>CM063447.1:5720000-15720000 GCA_032191425.1 Lymantria dispar
TAGGCTCCGAAACTACTGGACCGATTTCAAAAATTCTTTCACCAATGGAAAGCTATACTATCAGGGAGTAACATAGGCTATATTTTATCCCGGTATTCCCACTGGAACGGGCACTACGCGGTTAAGATGACTGAAACCGAAGCGAAGTGAGGGCAGGTTGCTAGTATATAATAAACTACAAGATTTATACGCGTTTTCTTTAACAACACGTAAATTTTAGGTGATATCTTTTTTATAGACTATTATCTAGTTACAAACCCGCGCTAACCATCTGACGCGACGAAATGGCGGCACACGGCTCTATATCAAGCCCTCACAGCTAATTCTGGAGGCCAACCGAAGAGTTTTCGACTACCTAACCACGTCGAGGTCCTGGAAACAAATCGCTAAAATATACCGAGATCAGCATAAAATTTATATTTAAACCCAACTATTATAAAATTGATATTTATTTTTAAATATATTAAGTATATAGTCCATAACTTAAAAATATTTAAATAACACAAAAAATAGAGAGAGGACACGCTACTACGACCTCATTAACTAATTAGGATAAAAGCCAAATAATGCTGATAACATAATTTATTAAGCTAACTATATGGCAAGTATGCAAAAATCTCAACGAAGTTCAATGGCCGACTAAATATAAATTCGACAACGCGTCATCGAACTTTGTTGGTTGATGTAAAGAAAAAAAAAATTGCGCTGGCTCATCGCGAACGTGAATGTAAACATTGCAAAATACCGTATGCCAATGAGCTACTTTCAACACTGCTTTATGTAATTTATTAATTAATTTCGTCCATATATTTATGCTATTTTTAAAATAATTACAGATAACACAAATAATAATTATTATATACATATGTTTTTTCCGTGTGGTGATGGAGAAAGAATACAATTTATCATATCACCCCCTCTCTTGCCCGTGGGTATCGTAAAAGCAAACTAAAGAATTAAATATACATAAAATAGTCATACAAAAAAGTGTGGGCATGTGCGGCGGGGTTTAGTCGTCTTTTACAGTACCCATCAACAAGAAATGGAGTAGTGAATTTTATTCTTAATTCATCATCACACGAAACTTTTATCTAATAATGAATTGTTAATATATATACCTAATGCTGTGATTATATTATAAAATACTCTTTATATAGTTAGCGTCCACATTCGTTGGTCATTTTAAAGCGGTTCTTACATAATAAAATTAATTTCAACGCCAATTAATTTGCCTAATTCTAGAAAGTTACAAAATCCAACGGATGTATGTATATATTTTATGTATAAACTTGAGACATTTTCTTGTTCTTTTAGTATATATAGTATAGTTATTTTAAAACTTAATCTATATATTAATACGTGAAGCAAAATCTTTGTACAGTTGAAGTATATAATGAGGAGAAGTCCATAAAACTGAAATTTCATATAATAATGGATTAGAAATACATTAAATTCATTAAAAAAGGCATTACGCACACTAACATTCAATTGCTACACGCACATGCACACGCGCGCGCTTATACACTTTTGTTTACATTTCTTCTTACTCTCTTTTTTTGCCATTAAGCTAATAATGTGAGCTATTGGTACCAGTGTCAAGTTAAAAACAAATTAATACGTCTTTATATATATATATATATATATATATATAAATTGAGGAAAAAAGGAAAAATTTGTAGCTGAGAAATTTATTTAAATGAATTATGGCCGAATTTCGACCACTCGCCGACCACTAGTTTTAATAAAAAGAAATATTAATCTATTATTTTAATTTGTTTGATTTTCTTTTTAATTTTTTTTTTTATTATCCGTTTGGTGACGGAGTAAGAATATAATTCACCACTCCCTATCTTGCCCATGGATGAATCCATGGCGGACCTTGGCACCATGCTCAACGTTCTCAGCAGGGTTTCCCAACTAATGGGTTTACGAATGAACATGACAAGACGACAGTCATGTCAAATACCCATGTCATTCCTTTACCGGTCCTAATTGGCAATGCGATTCTCGAAGTTGTCGATCACTATGTTTACCTAGGACAAACAGTCCAGTTTCCTTCTCTTGCACAGATGTTATGTGCAAATTTCCCTTAATCGTCTTTTACGACATCCACGAGAGGTAGTATTCTTCTTCTTTGGCGGTATCACTCTTGGCAGAGTGGTCGTGGTCATCATTTCAGGTGTTGGTGGCAAGCTTCACAACACGCCGCCACTCCTCTCTGATGGCCGCTTTCCTCGTGCATTCATGTAGCGATGATGAACCATGTACTGCCGCTTTTATCTGGTCAGTCCATCTCATAGGCGACCTTCCCCGTGGCCTGGTACCCTCAACCCTTCCCTGGATCACAAGTCGCTCAATAGCCACCTCACCCCGGCGGCATACGTGACCAAAAAAGGTAAGGATACGGGACTGAACCAAAGATGATAGACGCTGCTTGATGCCGAGTTCTCGAAGTATAGATTCGTTGGTACGGAATTCACTCCACGATACTCCAAGCATTCTCCTCCAGCACCACATCTCTAGAGCGTCTATCTTCTTTTTCTCCACTTCCCGCAAGGTCCACGTTTCTGCAGCGTACAAAAATATGGGGAATACAAGTGCCCGAACTAGCCGAATTTTTGTGGCTCTATATATGTTACGGTTCCTCCATATTTTCCTCAATTTGTCCATTGCAGACCTGGAAATTGCCATATGCCTCTTCACCTCATTGATACATCCACCGTTGTTCGTAATTAAGGACCCCAGATAAATGTATGATTGCACCACAGCACAATTAGCAATTTCTGAAATTTCTGGAGAATTGTTATACACGCGGTCGACAATCATCATTTTTGTTTTATTCCGGTTTATCTTAAGTCCGAACTCAAGGCTAACGCGTTCCATCTTTCCGAGAAGTTCCTCTATGTGCTGGGTACTGGTGGCGAACAAAGTAGTATCGTCTGCATATCGCAGGTTGCATATCTTCGAGCCACCGATCGATACGCCATCTGTCCAGTCTTCAAGTACAATCCTCATTATGAACTCTGTGTACACATTGAACAGTAGCGGAGAAACAATACATCCCTGACGAACTCCGGCGCTGGGGTGAAAGTGACTAGATTGGACTTCATCTGCTCGTACTGAGGCTGTTCCATCTTCATAAAGTCTTCGCAGGAGGTGTACCAGGTGTTTTGGAACACCCATCGCCGTCAACGTTTCCCAGAGTTTAGGCCACTTGACAGAATCGAACGCCTTAGAGAAGTCCACAAAGCATATATAGGTGGGCTTGTTGAATTCTCTGGCTTTCTCTATAATTTGTCGAACTGTCAAAATTTGCTCCCGGGTTCCCTTCCCCTTGACAAAACCGGCCTGTTCAGGAGCAATTTCTTTGCATAAGTAGGGCTTTAGACGTTCATTTAGTACGTGTAGTAAAATCTTACTTGCGTGAGTGATAAGAGCAATAAGTCGGTAATTACTGCACGTCTTGGTGGAACCCTTCTTGTGCAAGGGGACAAAAACAGTATGAGCCCATTCTTTCGGCCATTGTCCTGTGAGCCATATCTTATTGCACAGGGTGTGAAAGATTTGGACACCATGTTCGCCCGATGCCTTGATTGTTTCGATCGGTATGGCATCTACCCCTGTGGCTTTGCCGTTCTTTAGATGATTAATAGCGGCTCGTATTTCATCTTTCAGGATATAGGGTTCGAAATCTTCGTTGCCGGGTTCCGTAGGAACATAAAACTCTGATTACGGGTCTTGAAATAGGGTCTGACAGTATTGTCTCCACGTTTCAGCTATTGCCTCTATGTTTGTCACCGTCTCTCCAGTAGAGTTTTTAATAGCCCAGGTCTTGCAACTTAGGGTTTTTGTGATGGCGCGAATTTTTTGGTGTAGGTCCCTAGATTCATTCTTATTTGCATGGACTTCCACTTCTGCACAAATGTTCCGAAGTTGGTTGTTCTTGTCTCGCCTACAAGCTTCCTGAATTCTAGCAGACTTTTCGTTGAGGGATCTTATATCGGCTCCAGATGCTTTCATGTTTCGCCTTTCCTCTACAAGATTTAAAGTTGCATCGCTCATCCAATGCTGCTGTTTCCGTTTCCGTACGTTTACACTAGCCTCTTTGACCGAGCTCACAATAATGTTTTAGCCCGATCCCACAACTGATCTGGAGTCTCTGTGTTGGATTCTACGTTCGTCCACGGTATCATCGCTTGCTTTAGTACATTCAAAAACTTCGCATTATCAGTCACTTTGAACTTTCGTCCAGTGTCGAGTTTCCTAACTGCTCTTAACTTTAATTGCACTTTCGATATCAGCAATTGATGATCTGATCCGCAGTCTGCTCCCGGTAGAGTATGAGCGTTTTTGATAGATGTTTTCCACCGCGATCTAATCAGAACATAATCAATTTGATTGCGGTGTTTGCCATCTGGCGATATCCAAGTATATAATCTGCGTCGATGATGTTCAAAGAGTGTGTTGGATATCACCAAGCCGTTATCAGCTGCAAATTGAATGAGTCGATCCCCTCGCTCGTTGCGTTGTCCTAAGCCAAATTTACCTACACAGTGACTCAACTGATGAGCATCTGCTCCCACCTTTGCGTTGAGGTCACCCAAGATGATCAGAACTTCCCTGTGGGCGATCTTTACGATGGTATTTTCCAGTTTTGTATAAAAGTTTTCTATCTCATCATCGCTTGCAGCACTAGTCGGTGCATAGACCCGAATAAGGTTAAAATTCACAGGTGTCGCTTTAAGCTTAATTCGTAATATCCTGTCGCTAATAGGTTCATATTCCACTACGCTATTCCTTAGATTTTTTGAAATAAGAAAGGCAACTCCATTTCTACTATTATTGTCATTTCCAGAGAAGTATATGGCATGAGTCTCTGTGAGAAAATGACCGTTGCTCTTCCAGTGAGTTTCACTAATACCGCAGATATTAATACTACACCTCGTTAACTCATTCTCTAGGATCTTTATCTTGCCTGGTTGAAGTAAGCCGCGAACATTCCATGTGCCTATCTTTTGGATATGTCGCATCTTCATGGAGTCTCCAGTAGCATGTTTTCCATACGTTGCCTGGTCTCCTACAAGCGTATGGCCGGTAGCCAATTTCCCACCGACTGCCCCGGACGCAGAACGGCGCCGGTTGCTAAGCGGATCGCATGGCCTCCTCTGTATATTTGACTGTACCTTCATGATGACTTTCTTGGGAAATTGTTATGCAGTGGTTTCCCTTTGCCTTCTGCATTTAAGCCTTTTTGGGGTTATTTAAATCCCAAGGTCGTTTTGGCCTCTTCTAACCGGTTGCCCAGCCAGGTGAATGGTTATCCCGCCATTTGCTCGGTCGCCAGAGCCTCGTCTATTGTCTAGCAGGGAGCACCACGGGGTAGTAACACGCTACCCCGTCGCCATCCGGCGCGTGCAGGTGAGGTTGACAATAGGGTCGGATAAGGTCTTAGTTCCGTTCGCCCCTTACTCCCCGAGGTAGTATTAATTACAAGTAATAAAAAAAGCTTTCTTTTTTTTAAAGACCAGGCTCCGTGCTAAATAATAATATTCGTGTCGCGAGGGACTTCACTATTATGCACTAATAACACTTAAACTTAAAACAATCATATATGGGGATGGAATACTAGACATTCGAAGCCACCATTTTTGTAGTTAAATAGAAATTTCTGTAGCGGGGATAATTATAAAAATCTGTAATAACGTTGACTTGTTTAGACGTCAGACATCTTAGTCCGCCCGTGACCATAAATTCTGTAGTATTCGAAACGTCGGACAATCATAAATCAAATACAAACGCGAAAAAAATCCGTAAAAGTAGTTTTATTTACAAAGTGCTCGCGTAAACATCAGAAATCATTAGAAATCTGATTATTTATTTATTTAATATAATAAGACTATCTATTTACAGGTTGAAAACCTAATTCGATAGTCCATACACTAGTGTTAATCCTAATCTTACTTCTAGATGATTTACAATTAATCTATACCTTAATATTATTTTTAACTTAATTTATAACATAGGATAGAAAGAAGTGTCTTATGGAATTCCCTCAATTGACATGTGAAAATATCAACTTTTGTGTGAACTTCGTTTATGGTACCAAGTGCTCGCGTTATTGGCGTTCTGGCTAGCAGGTTAGTTCTAGCCGTTGGCAAGGCCAGAAGTGGTGGGCGCCTACGCCTTATTTTTGTGTGAGTTTAAATTACGTTTAATTCTCTTGCGTATATAATTAAAGATAGCAATTAGTATATTCTATATACATCGACACTTTCTGGTCATAGTACACGGTTAGCAGAAAGTGATGACGTCACTAGTTCACGTGTAACCTAGATTTAATCGATCGAGTACGCACTAATCACGGAATACTCTCTGTAGACAATATTCGTGCCAACTACGAAATATGTATTGCGATTAAAACACACACATATACATATGTAAATTATATGTTGCATAAGCAATACATTTATTATGGATACTAGCAACCCGCCCTCGCTTCGCTTCGGTTTTAGTCGTTTGACCCGCGTAGTTCCCGTTCTCGTGGGAATCATCATCTCAGCCCACATACGTCCCACTGTTGGGCTCGGGCCTCCTCCATAATGGAAGGGTAATTGACCTACTATACCACGCTGGTCAGACTGTTGGTATAGGGTTTTATTTCGAGTTTTCCTTCTCTCGTGGGAATACCAGGATAAAATATAGCCTAGTTTATGCGCTGATATTATAGCTTTCCATTGGTGAAAGAATTTTTGAAATCGGTCCAGCCGTTTTGAAGATTACCCGGAACAAACAGACAGACAGACAGACAAAAATTTTTTAATCGCTATTTTAAGCATCGTGCAAATAACCGTGTGAGCATGAAAAAAGCCTATTATTTTGACATTACAAACAGACACTCCAATTTTATTTATTGGTATAGATATAAAAATATTGTAACACCCCATTAGTTCGACGGGTTGATATATAGGATTTTATTTCGAGTTTTCTTCTCTTGCATAGATATTATCTTTATCTATAACTTAGAATAATAACGTATAGAAGGTAAGTTCGGGCACAAAAAGTGAAGCATTTCAATTGGAGCCTAATGGAGCTTACGCCGAAAGCGTTCCGTAATGTACAAGTCATTGTACTGCACGTACGTACGCAACTCTTAAAAAATAAATAGGTAATTATGACGGTTTGTGCATACAAATGGTGTCATAACACATTTGAAAAACTTAAAAAGGTTTTTAACATTACTTTTAAAAGTATTTCGACAGTTTATGTAAATAAAAACAAAATTTGATTACATAATTTGTATAGTGGTGTGCGTGTGTACGTGTGTAATCGTTTGCGCGCCATTAATATTTTTAGATTCATGTTTCGAACGTTCGAAGTACTGACACTATCCTTCTATACGTTATTATTCTAAGATCTATAAATTATAATCACTTAGTCATCTTTTATGACTCGGGCGGCGTAGTTGCGAGTACCTGCGCCTGGTAACGCCCTAGCAGAGACTGCGGGTGACCGGACCGGGGATATAGTCCGGCACCCGCGGCGAGGTCAGCCTCGCAACGGCGATCGACGTCTCGTCCCTCGGAGTATTCCGTCGGGCCGACCACTGAAGTCAAGAAACTCTGCACCGGTGATCGGCCCAACGACGAAGGCGACGTGCTATTGGGTGACCGTAGGCCACCCCAAAAAAAAAAGTCTTCTTTTATAACACCCATCATTCATCATCATCATCATCATCATCATCATCATTACCGCCTATCGCCATCCACTGCTGGATGTAGACCTTCCTCATGTTACGCCACAAACTGCGATCCTGCGCCGCCTGCATCCAACGACGCCCAGCAACTTTCACCAGGTCGTCGGTCCACCTAGTGTGGGGCGTCCTACACTGCGTCGTCTGATACGTGGTCGCCACTCGAGAACCTTTCTTCCCCAGCGGTTGTCGGTTCGTCGAGCGATGTGGCCTGCCCATTGCCACTTCAGCGTGCTAATTCTTCGTGCTATGTCGGTTACACCAGTTCTTCTGCGGATTTCGGTATTCCGGATTCTCTCTCGCAGAGAAATCCCGAGCATAGCCCGCTCCATAGCACGCTGAGCGACTTTGAGTCTTGTTATGAGGCCTACATTTTGTGAGGAAAGACCGACGTCCTCCCCGAGGGGGGACGTCGGTCGATGGGAGGGTACCCTAAGTAGGGGGTGTTCCGTCGGGCCGACTACTAATGACAAGTTAACTCTGCTCCGGTGGTCGGCCCAACGACGAAGGCGACGTGATTTTCAGGTGGGTTGCGGGAGTTGCGTGCTTAAGCCCCTCTGTCGCCCCGGACGGAGTGGTGCGGAGGCGCGCCGACCGCAGCCCACCCACAAAAAAAAATTTAAAAAAGAAGGCCTACATTTAGGGACCACGTTTCCGTGCCATAACGCCATATAACCCACGAGAACTAAAAGGGGTGATAAATAATGATAAATTGTATTCTTAAACCGATACCACACGGAAGACAACTGTTTGTATTCGTTGACAACAAATGTTGTCTTAATACGAATGGTTAGGCAATCGAAAGAGGTGTGTATTTCAAAATATTTTATTTTGTACATAGTGAAAGTTTGATGTGAAAAACGTATGTAATAATAATACAGAATTAAAAAAAAACGTGTGGCACTCGGGGACTGCCGCGGTAAAGCTATTGCATAGCATTTTTTTATCAACTCATGCAATTATAATTATTTATTTATTTTTTAGTTATACGGTATTTTTTTTCTTTGATATTAATTCAAGTTACACTTTTTGAGCGTGGTGACCGATAAGAAAACAAATGTACTATATGTATAACAATAAAGGCGGTTTGGATTACCACTGTCGTCCGCTGAAGATCGTTGGGACCGTTAGAAAACACGCGAAAACACTTTTGTGACGTAAGCTACGCAAAGCGGTGGCACGTGTGCGCACCGAGACGGACGAACGCAAAATCTGTCGAGGACCGTACGCTCGGCTGAGCTGCCGCCACCCGCGTACCATGTAGCTAGCTACGTGGTAGGGGGGTGTAAGGTTTTATCGTTACGGAATTTCTTGATTCGGTGACTGCGCCATCTTGCCCGTGGATGTCGTAAAAGACGACTTAGGAATATATCCCTATAATACGCATATAATATCTATGCAAAAGAAGGAAAACTCGAAATAAAAGCCTATGCCAAGACCGACCAGCACAGTATAGTAAGGTTCGTTTCCCTCTCATTGCGGAGGAGGCTCGAGCCCAGCAGTGGGACGTATGGTAGCTGTGATGATGATAATGGTAAGAAATGAAAAAAGTAGGTGTGATTTCACCTACTTTCTCTCTCTCTCTGTCTCTTTTTATCATATAACACACGGTTGTACAAATTTTTACGAGTAGTAAACGTGAAAACATATTAGTTACGTGTGTTTTTGTGTTAGCTAAATAGATCATACGTGAATATTTACGTGAGGAAAGACCGACGTTCTCCCCGAGGGGGGGACGTCGGTCGATGGGAGGGTACCCCAAATAGGGGGTATTCCGTCGGGCCGACCACTGATGACAAGTAACCCTGTTCCGGTGGTCGGCCCAACGACGAAGGCGACGTGCACGTGGGGTGGGTTGCGGGTGTGCGTGCTTACGCCCCTCTGTCGCCCCGGACAGAGTGGTGCGAGGAGCGCGCCGACTGCAACCCAGTCCCAAAAAAAAAATACGTGAATATTTTATTATTGCAATTAATTTTAGAAATATCTGGTTGACCGAGCTTCGGTCGGAATATTTTTGTTGTATTTTTGTCGAATTTATTTAGATATATATTAATAAAAAATAAATATTAAATAATGAAAAAAATATAAATAATTACAAAAAGAGAGTAATAATAACACCGAGATTCGATCCGACGCTGTTTGAATGCCAAAATAAAACAAAAAGAGAACTGGACAACTTCCCAACTGAGCTATCGTATCTCTTGACGTTGACAACGAAATTTGAATTCATATTCTTTTAAAATGTAATGTCATTGTATTGTTTTATTAAAAACACCGACAAAACAACATTTTCTGTAAATAAAACCTAGCTAGATCGATTTTTGGACCCGAAACCTCTAGTATGCCAAGTTTAATCAAAATCGTTGGAGCCGTTTCCGAGGTCCTGAATATATATATATATATATATACATATATATACAAGAATTGCTCGTTTAAAGATATAAGATAACATAAGTAAAATTGAAAATTACGGACACAAACTAAAATAATAAAAATAAAGTATTACGTTCTTTTCAACAGGAAGTATCAATTAATTATCATTTAACGATTATAATGTAGTAGATTAATCATGGGCCATTACATCATTTTGGTAAAAAGCTGATACTCTTACACTGCTGGACCGATATTAACCAAACATAACAAGAACCACCGCAAGGTAACTGAAATGAAAAAAAAAACACATCAAAATCGGTCCATCCGTTTGAGAACTACGATGCCACACACACAGAGTGAGAGACATACAGACATCGCCGTCAAACTTATAACACCTCTCTTTTGGCATCGTGGGTTAAAAATGGAAATTGCAGAAAAAATGGGAATTGATTTAGAAAGGCAAGTTGATAAAATTATAAAACTTAATACAAGTATTTACCGTTTACATTTGTTTATCGCACATGTGATTTGAGCGTAAGTAATTTCATTTCCGACCGCACAGTTTTTTGATGTGAAACATCTATAGGCGAGGGTTCACCCTCGGTGAAAAGCGATCAGGTTCACCTGATCCTTGGCGTGGCGTAAACAGCTACGTGGCGTTACGAAGTCCCGTTATATGACGCAATATGCGAGAGTAAACCTGATTATTGTTGTGGCGGACAAAACGCCACGCTATATATATAAATGTACATATGTAGTCTATTCATAGTGCTGAGCTCGCATGCCTATAGTGTATACCAATGAAAATAAATGTTTCATCATCATCATCTTGCTCTTATCCCAATTACTTGGGGTCGACGCAATATGTCATCTGTTTTGACATATTGCAAAAAGTTTCGGCAATGACTTTTATGACCGGCCGCCTGCCTGACGTCAACCCTCCTTGGGAATGTAATCGTTGACCCAAATGGTACCAGATGGAGTTGGTCCGGGTCAATCTAGGGCTCTTAGTCGTCTTTTACGACACCCACGAGCAAAGCAAGGGCTGGTAGTATTCGAAGCCGCTACCACACAGCACAACGAAAATAAATGTTTATTGAATAAAAATCATCATTTTCTGGCAAAAAATCGTAATATTTTATTATTACCTTATGCCATATCAGTTCCTGTCGTAATCTGTTATTTTATGCACATTTACTTACGGCAAATAATTTCGATGTTTCACATCTGCCAGGCGTCCTAAGCGACGGCTCCCTTTCTTTATATTAAAATTAATGATATGCCATAATATCCGCTCATAAATAATCCTATCTACAGTCATTATTAGTCATATTTTCTAATGGAAGTAATTCAATAATCGCCACATTAGATTGGCGATCGTAGCTGCTATAGTAAATTCCTCACAAGAGAGCCAATACTCATTCATAGGGAGAACCCTCTACTAAGTTTTAAGACTCCCACGCAAAAATAAAGGGATGTTAGCACGTTTTATTTTTATCCCATCACTGTGCCTAGTTGATATTCAATCTATTATTAATATTTATGTCCGTTCTACATCGGTAACGCGTGGTCCTCGTACACAATTGGCAAAAACTGATGACGACACGTATTGCGCATGTAACCCAGTTTAAGTTTGTCAGCCTACAACACAAATAAAATAAGACTCTGTTACTATGTCATAGATTGATTTACATAAAAAGTTCATAAACACTATTTATTAACTATTTAAGACAAATCATTATGTATATATTTAAAATTGACACTTTAAAAGCCTATTTTAAATATATTTTTATAATGCCAATTTGTAAAGGGATTTGTATTCGTTTTCGCCAACCAACAAGTTAGACCTTATGTAAAGTAAAAAGTGAGCTGTCGCTCGAGACGCTTGGCAGATGTGAAACATTATTTTGTTTTGCACAAATTATTTTGTGCAAGTTTCAGGCAAGAAGGAACTAATATGGCGTAATGTATAAATAAAACATTAGGTACCATTTTTTTCCACTAAATGATTTTTATTCAATAAAAATTTACATATTTTCATTAAATACAAGGATTAAAACCTCAAAAATAAATATGTCTAATTGTGACTACTCAATTCTTTTAATCAGTGATTTATGTAATAATATAGAAAGAGAAGCAAGAAAAACTTTTATTTCGGTTTCCAAAACATAAGGTAAGTAATCAAAATTCGTACAAATTCATGCGCATAGGATATCGAAAAAGGTCCCACCTCAGCAAAAGCTGCATCACAAACGTGTTACAGCGCTGATTTTCAGGTAGAACCTTTAGAATGAGTATAATATAATAACGAAAGAAAGAAAGAAAATCTGTTTATTGTGACAAACAAGACTTCCAATTGATTTGAACAGTACAATAAAATAACAAATTCAGATTATTGTCCATCCCAAAGCGTCCCCAACTCAGCATATTGCAGGTTAAAAGAAACCTGCACTGATCTTCCGTGGAGGTGCTTTAATGACGTCACGGATGTCAGATACACGAGGCAACATCATCAATATATTTTAACGAAATAAATAAAAAAAAAACACATGAAGAAAAAAAAAAGGCTGTAGGCTATAAATTAGTTGTCTATGAGGTATTTAAGTAAAGATATATTAGGCATATATATTAGGCATTTTAAGTGGGAGCATGAGTGTGTACATATTTATGCAATACAAATGTCCAGATCACCCGGTCAAATAGTATAATATTATAATAGTTATATTCGATGCCTCTAACGATATAACTATAACAATTGGTCGTAACTACAGTTACTATCATATAGCGTGGCGATGCCTCGCCACGGCGTGCCTCGCCACGCCGGCAATCAGTTTTTCGTGGGGCTATAAATGTTTCACACCAATAGTTTTATAAAAATGTTACTTAATTAAGTGTAGTGACGAAGTAAAAGTACAATTAAACACCGCTTATCTTACTCGTTGGTTGACGATGGCATGGTGATGAAAGAGAAGGAAAATTCGAAATAAAATCCTGTACCAATATGTGTGACCAGCGTGGTATATACGAGTAAGAGTATAGTAGGTCAATATCTCTTGTATTGCGGACGGTACTCCATGTATTTCTTTAGATGGGCACTGTATCTTCCATTCCCGTGGGCATTGTAATTATTAATAGTAACCCGCCTTGCTAACGTGGTGTACTAAAGGAAAAACTCAAGAAAATAAGTGACCAATAAAGCGATATACAGAATGTCCCTAAATTAAACGTCCAACGGAAAGTGGGTAGTAGATGACTTTATGACAGCTATGAAAAAAAATTAAAAAAAAATCCATGTCTCTTTTTTTTTATATGAGCATATTACTAAAAACGGTGAAAAATCAGACCTTGTACGATATTTTCAAGTACTATAACGACAAATAGGCTAGTTTTGGCATCAGATATGTCTTGGAAGCGCAGATAACTGCACTATCGACCACAAGTACAATTAAAACTAGACATGTTACAATGACATAAAAAAATATACATTTGTTATGGCTATTCCTTAATTTTTCCGAAGAAAACGTTAATCATTTGATTTTAACACACCAGCCTGTAAAAAAAATGTACCGTAACCATAGTGGCAAGTAATTTCAAACGTTGGCCACATTATTCATTATTCCAAAATGGTATAATACCTTCTAGATGTTATCGTAACTTTTAGAACAAAAAAAAATGTTTTTGTGACAGACAACGAAGTTTATGAAAAATGATTAGGTATATTTTTTTGTTCTATTTTATTAGACCTCATATAAAAAATCTTATTGCGTGTGTGAAAGAAAGACAGAGAGTGACAACTATTGTACTTTATTGGGCACTAGGTAAATGTCCCTCCGAATATGCTCGAGGAACATGAAGCTGTCATAAAGTCATCTACCACCCACTTTCCGTTGGACGTTTAATTTAGGGACACCCTGTATATAGTCTGAAAGAAATAAAGCTGAACATATACGTGTATAATTTATCTATACCAATAAATAAAATTGGAGTGTCTGTTTGTAATGTCAAAATAATAGACATTTTTCATGCTCACACGGTTATTTGCACTATACATATGCCTAAAAATCATTTTATATTTTTTGTCTGTCTGTCTGTTTGTTCCGGGTAATCTTCAAAACGGCTGGACCGATTTCAAAAATTCTTTCACCAATGGAAAGCTATAATATCAGGAAGTAAACTAGGCTATATTTTATCCCGGTATTCCCACGGGAACGGGAACTACACAGGAAAGACGACTGAAACCGAAGCGAAGCGAGGGCGGTTTGCTAATCTACACTAATATTATAAAGAGGAAAAATTTCTATTTGTGTGTGTATGTTTGTAATGAATAAACTCAAAAACTACTGTGCCTTTTTCAAAAATTCTTTCATCATTGAAAAGCCACATTATCCCTGAATAATATAGGCTATATTTTATCCCGGTATGCCCACGGGAACGGTAACTACGTGGGTAAGGCGACTGTAACCGAAGCGAAACGAGGACGGGTGGCTAGTATTATATACAATAGCAGAATGAAAAAGATATTTCGTATTCTTCTTTTTTTATTGGCTAAACTCAAAGCAAGCTTCAAGTAAGAGCCCATCGTTGTTTTTTAAATAACGTGGTGATGGAGTAAGATTACAATTCACCATTTCGGACTCCTCAACAATTGCATTCGATTCGTTTTTAACCTACGTAAATTCGATCATGTAACCATATTTTGCTCTCGCCTCAATTGGTTACCGATTAGGCAAAGACGTAGCCTGAGGACTCTTTCTTTGCTCTACTCTATTCTTAACTCTCCTAACGCTCCTTCCTACTTAAAACTGAACTTTCAATTTCTTTGCTCCACCCATGACCGTGCTCTTCGTTCCTCCAATAATCTTCTTCTTCACTGTCCCTCTCACTCTTCTAGTCTGGTGCACTCCTCCTTTGGGATCCAGGCCATTCTTTTCTGGAATGCATTGCCTCTGGACATCAGGATGGCTACCAGTCGCGACGTTTTTAAGGCCATGGTCAAACGATTATACTTGAATTTTCTGGCGGAGTCAACACATCTGTGACGGCTCACATCCACTCATTCAAATATCATTATTATTATTTATTTATGTATGTATGTATATGTATGTATGTATGTATATGTATGTATGTATATGTATTTATATATATATTTATAGAGTATATATGTATTATGTAATAGTAATTATATATAATTGATTTACTACGCGACATCGTTAACCTTACCTTGTATTGCACCTGCCTGACATTATTTCTGCTCCACCCTAGGTCGGCTGGTAGAGAATGCCTATGGCATTAAGTCCGCCTTGTGCGTTTGTTTGTGCAAAAGTTATAAATAAATAAATAAATTTCCTCTCTTGCCCATGGTTGTCATAAAAGACGATAAAATAACGTATTATTGGAAAGAAGGAAAACTCGACAAAAAATTCTATGCCAACACGTTTGTCCAACGTGGTATAATAGGTCTTCCTGCATTGTGGAGGAGGCCCGAACCGAATAGTGGGACTAATTTGGGCTGAGATGATGATGCGTTTTTTGGAAACTGTTTTTTTTTTCACCAAAAAAAATACAAAACGTTAACTTATCTTGTAAGAAAAAGATTCTTATAAATAGAGACGAATTGGGGCTGTCTGGATTAAGGGACTGGTTGATATCACTCAGTTACTTTTATTCTCGATGCCAACTGATAAAACGAGAATTTATATAAATGTTATCCACCTAATTCTATTCAAACAATCATGTTTATCAAATTTATCGTGTAATTGTTACATTTCTTATAAATTGTTGGAGCCGATTCTGGTATTCTGAATACAATAATACCCCGGACTTACGCGATAGGTGGGACCGGGCGATAACCGCGTAAGTCGAATTCGCGTAAGTCGGGATTTAATTTAACTTATATTAAACTAGCAACCCAGGGCGCTTCGCTTCGGTTTTAGTCGTTTTACCCGCGTAGTTCCTGTTCCCGTGGGAATACCGGGATAAAATATAGCCTAGTTTACGCCCTGATATTATAGCTTTCCATTGGTGAAAGAATTTTTGAAATCAGTCCAGCCGTTTTGAAGATTACCCGGAACAAACAGACAGACAGACAAAAATTTTTAATCTGTATTTTAAGCATAGGTGTCGTGCAAATAACTGTGTGATCATGAAAAAAACCTATTATTTTGACATTACAAACAGACACCCCAATTTTATTTATTGGTATAGATATACAAAAAGAAATGGTTATTTGAAACTAGTTCAAAGAAGACAATAATTTAAAAAAATATGGTCATAATATTATATAAAAAATAATTGAAATTTTAAGAATAAAAAAGTAAATCTAAGGCTTGAGCGCTCGAAGAGAAAACCGCGTATCTTCGAATTCGCGTAAAACGGGGTAGCGTAAATTGGGGTATTACTGTATATGCAAATATAGAGATTTACAAGAATTATTCGTTTAAAGATATTAGAAATACTAACTGAGGTAACAGACGTTGTTTTGTACGAATTAAAAAGAATAGAATTCTTTGAAATAAGTCTTAGAGGTTAATAGCTTGTATATCGGTGGTGCTGTAAGTCTGCACTTAGCAGCACACCCTCTTCTTTATTAGCTAACCTGTCTCTCGCATTGCATAGGAGGGTAGTGGAGTCAATCTCTTCCAACTCTTCCTGTTTATTCTAATTCATTTTTTTGTAGATTTGCCTCTCAGGCATTTCCGGGAAATGGGCTAACCTCGGTGTCATCTATGGAGACCATTATCGATCCTGGCTTACGGCAGTTATAATTATGATTGCGATCATCCCATTTTTAGGGTTCCGTAGCTAAAGGGTAAAAAAGATCTTGGTAATAGGGTCCCAACCTTATTATTAAAAACCTCTGCGTATTGGAACAATATCCCCCATAATAATAATTCTTTTCAAAGGACTGGGTTGCTTTCCTGTGGAATATACCGTGAACAAAAAAGAGATGCAAATAATAATAATGTTTCAAATAATAAACACAGCGCTAATATAAAATTAAAATACGAACACGTGTCGTGATTTCCTCATGTCACTGATTCCAAATCCCGACAAGGTCACCCGTCGTATATATAAAACTACATTTAAAAATGTCGCCTATTGTTTACATTAAAACAATGATATGCTGTCTCTTTGTTTTAGTAACTTGTGTTTGCTCACTGCGAGGTCGCGGGTTCGAAACCCGTGTCGGATAAATGTTATTAAACTTTTCATTCAGTTTCTCTTTAGCGAATGAAATAAAATATATTTTTTTTTATGAATTTTGCGCGTTCTAATTATGTTTTTCATCATCGTCATCATCATCGCAGTCCACATATGTCCCACTGTTGGGCTCGCGCCTCCTCCGCAATGGGAGGGAATTTGACCTACTATGCTGGTCAGACAAGTTGGTATAGGGTTTTACTTTGAGTTTTCCTTCTCTTTCACAGATGTTATGCACATATTATATCCCATTTTTTTTATGGGTGGGCTATGGTAAGCGCACGCGCGGTCCAGTCCGTCCGGGGCGATGAAAGGACGGCGCGCGGGCCCATAACCCACCCGTACCCACGTCACTTCGTTGTTGGGCCGACCACCGCAGCAGATGTGACTTGTCGTCAGTGGTCGGCCCGACGGAATACCCTTTCGGGTAACCTCACCTCTCATATTATATCCCATAGTCGTCTTTTACCGCATCAACGGGCAAGGTAGGGAGTGATGAATTGTATTCTTACTCCGTCACCACAAGTTTTGTTTTTATCTATCCTGATATTTGAATTACTTTGCAGTATTCATTGTTACTGGACTCATAACTCTCCTCACCGCCAATTGAGTGGGCCACCAATAAGTTTTTCGTAATAATACCCCAAATTCCCACAAGCTAACGAAAAATGCATAATTGTAATAATCCGTTACCGTAACAAGTTGTTTTATTTTTAACTAGCATCTGCTCGCGACTTCGTCTGCGTGGTACAGATTCTTTGAGCTCACGCTAACTTTGTTTACGTAGAAGGTGAAAATATTTTTTAATACTATGATTTTTTCACACATGATTTTGAAAATTTAGCTATTTACGCATCGGATGCTCTTAAAAAGAATAATCACCCAGATTTCGAAACATTTTACATTGGTGCTCCGCTCCTGTTGGTCTTAGCGTGATGATATATTGACTATAGCCTGCCTCGATAAATGGACTATCTAACACTGAAACAATTTTTCAAATTGGATCAGTAGTTCCTGAGATTAGCGCGTTCAAACAAACAAACTCTAGCTTTATATATTAATATGGATATGGATTATTCAGCCTTTTGCCGTTCACTTCTGGAGATAGACTTTCCCCCTAGAATGCAACAAATTGCGATCCTGCGCTGCCCGTATCCAACGACATTTATCTTCACAATATCGTCGCGTCGGTGCACCTGGTGAACTATGGAACCACATTGCATCACCCGATATCTGGTCGCCACTAGAGATTTTCTTTCGCAGCTATCATCAATTCGTCGAGCGATGTGTTAATATACTGAGCAGAGATCCTTTTCACCAGTTGCAGAGAGCGTACCACCGTCGTCATTTGCATCTTTATCTGATTTTTTTTTGATGACTTTCTTGTCTAATTATATTTAACTAGCAGCGCCATGTGGTTTCACCCGCAGTTCCTCTTCCCGTGGGAATATCGGGATAAATTAAAGCCTATATGATATTTTGATATGTAAGCTATATTATTGTGAAGTTTCATCAAAATCCATTCGGTAGTTTTTGCGTGAAAGAGCAACAAATATCTTCATATCCTCAAATACTCACAAACTTTCGTGTTTATTATATTAGTAAGGAGTAAGGATTTTAATGCAATATGGGGTAGAACCACAGTGTCGATTGCCGTCTGTCTACAGCCGATGCGTTTTTTTTTTATTGTCAACGTTGGCAAACGAGCAAGCAGCACACCTGATGGTAAGTGATACTGCCGCACATGGACCTTTGCAATGCCAGGGGCACAACCAGGCCGGTTGCCTACCGTGAAGAAAATACTCTGCTTAAACCTCGTTTAAAGAAGGACATGTCCTAGCGCACACACAGCACAGCTGCAGCGCGTACGGGGTAGTACGACTCTTTTGCAGAAAATCGACGTCTGAGTAGTAGTAATTTTTTACTGCACTTATTTCGATGAACGAGAGAACTGACAGCCCAACTTTCTGAGGATGTTTGCGTACGGTTTTGGTTAGTATCACCGAATCTCATTGCACGCCTTCATACTCCCTTCAATTTCTTCACGGTAGGCAGCAGCTTAACAAAGGCAGTTTCACTGAGCGACAGCATCATTACTATCCCTGCAAAGGAAGAGATATTGACGTACAATACCACGCTGGTCCGACGGGTTGCTACAGGGACTTATTTCGAGTTTTCATTCTCTCGCATAGATATTATATGTCAAAATACATATTATATTTCTTAGTCGTCTTATACGATACCTACGGGCAAGATACGGGGTGGTCCGGCCCTAACTGAGGCCGCGGGTGATCGGACCGGGGGCTTTAGTCCGACACCCGCAGAGAGACTGATCGCGCGACGGCGACTGACGTCCCGGGACAGGGACGTCGTGAGGTGAGGGTACCCGAAAGGGTATGCGATCGGGCCAACAACTGAGGACAAGGAATTCGGCACCGGTGGTCGGCCCAACGACGAAGGCGACGTGGGTACGAGTTATGGGCCCGCGCGCCGTCCTTTCGTCGCCCCGGACGGAATGTACGGCATATGCGTTTACCATAGCCCAGCCATTAGAAAAAAAGGGGTGGTGAATTGTATTCTTACTCCGTCACCACATGGAAAAACCTACTTTATGTAATGATTAATCCGAACCTGATTGTGTTGCCAAATTAATATCAAATATTCACGCATCACGCATTTAGAGATATATCTAATACTAGCAATCCGCCCTCGCTTCGCTTCGGTTATAGGTTATAGTCGTTTTACCCGCGTAGTTCCCGTTCCCGTGGGAATGCTGGGATAAAATATAGCCTAGTTTACGCCCTGATATTATAGCTTTCCATTGGTGAAAGAATTTTTGTAATCGGTTCAGCCGTTTTGAAGATTACCCGGAACAAACAGACAGACAGACAAAAATTTTTTAATTGCTATTTTAGGCATAGGTGTCGTGCAAATAACTGTGTGAGCTTGAAAAAGGCTATTATTTTGATATTACAAACAGACACTCCAATTTTATTTATTGGTATAGATGTCAATAGCACAATACGTTTGCGGTCCACAATATCAGCTAGTTTTGCTCTAACAACGCTAAATGGTCTTAACACGTTTTTCCGGATAATTCTAATAAACTAGGTTAAAATTGTCATAAATGATATAACAAATAATTGGTTTCTATATCAAAAGCATTGCAAATTTTTTACTTTTTATTTGTACAAAGTGTTATAACAGATTTTTTTTTCATCATTTCGGCTCATACACGTCCCACTGCTGGGATCGAGCCTCCACAGTGGGAGGGCAATCTGACCATACTGGTCAGAGAGGTTGGTATAAGGTTTTATTTCGGGTTTTCCTTCGCTTGCATAGTATATGCACAAGATTTTGACACTTGGTCATTTTTACGATACCCACGAGCAGTTGAGAGGTGGAGTAAGAATACAATTTACCACAACATGTCTGACCAGCACCATGCTGGTCAGACATGTTGTGGTAAATAGTAGCTCAAATTCTCTCCCATTGTGGAGGAGGCCCGAGCTCAACAGTGGGACGTATGTGGGCTGCGATGATGATGATTATCAAATAAATTAAATATGCCCACGCTTTTTAAATTGTTTTATTTTATTCAGAGTTATCTATAGCAACAATATGCCGCGTAAGTAGGTATTTAAACGAGTAATTCTTGAAAAGTAGCGCGCCCTATCGACAAAAATTTTATCCTCTTAATTATTGGCGTTGTTTCAACATTACATCCGGACTCCTTGTATCTATACTTCATGGTCAGGACATTTACTAACAATCTTCATAGCTTAAGCTTATCCCCATAAACTTTTGGTCAGACAAAAATATTATACATCGGAATTTCAAAACACAAAACTTTCACTTTAAAAATAAACTAAAGCAAAGACGCAAATTTATTCAGCCTAATGTAGTTGAACATGAAACAAACGCGTATAAAGTAGGTACATTTAATTTGAATAAACAAACAATGTATGATCTATTATATTGAACGTTGGCAGAGATCAACGACACCAATCAATGAGGCGTACAGTAATGTATGTTATTTATCAATACGTACAATCGATATTATACCTACTTAATAGTTTATTGCGTTAATTACTGCATGGTAACGGAGAAAGAATACTGTTTACCACGCATTTTTATACTGTGCTACTGCTACGTACTTGCTAGTACGTATTAAAAATGTTATATACAATTTTATTTAAAAGAAATGAATAAAAATTCCAAATTTCTAAGCTGAGAAGACAGCTTATAGCCGCGTTCCGATCTAATGGTACAAGTAGATCATTAGGTTAATTTCAAATGATATATAAATTTGACGATATCTAGCTACCACGATATTTGGCATAGGGATGTGATTTGGAGGGAAAAAATCGATTAATAAATAATCGATTTTTCTTTCTTTAATATAAATCGATTTGCAAAGAAATCGATTAATTATTTTAAAAAAATCGAATATTTTTATAATCGATCTTTTTTTACTATTCTTAGTTCTTCTAAAAAAAAATTTTTTTTTTAGACAATCTGACAGTGATATTTATTTTTTATGTAATAGAAAACTTTAAATTTAAACAAAACAGCAAATACTAAAATAATCGATTAATTTTAACATAAAAAATCGATTTCTTTTAAATCGATTTTTATTATTTACATAATCGATTATTAAAATCGATTATTCCAAAAAATAATCGATTAATATAAAAATCGATTATTTTTTCACATGCCTAATTTGCCAGGCTATGTTCCGGGCGCGGGATATGGTGGCGCGCGACCCCATAAACCGCCGCATTCCCTCCCCTTCGCCATTGGGCCGACCAATGGTGACGAATGCTTGACTTCCGTGGTCAGCCCGACGGAATACCCTTTCGGGTACCCTCTCATCCCGACACCCACTCGGTGCGTCGCCTTCACGCAGTCAGCCTCTCTGCGTGTGATGGACTACTCCCCAACCCAGTCACCCGTGGCTTCGGCTAGGGCGACATCAGGCGTAGGTGCTCGCGCCTGCTCCTGATGCGTCTTAAACCTCACTTAAAGAAGGACATGAGATAATTTGTTCCAATGTCCAAAATTTTCCCTCTCATTCTTCCCCATTTTGACAACCGATCGGCCTCCTCATTTCCCTTTACGCCTATATGTGATGGTATCCATTGCAATTTCAGAGTAACGCCACTTTGGAGCATATTTTGCATTTTAGCCAGAATTACATAAGCTATCGGTGCACTTCTGGAGCCAGAAGCGCAACGAGCTATATGTAGTAAAGCACTTCTACTGTCTACACATATTAATGCTTTTCTAGTTGCAATATTTTGTAAATAAGATAGCGCTTCTGAAATTGCACAGAGCTCCAAAGACATAACTGATACATACTGATCTATTTTAAAACAATTATTCTTATTAACAGCTGATGATTGCAGAGGATCATAGTACGCAGCACCACCACCATTACCACTCTTAGATCCATCAGTATAGATAGTATAATATTTGTTAAAAGATAAAAATTAAAAAACAAACGGTCGACACAAATCAAACTTTGAAGTAACAACTTAACAGTAATAATGCATACAAAACTTCATATAAAAAAACCAAAGGCTCGGACCACATTCTCTAAGAAATGAGTCAGGATTGTGACTCGATGTGAGTCATTTCCGAGTCAGATTCCTGCTGACGTCACAGGCTGCGCAAGCGCCGAGGAGCCGCTATTTTAAACTACATTCCTTATTTGTGGCAGGCATTTGCAACTATTCACATTAAATGAAATACGTTCATTGAGAGATAAAATGTGAAATAAAAATATGCAATTTAGCTAATTTGACATAACTTTACATATCTATATATATAAAAGAAAGTCGTGTTAGTTACACTATCTATAACTCAAGAACGGCTGTACTGATTTGGCTGAAAATTGGTGGGGAGGCAGCTTAGAACCAGGAGACGGACATAGGATACTTTTTATCCCATTCGATCCAGTTCTCGTGGGACGAAAACGTCAAAGAGAATACAAGTCACTATGAAACGTGGTAAAACAAAAACGCTTTTGATATGTAATAACTAAACGCAAATGACAGCTAAACGTAATTTTGTCTATGCTTAAGTATGGTTGAAAATTTGATAATTATCTTTTCCGACAAAGCCGTAATGGTTCTTCCATTAGAGACCATTTTTCGGAAATTTAGAAAATATATTTACGAAAAAAAGTATGGCGGTACGTAGTTCGCTGGGTCAGCTAGTACCTATATAAATCTTCTGTTCGTGTTTGTAATTGAACTCCTTCTAAACGGCCGGACCAATTTTGAGAATTTTTTTTTTCTATAAAGTGGGTTCAAGTGGATTCGAGGATAGTTTAGATAAATATTTGGACCCGGTGGGTGGCGCTGCGCCTTTAATTTTAATTTGAATAGAACAGTGTCTGTTGGGTCAACTGGAGTTATTTTATATTTATAATCTGAGTTTCGAATACTTTTTAGCTGCTAAATATATCGACTCGCGTATACGTAAGTGTACATAAGAAATCATTACAGATTTTTTTAAGTCTTTTTTATAGAGTTTGCGGTGAGAAGACCTTAATACATTTTTTTTTTAATTTAAATAAACAATGCTTTGCATGCTTACTTCGCTTTTACACTATTAAAACATCATTACTTTTTTTCAATTCCGCCCACTATTAGTCACAATTACTTCTATCATCATCATCATCATCTCAGCCCATATACGTCCCACTGTTGGGCTAGGGCCTCTTCCATAATGGGAGGGAATTTGACCTACTATACCATGCTGGTCAGACATGTTGGTATAGAGTTTCATTTCAAGTTTTCCTTCTCTTGCACAGATGTGCCTATTATATCCCATAGTCGTCTTGTACGACATCCACGGGCAAGATAGGGAGTGGTGAATTCACAGAAATATTAATACTTTAGAAAGGCCATTCGGCTGATTTTGTTCGAAAACCAGTGTGGCATAATTGCCCCCTCCCGCTAATGTTAACACATATGCAAGGTCTATGCTTACAACAATTTTACACACTAACATAACACACACACATCAATCTCGAAGCTGTAGTTGGTACACAAACTATAACTAAGTTCTGTAGGCAACGTATACCCACATATAAAAAAGCACATGTACGCTAGTGCTTGCCATGGTCGATATACTACACGATATTTATTTAGCCTGTTTTATCGAAACAAAAATATTAATGTCTTTAAATTAAGCACTTGTGTGATGTGTTGAAGTTATTTGTAATGCAAGTCAGTAATTTAATAGTAAAATCATGCAAATATAATACTCCTCACTACACTCTGTATAGGTGACAGAAAATTTAAGTGCTATAATTAATTACGTAAGCGAGTAGCGATTTGTATATTATATTGGTCCCATATATGGTACACACCAGTACACAAGATACAATTAAAATGTATTAAAAAGAGACCACAGTCAAGTTTATAAACTCCTGCATCTTGTAGAGGGATCTGGCACTTGACAGGTGGCAAGAATTGACTAATCCTCTTGAGTCGTTTAAAATATGTTTCTATGGAAGGCCGTTTCAGGATGAAGCCAATCTTGTCAGTGACTCCTTTCACATAAGGTAGTACTACAGGGAGGCGCTCAACTGTGGATGGTTTCAGACGGTCTCTGCGACGGGGACCATGGACATCTGTAAAAACGTTGACTTGTTTGGACGTCAGACATCTTAGACCGCCCGTGACCAGGAATGCTGTAAAGTATTCGAAACATCGGGCAATCCTAAATCAAATACAAACATGATATAATCCGTATAAGTAGTTTTATTTACAATTTGTAGTGCTCGCGTAAGCATCAGATATCATTCCTTTTTTTTTTTTTTTTTTTTTTTTAATTTATTTTATGGAACTAGATATCATTCTTAAAATATGTTAAAATATTATTTTTTATTGAAATTCGGTTTATTTTTATTGGTGTTATTATTTAACTTAAAAAACAAAACAGTTATTTATTTTTTTTAGATATACTGGTACTGCTACTTGTTAGTACATTTTTGTTTATTGTAAACAAAAATGTACTAACATTGTCCATGTGGTGACGGAATAAGAATACCAATCACCACTCCGTATCTTAACCGCGGATGTCCCATCCTAATATATTGAGACGACTAAGAGATATAGTAAGCATATAACATCTATGCAAGAGAAGAAAAACTCAAAAGAAAACCCTATACTAACGTGTATGACTAATATAGTATAGTAAGGTAAATTTGCCTATAATTGCGGAGGAGGTTCAAGCGCAGTAGTGGAACGTATATAAGCCGAAATGATGACTATCATGTCAACTTTGCTTGGAATAAAAATTCAACACTTACGAAAAGTTAGAAATCAACACTTATAATGATAATAACTAGTAATGAATGACCAGTCTCAAGAAATTCATTCTTGTCATAAATTATTCCATCTTAAGGAAGAATAGAACAATTATTTTGTACGACAATTAAATACCTACTTAATTAAACATTTAGCTTTATAAAAATGAAATACAATAACATTTGATCACTTTACCATTATTTTTAGTATTCTACAAAATGTTGTGAACAAATTGTGCTAGATTTAGTTGGTATTTAGTTAACTACCAGTTGCCTTAATCCATAGTTTTAAATGTAAGATCTTTTGTTCAAAGATAATTTTATTAATATGTATATATATTAATAAAATTATCTTTGGTGATTGGTCCCGAACATAGATATTTTATTACTATTATTTTGTTATTTCTATTTTATTAATTACTAAAGAGCACTATGAAGTTTGTACTATAGATCATCATTATCGCAGCCTACATACGACCCACTGTTGAGCTCGGGCCTCCTCCACAATGGGAGACAATTCGACCTACTAAACCATGCTGGTCAGATGCGTTGGTATAGGGTTTCATTTCAAGTTTTCCCTCTCTTGCACAGATGTAATGCGCATATTATATACCATAGTCGTATTTTACGACATCCACAGGCAAGATAGGGAGTGGTGAATTGTATTCTTACTCCGTCACCACGCGGCAAATATACAAGAATGTACTATAGATATACAAGATAAATTAAGTAGGTAATGTGGTATACATTACCTACTTAATTTATCTATTTAGAATAATTGATTTTTAAATACCTATTTAAATATTGTTAATATAATTATATAAAACGATCACTAAATTAAAAGTGTTAAAAATATTTATTTATATGATAAAATTAACCCATAGCTAATTATTGAAATCGATAACTTATAGTATGTTGGACAGCACTATCGATACGCGTGGATCCGACGTCAATGTTTTGAATGAAAAGGTATACTACCACGCTAGTAAGGCGGTTCTTAGTGATATCGCATTGAACGCAGTACATTGCGCGGTTGCTGGACTAATAAAAGGTGATATCCATGTGTGGCAGACGATGTATAATGTTTGGCTCTTTTTGCGATTTCATAATTTTTCTTTATAAACGACATAATACTTTCATAAAATTAAGAAATATCACTGAATTAATAAGTTTATGGGCTTAACGATGAAAATAAATGCCTTCTTAGACTATAACTACGCAACTGACTTCTTTTTCGACGCGTTGTAACAGCGCAAGACTGCATATTTCTCTTTTTTGTCGGAGCTTCGTTCAAGGTCACTACATGAGCGCAACTAAGAACCGGTAAAACGAATTTCGTCAATATTAAGACAGTTTGATCGCAATTGTGGCACGCTTGCCCCGCCCACATGGCCGTTCTATCTTATTAATTTTTCTGTGGGTGAATTGTATTCTTACTCCGTCACCACACGGAAAGTTAAAATTTCAATTACTTCTATAATACTACAAAAAATATCGTATTAACCCAAGTTAACAATGAAGCCGATGTAATAGCGAGTAGTTTCGAGTATTCCTTCTCTTGAAGTGATGTCTGCTTATACCCCTTAGTCATATCTTAAGTCACTCACAGGAAACAGAACGTTGATGACCCATTGTATTCTAAGTCAAAATGTCGCCATATTTAAGTATTTTATTGAAAACTAGCAACCCGCCCTCGCTTCGCTTCGGTTATAGGTTATAGTCGTTTTACCCGCGTAGTTCCCGTTCCCGTGGGAATACCGGGATAAAATATTGCCTAGTTTACGCCTTGATATTATAGCTTTCCATTGGTGAAAGAATTTTTGAAATCGGTCCAGCCGTTTTGAAGATTACCCGGAACAAACAGACAGACAGACATAAATTTTTTAATTGCTATTTTAGGCATAGGTGTCGCGCAAATAACCGTGTGAGCATGAAAAAAGCCTATTATTTTGACATTACAAACAGACTAACTTGACTAAATGAATATCGGTAACAAATGTTGTCATCTATACCAATAAATAAAATTGGAGTGTCTGTTTGTAATGTCAAAATAATAGGCTTTTTTCATGCTCACACGGTTATTTGCACGACACCTATGCCTAAAATACAAATTAAAAAATTTTTGTCTTGTTCCGGGTAACCTTCAAAACGGCTGGACCGATTTCAAAAATTCTTTCACCAATGGAAAGCTATAATATCAGGGCGTAAACTAGGCTATATTTTATCCCGGTATTACCACGGGAACGGGAACTACGCGGGTAAAACGACTATAACCTATAACCGAAGCGAAGCGAGGGCGGGTTGCTAGTGTTATATATTTTAAACTAGCAACCCGCCCTCGCTTCGCTTTCAGTAGTAATTTTTTTAATTTGTATTTTAGGCATAGATGTCGTGAAAATAACCCTGTGAGCATGAAAAAAGCCTATTATTTTGACATTACAAACAGACACTCCAATTTTATTTCCTCCTCCACATTAGGAGGGAAATTGACCTAACATACCACGCTAGTCAGACGGATTGGCATAGAATTTTATTTAGAGTTTCCTATCTCTTGTATCACAACACAATTATCTATATGTACTATGTATCTTTATATATAAATTTCTTGTGTACGTGTGTCTGTCACTGAACTCCTCCTAAACGGCGGGACCGATGTTGATGAAATTTTTTATGCGTCTTCAAGGGGATTCGAGAATGGTTTGGATTCACAATTAGACCCGGTAGGTGACCCTGCTGTCGACTTTGAACGGAACAACGTCTGTTGGGTCTAGTATAATATAATATTCCTTAGTCATTTTTACAATACCCACTGGTAGGATAATATATAGTTAACTAGCAGACCCGGCCACGCGTTGCTGTGGCTAATGTTTTTGATAAATTACATTTTATTAAATTATTTAAGTGGAAGTGTAGGAGAACATCAGTCACGGGGACCACCATGCTTTTTTACATAGATGTCATTTGTAAAGAAAAACGACGGCCTCCATGACAGTTTTAAAATAAATTTAACTTATACTTTAGCCTCAACAACACGTGGTGATTATGCTATTCAATTGTAGCTTATATGACACGTTTGTAGGTTTGATATAGCAGCGCCATCTATTAATTAATTACTCAATCCAGTCAACAGATATCGCCATCTGTTAAAATCGTTTGGAGTTAACAGATAATTGTGAATGTTAAATACCTAATAGACAAATAATTTGCAATAAAATAATATTGCGACTATAAATTAAGATGTAAACTATCCTATCTTTCAAGTTGGATCAAACTGCACACGGTATGCAAATTTGATTAAAATCGGTTAAGTAGTTTAAGAGTCCATCGCGGACAAATAACGTGACACGTAATTTATATATATTAAGATTGTATTCTGTTCTTATTCATCCTATTGAGGAAGAGGCTAGAGCCCAACAGTGAAACGTATATGAACGGTGACGGGGATGATTTAAAACTATATTAATCTCCGCAATAAAGTATTAGAGATCTATCCCAATATAAAAAAGTATGCAACGATTTATTAAAAATTATAGAAAAATTACACGTTGCGTTCAACTTTCTTTTTGTCAAACTGACATGTATGAACTGACATATATAAAATACCGTTTACACTTATTGAATATAAATAGAAAATATTACAGAATGTAATGTAGCGCTTTTAAATTTTATTTATTACTTTGATGTTTTACAGTGTTTTATAGAATATTGTATCTGTGTGGTGATGGAGTAAGAATACAATTCACCACCCCCTTTCTTGCGCGTGGATGTCGTAAAAGACGATTAAGGCATGTAACATCTATGCAAAAGATGGAAAACTCGAAATAAAACCCTATACCAACACGTCTGCCCACCCTTTCTTGGCTGATGCCGAATGTGGGCGGACCCAGCGCTACGTGCCGACGGCTGTACGCGGGGGTGATCCGGTCGATGGCCCTATACGGCGCACCGGTGTGGGCGGGGTTCCTGACCGTCCGTCTGAGGGCCCTCTTTTGGCGACCACAGAAGGTCATGGCGATCAGGGCCATACGCGGTTACCGCACGATGGCGACGGAGTAACTCCTCCGTGAAACCTGGAGGCGGAAATGCTCGCCGACCTTTACCGGCAGGTGGCGGAGACGCGAGCCGGAGGCGGCGTAGTCTCCGTCAAAAAGATTGCCGCCTGGCGGGTCGACGCCCGCCGAGACATCATTGCCCGTTGGGCAGTCCGGCTGGAGAGGCCTCGGTACGGTGTCAGGACCGTCGAGGCCTTCCGGCCAGTGCTGATGGAGTGGTTGGAGCGGACGCACGGGGTGCTTGCCTTCCGACTGGTGCAGGTGCTGACGAGGCATGGTAGCTTCGCCAAGTACCTGCACAAGATAGTCAGGAGGGAGAGCACACCGTCCTGCCACCACTGCAATTGCGACTAGGACACGGCGCAGCACACGCTCGAGGTGTGTGCCGCGTGGACGGGGGAGCGCCGTGAACTCGTCGCGATCATCGGTGCCGACCTGACGATACCAACCATCGCCAGGGAGATGCTCGACAGCGTCAGAAAGTGGGACGCGGTCGCCACCTTCTGTAATGGACTATCAAATAATATTTTTTTCCAATTTCAACCAGTAGATCCTGTAGCTTTCAACCAAATTAATTCTTCAACCAAAAATGTGTATCAAAAATGTGGGTCAAAACTTAATAACTAATTTTCTGTAGGGGGTTAGATAATTATAAAAATCTGTAATAACGTTGACTTGTTTGGACGTCAGACATGTTATTCCGCCCGTGACCATGAATGCTGCAAAGTGTTCGAAACGTACGTACAATCATAAATCAAATAAAAACGCGATATAATCCGTAAAAGTAGTTTTATTTGCAATTAATGCTTCAACTTTATATTAGGACAAATAGAAATTGACATTCTATACCACGCTGGTCTCGCGCGTTGGTATAACGTTTTATTTGGAAGTTTACTTCCCTTACATAGATTGTTATCTGCATATTATAATAATTTAGTCGTCTTTTACGACACCCACGAACAAAAAGGGGGTAGTGAACGATTCACTACCCTCTTTTGCTTGCTTGCTCCATCACCAAACAGTAAATATTAATAAATCCGACATACTTTAATAATAAATTGGACTTCGCGCTACAAGTGTATTTGCAGTCGTCGTCGAATTGCAACTGCTGACATAACAAAAATTATAATTGATGGATAGTCAATATTATTAATGCTAAAAAGTAGGTATTCAAATAAAACAATAAATTAAAACCTAAGTACTTTATCCACGCAAACGAAGTTGCCAGCACAACTAATTTTATTATTTACAAATATTAAAATGTGGTCATATTCTTTTTATCTCACCAAACAGTATATTAATAAATCTGACATACTTTAATAATAAATTGGACTTTGCGCAACAAGTGTATTGCGCAGTCGTCGTCGAATTGCAACTGCTGACATAACAAAAATGATAATTGATGGATAGTCAATATTGTTAATACTAAAAAGTAGGTATTCAAATAAAACAATAAATTAAAACCTAAGTACTTTATCCACGCAAACGAAGTTGCCAGCAAAACTAATTTTATTATTTACAAATATTAAAATGTAGTCATATTCTTTTTATCTTCTACTACAGTTCTACTAATCAGCTAGACAGATGGTAAATTTTCCTTCATCATTGTATTCTTAATCTGTAACAATACACATATATTAAGAAAAAAAAATGCCGTGGGGTGATTTTTTTTGGTTGCAATCGGTCGTAAACGAGCAAACAGTACGCCTGATAGTAAGTGTCGCTGCCGCTCATGGAGCTTTGCAATGCCGTTACCTACCGCGAAGAAAGTGAAAGCAGAGTGAATGTGTGCAATGAGGTTCGGCGATACTAAAGGCATCACCAAAACCCCCCACACGGAAACCCTCAGAAAATTGGGCTTCCGGCTCTCTCGCTAACCGAACGATGAACAGTAACACATTGCCGCACCTGTAAACAGATAACTGTCAACAGTATGGCTAGTAATACTACCACGATGATAGTCTGGCCCACAGCGCAAAGGAGAAGGCCGATCTTCTAGGTCAATTCTTTGCCTGTAACTCGACTTTGTATGCCGGAGCTGCCACACCACCTACCATCCCACGGTGTGAAAGCTCACTGCCCGAAATCCGCATCACGCAGCGAGCGGTTAGGCGGGAGCTGCGGCTTTTAGACGTCCATAAGTCGAGTGGACCGGATGGCATCCCTGCAGTGGTACTAAAGACGTGCGCCCCTGAATTGACTCCCATCCTCACGCGCCTATACCGACTTTCCTACGCTACTAATAAGGTTCCGTCTTCGTGGAAGGTAGCCCATGTCCACCCGATCCCTAAAAAGGGAGACCTGTCTGACCCATCGAATTACAGGCCAATTGCGATAACATCCTTGCTCTCCAAGATAATGGAGAAGGTTATAAACCGCCAGCTTCTGCAATACCTTGAGGATCGCCAGCTTATCAGTGATCGCCAATACGGCTTTCGTCATGGTCGGTCGGCTAGTGATCTTCTTGTGTACCTCACACACCGTTGGGCAGAGGCCTTGGAGGGCAAGGGTGAGGCGCTGGCGTTCAGCCTAGATATCGCAAAGGCGTTCGATATGGTCTGGCACAGGGCACTTCTATCGAAGCTACCATCATACGGAATCCCCGAGGGACTCTGTAATTGGATTGCCAGCTTTTTGGATGGTCGGAGTATAAAAGTCGTCGTAGATGGCTCCTGCTCCGATACCATGACCATTAATGCTGGTGTACCACAAGGCTCGGTGCTCTCCCCGACGTTGTTTATCCTGCATATCAATGACATGCTCTCTATCGAGAGTATGCGTTGCTATGCGGATGACAGTACGGGTGATGAGCGGTACACTGAGCAACGGAATATCCCTCGGAGTATTCAGGAAAGAAGGGTTCAACTTGTGTCTGAAGTCGAGCGCTCTCTGGGGCGGGCCTCGGAATGGGGTGAACGGAACCTAGTCCAGTTCAACCCCACAAAGACACAAGTTTGCGCGTTCACTGCAAAGAAGGACCCGTTTGTCATGGCGCCTCAGTTCCAAGGAGTAACTCTTCCAATTTCTGAGAGTATTGGGATTCTCGGCGTCAAAATATCGAGCAAAGTCCAGTTTGGGAGTCATTTGGAGGACAAAGCCAAATTGGCAAGCAAAAAGTTGGGCGTCCTGAACAGAGCCAGGCGGTACTTCACACCGAGACAGCGTCTTGTGCTATACAAAGCACAAGTTCGTCCTCATGTGGAGTACTGCTCACATCTCTGGGCAGGTGCGCCCAAATATCAGCTAGACCCACTTGACTCCCTGCAAAGACGGGCTGTTCGAATCGTCGGGGATCCCAATCTTACGGACAGATTGGAGTCGCTGGAGCAGCGGAGAGACTTTGGGTCACTCTGTGTACTCTACCGACTCTTTCACGGGGAGTGCTCCGAGGAACTGTTTGACTTGGTACCACCATCACCATTCTACCAACGTACCACTCGACATCGCAGCAGGGTTCATCCATTTCACCTGGAAACGTTATGGTCTTCAACTGTACGTTTCCAGCGATCATTTCTCCCACGTACGTGCAAGCTCTGGAATGAACTACCTGCTGCTGTGTTTACCGAGCGTTATGACATGTCCTTCTTTAAACGAGGTTTAAGAAGAGTATTTCCTTCACTGTAGGCAGCGGCCTGGCTGTGCCCCTGGTATTGCAAAGGTCCATGTGCAGCAGTTTCACTTACCATCAGGTGTGCTGCTTGCTCGTTTGCCACCGTTGGCAATAAAAAAAAAAAAAAAACGTATAATGTAAGTGTTATATTGTTCGTAAGTGTCGTGAAATACGACTAAGACTGAAGTTGACCTGGGCCACCCATCCTAATTCTGTTTGGTCATCAAATACATTGCCAAGAAGGCATCTTGTACTAGCAATAAATTTTTATCAAAATGTGGGTCAAAATTTCATAACTAATGCTGTAGCGGGTAAATATGAGGCGGCGGATCGCCTGCGCGAGGAGCGCAGCCTCGATGAGGCGATCCGCCGCCGGCGACTGGGGCGGCGTAGGCCGTCCCTAGCAGAGGCCGCGGGTGACGTGATTGGGAAATTAGTCCGTCACCCGCTGAGAGGCCAACCGCGTGAGGAAAGACCGACGTCCTCCCCGAGGGGGGGACGTCGGTCGATGGGAGGGTACTCCAAATAGGGGGTATTCCGTCGGGCTAACCACTGATGACAAGTAACCCTGCTCCGGTGGTCGGCCCAACAACGAAGGCGACGTGCACGTGGGTGGGTTACGGGTGTGCGTGCTTACGCCCCTCTGTCGCCCCGGACGGAGTGGTGCGAGGAGCGCGCCGACCGCAACCCATCCCCCCCCAAAAAAAAAAGCGGGTAAATATAAGTCTTTGTAATAACGATGACTTGTTGGGCACGAGACATCTTAGTCCGCCTGTGACCATAATAGCTGTAAAGTGTTCGAAACGTCGGGCAATCAAAAAACAAATACAAACATGAAAAAACCCCTAAAAATAATTATATTTACAATTTCCAAAAGAGGTAAAACAATCAGACAAGAGGTCCGTTCATAAATTTATTGAGAAACTATTTGCGTCGTAGTTATATATTGTACGAAGGAAGAACGGATATTGCATCCTAAGTAATTGGGATCAGAGCAGGATGAGATTAATGCGCCTGATGCCGCCCTAGCCGAGGCCACGGGTGATCGGACCGGGGATTTAAGTCCATCACCCGCAGAGGCTGACCACGCGACGGCGACTGACGTCCCAGGAAAGGGACGTCGAGAGGAGACCCTCTCCTCTTCAGGGTATTCCGCCAGGCCGAACACTGACGACAAGAAACTCGGCAACGGTGGTCGGCCCAACGACGAAGGAGACGTGCTACGGGTGGATTATGGGGCCAGGCCCCGCGCCTCTGTCGCCCCGGACGGAGTCGGGCGGCGAGTGCGCTGACTATCATAGCCCACCTCCTAAAAAAAAGGATGATAACATTTTTTTTTCTTTGCCCTAGGCGCCTTAAGAAGCGTCTAAATGATAATATAGCTAAAAGAGAAGGGATTGTCGAAATAAAACTATACCAACCCAACGAGTTTATCAAATTAAAATCCGGAAATGACGGAGTAAGAATACATTCCGTGGATGTCGTAGACGACTAAGGGATACATTATACACATAACATCTGTGAAAGAGAAGGAAACCTCGAAATGAAACCCTATACCAACATGACTAGACCGCGCGTGCGCTTACCATAGCCCACCCATAATAAAAAATAAAAAAAAATAAAAAAGACCAACATGTCTGACCAGCATGGTATAGTAGGTCAAATTCCCTGTCATTGTAGAGAAGGCCCGAGCCCTACAGTAGGACATATTTGGGGTGCGATGATGATGAATGGGACGTATGTAGACTGAAGGCCGAACTGTTATTGAAAGTTCATACATAATTCAACATGGTCATCATTTCAACTCATATACTTTTTACTGCTGGGGACGAGCCTCCTCGAAAATAGGTGAAAACTTACCTGTCATACCACGCTGGTCAGACGTGTTGATTGCATTTCCAGTTTTACATCTCTTACATAAATGTTATATGCATATTATATACCTAAGTCGTCTTTTACAACACCCATGAATAAGATAGGGAGTGATAAATTGTTACTCCGTCGTCAAACGTAGAAGACACAGCAAATACAGATATTATTTAAAAACTAGCAATCCGCCTTCGCTTCAGTTTCATTCGCCTTATCCGCGTAATGGAGGAAAACTCGAAATGAAACCCTATACCAACATGTCTGTGGTATGATGTGGACGTGCGATCTATGGCCGTTAAACTACAGCATACTCGAACAGTTGCCCCATAACTTGATACACGCTGTGTGGAAACAGTTTATGCCAGTGAAGTGGAAATAGCTCGTTTTCTTAAAATGTCAGAATAATACGTTTTTTATGCACACACGGTTATTTACGCAAGAAGAAGGCTACCGGGTCGCTCTGTCTGGGGTGACGAAAGGGCGGTGCTCGGCCCCGTAACCCATCGTATTTCCTCTCCTTCGCCATTGGGCCGACTACGGGTACCGAGTTGCCCGTCGTCTGTAATTAGCCAGGCGGGATACCCTGTGGGGCACCCTCCCTTTACAACGTCCTTCTGGAACGTTGATCGCCTTCGCGCGGTCAACGTCTCTGCGGGTGACGGACTAATCCTCGGTCCAATTACCCGCGGTCTCGGCTAGGGCGACGGACTGTGTTACCGTAAAGAAGTCCCTCTCGCGTACGATCCGCCGCCTCCTTCCGTGAGATGACTGCCTCACAGAAGATGGCAACCGCGTCCCAGTTCCTGATGCCGTTGAACAGCCTCCTAGCATGCAATATCTATGCCAAAGAAAACAGTTTAAATATTTTTGTCTGTCAGTCTGTTAACTGCGAGTAATCTTCAAAACGCCTGGACAGATTTTGATAATTTTTACTACCAGGTAGCTGACTGTATAAGGAGTAACTTAGATTATATTTTATTCCGGTATTCCCACAAATTACTAGTAAACAATAAAATGAACTCCATCAAAGCAAATAAAAACGGCGGGGCTAATCATGAATTTATATAGGACAATTATAGCGATAGTTGAAGCCGATCGGCATCTAGAATAAACTATCCTGCAAGTGTAAATTGTCTATAATATAGTTTGCGTGTCTAACACACTTTACAACGTTAATTACTAAGAAAACCCGCGTCACGGAGCGCGAACGGCGCGCGCCATTTTTTGCAATGGCATACTCTTCGTCCGGAAACGCACGCGCGATAGTTGTTTTTTGTAATAACCAATGCATTAATTTTTAATGCAATCGAGAGCATTGGCCGTTTTGTAAAATGATCCAGCTCAATAAATGAACAGTAATGTTACCATCGTTTCTATTATTATGTAAAAATCTTCGTTTTAGAATAGTTAAGAGATCTTAACGTTCAGGAATGCTAAGAAAATTCATTTCTTTCCTAATCTATACAAGTAAATAAAATTTAAATCTTATTTTAGTGTCAAAATAATACAAATTTTTCATGCTCACACGATTATTTACACGATACCTATGCCTGAATATATTTTTTTTTTGTCTCGGTTTTTACCGGGTAATCTTTCAAACGGCTGGGCCCATTTGGATAATATTTTACTATAAGGAGTAACTTAAGGTATTTGTCCTCTTGAGAAACTCCTATAAAATTTTGCCCAGTCTGGAAATCGAAGCCTCATGGACTACAGTTGCGTATCTATACCAATAAATAAAATTGGAGTGTCTGTTTGTAATGTCATAATAATAGACATTTTTCATGCTCACACGGTTATTTGCACGACACTTATGCCTAAAATACAGATTAAAATATTTTTGTCTGTCTGTCTGTCTGTTTGTTCCGGGTAATCTTCATAACGGCTGGACCGATTTCAAAAATTCTTTCACCAATGGAAAGCTATAATATCAGGGCGTAAACTAGGCTATATTTTATCCCGGTATTCCCACGGGAACGGGAACTACGCGGGTAAAACGACTAAAACCGAAGCGAAGCGAGGGCGGGTTGCTAGTCGTAATATAAATGCGGGCGAAAGGCGACTAAAACCGAAGCGAATCGAAGGCGAATTGCTAGTTCAACATATTATTTAAAATCTAGAATTCTTATGTAATTCTGCTGAACAGTTGAAATTTCATATCTATAAAAGAAGAGAAATAAATTTGATATTTCTACCGTACCTATCGTTAAGATTTCGCTTAAATATATCTAGTATTCTATTCTTAAATTGGCTATTAAATTAGTCGCCATTTTCAATTGAGATCTGACCTAAATTTGCCGTAATTCGATTGATTCAAAATGTCAATAATAGTCTGGCTGTGAATGCATTTGTATATTTGACTTAGTCAAAAATGACCGATGTTTTACAAATTGTATTTCTTTTGGCGTGTAAGGGAAAATTATGAAACTTTTTACAACTTGCGCGCACACCGTCACGAAAAACCTGAAGTGAGCTAGTCAACATTTTTTACAGAGTCACTAATATCAACTAGATAATACGTTATAATAAAACTTTCAAAGTATTAAATAGCTTTTTTTATTACTAGCTTCTGCTAGCGACTTCGTCCGTGTGGTATAGATACTTTGGGCTAACACTAACTTTAACCTAAGACTTTGTTAACGTAGAAGGTGAAAATATTTTTTAATAATACGATTCTGTCACACATGATTTTTGCGAAAATTTAGCCGTTTACGCAGCTCTCAAAAGCTCTCAAAAGGAAAAAAAAACCCGATTTTGAAACATTCTTCATTGGTGCTCTGCTCCTGTTGGTCTTAGCGTGATGATATATAGCCTTCCTCGATAAATGGGCTATCTAACACTGAAAGGTTTTTCCAATCGGACCAGTAGTTCCCGAGATTAGCCTGTTCAAAGAAACAAACTCTTCGGCTTTATAGATTAGTCGTTTTTTCTACAAATCTAGGATAGCAAAGGATAACACTTTTAGAAAGGTTTTTATCTTGTTACACCAAAGCACTTCTTACGTACATAAGTACACACATTTATTTTCTTTTCTTTGAATATATAGTTTAATATTCGCTTTAAACTCAGCGTTAAATCCCCATGCTGATGGATAAAATAAGTCATATAACTAATTATACTGTTTCACAAAGCGGTTCCGCAGCGATGCTCATCTTAAAAATATTATTAAGTTATGAAAATTAAAAGATCAACAGAGAAAAATATAATTTACTTTTTAGAACTCCTTTCTGTGTCGTGATTTATTTATTTTTAGGGTTTCGTAGCCAAAGAGTAAAAACGGGACCCTATTACTAAGACTTCGCTGTCTGTCCGTCCGTCTGTCTGTCACCAGGAATATCTCAAGAACCGCGATATTTGAAATTTTTACAAATTATGTATTTCTGTTATCGCTATAACAACAAATACTAAAAACAAATAAAATAAATATTTAAGGGGGGCTCCCATACAGCAAATGCGATTTTATAGATAACTAGCAACCTGCCCTCGCTTCGCTTCGGTTATAGGTTAAAGTCGTTTTACTCGCGTAGTTCCCGTTCCCGTGGGAATACCGGGATAAAATATAGCCTAGTTTACACCCTGATATTATAGCTTTCCATTGGTGAAAAATTTTTGAAATCGGTCCAGCCGTTTTGAAGATTACCCGGAACAAACAGACAGACAGACAAAATTTTTTTAATTGCTATTTTAGGCATAGGTGTCGTGCAAATAACCGTGTGAGCATGAAAAAAGCCTATTATTTTGACATTACAAACAGACACTCCAATTTTATTTATTGGTATAGATGATCTACGGAACCCGTCGTGCGCAACTCCGACTCGCACTTAGCCGGTTTTTATATAGTTTGCAGTTATACCTGAACAAGCCAGCTGCCGAAAAGACTAGTAAAGTACCATAGACCACATCCTCACTCTTCGGCAGACTATCCAGAAGACCGAGAAATACAGTCAGCCTCTGTTTATAGTTTTTGTAGACTATGAGAGAGCGTTTGATTCAGTCGGAACTTGGGCAGTGCTGCAGTCCTTTCAGCGGTACCAAATCAATCATATCGAAGTGCTTAAAAAAACTGTTCCAGTTAAGAAGGTAATGACTTACGACACGGAAATGTAGGCCTCATAACCAGGTTCAGACGGCGCTCAGCTCAGCGTGCAATGGAGTGGGCTACGCTCGGGATTTCTCTGCGAGATAAAAGCCGAGATACGAAAATTCGTAGAAGAACGGATGTAACCGACATAGCACGAAAAATTAGCACGCTGAAGTGGCAATGCAATTTGCTCGACGAACCGACAACCGCTGGGGAACAAAGGTCCTCCAGTGGCGACCACGTATCGGACGATGCAGTGTCCGCCCCCTACTAGGAGGGCCCTACGACCTGATGAAGATTGCTGGCCGTCTTTGGATGCAGGAGACATAGGACCGCCGACTTTATGACGAAACATGAAGAGGGAGGTATTTTAATTTATCTAGGTGAGCGGGATACCACCCATATTTTTAGCCAGAATTTTTTCTGAAGAAGAACATCAGCTCATGTATGTTCCACTGCTGGGCTCGAGCCTCCTCCATAATAGAAGGAAACTTAACTTGATCTTCTATACCGTTTTGGCCTTTCTTTGGGGTGGGCTATGGCCAACGGAACCGCGGTCCGGCTTCGTCCGGGTCGACGGAGGGGCGACGCGCGGCCCCATAACTCACCGTAGCTCGTCGTCTTCGTCATTGGGCCAACCACTGACACCGAGTGCCTTATCCTCCGTGGTCGGCCCGACGGAATACCCTGTGGGGTACCCTCTCCTTCCGACGTCCAGGACGTTGGTCGCCGTCGCGCGGTTAGCCTCTCTGCAGGTGACGGACTGATCCCCGGTCGGGTCACCCGCGGCCTTGGCTAGGGAACCGTGCTGGCCTGACAAGTTGTTAAAGGGTTTTATATCAAATTATCCTTTTCTTGTATCCATGATTTCTGGACATTATATACCTTAGTCAGCATATTTAAAGATGGCGGAATAATCTTCGGTACAAATATTCTAGACTTCCTAACTAGACATTGCGAATAAATTTACTTTATAATACAGAAGTGTCGACCGATTTTCTTATGTTTATATTACAGTAATAATATTATAAGTAGATACAACAGACAATTGTCAATAGCTATGATTTTCATATGAATGGTGTCGAAGGCCTTGTTTATTTGGCATTGGATTTATTTAAGGTTGGCTGTCAAATATGACCGCCCAACAAGAAAACTTTATCGCTAAACTTTACTGTCTTATATTGTCCACTACCTCATGCTTTCAAAGTATCTATAGATAATAATATACACTACGAAGTTATGTAATGTTGCTTGTAACGTTAGAAAAGAAAATATTAGGACTCTTTGTTGATAAAGTATGTTTTCATATTTTGTACTTTATTAATAAAGAATTTAAGATAACAGCAATTTGTGAAAATGAAAAAAAAAGCACAAAACAGTGAAGGAAACCGACAGAAGGGAAACTTAAAAATATAAGCATACAGTTGCTATTTTTGAATTTTAAATTAAAATTATCTATTGATTGAAAGAGCGATTGATCCGATAGGATCAACGGGTAAGATATTCACCTATGGGTGTGGTAAAAGACGACTAAGGGATGTGATATACAGAGCATCTATGCAAGAGAAGAAAAAATTGAAATACAACTATACCAAACTATCTAAGCAGCGTGGTATAGTAGGTCTATTTACCCTCCATTATAGAGGATTAAGTCCAAAATTTGGACGTGTATAGGCTGAGATGAAAGTCCCGCGCAGTAAAAAGTTTAGTTTATTTCTTCTTTATTTAGAAAAATATAATATCATCCACGGTACATTGACAGTGTTGCAACAATTTTTTTCTGCATAACTGTTGTCCCTGGAAAGAATTCTTGCTACGGATGTTTCCACGAAAACATTGCAATTTCAAGTACAACAACAAAATATGTCTATTTGGCATCGTATCATATAACACGACGGCCATATTTATAATACTGCGTCAACATTTTCTGTAGAAATTGCAAACTAAAATAACAATATTCGTTATCCGTGTGGTGACGGAGTGAGAACACAATTACCCCCTCTCTTGCTCGTCAGTATCTTAAAAAACGACTAAGAGATATAATATGCATATATCATCTATGCAAGAGAAGGAAAACTCGAAATAAAACGCTATACCAACACATCAAGTCACATCTGCTCCGGTGGTCGGCCCAACAACGAGGTGACGTGGGTACGGGTGGGTTATGGGTCCGCGCGCCGTCCTTTCATCGCCCCGGACGGACAGGACCGCGCGTGCGCTTACCATAGCCCACCCATAGAAGAAAAAAAAAAAAAAAAAAAAAATACCAACACATCTGACCGGCGTGGCATAGTAGGGTAATTTCTCTCGTATTGTGGAGGAGGTTCGAGCCCAACAGTGGGACGTATATGAGCCGACATGATGTTATTATATTATTAGAGGTTTACTTAATAATATAGCCGTCTACGTCATCATCATAATCATCTTCGTGCTCTTATTGCGATTGCGACTCAATACAAATATGTATATCATCATATTTACGTCCCACTGTTTGGCTCGAGCCTTCTCCATAATAGGAGGGCAATTGACCTAGTATACCTCGCTGGTCAGATAGGGTTTTATTTCGATTTTTTCTTCTCTTACACAGATGTTATATGCATATTATATCCCTTAGTCGTCTTTTACAACACCCAGAAAGGGGTTGGTGAATTGTATTCTTACTCCGTTGCCACACGGAACAACGGTGATTACATAAAAGGATTTCATTTTAACGACGAACATAAAAGGCTATTGGCTCTGCTCGTTCTACTTCTTCTTAAAGAAACAGCACTGGTATTCTGTCAACACCTGGTATAATAATCATCATCTCAGCCCATATACGTCCCACTGTTGAGCTCGGGCCTCCTCAATAATGGAAAGGTAACTGACCTACTATACCACGCTGGTCAGACGTGTTGGTATAGGGTTTTATTTCGAGTTTTCCTTCTCTCGCATAGATGTTATATGCGTTTTATATCCCTTAGTCGTCTCGTACGATCACCCACGGGTAAGATAGGGGGTGGTGAATTGTATTCTTACTCCGTCACCACACGGAAGGGTATAATAATATAAAGGCTTATTTAAATTATCCCAAAAATCAAAACCATGTTATCTGTGAAAAAGAATTAATTCAATGGTCCCCACGTTGATCCATAGTTTGTCAGACGGAGCAATGAACCCGTAACCTATGAGGTCAAATATCAAGTGAAAATGCAGGCTTGGGACAATTCATTCAAAAAATAATGAACGGCGTAAAGGTTCAGGTAAAATTGCGACAGATTCTATCATCTTCTATACCAATAAATAAAATTGGAGTGTCTGTTTGTAATGTCAAAATAATAGGCTTTTTTCATGCTCACACGGTTATTTGCACGACACCTATGCCTAAAATAGCAATTAAAATTTTTTTGTCTGTCTGTCTGTTTGTTCCGGGTAATCTTAAAAACGGCTGGACCGATTTCAAAAATTCTTTCACCAATGGAAAGCTATAATATCAGGGCGTAAACTAGGCTATATTTTATCCCGGTAGTCCCACGGGAACAGGAACTACGCGGGTAAAACGACTATAACCGAAGCGAAGCGAGGGCGGGTTGCTAGTTATATAATATTTCGAATGGCATCACACTAACTATCTAAGCATGTTGTAAGATGTAACTTTATTTAAGTGAAATTAGAAAAATAAATAAAAAATAGACAATCCCGCTGAGTTTCTTGCCGAATCTTCTCAGTGCGGTCGCGTTCCGATCCAGCGGTAATTTTAATATTAAGAAAAATTGTAAAATATTGACAACATGTATGTAAGTGCCCCCGCGAGGTTTATACATAACTAGCAACCCGCCCTCGCTTCGCTTCGGTTATAGTCGTTTTACCCGCGTAGTTCCCGTTCCCGTGAGAATACCAGGATAAAATATAGCCTAGTTTACGCCCTGATATTATAGCTTTCCATTGGTGAAAGAATTTTTGAAATCGGTTCAGCCGTTTTGAAGATTACCCGGAACAAACAGACAGACAGACACAAAAATTTTTTAATTGCTATTTTAGGCATAGGTGTCGTGCAAATAACCGTGTGAGCATGAAAAAAGCCTATTATTTTGACATTACAAACAGACACTCCAATTTTATTTATTGGTATAGAAGATAAATGATTTGAATTTGAATTATAGATTTGTCTTTTAAGAAACCCATGGGCAGCGGTGATGGATTATATACTTACTCCGTCACCACGCGGTCATAAATAATTTAATAAATGTCTAATAATAAGGTAGAATATTCTATTGAAAAATTGCGTATTTAATATCTTGTAATGTGGGTTTGTCGTTTAATAGGTACGTAGTAAAGGCATTTATCGTAAGGGTCGATGTACCGTCGAACCGGTGACATTGAGGCCGCAAGGTGCCCTAAACATTCATTTTAATCTCGTCGTGCTACCAAGCGAACCATTTTGAACTACATAGCTACAAATATATGTTTTGAATATTCTGCAACATTATTAGCAAATTACATCGCGTGGAAAATGGATTAATGTGTCATCATCCCTGTCTGGTTTATAGGAATAGCAAAAATAGTCTGATAAATTACAAAGAAAATATGGTTATCAACACATTTTTTTTTTTTTTTTGGGTGGACTATGGTAAGCGCACGCGCGGTCCTGTCCGTCCGGGGCGATGAAAGGACGGCGCGCGGGCCCATAACCCACCCGTACCCACGTCACCTCGTTGTTGGGCCGACCACCGGAGCAGATGTGACTTGTCGTCAGTGGTCGGCCCGACGGAATACCCTTTCGGGTAACCTCACCTCTCGACGTACTGGGACGTCGGTCGCCATCGCGCGGTCAGCCTCTGCGGGTGACGGACAATTCCCCGGTCCGTTCACCCGCGGCCTCGGCTAGGGATGGTTATCAATACATAGATGTATTTTCGGTGTGGTGACTGAGTATTCAATTCACCACTCCCTGTCTTGCAAGTGGATGTCGTAAAAGACGACTAAGGGATATAATAAGCATATTAATATCTATGCCAGAGAAGGAAAATTAGAAATAAAACTACCAACCTGTTTGACCAGCATTGTATAGTAAGGTCAATTTCCCTCCTATTGTGGGGGAGGCTCGAGCCCAACAGTGGGACATTGAGCTGAAATGATGATGATGATGATGCAATAAATTTTAAAGAATTTTATATGTTCAAAAAAATATTTTAAGCAATCATCACAACAACATATGAATCTGTCTGACCAGCGTGGTATAGTAAGGTCAATTTCCCTCCTATTGTGGGGGAGGCTCGAGCCCAACAGTGGGACATTGCAATAAATTTTGAAGAATTTTATATGTTCAAAAAAATATTTTAAGCAATCATCACAACAACATATGAATCTGTCTGACCAGCGTGGTATAGTAAGGTCAATTTCCCTCCTATTGTGGAGGAGGCTCGAGCCCAACAGTGGGACATTGAGCTGAAATGATAATGATGATGATGCAATAAATTTTGAAGAATGTTGTATGTTCAAAAAATATTTTAAGCAATCATAATATACAGCATATGTATATTGTAGATAAATTTAATTTAGAAGCGTGAATCATAGTTACTTTGACATTAATGCGTGTAACGGAGTAAGAATACAATTCAACATTCCCTTTTCTTGCCCGTGATTGTCGTAAAAGACGACTAAAGACGAAGTCAATAAATTATAATATTAAGCTCTGTGCAAAAGAATGAAAAGTCAAAATAAAAGATTTTATGTGCAAAGTATATATGGCAGAAGTGAAACTTCCTTATCCTTTGTAATTTATCCTCTTAGAATAATAACGTATAGAAGGATAGTGTCGATACTTCGAAAGTTCGAAACTTGAATCTAAAAATATTACATGCGCGCAGACGATTACACACGTACACACGCATACCACTATACAAATTATGAAATCAAATTTTGTTTTTATTAACATAAATCATAGAAATACTTTTAAAAGTAATGTTAAAAACCTTTTTATGTTTTTCAAATGTGTTGTGACACCATTTGAATGTACAAATCGTCATAATTACCTATTTACTTTTTTAAGAGTTGCGTACGTACGTGCAGTACAGTGACCTTGTACAGTACGGAACGGTTCCGGCGTAAGCTCCATTAGGCTCCAATTGAAATGCTTCACTTTTTGTGCGCGAATTTACTTTCTATACGTTATTATTCTAAGGTTCCCTCATTGCTTACACGGTAAACCTATGCCACAATATTGGGTATTGTGGCACACGCTAATTACAGTTTTTTATTAATTAATTGAAGTAGATTTTATGTGTAGCATGACAGTTCCCTCATTTCTTACACGCTAAACCTATGCCATAGTACCCGGACACCAAAAAACGAAGTGCTAATTGTCTAACCTAACCTTATGTCATTCATGCGTTTTGCATAAGAGGGAAGTGGAATTTTTCCAACTCCTGTTTCTCTTTTCTAATTAAATTTGTTGCGGGTTCCAAGACAATTAAAAGCGTTTCCCGAGACTTCCCGAGGGTCAAACCTCGGTGTCTTATACGGAGACCATTGTGGATCCTGGCTTACAGGAGTTACAGTGGTGGGATTGCGTGTTGGGCTTAGTTCTAAAAAAAAACTTAACCTATGCCACAATACCCGGACACCAAAAACTAAACGCTAATTATCGTTTTTTTTTTTCAGGATATCGTTTCATGCCGTCGACTAACTTGCGGCGCGTGTGCGCGCTTAATTGCAATCATGGCAAGCTCATAATGCATCTGTTGTTATGTAGCGATACTTGACTAACTAAAGTATCGTGACGCACGCAATTGCATTTTTTCATTGATGCACTAGAGCGAGTGACGGCTAAAGAAAAACTAGAAATGAGGTTAAATTGAACGGTATTGTGAAAAAAGCTTGGGTCAGCGTCCGCTCGATACGAACAGCGATATAACAATTATAAAAGATTTCTGATGTTTACGCGAATATTATATATTACGCAATTAATTTTGTTATTACGTATTTTATCGCGTTTATATTTGAATTTTACTTTCCCGACGTTTTGAAAAACGAACGCGACAAAATATTTAAAAATAGTTCTTCTTTTTTGCATTGAAATTTATTAATACTAACCCATTGTTGCCAGTTACAATATTCTTCACAATTTATCAATTTCTTAATATCTTTAGGTTCTTCATATTAATCATTGTTATCTTTAGTTTCTGCATGTTATTAATTGTCCATTAGTAAATCAAATCGTCGCCAGTGCTACGCAGTTAACGGAAATTTTGTTGGAAAACAAAAACATTTGTAAAGCACTTCTATATCTTATTCACTACACCACAGCAGTTCCAATGCATCGAATTACATAAAACGCCATCAAAATTATTTAATACTAGCAATCCGCCCTCGCTTCTCTTCGGTTTTAGTCGTTTTACCCGCGTAGTTCCCGTTCCCATGGGAAAACCAGGATAAAATATAGCCTAGTTTACGCGCTGATATTATAGCTTTCCATAGCTGAAAGAATTTTTGAAATCGGTATAGCCGTTTTGAAGATTACCCGGAACAAACAGACACACAGACAAAAATTTTTTAATCTATATTTTAGGCATAGGTGCTGTGCAAATAACCGTGTGAGCATGAAAAAAAGTCTATTATTTTGACATTACAAACAGACACTTCAATTTTATTTATTGGTATAGATAACACGTAAAAGCACTAAGATATTAAATATTGACACCACTACACCCGCTTTCACGTTCCCGTCAAAAAGTTTTATTTCGTACTAGCAAATCCATGCGGTTTCATACGCGTAGTTGCCGTTCCTGTGGACATGTCATGATAAAATATAGCCTAAGCCACTGCTTAGCCTATATAATACTTATGATGATAATATTTTACTACCAGGTAGTTGTCTGTACAAGGCACTCCTTGTACAGGTAGCCTAGTAGTAAAATTCGATCAAAATTGATCCAGCCGTTTTGAAGATTACCCGAAACAGACAGAGAAAAATGTTTAAACTAGTACATAGGTATCCTATGAATAACCATGTGAGCATGAAAAATACGTATTATTTTGACATTACCAATTGTTAACAATAGTTAACAATTATAAATACTAGTGCATTTTTATTAGAACGATATTTTGTAAGAAATAAAATTTCTTTCTTTACAATGGCCATCGTAAGAGTTTAAGGAATGAATGCTCCTAGAATCATTCCGAGACTAATAATTCTCGCACAGGTTTTTGTTTCTCTTTGGCCGAAGGAGATTCGTCATTAACTTTTTTACGACTGCAGCGAAGCCTAAAAGACGAACACTAATATCCGTACCAACTTTTGATTTTCGAGCTGATTCCAAAATTCGCCAGATTTGTCGCTAAACAATTTTTAGCGACACAATGTTTTTTTGTCGCTAACACTTGAACAAAAGTCGTCATTTCTAGCGGACAAAGTCGCTAAATTGGCAACACTGGCTACTGAAGACTAATACTTACAACTATATACAAATTCTTTCGTAAGGATGCGACTACACACATTAAAACTTGGAGGGGCGCGCCATGTTATCGTAGTTAATCTATACCTATGTATTTGACCTGTTTACATACAAGTCAAATAGGTACCTACATTACTATTTAATTATCACATCGCAGTTGTTGGTTTTTTGAAGTTATACTTCTTTAGGCGCGTTATGAAAAAATGATGAGAGTGAAATTTTAAGATGCGCGCGCATCTGTGACACAAAATTAACAGTATGAAGTTGTCTGCTTAACCGCTCATTGAGTGAAATTTTAAGATGCGCGCGCATCTGTGACACAAAATTAACAGTATGAAGCTGTCTGCTTAACCTTAAATTCAATTTTTGAATTTATTATTAAATTAATTTTTAAATTATTAAATAATCAATAATAAACATTTAAAATTAAGAATCTTATAATATTTAGTACAAATTATGTCTTATATATTTATTATTCTCTGAATTTTGTTTTTAATAATTATATATATATATTAATTATGTATTATATAAATTTATATTAAATATATATATTAAATATATTATTATATAAATATATTAATTTTCAATTTTTAATATTAATTATTGATATCTAAGATCAATCTAAGATTCTTTTAGTTTAAATTTGATGACTATTAAACTGAACTTTGTTGATTATCCTTTTCCAATCCTTCTATTATTTTATTGTAATTAATTATTTGCATGCAATTAAAAATGCCAAAGAAGTATAACTTCTCACGCGCGTACATAAGTACACGCACCCATTTTTTTTTTTTGTAAACTGTTTTGAAATATCTATTTATTATGGACATTATGGCTCTCTAAGTTAAAACAAATCAAATTATTTATTAGGCCCCTTGAGTGCACTTACACAATTATTGTCAAATTTATACACAGAAAAACCGTCAAGAAACTCGGAGAGCTTGACATAGTTCACCACTCCCTCTTTTGCCCGTGGGTGACGTAAAAGATGACTAAGGGATTTAATACGCAGATAATACCTATGCAAGAGAAGGAAAACTCGACACAAAACCCTATACCAACACGACTGACCAGCGTGGTATAGTGGGTAAATTTCCCTTCTATTGTGGAGGAGGCCCGAGTCCAACATTGGGACTTCTATAGCCTGAGATGATGATCATGATAAATATCCCTTATTCGCCTTTTCAGACACCTACGGGCAGAAGTAGGGGGTGAATAATATTCTTATTCCGTCACCACACGGTCATGAGTACTTTAATAAATATATAATCCTACTGATAAACGCGAAAGTTTATATGTAAATGAGTATGTTTGTTGCTCTTTCACCCAAAAACTACTCAACGGATTTTGATGAAATTTCACAACCATGCAGCTTACCTATCAAAATAACACCTAGGCTATAATTTATCCCAATATTTCCACGGTAAGGGGTACTATGCGGGTAAAACCGCAGGGCGCTGCTAGTAATAAATAAGGCCGAGCCCAACACTGAGACTCATATGGGCTGAGATGATGATGGCTGAACCAGATCCCACAAACATTATGTTTTCCATAATTCACCTAAGGTGGTGTGTTGCGAAACAGTATGTCAATAATAAAATTACTTTTCGTATTATAAATTACAAACAACCCGCCTTCGCTTCGGTTTCAGTCGCCTTACCCGCGTAGTTCCCGTGGGAATACCGGGATTAAATATAGCCTATGTTACTCTCTCATATTATAGCTTTCCATTAGTGAAAGAATTTTTGTAATCGGTTCAATGGTTTAAGCGTGAAAGCGTAACAAACAAATACTTTCGCATCCTTTGTCCTTTGTTACGCTTTCACGCTTAAATCACCGAAACGATTTCAAAAATACTTTCACTGATGGAAAGCTATGATATCGGTGAGAACATATTTTATATTTTATCCCGGTATTCCCACGGGAATGGGAACTACGCGGATAAGGTAACTGAAACCGAAACGAAGCAAGGGCGGGTTGCTAGTTTATAATATTAGTAAAGGTGTTCATTGTAATTCTTATTCCCAAATATGGCGATGTTTTAACTGGAGATACTAACGTACTATCTCCTATCCTTAATTTTACCTTTTGTTATAATACCTCCTTTGTTAAATATGCTATTTTTAAAACCCATATATAAGTAGTGTCTAGGTAGGTCATCATCAAGTATCTGTCATAAGAAATAGCCATAGAAATCTAGTTGTAATAGTTTTTAACCCCAGATCGAAAAACGACGAGGTGTTTCGACGAAGTTTGACGTGTCTGTGTTTGCCTGTGTCTGGGCATCATGGCTCCTGAAAAGATGAACCGATTGCGTTTGTTTGTTTGAAAGGTGAATTAATCGTGTTACTAGTTATGATTGATGTTACAATGTTATTAGTTAAGTATGTTTGATAAAAATCGGTTCAAGATGACAAGACACCACAAAATGGTGTTTTACATATTTATTCGCAGCTCCCGTAGTAGAGATGTCAAATGGAAGGGTTTAATAGAAAGATAAGAATAGACAAGTAGAATACTACGGCAAATTTCAAATCGAAGAGAGCGGCCACCACAAAATGGCGAATTGCATTTTTTTTTCACAACTCCCTATGGGTATTAAATGAAAGGGCTTGACTAGTAGAATAATGTATATTATATTGTAAGGGAATGCGGCATATTAACTAGCAAACTGAAAACTTGAAAATTATTAGTTTTGTGTCGTTCATGTTACTCAAAATTTTGAACAAAGACATTTGTTAGGATTGTATGAACGATATCATTTGCGTAGTGTTATTTTCTCTCCTATAAAAAGAGAAGACATAACAGGACGACGAATAAATAGGGTAAGGTAATATCTACTTTTAATGATAGTTATTTCCAGTTTAATACACTTCTAAGATTTATGTACTTAATTTTTAATAAAACAATAGTCATATAGTCTGAAATTAATGGTTACTAGAACTAGCATTACTAGTTACTTTGTAAAGATTTATTTTAAACTAGCAACCCGCCCTCGCTTCGCTTCGGTTTCAGTCGCTTTACCCGCGGCGTAGTTCGTTCCTGTGGGAATACCAGGATAAAATATAGCCTATGTTACTCCCTGATATTATAGCTTTCCATTGATGAAAGAATTTTTGAAATCGGTTCTGTGGTTTAAGCGTGAAAGCGTTACAAACAAACAAACAAACGTCCTTACTTTCGCATTTATAATATTAGTATGGATGTAATCCAAAGAGTTATACTAAAAATAACTTGTACAGGAAGAAAGAAAATTATTTATTGACGCCCAAGCAGACAACAATAAATTTAATAACAAAAATCAAACCGGCATTGTCGTCTCGCAGCCATGTTCCTTAAATAAAAAATACGCGAGAAATTATAAGGGGTAAAAATAAATAAAAAGACTACGCCTTGTGATACCAAAAAGGTAAACTTCGACTCATACCAGGCCAGCAACTAGCAACAATGTTGCAGAGCGCTGGTCTTTAAATACACGACGCGAGTAGCAACAAAATCAGATAAGTAGATACGCAAGTATATTCCAGAATATTAACTGCAATTAAATGCATAGATTAGCTATATCATAGACTCAAAATTTAGTTTTTTTTAATTCAAATCAGATCAGGACTTTTGTACGATCAACCTATTCGGAAGCAGTAATACTAATACCTACTTATTTACAATAATACAAAAACCATTCAAAAGCCTATCCCAACAGCATTAAATAAAATAATTGGCACGTACTGTACAAATAATGTGAGCAGTTGTTAGTGTCGTCCGTTTAGAGTAAAAATCTGAATGGATGCCAAATTCCTTAGCACTTTTTTTGATGATAACTATAAAGATGTAATGTTTATGGTAGTTCTCTTCAGCCCAAGTAAGTTCCATTAATGGGCACGGGCCTCCTACACATTGAAAGGTAAATTGACTTACCATACTGTTAAGTCGAATTGGTACCGATTGGATTTTATTTATGTGCTATATATTTATATTATAAAACTGAAGAGTTTATTTGTTTAAATGCCCTAATATCAAGAACTGCTGGTTCAAAATGAAAAATTATTTTAGGGGTTAACAGTCCATTGATCGATAAAGGCTATAGGCTAACATCACGATAGGACCAATAGAAGCGGGGCAACAATGAAAAATGTTGTTAAAAAGCGAAAAATTATTTCTTTAGAGAGCTTCTGTTGTTTCTGCTAAACGTTAAAGGTGGCTATGACTCACTCTTTCTCTTACATGACGCAGAAGTTATGCGAGACAGTTAGTAATAATGTACGCCTCACATTTCGAGCAGTTGTGTCGCTATGCCCATAGCAGCCGGAGTAGCAGCCCGTAGGAGTGGAGTAAGATTTGACTAAAAAATTCTTTCACCAGGAGAACAAAGACAGCTCTCTCTCCTGTCAAACGTATAACCTCGCAATTGGTATAAGTTTAGTCATCATTGATTACGCCTCCATAATGGAAGGGACATTGACAGTTATGTGCATTGGTATAGGTTTTATTTCGAGGTTTCATTCTCTTGCTGCTGCATAACTCTTAGTGGTTTTCTACGACACCCACGGGCATAAAAAGGCTAGTGGCACAGTATAGTCATCTATTAGTAATGTATCTCGGCCGTAACCTTGAATTAAATACCTACATCCATGCGGTATATAAACATGTGATAGGGCTGCCCGCCTCCAGCATTTTAATTACATTTGCCTACTTTGTGTTTCCATAATAGTTTTGTATATACTTTTCTTATATAAACAAATAAAATACTTTGTGAATTGAATAGGAAGTGTTCAATAAGAATGCGTGTTGATTTTTGATTGGTAGTTTTTAATTAAAAAAAAAACATGTTTATGTTTAAATAACAAAATCTAGTAACAGACAGACGGTCAAATTATTTTTTTCTAGTACTATTCATACACACAGTACAATAGACATCTGTTATTATTAATAATAAAATACCACGTCTTTACTTTGAATTATATAAACACAAAACACATTATGAGTTTTAACACAAGCGTACCTACCGTAACATGATTCATGAACCGCCTATAACTACCTATTTCACTCGTGTCAATCACTTTATTCACTTTATTTATTAATCCAGACAACTTTTTTTCGGGAGAATAAAGGAAATACTTATACATTAAAACGACACACATTATGTACCTACCTAATAGTAAGTAAAATTATTTTATAATAGGTTAGATTTCAGAGTTTGCAGGTAATCTTAAATAAAGTTATCTCTGGATTCGTTATTGACGAATTCATGCAACCAAAAACAGCACAATATACCCTACTTGTCATATTAAATATGTGTATAATTATGAATTTTAGTGAAAAATTCGCGCAGTTATTGTTAAAAAAACAACACACCGTTCGCTCGATGTAGCGAAAGCTTTCGATAAAGTTTGGCATGAGGGCTTAATTTACAAATTATATTTATTAAAAATCCCCGAATACTTAATTCTAATAATACATGACTATCTGAGTCATCGCAGCTTTCGCTACAGGGTGGAAGGGACGTTGTCGACCTCCCATCCTCTCAAGGCCGGTGTCCCACAGGGCTCGGTCCTCGCCCCATTTTTGGTTACGCTGTATACAAGGGATTTACCCAAGTTCACTCGTGTGCACACGGCGCTTTACGCCGACGATACCGCACTCTATTGTGCAGGTATGTCCCCGACAACCGTAGTCAATACACTCCAAAAAGCGGTTACCGCCCTTGCCAATTGGTATAGGAAATGGAGAATAGAAATTAATCCCGAGAAGAGCCAAGCGGTCATGTTCACTAAACGAACTGCCCGTCTGTGCACTCCGGACAGTATCCCTCCTCTCACTCTCTTCGGCCGACCTGTCTCATGGAGCAGAGAGGCCAAGTACTTAGGTGTGACCCTTGATAGCCGACTCACTTTCCTGTCCCACTTGAAGCGGGTCCACGCGCGCGCCGCCTTCGTGATGGGACGCCTTCACTGCTTATTAAACGCAAAATCAAAACTATCACTTAAAAATAAAGTCCGATTATACACTACCTGCATACGGCCGATCATGACGTATGCCAGTGTAGTGTTCGCGCACGTTAGGCCAAACAGGATCCACAGGTTACAAACACTACAAAATAGATTCATGCGACGGGCAACGGGAGCACCGTGGTTCGTTCGTAATGTCGATCTACACATCGACCTCGAATTGCCGACCATCAGGCAGTATATGAAGCGTTGCTCCCAGCGCTATTTTGACTCTGCCATGACTCACCCCAATCCACTAGTGGTTGGGGCAGTAAACTACGTCCCCTCAAAAATATCCGCGGTCCGACGACCCCGTCATCTCCTTGAAGAAGGGAATGATGCTATTACGATCGCCCAAGAAAGGGCCTACACAGCTCGCGCAGCGATAACACATAAAACTCCGCGGTATCGGCCTCGCCGACGAGGTCGAAAACCGCGGCGCGTAAAAGTCATTAGCCTAAACGTGGCCACGCCCACTTTGCTTTCAGCGACGCCCCGAGCCGAGGTCCGTTCCCCACAGGGGGAGCCCTCGGGCGATGTTCGCTTAACTTACTTACCGGGTTGAGAGCCTTCCGCTCGCCCATTGCCCGCGTTAAGCTGTCAAGGTCATCTGCGACCAACAGCTAAATACAAAAAAAAAAACCGTTCGCTCGTCAATGCAGCACAGTCGCGACTGTCTGCATGCCGAGCGCATGCCGAGATCGAGGCGCGTAGGTATAGCTCGCGTTTCGTCCGTTTGTATGAAGTTGGATTACTGGTTGATAATATTATCGTGCTAGTGGTGAACTTATTTCTTATATCGTCAACACACCGTAAGGATAATAGATACTACAGTTCTTTCTCCCGGAGATTCTCAGAGGAGTAATGACGTTTTCTATTGTCTGTCATGCGATTCGTCATTACACGGGTAATTGATGATCGTAGTTGGTGTAATACGTTTGAAATGAGAGTATTATTGCCCATTCAACTGGTGCTCTCTCAGGCCATTTAGACTTTCTGTCGGGCCGACCACTGACGACGAGTCACCCTGCACTGGTGGTCGGCCCAACGAAGAAGGCGACTTGTCACGGGTGGGTTACGGAGTTATGCACGCCGCCCCTCTGTCACTCTGGACGGAGCCGGGTGACGGGTGCGCTGCCCGTAACCCACTCACAAAAAAAAAAAGTCATTTATACTTGCTACCAAAGCTGTTGATGATATGATTGCAGCAGACGACACAGAATTGCATTGGTAATGGCAAATAATATAACAAATAAAACCTTTATTATAACATCTAGTGGAGATGTCAAGGAGCTCCGTAATCTTAAATTAGGGAGTTCGAAACGTAAATACATATATCCAAAATCGTAATCGAAACCGACATAAACGTTTCGAATAACTTTATATAAATTAGAGTCGGACTGTATATGAGACACTTTTACAAGCAACCGAACTAACAACCTACACGTGAGGCTCTCCAAATACGAATAATACTATAATCATAACACGTTTTGCTATCCCCTAAAAATCCAATATCTGTAACTGAAATTATCCGAAACTATCCGGATAATCCCAAATAAATTGATATCCGTAACCAAAACCGATATAATGATATTCTACTATCCGTATCTCTATCTACATCCAAACTTCATATCCGCAACATGACTAACATCTAGATTCCACAGATGTTTGATATTATTCAGGTAGTTTATATACCTACTGGAGCTGTTCAATCATTTGAGGAAACGTAAGTATATACTTATCTAGATATAATTATCTATTATTTTGGAATGTGTTAGGAGTCATGTAGTGAATTTCATATGACTTCATAGGATAATTTGCCTAATCGATTTAGAACCTTTAGAAAAATAAAGATATGTACCTATATAACTTCCTTTAATAGGTACAATTAATTTAAAACAGTTTAATAATGAACAACAGAATTCTAAAATGTACTAACAGTTTCCTTAACGTTTGAGTTAGGGATTATTAGCGTTGTGAGACCGATAAATCATATAAATTATGAATCAACATTATCGATTTCTGCCTCATCTCAAAACATTTTTAAGGTCATCCTTCATTTAACAGTTCGCATGCCGATTCGGCAGCGTTGTTTGTCAGGATGAATTATTTCAAACGCATGTGTAATATATATTATACATGCATAAGCGTATAAGTGAGCTGCAAACTTTTAAAAATGTACAAGGGATCAGTAGCCATCTATTGGTAGTGTAAACAACTATTATACAAATTAATAGAGCATAAATACGGTAGGTGGCACTAACGGCTGCACAATACATGTTGGCTTGCTTTCTACTTCTCTCAGTTCTCCCAGTTTGTCCTTTTTAAGTTTTTAAGTTGAATCAGGCACATTTTGTGATAATTAAATCTTATTTTAATGACTTATCAAGAGTTATACAAGAGTTACCTTTTAGGTATTTTGTTAACTTTTGATTCAGGAATGTTGAATGCATTGTTACAACCGATGGCTAGCAGCCATCTTAAGGGCGGATTTACCTAATATCCATATCTAACAAGGAGACCCTCAGACGTGTGGGTTGGGGATTTCCATGATTTTTGGTGGGGTGGTAGAGGGGGCACGCGGGTATCACAACTACCAGATATTAGGGTCAACTGGGCCCTCGTTAAAAAGATTTTAAGGGTCAAAGTTGGATGTAATTTACTCGTAGGTAGTAGAGAAATTCGCTTTGAATCGCAAGCTAGTGATAGCCTCGTGGTAACGTCGCTCGCCTACGGAATTTATGGTCTCGGATTCGAGACCTGACAATTTGTTTTTTTTTTTTTAATTATCACAATTAATTATCACAATATTGTGTAAAATTAGTTTTTCTTTTTCATAATTTTACGCAGAATTACAAATTATTTTCCTTATTTCACGATTTCGTTTTTTTCCGCTCTTTCTCAGAGGAGACTCGCGCAGCGATAAAATGTAGCCGGTGCAGACAATGTCTGTGTTTTGTGTGCTTTTACGAGGAATTCCATCAAAAATTTGTAAGGATGATAAGAATGTATGAAAAATGTACATTTATACGATAAATATAAATATTGATTTTTCACAATTTTATAATTATTTATTCTCGTGCTGTAACACCTCAATTTTCACATTGAAGAGTTGATTCATGGGAGAGAGCGAGAAAAGGAGGAGATCGTGAAAAAAAGCAAAATAATTTATAATTCTTCGTAAAATTATGAAAAAAAAACACAAATTTTACACAATTTTGTGATAATTAAAAAAAAAATAAGTCGTCGGGTCTCGAACCCGAGACCATAGATCCCGCAGGCGAGTGCATTACCACGAGGCTACCATTAACTTGCGGGTCGAATGCCAATTTCTCTAGTACATAAATTACCCATCCAACTTTGGCCCTTAATATCTTTTTAATGAGGGCCCAGTTGACCCTAATATTTGGTAGTTGTGATACCCTCGGGTCCCTCTACCAACCCACCCAAAAATCATGGAAATCCCCGACCCACACGTCTGAGGGTCTCTTAAGGGTATTTTAAATATTTTGTTGGCATTTTATATAATATTGTTAATGCAGATAAAAAGTTAAAGTGTAGTCAATAGATGTATTTGTGATTTATATGTGTTTTCATGCTCTGTCAAAATGCCTATCGTCTGATAGAGACGCTGCTCCAAATTAAATACAAATTGCTCTCGGTAACGATATGAAAATTTTAACGCAAATATTCGTGCTGAGCCCGCTATTCAAAATGAGTAAAAATAAGTAAATCATTTATTTAGTTGAATAATGTATAAATGAAGAATTCTGAAAAATATTACAGAATAAAACTACTTTTACGGATTATATCGCGTTTGTATTTGATTTATGATTGCCCGACGTTTCGAACACTTTGCAGCATTCATGGTCACGGGCGGACTAAGGTGTCTCACGTCCAACAAGTAATCGTTATTACAGACATTTATAATTATCTACCCGATACAGAAAATTTGTTATAAATTTATTAAATTGTGACCCCACATTTTAGTACAAATTTATTGCCAGTGTAAGAAGAAAATGATTCTATATGAAAAAATTATACTGTTTATGGTTAGTAATTATTAATTTTTAAATTTGTAGCAATTATTGTTACAATTTGTTGATTTAAAACTAACAAAACTAATATACTACCACCGGATCGGAACGCGGCCACACTGAGAAAGATCCGGCAAGAAAACTCAGGGGACATGATGCTAAATTAATATTGATTTTTAATTTTAGATGCGGCTTACTTTGTCTTACTAAAAGATTTTTGATTTATAAAATTATCTTTAACCATTATTATTATTATTGTGGGTCAAATCTATACAATTAGTGCTCACAGTATCATGCAGTCTTGTGGTGGTCTCTTTGAATTTATTTTTAATTATGTTTATAACAGGATCCCAGCTTGATGGTAATACCCAGCCATCCTCTCTATTGAAATATTGGTGTTTTTTGATTTCAATAGCCTCGCGTACCATTCTAGGCAGGTATCGGTGTTCTTTTGCGAGGACTTGAGGTTTATCAAACCTAATGTTATGGCGGGCGCGGTCCTGACTATGTTCACAGACTGCAGACTTAGTGTGACGGCGGTGCTTCACATCAGCTATGTGTTCTTTGACCTGAGTTCTTATGGATCTCTTTGTTTGCCCAATATAAGAGAGACCACAGTCACAGTCAAGTTTATAAACTCCTGCATCTTGTAGAGGGATCTGGCACTTGACAGATGGTAAGAACTGACTTGTTGAATTGTAACAATAATTGCTAAAAATTTAATAATTAATAATTACTAACCATAAACAATATAATTTTTTCATATAGAATCATTTTCTTCTTACACTGGCAATAAATTTGTACTAAAATGTGGGTCACAATTTAATAAATTTATAACAAATTTTCTGTATCGGGTAAATAATTATAAATGTCTGTAATAACGATTACTTGTTGGACGTGAGACACCTTAGTCCGCCCGTGACCATGAATGCTGCAAAGTGTTCGAAACGTCGGGCAATCATAAATCAAATACAAACGCGATATAATCCGTAAAAGTAGTTTTATTTACAATGTGTAGTGCTCGCGTAAACATCAGATATCATTATTACAGAATATTTATTATCTTTTACAGAATATTTTTAGGTGGAAGTTTTCTATGTATTTAAGCCAATTTTACGGGTTTGGTTTGGGGCGAAATATTGTAAAGACTTGGCAACACTGACTGTTCAGTGTCAGTCTAACAAAAGTCGTAAACATGTGCAATAAAAATCTATTTATTCCACTAATACTATGTGTAAGGTAATTATAAAAACGACATCGATAAATTGTTGTTTTAAATATTATGTGAGCAAATAATAGCATGACACCAAATATGTTTTAGCTTGGATTTCGCTCAACTTTTACTCCTCAAACATGATAGTTTAACTGGTGCGACGGATTGGGATATATTAATTTTTACCCAACATTGGCCAGCAACTGTTTGTAATATCTGGACACATAATAAACCAAGCCACAGTTGTACTTATCCTAAAGTAAAAGATACATGGACTATACATGGCTCTTGGCCTACAAAATTAGGTACCGAAGGCCCTGAAAATTGCAATGGCACCTGGTTATTTGATCCAGAAAAAATTAGGCCTATTGAAGAAGAATTGGAACAACATTGGACTAATATCGAAAAGGGTGGGTATTTGAAACTACCAATTACAGATATGAGGGTAGATAGCTCAAAATACAGTGAAAATTCTTTGCTCTTAAAAAAATATCTTTGTATGATGATACATTTTGGCTATATTGAATACATAGTTGAAATTCGTATCGTGTAACCACTTAGGATCTCATTCCACACCATTATACTAGGGTACATAAATAGTTTATTAGGGTCCTTACCCTAGTAGTAGTAAGTCATTGAATTAAAAAGTTACATTCATTATTTACCATACAATATAAAGAAACAAGCAATAAATATTAAAAAAATATATTTTAATGGAACATTGTTCAATATAAAAAAAATATATAGAATCATTTTCTTTTTCTACTTTTTATAAATTTGAATCACTATATGGATAGAAATTGAATAACTAATGCTGTTGTGGGTAAATAAAAAAAAATATAATAATAACTGGTTTCATATACAATGCTTTATGGTATGGACATGTAATGAGGAGGGATGAAAGGCATGGAACAAGGAGGGTTCTCAATATGATTGTGGATGGACGTCAGAAGCGTGGGAGACCCAAAAAGAGATAGATAGATTGTGTGAATGAAATATGCGTGTGAAAGCAGTAAGTGCAGATATGACGGCTGATAGGACGCTATGGGAAGTGACCATGAACACTAAAATATATTTGAAATATTAGAAATTTATTAAAATGAAACAAGGAATATTATTTTCCATAGCTTGATCAATATAAGATCATCTCAACTAGGGATGTTATGGATATCAGTTTCGGGTTTGGATACTGTTATGGAAATTACAATAACATACCAGTTACTGTTACGGATATATAATTATTTAGGATTATCCTTCAGTTACGGATAATGATTTGTAAATCAAACTGTTTTACCACATTTGTATTTGATTATTGATTGCCCCACATTTCAAACAGTTTACAGCATTCATGGTCACAGGTGGACTAGTCAGTCAATCTGTCAGGTCTGTAAAATGGTTTTATTTACAATATGTAATACTCGCTTAAATATTGGATATTGATTTTTTAGGGAATTGTAAAAGGATTTAGCTAACTGTGGTGATCATTGTATTATTTCTGTTTCGAGAAGCTTATGTTTAGGCTACCAGGTCGACTGATGAATAGAAAACCTGTCTCATACAGACACCAATCCTATCCGAAAATATCCATACTTCTATTTCGGTTATATTTTCATTTCAGATATCCGATAATTTCCTCCACAGTGGAAGCGAAATTAACCTACCTTAGTACACTGGTCAGAAAGGTTGGTATTGTGCTTTATTACGAATTAATCCTTCACTCGTATAGATGTTATATGTCATGTCCCTCAGTTGTCTATTACAAGAGGCAAGAGGGAGGATGGTGGATTGTATTCTTACTCCAACACCAAAGAGTACCACAATAGAGGAGAGGTATCAAATATTAAATATCAACTGAATTATAGGATTGTTAAATTTTATGAATAGCTGTGTGGTAGCGGCTTCGAATACTACCTTGCTTTGCTCGTGGGTGTCGTAAAAGACGACTAAGAGCCCTAGATTGACCCGGACCAACTCCATCTGGTACCATTTGGGTCAACGATTACATTCCCAAGGAGGGTTGACGTCAGGCAGGCGGCCGGTCATAAAAGTCATTGCCGAAACTTTTTGCAATATGTCAAAACAGATGACATATTGCGTCGACCCCAAGTAATTGGGATAAGAGCAAGATGATGATGATGATGTTAAATTTTATGAATTATAATTTAACAATCCTACAGTTACAATTCATCATTCTTCATTTAACAATCCTACTATTATATAAATGTTATGAATTTTAGGCACTGGACCTTATGATTTGTGGGTACATGAATGGAATAAACATGGTACATGTGCAGCTTTAATAGAACCTATGAACAGTGAGTTTAAATACTTCAACAAGGGCCTGGAATTCATCAAACAATACTCTATGACAGATATTCTCGGACAATCTAAGATCCATCCATCAAACTCTAACTCGTTGACTGTAGATGAAATAAATCGAGCTATATCATCAGCCCTGGGTAAGAACCCCGTGATCCATTGTAAATATGAAGACCACATTCAATATTTGTTCGAACTACGTATTTGTCTTGATAAACAACTAAATCTCGTAGACTGTGATCCTCTTATGCATATATTTCCAAATTTAAGTAATATTGAAGGTGCACTAACTGATTGTAATGTTAAGAAAAGCATCATTTACCCGGAACAGGGCTCTTCTAATTTGGAATTAATAGAATTTTACAAGTTTATAAATTGGATACAGTGGTTTACCCTGTAATTTTAAAAGCAATAATGTAGCTTATTTTTTATGCATGCAATGAATTATCGATGGCTAGCAAGTCATATAATGATAGTACTTAAATTTGAAGGCATGTGATTATTTACTTTTTTTTTATAGGATTTTATTTACTAGTTATTGATATACATATTAGAATATTTTATTTTTAATTTATTTAAAATAAGGTTGTTTTGGAATCAATAACCTTTACATTTTTTTTGTTAATTACACAAATGTGTGAATAGATATTTTGAGAAAGCCTGGAAAGTATTGCCAACTTAAAATAACATTCAACACTATAATGCCTGAATAATTATTTAGTCATCATATTTATTATGTGAAATGTATGTACTTAATATTTAAATGAAATTAATAGTGAATTATTTTTATTATATATACAATTTTTTTATTTTATATATAACCAAGAAATATAATTATCATCTGCAAGTATATTTTATATTTGCCTTCATGGTATATAAATAATTATAATTCTATTTGTATATGAAGCTAATTATATTTGTATATAATGTATAAAGATTGTGAGGCATCAGCGGCCACAAACAGCGCTGTAATGAATTTGTGAAAATCTATATTATTTACAACTATACTCTTTTAAATACTTTATATTATTTTTTAAAGTTAATAATGAACAGGCATAAATTTTTAAAGTGTATTTTTATTCTATGTATTAAATAATATAAATGTACACTGCAAAGATTTTTCAGATCTGTCTACCTTGAAATCCGATGGCTTATCAACATTGATTCATGGGTATAGGCCTCTCTGAAGAAAATTGTTGCACTAATCCTCACAATTAAGAGGTAGGTTGATTTTAGTATTAGCGACAATTATTGTCATAAATTGCCCAAGAGGGCCATAAGTTTCGTCTAGTGGTCCCTTTCTATGATCTGGTTCTGTACGACTCTCAAAAGGCAAGTGAGATTGTATTCTTAACCTGTCAGCCGGTCACCACAAGAGAAAGCCTCTCCTCACTTATACTTATAGGATCTATAAAACCATTTAAACACTTTTTGTAACTCAATTGTGAACTGAATAGGTACCATGTATGTGATATGTAAAACTTAAGACACTTACTGGGATTGCCAAGAAGCCGCACAAGCCTGGCGATTATGGCGCTATCTCCCCATCAAAGAGCGTTAAGTCCAAGAGTGGACATTAATAGACCAATGATGTATGTGATAGAAGTAGTTTGGATAACTATTACTTTTACTAAGACAATTTAGATCACACATGAAAAAGGCAAATGTTTCCACAAAAGTTGTACATATAATACAAAGACAGATTCAGTTTCCTTGCCTGGTGATGGGGTCAGTGCCCTACAGTCACTTCACATGATTAAGGAGAGATGAGGCAAACGATAATTGGTAAATTAATGAGAGACGAAATGAAGAGAAGACTGCTGACTTAATTAGCAAAATTTCTTTGAATTACGGCCATGAAATTGTCATGACCTTCTGAACTGAATACTTTCTTGTTTAAATAACGTCTTTGTTATGATATGCCATATTGTGACCGGGAATCCCCTCTAGGAGTGCACGATATATATCGATATTTCATAAAATATCGATATATTAATACAATTTATCGTTGCCACCCGATATTATCGAATCGTCCATTATCGATATACATATATCGTCGATACATTTCATCCGATATATATCGATACTTCATAAAATATCGATATATGAATACGATATATTGCTTCCATCCGATATTATCCAATCGTCTGGTATCAAAATATGTCGTCGATACATTTCATCCGATATACCAAATATCATCATCATCATCCGGTATATTAAAGAACATACTTTCACGGACAACTTGAGTAAAATAAAACGTAAAACCCCGAATTATTATTAGACCAGGGTCAGCCCTGGCAGTCCAGCAAAATTTGTGTGAAAATTCAAATAACCAAGTTTTTCGTTTTTTATTTTTTTCTTATACAAAATATTTTTTCCACCATTATTGGTGAAAACTTACCTTTTTATGTCCCATACACACTGTAATTTTTTTTATTTAAAATATGAATTTCCACTTTATTTTGAGTTATTATCAAAAAAGCACACTAATTTTCAATCGAAAATTCTCACATTAAAATATCAGCTTTTTTAAAAAAGTCGGTGGGTTTTTTAAAATAAACATTTTTTACTATATATCGATACATTTGTACGATATATCGAAGATATCGATACTTTTTTACAATATATCGCAAAGTATCGATATAACGTTACGATATATTATATCGAAAAATATATCGATATTTTTTTGCATGAACATCCCTAATCCCCTCTTTATTGCTCAGTGTTGCTATGCTAAACAAGTTTATATGTAAGACATCTGCAGATTTAAATTCCAAAATAATAAATTTATGTTTATACCAAATGAAATTTTAATTAAGAATATTAAGAAATATTTAAAATAATAATATTTTTAGTCATAGTAATCTTATCATTTCTTATGATGTAGACAGAAAGAAAAGAATTGTTGCTACTCTCCCCTTTCTCATATGAAACTTACCACATATTTAAGTATGCTTAAATGATATGTTTACATTTACACAGTAATTCTGCCAAAAGTATTTGCCAAGCCAAAGCTACTCTACCTCATAGGGTCGACTCAGACTACGCAAAGAATAAAGTTTATGACAGAGCAAAAGGATTTGCTGGCACAAATTCTTTCTTTTTTCAAGAGTAAAATCATCTACAAGGTATTTTTTCAAAGACTGCACAAAATTTTTTAATGGATGGAGGCATAATATATATAATGTAAAAAATTTTAAATCACTAGTAATTAATTATTTTGATTTGAAAATATCTAAGAATGTTCGAGATATATTGCCACCCTATTTTTATTACGATCGTCCATTCAAAAATCTATGGTAAGTTATCTACGTTGTAGCGAACACGCACACTAATACTGTTAATAAAGATACAACACATCTAACATGGTAAATAAGTTTATGATCCCAATTTTCCGTCGTAATAAACAGATAATTTAAAATACTAGTTTATTATTTTAAAATCACATACGTTCCGTATTTATTAAGGCGTACCTATTTAAAAAGTGGAATCAACTATTTACAACAATTAAACTTACCTATTCATTTAGATCCATGAAAAACCCTATCACTGATATTTTAACAATTGTTCAAACTGTATTTCACTTCTCTCACTAAACAGCTGAGTACGCTTGTGTTTAAGTAGGTGTTACATTATCAATGATCCCAGCGCAAACATTAACACTAAATCACACTTTTTTTTTTTTTTTTTTGTGGGTGGGCCGCGGTCGGCGCGCCTCCGCACCACTCCGTCCGGGACTAAATCACACTTGAGATATTTATGTCTTTAATTACGTGGAGATTGGTCACTACCCATGTTCGTTACGACATAAAGTAAATAAGGCGGTCGTCAGGCCAGAGAATGTTTACGGAGTCGTTGTTTGCCAAAAGCCATTGTCAAAGAAATGCATTCGCGACGGTCCGTCATTATCATGCAGTACTTTAACGCGTTGATAATGATACAGGTGGTATTCTAAAGAATTTAGCAGCTTCCACACACACGGTTCAAATATTTTATTTGATCTTGTGCCGCCATTTTTGAAGATAACAAAAAAAATAGCATACACGCGTGTAATTAGGTCATGGGTCAGCGTCACTGGCCCAGACAAACGGCGTGCCGCGGGCGGCAGGGTGTTGCGGGTGCGCAGCACAGGCGGGGTTCGTAGGAAGAGGGAGGGAGGGGGTAAGACATAGACACGACGACGTACGACGACAACAATTTATTGTGACGTTTTTGTTGTGTGCGGAAACGAAATTATGAATGACTTTATGTTGCCAAAAATTTCGTGTATATGGGAATTCTTAAAATAGAAATGTATTTTTTTTTAAATAAGAACATATGTTTTTCCTTCAGTAGTCGATTATACTATCGATTCTGAAGCCCCTGTGAAAATTTGTGCAGTCTTTGAAAAAATACCCTGTATATATGTATAGTTGTTCTTAGATATGAACCTCTGAGAGATCATTCAAGGTCCCACTTTAAATTTCATTGGCAGTTCAGTCACAAGTAATTTAATATAATGTTAAAAATCATCCTACTTATATAAAAAAAAATGAACGGCGTTCAAACTTCTCTCTGTTACGAGATGTCAGAGGTTCCGCTTTCGGATGGCTATGATAGTATCCATATGGTGACGAATTACGAATACAATTCTCACCATCCTTTCCTTTTCCGTAGGGGCAAGGTAAACTTCAAATAAAACCCAATACCAACCAATCTAACCATTGTTTTATAACAGGTCAATCTCCCTATCATTGTCCACAATACCAAGCTCAAGCCCTATATGAGTTAGGACAAATAGCACGAGATCATGACTTTAATCTGTTAGTTTATTTCAGGCGTTAAGACTTAAAATTGCTTGATAATCAACTGCTTCCTTTATCACTGTTCTAATGCTTTTACAGTGTGAGTCGACCCTTAGTGATTTAATTAATTATACCATCATGAATTTACGTTTTCATTTTAATATATTTTAACAGAATGTATTTGTAATGGACGCCATACATACATACGCCATACTTTTTTTTATTGCAAACGGTGGCAAACGAGCAAATTGTACACCTGATGATAAGTGTTGCTGCCGCTCATGGACCTTTACAAAGCCGCTGCCTACCGCGAAGAAAGTGAAGGGAGTGTGAATGCGTGCAATGAGGCTCAGTGACACCAAGGGCACCACCAAAACCCTCCACACGCAAACATCCTCAGAAAGTTGGGCTTCCGGCTCTCTCGCTTACTGAGCGAAGCGCAGTAACAAATTGCTACTACTCGGACGTCGATTTTCTGCGAGAGTGTGGTACTACCCCGGACGGATCGGCCCGCGGCTGTAGACAGATAACTGTCGACAGTGTGGTCCTACCACTGACTAATGCATGATGGTTTTGCCTGTGCATGCATAACCGACAGGCATAACCGAGTTTCATATTGCACATACATGTTAGGGTTTGCATGCACAGTTTTGCCATTTAACTCTCAGTTGAGCTACGTGACGGTTTGTGTAGGACGCCTACCTCTCTTAGTGGCTACGACTACGTAGTACGTGACGGTGTGTGTAAGACACTAATACCTAACTACAATGAACGACGACGATGTGATAGCTGTACTTGGCTTAACACTTGTTCTGCAGAACAGAACAAGAAAAAGAGATCGCACTGAATGGTCTAAACGCTGGTTATTAAAAAGAAAGCAATTCTGCCACGTAAATTTGATAAATGAATTGAGATTTACACCAACAGATTACAACAATTATTTATTAATGTATGAGAACTGTGCAGGCAAGCTCGTCGGACGCCACACACGCTAGGTTAAGCTCGCGCGCGAGCATAACCGAGCGGCATAAAATATCAATTTTCATATTTGCTCGGTTGCATGTACATGCATCGATAACTGTACAGTTTTATCCCATACACGCTAGGGCTTGCCTGTCGGTTATGCATGCACAGGCAAAACCATCATGCAAAACCTAACGTGTATGGCGTCCATAATGTACTGTTAAGCCTAAGTTTAATACATTTTTGTACTTTTAATAAAATTTATTTCGATTTTTGGTTTTGATTTCTACCTCTATTTGTGTACATTTTGCTTATTTGTATTGCTGTACTAGCAACCCGCCCTCGCTTCGGTTTAAGTCGCCTTACCTGCGTAGTTCCCGTGGCAATATCGGGATAAAATATAGCCTATGTTACTCCCTGATATTATAGCTTTCCATTGGTGCAGGAACTTTTGAAATCCGTTCGGTGGTTTAAGCGTGACAGCGTAACAAACAAATTTACTTTCGCATTTATAATATTAGTAAAGATAATTAATTAAGCATAGCTTATATAGTATGCATAATTCCAAAATCTTCATGAGGATCACAAAAACGTTTTTGAAATTGTGGTCACTACGTGTGGCGGGGTGCAACCTTAAGGGTTGACAACCCTTAAACATCAACAATTAAACAGTATAATTTCGACAACCCTTAACGTTGTATCTTTGCAAATAAGCAAGCTTTTAACTTCTTACTGCATGGATTATGAAATAGGTCAATATTTATTTTTGGGCTGAATATGTTTATTTATATTTGTCGTCTCAGCCCATACTCGTCTCACTGCTGGTCTCGAGCCTTCTCCATAGTAAGAGGGAAATAGACCTACTATACCGTGCCGATCAGACATGTTGGTGTAGGTTTTCATCTCTTGCACAGGTGTCATGTGCATATTATATCCCTTATAGTCCATAAAATATAGGATGATCTCTGTGACAGTTGTCCGTAGGGCTGTCACGCTTACGATAAAATCCGTAATTTTTATCGATAAAACTCTTTATTTTTATAATTGTGATTTTCTATTATAATTAAAATGCAATCAATGAAAATCTTTTTGACTTCATTTCAAACAAAACAATTTTTATACTGTTTTAATTATTCAAAAGGTCAAGGCCATCAAGGTCTAGGTCACTATTATCGTCATCACTGGAGCGTTCCTACTAGAACATTTATCATTTTTTGCCAGTATAGGGACAGTCGTTAGATCAAACGATCAATTACGACTGTTTTATAAATAAATATGTCTAGTTTATTCACAATAATGAGTACATAATATTATCATTTACTATGAGACAAAAAGTAGTTTTTAATGTTATTTAATTCAATTTATGTATTTTACAATGTAACTGTCTGTTTTAATTGTAAAAATTATGTTGAAAGTTTTATATAGGCACTGTATTGAGTTTATTTCTTTTATAAATAATTTAATAAAGATCGGTTATCGATTTACGTATATCGACTGTCCCATCTCTTTTTTATTTGCAGGCCAGTAAGACTTTGTATGTGCGTAAGCGTCATTTATGTATAAAATGTTCACTAGATATTTCAGTACTTACGAGGTACATTTTAGACATGAATATTAATATTTTTATATTTATAATATATTGCAATTCAGTTACAATAAAACTGGCACGAAAAGAATGAAAATATATTTGATACAAAATGAAACTGTAAACATGCCGTCCGTTCAAACTTACTTTGTTGGTTTCGTTGACATCTGTCACAGAGATCAAGCTATATTTTATGGACTATAGTTATCTTTTACGACATCCACGGGCAAAATAGGGATTGGTGAATTATATTCTTGCTCCTTATATACTTATTAATTTAAAAATAAATCAGACATTTATTATTGGTTTTAAAATGCATTCTGGTAAAAAAAAACATGGAAGGTCATATATGGCTTCGCATGAATTGCTATTACATTGTATGGGCTAAATTGAGCTTACTATGTGTAGTGTGTTTGAAGATACGTATTGGGGAATCAAGCACGCTACATGGAATGCCAGCTTGATTCGATGGAGTGCCAGCTCTTATCGTCGTAGATAGGTTGACTGGAGGACCACGTTATTTAGTGTTCAATAGCGGTTACCCTGTCTTAAGCATATGTTCAGGATGCTATGTCGATTACACCTGTTTACCGATTTCCATATTCCGTACGGTGAGTGATGAATTCGTCGTTGATGTTGATGCCGAATGCAGTCCAGTCTAAAAGTTTAAAGATATCTTCCAGTGCAGTGGTGAACAGTTTCGGAAATATGACGTCTCCCTTCCCCAGACCTTTCTGCATTTGGATCGGTTTGTTTCTCTTTGTCCGGATACGGACTAACGTGTGGCGTTCCTCTACAAGCACTTCAATATAACGATGATCGATTTAGCACCGCTGAAGGGACTGCAGGACCGTTCAAGTTTAGACAGAATCAAAGCCTTTCTCATAGTCCACGATTGCTATACACAGACTCCTCGATATTTTGGATACCCATTGTTTTTATATGACAATCTGCCGATAGCAGCCATCAGCAACTTTTGCTATGGATATCCATTTCACGTTATCAGTCACTTAAATCCGGATCCCTCGTAAATTTGTATTCTGTTTAAACGAAATGCGCTCACGCTTATACACGAATTTATATGCTTATATTAATCTTGTGTTTAAAATTTTTCGTTACAACGCTAACCAATAATTACTACAGATTTCTTATTGAAAGGTGCTATATGCTACGAATACTACCAACCATTATTGCGCAACGATGGAGCTATGAAGGGTAATAATGGTTAAGGCGTGCATTAATAGAAATAAAGTCGCTATTTACGCGTATTCATCAGCTTAAAACACGCTTTGATATCGATATTCAGCAACGACTATTAATATCGGACATCCAATATCGGTTAGTAGCCGATAACGTTCATGTCTACTACCAACCCTTACAATGCTCGTGGGTAAAAGATGACTAAGCGCTTTATACCGACCTGTGCCAACTCTATCTAAAGACGTCTGGTCAATAAGTACATTCTCGTGGAGGGTTGACCTCAGGAAGGCGGTCATAAAACTATTACCAATAAATAATGCAATATGTACTATGAAAGAAGGTACTCTTTTTTAATAGTACACGTATTACTGACTACATATTTGAAAATTCATTCGTGTGGAGTTAGGATACAATTCACCACCCCCTTTCTTGCCCATGGCTGTTGTTAACGACGACTAAGGGATTATAATATGCATACAAGAGAAAGAAAACTCGAAATAAAACCCTGTACCAACTTTTCTGATTAGCGTGGCATAATATATCAATTTCCTAAATTATGGAGGAGGCTCGAGCCCAGCAGTGGGATATATATGTATGAGCTGTGAAGATGATAGTGTTTTGCAAGTTTTATGACCAGTCCTCTAACTGACGTTAAATTGTAAATGTAATTATTGACCAGTCGGCATCAGATTGAGTTATTCTATATCGATATAAATCTCTCTAAGTCTTTTACGATACCCACGACCATTGTAAGGTTTGGTAGTAGATTTGGGCATTGACGGCTACTAACCAATATTTGATGTCGATACCGATACAAATAACCGTTGCCGAATAACGATATCAAAGAGTGTTTTAAGCTGATGAATACGCGTAAAGTAATTTTTTTTTTTTTTTTATTTATTAGGGACATAAAACAGTTACATGTTACAATGAAAATCTTATTAAATAATTTTAGCTTACATATAACCCACACTAATGTCCACATATTTGCATAAAAGTAAAGGAAGTTACAGACATACACACTTTACAGTTTTCATACACTAGTACTCTCAAATAATACATCATTAACTTTTTTTTTAAAGCTGTTCTTAGAATGTAGGAAAATATCTATATCTGAAAATTGTGTGTTATATATATCGGTCAGTCGTCGCAAAGGCGCTCGTGTTCCGGCGTTAGTTTTGCACGTATCCAAGTGGAACAACCGAGGTACACGAGCTTGCCGTCGCATCACAGTTCTGGGCACTGTATAACATAACCTATTCGTAATCTCCACACAATCATATATGTTGTTACAAATGTTATACAACACCATAGTTCCGAGAAGTCGTCGTCTAGATTCTAAACTGAGAATGTTATAGCGTTGCAACATGGCAGCGTATGATACTTTGGAATTACGGCATTTATAATTCATTACTCTTAAAAATTTTCTTTGTACATTTTCAATTCTATCACTATATTTTTTATATATTGGATTCCAAATTGAGGTCACATATTCTAACTGGGAACGAACAAGAGTTTTATACAATAGCAAATAAGTAGAGGGACGCACAAAATCAACGGAAGATCTCATAACGAAACCATACATTTGAAGAGCTCTATTAATAACACTATCTATGTGGATATCAAAATGCAAAGATGAATCAAAAATCACTCCCAGGTCTCGCACAGCGGTGAAAATATTTAAACTATAATTGTGTAAAGAATAATTAAAATTAATTTTAGTTCTGTTTTTTGTGAATGATATGCTGTGACATTTAGCTAGATTAAGTGATAAGCTATTATCTATACAATATTTACAGAACCTGGTTAGATCGTCCTGAAGTAGTATGCAATCCGCTATACTTTTACAGGATTTGTAGATTTTGATGTCATCAGCATACATTAAGATATTGGAGTGCCTGAAACAATCCTTAATGTCATTTATAAACAATATAAACAAGAGGGGGCCCAAAATTGAACCCTGTGGCACACCTGACTTCACAAATACAGATTCGGATTCGTAACCATTAATAACAACCTGTTGTGTTCTATTAAAAATATAAGAAACAAACCAACGGAGTAGATTACCACGAATGCCGTTGAAAGCGATTTTATCTAAAAGGAGTTTGTGATCCACCCTGTCGAATGCCTTTTGAAAGTCTGTATACACCACATCAACTTGAATTCTACGATCCATATTATCAAATAAATTATTAGCGAAAACTGTGAGATTTGTTGTGGTAGACCGCTTTTGAACAAAAACATGTTGCTCGGGTATAATTATCTGATGCAAATGTGGATATATAGCGTTTCGAACTAGACGCTCAAAAAGCTTCGCCAGGGCGGAAAGTATTGAAATAGGTCGATAATTCTCCACATTACTTTTTTCACCACTTTTATAGATAGGGATAATAAGCGCACGTTTCCAAATGACCGGAAAAAAGCCGTCACATAAACATTTATTGAAAATAATATACAATGGAATACAAATGTTGTCAACAACTTTACTAAGGAAATACGGTGGCAAGCCGTCGGGCCCAGCACCTTTAGATACATCTAATGACTTAACTGCATTGACTATTGATTCCTTATCGATTATTATATTAGATAAGTTAATAGAGTTATTAGAAACGCCAATAGGTGGTTTCCACGTCTTTGGATCGAGTGTAGAAGGTACGTGAACAGAAGAAAAAAAATTAGAAAATAATTTACATATGTCCGTTGGATTATGTGAGGAAAGATTACCAAAATGCATATTTGCTGGATATTTTGATTTGAGCTTCCTATTGGAAACATAAGACCAAAAGCATTTTAAATTTTTGGGTATGCTATCCTCGATTATTTGTATGTAATTACGATAACACCTAGTGGATTCTTTAAGAAAAAGTCGACGTTTGCATGCAAAGTTTTCGTAGTCGCAAATATAATATATATTTCTTCCATCTAATCCATGCGTGTTCTTTTTTCTTGAATGCATGTATCAGAGAGGGAGAAAACCAGATAGGAAATTTGGAATTCCTTCTCTGTGTAAGTGGAACAAAAAGACGAATTGTACTAAAAAGTTTGTCATAGAAAATATTGACAGCTTGTTCAGAGTTGAGAATAGAAAGCGCTTCCTCCCAGTCTATCATGCCCAAATCTGTATTTATGGCGTCATAGTTGGCCTTGTAGTAATTATATCTACGGGTCGGATTATATTTCAATGTAATGAATCTCATACTCAAGTTTGTTGTCATCGCAAACTGTGGATGATACATATCAGGATCCAAAAGTGCACTACAAGATACAACTTCACTAACAGTGTTAGAAATAAATAAATCGAGAATGCGTCCCAGATCATTGATGGTTGAGTTAAATTGAGAACTATTCGCCACTGACATAAAATTTAGCAAAAGTCGGCAGACAGATATGTGCGCTGGTATATGATCAGCTATATTCAACCAATCAATGCCGGGTAAATTAAAATCACCAGCGATGTAGAAGCTATCCGTGGTCGGGTCATTAGCAATTGCCTGCAGCATCTCGAAGTAATCAATGTAGATTTCCTCTCGCGTGCGTGACGGGATATATGCAGCACTTATAAAGTGCACACGACCAGAATGAGAGGTTGGCAACTGAATAATAATTTGCTCAATTTCTCTATGAGTGAATGTAACGTTCATCCTAGTGGGGCGGAGCACCTTACGCACTGCAATAAGAACACCCCCACCATCTGATTTCCCAGTAGCCGCACGATTACGGTCACAGCGGAATACCATGTAGCGATCGTCAATGAACTCTCCATCCTGAATGTTGGGGGTGAGCCAGGTCTCTGTTAAGATGATCACGTCGTAAGAGTTTGACAATATATTCATGTAAAGTGTATTTAATTTTGTGCGAATCCCTCTACAGTTCTGATAATACATAATTATGTTACGAGTAGCCATTTATAGCATAGAATGATTAATAAAAAATATTTAATAAATGAATCACTGAGAACGGAATAGTCGCGACCACAATATAACGCATCAAGTGTGTATTTACTAAGGTGAAACAAAAAAAAAACCTCTCCAAAGTATTCATCAACTTAAAATTATGTACAAGCAATATCCATAAGTTAGGCAAATGAGATAAGAAGTATTAATAATGGTTCCGTGGAGTAGTAGTAAGAACAAATACATAAAAAATAAACTCTTAAATTAGTTACATGACACATAAAGAAAGTGCAGAAACAGTTTAGAAAAACATAAATTCGAGTGGTAATACAGGTATTATTGTTGACCTTCAGTATTTGTCTTCTCACGGATAACATATTTACTAATATCAGTCTCCGAACGTATTGCAAACGCTGACATTCCGTCTCGCTCTCGCACGAGGATGGTCGAGTTCCTGGTCCAAACATATTTAAATCCGCATTTTCTGGCATTTTCTCTCGTTTTCCGAAATAAACCTTTATTTTTTAACGTGAGGTGTTCGTTTAAATACACTGAAGCCGATGTGCCTGAAATATTTAATTGATCCGACTTAATGCTCTTAGTTTTTCGGTAGGCGCTCAGTACATTATCGCGAACTACACTCATTTGCAAAAAAAACGGGCACCTAAGCAATGAACCATTTCAAATGTTAATATTTCTTTGTTTGATAATTATAGGTAGTTTTATCCACACAATTTGCTAAATTAATAAGAAAATAATCGTTTTCATCAGTATTTCATAAAATTTAGATACAATTTATGGGAAATAATGCTAAACCTCGCTAGTAGTGTATATTCGCTAGTAGTGCATATGCTCATGAAGTAAAAATAAAAAAGTTTTTTTGTTTGTTTTTCTTTAATAAAGTAAAAGCAGATAAATGTTTAGTATCGAGTGTGACCCCCTCTAGCTAAAATCACAGCTTGAATTCGTCTGGGCATGCTAGCGAGTATATCCCGGATACTTGCTTGCGGAATACGTTCCCACTCCGCAGTAATCACATTCTTCAGCTCTCTGATGGTCTGCGGAGCCGGGTGTACTGATCTCACACGCCGTTTCAGAACGTCCCAGACATGCTCTATGGGATTGAGGTCGGGACTTCGAGCTGGCCAATCCAAACGACGAATGCCGACCTCTTGCACATACGCATTAACATCGCGGGATCGGTGGGCGCGAGCATTGTCGTCCATAAAAATCGAGTCTTCATCTAGAGCGGCCAATGCGGGTTGTGCATGAGAAATTAGAACTTCCGTTATGTATCGATGCCCAGTCAGTGAGCCGTTTTCAATGAAGACTAACTCTGTACGATCCATTGAATTTATTCCTGCCCAAAACATAACAGAGCCCCCACCATAAGGTGTGATTTCTTCGAAACATGCCTCTGCAAAGCGTTTTCCTTGTCTTCTTAGCACTCGCCGACGTCGATCTTCACCGAACAGAGATATCCTGGCTTCATCAGAGAACAAAACCCTATTCCAATCGTCTTGAGTCCATGATTCACAATTTCTAGCGAACCTAAGCCTGTGAACTCTGTGCTCACGGAGTAATTTGGGGCCGCGGGCCGGGCGGTGACTGCGTATATTGGCAGCGAGAAGCCTCCTCCTGACCGTCCATAGACTAATATGCACATTTCTTACTTCTTGGAGGTTGTTCTTAAGATCCACATACGAAGATTTGCGATTTCTCAATGCGCGACTCACAAGAAAACGATCATCCCGTGGTTGGGTACATGGTTTTCTTCCAGAACCAGGCCTTCTCTCGACGGAACCAGTCTCCTGATATCGCTGCCAGGTCCTTTGGACTGTCGAGCGACTAACATTTAGCCTCCTAGCCACGAAACATTGGCTGCAACCCTCTTCAAGCAGCGCGATAATTTTGGTAGCTTTTACCACTTTATCTACCATTTTTGATACAGCCAAACAGCATTAAATAAAGCTTTGACAGTCAAGGATATGAAATTAATCGATAAAAATTGAATAAAAGTTATGAAAGTCGATGTTAACTTCTGGAACTTCGCGCCAAAAATGTAGGATAAAAAGGGGTTTTCTGTAAAAATGAACATCAAATGAAAAATTGAATTTAGAACGTACTTTTTTAAATACCACAGCATTTTTAAAACCGGCCAGTAACGTGTACAAACGATTGAAACCTTTTTGGTATTGTATCTTTTTAAATATGAATGAAAATCAAAACCGCCCGTTTTTTTTTGCAAATGAGTTTATTTGTGATTTGAATTTCACAATTACGTTCTTAGGTTTACGGTCGTTTTGGTGAGCATGTGGAACTCTGTGGATTGAGACAATATCATTCGGGGGCACTGCGTAATTTATAACGTCACCAATTGATTGCATGATAGTAAATAGATTCTCATTGCGTTTATCGGGTAAATTGCATATTTCTATGTTGCAATGACGCGCTTGCTGCTCCATCGTGTCAATTTTGGCTTCCAATTTAGTTACTAATTGTTCACAATTACGATTCGCCATAGAACACAAACGCTTCTCGTAATTTTTACGCTCTTCCTCCAAAACCACAACTCTCACTTTAATGTCTTCGTAACATTGATTCATGAAGGTAAAGGACTTTTCAATTTCCAGATTTGAGTTTTTAATTATAAGATTTTGCTGCTTTAGTTCCGCGATCTCCTCAACCAACCTATTGAGAATTATTTCCTGATCATCCCTCCAAGTCTGGAGCATAATCTTTAGTTCATCAAATTTATCACATTCGGAGTAGAATTCATCTCCTCGCAAACGCTTGCCTGGTCTAATGTTGGAATTGCCCGACTTACAAACACTAGATCCTGGTGTCTTGGAGGCAGAAAGGTCAGGCTCAGATTGTGTTTCTGGTAACAACATGGCATTTGGCGAACATTGTGGTGGAGAGCGTGTTACGCGAGGCATGGTTATTTCAAAGTTACACAGTATAGATACCTATGTACTCTTATGTTAAAGGATGCCGAAGATCCCAAAGCAACAGATACCGAACTATTTGAGAATTTGTAAAATGCAAAAACTTTTCGAACTACCCGAAGTTGGAGGCGATAAAAATAAGTATCAAGCGGGACACGCTTTAACACTGCCCACTTCGCAGACAGCACAGGTAAAAACACTGTAGGAGCGACGAGAAATCGCGAAACTCAATTTACATAAAACTCAAAAACCGTATTATAATGTGTTCAGAAATGACAGCACAGCAGATAACACATCTATTCACTTCAACACAAAAAACTTAACTATGACTTAACTATCGCGACCTTATTTCATTTAATGCACGGTTTAACCATTAGAATCCTTTAAAAAAACGGTCATGGTCAAACCATAATAAACAGTTTTCGTAGCATACAATAGCAACGAGAAACAAAGCCACTTTCTATTACAGTTTGATTTACCAAAGTTGACATTTAAGTATTAAGGTAAACACACCAATTATGGACAGTTTAAGACAAAATTTGTAGAATTTCTGAAATTTTACCAATATTGTGAAAGTTTCAGTACTGAATATACTTATAGTGTAAAGTCCTGTCCTTAATAATGAATGGAATATTGAATATTCCTACTGTGTTACGCGTGTGATACTGCAAAACTTTTTAAAACTTATTTAACAAATAAAAAACCTAGTTTTTTAACCAGCTATGGACAGCAAAAAACCAGTTATGAACATCCAGTAATGGACATAATCTAGTCATGAACCTCCTTCAATAAACTTAGTCATATAGGTATATCTAGTACCTAATCGAAGAATCTATGATATGTGTCATGCTGTAAAAGACTTTAATTTATTTAAAATGAAAATAAAATGGGATAAAATTTTATTTTTAATAAACTTTTTCTAAATTGACAATGACTATTAGCATTAAAGAACTTATTTAGATTATAATCATATTTCGTTTTTATTTATTAATTAGTAATTTACAAACGTAAACTTATTCAGCCTTTCAATATATTTATTTTTAATTTACGAATACTTTTCTTAATCTATGATAATATAATAAAGCAACAAAATTTTAATTTTATACTACATGAAAATGTCATCGTGCTTTCTTCAAACTCATTTTTATTTGTATTTTCAAGGACTCCAGGAAAATGTTGCCCTTCATATAAAACTATAACGTAACTTCTTTGATGGTATCTGTTGAGAAGGAACTAACTCACTCATCAGTACGTCATCTTATTCCGATCCTCCAGACAAGACACTATCATCACTTACGGCATAATATATTTTAGTTTTAGAAGACTCGGATCTATTTTTTTACTTTGACAGTTTTTCTTGCTTAGTTTCTCAACCCTTTTCTTTTTTTTTAGCGCACAAATCTTTTTTCTATTTGCTTCCTTTTCTGTTCTTCTTTTTTAGTTTGCTTCGGATATTTTAACCTTTTGTTAGCAGCCAATTTGTTGAAGCATATAATTTTTAGGAGCCCTTTCTAAAACAAAGAATCAGTATCATTGTATATCATGTCGATAACTAGATTTCTATACAATACCCATTAATGGACACATGCGTCCATTACTAGTACACCTATATATTTTTAGAATTTACAACTAGCTTGTAGTAAAGAATAATAATTAGAGTAAAATTTGTTAAAAATCTGGATATATAAAAGTAATTTTAAGTTTCGACATTGGTCCATTATTGGAACTATTCATTTACAGCATACCACTTATAAACATCTAAATTACTATATTTACAAATATAATCTCCTAAAGTAACAACAACGAGTTGTTATCTTAATTTCATGGTTAATTCAACAAATAAAACACATTTTGATTGAAATAAGGCAATATTATATTACACATGAAACTTTTTACTCACCGAACTAATAATTTCCTTAAGAAAAACCTCTAATATCAATTTACAATCACTGAAACACTTTTCACTCCCGCCATTTTTTCTATCTAACGGACCGAATTGAATAAAACGTTAAATTTTGATAGCTCTATGTCTATAGTATATGCCACAGTGTTGCCAATATAAAAATCTGGTTCATGTCTTTATTCTAGATGATTTCTTTATTTTTTGTCCATTACTGGTTCCTTGTCCATTACTGGTGCGTTTACCTTAGGTCAATAGAAAGAAGAGCGTCTTTCGTTTATATGAATAATTGTGAAATGTTGCTTATTAAAACGCTCGGTATTAAGCACTCCGTTGTTTTGCACGTCAGGAATTACATAGAAAGTGATATGGTATATTTTGGTTATAAATAAAATTACTTCACGGATTTTATCGCGTTTGTATTTAATTGCTCAATGTTTCGAACATTTTACAGCGTTCATGGTCACGGACCAGTCGGTCCGCCCGCCGATAAAATCCGTAAGGTTTTATTTACGACGTGTAATACTCGCGTAAACATCAGAAATCATTAACTTGATTATTACACTTTAAGTTATTGTTCGGTTACCAAAACATCGGTTAGCGAAACGAGAATCAAACATAAACAAATTATTGTTGTGATATTGTTGACATCGTCACTTGTTTGTACCTACCTACCTAGCCGTTATTAGTTTTATCAATACCGATACCATACGTTAGAGGCATGTCAACCGTTTTCGGTTACATTGCTATAACGAACACATGTCTAATTGGTTCTTGATACATCAAAATTGGGATTCAATTGAAGCAAAAAAAATATATACAACACTCAGTTTATTTTCGTCAAGTCTTAGTTGTGATTTATAACAAATAAACATTTGGTTCAGTTAACCCAAACACAAATAATATACGTTTGTATTTAAATAACTTGCCCCCGAGAGATTATAATAACGGCTGACGGCACTAAACCTGAAACAAAAAAAAAAGAAAATGATTACGTGTAACGTTTAATTTTTATATTCGTTGGTTTTCCATGTGGTGACGGAGTAAGAATACAATTCGCCACTCCCTTTCTTACCCGCACTCGCACCACTCCGTCCAGGGAGACAGAGGGGCGTAAGTACGCATACCCGCAACCCACCCACGATGCACGTCGCCTTCGTCGTTGGGCCGACCACAGGAGCAGGGTTACTTGTCATCAGTGGTCGGCCCGACAGAATACCCTCTATTTGGGGTACCCTCTTATCGACCGACGTCCCCCCCTCGGGGAGGACGTCGGTCTTTCCTCACGCGGTCGCCCTCTCGGCGGGTGACGGACTAATTCCCCGGTCACGTCACCCGCGGCCTCGGCTAGGGTCGTAAATGACGCCTACGGGATTATAATACTGATAACATCTATCCAGGAGAATGGAAACTCGAAATAAAATGTTATAGCAACCCGTTTGATCGATGTGGTATGGTAGGTCAATTTCCCTCCCATTATGGAGGAGGCTCAAGCTCAGTTATGGGACTTATATGAGCCGAGATGATGATGATAGTTCTTATATTGAAGTATTAAATAAATTGTAATTAATCAACTCAATTATTATTTTATTACATTAATATTTGATTAAAAATTTTATCTTAATATATATAAATTACGTGTCACATTGTTTGTCCGCGATGGACTCCTAAACTACTTAACGGATTTTAATCAAATTTGCACACCATGTGCAGTTTGATTCAACTTGAAAGATAGGATAGCTTACATCTTAATTTATAGTCGCAATATTATTTTATTGCAAATTATTTGTCTATTATTTGACATTCACAATTATCTGTTAACTCCAAACGATTTTAACAGATGGCGATATCTGTTGACTGGATTGAGTAATTAATTAATAGATGGCGCTGCTATGACAAACCTACGAACGTGGCATATACGATTTTAACTTGCTTTTTTACATAGACGCCATTTGTAAAAAAATATGACGACCTCCATGACAGATGTTCTCCTACAGTTCCACTTAAATAGTTTAATAAAATGTAATATAACAAAAACATTAGCCACAGCAACGCGTGGCCAGGTCTGCTAGTCTTTATATATTTCTTCTATGTGCGTATGTGACTGAACTCCTCCTAAGCGGCTGGGCCGGTTTTGATGAATTTTTGTGTGTTCAAGTGGGTTCGAGAATGGTTTAGATTAATAATTGGACTCAGTAGGTGGCGCTACGGTCGATTTCAAGGAGAATTTCTTTTATTTTTCCAGATCTGCGCAGAATAATGTGTGTTGGGTGTACAAATAGTAATAATATAAAAATATCACATGTGCTTACATTTTAGTAGAAAACTTACTGCCGCACAGAGGAGTATTTATATTAAAAAGTCGGTCAAAAGTAGATTTCACGAACTATTGGCTAGCATCTAAAGACCTGTTTTTTTGTAAGCCCTATTAACTAGAGATGATTGTCTTAACCGTAAAAATCAGCCCCCGTGCATCCCTCTGTCACATGATCAGTGGGAATACAGTCATTGTGATAATCGTATGACTTTGTTCTTGGAGCTCTGAAAATTTGCCTTACGTTGAAAGCTGAATTTAGCATTATTTTGGTGGCCTGTTAAAATAAATTGCACTAATATGGAAGATGAAGGTATATTTTCTACTTTAAAGTAAACTTTTATTACTTTATCATTTAAATTTCCAATTTTTTTAACGAGTTTAAAAAGATATAAATAATTACAATATATTTTTCTTAAAATTAATAATCAAAGGCATTTTTGTTAATGTGTCGCGTCGTGTCGCGCAGAATAAATATTAAAAGTATAGACTTCAAGCTTTCATAAAACATTGAATTTTGTTCCCCCTTCTTCCCCCATTTCATAAAAATTGCATTTAAGTTACTAAAAGTAGATGAAAGAGAACTGACTCTGAAAGTCATTGAATTTAATTTTATTGCCACAATTTATAATGTAAAACACACTAAAAGTTAGTTAAAATAATATTTACAAACATTTTAATTAATAAAATATAGTTTTCATATCATTACAACCATAAAATAATTTTGACCAGTTTTTTCATATAAATACAACTATGTGTGCCGTTCGAAAAAGCATTTGAGTTGCTCTTGAAAGAAGTTTTACTTAAATAGGGATTATGTAAAATTTCGACTACACAGATGACGTAGTAGTTATTGAGCTAGAGTGCCAGTGTCATAGGTTCGTTTCCCACACAGGGCAATACTTTTTGCGATACGCAAATTGTTTTTCTGAGTCTGGGTGTAATTTATGACTTTTAATTTTATGTCTGTTAATTATTTTAAAGTCGCCTGCAACGGTTTTATGTTGACATCATCATCACAGCCCACAAACGTCTCACTGTTGGGCTCGAGCCACTTCCTCAATTCCTACTATACCATGCTGGTCAGACATGTTGGTCTTATTTCGAGTTTTCCTCCCTCTTGCACAGATGTTATATGCATATTATATCCCTTAGTCGTCTTTTACAACATCCACAGTTAAGATAGGGAGTGGTGAATTGTATTCTTTACTTCGTCAACACACGGTACATGAATCCTTAAAAAATATAAATCTCACCTAAAGTATCTAGTGGTTTGTCATAGTCCTCCATAGTGAATATTTTCTTTGGGAATGTGGTCATCATTTTATAGCTATTATCTTGTGAGAACTCTTGTGCATTCAATTGCAGAAACAATCTGTAAATAACAAAAAATTTTAAAATCATCACATGACGTATTCCTTCTCTGCTATGCTAGAAACGCTTGTTTTATTGTATTAAAGGCAAACTTTTGTTATGTACCTATGTTTGACAAATAAATGTTATTATATTCTAAAGGTGTAAAAGTAACGAAAGAAAGCATACCCGTATGTATTCGTTACTAGAAGAATTAGTACTCGTTACTTTCGTATCGTTACATTACTCGTTACTTCTGATACCTGTATCTTAGGATACCGAAGCGAGTCCCGTACCTATACAGTATAACGTCACGGCGTAGCAACGTTTGTAGAATACATTTGTATACCAAGCTGCGTAAGGTGCATTTTTCACTTTGCCATTTATTGAACCAGATTTGTGTTAAAGTTATTCTAAATTTAGTTTCATTTAATAGGTAACGTGTAAAGCTACAAATGAACTATTAACAAAATCTACAAAAATTGCAATGGATTTATTATTTTAAAAATGTTGACAATGAGCTTATGTTATTGCCAATCTTAAACTTTGTCTACAAACAATACATTCAACAATCAGTGAAAAAAAAAAAACGAGGAATTGCCAAATTATATTTTATTTATCAAACAAACATCGTTCTTACTTCCTTTCTTGGTTATGAGTGTCATAAAAGGCACCTAAGGGATATTATCATCATCGCAGCCCACATACACCGCATTGTTGGGATCGGGCCTCTTCCATAATGCGAGGGAATTTGACCTACTATACCATGTTGGTCAGACATGTTGGTATAGGGTTTCATTTCGAGTTTTATGCCATAGTCGTCTTATACAACACCCACGGGCATGATAGGGAGTAGTGAATTGTATTTTTACTCCATCACCACACAGGATATAATATGCAGTTAATATCTATGCAAGAGAAAGAAAGCTTGATATAAAATCATATGCCTATACATCATACCAGCGTGGTATAGTAGGTCAATTGCCCTCCTATCGTGAAGGAGACCTGAGCCCAATAGTAAGACTTATGTGGACTATATCATGAGATAATAGTAATAATGTTGAAAAATTAAAAAAAAATCCTTTTTTTTAACACGCTTTTATTTAAAAGAGAACACCTCTTGCGGAGGACTAAACGAACATATAATTCATCATCATCATCTCAGCCCATGTCTGTCCTACTCTTGAACTCGGACCTCCTCCACAATGGGAGGAATATTTACCTACTACTCCACACTGGTCAAACTTGTTGGTATAGGGTTTTATTTCGAGTTTCCTTCTCTTGCATTGATGTTATCTGCATATATCCTTTAGTAGTCTTTTACGACACCCACGGACAAGAGAGAGGGGTGGTAGTGAATTGTGATTATACTCCTTCACCACACAGGAAAACATATAATTAACGGACACTAATTACATCCAGACTTAGAACAAAAATTTGTGGACTGCACAAAGCGTTGTCCTGCGTGGGATTCGAACCCGTAACACTGGCTGTGTAGGTCGGTATCTTAACTACTACGCAATCTGAGCAATCAAATTTAACTGGACAACATCTTTCACGCTTTGCCGTTGTTATATGCACACCCTTGACCATATGGACAACAATAGAATAGATACCTGACTGCAGCAAGTTGCTCTTTAGCACCAAATGTATGAGAAAGAGTTTTTCCATCAGGCAGCCGGAGCTGGATCCTGGCTTGTTCATAAGCCACCTTTGGACCTGTGTTCGCGGCGATCGGTGGCGGTGCAGGCGCCGGCGTGGCTGCTACTGGGGGCTGTCCTGATGCTGCTAACCTGAAATAAACATTTCCTCATGTTATCACTCATTTTTAATCTTCTCTTCAATTCTCAGCCCATTTTAGGCTAAGGCTGCATTAAGAAGAAATTTAACTTACTATTGCATAATGATTTTTGATGATTACGCGAGTAGCACACATCTTTATATATAAATTACTTGCGTACGTGTGTATGTCACCGAACTCCTCCTAAGCGACTGGACCGATGTTGATGAAATTTTTTGTGTTCAGGGGGATTCGAGAATAATTTAGACCTGGTAGGTAGTGCTTTATTTGAACAGAACAACGTCTGTTGGGTCAGCTAGTCTATACCAATAAATAAAATTGGAGTGTCTATTTGTAATGTCAAAATAATAGGCTTTTTTCATGCTCACATGGTTATTTGCATGACACCTATGCCTAAAATACAGATTAAAAAATTTTTGTCTGTCTGCCTGTTTGTTCCGGGTAATCTTCAAAACGGCTGGACCGATTTCAAAATTCTTTCACAAATGGATAGCTATAATATCGGGGAGTAAACTAGGCTATATTTTATGCCGGTATTCCGACGGGAACAGGAACTACGCGGGTAAATCAACTAAAACCAAAGCAAATCGAGGACGGGTTGCTAGTATTAAATAAAACTGTACAGATGACGTAGTGGTTAAGATATCGACCTACTGTGCCAGTGTAGCGAGTTCGAAACCCACGCAATACAACACCATGTGCGATCCATTGATTGTTGTTCTGAGTCTGGGTGCAATTTGTATCCATTAATTATATGTCTGTAAAGTCCCCCGCAATACAAGGATTATTTCCTTAGTGCAGGGTGTTGTAGTTTATTAAAAAAAACTATTTTACAGATCTTTTGACAGCCGGACTCCTGTCACCATGTCAGTTTGTCCGTCCAGGACTATGAAATGTTGTAAATAAAGTGTTTGAAATGTCGGGCTATCAAAAATCAATTACAAATGTATGTGAAATCTGTAAAAATTGTTTTAATTACTATTGGTCAGTAAGGTTAGGAATGGACATTAAATGATAAGTTTGCCATTATTCGAATTAATGTTATCTGCTTATCATAACCTCTTAGTCGTCCATGGGTAACAGTAGTGCTAGATTGTATCCTTACTCCATCACCACATAGGGACATCTTTCAAATTTATCAGTAATTATTCTTTCCATGTGGTGACCGAGTAAGAATACAATTCCCCACTCCATTTCTTGCCCATGGATGTCGTAAAAAACTACTAAAGTATTATTGCATATGACATCTATGCAAGAGAAAACTCAAAATAAAACCCTATACCAACCCATCTGACCAGTGTGGTATAGTAGACAGACAGGTAAATGATACGATTTAGGGTGCATCTCTTTGATTTTGACCTTTCTTTCTCTTGCATAAATATTAAATGGATACTATATCCTGTAGTTGTCTTTAGGACACCCATGGGCAAGATAGGGGCTGGCGAATTGTATTCTTACTACATCACCATATGGAAATCAGTATAAATAAGAATTATAAAAATCCTTGCACTTGACTTTAATTTTTAATTCAGCAATAGTAAAAAAAACATTAAAAACTAAATACTAACTTTCTAGCTTGCTTGTCTGCTTCAATTTGAGCTCGCACTCTTTCTCTAGCTTTCTGATCCTCTATTTTCTCTCTTCTTCTCTGTTCTACTAATTTCTGCATCTCCTGCTCTTGAAGTCGTAATTTCGCATCTTGCATTTCTTTACCAGACTTAATGCGAACACGTTCACGTTCTAGCGCCTCTGCCTGTAAACATTAACAATGGTTTTTTACTTTCAATACAACATAGGAGTGAACCACAGTCTCTGTCACTTCAATGATACTCTAAGACCACTTGGTGGAGTCCTTACATAAACTCCTCTAATTCATTTACTACAAGAAAACAAATTACTGTTGTCAATTGTATTCCTATTTGATAGCTATAGATAAGGCTTGTTTTTGCACAAGATAAAGCCGTTGGGAGATCAAATGTTATCATTAAGTGAAAGAAGTAAAAATATGTTTAAAAGTCCCATTCTATAATAATTTTTTTTTTATTGCAAATGGTGGCAAACGAGCAAACAGTACACCTGATGGTAAGTGTTGCTGCCGCTCATGGACCTTTACAAGGCCGTTGCCTACCGCGAAGAAAGCGAAGAGAGTGTGAATGCGTGCATTGAGGCTCGGTGATACCAAGGGCACCACCAAAACCCTCCACACGCAATCACCCTCAGAAAGTTGGGCTTCCGGCTCTCTCGCTCACCGAACGAAGCACAGTAACAAATTGCTACTAATCAGACATCGATTTTCTGCGAGAGCATGGTACTGCCCCGGACGGACCGGCCCGCGGCTGTAGACAGATAACTGTCGACAGTGTGGTCCTACCAGAAATGGCAGACTAATAACAAAAATGTAATAAAAGATAATAATACTATTACGGCTAATACCCGAAGTGCAGCTAAACAAAGTTCTAGCCGGCTAAAACTAGGTGTAGCCGCACTTCGGTGGTTAAACTTAGGTGTAACAGATTTGTTCACGGCTATTATTAGGCGTAACCGATTTCATTTGGTTAAAACTAGGTATAGCCTTCTTTATGCTGGCTACAACTAGATGTAGCCAATCCTACGTGGTTAAAACTAGAGGTAAACTACGAACATTGCTAATTAGGAGTAGAAGGAACTTACTTTTTCCCGTTCTTCTCTTTCTTTCCTTTTCTGCTTCATTCTCTCTTCCAGGAGAGCCAATTGTGCCTTCTTCTCTTCTTCCGTCAAAGGCTTTTTCTCTTCTGTTGATTCAGAAAAGTTACTGTGATCTGTTTTTGCAGCATGGTATTCCATTTCATCTTTATCTCTAAGCAATTTGCCGCATTCATCACATTTAAATGATTTTACTTCAGCGCCTTCGGCGGATTCTTGAGTTGTGGAAGATTCTGGCACAGGAGCCGGCGTAGCCTCTGCACTCGAAGAAGACCCGATAGTGTGCCCTACGTCCATGGCTGGATCATCAGCATGAGCTAATAGCCACTCCATAGCTGGCTCCACACCTTTATAACTAGTAACCGCCATAGCTTTCTCACTAAAAATGCAAAACCATTGTATATTACATACATTATGGGTTAGGTCCTCAAATGCGTGAAAAATGTCAGTTTGAATACTTACGCTCTTTCTTTAGAAAATCCCATTTCGATTAGTGTTTGTATTTCTGCCATTGTAGTATTATATTATTATTAATAAAAAACTATACCAATAAATTCGATAACCAAATACAACAATTCATCATCTAACCAATACCACAGAGTAAGTAACTAAAACCACAGTTTAATCAATGCACCAAAACCATAGAGTAATTTCTGATGTTTATGTGTTTCATTGTAAATTAAACTATTTTACGGATTTTATAGCGCTTGTACTTGATTTTAGATTGCCCGACGTTTCGAACATTTTGCCGTGTTCATGGTCACAGGTGGACTAAGATGCCTCACACCCATCAAGTCATCGTTATTTACAGAGATTTATAATTATCTACCCCCTACAGAAATTGGTAATTAAATTTGGCCCATATTTTGGTTCAAATTTCTGGCAGTATTGTAATCCTTGATGGCAAAGTATAAAGTCCAGTTTAGGAGTCATTTGGAGGAAAATGCCAAATTAGCAAACAAAAAGTTGGACGTCCTAAATAGATGGTACTTCACACCGAGACAGCGTCTTGTTATTTACAAAGCACAAATTTGTCCTCATGTAGAGTACTGTTCACATCTTTGGACAGGTGCGCCCAAATAACAGCTAGACCCTCTTGAATCCCTGCAAAGGCGTACTGTTCGAACTGTCAGAGATCCCAATGTTGCTGACCGGTTAGAGTTACTGGAGCGGCAGAGAGACTTTGGGTCACGCTGTATACTCTACCGACTCTTTCATGGGTGAGGCACTGTTTGACTTGATACCACACCGTTTTACCAACGTACCACTCGACACAGTAGCAAACTTCATCCATTTCATCTGGAAACGTTGTTCTTTAACTATACGTTGCCAGTGATCATTTCTCCCACGTACGTGTAGGTTCTAGAATAACCTAACCTGACACAGTTGTGTTTCCCAAGCGCTATGACATTTTTTTTATTGCAATCGGTGGCAAACGAGCAAACAGTACACCTGAAGGTAAAAGTGAAATTTTCGTGGGGAACCTTATATCCAAAAGTGGATGTATACGGACTAATAAATAAATGTATGGATAGATGGATTCTCCCTACACTTCTTATTTCAGAACACAACGCTTTACTAAAAATAATGGTTAATAAAATTCAAGAAAAATGAAAGGTGTTACGAAAAAAAAAGAATTTCAAAATGTCCAAAAGTTAAACGTCAAATAAACCTGCTTTATTTTTTTTTTGGGGGTGGGCTGCGATCGGTGTGCTCCTCGCACCACTTCGTCCGGGGCGACAGAGGGGCGTAAGTACGCACACCCGCAACCCACCCACGATGCACGTCGCCTTCGTCGTTGGGCCGACCACCGGAGCAGGGTTACTTGTCATCAGTGGTCGGCCCGACGGAATACCCCCTATTTGGGATACCCTCCCATCGGCCGACGTCCCCCCCTCGGGGAGGACGTCGGTCTTTCCTCATGCGGTCGGCCTCTCGGCGGGTGACGGACTAATTCCCCGGTCACGTCACCCGCGGCCTCGGCTAGGGCGGCATGAGGCGGAAGTACTCGCGCCTACGCCGCCCCAGTCGCCAGCGGCGGATCGCCTCATGGGGTGGAGAGATTTAGAATCCTCAGAGAACCGTACTATCTTGTAGTAGGAATTGAATTAGCACTAGGGCCTAAGAGTTGCGTGGCGATTGGCCGACGCTGACGGTAGATTTAGCACACGGACTCTAAATAAACCTGCTTGAACATACCAAAATATTAAAAATATATCTAAGTAGGTTGGTAAGCACATCTGCAGACTATTTATTTCTTTACATCATAGACATAAATAATACACATAAATAAAACCACAGCGAGCAAAATGTCTACAACAAGGTGTGTTCATAGGCGAAAAGCCATTCAATATAGTGACCCGGGCAAAATTCTGAATCTGGTAATGAATCTAATAGATGACTCGTGTGCAAAGTTACAGATTAAACTAAATTCATATGTAAGTATTTAGTTCAGCTTAGATTTTGAGTACCTACACCGTAAACATGGTTCTAATGACCTGGATGACCTTTTTGGTCCATTACTCAAATAATTAAACACATGTCGATATTTAGGAGAAGATTGTATTCTCGAATTTGTACTCGATCCGATACGAAGGCTTGGCTGTGGGTTAATTAAGCATAGGAAAATAATGCAATGACCACAAATATCACTGATTTAAACACAGTACATAGTTGTCATAAACTGACTTAAGAGAGAGATATCGTGCGAGCGTCGTGGTCCGATCCTTAAGTTGAACAGTTCTTTGTGCTGCGTGATTGTTGCTGATTGAAGTCTGGATGTAATTTGCATCCGTTAATTGTATGTTTGTAAAGTCCTCTGCGATCCAAGGATGCCTTAGATGGTAGATTAGGATTAGGATGATAAAAAAATGTTAGATTATGAAAATAATTAAAGATTAAATTAAATATTAAATTATTAATTAAATATTAAATAATTAAATATTAATTAATTAAATATTAAATAATTAAAAATTAAATTAAAGATTATGAAAATAAAAAATGTTAGATTAGGATGTTAAAAAAATGTGCTTTTGAATGGATGCAATAGTAGTCGGAAAATAGTTTTATTTCGCATTACGGAAAGAGAAAGAAAATTTAATGTGAAAGAGAGCAACCTGTTTGGCAAGTATGTTGTAGTGACGAGCTGGCCACGGACGTCAAGGATTCGATACCATTTGCCGGCCTTACGACGATGGGGAGGTATGCTTCATATATGTTGATTTTTGGGGCCGTTCGCTGCCGTTTTCGTTATTCTTGAGGGGACTGCCGACGTGTATCCAGATAATTGCCCGGCCGTAAAAATGTTGTAGTAAGCAGATTCTAGTCATACTAGATGGAAATCATATCCTTCATATACAGCGTACCTACGGTATGAATGAGACGGATGATAGAAGAGTGCATGCTACAAAGATGTATGTCCTAAGATAGATATGTGACCTTGTAGGTCAGATTTGAACGCTGTGCTATAGTAAATATGTTTTAAAAGTGGTTGGTTTAGTCGTCAGCAGCCGATCAGTGGTAAGTAATTACACACTGTTTGCTTAACAATTCACAAAGAAATTCCGTCCGTAAGACACCCCGGGGAGTACCCTCTCCTCGGGGTGTTTTTGAGTTTTAATAACCTGGTAACTAAGACCTTTAGGGCAAATAAATTTTAATAAATAAAAAGTACTATCTCTTTTGATTGCCAATGTAAAAAAGAAGAAATCTATACAAACCTATGTGATTGTTTATAGCTATGTGAAGAATGTGAGGCCGACGTAGTATTCCAAATCTTAGTGCACACGGAACACCGCGAGGCATCTATTGAAGCGATCGGTACACATGTTCTACCAAAGAATTACAAGTTTAATGTATGTTTTTTTATTACTCATTATTTCCACATGGTCCATCAACATCTCATCATCATCATCTCGGCTCATATACTGCCCACCGCTAGGCTCGATCCTCCTTCACAATAGGAGGAAAACGGATCTTACTATACCATGCTGGTCAGACATGTTGATACAGGGTTTTTTTTTTCGAGTTTACCTTCTCTGGCATAGATATTATGTGCTTGTTATATGCCTCAGTCGTCTTTTACGACATCCACGGGCAAGATAGCTAGTGGTGAATTATATTCTTAATCCGTAGAACCTCGAGCCCAGTAGTGAAACATGTATGAGCTGACATGGCTACACAATTAATAATTGATGACGGAGTAAGAATATAATTCACCAGCCCCTCTCATGCTAGGAAGAAACTCTAAACAAAACCCTATACCAACTTGTCTGGCCAAAATGGTATAGTAAGGTCAATTTCCCTCCTATTATGCAAGAGGCTCGACTACAGCAGTGGGACGTATACGAGCTGAAATGATGATACAACGGAGCCCTATTGAGTTTTTTTCTAAAATTTGCATTAAAATATCATTTTGGATTGTATTTTACATCACGCTTTCATGTACAAGACATTAAAAAAAAAAATAGCGTGAGTACTAAGTACGCATGTCAGAAGTGAACCTTCTTTGATTCCCTGTGTTTTTTATTAGTATTAAAAAAAAGGAAAAAAGAAAAAAAAAAAAATCTCTCGATCTTTCTCACTCGCTTGCTCCCTACTCTCGCCCCATGGCTGTGCTTCTTGCTATGTTCGTCCTTTCTCACTCTCTCTCAATCAGTCTCAATCGCTCTCTCCCTCTTCTTCGACAAAAACGCTGCACATCTTCGTGACGCTAAATCGCGTTTCATCCGTAAAAAAATTTACCCTCAAACCCCCCCCTCACTTCAGTATTTAGCTTAAACCGTCATCTCGGCTTATATACGTCCCACTGTTGGGCTCGGGTCTCCTCCACTATGGGAGGGAAATTAATCTACTATACCACACTGATCAGATGTGTTGGCATAGGGTTTAGTTTAGAGTTTTCCTTCTCTTGCATTGTCATACACATATTATATCCCTTAGTTGTCTTTTACGATATTCACGGGTAAGATAGGGAGTGGTGAATTGTATTCTTACTCCGTCACCACACGGAAAGCATAGCTAGTGTTTAATAAAGACAGGTTAAATGTGTACATGTGTGTGTACGTACGTTTGCTAACAATCTTTCGTGCCTTTTGGTATAGTAAAATATAGCTATGGGATTTGGCATCCCGATAACATTTACGTAAAAAGAGTAAAACTCGAATTAACAGGTGACTCAAAAAATCGATGATATTTTGAAGAGCGACGCCGAAACAAGGGAATTACTAAGTAACTTGGATTCGGATGTTCTTAATATTCTGACACCGGTAAGTAGGCAGCCATGATGGCTGCTCTAGTGGTTAATTCGTGATCGGGTGCCGCTTGCGGGATCTGGTCCAGCCATGGTACTTTTTCGTTATATTTAACTGTATTGTATGATGGTTCGAAAGGCATCACACTGGAGCTAATACCATATATGTTGTACGAAGAATAATATTATGTATATTTAAAGGATTAAGAAAAAAATGACTGCCCGCTGAGTTTCTTGCCGGATCTTCTGTTTGTGGCCCCGTTCCGATCCGGTGGTACATTATTGTATTGTATTCAAACGTGTAATTTGACAATATGTAAATGCCCTTAAGGGGCCTATGCAGAATAAATGATTTGATTTGATTATTTTATATAAATAAAAATAGTAAATGAATAAAAAACAAGACACGCCCACTGAGTTTCTTGCCGGATCTTCTCAGTGCGGTCGCGTTCCGATCCGGTAGTAATTTAACCCTAGATCACTAACCATTCGTCCAACGGACTACGCGCACTTAACACTTTTGCAATTCCGATACGTTCCCGTCACCCGCCGCTCCGCCCTAGTTTAATACCTTCTTAAATAGTGAAGTTAGTCAGCCTGTAAGCACTAATTGCAGCAGCAACATAGTTAGTTTGGGAGATCTCGCCTTGCCGTCGCCTAACGGACGAAAGGTTAGTAATTGTGTAACTTTTTATCCAAGTTATGGCAGTCCTAATTTCAATATTGTTGACATTACTTTTACAAACAAATTATTTATTTTATTTATTATTTACATAGAAATTACTGCTAATAAATTTGTGTAAAATTTTTCCATGAAAGGTTATTTTTTTACATTTTACAGTTGAATTTATAGTTGGGATTTTTTTAATTTATTTTATTTTTTCACATTTAGATGGTTTTGAGGATCCATGAGGAGAAAATTGTGCAATGGCTGGCTGAATCGGATGCGGAATCATTACTCGGCCATCAATATCAATATTCAGATTCTGAGGATGAAAACGATATTGAGATAGAAATACCTGCACGCCGATACTGATGAAAGTGATGAAAATGTTTCAGTCTCTTCTGACGATGAATTCGTCATCCTACGTCACGGTCACAATAGAATGTTAGTTGTAGACCCGAAATCATTGAGTTCTACAATTCCACAAAAGGAGCAGTCGACACCGTGGATCAGATGTGCTCAATCATGAGTACTAGCCGTAAAACAAATCGACGGCCGCTGTGCTTGTTTTACTGTATTCTAAACCTAGCCATCGTAAATTCATATGTTGTGCATATATCAAACGAGAATCGGCATCGTAAAAGAACCCTCAAAACGAAGAGCTTTTGCATTACAAATAGCAGACAAGCTTACGAAACCTTGGCTTCGTGAGCGGTATAATACAGTTACTTTGCAACGTAATTTTAGACAATTTATCACCCAAATTCTGCAAATTGACGATTGTCAAGAAAGTAGTACCCAAGAACTGCCAAGAAACGGGAAAATTTGCAGCTATTACCTTACCAAGAAACGTCGTATGACGAAATACTTCTGCAAGGGTTGTAAGAAGGCCATTTGTAGCGAGCACACTATTCCGATATGCAGTAGCTGTACCGGTTAAATTGATTTCAGTATTAATTTATATATTCGATAGTTTGATAAATATAACTGCTATGTAAGCTATTTTGTTATAAAAAAATAAACCTGTATAATGATATATAGACATTTTATTTCGTAGTCTCACAGACGAATGGTTAGTTACACTGTTACTCAAAAATAAGGTTAGTGAGCTAGGGTTAAGGTAAAATGTAAAAAACTGACAATATGTAAGTGCCCCCCGCGGGGTTTATACATAATAAAAGATTTGAATTGAATTTGAATTTAATGGTCAAAATATTAATCTTTTGTGCGATATGAACTCACGCAGAACTATTTTCATCATCATCATCATCATCATCGCAGCCCACATACGTTCCACTGTTGGGCTCGGGTCTCCTCCACAATGGCAGGGAATTTGACCTACTATACCATGCTGGTCAGACATGTTGGTATAGGGTTCCATTTCGAGTTTTCCTTCTCTTGCACAGATCTTATATGCATATTATATCCCTTAGTCGTCTTTTACGACATCCACGGGCAAGATAGGGAGTGGTGAATTGTATTCTTACTCCGTCACCACACGGAACTATTTTAGCTATCTACAAATAGTTGGGAGCGTGTCATCATCGTCGTTCTGCCTATCGTCGTCAATTGCTGGCATAGGCCTCCCTCATTTTTCGCCGCACAATACGGTCCTGTGCCGCCTGTATCCAACGACGTCTAACGATTTTCACCATGTCGTCGATCCACCTAGCTGGGGTGTCCTGTACGTGGTTGTTAGTTGAAAGAACCTTTCTTCCCCAGCGGTTGTTGGTTCGTCGAGTGGTGTGACCTGAATGAGAGAAAGTTATTCCTTAATGCAGGGTTTTCTCTGGCAACAAAGACAAAGAATCGATAGCACTGCGTTTCAACGACGATGGTGAGGGAACTGGGTAGCGTACTGGGTAGGGTTCAGGGCCGGGTACAGCCGTCTTATCGCCTCGTCTTTCTTGTCCGTGGCTGCAGTAAAAGGCAACAACATGATGGTGATATGTTGGCGGAATAAGAATATAATTTACCAACCCCTTTCTAGCCTGTGGGGGTAGTAAACGGCGACTAAGGGATATAATATGCATCAATGTAAGAGAAGGCAACCTCGAAAAGAAACCCTATACCAACACCTCTGACCAGCGTTGTGTAGTAGGTCAAGTTATTTTCTTTGTTTGTAAAAACGATTTAAAATCGTATTAATGAACTTCCAAGTTAGAACTGGAAGGAGGGGGAGGAATCTTGGTATGGATTACGGGTGGTTACCGTGGTGGGCGAAGGGGTGGAAAATTATAAAATAAATGGGTACTGTAGTACCGTTAGGTGTCCTTTTTTTGTGGTAGGCCCCGTTCGTAGAGACGGTGGGCGACCCCATAACAACGTCATTGTCATATAGAGAAATTAACAGAACTAGTTAATACGAATCCAAAACCGGAAACTTAATAGGATTACTAATACAATTTAGGAATTCGTCTCCTAACTTAGAGCTCTGTCATCTGAGTAGTGGTATTTTGTCATGTATAGCTGTTTCAAATATCAGATAACATATGTTTAAAAGTATTTACTTTAATTATCCATTATGGGCTTAAGATTCCTACGACAGCTAACAAAAAGAGCTGTCGATCTTGAAACGCCTAAACCGATATTGATAAATTGTGAAAACCATCTCGATGAAATCAGCTTTTAAACAAAAAAGGGAACATAATCCATTCGTTTAGTATCTACGATGCCACAGACAGGGTGATATCAAATTTGTAACATCCCTTTTTTTAGTAGAGGTTTAAAAAGGAAACGTTGAAATAAAAACATACCATACCATACCATCTGGTGTAGTAGGAAAACGAAGATAAGGCTCATCCTTAACTACGAGATATATTAGCCGAGGCCGCAGGTGACCGGACCGGGGCTTTTAGTCTGTCACCCGCAGAGAGGCTGAGTGCGTGACGGAGACTGACCATCCGTCGATAGGAGAGGGTACTACCCCCTCAGGGCATTCCGTTGGGCCGACCACTGAAGAGACAAGGAACTCGGCATCGGTAGTCGGCTTAACGATGAAGGCGACGTGGCTACGGGTGGGTTATGGAGTCCCGTGCCGCCCTTCTGTCGCCCTGGACGGAGGCGGGCAGCGGGTGAGCTGACTATAGTCATCCTAGCCCACCTCCAGAAAAAAAAACTGAGATATATGCAGCTGATAAGAAAAAAATTTAAGCAACGTAATTTTAATTCCAGTATATACCTGACGGTATCTCTAAAAAGTATGTTGTAATACTGCCGATATCTAATAAGCCATTCGCTTTGATATTCTGTGTGGTGGCACCGAAAATTTTGGAATATCAAGTACCTCTGCTTATACACGAGTGTTTTTTGTACGTATTTCAAGTTATCTATACCGTATTTTTTTAGATAGCAGCGAATATACTTTTGTTTCAATTACACTAATTACACGAATTAATATCATCATCATCATCACCGTCACAGCTCATTTATATCCCACTATTGGGCCCGAACCTCCTCCTATACCACGGTTAGACGTGTTAATGTAGGGTTTTATATCGAGTTTTCCTTCTCCTCCATAGATGTTATATGCATATTATATTCCTTAGTCGTCTTTTACGACACCTATGGGCAAGAAAGTGGGTGGTGAATCCCTATTACTTTATATGTATATTATTGTTAACGCCCCCGCAACACACCTTGCAGGTGGAATTTCGTAAAATCCGTTCTTAGCTGACCTCTACTCGACGAAAGGAATATTTCTGCCAAATTTCAAGTCTGTACGTCTTATGGTTCCAGAGATATGGTGATGAGTCAATATATCGCTCGCAAAACCCTCCTCTCCTATATATATATATATATATATATATATATATACTAGCAACCCTCCCTCGCTTCGCTTCGGTTTCAATGGCCTTACTCGCGTAGTTCCCGTTCCCGTGGGTATACTGGGATAAAATATAGCCTATGTTACTCAGGGATACTGTAACATTCTAATGGTGAAAGTATTATCGAAATAATTCGTCCAGGAGTTTTTGAGTGTATTCGTAAGGAACGTTTCTTCTTTATAATATATATATATATATATATATATATAGTGTAGATTACACCCTTAGAGTGTGAAAATTAAAAAAATGCTGAAACATGTCTTTAACACTTATTTTTACTAAAGAGTATTTTTGGAGAATTTGAAGAATATCGATGTAGATTTTTTTTATACATACTTTGTTATACAAACTTTGTTGCTGCCATTTACCCCCTAGGGGTTGAATTTCAAAAAACCCTTTCTTAGTGAGTTTCTACGTCACGCAAAGAAACTAATATCAAAATTTCATGTTTCTGGCTTCAGTACTTTCGGCTCTGTGATAAGTCAGTAAACTGACATCTTTCTACCTATTTTACACCCTTAGAGGATGAAAATGGACAAACGCTGAAACACGTGTTTATTTATTTTTATTAAAGAGTATTTGTGCTTAATTTGAAGACTAAAGATTTTTTTTCTTTCCATACAAACTTTACCGTTGCGTTTCACCCTCTTAGGGATGGAATTTCAAAAAATATTTTCTTAGTGGGTACCTACGTCACGAAATGAAACTACAGTCCAAATTTTATTTTTCTAGCTTCAGTAGCTTCGGCTCACCCTGTTCCTTTATATGTATATTATTGTTAACGCCCCCGCAACACCCCTTGCAGGTGGAATTTCGTAAAATCCGTTCTTAGCTCACCTCTACTCGCCGAAAGGAATATTTATGCCAAATTTCAAGTCTCTATGCCTTATGGTTCCAGAGATATGGTGATGAGTCAATATATCGCTTGCAAAACCCGCCTCTCCTATATATATAGATATAGAATTATAGATAATACCTTCTTACCTCAGTAAGAAGGTACTTCGCAGCGTTCCGAATCCCAAGATTCTATCGATCATGAACAGGTTCATACGTCAACTCGTATTTGATCAAATTTTGGGTGGCCATTACCACAACCCTTTTTGAAAGTGGCATCCGCGCCTGAACTGTATTAGAGTAAGAATGAAATAGCCACCAACCCCTTTAATTTTGTAGGTATCATTTGAATACATTAAGGAAAGTATGCAATAAATATCCCTCAAAGAGGAAGAAAACTTGAAATAACAAATTCACATGGTTAGGTTACTTATATATTAACCGTGTGTTGTCTGAGTAAGAATACAGTATATAATAGGGTAATATCTATATCACACTGGTCAGACGGGTTGGTTTTATTTCTAGATTTCCTTCTCTCACATCCCTTATTCATCTTTTAAGACACCCTCGGGCAAGAGGGAGTGGGTTATGAACTGTATTCTTACTCCATCACCATAACGCAAAAATTTAATTAAGGCTTACTTAATTACGTCCATCCATCCATTAGTTTATCGAAGTCCATTGTTAGACATATATCACAGTTATCATCATTATAATCGCAGTCCACGTACGTCCCACTGTTGGGATTGCGCCTCCTCCACAATGAGATGGAATTTGACCTACTATACAATGCTGGTCGGACATGTTGATATAGCGTTTCATTTCGAGTTTTCCCTCTCTTGCATTATTACTCTTAGTACATATTATATCCCTTAGTCGTCTTGAACGATATCCACGGGCAAGATAGGGAGTGGTGAATTGTATCCTTACTCCGTCACTACACGGCAATGTCACAGTATTTATAAGTATTTTATTTGTAAATAAAACTATTTTTACGGATTTTATCGCGTTTGTATTTAATTTTTTATTGACTTACGCGCGCGATGTATAAAATCCATAAAAAAGATCTTAATTTACAATGTGTTAACTCGCTGTAACATCAGAAATTAGTATTTCATGGTGTAATTTCACGTTTTAGATTTACCTGGCCGATTATAATAAAGTCAATTGAATTGGAATATGAGCGTAATATGAAACAAAAATGTCAAAGCTTACTACGTGTTGCAAAGAAACTTTTTACTCAGGTAATCTCGTCTTCATAATATGAAGAACTCGTCACCATTATAACCCAAATTCAGAACAAAAATTTTTGAATCTCATAAAGTTTTTTCTTGTGTAAGAATCGTACCCACGATACTAGCACGGTAGTTTGCTATCATATTGGTATCATGTATGCTTAGATCTTTAAAACTACGCAACGGACTTTGATGCGGTTTTTTAATAGATAGAGTGATTCAAGAGGAAGGTTTATATGTATAATACATGGATAATATGTCGCTCTTTCAAGACTATCCCCTAAAGAAAACATATTTGTATTTTCTAATGACTAAAAAGCTGTGAACGTTTTATTATTTAGTATTATTTCCTTAGTGCAGGGTGTTGTCTTAAAATAAATAAAATAAATAAAAATAAATAAATAAATATATGAAGACATTCTATAGTATATTTAGTATCAACATTGGACCCGTGCGAAGCTGGGGCGGGTCGCTAGTTAATTATAAGTAACTTATCATCATCATCACAGCCCACATAATCCCCACTGATAGGGTCGACCCGCCTCTAAAATGGGAGAGAAATTGATCTACTGTACCAAGCTGATAAGATGTGTTGGTATAGGATTTTATATGGAGTTTCCGTTCTATTACGTAGATATTATCTGTATATCGTATCTTTTAGTCGCCTTTTACGACACCAACGGGTAAGAAAGGAGGTGGTACATACAGAGTACTCATCATCATCATCATCATCATCATTTCAGCCTATTGCCGTCCACTGCTGGACGTGGGCCTCCCTCATGTTACGCCACAAAGTGCGGTCCTGTCCCGCTTGCATCCAACGACGCCCAGCAACTTTCACCAGGTCGTCGGACCACCTAGTGGGGGGCGTCCTACACTGCGTCGTCCGATACGTGGTCGCCACTCGAGAACCTTTCTTCCCCAGCGGTTGTCGGTTCGTCGAGCGATGTGGTCTGCCCATTGCCACTTCAGCGTGCTAATTCTTCGTGCTATGTCTGTTACACCCGTTCTTCTGCAGATTTCCGTATTTCGGATTCTATCTCATAGAGAAATCCCGAGCATAGCCCACTCCATAGCACGCTGAGCGACTTTGAGCCTTATTATGAGGCCTACATTTAGGGACCACGTTTCTGTGCCGCAAGTCGTCACTGGTAAGTGGTAACACACACTGGTCGTAGACCTGTGTTTTCAGATACTGAGGTATGTTGGACGAGAAGATCCTTTTAAGTTTCCCGAACACTGCCCAACCGAATTGGATTCGTCGGCTGATCTCTTTCCCGAAATTGGATCTACCTAACTGGACTGTTTGTTCTAGGTAAACATAATGTTCGACAACTTCGAAAATCGCATTGCCAACTAGGACCGGTACAGGAATGACATGGACAGAGTACTAGGAACTTCTAATATTTATAGAATATTTTTACCGTGTTGTGACGGAATAAGAATACAATTCACCATCCCCTGCCTTGCCCGTGATTGTCGTAAAAGGCGATTAAGGGATATAATATGCATATAATAATATCTTTGCAAGAGAAAGATAACTTGAAATAAAACCCTATACTAACACGTCTGAACAGCGTGGTATAGTAGGTCAATTACCCTCCCATAGTGGAGGAAGCCCGAGCCCAACAGTGGGACGTCTATAGGCTGAGATGATGATGATGATTTTTATATTGTCTAGGTGTCTTCCCTGGATACATTATTGAATGATGCAATTGAGCAAGGGAAACAGATTACAAAAGCCAAACATTGTATTATAATGTTGATTGATGCTAATACGAATGAACTTATATATACTAAGGTTGGTAATTATATTGAATTTGATAAATAGCTTATACAAATGTAAAATATCAACGTCGTCTTCTCGTCTTAGCTCATACATTTTCCGACCGACGTCCTCCCCGAGGGGAGGGAGGAGAGGATACTCCTCAGGGGGTATGCCGTCGGGCCGACCACTGACGATAAGTCACCCTGTTCCAGTGGTTGGCCCAACGACGAAGGCGACGTAAGTGTCACGGGTGGGTTACGGGTGTGCGTGCTTACGCTCCTCTGTCGTCCCGGACGGAGTGGAGCGAGGAGTGCGCCGACCGTAGCCGACCTGGGCTCGGGCCTCATCCCCAATAGGAAGGAAAGTGACTTACTATACCACTCTGGTCATACATGTTGGTAGGTGTTATTTCAAATTTTCCTTCTCTTGCACAGATGTTATATTCATATTATATCCTTTAGTCGTCTTGTAGGTACGACATCCACGGACAAGACAAGAAGTGGTGAATTTTATTCTTAATTCTTCACCACACGGAAATAAAAATAACAACGGCTAAGACTTTTTTATTGCTGACGGTGGCAAACGAGTAATAAACACTATTATAGTAACTAGCAACCCGCCCTCGCTTCGCTTCGGTTATAGGTTATAGTCGTTTTACCCGCGTAGTTCCCGTTCCCGCGGGAATACCGGGATAAAATATAGCTTAGTTTACGCCCTGATATCCCGCTTTCCATTGGTGAAAGAATTTTTGAAATCGGTCCAGCCGTTTTGAAAATTACCCGGAACAAACAGACAGACAGACAAAAAATTTTTTATTTCTATTTTAGGCATAGGCGTCGTGCAAATAACCGTGTGAGCATGAAAAAAAACCTATTATTTTGACATTACAAACAGATACTCCAATTTTATTTATTGGTATAGATATTGCCGCTCATGGACTTTTGCTAGACCGCTGCCTATCGTGATGAAAGTAAAGGCAGTGTGAATGTGTGCAATGAGATTCGGTGATATTAAAGGCATCATCAAAACCCAGCACACGCAAACACCCACAGAAAGTTGTGCTTTAAAAGAACTTTAGCATATAAAATGGATCTTTAGCAGCAATTTCAATGCCAAAGAAGACAGAACCATAATTATACACGTTTACATTGCTCAAGAAAAATTGTCCCCGTAGGGGTCAAACTCACTCGGACCGGCCACGGAAGACAAGGGACTCGGTACTGGTGGTCGGCCTAACGGCGAAGGAGAGGAGATAGGAGATGAAATGGGTCGCCTCTTTGTAGGGATGTGAAAAATAATCGATTAATAATCGATTTTTACAATCGATTATCCAATAATAAAAATCGATTATTAATCGATTTTTTATTATTCGAAATTCGATCGAAATTAATCGATTATTCACTGCCAGATTTCCTAAAAAAAGGGTCATCACGATTGTTTCATACTATATTAGAAAATCAAGCTCACATTTCCTAAAAACAAAAAGATCATCATAATCCTGTTGAGAGAAAAATCAATTATTTTATAATCGATTATTTATTTTTAATTAATCGATTATTTTATAATCGATTTATTTTAAAAAACAAAAAATCGATTATTTTCCCTCCAAGTCACATCCCTACTTCTTCGTCGCCCCGGACACAGCTGGACAGCGTGTGTGCTGACCATAGCCCAGGCCAAAAAAAAAAGGGGTCAAATTAATTGATAGGAATATTAAAATAAAATTATTAACATTTGTACATTTGTTTCAATAAAAATTTGTCTGCACATATAGCATAATGGTTAAGGTGCTGTGTGGTAGCGGCTTCGAATACTACCAATCCTTGCTTTGCTCGTGGATGTCGTAAAAGACGACTAAGAGCCCTAGATTGACCCGGACCAACTTCATCTGGTACCATTTGGGTCAACGATTACATTCCCAAGGAGGGTTGACGTCAGGCAGGCGGCCGGTCATTAAAGTCATTGCCGAAACTTTTTGCAATATGTCAAAACAGATGACTTAATGCGTTGACCCCAAGTAATTGGGATAAGAGTAAGATGATGATGATATAGCATAATGGTTAAGATACCTGCCATGCCACGTGCCATGGGTTCGATTCTCACGCAGGGCTATACTTTGGGAATACATCATTTGTAATTTTGAGTCTGGCTGTAATTATGTCCGTTAATTACATGCTTGTAGAATCCCCTTCCGTGTGGTGACGGAGTACGAATACAATTCGCCACTCCCTATCTTACCCGTGGATGTCGTACAAGACGACTAAAGGATATAACATCTGTGCAAAAGAAGGGAAACTCGAAATAAAGCCCTAATCCAATCGCCTGACCAGCGTGGAATAGTGGGTCAATTCTCCTCCCATTAGGAGGTCGGAGCCCAACAGAGGGACATAATATATAGACTGAGTTAATGATAATGAGGGTCCCCTGTAATACAAGGATCAACTTCTTAAAACTGGGTGTTGTCTCTAAAAAGAATAGTGATATCTTTTGATCACAACCACATTTGATTAATTCGAAGGACGAACGTCGATTCCCTATAAATAAGGGTATTACCGGCGAAGTACTTAGAACAGGAACTTTAATAAATGTGAAAAATCTGCAAGACCATTCCTCCTTTGATCCAGATATCGACAACATCGCTGGAGTAAATTGCAGGTATATACATAAGAATACAATTGTATGTGGTAATTTCCGGGCGTTTAGAACGCTTTTCAGATATTAACATTGTCACCTGCAGAAATCAGTAAATTCGTTTTATTTTAAAAAGTTTTTTTTATTTTACAACGCTATACGACATCCATGGCTTGTTTATTTTCCCTGTGTTGACGGAGTAAGAATATAAACCTTTATTCCCCATCACATATTAATTATTGGTGGCGGTTACGAATACTACCAACCCTTATACTGCTTGTGGATGTCGTAAAAGACGACTAAGAACTAAAGCTCGATGTTTAAACAACAAATTGGGCCAACTTCGTCTGGTGCCGCCTGGTCAATTACATTTTTATTTTAATTGCAAATGGTGGCAAACGAGCAGACGGTAAACCTGATAGTAAGTAACATGGACCTGTGCAAGGCCGCTGCCTACCGTGAAGAATGGAGTGTAAATGCGTGCAACAAGTTTATATATAATACTAGCTGACCCAACAGACTTTATTCTGTTCAAATAAAATAAAAGCAGCGCCACCTACCGGGTCCAATTGTGAATCTAAACCATCCTCGAATCCCCTTGAACAAAACACAAAAAAATTTCGTCATCGGTCCAGCCGTTTAGGAGGAGTTCAGTGACATACCTACACGTTCACAAGAAATTTATGAATAAGACTAGCAACCCGCCCTCGCTTTGCTTCGGTTTTAGTCGTTTTACCCTCCTAGTTCCCGTTCCCGTGGGAATACCGTGATAAAATATAGCCTAGTTTACGCCTTGATACTATAGCTTTCCATTGGTGAAAGAATTTTTGAAATCGGTCCAGCCGTTTTGAAGATTACCCGGAACAAACAGACAGACAGACAGACAAAAATTTTTTAATCGCTATTTTAAGCATTGTCGTGCAAATAACCGTGTGAGCATGAAAAAAGCCTATTATTTTGACATTACAAACAGACACACCAATTTTATTTATTGGTATAGGTATAACGTAAAGGCCTCTAACCAAAACCCACCACGCACAAACAAGCTCAGAAAATTGGGCTTCCTACCGAGTGAAGCGCAGTAACCAATTGTTTCTACTCAGACGTCAATATTCTGCTCAGTGTGGTACTACCCCGGACAGACCGGCTCGCGGCTGTAGACATATAACTGTCAACAGTGTGGTCCTACCATTATATAATTTTCATTTCCAAGTAGGGTTGATGTCAGGCAGGCAGTCGATCCTTAAACTTTCGCCGATAACTTTTGCAATATATAAAATGGAAGAAGGGTGCATATTGGTTCCCCTCGGCCGAGACTCGCTCTCGACGAGCCCGACGACGAGATCACGGTAGCTCAGAAAACAGCATACACGGCCCACGAAGCCGCAACAAAGAAAAGACCACGGTTTCGTCCTCGCCGTCGAGGTGCGAAACTGTGCTACGTAAAGATAAATAAATCTAAAGTGGAACCTCCCACATTGCTCTCAGCAACGCCCCAAGCCGAGGTTTGTACCCTACAGGGGGTGACCTAGGGTCCCATTGCTTAAATATTTGGGTTGAGAGCCCTCAGCGCTCACCACTAGTTCGCGTAAGGGTGTAACAGCCATTTGAGGCTAACACACCTAGTCCGAACAGAAAAAAAAGCATATTGGTTCATAATTACGATAAGAGCGTTCACTCTTTCTGTCTAATAGGCTGATGGATGGTTACAGCGATCTTTATATTACCTTTTATTCCCGATACCAGGGGTTCCTAAACTTTAAAGAAAACGGAACACCAACCGAATATCTCTTATTTTATGGAACTCCATATCAAATGATAATGACTCTGAACGGGGGGACGAAGAGCGGCGCGCCACGTTTGTACGTTATCTCTTGCTATATGCGCTGCTGCGCCGTAGTCCGAGCTGAATTTTTGCTAATTAAATAATAGTAATGAGTTCTTCAAATTACTAATTTTGTGCTATTTTAAAATAATACTTTTCCGTGTGGTGACGGAGTAAGAATACAATTCCCCTCTCTTGCCCTTGGGTATCGTAAAAGACGACTAAAGGATTAAATATGCATATAACATCTATGTGAAAGAAGGTAAACTCGAAATTTAACTCTGTACCAACACGTCTGACCGGTTTGGTATAGTAGGACAATTTCTCTACCATTATCGAGGAGGCCGGAGCCCAACAGTGGGACGTATATGATCTGAATTTATGAATGAAAATGATTTGTAATTGTGGTACTATTTCACAGCCAAATTATTAAAATTATAAGCTATTTAAATTTGGCGGCACCCTGATGACTATTCTACGGAACCCCTAGGTTCCACGGATCACACTTTGGAAATCCCTGATCTATACTAATGAAAAAATATGCCCTAGAAACCTCCTCTGCTTCCCAATCCGGGAACAATCAGGGATCATAGGTGTTGGACAGCTCGTGAATAAGATCGGTGATAGTTACTTCGACGCTATTGATGAAGAAATTATAACAGCATTTAGCATCTACTGTGGTATATGTATTATACATTCAATAGTTTATCAGAAGATCCAGGAAGCTCATATCAGAAATGCTCTTGCTAATGAGTTGATTTTGTATCATATGAAGGTTAGTTTTCAGTTTAGTGATGAAGTAATAATAATAATTCCAAAGACCTCTGCGTGTTAGATCCATATTCCCATGTCGTTCGTCTCAGCTCATATATGTTCCACTGCTGGGCTCGAGCCTCCTCCTCAATAGGAAGGAAATTGACCTTAACATACCATGCTGGTTAGATATGCTAGTATAGGGTTTTATTTCAAGTTTCCCTTCTCTTACACAGATGTTATGTGCATGTTATGCACTATAGGATATATCCTATAGTCGTCTTTTAAGACATCCACGGGCAAGATAGGGAGTGGTGAATTGTATTCTTATTCTGTCACTACACCTCTGTGGGACACAGCACGACATGGGCGTCCACAAAACACCACTCGACTCAGGAGGAGCTCTTGAGCTATATTGATTAAAACTTTTACCGGACTTCAGCTCTCACTCATAGTCCAGGCAATGCTGTAAAAGCCATTTGCGGCTGACAGCTATATACATAAAGACAAAAAAGAATATTTATCTTTTCTTACGGTATATTGATTATCCATGAAAAATTGATGGATATAATAAATATTATATTTATTTTTAAAATTCTGATGTTGTTAATATTTAATAATATACTGCTACTATACATTTCTGTAATCTCTTCATCCAGGTAAGTGACCAAGAAGTACTGCACATATTGGAGTGCACAGGGTTCCATCAACACCCGCACTTGAACAGTCTGGAATTTAATCCGCGAGCTCTTCCCCTCAGAGAACTACCATGCTATATATACAGAATGTTTACAGATCTTGGTTTTGTGAAGAGGTAAGATTTAGTTTTGGATGTCCTCTTTGTTATTATGTTACATGAAATGGTTTTATATGTTAACTAGCAATCTGCCCTCGCTTCGCTTCGGTTATAGGTTATAGTCGTTTTACCCGCGTAGTTCCCGTTCCCGTGGGAATATCGGGATAAAATATAGCCTAGTTTACGCCCTGATATTATAGCTTTCCATTGGTGAAAGAATTTTTGAAATCGGTCCAACCGTTTTGAAGATTACCCGGAACAAACAGACAGACAGACAGAGAGACAAAAATTTTTTAATTGCTATTTTAGGCATAGGTGTCGTGCAAATAACCGTGTGAGCATGAAAAAAGCCTATTATTTTGACATTACAAACAGACACCAATTTTATTTATTGGTATAGATGGTGGCTTTCGAATGGTGACAGAGTAAGAATATAAATCACCATCCCCTTTTTTGTTCGTTAGTGTCATAAAAGACGATTAAGGGATGCGGCATGCAAATGACATCTACTGCATTGATATCGCTTAGTTGTCTTTGATAACAACTACGGGTAAGATAAGGAGCTGGAGAATTGAATTGTTACTCATTTACTACAGAGCAAAATGATTGTGGAGGCAACTCAAGCTCAACGTTGGGACATATACGAGTTGTGATGACGCATTGCGGGCAAGTTCCTCGTGTAGTGGGAGAAAATACATGTTTTAGAATCATATTCTTCTTCTTCTTATCGAATCTTATATTCTTCTCCAGGTTTAACATAAAGCAAGATAAATTAGCACGATTTATTCTATATGTTAAGAAAGGTTATCGTGATGTCCCTTATCATAATTGGATGCACGCGTTTTGTGTGACGCAATGGGTATACGCTACACTTATCAACTTCAAACTTATAACCAAAGGATATTTGACGTACGTATTTAATTCTTATGCAAGATTAATTCTCTTTAACTATAAGCTTTCCGTGTAGTGACGGGGTAAGAATAGCAATCAATACTCGCAAATTCATTTCAAATGTTCCTTCTCGTGCATAGATGTTATATGCATATTATATCCCTTAGTCGTATTTTACGACACCCACGGGCAAGAGGTGGTGAATTCGTCACCACACGGAACTTTGTACTTTACAAATACATGGTTAACGGACATATATAACACCCGAATTCGAAGCAACGAAGTTTTGAACAATAAAGCGAATCACAAGCCGCCGGCGAATGAGTGGTGCAGGCGCGAGTACCTGCGCCTGATATCACTCAAGCCTAGGCCGCCCAAGCTGGACCGGGGAGTAGTCAGTCACCCGCAGAGAGACCCTCGACAAACTCTCTTACCCTTGGTGAAGTAATGATGACTAAGGCATATAATATGTAAAAAACATAAGCAATAAGCAAGAGAAGGAAAACTCAACATAAAACCGTATACCAAACCGTCTGACGAGTAGATCAGTTTCCCTTCTACTGTGGAGGAGTTATCAGATGATGAGTCATCTGACTCATCTAAAGAAGATTTAAAACGACGAAGGATTGAAGCAGAAGTAAATTTGCGTCATCATCTCAGCCTATATACCTCTCTCCACTGTAGGGTTTGGGCCTTCTCCACTATGGTAGGGAAATTGATCTACTATACCATGCATAAGGCATAGTTTCATTTCGAGTTATCCATCTCCTGCATTGATGTTATATGCATATTTATTCCCTTACTAGTCTTTTATGACATCCACGGGCAAAAGAGGGGGGGTAGTGAATTGTATTCTTACTTCGTCATCACACGGATAAATTTCCATATCAACATTAATAATTAGTAATGGTAACTCATAATAATTTTTGTAGTGATTTACAAGGATTAATGTATCTGCTAGCTGGTCTGATACATGATCTGGATCATAGAGGAACTACGAGCACCTATTATATTCAAGGAAGTAAGAAAAAACTACCTTTTTTATTTCACTTAGTGTGGTGTTACCGTCGATTTGTTAGCAAGACTACGATGGAGGAAGTACTCGAAATGTTAAGCTAGAGGGCGGGCAATCGCAGTCATGGAATCGTTTTCGGTGGCCCGCTCTATAAAGGAATAGATCTAATTGTATTTCGTGCTAATCAGTCTCCAGCATTAATTACAAATGTCTTGAATTGTAATAGTAGCCAAATATTATGGCCGGCAGGAATGGAGCAGCGATCAAATATAAAATGCAAGCTTTGTAGTAACGACATCATCAATGTTTTACGTCATCAGGACGCCAAGAGTAAAACGTTTGAAGTCACGAGCGTAAATTACTGATTTAATTTTTGTTGAGATACATTTACTGTATACCGCATGGCACCCAGCCCTCCATAGTAACGGCAGAGTGGAAGGGGTTCCTATAATACACTAAATGATCCTTCATTATTTGAGCGGGTATTTTACCATCATTTTCATAAATCCGTCGACGTCTACTATTGAACAGATTTCTCTACATATAGTGCCATAATCTTCAATTATATAATCCATAACCTTAAATATACTTTCCGTGTGGTAATAGGGTAAAAATAGAATTCACCACGCCCTTTGTTATCCGTGGGTGTTGTAAAAGACGACTAAGGGATATGGTATGCAGTTAACATGTACGTAAGAAAAGGAAAACTCGACATAAAACCCTATGTTGTACCCTATTGTGGAGGAGGCCCGAGACTAAACGTGGGACTTATGTGGGCTGAGATGCTGATGATGATGATGAGAACCATAATAGATTCTTTATAACAAGGCAAGTACCAGTTCCACGTTCCACTGCTGGACTCGTGCCACCTCTACAATCTGGGGGAAATTTATTTATATTGATCAGGCGGGTTGGTATAGGGTTTTGCTTCAAGTTGCCCTTCTCTTGCCTAGATCTATCGCGTATTCTTATCCTTTAATAGTCTTTTACGATATCCATCGTTAAGAGAGGGGGTGGTGAATTGTATTCTTACTCAGTACTCAGACAGAAAGTAAAGCTCTATTTCTTTAATGTGTATATTCATCATCATTTCAGCCCATCGCCGTCCGCTGCTCGACGTGTCCCTCCCTCCCTTATGTTACGTCACAGAGTGCGGTCCTGTGCCGCCTGCATCTAACAATGCCCAGCTACTTTCACCCGGTCGTCGTTCCACCTAGTGGGGGCGTCCGGGCGTCCGGGCGTACTGCGTCGTCCGATACGTGGCCGCCACTCGAGAACCCCAGCGGTTGTCAGTTAGCCAAGCGATGCGGCCTGCCACTGGCACTTCAGCGTGCTAATTCTTCGTGTTATGTCGGTTATACCCGTTCTTCTGCGGTTTTCCGTATTTCGGATTCTACCTCGCAGAGAAATTCCGAGCATAGCCCGCTGAGGGACTTTGAGCTTGGTTATGAAGCCTACATTTAGGGACCAGGTTTCCGTGCCGTAAGTCATCACTATTAACACACACTGGTCGTAGACCTGTGTTTTCAGACACTGAGGTGTGTTGGACGAGAAGATCCTCTTAAGTTTCCCTGCCCGAATGTGTATATAACTTCAAATATTTCAGGACGCACTCTAGCTGCATTATTTTCTTCGGAGGGTAGCGTGATGGAACGTCACCATTTAGCGCAGGCCTTGTGTATACTAAATACCGAAGGATGTGATATATTGGAGTCTCTACCGCGTAGAGACTATGATCGGGCTCTCATACATCTTAGAGACTTTATACTTGCAACAGATTTGAGCAATTATTTCAAGTAAGTTAATATATTCGTGTGGTGACAGAATAAGAATACAATTCACCATTCCCTATCTGAACCGTGGATATCATAAAAGGCGAGTGTAGGTTATAATATGTATATAACGTTGGAGACTAACTATGCAAGAGAAGGAAAACTTGAAATAAAAATCTATGCCAAACCGTTTGTCCAAAACGGTATAGTAGGCCAATATTCCACCTATTATAGGGTCGAGCCCAGCAGTGGGACGTACATGAGCCAGATAAGAACACAACAAGATAACAAAATAATTTCTGATGTTTATGGGATTATTAAATATGTTAAATAAAAACTTTTTTTAAATTTTTACTTTCAACGACGCAAATTTGTATAGTCACGGGAGACTGACCACGAACGTTGATTTCTTTTTTATTGCCCGTGAAAGTTAAAAAAGACATACTATTCGGTTTAAAACTGAAATGAAATATTTAATAGACATGTTGTATATAATATTATTTAAAAGAATCAACTTAAAATTACGAGCCCGCTAAGTTTCCTGTATGTTCTCAGATTGTGGCCTTGGTCATTCGGTGGTAGATTATTTGATTCATCTATACTAATATTATAAAGAGGAAAGATTTGTATGTTTGTAACGAATAGACTCAAAAAGTACTGGACCGATTTTAAAAATTCTTTCACCATTGGAATGTTACATTATCCCTGAGTAGCATAGGCTATATTTTATCCCGGTATTCCCACGGGAACGGGAACTACGCGGGTAAGGCGACTGAAACCGAAGCGAAGAGAGGGTGAGTTTCTAGTTTCAAATAAAATGTAAAATTGACAGTATGTAAGTAGCCGTATTCTTTAATATGCAATAAATGTTTTAATTTGAATAATTTGTTATACTTAAAGCAGAAACCAAAAAGAATACAAGGTGATCGCGATGGACTTCCAGAGAGGCAACAGATTACATGCGAATAGACTCAGCTGTCTACTCATGAATTGTGCTGATTTCAGCGATCAACTGAAAGACTGGGCCAGCATTAAAAAGACCACAGTTAGTTGAATTCTTCTTTTCCGCTCATATATATCTCATTATTATTCACCAGCTTCCTCGTTGATGAGAAAAGATCCACCCATCAGCTTATCGACCTTTAGGTACTACTGGAGATAGCCTGTAGAAAATTTAAAGTCTGTGAGTGCTTGGGGCGACTCAATTTTCTATTACTACTATTTTCTTATATAGCGCTTTTTTATGTTTTTCCCACTCCCAAAGTTTTGCCGTGTGTTTCCTCCACAAAGTCTAGCCTCCACAATAAGAAGGAAATTAATTTACTATACCACGCTGGTTTTATAGACCAGATACCTATAGAGTTTTATTTCTCTTCCGCCGGGTTGGCCATGGACGACAAGGAACTCGGTACCGGTGGTCGGCCCAATGGCGAAGGAGAGAGTATACGGTGGGCTATGGGGCCGCCCGCCACCCTTTCGTCACCTCGGACGTAGGGGACGGCGTGTGCGTCGACCATATCCCAACTAAAAAAGAAGGTTTTAATTCTCTTGCATGTTATATTATTTCGTAGTCGCTTTTTACGACATTCATGGGCAATGTGGTGGTTAGTTCTGTTCTTACTCCGTCACCACACAAAACAATGTACCTAACTAAGGTATTATCTATACCAATAAATAAAATTGGAGTGTCTGTTTGTAATGTCAAAATAATAGGCTTTTTTCATGCTCACATGGTTATTTGCACGACACCTATGCCTAAAATAGCAATTAAAAAATTTTTGTCCGTCTGTCTGTTTGTTCCGGGTAATCTTCAAAACGGCTGGACCGATTTCAAAAATTCTTTCACCAATGGAAAGCTATAATATTAGGGCGTAAACTAGGCTATATTTTATCCCGGTAATCCCACGGGAACGGGAACTGCGCGGGTAAAACAACTATAACCTATAACCGAAGCGAAGCGAGGGCGAGTTGCTAGTAAGTAAATAAAATTACTGTAAAACATGACAAGATTAAAACAAAGCCGTAGTTTATAGTAGGTCTATCTTATCTACTTTAGCGGTGACAGATTAAGTGCTCTTTCTATCTGTGGTATTACTAAAGTGGGCTGTATCGCTCTTCTGGGTAACGAATAAAACCTACTTCCAAAGTGTAGCATCCAAGTTATGACATTATTGCCATCTCCCCGGGTAATCCCCTTGTGGGGCTGATGGATGGATATCAGACACAGATAGTGTCTTTAGTTATCAAGCGTTTAATATATTAAATGTCCTTTCTGAACGTCTAGGCTTCTATGTTGATGGAGTTCTTCAAACAAGGTGATATGGAGGAAGGCGGTGAATTTCCTTCTCTGATAACGGACAAAGACCAGTGTTTTATACCAAACTTGGCGATAGAATTCCTACAGTCAGTCTGCATTCCACTCTACGAGTTAGTTGTGTTATAATTATTTCATAATCTTTTTCTTTATCATTCTTATCATGTCAGTCCATATACGTCATGACTCGACTCTGCTACACAATGGAAGGGAAGTTGACTATAGCACGCTGGTCAGCCAGACAACCAGTTTTCCTTCTCGTGCATAGTAATAACCCGAGTCAATAAAGAAACGAATAAAAATGGCGGCGCTAATCAATCCCTCTCCCTCAAACGTTATGCCTGTCTTTATTCATACACGCCGGTACAGTACACAAATAAATAACCAGATTAATCAGTATTGATTTACTCTTTCTAAATTCATTGATAAATTGTTACTGTTGTTTATTTTCTGTTAAGCTTAATAAATTTATTAGTTTTAGTAAAGTTAATATCTTGCTTTATTTATAAATTGCAATAGTATGGTATCTAACATAAAAATATTTAAAATAATATAGGTACGCATTAAACACCATTCATTCCTCATTTAATTACGGCTCGTGTATGTCCCACTGCTGGACTCGAGCCTCCTCCGTAATAGGACGGAATTTGACCTACTATACCATGCTGGTCAGACGTGTTGTTATAGGGTTTTATGTCGAATTTACCTTCTCTTGCACTAATGTTATTTGCATATTATATCCCATAGTCGTCTTTTACGACATCCACGGGCAAGATAGAGAGTGGTTAATTGTATTCTTACTCCGTCACCACACGGAAAATACCTTGCTTAATATTTATTATCAAATAAAAATTTTGATTAAAAATATCACCTACCTGGCAATCCTGTTTTGCTGATGGTCCAATCTGTCATTACAAATTTTAATAGTAACCGCCATTTTGTCTCTTACAATTTGACTAATAAATTCTTATCTCAATAATCATTTTATTGGTAATAGGACTTTGGCAAAAATATTACCTGAAGCGGAATCTTTTACTAAAATAATTGAGAAACATATCGAACAATGGGAGGCTTCTAAACTTGTATTCGCGGAGGTAAAGTTTACGATTTTATTCAGATACCTATACTTATTTACAGACGTCAGTTTCCTTACTTGATGAATTATGCGAACTAGTTGTACGAAGACCTGGTTCTTTTTTATTTTAAATTTTAATTTTCAAAAGCTTCTCCATAATGAAGTCACTTTAACTGGCTAGTTCGCCGTTGAGAAATAATGTGAACTGTCTCTATCGAATGATAGGGGCTCCACTCCAAATCCATAGGTACCTACACAGTTTGACGTGCGTGCCCACTTTTGTCCACTCTCGCAGTAATAACATTAGTCTGCTATTACGATTACCACGGCAGATTAAGAAGTTGCATCATGATATTCTTAACCCATAACCAGGTACTCTTAAAATACGTAGTTAATAGGTATTTCTTAGTCTTGATTTTATTCACTTCAATAATACGTACATATAGGTGCCAATCACTTCCGGTATGGCAGTTCTATTGAGTTCCGAACTGGACAATCTTATAGAGCAAAACATAAAGGAGAAAGAGCGAGAGGAACTAGAAAGATTAGCAGCTGAGGAGGCCTCAGAAAAAGAAGATAAATAAATGTAGCAGAGAACAAGTCCTGCTCAAATTCTTAATTTATTTTTTTATATAAAAATCCAATAAATCACTTAATTTATTTATTTTATTACACCATTGTGTTGTTAAATTATGACTACAGATTATACCAACCCGTAATGCACATTCGATGACGCGTATTAATAAATTTTTAAGCAGAGATAAACATGCTTAGATATGAAAAAGTAATTTCTAGCAATTGCATACGATAAACCATATTTTAAACATGTTTCTGTTTAAAAAAATGATTTATTCTAACTGCCCGAGTTTTATAATTTTCGTGTGATAAAGCTTTTTTTTAACAAAGATGATGAAAGTATTGAAAATTGTATGTTATTAAAAAATAATCTGTAAAGTATTAATGTAATGTTAAATTTTGTGACCAATACAGGATAAATACATATCGCGTATTTATTAGTGTAATTTATTTTTTATTTTTACCATAACATGAGTTGCCATAGCCATTTTATTTGTAAAATGCTATTTGAAATATTTTTTAAAGGCAACACCCTACACTAAGGCAATAATCCTTGTATTGCAGGGGACTGTACAAACATATAATTTAACGAACACGATTTACACCCAGACTCAGAACAACAATTTGTGGATCGCATAAAATATTGTCCCGCTTGGCATTCGAACCCACGACACTGGCACCTACCATGCCAGGTTCGCTACGCCATTTGTGCAGTCGAATTAATTTAGCATTAGAATTTGTGAAATTTGTAACCATTAGAATTTGAAATGTTTAGTTGTGTTTACGATAGAATATTAAATTATAAAAGTATAAATAGCATTTTATTCGTTTCCATAACTAAAATTCTGCTCCTATCCTAACTACTCTCACCCCACATGTATTCCTCTTTTATTGTACACTAGCAACCCGCCCTCGCTTCGCTTCGGTTTCAGTGGCCTTACCCGCGTGGTTCCCAATCCCGTGAAAATACCGGGATAAAATATAGCCTATATTACTCCCCGTTATTATAGCTTGCCCTTGGTGAAAAACTTTTTAAAATCGGTCCAGCCGTTTACAGATTATCCGGAACACAGACAAAAAAAAAATATAAAGTGATTTTTAGGCATATGTATAGTGCAAATAACCGTGTGAGCATGAAAAAAGCCTATTATATGGAGATTACAATCAGACACTCCAATTTTATTTATTGGTATAGATATTGCAAACGTTTTTGGCTATAGTTTTATGACCGGCCGCCTCCCTGACGTCAATCTGCTTTGGAAATGTAATGGTTAAGCAGATGGCTTCAGATGAAGTCGGCCCAGGTCTGTGTAAAACTCTTAGTTATGTTTTACGACACCGATGAGGAATCGTAAAGGCTGTTAGTATTACTAATAATATTAAGTGGTAGGAAGTTAGGAACACACTGTCGACAGTCGTCTGTCTATAGCCGGCGGGGCTGGTCCGTCCGGGGTAGTACCACACAGAAAATCGACGTCCGAGTAGCAATTTGTTATAGCATTTCGTTTAGTGAGCGAGAAATGCTTTGTTAGTTGTTTCGTTTAGTGAGCGAGAAACTCAGAAGTCAAACTTTCTGAGGGTATTTTGCCTATGGTAAATTTTATGCGTAATGCCTTTAGTACAACCTCATTACAGGCATTCAAATTCCCTTCACATTCTTTAAGGTTTGCAGCGGCCTAATTAAGGTCCATGAATGGCAGTAACACCATCAAGTGCGCTGTTTGTTCCTTTGCCACCAACAGCAATAAAGCAAATATGCACCTTAAAGCAATATACCATAGTATTTTCTGTCGTTTAAATATATGTTCAACGTAATGACGAGCATCGGGAATAAGAGCAGGATATCAAGGACCTCATAACCTGGAACAAGACCTCTCTTCGGTTTTTGGCGAAATGAAATGACTCAAGTTTCTTTAAATATAATTTAATTAGTATATATATTGACAGATCAATCTAGAACAATATTAAGTAGTGCTAAGTACAATATTTAAATTATAAATCACAGTATGGTATCAATTTAGGATTTCTTTGGTACCCATTAATGTCTAAAATGTTCTCACATTAAAAACACGATGGGTATTTTATAAATACCCACAATAGAAATTATATTTGATATTATTAGCACTGGTAACACTAACCTTAAAATTATACTACAAAATATTCTAAAATGGAAATGTTTGCAACATTATAATTAAAAATATCACTTTGAAAAGTTAAGATCTGGTAACATTTAAATTCTTGAAGAAATTCCTTATAAATAAATATGTTTAGAACATTATATCAATTAAAAGGGGAATATAATGATTAGATATTTAATTTATATTAAACCTTAGGTCTTTTTACTGTTTACATACAATAGGTCATAGACTATTAATTTCACTGCAAAGAATGTTGTTATTGTAAATATTATTAAAGGATTAAGTTATTTTTTATTTTGTTCCTATACCACTTATCTCTATCTTAAACTTTGACAAAATTCATTTGTCAGTATATATATATATGCTACAGACAAATATGACACTAAACGAACAATTATTGAAAATTACCATTTAAAATTCATTGTTCACCCATAAAAAAATTATATAAATAGCATGTTAAATACTAAATCTTAGCAATTTATGAAAGATTTTAAGATTTAGATTTTTTGAAATATTATATACAGGTGTCCCAAAATTCAACGATAAGCGGGCACCAACAGGTGGGCCCCTACTTATGACTGCTCGAGAAAGAAAAAGAAAAAAAATCTACCCTTATTTTTTTTTCATTACGAATAAGAAAGTGAAATCTTTAAAAAATGGAGAACCTTTATATATTTTTAAGTGCCATTGCTACAATTTTACAAATAATTAAGTGATTTTTTTTTGTATTAGCAACGTAAGTAGCACTGCTATCGATCACAACCATGAAAAATCCCAGAATGTCTATAGTTTCTACACAAAAATTAACCACTGAATTATTTGTAAAATTGTAGCAATGGCACTTAAAAATATAATAAAGGTTCTCCATTTTTTAAAGATGTCACTTTTTTTCGTAAAGAAAAAAATAAGGGTAGAATTTTTTCTTTTTTTTTCTCAAGCAGTCATAAGTAGGGCCCGGCCCACACCTGTTGGTGCCTGCTTATCGTTGAATTTTGGGACACGTTGTATATATTTTTTATAATTGTTTCATATTAATAATGTGTGGCAATGTAATACGATTTTAATCTATTTGACAGACTACTTTAGTTTAAAATGAAACGCAAATTCTGATGAGTGTTTGAAACATAAATGCTATTATAAAACCTTAGCAAATACAACATATAATTCAGATCAGTATTTCAAATTGAAATATACAGTATCCATTATATTTTAGGTATGACTGTATGTGGTATGTTCCCTTTGCCAATTTAAATACTAACATTTTATTATAAGTCTGTAAGTCATTGTATGTTCATTCATTTGGTATTTAGCGCCCAATTAATGGCAAGGACTTGACTCTCTGACGGACGATGGCTCTTAATAAGCTAAACAATATGAAGAAGTGTTAAATAATATGGGAAGAAAATTATTAGTATGCTACGTAAGACAAGGCAGTATGGTCGAAAGACTTTACTGTCTGCCCATAAGGGCGATTAAATTACAAAAAAATATATATTTACCTAGTACTAGGTAGTAGTGTAACTTCTACTGCTGTAGATGCGGCATTCCTGCATGTTAGTTCATAATCATCATCAACGTTGAACTCAACATTACACATTGTAAAAGCCGTCATTCAGTGTTTGTTGTAAAAGTAGCCAAACTGATTTTCATTAAATATAATTTAACAACTAAAATTTAATTAAAGATGCATTAAAAATACTTTCATTAACTTGAAAATTTCGCATCTGTGCCGGATAAAATTTACTTTACACGAAAGGCGAATGTGAACGGCAGTGTTGGAAGGGAAAGACCAAGGCGGACGTACCAGGATAAAATCGGGGACGTTCTTAAGAAAGACCAGGTTACAAAGTACCCTAAACGGCAGAATTAATGAAAGTGAAGGAGGCGAAAGTGGTATGTTAAGATTGTAGCAAGTGGAAGAATTTGGTCTCTGCCACCCCTATGGGAAAGTGGCGTAAATGTATGTATGTTACTTTACACATCTGTTTCCGTTTCCGTCATGACACTGTTGATCACTAATAAATAGCGTAATTTTATTTTGAAATATTGGTAATTGCAACTAACTTTATGAATAATAGGAATGTCGAACTTAATATGATTACAGAAACTCAAAAATAAATGCATTATTACGTCACAATTAATTGAATAAAAAATCTGGAATAGGATGTAGTCCTAACCAATATTATAAATGCAATATAGTAAGTTCGTTTGTTTGTTACGCTTTCACGTTTAAACCACTGAATCGATTTCAAAAATTCTTTCACCAATGGAAAACTATAATATCAGGGAGTAACATGGGCTATATTTTATCCCGGCATTTCTACGGAAATGGGAACGGTGTTGCTGTTTTGCATCGCGGTCATGTAAATGAGCTATGATTCTTAACTTTTTTTTGGGGTGGGCTACGTTCAGCGCATCCGTCGCCAGATTCCGTCTGGGGCGACAGAGGGGCGGCGCGCGTGGCTCCGTAACCCACCCGTGACATGTCGCCTTCGTCGTTGTGCCGACCACCGGGTGATTTGTCGTCAGTGGTCAGCCCGACGGAATACCGCTTGAGGAGTACCCTCTCCTCGAGCGACGTGGCCCCGCCGCTGTTCGAGAACGTCAGTTGTCGTCGCGAGGCTACGATCCTTATCCTGAGGGGGAAACGAACCTACGACACTGGCATGGTAGGTTTCCTGGGTATGGTTATTAACTACTGGGCCTTCTGTGCAATTCACTGTTATTAAGTTTTGCCGTTTTGTTAATTATTCAGCATAAGTATAGCCTAATAGCAAATTGCCCGCGGCTTCACTTGCGCAGTTCCGGTTTCCATGAGAATACGTAGATAAAACATATACTATGTTACTCCCTGATAATGCGGCGTTCTATTGAAAAGATTTTTTTTTAAATTGGTGCAGCGGTTTTAGCATGAGAGCGAAACAAAGAAACCTTTACCATTTACATTAATAATATAATAATTTAGGGTAAACTTTCTTGATAAACAGACTACTTTAGCCATGATATTTGAAATCAACTGGTAATTACAGAGATTAGCGCGTACAAACAAACAAACGCTTTAGCTTTGTAATAGTAATATAGATTTTAACCAATCAGACCGTTCTCCGCAGGTTGTAGTAGTTCTTCCACAAATTCCTTCACCATTAATTGTAACTTCGTGTTCATAATATCCTGCTCCCTGTAAGACAAATTAATATTTTTTTAAATTAATGTTTTCACTAATTATCTAGAATTTAAAAAACTGATTTCAGGTAACACCTAAAACTCTAAATTGTTAGTAAAATTTACAAAGGATGGATTTATATAATTCTCTCTCTCAGCTCACACCCGTTCTACTGCTGGGCTTAAGTATCCTCTTCATTAAGAGGGTAATAGACCTACTATAACGTGCTTCGAGTTTTCTTTCTCTTGCATATATACCTACTATTATTTCGGCTCATATGCGTCCCACTGCTGGGCTCGAGCCTTCTCCGTAATAGGAGGGTTATTGACTTACCATACTATAGATCTAGTATACCACGCTGGTCAGATGTGTTGGTATAGTTTTATTTCAAGTTTTCCATCTCTTGCATAGACGTTATATGCATATTATATCTCTTAGTCATCTGACATCCACGGGCCAGAAAGGGAGTGGTGAATTCTATTATTACTCCGTCACCACACGGAAAAGGTCTATTTAATATAATTGAAGTAAATATTATTTTAGATGTTACCTATGGTGTTTCCGTATATTAACAGAGTAAGTATGCATTCATTACCCCTTATTTTACCCGTGGGTGTCGAAAAAGGAGTACAATACGCCGATAACTATGCAAAAGATATGAAACTCGAAATAAAATCCTATACCAAACCGTTTGATTAGCGTGGTATAGTAGGTCAATTGCCCCTAATATCGCTATATATATATATATATATATATATATGTCTATGTATATGTCCCACTGCTGGGCTCCAGCCTCCTCTACAATAGGAGACGGGTTAGTATAGGGTTTTATTTCGAGTGGCGTGTTGAAATGTATTCTTACTCCATTACCACACTGATAGGAAATTTTAGTACAGCTAACATTGTTTATGTCCTCAAAAACAGATGAGCAAGCCTTTAACCTTGATGGTAAGTGGTAACTGCTGGTCATGGACCTCTGTAATACCTGGGACACATCTAGTTCGTTATCAGTTGTAATTTGATGTTAGGACCTACCACTTACCGAAGCAATAGCAAATTGTTGCTACTAAGATTTCCTGCTAGAGTATGGTATTAATATAGGGTAAATACCCAAGCCGCCCGAACAAGCCGGCTTCCAAAAAGGTTATAGCACCATAGACCATAACCTCACGCTTCGGCAGATTATACAAAAGACCTAGGAATATAATCGGCCTCTGTGTATAGCGTTTGAGGACTATGAGAAAACCTTTGATTCAGTCGAAACTTGGGCGGTCCTGCAGTCCCTTCAGCGGTGCCAAATCGACCATCGCTATATCGAAGTATTTATATAGGAACGCCACAATGTCGGTCCGTATCCAGGATAAGAGTACGAAACCGATCCAGTTGCAGAAAGGCGTGAGACAGGGAGATGTCTTCGAACTCTTAGACTGGACCGGACTCGGCATCAATATCAACGGCGAATACATCACTCACCTTCGATTTGCAGACGATATCGTCGTTATGGCAGAATCCAACCTTGGCACCATGTTTAACGATCTCAGTAGGGTATCTCAACTAGTGGGTTTACGAATGAACTTGGACAAGACGAAAGTCATGTCAAATGCCCATGTCATTCCTGTACCGGTCCTAGTTGGCAATGCGATTCTCGAAGTTGTCGATCATTATGTTTACCTAAGATAAACAGTCCAGTTAGGTAGATCCAATTTCGAGAAAGAGATCAGCCGACGAATCCAACTCGGTTGGGCAGCGTTCGGGAAACTTAAGAGGAGCTTCTCGTCCAACATACCTCAATCAGTCACGACCAGTGTGTGTTACCAGTGATGACTTATGGCACGGAAACGTGGTCCCTAAATGTAGGCCATAACAAGGCTCAAAGTCGCACAGCGTGCTATGGAGCGGGCTATGCTCGGGATTTCTCTGCGAGATAGAATCCGGCAATCCGCAGAAGAACGGGTGTAACCGACATAGCACGAAGAATTAGCACGCTGAAGTGGCAATCGACGAACCGACAACCGCTGGGGAAGAAAGATTCTCGAGTGGCGACCACGTATCGGAAGACGCAGTGTAGGACGCCCCCCCACTAGGTGGACCGACGATCTGGTGAAAGTTGCTAGGCGTCGTTGGATGCAGACGGCACAGGACCGCACTCTGTGGCGAAACATGAGAGAGGCTTACGCCCAACAGTGAACGGAGATAGGCTGAGTGATGATAGATGATAAGCGTATGGCTCAAAAAAAATAAAAAACAACTTTAGTCACGAAAGAAAGACTTTGTGGCCATTGACACTCCGACCCCACATGGAGAAACTTAAAGTTACTTACATCTTACTAGGTGCTTTGCAGACGAGTTCCGAATAATACTTCAGCTTCGGTTCCGTTCCACTTGTCCTGATCGTAACGCTCAATCCGTTGTCACATTTGAACATTACCATCTCGCCTGACGTGTAGTCTTGGTCCAAACCAGTGCCCAGGACTTCTGCAAAAAAAATCTTTTATTATACTAACTGACCAGAATTATGTGTAGGGATGTAAATATATACCGTCGGTGGCGGCCAACGCAGCCGCGGCCGTGACTGCTGTGCCCGGCACCCCTGCCGCGTCTGAAGAGGGTTGGCAGACGGCCGAGCGCAGCCGAAAAAGTCGCGGCCAGAAGAGGAGAGCGGAGGCCAAAAGCGCCGCCAAAGCCTCCGCTCCCAAGGCAGGAGCCGGTAACAAAAGGTCGCGCAGGAGGCTCCGGCCGCCAATGTCAGCCGCGGTGGTGATCACCGTCCTGCCTGAGGCGGCCGAGAACGGCCTCAGCTATGAGGCCGTCTTACGTCGCGCCCGGCGGGAGCTTGACGTCTCCGATTTAGGAGGCGTTGAAGCCAGGACCCGCAAGGCCCGGACAGGGGCTCGGATTTTAGAGTTCCCTGGGGCCGAGGGCGCCAAGACGGCCGATAGCATGGCCGCGAAGCTGAGGGGTTTGTTTGCTGCGGAGGATGGCGTCAAGATCGCCAGACCCGTCAAGTGTGCGGAACTGCGGGTCACGGGTCTGGACGACTCCGTGACGGTGGATGACATCCGGGAGGCTATCGTCTCGAAAACCGGATGTCCCGTGGACACCGTCCGAATTGGCGCTATCCGCCCTGGTCCGGGCGGCGTCGGTGCTGCCTGGGTGCAGTGCCCGGTGGAGTCGGCCAAGCAATTGGCCGGCTCAGGCAGGCTCCTCGTGGGCTGGAGCTCAGCGCGGGTGACCGTGCTGGAGTCCCGGCCTGCGAGGTGCTACAAGTGCATGGCGGTCGGACACACTCGGCCGACATGCACTAACTGCTTTGACTGCAGCGACCTTTGTTTCCGCTGCGGTCAACCCGGGCATAAGGCGGCATCGTGCGCCGCCACTCCCCACTGCCCCGCGTGTGCGGCGGGCAATAGGCCCGCCAAGCACCGCATGGGGAGCAAGGAGTGCAAAGCCCCGGCTTCGGCCCCAAAGGGGCGGAGCGGCCCGACGACCCCGGCCGCTCCCGCCCCTAACGCGACCCAATCGCCCGCCAGCGTGGAGGAGGTATCTTACCACCTCCTGCAGGCCAACCTCAACCACGCCGCCGAGGCACAGGACGTTTTCCTGCAAGCCATGGCGGAGTGTTTGATCGGTGCAGCCGTAGCCGCGGAGCCGTACGTGGTGCCTGACCGGCCCAATTGGCTGGGCAGCAGTGACGGCTCTGTGGCACTCGTCGCCTCCACGTCGTGGCATTCCCCGCCCTTGTTGCTCAAGGACAAGGGCGATGGGTATGTCGCGGCGGAATGGGGAGAGGTTACGCTATTTGGTGTTTACTTCTCCCCTAACAGGAGCGCGACGGATTTCGGGGCCTTCCTCACCATCCTGGGGGCCTCGATACGGCGACTGGCACCGCGCCAAGTCTTCGTTCTGGGGGACTACAACGCCAAGTCCACGGCGTGGGGGTCCCCCAGGACGAATGACCGCGGGCGGGCGGTCGAAGAGTGGGCGGCGGCACTGGGCCTCTGTTTGCTGAACAGGGGCTCGGTGCAAACGTGCGTGCGGCAGCAGGGCGGGTCGATAGTGGACTTGTCGTTCGCTAGCCCTAATGTCGCAGCACGTGTGAGGAGCTGGTGCGTCCAGGAGGAGGTTGAGACCCTATCCGACCACCGATACATCCGGATAGAGGTCTCCCAGACCCTCCTGCAGCCCAGCAGGGGTCACATGGCGGACGGAGCTCCCGCGTTTCCGCGGTGGGCTGTGGGTCGATTGGATCGGGACCTGTTGGCGGAGGCAGCCATCGTTCATTCGTGGCTGTCCTCACCGCCCCAGGCGGACGGGGTGGATGCCGAGGCTGGCCGCATCCGCTGTGCGTTAACGCAGATCTGCGATGCGGCCATACCCCGTGTGCGGCGTCTGCCCCCGAAGAGTGCGGTCCCCTGGTGGTCCCGAGAATTGGCGGACCTTCGGGCCGCGTGCATACGTGCCCGGAGGGCCTACACCCGCAGCCGATGGGTCGATTGGATCGGGACCTGTTGGCGGAGGCAGCCATCGTTCAGTCGTGGCTGTCCTCACCGCCCCAGGCGGACGGGGTGGATGCCGAGGCTGGCCGCATCCGCTGTGCGTTAACGCAGATCTGCGATGCGGCCATACCCCGTGTGCGGCGTCTGCCCCCGAAGAGTGCGGTCCCCTGGTGGTCCCGAGAATTGGCGGACCTTCGGGCCGCGTGCATACGTGCCCGGAGGGCCTACACCCGCAGCCGAGCGCGCCACCGCGACGCTGAGCGGGAGGGCCAGCTGTACGAGGCTTACCGCAGTGCGCGGTCTGCCTTTAGGCTGGCTGTCCGTACCGCAAAGGACGTCAGTCGGCGGGAGATGGACAGTCTCGAGCGTGACCCCTGGGGTCGCCCCTACCTCGCGGCGTTGAATAAGCTCCGCGGGCGGCCACCCATACCGAGACTCTCCAGCCCAGCCTCCTCACCAGAGTTGTCGAGGACCTCTTTCCACGGCGGGCGGAGCACACGCCCCCGGTCATGGCTTCGCCGGACAGCGACCGGGAGGCCGACGATGAAAGTGCTCCGCCCATCACGGAGCCGGAAATGGGGGTGGCGGTGGCGCGTATGCGAGTCAAATCCACCGCCCCCGGGCCCGACGGTATTCCGAACCGTGTGCTGGCCCTCGTCCTCGAGCACCTGGGACCACGCCTCAGGGAACTGTTCGACGCTTGTTTGACGTCCGGGCAGTTCCCTGGGTGTTGGAAAGTGGGGAGGCTGGTTCTCCTGCCGAAGCCGGGACGGTCTCCCGAGTCGGCCTCGGCCTACAGGCCCATCGTGCTGCTCGATGATGCGGGCAAGTTGCTGGAGAGGGTGTCGGCTGCCCGCATCGAGCGGCACCTCGTCGGGGTCGGGCCCGATCTGTCGGACGCCCAGTTTGGTTTTCGGAGAGGGCGTTCGACGATCGCGGCCTTACTGCGCCTGAAGGCCGTGGTAGCGGAGGCCGTCACCGGCGGAGAAGTCCTGTTGGCGGTGTCCCTGGACATCGCCAACGCCTTCAACAGTCTGCCATTCAGCTGCATCAGGGAGGGGCTGAGGTATCACGGGGTGCCCGTGTACCTCAGGCGGCTGGTGGCAGACTACTTGGAGGGGCGCAGCGTCCTCTACGTTGACCGAGTAGGGGACGTTGTGCGAACGCCCATGACGTGCGGTGTCCCGCAGGGGTCGGTTCTGGGTCCGACTCTGTGGAACATCGGCTACGACTGGGCGTTGAGAGGAAGCCTCCCACCCGGGCTGGGCGTAATTTGTTACGCCGACGATACACTCGTCACAGCCCGGGGCGAGACGCTAGAGGAGGCGGCACGCCTGGCAACTCTCGGAACCGAGGAGATTGTAAGGCGGATCGAAGCGCTGGGGTTGAGGGTAGCCCTGGAAAAGACGGAGGCCCTTTTGTTCCATGGCCTCCGTACCGCCGGGCCTCCCGCCGGCGCTTCGATCACCGTGAAGTCGGTCACCATCAGCATCCAGGCCCACATGAAGTACTTGGGCCTGGTGCTCGACGGGCATTTTTGGTTCCGGGAGCATCTCCACCGACTTGTTCCCCGGCTTGTCGGCGCGGCGTCCGCCCTTTCGCGGCTGATGCCGAATGTGGGCGGACCCAGTGCTACGTGCCGACAGCTGTACGTGGGGGTGATCCGGTCGATGGCCCTGTACGGCGCACCGGTGTGGGCGGGGTCCCTGACCGTCCGTCTTAGGGCCCTCCTGTGGCGACCACAGAGGGTCATGGCGATCAGGGCCATACGGGGTTACCGCACGGTGGCGACGGAGGCAGCGAAGAACATCAATATATCGATACATTGATGTTTCAGAACAAACATTGGTGTACAATAATCTACAATTTAAAAAAAAAAAAAAAAACCCGCCTTCAAACAGTAAACTAATAAAATTTTAAGAATTCCACCAATTTCTCGAGGATACCATCATCAGATCCTGACCCGATGACTATGGGACCACCTGGGAAGTACCCTATCCAACAAAAAAAGAAATTTTGCAAATCGGTCCAGGCGTCTTTGAGTAATCGGTGAACATACATAAAAAAAAATCGCCCTAAAACATCGATGTTTTATTAAGATCTATAAAGTATCAGATACTTTCCTTGCGGGATTGCGATACCCTTTTTTTCTATTAAAATTCCAAGAGTTATAATCAATTTCATGCAAGCATTTTTCTACATGAAGCACCAACATTTGCGTGATGAGCGTTTTTTTTAAGTTATTTAGAAACAGAAAAAAAATCGCCCTAAAACATCGATGTTTTATTAAGATCTATAAAGTATCAGATACTTTCCTTGCGGGATTGCGATACCCTTTTTTTCTATTAAAATTCCAAGAGTAATAACTTATAATCAATTTCATGCAAGCATTTTTCTACATGAAGCACCAACATTTGCGTGATGAGCGTTTTTTTTAAGTTATTTAGAAACAGAGTAACTAACCTGTCACAGAGGCTCTGCTAAAAGTACCATTCATTTTAAATCATGCAAGCCAAAACATAAAATAACATTGGGACATCGATGTTTTACAATAGTGAATAGTTTTCTATTGAAACATTGATGTTACATTTACATCACTAGTTATGTGGATGTTACGAATACTACCAAGGGATTTTGGCGGGAATCTGGAAGTGTCATGTGGTGTTCTTGTATTATATTCAATATCTTAGTGTTTTAACGTGTTATATTAAATAATCTTGATGGCATTTTATATAATATATAGCGGCAGAACTGCTGAGGTGTAGTGAATATGATATAAAACTGCTATACATACCTTTTTGTTTCCACCAAAATTCCCAGAAGATACCCTTAACAGTGGCCATTACATTGTTGAGGGCGACACTTTGACTTACTGACAGATCATTTACTGACACGAAGAAACTGATAACTTCAAAAGATAATTATAACTCGACACTGGCAAAAATGGCTCGTATTTGTAGCTGATTGCCAAGATAAAAAAAGAAGAAGAAGAATACTACCAATCCTCACATTGCTTTCGGGTGCAGTGAAAGACGACCAAGAGCTTTATACCGATCTAGACAAATTTCTGATAACGTCTGGTCAATAATTACATTATGGCGGCCGGTCATAAAACTAAGAGTACAGATTGAATCGACCCCAAGTATTTGAGCGATGATAATAATGATGATAAGTAGCGACACAGCTTCGGTTCGTTTAGTGAGATTTTTTAAACTGAAGTAGAAAGTGGAAAATGTTTCGTGTGGTGATGGAGTTTTCGTGTGGGGCGTATGTGGGCTGCCATGATGATGATGTGAATTCCACATGAGATGTACTTACTGAGATGGTTATTTTCACCATTCCCCTCATCGGGTATTGTCACGCCGGCGGTGAAATCTTTGATGTACACAATCTTGCAATGGCCAACTTCTTTAGGATACTGAAACAATTCATAGATTTTATTTATTATAAAATAACGCTTAATAATTTTCAGCACAATTTTTTTCGTGTTGTGACTAAGAATAATACTATTCACCAACCTCTATCTTGGCTATGAGTGCCGTATAATACGCATAAAATGTAAATAAGCATATAACACTTATGCACACGAAATATTGGAGCAGTGTCCATCAGCGGAGGTGGTGGTTCTTGGAGACTTCAACGCTCATCATAAAGAGTGGCTGGGGTCCCGAACCACTGACCTCCAGGGTCGACATCTCTTTAATATGGTCTCGGCCTATGGTCTCTCACAACTGGTGACACAGCCCACCCGTATCCCAGATATTGAGAGCCATGAGTCTTCTTTACTGGATCTTCTGCTGACTACACACCAGCACGGATATCAGGTAGTGGTTGAAGCGCCTCTTGGATCTTCTGACCACTGCTTGGTCCGTAGCAGTGCCCCTGTTGTAAGGCCTAGTCGTTCTAAGGCGACTGGGACTCGCAGAGTCTGGCAATATAAGTCAGCAGATTGGGATGGACTGCGCGAGTTTTACGCATCCTACCCATGGAAGCGGCTTTGCTTCGCCTCTGGGGACCCTGGCGTCTGTGCGGACTGCGTTACCGAAACGGTTATTACGGGGATGGAATTATTCATCCCCAACACCAAAATACCCGTCGGTGGCCGCAGCCGACCCTGGTTTAACAAAACCTGCAGGACGGCTGCATGCCAGAAACAGTCCGCATATCGGGCCTGGAATAGGGCCAAAAAATGCCAGGACCCGAACGCCAAAGAGGTGAAGCGGAAATATAACGCCGCTTCTAGATCTAGTAAGAAGGCTATTGCCAGAGCCAAGGCGGAACATGTTGCCAGAATTGGCGAGCGATTGCAAAGCTATCCCGCTGGGAGTCGTGCATTCTGGTCGCTCGCCAAGGCTGCACAAGGCAACTTCTGCCAGCCCAATCTCCCACCACTGCAGAAACACGATGGTAGTCTGGCCCACAGCGCAAAGGAGAAGGCCAATCTTCTAGGTCAATTCTTTGCCTGTAACTCGACTTTGGATGCCGGAGCTGCCACACCACCTACCATCCCACGGTGTGAAAGCTCACTGCCCGAAATCCGCATCACGCAGCGAGCGGTTAGGCGGGAGCTGCGGCTTTTAGACGTCCATAAGTCGAGTGGACCGGATGGCATCCCTGCAGTGGTACTAAAGACGTGCGCCCCTGAATTGACTCCCATCCTCACGCGCCTATACCGACTTTCCTACGCTACTAATAGGGTTCCGTCTTCGTGGAAGGTAGCCCATGTCCACCCGATCCCTAAAAAGGGAGACCGGTCTGACCCATCGAATTACAGGCCAATTGCGATAACATCCTTGCTCTCCAAGATAATGGAGAAGGTTATAAACCGCCAGCTTCTGCAGTACCTTGAGGATCGCCAGCTTATCAGTGATCGCCAATACGGCTTTCGTCATGGTCGGTCGGCTGGTGATCTTCTTGTGTACCTCACACACCGTTGGGCAGAGGCCTTGGAGGGCAAGGGTGAGGCGCTGGCGTTCAGCCTAGATATCGCAAAGGCGTTCGATAGGGTCTGGCACAGGGCACTTCTATCGAAGTTACCATCATACGGAATCCCCAAGGGACTCTGTAATTGGATTGCCAGCTTTTTGGATGGTCGGAGTATAAAAGTCGTCGTAGATGGCTCCTGCTCCGATACCATGACCATTAATGCTGGTGTACCACAAGGCTCGGTGCTCTCCCCGACGTTGTTTATCCTGCATATCAATGACATGCTCTCTATCGAGAATATGCGTTGCTATGCGGATGACAGTACGGGTGATGAGCGGTACAATGAGCAACGGAATATCCCTCGGAGTATTCAGGAAAGAAGGGTTCAACTTGTGTCTGAAGTCGAGCGCTCTCTGGGGCGGGCCTCGGAATGGGGTGAACGGAACCTAGTCCAGTTCAACCCCACAAAGACACAAGTTTGCGCGTTCACTGCAAAGAAGGACCCATTTGTCATGGCGCCTCAGTTCCAAGGAGTAACTCTTCCAATTTCTGAGAGTATTGGGATTCTCGGCGTCAAAATATCGAGCAAAGTCCAGTTTGGGAGTCATTTGGAGGACAAAGCCAAATTGGCAAGCAAAAAGTTGGGCGTCCTGAACAGAGCCAGGCGGTACTTCACACCGAGACAGCGTCTTGTGCTATACAAAGCACAAGTTCGTCCTCATGTGGAGTACTGCTCACATCTCTGGGCAGGTGCGCCCAAATATCAGCTAGACCCACTTGACTCCCTGCAAAGACGGGCCGTTCGAATCGTCGGGGATCCCAATCTTACGGACAGATTGGAGTCGCTGGAGCAGCGGAGAGACTTTGGGTCACTCTGTGTACTCTACCGACTCTTTCACGGGGAGTACTCCGAGGAACTGTTTGACTTGGTACCACCGTCACCATTCTACCAACGTACCACTCGACATCGTAGCAGGGTTCATCCATTTCACCTGGAAACGTTATGGTCTTCAACTGTACGTTTCCAGCGATCATTTCTCCCACGTACGTGCAAGCTCTGGAATGAACTACCTGCTGCTGTGTTTCCCGAGCGCTATGACATGTCCTTCTTTAAACGAGGTTTAAGAAGAGTATTTCCTTCACGGTAGGCAGCGGCCTGGCTGTGCCCCTGGTATTGCAATGGTCCATGTGCAGCAGTTTCACTTACCATCAGGTGTGCTGCTTGCTCGTTTGCCACCGTTGGCAATAAAAAAAAAAAATAAAAAAAATGCACGAGAAGGAAATCTCGAAAAAGCCTACCTAGATACCGACCCGTCTGACCAGCGTTGTATAATAGGTCAACTTTCTCCTATGCAGTAGGACGTATATGAGTTGAGATGGATAATTAGATTGTTTTTTTACCGACTTCAAAAAAGGAGGAGGTTTCTCAATTCGACCGTATGATGTTTTTCTTTATGATTGTTCGTGGATAACTTCGTCGTTTATGAACCGATTTTGATGATTCTTTTTTTGTTGGGAAGGGTATACTTCCCAAATGGTCCCATGAAAATTTTATCGAAATCGGACAAGTGATTTTTGAAAATCAACAACATTCTTGTAAACAATAATAATTATTTTATTTTGTATAGGGTTTCATTTCGCGTTTTCTTTATCTTGCATAGATCTCATGCACATATTACATCGATTAGTCGTCTTTTACGCCCTCCACAGGCAAGATAGAGAGTGGTGAATTGAATTCTAACTCTGTCACCGTCAATAGTGCTAGTGTTTTCTTACAACACTGTCTATAAAAAGGGACCGTTGTTATTTTTTTGTAAAAAAAGTTTGATCGACAAATAATATTTTTTCTCAAGTTTTTATGAATTTACGCTTGTAACTTTTTATTTATGATTCTACGACTAAAAGTTCTGCTGTGTGGTAGCGGCTTCGAATACTACCAACCCTTGCTTTACTCGTGGGTGTCGTAAAAGACGACTAAGAGCCTTAGATTGACCCGGACCAACTCCATCTGGTACCATTTGGGTCAACGATTACATTCCCAAGGAGGGTTGACGTCAGGCTGGCGGCCGGTCATAAAAGTCATTGCCGAAACCTTTTGCAGTGTCAAAACAGATGACATATTGCGTTGACCCCAAGTAATTGGGATAAGAGCAAGATGATGATGATTCTACGACTAAAAGTTACTAAACAAAAGTTGTAGATAATTTTATTAGCGACAAAATGTTAAGTATTTTTTTTGTGAGACCTATACATATATAAAACACAAGAGAGCCCGCGGACGCCAGACCTTCGTTATTTTATTAAAGCTGAAAGTTTGTTAGCGCATGCTCCCAACACAGGTAAGAACGGTGGTCCATTATGAAGTTTAGGTTACAGTGGCTTTGGCAGATAAAGGTACTAAAGGTGTGTAAAATACCGATCTATTTGCGTCAAATTATTAAGCGTGATTTTTTGATATTACCTTCAGAACGTTATTAAAAAATCAGGTTATTCATTGCCAGACACCCTTAACGTTCATGAAATCTGGGGTTTCACAGGCTCTTAGTCTAATAGTTATTCTTTTCCAAGATGGCGGCCGTGGGACGAGGGTTGCAACCCCACAAACTTGCATTTAACTTTACACTAAGATTCGTATCTAGGGATGAATCGATACTAATAAGAACTAGGAGTGCACGATATATATCGATACTTCATAAAATATCGATATATGAATACGATATATCGCTTCCACCCGATATAATCGAATCGTCTAGTATCGATATATATCGTCGATACATTTCATCCGATACTTCATAAAATATCGATATATGAATACGATATATTGCTTCCACCCGATATTATCCAATCGTCTGGTATCAAAATATATCGTCGATACATTTCATCCGATATACCAAATATCATCATCATCCGATATATTAAAGAACATACTTTCACGGGCAACTTGAGTAAAATAAAACGTAAAACCCCGAATTATTATTAGACGAGGGTCAGCCCTGGCAGTCCAGCAAAATTTGTGTGAAAAATTCAAATAAATAACCAAGTTTTTTGTTTTTTATTTTTTTCTTATACAAAATAATTTTTTTCACCAAATTTGGTGTAAACTTAACTTTTTATGTCCCATACACACTATTTTTTTTTATTTAAAATATTAATTGCCACTTTATCTTGAGTTATTATCAAAAAAGCTCCCTAATTTTCAATGGAAAATTCTCACATCAAAATATCAGCTTTTTTAAAAAAGTCTGTGGGTTTTTTTTAAATAAACATTTTTACGATATATCGATACATTTGTACGATATATCGAAGATATCGATACTTTTTTACGATATATCGCAAAGTATCGATATAACGTTGCGATATATTATATCGATATTTTGTTTGCATGAACATCCCTAATAAGAACTCCTATGATATCGATACTGATTGAGTGCCGATACTTAGCGACCGATACGGTATCACTTAAAAGTATCCATTCATCCCTATTCGTATCTAAAAATAAAATTGCGTCCTTCCCTTGAGAAACGCCACCCCAAATACGACTCTTAAATCCTTATTAACATTATAAATGCGAAGCAGCGAAAGTATAAGTTTGTTTGTTACGCTTTCACGCTTAAACCACGGAACCCATCTATACCAATAAATAAAATTGGAGTGTGTTTGTAATGTCAAAATAATAGGCTTTTTTCATGCTCACACGGTTATTTGCACGACACCTATGCCTAAAATAGCAATTAAAAAATTTTTGTCTGTCTGTTTGTTCCGAGTAATCTTCAAAACGGCTGGACCGATTTCAAAATTTCTTTCACCAATGGAAAGCTATAATATCAGGGCGTAAACTAGGCTATATTTTATCCCGGTATTCCTACGGGAACGGGCACTACGTGGGTAAAACGACTATAACCTATAAGCGAAGCGAAGCGAGGGCGGGTTGCTAGTTTCAAATAGAAGTGGTCGTTGCGCAACTTAGATGGTTATTGAAACTATCTATCGGTACAATAGCGGTTAGCTAGTTTCATCGTACTGCAAAAACCCGCTAACAGCTATTAACTCAATCACACAAAAATGAACGTTCGCTAATACTCGATCGCTGCCGGCAGCTAACTGTCGCTACTCGCTATTGTAGCTAGCTTCAGCTAACAATAACAACAACTGTGTAGCTAATAGCTATCGCGATCGCGAAATGGTTCTAACACCATTTCTTTCATCAATCATCATTTTGTCTCTTTTATACACGCACACGGCAAAGCTGCGTTTGACCTTTGACTTTCGCCCTTAACATATTTGAAATAAGACACATTTTTTTGTAAGATTATTTGTGTTATTTGTCATTAGATACTTAAACGTGAGTTGCAGGTAGATGCCTAATTACGTGGCCTAAACTAGTCGTAATACATGTGTTTATCAACATGGTGAATTATAGACACGTCTTGGGTTGAGAGTCTTCAGCGCTCACCCAGCAGTCCGGATAAAGCTGTCATAGCCACCTACGGTTAACGACTAAGTCACACAAAAAAAAGTGGCGTCACTTACTTTTGCGTATAATATTAAATTTGATAGCTTGAAAATTAAAATAAGGTGTATATATCATCATTTCAGCCCATACATGTCCCACTGTTGGGCTCGGGCTTCCACCACTACGAGAAGGAAATTGACCCAACATACCACGCTGGTCAGATGTGGTGGCATAAGGTTTTGTTACGAGATTTCCTTCTCTTGTATACATGTTGTATATGTATTATAATATAGTATATAAATATAGTATGAATATCTTAGAATAATAACTAACAGAAGGTAACTCCACACACAAAAATGAAGCATTTAAATTGGAGCCAAATGGAGCCTACGCCAAACCGTTTCGTAGTGTCCAAGGTCACGGCGTACGCAAGGCAACTCTATTGTATAGTGGTGTGCGTACGCGTCTAACATACACAACACGGTGATACTTTAGTTAACTAGTAAAACACAACCCGCTATTCTCGCTACTGAAATAGAGTGTTTCAAAAACCGCTATTGACATTCGATAGATAGTTTCGTTTCGTTAACCAAAAAACCCGCTACTACCCATCGCTAGTTTCAAATAAACGAAACATATTTTTATTGAATAAACTATAGAACTGTAGCAAACCGTATGTATTCGGTAATAAGTAACGGGTGCGGCACTTAGTACAAAGTAACGAAACGTTACTCACGAATCCATTTCGTTACTCGCATGTTTCGTATTATGGGTACCTACACTGTTTTAGTTCACACAAGTAACGTTGATGCCTATAACGTTTGCTGATCGTATATATTATGCATTCGCGCGCTTATTCTGTGTATTTAAAGATGTACGTTACAAAGAACGATGTTTGTTTGATAAGTAAAATATAATCTGGCAATTCGTCGTTAAATTTTTTACTGTGTTGAATGTATTGCGTTTGTAGACAAAGTTTAAGATTAGAAATAACATAAGCTCATTGTCAACATTTTAAAACAATAAATCCATGGCAAATTTTGTGGATTCTGTTAATAGTTCATTTGTAGTTTTACACGTTACCTATTAAATTAATCTAAATTTAGAATAACTTTAACACAAATCGGGTTCAACATACGGTAAAGTGAAAAATGCACCTTACGTAGGTTGGTATACAAATGTATTCTACAAATAACGAATGTTGCTATGCCGTGACGTTAAACTGTAAGGGTACGGAATACGACTCGATTCGGTGTCCTAAGATACAGGTATCAGATGTAACGAGTAACGTAACGATACGAACGTAACGAGTAGTCATTCTTCTAGTAACGAATACATACGGATACGCTTTCTTTCGCTACTTTTACACCATTAATAAACTACATTCTTTAATTGCTATAATTAGCCACCAGTATCGACCAGCGGCCATTCAAAAATTGCGAACGAAGGTCCGCGGGCACAAGCTAGTTTTAAACTAAAGCGAAAGTTTGTTTGTCTGTAATGAAATTTTGTACTCGAATAATATTTACGCAACTCATGTGAACAAAACTATATCTCGTTTTAAAACGCTACAGCGCCATCTAGGGAGATAGGTGTCAGTTTTGAATTCGTACATAATCACTACGAAATTATTCTAAGCGCTGATACACATTATTTTAAATTGTTAATAATATATATACCCCCAATAAAAAAAAAAGAAAATAATGGTAAACATGATTGCTTTAAACAAAAAATAATTTCATATAAAAAAGAAAAGATATTTTGACAAAAAAAACCTTCTTGAGAAGGTTCATCTTAAAAAATAAAAATATATTACAGTGATCAACAGAATGCGGCGCAAACAACAGAAATTTTATATATTGAAAGCTTCAGAGCAGTCGGCTACAGAAGTACTATTGGCCCAGGGATAAATGATTTGGTGTAAGTAATAATTTCTGATGTTTACGCGAGCACTACACATTGTAAATAAAACTACTTTTACGGATTTTATCGCGTTTGTATTTGATTTATGATTACCCGACGTTTCAAACACTTTACAGCATTCATGGTCTAAGATGTCTGACGTCCAAACAAGTCAACATTATTATAGATTTTTATAATTATCAACCCGCTACAGAAAATTAGTTATTAAGTTAAATTTCTCAAAATTATGTTTTCGAAGTCAATGACCACTGTAATTTAAAATCAATGGGCATGATGACAGTAACTAAAAATCACTAAAATAATGTATTTATCTGCTGTAACTCAAAGAATATATCTTGAAATAAATATTTATTTTCTTTTATAAGGTGAGATTATTAATTTATTTAATAAAATAAAACTACAAAATACACAAGTCCGCCATGCTCAGCTAAACACCAATCAAATTGAGTTACGTCACTCCTATGTACACCTGTCATTATCATCGCAAATTCTGTACGAAACTCTACGATCGTTACACTTATTAATTGTTTTAACTCGCATTTAAAGAGTATTTCGTGATTTTTATCGATCTCTTGCTTGCTTTTGTGTTCTTACTAAAAATGTAAGTCAAGGAAGAAGGATTCACCAAGGCAAACAGCTCTAATTTGCCTAGAGTTGATTTGTTAATGCTGGGAGAGTAACTAGCATCAAACAAAGACTTCTGTTCAGCAGAATATAGAAATATTAAAACTACGACGTAAGTAAAATATTGATTTAATAATTTTCTAACACCAATAATTTAAAATCTATTTAAAAACAATACCGCTTGAGATGTTAGAGGTAATGTTATTTAAATAATGCTTTTGTAAACTTGGTATTAAACTGCAGTTAAATAAAGTTACAGACCAAATAAAATATACGATATAAAGTAATTCATCATCATCATCTCAGCCCATACACGTCCCACTGTTAGGCTCGGGCCTCCTCCATAAGAGAAGGGTAATTGACCTACTATACCACGTTGGTCAGACGTGTTGGTATAGGGTTTTATTTCGAGTTTTCCTTCTCTCGCATAGGTGTTATATGCGTATCTCGTAAGATCACCCACGGGTAAGATTAGGGGGTGTGAATTGTATTCTTACTCCGTCACCACGTGGAAAGTAAATATAAGCCACTCATATCTTATTGTTTTATTGTGTGGCACATAAACAAACAGTTTGTTAACTGTTTTTATTTATGTATTAACACATTGAGGATCCGTACACCACTTATAGACTTTCGAATTCATGTCTAAATAAAATATATCAGTTTTTTTGCTTTAACTCCCTTACGTTTACAACTCAAGTGAATAGACGTGACGTCACAAGCAGACGCCATGACGCTAGGCACCGTTTTGGCGCTAATTTAAATGAATTTAATATAAATAGTATTTATTTCTAAAGAAACCGTACTTATTGCAAAAATAATATTTTTTTTGATAATAGTAGTTATTTAAGAATATTATAAAACAGTTTTTCAAAATTAGTCATCATATAGATAGATTTGTGCGAAATTTATGTAGCTTTTTGAAAGCATAATAAAACTAGTCCCTGAGCGAAGAATTCTTTTTTCGAATAACTAAGAATTTTTGAAAAGAATAACTGTTGTAATTTTCCCTAATAATGATTATGAGCGAAGAATTCTTTTTTCGAATAACTAAGAATTTTTGAAAAGAATAACTGGTGTAATTTTCCCTAATAATGATTATATTAGATTGCCGAAGATGTAATTTTATTTAAAAAAATAATAAAAAAGAGTGAAGTGGTTGCTTAGAGGGTACGAATCTCAGCTTGGGGCACTGCTGTGGGATCCAATATTATTTAAATTTATTATTATGCGATACGGCAACGCACCGTCGAAAATATATGTTAAGAAAAAAAGAAAGAAAATATTCTATTTAGGTACAGAATCTAAGAGACACACATGGTACAAGTACAAAAGTACATACAACAAATTAAAATTAAAAAAATAAATATATTCTTGTATTACGCTACGATTTTTAGACAAAAAAATAATAAAACAAGATTAAGAAATGAATTTACTCGGGCTTCCGCCACAATGAAAGAGAAATTTCATCATTAAGAAGGACATTGGAATTTATGTTATTTTCGAATTCTCTTAAAAATTACATGTAATGCATGCAAGTTTAAATATATGGGTATAGCTTTTCTTTTTAATCTAAATAAAGTTGTCTCCCGCCAGTTAATGGATAAAAAATTAAAAGGTTTACCAATACTATTCTTTATATATATTAGATCATGCATACTACTAGAAACGTAACAGATGTACACGTTTTAAGTGAAATTCGTAGTAAAAATAACGTTACAAAGTTGTCGATTTATAGCAAAAATATGCGGAAAATGTGACGGAGGTGTACTATTTTCCGACAAATCCATTTATAGGTCCTACAAATCTTAAAAATATTCGTTAACTTCGTTTTTTGAATTGTCATTCAACTATCATAAAAAAATATAAGTGTTGACGAAACAGCATTCATAATTTTACTAATTTTAGCCCATATTTATGATAATGTAGGCTAAAAAAAAACTAAAGCGTGGGGTGCTCGATTTACGAAAATGTGGTACAAAGTGCCCCACGCTTTTTTCACAATAATATTAATATATTTCGTTCATTATTATTTTCTGCCTATATTGAAAATTATTTTTCGCTTTTTAGTTGAAAGCGTATTTTTTGGTTTTTTTTAAACTATATTTATTTTCCCTACTATATAAAACCCTATACCAACACGTCTGACCAGCGTGGTATAGTAGGTCAATTACCCTTCCGTTATGGAGGAGGCCCGAGCCCAACAGTGGGACGTATATGGGCTGAAATGATGAATGATGATATTTATTTTCACTTTTTAGTGAATAGCCACCGGAATGTAGCGGGAATATAGCCACCGTAACCCACCTCCAAAAAACCAACCCAAAGAAAAAAATGCGGATTATTGCATTGTCATCGGTCTCTGGCAGGTGTGCAAAGTTTAAATAAAATCGAATCACTCAAAGTAGGAGAAAATCGAGCTCAAAGAATTTGATTACAAGCAAGCATACATACAGGTTAAACTAATAAAAGCGTGTTAAAAAGAGAATGACCCAAATGTATTAAACTTATTTTACTTCAAAAAATAATTCATGATTACCTCTCCAGGGCTTCCATAGTTCCTTATACGTCTGAATATTTTCTGTATGGTTCCTTGCTCGTGGCATATGTAGTAACTGTTGTGTGTAACATGATAGCCGAATTCAACATACAACTCGTGTAATTTATTTAGAACAGAGGAACCCGTAGAGTAGAGATGTGATGCCAATGATGCCACCTGATGGAGGTAAAGTGGCGAATTATTATTTTTCATCTTTACTGTATTTATTATTATAAACTTTTATACAAACGTACAGCCTGTCCCACGATCTGGCTGATATTGTAGTTATATGTTACGAAAATAAGAAAAAAAAAGGCAGCCATCGCTCAGGACGCCTGGCAGATGTGAAACATCGAAATTATTTTGTACAAGTATATAAAAGAACAGATGCAGTATGCATAAAAGAACAGATTACGACAGGAACTAATATGGCATAAAGTATTAATAAAATATTACTATTTTTTTCCAGAAAATGATGACTTTTATTCAATAAACATTTATTTTCATTGGTAATACACTATAGGTATGTGTTTAGGTTAATAATTTATTTCGAGCTCAATAGATGGCGTTATACAAAATTCTAAAACAGGTTATGGTTTTGTTACACAAATGTACATATCCAAGCGTGGCGTGAACGCCACACCAACTACACCCCGACGCCGCGAATCACCGCTTCATCGCCGACGAAGTGGAACGTCGTACCACTCTCTCGCGCTCGTTAGGAAACGACAACCCCGATCAGCCTATCCCAGTAGTGACCACCGATGAGGTCGAATCGTTAGTCAGGGGTCTTAAAACCAGAAAAGCCCCAGGTTCGGACGGAATCTCAAATAAAGTCATTAAATTATTCCCCGCCCACTTGATAGTCCTGTTGTGCTGCATCTTCAATGCAGCACTAAATAATAACATCTTTCCCGCGCAATGGAAAGAGGCCATGGTAATAGGAATCCACAAACCCGGCAAGCGCCATACCGAACCCAGTAGTTACCGCCCGATTAGTCTACTAAAAGGTCTAGGTAAGATCTACGAACGAATAGTTCTCAGTAGATTACGTACATTCGCCGAGGCTAACAACCTCGTTCCCGACGCACAGTTTGGCTTCCGAGCTAAACACAGCTACGTACAACAAATTCATCGCTTGGTAGAATACACAAGTAGTCAGTTCATCATGAACAGATATACGGGTGTATTATTCCTAGACGTAGCGAAAGCATTCGACAAGGTTTGGCATGAAGGCCTAATCTACAAACTCTATCTCCTAAAGATCCCTCACTACTTAATTCTCATTATACATGACTACCTAAGTCATCGCAGCTTTCGCTACAGGGTGGAAGGGACGTTGTCGACCTCCCACCCTATCAAGGCCGGCGTCCCTCAGGGGTCGGTCCTCTCCCCATTTCTCTTCACGCTATACACTAGCGATATGCCCAAATTCAACCGGGTACATAAAGCGCTTTACGCTGATGACATCGCACTCTTTTGTGCTGGTAGATCCCCGACAACAGTAGCCAAGACTCTCCAAACAGCGGTTACCGCCCTAGCAAATTGGTTTAGGAAATGGAGATTAGAAATCAACCCCGAGAAGAGTCAGACGGTCATGTTCACTAGACGAACTGCCCGTTCCTACTCTATCGATAGCATTCCCCCCCTTAAAAATTTCAACAAGCCGGTCACTTGGACCAGGCAGGCCAAATACTTGGGTGTGACCCTTGACGATCGACTCAGCTTCGCCCCTCACATAAAGCAAGTCCGCGCACGGGCAGCCTTTGTGATGGGCCGTCTCCACTGTCTACTCAACTCTAGGTCGCGTATGCCCCTGAGTAGCAAAGTCCGACTTTACACCACCTGCATACGGCCTATCATGACCTATGCCAGCGTGGTGTTCGCGCATGTTAAGCCACACAGGATCCACAGGCTACAGACACTACAAAATCGTTTCATGCGCCGAGCTACGGGAGCACCGTGGTTCATACGAAACGTCGATCTCCACATCGACCTCGAACTGCCGACCATCAAGCAGTTTATGAAACGGTGCTCTCAGAGCTACTTTGACTCTGCCATGACACACCCCAACCAACTAGTGGTTGGGGCGGCTTCCTATAGACCCTCCAAAATCTCCTCCATCCGACGTCCTCGACGAAGAGGACGACAATATCACACTCGTTCAACAGAGAGCCTACACGGTCCGCGAGGCGTTAACAAATAAATATCCGCGGTTTCGCCCTCGCCGTCGAGGTGCGAAACCGCGCCGCGCAAAAGTCACGACTAAAAACGTGGGCACGCCCACTTTGCCTCCAGCGACGCCCCAAGCCGAGGTCCGTTCCCCACAGGGGGAGCCCTTGGGCGATGTCGTTTAGCATACTTTTCTCCGGGTTGAGAGCCCTCAGCGCTCACCCATAGTCCGCGTCAAGCTGTCAAGGCCATCTGCGGCCAACAGCTGTACACAAAACGCCACACCAACACCGGGTTGAGAGCCATCTGCGCTCGCCCATTGACCTCGTTGCTGTCAAGCAACAAGCTGTCAAGGTCATCTGCGACCAACAGCTACACGCACAACAAAAAACGCCACACCAACAATCAGGTTCACCCTCGCTTATAGTTGTTTCACATCAAAAATATATGGTGATAGTTTAATCCAACCCACCACCCTATTACTAATGCGATGGGAGTAGTAAAAATCGGCTTAATGTTTAGCAGATGGTCGCATGCTGGTCAGACGGATTGGTTTAAGGTTTTATTTCCAATTTTCTTTCCTTCTCTTGCATAGACAAATGTTTAATCCCTCAGTTGCCTTTTGCGACACCCGCGGGCCATATAGGGAATGTGAATTGTATTCTTTAATGCGGATATTATCATATAAAAAAAAGGGAGCCGTCGCGCAAGAGGACGTCTGGCAGATATAAAACATCGAAATTATTTTGTACAAGTATAAAGTATTAATAAAATATTATATTCTTTTTGCTAGAAAATTATGATTTTTATTCAATAAACATTTATTTTCATTATCACACTATAGGTATAATGTTTAGGTTAATAATTTATTTTGAGCTCACTAGATGGCGTTGTACAAAATTGGATGGATGAATGGGTATCATGTTGTTCAGACGTTTTGATACAGGGGTTTATTTCGAGTATTCCTTCTCTTCCATAGATGTTATATGCGTATTATATTCCTAGCCGTGTTTTACGTTACCCACGGGTATGATTTGTATCCTTACACAGTCACCCCAGGAAATAAAAAATATAATATGTAACAACTTAAATACTAACCTGAACGGCGGCTGAAATACCGTCTTTCTCAGGTACCCTGTGGTCACACATATAACCTATGGCTTCTTCAAAGGCAAATAGGGGGAGTTTCCCTTCTTGTGCCAGCAGTAAAGTCGTATTGCCTGTAAAAAGTATATTCATACTGTCATTAATCTTGGCTAGAAGACCAGTACGAATACTTTACACCATTAGAAGTTTTTAAACCGATATAATTATGTGTAGTGTATTGATATGTTTATAACGTACTGTTATATTTACATCGTACTTTTACGTGCTATAAGCACGTAAAAGTACGATGTAAATATAACAGTCAGACAGGCATTGTTACTTTTGTAACGCCCTATTATGTCTATAACGAAGTATTACGTTTAACGGACTGTTACATTTATAACGAACTGCTACCTTTATAACGAAATGTTACGTTTATAACCAAGTATTACGTTTATTACCAAGTGTTACATTTATAACAAAGTGTTACATTTATAACGAAGTGTTACATTTATAAGGAAGTGTTACATTTATAACGTAACATCGTTTTTACCGAGTATTACGTTTATAATGAACTGTTGCGTTTATTACCAAGTGTTACATTTATAACAAAGTGTTACACTTATAACTAAGTGTTACATTTATAACAAAGTGTTACATTTATAACGAAGTGTTACATTTATAACAAAATGGTACATTTATAATGAAATGATACATTTATAACAAAGTGTTACATTTATAATGAAGTTTTACATTTATAACAAATTGTTACATTTATAACGAAGTGTTTTTTAAGTTGAATTTATAACATATTTATACATTGCACTCTGACTATGTGCATATAGCGTAGTCAGAGTCTGATTTTAATCTGTGTGACCGTTATTTTATGTTTGTAAAGTCCCTCGGAATCACAATTACGATACTGCTCCAATATCAATTACTTGGGGTAGATGCAATATATTATATTCTTCTTTTTAAAAGCTTTTTGGCAATCGTTTTATGCCCGGCTGCCTGCCTGCCGTCAAAACTCCTGAAGAATGTAATTATTGACCAGACAGCGTCAGATGGAATTGGCTCCGATATATGCAAAGTTTTTAATCGTTTTTATGATGAAGTCTTTCACAATACAAGCATTAATCCATTAGTGTAGCATGTAAAAAAAAAAATAAACAAATACAAAACACTCACCCATCCATTTGAATCCCGTTAGAGTTTCCACAAATTCTCCTTTACCTTGGACAATAGCTCTTAACATCTTTGAGCTGACAATACTCGCCATAATGTATACCTCCAGGTCACCAGGATTTTCTTTGCAGTGCTGTTGTAAGAGCCACCATCCTAGGAGTGCCCCCATTTCATTACCAGTGAATATGTGCCAATTATTGGACCTGAAATAAAAAACAAAAAATATATATCCTACTAATATTATAAATGTGAAAGTTTGTGAAGATGTTTTTTACTCTATTATGCATAAACCTCTGAACTGATTTAAATGAAAATTAGCACATAGTGAGCCTGAATTAACACAGAGGATACTTTTTATACCCGGCTAAGTTGCTTCCTACAGAGTCGAAGTCGCGCGTAGAGGCTAATATAAATATATGTATATGGAGCAGCTGTTCGAGTATGTTGTAGTTCAATAGTCATAGATCGTAATTAGAATGTATATTACACAAAAAATAGGTACAGTGAATTTAAAATGTGTGTCTAAAGCCGGGTCCGCTGCTACGTGTTTTCGTGTTTGCAAACAGGATAACATTGTTTGCTAACCGAATACCATGGCCTAACAGTTTTGTTAGCAAAAACACAATAACATGTTTGCCGAGACGATTGCATAACATCCAACGCGTTCGCCTGCGGGGAGGGGATGTGATGCATTTTGTGTTCGTGCTAACTAGAGGAAGACGTCATTATTGTTCGCAGTGTGCTCTTGAAAATCACTTTATGAACATCTAAAGAAAATTTCAACTCTTGAAAATCGCTTCCATCTTTTTGCGTCGGGGGTTAAAAAACCTGGATCAAAACCATCCTGGTTATGATATATATGATAATAGTAATCTGTGAAATTTTGTAACACCGACTGTGATTAACAAATCGCCTATCAAGTGTGGCGATTATACTATAATCCTCGTTATGCGTAGGCTTAAGTCCAATGGTGAATGTTATTGAGCGGATGGATAAAGGAATAGAAGATATAAAACTGGAACACAACTTTTGGCAACCCATCTTTCCGTGTGGTGATAAAATTCGCCACTCCCTTTTCTTGACCCGTGAAATTCGTAAAAGACGATTAAGTCATCTGTGTGATGATGGAGTAAAAATATAAACCACCACCCTCTTTTGCCCGTGGGTGTAGTAAAAGACGAATCATCATCATCTCTGCCTATATATTTGTTGGTTGGTTGCTGATTTGGGCTCAGGCTTCCTCCACGATGGGAGGGGAATCTACTATTCCACACTGGTCAGACGTGTTGAAATAGGGTTTTGTCTCGAGTTTTCCTTCTCTTGCACAGATCTTATATGATTACTAGCAACCCGCCCTCGCTTCGCTTCGGTTATAGGTTATAGTCGTTTTACCAGCGTAGCTGCCGTTCCCGTGGGAATACCGGGATAAAATATAGCCTAGTTTACGCCCTGATATTATAGCTTTCCATTGGTGAAAGAATTTTTGAAATTGGTCCAGCCGTTTTGAAGATTACCCGGAACAAACAGACAGACAAAAATTTTTTAATTGCTATTTTAGGCATAGGTGTCGTGCAAATAACCATGTGAGCATGAAAAAAGCCTATTATTTTAACATTACAAACAGACACTCCAATTTTATTTATTGGTGTAGATTAGACGAAGACGAATAGGAAATACAATATGCATATAAAATATATGCAAGAGAAGGAAAACTGGAAACAAAATCCTATACCAACACGTCTGACCAGTATGGTATAGTAGGTCGATTTCCCTCCCATAGTGAAAGAGGCCTGAGCCCAACGTGTATGGGCCGAGATGATGATGAGATGAAGTGATATGATAGGCCTATATCATCTCGTCTGACCAGCGTGGTAGCTCAATTTTCCTCTTATTGTAGAGGACGCTGGAGCCCCCAAATAGGACGTATATGAGCTGAAATAAACTCATCTGGCCATATCACTATTGATATAGCAGGTTGCTTTTACTTTTTTTTTAATTGCCATTGGTGGCAAACGTGCAAACAGTATACCTGATGGTAAGTGTTTCTGCCGCTCATGGAACTTTGCAAGGCCGCTGGCTACCGCAAAGAAAGTGAAGGGAATGTTAATGTGTGCAATGAGGTTTGGTGATATTAAAAGCACCTCTAAAACCCACCACACGCAAACATCCTCAGAAAGTTGGGCTTTCCCTCACATTATGGCCAAGGTCCGCACCCAACAGTGTTATGTACATGAGCTGATGAAAAAAGATAAAGAAATGCCTTTACCTGTCATCATATTCAGCGACCGCCAGCCTGTCTGCATCGGGATCATTGACCAGCACCAATTTGACTCCTCGTTCTTTCGCCAACTGCTTGCTTAACTCTAAACATTCCACTTCTTCTGGATTTGGGAATACCACAGTCGGGAAATCAGGATGAGGCTCTTGTTGTTGTATAACGCTAATGGGAGCCTGGAAGTTTATTAAAGCATTTCTTTACTACTACTTTATGAAATATCGTCGATATATGACGATATCGTCATTATGGCAGAATCCATGGAGGACCTTGGCACAATGCTCAATGATCTCAGCAGAGTATCCCAACTAGTGGGTTTACGAATGAACATGGACAAGACGAAAGTCATGTCAAATGCCCATGTCATTCCTGTACCGGTCCTAGTTGGCAATGTGATTCTCGAAGTTGTCGATCACTATGTTTACCTAGGACAAACAGTCCAGTTAGGTAGATCCAATTTCGAGAAAGAGATCAGCCGACGAATCCAACTCGGTTGGGCAGCGTTCGGGAAACTTAAGAGGATCTTCTCGTCCAACATACCTCAGTGTCTGAAAACACAGGTCTACGACCAGTGTGTGTTATCAGTGATGACTTACGGCACGGAAACGTGGTCCCTAAATGTAGGCCTCATATCAAGGCTCAAAGTCGCTCAGCGTGCTATGGAGCGGGCTAAGCTCGGGATTTCTCTGCGAGATAGAATCCGGAATACGGCAACCCGCTGAAGAACGGGTGTAACCGACATAGCACGAAGAATTAGCACGCTGAAGTGGCAATGGGCAGGCCACATCGCTCGACGAACCGACAACCGGTGGGGAAGAAAGGTTCTCGAGTGGCGACCACGTATCGGACGACGCAATGTAGGATAAACTAGGTGAACCGATGACCTAGTGAAAGTTGCTGGGCGTCGTTGGATGCAGGCGGCACAGGACCGCACATTGTGGCGCAACATGAGGGAGGCCTACGTCCTGCAGTGGACGGCAATAGGCTGAAATGATGATGATGACTTTATGAAAACGCCGTGAACGCTCAATACCGCAGCAGGGTTCATCCAATTCACCTAGAAACGTTATGGTCTTTAACTGTACGTTTGCAGCGATTATATCTTATGGTATGTCCTTCTTTAAAGGAAGTTTGATAAGATCACGTCTTTCACGGTAGGCAGCGGCCTAACTGTGCCCCTGGTATTGCAAGGGTCCATGTGCAGCAGTTTCGTTTACCATCAGGTATGCTGTTTGCAACCATTAAAAAAACAAGTTTTTATATTCATGTAGCAATCCAATAAAACGAACAGAGAAGTTTTAGTTAAAGATTTTAAGATAAGAGTCAAAGATGTTGGAATATTTTGCACGCCTCATAACGCGAAGCGTTGAGGTAGTACTCAAGCGTTACCGAAACCAAGTAATGGCTCAAAATAAAAATATCTTTATTGGATTCCTATTGCACTTATTGAATAATATGAATATACGTAAGTCAAGAAGACACACTCGTTATAACACTTCTAATATTTTTAAGGGATGTTTTATTTTGTGTAAACAAGAATTGAAGAAAACCTACGAGGAGGAAATTTCGAAATAAAACCTCTCACTGCTGGGTTCGGTCCTGCTCCACAGTGGCCAATTGACACTGATCAGACAAGTTAATAAAGGGTTTTAATCCGAGTTTTCCTTCTCGTTACCTGTTCCCTGTGTCCCTTAGTTGTTTCAACGATCACTCATATGTAAGAGGGTGGTGAAATGTATTCTTAATCAATCACCAAAAAGATGATGATTTAGGTCAACGATTACGACAGGTTTAAAAAAAAGTAAGCCGTCGTTCAGGACGCCTGGCAGATGTGAAACTTCGAAATTATTTTCTACAAGTATATATGATTTATTCATATATACTTGTAGAAAATAGATTACGACAGGAACTAATATCTAAAGTATTGAATAAAATAATACGATTTCTACTATTATTTAAAATATTACAAAGAAATGATACTAGTTCACCGCTCAGTCGCTTACGACCAAACATAGCGTCGCTACGTCTCCCTCACACACTTCTACGTAGTTCAAATCAAAAGGATCGGTTAAGAATGTATGATCTAGCTAACAGAAATAACGACATCTATCGAGCTAAGACTAAATCTCAGCTACAAAATATATTTTATAAAGAAATCTCTAATCCTGTAATGATGATGATGATAATGAGACAAGCTATTTAAATTATTTTATCGTCATTGGTCCTTGTTAAATTAACAAATTTTAAATGAAATCTGACTGCTGAAAGTGAGTCAAGATCCAATTCCTAGGAGTCTGTAACACAAACAAATAAATATACATCTGAAACTAATAAAACACCTATAAAAAGCGATTGTCCAGTTTTCGTACATGAAAGTACTGTAAGTAGGTATGGTATACTTATGTTGGAAAGTTAGAGAATTATATATTATTTTATAGAACATACATTATTTTATAGAAGTATATATGCATAAAAGAACAGATTACGACAGGAACTAAAATAGCACATTAATAAAAATAATATTACGATTTTTTTCCAAGAAAATGATGATTTTTATTCAATAAACATTTATTTTCATTATAGGTAACAATTTACTTTAAGCGCACTAGATGGCGTTGTACAAATTTTAAGTCGCACTATGGTTTCGTTACAAAAATGTACACATATGTATCCGAATTTTTATTTGTAGTTAATTAAAATGGTGTCCCGAAGCGTGGCGTTAACGCCACGCGACAATCGGGATCACCCTCGCCTATAGATGTTTCACATCACAACTCTTACGAATGTCCAAATATATATCACAAACAGATAGTGCCGTAAATAGCCTTTTCTGCGCCCTATGCGAGTTTCTAAAACTGCGCCCTTGCTTTTTTTTAGATATTACAGGTACCCTAGCTAGAGCAGTGTTATGGTATAGGCCTACTTTATTTCAATCGGGGTGATAAAATAAAGCACAAGGACCTGGTGTTGGTGGACCAATTATCTAATATTTTTCGAAGAAAACTAGTTTTTTGAAGAACTAGAAATGACGTGGGCGAACAAACAGACGAGTTATTTAAGTGGACTCTACGCTTATTATACCACCTAACTGTATCTCACTTGCTAAAACTCAAACGCAAGTTCACTAGTGCAAATGAGTTTTCCATTCATGCGCACCCCAAAGTCTGCGTCCTGTGCCTTATACCGGTTGCACCATCCTATTTACGGCATTGCAAACAGAGGTAACTTTTGATGGTGTTTACTTAGAAGTGAGATTGGCTCACAGCTCCAAAACTAGCCTGAAACTAAAGAGTGAAATAAAAGAGAAAGGAATAAGAAATAGCCTCCATTGACTAGCATTCTTACCTTAAGATTGGCAGTTTCAAAAGCCTTCAGTATATATTCGTAACCCACTCCATGCATGGCACTGTAGACTATGTCAATTGCAGCTGTTCTATTATTCTCCAGAATCTCAGGATTCGGGCGGATAATCGACTCCATATATTTATTCGTCACCTCCTCTTGACAGTATTTCACCAGCTTATGGTTAAGAATCTCTACAACGTTCCAGTGATCATCGGGAATGCTGTAAATCGGACATTTGCATTAAGTCGTTAATGTGTAAGCTTTGCTCAACTGCAATATTAGTCTTCAGCCCATATGCTGCCCACTGCTCGGCTTCCTCCACAATGAGAGGAGAAAGATACAAATGGTTTTCTATCAAATTTATCTCCATTTTCATGAATTTTATCTGTATAGTCCCTTAGTCGATTATTACGACACCCATGGATAAGGAATCGGTTGATGAAGCCACATACGTTCAAATGTTCAGCTCTGGCCCCTCATCACAATAGGAGGAATTATTTACTATCGCTCTAATCAAAGACTTGTTGACATAGGGTTTTATGTCTAATATGTCTTCTTTTGCATCAATATCATCTGTATAATCATCATCACAGCTCACATACATTCCACTGCTGGGCTGCTGCACTATAAGGAGGAAAATTGGCCAACTATACCACACTGGTCTGGCTTAGTATAGTTTTATTTCGAGTGTTGTTTCTCTTGCATAGTGGTTATATGCATAATATATCCCTTAGTCGTCTTTTACGACACCCCACGTGACGTCACCACACGGTAAATCTGTATAATATAGCCCTTGAAATGAAGTACATATGTATATTTTCAAATTTTTACATTGTCACTACATAGCTACGTATATTACTAATACTCACTCCAAACACTGCTCAATTTCCTCCAAAATATTATCATCATGAGGCGTTATGATCTGACATCCATTACCCCAATAGACCTTATAGCCATTGTCTTGCTTGGGATTGTGAGACGCCGTCACCATGACTCCTGCAGCCGCACCATACAAAATAGTGCCGAAAGATACCAACGGAGTGGCACAAACTTTTGAGAATATATGAACTGGTATTGAAGAAGAAATGAATACTTTCGCCGTAAGTAATGCGAACCTGGAAAAAAATAAAGGAAGTGCTTTATCTCTACGTTAATTATTATCCTGTTCTTATCCCAATCCCAATTACTTGGGGTCGAAGCAATATGTACTCTTCTGTTACCCTACGTATTGCAAAACTTTTGACAATGGTTTTATGACCAGCCGCTAGCCTAACGTCATTTCTCTTTGAGAATGTAATTGTTGACCGGTAGACATCAGATGAAGTTGGTCTATCTATGTACGAGCCGACCACGGAGGACAAGAAACTCGGTACCGGTGGTCGACCTAACGATGAAGGCGGTGGGTTATGGGGCCGCGCGCCGCCCCTCCGCCGCCCCGGATGGAACCGGACGACGGGTACGCCGACCATAGCCCACACCATAAAAAAAGGTCTATCTATGTAAAGCTTTTAGTAGTCTTTACGACCCCTGCGTGTAAGGTAAGGGTTGATAGTATTCGTAGAAGCCACCACACAGTAATTTATTATGTATTTTTTTTTCAGTACAGTAGAAACTCGATTAACCGGACCAATTGTTGTCGGTAGGCATTCGGATAATCGAATGTATGAAAAACCTTCTTCGATTTTGTGCATTTGTAGTATATACATAATTTTACATACATATCCTGCGGGGCATGCACCTCAGAGCGGTGTAACAATTACTAATTAAATCAATAATGAAACGCGTGGGGCAGAGATCCCGCGGGGCACGGGCGGGACATTCCATTTCTGACACGTTCATGCTTGCACAAAATCGAATTGTAGGTAAGGTCGTAGTTGGCAGTCCGGATAATCACGAATCCGTATAACCGAAGGCCGGATAATCGAGTTTCTACTGTAATATGTTATGTAGTTTATCTCAGCCCATATAATACGTCCCATTGCTGGGCTCGGCAGTAACTGTAGGGAAATCTACCTACTATATCACGATAGTCAGACGTGTTGTTAAAGGGTTTTATTTGGAGTTCTCCATCTCTTGTTCCATTGTTAGACAAACTTTGCCACCAGGACGGATTTCTTGACTTCGATGTAATTTTAACTAGCTTTGCATCGAAAATGACAAAAAAAGATTGATCTGGGGAAAAATCTATCATTTTGTTTACGAAGTTATTACAAAAACTGATAAAATGTCCAACAAGAATGCAATATGACATTGTTTTAATTTAAACAATGTCACAACAAAGGAAAACAAGGTCTTATTCTATTAATTATTTATCAAGTGATGATGAAGCAATTCTTATGGGAGGGCCTTCAAGATTATCCGTAATCTTTTTACCAGGCTTATATCAGTTTCATCTGTATGTTTTTTTTTGTGTGTAACAAATTCCTTTAAACTATATTTTGATCCATTTTAAATGGTCAAATTTTATTTAATCTTGTAGACAATACAATAATTAGATAGGATTATTTTATTATCCTGATTAGAATCGCCTGGATTAATAAATTTCTCACAAATTCTTTGCGTGAGGACGAGAAAGACAGACCAAGGACGCGGTCTACGTATGCGTACCATTTCAGACATACCATCCGATCTAAAAAGTCGAGTAAAATCGTTAAATCAGTTCTCGAAAGTATTCGATCGGTACCCACTATTAGTGCAATAAAGCGTCCACGCTTTTTTCACAATTACACTAATACTTTTCATGTATTATTTTATTTCTATATTAAGAATTATTTGCCACTTTTTAGTTCGATTTATCATCAAGGCGTGACCTTTGAGTTTTTTTCTTAAACTATACTTTTGTATAAGGAAAAAGTTCGCGATAAATTGAGCTGAAGCAACTGCCATATATCGTATTTACGCGTATTCGTCGTACACTTTGAAGAGAAGGGTGTATCGTCTCTTGCCGGCGCTTTTGCTTTGACAAGAGTGAGACATAGGCTCTTCTAGTTTCCTTAACTTTATATGCTTGATTAAAGGCATGATAAACGCAATTGCAATCTATGCTATTCCAATTGATGACTAATTCAAATGTTTCTCTGTAATTTCACTTCTATCGTGTCTTTACGAAACACCGTTTAGTTTTTAGGGTTCCGTACTCAAAGGGTAAAAATGGGACCCTATTACTAAGACTTCGTTGTTTGTCCGTCCGTTTGTCTGTCACCAGGTTGTATCTCAAGAACTATGATAGCTAGATAGCTTTTACAAATTATCTATTTCTGTTGCCGCTATAACAACAAATACTAAGAACAACGCGATTTTTATAGATAATGGTATGGACGTGGATGGACTCCGACTCGTACTTGACCGGATTTTTTTTTTTAATAGCCAGAAGGAGAAATTAACAATGACTTGAATTATGCTAAAAAAAAATTATTTGTATTATAGGCATAGTTTTGAGCGGGATTGGCTTTTACAATCATTATTTTGATTGAAACAAAAAGCACGCCAACTGGATGTAAACAGAAATGGAGACATAATTCCAAACTTGAAGAGCCGAGAAAATCATACGTTCACTACATGTACGTATCATGTATCATGGTATGTATCATGTCTATCGTGTTCTTACACCGTAACCACTCGGTAATATTACAATAACCAGAGATAACCGGCGCAAATAAATTGAACAGCAATTGAAATGGCGACAAATTCAATTGTCACACCAATGGGTTTCATCCGATTAATATCTGTTTAAAACAGACTAAATAAACTGGACGTATGATGCCATCTAGACCTTGTGGTGTCAACCGTTTTTTAGGTATCACCATAGATGCTAAACTTCAGTAGGGACCTCATATTGAAAAGTTGTCGAGTAGGCTTAGCTTAGCGGCTTATGCAGTAAAAAAAATAAGAATGTTAACAGATACTGAAACAGCTAGAATGGTTTATTTCGCTTATTTCCATAGTCTTATGTCTTACGGCATATTACTGTGGGGATGCTCCGCGGACTTTAATAGAATCTTTGTTCTCCAAAAAAGGGCTGTCCGTGCAATTTATAATCTAGGCCCAAGAATCTCACTTCGGGAGAAATTCAAAGAAATAAATATTCTAACTGCTGTATCACAATATATATACAAAAATATATTATATGTCAAAAAAAATATCGCTAACTTTAAGAGATATTGTGACATTCATGAAATGAATACTCGTAATAAGGACAGATTAGTTGTACACACTACTCGTCTCCAAAAAGTTAGCAAATCATTCATGGGGCAATGTATACGCTTTTACAATAGATTACCTAAAGATATCGGAGACCTGTCTATGAAAAAGTTTAAAAAAGCTATCAAGAATAGACTTTGTAAAAAAGCTTATTATAAAATCTCGGATTATGTAGATGATAATACAGATTGGTTGTGAGCAGCTCCTCATTCAGCAATTTCCTTGTTATCTATACCAATAAATAAAATTGGAGTGTCTGTTTGTAATGTCAAAATAATAGGTTTTTTTCATGCTCACACGGTTATTTGCACGATACCTATGCCTAAAATAGCAATTAAAAAATTTTTGTCTGTCTGTCTGTCTGTTTGTTCCGGGTAATCTTCAAAACGGCTGGACCGATTTCAAAAATTCTTTCACCAATGGAAAGCTATAATATCAGGGCGTAAACTAGGCTATATTTTATCCCGGTATTCCCACGGGAACGGGAACTACGCGGGTAAAACGATTATAACCTATAACCGAAGCGAAGCGAGGGCGGATTGCTAGTTCTAAATATACTGTTTGTAAATGTACTTTTAACTTTTATTGTAAAGTGTAGCGTGTTTTGCGTAACGAATTTTTGTATTTTCACCGTTTGTAACATATTGTGGTGTTGGTCATGCTCACATAAGGATCTACTTGCGGTAGCTGCGTGGAGCGGGTCTCTCCCTTTCCTCCATAGTGGTTGAGGGGAGTGATGGCTGCTCTAGTAGTTAACTCGTGATCGGGTGCCGCTTGTGGGATCTGGTCCAGCCATAATCGTTTAAATTATATTAAGTGTCTTGCGGTTCGAAGGGCATCACACTGGAGCTAGTTCTTACAAAACATGTACACAATTGTATAACTAGTAAGAAGAAAAAAAAAATTTAAAATAATGACAAGCCCGCTGAGTTTCTTGCCGGATCTTCTCAGTAGCGGTCGCGTTCCGATCCGGTGGTAGTATATTTTTTTTTGGAAATTGTAAACCTGACAATATGTAAGTGCCCTCTCGGGGTTTATGCCTAATAAATAATTTGAATTTGAATTGAATTGTCACTACAATGCTAATATTATCACTAGCTTCAAGAGTGGTAGGACCACACTGTCGACAGTTATCTGTCTACAGCCGCGTGCCGGTCCGTCCGGGGCAGTACCACACTCTCGCAGAAAATCGACATCTGAGTAGTAGCGATTTGTTACTACGCTAGAGATCCGGAAGCCCAACTTTCTGAGGGTGTTTGCGTGTGGAGGGTTTCGGTGGTGCCCTTGGTATCACCTAGCCTCAATGCACGCATTCACACTCCCTTCACTTTCTTCGCGGTAGGCAGCGGCCTTGTAAAGGTCCATGAGCGACAGCAACACTTACCATCAGCTGTACTGTCTGCTCGTTTGCCACCGCTTGCAATAAAAAAAAAATAAAGCTATCGCGGTTCTTAAGATACAGCCTCGTGACAGACACACGGACGGACAGACAGTGAAGTCTTAGTAATAGGGTCCCGTTTTTACCCTTTGGGTGCGGAACCCTAAAAATCCAGTATCATATTCAAATTTAGCATCCCAAAGTTACCTACTACACCTTTACCACGTGGTTTTCAAACAAATTATATTCAAAAAGATCAATTTTGAATAATTGTGCCTTCTTTAATTATTCTATTCATATATCCAAAAATGTTTTTCATTTTTATTTCAATTTATCATTAGTATGTGAATTAAGGACTCCATGAGGACACGGTCCTCCGCCGGCGACTGGGGCAGCGCAGGCGCGAGTACCTGCGCCTGATACCGCCCTAGCATGTACTCGATAAGCATCTATTAATTCATGACGCGCAATTTGGGTTTCGACCCGGGTCTTTCCACAGACATCGCCATATTTTGCCTTAAACAGACTGTGCAGTATTACAGGAAAACTCCAGTGTTCGCCTGAAATTGGACCTGTCAAAAGCGTTTGATCTGGTGTCATACGATATCCTGTGGGATAAACTACGACAGAATACAAGTGTACCCTCTGAGGTGATATAATTATTTAAATATTGGTACGATAACCAATTAAATCGAGTTAAGTGGTCAGATACATATTCGGCAGAGTATATAATAGAGTATATAATAGAACAGAATATCGGGGTGAAACAGGGGGGCATAACGTCTCCAGCCCTCTTTAACCTGTGCGTGAACGGTCTGATTGAAAAGCTCAGCAGTACCGGGATAGGGTGTCACATTGGTGGTATATGTATTAATAACATAAGCTATGCTGATGACATGGTGCTGCTGATCCCATCGATTGGGGCCCTGAGGAGGTTAGTCAGCATATGCGAATCCTATGCTGAGGCTCACGGCCTCAGGTACAATGCATCTAAGAGCGAGTATATGGTATTTAAAGCGGGCAGCAAATGCTATGCCACTACATCACCTGTCAAGCTGTGTGGTACACCGCTAAATAAGGTTAGTACTTTTAAGTACTTGGGTCACTGGGTCTCGGAGGATTTAAAGGATAACGTAGATGTGGAGCGGAAACGCAGGTCGCTGGCTGTTCGATGTGGTATGTTGGCCCGCAGGTTTGCACACTGTACTATTCCGGTATAGGTCACGCTTTTCAAAGCCTACTGCCAAAGTTTCTATACGTGCAGCTTGTGGGTGAACTTTACCCAGAAGGCATACAGTGGCCTGCGCATCCAATACAACAACACGTTCCGGGTGTTACTGGGGCTGCCGCGTTTTTGTAGCGCGTCCGGCATGTTTACTGAAGCAAACGTCGATAGTTTCTCCGCCATTATGCGCAAGAGGACCGCCTCTCTATTACAACGTATACGCGCCAACCCCAACAATATAATAAGGTGCTTGACTGACTGGTGGGAATCTCCGATCCTGAGACGTGGTATAGGACTACACGCAGTAAAATAAACACCCTTAGGGTTAGATGGCCCATGACTTTTATTTTTGTTTTACTTTTTGTTTTGTTTTATTTTTGTTTATTTTTTGTTTTATTTTAGTTTTATTTGCCAAATAAAACTATAGAATGGAATTAATATTTGATTTGATTAATTTAATACAGTTTTATTTAATTTTAAACTGAATTCTGGTTTTATTTTCTAAATGAAATGACGGCCCATGACTTTTATATTTGTTTTACTTTTTTGTTTTGTTTTATTTTTGTTTATTTTTCATTTTATTTTAGTTTTATTTTCCAAATAAAACTATAAAATGGAATTAATATTTGATTTGATTAATTTAATATAGTTTTTATCTAATTTGATTTAATTCGAATTCTGGTTTTAATTTCTAAATGGAACTTCGATATGAAACTGTTATTTGAGTTGATTAGTATAATACAGTTTGATTTAATTTAATTTTAGTTTTACATATTTTCTAAATATATTGCGAAATAAAATTAGTATTTAATTTGAATAATTTAACACAATTTGATTTAATTAGATTTCGGTTTTATTTTCTAAATACAACTTCGAGATAAAATTAGTATTTGATTTAATTGGATTTAATAAATTAAATTATTATTTAATTTGTAATATTAAAATATTATTTAATTTGTTTTAATTTTGTATGTTATTGTTACTAACACTAGCTCTTAAGTTTTTATTGATACCTACTAACAAAATATGGAGTAAATTCTGAAATAAAATGATTATTATTATTATCTAGTTGGCATTTGTGATGGTGTGCGCGCGTTGAGCAAAAAAAGTTGTCTAGCTAACTTCAGGGTGTCGATTTTTCGTGACGGCGTGTGCGGGGATCGTAAAGTATTGCCTCTCAACATTTTCCCTAACGCGTCAAAAGAAATATAACTTCTCTAATCGTTATGTTTTTTTTTGGGAGGTTGGTTACGGTCGGCACTCCTCGGAGTGGTGCGAGGAGTGCGCCGACCGTAAAAAACGTTATGTACCATAATCGTACCGATAATCGTTATGCACCACAACGTCGACGAAGTTTTACTTGAGCCAAGCATGATGGTCATCCGTAAATACACAAATAATTTGTGTATTTCGTTCCCAAATCTCATAGTAACAAATCAAGTGCCGAGACAATATTTTTAGAAGTGATATAAACTTTGTCGTGTATAAATTCAAGGATATCATGCATATATAAATCGTGACGTTTAGTTAGCTGAATATTCTGTCATAATTGACGACTAAGTAATCGTAAATTTCCGTGTTATGACGGAGTAAGAATACAATTCACCACTCCCTATCTCGCCCGTGGGCGTAGTAAAAGACTATTAAGGGATATAATATGCATACAACAGCAACTTCTATGCAAGAGAAGGAAAATTGAAAACCAAACGCTATACCAACCTGTCTGACCAGCATGGTATGGTAAGGTCAATTTCCCTCCTATTGTGGAAGGACTTGAGCCCAACAGTGGGACGTATATGAGCCGATACCAAGTAATCGTGAATCTTAAATATTAAATGTGAATTTTACGGAGATCTTTTTTTTTCATACGGTTTCGGAGTATAAATTCTGCAACCATTTTCTTGTTCCTAAGTTGTTTAAGTCGATTTCGATATTCATACAACATCATTTATGCAAGCGAAGGAAGACTGAAATAAAACTCTTATGCGAGAGAAGGATAACACCCATACAAGAGGAGTAAAACCAGCGATTAGCATGGTACAGTAGCTCAATCTCCCGCCTGTTGTGCAGGACGCCCGAGCCTAATAGTGAGGCATATGTTGGCTTAAAAGAAGAAACAGATAACAATATAAAAAGGAAAAGCATGCATATGCAGAGAACATAGGCCTATGCTTAGAATAATAACGTATAGAAGGATAGTGTCAGAATTTCAAACGGTCGAAACATGAATCTCAAAATACTAATGGCGCGCAGACGATTACACACGTACACACGCACACCACTATACAAATTATGAAATCAAATGTTGTTTTATTAACATAAATCGTCGAAATACTTTTAAAAGTAATGTTAAAAATCTTTTTAATTTTTTCAAATGTGTTATGACACCATTTGAATGCACAAACCGTCATAATTACCTATTTATTTTTTAAGAGTTGCGTACGTACGTGCAGTACAATGACTTGTACATTACGGAACGGCGTAAGCTCCATTAGGCTCCAATTGAAATGCTTCACTTTTTGTGCGCGAACTTATATACGTTACGTACCGTACGTACCTTCTATACGTTAATATTCTATTCTAAGGGCCTATGCCTACGTTCTCTGCATACGCATGCTTTATCTGATTTCAAAAACTGATTTCTGAGTCCTTAATCCTTAACCACCTCCCTCCGAATTTAGTTTAATCGCTTTTTACGATACCCACGGCCAGGATAGGCGGTGGTGAATTGTAGACTAGTTTAATCATAAGTCAAATAAAAACAATCATCATCATCCGCCTTTTATCACAATCACTCGGGGTTGAACAATATGTATTACTTTTGCGTCATACATATTGGCAATAGTTTTATGAACGTCCTCACGTTAATACTCCTTTGGAATGCAATTGCTGACCAGACGGCATCAGATGGAATTGGCTCAGGTCTATGTAAAGTTCTCAGTGGTCTTTACAACACCCAAAAGCAATGTATTTCGTGTGGTGACGGAGTAAGAATACAATTCACCACTCCCTATCTTGAAAATTAATCGATTCTCTTACTGATTGATTGTCACCAGTAAGCAAGAAGAAATATTTATACCGTTAAATAAAATATATCGTTAAATAAAAAAAAAAAACAAACTGTAAAGGATTTTAAATTATAAACATATTCATTTGAATGACATTCAAATACGGGCAAGAGTATATTATATAAGTCTGATCGATTAGCAGAACATTGCGTCATGGAGAGACCACTTATGATCTGTTATCAGCTGTTATCAGCGTAACACTACATAGATCACTGACCCTGACTGTTTTCTCGGGGTAAGAATACAATTCGACGGTCCCTACTAGAGATGCACCGAATATTCGGTTACTATCCGGTATCCGGCTTATCCGGCCCTTTTATTACTATCCGGCCGGATACCGGATGGTAATGTACTATCCGGCCGGATACCGGATACTAAACTTGGTAGATTTTATAAATGGAATCTAAAAAAAAACAGTCGTAATCGAAGTTTTTTATTATTTTAAACAACTTTAACCTTTTTTATAATAAATCAATTATTTAAAGTAATTTGGTGATAATACTGAGAGTTAAAAAAGGTGCTTATTTGTAACTAGTAATATTAATTAATTTAATATTGGAAATCCACCAAAGGTAAATTGTGATGTATAAAAACAAGATTTTCAGCATTTTTAGGAAGTAAACGATTCCTCTTGTTTTCATATATAAGCCCAGCCTCTGAAAACAGTCTCTCGCTGTACACACTGCTACATGGGGAAGAGAGATATATTTGGGAAAATTTAACCAAAATCGGGAATTGTTTGGCGTTTACTGCCCACCATGCGTAAGGGTCACTTTGTCGATCAAGACGAACGATTTTTAAGTAAAAGTCAAGTTCATTGGCTATAGCACTATTATCACAGTCTTCAGTTTGATTATTATCTTTGACAACTTCATCAAAACAGTCCCAAAATGATTCATGAACACTCCTGCCATTGCCTGCTCTTTTCTTCATTGGAGGTGAATCGCCTTCACTGCTGGATGCATCCTCTTCACTGCAACTCAGTTTTAGACCCTCCAATAAGAGGCTTTAGCGAGCCTGTTCTGCTTGTATTATCCCAAAAAAATTGGTCTTGAACCTGGGATCTAATAATGTAGCCAGGAAATACTTTGGATTTTCATCAAGATGTTCGAAGCGTTGTTGCAATTGAGTTTTCAGGGACGTTAGAAATTGCAATAATTTAGGAACTTTGCGTGAAGTTTCTTCCTTTTGAATGTACCTCATCAAAACCGCTATATGCGGTGTAACTTCTGAAATGCACGACAAACTTGAGCTCGTGATCTTCGTTATTTCCTCGAACGGTTTGAGGAGAATGATGCATTGCTCCATTAAACTCCATTGCTGAGGAGTCAAGTTGCTGAGTTTATTGTGGTCGGCTATATACAAAGAAACAGCGCGTCTCTGTTCTAGCAGTCGCCCTTGTAAATAGTACGTCGAGTTCCAACGTGTACTGATATCTTGCACCAACTGATGTTCTGGTAACTTTAACTCTGTTTGAATTGCCTTCAGTTTTTCTTGCGCTAATCCTGAATGATTGAAATGAGTTATGATGCGTCTTGAGGCATTCAGCATCTCTACTAAATCAGGTTGAGTTTTAAGTGATTCAGCAATGACCCGCTGGAGAGAGTGAATAAAACACCTAGCTGAATCGTATTCAGCCACTCGAACTCCTTTTACCATATTATCATGTACAATAATGTGTATTTTATTTAACGGAATATTCCACCGTGCAGCAATAATGTTAAGTTCGTTTGCTATGTTCTCTCTGGTGTGAGACCCTGAAAAGGACTTCATTGCCAAAACGCCATGTTCCAGTTTGAAATCTGGAGATATCCAATGAGCGGTGAAGCTCAGAGAACTTTCATTATTGTGGTCACAAGTCCATATATCTGACGTAATGGAAATAGCTGCAGTGTTTAAAATTTTTCCATAATTTTCTTGGTAATTCGGTCGTATATGTTCGGTATTATTTTTTCAGTCATATAAGTGCGACTGGGCAACTTGTACCTCCGCACCGCTTTTTGCATGAGCCTATTAAATCCAACTCTGTCAACAATGGATAGTGGTTCATTATCCAACGCGATCATTTCGCCAATCAAATAGTGAAATTCCTTCGATTTCGTATCATTTATCCCCCAATATTGTTTTCGCTCAACAGTTTCAGCTAAAGTCAATTGTTTTTGCAAGGACGGTTGAGAGGCCGCGGCACAAGTACTTGCAGTTGAGCTCGTAGAAATAGCAGGTCCAACACATGAAGGACGAACCACCATAAATTTCGCTAAACGTATCAGAATGCTTGGCTTTCAAGGGGTTTTTCATGCACGAAGTTCCAGCTTTCTTTCCCTCTCCGCCTCGTGAAACTTTTAGTTTGCAGATTAAACAAATAGCGTATTTAGCTTCTTCTTTGTCTATCTCAAAATAATTCCAAAGCAGAGACCTTCTTGTTGCCATTTTTTATAAGCAAACTAATGACACAGTAGGTAAATGTTAATTAATACAAAACCACTATCACACGATAACACCACCAACTTATTTCATTATCTAAAAATACGCGAGCGTACAAACGAAATTGTTTCGTACTGACTAACACGATAAAACTGTTTCTTTCTATTACCAAGAACTGTGACCGCGCGAACGTTCACTACGAAACAAGTCAAAACCTGCACGGCGTGGCGGCACGCGACACGCCGCCGAATATTCGGCGGCCGGATACCGAATATTCGGCTGGTGGTCAGGCCGAATATCCGGTATCCGGTATCCGGCCAAACAACTATCCGTTGCATCTCTAGTCCCTACGTACATAAAGACATGTCAAAAATGTCATTTTTTTAATTGTATTCTTTAGGCTTTAGATTTTTAATACGCACATTTCATATGTATTGAAAATCTAAAGCCTAAAGAATACAATAAAAAATGGCATTTTTGACATGTCTTTATGTACGTAGGGACCGTCGAATTCATCACTCCCTCTCTTGCCCGTGGATATCGCAAAAGACGACTAAGAGATGTGATATGTAAATAAGTGATATGTAAATAACATCTATGCAAGAGGGGGCAAACTTGAAACAAAACCTCTGGCCAACGTCGTATGATAGATCAATTTCACTCCTATTGTGGAGGAAGCCTGAGCCCAACAGTGGGACGTAAACGGGCTGAGATGATGATGATGAATCTATATATCTATACGGATCACAGAGATAGTGTAATCACACGATACATTTGAAAAACATAAAAAGTGTATTAACATTACTTTTAAAAGTATTTCGACGATTTATGTTAATAAAAACAAAATTTGATTTCATAATTTGTATAGTGGTGTGCGTGTGTCACCTACACGCACACCACTATGCGAGCATGTAGTATGTTTGGCTTCATGTTTTTGATCGCTTAAGTACCGACACTATCCTTCTATACGTTATTATTCTAAGATTTTTTTATTGGAAATAGGCATTAAAAGCGGCAGCATTAAAAGACGACACTTAATCCATTTTATACATTTGGTTTTTTTTTTTCAATTATTCGTAACTTTAATCAATGTATGAACCTAAATAATTTATCATATTCCGCCATATTTTTTACGATCTTCGTCATAAAGAGGCCCCGTCGGCTAAATAAGATTTTGGCATGAATTTTAAATAGATTTTTATTTATGCAAAATTTATAATCAACAATCGTTCAGATCATAATGAATATATTTTAATAAATTAGCCCCTCATAATTAGCTTATAAACGACTTATAAATGAATTTTAATTAAACTATTTGGTAGCCTGTTAAAGTGTAGGACAGGTGGTCAGACCTTTACTGCCCGTATATGCCATCCCTAATAATTTCTATAGCGTAAATACGGTGTCCCAAAGTGCTCTGGAAGTACACTAGCGGTGTAATTTTTACCAACGTAAAATGCAATAAAATGCCCATCCAAAACATAGAGTATAAGAATAAAGCTATATAGAGCATCCAGTGAAGGGGAGACAGTAATATCGACCTGAACGTTCGGACGGAATACAACAAAATCATAGCACAAAAAAAAGTAGTCCTAGATATGAACTATTTTTTTGTCTTTTTTTTCTGAGTTAATAAAACCTCTCTGTTAGACTAGATCTTCCTCCAGAGTACTAAGCTAACTAGCCCGGTTGGCCTAATATTTTACTTTGAGGTTACAACCCATTTATTTCACTGCCTCCTAATATAGTTGTTTAAAAGTATATAATACGTACTATCTATTTCTGATACAAACTAAAAGTGTAGAAATTTTACGGAATAAATTAAAAGGTAATTGGCGTATCTATTGAATTATTAACCTTGTAACATCGTAAATACATAATAATCTTTTTGTTCCAACAAATTCTTTTTTGTTCCATTGAATGCACAGATAGCGTAGATACCAACCTACAGTGCCAGTGTCTTGGGTTCGATTCACACGCAGGACAACACTGTGCGATCCACTAAGTGTTGTGCTGAGTCTGGATGTAATTTCTGCCCGTTAGATATATGTTTGTAAAGTCCCCTGCAGTATACAAGGTTTATTTCCTTAGTGCAGGATTTTGCCTTAAAAAAAACAGCAAACAGATGCAAAGGTGTCGTCATGTAGTAAGACGGCCTTGAACTTTCGCCTATTATCATTACCGATGACATTGTGATAAGTCGGTAAAGAATAATAATATGCTTACCTTTTGCTGTTATGTCTGCCATCATATCCAATAACCACGCCGTTGTGCAGTTGACTTTGACTGCAGACTTTTTTTAAGTAAGAGCAGAGGGCCTGCAAATGATTTTTATATTAATACTAAATTCGCCGCCAAAATAAGTCAAAGTATAATAAGTTCTTTGTAGTAAGTTCTTAATACGTGTGGTGGCACGTGCGTGGTATAGTAGGTCAAATTTCCTCCCAAAATAGAGAAGGCGCGAGCCCAACAGTGGGACGTATATGCTCTGAGATGATGAAAAATTCAGCAGGCAGGTTATTGATCAGGAGTTGGTATGAAACTATTTGGGCGGATCGAAGGATGAGACGTGTTTGCGGCACGTGATCACCGCTCAACCTTGACTGGTCTCTTCCAACTTCTGCCATGATGTACATACAAACACCATAGGCACTATATCGCCGGCGACTGGGGCGGCGCAGGCGCAACTATCTGCGCCTCATGCCGCCCTAGCCGAGGCCGTGGGTGACGTGACCGGGGATTAGTCCGTCACCCGCCGAGAGGCCGACCGCGTGAGGAAAGACCGACGTCCTCCCCGAGGGGGGGACGTCGGTCGATGGGAGGGTACCCCACGTAGGGGGTATTCCGTCGGGCCGACCACTGACGACAAGTAAACCTGCTCCGGTGGTCGGCCCAATGACAAAGGCGAGGTGGTTTTCGGGTGGGTTGCGGGAGTTGCGTGCTTAAGCCCCTCTGTCGCCCCGGACGGAGTGGTGCGGAGGCGCGCCGACCGCAGCCCACCCACAAAAAAAAAGGCACTATATTAAGACATTGTCCGTTAGTAATCGTCGCCTTTGACAATGCTATCGCAAAACTGTTAATTGTATCGTCTGAGAATTTTGATAGAAAGTGAAAACATTTAGAGAGCACTTTCATATCTTATTCACTACATCCCAGCAGTTCCTTCTCATAACATATAAATGCTACATATCAAATTTATTAAATATGACATGTTAAAACATTATGATATTGATATAAGACTACTACGCGACGCTTTCACTTGCCCGTCAAAGTTCCTAACTTCTACGTTTCATGGCTGTACCACATGTTTGCGCAATTCGTCCAATTTTCATGGGCATAATGTTGTAAAAAGCCTATTAAAGAGGAAGAGTAGAGAAAATTGCCTGTTTATATTACAGATAAAATTTAATAACAAGAATGATAATTGTCCAAGACTCAGAATTTAGGTGTAACACGTTCACGCCGAGGCCGACTTTAATGTTTTTTGCTGCGAGGCGGCGCTAAAAATATGAATATGTCACGTTATTAACTATAATTTTTATAAAAATAAATATTTTTAATAAATAAACGTTAAATTTTCATTATTTCTAATAGCACAATCGAATACGTACCACCGGTGGTACGCGCCGCCAGAAAAGACAGTCTAGTGCGGGCCACCGGTGGTACGCGCCGTTCAACGAGACAATCAAGCGCGGGTCACCGGTGGTACGCGCCGTTCAATGAGACAATCTAGCGCGGGTCACCGGTGGTACGCGCCGTCCAATGAGACAGTCTAGCGCAGGCCACCGGTGGCCCGCGCCGGTGTGAACGTGTTAAATACAGAATATATAATTATAAATGCGAAAGCAAGTTTCTCTGTTTGTTACGCTTTCACACTTAAACCACCGAACCGATTTCAAAAATTCTTTCATCAATGGAAAGCTATTATAGCTTTCCATTGATGATGATGATCAGAGAGTAACATAGGCTTTATTTTATCTCGGTATTTCGACGCGAACGGGAACTACGCGGGTAAGGCGACTGTAACCGAAGCGAAGCGAGGGCCGGTTGCTAGTATAGAATATAATTAAACATAGTCTTAATATGTTACTAAAACGGAGATAACTATAATTTGATATTTTTCCTGTTTATCAACTAATAATAATAATTCTTCTGAATTCTATCGTTTACGCGAGTATTACACATTTGAAATAAAACCATTTTTACGGATTTGCGAAGAATAAGAAAGAAGAATATTCTTTGATTATTAATTGACTGATGTTTCGCACAATTTTTAACGGACGCAAAGGGGGAGTGTTATAAGTTTGACGTCGAAGACTGTCTGTCTGTCTATGCGTGTGTGTCTGTCTATGCGTGTGTGTCTGTCTGTCTGTCTGTGGCGTTGTAGCTCTCAAACAGATGGACCGATTTCGATGCGTTTTTTTTTTCATTTGAAATTCAGTTTCCTTACTGTGGTTCTTAACTATGTTTGGTTAATATTGGTCCAGCAGTGTAAGAGTATTAGCTCTTTTTCAAAATAATGTAATGGCGTATGATAAGTGGCTTTACACGTGCGAGTATAATCGTTAAACAACAATTAATTGCTAATTCCTGTTGAAGAGAACCTAATACATTTTAAAAATTATTTTAGTTTATGTCGGAGGTTACTAACCTGTGCAGTTTGTAGTACAACAACATCATTCATAGCCTTGTAGCCAGCAGTCATAGGACCTCGCAGACCCGCCGTGCCAAACTTTAGACGTTGGAGCATAGTACTTCTTAGTTTGTCCCATCTTGCATTTTCTATATCATCAATAACTTGTGACCGTGTTTTGATATTCTATAAGAAATATTTTATACAAATAAACCATTATTAATCTATACCAATAAATAAAATTGGAGTGTCTGTTTGTAATGTCAAAATATTAGGCTTTTTTCATGCTCACACGATTATTTGCACGACACCTATGCCTAAAATACAGATTAAAAAAATTTTGTCTGTCTGTCTGTTTATTCCGGGTAATCTTCAAAACGGCTGGACCGATTTCAAAAATTCTTTCACCAATGGAAAGATATAATATCAGGGCGTAAACTAGGCTATATTTTTTCCCGGTATTCTCACGGGAACGGGAACTACGCGGGTAAAACGACTAAAACCGAAGCGAAGCGAGGGCGGGTTGCTAGTACAATATAATACCAGTAGGGCTGCCACCCACACTTTATTATAAACTATTGTACGTTATTTCCATTAATTGTATTTTATACTTAATGTAAGCAATGAAGTACGCGAAAATACTTATTTAGCATGAACTGATTTCTCGAAATGAAGGCTAGAGACATTTTTTCAATACAAATTAATTACATATTTAATAGCGATTCCTGCCACAGCAGCATTCATAGAGAGAGAGATTTGCATGTGATGTACAATACATTATTTAGTTTCACTTAAGTAAATGTATAGGGCAAATATGCTGTGCAGATGTTTATTTGTGATAATTATGTATTAAAAATTGCTAAAATTATGTTTTCGACCAAAATTATTAAGTCAATTGTACTTTATTTTGAAACAATGTTCCTGTTTTTCTAACTTTATTAATCAATGTACTTTTATTATACAAAAAAAAGTGGCAACCCTAAATACCAGCTATAAAGAATACAATCAAAAGGTAATAATAAAAAATATCTATATCTTTGTACTAGTAAGTTTGGCTTGGACTGAAAATCAATGGCTGGGAATGCAAACGCATCCCATAAGATGAGCCCTAAGTCGTTCTGTTTATACTTTTACTTTTTGATTGGGTAAAATATTGCAGACACTAATTTTTATTTAAAAAAACAATACATAGGTATAATCAAAGAGCAGTATAGATCACTACTTTCCAAGTAGACCACTTGTCTTCGACCATGTAAATAATACAAATTTAATGTTTAAGCAGTGGGATGTTTAACTTGTAACCTAGGCACATTGCACAAATTAAGCAAAATCAGGCAATCAACTTAGCCTTTTCTTATTTTTCCTCGGGCTTGGGCCTCCTCTAGTAGAAAAAAAGAGGAAAGTCAGCTACTATATAATACTGTTTAGCGAGATTGCCGTTTTTTCTTCTCTTGCATAAATTTTATCTACATAAATCAAATCATTTATTCTGCATACTCTTAAGGGCACTTACATATTGTCAAATTTACACATTGTTTGAACACAATACAATAATCTACTGCCCGATCGGAATGCGGCCATAAGCTGAGAAGATCCGGCAAGAAACTCAGCGTGCTGTAATTTTTTTTTAAATAATTTTATACTTTGTACAACATATGGTATTAGCTCCAGTGTGATGCCCTTTGAAATTGTATACATGTATAAATTTACAAATAATAGTCCAAAAAAATAAAAATAAAGGAAAGAATGAAAATATGGCTGGACCAGATCCCACAAGAAGCACCCAATCACGAGTTAACTACTAGAGCAGCCATCACTCCCCTCAACCACATTAGAGGGAAGGGAGTGATCCGCCCCATGCAGCTACGGCAAGCAGAACCTTTCGGTGAGCATGACCATATAATGTCATTGGGTGATTTTTACAATACCTACAGACCACCTGAATATCTTTCATCATCATCATCATCTCAGCTCGTATAAGTCCCACTGCTGGGCTTGAGCCTCCACACTAAGAGGGCAATTGACCACACTGGTCAGACAGATTAGTATAGGGTTTTATTTCGAGGTTTCCTTCTCTTGCAAAGATATTATATGCATTTTATATCCCTTAGTCATCTTTTAAATCATCTATGGGCAAGGAGGTGGTGAATTGAACAGATTCTCTTCCATTATTGGGAGGCAAATTGACCTACTATATCACACTACTCAGACAGGTATACATTTTTACTTTAAGTTTTCCTTCTCTTGCATAGATGTTATATGTATACATATTATATCCCTCACCAGTCATCTTTTACAACACCCATGGGTAAGATCTCACTACCCATCAGAAAAAGCTGGTCTAAGTCTTCTTGTTAAACATATGTTATTAAGCAGAACTCAACATTCCGGTTTATTCCAGTTTATATACATAATTATGTACAGCTCTAGAATAAACCGGAATGTTTAGGAAATAAGGAGTGGTAGCAAAAAACATATTAATGAATAACCATAACACTTATGCACCATAGTTATTACTATAACTTAAATGAATAGTTGTTCATTTAAATATTTTGTTGTTCAAAAAGATACATAAGGATAGGAATGATGTCATACCTTATTAATTATTGGATTATGTTACATTGTCCCTGTGGTGACAGAGTAAGAATACAATTCACCACTCCCTTTTTTACCTGTGAATGTTATAAAAGACGGTAGGATATGATAGGCGTATAACATCTGTGCAAGACAAGGTAAACTCAAAATAAAAATTTATACCAGCCAGTCAAGCTAACGTTGTATAGTAGATCAATTTCCCTCCTATTATAAAGAAAGCTCGAGCTCAGCGTTGGGACGTAAACAAGCTTAAATGATGAGGACGTATTCTAGAAATAAATTAAAGTGAGTTTTTTCACATAGTTATCAAATTTTTGTAAGCAGAATAATCCTATTGAAAAATCATTATAAATGTAGTGTAGTATACATAATTAATGCACATGTGTACTGTTCATGTGTTGACAGAGTTAAAATACAACCAATCAACCATTTAACCTTGGGTGTTGTAAAACACAAGGAATCGTCACCACAGTCCACATACGTCCCATTGTTGGGCTCGGGCCTCCTCCACAATGGAAGAGAATTTGACCTATTATACTATGCTGGTCAGACATGTCAGTTTAAGGTTTCAATTTCAGTTTTCCTTCTCTTACACAGATGTTATGTGCATATTATATCCTTTAGTCATCTTTTACGACATCCATGGGCAAGATACGGTGTAGTCAATTGTATTCTTACTGTCATCGTATAGAAAGGAATCGTCATCGCAGCCCATATACAATCTCACTGTTGGGCTCGGGCCTCCTCCACAATCGAAGGGAATTTGACCTACTATACTATGCTGGTCAGACATGTTGGTATAAAGTTCCATTTTGAGTTTTGCTTCTCTTGCACAGATGTTATGTGCATATTATATCCCTTAGTCATCTTTATGACATCCATGGGCCAGATAGGGAGTGGTGAATTGTATTCTTACTCTGTCATCACACGGAAAGGAATATAATATGCAGATAAAAATTGTATGCCAACATGTCTAATCAGTACGGTATTGCAAGTAAATTTTCTTATTTGTAGGAGGCTCAAGGCCAGCTGTGGGACGTGTATGAACAGACATAATCATGATAATGAGATCACGTAAGTTGATTTTATACATCCCACTGTGGGACAACAGTCTTCTTAAATGGCATTGGCCTTATATCAGATTGGTCAGACTTGTTAGCCACTTTTTTTTTTATTACAGCATAGATTTTGTATGTATGTAAACTGAAAAAATTTGATAGAAATGTATTTAAGTTTTTCTTCATTGTCTGAATATCAACATTAATTACAAATATAGTTGGTATAGATATCTTTATGATAAATGATAATAGATTTTCCGTGTGGTGACATAAGAATACCGTTCACCACTCACTATCTTGCCCGTGGATGTCATAAAACACGACTAACAGTTATAATAAATATAATGGTTGAGGGGAGTGATGGCTGCTCTAGTGGTTAAATTGTGATCTGTATTGTATGATGGTTCGAAAGGCTCACACTGGAGCTATTAATAGACATGTTGTTGTATATTATCTTATTGAAAAAAAAATAGTAAATGAATAAGTTTCTTGCCGGATTTTCTCAGTGCGGTCGCGTTCCGATCCGGTAGTGTAAGGTAAAATGTAAAAAAGTGACCATATGTAAGTGCCCCCGCGGGGTTTATGCATAATAAAGGATTTGAATTTGAATAATAAACATATTACATCTACGCAAGAGAAGGAAAACTCGAAACAAAACCCTATACCAACCAGTCTGATAAGCTTGGTAGAGTAAGGTCAATTTCCCATCTATTGTGGATGATCGAGCCCAGCAGGGAGGCGTATAGGAGTCTAGACAAAATGATAAATTTAATTTAATAAATTATTTTTTTAAATGTACATATTTTGTCTACAAACCTTATCTATGTTAAGCCAGTTATTCACAATACCATCTAATTTCACATCTCCACTATTACAAACAGACATGATAATAAATAGTTTTAAAATATGTAATAAAAAAATGAGTGGCGTAATTTATTATTTTTTAAATTATATGCTTGTAAGATTATAATCCAGGTTTTAGTCACTTAGAAGTGTAAGTTTAATAACTTATAAATCACTGCTCACACTTCAGCGTACGAACAAATAAACAATTTTTAAGATTAATCTTTGATTCTTTGCTTAGTTTGCTTTAAAACTGTGTTGCGACGAACCGGCAATAGGCTTGTTTAAAAAGTATCGATATATCGATGCATCGATATATTTTGAACCGATATATCGATATAAAATATCCAATATCGAAAATTGTTTCAAAAACTACATTTTTTTTTAGTTTATGTAAATTAAGTCGATGTAGTCCAAAGCCGTAAAAGATAAGAACAAAATGAAAACCATAACAGTATTGTTTACGACGAGAATGTTTTGATTGCATTGAATTTGACTCTATTAGCTCAATAAAATCTACCTCTCAAAGTCGCTCAGCATGCTATGGAGCGGGCTATGCTCTGGATTTCTCTAGGAGATAGAATCTTAGAATGAGATAGTTAGACGGGACGCAGGTAGCACAGGATCGCATTTTGCGGTGAAACACGAGGGGAGGCTCACGATCAGCAGTAGACGGTGATAGGCTAAATGATAATGATGATGAAAAGAATACTCAAAATATACCTTAGTTTTGTTGTATATTTTGTAAATTAAAATAATGTACATTTCGCACAAACATTACATTAATGAGTTAAGCCGCACTAAATACTTAATCATTTTATAAACGCATTTTTTTTAAATTTGACCGATATATCAATATTTATTCCTTAAAATATCGGCATCGATATATATATTTTTATAAATATCTATCCATCTATACTAATAAATAAAATTGGAGTGTCTGTTTGTAATGTCAAAATAATAGGCTTTTTTCATGCTCACACGGTTGTTTGCACGACACCTATGCCTAAAATAGCAATTAAAAAATTTTTGTCTGTCTGTCTGTCTGTTTGTTCCGGGTAATCTTCAAAAAAAAAAACGGCTGGACCGATTTCAAAAATTCTTTCACCAATGGAAAGCTATAATACCAGGGCGTAAACTAGGCTATATTTTATCCCGGTATTCCCACGGGAACGGGAACTACGCGGGTAAAACGACTATAACCTATAACCGAAGCGAAGCAAGGGCGGGTTGCTAGTCTATAATACAACGATATTTATTTTCTCAGTTGACCACCAATCATATACTTATATAGCACAAGTATAGTAATTTTGGAGTTTCGGCGCGAATATGGAAATGTCACGTTAAGCTCTTGTATTATAGTCATTTTTTAGTGTTTTATAGTGTTATATTGAATAATTTTGCTGACATTTTATGTAACATAATACAGTTAAGGTGCTGAAGTATGGTGAATGTGCAATAAGAGTGGTTTACGTGTATTTTCATATTCTACTGAAATTCCCAGAGAAATCATAATAATGGTATATAATAATGGTGGCCTAATTAATGGTAACGTCTTCGACTTACTGACGGACAATGACTATTAATAAGCTATTACAATATGAAGATATGGTAAACAATATCTGAAGAAAATTATTTGTAAGCTACGTAAGACAAGGCAGTATGGTCGAAAAAACTAGCCTGCCCATAAGGGCGACCTTAACAAAAAAAAAAAAAGAGTGTGTGTACAAAGTACGCATATCAGAAGTGAAACTCCTTTATTCTTCATCTTTTATCTCATTCTCTCGCCAGCTGAATCCTATACATTTACGTGTTTTGTATCTCTATGGACTCGTTTTTTCGTTTCATCGAATTTTAAATTACGATTCTAAAGAAGTTTCACTTCAAAATATAGTAAGTTCGTAAATAATGCGTTTGATTTAAATTGATATTTTATGTGTCGATACTCTATAGATAGCATCGATATATACTCTCGATTTCTCGCATTGCATTGATGCATTTTGACATATTGATGTCATTTGGTTTATTGGATTCGAGTAATAGAATGAATAAAACATTTTCAAAAATATTGCTATTTGATCGATACAAAGCAAAGAATCGATTAAATGTATAACATACGTATATCTATAAACTGTACTCTGTGGTTATATTATAGTTATAATTTTGGCGGGAATCTGGAAGTGTCATGTGGTGTTCTTGTATTATATTCAATATCTTAGTGTTTTAACGTGTTATATTAAATAATTTTGATGGCATTTTATGTAATATATAGTGGCAAAACTGCTGAGGTGTAGTGAATATGAGATAAAACTGCTATACAATACATACCTTTTTGTTTTCATCATAATTCTCGGAAGATACCCCTAACAGTGGCCATTACACTGTTGGAGGCGACACTTTGACTTACTGACGGACCATTACTGACATGAAGAAATTGATAATTTGAAAAGAAAATTATAACTCGTCACTGGCAAAAATGGCTTGTATTAATAGCTGATTGCCAAGACAAAAAAAGAAGAAGAAGAAGTTGCACATAGAGTTTCGGCGCGAATATGGAAATGTCATGTTGAAGCTCTTGTGTTATATTCATTTTTTTAGTGTTTTATAGTGTTATCTATACCAATAAATAAAATTTAAGTGTCTGTTTGTAAAGTCAAAATAATAGGCTTTTTTCATGCTCACACGGTTATTTGCACGGCACCTATGCCTAAAATAGCCATTAAAATTTTTTGTCTGTCTGTCTGTTTGTTCCGGGTAATCTTCAAAACGGCTGGACTGATTTCAAAAATTCTTTCACCATTGGAAAGCTATAATATCAGGGCGTAAAATAGGCTACATTTTATCCCGGTATTCCTACGGGAACGGGAACTACGCGGGTAAAACGACTAAAACCGAAGCGAAGGGAGGGCGGGTTGCTAGTATTGAATAATTTTGCTGAAGTTTTATGTAATATAATACACTTAAGGTGCTGAAGTGTGGTGAATGTGATATAAGAGTAGTTTACGTGTATTTTCATATTCTACCGGAATTCCCAGAGAAATGATTAAATTAGTTTTCAGCGCCTAATTAATGATAATGACTTGACTTACTGACGGACAATGACTAATAATAAGTTATACAATATGAAGAAGTAAATAAAATGTAAAGAAAATTATTTATAAGCTACGTAAGACAAGGCAGTATGGTCGAAAAGATTTTAGCCTGCCCGTAAGGGCGAACCAAATAAAAAAAAAAAAATAGTTGTACATATTATTGACAGATGGCGCAGAATTATATTATAGTAAACTGTTTCGTACTCTATTCACCTATCTAGCAAATAGTTTAGAATACATATATCATCGTCATAATTTTAATTTTGAACTGTATTTACATTATATGTTCACCTCAGTTACTCGCTTTGTATTTTGAAACTTTTCTGTACCTACCTAATTATTTACGAAATTCATAGTACTATACTATTACTGATTACATAATATTTATTATTATTTTTCATTGCATAGAGGAATTTTTAATCATATAAACCTGATTGATTAAACAAATATAAAACTAAAACTTATACCTCTATGCTAACAAGAACATCACAACGACATCTGTGAAGGAATACTGTGACAATATCGTTACCTTGTGGTCTTGTCGTTGCATACAAACAACGTATAGAGGAGCGCTAGAGGTCGCTATACGTTGGTTATACTTGGTAAGATTTAGATGGTATATAAAGTTGTGGTTATATCGAGATAGAATCCGATATTCGAAAATCCGTAAAAGCACGGCTGTAATCGACATAGCACGAAGAATTAGCACGCTGGAGTAGCAATGGGCAGGCGAGAGATGTAACTCGACGAATTCACAATTCCTGTAGGTATATTTATAGTAACTATTTGTATTACGGGTTCTAGATTATTAAATAAACGAATAAATGAGTTTTATGATAGGTTATTATATTTTTATTTTAATATTATGTCAAAAAAGCTGTATGTCCAAAAATCTCTTCTCTACACATATTTGAGAATCAAAAAAACAGATAAGTCCTTCGTCACACTTGTGACTTGATGCTTGAAAGTCGCAAAAAAAATCTGTAAGTAGAAAGTTATAAAATTAGTTTATTACTAGGTCTACTTTTGACCGTCTAGTCTGGTTGGTTTGGCTACTGTTTGTTTAAATTTTTTGGGGCGACGAAAGAGCGTCCTGACAAACCATAACCTGCTTACCTTCTCTTCGCCAATTCAAAGGGCCACCAAAATCGAAATCTTGACATCGGTGATACGCCCGGTATATTAACGTTTCCTAATTTTTTAGTAAGCCATAAGGAATTTAAGGATATGGTATTTAAGGATCTTAAATTATAAAGATTTTTTTATGCCTAATATTTATTTTTGAGCATGAAGTCTTTACCAAATACATTTGTAAATTAACCATTTGTAAATAACCGATTCGAATTATATAGCTTTTGAAATGAAAACTTCTTTAGCTGAGCACTTTTTGGTGTGGAAATACTTATGGGGTCGCGTAGTGTGCTGTGGGCCTTAAACACTTTTTGTATGGATGAAATCTCGTGCGTTCGTTTCACCGACATGCTATACGTCAGCTTGTCAACGCCCAATTAATGTTAACGGCAATCTACTGATGGACAGTGATTATAAACAAGCTATTCAACATGAAAAACGAGAAGTTATGCTAAAGTTATAAAAACAATTAGCAGTTATGGAGATTTCCGATAGAAGTGAAAACTTAGAACTTTTAGTATTAAAATTTGAAATTTCATAATTAAACGATTCAAATAATACATACATATAAACATGCCTGCTTCCCAGAGAAGTAGGTAGAGACTACGGATTGCCACAAGCCACGATTCTGACATACTTCCATCGCTTCACTCACACTCATTAAGTCTTCACGCATTCTCTACGCTTTTTTTTTGTTGGGACTAATCCCACCACACATTTCCACCAGAGATGCGATTTATTTGAAATACTTCTATTTAAAATGCAAATACAAAATGCAAAATACCTATTTTGCATTTAAATGCCTTTTAGTAAAAATCATTTTGTATTTTATTTGAAATACCTTTTGAGATGTATTTTGCATTTTTAATATTAATTTCAAAATGCAAAATACTTTGTGATTAAATTCAGCCAACATTACCAGTCAAACAAAATGAAATGAACGAATGACGCTTGTATTGCCGAATTTGACAAATAGAGGCGCCTGCTAGCCATGCGCACCCTTTTTTCTTCTTTGGTCAGAGCGCTAAGGAGCGCCTTATGTCTAACTAGTGTCAATATCAAACGAAAACGATGAACTAGTGGGTTTTCCCTTGAAATCAATTCTAATTTCGAATCCAATTCAATTCCAATCTCAACAAACTTATATTTGGTACTCTTAAACAAAATCGAGAATGAATTCTTCGCTTTTGCCGTTGTTATTTTCACCAAATTTGGCGTATTTTATTACTTTAAATTAATAACATTACCGAACTTGGATCACTACAAAGACGTTTTCTTGAAATTGTGCAACATTAACTATTTTAAACTACGTCAATATCACGTTGGGAGTAGCAAATATTTGACTTAATCGACGAGAGTCAATTTCATTTAGTTTAAAAAAATTCCCCTGAATTTAATCCCAATCATGTGCTAGTGTCGCTTTCAAAAGTACCAAATTGCTCAAATTCGACCTGCGATTGGAATCGAGATTCAAGAGTAAGGACACAGTCCAATTGTTGTCAATAAAAGAAAAGTGTAATAATAATAAAATAAGAACTAGATGCACAATCAACGAAATAAATGGCCACACAATTCACAAAACGTAGCCATGGCTCTCTTTTCCTTAGTCTAGTTTTTAACATTATATTAAGTGAGTATTATTATTATTATTAATAATAACATAACAGAATTTATTGATACGTGTACTGATAAATATGACCAAAATGTCATGCATAAGGTGTTATTAGATGTTCTTGTTCGGCTAGGCATTGTGTCTCTATTTCTTATGATAAATACCTAAAAATAAATCAAAATATCTGAGATTTCGTCACAAGGTATTTTATTTTGAAAAGTATTTTGAAAATACCTATTTTGCATTTAGCATTTGAAATACAAAACCCAAAACTATTTGGTATTTTGCATTTGAAATAGTAAATGTGAAAAGTATTTGGCATTTTGTATTTAAATGCTTTTTAAAACCATTTTGTACATCTCTGATTCCCACCATTGTAACTCCTGTAAGCCAGGATCCACAATGGTCTCCATAAATGACACCGAGGTTTGACCCTCAGGCAGTTCCGGGATATGATTTTAATTGTCTTGGGACCCGCAATAAATTTTATTAGAAAAGATTAAAGAGGAGGAGTTGGAAAGAGAGATTCCACTTCCCTCCTAGGCAAAGCGGGAGACAGGAAAACAAAATGACTAGTCAGCCAATGAGTAAAAAGGTGTACAGCTGCGATAAGCGCAGCAGTACGGCACCACGGATACGGAAGAGCTTAACGGGGCCTATATGTGAGCGTTAAAATTAATTGCTACAGTAGGTATGGCAGAAACGCATGAACGCACGGAAATTTTCTCAAGTTGCTACAAGGTCCGTATAGTATACTACCTCACAGGTGACTTGCAAACTGTTTAACATAAGGTTACGCTCGTTTCGCCAGAGATCGCACTCCCAGAGAATGTGATGCGCTGATTGTTCATACTCGTGGTCAGATGTGGAACATTGACATAGCGGTGAAGGTAAGAGTTTAAAAGAAAATAATTTACTTTTAAAGTTGCCATTGCCAGTTAAAAATTGGGCCACGAAGTGGTCAACCTCCAGCCACACCTTCTCCAGGCGCTCCCGGATGCCTGGAAAAAATAGATAAAGATGACGACCTTTCGATGATGAATCCCATCTTTCTTGCCATTCAGTTAAAAGCTCTTCATAGAAAATGGATTGTGGTGCAAACAATCTAGCAATTTTATTTTGGTTGCGCGGTAGAAGAAAATCTGTAGTCATAGTTTCCTTTGTGGTGTAATACATTGACGCTCGTCTCTGAATCTCCAAATCAACCGGAAGTACACCCGCGAGTACTGGCAAGGCCTCGGTACTAACCGTTCTATAGGCTTTACATAAGAATATTAGAGCCAATTGTTGGCTCTGTAGTAATTTAAGGCGAGCCGCCCCTATGGTGGCCCTATCGGCCCATACGGGTGCAGCGTAACTAATGCACCCCAAATATGTGGCCATGTATATGGTTTTAAGTGTATTAAAACGAAGGCCCCAAGTAGATGTGGATATTCTAGAAAGCGCGTAGAAATTCCGTTTCGCATTTTCACCTACAGTTTTAATATGCTGAATAAATGAAAAATTTTTTCTAAGACTAGGCCGAGATAGCAAACTGATTCTTTCTTTTTGACAGTCATATTATTGAATTTTATACGCGGCGCCGATTGTAAATGTCCTTTTAATAAAAAATTATATGTTTTTGCGGTGCGAAAGCAAGCCTGTTTCGTGTACCCCAATCGAATATATCATTGGGACATGTTTCCGCTAATTTCTCTAAACCATCCCTAGTGTTCGATTGTATAAGTAAAAGTCCGTCGTTTGCATAGCCGATCAGTAGACAATTCTTCGGTAGAGGTAACTCGAGAAAATCGTCAAAACCTAAATTCCATAAATATGGACTTAGTACCGAACCTTGAGGACAGCCCATCGTCAGTGGCTTTGACACAGCATGGTGACCAAGTTTCAATTTAGTCGAGCCATTTAAAAAGTACGACTGTATGATTTGGTAGATATTTCTATAGCAACCACGAGCCTTTAATTTAAGAAGTAGCATTGGCCACCAGGCGTTATCGAAAGCACCTGAGATGCCCAGGAAGACACCTAGTACGTATTTAAAAACGGATGCGCTAATGACACCTCTTACCGCAATGGCCGCGTCGATAGTTGATTTACCGTGAGGTAAATCGTATTGTTTATGATTGAACGTTGGTCCACCCGGCAATAAACGAGTAACAATGAGACGTTCTAAGAGCTTGCCTAATGAAGGCAGTAAGGTGATTGGTCGATATGACTTCGGGTCGTCTGGTGGCTTATCACCGCCTTTAGGAATTATACGTATATAACCGCCACGCCATATACGAGGAAAAATGCCTTCAGTTATGCAACGATTAAAAATTATTAACATTGAGTCGCCCGATGCTCGACTAGCTTCTTTGATAATTTTATTTGATATTTTATCTTCGCCAGCAGCCTTGTTGAGGGGAAGAGCTCTAACGGTATTCATAAATTCGGCAAGAGATGGAAGGGCAGACATAGGCGAGAGAGGTGGCTCGGCGGCCCATGCACGTATTTGTTTATGATGTTCGCTGTCGACTGAGATGTCATCGTCTGGGATTAACGTATTTAATAAAACTTCCGTGGTCTCCTCAATACCCGTAGTGTGTTTACCGTTCACTTTAATATTTTGTATGTACGCTAATTCGACTGATCGATTCGCTTTAAACTCGTGATATAGTGGAGACCATGGACCCTCACTTTCTAATCTAATTCTTTACGGCTACGCATACTCTTAACATAACCTTTCACCAGCACATTTCTAATTTGATCCAGAAACGTACGGCGTGGTCTTCCTCTTGCAACCTTCCCACTCACACTTGCTTTGTATACTTGCTTCGTCATTCTCTCTTCACTCATTCTTTTTACATGTCCAAACTACTTCAACATACATACTTTTTTAATCTTTGTCACTACTTCTTCGTTCACTCCACAACACTCTCTTATCACGCTATTCCTAATTTTATCTTTCAACTTTATAAATAACTAGCAACCCGCCCTCGCTTCGCTTCGGTTATAGGTTATAGTCGTTTTACCCGCGTAGTTCCCGTTCCCGTGGGAATACCGGGATAAAATATAGCCTAGTTTACGCCCTGATATTATAGCTTTCCATTGGTGAAAGAATTTTTAAAATCGGTCCAGCCGTTTTGAAGATTACCCGGAACAAACAGACAGACAGACAAACATTTTTTAATTGCTATTTTAGGCATAGGTGTCGTGCAAATAACCGTATGAGCATGAAAAAAGCCTATTATTTTGACATTACAAACATACACTCCAATTTTATTTATTGGTATAGATAATAATAAAAAAACACTATTTCAACAATGCACAGTATACACTTTGAACTTTTCACTAAATCCATTCCTACAAAACATAGATCACAACGTGTCAAATGAAATTTTCACATTAAAAATAAAATATTTAAAAACTAAATCCTTCACCTATATTCCCAGTAGGTATGTCACATGCAGTAGTTTATTAGGAAACAGTTAGTGCAATCAATGTACAATCATATAATTGTAATTGCCAGCGGAACAGTCCACTCCATGGTCGAGAGAGGAAGGGCTTCCTTCTTGACGATCTGTTTTTATACTACTATTAATTTGTCCATTGTTAAATATACATTAGATTCTTTTTCAATGTTTCGCAATTAAAGATAGTCCTATAATATATTTACTTACGCAATTTTGGTGTATTATTTCTCATCTTAGTAGATGCAAGCAGGGCCGGATTAACTCTATCAGGGCGCCTAGGCAATGAATTTCTCGGGGCCCCTCTCCTTTAACATTTTCATTATATGGCCTCAGACGAATATCTGTAATAATAGTAGGTTGGTATACCTTCTATTGCGAAGAAGGTTTGAGTTGATGCATATGAGGTATGCATAATTATGATTAGGGTATAAAATAATTACACCTTTTTTTTTTTTTTTTTTGTGGGTGGGCTGCGGTCGGCGCGCCTCCGCACCACTCCGTCCGGGGCGACAGAGGGGCTTAAGCACGCAACTCCCGCAACCCACCCGAAAACCACCTCGCCTTCGTCATTGGGCCGACCACCGGAGCAGGTTTACTTGTCGTCAGTGGTGGACCCGACGGAATACCCCCTACGCGGGGTACCCTCCCATCGACCGACGTCCCCCCCTCGGGGAGGACGTCGGTCTTTCCTCACGTGGTCGGCCTCTCGGCGGGTGACGGACTAATCCCCGGTCACGTCACCCGCGGCCTCGGCTAGGGCGGCATGAGGCGCAGATAGTTGCGCCTACGCCGCCCCAGTCGCCGGCGGCGGATCTCCTCATCGAGGCTGCGCTCCACGCGCAGACGATCCGCCGCCTCCTTCTGCGAGATCACTGTCTTGCAGAAGGCTGCGACCGCGTCCCAATTCCCAACGCTGTCGACCATCGCCCTAGCGATGGCCGGCAGCGTCAGGTCGGCACCGATGATTGCGACGAGTTCACGTCGCTGCACTGCCCAAGCCAAAATAATTACACCTTGAAATTTTATTACAATTTTATTGCACAGTGATTACATAACAGACACACATTTATGGGGTAATCGTCGTTGAGGGCGCAGATGTAAAAAATACATGTGTTCCAATCAAAATGTGTGCTGTGGGGTCCCACGCACGGCACTAAAACCATCTCAGTTCCGGTACGATTAGATTCTTAATAAAAAAAAAAAAACTATTATTTGCGACGGTCATAGCGTACTATTTCTAATTTAAGTAGTATTTTCTAATCTCATCTATAATTTATAATCTATAACAATAAATAAAATTGAAGTGTCTGTTTGTAATGTCAAAATAAAAGGCTTTTTTCATGCTCACACGGTTATTTGCACTATACACATGCCTAAAAATAATTTTATATTTTTTTGTCTGTCTGTCTGTTTGTTCCGGATAAACTTCAAAACGGCTGGACCGATTTCAAAAATTCTTTCACCAATGGTAAGCTATAATATCAGCGCGTGAACTAAGCTATATTTTATCCTGGTGTTCCCACGGGAACGGGAACTACGCGGGTAAAACGACTAGAACCGAAGCGAAGCGAGGGCGGGTTGTTAGACAAACAGACAAAATTTTTTTAATTGCTATTTTAGGCTTAGGTGTCGTGCAAATAACCGTGTGAGCGTGAAAAAAGCCTATTATTTTGATATTACAAACAGACACTCTAATTTTATTTATTGGTATAGATGCTCAAAATAGAATCCGTGTGGTGACAGAGTAATAATACCTTTAATTCACCATCTCTTGCCCTTGGATGTCGTAAAAGACTAAATAAGGACTAAATATATGCTAGGGCTAAGGCTATATGCAATGCAGGCAACACCTATGCAAGAAAAGGGTAACTCGATATAAAACCTTATGTCGAGACGTCTGACCAGCGTGGTCAATTACCCTTCTATTCCGGAGGAAAAAAATCTAACATATTTAAAAACACCTAGTCTTTTACTACACAAATACATCTTTAATTTTATCGATGTTTATTGCTGGATGTCTGTCCAAAAAGAGGTGACTATACAACTATGGTCATGTTGGCAATCGTGTCGGCGACCGCAGTAGATTTTATTTGTTATCCAGCTGAACTTGCTGCTAATGCTCTTGATGTTCCCTTAGTCAGTTTTTACGACTGCCATGGCAAAGAAAGGGTTAGAGACACATTATATTCTTACCAAGTAACCATACGGGCAAACCATATAAATAGACAGACGTGAATTAAACAGGAGTCCGGGTTGAGAGCCCTCAGCGCTCACCCATAGTCCGGTTAAGTTGTCAAAGCCATCTGCGGCGAAGAGCTATAGTCACAACTCACACACACAAAAAAAAAATAAACAGGAGCATTTTAATTTTTAACCATGTCGTTATCGCGAATGCTACTGACATTAACGTTGCCCGCGGATATCGTCAAAAGCGACTAAAAGATTTACATCGATCTTGACCATCTATTGATGCCGTTTGATCAACAACTACATTGTCAAAGAGGGTTGATGTCTGGCGGCCGATCATCAAACTATTGTCAAAACGTTGGAAGAAGAACACACATTGCGTCGGCCCTAATTTGGACGAGGACAAAGTAATGATAATACCGATAAATGTGGTGACGGAATGAGAATTCAATTACGGTGGGAGTCGTAAAGATCCGTTAAGAATCTCAGCAGCCGGAATGCCCACTGATATGAAGAAATCGGTATCTCTGCTCAGTCTAACGACGATGGGGATGTAATATTGCCCCGGACGGAACAGACAGCAGTTATATCTTAAAAAAGCTATAATATACCTCATGGCGATCGCCAAACCTCCTGCCGAGCAGGGCGATTACGACACTATTACTTTATTTAAATGGTAGACCTAAATTCAGCAGTAAATGGCAAAAGACTGAATGTTTTTAGTGCTCTATCTTCAAAGAGCATGTACGTGTATGAACTATACCGTCATACATTTTTATCATGCATCAATAGGTTTTACGATACACATAAATAATGTTATAGTATTTGAAGCTTAAATAAATATAGACAAAGTAGGGCGGACGCGTAACATTGGCACTTGGGCGGGCGGATCTAATTCGACAGTTCGCCCTCGGATCGCACATAGGCAAAACTATTTATTTTTTTATAGTGCCGCGTTAGTAAAGCAGGAGAGAAATTATCTTAAAAAAAATTAAATTATTTTTATGTATTTTATCACGAAGTTTTCGAAAACGAAATTGAAACGCGATAAAATCCATAAAATCATTTTTATTTTGTATGTGTAATTACTCGCTTAAATGAATGCTAGGAGTTATTAAGTAAATTAAACTTATAAGAAAGTTGTAATTTTAATTTAGAAAGTGCCAAAAAAAATAGTAGTGATGGGTACTGATGATCCAAATGCTTTGGCTGCAGTGGAATTCGAAGTATATGGACAGGTGCAAGGTATGTATTATATTTCTAACAGACTTAAAGGCTTGGTTTGTATGTAACGATCTTTAAACTATATTTTCACCAACTTCTAAACGTCGGATTAATTCGAAAGTATGCACCACCCACCCAGCACACTTTTCAAGGACCGAAAAAATGCAATATTTAAATAATTTCCCACATGAACCTTATAGGATTAGTGTTTATTTATATCCGTAGCTGAGATTTTGTCGTGATTCAATAAAAGTCTTGGAGGACTTTAATAAATATAATTAACGGTCACAAATTACGCCCAAACTCAGAACAACAATGTTAACTGAATTAAGCAAGAAAGTATTAACCCACATGAAAATCGAAGCTACGACACTTCGCTCTAGGCTATGGGTTTGAGCGGGTGATTAGACTGGGGATTTAGTCCGTCACCCGCCGAGAGGCTTTTCGCAGTTGGAGTAATAGTCCGCAGGGGTATTCCGTCGGGCCGATCACTGAAGACAAGGAACTCTTCACAGGTGGTTGGCCCAATGACGAAGGCGACGTGCCATGGGTGGGTTATGGAGCCGTTCTGTCACCCCGGACGGGGCCGGGCGGCAAGCGAGCTGGCCATGGAAAAAAAAGAAATAAGTTTGATATCCTAAGTAACATTAAATCCGAACATGAGCTTTTTAAAGAGTACGTTTTAATGACTTAATTTAAGTCTACATATGCCCTAATTATTCGACCAATCACCTTAAAATTTTGTATTCAAGAATAATGTTCTTAAGCGACCAAAAGTAATATCAATTGCGAAAAAATCGCAGATATAGTTTGATTACATCGCTAACAAAAGGTGCAATGTATTTTTTTAAATTTTAGAGTACAGGTTAGGCTACGTGACCCGCTTTTTACATTTTTTTTATTACGAACGGTGCAAATGAGCAAACAGTGTGTACTGTTTGCTCAGTACATAGTAAGTGTTGCTGCCGCTCATGGACCTTTGCAAGGCCGCTGTCTACCGCGAAGATAGTGAAGGAAGTGTGAATGCGTGAAATGAGCTCCGGTGATACTAGAGGCATCATTAAAACCCCCCACACGCAAATACCCTCAGAAAGTTGGGCTTCCGGCTCTCTCGCTCACCGAACGAAGCGCAGTAACAAATTGCTACTCGGACGTTGATTTTCTGCGAGAGTGTGGTACTACTCCGGATGGACCGGCCCGCGGCTGTAAACAGACAACTGTCAACAGTGTGGTCCTAATCTCGTCTATCCTTCGGTGACATCTGCAGTATACGTTAAAACCCTATATGGTTTTAAATCAGCAAAATCCTTATCTCCTCCAAGCCTGCCGTAAGGAATAAAAACTTCGTTCCAATAAAAACGCTATAAAATCCGTAAATATAGTTTTATTTATACTGTGTAATATTCGCGTAAATATCAGAAATCACAGAATGGGTACATTAAACGGCATAATTATGTACATCAAGCAAGGAAAGTTGTGTTTCATCATCATTATCATCTTTCCAGCACTACTGAGCTCCGTCATCCTTTGCAATAAAAAGGAAATTGACCTACTAGGTATACCACGATGGTCAGACGGAGTGATATACGGTTTTATATCGATTTTTCATTTGTTTGCAAATATATCTACATATTATATCCTTAAGTCGTCTTTTACGACACCCACAAGCAAGAAACGGATTGGTGAATTGACTCCATCACCACGTGGAGACAAGCCTTTATAAACATGATTGATGATGATGAGGATACAAATTATATCCAAAAATTTTTAAGCAACCGTGGAGAATGGACCTCCTCTCGAGGCGCGCTAGAGGCTAAGTGGAGTTTTTAGATTCTGACTTTCACGCGACCCGGTTTCATACCTCGACGGCGAGGGCGGAGCAGCCGGTATTTACTCGTACTTGGCCTCGCGGGCTCATCGAGATCGTGTCGAGGACGTCGGAACGAGCATCCAATATACAAAATTATCATAGTTTTATAGGAACACCAATAAGTCACAGGGCAGCTTGTGGCGTGCTAAATGTGAGTGGGGACATTATAGTCCTGAATGATTCTGAGCGTCAGTCAGGGTCTGGTATCTAGCTTGGCTTTATTGGCTGACTGGAGTGGAAACGGAAAAGTGCTCACAGGATTCTCAATTCTGATTTGCCTTAAACGGCTGGTTAGAGAGCGGTTGCCGAGTGCTCAAGGGTGGAAGTATCATTTTCAAGGACTAACTACGGGGTAGAGGCTCAAGCATAGCAGTGGGACGTATATGAGTTAAGGATGATGATGAAGACATACACAAAGGATAGAACTACATTTATTTCATATTAAATAATTACCCTGTAACTATGTTACCTATTACTATTTATCGACAGCTGATCTATCAAGAGCTAATCTATCAGTGGGCTATAATTAGAGGCGTCGCATATAGGTCGATGTCAATGTGTTTAGACGTGAATTCAGTATTAATTATCGTTAAACGAAAAATAATGAGACACTTGATAACGCCTCTAAAAATTTACTTAATAAAAAAGTGGGCCGTCACTCAGGACGCTTGGCAGATGTGAAACATCTAAATTATTTTGTACAAATTAATTGCGTAAAAGTACAGATTACGACAGGAACTAATATGGCATAACGTATAAATTAAATATTACAATTACAATTTTTTTTACAGAAAATGATGATTTTTAATAAAAATTTATTTTCATCAAACACAAGGATTAAAAATTCAAATTATATTATATTGCGACAAATAAATTTTTATATTCGATGCCTCTGACTATATTATTGTGACAACTGGTCGGAACTACACTTACTATGGCGAGGTCTCGCCACGGTATGCGTCGCTTTACGCCACGCCATCGATCAGGTTTATCCCCGCTTATAGATGTTTCACATCAAAAATAAGTAATTTGGATCGCACAGATAGCGTAGGACCTAGAATATCAATATTTTGTGCGGTCACAAATTGTTGTACAAATTTTGGGTATAATTTGTGTCCGTTAGTTGTATTTTTACTGTTGGTGGCAAACGAGCAAACAACACACCTGATGGTAAGTGATACTGCCGCTAATGGATCTCTGTTAGACCGCTGCCGACCTGGGAGGGCGTATGCAATGAAGTTTGGTGATATTCACGGACGGATTAACCCTATTAGGGCCCCTTGACCTCTGTTCCGGTGGTCGGCCCAACGACGAAGGCGACGTGCTATATGGGTAGGTTAGGGGTGTGCGTGCTTACGCCTCCCTGTCGCCGCGGACGGAGCCGGGCGAGGAGTGCGCCAACCGTAACCCATCCCAAAAAAAAAAAAAATTAGGGCCCCTAGGCAATGCAATTTTTGGGTCGATCGTCCAATGTCCATGAGCAGCAGCATCACTTACCATCATCAGGTGTGCTATTTTCTCTTTTGTCATCAATAGAAATAAAAAAGAAGTAATATAGAGGTAATATACAAATTAAGTGGATGTTGTAAGAGACGACTAGGGGATATAATATCACATACCATCTGTGCAAGAGAAGGAAAACTCGAAATGTAACCCTATGTCAACATGTCTGACCAGCATGGTATAGTGGCTCAAATCCTCTCTCATTGTGGAGGAGGCCCGAGCCCAACAGTGTGACGTATATGGGCTGCGATGATGACGATGATGATGTTGATGATACAAATTAAATAAAATGTTTCTTTCTTGGATCATGATTGGGGCCCCTGGTCAATGCGGGGCCCGTAGGCAGTTGCCTAGTCTGCCTTTTGGATAATCCCGCTCTGGTGATATTAAAAGCATCACAAACCACAAACACCCTCTAAAAGTTGAGCTTCTGGCTCTCTAGCGCATAGAACGAAGTGCAGTAATAAATTGCTACTACTTAAACGTCGCTTTTCTACGAGAGTGTTGCAGTACCCCGGATGGATTGGTCCGCAGCTGTAAACAGGTGACAGTGTGCTCCAACCACAAAAAATATATGTTTGTAATGTTCCCCGCAGTACAAGGATTATTTGCTTATTGCAGTTGTCTTTAAAAATATCCATTTGTATTTGTACCATTTCAAATACAGTCCAGGATTCACATTGATCACCACTGAAGTCAAGGAACTCTGCACCGGTGGTCGGCCAACGAAGAGGCGACGTGCTACATGGGTAGGTTACGGGGCCGCGCGCCGCTCCTCTGTCTCCCCGGATGGAGCCGGGCAGCGGATGCGCTGACCGTAGCCCACCCCAAAAAAAAGGATCTCAATGGTTTAAATAGAATGATACAAAAGTTTAACTTTAACTTTAATAATATTCCAAGAAAACGCAAGTTTAGTTTAAAGAAATGAACGAAAGCTGGACTGCACAGATAGCGTAGTGATTAAAATACCGACTTATCGTGCCAGTGTCATGGTTTCAAATCCCACGCCGGACAAAACTTTGTGCGATACACAAATTGTTATTCTTGTGTCTGGATGTAATTTGTGTCCGTTAATTATGTTTATAAAGTCCCCCGCGACACAAGTATAATTTCCTTAGTGCAGTGTGTTGTAATTTTATAAAAAAAAAGAAAAGGAAAAAAGTGGTTGCGAAAATGCCGCCTCCCGTCTATGCAATGCGGGAGACATGAAGCTTAATTGACTATTCAGCTAATAAAGAAGAACCTTTTAGTAAAACAAAGGAAGCCGCATCTAAAAATCAATATTAATTTAGCATTATGTCTCCTAAGTTTTCTTGCCGGATCTTTCTCAGTGTGGCCGCGTTCCGATCCGGTGGTAGTATATTAGTTTTGTTAGGTTTAAATTAACAAATTGTAATAATAATTGCTACAAGTTTAATAATTAATAATTACTAACCATAAACAATATAATTTTTTCATATAGAATCATTTTCTTCTTATACTGGCAATAAATTTGTACTAAAATGTGGGTCAAAATTTAATAACTAATTCTCTGTATCGGGTAGATAATTATACCTAAATGTCTGTAATAACGATTACTTGTTGGACGTGAGACACCTTAGCCCGCCCGTGACCATGAATACTGCAAAGTGTTCGAAAAGACGGGCAATCATAAATCAAATACAAACGCGATGTAATCCGTAAAATTAGTTTCAAGTATTTACAATAATAAAGAAGAGTCAATCTACGACAAAAGTATCAGTATAGTACCATCGCTACAATTTTAGTAGTCTCAGCTCATATACGTCCCCCCCACTGGGCTTTGTCCAAAATAAGTGGGCAATTGACTTACTACACCACACTGGTTAAATGTGTTGGTATAAGATTTTTATGTTACATCATCATCATTATCATCTCAGCCCATATACCTGCCACTGTTGGGCTCGGGCCTCCATCACTATGGGAGGGAAATTGTCCTACTATACCACGCTGGTCAGACGGGTTGAATAGGGTATTGTTTCGAATTTGCCTTCTCTTGCATGGTTTTTGTATGCATATTGTAATCCCTTAGTCGTATCTTACGATACCCACAGGTAAGAGAGGGGGTGGTGAATTGTATTCTTACTCCGTCACCACACGGAATATAATGTTACAGGTATATTATATATCTTAGTCATCTTTTACGACACCCATGGTCAAGTTAGGAGGTGGTCAAATGTATTCTTACTGCGTCACCACACAGAAATCTTTTACAAATGTTTTTCTCTGCAAAGCAACGACAAGGTTATATTCAAAATTCATTATTGCGTAGAACATTTAATTAATCAATTTTATGAATTAATTTCATTAATGAATTTAATTAAGTAGTTTAATTTAGTCTAAATTTAGTGTTTTTTTTTTTTTTTTTTTTTATTGCCAACGGTGGCAAACGAGCAAGCAGCACACCTGATGGTAAGTGAAACTGCTGCACATGGACCATTGCAATACCAGGGGCACAGCCAGGCCGCTGCCTACCGTGAAGGAAATACTCTTCTTAAACCTCGTTTAAAGAAGGACATGTCATAGCGCTCGGGAAACACAGCAGCAGGTAGTTCATTCCAGAGCTTGCACGTACGTGGGAGAAATGATCGCTGGAAACGTACAGTTGAAGACCATAACGTTTCCAGGTGAAATGGATGAACCCTGCTGCGATGTCGAGTGGTACGTTGGTAGAATGGTGACGGTGGTACCAAGTCAAACAGTTCCTCGGAGCACTCCCCGTGAAAGAGTCGGTAGAGTACACAGAGTGACCCAAAGTCTCTCCGCTGCTCCAGCGACTCCAATCTGTCCGTAAGATTGGGATCCCCGACGATTCGAACAGCCCGTCTTTGCAGGGAGTCAAGTGGGTCTAGCTGATATTTGGGCGCACCTGCCCAGAGATGTGAGCAGTACTCCACATGAGGACGAACTTGTGCTTTGTATAGCACAAGACGCTGTCTCGGTGTGAAGTACCGCCTGGCTCTGTTCAGGACGCCCAACTTTTTGCTTGCCAATTTGGCTTTGTCCTCCAAATGACTCCCAAACTGGACTTTGCTCGATATTTTGACGCCGAGAATCCCAATACTCTCAGAAATTGGAAGAGTTACTCCTTGGAACTGAGGCGCCATGACAAATGGGTCCTTCTTTGCAGTGAACGCGCAAACTTGTGTCTTTGTGGGGTTGAACTGGACTAGGTTCCGTTCACCCCATTCCGAGGCCCGCCCCAGAGAGCGCTCGACTTCAGACACAAGTTGAACCCTTCTTTCCTGAATACTCCGAGGGATATTCCGTTGCTCAGTGTACCGCTCATCACCCGTACTGTCATCCGCATAGCAACGCATACTCTCGATAGAGAGCATGTCATTGATATGCAGGATAAACAACGTCGGGGAGAGCACCGAGCCTTGTGGTACACCAGCATTAATGGTCATGGTATCGGAGCAGGAGCCATCTACGACGACTTTTATACTCCGACCATCCAAAAAGCTGGCAATCCAATTACAGAGTCCCTCGGGGATTCCGTATGATGGTAGCTTCGATAGAAGTGCCCTGTGCCAGACCCTATCGAACGCCTTTGCGATATCTAGGCTGAACGCCAGCGCCTCACCCTTGCCCTCCAAGGCCTTTGCCCAACGGTGTGTGAGGTACACAAGAAGATCACCAGCCGACCGACCATGACGAAAGCCGTATTGGCGATCACTGATAAGCTGGCGATCCTCAAGGTACTGCAGAAGCTGGCGGTTTATAACCTTCTCCATTATCTTGGAGAGCAAGGATGTTATCGCAATTGGCCTGTAATTTGATGGGTCAGACCGGTCGCCCTTTTTAGGGATCGGGTGGACATGGGCTACCTTCCACGAAGACGGAACCCTATTAGTAGCGTAGGAAAGTCGGTATAGGCGCGTGAGGATGGGAGTCAATTCAGGGGCGCACGTCTTTAGTACCACTGCAGGGATGCCATCCGGTCCACTCGACTTATGGACGTCTAAAAGCCGCAGCTCCCGCCTAACCGCTCGCTGCGTGATGCGGATTTCGGGCAGTGAGCTTTCACACCGTGGGATGGTAGGTGGTGTGGCAGCTCCGGCATCCAAAGTCTCGTTACAAAGTCGAGTTACAGGCAAAGAATTGACCTAGAAGATCGGCCTTCTCCTTTGCGCTGTGGGCCAGACTACCATCGTGTTTCTGCAGTGGTGGGAGATTGGGCTGGCAGAAGTTGCCTTGTGCAGCCTTGGCGAGTGACCAGAATGCACGACTCCCAGCGGGATAGCTTTGCAATCGCTCGCCAATTCTGGCAACATGTTCCGCCTTGGCTCTGGCAATAGCCTTCTTACTAGATCTAGAAGCGGCGTTAAATTTCCGCTTCACCTCTTTGGCGTTCGGGTCTTGGCATTTTTTGGCCCTATTCCAGGCCCGATATGCGGACTGTTTCTGGCATGCAGCCGTCCTGCAGGTTTTGTTAAACCAGGGTCGGCTGCGGCCACCGACGGGTATTTTGGTGTTGGGGATGAATAATTCCATCCCCGTAATAACCGTTTCGGTAACGCAGTCCGCACAGACGCCAGGGTCCCCAGAGGCGAAGCAAAGCCGCTTCCATGGGTAGGATGCGTAAAACTCGCGCAGTCCATCCCAATCTGCTGACTTATATTGCCAGACTCTGCGAGTCCCAGTCGCCTTAGAACGACTAGGCCTTACAACAGGGGCACTGCTACGGACCAAGCAGTGGTCAGAAGACCCAAGAGGCGCTTCAACCGCTACCTGATATCCGTGCTGGTGTGTAGTCAGCAGAAGATCCAGTAAAGAAGACTCATGGCTCTCAATATCTGGGATACGGGTGGGCTGTGTCACCAGTTGTGAGAGACCATAGGCCGAGACCATATTGAAGAGATGTCGACCCTGGAGGTCAGTGGTTCGGGACCCCAGCCACTCTTTATGATGAGCGTTGAAGTCTCCAAGAACCACCACCTCCGCTGATGGACACTGCTCCAATATTTCGTCAATCCCCCATTGGACGTTCTCAAATAATTGAATTGACCCCGGATCACTGCCATGGGACCTGTAGAGGCATGCGTAGATGCGGGTAAGCCCTCCATAGTCTACGCGTAGCCACAGGATTGACAAGTCACCATGTTCGAGGGCCCGAAGGCGGCGACAGCAGATATCACCTCGGATGAATACGCACACCCCGGCTTTACGACGGAAGGTATGCTCCAACTCGTAGCCGGGGTAATTTAGGTACGAAATGTCATCCGGAGCACCTATCTGCGTCTCCGTTAAAAAGAGTAAGGCAGGCCGCGCCGTCTCGAGGTGATGGTGGACGGCGTCGAGATTGCTATGTAAACCCCTGATATTGCAAAAATCCACATCAAATGTGGATAAGGGGACCGCCGTAGAAAATCGTCTCTTTTTAACTTTCTTGGCCATGATTTTTAATTTAAGAAGAGGAGGAAGGGAGTGTGAATGTGTATAACGGAGTTTGGTGATACCAAAAAAAAAAGGCAGGGCATAGTGCATGGTCGAGGAGTGAGTGTTGTGAGGAGCTGACACGAAGCACGGAAGGGCCCCCGATGCCCCCCCGTGTGTAGCCGCCGAGGTCCACTCCGGTTTCCCACACCGGCACGACGACTACCCAACGGGATTTTCGCCGGTTGGTGGGACAGCCTCCCAGGGAGGATGATCCTGGGTTCGGGTCCCCTGCTGACCGGCAGGTGGCCGGCGGTGACCATTCCCATCGGGTCTCCCTGTACACCATGCCAGCCCCTCACGCTCAATACCCCGACCAAGACCTCACCACCGCAGGTTTCAGGCCTCACCAAAACCCGCCACACACAAACACACCCAGAAAGTTGGGCTCCCGGCTCTCTCGCTCACCGAACGAAGTGCAGCAGCAAATTGCTACTACTCAAACGTCTAATTATAAAAGAATCGTTTTACGTGTATTGTTCATAATAAATAATTAACTACCCAGAAATTAGATCTAGTTGTTTTTCTATGCTCATAAGCTAAGCAGCAAAAAACATTTGTTCACCTTCAATGTCAATTAAAATATCTAGTTGGTTAATTTAGAAGCAGTACGTAATACAGCAAATACAAATGCACTTCGTTCCTTAATTATAATCTTAAAATTAACCAAGTGAAATATATAAATAATTCATATGTATGCCTCCACAATTACATCTTCATAAATACATACTTAGTAACAAACTTTAAATATAATCTTGCCGTGTGGTCACGGAGTAAGAATAGAATTCACCACCGCCTCCCATGCCCGTGGGTGTCGTATAAGACGATTAATGGTGAACGCACACTTATCCGAGCCGAACGAGTCGAACGAAACGAATTTTAGAATTCTGTATATGAAATCTCATGAAACCTCGCACACTTCCCCGCGTCGAATCGTCCGCATCTGGAAGACGATTTCTATACAAAATTCTAAAATTCGTTTCGTTCGACTCGTTTGGCTCGGATAAGTGTGCGTTCAACATAAGGGTATAATATCCATGCACTACGCATATAATATAAGTAAGAGAGAGAGTAGAGTTGGTTAAATTCGCTCTCATTATGACGGAGGTGCCCAACAGTGGGACGTATATGAGCTGAGATGATATTGAGAGGACGTTATTTTCCACAATTACATCTTCAATACAATCAACATAACCTGCCTATGCACTTACAATATCCGACGATACATTACGGACTTGCCTTTGTTTAATTACAATGTATTATAATGGAATGCTTTATTTAATTACTTACCTAATAAATACATAAGTCTAATCCATAATTCCTAACTAAATTTCCATTTCTGTTTGAACGACTTCGTTACAATAATCATAAATACTTATTGACAGCACCAAACATAATTATGTTTACTACATACACTCATTTGCAAAAAAAACGGGCACCTAAGCAATGAACCATTTCAAATGTTAATATTTCTTTGTTTGATAATTATAGGTAGTTTTATCCACACAATTTGCTAAATTAATAAGAAAATAATCGTTTTCATCAGTATTTCATAAAATTTAGATACAATTTATGGGAAATAATGCTAAACCTCGCTAGTAGTGTATATTCGCTAGTAGTGCATATGCTCATGAAGTAAAAATAAAAAAGTTTTTTTGTTTGTTTTTCTTTAATAAAGTAAAAGCAGATAAATGTTTAGTATCGAGTGTGACCCCCTCTAGCTAAAATCACAGCTTGAATTCGTCTGGGCATGCTAGCGAGTATATCCCGGATACTTGCTTGCGGAATACGTTCCCACTCCGCAGTAATCACATTCTTCAGCTCTCTGATGGTCTGCGGAGCCGGGTGTACTGATCTCACACGCCGTTTCAGAACGTCCCAGACATGCTCTATGGGATTGAGGTCGGGACTTCGAGCTGGCCAATCCAAACGACGAATGCCGACCTCTTGCACATACGCATTAACATCGCGGGATCGGTGGGCGCGAGCATTGTCGTCCATAAAAATCGAGTCTTCACCTAGAGCGGCCAATGCGGGTTGTGCATGAGAAATTAGAACTTCCGTTATGTATCGATGCCCAGTCAGTGAGCCGTTTTCAATGAAGACTAACTCTGTACGATCCATTGAATTTATTCCTGCCCAAAACATAACAGAGCCCCCACCATAAGGTGTGATTTCTTCGAAACATGCCTCTGCAAAGCGTTCTCCTTGTCTTCTTAGCACTCGCCGACGTCGATCTTCACCGAACAGAGATATCCTGGCTTCATCAGAGAACAAAACCCTATTCCAATCGTCTTGAGTCCATGATTCACAATTTCTAGCGAACCTAAGCCTGTGAACTCTGTGCTCACGGAGTAATTTGGGGCCGCGGGCCGGGCGGTGACTGCGTATATTGGCAGCGAGAAGCCTCCTCCTGACCGTCCATAGACTAATATGCACATTTCTTACTTCTTGGAGGTTGTTCTTAACATCCACATACGAAGATTTGCGATTTCTCAATGCGCGACTCACAAGAAAACGATCATCCCGTGGTTGGGTACATGGTTTTCTTCCAGAACCAGGCCTTCTCTCGACGGAACCAGTCTCCTGATATCGCTGCCAGGTCCTTTGGACTGTCGAGCGACTAACATTTAGCCTCCTAGCCACGAAACATTGGCTGCAACCCTCTTCAAGCAGCGCGATAATTTTGGTAGCTTTTACCACTTTATCTACCATTTTTGATACAGCCAAACAGCATTAAATAAAGCTTTGACAGTCAAGGATATGAAATTAATCGATAAAAATTGAATAAAAGTTATGAAAGTCGATGTTAACTTCTGGAACTTCGCGCCAAAAATGTAGGATAAAAAGGGGTTTTCTGTAAAAATGAACATCAAATGAAAAATTGAATTTAGAACGTACTTTTTTAAATACCACAGCATTTTTAAAACCGGCCAGTAACGTGTACAAACGATTGAAACCTTTTTGGTATTGTATCTTTTTAAATATGAATGAAAATCAAAACCGCCCGTTTTTTTTGCAAATGAGTTTATTATTAAAGTAGTTATTTGCTATATATCTTTTATTACGTGATGACAGAGTATGAATACATTTCACTACTCCTTGTATAGGATTCAGCCGGCAAGAGAATGAGATAGAACACATTCGAGTAGCGTCCTCACTATCGTCTAGTAAGCATTGTCCATATGCTCGTTTGTAGTGAGATGATTAAAAATACTCATTAAATTTCATCATTTTCAATACCTACTTGAAGAGTGTTGTAAATTTAAATAGTTTTCAATATTTCTAATTCTTTTAAATGTATTTATAAATATCTTATATCTTTAAACGAGCAATTCTTGTAAATATATATATTTTCAGGATCTTGGAAACGGCTCCAACGATTTTATTGAAACTTGGCATACTGGAGGATTCGGGGCCAAAAATCGATCTAGCTAGGTTTTATGTATAGAAAACGTTGTTTTGTCAGTGTTTTTGGCAGACAATATAATGACGTTAAATTTTAAAAGAATATGAATTCAAATTTTGCCATCAATGTCATGAGTTACGATAGCTCATTGGCGAAATAGTCAGGTTTCATTTTATTTTTGACATCGGCGACAAACGGCGTCGGATCGAATCTCAGTGTTATTATTATTCTCTTTTTGTAATTTTTTATATAATTTTCATTATTTATTATTTTAATTTTTATTAATATATATCTAAATAAATGCTACAAAAATACTCCGAGCGAAGCTCTGTCAACCTGATATTATAGTTTACATGAAGCGACCGTTTATTTTTCAATAATTTTTATTCAGTGACTTATCAAAAGTTTCACTTCTACAGTGTGTGACTAGCGCACACACACATTTTTCTTGTTTTATTGCTTTTGATTGCAAATGAACAAACCTCACACCTGATAATAAATCATATTGCCGTTCATAGGTAGATCTTTGCTACGCCTCTGTGTACCGCGAAGAAACTGAAGGGAGTGTGAATGTGTGCATTGGGGTGCGGTAATACTTATAGGCATCACCAAAACTTACAACACGCAAACACGTTGAAAGTTGGGCTTCCCGCTCTCTCGCTCACGCATCAAAGTGCAGTAACAAATTGCTGCCACACAAACGTTGATTTTCTGTGAGAGTGTATCATTACCCTGGACGGACCGCCCCGTGGCTGTAAGACTGTTGACAGTGTGGTTGAACTAGCGAGCGACACGAATTTAAAAAAGAGAAAACTTGAAATTAAATCTTATACTCATCTGATCAGCGTGGTATAGAAAGTGAATTGCGTTCTTGTAGTAAATAAGACTTGTATACATTATGCAAGCCAATAAGAAATATTGATAACCCTTTTAATTATTTGCTTTGAACGGCATTCTAAGTAGCGCGGACTATTAGATAATAATGATTTTTGATGTTTACGTGAGTATTAAATATATTTTATTTACATTGTATATAAAATTACTTTACGGATTTTATCGCGTTTGTATTTGGTTTTTTATTATCCGACGTTTCGAACACTTTGCAGCGTTCATGGTCACGGGTGGACTAAGATGTCTCACGTCCAACATGTCATCGTTATGTCTGTAATAAATCAAATACAAACGCGATAAAATCTGTAGTTTTATTAGATAATAGTTGTTACATTTGGTTAGCCTACGTATTGTGATGTCGGCTATGAAATCTCATTTCAGCCTATCACCGTCCACTGCTGGACGTAGGCCTCCCTCATGTTACGCCACAAAGTGCGGTCCTATGCCGCTTGCATCCAACGACGCCCAGCATCTTTCACCAGGTCGTCGATCCACCTACACTGCGTCGTCCAATACGTGGTTGCCTCTCGAGAACCTTTCTTCCCCAGCGGTTGTCAGTTCTTCGAGCGATGTGGTCTGCCCATTGCCACGTCAGCATACTAATTCTTCATGCTATGTCGGTTACACCCGTTCTTCTGCGGATTTCCGTATTTCGGATTCAATCTCGCAGAGAAATCCCGAGCATAGCCCGTTCCATAGCACACTGAGCGACTTCTAGCCTTGTTATGAGGCCTACGCGAACTACGAAATCTACCAACCCTTATATTGTTTGTGGTTATCGTAAAAGACGACTGAATAAAGCCATATGGGTCAACAGCACTTGATGCCGTCTGGTCAACAATTTTATTCCTAAGAAGGGTTGACGTTAGGGACGCGCCTAGTAAAGTTTTATTACTGCCAAAAAAATTTCACAATCTAATATCTTTAAACGAGCAATTCTTGTATGTATATATATATATATATATATATTTTCAGGATCTCTGAAACGGCTCCAACGATTTTGATGAAACTTGGCATACTAGAGGTGTCGGAGCCAAAAAATCGATCTAGCCTGGTTTTATTTATAGAAAATGTTGTTTTGTCGGTGTTTATAGCAAAACAATACAATGATATTAAATTTTAAAAGAAAATGAATTCAAATTTTGCCGTCAACGTCAAGAGTTATAATAGCTCAGTCAGAAAGTTGTCCAGTTTTCTATTTGTTTTGTTTTGGCATTCAAACAGCGTGGGATCGAATCTCGGTGTTATTATTATTCTTTTTTTGTATTTTTTGATATTTTTTTCATTATTTTATTTTTATTTATTATTAATATATCCTTACTAATATTATAAATGCGAAAGTAAGGATGTTTGTTTGTTTGTTACGCTTTTACGCTTAAGCCACCGAACCGATTTCAAAAATTCTTTCACCATTAGAAAGCTATAATATCAGGGAGTAACATAGGCTATACTTTCTCCCGGTATTCCCACGGGAACTACACTGGTAAGGCCACTGAAACTGAAGCGAAGCGAGGGCAGGTTGCTAGTATCTAAATAAATTCGACAAAAATACAACAAAAATATACAGCGAAGCTCGGTCAACCAGATGTTATATATTATGAAAGAAGAATGCAAATTAAGTCGACCCTAAATAATAGGGATAGTAGTAGGGATAACAGCAGGATGATAATGACATTAAATACTTAATTCTTCACTCCAGGAGCTATAGTGGAGTAATATAGTTATTATGTTCTAGGATGTTACTTCACGAAATATTGCAAGGAGTTGGCAGAACAGCTCGGCATTGGTGGTTGGGTGAAGAATTCAAAGAAAGGCACCATCGTTGGCAAGTTACAGGGGACTAAGGCACAGCTAAATCATATGTATGTATTTATTACTATTTAAATCTCAAATGAGGAGTCATTCTCTTGTCATCGTTTATACACGCATATATTATTGAGTTATTTTTGATGAAACTCCTTTGTCTTTCCGCAATTAAAAGACTTGACCTAAATGCAGAGCATTTAATTTTACATTCAAACTTATTGACATCCACGATTAGTTCTATGCCTCTACAAGGGTGGTATTATAGCTTCCTCAGAGAGTATTGCTAACCATTCTCCTGGTGACTCCTCAGACTGATTTTACGACTCCTACGGAAATAAGTCTGTCATAAACATCTGTCTGTGAATTCAGTAACTTACATATTATTTTAATCAATTCAATTCAATTCAAATACTTTATTATGCATAAACCCCGCGGGGGCACTTACATATGGTCACTTTTTTACATTTTTACCTTACACTACTACCGGATCGGAACGCGACCGCACTGAGAAGATCCGGCAAGAAACTCAGTGGGCTTGTCTTCTTTTTTATTCATTTACTTTTTTTTTTTTTAATAAGATAATATACAACAACATGTCTATTAATAGCTCCAGTGTGATGCCTTTCGAATCATCATACAATACAGTTATTAAATATAACGAAAAAGTACCATGGCTGGACCAGATCCCGCAAGCGGCACCCGATCACGAGTTAACCACTAGAGCAGCCATCACTCCCCTCAACCACAATGGAGGGAAGGGAGTGACCCGCTCCTCGTAGCTACCGCAAGCAGACCCTTCAGTGAGCATGACCAATACCATGGGCCACAAACATAAAACACAGATTAAACAACAAATTCGTTTGGCAAAACACGCTACGCTTTACAATTATATTAACAGCAACAGAATAAACATGTATGTAACACCTTTTGAAATAATCCTAAGCATATTATTGCTATCTTTTAGATTGCAAAGATTAGATTGGGCTGGACTACTTTCTTTCTTGCCCATAAGTATAGTAAAGTACGTCTAAGAGATTATCATATGCATACAAAAAATGTACGAGAAGGAAAACTCGAAACAAAACACAATACCAACCCATCAAACCAGCGTGGTATAGTAGTTCAATTTCCCTCTCATAATGGAGGAGACTCGATCCGAATAGTAGAATGTATATAATCTGATGATGACAATACCACACTGGGTTTAATTTCAAGGTTTCTGTTGTATAGATGTTATTATATCCTTTACGTCTTTTACGATATCTGTGGGCAAAGGAAGGTGGTGGTGAATTGTATACTTACTCCGTCATCACACGGATGGATAACTTTTTAATTCACAATGCTCAGTCTTTACTGGCATCATATTCGAAAAGAATTATAAAAAAATTAATTATTTATGAAATCAATTTGGATGTAATCCAAACAGTAACAATCCACCCGATTAGTGCGTAATATCAATGCCAAATATAAATAATACTTACATTTATGTAAACGTAATTGAATAATTGCGTAATGTAGGTCAGTTAAGGTCGGAATGTAGGTCTGTTAAATTTCTAAGGTTTTTTTTTTGGGGTGGGTCGCGATCGGCGCACTCCTCCCACCACTCCGTCCGGGGCGACAGAGGGGCGTAAGCACGCACACCCGCAACCCACCCGAACACCACGTCGCCTTCGTCGTTGGACCGACCACCGGAGCAGGGTTACTTGTCATCAGTGGTCAAAATTTCTAAGAATAGAAAGTACTTATATATATATATATATACTAGCTTTTGCCCGCGGCTTCGCCCGCGTAAAAATTTACTTGCATATTGCACTATTATCGCAAAGAATATTATCGGCATAAAGAGTATTACATTTCTTAATTTAAGAAATACTCTATCTACGTGTCAATTTTTATCCAAATCTGCTCAACAGTTTAAGCGTGATTGAGTAACAAACATCCAAATATCTTCACAAACTTTCACATTTGAATATTACTTCCAGCCTTGTAGTTCAGATTGCCGTGCAAATACGATGATAAATATGCCTTTCTTTAGTCTCTGATAACGTACTTTTCCATTGGTGAAAAAAAAATTATATCAATCAAACATCCGCAGTTTCATTCACGTAGAAATTCCCATGCCAATACCGAGATAAAAAATGCCTATGTTACTCGCTGATATTATAAATTTACACACATACCAAAAAAAAAATAATATAAATTCCAGAAATATCAGAGATATAAATTGCCTATGTTACTCGCTGACAACATAGGTAGCTTTCCATTGGTGAAAGAATTTTAAAAATTGCTCGACATCCCCCGGTATAGTTCTCGTTCCTGGCCAAATATCGGGATGAAAATAGCCTTTCACTGATAATATAGCTTTTCATTAGTGAATTAATTTTTAAAACCATTAAATTCCCGTGATTTCACCGACATTATACCCGATCCCGTAGGAATATCGGGATAAAATAGCTTAAATATGTTACTCGCTTAAAAATAGCTTTCCATTAGTGAAATAATTTTAAAATCTACTTGATTCAGCCACACCGGGATAAAATATAACCTGGGATAAAATATAGTCTAAGTTATTCCTTATGTACGACTGGTAGACCTGATGGTAAAATATAATCAATATCGGTCCAGACATTTTGAAGATTACCTGTCACGAATAGACAGACAGACAAAAAAATTTGGACCGTATTGTGTGAGCATAAATAAAACCTATTATTTTGATAGACAAACAGACGCTTCAAATTTATTTATTTGTAGAGATAGAAAATTGGAATAATATCTTGATTGTAACTTACTGTCTGGTAGCTGCTAGAAATATTACCACGCTTTCATTGTTCGTGGGTGTCGCAAAATACTACTAAGACAAAGATTTACATCGACCTGGACCGGTGATGCCGTCTGGCCAACAATGTCGTGCGCCAGGTCATAAAATGTTGCTAGAACGGTTGCTAGATCGGTATACAAAATTTCACATTCTTAGGCCCGGTATCTTTGGCTATACACTTTCACCCTCTTAGGGGTTGAATTTCCAAAAATTCTTTGTTAGAGCTCGCTTATACTTGCTAAAAATTTTTTCATAGTGCTTGGTAAGTGAGCACTAAGAAAATCTGGAGGTAATCCCAGAAAGCCTACCGTGTACTAAAACGATCCTTCCTAGGCTCAGTGATTTCGGTTAAACACTTTTCACCCCCTTAGGGCTAAAATTGCAAAAATCTCTCTTTCCCCAAGAAAGGAAACTTTATACAAAATTCCATGTTTCTAGGCCTAATGATTTCGGCTATATATTTTGCACCCCTTTAGGAGTTAATTTTAATAAAATAATTTCTTAGAGCTCACTTACAACAAAAGAAAGAGAATTGCATAGAAAGTTTTACGTTCCTAGCTCCAAGAGTTTCGTCTATACGCTTTTCAACCACTTAAGGGGGTGATTTTCCAAAAATCCTTTGCTAGTGCTCGTGTACCCCAAGAAATAAGACGACGTAAAAAGAAAATACTTTCCCCTATTTCAACCCCTTATACCTATTTTTTCGCGATAAAAAGTAGCCTTATATCCTTTCTCAAACTTTAGTTCATCTCTGTACCAAATTTCATCAAAATCGGTTAAGTGGTTTCGACGTGAAAGGCTTATAATAAAGGCTTAATATGCTTTTCAACCCCCTTTTTTTTTAGGGTTGGGCTGCGGTTGGCGCGCTCCTCGCACCACTCCGTCCGGGCACCCCAAGAAATACGATGTCCAGTGGTTTAGACGTGAAAGCGTAGCAGACAGACAGACAGACAGACAGACAGACAGAGTTACTTTCGCATTTATAATATTAGTAAGGATATATATTTTCTGTGTGGTGACGGAGTAAGTATATAATTCGCCATTCCCTATCTTGGTCGTGGATGTCGTAGAAGACGACTAAGAGATATAATATGCACATAACATCTGTGCAAGAGAAAGAAGACTCAAAATGAAACCCTGTACCAACATGTCTGACCTGCATGGTATAGTAGGTTAAATTCCCTTCCATTGTGGAGGAGGTCCGAGCCCAACAGTGGGACATATGTGGGCAGCGATGATGATAATGATAATGAAAGTATATAGGTGTAATATGTTTTCAACCTTTCTCGTCCAGTATGCCGCAATGTCTGTAAACAAGGATTTATAACTAGTGTGTTACCAGCGAGGACATATGGCACTGAATGGAGGCTCCATAAAAAGACTCAAACTCACACAACATGTGATGGAAAGGGCTCGGTATTAATCTATCTCACAGAATACAGAAATCCGTAGAACGAACGGGTGTAATAGACATTTTTCTTTTTTTTATGGGTGGGCTATGGTAAGCGCACGCGCGGTCCAGTCCGTCTGGGGCGATGAAAGGACGGCGCGCGGGCCCATAACCCACCCGTACCCACGTCACCTCGTTGTTGGGCCGACCACCGGAGCAGATGTGACTTGTCGTCAGTGGTCGGCCTGACGGAATACCCTTTCGGGTAACCTCACCTCGGGTGTAATAGACATTGCCCGCAGAATTACATACATACATAGATTCACGCCTCTTTCCCATAGGGGTAGGCAGAGACCACTTCCCTCCGCTTACTACGCTATTTTGACATACCAGTTTCACTTCTTCCACATTCATTAATCTCCGCATGTTGAAATGGCAATGGGCAAGCCACATCGCTCGATGAATCAATAACCGTAGCGAAGAAAGATGAGAAGTGGCGACCACGAATTGGACAATGCCGCGTAAGACGACCTCCTACTAAGTGGATTGACGACATCTTATCAGTGGCATTTCAAGTGGCATTCTCCTGAGGGCCTATGCCCAACAGTGGATTTCTTCAATCCCAAATAAACGGATACTAAGAAGTTTTCGCGGGAAAGGCAACATAACAAGTGATATTCTTATATTATATTCAATACTTTAGTACTTATTATCTTTATATATAAATTTCTTGTGTACGTGTGTATGTCACTGAACTCCTAAACGGCTGGACCGAGGTCGACGAAATTTTTTTTGTGTGTGTTTAAGGCGATTTGAGAATGATTTAGATTTACAATTGGACCCGGTAGGTGGCGTTATTTTATTTGAACAGAACAACGTCAGGTCAGCTAGTTTTGATGTAAAAAGATAGAAAGGAAAGTGATCATGATACGCGATTTCAACGGTCTTCTTGAGATTTCGTGGTGGGTTTTTCATTCTATCTACTATTGCTAAATAAAAGTGATCGTGGCCACTTTAAACCAAAGAATCCAATTTCTGACGTTATTGTTTCGAGGAATTACGCAAATCTTTAGTTCGAGAATACTGAAATAGGCTAAGAAGTAATCTTTATATCATTACATGATCACAGGCCACATAAGTGCCCCACACCACACGGGCCACTTCCACAATACGAAGAAAATTGACCCACTGTAACCACGCTAGTCAGACACTTTGGAATAGGGTTGCATTATGAGTATTTTTTCTCTTGCATATATTAGATCTTTACCTATGAAATTGCCGTTATGTATGAAAAAAATTAAACGATTTTTTTTCATGTATTTTTTATTTGTATTAATCGAAGTAATCACCTTCTTAAAGAACCCGATGCCCTTCTTAAAGAAATCAGCTGGACGGGAGGCAACAAATTCTTCAAAGGCATTTTGTACTGCCTCTCGGGTATTGAATTTCTTTCCCGCCAAAAAGTTATCCAAATTCTGGAAAAAGAAGTAGTCTGTAGGCGCAAGGTCTGGTGAGTATGGCGGATGACGGAGAGCTTCCAACCCCAGTTCTTGCAACTTGAAGACCGTCTGCTGTGCAGTATGAGGTCGCGCATTGTCGTGCAGGAGCAGCGGCGACGAGCGATTGACCAATGCTGGTTGGAGATGTGCCAGCTTCTCCATCATTGTGTTCAGTTCTTCACAGTACACATCTGCAGTAATGCTCACCCCGTTTGGTAAGACGCTGTGATGAATCACACCGGCGCTAGACCACCAAACAGTTGAACATCACTTTTCTAGGGGTAAGTTTTCGTTTAGGGCATTGTTTAGGTGCTGAACCAGGATCCAACCAACTTGCTGAGCGCTTGCGGTTATCAAATAGAATCCATTTTTCATCGCAAGTAACAATGCGTTTCAAAATTCCTTCATTTGTGTGTCTGTTGAACAATGCAAGGCATGTCTCGACGCGTACTTTGCGCTGGCGATTATTGAGTTCGTGGGGCGCCCATTTGTCAAGCTTTCTTACCTTGCCAATTTGACGCAAATGGACCAATATTGTTTTGACGCTAACGTCGAAAGCTGCTGCTAACTCAGCCGTAGATTGTGTATCATCGGCTTTCACAATCGTCTTTAACTCGTCATTGTCGACCAAAGTCTTCGGACGACCGTGAGGTTCATTTTTCAAGTCAAAATTTCTAGAATGGAAGCGAGCAAACCAAACCAAACAACAATAATACCAAACAACAAACAAAACCAAATAATAGGCGGTGTGTTGGTTTGTAGTGTTAGCTCCGTAAACGTCGTTAATGTTGCGTGCCGCTTGTGCCGCGTTGCTGTCACGACGATACTCATATTCCATAATTACTCGAATTTTTAACGTAGCCATGATGACGAAAAAGATTGAAATGCGATGAAAACGTAATACTAATCAATAAACAAATGACTGCTTTTGGAAAATGAATTCCATGTTTTAAAATAAAATTAATTTGAAATTAGAATTCTTAGCCAAACAAAAATTATTTTGATGGCCAGTACTGCAGAACGGCAATTACATAGGTAAAGATCTATTATATTATATGCATATTTAATCCCTTAGTCGTCTTTTACGACACCCAAGGCAAGAAAATGGGTGGTGAATTGTATTCTTACTTCGTCATCGCATAGATATCTAATAAATATTTTTTTTTTGAAAATAATTTTAATATATTTGTATTTCAGGATCGAATGGCTGAGCACTACAGGATCGCCCGGCTGCAAGATTGAAAAATGTGACCTAACAAATTGGGAATACATCGCTAAAATCGCGTATACCGACTTCACTGTTCGCTTTTAATGTAGACATATTTTTTGACAGATTAAATTTGAAAAAAAAAAATGGGTTTTATCGTTTATTTGAACGTATGACTTGTTTTTCGGATACTAAATACACTAAGTTTCAATGATAAATCATCCATAAAAATGTTTTTTATATTTAAACAAATAAAAAAGATGCTTTCACAGCGTTTTTATTTTAGAAATCTTTGCTGCAGTGGACATAGCGACTTTCATTGCCATACCATATAGAGTTTCTGCGCTTTCGGTATTTCAGAGCCATTTTTAAGTCAGCTCAGGTAATATATAAAAATACCTTTGAAAGATTTATTTAATAGATAAATTGAATTTGCAGAAATGCTTTAAAATTTCCTTCTCTTCTATTGATGTTATCTGCCTGCCTACATTTCATAGTTCATCACAGCCGGAGGGAAATTGACTTACCCTGCTGGTCAGACTTGTTGGTATAGAATTTTATGTCAAATTTTTTCTTTTTACATATATTCTTCAAGAGAAGGAAAACTCGAAATAAAATCCTATACCAACATGTTTAACCAGCATGGTATCATCATCATCGTCATCATCGCAGCCCATACACTGTGTCCATTGTGTCCGTTAATTATATGTTTGTAAAGTCCCTCGCAATACAAGGATTATTTCCTTAGTGCAGGGTGTTGTCTTAAATAGTAAATAATAATAATAATAATACACGTCCCACTACTGGGCTTGGGCCTCCTCTACAATGGGAGGGAATTTGACCTACTACACCATGCTGGTCAGACATGTCGGTATAGGGTTTTATTTCGAGTTTTCCTTCTCTTGCACAGACCTTATGTGCATATTATATCCCTTAGTGGTCTTTTACGACATCCACGGGTAAGATAGGGAGTGGTGAATTGTATTCTTACTCCGTCACCACACGGAAAGCAGCATGGTATAGTAGGTCAAAATTCCTCCCATTGTGAAGGAGGCCCAAGCCCAATAGTGGAGCAGTGGGTATGTGGGCTGCGATGATGACGATGATATATTCTTGCTTTATCATCAATTTAATTTCGTAGTTATCTGCTTCGAAAATCGTAAAAGAGGCGAGATTATCCATCCAGCTATCTATTCACATTTACTAACGAACATTAGTCTTCAAGTGGGTGCTAATATCGTAATGGCCACTTTTGACAAACGGGTTAGCGATTGCGTTTATATTATGTTTCCTAGGAGAATGCCGATTCTTATTCTCCTGTTTTTATTGGTGGTCGGCGCACTCCTCGCACCACTCCGTCCTTGGCGACAGGGGGCCGTAAGCACGCATACCCGTAACCTACCCGTGACACGTGGCCTTCGTCGTTGGGTGGACCACCGGAGCAGGGTGACTTGACGTCAGTGGTCGGCCTGACGGAATACCTCCTGAGCAGTACCTCCCACGCGGTCGGCCTCTTGGCGGGTAAAGGGCTAATTCCCCGGTCCAGTCCACCCTGATACTTATTCTCCTGATGATTTCTTAGCCAGTTTGAAGTTCTTAGTCACTCATTGTACTCTTAACTCGTTATCGCCCGCCTCGTTTCTTCTTTTGCATAGATGTTATATGCTTATTATATCCTTTAGTTGTCTTTTATTACTCAAGAGGACGATAGGGGTTGATAAACTGTATTATTATTCAGTAAATACAAGGGAAAGTTACTAATTAAATATTTTACAATAGATACATAATAAGCGGCAAAATAAACATTGTCTGGAGACAATCTTCATAAGCATATGCCGACAGATAAATAGTATCATAAATATTCGTCCGTCATACAATATTTACTACTGAATACTCAACGCGGTAGGTAGTTTATTGGATAATATTATCGATACGATTGTTTGTATTGAATTGAATAATTAATTAAGGCTTGTGTTATCGTTTTTTTTCTATTTATGTTATCGATTGGCTGAGTCCCACCGGATTACCCGACTGCAAGATTGAAAATGTGACCTAACAAATTGGAATATATCGCTAAAATCGTGTATACTGACTTCAGTCTGGTTTATTTTTTATAGTAAAGACCCTGCACTAAAGAAATAATATTGTAGGACTACTACAGGATTAATATTAGGGAGGACTTTTACAAACATATAATTAACGGACACAAATTACATCTAGACTTAGAACGACACCTTGTGCATCGCACAAAGTGTTGTCACGCGTGGGATTCCATCCACCGCTTTAGGTCGCTACCTTAACCGCTATCTCTGCAGTCAAATTATAAAGATGGTTTGTTGACAGGCTACATTTGAAAAAATAAATAGGCCGAGTTCAATATTCGCTGTTTGTTGACAAGCTAAATTTAGAAACAAGATGGCTTTTATAGTTTATTTGAAAGTATGACTTGGACACAAGTAGGTACACTAAATTTTATGATAAATGATACATTTACAAAAAGTATTTTACATTCTAACAACAAATAAAAAAGCATAGCGTAACTTTTTATTTATGTTATTTTATATCAATGTGTAGTGGCAGCTATATACCCACTACCAGCCCCAGCATTGCTCGTAGGTGTCGTAAAGGACGACTAAGTGCTTTGTATAGCCATGAGCTAACTCCCTATGATGATTAACAATTACATTCTCAAAGAGGGTAGTACAACTATCGTCAATAACAATATGCCGGCAGAGTAATTCCTACTTATACGTCAGCTCCAAGTGATTGGGGTAAAAGAAAGATAATAATATTTCTTTTTGTGTGTACAGCTGTTGGCCGCAGATAGCCTTGACAGTTTGACGCGGACTATGGGTGAGCGCTGAGGGCTCTCAACCCAGTGAAAGTATAGTAAGCGACATCGCCCAAGGGCTCCCCCTGTGGGTAACGGATCTCGGCTTGGGGCGTCGCTGGAGGCAAAGTGGGCGTGCCCACGTTTTGATGCGCAGATAATGATAATTGCTTTTTATTTAATTTTTATATGACAAAACTAGTCCGTGTGGTGACGGCTTAAGAATATAATTCACCATTCCTTCTCTTGCCTGTGGGTGTCGTAAAAGACGACTAAGGGATTAAATATGCTAATAACATCTATGCAAATGAAGGAGAACTCGAAACAAAATTCTATAGCAATACATCTGACCATCGTAGTATAGAAAATCAATATTCCTCCTACTGTGGGGGAGACTCAGTCCCAACAGTGGGACGTATATAAACTAAAATGGTGATGATAATGAAGTTCGTGCTTTGTAAGACGTCACACAGCTAGTATGCGATAGGAACAATGTTCAACGAAGCCAAAATGAGTCGATTGTCTCCTTCCACGGCTCCATACACAATATTTATCGCCGGTTACTATAACTCAGAGTCGTGATAAGTTATCGGTATTGTCTCAATGAATTAGCAAATTTATCAATCATTCCCAATAGGTATTTTGAACTTTATTTATATTTGAACAAAGACTAATATTACCGCATTATTAAATGAAAGTTATTAAAAGGACGAAGACCTAACACATTGTTCTAAATACTATATTTAGTATCGTATGTGATATAATTATTTTCTCCACGCATAATTCATTTATAATAATTATGAATAATTGAATGATATATAGTATGTGCTTATTTGTATTTAATTCAAAGAAATGTGATGTTTTATAGTTGATTCAATAAATTTTTCAATGAACTAATGATAAATAAAGAAGTTGATTATGCGGTGGTTGGATTCATTCTTGGTTACATTTGTTTTAATATGATTTTTTTTTGCATTATAAAATGTTAGTTCCTTTTGGATCTGTTTGTTAGCTTATCTATTCTAAAATATTCAATGGATAAAATTATTTTTAAGAATTTTATTGCGAAATCAAATGCGATTAAATCCGTAAAAATACTTTAACTTTAAATGTTTTAATACTCGCGTAAATATTAGAAATCATTATTTAGGTAATTATATATTTTTATGAAGTTTTCAAGGCCTTAACATTAAAGAAATAATAATTGTTTTACGGAGGACTTTATAAACGTACAATTAATGGACATAATTTATACTTAGACTGGTGGACCTCGGACCACTGGTACCGAGTTTCTTGTTATCCGCAACCAACCCAGCGGAATACCCTTCGGGTACCCTCATAAAATAATACCCTGCCACTTGTTGAAATAATATTGGATTTCACATATTTAAAATCATCAACATCACAGCTCATATGCGTCCCACCATTTGGCTCGAGCCATCTCCACAAAGGGTGGAAAACTGACCTACTATACCACGCTGGTGAGAGGGGTTACGGTTTTATTCCAAATTTTCCTTTTCTTGCATAGATGTGAATAATGAGTGATTGGTGAATTGATCTCCCTCTTCCTTACTCCGTCATCATTACACGGAAATTATAAATCATCATCATCACCTCAGCCCATATTCGTCCCACTGCTGGGCTCCAACCTCCTCCTTTATGAGAGATAATTAGATCAATTATACTACGCTGATCAGGTGTGTTGGCATAGGGTTTTTTTTTCGAGTATTCCTTTTCTTTTATTTATGTCTGCTAATTGTATTACGTGTGGTGTTTTTGAAGATTCCTTACACATTCTAATGGAGTGTACTCGAAATTCTTTTCTTCTAAAAAATTGATTTTTTGTATAGAAGCTGTTCGATATTGGTTTTTGTAATAGCATTTTGGCTAGTGCATTTGCAACTGAAGCATTTTTTTTGTATAAATTAGTAAGTAGGATAATTTAGTTGTTATTTCTATAATTGTACAAGGCGGTATTATCGCTAAGCGACAAACTTTTCTTTCAATAAATAAATTAAAAACTCTTATTCATCATTTATGACACGCACGAGCTAGAATGGGGATGGCGAATTGTATTCTTACTCCGTGACGACATGGAATGAAGAAGAAATTACAACCTAGACTAAGAAAAACAACTTGTACATCATACAAAGTATTGATATGTGTTGAACCCACTCGTCTTAGTACGGTAGGTCGTTTTAACCATTACGTCATCTACGTAGACAACTGATTAGCTTTGGAGACAGTTTTCTTGCAATAGGACATAAATATAGACAAATTAACATTATTTCTAGTCAAGATATATTTAGCAATGCGGTCGTCCAACGTAATAAATTTTATCAATCAATTTAATTCAATAACCAAGTTATTAATAAAACAATTTATACATTATCAATACGTTTATTTATCATTCAACAATAAACTTAATAATTTAGTACATTTTGTGTATTTACATATTCTGTACTTAGTACTAATAAAGACTTTCGATAAATTGACTTAGAGTACTTATATTAAATTAAGCTAAATATAGATATATGATCTGATCAATGTTTTGGAAGACAGAGAAGATAGTTTTGTATTTTGTTAATATTTATAGTTTATAGAAAATTTTAAAGACACTAAAATTACTATCGCAATAACAAAAAAACACCAAACCTACAAATAGTATGATTTTTCGTAGCTGAACGTTTGATATATTTGAAAAATAAAAATTCGTTAGCACATTAAACCACAACATCATTTTGGAACTATTCATAAAATTATATGCAGATATCCTTGTCTCATCAAGACGAATGTAATGACGTGTAATTTACCAAAATCGGTTGGGCTGTTGATTAGTTACCAGCGACTACAAATTATATACATACAGGTCAAATATATATTCTTCTGAATTTCATCGCAGTCGAAGAAAAAAGAAAATGTGATGGTTCATATCATAATGCTAGAATAGATCAATAGACAGGTAGCAAAAAAAATTAGCACCGACCATTCTCATTACAGAAATTCAACAGCAAATAAAAACAGAAACTCCCGTAAAAAAAGTCGAAAATATCATTTAATTTTGTGTCCCTTAAATTATATGTTTGTAAAGTCCCCCACAATACTTTTTCGTTTGATCGAGTTTGAAATCACAACGATTCTAAAGAAGTTTCACTTCAAAAACTTCTCCATCCGTTGAAAGTTTCATACATAGTTTAATAGAATTTAATCTAATATTTGCGATACAAAATATACAACTAAAGTAGGGTATCTGTTTTCACATTACCACAGTTTATATTATATAATTTATAAATAATAGTTTTGTTCCAATATTAGCTATGACATTTGTGATTAAGTCTTCAACAGTAGAGATAGCCTAATGACCAGTAGAATGACACTCAGGGATCTTAATTTGTAAGAGAAGTCAGTATCGACCGAATCAATGAGAACCCAAGATTTAACATTGTTTTCGTTTTAGTAATCCATGTAAACGACATTTAACTCATCTTAATGATCGATTAAGTCAATCGAAAAATTCGAAATGAATCCGCCAATGCACGCCGGCAGCCTGATACTCGCTTTTTTGAAGTCAAAACTTCTATAGCCAGGGTTGGATGGAGAGTAAATTCACGTAAGTGATTCGACATGGTCACGTGACGTGTTAAGGCTTTTTTTTATGGGTAAGCGGACACGCCGTCCATTCCGTCCGGGGCGACGAAAGGACGGCGCGCGGGCTCATAACCCACCCGTACCCTTGTCGCCTTTGTCGTTGGGCCGACCACCAGTGCCGAGCTCCTTGTTCTCAGTGGTCGGCCCAACGGAATACCCTTTCGCGTACCAACACTATATCTATAGCTATGGCAACGTATCACTATATATGCACCGATAGATGTTAAAACAAGATACACATTATTTTTATTCACAAATTTTAAATCAATGTTAAACAAATAATTTGAATATCCAAAGATAAGATGTTTGCTCATAGTTTTAAGTTTACACTTCTGTCGGCAGGTATCATGACTTCTTTATATTTTATGTTATTGTTAACATTATTTAATACATTTTTTGGGGATAGGATAAAGACTATTAGGTCACACTTCTCCCAAATCGTCTGGAGCGGTGTAGGAGATGGTATGCATGAGGCGGTCGAGTAGTTCACGAACGTAAATCATTATTACGTTATGGAGTAACCGTTAACGAGCCTTCGTTATTAATAAACCGATACTACGGTTTTGAAAATGTGGTACTAACCCAGTTAAGCCGATCTGTTTAGGGTTGTAGGCAAAAGCTTAGAATAATAACGTATAGAAGGATAGCGTCAGTACTTCGAACGATCGAAATATGAATCTAAAAATACTACATGCGCGCAGGCGATTACACACGTACACACGCACACCACTATACAAATCATGAAATCAAATTTTGTTTTTATTAACATAAATCGTCGAAATATTTTTAAAAGTAATGTTAAAAATCTTTTTATGTTTTTCAAATGTGTCGTGACACCATTTCAATGCACAAATCGTCATAATTAGCTATTTATTTTTTAAGAGTTACATACGTGCAGTAGTGACCTTGTATATTACGGAACGGTTCCGGTGTAAGCTCCATTAGGCTCCAATTGAAATGCTTAATTTTTTGTGCGCCGACTTACCTTCTATACGTTATTATTCTAAGAGGCAAAAGATTGTTTGCAGATTGGCCCTTATACTAGATAAACTTTAACCCATATACATCATTATCATCACAGCTCATATAAGTCCTTCTGGGCTCAAGACTCCTCCACATTGGAAGGAATTTGACGTACAGTACTACGCTGGTCAGACGGTTGTTACGGATTTCGCGTTTCACTGCTGGGCACGAGCCTACTCCACAATAGGAAGGACCTTACTATATGCTAGTCAGACAGGTTGGGGTTTTGATTCGAATTTGCCTTCTCTTGCCTAAAGCTTATCTGCATATTATAATCCCTTTATAGTCTTTTACGACATACACGGGAAAAATGGGGGTGGTGAATTGCATTCTTACTTCTTTATCCATATATATCTATACCAATAAATAAAATTGGAGTGTCTGTTTGTAATGTCAAAATAATAGGCTTTTTTCATGCTCAAACGGTTATTTGCACGACACCTATAGAGTGGAGTAAACTAGGCTATATTTTATCCCGGTATTTCCACGGGAACGGGAACAACGGGGATAAGGCGACAGAAACCGAAGCGAAGGGAGGGCGGGTTGCTAGTAATATATATATCCATTTTAACTGCTTTGCTTGTCTAATAATCTATATTTCTGTTAACAAATGAGTTTTATAAAGTTTTATTCGCACTTCAAATTAATTTCATTGCGACGTGTGTGTGGCTAAAGTATTTGATTACTTATATTATAATTATGAGTATAATACAAAGTATTAACAAATAAAAACCGACTTCAAACTCTGAAGTATGCTCTCTGAAGTGTATTTTGTACTCACGTAAGAATATATTCTTCTTTGACGTAACAAGATAAAAATCTTTCTAAAAATTTTATTCTTCACATTATCCTACGTTTGTAGAAAAACAACACTAATAATAGAAAAAAAGGTATTTAATACATTGAAAGTTCATGATCACGGGCGGACTAGACTTTCTTCTTGTACTGGCAACAAAACAACAAACAAAACTTGTAACACAATGTGGGTCACAATTTTATAACTAATTTCTATAGCGGGTAGATAAGTATAAATATCTGCAATAACGACGACTTGTTTGGACGTCAGACATCTTAGTCCGCCCGTGACCATGAATGCTGTAAAGTGTTCGAAACGTCGGGCAATCATAAATCAAATACAAACGCGATAAAATCCGTAGTTTTATTTACAATGTGTAATACTCGCTTAAACATCAGAAATCATTATCAAAGAGAATTATCAAAATTGATTCGTAATTGGTGGAATGATCGCGTAATATATATATATATATATGTCACCGGATTATTGTACGAACCGTTAGTTTATAAACTATCTAGTGAGATTATAAACTATCGATAGATTGTGAACGGACACAAAACTTTACAATCTAACGCTTATATTTTCGTAAGATTGGGTGAAGAAGAGCACGTGTTCTTGTGCATAGAGTTACAAACATAATTATCAGCAATTAAAAAGCTCATTGTCAGCAAATATTAACGTACATGATTAAATACCACCAAAAAACTGTTTTTAATATCATTAATCAATTTAATGTAATGTAGTAATGTCGCTAAAATAATAATGGCGGCTGGGCAGCTTATGAAAACTGATTCGTTGAACCAATCAGCGTGCACTTTGCGTTTTGTTCACAATTTGACGGTTGAACATAGTCAGTTTATAAACTTACGAAAATATAAGCGTTACATTGTAAATTTTTGTATCCGTTCACAATCTGTCGATAGTTTATAATCTCACTAGATAGTTTATAAACTAACGGTGCGTACAATTTTACGGTGACATATACAAACATAAAAATATTAGATGAATTTCAAACCTCCTTTTTTGAAGTCGGTTAAAACTGTATACAACTATGTATAACTTTACGATTATCACTTCACCGTAAATTAAGACAAATAATCCCATTGGAATCACTTCAAATCACCATCTCCGCTGGGGTGGTAGAACTAAGTTTTTAAGCACTACAAAAAGTTCACAACACCGAATATGTACATGACAGATACCACTTTCTGTTAAACTTTCTCTTCTGGCATTTGTAATGGGAGGCTCGCGTCTTCTGGCCTTCTAGCAGCGGCTGCTGCTTGGAGAGCTCTCCTATGCCTCTTCTTAGTTCGTTCTTTATGGAAGAATAGTCGTAGATAATGGCAAGGGAATACCACACACTCGCCGGCGGGTTCTTCCGCATCGATATACACTCCTCGAACAATGACGGAGTTGGAGCAGTTCAGGAGTATTAAGAGTGTGAGGCTGATGATGTGGGAACTCCAGTTGCTGAGTTTTGGTTTACCTGAAAAGATTATATCATGACAGTTAATGATTAAAAAAATAAGTCTTATTTCTACAGTGTGGTGACGGAATAAGAATACTATTCGCCACCCTATTTCTTGCTCATCGGTGTCGTAAAAGACGACTAAGGGATTGTAATATGCAGGTAATATCTATGCAAGAGAAGGAAATATATACATACATATATTCACGCCTTTTTTCCATAGGGGTAGGCAGAGACCACTTCCCTCCACTTGTTACGATCTTGACATACTACTTTCGCTTCCTCTACATTGATTAATCTCTTCATGCATATTCTTCGGTTTAGGGTACTTCTAACCTGGCCTTTCTTAAGGACGTCCCCGATTTGATCGTGAAACGTCCGCCTTGGTCTTCCCCTTCCAACACTTCCGCTCAGATTCACCTTATAAATTCTTCTTGTTAATCTACTTTCATTCATTCTCTCTACACGTCCAAACCAACTTAACATACCTTTCTCAATCCTTGTCACTACATCAACATTCATACCACAACGTTCCCTAATTACACTGTTCTTAATTTTATCACTCAGTTTTACACCAATCATGCTCCTCAGCGCTCTCATTTCCACAGCATTTATTTTACTTTCATGTTTCTTTTTCATGTTTCGAGAAGGAAATCTTGATATAAAATCCCCTACGAACACATTTGACCAGCGTTGTATAGTAGGTCAATTGCCTTCCCATCATGGAGGAGGTTGAAGCCCAGCAATGGGGCGTGGACGCTGTGATCATGATAATGGTGAACTTATATAACTACAGATATGGCACATATGTTTATGAAATGACAAATGTTGATGTAGTTTAAAGTGAATGAAGAATGCTTCTCGACAGCATTTTTCAGAGAAGCGCGGAGTTAACATACTTTTCGGATTTACAGGCAAAAAGTTACAGTTCGGGTCATAGGTAGGTTAAAAAATCTTTGCAATAAAAATAGGAGATAAGTAATATAATACATTATTATTTTACAACTAGCAACCCGCCCTCTCTTTGCTTCGGTTTCAGCATAAAATATAGCCTAGGTTACTCCCTGATATTATAGCTTTCCATTTTTCCATAGGTGAAAAAATTTTTGAAATAGGTCCAACCGTTTTGAAGATTACCCGGAACAAATAGACAGACAGACAGACAAAAAAAATATAAAGTGTATTTTAGGTATATGCACTATAGTGCAAATAACCGTGTGAGCATGAAAAAAGTTTATTATTTTGACATTACAAACAGACACTCCAATTTTATTTATTGGTATAGATGTAGGATAGGAAGGGACATTCATCATTTTTTAATGGTCAATCTATGTTACATAACATCATTGACTCATTTATGCCCCACTGTTGGACTTCAGCCTCCTCCACAATAGGAGGGAACCTTGACCTTCCTATCATGCTGATCAGACAGGTTACTATAAGGTTTTGCTTTGAATTTGACATTTCTTGTATAAATGCATATCGTATTCTCTTAGTTATCTTTTACGACACCCACGGGCAGGAAAGGTGGTAGGGCATTGTATTCTTACTACCGTCATTACACGGATTAAGCAGCAATTAAAAAACAAATCTAAAATCTAAACTTACTTGGAAAAAAATAAATATCCAGGAGACCCCACACACCTCGCCACACATTAACCGTTGCCACAAAGGACATTAAATGGTATATATCAGCTAGAAGCAGTCTTGGTGCACCATGAAGTCTGGCTGCCGCCCAGCGTACTGGAGCTTGTAGAGCGAAGGTTACTATCACTAAACTGTAGCCCAATATCTGTTAACAAAGAAAAAATAAATTTTAGTAAAAGTTTTAGAGTTTTTTTTAAAGGTACTAATTCTTGTGTTGCAGGGGCCGTTACAAACATGCAATGAACGAACACAAATTATATTCAGACTTACGGAGTAAGAATACAATTCACCAACCCCTATTTTGTCCGTGGGTGTCATACAAGATGACATCTCTGCAAGTGAAGGAAAACTCATAATAAAACCCTAGAGCATCACGTCTGACCAGCGTGGTAAAGGTCAATTTCCCTCCAATTGTGGAGGAGATTTGACGCACTCAGTGGTACGTTTATGAGGAGAAATAAATGAATGAAATAACGGTTACTAAAAGCGCTCACACTCAGAATAAAATATTTGTAAATAGTACTTCAAATTGTGAATCAATTATCTATAGTAGTTAAATACCGTTCATTTATTTATCGATCTCATGAAATATTATATTTCATGAGAAGTATAAAAAAATATATTATCAAACTCATCAAATATAATAAAATAAAATATTTACACAATACTGAGGGCAACTGAAATAGATTCGAAATGAAAAAGAATTAAATAAAAAACCATGTGTATGGTAGAATTAAGAACAGAGTGATTAGGAAACGTTGTGGTATGAATGTAGATTTAGTGACAAAGATTGAGAAAGGTTATGTCAAATTGATCTGGTCATGTAGAGAGAATGAATGAAAGAAGAATAACAAGGAGAATTTTTTAGGACGAGTATGAATGGAAGTGTTGGAAGGTGAAGACCGAGACGGACGTTCCACGTTTAAATCGGGGACGTTCTTAAGAAAAGCCAGGTTAGACTTAACCTTAACCGAAGAACATGCATGAGAAGATTGATCAATGTGAAGAGGGCGAAAGTGGTACCTCAAGATCGTAGCAAGTGGCGGTTATCTCTGCCTACCTCTAAGGGAAAGAGGCGTGAGTATATGTATGTATGTATACCTAGTCTTGCCCTAAATATTGTAACAAAGAAAAAAAATATTTCTATTGCAAATAACAATTATTACTTTTACAGTGTGATAGTTAATATAAAAAAAATATATAAAAAGCTTATTCGAAGTGGTCTCCATTGGCTGCAATACAGTCCTTTAAATGCTGAGGCCAGTTGTCAATAGAAGCACGCACTCTTTCCATGGGCAAATTCTTAACTGCCAATCGTATGGATTATTTTAGGGACTTCAAATTATCATAGCATTTAGTGCAAGCCATACTCTCTAAAACTGACCATAAATCATAATTCAGCGGATTAAGATCGGGAGTAGACGACGGTCAGTCTTCAGCTCTGATGAAGTCCGAAACGATCGTTTGCAACCAAGACTGCGTAGACCGAACTTTATGACCCGATGCCGAGTCTTGCTGGAAGGACCATTCTTGGTCATTGAACATGGTGTTGTTAAGCGACTTCACTAACTTCTCAAGAATGGTATCTTGTTGCACTTGTGCCGATGTTTTAATACCTTTTTCACAAAAGTATGGCTCAGTCACTCCTTCATAGCTAATACCCCACCGAATCCATATAATGCCCATGTTGGACTCTGCCGACTATAGGCTGCAAGTCCTAAGTCATCTTTTAAAATACGCTACATGGTTCTAGGTGTCTGCATCTGCATCTCCCGAGATAAAATCTTTTGCTTTCGGACAGGATTTCTTCAAACTTTTTCCCTTACTGCTTGTCAAAGCAATAAGGGAAAAAATTCAAAGGTGGTCACACCTTTTTCATACGAACACTACGTGGACGGCCAGATCTTTTTCTATCACAAACAGAGGAGGTCTCATTGTACCTATTAATAGCCCGGTATACAAAAATTTTACTAATACCAAGCGTATGGAGAGTTTTAAAATTGCATTTGGCTCCATACCTACTTTGTATAGTGCAATCACAGCGATTCGGTTCTCTTTATCACTCCATTCCATTTTAATAACGCAAAATATTGTAGTAACAATGTATTGGCGCCAAAATGATAAAATTCAAATGTAATGTTTTGTTTATTTTTAATTGTAACAGTATTTATGACCAGATTAAGTATATGTGTACAACTAAATTCTTAAATAATAATTTAAAGCCTTTCTATAGAACTATAAATAAAAAGTTGTTTATAAATAGAACAATAAATATTAGTTAATAAGATAATTTTAAAGCGGAATCATGTGAACAATGGCTTTACAAACGAACTTATAGACATTAATTGCAATGTGGCGCCTTTTAATAATCCTAAACACAACAAATAATATACGTACTTTCTTATCGTTAGGTGATGATATTATATTCAAATCCTTTCTCATAAATAAGACTTTATATAAATACTTATTTGTTTTAATAATTATTAACAAATAGACCTAATAGAAGTAAACATACTTTAGATGCTACTGGAAACACTATTAAATAAATAAATTAAGTAATTAGTAGTTTTCCTTTTGTTGTGTAAACACAACGAAATACGTCATCAGTACACGGAATTTCCGTGTGGTGACAGAGTGTGAATACAATTCACCTCTCTTGCCCGGGAGTATCATAAGGACGACTAAGGGTTTTGATAGGCCGATAAAATCTATGCAATAAAATACTTTCTTTTTTTTTGGGTTTGAGTTACGGTCGGCGCACTCCTCGCCCGACTCCATCCGGGGCGACAGAGGGGCGTAAGCACGTACACCTGTAACCCACCTGTGACACGTCGCCTTCGTCGTTGGGCCGACAACGGCAGCAGGGTGACTTGTCGTCAGTGGTCGGCCCGACGGAATACCCCCTGAAGACTACCCTCTCCTCAACCGACGTCCCCCCCTCAGGGAGTTGGTCTTTCCTCGCGCGGTCGGCCTCTCAACGAGTGACGGACTAATTCCCCGGTCTAATCACCCACGGCCTCGGATGCAATAGACTTACCTTTACATTGATGAGGCCCGAGCCCAATAGTGGAACTTATTTCGGCTGAGATCATGATGATATGTAGATACAAAAGACGTATGTAGTTTAATTGTTTTCTAATAATTAATTTTAATGATGTAACCACGCATCAACCCTTTACTATAGCGTGGATATCGCAAAAGGTGGCTTAGAGATATAAGTAGATATGTCCACTGTAAGGAAAGGAATGGTTCTCCGTATAGTGATAGAGTAATAATAAAATTCACCACCCGTGATTGTCGTAAGAGACGACTAAGGGATTTTATATGCATACAATTTCTATGAAAAAGAAGGAAAATTGGAATTAAAGCCCTATACGTATACTGTTTGACTCATTATCATCATCAATCAGTCTATCGCCATCCACTGCTAGGCGTAGGCCTCCCTCAAGTTACGCCACAAAGTGCGGTCCTGTGCCGCCTGCATCCAACGACATCCAGCACCTTTCACCAGGTCGTGGTCCATCTAGTTTGTTGAAGGCGTCCATTACTGCGTCGTCCGACGGACGACCATTTGGCTAGCATGATAAATTAGGTCAGTTTTGCTCCTGTTAAACAAGATCTCAGTCCCGTAGGGGAAAAACTATGAGCTAAGATTATGAAGAAAAGGAATACCTGAAATGAAACCCTCTGAGAAATTACTGGTATATCACGTCGAGTATCATGGATTCAATTATTATTATGTATTTATTGATTAATTGTCTATTACCCCGATGTAAGATTCGTGGCTTGCTCTTATAATAAGAGGTTTTGATGTCATCGTCCTTTATGCTGCTTAAATGGCAAACTTCGTCGTAAGACGTATGAAGTTTACTATTTAACTAGTAAGGGTTGACATCAGGAAGGCGGCCGGTTAGTAGGAGTTAATATCTAGGAGGCAGCCGACCATAAAAAAATTACTAAAATTTTTGCGATAAGTACTATGGTAGAGTAGATATTGCGTCGACCCCAATCATGGAGATGAATGTAGGATGACGGATGGGTAAGAGGGGAAGTATTATATTGTATTCTTTCTTCGTTACCACGCGGAATATTGTTAATAATATCATCTGACGAACTATTATTTACTTTTATATTTATAGACAGGTCTTTAATGAAGGCTTTAAGGTGTCTTAGCTAAGGAATTAGAAGTTATCATATCTATGACGTATATAAATAAAAAATGTATTTGTGGAGATTAAATAAAAATAAACAATGTATATAATACGTAGATAAAAATTTCATTAAAATCATCAATCATCATCAAAAATACGCTTGTATTTTTTGATGATGATTTAAAATGTGTTAAGGCTATTAAGGAAACATCCCATTAGGATTTGCTACAAGAAGACTTATACGATTGGGGTGGGCTACGGTCAGTACACCCGCAGCCCGGCTCCGTCGGAGGCAACAAGGGGGGGGGGGGGGTTCGCCCCCATAATCCACCCTATGGTACGTTGCCTTCGTCGTTGGACTGACCGCCAGTGCAGAGTTCCTTGACTTCAGTGGTCGGAATAATTTTACGTCTTTAAATATAAATAAACGCAAGAATATTATATATATCATCATCATCATCATAATACCACATATACGTTCTACTGTTGGGCTCGAGCCTCCTCCACAATAGGAGGGAAACCGACCTTACCATGTTGGTTAAATAGATTGGTATAGGGTTTTATATCAAGTTTTCCTTCTCTTGCATAGATGTTATATGGGTATTACATCCCTTAGCCGTCTCTTACGACATCCACAGACAAGATAGGGAGTGGTGAATTGTATTCTTACTCCGTCACCACAAGGTGACTACATATATAGGTATACCAATTATAATATCAATATGATTCCTCCACCTGAAGAAATAGTGTTATGCAGAGTTATTTTTGAAACAAAATTGATGTTTATTCCATATATAAATTAGTTACTTTTATTAGTTACTCTACTACTAGTTACTCTTAGTCAAAAAGCTATTAAAAAGGTTAGGCTTTCAAAAAGTTATTCGGAACAGTAGTTTTTAGGAACGCATATACAAAAATAGCATTTTATAAAACGTAACGTTTTGTCGTCGTTTCAGTTCATACTGTTCCCACGGGTGGGCTCGAGCCTCCTCCCCAGTAGGGGAGCCCACCTACTGGTGAGAAATTGAATTAATTTACTATGCTGATATGACATATTGATGTTGCGTTTTATTTCGAGTTTTCCTTCTCTTTCCTGTCTCATGCTGTATGCATATTATATCCCTCAGTCGTCTTTTACGACACCCACAGGCAAGAAAAAGGGTGGTGAATTGTATTCCTATTCCGTCACTACACGGAAGCGTAGCTTTGTGTTCGTAGCATTGTAGAGTATTGCAGTGTGATTTGGTCACCAAATCATAGTTTACTTCAGTTAAGAATCGTACGTATTCAAAAGCCCTTTTTTAGACATTTTTTTTGTAGGCTACACTAACTTCTTTATATGAAGATATGAGAAGAGACTAAAACACTTTAAAATGGACACTTTACTCGTTCGTAGACAGTTGCCAGACATGTTGGTTCTTTATAATATATTAAGAAATTGTTATGACTGCCCGGCTTTAATACAATGCTTTTATTTACGTATTCTTAGATACATACCTAGGCGCATACTTACACTCGCAATAACAAGCTTTAGCAAAAACTAATTTAAAATAATTATCTACTGTGCCTAAACCACTATAAGCTTTATAATTCTATAAACCAAAATATGAATATCTTTGCAGATCCAAATTTAACATGACTATACTGAGATTGTTAAGAAATTATACTGGAGGTCATAGGTTCGATGGATACATACATAACTAATAAATTATTATGTTAAATTTGTATATTAATTATTTTGAAGTAAAACTTCTTTACGCACTCTTGACTCAGGGAATAAGCTGGGGCATTCATGACGAAAACGTTGCGAAAATTGTGATCAGGCGAGGTGAACGAAAGTTGAGGCAGATATAAGTTAGTGAAAATATAAAAAGAGAGAGAGTTACGTTTTGTATATCTAAGACACAGTGCAGACCTATCTTGTATCACACTAGGACCAAAAGAGAGCAGTGCGAATATTTATATCGCTTACAGTTTAATAAAAGTGGCATTTTAATAACATGAAATAACTTAATCTAGGTTCTATATAGTTTATCTGAATACATATTTCTCATCTCAGCCAATATACGTCCCACTGTTGGGCTCGGGCCTCTACATTATGAGAGAGAAATGAACCTACTATACAACTGGTCAAACGTGTTGGCATAGAGTTTTGTAACGAATTTTCTTTATCTAATGGATGTTATATGAATATTATATCCTTTATTCGTCTTTTATAGTTACCCATGGGCAAGAACAGGGGTGGTGAATTATTTTCTTACTATCATCACACAAAAAACATATTACCAGTAAAAATTGGCGTAACTCCACTCTGTATCTTCTTTCTTGATATTGACACAATGCAAACGTTTTGGAATATTATTCAATCATCTTTTTATAACACAATTGCAGAACGTTATTGTGGTTGAATAGGATACCTTGTGAAGGAAACCATTTGTTAAAGGATATTTCCTTCCAAGAATATTAAATTAGACGATCATTCTTCATTAAAGAGGGTAATTTATGACGTAATATTGCATAAATAACAGACTTAATCCTGAAAGAACGTGAGTAAATACAAACATTGGTAAAAACTCCTATATCATGCGATGAATGTGTTATAAGTAAATGAAGGGCTGAGAAGGAAAATTAGAAATAAAACTTTATACCAACCAGCCAGACTTGTGTGGTAGCTCAATTTTTACTAATGTGGAAGAGGCTCGAGCCCAGTAGATGAGCTATGATAATGATGAAGGGATTTTGCTAAATATAAATTAACTAGCCGACCCGGCAAAATTCGTACTGCCATAATTTTTTTCTAAATGTCCGAAAATATAGTCTGTCTATAGCTGTCATTTGCGTTTTGATATTACATGATAGATGCGTTTTTGTTATACCACGTTTTATAGTGACTCCTTTCTCTTTGACGTTTTATGTTAAGTCCTACGGGAACCCGGTCGAACGGGATAAAAAGTATCCTATGTCCGTCTCCTGGTTCTAAGCTACTTCCCCGCCAATTTTCAGGTAAATCTGTACAGCCGTTCTTGAGTTATAAATAGTGTAACTAACACTACTTTCTTTTATATATATATAGACTAGCAACCCGCCCTCGCTTCGCTTCGGTTATAGGTTATAGTCATTTTACCCGCGTAGTGCCCGTTCCCGTGGGAATACCGGGATAAAATATAGCCTAGTTTACGCCCTGATATTATAGCTTTCCATTGGTGAAAGAATTTTTGAAATCGGTCCAGCCGTTTTGAAGATTACCCGGAACAAACAGACAGACAGACAAAATTTTTTTAATTGCTATTTTAAGCATAGGTGTCGTGCAAATAACCGTGTGAGCATGAAAAAAGCCTATTATTTTGACATTACAAACAGACACTCCAATTTTATTTAACACCCTGCCCTAAGGAAATAATCCTTGTATTGCGGGGGACTTTACAAACATATAATTAACGGACACAAATTACATCCAGACTCAGAACAACAATTTGTGGATCGCACAAAGTGTTGTCCCGCGTGGGATTCGAACCCCCGATACTGGCACTGTAAGTTGCTATCTTAACCACTACGCTGCACTATCTGTGCAGTCAGTCTTATATGAGCTGAGATGATCATGACAGCTAAGGTAATCTTAATAAGATGTGGAGATTGTAATCTTATTCCGTCAAGGTGACAGAGCAACATTTCAGGTGAGCTTTAAATATTTTCTATATATTTTATATTATACGTCGTTTTATTGTAACAGATTTGATTAGACAATTTGGTATAGAATTTATGTCGAGATTATTTTCTTATGAATAAATATCATATGTATATTATATTATACATAGTCGTTAGTCGTTTTACGACACCACACAGGCAATATCATCATCATCATCATGGCAGCCCACATACGTCCCACTGTTGGGCTCGGGCCTCCTCCACAATGGGAGGGAATACGATACTGGTCAGACATGTTGGTATAGGGTTTCATTTTGAGTTTTCCTTCTCTCGATGTTGTGTGCACATTATATCCCATAGTCGTCTTTTACGACATCCACGGACAAGATAGGGAGTGGTGAATTGTATTCTTACTCCGTCACCACACGGAGCACCACAGGCAAGATAGGGTTGGTAAATTGCTATTTTTTCACTACGCAGAAACTTCACACTTCGTTTGATTATATTAATTTGAAATAAAAGGTATGTCAGTTTATAAGTCCTATTGTTGGATTCCGGCTCCATCCAGAGGGTATTACTTACTATATCACACTTGTCAGACGTGTTGACACAGGGTTTTATTTCTAGTTCTCCTTCTCTTGCATATATGTTATAAGTATATTATATCGCTTAGTTGTCTTTTACGACAACCACGTTCAAGACCAAGAATACAATTTATTACTCCCACAGTGGTGGATTGTATTCTTACTCCGTTACCATACGGAATTGACGTGTAATAAGTCTGCTAAATGCTCTACGAGGGTTAAATAAAGTAAATGCGCAAACATGTTTACTAATAATACGACTATTTCCGTCCGTCCGTGGATCCTTCGTGCTCTATTTATAGTTAATTGCCGGACTTCGGATATGTCCGTGTGCATATGTGCTAACTGACTATTATATTTGTTAGGTTCTTAAAGGACAGACATGAATTATTCTCAGATCGATTAGCAGATTCTAAATTCTTGATTCGCAGATCCTAGAAATCTGATAAGATAATCTATATATCTATCTATACCAATAAATAAAATTGGAGTGTCTGTTTGTAATGTCAAAATAATAGGTTTTTTTCATGCTCACACGGTTATCTGCACGACACCTATGCCTAAAATACAGATTAAAAAATTTTTGTCTGTCTGTCTGTCTGTTTGCTCCGGGTAATCTTCAAAACAGCTGGACCGATTTCAAAAATTCTTTCACCAATGGTAAGCTATAATATCAGGGAGTAAACTAGGCTATATTTTATACCGGTATTCCCACGGGAACGGGAACTACGCGGGTAAAACGACTAAAACCGAAGCGAAGCGAGGGCGGGTTGCTAGTGTATACTATTTTGAAAGGTGTTTTTGTGGATGTGAAATATTTTCTATATTAATGCGTCAATTCTAATGACCACCGATTATTTGACCCTCTAATAATAAAATAATTTCATCATCATCATTTTAGTTCATCTACGTCCCACTGTTGGGCTCCGGCCTCCTTCACTGTAGGAGGGAAATTGACCTCCTACACCACGCTGGTCAAATGTGCTGGCATAGGGTTTTGTTTCGAGTTTTTCTTCTCTTACATAGATATTATATACATATTATATCCGTTTGTTGTCTTTTACGACACCCACGGCCAAGAGAGAGGATGGTGAATTATATTCTTACTCCGTCACCACACGGAAGATACATTAATAATAAAATAATTTATTTATTATAAATTCTATCTCTTCTTAGCTCTTTTCTAACTATAAAAATTAAAAGCTCTACTTAAATAATATACGAATATTATATATATAAAAGAAAGTCGTGTTAGTTTTACACTATTTATAACTCAAGAACGGCTGTACTGATTTAGCTGAAAATTGTCGGGGTGGTAGCTTAGAACCAGGAGACGGACATAGGATACTTTTTATCCCGATCAATCGGGTTCCCGTGGGACTTGTCATAAAACTTCAAAGAGAATACAAGTTACTATAAAACGTGGTATAGTAAAAACGCATCTATCATGTAATAACAAAACGCAAATGACAGCTATAGACAGACTATATTATCGGAAATTTAGAATATATTTACGAAAAAAATTACAGTGGTACGAAGTCCGCCGGGTCGGCTAGTCTATATATATATAAAAGAAAGTCGTATTAGTTACACTATTTATAACTCAAGAACGGCTGTACGGATTTGGCTGAAAATTGGTGGGGAGGTAGTTTAGAACCAGGAGACGGACATAGGATACTTTTATCCTGTTTCTTTTTAATGATGTTTACAAGATTTCGCCAATAACTCTTTTATCCCGTTCGATCGCGTTCCCGTGTGACGTGACATAAAATGTCAAAGAGAATACAAGTCACTATGAAAAGTAGTATAAAAAAACAACATAATTTTGTCTATAGTTAAGTATGGTTGAAAATTTGATAATTATAATTTTGTCAGAAATCAATAATGAGTAATTTGTATTCTCTTTGAATCATCATTAACAATGCCGCGACCAAGACGATCAAATCTTTCCCGACAAACCCGTAATGCAATGGTTCTTCCATTAGATACTATATTTTCGGAAATTTAGAAAATATATTTACGAAAAAACTATGGCGGTACGAAGTTCGCCGGGTCAGCTAGTTAATAATAAAATAATTTATGATGATGATGAAATGATGATGATGAATAATATTTTTTAAATCCATTCATACATCATCTATCCGTGTATTAAAAAAATCGTCTATTGAATATGATACGCCTTAGTATTAATAATTGTAATTTCATCTGATGATGCAGCTCATATACATTTCACTGCTGTGCTGGAGCCTCCTCCACAATCAGAGGGAAATTGATCTACTATACCACGCTGATCCGACGAGTTGGTAAAGGGTTTAATTCATAGTTATCCTTCTATCGCATAGGTGTTACAACAAAAAAACGAGTGTAACAGAAATAGAAAAAAAAATAAAATCAAAAATATGCAAAACAAAAATATGATGCTCACCTCAGCTTATGGTTCAGTAGACACGATAATGAAGTCACATAGGCACATATAATAAAGTTGCTGATATCAAACAAAAAATAGTACCTACATATATCGCTGGTTTGTGAGAATATCGACGTAATTCAAAATTATGTCAAATTAAATATTATATGCCAAATGATCCTCGATATTTAAAATCCTATCCTACTAACCCTACTTTCCTATTCCTACTAAATATTATAAACGCGAAAGTTTGTGAGTATGTGAGGATGTGAAGATGTTTGTTGCTCTTTCACGCAACAACTACTGAATGGATTTTGATGAAACTTTACAATGATATAGTTTACATATCAGAATAACACATAGGCTATAAATTACCCCGATATTCCCACGGGAAGAGGAACTGCGGGTGAAACTGCAGGGCGCTGCTAGTTCTTGATATTTTATCGTGAACAGAAAAAAATCCTTAAATCAGTACCGTCACATCCTCAATAAATCATTTAAATATCCATCCAAAGGTTGCCTGGAAGAAATTGCTTATAGCGATAAGGCCGCCCCGCCCATTGTACTGTATCTTTTAAATTAAGCTCTTTTATATTCAATACAGTGGTGAACAATAAAATGTATAATATATAAAAAAATAAATAAATATTATGGTATGCATTAAAACATTTATAAATAAAATAAAATTGACCTCTAAAATCAGTAACTGTTATTTGCGTCACTATTCTCGCAAACCAGCGACATGTATATACAAAAAAAGAAAAACAATATCACGAATTAGTTAAAGAAAAACATAACAAAATATAGTACAAAATATACTATAGAAAATAATCCGTATCTATACCAATAAATAAAATTGGAGTGTCTGTTTGTAATGTCGAAATAATAGACTTTTTTCATGCTCACACGGTTATTTGCACGACACCTATGCCTAAAATAGCAATTAAAAAATTTTTGTCTGTCTGTCGGTCTGTCTGTTTGTTCCGGGTAATCTTCAAAACGGCTGGACCGATTTCAAAAATTCTTTCACCAATGGCAAGCTATAATAATATCAGGGTGTAAACTAGGCTATATTTTATCCCGGTATTCCCACAGGAACGGGAACTACGCGGGTAAAACGACTATAACATATAACCGAAGCGAAGCGAGGGCGGGTTGCTAGTTACTACATATAATTAGTATAGGTAATTTATATATATAAAAATGAATGTTGATCTGTATGGCCTTTACAGAATCGTAAACTATGCATTTGATCATGTGATGATCTTCAGCAAAGTGTTGTGCATGAGCCCACAAAGGTTTCCGAATTGGTACCACCCGAACTATATAGATGAAGCGGTAGGTGGGCGTGGTGATCGATTTCAAGGAGAATTCCTTTTACTATTTTTTGAACAGAACTTCGTCTATTGCGTCAGCTCTATAATCATTAATGTTAATTACAATTATATCAAAGTCGTCAAATTGTATAGCTTTGTCATATCTGTTCAAAAAAGTAAAGGCCTCTATGATGACGTCAGAAATAACATTAATATCAAGCCATAGTGTTCTTTTTTTTTTCTGTGTGGTGACGGAGTAGGAATACAATTCACCAGCCCCTCTCATATCCGTGGGTGTCGTAAAATATGACTAAGGGATTTATTACATATATGACATCTATGCAAGAGATGACAAACTCGAAACAAAACCCTATACCAATCTGTTTGACCAGCATGGTATAGTAAGGTTAATTTCCCTCCTATTATGGAGGAGGCTCGAGCCCAGCAGTGGGACGTATATGAGCCGAAATAATGAATGGTGTTCTTTTAGCAGTGCCTATAATTATCCTCTGGATGTGTGTATCCCATTAAAGCCATATTTGCTGAACCATATTTGATGCGGTATGAGATATTATTTGGATCTGCAAATCTCGGTGCATATATAAAATTACTACGATCTACGACGGCCTAGAGCTTCATGGATAAGCCGTGGCAAGTGTCGTGAACGGTGATTGGGTACTACAGGTGGTCGATTTTCCTCACCAAGCTAGTCCAGGTTTCATTTAAGTTCATAAATATACTCTGAAACTCTGAAAGGATATACAAATACTCGATATTTCATGAGTATTTAATTAGTATCTATGTATATAAATACGTATTTAATAATAATAAAATATTGAATATTTGTATATTCTATCGAAACAATAAGAATTTGAACTGGTTATTAAAATAAAAATAAACAAATAATAATTTGATTAATGAAGAATAAAAAAAAAACAATGAAAATGAAAAAATGAAAACGCAAAAACTAAATTATTTTTATTCTTAATGGTAGTGGCTGTTTTTGCCTTCATGTCGTGTTAGTATTGTTTTCATTGTCAAGGAACATTGGTATAATGAGATTATCTATTATGAAACCTAACTAGATAATGTATAAATTTCTTGCGGACGTGTGTATGTCACTGAACTCCTCCTAAACGGTTGGACCAATATCGACGAAATTTTTGTGTGTATTCAAGGGGATTCGAGAATGGTTTGGATTCACAATTGGATCCGGTAGGTGGCGCTGAAATCCTTTTATTTTATTGGAACAGAACAACGTCCGTTGGGTCAGCTAGTATATTATAAATATAGAAATAAGGATATATACAAGAATTGATCATTGAAAGATATGAGACAGATTGATATCTGCCTGATATAATGCCATTATTGATATAATGATTTAAATTAATAAATAATTAATACAAATTAAATTTTATATTTTTAAGAATTTATTCACTATATATTAATGGCTTTATATCTAAATTTAAACGTACGGAAACCAAATATGTCTGAGATTTTTTGATTAGCGCGCTACTGGGAAACTTATGACAAATTTTTATTGTCAAACAGCAAATTATGTTGATAATGAGCGTCGATATAATTGATTTAGAATATTATAAACAATATAAAACGTTTATAATCTATAACGTCCTAATTCTAGTTGAGTTAAAATCCAATAATAACCCGCGTACATGTAGTTGGGGGGCACAAGACGAGTGAGAGGAAGGCCCCAATTGTGAGCTCGCAAGTGGTCACTGACTCAGTACATCGTAATGACCCATATGCGGAAAATATACAATATTTGTATCACATTATTTGTATATTAACTGATTTTTGCAATATTGCGTTAATATCATCATCAAAATCGCAGCCTACATACGTCCCACTGTTGGGCTCGGGCCTCCTCCACAATGGGAGGGAATTTGACCTACTATGCTGGTCAGACATGTTGGGCTAGGGTTTCATTTTGAATTTGCCTTGCACAGATGTTACGTGCATATTATATCCCTTTTTTTTTGGGGTGGGCTGCGGTCGGCGCACTCCGCGCATCACTCCATCAGGGGCGACAGAGGGGCATTAGCACGCACACCCGCAACCCATCCGAACACCACGTCGCCTTCATCGTTGGGCCGACCACTCACCGGAGCAGGGTTACTTGTCATCAGTGGTCGGCGCATATTATATCCCTCAGTCGTCTTTTTCGACATCCACAGGCAAGGTGGTGAATTGTATTCTTACTCCGTCACCACACGGAATATGATAATATGAATAAATGTGTGATGACGGAGTAAGAATACAATTTTCCACCAGCTATCATACCCGCGGGTGTCGTTAAAGACGATTCAGGGAGTGTAATATGTGGATAACATCAATGCTGTATTTAAATTAATTAAATGAAATTAATTTATACTTAAATTGCTATGTTGAGAGGTTATATTTCACGCATTATCACGCCCTTTACCTTCTTCACGGTAGGTAGCGGTCTAGCAAAAGAACGTGTGCGGCAGCAATACTTACCATCAGATGCTAGAACTAAAACTTATATATATATTCGAAAATTAAGTAATTTTGATGTGAACACGGCCAAGCGCAAATGCAAAAAGCGAATGCACTCTTGCTGTTAGGTTGTCTCTCGATAGCCTCTTATAAGGTTTCGCTTTATGCAAGAAATCGTGTTTTAAATTTATCTAAGAATATTTATATTATTCTAATAAATGAATTTAGGGATTGTCTACAGAATTTGGCACTTTTGTCGGTGAGGTCTACCATATCATAATATCATACTTTTTTTTTTTGGGGGTGGGTTGCGGTCGGCGCGCTCCTCGCACCATTCCGTCCGGGGCGACAGAGGGGCGTAAGCACGCAACTCCCGCAACCCACCCACAATGCACGTCGCCTTCGTCGTTGGGCCGACCACCGGAGCGGGGTTACTTGAGATCAGTGGTCGGCCCGACGGAATACCCCCTACGTGGGGTACCCTCCCATCGACCGACATCCCCCCCCTCGGGGAGGACGTCGGTTTTTCCTCACGCGGTCGGCCTCTCGGCGGATAATATCATACTAACAGTGTATTCATATGTATTCAAATGAAACAAACACTTACTAAATAAAATGTGTAAACAATAAATCAACTTACGAGTGATGACCAAGCAGAGCAGACTAGATCCTCAGGAAACAGGAATATGTCGAGCAACGCCCAGGACCCTCGCCATACGAATACAACCAGAGATCCCACCACAGCCACCGAGAAGATGCAATCCAGAATGTAGAGCATCGTCTCTCGGCTGTTCTGTAAATAATAACAAAATTAAATATTTGTTTCATTTCTATTCGCGTGCTTTTCAACAGTGGTATTTTACAACCTCCCATAAGAACGCTTTCCTCCTCTTGAGCAGCGAATGAGGACTTTTTTTTTGGGCGTGGGTTACGGTCAGCGCACTCCTCACAGGACTCCGTCCGGTGTGACAGAGGGGCGTAAGCACGCACACACGCAACCCATCCGCGGACCGACCACCGGAGCAGGGTGACTTGACGTCAGTGGTTGGCCCGACGGAATACCCCGAGGGACTACCCTCTCCCTTCGACGTTCCCTATTGGGATGTCGATCGCCGTCGCGAGGCTAACCTCTCCGCGGGTGCCCGGACTAAATCCCCGGTTTGGTCACCCGCAGCCTTTGCTAGGGCGGCATCAGGCGCAGGTAGCTAATGGGGACTACAAATATGTCTAATTTTACTCAATTCAAGATGTTTATATTTTGGTTTTAGGGTAAATGTTTAAATATTTTATGTGGTAAGGAGCATACTGTCGACAGTCGTCCGTCTACAGCCGCCGGCCGCTACGTCCGCAGTTAGTACCATACTCTTGCAGAAAATCAACGTTTGGTTAGTATCAAATTATTATTGCATTTCGTTCGATGAGCGAAAAATCCGGCAGCCCAACTTTCTGAAGGTGTTTGGGTGTAATGACTTTAGGTATTAGGTACCTTTATTATTAACGAACCCCATTGCATGCATTCACACTCCCTTCACATTCTTCACAGTAGGCAGCGATCTAGTAAAGGCGCATGAGCGGCTGTATAACTTACCAACAGGTGTTCTGTTTACTCCTTTACGACCAAAAACAAAAAAAATGTACTGTAAATGTCATTACAGTCGTCGTTACAGCTCATACACGTCTCACTGCTTGGGTCGAGCCTCTTTTCCAATAGGAGAGAAATTGGCCTACTATTAGGATATTGAGCTACAATACTATGCTGGTCAGACATGTTGGTAGAGGATTTTATTTCGAGTTTTTCTTCTCTTGCACAAATGTTATATGCATATTATATCCCTTAGTCGTCTTTTACGAAATCTATGGGGCAAGATAGGGAGTGGTGAATAATTACTCCATCCCCACATGGAAATTTTAATTAAATTTCCATTAGCACTATTGCTTTAAAAAGAAATCGAAAGTTTTGTGGCGATCGTAAATTAAATTATGTTTAACTAGCAACCCGCCCTCGCATCGCTTCGAGTAGCGTAGCTCCCATTCCTGTAGGCATACCGCCACAAAGTAAAGCCTAAGTTACTCTTTATATAGACAGCTACCTGGTAGTAAAATATTATCAAAATCGGCGAAGCCGTTTTGAAGATTACCCAAAACAAACAGACAGACAAAAAAAAATTAAATGGTTTTTAGGCATAGGTATCGTGGAAATAACCGTGTGAGCATGAAAAAGCCCAATATTTACAAACAGACACTTCAATTTCATTTATTTGTATAGGTACCAATGTCACTCAATTGTTTTGCCTTACCGGAACCTCTCCGTTAATACTTTAACTTTATGGTATGATGTTAAAGTTCAAATTGACTTTTAAGTATTATAACTAATCGCTTGTATGGGAGTATAGGAAAGTGTTTGAGGATTTAGGCAATTTTTGAAATTTTTCTCTGCATAAGAACCATTCTTGTACTTCAAGGAATATTTTAGAACAATAATTATTGAAATCGGTTAAGTTGTTCTCGAGATTTGTGCTTAGCAACACATTCAGCGATTCATTTTTGACGTGACAACGTCTTATAATTCGATGGAGCCGGCTGCACACACGAAAAAACATGACGTATGCGGCGTTACCTCGCTCTGAGGCGTTCCATTTAAGGCTTGATCCATACAAAATATCTATCAAGCAAATAAAATTAAAATTTCCTTTGAAAAATGAAACCATTCCATCAGTATATTCTTATGACGTTGTCAGGTTCAACTATCGTCAGTAAACTGACTTTACAGACAGATGTTACTCCCTGATATTATAGCTTTCCATTGCTGAAAGAATTTTTGAAATCGGTTCGGTGGTTTAAGCGTGAAAGCGTAACAAACAACCATACTTTGGCATTTATAATATTAGTAAGGATTATTTTCCTCGCTAGAGAGCTCCAATAAACGCGTCCAATCGCTGCTAATCATAAAGTGTTATAAGGCGAGGAAGCGAGGTTTTCTTTTTTTTTGTGTGTGTATAGCTGTTAGTCGCAGATGGCTTTCACAGCTTAGCCCAGACTATGGGTAAGCGCTGAGGGCTCTCAACCCGGTGGCGCCCGCCGCACCGCTTATTTTTATAGTGAATTATCTATGGTCGCATCGCTATGTCCCTGCATTTTAAATCTGTAATATCTTCGGAAATATTCATTTAATTTACATGCTGTAACGGGCTATATTGATCTATATTAAATGGACAATGTATTTAATTTAAGGGACTTAATTGGATAAGGATTAATACTGTATCGCTTAAAATCACGTTCGTCACACAATCATCAATTCGTAAATAAGCCATTTTTCCCGTAAAATTTAAAGGATAAAAATGGTTATTGTGGGTTATACTTAAATGATAGACATATACCATTGTGGGGGCCCATTAAGAAAGGATTTTTTGGAATTCATTCACTAAGGGGTGAAAAAAATCTTCATCAACTTTCTTTAAATTTTGCATAAATACTGTTCATTCATCATTTTTTTTTCATCATTTCAACCCTTATTCATCCCACTGTTGAGCTCGAGCCTCCTCCATTATGAGAGGGAAATTGACCTACTACACCACACTGGTCAAACGTGTTGGCATAGGTTTTAGTTTTTCTTCTCTTGCATAGATGTTGTATGGAAATACTCTTCACTAAAAATTAATAAACAGCAATTGACAGTTTTTACCGTCTAAGGGAACTTGGCGGGTAAGCTGACTGAAACCGAAGTGAAGCGAGGGCGGGTTGCTAATATATATATATATAGGAGAGGCGGGTTTTGCGAGCGATATATTGACTCATCACCATATCTCTGGAACCATAAGGCGTACAGACTTGAAATTTGGCAGAAATATTCCTTTCGTCGAGTAGAGATCAGCTAAGAACGGATTTTACGAAATTCCACCTGCAAGGGGTGTTGTGGGGGCGTTAACAATAATATACATATAAAGCAACAGGGTGAGCCGAAGCTACTGAAGCTAGAAAAATGAAATTTGGACCATAGTTTCATTTCATGACTTAGGCACCCCACTAAGAAAAGATTTTTTGAAATTCCACACCTAAGGGGGTGAAACGCAACGTTAAAGTCTGTATGGAAAGAAAAAAATCTTTTTTTTTTTTTTTTTTATTGCCGATGGTGGCAAACGAGCAGGCAGCCCACCTGATGGTAAGTGACGCTGCCGCACATGGACCTTTGCAATACCAGGGGCACAGCCAGGCCGTTGCCTACCGTAAAGAAAAAGCTCTTCTTAAACCTCGTTTAAAGAAGGATATATCATAGCGCTCGGGAAACACAGCAGCAGGTAGTTCATTCCAGAGCCTGCACGTATGTGGGAAAAATGATCGCTGGAAACGTACAGTTGAAGACCATATCGTTTCCAGGTGAAATGGATGAACCCTGCTGCGGTATCGAGTGGTACGTTGGTAAAACGGTGACGGTGGTACCAAGTCAAACAGTTCCTCGAAGCATTCCTCATGAAAGAGTCGGTAGAGTACACAGAGTGACCCAAAGTCTCTCCGCTGCTCCAGCGACTCCAATCCGTCCGTGAGATTGGGATTCCCGACGATTCGAACAGCACGCCTTTGGAGGGAGTTAAGTGAGTCTAGCTGATATTTGGGCGCGCCTGCCTAGAGATGTGAGCAGTACTCCACATGAGGACTAACTTGCGCTTTGTACAGTACAAGACGCTGTCTCGGTCTGAAGTACCGCCTGGCTCTGTTCAGGACGCCCAACTTTTTGCTAGCCAATTTGGCTTTGTCCTCCAAATGACTCCCAAATTGGACTTTGTTCGATATTTCGACGCCGAGGATCCCAATACTGTCGGACATTTGGAGAGTTACTCCTTGGAACTGAGGCGCCATGACAAACGGGTCCTTCTTTGCAGTGAACGCGCAAACTTGTGTCTTTGTGGGGTTGAACTGGACTAGGTTCCGTTCACCCCATTCCGAGGCCCGCCCCAGAGAGCGCTCGATTTCAAACACAAGTTGGACCCTTCTTTCCTGAGTTCCCCGTATCTTTAGCTACTGTCTTCAAATTAAGCACAAATACTCTTTAATAAAAATAAATAAACACGTGTTTCAGCGTTTGTCCATTTTCATCCTCTAAGGGTGTAAAATAGGTAGGAAGATGTCAGTTTACTGACTTATCACAGAGCTGAAACTACTGAAGCCGGAAACATAAAATTTTGACATTCGTTTCTTTGCGTGACGTAGAAACCCACTAAGAAAGGGTTTTTTGAAATTCAACCCCTAGGGGGTAAACCGCAGTAACAAATTTGTATAAGGAGAAAAAAAATCCACATCGATTTTCTTCAAATTCTCCGAAAATACTCTTTAATAAAAATAAATATACACGTGTTTCAGCATTTTTTAATTTTCACCCTCTAAAGGTGTAATCTACACTAATATTATATAGAGGAAACGTCCCTTACGAATAAACTCAAAAATTCCTGGACGGATTTCGATTATTCTTTCACCATTAGAATGTTACAGTATCCCTGAGTAACATAGGCTATATTTTATCCCAGTATACCCACTGGAACGGGAACTACGCGAGTAAGGCGACTGAAACCGAAGCGAAGCGAGGGCGGGTTGCTAGTAATTAATAATTTTGATGGAATTTTATATTATGTACCTAATGCAGAGCAAGTAAAGAAAGTTACACTTCTGTCTTTACAAGACAAGGTGTCTTGTTGTCTAGATTTTCATATTTGTGTCAACATCATTATTATCGAAACCCACATACGTCCCACTGTTGAGCTCGGGTTTCCTCCACAATGGGAGGATATTTGACCTACTATATCATGCTGGTCAGACATGTTAGTATTTTTTTTTATGAGTGGGCTATGGTAAGCGCACGCGCGGTCCATACCGTCCGGAGCAACGAAAGGACGGCGCGCGGGCCCATAACGAGGTGACATAGGTACGGGTGGGTTAAGGGCCCGCGCGTCGTCCTTTCATCGTCCCGGACGGACTGGACCGCGCGTGCGCTTACCATAGCCCACCCATAAAAAAAAAGACGGTTGCATTCCGAGTTTTTGTATATAATATGATATCTGTATATCATATTCTTTAGTTTTTTATAATACCCACGGGTAAGATAGGGGGTGGGCAATTGTATTCTATCTGCGGCACCACACGGAAGGCATATACTTAGCTATTCTCAAACCAAGATCGAGTATATATTTTTACTAGTGATAATGAAGTCTTACGTTTGATGACATAGTAAGAATACAGTTCATCAGCCCTCTCTTACCCGTGGGTGCCATAAAAGGTGACGCAGGGATACGATAGGCAGATAACATCTATGAAAGAGAAGAAAAACACAACGAAAAACCCCATGTCAACACGTCTGACCAGCGCGCTATGATATGTCAATTTTCTTTCTCTTGTGGAGGAGGGCCGAGCCCAATAGTGGGACTTATATGGACTGAGATGATAATAATATTGATCATAATAAAATGTCATTATTGTGAAAAAAATAATTTTCCGTGTGGTGACGGAGTAAGAATACAATTCACCACTCCCTGTCTTACCCGTGGATGTCATAAGACGATTATGGGATATAATATGCACATAACATCTGTACAAGAGAAGGAAATCTCGAAATAAATCTCTATACCAACATGTCTGACCAGCATGGTATAGTAGATCAAATTCTCTCCCATTGTGGAGGAGGCCCGAGCCCAATAGTGGGACGTACGTGGGCTGCGATGAAACGATGAAAACTCTGAATAATATGTTTTTCCATTCATGGATCAGCCTCCATTGATAAAGATAGGTCTGTCCAAGGGTGAAAAATAGCATAATTGTCAAAGCTGACATGTAGTTTGGACATAGCAGTAGCTGCTAAGAGGTTTGCAGTTATGTTGCTTCACAGTGGTTTGCATATCTTAGTTGGCTTTTACAACTGCCAAGTGAAAATAAGAAATGGTGTCATATTTATTTCAAACGAGATGTATACATCTGCTTGACTAGATCCAGTCAATAATTTCTTTCAATCAAAGGTATGTTGCTATTCGTTAATTGTACAGGTATTGTGATTTCCAAACTTTTCAAAGATCAAAAGGAATTAAAAGAAAAAGTAAATAACATTCCTTTTCTTTATTTTATTGCTGTTGGTAAGAAACGAGCAAACAGCACACTTGATTATAAGTGATACTGCCGTTCAAGGGCCTTTGCTAGGCCGCTGCCTACCGTGAAGAATATGAAAGGAGTGTGAACGCGTGCAATGAGGTTCGGTGATATTAAAGACATCAAAGGTCAAAAGCCACCATATGCAAACACCCTCAGAGAATTGAGCTCCGACGATCTCACTCACCGAACCAAATGAACGTAATAAATTGCTGCTACTCAGACGTCGCTTTTCTGCAAGAGTGTGGTATTAAACCCCAGACGGTAGGACTTCTAGTGGTAGGACCACACTGTCGACGGTTATCTATCTACAGCTGCGGGCCGGTCCGTACGGGGTAGTACCACGCTCTCGCAGAAAATCGACGTCTGAGTAGTAGCAATTTGTTACTGCGCTTCGTTCGGTGAGCGAGAGAGCCGGAAGCCCAACTTTCTGAGGGTGTTTACGTGTGGAGGATTATGGTAGTGCCTTTGGTATCACCGAGCCTCAATGCACGCATTCACAGGCCTTGTAAAGGTCCATGAGCGGCAGCAACACTTACCATCAGGTGTACTGTTTGCTCGTTTGCCACTGCTTGCAATAAAAAAAAAACGGTCCGGCCTGCGGCTGCAAACAGATTACTGTTGACAGTGTGGTGGGTTCTACCATAGTTTCTTTCCTATTATGGAGGGGGCTCGAGCCCAGCAGTGGGACGCATGTGAGCCGAGTTGAGATAATAAAATGATCTATGCAAGAGAAAAAAGTTAACATGTAATTATATTAGGTTGACTCCTTTTTCATAGTACATATTGCAATAGTAATTGGCAATAGTTGTGTTCTGATAGGCTGATTTCTAGACGTCAATCCCCCATGGGAATATAATTTTTGACCAGACAGAATCAGATTTGTTTCAGGTCTGTGTAAAGCTCTAAATCGTCTTTTACGACACCTACAAGTTAAATTTCTCCTGATTGGTAGTATTCCTAGCCACCACATCGCACAAGAATCGATTGAGAGTTAGAGGTGTGAAAAACTAAGCTGAAAAAGAAAATGAATTAAGATACAGAAATCATATTCAATCAGAATAATCATTTTGAATCAAAAAGCTTTTGTAGGACTTGAATTCATCACACTCGGCATGAAAGGATGATAAATAGACTCAGTGTTAAATGTAGTTCAACATGAATTGAAATATAGAAACAAATACATACAAAACAGCAAATTCCTTATTATTGAATTAATTATAATTGTGTCTAAGCTTAGACCATAGCCAGAACAGCAATTAAAAAAAAAAAAAATTTTTTTGTAAAAAAACGTGGGGTGCATGTTGTCAATAGTTATAAACATTTTATTGACAGATATGAGTAGGATTATCATTTTAATAATATCTTAAAAAGCATCCCACGCTTTTTTTAGAATAAAAAATGTTTTTTTCTTATATACACTGTTATTAATTCAAATTTTTAAAAATTTACTTTCTATTTTTTAGTTGAATTTTCTATAAAATCATATTTTTTAGTTTTTTTTTAATTTAAAATATTGAATTGTCATCGGTCCTTAATAAGTATGCCAAATTTTGAGTTAATCTGACGTTTTGAAGGGGTCAAAATCATGTTCAAAGATTCCGTTACATATTTACATACATACGTCTGAAGCTAATAAAAAAGCGTATTAAAAATACAATAAAACTTCTGCTATAATCTGAAAAAAAGTGTGTATGTGTGTACGCACATAAGAAGTTATACTTCTTTAGCAAAAAAAGATAAAAATCTTTACAAAAAGCGTATTAAAAAGGCCTACGTTTATATAAAAAGGGACATTATAATAGATAAACTAAATTATAACGCATTATTTAGTCGACATTTGTGACGGAGTGCGCGGGCATCGTAAAAATTTACTCTCATCATTTTTCCCTAACGCGCCAAAAGTAGTTGTAACTTCAAAAACTATTTTGATACACATAGTAAATATTCATAAACGAAGAATATAACGCATTAATTATATTGGCAGAAATAATATCTTTACGATATTTATGTACATAAAAAGAGTTTCAATAATTGTAAACTTTAAATTTCAAACTAGGCGCTTAACTTTCTGCTTGCCAATTTGGCTTTGTCTATTCTATAATTCATCTGACCAACGCGGTATAGTAAGTCAACTTTTTCCTCCTATTGTGAAGGAGGCTCAAGCCTAATAATGGGACGTGTATGAGCTGAAATGATGATGAATTTCTTAAGATTATCTATTTATTAAGCAACTATGCTACCATATAGGTTTTTTTTACCTATATAAACTAACTAGCAGTGTCTTGCGGTTTTACCCGCAGTTCCTCTTCCCGTGGGAGTATTGGGTTAAATTAATAAATAGCCTATGTTATTCTGATATGTAAGCTATATTATTGTGAAGTTTCATCAAAATCTATTAAGTAGTTTTTGCGTGAAAGAGCAACAAACATTTTCACATACAAACTTTCGCGTTTATAAGGATAAGGATGCTTTTTTTTTGGGGTGGGCTGCGGTCGGCGCGCTCCTCGCACCACTCCGTCCCGGGCGACAGAGGGGCGTAAGCACGCAACACCCGCAACCCACCCGAACACCACGTCGCCTTCGTCGTTGGGCTGACCACCGGAGCAGGGTTACTTGTCATCAGTGGTCGGCCCAGGATAAGGATGCTAGGGATCCTCTATTAGATTTTTTTTTAGACCCTGCACTAAGAAACTAATCCTTACATTGCGGGCGACTTTAATTATAAACGTAATTAAAAAACTTAGAACAATAATTTGTGGATCGCACAAAGTACAGTCCTGCAAGGGATTCAAACCACGATACTAGCATGGTAAGTGGGTATCACAACCATTATGCCATCTGTGCCATATAATTGGCAGAAACATTCTAACCTTGGAATGGGGTGAGATAATCAGGTCAAAAGAAAAGAATTGGCTATTTAATTTTACACTAAGAAAATTCATTTATCAAACATAAAAAATGTAAGGTCAAAAATAAAACGAAATTTCTTTGCGTTCACCAGAATATGTACGTCTGAAGTGACTGCCTTCATTTTAATAGGCTTAAAACCATATTTACAGCCGCAAACTGGAATGTATTTGTTACAAGGTACCTGTATGAACCGATAGAGTTACGTAGACGTGACATATCTTAAATTATTATAAAATTAATATGATATCTTTGTTTAAAGCTAAGCAAAATAAAAAGACTTAGACACCAATACCTTTGAACGAAACCTACCAGAAAGAAAAATTTGGACGAAAAAAATGGAAAATAAGGAACTATATTTTAGTGCAAATTTAAAATATGTTTGTCTAACCTTTAATCTCCAATAAGGTAAATTTTCTGGTTTAGAAAATTCAACGGAGTTTACTCTATAAGTTTAGCAAAAGAACTTGGCAATCAAAAAGGACTTAGAATATTGAAAGGAGACCCGATTTTAAGGCATTCAACAATTTATGGGCACGGCAGTCTGATAGCTAATGGGAGGTATTTGTTCATGATTAAAAAAGTAGCTATTACTACTAAAGAAAGATAAAGATAACTCCAAACAAAACCCCTTTTTTGTGGGCGGGTTATGGTCTAGACGTCTCCGTGGCGACATCTCACGCGGTCAGCCTTTCCGCAGGTGATGGACAATTCCCCGGTCCAGTCACCCGCAACCTCGGCTATGGCAGCATCAGGTACTTGTGCCTGCGTCGCCCAAGTCGTCGGCAGCGAAACGTATCATCATCATAATCATCGCAGCCCACTTACGTCCCACTGTTGGGCTCGAGCCTCCTCCACAATGGGAGGGAATTTGACCTACTATACCATGCTGGTCAGACATGTTGGTATAGGGTTACATTTTGAGTTTTCCTTCTCTTGCACAGATGTTATGTACACATTATATTCCTTAGTCGTCTTTTACGACATCCATGGGCAAGATAGTAGTGAATTGTATTCTTCTTCCGTCACCAAACGTATCGCCAGAGGGGAATTTCTCTCACGCACGATTTGCGTATCCGCACGCTTCGGTGAGGATACGCGATTCGCGACTGTCTCACAGAAGACGACGACCGCATCTCAGTTCACTACCAATACGTCTAACTTAGTAGGTAAATTTATCTCTCACTGTGGAGGACTTGAATCTAATAGTCAAACGCATATGATTTGACCAAGAAAAACGTATAAACAAAAAAACAAATACAGTTTGTTACCATACCAGAAATCCAGCTCCGAAAATATCAAACCCAATTAAATTTAAAATCAAGTGCAATTGTCATAGATTCGATCTTCACATCTGTGTTTATTTATAAAAGGGACATATATATATCTAAATTACTACCAAATGTCTTAATTGAAAATATATCCGAAATTGTAACCGAAACCGATATAAAAGTTTCGGATAATTACGGATAATGTCAGTGTCTATATGAGACATGTTACGATAGGTTTTCTATCAACCAGCCAAACTGACAGCTGTAAGCTTTTTTAAAGGCAAGTAATATGAAAATCAGCACAATAAGAATTCAAATTTTACAATTCCTTAAAAAAATAGTAAACGTAACCGAAACTATCTGAAATTATCTTTTCGTTCGTTATCGTATCGTTTGCTCTATATATCTTATTTCTGAATGTCTAATTCTTTGTATAATAACTGATTGTTCGGAATCTGAATAGGATATGCCCCTCGCGAAAGAAGGATTTCTTCTGGCACAAGCGCAACCTTTTTTTTATGGGGTGGGCTGCGGTCGGCGCGCCTCCGCACCACTCTGTCCGGGGCGACAGAGGGGCTTAAGCACGCAACATCCGCAACTCACCCGAACACCACGTCGCCTTCGTCGTTGGACCGACCACCGGAGCAGGGTTACTTGTCATCAGTGGTCGGCCTGACGGAATACCCCCTACGTGGGGTACCCTCCTATCGACCGACGTCGCCCCCTCGGGGAGGACGTCGATCTTTCCTCCCGCGGTCGGCCTCTCGGCGGGTGACGGACTAATCCCCGGTCACGTCACCCGCGGCCTCGGCTAGGGCAGCATGCCACGCAGGTAGTCGCGCCTGCGCCGCCCCAGTCGCATCATTGAGGCTGTGCTCCTCGCGCACAAGCGCAAGCTTTTCAGTTTATCGATATTATTGACTATATTTCGATATGTATCGACTGTCCAACTATCGTCAATTCCCCGCGCAATACAAGGTTTATTTCCATAGTACAAGGAGTTGTCCTTTAAAAAAAATAATGCAGTAGTGCATGGCATGATGAGTCATCGTAGAATAAAATTATCAGCGGATGGATGATCTCAATCAGCTGATTTCTCAAGTACATCATAATTTCGCTAATCTTTCTTTTCTAAGTGATTACATGTAAGTGCGCGGTGTAATGAACGTTTGAAAGATATTAATATTGATACAGAATTTAAAATATTGTGACTATAGCGTCGATGTGGTTTTCTCAAAATATAAGGTAAGAAAATATAAGAAAAAGGTGTTATAATATGTTTATTTTGCGATTTCACGAGGGTATTGAGTTTTATTATATTATTTAGAATAGTACCAAAATATTTTTTTTTTAAAAGAATCAATTCTAAGAAATAAATTCTTGTCGATACAAGACTCCTCAATTGGAAGACTTTTTATACATATAAGTAATGGACAGAAATTGTGCCTACTTTGAATAAAAAAGCCTGAAATATGTATATATTTGAAAAATTTAAATCAACACATCTACCCTGTCCTAACACTAGTTGAAATTAATGTAGACCTTTGTGGTGATTTCTAAATCCATTTATGATAATGTCGAGTAATGTTTCTATTGATAAAATTCGTAATTAATAGTAATGAGTTTTGACAAACGTAACGCTAAAATTAAGGCAATTGTTCTTTAATGGATAAAAAGAAATTTTAATAAATAAATAGCATACACTCAATTCATTGGCAAAAAGAATAGGAATTTCGAAATTTCATATGCGCGGTATCTCAAAAAGGTTTACGAAATGTTCACTTAGTTCTCAGTATGAATACTGGACTATTTATTAAAGAACCTAAAAAGTCCACTTTTTTGTGGATTATGTGTAAATTTTGAGAAAACTTCTTTCCAAATTTAATCATTAAATTAGTTATAAATTTTATGGTTAATTGGATTGAAATCTATACCAATAAATAAAATTGGAGTGTCTGTTTGTAATGTCAAAATAATAGGCGTTTTTCATGCTCACGTGGTTATTTGCACTATACATATGCCTAAAATACACTTTATATTTTTTTGTCTGTCTGTTTGTTCCGGGTAATCTTCAAAACGGCTGGACTGATTTCAAAAATTCTTTCACCAATGGAAAGCTATAATATCAGGGCGTAACATAGGCTATATTTTATCCCAGTATTCTCACGGGAACGGGGACTGCGCAGGAAAGACGACTGAAACCGAAGCGAAGCGAGGGCGGGTTGCTAGTCTTGAAATAAAATCCTAGTTTAGCCTAACTTGTATAGCCAACGTGGGATAGTGGAATATTTCCCTGCTTTTGTGAAGCAAGCCCATATCCAAAGATGGTGGCGGGGTGATAATAATATATTTACTTATATAACACTTCACAAAGAAATAGTCCCTAACCTAATCACAATTATATTTCACACTGCTTATGAAAATATAGAAAAAAATGTGATTAGGAAAGTCATCATCTTAGCTTAAATACGTAATGCAATGTACATATGGAGCGGCCTCTACCTTTACCTTTCCTTCAAATGTGGTAAAGTAGAGTGATGGCTGCTCCAGTATTTCACTCATGTTCGGGTGCTGCCTGTGGATCTAATCCAGCCAGAATTTTGTTTTCTTTTGTATTATATTTAAGCGGCTACCTGTGACATTGGCAAACGATTAAACGTGGTCTTTAAATGTCGGCCTCATAAACTGGCTCAAAGACATGCAACGGGCTAAGGAGAGGGCTGTGCTCGGTATTTCTCTATGTGACAAAATCCGAAATACGTTAAACCGTAGCAGGATGGTAGTAACGTCTGAAGAATTAGCACGTGAAATGGCAAAGGGCAGACCACCTCGCTTGTCGATCCGACAATCGTTGAAAAAAAAAGGTTTTCGAGTGGCGTCCACGAATCCGACGACGCCGCGTACTAGATAGACTGGCGACATGAACTATTGGATCCCCGGACCGTTCTGCGTAGCATTCTCGTGGGGAGGCTTATATTCAGGGGACGTTTACGGGTTGATGGATGAATGGATTATATTTTGAAAATAATAATGTATCCCGGTTTGTAAAGTTGAAGCTAAAATTTACCAAACATTTTATATATTTGCATTTAAAGTTTTCTGAGTTTCTATCTTGATCTACTCAGCTTGTGGTGGGGTATTCCAATCCAGTATAGTCCATAAAATATAGCTTGATCGTTCGTTGGTTTCGTTGACAGATGTTAACGAAACCAACGAAAGATGAGACAGTCGATATACTTAAATCGATAAACGATTTTTATCAAATTATTCATAAAAGAAATAAACCCAATACAGTACCTATATAAAACTTTCAAAATATTTTTTACAATTAAAACAGACAGTTACATTATAAAGTACATAAATTGAATTAATTAAACATTAAAAAACCACTTTTTGTCTCAGAGTAAATGATAATTTTATGTACGCATTATTGTCAATAAACTAGACATATCTATACCAATAAATAAAATTGGAGGGTCTATTTGTAATGTCAAAAGAATAGGCTTTTTTCATGCTCACACGATTATTTGCACTATACACATCCCTAAAAATCACTTTATATTTTTTTGTCTGTCTGGCTGTTTGTTCCGGGTAATCTTCAAAACGGTTGGACCGATTTCAAAAATTCTTTCACCAATGGAAAGCTAAAATATCAGAGAGTAAACTAGGCTATATTTTATCCCGGTATTCCCACGGGAACAGGAACTACGCGGGTAAAACGACTAAAACCGAAGCGAAGCGAGGGCGGGTTGCTAGTTTATTTATAAAACAGTCGTAATTGATCGATTGATCTAACGAGTGTCCTTATTTTGGCAAAAACTGATAAATGTTCTAGCGGGAATGCTCCAGTGATGACGATAATAGTGACCTAGACCTTGATTGTCTTGACTTTTTCAATAATTAAAACAGTCAAAAAAACAGTTTTGTCTGAAATAAATTCAAAAAGATTTTCATTAATTGAATTTTAATTATAATAGGAAATCAAAATTATAAAAATAAAGAATTTTATCGATAAAAAAACTACGGACTTTATCGTAAGCGTGACAGCACTAGGGACAACTGTCACAGAGATCATCCTATATTTTATGGACTATAGTAGATTATTAGAGTAATTTTAAACAAAATGTCAAATTGACAATATGTAAGTGCCCTTTTAGGTTTCTATCAAATAAATGATTTGATTTGAATTGATTTATTGAGTTCGAACCTTCTCCAAAGTGGGAGCGAAAATTACCTACTTACGCTTATTTTGGGCTGCTTTGTGTCTGGTGTTGCTATCTAATTACATTCCTTGGCCGTCTTTTAGAATCAATCACGGTAAAGGAATGATTGATGAGATTTTATATGCTGGCTCTACCAACACAAAGTAAATCATTATAGAACTTATCATCATTATCACAGTTCATTTAGGTTATACTGCTGGGTTCGAGCTTATATTCCACAACAGGAGAGAAATTAACCCACTATATCACGCTGGTCAAGAGTATTGGTATATAGAGTTTCATTTCGAATCTTCCATCTCTTGTATAAGTGTTACATGCATATTACATTACATATCCCTTGGTCGTTTACGACACCCACGGGCAAGATAGGAGGTCGTGTATTCTATTCTTATTCTGTCACCACACGGATAATTATTGCAGTACTTATGAGAAATTTGTATTTCAAAAAACAGATCTGATACTGATGTATTGTAAATACAAACCACTTATGATGGTCAATTTCGAATTTAGGCATACAAAATATACTTGATAAAACAACAACTTTGTTTTGATCCTATGATCAAATTGGTTAAAGTCTATCTTATGGCTATGTTAGAACAGTTCATATGAAACGTTGGAATGATATAAGACCAAATCTAAATGCGATGATTTGTTCCTTTTCATTTCTTTTCTACTTTCATCTATGATCTTTTTGTATTGTATAAACCCGTCACCATTTTTTTGGGCATTCCGTTCGGTTGACGAAAGGGTGTACGAGCATAACCAACCGTATTCCCTCCCCATTGGACCCAACACTGGTACCGAGTTGATTGACGTCAGTAGCCAGCTTGGAACCCATCACCATTTTTTTTGTGGGCTATGGTAAGCGCACAAGCCGTCTATTCCGTCCGGGGCGACGAAAGAGCGGCGCGCGCGCTCATAATCCGCCCGTAGCACGTCACCTCTGTCTTTGGGTCGGCCACCAGTGCCGAGTTCCTTGTCCTCAATGGTCGGCCCGACGGAATACTCTTTCGGGTACCCTCTCAACCCGTCACCATACCATTTCATATATGTCATATTGAAAAGTTGTCGAGTAGGCTTAGCTCAGCGGCTTATGCAGTAAAAAAAATAAGAATGTTAACAGATACTGAAACAGCTAGAATGGTTTATTTCGCTTATTTCCATAGTCTTATGTCTTACGGTATATTACTGTGGGGATGCTCCGCGGACTTTAATAGAAATTTGTTCTCCAAAAAAAGGGCTGTCCGTGCAATTTATAATCTAGGCCCAAGAATCTCACTTCGGGAGAAATTCAAAGAAATAAATATTCTAACTGCTGTATCACAATATATATACGAAAATATATTATATGTCAAAAAAAATATCGCTAACTTTAAGAGATATTGTGACATTCATGAAATGAATACTCATAATAAGGACAGATTAGTTGTACACACTACTCGTCTCCAAAAAGTTAGCAAATCATTCATGGGGCAATGTATACGCTTTTACAATAGATTACCTAAAGATATCCGAGACCTGCCTATGAAAAAGTTTAAAAAAGCCATCAAGAATAGACTTTGTAAAAAAGCTTATTATAAAATCTCGGATTATGTAGATGATAATACAGATTGGTTGTGAGCAGCTCCTCATTCAGCAATTTCCTTGTTATTCTAAATATACTGTTTGTAAATGTACTTTTAACTTTTATTGTAAAGTGTAGCGTGTTTTGCGTAACGAATTTTTGTATTTTCACCGTTTGTAACATATTGTGGTGTTGGTCATGCTCACATAAGGATCTACTTGCGGTAGCTGCGTGGAGCGGGTCTCTCCCTTCCCTCCATAGTGGTTGAGGGGAGTGATGGCTGCTCTAGTAGTTAACTCGTGATCGGGTGCCGCTTGTGGGATCTGGTCCAGCCATAATCGTTTAAATTATATTAAGTGTCTTGCGGTTCGAAGGGCATCACACTGGAGCTAGTTCTTACAAAACATGTACGCAATTGTATAACTAATAAGAAGAAAAAAAAATAAAAATAATGACAAGCCCGCTGAGTTTCTTGCCGGATCTTCTCAGTAGCGGTCGCGTTCCGATCCGGTGGTAGTATATTTTTTTTGGAAATTGTAAACCTGACAATATGTAAGTTGCCCTCTCGGGGTTTATGCATAATAAATAATTTGAATTTGTTAATGCAATATCGATTAATGGAAAGAGAATAAAATGAGGTATATGGTGACAGAGTTCGGGCTGGCTACGGAGGTCAAGGATTCGGTTCCAGTTGTCGGCCCAATGGTGAAGGGGCGGGAACACGGCAGGTTATGGGGTCGCCCGCCGCCCTTCGTCACCTCGTTCGGGATGGATGACGTGCGTCTACCAGTCAAAAAAATCCCAAGAAAATAAAATTTACTATCAGAGTAAGAATTCGATTTACTACTCACTTTCTTGCCCGTGATTGTCATAAAATACCACTAAGGAACACAATCCAGGAGTAGGAAACCCGAAATAAAATCCTATACCAATACGTCTGACCAGTGTGGTCAATTGCCCAAATTTTTGAAGGAGGTTGGAGCCCAATAGTGGGATGCATAAGCTGATACGACGACGACGAATATCTTATATTTATACTACGATGGAATAAATATCGAATACGCTTGGAGAACACTCCGAATAACTCAGAGATTCTGCATCAGAAAGAAGTATATCCAGTCAGACTCAGAATCTCTAAATTTGAGTTAAATGCTCTCCCAATATTCACGGATTAAGTGTATCAACTTGTTTATATAAATCATGAACAAATAATTGATCATTATATCAGTCTTCCATGCAAAATGGAACTTCGCGTATCTCTAAAATTAAAAAGAATTATTATTATTATTTTTTATTGCAAACGGTGACAGATGAGCAAACAGCACGCCTGATGGTAAGTAATGCTGTCGCTCATGGACTTTGGCTAGGCCGCTGCTTACTATAAAGAAAGAGAATGCATGTAATGAGGTTCGGTGATACTAAAGGCATCACCAAAACCCATCACACGTAAACACCATCCGAAAGATGGCTTCCGGTCCTCTCGCTCACCAAACGAAGCGCAGTAAAAAATTGCTACTACTCAGATGCCAATTTTCGGTATTACCCCAGACAACTGTTAACAGTGTAGTCCTACCACTACTAAATCTATGATCCCAATGTTTCAGCTGGATAGTATCAATTTGGGACGGTAGAAGTCAAGTTACCTTTTTCAGGACTTGCGTGAAATTCATTTATACATGATTAATGAATAAGATAATAAGTACTAACCGTACGAAACATGGTAGGAACTTCAAAATAATCTTGTGGCGTATCTACTGCTACGGCAAACGGCGCCGCGCATATATTCCTAACAGTCCTCAGCGCAGCTAATGACAGCGTCGCTGCTGCAGTGGTGGAAATTAGAGTCTTTGCACTATCACCTGTGCATTCATTGAGTAGATTCCATACCCCTCGCCAGGCACCTACACAAGCAACTCCAGCGATATACGTACACAAACGCGATAGTACGTAATAAGTCAATCGGCCACGATCAGGTTTTAGATGTTTGCTCAACTGACTTTGGAACACAGAAAACAATAGATCACAGCACAGTCCGAAGGCAGCACACGCAGCGGCGCTGCTAATAGGTTGATCCGGTAATACGTATATGTCCATAAGAGACCAAGTGGATTTCCAGTACGTAACAACGGCTGGTGCAACCACGCAGCTTGCAAATAATGCATCAGCAGTTTCTAGTAAGGCGGCGTGCGCACGCGACCCGCTAGCGAGCGTATCGGCGAGCCCCGCAGTGCTTCCACGCATGTCTGATTAACGACTGTACTCCTCCCGGCATTTACCCGCCACAGATTACTATATGTAATTGTATTATCACCCGTCCCGCGCCCTCGTCTATTTGTTTGTACTCCTGATGTTTGCGTAGAAATACCTTTGCAGTATCGATAGTTAACTCACGTATACTTCAGATATATATGTGCATAGGAAATGTTTTTAACACTGGCAGTATATGTGCTATCTATGTAATACTTTAATTATATAAGCGTAGTTAATCTGACGACTTTTAGTGCTGAGGTACGAAGTTTGACGCTCGCTACGAATTTTAGCCTCAAATTCGCATTACTACTCTTCGTATTCATCATCATCATCATCATCACAACTCAAATACGTCCCACGTGTAGAGGAGGCCCGAGCAACAGCTCCTGGGCCTCCTCCACAATCGGAGAGAAATTGACCTACTATACCACGCTGGTCATACGTGTTGGTATAGGGTTTTATTTCGATATTAGCTTCTCTATGGATGTCATATACATATTATATCCCTTAGTAATCCTGTACGACACCCACGGGCAAGAAAGGGAGTGGTGAATAATATTCTTACTCCGTCACCACACGGATAACTCTTTGTATTATTGAATTTTCATTCTTCTTTTTTGTGTATATTTATTTGTCTTAGTTATCTGTTAAGATATATAGGTGTTAAAAGATAAGATTCGCTATGTTTTTTGGTTAAAGTTGTGTGTATATAAGGCCTAAGATATTAAGTGTGATCAGTTCGTATCAGAATGCTACGGACCTACCTTAGGGAACATACCCATACTACGTGACTTATTTTTAGATATGCCGACCCCTCCCGCCCCTCAGTCACCACTCGTAGTATATGCCAAGACCCCCCCCTCTCCCCCTTTAGTTTTCACGTAGTAATTCATAATTATGCTTTTTAATCAATTCACCGGCAAAAAGTGAAAAAAATAATAATTTGGCTTATACTCGTCTTTATTGCATAAGACTGCATGCATACTTAAATTACTAGTGAATTATCTTTTATATATAAATTTCTTGTGTACGTGTGTATCTCACTGAACTCGTCCTAAACGGCTGGATCGATATCGATGAAATTTTTTGTGTGTGTTCAAGGGAATTCGAGAATGGTTTAGATTCACAATTGGACCCGGTAGGTGTTGCTGAAATCCTTTTATTTTATTTGAACAGAACAAAGTTTGTTGAGTCAGCTAGTATATTATGAAAAATTATTCGAATATAGGTAAAAAAATACGAGAAATTCTTAGTAAAATCGACTAAGTGATAAAACAAAAACTTGAGCCACCGTTCGAACCCCGAAAATGATTAAACTGGATTTTAGATATTGTGTTTATTGCGGGAGCATGAAAAAACTTAATATTTTGACATTATAAACAGACACTTCAATTTTATTTATTTGTATATATTATGTCCCAAAGATTTTTAATATCTATTGACATAGCTGTACCACCAAAGTACGGCCGAACTTTTTTTTTTGGGAGGCTTTGGTCAGTACACATGTCGAGTCCGTCTCGGGTGACGAAAGAGCTGCGCGTGGCCCTATAATCCGCCATATTTCCTACCCTTCGCCATTGGGCCGGCCACTGGAACCGAATCCTTGACGTCCGTGGCCAGCTCGATGGACCGCAAAAGCTTTATACATGAATTAAATATGCACATTAAAATGATTGGCGTAGGTGAAACTTAAACTGTGCCTGATGCCGCCCTAGTCGAGGCGGGGGGTGACTGGACCGGGGAACTAGTCCGTCACCTGCCGAGAGGCCGACCGCGTGAGGAAAGACCGACGTCCTCCCCGAGAGGGGGACGTCGGTCGAGGAGAGGGTACTCCTCCGGGGGTATTCCGTCGGGCCGACCACTGACGTCAACTCACCCTGCTCCGGTGGTCGGCCCAACGACGAAGGCGACGTGTCACGGGTGGGTTACGGATGTACGTGCTTACGCCCCTCTGTCGCCCCGGACGGAGTGGTGCGAGGAGTGCGCTGACCCTAACCTAGACCCAAAAAAAAACAAAGATGAAACTTAAATCAATGTAGTATAAGAGTAGACATATTAATAATCTCATTAATTCATTGGCATACGTTTGCAACTCTTCAATCATAAGGTTCTCGGTTCGAATATAGAATCAGAAAAAATACTTATGCAGTTGTAAATATTTTGCCTATTGTTTTTATAAACAAAATTTTGAAACTGTCTGGCAAGATCTATGTACTATATGCCAAACTATATGCCAACGAAGACATAGACTGGCCAACCCAAATGGCGATAATAAGATAATACGGCAGGTTAAGTGGATTCACCGACCGCCGGAATGTGACCGAACCGACCGAAGCATGTGAAGAAAAGAACTATAATATGGCTTTAAATCAGACCGTAGACATCTGCTGTTGGAAATATGCCAACTGACGAATACCACATAGAACAGTCCTGTGCCACTAGAATCCACCTTTCTTTTTCCTTTTTTGGCAACACCTTGCACTAAGGAAATAATCTTTATAAGCGAACTTTACATATAAATTACACCCAGATTTAGAAAAAGAATTTGTGGATCGTATAAAGTACTATCCTGTATGGCAATCGAATCCACAGGTACTACAGCATTGTGGGTCTGTCCTCCCCTAGGGGGGGACATCGGTCGATGAGAGAGTACCCCCCGGAATACCCACCATTTGGGGTAAATGGTGGGTATTCCGTCGGGCCGACCAGTGATGACAAGTAACCCTGCTCCGGTAGTCGGCCCAACGACGAAGGCGACGTGGTGTTCGGGTGGGTTGCGGGTGTGCGTGCTTACGCCCTTCTGTCGCCAAGGACGGAGTGGTGCGAGGAGCGCGCCGATCGCAGCCTAAACAATAAAAAAAGTATTGTAGGTCTTTACTACAACCCCATCTGTGCAGTCAATCTGTTTCAGTCCGATTTTAAGATTTCGTCACTCCATTTTGTTTCGTATATATGTCTATTACTGACACTTCTGCTTACCCGTTTGTCTGCATAGACGTGAAACTGTAATATATTACAAATTATATAGATATGAGAATTATTGATAATATCAGTTTAGTATATTATGTTGTATATATCGCCATGGTTTGGCCGTGACTATAATAGGCCACAAATCAAGTCTAGGGCAGACCACAACTGCGTACTTCCTAAAGTCAGTAGCCAATGCTGTGTTAGTTAGTTCACGATGACCTTTGGACACAATTACCAATGAATACTTTGTAATATTTCTTGAGAATCACATTAATATCTTTGATGTAAATGTTTATGTATAATTCTTATTTACTTAAGTTACTTTTCCGTGTGGCCATAGAATAAGAACTCAATTCACTACCATCTATCTCGACCCTGGTGTCGTAAAAGACGGCTCAGAAATATAATATGTGTGTAACATCTTTGCAAGAAAGGAGAAACTCGAAGTAAAACTCTATATTAAACCAGACGGGTAAATTTGTATACTATACCCCGCTTTAATTTACCTCCTATTGAGGAGTAGGCTCGAATCCAGCTGATCAGGACGATCAGCGTGGTATAGTAGGGTAGTTAGGTCAAATTTACCTCCTTCGTATAAATCAAATGTTACATATTAGCTGTGCCAATAAACTCTATAAAAATAAAAAAAAAATGAAATAAACAGCTATAGGCTCGCGAGTCTTCTCCGTTGTTGCTGATATATTCAGACGACTTGGAGAGGAGACTGCTCATTACAGACTTGATTATTTCATTTAACGACGTTTTACATCAGATTTTATTAATATACAAGCAAATATTAGACATATACAGGATCTATTTTTGAAAAATTAAGATAAATTAATCCTTCCATTAGAATTAAAAGTGCCATATTTATCCCGTCCTCACAATTTCCTTTAAACACAATCGTAACAATAAATTGACTAACAAAAATTTTTAAACATAGCTGTCTGTATTTCAGAATTAGACTTTTAGTTTTACTTGTGTAAAATTTAACATAATAGAAATTTTAAACGAAATTGTCACATCATTTCTTACGGCCACCAGATGGCTACAAATATTATTCGCCATAATGAAAAATATCACAGCTAATATAAATTTCACTGCTAGGCTCGAGCCTCCTCCACAATAGGAGGGAAATTGACCTACTATACCATGCTGGTCAGAGAGGTTGGTATAGGGTTACGTTTCGAATTTTCCTTTTCTTGCTAGGATGTTATATGCCTATTATATGCCTTAGTCGTCTTTTATGACTTCCACGGGCAAGATAAGCAATGGTGAATTGTATTCTTATGCCGTCATCACAAGGAAAACAAAAATTATGTCAGCGATAATAACAAATCTCAGTCAAAACAGTAAATATTTGGGCAATCATGCTCTATTTTATGTTCATTGCAATCATTTGTACTGTAGCACATAAGTATCATAATGTATTAATTAATCGTCTGTCTACGGCCGCGGTCGGTCCGTCCGGGATAGTACCGCACTCTCACAGAACATCGACGTCTGTGTAGTAGCAATTTGTTACTGTGCGTCGTTCAGTGAGCGACAGTACCGGCAGCCCAGCTATTTGAGGGCGTGTGATAGGTTTTGGTGATACCTTTTGTAACATCAAAACTCGTTGCACGCATTCACATTCCTTTCACTTTCTCCATGGCAGCAATTAATGCTATTAAGTTAGACATACATGCGCTAGATATGTGTTCATTTAAACCGCATTTTCACAGAGTTTTCCCCCAATAGACGGTCTTACCCGATTTAGAAGAAAAAACCCATGTGCATCGGCGTTTTTACAAATATTGAGACATATTGATTACATAATGACTGCACAGATGGCGTAGTGGTTAAGATAACGACTTACAACGCCAGTGTCAGGGGTTCGAATCCCACGCGGGTCAACACTTTGTGTGATCCACAACTTGTTGTTCTGAGTCTGGATGTAATTTGTGTCCGTTAATTATATGTTTGTAAAGTTCCCAGCAATACAAGGATTATTTCCTTAGTGCATGGTGTTGTCTTAAAACTAAAATTAAATTAAAATTAAATAATGCAGTTAGTAAAAATAATCATAAAATAAAAAAAAATAATTCTCATCTAATATTTTTTTAATAAAGTATGCCGGACTTCGCCCCACTGACTTCAGTTTACTTTATCATTGTTTATTCACTGTTAAGTGAATAAACGCTCTTAATAATAAAGGTTATCTTTTTAAAAACGTTTTCCATGTCCCGAAATACTTTGATACCTAAAGCAGTACGGTGTACACATATTGCAATATAATTAAAAAGAAAATACCAAAAACATTACTTTAGGAATAAAGATAAGCATAAATGTTAACCATTGCAAAACAATATAAATCGGTAAGGTCGTACTTTATACATTGTAATAACCGGCTATTGACCTGAAAAAGAATCATCATCATCACAGCTCATTTACGTCCCACTGCTGGGCTCAAACTTATTCCACAGCTAAAGCGAATTTAACCTACTATAACGTTGTTCAATGGTGTTGGTATAGGATTTCAATTCCAGTTTTCCATTTCTTGAATAGATGTTTTATACATACTAGTGGTCGCCGAGTGGTCGAAATTCGGCCATAATAATTTAATTCATTTTTCTGCTTTTTTTTTTTTTTTTTTTATGGGTGGGCTATGGTAAGCGCACGCGCGGTCCAGTCCGTCCGGGGCGATGAAAGGACGGCGCGCAGGCCCATAACCCACCCGTACCTACGTCACCTCGTTGTTGGGCCGACCACCGGAGCAGATGTGACTTGTCATCAGTGGTCGGCCCGACGGAATACCCTTTCGGGTAACCTCTCACCTCTCGACGTACTGGGACGTCGGTCACCGTCGCGCAGTCAGCCTCTCTGCGGGTGACGGACAACTCCCCGGTCCGATCACCCGCGGCCTCGGCTAGGGCGGCATCAGGCGCAGATACTCGCGCCTGCGCCGCCCGAGTCGCCGGTGGCGGAACGTGTCGCCGAATAGGAGCTCTACTCGCACACGATCCGCCGCCTCCTTCCGTGAGATTACGGCCTCACAGAAGGCGGCGACCGCGTCCCAGTTCCTGACGCTGTCGAGCATCTCCCTGGCGATGGTCGGCAGCGCCAGGTCGGCACCGATAATCGCGACGAGTTCACGGCGCTCCCCCTCCCACGCAGACCACTCCTCGAGCGTGTGCTGCGCCGTGTCCTCGTCACAACTGCAATAGTGGCAGGACGGTGTGCTCTCCCTCCTGACAATCTTGTGCAGGTACTTCCCAAAACACCCGTGTCCCGTAAGCACCTGCACCAGTCGGAAGGAAAGCACCCCGTGCGTCCGCTCCAACCACTCCATCAGCACCGGCCGGAAGGCCTCGACGGTCCTGACACCGTACCGAGGACTCTCCAGCCGGACTGCCCAACGGGCAATGACCCCTCGGCGTGCGTCGACCCGCCAGGCGGTGATCTCCTGCAGGGAGACCATACCGCCGCGGGCGCGCGTCTCCGACACCCGCCGATAAATGTCGGCGAGCATCTCCGCCTCCAGGTCCCAAGGGGGAGTTCCGGCCAGGAGGCAAGCTGCCTCCGTCGACACCGTGCGGTAACCGCGTATGGCCATGACCGCCATGACCCTCTGTGGTCGCCTCAAGAGGGCCCTCAGCCGGACGGTCAGGGACCCCGCCCACACCGGTGCGCCGTACAGAGCCATCGACCGGATCACCCCCACGTACAGCTGTCGGCACGTAGCGCTGGGTCCGCCCACATTCGGCATCAGCCGCGAAAGGGCGGACGCCGCGCCGACAAGCCGGGGAACAAGTCGATGGAGATGCTCCCGGAACCAAAAATGCCCGTCGAGCACCAGTCCCAAGTACTTCATGTGGGCCTGGATGCTGATGGTGACCGACTTCACGGTGATCGAAGCGCCGGCGGGAGGTCCGGCAGTACGGAGGCCATGGAACAAAAGGGCCTCCGTCTTTGCCAGGGCTACCCTCAACCCCAGCGCTTCGATCCGCCTGACAATCTCCTCGGTGCCGAGAGTTGCCAGGCGTGCCGCCTCCTCTAGGGTCCCACCCCGGGCTGTGACGAGTGTATCGTCGGCGTAGCAAATTACGCCCAGCCCGGGTGGGAGGCTACCTCTCAACGCCCAGTCGTAGCCGATGTTCCACAGGGTCGGACCCAGAACCGACCCGCACGTCATGGGCGTTCGCACAACGTCCCCTACTCGGTCAACGTAGAGGACGCTGCGCCCCTCCAACTAGTCTGCCACCAGCCGCCTGAGGTACACCGGCACCCCGTGGTACCTCAGCCCCTCCCTGATGCAGCTGAATGGCAGACTGTTGAAGGCGTTGGCAATGTCCAGGGACACCGCCAACAGGACTCCTCCGCCGGTGACGGCCGCCGCTACCACGGCCTTCAGGCGCAGTAGGGCCGCGATCGTCGAACGCCCCCTCCGAAAACCAAACTGGGCGTCAGACAAATCGGGCCCGACCCCGACGAGGTGCCGCTCGATGCGGGCAGCCAACACCCTCTCCAGCAGCTTGCCCGCATCATCGAGCAGCACGAATTCATTTTTCTGCTACACAATTTTCTTTGAATTATATTTATGTATAATTGTATATTGAGCAAGCTGTATTTCACTAATAACTAATATACAAGTACAAATGCCTATTAAATAATGTCATCATAATTATGATTGTTTGACATTCAGTTCGACCAGAAATTTTAACAGTAAACAAAAGTGTATCAGCGTTGGTGTGTGTGTGTGTGTGGTAGTGTGCGTAATGCCTTTTTAAATTAATTTAATGTATTTTTAATCCATTATTATATGAAATTTCAGTTTTATGCACTTCTCCTCATTATATACTTCAACTCTAACAAATTTCATACTTGTCCATCCACGTAATTTTCGTAAAAAGGGCTAGAAAGTTTTTACTTCACGTATTAATATTTAGATTATATCCCTTAGTCTTCTTTTATGAGACCCACAGTCAAGATGGTTGGTGAATTGTTTTGTTACTCTTTCCGCACGCGGACTAAAAAGAGTGAAAAATAATAAGAAGTGTTAAAAGCAAATGCCTGTGTGGTGAATTATTAAGAAAATTACTCTCATCAACCAACACTTAGATGTCGAAATCATAAAAATTGGCTGAAGAAAGCAGCACATTCCTGGGAGATTAATAAAACCTATTTGGTTTGCCAATCAGACTCCAAGTAGCAATTATAGTCTTATTCATCAGGAAGCTAAGGCCAGACAATGAAGATAGATAAAGTGACGAATCATCATCATCATCATTTCAGCCTATCGCCGGCCATTGCTGGACGTAGGCCTCCTTCATGTTACGCCACAAAGTGCGGTCTCATGCCGCCTGCATCCAAAGACGCCCAGAAACTTTCACCAGGTCATCGCTCCACCTAGTGGCGTCCTACATTCCGTCGTCTGATACGTGGTCGCCACTTGAGAACATTTCTTCCCCAGCGGTTGTTGGATAAATGATACATAGATGTATAGAAATGAAAATTATTTAAAATTTTAAACTGGAATGAAGGGAGACCCATCACTTTCCCACGGAAATACGCATTTGAAGCCGAACCGTCCTGAGGATGCCTCGTTTAAAGACGAAACACGTGTCGAATAAATACTCGAAGATCTGCGGCAAATTGCAAGTTAATGTTCTAGAAGGTGTTCATCACATGAGAGTAAGATTTCCTTATTTCCTAGTCCACCCGTATTCCTTCTATTGTGATGTGCGGTATATTGATAACCATGGGCAAGTGGAGGGTCTCCCTTCCTTTCTTCCATTTTAAAATAAAAATGGATTGCCGTAATGTATCGCTAATTCAATCAATTATATTATTTAAAAGTTAGTTAATATAAAAAATGTAAATAAACAAGAATACTTACAGATACAGTAAATCTGGTAGTAAAGTAATATGTGGCCTCCTTTCCATCGGTGACTAGGAAAAAAGGCGATGCTAGAAGATTGCGCGAACTTCTTATAAACGTAATTGTAATGTAGAATGTGAGTACGAGCGCTGCGATCAGTACTGGCCTGGTGACAAAATTGCACTCATTATTTTTTTTTAGGATTGATTTGTTATTATTGCAAACAATGCTTATTGATGCAAAAATTACTTAATGTATTTTGACTGTGTATATATATATATATATATTGAGGATCTCGGAAACGGCTCCAACGATTTTGTTGAAACTTGGCATACTAGAGGATTCGGGCCCAAAAAATCGATCTAGCTATGTTTTATGTATAAAAAATGTTGTTTTGTCAGTATTTTTGGCAGACAATATAATGACATTAAATTTTAAAAGAATATGAATTCAAATTTTGCCATCAACGTCATGAGTTACGATAGCCCAGTGGCGAAGTAGTCAGGTTTCATTTTATTTTTGACATCGGCGAAAAACGGCGTCGCATCGAATCTCGGTGTTATTATTATTCTCTTTTTGTAATTTTTTATATAAATTTCATTATTTATTTTTTTATTTTTTATTAATATATATCTAAATAAATGCTACAAAAATACTCCGAGCGAAGCTCGGTCAACCTGATATTTAACATATAAGGTGACTTGGGGTAAGATCGTAAAAGGAGGAAGAACGAAAAGTATTATTTACTCAAATATAAAATAAATAGTTTTACATACGACAACACAGTGAAGACGGTTAACTCATACTGGACCCCACCCCAGTCAGCGACCAACGTTAGATGTGTGCAATTGCGTGTAAAAAATTTTTTTCGAAAGGGTGTATATTCGTCGCATTTTTTGCGATTTTCGATCTTTACCCATCGTCTATAACCTTTTACTTAGGTAAGTTATTATAATCTTTTATACTTCTAATTATTTATTTTGCTGTTCTTAGTGATAATAAAGTAGTATATTGACTATAAATGTTATCCTATTGGAGATTTGTATGTATCCGATCTTCAACTATAGTTTTAACATGAGGTAAGTTCGTAATACCATTCACTCGATGTTACCCCATTTTCAAAAGTCATACAAAAAGTCAGTGGTTCTCAATGAGACTCATAGGCTCGTTTTAGTAGTATACAAACATAGGTATATGTAATCCGGTCAAATTAGACCAAAAAATAGGAGTGAGTTTATAAAATTCACACTTGGCTGAAAATTGGTAGGATTGTTCCTAACACTATTAATAAAATAAATGAAATGTTTTCATATTTCCAGTCCTCATCGATCTGACACCTGGAATAAGATTTAATCGGGGTCAAAGCTTTAAAAGACAAGCTAACTGCACTTGTTTTTTTTATTTTGAGTATTTTTAGACAGATGTTGCTCAAGATTACACTTTTTATAGTAGGCACTGCCCGCCCAATCCGCTTGGGGTGACGGATAGGCGGCGTGCGACCCCATAACCTACTTTGTATTCCCTCCCCATATCACCCAATGGCGATATGGGGTGGGAATATGGTAGGTAGGTACGGTATGTCCAATGGCCGACCACTGGTACGTATTCCTTGACATCCGTGGTCGGCCCGGCGGGTTGCCCTTTCGAGTATTCTACCATTCGACGCCCCGACAACGAAACAGTGTTGCCGGATCATCGCCCTCACGCAGTCTGCCTCTCTGCGGGTGGCGGACTAATACCCGGCCCGTCCACCCTCGACCTCGGCTAGGGCGGTATCAGGTGCAGGTATTCGCCCCGGCAGTGGAAACTGTTGTGTTATAGGAATTCCTCCCGGACCTGCACCGCCGCCTCCTTCTGCGAGGCAGTTGTCTCATAGAGGAGTAGCGACCGCGTCCCAGGCTGTCGAGTATCAGTCCCGACGCTGTCGAGTATCGTTTTGGCGATGGTCGGCAGCGTCAGGTCGGCACCGATGGCTGTAACGAATTCACGGCAACAGCGAAAAAGGTTGGGATCACAGTATGGTGTAATAGAATTCCCACAAGAGTACTGCTACCCAGTTAGTAACGTAGCGTAGTTTTATAAAATTGCCCTTTAGAATATGATATGTCTGGATAAATTTGGATAAAACGTTGAGAACCTTTGTCTTGATGGTTTAAAAGTGGGGTAAGACCGGAATACGAATTTAATTATTTTTCTATATTTCATATTTCCTATTGTTTTATAGTATTTTGGTAAGAAATACGTGGACTTTTAGGTACATTAGTCAAGTCTTCATTAAAACTAGAGCTTTAAAATTTGTAACAAAGAAAATAGATACAATTCCGATCTTGCCCCCTTACTTTGCGAACTTTCCCATTTTATTTTTTTTTATTTGTCTATCTTTTAATCATACTTACTCAATTAATAAGCAAAGTAGTTATTTACAAACTTGGTTTAATTAAAGTTCAATATCTTGTCTGTATTAAAAATATAATAACTTGTTATTGCATCACGTTATTGTGTCCAAAAGAAATGTTTGGAAAAATATACCTCATCTCATCGAAAACCCTCCCGATGTTACCCCGATTCACCTTAATACTTATATCTCCGTAAATGGAATGAACCTATCATCATCTTAGCCCACAATAGTCCCACTGTTGGGGTACTTCTCTACAATGGAAGGGAATGTAATCTAGTACACCACGTTGGTCAGACGTGTTGATATACGGTTTGATGAAGAATTTTCTCTCACTTGCATATATTAATTGCATATGATATCCATTAGTTGTTTTTTACGATACCCGCAAATAAGAGAAGGAATGGTAAATTGTATTCTTACTCCGTCACCATACTGAGGAACTAACGACTTCTCAATGTTTCATTCTAAAGACTTGTCAATTACGGTGAAAAAATAGATAGGCAGTTTTGCGTGCCGTGTTAGGTATCAATAATTCCTTTGTGTTCATCTAAAAGAGTATTTTCTTTTAAATTGTAAATATAAGATCAAATATGTAGCATGATATAACAATAAAAAAAGAAATTATATACGACTAGCTGACCCGGCGAACTTCGTGCCCCATAATTTTTTTTCGTAAATATATTTTCTAAATTTCTAAAAACATAATAATATTATCTAATGAAAGAACAATTACAGCTTTGTCGGGCAAGATTCGATCGTCTTGGTCGCAGCATTGTTAATGATGATTCAAAGAGAATACAAATTACTCATTATTGATTTCTGACAAAATTATAATTATCAAAATTTTCAACCATACCAACCATAAATTTTTTAACTATAGACAAAATTACCTTTAGCTGTCATTTGAGTTTTGTTATTATATATCAAATGCGCTGCGTACTTGTATTCTCTTTGACATTTTATGTCACGTCACACGGTAATGCGATCGAACGGGATAAAAGAGTTATTGGCGAAATCTTGTAAACACCATTAAAAGAAAAAAGACGGGATAAAAAGTCCTATGTCCGTCTCCTGGTTCTAAGCTACCTCCTCACCAATTTTCAGCCGAATCGGTGCAGCCGTTCTTGAGTTATAAATAGTGTAACTAGCACGACTTTCTTTTATATATATACACTCATTTGCAAAAAAAACGGGCACCTAAGCAATGAACCATTTCAAATGTTAATATTTCTTTGTTTGATAATTATAGGTAGTTTTATCCACACAATTTGCTAAATTAATAAGAAAATAATCGTTTTCATCAGTATTTCATAAAATTTAGATACAATTTATGGGAAATAATGCTAAACCTCGCTAGTAGTGTATATTCGCTAGTAGTGCATATGCTCATGAAGTAAAAATAAAAAGTTTTTTTGTTTGTTTTTCTTTAATAAAGTAAAAGCAGATAAATGTTTAGTATCGAGTGTGACCCCCTCTAGCTAAAATCACAGCTTGAATTCGTCTGGGCATGCTAGCGAGTATATCCCGGATACTTGCTTGCGGAATACGTTCCCACTCCGCAGTAATCACATTCTTCAGCTCTCTGATGGTCTGCGGAGCCGGGTGTACTGATCTCACACGCCGTTTCAGAACGTCCCAGACATGCTCTATGGGATTGAGGTCGGGACTTCGAGCTGGCCAATCCAAACGACGAATGCCGACCTCTTGCACATACGCATTAACATCGCGGGATCGGTGGGCGCGAGCATTGTCGTCCATAAAAATCGAGTCTTCACCTAGAGCGGCCAATGCGGGTTGTGCATGAGAAATTAGAACTTCCGTTATGTATCGATGCCCAGTCAGTGAGCCGTTTTCAATGAAGACTAACTCTGTACGATCCATTGAATTTATTCCTGCCCAAAACATAACAGAGCCCCCACCATAAGGTGTGATTTCTTCGAAACATGCCTCTGCAAAGCGTTCTCCTTGTCTTCTTAGCACTCGCCGACGTCGATCTTCACCGAACAGAGATATCCTGGCTTCATCAGAGAACAAAACCCTATTCCAATCGTCTTGAGTCCATGATTCACAATTTCTAGCGAACCTAAGCCTGTGAACTCTGTGCTCACGGAGTAATTTGGGGCCGCGGGCCGGGCGGTGACTGCGTATATTGGCAGCGAGAAGCCTCCTCCTGACCGTCCATAGACTAATATGCACATTTCTTACTTCTTGGAGGTTGTTCTTAAGATCCACATACGAAGATTTGCGATTTCTCAATGCGCGACTCACAAGAAAACGATCATCCCGTGGTTGGGTACATGGTTTTCTTCCAGAACCAGGCCTTCTCTCGACGGAACCAGTCTCCTGATATCGCTGCCAGGTCCTTTGGACTGTCGAGCGACTAACATTTAGCCTCCTAGCCACGAAACATTGGCTGCAACCCTCTTCAAGCAGCGCGATAATTTTGGTAGCTTTTACCACTTTATCTACCATTTTTGATACAGCCAAACAGCATTAAATAAAGCTTTGACAGTCAAGGATATGAAATTAATCGATAAAAATTGAATAAAAGTTATGAAAGTCGATGTTAACTTCTGGAACTTCGCGCCAAAAATGTAGGATAAAAAGGGGTTTTCTGTAAAAATGAACATCAAATGAAAAATTGAATTTAGAACGTACTTTTTTAAATACCACAGCATTTTTAAAACCGGCCAGTAACGTGTACAAACGATTGAAACCTTTTTGGTATTGTATCTTTTTAAATATGAATGAAAATCAAAACCGCCCGTTTTTTTTGCAAATGAGTTTATATATATATATATATATAGATTTTATAACATTAAAATTAGCTCTTCTAAGTACGTAAAACGTACTTAAAAGAGAAATCTATTTACCTGTGAGGATCTTCACTATCAGGCACCACAGTACTGACGAACTCATCAAATAAACCCCAACCACCACGCCAATGCATGATACAAGATAATATGAATACGTAGGTGTAAATTCTGGATAGAATTCGCTCGATGATCCATCGGCTAGATCCACCATTAGGACCGCTGTAAGCGCCGACAGAGCGCTGCAGGAGTTTAGCTCTAAATAACAAAAGATAAACTAATATAAAAATAAATAAAAAGAAACCATATGACAATGGACTAAGGAATACAATCAGCTACTCGTAGCAGTATTTTTTTTCTCGTGAGTATCCTACTAAATAACTATTGAACGTAGGAAAACTTCGTTAATACATACGAGTACAATAGAATTGGAAATAAAATAATCGCTCATCAAAAAAGGGCGTGATTATTTTTTTCTTTTGGGTGTGGGTTGCGGTCGACGCGCTCCTCGCACCACTCCGTCCGGGGCGACAGAGGGGCGTAAGCACACAATCCACCCACGATGCACGTCGCCTTCGTCGTTGGGCCGGCCACCGGAGCAGGGTGACTTGACGTCAGTGGTCGGCCCGACGGAATACTCCTTATTTGGGGTACCCTCCCATCAACCGACGTCCCCCCCTCGGGGAGAACGTCAGTCTTTCCTCACGCGGTCGGCCTCTCGGCGGGTGACGGACTAATTCCCCGGTCACGTCACCCGCGGCCTCGGCTAGGGTGGCATAAGGCGCAGGTATTCGCGCCTACGCCGCCCCAGTCGCCGGCGGCGGATCGCCTCATCGAGAATGCGCTCCTCGCGCAGGCGATCCGCCGCCTCCTTCCACGAGACTACTGCCTCGCAGAAGGCTGCGACCGCATCCCAGTTCCTGAAGCTGCCGACCATCGCCCTGGCGATAGTCGGCAGCGTCAGGCACCGATGATTGCGACGAGTTCACGGCGCTGCTCTGCCCAAGCGTCACAGACCTCGAGCGTATGCTGCACCGTGTTCTCATCGCAATCACAATGGTGGAAGGACGGTGTACCTACTCTCCCTCCTAACGACCTTGTGCAGGTATCTGGCGAAGCATCCATGCCCCGTCAACACCTGCACCAGTTGGAAGGAGAGCACCCCGTGCCGCCGTTCCAACCACTGCATCAACACCGGCCGGAAGGCCACCACGATTCGCACCCCGAACAGAGGCCTCTCCAGCCGGACTGCCCAACGGGCAATGACGTCTCGGCAGGCGTCGACGCGCCAGGCGAGGAGCTCCCTCGACGAGACCACACAGCCCTCCGCTCGCACCCCCAACACCCACCGATAAAAACCGGCGAGCATTTCCGCCTCCAGGCCGGCCAACAGGCACGCTGCCTTCGTCGCCATCGTGCGGTATCCGCGTATGGTCCTGACCGCCATGGCCTTCTGTGGTCGCTACAGAAGAGCCCTGAGTCGGACGGTCAGGGACCCCGCCCACACCGATGCGCCGTACAGGGCCACCGACTAGATGACCCCCGCGTACAGCCGTCGGCACGTAACGCTCGGTCCGCCCACATTCAGCATAAGCCACGATAAAGCGGACGCCGCGCCGACGAGCCGTGGAGCGAGCCTGCGGAAATGCTCCCGGAACCACCATTGCCCATCGAGCACCAGGCCCAAGTACCTCATATGGGCCCGGATGCTGATCTCAACGGAATGGACGGTGATCGAGACGCCGATGGGAGGGCTTATGCGGTGCCCATGGAACAAGAGGGCCTCCGTCTTGTCCAGGGCGACTCTCAACCCCAGCGCCTCGATCCGCCTGACGATCTCTTCGATGCCTAGAGTCGCGGAGATTACTCAGCGCCGCACGATAGGGGCGACCCCAGGGGTCACGGTCGAGACCGTCCAACATCTCCTGCCGACTGACGTCCTTGGCTAAATGGACGCCCAGCCCGCCGGACGGACAGTCATAGAGCTGGCCCGCCCTCTCCACGTCGCGATGGCGACCGCCGGCTGCAGGTGTAGGCCCTCCGGGCGCGAATACACGCGGCCCGGAAATCCGCCAGCTCCCGGGACCACCAGTGGACAGCCCTCTTCGGGGGCATGGCCGCATCGTAGATCTGCGTCAACGCACTGCGAATACGGCCAGCCTCGGCGTCTACCCCGTCTAACTGGTGGGCAGAGGACAGCCGTGAGTGAACGATGGCTGCCTCCACCAGCAGGTCCCGCTCTAAGCGACCCACAGCCCATCGTGGGAACGCGGGACGTCCGTCCGCCCTGTGACACCTGCCGGGCGTCGGGAGGGATATCCGGAGGGAGGAGACCTCCATCCGGATATACCGGTGGTCCGATAGTGTCTCAATCTCCTCCGCGACGCAGCAGCTCCTCACGCGTGCGGCGACCTCGGGGCTAGCGAACGAAAGGTCCACTATCGACCCGCCCCGCTGTCGCACGTACGTATGCACCGAGCCCCCGTTCAGCAAACAGAGGTCCAGTGTCGCCGCCCACTTCTCAACCGCCCGTCCTCGGTCGTCCGTCCTGGGGGACCCCCACGCCACGGACTTGGCGTTAAAGTCCCCCAGGACGAAGATTTGGCGCGATGCCAGTCGTCGTAACGAGGCCTCCAAGATGGTGAGGGAAGCCTCGAAATTAGTCACACTCCTGTTAGGGGAGAGATAGACTCCGAAGAGCGTAATCTCCCTCCAGTCCGCCGCGACATATACGACGCCCCTGTCCCTAAGGGTTAGAGACGACGCAGGTCACGACGTGGAGGCAACGATTGCCACGGAGCCGTCGGTGCTACCCAGCCAGTTAGGCCGGTCGGGCATCACGTACGCCTCCGCGGCTACGGCTACTCCTATCAACCACTCCGCCATGACTTGCAGGAACATGTCCTGTGCACCGGGGGAGTGGTTGAGGTTGGCTTGGAGGAGACCAATGGATTCGGGGTCCATTAATGGTCCGTATCCATCGTCATCCCCTCCGCGCTAACGGGCGATCGGGCCGCGCTCGGAGCGAAGGCTGGCCCGGTCGATGGGCCGCCCCGGAACTTTGGGGCCGATGCCGGGGGTCTGCAGTCCCCAGAGCCCATGCGGTGCTTGGCAGGCCTATTGCCCGCCGCACACGCGGGGCTGTGGTGCACCGCAGAGCACGATGCCGCCTGATGTCCGGTCTGACCGCAGCGGAAACATAGCCCACTGCAGTCAATCAAAACAGCGTGATATAGTAAGTTAATGCTTTTTATATCTAAGCGAGGAGTCTCAATAATATTCATCATATTATAGTAGTAAAAATAACCAAATAAATTTAAGAAATGCTGCAATAAAACAAACTTGTTTTGTTGAAAAAATATCCATTAACAATATAAAAGTGTGTTACATTATCTTTTATTCTGTTGCGGTCAAATGTTTTACTTTTATCTTGGTAATATCGGTAGTATCAAGACCTAGCTCCCTAGATTGTCGACATGTGGAATGTGAATACGGTGATCATTGTACCTACCGATTAATGTTTCAACTAGTAGCTATAGCCAATATATTATTGGCTAATTCAAATTCAAATCATTTATTATGCATAAACTCCGAGAGGGCACTTACATATTGTCAAGTTTACAAAATTAAATTAAATTATGTAAAAAAAAAAAAAAAAAGAAAATTGTACTACCACCGGAACGGAACGCGACCGCTAATGAGAAGATCCAGCAAGAAACTCAGCGGGTTTGTCTATTATTTTTAATTATTTTTTTCTTCTTATCTATATATAAAATTGTGTACATATTTAGTAAGAAATAGCTCCAGTGTGATGCCCTTCGAACCGCAAGATACTTAATATAATACAAACGATTATGGCTGGACCAGATCCCACAAGCGGCATCCGATCACAAGTTAACTACTAGAGCAGCCATAATATGCGACGACAATGCAATTATTTCATCATCATCATCATTTCATCCTATTGCCGTCCACTACTGAACGTAGGCCTCCCTCGTGTTGCACCACAATGTGCGGTCCTGTGCCGCCTGCATCCAACGACACCCAGCAACTTTCACTAGGTCATCGGTCCGCCTAGTGGGGGGGCGTCCAACACTGCGTCGTCCGATACGTGGTCGCCACTCAAGAACCTTTCTTCCCCAGCGGTTGTCGGTTCGTCGAGCGATGTGGCCTGCCCATTGCCACTTCAGCGTGCTAATTCTTCGTGCTATGTCAGTTACACCCGTTCTTCTGCGGATTTCCGTATTGCGGATTCTATCTCGCAGAGAAATCCCGAGCATAGCTCGCTCCATAGCACGCTGAGCGACTTTGAGCCTTGATATAAGGCCTACATTTAGGGACCACGTTTCCGTGCCGTAAGTCATCACTGGTAACACACACTGGTCGTAGACCTGTGTTTTCAGATACTGAGGTATGTTGGACGAGAAGATCCTCTTAAGTTTCCCGAACGCTGCCCAACCGAGTTGGATTCGTCGGCTGATCTCTTTCTCGAAATTGGATCTACCTAACTGGACTGTTTGTCCGAGGTAAACATAGTGATCGACAACTTCGAGAATCGCATTGCCAACTAGGACCGCAATTATTTACTACTAGTAAATTTAAAAAGTTCAGCTATCTTTATAACCGAAGGCACGGTAGTGGCTTGCATCAAGTACACGTTTAAAATAGTTATTCCAGAGAGGGAACCTGAGAAACGGTTGCAAAATTCAAGGCAGTAGCCACTCCCATCATAGGTAGAAAAGCCTAAATAATAAAAAAAAAGTTTATAAATCTAAAAAAAATCGCATTTATAGACAACTGAACTAATAATGGAAAAGCATCTACAATAATTTAAATTAAAAATAGAGTGAAACGATTAAATATATTTTCATGTTAATTTTATTAGTTTTTGCCTGCGATTTTTTTTGAGTGGAATTGATATCGTTGTGTTTATACTTATAAATACAATGATCTAATAAATGATGTCCTATGCCTAAGCCTCACGTAGAAATAATAATATGTAAAGACATACAAATCTAAATGTAAATGTTTTATTATTGACGTGACAACGTCTTATAAATTGGTTTGCCGGGTGACACTTCAAGAAACTGCGTTACGCTCCGCTCACGTTATGCGCTCACAATGAGAGCGAGTGAGAGGCACGCGTCCCTTCCACTCGGGCATGGTTAGCCCGCCTAAGAGCGAGAGAGACAGACATAAAAATTGTATATTTGTATATAAATACGTATGTATGTGTAAAGGTAAAATAAAATTTTGTTAATATGAAATTCAGTGCGAGATTCTTTGTATAAATTAATGTTTTAAATATAATTCTTTGTATAAATAAATGTTTTAAATTGTTACTATTATTTCATCCTTCTTCCTACTATACGAATGAATATTCACATTAAAATTATTTTACCACTCAAAGTCGTTGTCACGTAAAACTTTCGCCCGTATACCGACTTTACAGGCAACCAATATTTTTTTTTTTTTTATCCTTTTTTATAATCTTCATTTTTATAAAATTTTATATCCTAAGAATACATTTGACCATATTTTCTTGCCCATGGGTGTAGTAAAAGTGGAGCTATAATGTACTAATAGCATATGCTATTTACATATAGTCAATTTCACTCTGAAGTAAGTTTACAGTTAGAAACATGAAGGCTTAAAAGCTACTTTTGCGTAGAGAAAATATATTATTTATTTTAGAAGTACGTGGAACTGATGAAAATTTAGTTTTTAATAAAACATAATTGATTTAATATCTTAATTGTATTTTACTCTGTGGTAGCGGTTACATATACTACTAACAAAAAAAAATTTCGTGTCGTAAAAGATGACTTATATGACATAAACCTGGGCTAACTGTATATGATGCCATCTGATCAATAACGTTGTCAGGCAGGTAGCCGATTATAAAATATTGTTTTTACAACTTTTGTAGTATCTTAGTATACTACAAAAGTTGTATATTGCAAAAATTAGAAAAATTAAAAATTATTTGGATTCCGCGCAATATGTAGGTACTCTTCTACTACGGTAAAAGAGTACCTACATATTGCGCGGAATCCAAATAATTAGGATAAGAGTAAGTCAAATCAAATCATTTATTTTGTATAAGCCTCTTAAAGTCACTTACAAATTGTCAAATTTATACATAGAAGCAATCCAATAATCTACCATCCGACCGGAACGCGGCCTTAAGCTGAGAAGAGCCGGTAAGAAACTTAGCGGGCTGACATTTTTTAAAATCTTTTAAATATATGTAATTGTATACTTCATACAACATATAAGATTAGTTCCAGTATGATGCTTTTCGAAATTGTATACATATTTAAAATTTTTAAAATTTAGTACAAAGAAAAAAAAAAGAAAATATGGCTGAACCAGATCCGACAAGCAGCACCCGATCACGAGTTAACTACTAGAGCAGCCATCACACCCCTAAACTCATCATCCCTATTGGGCTTGATTTGCTAAAGATTCTCTCTTAGTATAGTATCTCTCCCCTAACCCAAAAAATTGAACTTAAAAAATACTCAATTGTTTTGTCCCTCTTAGGACTTGAATGTCCAAAAATTCTTTCTTAGTGCTCGCTTAGTTAAAAAAAGACAGCCATGAATAAAATTTAACGTTTCTAGGCGCAATATTTTTGGCTTGACGCTTTTTACTCTTTTAGGGATTGAATTTCATTTACAAATAGATCAAAATTTCAAAAATGCTAGGACTAATATTTATTTACTTCTTTACAAGTGCTTTAAAACATCGCCTCTATTTTCAATAATGACAGATTTTTGTACAAACTGTCATCCCCTATTCAATACCCTTCAAGTCATTTTTGAGGTAAAATGGCCTATGTTCTTTCCCAGACCTCTATGCCAAATTTCATCAAAATCGGTTCAGTGGTTTATACTTGCAAGCGTATGTTTCGCATTTGTAATATTAGTGAAGAAGAAAAAAGGAAGGATTAGTAAAATTGTAAAAATCGTGCGGTACTATTTAAAATATTTTCCACTTTTACCAATGCAGTAAATAAATTAAATTGAATTGTCTGTTTGTAATGTCGAAATAATACGTTTTTTTCATGCTCACACGGTTGATTACGCCTATGCCTAAAAACTAGCCATAAAAAATTTGCCTGTCTGTCTGTTTGTTCCGAATAATCTTCAAAACCGTTGGATCGATTATGATAATATTTGACTACTAGCTAGCTGTCTATATTAGGAGCAACTTAGGTTATATTTTATCCCGGTATTCCCACGGAACAGGAATTGCGCGGGTGAAACCGCGGCAATTTTCTAGTTTTTCAAAAAAAGATTTATAATATTTGAAGCCAAGTGAATTTAGTTTGGTTACCTACAAAAGCGTGCTTTTTTAGTTTTTCTCTTTCATTAATCTATTATAAGCATTTTTGACGACACCTGCGAGAAAGTAAAGTTTTATTAAATCTAAAATGACCACTGTCTTAATTCCAATGTCTTATTTTGTCAATCTTAACATTGGTGTCCCTTTAAAAATACCAAGAATATTAGTTATTAATATGTTCCATACCTAAGTAATGAAAAACATGTGTGTATAGCGATGCCGAGTAGGAATATCTGAGCGTAAGGGAACAGTTCCGGTTGAAGCTCCATGATTCCCCATGTTCCTCTCCATACACTCACAACTAATGGTGCGACGACGAAAGTGGAGAAAACCGCATCAGCTGAAAATAAAAAAAAAATACCATTGAACAATAGTACATTACTGCAGCGGCCAGCAAAAGAGGCATTGATGGACGAACGTGAAAATGTGGGCCGAGGCGAAGCCAAGGCACACATACGTAAGTCCCTCAATGCCTACTTGTGGTCAAGGCTTGTATAGTACTTTTCTCAAATAATTAGCGGAAATTAAAACTAAGTAGAACTTTTTATTTGAAAATAGATACGAATTACATTTGCGAGATTTCTATTATAGCTCTTGCCGCCTCTTGAATTTCAGGTGGCATTAAAGTAAGTTCATTATACTCACTGTCTTCACTTGAACTCATTTTATAACAAATACAATTACTTTTCAAAATCAATGAAGAATAACGAATAACATTTTTCACGCGCCAAAGGGTTCATTTGTTTTATTTTTTCATTGTCAAACAGGTTTCTTAAGCCAGTTCGAAATTTAAATAAAACGCTGATAAGTTGCCTCCTTGGTTGTCATGTGTTGGAGTAACAAATCGTTAAATTTTTAAAATACACGTTAGATATGAATTTACATACCTGCGCCTCATGCCGCCCTAGCCGAGGCCGCGGGTGACGTGACCGGGGATTAGTCCGTCACCCGCCGAGAGGCCGACCGCGTGAGGAAAGACCGACGTCCTCCCCGAGGGGGGGACGTCGGTCGATGGGAGGGTACCCCAAGTAGGGGTATTCCGTCGGGCCGACCACTGATGACAAGTTAACCCTGCTCCAGTGGTCGGCCCAACGACGAAGGCGACGTGGTTTTCGGGTGGGTTGCGGGAGTTGCGTGCTTAAGCCCCTCTGTCGCCACGGACGGAGTGGTGCGGAGGCGCGCCGACCGCATCCTACCCACAAAAAAAAAGATATGAATTTACATACTCCGTGTTGTCAGTGTCGAGTTACAATTTCCTTCACAAATTATCAGTTTCTTCACATTACTCATTGTCTGTCAGTGAGTCAAATCTTCGCTTTCAACAGTGGTAGGGCCACACTGTTAATAATTCGATCAAAATAGGCCAGGATTTAGAAATTCCTAAATGCATCCATTGCATAACAGCAAGAGAGATAGGGCTTGTGTGCGAACTACATTTGCGCGAAATTCAAGAATTCTATGATTCGAGCTGTCAGCTTGTAAACCTGTTTTTTATTTTTTTAAACTATAATTTTCTATTATTTATAAATAAAAATCTCTGGGCATGGCATAAAGGTTAATTTTATGATATTTCATTTTATTAGTGTCTTGTTTGTTGCATGTATATCCACAACGAACGTATACATTGTTACAATATATAAAATACTAGCAATCCGCCCTAGCTTCGCTTCGGTTTCAGTCGCCTTACGCGCATAGTTCTCGTCCTTGTGAGCATACCGGGTGAAAATATAGCTCATGTTACTCCCTGATATTATAGCTTTCCATTGGTGAAAGAATTTTTGAAATCGGTTCAGTGGTTTAAGCATGAAAGCGTAACAAAGGAACAAAGAAACTTACTTTCGCATTTATAATATTAGTAAGGATTTATATATCTCCTTTAAGAGAACTTAAACATGTTTTTAAAATAAAGTATTCTTTAAACCTAAAGAATAGGACGGAGATTTTTATTTTTACTCAGCCATGTACATTTTTAAAAACCATATCCTGCACTAAGGAAATAATCCTTGTACTGGGGGGGGGGGGACTTTACAAACAACGTACACAAATTATATCCAGCCTCAGAAAAAAAATGAGTTTAAAAAAAAAATCTTTTTTATGTATTTTAAAACTTTATTATTAATAATATTGATATTTAATGCAAAAAAACATAGAAAAAAAAACAAACAATTGAAAATTGATGTTTAAATAAAATTCACGTGACTAATATTCCTGATGTTAATATATTTAATTTATTATTTGTCAGGAGTTGTTTTTGTAGTATTATGCAGTATAATGTCTGAATTAGTATTATGTAGTATAGTGTGAATAATGTTTGTGTTATTTTGTAGTATAATGGTACAAAACAAGAACGATAACTTTTGAGGTTCGACATTTTTAATATAAATTTGAATATTTAACAATGACAACAAAATTTAATAAATCAATATTCTGTATTTATTATTTCTCTATCAATTGCAATGAGTGTGGTTACGCCAGATTATTAATAATAATAATAAGAATCGCTTTCTGGTGCATATCCTTATATCCCACAACCTACCCTACATACTTACATCATACGAACACCCGCGTTGTGGATGTACGCGGGTAATACCGAACGGACAGTGAGTCAAAGCGGATGTGCTCCGCAATTTGGTATTCATCAATACATTGTGTGTTGCATAAAATATAATATAGGGGAGAACAGGTAGGATTCGTACACTTTTTACATTAGGTCATATAAAAGCAAAACTATTTCAAGATAAATATAATGGTACTGAATTATCTACCTATCTGGCTTTAACAGTAATGTAGATCAGGTTTGATATAATGTAACATGACAAAGCTATGAAAAAAAAAAAATCCTAAAAATGGAAATCGTACGAAAGCACCCCACAGGCGGGGTAGCTTCATACAGTGAAGAGGGTACATTCGTACATAGTGGGGAGCCTCCGTACAACGTTATGTGTATGAAATTAAACTCTCATTGAGATCCAAATTACGACAGAATACACCTTAAACGTCGTGATAATTAACAATAAGTGTAAGTTACTTATATTATTTTTATTATTTAACAAACAACTTTTTAAGATATACGTCAATAAATCAACATTTAAATATAACAATTAGGGTAACATGTTACAATGACATACCAAATCTATTGCACATTGTACATAGTAAAATCTTTTTTAAATACATAAATACTTGCTGTTCTTGCTATAGCAGCAGATTTGTGCTGCCACAATACATAGACCACGTCTGATAAGTCTACTGTGCTGTCGTCTTTGGTATCAGGAAAAACAAATTTTCATTCATTTCATTTCATCAACATCGGTCCAGCTGTTTAGGAGGAGTTCGGTGACATAGACACGTACACAAGAAATATATATATAAAGATAGTTATGAATACTATCAACATTTACATCATTCAAGGGATTCGCAAAAGCGACGTTATACTTATTTTTTATTAGGAGAGAATAAAAAATTAACAAAAAAATTTGTTTAAAATTTACATAAAAAAGTTATACGTAATAAATAAATTTCAAGGTTATCTACAGAGTTGTCACCCATTTCGATTTCAAGTCTCTTATCGGAGAAGTCGATAACTACACCATAGTTATCATAATATTGCAATTAGCTTTCATTTACGCATTTATATTTTTGGTGCGATATATTTAAACCATCCACAGAGGACTTTCTTTACTATATTTTATAAAATGCCTTAAAATATGTTAATATTGTATAAATAAAACTACTTTACGGATTTTATTGCGTTTGTATTTGATTTTTGGTTGCACGATGTTTCGAACACTTTGCAGTATTCATTGTCACGTCAAATACAAACGCGATAAAAACCGAAAAGTAGTTTTAAAATAAAAAGTTAAAAATACTAATAAGGCCGTCACCCTGGCATAGTAAATAAAGACTTAATAAGGATAGTCCGCCCACGTGGCACTAGAGATTATTGACAGTAGGTGATGGGCTGCACAATGTCCCTTTCAAAGCCCCGGGTGGTCTAGACAGGGTATGACTAAATCATAGACTCGTCCATAAAAAAAGTTTGCAATCCACATGACATATTCACGCCTAAAAACTCATTTGGTGCTGTATCCTCGTGTATGTGCAGTGTTCTTGTACTGTGAGATTAAAACGAATATACAATATAAAATAATAGTAACCTATACCGTAGGTAACTTCATCGTAGCTGCAATCTTCAGTTGGTATACTAATACAAGACTCCAAGGAATTGCCTTTTTTCAATTTTTCAGTAGATCTTGTCTTTTCTGTATTCACCGAGATCTTCGGCGACTCAGGCAACAGGCTTTCAGATAAATTTGGTGGCATCTGAAATAGAAAAAAAACAAAATAAAATGTCACTTATTTGTATTGTGTTTTATATTATTTTAAATAGGAACATTTTAATGCTAAAAGTCGTGGCAGAGATAATAATGAATAACGCAAATGTGAATGTAGGACAAAAAATAAAATACCGAAAAAGATATATTTGAAAAGGAAAAAAATACAATCTAGTCCGCGACGGCTACAAGCCACGTCATGTTATTCTCTACGAATGTAAAGGCGAACTGATGTCAAAAAAAAATATATCGATGTTCTCAATCTCGTTACTTTACTTATAAGGTGATATACGTTTAATAGTAGGCTTATGCAGACAACAATTGGCTTCACCGCAATTGTATAAAAAGTAATGATCGAATGTAATGGTGATAATCTTATCAGAGGGGGGAGAATACTCTTTTATTAGAGTTCGTGCTACGAATACGTATTTCTATCTAGTAGGTAATGTGCAGTATCCGTGTCATCATTAGCCCATACCTACACGTCCCACTGTTGGGCTCACGCCTCCTCCGCTACGGGAAAGAAATTGATCCACTAAAACACGATGGTCAGACGTGTTGGTATTTTTTTTTTTTATTTTTTTTTTTTTTTTTTTTTATGGGTGGGCTATGGTAAGCGCACGCGCGGTCCTGTCCGTCCGGGGCGATGAAAGAACGGCGCGCGGGCCCATAACCCACCCGTACTCACTTCACCTCGTTGTCGGGCCGACCACCGGAGCAGATGTGACTTGTCATCAGTGGCCGGCCCGACGGAATACCCTTTCGGGTAACCTCTCACCTCTCGACGTACTGGGACGTCGGTCGCCGTCGCGCGGTCAGCCTCTCTGCGGGTGACGGACAATTCCCCGGTCCGATCACCCGCGGCCTCGGCTAGGGCAGCATTAGGCGCAGATACTCGCGCCTGCGCCGCCCGAGTCGCCGGCGGCGGAACGTGTCGCCGAATAGGAGCTCTACTCGCACACGATCCGCCGCCTCCTTCCGTGAGATTACGGCCTCACAGAAGGCGGCGACCGCGTCCCAGTTCCTGACGCTGACGAGCATCTCCCTGGCGATGGTCGGCAGCGCCAGGTCGGCACCGATAATTGCGACGAGTTCACGGCGATCCCCCTCCCATGCAGCACACTCCTCGAGCGTGTGCTGCGCCGTGTCCTCGTCGCAACTGCAGTGGTGGCAGGACGGTGTGCTCTCCCTCCTGACAATCTTGTGCAGGTACTTCCCGAAGCAACCGTGCCCCGTCAGCACCTGCACCAGTCGGAAGGAAAGCACTCCGTGCGTCCGCTCCAACCACTCCATCAGCACCGGCCGGAGGGCCTCGACGGTCCTGACACCGTACCGAGGACTCTCCAGCCGGACTGCCCAACGGGCAATGACTTCTAGGCGGGCGTCGACCCGCCAGGCGGTGATCTCTTTGATGGAGACCATGCCGCCGCGGGCGCGCGTCTCCGACACCCGCCGATAAATGCCGGCGAGCATCTCCGCCTCCAGGTCCCACGGGGGACTTCCGGCCAGGAGGCACGCTGCCTCCGTCGCCACCGTGCGGTAACCCCGTATGGCCCTGATCGCCATGACCCTCTGTGGTCGCCACAGGAGGGCCCTAAGACGGACGGTCAGGGACCCCGCCCACACCGGTGCGCCGTACAGGGCCATCGACCGGATCACCCCCACGTACAGCTGTCGGCACGTAGCACTGGGTCCGCCCACATTCGGCATCAGCCGCGAAAGGGCGGACGCCGCGCCGACAAGCTGGGGAACAAGTCGATGGAGATGCTCCCGGAACCAAAAATGCCCGTCGAGCACCAGGCCCAAGTACTTCATGTGGGCCTGGATGCTGATGGTGACCGACTTCACGGTGATCGAAGCGCCGGCGGGAGGCCCGGCGGTACGGAGGCCATGGAACAAAAGGGCCTCCGTCTTTTCCAGGGCTACCCTCAACCCCAGCGCTTTGATCCGCCTTACAATCTCCTCGGTGCCGAGAGTTGCCAAGCGTGCCGCCTCCTCTAGCGTCTCGCCCCGGGCTGTGACGAGTGTATCGTCGGCGTAGCAAATTACGCCCAGCCCGGGTGGGAGGCTTCCTCTCAACGCCCAGTCGTAGCCGATGTTCCACAGGGTCGGACCCAGAACCGAACCCTGCGGGACACCGCACGTCATGGGCGTTCGCACAACGTCCCCTACTTGGTCAACGTAGAGGACGCTGCGCCCCTCTAAGTAGTCTGCCACCAGCCGCCTGAGGTACACGGGCACCCCGTGATACCTCAGCCCCTCCCTGATGCAGCTGAATGGCAGACTGTTGAAGGCGTTGGCGATGTCCAGGGACACCGCCAACAGGACTCCTCCGCCGGTGACGGCCTCCGCTACCACGGCCTTCAGGCGCAGTAAGGCCGCGATCGTCGAACGCCCTCTCCGAAAACCAAACTGGGCGTCCGACAGGTCGGGCCCGACCCCGACGAGGTGCCGCTCGATGCGGGCAGCCAACACCCTCTCCAGCAACTTGCCCGCATCATCGAGCAGCACGATGGGCCTGTAGGCCGAGGCCGACTCGGGAGACCGTCCCGGCTTCGGCAGGAGAACCAGCCTCCCCTCTTTCCAACACCCAGGGAACTGCCCGGACGTCAAACAAGCGTCGAACAGTTCCCTGAGGCGTGGTCCCAGGTGCTCGAGGACGAGGGCCAGCACACGGTTCGGAATACCGTCGGGCCCGGGGGCGGTGGATTTGACTCGCATACGCGCCACCGCCACCCCCATTTCCGGCTCCGTGATGGGCGGAGCACTTTCATCGTCGGCCTCCCGGTCGCTGTCCGGCGAAGCCATGACCGGGGTCGTGTGCTCCGCCCGCCGTGGAAAGAGGTCCTCGACAACTCTGGTGAGAAGGCTGGGCTGGAGAGTCTCGGTGAGGGGGGGGCCCCGCCCGCGGAGCTTATTCAGCGCCGCGAGGTAGGGGCGACCCCAGGGGTCACGCTCGAGACTGTCCAGCATCTCCCGCCGACTAACGTCCTTTGCGGTACGGACAGCCAGCCTGAAGGCAGACCGCGCACTGCGGTAAGCCTCGTACACCTGGCCCTCCCGCTCAGCGTCGCGGTGGCGCGCTCGGCTGCGGGTGTAGGCCCTCCGGGCACGTATGCACGCGGCCCGAAGGTCCGCCAATTCTCGGGACCACCAGGGGACCGCACTCTTCGGGGGCAGACGCCGCACACGGGGCATGGCCGCATCGCAGATCTGCGGCCAGCCTCGGCATCCACCCCGTCCACCTGGGGCGGTGAGGACAGCCACGACTGAACGATGGCTGCCTCCGCCAACAGGTCCCGATCCAATCGACCCACAGCCCACCGCGGAAACGCGGGAGCTATGTCCGTCATGTGACCCCTGCTGGGCTGCAGGAGGGTCCGGGAGACCTCTATCCGGATGTATCGGTGGTCGGATAGGGTCTCAACCTCCTCCTGGACGCACCAGCTCCTCACACGTGCTGCGACATTAGGGCTAGCGAACGACAAGTCCACTATCGACCCGCCCTGCTGCCGCACGCACGTTTGCACCGAGCCCCTGTTCAGCAAACAGAGGCCCAGTGCCGCCGCCCACTCTTCGACCGCCCGCCCGCGGTCATTAGTCCTGGGGGACCCCCACGCCGTGGACTTGGCGTTGTAGTCCTCCAGAACGAAGACTTGGCGCGGTGCCAGTCGCCGTATCGAGGCCCCCAGGATGGTGAGGAAGGCCCCGAAATCCGTCGCGCTCCTGTTAGGGGAGAAGTAAACACCAAATAGCGTAACCTCTCCCCATTCCGCCGCGACATACCCATCGCCCCTGTCCTTGAACAACAAGGGCGGGGAATGCCACGACGTGGAGGCGACGATTGCCACAGAGCCGTCACTGCTGCCCAGCCAATTGGGCCGGTCAGTCGGTCAGTCGGTCAATGGCCTTTAGATTTCAAGTGACTAAACGATATATATACATATATATTTAGCTACTAAGTTTTAGGGAATAAATGAGAAATATGTGTATACTTATTACGTAATACCGTAAAATAAGAATGTGGCGTGGAGCTGCGAAAGATAATGAAATACGCATGCTTGGCGATTGATTCGCATAATTTCACACTTTTGAATGAAAGACATTGCAAGATGATAACAATGATAATAATGTGTTAACTTATTTACTTAACTGTGACTGGTAATCAATGAGATATCGTTTTAAAAGAGCAATGTGTTGATATTCTGCGTTGCTATGACGACTGACACCTAACATTGCGCCACGAAATATTTTCTTTAAAAATAGATTTATAAGATTGGAAACATTTGAACATAACTCCTTTTGGGTTGTCTAGCTTATAAAAATCCTTACTAATATTATAAATGCGAAAGTAACTCTGTCTGTCTGTCTGTCTGTCTGTCTGTCTGCTACGCTTTCACGTCTAAACCACTGGACCGATTTTGATGAAATTTGGTACAGAGATGGACTAAAGCTTGAGAAAGGACATAGGCTACTTTTTATCGCGAAAAAATGAGTATAAGGGGTTGAAATAGGGGATGACATTTTGTATGGAAATTCGTCATTTTCGATGATAGAACCACGAATCTTTGTATTAAGACACCTAATAATAAATAAATAAATATTTGTTCAAGCGTTTTGGAAATTTCATTTACATGGGGATGAAATTCAACCCCTAAAATACCAAAAAGCATACAGTCGAAACCACTGGACCTAGAAACGTATTTTTTTTTACACCGTCGTATTTCTTGGGGTGCACGAGCACTAGCAAAGGATTTTTGGAAATTCACCCCCTTAAGGGGGTGAAAAACATATAGTCTTTCACGTCTAAACCGATTTTGATGAAATTTGGTACAGAGATGGACTAAAGCTTGAGAAAGGATATAGGCTACTTTTTATCGCAAAAAAATGTGTATAAGGGGTTGAAATAGGGGATGACATTTTGTATGGAAATTCGTCATTTTCGATGATCGAACCACGAATCTTTGTATTGAGGCACCTAATAATAAATAAATAAATATTCGCTCAAGCGTTTTGGAAATTCCATTTACATGGGGATGAAATTCAACCCCTAAAATACCAAAAAGCAAACAGCCGAAACCACTGGACCTAGAAACGTATTTTTTTTACACCATCGTATTTCTTGGGGTGCACGAGCACTAGCAAAGGATTTTTGGAAATTCACCCCCTTAAGGGGGTGAAAAACATATAATCTTTCGCGTCTAAACCGATTTTGATGAAATTTGGTACAGAGATGGACTAAAGTTTGAAAAAGGATATAGGCTACTTTTTATTGCGAAAAAAATGGGTATAAGGGGTTGAAATAGGGGATGATATTTTGTATGGAAATTCGTCATTTTCGATGATCAAACCACGAATCTTTGTATTGAGGCACCTAATAATAAATAAATAAATATTCGCTCAAGCGTTTTGGAAATTCCATTTACATAGGGATGAAATTCAACCCCTAAAATACCAAAAAGCAAACAGCCGAAACCACTGGACCTAGAAACGTATTTTTTTTTACACCATCGTATTTCTTGGGGTGCACGAGCACTAGCAAAGGATTTTTGGAAATTCACCCCCTTAAGGGGGTGAAAAACATATAGTCTTTCGCGTCTAAACCGATTTTGATGAAATTTGGTACAGAGATGGACTAAAGTTTGAAAAAGGATATAGGCTACTTTTTATCGCAAAAAAATGTGTATAAGGGGTTGAAATAGGGGATGACATTTTGTATGGAAATTCGTCATTTTCGATGATCGAACCACGAATCTTTGTATTGAGGCACCTAATAATAAATAAATAAATATTCGCTCAAGCGTTTTGGAAATTCCATTTACATGGGGATGAAATTCAACCCCTAAAATACCAAAAAGCATACAGCCGAAACCACTGGGCCTAGAAACGTATTTTTTTTACACCATTGTATTTCTTGGGGTGCACGAGCACTAGCAAAGGATTTTTGGGCATTCACCCCCTTAAGGGGGTGAAAAACATATAGTCTTTCACGTCTAAACCGATTTTGATGAAATTTGGTACAGAGATGGACTAAAGCTTGAGAAAGGATAGGCTACTTTTTGTCGCAAAAAAATGGGTATAAGGGATTGAAATAGGGGATGACATTTTGTATGGAAATTCGTCATTTTCGATGATCGAACCACGAATCTTTGTATTGAGGCACCTAATAATAAATAAATAAATATTCGCTCAAGCGTTTTGGAAATTCCATTTACATAGGGATGAAATTCAACCCCTAAAATACCAAAAAGCAAACAGCCGAAACCACTGGGCCTAGAAACGTATTTTTTTTTACACCATCGTATTTCTTAGGGTGCACGAGCACTAGCAAAGGATTTTTGGAAATTCACCCCCTTAAGGGGTTGAAAAACATATAGTCTTTCACGTCTAAACCGATTTTGATGAATTTTGGTACAGTGATGGACTAAAGCTTGAGAAAGGATATAGGCTACTTTTTATTGCAAAAAAATGTGTATAAGGGGTTGAAATAGGGGATGACATTTTGTATGGAAATTCGTCATTTTCGATGATCGAACCACGAATCTTTGTATTGAGGCACCTAATAATAAATAAATAAATATTCGCTCAAGCGTTTTGGAAATTCCATTTACATGGGGATGAAATTCAACCCCTAAAATACCAAAAAGCATACAGCCAAAACCACTGGGCCTGGAAACGTATTTTTATTTACACTAGCGTATTTCTTGGGGTGCCCGGACGGAGTGGTGCGAGGAGCGCGCCAACCACAGCCCAACCCAAAAAAAAAATAGGGGTTGAAAAGCATATAGCCTTTTACGTCGAAACCACTTAACCGATTTTGATGAAATTTGGTACAGAGATGAACTAAAGCTTGAGAAAAGATATAAGGCTACTTTTTATCGCGAAAAAATAGGTATAAGGGGTTGAAATAGGGGAAAGTATTTTCTTTTTACGTCGTCTTATTTCTTGGGGTACACGAGCACTAGCAAAGGATTTTTGGAAAATCATCATTAAGTGGGTGAAAAGCGTATAGACGAAACTCTTGGAGCTAGGAACGTAAAACTTTCTATGCAATTCTCTTTCTTTTGTTGTAAGTGAGCTCTAAGAAATTATTTTATTAAAATCAACTCTTAAAAGGGGGTGCAAAATATATAGCCGAAATCATTAGGCCTAGAAACATGGAATTTTGTATAAAGTTTCCTTTCTTGGGGTAAGAGATTTTTGCATTTTAGCCCTAAGGGGGTAAAAAGTGTTTAACCGAAATCACTGAGCCTAGGAAGGATCATTTTATTACACGGTCGGCTTTCTCGGATTACCCCCAGATTTTCTTAGTGCTTACTTACCAAGCACTATGAAACAATTTTTGGCAAGGATAAGCGAGATCTAACAAAGAATTTTTGGAAATTCAACCCCTAAGAGGGTGAAAGTGTATAGCCAAAGATACCGGGCCTAAGAATGTGAAATTTCGTATACCGATCGGTTATTTAGGGTAAGCACTCACTAAGAAACAATTTTGGGCTGCCCCAAAAGGATAAAACACATATAGTCGAAGACACCCAGCCAATGATATATCATCATTATCTTGCTCTTATCCTAATTACTTTGGATCGACGCGATATGTAGGTACTCTTCTGCCATCGTAGATATATTGCAAAGGTTCTAGCAACATTTTATGACCTGGCGTACGACATTGTTGGCCAGACGGCATCACCGGTCCAGGTCGATGTAAATCTTTGTCTTAGTAGTATTTTGCGATACCCACGAACAATGAAAGCGTGGTAATATTTCTAGCAGCTACCAGACAGTAAGTTACAATCAAGATATTATTCCAATTTTCTATCTCTACAAATAAATAAATTTGAAGCGTCTGTTTGTCTATCAAAATAATAGATTTTATTTATGCTCACACAATACGGTCCAAATTTTTTTGTCTGTCTGTCTATTCGTTACAGGTAATCTTCAAAATGGCTGGACCGATATTGATTATATTTTACCATCAGGTCTACCAGTCGTACATAAGGAATAACTTAGACTATATTTTATCCCAGGTTATATTTTATCCCGGTGTGGTTCAATTAAGTCGATTTTAAAATTATTTCATAGCTTCATCAAAAATAGCTTTCCATTAGAAAGCTATTTTTAAGCGAGTAACATATTTAAGCTATTTTATTCCCGATATTCCTATGGGATCGGGTACAATGTCGATGAAATCACGGGAATTTAATGGTTTTAAAAATTAATTTACTAATGAAATGCTATATTATCAGTGAAAGGCTATTTTCATTCCGGTATTTGCCCAGGAACGAGAACTATACCGGGGGATGTCGAGCAATTTTTAAAATTCTTTCACCAATGGAAAGCTACCTATGTTGTCAGCGAGTAACATAGGCAATTTATATCTATAATTTATATATATTTCTGGGATTAATATTTTTTTTTTTTTTTGGTATGTGTGTAAATTTATAATATCAGCGAGTAACATAGGCATTTTTTATCTCGGTATTGGCATGGGAATTTCTACGTGAATGAAACTGCGGGTGTTTGATTGATATAATATTTTTTCACCAATGGAAAAGTACGTTATCAGAGACTAAAGAAAGGCATATTTATCATCGTATTTGCACGGCAATCTGAACTATAAGGCTGGAAGTAATATTCAAATGTGAAAGTTTGTGAAGATATTTGGATGTTTGTTACTCAATCACGCTTAAACTGTTGAGCAGATTTGGATGAAAATTGACACGTAGATAGAGTATTTCTTAAATTAAGAAATATAATACTCTTTATGCCGATAATATTCTTTACGATAATAGTTCAATATGCAAGTAAATTTACGCGGGCGAAGCCGCGGGCAAAAGCTAGTATCTTAATATACCTCTAAACGCAGCGGTTATCTTATAAATCATAGAAAATTAAGTACATTTTAGTAGAGGTATGTCTCTTCTATTGTGGAGGAGGCTCGAGCCAAACAGTGGCACGTACCTATATGAGCTGAAAAGTAAGTCGTTAATTATCATTTAAATCAAATGATCATAATAATTCCGAATCAATCTCTAAACGATTTAATACTGTTGATCACATGTCGGACATTTTTTTATTATTTTTGAAACTAAGAATGATCTTTACAATTAGTAATTGAATGGTGACCACGAATCGGATGACGCAGCGTAGGACGACCCTCTACTAGGTGGACTAACGACAACTTAAAATTTGCAGGGAACCGTTGGATGCAAGTAGCACAGGACCTTTCCGAATGGCATTCTCTTGGGGAGGCCTATGATCAATAGTGAACGTCTATGAGCTGATGGATGGATAGTACAATAATTATTCTTAGCGTTACATTATGTATGTAACGTTGAGAATAATTGTATTTAACTTTACAATAATTATACTTATCTTTTAATTAATTTCATTGACACAGGCTGCCATAATCGCCTTTAGATTTCAAGTGACTATATGATATATTTACATATATATTTAGCTACTAAGTGTTAGGGAATAAATGAGAAATATGTATATACTTTTTACATAATACCGTAAATTATAAATGCGGCGTGGAGCTGCGAAAGATAATAAAGTTGATTCGCCTAATTTCACACTTTTGAATAAAATACAGTGCAAGATGATAAAAATAATAATGTGTTAACTTATCTATATACACGGTGACTTTTTTATCGTCTTACAAAAAAAAACCATAAAAGTATCCGACCAAAGAAACATATCTAACATATTTAAATGTTCAATAGTGGCAGTTATAAAAAAATAATAAAATAAATTAAAGTTAATATTTTGTAACAGCTGTTTATCATGTTTACATTTTAAACAAAACATCATGCGGCATTTCGTTAGCCAATCATAGGTACGAAGTCCACGTGGACACCTTTTACAAAGCGTAATTCCCTTCGCTAGATACCAACTGTGTGCTGAGTGTGAGTTTTGTCGTTAACATGACTCGCTCTACCGCGAGCGCGTAAATTTGTCATTTGTATGAAGAAAAGTACAGCGCCACTAGCAGACCGTATTTGAAACATTTTGTACTAGTGCGAGTTTTAATTGTAAACGTTCACCATCGCGTATTGTAAAGTTAACGTCAATTTCGGCCGTTTACTCTGTGGTTTTTCTATTTTTGCGAGTGTGAGCGCTACTTTTGACAGTTCTCGACGCGTATTATTGTTAATTTACGTTAACGCGGTAACCGAGTCTTTCACGAGTGTTTTAGTTGGTGAGAAGATAACATTATGGATGGATTTTTAAGATCAAGGAATTATTTTGCAAGGAGATTGCTTGCTGCAGCTCAAGATGAGCGCAATGAACTACGAAGAATGCGCACTGAAGGTCGTGAATTGCTTGATTCTTTGGAAGATCTCACAGAAAATGAATTAGTGAATATTTATCGTTTAACGAAAGGAGCTGCAATTCATTTATGCGATGAACTTCGAGAGTTGACAAATTTAAGGCCTACCCAAAGAATAAGCTTAGAAACTAAGGTAAGCACAATGTGTCCATTTGCTAAACCTACTGAAGATTGGAGAGTAGACCTTCGGACTCTGTGACCTATTACACATCTATCTAACGCAACTATATTTATATATTGTATCCTCAGGTTCTCACTGTATTATTTTTCTATGCCAGTGGAAGTTACCAACGGCCGGTGGGTGCAGCCAAAAACTTGTCACAAAAAATGTGCAGTGTTTATATTGAGGAAGTCACACAAGCGCTGAATCACCAACATGATTAAAAATATATTAAATTTCCCCAGACGATTGCTGAAAGACAATTTGCAAGTCAACGGTGGGTGTCATTTGTTATTGTATCAAAAATATAAATATTAATCTCAACACTTTCTATAATATTTCTTTACTTTTATTTTCAGCTTTATACACAAAATATGGAATACCATCTGTGATAGGAGCAATAGATTGCAGCCACTTTCATATATTTGGTCCACCAAGAGAGAGTGAACATTTATACTTTTGTCAGAAACAGTTTTACTCTCTGAATGTGTAAATGGTAATAAGTGTTATTTATATGATATGATCAAATGATTAGAAGCTTTATGGAAGTATGTGTACTTTGTAATAATATTAATATTGTGTTAGTCAACTTCATAACACTGTTACTTCGAAACAATGTCAGTTAGCATTTCATTATTTACTGTACTGAGCGTTCCACATCTCATTATAATATTATATATCTAGTCCAACAAAAAGTATTGCCATTTGTTTCTAATTGATTTTGAATGCAAATGCCACCAGCGTGACAGGTCAGCACTACAACTAGTAATCACTACAACTTTCCGTGTGGTGACGGAGTAAGAATACAATTCACCACCCCCTATCTTACCCGTGGGTGATCGTACGAGACGACTAAGGGATATAAAACACATAACATCTATGCGAGAGAAGGAAAACTTGAAATAAAACCCTATATCAACACGTCTGACCAGCGTGGTATAGTAGGTCAATTATCCTTCCATTATGGAGGAGGCCCGAGCCCAACAGTGGGACGTATATGGGCTGAGATGATGATGATGATAATTACTAAAAACCTATGTTATCTTTCCAGATATGTGATAGTAATTACATGATAACTAATGCAAATGCAAAATTTGGAGGAGCTAACCATGACTCATTTATTTGGGAAAACAGTCGAGCAGTACATGCAGAGCCGTCATAGGAACGGTGAAACTGTGTGAAATAATGAAGAAACACAATGACTTTGTAAAGAAATTAAAGGTGTTTTTACTAAGAAAATGTTACTACAGTGTCAATGATTATTTAAATGATATCATCTAACTAGGTGTAGGTATAAAAACATCCACATGTAAATTAATAATTAATTTTAATAATAACAATAATCAAATAATAATATTTCTATTAAATTGCATATATGTAAAAGTATCATAAAAATATAACAATTTATAAAAATGTTCCTCTCTTCTACTGTTGCCCTGCCCTACAGGGTCCATAATTGTTACATGATTTAGTTGTAGTTGTATACATTATGGAGTGCAATAAAGTTTGAAATTGAAAACAAATCATTTATTCTGCATAGGCCCCTTGAGGGCACTTCATCTCAGCCCATATACGTCCCACTGTTGGGCTCGGGCCTCCTCTATAATGGAAGGGTAATTGACCTACTATACCACGCTGGTCAGACGTGTTGGTATAGGGTTTTATTTCGAGTTTGCCTTCTCTCGCATAGATGTTATATGCGTTTTTTATCCCTTAGTCATCTCGTACGATCACCCACGGGTAAGATAGGGGGTGGTGAATTGTATTCTTACTCCGTCACCACACGGATAAGGGCACTTACATATTGTCAAATTTATACATTCATCATCATCATTTCAGCCCATATACGTCCCACTGTTGGGCTCGGGCCTCCTCCATAACGGAAGGGTAATTGACCTACTATACCACGCTGGTCAGACGTGTTGGTATAGGGTTTTATTTCGGGTTTGCCTTCTCTCGCATAGATGTTATATGCGTTTTATCTCCCTTAGTCGTCTCGTACGATCACCCACGGGTAAGATAGGGGGTGGTGAATTGTATTCTTACTCCGTCACCACACGGAATATTTTTTTTATATATTTTTTATATAATATTTTTATACATTGTTTGAATATAATACAATATCTACCACCGGATCGGAACGCAGCCACAAGCTGAGAAGATCCAGCAAGAAATTCAGCGGGCTGTCATTTTTTACCATCTTTTGAATACAGTTACGTATACAACATATAGTCTTAGCTCCAGTGTGATGCCCTTCGAAATGGGATATAACTATTTACAAATAAAAAAGGAAAGGAAATCATGGTTGGACCAGATCCCACAAGCAGCACCCGATCACGAATTAACTACTAGAGCAGCCATCACTCCCCTCAACCGCATTGGAGGGAAGGGAGTGTTATAACGGGGTTTATTTTAATTTTTTTTCTAATATCGAGTGCTCTTTGGCTATTTCCTGCCATTACTCCTGCACCCGGAGCTCTATAGCCCTCAGTCGTAAGCGCTCCCTTTCATTTTCTTGTTCCTGCCTGTGTTTTTCATACAGGAATTTACGCCAATCTTCATCAGACTGCTGAAATGCCTGATGAGCCATTTCAACTGTTAGAGCGTTTAGATTTTGTAAACGCTTGCAGAAACAGTGTAGAAATAAATCAATTAAAAATATAGAATATAGTTTAATACGTTATTGTACAAAGGTAATAATAATTTGCATTGACTTGACACACCGACAGAATTTTTATACAATATTCAAAAATATTCCTTTTTCTTTTCTTATTTTCCTTTCTTTACTGCCAGCTTTACTTATAGGCATTACATCGACCTACAAAGAGGTTGCACCTCAACATCAACAGCCGTTTTCGATCTTAGATGTCGCCGTGGACACCTGCGAATCCGCCCCTGTGCCATGCGCCGACGTTGAGGAGTGGTTTGCCCGACGGAAGCAGGTCTTGATGGATATGAAGAGACAGGGAGTCTTAACAGTTGATGGTCCTGGCTCATTCCTTTCTGCTATAACAATATTTGAAAGAGATTAGACCTACATTTTTTAAGTAAATTACTAAGTCCTTGTGTTGAGAGTGATGAGATTATTAGGAGATTTAATAATATACACAAAAATACAGTTAAATTGATAATATCTTACTCTTTCACTGCATTCACTTCAACCGACCAATTTTAAGTAACAAAGTTAGATAAATATTAACAAGGAGTCATCATCATCTTGCTCTTATCCCAATTACTTGGGGTCGACGCAATATGTCATCTGTTTTGACATATTGCAAAAAGTTTCGGCAATGACTTTTATGACCGGCCGCCTGCCTGACGTCAACCCTCCTTGGGAATGTAATCGTTGACCCAAATGGTACCAGATGGAGTTGGTTCGGGTCAATCTAGGGCTCTTAGTCGTCTTTTACGACACCCACGAGCAAAGCAAGGGTTGGTAGTATTCGAAGCCGCTACCACACAGCACCAAGCAAAGCCAAGCACACAGATAAATATTAACAAGGAGTAGACTTATATATATACTTACTGCTCCATGAAAGTCACCATCATATCAAATTGAGTGCTGGGTCTTCTCATTATGTATATTCTTTATTTCACTTCTTCGCCTTATGGCTATGCGACTAATTTGCGCAATTTCGCCAGTGTATGTTATGGTAGTGTCGTAAACATAGCAGAGTATAGCAGTAAGGAAAATTTAGTCGGTTTATACTGCTGATAAAATTAAATAACCAGCGTGATTAATATAAACTTAAAGATAGGTTAGAGTCGTTTGAGACAATATTTTGTTGACTTCTTTGACAAAACACAGATTACATCAACCGTCCAAATTAAATATACACCCAAAAAAGGTTTAACATATAACAGTTACTGGTTTTGCAACTTGGTCGTATAATCAAGCAACGTCAGCGCAATAGACAATAATCGCCATAGTACGTAACGAAACGTAAAAAATTAACCACAAATCTTGTGAGTAAACTTTGTCGAGAGAGTTTAATATCTATATATAGGTGACTCGCACTCAGGCGTTTCGTTCCTCCATCCGACGTCCCCGTCACGTCCTCGACGAAGAGGACGACAATATCACACTCGCTCAACAAAGAGCCTACACGGCCCGCGAGGCCTTAACAAATAAATATCCGCGGTTCCGCCCTCGCCGTCGAGGTGCGAAACCGCGCCGCGCAAAAGTCACTACTAAAAACGTGGGCACGCCCACTTTGCCTCCAGCGACGCCCCAAGCCGAGGTCCGTTCCCCACAGGGGGAGCCCTTGGGCGATGTCGCTTAGCATACTCTTCTCCGGGTTGAGAGCCCTCAGCGCTCACCCATAGTCCGCGTCAAGCTGTCAAGGCCATCTGCGGCCAACAGCTGTACACACACAAAAAAAAAAAAAAAAAAAAACAGGCGTTTCGTTTATACTTGCGTAAAGACGTTTACTCAACGGACGCGGACGTCGAGTTAACGTGTTTTTATTGTGTAACTCACACTCAGCACACTGGTCAAATCGAATGTCAAACAATCATAATTCTGTGTGCTGAGTGTGAGTTTTGTCGTTAACATGACTCGCTCTACCGCGAGCGCGTAAATTTGTCATTTGTATGAAGAAAAGTACAGCGCCACTAGCGGACCGTATTTGAAACATTTTGTGCTAGTGCGAGTTTTAATTGTAAACGTTGACCATCGCGTATTGTAAAGTTAACGTCAATTTCGGCCGTTTACTCTGTGGTTTTTCTATTTTTGCGAGTGTGAGCGCTACTTTTGACAGTTCTCGACGCGTATTATTGTTAATTTACGTTAACGCGGTAACCGAGTCTTTCACGAGTGTTTTAGTTGGTGAGAAGATAACATTATGGATGGATTTTTAAGATCAAGGAATTATTTTGCAAGGAGATTGCTTGCTGCAGCTCAAGATGAGCGCAATGAACTACGAAGAATGCGCACTGAAGGTCGTGAATTGCTTGATTCTTTGGAAGATCTCACAGAAAATGAATTAGTGAATATTTATCGTTTAACGAAAGGAGCTGCAATTCATTTATGCGATGAACTTCGAGAGTTGACAAATTTAAGGCCTACCCAAAGAATAAGCTTAGAAACTAAGGTAAGCACAATGTGTCCATTTGCTAAACCTACTGAAGACTGGAGAGTAGACCTTCGGACTCTGTGACCACACATCTATCTAACGCAACTATATTTATATATTGTATCCTCAGGTTCTCACTGCATTATTTTTCTATGCCAGTGGAAGTTACGAACGGCCGGTCGGTGCAGCCAAAAACTTGTCACAAAAAATGTGCAGTGTTTATATTGAGGAAGTCACACAAGCGCTGAATCACACCAACATGATTAAAAATATATTAAATTTCCCCAGACGATTGCTGAAAGACAATTTGCAAGTCAACGGTGGGTGTCATTTGTTATTGTATAAAAAATATAAATATTAATCTCAACACTTTCTAAAATATTTCTTTACTTTTATTTTCAGCTTTATACACAAAATATGGAATACCATCTGTGATAGGAGCAATAGACTGCAGCCACTTTCATATATTTGGTCCACCAAGAGAGAGTGAACATTTATACTTTTGTCGGAAACAGTTTTACTCTCTGAATGTGTAAATAGTAATAAGTGTTATTTATATGATATGATCAAATGATTAGAAGCTTTATGGAAGTATGTGTACTTTGTAATAATATTAATATTGTGTTAGTAGTGCAAGTTAAGTGTTAGCCAACTTCATAACAATGTCAGTTAGTATTTCATTATTTACTGTACTGAGCGTTCCACATCTCATTATAATATTATATATCTAGTCCAACAAAAAGTATTGCCATTTGTTTCTAATTGATTTTGAATACAAATGCCACCAGCGTGACAGGTCAGCACTCTATCACATAGTAGAAACCTAGATTATTATATTAGACTATTAAGGTATGCGATAAGGAAGTTGTATAATCACTACAACTTTCCGTGTGGTGATGAGTAAGAATACAATTCACCACCCCCTATCTTACCCGTGGGTGATCGTACGAGACGACTAAGGGATATAAAACACATATAACATCTATGCGAGAGAAGGAAAACTTGAAATAAAACCCTATATCAACACGTCTGACCAGCGTGATATAGTAGGTCAATTATCCTTCAATTATTATGGAGGAAGCCCAACAGTAGGACGTATATGGACTGAGATGATGATGATGATAATTACTAAAACCTATGTTATCTTTCCAGATATGTGATAGTAATTACATGATAACTAATGTAAATGCAAAATTTGGAGGAGCTAACCATGACTCATTTATTTGGGAAAACAGTCAAGCAGTACATGCAGAGCCGTCATAGGAACGGTGAAACTGTGTGAAATAATGAAGAAATACAATGACTTTGTAAAGAAATTAAAGGTGTTTTTACTAAGAAAATGTTACTACAGTGTCTGATTGATGATGATTATTTAAATGATATCATCTAACTAGGTGTAGGTATAAAAACATCCACATGTAAATTAATAATTAATTTTAATAATAACAATAATCAAATAATAATATTTCTATTAAATTGCATATATGTAAAAGTATCATAAAAATATAACAATTTATAAAAATGTTCCTCTCTTCTACTGTTGCCCTGCCACAGGGTCCATAATTGTTACATGATTTAGTTGTTAAAGACTTTTTATACATTATGGAGTGCAATAAAGTTTGAAATTGAAATCAAATCATTTATTCTGCATAGGCCCCTTGAGGGCACTTCATCTCATCATCTCAGCCCATATACGTCCCACTGTTGGGCTCGGGCCTCCTCTATAATGGAAGGGTAATTGACCTACTATACCACGCTGGTCAGACATGTTGGTATAGGGTTTTATTTCGAGTTTGCCTTCTCTCGCATAGATGTTATATGCGTTTTATATCCCTTAGTCATCTCGTACGATCACCCACGGGTAAGATAAGGGGTGGTGAATTGTATTCTTACTCCGTCACCACACGGATAAGGGCTTACAAATTGTCAAATTTATACATTGTTTGAATATAATACAATTTCTACCACCGGATCGGAACGCAGCCACAAGCTGAGAAGATCCGGCAAGAAATTCAGCGGTCTGTCATTTTTTACCATCTTTTGAATACAGTTACATATACAACATATAGTCTTAGCTCCAGTGTGATGCCCTTCGAGGTGGGATATAACTATTTTTATTTTAAATTTAGTTTTACAAATAAAAAAGGAAAGGAAATCATGGTTGGACCAGATCCCACAAGCAGCACCCGATCACAAATTAACTACTAGAGCAGCCATCACTCCCCTCAACCACATTGGAGGGAAGGGAGTGTTATAACGGGGTTTATTTTAATTTTTTTTCTAATATCGAGTGCTTTTTGGCTATTTCCTGCCATTACTCCTGCACCCGGAGCTCTATAGCCCTCAGTCGTAAGTGCTCCCTCTCATTTTCTTGTTCCTGCCTTTGTTTTTCATACAGGAATTTACGCCAATCTTCATCAGACTGCTGAAATGCCTGATGAGCCATTTCAACTGTTAGAGCGTTTAGATTTTGTAAACGCTTGCAGAAACAGTGTAGAAATAAATCAATTAAAAATATAGAATAAAGTTTAATACGTTATTGTACAAAGGTAATAATAATTTGCATTGACTTGACACACCGACAGAATTTTTATACAATATTCAAAAATATTCCTTTTTCTTATTTTCCTTTCTTTACTGCCCTGCCAGCTTTACTTATAGGCATCGACCTACAAAGAGGTTGCACCTCAACATCAACAGCCGTTTTCGGTCTTAGATGTTGCCGTGGGCACCTGCAAATCCGCCGCGGTGCCATGCGCCGACGTTGAGGAGTGGTTTGCCCGACGGAAGCAGGTCTTGATGGATATGAAGAGACAGGGAGTCTAACAGTTGATGGTCCTGGCTCATTCCTTTCTGCTATAACAATATTTGAAAGAGATTAGATCTACATTTTTTAAGTAAATTACTAAGTCCTTGTGTTGAGAGTGATGAGATTATTAGGAGATTTAATAATATACACAAAAATACAGTTAAATTGATAATATCTTACTCTTTCACTGCATGCACTTCAGCCGACCAATTTTAAGTAACAAAGTTAGATAAATATTAACAAGGAGTCATCATCATCTTGCTCTTATCCCAATTACTTGGGGTCGACGCAATATGTCATCTGTTTTGACATATTGCAAAAAGTTTCGGCAATGACTTTTATGACCGGCCGCCTGCCTGACGTCAACCCTCCTTGGGAATGTAATCGTTGACCCAAATGGTACCACATGGAGTTGGTCCGGGTCAATCTAGGGCTCTTAGTCGTCTTTTACGACACCCACGAGCAAAGCAAGGCTTGGTAGTATTCGAAGCCGCTACCACACAGCACCAAGCCAAGCACACAGATAAATATTAACAAGGAGTAGACTTATATATATACTTACTGCTCCATGAAAGTCACCATCATATCAAATTGAGTGGTGCTGGTTCTTCTCATTATGTATATTCTTTATTTCACTTCTTCGCCTTATGGCTATGCGACTAATTTGCGCAATTTCGCCAATGTATGTTATGGTAGTGTCGTAAACATAACAGAGTATAGCAGTAAGGAAAATTTAGTCGGTTTATACTGCTGATAAAATTAAATAACCAGCGTGATTAATTTAAACTTAAAGATAGAGAGTCGTTTGAGACAATATTTTGTTGACTTCTTTGACAAGACACAGATTACATCAGCCGTCCAAATTAAATATACACCCAAAAAAGGTTTAACATATAACAGTTACTGGTTTTGCAACTTGGTCGTATAATCAAGCAACGTCAGCGCAATAGACAATAATCGCCATAGTACGTAACGAAACGTAAAAAATTAACCACAAATCTTGTGAGTAAACGTTGTCGAGAGAGTTTAATATCTAGGTGACTCGCACTCAGGCGTTTCGTCTATACTTGCGTAAAGACGTTTACTCAACGGACGCGGACGTCGAGTTAACGTGTTTTTATTGTGTAACTCACACTCGGCACACTGATGACAACGTCTAATATGTACTTAGTACTTTATATATTAGTTATTAGTGAAATACAGCTTGCTCAATATACAATTATACATAAATATAATTAAAAGAAAATTGTGTAGCAGAAAAATTAATTTAAATCAATTATGGCCGAATTTCGACCACTCGCAACCACTAGTTTACTTAACTGTGACTAGTAATCAATGAGATAGCGTTTTAAAAAACCCAAAGTATTGATATTCTGCGTTGCTATGACGACGAAAACCTAGCATTGTGTCACTAAATATTTTCTTTAAAAATAGATTTGAAATGTTCTATTTGAACATAACTTCTTTTGGGTTTTCTAGCTTATAAAAATATCTTAATATACCTCTAAACACAGCGGTTATCTTATAAATCACAACATTAAATACATATAGTAGGGGGTATAGTAGGGTATTAAGATTTGATACTTCTTCTTTTTTTGTCTTAGCAATTAGCTACTAATACGAGTCATTTTATCCGTGTTAAGTTATAATTCTCTTTACAAATAAGTTAGTCAAATTTTCACCTTCAACAGTGTTATTGGCACTGTTAACAGTATCTTCTGAGAATTTTGGAGGAAAAAAGTATGTAAAGCACTTTTATATCATACTAGCAACCCGCCCTCGCTTCACTTCGGTTTCAGTCGCTTAAACCCGCGTAGTTCCCGTTCCTGTGGGAATATCGGGATAAAATATAGCCTATGTTACTCCCTGATATTATAGCTTTCCATTGGTGAAAGAATTTTTGAAATCGGTTCGGTGGTTTAAGCGTGAAAGCGTTACAAACAAACAAACAAATAAACAAACATCCTTACTTTCGCATTTATAATATTAGTATGGATTCTTCTACATCCCAGCAATTCTGATTCCACATATTACATAAAATACCATTAAAATCATGTAATATAACACCTTAAAATACTAAAATCTATATACCAATAAATAAAATTGGAGTGTCTGTTTGTAATGTCAAAATAATAGGTTTTTTTCATGCTCACACGGTTATTTGCACGACACCTATGCCTAAAATAGCAATTAAAAAATTTTTGTCTGTCTGTCTGTCTGTTTGTTCCGGGTAATCTTCAAAACGGCTGGACCGATTTCAAAAATTCTTTCACCAATGGAAAGCTATAATATCAGGGCGTAAACTAGGCTATATTTTATCCCTGTATTCCCACGGGAACGGGAACTACGCGGGTAAAACGACTATAACCTATAACCGAAGCGAAGGGAGGGCGCGGATTGCTAGTAAAGAATAAAATACAAGAGCACCACATGACACTTCCACATTCCCGCCAAAAGTTCTCCAATCTGATACTTAACTTTGTTTCTTTCGAAATGCATACCAATTTATATATTTAATAAAAATGATTCAATTAAAAGAAATTAAAGTCGTAGAAGTAATTACTAAAAACGCCTTTTAGATTCTCAATAAATTTTAAACAATTTCTAAATAATACTTAAGAGCGTTATTGGTAATAAGCGGCCGTAAACCCAAAAATGTGGTTTTTTGAGGACTGGTTACTCGTTCATCATAATAGCTTACTAAAAATTTATATAACCACTACATTAAACACATCTTTATATTGTGCTTGTACAGAATTATAACTCAATATTGTAACTATTTTATTAAAAGGCAAGGGTATTTTGAACTTAAGTTAATGAGATTTTACGAAAACGCTGAGTTTTGATGTTCAGGTACGAATAAACGATAAGTCGTGGCAGCTCGAAAAAAATTGTAGATGTTAAGAAAATTACTGTTCTTGGGTATGTATAAAATGAAATTCAAGATTTCTTCCTTTTAAAACTAAAAAAAAAATATTTTCTTAAGATTAATTTGACGAAAATGGCTCCTGTAAAACATTTAATTTTGTGAATAATACTAACCTTGGAACATTTAAAAAAATATCCACTATTTGTTCGACTATTGTAGAAGCAGTAAAAAAAAAAACCAAATTGAAATCCTCGTAATCCCTCGTAATTAAATTTTAAATATTACTATAAATTGAACGGCATAATTGCTCATAAGCCACCGGGTTGAGAGCCCTCAGCGCTCACCCATAGTCCGCGTCAAGCTGTCAAGGCCATCTGCGGTCAACAGCTGTAAACACAAAAAAAAAAAAAAAAAAAAAGCTCACAAGCCAGTCGCGCCTTGGCGCTCAACGGAGCAGGGTCACGTCGCTCGAGCTCTCCGCTCACAGCGTAAAAGACGACAATACGAACTTGAGCGTATACTGCGACTGATCGGTTTTGATTCGTAAGTATTTATTACTACCTAATTCTTTTAATTACTTTCATGCGATCTCTATAAAGAATAATATAGAATCTTTTTACGTTTTAGGTGATGGATCGAAAAAGCAGATTGTATCTTGGGAACAAAATCAGTTACAAGGCAAGGAAAAAGAGAACACACGACAAAACTGTAAGGTACTTATAGTTTCAAAAGAGTAAACGAAAAGAGAAGTGAGCCGTCACTCAGGACGCCTGGCAGATGTGAAACATCAAAATTATTTTGAAGTCGTTACCGCAAAGCGTGGCGTTAACGCCGCTTTTAATGCCACGCTACGATCAGATTCACCCCGCCTATAGATATTTCACATCAAAAATCCAAACGGAACATTTATGCAGCCTCATCTTCTGAAGATTATCAGCTAACTCAAATTTAATGTTTAATAATTACTAACCATACACAATATAATTTTTTCATAGAGAATCATTTTCTTCTTGTACTAGCAATAAATATGTAGCAAAATGTGGATCAAAATTTAATAACTAATTTCTGTAGTGGGTAGATTTAAATCTCTGACTGGACTTGTTAGACATCCATGGCCATGGCGACTAGGGCCATACTCGACTACTGCACGGCAGCCACGGAGGCAGCGTGCCTCTTGGCCGGAACTCTCCGGTGGGACCTGCAGGCGGAGGTACTCGCCGAGCTTTACCTGCGAGTATCAGAGACGCGAGCCACATATAGCCTCAATCAAGGTGATTGCCGCCTGGCGGGTCGACGCCCGCCGAGACGCCATTGCTCGTTGGGCAATCGGACTGGAGAAGCCTCAATACGGTATCAGGACCGTCGAGTCCTTTCAGCTGGTGCTGATGGGGTGGTTGGGTCGGCAGTACGGGGTACATTCCTTCCGACTGGTGCAGGTATTGATGGGTCACGATAGCCAAGTACCTGCGCAAGCTCGTTAGGAGGGAGAGCACACCACCATCCTGCTACCACTGCGATTGCGACGTGAGCACGGCGCAGCACAGGCTCGAGGTGTGTGCCTCGTGGGCAGAGCAGCGCCGTGAACTCGTTGCAATCACCGGTGCCGACCGGACCCTGCCGACCATCACTAGGGAGATGCTCAGCAGCCTCAGGAACTGGAACGCGGTCACCGCCTTCTGTGAGGCTGTCATCTCACGAAAGGAGACGCCGGCTCGTGTGTGATCAATCTTTGGTCACACGTTCCGCCACCGGCGACTCGGGCGGCGCAGATACGAGTATCCGCGCCTCACGCCGCCCTAGGCGAGTCCGCGGGTGACCGGACCGGGGACTTTAGTGTGTCACCCGCAGAGAGCCTGACCGTGTGACGGCGACCGACGTCCCGGGATAGGGACGTCGATTGGGGTTATTTATTTTTTTTAAATTATTACACAATAATGTGATAATTTAAAAAAAATAAGTTGTCGAGTCTCGAACCTGAGACCAGAGTTCCCGCCGGCGAGCACGTTACCACGAGATTACCGCTTGTTGGCGATTCGACTTTGAATTTTTCTAGTACATAAATTACCCATCCAACTTTGACCCTTAAAATCTTTTTAACGAGGGCCCAGTTGACCCTAATATTTGGTAGTTGTGATACCCTCGTGCCCCCTCTACCACCCCACCAAAAATCATAGAAATCCCCGACCCACACGTCTGAGGGTCTCCTTGTAAGTTATACTCTGTGCCTATATTTTACTATTTCCTGTACTTTGCATATTAAAAATACAATTTTAACCGTTTTACTGTTATGAGATTTGGTTTTTAATTAAAAATTTTAAAATTTACATCATGTTGATTTTTGAAAATCTCCTTCTCCGAAGAATATATTAGAGATTGATTATAAGCGCCAAGGCTCAAGACTGGTCATTCTGAACTCGCGTGTGTGTAGTGCATTAGTGTGCGTCGATATCGGATCGTAGCAAAATACCTAAAATGCGAGAAGTGGCGATTACCGATAACGCTCTTAAGTATTGTATGTTATACCGTCTCACAGTGTATTATGAACATCATTTTTGTTGCATGCTGTTTATATTGTAGAAATCGATAGTCCTTATCATTTTAAGCATTAGAGTAAAACACCGAAGTCGATACGACAAGTAGTTTTTTTTATAAAAATTGCCAAAGTTCACCATAATCCGGGTCCGAGAAAAACAAAAAAAATAATAAAAAAAATAATAAAATACTTACTTAAGTTTTGATTACAGTCAATAATTACACACATAATATTACATATTTACACACGTTTTCATTAATTTACTTTGATTAATTAAAAAGATATAATTTATTTTTCAATTTTTCTTTATGATTTTTTACGCCGCCATTATGACGCATTAGATTATGATTTTTAGATTAAACGATTTGTTAAATTTTCCTTTATTGGTGATATTTGAATCACAGTCTAATGCCGCGTTATTCCAAAGGTATCCGTAATTATCTTGTTTCGGTCAGGTTTGTCACTCATATATTGTGGTGCAATTAATGTTTTCCGGTTATATTTTTTTTTGAAAATCAATAAAGTATCATATAGTGCAGTATTAAAAATGATAATTATAAGAAAGTATAACTCACAATATTATTCATGTATACATATTTACGCATTAAAACGCGAAAACACACTTGACGCCCCATAAAGTTAATTCATTGCATGAGATTAAAAAGAACCTTTTCCGAAATAAAATAACACAACTGTACCTACGTGTTTGCCTCCGAATGACAAAACCGTAGGTATAGCATAACAAAGTTTGTTAGTTAATGCGATACAATCGAATTTATTATTGCGTAAACCATGAAGCATTATGAGCTTTATATTATTACTTCTGGACTCCAAGTTAAATAATTTGTATACACTCAAGAATTCAATATAAGACACTTTACTGTAAGCATTACACGACATTACTGTATGCATAATGTATGTTACGAAAAACTTTTATTGGACCCTTTCTTTGCCATATTTATATTTTTCATAAAAACAACTCCAGATAAGTACAGCATACTCTAACTGTGAACGGATCAGAGTATTAAATAAGTAAAGTAAGTTGCAGATCTAATTCATTTAATTATAATGAAATTAAATGGAATCGTTTTTTTTTTCTATGGAACCCTAAAAAATTAAAAACAATTTAAACGAACAAAAGTTGACCATTTTTATAAATCTCATCATCGCATAAAAGTTTGATTTGTAGCTTAGGTCTTTTTTTAATTATTAAAATTAAATTATTATCTTCAGTAGGTGACAGCCCTATGCCTTAAAAATCCGGATAAAAATTAAATCAGTTAGAATTTCTAGATAACGCGCATTACAATGTGATTTAAATAACACCAATAAAGGCAAATTTAAGCAATTGTTTAATCTAAATATCGTAATCTAATACGCCATTATGGCGGAGTAAAAAAATGATAAAGAAAAATTTAAAAATAAATTATATCTTTTTAATGAATCAATCTAAACGAATAAAAATTTGTGTAAATATGTAATATTATGTGTGTAATTATTAACTGTAATCAAAACTTAAATAAGTAGTTTATTTGTTTTTTTATTAATTTTTTATTGAATTTTCGGACCTGGATTATGGTGAACTTTGGCAATTTTTATAAAAAAAACTACTTGTCGTATTGACTTCGGTGTTTTACTCTAATGCTTAAAATGATAAGGACTATCCATTTCTACAATAAAAACAGCATGCAACAAAAATGGGGTTCATAATACACTGTGCGTCTGTGTGGTGACGGAGTAGGAATACAATTCACCACCCTTTCTTGCCCGTGCATGTCGTAAAAGACGACTAAGGGATGTAATGTGTAAATAACATCTTGTGGTAGGACCACACTGTTGACAGTTGTCTGTCTACAGCCGCGGGCCGGTCCGTCCGGGGTATTACTACACTGAGCAGAAAATCGACGTCTGAGTAGTAACAATTTGTTACTGCATTTCGTTCGGTGAGCGAAAGAGCCGGCAGCTCAACTTCCTGAGGGTGCGTGCGAACCTCATTGCATGCATTCACACTCCCTTCATTTTCTTCACGGTAGCCAGCGGTCCAACTAAGGTCCATGAGCGGCAGTATCACTTACTATCAGGTGTACTGCCTGCTCGTTTGCCACCGATTGCAATAAATAAAATAACATCTACGCAAGAGAAGGAAAGCTCGAAATAAAACCCTATACTAACACGTCTGACCAGCGTTTACCAGCGTATAACACGTCTGATCAGCGTATACCACGCTGGTAAGACGTGTATAGGTGTAGTAGGTATCCTATTGTAGAGGAGGCTCAAACCCAATCACTATTGGATATATATGAGCTGTGATGACGATGATGATGATGAAATTTTATATTTAAATATATTTGTTATAGTTCATTACTATAAAAACTCGTCTCAATCGTGCTCATATCCCAATTACTTAGGGTCGAGGCAATATGTTCATCGGTGCCGACCTGACGCTGCTGACCATCGCCAGGGAGATTTTCGACAGCGTCAGGAACTGGGACGCAGTCACCGCCTTCTGAGAGGCCGTCACCTCACGAAAGGAGGCGGCGGATCGTGCGCGAGAGGAACTCCTCTTCGGTGACATGTTCCACCGCCGGCGACACGTTCCACCGCCGGCGACTCGGGCGGCGCAGGCGCGAGTACTTTCGCCTGATGCCGACCTAGCCGAGGCCACGGGTGACCGGACCGGGGATTTTAGTCCGTCACCCGCAAAGAGGCTGACCGCGCGACGGCGACCGGCGTCCCGGAATAGGGACGTCGAGAGGTGAGGGTACCCAAAAGGGTATTCCGTCAGGCCGACCACTGACGACAAGTCACCTGCTCCGGTGGTCAGCCCAACGACGAGTGCGACGTTGCCCGCGCGCCGTCCTTTCGTCGCCCTGGATGGAATGGATCGCGTGTGCGCTTACAATTTTTTTTTTTTTTTTTGGCGTGGGCTGCGGTCGTCGCGCCTCCGCACCACTCCGTCCGGGGCGACAGAGGGGCTTAAGCACGCAACACCCGCAACCCACCCGCACACCACGTCGCCTTCGTCGTTGGGCCAACCACTGGAGCAGGGTTATTTGTCATCAGTGGTCGGCCCGACGGAATACCCCCTACCCGGGGCACCCTCCTATCGACCGACGCGACGTCCCCCCCTCGGCATACAGCGAATATTTATAACAATTATACACTTAAAATGATCGATAGATAGATAGATATCCACCTTTTCATTTCCAAATCATTTTCTTTACAACTCAATAAAAGCAATTCCACTGGTATTTATTAATAATGTACATTGACAATCTTCTACTGTGCTTACCTTTACACTTATCAACAAAATATTATTGCGTCGTTGCAACTCAAAAACGTCCCACTGGCGGACTCGAGCCTCCATCCGAAAAAGAGGTTAGAGAGGAGGGTAAGAGAGGAGGGTTTTATTTCAAGATTTCATTGAATACCTACATGTTATATGCATATTATATCCCTTAGTCGTCTTTTACAACATACACGGACAAGATAGGGAGTGGTTTACTTCGTTACCATAAGGAAAAAATATTTATCTCCAGGTCTTAGAATAATAACGTAATAGAAGGTAAGTTCGCACTTAAAAAGTGAAGTGAATTGAAATCAATTAGTCTAATGGAGCTTACGCCGGAACCGTTCCACTACAGTGGTTGAGGGGAGTGATTGCTGCTCTAGTAGTTAACTCGTGATCGGGTGCCGCTTGTGGGATCTGGTCCAGCCATAATCATTTGAATTATATTAAGTATCTTGCAGTTCGAAGGGCATCACACTGGAGCTAGGTCTTTCAAAACTTGTACACAAATTTATATCTAGTAAGAAGAAAAAAAAAATTAAAATAATAGACAAGCCCGCTGTTTCTTGCCGGATCTTCTCAGTAGAAGTGGTCGTTGCGCAACTTAGATGGTTATTGAAACTATCTATCGGTACAATAGCGGTTAGCTAGTTTCATCGTACTGCAAAAACCCGCTAACAGCTATTAACTCAATCACGTTTCACGAAAGTGAATCACACAAAAATGAACGTTCGCTAATACTCGATCGCTGCCGGCAGCTAACTGTCGCTACTCGCTATTGTAGCTAGCTTCAGCTAACAATAACAACAACTCTGTAGCTAATAGCTATCGCGATCGCGAAATGGTTCGAACACCATTTCTTTCATCAATCATCATTTTGTCTCTTTTATACACGCACACGGCAAAGCTGCGTTTGACCTTTGACTTTCGCCCTTAACATATTTGAAATAAGACACATTTTTTTGTAAGATTATTTGTGTTATTTGTCATTAGATACTTATACGTGAGTTGCAGGTAGATGTCTAATTATGTGGCCTTGAACTAGTCCTAATACATGTGTTTATCGACATGGTGAATTATAGACACGTCTTGGGTTGAGAGTCTTCAGCGCTCACCCAGCAGTCCGGATAAAGCTGTTATAGCCATCTGCGGTTAACGACTAAGTCACACAAAAAAAAAAGTGGCGTCACTTACTTTTGCGTATAATATTAAATTTGATAGCTTGAAAATTAAAATAAGGTGTATATATCATCATCTCAGCCCATACATGTCCCACTGTTGGGCTCAGGCTTCCTCCACTATGAGAAGGAAATTGACCCAACATACCACGCTGGTTGGATGTGGTGGCATAAGGTTTTGTTACGAGATTTCCTTCTCTTGTATAGATGATGTATATGTATTATAATATAGTATATAAATATAGTATGAATATCTTAGAATAATAACTAACAGAAGGTTACTCCGCACACAAAAATGAAGCATTTAAATTGGAGCCAAATGGAGCCTACGCCAAACCGTTTTGTAGTGTCCAAGGTCACGGCGTACGCAAGGCAACTCTATTGTATAGTGGTGTGCGTGTGTAGGTACGCGTCTAACATACACTACACGGTGATACTTTAGTTAATTAGTAAAACACAACCCGCTATTCTTGCTACTGAAATAGAGTGTTTCAAAAACCGCTATTGACATTCGATAGATAGTTTCGTTTCGTTAACCAAAAAACCCGCTACTACCCATCGCTACTTCTCAGTAGCGGTCGCGTTCTAATCCGGTGGTAGTTTATTTTGATGTGAAACATCTATAGGCGAGGGTGACCGTGATCGTCGCGACGATCACGGCCTATTAATTAAATATTATTTTTTTTTTTGTGTGACCTAGTTGTTAGCCTCAGATGGAGAATGAAATGCTTCCTAGAGAACTTTACCCGGACTGGTGGGTGAGCGCTGAGGGCTCTCAAGCCGTATGAATATTATTTTTTTTTTTTTTTTTTTTTTGTGTGACTTAGTTGTTAGCCTCAGATGGCTGTGACAACTTTACCCGGACTGGTGGGTGAGCGCTGAGGGCTCTCAACCCGCTTAAAGTTAAGCGACCCATCCCGAGGGCACCCCCTGTGGGGTACGGACCTCGGGTCGGGCGGTCGCTGGCAAAGTGGGCACTCCCACGTTTATGATTTTAACGCGACACGTCTTCCTTCCCCGTCGGCGGGGGCGGTAACGTGGATATTTACTACTATTTGTCAAGGCCGCGCGGGCTGTGTATGCCTCAGTCTGGGCGAGCGTTATAGTGTCGTCGGGTTCGTCGAGTATTAGTCGCGGTTGTTTAATCGCGGACATTTTAGAGGGGATGTAAGAAGCCGCCCTTACCACTAATGGGTTCGGGTGTGTCGCGGCAGAGTCGAAGTAGCGGCGGGAGCACTGTTTCATGAATTGCCCTGATGGTCGGCAAGCCAAGATCTATGTGAAGATCCACATTGCGCATGTACCACGGTGCTCCCGTCGCTCGGCGCATGAACCTATTCTAGACATGTGTAACACTGCGCTGCGCCGCGCAATTGCGCTAACTCAGTTCACTGCGCTGGAAGTATCAACTCGCTTCTAGAAAATGTGTTAGCGCACGGCGCAATCGTCGCAGCGCCGGCGAATCTGAACATTTTTTTTATTTATGCGCCTATAAGGCAGGCTATAGTCGACGTTACTGTCTTGTCTTACGTAGCTTACACATAATTTTCTTTACATATAATTTATTATTAGCGTAAGCGATAAGTAACATAGTAAGTCGTTACCATTAATTGGGTGCTGAAAACTAAATACACTATTATACATATTAACGTAAATCACTATTATATGATATTCACAACACTTCAACTGTATTACATATTAAACTAGCTGACTCAATACAGATGTTGTTCTGTTCAAATAAAATAAAGGAATGCTCTTTGAAATCGACAGCAGCGCCACCTACCGAGTCCAGTTATGAATCTAAACCATTCTCGTATCCCTTTGAACATACACAAAACATTTCATCAACATCGGTCCAGCCGTTTAAGAGGAGTTTCAGTGACGTACACAACAAATATATATAATGTAAATAAAGATAAAATATCAGCAAAATTATTTAAAATATAAAACATAACATGACACTCCCATATTCCCGCCGAAAAACTCAAGGTCGAATAACTCTGTGAAGTGTAAATAACTCTTTTAGAAATTGAGTTATACCTAGGTGCGCATTTAGTTGCTCATTCGGTTGTTTCATGTGTTGCGCCATGACGCAATGAGTTAGAAATGGAGTTATACCTGCAGTGGCGCAGATGGCGCACATTTCATTCGTAGCTCACTCGGTCGTGTTGACATTTTGTTGCGCCATGGCGCAATTTTGAGTTAGCGCAATGAGCCGGCGCAGTCTACTGCGCCTGAGTTAACGCAAGGATTATCGTTGAGTTACCCATGCCTAACCTATTCTGCAAAATATTAAATATCTCTTTTTTTTTTTTTTTGTGTTACTTAGTTGTTAGCCTCAGATGGCTGTGACAACTTTACCTGGACTGGGGTATTAAATAAATATTTGGATGCATATACCTACATTTTTTAACGAAACCATAGTGCGATTTAAAATTTTGTACAACGCCATCTAGTGAACTCAAAGTAAATTGTTACTTATAATGTATGTTAATGAAAATAAATGTTTATTGAATAAAAATCATAATTTTTTGGAAAAAAATCGCGATATTTTATTAATACTTTATGCCTTAGTTTTATCGTATTAGTTCCTGTCGTAATCTAATGTTCTTTTATGCATATATACATGTTTTATAAATTAATGTAAAATTCTCTAACTTAGTAATATAAATATACCAGTAGGTATGGTATTTAGTTTACTTTCAGCTACGAAAGCCGTTTTTTATAGGCTTTTATTAGTTTCAGGTGTATATATATTTATTTCAGGTGTATATATATTTATTTCTTTGTATATTACCGACTTCATAGGAATTGGATTTTGACTCACTTTAAACAGTCAAATTTCATTTAAAGGTTGAAAATTTAAGGAGGACCATGACGTTAAAATTATTTAGATAGCTTGTCTTATTATCATTACAGGATTAAAAATTTCTTTATTAAATATATTGAAGCTGAGAGTTGGTCGTTAGCTCGATAAATGCCGCCATTTCTGTTGCCTAAATCACACTCTTCGTGCGGAAAGAATGTCTGTGAACGGATGAAAGCATTTCATTTTTTATAGGCTTTTATTAGTTTCAACTGTATATTTATTTGTTTGTATGTCACCAACTCCTTAAGAATTGGATTTTGACTCACTTTAGACAGTTTGTCTTATTATCATTACAGGATTAGAGAGTTCTTTATAAAATATATTGAAGCTTAGAGTTGGTCGTTTGCTCGATAGATGTCGCTATTTCTGGTTTATAAATCACAAATTATTTTAAACTACGTTTTAGAAGGTTCATTTCGTTTGTACTAAATGACGTTACCATAAATATGAGTCGTAAAGTCAATTTTAAAATGGATAATTTATTCGATACGACACCTACCAAAAAGTACTTATTGACTAAAATATCGAAATCCAAATGTATCGGTATCGAAAGAAAAGTACTCGATACCTAAAGATAAAGTAAATAAAATACTTTCGATACTTTAAACAGTATGTTACTTATCTTTCGATACTATTCATGGGTTCAGTATCGATACTTTATATACGATACCGTGTCTCTACTCGTACAAAATAGTTTCAATGTTTCACATCTGGCAGGCGTCCTGAGCGACGGCTCACTTTTTTTTATTGGATAATTTAATTTTATTTTGTAAAATTGACAATATGTAAGTACCCTCTCGGGGTCTATGCATAATAAACGATTTGAATTTTTACAATATCACTGTACTGCACTTACGTACGCAACTCTTAAAAAATAAATAGGTAATTATGACGATTTGTGCATTCAAATTGTGTCTCAACACATTTAAAAAACATAAAAAGGTTTTTAACATTACTTTTAAAAGTATTTCGACGATTTAGTGGTGTACGTGTGTAATCGTTGGCGCGCATGTAGTATTTTAGATTCATGTTTCGATCGTTCGAAGTACCGACACTATCCTTCTATACGTTATTATTCTAAGCTCCAGGTATTACTTATTATTGGAACTGGAAGCTGAACCACCCTAGTTTGCCCGAAGGTATCGTAAAAGTCGTCGTTTACGACACTTTCGGGCAAGATAGTCTAGTCGTCTATAGGATTATATGCACATAATACCTATGCGAGAAACAGAAAATCTGAAATAAAAATCACTCTTTTAATCGTCGTGGTATAGTAGGTCGATTTCCCTCTCAATGTGGAGGAGGGTCAAGCCCAGCAGTAATGATATAAGCCGCGATAATGAAAGACTATGTCCCTGTATATGAGTTAATGTTCTATTGAACAAAAAATTGCTGTCCAGTGTTACTTTAAACACATTATTTTAGTCAATAATACAAAAAGTACAAAAAACAAGTGATTACATTAGATTGTGTTTTTTTTTGTCATTGATGTTGTTATAAACGTAACAAAAGAGATACTTTTTACTTAGTTTTTACCTGTTCTAATAAGAAAATCGACTTTATGATAAGTTTTAAGTTTTTCAAACGAATTAGAAATGACCTTCGTTCATTGATAAAAGTGATTGGTTTAAGACTTTTATTATATAATTTAACTTTATTTAGCTGTCACGAATAATATCAATCACTGGGCATATTAATTCCAGAACAATGATTGTAATTTTTTTTTTTTGGATTTAGAAATTTTTTTGGGCGGGTTATGGTCAAAACACACGCCGTCCATTCCGTTCGGGGTAACGGTAGGGCCACCCCCTCTATAGCTATTGGGCCGAACACTGGTACCGAACCCTTAACGTCTGTGGCCACCTCGGCGGGTAACCCTTTCGGGCACCGTCCCTCTCTGACGCCCCGGGGAGCGTTGTCCCTAACGCGGTCTGCCTCTCTGCGGATGACGGACAATTCCCCCGTTCCGGTCACCTGCTGCTTCGGCTAGGATGCATATTTAGTCCTACATGTTAGATACATGTATGTTAGGTTCTTGACATAGAATGCGATTAATTTGAACTCGAGCCAGCTCTAGCATCAAACAACATTGAAGGAGATAGTGGTTGAACTCGTTTAACAGTTATTGTCGTTCAAAATTAGCATTCAGAAACTGTCAATTGTATGTAATTGTTTTATTAAACTAGATTTTAATGTAAAACATAATGTATGTATATTTATGTAATAATATTATATAAAATAATTTTCGTAAACGTGTCTCTAATGAGTCTTGTAGAAATTACGCGAATCGCGAGTATGGTAATCCACTGCAGAGATGGCTTAGTGATTAAGACACTGACCTACCGTGCCAGTGCCGTGAGTTCGAATTCCATGCAGGACAACACTTTGTGCGATCCACAAATTTTTGTTCTGAGTCTGGATGTGATTTGTGTCCATTAATTATTTTCTGTGTGGTGACGGAATAAGAATAGAATACACCACTACCTATCTTGCCCTTGGATGTCGTAAAAGACGACTAAGGGATACAATACGCATATAACACCTATGCAAGAGAAGAAAAACTCAAAACAGAATCCCTGTCTGACCAGCATGGTATAGTAAGATCAGTCTCCCTGCTATTGTGGAGGGGGTTCGAACCGAACAGTGAAACGTATATGAGCTGAAATTATGATGATGAATTATATGTTTGTAAAGTAACCCGAAATACAAGGATTATTTCTTTGGTGTAGGGTAGACTATAAAAAAACCTATCTCTAATTTTTCACAAGCATTACACATTATATATAAAATTATTTTTATGGATTTTATCGCGATTTGATTTGATTTTTGATTGTCCGATATTTCGAACACTTTATAGCGTTGTCGTGTGTCCGTAATCATGAACGCATCTTGGATTTTAACTAATACCTAATGATCATCTTAGCCTATACATATCCTTTGGCCGGGACTACCCCGTGGGACCTGAAGGCGGAAATGCTCGCCGAGTTGTATCGGCGGGTGTCGGGGGTGCGCGGGGAGGGCGGTATTGTTTCCTTGAGGGAGCTCGCCGCCTGGCGCGTCGACGCCCGCTGAGACGTCATTGCCCGTTGGGCAGTCCGGCTCGAGAGGCCTCGGTTCGGGGTGCGAATCGTGGAGGCCTTCCAGCCGGTGCTGATGCAGTGGTTGGAAAAGCGGCACGGGGTGCTCTCCTTCCGACTAGTGCAGGTGTTGACGGGGCATGGGAGCTTCGCCAAATACCTGCACAAGGTCGTAAGAAGGGAGAGTACACCGTCCTGCCACCACTGCGATTGCGACGAGGACACGGCGCAGCATACGCTCTGCGCCGCTTGGGCCACGCAGCGCCGTGAACTCGTCGCAATCATCGGTGCCGACCTGGCGCTGCCGGCCATCGCTAGGGCGATGGTCGACAGCGTCGGGAATTGGGACGCGGTCGCAGCCTTCTGCGAGACAGTGATCTCGCAGAAGGAGGCGGCGGATCGCCTGCGCGAGGAGCGCAGCCTCGATGAGGAGATCCGCCGCCGACGAATGGGGCGGTGCAGGTGCAACTACCTGCGCCTCATGCCGCCCTAGCCGAGGCTGCGGGTGACGTGACCGGGGATTAGTCCGTCACCCGCCGAGAGGCCGACCGCGTGAGGAAAGACCGACGTCCTCCCCGAGGGGGGGACGTCGGTCGATGGGAGGGTACCCCACGTAGGGGGTATTCCGTCGGACCGACCACTGACGACAAGTTAACTCTGCTGCGGTGGTCGGCCCAACGACGAAGGCGAGGTGGTTTTCGGGTGGGTTGCGGGAGTTGCGTGCTTAAGCCCCTCTGTCGCCCCGGATGGAGTGGTGCGGAGGCGCGCCGACCGCAGCCCACCCACAAAAAAAAAAAGCCCATATCCTATTACTGAGCTGTCTACTTCAAAATAAAAATAAAATTATTTACCTACAATATCACGTTGAAACTCTTAAGCCTGGCTTTAAGTATTTTATTTTAGGGGTTACCTTATTTTGCATAGATATTATTTATGTCTTTTGCGACACCCACAGGTACAAAATGGGCCAATTTGATGTAGAGTGATGGAAAAAAAATACAATTCACCACTAAGATGTTCACCATAATTCACCATTAAAGTTCACTACCTTCTTACCCATGGGTATTGTAAGAGATGACTGAGGGACATTATATGTGGATAGCATCTAAGCAAAAGAAAACTCCACGTAAAACACTGCGCCAACATATCTGACCTCCGCAGTATGGTCTGAGGACTGAGTTCAAAAGTGGGACTTATGTGAGTTGATGATAATGATGATGAATTAATATTGAAAGAAGAGTGTATAAGAGAAATACGGTGAATGGTGCTTTGCGCACATTTATGGGCAGCCAGAGTCTGTATAGGAAGGCTCACCTGGCTGTGCATAGGGGCGTGTTCGTACCAACCCTAATGTATGGTAGTGAGAGTTGGGTATGGCAGAAGGAGCACGAAAGAATTAATGCCGTGGAAATGAGAACGCTAAGGAGCTTGATTGATGTAAAATTGAGTGATAGAATTAATAACAGAGTGATCACGGAACGTTGTGATATGTAAGTAGATGTAGTGACAACGATTGAAAAGGATATGTTAAATTGGTTCAGTCAGAGAATGAATGAAAGGAGATTGACAAGGAGAATTTATAGGTCGAACACGAATGAAAGTGTTGGAAGGGGAAAACTAAGGTGAACGTTTCACGATCAAATCGGCGACGTTCTTAAGAAAGGCCAGATTAAAAGTACCCTAAACCGAAGAACACGCATGAGGAGATTAAATTCAAGTGCAGGAGGCGAAAGTGGTATGTCAAGATCGTAACAAGTGGAGGGAAGTGGTCTCTACCTACCTGGGAAAGAGGCGTGAATCTATATATTTATGATGAATTAATTACCATGAAGTTAAGAAAATGATGTCAATTAATATTAGCACAGCTGCGACGTTCCGCTTCCGAAGTTGTAAAAAAATTGAATATTTTTCATAAACAGAATTATAATTGTACAGTTGAATTTAAGAATATTTAAATAATAATTATGTATAATATATAATTATATATACTTTTGAAACATTCAACGAAAATACAAAAATTAATGTATTATTATGATGGCTAATGTGTTTTTCATTTAAAACTATTATTTTTCTTTTAATTATTGTGTACGTAATTATTTTATTCGGTGATGGAGTAAGAATAGGATTCATCGACCTTTTTGAAGTTACACTTCTTTTGGCACGTTAGGGTAAAATTATGACTGGGGCGGCGTAGGCGCGATTACCTGCGCCTGCCTCGGCTAGGGCGGCATGGGCCGCCCTAGCCGAGGCCGCGAGTGACTTGACCGGGGAATTACTCCGTCACCCGCCGAGAGGCCGACCACGTGAGGGAAACCCGACGTCCTCCCCGAGGGGGGTGTGCCTAGACCGTAGCCTAGACTACTAGTGTGCGTAGACGGTGTAGTATAGTAGATCAATTGCCCTTCTATTCCGTAAGAGGCTCCTACCCAGCGGTGGGACGTATAAGAACCGAGACGATGAAAATTAGTTTTAAATTAAATATGAAACCAATCATTAGGATTAATTAATAAAATAAATGAATATGTTTTGTAGCTAAGCTAAGCTATATTATACAGGCAAATTATAATTAACAGTAATTTAATATCTTTTTCTTTTAAGCCCAATTATTTCTCACAATTTAGCGCAGGCTTTCGCAAGATAACAAACATTAGCCTACTACATTATGACGTCTAAATTTGCATGGGCTTTATTTCGACTTTTCCTTTTATTGCAATGATACCTGTATGCTTATAAACTTTGATTTTCATAATAGCCACGGGAAAGAAAGATGTGTTTATTATATTCTTACTCGGTCTTCACATGGACTTGGTTATTTTCTTTTAAATTAACAAAAATATTAAAAACTTACCCCGTCGTCCAAGTTAAGCTTCATGTTTTCTTGTTTATTATTTATCAATACTAACAGTTACTCTTCAGGCTTTTTAATTTTTCGTAGCTTCAATATTTCGTAAACTAAATTCTATTCACAAATTTTAAAATTTAATTTTGTGTCAATATTTAGAAAAGGACGGTTTTACAAGGAGACAAGGCGATCAGCCGCCGACTGCTAAGCACGAATATAATCTGTACCTGAACCATTCAAAGTTTAAGCTTCAGAGACAAGTCAATGTGAAGGTCGCTAGATCAATATTGAATACAGGGCAATTTAAACAAGAACCTATTATATTAATTACTTTGAAATCGATTCAATCGTATTTGTTATTTAAGTAATTTAGTACGGGTACTCTTTGTTACGTTTGAGTAACTACCTATTTAAAAAAGTTACCTATTTCATTTTATTACTTGAGTATTAAAAAAAATATAAAAACAACATTCCGCATTAAGTAATAAATCCTTGAATCGCTAAGGATTTTATAAATAGGAATTAATGGAAACATTATACTCAGGCTCGCCACAATAATTTATGGACCGACATAGAGTCTTGCGTGGGATTTGAATGTTTAGACCTCGACACGAGACGCCACTTCCATCACTACGCCATCTGCACAACTTCTGGTTAATTATTTTATGATTAAAATTACATTGTTGATTTGTTGTTCACTTACCTGTTTAAATAACATTGAATTTTCTTACATAAAACATGTTCTACGAACTTTCTAAAAAAATTTAATTCAATCAATTAATAATGTTTTCTTCAACTTGATTTCCAATAACTTTCGAAAAAATTATCAAAAATAAAAAAAAATATATATTAATTTTAATAGTAGTGCGTAATATACGCACTACTATTGAAGACGATTACCGACTCAGTATTTGATAGCTTGTGTTATAAATATGTGTTAAAATGATCTATAGACGGAAACGCTCTGCTGAACTGGCACTTCGTGGCGCGTAAATATCTACCTGTTTACATTATTTATGTATACAGTATGGCCATAAATAATGTTACAAATTAAAATACATAAATATACCACATAATATGTAACAAAACTAATTTATTTAAATAAGTGTTAAAAGTTTGCTTTAATCATCTTCCAAGGTGAAAAATAATAGATTTGCCAAACAGAACAATGTATTGCTTCGTTTGCTTCCATTCGTCTTAAAAAATTGTTAAAGTATTCCATATAATTGAATACGAGTTCATCTCCTTTTTTTGTTGCCGTTAATGATATGTATACACGAGGATTAAATCCTATTTATGAAATGTAAATTTAAATCTATATATATAAAAGAAAGTTGTGTTAGTTACACTATTTATAACTCAAGAACGGCTGTACAGATTTGGCTGAAAATTGGTGGGGAGCTTAGAACTAGGAGACGGACATAGGATACTTTTTATGTCTTTTTTTTAATGATGTTTACAAGGTTTCGCCAATAACTCTTTTATCCCGTTCGATCGCGTTCCTGTGTGACATGATATAAAATTTCAAAGAGAATACAAGTCACTATGAAACGTAGTATAAAAAAAAAACGTATTTGATATGTAATAACAAAACGAAAATGACAGCTAAACGTAATTTTGTCTATAGTTAAGTTCGTTTGACAATTTTAATAATTATAAGTTTTTTTGTCAGAAATCAATAATGTGTAAGTATTCTCTTTGAATCATCATTAACAATGCCGTAACCAAGACGATCGAATCTTTGCCGACAAAGCTGTAATAGTTCTTCCATTAGAGACTATATTTTCGGAAATTTAGAAAATATATTTACAAAAAAATTATGGCGATACGAAGTTCGCCGGGTCAGCTAGTACTACTTAGTTTAAGGTATGAGGTAAGATGATTTAATAAAAGCAAGAAATATTACTATTGGCAACACAGAACTATAATTCGTACTAATTTTTTCTGTACAGAAAATGACTGGCCATAGACGTTGGTCAGCCGACAGTTGAAAGAACACATATACTGGCCATTACTATACATTTGCCTAATTTTAGCTAAAACTATACAAAATCTTGTCTCTTTTTTGGGGCAGCCATCAAGGAAGATATGGTGATACATTGTATTCTCGCCATATAAATATTATACTGTAAGGTAACCTTTTAATAAATAATCACGATACATTTTTATTCTTGTCTCTTGTATCTAGGTAGACTGGCGAAGTTTTAAAAGTTGCAGGGAACTGTTACATGCTTGTGGCATAGGCCGTTCTCAGTGGCGTACTTGTGGAGGAGCCTATGTTCAACAGTAGATATCTAGGCGCTGGATGGACAAATGGATAAAGAATTATTATAAAGACTATTAATCATCATCATCATCGCAGCCCATATTTGTCCTACTATTAGATTAGGGCTTCCTCCAATGTGGGAGGGAAATTTATCAAATGAATTGGCATAGGATTTTCTTTGGGGTTTTCCTTCGCTTGCATAGAACATCTAGAGAAGAGAGAGATGGAAATCGGAAGAGAAGAAATGGTGAATTGTATTCCTGCTCAATCACCACACGGAATAAAATTATTAACGCGGCTATAATTTCGTATTGTCCATACAATTTTTTTTAGAGATTTTACTAAATAGTATGTATTTATTTAACGTTGTAAATGGAGGTGATATAGAGAATATATAAAAAAAATAGTCAATTAAGATCAAATTTATATCAAATTTTGTATAATATTACAATTAGTGTACTAGTTTAATTTTGGTGATTTTGGTTATGTATTTAGGTGCGACTGATATTTCGTTAAAACTCTTTTAATAATGTGACTGTTTAGACGTCTGTGGCTTTTGAATTAGATTTTATTTTTCAATTATATCTTTGCATAATATAACATATGTAGAAGTTAAATGAATATATTTTCCGTGTGCTGACGGAGTAAAAATACAATTCACCATTCCCTATCCTGCCCGTGGCTGTCGTACAAGACGACTAAGGGATATAATATGCTCATAAGATCTGTGCAAGAGAAGGAAAACTCGAAATGAAACCCTATACCAACATGTCTGACCAGCACGGTATAGTAGATCAAATTCGCTCTCATTGTGGAGGAGGCCCGAGCCCAACAGTGGGACGTATGTAGGCTGCGATGAAATGAATATAATCAGACTGTAGATTAACAAATAATAAAGAAAAGCCACTAGAATTTATTATGGACTAAAAGCAAATACGTTCGTATTAAAATATTATTTTTATCGTGTTACTGTTTTTGGCCTACATTCATACATTTGTATTTAACGTTTTGCACATGACCCTGTGATGTTTCACTTGTATGCGTAGCTGCATGCGCATTTGTATATTACACACTCGCGTAATTTGTGTGTACCTATAGGGTTACCATTTATAAACTACAATTACCCATTTTACGATTAAAGTGGGGAAATTTTTGCTGTACATTAATTTATATTTATATAAATCATCCATTTGATTATTTTTATTTGCAATTATCGTTTTTATTGGCCCATGAATAGTTTTTATGAAATGGTCGCTATACAAATTATAATTTTAAATATTATATTCGTCGGAGATGAGTTTATTATGAAAACATGTCATCATACATTACCTTTAAGGACCAAAAAACAATATAAAGAGAGCACCAGGGATGTGGATAGTAGTACCCTCCTGTGAAAAACATAATACTTATTATGATCTTACACGAAAATGCACGTATTTCACCATCATATCATATTCACTACACTTCAGAACTTTCTTTGCGTTATATTGCATAAAATATCAGCAAAATTATTCAATATAACATTGTAAAACACTAAAATAATGAATAAAATATTAGACACATGACATTTTGACATTCGCGCCAAAACCCCAAAAAATACTTGTATTAGTAGTTGATTGTCAAGACAAAAAAGAAACCTTATGAAAAATACAAATAAGTAGTTAAAATAAACTGTATGATTAGTTTTCGTAATACCTTAATAAAGAATACTAGATTAGAAGAAAATTAGATTTTCATATTCTCTTGGCGACTTTTATAACAATTATCCAATAATGTAAATCAAATCATTACTTAATTAAAATGAAATCTATACCAATAAATAAAATTGGAGTGTCTGTTTGTAATGTCAAAATAATAGGCTTTTTTCATGCTCACGCGGTTATTTGCACGACACCTATGCCTAAAATACAGATTAAAAAATTTTTGTCTGTCTGTCTGTCTGTTTGTTCCGGGTAATCTTCAAAAGGGCTGGACCGATTTGAAAAAAAAAAAATTGATGAATGCTTAAGGAATAACTATCTTTACTTTAAGATTTACGTTCATTATAATGATTTAATGAGATAGATTTGAAATCATAATATGTACTTACCAAGCGAATATTATTACATTTGTAGTAATCTAATTTGTTTTGACAGACAACACCCTGCATTTAGAAAGTAATACTTGTATTGTAAGGAACTTTATAAATATCAAATGAACGCACACAAAATACTATATAATTAACGGACAGAATTGTCTAAAATATAAATACCTTTTTGCCAATTTTTGGCAAATGGTAATATATATTGCTACACCAAAATTTTTTTCATAACTATAACGATGTCTACGAGTATCGTTATAATTGTGTAGTAGCATAGTTAGACAACCGCTACCTCACGAATATATCAATTCTCACATACCTGAAACGGTATTTTGACACTTTAAACTTTAAAGTCTTGACTTTATGTCAGACATTAAGGCAAGACATTAAAAAAAAAAATGCAAACTATCCAATTTAGTCATCGACATGGTATAGTACACTATAGTAGTAGGTACACTATAGTAAGTAGTTTACTTACTATAATAAAAATACACTGAATATTCATTTTGAATGTAACGTTCTAAATTCAAATGTGTTATAGCTGTTCTTTTTTTTCTTATTGTCACATTATTTATGGTCTAGTATGTATTTGAATAACTTACTACTACTAATTAATACTCTTTTGATATATCTATTTATTTAATATCTTTAAACGAGAATTTTCTGTACTTGTATATTACTATATATTCAAAATCTCTGAAACGGCACTAGCTATATCCATGCAATTCAGTATGTCCTGCATACTAAATTAGGTATCGCTAGGTTTCATCTATAGAAAATGTTTTGTCAGTGTTTTCAGGCAGTGAAAAAGTATAATAATAATATAATGGCAACTGTAATCTAAAATAGAAATAGCTGAGTTGCGAAAACGATCAGTCTTATACGTTTCTATATATCACCAGTTTGATCCTTGGTTTTTCACCCTTTCTACTATTTATACCTTTTTTAAAAATAAGATAATATTTTTCCATTGTTTTATCAATTGAAGTGAAACTTCTTTAGAATTGTTGATTTCAAACTCGACGTAACAAAAAAGCGAGTCCATAGAGACACAAACACGTATAATAGGATTAAGCCGGCGACAGAATGAAATGGAACACATTCGCGTAGCGTCCCCACTATGTCGTCTACTAAGCATGTCCATATGTATGCTCCTGTGCAGTGAGATAGTCAGTATACTTAGAATAATAACGTATAGAAGGATAGTGTCAATACTTCGAAGGTTCGAAATTTGAGTCTAAAAATACTAATGGCGCGCAGACGATTACACACGTACACCACTATACAAATTATGAAATCAAATTTTGTTTTTATAAACAAAAATCGTCGAAATACTTTTAAAAGTGACGTTAAAAACCTTTTTAAGTTTTACAAATGTGTTATGACACCATTTGAATGCAGAAACCGTCATAATTATCTATTTATTTTTTAAGAGTTGCGTACTGTTATGAACAAATTATGTTTACCAAAGTTGCCGACTAAGCGTAAACCCCCATCACTTCAATACTCTTCAGAAACATATATAAGGACAATATGAGGGCTCATCAGAGTCAGAGTCAGAGTACAATTTTACAGTGCAGTACAGTTCATAATAATTTGTATCTTTTTATATCCAATATAATTTAGCAGTATAAAAGTGTTTTTTTAAAAAGGACCTACGAAGTGCCATCCTAACAAACTGGTGTCAGAAGTGGTATATTCCAGGAATTCAAATACTGGAATAAATAGGTGTAGGCGTCGCGAATTCGTTTCCACTCGTCTGCACCCTAATATACGTTGGCTCCGTATCTAAAGGTCCACAGTGAGCAATAGTCAACCGTAAGTCTTGGGCCTCCTGATTGTCCAAGCCGCGCTACGACCTCACACGTGATCGACGATAAGCCTCCGCTGCTAAGCGCGAGCCCGCATCACCCCGAACAGTTACTGCTACCCTGTGGTCGACGATAAGCCTCCGCTGCTAAGCGCGAGCCCGCATCACCCCGAACAGCTGCTACTACCCTGTGGTCGACGGTAAGCCTCCACTTACACGTGTGAGCCCGCATCACAAGATCATCTGTAGATCAGCTACAATAGATCGACTCTCACCCATCATCACACACGTTGTATAAAATTACAACACATTTAAGAACATAGCCGCAACAGAACGACGAGCGTCCCTGCAATACGATTCCTTGAATCGCCAGGCGTCCGGCGTTGTCCACATCGCGCACCTGCACAATTACGTAAATTTCCAAGTATGTTGGCGAGTACTGTTGCTGTGTCGCTGTTACTGTGAGTTTATGCAAATAATATTTTTTTATTATAAAGTGAAAGTGGATTATACTTATCAAATTTTGTGAAGTGAATATATCCAATCAATTTATACATAACCATAATAATTTATACACATTAATATTTTTATTTACAACTTATACAATTGTCATTTATTTTTCGTGCTATTTTATAATTTTATACTTTTATATGTGCATATTTTCTGATGTTCTGTAGTATTTTACAACAATAATAAAAGGAATTTAATGTCTCTAAAAAAAGAAATTAGCGAAGAAATAGTGTCTTCACATTCTAGCAGTTCGTCTGAGGATAGCCCACTACCTAAACAAAAACCCAAAATGGCAGATAAAATTACTCTTTCCGTTCTCACCAAATTTATCAAACCTTTCAACGGGTCTCGAGAACTTTTACCGGCATTTTTAACCAATTGCGAAAATGCTATTTCCTTAGCGACTACAGAACAACGGAATGTGTTATGTAAATATATCATCTCGCAATTAGAAGGCAAAGCACAATTAGCTTGTTGTTTAAAGCAATTTAATAACTGGACAGAAATTAAGCAATTTTTAAAAGACACATTTGGCAAGACACAAAGACACACTTCGCTTTATTATTAAATAATTTAAATAAAGCTCAGTCTAAAGGGGGAGATGTTATGAACAAATTATGTTTACCAAAGTTGCCGACTAAGCGTAAACCCCCATCACTTCAATACTCTTCAGAAACATATATAAGGACAATATGAGGGCTCATCAGAGTCAGAGTCAGAGTACAATTTTACAGTGCAGTACAGTTCATAATAATTTGTATCTTTTTATATCCAATATAATTTAGCAGTATAAAAGTGTTTTTTTAAAAAGGACCTACGGAGTGCCATCCTAACAGTACGTACGTGCAGTACAATGACTTGTACATTACGGAACGGTTCCGGCGTAAGCTCCATTAGGCTGCAATTGAAATGCTTCACTTTTTGTGTGCGAACTTACCTTCTATATGTTATTATTCTAAGGTCAGTATATCTATATTTTTTACTGTTGACAAAAACATGTGGGACCAAAGAAGTTTCACTTTTGACATGCAAACTTTGTACGCACTGTTATATATTTGAATATGTAGGGAAGATGCTGACAAAGACTGCAGCGTCAGCCCTCTCTTCCCGAGCTCCCTGGCGGGGCCATGCAGGGCAGCCAGTCTACCTCCAACCGCCGTCTCAAGAACTCGTCTCTTAAATATAATTATTGTAGACTCAAATATTAACGTTTATCTTATTTTAAATCATTTTTATTCTCAAATAAATAAGTGTGAAGTCAAGTGCTTTTTTTTAAAAGACTCTCGGCCAGACCCCGTATAACAGTGGTGGCAGCGGTGGGATCTAGCAGAAAGATCCTCGGTGCCTCCTAGAACTTATTCTATGGTAAAGCGTTTCTTGAACTCATTATCCAGTGTCCTTGAAAACCTTTTGTGCTATGCTCAATGTTCAACCTGCGAATTAAGTGAAGAGAAGAAGTATAAAGAAGAAGATTATCACCCCAACTACCGGGTGACGCAGAAGTTTGCTCCAGGACCGCAGTCTCGCCCCATAATAACAGAGAAGAAGTCGAAATACACAATTTATCCTTGGTAACCAAGACTCCTCGTGCCCAGTGCTGCCGCCGTGACCCGTGTTGCTGCCGTTTACCCGTGCTGCCGCCGTGCCCTTGAAACCAGTGATAAAGCCGACATGCTGTAAGTCCAAACCAGTTATTTACTTATCAAGTGAAAGTGAAAACCTCAAAATTTTGAACACTATTCTATTATTTACGAATTTTTTTTTCTCCTCTAGAAAATAACATTTAATTTCCACTTTTAAACTCATTACCGTAAAACATACACGTTTACTTTATTGTAATCAAACCTGCATACTTTATTACATTGTGCATTTTAACCTGAGACCAGTGCAGCTGCTTATCATAATTACTCCCACGCATAATTCGTCGTGGCCTTATCTCTTGTTTTGTTTAATACTCAGTCGATACCATGCCTAAAGACGAAGTTTTTGCTACTGTCTCGTCACAAGATATTGGCTTAAATATTCTATGCAAATTTATTAATAAGTTTGATGGCAATCGCGAGAAATTAATTCCGTTTTTAAACAACTGTAAAAATGCAGTTAGTCTCGCGTCTCCTCAGCAGCAAGATATTCTTTTAAAATACATTTTGAGCCAACTTGAAGGACGCGCCGAAAGTGCGTGTTCTATTAAAGTCTTTGAATCCTGGTCACAATTAGAAGAATTTCTTAAGGCACAATTTGGCGATAAAAAATATTATGCGGCACTGCTCTCGGATTTACAGGAATGTCGCCAGTCTAATAACGAAACGGTCAACCAGTACGCCCTTCGAGTTGAAACGTGTTTGTCTAAGTTGTTAACGGAAATAAATATATCTATCCCGACCAAGAAAAAGGGTGAACTGGCAGGCCGCGTCGCCGCCATGCAAGATCTGGCATTACATACATTTGTTATTGGCCTAAACCCTCGCCTATCAACCGTAGTGCGATGTCATGACCCTGAGACCCTCAATGACGCTATTAATTTTGCGATGTCTGAAGAGAAGATATTTTATGCAATAACTCGGCGCACCGTTTCTCAAACAAATGTTCAAGATTATAATCAGAGGCGTTTTAGTAACCGTAATTTTCAACAAAACAGGGCGCCGAGTAACTGGTCAGGGCCATCTAATACTTTTAGGCCTGAACCTCCAGTGTGCCGATACTGTAAAATACCGGGTCACACCATAGAAACTTGCCGCAAACGCGAAAGCAACAATCGACGACGATACGGCAATTTCCAGAATAATTATAATGATAATAGGTCGCCACCCCATTTCTCGCAAAATCGCAATCAGCCTATTCACGCTATAAACACAGAAGATCAAGGTATCGATGAGGCCAACTATCATTTAAACGCAGAGGATCTCCCGTCTGGTGCCGTGCGGGAAGATTAAATCATAAAACCGCCACCAGCTCGAAGGTCAAAACATGTCTACAACGCCAATACTCGATTTCATCTGCTCAATCTAACCGACAGGGTAACCAGCCCCAAACCGACAGATTGAAGCCTCATAATTTGAATGCCACTCAATCCAACCAACAGGGTAGCCAGCCCCAAACTGACGGATTGCAGTCTTTTGATTCTATTGAGAATCCTCCAGCCACTAACAAACAGGGTAACCAGCCCCAAACTCATAGTGGACCTTTTGATTCTATTGAGAATCCTCCAGCCACTAACAAACAGGGTAACCAGCCCCAAACTCATAGTGGACCTTTCTTTATTCCTCGCGCGTTCATTAAAGGACAGCGTAATCAATTGCCATCCAATAATGGATCCAATAGGCATAAAAAATATCGCAATTCAATTGATACTTCAAATCAATTATCAAGTCTTGCTTCTCTTGCACTGTAGCCGAAACTGGAAAAGGAAAACAAACGCTACAAACATATAATATTCAAACAAACCCAACAAATAGATATCTACCTTTTATAGAAACCCGAACTAACGTCTCTAGTAAGCCCTTGAAACTCCTCGTGGATAGCGGAGCATCCAAAAGCCTTATAAAGAAAAGTATTATAGAGAATATGCCCGACATTACTGACCATGTCATATCATTTCAAGGCTTAGGCACACCAAACGTAACTCATACCCTGGGTCACATAGAAATACACTTCGATTCATTAACTCATGACTTCCATTTGATTCCAGACATTAATTTCCTTTATGACGGCATATTAGGTAACGATTTCCTCACCAAATCTAATTGTAAAATCGATTATATGACCAATACTCTCACAGTTGATGCTATCAAAATACCACTTAAATTTACTGAACCGATTTTCACCATAGCTCCACGGACTGAAACTATAATAGAATGTTCTGTAGAGGACCCAAGTATAAAAGAAGGTCTTGTTCTTGACCAACACCTAGTTGACTCTCTTCTGATAGCAAACTGCATCATCAAGGTGAAGCCGAATTTAAGAATCAATATCTCTGTAGTTAATGTCTCTGAAAAACCAATACGCGTAAATCCAAATCTTAAAATTAAGATCATACCCTTTGACAACTCTAACTTAGTCTATCATGTATCCAACTCTGAAGCTGTGCAGAATAACGCCTTAAGACGGACTGAACAAGCCCTTAACCTGTTACGTGTATCCCATCTAAACGCCGAAGAATCGAATGCTTTATATGACCTTTGCTCTAATTATTCTGACATTTTTCATCTGCCTGATGATCACCTAACAACTACTGATGCTTTAGAACATGAAATTCCTACTACTTCTACCGTCCCTATAAATACAAAGTCCTATAGATTTCCAGAAGTACATAAGCAAGAAGTTGAATCTCAAATTAATAAAATGTTAAACGACGGTATTATAAAACCTTCTACTTCTCCATGGTCTTCTCCTATTTGGGTAGTCCCCAAAAAGGCCGACGCCTCAGGACAACGTAAATGGAGGTTAGTTATAGACTATCGCAAGCTAAATGATATAACAATTGGCGATTCCTACCCTATTCCCAACATTGCTGAAATTTTAGACCAACTAGGGAAATGTAAATATTTCACTACCCTTGACCTTGCCTCAGGATTTCACCAAATAAAAACGAAGGTCAAGGACGCCCCTAAAACCGCCTTTTCAGTCCCACAAGGACATTTCGAGTTTACTCGTATGCCCTTTGGCCTTAAAAATGCTCCTGCAACCTTTCAACGCCTTATGAATACTGTTCTATCAGGACTCCAGGGCATACAATGCTTTGTTTATTTAGATGATATTGTGATATACTCGCATGACCTTGACCTTCACATAAAAAACCTTGCCAACGTCTTCGACAGACTGCGTTCTTTTAATCTAAAACTACAACCGGACAAGTGCGAGTTTCTTCGCAAAGAAGTCTCGTATCTTGGCCACATTATCACAGATAAAGGAGTGAAACCTAATCCAGATAAAACCAAAGCTGCTGCAGAATTTCCAATTCCCAAGTGCCCCAAAGATATCAAATCTTTCCTGGGTCTGGTGTCCTACTATCGACGTTTCATACCAGATCTATCAAAAAAGGCGAAACCACTAACCAATCTCTTAAAGAAGAATGTTCCCTTTATTTGGCAGAACGAGAAGCAGTTAGCCTTTGAGAGCCTTAAGGACGCCCTTATTTCTGCACCTATATTGGCTTATCCAGACTTCAGTAAACCATTTGTCCTGACTTGTGACGCGTCCAATTTTGCAATTTCCGCTATTCTATCCCAAGGTCAAATAGGAAGTGACCGTCCCTTCGCATACGCATTCCGTACCCTAAACAAGGCAGAATGCAATTACAGCGTAACGGAAAAAGAATGTCTAGCCATTCTCTTCGGCACCAAAACCTTTAGACCGTAATTGTACGGCCGCCGCTTCAAGATTGTCACAGATCATCGCCCTTTAAAGTGGCTTTTTAACTCTAAGGACCCAGGTTCCAAACTCATTAGATGGAGACTCAAACTAGAGGAATTTGACTATGAATTAGAATATAAAAAGGGTAAAGTTAACAGTAACGCAGATGCATTGTGACGGTACCCAGTGCATCCAATAACCACAGATCAGCCCAGTACTTCCCAAATAAACGACGACATTGATCCTAATCAAGAATCAGAAATCCCTCCAGACGTTCTTGACGACCTTACTGACTTAGGTGCTCTAGACCTCAGCCCATTGGACACCCAAGATATCGACTTTGAGCCTCTGAATCCTCCGACTCCAAATGACCCTTCTACTGAATCTAACGAGACCACAGACAGAACTCCTATTCTCAATAACGAATATTCTGACTGTCTTAAATCTCTCACTAACAAAAATGAAGTCTTTAACACTCAAATACATGAACATAATGAAAGTCTACTAAAAACTACTTCAAAAACAATCTTGATCCCTGTATCAATTGACCTTGATGACTCAAATCCGTACATCCAGGATATCATTTCTACTATGAATGATCCATCCGATATTCTGAGCGGAGAAAGAGAACTTCTTTCATTTAAAAAATTTGAATTAAAAGAGCAAACCTTCTATCTTCTATTAACCAAGGTCTACTATTTTGATAATTGCACCTACTCCGATATATTTAAAACCCTAAAATCAGTAAGAGACGATATTGTTCTAACTGGCACTATAAACGAAATAGCTATATCAGATTTTAAAAATCCGTTTGAACAGAACTCTTTTATAAAAATATATGAAATGATTATGTATCTATTTAATAATACCAATATTACAGTAAATATCTATCATAACTCTATTATATACCCTGTCCCAACAGAAATCGCAAAAATATTAAAGGAAAATCATGACATCCCGATAGCAGGCCATTTAGGCAGCAACAAAATGTTCAATAGAATTAAAGAGCGGTATTATTGGAAAAATATGCGCACAGATATCGAAAATTATGTACAAAATTGTAAGTTATGTCAAATAAATAAGCCACTACGTAAAATCAACCGAGCTCCAATGAAGATTACAACTACTTCCACTCGCCCTTTCGAGAAAATCAGTCTTGATATAGTTGGTCCCTTACCAGAAGCGGGTTGCCACAAACTTAGGTTCATACTCACTATTCAAGACGACCTTACAAAATTCTCTATAGCATATCCAATTTCTAACGTCACAGCGGAAGAAACATGTGAAGGCTTAGTCCACTTCATCTCTGTATTCGGAATCCCTAAATCAATATTAACAGACCAAGGAACAAACTTTACGGCTGACCTTTTTAAACGTACCTGTGAGTTTCTGAAAATAAAGCAAATATGGTCTTCTCCATATCATCCGCAAACGCAAGGTGCCCTAGAAAGAAGTCACGCAACCCTGAAAGAGTACCTAAAATCTTTCGTAAACGAGAACCAAACCAACTGGCATAAGTATGTCTACACCGCGATGTTGGCTTATAATACGAATGTCCATACCACAACCAGGTTTACTCCTTATGAACTTCTTTTTGGCCATAAACCATATATCCCAGACTCTATTTTTGAAGCAAGATGTGACGTAACATATCCCGACTATATTAAAATGTTACAACACCGACTAAAGACTACTAGAGAGAAAGCGTTAGAAAATATTCGAGCCTCGAAAGAAAGATCTAAAACCTATTATGATAAACATTCCCGTCTAGCGAAATATAAAGTCGGTGATTACGTATATCTCAAACAACATCTTCGTTTACGTAAAGCCCTTTCTCCTGTCTGGAAAGGTCCCTACAAAGTCGTAAAAGTCCATGATAATAACACTCTCTCTTTACTGATTAACCGACGCCATATAAAACACCATTTCGATGAAGTGAAACCCGCTCATGTATCAGACTGCCTATAATGCGAGTTTTCTATTTATACACATTTAGTTTTTATTTTACTATATATACAATTTTACAAGTTTTATACAATTTTCTTATACAATAGTTTTAAGTTAGCTCTTAATTGTTATTTACAGAATAACCGCCATATTTTACGCTACTATTCTCGCAACCAGTGATGGCCAATATATTGAACATATCAACAAGAACGCTGGTATAGTTTTCGATCCTATCGGTACCTTAAGAATCATCAATGATCAATTCCATATCGTAATACCAATAGATGTACATCCATTTCAATATCATTTAGAAAATATTAGAGAAGTATTTAAGATCACCCGATTTCAATGTCGCGAATCGCCTGAAATAGAATACTCACAATGTATAATTACATTAGAGCCATTAGAAGCTCTTTTCAATGACATCATGCGAGACTTTAATTCCATCTCCCATATTATTTCAAATAGTGCTCATAAAAGATCAGCTTGGTTCTCTGGTGTTGGCACGGTATTTAAACACATTTTCGGTACTATGGATGAAGATGACGCCGAAAATTATAATAAGGCCATTCAAACTCTATACGACAATGACAATAAATTAAAAAGTTCTATAAAGAAAATTGTTATGGTTTCTGAATCTGCCATCTACAACGTTAATAAATCTCTTGCTGAATTAAATGACAACCAAGTAAAATTAAATAGCGTTATTGAGCAATTATCATATACTGTTAAAAATGTGTCTGAGACACTTGATATACTTAGTTTTAAATCGAAATTATCTAATGTTCTTAATATTCTCTTATCTAATCTACTCACCATCTCCTTTAAGATTGAAGATCTACTTAACTCAATTTTATTTGTAAAATCTAATACTTTACACCCATCTGTATTGACACCGAGTCAGATGTATCAAGATATAGTTACTAATCTTAAAATCATACCAAATTACAAGGACTTTCCTGTAAATTTAGATTTAAGTAACGTACATGTTTTAATTAATGTATGTGAATTAGTTTGTTATTATTTAGATAATAATCTTAAAAGTTTATCGTAAAACTACCTTTAGTCACTTTACTAGAATATAATTTATATAAGATATCACCTTTACCAATGCCACATATTCAGGAAAAACCAGACTCCTTTGCTATGATTGTTCCTTCCGAAAATATCTTAGCCTTAAGCAAGGACAGATCGAGTTACACCTATTTAAAAGATTTGAATAATTGTAAACATATGCCAACAGAAACTTTCATTTGTCAAATTACAGATGTATATACAGTATTAAACAATCCACCCTGTGAAGTGGAAATTATTACAAAAGCATTGACAACTATTCCACAAAACTGTCCTACGAGATTTATCTTTGGCGATCTGGACGTGTGGCATACACTAAAAAATAACAAATGGATATTTGTTCAATCTAAACCTACTAAGATATCAATACAATGTAATAACAAATTATCAGAATACACTTTATCCGGTACAGGTGTACTTAATATGCCACCTGAATGTATGGCATTCCATAAGAATTTAAAATTAGTCTCTAAGATCTATCCTAGAATAAATGTGCCCAATATATCTTCGGATTTTAACATTATTAATGATAGTTGTTGTAATTTAAGTCGCTTTGATAGAGTTAAGATTAATATTTCATCTTCTAACATTAAGACGTTGAACTTAGATAATTTAAAGTCTTTCTATATTAAATCTGATCATGTCATGACTACATTGGACACATTAAAAAATCCTAATGTATATATCAACCATGTTAGTTTTCCAATAATTAGTATTCTATCTATGATAACTTGTATAATTGTAATAATCGTCATAATTTGTAAGAGAGGAAAGTTCTTGAGATACCGCCTAAATCTAAACTCTGAAAATATAGAAGGTCATGAACTTAACTCAACTCAAACTCAACCTCAACTCCGGGTTGATTAATCATATCCCGTAAACTCACCAAAAGGGCGAGTTTCCTCTTAACGGGGGGGCTGTTATATATTTGAATATGTAGGGAAGATGCTGACAAAGACTGCAACGTCAGCCCTCTCTTCCCGAGCTCCCTGGCGGGGCCATGCAGGGCAGCCAGTCTACCTCCAACCGCCGTCTCAAGAACTCGTCTCTTAAATATAATTATTGTAGACTCAAATATTAACGTTTATCTTATTTTAAATCATTTTTATTCTCAAATAAATAAGTGTGAAGTCAAGTGCTTTTTTTTAAAAGACTCTCGGCCAGACCCCGTATAACAGCACGCTCTTTTTGTTATTTTAAATATCATCATCATCAGTCTATATGTCCCACTGTTGGGCTCAGGCCTCTTCCATAATAGGAGGGGAATTGACCTACTATTCCACACTGGTCAGACGTATTGGAACGTGTTTTAAATATATTTTTCAGAAATTACAATTTACGAATTACAAAAAATATCGACCTAATCTCGGTCATCCAAATATTTTTTCTGAAGCTAGGATCATCAAGATAGAATCAATTATTTTGGTGGTTCTCTCATTTCTAGCTGAATTTAAACTCTACGGTGGAATTCTGTTTAGTTAATAGTATTCTTGTTCAAACTCTATGGTGTTTCTTTTATTTAACTACTAGCTGACACGGCGATCTTCGTACCGCCATAATTGTTTCGGTAAATGTATTTTCAAAATTGCCAAAATATAGTCTCTAATGGAGGAACCATTACGGCTTTGTCGGGAAAGATTCAATAGTCTCTGTCGCGGCATTGTTAATGATGATTCAAAGAGAATACAAATTACTGATTTCTGACAAAATTATAATTATCATTTTTTTTTTCAATGGAAATCTGCCGATAGCAGCAATCAATTATCAAATTTTCAACCATACTTAATGATATGATTAAATAGACAAAAATATATTTAGCTGTCATTTGCGTTTTGTTATTACATATCAAATGCATTTTTGTTATACCACGTTTCATAGTGACTTGTATTCTCTTTGACGTTTTATGTTAGGTCACACGGGCACGCAGTTGAACGGGATAAAAAGTATCCTATGTCCGTCTCCTGGTTCTAAGCTACCTTCCCGCCAATTTTCAGGTAAATTGGTACAGCCGTTCTTGAGTTATAAATAGTGTAACTAACACGACCTTTTTTTATATATATAGATTACCAAGGACGAAGACTGCGCTTATGGCATTAGTTGTAGCAGTTTCGACGGACCATAAAAGCCATTTCTGACACACTAGGTTTTGAAGACGCTGATTCTCCTTCAAAAAGTAACCAAAATATTTAATTACATAATTTTAAATATTATATAATTTTATATAATCTTTACCTCATTTGTAATACCTACCCATGTGTGAAAACAATAGATAAATTAAAACACAATGACTCACGTTCACAGCATTTATTTAAAAAATGTCTTTATTTATTAAAAGTTGAAACATTACGTGTATTATAGAATTTTAGAGAACTTGCCGGTAATAAAGATAATCTTTATGTTTTTCTTTATTAATTTCTTGTGTACGTGTGTGTGCTACTGAACTCCTCCTAAACATCTAGATCAAAGTTGATGAATTTTTTTATGTGTGTTCAAGGGGATTCTAGAATAGTTTAGATTCACAATTAGACCCGGTAGGTGATACTGCTGTCAATTTCAAGGAGAATTCCTTTTATTTTATTTGAACAGAACAACGTCTGTTGGGTTAGCTAGTATTAATATTAGGTCCTTACATATGAAATAGGCGTTTTGTACGGGAGGAATATGAAGTCATTTTTTTTTTGTAAAATATATTAATTAATCACAGTATGCACCGTTGTTATCTATGCAATTTTGCCATCTCATAGGTAGTTCATTGATCCCTGTACTATAAAAACCATGGGGGCGAGAATCAATAAACTCTTTGAAAGCGGTTTGGACTGCCGCATCGGAATTTATTTTTTTTCCTTGTAAGAAGTTGTCCAAATTCCGGAAAAATGGTAATCTGTTGGAGGAGGATCCGGGAAGTACGGTGGATGTCGCCAATTGTAGCTCATCTAACTTAGTGGTTGTTTGTTGTGCAGTGTGTGGTCTTGCGTTGTCGTGAAGCATCAGTGGCCTAGAGCGATTGATCAATCTCGGTTGTTTAGCAGCTAGTTCTTCCTTGATGGTTTGCAGTTGCTGACAATAGATATCTGCCGTAATCGTTAGGCCAGACTTTAGAAAGCTGTAATGAACGATACCTGCGCTAGTCCACCAAACACTCACAAGTAACTTTTTCTGAGTCAATTTTCGTTTAGGGCAGGATTTAGCTGGGTCTCCAGGGTTTAGCCATTGCGACGAGCGCACCGCACAGTATCCACTTTTCATCACAAGTTTCGATTTAAAATCCCTTCATTATTGTGTCGGTTGAGCAAAGTAACACAGCAGTCGACGCGTGTTTGCAAGTTCGATTCACTCAATTCATGAGGTATCCATCGTTCAAGTTTATTTACTTGCCCGATTTGCTTCAAATGGATTAATACTGTTTTGTCACTTACCCCGAAGCCTGCAGCTATCTCTCAAGTGCTTTGTGATAGATCCGCTTCCACAATAGCCTTTAATTCTTCATTTTCCACTTTGGTCTACGGTCGTCCACGGGGTTGGTTCTGAAGGTACACATCATTAATCCTTCGAGCTATTTCTACAGCACTGGTGCCACGGTAGAATTCGTACTCGTAAATATACCCATATTTCATGTTTTCCATTGTGCGGTAATAAGCGACGCCAAACAAAAAAATTATGAGAAAAAGCTAATAAATGACTGTTTTCAAAACTCAAATGTACCAGCTAAATGAATTTATGAATTTGGAATTCTTAAGCAAAGAGGAGATATTTCAGATCAAAGTGGTCAGTATGATAAAATGTTAATTTCATATGTAAGGACCTAATATATTTAGAATAAATTTAACTACACAAATAATATGTAAGGTGGGTGGATCATGGAAGGCCATGCTCCTTTGAATGCCAACTGTAAAAAAGTCATAGTTCCTGTCATGTGATGACAAATTCCTTCCACTCATATTAAGATCCATTAATCTTAATCACACAGACGCGGCAGCGAGTCACTCGTGTCGCTATTTTGTTCGTAAGGTCCCTCTCTTTGTAGATTTCAGTCAACGACGCTAAAATTGTAATTGCCGCTCACAGCAAAAAGTCATTTTTATGTAAATATCCTTTTATTATCATATTTTTGTAAATTGTAAATGGTCATGTAAGGCTTTGTTATGACCCTAAAGAAGAAAATAATAATTTTGCTTCGACTGGAGTTAAAATATCGGTAATTTTCCTATGAAAGCTGATGGTTCCTTGTAAGGCCAATCAAAAAAGCCAATCAATCATAACAGATGGCCTTGCTAGGGGACACACACAACAAATCAACAAAAGATTGAAAATAGAGATGAAGGAAAGTGCAGAAGATCAAGAAAAGGAACGGTGAATGTCGTGAGTTTGGAATCGAAGACATGATCCAACCAAGGCAAGCAAATGTATCCAAAGTCAAAAGTGGTATCATGAGGAGTATATAATCTCACTAAAATATCTCATATTTTTATGCTCAGAGTGTGATTAAATATCCAAAACTATTATTCTTTTTAGTTTATAAGTTTGTTTCAAAGCTTTAGTTATTATTTTCTTATATTTTAATATTATAATCGTAGGAATGATTGATTTTAAATATTCCTGACTACAAGACTGGCAAGTCATTATAAATGCGTTATAATTAGAGAAATTAGTTGTTAGTTAGCAGTTAATATCTGTTATGTTGTGGCTTAGTGGACTGTATGGGGTGGTTTATGCCAGCAACATAACGACGTGGGCTAGGTGAAGGACCAGCGGGAGCCAAACCCACTAGTGGGACTGGTGCCCACAAAATAAGGGTTTGTTCGGGAAATGTGGGCGGAGAATGAAGTAAGCGGAGTGGTTACCTCGTCTTTCCTGTGTTTTGATGGAGCTGCAGACTTGCCGGGCTGAAGGTGGTGTTCACGACGAGCTAGGTTAGGCTAAGTCTAGGTGTCTTTTAAGCGGAACTAGTTAGTGCGGGCGCCACGGAACCAACTACATCGCGATACTTACTGTCAAGAATGACGGTGAAACGTAAGCGCACCACGATCTACCGAATCTAGGCGGAGTTAACCGACATCGCACGACACGTCGCGGTTAGCGCGAACAATATCTATTATTTTATTAAATATAAAAAAAGTATGTCACAATATAACATAATTATCAGTTTGGCCTTCTTAGGAACATTTTTGCCTTACAAAGAACGAACCCTTAAGAAGGCCACTATGGGTAATTTCTTTTTTTTATAATTTCGCTCTAAAGCGCATTGGCAACTTATTTTTTAACTCCTTACTATAAATTTTAAATAATTTCTATTAATATATTCTTAGTTATACGATGTTGTTCATGCAATGTTCGGTGATTTTTTTAAGGAAGATTATTTTATTTTAAGCATTTATTGTTTCGTTTAAATGAAAGAGCTTTTTATATAGTTTTAGTAAAAGCAAATATTTTGATTATTACAACTTTAGCTTTAAGTTAAACTACTGATTTATAATTTTGGCCTTGTATGGAGCCCTGTTCCTTGCAAGGCCGTTTGGAAGACCTTATTAAAAGTGCCGATTTAATGTATAATAATTACCTCTAGAATAAAAGAAAGTAATTTATATCTTACACAATAAAACAAAGTGTTAATTAATAATTTGTTTGTTTAATTTTTTCTGTAAGTAAACGAATAAAAACTATTTATTCGTTAGAGTGGCCATCCATGGTCCACCCACCTTACGTTAAAATATTCTTCATATATGTATTTGGCTTACATGGACTGCGTTGTGGTAAAATTAGCACCTTGGATGTTGGATGGTACTTCTTCTTCTTTTTTGTCTTAGCAATCGGCTACTGATACGAGCCATTTTGCCAGTGTCGAGTGATAATTTTCTTTACAAATTAACAATTTCTTCATATTAGTCCTTGACCGTGTAAGTCAAATGGTCGCCTTTAATAGTGTTATGGTCACTGTTAACGTTATCTGCTGAGGATTTTGGTGGAAACAAAAAGGCCATACCTTTTTATCAGATTCAGCATTTTATATCAAATTTATTACACCCTAGCCGTTCTTCCACCACATATTACATAAAATGCCATTAAATTGATTTAATACTAGCAACCCGCACTCGCTTCGCTTCAGTTTCAGCCGCCTTACCCGCATAGTTCCCGTTCCCGTGAGAATACTGGGATAAAATATAGCCTAAGTTACTCCTTATATAGACAGCTACTTGGTAGTAAAATATTATCAAAATCGGTTCAGTCGTTTTGAAGATTACCTCAAATAAACAGACAGACAAAAAATTTTTAAACTGTACTTTAGGCATAAGTGTCGTACAAATAAACACGTGAGCATGAAAAAAGCCCAGTATTTTGACATTACAAACAGACACTTAAATTTTATTTATTTGTACATTTAGATGTATAGATAACACGTATGTATAGATAACACCAGGATATTGAAAATAATACAAGAATACCACATGATACTTTCATATTCCCGCCAAAATCCCTGGATAGTTATTAGTGAGATTTAGCAAAAATTGTTCTGATTTTGAATGTTATTTATGTCTATTGATTGTTGTTGAATAGTCTTCCGCAATATAACTTATTATTCCTTACTGAGGTATGTTTTTAACTAAAAAAAATTAAATGTTGAAACGCGACGAATTACGACACAAGACAAATTAAGCGATTTCTTTTTTTCTTTTTTAAATTAAACTACATTTACTGATTTTATCGTTATATTTTAATTATTGATTTCTCGATGTTTAGAATACTTATGAAACTACATGTAGTTTTATTTAAAACTAGCTGCTGCTCGCGACTTCGTCCGCGTAGTATAGATACTTTGGGCTAACGCTAACTTTATTCTAAGTTACGTTTACGTAGAAGGTGAAAATATTTTTTAATAACACGATTCTATCACACATGATTTTTGCGAAAATTTAACCGTTTACGCAGCGGAAGCCCTTAAAAGGAAAGAAAAACCCCGATTGTGAAACATTCTTCATTGATGCTCCGCTCCTGTTGGTCTTAGCGTGATAATATATAGCCTATATATAGCCTTCCTCAATAAACGGGCTATCTAACACTGAAATAGTTTTTCAAATCGGACCTGTAGTTCCTGAGATTAACGCGTTCAAACAAACAAACTCTACAGCTTTATATATTAGTACAGAGTACAGGTGCGAAATAGGCACTCGCGTAAACATCAGAAATCGAGACTATTTTCGGCATCAGCATCGTCATCGCCATCGTCATCGTCAACTAGGGTCGAGCTGATAATTTGGCCCAGAGATTTGAGTAGTTTTCCACGTGGGGCCGAATTGATGCTTAGTACAAAACAAGTCGTTGTCTCGATTTGAAACAGAAGCAGTCTTTGTGATTAGCGTGGCTCTGTTCAGAAATAGGAGAAGAATTTAATTTTGTTACCCAAATGACCTTCGGAGAATATTTTGACACCGAGTATCCCAATAGTCTCATCTTCAAGTCCACTGCAATGATGCCATCCGTCCCATTCAACTTATGGACATCTGAAAGCCACTTCCATCTAACTACTAGCTGTGTAATTTGAATTGAAGGCCATGTCAGAGTGATCACCGGGATGGCAGGTAGTAAAAAAAGTAGAATTTCGAAATTTGGACAGTTGATTCTTTTTTAAACAACTGTTATACTTCTTCGTCTTAATTGAATGTATATCTCAATAGTGTGTACCAATTTTTTTCACCAAATTCGAATATTTTCACTTCTCTTACACTGGCAACCCAAACTATGTATTAAAATTGAAGGGCAGCTTTAATATTAGTTGCAATAGAGGTAAACATTTAATTTAAATATTATCTTGTATAGATAGGAATGAAGTTAGCCTGATAAAGTTAAGATAAAATCAAGTTATGTATGTGTTATAGGTTAAGTTAGGACATATAACTTTGCATATTTGATATCGTAATAGAACAGATACTTGTTCAATTTCGAAATACACAACTAAGCAAGCAATTTATTTTTATGAAAACATATTTTCGAGTGATAAATAAAATTTGATCATGCCAAAGCAGTCTGTATGGAAAGAACCATATAAAAGTTAAAAAGAAAAAAAATTAAGGAAATAGTTTTATTTTGTAACCTCACATTTTCCTTAAGCAATGACTATTGTCGGGCCGACCACTGACGTAAAGTCACCCTGCTCCAGTGGTCGGCCCAACGACGAAGGCGACGTGTCGCGCGGGTGGGTTACGGGTGTGCGTGCTTACGCCCCTCTGTCGCCCCGGACGGAATGGTGTGAGGAGCGCGCCGACGGTAACCCACCTCCCAAAAAAAAAAGTAATGACTTTATATATAAAGCTTATATGCACATGCGTGAGGCCAAAATATGGTATCTGTCTCAGTTGTTGCTGCGGTAATATGATTACCCTAGCGCTGACATTCTGAAAGATTCATCAGAGCAGTTCACTTATTTCAAATGAAGTGTTAACTGTGTTAAAAAGACTAATGCGTAAAATGAGGTTATATTATTTTATTAAATATAAGAGATACATATAAAATATTAGGTCTACCTACCTATGAAATTGCCGTTATGTATGAAAAAAATTAAATGATTTTTTTCATGTATTTTTTATTTGTATTAATCGAAGTAATCACCCATGCAATCAATGCATCTTTGCCAACGCAGCGGCAGGTTATTGATGCCCTTCTTAAAGAAATCAGCTGGACGGGAGGCAACAAATTCTTCAAAGGCATTTTGTACTGCCTCTCGGGTATTGAATTTCTTTCCCGCCAAAAAGTTATCCAAATTCTGGAAAAAGAAGTAGTCTGTAGTCGCAAGGTCTGGTGAGTATGGCGGATGACGGAGAACTTCCAACCCCAGTTCCTGCAACTTGGAGACCGTTTGCAGTGCAGTACGAGGTCGCGCATTGTCGTGCAGGAGCAGCGGAGACGAGCGATTGACCAATGCTGGTTGGACATGTGCCAGCTTCTCCATCATTGTGTTCAGTTCTTCACAGTACACATCTGCAGTAATGCTCATCCCGTTTGCTAAGAAGCTGTGATGAATCACACTGGCGCTAGACCACGAAACAGTGATCATCACTTTTCTAAGGGTAAGTTTTCGTTTAGGGCATTGTTTAGGTGCTGAACCAGGATTCAACCAACTTGCTAAGCGCTTGCGGTTATCAAACAGAATCCATTTTTCATCGCGAGTAACAATGCGTTTCAAAATTCCTTCATTTGTGTGTCTGTTGAGCAATGCAAGGCATGTCTCGACGCGTACTTCGCGCTGGCGATCATCGAGTTCGTGGGGCACCCATTTGTCAAGCTTTCTTACCTTGCCAATTTGACGCAAATGGACCAATATTGTTTCGACGCTAACGTCGAAAGCTGCTGCTAATTCAGCCGTAGATTGTGTATCATCGGCTTCCACAATCACCTTTAATTCGTCATTGTCGACCAAAGTCTTCGGACGACCGCGAGGTTCATTTTTCAGGTCGAAATTTCCAGAACGGAAGCGAGCAAACCAATAACAGGCGGTGCGTTGGTTTGTAGTGTTAGCTCCGTAAATGTCGTTGATGTTGCGTGCCGCTTGTGCCGCGTTGCTGCCACGACGATACCCATATTCCACAATTACTCGAATTTTTAACGTATCCATGATGACGAAAAAGATTGAAATGCGATGAAAACGTAACACTAATCAATAAACAAATGACTACTTTTGTAAAATGAATTCCATGTTTTAAAATAAAATTAATTTGAAATTAGAATTCTTAGCCAAACAATAATTATTTTGATTTGAAATGTCCAGTACTACAGAACGGCAATTACATAAAGACCTATTATATTAACTATTATTGATAACCAATAATTTAGAAAAATACAGTTTTTTTTTTTTTTCCTCTTTATTTTAAGAGCTTATTCGCTATGGCGAATATGTCACTCTGTAAATTAAATACATAAAATACAACTACTTCTATCCAAATGAAATAACAACATGTTTACCTATCTTTTTTTCAGGGCAGTCTTAACCATTTTTAGTATGTCCGAAATCTTGTCAGATGAAGGATCAGATAAATCTATATTATGTATTCCTATTGATTTTCTCATGTTTTCGTTGCGTGTACACCTCATCAAAATATGATATACATCTTCATCATCATCACATATGTTGCATATCGACGACGCGGATTTTTGCATTAAATGTGCGAATTTATTTAATGGCATATGACCAGAACGTAGGCGTAGCAAAATGGTTGTCTTCCCTAGAGTGTAGACATTTATCAATCCAAGGTACGTGTTTAGGTTGTGGTTGGATTGTTTTAAACTATATACCCTTCTCTCTTGATCTTAAATCAAAGTATTCCTTCCATTTTTGCAAACAAGTCTCTTTAACGTAGGGCAAATAGTCTAAATAAAACGGCAAAACGGTGTAATTTATCCCATCTGAACACGCTTGCTTAGCTAATTTATCCACTTTTTCATTGCCATCAATACCTATATGTGACGGTATCCACTGTATTCTAACTATTTTACATTTTGACACTAAATTAATAATAGATTTAATAATTGCATACGCTAATGGTCTGCCCCGCACAGTTGTGGTGCAGAGTGCTAGATGCTGGATGGCTGATTTTGAGTCAGTAAAAATCACGAATTTATCATAGTTAAGTGACTCCACATACGATAATGCCTCGGCCATCGCGATAAGCTCAACATACATAATTGGTATATTGGAGGATATTTTAAACTTCACACACGTTTCTGAGCACTCGTCATAGAAAGCGCTCCCAATTTGGTTACCTACAATAGATCCGTCAGTATATAATTTGTAAAATTCTTTGTATTGGTTTAAAGCACGTGACACAATATGTCTTAATTCAGAACTATTATACATATGTTTTGGTTTATTAATATTATTTAGATTTGGTTTCAAAATATCGGTAAGATCTATATTGTTCACCCATGTGTGAAAATTAAACATTTCTAATTGTCTAATTGTGTCTAGTGGATATGTCTTTAACTGTTCATGTTTTTCAATTAAAAGTGGTTTTCTTCTATTTTGTAGCCTAGAATTGCAATAATGTATATGTAATTTTTCTAAATTTGATATTAAATTATTTGATTCAAAAGATTTTGATTTTAGCCAAAATTTACTTGCTAGGTAGGATCTCCTAATTTCTAATGGTGGAATGCTAAGGTCGCACTCCATTACATGAATGGGTGTCGTTTTAATATATCCTCCAATAATCCGTAGACACTGATTTTGAAGCCTATCTAATTTTGATAAATATTTCTTTGCGCAATTTGCATATAGAAAAGAAGCATAGTCCAGACGGCTTCGAATGACTGCTATATATAGTCTTCGTGTTTTTGGTGTACCCCCCATCCTGAACCCGCCAAGACTTTAAGGATGTTAGTAAACTTAAGAACCTTTTCAGAGATTTCATTGATATGTTGAACCCATTTTAATGAACAATCCAACCGCAATCCTAAATGTTTAACATTATCCACTAACGGTAAGTTTATGTTATTAATTTTGATATCAATTGAAACACCATTATATTTTCGACAATTTGAAAATAAGCATACTTTGCTTTTTGTACCTGATATATCTAAACCTAAGTTACTTAATAATGTAGTGATTCTATCTAGCACAAATTGAATATTAGGTACAGCTGTAATTATATCATTACTAGTTATATAAAGAGCTATGTCGTCCGCATATTGAGATATTCTTACATTATTATGGGTTTGTTTACATATATTGTAAGTAGCAATGTTAAATAAAAGTGGTGACAAAGGATCGCCCTGGGCTAATTCTATCGCCGTATTTCTCTGTATTAAAGCAGTTCCAATTTCAATCTGTAATGTCCTTTCTTTGAAATAATTAAAAAGATATGTGCATATATTTGAACCAATTCCGAATTTATCAAGCATTAATAAGAAGCTGTGGATGTCAATATTGTTATAAGCGTTATTGATATCTATAAAACAACTTAACGTAAAGTACTTTTTGGTAAAACCCTCTTGTATTTCGATAATTAAATTACTCAAACTATCAAGGCATGAACGTGTTTTTCTAAAGCCATACATATTATTAGAGAATATATTATGTTTTTCAAAATACCATTCCAAGCGTTTAGTAATAATTGAATGTAATGTCTTACAAATGCACGATATTAAAGAAATTGGTCGAAAAGAATTAATTGAGTTAGGATCTCGACCAGGTTTTGAAATTGGAAATATGCGGATATTACGCCACTGTTTTGGTACAAAACCGTTTTTCAAAAAATGGTTAAACAATGTTATTAGTATCATTTTCCGTTGTCAGGTAAATTCTTTAACATAGAAAAAGATATTTGGTCACACCCCGGAGCCGTATCTGAAGCTTTAATGTTCTTCTCTAACTCGTTAAGGCTGATATGCCTTTTAAGATCTTTATTATTGGAGGAGAAGGACGGTTGATCGTTGATTGCATAATCAGGAGTTAAACTTTTTATCAATTGCATAGCTTGACTTTCACTAACATAATCCCGATGTTTATTATACCCCTTGAGCCATTTCATTTTTGACCACATATCTGATGAGGTAGAAACGTTATCTATCGATGAACAAAATTCGTACCAAGATGCACTTTTAGCTCTTCTAATTTCTCTTTGGACACTTCGGATTTTTGTTTTTAGAATTTCTAAGTTATTAGGAGTGGGATTTTTTCTGAAGCAATTAAGGGCTAGCCGTCGCTCGGCTACTAATTTGGATAATTCCATGTTCCAATATTTTTTTGGTTTGAATACACTATAAGGGTTTTCATTAATTTTTGATATAGGGATGTATAATTCAGCTGCTTTGTTTAATATTTCTAAAAAGCTGTCATATGGTTGTTGTAAATTCGAATTGATGCTAAATTTATCAAATGACTCCTTAAGGAACGCACGGTACTTCTCCCAGTTCGCCTTGGTAAAATTTCTTTTTCTAACACTTTGATTATATGCTGATATTTCAGTCGAAATTTTTATAACTAAGTGATCGCTTCCTAGGGTTTCTTTTGTTAAAGACCAGTTATAATCAATGGCAATGTCTGACGATACAATAGAGATGTCTGGGGATGATTCTTGTAGTTTATTGTTTACTAGTTTTATACGTGTTGTACCACCGTTGTTCATTGTTGCCAGACTGTAATTTAATAGAGAGTCAGCTATTTGTTGTCCCCTAGTGTCGATTTTGTATGACCAACAAGTATGGTGAGCATTGAAATCGCCCAGTATTAGACTTTTTCCTCACACAGAAAATATATAGTCCCAATCTTGAACATGAGTTTGAATAGCAGGCGGACAGTAGACAGTTATTCTTTAAGTTTGAACAATCAAATATTTTAACTTTTAGGATTTCAATGCTAGGGTTGGGATGTAGTATTTGGATGGCCTGTGATTTAAGAGAGTAGTGAATAATGATGGCAACACCTCCATATCCATCATATCTGTCCTTGCGAAAAATGTTATAGCCGCTTAATCTCACGTTGCTCTCTGGCTTTAACCAGGTTTCACTTAACGCTGCTATGTGTATTTTTTCTTGATTAAGTAGTAATTCCAATGCCGATATTTTGTTTCTCAAACTTTGGCAATTCCACTGTATGATATTCATTATATATTTATTATTACGTACCAGATTGATGTCCAGAGAATATTTGTAAACAAGGCAAGTCGCAAATATTATTCCAACATGTATTTATAATCCATTCTAAAACTGTTTGAGCACATATCTTAATTTTGTTAACTATTGAGCATTTTTTTTTAAATATGTTTTTATATAATTTTTTAATAAAATGATGTCTTTAATTTTTCTATTAATTTCTGAATGTTTTCCGGCATACTAAATGTTTGCTTTTCATCAGTATTGTTGTCCACGGGATCTTCACTCGCCTTTGAGTTACAATCGCTATCTGAACACATACACTCCCAGTCGAATGATATATCATTTATTTTTTCACGGTGCTGCTTTCGTGGTTTTTGTTGCTTAGACTTCTTGTTTTTATTAGCTTCTGTTGTGGGATTTCGAGCACACACTGCCGCATAAGAAGTAGATGGTTGAACAGTATTTGAATCTGGTAAATTAGGTTGTAATATTTGTTGTGGTTCTGCATTTTGAGGTGTGTTCCAATTTTCTTGATGGTCAGGTATAGGTGTAGATGTTGGAACGTACATGGTCAGTGCTCTCTTATACGTGCAGTTGAATTCAGCCATTATGCTCCTAATTTTTTTTTCTTTTATGTATATAGGACAATTTTTGTTGATTGCCATATGATCTCCAGTACAATTAACACATTTGTAATGTACTGTGTCACAATTTTCATGGTGACTACCACACTTAGGGCATACTATCTTTTTTCTCGGGCAAACCTTTCTTATATGTCCAAATTTCCAACAATGAGAGCATTGAGTTACTGGAAAAACATAAGGTTCCACATTCACTTTTACACCGTATATACGTATATACGCCGGTAAAGAGGATCCCTTAAAACACAATCTTATTGACTCACTTTCGACCCAACCATCGCCATCCCTTTTTCTACTGCTCAGCCTTATTATTGCTATTATATCTGCATCACAGGTTATACTTTCCCGTATCTCTTCTTCTTTACATTCCACCTCGACATTTCTTATTACTCCATATGAAACTCCAACTTCCATAGGCTTTTGAAAGTTCCATCCCATATCCTTAAATGTTGTACAGTTAATTAATTTTTGTAAATTCGATTCGTCTTCAAACTCCATGGTAACTTTATACGGGTTTATGTATTTAATTCTTAATATATTCTCAATATTATTTATTTTTAGTAATTGTGCAAATTTAAACTGCTTTGGTAGGGTCACTTTACTAAAGATTGTAACTGCTATCTTTTCTTCGGGTACTCTAATATTTGAATCATGATCTACGTTGCGGGCATATCTTTTACCTGATTTAGAAATAATAGTCCAAAGTTCATTTTCGTCTACTTCTCGTGCTCTTTTATTATTCATGTTTTGCGTTCCAGTGTGTAATATTTGATGGTCACTATTCGCAGTTACCTCCGTATTATCTATTTGTGTAATATCTTCACTTTGCATATTTAACTCCATAATAGTGTTCACATTATTATCTAATGAATCACAACTCGACATTATTGCAACATTGTACGCGATCGCGCAGGTAGTCACCGGCCGGTGGCCGCGGACCCGAGCCGCTCGGCGTAAACAATAGGTTAACGATAAGAAATAGAATTATAGTAAATATACGTCTCAATCACTGTGTGGTCGACGCACGAATGAGAAAAATACAGTGAATAAGGTTGAATAATGACAAATGAATAAATTAGAAAAAGAATAAGGTTGTCGATGCTCTATGTCATTGCAAAAATTGCGAGTCTAGACACATAGAGCAGCTGACAGACAATAGTTTTTTTTTTTTTTTTTTTTTTTTTTTTGTGTGTGTGTACAGCTGTTGGCCGCAGATGGCCTTGACAGCTTGACGCGGACTATGGGTGAGCGCTGAGGGCTCTCAACCCGGAGAAAAGTATGCTAAGCGACATCGCCCAAGGGCTCCCCCTGTGGGGAACGGACCTCGGCTTGGGGCGTCGCTGGAGGCAAAGTGGGCATGGCCACGTTTTTAGTAGTGACTTTTGCGCGGCGCGGTTTCGCACCTCGACGGCGAGGGCGGAACCGCGGATATTTATTTGTTAAGGCCTCGCGGGCCGTGTAGGCTCTTTGTTGAGCGAGTGTGATGTTGTCGTCCTCTTCGTCGAGGACGTGACGAGGACGTCGGATGGAGACAGACAATAGATAATTGCTTTCCAATATATAGTATTAGTCATAGAGTAATACTATATATTGGAAAGTATTAGTCTATGATAGCCGCACAGTGTGACGTTTTGAGTTGGACCAACAAGAGCTTCCCAATGGAGTGATGACATTACACAAGGAACTGGATACGGTGAACACAGACATTTGAAAATCTCTAGAGAAAGCCTCCACCTTCATTTAACTAGGAGTTACTGCTGCTTCATTAATTTGAAATTAAGATAAATTTAATAACATATTTTTTTGTAATTTTCAGTAAAAAAAATTATAATGCTGTTCAGTGCGACGGAAGAGCCGCGTGGAGCCATCATTACTTACCGTATTTATCCTCATCGCCTGTTGAAAGGGCTACTAGAACCGATTTCTAGACTTTGGTGATCCACCCCACTGAATATTAGTATAAGTACTTATGTATTATCAGCGATACACGAGTATGTTATTTTAATAGAATAGAATGATGATTTATATATTAATATGTGAGAAAAAAACGTTGTATCTTTTTTTAAGACTTAAGAGAAAGTTTGAAAGCGTGCCAGTGACAGAAAAGTTAAAACAATGAACGCCTGTAGGGACATGTGATGAAAGTAATATTGTGAGAAAAGTTTAAGATAGAGTCGAAGATTTTAGAGGGAAGAGAAGATCATTTATAAAACACCATTTACATGAATTGCACTTGCCTAAATTATTTCTGCTCCACCCAAGGTTGACTGGTAGAAAATGCCTAAGGCATTAATCCGCCTTGTATCTTTTTTTTGTGTGCTAAAATTTGAATATATAAATAAATAAGATCAAAGAAAATTTGGATGAATTGCATGACATGGATAGAAAGGCGGTAAACGCAGAGATATGTGGATAGAGTTATGAGTGAGTGGATAGAGTTATCTGAAAAAAGATGCCATATTGTTTTGATCACAAGTAATTGCAATCAGAACAGAATGAAAATGATGATTTGAATAAATTACGTGAACGGAGAAACGTGAAGTTTAGTGCAGTTAAAGCTTATGTGAAGGATTGTAGAAAACTTATCTTTATATATTTCTTGTGTACATGTGTATGTCACTGAACACCTTCTAAACGGCTGGACCGATGTTGACGAAATTTTTTGTGTGGGTTTTAGGGAATTCTGCTTTAGATTCATAATTGGACCCGGTAGGTGGCGCTAAAATTCTTTTATTTTATTTGAACAGAACAATGTCTGTTGGATCAGACAGTTTTATATAAAATCTATACCAATAAATAAAATTGGAGTGTCTGTTTGTAATGACAAAATAATAGGCTTTTTTCATGCTCACACGGTTATTTGCACGACACCTATGCCTAAAATAGCAATTAAAAAATTTTTGTCTGTCTGTCTGTCTGTCTGTCTGTTTGTTCCGGGTAATCTTCAAAACGGCTGGACCGATTTCAAAAATTCTTTCACCAATGGAAAGCTTTAATATCAGGGCGTAAACTAGGCTATATTTTATCCCGGTATTCCCACGGGAACGGGACCTACGCGGGTAAAACGACTATAACCTATAACCAAAGCGAAGCGAGGGCGGATTGCTAGTTATATATAAAATTCAATATTATATTATTTAAAATAAATATTACTCACACTACAGTTACATGATACACATACCTATACATTATATTATATCCCTTAGTCGTCTTTTACGACACTCATGGACAATAAAGGGGTTGGTGAATTATATTCTTACTCTGTCACCACACGGATTAATAGTAACATAGAAGATTTATTTATAAATTGTCACTACAAACAGCTTAGCTAATTAGACGAATCTGTGCTAGTTGAAATTCATATATTCCATTTTATCAAGGCAAGTTCGTGATCAGAAAATGTTATTAATCAAGGTACATTTATAATTGAATATTATTACAATCAATTATGCAGTAAATAATTATATTTCCATGAATAAAACAACATTTATGGTGAATATAGTAATTACAAAGCAAGAAAATAAACAATGTCACATCACATTTCTGTGAATATCGTGAGAGGCTAGGAAAAGGCGTATACCATCAAAAACAAAACTTGTAAAAAAAAAGCCAACCTCGCAACTGAGTTCTTCTACCATAAAAAATTGTGAGATCAATGTTATACCAAGTCGGTTAACTCATTCAGTCCCTGCTTAAGGGATCTTTCTTCTTAAGTTATTACGTAAATAATTAATAGCTAACCTAACAACTTCTTATAGTGACTATATCAATATTAAAGATCTTTTATGTCTTAAATAAACAGAATGACTTGGCAATCGCATGAAAACACAATGTACCTCACAAGTAATACATATTATATTAAATTGTACTAAACATAGTGCGATTGCCAAGTCAATCTATTTATTTAAAACACACACACACACAAACAAACACATCTCCTCTAGTCTCCTCTCCGCTTTGATGGCAATCGAACCTAATGATGGAGTTCTTTCTTTCAGGTAAAATTCAGGCAATTTAGTTTGCTTTATACTTTGGGAGTTTTTGGTACAATTTCATAAGACATGTCCCACTCTTGCTTTTTCATTCCGTTGATTGATCATTTTACAAGTTATCTTTGAACATAATTATATCTAAGTATCTGTCTATACCTATTATGCCAATCATCGTTCAGCCTATCGCCGTCTACTGCAGAACATAGACCCCCCCTCATGCTTCACCATAAAGTGCGGTACCTGCATCCAATGGCGCTCAAGGGTAACAGAGTTGCCATGACTAGGGCTCATTTTTCTTCGCCATATGAGGAATAATGCCGTAATCGCCACGTTTGGTAGGCAGGTTGGTTGTGCAGGGAAATGTATGATACATTTCCCCGGCAAGAGCTGCTGCCCACTCTCCTGTTGAATCTTTTTTCTTTAAATGACAACGCCTTGCACTAAGGGAATAATAATCCTTATATTGTGGGGGACTTTACAAACATATAATTCATCATTGCAGTATTCATACGTCCCACTGTTGGGCTCGGGCCTCGTCCACAATGGGAGGGAATTTGACCCACTATACCATGCTGGTCTGACATGTTGATATAGGGTTTCATTTCGAGTTTTCCTTCTCTTGCACAGATGGTATGTGCATATTATATCCCATAGTCGTTTTATACGATATCCGCGGGCAAGATAGAGAGTGGTGAATTGTATTCTTACTTCGTCACCACACGGAAAGAACATATAATTAACCGACATAAATTACATTCAGACTCAGAACAACAATTTGTGAAATGTACAAGGTGTTGTCTTGCATGGGATTCGAAACCGCGACACTGGCACGGTACGTTGGTATCTTAACCACTACGACATCTGCGCAGTCTTTAGCCGGTTTTTACGATTCCCATAGGGAAGCAATGATGACGACCAATGTATTTCTTATTTTTTACAAAGTTACATATCATTAACTGCAAATGTAACTTTGTAATCCTATATATTTTTATGCGTTTACAAAATTATTTATGTAGTTAGTGTATCTCGGAAACTGGACGAAAATTACAATGTTTCATAATTTTTCCTTCATTTATACACTAAACACTAATTGTATTCTTTTGAAGCTTCTATATCTGCTAGAAGTGCCTCTTTAATATTGATGATCGGTCAGTCAGTCAGTGAGTGACAAAATTACGAAATTTTGAATAGTTATAATTCTTAAACTATTGGTTCAAATTAAATGAAATTTGAAATACACAATGTGTATACAATGCCTGCTGGGTTACTAAAAATTCAGGCTTCTAGTTTTATCCACAACGAAGTTATAAGGGGTCGAAAATGGCCTGAATGACTTCGAGAAAAGCATGTTACGGCAGTGTTGCATTTTGCCCGACTTTTTTTTGCTCGACTTGGCGGGGTACTGCAGTACCCCCAGATATAGACACGAATTTGATTCACAAAAGTTGTAACCATTAACCAACCTACCGTTCCGAATGTAGTGGTTTCGATTCGCACGTGTGACAGAATCCTGTGAGATCCTACAAATAATTGTTCTGAGTTTGGCTGTAATTGGTGCCTATTTATAGCTTGAATGCAAAAGAAGAAAAGCTTGAAACAGAAATTATACTAACCTAAGAATACGTATTCTTATCCCGCTGATATTGTGTAAGAAGCTAATCTTAGAAAGATGCACAGATGGCTTAGTGGTTAAAATACCGACTGCAAGTGTCGTGGGTTCGAATCCCACGCAGGACAACGATTTGTGCGATCCCTAAATTATTATTCTGAGTCTGGTTGTATATTGTATCCGTTAATTATTTTTGTAAAGTCCCCCGCTACAAAAGGATTATTTCCTTAGTACAGAGTGCTGTGAAAAAAAATAGTGCAAAGTTTGTAAAAGAAGAGAATAGAAGAATAAAACATCGATTTGAAACACGGAGTACTTAATTATTATAAATCTCTTAAAACCGCTGTACATATTATAAAATACTAGTGGTATCGCTACACTACTCACAGTGTTAGCCATGAATAATCCGTTTTGTACGAAGTAATACAAAACTAGTAGAAAATTGGCCTCTGAGCAATTTTCTACTGTGTTTAGTTCGGTGGGCAATAGAGATGGACATCTAAGCGATGCATCTAACAGCTTACGGCAGGTAGCTCGGCTATGTGATTGATGCTCTTTGTATTACAGATACCTATGAGCGGCAGTTATCACTTACCATTAAGTTGCTTGATCGTCTGCCACCAAAAATGACGTACATATTTTAACATACAAACAATAAATACTCTCTAATCTTTATTTTGTATATACCTATTTATAAGAGGTGGCGGATCGCCTGCGCGAGGAGCGCAGCCTTGATGAGGCGATCCGCCGCCGGTGACTGGGGTGGCGTAGGCGTGAATACTTGCGTCTCATGCCGCCCTAGCCGAGGCCGCGGATAACGTGACCGGAGAATTAGTCCGTAACCCGCCGAGAGGCCAACCGCGTGAGGAAAGACCGACGTCCTCCCCGAGGGGGGGACGTCGGTCGATGGGAGGGTATTCCGTCGGGCCGACCACTGACTTCAAGTCACCCTGCTCCGGTGGTCGGCCCAATGACGAAGGCGACGTGCATCGCGGGTGGGTTGCGGTAGTGCGTGCTTACGCCCCTCTGTCGCCCCGGACGGAGTGGTGCGAGGAGCGCGCCGACCGCAACCCACCCCCCCAAAAAAAAAACCTATTTATAAAGTATATACATACCTATATACCTATTATGATAATAATAGAGATTATTATATAAAGATTATTATAGAGATGACCATTGTAAAATTTATTTTTATGAAATCACCATAACATCATCATCAGCTCGGCTCATCTACGCTCCACTGCTGGGCTCGAGCCTCCTCCACTATAGGAGGGAAATTGACCTTACTACATGCTGGTCAGACAGGTTGATATAGGATTTGTGTTGCAGTTTTCTTTCTCTTATATAGATGTTATATGCATATTGTTTTCCTTTTTACAGGTATGGTATGACCACACCCAGTCCTAGTCGTCCGGGGCGACGACGGCGGGGACAGCAACGCGACCCTATAACCTGTTATAAACGTTGCCTATGTATCATGTGGTCTGGTCATAGTCAAATTCCTTTCAGACATGTCCCGCCGCCTTATATTGCATCCCTTAATCAACTTTTACAACACCCACGTAAAGATATGATAATTAATATACATATTAATATACGTATTTACTAAATTGCATGTTGCCATTCGCAGTAGTTCAAGTTAAATGATGTTACAGGTCAGTTAGGCCTTTTTTTTAATAGATAATGTTGACAATAAAACGCTATAACGCCTATAGAAGTATAAAAAAGTGTCGATTATATAATTGCTAATCTTTTGTATACCGGAATTCATTCGAGAGATATAAAAAACGTCTACAGTCCTTTCTGGTATTATAAGGTTTTTTCTGAACCAACGTCTGAATGTAATCCTATTTAATGCAAGTCATTTTATTTGAAAATAATAAAATAACTTATTTCAGTATAGAAATAATATGTTTGCTACAAAAATAGATTGTGAAAAAATCTAAACACTTCAAATAAAACGGCAAAACAATATTTATTTCACTCTGTTATTTAAATAGCTTTAGCGAATTTTTACATAACGAGAAGCCGACAAAGTTTTTATGTCGATTATATATAGAGTGTAGAGATGTCAACCGATTACAAATTTTTAACACCGGTTTAAACCAATTATTGATGAATTGAATGAACAGGTTTTTAGAACAATCGATTTCGAAAATAAAAGGAGTAAAATGATTTATTAATTAAGTGATATATAAAACTCAGCAGGGTATCCCAACTAGTGGGTTTACGAATGAACATGGACAAGACGAAAGTCATGTCAAATGCCCATGTCATTCCTGTACCGGTCCTAGTTGGCAATGCGATTCTCGAAGTTGTCGATCACTATGTTTACCTCAAACAAACAGTCCAGTTAGGTAGATCCAATTTCGAGAAAGAGATCAGCCGATGAATCCAATTCGGTTGGGCAGCGTTCGGGAAACTTAAGAGGATCTTCTCGTCCAACATACCTCAGTGTCTGAAAACACAGGTCTACGACCAGTGTGTGTTACCAGTGATGACTTACGGCACGGAAACGTGGTCCCTAAATGTAGGCCTTATATCAAGGCTCAAAGTCGCTCAGCGTGCTATGGAGCGGGCTATGCTCGGGATTTCTCTGCGAGATAGAATCCGGAATACGGAAATTCGCAGAAGAACGGGTGTAACCGACATAGCACGAAGAATTAGCACGCTGAAGTGGCAATGGGCAGGCCACATCGCTCGACGAACCGACAACCGCTGGGGAAGAAAGGTTCTCGTGTGGCGACCACGTATCGGACGACGCAGTGTAGGACGCCCCCTCCACTAGGTGGACCGATGACCTAGTGAAAGTTGCTGGGCGTCGTTGGATGCAGGCGGCACAGGACCGCACATTGTGGCGCAACATGAGGGAGGCCTATGTCCAACAGTGGACGGCAATAGGCTGAAATGATGATGATGAATGATGACATATAAAGCATTGCATTACGTCATAATTTTGATTGACAAAATATAGTTGTAGTTGAGTCAGTACAGTGCTCTGCAACTGGCTTCTGCGGGACAATATTGTGTATCCTAATGTCGATAATCCTGGAAGGTACAGAATATATGCTAAATATATTTAAACATGAATTTCACACTATTATTCATAGATTTTTCATATTTCATTGGATATAAATGCACATTTTGTGTGTCAAAAATCCAGAAACCAAATTAAAAAATTAAAAATATATCAATGTTGATTGATCACAAGAGAACGGCTCGTCCTACGTTAATTTATTAAGAAAGCTTTTTTGTAGGGAATTTAATTTCCTTCAAAGATATGAAATGGAAAATTTTTTAAAATTCATGATGTCCGAATTTTGTGTGAAAAATTCAGTAGCTGTTCAAAAATTGATAATCATAATGATGCACCTCTTAATATTAATATTAAGGGCTCAAGTTTTCAGAATAATTTTCTTTTGTCATCATGAACAATATTTTCACAGTACCGTTAATACAAAAAATTGTTCGTTTTTTTTGGCTCAGTCTAAGTATATACTATATGTATATATATATACTATATATTGTTTTACTTATTAGTGTAAGACTATAGTCTGCAAGTATACAAGTATGCTTGTCTTTTTTTCATATTTTCCCTATTTCTGCAAGGGGATTCTGAAGAAAGACAATAGAATAGTTACTCAAGTGTTCCATTCGATAGGTTTTAGTGCATTAAATTTATTCGATAAAGCTGCTCAAATCTAATCGGTTTTCTTTTAAATAATATGTGCGTATCTGTTTTTGAAAGTAACTTAATTCTTCTAAAACCGGTTGACATCACTAATACAGTGTACATATCTCTTTCATAAACAATTTTCAATAATACTAGTAGTTACCAACTCTCAGTTCTAAATGTCAGAGAAATATTTAAGTGAATATTTTTGGTCATTTTCTGAATATTACTTTTGACGAAACAGATATACACGTTTCTTAAACTATTTATTATAGTAATAGCTACAGCAACATCTTATATATAAACAGCATTTCTCTCTTCTCCATTAATGTATCTTAATTAAAATTTTAACATGCATTATTAAAAGATTTCTCAAGGTCTGTCTGTGGGAACACTGCTGAAAAAAAATCATGAAACATAAGTTATGTATATACTTTTTTATATGTTGGATATTATACACAAATTTTAATATCGTTACAAATGTATTATATAAATATATTCAAACATAATATTTTTTTTTTGTTACTTTGTGGGTCGCAAACGCCATTTGCGTTATGTAAAAAAAGAGTGTGACAAAGTACGCATATAAAAAGTGAAACTCCTTTATCCTTCATACTTCATCCTTTATCCTTTATCCTCTACCCTTTATCTTACTCTCTCGCCGGCTGAATCTTATACATTTGCGTGTTTATGTCTATGGACTCGCTTTTTCGTTTCATCGTGTTTGAAATCACAACGATTCTAAAGAAGTTTCATTTAAAAACATATTTTGCGTAACTGCTGATTCAAATCAGTGTGCATTCATTCATTCTAATATTAGTTGAGTTGATTCCAATGCAACTGTAACATTAATAACTACATTTTTTACTTATTTATGAATATGAATATAATATCCGGTTTAGATATGTCATCTTATTTAAACTTACATATTTTTTGTAAGAATTACGTAGGTATTGATAATTCGAAAGCCTACTATGATGTACAATGCATATTATAAATAAAAAACACAAGCACGTAATAAATAATGGACACTATTATCCAAGGGATTTCCGTATAGTGACGGAGTAAGATCATAATTCACCACCTTCTCTCTTCCCCATAAGTATCATAAAAGACGACTAAGGGATATAATATGCATAAAATTTATGCAATAAAAGGGATTCTCGAGATCAGCGTGATATAATAAGGTCAATAACCCTCCCACAGTAGAGGAGGCTCCGACCCAATATTAGGAGATTGGCGGTGATAATTACGATGATTATTCAAGGGAGAATACATAAAGAATATAGAGTGAGTAAAACTTAGAGTTGATCTCCTTTCATAAGAAACAACTAATGCCACTATTCATTATCAACACTTAAATTTTAGATAACTAAGGCAAATTTTTACTACGAACAATTTTGCATATCCATTAATCATCTTTAACGACACCATTCAACATGGTTCTTGCCCATGGTTCTCGTACTCCATCTTGTACTCCATCACCACATTATTATTATCAGTTAAATGATATAGGAAACTCACTAAAAGTTGCAGTGCCTCTTACCGTTTTTTTTTTAATTTTACTAACATAATTACATTAAAAAATAAAATTGTGCAAATTTCTTTGCCGATTGATTTATTGGTTATTTGAATTATGCACAATGCCAAAAATTAAAAAAATCAGGATGTTGTAAGTGAAACAGGGAAATATTTTAATTCCTCATCAATCATTTTAGAGTAGTAGGATATGAAGTTTCGAATCTTGATACGGTTACGGATGTTGGGATAACATTATATCGGTTACGGTTACGGATATGTAATTATTTCGGATTAACCGACAGTTTCGGATAATTTCGGTTACGGATATTGATTCTTTAGGGAATTGTTAAAGGTGAATCCTTTAATTTTAATTAATTGTGGTGATTATTGTATTATTTACCTTTAAAGATGCTATGTTTAGACTGTCAGGTCGGCTGGTAAACAGAAAACCTGTCATAACCTGTCTCATACCGACACCGATCCTATCCGAAAATATCCAAAACTTTTATACCAGTTTCGGTTATATATTCATTTCGGATAGCCGACATCCCTAGCAGAAATAAAAATATGAAAGCGAGAAAATCTCTTTTCCGATACCCCAAGGTCAGCGACATACTACTCCTACTCTGTTCGAAACAGTGCTTAAGTAATGTCACTTTTCATCACAAAAAGATGATATAGTAGAGATATATATGATATAGTAGAACACTATCTCCCAAATTAAATAGGTCGACAATAATGAATTGTTAGAAAACTGACTATTAAACAATACGTATTACAAAAATATGTTCTTATGATGTGAATTAGTATAAAACAAATCTCTCTTTCATTTCATTTAAGTATAGTAATATATGTTATGGATAATTACAGTAAAATATTACATATATAATTATAACAGATATTTAATAACAGATACTTATAGATGCATAATAATATAATATTCTGTATTTAAATAGATATGCTTTATCATATATTATTTACTAGCTTTTGCCCGCGGCTTCGCCCGCGTAAAATTTACTTGAATATTGAACTATTATCGCAAAGAATATTATCGGCATAAAAAGTATTACATTTCTTAATTTAAGAAATACTCTATCTACGTGTCAATTTTCATCCAAATCTGCTCAACAGTTTAAGTGTGATTGAGTAACAAACATCCAAATATCTTCACAAACTTTCACATTTGAATATTACTTCCAGCCTTATAGTTCAGATTCCCGTGGAAATACGATGATAAATATGCCTTTCCTTAGTCTCTGATAACGTAATTTTCCATTGGTGAAAAAAAATTATATCAATCAAACACCCGCAGTTTCATTCACGTAGACCCCATTTTCATGCCAATACCGAGATAAAAAATGCCTATGTTACTCGCTGATATTATAAATTTACATGGGTGAAAAAAAATATATAAATCCCAGAAATATCAGAGATAAAAATTGCCTATGTTACTCGCTGATAACATCGGTAGCATTCCATTGGTGAAAAAATTTAAAAAATTGGTCGTCATCCCCCGGTTTAGTTCTCGTTCCCGGGCAAATACTGGGATGAAAATAGCCTTTATATGGTATTCACTGATAATATAGCTTTTCATTAGTGAATTAATTTTTAAAACCATTAAATTCCCGTGATTTCACCGGCATTGTACCCGATCCCGTAGGAATATCAGGATAAAAATAGCTTAAATATGTTACTGGCTTAAAAATAGCTTTCCATTAGTGAAATAATTTTAAAATCGACCTAATTCTCAAGGTTGCTCCAGCCACACCGGGATAAAATATAGCCTGGGATAAAATATAGTCTTAAGTTATTCCTTATGTACGCCTGGTAGACCTGATGGCAAAATGTAATCAATATGGGTCCAGGCATTTTGATGATTAACTGTAACGAATAGACAGACAGACAAAAAAATTTGGACCGTATTATGTGAGCATAAATAAAACCTATTATTTTGATAGACAAACAGACGCTTCAAATTTATTTATTTGTAGAGATAGAAAATTGGAATAATATCTTGATTGTAACTTACTGTTTAGTAGCTGCTAGAAATATTACCACGCTTTCATTGTTCGTGGGTGTCGCAAAATACTACTAAGACAAAGATTTACATCAACCTGGACCAATTGGTGATGCCGTCTGGCCAACAATGTCGTCCGCCAGGTCATAAAATGTTGCTAGAACCTTTGCAATATAACTACGATGGCAGAAGAGTGCCTTCGTATCGCGTCGATCCAAAGTAATTAGGATAAGCGCAAAATAATGATGATATATCATTGGCTGGGTGTCTTCGACTATATGCGTTTTATCCCTTTGGGGCAGCCCAAAATTGTTTCTTAGAAAGAAAGAAAGAAAGAAAGAAAGAAAGAATAATAATTTATTTCTCCTTTACGGGAGGAACACGTACAATAGTATAGAATAAAAAGTAGAATAACATAAAATACAATAGATAATAAAAGAGAATACACAGTGAAAATAACAAAATTAGAGTCCCCTTCGCAAAAGAGGAAAAGGATCGCTGCTCAGCATAATGTTGAGGTATCCACTTGGTAAAATGAATACCACAACGCTGTTATTCTGCAGCGTCCTCTAACGATCGTCAGCGATGTCCAGGCAGCAGAGTATAGAAGATACTGTCAAAACATGGCTATCCCTTTGCAAATAATAATTTATCACAATAATAACTAAAATAACAATAATCTAACCTAAAAACATGTATAAAGATAATATTAAAATAAAAGATAAGACCGTCTTAAAATTAAAAAGTAAAATAAAATTACGTAGGTAAATGAACCATAGAAAAAAAGAAAGATGTATTTTTTTAATCTGTGGCAACATTTGTGAGCTTAGTGAGTGCTTACCCCAAATAACCGATCGGTATACAAAATTTCACATTCTTAGGCCCAGTATCTTTGGCTATACACTTTCACCCTCTTAGGGATTGAATTTCCAAAAATTCTTTGTTAGAGCTCGCTTATCCTTGCCAAAAATTTTTTCATAGTGCTTGGTAAGTGAGCACTAAGAATATCCAAGAAAGCCGACCGTGTACTAAAATGATCCTTCGTAGGCTCAGTGATTTCGGTTAAACACTGTTCACCCCCTTAGGGCTAAAATTGCAAAAATCTCTCTTTCCCCAAGAAAAGCAACTTTATACAAAATTCCATGTTTCTAGGCCTAATGATTTCGGCTATATATTTTGCACCCCTTTAGGAGTTGATTTTAATAAAATAATTTCTTAGAACTCACTTACAACAAAAGAAAGAGAATTGCATAGAAAGTTTTACGTTCCTAGCACTAATAGTTTAGTCTATACGCTTTTCACCCCCTTCAAGGGGTGATTTTCCAAAAATCCTTTGCTAGTGCTCGTGAACCCCAAGAAATACGATGGTGTAAAAAAATACGTTTCTAGGCTCAGTGGTTTCGGCTGTATGCTTTTTGATATTTTAGGGGTTGAATTTCATCCTTATGTAAATGGAATTTCCAAAACGCTTGAGCGAATATTTATTTATTTATTATTAGGTGCCTGAATACAAAGATTCGTGGTTCTATCATCGAAAATGACGAATTTCCATACAAAATGTCATCCTCTATTTCAACCCCTTATACCCAATTTTTTGCGATGAAAAGTAGCCTATATTCTTTCTCAAGCTTTAGTCCATCTCTGTACCAAATTTCATCAAAATCGGTTAAGTGGTTTCGACGTGAAAGGCTATATGCTTTTCAACCCCTTAAGGGAGTGAATGTCTAAAAATCTTTTGCTAGTACTTGTGCACCCCAAGAAATACGATGGTGAAAAAAAAAAAACGTTTCTAGGCCCAGTGGTTTCGGCTGTATGCTTTTGATATTTTAGGGGTTGAATTTCATCCCCATGTAAGTGAAACTACCAAAACGCTAGAACGAATATTTATTTATTTATTATCAGGAGCCTTAATACAAAGATTCACGGTTCTATCATCGAAAATAACGAATTTCCATACAAAATGTCATCCCCTATTTCAACCCCTTATACCTATTTTTTCGCAATAAAAAGTAGCCTATGTTCTTTCTCAAGCTTTAGTCCATCTCTGTACCAAATTTCATCAAAATCGGTTTAGACGTGAAAGACTATATGCTTTTCACCCCCTTAAGGGGGTGAATTTCCAAAAATCCTTTGCTAGTGCTCGTGCACCCCAAGAAATACGATGGTGTAAAAAAAAATACGTTTCTAGGCCCAGTGGTTTCGGCTGTATGCTTTTTGGTATTTTAGGGGTTGAATTTCCACCCCATGTAAATGAAATTTCCAAAACGCTTGAACCAATATTTATTTATTATCAGGTACCTTAATACAAAGATTCGTGGTTCTATAATCGAAAATGACGAATTTCCATACAAAATGTCATCCCCTATTTCAACCCCTTATACCCATTTTTTCGCAATAAAAAGTAGCCTATGTTCTTTCTCAAGCTTTAGTCCATCTCTGTACCAAATTTCATCAAAATCTGTTTAGACGTGAAAGGCTATATGCTTTTCAACCCCTTAAGGGAGTGAATGTCTAAAAATCTTTTGCTAGTACTTGTGCACCCCAAGAAATACGATGGTGAAAAAAAAAAAAACGTTTCTAGGCCCAGTGGTTTCGGCTGTATGCTTTTGATATTTTAGGGGTTGAATTTCATCCCCATGTAAGTGAAACTACCAAAACGCTAGAACGAATATTTATTTATTTATTATCAGGAGCCTTAATACAAAGATTCACGGTTCTATCATCGAAAATAACGAATTTCCATACAAAATGTCATCCCCTATTTCAACCCCTTATACCTATTTTTTCGCAATAAAAAGTAGCCTATGTTCTTTCTCAAGCTTTAGTCCATCTCTGTACCAAATTTCATCAAAATCGGTTTAGACGTGAAAGACTATATGCTTTTCACCCCCTTAAGGGGGTGAATTTCCAAAAATCCTTTGCTAGTGCTCGTGCACCCCAAGAAATACGATGGTGTAAAAAAAAATACGTTTCTAGGCCCAGTGGTTTCGGCTGTATGCTTTTTGGTATTTTAGGGGTTGAATTTCCACCCCATGTAAATGAAATTTCCAAAACGCTTGAACCAATATTTATTTATTATCAGGTACCTTAATACAAAGATTCGTGGTTCTATAATCGAAAATGACGAATTTCCATACAAAATGTCATCCCCTATTTCAACCCCTTATACCCATTTTTTCGCAATAAAAAGTAGCCTATGTTCTTTCTCAAGCTTTAGTCCATCTCTGTACCAAATTTCATCAAAATCTGTTTAGACGTGAAAGACTATATGCTTTTCACCCCCTTAAGGGGGTGAATTTCCAAAAATCCTTTGCTAGTGCTCGTGCACCCCAAGAAATACGATGGTGTGAAAAAAAAATACGTTTCGAGGCCCAGTGGTTTCGGCTGTATGCTTTTTGGTATTTTAGGGGTTGAATTTCATCCCCATGTAAATGAAATTTCCAAAACGCTTGAACGAATATTTATTTATTTATTATCAGGTACCTTAATACAAAAATTCGTGGTTCTATCATCGAAAATGACGAATTTCCATACAAAATGTCATCCCCTATTTCAACCCCTTATACCCATTTTTTCGCAATAAAAAGTAGCCTATGTCCTTTCTCAAGCTTTAGTCCATCTCTGTACTAAATTTCATCAAAATCGGTCCAGTGGTTTAGACGTGAAAGCGTAGCAGACAGACAGACAGACAGACAGACAGACAGAGTTACTTTCGCATTTATAATATTAGTAAGGATTTATACATATTGCAATAAATAACAGCATATGAATTCATTATGCGTCTACAGATTCTCAAAGAGAAATTTTAATAAATTTGTCATTTGATTTTATTTTTTTACTGGTTTGTTCTTAAAACTTTTAGTATGACTCACATATATTTATGTAGATTACATATATGTTAGCAATGTTGCTATTCTCATTACTAATTTAAAAACCTAGTTATTTAGTAGGTATCGTAAGCAAATTTCAACCGCCTAATTGTATTTATTATTAATAATAATTACGAATTAATGTTACTTCTAACGTTTTAGTAGTAAAAATATTATATAGGTAATTAATTAAATATAAATATTAAATTAAAATACATTTACATTTATTTTTAATAATTGGGATTTTGATTGCTTTTTATGGCAACTGCATCGATTTATTAAAACAACATAATATTTATATTTATAAGCATTGCAATTTTATTAGACAAAGAAAGCAATACAAACAATGTGACGTCACCGTCACAAACTCCATACTAATCTGCGTCTGGCCTAAACAATTATTATTATGAGAGAAATGGATAGAATATGCCTTGTAATTATTTCAAATGCTTGTAGCGTCTATAGTTGTATATTTTTTTAAATTAAATTAAATTTTGGAAATAATAATTTGCTAGTAGCCAAGTACCCAACATAATACTCGACTATCTATTACATAAATAAAAAAATGCTTTACACACTGACACCATATAAATTAGCTTTAATATGAAAATTTAAGTTAACTTTCGGTAACTCTGAAGCGTTCATATTTATCCTAATAGTCAATCGGCAGTATATTCTAGTTATTAATGAATTTTAATGTCTAGTGCCATAAACTTTGAGCCAGTTAATTAAATACTGTTATTGATGCTTATAGTCTGTGATCATTATCACAATACTAAAAAGAAAATTCCGGCGGGAATATAGAAGTATCATGTCACGCTCTTGAATTATATTATTTTTTTAGTGTTTTATATTAAATAATTTTGCTGATATTTTATGTAACACTATACAGCTAAATTGCTGTAATTTGGTACGTGTGTTTTCACTTTCTACCAAAATTGCCAGAGTAATCTAATTTGATTTTCAGCGCCCAATTAGTGGTATCGACTTGAGTTTTTAAGGGAATGACTATTAGTCTATTATTAATTACTCAATATGAAGAACTGTTAAATAATATCTGAAGAAAATTGTATGACTCTGGGTTGTATGGAATTTGTTTCCTTTACCTGTCCCAATGAACAAACAGAACAAGAAAAAAGAAAATTTAGATTTCAAAAAGTAATATTTTTTTAACTGTTTCATTGTATTGTATAATGTATCGTATATAATTGGGATTTTACTATCCTAAAGTTTTAAATACATCATTTTTAAACAATATGAACGTATTCAAAGTTACCTAAGACTCATTTCACTGTAATACTTTAATATAAGTGATAAACTTATAGTTTTCTGCCTATGGTTAATAAGATTTAGTAAACCACGTGTTCTGCAACCGTAATTTACGTGTTCAAGAAGAATATCTTGTTAAATAGAGTAATTTTAGAATACTAGAATATAATGATAGTTTGATTTATATACAAGAAGGCTACATTCAACATTAAAGATATTAACATCAACAGTTATAATATTTTTTTTGGCATGACAGGACAAATTTTAGTCTCCTGTTCACTAGAGGTACTTTTGAATCTCGTGGTATAAAGAAATAAAGCACAATATTTCATACTACAAATTATAAATTATTTACATATTTTCTTAAACCCTGAACCGTTTAAGTATTTTTATGCATTTAACAGGTACATACATTTAAAGCAATAACGATATACCGAAATGATCATGCAAAAAATTCTCCAAATATTCAAAAGACATTCTTAGGTCTTGCGAATTTCTATGAAAAAACATCACACAATAAATGGTATAATGGGGATGTTGACGAATTTTTGAAATTAATTTTACCTTACAGATAGACCCTATATAACCATGAAAAAATTGACTTTATGAAAAAATATAACAAATTTCAATGATAAAATACGTAAATGAAAATATTTTTCAAAATTTCCGCTAAAACGTTGATCTACATCACAATCAAAGACAAAGGCCAGGATTATTTTACAAAAGTGACCACAGACTATTATATACCAATTAAGTCAATATAGCGATCTTAATAAGTCGAAAAAGAGAGTTCAAGTTAAAATTGTGACAAAATAACTCAATCACGAATAATATTGCCATTTTTAACTTGTCTGAACTAGCCGAGCTTAAATACTGTTTAGATAGGATGACAGGTAATGGACGTTCTGTCTCGATATATATTTTATATATTATTTTAGTTGAAAAGAACACATCATCACTGAACGGAAAATGTAAGTCAATTTTAAATATCCATACGTGTTCCGTGTGGTGACGGAGTAAGAATACAATTCACCATTCCCTATCTTACCCGTGGATGTCGTAAAAGACGACTAAGGGATATAATACGCATAGAAACGTGTATATTGATGAACCGTGAGGAAGTGGTGGAAGTTACTTCTTTTCCTTCATTTTAAAATAATAATGTATTTCAGCTCTGCACCGCTAGTTGGTATCAATTATCATTTAGATATTAATATATATTTACGATTTAGGTTTATTAAGTTATTTCGCGAGATTCAAAAATACTCCCTGACATTCAATACCTGAACTACTCACAACTCTTTTAAGCTCAATCCTCTCGACCTCTACTGAGACTAAACCGTCTATGAAACTTAAACATCTTCTTCTTCTCATGTCGTTCCTCCATCGGCTTGTCCACTAGATTATCTGCACTCTTAGCTACCTGAACACTTTTTCGTCTATTCTTCATAGATTTAACAAGCCTGTAAAACTTTCCTTTTTTCTTAGTTGGATCGTGGGCATGGTCTAGTGTATCTTCTTCTACTTCTACGCTAAACTCTGAGGATATGTCGCCTAAGTCTTCTACGCTATGGCTCTCTATTTCTCTTGCATGACTTGGATGAGGGATTTCTAATTTGCTTTTGGATGTGTCCGGTTTTGGTTCCTCCGGCGGTGGTGGCGCATCAGGATCTACGCACTGAAAAACAGAATAGATATTTTTTATTACATCATCCAAGCCTGCTCCGTTGGTTGCACTGATTTACAGCCAGGAGGTTTGATGTTGTTTTGGCAAGCTGTGATCTGAATAGTACCTGTCAATACCAGGGGACAACAAAATAGACATTTGGTAAATAGGCATGAGCTTTTCGCGGCAACAGTATGCTACAAGTACAGATATTTTGCATTAAACGTCATTACGTAACAGATTTGCATTGCAAAATACTCATTTACTTCTTAGTCGCATTTAAAGAAGTTTTATTTCAAAAGTATATTGCTGGATAGTTTTGAGACAATTTACTCAAAGGTACGTAAAGGCAAGCACCGTTAAGAAACTCCCAAAACTTATTTCGTAAGAGATAGTCTGTGAGTTAGAGACATTGGAGCTACTTAAAATTTTATACACTGCGAAGTTTTACGTTTGTTACAACTAATATTTACTTTTTAACAGTAGAAGAATTTACAGAAACTTCTTGCTGCTGTGAACCATTTCATAATACTAGTGGTCACCAAGTGGTCGAAATTCGGCCATAATTCATTTAAATTAATTTTCTGCTACACAATTTTATTTTAATTTTATTTATGTAGAATTACAACTAACATATAAGTACAAATGTCTATTATACATTGTCATCATAATTATGATTGTTTGACATTCAGTTCGACCAAAGATTTTAATCGTATACAAAAGTGTATAAGCGTGGTGTGTGTAGCGATTGTATGGTAGTGTGCGTAAAGCTTTTTTAATGAATTTAATGTATTTATAATTCATTATTATATAAAATTTCAGTTTTATGCACTTCTCCTCATTATATACTTCAACTATGCCAAATGTCATAGTTGTCCATCCACGTAATTTTCGTAAAAAGGGGTACAAAGTTTTTGCTTCACGTATAGATTAGGTGATTAACAATCTATATAATATCATTTTTCATGTGATGACGGAGGAAGAATACAATTCACCATCCGTTTTTTTATGCCTGGGTGTCGTAAAAGCGAACTAAGGAATTATAACATATAGATAACATTTATGGAAGAGACAAAAACTCGAAATCAACCCTTCTGATCAGTGTGGTATAGTAGGGCAATTTTACTGCTATTTTGGAAGAGGCTCGAGCTCTAATAATAACCCTACTGACTGGATCGGGGAATTAGGCCGACCGCGTGAGGAAAGACCGACGTCCTCCCCGAGGGGGGGGGGGACGCCGATCGATGGGAGGGTACTCCTCAGGGGGTATTCCGTCGGGCCGACCACTGACGACAAGTAACCCTGCTCCGGTGGTCGATCCAACGACGAAGGCGACGTGGTGTTCGGTTGGGTTGCGCGTGTGCCTGCTTACGCCCCTCTGTCGGACGGAGTGGTGCGAGGAGTGCACCGACCGCTACCCACCCCCAAAATAAAGCTCTAATAATAATAGGGAATGTATATGAGCTGTAATGATGATGATGATAACAATATCCTACTCCTACTAATATTATAAAGGAAAATTTATGAAGATGTTTGGATATTTTTTGCCCAATCACGCGTATACCGCTGAAAAGTATTGGATAAAAATTAGCTCATAGTTACACCATTTCTGAATTAACATATGAGGCAGTTTTCATCGGCATTATCATAGCTCATATATGTCCCACTGTTGGGCTCGAGCTTCCTCCATATTAAGAGGGAAATTGACCTACTACACCACCCTGGTCAGACCGTTGTTGGTAAAGGGTTTCATCTCAAATTTTCTTTCTCTTGCATAGATGTTGTATGCATATTATATCCCTTAGTCCTCTATTACGACATCCACGGGCACGATAGGGGTGGTGAATTGTATTCTTATTCCGTCACCATGCGAAAAAAAACCATTCAATTCCCGCCAAAAAGTTATCATCATCATCATTTTCCTACTCTTATCCAAATTACTAATGTCCTCTCCATTAAAAACAGTTCTAACAGACGTGATCACTGCCTGTCTTTCCATGTCATGATTCTTACTCCGTTACCACACGGAAAGGATATTAGTTCATTTTTTTTTTACTCTATCAAACAATCCGTGGAACGGGTATAAATACGTAAGAGTATATAAAGGCAATATAAAGGGTTGGTAGTATTAGTATGCCCCCACTATACAGAAAATTATACCCACAGTTACATTAATTATTTATGTAAGCAAATTTAAGAGACTTTTTGCATAATTTAAAATACGTCGAACAAATATCTAATTGGTGAAACTTGACGACAATATAATCGATCAAAAGCGATTTAGAAGCTTTCAGTACTCTCTAAAGTAACTTTCAGAATTACCCACTTATTGGTAGGACTTCAAAGGCCTCATGTTTATTTAATGAACTCTCTGTGGTAACTTTGCAAGTTGAGCGTTTCTTTCTAAACACCAATGAAATATAAATGATGTACATATAACTTATTGAGTGGCTCGTTAAAAATTATTTACAAAGTTCTTGTGTATGTCGGATGATTATATTTTTGAATTAGCGACCCAGCCTTGCTTTCGTTTGGTTCCAGACGCTTTGCCTCCACATTTTAAATTAATATTATCTCCTAAGTTATGGCCTCGGGTTCGAGTCCTGAACTGGATAAAATTTCATAGGATTTTCTGAGCGGAAAAATAGTCTAAGTTATTTCTTATATCAATTACTTGGTTGTAAAATATTATCAAAGTCGGTCTAGCCGTTTTGAAGATTACCCGGAACAAATAAACCGACAAAGAAATGTGAAACTGGTTTTTAGACATAGCTATCGTTCAAATAACCGTGTAAGCATAAAAAGACCTATTATTTTAACATTACAAACGGACCCTCCAATTTTATTTATTTGTATAGATATATTTTACGAAGATGACTGCATTTAGTGGAGAAGCAAAGGTAATCTCATTACGGACATAAGATGAGACAGGATAAGAGCAACGTTTTTTGAAGTGACAACTTCTATAGCGGCGCTGTGCACTTTTTGGGGTGGGTAAAAAATGTTAAACTCGCGTCAGGACATATGATCTCATCGAAAATTCGTAAGACGGCGCAGGGCCCAAGCACGAATGTCCGTGTAGCACATGCGCGAATACTCTTAGCTTTCAAATCCACAAACACCAAGCTCTAAATTTGAAATGTTGTTTAACTTTTGTTGAAAATATTGCACTACACATGTTTTAATAAATATTAGCTACCAGAGCTACGGAATTTTCGTATTTACGAAATAGATGCGAATTTATGCGAAAATTTTGATATAAAAGCGATAGATGCGAATATAGAAATTTTGAGTATTTGCCGCGAAATAAACAATAACTGTAGATAATTTTGTTATTGTTCAGTTTTTTCAGTGCTGTGTGGTAGCGGCTTCGAATACTACCAACCCTTGCTTTGCTCGTGGGTGTCGTAAAAGACGACTAAGAGCCCCTAGATTGACCCGGACCAACTCCATCTGGTACCATTTGGATCAACGATTACATTCCCAAGGAGGGTTGACGTCAGGCAGGCGGCCGGTCATAAAAGTCATTGCCGAAACTTTTTGCAATATGTCAAATGAGATGACATATTGCGTCGACCCCAAGTAATTGGGATAAGAGCAAGATGATGATGATGATGATGTTCAGTTTTGGCGCTCTAAAGTGACACTGATCACATCATAGGTGGCAGTATAGAAACCTCACGCGCACGCATTGAGTTCGTTTCTCTCGCACGCATAAGAGTTCACCTCTCGACGTCTCTTTCGCGCCTACTCTTTAGCAGCGCATGGTAGACGCAGAACGGTTCTTCAGCACGTACAATGTCGTCGTAACTAGTGTTGGGTACACAGAAATATTAATACTTTAGAAAGGCTATTCCCCTGATTTTGTTCGAAAACCAGCGTGGCATAATTACTCCCTCCCGCTGATGTTAACACATATGCAAGGTCTATGCTTACAATATTTTCACACACTAACATAACACACACACATCAATTTCGAAGTTGCAGTTGGTACACAAACTATAACTAAGTTCTGTAGGCAACGTATGCTCACATATAAAAAAGCACATGTACGCTAGTGCTTGCCATGGTCGATATACTACACGATATTTATTTAGCCTGTTTTATCGAAACAAAAATATTAATGCCTTTAAATTAAGCACTTACTTGTGTGATGTGTTGAAGTTATTTGCAATGCAAGTCAGTAATTTAACAGTAAAATCATGCAAATGAAATACTCCTCACTACACTCTGTATAGGTGACAGAAAATTTAAGTGCTATAATAAATTACGTAAGCGAGTAGCGATTTGTATATTGTTCCCATATGTGGTACACACCGGTACACAAGATACAATTAAAACATATTAATAAGAGACCACAGTCACAGTCAAATTAATAAACTCCTGCATCTTGTAGAGGGCATCTGGCGGGTATCTGGCACTTGACAGGTGATACGAATTGACTAATCCTCTTGAGTGGCTTAAAATAAGTTGTTATGGAAGCCCGTTTCAGGATGAAGCCAATCTTGTCAGTGACTCCTTTCACATAAGGTAGTACTGCAGGGAGGCGCTCCAACTGTGGGCGCTTTCACACGGTCTCTGCGACGGGGGCATCGACGTTTATAATAACGTTGACTTGTTTGGACGTCAGACATCTTAGACCGCCCGTGAACCTGAATGCTGTAAAGTATTCGAAACGTCGAGCAATCCTAAATCAAATACAAACGCGATATAATGCGTATAAGTAGTTTTATTTACAATGCTCGCGTAAGCATCAGACATCATTCTTAAAATATCTTAAAATATTATTGTTTATTAAAATTCGGTTTATTTTTATTGGTGTTATTATTTAACTTAAAAAACAAAACAGTTATTTAATTTTTTTTATATACTGCTACTTGTTAGTACATTTTTGTTTATTGTAAACAAAAATATACTAACATTATCCGTGTTGTGACGGAATAAGAATACCAATCACCACTCCGTATCTTAGCCGCGGATGTCCCATCCTAATATATTGAGACGACTAAGAGATATAGTAAGCATATAACATCTATGCAAGAGAAGAAAAACTCAAAAGAAACCCTATACTAACCTGTCTGACTACTATAGTATAGTAAGGTAAATTTGCCTATTATTGCGGAGGAGGCTCGGGCCCAGCAGTGGAACGTATATGAGCCGAGATGATGACTATCATGTCAACATTTCTTGTAATAAAAATTCAACACTTATGAAAAGTTAGAAATCAACACATATAATAACTAGTAATGAATAACCAGTCTCAAGAAATTCATTCTTATCATAAATTATTCCATCTTAAGGAAGAATAGAACAATTATTTTGCACGACAACTAAATACCTACTTAATTAAACATTTAGTTTTCTAATAAAAATGTACTACAATACTATTTGATCACTTTACCATTATTTTTAGTACTCTACAAAATGTTGTGAACAAATTGTGCTAAATTTAGTTGGTATTTAGTTAACTATCAGTTGCCTTAATCCATAGTTTTCTAATACTTGAATTTCATGGACATCTAAAATTAAAATGTACCTATTTACCATAAAATATTAAACTTCAAATAATATATATATATTTAGTGATTGGTCCCGAACATAGATATTTTATTACTATTATTTTGTTATTTCTATTTTATTAAATGCTAAAGAGTAAGTACTAATGAGCACTATGAAGTTTGTACAATAGATCATCAACATCATCATCGCAGCCCACATACGTCCCACTGTTGAGCTCGGGCCTCCTCCACAATGAGAGGGAATTTGACCTACTATACTATGCTGGTCAGACATGTTGGTATAGGGTTTTATTTCAAGTTTTCCCTCTCTTGCACAGATGTTATGCGGATATTATATCCCATAGTCGTCTTTTATGACATCCACGGGCAAGATAGGGAGTGGTGAATTATATTCTTACTCCTTCACCACACGGAAAATATACAAGAATGTACTATAGATATACAAGATAAATTAAGTAGGTAATGTATATCAGAATAATTGATTTTTAAATACCTATTTAAATATTGTTAATACAACTAAATAAAACGATTACTAAATTAAAAGTGTTAAAATATTTATTTATATGATAAAATTAACACATAGGTAATTATTTAAATCGATAACTTATAGTATGTTGGACAACACTATCGATACGCGTGGATCAACGTCAATGTTTTGAATGAAAACGTATACTACCACGCTAGTAAGGCGGTTCTTAGTGATATCGCATTGAACGCAGTACATTGCGCGGTTGCTGGACTAATAAAAAGTGATATCCATGTATGGCAGACGATGCATAATGTTTGGCTCTTTTTGCGATTTAATAATTGATTGTTGTAAAAAACATAATACTCTCATAAAATTACGAAATATCCCTGAATTAATTAGTTTATGGACTTAATGAGGAAAAGAAATGTCTTCTTAGACTATACCTATGCAATTGACTTCGTTTTCGACACGTTGTAACAGCGCAAGACGGCATATTTCTCTTTTTTGTCGGCGCTTCGTTCAAGGTCACTATATGAGCGCAACTAAGAGCCGGTAAAACGAATTTCGTCAATATTAAGACCGTTTGATCGTAATTGTGGCACGCTTGCCCCGCCCACATAGCCGTTCTATCTTATTCATTTTTCTGTGGTTAGGTAGGACATGACATAAAAAAGAGTTTGTATGAGGAGCCTCTTTTGTGTAGTGAGCCAGTACATTGTCGCACTTCAAATGAGGCGAGGCCAATGAGGATTGGAGTGTTAGATTAGGACGCGACATGAATGAGAGTTTGTAAGAGTAAGCTCTTCTTGTACTAAGCCAGTACATTGTACTGAGCCAGTACAATGTACTATCCTACTTCAAACGAGGCGATGCCAAAATAAAATCATACTATTCCGTGCCATTTGAAACTATTTGGATTTACCTAAAGCTCAATATTGTTGTTCACGATGTTCACGTTTCAGCAGAAACTTAGTAGCGCCATCTCATTCTAGTACATATAAATTAGGTGAAACAGTAGACGCAGTACTGAATTGACGCATACGACTACAACGAGGCTCGACGCGTTCTCTCTCACTCACTCTATAGAGTTTTGAAGCGTGTCTCGTAGTCCTCGCTTGCGACTACCGCGACAGAAAATTTGAAGCGGTACATTTTGAAATGCCGAGCCGCTCTTACATTTTGACGTTTTTGACGCGACAAATGTACTGCCTCTTTGACGTGCTACTCAACACTAGTCGTAACAGATCGCAGGACAACTCTTAAGGAGTCGAATGTTGAAATTACAACTATGTCAGCATTTAATTAATGTTAATATCATGTTTCTTCCGAAAATATACTTTGTTTTATTAGTATAGATAATTAATAAATAAATGCGAAATTTCTTTATCATTAATAAAATTAATGCGAAATTCATGTATTTTATTTGCGAAAATTCCGTAGCTCTATATAACCTATTAATTTAGATTATTATTTTCGAATTATTTTTGGTTTATAAAGAAGTGTTTATGATCAAGGTTTAAATTTTGAATTAGTCATTAACAGTTCTTTGCAAACCAATAATAATTAAAAAATAGCTCAACGACAAAGTAACTTAGTTTTCACTTCAATCGGCAGTTCAAAGGCTGACCCGCATTTTTTTTTACAACACCCTACACTAAGGAAATATTCCTTGTATTGCGGGGCTTTTTACAAACATATAATTAACGGACACAAATTGCATTCAGAGTCAGAACAACAATTTGTGGATCTGATAATGTGTTGTCCTGCGTGGGATTCGAACCCGCGCCACTGGCATGGTGGGTCGGTATTTTAACCGCTACGGCATCTGTGCGATCAGTGTTGCGAGGAAAGTTTTAAGTATGAATAATGAAATCTTTTTGCGCGACGCGCCTTTCCGTGTGGTGACGGAGTAAGAAACAATTCACCACCCCGTCTCTTACCTGTGGGTGTCGTAAGAGACGACTAAGGGATTATAATATGCGTACAAAATCTATACAAGAGGAGCAAAACTCGAAACAAAACCCTATGCCAACACGTCTGACCAGCATGGTATAGTAGGTCAATTACCCTCCCATAGTGGAGGAGGCCCGAGCCCAACAGTGGGACGTATATGGGCTGAGATGGAGATGGATTGAACGCTTTAGGGGTAAAACCGAAGAAAAGGTGAGTGGGTTGAATCATGACATGGAGAGACAGGCAGTGATCACGTCTGTTAGAACTGTTTGGATGGAGAGTACATTAGTAATTTGGATAAGAGTAGGAAAATGATGATGATGATAAATTTTTGGCGGGAATTGAATGGTTTTTTTTCGCGTGGTGACGAAATAAGAATACAATTCACCACCCCCCTCTCTTACCTGTGGGTGTTGTTAAAGTCGACTAAGGGATATAATACGCATATAATATCTATGCAAGAGAAAGAAAACCCAAAACAAAACTCTGTACCAACACGTCTGATCAGCGTGACATAGTAGGTCAATTTATCTCCCATAGTGGAGGAGGCCCGAGCCCAACAGTGGGACGTGTATGGGTTGAGATGATGATAAATGGTTTCTTTCTTATATACTTACATCAGCAAGTGAAATCCTATGCGGAGGTACTTGTTCAGGATGTCTCCAAGGTTTATGGTAGGGTAGATCTGTGAGCGCCTTCCATCCAGGGTAACGTCGTGCGGCCGCGTGTAATTGCTGTACCAGCCGTGGTGCTAGCTGAGCGGTTACTCTGAAATACAATATTATTTGTGGATCAACGTATGATTCTCTACTTTATCTTCTTCTTAATCGTGGTAGGACTTCTTCATAGTGGTAGGACCACACTGTTGATAGTTTTCTGTCTACAGCCGCGGGCCGGTCTGTCCGGGGTAGTATCACACTCTCTCAGAAAATCGACGTCCGAATAGTAACAATTCGTTACTGCGCTTCGTTCAGTGAGCGAGAGAGCCGGAAGTCCAAATTTCTGAGGGTGTTTGCATGTAGTGGGTTTTGGTGATGCCTTTAATATCAACAAACCTCATTGCACGAATTCACACTCCCTTCACTTTCTTCGCGGTAGGCAGCGGCCTTGCAAAGGTCCATGAGCGGCAGCAACACTTACCATTAGGTATACTGTTTGCTAGTTTGCTACCATTTGCAATAAAATAAAATTAATAATAATCTATGTATCCTAAAGTTGTACACGAGTTCCTTGCGAAATAAAAACTCTATATCAACCCATATGACCAAAGTCGTATAATAGATTAATTTATTTCATTATGGAGAGGCGACTGGAACCCAGCAGTGAAATGAGGATGAAGATGTTGAATAGAGACAAATTATTACCTGTTAACAAGCCAAGCTGGAAGTGCACCCCGAGGGTCAGAACGGGACACGTAACCTAGCCAGCTACCGTTCCCAGAACGTGTTCTTACTACAAAACCAGTCAGCAATGACATTGCTCTGAAAAAAAAAGTAAATTATAAAGTGGCTAATCTTCTTTTTATTTTTTTTCAGCTCAGACGCCAATATTTGATACGGTCTTCAGATGAGAAAAATTAAGCTGCTATACCACGCTGAACAGATGGTTTAGGTTTTATTTGGAGATTCCTTCTACAGCAGAGACGTCTTGTTTTTTTTTGATGTGAAACATCTATAGGCGAGGGTGAATCTGATCGTTGGCGTGGCGTTAACGCCACGCTTGGATATGTAAATATATGTAACAAAACCATAAGCTATTTTAGAATTTTGTGCAACGCCATCTACTGAGCTCAAAATATACCTATAGTATATAGTAATGAAAATAATTGTTTATTGAATAAAAATCATTGTTTTCTGAAAAAAAAAAGAATCGTAATATTTGATTAATACTTTATGCCATATTAGTTCCTGTCGTAACCTGTTCTTTTATGCATACTTGTACAAAATAATTTCAATGTTTCACATCTGCCAGACGTCCTGACCGACGGCTCCCTTGTTTAAAATACTCCTTGTGTTGCGTGGTACTTTACAAACATATAATTAACCGACAGAAACAACAGACAGATTCAGAGCAACAACTTGTGGATCGCACAAAGTTGTCCTGCGTTTTTACGACACAGGCACGGTAAGTCGATATCATTACCCCATGATGTTACTGCATCTGCATATCGTAATATGCAGATGCAGTAACATCATTTACATCCCTTAATTGATTTTTGTTTTTTTTTTACCATATCCACGGGCAATTAAGGGGTAGTAACAGTTGCATTCTGAACCTCTCACCACACATAATAACTACTAAAAATAATGAGCAATTTAGGCTATAAAATACATAAACTGTTCTGCCGTGCTTATTATAACCGCCTTATCCAACATTTTTACCAAATTGAGTTAGTTACATATTCGGAATCGCCGTATCGAGATCTATAACTTTGTCTTTGACAGTTTATGAAAAAATGCTCGAATGATACATTTTTGATTTGTATAAGCGCAGTAACTACAAAAAGAAAAAAAACTTGAGAGGTGTCAAGGGACACCCGGATGGAACGAAGTTCCTTTCGATTAATTAGTGAAGGAATTGTAATAAAATTTTATTTTTTTTAAGTTATAATAATATTTTTTTTTATTATTATTAACAAATATAATGTTATATAAACTTAATCAGTAGGCTCAATTTTCGTAATAATTGGCTTGTGGTAACTGAAGTAGGAAACATATGTTTGAGATTCTATTTTATTTAAATGTCTTGAAAAAACTGCATCAATGGTAGTATTATATTTTGTTGTTGTATACACTCAACAAAAATAATCGTCGCGACACCACACTGTTCAATGCGAAATAGAAATGAAAATATCTGGCTTGCTTTCTATAAGAGAGAGAGAGACAGACAGAGAAACATGCGACGCCGCACAGCTTACAATAGCTTACTATAGCAAAAAGTGTCGTGACAACTTTTCGTAAGATTTTTTTCCGTCTAGCCCCCTTTCACAACGCGCGATAAGGAACTTCGTTCCAAATAATTTCCTTAATATCTCAGCCGCAAGTGTTGGATACTGCTGTAGCCTTCTAAAAGCGCCAGATTATTAATCATGTAGTACTTAACATAACCGCGGTATCCGGTTAACGCTGTTCTAATATTAATGTAATCCCTATTATTAATGAGTCTTTTTCTTTAATATAAGTGCTTTAATCACCACTTGCGGCGAGTATAGTAAGGAAACTGTAATAAGGGAACTGTGAGTTTCTTACCATAAGAGCCCTAAGTGTCAACGTTACGGCGCCGCGGCGCGGCGGTTATGCTTATCATAACATAAACTCAGTACTTATTTTTCGCTGTCAAAAGTGCAGTAAAATAAGTGCCATAGTATAAGTGTATTATCGGGGTTACTTACGATGCTTATTAAAAGTATTTGTTTTAAAACATACGTCGCATTTCCTTGTCATATCAAATTTTTATATCTTTTTTTATCAATTTATTACTTAAAGTTCTTAAATAGCAATGAATACAAAATACAACCTTTTAACTACGGTAAAATACATCAAATTAAAAAAAAAAACATTTTTTTATAACCGTAATCGAAGAAATAATTTTTAAAACTTTAGACACCATTTTCTTGGAACTTGTTGTCATCAAGCTGTGTGACCAATTAAAGCTGTGTGACCAATCAAAGCTGTGTGACCAATCAAAGTAATCCTATACTCCTTCCATTGTGGTGTGCGGTATATTGATTACCGTGGGAAAGTGGTGGGTCTTCCTACCCTCCCTTTCATCCTTCCATTTTTAAAATTAAAATAATTGTGTGTGTTCAAGGGAATTCGAGAATGGTTTAGATTCACAATTTGACCCGGTAGGTGGCGCTGTCAATTTTAAAGAGAATTCCTTTTATTAGAACAGAACAACGTCTGTTGGGTCAGCTAGTACATTATAATATTTGTCGGTCCGAGGTTCGATCTTTCGCAGTCCACTAACGGAACGTGGTTCGCCTATTGCTGATCATTGGTTTATAACAATACAAAGCTTAATACCTTAGTGCGTGGTGTTGTCTGTTAATAAGCTTAGGTAAGTCTACATTTATACATTATTATATTAAAACCATTAACTTTAAAATTCAGACACCTGTTTCAGCAGCCTAAAGTGAACTGCATATTTGTGAAAATCTCGGTTTAAAAGCATTGAATCTATGATGCCACACCAACTCTATATTCCTTAGGATTTCGCGAGAGCTTTTAGTGAAAGTTCATAATAAAAATGCAAATACTAGTTACTATAATAAAATGTTTTTAATGCGTATGCTCGTAGCTTTTACGAGAAGTATAATGTATGTAAATCAAATAATATATTTATTATAGATCGATCTTTCGTTGTTGATTGTATTTGTACAAGGCAAACCAATTGTCGATATGTAATCTTTTTTATAATATTTTATTTATAAGCGAGTTAAGAAAGCATACTATTCACCCCTCTTCTTGCCCATGGGTATCGTAAAAGACGACTAAGGGATATAATATGCATCTAACAAGAAGAGGAAAATTCGAGATAAAACCCTATACCAACCTGGCTAGTTGGTCAATTTCACTCCTATCCAGAAGGAGGTTCGAGCTCAGTAGTGGGACGTCTATGAGCTGAAATGATATGAATATACTTTTTATACCCCGCAAATATAAAAAGTATTTATACTATAACTAGTAGCTATTATAAGGGATCCTATCGCTAAGAACATTCTCAGATAACTTTTATTTATGTGTACTAACTTTAAATTGGAGGAAAGAAAGGAAGATCCATTACAGTCTCACGGTTAATTTATAGGCTTACACACCTCAAGAAGTGAAGGAACATGCGATAAAATCAGTCTTTTTTTTTTTGGGGTGGGTTACGTTCGGCGCACTCCTCGCACCACTCTGTCCGGGGCGACAGAGGGGCGTAAGCACGCACACCCGTAACCCACCCATATAGCACATCCCCTTCGTCGCTAGGTCGACCACCGATGCAGAGATCCTTGACTACAGTGGTCGACCCGACGGAAAAATAAAAGTTGTTTTTTTTTTTTTTTGTTATGGGTGGGCTGCGGTCGGCGCGCCTCCTCACCACTCCGTCCGAGGCGACAGAGGGACTTAAGCACGCAACTCCCGCAACCCACCTGAAAACCACCTCGCCTTCGTCGTTGGGCCGACCACCGGAGCAGGTTTACTTGTGGTCAGTGGTCGGCCCGACGGAATACCCCCTACGTGGGGTACCCTCCCATCGACCGACGTCCCCCCCCCTCAGGGAGGACGTCGGTCTTTCCTCACGTGGTCGGCCTCTCGGCGGGTGACGGAATAATCCTCGGTCACGTCACCCGCGGCCTCGGCTAAAAATCAATGTGGTAAAGGATATATGTAAACCTTTTTACTTCTATGTGATGAGCAGCTTCTTGAAACTTAATTAATAATAATATGTAATTTTTCGCTGAATTTCTACACGTGTTTCGTCTTTAAGCGAGACGTTTTGTGTATTTATTAATTTTCCAATATCTCAAAAGAATTACTTTGTATAAAAATTCCAGTAATTGGTTCCAAGAATTAGAGTAAGTACATTTAATATCTCTCATAACAACATGAAAATATTAGAGGCCATCAAAAAAAAAACTATTAAAATATTCTCACATATTTCTTAGAATTATTTTATGGTCTCTTTGGCAGACATTTATTTCCTTAGTAACAGATGTTATTGTCATATTGTCAAGAGAAATATCCGATTATGAAGCTCCTTAGTTTCGTATTTCTTTGTAACAAAACAAAGGATAGTTACTATACAAATAAACAATATTCGCTGTAGTAAAAAAATTACCGCTATATAATGCCAGAATTTCAACCATAGTAGATTACTATTATATTATAGACTAACAACCCGCCCTCGCTTCGCTTCGGTTATAAGTTATAGTCGTTTTACCCGCGTAGTTCCCGTTCCCGTGGGAATACCGGGATAAAATATAGCCTAATTTACGCCCTGATATTATAGCTTTCCATTGGTGAAAGAATTTTTGAAATCGGTCCAGCCGTTTTGAAGATTACCCGGAACAAACAGACAGACAGACAGACAAAAATTTTTTAATTGCTATTTTAGGCATAGGTGTCGTGCAAATAACCGTGTGAGCATGAAAAAAGCCTATTATTTTGACATTACAAACAGACACTCCAATTTTATTTATTGGTATAGATATAGATATCATAATCAATAGGATTTATAATAATTATTATCTGTGTGGTGACGGAGTAAAAATACAATTCATCACCCCTCTTTTGCCCGTGGGTGTCGTAAAAGACAACTAAGGGATATAATGTGCATATTATATCAAGCAAGAGAAGAAAACTCGGAACAAAACCCTATACCAACCATATCATAGTGGAGGAGGCCCGAGCCCTACTGTGTGACGAGTATGGGCTGAGATGATGATGATAATAAGCATTTATTTCAAATAATTCAATATTTCTTGTCTATATCAATGACATTGGACATTTAATCAAATCGAATTTTAAACCATATGCAGATGACTTAAAAAAATATAGAAGAACTAACTGACCCCACAGACGTTGTTCTGTTCAAATAAAATAAAATGAATTCTCATTGAAATCGACAGCAGCGCCATCTACCGTATCCAATTGTGAATCTAAACCATTCTTGAATCCCCTTGAACACACACAAAAAATTTCATTAACATCGGTCCTGCCATTTAGTAGGTGTTCAGTGACGTACACAAGAAATTTATATGTAAAGATTAGCAACCCGCCCTCGCTTCGCTTCGGTTTCTGTCGCCTTATTCCCGTAGTTCCCGTGGGAATACTGGGATAAAATATAGCCTAGTTTACTCCCTAATATTACAGCTTTCCATTGGTGAAAGAATTTTTGAAATCGGTCCAGAATTTTTGAAATGGACCAATGCAAGCAGTGGCAAACGAGCAAACAGTACACCTGATGGTAAGTGCTGCCGCTCATGGACCTTTACAAGGCCGCTGCCTACCGCGAAGAAAGTGAAGGGAGTGTGATTGCGTGCATTGAGGCTCGGTGACACCAAAGGCACCATCAAAACCCTTCACATGCAAACACCCTCAGAAAGTTGGGCTTCCGGCTCTCTCGCTCACCGAACGAAGCGCAGTAACAAATTGCTACTACTCAGACGTCGATTTTCTGCGAGAGCTTGGTACTACTCCGGACGGACCGGCCCTCGGCTGTAGACAGATAACTGTCGACAGTGTGGTCCTACCACTAAGTAACCCTATACTAACAACTCTGACCAGCTTGGTATCATTCATCATCATCATTTCAGCCTATCGTCGTCCACTGCTGGACGTAGGCCTCCCTCATATTATGCCACAGGGTGCGGTCCTGTGCTGCCTGTATCCAACGATGCCTAGCAACTTTCAACAGGTCATCGGTAATCCTAGTGGGGGACGTCCTACGCTGCGTCGTCCGATACGTGGTCGCCACTCGAGAACCTTTCTTCCCCAGAGGTTGTCGGTTTGTAGAGCGATGTGGCAGCGTAGTGTAGGCCGATTTCCCTCCCATTGTGGAGTCATTAAACGTTTAAACAATGCGTTTTATATATTACGTTTTTACCATGAGTTTATCCGTTCCCACGTGGGTGGTAAGTGCTCGCATTTTATTAGTTTATCTAGACAATTTGCCTGCCACTCAAAATGATTAGATAAAGTATCGCGCGCGTCAATCCGTGACTCTGAACATATAAGAGGTTATAGTGAACCCTTCATTTTGTGATAATGTAACCCACATTCATTATTTTATCAACATTTCAGCTCACATACGTCCCACTGTTGGGCTCGAGCCTCTTCCACAATAAAAAGGAAATTTATCTACTATATCAGGCTGGTCAGACGTGTTACAATTTTTTTTATTTTTTATGGGTGGGCTATGGTAAGCGCACACGCCGTCCATTCCATCCGGGGCGACGGAACGACGGCGCGCGGGCCCATAACCCACCCGTACCCTCGTTGCCTTCGTCATTGGACCGACCACCAGTGCCGAGTTCCTTGTCCTCAGTGGTCGGCCCGACGGAATACCCTTTCGGATACCCTCACCTCTCGACGTCCCCATCCCGGGACGTCGGTCGTCGTCGCGCGGTTAGCCTCTCTGCGGGTGACGGACTAAAGTCCCCGGTGCGATCACTCTCGGCCTCGACTAGGAACCCTCGGTCTCGGCTAAGGAGGCGTGTTACCATAGAGTTTTATTTCGAATTTTCCTTTTCTTGCATGGATGTTATATGCAATTTAGTCCCTTAGTCGTCTTTTACGACACCCTTGTACAAAACAGGGGCGATGAATTCTGAATTCTTACTCCGTAACCACACGGAACTAACCCACATTAGCTACTACTAATATATAAAACCGTATGGTGACAAAGTAAGAATACAATTCACTACCCCGTCTTTACCCTTGGGTGTCGTAAAAGACGAGTAAGGGATAGTATACGCATAAAGTCTATGTAAGAGAAGGAAAACTTGAAATGAAACACTAACAACTCGTTTCACCAGCGTGGTATTATAAATCAAATGCCAAGAAATTTTTTTTTGGTATTATTTACCATCTTTTTATTTAATCCCTAGTCTCCAATTATTTTTTCCTCTGTAAAACCCTGGCGACTAAAATAGCCTTGTCATCCATAGAAAACAAAATCAATGGCTACATTTTATATTACGTTGGGGAAAAGTCTTTTTGCATAAAGTCTGTATAAATTTTTAATAAAATCTCTTCGGCTGTACCAGTTGTATCTGGCTGGTTTTGATACTATTAAAAAGGTAATATTTCAAAAAAGGAACAATTTAATAAAATGTTTTTCTCACAAATTTCTTTTTGGTTTCATTTCTATTTGGTTTCCTATCTGTCAAAATGACTGAATCTTAATGAAGAAATTCGATACATTTTAAAATTGCAACGCGGACTTTTGACGCGAATGTCAAAATGTCATGTAGCGCTTTTATATTCTTTTAATTATTTTAGTGTTTTAAAGTGTTATATTCAATAATTTTGCTGATATTTTATGTAATATAATGCAGATAAAATTCTAAAATGTAGTGAAAATGATATAATAGTGAATTACGTGCATTTTGACATTCTGCCCAAATTTCCTGAGACGCATGACTTGGATATCAGCACTAAGTCATGCTAACGACTAACTGAAAGACTAAGACTAATGACGTGAATAATAATCAATATACTCGACACTGGCACCAATAGCTCATATTATTGTAGCTCATTGCCATTAACTAAGAAGAAGAAGAAAATTGCAACGCAGGTCCCAAACAAAAAAAATTCGTGACGTTTATAGACCTGAAGCATTGTCAGTAAGAATAGTATAAAGTTGTTTTAAACCTTTTCAATCCAGGAATTTTGATGTCAAAGATCCACCCTGCTCTGGTCGTCCATTGGTGACAACCAATAAAATGGACCCCATTTTTAAAACATCGGGTGGGATCGGTATTTCAAAAAAATAGCTCTAACCCATTTGAAAAAAGCGGGGTATACATAAAAGCTCGATATTTGGATGCCACACGAGCTCACTGAAAGAAATCTAATGAACCGTGTATTCATTTGCGATTCTGTATTGAAACGTAATGAAACCGAACAGTTTTTGAAGAGATTGATGAAAAGTGAATCATGTACGATAAGAACGAGCGAAAAAATCGTAGCCAAAGGTCGGTCAGGCTTCACAGACTGTGACAAAACCTGGGTTAACTCGCAATAAGGTGATGGTGGGATTGGAAGGGTATTGGTCATTATGAGTTTTTACTGCAAGGCAGAACTATAGATTCGGATTTCTAGTGCCAACAACTAATGAAATTAAAGTAAGAATTTGAGATGAAGACAAGAATGAGATTAACAGGCAGAAAGGGTATGGTCTCTCATCACAAGAAACTCCACATTGCTACACGAGCCAACCCTGAGGATAACACACATCGACTAGTTTACATAAGATTACATAAGATGTAGAAACTATTTTAACATATTGTTACATAGATTAAAGACTGACTACAATAAACAGCGAATAAACGACAACCAAAACTCTTAAAATGATATACGATCCTAATTCTCAGCAATCCAAAGCTTCCGAACTTTTTAGTAATCATCAACATCATCCTTAGACTAATAATCATCATCCTTAGACGCAATAAACAACTGTAACGCCTTTTTTACTAGTCCGAATCAATCTTAAGTAATATTTCTGAAACTCAAAAGTTTTTTAGCACATAAATATAGACTTTTTTTTTGCGATCAGCGCACTCCTCGCACAACTCCGTTCGGGGCGACAGAGGGGCGTAAGCAGGCACACCCGCAACCCACCCGTGACACGTCGCCTTCGTCGTTGGACCGACCACCGGAGCAGGGTGACTTGACGTCAGTGGTCGGCCCGACGGAATAGCCCCTATTTAGGGCTACCTTCCTATCGTCCGACGTCCCCCCTCGGGGAGGACGTCAGTCTTTCCTCACGCGGTCGGCCTCTCGGCGGGTGACGGACTAATTCCCCGGTCACGTCATCCGCGGCCTCGGGTAATGACATAAATATAGACCTCACATGACGTTACCCCACTCGATCTTCCTTCGATCATGTAATACGACTGAAATTAAAACTATCATAACCAACTTAAAGAGTAATAGCTCTCCCGGACCCGACGGCATTACTGCTAGACTTTTAAAAAAGTGTAAATCTCTAAGCGTCAAACCATTAGCAAATCTTATAAACTTGAGCCTAAACACTGATAGATTCCCTGACAGTTGGTAAACCACAGCCGTAACCACACACAAAGGTGGTTCAAAGGATATGTCTGCAAATTGCAGACTAATCGCGTTATTAAATACTATATCGAAAATTCTCGAGAAGGTTGTTAACGCCCGTCTTACGCATTTCCTGGAGAGTAACAAACTTATCTCAGACCGACAATGTGGCTTTCGTAGAGGTAGATCGACGGAGATTGCAGCTATACTTCTAGTTAACAATGTTTCGAAATTAACAAAAAGCGGCGAACATTGTATGAGAGTAATTTTAGATTTAGCAAAAGCCTTCGATACCATTTCCGGCGATCTTCTCTTGTACAAAGTGGAGGCATCGGGCATAAGAGGAACAGTACTAAACTGGTTTCACAGCTATCTTTCTAACCGAAATCAATACGTTAAAGTTGGAGACCAGACAAGCAATCTTCTCTCCATCAGCTTTGGCATTCCACAGAGCAGCATACTCGGCCCTACCTTATTCACGCTCTACATTAACGACTTACTGCATCTTTCACTTACCAATGGTCAAATAATCTCCTACGCCGATGACACAGTAATTCTATTTCATACCAACACCTGGGCATACCACTGTGCAGAGACGGGGCTCAAAATCGTAGCTGACAACCTAAATCGAAATATACTAATTCTAAACTTAAATAAAACCAAAGTTATTCATTTTTATAAAACCGCAAAATCGAAACCGCCGCTTGGACTCTCTCTGAAATACCACACTTGTTCCCTGACTACGATTCAACCAATCAACTGCTATAATTGTGAGACAGTAGACCACACTAATTTCATTAAATATCTCGGTATCATCATTGATAGTAACTTATCTTTTAAAACCCATATGCGCCTACTCTCCAGTCGCATTCGGAATCTGATCTACGTAGCAAAGTCATTAATTACGAGACTGTACACCTTTTTCTACTCTGCGAACCGTCTATTTCGCGTTTTTCCAAACAATACTACAATACGGTATTACGTTATGGGGTGGCGCAGCAATAACTACCCTAATAGAATGAAAGAGAGCTCAAAAGGCTGTGATTTAAGTAATGTTGAGAAGATCATATCGGTATCCTACAGATCTTGTATACCAAGAATTTGTCGTCCTAAGGGTCAGACAGTTATTCATACTAAAAGCCACACTTCTTATGCACAGACGATTTAATAACTGCAAAGACTATCAAGAAATAATTAAGAAAAGAACATTCAGGCAGACAGACTTTGGCCTAGTTCAGGGACTATTAGTAAACTTGTTTTGTAAAATAGCATTTCTTGTTGAAATAAATTATTATTATTATCACGATAAGGCTGGACCTATTTAGTCACACAGCAAAAATTAAGAGAATTTGGCTAGGGAGATATTAATGCATCTGCCATACAGCCCTGATCTAACATCCTCGGATTTCTACTTCTTTCGGTTATTTCAAAATTCTTTAGACAGCAAATTAACAGCAAGAGAGAACTGCCAATACTATTTGTCGCGTTTTTATGATCAGAAGGTCCAAAATTTCTATAGCAACGGGGTCATGTCATTACCTACAAGATGGAAGATAGTCATCGAACAAGATGTCAGTCAGACAACGAACAAAATGGCACATATATATTGTAATTAAATGTTTACAAACTGAAAAACAATGTCTTGAATTTTCATGTAGCCTTTTTATCTTATAAACTTTTCCCCGAACTTATATGTAAGTTTTTATCTTATCTTATATCTTTAAACGAGCAATTCTTGTATATATATATATATATATATTTTTTTTTTTCAGACTCGGAAACGGCTCCAACGATTTTTATGAAATTTGGCATACTATAGGTTTCGGGGACAAAAAAATCGATCTAGCTATGTTTATTCATAGAAAATGTTGTTTTGTCGGTGTTTTTAGCTAAACAATACAATAACATAAAATGTCAATAGAATATGGTTTCAAATTTCGCCATCGACGTAAAGAGTGACGGTAGCTCAGTTGGGAAGTTGTCCAGTTTTTTTTTGTATTGTTTTGGCATTCAAACAGCGTGGGATCGAATCTCGGTGTTATTGTTATTCTCTTTTTGTAATTTTTGATATTTTTTTCATTATTTAATCTTTACTTTTTAATAATATATATCTAAATAAATTCGACAAAATACAACAAAAATATACCGGTCAACCATATATTACCACTTTATAAAAGAAGACAATTAATTAGGTTGATAATGTGTCATCAGCCGTTAATTATAGCGTCTTAATAAGAATAAAGTTCACTAAACCTACATGAAAAAGTCAATGGATTAATAAAATTTAAATATATTTCATTGGTTAAATGATAAGATCATTTCAAGCCTTAACACACCTGAAAAGTTGATGATCTTATAGCGTTAAATTAAAAGGTTCAACAAGATAGGCCTCTTAGGAAGGTTATTAACTTCTAAGAATTACATAAAATAATTATATTATTATTACTTTATCTTTTTTATTAGTATGTTAATGATAAATATTATTATTTATTTAAATACCCAAGACTCATTATTGTTAGTAATACTCAATCCATAGTTGTTAATAATTATATATAATATTTTTACATATTATATATTAAACATTCTTACTTAAAAATAGTTAACAAATTACAAAAATATATCCAAATAAAATTAAATAAAAATTAGTATAATATAAAATCTAAAATCTGTGTAATGACAGAGTAAAAATACAATTCAACCCTATCTTGCACGTGGGTGTCGTAAAAGATGACTAAGGGATATAATATGCATAAAATATATATAAAACATCTATGCAAAAGAAGGATTATTCAAAATAAAACCCTCTATTAACCTGTCTGACCAGGATAGTAAAAGTAAGGTCAATTTCCCTCCGTAGAGGAGGCTCAAGCCCAGCAGTGGGACATACGTGAGCTGAAATGATGACGTTCATCATCATCATTATAAAATAATGTTTGCTAATATGAATCACTGCTGCCTTACTGCCATGAGAGATCGCACAGCATTGATTTGTACATATGCAGTACAGCTGACTAGTATCATTAAGTACCAGCCAGCAATATCAGCAAGTATCACTTACCATCAGGTATGCTGTTTGCTTGTTTGCCACCAACAGCAATAACCTATTAAGCCCCCATTATCAGTTTCGTAATTTCTTAGCCGAAAAAGAGTCAGTCATCATCTTCTCAGCTCATATTGGAGTCGAGCCTTATCCACAATAGGAAGGAAATTGATCATGCTGGTCAGTCAATTTCATATAGAGCTTTATTTCGATTTATTTCTCTGCGTATGTGTATATATCCTTTATGACACGCTTGAGTAAGGGGAGGGTTGAATATTCTTATTTTAACATACAAAAATATTAGCATATAATATTATATATTATGGTCATATTATTTGCAGGATTATCAAATAATATTCCTTTATTAAAAAAAAAAGACAATCCTGCACCAAGGAAATAATCCTTGTATTGTGAGGGACTTTACAAACATAATTATTGACACAAATTACATCCAGACTCAGAACAACAATTTGCAGATCGCACAGTGTTGTGCTGCGTGAGATTCGAATCCACGACAATGGCATGCATGGTAGGTATCTTAACCACTACGCTATCTGTGCAGTCATTGTTTAGATATCTAGGCATTAAATTTTAAAATTAAACCAACTGAAATAATTTGTAACGAGTACCCATTTGGCGTAAAGGGTCTATTCTCTAGGGCCTACATTTATCCGGACGAGTGAACGACTAATTAAAAATATTCAGCCATTTCAAGCGATATGATGGTTAAAATGTAACAGCTCTGCGAAATTGGGCCACTTATTTAACGTTTTTGAGAAATTATTTCCTTTCGTGCAGTTAATAGAGTAGAAATTAAGTGTAGGCAATTATATGAAGCAAATGGTCTATATTTTCTTTTGTTATTGAAGTGAAACTTCTAATGCGACTTCCAACAAGGTTGCGTTAAACGTTTAACGCTACGGGAATGGAGAGAGACAGAGCGAGAATGAATGCGTGGCACTCAAACGCATGCACGTAGTGTACCTGTTACAGGCCAGCGAGAGCGTTAGCAACGAGTAGCGTCCGATATTTTATATATATTTTTTTTTTAATCTTTTTTTTTATATTGACAATAATTACGTGGCACCAAAGAAGTTTCACTTCTGACTTGTACGCACGCTCTTTTTTATTATAATGATGACTCGTTCGAATACATCGATGATCTCGTTGTTCAATGACTGTATTTATATATCTTCTTTTTCGTAGCCCATATTTGTTCCATTGTTCTCCTCCTGGACTTCTCAGCAATGTGAAGAAAATTGTCTTATTATACTGCGCTGGTCAGACGTGTTGCTACAGGGTTTTATGTCCAGGTTTCCTTCTTTTGCATAAATATTATCTGCATATTAAATCACTTAGTAGTCTTTCTATAACAATTACGGACAAGATATGGACTAGTGAATTGTATTGTTACTATGGAAGGTATGTGTATGTATATAAATATGTCTACTTTGAAGATATCTTAGAGAATTCATCTCCAATAAAATGCTAGGAAACTCTTGTGGGGATAAAATATAGCGTACGTTACTCACTGAAAATTTCCATTGATGAAAAAGTTTTTAAAATCGCTTTAGTGATTGATGTGTGAAAGTGTCACAAACAAACTTACATTCGCATTTAGAATAGGGATGTGCGATATTTATCGATATTGTTGAAATATCGATATTATCCGCCGAAATATCGATATTTCAATATCGATATTTATAACATTGAAATATCGCGATATCGATATTATGAACACGATATCGATATTATTAACACGATATCGATATCACTTTTGCAATGAAATGAAAAATTATTAATAACATAATTTTGATAAAATGTGTGATTCCTAAGCATCCGGACAAGTTTCCTAAAAAAAAAGCTCATCAAAATTTGCCCGGAGGATTTTATTTCGTCGTGAGTCCCGTTGTATCTTAATACATCCAAATTTTCTAAAAAAAAAAGACATCAAAATTTGTCCGGAGAATTTTCTTTCCTTTCGCTATTATAAAATATCGATATTACAAAATATCCATATTTTGTGTCCGATAATATCGACTTATCGATATTTGGCTATCGATATCAATATCGATTTCAATATCGATATTTTACTAATATCGCTCATCCCTAATTTAGAATCACCTGTCATCTCGTCTCGTATATGTCCCACTGCTGGGTTCAGTCTCCTCCATAATAGAAGGGATATTGACCTTCTATACCATGCTGCACGCTGGTCAAACGGGTTGGCATAGGGTTTCATTTCGAGTTTGCCTTCTCTTCATCATTCATCATCATCATCATCGTGTTATCTGATGTTTACGCGAGCACTACACATTGTAAATAAAACTACTTTTACGGATTATATCGCGTTTGTATTTGATTTATGATTGCCCGACGTTTCGAACACTTTGCAGCATTCATGGTCACGGGTGGACTAAGGTGTCTCACGTCCAATACGCGATATAATCCGTAAAAGTAGTTTTATTTACATCATCATCATCATTTCAGCCTATTGCCGTCCACTGCTGGACGTAGGCCTCCCTCATGTTACGCCACAATATGCGGTCCTGTACCGCCTGCATCCAACGACGCCCAGCAACTTTCACCAGGTCATCGATCCACCTAGTGGGGAAGCGTCCTACACTGCGTCGCCCGATACTACATTCGTCGAGCGATGTGGCCTGCCCATTGCCACTTCAGCGTTCTAATTCTTCGTGCTATGTCGATTACACACGTTCTTCTGCGGATTTCCGTATTCCGGATTCTATCTCGCAGAGAAATCCCGAGCATAGCCCGCTCCATAGCACGCTGAGCGACTTTGAGCTTTGTTATGAGGCCTACATTTAGGGACCACGTTTCTGTGCCGTAAGTCATCACTGGTAACACACACTGGTCGTAGACCTGTGTTTTCAGACACCGAGGTATGTTGGACGAGAAGATCCTCTTAAATTTTCCGAACTTGCCTCCTCTTACATAGACGTTATATGCATATTGTATCGACGTTGTGTGCATATTGTAATATGAAGTACGTCCCATAATCATCTTTTACGAGATCCACGTGCAAGATAGGTTAATTGTACTTTTACTCCGTCACCACAGGGATAATTTCGCATTTGGTAGGTATATTCATTAGATACTGGCAGCCTTAAGACTCTTAGGTATTTGAAGTTCAGTATAAGTTTAATCTATACCAATAAATCAAATTGGAGTGTCTGTTTGTAATGTCAAAATAATAGATTTTTTCATGCTCACACGATTATTTGCACGACACCTATGCCTAAAATAGCAATTAAAACAATTTTGTCTGTCTGTTTGTTTGTTCCGGGTAATCTTCAAAACGGCTGGGCCGATTTCAAAAATTCTTTCACCAATGGAAAGCTATAATATCAGGGTGTAAACTAGGCTATATTTTGTCCCGGTATTCCCACGGGAACGAGAACGGGAACTACGCGGGTAAAACGACTAAAACCGAAGCGAAGCGAGGGCGGGTTGCTAGTTAAAAATATTATTATAAAATATACCTATATCCACTAGCTGACCCAACAGGCCTTGTTCTGTTCAAATAAAATAACGTCACCTATCGGGTCTAATTGTAAATATAAACCATTCTCGAATCCCCTTGAACACACACACAAAATTTCGACAACATCGGTCCAACCGTTTAGGAGGAGTTCAGTGACATACACACGTACACAAGAAATGTATATATAAAGATTTAGCTCGTAATATTTTTTCTCAGAGTATATTTGCCGTACTAGAGTAAGTTGCCTTAACAAATGAGAGAGAAATTGGATTGAAATGCCACAAAAGATTGACAGGTTGGCATAGGATTTTATTTCAAGCTGGCCTTTGAGGTTATTTTCCTTCGATATATACAATTGTGAAACGTAAGCTGTGGATAACTGTAGATTACACTTTCGTTCCTGATAATAAATAATAAATAATAAATAAATCTTTATTGACGTAAAAAGAACATTTACATTGATTGGAGTCCCTAACACCTGCACTAGTAAGGACTGTGTTGCAGGTGTTAGTGTTTTCCCTTTTATATATATGACCTTAATAACATCAATTTCGGTTTAAAAAATGAGTACAAAATCCAAACAATATAAAAATAGAAAAATATTAAAAAAAAATAGTAAGTTTGTTTGTTTATGTATGTGTTAGGTGTATGTGCACATGGATGTGGGCGCGTGCATTTGGTTCTGTGTGTGTGAACGTGCATGCGCGCGCGCGTGTGAAAAGCGTGTGCGTGTATGTGTGTGTGTGTGTGTGTGTGTACATATGTAATTGCGATACTACGGTACTTTTAGGAGATTTTCTACAGCGTCAAAGTCTATTGATTTTAGCCAAGTAGTTATAACCAATTTAAATTTGTGGGTACTTAATTTACGTATTTTATGTACTTTGTTACATTTGTTGTAAATATGGGGAGCTAAAAAATTATAATGCCTTCGTGCAAATGTGGATTTAACGCGAGGCACTGGGCATCGTTCCACACGTTTATGTGATGAACAAATGTAAGGAACAGTTTTTTTGTGGTATCTGCGCAACATTTCATATACAAACATTTTTCTCACTGATAGAACGCCTGACATATTATACACAGAAAATGTAGGGTGTCTATACGGTAAATATAAAAGTACCTTGAGCACCATGCGCTGTGCACGCTCAATTCCCAACATATATGTTTTTGCTGCACCTCCCCATGCACAAATGCAGTATCTAATTATGCATTCGCACAGTGCTCGATACGTTTGCAGAAGAAGTATACTATTGGCAACTGTACGTAGGTTTTTGAAAATGTATACAAGCTTTCGGACTCTCGCAATTGTAGACGTTATGTGCATTTCCCAGGTAAGTGTATCATCTAAGAGTACACCCAAATACTTGACACAGTCCACTCGACAAAGAGATGCACATATACAGTTCTCTCGAGTTGTGATTCTATTACACGGAAACGTGTGAATTTTAAGACTATGTGTTGCAATAGGTTTGCCTACAGCCGATTTACTGAAGCAAACATACTTTGTTTTACCTGTGTTTATCGATAGTAGACTGTTTTCTAGCCAAGCAGTCACATTAGTTAAACCGGTTTCTGCCAAATTAAATACCATGTTCCATGTTTGACCATGAAAAATTAATACTGTATCATCAGCGAACATATACAGATCAAGGTATGTGGAGTTTGCTAACCTAGAAAGGTCATTGATATAGATAAGGAATAACGTTGGTCCCAGCGTACTGCCCTGTGGCACACCATATTTACATTTTAGGTCGGAACTTTCAATACAATCTATCTTAACGCGTTGGTGCCTGTTGGTCAGATAGTCAATGAACCAGTTCAGGGCCACACCTCTAAAACCAACGCTTTCCAAGCGTGTTATTAGAATTTGAATAGATACGGTATCAAATGCCTTCTGGAGGTCCAAAAAAACTCCCAAACATTTATCACCTCTATCTACATATGACGCTATTTTAGTTGTCAATGTCAGTACGGCATCCTCAGTTGACCTTCCTTCTCTAAAGCCGAATTGACTATCACTAAGTAAATTTTTATTTTGCAGATATTTCACTATTCTCTTATTAACTATTTTTTCTAAAATTTTAGATAAATTTGAAAGAAGTGATATGGGACGGTAGTTAGTTGGCTCATTTTTATTTCCAGTTTTATAGACAGGACATACAACAGCTCTTTTAAATATATCAGGGAATTTGCCGGTTTCCAAAATCAGATTACACAAGTGTGTGATAGGTGGTACAAGAGAATTAATGTTTTGCTTCAATAATGTAGTTGTAATTCTGTCCCAACCAGAAGCACTGCGAGTTCTGAGTCCCAATATAATACCTCTTACTTCGTATATATCTGTAGGCATCAATAAAAAGGAACATAGAGGTGATGTATTCATAGAAGCCTCACGTGCTAATTCTTGTTCCGTTTTATTCATCCTGCTAAGCAAGTCATTCGCTAGTGTATTTCCAATGCCTGTGAAATACTCATTTAACTCATTAAGTGAATGCTCTGGTGTAGTGGCAATATTTAATAATTCTTCACAGTGTTCGTTGCTCTTTTTCATACTACAAACCTCCTTTATAATTTGCCATGTTTCCTTTGTATTACCTTTACATATGTTAAGTGATAATTAAAGACACCGACTTATCTATAATCTCCGACAGCCTGTTGAAAAAAAAGACACTAGTGCTAAAGTACGTAATCTGTCGGTAATGATATCCGTGTGGTGACGGAGTAAGAATACAATTCACCACGCCCTCTCTTGTCCGTGGGTGTCGTAAAAGACGACTAAGGGATATAATATGCATATAACATCTATACAACAGAAGGAAAACTTTAAATAAAACCTTTTATCACCACGACTGATCAGCGTGGTATAGGAGGTCAATTTCCCTCCTATTGTGGAGGAGGTTCGAGCCCATCAGTGGGTCGTATATGAGCTGTGATGATGATGACAATGATGAATAATAAGATCTCGTGTTTGATTCTAGTAGTAGTATTTTTTATTTATTTTAACGATAGTATATCCTCAGCTGCAGAATGTAGTCTAGCACCGTATCTGATAAACATGATAAGCTACCTCCATTATTAGGTGGAACTTCACAATTATAAATAAAACTATATTTACTGATTTTATCGCTATTGTATTTGATTTCCTGGCGTTTCGTACACTTTTAGACGTTCATGGTCACGGACGGACTGTCCGCGATAAAATCCGTAAAAATAGTTCTATTTATAATGTACTAGTGGTCGCCGTGTAGTCGAAATTCGGCCATAATTCATTTTAATAAATTTTTCTGCTACACAATTTTCTTTAATTTTATTTATGTATAATTGTAAATTGAGCAAGCTGTATTTTTGTACTCACACAAACGTGTCTGTGTGTGTGTGTAGCGATTGTGTTGTAGTGTGCGTAATGCCCTTTTTAATGAATTCAATGTATTTCTAATCCATTATTATATGAAATTTCTGGTTGCACTTCTCCTCATTATATACTTCAACTGTGCCAAATTTCATACTTGTCCATCCACGTAATTTTCGTAAAAACGGGTTTTTTTTTTTATTGCAAGCAGTGGCAAACGAGCAAACAGTACACCTGATGGTAAGTGTTGCTGCCGCTCATGGACCTTTACAAGGCCGCTGCCTACCGTAAAGGGAATGAAGGGAGTGTGAATGCGTGCATTAAGGCTCGGTGATACCAAAGGCACCACCAACACCCTCCACACGCAAACACCCTCAGAAAGTTGGGCTTCCGGCTCTCTCGCTCACCGAACGAAGCGCAGTAACAAAATGCTACTACTCAGACGTCGATTTTCTGCGAGAGCTTGGTATCACCGTGGACGGACCGGCCTGCGGCTGTAGACATAACTGTCGACAGTGTGGTCCTACCACTACTAGGGTACATAGTTTTTGCTTCGAGTATTAATATATAGATTTATTTATGTATAATTGTAAATTGAGCAAGATGTATTTCACTAATAACTAATATATAAGCACAAATCTCTATTAGACATTGTCATCATAATTTATGATTGTTTGACATTCAGTTCAACCAGAGATTTTAACCGTAAACAAAAGTGTATAAGCGTTGCTACGCAACACACACAGATGTGTGTGTGTGTGTGTGTGTGTGTGTGTGTGTGTGTGTGTGTGTGTGTGTGTATGTGTGTGTAGCGATTCCGTTGTAGTGTGCGTAATGCCTTTTTTAATGAATTTAATGCATTTCTAATCCATTATTATATGAAATTTCAGTTTTATGCACTTCTCATTATATACTTCAACTGTGCCAAATTTCGTACTTGTCCATCCACGTAATTTTCGTAAAAATGAGTACAAAGTTTTTGCTTCACGTATTAATATATAGATAATGTATACATTAGTACATATATATCGATGAATGTATATGTATAATTTATACTCGCGTAAACATCGGAAAACTTAAAAAATTTACAACCTTAGCATGTTATACTTCTGTTTACCGCTTTAGAGAAGCGTCTAAGCTGACATACATCCCATTGGGCTCGTACATCATAACGGGAAGGAAATTGATACTCACGTGAAATACATATTGTAGATTAAATGCTCACATTATAAATACGGTTGTTACTTTGTTACGCATTAACTACTAAATCGATTTTAAAAATTATTTCACTAACGGAAAGCTACGTTACCAGTAAACCAACAATCAGTTACTTTTTACGCGGTGAAAGCCAAGGACAGAAGCTAGTATCATGTAAAAAATCACTTTTAATACCAGTAATATATCAGTGCTTGCCAGTGACAATGTATTATATCAATATTTTTATCAATATACTCTGATAATATGCCGATAGGAAAATGAAAGCTTATAATATTTGGTAATGCTGCAATTTAGAGTTTCATTTACCTCTTTTTCGTAATTACATGTAAAATACTTTCAACCCTACTGCATAAATGGTGCAATGAATAACCTAATCTGCTATTCTAAGTGTCGTGTTTCGTTCGATTCACATGATGGAAAACATTTTGTGCGATCCACAACTCTCAACTGTCTCCATGGACTTGTGATTTTTAAAATAGATCGCAGCACCGGGTGCAATTCTAAGCCATCCATGAGTCCACTTGAGCGTAAAACGAGGGTCAAACTGTTTAAAAGTTTGATCACATACTTGTTTTCTATAAGAAATGTTATAAGGAGTTGAAACAAACGGACGCGGCGAACTTCGCACCGCCTTTTTCATAATTATTTTGTTTTAATATTTATCAGTTTGGTTTTAGTATTATTCGTGCGATGACGGAGTAAGAATACAATTCACCCCCCCGTGAGTATCGTAAAAGACGACTAAAGGATATACCGCCTTTTCTTATCGATTTCAAAACCTTTTTAATCTAGATCTACATGTAATTATGCTAAAAATGTTGAACCGACGGGACGAACGTCAAATTTTTGACAGGTAAGAACGGTTTGTATGGGAAAATAAAAATATATTATTTGTATTTTATTCGCAATTTTACATATTTTCTCACCGTATAAACCTTCCCTAGACTTCGACAAGTAATTCAAGACCAAAATTAGCCAAATCGGTCCAACCGTTTTCGAGTTTTAGTGAGACTAACGAACAGCAATTCATTTTTATATATATAGATTTAAAGGCCTTTCCCAGGGGCTTTTAATCGTCGTGCTAATAAGATTTTATTTAAACATATTAAATAATTTCCGTATGGTGACGGAGTAAGAATACAATTCACCACTCCCTAGCTTGCCTGTAGTTGTCACAAAAGACGACTAAGGGATATGCAACATATACGCAAGCGAAGGTAAACTCGAAATAAAACCCTTTGCCTAAACGTCTGATCACCGTGGTATATAAGAATATAGACAGCTACCTGATAGTAAAATATTATCAAAATCGGTTCAGCCGAAAAATTACCCGGAACAAACAGACAGACAGCCAAAAATTTTTAAACTGGTTTTTGGGCATAGTTATCGTACAAATAGCCTATTGAGAATGATTAAAACCCATTATTTTGACATTACAAACAGACCCTTCAATTTGATTTATTTGTATAGATGGCAAAATAAACGAAATATGTTGCAAATGTCATCGAAATCAATATTTACCTGACATATCCCTTCCTTGGTGGATAATCTTTGTGATAAACGGAGTGGTTGAGGATCATCTTCTCATTGCCGGTGTCCAACCACGACCGCTGAAGGACAAAGTCGCGATTCTTGAGTGGGGCCGGACATGACACTGAAATCATACAATCTAATTAATAATATATTACTGTTTTACTGTTAAAAATTACAATATCTTAATATATACAAATTACGTGTTACGTTGTTTGTCCGCGATGGACTCCTAAACTACTTAACCGATTTTAATCAAATTTGCACACCGTGTGCAGTTTTATCCAACTTGAAAGTTAGGATAGCTTACATCTTAATTTATAGTCGCAATATTATTTTATTGCAAATTATTTGTCTATTATTTGACATTCACAATTATCTTTTAACTTCAAACGATTGTAACAGATGGCGATATCTGTTGACTGGATTGAGTAATTAATTAATAGATGGCGCTGCTATGTCAAACCTACAAACGTATCATATACGATTTTAACTTACTTTTTTACATAGATGCCATTTGTAAAAAATGTAACGACCTCCATAACAAATGTTCTCCTACAGTTCCACTTAAATAGTTTAATAAAATGTAATATAACAAAAACATTAGCCACAGCAACGCGTGGCCGGGCCTGCTAGAAGTACATATTGCTAAAAGAAGTACATATTGAGTCAACCTCAATCAATTGAGATAAGAGCAAGGTGATGATGTTGAATATTTACATATATTATCTAACTATATAAGTTGTTTCACGATTACATTTATCGGTATAAAATGAATGCCTTAATAATTTGAAAAATCTGAAACACGCTTGACCCAGCAGGCGAATCAGGGTTCGTGAACCGAGTTTTAGGCAACTGCCCGCTATACTCAGTTTATAATATTCGAAATTGCAAATATTTTTAAAGTCAACAAAGTAACTTCTTAACTCGATTTGATCCGAATTTGCCGAGTTATTAAGACAAACACTATCTTGGATTATAGTTTTTCTTTTCTACGATATCTTTGAAATAAATTACCAGTTTACAATATGATTACAATTTAATTTACGGCAATCGAGAGGATTTTTAAGATCGACAAAGTAATACTACATATTTACAAGAAAATCGATTTGAGAAGAAGAAAAATTTTGGGAGTTAATTTGAAAAAAAGGTTTTTTGTACGTGTATTGCGTTTTCGATATCTCAATGAAGACAATTACCGATTTTGAATAAGATTGAGTTAATCGACGTCGTTTGTTAAGTAGAAGAGTAGATTAAAGTAATGATCTATTGATCCGAACAAATCTAAATAAACCAATTTCTCAAAATCTACCATGTCGATTTGATCTGTTTATTTAAAATATAAATAATCTTTTATATTGATATGGTCACTATAAGAAATTGTTAGGTTAGCTAGTTACGTAATAACTTAAGACAGAAGGTGCCTTAAGTAGGGACTGAATAAATTAACCGACTTGGTATTACATGGATCTCATAACTTTTTATATTAGAAGAACTGAGTTGCGAGGCTTGGTTTTTGTTCAAGTTTTGTTTTTGATGGCATTAAACTTACAGGCATCTAAGTTTAGTAAAGGCAGTTATGATACCGCAAACCGCATTTTAATCGGATATCACATTCCAAAGTTACGAGAGGTTTACTAGCATCCACAATAAAATCCATTCATAGCAAAATCTACCCCCTATTTTATACACATAAGGAGAATTACAGGATATATTCTTCCCTAAGGGGCTTATTTTTAGAATAATCCTTTTAAATAAGAGTCTACATAACAAAAGTAAGGCGCTGTCTAATGCTTAATTGAGCTTACGAAATGCTTAATTTTTAAATCAATAAGAAACGCAAGTAAAAGTATCACCTTTTTTTGAAAATGAATTCATAAATTTTCCTCGAATTGGATTGAAAATTCTGAAATACATATTTTTAATTTTACAAAACGTGCATCATCACCTCAGCCTTACGCCTCCTCAACAATATGAGGAAAATTGACCTAGTATACCGCGCTGGTCAGACGTATTGGTATAGAGTTTTATGTCGAATTTGCCTTCTCTTGCAGAGATATTATTTGCGTATCATATATATATCCTATCCTTAGCTTTACAACACTCAAAGGTATGTAAAAGAGATATAGGTAAAAGAAAGAAACAATTTGATCGTGTACCTATACTATATTTAATATAATAATAATATAAATATACGTACGTAAACACTAAAATAACTAATGAATCGATAAATTTCATTTAAACTGTCTGCACGGTGCAACCGCCGCATCGCATATTTGTGCGATCATCAATAGTGCTTTATATAAATTCACACTCATTTGGCCGTGTGGCGACGGTTTGAGAATACATGTGTCGCCACCCCTTACTTGCCCGTGGGAGTCGTAAAAATCGGCTGAGGGTTCACCAGGAGAGTGGGCAGCAGCTCTCTCCTGGGAAACGTAAAACATCCATACTGCGATCGCCAACCCGCCTGCCAAGCGTGGCGATTACGGCAATATCCCCTTTTTAAAAATGGCGTACAACAAAAAAATGGCCCCCAGTCACGGCGGCTCCGGTACCCTACGGGCTCATTTTGGTGGCGGGCCCAGTAGTGGTGGAGCGGGGGGTGCGAGGAATCTCCGGCAGCGATCCGGCTACCAACAAAAACGACCCTTGGCCCTGGTAACACACAACATTCGGACACTCAGGACTGACGAGAGGGTCATCGAGCTGGAAGAGGAATTGAGCAAAATCCGCTGGGACATTGTAGGATTATCAGAAGTGCGAAGAGAGGGCGAGGGCACGATAATCCTCCAGTCTGGAAACTTGCTCTTCTACCGGGAGGGCGATCACCCGTCCCAAGGTGGTATAGGGTTTATCGTTCGTAAGTCTCTCATAGACAACGTGGAGAGGATCGAGAGTGTGTCGACAAGGGTAGCGTACCTTATACTCAGAATTACCAAGAGGTATTCGCTGAAGGTTATACAGGTATACGCACCGACCTCGACATACTCCGACGACGAGGTGGAGGCATTTTACGAGGACATCTCGTAAGCCATACACACGTCCAAAACCCACTTCACGGTGGTTATGGGAGACTTTAACGCGAAACTAGGCAAAGGGAGTGATGATGAGTTGAGAGTGGGGAAACATGGATATGGACAGAGAAACCAGAGGGGCCAGAAACTGGCTGATTTTCTGGAGAGGGAAAGCCTCTTTATGATGAATTCCTTCTTCAGGAAGCAGCCACAAAGGAAATGGACCTGGATTAGCCCCGATGGTTCAACAAAAAACGAGATAGACTTCATCTTGTCAGACAAACGACAGATATTCAATGATGTCTCAGTGATCAGCAGAATTAAAACTGGGAGCGATCACCGGATGGTACGAGGCACATTGAATATCCATACAAAAGTCGAGCGGTCACGCTTGATGAAGTCTACACTCCGACCTACATCTGTCCAATACCAGAACCTCGAAAACTTTCAACTCGAACTACATAATCGCTTCCAATGTCTGGACGAGTGCGAATCTCCGAACGATATGAACAACAGGTTCGTGGAAACTGTCCATGCGGTTGGGTCGATATTTTTCAAGGCTCACCGCGTTAATAGACCTAAAAAACTTTCTGACCAGACTCTCGAGCTCATGGAGCGGAGAAAAGAGATGACGGTGCAGTCTGCAGCCGATTGGTCCAAACATAGGCAGCTAAATAGACAGATCTCCAGGTCTGTGCGTCGCGATATTCGCCGATTTAATACGTTCCGGATTAAAGAAGCGATAGAGCGGAATCGTGGCTCGAAAGTGTTCGCACAAGATCTGTCTATTGGGAAAAGCCAAATGACTAAGCTGAAGACCGATGACGGCACTGTCATTTCATCCCAAAGTGAGATCTTGGGAGAGGTCGAAAGGTTCTATGGAGAGTTATACAAATCATCCCGAAATCCTGTTGTCGGCTTGGTCCAAGATCCCAGATCCAAGCTAACTCGGCACTATACCGAAGAAATCCCGGACATCAGCTTGTACGAGATCAGAATGGCTCTCAAACAACTACGTAACGGTAAGGCACCGGGAGATGATGGAATTACGGCAGAGCTTTTGAAGGCGGGCGGCAAGCCGGTATTAATAGCCCTTCAGAAGCTATTTAATTCCGTTATCCTCGGGGGCGACGTTCCAGAGTCGTGGACCAGGAGTGTGGTGGTACTGTTCTTCAAGAAGGGTGACAAAGCTCTTTTAAAGAACTACAGACCCATCTCACTCCTGAGCCATGTTTATAAGTTGTTTTCGAGGGTCATTACCAATCGACTCACGCGCAAGCTCGATGACTTCCAGCCGCCCGAACAAGCCGTCTTCCGAAAAGGCTATAGCACCATAGACCATATCCTCACGCTTCGGCAGATTATACAAAAGACCGAGGAGTATAATCGGCCCCTGTGCTTAGCGTTTGTGGACTATGAGAAAGCCTTTGATTCAGTCGAAACTTGGGCGGTGCTGCAGTCCCTTCAGCGGTGCCAAATCGACCATCGCTATATCGAAGTGCTGAAGTGTTTGTATAGGAACGCCACAATGTCAGTCCGTATCCGGGATAAGAGTACGAAACCGATCCAGTTGCAGAAAGGCGTGAGACAGGGAGATGTCATCTCTCCGAAACTGTTCACCACTGCACTGGAAGATGTCTTCTAGCTCTTAGACTGGACTGGACTCGGCATCAACATTAACGGCGAATACATCACTCACCTTCGATTCGCAGACGATATCGTCGTTATGGCAGAATCCATGGAGGACCTTGGCACTATGCTCAATGATCTCGGCAGGGTATCCCAACTAGTGGGTCTACGAATGAACATGGACAAGACGAAAGTCATGTCAAATACCCATGTCATTCCTGTACCGGTCCTAGTTGGCAATGCGATTCTCGAAGTTGTCAATCACTATGTTTACCTAGGACAAACAGTCCAGTTAGGTAGATCCAATTTCGAGAAAGAGATCAGCCGACGAATCCAACTCGGTTGGGCAGCGTTCGGGAAACTTAAGAGGATCTTCTCGTCCAACATACCTCAGTGTCTGAAAACACAGGTCTACGACCAGTGTGTGTTACCAGTGATGACTTACGGCACGGAAACGTGGTCCCTAAATGTAGGCCTCATATCAAGGCTCAAAGTCGCTCAGCGTGCTATGGAACGGGCTATGCTCGGGATTTCTCTGCGAGATAGAATCCGGAATACAGAAATCCGCAGAAGAACGGGTGTAACCGACATAGCACGAAGAATTAGCACGCTGAAGTGGCAATGGGCAGGCCACATCGCTCGACGAACCGACAACCGCTGGGGAAGAAAGGTTCTCGAGTGGCGACCACGCATCGGACGACGCAGTGTAGGACGCCCCCCCACTAGGAGGACCGACGACCTAGTGAAAGTTGCTGGGCGTCGTTGGATGCAGGCGGCACAGGACCGCACATTGTGGCGCAATACGAGGGAGGCCTACGTCCAGCAGTGGACGGCAATGGGCTGAAATGATGATGATGATGATGACACTCATTTACTTCACCAACAGTTCGTAATATCGACTCACAACAATCATATCAGCAGTTATATCATTAGTTTAGCTGCTCGAATATAGGCTTAAATGACAATTTATCGTTTTATTCCCGTTTAATCATCAGCATCTAGCTTAACAAAAGGTTGCACGTATCAGCCCGTAGACTTTTTCTTAAAAGACTGTGTTGGCTTACGAACAGTTAACTGTCTAAATATTTTGAAATTTGAAGTGAAAACTTCTTCACGTTGAACATTTTTGTGGGTGAACAAAAATCATGAAACTAGCATCATCGTCACGTACGCCTGTCTCGAAGAATGATATAGAGCATATGAATGTCTGCTTTTTGCTTTCAAAGTTACAAACACCAAGCATTAGATTTGAAATGTTAGTCAACTTTTATTCAAAATATTGCACTACACATATTCTAATAAATTATTAGCTATAACCTATTAATTTAGATAATTATTTTAGAACTATTTATGATTTATAAAGAAGTGTGTATGACCAAGGTATAAATTGCTTTTTAACACTTCTTTACAAACCAAAAATAATTCTAAAATAATAATCGAATAGCTCGAGAATACAATTCAAAAGTTACTTAGTTTTCCCTTCTATCGGCAGTCCCCAAAGACAGCCCCGCACTTTCTTTTTTTTTTACAAACTGAAATTGCCTTGGTATGTTTACATATGAATTGAAATAAAAGACCTTTATAATAAAACCATTTTACCAGGTTTTAATTTGCTTCTGCTATCCAAGTTATATTCGAGACAAAAACAGGTTTATACATATAACATAGGTAGCCCTACGCCTGTTTCCCAGGGGGCATACAGAGACTATGGATTTGCATTAGGGCTTCCAATCCTGCAGTCTGAATTCAATCTCGGTATTTGCGGGACTACGAATTTTCAATCCCACAGGATCCCGGTATTTGCAGGAGCATATCGAAAATATTCACATTTATATAAGGCAAATTAAACAATGAATTAATCAACTCCACATTTATTTACGTATATATTACTATGAATATGAGATCAATCAAATTACGTCGTTTATTTGTAACAAAAAAAGAAGGAATTAATCAAATAACTACACAATTATTAAAGTATTACTACTAGTATAAGATCAATCCAATTACACTGTTTATTTATCACACAAAAAGAGTGATTTAATCAACTAACTACACATTTATTTACGTATTACTATTATCATGCGATAAATCAAATTATACCGTTTTTTTTCTTCACAAAACAGTAACAAATACTAAATAAAAAACAAATCTTTTTCAAAAAATACACAAAGAAAATTAAAAAATCAACTAATAAAAACACATTTAGTAACTACTACTTTATATAGAATATGTTACTGTTTGAGTTTGAGAGTTTATTAAGTTTGAGGTTGCATGCACGCTTTTTTTTCAATCCCGCAAATCCCGCGGGTCCCGCGCCCGTAATCCCGCATCATGCGGGATTGGAAAATAGCGCAAGATCCCGCAATACCGAGATCTCGGTATTGGAAGCCCTAATTTGTTATTGGTACTCTTAATTATAATCATCTCATCTTATATATGTTTCACTGTTGGGCTCAGGCCTCCTCCATAATGGGAGGGGAATTGACCTACTATTCTACACTGCTCAGACGTGTTGGAATAGGGTTCTGCTTCGAGTTTTCCTTCTTTTGCATAGATGTTAAATGCTTATTGTATCCCTTAGTCGTCTTTTACGACTTCCACGGGCAAGATAGGGACTGGCTAATTGTATTCTTACTCCGTCACCACACGGATATTATGAGGACATATTTTTTACAAAGTCATATTATGACCTATTTTTACAGGACATATTTTTTACAAGGTCATATTATGACCTGGTAAAAAATACGTCCTCATAATATCCGTGTGGTGACGGAGTAAGAATACAATTCACTACCCCCTATTTTCTCCGTAGATGTAGTAAAAAAACATGGTGGTCTGTAAAGTCGGTTTACGGACGATAGTTTAACGTGACTACGTCATAACAAAACATTGATAAAATGACTGCATACTTTTATGATTAAAATTGAATCTTCGTAACCAGTATCCATTATTATAAGCTATTGAAATTAAATCGGGTCAGCAATTACCGTAAGTCTCGATAGATGGCGCTGTTCAGTTTAGTTGAAACGCATTGTACTAAATGAATATATTTGAAATCCTTTCGCATCGATAGATGGCGCGCTTTAGTACAGCTGAATCGCAAACTACTTAATAATAAAACAATGAGCGTAACGGGACACTTTTTCGTGCTTGCAGCCAGCGTTCATCGATTTATTAGACGTTGTCACGTCAAAACGAGTGAAGGACATAATATGTAAATAACGTCTATGCAAGGCAAGGAAAACTAAATAAAATAACTCGTCTGACCAATATTCTATAGTAGGTCAATTTCTCTCCCATTATGGAGAAGGCTTGAACCCTGCAACGGGACGTAGATGAAGTGATGAATATGACCTTTCACCATCACTTCATCAATTTAATACAGAAACGTACGAAGTGTTTTCTCCTTGCTCCACTCATGTTTGCATTGCAAATTTGCTATATCCCTACACTACATCATTATTTACTCCACAGCACTCTCTTATAATAGTATACACCAATTTTACAATTTACGATATACAATCTTCAAAGAGCTCCTATCTCTACAGCATTTATTTTACTTTCATGTCTTCCCTGCCAATTCCAACTTTGACTACGTTGGTGAGTAAAACATTATTAATAACCTTAGAACGACTCGCACACAGCAATCCTGGTATCTATTGCCATTTCCTTTTCCCTTACTAATCTCTTTTATGAAACCTGAGGTATACTAAGAGTTCCGCAGATGTTCATTATGAACATTGTATTAAAACACCATGCAGCTTTGCCTTTTAGCACTGATTTAACTTCCAAAAAGAAGAAAGATATAGTCTCTCCGCAAAAAGATGCACCAAAATAAGCATTTATTTGATTTATATGTTTAAAGGTACGCTTCTCTCATCATCGCAACCCACATACGTCCCACTGTTGGGCTCGTGCCTCCTCCACAACGGGAGTTGATATAGGGTTTCATTTCGAGTTGTCCTTCTGTTGCACAGATCTCATGTACATATTATATTCCTTAGTCGTATTTTACGACATCCACGGGCAGGATAGGTTGGTGAATTTTATTCTTAATCCGTCACCACACAGAACGCTTCTTTACAATAGATTAATTACCATTGCAAATATTTACAATATCAATTACAAAAAAAAAACTCCCAAAGGAGCTTTAGAAAAGATGTCCTAGGAAGATACAGAAAAGTTATTAGCTATATTAAAATAAATGTTTTTTTTTGTTTATGGGTGGGCTATGGTAAACGCCCATGCCGTTCATTCCTTCCGGGGCGACGAAAGGATGGCGCGTGGGCCCATATCCCACCCGCACCCGCGTCGCCTTCGTCGTTGGACCGACCACCAGTGCCGAGTTCCTCGTCCTCAGTGGTCGGCCCGAATTGAAATAGATGTTAGAGATTAGAAAGAGATTGTTACAACATTAGAATTACAACTTACTGACATTAAAAAGTTACTTTAGAATTAGTATCCATATTTCGTAAAACATTCTGACATGAAGAAGTTAAATAAACTATTATCATTATTACTAATATACAAATTGGGGGCTGTAATACTTTCTTATAGTACATTAGACGTGCCTTCTTGGACCTATGGATTCCTTCTGCTCATAAAAGCTTGCAGTGTCCTCCCATTAACTTTGTTACAAGTAGGTATTTATACCTATAAAAATATGTTAACATAAAATATTCAATAAACATCAGTATCATTATCTAATGCTCTGTTGGTCGCAAAGTTTTTTATTTTATTCGCTAACTAAATTGTGCTGTTGCCCTTGAAAGTTAGCATTAGCTCTGGTTTTATTAAAAAGTAATATACAATGAAAGCGTATTACAAAAAATCGCTCAAATGTGAGTCGGACTCGCGCACGAAGGGTTCCGTACCAATGAGCAAAAAAGGATAAAAAAATCGCGTTTATTGTATGGGAGGGGTTCCCTCAAATATTTAATAGGTATACCTATGTAATTGCCGTTCTGCAGTACTGGCCATTTCAAATCAAAATAATTTTTGTTTGGCTAAGAATTCTAATTTCAAATTAATTTTATTTTAAAACATGGAGTTCATTTTCCAAAAGCAGTCATTTGTTTATTGATTAGTGTTACGTTTTCATCGCATTTCAATCTTTTTCGTCATCATGGATACGTTAAAAATTCGAGTAATTATGGAATATGAGTATCGTCGTGGCAGCAACGCGGCACAAGCGGCACGCAATATCAACGATGTTTACGGAGCTAACACTACAAACCAACGCACCGCCAGTTATTCGTTTGCTCGCTTCCGTTCTGGCAATTTCGACCTGAAAAATGAACCTCGCGGTCGTCCGAAGACTTTGGTCTGCAATGACGAATAATATTGGTCCATTTGCGTCAAATTGGCAAGGTAAGAAAGATTGACAAATGAGTGCCCCACGAACTCAATGATCGCCAGCGCGAAGTACGCGTCGAGACATGCCTTGCATTGTTCAACAGATACACAAATGAAGGAATTTTGAAACGCATTGTTACTTGCGATGAAAAATGGATTCTGTTTGATAACCGCAAGCGCTCAGCAAGTTGGTTGGATCCTGGTTCAGCACCTAAACAATGCCCTAAACGAAAACTTATCCCTAGAAAAGTGGTGGTCACTATTTGGTGGTCTAGCGCCTAGCATGGAGAAGCTGGCACATCTCCAACCAGCATTGGTCAAGCGCTCGTCTCCGCTGCTTCTGCACGACAATGCGCGACCTCATACTGCACAGCAGACGGTCTCCAAGTTGCAAGAACTGGGGTTGGAAGCTCTTCGTCATCCGCCATACTCACCAGACCTTGCGCCTACAGACTACTTCTTTTTCCAATATTTGGATAACTTTTTGGCGCGAAAGAAATTCAATACTCGAGAGGCAGTACAAAATGCCTTTGAAGAATTTGTTGCCTCCCGTCCAGCTGATTTCTTTAAGAAGGGCATCAATAAACTGCCGCTGCGTTGGCAAAGATGCATTGATTGCATGGGTGATTACTTCGATTAATACAAATAAAAAATACATGAAAAAAATCGTTTAATATTTTTCATACATAACGGCAATTTCATAGGTAAAGACCTAATATTTTACTTTGTTTTTAGTATTTGTTGTTATAGCGGTAACAGAAATACATAACTAGTAAAAATTTCAAGTGTGTAGCTATCGTGGTTCTTGAGAAGTTTGCCTGGTGACAGACAGATGGACAGACAGACAGCGAAGTCTTAATAATAGGGTTACGTTTTTGCCTTTTGGGTACGGAACCATAAAAAGTAAACTTGTAAAAGAAAAAGCAAGCACAATTTAATAAAGGTTGTTTTTATCACTCTTAGGTAGGTAATTCGTATGTAAATACGATTCTGTATATTTTCTGTATACCTACGTGTAAAAAATGTTAAAGAATAACTACGACTTACATTTAAATAAGATTGTCATGGATACTTGTATTCTGCCTTGCCTAACATATGACTCTCAAACATGGATGAACCAACAAAATCAAAATAACAAGATTTCAGAGAGCCATACAATGGAAAGGAGCATATTGAACTTAAGAAAATTTTCAAAAGTATAAAGTTAAGAAATACGCAGCAGGATAAAACTAACGGACGCGCTCCGAAAAGTTTTAAAATTATAATGGCAATGGGCCACATGTGGCAAGATGCACTGATCAGCGATGGACACTTACAAGCACCACATGGCCCGGCCCACAAGAGAAAAGGAGCGCAGGACGGCCACGAAAACGATTCGCCAACGATATTAAAAAGTTGGCGCGAAAAACTGGGTCGAGATAGCCCAAGATAGAAAAAATTGGAGCAGGCCTATACCCATGCGCCTGATGCCGCCCTAACAGAGACTGCGGGTGACCAGACCGGGGATTTAGTTCGGCACCCGTGGAGAGGTTAGCGTCGCGACGGCGATTGGCGTCCCGGGGGGACGTCGATGGGAGAGGGTACTCCCTCGGGGTATTCTATCGGGTCGACCACTGAAGTCAAGGAACTCTGCAGCGGTCCAACGACAAAGGCGTCGTGCTATATGGGTGGGTTACGGGGCCGCGTGCCGCCCCTCTGTCGCCCTGAACGGAGCCGGAAAGCGGGTGCGCTGGCCGTGGCTAACCCCAAAAAAAAAAACGCCTATACCCGGCAATAAGGGTTCCTACACCCAACATCAATATAATTTAAACAAAAACTAGAAATACAAATAAAATATACGTATAAGGTATATATCCTTACTGATATTATAAATGCGAAAGTACGGATGTTTGTTTGTTTGTTACGCTTTCACGCTTAAACCACCGAACCGATTTCAAAAATTCTTTCACCAATGGAAAGCCATGATATCAGGAAGTAACATAGGCTATATTTTATCCCGGTATTCCCATGGGAACGGGAACCACGCCGCGGGTAAGGCGATTGAAACCGAAGCGAAATTAGGGCGGGTTGCTAGTATACTATAAAATAAGATGTCTTTATTTATAAGATTGGTCATGAGAAATAAAAGGCTTTATTATTATTAAATGTCCTCTTATTTTCACGGGATTCTCTAACTGGGCAGATACCCTGTTCTTTGATAAGCTCAACACATCCCGCGCGAAGAAAGACCGACGTCCTACCTGAAAAGGGCGGACATCGGTCGAGGTCGGTACTCCTCAGGGGATATTCCGTCGGGCCGACCACTGACAATAAGTCACCCTGCTCCGGTGGTCGGTCTAACGACGAAGGCGACGTGTCACGGGTGGGTTACGGGTGTGCGTGGTAGATTATTGTAATGTATTCAAACAACGTTTAAACTTGACAATATGTAAGTGCTCTTAAGGGGCTTATGCAGAATAAATGAATTGATTTTATTCGTGCTTACGCCCCTCTGTCGCCCCGGACGGAGCGGCGCGAGGAGTGCACCGACCGTAACCTACACCAAAAGAAAAACGCCTACACATCACATTATTATTATTATAAGGTGTAATTTCTTTTCTTTGTAAATAAAACTACTTTTACAGATTATATCGCGTTTGTATTTGATGTATGATTGACCAACGTTTCGAACATTTTGCAGCATTGATGGTCACGGGCGGACTAAGGTGTCTCACGTCCAATAAGTCATCGTTATTACAGACATTTATAATTATCTACCCGATACAGAAAATTAGTTATTAAATTTATTAAATTTTGACCCATATTTTAGTACAAATTTAATGCCAGTGTAAGAAGAAAATGATTCTATATGAAAAAATTATATTGTTTATGGTTAGTAATTATTAATTATTAAATTTGTAGCAATTATTGTTACAATTTGTTGATTTAAACCTAACAAAACTAATATACTACCACCGGATCGGAACGCGGCCACACTGAGAAAGATCCGGCAAGAAAACTCAGGGGACATAATGTTAAATTAATATTGATTTTTATTTTTAGATGTGGCTTACTTTGTTTTACTAAAAGGTTTTTTGATTTATAAAATTATCTTTAACTATTATTATTGTGGGTCAAATCTATACAATAACTGCACAGATGGCGTAGTGGTTAAGATAGCGACCTACAGTGCCAGTGTCGGGGGTTCGAATCCCACGCGGGACAACACTCTCGTAAATATCGCGTAAACATCAGATATCATTATTTCTTTCCTTTTATTTTTTGACAGAATGTCATATTTTTAAGAAGTCTTTAGCATTCACCTCCACGAGATAATAATACCCTAAAGTTAAACAATTAAAAAAATATATTATCAAATTCTAATTATTTAATTAATTAAAAATATATATTATATCTTCTAATTATATGCACGTCATCCCTTATCAAAAATTTATATTTAAATAAACTTTCTGCATTCCCAAATACGCAAACAACTCATTTAAAATATATCTTATAACCGAAACAAATAATTACGTAGTAAGTTCTAAGCTTGAGGGAAATGAAATGCCATAAGTTGTGGACCGAGAGAGGGTGAAAGTTCCGCTTCGATAATATTATATTTCGATAAGTCATCTCAACTGAGAAATAATATCGAGGTAACGACGAATGATGGTTCATTAATATCTAGTAGCGTTAAGCATAGAAATCGCAATAAATGTTACTGATTAGGGTTATTAATCGACTTCGAGAAAAGGAAAAGGTTCTCGACTACTAAAGGAAAGTATGAGGACAGTAAAGCAGGCCTTGTTATGAGTGAGAATTAAACAGATGTTTGTATGGGGTCAATGGTCCATTCGCTTAGTCATATACGACGTGCATGGGAATGGAAAGCGGTAATAACATATTATAATTATTTGAAATAAAACTATTATTACAGTGTTTGCCCGTTTGTATTTTCACGCGTTCTTGAGGTTAAGCCTCCTCCATAATAGGAGAGAAATTGGCCTTACTATTCCATGCCGGTCAGACATTGGTATAGGGTTTTATTTCGAGTTTTCTTTCCCTTGCATAGATGCTATATGCATATTATATCCCTTATTCGTTTTTTACGACATCCACAGGCAAGATAGAGAGGGTTGAATTGTATTCTTACTCCGTCACCACCCGGAAAGTTTGTATTTTATTAGCTTTTATTTAGTTCGAGATGGATGTTCCGTGCAAGTTTATCTTCAACCGAATGAGCTGCATTTTAGCATACACATCTAATATCTTTAAACGAGCAATTCTTGTATATATATACCTATATATGTATATATATATTTTTTTTTTCAGGATCTCGGAAACGGCTCCAACGATTTTGTTGAAACTTGACATACTAGAGGTTTCGGGTCCAAAAAATCGATCTAGCTAAGTTTTATTTATAGAAAATGTTGTTTTGTACGTGTTTTTAGCAAAACAAACAATGACATTAAATTTTAAAAGAATATGAATTCAAATTTCGTTGTTAACTTCATGAGTTACGATAGCTCAGATGGGAAGTTGACAGGTTCTAATTTTGGTTTTTTTGGCATTCAAACAGCGTCGGTTCGAATCTCGGTGTTATTATTATTCTCTTTTTGTAATTTTTTATATATTTTTTATTATTTATTTTTTATTTTTATTAATATATATCTAAATAAATTCGATAAAAATATTCCGAGCGAAGCTCGGTCAACCAGATATTTTAGCTTAAATGACAATGAATGATGAGCTAAATGACGTCATTCTATATCTAATATGGCCGACGATCCAAGATGATGGACTAGCTATTTTATATGCACTCCTACAAAATGGATATCAAATGGTTTGCAAAGAAGTATACGAAAATTTTAAGCATTTAAATGAAAAATTGTTTTTAAAAATCTTTTCCACTTTTAATTTATTTAATTTCTCGACTGGTCATTCCTCCCGCGACCATGAACGATGAAAAACATTCGCAAAATTGGGACATTAAAATACAAATGCAAATGCGATGTCGTCATCATCATTGCTCCCCACATACGTTCTACCCCACATACGTCCCACTATTGGGCTCGGGCCTCCTCCACAATGGGAGGGAATTTGACTTACTATACCATGCTGGTCAGACATGTTGGTATAGGGTTTCACTTCGAGGTCTCCTTCTCTTGCACAGATGTTATGTGCACATTATATCCCATAGTCGTCTTATACGACATCCAGGGGCCAAGATAGGGAGTGGTGAATTGTATTCTTACTCCGTCACCACACGGGAATGCGATGTATCCGTAAAAATAGTTTTATTTCAAAAGTATAACACTCACGAGAATATTATAAGTTAAACAATATTATACATCTTCCAGGGACGACAAAGGGATTATAATGTGTATATAATATCTACGGAAGAGAAGGAAAAATCGAAATAAAACCCTATACCAACATGTCTGACCAGCGTGGTATAGTCAATTTCCCTGCCATTCCAGGAGGCTCGAGCCCATTAGTGGGTCGAAGTTGAGCTGGTTGATGAGGACATAATATCTATGCAAGAGAAGGAAAACTCGAAATATAACTTGAAATAAAACCCTTTACCAACATGTTCGGCCAGTGTAGTACAGTAGGACAATTTTTCTCTAATTGTGGAGGAAGCTCGAACCCGATAGTGGGACGTATGAGCTGAGATGATGATGATGATGATGACTCCTAATTTCATAATAATTATCTATACTAATATTATAAAGAGGAAAAATTTGTTTGTTTGTATTGAATAAGCTCCGAAACTACTGGACCGATATCAAAAATTCTTTCACTAATGGAAAGCTATAATATCAGGGAGTAACATAGGCTATGTGTTATCCTGGTAATCCCACGAGATCGGGAATTATCCCACGGGTAAGTGGATTGAAACCCAAGCGAAGTGAGGGCGAATTGCTATTAATAATACTTATATTTTTATTCCAATTATCTCCATTAGTGTGAGCTTATAATGCTAGCTGAAATCTTTATATATACATTTCTTGTGTACGTGTGTATGTCACTGAACTCCTCCTAAACGGATGGACCGATGTTGACGAAATTTTTTATGTATGTTCATGGGGATTTGAGAATGGTTTACATTTACAATTGGATCCGGTAAGTGGCGCTGCTATCGATTTCAAGGAGAATTCTTTTTATGTTATTTGAACAGAACAATGTCTGTTGGGTCCGCTAGTCTTATATCTTTAAACGAGCAATTCTTGTATATATATATATATATATATTCAGGATCTCGGCAACGGCTCCAACGATTTTGTTGAAACTTGGCATACTAGAGGATTCGGGTCCAAAAAATCGATTTAGCTAGGTTTTATTTATAGAAAATGTTCTTTTGTCGGTGTTTTCAGCATAACAATAAATGACAATAAATTTTAAAAGAATATGAATTCAAATTTCGTTATAAATGTCAAGAGATACGGCAGTTGGGAGACGGCCGGTTTTAATTTTGAGTTTTGTAGCATCCAAACAGCGTCGGTTCGAATCTCAGTGTTATTATTATTCTCTTTTTGTAATTTTTTTATATAATTTTTATTTTTTATTAATATATATCTAAATAAATTCTACAAAAATATTCCGAGCGAAGCTCGGTCAACCTGATATTATATTATAAATAAATAAATTTTAATATAATAAGAACGTAAATATTAATAAATCTATAATTGAAATATAAATCAATATTATGAATAATATTGCCAATAAATCAAAACCATTTTAGACCTTTGTAGATTAATCGCGATCTTGTCAGAATAAAATTACGTTCTCCTTAAAATTTCCTATTTAAAATATAATTTCATAAAAGAGATTATAATATTAGATTGGTGCTTCGTACATTAATATTCATTCCAGACGAAAAGGTAAAGGTAAGATCAATCCTATTATACTTTATAAGGGATCTGAAAATTTAACTGTGGCTTAGAGCTTGTACTAATAGTAGTCCTATGCTTTAAAGATGATAGCTTTGGCAATGGCTGTTATTTACTAGAATATAATATTAGAAATGCGTTATTATTTAAATGATTATTTCATTATAAAGGGTTTTTTTCCATCATCATCATCATCGCGACCCACATACGTCCCACTGTTAGGCTCGGGCCTCTCCCGCAATGGAGAGAAGGAAGATCTGAAACAAAACCCTATACCAACACGTCTGACCAGCGTGATATAGTAGGTCAATTTCCCTCCCTTAGTGGAGGAGGCCCGAGCCCAATAGTGGGTATGGTATATATATATATACAATACAAGTGTATGGGCTAAGATGATGATGATAATCATGATGATATGTCTATATATTAGATGGACAGGCGACCCACGCTAGCCTAATTGAATAATTGGACAGGATTTTTAATATACATGGTGACTTTTTTAGCGTCTTACAAAAAAAAAAACCATAAAGTATCCGACCTAAGAAACATATCTAACATATTTAAATGTTCAATAATGGTAGTTATAAAAAAATAATAAAATAAAATAAATTAAAGTTAATATTTTGTAACAGCCTGTTTATCATGTTTACATTTTAAACAAACAAATCGTGCGGAATTTCGTTAGCCAATCATAGCTACGAAGTCCACGTCGACAGCTATTACAAAGCGTAATCCCTACCTACCCAGGTATCCTTGGTGATCCTAGATTGGCCGCCAATTGTTTTAGTATCCAACGGTGCGTGAAAGGGAAAGGTCAAGCGCATGAACTTACAATTCTTTAACTTAATTACCTATTTCACGACATCCTTGTGTGTTTGTGTTGTTACGAAATGTCTAACAGACATTATGAATACTCGAATATCGTACCAGTACGTACAAATAGTGCACAAATGGTCGTTTATGCATAGACAAAAAAATGGTGAGCAATTTGAACAGTTCTTTCAATATCGGTAGAACGATATTCTTGTTACTTTGTTCGCAATTATTTGTAAATAGTGTAAATAGCTGATTGCATTTTATCTAAATACATCTGAACCAATTTATTTTATTAAAATAATGACCTACTATTAGACTAGTAGATACCAAGTCTCTCACTAACACTTTAAATAATTATTTCTGATGGTCCTAAGTGCGTAGAAAGTATTAAGGAAAAAATTGGAGTCCGCACTTACTGAATACGTAGTGTTATTTCTGATAAGGACATAGGTAGATTATGGTACAATTTGGCAGACTATTTGGAGGGGCGCAGCGTCCTCTGCACCAACCGAGCAGAGGACGTTGTGCGAACGTCCATGACGTGCGGTGTCCCACAGGGGTCGGTCCTCGGTCCCACCCTGTGGAACATCGGCTACGACTGGGCGTTGAGGGGGAGCCTCCCGACCGGGCTGGGCGTGATTTGTTACGCCAACGACACGCTCGTCACAGCCCGCGGGGGGACGCTGGAAGAGGCGGCAAGCCTGGCGACTCTAGGCATCGAAGAGATCGTCAGGCGGATCGAGGCGTTGGGGTTGAGGATCGCCCTGGACAAGACGGAGGCTCTCTTGTTCCATGGGCGCCGCATGAGCCCTTCCATCGGCGCCTCGATCACCGCCCATTCGGTTGACATCAGCATCCGGGCCCATATGAGGTATTTGCGCCTGGTGCTCGACGGGCAATGGTGGTTCCGGGAGCATTTCCGCAGACTCGCTCCACGGCTCGTCGGCGCGGCGTCCACTTTATCGTGGCTTATGCCGAACGTGGGCGGACCGAGCGCTACGTGCCGACGGCTGTACGCGGGGGTCATCCGGTCGATGGCCCTGTACGGCGCACCGATGTGGGCGAGGTCCCTGACCGTCCGACTCAAGGCTCTTCTATGGCGACCACAGAGGGCCATGGTGGTCAGGGCCATATGCGGATACTGCACGGTGGCGACGGAGGCAGTGTGCCTGTTGGCCGGGACTCCCCCGTGGGACTTGAAAGCGCAAATGCTCGCCGGTTTATATCGGCGGGTGTCGGGGGTGAGAGCGGAAGGCGGTGTGGTCTCGTTGAGGGAGCTCACCTCACAATATATAAAATACTAGCAACCCGCCCTCGCTTCGCTTTGGTTTCACTCTTCCGCCTAGTTCCCTTAGAAGGTAAAAATTAACAAATGTTCTTTATTCATTTTTACTGAAGAGTATTTTCCGTGTGATGACGTAATAAGAATACAATTCACCACCCCCTCTTCTACCCATGGCTGTCTTAGGAGACGACTAAGGGATTATAATATGTATACTACATCTATGCAAGATAAGAAAAGAAACTAAAACCTATGGCAACACGTCTGACCAGCGTGGTATAGTAGGTCATTTTCGCTATCATAATGGAGGAGGCTCGAGCCGAACAGTGGGATGTATAAGGGTTTTAATGATGAAACAAATCATGAATGAAGAGTATTTAAGCAAAAATTGAAGAAAATCGAAGACGAATTTTGTCTCCTCATACAAACTTTACTACTGCTGTTCACCTCTTAGGGGTTGAATTCCAAAATATCCTTTCTTAACGGGTCCCTACGACACAAAATAAAATTACAGTCAAAATTGCATGTTTCTAGCTTCAATAGTTTCAGCTCGGCATTAATGAGTTAGTCGACCAACTTTTTCATACCTATTTACACCCTTAGAGGGTGAAAAGTAAGAAATGCTGAAACTCGTGTTTATTTATTTTTATTAAATAGTATTTGTGGAGAATTTGATGAAAATCGATGAAGATTATTTTCTCCCCTTACAAACTTTGCTGCTGGGGTTTACCCCTTAGGGGTTGAATCCCAGAAAATACTTTCCTAGTGGGTCCCTACGTCACAAAAAAAGTTTTGTTCTAATTGCATGTTTCCAGCTTTAGTAGTTTTGGCTCGGCGTTGATAAATCAGAGAACCAAATTTTTTATTAATTCATATTTACACCCTTAGAGGGTGAAAATTAAAAAATTCTGAAATCAGTGTAGATTTTTTTTCTCCTTATACAAACTTTGTTACTGCGGTTTACCGCCGTAGGGTTGAATTTCAAAAAATCCTTTCTTAGTGGGTTTCTACGTCACGCAAAGTAACTAATGTCAAAGGTTCATGTTTCTGGCTTCAGTAGTTTCGGCTCTGTGATAAGTTATTAAACTGACATCTTTCTACCTCTTTTACACCCTTAGAGGATAAAAATGGACAAACGCTGAAACACGTGTTTATTTATTTTTATTAAAGAGTATTTGTGCTTAATTTGAAGACAATAGCTAAAGATTTCTTTTCTTTCCATACAAACTTTACCGTAGCGTTTCACCCCCTTAGGGGTGGTATTTCAAAAAATCTTTTCTTAGTGGGTGCCTACGTCATAAAATGAAACTACGGTCCAAATTTCATTTTTCTAGCTTCAGTAGCTTCGGCTCACCCTGTTCCTTTATTTGTACACTAGCTTTTGCCCGCGGCTTCGCCCGCGTAAAAATTTACTTGCATATTGCACTATTATCGCAAAGAATATTATCGGCATAAAGAGTATTACATTTCTTAATTTAAGAAATACTCTATCTACGTGTCAATTTTTATCCAAATTTGCTCAACAGTTTAAGCGTTATTGAGTAACAAACATCCAAATATCTTCACAAACTTTCACATTTGAATATTACTTCCAGCCTTGTAGTTCAGATTGCCGTGCAAATATGATGATAAATATGCCTTTCTTTAGTCTCTGATAACGTACTTTTCCATTGGTGAAAAAAAAATTATATCAATCAAACATCCGCAGTTTCATTCACGTAGAAATTCCCATGCCAATACCGAGATAAAAAATGCCTATGTTACTCGCTGATATTATAAATTTACACACATACCAAAAAAAAAATAATATAAATTCCAGAAATATCAGAGATATAAATTGCCTATATTACTCGCTGACAACATAGGTAGCTTTCCATTGGTGAAAGAATTTTAAAAATTGCTCGACATCCCCCGGTATAGTTCTCGTTCCTGGCCAAATACCGGGATGAAAATAGCCTTTCACTGATAATATAGCTTTGCATTAGTGAATTAATTTTTAAAACCATTAAATTCCCGTGATTTCACCGACATTATACCCGATCCCGTAGGAATATCGGGATAAAATAGCTTAAATATGTTACTCGCTTAAAAATAGCTTTCCATTAGTGAAATAATTTTAAAATCGACTTGATTCAGCCACACCGGGATAAAATATAACCTGGGATAAAATATAGTCTAAGTTATTCCTTATGTACGACTGGTAGACCTGATGGTAAAATATAATCAATATCGGTCCAGACATTTTGAAGATTACCTGTCACGAATAGACAGACAGACAAAAAAATTTGGACCGTATTGTGTGAGCATAAATAAAACCTATTATTTTGATAGACAAACAGACGCTTCAAATTTATTTATTTGTAGAGATAGAAAATTGGAATAATATCTTGATTGTAACTTACTGTCTGGTAGCTGCTAGAAATATTACCACGCTTTCATTGTTCGTGGGTGTCGCAAAATACTACTAAGACAAAGATTTACATCGACCTGGACCGGTGATGCCGTCTGGCCAACAATGTCGTGCGCCAGGTCATAAAATGTTGCTAGAACCTTTGCAATATATCTACGATGGCAGAAGAGTACCTACATATCGCGTCGATCCAAAGTAATTAGGATAAGAGCAAGATAATGATGATATATCATTGGCTGGGTGTCTTCGACTATATGTGTTTTATCCTTTTGGGGCAGCCCAAAATTGTTTCTTAGTGAGTGCTTACCCCAAATAACCGATCGGTATACAAAATTTCACATTCTTAGGCCCGGTATCTTTGGCTATACACTTTCACCCTCTTAGGGGTTGAATTTCCGCGATGGGCTGTGGGTCGCTTAGACCGGGACCAGCTGGCGGAGACAGCCATCGTATACTCGTGGCTGTCCTCTGCCCACCAGTCGGACGGGGTGGACGCCGAGGCTGGCCGCATCCGCAGTGCGTTGACGCAGATCTGCGATGCGGCCATGCCCCGGGTACGGCGTCTGCCCCCGAGGAGGGGTGTCCACTGGTGGTCCCGGGAGCTGGCGGATCTCCGGGCTGCGTGTATCCGCGCCCGGAGGGCCTACACCCGCAGCCGGCGGCGCCATCGCGACGCGGAGCGGGAGGCCGTGCTTTACGAGGGCTACCGCAATGCGCGGTCGGCCTTCAGGCTGGCCGTCCGCTCCGCCAAGGACGTCAGTCGGAAGGAGATGCTGGACGGTCTCGACCGTGACCCCTGGGGACGCCCCTATCGCGCGGTGCTGAATAAGCTGCGCGCGCGGGGCCCTCCCCTCACCGAGACTCTCCAGCCCAGCCTTCTCACCCGGGTCATCGAGGACCTGTTCCCGCGGCGGGCGGAACACACGCCCCCGGTCATGGCTCCGCCAGACACTGACCGGGAGGCCGACGACGACAGTGTTCCGCCCATCACGGAACCCGAGATGGGGGTGGCGGTGACGCGCATGCGCGCAAAGTCTACCGCCCCCGGGCCCGACGGTGTTCCTAACCGCGTGCTGGCCCTGGTCCTCGAACACCTGGGACCCCGCCTCAGGGAGCTGTTCGACGCGTGTTTAGCGTCCGGACGGTTCCCTGGGTGCTGGAAGGAGGGAAGGCTGGTGCTCCTGCCGAAGCCGGGACGGTCTCCGGAGTCGCCTTCGGCCTACAGGCCTATCGTGCTGCTCGATGACACGGGCAAGCTACTGGAGAGGGTGGTAGCTGCCCGCATCGAGCGGCACCTCGTCGGCACGGGGCCCGATCTGTCGGACGCCCAGTTTGGGTTTAGGAGGGGTCGTTCGACGATCGCGGCTCTGTTGCGCCTGAGGGCCGTGGCGACTGAGGCCGTCACCGGCGGGGGAGTGCTGTTGGTGGTGTCCCTAGACATCGCCAACGCATTCAATAGTCTGCCATTCAGCTGCATCAGGGAGGCGCTCCGGTATCACGGGGTGCCAGTTTACCTGAGGCGGCTAGTGGCAGACTATTTGGAGGGGCGCAGCGTCCTCTGCACCGACCGAGCAGGGGACGTTGTGCGGACGCCCATGACGTGCGGTGTCCCACAGGGGTCGGTCCTCGGACCCACCCTGTGGAACATCGGCTACGACTGGGCGCTGAGGGGGAGCCTCCCGCCCGGGCTGGGCGTGATTTGTTACGCCGACGACACGCTCGTCACAGCCCGCGGTGGGACGCTAGAAGAGGCGGTAAGGCTGGCGACCTCGGGTACCGAGGAGGTCGTCAGACGGATCGAGGCGCTGGGGTTGAGGGTCGCCCTGGACAAGACGGAGGCCCTCTTGTTCCATGGGCGCACTATGAGCCCTCCCATCGGCGTCTCGATCACCGTCCACTCGGTCGACATCAGCATCCGGGTCCATATGAGGTACTTGGGCCTGGTGCTCGATGGGCGATGGTGGTTCCGGGAGCATTTCCGTAGACTCGCTCCGCGGCTCGTCGGCACGGCGTCCGCCCTATCGTGGCTTATGCCGAACGTGGGCGGACCGAGCGCTGCGTGCCGACGGCTGTACGCGGGGGTCATCCGGTCGATGGCCCTGTACGGCGCACCGGTGTGGGCGGGGTCCATGACCGCCCGACTTAGGGCCCTTCTGTGGCGACCACAGAGGGTCATGGCGGTCAGGGCCATCCGCGGATACCGCACGGTGGCGACGGAGGCAGCGTGCCTGTTGGCCGGGACTCCCCCGTGGGACCTGGAGGCGGAGATGCTCGCCGGACTATATCGGCGGGTGACGGGGGTGCGAGCGGAGGGCGGTGTGGTCTCGTTAAGGGATCTCACCGCCTGGCGCGTCGACGCCCGCCGAGACGTCATCGCCCGTTGGGCAGTCCGGCTGGAGAGGCCTCGGTTCGGGGTGCGAACCGTGGAGGCCTTCCGGCCGGTGCTGATGCAGTGGTTAGAGAGGCGGCACGGGTTGCTCTCCTTCCGACTGGTGCAGGTTTTGACGGGGCATGGGTGCTTCGCCAAATACCTGCACAAGGTCGTTAGGAGGGAGAGTACACCGTCCTGCCACCACTGCGATTGCGACGAGGACACGGCGCGCCATACGCTCGAGGCCTGCGGGGCTTGGGCAGTGCAGCGCTGTGAACTCGTCGCAATCATCGGTACGGACCTGACGCTGCCGGCTATCGCTAGGGCGATGGTCGACAGCGTCGGGAATTGGGACGCGGTCGCAGCCTTCTGCGAGACAGTGATCTCGCGGAAGGAGGTGGCGGATCGCCTGCGTGAGGAGCGCAGCCTCGATGAGGAGGTCCGCCGCCGGCGACTGGGGCGACGCAGGCGCAACTATCTGCGCCTCATGCCGCCTTAGCCGAGGCCGCGGGTGACGTGACCGGGGATTAGTCCGTCACCCGCCGAGAGGCCGACCGCGTGAGGAAAGACCGACGTCCTCCCCGAGGGGGGGACGTCGGTCGATGGGAGGGTACCCCAATAGGGGGTATTCCGTCGGGCCGACCACTGACGACAAGTTAACGCTGCTCCAGTGGTCGGCCCAACGACGAAGGCGACGTGGGCTTCGGGTGGGTCGCGGGAGTTGCGTGCTCAAGCCCCTCTGTCGCCCCGGACGGAGTGGTGCGGAGGCGCGCCGACCGCGGCCCACCCACAAAAAAAAAAAAAAAAAAAGGGGTTGAATTTCCAAAAATTCTTTGTTAGAGCTCGCTTATACTTGCCAAAAATTTTTTCATAGTGCTTGGTAAGTGAGCACTAAGAAAATCTGGAGGTAATCCAAGAAAGCCTACCGTGTACTAAAATGATCCTTCCTAGGCTCAGTGATTTCGGTTAAACACTTTTCACCCCCTTAGGGCTAAAATTGCAAAAATCTCTCTTTCCCCAAGAAAGGAAACTTTATACAAAATTCCATGTTTCTAGGCCTAATGATTTCGGCTATATATTTTGCACCCCTTTAGGAGTTGATTTTAATAAAATAATTTCTTAGAGCTCACTTACAACAAAAGAAAGAGAATTGCATAGAAAGTTTTACGTTCCTAGCTCCAAGAGTTTCGTCTATACGCTTTTCAACCACTTAAGGGGGTGATTTTCCAAAAATCCTTTGCTAGTGCTCGTGTACCCCAAGAAATAAGACGACGTAAAAAGAAAATACTTTCCCCTATTTCAACCCCTTATACCTATTTTTTCGCGATAAAAAGTAGCCTTATATCCTTTCTCAAACTTTAGTTCATCTCTGTACCAAATTTCATCAAAATCGGTTAAGTGGTTTCGACGTGAAAGGCTATGCTTTTCAACCCCCCTTTTTTTTAGGGTTGGGCTGCGGTTGGCGCGCTCCTCGCACCACTCCGTCCGGGCACCCCAAGAAATACGATGGTGTAAAAAAAAATACGTTTCTAGGCCCAGTGGTTTCGGCTGTATGCTTTTTGGTATTTTAGGGGTTGAATTTCCTCCCCATTTAAATGGAATTTCCGAAACGCTTGAGCGAATATTTATTTATTTATTATTAGGTGCCTCAATACAAAGATTCGTGGTTCGATCATCGAAAATGACGAATTTCCATACAAAATGTCATCGCCTATTTCAACCCCTTATACACATTTTTTGCGATAAAAAGTAGCCTATATCCTTTCTCAAGCTTTAGTCCATCTCTGTACCAAATTTCATCAAAATCGGTTTAGACGTGAAAGACTATATGTTTTTCACTCCCTTAAGGGGGTGAATGCCCAAAAATCCTTTGCTAGTCCTCGTGCACCCCAAGAAATACGATGGTGTAAAAAAAATACGTTTCTAGGCCCATGGTTTCGGCTGTATGCTTTTTGTTATTTTGGGAGTTGAATTTCATCCCCATGTAAGTGAAACTACCAAAACGCTAGAACGAATATTTATTTATTTATTATCAGGTGCCTTAATACGAAGATTCACGGTTCTATCATCGAAAATGACGAATTTCCATACAAAATATCATCCCCTATTTCAACCCCTTATACCCATTTTTTCGCAATAAAAAGTAGCCTATATCCTTTTTCAAGCTTTAGTCCATCTCTGTACCAAATTTCATCAAAATCTGTTTAGACGCGAAAGACTATATGTTTTTCACCCCCTTAAGGGGGTGAATTTCCAAAAATCCTTTGCTAGTGCTCGTGCACCCCAAGAAATACGATGGTGTAAAAAAAATACGTTTCTAGGTCCAGTGGTTTCGGCTGTATGCTTTTTGTTATTTTAGGGGTTGAATTTCATCCCCATGTAAATGAAATTTCCAAAACGCTTGAACAAATATTTATTTATTTATTATTAGGTGTCTTAATACAAAGATTCGTGGTTCTATCATCGAAAATGACGAATTTCCATACAAAATGTCATTCCCTATTTCAACCCCTTATACCCATTTTTTCGCGATAAAAAATAGCCTATGTCCTTTCTCAAGCTTTAGTCCATCTCTGTACTAAATTTCATCAAAATCGGTCCAGTGGTTTAGACGTGAAAGCGTAGCAGACAGACAGACAGACAGACAGACAGACAGACAGACAGACAGACAGACAGACAGACAGACAGAGTTACTTTCGCATTTATAATATTAGTAAGGATTATTAGGTGCCTCAATACAAAGATTCGTGGTTCGATCATCGAAAATGACGAATTTCCATACAAAATGTCATCCCCTATTTCAACCCCTTATACACATTTTTTTGCGATAAAAAGTAGCCTATATCCTTTCTCAAGCTTTAGTCCATCTCTGTACCAAATTTCATCAAAATCGGTTTAGACGTGAAAGACTATATGTTTTTCACCCCCTTAAGGGGGTGAATTTCCAAAAATCCTTTGCTAGTGCTCGTGCACCACAATAAATACGATGGTGTAAAAAAAATACGTTTCTAGGCCCAGTGGTTTCGGCTGTATGCTTTTTGTTATTTTAGGGGTTGAATTTCATCCCCATGTAAATGAAATTTCCAAAACGCTTGAACAAATATTTATTTATTTATTATTAGGTGTCTTAATACAAAGATTCGTGGTTCTATCATCGAAAATGACGAATTTCCATACAAAATGTCATCCCCTATTTCAACCCCTTATACCCATTTTTTCGCGATAAAAAATAGCCTATGTCCTTTCTCAAGCTTTAGTCCATCTCTGTACCAAATTTCATCAAAATCGGTCCAGTGGTTTAGACGTGAAAGCGTAGCAGACAGACAGACAGACAGACAGACAGACAGACAGACAGACAGAGTTACTTTCGCATTTATAATATTAGTAAGGATAAGGATGTTACTCCCTGATATTATAGCTTTCCATTGGTGAAAGAATTTTTGAAATCACTTCCGTGGTTTAAGCGTGAAAGTGAAAAACAAACCAACATTCTTCCGTATTATATTAGTAAGGATTTTTCGCTTGAAAATCCTCACAAGATCCGTACTTATATACTATTTGCTTAAGCAAAATCCACATAAGCAAAGTCACAAAACAAACGCTACGTAGAATATTCGCAGGTAAATCACTGGGGAGTTTGTTGAGCTTAAGAGAGCTTTTATAAAGCCACATAAAGAATATTTAATGCTTTGCCCGTTGGCATACCGTAACGACGCCTAAAGCTGAGCCTGAAAATAATTCCCTCATTGAATACTAGCAAATACGCTTGACATTGTTCGGAATGTTCAATCAATCAATCGTTAAAAATTGTCAGTTACAGTATGGTGATTGAGGACACAGATGGCATAGCGGTTAAGATACCGACCTACTCTGTTTGTATCATGGGTTCCATGCAGGACAACCACCCATCCAAAACAGCTCATATATACAGCCCACTGCTTTGCTCGAGCCTCCTCCGCAAGGGAAATGGTATAAGATTTTATTTCAAGTTCTCCTTGTCTTATAAATGTTATATGCATATTATATCCCTAAGTCGTCTTTCACGATACCCACGGACAAGAGGAGAGAGGGGGTGGTGAATTATATTCTTACTCCGTCACCACACGGTAAAATGCAGGATAACACTTTGTGCGATCCACAAATTACAATTCTACGTTTGGGTGTAATTTGAGTCCGTTAATTATATGTTTATAAAGTCCCCCGCAACACAAGGATTAGATCTTAGCGCAGATTGAAACTATCACGAAACGAAACTACGGTCCAAATTTCATTTTTCTAGCTTCAGTAACTTCGGCTCACCCTGTTCCTTTATATGTTTATTATTGTTAACGACCCCGCAACACCCCTTGGAGATGGAATTTTGTAAAAATTTCGTCTTAAAAAAACTAAAAACAAGATGGATTAAAATACATTTCGTCAAAGCCTTTCTGCCCATGGGTGTCGTACAAGACTGAGACATATGATTTGAAGCTAATATCAATGCAAAAGAAGGGAAAGACTGCATAAAATCCTATATCTACCCGTTTACTCGATGTGGTAGTTCAATTTTCACCTCAATTGTGAAGGTAACCAAATTTCAACATTATACATTAAAATCATCATCTCGGCTCATATATGTCACACTGCTGGGCTCGGACCTCCTCCATAATAAGAGGGATGTCGACCGCCTGTACCACGTTGGACAGATGGGTTGGTATAGGGTTTCATTTCGAGTTTTCCTTTTTTAGTGATCTTTTACGATATCCACGGGCAAGATAGGGGGTGGTAAATTGTATTCTTACTCCGTTATCACAAGAATATATTTCACAAAGCTCAGATAAAGAAAAAAGATGAACCGTAGACAACTTGTATACGCAAACGGACTATTATATTTTCATTTACAACAAAATATACCCATGAAAAATATACGCACATTATTATGTCCTCAAGGGTATTTCCCTCGGGACGTGAATTCCATAACAAAACTGCTACGGCTCCGATCGACGCCATGAATTAAATTCTAGTATTTATATTAAACCCTGACTCGTATTTTTATGTTATCTGTCTAGATAAGAAGCAGCCATTTCTACGAAAGTAATAACATTCTTATGGGCAAGTAGTATTGATTCGGAATTCAATATATGTATTTAGGTACTGCAATGATAGCGTAGCGGTTGAAATAATGCTTACGATATGTAACGTGGTATTGGAATCTTTTTTGATATATCAATTATAGGAAATAGAAATTGTTATTTAGAAGCCGCTATAAATATTTCCAAGCTTTTTTTTTTCATGGGTGGGCTATGGTAAGCGCACACGCGCTCTGAGGCGACCAAAGGACGGCGCGCGGGCCCATAACCCACCCGTACCCACGTCGCCTTCGTCGTTGGGCGGATCACCGGAGCAGGTGACTTGTCATCAGTGGTCGGCCCAAATATTTTCAATCTTTAAGTTGTACTTGGGTGTCGTAAAAGACGATTTACAGCTTTGTATTGATGTCGATTATGGAGCCGACTCCATCTGAGCCCTCTGGTCAATAATTACATTCCTAAGGAGCGTAGAAGTAGATAGGAAGCAGAAGTGACTGGACATAAAACTACTGTCAAGTTCTTTTTTTTTACATTATGATAATTAAATTAATAGAAGGATGATAAGATATTGAAATTCAATGTCGAAAAAAGTTAATCTCGTCAAAATTTTGCGCACTTTTAAAATATGCATCCTTACTAATGTTATAAATGAAAGTAAGTTTGTTTTCTTGTTGGTTACGCTTTCACTCTTAAACCACTGAACCGATTTAAAAAAATCTTTCACCGATGGAGAGCTATAATATTAGGCAGTAACATAGGCTATATTTTATTCCGATATTTCCACGGGTATGGGAACTACGTGGATAAGGCGACTACAATAGAAGCGAAGCGTATTTTTGAAAAAAATTTGGTGTGCTTATATTGTGGATTCATTTCAACACCCTAAGATATTGTTGTAAAGTAATTGAAATTTTTGATATCCTCGGTATTATGAATATCGTAGTAGAGTCAGCAAAAGTACGAGCCCTAGTCGCGCACGTAGGGTTCCGTAACATGATCTATAAAAATCATGTTTGTTTATCTTATCCCCTTAAATGTTTGTTTTTAGTATTTGTTGTTATAGCGACAACAGAAATATATAATTTTTAAAAATTTTAACTGTCTAGCTATCGCGGTTCTTGAGATACAGCCTGGTGACAAACAGACCGATGGACAGACGGACGGACATACAGCGAAGTCTTAGTAATAGGGTCCCGTTTTTACCTTTTGGGTACGGTACCCTAAAAAGCAGTTTCTGAACATAGACACAACGTTAGGGTTGATAGCGTTGATAATGTTGATATTATTAATGATAATTAATATATCATCACCTTTATTTAGCCTTTGCCCGTCCACTGGACGTAAGCGACCCTCATACTTCACTCATATAAAGGGATATTGTCGTAATCGCACCTGAACAATCGAGTTAGCGAGCACAGTGAGATGTTTTATACATTTCTCAGGAGAGAGTTGCTACGCGGGGTGGGCTACGGACAGCGCATCCGTCGCCCGGCTCCGTCCAGGGCGACAGAAGGGCGCCGCGCACCCGTGGCACGTCGCCTTCGTCGTTGTGTCGACCACCGGTGCAGAGTGACTTGTCGTCAGTGGTCGGCCCGACGGAATACCCCGAGGGAGTGACGTCGGTCTTCGTCACGCGGTCGGCCTCTCGGCAGGTGACGGACTAAATCCCCGGTTCAGTCACCCGCGCAGCTAATTTTACCCTTAGCCAAGTTCTACAACTCCCACGGTCAAGAAAAGGATGATATAAAATAATACGAAATGTATCCTTAAAGAAATTGCACTTAAAAGATGTCATCATCATCATTATCATAGCTCATATACGTCCCACTGTTGGGATTGAGCCTCCTCCGCAATAGGAGGGAAATTGACTTTACTATACCATAGTTTAGTTAGATAGTTTGGTATAGGGTTTTTTTTTTTTTTTTTGTGTGACTTAGTTGTTAGCCTCAGATGGCTGTGACAACTTTACCCGGACTGGTGGGTGAGCGCTGAGGGCTCTCAACCCGCCGGTATAGGGTTGTGGTTCGGTTTTCCTTCTCATGTGTAGATGTTATATGCATATTATATCCCTCAGTCGTCTTTTACGACAGCCATAAGCAAGATAGGAAGTGGTGAATTGTATTCTTATTCCGTCACCACACGGAATGGGTAATGTGAATACACTATTTTCACATTTTGTTATAACTCCTATTACTTAATTTAATAATTATTCCGAAAATAATTAGAATCAGAGGTTTTAAAAGGTACGATTGATAAATAATATCTGAACAATTTATCAAAGAATAGCTAATTTTAAATGAAATTATTCATCATCATCATCAGACACTGTTGGGTTTGGGGCCTCCTCCAATATGAGAGGGAAATTGACCAACGATACGTCTGACCGCGTGTATAACACGTTGGTCAGACGTATTGGTATAGGGTTTTGTTTCGAATTTTCCTTCTCTTGCAGAGATATTATAATGCATAATATATATCTTAGTCATCTTTTACGACACCCACAAACAATAGAGAGGGTGATGAATGGTATTCTTACTGCATCACCAGCCAGATAGATACATTATTATGATTCTTTTATCAGAATTTTCTAATTTTCCTCTTCAATTTACTCATGTAATTCTATTTTTGCTATTATTGAGTTCTCGACGGTATAAAACATTACCCTAATCCCCATAATCATAATACACGTTTCGCAAGCAAAATTGAATTCCAAAAACAGATTGCTCATGTTTAAACGATGCAAATATATTTGAATTTGAGCCACGTGGCATACAAACATCAGCTTTCACGTTCGACGAAGCATGGCTTAGCTCAGCCTAAGCATTTACGGTATCGTAATAACATTGCTATTGCCTTTGAACGTTCCCTTTTATGGATTTTCCCACTTTTTTACCGACCGTTTGGCACGTAAAACCCACCAATGAAATGTTATTTTGGTCAGTTTATATATAAAAAGTACAGAGCTTTTGTTACAAATGCCCATTTTACTTTTTCTTTAGTAATACTAACACAATCCCATTTTGAATTAGCTAATCTGAAAAATGTTTACAGTAGATTTTGGTTTTATAATAGAATAGAATTTATTGTCACATAACAACAATTTTATCATGGTAATTTGGGAGGGTACCCTAAATATTCCGGGGTAAATATTCCGGGGTATTCCGTCGGGCCGACCACTGCCGTCAAGTCACCCTGCTCCGGTGGTCGGGCCAACGACGAAGGCGACGTGCGGCGCGGGTGGGTTGCGGGTGTGCGTGCTTACGCCCCTCTGTCGCCCCGGACGGAGTGGTGCGAGGAATGCGCTGACCAAACCCACCCCAAAAAAAATGGTAATTTAATTTCATTTTTTTTCTTTTTTTTTTCACAGTAACGCAATTATCAATATAAATTATAGGTGGAATGACAAAATCATAAAACTCGCGTTACATAACCTACATGGTATACTCATGGGGGTATGGATAAGTAAAAGGCTAGAAAGGATACTCGAAAAGAAGGAAATACAAAAGACCTTCTTTTGTGCTAGAAATTTCTCTCATTAAAAGGAATTACTTTTTTTGCGGTAGGCGATTTACCCGGGGCGACGGCAGGGAGCGGCCAACGAGTCCATAACTCACATATGCTCACGTATAGGTCATATGGGCGGGCCACCGATACCTGATCTTTCGGGTACTGCCTCGTGTCCCAAGCTAGGAGCAATTTCTTGCCCAAATGAATAATAAGACGAATAAACCATGAATTAAGAATACTCTATATATTCATCCCTCTTTTCTCCCATCATCTGAGCTTATATACGTATATATGTCCCATTGCTAGGCTCTGCTTCTCGACATTGGGAGAAACATTGACTTAATAATAGATGTATACCAATAGCTATAGGCCGCTCCGTGTGCTGACTCTAAGAATACAACTCACCAACCTCTCTCCTGTCTTGCAAGTTAACAGCAACTAATATGTCAAGAAACGTACAAGAATTCTTTTTATTAATGAGAAAAAAGTTACCAACCGTTGATAAAACGGCGCATTCAAAAACTTTAAACAAACTTGTACAACTCAAAACAAATAACCAAAGAAATAACTTGCACAAGTTGTTATAGAAACTTGAAAGTGGTTTCTCGAAAGTAAATCGTAACAGCGTCGACCCTTTAAAGATTTATTAGCCTTTCTTAAAATTACTATTTCAATGTCACCGTAAACCGAATCCAGGACTATAATACAATGTGAAACTTTAACAAGTAACAGGCCCAAGGGACTGAAGTCACATTCTCTCACAAAGAAGATAAAATAATAGAATCTATCTCTTGCTATATAGTTTTTGCTAGAAAGAATCTTCTTTTCAAATGTTACTTCATCATTTCATCATCATCATTTCAGCTCATATATCTACGTCCCACTGTTGGGCTCAAGCCTCCTCCACAATAGGAGGGAATTGACTTCATTATACTGGTCAGACAGGTTGGCATGGGGTTTTATTTCGAGTTTTCCTTCTCTTGCATAGATGTTATATGCGAATTATATCCCTTAGTCGTCTTTTAAGACATCCACGGGCAAGATAGGGAGTGGTGATTTGTATTTCTACTCCGTCACCACACGAAACGAAATGTTACTTGTATAGGTGTAATAATAAGTATATAATTCGTCAATCCTTCCTTGTCTATCTATATCTATATTAACTCTTACACTTTCCAATGTTAGGCTCGAGCTTCCTCTGCAATAGAAGAGAATTTGGCCTACTATATCATGCTGGTCATAGGTATTGGCATGAGGTAATCTTGCGTGTAATTTTCCTTTACTCGTCTTTTGTGACACCCACGGCAAAAAAGGAGTGGTGAATGGTTCTCTTACTCCGTCACTACACGGAATTTTCTTTTTCCTTATATGCGAGTAAAACACGAATGGAATAGACCCTCCCCGTGGATCGACCCATACTTTATATTATATACTAGCAACCCGCCCTCGCTTCGCTTCAGTTATAGGTTATAGTCGCTCTACACGCGTAGTTCCCGTTCCCGTGGGAATACCGGGATAAAATATAGCCTAGTTTACGCCCTGATATTATAGCTTCTCACTGGTGAAAGAATTTTTTAAATCGGTCCAGCCGTTTTGAAGATTACCCGGAACAAACAGACAGACAGACAAAATTTTTTTAATTGCCATTTTAGGTATAGGTGTCGTGCAAATAACCGTGTGAGCATGAAAAAAGCCTATTATTTTGACATTACAAACAGACACTCCAATTTTATTTATTGGTATAGATAATATGCATATACCTAACATCTATGTGAGAGAAAAAACTCGAAACAAATTCCTATGCCAACACGTCTAAATCTATACCAATAAATAAAATTGGAGTGTCTGTTTGTAATGTCAAAATAATAGGCTTTTTTCATGCTCACACGGTTATTTGCACGACACCTATGCCTATAATAGCAATTAAAAAATTTTTGTCTGTCTGTCTGTCTGTCTGTCTGTCTGTTTGTTCCGGGTAATCTTCAAAACGGCTGGACCGATTTCAAAAATTCTTTCACCAATGGAAAGCTATAATATCAGGGCGTAAACTAGGCTATATTTTATCCCGGTATTCCCACGGGAACGGGAACTACGCGGGTAAAACGACTATAACCTATAACCGAAGCGAAGCGAGGGCGGGTTGCTAGTAGAGTAGTATACTAGGTCAAAATTCGTCCCATATGGCGGAGTCTCGAGCTCAACTCAAGAGTATATTATCTGAGATGATGATATGATATTGTTTCTTTCGCTGTTAGTGGCAAACGAGCAACAGCACACTTGATGGTAAGTTGTACCACCGCTCATGGATTTTTGTTAGGTCGCTGCCTACCGTACAGAAATTGAACGGAATCTGAATGCATACAATGAGGTTCGGTGATACTAAAGCCATCACCAAAACCCATCACATGCAAACATCATCAGAAAGTTGGGCTGCCGGCTCTCTCACTTGCCGAACGAAGTGCAGTAACAAATTGCTGGTACTCAGACGTCGATTTTCTGCGACCGTGTGGTACTACCCCGGCTGGACTGGCTCACGGCTATAGACAAACAGCTGACAACAGTTGTAGCTCTAACACAAAATAAAAAACAGATTTATTAAAAAAAAAAGATTAAAATAAATAATAGATTAAGATTTATTAAATTGCTCTTTTTCCTTTCGTCTAAACGCACCTTAATCTGTATTAAGTATGGCTTTTACGATGTTGGCGGCCGATTTCTGGCGCGGCCTAATTTATTGTTAGGAAGATAATGAATTTTTATACGTAAGTAATAGGTACTAACTTATGTTCTTATTACCTCATAACCTTTTTGTTGAAAAGCGTAAAATCATCGTAATCAGCGTCGTGAAAATCCACTTAAATATCAATTTATGGTTGATTTGGAACGTTTTCTTATGTAATAAAAGCATTGTGTTTATTTGTTTCTTAAAACAAGTATTTTATTTTTTTGTTGCCGATGGTGATAAACGAGCAAGCAGCATATCTAATAGTAAATGATACTATCGCGCATGCTCCTTTGCAATACTAGGGGCACAACTAGATCCGGTGCCTATGGTGAAAAAATGCTCTTCTTAAACCTCGTTGAAAAAAAGACATGTCATAGGGCTCGTGAAATACAGCAGCAGGTAGTTTATTCCAGAGCCTGAATGTACGTGGGAGAAATTATCGCTGGAAACGTACAGTTGAAGACCATAATGTTTCTAGGTAAAATGGATGAATCCTGCGTGGACTCGTGGAGTGGTACATTGGTAAAACGGTGACGGTTTTTTTTTTTTGTGTATTTAGCTGTTGGTCGCAGATGACCTTGACAGCTTAACGTGGGCAATGGGCGAGCGGAAGGCTCTCAACCCGGTACGGTGACGGTCGGATGGACCAAGCTTTATAAACTCATTTGCAAAAAAAACGGGCGGTTTTGATTTTCATTCATATTTAAAAAGATACAATACCAAAAAGGTTTCAATCGTTTGTACACGTTACTGGCCGGTTTTAAAAATGCTGTGGTATTTAAAAAAGTACGTTCTAAATTCAATTTTTCATTTGATGTTCATTTTTACAGAAAACCCCTTTTTATCCTACATTTTTGGCGCGAAGTTCCAGAAGTTAACATCGACTTTCATAACTTTTATTCAATTTTTATCGATTAATTTCATATCCTTGACTGTCAAAGCTTTATTTAATGCTGTTTGGCTGTATCAAAAATGGTAGATAAAGTGGTAAAAGCTACCAAAATTATCGCGCTGCTTGAAGAGGGTTGCAGCCAATGTTTCGTGGCTAGGAGGCTAAATGTTAGTCGCTCGACAGTCCAAAGGACCTGGCAGCGATATCAGGAGACTGGTTCCGTCGAGAGAAGGCCTGGTTCTGGAAGAAAACCATGTACCCAACCACGGGATGATCGTTTTCTTGTGAGTCGCGCATTGAGAAATCGCAAATCTTCGTATGTGGATCTTAAGAACAACCTCCAAGAAGTAAGAAATGTGCATATTAGTCTATGGACGGTCAGGAGGAGGCTTCTCGCTGCCAATATACGCAGTCACCGCCCGGCCCGCGGCCCCAAATTACTCCGTGAGCACAGAGTTCACAGGCTTAGGTTCGCTAGAAATTGTGAATCATGGACTCAAGACGATTGGAATAGGGTTTTGTTCTCTGATGAAGCCAGGATATCTCTGTTCGGTGAAGATCGACGTCGGCGAGTGCTAAGAAGACAAGGAGAACGCTTTGCAGAGGCATGTTTCGAAGAAATCACACCTTATGGTGGGGGCTCTGTGATGTTTTGGGCAGGAATAAATTCAATGGATCGTACAGAGTTAGTCTTCATTGAAAACGGCTCACTGACTGGGCATCGATACATAACGGAAGTTCTAATTTCTCATGCACAACCCGCATTGGCCGTTCTAGGTGAAGACTCGATTTTTATGGACGACAATGCTCGCGCCCACCGATCCCGCGATGTTAATGCGTATGTGCAAGAGGTCGGCATTCGTCGTTTGGATTGGCCAGCTCGAAGTCCCGACCTCAATCCCATAGAGCATGTCTGGGACGTTCTGAAACGGCGTGTGAGATCAGTACACCCGGCTCCGGAGACCATCAGAGAGCTGAAGAATGTGATTACTGCGGAGTGGGAACGTATTCCGCAAGCAAGTATCCGGGATATACTCGCTAGCATGCCCAGACGAATTCAAGCTGTGATTTTAGCTAGAGGGGGTCACACTCGATACTAAACATTTATCTGCTTTTACTTTATTAAAGAAAAACAAACAAAAAAACTTTTTTATTTTTACTTCATGAGCATATGCACTACTAGCGAATATACACTACTAGCGAGGTTTAGCATTATTTCCCATAAATTGTATCTAAATTTTGTGAAATACTGATGAAAACGATTATTTTCTTATTAATTTAGCAAATTGTGTGGATAAAACTACCTATAATTATCAAACAAAGAAATATTAACATTTGAAATGGTTCATTGCTTAGGTGCCCGTTTTTTTTGCAAATGAGTGTATAATAGCGGACGAAATTGAACTACTATATCGCGCTAATTATACGTGGTGGCATAAAGTTTTATGTCGAGTTTTCCTTCTCTTGCATAGATGTTATCTGCTTATTAGATTCCTTATATGAGAAAAGAAGGTGTGGTGAATTGTATTCTTATATCATGACTTCACGGAAAATCTCTTGCATAATATATGCATATACTTATTTAATATTCCTTAGTATTTTACAAAATACACCGGCATGAAAAGTATGGTGAATTGTATTCTTACTCCATCACTGTAAAATTAGTTATTAATTAATAAATAAATTCACTTTCACCACTTATTGAGTTGATCCCAAAGGGAGGTTATATGAAATCAATCAAGAGTTTAATCTAGTATGGCAGCAGGCGGTCTGGCTACTTTATTAAGTGCCAATTTATTATAGCATAATTGTGTAGATAGATACCCATCGTTATATACTGGCTGGTTTATGTGAGCCTGTTGCTTAGACGTAATTAAAAATTGTATCCCCTTTATACTATTTTTAAGCGGGAATCGTTAAAACCGACTGAGAGATGTAGGTACCCTATAAAAACAATCACAAAATACCCAGGCTCAAAACAACTTTGGTCTTAGACGTAATTAAAGTTATCACCTTCGTAATATTTTTCTGCGGGAATCGTTAAAACCTACTAAAGCAAATAGGTAGAGAAATAATGCTTGCATTACGGGCGAATTTACAAACATATAATTAACCGACACACATAGCACTCAGACTCAAAACAATAATCGCCATTCATCATGTCGGTTCATAAACGGAGCGGGTCACTCTCTTCTCTCCATTGTGGTTAAGGGGAGTGATGGCTGGTCTAGCGTTTTTTTTTTTTGGTTGGGCTGTGGTCAGCGCGTCATGTCCGTCCGGAGCGACGAAAAGACACCGCGCGGCCTAATAACCCACCGTAATCCCTCTCCTCCGCCATTGGGCCAACTACCGGTACCAAATTTCTTGTCGTCCGTGGCCAGCCCGGCGGGATGCCCTTTCGGGTACCCTCCCTTTCCAACGCCCTCCCGAGACGTTTGTCGCACTCGCGCGGTCACCCTCTCTGCGGGTGACGGACTAATCCCTAGTCCAGTCACCCGCGGCCTCGGCTAGAGCGGCATCGGGTGCAAGTACTAGCACCTGCGCCGCGCGAGTCGCCGGTGTGGCGGACCGTGTGCTGCTCTAGTAGTTACCTCGTGATCGGATGCCGCTTGGGGGATCCGGTCCAGCTTTTGTTCAGGTTCTTTGGTCCAGGTCTTTTTCATTATATTTAAGAATTGTATTATATGGTTATGGTTCGTAAAGCCTCATACTAGAGCTATTAATAGGCTTGTTATATGTAATTTTATTTAAACAAAATGAGTAAATAATAAATAAAAAACGACGATCCCGCTGAGTTTCTTGCCGGAGTTTCTCAGTGCGATCGCGTTCCGATCCGGTGGTAATTTAAGTTAAAATGTAAAAAATTACAATAGGTAACTGCCCTCGCGGGTTTTATGTATACTAAATGATTTGAAATTGAACTTAAACTTGTAATATCAACTACTAAGAGTGGGTTTAGTGACACTATCCCGGATTGGAATATCTTACCGTCGATGTTGTTAAGATGGATGAATGCACTGGCGGCATGAAGGCATGAAATACTGTATTATCATCAACATACTGTTCTTATATCATTTTTTAAGACAACGCCTTTCGCTAAGGCAATAATCCTTGTCGTAAGGGATAAATTTGTGAAAACAATAATTTGTGGATCGCACAAAGTGTTGTCCTGTATGGGATTCAAATCCACGACAGGATCGGTATCTTAACCACTACGCCATCTGTGTAGACAATTACTTGGAGTCGACGCAACATGCTTTCTTATCCCATCATTCATATTGCAAACCTATGACAATGGTTTTATCACAGGCCGCCCGCCTGACGTCAACTTATCTTGGAGAATGTAATTATTGACCAGACAGCATAAGATGGAGATGGCCCAGGTCATAATCATCCTTCACGATTCATTCACTTCGACTCATTATTGTACGTCCCACTATTGGGCTCGCGCCTCCTCCACAATGGGAGGGAAATTGACCTTCTGTATCACGCTAGTCAGACGTGTTAGACTAGAGTTTTGTTTTGAGTTTTGCTTTTCTTGCAATGACGTTATGTGCATATTATATCCCTTAGTCGCTTTTACAACACTCAAGGCCAAGAGAGGGCGTGGCGAATTGTATTCTTACTTCGTCACAAACAATGTAATCGTTGTTAGTATTAGTATCTGGCGACTCATACAGCATTAATAATATCCTACTAATATTATAAATGCGAAAGTTTGTGAGGATGTGAAGAAGTTTGTTGCTCTTCCACAGAATGGCTTTTCATGAAACTTCACAATAATCTAGCTTACATATCAGAATAACACATAGACTATAATTTATCTTGATATTCCCACGGGAAGGGAACTATGTGGGTAAAACTACAGAGCACTGCTAGTACCAAATAAAAATTAATTAAAATTGAAAATGACCGACTTTATTCATACTCTACGCATTTGCTTTTGTAATTTTACGATAAAAATTAATAAATACAAGCGTTGAAAGCTTGTCGCGCTAATTAAAATATGTCGTTATAATTTTAATTCGTGTTTATAAATTATTAATGATTGCGACAAGTTAGTAAGTCGTTCATTATAAGTTGAAACATGTATAACAATTTATTCATTATAGCCAGTAATATTACTATTAAAAACCTTATAAAATGAAGCTAATTTCATATATTTTTTTTCGTTCGTTTTGCTTTTTGTTATTTTAATGTTTTACATGCTTTATATGTTTTATTCCATACAGTGATGGAGTAAAGATACAATTCACAATTCCCTATCTTGCACGTGGATGTCGTAAAAGACAACTAAGGTGTATAATATGCACATAACGTCTGTGCAAGAGAATGAAAACCCTGAAGTAAAACCCTATACCAACATGTCTAACCAGCATGATATAATAGATCAAATGCCCTCCCAATGTGGAGGCCCGAGCCCAACAGTGAGACATATATGAGCTGAAATCGTTATGAATGATTTACATACTTTACAGGTAAAATATACTTGTAAAATGTACTTATACTAATTGCTGTGTGGTAGCGGCTTCGAATACTACCAACCCTTGCTTTGCTCGTGGGTGTCGTAAAAGACGACTAAGAGCGCTAGATTGACCTGGACCAACTCCATCTGGTACCATTTGGGTCAACGATTACATTCCCAAGGAGGGTTGACGTCAGGCAGGCGGCCGGTCATAAAAGTCATTGCCGAAACTTTTTGCAATATGTCAAAACAGATGACATATTGCGTCGACCCCAAGTAATTGGGATAAGAGCAAGATGATGATGATGACAGGTAAAATATACTAGAGCTTTTTTTTATTTTGTTTGGGACTAACCCCACCACACATTCCCACCATTGTAACTCCTGTAAGCCAGGATCCGCAATGGTCTCCATAAATGACACCGAGGTTTAACCCTCAGGCAGTCCCGGGATATGATTTTAATTGTCTTGGGACCCGCAACAAATTTAATTAGAAAAGATTAAAGAGGAGGAGTTGGAAAGAGAGATTCCACTTCCCTCCTAGGCAAAGCGGGAGACAGGAAAACAAAATAACTAGTCAGCCAATAATTAAAAAGGTGTACAGCTACGATAGCGCAGCAGTACGGCAACACGGATACGGAAGAGCTTAACGGGGCCTATATGTGAGCGTTAAGATTGATTGCTACAGTAGGTATGGCAGAAACGCATGAACTTTTTGAAGAAATTTTCTCGAGTTGCTACAAGGTCCGTATAGTATACTACCCCACAGGTGACTTGCAAACTGTTTAACATAAGGTTACGCTCGTTTCACCAGAGATCGCTATACTATATACTAGAGCTTCCAAGAATATTGTTTAACTAGCAGCGCCCTGCGGTTTTACCCGCATAGTTCCCCTTCCCGTGGGAATATCGAGATAAATTATATCCTATGTGTTATTTTGATATGTAAGCCATATTATTGTGAAGTTTTATCAAATTCCATTCAGTAGTTTTTGCGTGAAAGTACAACAAATATTATCCTCTTCACATCTTCACATTCTCACATACAAACTTTCACGTTTATAATATCAGTAGGATATGATGACTTCTGATGTTTACGCGAGTATCACACATTTTAAATAAAACTACTTTACGGATCGCGTTTATCGCGTTTGTATTTGATTTTTGATTGCCCGACGTTTCGAACACTTTGCAGCGTTCATTGTCACGGGCGGACGGGCGGTAGTAGGATATGTTCATTTTAGAAATTATTTTAGACGGAGTAACCATAACGAATATGAAAAAACTCGAGTTACTTTAAAAAACTTTGGGAAGTCTTACGAAATTTAGAGGTATTTAGAGGTATATATCTTAACTCGTATTCGTCCCACTACTAGGCCCAAGCCTTCTCCACAATAGGACGAAAATTGACCTTAATATATCACGCTGGTCAGACAGGTTGGTATAGGGCTGTGTTTCGAGTTTTCTTGCCCTTGTGTTATTTGCGTATTACATTCCTCAGCAAAAATGATGTATATACTTAGTCTGGCCATAAATACTGTTACAATTAAAAATAAATAAAATATTACATTTGAATTTGGAGTCTGTCTTTTTTGTATGATTGTTCCTTAGAATAATAACATATAGAAGGTAAGTTCTCGCACAAAAAGTGAGGCATTTTAATTGGAGCCTAATGGAGCTTACGCCGGAACCGTTCCGTAATGTACAAGTCATTGTACTGCACGAACGTAGGCAACTCTTAAAAAATAAATAGGTAATTATGACGGTTGGTGCATTCAAATGGTGTCACAACACATTTGAAAAAACTTAAAAAGGTTTTTAACATTACTTTTAAAATTATTTCGACGATTTATGTTAATAAAAACAAAATTTTATTTCATAATTTGTATAGTAGTTTGCGTATGTACATGTGTAATCGTCAGCGCGCCATTAGTATTTTTAGTTTCAAATTTTTAAAGTTCGAAGTACTGACACTATTCTTCTATACGTTATTATTCTAAGGATTGTTCATTGTGTTTTCTCATTTTGGTGCCAATACATTGTACAATATTTTGCGATATTAAAATGGAGTGGGGTGATAAAGAGAATCGAATCGCTATGATTGCATTACACAAAGTAGTATGGTATCAAATGCAATTTTTAAAACTCTCCATACGCTTGGTATTGGTAAAATGTTTGTGCACCGGGCTATTAATAGGTACAATGACATCTTCTCTGTTTGTGACAGATAAAGATCTGGCCGTTCACGTAGTGTTCGTACGAAAAAGATGGTCAAAGCCGTAAGAGAAAGTATTTGAAGAAATCCTGTCCGAAAGCAAAGATTTTATAACGGGAGATGAAGATAGCACCTAGAACCGTTTCGCGTATTTTAAAAGATGGCTTAGAACTTGCAGCCTATAAGATACGTTCTGGTCATTTCTTAATTGATAATTAAAAAAAGAATAGTGTTAAAATCGAAACAACTACTGAAGCGGTACGCAAAGGGAGGTCACAGAAAAATTTTGTTTACAGATGAGAAAATTTTTACAATGGAACAACATTTTAACAAACAAAATGATCGTATTTATGCCCAAAGCTCTAAGGAAGCTTCCCAATTAGTCCACAGAGTGCAATGTGGCATTATCCGACTTCAGTGAAGGTTTGGTGGGATATAGCTATGAAGGAGTGACTGAGCCATACTTTTGTGAAAAATATATCAAAACATCGGCACAAGTGTATCAAGATACCATTTTTGAGAAGGTAGTGAAGCCCCTTAAGAACTCCATATTCAATAACCAAGAATGGTCCTTCCAGCAAGACTTAGGCGCCGGGTCATAAAGCTTGGTCTACGCAGTCTGCATTGGAAACGAACGTTTCGGACTTCATCAGAGCTGAAGACTGACCGTCGTCTAGTCCCGATCTTAATCCACTGGAGTATGATTTATGATCAGTTTTAGAGAGTACGGCTTGCACTAAACGCCATGATAATTTGGAGTCCCTGAAACAATCTATACGATTGACAGTGAAGAATTTGCCCATGGAAAGAGTGCGTGCTTCTATTTACAACTGGCCTCAACGTTTAAAGGACTGTATTGCAGCCAATGGAGACCACTTCGAATAAACTTTTTATATTTTAAATTGTTTTATATTTAGGTATTAAACTAACACACTGTAAAAGTAATAAATGTTATTAGCAATAGCAAAAAAAAATCTTTGTTACAGTATTTATGGCAAGACTAGGTTAAATACCTAGTGTGCTGACAGAGTAAGAATACAATTCACCACTCCCTCTCTCGCGCATCTTCGTAAAAGACGAGTAAGATATATAATTCGCAAATAACATCTATGCAAGAGAAGGAAAACTTGAAATAAAACCCTATACCAACCGGTATGGTGTAGTAAGGTCATTTTCCCTCCTATTGTGCCGGAGGCTCGAATCCAACAGTGGAACGTATAAGATTTATATATATATTTACGACTAAAAAATATCTAAATGCCACGATGGTTTACTTTTCATTATCCTTCTCAAAGAGTCAGATAATGTCAGTAAGAAAGATGGTAAGCTTGAAAAGGTTAATAACAGCCGTAACTCTTTTTCACAGTCGAGGTCAAGTCCGGTCCAAGTTGATTAGTAGAGCTGTAGTTATACTGAGTGATTTTAACTTGACCTTTCTAACATTAAGTTGACGGATATTAGGTTATAAATTATATAAATGAATTAGGGCTTAGCGGAATAGGGACCAGCGTAATTTTCTCCATAACTTACTTGAATGTATATACCAGGTGTTGGCAGAATACCAGCGCTGTTTATTTAAGGAGAAGTAGCACGAGCTGAGGCAATAGTCTTTTTTGTTTCTCGTTAAGATTAAATTATATAAGAAGTTCTTTTCTTTCTTTGTTTCTTTCTTTCAATTCAAGCATATGTATTTATATCCATTGCATATCAATAACAAAACATTCAGTTTACGATACTTAAGGTCAAGATAGCGGTGATGAATAATGTCTCTCGTCCAACAAGTCATCGTTATTACAGATATTTATAATATACCCGCTACAGAAATGATCGTGAACGCTGTAAAGTGTTCGAAACGTCGGGCAATCAAAAATCAAATACAAATGAGATAAAATCTGTAATATTTACTTTGTTAATATTTATTTTATATAGATTCATGCTATTCGCTCTTCGGCTATTTTATATCGTGATTTTAAATTATAATAAGAACTATCTCAATTACGTGTAGTTATTCATACTTTTTAAGTACACAAATTATACTTTCGTTGCAAACGAGTAAATAAGCCTACTTTATTATAAGTAATAGCTTCTTCTCAAAGAGCACGGCCAATTTGCTACCCAGTAGTACTTATTAATATACTTATAATAATAATACTTAATTCATCATCATCATCTCCTTATTTCGGCTCATATACGTCCCACTGCTGGGCTCGAGTTGTGGAGGACACTCCACAATAGGAGGGAACTTCATCTTACTTTACCATGCTGGTTGGTATTTTTTTTTTTTAATAGACAGGTAGGATTTTTTTTAATAACATAGGTTGGTATAGGATTTCGTTTCGTGTTTTCCATCTCTTGTATAGATGTTATATGCTTATTATATCCCTAAGACGTCTTTTACGACACCCACGAGCAAGATAGGGTGAATTGTTTTCTTATTCCGTCACCACACGGATAATAGTTAAAAAAGTAATTTTTGATTAAATAATATCCAAAAAGAGTTAATTGTAATGTTTGTGTTTGTTTAACATCAAAAAACTAATCATCGTCAAGTTTATATCTAATTTATATTAATTTCAATGATACCTAAAATTTAGAAGTGATTAGTGAAAAGTAGGAATATCCATGTAATGACGAAATAAGAATATAATTCACCACTCCGTTTCTTACGCATAGATGGCATGAGAGACGACTGAAGAATATGCAGATAACATCAATAGAAGAGAAGGAAAACTGAAAAATGTAGCAGGGACCACAGACGTTAAGGAACACGGAACCAGTGGTCACGGTCCAACATTAAAAGGCAATGAATACTCCATATACTAAGGTTATGAGGCACCGTGCGCCCACACGACAGAACATCAAAAAACAAGTATAGTCTAATTTTAACAACTATATCATGGTTCAAAAGGCATCAAACTGGAGCTATTAATAGGCATGTTGTTGTATGTAATTTTATTAAAAAAAAACTAGTAAATGAATTAAAAAAAGACAATCCCACTGAGTTTCTTGCCGGATCTTCTCAGTGCAGTCGCGTTCCGATCCGGTAGTAATTTAGGTTAAAATAAAAAAAAAATTACAATATGTAAGTGCCCCCGCGGGGTTTATACATAATAAATGATTTGAATTTAATAAGTCTATGTCCCTCTCATTATGGAGTAGGCTAAATTACAATAACGGATGTGATAAGCTGAGATGATAATGTCTAAAACCGTCAATTATTCTAGTTAATAAAATGGAGATAGTTACTCACTAGCATAATATCCAACATCATTGTTGACGTTGATGTGACCGGCGTCTTCGGCTGCAAGCATGTGTGTGTCCCACACAGACCTGTATTCAGGATCATGGAGCACATCGTACAAAGCATCCGGCTCCACGTCATCGAATTCCGCCACCACCTGGAAATTTATTACCAAATTAATAATTTTCATGGTATTATTTATCTACCCGTCAAAGTATCGAAATTCACTCATAGACTCATTGCGTTTTTCTGCCTGCAACTATAAACGGACTGAGTGGACAGGTGTTCTGCCATTCATCATCATCATCAACGCAGCCTTCCCACTGTTGGGCGCCGGCCTCCTCCACAATGGGAAGGAAATTGTCTATACCATGCTGGTCAGACATGTTGGTATAGGATTTCATTTCCAGTTTACCTTCTTTTGCACAGATGTTATGTGCATATTACATCCCATGGTCGTCTTTTACGACACGACGACCATGACTTCCACGGGCAAAATAGGTAGTTCTGCCATTGTCGGATAGAAAATCGACGTCTGAGTAGTAGCAATTTTCTTGCTACGCTTTATTCAATAAGCTAGTGATCCGAAGGCCCAAAAATCTAATTTACGACAGACATGTACAAATCTTTAGCCGTATCAAGCGGCTTCATAACCATTAAATAATGATCAAGTAATATTAAACGTCTAACCATAAAGTAAAATCTTATATACGTGTTCTTAAATTTTCTGATGAGCCACGCACTAGCGTCAGAGATTGAAATTTAAAGCTGCATTTAACTTGAATTGATAGCAGTTACATCGCTGACGGAGACATATGGCGCCATAATATATTACTACAGCGAGCAAGAGTCACTTGTTTTATTGAAATTTTGCAAAAGTATATTTAAAATTTATGTAGAATCAGAATATTTTATATTATTATGTATTTGTTTCTAAAATTTTATTAAAATCGCCTTTGATCTACTAAAGCAAAGATCTCTGTATAGCATTCTACTATTCTCTCAACCAAACTATATCTGAACCAATTAAGGTTATACAGATCAAATAACTCTTATGTGTTTAGTAAATATCAGTAATGAATGATAAGAAACAACTCATTGTGTCTAATAAGAGACAATAGTGATAATGTGATTAGCAGGCGGTACGGCTCTTCTGACGTCAGACAGCCGCCGGCGTTTGTACAAATACAAAGCGACTGGATTACGTTGAACGGAATGTGACAGGACGTAGACGGGCAATGTATCCGATACGTTACACGTAAGCATATTTGTTAAAAGTTGTTAGTAAAATGAAGGTATGTAGTTGAAATTATGAATAGTCGATGTCGTTTATAATTTGATATTATATCTTTATAATTTCTTGTGTACGTGTGTATGTCACTGAACTCCTCCTAAACGGCTGGACCGATATTGATGAAATTTTGTGTGTGTGAGAGTGTGTTCAAGGGGATTCGAGAATGGTCTAGATTCACTATTGGACCTGGTAGGTGGAGCTACCGTCGATTGATCTGTTGGGTCACCTAGTTATTTATAAATCGGTAATATATATATATATATATATATATATATATATATATATATATATACATAGTAGTGTTTACACTGCAATAAAAAATATAGTATCACTTTAATGGTGGATATACACTCTCTGCAATAAAATACAGTATTACTTTTAAACATCAAATACACCAAAAAAAGTTAATAATTTAAATACAAAATTCATCGTAACGGAATTGCAGGCAAATCTCATAAGTGAAAGAAATAAAAATAGTCTTTATCTTTATATATATATTTCTTGTGTACGTGTGTATGTCACTGAACTCCTCCTAAACGGCTGGACCGATATTGATGCAATTTTTGTGTGTATTCAAGGGGATTCGAGAATGGTTTAGATTTACAATTGGATCCGGTAGGTGGCATTATTTTATTTGAACAGAAAAACGTCTATTGGGTCAGCTAGTATTATAAATAATTTTATATCATACATAGTAAGTTTACTCTGTCAACACATAACTTTATTCCATCGATCTATTTACAATAATGCACATAGATTATTATAGTAATATTTTCTATCAACAATTTGAAAAGAATCCCAAATGCAATATTCAACAGCTGTACTAGAATTTCAATCTAGAGCTCGAGTTATTTCACTCGCTCGAGTGACGCACGTCGGCATTAGTTACTATGCACACCGTTTCAGCTACTCTTATTATTGAAGTTAATATCTGGTTTTTGTAAACTATATTTTTTACGAACATATTTACATAGGTATAAATTAAAAAAAAAAATTATGTAAAACTAAAAAATTAAAAAACCGAATAACAATATCACTGAGATCCGCTCTCAGGCTGTTTGAATGCGATTCGACAACTTCCCAACTGAGCTATTGTCACTCTTGACAGCGACGGCGAAATTTACGTTCCTATTCTAATGACATTTTGTTGATTAGCTAAAAACACCGAGAAAACGAAATTTTCTATATATAAAACCTAGTTAGATCGATTTTTGCCCTGGAAACCTCTAGACAACAACTTACCAACTGAGCTATTGTCACTCTTGACAGTGACAGCTAAATTTACATTCCTGTTCTAATGACATTTTGTTGATTAACTAAAAACACCAACAAGACGACATTTTCTATAAATAAAACCTAGATAGATCTATTTTTTGCCCCCGAATCCTCCAGTATACTAAATTTCATGAAAATCATTGGTGCCGTTGCCGAGATTCCGAAAATATAGAAATATACTTACATATAGAAATATACAAGAATTGATCATTTAAAGATATAAGATATACAAATTTAGGTGCGTAGAGAAAAATTATGAGAGTAAATTTTTGCGAACGCGCGCACATCGTCACGAAAAACCGTCACCCTAAAGCTAGTCAATAGTTTTTCAACGATGCACGTGTCAAAGTACAGAATTACGTACTTTAACACACGCGCACACTGTCACCAATGTCAAATAGATAATGCTTTATTATAAAACTTTATTAAATACTTTTTTTTCTATAATAAGTTTAGTTTTTTCTATAAACTTAGGATAACGCGAAGGGTAAAAATTTTAAAAAGATTTTTATCTTCTTACGTCAAAGAAGAATAACTTCATACGTACATTTTTTTCACACATACTTTTTTATTAACTTAATCCATACGTACGAATACTAAACCTTATATTGTTCATGAATGTCGGAAAAGACGACTAAGAGGTTCACTTAGACCTGGGTCAACTCTATATGACGTCGTGGTTGACGTCAGGCAGGCGGCCGGGCATAAAATAGTTGCCAAACTTTTGTCATATGTACGGAAGAGTAAGAATATATATTGCGTCGACCAAAAGTAATTGAGATAAGACCAGTATAATGACGACGAGCTCATATTCCTAGTTTTTTAAATTTAAATAATCATAATAAATAATAATATTAATAATTAAGTATTGCTGCACACGGCGCGCATCGTCAGGAAATTCCTCTCTTTTGAGCCCTACCCACCGACAGCTTTGTCCTTGTATTCGCTGCCGGTGGAACATTTTTTTTATATTTTTAAATATTATATTTTTAAATTATACTAGCTGACCCAACAGACGTTGTTCTGGTCATATAAAATAACAGGATTTCAGCGCCACCTACCGGGTCCAATTATGGATCTAAACCATTCCCGAATCCCCTTGATCACACACAAAAAAATTCGCCGTTTAGGCTCCTCCTAAACGGCGAATTTTTTCAGTGATATACACACATATAGAAATATATATAAAGAAGATATAAAAATGTATTTAGTAGCTATACATAGGTTTAAATAAAGATAATAAAATAATAATAATTAAAGTTTTATTTGTCTTATAATGATTGGCATTATCCTGGGTAAGCTTGTGGCTATAGAAGTCAAAGAATTAGTCCCAGTCGCTCGCTCAATATGTGGTTAAACGTAATAAAGTATATTATGAGACGACAAATTACCCTTTCGTCGCCCCGGACGCTTTAGGCCGGGGTGAGACCGATCGAATCAGTTGATCATTTATAAATTATCCTGTAACCTCTAGAAAATAGTAAGTTTTTTCTTTTGTGATCTGAACACACCCGGCTAATCTGTTCGAGAATCTATTTCCTTTATGGACAGTGCATACGCCATCCATTCCGTCTGGGGTGAGGAAAGGACGGCGCCCGGCCTCATAACCCACCGTAATTCCTCTCTTTCGCCGTTAAGCCGACCACCTGTACCAAGTCCCTTGTCGTCCGTAGCCAGCCCGGCGGGATAACTTTTTGTGTACGCTCCCTTTCTCTAACGCTTCTCTTGAGACGTCGGTCGCCCTCTTGTGGTCAGCCTTTCTGCGGGTGACGGACTAATTCCCAGTCTAGTCACCCGCGGTGTTAGGTAGGGTGGCATGAAGTGCAGGTACTCGCACCTGCGCCGCCCAAGCCGCCGGCAGCGGGCAATGTCCCCGTAGAGGAATTCCTATCGCGTACGCTCCGCCGCCTCCTTCCGTGAGACGACTGCCTCACAGAAGGCGGCAACCGCGTCCCAGTTCCTAACGCTGTCGAGAATCTCCCTAGCGATGGTCGGTTGCGGTTCCATAACCTACTGTATTGTCTCCCCATTGCTATTGGACCAACCGCTGCTAACGATTCCTTGATATTCCTGGCTGAGCAGCAAAGAAAGCTAGTCTGCGTTCTCTGTAACCTCAAAAACCAAAATTTCATAATTATCAATTGAATAGGTTTCCTATGTGGTAACGGAATAAGAATACAATTCTCCACCTCCTATCTTGCCGAGTGCATATAATACTTATAATACTTCCTATGTAAGGGAAGGGAAACTCAAAATAAAACCTTATACCAATACATCTGACTAGTACGATACAGTAGATAGAATTCCCTTCTATAGTAGGGGAGGCCCGTGCCCAGCAGTGGGACGTCTATAAGCTGATATTATCGTGATGAATTGAATAATTTTACGCTATGTAAAAGCGTCACAAACAACAAAGAAGCTTATAATCGTTTCTAAAATATTAACTTGAGACTATAGAAAATTAGTTTGCATATTACTGATAAAAGACGTATGTTTTAATATAATAGCGGCGAGGAAATATAATAAAAAAAATTTCACAAATTATATCACAATGATAATAACATCATTCATTTCAGCCTATCACCGTCCACTGCTGGACGTAGGCCTCTCTCATATTACGCCACAGAGTGCAGTCTTGTGCCACCTGCATCCAACGACGTCCAGCAACTTTCACCAGGTCGTTGGTCCACCTAGTTGGTGCGTCCTACACTACGTCTTTCGATATGTGGTCGTCTCTCCAGAACCGTTCTGTCCCAGCGGTCGGTTCACCGAGCGCCTGATACCGCCCTAGCAGAGGCTGCGGGTGATCGGGCCGGGGATTCAGTCCGGCAACCACGGAGAGGCTAGCCCTGCGACAACGATCGACGTCCCGGGAAGAGGAGGTCGATGGAAGAGGGTACTCCCTCGGTATTCCGTCGTGCCAACCATTGAAGTCAAAGAACTCTGCATCGATGGTCGGCCCAACGACGAAGGCGACGTGCCATAAGTTGGGTTACGGGGCCGCACGCCGCCCCTCTGTCGCCCGTAACCGAACCCAAAAGAAATATTGTGGAGGCCGCTCGAACTCAGCAGAGGCTTGTACATGAGCTGAAATGTTAATAATAACGGTGATACAACCAAAATTATTTTAATATGTTTTTGCAAATATGAAATCTTAGAAACTTTCTGTCGAATTACAAAAATACTTCTCTCATTATGTAACCTGTTTACATAATATAACAGGTATCAGGTAAAAGATGCCTATTATCCTAGTACTGATATTAAATGTCAACATTTGTTGCAATATCTAGATTAACCAGAGCGTATCGATTTTGTTTAGAGTACTTACGGTTCGAAATTTATTATTACGTTTATGAAACAGCTGGGATAAGTAATATCGGTTGTCGTAATAGTTAACTCATCAAATCTGTAGCGTAACATAATATCTTTTTAATTAATATAGTGGAGAGAGAGTAAGGAAGGTTTGCTGTGTGGTGGCGGCTTCGAATACTACCAACTCTTGCTTTGCTCGTGGGTATCGTAAAAGACGACTAAGAGTTCTAGATTGACCCAGACCAACTCCATCTGGTACCATTTGGGTCAACGATTACATTCCCAAGGAGGGTTGACGTCAGGCGGGCGGCCGGTCATAAAAGTCATTGCCGAAACTTTTTGCAATATGTCAAAATAGATGACATATTGCGTCGACCCCAAGTAATTGGGATAAGAGCAGGATGATGATGATGATGATGAGAGAGAGTAAGGAAACATTTTATTCTGTCTTGCATATAGGAATTGTATAAGCTGAGATAATTATGTATAGGCATTGTATAAACTGAGATAATTATACATATTTTAAAGGGGTTGAGACCTCCACAACAAACTTCAAACTATTACTGCGTTCACCTTCTAATGTGCAGCTTGCTCTCAATAAAGAAAATTGAAAAAATGTACATTTAACAAGATAAAAAATATTGTTTATGAACAAATATACTGTAACTGTGTAAATAGGATGATAATCATCACAGCTCATTTACGTATCACTGCTAGGCTCAAGCCTCATCCACAATGAAAGGAAAATTTGATGTATAGGATCCAGCCGGTGGAAGGATGAAGGATAAAGGAGTTTCACTTCTGATATACGTACTTTGTACACACACTCTTTTTTTTGAAAGACAAAACCCGCACTAAGGCAATAATCCTTGTATTGTGGTGGGGCTTTACAAATACAGTATAATCTCACTAATCCGGTACTTCAATAGACCGACACGTCCAATAATCCGGCACCCTCCGCTCACGCCTCGCTCACGAGATTACAATATTATATTCAATTATTCTTCGAAACATGCGAGAAAACGTTTATAAACAAGGACTTCAAGTTGCACAAAAGCAGACCTCAGTTAAGGACTACATGTTCTAAAACTATGTAACTACATAATAATATGTAAATATAATACATTATACGTATTCTCTCTATGAAATGCTTTATTGTATATAATTTTTCTTTATAAGCCAGTAATCCGAACATTCCAATAATACGGCACACTCTGATTTTTAATTGTGCCGGATTAGTGAGATTGCACGGTATATAATTAACGGACACAAATTACATCCAGACTCGGAACAACAATTTGTGGATCACACAAAGTGTTGTCCTGCGTAGGATGCGTACCCACGGTATTATGACCACTACGACATCTGCGCAGTCAATTAGAATCTGCTAATGTACCATAAAGCATAGGCTATTACAAGTTAAATGAATTAACAATGTTAAGAATACAAGGCCATATTGCGAGCAGTAAATTATCGAATTTATCGTTGTTAACTCGTACGTCTGCTAAATAATGGAGAAACTAAATAGGTCAAACTATTCGTCTTAGGAATAATTAATGGAAAATAACTCTAATTTATAACTAATTACTTGGGCTGTAACTTTTGATTAGCTTCTGTGGTACGTCCTAAATGGCGTAGTATAAATAACGACTTCTCATATCCAATATTTTGAGTTCGATTACGACGTAGAATATTTTTGCGCTTGCCATGAATATTTTGTCGTGTGGTGATGGAGAAAGAATTCAACACTCCCTCTCTTGGATGTCGTAAAAGATGATTAAAGGATATATGCAGATAACATCTATGCAAAACACGGCAAACACGACATTAAACCCTATATGAACATATCTAACTAGCGTAGGTCGATTTCCCTCCGATTGTAGAAGAAGCCTGAGCCTGACAGTGGATTTGATGTTTTTTTTTATATTTCCTCCAACTTTGTGTCATTTGTGTCCATTGTGGTACATTTGTAAATTAGTTCATTATACAAATCATCATCATCATCGCAGCCCACATACGTCCCACTATTGGACTCGGGCCTTCTATACCATGCTGGTCAGATATGTTGATATACAAATATTAATTTCTTAATATGCTGTTGGTATTCATAAAAATTACTACATCTCATGTTAATGTTGAGTAGAATCACGAGGTCTAGTCACATACGATAGACGATAAAGCTGATATCAGACGAGTAATTTTTTGTTCACTTTTGTCTTTCATTTTGCATTTTTCACTCGTAGTGACGCATCTAAACACAAAATTAAACATTAGTGCCCAATGAATTCATTAGTGAACCGATCCAACAGTGTTGGATATTGGCATCCGGCATCTTTCACTCGCACTCTGAATGAACGAGAAATGAACGGTCTGTGGGCCTACTCTTGAAATCAATTCTAATTTCGAATCCGATTCGACTCCAATCTCACCAAACTTATAATTGGTACTCTTGAACAAAATCGAGAATAATTTTTTCTCGTTCGTCGTTGTTATTTTCACCAAATAAGCCATGTTTTCTTACTTTAAATTAATAACGTTATCGAACTCGATCACAGCAAAGTCGCTTTCTTGAAATTGTGCAACATTAACGATTTTAAACTACGTTAAAATCACGGCGGAAGTAGCAAATATTTGACTTAATCGACAAGAGTCGAATTCATTTAGTTTCGAAACGTTCCACCGAATTTGATTCCGATCGGGCGCTAGTGTCGCTTTCAAGAGTACCAAATTTGCTCAAATTCGAGCTGCGATTGGATTTAGGATTGGAATCGAGATTCAAGAGTAGGCACGCTGAACACTGAGAGAACGTACATTCAGATTCGGCGATTATGTTTTGAGTTCTGTAGCTGCAGAACGTCACGTATTGATATTTTTTCTGTGTTGCGTTGCACTGGTCGCTCGCGAAAAAATAGTGTTTAAGTGGAACGATGAAAATACATTGCTTTTATTGGAGAACTTTAAAAACTACCATTGCCTTTGAAATCACAAAATTAATGAATACATTTCTTCCTAGTAAATGTCATCTTTCAATCCATGGTCACACCCACCACCGTCGACGTTTTTTTGCTTCTTTTTTGTCAACTCTTTGATTAAATGATCACAAATTAAAGTAATTCTAAGACGCAGACTTCATTCGATGATATATTGCAAAAAAAGAATAGTGAATGTTCTTTTTTAAATCATTCCCTCTTAGCCATGTGAACATAGAATGAAAGAAAAATGAACAGTCACTCGAGTGAACAATCTCTCGAGTGAACCATCTGATATCAGCTTAATATTCGCCCTTACCTAGAATTTAAAAGTTACATAGACTATGTCTGCACTTTCAGATTACGTTAGCAAAATTTTATGCTCTTTTAAACTTTTAATGCTGCAGTAAAATTTATAACATTTTTTATTGTTGTTGCTGGCAAACGAGCAAACGACGTACCTGATGGTAAATGATACTGTCGCTCATCGACCTTTGTTAGGCTTCTGCCTAATGTAAACAAAGTAAATGGAGTGTAAATGGATGCAATGAGGTTTTGTAATATTAAAGGCATCACCAAAATCCACCATATGTAAACACCTTTAGAAAGTTGGGCTGCCGGCTCCCTCGCTCATTAAACAAGGTGCAGTAACAAATTGTATTATTCAGACATCGATTTTCTGCGAGAGTGTGGTAATACCCCGGACGTACCGGCCTGCTAAAAGTAAATATTTAAGTCATTAGTGTGGTCCCACCACATAACAACTAGGGATGTGAATAAATAATCGATTATTTTTTTGTAATAATCGATTATCTAAATAATAAAAAATCGATTATTTCAGTATTTAGTATTTTATTAAAAATAAAATCAGTACCAGAATTCCTAAACAAAAAAGTCATTTTCATATAAATGTCACATTTCCTAAAAAAAAGGTCATCATAATCCTGTGGGGGGCAAAATCGATTATTTTATAATCGATTTATTTTAAAGAAAAAAAATTGATTATTTATTAATCGAGTTTTTCCTCCAAGTCACATCCCTAATGATAACTGAAAATGAATATACATAGCATTGTTTTACATCTCACTGTCAGACTTTGGTATCCATATACAGCCCATATAAGTATGTATGTCCTACTATGAGGCTCGAGCCTTCTCAATAATGAATACTACATAATGATTGCTCTTGTTTACGTTAGTATTGCACATTGAAAATAAAAATATTTTTATGGATTTTATCGCGTTTGTATTTGATTTTTGATTACCCGACGTTTCGAAATGACCATAAAATTGTATTAAAATATGGGTCAATATTTAAAAGCTAATTCTGTAACACGTAAATAACGATGACTTGTTGGACATGCGACATCCTAGTATGCCCGTGACCATAAAACGCTATAAAATCTGTAAAAAATAGTTTTATTTACAACTAGCTGATCCGGTGAAACTTTGTACCGCCATAATTTTTTGCGTAAATATTTTACTTTCATTCACAATGTTATCCTTCTTGCATTACGGCTTTGTCAAGAAAGATTCAAACGTCTTGGTCGCGGCATTATTAATGACTAGCAACCCGCCCTCGCTTCGCTTCGATTTCAGTCGCTTTACTCGCGCCGTAGTTCCCGTTCCTGTGGGAATACCGGGATAAAATATAGCCTATTTTACTCCCTGATATTATAGCTTTCCATTGGTGAAAGAATTTTTGAAATCGGTTCAGTGCTTTAAGTGTGAAAGCGTTACAAACAAACAAACAAACAAACAAACATCCTTACTTTCGCATTTATAATATTAGTATGGATAATTCAAAGAGAATACAAATGACTGATTACTGATTTCTGACAAAAATATAATTATCAAATTTTCAGCCATACTTAATCATAGACAATATTACGTTTAGCTGTCATTTGCGTTTTGTTATTACATATCAAATGCGTTTTTGTTACACCACGTTTCATAGTGACTTGTATTCTCTTTGACGTCTTATGTCACGTCCCACGGGAACGCGATCGAACGGGATAAAAAGTATCCTAGGTCCTTCTCCTAGTTCTAAGCTACCTCCCCACCAATTTTCAGCTGTTCTTGAGTTATAAATAGTGTAACTAACAAGACTTTCTTTTATAGATGAGTACTACCCATACTCGTGAAACGGGTTGGTCTAGGGTTTTATATCGAATTTTCTTTATCTTGTATCAATGTTACCTGCACATCATTTTTCTTAGTGATATTTTACATCCACGGGTACGAAAAAGTCAACTCATTTCCTTGAATTGTATTGTTACTGTCACAAAACGGAATATATTTTCCTACATTTCTAATGTTGAGCCCATATGACCAAACAACGTGTTACAGCTTTAATATCTCCATTGTAACTGTAAAGGTTCGCTACGACAACATTTTCTTCTTACATTTGAGTAAAGAATGTATTATGAGGTCACGTGTTAGCGGTGTCTTTTTGCCGTGAGCATAGTAAATACGGCTCCATGGTATTGTTTGATGAATAATATACAGTGCCGATTATTTAACCATTGAAATAATTATATATAATTGCATAGAACCTAGGCTCTCATTAAGTAAAGCTAATAATTGATTTATGCCTTAATAAATAATATTAAATATTTTACTAATGGTGTCATCGAAATTTTCAATTGATTATGCTAAAATATCATACGGTCTTCTTAAATAAAATGTATTCTAAGGAGAAAAACGTGTTTCTCATCTGAGTTTATATACATCTAACTATTAGGCTCAAAATAGGTGAGCAGTTTATCTGCTACACCACGCTGGTATACGTGTTTTTATAGTATTTTATTGTTGGCATACTTCTTTTGGCGTACTAGGAAAAAATTATCAGATACACAACGTCACGAAAAACCCCCTTTTTTGGAGGGGGATGGGCCACGGTCAGCTCACTCGCCGCCCAGCTCTATCCGTGGCGACAGAGACGCACCCGTGGCACGTCGCCTTCGTCGTTGGGCCAACCACCAGTGCAGAGTTCCTTGTCTTCAATGGTCGGCCCGACGGAATACCCCGGTCGCGGGGTATCCTCCCTTCACGATGTCCCCCTACGGGGACGTTGGTCACCGTCGCGCGGTCGGCCTCCCGGCGGGTGACAGGCTAAATCCCCGGTCCAGTCACCCGCGGACTAACCTACACCCTGAAGTCAGCTAGTCAACATTTTTTACTTAGCGCGCGCACCGTCACAAATGTCAACTATATAATGCGTTATAATGTATTATTGAAATTAAAATGTTTTTATTGTTTGTTATTTTATTTATTACTATATTGTAATTAAAATTAAGTGGATATGGAGATTTATGTAACTTAGCACTGACTTGTAACTTTGTTATCAATAAAGAATACTATACTACTGCTATACTAATAAAACTTTGATAACTTTATTTATTTGTCTCAACATTTGTACAATAAGATGTTACATAATTTATAGAACCAACATGTTCTGTCCATTAGAAGACATACAAACTTATAATAATAATAATGTATAAGGTAACACAATTAAATATCTATTAATAGTAATCATTAAATAACATAATGATCTAGAAACAGAGAGAAGGGTCAACATGACATGGAAAAATTCTGGAGTCTCAAAGAAATACTTAAAGGCGATATGGCCATACGAATGAAAACGAGAGTCATGAACACCTGCTTACTCCCCACGTTAACATACGCCTGTCAAACTTGGAAATTCACCACAAAAGTAAAAAACAAAATTACAACCTGCCAAAGAAGTATGGAGAGAAGTATTCTGAAAATCAAGAAAATCCAAAAGATTCGCCGTACCCATATAAGACGGATAACCAAAGCCACAGACGTTCTCAGCCACTCACAAAGCTTAAATGGCGATGGGCTGGACATATAGCGAGGTTGAACGATAAGCGATGGACTAGAGAAACAACACAATGGACAGGCCCACTAGGACAGAGAAGAAGAGGAAGACCAATTGCACGCTGGGTGGATGATATCATAAAAGTAGCAGGTACCAATTGGGCACGAGTGGTAGAGAATAGAGAGTACTGGTCATCTCTGGAGGAGGCCTTTACCTTTCACGGAGAGGGTTCTTGCTAGTAAAACCTTAGAATAAATCTATATCTAATTAAAAGATTCAACAACTATTACAATTTAATTAAAATTATGATTATGGATTTGTTTAAGCATGTTCTTAATTTTATTATTTATTAAATTGTTAATTTTTAATTTTTTTTTATATTCATATTAATTTATTAATATGAATTAGAATCAATTTTCAATATGTATAAAAACTAAGATTTTGTATTAGTGTTGTTTCTAAATTAAATTCAATTGCATAGGTAATATAAATGTGCATTCTTAACATGGGTTCTTAATTTTTTTTTAATTCTAATTTTATTATAAATTTTTAATTTTATAATTTTAATTTTATAATTTTATTATTTAATTTTATTACTTAATTTTATTATTTATTAAATTGTTAATTTTTTTATTTTTTATATTTATATTAATTTATTAAAATGAATTAGAATCAATTTGCGTTATGTTTATATATAAAACTAAGATTTTGTATTAATCATTTGTTTCTAAATTAAATTAAATTGCATAGGTAACATAAAAGTTTATGATTAAAAATTGTCATTGTATTGCATGCAACTGAACTGACTATGGAAAGCGAGAAATGAAAGGCTTTTTTATTTTTTATTTTATTTTATAAGGTAACACAATTAAATATCTATTAGTAGTAATCATTAAATAACATATAATCATAAGAATTGCTGCTAGTTGCCAAATAATTGTAATTAATTAAAATATGAATGTCAAGCAAAGTAATTATAATAGATTAAAATAAAAATGTCATTGATTGAATTATTACGGTGCTGAATGAATTATTACGGTGCTGAATGAATTAAAAATAATAATAAAAATTTAATAAATTAATATAATTACAATTTACAATATAGCTACATCATCAAGAAAATCCTTTATGTTATAATAACATTTATTTGTCAATATATTTTTAATCTCTTTAAATGTATTAAATACCTTTTGAGGCCAATGAGCAAACAGCCTTTTTTTTTCACGCTGTGGAAATGCATTTACGCACTATCCCCCGTCGGTTGAAAACAGACGGGGGAGTGTGTATGGGACTCGCCGGCCACAGAAGTGACCGAAATACCCACTAAAACCACAGCGGCCCCTTCCGCGCTTTTACGAGGTGCCGGAGAGATCGTCTGACAACATTCTATCCCCGACACCCCAACGCTTGGCTGTCTGGCCACGTCCTGTCATCATTCAGGGCGGTGGATGGAGAAGCGCATAACGGCGTCTCCTCCTCCCTGGTCGCCGCCGGCGGAGCGAGTCTGCGGACGCAAGTGCCTCGCGTGCCCGCTCCGCGGCCTCCTTCCTTGTCATGACAGCCTCACAGAAGGAGGCCATCGACGACCAACAGCTGTCGCTGCCGAGCATCATGGAGATAATGGTCGACAACGACAGGTCCGCTGTTCCCATGTCCGTTGACAGGACGTGGCGCTGAGGCCCCCAGGCGGGGCATACTTCTAGTGCGTGGCGCGCATCGTCGATTAGCGCGCCACACTCATGGCATCCTGGGGCCTCTTCTCTTCCAATTTTGTGCAGGTACTTACCGAAGACCCCATGTCCGGTAAGCACCTGATGAGCAAACAGCCTAGCTGAATTAGTGATACTGCTGCTCATCGTTCTTAGCAATACCAGGGGAATAGCCAGGCCTCTACTTCATTTCAGCTCATATACGTCCCACTGTTGGGCTCGAGTCTCCTCCACAATAGGAGGGAAATTGACCTTACTATACCAAGCTGGTCAGTCATGTTGGTATAGGGCCTCTACTTATCTTTACATAATACAAGATTAATGCAAGACAAAGGCTATATAATCTTCTCAGTACTTCTTTATAAATATTTACTTTCAGCTGCCTATTATACATAGTTGCAATGCAAAATAGTTTATTTAATACGTCGTCTCCAAAATTTTTTTTTTTATTGCAAACGGTGGCAAACGAGCAAACAGTACACCTAATGGTAAGTGTTGCTGCCGCTCATGGACCTTTATAAGGCCGCTGCCTACCGCAAAGAAAGTGAAGGGAGTGTGAATGCGTGCATTGAGGCTCGGTGATACCACGGGCACCACCAAAACCCTCCACACGCAAACACCCTCAGAAAGTTGGGCTTCCGGCTCTTTCGCTCACCGAATGAAGCGCAGTAACAAATCGCTACTACTCAGACGTCGATTTTCTGCGAGAGTGTGGTACTGGCCCCGGACGGACCGGCCCGCGGCTGTAGACAGATAACTGTCGACAGTGTGGTCCTACCACTCCTTAAATGCGAGTATAAGTTGAAAGTTCTGAAAGCTTTTAACAAGTTAGGTTGTTGATATAAGTTAGTCCTCACAGTTGTCCATGTTTGTGCAGGCTGCATTGTTAATTTCTAAATGCAAGTTTTGCGGACTTACGTATTTATATATCTTGATTATTAAAATATATAAAGTTCTCGTGTTCTAAATCAATGTGGCACGTAACTTTAATTGTAAAGAATCATTCTTTTTATCATCATCTCCACCGTTATTTAGGAGTGGACCTTGTTACTAAGATTATAAAAAATACACGTAAACGTCGAGGATATCTAGCTCCTTGACACCACGGACATAGTAAGGAGACTGAAAAGAACTAAGCATTTTGAGCTAGTTTAGTGAAATTAGAGATATGTAGTGCAGTGAGTGCTATCCATGAAGAACACAACAATAAAGTGTTTTTAATGATTTCTGATGTTTACGCGAGTATTACACATTTTAAATAAAACTACTTTACGGATTTTATCGCGTTTGTATTTGATTTTTGATTACCCGACGTTTCGAACACTTTGCAGCGTTCATGGTCACGGGCGGACTAAGATGTCTCACGTCCAACAAGTCATCGTTATTGCAGAAAATTTATAATTATCTACCCGATACAGAAAATAGTTATTAAATATTGACCCACATTTTGATACAAATTTATTGCCAGTGTAAGAAGAAAATGATTCTAATCTCATTTTTTACGACACCCACGGCTAAGAGGGTGGGTTAGGGGATGGTGAATTGTATTCTTACTTCGTCACCACATCAAAATCATTCAAACAACATAAAATATATATTTTTTTGAAGTGTAGACGTAACGCTCTTTTCAATGATACCAAACACGGTTTATTATCTCAAATTTATTTTTAACACCGTACTTTATGACCGCTAGGGGGCGCCACATTAGATTCAGTGACACCTCATATAATTTATACCTGGAGACAGTCAAGACGCTTTTAACGATGCCTCATTTGTCCAATTCTAATCAGTAGTTAAAGAGCTATGAGGGAATAGATGAACATACATACATACATAGCTAGTCAAATTCATAACCATTTTGTAGTGGTAGGACCACACTGTTAATACTCTCGCAGAAAATCGACGTCCGAGTAGTAGCTACTTATTACTGCGCTTCGTTCCGTGAGGGAAGGAGTCAACTTTCTGAGCATGTTTGCGTGTGATGGGTTTTGGCGATACCTTTAGTTTCACAGAACCTCATTCATTGCCCGCATTCACACATCCTTCACTTTCTTCACGGTAGGCAGTTAAGGGTGATATCCAGAACCTCATTATATACATTCACATTCCCTTCATTTTAGGCAGTGGCCTAGCAAAGGTCCATGAGCGGCAGCAACATTTACCATCAGGTGTACTCTTTACTCGTTTGCCACTGTTTGTAATAAAAAAAACACGAAATAAAGTGTACAGCGCGTCTAAAGAAGCCTTTACTTCAATTTATATATTACGTAATAAAGTTATTCATATGTAAAATTATGTATCTTATTACTAAAATTGTTTTCAATATACAAGATACAAGAAAGAGCCTATTTATGCGGTACTTGTTTGTCAGCAGAATGTCGATATCAGCTGCCGCTTAAATACAAAACAGTTTTAAATCACCCAAATACGGGTGTTTTGCCGGCAAAACAAATTTTTGACATTGACAAATAGGTTATTTTCGAATAAAACGGGAACGGGGGTATTTGATAACGCTTTTGTAAACTCATGTTTTCGAAACCTTCGTAAAGATATTATATAGATACCATTTTTTGTTTAAATATAATTTTAAACTATAATAATAACTAATTGGAATTGGTACGTTGAGATGGCAATGGGCAGGCAACATCGCTCGTCGAACCGACAACCATTAGGGAAGAAAGGTTCTGGGGTGGCGACCACGAATCGGATGACGAAGCGTAGGACTACCCCCTATAGGTGGACTGACGACATCTTAAAAGTCGCAGTGAACCGTTGGATGCAAGTGGCGCAGGTCCGTTTACTAAGGAAATAGTCCTTGTACTTGCGGGAGACTTTACAAACATATATCTAACGGAAACAAATTATATCCAGATTAAGAACAACAATTTGTGGATCGCAGAAAGTGTTGTCCAACATGAAATTCGAACTCGTAACACTGGCACGGTAGGTCGGTACCTTAACCTCTACGCGATCGGTGCATTCCATATTTATATGTGTTTTGCACTACTCTAAAAGTGTGTGTTCTAGAAGCCGTTGCAATTGTAACTAGTATCGTGTGGTTAAAGTTTACATTAACAAAAAAGTTTTAGAACAAGAATGTGACCGATCATAAATATTAACAGATCTTTAAGCAACATCTTTTGTATAATATTCATTTAATATTGCACGAGGAGGAAAACTCAAAAGAAAACCCTAACCAACACATCTGACCAGCGTAATATAGTAGGTCAAATTGCCTCTCATAGCGAAGGAGGCCCAAGCCCAACAGTGGGACATATGGGCTGAGATGATGAGATGATGATGGAACTACTATCGCACACTGGTCAGACGGGTTAGTTTAGGACTTTATTTCGAATTTTTCTTCTCTTGTATTAATGTTATAAGCATATCGCTGCTTTGCGTGAATAATGACACAAATAAAAATTACTGATTTTAGAGAAGGGCATTTTTTAAATTGTTTTTATAAATGTTTTAGTGCATACCATAATATTTAAATGATTTATTGAGGTTTTGACTATGCTGATTAATGGAAAATTCCTCCATTCACGATAAAAATATCAAAGATTTTAGATATCAAAGATCATTTGACATACAATATTCAATTTTACATAATTTTGTGTTATGTCGATATTCATGCAAACCAGCGATATATACTTTAATCGTCTTTTACGACACCCACGGATAAGAAAGGAGTTGATTAAATCGTATTCTTACTCCATCATCACATGGATTACATCTAGTAAACTTATCTCTAACAACGTATACAAAATTTCATGATGATTTATACATATAGATACGACAAATTATGAATATTTTTTTTTTAATTGCAATCGGTGGCAAACAAGCAAACAGTGTACTGTTTGTTTAGGTGTACCTGATGGTAAGTGTTGCTGCCGCTCATGGACCTTTGCTAGGCCGCTGGCTACCGCGAAGGAAGTGATGGGAGTGCATTGAGGTTCGGTGAAAATAAAGGCATCACCGAAACCCACCACACGCAAACACCCGAAGAAAATTGGGCTTGTTATAAAATATAATATAAAATGTAAAGCTTCATATTACAGAGTATTACACGATAAAAGTAATTGCTAGCAATCGTTTAACTTAATCCAATTTACAATCTTTATTCACGCCTTTAGCCAATGAATAGCTTTTGTTAGTCTAAATAGGACCAAAAGGTTAACAATATCTCACTTTTAGGATTCGCATTAATTTCTGATAAACTTAATACTTATTCAACTAACAGAAAATGTCCTGTTTAATTATTTTATCATTAGAAATAATAGTACAGATATTTTTTTTTTTTTTTTTTTTTATATATTCACGCCTTTTTCCCATAGGGGTAGGCAGAGTCCACTGCCCTCCACCTGCTACGATCTTTGACATATTCAGCGTAGCAGAGCGGTTCTCTGTGGGCCACTTTTCGCCCCCGACGGAAACGAGACGTGACGTGTCGCGAACCACATCGCCGCCAGATATAAATCTATTTATTTCCTATTGTATTAAATAATTGTCAGTGGTCGGCCCAATAGCGATGGGGAAGGAATACCGTGGGTTACGGGACCGCAAGCCGCCTTTTCATCACCCCGGATGGGATGGACGGAAATTTACTGACCATAGCCCGCCCCGGCTTTAATAATAAATTGATTTCTTAAAAAATGTGGGCAGGGTACTTTATCTTCGACCACGCTCCTGATAATTTACTGCCTGCAACTATATTAGTGGGGTAGTACTACATTTTAACAGAGTAAATAGCAAACTGCGCTTTTTTGGGTGATTGAGAGGTCGTAATTCCACGTTACAATAGGCATAACATGGCTGCAAGTTTATCGAGAGACGTTGAAGATATCCATAGGCGGCAGTTAGTAATTATCATGAGACAACTTGCTTGTCAACCACTAAAGGTAATAAATAATTGGTATGTTTTGCGTCATAACTTACAAAATTAGAACAATATTGCTTGAGGCTTACATCCTACTGACAGGCATACATTAAGATGAATACGATGAGTTAACAAGATTAAATATGATAACGCAAGAATAATATTTCTGTGTAGTAGTACAGAGTACGTCAACCCTCTTTAGAAAAATAGTAGTTAATTAGACGCTATTAAATGTAACTGAGCTCGGTCTATATTAAAGCTCCTAGTCGACTTTTACTATACCTACTAAATGCTTATACTTTTTTTTTTTTCGCTGTGGAAATGCAATTTACGCACTATCCCCCGCCGGTGTCAGATGAGGGGGAGTGTGGGACTCGCCGGCTATGCTTCCGGAATACCCACTAAAACCACACCGGTCCCTTCCGCGCTTTTACGGAGTGCCGGAAAGGTCGTCTTTTGACATTCGATCCCCGACACCACAACGCAAGGCTGTCTGGCCACGTCCTGTCGTCAATCAAAGCGGCGGGAGGAGATGCACATATCGGCGCCTCCTCCTCCCTACTCGCCGCCGGCGGAGTAAGTCAGCGGACGCAACTGCTTCGCGTTCCCGCTCCGCGGCCTCCTTCCTTGTGATGACCTCCTCGCATAAAGAGGCCATCGACGTCCAGCACCTGTCGCTGTCGAGCATCTCTGAGATGATGGTCGACAGCGACAGGTTTATTCCTATGACCGCCGACAGGTCGTAGCGCTGAGGCCCCCAGGCGGGACATACTTCCAGTGTGTGGCGCGCATCATCATTTGGCGCGCCACACTCATGGCATCCAGGGGCCTCTTCTCATCCAATTCTGTGCAGGTACTTACCGAAGACCCCGTGTCCGGTAAGTACCTAAATGCTTATTACTATATGCATATTTTATCTTACAACTATATTTTTTTATTGCAAACGGTGGCAACGAGTAAATGGTACACTTGATAGTAAGTGCTGCTGCCACTCATGGGCCTTTGCAATACCAAAGGCACAGCTAGGCCATTGCCTGCCGCTAAGAAATTGGCTAATACTAAAGGCATCACCAAAATCCACCACATGCTTAAACCCTCAGAAAGCAGTAACAAATTGCTACTACTCGGACGTTGATTTTCTTCTCAGTGTGGTAGTTTAAGTAATTGGGATAAGGGTATAGGAGTATAATAAGGATCGATGGGAGGGTAACCCAAATAGGGGGTATTCCGTTGGAGCGATCACTGATGACAAATAACCCTGCTCCGGTGGTCGGCTCAACGACGAAGGCGACGTGCATCGTGGGTGGGTTGCGGGTTTGCGTGCTTACGCCCCTCTGTCGTCCCGGATGGAGTGGTGCGAGGAGCGCGCCGACCGCAACCTACCCCCCATCATTATCATCTTCGTTTCAGCTCTTATACGTCCCACTACTGGGCTCAAGCCTCCTCTACAATAGGAGGGAATTTGACCTTACCACGGTCAGGCAGGTTGGAATTTTTTTTTTATGGGTGGGCATGGTAAGCAAAATTTAATGGTTACACGCGGTACCTTCCGTCCGGGGCGACGAAAGGACGGCGCGCGGGCCCATAACCCACCCGTACCTACGTCGCACTCGTCGTTGGGCTGACCAGCTGTGCAGGGTGACTTGTCGTCAGTGGTCAAGGCAGATTGCTATAGGGTTTTATTTCGAGTTTTACTTCTCTTGCTATATTATACGCATATGCTATCCCTCAGTCTTCTCTTACGACATCCACGGGCAAGATAGGAGTAGTGAATGTATCCTTACTCCGTCATCACACAGGATTCACTCAACTGTCGCTAACTTTAATATTGTATTCAAAATATAGCCGCTATGTAGAAGTTAATCCCATTTTCCGTGTGAATAATTTTAATTTCTTGCTCAGTAAGCAACGCCTCAATATTGATTAGGGCACCCTCGCTTTACCCTAACCTCCCCTAAAATAGACCAAATTATATACTTGATAGCATAACAACATACCTACATAAGTTAATATGTAATACGTTAACGTGTTTATTATTAAACTAGCAACCCGCCCTCGCTTCGCTTCGGTTATAGGTTATAGTCATTTTACCCGCGTAGTTCCCGTTCCCGTGGGAAAACCGGGATAAAATATAGCCTAGTTTACGCCCTGATATTATAGCTTTCCATTGGTGAAAGAATTTTTGAAATCGGTCCAGCCGTTTTGAAGATTACCCGGAACAAACAGACAGACAGACAAAAATTTTTTAATTGCTATTTTAGGCATAGGTGTCGTGCAAATAACCGTGTGAGCATGAAAAAAGCCTATTATTTTGACATTACAAACAAACACTCCAATTTTATTTATTGGTATAGATGAAAAACACGCTTTAACCTTTATAATATATATATAACCAATTAAATAATAATAGACAACCTTCCTAATATTATTAATACGAAAGTAAGTTTGTTTGTTTGTTATTTGTTTGTTTGTTACGCTTTCACGCTTAAACTACCGTACCGAGTATTTTTACATTGTATTAGCAACCCGACCTCGCTTCGCTTCGGTTTCAGTCGCTTTACCCGCGTAGTACCCGTTCCCGTGGGAATACCGGGATAAAATATAGCCTATTTCACTCCCTGGTATTAAAATTTTCCAATGGTGAAAGAATATTTAAAATCGTTTCGGTGGTTTAACCGTGAAAGCGTAACAAACAAACAAACTTTCGCATTTATAATATTAGTAAGGATGAAATTTTCCAAAATCCAATACCCTCATTACTCCATAGGTCAATATCCCTTCCATTGAGGCCCGAGCCCAACATTGGGACTTATGTAGACACTAATCAGACGTGTTGCTATAAAGATTTATGTCTAGTTTTCCTTCTCTTGCATAGATGTTATCTGCGTATCATAATCCTTAGTGGTCTTTTACGACACCCTCGGGTAAGAGAGAGAATAGTGGATTGTCTTCTTTCTCTGTAACCACACGGATAGGCGCATAGTGTTGTATAGTCGATCAATTTCCTTCTTATTGTGGAGGAGGCTCGAGCCCAACAGTGGGACGTATGTAAGCTGAAATAATAATAAATGATGATAAAATTTCATATCATCATCGCAACTCATAAACGTCCCACTAGGCTCGAGTCTCCTCCACAATGGGAGGGAAATTGATCTACTGTACCACGCTGGTCAGGCGTGTTGGTACAGGGTTTTATTTCAAGTATTCCTTTTCATGCATAGATGTTATATGCACATTATAATCTTTTAGTCATCTTTTACGACATCCACGAGCAAGAGGTGAAGGAAAAAAATATCATATATACTTTTACAGAATATCTAGATTGAAACTTTTCACAATCGCCTTCTGTATTTCCTTTATAATCTTACTAGCAACCCGCCCTCACTTCGCTTCGGTTTCAGTGGTCTTGCTCGCGTAGTTCCCGTGGGAATACCGGGATAAAATATAGCCTATGTTACTCCCTGATATTATAGCTTTCCATTGGTGAAAGAATTTTTGAAATCGGTTCGGTGGTTTAAGCGTGAAAGCGTTACAAACAAACAAACAAACAAACATCCTTACTTTCGCATTTATAATATTAGTATGGATAAGAACTCCCTGACATTATTTTTGTTAAATAATAATGTGAAAAAAGTATCATTTCAAGCTGAGCGTAATGGCTGTTGCTCATAATTTATTCAGACGCGTTCCATCATATTCGTTGAGTTATGTATGCATTATTATGAATACTACATTTATTATATGAAATAATTTCAACGACATGCCAGCCACATTAACTTCTTGTGTTCGCACGATGTCCGTTTGAAGCTTGACATGCAAAAGTATTTATTAAATATTTATAGTTGACAATATTTATAGTGGTCCAATAAAAAATTCTGGTGCCGTGATTGGATTCTCGTGAATGCGATACCCATTATGACCTCATCATCATCATTTCGGCTCATATGCGTCCCACTGCTGAGCTCGAGCCTCCATCGCAATAGGAAGACAATTGAAAGCTTAGTAGAAAAATTACTACTAAGACTTCGATTTTCTATGAGTACTATCCCGGCGGTGGTCCATTTATGACTGTTAACGAAGAAATAACAACATCACCACTAGGCAAATATATGGCTTTAAGCATAGAAGTTTCCTTTATCTATACTAATCTATAATATATACTCTATACTAATATATAAAGCTGAAGAATTTGTTTGTTTCAACGCGCTAATCTCAGGCACTACTGACCCGATTTGAAAAATTCTTTCAGTGTTAGATAGCCCATTTATCGCGGATGGCTATAGGTTATATCATCAAGCTAAGACCAATAGAAGCGGAGCACCGATGAAGAGTGTTTCAAAATCAAAGTATTTTTTCTTTTGAGAGCTGCCGCTGCGTAAAGGGCTAAATTTTCGCAAAAATCATGTGTGACTGAATCGTATTATTAAAAAATATTTTTACCTTCTACGTAAATAAAGTCTTAGGTTAAGGTTAGCGTTAGCCCAAAGTATATAGACAACGCGGACGAAGTTGCGAGCAGAAACTAGTAGTTCATAATACAACAGATTTATAAAATCTTTTAAATATTAATTTCAATAATTCTGAATTCATATTATACTTATATTGGTATGTTTTTCGTTTCATTTGCTCAACGTTAACGATTTACAACCGTCATAGATTTTCAATATGCCCGGGGCATATCATTAAATTGCTTCAATGGGCTTAATTTTAACTGAGTAGCAAAAATAAACTTTATTATGAATAATAAACTGCAGCCTTTCTGATGAAGGTAATTACTCTATGATAAAATTTTCTAGATGAGAGAAATTACATCAAACTGGCCAGACGGCTTAACATTTCATCCGTTCTCATTAACCCATAACCACTTGCATCCAACGTCTCCCTGCGGATTTCAAGATGTCGTCAATCCACCTAGTAGGGGATCGTCCTACGCTGCGTCGTCTGATGCGTGATCGCCATTTGAGAACCTTTCTTCCCCCATGGATATCTGTTTGACGAGCGATGCCATTGGCTTGCCCATTAACATTTTAACTTGCTAATTCTTCGGGCTATATGGGTTACACCCCTTCTTCTACGGATTGCCATATTGCGACGGGTTAACACAGGCTTATTTCGTGTTTTCTTATCTTGCAATTATGTTATATGCTTACATCCCAGTGGCCATTGTATTCTTAATCAGTCACAATACGAATAATAAATAATCCCCTATTTCTTTGGGTACAGTTTTGTCACACCCTACTCAAAAAATCTAGGCCGTCGAAAGAAACTGTGGAAACCACTTTTATCCCGCTCTATCACCGTTTGGATTGACCATCGGTACCTATTCTTTTTGATCGGTGGCCTTGACGGCGGATTATTCAATCGGATACCTTCGGCGTCAACGTGCCGAGAACAACCGAGCGGCTCTCGCGTGGACTAATTCCCTGTTTTTATAGTAGATAAGAATAAAAATAACTATTTTTTTTAGTTACAGCCCATTCCATCAGGTGCGACGAAAAAGCTGGGTGCGGCTGCATAATCTACAGTGTTCCCTCCTGTTGGACTAACTAACAGGTATTCCTAGACCATAGTGCACAGGCGACACAAGTTTACAAATCACCCATCAGAAAGAAATGGCTAATGAACATTACGTTCTTACCATCTACACCACATGGATTACATTCTCTCTATATCATCATCTTAGTCTTATCCTAATCACTCAAGACAATATGTACTTCTCTTTCATCACACATAGCAAAAGCTTTTAGCAATAGTTTTATGAGCGAACGCCTGGCTGTCAACAACCCTCCTAGAAAATGTAATTGTTGACTAGGCGACATTAGAAAGAGCTGATCTAGATAGATATTAAGCTCTTAATCGTGTTTTACGACACCTACGTGGTAAGGGTTGGTAGTATTCATAGCCGCGACTACAGCGCTCACGTGACGTCATAATGTTGTTGGGTTGTATTATTATGGTAGTATTATTAATATACTATTTAATAGGTATAATTTGCTTCTGGTAAAGGCATTTGGCACGCTCGCATTAACTTAATAGTTGGGGAGCGCATGAATTATTACATCGGGGGCAGCAATATTTAGTAAATTACAGCAAAGGTTAAAAATCTTCGCTGTTTTCCACAGTAATTATCACTTCAAGGTGAGCGCTTAGCTTGACCCTTAAGTTCTTTAGCCTTTATACATTTGGTACAGAAATTACAATCAAGACAGACTCTTCAAAGTTTTAGGTAAATTTTATATATGAACCAGAGAATAAATTTAATGACTTTTTATAAGATATTGTTTTATATATCATACTTGTATAAAGATTTTAGACGGACAAAATCTGTACTTTGAAGTTATTTGAGAAAAATAATAAGTCAAGTGACCGAATTTGTTCGACAATGTTGTTGAATCTATTTTTTTTATTTGGTTGGAGCAAACCATCGACAGTTGTCTGTTTACAGCCACGGGTCGGTCAGTCCGTAGCAATTTGTTACTGCACTTCGTTTAGTGAGCGAGAGAGCCGTTAACCCAAAGTTCTCAGGTTGTTTGGCCGTTGTGTTCATACCACCGAACGTCATTGCATTGTTTCTTCACGGTAGACAGCGACCTGGCAAAAGTATGTATATGCAAGAGAAAATCAAAACTCCTAATAAAACCTATTTCAACCAGTCTAATAAACGTGGTATCATCATTCCAGCTCTTATTCGCCCCACTGTTGGGCATGAGCTTCCACCACAATAGGATGGAAATTGATCTGACTATACCATGCTGGTCAAACAGGTTAGTATAGGGTATCATTTCGAGTTTTCTTCTCTTGCACAGATTTTATATGCGTATTAGATACATCGCTTAGTTGTCGTACTTTTACGACATCCATGGGCAAGATATGGAGTCTTAGGAGGAGGATTATAGGGAGTGTCCATCATGACTCATCTACGTCTCATTGCTGGACTGAAGCCTCCTCCACAATGGTAGGGGTATTGACCTTCTATACTACGCTGGTCAGGCGGATGGGTACAGAGCTTTATTTAGAGCTTTTCTTTCTTTTTCTTGTTACCTGAATACTGTAACTGTACTAACCAGCGTGATAAAGTACGTTGATTGCATTGCAGTTATGAAGGAGGCTTGAATCCAAGGAATATATTTGAGCTGAGATGATAATTGTATAAATACTATGAAGATGATGATTTAGACTTCTTTATCTTCTTCTGCACAGGAAATTCAGGAATTTGAAAATAAATAAATAACTTTATTTACTTATATAACAAACTACAACAACAAACCATGTTAATAGTACAAAAATGAAAATAGTTTTACAGAACGTACTTCCTTACCTTATTACATCGAATTAAATATGATTTTTATAATGGTTAGCTTAAGTATATTGTTTAAATTTGATCCTAGATTGAGATTACACTATCCACCGTACTAGTTATCACTGTATTACAGCAAGATAGACCTCCCGGACCTCGATCAACACCATATAACAATAAACAAATAAAACACTACGGTTACAATAAACTTCGATCGGTACCTATTTAATTAATACATTCGATTTGTGCAGGTATTTAAATAACTAGCGGGTATGACGACTAATTGTTCTCAATCCATTCATCGGCCTGTGGGGCCTGTGTATGTTGGAGTCTATACCTCCTTACGAAAATGCCACCCGCAATAGTCCATTAACAACTGCAACCAGCAATTCCCGCGATCTGCGGTTGCCACACGAAAATCTTTCCTCTCTAACGTTAAATTATTTTTATTTCATTTTATTCTTTGAAAAACATGAAATCACAATCCCTGTATGATAAACGAACAGAAACATACCCTCGTTATCATAATAAAAAGGGTTTCCTTTATATTTTTGTAGTTCATTATCTGTCACGTACAAGGAAAATGTGAAATATAGCAAAATTTTTATCAGCTCGGTTATTTAATAAACTGTACGATACATGAAATATTTTACCTACATCATATGTATTATTTTTAGTAGATAAATGAATATTGTATTTAAAATGATTGATTAATTTATTAAAAGTACAGTTTAATAATTATTCCAACAAAAAAGGAGAAACAAAGTACGTATTGAATAAAGAAATTTTGAAAATTTTGACCTACCCTCGACACGAATGAAAGAAAATTAAAAGTGCCTCATATCATTTTAGAAAATAGCTGATACACTTTAAACTAATTGTTACCAAACATAGCTAAAAACCACTGCAAGGAAATTAATTTTCCCGTAAAAATATCATTTTATTACATAGACTCGCCAACAGATGTTTAAAGTCAGTAAAAAAATCGCATCGAAATCGGTCTACCCATTCGAGAGCTATAATGCCATAAACAGACACGCAGACAGCAGACTTATAACACAAGACACAACAAGACTTATGGCGTTGAAAGTTAAGAACTTGTTTAAATAATCCGCTAGTGGGCAACGTGCTTAGAATGCTGGTAGCATTGCCATGTTGAATAGCAACGCTCAACCTCTGTAAGTAAAGGCCAACATTCCGGTCACGTGTCGATAAGTTGTATTTTTAATTACATATTTAAATGGAAATTCATTTTTATCATCACACCTCATATCTGCCCATTGCTGGGCTCGATCCTCCTCCACAATAGAGGGCAAACTGACCTCCTATACCACGTTGGTCAGAGTTGGTATTGTTTTTTTGTGCGGGCTATGGTCTAGATGCACGGCATCCATTCCATCTAGGATGACAAAAGAGCAGCACGCGCCCCTATAACCCACCGTATAATGGTGAAGAGGAGGAACCCTTGACTATTAGGCCAACCACTGCTACCGAGCCCTTAACGTCCGGGGAGTTGGTTTGTTTTTATTGTATGTATACTATATCCCATAGTAGACTCTCATGACATCCACGCAGGCAAGATAGGGAGTGGTGAATTATATTATTATTCCATCACCATAAGGAATATTATGCAACTGCGACGTTGATTATGTAAAAGACTGAAACTACCCCGAAAAAGCTGATCCATTTAAGGCAAAAAACAGTCAACAACGAAGCTCTACCATTTTATTGTTACACTAAATCATTATAAATGATACGCGATGACGAAGTTTGATCTACACCAAGGTAAAACTTTACTAATTTGTCCGAACTGTGAAACATTTTGCAACGTCATTACTGAAGCTTGTAATATCTATTGTAAAAATTGATACCTGTCTATAAACGCACGTACATATTATATCTTGTTCTTCTATTCTTAATAGACCATATACGTTCCTCCAGGTGAATAAAGGCTCCTCCACTTCATCAAGAATGTTTTTTTACAAAATTCAACGCTAAAGGCGTGAGACGCAGTGCGAAAGTTTGTATGGACAGTAAAAAAAGTCCATTGTCTTCAAATTAAGCAAAAATTATCTTGCGTAAAACATAAATAAACACGTGCTTCAGCATTTGCTAATTTTCATGCTCTAAGGGTTATATTTGTTTTTCATACCCTATTTTAAATAAATAATGGATTAAATTCTGCCATGATACTTTTACTTGATTTCTCATTAAATTAGCTATAATAAATATTAGGCAAGTTTTACTCTTATGATATAAAAACTTACCAAATAGACAATCAACACTGTACAGGAAATACTCCTTCGTAACGGGGTAAAATAGAAAATGAACTTCGCTTTGATATTTTTCACATCCATAGCACAAATAACAGAAATCGTATTAAATGCGACATCAAACATGATTTCTACTCGGTTAAAGTGGCTGTCAAATGCTGGTATATGTAATTTTAAAATATATATTTTATAAGAAAATTTAGACTGAATTAAAATATGCAATTTCGAAAGCAATGAAGAAAGGTGTTAATGTTTACATGGGGAGAGTTTTGAAGCCGCAGTTTCAAAACTTTGGAAGTAGGTTAAGCAAATAAAAGTAAAAGACACGTGTTTCCTTGTATGTATTTATTTATATTAAAGGTTGAAATTGTATTAAAGTTTGTTTGGATACTTTTTTTAATTAACTTTATTGAATAAGTTGTGAGAAAGTTTGAAATAATAAAAGAATAATAATATGTTCAAGATTTATAAATTTTGTAAGATGTCATTGAAAATATTACTAAGTAATTGATACCTTGAAAAAAAGGCTGTTCGATAAAGAAAGCAAAATATTCAAGCTTTTTACAATAATTTCTATTTTGTTCGCTAAGATTCGTTAATAGGTACATATATTAATTTCTTGTTTCATTAATATATTTTCTTGCCAAAAAAGCAGACATTGATACTATCTAAGTAAGCGATTTTTCAAACAATAATATTAGTGTGAATAAATAAAAATAATTTAGGTATAGTGACAAAATTTGCCAATTTTCGCCTAAATTTTACATACTTTAAATTTACTAAATGTAGGCCGTTAACATCAGTGGAAGTACCTACAGGAATCTTAACACGAAATTCTATGACAATCCATTTGGCCAGAGTGGCTGGTAAATTTCCTTTAGATAGTGGAGATGAGACCCGTGCTTAATTTGCCATTATCCTATGGTGATGGAGTGAGAATACATTTCATCAGGATCTCTCGTACCTCTGGGTGTCGTAAAAGATGACTAAGGGGTATGATAATCAGACAGCATGATGATTTTATTTAAGTTATTTTTTTTAATAGACAACACCGTGCATTAAGGAAATATCCTTGCATTGCGGTGGGCTTATGATTAACGGACACAAATTACATCCAGACTCAGAACAATCACTCAAATTGTAGTTCTGCATGGGATTTGAACCAGGAAGGGTAGGTGCGGTAGGTTATTTTTTTTAATTCAGCCCCTAAGTCGTCCACGTATAGGGAGGGTACCCGAAAAGATATCCAACAGGACTGGCCACGGATGAGAAGGTACTCGGTATCGATGGTCGGCCAAATGGCGATGTATAGGAAACATGGTGGATTACGGAACCACGCATCGCCTTTTCGTTACCTCTAACGGAACGGATGACGCGTTCGCTGGTCATAGCCCATCAAAAAAAATAAATAAATAAGTCTTCCACGGATATTGAAATACTATTTATTTATACGAACGAAGCCAAGATTATAGGTCGTATAAAAATATATAGGCGTGACAATGCTCCCATTATTGCTTTCGCCCAGTCAGCGTTGCGTGGCAATTTTGCAACAACCATTAGTGTATAGTTATAGGGGACGTATACCGTGACATCTGTCCCTTCTGGAGACTTACAATGTTAAACAGAATTTAAGTATGGGATATTAACAAGCGTTTTATACTAAACTGTGTATTTTTTTTCAGTTAATTGGTTATGGAAGCGAATGAGTAAACAATTCAACTGATATAGTTAACTGCTGTTCCCCCATTTTAGTAATACCAGAAGTAATCAAGGCACGGCCTGTCATGAGAAAAGTCCCTTCTTAAATCTTATCATCATCACAACCCATACACGTCCCACGGTTGGGCTAGGGCCTCCTCCACTATGGGAGGAAAATTGACATACTATATATCACGCTGGTCAGACGTGTTGGTATAGGGTTTTGTTTCGAGTTTTCTCTTGTATAGATTTTGCATGCATATTATCTCTTTTATTAGTCCGTCACCCGCCGAGAGGCCGACCGCGTGAGGAAAGACCGACGTCCTCCCCGAGGGGGGGACGTCGGTTGATGGGAGGGTACCCCACTTAGGGGGTATTCCGTCGGGCCGACCATGACAAGTAACCCTGCTCCGGTGGTCGGCCCAACGACGAAGGCGACGTGGTGTTCGGGTGGGTTGCGGGTGTTGCGTGCTATACGCCCCTCTGTCGCCCCGGACGGAGTGGTGCGAGGAGCGCGCCGACCGCAACACACCCCAAAAAAAAAATAAAAAAAATTATCTCTTTTATTTATATTTTCTTTTCACTCTGTTTACTTTTACGCACTATCGTCTGTGGAAATGCATTTACGCACTATGGCCACGTCCTGTCATCATTCAGGGCGGTGAGCGCTGCCGAGCAATTTGGAGATGATGGTCGACAACGACAGGTCTGTTATTACCATTTCCGTTGACAGGACGTGGCGCTGAGGTCCCAAGACGGGGCATATTTCCAGTGTGTGGCGCGTTCGTAGATTAGCACGCCACACTCGTGACATTCTGGGGCCTCTTCTCTTCCAATTTTGTGCAGGTACTTACCGAAGACCCAGTGTCCGATAAGTACCTGCACCATCCTAAATGTAAGGTTGCCGTGCCTTCTCCTGAGCCAGCGGTGGAGATGCGGCGCAACTGCCTCCACAGTCCCCCGCCCTGCTACGGGGGACTCTAGATCTTCTCTCCACCGCCGAATGACTTCCCTTCGCGCCACTGCCCGAGCTCTGCCCAGTCCCCTGCGGGCACCTGCTTACCGTTGACTCGTGCTGTGGCGCGGAACCGGTATACATCCGAGGCATATTATATCCCTTAGTTGTCTTTTACGACACCCACGGACAAGAGAAGAGGTGGTGAATCGTAATCTTACTCCGTCACCACACGGACGAAATCTTAATCTTAAATCTTATAATGCACAGAAAATCCCACTGGAGTTTTTTTTTTTTTTTGTATTGACACTCAACTACTTATATAATTTCCTTTATAAATTATTAATTTCACAGTCTAGTGGAACCAACGAAGCAATTTAGTTTTTTAAATTAGTCATTGTCCGTCAATAAGTCAAATCGTCACCTTCAACAGTGGTATCTCGGTATAGCCTGAGCATTTTTGTGAAAAGCGAAAACATTTGTAAAGCACTTTTATATCAGATTCACCGCACCCCAGCAGTTCCTCTGCATCACATTATATAAAAGGACATCAAATTATTTTAATATAACATAACATGTTATAATACTAAGATATTGAATATGATACAAAAAAAGAGAACATGCTGCTTTCACGTTCTAGGCTGTGAAATGAAAGCATTTAATAAAAGCGAGAGAACGAAATCTGAAGATTAACAAGAGTTAATCTAATACGAATTAGCAGTAAGAACTGCTAATTCGTTTGAGAAACGTGCTTCCAATTTCCCACCAATCGTGGGGGATATAGGGGGCGCTAAAGAAATAACACGCGGATAAATTAAAACTTCTTTGACATTGTGGCAGAGGACGATTAAGTTAAAAATAAATAAGTCGTATCAGAATTTAAAAAGTATATTATATTGTTTGTTAATTAAGCTTCAATTTCTGGCCATAAAACAAAACATATTTTCGACACGAATGTCTCGTGAGAGTATACACTTGGCTTTTGGTATTATTTTTTCTTAACCTTCCATGTTGGACTAAAGAGGCAAACTCCCGTTATAGTGAATATAATATATAAACTAATATAAATAAACAAATATTATATTTGTTATAAAGTTTGTTATAAAAAAAAAAAAAAATAAAGCACACATAACACTCCCGTTATAGTATATAAAATATGATATTTGTTATACAGCATTCATTTACCACTTAGGTGCTCTTAAAGAATCTTAATCCAGAAAAAAAAATTGCAACGAGAATAAAAATGTAAATGAGTGCAGAAACTTTTATACAGTTGGATAAATAGTTCTTTAGTAATTTTAATTTTAAAAACTTGTTTGTCCAACATAAAACTTACCTAAACGAATTTAATCAAAACTTGTGTTGGTCAGAGTTTGCGGTTGCATAAAATATACTGCTATTTGTATTATAGATTTTATTTTATTTATTAGTACCTTTGCGAAAAAGCTCCCCTGTATTTTATCTTCTGAATGCTAATATTCAATTTTAATAGTAATGGGACTTATAAAATCATTCTAATTACTACTATAATTATAGTATGATCCATTACCATATTAACTCAGATACATCGCACTGCTGGGCTTGCGACTCCTCCAAAATAGGAGAGTAATTGACCTACTATACAACGCTGGTCAGACGAGTAGTTATTTAGTTTTATTTCGAGTAATACTTCTCTTGCATAGATTAATATCTATGCATAGAAATATGCATATTAGTCATCTTTCACGACATCCCCAAACTAGTTAGGTGTGGTGAATTGTATTCTTTTTCCGCCACCCCACGTATTTGCATGCGATCATGATTTTGATGGTAATTTCCCTGGACGGTGTTTTAAAAATATATATTTTCAGTCGTAGGCCATGCTACACACAGTTTTCAGCGTGAAGTCATAAATGGGCCAACTTGTTAACGCAGAAAATCGACATTTGATTAGTAGCAATTAACTATTTTTATTTTGGAAGGCAGGTTATGGTGCGGTCACGTTATGCCCGCTACGTACGATGGAAGGGATAGCATGCGAGCCCAGATCCTGCCGTACACCTCTGTCTGTTACCATATGAGCCCACAATTACCCGCTTATCATCGGTGGAGCAATTTGTTACTGCGTTTTGTTCGTGAGCCGGCACCCCAATTCCATCTTGTATGGCATTCTCTTTCTGTTCTCATTACTTTTACTTCAATTCTACATATGTGCCTGCCATCCTGCATCTTTTCCTATTACGATAGGCAGTTAATTGGCTCTGCATCTTAAATTGTTGAAGTCAGTCAGCGAGAAGCCTACTTCTTGCTAGTCGATATCAAAAGCATTTAAAAAAAACGTAAGCGAAACTGCTTTTTAAACAGAATTTGGATAGTTACCTACAAGTTATTTTTCACATCGTATTAAGTCGCGTAGAAGTGCTACGAAACGAGGCAATTCTGTAGATAGTAACGTAGCATGGAAATGACTTCAATATTCCTATATGACGAAATACAGTTTTCATTTCCTGCTACGACGGAAAAGGGTAGCGTTCTTCTGCAAGTACCTAACCTTCTTTATGTATATCTACTAGCTAAAAGCTAAATTTATTATTTATGGGATATAGTTTACATTTCTAATTTACAAATAAAAAACCGGCTAAGTGCGAGTGGAGTCGCGCACGAAAGGCCCGTACCATTATCCATAAAAAAACCTCTTTTATTGTATGGGAGCCCCTTTAATTATTTATTTTATTTTAGTTAATTATATTGTAAATAAAACTACTTTTACGGATTATATCGCGTTTGTATTTGATTTATGATTGCCCGACGTTTCGAACACTTTGCAGCATTCATGGTCACGGGCGGACTAAGGTGTCTCACTTCCAATAAGTAATCGTTATTACAGACATTTACAATTATCTACCCGATACAGAAAATAGTTATAAATTTATTAAATTGTTACCCACATTTTAGTACAAATTTATTGCCAGTGTAAGAAGAAAATGAATCTATATGAAAAAATTATATTGTTTATGGTTAGTAATTATTAATTATTAAATTTGTAGCAATTATTATTACAATTTGTTGATTTAAAACTAACAAAACTAATATACTACCACCGGATCGGAACGCGGCCACACTGAGAAAGATCCGGCAAGAAAACTCAGGGGACATGATGCTAAATTAATATTGATTTTTAATTTTAGATGCGGCTTACTAAAAGATTTTTGATTTATAAAATTATCTTTATCTATTATTATTGTAGGTCAAATCCATACAATAAGTGCTCACAGTATCATGCAGTCTTGTGGTGGTCTCTTTGGATTTATTTTTAATTATGTTTATAACAGGATCCCAGCTTGATGGTAATACCCAGCCATCCGCTCTATTGAAATTTTTGTGTTTTTTGATTTCAATAGCCTCGCGTACCATTCTAGGCAGGTATCGGTGTTCCTTTGCGAGGACTTGAGGTTTATCAAACCTAATGTTATGGCGAGAGCGGTCCTGACTATGTTCACAGACTGCAGACTTAGTGTGACGGCGGTGCTTCACATCAGCTATACATAAAGACTTTGATATATAATTACGCATTAAGTAACAAACGGGCTTTTATAAAATGTCACCATTCAGATAAAATCCGCTTACTATAATCCCAAAGTTAAAGTAACCTTTCACCGCTTTGACTAGTGATGTAAGACTGTTACTAAAATATAATAGATATTTACCCTTTTTTATTATTCAAGGGAGCAAAAAAATGCTCATTTATTGTATGCATGAAATATATGTGTCATCCACCTAAGCTCATATAATTGCTATTGCGAGACTCGAACTCGAATGTGTAGAAGACACATTAAAAGTGAAATTAGTCTGTCATGCTGGTCAAGACGTGTTGGCATAAGTTTTTATATCGAGTTGTTCTTCTCTTGCATAGAAGTTACATGCATATTATATCCCTTAGTTGTTTTTTATGACACCCACGCATAGGATAGGGGTAGCGAATTGTATTCTTACTCCGTCACAACACGCATGTCTGTGCATCTTAGATGATAGATAGATATCGTACATGGCTCCTCCTCCGATACCATAACCATTAATGCTGGTGTACCACAAGGCTTGGTGTTCTCCCCGACATTATTTATCCTGCATATCAACGACATGCTCTCTATCTAGAATATGCGTTGTTATGCGGATGACAGCATGGGTGACGAGCGGTACACCGAGCAACAGAATATCCCTCGGAGTACTCAGAAAAGAAGTGTTCAACTTGTGTTTTTGAAGTCGAGCGCTCTCTGGGGTGGGCCTCGGAATGAGGTGAATAGAACTTAGTCCATTTCAATCCCACAAAGACACAAGTTTGCGCGTTCACTGCAATGAAGGACCCATTTGTCATGGCGCCTCAGTTCCAAGGAGTAACTCTCCCAATTTCTGAGAGTATTGGGATTCTCGGCATCGAAATATCGAGCAAAGTCCAGTTTGGGAGTCATTTGGAGGACAAAGCCAAATTGGCAAGCAAAAAATTGGGCGTCCTGAACAGAGCCAGGTGGTACTTCACACCGAGACAGCGTCTTGTGATATACAAAGCACAAGTCCGTCCTCATGTAGAGTACTGTTCACATCCCTGGGCTGGTGCGCCCAAATATCAGCTAGACTCACTTGACTCCCTGCAAAGACGTACTGTTCGTCGTCGGGGATCCCAATCTTATGGACAGATTGGAGTCGCTACAGCGGCGGAGAGACTTTGGGTCACTCTGTGTACTCTATCGACTCTTTCACGGGGAGTGCTCCGAGGAACTGTTTGATTTGGTACCACCGTCACCATTCTACCAACGTACCACTCGACATCATCGTAGTAGGGTTCATCCATTTCACCTGGAAACATTATGGTCTTCAACTGTACGTTTCCAGCGATCATTTCTCCCACGTACGTGCAAGCTCTAGAATGAACTATCTGCTGCTGTTCTCCGAGCGCTATGACATGTCCTTCTTTAAACAAGGTTTAAGAAGAGTTTTTTCTTCACGGTAGGCAACGGCCTGGCTGTGCCCCTGGTATTGCAAAGGTCCATGTGCGGCAGCATCACTTACCTTCAGGTGTATCAGGTGCAGGCCAAACGATTGCTCGTTTGCCACCGTTGGCAATAGAAAAAAATCTTATTATATCTGTATATAGATATACCTATTACTAAATCTACTATTATAATACTTAACTTTTATTTTTTAGTAAAATTTTGTATTTAAAGTGATTAAAATTACAGTCGTAATTTAAAAACTTTCAACATTGTTTGACAATTTCTGAAGTTTACGTCCTTATTAAACATTCCCGGGGCCCACCCATGACCATGAACGCCGAAAACTGTTCGAAACGTCGAAAAATCAAATACAAACGCAATAAAATCCGTAAAAATAGTTATATTTCAAATTGATTGACGAATAAGGGATCGTACATATCATGTCTAAATTACTCACAATATTTTATCCTTGCTATATAATATTAGCAATGCGAAAGGAAGTTTGTTTGTTTGTCTGTTACGCTTTCACTCTTAAACCAATAAAACTATTTCAAAAATTCTTTCACTAATGGAAATCTATAATATCAGGGAGTAACATAGGCTATATTTTATCCCAGTATTCTCACGGGAACGGGAACTACGGGGGTAAGGCGACTGAAACCGAAGCGAAGCGGGTGCGGGTTGCTAGTTAAGCATAAAACAAAGTCATAATCAGTCAACACACAACTGAAAACATACAAATAAGTCCAAATCTTTAAGCATATTCATGAAACTCAACTATATATCTGTGCAGTAAGGTCGATATTTCATTCAAAGTAAAACGATTTGGTTAAATTTGAGGTAACCAAAAACTAGTTTAGTACCATTTGATATATTTTGCGTAATTTACATATGACATAATATAACTAAGGAGCTTTCTGTATATTTCCTTTTCATGCGTCGGTAAAGCGTTATTACCTGGCTAGGATCACAGCCCTCTAATGATAGAGACATTTGGCTCACTGCCAGTTCTGCAGCAATACCGCCTTTGTCACTACTTATATACTTGTTCATTTTTATACGTCGTTTTACGTCTTTCATGCGGTATTTTACTTCCTGGACATCTTTTTTGATGAAAACTCTTTAAGCTCACAGTAAAAAATGGCAATATTAAATATAATTTTTACAATCTAATTGGATTACATAATTACTACATTTATAGCATCAAACAATTAATTTCAAAATCGATATCAAAAGTGTTTTACAATCAGTCCTGCTGTTAGAGAGATTATGTTGATCAGACGGGTACAGGATTTTATTTCGAGTTTTTCTACTCTTGCATGGATGGTATATGCATATTTCATCCCTTTGATGTGGTGAATCTTATTCTGCCATCACACATCAGTTAGAGAGATCAGCCTGAATAAGTGTTTTTTTTTCATTTTCTTCTCAATTTACTACGCAACACGAATTTCCTCCATAATAAAAATAAACAAAACTGCACTTCGTTCGGTGAACGAGAGAGCCGGTAATCGAACTTTCTAAGAGCGTTTGCGTGTAGGGGGTTTTGTGATGCCTTTAGTATCATCGAACCTTATTGTATCTGATCACACTCTCTACTTCACGATAGCCAGCGGCCTAGCAAAGGTCAATGAGCGGCAGTAGCACTCACCATCTGGTGTACTGTTTGTTCGTTTGTAACAGCAATGACAAAAAAATTAGCCTCAAACACCATAATGATCAAAAGAGTTGATGTAAGATTTTATATCAAATTTATATTCAAATCAACAAAATACATTGTATATAAACGGTGAAATATGTTAGACGTATTTTCCACAGGTAAATGAGAATCAACCTCAAAGCTTACCAGATTGCCAATATGATTTTATCATCCATTAACTCAACGTAGCATCAAGTGACTGAAGGATAAAGTAAAATACTAACCAGCACTGCGGTATCTCGTAAAATAGGGTGATAAATTTAGTATATTTTATACCATAAAATAAAGTGATAGCTACAAAACTATTAAATAAGGTTTATGAAACGCCACGTAGAAAATTATTTTCTTTATAGCAATCTTGTAAAGACGATTTTCTGTGTGATAACCGAAGAATATCCTCTTCTGCAATTATCGTAAAAGACGATTAAGTAATTATTTCTGATGTATTACATATAGTAAATAAAACTAAGTGTTTGTATTTGATTTATGATTGCCCGACGTTTCGAACACTTACAGCATTCATGGCCACGGGCGCACTAAGATGTCTGACCTCCAGTCGTCGTTATTACAGAGATCTTTGTATGCGACAGAGATCTTTCAAATCAAATACCAACGCGATAAAATCCATAAAATAGTTTTTTTTACAAGACGATTAACTGTTTTGAATAGATTCCATCGAAGTCAAAGTATTAATTACGCGGGCCCGCTCATTAGACGAAGAAATACAGCAAATTAGCTCTATGGCTTCACCCCAGACGTTTCCGAAAGAGTGTGGTCATAATATGTGACCTGTCAAAGAAAAACCACGTACACAAATAATATTACAAAATGATTTTCTCTTTTTGTGTGTATTTAGCTGTTAGTCGCAGATGTCTTTCATAGCTTAGCTCGCACTATGAGTGAGCGCTGAGGGCTGTCAACCCGGTTTACTAATTGAGGTGAAAACTTGCAATAATAATAGTTTATTACAGCCTGTTCAGTCGACTTAAACTTAATCTATAATAAGAATTCCAATTACTTAAAATGTATGCGATATTTATCATATCTACTAACTACTATGCTAGCGAGGGGCCTGTGTTACGGACGTCATCCATCAAATGTTATTAATAAACAATTTTACTTCCATCACAAATATTATCATTTAAATTAAGTGGCTACTCTTTAAGATTCAATACAGCTCATATACGTCCCATTTCTAGGCTCGATCCTCCTCTAAATTGGGAGGAAAATTAACCAACTGTACCACGCTAGTCAGATGGGTTGTTACGGGATTTTATTTCGAGTTTCTTTTCTCTTGTATAGATGTTGTATGCATATTATAATTCCTTAATCGCCTTTCATGATACCTACGGGCAAGAAAGCAAGAAAGAGGTGGTGAATTGTTTTCTTACTCCCACCACACGGAAAGTTTATTTTTTAGGGTTCCGTATCCAAAGGGTAAAAACAAGACCCTATTACTGAGACTGCTGTCCGTCCGTCCGTCTGTCACCAGGCTGTATCTCAAGAACGGTGATAGCTAGACAGTTGAAATTTTTACAGATGATGTATTTCTATTACCGCAATAACAACAAATACTAACAATAAAATAAAATAAATATTTAAGAGGGGCTCCCATACAACAAACTTGATTTTTTTTGCTCAATATCGATAATAGCAATAGAGTGGCACGTGTTTACCTAGTCAATGGTACGGAACCCTTCGTGCGCGAGTCCGACTCGCACTTGGCTGATTTTGTTTATTTACTTTAATTACGGTATTATCTTGTGAGTTATAAATTAGTAATATATTACTTTAAATCTAATCATATATCGATCTACATATTCCGGTGTGGTGACGGGGTTAGAATACAATTCACCACCCTCTCTCTTGCTTGTGGGTGTCGTAAAAGACGAGTAAGGGATATAATATGCATATAACATACAGGGATATAATATGCGTATAATGCAAGAGATTAAAAACTCGAAACAAAACCCTATTCCAACACGTCTGACTAGCGTGCTATATTAGTTCAATTTACCTCCAATAGTGTAAGAGGTCCGAGCCCAACAGTGGGACGTACATGAGCCGATATGATAATGATAGTTGATCCGCAAGTAGTATGATCTAATTATGTTTATCTGGAGGAGCTCAACATTGAGACATATCATCATCGTCCTCCCTGTCCCAATTAGCCACCTAATTGTTTGCCTAATAACCCCCTCCCCTATTATCCCATTTAATTAGGGTCATCTTTCTATCCATGACAATCTACGTTTTTTTTTTTTTTTAACCCATGCCCGTTATTTTTTTTTTGGTAGGGCTATATTCAGCGCACACACCGTCTACTCGGGCTGATGAAAGGGCAACGCGCGGCCCCATAACCCACCGTATTCCCTATTCTTCACCATTGGGCCGGCCACCGGTACTGAGTTCCTTGTCCTCCGTGGCCAGCCCGGCGGAATATCCTCCCTTTCTAATGCCCCTCCCGGGACGCCGGTCGCCCTCGCGCGGTCAGCCTCTCTGCGGGGTCACCTGCGGCCTCGGCTCAAGCGGCATAAGACATAGGTGTTTGCCCTTACCACTAAAGCTATCAACATTTATACTTAAAACTTTCCTCACAACATTACTTTGTCACTATCTCATCATATGCCCATACCCAGTTACATTTCCACTCTTAACAATAAAACAGCTAATAAAATACTAATTAATTAAAAAAAAAGCCTTAATTTAAATGCTGCTTATCAAGACTATTCAAACGAGTCCAAACTCAACGGTTTTATCTCGTTTAATTTAGGAGTTCCTATGGCCACTTTCCGACGCCATCTTGAGACCAGCTTCATGGTACCACATTATTGCATTGTCACCGAAGTTACGTAAGTAAACCAAATTGCAACCTACTCTAACGACAGGAAGTGGTAGGACCACTTCTTTTTTACCACCACCACTTTTTTATTTAACTCGCAAGATTTGTCCCATACTAACAGGACAAGTTAAATAAAAGCTTTTAAAAAGATTGCCTAACTATTAAATTCTCGCAAAATTTTACTATAGTTATTATTTAACGATCGTTAAAACTACCGCGGGACTCGCTCGCTTTCATTAATCGCTTTTAAACTAATTAGGTGTCTGCATCCAGCGCGAACGTCCGTAACGTTATTTAATGCGATAAGCAATTTACTGTAAGTGACTTTTGGCACCCCTAACCTGCCAAAATCCTTTAATCACCTCTTATTCTGTAGGTGTGTACCCACAGAATGTAATTTGCGGCGTTATTAATTACTCGAAACTAAGTGAATGTATATATTTATGTACGAGTAACATAATTATGTTTGAAATATATCTTCTAATGGCTTCGTAAAACAAAATTTGTTTAACCTATTACTTAGTTTTCCTTATTGATGACAGAGTAAGAATACAATACATAATTTCTTACCCGTCGATGATTGTAAGGGAAAGATAGTAAAGAGACAAAGGATAAAAGCAGATAACATCAGTGACGCAACTTGAAATAACGCCCTATACCAATCCGGGAGTTGGTCAGTTTCCCTCCCACTGTGGAGGAAGCTCGTGCTCAGCAGTAGGAAGTAGAACTAAGATGATTATCGTCGTAAAGTGTCGAGTTAAAGATACAAACATTGATTACACCAGCAGGACAGCAGCAGTCCCTGAGTAACACAAGACAAATTGCAATCGTCAAGTTGCTAGGTGTCCATATTTGTCCCATTAAAAACCTTGGTAGATTGATGGAGGAGTAAGAATACAGCTAATCACCCCCTCTCTTGCCAGTAGGTGTCGTAAAAGACTGAGGGATTATAATATGCAGATAACATATATGAAAGAGACTAGCTGACCCGGCGAACTTCGTAACGCCATAATTTTTTTTTTCGTAAATACATTTTCTAAATTTCCGAATATGTATTCTCTAATGGAGGAACCATTACGGCTTTGTCGGGAAAGATTCGATCGTCTTGGTCTCGCCATTGTTAATCATGATTCAAAGAGAATACAAATTACTGATGATTGATTTCTGAGAAAATTATAATTATCAAATTTTAAACCATACTTAACTATAAACAAAATTACGTTTAGCTGTCATTTGCATTTTGTTATTACATATCAAATGTGTTTTTGTTATCCTACGTTTCATAGTGACTTGTATTCTCTTTGACATGAGTTTCGGTGCGAATATGGAAATGTCATGTTTAGCTCTTGTATTATATTCATTTTTTAGTGTTTTATAGTGTTACATTGAATAAATTTGCTGATATATTACGTACAGTTAAGATATGTAAGGAATGTGATATAAGAGTGGTTTAGGTGTATTTTCATATTCTACCGTAATTCCCAGAGAAATCAAATAATTAGGTTTACAGCGGCTAATTAATGGTGACGACTTGACTTACCGATGGACATGACTATAAATAAGCTATTCTATATAAAGAAATGTTAAATAATATGAAGAAAATTGTATCAGACTTGGCTGTATGGTTTTTGATTCCTTTGCCCGTCCGAATGGACAAACAGAAACAAAATAAAATCTATTTGACATTTTATGCCATGTCACACGGGAACGCGATTGAACGGGATAAAAAGTAGCTCATTGCCATTAAGAAGAAGAAGAACAGGATAAAAAGTCTATGTCCGTCTCCTGGTTCAAAGCTACCTCCCCACCAATTTTCAGCCAAATCTGTACAGCCGTTCTTGAGTTATAAACATAGTAACTAACACGACTTTCTTTTATATATATATATAGATGTAAAACTCGATATAAAACCCTATTCCAACACGTCCAGTGTGGAATAGTAGGTAAATTTCCCTCTCATTGTAGAAAAGGCCTGAGCCCAACAGTGGGACCTATGTAAGCTGAGATGATGATAAATATTTGTGTAAGAGAAGGAAGACTTGAAATAAAAACTCGACGAGGAGCTCGAGCCCAGCGGTGAAAGTTATATGAGCTGTGATGATTAAGAACAGTTAATTGTGAATAGGCTTACAGTATTAATCAAGTATAGCAGCTTAAAAGAATAGCTTTAGTAATTAAGGTGTCGTAATCTTTATTACATCGCCTCATACGCGTCCCACAGCTGAATTCGAGCCTACTCCGCAGTAGGAAGTAAATTAACCTACCACTCATCATCAGCTCAGCCCATATAAATCTCACTGTTCGGGTCTCCTCCACAATAAGAAGGAAATAGACCGGCGATGGTCAGATGTGTTAGCATTAGATTGTATGTCGTGTTTTCCTTCTCTCATATAAATGTTATATGTGTATTATATCTCTTACTCGTCTTTTACGACACCCACGGTCATGGTGGTGATTTGTATTATTACTGGTGACAGCACCACACGGATAAAAAAAAATAAACACCAATTTAACATATAAAAATACTAAATCCATATTAATGTTTTGTACAAGTCTGCCCATTTAGACAACGTCATTTTAACGTTCGTTGCTTTACATTATTTCGTTCCCGCACGAGGAGATAAATTGAACGGAAACTTCTACAATGAACCAAAAAAGTAATTTATATTTTGCAAGGCCGTTTCAGATATTATAGCAAATAAAACTTCCCAAAAAATAACTCCTCTTTTTCGTAGTGAAACAACCTTTTTTTTCATGTACTGATTAAAAACGTTCCATGGAGCGGGTCTTCTAAATCTCATAAAGAAAATAAAATAAATTGATGTACGATATTTTTTTAAAGACTGGGAGTCTATGGTTTGGATAATTCAAATTCAAATCATTTATTATGTATAGACCCCGAGAGGGCACTTACATATTGTCAATTTTACAAAATAAAATTAATTTATCCAATAAAAATAAACTACCACCGGATCGGAACGCGACCGCTACTGAGAAGATCCGACAAGAAACTCAGCGGGCTTGTCTATTATTTTAATTTTTTTTTCTTCTTACCAGATATAAATTTGTGTACATGTTTTGTAAGACCTAGCTCCAGTGTAATGCCCTTCGAACTGCAAGATACTTAATATAATTCAAATGATTATGGCTGGACCAGATCCCACAAACGGCACCCGATCACGAGTTAACTACTAGAGCAGCCATCACTTCCCTCAACCACTATGGAGGGAAGGGAGAGACCCCCTCCATGCAGCTACCGCAAATAGATCTTTCAGTGAGCATGACCAAGACCATATGTTACAAACATGTTACAAACGACGAAAATGCAAAATTTCGTTAGGCAAAACACGCTACGCTTTACAATATTGGAGTTATTAAAAAAGAGTTTGTTTAAAATAACAAGGAAATTGCATAATGAGGAGCTGCTCACAACCAATCTGTATTATCATCTACATAATCCGAGATTTTATAATAAGCTTTCTTACAAAGTCTATTCTTGATAGCTTTTTTAAACTTTTTTGTTGGCAGGTCTCGGATATCTTTAGGTAATCTATTGTAGAAACATATACATTGCCCCATGAATGATTTGCTAATTTTTTGGAGACGAGTAGTGTGTACAACTAGTTTGTCCTTATTCCGAGTATTCATTTCATGAATGTCACAATATCTTTTGAAGTTAGCGATATTTTTTTGACATATAATATATTTTCGATACTCCCCGTCCAATTCGTACGGATTGACGAGCGGCCCTATAACCTACCATATTCTCTCCCCATCAGCCTTTAGAAAGGCCACTGATACCGATTCCTTGACCTCTCTGATCAGCCCGTCGGATTATTTTTCGGGTAATATAATAGTGGTCGCTAAGCTACAGCCACTAGTGCTGTTGTGGCGTTGCCCTTACGTAGTCACTCTCTCTGCGGGAGCTGGACTCTGGTCCATCCATCCGTAGGTTCACCTCGGCTAGGGCGGCATCAGGCCTAAATATGGTGCCTAAACCTCCTAACGTACCGGCTACGAACCATATCACGGTAGAAGAGTTCCGTCCTGACCCGCTCTGCGAATTGAATGCCTCACAGAAGGCGGCGACTGCGTCCCAAATCATAATGCTCTCAAACATCTTCCTAGCGAAAATCAGCAGCGGCAGCGCGATTGTGACAAGTTCGGTACGCTGCTCTACCCAGGCCAGGCAGACTTCGAGCGCAGTCACAGTGGTGGCAGCAGCGTCTCTCCCTCCTCGTGACCTTGCACATGTATTGAAGCAACCTGAAGCAACCATGCTCCGAAAAGACCTGCACTAGTCGGAAAGGACAACGTGCCTCTGCTTATTCACTCTAACACCACCAGCCGAGTGGCCTCCACAGTTCGAACAACAGACTAAAACCTCTCTAGTTAGAATACCCAATGGGAAATTCCGTTCCGGCGGGCCTCACCTCGCTGGGCAGCTTTGAGGGACTCGTTCAAGTAAAAAAAATAAAGCAGGAGACCTCATAAACATAAAATTAACGAACACAAATCATAGCTAGACAGAGAACGATTATTTGTGAAGCGTACAAATAATTGGGTATCGAACCCTAACTGGACATAAAAGATCGGTGCTGAGTTAGCAGGCCACTTAGTAATTTTGAACAAAATCAACTTACAAGTAACTATTAAATCAATCCTAAACAAACAACTGCTTCACTGAACAAGACGAAATATCAATTTGTGGGGTGGACACAGAACTTTTGTTTTATTAGTTGAAACCAAATTTATAAATAAATAGTGAATGCCCGCGGTTTCACCCGCGTAGTGTCGTTTCTGTAGGAATTTAGATATAAAATATAGCCCTTGTGACTCGCTGATAATCTAGTTTCCAAATGGTGAAAGAATTTTCAAACTCCGCTTAAATGTTTTAGTCGTGAAAGCGAAATAAAATCACATTCGCATTTCGAATAACAGTTGAAAAATGTGTTTAGCAACAAAATCTTTAATTAGAAAGTTATTAAAAACTATAGGCAAATATCAACAAGTAAATATAGATCTTATGAGTATAATAATTATCCTGCTCTACTCCCTCTATTACTTGAGGTCAGCACAATGTATTCTTTTCTTCTATCATGCATATTGTCAAAATGTTATCAAAAGTTACATAAACTGCCGAATGATCAGGCGATCATCATACTCCTTGCGATACTCCTTGGGCACAGTATAGTCATCTATCCAGTAATGTATCTCGGCCGTAACCTTGAATTAAATGCCTAAACGTAAACATGTGATAGGGCTGCCCGCCTCCAGCATTTTAATTACATTTGCCTACTTTATGTTTCCATTTAGTTTTGTATATACCTTTCTTATATAAACAAATAAAATACTTTGTGAATTGAATAGGAAGTGTTCAATAAGAATGCGTGTTGATTTTTGATTAGTAGTTTTAATTTAAAAAAACATGTTTATGTTTAAATAACAAATTGGTCTATAAATTTAAATTATCTAGTGACAGACTTGCTGTGTGGTAGCGGCTTCGAATACCACCAACCCTTGCTTTGCTCGTGGGTGTCGTAAAAGACGACTAAGAGCCCTAGATTGACCCGGACCAACTCCATCTGGTACCATTTGGGTCAACGATTACATTCCCAAGGAGGGTTGACGTCAGGCAGGCGGCCGGTCATAAAAGTCATTGCCGAAATTTTTGCAATATGTCAAAACAGATGACATATTGCGTCGACCCAAGTAATTGGGATAAGAGCAAGATGATGATGATCTAGTGACAGACAGACGGTCAAATTATTTTTTTCTAGTACTATTCATACACATAGTACATTACACATATATTATTAATAATAAAATACCACGTCTTTACTTTGAATTATATAAACTAACAAAACAAAACACATTATGAGTTTTAACACAAGCGTACCGTAACATGATTCATGAACCACCTATAACTACCTATTTCACTCGTGTCAATCACTTTATTCACTTTATTTATTAATCCAGATAACTTTTTTTCGGGAGATAAAAGGAAATTAAAACGACACACATTATGTACCTACCTACTAGTAAGTAAAATTATTTTATAATCTTACCTTTCAGAGTTTCCAGGTAATCTAAAAAAAGTTATCTCTGGATTCGTTATTGACGAATTCATGCAATCAAAAACAGCACAATATACCCTACTTGTCATATGAAATATGTGTATAATTATGTATTTTAGTGAAAAATTCGCGCAGTTATTGTTAAAAAAACAACACACCGTTCGTTCGTCACTGCAGCACAGTCGCGACTGTCTACATGCCGAGCGCATGCCGAGATCGAGGCGCGTAGGTATAGCTCGCGTTTCGTCCGTTTGTATGAAGTTGGATTACTGGTAGATTATATTACCGTGCCTTGGGAATGTAAGTAGTAAGCTTTATCAGACTTTTACGATACCCACAACTAATTTAAGTTTGAATAATGTCCGTAGCCGCTACTAAACAAGTAAGATTGTGTGAATACACGTTACCCGTATCAGATTATCGACACCTACTGTTGAACGTAGACCTCCCAAGTGGCCATAATCACTACACCTGGCAGGCAAGCTGTTGATCGGTGTTACCGTTATATATTTCCCATAAGAGTACTCCCTTAGCAAATTGTGTTCACCTTCTTAAATGGCCACAATATTTTTTTAAAAAACAACAGCCTTTTGTTTTTGGGCGTGTTATAGCCTGGACAGACGTAGCTCGTTCCGTCCGGAGCGACGCACAACCCCATCACGCTATTTAGCCCATCCTATCGCCCTAAGGCCGACGATTGGTGAGGAATGCTTGACGTCCGTGGCCATCCCGGCCGGCTACCCCTTCTATTACCATCCCTCATCGACGCCCACAGAGAATCACGCGTTCAGCTCTCTTCGTGGGTGAGGGACTATTCCCAGGTCCAGTTACCCGTGGCCTTGGCTAGAGCGGTATCATACGCAGGTAATCAGAAAAGAACATTCTGCAGTAAGCAATTTATTGTTGTATTCAAATATACCTAAACAAACACACAAAAAAGGGACACAAATTACAACCAGACGAAGAAAATGAATTCAGAAGGAATTCCCCAAAGGTAAACATTATGATTTCCGTGTGGTGACGGAGTAAGAATACAATTCACCACCCCCTATCTTACCCGTGGGTGATCGTACGAGACGACTAAGGGATATAACACGCATATAACATCTATGCGAGAGAAGGAAAACTCGAAATAAAACCCTATACCAACACGTCTGACCAGCGTGGTATAGTAGGTCAATTATCCTTCCATTATGGAGGAGGCCCGAGCCCAACAGTGGGAGGTATGTGGGCTGAGATGATGATGATGATGATGATGATGAAACATTATGAATATAGTATTTTTTTCTTAAAAAGTGCCCTGCACGAAGGAATTGTTTCTTGTATTGCATTGTAGAACTGACGGTCACAAGTTACAATCAGACTTAGAACAATAATTTGTTGATCGCACAAACTATTGTCCTGGGAATCGAACTCGTGCTTGATACGGTAGGTTTAATCACTATATCTTAACTACTATGGCATTTGTGCAATTCATCAACGCTGCCACATATGCGCCACTTTTGGGCTTAAGCCTTCTCTACAATCGGATAAAATTTGACCTATTATGCCATGCTGGTTAGATATGTTGGTATAGGGTTTTATTTCGAGTTTTCCTTCTCTTTCACAGTTGTTGTGTGTATTGTGTATATTATAACCCATAATCGTCATTTACGACATCCACGGGCGAGATAGGGAGTGGTGAATTGTATTCTTACTCCATCACCATACGGATATTTGTGCAATTAGAAACATAATTTAGTATATAGACAATATCACAATGAAGTAAACATGAACTGCGATCCCCGTCGGTAAAAATTAACGCGGCAAAACTTTTTACAACAACTCTAGGGAATATAAAAAGCAAATAATTCTGAGAAGAATAAGTTTAAAAAGATGATTAAAAACTTGGAACATAGAAGTTATGCATCATTATCATCTTGGCTTATATACGTCCCACTGCTAGGCTCAAACTTCCTCCGCAATAGGAGGCAAATTGACTTATTATACTAGGTAACGCTAGTGATAGAGTATGAATACAATTCACCGCCCTAAGAAAAGAGGACTAAGGGATATATGCAGATAACATCGATGCTAGAGAAGAAAACTGGAAATAAAACCCTATTCTAACACGTTTGACCAGCGTGGAATTGTAGGTCAATTTCCCTTCCAAAGCGGAGGAGGCCTGAACACAACAGTGGGACGTATATGGGCCGAGATGATGAAGATACCAACGCTTGTCAGACGTGTTAGCGTAGGATTTTGATTCGAGTTTAGTCGTCCTTTACGACACCCACGGGCAAGAGAGGCGTTGGTAAATTGTATTCTTAATCCGTCACCATAGGGCAAAATACACATATACGAGTAGGTAATTATCTCCTATCTACGTTGTCAGGTGACGCAATGCGGAGCCTAAAAGCTTTTGACTTTATAATTATTTTTTGCACAAAAAGAAACCGCCCTCAATAATGTAGACAATGTAGATATTTTTTTACATTTTTGATGTATTTTCTAAAATCGCTCCCCTGATTTTGATAAAATTTTCATGAGACCATTTGAGAAGTATACCCTTTCCAACAAAAAAAGAATCATCAAAATCGTTTCATAAACGACGAAGTTATGCGCGAACAAACATATAAAAAGCAATATAAACTCATTTGCAAAAAAAACGGGCGGTTTTGATTTTCATTCATATTTAAAAAGATACAATACCAAAAAGGTTTCAATCGTTTGTACACGTTACTGGCCGGTTTTAAAAATGCTGTGGTATTTAAAAAAGTACGTTCTAAATTCAATTTTTCATTTGATGTTCATTTTTACAGAAAACCCCTTTTTATCCTACATTTTTGGCGCGAAGTTCCAGAAGTTAACATCGACTTTCATAACTTTTATTCAATTTTTATCGATTAATTTCATATCCTTGACTGTCAAAGCTTTATTTAATGCTGTTTGGCTGTATCAAAAATGGTAGATAAAGTGGTAAAAGCTACCAAAATTATCGCGCTGCTTGAAGAGGGTTGCAGCCAATGTTTCGTGGCTAGGAGGCTAAATGTTAGTCGCTCGACAGTCCAAAGGACCTGGCAGCGATATCAGGAGACTGGTTCCGTTGAGAGAAGGCCTGGTTCTGGAAGAAACCCATGTACCCAACCACGGGATGATCGTTTTCTTGTGAGTCGCGCATTGAGAAATCGCAAATCTTCGTATGTGGATCTTAAGAACAACCTCCAAGAAGTAAGAAATGTGCATATTAGTCTATGGACGGTCAGGAGGAGGTTTCTCGCTGCCAATATACGCAGTCACCGCCCGGCCCGCGGCCCCAAATTACTCCGTGAGCACAGAGTTCACAGGCTTAGGTTCGCTAGAAATTGTGAATCATGGACTCAAGACGATTGGAATAGGGTTTTGTTCTTTGATGAAGCCAGGATATCTCTGTTCGGTGAAGATCGACGTCGGCGAGTGCTAAGAAGACAAGGAGAACGCTTTGCAGAGGCATGTTTCGAAGAAATCACACCTTATGGTGGGGGCTCTGTTATGTTTTGGGCAGGAATAAATTCAATGGATCGTACAGAGTTAGTCTTCATTGAAAACGGCTCACTGACTGGGCATCGATACATAACGGAAGTTCTAATTTCTCATGCACAACCCGCATTGGCCGCTCTAGGTGAAGACTCGATTTTTATGGACGACAATGCTCGCGCCCACCGATCCCGCGATGTTAATGCGTATGTGCAAGAGGTCGGCATTCGTCGTTTGGATTGGCCAGCTCGAAGTCCCGACCTCAATCCCATAGAGCATGTCTGGGACGTTCTGAAACGGCGTGTGAGATCAGTACACCCGGCTCCGCAGACCATCAGAGAGCTGAAGAATGTGATTACTGCGGAGTGGGAACGTATTCCGCAAGCAAGTATCCGGGATATACTCGCTAGCATGCCCAGACGAATTCAAGCTGTGATTTTAGCTAGAGGGGGTCACACTCGATACTAAACATTTATCTGCTTTTACTTTATTAAAGAAAAACAAACAAAAAAACTTTTTTATTTTTACTTCATGAGCATATGCACTACTAGCGAATATACACTACTAGCGAGGTTTAGCATTATTTCCCATAAATTGTATCTAAATTTTATGAAATACTGATGAAAACGATTATTTTCTTATTAATTTAGCAAATTGTGTGGATAAAACTACCTATAATTATCAAACAAAGAAATATTAACATTTGAAATGGTTCATTGCTTAGGTGCCCGTTTTTTTTGCAAATGAGTTTATATACGGACAACATATATACGGTCGAATTGAGAAACCTCCTGTATTCCTTTTTTGTCGGTTAAAAATGGTCTTTTAAAAACGTGTTAATTCATAAAAATCTTAACTACTTACGACTCAAACATTTTGAAACTAAAAAATTGATTAAATTATAAATCATTATCATCATCGTCATTATCTCAGCTCATAGACGTATCACTGCTGGGTTTGAGCCGCCTCTACAAAATAAGACAAATGGATCTACTATTGCCATGCTGACCAAACGTGTTTGTACAACATTTTATTTAGAGTTTTTCATTTCTTGTACAGATATTATATGTATATAAAATATATTTAGCAAAAAAAAACCGACTTCAAAACGTAATGCAGAGTAAACGAAAAGATTGTTAATGTAGACAATATAATATACATATTTATAGATTTTGTTGATTTTTCTAAAACTGCTTTGTCGATTTGGATAAAATTTTTATGAAACCATTTGGAAAGTAACAAAAAAAGAATTCCCCTTTTTAACAAAAAAAGAATTTCCAAATCGGTTGGCAAGCGAAGGAGTTATGCGCGAACAAACATTAAAAAAAAAGATATACAAACATCCGATTTGAGAACCTCTTACTTTTTTAGTCGATTATAAATATCCCTTACTCCTCTTTTACGATACTCACGGCTAGCGAATCGTATTCTTCGTTACTACACAAAAAAAAATATAATTTAGCAAAGACAATTTCTAATTGAAATGTAAAATAAAAACAAATTCAATTCATCATTCGATTTGATTTGATTCATTTGGAGCTCATAAAATCTTTTTCTGCTCATCGTCGTAGGCTTTTACAAAAACTGAGGACAATGAACACAGTTCGCGACAAAATTGTTACTCTCAGATAAAAGCGGAGAAACCTATTGCCATTAACCAGGAACATTTCCAAATTTTAAGCGCGCTGCTAAAAAATCAGCAATCGAGGCAATTCCTCTAATCTACAGGTATTCTGCAAAAATATCTAAAAATCCAAAGAACGCTATTTTACTCTACCAAAACCTACATTCCAAATCTAATTAACAATCGAACTTGTATAACTGCTAAGCAAAAATAAATCAAATTTAACCATATCCGTGTGTTAGGAATGAAATTATAAGACGTATAGATGAAAGTAGTAAAACTCTAAATAAAACACAACACGTCTGACCAGAGCGGTGTAGTATATCGATTTCTCAACCATTGTGGGGGTGGGCAACCAAGGTTACAGGCCAGCAATGGGATTTATATAAGCTGAAGTTATATATAGATACTACACAGATGGCTTTTATTAATAGTTAATGTTTGAAACCATTGCTTTTATTAATATTTAATGTTTTAAACCATTGCTTTTATTAGTAGTTAAAGTTTTAAACCATTGCTTTTATTAGTAGTTAATGTTTTAAACTATTGCTTTTATTAGTAGTTAATGTTTTATACTATTGCTTTTATTAGTAGTTAATGTTTTAAACCATTACTTTTATTAGTAGGTAATAGTGTTGCCCAATTGTAAGACCAAGACGAGACTTGGACCAGTCTTGGTCTTGGTCTTGCAACATCACACCTGGTCTCGTCTTGGTCTTGGTCTTGCGCACCCGAGTCTTGGTCTTGGTCTTGGTATTGCAGCAAGAGTCTCGCAAAGTCTTGCAAGTCTTGCAGTTGGAATAACGTAACAGTCATTTATCATGGCAATGAAAAATCCAACTAAATTAATCAAATAGCGTCCTATCCTATCTATCCATCTGCTAGCCTATAGTTCACTATTGAATACAATACTTACCACTGGGGAAAATTACTATTCTAATCTCCTGGTGTTCCATTAGACACCGTTACTACTCTTATGACAGGACTTTCGACCCTATTTTCTTAAGACTTCACCACACGAGGCAGTTGATACAATAAATTTTATGTCATTTTATAATCAATGCGATATTTTTACAATTAATGCGATTGTTTATATTCCCCTTCAAGTTAAGTGGTATGTATCTATTGTATTACCAGTTTAGTTACTGATACTCTGGATACTTGAAAAAACCTGTTGCTCTATTGCCTATATAAATACTTTGGCCGCTGGAGCCATGTAGCTCTTAATATATTATTTATTCAAGAACATATAAAACTGATTTAAAATTGTATGGTTTTAGTACTTGTAAAATGTATGATAAAAGTGCCACTGCTGGGCTTAAGCTTCCTTCCAGTAAGGGGAAAATTGATCTACTATACCACGCTGGTCAGACATGTTGTTATAGGGTTTTATTTCTAGTTTCACTTCTCTTGCCCATATGTTATATACACAGGGTGTATCAGGTTATGGGGCAACTGTTCATGTATGTTGTAGTTCAACGGTCATAGATCATAATTAGAATGTATATTACACAAAAACAATATAACGTAAAAGTTATAGTGATTACAAAAATGTGTGTCTAAGAGTTTATGCTTTAAATTTTATGCATTATGTAGGTATGTACAGACAGGATATATGTAAGTATGTAAAATTTTGACAGTATAAATAGGTATTAGATTTGCGCGAAGCTTTCAATGGTTAAGTAGGTACAAAGGCGACTCATCAATGGTCATCGGCCGATCAGCTGATTTATGTTAAAGCGAAGTTTGTCTTGCTTATGCAAACATAATCATTGATTTATTCAAATTCTAAGGAACATTTAACAAAATACGAATATATTGTAGATTAAGTATCTTTGCTTTATACATTTTAATCAAATTTACACGAGAAAACGATGAAAAAATTGAAAACTTACATGTCTCTCAATTCATTAACGAATTAAATATCAAGTTTTTTTCATGGGTTCCTAACACCATTGCCCGATCCAATTTGATACGACATCAACGGGTAAGAGAGTGGTGAATTATATTCGTACTCTGTCCCTACATGGACATTTATGTAGATTAATTGTAGGCATATTTCTATGTCCAACAGTGAACGTCGTTGGGCTAATGAATAAACGAATATATAAATATGTATAATGGGCAAGAGCACTCTCGTGATTACGGTATTTTTGTCCTTAAGCCTTTCCGAAGAGTAATTCTGAAAAGCCAACACCAACATTGAGAATCGATTGGCCAATAGATGGATATCTCAAGACTTATTTGTCTTGCTGTGTAGTGACGGAGTAGGAATATAATTCATCACCCCTATTTTACCCGCGACTGCGAACCCACGACTAAGAGCTATAATATATAACATCGATGCAAGAAAAGGAAAACTTGACATGTATGACCACGATCACCGTGGCGATTCCCCTCCGGCCACGGCCAATTTCCCTCCTGTTATGTAGAAGACACGAGCTCAACCGTATATAAGCTGAAATGGTGACTTAAATTAAATGCAAGATCGCGAGACTCTTGCAGGCCCAGTCTTGGTCTTGCTCAAGTCTTGCAGGGCCAGCCTTGGTCTTGCAAAAATTAAGCGGTCTTGGTCTTGGTCTCGGTCTCGCATTTCTCGCAAGACCAAGACCAAGACCGCAAGACCAAGACTTTTTTGGGCAACACTAGTAGGTAATGTTTTAAGGCATTACTTTTATAAGTAGGTAATGTTTCAATGCATTATCATCACCGCAGGCCACATACGTCCCACTGTTGGGCGCGGGCCTCCTCCACAATGGGGAGGAATTTGACCTACTATACCATGCTGGTTAGACACGTTGGTATAGGGTTTCATTTCGAATTTTCCTTCTCTTGCACAGATGTTATGTGCATATAAGCATAAAAGACGACTATGGGATATAATATCCCATAGTCATCTTTTACGACATCCACGGGCAAGATAGGTATTGGTGAATAGTATTCTTACTCCGTCACCACACGGAATAATAATTAACGCATCAAGTGTGTTCAATTCCAAAAATTTGGATTCACGATTAAAGAAAAGTGATGATATATTTATAAGATCTATAACATCTATTCGGATCTACACACTTAGGTTCTTTTTAACAGCGCCAAAAATATTCCTTATCAGTTCATATACGTCCCGCTATTGGGCTCAAGCCTCCTACATAATAGGTGGGAGATTGAAATACTACACCACTAGTCAGACTTGTTGGTACAGAGTTTTAGTTCAAGGTTTTTATCTCCTGCATTGATATTAGATGCATATTATATCCCTTAGTCGTCTTAAACGACACCCATGGACAAGGGGTGCTAAATTGTATTCTTACTCCATCGCTGCACGTAAGAGAAACAGTAAAAATAAGAGAATTTTATTATAATGACTATTGTGTTTTAGTTTATTGCATCACCAATCTAATAATATTTTATATAAAATAGCTCATTACAGACATATCTTTATTAAAATGTCCTGGGGAATATCCAGAAGGCTTAGAATAATAACGTATAGAAGGTAAATTCGCGCACAAAAAGTGAAGCATTTCAATTGGAGCCTAATGGAGCTTATGCCGGAACCGTTCCGTAATGTATAAGTCATTGTACTGCACGTACGTACGCGACTCTTAAAAAATAAATAGGTAATTAAGACGGTTTGTGCATTCAAATGGTGTCATAACACATTTGAAAAACTAAAAAAGGTTTTTAACATTACTTTTAAAAGTATTTCGACGATTTATGTTAATAAAAACAAAATTTGATTTCATAATTTGTATAGTGGTGTGCGTGTGTACGTGTGTAATCGTCTGCGCGCCATAAGTATTTTGAGATTCATGTTTCGTACGTTCGTAGTATTGATACTATCCTTCTATACGTTATTATTCTAAGCCAGAAGGTTTACCAAGCATTCCCCGAGACGTAACCTTAACCGTGCAATAAACTTCTGCGAGACAGTGATCTCGCAGAAAGAGGCGCCGGATCGCCTGCGCGAGGAGCGCAGCCTCGATGAGGAGATCCGCCGCCGGCGAATGCCGCCCTAGCCGAGGCCGCGGGTGACGTGACCGGGGATTAGTCCGTCACCCGCCGAGAGGCCGACCGCGTGAGGAAAGACCGACGTCCTCCCCGAGGGGGGGACGTCGGTCGATGGGAGGGTACCCCAATTAGGGGTATTCCGTCGGGCCGACCACTGACGACAAGTTAACGCTGCTCCAGTGGTCGGCCCAACGACGAAGGCGACGTGGTTTTCGGGTGGGTCGCGGGAGTTGCGTGCTTAAGCCCCTCTGTCGCCCCGGACGGAGTGGTGCGGAGGCGCGCCGACCGCGACCCACCCAAAAAAAAAAAAAAAAAAAACCGTGCAATAAAACGGCTAAAAAATTGACAATATCAGGGTTTCATGTCTATTATTTTTCATTAGATAAGCATGAGACAAAAAAATAAGATATCATGGTGCCCATACTTATTATCGATTAATTAATTTATTTATATATGTTACATAAGACATAAATAAATTCTTGTGTTGCAAGACTTTTTAAGTTCAAAATTATCGTATGTGGAATCAAACCCATTTTTTTTTTTTTTTTTTTTTTTTTTTTTTTTTTTTTTTTTGTTTTTTTTTTTTTGGTTGGGCTATGGTAAGCGCACGCGCGGTCCTGTCCGTCCGGGGCGATGAAAGGACGGCGCGCGGGCCCATAACCCACCCGTACCCACGTCACCTCGTTGTTGGGCCGACCACCGGAGCAGATGTCACTTGTCGTCAGTGGTCGGCCCGACGGAATACCCTTTCGGGTAACCTCTCGACCTGGGACGTCGGTCGCCGTCGCGCGGTTAGCCTCTCTGCGGGTGATGGACAATTCCCCGGTCCGATCACCCGCGGCCTCGGCTAGGGCGGCATTAGGCGCAGATACTCGCGCCTGCGCCGCCCGAGTCGCCGGCGGCGGAACGTGTCGCCGAATAGAAGCTCTACTCGCACACGATCCGCCGCCTCCTTCCGTGAGATAACGGCCTCACAGAAGGCGGCGACCGCGTCCCAGTTCCTGACGCTGACGAGCATCTCCCTGGCGATGGTCGGCAGCGCCAGGTCGGCACCGATAATTGCGACGAGTTCACGGCGATCCTCCTCCCATGCAGCACACTCCTCGAGCGTGTGCTGCGCCGTGTCCTCGTCGCAACTGCAGTGGTGGCAGGACGGTGTGCTCTCCCTCCTGACAATCTTGGAATCAAACCCATGACAAGAGGTCGCTATTTATTTACTTTAATATTCTCTAGAAAAGAATTCTATTAAAGACTGTTAGAGTAGCCGCCACGGCAGAGGTGAGGATAGAGCCAGTGACCGGGATATTCTACGTATAGTAGTCGGCACGTAGGTCTACGTTTGCCTAGGTTAGGTATAAGCTGTAACAGGACGAAATCCGTGACGACGAGTCACATAGCAAAATGATACAAGTGTTCCCAGGACCATAATCACCCTTCTGCTCGAAGACCTAGGTGTATGTATTTCTTTTGGGCCTGTATTAATGTGAACTGAATTAATGACGATCAAAGCGCTAGGGTATTCACCGTTGCGAGACCCACGGAATAACCGGATCTCGAAGCGCCAGCACCTCATTCCGGACCACCTGTATATCTATATGCTCTTAAGTAAAAAGTCTGAAGTTGTAGGCTTCATTTGTTATTTTTAAGTATCTAAGCATTTGTAGAGTTCAACAACTCTTAGAATTCTACCAACAATTTTTTTTTTCTCTGACTTTAATCGTCCAATTATTGGAAACGATTCCCTCATAATGGAAAGAAACAAAGCACTAATTATTACTAAATCACGACGCCCAAAATGTTTGTATAGAGTTTCAACTCGAGTTTTTATTCTCCTGCAACCTATGTAGGTCACTTACTAATCCTATACCAAGGGATAGTAGCAAATTATACTTATAATCCACCCTCACACGGCCAACTTTTTATTTTACGTTACCTTGAAAATTCCTGAACAGCATAAAATAAAAAGTTTCCAAAACATCTGCGGGCAACAGTGTTGTCACGGTTACAAATGCACCTAGTATACGTACATATTTCAATGTTTTTAAATAAAGAAACCGTGTTTAGATATCGACATTAACTTTAAAAGTGTCAGTTAAATAATTCAAAACAAAGCTATTTGAACGTAATTCAGATTTAAAAACAAAAAGTTATGTTTTCAAGTACCTTTTCTTTTGTTTTCAAATTGAAAGAGCATATCATACCTTAACAGTTCGTAGGGCACCGTGAGCGGCATCTTCTGCCCAGACCTTAACGCCCTCCTTCTCATATTCTAAACTCCAGCCTACTTCTGAAGTTAAAAGATTTTTTAGTGCTTCGAAGTCCGAATCATCGGCAACGCGCGCCTCGCCGCGCGCCCATCCAGCACCGCCCATTCGAGCGCGGACATCACAGAGTGATGCAAACAGCAAACTGCCAAGTAAAATACCCTACGCCCGCCCGCCACCTCGTCACACCGCGAGTCGATGCCACGCGCTTGCGTGGAACGCATCACCGCCATTTTCTTTTTTTTTTTTTGGGTTTTCAATTTTGATTGCTGGCAATTGGCTTTCTTTAATACTTCCTGCCCTTTTTTTATATTGAAGTTACTTAACATAAGGATGGCAGATACATACTCGTATTATAAACTTTATTGGAAAAGCTTTGTTAATCTACTGACATTAGTAAGACTGCTGGCCACAGGTTTAGATCCGGGATAGTAATTATCGTCACAAATTTTTTTATTAATTTAAAATACATAATCTCAAAATTTTAGACTCTTATTTTCTTAAACAAATATAGTAATTTAAAACTTATTAACTCCATGTGTGTTTAATCTAACTACTAGATAAACAAATATTTGTGTATATCTTTTTGAAATTGTTGTGAAGAAACACTAAAAACTACAGTGAAAATCCCTAATCAGTGTTTAACATTAAAAACAAATTTATTATTTACGTTCTGTTGTTCTATAGTTCAAATTGAATAATTAACATTTAATTTTACTCAAGTGTCCGAATAATTTGGAAACTACTTCAGTTATGAATGCGTTGAATATTTTATTAGGTAGTGACAGCCCTGAACACTGAATATGACAAGTTTCAATATAAGCTTCTCTGCGCTTTTACCTTGATTAATAATTCCATCAAAATCCTTTGAAAAGGAAAATGTCAAAGAAATTAAGTTTATATCATTACTGCCATAAAAACGTTAGTTTGTTTTTAAAGTAAGAAGTATAATACGTTTTATTTTAAAAGTAGATTACCGGCAATACGAGCTTTAAAATTTAAATTGCTGCATTTTCATCGGTTTTTGATAGAGGTGCAAATTTCTAGATTATTCTCACGTTTGGAACAGGGTGAAGATCGCTTTCAATGATTTCGTTACATACAAACCAAGTTAATATAAAACTCTTATATTAACTTACTCTTACTTAAAAAGTTGACACCATTCTTACTTAGTGTGTTAGTTTTTTGGTTCATTCGGAAGACGATTCGTTTTTTGGTTAATTCAAAAACATTTCATCATCAAAAGAAAATGTTCCTTACATTTTCTTTATCTTCTCAGCTATGGACGTTTATTAAACTATGTATATTAAATCTGAAAAATGCGTGCATGCAACCTCAAGCTTAATAAACTGTTTGGTTGATTTTATAATTTTCTTTGTGTATTTTTAAAGATTTATTTTGTTTTGATCTATTTTTTATTCGGTATCTGTTACTGTTGTTTGTGAAGAACAAAAACGGTGTAAGTAATTTGATTGATCTCCTGCTTATAGTAATACCTAAATAAATGTGTACTTAGTTGATTAAATCACTCTTTTTGTGTGATAATTGAAGGTGTTAATTAATGGTGAAATTTAATTGATCTCATTCTAGTAATAATACTTAAATAAATATGGAGTTAGTTGATAATTCATAGATTTTTGGGATAAATAAACAGATTAATTTCATTGCTCTCATACTAATAGTAATACTTTAATAATTGTGTAGTTAGTTGACTAACTCATTCTTTTTTTTTGTTACAAATAAACAGTGTAATTTGTTTGATCTCATATTAATATTAATATGTTCGTAAATAAATGTGAAGTTGATTAATTTATTGTTTTATTTGCCTTATATAAATGTGAATATTTTCGATAGGCGGGATACCGCAAATACCGAAATCCCGCGGGATTGTACATTCGTAGTCCCGCAAATACCGAGATTGAATTCAGGCTACGGGATTGGAAGCCCTAGTTACCACACGGAATATAAAACACAAAAAAAATGTCCGTTATAGATTTTGATAATATCCAAACGATGTACCCCACACCGCAATTAGAAAGACAATAAACGTGGAGATGGTTTTAGAACACTAAATAACTGCGTTAGGACCCTGCAGATGGTATTGCCATCGATTTTAAGAAATTCTGTTTTTAACACGCTTATTTGCTTATAACTCTTTATTATTAACTTGCTTTGTGTGTAATCTCTGTGTACTCTACCGACATTTTCATGGGGAGTACTCTGAGGTACCTAACTACCTACTATATGACTCGGTACCACCGTCATCGTTTTACCAACGTACCACTCAACACCGTAGCAGGATTCATCCATTTCACCTGGAATGTTCTTTAAGTGTACGTTACCAGTGATCATTTTGGCCACGTACGTGCAGGCTCTGGAATGAATTACCTGCTGCTGTGTTTCCCAAGCGCTATGATATGACCTTTTTTAAACGAGATTTAGGAAGAAAATTTTCTTCATGGTAGGAAACGGCCGAGCTGTGTGCGTCTAGTATTGCAAATGTCCATATGCGGCAATATCACTGACCATAAGGTGTGCTACCTGCTCTGCCACCATCGCCATCGGTAATAAAAAAATGTAATAAAATCTTTTATCATTTTTACTGCCTTCTAGATGTCGGCATAATTTGAAACTGCACACACAACAAGGACCGATGACAATGCGGTAATTAAAATAGTTTGCCCCGTTACTTTTACAAGTTCAGCTAATTTTTATATCCGTGGCTGAGATTTCGGCCTCACTCGATAGATGTCGCTGTCTCTATTTTCTGCATTGCATCCATACGACCTAAATTAATTACATAGGCTGCTATTTCGATTTTTTGCTTACATTATACTGGTTACCGGGTTGAAAGACATAAGTGCTCACCCGACAGTTCGGCTAAAATTGTCATAGCCATCTGCGGCTAATAACAATAGTCACAAAAAAAAATACATTATGATTCAATAGATGGCGTTGAGTGAAAAACTCCTATACAAAAGAATACTTTATAGTTTCGTTGCAAATGCGACTCTCTTGTTATGCTATACTCTATTACTCCTATTTATTTACCTAACTTTACCTAACTTTATTCGTCCATGATAAAATGTTCTTCTTGCCTACTTTTTAAGGCATATTAATATCCATCTAAAAACAGATATATAACCGCCAGTCCCTTATGAAAATTTGTTAATGTAAAATGAGATCTTATTCACAAGTGAGACTGGAACTCACACGTAGGTATTGGTAAACTGTTCAAATCGCCCTACCAACTGAACCAAGTAGAGTTGCTGTATGAAAACCAAGTTCTCACTTGTATCTTTTTTTACGGAAGACATGCGCCATCTATCGGGAAACACGTACACATTGTTACAATCTAATTACTTTCACGTTCCAATTAAAATTGTATTAAGCATAGATGAGACCCTTTTTTTTAAACACCAAAAATCCTGCACGAAGGAATTTATCCTTATTTTGTGGGGGACTTCACAAACATAATTAAAGAACACAAATTACATCCAGAGAATCCAGACTCAGAACAACAATTTGGATCGCATAAAGTGTTTGTTCTGCATAGCCTTCGAAACCACTACATCATCTGTGCAGTCATTATTTAGAATTTACCATACTAGATTATTTATAAAACTTATTAATGACGTATTTTTTTTTCGTTTCGTGACGGAGTACGCATATAATTCACCAGACCCTTGCTTGCCCACGGATGTCATAGAAGACGACTAAGTAATTATAATATGCATTCAACATCTATGCAAGAGATGTAACACTCGAAAGAAAGCCCTGTACTAACCCCTCTGATCAGTGTCATAAAGTAGGTCAATTTCCCTCATTGTAAGTGACTCAAGCCCAATAGTGGGACTTTTTTTATTGCCAACGGTGGCAAACGAGCAAGCAGCACACCTGATGGTAAGTGATCCTGCCGCACATGGACATTTGCAATACCAGGGGCACAGCCACGCCGTTGCCTACCGTGAAGAAAATACTCTTCTTAAACCTCGTTTAAAGAAGGACTTACGTATTTTATTTAGAATTTATTTACGTCATCATCATCACGTATGAACAGTGATGATGATGACGTAAATAAGTATTTATAAATAACGACGAAACTCTTAGGTAAACAAATTTTATAAATAATCTAGCATTATCATCATCGCAGTCCACATGTGTCCCACTGTTGGGATCGAGCCTCCACCACAATGCCATGCTGGTCAGACATGTTGGTATAGGGTTTCATTTCGAATTTTCTTTCTCTTGCTATTATATCCTTGCTATTATATCCTATAGTCGTCTTTTATCCACGGGCAAGATACACAATGGTGAATTGTATTCTTACTCCGTCACCACATGGTAATCTAGCATGTTAAATGCAAAATTATAATAATTTAAAATGTAAAATTATTTCTAAAAACGTAAACCACCTTCAAAAAACACCAAGGAAAATAATACTTTTTCAGGTCGGTTCTTTAATTAAGAAGTTCGTTCGGTTATAAGTACCTACACAAGGTCGGGAGAAGGGAGAGAACGCCGTCCTGCCACGACTGCGATTGCGACGAGGACTCGGCACAGCATACGCTCAAACACCGCGTGACCTGGGCAGAGCAGCGCCATGAACTCGTCGTAGTCATCAGTGCTGACCTGACGCTGCTGACCATCGCTAGAATGATGCTTGATAGCATCAGGAACCGGAATGCGATCGTCGCCTTCTACGAGGCAAATGTTGCGCAGAAGGAAGCGACGGAGCGAGTCCGGGTGTAATTCGTCTACCATGACGGTTCCACCGCCGGCATTGGGCGACGCAAGTACATTGCGCCTAATGCCGCCCTAGCTGTGGTCGCGAGTGGACGGATAGACGGACCTTGTTGCCGAGGCATCGAAGGAAACAGTACCCAAAAAGTTAAACTGCCGCACCGGTCACTGATGTCAAGGAATCGATACCAGTGGTCAATCCAATGACGATGGGGAGGAAATACGGTTATAGGGCCACACGCTGCTCATTATCGCCCCGGACGGATTGGACGAGGTGTATTCAGAGCATAGCCTACTAGAAAAAAAAAGTAACAAGTTCGCGTGAGTTAGTGAGCGGTTCATAGGTGGTACCACAGAAATATTAATACTTTAGAAAGGCCATTCGGCTGATTTTGTTCGAAAACCAGCGTGGCATAATTACTCCCTCCCGCTGATGTTAACACATATGCAAGGTCTATGCTTACAATAATTTCACACACTAACATAACACACACACATCAATTTCGAAGTTGCAGTTGATACACAAACTATAACTAAGTTCTGTAGGCAACGTATGCTCACATATAAAAAAGCACATGTACGCTAGTGCTTGCCATGGTCGATATACTACACGATATTTATTTAGCCTGTTTTATCGAAACAAAAATATTAATGCCTTTAAATTAAGCACTTACTAGTGTGATGTGTTGAAGTTATTTGTAATGCGAGTAAATAATTTAACACTAAAATCATGCAAATGAAATACTCCTCACTATACTCTGTATAAGTGACAGAAAATTTAAGTGCTATAATAAATTACGTAAGCGAGTAGCGATTTATATATTATATTGTTCCCATTTCAAATTGCCCGTTTCAGGATGAAGTCGGGCAATCATAAATCAAATACAAACGCGATATAATCCGTAAAAGTAGTTTTATTTACAAGTAGCAACCCGCCCTCGGTTCGCTTCGGTTATAGGTTATAGTCGTTTTACCCGCGTAGTTCCTATATAGCCTAGTTTACGCCCTGATATTATAGCTTTCCATTGGTGAAAGAATTTTTCAAATCGGTCCAGCCGTTTTGAAGATTACCCGGAACAAACAGACAGACAGACAGACAAAAAAATTTTAATTGCTATTTTAGGCATAGGTGTCGTGCAAATAACCGTGTGAGCATGAAAAAAGCCTATTATTTTGACATTACAAACAGACACTCCAATTTTATTTATTGGTATAGATGTGAAGTGCTCGCGTAAGCATCAGATATCATTCTTAAAATATGTTAAAATATTATTGTTTATTGAAATTCGGTTTATTTTTATTAGTGCTATTATTTAACTTAAAAAACAAAACAGTTATTTAATTGTGTTTATACACTGCTACTGCTACTTGTTAGTACATTTTTTTTTATTGTAAACAAAAATGTACTAACATGATCCATGTGGTGACGGAATAAGAATACCAATCACCACTACGTATATTAGCCGCGGATGTCCCATCCTAATATATTGAGACGACTGAGAGATATAGTAAGCATATAACATCTATGCAAGAGAAGAAAAACTCAAAAGAAAACTCTATACTAAACTGTCTGACTACTATAGTATAGTAGGGTAAATTTTCCTATTTTTGCGGAGGAGGCTCGAGCCCAGCAATGGAACATATATGAGCCAAGATGATGACTATTATGTCAACATTTCTTGGAATAAAAATTCAACACTTATGAAAAGTTAGAAATCAACACATATATAATAACTAGTAATGAATAACCAGTCTCAAGAAATTAATTCTTATCATAAATTATTCCATCTTAAGGAAGAATAGAACAATTATTTTGTACGACAACTAAATACCTACTTAATTAAACATTACGTGTTAAATTAATATATATATATATATATATATATGTATATATATATATATATATATATATATACTGGGTGTGTCGTAAATAGTGGTCCACCGTTAAGGATTCGATAAACCAGATAATTTACTATAACAAATTCCATTTTTAACCATTTTTAGCCGAGGGTTCCGTAAATATTAATTTTTAGTTATTTATTTACCAAATTTCTACCTCTTGTAACAAATTTGGTTGTAGTTTTATCAAAAACCATTATATTTTCATTTTGATTACTGTTAATTACTGCTGAATACAAGAGCTATCGTTTATTAACATGTTATTTAATGTAGATTTAGATCTTCTGCAAAAAAAAAAATGATTGTACTCGAATTTTAACGGATTTTTTTAACATATCATGCTAATTCAAAAGCGATTTATGTAAAAAAAATGTACTACACTGTCAGTGCCCATTAATTTAATAATATGCCTATTTAATACCAATTTCAAAATGGTATCATAATACCAGATCCCTATAAAAAACAGCAAGATATCTAATTTTAATTGAAGAAAGTAAGATTTTCATTAAAATTAATTTTAAAATTTATTGCTATAATACTTACGATTTTTGTAAAAAAAAAAACTTTACTATCAGTGCCTACTTATTTAATTATATTCCTACTTAATACCGATTCTAAAAGGTTTACTATCCCATTAATAAAACAAGTAATGAAATTTTAGTTAAAAACGACTATAAAAGACAACTTTTTACTATTGTTGCAAAGTGATCTAGACCTAACTTGTAAATTACAACAAGGCATTGAAAAAAAACAAGTCATACATCATCATACATCATTTATTGTTATTCTTTAACATCAAAACCAGTTTTGTCACACTCAAATTATATTTCAAAGTTTTATTACCATATTATCCGTTTTGTTGTAAAATTAATGCAACAAAATGTTTAAATTAATTTTAATGAAAATCTTACTTTCTTCAATTAAAATTAGATATCTTGCTGTTTTTTATAGGGATCTGGTATTATGATACCATTTTGAAATTGGTATTAAATAGGCATATTATTAAATTAATGGGCACTGACAGTGTAGTACATTTTTTTTACATAAATCGCTTTTGAATTAGCATGATATGTTAAAAAAATCCGTTAAAATTCGAGTACAATCATTTTTTTTTGCAGAAGATCTAAATCTTCATTAAATAACATGTTAATAAACGATAACTCTTGTATTCAGCAGTAATTAACAGTAATCAAAATGAAAATATAATGGTTTTTGATAAAACTACAACCAAATTTGTTACAAGAGGTAGAAATTTGGTAAATAAATAACTAGAAATTAATATTTACGGAACCCTCGGCTAAAAATGGTTAAAAATGGAATTTGTTATAGTAAATTATCTGGTTTATCGAATCCTTAACGGTGGACCACTATTTACGACACACCCTGTATATATGTATATATATATATATATATATATATTTAGTGATTGGTCCCGAACATAGATATTTTATTACTATTATTTTGTTATTTCTATTTTATTAATTACTAAAGAGTGCTAATGAGCACTATGAAGTTTGTACTATAGATCATCATCATCATCATCGCAGCCCACATACATCCCACTGTTGAGCTCGGGCCTCCCCCACAATGAGAGGTAATTTCACCTACTATACCATGCTGGTCAGACATGTTGGTATAGAGTTTCATTTCAAGTTTTCCCTCTCTTGCACAGATGTTATGCGCATATTATATCCCATAGTCGTCTTTTACGACATCCACGGGCAAGATAGGGAGTGGTGAATTATATTCTTACTCGTTCACCACACGGAAAATATACAAGAATGTACTATAGATATACAAGATAAATTAAGTAGATAATGTATATCAGAATAATTGATTTTTAAATACCTATTTAAATATTGTTAATATAACTATATAAAACGATTACTAAATTAAAAGTGTTAAAATATTTATTAATATGATAAAATTAACACATAGCTAATTATTGAAATCGATAACTTATAGTATGCTGGACACCACTATCGATACGCGTGGATCAACGTCAATGTTTTGAATGAAAACGTATGCTAAGGCGGTTCTCAGTGATATCGCATTGAACGTAGTACATTGCGCGGTTGCTGGACTAATAAAAGGTGATATCCATGTATGGCAGACAATGTATAATGTTTGGCTCTTTTTACGATCTCATAATTGTTTGTTACAAACGACATAATACTCTCATAAAATTACGAAATATCACTGAATTAATAAGTTTATGGACTTAATGATGAAAAGAAATGCCTTCTTAGACTATAACTACGCAACTGACTTCGTTTTCGCCACGTTGTAACAGCGCAAGACGGCATATTTCTCTTTTTTGTCGGAGCTTCGTTCAAGGTCACTATATAAGCGCAACTAAGTGCCGGTAAAACGACTTTCGTCAGTATTAAGACCGTTTGATCGCAATTGTGGCACGCTTGCCCCGCCCACATGGCCGTTCTATCTTATTAATTTTTCTGTGGGTGGTACCAACTTCACAACAGTCTTTTGCTTTTAAGTTCCATGACGTTTTTTTTGAAGTGAAACTTCTTTAGAATCGTTGTAATTTCAAACTCGATGAAACGAAAAAGCGAGTCCATAGAGACACAAACACGTTAATGTATAGGATTCAGCCGGCGATAGAATGAGATAAAGGATAGGGGATAAAGGATGAAGGATATAGGATGAAGGATGATAGATAAGGGAGTTTCACTTCTGATATGCGTATTTTGTGCACACACTCTTTTTTTTGTTTAAAAATATATTTTATGCTTTTTAGATCTTATTGTCAGATCCCGGCCTCGTGGTACTAACTGAATATGTACCTTATCGAACAAAAAAGAATAAAATCTTCTTTAAAACCTCCTTTTTTAAAGACGATTAAAAATGAAATAAACATCAATGTTCATGTGAAAATCGTTAATGACGTCAAATGTCAGGTGTCAAAATGAATCGCGGTAGAACGGTCAACGGGTACTCCTCGTATAAAATCGTCAATATTTTTTTTATAATATCAACAGTTTAAAAATAATTATAACAGATAAAAATAATTATAACATATTGTTGCTATTTACTTCAAGACCATAATGTATACTGATAACCCAAACGAACCTGCATTGGAATGAATAAATATTTTTCTACAAAACTATTTTCTGAATGCTAATATATTAGACGATTATATTAATCAATGTCCGTGTCATCATCATCATCATCATCTCAGCCTATATATGTCTCACTGTTGGGCTCAGGCCTCCTCCAGAATGGGAGGGTTATTGACCTACTATTCTACGCTAGTCAGACGTGTTGGAATAGGGTTTTGTTTCGAGTTTTGCTTCTCTTGCACAGATGTTATATGCATATCCTAAACCCTAAAGGTACCATTCCAACCTCGGCTGCAGGCTCCGAATGCAGGCTGCGGACGCAGGTAGCACACGCATGACACGCAGCCGCTGCCTGCATTCGCAGCCGGTAGTGATTCCGAGGCTGGCTGCATGTGCTGCGGCAGGCTGCGTCTAATTCCTTCCAGACAGCCTTAGCCATATTATTCTTATATTTCATATGGCCGAAAATCTTTTTTTTTTTTTTAAATAAGTATTGATGCTAAATCTAAATATCGAGAGCCGATAAAAATTCTATCCAATATGAGCGCTAATTTGATTGCAAATTAAGTTTGTTGAGAATGGCTCCGAGTAGCGACTACTTGGGACTTATCTTAACAGGTTGGAGTGACGTAACTACGTTCGCATCGACTTGCAGCCGCAGCACTACTGGTCTGCGATCGGCTGCGGCTGCAAGTCGCAGCAGCACTTGCGGCCAAGGCTCGGCAACACGTGCAGCCGCAGGCGCGTTCGGAATGTTTTTCACAGAAATCCATACTAAGTACTACATAGAAAACCAGTCGTGCAGCCACAGCCGGCTTCGTGCAATCGCCGCATGTGCTGCCTGCATCCGCAACCTGCAGCCGAGGTTGGAATGGCACCTTTAGTCGTCTTTTATGACATCCACAGGCAGGATAGGGAGTCAGAAGTCTACCAATTTCGCGCTATGTCGCGGAATAATGGCGAATCCATCGCCACGAGGGGACGAAATCGGGCAAAGGAAACGGCCCGAAGGGCAGTAAACCGGCGGTGGAGAGAGGAGTTGGAATCTCCCGTAGCAGGGCGGGAGACTGTCGCGGCGATTGCGCCGCACCTCCACCGCTGGATAAATCGAAGGCGCGGCAACCTGACTTTCAGGATGACGCAGGTACTTACCGGACACGGGGTCTTCGGTAAGTACCTGCATAGAATTGGTCGAGAAGAGGCCCCCGGATGTAACGAGTGTGACGCGCCAAATGACGATGCGCGTCACACACTGTGAGTATGTCCCATCTGGGGGCCTCAGCGCCGCGACCTGTCGGCGGTGATGGGAATAGACCTGTCGTTGTCGACCATCATTTCAAAGATGCTCGATAGCGACAGGTGCTGGACGTCGATGGCCTCTTTTTGCGAAGAGGTCATCTCAAGGAAGGAGGCCGCGGAGCGGCAACGCGAGGCACTCGCGTCCGCGAACTCGCCTCGCAGGCGGCGGCCAGGGAGGCGGAGGCGGCGATACGTGCATCTCCTCCCACCGCCTTAAATCACGACAGGTCGTGGCCAGATAGCCTAGCGTAGGGGTGTCGGGGATCGAATGTCAAAAGACGATCTCTCTGGCACCCCGTAAAAGCGCGGAAGGGACCGCTGTGGTTTTAGTGGGTATTCCGGCAGCATAGGCAGCCGGCGGGGTCCCCCACTCCCCGCCATCAGACGCTGGCGGGGGTTAGTGCGTAAACTGCATTTCCACAGCGTCAAAAAATAAAAAAAAGGCAGGATAGGGAGTAATGAATTGTATTCTTACTCCGTCACCACACACTTATGTCCGTGTAGTGACGGAATAAGAATACAATTCACCACTCCCTATCTTGCCCGTGGATGTCGTAAAAGACGATTAAGGGATATATTATATCCCTATATGTGTATTAACACATATAAAATCCGTATTCCCTCTCTTCCGCCATTGGGCCAACCACCGGCACCGAGTTCCTTGTCCGTGGCCAGCTCGGCGTCCATGACCAGCCCAGCGAAATAGCTGACACCCTGGATTAACACGTAGGAACTACTACTTTTATCCCGGTAGTGTATTCCTTTCGGATAACATTTGTGGACTAATAACATGAAATTAAGATTCATAATCATTTCCTTTTACAAAAATCCTTTGCCGTGTCATCCCGTTAAGTGAGCTCCGACCCTTACCTACTGTATATAAAAAAAAATATTATTGTTTATGATATCCTGTTAATCAAAAAATGTTTAAACTACATTACATAACATCAAAATCAGCAAATCAAGGAAAATTTGGTAACATGTAATAGCCCGTTAAGAGTTTTACGCAGTTGCCGTTGTCATAGCAACTGCTGGGATACCAAAAATTGTTATTGCTGTAATGTTAACAATATTATTAATGCCACGATACGTGAATAATCAAATAATATAATAACCTTAAATACCTAAGTTAAGTACCTATCCAAATAAGCTCCTGATACAGAATCAAAAGAAAAAACAAGAATCAAAATTCAATAGAAGAAAATCTCGAAATAAAACCTTATACTGCACTGTCTTTCCAGCGTGGGAGGGACCCATTGTGACATATATGAGCTGAGATGATGATGATGTTTTTTGGCAGGCTATGATGCGGACGCACGCCGTCTATCCCGTCCGGGGTGACGAGGCCATTGGGCCGACAATTAATACCGAATTCTTGACTTCCGTAGCCAACCCGGCTCCCTCCCCGACACCCCTCAGAGCTTCGCCCTCACGCGGTATAATAATGATGATGATAACATTTAAAATCTTTATAATTACTCAATTTACAGGAAACGTCATCCTTATTTCTATGATTATCTTACACTTCTTTGAATTGTAATTACTCGCGGAACGTACGCTTACAAAAAAATGAAACGATGAAACTGTATTCTTAATCTGTCAATACACGGCAAAATTTACATGTATTTGTAATACATAAAAAATGTTAGCACTAAACATCATAAAACAAATATTATCATATACTTTGTTCTATAACAGGAAAATTATTACGATATTTAGAATCGTCGTTTGCATCACTGACTAAATAATTAAAAAAACAAAAATGTATCTTTATTGATGTATAATAATGCTGATTCATAAATGCGGTACTGTCCCTTCTTTTTGGAATATTCTATGATCCAAACACACACACATAATCTGTCCCGGGCGATAGATGGTCAACGTGCGCTCCTGCCCACCATAATTCTTTCCCATCGCCACTGGTATCGATTCCTTGATCTGAGTAGTTGGAACGGTACTGTTCCTGCCTTTTAACTAGAGAAATAATTTTAAGAACTTATTATTTACTACTTGTCCGTGTGGTGACGGAGTAAGAATACAATTCACCATGCCCTCTCTTACCCGTGGGTGTCTTAAAAGGCGACTAAGGGATATAATATGCAGATAACATCTATGCAAGAGAAAGAAAATTCGAAACACAACCCTATACCAACACGTCTGACCAGCGTGTTACCACCCCCCTCTTTCCGTCACATAACTGCTACACGAAGGGTGCCGTGTTCTCGTCGCAATCGCAGACGGTGTGCTCTCCTTCCTTACAACCGTGTGCAGGTACTTAGCGATACGACCGATACCCCACGGAGGAGAACCGCAAGCGCCTGCGGGCCCTCCAGCGGGAGGTCAAAACCGAAATTAGTAACATGAGACAGAGCAGATGGGACGCCACTTTAGAAGAGCTGAAGCCCTCGCACACAGCCTTCTGGCAGCTTTCCCGCTCACTCAAAAAAGATGTAGTGTCCACACTCCCCCCAGCCCCCCCACCCCCCCGGTAGAATAAATCAACCGCCGGCATTCATGGATGACGAAAAGTCTGAATGTCTGGCAGAGAGCCTAGAGCTTCAGTGTACGCCGAGTACATTATACGAACAAGAAGCGACTCACTACAACACTATAAATTCGAAAGTGGCTAGTCGTAGCACTTTGTCGCGATCGAATATAAATAACGACAACAATATGCCTATCCCAACAGTGAGCACCGACGAAGTCGAGTCGCTTATTAGGGGTCTCCACGCTAGGAAAGCCCCGGGTTCGGACGGTATTACAAATAGAGTAATTAAATTATTCCCAGCCCATTTAATAATATTACTGTGTTGTATTTTTAATGCATCCCTCAAATATAACATCTTTCCTTCACAGTGGAAAGAGGCCGTGGTAATCGGAATCCACAAACCCGGCAAAAAACGTACCGAACCCAATAGTTATCGACCTATTAGCCTACTGAGAAGTTTAGGTAAATTATACGAACGAATAGTACTCAGTAGGCTACGCTCATATGCAGAGTTAAATAAACTCATACCGGACGCGCAATTTGGTTTTCGTGCTAAACACAGCTGTGCTCAACAAGTACATAGACTAGTAGAATACACCAGTAGTCAGTTCATTAGGGGACGGTACACTGGTGTACTATTTCTAGATGTAGCGAAAGCTTTCGATAAAGTTTGGCATGAGGGCTTAATTTACAAATTATACTTATTAAAAATCCCCGAATATTTAATTCTAATAATACGTGACTATCTGAGCCATCGCAGCTTTCGCTACAGAGTGGAAGGGACGTTGTCGACCTCTCACCCTCTCAAGGCCGGCGTCCCACAGGGCTCGGTCCTCGCCCCATTTTTGTTTACGCTATATACAAGCGATTTACCCAAGTTCACTCGTGTGCACACGGCGCTTTACGCCGACCATACCGCACTCTATTGTGCAGGTATGTCCCCGACAACCGTAGTCAATACACTCCAAAAAGCGGTTACCGCCCTTGCCAATTGGTATAGGAAATGGAGAATAGAAATTAATCCCGAGAAGAGCCAAGTGGTCATGTTCACTAAACGAACTGCCCGTCTGTGCTCTCCGGACAGTATCCCTCCTCTCACTCTCTTCGACCGACCTGTCTCATGGAGCAGAGAGGCCAAGTACTTAGGTGTGACCCTTAGCCGACTCACTTTCCTGTCCCACTTGAAGCGGGTCCGCGCGCGCGCCGCCTTCGTGATGCGACGCCTTCACTGCTTATTAAACGCAAAGTCAAAATTATCACTTAAAAATAAAGTCCGATTATACACTACCTGCATACGGCCGATCATGAGGTATGCCAGTGTAGTGTTCGCGCACGTTAGGCCAAACAGGATCCACAGGTTACAAACACTACAAAATAGATTTATGCGACGGGCAACGGGAGCACCGTGGTTCGTTCCTAATGTCGATCTACACATCGACCTCGAATTGCCGACCATCAGGCAGTACATGCAGCGTTGCTTCCAGCGCTATTTTAACTCTGCCACGACTCACCCTTATCCACTAGTGGTTGGGGCGGTAAACTACGTCCCCTCAAAAATATCCGCGGTCCGACATCCTCGTCATCTTCTTGAAGAAGGGGATGACGCTATTACGATCGCCCAAGAAAGGGCCTACACAGCTCGCGCAGCGATAACACAAAAAACTCCGCAGTATCGGCCTCGGCGACGGGGTCGAAAACCGCGGCGCGTAAAAGTCATTAACTTAAACGTGGCCGCGCCTACTTTGCTTTCAGCTACGCCCCGAGCCGAGGTCCGTTCCCCACAGGGGGAGCCCTCGGGCGATGTTCGCTTAACTTACTTACCGGGTTAAGAGCCTTCCGCTCGCCCATTAACCGCGTTAAGCTGTCAAGGTCATCTGCGACCAACAGCTACACACACAACAAAAAAAAAAAAAAGGTACTTGGCGAAGCCGTGCCCCGTCAATACCTGCGCCAGTCGGAAAGCATTCCGTGCCGTCGACCCCATCCCTCCATCAGCACCGGCTGGAAAGCCTCGACGGTCCGAACACCGTACCGAGGCCTGTCCAACTGGACTGCCCAACGGATAATGACGTCACGGTGGGCGTCGTCCCGTCAGACGGCGACTTCACTAATCGAAACTAAGTGGCTCCCCGTGCCGCCCCGTGAAAAAGGAATCTGATCCCGAGCCTTCTTCAATTGCTATGAATTCTTCTTTTCTAGGTTATAATAGTAGTAGAAGTGATATATTCTCATCTCCACCTGGTTATTACGTCAAAAAGCATCGTAAAGTATTGGTAAATCTTATGGTACCGCGGTTACCAGCAGTAGCTTATACCCAGCTAGTATGGACAGATGCATGTCAACATAATTCTACAGTAGAATTTATCATCAGTACATGAAATACCTAGATAAATTCTTTTATTCGTTTTCGCAAAAATTAACGCTTTAACGATTATCAAAGTTTACATTTTAATTAATGATTAATGAAGTTAACTTTTGCATTAAATGTCGGTACCCATGCATACCAGACTGTTGGTATTTCGTGCCATTTCACACAGGTAATGTTCGACAGGGACAACGCTCTACGAAACCGAAGTTAGTCGGTTGCCTCTTTTAAGATTCGAAGTGCAATATTTATTCTCGTGTAAGTACTCGCACTTGACGAATACCGAATAAGTTATCGCAAAAATTAAATAAGTTATCAAAGGTTGAAATATATATAGTATATATAGGTTATATATAATATTAACAAGACATTGAGTTTAAGAGTATCATAGCAATGGCTCACAAAATGATATTCTGTTTTATATGTTCGTATGTAGTGAAGGCAAATATTTTGAAACTAATTGTGATTTGATACATGAGTTAAGAAGACAAGGATTCGAGGAGGACAAGATGGCAAACTGTAGGTTCATCATCATCATCATCATCATCATCATCTCAGCCCATTTTTGGTCTCGGGCCTCGTCCATAATGGGAGGAAAATTAATCTATTATACTGTCCTGGTCAGACGTGTTGCTCTTTATTACAAGTTTTCATTCTCTTGGATAGATATTATATGCATATTTAATCCCTTTTTTTTACCGGCGCACTCCTCACACCACTCCGTCCGGGGCGACAGAGGGGCGTAAGCACGCACACCCGTAACCCACCCGTGACACGTCGCCTTTGTCGTTGGGCCGACCACGGGAGCAGGATGACTTGTTGTCAGTGGTCGGCCCGACGGAGTATCCTCTTGTGGGGTACTCTCCCATCGACCGACCGGTCTTTCCTCACGCGTTCGGCCTCTCGGCAGGTGACGGACAATTCCCCGATCCAGTCACATATTTAATCCCTTAGTCGGCTTTTACGACACCTACAGGCAAAAAAGTGGATGGTGAATTGTATTCTTACTCCGTCACCACTGCAGTTTTTATAATTTATCACATGATTATCGTTGTTTGGCGGGCTTCGTTATGGTATAATTGACCTACTATATCACGCTGATCAGATGTATTGGTATAGAGTTTCTGTTCGAGTTTTCCTTCTCTTGGATAGATACTATGTACATATTTATATCCTTTAGTCATTCTTTTTCAACACCCACGAGCAAAAAAGGGGATAGTGAGTTTTAGTCTCTTAATCTCCTAATCTATTATATCCTCGAGTATCCTAGTCTAAATAATTATTAAATATTTTATATTTTTAAATCTCATCATTCTCAACAAAATTTTCCTGATATTCACCAACGCCATAGTATGCGTGCCCTTAGTTTGCTATACTCCATTCTTAATTCTCCTAATTCTCCTAGCTACCTACCTTGTTTATTTCAATACCTCTCCACTAATCACAATAGAGACCTTCTTTCCGCCAACAATCTGCTGCTACTTTGTCCATCTCATCATTCCGGTCGTGTTCATTCCTCCTTTCTTGTCCAGGCGGTTCTCCTCTGGAATTCGCTACCTCTGGACATCAGAATGTCTACTAGCCGTCACACATTCAAGAAGAGAGTTCGATTACATCTCCTAAATGAATTAGCAGAATCATCGCATCTTATATAATACCTATAACATCCGTATAATTATGTATATATTTATACATATATTTATATATCGTATTTATGTTTTTAACTATGTATATTTGGTATGTATTATTTATTCTTGTATATTCCTATGTATTCTCTTTTCTTTTTTTAATCATATGACTTTCTCGAAAAATGTTATTATTATCCTATTATTATCTGTGCACTGCCTATGGTTGACTGGTAAAGAATGCCTCTGGCATTTAGTCCGCCATTGTACTCAATACATGAAGTTTAATAAATAAAAAATAAAAAAATAATAAAATCTCTAAGATTCTTTTTAATTTGATATGAAAATTCACTAACTTTATTTATATGCATTTTTTATGCAGGGGTGTGTTTAGTGAATGCTGAAAGCAAACGTCATACCAACGTCATAAGTCCCGTTAACAAAAACGGCTCCAGGGACTACGGTCTGTTCCAGATCAACAACAAATGGTGGTGCAATAAAGGCAGTACCCCGGGAAAGGATTGTAACATCACTTGTGGCGGTAAACATTTTTATTTTTGGTATTGTGGTCCGGCTGTACCTCATCCAACCTATCCCAATTATCCCATCATCATCTCAGCCCGTCCGTCCCACTGTTGGGCTCGGACCTCCTCCACTATGGGAAGGCAATTTACCTAATATATCACGCTGAAGCGACGTGTTGGTATTGATTGATTAGGGTTTTGTTTCGAGTGTTCCTGCTCTTGCATAGATATTATATGCGTATTATATCCCTTAGTTGTCTTTTACGACATCCACGGGCAAGATATAGAGTGGTGGATTGTATTCTTATGCCGTCATCACACGAACATAGGCTGTATTACTCGCTGATAATGTGGCTTTCCATTGGTGAAAGAAGTTTTTAAATCAGCTTAATGGTATGAAGATGTAATCTTTGTCATTCCAACACCCCACGTTCACCCTAGCTCACTTCTATAAAATATTATTTTCTTATCGTCTCATCAGGATGAGGTCAGATTTAAAAAAAAACAACAAATTCAATTCATTATCATCATCAGCATTTCAGCTTAAACACGTCTCACTGTTGGGCTCGAGCCTGCTCCATAATAGGAGGTAATTTTATCTCTTAGTCGTCTTTTACGACACCTACGAGAGGCGGCGTAAGGGTGTAAGGATGGTGAATTGTATTTTTACTCCATCACCATATGCAAAATAATAATTAATTTCAATGATATATAATAATCAAAATGTTTCAAACTCAGCAACATTTTTCAGATCCCTTACTCTGTTCTTAGCGCCCGAACTGTTTTTTTTAATAAACTTATTAAATGTGTAAATATACTGATTCTACTCTTTTATTATGCGCATGTATAGATTTTATACATTCGCGAATTGTCAAAATTAGTCAACCCTATAGTTGTACAATCCTACGTAGCAATCATAAAAATCGACTGCCATAAAAGATTTATAAAACAATATAAAACCGTATGCCAGCTCGTCTGGCCATATCGTAGTCTAATTTCCATCTTAGGAGTGGTAGGACCACACTATCGACAGTTATCTGTCTACAGCCGCGGGCCGATCCGTCCGGGGCAGTACCACACTCTCGCAGAAAATCGACATCTGAGTAGTAGCGATTTGTTACTGCGCTTCGTTCGGTGAGCGAGAGAGCCGGAAGCCCAACTTTCTGAGGGTGTTTGCGTGTGGAGGGTTTTGGTGGTGCCCTTGGTATCACCGAGCCTCAATGCACGCATTCACACTCCCTTCACTTTCTTCACGGTAGGTAGCGGCCTTGTAAAGGTCCATGAGCGGCAGCAACACTTACCATCAGGTGTACTGTTTGCTCGTTTGCCACCGTTTACAATAAAAAAAAATGTGAAAGATACTCGTATCAACCAATAGACTATGTATTAATAATAATAATAATAAGGCAGGGCAGCTTGTGGCGTGCTGAATGTGAGTGGCGACACTGCGGTCCTGAGTGCCCCAGAGAGTCGGCCAGGGCCTCGTATCCAGCTGGCCTTTATTGGCTGACTGGAGTGGGAACCGAAGAGTGTCCGCAGGATTCTCAACTCTGGCTTGCCTTGAACGGCTGGTCAGAGAGGGGTCGCACGAGCTATATGCTCGGGGGTGGAAGTGTCATTTTCAAGGGCATAACTACGAGGAAACCACTGCGATGGTGAAACCGGCGCCGCACCGCTCGACACCCCAAGCCACTTGCACCAATGTTGCCCCCCTGTTGCCCGTATGACCTGCGTGTCTGTGGCGACCGTTGAGGGAGGCCCATTCAGTGAGTTGGCGAGTCACCGTCTGCCAAAGTTCAAGACGATAAAGGTATTGAAGGCAGACGACAGTTTTTCAATCAATAGTTATTAGTTTAGCCAGTCCATCAAACCTCCAACCCCATAAACAGTTATTAGATACCATCATCACACAATAGTTTTACACCTACCGTTGGCAGTCCACGTGTGTTATGTGCAGACGTGGAGTGTCATCGGTAGACGTCCCATCCCATTTTTACATTAAATTTCTCCAAAGGCCTCTGCGTGTTGGATCCATATCCCCATGTACGCCTTTCAAAGGACCGGGTATCTTTCCTCTTTATATATTTAGGAAGATACCCGTGAATATAGGAGGAGATACATAATAATAATAATAATAATGATTTATTTCGGACCGTGTAGGTATCCATAGCAATTAATAATAATACAAACAATATTCAAATAATGAATCAAAACTATTTGAACGGATTTTGTCGCGTTTTGTTTTACGTACGTACATTTTTCAGAATTCGAAATTTTGGCCATTTAAAAAACAAATACAGACGCGATAAAATTGAGTACTAAACATTTGAAGTAAAATGATTTTTATTGATTTTATGGCGTTTGTATTTGTTCTTTAATTTAAAATTAAGAATATTTAATTTTGTATGTATACAAACGCCTTAAAATCCTTAATAATAGTTTTACTTAAATTCAGTAAAAGTTGTTTTATTTCATACTAGCGTACCCAGCCCGCTTCGCCGGGCTAGATTTTGCTTTATTTTATTTAAACAATAAACCTACATCATTAAATAGAATCATCATCATCATTTCAGCCTATCGCCGTCCACTGCTGGACGTAGGCCGATTATATATTAAATAGAATATCATCATAGTAAATAAAAGCTGTATTTGACAGTTCAAAAAGAAGAATGCTCCGATCGTCACCAAACTTTACAGGATTACTCGCCAGGTCAATCTGGAGATTCCCTGAAAGTTTCATTGAAATCGGTCCAGCCGTTCCGGAGCCTACATGGAACATACCCACATACTTTCTCTTTTATATATATAGATAGATAGATATGTAACATAAACAGGAATCAAGGCCAATCTTCGATTTAGTCAATTGTAAATTTTACGACTTAAGAATTAAAAGTTACCACCTTCCCGTGGCAACCATAACAGGTGAGGCATCACTAGGAACTCTCGCGTGGAGAAGTTAGAATAAATAGCAATACTTCCCTAGCACACTTACATCGTGGTGACGGAGTAAGAATACAATTCACCACCCCATCATCTCACTCGTGGGTATCACAAAAGACGACAATATCTATGCAAAAAAAAGTAAAATTCGAAATAAAGCTTCTGTCTGCCCAATGTTGTATAGTAGATCAATTTCAATTGGAAGATGCTCGAGCTCAGTGCTGGGACATATGAGCTAAGATAATAATAATGATGATTCGCCTGAAAAACTTATTACACAAACGTAGTCGTCACCGCGTATCCAATTATGGCATACAGTTGACTCTCGTTAATTCGAAACAAGAAGGTCTCTTGAAAGATTATGAATGATTGAGTGTTAATAATCAATTATGTATTATTTATTAACTTCTATTCTTTAACTTTCCGTGTGGTGACGGAGAAAGAAAACAATTTACCACTAACCTATCTTGCCCGTGGATGTCGTAAAAGACGACTAAGGGATGTAATCTGCACATAACATTTGTGCAAGAAAAGTAAAACTTGAAATGTAACCCTATATCAACCTGTCTGACCAACATGGTATAGTATGTCAAATTCCCTCCCATTATGGAGGAGACCCAAGCCCAACTGTGGGACGTATGTGGGCTGTGATGATGATGATGATGATAATGATTTTTTAACAATGACAACAAATGACAATAGTTAAAAGGTACATAGTGTACATATTCATAAATTGAAATAATAAAAGAACATTGCTGCTGCTCAGACTGCTCAATAACGTTTTTTAAAAGAAAAAGTGTCTGTAATGCTTTTTCATCACTTTCGTTTTGTAGACAGAAGTTTTGCAAGGTGTCGAATGAGGCTCTTGCTTTCTCATCTTCATTCATCATTCTTTCCTGTACTCAAACAGTTCGAGCAGCATAAACTTTGTTATTCCTGATTCTTTACGAATTATCGAGTGTTTAACGCCAATGAGTTCGAATTAACACTCGTTCTATTACATAGTAATGATTTTTTCGTTCGAGTTACTAAGTGCTTAAAAATATATCGATTTAGTTTGAAATATAAAGAGATTTTCTGGGGAACCCGTGATAATTTTGAATTATAGAGAGGTTCGAATTAACGAGAGTCGACTGTATTATCCTTTGAGGAGGCTTATTACATCAAATGCCTAATAGTTGTATGTACGGTTGAAATAGTTACCCATGTCTGTTCCTTTCAGATCTGTTAATAGACGACATAACAGCAGCATCAATATGCGCCAAGAAGATCTACAAGCAAAGAAATTTCTACGCATGGAATGGATGGAAAACTCATTGTCAAGGAACATTACCAGACATTAGCAACTGTTAAAAATAATAAAACATCAAACGCTTTTATAACTGACATAAGTATTACGAAAATATTAAATAAAGTATTTATACGTTATTATTGTATTTTACGTGTAGTGACGAAATAAAAATGTATTTCACCACTCCCTATCTTGACCGTGGATGTCGTAAAAGACGACTGAGGGATATAATATGCATATAACATCTATTCAAGAGAAGAAATATTAAACCTTATATCAACCTGTTTGACCAGTATGGTATAGTAAAGTCAATTACCGTCTTATTGTGGAGGAGGCTCGAACCCAGCAGTGGGACATATATTAGCTGTGATGAATGATGATGAAGTCGCGGCTATGAATACTACAAACATTACCTACCTACAAACACCTGGAAATGATATCGTGATCGAATCATTGCAGAGTTCATTTTGTCCAACACATTTTGAGTCTGGAATAAACTACCTGGTGCGATATTTCCCGAGGGCTTTGACATATACTTTGAACAGGCTTTGACAAAAAATCTTTTCTCACGGTAGGGAGAGATTTAACTGTGGACCTGGCAGTTGCTACTTACATTCGGGTGGGCTGCTTGCTCGTATAATAAATAGGGGCATAATGTTTACCATTCATACAGTTCTAATGAACGAATCTTTTCCCACGCGAATGAATTTGTCACTAACCCTTACTTTACCGGAAAATTTGTAAAAATCGGTTGAGGAATCAATATACCTACTCTCCTAGGAAACTTGGAACACCAAACGCATTCGCCAATACGCCTAGCATACGTAGCAATTATGGCGTTCTTTTATGGATATCATCATTATAATCACAATTTATAAAAGTAGCAGTCTTTAATAAGGCTAGGATAACCAGTCGCTTGTCCCAAAAAACATTTATAATTATTATGACGCTTTTTTTTTTCGGTGGTGGATTATGGTTCGGCGCACTCCTCGCACCACTCCGTCCGGGGCGACAGGGGGGCATAAGCACGCACACCCGTGACACGTCGCCTTCATCGTCGGCCGACCACCGGACTTGTCGTCAGTGGTCGTCCAATTATTATTATAACACTAGGATTACTTCTGCCTCTACCCTTAAAAAAATAGATGTACCTCTTGTGATTCATGCTCACTCAGAGTGCACTGACTGAGAGTTGGCCAAAAACTGTCTGCGACGATTGCTAGATTGACTGTGACCTTCATAGCCCGCAGTGTGATCACAATTGCCCTCACCTAATTGCAATGGTAGTCAAATCTGTTTAATCATCATCATCATCATTTCAGCCTATCGCCGTCCACTGCTGGACGTAGGCCTCCCACATGTTACGCCACAAAGTGCGGTCCTGTGCCGCCTGCATCCAACGACGCCCAGCAACTTTCACCAGGTCGTCGGTCCACCTGGTGGAGGGGCATCCTACACTGCGTCGTCCGATATGTGGTCGCCACTCGAGAACCTTTCTTCCCCAGCGGTTGTCGGTTCGTCGAGCGATGTGGCCTGCCAATTGCCACTTCAGCGTGCTAATTCTTCATGCTATGTCGGTTACACCCGTTCTTCTGTGGATTTCCGTATTCCGGATTCTATCTCGCAGAGAAATCCCGAGCATAGCCCGCTCCATAAATCCATCCGCTCCATTTTTTATAACTTTTATTTTTTAAGTTTATTACCAAAGTAATATAATATTAATCTGAAATGTAATGCAGTTAAATAAGTAGATTTTGTTATAAAGTGCTTTCAATAAAGATTTTATTTCTTATTTTGTTTTTATTTCAATCTTTGCTTAAGTGACTCTCATTACCGCCTTTCACCCTAACGTCTGGAGCGCGATATGAATGCACAGATGGCGTAGTGGTTGATATACCGACCTATCGTGAAGAGTCATAGGTTTGATTCCTATGTAGGACGCTACTTTGTGCAATCCACAATTTTTTATATAGAGTGAGCGTAATTTGTGTCCGTTTACCTATATGTCCACCGTAATACAAGTATTACTTCGTGCAGGGTGGTCTGTAAAAATAAATATTGGCTGACCGCCGATATCTATTCCTTGACATTGTTGGTCTGCCTGGCGATTTAATGCAAAACCTTATGACACTCCTCCAAGAAAAGACGGGTGACATATTAGATATAATACCTGACTACAGGCATTAATAATAAATAAAACATATAATTGTCATATAATCTATTCGCAAACACCTTTGACCCCACACAAATATAACACGAAATCGTTATCTTTTCTTATTAATAAGTTGATAAGAACTATGATTATCTATTATACTAACCGTGATCTTAAACTTTAAAGTGGACCACTGACAACGTGAATAATATGCATGGCCCACAAGAGAACTATTATCTAACTTAGGCTATAAAATTGAAGTAAGAACAAAACTCAATTCAGCACGTTTTCTGAACATTATCATCACTAATCTGCTCCTATGCCAATTACTTGCACTCTACGTGATCGTGAGATGAACTCCTATTGTAAATACTGCAAAAGTTATTGGCAGTAGTTTTATAATCGGTCGCCTGCCTGACGTCAACCGTACTTAGGAATGTAATTATTGCCCAGAAGGCATTACATTGAGTTGACCCAGGTCGTGAAGCTTTTGAGAAAGTAATTGAGAAGTATTTCGGTACTAAGGTGTTTGTCTCTCGATGAAAATAATAAATATTGCAAGAAAAAATCTATAGGTAGGTATTGAGATTTTGTCTTCGCCCATCACTAAGTAGTTTGTTTATTTATGTAACAAGTCTACAAGAATTACGTATAACAACTTACCTCTATACAGCGCGTAGCATTGTTGCTCAGAGTCTCGGCCCCAAGGTTTTCTTTATTTTCAATACTGGAAATATTATTCATCAATATTATCCACTTTTTATTTATTTTGTACAACCCTAAGCCAGACGCTAGGCGCCTCGCGTCTGTTTGGCGGTATAGGTATGTCGACAAAGTTGCGCTGTCGCCTACCTACTTCCACAATTTGATATTTAGACAATACTAGCCGACCCGGCGAACTCCGTATCGCCTTTTTTTTTTTTAAATCCTATTATTTTGATATTACATACAGATACTTCAATTTTATTTATCAGTATAGATATAGATAATACAAACCAATATTTACATGTTATTGTAGGTATATGTCTGAATCGGGCGATCTAAATCATATGACATATTGTATTAGCTTTGTAATGTACCCTGTTCAAATGCGATAATAAATAAGTAGGGAGGAACTTACATTTTATTCCGAGATCTTTTGGCTTTCATATTTTTATAATGCGTACAAAACTTTCTTTTCCCTGGCATGACACTCAAATTCAATCAGTCCTGCGAAAAAAATAGCCTATGTTACTCAGTGATAATGTAGCTTTCGAATGATAAAAGAATTATTAAAATCGGTCCAGTACTTTTTGAGTTTATTCGTTACATACAAAAATCCAAATCTTTCCTCTTTATAATACCTATTAGTGTAGATATTGTATTTTTTACGATTTATATCTAGTTCCATCATGGTTTTCTTTCAGACATTCATTATATCGATACTTTCTACTAACTGAAAATAAATTAATTATAAAAATGTTATACTTACAGTTTTTTACAAAAAACACAAATTCACAATACGTAATTCTGCTGTCTGCAGCCGACAAGCGTGGTGTCGCGTTCACTTACAGAAAGGAACTGCCGGTAGTGACCACCGAGATTGCACGAATGAAACGAACGTTTTATCCCATACATTTATGTATGAAAAATTAACCTTAAAATATATCTAGATTTTAGGGCTTTAAAAGAGGAAGTCTTTGTTTGTAAAGGTATAAAAAGAAGTATACAGCTATACTTATTGGTTTCTTCAGTGTTCAAAAAGTGTTTCTTTTTATCAATTTGTGTTGATTTATGGGGTTAAATCTGAAAAATACGAAGTCATGTTTTTGCATTTTTACTCAATTTTGTGCGTTTGTTGACGTTTATTATATAACAACTATTAGGTTTAAGAGTTTAATATAAGCATGAACATACTTATTGGTCTTTGATTGTAATATATACAAATTATCATTGATATCAATCATATGTAAATAGGTTAAATATGAAAAATCGTAACACTCTTTTCGGTGATTTTCACGATCTACACCCTTAATTGTCATTTACGACACCCACAGGGTTGGTAGTCCTAGCCGCTACCACACCGCAAGTAATAATATAATAATAATATACGTAATAATAATAATATACGTAATAGGAAATAATATCCCGGTTAAAAAAAATTATGTGAAAAAGTAGGCCAAGTTGAATATTATGATAATTATGATTTGTTTGTCGACTTCACTGACAAAAGACTTAAGATATAAATGGGTGCCAAATTCTGTAGATTATCCTAAAATTTATTTATTTCTAATAAAATTTATTTATTTCTAATAAATAAAATTTATTTATTTCTAATAAATAAATTTATATTATATATATATATTTAAATAAAATTTATTTATTTCTAATAAATAAATTTTAAATGTATTTATTTATTTCTAATAAATAAACTTTAAATATATTTTTGGTGGACTATTTAAATTATTTTAAATGGTATCTGTGAAATTATTAACATAAAGCAAATAACTTACGATCTATTAAACCTGAACATTTGCTTTGACTAGTTTTCAAATACTAGTTATAATATATTTAGCTAATCAACTTATATTTTTTATGTTATTGTATTTATATTACACGTTTCGTTTCTTATAAATGTTTTATTTTCAAGTCAAAAGTGGCTCGAAATAGTTTTGTAAATATACATCAGCGCTCTATTTATTTACTTGAATTTAGTTTTACCCGCTACCGTGTACTTAGATAAAATCAAAAATTTTGCGTCTTTAAAAGTTATATTTATGTCTCACCGTCTTTAAAAGTTATTAAATAAATCTAATTATCCGTGTGGTGATGGAGGAAAAATACAATTCACCACCCCCTCTATTGCCGCTGGATGTTGTAAAAGATTACTAAGTGATACAATATACCTACATATAACATCTATGCAAGAAAAGGAAAACTCGAAATAAAACCCATGGCAACACGTCTGACCAGCGTGGCATAGTAAGTCAATTTCCCTCCTATTATGAAGGCGGCTAGAGCCCAGCAGTGGGACGTATATGAACCGACATGATAAAGTAAATCTAATAATAATCTATCTAAGCGTTCCCGTTAGATGACAATAAATATAAGAATATAATTCACCATTAACTTTGTCTTACCCGTGGACGCTTTAAAAATCGAGGATTTTATATGCAGATAACAGCTACGCAAAAGAAGGAAAACCCTAAATAAAACCCTATACTAACCCGTCTGGTTCCGTGTGATGACGGAGTAAGTATACAATTCACCACTCCCTTTCTTGCCCGTGGATGTAGTAAAAGACGACTAAGGGATATATTATGCATATAACATCTGTGCAAGAGAATGAAAACTCGAAGTAAAACCCTATACCAACATACTTACTTGATAAGATCGATATAGTTGGTCAGTTTCCTTCCTATTGGGGAGGAGGCTCGAGCAGTGAGACATGTAGCTGTGACTGATTGACTAACCCTTCTGGTCAGTATGGTATTTTATTTTATCGACCGACGTCCTCCCCGAGGGGGGGGGACATCGGTCTATGGGAGGGTACCCCAAGTAGGGGGTATTCTGTCGGGCCGACCACTGATGACAAGGAACCCTGCTCCGTTGGTCGGCCCAACGACGAAGGCGACGTGCATCGTGGGTGGGTTGCGGGTGTGCGTGCTTACGCCCCTCTGTCGCCCCGGACGGAGTGGTGCGAGGGGCGCGCCGACCGCAACCCACCCCAAAAAAAAAAGTGTGGTATTTTAGGTCATTTTTGTTATTCATTGCGAAGGAGTCATAAGTACAGCAAAAGGACATTATCAGCTGAGATACAATTTTTAATACGCTTTTATTAGCTTCAGACGTATGTATATTAGTATGTAACGGAATCTTTGAACATGATTTTGACCCCCTTCAAAACGTCGGATTAACTCGAAATTTGGCATATTTATTAGGTCTATTACCTATGAAATTGCCGTTATGTATGAAAAAATGAAACAATATTTTTTCATGTATTTTTTATTTGTATTAATCGAAGTAATCACCCATACAATCAATGCATCTTTGCCAACGCAGCGGCAGTTTATTGATGCCCTTCTTAAAGAAATCAGTTGGATGGGAGGCAACAAATTCTTCAAAGGCATTTTGTACTGCCTCTCGAGTATTTAATTTCTTTCACGCCATGAAATTATCCAAATTCTGGAAAAAGAAGTAGTCTGTAGGCGCAAGGTCTGGTGAGTATGGCGGATGACGGAGAGCTTCCAACCTCAGTTCTTGCAACTTGGAGACCGTCTGCTGAGCAGTATGAGGTCGCGCATTGTCGTGCAGGAGCAGCGGAGACGAGCGATTGAACAATGCTGGTTGGAGATGTGCCAGCTTCTTCATTATGGTGTTCAGTTCTTCACAGTACACATCTGCAGTAATGCTCACCCCGTTTGGTAAGAAGCTGTGATGAATCACACCGGCGCTAGACCAACAAACCAGTGACCATCACTTTTCTAGGGGTAAGTTTTCGTTTAGGGCATTGTTTAGGTGCTGAACCAGGATTCAACCAACTTGCTGAGCGCTTGCGGTTATCAAACAGAATCCATTTTTCATCAAAGGTAACAATGCGTTTCAAAATTCCTTCATTTGTGTGTCTGTTGAGCAATGCAAGGCATGTCTCGACGCGTACTTCGCGCTGGCGATCATTGAGTTCGTGGGGCACCCATTTGTCAAGCTTTCTTACCTTGCAAATTTGACGCAAATGGACCAACAATATTGTTTTGACGCTAACGTCGAAAGCTGCTGCTAATTCAGCCGTAGATTGTGTATTATCGGCTTCCACAATCGCCTTTAATTCGTCATTGTCGACCAAAGTCTTCGGACGACCGCGAGGTTCATTTTTCAGGTCGAAATTTCCAGAACGGAAGCGAGCAAACCAATAACAGGCGGTGCGTTGGTTTGTAGTGTTAGCTCCGTAAACGTCGTTGATGTTGCGTGCCGCTTGTGCGCCTTGCTGCCACGACGATACTCATATTCCATAATTACTCGAATTTTTAACGTATCCATGATGACGAAAATGATTGAAATGCGATGAAAACGTAACACTAATCAATAAACAAATGACTACATTTGGAAAATGAATTCCATGTTTTAAAATAAAATTAATTTGAAACTAGAATTCTTAGCCAAACAAAAATTATATTGATTTTAAATGGCCAGTACTGCAGAAAAGCAATTACATAGGTAAAGACCTATTATTAAGGACCGATGACAATTTAATATTTTAAACAGTTTGACCCGTTATCCTTACTAGAATAATCAGGATTAGCGAAAATTCAACTAAAAATGAAAAATAAATAATAGTTCAAAAAAACTAAAAAAATACGCTTTTAAAGAAAATCCAACTAAAAAATAGAAAATAAATTTTTAAAAATTTGAATTAAGAATAGTGTAGGTATATAAGAAAAAATATTTTTCAAAAATAAGCGTGGGGTGCTTTTTAAGGTTTTATCAAAATGATAATCCTTCTACTCATATCTGTCAATAAAATATTTAATAACTATTGACAACATGCACCCCACGCTTTTTTTACAATAAAAAATATGTTTTCTTATATACACTCATCATCATCATCTTGCTCTTATCCCAATTACTTGGGGTCGACGCAATATGTCATCTGTTTTGACATATTGAAAAAAGTTTCGGCAATGACTTTTATGACCGGCCGCCTGCCTGACGTCAACCCTCCTTGGGAATGTAATCGTTGACCCAAATGGTACCAGATGGAGTTGGTCCGGGTCAATCTAGGGCTCTTAGTCGTCTTTTACGACACCCACGAGCAAAGCAAGGGTTGGTAGTATTCCCCCCCCGAGGAGCACACATCAGTGTGTCTGGGGTTGCCGTGCCGGTGCAGGCCCATATAAAATATTTGGGTCTGCACCTAGATTCAAACTGGAATTTCGGGCCACACTTTGCCCAGCTCGTCTCTAGGCTCGTCAAGTCGGCCGCGGCGCTGGGAAGACTTCTGCCAAACACTGGCGGTCCCGGGTCGACATGCCGACGTCTCTACGTCGGCATCCTGCGTTCCATGGCACTGTATGGTGCTCCTATCTGGTCGGAGTCCCTCACCGTCCGCAACAGAGCCCTTTTGCGACGACCGCAGAGGGCTATGGCGGTGAGGGCCATTAGGGGCTACCGTACTGTGTCATGGACTGCAGCGACACTGCTGGCAGGCGACCCGCCTTGGCCACTGGTGGCGGAGGCGTTGGCGGAAGTGTACCGGTTCCGCGCCACAGCACGAGCCAACGGAGAGCAAGTGTCCATAAGGGGACTGGGCAGAGCCCAGGAAGTGGCCCGAAGGGAAGTAGTCCGGCGGTGGAGGGAAGAGCTGGAGTCCCCCGTAGCAGGGCGGGGGACTGTGGAGGCGGTCGCGCCACATCTCCACCGCTGGCTCAGGAGAAGGCACGGCAGCCTTACATTTAGAATGGTGCAGGTGCTTACCGGACATGGGGTCTTCGGTAAGTACCTGCACAAAATTGGAAGAGAAGAGGCCCCAGGATGTCATGAGTGTGGCGCGGCAATTGACGATGCGCGCCACACACTAGAAGTATGCCCCGCCTGGGGGCCTCAGCGCCACGTCCTGTCAACGGACATGGCAACAACAGACCTGTCGTTGCCGACCATCATCTCCAAGATGCTCGGCAGCGACAGCTGTTGGTCGTCGATGGCCTGCTTCTGTGAGGCTGTCATGACAAGGAAGGAGGCCGCGGAGCGGGCACGCGAGGCGCTTGCGTCCGCTGACTCGCTCCGCCGGCGACGACCAGGGAGGAGGAGACGCCGCTATGCGCTCCTCCACCCACCACTCTGAATGACGACAGGACGTGGCCAGACGGCCAAGCGTTGGGGTGTCGGGGATAGAATGTTATCAGACGATCTCTCCGGCACCCCGTAAAAGCGCGGAAGGGGCCGCTGTGGTTTTAGTGGGTATTTCGGTCACTTCTGTGGCCGGCGAGTCCCACACACACTCCCCTGTCTGTAACCGGCGGGGGAATAGTGCGCAAATGCATTTCCACAGCGTGAAAAAAAAAAAAAAAAAAAAAAAGGGTTGGTAGTATTCGAATATATACACGATTCTTAATTAAAATTTTTAAAAAATTATTTTCTATTTTTTAGTTAGATTTTCTTTAAAAGCGTATTGTTTTTAATTTTTTTGAACTATTATTTATTTAAACAATATATTTTTTTCATATAGAATCATTTTCTTCTTGTACCAAAATGTGGAACAAAATTCAATAACTATAATCTCTGTAAAGGATAATTATAAATCTCTCTAATAACGATAACTTGTTGGACGTTAGACGTCTTAGTCCGCCCGTGACCATGAATGCTGTTAAGTGTTCGAAACGTCGGGCAATCAAAAATCAAATACAAACGCGATTAAATCCGTAATGTAGTTTTATTTACAATGAGATGAGGAAGATAAATGTAAGAACTCTTCTATACGATTACAGAACCCTAAAATCTTACTTAAATAACAATAAAATACACACATGACCTCTGCGATAAAAAGGAATCCCCGCATCCCAGAGCCGGTACATTGTCGCTTCATACGTATAACACAGCAATGCATATATGTACATTCGATTAGTATAAATACAGATGAGAATTCAGCTCAGACTTCAAACACGTTTCACTACTTGTAACTGTAGGTTTTTTATTGAAATTTTATTTTAAACTACACCAGTAAATATGGTTAAGTTAACGGTATTTCTACTTGCTCTAGCAGTGGTTTGCTTGAATTGCGATGCTAAACATTTTGCGACGCGATGCGATTTGGTTCATGAATTGAGAAGGCAAGGATTCCCCGAAGACAAAATGAGCGATTGTGAGTAGTTTTTTATTATCCTTATATTATAAATGCGAAAGTAAATTTGATTGTTTGTTGCTGTTTCACGCTTAAACCACTGAACCGATTTCAAAAATTCTTTCGCCAATGGAAAGCTATAATATCAGGGAGTAACGTAGGCTATATTTTATCCTGGTATTCCTACGGGAACGGGAACCGAAGCGAAGCGAGGGCGGGTTGCTGGTAAATAATAAATCATAGTTTAAAAAACTAAGAAACACGCTTACAAGTTAGAAGGCAAGTAGTTACTAGTTTCGAATTTCACGTATGCGTGCAAACGATAAGATTAGAAATTTCTAAATCTTGGGGAATCTGATCAGGATATATATTACAGGATATTTTGATCGAATAGGCGTGACGAAAGATTTTGAAATCCTTTTCCGTAATGTGAGCACACACATACTATTTAAAACCTATATTTCGGTAATAAATTTATGTTTAAAGAAGTTTAAAACAATTTTTCCAATATTTTTTAAATATTGCGCGAAAACAGCTCGCCAGTGTCATGGCGTCGGCTGTTACGTCACGTTAAGGTAAACACGTCCTTGTGTCTATGTGTAGCGAAGAAAGTAAGCGAAACATTAAATTAATTCTTGTGATAAAAATTAATTCCAAAGTTTATAAGTGGTGTGCAGTACCTCAGTGCAAAAATACATCAATAAAAACCTCCAACAAAGTATTTTTACATGTTCCTAACAAGAAACTAATAAGAGTTAAGTGGTTAAAGCTCGCAAAGCTGTGAGGGAGCTAACCTCAAGAATAAACAATGACAAGTTTAATGTAAAAATAAGCTATGAAAATAAAATAAACTCACATCAGTTCAAAACGAGTTAGATTATAACTTTTATTTTATAGTGAATTATCTATGATTATATCTAAGTTGGTACTAGAGATTAGGTTACTAGAAACATGGTAGTAAAGATAAAGAAAAATTTACTTACAAAGAAGTTTTTACGTTACTAAACTCAGGCGAGCAAAATTCTTTATTTGTAGCGAGGAAATCACCCAACATCAATACATCAATCCTGGGCAAATTTGAGCTGTTTGCTTTAACAAAGCTTGGTTCCATTGTAATAACCGAGTGGAGATTTTAAAATACTTTTACAGGGGTATGCCTAATTGAGAATGAAAGCAGCCGAAAAACGCACAAAACTGGCACAGTGAACAGAAACGGCTCTAAGGACTACGGTCTATTCCAGATCAATGACAAATACTGGTGCAGCAACACCTCCACGAAGGGAAAAGACTGCAACGTTACTTGTGCTGGTTTGTATTTCTATATTTAGAATAAAAACAATATTTATTTGCAAAATAGCATCATCCTGTTCTTATCCCAATTACTTGGAATCCATGCAATATGTAAGCTTATTAGATCATACATATTATAATAGTTTTGCTATTAGTTTCACAACCGCGGCCTACCTGACAATTGCTCTTGAGAATGCAATTATTGATAAGACGGTATTAAATGGAATTGGTCTACGTTAAACTATCAACACCCGCGAGCAGTGTAAACGTTGGCAGTTTTCGCAACCCCCGCCCAGCAAATCTATTGCTTTATAGAAGAGATCTACTCTCTCTATCGTTTATCAAGTAAAAAAATGGTTATGACACGATAAGTACTTTTCTCTCTTTCATGTATTGCTACATATTTGCAAGCATATACATAGATAGGATTGAATACTTATTTACGAATGCAACAAAATACCCATCAAACATACACTCGCACACAGATATACACACATACGCACACTTGCCCACATACACACCCACCCTTAAATAGCCAAACATATATACACACGCGAACAATAGGGATGATCGATGAACATCGATGTTCGATGATCAACGAGGAAAAACATCGATGTTGCTATAGGCAAAACATCGTAAATCGATGTTAACGGAATTCATATCGATGTTTTTAACATTAAAATTTTTAAATTTAATTCCCAGAATTTTAGTTTCTAACATCGATGTTAGGAGTCACCCTATACATCATAAATTTCTTAAAAAAAAAATATTTCTTTGTCATATATTAAAACGTAACATCGATGTTATAGACTTTGATGGCATCGATGTTATGTTTTTAAGCCCACTGAGTTTCTTGCCGGCTCTTCTCAGTGTGGTCGCGTTCCGATCCGGTAGTAATGTAAGGTAAAATGTAAAAAAGTGACCATATGTAAGTGCCCCCGCGGGGTTTATGCATAATAAAGGATTTGAATTCTAACATCGATCATTCCTAAGACACACGCGTTAACATACACACATACATACCTAAAAACAAAGGTTTAATACTAATTCCTTAACTACACAAATGTTATCTTTTATTGACTACTTATTTTAATTTTAAGAAGTCTTAATGTAATCTGTATAAGATTAGTGACACTGGAAGGTCAATGAAACTAACAGGATAACCTATTTTAAACATCAGCAGAATATTAATAATGTAAAATTTTCTTGTACATTCATTTGAACCTTATTGCTGTATGTTTTGTGGCAATCATCATCTCAAACCATACAAGTCTCACTGTTGGGCTCGGGCATCCTCCAAGGAAACATGTATGGTGGTGGTGCTATAGTGGGCCATGCGAGGGAAATTGACCTACTATACCACGCTGGTCAAACGTGTTGGTATAGGATTTTGTTCGGAGTGTTCCTTCTCGTACATGGATATTATATGCATATTATACTCCTTAGTAATCGTCTTTTACGACACCTACAAGCAAAAGAGGGGGTATTGAAGTGTATTCTTACTCCGTCACCACATGGAAAATACTTAAAACTTTGTAGCAATACTATTATTATTATTAATACATTATATCATTTGTTTCTAGAACTGCTCACAGACGACATCACGAAGGCATCAACTTGCGCTAAGAAGATCTTCAAGCGTCATGGGTTCATGGCGTGGTACGGTTGGCGTAACCATTGCCAGGGCAAAACCCTCCCTAACGTCAGCAATTGTTAAAAACCTTTTACATTGCCACCGTTCCAAAATATAAGTTATGAAAAAGAGAGAGAATAAAGACAATATTATGCTTAATCATTTCTTTTTATTTATGTAGTTACATACTCATATCTTGAAGGAATCGGTGGATATGGTAGGTAATATGAAGACTTTTTGGATTTTGCCATATACAGGCTGTATCAGGTTATGGGGCAACTATGCGAGTATGTTGTAGTTTAACGGTCATAGATCGTAATTAGAATGTATATTACACAAAAACAATATAACATAAAAGTTAGTTATTATAAAAATGTGTGTCTAAGAGTCTATGCCTTAAACGTTACGTATTATGTAGGCATGCACAGACAGGATACCTGTACGCATGTAAAGCTTCGACAGTATTAATATGTATTAATTGCGCAAACGCTTCAATGGTACGTAGGTACAAAGACGGCTCATAAACGGTCATCGGCCGATCAGCTGATTTAAAGCGAAATTTGTCTTGCTTATGCGAAGGTAATCATTGATTTATTCAATGTCTAATGAACATTTAAGAAAGTACGAATATGTTGCAGATTAAGTATCATTGACTTTATACATTTCAATCAGATTTACACGAAAAAGCGAAGACAAAATTGAAAATTTTACACGTCTCTAACTCATTAACGAATCGATATTTTTCCTTCAAATCTTTTTCATGGATTCCTACCACCATTGCCTAACTCCCGTTTGACCAGTTGCCCCATAACCTGGTACACACTGTATTTTTAGTACGTTTTTTTTCTGAAGTATTAAATAATAATTGATGAAATATTGAAAAATTAAAAGCAGAGGATCGAACCGGGGCTGTCTGAATTAAGCGACTGATCGATTTCCCAACTGAGCTAAGAGTATATTCTCGATGGTAGTAGCTAAACTTACTTTTATATTCAATTTTTTTCTTTACCTCATTAAAATATATTTTATAGATAAAAACCTAGGTAGATCGATGAATCTCCAAAAACCTCTTGCATAATCATTTTCATGCAAATCGTTCGAGCGGTTTTTGAGATTTTCCGAAATATATAGAACATGAATTGCTCGTTTAAAACTCCTACGTAAGAGGAACCGAGCCTATTGTCTAGCATGCAGCTATTTTTTTATTATCATTCGTAGCAGACGAAGAAGCAGTCCACCTGATAGTAAAAGTACCTGTCGCGGATAGACCTCAGCTATACCATGAACACAGCTAGGTGGCTGCTTACCATAAAGCTAGAGTTTGAGCTACCGGCTCTCAGCGAATAAAGAACAGTAACAAATTGCTACTATTCAAAATTTTCTGCGAATGTAGTACTTCCCTTTTTCATTGTAATTAAACTCCTTTTTCTTTATATATAAATTTCTTGTGTACGTGTGTATGTCACTGAGCTCCTCCTAAACGGCTGGACTGATGTTGATGAAATTTTTTGTGCTTGTTCAAGGGGATTCGAGAATGGTTTAGATTCACAATTGGACCCGATAGGTGGCGCTGCGATCGATTGCAAGGAGAATTCCTTTTGCTTTATTTGAACAGAATAATGTCTGTTGGGTTAGCTAGTATGTTATATACATTCCATATGGTGACTGATAGGGACACGATATCGAAACGAAAATATCGATACTGTACTCATGAGTAGTATCGAAGAAAAATTATCGTATTCAATAAAGTATCGATACTCCAAAGTATCGAGTACTGAGTACTTTTTTCTAGGGCGTGATGAGCTTTTTTATTAGGAATTTGTCCATCTGTGTTCGGATTAAAATATGTCAAGCCACTTTTTAGAAGGTTCGTTACACTTTACCTAGATGGCGTTACCATAAGCATGAGCCGTAAGGTCAAGTTTAACATGGATACTTTCTCCAATTTGTGCATTACGATACCTGCCTACATGTACTCATTGAGTATAAGTATCGATTACAAAAGTATCGGTATCGAAAGACAAGTACTCGATATCTAAAAGTATCGATACTTTTTTCGTGTTCCCAGTGATGGAGTAAAAATACAATTCACCATTCCCTTTCTTGCTGGTGGATGTTATAAAAGACGACTAAGGAATATAATAAATATCTAAGCTCAAAGTCGCTCAACGTGCTATAGAGAGTGCTATGCTCGGTATTTCGCCACGTGATAAAATCCGAAACACGGAAATCCGTAGAAGAACGGGTATAACCGACAAAGCCCACAGAATTAGCACGTTGAAATGGCAATGGGCAGGCCACATCGCTCGTCGAACCGACAACCGTTGGGGAAGAAAGTGGCGACCACGAACCGGACGGCGCAGCGTAGGACGATCCCCGACGACATTCTCAAAGTCGCAGGGAACCGTTGGATGCAAGTGGCGCAGGACCGTTCCGAGTGGCATTCTCGTGGGGAGCTGTATGCCCAGCAGTGGATGTCTGTAGGCTGATGGATGGGTGAAATATCTAAGCAAGGGAAGGAAAATGTGACGCAAAACTCCATACCAACATATCTGATCAGCGCCGTGCAGTCAATTTCCCTCCGATTTCGGACGAGGCCTGAGCCCAACAGTGGCCCATCTGAGATGATAATGATGTCTTTCCGTGTGATGACGAAATAAAAGTACAATTCATCACTACCTTTTTTGCCGGCGGATGTCATAAATTATGACTAAAGGATAAATGTAGATGTCTATGTCGCCACGTTCATTATAACATCTATACTGCCGCCTGCATCCAACGACTTCTAGCTACATTTACCGCTGTCAAGTACATAACTGAAGGTATCTCTGAGGTTTTCCGTTTGGTGACGGAGACAAGCATTTGTGTGTGGTGACGGAGTAAGTTCACCGTCCATTTCTTACCTGTGGGTGTCGTAACAGTCGACTAAGGGATTAATTATATGTAGATAACATCTAAGAGAAGGAAAACTCAATATAAAACCCTTTATCAACATATCTGACTAGTTGTAGTGTGGTTTAATAGTATAATTTCCCTCCTATTATAGAGGAGACTCAAGCTTAGCAGTGGAACGTATATGAGCTGAAATGAAATGAAAAATCATACATAATATTCATCACAATTTAATATAAACTTGTTTTAACGACGGTTGTTATGATAGCAGTCTTGTCGAATACCATTAACTATGTCTTATAAACATTTTCTCTCGATTTGCTAATATTTATGATCAAACTTGGTTTCTATGTATCGGTACATTATGTTCCTCCCGATAAACAGATTCATCATCACAGTTCACATACATCCAACTTCTGAGCTCGGGCCTCCTCCATATTAGGGAGGGAAATATGGTCCTAACTGTACCATACTGATCAGGCGGGTAGGTATAGGGTTTTATTTCGAGTTTTTCTTCTCTTGCATAGTTGTTATTTGGACAAGATAGTCACCAACAACCACAAGCAAGAGTGGGGCTGGTGAATTGTATGCTTACTCTGTCACCATACGGATAACATACTCACTAATAATAGAATTTTCTAGTTTTAGTATCATGATCAAACAAATAAAATTTTCAGCCTTATTTATAGATTATTATATTATTATTAATATTACAGTACATACTTATGTTAACTAAAAAATATCTAATAATTAAATATGTCTATTTTGCAATTTTTCTTCGATCTTTTTGGCAACAGCCACAGCCTTATTTAATAAGGTATCTTCTGCAGCTTTCAACTGTAAACAAGAAAAAAGAATTATTAATTCCAATTTTATCCTTGTATTTATATTCTAACTATACAATGTTGCACACGCAGGCGTGCCAGGGGCCAGACAACAATTTGTGGATCGCGCGTGTGGATCGAATTTGTGGATGAATAAAACAGTTTTCACAGGAAGTTTGAAATTTCATTCTGAATTTCATTGTTTACATGGTAGGCCTCCAAATTCGGATACTATTATAAATTAATTACTAGAGTAGCCATTACTACTCAAAATCTATTCCTGTGTATAAAATATTATAAATTGTCCGTAAATTTCTAACTAATATAATGCCACAAAATAATTTTTACGGCATCATTTGACGGCACGTAAAGCCAATTGAAAATATTAACCTCCTAAATTAAATATTCACTAATGGGAATGATTTTCAATCGGCGAAATAACTCTTAAATTTGATCGCCCTATATTTGGCTTAGAATTGGTAACTTCTATAAAATAAAACTAAAAATAATAGCTATTTTGCAACATTGATAATAAAGGGCCCTTAAAAACAAATCAAGATTAATTTATTATTTCAATACACTTCACAGAGACTAAATAAATCAGTATATTGTTCCTCCTGTTGTCCCGAGACAGAGTGTAATTTATGTCCCTTAATTATGTTTGTAAAGTGCTCGGCAATACGAGGAGTATTTCCATAGTGCAGGTGTAATCTTTAAAAAAATAATTAAAAAAAAGTAAAACTAAAGCTTTCTATTGCCCTGTAAAATTTCTGTATAGTCAGACATCAGAGGTTTACAAACAAAAGTAGATAAGTCCTATATGGGTAAATTTTAGATTTTTGTTCCAATACAATCAACTGTGATTCTTATTTTAAAATCAAATGAACTTACGAGCCTAACAAGTTACGTCCCTTAGATATTTTATATTGAAATCACAGTTTAGAAACATATTTGGTTACGTCCCTAGAAAGAACTAACAAAACTGGTTAAGTCCACTTCAGCCAATGCAATTGCTTCATTTTAGTGATGTAACGAATATTCGCATTCGCATTCGCGAATATTCGCATGTTTTTTGCATATTCGCATTCGCATTCGCGAAATTATTGCGAATGTTTATGCGAATATTTTTGCGTGTATAATTTTTTTAAGTAGGTAATAATAGTTGGTTAATATAAGAAAATCCAATTCCATTAATTTCTTATGTTTTTAATGCAATAAAAATAACTTAACTTCGTAATCACATTATCGGTCTTCACTTTATCAATTGGTATCATTTATTTATTTAACTTTAGGCAATGAAACATAACAATCAAACTTATAACAATTTAAAAAACAAAACTATGTATATACTAAATGGCCTAAATGCAATGTAATCAAACAAAAATAATCTTCTATGAATTTTTACCAAAGTTTAATGTTATAATTATCTTCTTGAACAAAACTAAAAACAATAATCTACAAATACTTCTACAATTAATATTTATTTAACTTTGGGCAATGAAGCCTAACAATCAAATTGTCATAAGAATTTAACAAACAAAACTATATACCTAGTAAATGGTCTAAATGCAATGTAAACAAGAATAATCTTCTATGATTTTTTAATTAAAATCAAATAAAAGCTTAATATGAGTTGCTGTCATCATAATCACAAAGTGTTTATAGTATATCTATATTATATAGTTTATAGTATTTATAGTATAAATATAATCATTTTACATAAGAGTTAACTGTTAACACTTTAAGCAAACAAGAATAAAATTAAGTCTTTTACTTTAATAAAGCTAACAAATGTAATTGTTATTAGAACTTGTGACACAAAATTTTAATGCAATTGAAACTAATAAAATTAAATTCTTCTATTAAACTTTTCTCAGTTTTTAGATATATTTTTAATATTTAAATTATCAAACAAAAATTATATTCTTCTACAATAGACCATTAAATAGTCTAATACTAAACAAACAAAAAAATAGATTCTCAAACAAAAATAGTTCTTTCCCTGAAAAAAATAACAGTTAATTATATATATTTTTCATATTAATAATGGCACTTCAGTAGGGTAATATTAAACTTTAAAAATAGTAGTTTTGATGCCTTGTCTGCTTCAAGTCTGTTTCGATGTGATGTGTAAATAAGTCCAGCACCACTAAATATGCGCTCGCTGGGGACACTCGTTGGTGGTGTAACTAAATAATGCCGAACTTTTTTTTTAGGGGTGGGCTGTGGTCCGTGCGCTCCTCGCACCACTCCGTCCGGGGCAACAGAGAGGCGTAAGCACGCACACCCACAACCCACCCACGATGCACGTCGCCTTCGTCGTTAGGCCGACCACCGGAGCAGGGTTTCTTGTCATCAGTGGCTGGCCCGACGGAATACCCCCTACTTGGGGTATCCTCCCATCGACCGACGTCACGCGGTCGGCCTCTCGGCAGGTGACGGACTAATCCCCGGTCACGTCACCCGCGGCTTCGGCTAGGGAGGCATGAGGCGCAAATATTCACGCCTACGCCGACCCAGTCGTCGGCGGCGGATCGCCTCATCGAGGCTGCGCTCCTCGCGCAGGCGATCCGCCGCCTCCTTCTGCGAGATCACTGTCTCGCAGAAGGCTGCGACCGCGTCCCAATTCCTGATGCTGCCAACCATCGCCCTGGCGATAGTCGGCAGCGTCAGGTCGGCACCGATGATTGCGACGAGTTCACGGCGCTGCTCTGCCCAAGCGGCGCAGGCCTCGAGCGTATGCCGCGCCGTGTCCTCGTCGCAATCGCAGTGGAGGCAGGACGGTGTTCTCTCCCTCCTAACGACCTTGTGCAGGTACTTGGCGAAGCACTCGTGCCCCGTCAATACCTGCACTAGTCGGAAGGAGAGCACCCCGTGCCGCCTTTCCAACCACTGCATCAGCACCGGCCGGAAGGCCTCCACGGTTCGCACCCCGAACCGAGGCCTCTCCAACCGGACTGCCCAGCAGGCAATGACGTCCCGGCGGGCGTCGACGCGTCAGGCGGTGAGCTCCCTTAGTGAGACCACACCGCCCTCCGCTCGCACTCGCAACACCGGCCGGTACAAGCCGGCCAGCATTTCCGCCTCCAGGTCCCACGGGGGAGTCACGCTGCCTTCGTCGCCACTGTGAGGTATCCGCGTATGGCCCTGACCGCCATGGCTCTCTGTGGTCGCCACAGAAGAGCCCTGAGTCGGACGGTCAGGAACCCCGCCCACACCGGTGCGCCGTACAGGGCCATCGACCGGATGACCCCGCGTACAACAGTCGGCACGTAGCGCTCGGTCCGCCCACGTTCGGCATAAGCCACGAAAGGGCGGACGCCGCGCCGACGAGCCGTGGGGCGAGCCTGCGGAAATGCTCCCGGAACCACCATTGCCCGTCGAGCACCAGGCCCAAGTACCTCATATGGGCCCGGATGCTGATGTCAACCGAATGGACGGTGATCGAGGCGCCGATGGGAGGGCTCATACGGCACCCATGAAACAAGAGGGCCTCCGTCTTGTCCAGGGCGACCCTCAACCTTAGCGCCTCGATCCGCCTGACGATCTCTTCGGTGCCTAGAGTCGCCAGGCTTGCCGCCTCTTCTAGCGTCCCACCGCGGGCTGTGACGAGCGTGTCTTCGGCGTAACAAATCACGCCTAGCCCGGGCGGGAGGCTCCCCCGCAACGCCCAGTCGTAGCCGATGTGTGCGGTGGCTATGTCGTGCGGTGTCCCACAGGGTGGGTCCGAGAACCGACCCCTGTGGGACACCGCACGACATAGGCGTTCGCACAACATCTCCTGTTCGGTTGGTGCAGTTCCGGACGCTGCGCCCCTCCAAGTCTGCCACTAGCCGCCTCAGGTAAGCTGGCACCCCGTGATACCGGAGCGCCTCCCTGATGCAGCTAAATGGGAGACTATTGAATGCGTTGGCGATGTCCAGGGACACCGCCAACAGCACTCCCCCGCCAGTGACGGCCTCAGTCGCCACGGCCCTCAGGCGCAACAGAGCCGCGATCGTCGACAATAATGCCGAGCTACAGGAAGCAGAAGAACGTATCTTTCTTTGTTCACTTTCCACCAAGTTAAAGGGTCAACGTCATTTGCCACAGGTTTATACTGAATATTCGCATTCGCGAATGTTGGCAGCAGATATTCGCATCCGTATTCGCATTCGCGAATGTCTAAAATACGACATTCGTTACATCACTACTTCATTTACAGTGGCCACGCATATGTTTTTAAGAGTTTAGTTGCACAATATTTTAACGATTTTGAGTGAATTATCAACAAATTACAATAAGATTTCCTTATTATTATAATATGAAAGCAGCCTTGCAAAGTGTTACAAAATAAAGCTAGGAAAAAGCAAGCACAACCCGAAAAATGGAAGGCAAATGTGGCAAAGAGAGGTAAGCTAGACAAGAGCCGAATCTTTGTTTATTTTGCAAAAATTAGTTACGTCGTATTATGACCCCAACTATTTATTTGTACATATATTTAATATGTATTTATTTCTAGCGGGTATCAACTGAGATGGGCCTGTATAATACGTTAAAAACAAACTTGGATATGTCCCGTTTAATTACCAACAAAATTAGCTGTGTCCGTCATTTAAAAACAAAATTAGATACGTCCATCCATGATTTATAAATAACGTAGGCCAAAGAAGATTTAACATGATTCATAGCTTTTTTACATGTTTAAATATTTTTTTTCTTGTATTTCAAAGCCTTCTTTGTCGGTGTAGCATTTCATATGATTTATGAAGTGTTTTTTTCACTTTGTGTGAAATGATGTCAATGTGACATATCTATTATTGTTTGTAAACCCCTGCCATATCAGAAGATCACGGACAAAATGCTAATGTATGTGTGTTACATTATTTCGCTGTAACCACTATATTCCATCTAAATGACAAAATTTATACAGGCTGTATCAGGTTATGGGGCAACTGGTCAAAAGAGAGCTAGGCAATGGTGGTAGGAACCCATGAAAAAAAAATTGAACGAAAAATATCGATTCGTTAAGGAATTAGAGACATGTAAAGTTTTCAATTTTATCATCGTTTTTTCGTGTAAAACTGATTGAAATGTATAAAGTCAATGATACTTAATACGCAACATACTCATACTTTGTTAAATGTTCATAAGAAATTGAATAAATCCATGATTACATTCACATAAGCAAGACAAACTTCGCTTTAAAACAGCTGATCGGCCTATGGCCGTTGACCGCTCGCGCGATCGTAGGTACAACCTACGATGTCATTGAAACGTTTGCGCAATTCTAGGTATGAATGAATGAAATTATACTAGTGAAGCTTTACATGCCTACATGAATTTTGTCTGTACATGCCTATATAATACGTAACATTTAAGGCGTAGACTCTTGGACACATTTTTTTGAAATCACTATAACTTTTATGTTATATTGTTTTTTGTGTAATGTACATTCTAATTACGATCTATGACCGTTAAACTACAACATACTCGAACAGTTGCCCCATAACCTGATACACCCTGTATATCTGAGTGCGACAGACAGAGCTGGTTCGTAATCATCATCATTCAACATTTCGCTGTTCACTGCTGAACGTAAGCCCTTTTTTTGGTGGCTTATGGTCAGCACAAACGCCGCTCGCTCCGTCCGGGGTGACGAAAGGGCGGCGCACGGCCCTATAACCCATCATATTTCCTCTCCTTGGCCATTAATTAGGCCGGCCACCGGTACGGATTCCCTTGTCCGTGGCCAACCTGGCGGTGAACGTGAGCATCCTCACAAATATAATATATACTGCAATCGCCGCGGTTAGCAGATGGATTGGTGATCGTAGTTATACGTTCCACAGAAAGAAGCTACTGCGCACTGCGCCTTAGACGACTTTTACGACTTCCGCGGGAAGCCAAGGGGTGACGTCAATTGTATTCTTATCCCGTTACACAAGGAATGTTCAAAACATACCTCACTGCAAAAATTATCCTTGATAATAACCAGCTGTTCCAAGCCATCGTTCTTCTGAATCTCAATCTGGGCGATGGCTTCTCTAATTTCCTTCATTTGTTGTATCACATTCTTGTAAGGTTCTGGTAACTTTCTGTATTTTTCTTCAGCTTCCAGGACTGAACTGATAAATTTAAAAAATACCAGATTGAATTAGTGGAAAACGCCCCAAATTCAATTTTTTTTATATATGTTATACCGCACACAAGCTATTTATCGAGTTTGGTTTTATTTTGCACACCATAAGTGTAGAAATAATAACAAGAAACCATTGGTGTCGGTACAATTGGGCGGTCTTAACGAATACTGCATTTTCTTTCAGACAATTGACGAATTTTTATATTATTGTGAACAAGGGCACATGAGGTGTACTAGACAAATGGGACAGAAAAAAGAAATAATTTATAATACACAGTATATCTACACTAATCTACATTAATATTATAAAGAAGAAAAATTTGTATTTTTGCGTGTGTGTGTGTGTGTGTGTTTGTAATGAATAAACTCAAAAACTTTTGTGCCAATTTCAAAAATTCTTTCACCATTGGAAAGCTACATTATCCCTGAGTAATATAGGCTATATTTTATCCCGATATTCCCACGGGAACTACGCGGGTAAGGCGACTGTAACCGAAGCAAAGCGAGGGCGGGTTGCTAGTACCATATATACGTATGTACTTACTATACATATGTACATACTTATTGTTTACATACACAATACACATATACATAAAATTATATATGAATAAATGATCTCAGCATGCCATGGAGAGGACTATGCTCGGTATTTCTCTACATGATAAAATCCGAACACTGAAATCCATAGAAGAACGGGTGTAACTGACATAGCCCACAGTTATCAAGTTGAAATGGCAATGGGCAGACCACATCGCTCGTCAAACCGACAACCGTTGGGGAAGAAAGGTTCCTGAGTGGCGACCACAAATCGGGCGGCGCAGCGTAGGACGACCCCCGACTAGGTGGACTGACGACATTCTCAAAGTCGCAGGGAACCGTTGGATGCAAGTGGCGCAGGACCGTTCCGAGTGGCATTCTCGTGGGGAGGCATGTCCAGCAGTGGACGTCTGTAGGCTGATGGATGGATGGATGGATAGAAATGTTCTCAATGAAAATGAGACACAATACCAAAAATGATAATGTTCAAGTGACAAGTAGTCATACTAAACCAGCTTTTTAAAAGTAAGTAATATGTCGGCACATCTTACTCTCACAGGCAGAGCAGAAAACAAGTTGAGTGCCATTGTAAATGTAACACTAAATTTTCTGATTCTAGCAGATATCTGGTATGAACGTTATAAAGAGGTGGGAAACGTTTTTTAAAGCTACGTGTGTGCAGCAGGGTTAAAAAGAATGTTGTATAGAGGACAAGGTATCCCTTGACTGAAAGCCCTTATTTAAATCTGTTTTCACTAACAGTCCGGCTACTCTTATGGCAGTATATAAATTACATAAATTTTTTAATTACTTTTTCATCATTCATCATCATGATTTCAGCCTATCGTCGTCCACTGCTGGACGTAGGCCTCCCTCATATTACGCCACAAAGTGCGGTCCTGTGCCGCCTGCATATAACGACGCCCAGCAACTTTCACCAGGTCGTCGGTCCACCTGGTGGGGGTGCGGTCTACACTGCATCGTCTGATACGTAGTCGCCACTCGAGGACCTTTCTTCCCCAGCGGTTATTCGTTCGTCGAGCGATGTGGCCTGCCCATTGCCACTTCAGCGTGCTAATTCTTCGTACTATGTCGGTTACACCCGTTCTTCTGCGGATTTCCGTATTCCGGATCCTATCTCGCAGAGATATCTCGAGCATGGCCCGCTCCATAGCACGCTGAGCGACTTTGAACTCTATTAAAAGGCCTACATTTAAGAACCACGTTTCCGTGCCGTAAGTCATCACTGATAACACACACTGGTTGTGGACTTGTGTTTTCAGACACTGAGGTATGTTGGACGAGAAGATCCTCTTAAGTTTCCCGAATACTGCCCAACCGAGTTGGATTTGTCGGCTAATCTCTTTCTCGAAATTAGATCTACCTAACTGGACTATTTGTCCTAAGTAAACATAATGATCGACAACTTCGAGAATCGCATTGCCAACTAGAACCGGTGCAGGAATGACATGGACATTTGGCATGACTTTCGTCTTCTCCACGTTCATTCGTAAACCCACTAGTTGGGATACCCTGCTGAGATCATTGAGCATGGTGCCAAGGTCCTCCATGGATTCTGCCTTAACGACGATATCTTCTGCAAATCGAAGGTGAGTGATGTATTCGCCGTTAATATTGATGCCGAGTCCAGAGCTTGAAGACATCTTCGACTGAATCAAAGGCTTTCTCATAGTTCACAAACACTTTACTATTACTCGAATTACTTTTTAATATAATCAAATAAAATATTTGAAAATAACAAAACAATAAATTATTAATTATACAGGTGTATCAGGTTATGGGACAACTGTTCGAGTATGTTGTTGTTTAACGGTCATAGATCGTAATTAGAATGTACATTACACAAAAAACAATATAACATAAAAGTTATAGTGATTTCAAAAAAATGTGTCTAAGAGTCTATTGCCTTAAATGTTACGTATTATGTAGGCATGTACAGACAGAATACATGTAGGCATGTAAAGCTTCGACAGTATAATTTCATTCATTTATACCTAGAATTGCGCAAACGCTTTAATGACATGTAGGTACAACGGCAAGCGGTCAACGCTCATAGGCCGATCAGCTGTTTTAAAGCGAAGTTTGTTTTGCTTATGTGAACGTAATCATTGATTTCTTCAATTTCTAATGAATATTTAACAAAGTATAAATATGTTGCGTATTAAGTATCATTGAGTTTATACATTTTAATCAGATTTACACGAAAAAGCGATGAAAAAATTGAAAACTTTACATGTCTCTAATTTCTAAACGAATCAATATTTTTCGTTAAATTTTTTTTTATGGGTTCCTACCACCATTGCCTAGCCCCCTTTTGACCAGTTGCCCCATAACCTAATACACCCTGTATTTTAAATGACACTTAGATGTAAGACTTTGAAATGTGACGTCACGAAAATTAGGACTCCGCCCACCCTTTTGTCACAATTCTTCGAATCCCTCCCTCCCCTTGACGTGTGTCGTACTTTATGGATGGTCCCTAAAACTAGTTGGAAACATCCTTACATACTGATCCATACATATACAAAATCTTATTACCTCTGAAGAGCTGTCCTTTCCTGCTGCCTCTTTGTTTTACTCTCAAGAATCTTCTTAGCTTCATCAGCCCTAAATAAAAAAAATATCTCAATAATAATATAACTCAATCATCCTCTCTTCCCCATAGGTGTTGTAAAAGAGAACTAAGGGATTCAAGACTCAAATAAAATCTATGCAAGAGAAGGAAAACCGAAAATAAAAACTTATACCAACACATCTGACCAGCATGGTATACTAGGCCAACTTCTTCCATTGCAAAGGAGGCTCTAGCTCAGCAGTGGGATGTATATAAGCCGAGATTATGATGAATGGCTAGTAATATAAAAAATTGTATACAAACAACACTAAACTGATTGTATTAAAAAGGAATTAAAATAATTGACAACATAACATATTTAGTGGAATCATCTCATGCCTATATACTTTCAGCTATTGATTTCAGATCACCTCCACTGTAGAGAGCAAAGTGCCCTATCATATCACGCTAGCGAGAAGTGTTACCATACGGATTTATATCTAGTTTTCATTATCTTGCATTGATCATATTTGCCTTAGTCCCCATTTTAAGTCGTTTCCCTTGAACAATGAGCGATAGCACTCTTCTTAGAAACATAACTTCAACTGTTAAGAACTAAAATTTAACATATCTATGCCCCATTGAGCTTAGAGAATATACCGTAAACACTCTCAGACTTCAGTGCAACCTCAGACTTGGATAAGTTGATGGTTCGATTTTTGTCCCTAATAAAATATTTCAGTAATAATGAACTCCTTTTCTTAAAATACTATGAGTTTAATTGCAATGAATCCAGCCGTTTAAATGACGGAGGAGCAACGTGCAGCGCCATAATGGTAAGATCTGTATTGTCAGCAGATAACATCACTGCAAGAGAAGGAAAACTTGAAATAAAATCTTATATAGAGCCTTCTCGCCAGCATGTTACAGTTTACAAATGTAAAAGTTATCTACTTACCGAAGTGCTTCCAGTTCTGATAGCTTGCTTTGTAAATCATTCACCTCATTACTTAGAATATAAAGTTCACCTTCCCGGCTGTCAGATTCTAAGTCTCCAGCGTCATTGTCCCTGGAGATAAAATATAATAATTATGAGCTATTAATATAAATTTACCCATCAATTAATCAACATTCACTGTTTAGACATAGACCTCACCAAGGATGGGGATAATGCCATAATGGCCAAACATGGGCGGTGGGTTGGCGATCTGGTGATCTCTCAGCCGGTTTGGTAAAGGATTACAGTGGTAAAATGAGGAGTAGCGACAGATTGTATTCTTAACCTACACCGGATGAGAGAATAGATAAATAACAATGCTATTTAATAGAAAATTAATTATAAAACTGGTGACGTATTATTTCCCAAAGGTGTTTTTTTATGCTTATAAAATTTTTGCATCAAATTCAATATTCGACACAACATTTTGAAGATCCTCAATATATGTATAGTGAATATTTAAAAAAAATATATTTATTTCACAAATCTGTTGAGCTCTCGCATGTACCAACGTTACAGTTATGCACGTAATAAATCCCTTACTGCTAACGCGAAGTATTCGCAACGGGTCTTCTAGTATATTTTTTAAAAGTAGGCAATGGGATCAAATTATAAACATACGAACAAAATAAAAGTTGGAAAACTTGAAGCCCGACTATAAACAAACTGCACCCTATAAAATGTATGGAACAAGAAAGAATTTAACATTACAATGTTCAGAGTAAAAGTTGTGTCGTCGTCAAAACCAAATTATGTGAGGTATGCCACATCTATCCGGATGCTCAGTAGAGTACTGTGATCATTCTATCCGACCAGACCATCACAAAAAAAAATAGAAAAGACCCTATATACAAATAGAGGGTAGTTAGAAGAGACATGGTATGTTCTTTTCTGAACACAACATAAATTACCACCTGGCCCAAAGGACTAAATTATCACCAGCACCTATCCATTACAAGCTATGACCACTATTAAGGTTACGCTGCTCCTACAACTGTGGAAATATACATACCTTAAATATTGAACATGGAAAATTTAGAAAATTTACCTAAGAGAAGACTTGGTTTGGACTTTAAAAAGGGGATTCCCCCGTAATTTTCTCAATATGAATTAGTGATAACACACAACTCACTTCAAATTATCTGAAAGTAGCATAATTTCAGCTAGGAGGTTGTTGGCTGCATCAAAGTTAGGTTGCATTGTGTGTAAATTTTTCAGAATGGTCTCCTTCTCCATTAAAGTGGCTTGTAGGGAGAACAGTTGTTCTTGGGCCTCGTGAACATCCTGCTTTGCTTTCTTCACTTTGGCTTCAAGGTCATCCACATCATACACCCTGTGAACATAAAATTGTAAAGATTAGCATGGTACAGCTACAGAAAAAAAAGCCAGATAAAGAATGAATTCTTGTAGAGCAGGAATTAAAAAAAAACACCAGTTGCACCTGGACTCCAGACTTAGAACAATCATTTGTACATCACATTACTTGATACTTACAGAGTCAACATGGTTATATTTAAATTGAGTTTTTTAATTTTTCAAAGTTTTGCCTGAATACATTTAAACTCAAAGCTAAATGAGAATATCTATCTACTACAAATTGTATCATATAAAGGCTTATATATATCTCACTATTGGGTAGGAGCCTCCTCCACAATAGGAAGAAAATAAACGTACTTATACCATGCTGGTCAGATTTCTTTTTTTTTTTTTTTGTGTGTACAGCTGTTGGCCGCAGATGGCCTTGACAGCTTGACGCGGACTATGGGTGAGCGCTGAGGGCTCTCAACCCGGAGAAAAGTATGCTAAGCGACATCGCCCAAGGGCTCCCCCTGTGGGGAACGGACTTCGGCTTGGGGCATCGCTGGAGGCAAAGTGGGCGTGCCCACGTTTTTAGTAGTGACTTTTGCGCGGCGCGGTTTCGCACTTCGACGGCGAGGGCGGAACCGCGGATATTTATTTGTTACGGCCTCGCGGGCCGTGTAGGCTCTTTGTTGAGCGAGTGTGATATTGTCGTCCTCTTCGTCGAGGACGTGACGAGGACGTCGGATAGAGGAGATTTTGGAGGGTCTATAGGAAGCCGCCCCAACCACTAGTTGGTTGGGGTGTGTCATGGCAGAGTCAAAGTAACTCTGAGAGCACCGTTTCATAAACTGCTTGATGGTCGGCAGTTCGAGGTCGATGTGGAGATCGACGTTTCGTATGAACCACGGTGCTCCCGTAGCTCGGCGCATGAAGCTGGTCAGATGTAATGGCATTTTTTTTTATGGGTGGGCTATGGTAAGCGCACGCGCGGTCCCGTCCGTCCGGGGCGACGAAAGGACGGCGCGCGGGCCCATAACCCACCCGTACCCACGTCACCTCGTTGTTGGGTCGACCACCGGAGCAGATGTGACTTGTCGTCAGTGGTCGGCCCGACGGAATACCCTTTCGGGTAACCTCACCTCTCGACGTCCTGGGACGTCGGTCGCCGTCGCGCGGTCAGCCTCTCTGCGGGTGACGGACAATTCCCCGGTCCGATCACCCGCAGCCTCGGCTAGGGCGGCATTAGGCGCAGATACTCGCGCCTGCGCCGCCCGAGTCACCGGCGGCGGAACGTGTCGCCGAATAGGAGCTCTACTCGCACACGATCCGCCGCCTCCTTCCGTGAGATAACGGCCTCACAGAAGGCGGCGACCGCATCCCAGTTCCTGACGCTGACGAGCATCTCCCTGGCGATGGTCGGCAGCGCCAGGTCGGCAGCGCCAGGTCGGCACCGATAATCGCGACGAGTTCACGGCGCTTCCCCTCCCACAGATGTAATGTAATGGCATAGGGTTTCATTTCGAGTTTTACCTCTATTGCATCGATCTTATCTGCATATTATCTTCCATAAGGTTTTTTTTTTTGACACCCCCGGGCAAAACAGGAGAGTGGTGAATTGTATTCTTAATTACTCACCATATGGATGATATAAATTATAAAATTAAATTTACAAAATATGCCAGACATTACATTACAACATATATGGTTAAAGTTCCTTAATATTTTACCTCAATGTCTTCTTTTTAGCAACTTCCTCCATGAATGCATCTCTAACACTCTTCTTCTGTTCTAACATCATCTTAGCCTGTTGAACTTCCTTTTGCATAGCCTCTAGCTCTTGAATTTCTTCATTATGAACCTCCTTCTCCTGTTTTAAGTCCGCCTCGTACTGTTTTTTAACATGATGTAACTAAAAACATAATATGCTTAACTTCATTTTTCTGAATGATTTAGTGATATCTATACATTGAGCAAGTATCTATCTTACTCAATGTAACTATGTCCTTACAAAATATTAATAGTAGAAGAGCTTATTTGCACTAACCAGTCAAACTTCACACTCATTGATGAGAATTTTCTAAGAAAATCCAGGGAACTTGCAGAAAACTCCGACATTTTCTTTGGCCTACCCAGGAACCTGACCGCCTAAGAACCCACAATCGTAGTAACATAGGTTTGGTATTTATGCCAATGGCCCAAGTAGGCAGTTTAGAAAGAAATTAGAACAAATGAAAGAAAGAAAAGAGTTTACTTCTCCCTCGCAGGGGGATACATATTAGGTCTTTACCTATGAATTTGCCGTTACGTATGAAAAAAAATTAAACGATTTTTTTTCATGTACTTTTTATTTGTATTAATCGAAGTAATCACCCATGCAATGCATCTTTGCCAACACAGCGGCAGTTTATTGATGCCCTTCTTAAAGAAATCAGTTGGATGGGAGGCAACCAATTCTTCAAAGGCATTTTGTACTGCCTCTCGGGTATTGAATTTTTTTCCCGCCAAGAAGTTATCCAAATTCTGAAAAAAGAAGTAGTCTGTAGGCGCAAGGTCTGGTGAGTATGGCGGATGACGGAGAGCTTCCATCCCCAGTTCTTGCAACTTGGAGACCGTCTGCTGTGCAGTATGAAGTCGCGTATTGTCGTGCAGAAGCAGCAGAGACGAGCGATTGACCAATGCTGGTTGGAGATGTGCCAGCTTCTCCATCATTGTATTCAGTTTTTTACAGTACACATCTGCAATAATGCTCACCCCGTTTGGTAAGAAGCTGTGATGAATCACACCGGCGCTAGACCACCAAACAGTGACCATCTCTTTTCTAGGGGTAAGTTTTCGTTTAGGGCATTGTTTAGGTGCTGAACCAGGATCCAACCAACTTGCTGAGCGCTTGCGGTTATCCAACAGAATCCATTTTTCATCGCAAGTAACAATGCATTTCAAAATTCCTTCATTTGTGTGTCTGTTGAGCAATGCAAGGCATGTCTCGACGCGTACTTCGCGCTGGCGATCATTGAGTTCGTGGGGCACCCATTTGTCAAGCTTTCTTACCTTGCAAATTTGACGCAAATGGACCAACAATATTGTTTTGACGCTAACGTCGAAAGCTGCTGCTAATTCAGCCGTAGATTGTGTATTATCGGCTTCCACAATCGCCTTTAATTCGTCATTGTCGACCAAAGTCTTCGGACGACCGCGAGGTTCATTTTTCAGGTCGAAATTTCCAGAACGGAAGCGAGCAAACCAATAACAGGCGGTGCGTTGGTTTGTAGTGTTAGCTCCGTAAACGTCGTTGATGTTGCGTGCCGCTTGTGCCGCCACGACGATACTCATATTCCATAATTATTCGAATTTTTAACGTATCCATGATGACGAAAAAGATTGAAATGCGATGAAAACGTAACACTAATCAATAAACAAATGACTGCTTTTGGAAAATGAATTCCATGTTTTAAAATAAAATTAATTTGAAATTAGAATTCTTAGCCAAACAAAAATTATTTTGATTTGAAATGGCCAGTACTGCAGAACGGCAATTACATAGGTAAAGACCTATTATTTGTACAACTTATTTTATATATACATAGATGTAAAAGCTGGGATCCCACCCGCAAGCGAGTAAAAGGATCGCTACTCAGCTTTATGTTGTGGTAACACCACAACACTGTGTTTCAGTAGCGGCCTATGCAGCTATGGTGTGACGATTGTGAGCAAACTCAACGCTTACTACTTAATTAGAACAATATTTTTGTTTTGTTGAGAATACCTAAAACTAAAATAAGTACGTACTACACGTGTAAATATTAACAATAACAACAATAAAAATCAAACATCAAATATTACTATTAATCTTTTTTTTTAAATATGGGTATTGTATCCTTTTAATGCACTTTAAATTATATATGCAGCCACAATCTGGGTTGTATCTGTTATAGTGCACTAAACTGGGCTGATCATGTCACCATAGGTGCGACTCGGCATCCTATGCCAAGCTGATATAATAATAGGCTAAATACTATTACTAAACCCTTCTCTGGCAGTGTGGTAACCAATTGAGGCACATAATAAGCTGAGGATAAGTCTCTTACATCACTCATAGAAATGGCAGTGAAGCATTTTTAGTCTTGTCACCTCATATCTACAGGAGATGAGAGTTTTCGAGCGATAATATATTGACTCATCGCCATATCTCTGGTACCATAAGGCGTATAAACTTGAAATTTGGCAGGAATATTCCTTTCGCCGAGTAGAGGTCAGCTAGGAACGGATTTTACGAAATTTCACCGACAAGGGGTATTGCGGGGGCGTTAACAGTAATATACATATAAAGGAATAGGGTGAGCCCAAAGCTACTGAAGCTAGAAAAATGAGTTTTATTTCGTGACGTAGACATCCACTAAGAAAGGATTTTTTGAAATTCTACCCCTAGGGAGGTGAAACACAACAGCAAATTCTGTATGGAAAGATAAAAAATCTTTAGCCACTGTCTTCAAATTAAACACAAATACTCTTTAATAAAAATAAATAAACACGTGCTTCGGCGTTTGTCCCTTTTCATCCTCTAAGGGAGTAGAATAGGTAAGAAGATATTAGTTGACTGACTTATCACGGAGCCGAAACTACTGAAGCCAGAAACATGAAATTCTGACAGTGGTATCTTAGCGTAACGTGGAAACCCACTACGAAAACATTTTTTGAAATTCAACCCCTAAAGGGGTAAACCGCAGTAGCAAAGTTTGTATAACGAGAAAAAATCTTCATCAATTTTCATTAAATTGTAAACAATCTATACAATTGTCACCAGCATTTTATTTTTTGCGGGCTGGGTTACGGTCGGTGCACTTCTCGCTCCACTTCGTCAGAAGAGCGTAAGCACGCACACCTGTAACCCACCCGTATAGCACGTCGCCTTCGTCGTTGGGCCGACCACCGGTGCAGAGTTCCTTGACTTCAGTGGTAATTTTCACCCTCTAAAGGTGTAATCTACACTAAAATTATAAAGAGTAAACATTGTATGTTTATGATGTAATAACTCAAAAACGACTGGACAGATTTCGATAATTCTTACACCATTAGAATGTTCCAGTATCCGTGAATAACATTGGCTATATTTTATCGCAGTATATCCACGGGAACTACGCGGGGAAGGCGATTGAAACCGAAGCGAGGGCGGGTTGCTAGTAAAAGTATAATAGTATATTCAATCAAGTGAAGATGATGTTCTCATAGTAATGTGAATAATGAACCTACAATTCTGTTCATATATGTTAAATAAAGAGGAAATTATTATTATATTAATAAAATCTTACCTTGACTAAATTTTCAGCACGCTTGCCCTTCTCTACTGCTTGCTCATTAAGCATCTCTAACAATTTATTCTTTTTTTCTTCTAAACATTTTATCTAAAAATATATTATTAAGTTAATCATGTAAGCCAATCGTACTATGTAGGGACACATTCATAGCATTATTAGGACTCGTCGGCCTGTGACCTGCCAACCTGCCAATGCTGACAACTTTGGGTCTGCAGCCATAAAGGCCAGGTCCACTAGAGGTCACACTTTTCAGTAAAAGTCTGACTACACAGATGGCTTAATGGTCTAGATACCGACCTACGGTGACAGGTCATTGCTTCAAATCCTCTACAGGACAACACTTTGTACAATCCACAAATTGTTGTATTGAGTACGGATATAATTTATGACCGTTAATGAATTATATGTTTGTACGGTCCCCGCAATACAAGGCTTATTTTTTTAATGTATGGTGTCAAATCCTCTATGCATCATATCTTGTTCTTATGCCATTACCTTCAATACTGCACTTAAGGTAGAGAGAAATAGTCAAATATTGACCAACCAACAAGACCTTAGCCCTTAGAGCTTAACTCCAGCAGAAGCAGTCACTCCGTACAAGATGTGGGTTTTTTGCTGTTTTAGTGATTGCCATTCTGAATTATCTATTCTGACATAACACCTTTATTTGCCCAATAAGATAATATTCACATAAGGTTTTGTCAAGTGCAAAGAAAATGATACTTTTACTATATATAAAACTATAACTATACCTGATCAATTTTTGCAAATTGTTCTTCTTCATATGGGGCAATAGATTTCAACCTTCCCTCGTTAAACAGCATCAAATTGAATAATAGCAACAATATAGAACGTGATGTGTTTGCAGTCGGTTGTAGGATGACCATAATTGTAGCTATATGCCGCATAACATGATTGAACACACGAATCATGTTGATGACAGGCAGCAAATCCCAATAGTAGATAATGTTTGCATTTCGGTTTTCTTCTGGTGGTGGCTGTAGAGTTACATTATTAATTATTGAAATGATTTTATATTATTGGAAACAATATATTCCGTGTGGTGACAGAGTAAGAATACAATTCACAACTCCCTATCTTGCCCGTGGATGTCGTAAAATACAACTGAGGGATATAATGTTGCACATAAGATATAAATCTCACGCAGGACAACACAAATCGTTGTTCTGAGAGTGGATCTAATTAGTCTCTTAATTATATGTTTGTAAAATCTCCCACAATACAAGGATTATTTGCTTAGTGCAGGGTGTAGTCTTTAGAAAAAAAAAGGCAGAAACATTGCAAGAACATGAGAACTACTATTGTAGCAATCTATGGCAATAGAGATGAGTCTAAATTATGTAATTTGAACTGAAGTCAATAAATTTAATGTAACTTGTAGCCGGCTTAAGAAAATATTAGGGTTTCCAAATTGCATGCATCAGCCCATTAACATCCTTAGTCAATCCAATAGTAATACAATAGATTCTTAACCTGCAACCACATGACTATTCAAAAGCCTGATAATATTCCTAGTTCCATTTTCTTCCATAAACTCATGAAAAAAAATAGTAATTATTTTTTTATTATAATATTGAATCCAGGATAACTTGATCTGTTTTACAAATAAATTAATCAATCAAAAATAAGCTCCTAAAACATTAAGAGTATTTTTTTAAACCCTGATGCAAAAAGAGTAGTGTTATAAATATGATGTTGAGGTCTGTGTGTCTGTCTGTCTGCTGTGTGTATCTGTCTGTGGCATTGTAGCTCTCTCAAACAGATGGCCCGATTTCCATCCTCTTTTCCAAAATGATATAATGGCATATGATTACTCAAATGCTTCACAGGTGCCCAGTGTAATCATGAAATTATAATTAATTGATATTTCCTGTTAAAGAGAACAATACTTTTTTTTTATTATTTTACTTTATGTCGGGATTTATTCAAAATATTTAATATTACCTATTTCAACCTTATGTTTTGCCTGAATGGGGCACATCTTAACATTGTACTAGTTATTGAATAACTGGAAAATACTTTTTCGCAAAAAAGTAGTAATCTTGAAAAATTCTCATAAATCAGCAAAAGATTATTTTTGCAGTAACCAAATTAAATCGGAGATGATAAACATTCGAAACCTGTAATAAAATACTCACAGCTACAATACTATCTTCATCAATACCAAGCCTCTTAAACACTTGAAACAGAGCTCCCATTACTGAATGAGGCTTTTTCAGGTCAGCTACTGTTAATTCATACTCTGGGAACTCTGTATTCCAACTGTTTATAAAATATTCTAAGGTGAGTGCTTGTTCTGAAATTTGAAAAACCAAAATAAATATTATAGCTGCCGATCGCTCAATATTTAAACCAGAAATAGAAGGTTATAGGCAATCTATATCAAACTAAGTGGAGTGGCTCAAGCTTCTTTTACGCTTGAACATTATTATCGTTATACCACAGGCCTCTCGTCGATAGCACATAACAATATAAAAATACACCACACCAATACTTACGTTGATCCATTTCGCTTCTCTATTTGGATATCTGGCTATTTTCAAAAAACGGAGTTAATTATTTTGAAAGAAAGAACCATACAGAAAAGTGTAAATAAATAACAAAACAATCTTGAGTTTGAGCAAACGATAAGCAAATTAGCAAAATTTTAAATTTACAACGCTTAAATTTTTTTTTTTTTGTTTGGATTGCCCTTACGGGCAGGCTAAAGTCTTTTCGACCATACTGCCTTGTCTTACGTAGCTTACTTCTTTACATATTATTTACTTCTTCATATTGTATAACTTATTTATTGTCATGGTCCGTCAGTAAGTCAAGTCGTTATCATTAATTAGGCGCTGAAAACCTAATTAGATGATTTCTCTGGGAATTCCGGTTGAATATGGAAATACACGTAAACCACTCTTATATCACATTCACCACATTTCAGCACCTTCATTATATTATATTACATAAAATATCCGCAAAATTATTCAATATAACACTATAAAACACAAAAAAATGAATATAATACAAGAGCTTAACATGACATTTCCAAATTCGCGCCGAAACTCACTAAACGTCTTCTTTCGCAGTTCGTTTAAGAATTTTTTGATGGCATGGTTACAAGAAGCTTTCGTCGAATCTTTATCGTGTCAATCATTTGTAATATTATCCACGGAATTCCACGTGACTATTGCAAACATTTGTATTAGAATTTTATACGTTTCGCTTGTATAAAGAGGTTTTTGCGAAAACAAAAATTTGTCGATGAGAATTGATGGTTATTTCATTTTTACTGACACAAGAGAAAAAATATTTAATTATGAATATCATCATATACAGAGATATTTCCCGACAAAAAGGGTTAAATTTTCTGTCACACTCATTCAAAAATAAAATTGTAAGATTTTAAATAAAACTACTTTACGGATTTTATCGCGTTTGTATTTGATTTTTGATTACCCGACGTTTCGAACATTTTGCAGCGTTCATGGTCACGGGCGGACTAAGATGTCTCACGTCGAACAGGTCAACGTTACTGCAGAAAATTTATAATTATCTACCCGATACAGAAATTAGTTATTAAATATTGACCCACATTTTGATACAAATTTATTGCCAGTGTAAGAAGAAAAAGTCAATTCTTACCACCTGTCAAGTGCCAGATCCCTCTACAAGATGCAGGAGTATATAAACTTGACTGTGACTGTAGTCTCTCTTATATTGGGCAAACAAAGAGATCCATAAGAACTCGGATCAAAGAACACATAGCCGATGTGAAGCACCGCCGTCACACTAAGTCTGCAGTTTGTGAACATAGTCAGGACCGCGGCCGCCATAACATCAGGTTTGATAAACCACAAATCCTCGCAAAAGAACACCGATACCTGCCTAGAATGGTATGCGAGGCTATTGAGATTAAAAAACACAAAAATTTCAATAGAGATTCCAATTTTAAGACATTGCTTACGATTACTGAGGTAGTCTTTGAACATCTTGTGTATTCTGCCTCGTTATTCCTACTTTCTCCAGCTTTTCAAATACCAGATTGTTAGTGATTCGTGCGACATCACATTACGTAATGTGTAACATATTCTACGAAGCTGCAATAAAACCCCTAACAGCTGCTAACAATCAAAATTTTGGCTAAACATAAAAGTACTCCTGTTAACTATTATTATATGATATTCCATACCATTTAGCACTCTCTCTATACATTACATAATTTACCAGCAACAACCCTTAGTTAATATTATAAATGCGAAAGTAAGTGTTTATTTGTTACACTTTCACGCTTAAACCACTGAACCGATTTTAAAAATTCTTTCACCAATGGAAAGCTGTAATATCAGGGAGTAACATAGGCTATATCTTGTCCTGATGTTCCCGCGGGAACTGGTGACTACGGAAACCGAAGCGAAGGTGGGTTCTTAGTATTGTACAACACTGTGTTATTGAGTAAAATTAAACGCATCATATGATAATTTCACACGCCCGCCAAAACTCCTAAACAACAGATTTGCCTTCATCAATTAATTCTCAAGTAAGGAAATATTATCTCGATGTATAAATCAAATCACATATACAAATTAATAAAACATTGTACTAATCAATCTTTTTTACAGGGAATTTGTTTTGTTTTTTAATTTGTTATTTATAACCATAGAGTAACATTTTAATAATGAAACACATTATGTTGACGTTGACAAGAAAACGTCACCCGCGGATACTATCGAAGTCGAATTTGTATTTGTCGCCAATTTTTTGTGGCGCTTAAAAGTTATATATTACGAAAATTTAATTTTGTTATGTACGTGTATTAGTGTTAAATTAAAGATGAGAATCACCAACATAAGGAGTGGCAGGATTATTCGTATGGGAATAGCCTGCACGATTCTTTTAATGCTGTTATTCGCTTTGCATAAATGGTCAAATGAAAATATTAATGCCGAATTCAACAATGAATTAATTTCTGAACCTCAGGCTGAATACTTTAAGTTTCATCGAAATGTTTACCCAACTTTAAAATCAGGTATGATATGTTTAATTGTAAAAATCATTAGTATTTTATATTTAACATAAGTCATAAATATGTACAGTTATGTGCCCTAGTCAACCGGCGTGTCTACAAATCAGTAACAAATCTGTTTTTGTTACGTCAATACTTGTTTTGTATGGCTTTAAGGCCTAGGTATTGGAAGGCGTATCTTAAACTATTGTGACACTCAATTTACTATTATATTGTTCAGTATTCACGTATATTTTTTTAATTCTATAACAATGAGTGTTTTAACATGAAACGTTATGTTTTTGGTATTGTAATTAGCACAAAATAAATAGAATGTTATACTTTATATTTATTTTGAAATGCCATTGTTTTATGAGTTAGATATGGGTAAGTTATTACATATCCACAGTGGCTGCCGACTATGTGTGTAGCAGTTATCATAAATCGTAAAAATCAAAATGAAATATGAATGTTATAAACAATACCTCATTTGCCTGTTTTTTTTTTTCACAAGTTATTTAGCTTATTCAGACAACTAAACTATTAATATCTCTCTACAGCTCACAAAGATATAAACATTATGTTCATTTCTAGGGTATCAATACAAAAATTTCCTTCCGGATTTAAATTTAAATGCTTCCGGATTTAACGGACCAAGAAGTGTTTATGGTATTATTTATTTAAATTTGTTTTCTTTTTGCTCAAAGTAGAAAAAAATTATGTTTGTCATTATGATTTTGATATGTAAATTGGCTACATTATTGGTTTTGATACATAGTGTTTTAGAAATAACAATAGTTTGTTCTCAATTTAATTATTTTTGCTTAAATGTAATCATCTGCATCATATAAGATTATACATTTATTGGTATAGATGTATGAACTCTCAACATGCATATTTATTTGTACTTATCATGGACTAATACCCGTAGATGTAATTGATTGTTCTATTAGCTAATATACTTCAATTTTTAATAGCTTTTCTGTTATTTCACTCACTAAGTTTACAAAATACGTATTTTTTGTTTTTGGTAATATTACACTATCAGGTAACTGTCTATATAAGGAGTAACTTAAGCTGTTTTTTCTCTCAGAAAACCCTATAACATTTTGCCCGGTCTGGAACCTTCTTTTTATTTTTTTTTTAACTGTGGAAATGCAATTGACGCACTATCCCCCGCCGGTAACAGACGAGGGGGTGTGTGGGACTAGCCGGTCACCTATGCAACCGGAATACCCACTAAAACCAACAGCGGTCCCTGCCGCGTTTTTACGGAATGCTGGAGAAATCGTTTAGTGACATTCGATCCCGGCACTCCTACGCAAGGTGGTCGGGCCACGCCCTGTCGTGGTTCAAGGCGGTGGGAGGAAATGCACATATCAGCGCGAGTTAGCGGACGCAAGTGCCTTACGTTCCCGCTTCGCGGCCTCCGTCCGAGCGATGACCTCCTTGCAACAAGAGGCCATCGACGACCAGCATCTGTCGCTGTAGAGCGTCTTTGATGTGACGCTCAGCAATGACAGGTTTGTTCCTATAACCGCCGACAGGTCGGGGCGCTGAGGCCCCCAGGCGGGACATACCTCCAGGGTGTGACGCGTATCATCATTTAGCACATTCATGGCATCCGGGGGGCCTCTTCACGTTCGAGGTCCGCCCGGTCTGGGACCTGAACCTGACATCTTCAATATCTTAGGAGCTATAGGTGATTTAAAATGTAGGGGCAAAGCGTCTGAAACAGAAGCGAAGCGAGAGCGGATTGCTAGTTCTGTTATAAGAAACTAGACAGGATCGAAGGCTCCTGACCGGTGGTTGGGTCAGCGACACTGGTGTAGGTCTTGTCATGTCATGGTTGCTTCGGCAATTACCTGCACAAAGAGGAAAGAGAGGACACCGTCCTGCCATCACTGCAATTGTGACAAGGACACGGCGCAGCACACGCTCGACGTCTGAGCAGAGCAGCGCCGTGAACTCGTCGCAATCATCAGTGCCGACCTGACACTGCCGACTACTGCTAGAACGATGCTCGACAAAGTCAGGAACACGGTCGCTGCCTTCTGCGAGGCAGTTGTTTTGCAGAAAGAGGCGGCGGAGCGGGTCCGGAAAGAATATCTCTCTCTCTCTACCACAACACACTCTACCGCCGGCGCGTTGGTCGGCATAGGCGCGAGTACCTACGGCTGATGTCGCCCCAGCCGAGGTCGCGCGTAGACGGACTGGGGATTAATCCGCAACCCGCTGGGAGGTCGACCTGTCGAATGAGACGATACCGATACGACGATAAGAGTAATCCTCCGTGGCGGCTCCGGATGTCAAAAAATCGGCACAAGTGGTCAGCCCAATGGCGATAAGGAAGGAATGCGGTGGGTTATAGGGCCACACGCCGCCCAACCAGCGCCCCGGACAGTTTGTGCGGGGTGTATACAGTTACTCCACAAAAAAAAGAATGGGTGGTAAAAACACAGGATAAAAGTGAAAAGTTACATTAAAGGTAAACATTTTAATTAATAATCAATCGCTTTTAAATAGCATGGATTCTGGTAATACATGGTAACCCATGCATTTATTTACATAAAATTATGAAAGCGAGAAGAACGTATGTGTCACGTGTCTCTGATACCCGAATGTAAACGAAACAGTGTTTATCGCAACCACTTTTCGTGATCCAAAAAGTTGCGGCTCACAATTTCAAAGTCTTGTCATAATTACACTACAAAATAATTTCGGCTTTAAAAAGTTATATATCGGTAAATATTTTGTTTGGTTGATTAACTAGTATCAAATCTATGATAAAAATCTACTACACTAATCCCTTACATTGAGATCATGGGCATATTAACTTTTAAGGTCATAGGGTCATGGCCTAAGACTTCTAGTGGCACCTTGGGATTTCTTTACCTTCATTTACTGCTATATGATTCTGTTTTATTTCTTTCCCATATTTAACCATGTTATAGTGTACAGCGGTCTATTAAAATATTGTAAGCATTTTTCTATACAATAAAGATGACAATAACAATGACGATAACAATCGTCTTTAGTTAATACTGGATTTGTGGGATTTGGTTGAACTTCGTTTTGTGAACGATCCTTGATGGTCAGTTACCACTTCAAATGAAATGCATTGCTGGCTTATCACCAGCCAAAGGTAATAAAGTGGGAGGTGATTTTTTTTATACTACACCTGACATATTGTTGAGTTCGACCCTCCCCCAAATAAGAGAGAAATTGACCTACTGTGATCAAACTGGTATAACCGACATAGCACGAAGAATTAGTACGCTGAAGTTGCAATGGGCAGGCCACATCGCTCGACGAACCGACAACCGCTGGGGAAGACAGGTTCTCGAGTGGCGACCACGTATCGGATGACGCAGTGTAGGATACCCCTCCACCAGGTGGACCGACGACCTGGTGAAAGTTAATGGGCATCGTTGGATGCATACGGCACAGGACCGCACTTTGTGGCATAACATGAGGGAGGCCTACGTCCAGCAGTGGACGGCGATAGGCTGGAATGATGATGACGGTCAAACTGGTAGGTATCGGTTCGAACATTTCTTCTCTTGCAAAGAGGTTATGTACATATTATATCACTTAGTCGTCTTTTACGACACCCACAGGCAAGTTAAGGGGTGAATTATATTCTTATTTCATCACTACACGGAAAATCAGTCGGCATGGATACCGTTAAATAAACCAATATGACATCTTTGCCATCAATTTCGATTTAAGTTCTATTTTCATTGTCTGCTATTACATAACTTTTCCGCTTAGAATAATAACGTATAGAAGGATAGTGTCAATACTTCGAACGTTCGAAACATGAATCTAAAAATACTAATGGCGCGCAGGCGATTACACGGGAACACACGCACACCACTATACAAATTATGAAATCAAATTATGTTTTTATTAACATTAATCGTCGAAGTACTTTTAAAAGTAATGTTAAAAACCTTTTTAAGTTTTTCAAATGTGTTGTGACACCATTTGAATGCACAAAACGTCATAATTACCTATTTATGTTTTAAGAGTTGCCTACGTACGTGCAGTAAAATGCCCTTGTACACTACGGAACGGTTCCGGCGTAAGCTCTATTAGGCTCCAATTGTAATGCTTCACTTTTTGTGCGCGAATTTACCTTCTATACGTTATTATTCTAAGCTTTTCCGTGTGTGTCGGAGTGGGAATACAAACCACTTCCTATCTTGCACCTGGATGTCGTAAAGACGACTAAGTGATATAATATTTATATATCTGACAAGAGAGTGATAACTCGAAATAAAACTCTAACCTTGATCAGCATGGTATAGTAGGTCATTTGCCCTCCTATCATGGAAAAGGCTCGAACCCAGCAGTAGGACGTGTATGAGCTGAGACCACGATCATAAAAGTACTAGCATTTAATTTCCTATTTCTTTTCAGAATTAGGCAATTTCGAGCCTCGAAATTTGAGGGTAGTTAATGGACCTGGAGAACAAGGTCAGCCTTACCACATGCCTCAAGACAGAGCGAACGACATTGCTGAGTCCGAAGGCGAATATGGCATGAATATTGCTGCTTCGGATGATATTGCTATGAACAGGTTAGGCACTTTTGCTTACTCACAATTATCATCTCTGACCACTGCTTGGGTGCGAGCCTCACTCACAGTAGACGAAAAATTAATCTACGTTATGTTACTGAAACGGTATGGCATAGGCTTAGAATAAGAACGTATAGAAGGATAGTGTCTGTACTTAGGCGGTCAAAAACGTGAAACCAAAAATACTACATGCGTGCAGGCAGATTACACACGTACACACGCACACCAATGTACAAGAGTTGCCTTGTACAAGGTGACTGTGAAGTGAACTTGTACACTACAGAACGGTCTGGCATAAGGAGCCATCTGGATCCAATTTAAATGCTTCAAATTTTGTGCGTGGAGTTACCTTCTATGAGTTATTATTCTAAGGGTAGATAGGGCTCTATTTCGAGGTTTTTTCTCTTGCTTACATATTATCTGCATTTTATATCCCTTTGTCAAGAGAACAAGAACAAACACTGTCTGACCAGCATAGTATAGTAAGGTCAATTTCCTTTCTACTGTGGAGGAGGCTCGAGCCCAGCTGTGGGACGTATATGAGTCGAAATGATGAATGAATATACCTTTGTCATCTTTTACGACATTCATTGGCAAGAAATATGTTCCACGTACCAATACTAACTACTACTTAGTAACAAACTATATGGATTCACATTCCAGGTGTGATCATCATTTTTCACTCACAAATAATTTATAGATTCAAAATGCAAGAGACGGAATACTCGAAATAAAACCCTATACTAACCCGTTTGATAATTTCCCTTCCATTGAAGAGTAGGCTCGAGCCTAGCAGTAGCTTCTGCGTGGGCTGAATTGATATAAATTAAAAATACATTTCAAAGTTCTTTCTCTCACTCTAGTGATGAAGAGTTCTGCATACTATTTAAATATTAAGGCAGTGATCTGTAGTTTTTTTAACACGCTTTTCTTAGTTTCACCTGTATGTATGTATCTATGTATGTAACGAAATCTTTGAACGTCATTGACCCACACGTATAGATTTTATTTAAACTTTGCATACTCGTCAATGGTCCGTGATAATGCAATAATTCGATCAAAATAGCCGAATATCATGATTAGATTCGACAGGATTTAGTTAGACATTTCTAATCGTATCCTTTGCATAAGAGCAAGAGAGACAGAGCTAGTGTGCGAACTACGCATGTGCGAAATTCGAAAATAGTAACTACTTGACTTGTCAAGCGTGTTTTTTAGTTTTTTAAAACTATAATTTATTCTTCAGATCTATTCCTGATACCCGTTTGGACGAGTGCAAATATTGGCACTACCCTGAAGACTTGTCTACCACCTCGGTGATTATCGTCTTCCACAACGAGGGATTCTCTGTACTAATGCGTACAGTACACTCCGTTATAGACAGATCACCGCCAAATATATTACATGAAGTTGTTTTGGTGAGTATTGTTATTAAGAAGCCCTTTCCGTGTGGTGACTGAGTAAGAATACAATTCACCACCCCCCTTTCTTGCCCGTGGGTTGCATAAAAGACGACTAAAGGATAAAATATGCAAGTAACATTGATGCAAGAGAAGGAAAACTCGAAATAAAACCGTATACCAACAGGTCTAACCAACGTGGTATAATAGGTCATTTTCCCTTCTATTGTGAAGGAGACTTGAGCCCAACAGTGGGATATTTATGAGCTGAAATGATGATTAATGAAGCTCTAACACAATTACAAAAAGAAATCTATCAACAATTTGTCAGTGAATTGCTTATTAATTCCATGGAGATATCGTATTCTGACCGTTTTAAATGTTGGTTTGGTCATTAGAATATTTGACTGCCTGTGCTCCAGGTAGTAACAAAATCCTAATAAAATTAATAAGTTGAACACCGTGGCGGACACCATATGGGAGACATCTATATAGTATTTTGACCCCCTTGGCGTTCAACGTGTCAATATATATTTTCTCGAAATTTTTATCAAAATTAAAAAATCTTCATCAATTTAACATACAAAATGAATGTAGCACGCAGTAGCTATGCTGTGAATGTGAAGATTTGGATCTAGATATGGATATTAGAATAACATTATTTCGGATATGGTTACGGATATGTAATTATTTCGGATAATCTGACAGTTTCAGTTACAAATATGAGATTTTTTTTTAGAGATATTGATAGGTATAACCCAAACATGCTGCTTATCGTATTATTTTCTGTTGGGGCGGCGTGACCAGCGTAGCTGGTTGAAAGAAAACCTGTCATAACGTGATTTATTCCATGCCCGAAAATATCCGACATTTTCGAAATTTTTATTTTTGTCGTAATCTATCTCAGCCAGACATCGAGCACATCCGAATTTATTCTAAATCTCGGTAATTCCGTCTGATGACGGAGTAAGAATACATTCATCATCTCGTCTCTTTTTTTATGGGTGGGCTATGGTAAGTGCACACGCGGTCCATTCCGTCCGGGGCGACGAAAGGACGGTGCACGGGCCTATAACCCACTCGTACCCACGTCGCTTTCGTCGTTGGGCCGGCCACCGGAGCAGGGTGATTTGTCGTCAGTGGTCGGCCCGACAGAATACCCTTTTGGGTACTCTCACCTCTCGATGTCCCTGTCCCGGGACGTCGGTCGTCGTCGCCCGGTCAGCCGCTCTGCGGGTGCCGGACTAAATTCCCCGATCCGGTCACCCGCGGCTTCGGCTAGGGCGGCATCAGGCGCAGGTACTCGCGCCTGCGCCGCCCGAGTCGCCGGCGGTGGAACGTGTCACCGAAGAGGAGCTCCTCTCGCGCACGATCCGCCGCCTCCTTCCGTGAGATGACGGCCTCACAGAAGGTGGCGACCGCGTTCCAGTTCCTGACGCTGTCGAGCATCTCCCTGGCGATGGTCGGCAGCGTCAGGTCACGGCGCTCCCCCGCCTACGCGGCACACACCTCGAGCGTGAGCTGCGCCGTGTCCTCATCGCAATCGCAGTGGTGGCAGGACGTGTGCTCTCCCTCCTGACGATCTTGTGCAGGTACTTGGCGAAGCAACCATGCCCCATCAGCACTTCCACCAGTCGCAAGGAAAACACCCCGTGCGTCCGCTCCAACCACTCCATCAGCACCGGCCGGAGGGCCTCGACGGTCCTGACACCATACCGAAGACTCTCCAGCCGGACTGCCCAACGGGCAATGACGTCTCGGTGGGCGTCGTCTTGCCAGGCGGTAATCACCTGCAACGAGACCATACCGCCGCGGGTGCACGTCTCCGACACCGGACACTATTGCCCGTGGGTTGCATAAAAGACGACTAAAGGATAAAATATGCAAGAAACATCGATGCAAGAGAAGGAAAACTCGAAATAAAACCCTATGGCAACACGTCTGAGTCCAGCGTGGTATATTGGGTCAAGTTCCCATCCACAACCGAGGTGGTTCGTGCCCAACAATGGGACATATATGGGTCGAGATGATGATGAAGGTTAATTTCAGATTCGGTTCCAAATTCGGATAGATATTCATTTCGGATATCCGTGTTATTTCTATTATGGAACTCACATTTCTAGTAGTGATGTCTATGTTTTTAATCACAGCTTAATCGCATAGATTATTTTAAGATAAGACCTTAAATTCCTTATAAAATACGATATCAAACTTCATTGTTAATTTAACATATTATCAATGATAATGGTTTTACAAAGAATTGATTTTGATTCCACGATGGCTTAATGGTTTCCGGTGGGTTTTATGTCTCCGTATATACAGGCTGTCTCAGGTTATGAAGCAACTGGTCAAACGGGAGTTAGGCAATGGTGGTAGGGAACCCATAAAAAAAAATATCGATTTGTTAATAAGTTGAAGACATGTAAAGTTGTCAATTATGTCATCGCTTTTTCGTGAGAACCTGATGGTGACCCTATACCAACATGCCTGACCAGCATGGTATAGTAGGTCAAATTCCCTCCCATTAGCGCGAGCCCAACATTGGTACGTACGAGGGGTGATCCAAAAGTAATGATAATCAATAATAAACACAATGAATAAAATAAAAAAATATATTTATTTCTCAACATAGTCTCCTAGCAAGTCTATACATTTAGTCCATCTCTTTTCTAAACCTAAAATTCCCTTACAAAAAAAATCTTTATCTTGACTCTCAAAAAAGTCCTCAACCGCGGCCATCACGTCGCTATCATCATCAAATTTCTTGCCTCGGAGGTGTTCCTTGAGTCGTGGAAAGAGATAGAAGTCACTGGGGGCTAGATCTGGTGAATAGGGGGGGTGTTCCACCAACTCAAAGCCCGCTTCCTGAATGCCAGCCATGGCAATTGCAGCTTTGTGAACAGGTGCGTTGTCTTGATGGAACAACACTCCAGCCCGCAGTTTGCCTCGCCTTTTCTCCTTAATAGCCTCCCGCAATCTTCTTATTTGTTCTGCATAGTAGGAGCCTGTAATAGTGGCCCCCTTTTCCAAGTAGTCCACCATGATTATTCCTTCAGCGTCCCAAAAAACAGACGCCATAACCTTCCCTGCTGAGCTTGACACTTTGAATTTCTTCGGCGTCGGTTCATCGGATCGTTTCCATGTCATCGATTGTTGTTTTGTTTCAGGATCAAAATGGTGGATCCAGGTCTCGTCCATGGTCACAAAACGTGACAAAAAATTGTCCTTGTCTGCCTGGAACTTTTCGAGATTTGCTCTTGACATGTCGACTCGTTTCTTCTTTTGCTCGTCGTTTAACATTTTCGGTACCCAACGCGCGGAGACCTTTCTCATATGCAATTCGTTCGCAAGGATTCTTTGAATGCTGCCATATGAGATCCCTGTGACCTCAGCTACATGCCTGATAGTCACTCTTCGATCTTCCAATACAACTTCTTCAACTTTTTTCACATTTTCTTCAGTGAGGGACGTCGATGGGCGTCCTTCGCGGTGTTCGTCTTCCGTCGATGTTCTTCCCAGCTTAAACTCCTTAGCCCAGCGTGCAACTGTGGAATATGGAGGAGAAGAGTCCCCTAATGTTTCCACCAAGTCGCTGTGTATGTCTTTGGTAGACATTTTTTTCAAGCAGAGGTATTTAATGACAGCTCTGATTTCGTGTTTTTCCATTTTGATGTTCACTCCTTGACAGTCCGTATTCAAATGAATGTAGCTCCCGGGAATTGTGGCCTATTTATATGATTTTTTTTTCCTGAACTAGTGGGTAACTGAGCAAGTGACTGAAATTTTTTTGTATTTTTGTGTGCACTAGAAATAACTGATTATCATTACTTTTGGATCACCCCTCGTATGTGGGCTGCGATAATGATGATAGTTTTATGACCGGCCTGATGTCAACCCTCCTTGTAATCGTTGACCAGACGATGTCAGATGAAGTTGGCTCAGATTGATAAAAAAGCACTTAGTTATCTTTTATAGCAACCACGAACAATATAAAGGTTGGTAATATTCGACACCGCACAGTACTATAAAGAAGCATAACATCCATACAAATAAATAAAATTGAAGTTTCTGTTTGTAATGTCAAAATAATACGTTTTTTTTACACTCGCACGGTTATTTACACGATAACTATGCCTAAAAACTAGTTTAAATATCTTTTGGATGCGGCGGACTCATTGCGGCATCTGGTCCAGCCAGGGTACTTTTTCGTTATACAGTAGAATCCGGATATAGCTACTTTTAAGGGACCGGCGATACTATGTCGTACTAGCCGGATGACGTACAAAACGATAGGATTATTTCTTAAGTACATAAGTATCTAACCTACGAATACATAATTATGTATACGCCAAACTCCTTCGCGAGGTTTACATTTGATTCACCGCCTTCTAATCGGTGTAATATTGCACTTTTTCTTCAATTGTAAAACACTTTCGCTTCACAGAACTCATTTTGTCGAGCTTTAAGAACTTTTCATAACACGTGACAAACACTAACTGTGATTTACGCGCGCCAATAAGGAAAGGTGAAGCTCGCGGGGTGGGATGAAGTTGGGCCGCCGAAATATTGGTGCGTAGGTTATATAAACAAAACATTGCGCGTCGTTTTAACCGGACGTATTAATCACAAAAATGGTCGCTATAAGCAGTTTGTCGTTTAAACCGGAGTCCCACTAAACGGTTATATTTTCTCAGTACCTAACTATGAAACCTAACTTGAGTAAACATTATCGTCGTTAAAACAGTTAGTCGTTATAGGCGAAGTCGTTATACAGTATGACTGGTAAAAGATTGTACATATTGAAGGAAACGATAGATAATGGCCACATGTAACTAATAAAAGTGTAAAAAGAAGATAATATTAATTAACTACATAGTAAACATCAACAATATTAGTGTTACAAGACTTCCAAAAATATTGTCACCCTACTGGCGATGCACCGATACCGAAATCGAGTAACAGTTTTGTTAGCACTGTTGTCAAGATTTTGGACATTTATTACTAGAATTACTAAAACTAGGTGTAGGAATAATGTCATAAAAACACTAAAGTTAGTTGCAGATTCATAGCTCTTACCAATCCTGAGATAAAGTGATTTGTTTCTAATCAAAACAATAGGTTTGCCAGCGTACGTTGACCTCCGTCTGCGGCCCGCGACGCAAAAAAATACCTACTGGGTCGAGTCGCATAGGTAGAATATTTACCTAAAATGTAACTAGTTCAATGTTAGGCGAACTGTTTAGTACCTACAAGTGCTGACTTACGTTGACCTATCCCATGTGTCCATAACTAAATATTTTTATAAGATAATTAGTTCAAAATTTAAGTACCAATTTTTTTTATATATTCGGTATCAGAATCGAGTACTGAATACCCCCTTCAATATGTACAATCTTTTACCAGTCACCTGAATTCTACTGTATTTAATAACTGTATTGTATGTTGGTTTGAAAGGCGTCAGCCATGGTACTTTTTCGTTATATTTAATAACTGTATTGTATGATGATTCGAAAGGCATCACACTGGAGCTATTAATAGACATGTTGTTGTATATTATCTTATTATAAAAAAATAGTAAATGAATAAAAAAGAAGACAAGCCCACTGAGTTTCTTGTCGGATCTTCTTAGTACGGTCGCGTTCCGATCCGGTAGTAGTGTAAGGTAAAAATGTAAAAAAGTGACCATATGTAAGTGCCCCCGCGGGGTTTATGCATAATAAAGTATTTGAATTTGAATTTGTCACACTGGAGCTATTAATAGACATGTTCTTGTATATATTATATTTAAATAAAAATAGTAAATGAATAAAAAAGAAGACAATCCCGCTGAGTTTCTTGCCGGATTTTCTCAGTGCGATCGCGTTCCGATCCGGTAGTAATTTAAGGTAAAATGAAAAAAAAAATGATAATATATAAATGCCGCGGGGTTTATACATAATAAAGGATTTGAATTTGACGGTTTTTGTCGGATAATCTTCTAAATGGCTTGACCCATTTTGTTGATATTTTACTAGCAGGTAGCTGTCTGTATAAGGAGTAACTTAGGCTATATTTTATTACGATATTGCCACGGGAACGGGAAGTACGCCGGTGAAACCGCGGTAATTTGTAGTAATAAATACATATGTATTTTTTAATTAATCGCATTATTTCATTTATTAAAGCAACTTCATAAGTCATTTAACAAATTGTTACGAATCCTATTTGCCTACAGGTTACCATTCAGGCCAATCACATAAATTTAACATTTAAAATCGTTTATATTTGATAAAATGATTAAATCTATCTTTTTTATCGAATTTAAACGATTTTATATGTTTAATTTATCGAATTTGTCGATTGGCAACAACGATATTTATGCTACAGGAAATTTATTATTATTAAAATTATATAATATACGAGGGGTGATCCAAAAGTAATGATAATCAGTTATTTCTAGTGCACACAAAAATACAAAAAAATTTCAGTCACTTGCTCAGTTACCCACTAGTTCAGGAAAAAAAAAATCATATAAATAGGCCACAATTCCCGGGAGCTACATTCATTTGAATACGGACTGTCAAGGAGTGAACATCAAAATGGAAAAACACGAAATCAGAGCTGTCATTAAATACCTCTGCTTGAAAAAAATGTCTACCAAAGACATACACAGCGACTTGGTGGAAACATTAGGGGACTCTTCTCCTCCATATTCCACAGTTGCACGCTGGGCTAAGGAGTTTAAGCTGGGAAGAACATCGACGGAAGACGAACACCGCGAAGGACGCCCATCGACGTCCCTCACTGAAGAAAATGTGAAAAAAGTTGAAGAAGTTGTATTGGAAGATCGAAGAGTGACTATCAGGCATGTAGCTGAGGTCACAGGGATCTCATATGGCAGCATTCAAAGAATCCTTGCGAACGAATTGCATATGAGAAAGGTCTCCGCGCGTTGGGTACCGAAAATGTTAAACGACGAGCAAAAGAAGAAACGAGTCGACATGTCAAGAGCAAATCTCGAAAAGTTCCAGGCAGACAAGGACAATTTTTTGTCACGTTTTGTGACCATGGACGAGACCTGGATCCACCATTTTGATCCTGAAACAAAACAACAATCGATGACATGGAAACGATCCGATGAACCGACGCCGAAGAAATTCAAAGTGTCAAGCTCAGCAGGGAAGGTTATGGCGTCTGTTTTTTGGGACGCTGAAGGAATAATCATGGTGGACTACTTGGAAAAGGGGGCCACTATTACAGGCTCCTACTATGCAGAACAAATAAGAAGATTGCGGGAGGCTATTAAGGAGAAAAGGCGAGGCAAACTGCGGGCTGGAGTGTTGTTCCATCAAGACAACGCACCTGTTCACAAAGCTGCAATTGCCATGGCTGGCATTCAGGAAGCGGGCTTTGAGTTGGTGGAACACCCCCCCTATTCACCAGATCTAGCCCCCAGTGACTTCTATCTCTTTCCACGACTCAAGGAACACCTCCGAGGCAAGAAATTTGATGATGATAGCGACGTGATGGCCGCGGTTGAGGACTTTTTTGAGAGTCAAGATAAAGATTTTTTTTGTAAGGGAATTTTAGGTTTAGAAAAGAGATGGACTAAATGTATAGACTTGCTAGGAGACTATGTTGAGAAATAAATATATTTTTTTATTTTATTCATTGTGTTTATTATTGATTATCATTACTTTTGGATCACCCCTCGTATTATTAGAAAAAAATTGTCCGCCTGATAAATTGCTACAAGGTTTTTTTTTATGTATTGGGTTCCCTTATTTTGCCGCGATATTATCAACTAACTTCGCTTATTAGTCTCATACACACAGAAACAGTCCACGAATACAATAGTGATAACTTGGTCTTAACACTTTGTGTTCGGCATCATCATGATTCAGCCTTACGCCGTTCTCTGTTTGACTATAAGTCTCGTCAACAAATGATTGTTTGATGGTTGCAGTAATTTGGTGCCGTTTCTGTAAGAATGGAATTCAACATCCCCATCTTGCCCGTAGCTGTTGTTTAAGATGACTAAGGGATGATATAATATGGATATAACATCTATACCGGAGAAGGAAAATCTATACCAATAAATAAAATTGGAGTGTCTGTTTGTAATGTCAAAATAATAGGCTTTTTTCATGCTCACAGGGTTATTTGCTCGACACCTATGCCTAAAATACAGATTAAAAAATTTTTGTCTGTCTGTCTGTTTGTTCCGGGTAATCTTCAAAACGGCTGAACCGATTTCAAAAATTCTTTCACCAATGAAAAGCTATAATATCAGGGAGTAAACTAGGCTATATTTTATCCCGGTATTCCCACGGAAACGGCAACTACGCGGGTAAAACTACTAAAACCGAAGCGAAGCGAGGGCGGGTTGCTAGTTCGAAATAAAACCCTATACCTACCTGTCAACCAGTGTGGTATAGTAGGTCAATTGCCCTCCTTTCGTGGAGGGAGCTCGAGCCCAGCAGTAGCTAGTAAGGCTGCAGTTCTTGCCTAGGAAAACGTATAACACAAATTGCTAAACAATTCGTCTGTGCGACTTCTTACTTTATGAAACTCCCTTTTTGAGTCTTCTCCAAATCTGCCTTCACAACAACGACTTTATTTTAATGTGACGATGTGTAAAATTATTTTCATACGTATTTTTTTATATGAAGACGATTTCTTTTCGCCTTCATACCCGAATATAGTGGTTACTCGTCCACTTTCTATCTCGAATCTTTGATATCGAGAATTACTTAATTTTTGCATAACCCAAAATTCGAGTCCACAATCCCTAAAAAAGAACACGGTCCCAAGTGGGAGACAAGTAGCTCTAAAATATATAAGAAACTAATTTATTATTAATTATTCCACAGGTAGACGATTTTTCTGACAAGGAAAACCTCAAATCCAATTTAGACAACTATATAAAGAGATGGAAAGGTAAGGTACGATTAATAAGAAACAGTCAACGCGAGGGTCTCATTAGAACCCGCTCGAGAGGCGCACAGGAAGCCACGGGTGACGTCATCGTCTTCCTTGACGCTCACTGTGAGGTCAACATTAATTGGTTACCTCCTCTACTTGCCCCTATATACCGTGACTACAGAATCATGACAGTACCAGTCATAGATGGCATCGACCACAAAACATTCGAATACAGACCGGTATATCAACACGGATCAAATTACAGAGGTATCTTCGAATGGGGAATGCTATACAAAGAGAACGAGGTTCCAGAAAGAGAAGCAGATCTTCACAAACACAAATCCGAGCCATATAAAAGTCCTACTCACGCTGGAGGTCTTTTCGCCATAAATAGAAGATATTTCCTCTCAATTGGGGCTTACGATCCTGGTCTACTTGTATGGGGCGGTGAGAATTTCGAATTGAGCTTCAAAATCTGGCAATGCGGGGGCAGTATTGAATGGGTACCTTGTTCTAAAGTCGGGCATGTATACAGAGCATTTATGCCTTACTCTTTCGGTGATTTAGCGAAGAATAGAAAGGGATCCCTGATTACAACTAACTATAAGAGAGTTATAGAGACTTGGTTTGATGAAGAGCATAAAGAATACTTCTATACAAGAGAGCCAATGGCTAGATTCTTGAACATGGAAGACATTAGCGAGCAATTAGCTTTAAAAGAGAGGTTAAAATGTAAGCCGTTTAGTTGGTACATGGAGAATGTGGCTTATGATGTATATGATAAATTTCCCAAGCTACCGAAGAATATTCACTGGGGAATGGTGAAAAATAAGGCTGCAGGGATCTGTTTAGATACTCTGGGTAAAGCAGCACCAGCTTATATAGGTAAGTTATATAATTTTGATGTTTTTACGCCTATCATCATAGTTTCAGTTTATATACCATTGTGGAGGAGTGTGACACTCCTCCACAATGGGAGGGAAATTGACCTAGTACACCACGCTGGTCTGGCGGGTTGGTATTAGATTTTATTCGAGATTTCCTTCTCCTCCCCAATTGTTATATCTACACTAATATTATAAAGAGGAAAAATTTGTATTTTTGTGTGTGTGTGTATGTTTGTAATGAATAAACTCAAAAACTACTGTGCCGATTTCAAAAATTCTTTTACCATTGGAAAGCTACATTATCCCTGAGTAATATAGGCTATATTTTATCCCGGTATGCCCACGGAAACGTGAACTACGCGGGTAAGGCGACTGTAACCGAAGCGGGGGCGGGTTGCTAGTGCATAATATATTCCTTAGTCGTCTTTTACGACACTCGCGGGTTAGATAGGGAGGTGGTGAATTGTATTCTTACTCCGTCACCACACTGTAACGCGCTTTCACACTTTTACGCCTAATATAGGCGTGAAAGTTGATTTATACCTACGAATAGGATAGGGTGCATTGTTTTCTTACTCCTAAGCAATAAGGAGAGTTCCTATTAAAAAAAATCGCTCTTCAATTTGTCTTACTATTACTGACATTGTTTACAGGCACTTCAACGTGTCACGGAGCTGGTAACAGTCAATTGTTCCGTCTGAACGAGGCGGGCCAGTTAGGTGTCGGCGAGCGCTGCGTTGAAGCTGATGTCAATAATGTCAAACAAGCCTTCTGCAGGCTAGGCACCGTTGATGGTCCATGGAGGTGAGTTGTACAATTTAGAATGTCACATCTTTATCTGTCATCATCACAGCTCGTATACGTCTCACTGCTGGGCTCAAGCCTCCTCCACAGTAGGGAGGAAATTGACGTAGTATCCCACAATGGACTGGCGGGTTGGTATAGGGTTGTATTTCGAGTTTACTTTGTCTTGCATATATGTTATCTGCATATTGTAATCCCTTAGTCGTATTTTAGGACATCCACGGGCAAAATAGGGAGTGGTGAATTGTATTCTTACTCCGTCACCGGGTGGAAACCGCACCAAATTACTGCGACCATCAAACAACCTGCGATTACGACCCTGTCCCTCTCATTCAGCATCATTTGTTGACGAAGCCTATAGCTTTAGACGAGACGACTTAGGGATTAAATATGCACATAACATCTATGCAAGAGAAGGATAACTCGAAATGAAACCCTATACCAACCCTTCTGATCAGCGTGGTATAGTAGACCAATTTCCCTCCTATTCTGGAGGTGGCTCGAGCCCAGCAGCGGGACATATATGACCTGAAATAATGATGATTGTGAATGAATTTATAAAAAAAATATTTATTATTATTGAATTTTTAGGCAATAATATAATGACAGCACTGCATTATAAATATTGTCTCTGTCAGTCACATAGTAAGAATTCAATTCACAATCACCCTTTTTGACCATGAAAATACGAATAAGGGATATAATATGCATATAACAACTATGCAGGGGAAAGAGAACTCGAAATGAAACCTTAAACCAACTCATCTGACAGACGTGATATAGTAGGTGAACCTTTTTTATTGCAAACGGTGGCAAAAGAGCAGACAGTACACCTGATGGTAAGTGTTGCTGCCGCCCACCGACCTTTACTAGGCCGCTGCCTACCGTGAAGAATGTGAAGGGAGTTTGAATATGTGCAATGAGGTTCGGTGAAACTAAAGGCATCAAAACCCACCATACGTAATTGCTACTACTCGGACGTCAATTTTCTGCGAGGGTGTGGTACTACCCTGAACGGACCAGCCCGCGGCTGTAGACAGGCAACTGTCAACAGTGTGGTCCTACCCTCGAAGACTCGAACCTAGCAATGAGACCTATATGAGCTAAGCTGAAATTAATGCTTCTTGTTCACAGTTTTGATGACGCCCACGGACATTTAATCCACCGCCTTCACGGGTATTGTCTCACATTACAACCACATTCGAAGCAGCTGGGCCTGGCGCCTTGCGATCCAAACAACACTTACCAACAATGGACTATCTCACATAAACCACCCAATTGGTGAGGTAATTAGTAGTATTTTAGCATTAGGATAAAACTGGTTGCGATATTTGGATATTTATCCGCCTTGCCTTATAGATAAGCTGAAGTTAATAAATTATTAATCGTTGTAAATAAAACTTTACGGGTTTTATCGCGTTTGTATTTGATTTTCGATTGCGAGACGTTTCGAACACTTTACAGCGTTCATGGTCACGTACGGACTAAGATGTCTCACGTCCATATGTCATCGTTTGCTGTAAAGTGTTCGAAACGTCGGGCAATCAAATCATTTATTCTGCGTAAGGCCCTTAAGGGCACTTACATGTTGTCAAATTTACACATCGTTTGAATACAATAATCTACCACCGGATCGGAACGCGGCCACAAGCTGAGAAGAGCCGGCAAGAAACTCAGCGGACTGTCATTTTTTTTTATCTTTTAAATATATATAATTTTATACTTCGTACAACATATATGGTATTAAAAATTAAATACAAACGCGATAAAATCCGTTAAGTAGTTTTATTTATGGTGTGTAATACTCGTAAACATCAGAAATCATTAATTTTTAAACGGTTTTGGTTCTCGCCAAATTTCTTATTCATGCAATTCCACTCGCGAGTCATTTTGAAGCAAGATAGGTAGCCCATGACAAATTTTATGCAGATTATCTTTAAAAAAAAATTCTATTGAAGCAAAAAAGACAATAAAACGCGTGACAAATTGCTTTTATATCCTTCAGTGGCATTGTTAGTGTACAAAATCAGCCCCGAAGCTTTTTGAATAAATAATTCTGTTGCCATATGATAAATTTCAGTCTCGAGATGATTTTTTTGAGCAAATAATTTTTAAAATAAGATTAGATATGTATTTGGATATCCCATGAAAACATTGTAAGTGTAGCCCAATTTGCTCGCATTTTTGAAAGAGTGTTTGGAAAATTAATATTGGTACTTCGAAATGGGCCCAAAATATTAATAACTCCAAAAAAGTGGCCCTTACATTTATATTAGAAAATCAAAAATATTTCAATCTGCAAATTTCCTCGTCCGAGCAAAACTTTGTTTAATAATGGACTTATTAACACACGTAGGACTTGAACCCACATATATTGGAAATCTATTAGTATTAAATTATAATGTGTAAACCTTTTTGAATAGAGAGCGCATGGAACGTCACCCACACTGGCCTAATTGTTAAGATGGTTGAAACGGAATTCCAATAGATGTGAGTCCGAAACCCATAGACAATTTTCAATAGATGGCGTATGAAACGTCACTCACTCTGGTCTAATTGGTAAGACGGTTGGAATGCATTTCGTACGAATCCGAATCTTACGTGTGATAAACACTTTTCGATAGATAGCGTGTGGAACGTCACCCACACTGGCCTAATTGATAAGTCGGTAACTAACATATCACAAAACTTTAATTCATCTTTCAGCTCTCTGTGATACTTTGTTTCTTTTGCTTAATTAATAAAGAGAAAAAACTACTTCAAATGTCTCAATATCGCAACTTGTATAAATAATACTGCCCTTAGGCGTAAGTTGGTCGCGCCGAATGTGTTTCAAGAGTTAGGATTGCTAGTAACAGAAATATTTTATATATTGTGATTCATTATGAGAAATATATGTCTCTCTATTCATAAACAATAATGTATTTTTTTATCTATAATGCACAAAAACCGCTACAAATTTGGTTTTTTTTTAAAAGCAGGGTTCTTATCCTAATTACTTGGGGTCGACTCAATATGTACTCTTTTTTTTGTATATATAGCAAAAGTTATTGGCAATAGTTATACGATCAACCGACTGCCTGACGTCAACCCTCCTTAGAAATGTAATTGTTGACCTGACGGCATATCCAATTCGCCCAATTCGATAAAAATAGCTGCCATCCTTAGAATAATAACGTATAAAAGAATAGTGTCGATACTTAAGCGATCAAAAACGTGAAGCTAAAAATATTACATGCGTGCAAGCGATTAAACACATACACACCATTATACAATAGAGGTGCCTTGTACGCAGTGACCTTGTACATATTGGAACAGTACGGCATAAGGAGTCATCTGGCTCTAATTTAAATGCTTCAAATTTTGTGCGCGGAGTTAGCTTCTATGAGTTATTATTCTAAGCCGCCATACAGCTTGACAGTTAGCTTGTATGTGAAATCAAATAAAAACGTTCATCCAACAGCCGCCGTTCAGCCAACAGATAATAGGGATATTGCGGATATGAAGTTTCGGATACGGTTACGGTTGGGAATTATTTCGAGTTATTAGTTTCGAATAGTTTCAATTATGTATATTAGACGTTCAGTAAATTGTAAATGCTGTGTCGTGGTTATAGTATTAATCCCCTTATCGTAGAAATTAACTTCAACGAAACTAATAATTCGGTACCGAGGGTTCGCCCTGGACGGTTTAGCCGGAAAAATAAACCTAGAATCTACTATAAACTCTATATTGTTGATTGAAAATCAAGCGTTTTTACAAAAAATATTTCAGTGCACTCGCCGTATCAAAATAATTTTCTACATAGATTTTTATCATTACTCATTGATTTTTTTAATACTGGTATATATTTCTCATTTTAAAATAATAAATTCTGTATTTTCATTCAATTATTGTGTACTTAATTCTTTTGTGAAAATTCTTTGTATAACCGAACTGCCTTACTAGTAAAAGCCTTCGTATGTTCAAGTATAAATTGATATAGCCTTGTTAGCTTTAATATGAACAGAGATAGCACACAATGCTAAAATTGCACTCGACAAGAGACAAAGCGCTTTTCTTGATTGATATACACTCTACATTTAACTGCTTCTATAGGAGCAACAAAGATTTCATTAAGCCAAACCTGTCGAGCGATATTTTGCTGTAAGTGCTAACTCTAAGCGACTAGCAAATTGATACAGAAAAAGATTAGACTTTCTTCGAATTTCAGCGGAAACGAAAAAGTATCATGTCTTGTACTATATTCAATCTTAGTGTTTTAACGTAAATTAAATAATTTTAATAACATTTTGCATCATGTAATGCGGAGGAACTGCTGGTGTATAATGTATATGATATAACAGTGCTTTATACATGTTTTCCACCAAAATTCTTAGAAGATACCATTAAGTGTAGACACTGTTGAGGGCGACGATATGACTTATTGACGGGCATCGACTTTAAATGAAGTATTTATTTGTTAATAAAGATTTGACTTAAAGGTCTCAGTAACCGAGGCATAAACTACAAAAAAATTAGACCTTCAGGAATCTTCACAAGATGTAATATGATCTACGTAATATATATATATATAATTTAAATTAATACAGTCATTATCAAAGCTTGAAATGGCATTTTTTTATGTTTAACCATGTTTAATTAAACTAAAACAGTGAAGCCTGGATAAGTAGAGCCTGGATAAGTAGGGCCTAGACATGTGAGAAGCTTCTGTTACAGGGAATTTTTAAACCTTTGCAACCGAAAATAAATTTCTCAAATTTTTACTGTGTATTTTTCAAGCATTTACAACTGAGACTTAGTTTCTTATGTTTTTTCAATGTTTATCTCTATCATTGGAATTTTGTAGCTTTGTAGTCCTTTTTTGTGTGTGTATATGTCTAGCTGTTAGCCGCAGATGGCTTTAACAGCTCAACCCGGGCTGTAGGTTACCGCTGAGGGGTCTCAACCCAGGAGCTTCTGTTGTGTGCGCTGCGCTTTATATGCCTTTACAATCTGCTCTCTCTCTCGCTCTCTCCTCTTATGTAAAGCATTAAATGATAAAAATGTCGATTCCTCAGATCCCACTTATCCAGGTTTTATTATACCAGATTAAAAAGAATAACAAAATATAAAACTTTATCAATGCCTATAGAATTATGCGTTGTTCCCAGATTACTAACAAAATTTGTTTAAAATGCTGAGGTTATTTATTCTTTAGTTAATAATAATTAAAAAATGTATACAGCCTTCATTACTCTTGACCGAAATACGTAAGATGTGATTCTGAGTATTTTTAACGAAAAAATCACGTTAATTGAAGAAAAGAAATGGTACAATGAATCTCGTATTCATGACATTGGTTGGAATTTCAAAGCTAAGATAAAAAAAAAGAACGATAATGTTGACTTGTGCAGTTGGCATCTCTAACGTCATCAAAGCATCTCCATGGAAGATTAGTGGCCTTAACACGAATATTTTCATTTTGATGCAATTATTCGTGCTAAGACCACTAATCTTCGTATTCGTTACGCTATCGAAACTAATTTGTATGGGATTTGGAGCAGCGCCTCTATCGGACGATAGGGGCACTAGTCCAAATCCATAAAAATTTAACAGTTAATACAAAAACTGCAGGTTCTTTTCATCTGCAATATGCTGAGATGGAAACGTTTTATGATGAGCTGCATTTTATTTATATATATAGTATATTTACATACATGTGATTTCATGTATTGACATAATATTTACTTCATTAATTTGCGTATAAAATATGAATATTAATTCCCTATTATTTAGTTTAAAGCACGTCCTATATTGATGACTATGAGATTAAATTAATGATTTTTTAGAGAAAATTCTATATAAAAAATATTCCTTAAATAACTTTAAAGAGAGATTCTTTTATTATCGTTCCTGATTTTTTAAGTTCGTAATTAAGATCTCTTAAGTCATTGATACATTTAATTCTCTACTCGTGTAAAATAATGAGATTATGAACTTTGTCTCTGCGTAGACCATTTGTCTTCTTTAAGAGATATATATTAGACATAAGAACTAAAGCATAAATATTCGCTTAATACTTTGATACGAACTTGTACATACAGCAATACTGCTTTGAGTTTGTGCAAGGATGTTGCGAAAATGAAATACCGAACGTGGATTCCAATATCAATATTAGAATAACATCAAACCGGTTTCAAATAACCATTACGGTTATCAAAAGTTTCGATATTTTTTTAGGGAATTATAAAATTAAAATACAAAGTAACTATTTGACTTCATTGTAATAGATATTACGTCTTTCGGACTTCGTCTCTATACGACGCATTACGTAGCTTATAACATCCGTTCTGTGGGCTTAGCATGTGTCAAAAGTATTCGTATCGTTATCGAGACCAATTTGTATAAGATTTGGAGCAGCGCCTCTATCGGACGCTAGGGATATTGCTCCAAATTCATACAATTCGATAACGTTACGAATCCTTTGACGCAAATATTCGTGCTGAGCCCACTGATATATATTCAGTGCAACCATTATGATATTTTTGCCAATTATTTTTTATTGTTATAGGTTATTAGTGTTCTTTTTTCAGAGTAATTAAATCCAACGCATTTGAGAAGAGATCAAGCAAATAGCATTTCACACATTATAGATTGCAAATGTTTTATTCTTATTAGTTTTGTATAAAATGTATATTAATAATTATATATTATAACGTTTAATATATATTTTCTTGAAATATTAAGCGATAAATCGTCCACCGGTCTCTCTATTCCAACAGCATATCTATATAATTATTATATGGTTTTGTTTTGATTGGAAGTTGAAGTTATTTGTTTATTGCATATATTTAAAATATACTAAAAACTATCGATTTGTAAAAACAATATAATATTTTCATATTACAAGTAATTCAATTTAGTTTAGATAGAGCTATACAATAAGATGACGTCAAGGCAATTTTTATTATATTTCTTGCCAATTGTTTGCGAGAAAGGAATAGAATATACATCCTCTTATAACTAGTATATTTATATAGCGTGCATTAATTTAACGATATTATTCCTAATCAACTTTTTTTAGTATGTTATTCTGTGCCTTTCTGTTTAAGTGGAGTGTGACACTGAAAATGTAATGAATGAAGTATTTTTAATTTTCCGAAGTCAGCGTCATTGTATGGGTTAATAGAATGATTGTTATTTCACTAACTTGACAGTTTTATATATTTTTCAATATAATAAATAAATTATTATTTATTGTTATAATGTTTTTTATTTAGTGAAATTCGTAAACACTATTCTTGCATGTTAACACCAACACTATGCCGAATCGTTAATAAAATTGCATATTTTGTTTAAAAGTACCTGCCCGTCCCAAAAAGACCTCGCTTATGTAGGTATAATATAAGCAGTTAAGAAACGTATAGAAAGCATATTAAAGCTCTTGTGACGAACCAATAATAAAACTCACTACCCTTTTTCTTGCCCATAATAGGTATTGTAAAAGACAGCTTAAGGATATAAATGCAGACAACTCTTATGCTATCTTAATATTCTATACCACCCCGTCTAATCAGCATTTTATAAGTTTGTTACGCTTTGACGCTTAAACCACCGAACCGATTGCAAAAATTCTTTCAGCAATGTAAAGCTATAACATCAGGGAGTAAAATAGGCTATATTTTATCCCGGTATTCCCACGAGAACGAGAATTACGCGGGTAAGACGACTGAAACCGAAGTGAAACGAGGGCGGGTTACTAGTAATGAATATATATAATTTCCTTTTCATTGTGGAGGAAATTTATTCCCAATAAAAAGCAATATTAGACTTGCTTTGCCGTGAATCATAAAACCCACCTGAAGAATCCCCAGAATGGCAGCCGACAGCAGTATTCTCCTGAAGAACTTGTAACACCACCTGCAATCGGCGACTTAACGTTGGCGATGATTGTCAATGGAATTAAGACGAATATCTTTCGTTAATGTCTAATAATAAACATTGACTTTTAAAGAAATAAAAACAAACTCAATTGTAATATAGTTATGTATTTCATAAATTATATATGTATATAATTAAATAAGCAGTTATAAATAACATAATTTTATAACTATCTACTAGTGTACTGTTAAAAATTTCAAAATTGACATACTAATGTTCTCACAATATTTATTAGTCAGCTAAACAGTACGCCAACACTAAAGTCTAGATCAGCGCAGTATTCGGATAATTGGTGTATAGGTGACCATTTGTAGAGCTTTAGAGGATATTTACGGCAGATCAACCCTAGAAGCTAACCACAAATTTTTGTAGTATGCATCAAAGTAGTTGACTAGACGAAATTAAAGGGTTGATAGAAATTTAAGTCAAATAGACTCTTTAACATGAAAAACTTGTATCAGCGGTAATTTATTAGCTTGAAAATTATATAAGCAGTTTAAACTGGCGCTATGGGATTTATATAATCTTAGGAAAGGCGTAATATTGAATTATATTAAACAAATGTATTGTTAACGTTTATATGTCCCTTTGTGGTGATGAAATAAGAATACTAAGGTACCATCCCTTACTGTGCCATGGGAGTCGCAGGACCCGTCTGAGGGATTAGGAAAATAGGCACCAGCACTCTTCGGGAAAGTTACAACACCAACTGCTATAGACAAGCCTCTCCATAGCTCGTCATGGCTTTATCCCACCTTGGAGAGGTCTAAGTTCGACTATGGATTGTGTTTATGGATGATGGATGAAATGAAATGCCTCAAATAATCATTGAATGTTTAAAACATGGCAGGGTGAATATAGTTCTTTTAATCAGCAGCTGAATTTAGAAGCTATCCAGAAATAAGGATTCAGAACATAATAAATATATTCATTATTGGTTATGTTCTAAACGGCTTAAGTTGATTTAAAGAATGAAACCAATCAGATAACTAATCTCTAGAGAGAATTATCATTTTCATCAAAATTCACCAAAGTATTATAAACAACAATATAATTGTGGTAAGTATTATTCAATTTTATAGCACAAATTATTATTATTATACATATTAGAATCTATTCTTCATATTGTTACGCGTAAATGTGGCCAAAATTTATTAAATCGCTGAATACTCATTTAATTCTCAATAGCATTAATTTTTTTTTTTCGTTGATACCTCCACAAAAATTACTTTATATATCAGTGGACTTAACACGGATATTTGCGTTAATGTTATCGAGACCAATTTGTATAGCATAGGCGCAGTACCCCTATCGGCCGATAGAGGCCCTGCTCCAATCTCATACAAATTGGTCTCGATAACGATACGAATACGTTACTAGTAGAAAAAAAGTGAGATTATCAATTTTCAAAATTATAAATCAATGCAAAATTATATTGATAATGGATGAATTGTTACAACATATTATTGAATACATTATTTTCCATCTTTTGACATACAAAGAGTAATTAAAAATGTTACATAATTATAATTATGTTATCGAGTATTATTATTACTTTGCAAATTTGAAAAACTAAAGTACACACTATTAGGAAGGAGTTTTGGACCACCACTCATCCCAATTTATGATTCGCCTCGACTGATCTAAAACTGACCAATTCGGTGACGGAATATCCGGAGCCAACCAATTGAAATCATCCAATTTATTCCAATTATTTGAGTTTCGATCCAATGAGGACATATTGAAATGCTTTTCTAAATCTTGATAATACAAATTGTATGGTGCAGTGTAAATATTGAAACAGTCCTCAACGATTCCTTTACTTGTAACATGTAAATAAACTTCACAATTGGTTGATGTGTGCATACGTAACTGTTGACATGCTGTAACAATCTTGCAGTTAATACATTTGTCTACAAATACAGATGATGTTACCGGTCCGGACAGAACAATACAGTTTTCTAAATTGGTTAAATGCAAAGTACCCATAACACCTTTGAGGCCAATAGTACAATTTTTAAGATTACGTAGAGCAACATCTCTTTGGAACAAATCATCATTTTCCAGCAACAGCACTTTGTTTTCTTGTGAATCGAAACCGAAAAGTTTTTCATCCCATTTGTTACTATCATTCTTTCCAGCAGCGTCGGCCTCATCCATAGACTCTTGCTTTTGACTATGAGATTTTGGCAGTTTCTTCTTTGAAAATCCAAACTTTTTCCTAGGAGCGTACTGGTCTTCTAATTCGTAACATTTTGTTTGCAAATTCTGTACTATACCTAAATATTTGCGTATATTAAACTCTTTGAGAAAAAATGAGGAAGTGACAACATATTTTTGTAATTCATTAGCTTCTCGTTTTATGCTATCAAACTGTAAAGGCAATGCACTAGTGTCCGTTGTTGGTATCTGAGATAGCATATCTTCAATTAATTCAGATTTCATTTTGAATGCACCAGAGAAATAATCTTCATTTTCATTTGATGCATCTACTTCCTCTCTTGCCTTGTGTGCTTTATGTAATTTTTCTAACCGTTGTGCATCTCGCCTACTTAATCTTTCTAACACAGAATATTTGTCATTCATTTCTTTAATAGTTCTTCTATCTTTTTATTTAATTCAGAATTTTGATCTGTTGCGCTTTTAAGAACTGCTATTGTTTGACTACTCCGTTTCCTTGCATCAGTAAATTTGGAATCTTCTTCATACTATAAAGAAAATAAGGGTTATTTTTTGACAAAACTAAAATCGTGTAACACAGAAATATGTATCAAAATGGATCAAACTTGATGAATTAATAGTTTGTTACCATATTATTACATTATGAAGATTTAATGGACACTGAGATTACAATAACATTTATGACAATTTATAATTTGGTCGAATAAATTTCAGCAAATTCTTATAAACTTTTTAGTAGTAAGACATAGGTACACATAAGCCAAAAATAGCATTATAGTTACCACAAACAAACTCATGCACAAAAATTAATCTCACACCATCTAAGACAAACTAAATGATCAGTGACCACAATGATAACAGAAAATAATGACCTGTTTAATTAACTCATCATCAGGTTTGACCAACTTGAATAGTGCATAACCAATTGTTCCAAATGTAGCCACCCAAAATGTGGCTCTAATAGCAACAGACATCTCACCGCTAGTTTATATTTTGCCCTCGCTTCTCCAATATGTCAAATCTACCTCCCTAGTTTTTTGGTTAGATAGCTTTTCACCGATACCGTAATATCCTTCTAAAGCCCAGTTGTAGTTTTTGTACAAGTACAGACGGAAATCTGAAAGAAATACACATAACAATCTCAGCATATAATTATTATATATTTATCACATAGATAGATACAAAATTCGAATTTATCAAATGTACTGTGAGGCTGAGGCCGCACTACGGTGAAACCGAGGCGATTTTTAACCGCGTGAGTTTGTGAAACAGGAAAGCGAATACAAGCGGCCGCACTTGCGATATTTACCCGCGACTGATTATAAAACTGCGAAATGTTACAAAATTGTCGTGGTAAAAAACCGTAGCAAAATCTGTAATCTATAGAACTAAGTGGGCGCACACGCACTATACGTTAACCGTGGGTGGTTTTTTGACTAGTATTCCGCCTACCGCCGTGAAGAATAGTTGTGTTGTCGTTCCGTTACAATTAAATAATTATATTTTGTATCCATGAAGGTGGTAAGGTGTGCATCCATGTATGGACGCACATTGCATAAAATTTTTATCGAACTGTCTGAATTCGACAGTAGTTGAAAATTTATCTGGATGGTCTCTTAAAATTTTATATTTCTTCTGAAAAAACCTTTCTTAAATCTACGGCTAGTAATTGCGAAATTTTCGTTGACGTCTTTTTTTTCTATTTCTTAGTATCCAAGTAACAACACATACTGCTCGTTTGAAATCCATTTTCAAACTGTGCAAATCACGGGCGGTTTAAAATCATAGTGTGTGCGTCTCGAGCGGTTTCGCAGTTACAGCGGTTAACCGCTCGCGGACAAAAACCGTAGTGCGGCCTCGGCCTAACAATATATTCTTAAGTAAAAAATACAATATATATTATTTCCGAGCATTGGCATATTTTACAGGTTTATTTTTCCGATAAACCGACATTAAAAGACAAGTGAGTGATATTGACTGCTAAACTTGCACTATGACAATCCAGACATATGATCCATCAAATCCAATCCATGACAATTATTGTTTATGAAGAAATTCAATGCATAACAACCATGGTCATTACAAAAACTTCATTAAATCGTCATCATTTCAGCTCATATACATCCTACTGTTGGGCGCGAGCCTCCTCCACAACAGAAGGGAAATTGACCTTACTATACTGTGCTGGTCAAACAGGTTGGTATAGGGTTTTATTTCGAGTTTTCCTTCTCTTGCATAGATGTTACACTCATATTATATCCCTTAGTCGTCTTTTACGACACCCACGGGCAACAATGAGGGAGTGGTGAATTGTATTCTTACTCCGTTGCCACACGGAAATTTTAAATGACTACATTAAAATTGCCTCCCCAGGTATTTTGAAATTTTCATAGAAACATCTAACAATGTTGGCCATTATTAAAAGTCCTAGACTATAATAAAAATAACTATAAAACTATTCCTCATCATCCTGCTGTTATCCCAAACATTCGGAACTGATGCAATATATACTTTTCTTCCATCATATACAGGTGTCTCTGGTTATGGAACAACTGTTCGAGTATGTTGTAGTTTAACAGTCATGGATCATAATTAGAATGTATATTTCACAAAAAAACAATAAAACGGTTGTAGTGATTTAAAAAATGTGTGTTTAAGAGCCTATACCTTAAATGTTACATGTTATGAACAGTATACATGTAGGCATTGTAAGTCACGTTGACCGTATTAATAGCTACGACACAGCAGCTACTGATGCAGTTGCAGCAGTTGATGATATTAAGGCAAAGTCTGTCTTGCTATCAGCTGATATTTTTATCTTGCTTATGCGAACATAAATCATTTATTCAATTTCTAATGAAGAAAGTGTAATATGTTGCAGATAAAGTTTCACTGTCTTTATACATTTTAATCAAATAAGAGATATTGAACGAAGGTACATCATATTGTTTTTCATAATTTGTTCAAAGTTGTGTTTCTTACCTTTATGATTACACCGGCACACAAAAAATAAAGTGGAATGTACTATGGACTGGATCTACCTACCGACATGTATTTAGACCCGCTGAATCTGAATTTCAAGTCCGTTTGGCCCGGTCACCCTCCAGTTTTGAGTAAAATGCAAAAATCTCAAAAAAGTCCAAAAATTGCAAAAAACTGCAGTCACAGCAGTGAAAAAATTTTTGTGGACTCGGATCACGTAAATACAAGTTAAGAAATTAATATTTTATGCGTGAAAAAATACAGGAAAAGTATTTAATCATGTTTTACAGATTTTTTTTTCATATTTTTAATTGCAATTTTCACGATTTTTTTGGTTTTTTGAGATTTTTTTTTTATTTTAAAACGTTAACGGGGCAAGAAAGCTTCAGCAGAACAAAATACATGAAAATCATACTCAATCTAGAGTCCAAAAAAAAATTTTATTTCGAAAACTTAAATTTGTCATGATTTATTGGCATTTTTTTGGGGTTTTCATTTTTTTTTTCAAATTTTGACGCCTCACCGGGCTAATTAACTTTTAGATTTAGATTCAGTTATTTGAAATACACAAAAATCATACATGATCCGGGTCCACAAAATGTTTTTCATTGCTGTGACTGCAATATTTTGCAATTTTTTTTAGAGGTTTTTTGCATTTTACTCAAAACTGGAGGGTGACCGGGACGGACAAACGGACTTGAAATTCAGATTCAGCGGGTCGAAAACATGTCGGTAGGTAGGTCCGGTCCAAAGTACATTCCTTTTTTTTTTTGTGCCGGTGTTATCATTCTCCTATTATTCCCCGCCCTACTAACACATGTCTCATACTATTGCTAATTTTACCCCATTCCACAAAACTTTATTAAAATTTATGGAAATAAATAATATTAGATCATAATCTCAAAACCTCAAACTACTACTCGCTTTTAGAAATAGAAAAATACATGTACAATAATACTTTAACACAAATACCGATCACTTTTGAATACCAATCAACTTGTGTCTCTCAATTTTCCTTCAATTTTACACAACATTGGTGCATTCGTGGCAAACCTATGCCGCTGAGGCCATTACAAGAAGTTGAAGTTACATTTCAATCAGATTTACACAAAAAAACTGAGTGACAACATTGAAAACTTTACGACGTCTCTAGTTTGTTAACAACTGGATATTTTTACTTTAAATATTTTTTCATGGGTTCCTACCATAACTACCGTTTGACCAGTTGCTCTATAACCTGGGACAGCCTGTATATTACAAAAGTTTTTGGCAACAGTTTTACATGACCTGCGAGATATCAATCCTCATTGGGTATGTAATTTTTGACCAGACACCATTACACGCAGTTGGCCCAGGTCTACATAAAACTGTTGACTGCATGTTATTATCATTTCGGCTCATATACATCCTACTGCTGAGATTGAGCCTCCTCCATAATATGAAATTGACCTTATTATACCATGATGGTCAGGCAGGATGGTATAGGGTTTTGTTTCGAGCTTTCCTTCGCTTGCATAGATGTCATATGCATATTATATCCCTTAGTCGTCTTTTACAAGACCCATGGATAAGAGAGGGAGTGGTGAATTGTATTTTTACTCTGTCACCACACAAAAAAATGTTATAATCTTATTTAAACATATACTTTTAGAGATATAACAAGTCTGTAGTTTCCATTCCATCCATTTTAATGGAATTACTTCTTAATGGAGCTATTGTATTGAAACTTGATCATATACATTAGATTTCTCATTTATATTTAGAATATTCTTTAATAATATTTAGTGACATTATTCATAAGTATAGGAAATGAGGCCATATAATGTACCAATCTTAAAAGCAATTACAAGTATAATGATAATAAGAACAGGTATATACTTCATATTTATCACTTTATCTCGATAATCAAATACACACATAACGTAACCAATGCATCATTATTTAATAAATATCAATTAATAACCCACATGTTCACAAACATCTTTTCAAGCATGAAATTTAGGTGGTTTTCTGTTCGGATAAATTAGGAATTATGAACTCCCACATCTAAATTCCTTTGTTCTAAATATATATATATATATATATATATATATATATATATATATATATATACATATTTTTTAATAAAAAGTAAAAATAAATACCTCTGTCAGTGTTGCACTTATACCAAAGACCGTAGGATGCGGCTAGTCCTGCAGCTTCAAATAATAACACAGTTTTTATAGAGCTTATAATATATCTTTTAAAAGCAGGCTTTGGGGTTTTGGTTAGCATAATAATAAAATAAGAAAATGAATTAATTCTTTACGTTTTCATTAAAACTCAGGCAAATATCTTGAATAAATCAAATGACGAAACAAATGTCTCACGCGATGACGTAAGGTAAAAAAAACCATAGAGATTTCTTTTTGGTTCTGTGTGTCCATACGGATAGGCAAAGGAATCAAATCCCATACAGCCAAGTCTGGTACAATTTTCTTCATATTATTTAACATTTCTTTACATAGAATAGCTTATTTATAGTCATTGTCTGCCAGTAAGTAAGTCGTTACCATTAATTAGGCGCTGAAAACCTATTTAATGATTTCTCTGGGAATTTGAGTAGAATATGAAAATACACGTAAACCACTCTTTTATCACATTCACCACAATTCAGCGCCTTAACTGTGTATTATATTACATAAAATATCAGCAAAACTAATCAATATAACTGTCATGATATGTAACTGGCCACTTTATTTATCATTTTAAATATCAGAATATTATATTCATATAAATTATTATGTCATTATACGGTATGTCAAATTCTTAAGGAATAAAACCATATTTCTTCTTAAATGGTATTTAATTGTACAATTTATTCCTTAATATAAAAATGGACAAATACCTGAAACCTGAAAGATTCGAAGCGGATCCTACGGATAGATCAGATCACTCATTCTCGAACAGGCAATCTGGCTTTCGACAAAAACATAGTACAACAACTGCTCTCCTTGACGTCGTTGACAATATACTTGAAGCGAGAGATCACGGTAAAGCTACTTTACTCGTTCTTTTAGATTTTTCTCGTGCTTTCGATTCCATAAATATTTCGTTACTTCTTTCAAAACTAGCATTTTATGGATTTCATCCTGAAACTATTAATTGGTTCCACAGCTATCTATCCACTCGTTCACAATATGTCCAGATACAAAATAGAGATGGTACTCATTCATCATCATCTATAAAAGAGGTCAATAGAGGTGTCCCTCAAGATTCTATCCTTGGGCCACTTCTCTTTATTCTATACAGCGCTGATATTACAAGCTGTATGAAACATACTAGTTGGCATTTATATGCGGATGACCTTCAGCTGTATCTTTCCTTCCATCCAAATGATATTGCTGTAGCTGTTGAAAAATTAAATGATGACCTCACTAGGATTTTGGACTGGTCTAGAAAAAATTCCTTAGTCTTGAACCCTAATAAATCAAAATATTTATTAATGGGCTCAAGAGCAATGTTAAATAAAATTAAACACCAATCACCCAACTTCGATATTAATATAGATGGCTGTCCTATAACCCAAGTAGAAGAGGCGCGCAATCTGGGAGTGGTATTTGATGGTCGGTTACATTTTGAGACCCATGTTCTGAACGCAGTACGAAATTGTTTTTATCGCTTAAAGCTGCTGTACCGCATACGTCCCTTCCTTGATGTCGACTTGCGTGTCATGCTTTGCGAAAGTCTGATTTTGTCGAAGTTAAACTATGCCGATACAGTATATGGTCCTTGCCTTCTAGCTAGAACCAAAAAAATGATCCAGCGCGTTCAGAATGCTTGTGCACGCTTTTGTTATAATATACCTCCTCGTTCGCATGTTACCCCGTATCTTAACAAGGGAAAATTGATGAAAATGTCTGCACGTAGAAAACTTCACCTGGCTACCTTGCTGTTTGAAGTTATATTATTTAAAAAGCCATACTATCTTTACAATAAGTTGTCGTGGTCACGTGACTAATAAAATAAATACAAGAGCATCTTCATATTTGTTAACTACTCCTAGGCATAAGACCACAGCTTTCCGAGGTAGTTTTAAATTTGCCGCTACTCGCTGTTGGAACGATTTATTACCACCGTATCGACTCAAAAAGTCTGTTGAATCCTTTAAATCTAGCTACAAGCTATACTTGTTAGCCCAACAACAGGATAGCTGCTAAGCATATCTGTATGTATATGTGTACGTGTTTGTATCTATATGTGCATGTTGTATTTAATGTGTATATTTAATATCCTGTGTATGTGTTTATGTCTAATGATTCTTATGACTTTCTTACCGCGTGTCTATAAATTACTACTATATAATTTCCAATTCTAACTCATCTTATAAACCGGCTCTTTTCTCGATAGTACAATCGATTACTATGTGTATACATAAACAGTTACTGTTACTCTTTGTATGTACTGTATTTATTCTGTCTATATCATGATATCTGCCATGTCTTTACTTATCTATGCAATAATATTTTATAAAACTGATGGCATAGTACCGTTCGGTATTTATTTATTATAATAAGGTCTGCTTGAGAATACGCTTTGTTTTTTATATTTTGATGTGACTACCCATGATTTCACCCCTATGGTTCTATATGAAAACCAGCGCTACACCGTCTCGGTGCAGCTTATGCTGATATAGGACCTTTTTCGATCTCTATGTATTTTCTCTTTGTATTTGTTATTTAATCTGTTATATCTTCGCTTTAGTTTTGTAACTTTTTTTAGTATTATATAACTCTTAAGTATTTTTTAAGTTATTCGTTAGTATAATCTTAGGAATTTTATATAGATTCTGTACTGTTTTATTACTACGAGATCGAAATAAATGAGTTTTCTTTCTTTCTTTCTTTCTTTCTTTCATTATCATGGATCCATTGGAAGATATCATTCGTAAATTTCTTAGAAGCCATTCAAACTAAAGAAAAATCAGTAGGTAACTACAAATACCTTCTACTGATTAATCATATATCACCACTCCTTTTTACTTACATCAAGGGTTTGAAAGATTTTGATTCTGCTATGGGAAAATTAGATACCTTATTTATAAAACCACCTAATGAAATCTATTCACGTTATCGATTAGCCAAACGGCAACAACAGAGTGGTGAATCAATTGATCAATATAGTCAAACGTTGAAACTTCTAACGAAAGCTTGCAATTTTAAATCGGTGAGCGCAGAGCAAAACGAAAATGACTACGTTAGAGATGCTTTTATCTCTGGGTTGTCCTCACCGGCAATACGACAACGTCTTCTTGAGAACAATAATCTTACTTTAGACCAAGCTTATCAACAGGCGCGGTGCCTAGAAATGGCACAAATACAGAATGATAGCTATCATCCAGAACTTACGTCTAACATGAATCAAACTTCTAGTAACGACACAACTGCAGTTAGTACAATGCATAAATTACCAAAATACAATTCTTGTTACTTTTCTGGAAATCAACGCCATCCTCGCTACAAATGTTCTGCTTTTAACACTACTTGTACCTTATGTAAGAAGAAAGGACATTTTTCGAAAGTTTGTCTCAGTAAAAAAGAGCAAATAGCTGCAGCAAGTGAGACAACAGAATCTGAAAATACTACCCATGCCATGTCTACTTCATCACATACATTTTCTTGCATCCTGTCAGCAGCGAATCTAAATAGAGCTATAGTACCAGTTATTATAAACGGAAAAACCACCGCTAGAGCACTTATTGACACAGGCAGCACCTCAAGTTTTATCGATGAACGTCTTGTTACTTTATGCAATTTAAATATTATTCCATGCAAACAAAAGATCACAATGGCAACATCAAGCTTAAGTACTCAAGTGAATGGATCATGTACATTAGAATTAAATATTCAAAATCAAATTATCACCGTTACACTAATGATTATGGATGGACTTTGTTCTGACATCATCTTAGGCCACGATGTTTTACAGAATCATAAAGCTTTAGAAATGAAATTTGGTGGTTCTCAACCTACACTTAAGCTATGCGTTTTGTCTGCAGCTAACATTGAGCCAGTTAGCTTGTTTGCTAATCTATTACATATTAAGAAACCAATCGCTATAAAGTCTAGGAGACACTCTGATTCAGATTCTTTATTTATTAAAGACGAAATCCAAAAACTATTGGATGATAAAATAATAGAACCTAGTTTTTCGCCATGGAGAGCTTAAGTACTGGTTACATCTAGCAAACATCATAAGAAAAGAATGGTTATAGATTACTCACAGACCATAAATAGATACACAGAACTGGATGCTTATCCTTTACCGTCGATAGAAGGACTTATTTCAAAAGTCGCTAAATACAAAATATTTAGTAAAATTGATTTACGCAGCGCTTATCATCAAATTCCTATTGTGGAACATGAAAAGCCGTATACCGCCTTTGAAGCTTGCGGACATTTGTATCAATTTCGACGTATACCGTTTGGCGTAACTAATGGCGTAGCAGCGTTTCAAAGAGCCATTAATAATATACTAGAAAAAGAACATTTACAAGGAGTATATGCGTATTTAGATGATATCACAATTTGTGGATACGATGAAGCTGATCATGATAAGAAATTAAGCTCATTTAAGGAAATTGCAATTCGCTACAACTTAAATTTAAATCTACACAAAAGCGAATTTTCAAAGACGGAAATAAATTTACTAGGCTATAATATATGCGATAACATAATAAAACCTGATCCAGAACGACTTCGCCCACTTTTAGAGATGCCGGTACATAAAGACCTAGCTTCACTTAGAAGAACTATGGGCATTTTCGCGCATTATTCAAAATGGATACCTAAATTTTCAGATAAAATAAAAGATCTTGCAAGATCACAAAAAATGCTGCTTTCACCTGATGCTGAAAATGCCTTCCACTCATTAAAAACAGAAATAGCAAAAGCTGCAATAACGGTTATAAATCCAAACATTCAATTAACTGTTGAAACTGACGCATCCGATTATGCCATAGCTGCTATTCCAGCACAGGAAGGAAGACCAATAGCATTATTTTCTAGAACTTTAAACATTCATGACCGCAATCATTCAGCAATAGAGAAAAAAGCCGCCGCGATTGTAGAAAGCATTAGAAAATGGAGGCAATTTCTTATAGGTAAAACATTTCAACTTATAACTGACCAAAAATCAGTATCGTATATGTTTGATCAAAAACATAACACAAAAATAAAAAATGATAAAATTCAGCGATGGCGTTTAGAACTCTCATGCTATAATTTTGACATCACATATCGCTCAGGTAAGGACAATATAGCTGCCGACGCTCTCTCGCGTGCAAACGTAACAGCATCAACACAGGCCATCTCTGAAAATCTTCTTGAACTGCACAAAAAGCTATGTCATCCTGGTATAACACGCATGGTTCACCGGGTTAGAGCTAAAAATTTGCCATATTCTGTTGAAGAAATCAGGCGAATCACAGGGTCATGTTCAGTTTGCGCTGAAATAAAACCTAGATTTTTTAAGACAAAGGGTACCTTAATTAAAGCTACATCTCCATTTGAAAGAATTGCAATTGATTTTAAAGGACCCCTGCCATCTTATACGGGTAATCATTACATGCTCACCATGGTGGATGAATTTTCAAGATTTCCTTTTGCAATACCTTGTTCAAATATTAGCTCGGAAACAGTCATAAAGAAGCTATCCGAATTATTTGCAATATTTGGTATACCAAGCTATATACATTCTGATAGAGGAACCTCATTTACATCTGCCGAAGTAAAAAATTTTTACATGGAATAGGCGTAGCCACCAGTTACACTACACCATATAATCCACAAGGCAATGGCCAAACTGAACGCTATAATGGAATTATTTGGAAAACAGTACAACTGTCATTGAAATCATTGAATCTACCTATTAATAAGTGGGAAATGGTTTTAGAACAATCATTACACTCTATACGATCATTATTATGTACAGCTACTGGATGCACCCCTCACGAGCGGATGTTTACTCATCCACGCCGGTCTTCTAATGGACAATCTATGCCAACGTGGCTTACCGGAGCGGAGAGAGCTCTATTGAAAAATAATGATCGAAAAAGTAAATATGACCCTATAGTAGAAGAAGTTGAGCTTATTGAAACTAATCCTCTACATTCTCATGTACGACTACAGAACGGTCGAGAGTTAGTAGTTTCGAATTTCGCATCGACATTTGGCACCTACAGGAGATTTATCATCTGACAGTGAAATGGAATCTGATTTAAGCTGGGCCTCTGCTGATTCTAATATATCAGAAGTGCATGATAACTTAGAACCTGATCGTGTTGGCACAGAAAGTCCACCTCCGCCTCGTCGTTCAACACGTGTGCATCAGCCACCTACTTACTTACGGGACTACGACACTTCTTAACCTGGGGAGAATGTCATGATATGTAACTGGCCACTTTATTTATTATTTTAAATATCAGAATATATTATTTGCCGATGATAGCACATTTATATTCACCGGTATAGATAAATCATTAATAGAATTAGATATAAATACGACTTTAGAAAATATTAATAATTGGCTGACATTGAATAATTTACATATTAATATTAGTAAAACTAACCTTATGACATTTAGAAATAGAATAAGTAAATTAAATGGTATGAATATTAATCTTAAGAATCAAAAAATTAATGAAACGGAAGCGGCAAAGTTCCTTGGTCTTATTATAGATAATCAAATAAACTGGAAACAACACATTGAATCAATTTGCTCTAGATTGAATACATATTCGTATGCACTGTATATGCTCAGAAAAAGTGTGAGCATACCTACTGTAGTTACAGCTTATCATGGTTAGGTTTCCCCTCTTTTAGGATATGGTGTTATATTTTGGGGCAATTCCACTGATAAAGACACTGCATTCTTTGCCCAAAAGAGATGTGTAAGAGCGCTTTGTCATGTGAAACAAACGGACAGCTGCAGACCTATATTTAAAAATTTGAAACTCTTAACACTGCCTTGTATATATATTCTGGAGGTGGTAGTGTTTATCCGTAAAAATATGCATTTATTTAGGAATTTAAACAGTAAAAGACGCCACCTTGAGATTTCTACACTAGGAAATAAGACGGCAATGTTAAATAAGAGTATATTTTGCATGGCACCGCGTTTATATAATCATTTGCCTAAATCTGTTCTGCAAATTAATAATATTAATATATTAAAAAATAAAATAAAAACTTTACTTCTAGAGAAAGCCTATTACTCAATTAATGATTATTTAAATGATAAGTTGAATTGACGGATATGTAATTACTGCTTTATTGTTATGTTTGTATTTTTATATTACTTAATTATCTGAAATTATTATTATTCTTGATATTATTATTATTATTACTGTGGACATTATTGTTATTGTTATTGACATTACATAATTAAATAATTAATTTAAATTGGCGAAACACATTGTACTTGTTCTGAGAGCATTAGCTCTTTTTGCATGCCGCTTGACTTATTATTATTGTTAACATTATTATTATTATTACTGTTGACATTATTATTATTATTATTATTACTGTAGACATTATTGTTATTATTATTGACATTGCATAATTAAATAATTTATTTAAATTGGCGAAACATATTGTGATTGTTCTGAGAGCATTAGCTCTTTTTGCATACCGCTTGACGGTCAAATGTGGTGATACATTCAATACCTGTAACAACTAATATTTTACACCCATATTTTGCAAATAAATGATTTGATTTTGATTTAGAATATTATATTCATATATTATTATGTCATTATACGGTATGTCAAATTCTTAAGGAATAAAACCATATTTCTTCTTAAATGGTATTTAATTGTACAATAACACTATAAAACACAAAAAAATTAATATAATACAAGACCTTAACATGATGTTTCCAGGCCCGCCGCTAGCTGTTTCATCGCCCGCGTGCAATATCGATTATGCCGCCCCCTTTTTGGGTAGGCTATAGTCTGGACACATCCCACCCAATCCGTCCGGCGCGATGGATGAGGTCCATGCGACCCCATAACCTACCCCCTCCCCGTCGCCAGTGGGCTGACCCCAGTGGTAACGATTCCTTGATATCCGTGGCCGGCTCGGCGGGTTACTCTGTCGGATACCGTCTCACCTACAGCACTCCTTGGTGCTTGATCGAGACCATGCCGCCTCCGACTTGCGTCTTCGAAACCCGTCACTATAAGGCTTCCTGTACATGACGCCTTCTGATCTGAGCTTCCAGGTCCCACGGGGGAGCTCCGGCCAGCAGGCACGCTGCCCCGTCACCACCATGCGGTATTCGCATATGGCCCTGACCAGCATGGTTCTCTGTGGAAGCCACAGAATAGCCATAAGACGGACGGTCAGGGACCCCACCCACACCAGTGAGCCGTACAGTGCCACCGAACAGAAGACCCCCGCGTACAGCAGTCTATACGCAGCGCTGGGTCCGCCCACGTTCGGCATGAGCTAAGAGAGGGCGGTCGCCGTGCGAAACAGTCGCGGAATAAGTCAACAGAAATGATCCCGGAACCACCAATGCCCGTCAAGCACAAGACCCAAGTATTTCATGTGCGCCCGGCTGCTGATGTCGACCGAATTGACAGTGATCAAGACGCCGATTGGAGGACCCATACGGGGCCTGTGGTACAAAAGGGCCTACGTCTTGTCCAGAGCAATCCTCAACTTCAGCGCCTCGATTCACCTGACAATTTCCTTGGTGCTGAGAGTTGCTAGACTTGCCACCTCTTCCAGCGTCCCACCCTGGGCTATGACGAGCGTGTTGTCGGCGTAACAAATTACACCCAGCCCGGGTAGGAGGCACCCTCTCAACGTTCAGTCTAGCCGATGTTCCACAGTGTGTGTCCGAGGACCGATCCTTTGTGGGGCACCGTACGTTATAGGCGTTCGTAATGGAGTTGAGACAAGACTGAGGTCCTCTTGTTACACAGGCCCCGTATGAGTCCTGGTCGCTGGAGTGGCCTCGGTACGGTGTCAGGACCGTCGAGGCCTCCCAGCTGGTGCTGATGAAGTGGTTGGAGCGGACGCACGGGGTGCTTTCCTTCCGACTGGTGCAGGTCTTGACGGGGCACAGTTGCTTCGGCAAATACCTGCACACGGTCGTGAGAAGGGAGAGTACACCGGCCTGCCACCACTGCGATTGCGACGAGGACACGGTGCACCACACACTAGAGATATGTGCTGCGTGCGCTGAGCAGCGCCGTGATCTCGTCGCAATCATCGGTCCGACTTGACGCTGCCGACCATCGCTAGGGAGATGCTTGGCAGCGTCAGGAACTAGGAACGGTCGCCGCCTTCTGCGAGGCAGTCGTCTGGCGGAAGAACGTGCGCGGGAGGAACGCCTCCACGACGACGCAATACGCCGCTGGAGACTCGGGCGGTGTAGGCGCGAGTATCTGCGCCTAATGCCGCTGTAGCCGAGGCTGTAGGTGACTGGACCGGGGATTTAGTCCATCACCCGCAGAGAGGCTGACCGCGCGACGGCGACCGACGTCCCCAAGGGGAAACGTCGAGAGGAGAGGGTACCCCGCGACCGAGATATTGCGTCGGGCAGACCACTGAAGACAAGTTACTATGCACCGGTGGTGGGCCCAAAGACGAATGCGACATGTCACGGTCGGAGCCGGGCCGTGGGTGCGCTGACCATGACCCACCCCTTAAAAAAAGAGGTCACACTCGAGACTGTTGAGTGTTTCCTGCCGACTGACGTCTTTGGCGAGACAGATGGCCAACCGCGCACTGCGGTAACCTTCGTACAGCTGGCCCTCCCGCTCCGCGTTGCGATGGTGCTGCCGGCTGCGGGTATAGCCTGTAGAATCTCCGGGCGCGTACGCATGCGGCCTGCACATCTAACTAACTCTCCGGAACACCAGGGGACCACCCTGCTCAAAGGAAGACACCACACATGGGGCATGGCCGCATTGTAAATTTGCTTTAACGCACAGCGAATGCAGCGAACGATGGCTGCCTCCACCAATAGGTCCGAATCCATTCGACCCACACCAGCTCTGCACGTGTGCAGCGACATTGGAGTTAACGAACGATAATCGACGATCCGCGACCAATTTGCCGCCCTTGTCGGTTCTATGGCTGTCCCGCGACCCCTCGTCGTGGGACGGCTCTGCACGGCTGCCCTTGTCCGTTGACATTTCCGAGGCCGTGTTGGTCCCAGAGCTCTCCGAAGGCCCTGCAGCACCGCCGCCCTTATCCTGTGACGGCCCAGCAGTGCTGCCGTCCGCGTCCTGCGACGGTTCTGCGGCAGAAGTTTTGCCGCCTTCGTCGTTAGGAGGAACGACAGCAGCCTCTAGTGCTTGCCGTTCCGACGCTCGGCTCCGCGCAGCGCGTTCTGTTTTACACTGACGGAAGATTGAAGTATAATCACACAAGTTTAAATATCAATAATTATGCTGAAACTAATAACAAAATAATTATCAAAAGAACTATTAACAAAATAATTGCAATTCAATATGCCACTGTTATTGTGTATCCACCATAATACTTTTCGAATGTGTACAAGTACCCAAGTACAGGCACCTCGATATGCCGCCCCCCTGGACGTTATTATGCTTATGGTAGGATGAATATTATGGCATTAATTACGTGTTGAGCCGCTCGATTTGCCGCCCCCCTGGACGTGCCGCCCGCGTGCGGTGCACGCCTTGCACGCCCGCTTACGGCGGGCCTGGATGTTTCCATATTTGCGTCGAAACTCCCAAACCATAGAGGAAAGAAAGTTCCTATCTAGGGTGCAACGGCTCAGGCTGCAAACCACAAACTAAGTATTACTACAGACAGACAGACACAGTTTCGCCAGTAACGTGAAAATGTCACATGCCACTTGCAAAATCAATTCTGTATCGTTCTTGTGCTAAATAATTATGAGATCATCTTTGAAATATGGTGTAGTAAAATTATGGTGTATGAAATAACCTAAGAGAATATGAATATGAAATAACCTGGATATTAATATGAATTAACCTAAGAGCAAGAACCAAAGCTATAGAAAACTATAAAGTTACCTGTATAAAGTTATATTAAATTATAATATTATATATCTGTATACCTGGTCTTGCTATAAATAATACTGTAACAAAGAGATTTTTTTTTTCTATTGCAAGTAACGTTTATTACTTTTATATTGCAGGGGTGGCCAACCGATCGCGACTATTAGTCCAGTCGATCGTAGTAAGGCAAAAAATGTAAATACGTAGAAGGCGCACCGTAATCAGCAACTGCTGCACCCATCAATTCAAATTGTGATCATTTTAAGAGGTGGTTATGTAAATGGTAGATCGCACAGGGTTTCGTGAGTAAACAGTAGATCTTGGGGCTAATGAAGTTGGGTACCCCTGTTATAGTATTAGTTTAATACATAAATATTGTTAGCGACGCGATCACATTGTTATATATTTATAAATGTAAGTTAATTATTATTTAGATATAAGGTACTTTTAAAATATTGTTAACTGGGAGTGCACGGCGTGCAGTATGAGGCACGGGGGGAACAACCTACGAATCAGTCGTCTATACTAACCGCTCCATGTACGACGCGCACTACTATTAAGCACAAATAATTGTAACTGCCTACATATAAAATAAATTAGTAATTTAAAATCTGCCGCGTGCATTTATTAGTGCTGGTGCCACCTGCAAGTCCTCTTACCACTCCACCGCCGAGAAAAACTATGGTGAACACCAGAAGCACGAGTAAACGTTTGGAAGCTGAAATGCCTCAGGCAAGGCCTCCGGCGGTCACAAGAATACAGGCAATGCCATCGCCTACACCTGGATCAAAAAGTGATGACGGGAACGAACTGTTGCGATCCTGTGTTGGCAGCATAGTGAAGTCGGCACCTTCAGATATAATAAAGCCGGCTCCATCAATATCACGTCACTCAGTAAAATCAAAAATACCCTCATCATCTTCATCTATACAAGCCCAGAGAAAGAAACTGGAACTAGAAGACAGATGGCTACACGGAAGGCGATATGGTATTTGTTACAAATGTTTATTAGCGCATCATAACAGAGAGACGTGCCCCGCGCCTAGCTGCGATGTGGATAATTGTGGTAAGTCTCATTATCGCTTATTACATTATGTATCGCGACAGGACTCTAGTCCTCCTTTACAAGTGACGGAAACCGAAACTCCCTCTGAGACAATAAACAACATTAACATAAAAAACTCAGTGTTGTTAAAAGTAGTGCCAATAAACATTCACAGTGCATACGGTATCGTAACCGCGACCGCTCTGTTAGACGACGGGTCAACTGTGTCACTGATCAGCTCCTCCTTGGCTAAGCAGGCGGGCCTCCGCGGTCGTCGCGAGTGTTCGTGTGCGCGGCGCTTGGGACAATACAGACTTAATGTGCGATACTGAAATTATTAGCTTAACTTTAAGTGGTAGCGATACAAAAATGTTTAGAATTAATGCATGCGTAATTGATAAGCTTAACTTGCCAGAACAAACATTGAATAATAGTGTTAGTATTACTAAATTTAAGCATTTACAGGATGTAAGTCATTGTTTAGAGTTAAAACAAATAAAACCACAAATTTTAATTGGCTAAGATAATTACCACCTGTTCTTACCTTTGGAGACGAGGACAGGATCTCCCAATGAACCTTACGCTACCCGGATTCCTCTGGGATGGTGCCTGCATGGACGTATGCCAGTTAATTTCCCTAATTATTCATGCAACTTTACGACGATCATTACTGATGATTCGCAAGAGAGTCAGAGCACATTGCAAGAAATCCACGAGGACGTACGAAGGTCGTTCTCCATTGAGGCGATGGGAATATCGACTAAGCCTAGGCAGAACGCCGACGAGTTACGCGCAGAAGATATCTTGGAACGAACCGTACCTTTGTCGGTGGTCAATGGCAGGTCGGCTTATCTTGGAAGGACGATAAATGTCTTATGCCAGACTCATACCCAACCGCTGTCTGTAGACTTAAGGGGGTTGAACAAAAAATGAAGAAAAACGAGGAATATGCCCAAAGATATACGGAACGCGTAAAGCATTTATTAGATAATAATTACGCGCACAAAATAGATGTCTTAGACACAACATCAAAGACATGGTACTTACCACATTTTGGCGTCGATAACCCACATAAAAAAAAGTTAAGATTAGTATTTGATGCTGCTGCGAAAACTAACGGTTTATGTCTGAACGATTATTTGTTAAAAGGTCCTGATCTAGTGATGTCCTTATATGGAATAATGTTACGATTTAGAGAGAACCCGATAGCTGTGACAGGAGACATAAAGGATATGTTTCTGAGGGTCAAGATTCGACCAGAAGATCAAAATGCCTTTCGATTTTTATACAGGGAACATGACGGTCCCATCAATACCTACGCCATGTCTTCGCTAATATTCGGCGCTAATTGTTCGCCGTTTATAGCGCAATACGTGAAAAACAAAAACGCAAAACTGTATGCCAGTTCTATGCCCGCTGCAGTCGACGCTATATGTACGCAGCACTATATGGACGACTATATACATAGCCTACCAGACGTGACATCAGCCGTGAAGTTAGTTAATGATGTGAGGTTAATACATAGAAAAGGCGGTTTTGAAATTCGTAATTGGACGAGTAATAGTAAAGAGATATTGGACAGTCTACCTAAAGATTCCCTGGGGAATGCAGCCTTGAACTTTAAAATAGGACATCAATACGACGGCGAACGCACCCTCGGTTTAATTTGGGACTCAAGCGATGACACACTCAGGTTCGACGTATCATTCAAGCGAATACCAAAAAATATAATCAATGGAACACAACGGCCCACCAAGAGACAGGTGTTACGTGTAGTTATGTCGATCTTCGACGTCTACGGATTTTTATCACCCATTACAATAAATGGAAAAATTATATTGCAGGAAACTTGGCAACAAAAAATCAGCTGGGACGATTATGTAACTGACATAATATTCGATAAGTGGGTCAAATGGATATTATTATTACAGTCGTTACGTCACGTGCGCCTGCCCAGGTACTATCCGCGCGCCGCGGCGTGCACGAGTGCGAGTGAGACAACGACATTACCGCGGCCTGCTTTAACGAAAGGATCATAACAACATAACGCATAATTCAATTAATGAAATTGTGCCTACGATAACAAATAGTTATAGAAACTTACAGCCAGTGGCGTAGCATGAGTCACTGTCGCCCGGGGCGGAGTCATAATTTGCCGCCCTTTTGACGTCCTAAAAATAATAATTGTTGGTGATGGTAAGAAAAAACGTAACAAAATTAAAGAATTGAGTGAAAAATATTTATTTCCAGACCATGTACATGTGTAAGTAAGATGACTGTGTTAACATTAATAATTTACACTATTTTTTTTTTGTTTTTGGAGGTGGGTTGCGGTCGGCGCGCTCCTCGCACCACTCCGTCCGGGGCGACAGAGGGGCGTAAGCACGCACTCCCGCAACCCACCCGCGATGCACGTCGCCTTCGTCGTTGGGTCACCACCGACGCAGGGTGACTTGACGGCAGTGGTCGGCCCGACGGAATACCCCCTATTTGGGGTACCCTCCCATCGAACGATGTCCCCCCCCCCTCCTCGGGGAGGACGTCGGTCTTTCTTCGTGCGGTCGGCCTCTCGGCAGGTGACGGACTAAGTCCCCGTCACGTCACCCGCGACCTCGGCTAGGGCGGCATGACGCGCAGGTAGTCGCGCCTGCGCCGCCCCAGTCGCCGGCGGCGGGTCGCTTCGTCGAGGCTGCGCTCCTTGCGCGCGCGACCCGCCATCTCCTTCTGCGAGATCACTGCCTCGCAGAAGGCTGCGACTGCGTCCCAGTTCCTGACGCTCGGTGCCAACCTGACAGCGTCAGGTTGGCACCGATGATTGCGACGAGTTCACGACGCTGCTCTGCCCAGGCGGCACAAACCTCGAGCGTATGCTGCGCCGTGTCCTCGTCGCAATCGCAGTGGTGGTAGGACGGTGTGCTCTCCCCCCTAGCGACCGTGTACAGGTACTTGCCGAAGCATCCAGGCCCCGTCAAGACCTGCACCAGTCGGAAGGAAAGCACCCCGTGCCGCCGTTTTAGCCACTGCATCAGCACCGGCCGGAAGGCCTCCGCGGTCCAGACACCGTATCGAGGCCTCTCCAGCCGGACTGCCCAACGGGCAATTACGTCTCGGCGGGCGTCGACGCGCCGGGCGGTGAGCTCCCTCAAAGAGACCACACCGCCCTCCGCTCGCACCCCCGACACTCGCCGATACAACGAGACGCGGTTGGCCTCTCGGCGGGTGACGGACTAATTCCCCGGTCACGTCACCCGCGGCCTCGGCTAGGGCGGCATAAGGCGCAGGTATTCGCTCCTACGCCGCCGTCGGCGGATCGCCTCGTCGAGGTTGCGCTCCTCGCGCAGGCGATCCGCCGCCTCTATAATTTACACTATAAAAATGATGTTTATTATTTAATAAAGTCTAAAATTCTACTTTTCGCGACTTACGCGCAGCGAAATCATTTATAACTTCGTCAAAGTCAATATCGTCTGTCACACTATATTGTATCGACAAAATGGCAAAATTACTCAAGGAGCTTCTTATGGAGGGTGCATGTACACGTCTAAACAGAAATAAGGGGCCGACCGCCACTCATGTTTTGCAACAATTGTTTTGGGCGGGACATTTAATATGTGCACATCAGTAAAAGCTAACGTCTTGAAAAATGAATTGCCCGACTCACCGCCAGTCATCATTCATTCTCATTTCCTATCGCCGTCCACGGCTGGACGTGGGCCTCCTTCACGTTACGCCAAAAAATGCGGTCCTGTGCCGCCTGCATCCAACGACGCCCAGCAACTTTCACCAGGTCGTCGGTCCACTTAGTGGAGGATATCCTACACTGCGTCATCCGATGCGTGGTCGCCACTCGAGAACCTTTTTTCCCCAGCGGTTGCGGGTTCGTCGAGCGATATGGCCTGCCCATTGCCACTTCAGCGTGCTAATTCTTCGGGTTATGTCGGTTACACCCGTTCTTTTGCGGATTTCCATATGCCGGATTCTATCTCGCAGAGAAATCCCGAGCATAGCCCGCTCCATAGCACGCTGAGCGACTTTAAGCCTTGTTATGAGGCCTACATTTAGGGACCACGTTTTCGTGCCGTAAGTCATCACTGGTAACACATACTGGTCGTAGACCTGTGTTTTCAAACACTGAGGTATGTTGGACGAGAAGATCCTCTTAAGATTCCCGAACGCTGCCCCAACCGAGTTGGATTCGTCGGCTGATCTCTATCTCGAAATTGGATCTACCTAACTGGACTGTTTGTCCTAGGTAAACATAATGATCGAAAACTTCGAAAATCGCATTGCCGACTAGGACCGGTACAGGAATGACATGGTCATTTGACATGACTTTCGTCTTGTCCATGTTCATTCGTAAACCCACTAGTTGGGATACCCTGCTGAGATCGTTGAGCATGGTGCCAAGGTCCTCCATGGATTCTGCCATAACGACGATTTCGTCTGCAAATCGAAGGTGAGTGATGTATTCGCCGTTGATATTGATGTCGAGTCCAGTCCAGTCTAAGAGTTTGAAGACATCATCCAGTGCAGTGGTAAACAGTTTCGGAGAGATGACATCTCCCTGTCTCACGCCTTTCTTCAACTGGATTGGTTTCGTACTCTTATCCCGGATACGGACCGACATTGTAGCATTCCTATACAAACACTTCAACACTTCGATATAGCGATGGTCGATTTGGCACCGCTGAAGGGACTGCAGCACCGCCCAAGTTTCGACTGAATCAAAGGCTTTCTCATAGTCCACAAACACTATACACAGAGGCCGATTATACTCCTCGGTCTTTTGTATAATCTGCGCAAGCGTGAGGATATGGTCTATGGTGCTATAGCCTTTTCGGAAGCCGGCTTGTTCGGGCGGCTGGAAGTCACCAGGCTTGCACGTGAGTCGATTGGTAATGACCCTCGAGAACAACTTGTAAACTTGGCTCAGGAGTGAGATGGGTCTGTAGTTCTTTAGAAGAGCCTTGTCACCCTTCTTGAAGAACAGCACCACCACACTCCTGGTCCACGACGCTGGAACGTCGCCCCCGAGGATAACGAAATTAAACGGCTTCTGAAGGGCTTTTAAGACCGGTTTACCGCCTGCCTTCAGAAGCTCTGCCGTAATTCCATCATCTCCCGGTGCCTTACCGTTACGTAGCTGTTTGAAAGCCATTCTGATCTCTTACAAGCTGATGTCCGGGATTTCTTCGGTATAGTGCCGAGTTAGCTTAGATCTGGGATCTTGGACTAAGCCAACAACAGGATTTCGGGATGATTTATATAACTGTCCATAGAACCTTTCGACCTCTCCCAAGATCTCACTTTGGGATGAAATGACAGTGCTGTCATCGGTCTTCAGCTTAGTCATTTGGCTTTGCCCAATAGACAGATCTCGTGCGAACACTTTTGAGCCACGATTCCGCTCTATCGCTTCTTTAATACGAAGCGTATTAAATCGGCGAATATTGCGACGCACAGATCTGGAGATGTGCCTATTCAGCTACCTATGCTCGGACCAATCGGCTGAAGACTGCACCGTCATTTCTTTTTTCCGCTTTATGAGCTCGAGAGTCTGGTCGGCAAGTTTTTTATGTCTATTAACGCGGTTAGCCTTGAAAAATTTCGACCCAACCGCGTGGAAAGTTTCCACGAACCTGTTGTTCATATCGTTCGGGGATTAGTACTCGTCCAGACATTGGAAGCGATTGTGTAGTTCGAGTTGAAAGCTTTCGAGGTTCTGGTATTGGACAGATGTAGGTCGGAGTGTAGACTTCATCAAGCGTGACCGCTCGACTTTTGTATGGATATTCAATGTGCCTCGTACCATCCGGTGATCGCTCCCAGTTTTAATCCTGCTGATCACTGAGACATCATTGAATATTTATCGTTTGTCTGACAAGATGAAGTCTATCTCGTTTGTTGTTGAACCATCGGGGCTAACCCAGGTCCACTTCCTTTGTGGCTGCTTCCTGAAGAAGGAATTCATCGTAAAGAGGCTTTCCTTCTCCAGAAAATCAGCCAGTTTCTGGCCCCTCTGGTTTCTCTGTCCATATCCATGTTTCCCCACTCTCAACTTGTCGTCGCTCCCTTTGCCTAGTTTCGTGTTAAAGTCTCCCATAACGACCGTGAAGTGAGTTTTGGACGCGTGTATGACGTTCGAGACGTCCTCGTAAAATGCCTCCACCTCGTCGTCGGAGTATGCTGAGATCGGTGCGTATACCTGAATGACCTTCAATGAATACCTCTTGGTAATTCGGAGTTATACTCCGGTACGCTAGCCTTGTCGATACACTCTCGATCCCCTCCACGTTGTCTACGAGAGACCCCCGCTCCACCGCTACCGGGCCCGCCACCAAAATGGGCCCGTAGGGTACCGGAGCTGCCGTGACTGGGGGGCCGTTTCTTTGTTGATCATCATCATAAAGGGGATAATGCCGTAATCGCCACGCTTGGCAGGCGGGTTGGCAATCGCAGTACGATATTTAGATGTTTAACATTTCCCAGAAGAGAGCTGCTGCCCACTCTCCTGGTGGATCCTCAGCCGAGTTTTACGACTCCCACGAGCAAGTAAGGGGTGGCGACAAATGTATTCTTAACCCGTCGCCACACGGGTAGCCGCCATCGCCGCCACCGCCAATGCCCGCACAAAATATTTTTCTTCCAATTTTGCCGCCCTTCTCATAGTGGCGCCCGGGGCGGTCCGCCCCTCCGCCCTCCCTTTGCTACGCCACTACTTACAGCTACATATATTTTGTGATGCGAGTATTCAAGTATGCGCTACACGGTTTCAAACAGTGGTTTGAAACAGATGTTTGAAACAGTGTAGATAGATGTTTTATGCCAAATTTCGTATGACCTTTAAACGCCCTTGGTAGCTAGGCTTGTGTTTCAAACCACTGGCCCAGCGTTGGTTTTTGTCTTGTTTGAAACCATCTAGCCGCTTGCTTCAAACCAAGCGAACGACAGTCACGCACGCTGCAGAGGTCAGCGCAGACGCACGCGACGACGAAAATGGCGCGTAGGCAGACAGAACGTAATCGCGATGTTATTACTCAACTTCTCGAGTTATACAAAGAGTTGCCCTGCCTTTGGGACTTAAATTGTGAAGGGTATAAAAATAAAACACAAAGAAGAAATGCGTGGTATATTTTAATTTTTTCCTTCAATTGCACACAAAAGTGCAAGACTTACACCAACTTTTTGTTGTATTGATAGGTAAGGCGCCATGACGTCGTTGTACTGAACATAAGGTACGCGAGCGTCAAGACCTCCTATCCGCGCCACGTTCTTTGAACACTGTTGGTTTCAAACTAACTTAAAAACCGTGTAGCCAGCAAAGTGCTTTTCTGCTTTTTTTGTTTCAAACCACTGTTTGAAACCGTGTAGTGCATGTTTTAGAGGAATGTGTGCAGTGGCATATTGGCGTTGGATAAACGACGACGGTGCGCACGTAGCATTTATAACTAGCCGTTGTCGTGTCGCGCCAGTGAAACCTGTATCGGTGCCGCGTCTGGAACTTCAAGCGGCAGTTCTAGCTGCTAGACTGGCTGAAACTATAACAAAAGAACACAAAATGAAAGCGGAAAGAAAATATTTTTGGTGTGATTTTAGTACAGTACTGTGTTGGATAAGAAATGACGCGCGCAACTATAAACAATACGTGGCGCACCGTCTCGGTGAGATTGATGAGTTGACTAACATTAATGAATGGAGATACGTACCTACGGGATTAAACGTCGCTGACATTGCCACCAGAGAATGTTATGACCGTTCTATATTGGAAAAAGAATGGATATACGGTCCTGCCTTTTTACTTAATGAAGAAAACCAGTGGCCAAGGGACTTCTCGCTCGTTGAACCTGAAATAAAAGATAGACGATTAGACTTTGAGTACGTTAATAACTTACAACAGAAAAGTAATTATGCAAACTTACCTGTACCTAATGCTACTAGATTTTCTTCTTGGCTTCGATTACTTCGAAGTGCATCTGTTATGCTGAAATTTATTTATAAATGTAAAAGAAAAAATACTTACCATTTCGACGACACCATGGAGCGTGCTGAAATGTTGCTACTGAAACAATCGCAGAGTCGTTTGGAAGTGAAATAAACGCAATAAAAACTAAGAAATGTATGCCACGAAACGGTAAAATACTAAACTTGTCGCCTTACCTCGACGAACATGGTGTGCTACGAGTTGGTGGCCGTATTGGCACTGTCACTGGGGTGCCACCTGAAACGAAGAACCCTATTATATTAGATGGGAAAAGTCACATCGCTAAATTATCGTGAAATATTATCACCATTACTTCGCTCACGGTAACCGAGAGACAGTAGTGAACGAAGTTAAACAAAAATATTGGATAACGAAGCTGAGACCTTTAACTAAGACTGTCTTATCACAGTGCATGTTGTGCAGAATAAGAAAATGTAAACCCACCGTACCACGTATGGGCGACTTACCTAGCGCTCGCATCGCACATCACCAGCGTCTCTTTACTCACTGTGGAGTAGATCTATTTGGCCCCATGGAAGTCACCGTGGGAAGACGCAGAGAAAAAAGATATGGTGTTTTGTTTACATGTATGACAGTACGTGCCATCCACCTGGAAGTAGTCGCTACACTTACCACTGATTCCTTTATAATAGCGTTGAGAAGAATGGCCGCACGACATCGACTATGCTCTCCACCCCTTATGGGATGGGAGAAACGACATCAGGGCGGAGCCCTCTCAAAAGCGCCGCCAAAGCCTCCGCTCCCAAGTCAGGAGCCGGAAACAAGAGGTCGCGCAGGAGGCTCCGGCCGCCAAAGTCAGCCGCGGTGGTGATCACCGTGCTGCCTGAGGCGGCCGAAAATGGCCTCAACTATGAGGCCGTCTTACGTCGCGCCCGGCGGGAGCTTGACGTCTCCGATTTAGGAGGCGTCGAAGCCAGGACCCGCAAGGCCCGGACAGGGGCTCGGATTTTAGAGTTTCCTGGGGCCGAGGGCGCCAAGACGGCCGATAGCATGGCGGCCAAGTTGAGGGGTTTGTTCGCAGAGGAGGGTGGCGTCAAAATCGCCAGACCCGTAAAGTGCGCAGAACTACGTGTCGCTGGTCTGGACGACTCCGTGACGGTGGATGACATCCGGGAGGCCATCGTCGTCGTCGAAAACCAGGTGTCCCGTGGACACCGTCCGAATTGGCGCCATCCGCCCTGGTCCGGGCGGCGTCGGTGCTGCCTGGGTGCAGTGCCCGGTGGAGTCAGCCAAGCAATTGGCCGACTCAGGCAGGCTCCTCGTGGGCTGGAGCTCGGCGCGGGTGACCGTGCTGGAGTCCCGGCCTGCGAGATGTTACAAGTGCATGGCGGTCGGACACACTCGGCCGACATGCACTAACTGCTTTGACTGCAGCGACCTTTGTTTCCGCTGCGGTCAACCCGGGCATAAGGCGGCATCGTGCGCCGCCATTCCCCACTGCCCCGCGTGTGCGGCGGGCAATAGGCCCGCCAAGCACCGCATGGGGGGCAGGGAGTGCAGACCCCCGGCTTCGGCCCCAAAGGGGCGGAGTGGCCCGACGACCCCGGCCGCTCCCGCCCCTAGCGCGACCCGATCGCCCGCCAGCGTGGAGGAGGTAATGGATACGGCCCACTAATGGCGGCCGAATCTTACCACCTCCTGCAGGCCAACCTCAACCACGCCGCCGAGGCACAGGACGTTTTCCTGCAAGCCATGGCGGAGTGGTTGATCGGTGCAGCCGTAGCCGCGGAGCCGTACGTGGTTCCTGACCGGCCCAATTGGCTGGGCAGCAGTGACGGCTCTGTGGCAATCGTCGCCTCCACGTCGTGGCATTCCCCGCCTTTGTTGCTCAAGGACAGGGGCGACGGGTATGCCGCGGCGGAATGGGGAGAGGTCACGCTATTTGGTGTTTACTTCTCCCCAAACAGGAGCACGACGGATTTCGGGGCCTTCCTCACCATCCTTGGGGCCTCGATACGGCGACTGGCACCGCGCCAAGTCTTCGTTCTGGGGGACTACAACGCCAAGTCCACGGCGTGGGGGTCCCCCAGGATGAATGACCGCGGGCGGGCGGTCGAAGAGTGGGCGGCGGCACTGGGCCTCTGTTTGCTGAACAGGGGCTCGGTGCAAACGTGCGTGCGGCAGCAGGGCGGGTTGATAGTGGACTTGTCGTTCGCTAGCCCTAATGTCGCAGCACGTGTGAGGAGCTGGTGCGTCCAGGAGGAGGTTGAGACCCTATCCGACCACCGATACATCCGGATAGAGGTCTCCCGGACCCTCCTGCAGCCCAGCAGGGGTCACAGGCCGGACGGAGCTCCTGCGTTTCCGCGGTGGGCTGTGGGTCGATTGGATCGGGACCTGTTGGCGGAGGCAGCCATCGTTCAGTCGTGGCTGTCCTCACCGCCCCAGGCGGACGGGGTGGATGCCGAGGCTGGCCGCATCCGCTGTGCGTTAACGCAGATCTGCGATGCGGCTATGCCCCGTGTGCGGCGTCTGCCCCCGAAGAGTGCGGTCCCCTGGTGGTCCCGAGAATTGGCGGACCTTTGGGCCGCGTGCATACGTGCCCGGAGGGCCTACACCCACAGCCGAGCGCGTCACCGCGACGCTGAGCGGGAGGGCCAGCTGTACGAGGCTTACCGCAGTGCGCGGTCTGCCTTCAGGCTGGCCGTCCGTACCGCCAAGGACGTTAGTCGGCGGGAGATGTTGGACAGTCTCGAGCGTGACCCCTGGGGTCGCCCCTACCTCGCGGCGCTGAACAAGCTCCGCGGGCGGGGACCCCCCCTCACCGAGACTCTCCAGCCCAGCCTCCTCACCAGAGTTGTCGAGGACCTCTTTCCACGGCTGGCGGAGCATACGCCCCCGGTCATGGCTTTGCCGCCCCCGGGCCCGACGGTATTCCGAACCGTGTGCTGGCCCTGGTCCTCGAGCATCTGGGACCACGCCTCAGGGGACTGTTCGACGCCTGTTTGACGTCCGGGCAGTTCCCTGGGTGCTGGAAAGAGGGGAGGCTGGTTCTCCTGCCGAAGCCGGGACGGTCTCCCGAGTCGGCCTCGGCCTACAGACCCATCGTGCTGCTCGATGATGCGGGCAAGCTGCTGGAGAGGGTGTTGGCTGCCCGCATCGAGCGGCACCTCGTGAGGGTCGGGCCCGATCTGTTGGACGCCCAGTTTGGTTTTCGGAGAGGGCGTTCGACGATCGCGGCCCTACTGCGCCTGAAGGCCGTGGTAGCGGAGGCCGTCACCGGCGGAGGAGTCCTGTTGGCGGTGTCCCTGGACATCGCCAATGCCTTCAACAGTCTGCCATTCAGCTGCATCAGGGAGGGGCTGAGGTATCACGGGGTGCCCGTGTACCTCAGGCGGCTGGTGGCAGACTACTTGGAGGGTACGTTGTAGGGGAGTAGGGGACGTTGTGCGAACGCCCATGACGTGCGGTGTCCCGCAGGGGTCGGTTCTGGGTCCGACCTTGTGGAACATCGGCTACGACTGGGCGTTGAGAGGAAGCCTCCCACCCGGGCTGGGCGTAATTTGCTACGCCGACGATACACTCGTCACAGCCCAGGGTGGGACGCTAGAGGAGGCGGCACGCTTGGCAACTCTCGGCACCGAGGAGATTGTCAGGCGGATCGAAGCGCTGGGGTTGAGGGTAGCCCTGGAAAAGACGGAGGCCCTTTTGTTCCATGGCCTCCGTACCGCCGGGCCTCCCGCCGGCGCTTCAATCACCGTGAAGTCGGTCACCATCAGCATCCAAGCCCACATGAAGTACTTGGGCCTGGTGCTCGACGGGCATTTTTGGTTCCGGGAGCATCTCCATCGACTTGTTCCCCGGCTTGTCGGCGTGGCGTCCGCCCTTTCGCGGCTGATGTCAAATGTGGGCGGACCCAGCGCTACGTGCCGACAGCTGTACGTGGGGGTGATCCGGTCGATGGCCCTGTATGGCGCACCGGTGTGGGCGGGGTCCCTGACCGTCCGTCTTAGGGCCCTCCTGTGGCGACCACAGAGGGTCATGGCGATCAGGGCCATACGGGGTTACCGCACGGTGGCGACGGAGGCGGCGTGCCTCCTGGCCGGAACTCCCCCGTGGGACCTGGAGGCGGAGATGCTCGCCGACACTTATCGGCGGGTGTCGGAGACGCGCGCTCGCGGCGGCATGGTCTCCATCAAAGAGATCACCGCCTGGCGGGTCGACGCCCGCCTAGAAGTCATTGCCCGTTGGGCAGTCCGGCTGGAGAGTCCTCGGTACGGTGTCAGGACCGTCGAGGCCCTCCGGCCGGTGCTGATGGAGTGGTTGGAGCGGACGCACGGGGTGCTTTCTTTCCGACTGGTGCAGGTGCTGACGGAGCACGGTTGCTTCGGGAAGTACCTGCACAAGATTGTCAGGAGGGAGAGCACACCGTCCTGCCACCACTGCAGTTGCGACGAGGACACGGCGCAGCACACGCTCGAGGAGTGTGCTGCATGGGAGCGGGATCGCCGTGAACTGGTCGCAATTATCGGTGCCGACCTGGGGCTGCCGACCATCGCCAGGGAGATGCTCGTCAGCGTCAGGAACTGGGACGCGGTCGCCGCCTTCTGTGAGGCCGTAATCTCACGGAAGGAGGCGGCGGATCGTGTGCGAGTAGAGATCCTATTCGGCGACACGTTCCGCCGCCGGCGACTCGGGCGGCGCAGGCGCGAGTATCTGCGCCTAATGCCGCCTTAGCCGAGGCCGCGGGTGATCGGACTGGGGAATTGTCCGTCACCCGCAGAGAGGCTGACCGCGCGACGGCGACCGACGTCCCAGGACGTCGAGAGGTGAGGTTACCCCAAAGGGTATTCCGTCAGGCCGACCACTGACGATAAGTCACATCTGCTCCGGTGGTCGGCCCAACAACGAGGTGACGTGGGTACGGGTGGGTTATGGGCCCGCGCGCCGTACTTTCATCGCCCCGGACGGACTGGACCGCGCGTACGCTTACCATAGCCCACCCATAAAAAAAAAAAAAAAAAAAAAAAAATGGGCGGAGCCCTCTGGCCGTGGTTGCCGTCGCCGGTATTGGAAAATACCGTGTCATGGGGTTATTTTTCATTAAATGATGGTGTTTGGGGGACGGTGGACGATCTTCACACCATAAGGGCGGTCAGGGCGAGCAGGGTGAGACCCCCGGTTACCCCGGAGGAGGCCCCGCTCCGAACGAACACGAACACCGTCCCACGGTGGTCTGATGAGATTCTTCTTGTTTGTATTTGGCCGCCGGTGGCGCCGCTCCGCGGGCACCAACAACAACTGTACACTTATATAAGTGTACAGAAGTGTTTTGGTTTAAGCGAGGCGATTGCGTCACGGCGGCTATCTTCTTAGTAGAAAGGCATCGATTTTGACATTATGATGGATAAGCCCCGCGTAACGACTTCTGTGATGTGTTCGTAGGGCTGTCCGGCGTCTAGGGCTGCGAGAATGCTCTTCAGTACCAACATTACTGTTGATATTGGCGTATGAAATTCATACGACGGTGAGGCTGCTGTTGACGCCAGGTGGCGCTCTAGCGGCGGCTGTGTGACCGGCGCCGAAGACGTCGCGACCGGCGCTATGGGCATCGCGACGGCAGCTATAGGCGTCGCGACGCTCGCTATGGGCGTCGCGACGCTGGTGGCTTTCTTTTTCTTCTTATTCTTCTTTTTCGTTTTTCGTTGCTGCGGGGCGGGGTTCGCCGGCGCCATCAGGCTAGACGCCTGCGGGTGAGCGGCCACGCTGGGCTGCTCAGGCGCTTGTGGGCGCCTATTTTGCTTTGAAAGGGCTTCTGTGCCCGCCTGACGATTCCGGGCCTCTCGTCGTAAGACGGGGCAGCCGGAATAGTTGGCGGGATGAGGCCCGCCGCAGTTTACACACGTCGCTGGTGTCTCGCGGGGGCGGCTGCAGTCTCTGGCAGGATGCGGACCGCCACATCGCACGCAGGTTAGCGGGCGGTGGCAGTTATGACTGCTATGACGGAAGTGCTGGCAGCGGTGGCATTAGGCAGGGCGCCCCTACGAACGTAGACCGCTGTGAATCCCAGCGATCCTAGCTCTTGAATGATTAATTCAGGGGGAGAGTCGTGGGGAAGACCCCTGATGGCAATTTTGAAGTCTTTGTTCTCTGGCATCGTGTAGGAGTACCATGAGACCTTCTCCGTCGTCTCTAGTACTGTAAGATACCGCTGCAGAAGGCGATATTCTGCCTCGTCGGCAGGCGTAAAGCGAATGCCCTTGCCGAAGGGGCGAGCATTCGCTGTTCGCCCGAGCTGCTGTCTTATCACCGCTAAGTGGTGGGTCCAATTGGGTAGGACCTCAACCACTATAGGGGGATATTTGGGCTTCGTTGGTTGTTGTGGTGGTTTCTCTGCGACTCGTAGGACGCTGGTGGACGGCATGGGCGCGTCGGAGGCAATGTTCGGCGCGTGCTCGGCGGCCGCGCTCGCGTAGGTTCGCGGCGCAGGCGTCGGCATTGGCGATGGCGATCGCGGCCTTAGCCGCGGCGATTGGCCGCTAAAGGGCACCATAGGTGCGGCAGCAGGCGGCGTAGGTGGCGAGGCGGACCCGGCGGCACATAAGCGCTTCGCCGGATCATCGTCGTCGTTCGGGCTGCGTCGACGTCTGACGCCTGGAAGGGCGTCGGACGCTCCGGAGACGGGCGTCAACGGTGGAGATGGCGTCTTCTTCTTTTTCCCCTTTTGGGGGGAGTGGTGCTCTTGTGATTCGTCCGACATCGGTGAGACGTCAGAAGAATCGGCGTCGTCGCTGCGGTCGTAGTACGACGACGCACGCGACTTCGGCTGCTGCGGACTGGTGGTGGGTGAGGCGGCTGTTGCGATGTTCTCGCGGCTGCGGTAAATCGTCATCGAACGAGTCGACGACGAACGCACCAGCGAGAACCGGCGACTGCCCTCCTCATAGGGCGGCGGGGAGGTGAAGGCGGCTGGCGCGGGGGGCAACAGAGTGGGATCACCCGTGCTCACTCCCGCGGAAGGCGGCGACTTTCGCGGCGCTCGCGTTTGCGTGCGCTGCGGCTGCGGCGGTGCGGGTTGCGGCGGCGAGGGCGAACGTGGGGACGCCTGGTGGCGCACCCCCGTGGCGCTTGATGTTGACGGACCGGCGGCTGACGGCTCCTTGGTGCGGCGAGTACCCCGCGTGGGGTAGCCCCTCCGAGGACGCATGGCGAGAAGGCAGTTGGGTCAGTACCCGTGCGACTGCGATGGATGCTGGTCGCTCGTCGGCAACCGCTCCGATGCCTATGCTGACGCCGAGACGCCAACACAAACACCGAAGAAACTACAGACGGCGAACCGTGGAGTCCGAACACTTTTGTTTACAGCGAAAAACGTTGAAAAACAATGGTACTGAGGCGCTCCGGCCGCACGACGTTGTTGGCCCAGCTATTTATACTCCGACAATGGTACCAATCTAAGAGGAGCTGACAAAGAATTAAAGCGATCAATACAAGGCCTGGATGAAAATTTATTAAGAAGTGAGGCGTTGAACCATGGTACGAATTCAAATTCAAATTCAAATTCAAATACTTTATTATGCATAAACCCCGCGGGGGCACTTACATATGGTCACTTTTTTACATTTTTACCTTACACTACTACCGGATCGGAACGCGACCGCACTGAGAAGATCCGGCAAGAAACTCAGTGGGCTTGTCTTCTTTTTTATTCATTTACAATTTTTTTTTTAATAAGATAATATACAACATGTCTATTAATAGCTCCAGTGTGATGCCTTTCGAATCATCATACAATACAGTTATTAAATATAACGAAAAAGTACCATGGCTGGACCAGATCCCGCAAGCGGCACCCGATCACGAGTTAACCACTAGAGCAGCCATCACTCCCCTCAACCACAATGGAGGGAAGGGAGTGACCCGCTCCTCGTAGCTACCGCAAGCAGACCCTTCAGTGAGCATGACCAATACCATGGGCCACAAACATAAAACACAGATTAAACAACAAATTCGTTTGGCAAAACACGCTACGCTTTACAATTATATTAACAGCAACAGAATAAACATGTATGTAACACCTTTTGAAATAATGAGAAAATGCCTGAATGAGGAGCTGCTCATAACCAGTCTGTATTATCATCAAGATAATCCGAGATTTTATAATAACCTTTTCTACAAAATCTACTCTTGATTGCTTTTTTAAACTTTTTAACTGGCATATCTCGAATATTAATAGGTAATTTGTTGTAGAAGCGTATACATTGCCCCATGAAGGATCTGTTAACTCGTTGAAGACGAGTACTGTGTACAACTAATTTATCCTTATTCCGAGTATTTACATGATGAATGTCACGAAGTGGACCTTCATACCACCCGCTAGTCCCCATTGGGGTGGGGCATGGGAGCGGCTCATTAGAAGCGTGAAAAATAGCCTGAAAGTATTACTACGTGAACAGGCACCGAAGGATGAGACACTGAACACACTTCTGGCTGAGGTTGAAAACATGGTTAACAGCCGCCCTTTGACCCACGTATCGGTCGACCCGACCGACCTCGAATCATTGACCCCTAATCACTTTCGAGTGGGATCGTCTTCCAGTCTACCTGCTATTGGAATCTTCGATGACTCAGACATGTACCTTCGTAAGCAATGGCGCATTGCACAACGATTGGTGGATATGTACTAGCGTCGATGGCTGAAGGAAGTTCTCCCTGCCATGATACCTCGCTCGAAATGGCTGCAAGAGCAGCGTCCATTGCAAATCGGCGATGTGGTACTAGTGGTAGATCCGGATGGTCCTCGTAATCTATGGCCTAAAGGAGGTATTTCCTGGTAAAGATGGTAGGGTGAGAGTGGTTAAAGTAAAAACAAAGTCTGGTTATCTTGTACGGTCGGCAGATCGCGTCGCTCGTATACCTGTAGATGATAGTGAGTACTGCTGACGCAGCACTAGCGTGGGGAGTGTTAGCGACGCGATCACATTGTTATATATTTATAAATGTAAGTTAATTATTATTTAGATATAAGGTACTTTTAAAACATTGTTAACTGGGAGTGCACGGCGTGCAGTATGAGGCACGGGGGGAACAACCTACGACTCAGTCGTCTATACTAACCGCTCCATGTACGACGCGTACTTCTACTAAGCGCAAACAATTGTAACTGCCTACATATAGAATAAATTAGTAATTTAAAATCTGCCGCGTGCATTTATTATCGCTGGTGCCACCTGCAAGTCCTCTTTAAATATAAAACAATTTGAAATATGAAAAGCTTATTCGAAGTGGTCTCCATTGGCTGCCATACAGTTCTTTAAATGTTGAGGCCAGTTGTCAATAGAAGCACGCAAATTCATCACTGCCAATCCATTTTTTTCTTTTATGGGTGGCTATGGGAAGCGCACACGCGGTCCATTCCGCGCGGGCCTATAACCCACCCGTACCCACGTCGCCTTCGTCGTTGGGCCGACCACCGGAGCAGGGTGACTTGTCGTCAGTGGTCGGCCCGACGGAGTACCCTTTCGGGTATCCTCACCTTTCGACGTCCCTGACCCGGGACGTCGTTCGCCATCGCTTGGTCAGCCTCTCTGCGGGCGACAGACTAAATTCCTCGGTCCGGTCACCCGCGCGCACGATCCGCTGCCTCCTTCCGTATAGCTTTCCATTGGTGAAAGAATTTTTGCAATCGGTCCAGCCGTTTTGAAGATTACCCGGAACAAACAGACAGACAAAAATTTTTTAATCTGTATTTTAGGCATAGGTGTCGTGCAAATAAACGCGTGAGCATGAAAAAAGCCTATTATTTTGACATTACAAACAGACACTCCAATTTTATTTATTGGTATAGATTAATATTATAAATGTGAAAGTTTCTGAAGAGTTAATATTTGTGTGTTTGTTGCATAATCACGAAGAAACTGTTGAGCAAGTAGGCATTTAGATAGACCATTCCATGTATTAACACAATTTTTAATAAAATAGTTCAACTTTACTTTTATACTCAAGCATAATCCGCTGAACGTGTTTGGATAAAATTTGTTGGGAAAGTTACCGTTTAGACGGGTGCAGTCGCTGAATAAGCGGGTATTCAATAAATATACAAAGACTAGCTGACCCAACAGACATTGTTCTTTTTAAATTAAAACTACTTTACGGATTTTATCACGTTTGTATTTGATTATAAATTAATTATAAATTTTCAACATAATTATAAATTTTCTGCAATAACGATGACTTGTCGGACGTGAGACATCTTAGTCCGCCCGTGACCATGAACGCTGCAGTGTTCGAAACATCGGGCAATCAAAAATCAAATATAAACGCGATAAAATCCGTAAAGTAGTTTTATTTAAAATATGTAATACTCGCGTAAACATCAGAAATTATTAGCATTATTCTGTTCAGATAAGCGCCACCTACCGGTTCCAATTGTGAATCTAAACCATTCTCGAATCTCCTTGAACACGCACAAAAATTTCGTCAACATTGGTCCAGCCGTTAAGGAGTTCAGTGACATATACACGTAGGTACACAAGAAATTTATATATATTTTTTTTTTTTGTGGGTGGGCTGCGTTCGGGCGCCTCCGCACCACTCCGTCCGGGACGACAGAGGGGCTTAAGCACGCAACTCCCGTAACCCACCTGAAAACCACGTCGCCTTCGTCGTTGGGCCGACCACAAGAAATTTATATATAAAGATGAGCAGATACCATCAAAGATTATGGGAGAGCAATCTGTCTAAATCTTTTCTTAAACCTTTTGTCTTGTTTCTTAAACCCCTGCTACTCCTCACACCGTTGTTCTCGTGGGAAACTCATAATACTAATCGCAATCATCAGCCCATCTGAGAAGCATGGCGAACATGACGTTAGGCAACTGCCGTGGGTAGACCCCTGTCCAATAGCGTGTGTTGTTAGGCTGAGCGATGTATGGTGATAATGAAAAAAAAACTATTGTAATATTATTTTTTTATATATAGCAGTTAAATCCACATTTTTAGATGCAAAAAACCTTCTATTCTACTTTTATTCAACTATTCTTCTTCATTTTCATAATTTTCGTATTGTTCTTCCTCACAGTCAGCATGGCATTGCTGGAAGTCTTCTGTAGGTGTATTTTTTCTGCATTCAGGTGTTGCATCCTATATGAAACAATATCAGATAAGAAACAGATATCTAATAATTTTAGAGAAATGAACTACTACCTAATATTCTGCCCTGTAACTTTCAATAATAGACGTGCAGCCTATTGTACCATGTAAAGTTTTTAAAAAACTCGTCTTATTCAGCATTAGAATCAGGGGCTTAACGATCAACAGACGTATGTCATGGCATTAGAGTAATGAGACAGCCTAACTTTAAACAACCATAGGTGTCTTAGTATATACTATGCCAAAGGTATTCTCTACCAGTAAACCATAGGTGATGCAGTGATGAAAAAAGATAGGTGCATGTGCCGAGATAGCTATATTATTCTAAAATGAAAAAGAAAATACATTTTGCATAGATAAATAGGTATATACGAAAATATATAATACATACCAAAGATACATATATACGAGAAGATATATACGCTAAAGATAAAGATAGATAAAGATAGATATATACGCAAATACATAGATAGATATGATATATATTAAGATATATAAATATATACATACACATATATACACAGTATATATACATAATTATAAGGACATTATATCAGTTGTGATGATTCTGCCAACTCGTTTAAGAGATGGAGACGAACGCTCTTCTTAAATGCTTGACGGCTGCTTGCCATCCTGATACCGAGAGGTAGTGAATTCCAGAGGAGAACTGCCTGGACAAGGAAAAAAGAATGCACACGATCAGAATGATGAGATGGACAAAGTAGGAGCAAGTTTTTGGAGGACCGAAGGTTTCTGTCATGATTAGTAGAGGGGGATTGAAAGAAACAAGACAGGTAATTAGGAGAATTAGGAGAGTTGAGGATAGAATATAGGATAGTAAGGACACACAAACTACGGCGTTGGCGAATAGTTAGAAAATTTAATTGAGAACGATAAGTAGAAATATGAAAATTTTAATCGAATGCGTTGCATTGCCATCCCGAATAATTATCTACATTGTGCGAACTACAAATGCTTCTGAATCTGGGATGTAATTTTTATCAGTTAATTGTAAATTTGTTAAGTAATCCGTGACATAAGGGGTTATTCCTTTGAACGATGTTATCTTTAAACTATCTTTTATTACCATGGTATGTTTTAAAATGCCAAATGAAATAAATAATTTGAGATAAATAACGGCTGAAAAACTTATAAATCACCACGATCCGAAACCTTGATCACGTTCGCAGAGCATAGAGCTTACACGGCCCAAAAGCTTTATCGGCACCAGGCGAAAATCATTGCAAGGATGGTAACACCCAATTTGCCTCCAGCATCTAGCTAAGATCTGTACACTGTTATAGGGGCCATTGGGCGATGTTGCATTGTTTAGTCTCACAGTTTCACCAGGTTGAGAGTCCTCAGTGCTTGCCCATAATTTGGGCAAAGCTGTCAGAGTCATTGCGTCTAAGAGCTAAATAGAAGTTATAAAAATATCACCCACGAAGTCCAAACGAACGCGAAGAATCTGTATGCGGGTTACTCTTTATATTTCTCTTGTGTAGTTAAGAATACAATTCCCTATTCGTCCGTGGTAATCCGAATAACCGACTATGCGAGCACTAGAAGTAAGCAGCAGGGAGCTCCTGGAAAATTTAGAACACTAATTGCAACAACTTACTTGCAGGCCAAGCGTAAGGGTTACTGAGCATGATCCGCCCTTCGGTATATACATATGTATATCTATTTCTATTCTCGATTTTTATACATAGACTGTCGAAAGAAAATGTATGAGTTTCATACTTACCGTAAAATGCTGTCTGTATCGAGCTTGATACCCATTAACTACTTTATCAATACACTCGCCATCACATGGTTCCCATTCGCTCCATGTAGTCATGGGACATTCTGTCTTTTGAGTCTCTGGATCTACGGTTGGAGGCTCCTCGCTAAATAAAAAAAACTTATTTATTCAAGATTATATTATAGCTTTATGTAAAAAGTACTTATTAGCGTGTGTGTGTACATATCTTTTATAGACGTAACCAGATTTCGTTTATATTTAAAGTTCAACAACTAGTTTTTTTTTTTTAAGACTTCACCCCCCCCAATGAGGCACTTCTGCTTGTATCGCAAGAGACTTTACAAATATACAATTGACAGAACAGATACAATTTACAAATCTAATTTACATTCTATGCTGAGAACAACAATTTGTTAATCCTACAAATATTGACCTTCGTGGGAATTCAAACAGTTATTTTACATAGTATCTTTACCACTACGCCATCTCTGTGGTGGATGTGCGTATATCCACCACAGAGATGGCGTATATAGACGCATTCTTAATTAAATTTTAAGCTAAATCAAGCTTTATTAAATTTTAAGCTAAATCAAGCTTTTATAAATAAAATTTTATTAATATTAACATGTTTTTGATTTTATGTTGCATAAGCTTTTTGTTTATACAACTATATTAAAGGATATGTGTGATAATTGAATAAGTGTGCTCGATAACGCATTAACAACACAACAGTTTTTAAACGACAACATTGTAAAAGGAAATCATCGATATTACTTTTTACAATATTGCTGTCGGTACATTGTCAAAAACTTGTATAGTAGAGGAGCTCAAGATACTAAGCAGAGATTTACTCGAGTGTCGTGGGAACCTTTTGGATTTTCAAGATTAGATGATTAAAATAATTAATGTTTATGTGATGTCATTTATTGTTGGGTCGCGCGCGTCTTTTTTTTACTATACTGATTAACTGACCTGAGCGCACGACTCTCTATGAAGGGCTCATGTATGTTGAGGGTACTTAACCGGTTGCAAGTATGCCCCTCTTATATTATTCTGCCGCGTTTGAGTAAATTCCGAAGTCTCCGCTTGGGCTCCTCTACTATAAGTGCGTAAAAAGATTGTCGTTTTTTTTAAATAAGTAAATATACCTAGTCGTAGTTGTCGTTGGTGTAGGTCTGTACTGAGGTCTTTGAGTTTCTTCAACGCTGCTGATATCTGTTTCGTCCCTAGTTTGATAACCGTCTTCACCTAGAAGAGATTATGTATATCTATTACAAAAAAAGACATATTTTAATTATGATTGAAATATTTATTTGCAAAGGTATGATTTATTGTTATCTGTTTCGTGTAGTGTTGTAGTAGGAATAAAGTGATCACCCATGATGTTATATGCTTATGATATCCCTTAGTCGTCTTTTCTAACGTCCTTTTCACAGGCAAGATAGAGAGTAGTGAATTGTATTCTTATTCCATCACCACACGGACATATACCTATATAGACACATATTTATTTAAATAATAATTGTATTTGACAGATTAAAGCATTTTAAGAGACCGTTTGACAGATCGTCCCGAAGCCCATAATCTTATACGGTAGCAGTGCATGTCACACTGCTCTCTTGTTAGTCCTCTTTTTGGACATCTATACTGGATGGTGAATTGTATTCTTACTCCGTCACCACACGGAAACAGAAAATATTTTATTTATACAGTGGTGGAATTTGACTTGTTATACAAGATTTTACGGGTAGCTTTTTTTTTTTACGGTCGGCGCACTCCTCACACCACTCCGTCCGGGGCAACAGAGAGGTGTAAGCACGCACACCTGCAACCCACCCGTGACACATCACCTTCGTCGTTGGACCGACCACCGGAGCAGAGTGAAATTTTACGGGTAGCTTGACAGTTCTTTTTGAAGTTCATTGCTTACATACTGCACTTACCCGGTCCTTCAGTAGCGACAGCTTCTTCAATACAATTCGACGTACTATATGTACGTATCAAATGGAAATACAGTCTGGCAAATGGCTTTCTGTCTTCTTTAGGAAGATTTCTTGTTATTTCTGTTTCTGTTATTGGTTGCGCTGGAGATGTAGGCTCGTTCGCCGACTGATTAAAAATTAAGATAATTAAGTTTCTCTTTACGAATATCCAAAATGAGCTTTTCACTGTATGGTTATCATGTATCACTGTATGGTTATGGCTATCATGGCACTGCACAGATGGCGTAGTGGTTAAGATACCGACCTGCCGTGCCAGTGTCACGGGTTCGAATCCCACGCAGGACAACACTTTGCGCGATCCACAAATTGTTGTTCCAAGTGTGGATCTAGTTTATGTCTGTTAATTATATGTTTCTAAAGTCCACTGCAATACAAGGATTATTTCCTTAGTGCAGGGCGTTGGCTTTAAAAAATCGCGGAGTAAGATTACAATGCACCTAACCTTTTCCTGTCGATAGACATCGTAAAAGGCTTCCAAGGATGTGGTATAAGGAGATACTACCTGTACAAGAGAGAGAAAACTCGACATCAAACGCTGTGCCAATCCACCTGACCTGCGTGGGTGGTTTAGTAAGTCAATTTCCCTCCTATTGAGGCAGATACTCCGACCCAGCAATGGGAAGAAGGAGTTACTCCCATCATCAACTCATCTCCTATACGTCCTACTGCTGAATTGGAGTCCACATCATTATCAGAGCAGGGAGCTCTTATCCCAACTACTTCAGGTCACCTCAATATGTACTCTTATTTTATAGTACAGATTGCAAAAGTTATTGGTAATAGTTTTATGACCGGCCGCCTGCCTGATGTCAACCCTTCTTGGGAATGTAATTGCAGACCAGATGGCATCAGATGGAGTTGACCCAGGTTTACGTAAAGCTCTTAGTCGTCTGTTATGTCCCTCCGAGTAATGTAAAGATTGGTAGTATTCATAGCCACTACCATTAGTCAAATGAGTTCATATAGGATTTTATTTCGAGTTTTCCTTCTATTTTACTGATTTCATCCTTTAGTCGTGTGAATATCATGCTCACTGCTCTTCCGTTTTTATTTAGTTCAAACAAATCTTCATTATAACGCCATCTCTCGAACGCAAATAGGTTGCCTATTTGTGCGTTCGAGAGATGGTGTTATAATCATTCAAAAAATCCACAAAGTTGTCAGGGACAAGCCGTTGGACTATTACCTTCTTCAACATTACACTTAGGAACAAAGCCAAGTTTTGCGGTATACTTGACAAAACATACAATTGACGAATATATATTATACCTAGACTCAAAATAAATATTTGTAAATAGCATCATGATTTTTCTTATGTAAGAATCGAACCCATGGCACACAGGACGGCAGTCACGTTACACAGATCACTATGCCATCGATACAATATTAGTAACCGTTCAATATTAACCAGCTGGTGTAACAAGGAAATTTGTTGGTATTTTTATTTTGCCTTCTGTTGCATTAATCTTACGTCCTAAGGTAGGAAAAGAAAGGTATCATTATCATCATCAGCCCACATATGTCCCACTGTTGGGCTCGGGCCTCCTCCACAATGGCAGGGAATTTGACCTCCTATACCATGCTGGTCGGATATTGGATTTCATTTCAAGTTTTTACTCTCTTGCACAGATCTTATGTGCATATTATATCAGTTAATCGTCTTTTACGACATCCACAGGCAAGATAGGGAATGGTGAATTGTATTCTTACTTAGTCACCACACTGAAAGAAAGATATAGAGATATTGTTAATCCATATTGCTACAGGAATTATTAGGTATGGTTAGGCTAGATTAAACTGGCATCAATTGGGGCAGTTAAGGAATTAGTTACAGTAGAAATTTGAATTGGCAGAGCCGGATAATACGGCAGATTATAAACCCCCATACTGCCCTTCTATTGTTGAGAGAGGTTATCAAAAAATATATAGATATGAAATTACTTTCTTGTTACGAACCTCAAATGTTTTTCCACTGTCCGTACCAGCGTCTAAAGGGTACAAATTAAGCCTGACACTTTCCGCCCACTTGTTTTCATTTACAACACACAACTCCATGTTAGATACGCCGAGGAACCAGTCAGGGGATGGCAAGATGGCCGTCACTAAAGATACTAGATGGTGACGTTTCGTCACCCTAAAACTGGTTGTTGTAGAAAGATTCGGGCTAGCTGGTGCAGTCGCTTTAATCAATGTACGAACGTAGGAACTCGCTGGGTCTGCACTTAACTAAAAGAATAATGTCTTATAATATCACATAATTTATAATCTTCTTAGGTCATGTTGAGGCTCTTGGACATGCAAGAATTTGATACTCAGTGGGAAAATAAAAATAAGAATAATCATCTCGGCTCATATACGTTCCACTCCCAAGCTTAAACCTCCTCCACGATGGGAGAGAAATTCATTTACGCTAACGCGCTGGTCAGATGGATTCTTAAAAGTTTTATTCTGAGTTTTCCATTTCATAGATAAAAAACATGCATGTTGCATATTATATCCCTTAGTCGTATTTTACGACAACCACAGACAAAATAGGCATTATATTATTACTCCGTCACACAGTGCCGTAAATGGCCTTTTCTGCGCCCTATGCGAGTCTCTGTAACTGTGCCCATGTTTTTTTTAAATATTATAGAGCAATGTTATGGTATAGGCCAACTTATTTCATTCAGGGTGATAAAATAAAGCACAAGGACCTTGCCGTCCCACTGCACAGCCGTCACCAAACGGAAATGAATAATAACAATAAAAAAATCTTAATGTTTTTCATGGTTGATTGGTATAAATCATACATTAATATTCTGTAAAAAGTAACAATTCTAAAAATTTTGATTAATAAACGATCTAAAAAAATGGTTACAATCATTTCTTATTATCTATCTGAAATAGAAATAATAATAGCTGCTATCATGGGCGTACCCAGGTTCTGGGCCAGGGGGAGGCAAATCAGATTTTTTATAAGCTAGGTGCTTATCTTTATATATATACTAGTAACCCACCCTCGCTACCCAGCACTGAACCCACTACACAGTTATCTGTGATTGCCTCTGCCACACATGATATCTACGCGGACGAAGTCGCGGGCAAAAGCTAGTAATGGATAAAAAAAACTTAAATTAAAATAGATATGTTTTAATATAAAATTTTTAATGGCTTATACAATGGCTATTTTAAAAGTAACTTTCGAGGGTCTTCAGCAAAACGATTTATGACTGTTACTGTTATAGGTAAGTATCTAACGAACGCGCCACGTAATTTTTAGTTGTAAAAATATTGTATTGCAAACAAATGGCAAAAAAATTGTTTTCTTAATTTTTATCGATAAAAGTACTAGATAAAATATATAGTTAGTAGGGACGTCAACATTATCCTGGGTTGGGTTCAGCTGCCCCCCAATGCCCTACCCTGGGTACGCCCATGGCTGCTATAGTGTAATCTAATATCACGCACTTATGGGACTCCCGTCATAGTGAGGGCTCTGAAACGGCCGTCCAGCCGGTTCGGCGAATTTTTTATCTATGTTGGCGTTTTCGGGATTCAATAATGGTTTAGATCAATAATTGGACCTGGTAGGTGGCACTGCGATCATTTTCAGGAAAATATATTTTTGTTTTTAGTTTTGTACAGATCAGTATCTGTTAGGTCAGTAGCATTATAATGCAAGAAAATAAAAGTAAGCAAGCAACACTAAAGCTAGGGTGGCATAAGACCATGGCTATAATCTAAATATAGTATGTTGAAAATTTTTGACGTCATGGCACCGCAACAGAAATGTTTAGCTCATTACGACTTCAGAGACTGCAATTTAAGTTTCCAGTTTGCTGTCGCAATGGTTCTTTTATAGATGTATTCAGTTTGTAATCTCGTCTTGTCTTTAAAAGTGCCGAGAAATTGCTCTGAAGAACAGAAAAACAGCTACCACGGATATTGTATCATCATCATTCAGCTTCTATTACTGGACATTGGCCTTGTATATAAATGAATGAATAACATAATAACTAATAACCCATCTGCAAAGTGAGGCCGCTTGGCAGATGGGTTGACAATTGCAGTGAAGTGTTATACGGTTACCAGGAAACGGTAACGGACGGTAAAGGAAACGGACTGTTAAGTTATTTTTGACACTATTATGTGAAACCACCTACAATAAGCTACTACAAATCAAATAGTAGAAGAGTTCTCTCAAGACTAAAATTCCTATATTTACATAACAAATATAATAATGATTATGTCATGCACTTATGAAAGAAAGAAATACAAATTTTATAAGATAAAAATAGAATTTACCGATTCTAAGATTTCCAATTCCAACATAGTGGTGTTTCCCTGTTGAGCCAACATTTGTAGACCTAACGTAGCTTCCGAGTTAAATTTGTACACATTGATGTCTTTGCTGTGAGAAGCACCGACTATGTCGCTGAATCTTGCTGAATCATCTGCTTCAGGGTACATTGAGCTATGTGTGTTACGAGACCACATTCCTTCAAACGTGAGCTGTTGTAAAAAATTACCTATTAAACTCAATTAATCTTACGTAATAAATTAATGGCTTCTAAATAAAATGTTTTTCTTTTTCATTCCTTAACTGAGAATTTGAATCCAAGACTTCAGGACTCTAGATTATATAATTACCTGATATCTGGCATCTTCGCATATGTTGCAATTGTCATTCTCCATTGGTTGCATGTCGTCAGCTTTGCGTGTATCTTCACAAACCTTCTTAGACAACGGTCCTTCAAAACTGTACCACACGTCTGGTTGGACTGCCACCATAGCGAATATCGTCACACATTTATTCTCCTTCTGCGGTGCTGTCCAAATAACCTATTACAATGTAGTTTATTATTATTTATCTTTGTATTTTCAAGTCCAAACTATGTAATAAATGTTGCGATGCGGACATTTGAAGGCGAATCGATCAGTGGATGCCTCGTTCAGGGGCAAACACCCGTGGAATCAATATTCGAAGATTTGTAAAGAATTGTAAGTTGAAGTCCTGGAGTATATACTCTTCACTTGTATTTCAAAATAGTAATACATTACCGCCATATATCGCCTATTTCAATCAATTTCATAAAAAGATTTTTTCGTTATTGTATCTTTACTTGCCCGACATTGCAACGTATATGCTTACGAAAGGACTCTAGAGATCCGGGATTAATTGTATTTCATGAAAACATTTCTTTTTTTAACTTCTAAGTATTAGAAAATACCCAGCAATAGCAATAAGTATTACAATACCAACAATAATTACCTTAATTTCCGTTTTTGGAGCTATATTAGTTTGCGTAATAGTGTTATTGCATCCCACACTATACCTTGTATTATTGTATAACGGATGCCTTTCCAAGGTTCCTGCTTGTAATAGGATTGGTTTTCTAGGGTTATCTTCGTTTGCTCTTGTGCTTCCTTGAAGCGATATTGTGAAAGCGATAAAGGTAGATGCTTCATCTCGAGAAAACAAACGAACTGAAAAGATAGGCTTTTTAAAATTTTGTTTGAAACTATGCAAGCGTCTATGTGCCAACTCGACGGACGTTTGCAAATAGACACACGGCGAACTAGAGTGTCGCAGGTGACTTTACCAACGTACAGATAATAATAATAATCATCATCATCATTCGGTTTTTTATCATGTATTAGTACAGTTGCGTATACGCAAGCAATAGACCGCCACGTACCGTAGTCACTCATAAGATAAGTGGTTGCCATAGTCACCAAGTTGAGCAAATTATTATTTCTTAGCCGTCTTTACCCACGGGCAAAAAAGGGATTGGTGAATTGTACCTATTCTTACTCTGACACCACACGGAGAATTGTATTCAACACTAACTCGAAATAGGAATATTATCTGTGTTTGGTAACAGTTTCGTACACCCAAGTCGTATCGCAATATTAATAAAAATATTAAGATTAATAAATATGTATCCATAATACATCAACTACTATTTTTGTTATATCAACAGTTGTCATAACGACGGCAATTAGCTAACATGCGGCAAGTATTTTGAATACCGCTTCGCTTCTATTTGTAGCAGTAATATGTTTTATATCCCATCTTTCTCGATAAACAAGCTTTTGTATAAAAGTTTTTTTTAATTTCAATTAGTAGATCATGAGATTCGCGTTCAAAGAAACAAATGAACTCTTCAGCAGTAAGTATAATAGTAATAGAGACTCATGTATATGTCCCATATCTGGGCATGAACCTCCAGCACATTAGGAGAGAAATTAACCTACTACGTTGATCAGACGGGTTGGTAGAGTGTTTGATTTCGGATTTTCCTTCATTTACATACATTTAATACTCATAACCGTGTGGTTTTTTTTTTTTTTTAACCGTTTGGTGACGGTGTTAGAATATAATTCACCACTCCCTAGATGTCGTAAAAGACGACTAAGATATATAATGTGGTAAGGTATATAATGTAGAGAAGGAAAACTCGTAATAAAATCCTATATCAATACGTCTGACCAGCGCGGTATAGTAGGTCAATTTCCCTCCCATTGTGGCCTAGCCCAATAGTGGTACTTTTGTGGGCCGAGATGAGATGATGATACTCATAACATATCCCTTAATCATCTTTTGGAAAACCCACGGGCAAGAGTTGGTGTATTGATTTCGTTCTCCGTCACCACACAGAGTATATAGATACATGTTTACTTACCATCATATTGCCGAAGCGGTATATAATAGTTGTCTCTGACATCTTTGATTTCGATCTGAAACCTGTTGTCTGGAGGTAAGGGATCCGCATTAGTACTCAGCGGCTGTTTATTGCAGACACCTTCTTCGTCATTGCATAGAGAAATTTTTACCAGAAGAAGTATGTATACCAGGTGGCAAAGACCTAAAATTACATTAGATTAGTCATTTTTGTCGGATGGCATTAGGTACAGGTGTGAATCCGCCTAATGCCGCCTAGTACAGGTGGCTGGACTAGATTAGTTTACCACCCATAGAAACGTTGACCCCGTGAATGCTACACCGCCGCCCCGGTAACAAACAATATGGGCGACAGGAGAAGAAACTCGAACGGGTATCCTGTCGACAGTGTCATCGACAATTAGGTCTCGGTACCAGTGCTCTGCCCAAATGTTGATAAAGAAGTAGTGTAGGTACGGCAGATTATGGGGCTATATCTTCCATTCCGTTGCCCGGGGCTGTTTGTGTGAGACTTAGCCCAAAAAAAGGTGGCTTGAAAGTTTATTCTTTTTAGGAAATACATGTTCCAATTTTAGGTCCTATTCTCCTTTCAGTTGACGGTAATTAGCCTATTACACCATGCGGACCAGATGGGTTGGTATATGGCATTTCAAGTATTGTTTCTTTAAGTGACCATATGGAATTATATTCCTTAATCAATATTTACGATACCTACGGAAAAAGAAAAATTGGTGACAATATATTCGTAAAATGTTACCATCAATATTCTTTTATATTTTTTTTTTATTTTAATCTTTAATCATATTCAATTACTTCTTCTTCTTAATCCATTACGTCTCACTGTTAGAGCGAATTAAGGAAAGCTAAGATGTTCAAAGGGCTTAGTAAAATTCGAATTACCTTTTTATAAGATCAAAAAGCTACTATGGTCATTATTTAAATAATTCGTCTAGAAATCGGAGACGATCGGAGTAGAAAGATCTGTTTTTTTATAAATTTCCACCACGTTCAACATCCCTTTCTTTCCCGCGGGACTCGTAAAAGCCGGCTAATGGGTCACCAGGAGATTAGGCGACCACAATTTATCGGACAATTTATAATAACAACAGTAGTTATAGTTATGTAATTATCCACCATTTAGGAAGGCCTATGTTCAATATTGGAAGTCCACAGACTTATAGGATAGATAATTTAATCCCCTAGAACAATCGGACACTTATCTGAGCCAAAAACGCAATCTACGAAACAAAATTTCAAAATCACTCACCACCAATTTTAATTTGCATTTTGTCTAAATATTGAATAGTGTTAGTCAAAATTTTCCAAAGACTAAAATAGGTGTAACATGTTCACATTTCATCTGAATACTAAAGTAATCATTCACAATTAGTTAATTGGACAAAATGCAGGTCACTTAATGCCTAATTTACACTAATTAAAAGACTAAATTATGTCACTAGCGAGCCGCCATCGCTTTGCTTCGGTTTAGTTAGGTTTTTGAATTGAAAACAATAAAATTAAAATATAAGTTGGTAAATTAAATTTTCGTGTGGTGACGGAATAAGAATACAATTCACCAGCCCGGATCTTGCCCGTGGGTGTCGTAAAGGACGATTAAGGGATATAATACGCCTTATAACATCTATGCAGGAGAATAAAAACTCGTAATAAAACCCTATACCTACACGTCTGAGCAGTGAGGTGTAGTAGATCAATTTCCCTCGTGGGAAATTGCGTTGCGGAGGAGACTCGAGCCCAGCTATGGGAACTCTATGAACCGACATGATGAATAAAATTATTAATATCTAATATGATTTTGAATTATCCAAAAAATCATAAATAAAGCAACCCGTCTTATTCGACATTATAGATGCTGGATGTTACATCAGGGAGAAATTATTTTTGTATAATATTTGGGTGAGATGACCCGGCTAAGAGATTCCCTGGGAAAATGAATGGCTCTGCTCTCGTGAGAAAATTAAAATACCAAATCTGATCGCCAAAATACTTGCTAAGCTTGGGGAAGGCTACAAAGAAAACTAACTAGATGTAGATAGGATTACGGATAAGTTATCTGTTGGATATAAACCCATTTCCACCGATAACAAGGAGAGGGTGCCGACGGGTTATGGAGTCCCCCACCATCCTTGCCGTCGCCCCAGACGGATCGGGCGTGGTCGGACGATAACATAGCCTGACGCCAAAAGATATAAACAAATGCCATGATTTACATACCTATTTCAGCAGAATATGATACTTCCTGTGTGGAAGGTTAGCCTAGTTAGGGAGTGAGGAATTCATAAAAAGTTGTCATAGCTGTGTATCTGTGGAACCCGAAACCTTTAATCGCATCAAAATTGTCAATAAAAACGACATATCAAAAACGTATTTTTATCTACATATCGACAACGAAGACTACGACGATCAAGCCTCGGGTCGTATTTCCTTACTTTGTGGGCTGTATAGAGCTTCATGTTTGATTTAATGTCATGTCACATAGCCTACAATCAGTGGCGGATAATTAAAATCCTTTCAGCGATACCCCATTTGTCAAATTATGATAAATAATAGTTTGTATGATGAACATACAAATATAAATATTCACAAAGAACAGAAACGCTATCAGTAGACACACTCCATAGTGATGAGTAATTCTGGCTCAGCAGCCGGGCCTATGTATCGCATTGCCAAAGAAAATAGACAGGTGCAAAAACAGAAATCAATCATCAAGTATATCGTTTTTTCGTAATATTATAATCTATTATTTTAGAACACAAATTTGTTGACATGATAACGTCTTACAAATCGATGAACGGCGGCTGCACGCACGAAAAAGCATGACTTATTGTCACGTTCCGCCCCAGCCGAACGTATAAGCGAGAATGCGGAACGAGTGATAGAGAGGCGCAAAGCGTTCAACGTATGATGCATCTATCTCTAATTTAAGTAAAAAAATCTTTAACGGGTACAAATAAATGATAACTTACCAAAAAAAACTGTTATTTTATGCATATACAGTAGAATCCGGATATAGCGACCTTTAAGGGACCGGCGATACTATGTCGTACTAGCCGGATGACGTACAAAACGGTAGGATTATTTCTTAAGAACATAAGTACCTAACCTACGAATACATAATTATGTACACGCCAAACTCCTTCGCGAGGGTTATATTTGATTCACCGCCTTCTAATCGGTGTAATATTGCACTTTTTCTTCAATTGTAAAACACTTTCACTTCACAGAACTCATATTGTCGATTTTAAATAAAACTACTTTACATAGGTACATTAATCATCGTTACTGCAGAAAATTTTCTGCAGTAACGATGACTTGTTGGAAGTGAGACATCTTAGTCCACCCGTGACCATGAACGCTGCAAAGTGTTCCAAACGTCGGGTAATCAAAAATCAAATACAAACGCGATAAAATCCGTAAAATAGTTTTATTTAAAATGCTTAAAAAATATTTAAAATACTCGCGTAAACATCAGAAATCATCATTTTGTCGAGCTTTAAGAACTTTTCATAACATGTGACAAACACTAACTGTTATTTACGCGCGCCAATAAGGAAAGGTGAAGCTCGCGGGGCGGGATGAAGTTGGGCCGCTGAAGTATTGGTGCGTAGGTTGCATAAACAAAACATTGCGCGTCGTTTTAACCGGACGTATTAATCACCAAAAATGGTCGCTATAAGCAGTTTGTCGTTTAAACCGGAGTCGCACTAAACGGTTATATTTTCTCAGTACCTAACTATGAAACCTAACTTGAGTAAACATTATCGTCGTTAAAAACGGTTCGTCGTTATAAGCGAAGTCGTTTTATATATGAATTCTACTGTATAGGGTGTATCAGGTTATGGGCAACTGGTCAAATGGGAGTTAGGTAATGGTGGTAGGAACCCATGAAAAAAAATTGAAAGAAAAATATCGAATCGTCAATGAATTAGAGACATGTAAAGTTTTTAATTTTGTCATCGCTTTTTCGCTTAAATCTGATTGAAATGTATAAAGTCAGTGATACCTAATCTGCTACATATATTGAATTGAATAAATCAAAGATTACGTTCGCATAAGCAAGAGAAACTTCGCTTTAAATCAGTTGATCGGCCGATGACCATGGACGAGGCGCCTGTGTACCTACGTACTATTGAAGCGTTAGCGCGATTCATACTTATTTATACTGTCGAAACTTTACATGCCTACTATCCTGTCTGTACATGCCTACATAATACGTAACCTTTAAGGCATACACTCTTAGACACACATTTATGAAGTCACCATAACTTTTATGTTTTATTGTTTTTTTATGTAATATACATTCTAATTACGATCTATGACCGTTAAACTACAACATACTCGAACCTTGCTTGCCCCATAACCATACACATATACATACACATTCTGTATAATTGTACAAAATAATTTAGATGTTTCACATCTGCCAGGCGTCCTGAGCGACGGCTCCCCTTTTTTTTAATAAAATTCTCTATAAATAAAATCTAAATAATAGGTCCTTACATATGAAATTGGCGTTTTGTACGGGAGGAATATAAAGACAATTTTTTTTGTAAAATATATTTATTGAATCAAAGTGCATCCATTGTTATCTTATCTCATAAGTAGTTCTTTGATCCCTTTACTAAAAAACCCATTTTTTTATTGGGGGGTTGCGGTCGGCGCGCTCCTCGCACCACTCCGTCCGGGGCGACAGAGGGGCGTAAGCATGCACACCCGCAATCCACCCACGTGCACGTCGCCTTCGTCGTTGGAGCCGACCACCGGAGCAGGGTTACTTGTCATCAGTGGTAAACTAAAAAAAAACCATGGGGGCGAGAATCATTATCATCAGAGTCTACGCGGGTAAGACGACTGAAACCGAAACGAAGCGAGGGCGGGTTGCTAGTACACAGTTGCTAATACAAGAAGATTAGGCATAGCTTTCTCTTTACATTATTTTTCATCATCATCATTACAGCTCGTATACATTCCATTGCTGGGCACAGACCTCTTCCAAAATAGGAGGAAATTCACCTACTATACCGTGCCGATCAAAATTAGTATAGGGTTATGTTTCGAGTTTGCCCGTCTCTTGCGGTGTTGCTACATGCATATCCTTTAGACATCTTTTACGATATCGACGTGCGTGATAGGGGTGGTAAATTGCATTCTTACACCGTTACAACGTAAGTAGGTAAATATTTTTATAATAAACATTTTAACGATTGATATTGTAATGCTTACTGCAAGTTGCAACAAACTTACAATTTTCGTTCATAGAAAAAATTCTAGATATCTTGAAGTTTGTTCTGATTTACAGTTTCATCCCTATTTAGATACAATTTTAAGTTATTAATATACCTAGTGTTAAAATTATTAGCACTTTGCTATATTGTATCTGTATTATAGGTCTGAAATTAATATTCGTTACTATACGTAACGATGTTGTAAATATCCTTTACGTGATCACAAGTTTCCCTTTTGACGACAAGACAGTCTCATATTTAGGCTGTATATCCCGTTGTTCCTAACCAAAAAAAGCCCTGTTTTTGACAAACAGACGAAGCGATCATTTGTTATACTCATCTCTCCATCGACATATTACACAAAAATTACACATCTGTGGCTAAGATACGGACGTGTTGAGTTTTCTCTTATTACCATTGAAAACCGTTTTGATTACCAAGACCAATATCAATTATTCTTGTGATAAGCTCTATTCTTCCTAGACTTTTAAAATTGATATTTTCTGCCGACTATAATAATATTTAATTTTAACATAAAAAAATGGCGTCTGCGACTGCACATTATTGATTAATTTAAATTCTATGATAATTAAAATTAATATGATTTTCGCAATTCTTGTTTTTTTTTAAATATTAATATAAGTTGAAAGTCGCAGGGAACCGTTGGATGCAAGTGGCACAGTACCGTTCCGAGTGGCATTCTTGCAGGGAGGTCCAGCAGTGGCAAATAAATTTGAATTTTCAAGTATTAGAAACTACTGGCAAATAAAATTACATTAAAATGGCATAAAATACGTAAAAATTGTTTGTTTTATTTCATAATATGTTATAAAATCTAATTGAAAACTGCTTTCGTTCATTTTTCTCTTCTACAATTACTTAAATTTTAATTAACTAAAAACTTACAATTCACACAAATAAAATAATATTAAATATGGTTGTATAATCTATTTCATATACCGATAGTTAATAAAATAGAACAACTAAGTCGCCTATGCTCTAGTTTTTTATTCTGATAGCTCTTCGATGATTCCACCTGTCGCCAGGCTTCAGTTGAGTGACTCGTCTTTCAGCTGAAAAAAGTAGTTTTACATTTACTATGCAACTTAGTGTTAAGTTAGATGTTAGAGCTAAGTTAGAGATAGGCAAACTAACCTACTTTAGCGCTGCTGACTGAATAAGATATGTTGTGTGAATAGGTTGTAATAGGATTTTATTTTCTATGATGTTACTTAATTACATTTCTTAACTACAAATCCCGTAGGAAAGGAAGGAGTGAGGAATTCTTTTCTTATTCCCAGTAAACTTATTAACATTAATCATTTTTAAACTAGTCATAATTTGCATTATAATATTTACTTACTCACCTGTGATGTCGTCTTCTTCAATCTCTTCTTCAACGCATTCTTCCTCGCATTGCATTTTCTCGAACGTGTCAAAATGTGTTTTGCAGTAGGCCGGCACCACCTGCCTCTTAATGTGAGAGTATCTAGCCTGTTGTAGACGTAGGATTTAGTTTTATAATTTCATAGGTTTACCCTCAATAGATAGGCAATATTTTGTCACGTATATTTTGATCTCATTTAACATGTTATTATTATTAATTAAGGACAGTCCCTAAATTAGAGATTGCTATTGATACTTTCTTAGAAATCGAGGCGATTTACTATAAACCCACATTTTTTTTCATTTTTATAGGACTTGGAATTCTAACCATAGAGCCACTATGAAAAAGATTCTAACCTTCAAAGGTCACTATTGCATTTGTTTCCTATGAACCAAGGAAGCAATCCCATAAATGAATTACATATTTTTTAATTGCAAGGCCTATTGTCAACTAAAGAATTATATTTGTTAGCTCTTTGCACATAAACGGTGTCACAAATATTTGTAAATTTTAAAACAAAGTAGCTTGCAATTTGTTTCTTTGACTCTAATAATTAAAAAAACCGGTTAAGTGCGAGTCGGAGCCGCGCACGAAGGGTTCTGTAGCATTATCTATAATATCGAGCAAAGAAAGGCAACAATTGCGTTTTTCTATGGCCCTTAAATATTAATTTTATTTTTATTTTATTTTTAAAGTAAAAATACAACAGAGTATTTTGGAAATATTTCAAGTGCCTACCTGTTGCCATTATAGATATCGAGCAAAAAAGAGCAAAAAATAGCATTTGTTGTATGAGAGGCCCCCTTAAAAATTCATTATTATTTTGATTTTAGTATTTGCTGTTATAGAGGCAATAGAAATACATAATTTGTAAAAATTTCAACTGTCTAGCTATCATGGTTCTTATCAAGATATACAGCCTAGTGACAGACAGACGGGCGGATAGACAGCGAAGTCTTAGTAATAGTGTCCCGTTTTTACTCTTTCTTTTTCCTGAAATAATAAAATGATACGTACAGATGGATCATATTTCTCTATGGCAACTCCATCAACCAAGTGATATCGTTCTCTCCACTTGTATCCAATCACCTTTCCTTCGATGCACTCCCCATCACAAGGGCTCCAATCTGGCCAGCTAGTCATCGGACAGTCAATAGCTGCCACAGTAACTGTTACTTCAGGAGATTCGCTATATAATCAAAATTTATATTAGATAGATTACACAACATTTTTTTTGTACCTCGAAAAAAATATATACAAGTTTTCCTTAAATTTTTTTTTTTTTTTATTGCAAACGGCGGCAAACGAGCAAACAGTACACCTGATGGTAAGTGTTGCTGCCGCTCATGGACCTTTACAAGGCCGTTGCCTACCGCGAAGAAAGTGAAGGGAGTGTGAATGCGTGCATTGAGGCTCGGTGATACCAAGGACACCACCAAAACCCTCCACACGCAATCACCCTCAGAAAGTTGGGCTTCCGGCTCTCTCGCTCACCGAACGAAGCGCAGTAACAAATTGCTACTACTCAGACGTCGATTTTCTGGGGGGCGCGGCCGGAGCACCTCCTCGTGGTGCTCCCTGGTAACGTCCATTTGGACGTCATGCGGCCATCTGGACGGCCAAGATTCCGGCAGGGGGGGGTCTCCGCGTGCGGCTCTGGTGGCAGAGCGCACGGCGGATCTGACCCGGGGCCAATGGGGCGGATGTGCCTCATGGCACTCCGTCGCCAGGGACGGTTGCGTCACGGCCCGGGGGCGTGACGAGTCGGTCGCTCGCGAGCGGCCAGACCCGGAAGGCCCAAACCGTAATCCTGAGCAGGGGGGTCAGGACCGGGGGTCTTCGGACCGCGGGGAAGAAAACCCCTATAAAAAATTACCCCTAATCCTAAGTTTGGCCACTCGGCGAGGGGATGAATGGTTGGTGGGTTAAAAAGCGCGTGAGCGTCCAGCCGTTAGAGTGGTAGTCAAGGCAAGACTTAAAAACGTCCAAACAATATGGCAGAAGTCAAGACAGGTAATACTTCACCAGAGGGTCCCGGCCAGGCCGGGGAGTCCCTTGCTGTGCCGGTGCTTGCGCGTGACGTCCATTTGGAGTCGCGCCCAAGTCCCGGCACAGTCAGTCCCCAAACGTATGGGTGGGGGGCAACTACTGCCTTAGAAGCCGAGAGCCCGGCTCAACATCAAGTGGCTCAGGGGGGGAAGGGGAATGAGGAGGAGGTCAGGAAGAAGACCCGGAGGACGAAGCCGAGGCGTTCCGCCGCTGCGCGATCCCGCATAAACGCCACAAGATCTAAGGCGAGGCGGGAGCGGAAGAAGGCAGAAGCCATTGCTGCACGCGAGGCGGGTGGCAGCATTGCTGCTTCTACTGGACCGTCGGACCTGGAGAGCGAGTCCACCGCAGAGCCGTCGCTGGAGGAGAGCGTCGGCAATGGCAGCGGATCCGAGGACGAGGGCGGCATTGCCGCAGGGCCGTCCAAGACGATGGAAGGCAGCTCGGAGTCGAGGCTGCTGAGCGACGAGGGCGGCGCTGCTGCAGAGCCGTCGCGAGACGAGGGCGGCAGTGCCGCAGGACCGTTGGAGGCGGCAATACACACGGCCTCGGAGATGTCGGCGGACGAGGGCGGCAATGCCACAGAGCCGTCCGCCGACGAAAGTAGCACCGACCGGATGCAGGTCGGCCAGAGAAGGGACGAGGGCGGCGGATGCGTCGCAGGTCCGTCCGATAGGTGTAGGAGTACGGTGTAGAGTACGAGACGATAGGCAGGCCGTCAGCTGGGGAGGAGCTCACGGGTAGGCCGTCGTCGAGGAAGGAGGTGCAGGCTGCCGAGTCGAACACCGACACCACGGTAAGTGGCACGAAGGAGAGGCAGGAGGCCCTCCCCCCGAGCGTCCGGAAGCGCCCCCTTAACGGGGGCAGCTCGAACACCGACTCGGAGGGGAGTACCAACATGCCTCCTCCCAAGGTCCCGACCATGTCCCGTGGACGCAGAGGTCGAGGATCGGCGGTGGTGGCAAGGCCGGGGACCCCCGGTCCGGCCGGCCACGGTGGCGAGGTGGCGGCTCTACAGGCCGCGAACGCCCGCCTTAGTGAGGAGGTCTCTGGCTTGCGGGAACGCAACCGCAAGCTGGAGACGGAGCTATCGGCGGTGCGACGGGAGAACCGCGGGTTGGCCAAGGAGATGGCCGACCTGCGGGCCCAGTTCGCGCGCCTGGCGCCGGCCACGCCGCCGGTGCCGGCCTCGCCACCGAAACGGGCTGCGCCGGGGAGGGCGGGCCCGTCGTCGGCGTCCGTGGTGCCGGCTGCGCCCGTCGCGGCTGCTGCGCCGGCTGCGCCCGTCGCGGCTGCTGCGCCGGCTGCGCCCGCCGCGGCTTCGGCGCTTCCTCCCCTCGTCGTGGTCCCTCCGCCGCCTCGTGGCCGCGGGAGACCGCGGAAGGGGGAGGGGCCGCCGCTCGACGAGGTGCACGGCGTGTCGGAGACGGCGGTACGCGTCATCTTAGCCCGAGTAGGGGTGATGGTGGATGCGCGTATCGCCGCCGTAGCGGCCAGGCTCCCGCCTGAGCCGCCCCTCCGACCGCCGCTCGCCGCGGACGGGGCGAGACGGCCGCAAGCGTCAGCTCCCACCCCGCTGCCCTGTCAGGGTGGCCGCGTGGTGAGCTACGCTGCGGCCGCGGCCGGGCCCAAGGGGGCCAAGAAGGCCGGCAAGGTGCCGGCTCCCGCCAAGGCGACCGCTCCTGCTGCGCTCAGCGCTGCTGCCAGGCTCGAACAGGGCTGGCAGGTGGCTGAGCGGGGCAGGAAGGCACGCGGCCAGAAGCGGAGAGCGGCGGCCAAGAGTGCCGCCGTGGCCGCCGCTCCCCAGGCGGGAGCCGGCAGAAAGGGGAAGAAAAGGTCGCGCAGGGGCCTCAAGTCGCCGAAGACGGCCGCGGTGGTCATCACCGTGCTGCCTGAGGCGGCTGAGAGGGGCCTCAACTATGAGGCCGTCCTAAAACGCGCCCGGCGGGAACTGGACGTCTCCGGTATCGGGGGCGTCGAGGCGAGGACCCGCAAGGCCCGGACAGGGGCTCGAATACTCGAGTTCCCTGGGGCCGAGGGCGCGAAGACGGCCGATAGTTTGGCCACGATGTTGAGGGGGCTGTTCGGGCCGGAGGATGGTGTCCGAATCGCCAGGCCTGTCAAGTGCGCAGAGATGCGCCTGACGGGCTTGGACGATTCCGTGACGGTGGAGGACGTCCGGGAGGCCATTATGGCGCGTACCGGATGTGCCTCGGACACCGTCCGGATTGGCACCATTCGCACTGGTCCGGGCGGCGTCGGTGCTGCCTGGGTGCAGTGTCCGGTGGAGTCGGTCAAGCAATTGGCCGACTCAGGCAGGCTCCTCGTGGGCTGGAGCTCGGCGCGGGTAACCGTGCTAGAGCCCCGGCCCGCGAGGTGTTACAAATGCATGGCGGTCGGGCATACCCGACCGACATGCAAAAACTGCTTTGACTGCAGCGGGCTATGTTTCCGTTGCGGTCAGACCGGACACCAGGCGGCATCGTGCTCTGCGGTGCCCCACTGCCCCGCGTGTGCGGCAGGCAATAGGCCTGCCAAACACCGCATGGGCTCTGGGGACTGCAGACCCCCGGCATCGGCCCCGAAGGGGCGGGACGGCCCATCGACCGGGCCAGTCCCCGCTCCGAGCGCGGCCCGATCGCCCGTCAGCGCAGAGGAGGTGACGATGGATACGGACCGTTAATGGACCCCGTATCCATTCGTCTCCTCCAGGCCAACCTCAACCACACCGCCGGTGCGCAGGACGTGTTCCTGCAAGCCATGGCGGAGTGGTTGATAGGAGTAGCCGTAGCCGCGGAGCCGTACGTGGTGCCCGACCGGCCTAACTGGTTGGGTAGCACCGATGGCACCGTGGCAATCGTCGCCTCCACGTCGTGGCCTTCGTCGCCTCTGACCCTTAGGGACAGGGGCGTCGGATACGTCGCGGCGGACTGGGGGGAGATTACGCTCCTCGGAGTCTATCTCTCCCCTAACTGGAGTGTGGCCGATTTCGAGGCCTCCCTCACCATCATGGAGGCCTCGTTACGGCGAATGGCATCGCGCCAGGTCTTCGTCTTGGGGGACTTCAACGCCAAGTCCGTGGCGTGGGGGTCTCCCCGGACGAACGACCGAGGACGGGCGATCGAGGAGTGGGCGGCGGCACTGGGCCTCTGTTTGCTGAACAGGGGCTCGGTGCATACGTGCGTGCGACAACGGGGCGGGTCGATAGTGGACCTTTCGTTCGCTAGCCCCGAGGTCGCCGCACGCGTGGGGAGCTGGCGCGTCGTGGAGGAGGTGGAGACCTTGTCGGACCACCGGTATATCCGGATGAAGGTCTCCCCGGTAATCCCGACGCCCAGCAGGGGTCACGGGGCGGATGGACGTCCTGCGTTCCCGCGATGGGCTGTGGGTCGCTTAGACCGGGACCAGCTGGCGGAGACAGCAATCGTTTACTCGTGGCTGTCCTCTGCCAACCAGTCGGACGGGGTGGACGCCGAGGCTGGCCGCATCCGCAGTGCGTTGACGCAGATCTGCGATGCGGCCATGCCCCGGGTACGGCGTCCGCCCCCGAGGAGGGCGGTCCACTGGTGGTCCCGGGAGCTGGCGGATCTCCGGGCCGCGTGCATTCGCGCCCGGAGGGCCTACACCCGCAGCCGGCGGCGCCAACGCGACGCGGAGCGGGAGGCCTTGCTGTATGAGGGCTACCGCAATGCGCGGTCGGCCTTCAGGCTGGCCGTCCGCTCCGCCAAGGACGTCAGTCGGCAGGAGATGCTGGACGGTCTCGACCGTGACCCCTGGGGACGCCCCTATCGCGCGGTGCTGAATAAGCTCCGCGCGCGGGGCCTTCCCCTCACCGAGACTCTCCAGCCCAGCCTTCTCACCCGGGTCGTCGAGGACCTGTTCCCGCGGCGGGCGGAACACACGCCCCCGGTCATGGCTCCGCCAGACACTGACCGGGAGGCCGACGACGACAGTGTTCCGCCCATCACGGAACCCGAGATGGGAGTGGCGGTGGCGCGCATGTGCGCAAAGTCCACCGCCCCCGGGCCCGACGGTGTTCCAAACCGCGTGTTGGGCCTGGTCCTCGACCACCTGGGTCCCCGCCTCAGGGAGCTGTTCGACGCGTGTTTAGCGTCCGGACGGTTCCCTGGGTGCTGGAAGGAGGGAAGGCTGGTGCTCCTGCCGAAGCCGGGACGGTCTCCGGGGTCGCCTTCGGCCTACAGGCCTATCGTGCTGCTCGATGACACGGGCAAGCTACTGGAGAGGGTGGTAGCTGCCCGCATCGAGCGGCACCTCGTCGGCACGGGGCCCGATCTGTCGGACGCCCAGTTTGGGTTTAGGAGGGGTCGTTCGACGATCGCGGCTCTGTTGCGCCTGAGGGCCGTGGCGACTGAGGCCGTCACCGGTGGGGGAGTGCTGTTGGCGGTGTCCCTAGACATCGCCAACGCATTCAATAGTCTGCCATTCAGCTGCATCAGGGAGGCGCTCCGGTATCACGGAGTGCCAGCTTACCTGAGGCGGCTAGTGGCAGACTATTTGGTGGGGCGCAGCGTCCTCTGTACCAACCGAGCAGGGGACGTTGTGCGAACGCCCATGACGTGCGGTGTCCCACAGGGGTCGGTCCTCGGACCCACCCTGTGGAACATCGGCTACGACTGGGCGTTGCGGGGGAGCCTCCCGCCCGGGCTGGGCGTGATTTGTTACTCCGACGACACGCTCGTCACAGCCCGCGGTGGGACGCTAGAAGAGGCGGTAAGCCTGGCGACCTATGGCACCGAAGAGGTCGTCAGGCGGATCGAGGCGCTGGGGTTGAGGGTCGCCCTGGACAAGACGGAGGCCCTCTTGTTCCATGGGCGCCTTATGAGCCCTCCCATCAGCGTCTCGATCACCGTCCGATCGGTTGACATCAGCATCCGGGCCCATATGAGGTACTTGGGCCTGGTGCTCGACGGGCAATGGTGGTTCCGGGAGCATTTCCGCAGGCTCGCTCCGCGGCTCGTCGGCGCGGCGTCCGCCCTATCGTGGCTAATGCCGAACGTGGGCGGACCGAGCGCTACGTGCCGACGGCTGTACACGGGGGTCATCCGGTCGATGGCCCTGTACGGCGCACCGGTGTGGGCGGGGTCCTTGACCGTCCGACTTAGGGCCCTTCTGTGGCGACCACAGAGGGTCATGGCGGTCAGGGCCATCCGCGGATACCGCACGGTGGCGACGGAGGCAGCGTGCCTATTGGCCGGGACTCCCCCGTGGGACCTGGAGGCGGAAATGCTCGCCGAGTTGTATCGGCGGGTGTCGGGGGTGCGCGGGGAGGGCGGTGTGATCTCGTTAAGGGATCTCACCGCCTGGCGCGTCGACGCCCGCCGAGACGTCATTGCCCGTTGGGCAGTCCGGCTGGAGAGGCCTCGGTTCGGGGTGCGAACCGTGGAGGCCTTCCGGCCGGTGCTGATGCAGTGGTTGGAAAGGCGGCACGGGGTGCTCTCCTTCCGACTAGTGCAGGTGTTGACGGGGCACGGGAGCTTCGCCAAATACCTGCACAGGGTCGTAAGGAGGGAGAGTACACCGTCCTGCCACCACTGCGATTGCGACGAGGACACGGCGCGCCACACGCTCGAGGCCTGCGCGGCTTGGGCAGTGCAGCGCCGTGAACTCGTCGCAATCATCGGAGCCGACCTGACGCTGCCGGCCATCGCTAGGGCGATGGTCGACAGCGTCAGGAACTGGGACGCGGTCGCAGCCTTCTGCGAGACAGTGATCTCGCAGAAGGAGGCGGCGGATCGTCTGCGCGTGGAGCGCAGCCTCGATGAGGAGATCCGCCGCCGGCGACTGGGGCGGCGCAGGCGCAACTATCTGCGCCTCATGCCGCCCTAGCCGAGGCCGCGGGTGACGTGACCGGGGATTAGTCCGTCACCCGCCGAGAGGCCGACCGCGTGAGGAAAGACCGACGCCCTTCCCGAGGGGGGGGACGTCGGTCGATGGGAGGGTACCCCGCGTAGGGGGTATTCCGTCGGGCCGACCACTGACGACAAGTAAACCTGCTCCGGTGGTCGGCCCAATGACGAAGGCGAGGTGGTTTTCGGGTGGGTTGCGGGAGTTGCGTGCTTAAGCCCCTCTGTCGCCCCGGACGGAGTGGTGCGGAGGCGCGCCGACCGCGACCCACCCAAAAAAAAAAAAAAAAAAAAAAAGACGTCGATTTTCTGCGAGAGCATGGTACTGCCCCGGACGGACCGGCCCGCGGCTGTAGACAGATAGATAACTGTCGACAATGTGGTCCTACCACTCCTAGAATCTAAATCTAAAAATGTTAGCAGAAATATTGTATCACGTCATAATTTCCTTCAACAGTCAATTTTTTTCAACCGTCCAGTGTAGTAACGTCAATTTAATTTTTACTCGATCACTTCAAATGACAAATAATCTTTTTTTTTTTAGTTTATGTTATTATTAATTAAAATGTCCAGTAGAAAGTATAAACACAGTTCAGATCGTTTAGTGAACAATTTATATTTTCAAAAATGAGAAAATCCATTGTAGATTTATTAAAAGTGCATATTTTTATTATTTTGGATTGCCTGTTGCAAGTTAAAAAGTGTCTCATTGATTCTGCGAAAGCTATAGAATCGTCTTACTACAGTAATCATAAAAAAAAACGTTCTTTTGGTTCACCAATATCATGGAGAGAACCTAGTAACCATTAGAATGATTGTTACTTTTATGTATGAAGATTTTTTTCAATTAAGTAAAAAAAAAATTGATGGCTGGATCATAATTTATAATTTTAGGTCATATACGTACCACTGCTTTGCTTAAGCCATCTCCACAATAGGAGGGAAATTTGACCTACTATATGAGAGGGGTTGGTATATGGTTTAATTTAGAGATAAAAATAGATAAAGATAAAACTATTTTATTGGCATTTAGCTTAAATTTAGATATTACAGTAAGCCGAATGAAATATAAGGATTTTATAAGAAAATAAAATAATAATAGCCAAACTTAACTGTAAATACACAAAGAAGAAAAACAAAATATGATAAGTGTAAATGAGGTTCCCATTAAGCAATAATGTTACAGTTTTTTTTTTTGTCGGTGGGCTGCGGACGGCGCGCCTCCGCACCACTCCGTCCGGGGCGACAGAGGGGCTTAAGCAGGCAACTCCCGCAACCCACCCTAAAACCACGTCGCCTTCGTCGTTGGGCCGACCACCGGAGCAGAGTTAACTTGTCGTCAGTGGTCGGCCCGACGGAATACCCCTACTTGGGGTACCCTCCCATCGACCGACGTCCCCCCCTCGGGAAGGACGTCGGTCTTTCCTCACGTGGTCGGCCTCTCGGCGGGTGACGGACTAATCACGTCACCCGCAGCCTCGGCTAAATAATGTTACAGTGAACATATTATGCTACACTGCAACGCTGATTTTCAATGGGTACCACTGATTTTTATTTTTGGTATTTAAATTTTTCCTTCTCTTGCATAGATCTCATGTCCATATTTCATCCCTTAACCGTCTTCTACGACACCCACAGGCAAGAGAGGGAATGACGAATTGTATTCTTACTCGGCCATCATACGGTAACGTCAGTTGGGTACAGTAAAATATGAGTGTTATGTATACTAAAGTTCTGTTACTAAGCTTATTTTACATGCGAAAGATCTAACAAGTGCAAATAAATTAGAGGATGATAATGAAAGTGATCTTTAATTCAAATCGATTTCCAGTTATCCTGACGAGATCTCCCATCAAAGCACACTCGGTTTTTAATTAATAGACTTAAATGACCCTATAAGCAGTGTTGGCTTTACGCCTAGCCCGTGAGGCTCGGGTGTAGGCGGCAAAATTTTCGAAATGCCAAAATTTCAGAGACAAAAAATAACTAAAGATAGATTAGAGAGAACTAGAGAGAAATTTTCACGGCAAGGCAGGAAAAAGAAATTTTTAAATTGATTAATATATTTATTTATTTATTTGTCTAATATTTATTACGTATGTATTTGTAATATTTATTAATTATAGGTAATTGAATATTATATTCTAATGAAATAAAGCTATTTAAAATTTGAAATAAAGATATTGGATCAAAATTAATAAAATTCATTCTAATATTAAGGGCGGCGCGGTAAACAGGGCTAGGGCGGCATCAAGCCTAAATCCGTCACTGCCTATAAGAGATTTCATCATCATTTCAGCCTATCACCGTCCAATGTTGCTCGTAGGTCTCCCTCATGTTACGCCACAGAGTGCGGTCCTGTGCCGCCTGCATCCAACGACGCCCAGCATCTTTCACCAGGTCGTCACTCCACCTAGTAGGAGGGCGTCCTACACTGCTTCATCCGATACTCGAGTGGTCGCCACTCGAGAAACTTTCTTCCCCAGCGGTTGTCGGTTCGTCGAGCGATGTGGCCTGCTCATTGCCACTTCAGCGTGCTAATTCTTCGTGCTATAAAAGATTTACTACTATCGATACCTAGAGCAAAACTAAAGCGATAGGAAATATGAAGTAACGAACAATGGGAATGTTTCAACATTTTGAAGAATGATATCAGGGATTTGCGATGGAACTATGTTAGGGAATTACTGTTGGTCTATTATAATAGAAACTGATCCAAATAACTATAAAAGGAAAATAAAATGCCTTTTTTTGATACGTGATAGAATATTTTTAGTATTTCACTGGATAATTTTATCCAAATAAACAATAAATTAAAAATTTCAGCTGCGCTATCGAAACCGTCTAAACCGTGTAACTATTATTTGCTAGATAATTTAAATGCAAATTTAAACACATCTTTATCCCCGAAAGTAGAAACGTGACGCATTTAAAGGACAATGGGCATTGCGGCCCATGAGCGGCCATCAATGAAACTAGTGTCATTTGAAAGGGGAGATCTTTGACAACAAATATTGTTCAAGGAGTACTATGAAATACCGTTTGGGAAAAAAAAATATAGTTAAAATACTATTATTAAAATACTATTTTTTTTTTCATTATTATTTATGTATCCTAATATTCAATACTTTTTCTATTAGAGGTCTAAGAACCTTTGTTAAAATCGGTCTCGCCATGTTTCATGCGTCAACCAATCAGCGACGAGCGCCGCTCGCACTCGGCGACTCGGCGATTACCGTTATGCTCGAGCGCACAGCGCAGTCCATCGTTGACATTTGTTTCGTTGAGTACTGTGCGATTATTATTGTTTGACAATTTCTTTTGACTCTGGCTTGCATATCGGACTTGTTAATATCTATCTTGGTGACTTGTGCTCGTTTTTTTGGACTTTTTTTAAGCAGATTCCTATAACAATGGCAGATAATCGCCAAGTGTGTATTTTATGTAATCGATCCGTGATAAACAGAAGAAGATACGAAATAACCCGTGCTCGGTTTGAAGAACATCCCGCTGTAGGCCAATATATCTTTGAAGCTCTTACCTCTGAACATCAAGTAAGTACATCAAACGAAATCATTATTTCTTAGTTGTCACGTCAACAATATAGTACTGTTTAACTTGAGGTGGTCACAGTGTTTTAACTCTCGCGCATTGAGATTACATTTCGCTGTAAGTAGTAAGTAAACTGTTACCGACGCGGCGACGTTGTCGTTCCGTTTGATCCACGGGGCGAGAACGGGATAGAAGTATCGGTATTTACGTATGAGTAAGCGAGATAATTAATACTGCTTAGGCAATCGAGTAAAATATTTTTCTTTATATTTCGCTTTGTTTGAACAGCGTTCAATGAAAATAACTAAGCGTTTTAACTAATTGTAATACTCTCATTTTCAGATACAATACAATGGTCAGGAGTACATTTGTCGACTATGCTGACAACGGGCAGAAAGAGCTGCGCAGCCAAGAGAAGACCGTCCACACGAATGTGTATTACATATTGAAGAATATTCAAGACTCCCTAATACAGCAACGCGTTGTATGTATGAAAACTGCAGACGAACGGATCTCCGAAGGATTCCGGATAACATTAAAGTGACATTCTTGATTCATTTTAATTTTTAAATTCCAAATAGTGCAAGAGTTTGCGATCATCATTTGGTATCCAATGATTGGGATCAAATAATTGACAGCCCTAACTTGCTCCACGACTTCAATGCCACACATTTTGTGCATATCATGAGCCTCATGAAAATCGCGGTGCTTCGAGGATCTATACTAGATTTTGATAATATAGATGACATGGACCCAAATGAAGTATACATCCGATTAGGCGTTAGTCGAGACCAATTTATGAATATTTTGGAACAAACTCCTTCATTGTCGAACGTATCAACACGCCCGAAAACATCTTTGGCATGCTACTTAATGAAACTGCGAAGCGGTGAAGCAAATGAAAGGCTGGCGACGCTTTTTAATATGAGCCGTAGAACCCTAGAACGACATTTAACGTTCGCCAGAGACTCTCTTTTACTGGACTTCGTTCCCCGGCATCTTGGTTATGATCATCTCAATAGAATTGATGTAGCTAACCGAAACCTACAAGTTCCAAATGCAATTTTTGGAAATGCAAATGCCTTAAACAGAAAGGCAATTGTGATAGCAGACGCCACTTATATATATATACAAAAGTCTGGGTTGTTGAAGTTATAAATGGTTGGTTCAAACGCAATTTTAAACTATTCCGACAAGACTTTTTCAATCGTGCTTTGCCTCATATGATGACAGATTTTAGAATAGGTGCTGCATTATTGAATGCTTGCAGAGAACCATTGTCAGATAACGTTCACGCTGAAACATTTATAGAAGTTATAAACCAAAGAGTGAACCAACCAAATAACCTAGCAGAGTATGTCCTAGCCAACAACCTTAATCGTAGACGGGCTAGTTTCGATAGCATTACAGGAAACCAACCTAACATAAGTGATTTTCCTTTGCTGACTGAGGACGATTTAACCATTTTTGCACTTGGTACATACCAAGTGAAGCTAGCCCGCAGCTATTATGCGGAGCATGTGCGACAAGGTCTCTATAATATAGAAACGTATAGGGACCCCGATGTTACAGGCCTAGGCAGGTGCGGCATCACAGCAACAAATGTTTGGCTGCTAAGATGTCGAATACAATCTGTCTAGATTACTAGGTCAAAAATATATTATTCGTACATTATAGTAGATAGAGAGAAAAGCGGCAGAGAAGCTATAGAAAACTACTATTGCAGTTGTCTAAGCGGTAAGCGCACTCTTGGTTGCTGTGCCCACATTATGTGTGTAGTGTGGTATTTAGGGTGGGCGAGAAACCAAGAGGAAGATATCCGTTTACCAGCTCATTTTTTAAACGATATTATTGTAGACGACAATTGAATCCCATCATTTTCTTTTTTTAAAGGAATACTAGCATTATATACGAGCATTGTATATGTGTCTGTCAATAAATCGATGTATTTAATAACCAATTAACCTTTAGTTTTATTTAATCCATCATTATCTTATACTTAGACATGCATTACGTTTTATCATTTACGTACTTTCGGTTTAATTAATTCGATTTTTTTATATGATCAACGCTTTATAACTTTTTATCTAAACAAGTTGCCGAAATAATTTTTTGCAGTCTTAATATATACATAATTGTCGACTAAAAAATATATAGGACAGATGTGGCCGCCGATGGGACAAGCGCCGTACATTTTTGCCCATTGTCCTTTGGCTATGCCACCTTCTTAGATTTCAATAATGCAGCTCGACGCGAAAAGAAAAACTTATATTCGCATGATACAATCGATCAAGGCAACACACAAGGCAAATATTAAACATTTATGGCTTTTGAACCCCGGTATTTTTTTTTATATAAACTTATTACATAAAACTTACAATCTAGATAAAACTAGATCCCGAATTCTAATATCAGGTCCACGGACAATGCAGGGTTTTCTCTATCCCTAATTTATTATAAAATCACTGTTATTTACACTAAATTAGTTACATAAAGAACGTTGTCTTTATTTCTTTTTTACGAAATAGAAATAAAAAAAAAATTACATTTAAATTGAATAAGTTATACCTAATATTATTAACATCATCAAAGTTCATCAGAAAATTAATTTTAACACAAACATAAAATCAATTGTAAATAGGTACTTTAGCTTGCATACTTATATTTTTTGTTCCTACAAAAGATCGTATTTGTTAGTTCCTAAAAAAACTAACGTTCCTATCCATTATAACACATTTTCTGAAATAAAAAAATATATATAGAATAATATATTATTGCGTGCAAAAGCAATTTGAATAACATTCGTTTAACTACCAAGCAACAACAAGAATAAGTATATTTCATGCGAACAAAAATTGTCTATTTATAAGCATTAGAAGAAAAAGTAAATAAACATATCTAAAAATATGGTAGTGAACTAGTGTAAGTCTCACCCCCCATCGTCGCTGCTATCTATTTCTGTTTGGTACCTGGAAGGCGGCTGGGGCTCCAACTTATTCTCTTTTTCTTGATTTCCTTCTTTCTCTTTAGTTCCCGCTTCTCCACTCTCACCTTTAGTGTCAACTTCACCTCCTTCACTCTCAGTTGTCGTTACCTCATCTAAAAGTATTCCAATTATTATAATTTGTAAAAATATTTTAACAAACTATAATTTTCAATAAAATATCAAATTTATATTTTCCTATTAACCAAGAGTCAATGAAAGTTGTCGCCATATGAAGACTAATCCTAAAACTTAACCAAAATCTTTCAGTGTCTTGCGGTCAAACATGTGGGACGATGGTAAAATGTTAGGAGACAGCATAACTTGACGTATTTCACCCCTTCCTCTATAGAGCAGGCTACTGGAACCGACTATTGACTTTGGTGGCCTGCTCCGATTTTCAACTATAGTTAGCATAAAAATCATTATATTTTGTTCCAATACATATATGTATATTAAGATAGCATCTAAAGAGCCCTCTTTGTAATTAAGGTATATAGGTACTCGCCTGTTGTTTCCTCCGGACAATCTCTCTGGTAAGTCCTGATTAATTTGATGTGGAACTTGCCAAAAGGATGCATATCTTTTATATCCATCTCGTAAAATGGAGAGTTTTTGTCGTAGGAACTCATTTGGACGCGCGATATTGAATCTTGAGGAAATGTTACAGCATTTGCAGACTGGAAAACGGAATACAGCTCGTAATATATATGTACTAAACGTAAAAAATAATAAAGGGATTTATATTACCTCATATGAAACTCCACTATCAGTTCCTGCATCCCACGGATAAAGATTCAATTCTCTTTCCGGTAGCCAAGTATTATCTTCTTGGCATAATTCAAACCTTGAAACTCCTAAAAACCAATCTGGAGAAGGTGAAAGAGCTACAGCAGCTGAAAATAGATGGTTCACTTGATCCACACGGAAAAAGGAGTATGTTGGCAATCCCATCTTGCGATAACCATGACCTTTGCCCTTTATAATCGTTCGAACTCCATCACCAATCTAAAATGAATCATAAATATGTATGTAGGTATACAGACAACGCATATACACATATATACAATGCAATTCACCAACCTCTTTTCTTACCTGTGGGTAATTGAAGGCCGTAAAAGACGACTAAGAGATTATAATAAGCAAACAATATGTATGCAAGAGAACTCGAAATAAAACTGTACCAACCCATCAGCATTGTGGAAGAGGCTCGTGCCCAGCAGTGGAACAAACATACATGGACTGTGATGATGATAGTCGTTAATGAGCTCATTCGTGGTAGACATTGAAGAAACTACGTTCTTTTCACGTTTCTAATACAATTTGCCTAAAAGCTGGTCAACATTGTTTGAAAGTGCACTAAGCTAAATTAGTAAATGTTCACAATATGATTTTAATAAGCTACCCGCGAAACTTCATCTGCGTCACATTAGGGAGAGAGGGTATCATAGGCACCTGTATCGCGCAGCACACATACCTACAACGTAAGTTTTTCCCCTATATTCGTAACATTTTTCATTGATGCTTTATTTCTATTCATAATAGCGTGATGTAAAATAGCATTTTTGGATAAATATAGGCTATTCAAAACTAAAAGACTTTTTCAATTCGAACAAATATTTCCTGCTTTAGCGCGTCCAATAAAATAAAGTCTTCAGTTTTTAAATGTTTGTATATATAATTAAAAGAACAAAAAAGTACCTTCACCCGCATTTCAGCTTCCAGGGTGCTAGTGTTAGCGTGTTCGGCTAACTCCTTGAACCCATCACTAGCTAGACCACCTGGAATCCAGAGGATGTAATCGTCAATATGGGATGCGCCGACGAGATCGCTGTACCTTGGTATCCAATCATTCTCAGGATACAGATAAGGATGTGTATTACGTGACCAAATACCCGTGAATGATAGCTATGAACAGAAAGAAATTTTGGTTTCGGAATTAATAAATATAGTTGGTTTGGGTTAAATCATAATCTCTACAGATTTGAGTTCAAGGCACTTAAAACTTTTATTGAAAGAAAATGCATGGGCCACCAGCCCCGATTTTAGGTATCTTCTATCTTTCATTCTCTTCTTAGTCATACACTCTCAACAGAGTGAACGTAGTTGGTCGATGTAGACGGTCTAACTAGTATTTCTAGTTCACATTGTCTCTCTTTGGAGCTTTCAGCATTTAGAACGAAATACTGTGTAGCAAAGCACGCTACTATAGAGGTTTGGATTAGTGATTATTATGGGTGGGTGATTTTATTTTAGAACTTTGTCATATTTCCTAGTCTAGAACTATCAGGTATTCTCTAGATGATCCTCTTCCTGCTCTTATCCCAATTAACTTGAGGTCGACTCAATATGTATTCTTCTTTCACAGTATGTAATGCAAACGTTATTGGCAATAGTTTCATAACCAGTCGCCTATCTGATGTCAACCCACTTTGGGAATGTAATTGTTGACCAGATGTGATCTGATAGAGTTGGCCCAGGTCTATTTTAAGCTTTTAGTCGTCTCATTTCTATTTTAATACCCACGAACAATGTGAGGGTTGGTAGTATTCATAGTCGCTACCACGCAGCAACATTAAAGTTTCAGATTAGAAATAGGTCCAGTAGTACAGTTGACAAAAATCGTTCTTTATACTTGAGATCTGCTAAGATGGTGTTATAAGTGCATAATGCCGTTCAGGGGATATAAAATAATATTTTCCAGCAATACATTTCAAGGCTATAAATTTTCCGGTCTTGAAATCTCAAGACCTGATTTTGGAGGCAACATCATCACCGTGCTCTAATAATTGGTGTCGACGCAATATGTGCTCTTTTTCCACAATAGTTAAGAATAGTGGTTAAGATATCCACCTACCATGCCACTGTCATTTATTTGATTCGTACGCAGCACATTTGCTATTTTGTGTGATATTTGCGACTTTGTGAGATCCACAAATTGTTTTTCGCAGTGTGGATGCGATTTGTGTCCTTAAATTATATGTTTGTAAAGTCGCCAGTAACACAAGGATTATTTTATTAAAGCTGGGTTTTACCTTTGAAAAATATAACTTGAAAAAATAAACTTACTTCATATTTGGCCTCATCGCAAATTCCACAGTTGGAATTGATTTGCGGTGTCACGTCATCTGGTTGTCTCATATCTTCACATAGGACCATTGCCAGAGGGCCTCCATCTTCAAACCACACAGCATCATTCTCAGCCACCATACCTCGAAGGGTCACGCATCCATTACCAGAGGATGGAGCTTGCCAGTAAACCTGTTGCAGGTCATTTAAAATATATTTTCTTGGAAAAAAATACATATAGTCAATGTTTTCTAAACTAATATTATAAAAAGAAAAGATTTGTTTGTTTGTTTCTATTGAATAGGCTCCGAAACTACTGGACCGATGTCAAAAATTCCTTCACCATAGGCTATATTTTATTCCGGTGTTCCTATGGGAACGGGGACTACGCGTGTAAGACGACTGAAACCAAAGCGAAGCGTGGGCAGGTTGCTAGTTTTATATAAACATATAAGTTATATTAAGTATATATGTATACAATTTTTATGTCATAGCGGCGAGACTTCAAAGAAACGTCAACTTCAGACTACTTTACCTATTTACTAATTTACACTCAAAAAGCGAGGAGATTATTATAGAGATTATTATAGATTGCTGTTTCTGTCTACCAAGCACTATTCCGGGTTCCGTTTTGCTACAGCCATTTTTTTAGGACAAACTAAACAATTCACCCAGGATCTCATGGTTGAGCTAACAATCACATGCTTAAGTCAATAAGCCGATAATATTATAATGTTGATTATAAAAGCCCTCGACCCCAAAGAGCCTCAAGTAATTGGGTTACGAGCATAATGATAATAATTATAAAAACTCAGAAATAAGTCTTACTTCTACGGAAGACCTCGAAGCAGTCATGGATTGTTCAACAGAGTACGGACATCTGTCGCTAAATTTGGCTGTTGAAGTAGTTATAGGCCTTAGTTCCCCGGGATACAATGTAATTGTTCGTCTTGGATTATTTGGATCACTCTTAGTATCACCTTCAATTGATATCATAAAGCTTGAGAATGTTGATTCATCATCAGTCTGGGTTAGTTGAACTGAAATATAAAGATTCACAGTCAAAGAGAATAATGTAATTTACAAATACAGTAGAAACTCGATTAGCTGGCTCTCAGTTATCTGAATTCGCGATTATCCTGACTACCAACCGCGACCTATGTATTGTGCCTACAAATCGAATTTATACAAGCATTACGTCTTTTTTTTTTGAGGGGTGGGCTGCGGTCAATGCACCCGACGTCCGGCTTCGTCTGGAGCGACAGAGGGGCGGCGCGCACGGCCCCGTAAGCCACTCGTGACACGTCGCCTTCGTCGTTGGGCCGACCACCGGTGCAGAGTGACTTGTCGTCAGTGGTCGGCCCGACGGAATACCCTCTCCTCGATCGACGTTGCCCCGCTGTCCCCCCGGGAACGTCGGTCGTCGTCGCGCGGTCGTGCTCTCGGCGGGTGATGGACTAACTCCCCGGTCCAAGCATTAACAGGTCTGAAATGGCATGTCCCACCGGTGCCCCGCGGGATCGTTGTCCCACGCGTTTCATTATTTTTGTTAATTAATAATTGATACTCCGATCTGACGCGCGTGTTCCGCGGGATACGTATTCGTCTTTTAATAAACGTATAAAATTATGTACATACTACATATGTACAAAACCAAAGGAGGTTTTTTATACATTCGATTATCCGAATTTTTGGTTATCCGAATGCCTAACGACAACAATTATTCCGGTTAATTGAGTTTCTACTGTAACTTGTAATTCTTATATGTGTTATTATGACATGCGGTTCTTAAGGGAATATAACGATTGCTCACCATCATCAGATTTCCACCGGTAGGCTCGAGGCTCCTACACAATGGGAGGGAAATTGACCTATTATAGGATTTTTTTATATCAAGCTTTCTTTCTCTTGCATCGATGTCAGATAACATCAGGGTTGGTAAAGTGTATCCTTAATTCGTAACCCTCAAAAAATAAATTATATTTTAATCATCACCATCACAGCTCACATACATACTACCAGACTCGAGCCTCCTCCACAATGAGAGAGAAATTGATCTACTACACCACGCCGATCAGACGTATCGGTATAGCATTTTACTTGCTCCGGTGGTCGGCCCAACGACGAAGGTGACGTGCATCGTGGATGGGTTGTGGGTGTGCGTGCTTACGCCCCTCTGTCGCCCCGGACGGAGTGGTGCGAGAAGCGCGCCGACCGCAGCCCAGCTCCAAAAAAAAAAGCATTTTATTTCGAGTTTTCCTTCTCTTGCATCGATATTAAATGCATATTACACCCCCTAGTCGTCTTTTACAACATCCACGGGCAGGATAGGGAGTGGTGAATTGTATTCTTACTCCGTCACTATGCGGAGAGGTTTTTAATAGTAAAACAAAATAAAAATACAATATATATTTATTTTAAACTAGCAACCCGCACTCGCTTCGCTTCGGTTTCAGTCGTCTTTCCTGCGTAGTTCCCGTTCCGGTGGGAATACCGGGATAAAATATAGCCGAGGTTACTCCCTGGTATTATAGCTTTCCATTGGTGAAAGAATTTTTGAAATCGGTCCAGCCGTTTTGAAAATTACCCGGAACAAACAGACAGACAGACAAAAAAATATAAAGTGTATTTTAGGCATATGTATAGTGCAAATAACCGTGTGAGCATGGGAAAAGCCTATTATTTTGACATTACAAACAGACACTCCAATTTTATTATTTTTTACTGCAAACGGTGGCAAATGAACAAACAGTACACCTGATGGTAAATGATGCTGCCGCTCATGGACCTTTGCTAGGCCTATTTTTGTCTACCTTTACCTACCGTGAAGAAAGTTAAGGGAGTGTGAATGCGTGCAACGATGTACGGTGATACTTAAGACATCAATCACTAAAACTACACGCAGGCACCCTTAGAAAGTTGGGCTTTCGGCTTTCTCGCTCCCCGAACGAAGCGCAGTAACAAATAGCTACTACTCAAACGTCCTTTTTTTGTGTGTACTACTCCTGATGGACCGGCCCGCGGTTGTAGACAGATAACTGTCAAAAGTATGGTCCTACCACTAATAATTATTTTTATGAATGACTTACCTGTATAAAGTTGTTCTGGTATATAGGCATTGCTTTCAAGATCAATCACAACTAATTTATACCGACCATCTGCTTCCGAAGCTTGTGTGTTTGAACCATATGGTCTTTTGTCACATCGAAACCCAAATACAAGATGCGGTATGAAAATAATAAAAGGTAAATATTTAAAATTCATTGTGATATTGAAAACAGTCCTATTTAATCGAGCACATTAGAATAACTAACAAAACAGGCATTGTCCCACTGACATTAATTTCTAACATAAAATATGAGTTAGGGGTCAATTATGGATAGGATATCAGTAAGGATCACGTTACTCCTTTAATTAGTTAGATGGAAATATATGTATTTCTGTTAATTTAAATGGTCAAAGTATCAATTGATAAGCACGTGCGTAAATTTATCGGTCAATTAGTCGAATATATTTATTGATGGCTTGTTTGTGCCCCGCTAAAAGTGTTTCAGCATTTGTTAATTATACACAAACAACACAAATATTTGATTTATACAAATTGCATAGCGGTTAAGACATCGGCCTACTGTGCCAGGGTCACGAGTTCAATTCCCACGGAGAACCATATTTTCGCGATAGATAAATTGTTGTTCTGTCTGGTTTGTGAGGTCCCCTGCAATATGAGGATTATTTCCTTACTGCAGGGTGTCTTTAAAAAAAGAGATATGAATGTGAATGATATGATAAAAGGATTAAAAATAAATAAAACTTCATTTCACGTCTAGTTGTGCAAGTCAGTTAAGAGAGTCCGCCCTCATGCGGTCAGCCTTTCTATAGGTGGCTATGACTATAGCGGCACGAAGCGCATGTACTCGGGCCAGCGTCAGTGGTGGAGCGAGGCAGCGTGAAGGATTTGCTTCGTTTGTGAAGAATTCATGGCGCTGCCCTGCTACACAGACTTCAAGCTTATACTGCGTCGCTTCGCTGCAACCACAGTATTGCTAGGATGGACTCGTCTCAAAACTGAGGCCATCCTATTCCATGGCCCAAGCCGAGGTCTCCCCCGGGGAGCACATATCAGTGTGTCTGGATTTGTCGTGAAGCTGCGGGCTCAGATGAAATATCTGGGCCTGCACCTCGATAGTAAATGGAATTTCAGGTCACACTTTGCCCAGCTCGTCTCCACGGTCATCAAGTCAATCGCGGCATTGGGCAGACTTCTACCAAACACTGGCGGTCCTGGATCATCCTACCGACGTCTCTACGCTGGAGTCTTGCGGTCCATGGCGCTGTATGGTGCCCCTATCTGGTCAGAGTCCCTTCATGCCTGCAACAAGGCTCTCTTACATCGACCGTAAATAGTCATGGCGGTGAGGACCATCAGAAGTTACCTTAAAGTGTTATGGACTGTGGTGACACTATAAGCAGGTGACCCACACTGGCCGCTTGTGGCTGAGGCGTTGGTGAAGGTTTACCAGCTCTTTGCCACAGCGCGGGCCAACCGCGAGCAAATCTCCGCAATGAGACTGGGCAGAGCACAAGAAGTCAAGGGCGTACCCAGGATTTCAGATAGGAGGGGGCAGCTCATATGATGGTCGTGATGGTCGGTCGGGTATATTGAAACAAAAAATCATGAAAATTGACTTTTATTATATATATATATATATTAATTTAACAGTCATCTTCTCGGATTTGCCGAAAATTTGTCTATGACAGTCTTTTGAATAAACTCACTGTTTTCTTTTAAATGATTGCGATGTACGTTCATCAGACATAAACCCTTTCTTCACCCATGGTGCTTCTAAGCCACGTTTTAACTCTTCGAAGCGTACTGAAGGACCGTTCTACAATCGCCGTGGTGCATGGGATAGTGCTTAAAATAATCAATGCCTTTCTGACAGCAGGGTAAAAAATTTTGGCTTCTTTGAACAGATCAACTACTTCTATGTCCCTTAATTGATTATCTGATAAAGCATTCTTCACCCATAAATTATGCCAAAGGTTCAGTTCTCCGGTGATATCCAGGTTATAAAATTCTTGGAATGATTCTGCGTTCTTGTGTAAGTCTGTAATGCTGGTTTTGGTCATATACAAGGGATGTAGCTTACTTAAGGCAAACGCCGGAGTATTTTCTTGGGAGAATCGAATATTCAACGATAAAATGAGTGAATCAATGTATGGTATTATCAGGAAACGCCGTCAATATTCGTCATCATTGTCTGATGGCGGGTTACTTCTATGTGTTTGCTTGTGAGCAAGACGTAGAACCAAAATTTCTATGTCCAAATCCATTGCAACAGATCGCGCTTTTTGAAGCATTTCATTACTTATTTTATCTGGAAACTCGCGGTCATTTCTGAGAATGTCCTTGATATTTTTGATGTGTTCCCCCACCGAGATCATATCGATCGATTTAGCTTGCAGTGCGTTAACTACTGGTTCTAAAACTGCTGAATATTTGGCTATTGTTTGTAGAGCAACAATAAACATTGGTTTTGTAACGGCTGAATGCAACTGACATGCAGATTTTCTGGTGGCATAATTTCCCTCTACAGATAACGTTTCTAGAGATTTCACAAGCTCTGGGAAATGTTGAAAAAACTTTCTGATTGATTTATATTTTTCGGACCATCTCGTCTCACACAATCGTGATAGGTTTGGAGCGTAGTTTCGACGAGTAGTCGATTCTCTAAAAAACGTTATAACATCCTTTACAGTGGCGACAGTATTTCTAATTTCTGGCACTGTGTTCGCATCATTCACAACAAGGTTGAGTTTGTGACTTGAGCAATGAAAATATAAAGCACGAGGATATTTTTTTCTCAAAATGGCTTGTACGCCACCCTCTTTCCCTGCCATTGTAGAACAGCCATCGAATCCAAACCCTATGCAATCTTCGGTTGGGAGATTAGAACTAATCAAGAAATTGTCAATTGCTTCGGCAATTGCTGAAGCATTTTGTGCTTTTAGTTCAACGAACCCTACAAATTCTTCTCTGATTCTCCTTTTGCTTTCGTCATAGAACCGCACGCCTATTGATAGCTGTTCTTTCCCAGCTACGTCTGCTGTTTCATCAGCTAAGACTGGGTAAGCCACGGTCTTCTGAACCTCACTTATTATATTCTCCTTAATAACTTCGCCACATAAATTAATCAATTCGTTTTGTATTTTTGGCGATGTGTAAACTGCATTGCGACGGCCCTTTTCCAGGTGACTCTTTAATTTGTCGTCTCCTGAATTGATTCTCAACTTCAACAAATCTAATAAAACACCCTCATCTGCTTGTTTTTCCCTAAGAGGCATACCATGTGTACCGCAAAATACTATACAAGAAATAATTGATGACAATATTTGTCTGTTTTCATCGATTGCTTTTTGGTGTCCACTTTGCAGTTGAATGTCTACAGGAACATTTTCAAGAAATTTTTTTTGCAGCATTTGTCGCTGTTAGATGAAGGTTAGTCGTTGCATGCTTTCGGCAGTCTTCATGCATATTTTTGAACTTTATATATGGCCTGACCATAAATGATCCCAAAATTCCTTTCACAGTGCTGATGGACGGAGTGAACAAAACACAATGCTTACAAAGAGCGCCTTTTAGTCGCTTGGAATATACTAGCCATGGTGCATATTGATCCAACCAAGCATGATTAAATTTTCTTTTCAAATGGCTTGCATCACTTTCAAAATCATAATTTCTGGGCGGGATCCAAGGATTTTGTAACAACTCCCTCTTCTTTTCCGTCGATAGCTGAGTAGCCAACCCAACATAACGACCCAGATCATTTTCATGATAGCCATCGTCCACTATAATTTCAGGATCGACGTTGACGCCATAAGTTTGTTGGGATGTCAATGGAGAAGAATAGTCGGCAACAGATATATTTACAGGTTCTGCTGGAGAATGTGACACTTGTCCAATATTAGCATGCAATGATCTTGGCATTACATGAGTTTTATCACGGTTGTCATTTTCATCGCTTCCACTGCTACTTGCCCGACCTTTTTTTCTTTTTTCGCGTGTTGTCCCTAAACAAGGATACACAAACATAATTACTCTTACGGTGTTTAGGCATAGAACGAAAACAAAAATTAATATACCACGTTTTTGAAACGGACTAAAAAGTATAAAATAATATTTTCTAATGCCATATAAATTGACCTAAGCATTTTTAATTTATAACAGTTACAGAAATTCTTGATAAATTTAAAACGAAAAACGTGGGGCGCATGAAATAGATAGATACCTAAATTACAAATTTTATTCTACTGCAAATATATATGCATAAAAAGTAGCAGTCAATGAGAAAGCTCATCTAACATGAGGTTTCTCAACGACTGCTACTTTTTACACTTTTTATCATTACCTATCTTATTTTTTTTCTTGCGCCCCACGTTTTTCGTTATACTTTTTAGTCCGTTTTAAAAACGTGGTATATTAAAAAAAAACATTTTATTTATTTTTTTATTTTCTGCTTTTTAGTCATAAAAAATATGTAATGTTTTTTAAACTTTCAAACAAACAAACAAACGAACAAACATCCACTTCTGACCTACAGTGCTACAGTCAAAATTTCAAGTCTCTATCTCATCGGGAAGTTAGTTTAAAATCAATTGCAAGATTTGTACGGAACAGACAAACAAACAAACAGACAGACAAGAAAACAATCTAATATTGTATTGTTATCCACTTCTGACCTACAGTCAAAATTTTAAGTCTCTAGCTCATCGGGAGATCGGGAAGTTAGTTTAAAATCAATTGCCAGATTTGTACCGAACAGACAAACAGACAGACAAGAAAGAGACCTAATAAAAACGTGGTAATAAATAAAGATCAAGATACCTATAAAAACATCACATTCAAATATCATTTACTTCCTATACACTTACAAGAGAGCCCCCCTTAAACGAATCAAATAATCATATTAGGTACATAATGTGTTTTGTTTTGACTCACCTCTTTCAAAGAATTTCCTGATATCCATTTGACGGAGTAATATTTCCAGTTGTTGCGCAGTAAACGTAAATCTCGTGTCGCCGCAACTAAACTATAAGACACTATTATGGCGCATGAAATATTCGTTCGTATTCAACTCCGAACTGAATTGAATTGTATTCGAAATTTCGAACTGAATTGCCTTGCTCTGTCTCACGATCCCGCTTATACAGGGTGTGTCGTAGATAGTGGTCCACCGTTAAGGATTCGATAAACCAGATAATTTACTATAACAAATTCCATTTTTAACCATTTTTAGCCGAGGGTTCCGTAAATATTAATTTTTAGTTATTTATTTACCAAATTTCTACCTCTTGTAACAAATTTGGTTGTAGTTTTATCAAAAACCATTATATTTTCATTTTGATTACTGTTAATTACTGCTGAATACAAGAGCTATCGTTTATTAACATGTTATTTAATGAAGATTTAGATCTTCTGCAAAAAAAAATTATTGTACTCGAATTTTAACGGATTTTTTTAACATATCATGCTAATTCAAAAGCGATTTATGTAAAAAAAATGTACTACACTGTCAGTGCCCATTAATTTAATAATATGCCTATTTAAAATACCAGATCCCTATAAAAAACAGCAAGATATCTAATTTTAATTGAAGAAAGTAAGATTTTCATTAAAATTAATTTTAAAATTTATTGCAATAATACTTACGATTTTTGTAAAAAAAAAAACTTTACTATCAGTGCCTACTTATTTAATTATATTCCTACTTAATACCGATTCTAAAAGGTTTACTATCCCATTAATAAAACAAGTAATGAAATTTTAGTTAAAAACGACTATAAAAGACAACTTTTTACTATTGTTGCAAAGTGATCTAGACCTAACTTGTAAATTACAACAAGGCATTGAAAAAAAACAAGTCATACATCATCATACATCATTTATTGTTATTCTTTAACATTTAAATTACACCAAGTGCTCGAAATGGCCCCCATTTGCAGCTATGCATGCTCTGCAACGTCGAATAAACGCCGACGGCTGTACACGGGGGTCATCCGGTCGATGGCCCTGTACGGCGCACCGGTGTGGGCGGGGTCCTTGACCGTCCGACTTAGGGCCCTTCTGTGGCGACCACAGAGGGTCATGGCGGTCAGGGCCATCCGCGGATACCGCACGGTGGCGACGGAGGCAGCGTGCCTATTGGCCGGGACTCCCCCGTGGGACCTGGAGGCGGAAATGCTCGCCGAGTTGTATCGGCGGGTGTCGGGGGTGCGCGGGGAGGGCGGTGTGATCTCGTTAAGGGATCTCACCGCCTGGCGCGTCGACGCCCGCCGAGACGTCATTGCCCGTTGGGCAGTCCGGCTGGAGAGGCCTCGGTTCGGGGTGCGAACCGTGGAGGCCTTCCGGCCGGTGCTGATGCAGTGGTTGGAAAGGCGGCACGGGGTGCTCTCCTTCCGACTAGTGCAGGTGTTGACGGGGCACGGGAGCTTCGCCAAATACCTGCACAGGGTCGTGAGGAGGGAGAGTATACCGTCCTGCCACCACTGCGATTGCGACGAGGACACGGCGCGCCACACGCTCGAGGCCTGCGCGGCTTGGGCAGTGCAGCGCCGTGAACTCGTCGCAATCATCGGTGCCGACCTGACGCTGCCGGCCATCGCTAGGGCGATGGTCGACAGCGTCAGGAACTGGGACGCGGTCGCAGCCTTCTGCGAGACAGTGATCTCGCAGAAGGAGGCGGCGGATCGTCTGCGCGTGGAGCGCAGCCTCGATGAGGAGATCCGCCGCCGGCGACTGGGGCGGCGCAGGCGCAACTATCTGCGCCTCATGCCGCCCTAGCCGAGGCCGCGGGTGACGTGACCGGGGATTAGTCCGTCACCCGCCGAGAGGCCGACCGCGTGAGGAAAGACCGACGTCCTCCCCGAGGGGGGGACGTCGGTCGATGGGAGGGTACCCCGCGTAGGGGGTATTCCGTCGGGCCGACCACTGACGACAAGTAAACCTGCTCCGGTGGTCGGCCCAATGACGAAGGCGAGGTGGTTTTCGGGTGGGTTGCGGGAGTTGCGTGCTTAAGCCCCTCTGTCGCCCCGGACGGAGTGGTGCGGAGGCGCGCCGACCGCGACCCACCCCAAAAAAAAAAAAAAAAAACGTCGAATAAACGACCGTAAAATTAGATAAAATTATTAGATTAAAATTAGATATCTTGCTGTTTTTTATAGGGATCTGGTATTATGATACCATTTTGAAATTGGTATTAAATAGGCATATTATTAAATTAATGGGCACTGACAGTGTAGTACATTTTTTTTACATAAATCGCTTTTGAATTAGCATGATATGTTAAAAAAATCCGTTAAAATTCGAGTACAATCATTTTTTTTGCAGAAGATCTAAATCTACATTAAATAACATGTTAATAAACGATAGCTCTTGTATTCAGCAGTAATTAACAGTAATCAAAATGAAAATATAATGGTTTTTGATAAAACTACAACCAAATTTGTTACAAGAGGTAGAAATTTGGTAAATAAATAACTAAAAATTAATATTTACGGAACCCTCGGCTAAAAATGGTTAAAAATGGAATTTGTTATAGTAAATTATCTGGTTTATCGAATCCTTAACGGTGGACCACTATTTACGACACACCCAGTATATTCAAATATTCTCGCTCCCGAAATACGTAGAAAATACTAGACTCTGTTTCCATCCTTGTCTCATACTTGCTATCACTGTCTTTCCTTTCCAGAATAGTCCATGCTAGAATGTTCTTCGTGGTATTGCTATTCAATACAAGATGTCGCTATTGACCGTATATTATAAAATAAATTGATGCTATTTCTCTTTACTGGAAAAAGTACTGTCGAGAGTCGTCCGTAACTAGATAGCGCTAGCGCTAGATGTTGTTTTCTCCAAATTATATTCGGCTTTAATCCTAGATGGCTCTGATTATCATGTCGCGAGCGGAAACTACGAGATGCGACGGTTTCGCGGGAGATTTAAACTATATTGCGTCGCTAACAGTATACTATATCGAATGTTGTAGAATATTTAATTATAGATAAAAAATACTAAATCAAAATATCTGACTGAAAAGATGTTTGTTTCCAACACTTCATTTTGCGCAGAGTAGGTAACACGTTTTTAATTCCCACTTGCCAGGAAAATTGAGGTTTATTTTATCTTCTAGGGGGGGGGGAAGCTGACCCCCCCCCCCTGCCCCTACCTGGGTACGCCCATGCAAGAAGTGGCCCGGATGTAAGCTATTCAGCGATACAGGGAAGATCCAGAGTCCCCCGTAGCAGGCGGGGAGCTGTGGAAGCGGTTGCGCAGCATCTGTATCATTGGCTAACAAGGAAGCACGGTAACCTAACATTTAAGATGGTGCAGGTGCTTACCGGACAAGGGGTCCGGTGGAAGAGAAGAAGCTCCCGGATGCCATGAGTGTGACGCGCCAACTGATGATGCGTGTCATACATTGGATGTATGTCCCACCTGGGAGCCTTAGCGCCACGTCCTGTCGGCGGTACTTGGAACGGACCTGTCGCTGCCGACCGTTATCGCAAAGATGCTAGGCAACGACAGATGCTGGTCATCGGAGATCTCATAATGGCCTGAGGCCGTCCTATCAGGGAAGTGAAGTGAAGTGGGAACACGAGGACTTTGCAGCTGCTGACTCTCTTCGTTGCCAACATCCAGGGAAGAGAAGGCGACAATATATGTATCTACTCCTACCGCCCTGAATAACGACAGGACGTGGCTGACGGCCATAAGTCGGGGTGTCGGGGATTGAATTTGATTAGAAGATTTTGTGTGTGGCCGGTGAAACCCACACGACAGGTTTATCACTGGCGGGGGATAGTGCATAAATGCATTTCCACGGTGTGAAAAAAAGGATGGAGTCGTCTCTTTGCGACTGGGCGGACACGTCAACAAGCCGAATATAAAATTGATAATAACATTTCCGAAAGCAAACAATTTATATGCAGTCGAAGTTGTGGAAAAAAAAGGTAGTATTAATATAGTATAGTAGTAGCAAGGTGGGGGACTGTGGAGGCGGTTGCACCGCATCTCCACGGCTGGCTCACGAGGAGGCTCACAACAACTTAACCTTTAGGATGGTGTGGGTGCTTACCGGACACGGGGTCTTCGGTAAGTACCTGCATGACATTGGAAGAGAAGGGGCCCCAGGATGCCATGAGTGTGGCGCAGCAATCGACGATTCCCGCCACTCATTGGAAGTTTGTCCCACTTGGGGGCCCCAACACCACGTCCTACTGATGGAATTTAGAATAGACCTGTCGTTGCCGACTATCATCTCACAGATGCTCGACAGCGACAGGTGCTGGTCGTCGATGGCCTCATTTTATGAGGCCGTCATTTCAAGGAAGGAGGCTGCGGAGCGAGAACGCGAGGCGCTTGCCTCCGCTGACTCGCTCCACCGGCGGCGAGCTGGGAGGAGAAGGTGCCAATATGCGCAACTCTTTCCACCGAATTGAATGACGATAGGACGTGGCCAGACGGCCATGCGTTGGGGTGTCGGGGATTGAATGTCATCAGACGATCTCTCCAGCGCCCCGTAAAAGCGCAGAAGGGACCGCTGTGGGTTTAGTGGATATTCCGGTCACGCGGTGGCCGGCGAGTCCCACACACTTCTGTCTATCACCGGCGGGGGACAGTGCGTAAATGCATTTCCACAGCGTGAAAAAAAAAAGAGTAAAGGTAAATGTAATATTTCCTGAATATTAAGGAAATAATAGAATTTTCACTTTGAATGGTTGCAGCTTTTTTGACAGTGCGACCATGATGATGATAGATGCATTTGATAAACTGTTATTTATTTATTATATGTAGGTAATAATAATAAAGCTGTTTAACTTCATGCGGAAATAAGCACCATCGCATTTACAAATAGTCAAATAAGTAAATGTGATAGTTAAGCCAAAAATAGTGTAGATATTAGTGATTTTTCTATCATTATCACAGTTCATACACGTCCCACTGGTGGGCTCGAAATTACTCCACAATAGGAGTAATATTAACCTACTACACCACACTGGGCAGATGTGTTCGTATATGATTTCATTTCGAGCTTTTCATTTCTGCCCTAGTATATTCTCATAATATATTCTTTACAACACCCACGGGCAAGAGAGTGGGTCACCATGGGTGGTGAATTGTATTCTAATTCTTAATGGAGGTCCACTTCGATCTTTATCTTATTGGCAGTGAATTATTTTCTGTCGCGCGTGGCCGTTGTTAGATGCTTTTTCTTTAGGCACAAATTTTAATGGAAATGTGATAATGTTAAAGGAACTATTTAATAGAATAACCCGCATTCTATTAGTTTTTAAATAACCGATGGATAATGAATTTTCAAGAACTGGAAGATGAATTTGGCTGTATGCCTTTGTCTGCCTGTTGATCAAACAAACCGAACTTAAAAAAAATTGATCTCTTTGACAGTTAATGTCAATATTATCATGTCATTTGGTTTTACAGACTGTCTTGTTTGCGATTCATCATTGTAAATCACAGGGAAATTAGTAATTCCTATTACGGGGTGTGGTGTGTTGTCTTGATTTTATTGTCTTTGTATCTATTAAATGTTTAATAAATGTCTAATAAACCAATAAAAATGCCATCGGCAACAAGAGAAAAGGATTCTACGATTGTCAAAATCGCAGTGGAAATGCTAAATGCTCCCACAAAGGTACCGCAATTCATAGAATTTGATCAAAGCCAACCTTTATCAAGTATTATTCAACTACTTTGTAAGCCTTGGGGCCTGCCGGACTCTGAAAACTATGCGTTACAGTTCTCCGAGAGCAACAACCAGAATTATATTACAGAAAAAAATAGGAATGAAATAAAAAACGGGTCAGTATTACGACTAGAATTGTCGCCAGCAAAGACTGTGCAGGATATCCTCGGCAATATCAACAATGGTTCAATAAACGAACAAACAGCTGCCTTAAAAAAGTTATCTAATTTAAGCAGCGATCTCACGTTTGCAGAGGAGTTTTTCAGCAAAAAAGGTTTAACTCTAATTATTAACAACATAGAACACGGCAAATTCAGAGACGATTCGTTAAAATATGCTTTGATTACTTTTGTGGAACTCATGGACCATGGTATTATATTCTGGGATATATTGGAAAATCAATTCATCAATAAAATTGCTAGTTTTGTTAACAACCCTGCCACCACACAAGATCCAAAAGTCATACAGTGTTGTTTGTCAATCCTTGAAAATATAGTACTTAATAGTTCTAAGAACTCGCATGTGGAGAAGGAAGTAACTATTGAGAATTTGATTCAACATTTGCAAAATCCTAAACAAGATTGTATGTTCCAGCAAAATGTAATAGCTCTTATCAATGCAATATTTTCTAAAGCTGATACAACCCGTAGAAAACATATTGCTGCTACTTTGTCTTTGAAACAAAACAGAAGTGTAATTTATGAAAACTTGATAGGTGTAACTGAGTGTTCCAAGACTGCTGCAAAAGAATCTGTTGGTACAGAGCTGGCTCATCAGCTATATGTTCTGCAAACGCTTATGCTTGGTTTATTAGAACCTTTAATGAGACAAAGAGCAGACTCCCAGGAACAGTCCCAGGAGAAAATTAAAGAGCTTCGAGTAATCGCTTTCGGTACAGATAACAATCCTAATTTAGAAGTTACAATGAGGAGACCACTCGGAGGTACATTCTCAAAAACTGACTTTAAAAAACTTGGATTTAAATGTGAGATTGATCCAATCAAAGATTTTAATGAAATACCACCAGGGGTCTTGGCTCTTGATTGCATGCTATATTTTGCAAGAAATTATTCAGAAGATTATACAAAAATAGTTTTGGAGAATAGTTGCCGAGCAGATGAACATGAATGTCCATTTGGAAAGACCAGTGTGGAACTGGTAAAATTATTGTGTGATATTTTACATATCGGTGAACCACCAAGTGAACAAGGCCAGACCTACCATCCATTACTTTTTACACATGAAAGACCTTTCGAAGAACTATTCTGTATTTGTATAGTTCTTCTAAATAAGACTTGGAAGGAAATGAGAGCGACTACGGAGGACTTTATCAAAGTATCAAGCGTTGTCAGGGAGCAAATAAGCAGAGCATTGTCTTCCTCGCCAAAAGATTTTGATAAATTTCGACAGAAGGTTAATCAGTTGCCTTATGCGGAAATAACATTATTATGGCAGCAGGAAAGAAACAATAGAGAAGTATGGGAGTCTCACGCTCGTCCTATTGTTGAATTAAAAGAGAAAATAACACCTGAAATTATTGATCTCATTCAACAACAAAGATTAGGAGTATTAGTTGGGGGTACAAGGTTTAAGAAATATTCTTCAAGAGGCCAAAGGACAAAGGATAAATTTTGGTTTGTTCGCCTATCACCAAATCACAAAGTCTTACATTATGGTGATTGTGATGAGAAAAGTACACCAAGCTTGGAAGAGCTTGGTAATAAACTAGCAGTAGCAGATATAAAATGTGTTATAACCGGTAAGGATTGCCCACATATGAAGGATTTAAGAGGACGCAAGATTACTCCACCTTTAGCATTCTCGTTGATGCTTAAATCCTCAGAGATCACTTCTCTCGATTTTGTAGCACCTGATGAGCAAATATTTGATTACTGGACCGATGGTGTAAATGCATTATTGAAAGAAAAAATGTCAAGCAAATCATTTGAGAATGATTTACAAACTTTATTATCTATGGATATAAAAGTCAGGCTGCTAGATGCAGAAGGCATCGACATTCCGAAAGATCCACCACAAATTCCTGATGAACCGGAAGACTATGATTTTTATTATGATAATAATTAGTTTTCTCTATCCAAAATTCATCAGTGATGACAAGGTCCATTTTAGCGAGTCAAGATTTAGGTTTATATAGATTAGTATAAGATATAATTAAATATGGAGTATTTTTTCACAGTATATTAAATTATTCCATATAATTCTTACATTACTTACAACTAATTATTGACTGCATAGTGGTTATAATAACAATAACCTGTGTAGGCGGCCGTGAGTACAATACTCGGACTGATGATTTTTTGTGCAAACCAGAAACGTTTATTCTGAGTCTGACTCTAATTTGTGTCCGCCAATTCCGTTTCCCGTTGCGATGTAATAATCTATTGGTGGTATTTAATGGAAAAGATGAAGACGATTCTATAATAAGATACCAATTTAGGTATAAACAATTCAAGCAAGTCTTGGGTGCCATATGTTTGCTTCCTGTCGCATATTAATGACATATTAACGCCTAGAAAGGTATACAGTTGACTTATAGCATTGAATAGTAATTGTGGTGAAATTATGCGTAATTTGAAATTTAGTCACGTTTCATCCATCCCGTTTATCCAAATAACACTTCTTTAACCTGTGGCGAGTTGTGTTATTTTCACGGGAATACTATACTACTGTTCGTTTTATTGTTAGATTGCAATGAAATTTCTATCTTGTATACTAATGAGATTAATCTTCAGCAAATGTTTTTTCCACGTGAAATATACTTTTAATAGTTACTAGAATACGTTACGGTATATGATTACGTTCTATTTTTACGTTGGACGCACACGTACGGTTTCCTAATTAAGTTTCCTTTTCAGATTCGGAATACCGCGCGACTAGCACAAACATCCGTATTCTTCGTATTAAGAAATTATAATGCTTTTTTCGTTCGGCAATGATAAGAGCGTGTGTGCCTTGTTAAACATTATCTATGTGAGCGAGCGAGGAATTCAGATTCGAAAACCTGAATGCTCCAGGTTTTCGAATCTGAATTCCTAATCAGGAAACCGTACGTGTGTGTTCAACCTTAGATCTAAGTAATTTACTGACAGTAATATAAAATTCGACTTACAGTATTTTTTTATGAACTAAAACGATTTTTACGGCTTTTATCCACTGGAAAAATAAAGAATACTAAAGAGTATTCAAAGCGTCTATATTAATAACTTAACTAGCCTTTTATTCTCCTGTTGCGAATTTCTATTGCTGCGTCCTTTTATGGGCCGGCTATTAGAATTTTCTGCGCTCTTCTAGTATCAGGTACCACCTAGTTTTTGCTCTGGGAACTCACTCATCTAAATAATGTTACCATTTGATAGTTTAAATCAATTTCATAAACCCATCCGAAGCATTAGTCGGATACATGATAAGGGTGCTGCTGTTTGGGATAGAAAAAATAAGATTAGGTTCTTTCACATCTCAATTTCTGTCTAAAAATTCTGTAAACCTAACTCTTTACATGTAATTTAGCATTCCTTGGCATTAATAGCCCATATCAATTATTGTTAAGAAAAGTATGCAACTATGTATTTAATTATTTTTGAAGTGAAACTTCTTTAGAATCGTGATTTCAAACTCGATGAAAGTAAAAAGTCCATAGAGAGACAAACACGTAAATGTATAGGATTCAGCTGGCGAGAGAATGAGATAAAGGATAAAGATGTTTCACTTCTGACATGCGTACTCTGTACACACGCTCTTTTTTTTTTTAATTCTTGACGTATGAATGAGGAATTTTCGCTTCGGTGTCTAGATTTAAGCAGTAACCTATGTTTGATCATAATTTCCAATCGAAATTTTCCGTTATAATTTTAAGAAAGCACAAGAGTATTTGAAATATAGTTATTATTGTATAATATTTAAATCATTGATAAATATATTACTGATTTTCCATTAAATGTATGCTGTACGACTGAATTCTATTAAACTTCCATTTTAATCTAATGTATTATGGTGGCCATATACCAATATTATATTTTATATACCAAAGATCATGTCTAAAGAATAAATATATTTAATTGTGTATCTATAAATAAAAGTTTTAAGACTTACTATTTTATTTTGAAAATTATTAATTTCCTATTGTTGCGTAAAAGGTTCATATAATTCGTTTTCTGTGTGGTGACGGAGTAAGAATACAATTCATCACTCCCTGTCTTGCCCGTGGATGTCGTAAAAGACGACTATGGGATATAATGTGCACTTGACATCTGTGCAAGAGAAGGAAAACTCGAAACGAAACCCTATACCAACATGTCTGACCAGCATGGTATAGTAGGTCGAATTCCCTCCCGTGGTCGAGGAGGCCCGAGCCCAACAGTTGGACGTATGTGGGCTGCGATGATGATGAATTCGTTTTGATCAATTTTTCTCCGATTATTCGTGTGGTGGCGGAGTAGGAATACAATTCACCATTACCTCTCTTATCTGTGGGTGTCGTAAAAGACGACAAGGATAAAAAAAATGCTAATAACATTTATGCAAGAGAAGGAAAACTCGAAATGAAACTTGATTTTTTTAGGCGAGTTATGTGCAGCATACACGCCACTCAATCCGTCTGGGGCGACGTAAGGGCGCTACGCAGCCTCATAATCCACCCACTGCCGACAGAAGTTGAAACTTAAAATTGTGAACAAACAGTTGTTATTTTTGGTTACTCAAATTGTTTGATTTTAAACTAAAATTGTTTACATTTATCTAGTTTTGACATCCATCGGCACATGTGGCATTAACAGAGCTACAGATTTACTGCTAAAAAAAGCGTCAACACGTTACATGACCATATCGATGATAACTTCCATGAATTTACTCCTCATCCAAACCCGAATATAGAAATTTTCATTAAAAAAAAAAAACAAAAAAAATATCTATAATTTATTTGTGTGTGTTTAATAAAAAGTCATTGCACATTAATACTTTTATACATATATTCAACTTAAGTAACTACTGCATCTTGGACACTTCGAACTTCGTGTTAATAATTTCTTCATCAGAGTCGAGGAGTGGTAGCGTACTTGTCGGTATGTTCTCTTCAACCCAACGGAGATCAGAGTCTAAGGAATTGGTGTTTGGTTCCGGATCTCTATCTAAAGCCTCACTGTTACTATTTGTACCACGCATTTTAACACCATATGCGTCATTCACGAATTGCTCTTCTTCCTCTGTGAGAAAAAAAAATAATATCATGTTTTTTTTATACCTTTAAAACGAGGGGTTTTTAAAGTGAAACTTTTATTACATCGCCTCAAACTTTTTCGTCCATCTATTGCATGTCGCGTGACGGTCGGGCGCGGAGTAGGGGTAAAGTGAAAGACCCTCGACAGAGCAGCCGAGACCAATATGGCGGCGCCTATGGTTCGCATCAGCTGACCGTGTAGTGTATAGACTATTACTCATTTGTGCCAGTGCTCCACGCTATTTGTTTGTTTTTATATATATATATATTTTATCAGTGTTTAATGTGAATGTTGCTATTTTTTTGGAATGCGAAAAAAAGTTTCATTTTTACCGTGGTTTCATAAAACCACACAATCAAATTTTTTTTGGTAGGTTTGGGCATACGCCGCCCAATCTGCCCGGGGCGATGAGTGGATTGCGACCCCATAACCTACCATATTAAGATCGTTATTGGCCAAACTACTGGTACCGTTTCATTGACATTCGTGGCTGGTCCGGCGGGTTACCCTTTCGGGTACCCTCACCTTTTGCAACTTGCGGCAACATTGCAGTATTGCCGGCCAGGGCGTCGCCCTTAAACGGGCGGCCTCTCTGCGGGTGACAGATTAATCCCCGGTCCATCCACCCGCAAAAGACAACACCTTGCAATAAGGATAATCCTTGGAGGGACTTTACAAATATATTATTAAGGGACACAAATTACGTTCAGACTCAGAACAAGAAATTTGTGGATCGCACAAAGTGTTGTCATGCGTGGGGTTCGAACCCGCGACACTGACATCGTGTAGGTCGATATTTTAACCACTAAGCCATCTGTGCAGCATTCATTCTTCATCATTTCGGCTCATTTAAGTCCCACTGCAGGGCTCCGAGCCTCCTCTACAATAGGAGGGAGATCGACGTCATATGCCGTACTAGTCACACTAATTAAGCTATTATACCACAATAATCAGATGTACTGGCATAGGGTTTTGTTTCGAGTTATCCTTCTCTTGCATAGATGTTATATGCATATTTTATCGCTTAGTAGTTTTTACGACACCCAAGGGCGAAAAAAGACACGGTAAATTGCATTCTTACTCCGTCACCACAAGGTATTTTTGTCACCTTTTTTTTTCAGATCTTACAAGTCCTTTTTGTCGTTTCTTTTTTTACAGTAGAGTCTTTGGTCTGGACACATCCCGCCCATTCCGTCCGGGGTGTAAGATGAACGGCGTATAACCCCAGTATAACCCAAACTTACCGTGCTCTCTCCCCTTTGCCATGGGACCGACCACTGTTACCGATTCTTTGATATCTGTGGCCGACCCGGAACTTATAAACCCCTTTAGGCATCTAATTTAGATCATTTATTATGCCTATTGGGCACGAGCTTTTCTAACGATGTTATCCGCTTAGATCACTTAAATTTTTAGATATTTGTTAATTTTTCAAAAACCGCTAGTCCGGTTTCTATAAAATTTTCATGGGACCATTTGGGAAGTTGTACCCTTTCTAATCAAAAAAAGTTTTTTTGAAATCGGTTGGCAAGCGAGAGAGTTATGCGCCAACAAACATACAAAAAAGGGAAAAGCACAAACATCGGAATTGAGAACCTTTGATCCTTTTTTAGAAGTCTGTTAAAAAAGATGTCACCTAAAATTTAAGTGTCGTATCTAAAATGGAAATTAGTTGTCCCTTAAGATCCCGAAGAGAAGAATTCCTTGATGAATTGCAATATATCTCGCACACAACAATTTTAGTTATTACCATCAGCCGACAGATGACCAGTCCAGTGCAGTTGATGTTATGAGTTTCCCTGGAGAATGGCGATGCCCACTCCCATGGAGCACCAAAAGAAACCCTTGACGAATTTTGCAACTTACAAATATTGTTTTAACTCGTCTCCACACGGGGAACAGATCGATCGAATAGGTTACCAAGATCAAATAATATTTTTTTTATTGCCAACGGTGGCAAACGAGCAAGCAGTACACCTGATGGTAAGTGAAACTGCTGCACATGGACCTTTGCAATACCAGGGGCACAGCCAGGCCGTTGCCTACCGTGAAGGAAATATTCTTCTTAAACCTCGTTTAAAAAAGGACATGTCATAGCGCTCGGGAAACACAGCAGCAGGTAGTTCATTCCAGAACTTGTACGTATGTGGGAGAAATGATCGCTGGAAACGTACAGTTGAAGACCATAACGTTTCCAGGTGAAATGGATGAACCCTGCTACGATGTCGAGTGGTACGTTGGTAGAATGGTGACGGTGGTACCAAGTCGAACAGTTCCTCGGAGCACTCCCCGTGAAAGAGTCGGTAGAGTACACAGAGTAACCCAAACTCTTTCCGCTGCTCCAGCGACTCCAATCTGTGCGTAAGATTGGGATCCCCGACGATTCGAACGGCCCGTCTTTGCAGGGAGTCAAGTGGGTCTAGCTGATATTTGGGCGCACCTGCCCAGAGATGTGAACAGTACTCCACATGAGGACGAACTTGTGCTTTGTATAGCACAAGGCGTGGTCTCGGTGTGAAGTACCGCCTGGCTCTGTTCAGGACGCCCAACCTTTTGCTTGCCAATTTGGCTTTGTCCTCCAAATGACTCCCAAACTGGACTTTGCTCGATATTTTGACGCCGAGAATCCCAATACTCTCAGAAATTGGGAGAGTTACTCCTTGGAACTGTGGCGCCATGACAAACGGGTCTTTCTTTGCTGTAAATGCGCAGACTTGTGTTTTTGTGGGATTGAACTGGACTAAGTTCCGTTCACCCTATTCCGAGGCCCGCCCCAGAGAGCGCTCGACTTCAGACACAAGTTGAACCCTTCTTTCCTGAGTACTCCGAGGGATATTCCGTTGCTAGGTGTACCGCTCATCACCCGTGCTGTCATCCGCATAGCAACGCATACTCTCGATAGAGAGCATGTCATTGATATGCAGGATAAACAACGTTGGGGAGAGCACTGAGCCTTGTGGTACACCAGCATTAATGGTCATGGTATCGGAGCAGGAGCCATTTACGACGACTTTTATACTCCGACCATCCAACAAAAAGCTGGCGATCCAATTACAGAGTCCCTCGGGGATTCCGTATGATGGTAGCTTCGATAGAAGTGCCCTGTGCCAGACCCTATCGAACGCCTTTGCGATATCTACGCTGAACGCCAGCGCCTCACCCTTGCCCTCTAAGGCCTCTGCCCAACGGTGTGTGAGGTACACAAGAAGATCACCAGCCGACCGACCATGACGAAAGCCGTATTGGCGATCACTGATAAGCTGGCGATCCTCAAGGTACTGCAGAAGCTGGCGGTTTATAACCTTCTCCATTATCTTGGAGAGCAAGGATGTTATCGCAATTGGCTTGTAATATGGACGTCTAAAAGCCGCAGCTCCCTCCTAACCGCTCGCTGCGTGATGCGGATTTCGGGCAGTGAGTTTTCACACCATGGGATGGTAGGTGGTGTGGCAGCTCCAGCATCCAAAGTCAAGTTACAGGCAAAGAATTGACCTAGAAGATCGGCCTTCTCCTTTGCGCTGTGGGCCAGACTACCATCGTGTTTCTGTAGTGGCGGGAGATTGGGCTGGCAGAAGTTGCCTAGGGCAGCCTTGGCGAGCGACCAGAATGCACGACTCCCAGCGGGATAGCTTTGCAATCGCTCGCCAATTCTGGCAACATGTTCCGCCTTGGCTCTGGCAATAGCTTTCTTACTAGATCTAGAAGCAGCATTAAATTTCCGCTTCACCTCTTTGGCGTTCGGGTCCTGGAATTTTTGGCCCTATTCCAGGCCTGATATGCGGACTGTATCTGGCAGGCAGCCGTCCTGTAGGTTTTGTTAAACCAGGGTCGGCTGCGGCCACCGACGGGTATTTTGGTGTTGGGGATGAATAATTCCATCCCCGTAATAACCGTTTCGGTAACGCAGTCCGCACAGACGCCAGGGTCCCCAGAGGCGAAGCAAAGCCGCTTCCATGGGTGGGATGCGTAAAACTCGCGGAGTCCATCCCAATCTGCTGACTTATATTGCCAGACTCCGCGAGTCCCAGTCGCCTTAGAACGACTAGGCCTTACAACAGGGGCACTGCTACGAACCAAGCAGTGGTCAGAAGACCCAAGAGGGCCTTCAACCACTACCTGTTATCCGTGCTGGTGTGTAGTCAGCAGAAGATCCAGTAAAGAAGACTCATGGCTCTCAATATCTGGGATACGGGTGGGCTGTGTCACCAGTTGTGAGAGACCATAGGCCGAGACCATATTGAAGAGATGTCGACCCTGGAGGTCAGTGGTTCGGGACCCCAGCCACTCTTTATGATGAGCGTTGAAGTCTCCAAGAACCACCACCTCCGCTGATGGACACTGCTCCAATATTTCGTCAATCCCCCATTGGACGTTCTCAAATAATTGAATGGACCCCGGATCACTGTCATGGGACCTGTAGAGGCATGCGTAGTTGCGGGTAAGCCCTCTATAGTCTACGCGTAGCCATAGGATTGACAAGTCACCATGTTCGAGGGCCCGAAGGCGGCGACAGCAGATATCACCCCGGATGAATACGCACACCCCGGCTTTACGATGGTATGTATGCTCCAACTCGTAGCCGGGGTAATTTAGGTACGAAATGTCATCCAGAGCACCTATCTGCGTCTCCGTTAAAAAGAGTAAGGCAGGCCGCGGCGTCTCAAGGTGATGGTGGACGGCGTCGAGATTGCTATGTAAGCCCCTGATATTGCAAAAATCCACATCAAATGTGGATAAGGGGACCGCCGTAGAAAATCGTCTCTTTTTAACTTTCTTGGCCATGATTTTTAATTTAAGAAGAGGAAGAAAGGAGTGTGAGTGTGTACAACGGAGTTCGGTGATACCAAAAAAAAGGGCGGGGCATAGTGCATGGTCGTGGAGTGAGTTTTGTGAGGAGCTGACACGAAGCACGGAAGGGCCCCCGATGCCCCCCCGTGCGTAGCCGCCGAGGTCCACTCCGGTTTCCCACACCGGCACGACGACTACCCAACGGGATTTTCGCCGTTTGGTGGGACAGCCTCCCAGGGAGGATGATCCTGGGTTCGGGTCCCCTGCTGACCGGCAGGTGGCCGGCGGTGACCATTTCCCATCGGGTCTCCCTGTACACCATGCCAGCCCCTCACGCTCAATACCCCGACCAAAGACCTCACCACCGCAGGTTTCAGGCTCACCAAAACCCGCTACACACAAACACCCAGAAAGATGGGCTCCCGGCTCTCTCGCTCACCGAACGAAGTGCAGCAACAAATTGCTACTACTCAAACGTCGATCTTCTGCGAGAGTGTGGTACTGCCCCGGACGGACCGGCCCGCGACTGCAGATAAAAGACTGTCTACAGTGTGGTCCTACCACCAATATAATAACTACAGAAAATTTTGTCTTTGTTCCAACCTTGAGGCAAAAACGTAACTAACGTTTTGGCACCTGTTGCGAGTTCCAATTACCACACCCCTTGTCGTGTTTAGTTACTGCAGGCATAGCCCTACTTACGGCTATGCCAAGAGGGCGAGTTAAATAGTTAACCAAAAAAAACATACCATCGTCATCCTCAGCGTTGTCAAGGAGCGGCGTGAACGCATATCTCTGGTTGTTATTTGTGGGACGCCATAACACCATAATCACTGTTAGTACGCAGGCGAATAGGATATGCCAATACGCTTCGTCCATCCATACCTCTTTCCACTCCTGCAATGAATTACAAATAAATTAAAAAAGAGGCAAGTTCTGTAGAAACAAAGAACGAATAAAAAAAAGAAAGTGTACAAAGTACGCATATCAGAAGTGAAACTCCTTTATCTCATTCTCTCGCCGGTTGAATCCTATACATTTACGTTTCGGTCCGACGTCCCCGTCATCTTCTTGATGAAGAGGATGACCTCATTACGATCGCCTAACAAAGGGCTTAAACCGCTCACGCAGCGATAACAAATAAAACTCCTCGGTATCGACCTCGCCGTCGAGACCGAAAACCGTGTAGCGTAAAAGCCAATAATCTAAACGTGGCCACGCCCACTTTGCTATCAGCGACGCCCCGAGCCGAGATCCGTTCCCCACAGGGGGAGCCCTCGGGCGATGTTCGCTTAACTTACCGGGTTGAGAGCCATCAGCGCTCACCCATAGTTCAGGCTAAGCTGTGAAAGCCATCTGAGGCTAACAGCTACACACACACACAAAAAAAAAACCTATACATTTACGTGTTTGTGTCTCTATTGATTCGCTTTTTCATTTAATCGAGTTTGAAATCACAACGATTCTAAAGAAGTTTCACTTCAAGAATATGTCACGTTCTAGAGAATAGAAAAAAAATAAAGAAATCGAGTTCGGTAGAAACAGAAAGAACAGATAAAACCGCATCATCATCTCTGCTCATATACGTACCACGGTTGGGCTAGAGCCTCCTCCACTATGGGAGGGTAATAGACCTACTATACCACGCTGGTCAGACGTGTTTGCATAGTGTTTTGTTTCGAGTTTTCCTTCTTTTGCTAGATTTTATATGCATATTATATCCCTTAGTCGTATTTTACGACGCCCACGGGCAAAAAATTATGATCAGTGAATTGTATTTTTACTCTGTGATTAAACGGAAAAAATATACAAAAACAAATCAGTAATTTTTTTTCTAGTGGGTGTCGCAAAGGCGACTAAAGGATATACTAAGCAGATAACATCAATGCAAGAGAAGGAAATCTTAAAATAAAATTTCAATATCGATTTTATTTTGTGACTATGATCTACTTTTTACTGCTACTTTTTCACCGTGTGATGAAGGATTAAGAATACAATTCAGCATCCACTCTTGTCCAAAGGTGACGTAAAATACGAGTAAGAAATACACTCATTTGCAAAAAAAACGGGCACCTAAGCAATGAACCATTTCAAATGTTAATATTTCTTTGTTTGATAATTATAGGTAGTTTTATCCACACAATTTGCTAAATTAATAAGAAAATAATCGTTTTCATCAGTATTTCATAAAATTTAGATACAATTTATGGGAAATAATGCTAAACCTCGCTAGTAGTGTATATTCGCTAGTAGTGCATATGCTCATGAAGTAAAAATAAAAAAAATTTTTTGTTTGTTTTTCTTTAATAAAGTAAAAGCAGATAAATGTTTAGTATCGAGTGTGACCCCCTCTAGCTAAAATCACAGCTTGAATTCGTCTGGGCATGCTAGCGAGTATATCCCGGATACTTGCTTGCGGAATACGTTCCCACTCCGCAGTAATCACATTCTTCAGCTCTCTGATGGTCTGCGGAGCCGGGTGTACTGATCTCACACGCCGTTTCAGAACGTCCCAGACATGCTCTATGGGATTGAGGTCGGGACTTCGAGCTGGCCAATCCAAACGACGAATGCCGACCTCTTGCACATACGCATTAACATCGCGGGATCGGTGGGCGCGAGCATTGTCGTCCATAAAAATCGAGTCTTCACCTAGAGCGGCCAATGCGGGTTGTGCATGAGAAATTAGAACTTCCGTTATGTATCGATGCCCAGTCAGTGAGCCGTTTTCAATGAAGACTAACTCTGTACGATCCATTGAATTTATTCCTGCCCAAAACATAACAGAGCCCCCACCATAAGGTGTGATTTCTTCGAAACATGCCTCTGCAAAGCGTTCTCCTTGTCTTCTTAGCACTCGCCGACGTCGATCTTCACCGAACAGAGATATCCTGGCCTCATCAGAGAACAAAACCCTATTCCAATCGTCTTGAGTCCATGATTCACAATTTCTAGCGAACCTAAGCCTGTGAACTCTGTGCTCACGGAGTAATTTGGGGCCGCGGGCCGGGCGGTGACTGCGTATATTGGCAGCGAGAAGCCTCCTCCTGACCGTCCATAGACTAATATGCACATTTCTTACTTCTTGGAGGTTGTTCTTAAGATCCACATACGAAGATTTGCGATTTCTCAATGCGCGACTCACAAGAAAACGATCATCTCGTGGTTGGGTACATGGTTTTCTTCCAGAACCAGGCCTTCTCTCGACGGAACCAGTCTCCTGATATCGCTGCCAGGTCCTTTGGACTGTCGAGCGACTAACATTTAGCCTCCTAGCCACGAAACATTGGCTGCAACCCTCTTCAAGCAGCGCGATAATTTTGGTAGCTTTTACCACTTTATCTACCATTTTTGATACAGCCAAACAGCATTAAATAAAGCTTTGACAGTCAAGGATATGAAATTAATCGATAAAAATTGAATAAAAGTTATGAAAGTCGATGTTAACTTCTGGAACTTCGCGCCAAAAATGTAGGATAAAAAGGGGTTTTCTGTAAAAATGAACATCAAATGAAAAATTGAATTTAGAACGTACTTTTTTAAATACCACAGCATTTTTAAAACCGGCCAGTAACGTGTACAAACGATTGAAACCTTTTTGGTATTGTATCTTTTTAAATATGAATGAAAATCAAAACCGCCCGTTTTTTTTGCAAATGAGTTTATAATATGCAAATAACATCAATGCAAAAGAAGGAAAACTCGACATAAAAGCCTATGCCTAATCAAATCAAAGCATTCATTCTGCATAAGCCCCTTAAGGGCAATTACATATTGTCAAATTTATACATAGTAATAATCCAACAATCTACCACCGGATCGGAACGCAGCCACAAACTGAGAAGTTCCGGCAAGAAACACAGCGGGCTGTAATTTTTTTTTAATCTTTTAAATATATACAGGCTGTATCAAGTTATGGGGCAACAACTCAAACGGGAGTTAGGCAATGGTGGTAGGACCCCATAAAAAAATTTGAAGGAAAAATAACGATTCCTTAATGAATTAGAGACATGTAAAGTTTTCAATTTTATCATCGCTTTTTCGTGTAAATCTGATTGAAATGTATAAAGTCAGCGATACTTAATATGCAACACATTCGTACTTTATTAAATGTTCATTAGAAATTGAATAAATCAATTATTACGTTCGCATAAGCAAGACAAACTTCGCCTTAACACCAGCTGATTAAAATAAATCAATAAAACCTAAACTGTAATTTTTTATCGAAAATGAATTTCGTCTATGTTTAGGCTAATAAAGCCGGCGAAACAAGGTCAAAGGAGTCACCCGACGACGCTCGCTCGCTTAGGGCCTGTCCGCACTGCTATTTTTCACCATGAAGTTTTTTTTTTATTCTCGCGTTTTATATTCCGCGATCGAAATTGCATTTAATTTGCGTACTAAGTACGCACTGTGAATAAAATTTCGTACGATTTTTGATAGTTTAATTCGGTTCTCAGCTGAGACGCAAGGTGGATATCATCATCATCGCAGCCCATATACGTCCCACTGTTGGGCTCGGCCCTCCTCCATACTTTTTTTTTTTTTTTTATGGGTGGGCTATGGTAAGCGCACGCGCGGTCCAGTCCGTCCGGGGCGATGAAAGGACGGCGCGCGGGCCCATAACCCACCCGTACTCACGTCACCTCGTTGTTGGGCCGACCACCGGAGCAGATGTGACTTGTCGTCAGTGGTCGGCCCGACGGAATACCCTTTCGGGTACCCTCACCTCTCGACATCCTGGGACGTCGGTCGCCGTCGCGCGGTTAGCCACACCGCGGGTGACGGACAATTCCCCGGTTCGATCACCCGCGGCCTCGGCTAGGGCGGCATTAGGCACAGATACTCGCGCCTGCGCCGCCCGAGTCGCCGGCGGCGGAACGTGTCGCCGAATAGGATCTCTACTCTCACACGATCCGCCGCCTCCTTCCGTGAGATAACGGCCTCACAGAAGGCGGCGACCGCGTCCCAGTTCCTGACGCTGACGAGCATCTCCCTGGCGATGGTCGGCAGCGCCAGGTCGGCACCGATAATCGCGACGAGTTCACGGCGTTCCCCCTCCCACGCAGCACACTCCTCGAGCGTGTGCTGCGCCATGTCCTCGTCGCAACTGCAGTGGTGGCAGGACGGTGTGCTCTCCCTCCTGACAATCTTGTGCAGGTACTTCGCGAAGCATCCGTGCCCCGTCAGCACCTGCACCAGTCGGAAGGAAAGCACCCCGTGCGTCCGCTCCAACCACTCCATCAGCACCGGCCGGAAGGCCTCGACGGTCCTGACACCGTACCGAGGACTCTCCAGCCGGACTGCCCAACGGGCAATGACTCCACGGCGGGCGTCGACCCGCCAGGCGGTGATCTCCTGCAGGGAGACCATACCGCCGCGGGCGCGCGTCTCCGACACCCGCCGATAAATGTCGACGAGCATCTCCGCCTCCAGGTCCCACGGGGGAGTTCCGGCCAAGAGGCACGCTGCCTCCGTTGACATCGTGCGGTAACCGCGTATGGCCCTGACCGCCATGACCCTCTGTGATCGCCTCAAGAGGGCCCTCAGCCGGACGGTCAGGGACCCCGCCCACACCGGTGCGCCGTACAGAGCCATCGATCAGCCCTCCTCCATACTGGGAAGGTATTTGACCTACTATACCATGCTGGTCAGACATGTTGGTATAGAGTTTCATTTCGCGTTTTCCTTCTCATGCACTGATGTTATGTGCATATTATATCCCATAGTCGTCTTTTACGACAAGATAGGGAGTGGTGAATTGTATTTTTACTCCGTCACCAAACGGAAACAAGATGGACAACCGAACTAAAATTTTAATTAATCCAATACTAAGGCGGCGTAACAGACGTATTAAAAGATGTCATGAACATTGGATTACCCACTTATAGCATTGAGATCCATGACAGGATTTTTTGTGGCACGACTGAGAGAAACGCGTGAATTTTATTCCATAGTGCGGACATAGCCATGCTTAATACATACTACACAGAATTTTCGCGCGAAAATAAATCGTATTGCACCGCGTTCAATTTGCATTGAATCAGACTTTTTTCCCGCGCGAATAATTTACCGCCGGTGCGGATACTTCCATAAGATTCAATATGTTAAAGAATTGCGAACAAAAATCCGCACGGTGAAATATCGCCCGGGCTGGGCGTGATTTGTTACGCCGACGACACGCTCGTCACAGCCCGCGGTGGGACGCTAGAAGAGGCGGCAAGCCTGGTGACTCTACGCACCGAAGAGATCGTCGGGCGGACCGAGGCGTTGGGGTTGAGGGTCGCCCTGGACAAGATGGAGGCCCTCTTGTTCCATGGTCGCCGCATGAGCCCACCCATCGGCGTCTCGATCACCGTCCATTCGGTTGATATCAGCATCCGGGCCCATATGAGGTATTTGGGCCTGGTGCTCGACGGGCAATGGTGGTTCCGGGAGAATTTGCGCAGACTCGCTCCACGACTCGTCGGCGCGGCGTCCGCCCTATTGTGGCTTATGCCGAATGTGGGCGGACCGAGCGCTACGTGCCGACGGCTGTACGTAGGGATCATCCGGTCGATGGCCCTGTACGGCGCACCGGTGTGGACGGGGTCCATGACCGTCCGACTCAGGGCTCTTCTGTGGCGACCACAGAGGGCCATGACGGTCAGGGCCATACGCGGATACCGCACGGTGGCGACGGAGGCAGCGTGCCTGTTGACCGGGACTCCCCCGTGGGACCTGGAGGTGGAAATGCTCGCCGGTTTGTATCGGTGGGTGTCGGGGGTGCGAGCGGAGGCCGGTGTGGTCTCTTTAAGGAAGATCACCTCCTGGCGCGCCGACACCCGCCGAGACATCATTGCCCGTTGGGCAGTCCGGCTGGAGAGGCCTCGATTCGAGGTGCGAATCGTGGAGGCCTTCCGGCCGGTGCTGATGCAGTGGTTGGAACGGCGGCACGGGGTGCTCTCCTTCCGACTGGTGCAGGTGTTGACGGGGCATGGATGCTTCGCCAAATACCTGCACAAGGTCGTTAGGAGGGAGAGTACACCGTCCTGCCACCACTGCGATTGCGACGAGGACACGGCGCAGCATACGCTCGAGGTCTGTGACGCTTGAGCAGAGCAGCGCCGTGAACTCGTCGCAATCATCGGTGCCGACTTGACGCTGTCGACTACCGCCAGGGCGATGGTCGGCACCGTCAGGAACTGGGACGCGGTCGCAACCTTCTGCGAGACAGCAGTCTCGCGGAAGGAGGCGGCGGATCGCCTGCGCGAGGAGCGCAGCCTCGATGAGGCGATCCGTTGCCGGCGACTGGGGCGGCGTAGGCGCGAATACCTGCGCCTCATGCCGCTCTAGCCGAGGCTGCAGGTGACGTGACCGGGGATAGTACGTCACCCGCCGAGAGGCCGACCGTGTGAGGAAAGACCGACGTCCTCCCCGAGGGGGCGACGTCGGTCGATGGGAGGATACCTCAAATCTTCTGATTCTGTCGGGCCGACCACTGACGTCAAGTCACCCTGCTCCGGTGGTCGGCCCAACGACGAAGGCGACGTGCGTCGTGGGTGGGTTGTGGGTGTGCTTGCTTACGCCCTACTGTCGCCTCGCGTGGCTGGGATTATTTTCTCCTTACGACTTTTTCGCGTATTAAAAGTCCGCGATTTAAAGTGATTTGAAATATGGCTTTTTCCCGGTTCGGTGTGTTGGTGCGATGTGCGGTATTAAAAATGTGTGATATGTTAGGAATTGTTAATTTCGGAATGTTAATACCACATACCTATTACCTATCTGGATTACTCCGGTTATCGATATGGGATATTACGTACCTTTACGGCAACTTTCACGAAAAAGGTAGGCCTCTTTTTATTAAAAATAGGTAGATATCTAGCTTCTATTTTATTTTTAAGTTAATAATCCTTGTATTGTAGGGGACTTCACAAATAGAATCAACGGACAGAAATTACATCCAAACTCAGTACAACAATTTGTTGATCGCACAGTGTTGTCCTGCGTGAGATTCGAACCCGTGACACTGGCACGGTAGGACAATATCTTAAACACTACGCCATCTGTGCAGTCAAAATCAATAGTACATACTTATTCTACTTTTTACATTATTTAGGTATAAAAGTGGGCGAGGCGAGTCAGACGCCTACGTAACATCAACACGTCACATTTAAGGCGTAGCCTCTTTGACACATATTTTTGAAACCACTGTAACTATTATGTTTTATAGTTTTTTATGAAATATACATTCTAATTACGATCTGTGATCGTTAAACTACAACATACTCGAACAGTTGCTCCATAACCTGATACACCCTGTATAATTGTATGCTTCGTACAACATAAAGTATTAGCTCCAGTGTGATCCCTAGCCGAGGCCGCGGGTGACGTGACCGGGGATTAATCCGTCACCCGCCGGGAGGCCGACCGCGTGAGGAAAGACCGACGTCCCCGAGGGGGGACGTCGGTCGATGAGAGGGTACCCTGGGTAGGGGGTGTTCCGTCGGGCCGACCACTGATGACAAGTAACCCTGTTCCAGTGGTCGGCCCAACGACGAAGGCGACGTGGTGTTCGGGTGGGTTGCGGGTGTTGCGTGCTTAAGCCCCTCTGTCGCCCCGGACGGAGTGGTGCAGAGGCGCGCCGACCGCAGCCCACCCCAAAAAAAAAGCTCCAGTGTGATGCCCTTCGAAATTGTATACATGTATGCCAACACGGCTGACCAGCGCGGTAATTTTATTGCCCACCCATTGTGAAGGAGGCCCGAGCTCAATAGTATGACTTGTGTGGATGGAGATGATGATAATCTACTTTATAACTCTATACTATCTATACCAATAAATAAAATTGGAGTGTCTGTTTGTAATGTCATAATAATAGACTTTTTTCATGCTCACACGGTTATTTGCACTATACATATGCCTAAAATACATTTTATATTTTTATTGTCTGTCTGTCTGTTTGGTCCGGGTAATCTTCAAAATAGCAGTACCGATTTCAAAAATTCTTTCACCAATGAAAAGCTATAATATCAGGGAGTGAACTAGGCTATATTTTATCCCGGTATTCCCACGGGAACGGGCACTACGCAGGAAAGACTACTGAAACCGAAGCGAAGCCAGGGCGAATTGCTAGTTTGTAAATAAAACTACGTTTCGAACACTTTACAACGTTCATTGCATTCGTGAACGGAATAGTCCGCCTGTGACCATGAACGCTGCAAAGTGTTCAAAAAATCCGTAAAGTAGTTTTACTCGACAAAATTGTAAAGTAGTTTTATTCGAAAAATCCGTAAAGTAGTTTTATTTACAATGTGTAATACTCGCGTAAACATCAGAAATAATTAAAAAAAAATACTTACAGTAATACATACAGACACCCTGTAGGACTTTATGGAGTACAACATGAAGACAACAGATGATATCACAGCGAATATCAGAGTGTTTGTAAAATGTCTGTACAGGGACAACTTTATCGCGTTTCTGAAACGAACACAATAACATAATTCACAGGGGGTATTTGACAACACACACTATGTAATAACAATTAATATATACAGGTTATGGGGCAACTGGGGTTAGGCAATGGTGATAGGAACCAACGAAAACAAAAATTAAAAAAAAAATAGATTCTTTAATGAATTAGACATGTAAAGCTTTCAATTTTGTCATCGCTTTTTAATGTGAATCTGATTGAAATGCTTTATGCATTGATTGATACATGATTAGATACGTCAGGTATTAGAAATTTCTAATCGTATTCTTTGCATAAGAGCAAAAGAGACAGAGCTAGTGTGCTAAACTACGCATACGCGAAATTCGCAAATAGTAACTACTTGAGTTGTCAAGCGTGTTTTTTTAAACTATATTTAGAGTTTCATACGGCTGAATGAATAATGAAACCTTTACAGTATACCTTGGAATTTTTATATTACACACTGAAATACTCCTGAGATGGGAAGTGTAATGTAATCAAAAGTGGTATTACGATTTATTAGCTTCATCTAATACTGACGCAGACATATTCTTTCTCATTGTTATATTGTGAAGGATCTTGGAACATTTTATAATATCATTAAATATTAACACTTACCGTCGGAGTTGTAGGGTCCGCATGGTGTGCGCAAGTGATACAAAGACCCACCAACAGATGGCGCTGTCAAGCAGAGACAACGGCACCTCAGACAGTAATAGATCGCGGTTCGAGTCGTTGGCTTTGTGATGTAGACGCAGCCAAGCATTGATACCGCCAAGAACACCCCATAACACACCTGTCCCTACTACACGCTGCAGCGCAGGACCCAGCCGGGGCCTGTCAGGAAATAATTAACTTAAAAAATTTAAATACAGAATTATGCAGCTTAAACAGCGAATTTTAATCTATCAGAATTTTTAAAGCCTCAAGGAGCTAAAAGTGTCGATATTAATAAAGTTTAAGCACAAGTGTTTAGATATCTATTAAATTTGTTCAGTTTACCAAGATGCACTGACCTAATCAATTTGGTTGCAATTGAGCATATATATTTAAATTTACTAATTTTTGACGTTATGACGTCTTATAAATCGATGAACGCTAGCTGCACGCACGAAAAAGAATGACTCATTGTCACGTTCCGCTTGAACCGAGCGTGTAAGCGAGAGCGCGGCCCAAGCTTAAAAGAAGCTTAAAGGTTAGTTGGACGCTATAACTTTACTACTGCATGGGAAGTTAAAAGTCGACAATATAAATCGCAGCTAGCTGAGGACATAATAAAACTCGTTGAGGAACTCCACTGTCACCAATAAACAAAATAAAAATTATTAACAGAAAAATCAATTATTCTTTTAATTCTATGTACGTCATTAATAATTAAACAAATGTATGATAATATTATTTAAATTTGCATATATTTGTATTTTATAAAGCAATATTCAATTGAATGGCTTGTTATAATCTGCTTATGCAATAGTGACTAAAAAATAAATTATTTTGAAACAATACTAACTTGACTATACCAAAACCAAGGGATACAATAATGACTAGCATTCTTGCTAAGCCTCTCTTAGCGACAGACAACCATTCGGCGAACATATACACTTCTGCATTGAAGTACCTGGAACAATATATGGTTATTACTAGTTTGGTGCAACCAATAAATACTTAAATTTAATTGATAGCCTCCGTGTGGTGACAGAGTAAAAATATAATTCACCACTCCCTATCTTGCCTGTGGATGTCGTAAAGGACGACTAAGAGAAATAATAAGCATATAACATCTGTGCAAGAGAAGGAAAACTCGAAACAAAACTCTATTCCAACGCGTCTGACCACCATGGAGTAGTAGGTCAATTCCCCACCACCTTATGGAGTAGGCTTAAGCCCAATAGTGGGACATATATAGGCTATGATGATGATAGTAATAACCCATTAAATTCTGAACTCATTACCATATAGCCAGGTGCACATACTAATTCAATACATAGTCACTTTACTCCATAATTCATTATTACTCCATCTAATTCAACACTGCCTGTCTTACCCATGGGTGTCGGAAAAGACGACTAAGAGATATAATATGCAGGTAACATCTATGTAAGAGAACGAAAACTCGACACAAAACCCTATACCAAGACATCTGACCAACGGGGTAGTGCCCGAAGGTATGGAGTAGGTCAATTTCCCTCTCATTGTGGAAGACGCCCCAGCCCAGTAGTAGGACTTATGTGCGCTTAAATGATGAAAATGATACAGAAATATCATTTCAGCCTATCGCCGTCCACTGCTGGACGTAGGCCTCCCTCATGTTACGTCACAAAGTGCGTTCCTGTGCCGCCTGCATCCAACGACGCCCAGCAACTTTCACCAGGTCGTCGGTCCACCTAGTGGGGGGGCGTCCTACACTGCGTCGTCCAATACGTGGTCGCAACTCGAGAACCTTTCTTCCCCAGCAGTTGTCGGTTCGTCGAGCGATGTGGCCTGCCCATTGCCACTTCAGCGCGCTAATTCTTCGTGCTATGTCGGTTACACCCGTTCTTTTGCGGATTTCCGTATTTCGGATTCTATCTCGCAGAGAAATCCCGAGCATAGCCCGTATCATAGCACGCTGAGCGACTTTGAGCCTTGTTATGAGGCCTACATTTAGGGACCACGTTTCTGTGCCGTAAATCATCACTGGTAACACACACTGGTCGTAGACCTGTGTTTTCAGACACTGAGGTATATTGGACGAGAAGATCCTCTTAAGTTTCCCGAACAGAACAGATACAGAAATATATGCTGCGTGATTGCGGTTATAAGTACTAACAATTTTTGTATTGCTCATGGGTGTTGTGAGAGCTTTAAATCTATCTAAGCCAACTGCTTCTAATACTGCCTAGTCAACAATTACATTTCCATGGAGCGTTAATGTTACGCAGTCGGCCCGACATATTATGTTGAGCCCAAGTAATAGACAAGAGCAAAATTATTGTGGTGTATTTTGTCGTACTATATGAAATATTATCCTCTTGACCATTTTTAAATAGGATTGGGCTTCCTCTACATTAGAAGGAAACTAATCTGGTATGTAATATTGGTGTCCAAAACAAAATTCTACATAATATTCTATTTGACAAGTTATAAAATATAGTATTATGTGGAGTTTTCCTTTGTTAGAAAGATAATAATATGCAGTTAACCTTTCGAAAGTTTTGACACAGTTCTTTGCACCCCTCTTAAACCATCTTGTCACAGATCTGTGCCCGTTTTCTGCGAACACTTTTTCAGCCCATGACTCGTGGTTATTAGGCTGTAAAATATTATCAAAACAATATTTATTATCAGAATCCAGTCTATAACCGTAATTAGTTATCTGGCTTTCAATAACAGTCGTCAGTGTGAACAACTGTATTCATTGAAAGGCAAATTTCATAAAAAACCCATTGGCACACTCGCCACTTCACTCTCGGTCGCTGCGACAGACAACGTAATTTTTTTTGGCGCCCTCATGACATTCGAAAGGTTAACATGAAACAGACAACTAAAACAACTGTAACAAATGCATATTATTTCTTTTAGCTGGCTTTATCAAAACACAGAAATAAAAAGATGGGTGATTGAATTGTATTCTTGACCCGTCACCAATGAAAAGATTATGATTACGTAAACTTTACAGATATCATACATATATAACCTAACAATTTCACAGTAATGTTCTTGCTTATTCAAGTGATGACAGTGTAAGAATAAATGTGTTACCCTTCCTCCCTTGCCCGTAGGGGATTGTAAAAGGTGATTGAGAAAGCAGATAACATCACTGCAGGAGAAGGCAATCTCAAAATAGTATAGATATTAACCTGTCTGACCAGTATAGTAAGTTAATTTTCTTCTCATTGTAGCTCAAGGCCAGCAGTAGGATGTACATGACCTAAGATGGCAATGATATCCTTATTATATACTAATACCATACGTAAATCCCAAAATATTACCACAACTATATTTTATTTTTGGATATTTTTTATGGATATTTATTTGCATTGGACAATGTTTCTTTCTTTTATTGCTGTTAGTGGCAAACGGGGAAACAGCATACCTGATGGTAAGTGATATTATCCCTTACGGACCATTACTAAGTCGCTGCTTCTAATGATGAAAGTGACGGGAGTGTGAATACATGCAATGAGGTTGAGTGATACTGAAGACATCACCAAAACCCACCACAAGATATCACTCTCAGAAAGTTGAGCTCTCAGCTCTTTTGATCACTAAATGAAGAACAGTAACAAATTACTACTACTCAGACGTCGATTTTCTACGAGTCTGGTACTACCCCGGCCGGACCAAGCCCCAGCTGTAGACAGACGACTGTCGACAGTGTGGTCCTACCATCTAAGTCCTACCCTTGGGTAAGCCAATACTAGTTTAGATATACATACCCAGTACTATTGATATTGGAGTAAACACCATAGAATGTGGCGCTTTCTATCATGCCCATAAGTGCGACCCCACCAATCCAGTACTGTATCCTCAACAGATCACGCCACTGAAGCCAGCACACCAACAGCCAACCAGTACATAGCAAAGTGTACACTCCACACATCACGCCGAAGAACTGAAATGAATTTGATACTGTTTTAATCACCGATTTTTTAACTCATAGAAGTCCACTATTAGTACAAATACCACTGTTTCCACGAGAATGCTATCCAAAAAGGACCTATGCTACTTGCATGCAATGGTTACCTGCGTCATTTATAATTTCGTCATTCCACATAGTGGAGGGCTTTTTTTCTTTAAAAACGAGAGCACCCTGCACTGAGAAATAATGCTTGTATTTTGGGGGACTTTACAAACATGTAATTAACGGACACAAACTACATCCAGACTCAGAATAACAATTTGTGGATCACACAAAGTGATGTCCTGCCTGGGATTCGAGCCTACAACACTGTAGGTCTCTTAACTATTACGCCATCTGTGCAGTCTCTCTTCCTCCGCATCCGCATCGTCCGATCAATAGTAGTCACTCGAGTCTTTTTCCTCTCCCCAATGGTTGTCACTTTACTGAGCGATGTGGCCAGCCCATCACCATATCAATCTGTATATCCATCCGTCCAACCATTTAATCAGATTTAAAGTCATAAGTCATATTCTGTATGGTGACTAAGTAAGAATACAATGCAGCATCCTCTCTTTTGCCCGAGGGTACCGAAAATGACGACTAAGAGATTAAATATGCATATAACATCTATGCAAGAGATGGTAAACTCGTAATAAAACACTATTTCAACACGTCTGACCATTGTGGTATAGTAGTTCAATTTCGCTCCTATTATGCAGAAAGCTCCACCCAAACAGTAGGACGTATATAAGGTGAAATGATTATGATAGAGTCATACGTGTCTAATTTGCAAATTATATGTTTACGTTAACTTAAGTTTTTTAGAAATGCGCCTGCCAAACGGGTGTTTATGGCATAACCCCTCATTGAAATAGTTTGTGCCAGGCAATAGACTTCGACCGACTAATTTAAAGTGCTTTGCATCATAGATTCTTAACGTAGCAGATAATGCTTTCTTGTAGGCGTTCAGACTCTCATGCCTGCAAAGACTACCCGGCATTCTGATTTCGAAATATTCCTCTTTAAATCCTTTAAAAATAAATTCTCAAAATACTTTTCGTGATAAAAGAAGACAAAACTCAACGATTCTGTGGTTTTCCAACTCACCGGTAGTAAAGGCCATATAGCTGCACTCAAGTATCCCGATGGTGATACCATTTCCACACTTGCACTAGCTTTAAAATCCGTCTTCGCGTAAACAACCAGCTTCAATACATAAATACCTTCTTTGTTAGTGGTCAGTAGTGTGTGGCCTGAGGACTTCTGTAACAAAAAAATGAAATGTTTTGCAGATACAAGATGGTTATACATTTTTAGTGCTGATTACATTGTGTTTAAATCAATCTTACAGATTAAAGTCTGTAGTTTGTAGCTTAGTAAAACTAAGAGGGAGGCTGTCCTTTTTCATTTAACCTTTAGTTAATCGAAGACTAGTGATTCATTCTTTTTACAACAGATGCAGGTTAGCATGTCGATTATGATTTTGACGTCACATTATTTATATTGTTCTCTCCACCTCTCTCTATCTCCCCCTCCCTCTCTCCATCTCCACCTCCTCATGTCCTCACTCTTGCCCTTCAGTAGTTTTTAAGCATCGTTACTTTCCCACAACCTTTCGTAGTCCACTGCTGGACTTGGTCCTCATTTGTAAATCGTACAAAGAATTATCTTTCTTTTTTTTGGGGGTAGTCCATAGTCAGCGCACCGGCCGCCCGGCTCCGTCCGGAGCGACAGAGAAGCGACACAAGGCCCCATGACCCACTCGTGGCACGTCGCCACGTCGCGGGTGGTACCCGCAACCTCGGCTAGGGCGGCTTTAGGCGCAGATACTCGCGCCTGCGTTGCCCGAGTCGCCGGCGGCGGATTACGTCGTCACGGTGGCGTTCCTCCCGCGCGCGTTCCGCCACCTCCTTCCGCGAGACGATTGCCTCGCAGAAGGCGGCAACCGCGTCCCAGTTCCTGATGCTGCCGAGCATGTCCCTAGCGATAGTCGGCAGCGTCAGGTCGGCACCGATGATTGAGACGAGATCACGGCGCTGCTCAGCCACAAAGAATTATTATCCTGGGTGAAAAACGAATGATGAAGAATCGAAATCCAGTCGGTAGACTTTACAAACATATTAATGGATGCAATTTACACACAGAATAAGAACAACCATTTGTGGATGGCACAAAGAATCATCTTCGTACCTAAGTATGATGGTCTAACTCTAAACCACCATGGCATCTGCACAATATCTATTAAGAAGAAGTTTAAACTGTATTTCACTTTTGCAATTTACCACGTATATTTCAGACGTTCAAAAACGTGACCTTTATGTGTAAAAAATCAAGAAAAAAGAATACTTACCGCCGCTGCGTCATCTTTAACTGCGTCATTCGGCACTAAAAACACGAGATCGTTCCCGTGACATTTACGCGTTAAGGTATCTTCTTTGAGGAGGCGTACTAAGCTTGTTCCATTGTCCTCTGTGGACCTCTCTACTCTGTTTGAACATGACACTAATTGTTGCTGTAAAAGATACAGTGAGAGATTTCAATACGAATAACATTGAGAACCAGAACGTTCCTTTCAAACTTGAATGCCGTTAGAAGAAAGTGTAGAGTTCAGTGTTAAAAATTTGTTCCTTCAAAAAAGAAAACTTAGATGGCGCCACTAGAGCTAGGGGCAAAATATTAATTTATAAAAATATAATATTTTTTTTATCACAATTATAGATTCCCCGTGTGGGGACGTATAAGAGCCGTAATGACACCACCTCCATTAAAGTCCCCATTATCACCGTACATACGTCCCACTGCTGGACTCCAGCTTCCTCCACAAACTGAAATACCACGTTAATCACACAGTTCGGTATGGGGTTATATTACAGGAGTTTTCCTACTCTTGCATAATTATTATATTATTAGAAATATTATGGGTATGAATTATCGGAACAGAATCGGAACTTCCTTATTACAATAACATTATACCGTTTTCAGATATGGTTATAGATCCCTAAAGATTATCTGTCACTGTCCCATATTCGATATTAAAGGAATTGTGAATGGAAAATGCTAAATGTAGTCATTTTCGTATTAATGTCCTTTGAAGAACCTTATACAATATTAAAACTGTCGGTGCGGCCGGTTAGAAGAACTCGTCCTAAGGAGTTTCAGATACCGGCAATTATTCGAAACTTGCATATTGTACTCGGTTACGATTGCTAATGTATTTTCATTTTGGACATCCGATAGGTTCGGTTACGCAATTCCATAACACCGTAGTTATGATATGCAGATCTTAACACTTAATCATTTTAGACACCCACGGGAAAGACAATAGTACTTCTAGCTATAATGATTATTAGTAATTATTTGAAATTAATAGTAATTATTTCCGTGTGGTGACAGAGTAAGTACACAATTTGCCACCCCCTCCCCTGCCAGTTGTCGTAAAAGACGACAACTGGCAGATCAAATATGCAAATAACATCTATGCAAGAGAATAAAAATTTGTAATAAAACCCTATACCACCCCGTATGACCAGTGTGGTCAATTTCCCTTCCGTTATAAAGGAGACTCGAGCCCAATAGTGGGACGTATATATTTTTTGTCACCCGGCTCCTCCTGGGGCGACAGAGGGGCGGCGCACAGCCACCAACTCGTAGCACGTCGCCTTCGTTGTCGCCTGTCGTTAGGCCGACCACAAGTACAGAGTTCCTTGTCCCCCGTGGTCAGCCCGACAGTGGGACCTATATGAGCTGTGATGATGATGAAGAACGCCTAAAGACGCTTCTTTTAAGCAATATAAAACTACTATTGACATTTTAGAGTCCATTTTGTTGCATAGTAGGTACATTTTCTTCCCCACAATTCTAATATATACGCCCATAGACATCGACTTAAGACATCTCATCTCGTCTCCATGCAAATGAATTATACCATAATCCTGAATGGGCAATCGGGGAATGGGCAATAGGCGTTTTGAGGCGTTAGGTTATCTTAGGCACCCACAGCCGCTACTGTAACCACAGTTTGTCAGAAAGTTTCCAAGGATCTCTAGATTCTAATTATTAATCTTACCTGTTCAAAGTAGTGCAAATAATCTGGTGAGCATAATGTTTGAGACCATGTATAACTTATAGTCACTTCTGTTATATTAGTTACATCACATTTTACTGAAACAACATAATAATTTTATTTCTTTAATAAAACACAACATTAGTGATGGCGTTTAGAAGCGAAAAATAATTGGCACACCTACGACTCGAACCCACACTTGACGTCCTACCAACTGCATCAGCGTGGGCTTCTGTATGATAACTAGAGATGAAACGGATAGATGCTTCGCTGGATACCGAATATCCGGCGACACACTATATGGCCGAACATAGCCGATTAGCAATTTCAAAATAAATATTATTTACAAACAAAATAAAGCAATATTCTTGGGTATAATTGGAGAAGAGAAAGATCGAGAGGTTTTTAGACTTTATGAAAATATTTTGCGTGAAGTCCTCCATTACCAGTTCATGTTTATCGCCAATCAAAAAGCAAAAGAGAAGTGGGCTATATTTCGAAGAATCGTTGATATCATGATCATTATGATACTTTTTAGGATTTAGAGGTAGCGACTGAAAACGCCAATAGCCAATACCATGATCAAAAAAATAACACGTTGGACGTGGAAATGATTTTTGAGCTACAATGCGCTTTAGTCGCAATCTTTATATTTGGTAATTAATACTAGAAAGCGCAAACTTAAAAGTTTGCTACGGTTTATTTTTCAGTATCCGACAGTTTATACAGCGTAAGATTTATTTCAGAAACCAACAATGTATAGAAAAACAAGCTAAATCATTTGTCTCTTAACCTAGAAAACCGGGTATTCATCATAAATTTAGGGCAGTATCGGTATTATTTTTTTTATGTTCTGTAATAAAAATAATAATTTCCTTTATTATGTGGATTAAACGAAGTACCTCTAAACTAAATATGTACTGTCGTAACTTTGAAGTCCTTTGAGATAGATTACTTACAACTAGTACAAATTTAAATTATAGCTTTTGGACACTTCTCCAAATTCCATGCAATAACATTTTAGCCTAGAAATATTTAAAATACAGGAACTCGAGGTCAACAGTCGAACTATGCCGTTAAATCAAAAAGGGAATATTAGTGCGAGATACCATTAAGATAACAAATTTTACAACACTTTTAAAATGGCACCACTTAAAATGTAAACGATAATACCAAATACCTATATCCTAAAATTAAATAACACGCCATGGAAAACAGTCATTAAGATTATCAGTACTTTAACGGTGTTTCCTGAACGATAGCATTCAGCTTTCTTGGAAATGGTGATACATATTATGTTAGAACATAAAATTTGAAAAACAGATTACTGTGTGGTGCCAGTTGTGAATTCTACCAAACGCTTATTTTTTTTGTAGGTGTCGTAAAGGCTACCAAGTTTTACACAACCTTTTTTTTATGATCGGCGCACTCCTCGCACCACTCCGTCTGGGGCGACAGAGAGGCGTAAGCACGTACGCCCGTAACCCACCCGTGACACGTCGTCTTCATCGTTGGACCGACCACCGGAGCAGGGTGACTTGATGTCAGTGGTCGGCGCGACGGAATACCCCTTGAGGAGTACCCTCTACTCGACTGACGTCCCCCCCCCCCCCCCCCCCTCGGGGAGGACGTCGGTCTTTCCTCACGCGGTCGGCCTCTCGGCGGGTGATGGACCAATTCCCCGGTCCAATCACCCGCGGCCTGTCAAGCAGGCGACTGGTAATAAATACTATTACCGAAATTATGTAATATATAATACTTTAGTAGTTTAAAAAACAAATATTAGATAATTCTGAAGCGAAATTCTGCGTGTATGAACACAGACGCTTTTAATACGGCAATATTTAATTCGGTAATAATGCTTTTCAACGCCAGTGACGATAAACGCAGAAGTGTTCAAAATATCGGGAAATGTAATCATCATCATCATCTTGCTCTTATCCCAATTACTTGGGGTCGACGCAATATGTCATCTGTTTTGACATATTGCAAAAAGTTTCGGCAATGACTTTTATGAACGGCCGCCTGCCTGACGTCAACCCTCCTTGGGAATGTAATCGTTGACCCAAAAGGTACCAGATGGAGTTGGTCCGGGTCAATCTAGGGCTCTTAGTCGTCTTTTACGACACCCACGAGCAAAGCAAGGGTTGGTAGTATTCGAAGCCGCTACCACACAGCACAAAGCCATAAAAATAGTTTTATTTACAAAATAAAACAGTTTTCCAAAATATTTTACTTCAAAATAGCTGAAAATTGGACCTTCTTTCGAGGCAAAGCAGTTGCCTATGGATAACGCCACATCTGAATACGTCCATCTCGGTCGCCACCAAACACTGCTCAGACGCATTAGATTTATGTAACATGGCCACCACGACGTTCGCCGCCCTAGACCGAACTTGTGTCTAGGCGAGACCACGGATGACTGGATCGGGAAATAGTTCATCACCCGCAGAAAGGCTGACCACATGAGGGCGACCGACGTCGGAGGGGCGTTCAGGTGGAAGGGTACCCGAAAGGGTATCCCACCGGGCTGGTCACGGACGACAAGGAACTCGGTACCGGTGGTCGGCTAATAGCTAAAGGGAGGGAATACGGTGGGTTATGGGGCCGTGTGCTGTCCTTACGTCACCTCGGACGAATTGGACAGCGTGTCTTTTGCCCGTGGGTGTCATAAAAGATGAATAAGGGATATAATATAAAGATAACATCGATGTGAAGATTGATGAGAAGGAAAACTCAAAATAAAACCCTAGGCAATGTATAACCAGCGTGGTATAGCAGATCAAATTCCTTCTCAAATTGGAGGAAGCCCAAGCCTCACAGTGGAATGTTACTGCGATGAGGATGATATTAATGGCACCTATTTCAATACCCCATAAAATTTGAAACGGTATTTTGAAAATTATAACCCCTGCCTAATGACGAAAAATGAATAAATACATAATTAAAATTATGGATGGCATTAAAAAAAAAATTTTATTGCGTACAATGTATCAAATTGTATAAATATACCGTTAACAGGATACAGCTATTTATAGAGATAAAAACTACCATTTCTACAGATTGTAATATTTAAGTAAAACACAGAATTGCACTGATGGTGTACTGGTATAAGTGGTCAAATCTGTCAAAATTCTGCATAGGCCCCTTGAGGGCACTTACATATTGTCAAATTTATACATCGTTTGAATACAATACACTATCTACCACCGGGTCGGAACGCGGCCACAAGCTGAGAAAATCCAGCAAGAAACTCAGCGGGCTGTAATTTTTTTTACCATCTTTTGATTACAATTACGGATACAACATATAGTCTTAGCTCCAGTGTTAAGCCCTTCGAGATAGGATAAAACTATTTTTTTTATTTAGTTCAAATAAAAAGGGAAAGGAAAACATGGTTGGACCAGATCCCACAAGCAGCACCCGATCACGAGTTAACTACTAGAGCAGCCATCTTATGCTGAGTGTCCCAGGTTTCATTCTTAATCAAGAAAAATCTTTATGCAATTCACAAATGATAGTTGGGAGTCTGGTTATTATTTGTGTCTGTTAGTTGTATATTTGTAAAATACATACAACTTTTGTTTATAAATAATTTTATTGGACCTTGGCCCAATTAAGAAATCTATAGATAACATTGTTTTTAATAAGACTTTCTGACTCACGAAACTTCGTCTACATCATGTAATTGATAGAGGTTATTGACAGTGTAAAGGCAATAAAATGCCTTGTTTTGCTAATTTTTGTCATAGGTGGTCTGCTCCTATTGGCTGTAGTGCAATGTTATATAGCCTTCCCCTATAAATGGGCTATGCAACACTAAAAGAGTTTTTAGTATGTTCAACCAATCAAACTCTTCAGTTTTGTAATCTATACAATTAAATAAAACTGAAGTGTCTGTAATATTAAAATAATATGCCTTTTTCATGCTCACATGGTTATTTACATGATACCCTTGCCAAAAACTAGATCTTTTTGTCTGTCCGTTTTTCTGGATCATCTTCAAACTGGCTGGACCAATAAATAATATTTTACTACCAGGTAGCTGTCTATACAAGGAGTGACAGGCTATTTTCCACTCAGAAAAAAACCTATAAAATTTTGGCTAGCGTGGGACTCGAATTTGAGGCTATATCTTAGGAGATATTGTAGATTTATAATACGAAAGCGAAATGACTCGAAATGAAGCGAGGGCAGGTGGTTAATATTTCCGCCGAGAGGCCGACTGCGTGAGGAAAGACCGACGTTCTCCCCTTACATCGGTCCATGGGAGGGTACTCCTCAAGGAGTATTCTGTCGGGTCGACCACTGACGTCAAGTCACCCTGCTCCGGTGGTCGACCCAACAACGAAGACGACGTGTCGCGCGGGTGGGTTACGGGTGTGCGTATTTACGCTCCTCTGTCGCCCCGGACGGAGTGGTACGAAGAGTGCGCCGACCGTAAACCACCCCCAAAAAATGGGTGGCTAATATTAAATATACAGATTAAAAAAAATTATAACATGTGGGACTTTTTCATATACATATTTAATTAATCTATACAATTTGCAGCATAAATATCTGAGGGTTGGCCACCCACAACACTTGATTGGTGCACTATGCCATTTTGGTAATCAATATTAAAATTGGTGGAATAAGGCATAACACTTTCATTACATGAAGTCAATTAGTACATAGAAACAGGAGCAGGTTAAAGCACCTGTACCTATCTCAATTCAGCTCAGCTTATACATATACCCCTACTGGGCTGGTGTACCCCTAATAGTTAATATAAAGTTTTATTTCAAATTTTCTTTCTTCTTCATTGATGTTATATGTATATTATATCAACAGTAATCTTTTACAACAGCCACAACCAAGAAAGACGCTAGGTTGAGAGCCCTCAGCGCTCATTCATACCCTGGGCAAAGCTGTGAAAGTCATCTGTGACTAACAGCTATACACATGCAAAAAAAAAGAAACAGAAAAGGAGATGGTGAATTCCATTCTCATTCTCTCACCACAAATGTAGCCTGAGTAATTAAGGTTACTCACCTTAATTACTCAGGCTACATTTACTAAAACATGTTAATACATGTTCTAACAATAATAAAGTTTTGGTCAATTATATCAATAAATTATATAGATACTTACACATTACAGTAAGCTTGGAATCTTGAAATAGTGACTTAGCTAATGTAAAGAAACAATTGCCCTGAAAAAAAAAACAAGTTGATTGCTAGGAGTTCAGTGACAAACACAAGAAATATATATATAAATATATATATATATATATATGTATATAACTAGCTGACCCAACAGACATTCTGTTTAAATCTAAAAAAATAATAATAGAAATTCTTGAAATCGATTGCAATGCCACCTACCGGGTCCAATTGTATATCTAAACCATTCTTGAATACCCTTGAACAGGCACAAAAAATTTTGTCCACATCGGTTCAGCCATTTAGGTGTTCAGTGACATACGTACACAAGAAATATATATATAAAGATAACTGAATGGATAGTCTTTCTAGAAACTGTAGTTTTCATATACATACATATGCTATGCTCGAAGCCTCCTCAATAACAAGAGAGAAATTAACCTATTTTAGCACACTACTCATAAGATTTGGTATAGGTTTTGATTATGAATTTTAAGTCTCTTGCATAGATGATATTTGCATTCTATATTCCTTAGTCATCTATTACGATACTGGGGCAAGAATTGGTAATGGAGAATTGTATTCTCCATCACCAGGCAGATAAGAAAAGACGAAACTGTAGTGAATAGGAACATAATTCATTATTGAAATTATTATTACTAGTGGAGGCAGCAAAAACATACCTACAGGAAAATGCCCTATCTACATTTATCCTAAATACGTTAATTTATATTTTAAAATACTAATTATGACATTCAACTTGAATGTATTCAGCTCTTGAGAGCCCATGTTTTGTAATAATAAACATTATCAGTTATTCGAAAGCTATTTAACAATAAAGTATAAGTAGGTATTATTGATGAAAAGATTTGCTTTAGAAGATGTACTATCAGCATTTAATAAGTCAGGACAGACATATCTATATACCTAACCATTTTATTAATTAGTCTATATTCTTGTTCTAACGCAATACATGTATAAATACTGGATAAGAACTTCCCTTATACCGGTAATTAAAATTTGCCAATTATACCTCACTGGCCAAACAGAGAACCATAGTTATATTGTCAATTTTCTTCCTCTTCCAGCGGATACTGTTTAGTCTTTTTCGGCCGCCCCCGAAAAAGCTTGGTGACGACACATGATCATTCTTAATCTCTTACCAGTTTAACAAAGTTTTGCTAAAATTACCTGCGCTTATTCAATGCGTATCAGTAACTTCGAAACGTATGTCACGTATTTAATTTAGTTACATTAACTTACCCCATTAAGTGGTAAATCCCATTTCCCTATATCCGAAAAACTGTGCGTTAACTTTACCAGTGCTACAAACAATATAAATAAGTTTCGCAACATTTTGTTGATTTAAGATTTAGGAACCGCAAATTATTTTATTAAACTCAGGTTTCTACAAAACAACATTTTATATGATTTAAAATTATAAATAACAATTTTCAAAGAAATATGTTCTGAATCAGTCAATTTTCATGACAGCACACGGATCTTTTTTGATTCTGTTTGTAAGTTCGAGGCTTCGAGGGAATAAGCCCCATACAGCCAAGCCTTAAATATATTTTATTCTCATATTTTATGCCAAGTCTTTATTTATAAAATAAATATATGCCTCTATATTTAAAAAGATTATAGTGACTCAAATTTTTGCCTTCGTAACGCCATGGCCATAGTGTTGATGATATGTGCCGAGGATTTTGGTAGAAAACCAAAACATTTATACAGCGCTATTATATCATTTTCAACACACTCAAGAACATCGCACTTTCTTAGCATTTCTGTTAGTTATACAATGTCTCATCAGATTTTGCTCAAGCACTCTTCCACCTTGATGACCTTCTCATCTGAATGTTGTACGTTACCATGGCCCAAAGTCGTTTTGCGGTAACCGGATCGCTGCCGGAGTGTCTTCACACCCCCTATTCCACTGCCATCAGGCTCGCTAACAAAATGAGCCTGTAGGATTGGGAAGGTCCCGTGACTGGGGGCTGTTTGTATTTCTTTCTGATTCATATTAGGCGATAATGCCGTAATCGCTACGTTTGGCAAGTGGGTTGGGGATTGCAATGTGACCTTTTACGTTTCCCTGGAGCCTGGAGAGAGCTGCTACCCGCTCCCTAGTGAATCCTTAGCAGATTATTATTACTCCTATGGGCAAACAAGGGGTGGTGACAATTGTATTCTTATCCTATCGTCACACAGGCAGATTTACTTCTTACTACACGTCTAATAAATGTAATAAGATAATAATTTTACGAGATTGACAACACTCAAACTTAATTGCTCTTATCCTAACGCATATAGTCAGCAAGGTACGTTGTAAATATAACACAACATTCTTTTGAAATATTCTTATAATGTGAAGAGAGTCGGCCTCTGCGCTCGTAATAATTCTGATAGGTATAATAAAAATAGACAATGTATTACAGAAACGCTAGTAGCATCTTTATGTTAAAAACATATTTAAAAGACCTGGTTTCATTTATTATACAATATTTATGATATCACATTGACAATGGACGGGGGTTTCGGCGCAAATATGGAAATGTCATGTTAAGCTCTTGTATTATATTCATTTTTTTTACTGTTTCATAGTGTTATATTGAATAATTTTGCTGATATTTTATGTAATATAATACAGTTAAGGTGCTGAAGTGTGGTGAATGTAATATGAGTGGTTTACATGTACTTTCATATTCCACCGAAATTCCCAAAGAAATAATTAATTAGGTTTTCAGCTCCTAATTGTCGGTAGGGACTTGACTTATTGACGTACAATGACTTTAAACAAGCTATTCTGTATTAAGAAATGTTAAATAATATGAAGAAAATTGTATCAGACTTTGCTGTATGGACTTTAATTCCTTTGCTTGTCCGAATGAACAAATAGAACACAAAAAAGTGACATTGGTTAGAAATGATCAAATGACGTTATTGACATATGACAAATAGCTGTGGGTGGTTGTCGTGTCAAAATATTTATGTTTTGTTCTTCATATAAATCTTTTAAATTCGCATAATATGTCATAAATGTAATGTTTTCTATTTATATTAAAGTTAAATTACGTAAAATAATATTAATAATATTGAATACATATAATGTTCTGATGATATAATATCCATAAAGCGTTACCTCGGTAGTCATGTCAGATTGCGCGCTGGTAGCCAATGTAAGCGAACACGATGCGAGTATGGATGTGGGGAACGACAAGTCTCTATTTGAGCCTACTGTTGATATGATGGTAAATGATTTTGATGACGAAAGAACATTAGACGAAGAAGAAGCATTAGCAGCAGGAGAGCAACAGGACCCTAAGGCCGAGCTCAATAGTTTACAAAGGGAAGGTGATATGCCTTTAGAGGAACTATTAGCGCTGTACGGATACGACAGAAACATGGATAAACCTATTCCTCAAGAACCAACTCCTGAAGTAGTGCCAGAGGAGAATGAAATGAAAACAGAGTCAGCTTTACAGCAATTGTATAGTGAGACTACTAGCCCTGAAGCCACACGTTGCCTTAGATCAGGGTCTAGGCCACCTTCCGAAGAAGAAGATGATTATGACTACAGTCCTGATGAAGATGATTGGAAAAAGACCATAATGGTTGGTAGCGATTACCAAGCCGCTATCCCTGAAGGTTTATGTAGCTATGATGATGCATTGCCTTATGAAAATGAGGATAAATTATTATGGAACCCTTGCATGTTGGAAGAAAAAATAACAGAGGAATACATGAAAAAAATCTGCGCAATGAATTCAGGAATGGGTGTAGAAGCTGTGCCTGTAGGGAAACAGCTTAGAGATGATGAAGAAGCATTATTTTTACTTCAGCAATGCGGTCACAATGTTGAAGAGGCCTTAAGACGTAGACGCATATCAGCACAAACACCAGGCCATGCAAGTTTATGGTCGGAGGAAGAATGTCGCAACTTTGAAAATGGTTTGAAAGCGCACGGTAAAGACTTTCATCTAATCAGACAACATAAAGTAAGAACAAGGTCTGTTGGTGAACTTGTACAGTTCTATTATATATGGAAAAAGACAGAGAGACATGATATTTTTGCTAATAAAGCAAGATTGGAAAAGAAAAAGTATACCCTTCATCCTGGTCATACAGATTACATGGACAGGTTTTTGGAAGAACAGGAGGCCACTGGTACTGGTATTGTAAGACCAGTATCACCTACACCTATGATGGATTATACACATCCTGAGCCCGTAACACAACCTGATCCTTTAGCCTTGGGAGAGAATGAAGTGTTCTCTCAATTAAATGCACACACACCGCCACCTAGGGCTTTGTCTATGGATGAACAGGAACCTCCAACTGGTTCCTAATACATGTATTATTGGCAATGCCATAACTAGAATGCACTGCATAAAACATACATTGTTAAAATTTAGTAATAAGGGAATTACCCCTTGATTGTGTAATGTTCTCCATGTTTAACAAGATTTTATAAAGACTAACTGAGAAACTTTTATATATTAACATTTTTCAACAGTACAATGTAAATAATTAAAAAAATGTAAAATTATGTTGCATGTTTGTGAACAAGGGAATTATGCTGAAAGATATGAATGGTGTATGTGTTTTCCATCAATAGTTTGATGGGGTAAATCTTTGAGATTGACTGATGAATAAACAGTGCAAAGTAAGGTTATTGGTATTTTTTTATTTACTCGACATTAAGGAAATATTCGTGACTCATATTCAGTTGCATCGGTTGTGATTCATCTAAACGTAATCCAATTAATTTTACACTTAAGAGTGGCTTAGCACAAACAATAATATTCAAGGTACACCTATTTGTAACCTCACTTTAAAATGTAGGTTAACAATTTATTGAAATATGTTCCAACTATCTGTTGTTCAATGAAAGTAAAGCAATGCAGTAATACTAAAAACTATATTCTGAAATATTTTGCCTCTGAAATGTCAGTCTATCAAAGGTCAAATTGTATCAAGGTTACGTCACGATACTATTGCCAGTATAATTCAACAACGCAAAATATTGGGATAAATGGGCAATAATTTTTCTGAAACATCCAAACAGGTGTAGCGAAATAAAATGCAATATTATGCATGATGTATAAAGTTAACTTTAATGGCGGTAGGAGACAGTAGACACCATAATATCAAAAGAATTTCATAATATTCAGCAAATTAATAGTGAAAATTTTGTACTATTTCTAGTTATGATGAATAGTATCATAGACATTTAAAAAAGATGTTTAATTGTAAACTAATATACTGCAATTACTGTAGAATTGCCTTAATCTCAAAGTTTTTAGCCTTAAAGGCTTATTACACTACACGATTTTCAGGGCCCTGAATCACTAGGGGTGCTCTACAACAGCTAAATTGTGAGACCTGTTTCAGTTTTAGCGAAATAAGTTTCAGAAAACTGTTCCATATATATATATATAATGTCGGTATCCGTGTAATTAGTGGTTATGATAGAAAAGTGTTAACGCTAATTGTTGAATACAGTTTAAAAGTAGCCATCCGAAGTATTATTTTATTCCACCGCGATGTGTGACCGACCTGATAGTGATACAGCACGGCGGCCGTTTTTTTTTTTTTTTTTTTGTGTGAGTGTTTAGCTGTTGGCCGCAGATGGCCTTGACAGCTTATCTCGGACTATGGGTGAGCGCTGAGGGCTCTCAACCCGGGGTACGGCGGCCGCCCCAACCCTCGATATATATATAATTATGTATATATATATATATACATAAAATAAATACATGCTTAAATATATTAGACGTGGGTCGTTACGTTATTTTTAAGAAACGTAACGAAACTAGTGACTTGGTCGACGTCACGTGTTTCAAAACTAGCGATTTTTGTAACGACCGATTTGTATACAGCTACTTTGATAGTTTGCATATTGTATGAATAGCTGCATTAACTTTATACAGTTACACGCGAAATGAAAATAAATTTGTAGCTATACAGTTAAATCAATAAATTCACTTCCTTTCATACTTTTTTCAGGCTGAGGACTGACTGCATTATATGTATTTACGATTGATTAGAGGTTATAATTAAACTGTTATTTTAATTAAATTTGTATTACTGCACACATATTTAAAAGTAAATTGATTGTATATACAATGATTATATTTACAGTTTGATTATGTTTACACTTTTGATATATTTACAGTTTTTTTCACTGTTATATGCACTTTATAATGTATGATGTTTTTATTAGTAAAACAACAAACTAAAACAATAAATAAACTAAATTCTTTACTTTAAATTCAAATTTCAAAGTAACACTCGCTGCGTTTCCCGCAACGTCAAGCCGTTGAAATTACTTATAAACAAAAATCACTCTATTTTATTATCAATACATGCAATTTTATGTATGAAAATTAAAGATATAAAATGTATTGTTACGCTGTTTGGTCTTTGTTGCATACCACGGCACGTGAGTGTTCGGTATTTGGTCGGCTTACTTCGAATAATTTCGTGTCATTCGATTAGCCATCTAGCTCGCTCGCTCGGCCGCGATGCAAAAGAAATGTACTTAGCGTAATCAACGTTGTGCGGTCGGTTCTTTCTTGCTCGCTCGAATATAATACTGTTATCCCATATCTGTGAGTCGTGTTAAGTATAACGTAGTTACAAAAATCACCTCTTTCACTTGTCGACTGGTAAATAGTGATTGTTATATGTCGCGTAATGGTTTATTATAACTAATGTGAAATAACGCTCATGTCTAAAATATATACATAAATCAGTCCTAAGCATGTAAAGCAGGAAGGATCGTTTTCATTTTAGATCGTTTTTATTCTTCCTGTTATTTCGCTAAAACTGAAACTGGTGAAACAGGACTCACAATTAAGCTATTGTAGAGCACCCATAGTGATTCAGGGCCCTGAATATCGTGTAGTGTAATAAGCGCTTTAGCACTTAAAATGACGCATCCTTGGAGTAACCACATGACTATTTTTGTTTGATTGTCAAAACAAAAAATTGCTTTTGCTGTAGCCGCTGTAGTTTCAAGCATGAAAATTAAAAAAAAGAAAAAGAGAATCTGGGTGAAGAAAGGCTTTCTAATATGCAGATACTTAGTGTTCTGGACCAATCAGATCTAAGAAATTACTTAAGAATAAGTGGTGATGAATTTGAAGAGCTATTAACTTTAGTAACTCCTTTTATACAAAAACAGGACACAATTTTAAGACAAAGTATAAGCCCTAGAGAAAGATTGATTGTCACATTGAGATTTTTAGCCATGTATTAGAAATGAATGGTTGATAATTTTATGATTAAAAATATATCGTTTTCATTTTAGGAACAAACACTGAAACCACTTCTAAACATTATTCCTAAATAATGGTTATTTCCCCTTTTTTCTCGTATTACAGCACAACAGGTTGTTTATTTTGGAACAGTTTTGTGAAACTGTTATTTCGCTAAAGGTGAAACAAGTTCCACTATTTAGCTGTTGTACAGCACCCCTAGTGATTCAGGGCCCTGAATAACGTGTAGTGTAATAAGCGCTTTAAGTAGTACTGCTTATAGTCAATTGATCAACTTTGTTCATCTCGTTGTCATTAGTGTCAGAAAAGTTTTTATTATTGGAAAGAGTAATTGCAGATTAAAATCGAATCACTGTGTTAGTTTAGAATAACTAATATTATATACAAATACCTATATCTAGTTCTTGTACAGTAATTTCATATTTTAGATAACTAGTAAACCAATATATAGTATTGCTCTATGTAGTAAACTGTTATTGTATTTTCAGGTTATTTATTGATTTTGTCAAAACAAAACCATGACTGTGAGTGACGATATGTCTTCAAAAGAAATTATCAACGATTTTAATGAAAACTATATTAAAATTCGCAAGCTTTTAGACGAAGACAGCAAAAATGATCCAGAAAATGAGCCATATATGTCCAAATATAAAGCGAAAAGTATATTAATTGGAATGCTTGCCAATCTTGAAAAAATACTAGGAAATAAATCTGGTTTGGATGAAATTAAGTTACACGCAATGATAGGTGTTGTTTTACTCAACATTGGCATTATAGAGATCGATACAGAAGAGTTAACATCTGGTGAGAAAACTCTTTCAGAAGCTGTTCAACTGTTACTGCCAAATGCATGCAAGCCTGAAATTGTAATCACACTACTTGGTATATACAATAATTTAGGTATTTTATGGTCAAATCGCGATGAGCCTGATAAAGCTAAAACATATTTACTTCACGCTAAGGAATTGTATGAAACATTCAAATGCACAATGCAATTACCTTTACCCATAGAACATGTTTTAAGTTATACAGAAGAGGATGTTATGGGAGATATTATGCAGTTGGAGAAGGCTCACACATTAACTTTATATTATTTAGCTCAAGTGTATGGATCATTGAAAGAGAACTTGAAGTCTGCTGTATATTGTCATGTTACTTTAAGAAGACAGCTGCAGTATAAAGATTATGAACCAATAGATTGGGCTTTAAATTCTGCTACATTATCACAGTTCTTTGCTGAACAAAATGGATTTCTGCAGTCCCGACACCATTTAGCGGCCGCATCAACAATTTTGGACTTACACGAGGAAAAGCTTAGTTCTGAGGAGAATAATGATGAAATACATTTAGCGAAGCTTGAGACATTCAAACATAGGTCTGCTGATGTTGCGAGATGTTGGGCTAAATATTGTATCTTGTTAATGACTGCATCTAAAGCCAGGCTCATGGATGACTCTGAAAGATTAGTTGAAGCTATAACAGGTATACTACTTATTTTAATCTTTTTTGTTTTTATCTATGGTAGCAAACAGACAAGTTGCACACCAGATTTTAAGTGATTTTGCTATCATGGGCCACTATTACTAAAGTGCCCTTTTGTATAAAAAAAGACATGTCATATTGCTTGGGAAATATCACAGCAGTTAGTGCATTCTAGAGTTTGTATGTACATAAGAGAAATTATTGCTGGAAACATGTTGAGGATGATAAAGGTTTTCTGTGTATTAGCGATTACTAATATTAGAAACCCTTTAGTAACTTTCTTTGCGGGTGTCATAAAATGTTGATTAAGAGCTTTCTTTCAACTATTTCCATGTGTTGCCATTTGTTTAACAAATACATTGCCAAGGAGAGTTGACATGGGGAAAGCTGCTCCTAAAATTATTGCCAATAGGTATGGTATATTGTATGATGTTGGCAGTGTACATAGCCCAAATAATTGGGATAAGACCAGTATAGTGATATGGATATAATTCATTATTATGTCTAAAACATAAGTTAATCAATATGTTTCAGAATAAAATCAATAAAGAAATAAAGTAGCAGTAGTTTGCATTTTCTATTTCACTTTTCTATTGTAATATAACTCTTTAAATATGTTTAAATGTGCCTTTTATATATCTCAAAGGTCAGTGTGTTTTTAAACAAAGATCTCTAATTACTTATACTGAATTTTGCCTTTTGCAACCTATGACCTATCTCTATTTGTAAGCTACACATAGATTAACTTTAACCACCCATTTTTTGCATTACATCCTATATTTTGTTTATAGTTTACTATATCAGTATTGCATGTAAAATATGTAATTATATAGGTAGGTTATTTATTTAAAATTTCGATTTGCTAACAGCCAAAATTTGAAAGGTACATAGATATTCTTAATCTGTCACCAAACATAACATTTTACTGTTACTCTGCCTCTCCATCACCACAGGGAAATTAATTTTATAAATATTTAAGAGTTTATCATTAATTAATCATTCCAGACATGTCAAACCTCACTTTGGAAGACAATGAAAATATTTGTGGAGGAGATTTAACAAATTTAACCTTCCCAGATCTTGATGTCAGTAAATATGAAAACAAAATAGTGGACAAATTTTTATTGACATACCAAGACGCTAGGGAGGTATTCCTTAGCTGTCAGACTTGGCTGAACAAAGCCAAGGAATATTATAAACTGGACACTCTAGCATCTGATTATATAGAACTTATTCAGGATAGTTCTCAGTCTTATAGTTACTTAGCATTCTTTGAAGAGGATGATGAAAGACGGTCTAAGATGCATAAAAGACGTATTGATATGCTTGAGGAATTATTGAAAGAAATAAATCCTGTTTACTACCTACATTATTGCAGACAACTTTGGTTTGAATTGGGTGAAATATACTCGGATATATTGAACATAAAATTGGAGAAAGTTAACAAAGCTAATCAAAAACCAACACCTCAATCATTGAAGAAAATAAACACGTTGTGCGAGAAGAGTATTGAAAATTATGATGCTTTCTTAAACTCTGTAAAAGATAAAGAAGGTAAAATGCCTGCAAAGTTAATGCATGATTTAATAAGACCCGTGGTTAGCGTGTATGCATTTATAGGCAGAAATAGTATGAAGCGGATCGCCTTGGATAAAGCGACACAGCTTCTCCATGTACAGAAAAGCTTTGATTGCTACCAGGCTGTTGTAGATATATGTACCACTAATGAAGAAGCAGCAGCAATGATGCATGAAGAATTTCAATTATGCCGAGAGATGGTTAATATATTACCAATTAAAATAAAGAAACTTCAGCAAGAGACTATTCAATAGGATATTCATGTACATTGCGATAATTATCATTATCGTAATGTACGGGAATTGTTGGATAATTCAATCTGAAAGTTGTTGATATTGCTTATGAGCTTAATGCTAATGTGATGAAATTTAACATCTTAAAATGACTTTGGTTGTCTGTTTAAACTCTATTGACTGCACAGATGGCGTAGTGGTTAAGAACTAGTACCAGTGTCGGGGATTCGAATCCCACGCAGGACACTATTTTGTGTGATCCATAAATTGTTGTTCTGAGTCGGAATATAATTTACGTCCGTTAGTTATATATTTGTAAAATCCCCCACAATACAAAGATTATTGCGTTAGTCTTTAAAAAAAATATAGAATAATTTCAACAATAAATTTTCTCACCGTTTAGTTAATGGGTTTAAAATGTCGTTTAGGATCTTACCTGGATGGTCCATGATATTTTTTACAAATATATTTATTCTGTTTTTATTTATAAAATTATGTTCGCTTCGTATACCTAGTATGCCACGTGGAGCGGCGGACTAAAGGTTGGGCGGTGTTTTTGACTCGGTTTAACAGCGTCCCAAATTACGATATTCAGCTTGGAAACTTTTAAATTCAAATGGTCCTATTAAATTGGCTATACAGACGCGGTCGTAGGCGTAGACGTAGGAATTCTATGAGGTTAATTTTCCGAATGGACGCTAAACACGTCAAAGTTAGGCGCATCGATTGACGAATTTGAAAGATTTTATTGCAAGGAACATAAGAACATGTGATTTGCTACCCATGTCAAGAAATCGATACCGCTGCTCAGTCCGAATAGCGATGCGCAGGTAATGTGCTAGGTTATGGGGTCCCCATCGCCGCTCCGCACGGTACAGACAGAGAATTTTCAGACCATAGCTTGATAAAAACATGTATCTGTCATTTATTACTACTTTCTAGTCTACTACTTTCACTTTTAATGGCCGTCTTTTGATTCATGCGTAATAAATTTTCATACATGCCTATTTTGAATAAAATCGCGTCTGTAAGAAGTATAATTTATTTAAAAAGTACAATTTCATTTCTGTTACTTGAACGATGGATTTTTTACAGTCAACCAATGTGCAAAATATTAATTTGATATTACTGTCAAAGTACGTCTCAATAATGACTATATTTTTTAGAATTATAAATGATAATTGATCATTAACGATAGGAATATATAGTACCATTTCACGGTATTATGTTTCTGATAATGTAATCATAAATACGCCTTAAAAGTACTGAAATAAATACAACTACTATTACCCAATACTCTTTCTTCAATATATTGTTAGAATTTCTTTTTATGTTTGCTTGTAAAGTTTATACCTAAATATTGCTTATCAGGCACATTTTTAAATGTCTATTGAAAATATATAAAATAGAGAAAAATATCTGGAATTACTTGAAACTTTCTACGATATACTTTGTCGTAGATAGGTAGCTTGACAGATCCATAATCTTTAAAACTTTTTAGGAATTGCTTATACTTGATATTCATGTGTTTGAATATTATAACCCGCGCCAATAAAGAAACGAATCTAAATCTACTACCTACTTGTAATGATAGGTCGAACCGTCAGCAAAATAAGAGACCTTTCTTGTTTGATACTAAATAGAGTTTGTAAAAAGCCAACAAATGATAATCAAAGTCGCGAAAAAGCGTGGGTACAGTATAGTGGTTGAAATGCTTTGCGCAAATTCGATTGACATTTCGTTGGTGTTTAATATGTACATTATTTTAAATATTTTTATGCTACTGAATTATTACAATTTATAAATAGCGCAAGAAACTAACTTTACTAAAACTACTAAATATATTAATAATAAAAAGAAAAAGCTTAACAGAAATTAAAGAACAATAATGTATAATAATTTAATAATGTATTTAGACAGCAGCTCCAGACTTAAACAATCTGATCATTTATTTGCACACTGTACCGACCTGTGTAAGTAAAGACAGACATAACGTGCAAGGGAGAAGCGATGATAAGCGCCGCCATTTATGCTTCGTTTCTTTATTGGTGCAGTTTATAACTATTTGTACCTAAATTTTAAAATAAATATCCACTGACATATTATAAAATACAATTTTCAGAATTTCTTTGGCCTTCCTGTTTTACGATTTTCGTTTCCGTAAATAACTAACCTAACATAATCTCAAAACTTGCTAGGAATTGTTTATATTCCATATTAAAGTTTAACCTTTAAAATAAACATGTATTAAAATTATAAAAAAATGGAGAATAATTGTGTAATTTGCTGTTTTGTTAAATCTTTTTACGTAGATTACCTCAAGGTATCTACTATAAGCTTAAGCTTATAGTAGATACCTTGAGTACTATAAGCTTAAGCTTATAGTAGATACTACATAATTTAGTATCTATTTTAGTTAAGGACTTTCGATGTTTATGCGAGTATTATACGTTAAAATAAAACTATTTATTCGGCTTTTATCGCGTTTTTCTCAGTGTTGACAGTTGCCTGTCTACAGCCGCGGGCCGATCCGTCCGGGGTAGTACCACACTCGCAGAAAATCGACGTCCGAGTGGTAGCAAATTGTTACTGCGCTTCGCTCGGTGAGCGAGAGAGCCGGCAGCCCAACCTTCTGAGGGTGTTTGCGTATGGTTGGTTGCACACGGTTGGCAGCGGCTTTGCAAAGCTCCATGAGCGATGACAACAGTTATCATCAGGTGTACTGTTTGCTCATTTGCCACCGTTGGCAATAAAAAAAGAAACTAGGACTAATGTCTTTTTTGTCTTTTTGTATTGGCAATCAATTTGTATCAAAATGTGGGTTATAATTTAATAATTAATACTGTAGAGGGTAGATATAAATCTTAGTAATAACGATGACGTGTTGGACATGCGACATTTTAGTCCTCCCGTCATCATAAACACTGTAAAGAGTTAAAAATGCCGCGAAATTAAAAATCAAAACCAAACGCAATAGAATCCGTATAAATAGTTTTATGACTGCACAGATGGCGTAGTCGTTAATATAGCGACTTACAATGCCAGTGTCGGGGGTTCGTGGGATTCGCCCACGCGGGACAACACTTTGTGTGCTCCACAACTTGTTGTTCTGAGTCTGCATGTAATTTGTGTCCGTTAATTATATGTTTGTAAAGTTCCCAGCAATACAAGGATTATTTCCTTAGTGCATGGTGTTGTCTTAAAATTATTATTATTATATATTTTGAATCTTTTTATTGTCTTTAGCGGCAAACGAACAAGTAGCCTACCTGTTGGAAAGTTACAACTGCCATGAACCTCTGCAATAAAATATCAACTAGAGGCCTTACTATAAGGTATCCTAAGGTGGGTTTGGTTTCTGGGTGTTTTGCATAAAATGAAGCGCAGTAAAACATTGTTATTACAAAGACGTCGAATTTCCATGTGAGAGTGAGAAGTATTGGACGAGACGAGTTATTTGTGAATATAGGCAGAAAACTTTTAGAAGCGAGGCCCTATCACTAAACAGGCAGGTTCTACCACATACTAGTAACTATGTCTTCTCTGGGACATGTTTGCACATTATTTCGTAAGTATAATTTTATCGCTAGAAATTAATGTCGCGACCCAGTATTTTACAATTAAAATTGTTTATGGTAGCTCAAATTGTAATACCTATTCATGACTTTACTGACGATAAATGTTATAAAACTGTGTTTATTAAAAAATTAAAACACTAATATATTTATTTTTATTAATATAATCCTTACTAATATTATATCCTATCCTTACTTATATTATAAATGTGAAAGTAAGTTTGTTTGTTTGTTACGCTTTCACGCTTAAACCACCGAATCGATTTCAAAAATTCTTTCACCAATGGAAAGTTATAATATCAGGGAGTAGGTAACAGGCTATATTTTATCCCGGTATTCCCACGGGAACGGGAATTACGCGGGTAAAGCGACTGAAACTGAAGCGAGGGCGGATTGCTAGTATTAATATAATGCTGTGTGGTAGCCAGCTACGAATACTACCAACCCTTATATTGCTCGTGGGTGTCATAAAAGACTTGGTTTACATCGACCTAGACTGACTTCATCTGATGTCGTCTGGTCAACAGTTACATTCCCAAGGAGGAGGCAGACGGCCGGTCATAAAACTATTGCCATATTAGTTTTATTTTATATATACTCTATTGTAATTACTCAGGGTCGAAGCAATATGTACTCTTCTTCCATCGTACATATAGCGTTGACACTAGTAATTGGGATTGCTATGCCAAAATGATAAAAAAAGAGGAAACGTTATTATGTTAAACGTTCAGTTTAGTTAAACCTGTTCAGAGTGGAAAAGACTTTAAAAACATTATTTGATAAATTCAGACCTTGGTCTTATATTAGGCGCGGACAACGTGGAGTTCAAAATATAAAAATAAATGTGTCGCCTCGTACGAGTACACAGTCTTATATATTGTCTAAAAGCGACGAGACAGAGGTATACAATTTAAATAGTTCTAATATAGAAGCAATAAAGTAGTGTGAGAGAGCCTTAAAAAATTAGTATGGTTCTATAGAATAAAGAAAAGGGGTACTTCAGTGAGTAGGTAATAAGCCTCCAGTAGCGTTTTTCATGTATATCTGTTCAGTGAACTGAACAGTTCTCTCAAATTTGGATAGGTTTTGTTTCGTCAATAATATTGGTTGCGGATATGCGACGGTAGGCGCTTTGTAGCAAATTAATCATCTCTGCCAGTATAAGTCCCACCACTGGCCTCGAGCTTCCTTAATAATAGGAGGGAAATCGACCTAATATACCGTACTTTTTGGTATAGGGTTTTATTTCGAGTATTCTATCTCTTGCATAGATGTTATGTAAGTTTATATTGTATTCCTTTTACGATACCCACGGGCAAGATAGGGGGTGGCGAATTACATTCTTGCTCCATCGCCACACGGAAACAGCAAATCGATACTCCGTCGAAAATTACTTGATCCGGAAGTGAGCGAGCTCAAGCTTTAAAGCACTAAATACGCTAGACAACTAGAAATAGAACGTTTTACTAATGGATAATCAAGTTTTACGTGTTAAGACAAAGATGCATTGGTGGAGTGAGTTTTTTGGGAGCCGGCGGTGACAACGCCAAATGGAGGTATCCAGTACCGTCCAGCTATGAGCATAAAGTGTAGAAAAGAAAGGGTTATGAATAACATCTTCGTGATGTGATTTTAATGTTGTCATAAAACTATCTATCGTACAATAGAACCACTATAGAACTCCAAACTACTTCTGCCAATTGGATATGTTGATCGTGTTCGGAAACAGTTTACAGAAAATTTGGATCTTAAGTTTTCAAGTTCCGACGTACCTACTTATATCTCGTGCTTGGGCCTCCTTAAACAGAAGATTCAGAAATATTAAAAAGAATAATCCATAATATGAAGGAAACTCGATATAAAACTCTATACTAACACGTTTGATTAGCGTGGCATTGTAAATCAATTTCCCTCCCATTGTGGAAGAGGCTCGAGTGCTGCAGAGAATGGTATAAAGGATACTAATATATAAAAAATGCAAACTAATTAAATCAGATTTCACGGGCAATTTGATAGTTACTCTGAAGTTCATTACGACACGTTAAGGGACTTTTGTCCTGGATTCAGTGATGAAATAAACAGATAACGCGGCCCCGCAGGATATTTAAATATCTATCTATCTACGTGAAAACAAATCATATGGGGCCTTAGCGTGGGTATTCATTATTAACAAAATATTATCTCGTTATTTTTCCCTCGCGCTTCCCACAGGTCAGTTCTAGTATATATACCTATAGTAATACTAACACAAATAAAATTCTTGATTATATATATTGATGATTATTATATATATTTGATTATATCAAATCAAATCATTTATTCTGCATGGGCCCCTTAAGGGCACTTACATATTGTCAAATTTCACAACGTTTGAACACAATACAATAATCTACCACCGGATCGGAACGCAGCCACAAACTGAGAAGATCTGGCAAGAAACTCAGCGGGCAGTCAAAGTATGTATGTACAATCAAATTGTGTGGCGTCCCTGTAAGAGTTCACATTTAAGCAATTTTGTTTTCTTCTTGTAAAAATGGATTGATTAAGGTTTTATAGATGAAGTTTTTACGGCATATGTAGACATAAAATGCACATATTATTGCCACTTGGATTTATATTATTATGGAGTACTATCATGCCCGTGTGGTGACGAATTAAGAATACAATGTGAAATCATCACATTATTTCACGCGGAAGTTGTAAAAATCGGGCATGATCAGGAGGGCTGTAAACCTCGACCACTGAAGTTAAGGAACTCTGCACCGGTGGTCGGCACAACGATGAAGGCGACCTGCTATATGGGTGGGTTACGGGTGTGCGTGCTTACGGTCCTCTGTCGCCCCAGACTAGTGTTGCCCAAATGCAAGACCAAGACGAGACTTGGACCGGTCTTGGTCTTGGTCTTGCAACATCACACCTGGTCTCGTCTTGGTCTTGGTCTTGCGCACCCGGGTCTTGGTCTTGGTCTTGGTCTTGCACACTCGAGTCTTGGTATTGCAGCAAGAGTCTCGCAAAGTTTTGCAGTTAGAATAACGTAACAGTAATTTATCATGGCAATGAAAAATCCAACTAATTTAATCAAATATCCTATCCTGTCTATCCATCTGTTAGCCTATAGTTCACTATTGAATACAATACTTACCACTGGAGAAAATTACTCTTCTATTCCCCTGGTGTTCCATTAGACAGCGTTACTACTCTTATGACAGGACTTTCGACCCTATTTTCTTAAGACGTCACCACACGAGGCAGTTGATACAATAAATTTTATGTCATTTTATAATCAATGCGATATTTTACAATTAATGCGATTGTTTATATTCCCCTTCAAGTTAAGTGGTATGTATCTATTGTATTTCCAGTTTAGTTACTGATACTCTGGATACTTGAAAAACCTGTTGCTCTATTGCCTATATAAATACTTTGGCCGCTGGATCCATGTAGCTCTTAATATACTATTTATTCAAGAACATATAAAACTGATTTAAAATTTTATGGTTTTAATACTTGTAAAATGTATGATATTCGTCGTCATCGTCACAGCTCATAAAAGTGCCACTGCTGGGCTTAAGCTTCCTTCCAGTAAGAGGAAAATTGATCTACTATACCACGCTGGTCAGACATGTTGGTACAGGGTTTTCTTTCTAGTTTCACTTCTCTTGCACATATGTTATATGCACAGGGTGTATCAGGTTATGGGACAACTGTTCATGTATGTTGTAGTTCAACAGTCATAGATCATAATTAGAATGTATATTACACAAAAACAATATAACGTAAAAGTTATAGTGATTACAAAAATGTGTGTCTAAGAGTTTATGCCTTAAATTTTATGCATTATGTAGGTATGTACAGACAGGATATATGTAAGCATGTAAAATTTCGACAGTATAAATAGGTATTAGATTTGCGCGAACCTTTCAATGGTTACGTAGGTACAAAGGCGACTCATCAACGGTCATCGGCCGATCAGCTGATTTATGTTAAAGCGAAGTTTGTCTTGCTTATGCAAACGTAATCATTGATTTATTCAAATTCTAATGAACATTTAACAAAATACGAATATGTTGTAGATTAAGTTTCATTCCTTTATACATTTTAATCAATTTACACGAAAAAACTATGACAAAATTGAGAACTTACATGTCTCTCAATTCATTAACGAATCGATATTTTTATTTCAATTTTTTTTTCATGGGTTCCTAACACCATTGCCCGATCCGATTTGATACGACATCCACGGGTAAGAGAGTGATGAATTATATTCGTACTCTGTCTTTTTTTTTGTGTGTGTAGTTGTTGGTCGCAGATGACCTTGACAGCTTAACGCAGTCAATGGGTGAGCGCTGATGGCTCTCAACCCGGTAAGTTAAGCGAACATCGCCCGAGGGCTCCCCCCTGTGGGGAACGGACCTCGGCTCGGGGCGTCGCTGAGAGCAAAGTGGGCGTGGCCAAGTTTAGGTTAATGACTTTTACGCGGCGCGGTTTTCGACCTCGACGGCGAGGCCGATACCGCGGAGTTTTATCTGTTATCGCTGCGCGAGCTGTGTAGGTCCTTTCTTGGGCGATCATAATAGCGTCATCTTCTTCTTCAAGAAGATGACGAGCACGTCGGACCGCGGATATTTTTGAGGGGACGTAGTTTACCGCCCCAACCACTAGTGGATTGGGGTGAGTCGTGGCAGAGGCAAAATAGCGCTGGGAGCAACGCTTCATGTACTGCCTGATGGTGATCGTACTCTGTCCCTACATGGACATTTATATAGATTAATTGTAGGCATATTTCTATGTCCAACAGTGAACGTCGTTGGGCTAATGAATAAACGGATATATAAATATGTACGAGGGGTGATCCAAAAGTAATGATAATCAGTTATTTCTAGTGCACACAAAAATACAAAAAAATTTCAGTCACTTGCTCAGTTACCCACTAGTTCAGGAAAAAAAAATCATATAAATAGGCCACAATTCCCGGGAGCTACATTCATTTGAATACGGACTGTCAAGGAGTGAACATCAAAATGGAAAAACACGAAATCAGAGCTGTCATTAAATACCTCTGCTTGAAAAAAATGTCTACCAAAGACATACACAGCGACTTGGTGGAAACATTAGGGGACTCTTCTCCTCCATATTCCACAGTTGCACGCTGGGCTAAGGAGTTTAAGCTGGGAAGAACATCGACGGAAGACGAACACCGCGAAGGACGCCCATCGACGTCCCTCACTGAAGAAAATGTGAAAAAAGTTGAAGAAGTTGTATTGGAAGATCGAAGAGTGACTATCAGGCATGTAGCTGAGGTCACAGGGATCTCATATGGCAGCATTCAAAGAATCCTTGCGAACGAATTGCATATGAGAAAGGTCTCCGCGCGTTGGGTACCGAAAATGTTAAACGACGAGCAAAAGAAGAAACGAGTCGACATGTCAAGAGCAAATCTCGAAAAGTTCCAGGCAGACAAGGACAATTTTTTGTCACGTTTTGTGACCATGGACGAGACCTGGATCCACCATTTTGATCCTGAAACAAAACAACAATCGATGACATGGAAACGATCCGATGAACCGACGCCGAAGAAATTCAAAGTGTCAAGCTCAGCAGGGAAGGTTATGGCGTCTGTTTTTTGGGACGCTGAAGGAATAATCATGGTGGACTACTTGGAAAAGGGGGCCACTATTACAGGCTCCTACTATGCAGAACAAATAAGAAGATTGCGGGAGGCTATTAAGGAGAAAAGGCGAGGCAAACTGCGGGCTGGAGTGTTGTTCCATCAAGACAACGCACCTGTTCACAAAGCTGCAATTGCCATGGCTGGCATTCAGGAAGCGGGCTTTGAGTTGGTGGAACACCCCCCCTATTCACCAGATCTAGCCCCCAGTGACTTCTATCTCTTTCCACGACTCAAGGAACACCTCCGAGGCAAGAAATTTGATGATGATAGCGACGTGATGGCCGCGGTTGAGGACTTTTTTGAGAGTCAAGATAAAGATTTTTTTTGTAAGGGAATTTTAGGTTTAGAAAAGAGATGGACTAAATGTATAGACTTGCTAGGAGACTATGTTGAGAAATAAATATATTTTTTTATTTTATTCATTGTGTTTATTATTGATTATCATTACTTTTGGATCACCCCTCGTATAATGGGCAAGAGCACTCTTGTGATTACGGTATTTTTGTCCTTAAGCCTTTCCGAAGAGTAATTCTGAAAAGCCAACACCGACATTGGGAATCGATTGGCCAATAGATGGATATCTCAAGACTGATTTGACTTGCCGTGTAGTGACGGAGTAAGAATATAATTCATCACCCCCTATTTTACCCGTGACTGCGAACCCACGACTAAGGGCTATAATATATAACATCGGTGCAAGAGAAGGAAAACTTGACATGTATGACCTGTAACAACACGGCCGATCACCGTGGCGATTCCCCTCCGGCCACGGCCGATTCTCCTCCTGTTATGTAGAAGCCACGAGCTCAACCGTATATAAGCTGAAATGGTGATTTGAATTAAATGCAAGACCGCGAGACTCTTGCAGGCCCAGTCTTGGTCTTGCTCAAGTCTTGCAGGGCCAGTCTTGGTCTTGGTCTTGCAAAAATTAAGCGGTCTTGGTCTTGGTCTCGGTCTTGCATTTCTCGCAAGACCAAGACCAAGACCGCAAAACCAAGACTTTTTTGGGCAACACTACCCCAGACGGAGTCGGGCGACAAGTGCGCCGACGGTAGGTCATCCCCCAAAAACAAAAAATTATTAAAATCGTGTTGAGTTCCTTATTAATAAAATTAGCAATCGTCTGAGCTGATACACAAAATCTTTACTTCACTTAAGTCCTCATTTGTTGACTAACATAAGCTATACGGTTGCTATATGCTACTACGGTCTTCTGTGTGCCTACTCTGGAATCTCGATTCCAATCCTAAATCCAATCGCAGCTCGAATTTGAGCAAATTTGGTACTCTTGAAAGCGACACTAGCGCACGATTGGAATTAAATTCGGTGGAATGTTTTTGACCTAAATGAATTCGACTCTCGTCGATTAAATCAAATATTTGCTACTCCCGACGCGATTTTGACGTAGTTTAAAATCGTTAATGTTGCACAATTGCAAGAAAGCGTCTTTGTAGTGATCGAGTTCGATAACGTTATTAATTTAAAATAAGAAAATACGACACATTTGGTGAAAATAATAACGCCAAACACGAAGAATTCATTCTCGATTTTGTTCAAGAGTACCAAATATAAGTTTGTTCAGATTGGAATTGAATTGGATTCGAAATTAGAATGGATTTCCAGAGTAGGCACTCATGTCTTGGTTTCGATTTCTAGTAAAATAACAGTAAAGCAAAAAATACGTTTTTTTATTTTCTTAGTTATCTAGAGAAAATTGCTTCGAAAACTATCTCCGATAAGCTCGACGACTGATACTCTACCCAGCCAGCGACAATAGGGTCGCCTATTCTGATCCTCATCATCTCAGCTCACATACGTACCACTGCTGAGCAGGAGCCTTCTCCACAATGGAAGGGAAATGTACCTACTACACCACGTTGGTCAGACGAGTTGATACGAGTATATACATATAGGGTTTTATTTCGAGTTTTCTTTCTCTTACACAGATGGTATTTGCATATTAAATCCCTTAGTTGACTTTTACAATACCCACGAGTAAAAAATAAAGTGGTGTATTGTATTTTTACTCCGTCACCACACGGTAAATGATATCTATTATGGTCTGGTCCAGCCATATTTTCTTCCTTTCTTTAATGCTTTGAATTTTTTTTTTGTACTAAATTTTGAAAATTTATACATATATACAATTTCGAAGGGCATCACACTGGAGCTAATACCATATATGTTGTACGAAGCATAAAATTATGTATATTTAAAAGATTAAAGAAAATAATGACTGCCCGCTGAGTTTCTTGCCGGATCTTCTCAGTTTGTGGCCGCGTTCCGAGCCGGTGGTAGATTATTGTATTGTGTTCAAACCTGTAATTTGACAATATGTAAGTGCCCTCAAGGGGCCTATGCAGAATAAATGATTTGATTTGATTATGTTTGATCAAAGATTGTGTGTTTCCTCCTTATGGTAACGGGTTAAGAATATTATATGTCAGCACATTTGCACGAAGGAGTCGTTAAACCGGCTGAGGGATCACCAGGAGAATAGGCGGCAGCACTAGCTTGGACAACTTAATTGGAAATGTCTAATAGAGAACATCAATAATGGACGGATGGATGGATATAAAGATTATATAGGATAGTGTGGTAATTTACCAGTGGTCATTTCGATGGCGATGAGGAGGGTATACGATAGCTTATGAGGCCGTTTACCGCCTTTCTGTTGCCACGGATAGTTTGGGCGGCATATGTCCATAGCACAGCTCACATCTCAGGTGCTTTCAATAACGCCTGGTGGCCAATGCTACTTCTTAAATTAAAGGCTCGTGGTTGCTATAGAAATATCTACCAAATCATACAGTCGTACTTTTTAAATGGCTCGACTAAATTGAAACTTGGTCACCATGGTGTGTCGAAACCACTGACGATGGGCTGCCCTCAAGGTTCGGTATTAAATCCATATCTATGGAATTTAGGTTTTGACGATTTTCTCGAGTTACCTCTACCGAAAAATTGTCTACTGATCGGCTATGCAGACGACGGACTTTTACTTATACAATCGAACACAAGGGATGGTTTAGAGAAATTAGCGGAAACATGCCTCAATGATATATTCGATTGGGGTACACGAAACTGGCTTACCTTCGCACCACAAAAAACATATCATCTTTTATTAAAAGGACATTTACAATCGGCGCTGCGTATAAAATAATATGACTCAATAATATGACTGTCAAAAAGAAAGAATCAGTTTGCTATCTCGGCTTAGTCTTAGAAAAAATTTTTTCGTTTATTGAGCATATTAAAACTGTAGGCGAAAAAGCGAAACGGAATTTCTACGCGCTTACTAGAATATCCACATCTACTTGGGGCCTTCGTTTTAATACACTTAAAACCATATACATGGCCACATATTTGGGGTGTATTTGTTACGCTGCACCTGTATGGGCCGATAGAGCCACCATAGGGGCGGCTCGCCTTAAATTACTACAGAGCCAACGATTGGCCCTAATATTCTTACGTAAAGCCTATAGAACGGTTAGTACCGAGGCCTTACCAGTACTCGCGGGTGTACTTCCGGTTGATTTGGAGATTCAGAGACGAGCGTCAATGTATTACACCACAAAGGAAACTATGAATACAGATTTTGCAGGTGCTGACGGGGCACGGTTGCTTCGGGAAGTACCTGCACAAGATTGTCAGGAGGGAGAGCACACCGTCCTGCCACCACTGCAGTTGCGACGAGGACACGGCGCAGCACACGCTCGAGGAGTGTGCTGCATGGGAGGGGAATCGCCGTGAACTCGTCGCAATTATCGGTGCCGACCTGGCGCTGCCGACCATCGCCAGGGAGATGCTCGTCAGCGTCAGGAACTGGGACGCGGTCACCGCCTTCTGTGAGGCCGTAATCTCACGGAAGGAGGCGGCGGATCGTGTGCGAGTAGAGCTCCTATTCGGCGACACGTTCCGCCGCCGGCGACTCGGGCGGCGCAGGCGCGAGTATTTGCGCCTAATGCCGCCCTAGCCGAGGCCGCGGGTGATTGGACCGGGGAATTGTCCGTCACCCGCAGAGAGGCTGACCGCGCGACGGCGACCGACGTCCCAGGACGTCGAGAGGTGAGGGCACCCGAAAGGGTATTCCGTCGGCCGGCCACTGACGACAAGTCACATCTGCTCCGGTGGTCGGCCCAAAAACGAGGTGACGTGGGTACGGGTGGGTTATGGGCCCGCGCGCCGTCCTTTCATTGCCCCGGACGGACTGGACCGCGCGTGCGCTTACCGTAGCCCACCCATAAAAAAAAAAAAAAAAAAAAAAAATGAATACAGATTTCCTTCTACCGCGCGACCGAAATAAAATTGCTAGATTGTTTGCACCACAATCCATTGTCTATGAGGAACTTTTAACTGAATGGCAAGAAAGATGGGATTCATCATCGAAAGGTCGTCATCTTTATCTATTTTTCCATGCATCCGGGAGTGCCTGGAGAAGGTGTGGCTGGAGGCTGACCACTTCGTAGCCCAATTTTTAGCTGGCCATGGCAACTTTAAAAGTAAATTATTTTCTTTTAAACTCGTACCATCACCATTATGTCAATGTTCCACATCTGACCACGAGTATGAACAATCAGCACATCACATTCTCTGGGAGTGCGATCTCTGGCGAAACGAGCGTAACCTTATGTTAAACAGTTTGCAAGTCACCCGTGGGGTAGTATACTATACGGACCTTGTAGCAACTCGAGAAAATTTCCGTGCGTTCATGCGTTTCTGCCATACCTACTGTAGCAATCAATCCTAACGCTCACATATAGGCCCCGTTAAGCTCTTCCGTATCCGTGGTGCCGTACTGCTGCGCTATCGTAGCTGTACACCTTTTTATTTATTGGCTGACTAGTCATTTTGTTTTCCTGTCTCCCGCTTTGCCTAGGAGGGAAGTGGAATCTCTCTTTTCAACTCCTCCTCTTTAATCTTTTCTAATTAAATTTGTTGCGAGTCCCAAGACAATTAAAATCATATCCCGGGACTGCCTGAGGGTCAAACCTCGGTGTCATTTATAGAGACCATTGTGGATCCTGGCTTACAGGAGTTACAATGGTGGGAATGTGTGGTGGGATTAGTCCCAAAAAAAAAGCATAGCTTGCCAAAAAAAAAGGAGAATGTAAAACCCTTAGAATAATAACGTATAGAAGGATAGTGTCAGTACTTCGAACGTTCGAAACATGAATCTCAAAATACTAATGGCGCACAGACGATTACACACTTACACACGCACACCACTATACAAATTATGAAATCAAATTTTGTTTTTATTAACATAAATCGTCGAAATACTTTTAAAAGTAATGTTAAAAACCTTTTTAAGTTTTTCAAATGTGTTATGACACCATTTGAATGCACAAACCGTCATAATTACCTATTTATTTTTTAAGAGTTGCGCACGTACGTGCCGTACAATGACTTGTACATTACGAAACGGTTCCGGCGTAAGCTCCATTAGGCTCCAATTCAAATGCTTCACTTTTTGTGCGCGAACTTACGTTCTATACTTTATTATTCTAAGGTAAAACCTTTCTTTAAATGGTAAACCTTCATGGTAACGGTAAAGCTTCAACTGTCAATACGTGAAGCAATATTCTAATATGCATCAAAACTATTTACTCTTTATTTTTTCAAGAAAACCCTCCACACAAAATAAATGTTATTTTGCGGGAGACTTTACACTTAGACGTGGAACAATTATTTGTGGATTGTATAAAGTACTGTCCTCTTTAGTAATTGAACTCGAAGTTCCACATCGCATCTGTGCAATCAGTACAGTGTCTTGTTTCATTAAAAATGGCGCGAACAGGCTCAATTGTAATAGTCTCTATTATGACAGCTCCTGTTCGCGTCATTAAAAAAAACCTGTAAAAAGTATGAAAATGAAAAAAACTTAAGACATTTTTTTAAAAAGTTATTATTGTTACTAAAAATTTTGTCCATCGTGTGGCGACGGGATAAGAATACAATTGTCACCACTTCTTTAGCTGCTTGTGGAAGTTGTAAAAAAAACATGGGATCTCACTACGAGCAATCTACTAATGAGATTTTTATCCTGAGATTCCTACTCATTGGCCGCAAATTTCTCCTGGGAAATGTATCGGCTCGATCTCTCTATCTACTATTCTTTACTCTCCTCATTCCTGCAGAGGTCTACGTTCAATAGGTGACAACAGCCATAGATGATTATTATTATAAAATTGGAGCGTTATGGATAAGGGAATCTTTTAATAAAACAAATATATCATGAACACCCGCCATTATCGGCAGGGTGCATGTAAATTTAATATTTGGCCCTTTTTTACACATTTTCATAACAACATAATAACAGAAAACAAACGTAAATTATCTACTTAAAAAAACTATTTCCTTTTGCTTACACCTTCACATCGTATTTTATAACTAGCCTTTATATGTCCGTGTGTTTGTGACTGATATCCTCCTAAACGGCTTGACCGTTTTAATGTTTTTTGTGTTTGTTCTAGTGGATTCCAGACAGGTTTAGATTAATAAATAATTGGACCCGGTAGGTGGCGCTGCAATGGATTTCAAGAAGAATATCTTTTATTTTCTTAAATTTGGACAGAATAGCGTGTATTATGTCAGCTAGTATATTATATTACCTACTTTATGTTTTACAGACTATTATATACCTACTAGAAATTCTATAAATGTGTATTCTATATATGTATATTTTTAAATTAATGTAACTTTTGCTTGCTATGGAAACTACCGCTTATAAATCTTAGTATTCGATTTAGGATTATCCACGAAATAATAATAAACAATACGAGGACTAGTGCTATCACAGCTAAAACATCAAGTAAATTGTATTCTATGAAGGAGAGATCCCTCGATGTGGAATGCAAAGGGTCTAAATGGCCCCATCGGATAACTCGTTCGACCCAGTATACAGCTGTGTTTAATGGATCAGCAAGTCTATCTTGCCATATTTTTGAGGCACGGCGAGCGCTTAATCTCATTCTGAAACAAGAAAAAGTAGACATTATTGTTTTGTTTCCCCGTATGGTGACGGAGTAGGAATATAACGTATCGTCATTCCTTTCTTTCCCGTGGTTATCGTAAAAACTGTGTTTATGGATTATTCACTTATTGGAAGAACTACGTCCGACAGTGAGTATCGATATGCTCCTGGATGAATGTTCAGGCCATTTTTTTTTCTAATTATGATATAACTTAACAGTTACCTTATAATAATTACAATCTAGCTATGAGGTTAATAAGTAATTTAAATCTAACTTAATTTGCTAAGACTTACAGAGTAAAGAATGTGTCCATTGGCACTTTTCGTATTGTCTCTAATAATAATAGAATACACTTTGTTCTTATGTTCTTCAAGGATAGCGCTCACTGCACTACTTATCACTAATTTTACTAAACTAACTCAAAAGGCTTAGTCCTTTTCAGTCTCCTTACTATGTCCGTGGTGTCGAGGAGCTGGATAGCCTCGGCATTTACGTGTTGTATTAGTCTTTGTTCATGTGCCTCAGCATATTTTTTTATAACATTAGTAACAAGGTCCACTTCTAAATCACGGTGGATGTCCTCATTTCTAATATACCAGGGAGCGTTTACTATACTCCGAAGTACTTTATTTTGGAATCTTTGTATTATATCAACATTGGTGCGTTTTGTACAACCCCAAAGTTGAATGCCGTATGCCCATACAGGCATAAGTATTTAGGCCATATACGATTCAATATTGGTTACGGTTTTACGTCGGATGAAAAAAAAAATAGCACTTTATAACCATACTAGCAACCCGCCCTCGCTTCGCTTCGGTTTCAGTCGCCTTACTCGGGTAGTTCCCGTTCCCGTGGGTATACTGCGATAAAATATAGCCTATGTTACTTTGGGATACTGTAACATTCTAATGGTGAAAGAATTATCGAAATCCGTCCAGGAGTTTTTGAGTTTATACGTAAGGAACGTTTCCTCTTTATAATATTAGTGTAGATTACACCCTTAGAGGGTGAACATTAAAAAATGCTGAAACATGTCTTTATTTATTTTTACTAAAGAGTATTTTTGGAGAATTTGAAGAAAATCGATGTAGATTTTTTTTTCTCCTTATACAAACTTTGTTACTGCGGTTTACCCCCTAGGGGTTGAATTTCAAAAACCCCTTTCTTAGTGAGTTTCTACGTCACGCAAAGGAACTAATGTCAAAATTTCATGTTTCTGGCTTCAGTACTTTCGGCTCTGTGATAGGTCAGTAAACTGACATCTTCTACCTATTTTACACCCTTAGAGGATGAAAAAGGACAAACGCTGAAACACATGTTTATTTATTTTTATTAAAGAGTACTTGTGCTTAATTTGAAGACAGTAGCTAAAGATTTTTTTCTTTTCATACAAACTTTACCGTTGCGTTTCACCCCCTTAGGGGTGGAATTTCATCCGGTCGATGGCCCTGTACGGCGCACCGGTGTGGGCGGGGTCCATGACCGTCCGACTTAGGGCCCTTCTGTGGCCTTCCTTCGGGGCATGGGTGCTTCGCCAAATACCTGCACAAGGTCGTTAGGAGGGAGAGTACATCGTCCTGCCACCACTGCGATTGCGACGAGGACACGGCGCGCCATACGCTCGAGGCCTGCGCGGCTTGGGCAGTGCAGCGCTGTGAACTCGTCGCAATCATCGGTACGGACCTGACGCTGCCGGCTATCGCTAGAGCGATGGTTAACAGCGTCGGGAATTGGGACGCGGTCGCAGCCTTCTGCGAAACAGTGATCTCGCGGAAGGAGGCGGCGGATCGCCTGCGCGAGGAGCGCAGCCTCGGTGAGGAGATCCGCCGCCGGCGACTGGGGCGGCGTAGGCGCAACTATCTGCGCCTCATGCCGCCCTAGCCGAGGCCGCGGGTGACGTGACCGGGGATTAGTCCGTCATCCGCTGAGAGGCCGACCGCCTGAGGAAAGACCGACGTCCTCCCCGAGGGGGGGACGTCGGTCGATGGGAGGGTACCCCAATTAGGGGTATTCCGTCGGGCCGACCACTGACGACAAGTTAACGCTGCTCCAGTGGTCGGCCCAACGACGAAGGCGACGTGGTTTTTGGGTGGGTCGCGGGAGTTGCGTGCTTAAGCCCCTCTGTCGCCCCGGACGGAGTAGTGCGGAGGCACGCCAACCGCGACCCACCCACAAAAAAAAAGGGGTGGAATTTCAAAAAATCTTTTCTTAGTGGGGGCCTACGTCACGAAATGAAACTACGGTCAAAATTTCATTTTTCTAGCTTCAGTAGCTTCGGCCTACCCTGTTCCTTTATATGTATATTATTGTTAACGCCCCTGCAACACCCCTTGCAGGTGGAATTTCGTAAAATCCGTTCTTAGTTGACCTCTACTCGACGAAAGGAATATCTATGCCAAATTTCAAGTCTGTACGCCTTATGGTTCCAGAGATATGGTGATGAGTCAATATATCGCTCGCAAAACCCGCCTCTCCTATATATATATATATAGATTATGGCTATGGTCAGCACACAAGTCGTCCATTTCATCCGGGGTAACAAAAGGGCGGCGCGTGTCCACATACCCAACCGTAATCCCTCCAATTTGCCATTGGGCCTAACACTGATACAGGGTTAATTGACGCCCTTGATTAGGCCGGCTAGCTACCCTTGCGGGTAGCATCTCTCCATGACATCCCTCGGGACGTCGCCCTCCCGCGGTCACCCTCTCTATGGGTGACGGCCGGTGGGCTAGCGTAAGGTTTTGTTTGAAATTTTCCTTCTCTTTTATTAATTTTATCAGTTAACATTGATTATAATCACGTGAAAGGAAGAATAATGTGGTGATTCTAAAAAAAACTGTATTCATACTCTGTTAATAAAGTTAAATTATTATAATATATTTTGGCGATGACGATCATGAGGTGCCCAATGGCGATTGAGTGTTAATAGAGTAGGTTATAGGGGGTGAACCTTCGGGCAGTTTATGTCCATAGCCTGTGAAAAAAATGGAAAAATATTTATCTTTAGTACAAATTATTTCGTAGTAGATAAGTGACCGTAACAATAAGTTATCAACGTTTTCGTTATCTCATAAGGTTAACTGAACGATTACGATTACAGAATAAATAAATTAATTTAAATAATTTATGTCGATGCTAAAGTAAAACAAAAATTTAAATTGATCATTGCAATGAGCATTTCAATATAATCATTGAATTATACTCGTATTATTTAACGAAATATATGAAATAGCTATGCTTAGTGGCGTAGCGTGTGTCACTGTCGCCCGGGGCGGAGTTATAATTTGCCGCCCTTTTGACATCGTAAAAATAATAATTGTTGGTGTTGGTAAGAAAAAACGTAACGAAATGAAAGAATTGAGTGAAAAATATTTATTTCAATACTTTAAATATTTATTTCAGTACATGTGTAAGTAACATGACTGTGTTAAAACTTTAATAATTTACATTGTTTTTTTTTTTTTTTTTTTGGGTGGGTTGCGGTCGGCGCGCTCCTCGCACCAGTCCGTCCGGGGCGACAGAGGGACGTAAGCACACACACCCGCAACCCACCCACGTGCACGTCGCCTTCGTTGTCGGACCGACCACAATAATTTACACTATAAAATTAATGTTTAATAAAGTCTAAACAGTCTAAAACTCTACTTTTCGCGACTTACGGGGTGACTGGGCCGGGGATTTAGTCCGTCACGGTCATGGGTTACGGGTGTGCGTGCTTATGCCCTTATGGCGCCCTGGACGGAGTGGTGCGAGGAGTGCGCCGACCGTAACTCACCCCAAAAATAAAAAAGTGTCCGCACAAAATATTTTTCTTCCAATTTTGCCGCCCTTCTAATAGTGGCGCCCGGGGCGGTCCGCCCCTCGGCCCCCCCCCCTCCCTTGCTACGCCACTGCCTATGCTGTAGAGATACAAAATATAGGTATATATTTAATTAGAAGATTATTCGAGTATTTGGCATGGTTAGTAGAGGATTTATTACGTATATAACTGTAAACTAACAAGGTTATGTTATTCTCTTTGATAAACACTTTCTTAATAGTATATTCTCAATAAGCATGGAGATCTATTCTTCTATGTATCTAAATGTTTAATTTATACTGCTATTAATATCTGTTAGTCCTCCAAATAAAATAAAAATTATTATTTAGATTTTCTCAAGATTTGATTTAATTAATGATAGGCATTACATATTACTTGTGGTAACCCTATTGACTTTAGTTTAGTGAGAGGTTTTATTGAATAACATATTATTTTTATAAAACAAATGGGTGAAAGTCACTTTTACGAGAAATTCTCTTCTATTGTATAATACTTAATACGCCAAAAGCAGGAAGAAGGTGAGGATAGGAACACCATTATATTCAATTCATGCAATTAACGGACACTCATGAATATTCATTGGAAATAGTTTCAGTATAAATAACTACAAAATGCTTGTAGTCCATACAATTATATAAATAATTGTATTGAATTTATAATGTGTAAAAATGTGTACAGTATTTTTTTTTTGTGGTGCGTCGCGGTCGGAGTCCTCCTCGCACCACTCCGTCCGGGGTGACAGAGGGGCGTAAGCACGCACAGCCGCAACCCACCCGAATACCAGGTCGCCTTCGTCGTTGGACCGACCACCGGAGCAGGGTTACGTGTCATCAGTGGTCAGCCCGACGGAATACCCCCTAGTGGGGTACTCTCCCATCGACCGACGTCCCCCCCTCGGGGAGGACATCGGTCTTTCCTCACGCGGTCGGCCTCTCGGCTAGGGTGGCATGAGGCGCAGGTAGTCGCGCCTACGCCGCCCCAGTCGCCGGCGGGCGGCGGCGGGTCGCTTCATCGAGGCTGCGTTCCTCGCGCGCGCGACTCGCCGCCTCCTTCCGTAAGACTACTGCCTCGCAGAAGGCTGCGACCGCGTCCCAGTTCCTGACGCTGTCGAGTATCGCCCTGGCGATGGTCGGCAGCGTGAAGTCGGCACCGATGATTGCGACGAGTTCACGACGCTGCTCTGCCCAGGCGGCACAAACCTCGAGCGTATGCTGCGTCGTGTCTTCGTCGCAATCGCAATGGTGGCAGGACGGTGTAGTCTCCCTCCTAGCGACCGTGTGCAGGTATTTGGCGAAGCATTCAAAAATGTGTATATACAGGATGTATCAGGTTATGGGGCAACTGGTCAAAAGGGGGCTAGGCAATGGTGGTAGGTGATAGGTGGTGATGAATGGTAATTGATTCGTTTAGAAATTAGAGACATGTAAAGTTTCCAATTTTGTCATCGCTTTTTCGTGTAAATCTGATTGAAATGTTAAAGTCAATGATACTTAATGCGCAACATATTCATAATTTGTTAAATATTCATTAGAAATTGAAGAAATCAGTGATTACGTTCACATAAGCAAAACAAACTTCGCTTTAAAACAGCTGATCGGCCTATGAGCGTTGACCGCTTGCCGTTGTACCTACGTGTCATTGAAGCGTTTGCGCAATTCTAGGTATAAATGAATGAAATTATACTGTCGAAGCTTTACATGCCTACATGTATTCTGTCTGTACATGCCTACATAATACGTAACATTTAAGGCATAGACTCTTAGACACATTTTTTTGAAATCACTATAACTTTTATGTTATATTGTTTTTTGTGTAATGTACATTCTAATTATGATCTATGACCGTTAAACTACAACATACTCGAACAGTTGTCCCATAACCTGATACATCCTGTATAGTACCTAGTCATATCAACGAAACGGCTAAAAAGTCTATAATAAATTAACTTCATATTTCGTCATACTTACTGGCAACACTACATATTTAAAAATAATTTACCCATGGCCTCACATAATGCTCTATAAATAAATCTATTGACAATAGCTATGCTTATCTATGCGCCATTTAATACTTTCTTAAATTGCAATAGATAAACATTAAGAATAATATATTTATCTGTTATAGGTACTACTATCCTCCTCACTTCCTACTGTTGTTTACAATTATAAAAAAAAATACTTTTTTGCATGATTCCTCCAGAAGTCAGCAAAGTACCTAGTCATATCAACGAAACGGCTAAAAAGTCTATAATAAATTAACTTCATATTTCGTCATACTTACTGGCAACACTACATATTTAAAAATAATTTACCCATGGTCTCACATAATGCTCTATAAATAAATCTATTGACAATAGCTATGCTTATCTATGCGCCATTTAATACTTTCTTAAATTGCAATAGATAAACATTAAGAAGAATATATTTATCTGTTATAGGTACTACTATCCTCCTCACTTCCTACTGTTGTTTACAATTATAAAAAAAAATACTTTTTGCATGATTCCTCCAGAAGTCAGCAAAGTACCTAGTCATATCAACGAAACGGCTAAAAAGTCTATAATAAATTAACTTCATATTTCGTCATACTTACTGACAACACTACATATTTAAAAATAATTTACCCATGGCCTCACATAATGCTCTATAAATAAATCTATTGACAATAGCTATGCTTATCTATGCGCCATTTAATACTTTCTTAAATTGCAATAGATAAACATTAAGAAGAATATATTTATCTGTTATAGGTACTACTATCCTCCTCACTTCCTACTGTTGTTTGCAATTATAAAAAAAATACTTTTTGCATGATTCCTCCAGAAGTCAGCAAGCAGACGGGGAGGCAAAAATGTCAAAAATCGTTGAAATGTGTTTTATTAATAATTATCTCTCATGCTACTTTTCTTAAAGATTTGTAATGTATTTTTTTTGTCTCAAGTATTATTAATATAATGTCGAAAATTAATTATATTTTTAGTGTTTTATTCGCCGGCGCCAGTAGTACTCAATACAGCTGAAATAGGAATATTTCTGAATTCTATATTTTTTAAATAATTTCGGAAAATGTTTTTTATTTATAACATTTTTTATTAGTTGTTGCAACAGAAATACATGATTTGCGAGAAGCTCAATTATCTACCTATAGATTTGGCACGAATTTGTTGTTTTTTTTGGGGGTGGGTTGCGGTCGGCGCGCTCCTCGCACCACTCTACCCGGGGCGACAGAGGGGCGTAAGCATGCACACCCACAACCCACCCACGATGCACGTCGCCTTCGTCGTTGGGCCGACCACCGGAGCAGGGTTAACTTGTCATCAGTGGTGGCACGATAGCAGGCAAACAGCCGGATAGACCGTAGGTACAGACTTTCATTTTAACTCTAGAAGATAACCTATAACATTAAAAAACGAGTTTCCTAAAGTCATACTTGAATAGCAATAGTTTTACTTTCAATGGAAAATTAAATATTAAATTAATGTGGCTACTATTTAACTGTATAGGTAGAAATCTATTATAGTAATATCTATTTTCCACAACTTTTGATTGGTTATAATGTAATGATGAGTTCGATATATCAAAACGTAACTTATATCGGATATGTGTTAGATATCATACCATATCGATATCTATATCAATGTAGCCGATATCACAAAAACCGTATCGAGTCAAAACTTAAAACTATAACGATATGAACACGTACGAACAAAACGTAAACTTCACAAACGATATTGAAATATGAACCATATTCGTTCCTCTCCTTCTAAGTATATATTCTTTTATTAGTATAAAAGAGATGAAGAGAATATGAAATAATTTTAGCCATGTTTGTGTGGTTTATATATCTTACTGTATTAGCAATAAGGTTTAGTTTCCATTGTATAGTTATGATAACGTTTCTGGCGGCTACGGCTACTCGATATTAATGAGACACTTATTCTACAAAGTGGAACTAAATTTCGAAGTTATAAGGTTGAATTTGAGTTGTTATAATATGGACACAGGTCTGTAAGTAATAATAATAATTGTTGTTGTTTCGTGACATATTTTGATTTGAAAAACAAATTTTGTATTGTTTGTGATAGTTTTTAATTGCACTATATTTAATCATTGTAAATATGACAATTTTTAAATGCGTCAGAGAAGTAATACCAGTTCACAAAAAAAAATTAACATTTACTAGTCAAAAACTTTTCTGCTAGTCCTAAGCCTAGTAAAGCATGAAGGGAAATCGCCGTAGTTACAGTTAGCTAATTGTTAAATAACTTTAGGTAAATACCTATACCTAAGATCTGCATCGATGTACCGCTGACAGCTTAACTGTAAATGTGAGAGTTTGTGTTAGTTCGCATTCGTAGTTAGTTTGCTCATTTTAATATCAATGTTAACGTTTGAAAACTGTACTACTGATATCGATATGAGAAAACCGTTTTCGATATCGATATGCAAACTGTATATCGGATACATAACCGTTTGTGGCACAAACAGAAAACGCCCATATCTATTATAATGGGATTTCTCAAATCGTTATTAAGGAGGATATGCGGCAATAACGTAATGCTCGCTCGATCACGTTTTGTTCTAAGTATTTACCTTTGCCTCTCATTATTAAAAAGTATAATCACGATTAGCCACATACAAAGAATGCGTGATAATTAACGAGTGTGAATTACTAGAATTGTAATGCAAAGCCGTGATTGTGTGGTGTGTTACGAGTAGTTTTCTTGTGATAATGGTATAGAAAACCACAAACTAATACATATGTGTGGACTGACTCAGGGCCGAATTATCCATAAGGCGGATTAAGCAACTGCTTAGGGGGTGCGCACTGACTAGGAGCCTCGAGCATGCACCAAGAAAAAAAAAACGTCATTGAACGATTTTTTTTTTTAATTTGTATACTTCCTTAATATTATTCCTTTTTTATTGTTGTTGTTGGCAAAAGAAAAAACAGCACACCTGATGGTAAGTGATACTGCTGCTCATAAACCTTAGAACATGGACCCGAGAATCGCATTGTCTATGGGGCCCTGATAGGGTTAATCCGGCAGTGGACGGACTAATCGCCGATCCGTCCACCCGCGACCTCAGCTAGGGCGCCATGAGATCCAGATAGTTCGTGGTTCGAAGAACATCATACAGGAGCTGTAATTATAATAATTACAACAGTTATAGACTGTATAATGAAGACTTGTTGAACGTGAGACACCTCCCGTGACCATGAACGCTAAACAATGTTCGAAATGTGGAAAAGTCACAAATCAAATACAACCGCGATAAAACCTGTAAAAACTAACGATTTATTTTAAAAAAGTAGTTAAACAATATGTAAGTGCCCCCGCGGGGTTTGCATACAATACATTATATTGAATTACTTAGCTGATTTTCACAACACTTACCAGCTTTTCATCTGTATATAAAGTATTTACATATTTCGTTTGTACTAATTTATTAGGTGTATGGAAACATAAAATGAATACTTAATCTGTACAAACCGTGACATTTTAAAATCCCGCTTTGCCACTTCATATCACTTAAAAAAGCAATTCTTAACAGTTACAATTACTACTTTCGTTTAATACAGTTTGCCAACAATGTTTATAAGGCTAATTGCTTTTGTAATTTTTGTGAAATTTATATTGAGTTTATCCTTTTAAATAGGTCATGTGACGAGCTGTGAACACATTTGTTTCATTACTGCTTACTTTTAAATGGGTGACGTAAAAACTGACTCAAATCAAAATTAAAACATTAATTACGTATGCAACGTAAGGGCATTTAAATATTGACAATGATACATTTCATTTAAAATTGATCCAACAATCTACTACCGAATCGAAAAGCGGTCACAAGCCCCGAAGCAGTAGCAAAAAATTCAGCATCCTTTCCTAATTTACAATAGAATGAAATTGTTGCAAGACATATAAAAGAGTTTCCCGAGACTGTCAGAATGGCAAACGTAATGTGACAATATTTTTTTTTTATTTCATAACGGGATGCTTATATAACGGTGCCGATATGTTTTATGTCACAATAGAACGGATTGCAGACTTAAAACATAAAAAAATCAAGAACATTCCTCCTATCAAGTTAGTTTTTGCAAACATACCTACCATAATAAATTATGCTTTGTTTGTAAAATTAGGACATTTTTGTACGGCTGGGGCGGGACAAATAACATGAAAACTGTATGTATGATCACGTTAGTCAAACCTCGGTATCTCGGTGATCCTTGTGAGTCCTTACTGGACTTACATTGATGGGAATATTGCTGGGGATACTTCCAAAAAATCCCTTCTTCTGCCTTTCTCTCAATTGATATAGGTATGTCTCACTGTAGAACCTGGATTTCTTGATATGAGGAAAATTAACATACTACATGGCCAGATAGATTGACATAGGTTTTTTTTTAGTATGGGAGAGTATGTAGTTGTTATGCAGGATAATGGTCGGGGAGAGCACGCAGCTCTGTGGTACGCCAGTATATTAATACTTTGGTTTCGAAATTTCAACAGTTATCAGCGGTTTTCCGGAGATTTTAGTACCGAACCAGAACCGGGCATACGACGCGTCGCTCCCGGATTTTTGATATTGGAGCAGAAATCATCGACGGCGACTTTTATACTCCGACCATCCAGAAAAGCGGCAAATTTTTATATGAAGGCTGGCTATCTTTTATTATTACATATTCAATGTATAATTAGCATGTGATAATGTAACGTCACTTTTGTTTATCATCATATTTTAAATTCAATACCATCCATCGACCAAGACTTTCTTATTTATAATTATGTATTTGCATCGAGGCCGCTTTTTCTTTCTTTAAAACGACTAGACAGATAAAATAAATGCAAGATAAGGAATACTCGAAATAAAATCCTATACCAACATGTCTGAACAGTGTATTATATTAAAAAAGCTAAAAAAAAAGCTAAAAAAAAAATATTTTGAAGGAAACTTCTATCCTTTTGCTCATCTGTAGTGACATTAAGAATGGAACCCTATAATACGTTCTGTGACAGTTTTCTGCCTTCTCGGCAGTTCAGCTCAGCTCTCAGCCTTCACTGTTCATACTAGGTACTGTGCCTTACGCCAATTATATTTGTCAATAGGAGCTTTGGCGGGAGCGTGAAAGTGCTCTTTGGCGGTTTTATAGTATATTCTAGTCTTTTACTACATCTACGGGCATGAAAGGAGTTGGTAAATTATATTCTTTGGAACGTATCCCATTGGAAAAGTGGCAATGTAAACTTGGTTGATCAAGCGCAGGCGGACAGTTAGTGTTGCCCAAAAAAGTCTTGGTCTTGCGGTCTTGGTCTTGGTCTTGCGAGAAATGCGAGACCGAGACCAAGACCAAGACCGCTTAATTTTTGCAAGACCAAGACCAAGACTGGCCCTGCAAGACTTGAGCAAGACCAAGACTGGGCCTGCAAGAGTCTCGCGGTCTTGCATTTAATTCAAATCACCATTTCAGCTTATATACGGTTGAGCTCGTGGCTTCTACATAACAGGAGGAGAATCGGCCGTGGCCGGAGGGGAATCGCCACGGTGATCGGCCGTGTTGTTACAGGTCATACATGTCAAGTTTTCCTTCTCTTGCACCGATGTTATATATTATAGCCCTTAGTCGTGGGTTCGCAGTCACGGGTAAAATAGGGGGTGATGAATTATATTCTTACTCCGTCACTACACGGCAAATCAAATCAGTCTTGAGATATCCATCTATTGGCCAATCGATTCCCAATGTTGGTGTTGGCTTTTCAGAGTTACTCTTCGGAAAGGCTTAAGGCCAAAAATACCGTAATCACGAGAGTGCTCTTGCCTATTATACATATTTATATATCCGTTAATTCATTAGCCCAACGACGTTCACTGTTGGACATAGAAATATGCCTACAATTAATCTATATAAATGTCCATGTAGGGACAGAGTATGATCACCATCAGGCAGTACATGAAGCGTTGCTCCCAACGCTATTTTGCCTCTGCCACGACTCACCCCAATCCACTAGTGGTTGGGGCGGTAAACTACGTCCCCTCAAAAATATCCGCGGTCCGACGTCCTCGTCATCTTCTTGAAGAAGAAGATGACGCTATTATGATCGCCCAAGAAAGGACCTACACAGCTCGCGCAGCGATAACAGATAAAACTCCGCGGTATCGGCCTCGCCGTCGAGGTCGAAAACCGCGCTGCGTAAAAGTCATTAACCTAAACTTGGCCACGCCCACTTTGCTCTCAGCGACGCCCCGAGCCGAGGTCCGTTCCCCACAGGGGGGAGCCATCGGGCGATGTTCGCTTAATTTACTTACCGGGTTGAGAGCCATCAGCGCTCACCCATTGACCGCGTTAAGCTGTCAAGGTCATCTGCGACCAACAGCTACACACACACAAAAAAAAAAAGACAGAGTACGAATATAATTCACCACTCTCTTACCCGTGGATGTCGTATCAAATCGGATCGGGCAATGGTGTTAGGAACCCATGAAAAAAAATTGAAATAAAAATATCGATTCGTTAATGAATTGAGAGACATGTAAGTTCTCAATTTTGTCATCGTTTTTTCGTGTAAATTGATTAAAATGTATAAAGGAATGATACTTAATCTACAACATATTCGTATTTTGTTAAATGTTCATTAGAATTTGAATAAATCAATGATTACGTTTGCATAAGCAAGACAAACTTAACTTTAACATAAATCAGCTGATCGGCCGATGACCGATGATGAGTCGCCTTTGTACCTGCGTAACCATTGAAAGGTTCGCGCAAATCAAATACCTATTTATACTGTCGAAATATTACATGCTTACATATATCCTGTCTGTACATACCTACATAATGCATAAAATTTAAGGCATAAACTCTTAGACACACATTTTTGTAATCAGTATAACTTTTACGTTATATTGTTTTTGTGTAATATACATTCTAATTATGATCTATGACTGTTGAACTACAACATACATGAACAGTTGTCCCATAACCTGATACACCCTGTGTATATAACATATGTGCAAGAAAAGTGAAACTAGAAAGAAAACCCTGTACCAACATGTCCGACCAGCGTGGTATAGTAGATCAATTTTCCTCTTACTGGAAGGAAGCTTAAGCCCAGCAGTGGCACTTTTATGAGCTGTGACGATGACGACGAATATCATACATTTTACAAGTATTAAAACCATAAAATTTTAAATCAGTTTTATATGTTCTTGAATAAATAGTATATTAAGAGCTACATGGATCCAGCGGCCAAAGTATTTATATAGGCAATAGAGCAACAGGTTTTTTCAAGTATCCAGAGTATCAGTAACTAAACTGGAAATACAATAGATACCACTTAACTTGAAGGGGAATATAAACAATCGCATTAATTGTAAAATATCGCATTGATTATAAAATGACATAAAATTTATTGTATCAACTGCCTCGTGTGGTGACGTCTTAAGAAAATAGGGTCGAAAGTCCTGTCATAAGAGTAGTAACGCTGTCTAATGGAACACCAGGGGAATAGAAGAGTAATTTTCTCCAGTGGTAAGTATTGTATTCAATAGTGAACTATAGGCTAGCAGATGGATAGATAGGATAGGATATTTGATTAATTTAGTTGGATTTTTCATTGCCATGATAAATTACTGTTACGTTATTCTAACTGCAAAACTTTGCGAGACTCTTGCTGCAATACCAAGACTCGGGTGCGCAAGACCAAGACCAAGACCAAGACTCGGGTGCGCAAGACCAAGACCAAGACGAGACCAGGTGTGATGTTGCAAGACCAAGACCAAGACCGGTCGAAGTCTCGTCTTGGTCTTGCATTTGGGCAACACTACGGACAGTGATGTCGGAGTAAGAATACAATTCACCACTCCCAATCTTGGCCGTGGATGCCGTATATATATGGATATAATATACACATAACATCTATGCAACAGAAGGAAAACTCGAAATGAAACCCAACATGTCTGACCAGCATGGTATAGTAGCTCATATTCCCTCCCATTGTGGAGGAGGCCCAAGTCTAATAGTGGTATATAACAGACGCATGTGGGCTGCGATGATGATTGTTGAGGAGGGTCAAGTTCAGCAGTGTGTGAGCCGAGATGATGATGAGCTTTCTATAAAACAGACTATATCATATACTTACTCAGCACTAAGAACAGTCTGTAGACCTTCTAACAACGACTTCTCTGACATATCAGAATAAGATATGGTCTTCCCAAGACCAATTTCAGTGGCTGCCGCTCCGTTCAACGGTTGGTCTCCATAGAAAGGAACGATCAGCATAGGTTTCCCTGTAGAGATTGCTTCTGTCATACCCAGTAGACCTCCGTGACCGATAAAAGCGATGACTTTCTTGTGTTCTGTAAGTAGATATTTGAGATTAAAAGGAATGTTTTTTTATGTCGTTTTCTTAATATATACGTATTATTCGACCAGTTTATGTATTCTGAAGTGTTTTGTAGTTTTTTTGCTATGTGTTTAGTTGTTATCCGCAGATGACTTCTAAAACTTCATCCTGCGATAGACGAATGCCGTGGCCCTAAAGTATTCACACAAGATTTGTCTATTGGGCATAGTTAAATGCCTAAGCTTGCACACACGACATTGGTAATATACACCGGTCATATACCTGTGATTTCAGACACTGAGGTACATTGAATGAGAAGAACCTCTTAAATTGCCAAAACGCTGCCCAATCGAGTTGGATTCATCGGCTGACCTTTCTCTCACAATTGGATCTACCTAACTGAACTACTTGTCCTAGGTAAACATAGTGATCTACAACTTCGAGATTCGCATTCCCAACTAGCACCGGTACATGAATGACATGACTTTCGTCGTGTCCATGTTCATTTGTAGATCCATTAGTTGAGAAACTCTGATGAGGCCATTCAGCATAGTGCCATGGATTCTGCCATTACTACGATATCGTCAGCAAATCGAAGGTGAGTGATGTATTCGCTGTTGATGTTCATGCCGAATCCGATTCAGCCTAAGAGCTTGAAGACATCTTCCAGCTTATTTTTCAAAATTATTTTTTACATATCACGGATTTTCGAATATGAATTGTGATACAACAGTTAGAATGTTTATTTCTCTGAACTTTTCCTGAAGGTCTTGAGCCTAGATTATAATTTACGCGGACAGCTCGTTTTTGGAGAACATAAATGGTATTCAAATTCACAGAGCCAAGCCCGTCGTAAGCGGGCGTGCAACGCGTGCAGCGCACGCGGGTGGCAAATCATGACGTAACTCATTTCATAATATTCACCCTACCGTAAGTGTACCCTACATTTCATTGCATGAAAAAAAACCGACCGATTGGCGTTAACACCGCCATCAATTGGCATTCGTTAAATCTTAGATGCAATATCAAACGTTCGTCTGTCAGCAGGTTGAACCTTTGAATCACCTCATTGAAAAGCAGAACTGAAAGTTAGGGCAATTCCCTCTGAGCTTCTTTCTTAGTGGGTAGGTTAGGTACCTAGGTACTTCTACACATTCGAAGAGCATTATGGTGGATAAACAATAAGATGGTACATTGAATTGTAATTACTTTGTTAATAAGTCTTTTGATAATTATTTTGTTAATAGTTTCGGCAAAATTATTGATATTTAAACTTGTGTGTATTATAACATCAATCATCCGTCAGTGTAAAACAGAACACGCTGCGCGGAGACAAGCGGTGGAACGGCAAGCACTAGAGTTTGCTGTCATTCCCCCCAGCGACGAGGGCGGCAACACTTCTGCCGCAGAGCGCCGCAGGATGGGGACGGCAGCACTACCAGGCCGTCACAGGACGAGGGTGACGGTGCCGCAGGACCTTCGAAGAACTCAGGGACCGACATGGCCTTGGAAATATCGACGAATGAGGGCGGCAGTGACGGAGAGCTGTCCGACGACGAAGGGCCGCGGGATGGCCGGGGAAGGGACGAGGGCGGAAAATTGGTCACGGATCGTCGATTATCGTTTGCTAACCCCCATGTCGCTGCGCAAATGAGAAGCTGGTGCGTTCAAGAGGAGGTCGAGACCCTATCCAACCGCAGATACATTCGGATAGAGGTCTCCCGGACCTTCCAACAGTCCAGCAGGGGTCACATGGCGGAGCGTTCCGCCCGTCACGGAGACGGAGATGCGGGTGGCAGCTGCAACGCCTTAGGGGACTGTTCGACACTTGTTTGGCGTCTGGGCAGTTCCCTGGGTGCTGAAAGGAGGGGAGGCTGGTGCTCCTGCCGAAACCTGGATGGCTTCCAGAGTCTACTGCGGCCTACAGGCCTATTATGCTGCTCGAAGTTGCGGGTAAGCAATTAGAAAGGATCCTGGCTGCCCGCATCGAGCAGCACCTCGTCGAGGTCGGGTCCGATCTGTCGGACGCCCAGTTTGGTTTTAGGAAGGGGAGATCGACGATCGCGGCCTTGCTGCGCCTGAGAGCCGTGGTGATGGAGGCTGTCATCGGCGGAGGGGTGCTGTTGACGGTGTCCCTAGACATCGCTGACGCATTCAAAAGTCTGCCATTCAGCTGTGTCAGGCAGGCGCTCCGGTATCACGGGATGCCCGTTTACCTGCGGCGGCTGGTGGCGGACTATTTGGAAGGCCGCAGAGTCCTCTACCACAACCGAATGGAGAATCGTACCCCATTGTCGCAGCACGTGTGAAGAGCTGGTAAGTCCTGGAGGAAGTTGAGACTATCCGATTATAGATGTTCTGAATACTGTTACACAAATAACACGTTAAAAGTTCGAGAGCTTTATTCCTGATCCCATAGTGAAGTAATTTCTTGATGAGGGTTTCGTGGTGTACACAAACATACGCCTTGCATAAATCGCAAAGTATACTCAAAGCATCGCGCGATCTCTCCCAGGCTGCAAAGCTATATTTTAATAATTCTACACCCGCATCAGTAGTAGAGCGATCGTTACGGCGATTGGCATCGCGCCAAGTCCATGGCGTGGTGGTCACCCGGAATGGATGACCGAGGACGGGCGGTCGAGGAGTGGGCGGCGGTACTGGGCCTCTGTTTGCTTAACAGGTGTATACTTGCGTGTGACAGTGGGGCGGGTCGATAGTGGACTTTCGTTCGCTAGCCGCTAGCTAGGTCGTCGCACGCGTGAGGAGCTGGTGCGTCGCGGAGGAGGTTGAGACCCTATCGGATTACCGGTATATCCGAATGGAGGTCTCCCGGACCCTCCCGACGCCCGGTAGGGGTCACAGGGCGGACGGACGTCCCGCGTTTCCGCGATGGGCTGTGGGTCGTTTAGACCAGGATCTGCTAGCGGAGGCAGCCATCGTTCACTCGTGGCTGTCCTCTGCCCACCAATTGGACGGGGTGGACGCCGAGGCTGGCCGCATCCGCAGTGCATTGGCTCAGATCTGCGATGCGGCCATGCCCCGTGTACGACTTCTGCCCCCGAAGAGGAATGTCCACTGGTGGTCCCGGGAGCTGGCGGACCTCCGGGCCGCGTGTATTCGCGCCCGGAGGGCCTACACCGGCAGCCGGCAGCGCCATTGTGACGTGGAGCGGGAGGGCCACCTTTACGAGGGTTACCGCAATGCGTGGTCGGCCTTCAGGCTGACCGTCCGTACCGCCAAGGACGTCAGTCGGTAGGAGATACTGGACGGTCTCGACCGTGACCCCTGGGACCACCCCTATCGAGCGGCGCTGAGTAAGCTCCGCGCGCGCATCACCGAGACTCTCCAGCCTGGCCTCCTCACCCGGGTCATCGAGGACCTGTTCCCACGACGGGCGGAACACACGCCCCCGGTCATGGCTTCGCCAGACACTGACCGGGAGGGCGACGATGACAGTGTTTCGCCCATCACGGAACCCGAGATGGAGGTGGCGGTGGCGAGCATGCGCCGAAAATCCACCGCCCCCGGGCCCGACGGTGTTCCCAACAGTATGCTGGCCCTGGTCCTCGACCACCTGGGTCCCCGCCTCAGGGGACTGTTCGACGCGTATTTGGCGTCCGGGCGGTTCCCTGGGTGCTGGAAGGAAGGGAGGCTGGTGCTCCTGCCGAAGCCGGGACGGTCTCCCGAGTCGGTCTCGGCCTACAGGTCCATAGTGCTGCTCGACGATGCGGGCAAGCTACCACAGAGGGTGCTGGCTGCCCGCATCGAGCGGCACCTCGCCGGCACGGGGCCCGATCTGTCGGACGCCTAGTTTGAGTTTAGGAGGGGTCGTTCGACGATCGCGGCTCTGTTGCGCCTGAAGGCCGTGGCGACTGAGGCCATCATTGGCGGGGGAGTGCTGTTGGTGGTGTCCCTGGACATCGCCAACCCATTCAATAGTCTGCCATTCAGCTGCATCAGGGAGGCGCTCCGGTATCACGGGGTGCCAGCTTACCTGAGGCGGCTAGTGGCAGACTATTTGGAGGGGCGCAGCGTCCTCTACACCAACCGAGCAGGGGACGTTGTGCGGACGCCCATGACGTGTGGTGTCCCGCAGGAGTCAGTCCTCGGACCCACCCTGTGGAACATCGGCTACGACTAGGCGTTGAGGGGGAGCCTCCCGCCCGGGCTGGGCGTGATTTGTTACGCCGACGACACGCTCGTCACAGCCCACGGTGGGACGCTAGAAGAGGCGGCAAGCCTGGCGACTCTAGGCACCGAAGAGATCGTCAGGCGGATCGAGTCATTGGGGTTGAGGATGGCCCGGCGTCCGCTCTATCGTGGCTTATGCCAAACGTGGGCGGATCGAGCGCTACGTGTCGACGGCTGTACGTGGGGGTCATCCGGTCGATGGCCCTGTACCGCGCACCGATGTGGGCGGGGTCCCTGACCGTCCGACTCAGGGCTCTTCTGTGACGACCACAAAGGGCCATGGCGGCCAGGGCTATACGCGGATACCGCACGGTGGCGACGGAGGTAGCATGCCTGTCGGCCAGGACTCCCCCGTGGAACCTGGAGGCGGAAATGCTCGCCGTTTTGTATCGGTGGGTGTCGAGGGTACGAGCGGAGGGCGGTGTGGTCTCTCTGAGGGAGCTCAGCGCCTGGCGCGTCGACGCCCTCCGAGACGTCATTGCCTGTTGGGCAGTCCGGCTGGAGAAGCCTCGGTTCGGGGTGCGGACCGTGGAGGCCTTCCGGCCGGTGCTGATGCAGTGGTTGAAACGGCGGCATGGGGTGCTCCATCCGACTGGTGCAGGTGTAGACGGGGCATGGATGTTTCGCCAAATAACTGCACAAGGTCGTTAGGAGGGAGAGTACACCGTCCTGCCACCACTGCGATTGCGTCGAGGACACGGCGCAGCATACGCTCGAGGTCTGTGCCGCTTGGGCAGAGCAACGTCGTGACCTCGTCGCAATCATCGGTGCCGACCTGACACGGTCGCAGCCTTCTGCGAGGCAGTAGTCTCGCGGAAAGAGGCAGTGTATTGCGCGCGCCAGGAGCGCAGCCTCGATGAGACGATCAGCCGCCAGCGGAGCGGAGCGGAGGGCGGAACAGGCGCGATTACTTGCGCCTCATGCCGCCCTAGCCAAGCCCGCGGGTGACGTAACCGGGGAATTAGTCTGTCACCCGCCGACAGGCCGACCGCGTCAGGAAAGACCGACGTCCTCTCCGAGGGGAGGACCACGGCGAGCGATTCTTGGTAAAGCCAACTAATTTTTGTGAAACATGACATGTTTATTAAAATGGCTCAGCATTTGGTAAAGAATATTTTTTTCCAACACTTTACTGAGCGTAGGTACTTAAGGTCAAAAGTTATTGATATCTGACATATTACCCGCTTTGAACAAAGGAATCACTCTACTAATCTTCATGAGTTCAGGAAATACACCTCGAGCAACACAACCATTAAAGGGAGAAATAATATCAATTATAGAATGAATTGACTTAACAGACAAACCCGACGAATCTTCAGTCTTCTTCATATTAAGATTTTTAAAAGCGTTAATACAGATAACCTCCGAGCTAACATCCGAAAATTTAAAGGATGTGTCGCATTTTGCAGTGTATTGTTTAAGCAGCGATTCTACTAACATAGGAGATGATGTCAACGATCTAGTAGTTAGTATAGCTATATTAGTGAAATAATTTTCCAATCCCGATGCAACGCCATTGTCCGAACATACATTTTTATCACAATAACAATACTATTAATACTTAACCTAATTTATTTAGTCATTATTTTTTTCCTTATCGTCTTTTGTTTATTATTCTGTATATATATATATATATATATATATATATATATATATATATATATATATATATATATATATATATATATATATATATATATATATATATATATATATATATGTATGTCTGTTATATATATATATATGTCTGTTAACAGCTGTTCCCAATAGATAAAACAACTATCTGGACACTTCTGCCGGTACATCTTAAAGTTGATACTGAGACCAGAAATTGCTTTCGATTTGCATGTCTAAACAACTCGTGCATATTTACAAAGGAAGGTCTAAAAAGGCAAAATTCGAAATAAAATCACACTAATTATAACATTTGTAATTATGTGATACAAAGGCATCCTGTGAGTGATCGACTGCCTAGCAAGAACATTATACTAACCCACCATGACAACCACAAAAATTGTCACCTTTAATTGTAAGAATGTTGCCAGATCAATAGACGTCTGTATCAGGATGCGGATCTAATAGCGTGGCAGGTGCACATGGGGAACCACATCAATGATTGGCACTCGTCTGGGGAAAGAGAGCCTGTCCAAGCGTGTCAATATGCGTCTTGAAACAATTAAGGTAACGTTTAGGAATTGGGTGTTCTTGGTTTTCTCTGTATATGTCACGGGTACCTGAGCTGGCTCGATTACTGTCTAGTGATCGCCGCCGCATTGCCCGCCGTTCTCGATGTATCGGTAATGTATTATATTTAGCAATTATGTTAGAATGTAAGTTGAAAGGTATTTAAGTTCATACTATGGCAAAGCTAATAAATTTGTTAAAATAATATGGGGAGAGCGTGATAATTTACAAATTATTAAATATCATGCTTATTATCATTCGCTTTTTGAAGCAATTGTTTTTTCTACAGAATTTAATCAATATTGCGAAAGGGTGTGTTATGATGCTAGTCCACCCAGCGCTCAGACAGACAGTCAGGGACCCCGTCCACACCGGTTCGTTGTACAGGGCTATTGTACGGATCACTACCGCATCAGCTGTCGACACGTAGCGCTGGGTTTGCCCACATACAATACCAGCTAAAAGGCTTATTACACTACACGATATTCAGGGCCCTGAATCACTAGGGGTGCTCTACAACAGCTAAATTGTGAGACCTATTTTACCTGTTTCAGTTTTAGCAAAATAACAGTTTCAGAAAACTGTTCCAAAATAACAGCCTGTTGTGCTGTAATACGAGAAAAAAGGGGAAATAACCATTTTTTAAGAATAATGTTTAGAAGTGGCTTCAGTGTTTGTTCCTAAAATGAAAACGATCCTTCCTGCTTTACATGCTTAAGCGCTTATTACACTACACGTTATTCAGGGCCCTGAATCACTAGGGGTGCTGTACAACAGCTAAATAGTGGAACTTGTTTCACCTTTAGCGAAATAACAGTTTCAGAAAACTGTTCCAAAATAAACAGCCTGTTGTGTGCTGTAATACGAGAAAAAAGGGGAAATAACCATTATTTAGGAATAATGTTTAGAAGTGGTTTCAGTGTTTGTTCCTAAAATGAAAACGATATATTTTAATCATAAAAATTATCAACCATTCATTTCTAATACATAGCTAAAAATCAATGTGACAATCAATCTTTCTCTAGGGCTTATACTTTGTCTTAAAATTGTGTCCTGTTTTTGTATAAAAGGAGTTACTAAAGTTAATAGCTCTTCAAATTCAACACCACTTATTCTTAAGTAATTTCTTAGATCTGATTGGTCCAGAACACTAAGTATCTGCATATTAGAAAGCCTTGGTCTTAATTGTAAATATTCCTTCACCCAGATTCTCTTTTTCTTTTTTTTAATTTTCATGCTTGAAACTACAGCGGCTACAGCAAAAGCAATTTTTTGTTTTGACAATGTAGGAGCCATTGTAGCGGACGTGCAACATTTGAGACGGTTACAGCATAACTAAGTTATACTAAGGTATAAGAGGCGTATATATCAAATCAGTTAAATACCTAAATAAAATAAATACGGTTTTGAAATATAACAGCATGGAACTGTTGTCTATAAATCGGCGTAACAACCCACCCGAACACATCTGAACGCGGAACATGCTTTTCTCTATTCTATCCTACGCAGATCACCTTTGTTAGAAAGAATAAAAGTAGGAAACATGCTATTCTCTATTCTAGCATAAACAATTACATTTGTAGGAAAGCGAAAAAAACTGTTCTGTTCTCAACTGACAACTGTTTTCTGTTTGCCTGTTGTGTTCATTAGATTGGATATTCACATTTTGATAGAATAATATTTTTGTTAACATATCATTATGATTCAAATGGAACTAGTAATATTAGACAAACACATACAGTATAATCAGAGCATTTATTTTTTATCGTAATATTTTCTTGCAACGAATATTAAATCTTGTGACAAATTAATGATACTCATGTTTGTCTATATATTATGATAATTTAAAAAAATGTGCTGTAACAAAGCGGATTCTTTTTCCTTTTTCAGTTTAGTATCCTACCCTAATAATTTGTGGCGCTCTTCTTAAAATTCTCCCACTTGATGCTATAGCGCCACTTCAATTTGCTCCCTTTCAACGGATACTTTTAATACACTAAGATGGCTCTGCTTACTTCTACCCTCCATAGTGGAAAGGACGTTGTTAAATTAATAAAGAACAATGTCAACAAGGTCAAATTTAATAAATTTATAACTAATTTTCTGTATCGGGTAGATAATTATAAATGTCTGTGGCGACTATCCGCCACTAAGATAACTTGGACCGCAACCCAACAATGCGAAGCAATCCGCTTCACTAATGAAGATTGGCCCATACAAGAAGACGCAGGTGCGAGGCAGCTGGCGTGCACAGCTGACAGATGTGCGACACACCTGACACCTGCATTCGCACCTGCGGTGATATCATCGAATGCACACCTGTTGGAACACGTGCACATTCGGACCACACGCAGACTGAATGCTAGTATATATACACCGCCTTTTGCTGTCTATTCATTCATCCATCCGACGTCCTCGTCACGTCCTCGACGAAGAGGACGACATTATCACACTCGCTCAACAAAGAGCCTACACGGCCCGCGAGGCCTTAACAAATAAATATCCGCGGTTCCGCCCTCGCCGTCGAGGTGCGAAACCGCGCCGCGCAAAAGTCACTACCAAAAACGTGGGCACGCCCACTTTGCCTCCAGCGACGCCCCAAGCCGAGGTCCGTTCCTCACAGGGGGAGCCCTTGGGCGATGTCGCTTAGCATACTTTTCTCCGGGTTGAGAGCCCTCAGCGCTCACCCATAGTCCGCGTCAAGCTGTCAAGGCCATCTGCGGCCAACAGCTGTACACACACAAAAAAAAAAAAAAAAAAAAAAAAAATGTCTATTCATTCAGTCGACATACGATATCAGCTCGCACACTTGTACGGTCGTCACTAGTTCTATTATCAATTTATTGTACATAATTTATGAAATGTAAATAAATCGTCAGTCTTAGAAATAACTCTCTTCGTTCTTCTTCACCGTCTCTTCACTTCTTCATTCGCCAACCACAACACAAGTGTAGGGTGGCTAATCTCCACACGCCATCCTACATCTGATGACCCCGACGTCTGAACATGCAACCATTCTACATGTCTGTAATAACGATTACTTGTTGGACGTGAGACATCTTAGTCCGCCCGTGACCATGAATGCTGCAAAGTGTTCGAAACGTCGGGCAATCATAAATCAAATACAAACGCGATATAATCCGTAAAAGTAGTTTTATTTACAAAGAACAATGTATTAAAAATGAATGGTTGATAATTTTTATGATTAAAATATATCGTTTTCATTTTAGGAACAAACACTGAAACCACTTCTAAACATTATTCCTAAATAATGGTTATTTCCCCTTTTTTCTCGTATTACAGCACAACAGGCTGTTTATTTTGGAACAGTTTTCTGAAACTGTTATTTCGCTAAAGGTGAAACAAGTTCCACTATTTAGCTGTTGTACAGCACCCCTAGTGATTCAGGGCCCTGAATAACGTGTAGTGTAATATGCGCTTTAGGACTGATTTATGTATATATTTTAGACATGAGCGTTATTTCACGTCATTAGTTACAATAACCCATTACGCGACATGTAACAATCACTATTTACGAGTCGACAAGTAAAAGAGGTGATTTTTGTAACTACGTTATACTTAACACGACTCACAGATATGGGCAAACAGTATTATATTCGAGCGAGCGAGAAAGAGCCGATCGCATAACGTTGATTACGCTAAGTACATTTCTTTTGCATCGCGGCCGAGCGAGTGAGCGAGATGGCTAATCGAATGACACGAAATTATTCGAAGTAATCCGACCAAATACCGAACACTCACGTGCCGTGGTATGCAACAAAGACCAAACAGCGTAACAATACATTTTATACCTTTAATTTTCATACGTAAAATTTTATTTATTGATAAAATAAAATAGAGTGATTTTTGTTTATAAGTAATTTCAACGGCTTGACGTTGCGGGAAACGAAGCGAGTGTTACTTTGAAATTTGAATTTAAAGTAAAGAATTTAATTTATTTATTGTTTTAGTTTGTTGTTTTACTAATAAAAACATCATACATTATAAAGTGCATATAACAGTGAAAAAAAACTGTAAATATATCAAAAGTAGATAAACTGTAAATATAATTATTGTATATACCATCAATTTACTTTTAAATACGTCTGCATTAATACAAATTTAGTTAAAATAATAGTTTAATTATAACCTCTAATCAATCGTAAATACATATAATGCAGTCAGTCCTCAGCCTGAAAAAGGACGAAAGGAGGTTAATTTATTGATTTAACTGTATAGCTACAAATTTATTTTCGTTTCGCGTGTAACTGTATATAGTTAGTGCAGCTATTCATACAATATGCAAACAATCAAAGTAGCTGTATACAAATAAGTCGTTACAAAAATCACTAGTTTTGAAACACGTGACGTCGACCAAGTCACTAGTTTCGTTACGTTTCTTAAAAATAACGTAACGACCCACGTCTAATATATTTAAGCATGTATTTATTTTATGTATATATATAATATTATTATTACATACAATATAATATTATTATCTATGTATATATATGTAACAGTATGGAACAGTTTTCTGAAACTGTTATTTCGCTAAAACTGAAACAGGTGAAACAGGTCTCACAATTTAGCTGTTGTAGAGCACCCCTAGTGATTCAGGGCCCTGAATATCGTGTAGTGTAATAAGCGTTTAAGAAAGGGCGGACGTCGCGTCGACCAGCCGCGGAGCAAGTTGACGGAAATGCACCCGGAACCACCAATGCTCGTCGTGCACCAGGCCCAAGTACTTCATATGGGCTCGGATGCTGATGGTAACACATTGTCATTTTTGCTTTTCATAGACAAAAGTATTTGACAAAATAATAGCAAGTGATGAGGTAAAATATTATGAACGTTGCCTTTGGACTATCAACTATACCTCCATAAGTGGCAGTCATTGCTTACTATCCGCCAAGTATCACGAAAAATTTAATCGAGATATCGATTGATCTGTCTGTCACCCGCGGACAAAGGCGAATGTTTGAGGGCATTAACCCGTGATGGTATTTGAAGTAAGCTGCCGAACGAGGCAAGGATGACTAGAACCGATTACCGGTGATTATATGGTGATGGTGAGGTACGTACACGGCAGGTTATGGGGTCGCCCACCGTCCCTTCCATTGTCCCGGACGGATTGGACTTGGTGTGACCATACCATAGATTGTTCCAAAAAAAATACAGTAAAGTATAACTTACGTAATAGCTCATATTGAGGAATCCATCTCACTTTCAGAATATTTCCAATAAGAGTTCCTTCTTCACCACTGTTCTCGTATTTCCAAATGACTCTCTGTTTTATCTTCGAAAGGGCATTCACGATTATGTCCTCCTTATACTTAGGTATCGTTGCGGTCTTTATAAGAGATCCCCAGCTGAATAGCACTACACCATGTTCCGATTCGTTCAGGAAACGTTCTATGTACTGAAACAAAAAATTAATCACAATAAATTACGGAGAATTAATCAATACAATTATCCCTATGGTGACAGATTAGAATACAATTCACAACAGGGACACCCGCGGGCAGCGAGCATAGGGAGACCACAGACGGTGTCCTAAAAGATGACTAAGGGATTATAATACGCAGATAACATCTATGCAGGAGATGGAATACTTCATATAAAAGCCTATGCCAACACGTCTGACCAGCGTGGAATAGCAAGTCAAGTTCTCTCCCATTGTAGAGGAGGCCTGAGCCCAACAGTGGGACTTAAATGGGTTGATGATGATGAAACTAATATTATAAAGCTGAAGAGTTTGTTTGGTTGAACACGCTAATCTCAGACACTGGCGGTTGGATTTAACAAAGCTTTTCTATATTAATGAGATTGTTCATCGAGAATAGTTATTTATATATCTTCTTATATATATATTTCTTGTGTACGTGTGTGTCACTGAACTCCTTCTAAACGGCTGGACCGATATTGATGATTTTTTTTTGTGTGTGTTCAAGGGAATTCGAGAATGGTTTAGATTCACAACCCTTCACAACCACAATCGATCTGCTGGCGATTAGTGCTGCTGCGATCTGAAGCAGAATTCCTTTTATTTTATTTGAACAGAACAACGTCTGTTGGGTCAGCTAGTAGAATATAAAACAATTCAAATCATTTATTATGTATAAACCCCACGGGGGCACTTTCATATTGTCATTTTTTTACATTCTTCTTAAATTTACCGCCGGATCGAAACGCGACCGCACTGAGAAGATCCGACAAGAAACTCAGCGGGATTGTCTATTTTTTATTTATTTTCTAATTTCACTTAAATAGAATTACATCTTATAACATGGTTATTAATAAATAGTTCCAGTGATGCCATTCGAAATATTATATAATACAATTCACAAATATAATAATAATCACAAATATAATGAGAAAATTATAGCTGAACCAGATCTCGCAAGCGGCACCCAATCACGAGTTATCTACTAGAGCAGCCTTGCTGCGATAAATACATTTTTTTTTGTGTGTAGGCGCACGCCACAGTACATTTCATGGTGACGAAAGAGCAGCGTACGACCCCCTGTCGGGCCGACCACTGACGTCAAGTAACCCTGCTCCGGTGGTCGGTCCAACGACGAAGGCGACGTGGTGTTCGGGTGACGGGCCGACCACTGGTATCGAATTGTTGACATTCGTGGCCGACCCAGCGGGTTACATTTTCAAAAGCAATGCCACCGGGGCATCTATGGTTGACGGACTATTTTATTACACCATCGAACAGTAAGCATAATTATTAGCTAATCGAGAAATACATTTAATTATTTTAATACGTTTTACTACTACTAGGTAATTGCAGTCAAAGAAACTTATGAAATAACATGTTCATAATAAAATTTTATTATAGAAACATTGAATAATTATGTAAATAATAACGAAGTTCCTGGAATCGCAAGTCTCGTGATAAAACTTTATCATAGCGCAACGGGTAGTGTAATGTCATACGACAAAATTTCTTCTGAGTGTGGTGGAGGCTCTTGTTCAATGGTAACATATTATGTATGTTACAAAGAAGAAGAGGAAAGAAAACGTAAAGACTATATTGAGACTATATGGAGGCGAGGGATACTGGAATAAATAACATCATCATTCATCATTTCAGCCCATACACGTCCCACTGTTGGGATCGAGTCTTCTCCACAATAGGAGGGAATCCGAACTTACTATACCATGTTGGTCAGACAGGTTGGTATAGGGTTTCATTTCGAGTTTGCCTTCTCTTGCATAGATTATATGCATATTATATCCCTTAGTCGTCTCTTACGAAATCCACGGGCAAGATAGGGAGTGGTGAATTGTATTCTTACTCCGTCACCACACAGATATAACATGGACTGCAATAAAATTGACCTCAGGAATGCCCAGGAAACATTTTTAATTGTCTTTGGACCCGTAACAAGTTCAATCAGAAAATTTAAACGGGAGGAGTTGGAAGGGATTATTTCCACTTCTCTCCTATGCAATGTGGGAGACACGAACTAAAATTAACTACTTAGCCAATAAATAAAAGGATGGGCAGTTACGATAAGTACAGCCACATAGCATTAGGAATATGGAAGAGCTTGACGAGGCCTATATGTGAGTCTTAAGATTGAAGATTGCTATAGTATGGCAGAAACGCCTGAATGCATGGAAATTTTCTCGAGTTACGTCAAACTCCGTATAGTATAGTCGCGCTAGTTACGCCAAAAATCGCACTCCCAGAAAATGCGGTTGATTGGTCAAATGTGGAATATTGACATAATTGTGAGGATACAAGATTAAAAGAGAATAATTTACTTTTGAAATTGTCAGGCCACACAAGCCACACTTGCTCCATGCGCTCGCGGATATATAGGAAAATAGATAGCAATGACGGCCTTTGAATGAACTTAAAACGACACATGTTGTAACGTGTCTTATACAAATACCGAGCCAAAATAATTATTTCAGATACGCTTAAGTTTTCGTATAAATTTTCATTTCGGATATTCCGCAGTTTCGATAACGATTCCAGAGCTGCAAAACATCTCTAATAAAAACATCTACTTTAAACGAACTTATTCTTTAACGATACTTTATTAGATCGTAATAAAATATAAGGAAACTGTCGCAATGAATGCGCAATCCAATGACGCGGTCAAATAATTTAACCCCATTAGATTGAATTGAACGTCCATATTATCAATTCAAATGTATCTAGAATGTTTTAGGAATAATCAATCAGGCAAGTTAATACAGGTAATGTCAACGGAAAGTATCTGAAAACTGCCATCTATCAGACTGTTACTGTTAAAAAGACTATTTTATTTACTTCTGAAGATAGTCTTCTCTAATGGAAGAATCTTTATTCTTCCATTAGAGAAGACTATCTTCAGTATCTACTTCTCAGCAGCCTCAATATCTAATTCTATCAAGCGGTTTGATGATTACAGTTCCTGTTATAAGTCGATAAAAAAGTTTCTAAAAAATTTGATTTGATTTGATAGAGGCGAAGTCTGTAAAAGACGCATAAGGTTGTAGTGCTAATATTTAACTAGAAATCAAATCTTTACTTTTAAATTCCCTGAAAAATGTAATATCCATAACTGAAATAATCCGAAGCTTATATTCAATTTATATCCGTAATCGTATCCGAAATCCGTGTCCGTCCGTTGTCCGTGTGGTGACGGAGTAAGAATACAATTCACCACTCCCTATCTTGCCCGTGGATGTCGTATAAGACGACTATAGGATATAATGTGCACATAACATCTGTGCAAGAGAAGGAAAGCTCGAAATGAAACCCTATACCAACATGTTTAACCAGCATGGTATAGTAGGTCAAATTCCCTCCCATTGTGGAGGAGGCCCGAGCCCAACAGTGGGACGTATGTGGGCTGCGATGATGATGATGATGATGATATATATATATATATATGATTTTCAATTTATATCCGTAATCGTATCCGAAATCAGTATAATATTATTTTGAAATCTGTATATGTATCCAGATCCGAAACTTTATATCTGTAACATCCCTAGTTGACACGGGGAAAGAAGAACTGAGAATCTGTTTTTTTAGCAGGAAAGGGAAAGTGCCATGCGGTAGTCTTATATTATACTAGCAACCTGCCCTCGCTTCGCTTTGGTTTCAGTCGCTTTACCCTCGTAGTTCCCGTTCCCGTGGGAATACTAGGATAAAATATAGCTTATGTTACTGCCTGATATTATAGCTTTCCATTGGTGAAATCGGTTCGGTGGTTTAAGCGTGAAAGCGTAACAAACAAACAAACTTACTTTGGCATATTCAATATTAGTACAGTCAATATCTTAGTGTTTTAACACGTTATATCAAATAATTTTGATGATATTTTATATAATACGCAGAAAGTATTGGAGTATAGTGAATACTAGGCATGCCTTTTCTGTCGTTTCCATATTGCCAACAACAAAAAAACAAACAGCTCCAGTGTGTGATGCCTTTCGAACCATGACATAGTATATATTAAATACTAGCAACCCGCCCTCGCTTCGCTTCGCTTCGGTTTCAGTCGCATTATCCCCGTAGTTCTCGTTCCCGTGGGAATACCGCGATAAAATATAGCCTAGTTTACTCCCTGATATTATAGCTTATTATAGCTTTCAATTGGTGAAAGAATTTTTTTAAATCGGTCCAGCCGTTTTGAAGATTACCCGGAACAAACAGACACACAGACAAAAAAAATTAAAGTGATTTTTAGGCATATGTATAGTGCAAATAACCATGTGAGCATGAAAAAGTCCTATTATTTTGACATTACAAACAGACACTCCAACTTCTCGACGTTTTAAACACTTTTCGGTGTTCATAGTCACGAGTGGACTGCGATGTCTCACGTCCAACAAGTTTATATCAACCCGCAACAGAATTAGTTATAAAATTTGGCCCACATTATGATAAAAATGACGCTAAATTATTATTCATTTTTAAAGGCGGCTTAGTTTATTTAACTAATAGATTTTGGATTAAAAAAAAATATTGTGGGTCAAATCTATATAATAAGTGCTTACGGTGTCTTGCAGTCTTGTGGTGGTCTTGTTGGTTTTATTTTTAATTATGTTTCTTCCGTATGGTAACGTAAGAGAAATACAATTCACCATTTCCTATCCTGCCCACGGGCAATGTCGTAAAAGACGACTAAGGGATATAGTATGCACATAACATCTGTGCAAGAGAAGGAAAACTTGAAATGAAACCCTATACCAACATGTCTGACCAGCATGGTATAGTAGTTTAAATACCCTCCCTTTATTAAATTATGACAATTTATTCATTTTTTTTTACTTTAGACCATACTCGATATAAGGTATTCCGATATGTCAGAGTATACTCAGAGTGGTCCTAAATGAGACAAATGCTCTGCTGTTTCATAGACCCTATAATGGTCTACCCTTTAACGCCTCAATCACCGTCAAAGCTGTCCCCATCAGGATCAAGAAGAAAAAATATTTCAATCTGGTACTTGACGTTGGTGATTTCGGGAGAATTTTTATCAACTTACTCCCCGGTTCGTTGACCCGATATCCGTCCTGTCCTGGCTTTATGCTGAGAATGGGGGAACTCATGTTACTTATCAACGATGGCTATATGCGGTTGTCATTCAATCAATGGTATCTGTACGGTGTACTCTTGTAGGCGAGTTGCACGCCCACTCGGCAGCTAGGGTTTTCCAGCGGCGGCCAAAGAACCGTACGGTGTTAAACGAGGCAACGTGCCCGTTGGCCGGATTGGCGAGTTGCGAAGCTATTACTTGTTTCCGGTAAGGCTTGGAGTATACTAGAAGTGTGCATCAGATGGCCTGTTCATTGATCAAATCAAATCATTTATTCTGCATAGGCCCCTTAAGGGCATTTATATATTGTCAAATTTCACAACGTTTGAATACAATACTAATAATCTACCACCGGCTCGGAACGCGGCCACAAACTGAGAAGATCCGGCAAGAAACTCAGCGGGCAGTTATTTTTTTCTTAATCTTTTAAATATACATAACTTTATGCTTCATACAACATATACGGTATTAGCTCCAGTGTGCTGCCCTTCGATATATTTAAAAAATTTCAAAATTTAGTACAATACAAGAAAATAATTAAAGAAAGGAAGAAAATATGGCTGGACCAGATCCCACAAGCAGCACCCGATCACGTGTTAACTACTAAAGCAGCCCTCACTCTCCTTGAGAAAGGTCATAGGCTAATAATGTTTAATGCTGTGATAAATAGGAGCGGAGCAGTGTTTATAAACATTAGTCAATCGAACAAAATACAATAACAATGGCCGTCATGATTAAGCCCCGTATCACTTGTCAGGAAATATGTTGAGATAATAAAATATTATTGACTAGCAACCTGCCTCGCTTCGCTTGGGTTTAAGTCGTCTTACCCGAGTAGTGCCCGTTTTTGTGGGAATATTGGGATAAAATATAGCCTATGTTGCTTTCAGATATTATAGCTTTCCATACGTAAAAGAATTTTTGAAATTGGTCCAGTAGTTTCGGAGCTTATTCAATACTAGCAATCCGCCCTCGCTTCGCTTCGGTTATAGGTTATAGTCGTTTTACCCGCGTAGTGCCCGTTCCCGTGGGAATACCGGGATAAAATATAGCCTAGTTTACGCCCTGATATTATAACTTTCCATTGGTGAAAGAATTCTTGAAATCGGTCCAGGCGTTTTGAAGATTACCCGGAACAAACAGACAGACAGGCAGACAGACAAAAATTTTTTAATTGCTATTTTAGGCATAGGTGTCGTGCAAATGACCGTGTGAGCATGAGAAAAGCCTATTATTTTGACATTAAAAACAGACACTCCAATTTTATTTATTGGTATAGACAAACAAACAAATCTTTTTTCTTTATAATATTAGTATAGACTAGCTATCCGCCCTCGCTTCGCTTCGGTTATAGGTTATAGTCGTTTTACCCGCGTAGTTCCCGTTCCCGTGGGAATACCAGAATAAAATATAGCCTAGTTTACGCCTTGATATTATAGCTTTCCATTGGTGAAAGAATTTTTGAAATCGGTCCAGCCGTTTTGAAGATTACCCGGAACAAACAGACAGACAGACAGACAGACAGACAGACAAAAAATTTTTAATTGCTATTTTAGGCATAGGTGTCGTGCAAATAACCGTGTGAGCATGAAAACAGCCTATTATTTTGACATTACAAACAGACACTCCAATTTTATTTATTGGTATAGATACCAATAAATAAAATTGGAGTGTCTGTTTGTAATGTCAAATAATAGGCCTTTTTCATGCTCACACGGTTATTTGCATTATACATATGCCTAAAAATAACTTTATATTTTTTGTCTGTCTGTCTGTTTGTTCCGGGTAATCTGCAAAACGGCTGGACCGATTTAAAAAATTCTTTCGTTAATGGAAAGCTATAATATCAGGGAGTAGCATAGGCTATATTTTATCCCGGTCTTCCTACGGTATTGGGAACTGCGCGGGTAAGGCGACTGAAACCGAAGCGAAGCGAGAGCGGGTTGCTAGTCTATACCAATAAATAAAATTGGAGTGTCTGTATGTAATGTCAAAATAATAGGCTTTTTTCATGCTCACACGGTTATTTGCACGACACCTATGCCTAAAATACAGATAAAAAATTTTTGTCTGTCTGTCTGTCTGTTTGTTCCGGGTAATCTTCAAAACGGCTGGACCGATTTCATAAATTCTTTCACCAATGGAAAGCTATAATATCAGGGCGTAAACTAGGCTATATTTTATCCCGGTATTCCCACGGGAACGGGCACTACGCGGGTAAAACTACTAAAACCGAAGCGAAGCGAGAGCGGGTTGCTAGTTACAAATATAATGAAATATGTCTAATAAAAATACCCGAATGATAAGTTATTTAAGTTCATTGGTATGTAATTTTTGTAAATTGTGTGCTTTTTTTGCCAAACAGACTAGATATTATAATAAAACTTTCAATGTATTAAATACCTTTATTTCTATTATTAGTGTCATTTCTTCTACAAACGTAGGGTAGGCTTAGAATAAAATTTTAGAAAGATTTTAATCTTGTTAGACACACATACACACTTCTTTTTATAATTAAATTGCAATAATTTACAAAAATGGAATAAATTAATGCCTCTTGTTGCGTGCGCAAAGAGTTGCAGGTGTCTTTTTTTTGGTCAATAATATTCTGGGCATACCCCGTTCAATTCGTCCGGGGCGACGAATGAGCGTCGTGTGACCCCATAAGCTAATGTATTCTTCCTCTATTCTTCTCTTCTAACTCTCCTGCTATTGAGCGACCATTGGTACCGATTCCTTGACACCCGTGGCCGACCCGAGAGTTGTAGATGCCTTTGACGCACTCTCTCTAACCCTATCTTTCCGTAAAGTGACGCAAACTAAGTTACACGAGTCAGTTAATTTTAATATATGGTTAGTGAAAAATAAATTCAAATTTAATGTGTCAAATCGTCAAAACATGAACTACGTCATATGTAGGCCAAGCTTAGCTGGTAACGTATTGTCCACGTAGATAAGACGAGGTCAAAGATCTTTTACATTCCTTTTGTAAATTTCATATCAACTCATGTACGTACTGCTGGGCTCGAGCCTCTTCCAAAATGGGAGAGAAATAAATATAGTATCGTAAGTTTAGTCAGATAGGTTAGATAAGGTTTCATTTCGAGTTCTCCATCTTTTACATATATGTTATCTGCATTTATATACTTTAGTCAACTTTTAAGACACCAACGGATAAGAAAGGACTAGTGAATTGTATTTACACGTAGGTTTGTAACTTTATCGCGAGAAATCATGGAGTGGAGACATCTTACTACACAAGATTCTAAGTGAATTAAAAGTTGAAATGATTTCATTTGAGAAAGCAGCTTATCTAGATAGAATATGAAACTGGTTCTACAACAAACGTAAGGGAATTTTAATTTAGCCGAGAACCTTACTTTATATCGACCAAAATGGCGGTTTATGTAGTTGTAATTATTATTTAACTTCGCTATACATTTGCACAAGAAAATATTTGGAAATATTTAAGTTTTGCGTAAAAAGTGAAACAACTTCCATTGCGTTTAAAAATGATTTAAAAAAACATAAGAGCGAATGTTAAATTCTGTTTCATTTCATATTTCTTTATTTTGTTGTTGAAATTTCCATTAAATGTATGTTAATGGCCGCTTTAATAAATGAATAAAAAAATATAACTTCTTTTTTTTTTAAAGATAATACTCGGGTCTGTGGCAATTATTTCTTGTCTTGTAGGGGACTTTACAAATATACAATTCGTCGTCCCCATCATCACAGTTCATATACGTCCCACTGCTGGGCTCGAGTCTCCTCCATAGTGGGAAGAAAATTGACCTCTTATACCACGTTACCCATTCAGAGGGATTGGTACAGGATTTCATTTCGAGTTGTTCTTCTGTTACGTAGATGTTAATACTCCCTTAGTCATCTTTTATGACATGGACAAGAAAGGAGGGAGGGGGCGGTGAATTGTCTTCTTAATGCGTCACCATAAGGAAAATCAACGGATACAAATTATCCAGACTGAGAACAACAACTTGTGAGTTGCACAAAGAATTGCCCTAATTGGCAATCGAACCAGTGACACATGGAAAAGTCATTCGGTATTTTACCATTATATTTACTATCTATGCTGTTGTTAAACTAAACTTAAAATTCAGAGCGACCGCTATAACATTTTTGACTGTATTATAATAATCCAAAAATTATCCACATATTAACAAGATTATGACCTGACCCGAAGGGATAATTGGTAATCGATTTTGTTCATTACTTGAGCTATTCCTTCAACCAATTTGTATTGGAAGGCTAAAACCTCTTGCACGTAGCTATCGCAAGCAGGCCTATCAGTGAGTATGACCATCAGCATAAGCCACAAACGCAAACCACAGACATAATAACAAAAATCTAATTCGTTTGGCGAAACACGCTACCTTTTACAACTATAATCCTTAATAAATGCGAAAGTAAGTTTGTTTGTTACGCTTTCACGCTTAAACCACTGAACCGATTTCAAAAATTCTTTCACCAGTGGAAAGCTATAATATCAGGGAGTAACATAGGCTATATTTTATCCCGGTATTCCTACGGGAGCAGGAACTACGCGGCCAAAGCCACTTAAACCGAAGCGAAGCGAGGACGGGTTGCTAGTAATACATAAAAACGAAAATAATCGTGTCTTAACTATTAAATTAATTATCATCATCGCAGCCCATATATGTCCCACTGTTGGGCTCGAACCTCCTCCACTATGGGAGAGAAATTGACCTACTGGTAGACTTACTTACGCGACTGTGTTGGCATAGTGTTTTGTTTCGAGTTTACCTTCTCTTGCATAGATGTTATATGCATATCATATCTCGTAGTCGACTTTTACGACACCCACAGGGAAAAGATTGTATTAATTGTATTCTAACTCCGTCACCAAACGAAAAAGTTGGAATGAGGTAATTGCCAAATGAGGAGAAATATATATATATATATAATTATATATATATATATAAGTTATAAGACAAATGCTATGTGGCATTGGCTACGAATACTACCAACGCTTGTGGATGTCGTAAAAGACGACTAAGAGATTTGCCTGGGGCAATTCCATCTGGAGCCGGTTAATAATTACATTTTCAAGTAGATCTGATGTCGGGCAGGCGGCCGATCATATAACTATTGCTAATAAATTTTGTAAATGTATTATGAAAGAAGAGTCTGGTTGACAATTAGGTACTTTTCCAAGAAGGGTTGACGTCAGACATGTGGTCGTGAAACTATTGGGTATTAATTAGGGTTGTAACGGAGGCCTTCTTAGCAGAGGCGGAGGCGAATGCGGAGGCGACGGGTTTCACCTCCGCGGATGCGGAGGTTAACGGAGGCGGAGGCGGAAGTGAAAGTGGATGTAGAAAAAATTGTAGTTTATGGTTTATTAAAACTATCAATAGTACAAAATATTTATTTTAAATCAAATATGTATGTACATTCAAAGACTCATAGTAAGTTAACATATAAATAACCATTTCCTTCGCATCATCATCATCATTTCAGCCTATCGCCGTCCACTGCTGGACGTAGGCTCCCCTCATGTTACGCCATAAAGTGCGGTCCTGTGCCGCCTGCGTCCAACGACGGCCAGCACCTTTCACCAGGTCGTCGGTCCAACTAATGGGGACTATCCTACACTGCATCGTCCGATACGTGGTCGTGACCGAGTCGTCGCGACCGTCGCTGCTTGCGTATGATTAGTAAATAAACCTCCGTTATGACTCCGCAAAAATTACACGGATGCGGAGGCGGAGGCGGAGGAACGATTTCTTGCGGAATTGCCGCAGTAACGGAGGCGGAGGCGAAGTTCCGTTACAACCCTAATATTAATAACTTATCTATATAGGTCTGTTTGTTTCGGGTAATCTTAATAACGGCTGGGCCGATTTTGATAATATTTTACTACTAGGTAGCTGTCTACATAACGAATAACTTAAGTTATTATATCCCGATATTCCCACGGGAACAGGTGATGCCGCGCGAATTTGCTAGTATGTAATAAGAAAGAAGAGTACATACTGATTCGACCCCAAGAAATTGGGATAAGAACAGGATAATCATGATGAAGTTATAAGACTGATTTGGGATAATAGGATAATAGAAGCCGTGTAAGAAACGCTCGGCCCTATGTCTTAACGTACAGTGTACGCAATTATTAGTTAAGTAACTTTGAGTTGACTGCGTTGGTAAAATGTTAAGTGAAAACGCGCTTACCCGCCATGATTACAGTAATAAAAATACAATTACAAATACCTAGTTACGGTGATTGCAACAACTTTACTTCATTTTATACTAATCGATTTCTATTTCTCATAATATTAGCAAATTGCTGCAGTTTTACACGAGTAGTTCTTCATCATTCACCATCATCATTTCAGCTCATATACATCCCATTGCTGGGCTTGAAACTCCTTCACAATGGGAGAGAAATTGACCTACTATATCACGCTGGTCAGACGGGTTGCTATAGGGTTTTATTTCAAGTTTTCTGTCTCTTGCATAGATATGCATATATAATCTCTTAAGCCCCGCCGCACATGCACACACTCGCATTGGTCGTCACGAGCCGTGTGCGAGTGGCAGTATTTAAAACCTATGGCGCAGTACCAAAAGCCGCCTCTGCCATGACACACCCCAACCAACTAGTGGTTGGGGCGGCTTCCTATAGACCCTCCAAAATCTCCTCCATCCAACGTCCTCGTCACGTCGTCGACGAAAAGGACGACAACATCACACTCACTCAACGTAGAGCCTACACGGCTCGCGAGGCCTTAACACATAAATATCCGCGGTTTCGCCCTCGCCGTCGAGGTGCGAAACCGCGCCGTGCAAAAATCATTAATTAAAACGTGGGCACGCCCACTTTGCCTCCGGCGACGCCCCAAGCCAAGGTCCGTTCCCCACAGGGGGAGCCCTTGAGCGTTGTCGCTTAGCATACTTTTCTCCGGGTTGAGAGCCCTCAGCGCTCACCCATAGTCCGCGTCAAGCTGTCAAGGCCATCTGCGGCCAACAGCTGTACACACACAAAAAAAAATACCAAACGCCGCATTTGCTCTCACGTGTCGACGGAGGCACGTACATGAGCGTGTACGCCATAGGTTTTAAATAATGCCACTCGCACACGGCTCGTGACGGCCAATGCGAGTGTGGGCATGTGCGGCGGGTGTAAAGTAGTCTTTTACGACATCCACAAACAAGAGAGGGGGTGGTGAATTGTATTCTTACTCCATCACCATACGAAGTTCTTATTCCAGGGGAAATACGGGGATAAATTGATATGTTACTCGATGATAATGCAGCTTTCTGTTGGTGAAAGAATTTTTAAATTAATTAAATGTTTTAAGTAGGTAAGCAAATACTTACTGTTGCATTTGTAATATTAGTTAGTTTCTCCGTTTAAGTTCTTTCTACTAGTGATCCCACAACCGTTTTACGACTTCCACGAAAAAGTATGGGGTGATGACATCGTATTCTTAACCAGGACAATTTCCCTCCTATTTTGGAGGAGGTTCGAGTTCAGTAGTGGGATTTTTATGAGTTGAAATGATGATGATGATTAATGTTATAATTGATTTAATATACTTTTTTTTCTTCAGCAATAATATTATAAAGAAAAGAGTGCAAAAGGTACCTAAATACAAAAGGAAGTCACATATTTTCAAGTCAAACCGTGCCAACAGATATTTCACATTCAAAATTGATTATAAAAATAAATTCCTCTTAAATTCAGGCGAACTTTTATGGTAAGAGAAAATATTAAAGTTTGTTTCTTTTATGGAAAGAATAGATAATTTCTTGAGGATATTTTAGTTACAACCTTGGAGATATAACTCATCGTACATTACATGCATTGATAAGGTTTCCTCGGCTATTAACTTTTATGTGTACATAGTACATGTAGGTACATTGTTACGTAAAATGTAATAAGTACTTACTGAACGGAGTACTAAGTTTAGAAAAGATTACCGTGCTCTGTTGATGGCAGTTATAAATACTAGCAATACTTAATTTACTCGTGAGTGTCGTAAAACATGACTATGAGCTTACCATGTTTTTTTTTATAATGATCCCTATTGTTTACGCGAGTATTACACATTGTATATAAAATAAATTTACGGATTTTATCACGTTTGTATTTGATTTTTGATTGCCCTACGTTTTGAACACTTTGCAGCAAGTACGGGCGGACTAAGATGTCTCACGTCCAAGTCATCGTTACTACAGAAAATTTATAATTATCCACCTGAAATAGAAAATTAGTTACTCAATATTGACCCACATTTTGACACAAATTTAGTAAGTGTAAGAAGAAAGAGAGAAAATGAAAAGAAAAATATTCATATAGAATAATTTTTCATATGTAATCATTTTCAAGTGTTCGAAACGTCGGGCAATCAAAAATCAAATACAAACGAAAAAATCAAATATACAATACAAACGAAAAAATCTATACCAATAAATAAAATTGGAGTGTCTGTTTGTAATGTCAAAATAATAGGCTTTTTTCATGCTCACACGGTTATTTGCACGACACCTATGCCTAAAATAGCAATTAAAAATTTTTGTCTGTCTGTTTGTCTGTCTGTCTGTCTGTCTGTTTGTTCCGGGTAATCTTCAAAACGGCTGGACCGATTTCAAAAATTCTTTCACCAATGGAAAGCTATAATATCAGGGCGTAAACTAGGCTATATTTTATCCCGGTATTCCCACGGGAACGGGAACTACGCGGGTAAAACGACTATAACCTATAACCGAAGCGAAGTGAGGGCGGATTGCTAGTCAAAAATAAAATCCATAAAGTATCCGTTTTATTAACAACTAGCAACCCGCTCTCGCTTCGCTTCGGTTTCAGTCGTCTTGCCTGCGTAGTTCCCGTTCCCTGATATTATAGCTTTCCATTGGTGAAAGAATTTTTGAAATCGGTCCAGTCTTTTTGAAGATTACCCGGAACAAACAGACAGACAGACAAAAAAATATAAAGTGTATTTTAGGCATATGTATAGTGAAAATAACCGCGTGAGCATGAAAAAAGTCCATTATTTTGACATTACAAACAGACACTCCAATTTTGTTTATTGGTATAGATGTCTTTATTGTTTTTTTTTTGGTGGGCTATGGCCTGGACACAACCCGCCCAATCTGTCCGGGGCGACGGATGGGCGGCATGCGGACCCATAACCTACTGTATTCCCTTCCCAGCGCCATTGGGTCGACCACTGATACCGATTCCTTGATTCCATGATCGCAGTTTACCATGTGCCTAGCTTAACTCCATCTGATGTCGTCTAGTCAAAAATTACATTGCCAAAGAGGATTAAAGTTAGTTCATCATCAGGTCTTAAAATGATTGCTAAAACTTTTGCAATATGTTTGGTAGGAATGTAATTGGGATAAGAGCAAGATGATGATGATGATGATGATGCTTTCCGTGTGGTGAGGGAGTAAGAATACAACTCGCCAACCCCTCTCTTGTCCTTGGGTGTCGTAAAAGACGATTAAGGGATAATAATATGCATTGAAGCAGAATGAGAAAGCATCTATACAAGAGAAGGAAAACTCGAAACAAAATCTTATGCCAATATGTCTGACCAGTGTGGTATAGTAGATCCCGCCTTTGACGCTTGTGACTTAGGCGTTGGCGAAAGTTTAGTAGCTCCGTGCCACAGCGCGGGCCAACGGCGTGCGAGTCTCTGCAAGGAGACTGGGCAGAGCACAAGAAGTGGCCCGGAGGGAGGTTATCTAGCGGTGGAGGGAAGACCTAAAGTCGTAGGGCGGGGGACTATGGAGGCGGTTGCGCCGCATCTCCACCGCTGGCTCACAAGGAAGCACGGCAACCTTACATTTAGGATGGTGCAGGTGCTTACCAGACACGGGGTCTTCGGTAAGTAGCTGCATATGATTAGGAGAGGCTCCCGGATGTTATGAGTGTGGTGCGCTAACTGATGATGCGCGTCACACATTGGAGTTATGCCTGGGGGCCTCAGCGCCACGACCTGTCGTTGGTACTTAGAGCGGACCTGTCGCTGCCGACCATTATCGCAAAGATTCTCGGTAGCGACAGGTGCTGGTCGTCGATGGCCTCATTTTGCGAGGCCGTCATATCAAGGAAGGAAGTGGCGGAGCGGGAACGTGAGGCGCTTGCGTCTGTTGACTCGCTTCGCCACCGGCGACCCCGGAGGAGGAGGCGACAATATGCCCACCTACTACCACCGCCCTGAATACCAATGACAGGACGTGGCCAGACGGCCATGCGTTGGGGTGTCGGGGATTGAATGTTATCAGACGATCTATCCAGCACCCCGTAAAAGCGCGGAAGGAGCCGCTGTGGTTTCAGTGGGTATTCCGGCCGCGGATGTGGCCGGCGAGTACCACCGCAACCTTCACTTGCGGGGGACAGTGCGCATTTCTACAGTGTGACAGAAAAAAAAAGTGGTATAGTTGGTCAATGTTGCTCCAATAGTGGAGGAGGCCCGAGCCCAACAGTGAGACGTATATAGGCTGAGATGATGATATGTAATTCATCATCATCATCATCATCTCAGCCCCTACACGTCCCACTGCTGGGCTCGGGCCTCCTCCATAATGGAAGGGTAATTGACCTACTATACCACGCTGGTCAGACGTGTTGGTATAGGGTTTTATTTCGAGTTTTCCTTCCCTCGCATAGATGTTATATGCGTTTTATATCCCTTAGTCGTCTCGTACGATCACCCACGGGTAAGATAGGGGGTGGTGATTTGTATTCTTACTCCGTCACCACACGGAAAGATATGTAATTAGTTTGTTATAAATAACGTGTAAAACGTCTCCCATTAATACAATGTGGCGAGCCACAATTTATTTGTCATATACCACACTGCTCCGTATGGTGACGAAGAAAGAATACAATTTATCACCCACCTATCTTGCCCTTGGTGTCGTAAAAGACGACTAGGGGATTATAATATTCTGGGACGCGGTCGCAGACTTCTGCGAGGCAGTGATCTCGTAGAAGGAGGCCGCGGATGGTGCGCGTGAGGAGCGCAGCCTCGACGAAGCGACCCGCCGCCGGCGCGACTACCTGCGCGTCATGCCGCCCTAGCTGAGGCCGCGGGTGACGCGACCGGGGAATTAGTCCGTCACCCGCCGAGAGGTCGACGGCGTAAGGAAAGACCGAAGTCCTCCCCGAGGGGGGGACGTCGGTCGATGGGAGGGTACCCCATTAGGGGGTATTTCGTCGGGCCGACCACTGATGACAAGTAACCCTGCTCCGGTGGTCGGCCTAACGACGAAGGTGACGTGGTATTCGGGTGGGTTGCGGGTGTGCGTGCTTACGCCCCTTTGTCGCTAAAAAAAAAGGGAGATTATAATATTCATATAAAATCAATACAAGAGAGAAAACTAGAAGCGACACTCTACTGCTAACATATCTGACTAGCGTGGTATAGTGGGTTAATTTCCCGAAATTTTGTGGAGGAGCCCAACAGTGCCCAAGGTTGACGTAAAAACAACTAAGAGATATAGACCTGGGCCAGATTCATACGATGTCGTCTCCTCAACAGTTGCATTCTCAAGAAGGGGTGACGTCACGCAGGCGGCCAGTCATAAAATAAAAGTTTTAAAGCTAAAACCATCTCAAGTATGTATAGTGGAAGAAAAGTACATTTGTCGTCGACCTTAAGTAATTCCGAGTCATAATACTTACAGTAGGATGATGATGGCTTAGAACATTTATTTATGTATCGCATAAGGTATTGTACCGCCTGGAATTCGAATCCGCGACACGGTAGATCTATTTTCTTTTTTTTTTAAAAGACCTTTGCAATAATCCTTGTATTTACAAACATATAATTAACGGACACAAACTACATCCAGACTCAGAACAACAATTTGTGGCTCGCACAAAATGTTGTCCCGCGTGGGATTCGAATCTATAACACTGGCACGGTAGGTCGGTATCTTAACCACTACGCTGTCTGTGCAGTCGAGATCTGTATCATAATCTCTACGCTATCGATGCAATCAGTGGATATTAAAAATATTATGAATGAATCAAAAATAAGCTTCGCACGATGTTCTTTCATGGAAGTTGCGAGGTAATTTTTTTGCAATCATTGAATCGTATTAAAACCAGTTGGCACTTTTATACTGCATATTGTCGCTACTAAATTGCAAGTCAAGAACTTCTTTACGCTTTCTCCTTGTCTGGTTGTTAAGTTTCATTTCGGTAATAATTTATTATGAATTTATTTATTTTTTTAAATAACATGAAAATAAATGTTTGACGTTCAAAGTTTAAGATTGGTGGATAACATATTTCCGTGTGGAGACATTGTAAGAATTTAATTCACTACCCGTATTTTGTTCGTGTCATAAAAGGCGGTTAAGGAATATAATATGCATATAACGTCCATGCAAGAGAATGAAAACTTGAAATAAAACTCTATGCCAACAGTTATACAGTTTGGCATAAATCACTAAGTAATCTATACCAATAAATAAAATTGGAATGTCTGTTTGTAATGTCAAAATAATAGGCCCTTTTCATGCTCATATGGTTATTTGCACTATACATATGCCTAAAAATCACTTTATATTTTTTTTTGTCTGTCTACCTGCCCGTCTGTCTGTTTGTTCCGGGTAATCTTCAAAACGGCTGGACCGATTTAAAAAATTCATTCACTAATGGAAAGCTATAATATCGCGGAGTAAACTAGGCTATATTTTATCCCGGTATTCCCACGGGAACGGGAACTACGGAGGTAAGACGACAGAAACCGAAGCGAAGCGAGGACGGATTGCTAGTTGTAAATATGTGTATTTAAAAAAAAAGGTCTTACCAGCCTGGCATACTAGGTCAAATTCCCTCTTATTGTGAAGATGAGCCAAGCAATGGGACGTATATGTATTGAGGTGAATGAATGAATGAAAAAAATACTATACTATTTATGAATAGATACTGATTTGTATAATTTCATAGTTTATAGTTTTACGCACGGCATCGTTAATTTTAATAAAAGCTACATGGCTATTTGACAGTGACAATCTCATCAAAATCACCAAAGCCATTTCAGAAATTATTACGAAAAAATATAGAGGCGATTATCCATAATTTGTTTTTTTTTTTCTTATAAGTAAAGTATTTTTTGTCGTTGGCATTATGTGTTATTTTGGCATTGCAAATATCTTTTTATTTTGGTGTAGAAGACAAATATTATGTATACGATACGGTGAAAGGGAAAGTATCGTGTATAATACTACTATAAAATATACTAGCGTCTGCTCGCGACTTCGTCCGCGTGGTATAGATACTTTGGGTTAACGCTTACTTTAACCTAAGATTTTGTTTACGTAGAAGGTGATAATATTTTTTCATCATTCATCATCATCATTTCAGCCTATCGCTGTCCACTGCTGGACGTAGGCCAACATGAAGGACATTTTACACCCATTTTTATAAGGCGATATTGCCGTAACCGCCACGCTTGGCAGGCGGGTTGGCGATCGCAGTAAGATTTAGATGTTTTACATTTCCCAGGAGAGAACTACTGCCCACTCTACTGGTGAACCCTCAGCCGATTTTTACGACTCCCACGGGCAAGTGGTGACATATGTATTCTCAACCCGTCGCCACACGGGTGAAATCGCGGGCGTTTTTGTATATTAATAAGAAAATATCTGGTTGACCTGGTATATTTTTGTTGTATTTTTGTCGAATTTATTTAGATATAAATTAATACAAAATAAAAATTAAAAAATGAAAAAAATTCGATCCCACGCTGTTTGAATGCCAAAACAAAACAAAAAGAAAACTGGACAACTTCCCAACTAAGCTATTGCCAACGACGATGAAATTTGAATTCCTATTCAGAGACCCTCGCCTAGTTCCGGTTTCAGTCGCCTTACCCGCATAGTTCCCGTTCCCGTGGGAATACCGGGATAAAATATTCCTAAGTTACTCCTTATATAGACAGATACCTGGTAATAAAATATTATTTATATTTATCCAACCGTTTTGAAGATTATCCAAAACAATAAGACAGACAAAAATTTTTTAAACCGTATTTTCGCCATATGTATCGTGCAAATAACCGTATCAGCATAAAAAGAGCCCATTACTTTGACATTACAAACATACACTTCAATTTTATTTATATGTATAGATAAAGTGACCATATTTTTTTAACTCAAGACGGGACGCTTGAACTATTAATTGATCAAAATAGGACACTTGCAAAAATAGGCAAACTTGTGAAATTAAAAGTTAATAACTCAAGAACACGTATAAAGTCAGCAATAGTTTAGGTTTTTACCTAAATTATAAATATGGACTAAAAACAAAATAAAAAACGTCCCTGTCAGTATAACTATGATCAGTTAGGCTCTGTTTGTAAAGCAGGACATTTTGTACAGTTCAGGACAGCGGGACAGACCATTTGAAAACGGCGTTGTCCCGTTCAAAACGGGACGACGTATGGTCACATTATGTGTAGGTAAGGGTCCGTGTGGTGACGGAGTAAGAATACAATTCACCACCCCCTATCTTACTTACACGTGGGTGATTGTACGAGACGACTAAGGGAGATAAAACGCATATAACATCTATGTGAGAGAAGGCAAACTCGAAATAAAACCCCATACCAACACGTCTGACCAGCGTGGTATAGTAGGTCAATTACCCTTCCGTTATGGAGGAGGCCTGAGCCCAACAGTGGGACGTATATGAGCTGAAATGATGATGAATGATGAAGGGTTAACACACTGATGTATTTAAATTGATTCAATATAAGGAAGAGAAACTAGTATATTGAAGGCGGTTAGTAAATTTATATTTCACGCATATGTAAAATACATTAATGAAGTTATGTTTAATAGTTATTAGTTTTAAATTATATCTTTATATTACGTAATGCGTTATTAGAAATCAACGCTAATATTATTTAATTCGAAAGCAATAATAATGTTACAAAACCGAATGAGGCCGGATAACATAATAACATTATATCTATACCAATAAATAAAATTGGAGTGTCTGTTTGTAATGTCAAAATGATAGCCTTTTTTCATGCTCACACGGTTATTTGCACGACACCTATGCCTAAAATACAGATTAAAAAAATTTTTGTCTGTCTGTTTGTGCCGGGTAATCTTCAAAACGGCTGGACCGATTTCAAAAATTCTTTCACCATTGCAAAGCTATAATATCAGGGCTTAAACTAGGCTATATTTTATCTCGGTATTCCCACGGGAACGGAAACTACGCGGGTAAAACGACTCGAAGCGAAGCGAGGGCGGGTTGCTAGTGTTATAAATAAAACTGATTATAAGGATTTTATTGCGTTTGTATTTTATTTGTTAGCCCGTGACCACGAATGCTGTAAAGTATTCAAAATGTCAGGCAATCAAAAATCAATACAAACGGGATAAAATCCGTAGAAAATGTTTTATTTACAACTAGCAACCCGCCGTGCTTTAGTCTTCTTACTCGGATAGTTTCTGTTCCCGTGGGAATACCAGCATAAAATATAACCTATATGTACCCTGATATTATAGCTTTCCATTGGTGAAAGAATTTTTGAAATCGGTTCAGTGGTTTAAGCGTGAAAGTGATACAAAACAAACAAACTTAGTTTCGCATTTATAGTATTAGTAAAGACTAGCAACCCGCCCTCGCTTCGCTTCGGTTATAGGTTATAGTCGTTTTACCCGCGTAGTTCCCGTTCCCATGGGAATATCGGGATAAAATATAGCCTAGTTTACGCCCTGATATTATAGATTTCCATTGGTGAAAGAATTTTTGAAATCGGTCCAGCCGTTTTGAAGATTACCCGGAACAAACAGACAGACAGACAAAAATTTTTTAATTGCTATTTTAGGCATAGGTGTCGTGCAAATAACCGTGTGAGCATGAAAAAAGCCTATTATTTTGACATTACAAACAGACACTCCAATTTGAGGCGGCGGATCGCCTGCGTGAGGAGCGCAGCCTCGATGAGGAGGTCCGCCGCCGGCGACTGGGGCGGCGCAGGCGCAACTATCTGCGCCTCATGCCGCCTTAGCCGAGGCCGCGGGTGACGTGACCGGGGATTAGTCCGTCACCCGCCGAGAGGCCGACCGCGTGAGGAAAGACCGACGTCCTCCCTGAGGGGGGGACGTCGGTCGATGGGAGGGTACCCCAATAGGGGGTATTCCGTCGGGCCGACCACTGACGACAAGTTAACGCTGCTCCAGTGGTCGGCCCAACGACGAAGGCGACGTGGTTTTCGGGTGGGTCGCGGGAGTTGCGTGCTTAAGCCCCTCTGTCGCCCCGGACGGAGTGGTGCGGAGGCGCGCCGACCGCGGCCCACCCACAAAAAAAAAAAAAAAAAAAGACACTCCAATTTTATTTATTGGTATAGATGTGTAATACTCGCGTAAGTATCAGTAATCATTATTGTAAGGTTTCAAAAGCACCATCATCGTTATTGTATCAATTACTTGGAACCCACGCAATACTTAATTAATTTTTTTCCTTCGTACATATTGCAAGTTTCGGCAATTGTTTTATAACAGGCCGCCTTCTTCTATACCAATAAATAAAATTGGAGTGTCTGTTTGTAATGTCAAAATAATAGGCTTTTTTCATGCTCACACGGTTATTTGCACGACACCTATGCCTAAAATAGCTATTAAAAAATTTTTGTCTGTCTGTCTGTCTGTCTGTCTGTTTGTTCCGGGTAATATTCAAAACGGCTGGACCGATTTCAAAAATTCTTTCACCAATGGAAAGCTATAATATCAGGGCGTAAACTAGGCTATATTTTATCCCGGTATTCCCACGGGAACGGGAACTACGCGGGTAAAACGACTATAACCTATAACCGAAGCGAAGCGAGGGCGCATTGCTAGTTGAGAATATAATTGTTGACCAGATCAAATGGAGTAGGAATTGGTCTGTTTACATGAAACACTTAGTCGCACCACCCCGTCCGGGGCGACAGAGGAGAGTAAGCACGCACACCCGTAACCCACCCGTGCCACGTCGCCTTCGTCGTTGGGCTGACCACCGGAGCAGGGTGACTTGACGTCAGTGGTCGGCCCGACAGAATACCCCCTTGAGGGGTATCCTCCCATCGAGCGACACCCCCCATCATAACTGCCATCATACAGCACAATATATGTTTCAAAAACCATATTTTTTATATGTAATCTTAATTATTATTCCATGTGGTAACGGAGTAACAATACAATTCACTACCTATCTTGCCCAAGGATGTCGTAAAAGACGACTAAGTGATATAATATGCACCTGTGCAAGAGTAAGATAATTCGATCAGGTCAATTACCCTTCTAATGGAGGAGATTTTTTTTTGTGCGTACTGCTGTTGGCCGCAGATGGCCTTGACAGCTTGCGGACTATGGGTGAGCGCTGAGGGCTCTCAACCCGGAGAAAAGTATGCTAAGCGACATCGCACAACGGCTGCCCCTGTAGGGAATGGACCTCGGCTTGAGGCGTCGCTGGAGGCAAAGTGGGCGTGCCCACGTTTTGGTTCGTGACTTTTGCGCGGCGTGGTTTCGCACCTCGACGGCAAGGGCGGCACCGCGGATATTTATGTGATAAGGCCTCGCGGGCAGCGTAGGCTCTACGTTGAGCGAGTGTGATATTGTCATTGGAGAGGAGACTGGAGCCCAGCAGACAAGTATGAGTTGAGACGACGACGAATCTTAATTAGGGATGTGGATCCGGATACAAGTGCAGATGTTAATATAACACGATATCGGTTTCGGATACGGTTTTGGATACAGCTACGGATATTAAATTAGTTTAATAGATATTAAATTAGTTCGAACTAACCTAGTCTTTGATTGATTCTGATAGGGTTTATGGAATTGAAAATAGGCAAATGCTAACTGTTGTAATTATTTTAATTTTCTCTTTTAGGTGAAAGGCTTGCGTATCTCATACTGACACCGACACTATTAAAAAGCTTTATATCAGATTCGGTTACGGTTACGGGTTTATTTACACTTCAGATATACATAAAATCTCAAAACATCACTCTACACTAAGGAAATAATTCTTGTATTGCGGTAAACGTATAATTAACGGTCACAAATTACATCCAAACACAGAACAACAATTTGTGGATTGCACAAAATATTGTCCTGCGTGGGTTCAAACCCGCGACACTGGCACTGTAATGTTGTTATCTTAACCACTACGCCATCTGTGCAGTCAATTATTCATATAATTATTTTTATTTGATATAGATGACTGAGATTGAATTGATATAGATGTCACTGATTTAAGCTAAGAAAGAAAGACAGAAAATAAGACACTATAGTTACATGCTTGACATATAAATATACACAAAAGATATAAAAACGAAGACGAAAAAATATTGATAATTAAAATAATCGTAGTATATACAATTGAAATTCCAAGTATTAATGTCCAAAAGGCACAACAGCTCAGCATATCTATACCAATAAATAAAATTGGAGTGTCTGTTTGTAATGTCAAAATAATAGGCTTTTTTCATGCTCACACGGTTATTTGCACGACACCTATGCCTAAAATAGCAATTAAAAAATTTTTGTCTGTCTGTCTGTTTGTTCCGGGTAATCTTCAAAACGGCTGGACCGATTTCAAAAATTCTTTCACCAATGGAAAGCTATAATATCAGGGCGTAAACTAGGCTATATTTTATCCCGGTATTCCCACGGGAACGGGAACTACGCGGGTAAAACGACTATAACCTATAACCGAAGCGAAGCGAGGGCGGTTTGCTAGTATAGAATAAACTATTTTGTAGTGTAAATGTAATGTTTTAAAACTACGCCATTTAATTGGAGTATAAATTACTTTTTAGTGCATATATCCTTACTAATATTATAAACATAGCATAGCAGGGAGTAACATAGGCTATATTTTATCCCGGTATTCCCATGGGAACGGGAACTACGCCGCGGGTAAGGCGGGGAGGACGTCGGTCTTTCCTCACGCGGTCGGCCTCTCGGCGGGTGACGGACTAATTCCCCGATCCAGTCACCCGCGACCTCGGCTAGGGCGGCTTCAGGCGCAGGTAATCGCGCCTGCGCCGCCCAGTCGCCGGCGTCGGTTATTTTATTGTCCCTTACCTGGTCTCTATTCATACTTTTGTGACAATTCAAACTCAAGGTCCTACTGAGATTTACCTGAAGGTAATCATTTGCTTTGCCCCAATCACAAATCGATATCTCGGATAATTTGTTAATTTTTATATGGTTTTGTATGTGTACTTGCCGTATGGTCACGCTAGAAGAATATAATTCACTTCTTCATTCATTATTTTTTTTTCCTGTGGGTCGTATAAGACGAAAAAGGGATTATAATATGCAGATAACCTCTTCGTCGGGTCCGATGACGGCGACCATGCAATCTAAGTGGTGTTTCTTTGATGAGCACGTACGTGATTTGCAAAGCCGAACTTGGTTTTAAATGTTCGGTCGCATTGTGCGCAGTAGAGCTGTCCTTGGTCATTATATGTGTATTGGTAGGAGGGCTTCGGTCGAGTCTTCCGCAGATGGCGCTTATAGTCAAAGTGTTTAAGCCGAGTTTCTTCGAAAGATGCTGCAGGTTTTTTGTCATTAACGCGCTACTCTGTTCTCATCGACCCAAGGTCCCCCCAACTCGACAAACTCGCAATAAGGCTATATAAACTTATTTTATTAGCGTGGTATATTAGACTCCCCATTGAGGAGGAGGGTCGAGGCCAGTAGTGGGACGTATACAAGCTGTGATAATGATGATAATATGTCAATCATCATCATCATCGTTTCAGCTCATATACATACGTCCCACTGTTGGGCTCGAGCCTCCTCCACAATAGGAGGGAAATTGACCTACCATACCATGCTGGTCAGACAGGTTGGTTTTATTTAGAGGGTTGGTTTTTTATAGGGTTCTCGAGTTTTCCTTCTCTTGCATAGATGTTATATGCATATTATATCCCTTAGTCGGCTTTTACAACATCCACGATATCATCTTATCTCAGCCCACATAAATCCCACTGTTGGGCTCGAGACTCTTCCAAAATAAAAAGGAAAATGACCTACTATACAGCTCTAGTCAGGCGTATTGGTATAGCGTTTCATGTTGCGTTTTCCTTCTCTTGCATAGATGTTACTGCAAATTAGGATAAGAGATATGTCCCTTACTCGTCTTTTACGACATCCACGGGCAAGAGAGGGGGGTGGTGAATTGTATTCTTACTCCGTCGCCACACAGAAAATATACATAAAACCCGTAATTAGTACCGCTGTAAGTTCGGGTGACGTGACCGGGGATTAGTCCGTCACCCGCCGAGAGGCCGACCGCGTGAGGAAAGACCGACGTCCTCCCCGAGGGGAGGGACGTCGGTCGATGGGAGGGTACCCCACGTAGGGAGTATTCCGTCGGGCCGACCACTGATGACAAGTAACCCTGCTCCGGTGGTCGGCCCAACGACGAAGGCGATGTGGTTTTCGGGTGGGTTGCGGGTGTTGCGTGCTTACGCCCCTCTGTCGCCGTGGACGGAGTGGTGCGAGGAGCGCGCCGACCGCAGCCCATCCGAAAAAAAAAAACCGCTGTATTAAGTGTATTACACAATAGTTCGCGGAAAAAGTATTTTTGCATATAGTCTGTATTAACTTTTAATAAAATCTCTTTGGCTGTACTAGTTGCATCTGGTTTTGATACCATTAAAAAGGTTACATTTGAGAAAAATAAACATTTCTTCTTCTTCTTTTTTGTCTTGGCAATCAGCTACTTATACGAGCCATTTTTGTCAGTGTCGAGTTATAATTTTCTTTTCAAATTATCAGTTTCTTTATGTCAGTAATGGTCCGTAAGTCAAAGTGTCGCCTTCAATAGTGTAATGGCCACCGTTAAGGGTATCTTCTGAGAATTTTGGTGAAAACAGAAAGGTGTACCGTAAAGGATGTACCTATACCTAGCAGTTTTATATAATATTCACTACACCTCAGCAGTTCTGCTGCTATACAGGGTGTATCAGGTTATGGAGCAACTGTTCGAGTATGTTGTAGTTTAACGGTCATAGATCATAATTAGAATGTACATTACACAAAAAACAATATAACATAAAAGTTATAGTGATTTCAAAAAAATGTGTCTAAGAGTTTATGCCTTAAATGTTATGTAGGCATGTACAGACAGAATACATGTAGGCATATAAAGCTTCGACAGTATAATTTAATTCATTTATACCTAGAATTGCGCAAACGCTTCAACAGTAGGTACAACGGCAAGCGGTCAACGCTCATAGGCCGATCAGCTGTTTTAAAGCGAAGTTTGTTTTGCTTATGTGAACGTAATCATTGATTTCATCAATTTCTAATGAATATTTAACAAAGTATGAATATGTTGCGTATTAAGTATCAGCTTTATACATTTCAATCAGATTTACACGAAAAAGCGATGACAAAATTTAAAACTTTACATGTCTCTAATTTCTAAACGAATCAATATTTTTCGTTCAATTTTTTTTATGGGTTCCTACCACCATTGCCTAGCCCCCTTTTGACCAGTTGGCCCATAACCTGATACATCCTGTATATTACATAAAATGCCATCAAAATGATTCAATATAATATATTAAAACACTAAGATATTGAATATAATACAAAAACACCACATGACACTTCCAGATTCCCGCCAAAAACCCCAAAAGAAACATTTTGGCAAACTGTTGTTTACCGCCGTTTTTCATTTGAGCGAATGTAATGAAGAAATTAGATACATTATAAAATTTTATTACAAAACAAAAAGGAATAAATGCAACGTAAGCCGCGAAAAAATATTGTGACGTTTATGGACTTAATATAGTGTTGGTAAGAGTAGCACAAAGATGGTTTAAACGTCCGGGAATTTTGATTTCAAAGACGCACCACACTCTCATCGCCCCACCAGTGTCACTGATAAAATCGCCGCCCACGACTAATAATATCGTAATCTTAGAATAATAACGTTTAGAAGGTAAGCCCGCGCACAAAAAATTAAGCATTTAAATTGGAGCCTAATGGAGCTTACGTCAGAGCGTTTCGTAGTGTACAAAGTCACTGTACTGCATGTACACAACTCTTAAAAAATAAATAGGTAATTATGACGGTTTGTGCGTTCAAATGGTGTCCCAACACATTTGAAAAACATAAAAAGTGTATTAACATTACTTTTAAAGGTATTTCGACGATTTATGTTAATAAAAACAAATTTAGATTTCATAATTTGTATAGTGGTGTGCGTGTGTACGTGTAGTATTTTAGGCTTCATGTTTTTGATTGCTTAAGTACTGACATTATTCTTCTATGCGTTATTATTCTAAGATCGTAATGGAAAAAACTAAATTTTACAGGAAAAATAAAATACGGTTTTTGGCTTGTAACTTTTTACCAGGTTTACATAGAAAAAATATTTATATACTTATCAAAACATACATAGCTGTTTTTTATTTTTTAATAATATGCAATAAAAAAAATATAGTCATACTGGGTCAAAGTTATGAGCGAAAATATATATTACCAAAATTGAAACAGAATCTTCATCCGTGAAGCAACAATACGTTGTAAATAAAACTACTTTTACAGATTTTATCGCGTTAGTATTTGATTTATGATTGGGAGGGTACCCCAAGTTGGGAGGGTACCGAGGGCCGACCACTGATGACAAGTAACCCTGCTCCAGTGGTCGGCCCAACGACGAAGGCGACGTGGTGTTCGGGTGGGTTGCGGGAGTTGCGTGCTTAAGCCCCTCTGTCGCCCCGGATGGAGTGGTGCGGAGGCGCGCCGACCGCAGCCCACCCAAAAAAAAAAAAAGTATTTGATTTATGATTGCCCGACGTTTCAAACACTTTACAGCATTCATGGTCACGGGCGGACTCAACACAACAATACGATTTTATTATGGATATTGATCCACACAGTAAAGCCGGTTTCAGACTACGCTATAATATAATAGCATATAGTATATAGCTCATAGCACAACAATATCGCGCACCATACATTGTTACGGACACGTTCACACTGTACTGTATTATATTTTATACTGTACTATATTTTATGTATGGTGCGCGATATTGTTGTATTATGAGCTATATACTATATGCTATTATATAAAAATCTCGTGTCACAATGTTCGTTCCCATACTCCTCCGAAACGGCTTGACCGATTTTTATGAAAATTTTTACGCATATTCAGTAAGTCTGAGAATCGGCTACTATCTATTTTTCAAACCCCTAAGTGATAAGGGGTGTCCACCCCAAATTTTTTTTTTAATTTTTAGGGATGATGAGCATCGGACATGCTCGAAACCCGGGTCGACGTAATCGATCTCAGCACGTGAGTATTTTTGCCGTTTTAGATATTATAATATGGATCAGTCTCACGATAATTTCAATACTAAAAAAATTTTTAGCGAATTTTAAAATTTGAATTTTAAAAAAAAGCATTAAAAATATATACAACCCTAAATTTTCACTATTCTATCACCAACCCCTGCTTTTTAATAGTTATTTTAATAATTTGATCATTTTTTATCCCGCTCGATAACATCAATTATTATTATCACTTGGTAAGTTATCCCCTCTATGTGTCTGCCGGTGTCACTTCTCACCCAGTAAACAGCACGGAGTAGGGATGTCAATGAAGATGGTCTCCTATTTCTCTCAAACAATAAGCTTTCCCTCACTCCCTCTACAGTTTTCGCGAAGCCACCATTTTAAATGGCAAGTTTCGAGGTGAAAATATATTAATACCACTAATACCTATTATATTCACAGATGTGCCAATTCAATTTCCGATTAGATTGGCATTTACAATGACTATTAATAAATCCCAAAGCTAAACAATGTCTGTTTGTGCCTTAGATTTGAGCACACCATGTTTTTCACACGGACAATTACTCGTATGTCGTTGCATGCTCTCGAGTGGGTAAACCATCAAGTTTGTAGGTATTAGCTGAAGACGGGCTAACAAAAAATATTGTTCACGCTGTAGCATAAAGAGATTAAGATTATGTAATGATTTAATGATATAAATAATTATTACTTAAAATAAATTATAATAAATTAAAAAATTAATGATTGATGTTTTGTTTTTTTTATGTTCCCTCATTGTTCACAGCGCTCCATGTTTTTTTCACTCATATACCATACCCTTACACACTTACAATAAGTTAGTTATTTTCTTTCTACACTAGAAAAATAAATTCTCTAGAAATTATTTACATGGCAAAACAACGTTTGCCGGGTCAGCTAGTGCTATTATATTATAGTGTAGTTTGAAACCTGCTTAAATAGTGTGATGCGATCTTATTCACTGTTTTAAGGCACAGAACACATAAATGTTAACTGGTGCGGCATTCAAAATAACGAGTGCAACTCTTATTAAATATGGCGACATAATTACTGTAACAAGGTAAGGAAATTATCACCCGAATAATATGGTAATATACCTACATCGCCGAAATAAGTTTTATTTTTTTGTACCCCTATATAATCCTGATAGCAGTTTGCTGTACAAGGTGAGACAATCGAAAGTTGGTAATAACCTATTATGATATATATATATATATATATTATATATATGACATATATAGGGGCGTTTTTGGCTTTATGTGAAAAGTACAAGTAAAATCAAAATTTACTATCTCGAGAAGTACTCGTACGAATATTCTGGAAAAAAAAGAGTGTGTGTTCAAAGTACTCATATCAGAAATAAAGTTCCTTTTTCATTATTCTTTATCCTTTATCTCATTCTCTCGCCGGGTGAATCCTATACATTTACGTGTTTGTGTCTCCATGGACTCGCTTTTTCGTTTCATCGAGTTTGAAATCACAACGATTTTAAAAAAGGTTCACTTCCAAAATTCACAAAAGTGTAATCAAGCTCCTAGATCAATAATTCCCAATAAAAGTACTATTCTATAGTAGGTAATGGCTTGGCCACGACTTTGGTCTTAGCGGCGCGCGGCGCGGCGTGCCGAGCGGCGTTGGTGAGCGGTGCGTTTTGGACGCCACGTACCCTCAGCAGCGGTTAGCGGCAGCGGCCGCGGTGGACGTATTTAGGTAATCAATACGTATTCAAAATCATGGCGTTATCAAAATTATCCCTTCTCTGTTAGTTAGATATGGTAGGACCACACTGTCGACAGTTATCTGTCTACAGCCGCGGGCCGGTCCGTCCGGGGCAGTACCATGCTCTCGCAGAAAATCGACGTCTGAGTAGTAGCAATTTGTTACTGCACTTCGTTCGGTGAGCGAGAGAGCCGGAAGCCCAACTTTCTGAGGGTGATTGCGTGTGGAGGGTTTTGGTGGTGCCCTTGGTATCACTGAGCATCAATGCACGCATTCACACTCCCTTCGCTTTCTTCGCGGTAGGCAACGGCCTTGTAAAGGTCCATGAGCAGCAGCAACACTTACCATCAGGTGTACTGTTTGCTCGTTTGCCACCGTTTGCAATAAAAAAAAAAAAAAAAAAAGATTGCAGTACATTTTTAAAACAAGATATTCTTAATATGACAAAAGGAGTGCACGAACTATACATATAAGGATCGGTATTTAAATGGCGAATTTCGTGACCTATACGAAGGTTTTTATATTTATATTGGATATCTTTTCACTTACGTGCAACCGCTATTCGCGATAAGTATAGAAATTATTTCATAAATAATCCAATAGTCATATAAGTAAAACTTGTCCACTATCTAGGTACATTATTTAAATATATTACGTAGTAATTACAGCGTTAGCAACTTGAAGTGGACTGACTATCGTACCAGGGGCGTAAAATTATCGTACATGGATCGAAATTATCGTATTTTTTAGGATAATGTCTATTATAGATAAATAAATCATATAAATTGCAATATTGATATGCATGCAAGTACTCTATAGTTTATTTTTTTAAACCACCGCTGTCAAATCAACAGAACACTGAAACCCAAATGTTTTACACGTGGTAGTATTGGTAGATGCTATACTAATTAATAAGAAAGCGTGTACAGCAGGCGCTGAATAAAGTTACAGTATCGGCAGTGGTGAAACTTAGCAGAGCGGATCGTAAGAACCAATAGGAATAGAGAACTTGTATTTCCCGGTATTTTCCCAAGATTTTATTGGACAAAATAAAATCATGCTACTGCGATTTAGACTATCAGCGCATGAGTGAAATAATATAAATTCTCAAATTTTGCATCATGATAGAAATTATCGTACAATCTGCGTACGATAATAATATGCTATCGTACATCGTACGTAGGCACAAAATTATCGTATGTGTACGATAATTGTCGTACGGTTCCGAAAGCTGAGTAATTATGTTTATTGTCTCTGTAAGTACCTACTTACTGAGATAAACTTTAAAAACTTGTCGACTACTTATATATCGTATAAGACATACTAGTAATTTCGTGTGTAGTTACATATCTACAGACGAAACTACTGATATGTTTACTAAGCGTTTTGCTAATTAGGTATCTACTATCTACCTATTGACAGAGAACAAAATAAACTTTCAAAACTTGTCAACTATCTACCTACATTACGTAAACATACCAGTAGTTTTGTCAACATAGTAGCTTTGTTTAGTAAGTATCTAGGTTCTATGTTTTTGTGTTATCATCACACCGCACATCACCGCAGCCCACGTACGTCCCACTGTTGGGCTCGGGCCTCCTTACAATGGGAGGGAATTTGACCTACTATACCATGCTGGTCAAACATGTTGGTATAGGGTTTCATTTCAAGTTTACCTTCTCTTGCACAGATATTATGTGCATATTATATCCCATAGTCGTCTTATACGACATCCACGGGCAAGATAGAGAGTGGTGAATTGTATTCTTACTCCGTCACCACACGGGAAGGTAGAAAATAAATCGTCATAACTGATTTGAGGTAAATGAATTTGAAATAAAGTGTAATAATAACTGATTGACTGCACAGATGGCGTAGTGGTTAAGACCGACGTACCGTACCAGTGTCGTGGGTTCGAATCCCATACAGGACAACACTTTGCGCTATCCACAAATTGTTGTACCAAGTCTAAATGTAATTCGTGTCCATTAGTTATATATTTGTAAAGTCGCCCGTAATACCAGGATTATTTCCTCCATTCATCCATCCATCAGCCTACAGATGTCCACTGCTGGACATAGACCTCCCACGAGAATGTCACTCGGAACGGTCCTGCGCCACTTGCATCCAACGTTTATTACCTCGGTCTTTAAAAATAATTGTAATAAATAAAACAAAACGGAAACATTAGTTTCGTATCACAAAGCAAGCTCAAATTTATGTACAATCGTACGTTGTCTGAATGAGGCTTTTATGATAATATTTTTGCTTTGTTTACAAATAAAACAAGTAATTACCATAGTTTAAGTAAACACTTATGGCGAGTAGGTATTTTGAAAATCAATTCATCACACAATAGTTTTAATTAGCATTTGTTATTATATATAATTAGAATTACCATGTAACTAACAAGAAATAAAAATATATGACCGTCACATTTAGAAATAATATTATTATTATAAAATTATCCACATTATTTGGAGTTCGAGGGTAATGTGCGCTTGAAAATAAAACATCCTATTTGCACGCGGTTTACGACGGAATAAAAATACAATTGTTGCCATCCCTTATTTAAGCTTAGTAGTCGCAAAAATAAGGTAAGGGTCTTACCAGGAGAGTGGACTGCAGCTCCCTCCTAGGAAACATATAAAATCTTATTGAGATCGCTATCTCGCCTGCAATTATAGCACCTACATACATAGATTTACGCCTCTTTCCGATAGGGGTAGGCAGAGACTAATTCCCTTCACTTGTTACGATCTTGACATACCACTTTTGCCTCCTCCACATTAATTATTTCCTCATGCACAATATTTTCATTTGTGGGTAATGCCTACGTTGAAAAGTGGACAATAAAAGAAGGAATAATAATGATTATTATGACTTACATGTGGTATAGTTCCTTCTGGCTTCCTGGTGTAGTCCAAATGCATTCCGCCTACTTCAATAACACCCGGCAATAAAGGACGAACACCATTCAAACTATGAAACGTATTCAATAGCACAGCGCTAACATTTATAGCAAGATCCTGTAAATCCGGAATCCTTCCAAAACGTCTCTCAATCATCGCCTGCTCTTTTAATTGAATGGCATGTCGATACCATATTTTATAATACATACTCAGTACAGTATTTTCAAGTCTTTGACGAAAAGACATTTTAGATGTGCAGGATGAGGAGACGATGGGTATGTACGAAGGGTTATCAGTGACCCCGATGCGGTCGGCAGACCACTGCATCATGGAGCTCGATAATAATGAAACAATTGGCGCTTTTATTCCATACACATGCGCTAGTCCAAGCATGCAATCACTGTTGAATTGCTCCACTAAAATAAGGTCATAATTTTTCTGCAAAACCTCTGCTAGTGGTGGAAAATCAACAATTTTGGAGCAAACATCCAGAGCCATATCTGCCAATGGTTGGAAGTCCAAAACCTGCATAATAGTTTTCTCTAGCCCTAAGACATTTAGGACTTTACTAGTGCTGTCGAAGAAGTTTAAATCGATTACTTCTAGACCTTGAGCGGACAACCCTTCTAAGCTCACACTAGTATAGTTTGCTGGTGGATCCTTCATTGGAAAAAATGATACAACGGTAATATGATGACCTCTTTCGGCTAGCGTTTTTAAAAGTGGATCGAAAACCATTTGATGGCTTTTTCCTGTGTGTGGAAAGAGTCCGAGAATTCTTCCGGCGTATACATTTTGTAGCGTAAGTATTACGAGTAGAAATGATATCGTCCGCATGGCGAGCGTGCGGATGCGCGACGGGACTGGCACTGTCGTATCGGTCGAGTATTGCCGATGAATTCGTACGAATGACTACCGCCCAGGCTATTTGCAGTCAAAGTTATGTTACACAATGTTCTAATAGGGTTGTAACATTGATAAAGCGAATGCCATTGTAAAATACTGTTTGTTACGATAACTGGGTGAAAGTGAGAGATTTAAAATCGGTCAAGCGTGAAACGGTCGTAAGAAATTGTCACAACAAAATAAATTTTACCAATTGAATATACGGTGAAGTTTAATTAATATAAATCGAAAAACTTTATTATAGATTTATTATAAACTAAATCTATACCAATAAATAAAATTGGAGTGTCTGTTTGTAATGTCAAAATAATAGGCCTTTTTCATGCTCACACGGTTATTTGCACGACACCTAGGCCTAAAATAGCAATTAAAAAATTTTTGTCTGTCTGTCTGTTTGTTCCGGGTAGTCTTCAAAACGGCTGGACCAATTTCAAAAATTCTTTCACCAATGGAAAGCTATAATATCAGGGCGTAAACTAGGCTATATTTTATCCCGGTATTCCCACGGGAACGGGAACTACGCAGGTAAAACGACTATAACCTATAACCGAAGCGAAGCGAGGGCGGATTGCTAGTATATAATAATACTATAAATGCGATGATAAAGCAATGGTAGGCAGTACCCAAGTACAGCCAATACCATATCTATACCAATAAATAAAATTGGAGTGTCTGTTTGTAATGTCAAAATAATAGGCTTTTTTCATGCTCACACGGTTATTTGCACGACACCTATGCCTAAAATAGCGATTAAAAATTTTTTGTCTGTCTGTCTGTTTGTTCCGGGTAATCTTCAAAACGGCAGAACCGATTTCAAAAATTCTTTCACCAATGGAAAGCTATAATATCAGGGCGTAAACTAGGCTATATTTTATCCCGGTATTCCCACGGGAACGGGAACTACGCGGGTAAAACGACTATAACCTATAACCGAAGCGAAGCGAGGGCGGATTGCTAGTATATAATAATACTATAAATGCGATGATAAAGCAATGGTAGGCAGTACCCAAGTACAGCCAATACCATATCTATACCAATAAATAAAATTGGAGTGTCTGTTTGTAATGTCAAAATAATAGGCTTTTTTCATGCTCACACGGTTATTTGCACGACACCTATGCCTAAAATAGCGATTAAAAATTTTTGGTCTGTCTGTCTGTTTGTTCCGGGTAATCTTCAAAACGGCTGAACCGATTTCAAAAATTCTTTCACCCATGGAAAGCTATAATATCAGGGCGTAAACTAGGCTATATTTTATCCCGGTATTCCCACCGGAACGGGAACTACGCGGGTAAAACGACTATAACCGAAGCGAAGCGAGGGCGGGTTGCTAGTTAGCTAATAAGTATGAGGTTCAGATATTAGTTTAAAGTCTGAAGTTAAATACATGACTAGAACTAATTCTATAATATTTTTTTTCTGTTTCTACTTCTACTTCTCCTTTACAGTTTCAGGTTTCATAATGAAAGGGAAAATGACTATACCCGAAAGATTCATTTTTATGCAGTTATATCATCTGCCAATATTGCTAAAACGTCTTTTGCAACATTTGATTTTATTGCCTACTAGCAACTCGCTTCACTTCGGTTTTCGTCGTTTTAACCGCGTAGGTCCCGTGGGAATACCGGGATAAAATATAACCTAGTTTACTCCCTGATATTATAGCTTTCCATTGGTGAAAGAATTTTTGAAATCGGTCCAGCCGTTTTGAAGATTACTCGGAACAAATAGACAGACAGACAAAAATATTTTAATCTGTATTTTAGGCATAGGTGTCGTGCAAATAACCGTGTGAGCATGAAAAAAGCCTATTATTTTGACATTACAAACAGGCACTACAATTTTATTTATTGGTATAGATTGGTGGCAGATGAGTAAGCAGCCAATCTGATGGTAAGCAGTAATGGCCTGTCATGGACCTTAACAATACCAGGGGTGGCGTTAAATCGCTACTTAGCTTGAAAAAAGAGAAAAGAGCTCCACTTGAATTTCGTTTGAATATAGCACAAATAGTTCATTCCAGAGCTTGCACGTGCGTGCGAGAAATGAAGGTTGAACATCAGTTCACCGAGAAGAAGTGATAAAGAAGTAGTGATTTTGAATGGTATTCTTACTTCATCTATGAAGGAATAAATGTCACCACCCTGTTTTATGCCAATTGGTTGGGGTCGAAGCAATATAAGTAAGTACTCCTTCTCCCTCGTACGTAAGAGTTAATGGAAACAGTTTTATAACCAGACTGCCTGTCATCAGATAGATTTGCTTCATATCTATGTTAAGCTATTGATCGTACTTTGCGAAATCCACAAGCAATCTAAAGGTTCGTAATATTCATAGCTACCAAACAGCAAGACATGGGATTTTCATTAATTTCTGCTCATTTACGTCTCACTGTTGGACTCCAGCCTTCTCCACAATACGAGAGAAATCGACCTACTATCATGCTGATCAGATGGGTTTAATTTCGAGTTTCCTTTTTCATACATGGTTGTTATTCGATGGTCCCTACGTACATAAAGACATGTCAACAATGGCATTTTCTATTGTATTCTTTAGCCTTTTTTATTGTATTCTTTAGGCTTTTTTATTGTATTCTTTAGCCTTTTTTATTGTATTCTTTAGACTTTTTTATTGTATTCTTTAGGCTTTTTTATTGTATTCTTTAGGCTTTTTTATTGTATTCTTTAAGCTTTAGATTTTCCGGTGGTCGGCCCAACGACGAAGGCAAGGTGGTTTTCGGGTGGGTTGCGGGAGTTGCGTGCTTAAGCCCCTCTGTCGCCCCGGACGGAGTGGTGCGGAGGCGCGCCGACCGCAGCCCACCCACAAAAAAAAAAAAAAGCTTTAGATTTTCAATACGCACATATCATACTGCATATGTATTGAAAATCTAAAGCCCAAAGAATACAATAAAAAAATGTAATTTATGACATGAAATGTCTTTATGTACGTAGGGACCGTCGATATGCATAGTTAATCCTTCAGTTATGTTTTACGATAACCACGGGCAAGGTGATGAATTGTATTCTTACTCCGTCACTACATGGAAAGGACGTAGAAATAAATGTATTTATTCTTAAATTATTTTTGCTTTCCCTGTCACTATAGACGTAAAATTAGATAAAGTAACACATATGTTCTCCGGTGGTATAGAATTATCGTGTCATTGTACCTTGTGAGGCAATAGTGCGCATATCTGTATTTACGTATGCTTTATCGGCTGATTGAGGTGTATTGATCATATTGTTTCATCATGTCAATCCATACGTCTCACTATTAGTCTCGGGCCTTCTCTATGGGAGGGAAATTGATCTATTATACCACGCTGGTCAGACGTGATCGCATAGAATTTCCTTCTCTTACATTGATGTTATCTGAATATTAATCTCTTAAGCGACTTTTACTACACCCACGTTTAATAGAGGGGGCGCTGAATTATATTTTTACTTCGTCACTACTCGGAAAATCATCACTGATCATATACACTCACTTAGACCTTTCCTCTTTTGGAGAGAGACTGACCTACTATACCAAGTTCGATCCTCTGTGAATACTTTAAAAGCGGCTTTAATCGCTAGGTATTCGCACCAATTTCTGGGAGCTTTTATTGCATTATTTGCGGCAATGGTTTAAAGACCGGCGGCCTGCCTGACTTCAATCTCCTTGGGAATGTAATTGTTGACTTAAAGGTAGGTAGGAGTTGGCCGAGGTCGATGAAAAAAAATTATTACACTAAATTAAAACCTAGTGTAGAAAAAAAATCTTAAGAAGTAAATATTTATGTTTCCTAAGTAATTATGTTTACTTGAGTAAATAATAAACTACTTATACATAAAATATTGAATAATTATACAAACTAGTAGTCGCGGAGTGGTCGAGATTCGGCTATAATTCATTTAAATAATTTTTTCTGTTACACAATTTTCTTTTAATTTTATTTATGTGTAATTGTAAATTGAGCAGCTGTATTTCCCTAATAACTAATATACAAATCTCTATTAGACATTGTCATCATAACTATGATTGTTTGACATTCAGTTCGATCAAAGATTTTAACCGTAAACAAAAGTGTATAAGCGTTGGTGTGTGTGTGCGTGCGTGTGTAGTGATTGCGTTGTAGTGTGCGTAATGCATTTTTTAATGAATTTAATGTATTTCTAATCCATTATTATATTTCAGTTATATGCACTTCTCCTCATTATATACTTCAACTGTGCCAAATTTCATACTTATCGATCCACGTAAATTTCGTAAAAAGGGGTACATAGTTTTTGCTTCACGCTATATACCTAGATGCTTTTCAAGTTTGCTTGTAGAGATTTCATATATTTTGTGCCATATATTTACGACCGATCTTTTGTTAAAATCCTAGCAAAAATATACAGTAGAAACTCGATTAACCGGACTAATTATTATCGGTAGGTATTCAGATAATCGAAAATCCGGATAGTCGAATGTATGAAAAACCTCCTTCGGTTTTTTGCATAATTTTATGCTTTTATTAAAATACAAATACTGCGGAGCATGCTACTAACTAAAACAATAATTAAACGCATACGGCAACGACTCCGCAGGGCGCGGACGAGACATTCCATTTCAGACACATTGCTTGCATAAATTCGATTTGTAGATACAATACATAGGTCGCGGTTGGCAGTAAGGATAATCGCGAATCTGTATAACCGACGGCCGCATAACCAAGTTTATAATGTATATGTTTGAGATCCATGCGATAACGGAGTTAGAATATAATTCACCAACACATTCTTCTTGCTCGTGGGCGTTCTAAAAGACGACTAAGGGATATAATAACATATAACATCTATGCAAGAGAAGGAAAACTGGAAACAAAACCTTATACCACCATGTCTGACCATCATGGTACACATCTATACCAATAAATAAAATTGGAGTGTCTATTTGTAATGTCAAAATAATAGGCTTCTTTCATGCTCACACGGTTATTTGCACGACACCTATGCCTAAAATATAGATTAAAAAATTTTTGTCTGTCTATCTGTCGGTCTGTCTGTCTGTCTGTCTGTTTGTTCCGGGTAATCTTCAAAACGGCTGGACCGATTTCAAAAAATTCTTTCACCAATTCACCAAGAATTTTTTTTCTGGGCGTAAACTAGGCTATATTTTATCACGGTATTCCCACGGGGTCCTATACCAACCTGTCTGACCAGCATGGTATAGTAAGGTCAATTTCCCTCCCATTGTGGAGGAGGCCCGAGCCCAACAGTGGGACGTATATGAGCTGAAATGATGATGATGATGATGATTCCCACGGGAACGGGAACTACGGGGGTAAAACGACTAAAACCGAAGCGAAGCGAGGACGGGTTGCTAGTACATAATATACATGGTAATATACATGTCCGTGTGGTGACGGAGTAAGAATACAAATCGCCACTTCCTATCTTGCTTGTGGATGTCGTAAAAGACAACTAAGGGATATAATATGCATATAACGTCTATGCAAGAGAAGGAAAACTCGAAATAAAATCCTATACCAATCCGTCTGACCAGCATGGTATAGTAAGGTCAATTTCCCTTCTATTGTGACGGAGGCTCGAGCCCAACAGTAGGACATACATATATGAGCCGAGATAATAACATAAGCATCAGTATTTAATTTATAATAGTGCAAGTGTATTCTCATAATAAAATGGTTAAAATTTAAATTGCTTTTTAACAACTTTGGTCATTTACCTAAATTGCGTAACTACGATTGTCTCGAAATCGAAATATGTATATAATAATAGTAACTGTCTCAACACACGCTGTTCTATCAAATCTAAAAAAAATAAATGCAATTTTCCTTGATATCAATCACACCTTTTTTTTTTATTTATTACTATTATCAATAATACAAAAATGACAACTGGTTGCTTACAATCTAAAAATCACTAAGATTTGTCCAGATTGCAATAATATTCTGCTTTATCGAACCAACAACAATCATTTAAAGAAAAACAAACCACTCAATCGTAATTAAATAACCTACCTACATTTAATGTTTAAGATTTGAGCCACTCTGCCAGGCCATTACACTTATTATTGCGACAGTGAAGGTAAGTGTAGAAAGGCGAGTAAATGTTGTAAAGTGTATGAGCTACAGGCTGTTTAAAAAGTATGTTTTCAATTTCGGTTTTATATTACCTGATTACACACATAAAAAATCATCAAAATCGATCCAGCCGTTTAGTAGGAGGATCTATATAATATGTTATACAAGTGTCTCAGGTTATGGAACAACTGTTCGAGTATGTTGTAGATTAACAGTCGTGGATCGTAATTAGAATGTATATTACACAAAAAAAGGATCCGTCGCTCAGGACAACTAGCAGATGTAAAACATCGAAATTATTTTGTACAAGTATATATGCGTAAAAGAACAGATCACGACAGGTACTAATATGGCAAAATGTATAAACAAAATATTACGATTATTTTATCCAGAAAATGATGATTTTTATTCAATAAACATTTATTTCCATTAGTATACACTATTTAAATTATTAACCTATACACTATAGATATGTGATAAGATTAATAATTTATTTTGAGCTCACTAGATGGCGTTGTACAAAATTCTAAAACAGGTAATGGTTTCGTTATACAAAAGTACATATCCAAGCGTGACGTTAACGCCACGCCAGCGGTCAGCTTCACACTCGCCTGTAGATGTTTCTCATTCAAAACAATGACTTACATAAAGATAAGCCAAGATTAGGGACACGATATCGAAACGAAAGTATCGATACTGTGCTCATGAGTAGTATCGAAGAAAAACTATCGTAGTCAATAAAGTATCGAAACAAAAGTATCGATACTCCAAAGTATCGAGTACTGAGTACTTTTCCGAGAATCCAGGTCGTGATGACGTTTTTTTTTTAGGAATTTGTCCTGATTTGATGAGCTTTTTTTTTTTTTTTTAGGAGTTTGCTGCGTGCGTATTAAAATACTTTCGCCAATTTTTACAATTTTTAACCACCTACCACACTGAGTATACGGCAAAGGGTCAATTATGTTCAAGCATAGTATTCTTCACGTGTGGTTATGGAGTAAGAATACAATTCACCACCGTATAGTACAGTGTCGAAAGACGACTTAGAGATACAATATGCGTACAACATCTATGGAAGAGAAGGAAAACTGGAAATAACCACCAACACGTCCGATTATCCTGGTATAGTAGGTCAATTTCCCTCCTATTGGGGAGGAGGCTCGAGCCTAATATTAGGACGTACGTGAGCCAAGATTGATAGTATTTTTGAAGAATAAACAGTTCACGTAGTATGGGTATATTCCCTAATCATATTTAGTGATATAAAATAGATCGTCATCATTTCGGTTCATATACGTCCCAATGCTGGGCCCAAGCCTCCTCCACAGTAGAAAGAAAATTGAACTTACTATACCATGCTGGTCAGACAGGTTGGCATAGGGCTTTATTTCAAGTTTTCCTTCTCTTACATAAATGTTATTTGCGTATTATATCCCTTAGTCGTCTTTTAAAACGTCCACGGGCAAGATAGGGAGTGGTGAATTAAATAGATAGATATCACAAATACCTTTATCTGTGACAACCCTACATCATGCTTTGTTGGCGTGTATCATAAAGGGCAAGGCTGACATTATTTTGGGTTAAACGTTTATATAATATTTGGCTCTGATAAATAAATTAATCTTATTCAATTTTGCTAGTCATACTGATATTACTATTTTATAAGCTCGTGCTTTTTCTCTGTAAGATTAAGTGGGTAGAGTTTCATAAAAGTAAAAGATTCGGTTTTGCCGTGAGGTTACGGAGTAAGTATACTATTAATTGTTCACTTTCTTGTCCGTGGGTATCGTAAAAGACTAAAGGAATATTCAAAATAAAAGCCTATACCAACCGCATTCACCAGCGAGTAACATAGGCTATATTTTATCCTCATATTCCCACTAGAATTTACCAGTATCTTCCATCCGTCAGCCTATAGACTTCCACATAGGCCCACGAGAATACCACTCGGAATTTACTAGTATCTTAATAAAGATGAATTCTCTAAGATATCTTCGAAGTAGATATATTTATATACATACACATACCCTCCATTTTTTTTTATTGTAAACTGTGGCAAACGAGCAAACAGTACACCTGATGGTAAGTGTTGCTGCCGCTCAAAGACCTTTGTTAGGCCGCTGCCTACCATGAAGAAAGTGAAGGAAGTGTGAATGCGTGCAGTGAGGTTGAGGTTCGGTGAAGATAATAATGATAAAAGGAATCGGTTTCGGTGTCTAGTTCAATAGCATAAGAGGGATAATAAGGCGTATTATGCGAACCTATGGCGCCTCTAAATCGTCGTGGATAGTTAATTGGGGTGACGTCAGACTTAAGTCGGCCCAAAACAATAAATCTAGGTTGAGTTATGACACAATCTCCGTATTTTTTTATCTCGATTTAATAAAAGTTAAGCCTACTGCCGTCTGTAAAATGGTTACATCCTTGGTACTGATAAATTGCCGGACTTTTCTAGTGGTAATATGAGAAGCCATGAAAGGAAAAGATGATAATATTTCAGTTACTATTTGCAACGACTTTAAAGTGACAAATAATATTTTTCAATCACAATTTTTAATATATATTTAATTTTATTATATAGGTAAATGGAATTTATAATTGCCTTGAAATAGTGTGAATATTGTGAATAAGTTTGCGGTTCTCATTGAATTTTTTTTTTTAATATTTACACAGTTCTTGTTTTTATCCTATATCATGGCATAGGTAAAATTTACAGGCTTAAAATAGAGATCATGATCGAGATGACATGATAGAGAACATGATCTAGTTAAGACCCAAACCCTCACAAAATTAATCAAACTGGTGGTCGCCGAGTGGTCGAAATTCAGCCATAATTCATTTTAATTAATTTTTCTACTACACAATTTTCTTTTAATTTTATATTTGTATAATTGTATATTGGGCAAGCTGTATTTCACTCGACGGCGACCGACGTCCCAGGACGTCGAGAGGTGAGGTTACCCGAAAGGGTATTCCGTCGGGCCGACCACTGACGACAAGTGACATCTGCTCCGGTGGTCGGCCCAACAACGAGGTGACGTGGGTACGGGTGGGTTATGGGCCCGCGCGCCGTCCTTTCATCGCCCCGGACGGACTGGACCGCGCGTGCGCTTACCATAGCCCACCCATAAAAAAAAAGCTGTATTTCACTAATAATTAATATAATATTTAATATAATTTTTTATTAATATAATATTATGTCTATTAGACATTGTCCTCATAATTAAGATTGTTTGACATTCAGTTCGTCCAGAGATTTTAACTGTAAACAAAAGTGTATTAGCGTTGTGTGTGTATGTGTATCGATTGCATCGTAATGTGCGTAATGTCTTTTTAATTAATTTAATGTATTTCTAATCCATTATTATATCAAATTTTAGTTTTATGCGCTTCTCCTCAATATATTTTCCACTGTGCCAAATTTCATACTGGCCCATCGTTGGGATTTTCGTAAAAAGGGGTACAAAGCAAGAGAAGGCAAATTTTCAAATAAAACCAACCAACACATCTGGCCAGCGTGGTCTAGTACGTTAATTTCCCTCCCGCTGTGGAGGAGGTTCGAGACCAACAGTGGGACATATATGAGCTGTGATCACCATTATCAATTTGAAATTACAATATTATCATTTTTGGAGACAATTTATTATTATACGTAATTTTGATATCAAAATATTTAAAATGCCTGCCTTAAGTAGGAAACTACGGGTGGCCATAACTGCCTTTCGTACAGCATCAAATTTTAATTTTGTCATCATGATTATCATCAACCTGCTCTTAACCACTTACTTTTAGTCGACGCAATATGTACTATTTTTCCGTTGTATATATTGCAAAAGTTTTAACAATAGTTTAATGACTAGCTGCCCTGACCTCAACTCTCCTTGGGAATATAATTATTGACCTTTCTATTCTTTCTTTCTCTCCTTGGGAATATATAACTATCCTTTCTATTCTTTTTTTCTGTATCAGATGGAGTTCATCATTTCATCATCAACATTTCAGCCTATCGCCGTCCGTTACTGGACGTAGGCCTCCCTCATGTTACGCTACAAAGTGCGGTCCTGTGCCGCCTGCATCTAACGGCACCCAGCAACTTTCACCAGGTTGTGGGTCCACCTGGTTGCGTCCTACACTGCGTCGTCCGATACGTGATCGCCAGTCGAGGACCTTTCTTCTACAGCAGTTGTCGGTTCGTCGAGAAGGAAGCCTGCCCATTACCACTTCAGCGTGCTAGTTCTTCGTGCTATGTCGGTTACACCCGTTCTTCTACGGATTTCCGTATTCTATCTCGCAGAGAAATCCCTAACATAGCCCGCTCCATAGCACGCTGAGCGACAGACGGAGTTGGCTTAAGTCTATTTTAAGGTCTTAGTCGCCTTTTACGACATCTACAAGCTATGTAAGGATTGGTTGCTTTCAATGCCGCACCCACACAGCACATTTGATGATAATAGAAAATACCGTAAATAAATTTTATACGTAGGACACTCAGAATCTTTTGTGAAAATAAATAAAAAAGGAAAAAAATAATTTTTAAATTAAACGGTTTTATTGTAAAGAAACTGTAAAAATAAAATCGTGGAACACTACAAAACAAACATTTTAATCGACGATTGTAGATATTTGACGTGCCCCACGATTTTTATTTTCAAGTTTTTACTTTTTATATTGATTTTGTATAAAGCACTGTATTCTACTTCTCAAGACCTTTCATTTAATACCCATATTAATGGGATCGAAAAAAAATAGGTTATCCGCCATTTTGTAACGCCGGCCATCTTGAATTTACAAAAATAGTGACTATACATAATTGTATTGTCACCAAAACCAAAGGCGTATACCAAATTTCAGATCAATCGGTTGACAGGAAGAGAGTGAAATTTCAATTACTAAATTTAACCCAACAAAGAAAAAAATAAACAAACGGGGTAAGCTAAATAAAACCGTTTAAACAGGGGGTATAGGTAATTTAATCTGATCCACAAATTGTTGTTCTGAGTATGGATGTAATTTGTATCCGTTAATTATGTTTGTAAAGTCCCCTGCAATACAAGGATTATTTCCTTAGTGCAGGGTGTTGTCTTAAATAAATAAATAATAAAAAAATAAAATAGGTAATTTAAAAATGAAAATGGTTCTACAGGGAATTTCAGAATAGATAACTGGTAATTTTTTTTGGGACTAATCCCACCACACATTCCCACTGCTGTAACTCTTGTAAGCCAGGATCAGGCAGTCTCGGGAAACGCTTTTAATTGTCTTGGAAGCTGCAACAAATTTAATTAGAAAAGAAAAACAGGAGGAGTTGTTCCACTTCCCTCCTATGCAGAGCGGGAGACATGAAGCAAAGTAGGCTAATAAGCTAGTAAATAAGGGGATGCACAACTACATGAAGCGCAGCAGTACAGCACCATGGAATTATAACTGGTCAGTCTCATACACATAAAAACTTTTTTGCAATTCTTTCTGAGTGGCCTGGTACCTTATACATATGTTCTAGAAGAAGTATGATATCAATGCCTCCAAGAGCACGTTGGCTTGTCATCCGTATACGTCATTAATATTCTAAAACGTTATTTAAAACACTTAACAATATGGTTGTTTATTATTTAAACATTATATTTCTTATCTTTTTAAATTGCGGAGGTCAAATGGCGCTCGGCGGAAAAAATAATCTGTCGTATTTAATTAGACGGGCAACCTCAATACATTTAGGAATAATAAAAATTAAGAGAATTGTGAAATCTGAGACATATTTTTATTTTGTTTAATTGAAATTTTCCTCCAAATCCTCAATTAAAAATATAATCATTATCATCATTAGTCTGGGCTTGATCCTCCTCCATAACAAGATTGAAATTGACCCACTGTATCATTATATCACTATATGTCTGCTATATGTATGCTATATGTATGCTATGTGTGATGGTAACGGAGTAAAAATACAATTCACCACTCCCTCTCATATTCGTGGGTGTCGTAAAAGACGACTAAGGGATATAATATGCATATGATGTATATGCAAGAAATGATAAATTCGAAACAAAATCCTATACTAACCTATCTAACCAGCATGGTATAGTAAGGTCAATTGCCCTCCTATTATGGAGGAGGCTTGAGCCCAGCAGTGGGCCATATGAGCCGAAATAATGATGAATGATTATATCATGCTAAATATATAACATCTGTGCAAGTGAAGAAAAACTTGGAATAAAGAACGAACATGTTTGCCGGGCTGGTCACGAACATCAAGGATTCGGTACCAGTGGTCAGCCAAATGGCGAAGGGGAACACGGCGGGTTATGCGGTTACATGTCGCCCTTTCGCCCCGGACGGGACAGACCCGCACGATAGGCGGCCAGAAAATAGAATACCAACATAACTGACCAGCGTGGTATAGTAGGTCAATTTGCCTTCTATTATGGAAAAGGTTTAAACCCAACAGTGGGACGTGTATAATCTAAAATAATGAAATGATGATACCATGCTGGTCAGATGGGTTAATAGAGTATTAAAAGTAATATCGGATAAAAATAGATCTATGCGATTTGGAAATTGTACCTTTAAATAACTCATCATCATTTCAGCTCATATACGTCCCACTGTTGAGCTCAAGCCTCCTCCACAATAGGTGGAAGACTGACGTTACTATATCATGCTGGTCAGACAGGTGGATATAGTTGGTTTGTTGGTATGGTTCAGTTTCGAGTTTTCTTTCTCTTGCATAGTTGTTATATGCGTATTGTATCCCTTAGTCGTCTTTTACGACATCCACGGGTGTGGTGAATTGTATTCTTACTCCGTCACCACACGGAACTAACTATTCGTGCTTAAAAGATTTATCTACAGCACTTTCTTAGCCATTACAAATAGAACATTTTTCTTCCTTATAGTCCAGTTCTCGGTCTAAATAGATTCAACGGAGTATTGTTTTTCTAAGGAGAGGTTGACATCTAGCCTCTGCATTATCAGATACCATTAAACTAGATCTTAGGATATTTGAGCGTCGACTCTCCATATCAGATGTGCGTTCCGTAATAATCATATGACCCGATGCCAAGAATGTTTGTAATACATACGTAATAAATAGATATAGAATACGGATGTTTTTTACGGCCAGCTATGTTACGATCGCAGTTCTTATACTCATATAACTAAGTTACATATACCAATAAATAAAATTTTTGAAGTGTCTGTTTATACACGTCTCACTGTTGGACTCAGGCCTCCTCCACTATGGGAGGGAAATTGATCTACTATATCACGCTGGTCAGATGTTTTGGATTTTCGTATTATATCCCTTAGTCGTATATTACGACATCCACGGGCAATATAGGGAGTGATGCAGTGTATTACTCCATCACCACACCCAAAAAATGTATATAATGTATAATACTCGCGTGATAAAATCCCGAATACTGAAATCCGTAGAAGAACGAGAGTATATAGCCGGCAGTATTAACAGGTTGAAATGGCAACGGGCAGGCCACATCGCTCGTCGAACCGACAACCGTTGGGGAAGAAAAGTTCTTGAGTGGTGACCACAAATCGGATGACGCAGCGTCTGACGACCCTGTACTAGGGAGACTGACGACATCTTAAAAATCGCAGGGAACCGTCCGTTGAATGTAAGTGGCATAGCACCGTTCTGAGTGGCATTCTCGTGGAAGGCTCAACAGAGAACGTCTATATGCTGATGGATGAATACTCGCGTAAACACCAGAAATAGTCATATAAGTAGGTACAAAAGTGGACTCGCGTCCGACAACTTGCTGTACTTTCGCCGACCCGCACCTTATTCAGACCATCTACACGATGATCTTGCCTTTGGTGTATCACCCACTTGATTAAACTCGCTGTTTTGCCGCGTTATGCCTTTTTACAAGCTGGAAATTGCGAATTGGTAGCTGACCAATTCAGCAAGATGCGTTTCCTTCCTGACCGCTTTTTAAAATCTCACAAAAGACCTTCACTGTGTTCTGACAATGTTAGACATCGTATTCACGGCATTTCGGCTCCGATGATTGCACGGTTTTACAGCGCTGTTCTGTCCAAGTCACACATAAATTTAATGTATGTTGTACCGATTCCTTGACGCATTACAGTGATGAAATACGGCGTCAGTTCCCTCTTTCCGACTATGCGCAGGTACTTGCTAAACCTGACTACACCTTCACTGGTCGAAATGAACGGACTGCGAAAAGTAATGAAAGCTAAGCTTCTATTTTTTATTGGATCATTTATGGTCAGTACACACGCTGTCCGTTTCGTCCGAGATGATAAAAGGGTGGCGCACGGCCCCACAACTCACCGTATCCCCACCCCTTAACAATTGGGACAACCATTGGTACAGACTGCCTTGACGTCCGTGGCCAGCCCGGTGGAACACGCTTTCGGGTACCGTCCCTCACCTCCTGGAGTGTCGCCTCTGCGAGTAACGAACTATTAAACTTCTTTTAATATACGTAACTTTGGAAGGGAGGATACTCGAAAGGGTATCCCACAAACGACAAGGAATTCGGTACCGGTGGTCGGCCCAATGGCGAAGGAGAGGTATTACGGTGGGTTATGGGGCCGCACGCTATCCTTTCGTCGCCACGGACGATGATGTTTGCGCTGACCATGGCCCACCAAAAAAATATAAAACAATAAGTAACTTTAAACCATCACTACAAACATTAAAATATGCATAAAAATCTTTTTAGATATACGACGATGAAATAGCGAATACGGGCTCTTTGAATGTAATCAAATTTTATTAAATCTTCCAAATTTAATTAGGCGACTTAATTACCTAATTAAAGTTCTTGCGGGCCCCAAGACAATTAAAAGTGTATCTTGACAGCGACACTGTCTGCGAGTCAAACGCCTCTGTTATCTATGGCGGTTTTATAGATCCTGGATTACAGCAGTTACAAGGCGGCACAATGTGCCTCTATGTTAAGGTAGTATGATTTATAAATAAATCAATATTATCATCAAAGCTGATAGAGGTCCCACTGCTGAGCTCGAGCCATGACTATAGGGTTTGTTTGACCAGTGATTTAGTCCGTCCTGCGGAGAGGCTGACCTCGCGACGGCGGCCGGCGTCCCGGGAAGGGGACGTCGATGGGAGAGGGTACTCCCTCGGGGTATTCCGTCGGGCCGACCACTGCAATCCAGGAACTCTGCACCGGTAGTCGGCCCAATGTCGAAGGCGACGTGTTATAGGGTGGGTTACGGGCCACGCGCTGCCCCTCTGTCGCCCCGGACGAAGCCGGGCGACAAATAGGGTTTGTTTCGGGCGAAATAAATAGGGTTTGTTTCGAGTCTTCTTTCTTAAGTATAGCTATAATATGCATATTTAATCCCTTACGACTTTTACGTCATCCAAGGGTAAGATAAGGAGTGATGAATTGTATTCCTATTCTGTCACCACTCGGAAAACTGACAGATGTATGTATGAAAGTATGTTACAATCCACACGATTATTTTCCTTCTCATAAATCTAGTCAGTGCTATAAGCTAGGAAGCGGGACCATTATTGTTTATTTTTGTAGATTTTATAAAGATTTTAATTAGAACGAAGTCTGCTAGTATAATCCGTGGATAGCAATAGGTTTGATCCTATAAAAACCTTAGTTAAGATTACAAATTGCAAGCAATTGTACAGATGTGATCACTACTAAACAAAAATAGATCGATTGAAACAGAATGATTTCTGATCTATACGCGAGTATTACACATTATAAATAACACTTATTTTAATGATTTTACAGCGTTTGTATTTGGTTTTCCATTGTTCGATGTTTCGAACACTTTACAACGTTCATAGTTACGGGCGGACTAAGATATCTCACGTCCAACGAGTCATCCTTATTACAGATTGTGCTTTCTGTTCTCTTTTTTTCTTGCAAAAGCAAAGTGCTCGAAACGACAAAAAACAAATACAAACCCGATAAAATCCGTTAAAATATAGTTTTATTTATAGATTAAAACAGTACGAAAAATTATGTTACTTGTTCATTTGTAACAATACTGTTAATTTGTAACAATACAAAAACTGTAAGCGCCTGACGATTTAACGCTTTCTCGTTGAAAATATGTAATTCAATTCTATTAGTTACGGATTGGTTAATTCAATCATAGTATCTAGCTGTTGGCAATAATGTTGTAATATAAACTTCCCATTAATACGTTTTGGTGTTGTTGAATATAACATTTTTTAAGTCCTACAGCGAATTAAATTCATCATCAGCATCATCATCATCATCAAGACTCATATAATATGTCCTACTGTTGGACTCGAACCTCCTCTGCAATGGGAGAGAAATTGACCTACTAAACGACGCTGGTCAAACGGGTTGATATATGATTTTATGTCAAGTTTAGTCCTTACTCGTCTTTTACGACACCCATGGATAAAAGAGGGGGTAGCGAATTGTATTTTTGGTCCGTCACAACACAGGGAAATTAATAGTATACAATAAACGATAGTACCTAATTATATAGTATTTTTTACGGGCTACGGACTAACCGCATCACTTTTAACCAGTTGGGACAATAAAACGAAAGCGCGGTGTCGTACAAAGCACCGTACATTATTACCGTGCATTCTTGCCGCGTTATAAATCACCAGCCGACGGGTCACCAGGCGGTCAAGCAAATCTAGGTGATTTGCTTGACCGCCTGGAAGGTTACTCGCAGTGGGTATTGCCGCGACGGACTTTCGACGCCTCGCTCATGGAAGTCATCAGGCGCAGAGGTAATTAATACACACTCTGTGTTTCACTACTAGGTCTCTCTGTATATTACGTATTATGCTAAATGCAGTAAAGTACCATTTATAGTCGTATGCTTTTATCTAGAGGTGTTACATCGTCTCTTCTAATATTTTATCTCCAATTGTTTTTTGCACACAATGTAATATTTGATTACGTGGGCTTTATTTATTGCCGGGGTGTCAACAGAGACGATACCCGACAGGGTAATCAGCCGGCCGAACTACGGATTTAAAAAAAAATCTTTATTTATTAATGATTTTATTGATGATTTGAAAATCATGAAACAGGTAAACAAACACACATAAATAAAAGGGTAATATAATAATAATCGTTTGTCGATCAATCTGTATTTATTTTGTAGTTGCCCCTGCATGATTATTTTCTCCTATATATATATATATATATTCTGTCTATATATATATATATATATATATTGTCAAACGTACAGACTACAGAGTCAATAATTTCATTTACAAAAGATTATTACATATAACATCTAGTATATTAAAACTAATTGTGGTAAATTGTTAAAAAAAATAAATAATAATAATAATAAATCATAATAAAAAAAAAAAATTTCAACTACTAAATATATTAATAATAAATGAATTGGTATTCGGCGCTTCTTGATATCATTAATTTTTTTACGCCCTTTCATAAAATCTTATTAAAATTTATGAAATATTGGTTTATATCTTTAAATCACAAACTATTACTGCTTCTTGAAATAGAAACAGAGTAATGTAGTTATTCAACTAAAACAAATTCAGATCGTTTTCGAATATTGATCAACTTGCGTCTTTTATAACGATTTCTGATGTCTACGCGAGTATTACAAATTATAAATAAAACTGTTTTTGCGGCTTTTATCGCGTTTGTAATTAAATTTTTAGTCGCCAAAATTTCGAATACTTTTCAGCATTCGTTTTTCATATACCTATAATCATTTTCTTTTTGTACTGGCAATAAATTTGTATCAAAATCTGTGTCAAAATTTAATAACCAATTTTGTAGCAGTAGATATAAATACATATCTGTAATAACGATGACTTGTTGAACGTGAGACATCTTTGTTTGCCCGTGACCATTAACGTTGAAAAGTCGTTAGAAATGTCGAGTAATCAAAAATGAAATAAAAACGCGGTAAAATTCGTAAAAAGAGTTTTATTTATGTGTCTCTTATTTTAACCTTAATTCCACGACGACAAATTCGTGGCAAATACGCACGTGAACCCATAACGAAAAGTTGAACGAAGACAGGGAAAAGCACAAGGCGCCATTTGCTAATATACTGTGACTAAGGCTGCCACCCGTACTGTATTATAAAGTATTGTACCTACGTTATTTCCATTCATTGTACTTTATTATAGCTTTCCATTGGTGAAAGAATTTTTGAAATCGGTCCAGCCGTTTTGAAGATTACCCGGAACAAACAGACAGACAGACAAAAATTTTTTAATTGCTATTTTAGGCATAGGTGTCGTGCAAATAACCGTGTGAGCATGAAAAAAGCCTATTATTTTGACATTACAAACAGACACTCCAATTTTATTTATTGGTATAGATAAAGTACATGAAAATACTTTATTTCGTAGGAACTAATTTCTCCAGATGAAGGCTAAAGACATTTTTTTAAATATGTATTAATAGTAGTAATTAATCACATATTTAATGGCAGTTCCTGAGAATTTGCATATTATGTACAATGCAAATTAATTACTTATTTAGTTTCACTTAAATGAATAGGGCAAAAATGTTTAATAAATGTTGCTAAAATTATGTTTTCGATCAAAATTATGAAGTAAAGTCAATTGTACTTTATTTTGATACAATGTACTTTTTCCAACTTCTTTAACAAATGTACTTTATTTACATAAAAACAAGGTGGCAACTCTGTCACCAACTTGTGAACTTTTCATTATCATCTCAGTCTACAAAAGTTTCACTGCTGGGCTCTAGCCTCCTTCAAAATAGGAAGGAAATTGACCTGCCATATGAAGATAGGATATGTTATGGATCATATCCCCCCTCATTGCACTGGCCACTGGTACCGATTCATTGATCTCCGTAGAATAATAATAATCATTCAAACATAAACACAACTGTGAGTTTCTTTCTGTTTGTTACGCTTTTATGCCTAAATCACTAAACCGATTTTAAAAATTCTTTCACCAGTGGAAAGCTTATATTATCAGCGTGTAATACAAGTATTTATCACAGTATTCCTACAGGAACAGGACGCAGGGGAAACCGCGAAGATTTGCTAGTAATAAATAATTCAAAATTAAAAAAATATTTTACTCGGATAACAACTCAACTTGAAATAAACAAACTCAAATTGATATGTTGATATGCTCATATTGCCAAATGGTGGTGCCATGGTCATGGCTGCCAAAAGGATGATTAGTCAGAAAATATTATAGAAATTCATAAAAATGGACTGCAATGCATTTATTATTTTATAGACCTAATAATCAATATTCATGTGTGATGAGCCTATCATATTTGCTTTGTCAGCACTCAAAGCCTCCCGCCTAAATGACCTAGTTAAGTTATTAATAAGTTTGCATTATTTCTATATGCATAATGCATCATCAAATATCTAATTAATTAACATTATCGTTTTTATTACTGAAAGTACAGGTCTACGCCTAGTGTGTGTGGTCTATGACCAGTGATGCCTAACGGTACGTAAACGTGGTCCCTAAATGTAGGCTTCATAACCAAGCTCAAAGTCGCTCAGCGGGCTATCTCAATCAGAGATCAGCAAGATAGAATCCCGTAAAAGGATGGATGTAACTGACATATCACGAAGGATTAGCATGCTGAAGTGACAATGGGCAGACCAACGAGCGATCTCAACGAACCGGCAACCGCTGAGAAAAAACGTTTATGAGTGGCGACCACGTATCGGACTAAGCAGTTACCATTAGATGAACCGACAATTGTGAAACGTTGCTGGGCGTAGTTGGATGCAGGCGGGACAGAACCGCACTCTGAGGTGAAACATGAGGGAGGCCTACGTCTAGCAATGAACGGAGATGGGCTGAATGATGATGATGATGACCATTCTTATTATAAAACTGTTGTTACTCTATTTAAGAATATTAAACTATTTTAATTAAAATCCTGGAGTACCTTTATTCTATTATTAGTGTCGTTTTTCTACAAATACGAATACGATAACTCGAATAAATAATTAGAAAGATTTTATCTTGTTTCGCCAAAGAAGTATAACTTCTTACGTGAGTAGGTACCCAAGTACACACACATTTTTATTTAAATGGGTTGTTTTTGAATTGTAAAGTAAAAACAAGAAAGATCTTTTCCTTCTAATGGTTTTGCTTTGTATACTGATAAAACAAGTTACCTAAACTGCAATTGAAAAACAATTCTTCATAACATCAATTCATAATAATTGCGTTATATTTTCTGTGTAATGATGAATTTATTACATAACACCCTGTCCTACCCGTGCGAGGGTAACGGGACCGGGGATTAGTCCGTCACCCCCAGAGAGGCTGACCGCGCGACGGCGGTCGACGTCCCCGGATAGACATATTTGGAATACGAGGATAATTTTTACTTGAAAAATAGACAATTCTACTTACATGCGGTAGATTTCCTTCTGGTTTTCTAGTGTGGTCCAAATACATTCCACCTACTTCAATCACACCCGGCAATAAAGGACGAACACCGTTCAAACTATGAAATGTATTCAATAGCACCGCGCTCACATTTTTTGTAAGAACTTGTAAATCTGGAATTTTTCCAAAATGCTTCTCAACCAATGCCTGTTCTTTCAATTGAATAACATATCTATACCATATTTTATAATACAGATTCAGCAGAGTATTTTCAAGTCTTTGGCGAAAAGACATTTTAGATGTGCAGGATGTGCTGAGGATAGGTACGTATGAAGGGTTATCGGTGACGCCGATGCGGTCGGCAGACCACGGCATCATGGAGCTCGATAACAATGAAACAATTGGCGCTTTCAATCCATGCACATGCGCTAGTCCTAACATGCAATCGCTGTTAAATTGTTCCAGTAAAACAACGTCATAATTTTTCTGCAAAGCATCTGCTAGTGGTGGAAAGTCCACAATTTTGGAGCAAACACCCAGAGCTAAATCCGCCAAAGGTTGGAAGTTTATAGCGTGCTTTATAGTTTTCTCTAAGCCTAGGGCATTCAGAACTTTGCTAGAACTCTCGAAGAAGTTTAAGTCGACGACTTCTACACCTTGTTCGAACAGACCTTCTAAACTCACAGTGGTATAATTGGCTGGTGGATCTTTTATTGGAAAGAAGGATACAACGGTAACATGATGACCTCTTTCGGCTAGCGTTTTTAACAGTGGATCGAAGACCATTTGATGGCTTTTTCCTGTGTGTGGGAAGAGCCCGAGAATTCTTCCGGCGTATACATTTTGTAGCGTAAGTGTTACGAGGAGAAATGCTATTGTCCGCATGGCGAGCGTGCGGATACGCGACGGGGCTAGCACTGTCGTATAGATCGTAGACAAATATTGCCAATGGACACGTACGAATGACTACAGGGCTATTTTGAGTCACCATTACGTTACACGATCTTCTAACAGGGTTGTAACATTAATAAATCGAATATTATTATATGTATTATTAAATATTAATAATAAAGCTATTTTTGTGTATGGTATGTGTTCGAAAAGTCGGGCAATCAAACATCATGTACAAACACGATAAAATCCGTAAAAATAGTTTTATTTATAATCTGCAATACTCGCGTAACATCGGCAATCAGTATAAAATCTTGTTTGTTACGATAAAGGTGTAAAAGATTTAAAATCGGTAAAACAATCGTAAGACATTGTCACAGCAAAATAAGTTATGAATTATATACCGATACCAATTGAATGAACGGTAAATTATTTATCTAGTGTAAAACTTATAACCTTAGATATAGACTTACTCTTATTAATACTTGTATTGTGTTGGGATTATGATTATTATGAAAGTAATATTGTCATAAATGCGATGATAGTCGGCAGACAGAGCCTAAAAACTGTCAATGGTCAATCTTCAATATCATCGCCGCTCATCCAGGTCCCATTACAAATTATAAATAAAACTGTTTTTGCGGCTTTTATCGCGTTTGTAATTAAATTTTTAGTCGCCAAAATTTCGAATACTTTTTTCAGCATTCGTTTTTCATATACCTATAATCATTTTCTTTTTGTACTGGCAATAAATTTGTATCAAAATCTGTGTCAAAATTTAATAACCAATTTTGTAGCAGTAGATATAAATACATATTTGTAATAACTATGACTTGTTGAACGTGAGACATCTTTGTTTGCCCGTGACCATTAACGTTGAAAAGTCGTTATAAATGTTGAGTAATCAAAAATTAAATACAAACGCGGTAAAATTCGTAAAAAGAGTTTTATTTATGTGTCTCTTATTTTAACCTTAATTCCACGACGATAAATTCGTGGCAAATACGCACGTGAACCCATAACGAAAAGTTGAACGAAGACAGGGAAAAGCACAAGGCGCCATTTGCGAATATACTGTGACTAGGGCTGCCACCCGTACTGTATTATAAAGTATTGTACCTACGTTATTTCCATTCATTGTACTTTAAACTTTATGTAAACAACTAGCAATCCGCCCTCGCTTCGCTTCGGTTATAGGTTATAGTCGTTTTACCCGCGTAGTTCCCGTTCCCGTGGGAATACCGGGATAAAATATAGCCTAGTTTACGCCCTGATATTATAGCTTTCCATTGGTGAAAGAATTTTTGAAATCGGTCCAGCCGTTTTGAAGATTACCCGGAACAAACAGACAGACAGACAGACAGACAAAAATTTTTTAATTGCTATTTTAGGCATAGGTGTCGTGCAAATAACCATGTGAGCATGAAAAAAGCCTATTATTTTGACATTACAAACAGACACTCCAATTTTATTTATTGGTATAGATAAAGTACATGAAAATACTTTATTTCGTATGAACTAATTTCTCCAGATGAAGGCTAAAGACATTTTTTCAAATATGTATTAATTGTAGTAATTAATCACATATTTAATGGCAATTCCTGCCACGGCAGCATTCATAGGGAGAATTTGCATATTATGTACAATGCAAATTAATTACCTACTTATTTAGTTTCACTTAAATGAATAGGGCAAAAATGTTTAATAAAAGTTGCTAAAATTATGTTTTCGATCAAAATTATGAAGTAAAGTCAATTGTACTTTATTTTGACACAATGTACTTTTTCCAACTTCTTTAACAAATGTACTTTATTTACATAAAAACAAGGTGGCAACTCTGTCACCAACTTGTGAACTTTTCATTATCATCTCAGTCTACAAAAGTTTCACTGCTGGGCTCTAGCCTCCTTCATAATAGGAAGGAAATTGACCTGCTATATGAAGATAGGATATGTTCTGGATCATATCCCCCCTCATTGCACTGGCCACTGGTACCGATTCATTGATCTCCGTAGAATAATAATAATCATTCAAACATAAACACAACTGTGAGTTTCTTTCTGTTTGTTACGCTTTTATGCCTAAATCCTTAGAATAATAACATATAGAAGGTAAGTTCACGCACAAAAAGTGAGGCATTTCAATTGGAGCCTAATGGAGCTTACGCCGGAACCGTTCCGTAATGTACAAGTCATTATACTGCACGAACGTAGGCAACTCTTAAAAAATAAATGGGTAATTATGACGGTTGGTGCATTCAAATGGTGTCACAACACATTTGAAAAACTTAAAAAGGTTTTTAACATTACTTTTAAAATTATTTCGACGATTTATGTTAATAAAAACAAAATTTGATTTCATAATTTGTATAGTGGTGTGCGTGTGTACGTGTATAATCGTCTGCGCGCCATTAGTATTTTTAGAATCAAATTTTTAAAGTTCGAAGTACTGACACTATCCTTCTATACGTTATTATTCTAAGCCTAAATCACTAAACCGATTTTAAAAATTCTTTCACCAGTGGAAAGCTTATATTATCAGCGTGTAATACAAGTATTTATCACAGTATTCCTACAGGAACAGGACGCAGGGGAAACCGCGAAGATTTGCTAGTAATAAATAATTCAAAATTAAAAAAATATTTTACTCGGATAACAACTCAACTTGAAATAAACAAACTCAAATTGATATGTTGATATGCTCATATTGCCAAATGGTGGTGCCATGGTCATGGCTGCCAAAATGATGATTAGTCAGAAAATATTATAGAAATTCATAAAAATGGACTGCAATGCATTTATTATTTTATAGAACCTAATAATCAATATTCATGTGTGCATATTTGCTTTGTCAGCACTCAAAGTCGCCCGCCTAAATGACCTAGTTAAGTTATTAATAAGTTTGCATTATTTCTATATGCATAATGCATCATCAAATATCTAATTAATTAACATTATCGTTTTTATTACTGAAAGTACAGGTCTACGCCTAGTGTGTGTGGTCTATGACCAGTGATGACTAACGGTACGTAAACGTGGTCCCTAAATGTAGGCTTCATAACCAAGCTCAAAGTCGCTCAGCGGGCTATGATTGAGATCAGCAAGATAGAATCCCGTAAAAGGATGGATGTAACTGACATATCACGAAGGATTAGCATGCTGAAGTGACAATGGGCAGACCATCGCTCAACGAACCGGCAACCGCTGAGGAAAAAACCTTTATGAGTGGCGACCACGTATCGGACTAAGCAGTTACCATTAGATGAACCGACAATTGTGAAAGTTGCTGGGCGTAGTTGGATGCAGGCGGGACAGAACCGCACTCTGAGGTGAAACATGAGGGAGGCCTACGTCTAGCAATGAACGGCGATGGGCTGAATGATGATGATGATGACCATTCTTATTATAAAACTGTTGTTACTCTATTTAAGAATATTAAACTATTTTAATTAAAATCCTGGAGTACCTTTATTCTATTATTAGTGTCGTTTTTCTACAAATACGAATACGATAACTTGAATAAATAATTAGAAAGATTTTATCTTGTTTCGCCAAAGAAGTATAACTTCTTACGTGAGTAGGTACCCAAGTACACACACATTTTTATTTAAATGGGTTGTTTTTGAATTGTAAAGTAAAAACAAGAAAGATCTTTTCCTTCTAATGGTTTTGCTTTGTATACTGATAAAACAAGTTACCTAAACTGCTCTTATGATACATTGATATTTTGAAAAACAATTCTTTTAACATCAATTCATAATAATTGCGTTATATTTTCCGTGTAATGATTAATTTATTAATAACACCCTGTCCTACCCGTGCGAGGGTAACGGGACCGGGGATTAGTCCATCACCCCTAGAGAGGCTGACCGCGCGACGGCGGTTGACGTCCCCGGATAGACCTATTTGGAATACGAGGATAATTTTTACTTGAAAAATAGACAATTCTACTTACATGCGGTAGATTTCCTTCTGGTTTTCTAGTGTGGTCCAAATACATTCCACCTACTTCAATCACACCCGGCAATAAAGGACGAACACCGTTCAAACTATGAAATGTGTTCAATAGCACCGCGCTCACATTTTTAGCAAGAACCTGTAAATCTGGAATTTTTCCAAAATGCTTCTCAACCAATGCCTTTTCTTTCAATTGAATAACATATCTATACCATATTTTATAATACAGATTCAGCAGAGTATTTTCAAGTCTTTGGCGAAAAGACATTTTAGATGTGGAGGATGTGCCGAGGATAGGTACGTATGAAGGGTTATCGGTGACGCCGATGCGGTCGGCAGACCACGGCATCATGGAGCTCGATAACAATGAAACAATTGGCGCTTTCAATCCATACACATGCGTTAGTCCTAACATGCAATCGCTGTTAAATTGTTCCAGTAAAACAACGTCATAATTCTTCTGCAAAGCAGCTGATAGCGGTGGAAAGTCCATAATTTTGGAGCAAACACCCAGAGCTAAATCCGCCAATGGTTGGAAGTTTATAGCGTGCTTTATAGTTTTCTCTAAGCCTAGGGCATTCAGAACTTTGCTAGAACTCTCGAAGAAGTTTAAGTCGACGACTTCTACACGTTGTTCGAACAGACCTTCTAAGCTAACAGTGGTATAATTGGCTGGTGGATCTTTTATTGGAATGAAGGATACAACGGTAACATGATGACCTCTTTCGGCTAGCGTTTTTAACAGTGGATCGAAGACCATTTGATGGCTTTTGCCTGTATGTGGGAAGAGTCCGAGAATTCTTCCGGCGTGTACATTTTGTAGCGTAAGTGTTACGAGGAGAAATGCTATTGTCCGCATGGCGAGCGTGCGGATACGCGACGGGGCTAGCACTGTCGTATAGATCGTAGACAAATATTGCCAATGGACACGTACGAATGACTACAGGGCTATTTTGAATCACCATTACGTTACACGATCTTCTAATAGGGTTGTAACATTAATAAATCGAATATTATTATATGTATTATTAAGTATTAATAATAAAGCTATTTTTGTGTATGTGTTCGAAAAGTCGGGCAATCAAACATCAAGTACAAACACGATAAGAAAAATCAAAAAAAAATCCGTACACATAGTTTTATTTATAATCTGTAATACTCGCGTAACATCGGCAATCAGTATAAAATATTGTTGGTTACGATAAATGTGTAAAAGATTTAAAATCGGTAAAACGACCGTAAGACATTGTCACAACAGAATAAGGTATGAATTATATACCGATACCAATTGAATGAACGGTAAATTATAGTGTAAAACTTATAACCTTAGATATAGACTTACTCTTCTATACCAATAAATAAAATTGCAGTGTCTGTTTGTAATGTCAAAATAATAGGCTTTTTTCATGCTCACACGGTTATTTGCACGAAACCTATGCCTAAAATAGCAATTAAAAAAATTTTGTCTGTCTGTCTGTTTGTTCCGGGTAATCTTCAAAACGGCTGGACCGATTTCAAAAATTCTTTCACCAATTGAAAGCTATAATATCAGGGCGTAAACTAGGCTATATTTTATCCCGGTATTCCCACGGGAACGGGAACTACGCGGGTAAAACGACTATAACCTATAACCGAAGCCAAGCGAGGGCGGGTTGCTAGTATAAAATATTTGTATTGTGTTGGGATTATGATTATTATGAAAGTAATATTGTCATAAATGCGATGATAGTCGGCAGATAGAGCCATTAAACTGTCAATGGTCAATCTTCAACATCATCGCCGCTCATCCAGGTCCCACTGTTGGGCTCGAGCCTCCTCCTTAATGGGATGGCAATAGGCGTGACGAAAGATTTTGAAATCCTTTTCCGTAATGTGGGCACACACTTACTATTTACGAAAAAACCTATATTTCGGTAATAAATTTATGTTTAAAGAAGTTTAAAACAATTTTTCCAATATATTTTAAATATAGCGCGAAAACAGCTCGCCGGTGTCATGGCGTCGGCTGTTACGTCACGTTAAGGTAACCACGTCCTTGTGTCTATGTGTAGCGAAGAAAGTAAGCAAAACATTAAATTAATTCTTGTGTTAAAAATGAATTCCAAAGTTTATAAGTGGTGTGCAGTACCTCAGTGCAAAAATACATCAATAAAAACCCCCAACAAAGTATTTGTACATGTTCCTAACAAGAAAATAATAAGAGTTAAGTGGTTAAAGCTCGCAAAGCTGTGAGGGAGCTAACCTCAAGAATAAACAATGACAAGTTTAATGTAAAAATAAACTATGAAAATAAAATAAACTCACATCAGTTCAAAACGAGTTAGATTATATCTAAGTTGGTACTAGAGATTAGGTTACTAGAAACATGGTAGTAAAGATAAACAAAAATTTACTTACAAAGAAGTTTTTACGTTTCTAAACTCAGGCGAGCAAAATTCTTTATTTGTAGCGAGGAAATCACCCAACATCAATACATCAATCCTTTTTTTTTTGGGTGGGCTGCGGTCGGCGCGCCTCCGCACCACTCCGTCCGGGGCGACAGAGAGGCTTAAGCACGCAACACCCGCAACCCACCCGAACACCACGTCGCCTTCGTCGTTGGGCCGACCACTGGAGCAGGGTTACTTGTCATCAGTGGTCGGCCCGACGGAATACCCCCTACCCGGGGCACCCTCCCATCGACCGACGTCCCCTCCCTCGGGGAGGACGTCAGTCTTTTCTCACGCGGTCGGCCTCTCGGCGGGTGACGGACTAATCCCCGGTCACGTCACCCGCGGCCTCGGCTAGGGCGGCATTGCACGCAGGTAATCCCGCCTGCGCCGCCCCAGTCGCCGGCAGCGGGTCGCACCATCGAGGCTGTGCTCCTCGCGCTGCTTCTGCGAGATAACTGCCTCGCAGAAGGCTGCGACCACGTCTCAATTCCTAATACTGCCGAGCATCTCCCTAGCGATGGTCGGCAGCGTCAGGTCGGCACCGATGATTGCGACGAGTCCACGACGCGGCTCTGCCCAAGCGGCACAGACCTCGAGCGTATGCTGCGCCGTGTCCTCGTCGCAATCGCAGTGGTGGCAGGACGGAGTTCTCTCCCTCCTAGCGACCCTGTACAGGTACTTGCCGAAGCATCCATGCCCCGTCAAGACCTGTACGAGTCGGAAGGAGAGCACCCCGTGCCGCCTTTCCAACCAACGGGCGATGACGTCTCGGCGGGCGTCGACGCGCCAGGCGGTGAGCTCCCTCAGGGAAACAACCCCCCCCCCCCCCCCCCCGCGCACCCCCGACACCCGCCGATACAAGTCAGCGAGCATTTCCGCCTCCAGGTCCCACGGGGGAGTCCCGGCCAACAGGCACGCCGCCTCTGTCGCCACTTAATTTATTGAAAATCTTAATAATCTCAATTATTTAGATAAATCTAAAGTAGCGTATTAAATTTTTTTGATATGTATTTTCCCCTAAAATCATTAATGCATCGATTATTTTATACTGTCGTCACGCCTATTGACTATCCATACCATGGTGGTCAGTCAGGTTGGTATAGGTTTTTGTTTCGAGTTTTTATACTCTTGCATGTTATCTGCACATTGTAATGTCTTAGGCGTCTTTTACGATAGCCACGGGCAAGAAAGGGGGTAGTGAAATGTATTTTAACTGTCACCATACCGAAGTATATAGATAGAAGTTTAAAATTCATTTCAGGCTCTGAACTTAAAATCAAGGCACGCACTAGTTGAATAATATTTTTCGCCTCCCATTTGAGGTTTAGCTTTCCTCTACAATAAGAGGGAAATTGGCTTCTATCCTCTACTCGACAGAGTACTATTTAAATTTTTTCTTTTATTGCAGTAATTTTATCTGCCTGTATTCCTTATTCGGCTTTTTCTACATTGGAAGGCAATATAACGAGACAGTTAAAAGTAAACCATTTAAATCGAATGTAATAAATCTATTTAAATATTTTACAAACAAGTAATCATAAATTTAGTTTAAATAGATAGGTACGTAATAGATATATCGATATCACAAAAAACCCTAATGTGTGACAACCCTACATCATGCTTTAATAGCGTGTTTCAAAAAGGCCAAGGCTGACATTATTTTGGGCTGAAGGGATCAGAAATAACACTAACGTACAAAATGAAATTGAATTGTTAACGAATATTTTCTTTTATAATGCAAATTTAATTTTGTTTAATTATCATAAGAATAAATGCATTTTATTGATATTTTTATGAAATCAAATTATAAGTTAGGAATTTTACAGCATTCATGGTTACGGGAGTACCTACTGAAAAATTAACTCTGAAAAACGTTCAAAACGTAGGCAAAGTAAAAAACTAGGACAGTTATTTCTGTTTATGAATAACAACATAAAAGACAATTAAGAACTTTACATTCAACCTGGACGAACATCATCTAACGCCGGCTGATTAACAATAACATTCCCAAGGAGAGTTGACGTTAGGCAGGCGGCCAGTCATAAAATTAGTGCCAATAACTGTTGCAATATGTACGATAGAAGATTATATATTGCGGCGACTTCAGGTAATTGAGATAAGAACAGGATAATGATGACTTTTAATTTCAATGTATTCAAAATCGTTAAAAACGGCACCAATAACAGGATCACTGTTAGTTGCACGGTTGCTTCGCCAAGTACCTGCACACAGTCGTGAGTAGGGAGAGCACACCGTCGTGCCACCACTGCGATTGCGACGAGGATACAGAGCAGCAAACGATCGAGGTGTATGCCGCGTGGGCCGCGCAGCGCCGTGAACTCGTCGCAATCATTGGTGCCGACCTGACGCTACCGACCATCACTAAGGCTCGATAGCGTCAGGAACCGGGACGCGGTCGCCACTTCCTGCGAAGCATTCATTTTGCGGAAATAGGCGGCGGATCGTGCGCGTGAGGAGCTAATCTACGTCGACACGATTCGCCGCCGGTGACTCGGGCGATGCAGGCACGAGTACCTGCGCTTGATGCCGCACTAGCCGAGGCCGCGGAGGACCGGCCCGGGGATTTGTCAGTCAGCCGCAGAAAAGCTGACCGCGTGACGGCGGCCGGCGTCGTGAGGGGACGGAATGGGGGTGGTACCCCGAGGGGGTATTCCGTCGGGCCAACCACTAACGACAAGGAAATCTGCACCGGTGGTCGGCCCAACGACGAAGGTGACGTGCTACTGGTGGGCCATGGCACCGCACGGCGCCCCTCTGTCGCCCCGGTCGCTCTCAGTTAAAAGCAGGTAGGTACAGTTTACGTAATTCACTATATAGTATCTAGCAGTGTTGTTAGCAATATATTTTAATAGAAATTACACTGTAATTCGCTGTGATGAGTAAAAGATTTTAGAAGTCTTCAATAGGTAATACAGTGTATTTCGGTTATAACGACGGCGGAGGGACCACTTTAATGTGGGCGCTATATCCGTAAGTCTCTATATCCGAAATAATTATATTTACATTTTTTCTTTAACAGTAAATGTACGTCTAGGAACCATGTTCATAAGTTTAAGAAACACTGTTGACTCAGTGGAAATTGGCCACGTAACTTACTCATAATTTTAACTTCGTGCACATGCTAAGTAACCCTACACACAAACAAAGCAGCATTCGCTGATGGTCAAATACCATCTGCGAATATAAACAAAGGATAACCCACAATACACACAAGGCATTTGACGCTCTGCGAATATGAATAAAGGATAAGAAAGCTTAATAGTTACAGCTTATGAATGAGGCTTTGTGCCTTTGCCGACTCAGTCGCAACATCCGCAAGCAATTTCTAGGAATCTGTCCCAAATAGTTTATAAAAACAAGTCGGTATACCCGAATTCGGCGTTATATCCGGAGTCGCTATTACCGAATGTATTTCCTACAAAAGGATGCTTTAAATTCTAGGGACGTAAGTTCGACGTCGCTATAACCGAAAAGTCGTTACAACCGAGGTTGTTATAAATGAAATCCACTGTATATATTCTTATGTTGTCCGGGCGGCGTCGGTGCTGCCTGGGTGCAGTGTCCGGTGGAGTCGGTCAAGCAATTGGCCGACTCAGGCAGGCTCCTCGTGGGCTGGAGCACGGCGCGGGTAACCGTGCTAGAGCCCCAGCCCGCGAGGTGTTATAAATGCATGGCGGTCGGGCATACCCGACCGACATGCAAAAACTGCTTTGACTGCAGCGGGCTATGTTTCCGTTGCGGTCAGACCGGACACCAGGTGGCATCGTGCTCTGCGGTGCCCCACTGCCCCGCGTATGCGGCAGGCAATAGGCCTGCCAAGCATCGCATGGGCTCTGGGGACTGCAGACCCCCGGCTTCGGCCCCAAAGGGGCGGGGCGGCCCATCGACCGGGCCAGTCCCCGCTCCGAGCGCGGCCCGATCGCCCGTCAGCGCGGAGGAGGTGACGATGGATACGGACCGTTAATGGACCCCGTATCCATTCGTCTCCTCCAGGCCAACCTCAACCACGCCGCCGGTGCGCAGGACGTGTTCCTGCAAGCCATGGCGGAGTGGTTGATAGGAGTAGCCGTAGCCGCGGAGCCGTACGTGGTGCCTGACCGGCCTAACTGGTTGGGTAGCACCGATGGCACCGTGGCAATCGTCGCCTCCACGTCGTGGCCTTCGTCGTCTCTGACCCTTAGGGATAGGGGCGTCGGATACGTCGCGGCGGACTGGGGGGAGATTACGCTCTTCGGAGTCTATCTCTCCCCTAACTGGAGTGTGACCGATTTCGAGGCCTCCCTCACCATCATGGAGGCCTCGTTACGGCGAATGGCATCGCGCCAGGTCTTCGTCTTGGGGGACTTCAACGCCAAGTCCATGGCGTGGGGGTCCCCCCGGACGAACTACCGAGGACGGGCGATCGAGGAGTGGGCGGCGGCACTGGGCCTCTGTTTGCTGAACAGGGGCTCGGTGCATACGTGCGTGCGACAACGGGGCGGGTCGATAGTGGACCTTTCGTTCGCTAGCCCTGAGGTCGCCGCACGCGTGGGGAGCTGGCGCGTCGTGGAGGAGGTGGAGACCTTGTCGGACCACCGGTATATCCGGATGGAGGTCTCCCCGGCAATCCCGACGCCCAGCAGGGGTCACGGGGCGGATGGACGTCCTGCGTTCCCGCGATGGGCTGTGGGTCGCTTAGACCGGGACCAGCTGACGGAGACAGCCATCGTTTACTCATGGCTGTCCTCTGCCAACCAGTCGGACGGGGTGGACGCCGAGGCTGGCCGCATCCGCAGTGCGTTGACGCAGATCTACGATGCGGCCATGCCCCGGGTACGGCGTCTGCCCCCGAGGAGGGCGGTCCACTGGTGGTCCCGGGAGCTGGCGGATCTCCGGGCCGCGTGTATTCGCGCCCGGAGGGCCTACACCCGCAGCCGGCGGCGCCAACGCGACGCGGAGCAGAAGGCCTTGCTGTACGAGGGCTACCGCAATGCGCGGTCGGCCTTCAGGCTGGCCGTCCGCTTCACCAAGGACGTCAGTCGGCAGGAGATGCTGGAGGGTCTCGACCGTGACCCCTGGGAACGCCCCTATCGCGCGGTGCTGAATAAGCTCCGCGCGCGGGGCCCTCCCCTCACCGAGACTCTCCAGCCCAGCCTTCTCACTCGGGTCGTCGAGGACCTGTTCCCGCGGCGGGCGGAACACACGCCCCCGGTCATGGCTCCGCCAGACACTGACCAGGAGGCCGACGACGACAGTGTTCCGCCCATCACGGAACCCGAGATGGGAGTGGCGGTGGCGCGCATGTGCGCAAAGTCCACCGCCCCTGGGCCCGACGGTGTTCCTAACCGTGTGCTGGGCCTGGTCCTCGACCACCTGGGTCCCCGCCTCAGGGAGCTGTTCGACGCGTGTTTAGCGTCCGGACGGTTCCCTGGGAGCTGTAAGTAGGAAAGGCTGGTGCTCCTGCCGAAGCCGGGACGGTCTCCGGGGTCGCCTTCGGCCTACAGGCCTATCGTGCTGTTCGATGACACGGGCAAGCTACTGGAGAGGGTGGTAGCTGCCCGCATCGAGCGGCACCTCGTCGGCACGGGGCCCAATCTGTCGGACGCCCAGTTTGGGTTTAGGAGGGGTCGCTCGACGATTGCGGCTCTGTTGCGCCTGAGGGCCGTGGCGACTGAGGCCGTCACCGGTGGGGGAGTGCTGTTGGCGGTGTCCCTAGACATCGCCAACACATTCAATAGTCTGCCATTCAGCTGCATCAGGGAGGCGCTCCGGTATCACGGAGTGCCAGCTTACCTGAGGCGGCTAGTGGCAGACTATTTGGAGGGGCGCAGCGTCCTCTGCACCAACCGAGCAGGGGACGTTGTGCGAACGCCCATGTCGTGCGGTGTCCCACAGGGGTCGGTCCTCGGACCCACCCTGTGGAACATTAGCTACGACTGGGCGTTGCGGGGGAGCCTCCCGCCCGAGCTGGGCGTGATTTGTTACGCCGACGACACGCTCGTCACAGCCCGCGGTGGGACGCTAGAAGAGGCGGTAAGCCTGGCGACCTATGGCACCGAAGAGGTCGTCAGGCGGATCGAGGTGCTGGGGTTGAGGGTCGCCCTGGACAAGACGGAGGCCCTCTTGTTCCATGGGCGCCGTATGAGCCCTCCCATCGGCGTCTCGATCACTGTCCACTCGGTTGACATCAGCATCCGGGCCCATATGAGGTACTTGGGCCTGGTGCTCGACGAGCAATGGTGGTTCCGGGAGCATTTTCGCAGGCTCGCTCCACGGCTCGTCGGCGCGGCGTCCGCTCTATCGTGGCTTATGCCGAACGTGGGCGGACCGAGCGCCACGTGCCAACGGCTGTACGCGGGGGTCATCCGGTCGATGGCCCTGTACGGCGCACCGGTGTGGGCGGGGTCCTTGACCTTCCGACTTAGGGCCCTTCTGTGGCGACCACAGAGGGTCACGGCGGTCAGGACCATCCGCGGATACCGCACGGTGGCGACGGAGGCAGCGTGCCTATTGGCCGGGACTCCCCCGTGGGACCTGGAGGCGGAAATGCTCGCCGAGTTGTATCGGCGGGTGTCGAGGGTGCGCGGGGAAGGCGGTGTTGTTTCCTTGAGGGAGCTCACCGCCTGGCGCGTTGACGCCCGCTGAGACGTCATTGCCCGTTGGGCAGTCCGGCTGGAGAGGCCTCGGTTCGGGGTGCGAATCGTGGAGGCCTTCCGGCCGGTGCTGATGCAGTGGTTGGAAAGGCGGCACGGGGTGCTCTCCTTCCGACTAGTGCAGGTGTTGACGGGGCATGGGAGCTTCGCCAAATACCTGTACAAGGTCGTAAGGAGGGAGAGTACACCGTCCTGCCACCACTGCGATTGCGACGAGGACACGGCGCAGCATACGCTCGAGGCCTGCGCCGCTTGGGCCACGCAGCGCCGTGAACTCGTCGCAATCATCCGTGCCGACCTGATGCTGCCGGCCATCGCTAGGGCGATGGTCGACAGCGTCGGGAATTGGGACGCGGTCGCAGCCTTCTGCGAGACAGTGATCTCGCAGAAGGAGGCGGCGGATCGTCTGCGCGAGGAGCGCAGCCTCGATGAGGAGATCCGTCGCCGGCGAATGGGGCGGCGCAGGCGCAACTACCTGCGCCTCATGCCGCCCTAGCCGAGGCCGCGGGTGACGTGACCGGGGATTAGTCCGTCACCCGCCGAGAGGCCGACCGCGTGAGGAAAGACCGACGTCCTCCCCGAGGGGGGGACGTCGGTCGATGGGAGGGTACCCCACGTAGGGGGTATTCCGTCGGGCCGACCACTGACGACAAGTAAACCTGCTCCGGTGGTCGGCCCAACGACGAAGGTGAGGTGGTTTTCAGGTGGGTTGCGGGAGTTGCGTGCTTAAGCCCCTCTGTCGCCCCGGACGGAGTGGTGCGGAGGCGCGCCGACCGCAGCCCACCTACAAAAAAAAAATATATATTCTTATGTTAAGGATTATGGACCCCTAATTTGCAACAATTCGGGGCGACAAAAGTATACGGAGTTCCACAAGATGTCGTCTTTTCCATTTTTTGAACCGGCCATCGGTATCAATACCAGTGTTGCCTACGACTTGGAACCTAATGTCGCCATTTTTCTCACCTTAAATAGCCTAATGTAGCCGAATTTTAATCGACGTAGCCTAAAAGAGCCCAAACGCCAAAACTTTTCAAGGCATGATGGTAATTCAGTGCATACTTTGAATGCTCATAAGCTGAAGGAGAGGCATACACATTTCAATAGCTGTAAATTGGATATATCTGCTTGTAAAAGAGTAAAAAGGTGTGTGGCGACTATCTGCCATTAAAACAGCTTGGACGGTAACTCAACAATGCGGAGCGGATTGCTTCGCATTGTTGGGTTGCGGCTGCTAATGAATATTGGGCCATACAACAGCATTACCTGATATGCAGCTGGGGTTTACGAGATGGCACACGGCGTGGGCGCGGGGGCTTGGGCGCGAGCCTCGACTCACTCGCTTCTCGATCACGCCGCTATTGATTGCCTGCCTTTTTGTTATTCTATATTCGCTTGTATATTTATATCGTTGCCACTAGTCTTATATTAATCCACTATGTATATGTAATTTAGTAATCATTTGATTAAATCATTAGTCACATTCAATAACAAACTTCATTCTCGTTCGCCTTCTTCTTTCATCTTCCTGCGTTAAACTCTAACACAATAGTAGGATAGCTAGAAACTACACGCCATCCTACAGAGGGTTATATTTGCCAAAAAGGTTTCTAGCTCCATCAGTTCCTATTATGATCAGATTTTTAATTTTTAAACCTATATCCTGCAAAAAGCTTTTAAAAGATGTATACAAGGCGTGCGTTGTTATTTCGAATATTTCTTGAAAGCTTAAAACATCAACTACAAATTTGCCATTTTTGAATTATAGTATCGAATATAATATGCCATATACCTTTCTGTTGTCATATCAGTGGATTCATCTAATATTATAGAATAACTGATTATCCACTTCTTCTAACAATTCTTTAAGGATAGCTTATTGCAATATTCTTTACAATTGCAGAACACTTTAATCTGTGTAATTGTACGTTTTTAAGAGGCTTCCCTACATGTTTTCAAAACTTTTGACACATGATCGATGCTGCACGTAGAGCTATGGCCAACGATATAAGAAGAAATATTTATGTACATTATTTTTTCTTTTCATGAATCTTTAACTAAGGAGCTGCCAGATGATTTAGGTTTCAGGCTATTACTCCCCTAAAACTAACAAAATGTGACCAATTTTTCTTTTTAGTTATTAATCGCAATCTTTTAGGTTGCATGAGTATTATTTTTTATCTGTTTATGATGATTTGTGTTGTGATTCATTCGTTCACTTTATTCAAAGACTGTCGAGCAAGTAGCCTAAAAGGCGACCAGTCGCTTTTCAAGATTTTTCGTCGCCAATTTTCTTCCCGAGTAGCCTAAATGGCGACAAATCGCCTACGTTAGCAACTCTGATCAATACTATGAGATTTGGCCTGGCCGTCTGACAGGTACCCGTAATCGTAAACTACACGACTTCCAGTCCGACGCATTATGGCGCATTCGACGCCTCAGCGTAGAGGCGTAGATCGTATTATGTTACTCTGTTAAGTAATTTATATACTGAAAGTGTATATAATTCAAATTTGTCTTCTAATATTGCAGTCCTACATTGTAATCACGCGTTAGCAAAACCGCTTCTCTGCTGCAGCGGCTGCGATAACATTCTGTAAACTAATGCTGACAGACCAGTTTATCATAGTTAAATTGATCAGTTATGTAACCAAATAGAATAGTATAGTAATGATATGAGAATTTGATGAAAAACGAATATATTTGTAAAGCACTTTTATATCACATTGAATACACCCCCCCAGCAGTTCATTAGAATTACATTATACAAAATGTAATTAAAATTATTATAATACAACACATTAGGGCACTAACATGTATAATATAATACAAGACATATTTTCACGTTCCCGCCAAAAAAAAACCTTTTGCGCCATTTATTCCAGACATTCCGAACAAATTTCAACGTCAGTGTAAAAGATTAGTTTGGTATTCGCATTAATCTTAAAAATAAAAAATAAAGCCGAAATCCACAAGCAATAATTTTTATTAAGAAAATACAACGATGATACAACTATAAAACGTTCAATGTTCCTCGGACACACGATACAACCACGGGAATACTAATTATAAATTATGACTTATTGCATATATATTCACAGATTCGATGTAGTTTCATACAGCAATTAATACAACAATCATTCTGAAACAAAAACAAAACATTTAAAAATTTATTACTATTTCGTTTCACACTAAGATCGTGTTAGCAATGTCAGAGAAAATATGGTTTATATTGAAATCAGGTCCAGTAGCGTCACCGATCATGCACGAGTCGTCAATAAGCGATTTATTTTTTTATGCATGACATATTTCTGAATGTACCCATTAGAGATGTGTCGGCTGTCCGGCTTCTGACTTTGTATCTATTTCTCAATAAAATGTACGAGTATATAGAAGGAATTAGATTTAATACGGTTCCTATTTGTAGTATATGCTGGTTTTTTCTGACCACCACGAGAAATTATCATTTTCACTTCACTTTCACCATTGTCCAATGGCCAAAAAAATCCCTACCCAAGACTTTCTTTTTGACATGATTAAATTTTGATTAAGCTTTATCGCTTTAATGAACAATATTACAGCCCCATAACTCATTGTATTCCCTGTCCATTGTCTGACCACTAACACGGAGTCCTTGACGTCCGTGGAGGCAGTGGGCCTTGTGCGTGAATCGGCTGTAGGTAAACGAATCGTCACGGAAATTTTCAAACATCGCACACTATGTAAACTGTTCATCAAGGTGTCTTCAAAAATACCAGACTTAAACAAAATTGAGTTTTTTGTCGTATACGTTTAGAGATGGTTAAAAAAATGTGAAAAAGGGTCACCCAGTATAAGTGGTCCCTTCTTTTTGGGTAGGCTATGATCTGGACACACCCTACCCAATCTGTCCGGGACAACGCATGAGCGGTGTGCGACCCCATAACCTACCGTATTCGCTCCCCATCGGGGTACCCGAAAGGGTACCCCTTCGTCGCCTTTGATGCCCTAGCAACAAGACAGTGTGTAGGATGGGCCCGCTCTCTAAGAATTTTATTGTTATTAAAATCCAATGCACACTACAAAAAAAAACATCCACTTCCCTAAGATATTATAAACTGAAACACATTGCCTCCAGACTCAGAAATATGCGGCGCAGACACTGGTACCTGTGCCCAATGCCGCCCTAGTCAAAGCTGCAGGTGTCTGGACCGGGGAATATTCACTCGGTCTCTCGCAGAGGTTTAGCGCGTGAGGGGGAACCTCCGGGCCGGTGAGGGACGACACCCAAAGGGGTAACCTGCCCGGTCGGCCACGGACGTCAAGGACTCGGTACCAGTGATTAGCATAATGACGAAGGGGAGGGAATACGGTAGGTTATGAGGTCGCGCGCTGCCCTTTCGTCACCCGGACGGCGTGGGGCCGGATCGTAGCACAAAAAAGTCTCAGAAATATCATTTGTGGCACAGTATCTCATTCAACTGTCGGATCAAATTGACGACTGTGGGCAAACAATGGTCAGGTTTTAGAACAAGCCACTATTGGTGCAGCCAATTACAAAAATTATTGACCTTGAATATTTCAAGACCAATAATAATTGACTGCTCTAATTCAAATAATCTCTAAGTCTTCTAGGATTTAAGAATTTTTTAATTTGGGTATGAAATGTAATAAAAATATCAAGAAAGTGGTACTGGTCGAAAGCCCAAAGGGTAATGGGCAAGTAATATGGCAGGTTATGTGAATAAAATATCAATAACCATTTCTCATTTTGCCTATTCAACATGTAGCACAAAATAATGTGATCTGATGATAGGCTTAGAGTATTAGATAAGAATAACTAGGCTAGAGAGTAAAATAAACATTTTTATCATTGCACACAATCTGGAGTATTTTACGTGAGATAAAATAGAATTTATCATACAAATGATGTTCAAAATCGGCAATTTTCATCATAAAACGTAATAGAAAGAAAATGTGACATGCTGCTTTTCACCTTTTTACCCCTATTGAAGCATCTTTAATCCCAATAACATTTACTACCCCCAGATAAAGAACATGAAACTACAACTACAGGATTACCAAATTGGATACCCTTTGCCAGACTAATCAATACTTTATGAGCAAATAAGGTAATGTACCTATTCTGTCACAAATTTTTTACAAATTTTATATAATCTTTCACCTCAGAGTAAGCCAACTGCAAATATACACCAAGATCCCAACTTTCCTCTAATTTACATACAGTAAACCATTAGTATTATTTTAAGTAATTCTTTTGCAAATAGAAAGTTTAAAAACTTATTTGAGCATGATTATGAATGAACTTCACTCGACTAGGTTTGATGAAAACCTAACCCCCTCTCTAGGGATGTGACCTGGAGGGCAGATAGTCGATTTTTAAATAATCGATTTTTTGTTCGTTAAAGTAAATCGATTATCAAATAATCGATCGAAAAATGATGGATTTTAAAATAATCGATTTTTTCTACCAACAGGATTGTGATGACCTTTTTTTTGGGAAATGTGAGCTTTATTTTGTAATATAGTATGAAAACACACCTGAAACAACACTGATGACCTTTTTTTTTTTTAGGAAATCTGGCCATGAATAATCGCTTAATTTCGAATAGTAAAAAATCGATTAATAATCGATTTTTCTCATTTTCATAATAGATTATAAAAATCGATTTTTACAAAAAAATAATCGATTGATAATCGATTTTTCTAAAAATCTTATTTTTCACCTCCCTACCCCCTTCTCTTCTACCTCTCCAAGTATGGTATTTTTAAAAACCATCTCCCTCCTTGGACAAATCACATAGAATGGGTACATTCTAATAGATGTAGGTTAAAATCTCACATGTGGTAATAATTCTTCACAACTCATCGCAACCCATATATGAACCACTGCTGGGCTCATGCCTTCCCTTTATGAGGGAAATTGACCTAATATACCACATTAGACAGATATGTTAGCATAGAGCTTTGTTTTGAGTGTTCCTTCTTCACACAATAAGCAGTTTTTTATACCCTATGATGTCAAACATTGTTAAAATATTAATTATTGAAAGACAAAATACAATAACATACCCATATAGATACAAAAAGAATGACAATAAGTAAAACGCCAACTTAATCCAACCTTCTCTTTGACATACTGTCAAGACATCAGCATTCATGATGCTTGTTGGATCATATAAACCTGGACCAGACATTACTGGTCTTGTGTAATATCTGTAAAGAAAATAATTAATTTATTAAATTAATTGCCACTATAATCAAGTGTTGATTAGTGATTAGCAACTGAGATATCTATGTAATAGATATCAGGAGGCTGATGATGGTTGAAGCAAGTGGGTGGATAAATTGCTATGTGAAGCATTATAATCATTGTAAGTCATCAGTCTTCAGTAAGATCTGTGCAAGTGAAGGAAAACTTGAAATGTAACCCTATACCAACATGTCTGATCAGCATGGTATAGTAGGTCAAATTCCCTCCCATTGTGGAGGAGGCCCGAGCCCACCAGTGAGACGTATGAGGGCTGCAATGATGAAGTCGGCCGGTTATCATGATTATCATCATCATCACTATTATGCTTGAGCATCCTCCACAATAGGAGGGAAATTGACCTACTATATGACACTGCTCAGAAGTGTTGGTATAAGGTTTCGTTTCACATTTTCCTTCTCTTGTGTAGATGTTATGTACATATTTAACCCTTTAATCGGCTTTTACGATACCCAAGGGTAAGAAAGCAGGGTGCTGACTTGCTTACTCCATCACCACACGGAAATGTCATTTACATATGCAGTTAATAATAATAGGCTAGCCATTTATATTAATTGTGGTTGATTTGAATATTATCATAGTAATATTTATAGTTCATGAGTCATAGATCGAGTCCAATAATGTTTTTTATTTTGAAACAACAACATCACTGATGGACTAATTTTAGTATTGTGGAAGGTTTTACAAATGAACAATTAAGAGAAATGACAGCCAGACACGGAACAATTTGTGGACAGCACAAAGTAATATGTACTGTGGGAATCAAACCCACAACACATGGCTTTTTAGACACTAAAAATATAAATTTATGTATTGTTTCATTTCACCTATTGTATGATATAAATAAGGCCTTATAACAGGTCATAAAGGCCTTTTCCATCATTATAGAAAGAAAATACGTGTATATAAAAAATGGTATTAGAATAAGACATTGATGATGATAATGAATTTGAACACATAAAATAAACAGTTGTAGATTATTTTGCTATTGTTGCTGTTAATGGTTAGTAAATATTCAATACAAGTGCAATTACAAGGTCCATGTAATTAAATCTCAGATAAAGACCTTGTCCTTAGTCTTGAGTAAATAATCACAACATAACCTGGATGTACAGTTATTTACATATTTACCTGTGAATGTGATACAAAATCAATGGAATGTTTATTAACAGCGAAAGCCATTCCCCTGAGAGTAGAAATAGTACATTAATAAGTAAATGCAAGAGGTACTCCGGTAACACCAACTGAAAAAAGGAAAATGGTTATGTTATATTATCTTGAACTTTGGTTACACTTCGTAAATTTATAATTTACGTACCGGATTAAGACTATTACATTGATCTATAGGATTTTTATAGTCAGTTTTTAGTTCATCAAACGCAATGACATGGAATATTGAGAAAAATATTAAGAAAGCGTCGACAATTAACGCTATAATGTATGAAAAGGCTGGGAAACTGAACGCCATTTTTACGAAATCGAGACTATAGGTTGTACTTCAAAATTGACAATGACACATTCTTTTTCTTTATTTTTTTATCTTGGCAATCAGCTACAACTAATACGAGTCATTTTTACCAGTGTCGATTATAATTTTCTTTACAAATTATCTTTTCTTAAAATTAATCATTGTCAGTCATATTATCACCTTTAACAGTGTTATGGCCACTTTTAACGGTATCTTCCCAGAATAATAGTGGAAACAAAAAGGTATGGAAAGCACGTTTATATTATAATCACTACACCTCTTATACTATATATATTACATACAATATCATCAAAATTATTTAATTTAACACGTTTAAATACTGAGATATTGAAACAATAAAAAAATACCACATGACGTTTCCACATTGCCGCCAAAAGTCCCATCATGGATAATGACAGTCAGCTTTTTTTCTACTCAGTTCGTCCATTCAGACGGATGAAAGTAAAATGAAAACAGTCATGAGTCGTTAAACGAAAGAGATTATACGCTACGAAATATAATTAAAGGGTCAGTAATATTAGAATTATTAAGATTACCTACATAAAAAACACGAATAATTAGCTTCTGTTAACATGCCGGTCAAGTGGCGTTAGGCGTTACATGTGTTTTTTTTTTGTGTTTAGCTGTAAAACACAGATGGCTTTAACAGCTTTGCCTTGGCTATCAGTGAACGCGTAGAACTCTCAACCCGGTTATTTCTTTGCGTACTATTTATACTATAAAGATTTACAACAAAAGTTTATACTGCCATTAACGCGATGAGGATTGAATATAATTAAGTATATCGGTATCGAAACAAAAGTCCTCGATACCTAAAAGTATCGATACTTTTTTCGTGTCCCTAATCACTCATATATGTTCCGCTGCTGGGCTCGAGCGTCCTACATTATAAAAGGGTAATTGAAAGACTATATTAGGCTGGTAAGACAGGTTAGTATAGGGTTTTATTTCGTGTGCGGGAGGAACGACTCCACGCGGACATGGTCCTCCGCCGGTGACTGGGGCCGCGCAGGCGCACGTACTTGCGTTTGTATGCCGCCCTAGTAGGCTGCGGGTGACCGGACCGGGAATTTAGTCCGGGCTTCGCGGAGAGGTTAGCCTTGCGGTGAAAGAGGGTACTCCCTCGGCGTATTCCGTTGAGCCAATCACTAAAGTCAAGGAACTCTGCACCGGTGGTTGGCCCAACGACGAAGGCGACATGCTATACGGGTTGGTTACGGATGTGCATGCTTACGCCCCTCTGTCGCTCTGGACGGAGACGGGCGAGGAGAGCACCGACCGTAACCCACCCCCCCAAAAAATAGGGTTTTATTTCGAATTTTCCTTCTCACAAGGTATGGGCTAGTGAATTGTATTCTTATTCCGTCACTATACGGCAAGAATAAATTATTACCTAAAATTTATTACTAATAATGCTACTACTATTTTATTCCAAGAAACGGACGGCCTGCTCGGCCTAAGTCCTAAGACTCTAAGTCCTAAGACTATTACAGTAATCTAATTTATGGACTTTTGAAACGTTTCTAAACGACAAATGTCTACCACTAATGACAGAATACCAACTCATGTGAAAGTTATACGTTCGAATTAGAGAGTTAATCGCTCTTGTATTGATGTGTATTAAATTTTCGTAATTTTAATTTAGTTGGATTACAAATTGTTTGCAAATGCATTAAATAGATAGGTTTATTAATTATGTCCTAATTTGCTTAGAATATGAACTGAAAACATGAAGTGCACTTGGGCTGTGTGTTTATGTTTCCTGAATTTAGTTAATTCAATAGAACATGACTTTAAAGGTTTCGACGACAGTATATTATTTGGTATCAACTGGCCCGGTAGCAAGGATCTTGAAACTCTAGTCGATGGGGAAATTAACCCTCCTGCGACCCCAGAGGTATGTTTTACATTAGGTCATCCTATCCATGTCCACTGCTGAGCCTAGGATTCCTCAAGGGGAATAATACCATAATTACCACCCTTGACAAGTGTGTTGACGAACTCAGTTGGTGTTAGAAGTTCTGCTGCTGACCCAGGGAGTACGGCTGACCACTAGCCCCCCATCTGCAAATAATGAGTGTCGTCGCAAAATAAATATTTGTGTAGCAAACTAAAAAAGAACTATCTTAACTGATGTGTAGGTGGGAATGTGAGATTTTTCATTCTATCGTGTGTAAGTGTTCATTCTATCACTATCTGATTTGATTAATCTACAAATTTTGCACACATATTTTCAGATATTTAGCAAAGCCTATAGAGTAACTTTGATCTAGAAACATTGCCCGAGGAATGAATAATATATGAATCATCAGCTCTTATCCTAATTACTTGGAGTTTATACAATATGTATTCCTTACTCATATACATTGCAATAGTTTTATGACTGCTCGACTGCCTGATGTCGACCCTCCTTGGCACTGTTACCAGAAGACAATTGCTGGATTTGGCTTAGGTCGATGTAAAGCCCTTAGTCATCTTTTATGACACCCACAAGAATTACAGGGTTGGTAGTAAATGCATTGTAAACCAAATCTACATTAAAGTGACAAAAGCTGCGGGACATAGCTGTTAAATTGTAAATAACACTGTTTTTTTTCATTCTCTATTATTTTATAATCACTATCATCTCGGCCCATAAACGTCCCACTTTGGAGTCGGGCCTCTTTCACCATGGGAGGAAAATTGACCTACTATATCACACAGTTTGTGGTATAGTAAATTAGTTTTACTCCTGTTGTGGGGGGAGGCTTGAGCCCAACAGTGGGACATACATATGAGCTGAAATGATAATACCACACTGCTTGGACGTGTTATTATAGGGTTTTGTTCAAGTTTGCCTTACATAGATATTATATGCATTTTATATCCCTTAGTCATCTTTTATGACATCCACAGGCAACAGAGAGGTGGGGAATTCTTACTCCATAACCATACGGATAATTCCATATTCATTTGAGTCAATTACATTTCAGTTACAGAAAAAAGAGACTGTTAAAGTGACAACATCAAACAAGGAAAAATATGAATGTAAAATACCAGAGTTGAAATCAAAGGAGTCCACAAGTATTGAAGAGTATGATGGACCTTCTCCAATCAGTCTCCTGAAGCCGTTGTTCTCTCAGAAAATATGCTCTTATAGGTTAGAGAGTTATTGGAGCTATGAAGTGTGTCATGGAAGGTACATAAGACAATACCATGAGGAAAGAGAAGGTTAGTATATGGGAATAATACATACTATAAATTTCTTTTGTCTCAGTGTGGGGATTACAGCAAGAATACAGTTTATAAAGTCGACTAATGAAAATGATATGCATTTAAAATCTATGTAAGAGAAGGAAACCTCAAAATAAAACTGTAAACTAACCCATCTGTTCAGTGGTATAGTAGGTCAATTACCCTCCTATTCTGGACTAGGCATGAGCCCGTAAGTTGGACGTATATGAGCTGAGATGATGTTAAGTGTATGGGTTAAGTATATTTTGTATTCTTAACCCATACATTTACAAGGAAGTCACTAGGAAATTGACGTACGATGCTGGCCAGATGGATTGCTATTGGTTTTCTTCGAGTTTTCTTTCTCTTACATAGATGTTTTATACCTGTTACATCCTTTAGTTGTCTTTTATTATCATGCACAGACAAGAGGGGTGGTTAATTGTATTATTACTCTGTCACCATACAGAAAATCTATCAATTGATTTTGTGTAATTATTTGTATAGAAAAATATATCTGAGTCATTCTGTGTTCTAATTGTAAGCAGTTATAGACAAATGAGGAATCTATATATCGACACTAACAATTTATACTATGCTAACTCAAATTTTAAGAAAAATCGTTTTTTATTCCAAATAGTTTAACATATGGTTTCCTTTAAGTCATAAAAAAATTGTGAAGAAATACACAAAAATAACAAAGTTACAAATCTTATACAACGCCAATAAATATCTTAATTAATAAAGTTATCACATTTTTGCCTATATAAACCTCTACTGTAATGTACACTTTTATGACTTAGTGTAGTATAAATTGTGGGTGTCAATATTATATACTCGATAATAAACTCATTTGCAAAAAAAAACGGGCGGTTTTGATTTTCATTCATATTTAAAAAGATACAATACCAAAAAGGTTTCAATCGTTTGTACACGTTACTGGCCGGTTTTAAAAATGCTGTGGTATTTAAAAAAGTACGTTCTAAATTCAATTTTTCATTTGATGTTCATTTTTACAGAAAACCCCTTTTTATCCTACGTTTTTGGCGCGAAGTTCCAGAAGTTAACATCGACTTTCATAACTTTTATTCAATTTTTATAGATTAATTTCATATCCTTGACTGTCAAAGCTTTATTTAATGCTGTTTGGCTGTATCAAAAATGGTAGATAAAGTGGTAAAAGCTACCAAAATTATCGCGCTGCTTGAAGAGGGTTGCAGCCAATGTTTCGTGGCTAGGAGGCTAAATGTTAGTCGCTCGACAGTCCAAAGGACCTGGCAGCGATATCAGGAGACTGGTTCCGTCGAGAGAAGGCCTGGTTCTGGAAGAAAACCATGTACCCAACCACGGGATGATCGTTTTCTTGTGAGTCGCGCATTGAGAAATCGCAAATCTTCGTATGTGGATCTTAAGAACAACCTCCAAGAAGTAAGAAATGTGCATATTAGTCTATGGACGGTCAGGAGGAGGCTTCTCGCTGCCAATATACGCAGTCACCGCCCGGCCCGCGGCCCCAAATTACTCCGTGAGCACAGAGTTCACAGGCTTAGGTTCGCTAGAAATTGTGAATTATGGACTCAAGACGATTGGAATAGGGTTTTGTTCTCTGATGAAGCCAGGATATCTCTGTTCGGTGAAGATCGACGTCGGCGAGTGCTAAGAAGACAAGGAGAACGCTTTGCAGAGGCATGTTTCGAAGAAATCACACCTTATGGTGGGGGCTCTGTTATGTTTTGGGCAGGAATAAATTCAATGGATCGTACAGAGTTAGTCTTCATTGAAAACGGCTCACTGACTGGGCATCGATACATAACGGAAGTTCTAATTTCTCATGCACAACCCGCATTGGCCGCTCTAGGTGAAGACTCGATTTTTATGGACGACAATGCTCGCGCCCACCGATCCCGCGATGTTAATGCGTATGTGCAAGAGGTCGGCATTCGTCGTTTGGATTGGCCAGCTCGAAGTCCCGACCTCAATCCCATAGAGCATGTCTGGGACGTTCTGAAACGGCGTGTGAGATCAGTACACCCGGCTCCGCAGACCATCAGAGAGCTGAAGAATGTGATTACTGCGGAGTGGGAACGTATTCCGCAAGCAAGTATCCGGGATATACTCGCTAGCATGCCCAGACGAATTCAAGCTGTGATTTTAGCTAGAGGGGGTCACACTCGATACTAAACATTTATCTGCTTTTACTTTATTAAAGAAAAACAAACAAAAAAACTTTTTTATTTTTACTTCATGAGCATATGCACTACTAGCGAATATACACTACTAGCGAGGTTTAGCATTATTTCCCATAAATTGTATCTAAATTTTATGAAATACTGATGAAAACGATTATTTTCTTATTAATTTAGCAAATTGTGTGGATAAAACTACCTATAATTATCAAACAAAGAAATATTAACATTTGAAATGGTTCATTGCTTAGGTGCCCGTTTTTTTTGCAAATGAGTTTATATGTTCAAAAGATGTGCTGTGTGGTAGCGGCTTCGAATACTACCAACCCTTGCTTTGCTCGTGGATGTCGTAAAAGACGACTAAGAGCCCTAGATTGACCCGGACCAACTCCATCTGGTACCATTTGGGTCAACGATTACATTCCCAAGGAGGGTTGACGTCAGGCGGGCAGCCGGTCATAAAAGTCATTGCCGAAACTTTTTGCAATATGTCAAAACAGATGACATATTGCGTCGACCCCAAGTAATTGGGATAAGAGCAAGATGATGATATGTTCAAAAGAGGTTTTTGAGAAAAATCCTGTGGAGCCTCCAAGCTGGTTAATACTTTAACAGTTAATGTGAATATTATGAGAACAGATACATGTCCTAGATGTTTTCTCAGTGGCATATGTATTAGTCCAGCTTGACAAGTAGTGACGAGTTATGATTAAGAGATGTATTACTTTGAATTTGAAAAGACAATAAGATATAAAAAATTAGTTTCAATGATATTGATTGTATAGTCTTATAACTGGCTTAATTCTACGTAGAGTATCTCTTTAGTGTTTACTATTTCACTTATTTAATTTATTGTAAATTGTAGGTAAACAAGTAAAAACACAAGAATACTATCTTGGCCATTGGAACGCAGACAAACAAGCCAAATTAGAAGCTACACAATTAAAGGAACCTTTTAAAACAACCTTGGTTGAACGTGTGAAGATGGCTTCAGTAGAAATGGTGCTAGATGATGGTAAGTGAAATTAACAGTATAGAATATTAACAATTTGCTTGGAGTTTTGAACAAGTCCTACTTTACTTTTGTCTGTGTGGTTTCGGAGTAAGAATACAAATCACCACTCCCTATCTTGACCGTGGACGTCGTATAAGGCGACTAAGGGATATAATACGCATATAACAACCCTATACCAACCTGTCAGACCAGCATGGTATAATAAGGTCAATTTCCCCCCTATTGTGGAGGAGGCTCGAGCCCAATAATGGAGCATGTATGAGCTGAAATGATGAGGACTACTTTATTTGCCTAAACTTTCAATTAAGTTCTACTTTATTTGCGAGGATTTTTCTATCAAATTCTACCTTATTTGACTGGAGTTTCAATCAACTTCTTCCTTATTTGCTTGGACTTTCAATGAACTTCTATCTTGTTTGCCTGAACTTTTAATCACCCTTCACCTTATTTGCCTGAACTTTTAATCAACTTTTATCTTATTTGCCTAGATTTTCAATCATAACACTGGAACTAGCTGAGAGAACTGGCTGACAAATTTCATTCCACATTCAAGATATTATGTACCATAAAAACTACTTAATACTTCTTCAGACATGCTAGAATAAGTAAATGGCAATAAATTTCAATCAAGTTTTACCATATTTGCCTAGATTTTCAATCATAATGCTGAAGCTATTACTTTATTTGCCTGTGTTTTCCTATCAAATTTTACCCTATTTGACTGGAGTTTCAATCAACTTCTACCTTATTTGCTTGGACTTTCAATGATCTTCCTTATTTGCCTGGACTTTCAATGAACTTCTACCTTGTTTGCCTGAACTTTTATTCAACTTTTCCCTTATTTGCCTAGTTTAGGTGAAGGTCAGATCTCAACTTTCTACACGCAACGCCAAAATACTTTGTTCCCCCACGCAAATTTCGTAACCACGACCGCTATTATCGCTTACCATACGCCATTTCTGTTTTCTAGGTACTGTTTGTGACTTAAGTGGAAAACCTCGATTAACCAGAGTGTATTATGTATGCTATACACATGGGAAGCATGAAGTATACTCTTTTAAGGAAACATCTACATGTGAATATGAGATAATCATTCTATCTCCCTTACTCTGCGAACATCCTCACTTCAAACCAAAAGATGTGAGCGAGAACATTATAGATTGCTTGCCTCTTGATGATGCTCCAAAGAAACCAAGAAGTTTATTGAAAATGGAGGTTGACAGCTTACGTTTCCATCATCAGACTATTAGAATGATTAATAATAACGTAAGTGTTTTTTTAATTACATTTTCTACACAGTGTGCTTAAAATGCAGTTTGATTAGTGTTTGATAGTTTGAATTTTTTAGCTGTGCACTGCCTAGGTGTAAACGTAATGGCCGTTAATAGTATTAAATGGAGATTCGTTATATTTATACTATAATCATGCTGAATATTAATACACATATTTATTTTTCAAGCAACTTTATTTAACTACCAATAAACTTAAGTCGTTTTTTTAGGTTCTATATTGATTTGCTATTTGTGGCAAAAATTAACTTTTTATGCTTTTATTTTGCACAATAATGCGTTTAACTTAGAATAATAACGTATAGAAGGATAGTGTCAATACTTCGAACTTTCAAAATTTGAATCTAAAAATACTAATGGCGCGTAGACGATTACACACGTACACACGCACATCACTATACAAATTATGAAATCAAATTTTGTTTTTATTAACATAAATCGTCGCAATACTTTTAAAAGTAACGTTAAAAACCTTTTTAAGTTTTACAAATGTGGTATGACACCATTTGAATGCACAAACCGTCATAATTACCTATTTATTTTTTAAGAGTTGCGTACGTACGTGCAGTACAATGACTTGTACATTACGGAACGGTTCCGGCGTAAGCTCCATTAGGCTCTAATTGAAATGCTTCACTTTTTGTGCGCGGACTTACCTTCTATATGTTATTATTCTAAGGCGTTTAAATTACTTGAAAAAAAGAGGAAGGCAGTCTAGTTTTTCAGACATATAGTACTGTCGCCGGATTATTGAATTATTTTTCTATTATAATATTTTTTTTATTCTGTAAGAAACGGTTAATTCGTCGCAGATCTAATGAATACGACGAACGATAAATCTTAAAGTATAATTTGTAGGTACATTTCTCCTACTAACGTCATGGCATGTGAAACAAACCATTCCATGATCACTGGTATAAATATTACGAGTTTCATTAATACCTCTTCTACACAGTCAACACGGCAGTTTGATAAAACTCAGCATATTATTGATTTAGTAAAATCACAGATATATATACCAGCATATAAATAACACATTCAATGAGTGTTTTAAAATACTATGTTCGCTTTTATGTTCACGGTGTCTTATAAATACAATTTTTATTTTATCCTTCTATACCTATATGTTCATTTTAGTAATTATCATTTGTTTTATTATTTAAAATTGTAAAAGTATTCTTTTATTTGTTCTAAATTGTATAATAAGGACCACCTATTGTATTTCTTTATGCATTGACATTTCAAATAAGTGTCGATTCTAATTTGATTGTTTGAACTGTTTTAATCTCACTGCGATGTTCTATCTATATTGTTATAAAATATTTCTTAAATTTGTTCTTTTACTTATGAAATCGTTCTCTTAATTTTACATCATATTTAATTTTTGAAGCGCTATTTAATGTATTTTACTTTTAGTGGTATAAATTAAGTGAACTTTAATGTTTTCATTTGCAATTGAAAACTTAAATTTAACACGCAGCCCAGTGGCGATTGATTCTTTCCTGTGTATCTTTAAGAAAATATTTTTTTTATTGTAACTCGTACCTAGATGAGTATTGTGCTAAAAATCTTTCAGAATGGTCCTGAGAATATGTTTTTAAAGATTCGAATGTTTATTTTTACTTCTGTATTTAGTGTTTAAAAATTTCTATTATTAAAAATAAGACCTGTAAATAAAAAATATATTAATTTTACTAAAATAGTTTATTTATATAATATTCGTAGTAGATCATTTACAAATTTCTTAGCAGTTGTTATGACAACGGATGTGCAGGACAAGGCCATTCTTACTGTATTTTCTTACCAAACATTGACAGACATTGTACTATTTGTCGCCGCGTTGCCCTTATATTTTTCTTGATAAACAAGATTCTGATCTGAATTTACGTGTCCTTTATTGTGTCCTTAGGTGTTACCTATAATTTAAGAGTCGAGGGTAAAAATAGAAATTAGTTTCTTAAAATACTTATTTCGACCGAATTAAAATATGTTATAATTAAATGAGAATTATTTCATTTGCTGTAGACAATGAGATTTTGTTTTATATTTGTTAGAATCGGCACTACGCACCATACATTTTGTTTTGTAGTACAAATTATTTAGTTTAATTAGTGGCTTATTTAACAATTATGTTGGCATTATTCAGGATAACGATCCTAAGGATGTTCTAGCTGTGTTGAAAGTTGAGAAAATTGATAAGGTAATTATTTTCATTGTTTTAATATGTATTTGTTTTGATGCTTATTGTTTGCAGTATCGTAAGTATACCTATTTACATTTTAATATTTTAGTTTAGGACAACGTTTTTGCTGCCGAGTTGTTTTTGAATTTTTTACTTCAGTGGCCGAATTTAACGCGTTTTATAAGGTTACTTTAACACTTGTAAAGGTCTAAAAGTGATTTCTTTGCTATACGCTACAAAATTAAGGTCAACTTTTAATTCAATTAACGTGATGAATTCATTAATACGTTAAACGCCATGGGGGACACATGTTGGGCGACATTTATATAGTACTAGCAACCCGCCCTCGCTTCGCTTCGGTTTCAGTCGCTTTACCCGCGGCGTAGTTTCCGTTCTTGTGGGAATATCGGGATAAAATATAGCCTACGTTACTCCCTGATATTATAGCTTTCCATTGGTGAAAGAATTTTTGAAATCGGTTTGGTGGTTTAAGCGTGAAAGCGTTACAAACAAACATACATCCTTACTTTCGCATTTATAATATTAGTATGGATTTTGATACCCTCGGCGTTCAACGTGTTAAAGAATTTATTGCAGTTCTGTCTATATGTAAAATGATTCTGTAATTTGGGAAATGGGGAATTCGAATAAATACAAGCACAAATTTTTGCGTTACAATGTTTACCCGTCTAGTGACGGAGTAAGAATACAATTCAGTACCAGTTTTCTTGTTCGTAGGTGTCATAAAAGATTACTGAACGATACCTATGATGCAGATAAGAGAAAGAACTCGAAATGCAACCCTATGCCAAGCCGTTTGTCCAGTGTGGTTTAGGTCAATTTGCCTACTACTATGGAGGAGGCACCTAGCCCAGTAGTGGGACGTATGAGGTTATATATACTATTGGGTTCTAAAATTCGCCGTTTGACCTTTCTTTGCCTTTTGAATGGGCCACCATATTTTTGATATCAATGACCCGGACGTTAATGTTTCAGAAGATTAATTTGAACCATGTAAATCATAAAAATGATTTGTTTGTTATATGTTCAATGCTGCTAAAAATTTTAGGCAGTTGACTTTTAAAACTAACGTAACGGAATAGTTAAAAAACTTATTACAGTTCTCTCTGTATATGTAAAAGAAATGATTTCTGTAATTTTGGAATTGGGGAATTCGAATAAGTACGATCAAGAATTTCACACATCATAATCGATTTCAGGATGGCGAAACACATTTAAAGTTTGAATTACACCCTTTGAGTGAAGATGAAAATCTAATTGATGATTCTTCGAATGCACGTCAAGATATTGTACAGCGGGCATTGCCAGTTATAACTGACGATTCTCCTGTGAGAGCGTTCCTTAACGGTGAAAACTGTCTTAACGGGGTAAGTCGAATTATATAGTAGTACTTCTTACTCTTCTGTGTGATGACCCGTGGATGTTGTAAAAGACGACTAAGGGATACAATATGCACATAATATCTGTGCAAGAGAAGGATAACTCAAAATAAAAGCCTATACCAACATTTCTGACCAGCATGGTGTAGTAGGTCAAATTCTCTCTCATTGTGGATGAAATTCGAGCCTAACAGCGGAGATAAACTATTTTTATTACTAATGATTTCTGATGTTTGTGTAATTATTGCACATCAAAAATTGTTTTATTTATTACCAGCAACCTGCCCTCGGTCTCAATCGCCTTATATGCGTAGTTCCCGTTCCCGTGGGAATAACGGGATAAAATATAGCCTATGACACTCCCTGATATTATAGTTTTCCATTAGTGAAACAATTTTTGAAATCGGTTCGGTGGTTTAAGCGTGAAAGCGCAACAAACAAACAAACAAATTTACTTTCGCATTTATAATAGTAAGGATATCATGATTTCTGATGTTTACGCGAGTATTACACATATATCCTTAGTGCGAATGCTGATTAATAATGCAATATTATGTGTTACCAACCCACATATTTTTCGCGGGAATCGTTAAAAATCGTGTGATAGTTTGAAATTTTTCTCTTAATATAGAGGAGGCTGGTGTTCAATAATAGATCATATAAGGATGTTACGAGCTATTCCGTAAAGCAATGGAGTTTGTGAAAATCAACCAGACAATGAGTGTTTATAATGTTTTTTTTAAAGACAACAACCTGATCTAAATAATTAATCCTTGTCGATACAAGGATTCCTTTCAAGGTCCTCCTCAATAGGGGAAATTTAAATACATACAATTTATGGACATAAATTATACCAAGATTCAGAATAATCTTTAATCAGAATGGGGGTTGTGACCAACTGCGCCGGTGACGGGGAGAGGTCAAAAAATCACGAAATGAGTGTGATGTACTTTATGAACGAACCCAAAATACAATAGTTTTGTTGTTATTATTCAAGTGTTTTCCATTTATTAAAAGCTTTTTTTATACTATTGAGAATTGCTTGAAGAAATCTATTGTTACTTGCCACTTAGCGCATTATGCATGCAGTTAAAGCTACCAAATCACTGGGCAATCTTTATTATCGTTATAGGGTACAGGATGGTGGAAATACGAATTCTGCTATGGTAAACATGTAGTCCAGTACCATGTAGACCGTACTGGAGAGAAGACTACTTTATTGCTAGGGAAGTTCGATGAGCAACTACATTTAGATTGGATCAAAGAGAATAAGGGGAAGACTCCTAAACCTGTTGGTAAGTTCTGTTCACTAATCCATTAAATTTTTAACGGAGTTCGATTCTTCGCCATTACTTATGTATTCTCAAAGATATTATCATTATTTTTATATAGATTTTTAGTAATTATTTCATTAAAATCAGCAAGCCCAATAGACGCTATTACGTGCAAAATAAAAAAAATATATAATTCCTTGAAACTGTTCACAGCACCACTTACTGAGATGTATTAATTTACTAAAAGTATGAATTCAAATCATTTATTATGTATAAACCCCGATAGGACACTTATATATTGTCAATTTCAACACAATTAAATCAAATAATCCAATAAACTACCGGATCGGCACGGGACCGCTTCTGAGAAGAGCTAGCAAGAAACTCAGCGGGCTTGACTATTATTTTTTTTTCTTTCAACTAAATATAAAGTTGTGTACACGTCTTGTAAGTACTATCTCCAGTGGGATGACCTTCGAACCACAAGATAGGTAATATAATTATAATTCAAACGATTATGGTTGGACAGGATCTCACAAGTGGCACCCGATCACGAGTTAACTACTAGAGCAGCCATCACTCCCCTCAACCACTATGGAGTGAAGGGAGGGAACCGCTTTACGCAGCTACAGCAATTAGACAACTGGGTCGGGTAGGCTCTAGGCCGCCGATCATAACGTTATTGTCAGTACTTTTTGTAATATTTACGATGGAAAGAAAATAAATATTACGTCGACCCCAAAGTAATTGGAGATAAAAGCAGTAATGACTCCGCACTGGTCAGATGGGTTGGTTCCATTTGATACTACTACTAGTAGTACGTAACACTAACATTCGATACTGAGTACTAGTACCGAATGAAAACAATGGTATCGAATTGGCAGGTATCATAACGGCATTGGGGCGGGGAGCTCGCCCCGCTACTGAGACTATTGATATTTTTTGAATCCCACAAATTTTGATACTTTATCTAAAAAACATGCTTCCGTGAAGTGGATTATAAGTTATCGCTTAGAGCTAGGCCGCACTACGGCGAAACCGCGTGAGTTTGTGGAACAGGAAAACGAATGCAAGCGGCCGCACCTGCGGTTTTTATCCGCGACCGATTTAATATCGTAGTCGACCGGTTTTGCGGTTAACCGCTTGCGGATAAAAACCGTAGTGCGGTCTCAGCCTTACTCTTAGAATTTATAAAAAAAAAAAACCGCAATAAACGTATCTGATAGGCTGTATGAAAAGTACTCGATACTTCAAAAACGATTCGATACCAGTAAGTATCGATACTTTTCAATTGAAACTGATTAAGTACCGATACTTCACGACCGATACAGTATCGTTTAAAAGTAGCGATACCTGAATTGTAACGGTTCATCCCTATTGGTATTTGAGTTTGCCTTCTCTTGCATGGATGTTATATTATGTATGTTTTTATACCTTGGTCGTCTTTTACGACTCCCACGGGCAAAAAAGTGATTCATCACACGGATAGATAGATGAAATAGTTGGTCGATTAATAAAAAAAATCTGTTTTTTTTTACAGAACAGCGCACGTCAGTTTCTCATTTCTATTCAGGTGGTGATATATGCGACAAGACAGGCAAACCTAGACAGACTGAAGTCAAGTTGAAATGTTTAGAGAACTCCTCCAGTCCAGCTCAGGTTTCCCTCTACTTGTTAGAACCGAGGACATGTCACTACATACTTGGCGTGGAGTCGCCGCTGATATGTGATATATTACCGTTAGCTGATGAAAATGGACTTATTAAATCTGTGAAGATAGCATTAGGTACTAGCGATGCACCATCTGAATCGAAGGACGAAGCTGAAAATGTTTCCAAAGAAAAGATTTTGAAAGAAGTTGGCAATGACTAATTCATTAAAGTTTTTTATTTATTCAGTTTGTGTTTAATTTTTATAATTATCATCGACATATGCATTGCATTGGCAGGCTCGAGCCTCGTCCATAATAGGAGGGATATTGATCTATTGACGATATTGACTTGGTCCAAAAAATGATAAATCCTATGGTTTATATATTGCTAGCGTTGCGGGTTCAAATCCCACGCAGGACAACACTTTGTGCTATCCACAAATTGTTGTTTTGAATCTGGATGTTTTGTTGGATGGTATGTTTATAAAGTTCTCCGCAATACAAGGACTACAGTAATACCCCGAATTACGCTACCCCGTATTACGCGAATTCGGAGTTACGCGGTTTTTTATTTAAGCGCTCCGACCTTGCACTTACTTTTTTTTTTATTCAGAAAACGTCAATTATTTTTCAGTTAATATTTAATTAATAACATTACTTAAAACTTCTTTGAACAAATTCCAAATGAACATTTTTTTTGTACATATTTAATTTAAGTAAAATTTAACCCCGACTTACGCGAATACGAGTTATGCAATTATCGCTCGCTCCCACATATAGCGAACTCCGGGGTATTACTGTATTTCCTAAATGCAGGGTTTTTATAAAAAAAACATCAAATCTAAATTTAAGTAATATACACATTAAAGAATTATTATTATTTTTTTATCACTGATGGTGGCAAACCAGCAAACATCACACAAGATAAGTGACACTGCCGCTCATGGACTTTTGCTAGACCGTTGCCCACCGTGCAGAAAGTAAAGGAAGCGTGAATGCCTGCAATGAAGTTTGGGGATGTTAAAGACATCACCAAACCCTACCATATGCAAATAGCCTCGGAAAGTTGGACTTCCGGCTCTCATTCACCGAATAAAGTGCAGTACCAAATTGCTATCAAATCAAATCATTTATTCTGCATAGGCCCCTTAAGGGCACTTACATATTGTCAAATTACACAACGTTTGAACACAATACAATAATCTACCACCGGATCGGAACGCGGCCACAAACTGAGAAGATCCAGCAAGAAACTCAACGGGCAGTCATTTTTTTCTTTAATCTTTTAAATATACATAATTTTATGCTTCGTACAACATATACGGTATTAGTTCCAGTGTGATGCCCTTCGAAATTGTATATATGTATAAATGTTCAAAATTTAGTACAAGACAAAAAAAATTAAAGCATTAACGAAAGGAAGAAAATATGGCTGGACCAGATACCACAAGCAGCACCCGATCACGAGTTAACTACTAGAACAGCCATCACTCTCCTCAACCAAATTAGAGGGAAGGGAGCGACCCGCCCCACATAGCTACCGCAAGCAGAACCTTATTCGGTGAGCATGACCAAACCATAAATAAAAATACAGGTGTATCAGGTTATGGGGCAACTGGTCAAAAGGGAGCTAGGCAATGGTACCACCATTGGTACCATTGGCAATGGTGGTAGGAACCCATGAAAAAAATTTTAACGAAAAATATCGATTCGTTAAGGAATTAGAGACATGTAAAGTTTTCAATTTTGTCATCGTTTTTTCGTGTAAATCTGATTGAAATGTATAAAGTCAATGATACTTAATACGCAACATATTCATACTTTGTTAAATGTTCATTAGAAATTGAATAAACCAATGATTACATTCACATAAACAAAACAAACTTCGCTTTAAAACAGCTGATCGGCCTTGGACCGTTGACCGCTCGTCGCTCGTAGGTACAAACGTAGGTACAAAAATAGTGTAGCAAATAGCATGGCAAAAGAGGTGATTTGGTGACCTTCATCACGATATCATCAAATCCAAGTAATTTATCGCTAATTCTATCGCTTTCCATACAAACCGTCTTATCGTTGTAATATCGTGGTGAAGGTGTCTAGACTGTACAGAGGTTACAAACATTTGTCTGCGTGTAATTTGTTTAGAATTTTAATTAAGAAATTATTAAACACCTACACGTGCAATAATAAAGCATACGTACACGTTACCTACCTTACCATTGCCCTAGCATGAAACTGATAGCTAACCTATCTTAAGGCTAACTTTTTGTTAAATACGTAAGGTGAGGTAAAATAATATACTAAAATAATTTATTTATGACTTTACAAAAATCTATAGTTCTGGACTGTCACTTTCACTACTGTTACTATCACTGCTGTCTGATACATGAATTATGAATGCATCAATCTTTCGGTATGTATTGTCATCGAGGCCCATCATTTTTTTTTTCAATATCTTTTACGTGCTCCACACGGAATGTCAAACAAAATGGCGACTGGGCCACACGACGCCACTGATCTCGTACACCTGACGCTAAAATCAGTTAAGAAACGGTTTTATGTTTTATACACATAACCTAAAATCTTGCATCTACTTGTGCGATCCTTTAGGTTTATTACACCTGACGGTAAAATGAGTTGAAAGAAATGTGTCATAACTTAAAACTTGGCATTTTTGGGCGTTCATAACTCTTCGAAGCTAATTACGTATTTAATTATAGGATCTATATTATATTGAATTTATATAAATATTTTCAGTACTTTAATTTTAATGTTACTTAAAAACTTTTGATATTCAGACATTTGAAAGTAATTTGGCATTGTTATCAATGATATTATTTATAAAATAATGAAATGTCACCAGTTACAGGTTAATCTGGTATTTTAAAACAATGAAATACATGATTATAGGATATTAAAAACATATATTTTCTATGGTAATTTTACTAGATTTCGTAAAATTTAGGGTTGTGCTGTTTGTAATGTTGCTTCCTGGTAGGCATCTACCAAGAGAATTTTGCGATACAACTTTTCGATAGATTTGTATGGTATGCGATAGATTTTTTTGCATTTTAAGATATCGTGGTGAAGGTAGGTGAAGGTCGTCTTTTGCCACGTTATATGGCACTGAGTATATCATTGAAACGTTTGCACAATTCTAGGTATTACTGAATGAATTTATACTGTCGAAGCTTTACATGCCTACATGTATTCTGTTTGTACATGCCTACATAATACGTAACATTTAAGGCATAGACGCTTAGACACATTTTTTGAAATCACTATAACTTTTATGTTATATTGTTTTTTGTGTAATGTACATTCTAATTACGATCTATGACCGTTAAACTACAACATACTCGAACAGTTGCCCCATAACCTGATACACCTGTATAAAACGCACTACAACTACCACTATACTATAAAAACTACTACTATAAAATAAACTACGAACTATAAGCAGGTATGCTAAAAGAGATCAAAACCAAAATTCGACAGGCAAAACACGCTACGCTGTACAATCACAAAAGAAAAAAAAAAATAAAATAAAAACAAAACCTGTGAATTCATACAAGTTAGGAGTACCATAAAGCTGTAACAATTACAATAACATTAATTGCTGAATGAGGAGCTGCTCATAACCACTCTGTACTCTCTATTATTAGTTGAGTTTTTATTTTCTTTTCTTTCTTCTTCTTGCATAACTGTTATAAGTATAATGGAGTAAAAATGGTGTATAAATCATCTTTAATGATAACCACGGACAGGAAAGGGGTGGTGAATTGTATTCTTAATCCATCACTACACTACATATTGTTATTTTTAGTATATTTTTAACGTTTTTCCGTGTTGTTTTGAAGAGTAAGAATACAATTTGATGATATATTTATGTACCCCACATCAAATAGGAGGGCGTTGACTTTTGTAACACAGGTTTCTCCATCTAGCACAAAGGTCAGAGACTTCACCAACAATGTAAAAATTTCAAAAGGAAAATAAATTTCATTTCAATTCACCACCGCTCTCGCCTGAAGATGAAGCAAAATACGACTAAAGGATAATATGTATGTAACATTTATACAAGAGAAGATAAACTCGAAATAAACCCTATACATCCGCCATGGACATCAAGGACTCTGTATCGGCGGTTAGCTTAATAGCAAAGGGATACGGTGGGTTATAGGGCCGGTCCATAGTTCGTCCAAAAAAAACTTATACGTATGAACAGTGTGCTATACTAGGTCAATTTTCTTCCTATTTTGGAGGATGCTTGAGTCCAGCAGTGGAACGTACGCAAGCTGAGATGATGATGATGATATTCTTAAGATACTAATATATGCTAATTAAGAAAAGGCTGCTAGTAAAGGTAAATATCCTACCACTATTGCCTTCTAATTTTCTCACATGTATACATGTGCAATTTTAATCCGTCACTTTGTCAAAGACGAAGATTATCAAAAAGATTACACACAAAATCAGAACAACAATATGTAGATGGCAGTGTTATCCTTTTTCTTTTTGGGTGGGCTCTGGAAAGTGCACACGCCGTCCATTCCGTCCGGGGCGACGAAAGGACGGCGCGCGGCCCCATAACGATGATGATTTCTTTCCGCCATTGGGCCGATAACCGGTAACGAGTTCCTTAACGTTCGTGGCCGGCCCGACGGGATACCTTTTCGGGTACCCTCCCTATCTCCAACGCTCCTTTGGGGACGTCGGTCGCCCTCGCGCGGTCAGCCTCTCTACGGGTGACGGACTATTCCCCGGTCCAGTCATCCGCGGCCACGGCTAAGGCGGCATCAGGCGCAGGTTGTCCCGCCTGCGCCGCCCTGGCGATTCGGACGCCACCCTCCTCCCCAAACAGACCCCACAAATTCGTGGGTACGCTGCCGGCCGCCTTAGCGCCCTCGGCCCCAGGGAACTCGAAGATTCGAGCTCCTGCCGGACCTTGCGGATCTCGGCTTAGACGCCCCTCACGCCTCCGATATCGGAGACGTCGGGGCGACGTAAGACGATCTCGTAGCTGAGGCTCTCCTCGGTCGCCTCATAACTATAACCACTGCGGCTGACTTTAGTGGCCGGAGGGCCCTGCGCGACCTTCTAAGTCTTCTTCTTGTTTTCGGCAATAATAGACAGATTGGAGTCGCTGGAGCAGCGGATAGACTTTGGGTCACTCTGTGTACTCTACCGACTCTTTCACGGAGAGTGCTCCGAGGAACTGTTTGACTTGGAACCACCGTCACCATTCTACCAACGTACCACTCGACATCGTAGCAGGGTTCATCCATTTCACCTGGGAACGTTATGGTCTTCAACTGTACGTTTCCAGCAATCATTTCTCCCATGTACGTGCAAGCTCTGGAATGAACTACCTGCTGCTGTATTTCCCGAGCGCTATGACATGTCCTTCTTTAAATGAGGTTTAAGAAGAGTATTTTCTTCTCCGTAGGCAGCGGCTTGGCCGTGCCCCTGGTATTGCAAAGGTCCATGTGCAGTATCATTTACCATCAGGTGTGCTGCTTGCTCGTTTGCCACCGTTGGCAATAAAAATATATATTGTATACATATTACATCGTCATTATTCGACATTTACGGCACCAACGGGCCAGATAGAGGGTGGTGAATTGTATTTTTTCTCCGTCACCACACGATAAATAAATGAAAATACCGGTTTAATGAATGTCCTTGTCGAATAGTACAACACTGGAGTAAGTACCCCCCCCCCCCCCCCTCGTACTTAAATAATGCTAAAGTTCCATAATTTTTTTCTGTTTTATATTAACGAATATTAAGCGCATAGTCTCACGGCTATTACTCGAAAAGATAATACCATACAACGCTTCATTAACCAAGGCAAGGTGGAAGGCGCTAGGTTGGTGAGAGGTCACCCATGTGATGGACCGATCAGAATAGGTCTGCTGTGGGTTTAAACCAGTATTGTAGGATAATGATATCCGTGTGGTGGCGGACTAAGACACTCCCTATCTTGCCCGTTGGTATCGTAAAAGATGACAGAGATATGCAGATAATGTCTATGCAAGAGAAAGAAAATTCGAAATAAAACCTTATACCAACATATCTGATAGCGTGGTATCCATGCATCCATCCTACAGACGTCCACTGCTGGATATAGGTCTCCCCACAAGAATGCCACTCGGAACGATTCTGCACCACTTGCATCCGACGGTTCCCTGTGACTTTAGAAATGTCGTCAGTCCAGTCAGGTCAATATCCTCAAAGAGAATAGAAATTCTCTGTGTGATGGCGGAGTAAGATTACAATTCACCACCCCCTTTCTTGCCCGTCAGTTGTCCTAAAAGACGACTAAGGGATAAAGTATGCATATGGCATCTATGCAAGAGAAGAAAAATTCGAAATAAAACACCATATCAACACATCTGACCAGCATGGTATAGTGGGTCAATTTCCCTCCTATTGCGGAGGAGGCTCGAGCCCAACAGTGGGATGTATGTGAGCTGTGATGATGACGATCCCTCCTATTATGGAGGACGCTCAAGTCTATCAATGAGACTGGCCGGGACTCCCCCATGGGACCTGGAGGCGGAAATGCTCGCCGATTTGTATTAGCGGGTGTCGGGGATGCGAGCGGAGGGCGGTGTGGTCTCCTTGAGGGAGCTCACCGCCTGGCGCGTCGACGCCCGCCGAAACGTCATTGCCCGTTGGGCAGTCCGGCTGGAGTGGTCTCGATACGGTGTCTGGACCGTGGAGGCCTTCCGGCCGGTGCTGATGCAGTGGCTAAAACGGCGGCACGGGGTGCTTTCCTTCCGACTGGTGTAGGTCTTGACGGGGCATGGATGCTTCGGCAAGTACCTGTACACGGTCGCTAGGAGGGAGAGTACACCGTCCTACCACCACTGCGATTGCGACGAGGACACGGCGCAGCATACGCTCGAGGTTTGTGCCGCCTGAGCAGGGCAGCGTCGTGAACTCGTCGCAATCATCGGTGCCGACCTGACGTTGCCGACCATCGCTAGGGCGATGCTCAACAGCGTCAGGAACTGGGACGCGGTCGCAGCCTTCTGCGAGGCAGTGATCTCGCAGAAGGAGGCCGTGGGTCGCGCGCGCGAGGAGCGCAGCCTCGACGAAGCGACCCGCCGCCGGCGACTGAGGCGGCGCAGGCGCGACTACCTGCGCATCATGCTGCCCTAGCCGAGGCCGCGGGTGACGTGACTGGGGAGCTAGTCCGTCACCCGCCGAGAAGCCGACCGCGTGAAGAAAGACCGACGTTCTCCCCGAGGGAGGGACGTCGGTCGATGGGCGGGTACCCCACTAGGGGCTATTCCGGCGGGTCGACTACTGATGACAAGTGACCCTGCTCCGGTGGTCGGCCCAACGACGAAGGCGACGTGGTGTTCGGGTGGGTTGCGGGTGTGCGTGCTTACGCCCCTCTGTCGCCCCGGACGGAGTGGTGGGAGGAGTGCGCCGGCCGCAGCCCATCCCAAAAAAAAAGCCTATCAATGGGACTTATATGTGCCGAGATGATGATAATGACCTCGGACCAAGGAACGATCGCGAGACATGGTGAAACGAATAGCATCTGCCTCCTCCGATATTATATAAGGATCACGACCATATTGCCAAGAGCGTACCCGCTAAGAAGAATTGCTAGTAGATATTTGCAATTGCCTAGTGGTGGCGGAGTAAAAGTATAATTCACCATCCCCTTTCCTGCCCGTGGGTATCGTATAAGACGACTAAGGGGTCGTATCTATGCAAGAGAAGGACAACCAGAAATAAAACTCTATACCAACCCGTGTGACCAGCGTTGAAGATCAATAGCCCTCTTGTTTTGGAGGAGGTTGGAGCCCAGTAGTAAGACGTATATAAGCTATCATGATTTGCGATTAATTATACTTAAATTTGTCCAACCTGGATGAGTTATAGAAAAATAACTAAATGTTACGAAATAAAAATCAATAATTTTTAACTTGACATTTATTTACATTCATATCAACAAAATCGGTGTTTGTATAAAACAGTTCTTTTATAATTTTTCCATACCAATGGTAATCTAGTGATAGTGCCAAATGTAAAAATATGTTTCCTTGCCTCTGTTTTATATACCGTGACTCAAGCTATTTGCTTTGTAAACTTAAATGTATAATTTATAGTAAAAAGATGCAATATACCACCCAGATTCTGGTACATTTGTTACATTAAAGTGGTCAATAACATATAATCATAATTAAAGTATTGTATTACGTGAATATTATTTTTGTTAGTTTATTATTTTATTGAAACTGGCAACGATGCCACTAGTTTAAACCACATGATAAACTTCTCAAATCTTGTACAATATTATACTTTTTCATATCGAGTAGTTTATTTGTAGTCACTGTCCATCGGCAGTAAGTCAAGTTGTTATCATTAATTGGGTGCTGAAAACCAAATTAAATAGTTTTTTTAGTTTTCAGTTATATACTAGTTACTACACACAAAAGGGTTACGGCTACACGGGTTACATCAATCAGTAGCAAATATAGTCTATAGTTCGATAGACAAAATATGTCATATATAATTACAAATATTTAAAAATTAATTTTTTTATGAGTTAAAATAACTGAGCAGCTTTTAATTAATTTTGGAATAATCGTCAATAGCAAGTTTATTAAATATTAATTATATTAGTAATTAAATAATTTTAAATTACTTGTCACAAATACATTTGTATCGGTTGCCAAAATTATTCTATTTTTATGACTGTTATTTATGGTGTTAAGATTATTAGTTCGAAATCAATGTAAAACAAGCACACAGTTCAAAATAAAAAGAAATATATCGTAATTAACAATTCTTATTATCTCTCATTTCCAAAAAAATTCAATTTAGTCTCGTTTAGTTTCGTACGCAAAAAATATCAGGATCATTTTATTTTTGTGTTCAGAATCTGGATGTATAGGGCATCTTTTAAAAATATTTCCCAAATATAATTTCCAAAACCTTCTGTTCAAATAAATATCAAGATGAATTCAGTTGTTGCTTTTTGATAAATATTAGGGTCCCCTTAAAACTTGGACGTGATTTTCAAGTATCTAAATACGGATGTTGGGGCAAGTGCATAAATTTCTTAAGTAAGGCGATACTCATTCAATGTTTAACGTCCATTTAGTAAAATATCCTTGGGCATTTCATCGGTAACATTGCAAGCTACTGAGAATGTACTAACTTTTATCGACAAGGTGGATCCGACGTAGTCAATAGATATATCGACTATCGAACTAGTGTTTTAGTTCGATCGAAGTCATAATTGCACGTTGAGCCCAAATTTTCAGAAAAATTAACGTGGTACTCAAACAATATAATTTGATACATCGTCAAATTATTTAGAAGTTGTCGATAAAAGCAAGCAAGGCAGGCATGGGACCATTGCTAAATTAACTTCATGTATTAGAAATTCTATGGTTGCCTTAATACACTTGCCGGAAAAACAGTGAAATGGTTATGAAAAACTTAAGCAATAGCAACAATCAGATTCACCGTCGAACACCTAGAAATTGTAGGTAAAAAACTCTATTCACAATATTTTTGACGTCTATCTAGATCACACGTGGATACATGCATATTATTTACAAGGCGCTACGGAGCGAAATCAAAGACAATATATTTCAAATGTAAACGCAATATTTCGATATGTTACGTCACTAAAATCACATGATTCGTCGCTACACTGCAAACGCAAGAAATAATATGCAAATACCATCAAAAGGGCTAAATCAGTGGTCGTGTCGAGGATCTCCCTTCTCTATATAATTCCCAATGTCCACTTTTTAACAATACTTACATGCCTTTATAATAATTTATTTATCTTAACAACAAGAAAATTATATTTGCAATACGAAGAAATAGGGATGTGTTTATAATGTCGTCTAATGAACTTACTAAACGAATCACAAGAACAAAATGTAACGCTGTAAACATCTAAAAGGAAACTTATTCAGTCTAGATATTGTCTTTCAATCAGACATCAAAAACGTTGACTAAAATTAAACTAAATATTTATAGACCCATCTCGATAAACATTTTTTTAATATAATAATAATACTCAACTAAATTTAATTAAGTTAACTTAATAATGATGATCTTAACGTTCTTTGTTATAGCAAAAATCTATATAGTGATGCTATAGTTTAAAACAATATTTATCATAGACGTATCACTGAGTTACTTTGTCGCGTCTATGAGTGTATTCACACTGTATATTGTCATAGAAGATATTGCGACCACGCAACCGCGTAACCTTAATTCCCAAGAGTTAAAACAAATGGCGCGTGGTCTACAGTACTCATATGCATAAATTGCCCGTATCGAGTTATTTTTAAAAGTTTAAAGGGAAACGTATGATATCTCTCATTGACATATGGGGTATGATAAATGTAATAACACCATTTTAATAGCTACAGATTTTCATTGTGACGAAGAGCGTGTACGCTCTGTAGTACGTAGTAACTTGTATGCGGCGACACTTTTGCGCCTGAGCTGGCAACTCCGGTCGTTGCTTTTTTAGTGTGAATTGTACATGGCTTATTAATTTTTGCGATGGATTTTGGTACATCACTATTAATTTAAATATTTAAAATTTCAGTTAAATACATATAAGATTGGTCGTTGTTTTTGAAAAAAAAACGCATTGGCACGAATTATCAATATTAAATAATAAAAAAAATGATTTACAATGTAATATTAAATATTCTCTTATGAGACAAATTATAATAAATATAATATGTAGTTTCTTTCAATTGATAGTTACATGTTTCCTTAATTTTTCCTATTGAGCGTTTTTATAATTAGTAATCATATTCAAGAAATAAATGTTTTTTTAATACTTACTTTTAATAGTAATTAAAAGTTATAATTTATGAACAATGTAACAGATAAATACCGATAAATTAAGACTATAAGTAGCAGTAAATGTAGGTTAAGGAAAGAAAAGTTGCTCAAACTGTTTATTTAATTTACTGTGCCTTGGCAAATTACGAACATTATATTGAGTATAGGTATTTTATATGTATCCAAATCAAATATTATGAAGAATACAACACGGTATTTTTCGGTTCCAAATACATTCATAAATTACATCATTAAAACTATGAAACAATAAAAATGTGCTAGTGGCTATTACTCAAATAGTGACAAACAGTATTATTTTTAAAAATATACTCATGAAAGACATGCAATACCAAACTTACATACGAAAATATTTCTATAATAATTAAATACTTAAACTAACAAAATTTTTTGACTAAAGGGCCAGTGTTCGATGTGTTAAAATTGCAAAAAGAAAACTCGACTGTGTGAAAGTAGTAGTACATTTAATTAAATACACAAACAAGCACAATAAGTAGGTATTTATATAAGATACGAACAAATATTTTAAATAATTTATAAACCAGAAAATAAAGTAGTCCTTGTGTTATTTAAAACTATTTAATAGTAGTTAATTTAGAAATTAAACAAAGCATCGGTTACATTATTTAAGTTTAGTACGCGAAACTTAGCCGACTAACTTTGTAAAACTGTCACTATATTTTCGTCGAGCTAATTGACAGTTTATCCGTCCCGCGCTTCTTCGTCAAGTGACAGTTGATAGTCTGCGGATAGACGAAACAGTGTAATGAATGTTTTAGATACCGTGCCACTTATTATGTTCATCTAACAAATTTAACTGATATTTTACGAAGTCTCTGGAACAGAGTATGGTCAGAGATACTGTTGATACATAATCATATATTTTTTTAATAACTTCGCTTATCTGAGTAACCAGAATGAATAAACCGGCTTAAAGTCAATTGTGTAATTGAAAAAAATATTTATTGTTTGGGCGTTTATGATGTGTGTATGTTACTGTTATTTATGAAAGTTCATAAAATATTTAAAATATCTTTAAATATTATTAATAGATGGGCAACGCGACCTCACGCACCCAATTTAAGTACGCTATTCGACAACAAGTATTTATTGTAAACAATAAAATATACACTGATCACTTTGAGATCGTTTCGTTATTCTAAAACATGTCTTAATTTTAAACGAAAAACTCTGACTGTAACTCACAATGGCCACATTAATAATTTTATAATTAAATCAAGTTGGTAACATAAAAATAAAAGAAAACTTTAACAAATAATAATTATAATATTATTGTTCTAAATGAACGTATAACGCAAATACTTATCGGTTATCGGTACTTTGGTACCATAAAAACCTTTGGGTGACGTAAAAATATATCTTTGTTATAAATAAACAATTGCCCGCCAAAACAGCTTGAAAAGAATTTATCTATTCACAATTACCGTTTCTTTGGCGTCTATGAATTGTATCGATTCCTCAACTTATGCTTAATGTGACTAAAACTTATAAGTTACGACGAAAAAAATATAATAAACAATTTGGGGAATACTTTGGAAACGATAAATCCTTTGACACAAACCTTAACCTTATTCTTATTTAGTTAACAACTGTGCACATGGACTCCGTTTTCGAACGTACCTTACCAAACTACTCAGTTCAAGTGCACCGGATACATCACAACAAACGTTCAGAATCTTACAACCTCTTTGCGTAGTGTTTTTTTTTTTGAAAATTCACTAGGAACAAGTTCTGGAATATTTTCTAGTATGGTCTTGATAGTTCTTTAGAACGTTTCAATTGAACTTTGAGTCTCTTTGTACCTATTTGGAAGCCATTCATGGCTTGTATTGCGGCCTGCGCTGACGCGGCATTATCATATGAGACGAAGCCGAAGCACTTAGATAGGTTCGTCTGTTTATCTATGAACACTTTGGCCGATATAACGTGACCGAAGGGCAGGAAAGTCGACGCGAGATCCGTGTCTGTGAACTCCTGTGGTAGGTGGTATATGAATAGGTTGCCACCCTCTGGACCTACAAAGAAATATAGACAGTTTTATACAAAAATATTGCTTATATAGTTAGTTACAATATAATAGTTCCCTGTGTGGAAATAGGTTACAAAATAGAATTTGTCAAACCTCCTTCCCTATATTAGAAGAACTACTGATGGATCGCCAGAAAATGAGAAAGGGCACCTTTTTGAGGAACTTACAACAACCACTGTGATCGCCAATTTGCCTGTCAAGCGTGGCAAATAAGGCATTATCTTCCATTGCGGAGGCCCATATATATAATTCAGATTATAAAGGTGATAAAACCACTTGTAAAAAATATATTTATTTCATGCAAGTACCTGTCTGAACGTAGACAATTATAAGAAAAAAAAATGCAACACTGAGATTACAAGCGTTGTACGGGCACGAGGAAATTGGCGATTAGCCAAAGTTTGGCACTACTCCAAAAATTTATAGCCGTCCAAACTGGTGGATGCAGGCAAACTATTGGATGCCAATACTTTTTTGTTAAGTAGACAAGGGCAAGTTGAATTATGTGTGTGGAAATGTCGGTCTCCAAAAATCATTAGGTATATACTATGAATCCGTGTGGTGACGGAGTAAGAATACAAACAGTGAGTCGATACTCCTTACCTTCGACTTGCTTGCCAGCTGCTGCGGCCGCAGCCGAGCCAAGCACGGAGCCCAGTGGTGCAGCTGCGAATGCAGTGCCGAACTGGGCCGCGTACGCTGAACCTAAAGGTTCCGCCGTGGACCCTAGAACACAATTGCAGAAACAATTAGTACGTCATTCTGTATCAACGTTGCTTTCACACAAAGGAAATATTTAGAGAACTGTTAACATAAGGATCTGTTTTTCTACAGCGCTCACATATTATATACAATTGTTTGTTTTATTTAAAAAGCTATTCCTTGGTAGGACTTTATTTTAAGAACATACTTCCAGCTGTAACTCTTGTTGAAAATATATTAAGTTTCGATGCCCCCTGAAGAATCTGAGCGCTGATAATATCAACGATATTCTGAGTAGAGGTGATCATTAAAAGTTATAACTGTTAACAGATACGCCTAAAATATAAAAAAAAAACATTACAAAGATTCTTATAAATTATAACAAATTAAATATACACATCATGTTATCTAACGCAATAGTATGTATTACATATTATTTGACACATTTACTGTACATAACTCTAGTTTTATGGAGAGATATTGTAAATTATTACTTGGAAAAAATACTGAGGTTTACTCGTGATCTAACTATAAAACGCATTTAAACTAATAACGATATTAATATCATAAACAAAAAATAAGACAAAAAAAGACCCCGTATAAATATGACAAATATAGGTACAACAACTTATTAACAATGAAACTTACAATTTTTAATATAAAACGTATTCTTTTAACTCTTCCCTGTTTAACTCCTAAGTTTTAATCGCTTCACTAATTTCGTAATTTTTCGTATTTTTATCTTTATACTAAAAACAAATATCACCAAGCTTTAAGGTTCTGAGGGAATTAAGTAGGAAGATTTTTACAGTGCATTCACCATGTAACTACATAAAACGCAAGTGGACTCTACATTCTTAAGTCTCTACAAAAGTTCTTATCCAGTACGACGGATACACTAGCGAGTATTGGTAGTTCCGTTGCTACAGTACCATTCGATTGAAGAATATTCATCATAGTAGTAAAGGTCTAACACTATGGTCCTCACTATTATTTTCCTATTACTTTTAACATTGCAGCTTTAGTGATCGGGAACGGGTTATTAAAAACGCATCCACTAGAAACAGTCCTTTAAATAGTTTGTGTGAAGCGGCTGTTAAGTGAGACATTTAATTCGATCGGTAAATCAATTTTTATTTAAAATATACCGACCTATCTTTTCAATATTAAAACGTTTACGAAGATAGAGAAGAAAAAACTTAAGCGTCAAAGAAATATACATTCTTACGTAAAACATACTATAATATTTAAGTCAAAATGCTAAAGACAAGCTTTCATGTTAGTTTAACAAGCGAATCGTTGCTACTTATAATGAATGCAAAGTTAAGGGGTATAAAATTATACTGAATATTTAACCGGCCAAGAGTTTACATAAAACGTCAAAAACAAGACTAATTAACTTTGTACAACGTTAACGTTCTAACAGAGTTTATGAAATCTCTTCTTGGCATATAATAAATTGCTTATAAACGTCCGACTACCCTACATATTAAAAAAAAACGGACAACAACATTTATCGTGTTACCCCAACAATCAAATTATAAAGTAAATATGTCAAAAGACAACGTCACTGCATACCATAGACAGTGTCAAATATTAGTATCAATCAAACACATTAACCAACATAAAAGAAAAAAAAACAACACTAACGTTTACCTAATAGTCCAGTTAAATATGGTCGGTAATCAAAATTTATGAAACTCAACTTTGCATTTTTGATATACCTAATGTAATTTTAATAGTATAAAAACAATGTGTAGATTTTATGTCTGCAAATCTGGCAAAGAATAAAAAAATGTTTACTAAAACGTTAGATAAAATACTTCAAATGAAAATATGTAGAGCTTAAAATTTTACATAAAATTGATTCTATAGACTTCTTTTCTTGCGGTGAAAATTAAGCAAATTAGGTAGATTTTACGTTTAAGGGATGAATGTTTAGGGATGAAACATTTAGTAGAAAAATAAGGGCATTTTATACATTTTTTTTGCCGATGGTGGTAAACGAGCAAGCAGCACACCTATTGGTAAAAGAAACTGCCGCGCCTGATTCTTTGCAATACCAGGGTTATAGCTAGGCCGCTGCCTACCATAAAGAAAGTGCTCTTCTTAGACCTCGTTTGAAGAAGGATATGTAATAGCGCTCGAGAAGCACAGCAACAAGTAGTTCAATCCAGATCCTGTACGTGTGTTAGAGAAATGATCGCTGGAAAGGAACGTATAGTTGAAGACCATGACGTTTCCAGGTAAATGGATGAACACTGCTACGGTGTCAAATGGTACGTTGATAAAATGGTGATGATGGTAGCAAGTCAACAGTTTCCGCAGCACAGTACACAGGACCTTTTTTATGAAAATTTTTTAGCTTTTCATTTGAACTATTTTGTCCAACATTTATCATTTTCGAGTAACTTTTGTCGGGGATGGCAGACACGAAAACCTTGATACATGATTTTTATATAATTAAATATACATTATATAAAAAATGCAAATTTTAGTCTCAAAAATTTTGATTGCAGACCTTATTTGACTGGATTAGAATAAGGCAATAATTAGAAACGTGTCTTTTAGCACTTTCATGCAAAAACAATCAACAATGTTATTACACAAAAACGTGTTTTTAATGTACATATTTATTTATTCTGTTAATAAATATATATATATATATATATATATATATATATATATATATATATAAAAAGAAATTTATATTTTAACAATTTTTGGCTCATGTCGATAATATTAAATCAAAATATAAAGATAAGCAATTAAAATATATGTCTAGTGGTACCATAAAAATAAGTATAATTTCATAAAATTCTAAATGATTATTTTATGATTATATTTAATATTAAATAACGTCTCTTAAATGCTTTATGGCTAAATTGCTACATGAGTACCTAATAGCAACAAAAGAAAAAGTCAAAAGCGTTATAATATTAAAAAATATATTTTAATATAATCATATTCAACAAGATGATAAACATTGCACAATGCAAACTTACGAATAAAAGACACGTACGTTATTAATTTATATTTATAAAATCAACATCCTGCTAGTTATAAATCTATACAACCTAGCGAAAGCAAGCAAACAGCAGTCCACATTACCTATACATTGGCAACACAGATGTCAGACCAGGCCAATTGTAGATTCATGTGATAAATGATACACGTAATTTATATTAATAAATAAAAGTAAATCGCACGTATATTTTTAATAGTATGCAATTAAAACCTAGCATTTTCAAATATTTATAATCACCTAATTATTTTGGTGAATCTTAAAAATGACAAAAATATTATAATCCATTTTCGAGTTGGGAATTTGACTGCGAATAAATTATTCTAGGTTCTGACAATATTTAGGATGTCTGCGTAAATTTTATAGAAATTAAATTCTAATTTTTAAGTTGGTATTAATAAACCATGCTCAAATATTGGGTATTCGTTCAAAAGCTAAGTTGGAGTAATAGACGTACCTAATAAAAAATGGCAAAAAACTTATCCATGATTAGATCAGCCATGGTTTTTGAATAATGTTTTTCAGAGAATATCCTATCCAAGGCTAACATCAACAAAGTCTGGCCTGAGGATGTAAAGTTATTATCTACAACTAATTTAATTATCAATGTTGACAGATAAAAAAAATATAAATTATTTTTTTGCAATTTTATTTTTCTTAAGCAACTAAGCACTAAGATGATGTTAGATTCAGGGTTTTGCGATGCAAAACATACAATAAATTTACTTTGTAACGCATTTTAATAGATTTTATACAGATAATCCGCGTGGGGACAGAGTAAAAATACAATTCACCATGCTGTATCTTGTCGGTGGGTGTCGTAAAAGACGACTGAGGGGTATAATATCCATATCTAACCAGCGTGGTATAGTAGGTCCATATCCCTCCTATTATGGAGGAGGCTCGAGCCCAGCAGTGGGACATATATGAACCGAGATGATGATACTGATTTATTGCTTTTAATACATTTATTTTCTTCAAAATGTTATCATAATTTTAGTGTTTCAATTTGTTTAATTTAATTACATGTTTGATTAAATTGGTTCTTTATTGTTATTTTACGATTATGGGATATGCTATATATCCATCCGTGCATCCATCCATCCATCCATTCAGCAACATATGATAGTTCATATACCTATATATAAAAGGTGAAGATTTAATTGCCCCAATTTGCACTTTTCCGTTTATTAAGAATCTCATTTACATATTTTAATACGACGTGAAAGAATAAGAATATAGTGGTTTTCAGCCAGGTGATTTAGATTTTTAGTCCGTCACTAGAAAAGTACCAGCATGGTATAAGTATGTCAAATTCTCTATCAATGACGTATATGGGATGATGCTTACGAGTACGATGTGATCGTAAAAAATGATTAGATAATCTTCACAGCGAGGCTAAAATTAAGTTTTATCTTTCACACGACTACCCATAATTGGATATAAAGGTGCGGTAGCCGAATTATATAAAAACATTGTTCTTAATTACCACGAGTGTCACGGCAGGCACAAATTAACTTTTTAATTAAACTTCTCGACAGCCAGTCTCATTTATCACATCAATCTAAGAAGCTTATAATGTCATTCCATGTAGAAAAAACACACATTTTTTATTTCATTTTTTTTTACCTGTGATGTTAGTCTTCCCGAGAAGACCTGAAGTGTGAAAAATGTTCATCGTTAATTAACTTTTTTAATTTTATTTTCCAAAACCTGAAATAGGAAAGTTGCGGACAAAAACGATCGTTACATATTTTTTTCTTTCCGTTTGATGGTCCAATTAAGAGATCTGGACAGGTGAAGCAATTAGTCAGGATTTGTCGGGTGGAAAATATTTTGCTGAATCAGCTTAATTGTCATTATCTAATCGACTAGACAAGAATAAGGTTTAATTTCTTACAAAAAGTATTAAGATTTTCCATATAGAATTTAGAAATTTTAAATAAATATATTTAAAATGCAAGTATTATTTAGCATTTGATTTTATGATGAAGATTTATTAATAAAAGGGCATTACATCACTATGGGGCCGATGAAGAAACATTTTTAAAACTAACGATTTATTTTTTAAGTGATTAATTAGTAAATTATTGTTATAGTGTTTCTATTGCGATCACTTAAGTTGCATATATTACAATGCATAAAGTCGCTATTGTAACAAGAATTTGGGCAAAATTTTAATACGATACTACCTGTCTATTATAATTAAGATACTTATAATATTAAAATTAATTAAAAAATAAATAAAGATATAGAATGAGTAAATACAACTTACATAATTGCGGTGCCGCGGGTTGAGGCGCGGCGGCTGGCTGTATTTGGGCCGCCTGCGTCACTACCGGCGGTTGAGTCATAGCCGCAAGCGCAGCCAAGTTTTGTACGGACACGGGCGCTAACAGACCTCCTAGCTGTTCTGCGGCACCACCTCCAACACCACTGACGGCACTGCCGCTGAGGCCTGCACCATTGAAACCGATATCCTGATAGTTAACACCTAGGTGACGGCAAAAAGAAAAACAAAAAAAAAATAAATCAAAATAAAACGAAGAATAAAATAAAAAGGGCGAGGATTAAGGAATGGTGTTGCCGTAGATAAAAACAATGTACGTGATACATATTTCATTATTAATATTTTTAATTTTCAACTTATGTATGGTATTGCATTGCATTTGCATTGGTATCCATGTGGTGACGGAATTAGGGTACAATTCACCATCCGTTTGCTTGCTTTTATGTCTCGTAAATATAATAAAGCGATATAATTTACAGAAAACATCACTATACGAGAGACGAAACTCGAATTAAAATGCTTGGTCAGATGCGTTGATACAGTTTTCTCTCCTATTACACAGAAGGCTTGAGGTCAACAGTGTAATCTATCTCATATAGCTAATTCACTGAGATGATGATGATAATTGATAGTTTAATACATATATTATTGTAGATTTTACTACTTTCAATATCCCATTTCAAAATATTCTAATATATCATCAATTCGCTGCCTTTTCTCAATTAATTAGCTTAATTATCATAAACTTCTCCTTGCAAGAGAATACTGCCATAAACGAAATTCTTGCCGGGCATGTTGGCTCTCGCGGTCAGTGTTATGAATTTCCCAGAAGAGTGACGATTCTTCTAGTACTCTCTCAGTTGATTTTTACAACATCCAAGGGATAACAAGGGCGGTGTTAAATCTTCACCACATAGGGAATTAATGAAATATAGTGGCAATATATGCTGTCTTCGTTTCAGTCAGACATGACAGTTGTAAATGATTCTTTTAGCTATATCAAGGTTTACACGGATTCATTCATCTTTGACAGATGTTTTGTCTATAGTTATTTTGTTATTCATCTATATCACGATATAATGCTCAATTTAAATTGCCTATATCATTACTGACACTTTTAGCCTTCCTTTAACAGGTATATGCTTTTATTTTTTCCATCTTGGTCATCTTAGATTTCTAGTTCAACGTCAGTAATACGTCCATTTTTCGTATGATTTTTTTGATTTTAAATTTAAATCTTTAGTATTCTAGATCACTCATCAACAATAGTGCTATTTTTAATGTTCTATAATTAGTATTTTGAAAAGTATATCTACGTATTTTTTACTTATTTAATGACAACACCACAACATGTTGAATAAAATTGGGTTATAGGAAGTAATGAGTAAAAATAAACGAAACAGAAATTAAAACAATGTATATACGACTAAATGATTAATTAAAAGTGTTAAAATACTGAGTCATGACTTCACGAGGATTACTTATATTTGCAGTTCCAATTCGGCTCGCTTACAACTAGAATAATTACAGATTGCATAATGAAAATTAAATAATAGAAAAGTCATTGCGATAATTTTTAAAACCTCATCCAAATTTCAGAAGTGTCTAAAAAGTAGTTGGCTTTAATTATAAGCGATGACTTACGGTGATGGAACTAAGAGAAACATGGTGGTTTGAGAGCGAAGATGATGAAAACTCTTTGCGGAAGAGTAGATATAGCATGGTCTCCAGATGACTGGGAGCCGAGCAGGATAGTGATCACGATACTAACCTTGTAACAACGTAGACCCCTGTCCCTGCAACAACTGTTGTTGTAGCCCAACGGCCTGCAGCTGTTGCAGCAATTGTAATTGGGTTGCGGGCGACAACGCGGCTTCCGACGTGAGGTACGTTGCTGGCGCAATAGGCGCAGTGAGTCCCCATAGACTTGCTTGCATCGCTTGTAATTTCTTCTGTTCCTTCTCCTTCTGTGTGTCAGCGAATTTCACGACTAGCGGCGCTGAACAACCTTCCATAGTTTGACTGTGATGTAACGCCTGAAAATTACCAATAAAATACGGGTTAAATAAGTTTGTACAGGACTTTCTTCAGTCTTTTGTAAGTTATGTAATGTTTTGTTGGTATATTTCCTTATCCCGTGTCACGACCTGATATAATTGCCTCCATTCCTTACGGCTTAAAAGGGCTAAAGGTCTTGCTAGAACAGCAGGCAGGCTTTCTCCTGGAAAACATATAACAAGCTCACTGCGATCGCCAGCCCGCCTGCCTAGCGTGGAGATTACGACACTATCAAATACATGGCCGGCCCGGTTTTATAAACATCTGAGCTACTCGATGTCAATGTGACTGAAATTATTACGATATTGATTACGTGCGCTGTAGAAGCATCACTATATAAATCAGCTCATATCACTAATGGGTAATAACGTATTTCAGAATATAAACCACAAACTTTTAACCCTATAGAACCATGCACCCGTTTTGTTTGTAATGTAAATAATTTCAGCAAAATATGTTTGTCGATTGCATCGAATAAAAGAGCCTTTTCATTACACATTGATTCATTAAGGCCGTATTATATCAAGTGGAAATATTAACCAGTATAATGCAATGTAATGCAAGCGGATTATGAAAATTAATCTCGTGTAAATCTACTTATTCCAATTAAAACGCAAAATCGGACATGGGCTTTTATATATCTGTACAGGTATTTAGATAATACGCGTACTAGAATATGGCGGCAGTGATGGGGAGAGATATTTTTTGCATGCTAAAAAGCAAGTGCTTGTACGGTATACCCTAACTGACAGTGATTGGAATTTTTACTATTTTTTATCGCATATATACTAAATAGACTTCCAGATGATGGATTTACATTAAAAAAATGTAAATGAGTGCTAATAATAGCGATTGAAGTAAAACTTTTTATTTTTTATTATTCTGTTGATATTAATATTTAAAATTATTTTATATACATTGTATAGAAACATAAATAATGATGATAGTACAGTCCATAATATTATATTAGATTAACTACATTTAACGAAATAAATAATAATAATTATTTTATTATTATTATAACCCACACCCTATCATGCCCGTGGATATCGTAAAAGACGACTATGGGATATAATATGCACATAACATTTGTGCAAGAGAAGGAAAATTCAAAATGAAACCCTATACCAACATATCTGACCAGCATGGTATTGTAGGTCAAATTCTCTCCCATTGTAGAGGAGGCCTGAGCCCAACATTGGGACTTATGTGGGCTGCGATGATGATGATGATTATTATTATAACATCAATGTATGATGTTTGATTAAAAATTAAATATTAATATATAAATAACCCATGGGCTCACTCTATAGTAACACTACTACTCTAAGTCTACTAAGTCAATTCCGTTCGAAAAAGATCTCAATTACTCCTTTGTCGCGGCTAAAGATTAACTTCAAAAAACTGGAAATAAAGTACCAACACGTCTGACCAGCGTGGTATAGCAGGACAATTTCCTTTCTATTAGGGAGTAGGCTCTAGCCCAGATAAAATGGACTAAACACTACATCAATTTGTGAAAATCGCATAACATTTATTTTCGTATTAAGTTATAAGGATTTTAATTTTATTAATTAGACAGAAATAGCAATACAAAAACTGTGACGTCAATGTCACAATCTCCATATTAATCTATATTTGGCCTAAACAAACATCATTGAGAGAATTTTTTTTCTTGTGTTTGTGTTGGTCGCAGATGACCTTGACAGCTTAGCCTGGACTATGGGTGAGCGCTGATGGCTCTCAACCCGGGGTTGAGAGAAAAGTATAGAGAGAGTCCTATGTCCATATGATGACTTCAAAAGTTTGTTACTTCTTTGTGTCAATTTTTAATTATCATTATATATTTTTCTTAAATACATGTAGTGTTGTAAACATATAATTTATTAGTTGAACATTTTTTTTTATTGATTTATGTTAAATACCCAAAATTTCCGTGTGGTAATGGAATAATAATACAATTTATCACCTATCATGCCCGTGGATGTCGTAGAAGACGATTAAAGGATTATAATATGGATTACATCTAGGCAAGAGAAGGAAAATTCGAAAAAAAGCCCTGCCCAGCCATATGATTAGTGTGGTACAGAAGGTCAATTTCGTCAAGTTTTCTTTGTTTTTTAGATTTTGTCTAGGATTTTGAAACTTTTATTTTTAACGTTAATTTCCCTCCCGTAGGGGAGGAGGCCCAAGCCCAACAGTGGGACGTGTATGGGCTGAGCTGAAATATTGAAGATTCTATGAAATTGCATCACTGTGAAATCTTTACTAATATTATAAATGCGAAAGTAAGTTTATTTGTTTGTTACGCTTTCATGCTTAAACCACCGAACCGATTTCAAAAACTCTTTCACCAATGAAAAGAATATCAGGGAGTAATATATGCTATATTTTATCCTGGTATTCCCATGGGAACAGGAACTACGCAGGTAAGGCGACTGAAATCGAAGCGAAGCGAGGGCGGGTTGCTAGTAATATATAAACCAAGTCAAATTTTTATAAATAATATTGAAATACCATAACTGAACGGACTGTTATAAAATACACACAAGACATTCGATGTTAATTGGGTATTCTAAACTAATTGTACATATGTATTTATCAGTTATTTAATTCCATATATGGACCGTTTATTTTGAAAGTGGTGTAAGTCCATTTTTGAGAAAAATGAGCTATCACGTAATTCATGCTTAATTTAATGTAATTTTTTTATATATAACTAGTCCGTGTTTAATTTCTCAAAAAAATCCCATGTTTTGTACAACTTAAAATCGATCGGTAAATGAAATTGCATAATCATCGATTATGAAAGTGGTGTAAGTCCAATTGACAGAGGTAGGTGGCATAGCAGATGGATGCCGATCAGTGTTTTGTTATTTTATTTTTGTTATTTTATACTAGCTGTGTCCCGCGGTTTCACCCGCGGACGATTTGCATTGTTTCCCCTCCGTGTTTCCACTACTCGTAAGTTAAAAGATAGATATTAAAAAATTAGAGAAATGTATTAGAAAATGTACAGCGCATAACCTGTGAGAAGAAAATAAATACGACAAGGCTGTATGACTCCGTATCTTTGCCCGTATTTTGGCGCATTAAAAAAGCAACAGTAGCGCCTTTCTTTTTGCAGAAAAATCCGCAATTTTATTCCGATTTTTCTAATTTTATATTATTTAGGATGTGAATTTTTAAATAAAATGTAGCCTATGTACTATTCCAATTCATACTCTAGCTGTGTATTAAATTTAAAACCTATTACGTACGAAAAATATAAAGACATGAAGCAGCTACTACCCTATTTACCTCCAGTGCATCATGCATATTTTGAAACACTACCACATGCAGAGAATAAGTAAATTCTTGTAATCAGTATCTTGTAATGACAATGTAATTGCCATCTAAAATAAAATTTTATGTGTTGTTATGCGTATTTTGTAAACAAAATTATATTAAAATGAAGTATATTTTAAGCGATATTTGATTTTTTAAAATTGAAATTAAACGATTTTTACAATTGCTTAATTTTGAAAGTAGTGTAAGTCCATTTACAGCACATAAATATGTGTTATCGTAGTCTAATTAGCCAAAAACAAATTTATATAAACAAATTAAATGTTGATAAAACAATAGAAACAATGCCAGACCTCATATGATTTGCCTGTATTTTTAAATCAATCATTTAATTTTCTCGAAACAAACGAAAATGGACTTACACCACTTTCAAAATAAACGATCCATATATGGAACGTGTTTTATATGGAAAATGTGTTGTTTGCATGTAAAATGTTTCTAATTATGTTCATAAACTGGCTAGATCCGGTAAATAAATACCAGGACCTCATCATGTAAACGAAAATAGCAGCACCGTCTTGAGAATTTTAGGATACATAGCTATTTTATATTAATTATATTTCATATAAGGTGTTATATGATCTAAATTAATTAAAATTCTAAAAATATACAAAATAGACTTGTTGTCTGTTAATATGAAACTTTTGTGATAAATATCATGAAACGAATCAAGCATAAAAATTCTCAAACCATCACCACGCGGACGTAATGTTACATTATGGGGAAGAAAACTCGAAATATAACCCTATACCAACATGTCTGAATAGCGTTGTACAGTAGTTCAATTTGCCTCCTTCTGTGGGAACGGTTCCAGCCCAACAGTGGGACGTATATGAGCTAAGTGATGATGGTGATTTTTAGTGTTGCGATATTGCATGCGCGAAAAGCGATAATTATATCACAAAAAGCTTGAACGTCTACCATCAAAAGCGGAGTGTACGCAGAAGCATTTTCTACAGCGTGATCAAGAGAAGGCAATAAAATTTCTTATATAAATGCGTTTTGAATATGTAATCAATGTCCGTTTTACCATGTTTACCTTGATGGCGGCGATGGCGGCCTGCTTCGACACGAACGTGACAAACGCACAACCCTTGCTTTGGCCCTGAGCGTCACGTAACACGGTGCACTCCTCTATGGCGCCGTGACCGGCGAACAGGGCGCGCACGTCGTTCTCAGACAACTTCTTGTTCAACATGCCCACGAATAACTTGCGTTCTGTTGACAATAGAAAGAGTATATTAGAAGAGATAATTTAAATTCTTACATTTGATGACGTGATAACGTTTTATAAACGCCTGTTGCACGCGCGAAAAAGTGTCACGTTTCGCCGAGCAAAAGAGACGTACGTACGATCGGCCATAGTGTTCGGCTTGTGGCATTGTTAGTTCTAATTAATCTGTATAATTTAAGTAAAAATATTTATGTTGTGTGCAAATAAATGTTAATTTATCGGATTTATTCTAATCTTTAATTAACTCCTTAATTTTATTATATAAAATAATGACGATTCAGTGATAATAATTCAATTCATAACAATATGCAATTCATCATTAATTTTTTTTTTTATGACGTTATCAAAATTATCGTCGATAAATCGACTTTACAGACAACCAATTTTTTTAAAATTAGAATTAATGTTACAACATATTCCCACCATTGTAACTCCTATAAATTAGGATCTAAAATGATAAAGAAGCGAGAATCAACCCGTAGAAAGTGCAGTAGCCGTATTAATTATATCGTGATACAAAAAAAAAAAAATAGTAAAGTACAGTAAAAGACCATTTAAATTCATCATTTTGCTCTTCTTCCAATTAACTGAAGTCCACTCAGTATGTACTCTTCTTTCATACTTAGTACATATTGTAAAAGTTATAGGCAATAGTTTTATGACTGTTCTCTTGGGTATCTAACGGTTGACCAGACGGCATTAGATGAGCACCTGTGTGGTTACGGAATGAAAATACTGTCCCGTCCCCATTTTTGTTCCGTCACCATACTTTTTACTTTCCCATAGATATCGTAAATTAGGAATCATCAAGAGAATGGAAAGCAGCACTCTCCTGGGCAACATTATTATATCATTAAATGTTATTGCCAATACGCCTACCAAGCGATGTATCATGCCCTCATTTTTTTTTGTACGGGTGGGTTATGGTAAGCGCACACGCAGTCCATTCCGTCTGGGGCGACGAAAGGACGGCGCGCGGGCCCCATAACCCACCCGTATCCACCTCGCCTTCGTCGTTGGGCCGACCACCAGTGCCGAATTATCTGCCCCTCATAGGGAAGACTTTCCAACAGTGAACGTCAGAAGCTGACAGATAAATGAATATCTTCAATTTAAAATACGGCCGTTTACTCGTCCGTCACGAATGGACAATAAACAAAATAACGCAATATATAAATAATAATATACAAAGACATCTACGAAACTAGAAACGTTAACCTTAATCTGTTAAAAATTGTCCACCCCATTATGGCATACATTAACTGCTAAATAATGTTGCGTTGTTATAACGTGTTACGAAACGATGGCCATTATCATCTCGGCTGATATACGTTCCACTGCTGGGCTCGAATCCCCTCCACAGTGGGAAGAAAATTTACTTAACTACACCATGCTGATCGGGTTGGCGTTTTTTTTATGGGTGGGCTATGGTAAGCGCACACGCCGTCCATTCCATCCGGGGCGACGACAGGACGGCGCGCGGGCCCATTACCTACCCGTACCCACGTCACCTTCGAGTTCTTTGCCCTCAGACCAGGTTGGGCTAGGGTTTTATTTTGAGGTTTCCTTCTCTTACATAGTTGTTATATGCATATAAGGCTTTGTTTCGAGTTTTCTCTCTCTATTGCATGGCTGTTATATGTGTATTATATCCCGTAGTCGTTTTTTATGTGAAACATCTATAGGTGAGGGTAAACATGATAGATGGCGTGGCGTAATCAGACCGGCAACGTACCGCCACGCTATATGATGGAATATCTTATATCTTTAAACGATCAATTCTTGTATATATATATATACCTATATACAGTGGCGTAACTACACCACCTGGGGCCCGTGGCAAATTCTTTTGATGGGGCCCTATCAGTAAAAATCGTCACGTTGTACTTAGTTCAATTTTAATAAACCCCCTTTTGTTTTGGGGATGGTTACGGTCGGCGCGCTCCTCGCACCACTCCGTCCGGGGCGACAGATGGGCGTTAGCATGTACACTCGTAACCCACCCGTCGTAACCGACGTAACCGACACGTCGCCTTTGTCGTTGGACCGATCACCGGAGCAGTGACTTGACGTCAGTGGTCGATCCGACGGTACCCTCGTCGTACCAGTACCCTCGACTGACGTCCCCCCCTCGGGGAGGACGTCGGTCTGCACCTGCGCCGCCCCAATCACCGACGGCGGTTCGCGTCGTCGAGGAGACGCTCCTCGCGCACGAGCTCCGCCGCCTCCTTCCGCGAGACTACTGCCTCGCAGAAGGCTGCGACCGCGTCCCAATTCCCGACGCTGTCGAGCATCCTGGCGATGAAGGCAACTTGATAAAATATTTCATCTTTTGATACTATGGCCAAAAAAGATCCAAATTTGTTGAACTGTATCAAAAAAATATTGCATATCAACAACCTCTCTCACAGCATCATTGAGTACTAGATTTAAGTTATGAGCAGCACAGTAAACGTATACAGCGTTTGGCTCGACATCTTTTATGAGTTTTTGAATTCCGCCATAAGGTCCTTTCATTGTGTTAGCACCATCGTATCCTTGTCCTCAGCACTTATTTAAAGGAGACATTGCTAAGTCAGTTTGATCCTTAACTTCATGAAATCCTAAAAATGTCTCTTTAATGACAAGTGCCTTTGGGATCCCATTACCATCTTTTTCTATCATACAATAGCGGTAAAGTTCACGCAATTGATCAATTTTTGAAATATCTTGAGTTGTATCGAATATGATAGAGTAAAATGGTGCGGCATTTATTTCATTTATAAGTGCATTTTTAACTTTTTGAATCAAGAGAGAAATGACCTCATTTTGCATCTTTGGACTTAAGTATTTTATTTGGCCTTTTGGTTTACTTACTTAATTCTTGTAAAATCCCTAATAACTCAACAATACTCAAAAAGTTTCCTTTGTAGCTTGGATCACTGCTATTTGCGTTTTCTCTGTGACCACGAAAGGCTAACACACGTTGAAAGTGTCAGAGTAATATCAAGGAGCTTAGAAAGTACTTGGCGCCAAAAAGATTTTCTTTTTTGATCATGGATTCTTGCTCTTCATCGAGTGTTCCATGTAGCCACCACTGTTGATACGTGAGACAAGAATCTAGATGAATTTTCGATGTCTGGTGTCTTTCTATGGCCTTTATAATATGCTTCCAGTCGTCATAGCCCTCAATCCAAACATTTTGTATTATTTTTATGCCCGATTTGCGAATAACCAACACAGTTCACAATACGCCTTCTCAATATTAAAGAATAGGATAGCCACGTTCAAGTTTCACGCCTGACTTGGAAACAATATAGAAATGTTTTTCTAGAAAAGATCTATTATCACTATCTTTTAAGAAAGGGCCCTTAGGTCTACAATGTTCGTTTTCGATCAAGAATTTTGTGAAATTATTGTGGTTGTTCTGGATCTGAATAGACACTGGAGTTGGGTACTGCATTTGGTAATTCTGGTATACTTTTAGTAAAACTCAATTCATCACTTTTAGAGCACTGTTCACTCGAGTTTTCATTATTAAAGTCAAGTCATTCTTCAAGTACTGACTAATTTTAGGTAGCTTTTTATTTTTTCTTCAGTCTCTTTTTTCTCTTTCGCTTTTCGTTCCCACTTAAATATTTTCTGGAATTAGACATTTTAATATCTAACTTTCACAGTCAACTTTACATTGCCAGCATTTGCAGATTCAATAAAACAATAAATACGAACAATCAAAGATACAAATGACCAATTGTCAAAACAATCACACAACGAATAGAGAGTCAGTAGAGCCCTCCTTAAAAAAATAGCAAATTCAGGATTCCCTTAACATAGTGTAGTGTAGCTCAACTCAGCGGCAGCGCCACGAAAATAGTACTTTCATGTTTAACAAAATGAGGTGAGCATTGACGATCGGGGAATTCCCTGCCGCCTGCGCAGCCAACGTACGTAAACGAATAGATGCATTCAAAAATTGAAATTGCATTATGGTCTTTGATTGGTCCACTTTAATGGATTTTAAGCAGAACTTAATAAAATAAAAATTATTAATTTCAAGTAAAATAAAATACTAAGGTTGTACCTTAAAAAAATCTTTCTGAGCTCACGGCCAGGCCGGGGCCCTCTTGGGGCGGGGGCCCGTGGCATTTGGCCACCTCTGCCACCCTATAGTTACGCCACTGCCTATATATATATTCAGGATCTCGGATAGATAGTACATAATATCTGGTTGACCGAGCTTCGCTCGGCATATTTTTATCGAATTTATTTAGATATATATTACTAAAAAATAAATAATGAAAAATATATAAAAAATTACAAAAAGAGAATAATAATAACACCGAGATTCGAACCGACGCTGTTTGATTGACAAAATACCAAAATTAAGACCTGTCACTTTCCCATCTGAGCTATCGTAACTCATAACGTTGCCATCGAAATATGAATTTATATTCTTTTAAAATTTAATGTCATTGTTTATTTTGCTAAATACACGGACAAAACAACATTTTCTATAAATAAAACCTAGCTAGATCGATTCTCGATAGATTTTTTGGCCCCGAAACCTCTAGTATGCCAAGTTTCATCAAAATCGTTGGTGCCGTTTCCGAGATCCTGAAAATATATATATATATACAGGAATTGCTCGTTTAAAGATATAAGATTGTTGTGTGATATTTTTCAATAATAAAATAATATAAATCGTAATAATTTATTTATACATTATGCCATATTAGTTCTTGTCGTAATCTGTTATTTTATGCGTATATACTTGTACAAAAAATATCAATGTTTCACATCCGCCAGGTGACTGAGCGACTGTGCGCGCGCATTGTAAAAAGTGTTGAATAGCTAACTTCAGGGTGACGGTTTGCGTGCGTGAGCGGAGCGCGCAAAAATTTTTGAAAATATTTTTTTCGTAAAACTTCACTAATTTACTCTTCATTTTTCCCTAATGCGTCAAAAGCAGGATAACTTCAAAAATTCTGATATTATCAATTCAGTATTGCAACTCGGTGCCCTTCTCGCACCACTCCATCTGGGGCGACAGAGAGGCGTAAGCACGCACACCCGCAACCCACCTGCGATGCACGTCGCCTTCGTCGTTGGGCTGACCACCGGAGTAGGGTGACTTGACGTCAGTGGTCGGCCCGACGGAATACCTCCTATTTGGGGTACCCTCCCATCGACCGGCGTCCCCCCTCGGGGAGGACGTCGGTCTTTCCTCACGCGGTTGGCCTCTCAGCGGGTGACGGACTAATTCTCCGGTCATGTCACCCCCATTATTTCCTTGCTGCAGGGTGTTGTTGTCTTTAAAAAAAAATTGTTATCCTTAACAACAACAATGGCAGTCTCGATTTATCCATAATAATATAAAATAAACGGTAGTCTGTGTCTGTAATCTGCCTCTGTTCATTACTTGAAACTTGTCATTTTCTCACGATTACATTGTGACGCCATATTTAATGAGGTGCGTGTGAATTCCACGGGTAAACTTGGATATTAATTAATCTATATTTTACACGTTAGAGAACATATATTTATTGTTAATTTGTTTAACTTGATTTTCTAGATTTTGATTCATCATCATCAAGGCCCATATACGTCCCACTGTTGGGGTCGGCCGTCATTCATTCTGGGAGGGAAATTGACCTACTACACCACGCTGGTCAGACGAGTTGGTATAAGATTTTATATCGAGTTTTCCTTCTCTTGCATAGATGTTATATGAATATTATATCCCTTAATCGTATTTTACGACATCCACAGGCAAGATAGGCAGTGGTGAGTTGTATTTTTATTCCGTTAACGGACACGCTTATTATTACAAATTTAAACTATTTTTACGGATTAAGAAGGTCACGAGAACACAGTTATGACCATGAACGCTGTAAACGAGAGGACTGTCAGTGACCATGAACGCTGCAAATTGTTCAAAGCGTCGGAAAAACTAAAACTCAAATACAAACGCGACAAAAGCCCTACAAGAAAATTAACTTAAAATGTTGCACAAAAATTTCCAAATTCCAGTTTTGGTATCACGTACAAATATGCGTAGCATCGAACGTCCTGCTATGCACATAATATGAGTGTATCGTCCAGAATCCGCCCGTGATCCTGAAATATGTACTCGTCGATCCCCGAAGCCCGGCCGCCGCGGGGTTAACTGGCAAATTTACGACCTTCGACCCGACCAACGGCGGTCATAAAGCATTTTCCGTATCGATGCATGGGAATTTTTGATGCTGTTAAATCTTTGAAAACCGGACAAGTGCGCGGACGAAATTGTACCGGGTTTAGCTTGCGAGAGTGTCGGGGTCGTGTTTTATTGAAGAAATACGTTCTTATGTAACATTTGAGGAGGGCAGTCTGGAAATTGAAAAGAATTCAACAACTTATTTTGTTGTGGGTATCTTTATAAATGTTGCGCTATTGATAAAGAATCTTATTTGCGAGTTTGTAATGAATAAAAACGATCCTATTAGAACACTTTAAGAATAGAACGGTAGCTAGAAATAAGTATGTTCTGGATTTTTTGATTCCAAATGAAGAAAAAAATGAAATAATGTTTTCTGATACTTACGCGAGTATTAACACATCGCTATTTTGCAAGAATAGTGGCACAAATCAAAATTACTGATTTTAGAGAAGGGCATTTTTAAATTGTTTTTATGTTTTAGTGCATGCCATAATATTTAAATGACGTATTGAGGTTGTGACTATACTGAATAATGGCAAATTCCTCAATTCACGATAAATTATTAAGGATTTTAGATATGAAGCATCATTTGGCATTCAATATTCAATTACATAATTTTGAGTTCCGTCGATATTCTCGCAAACCAGCGACACTATAAATAAAATTTATTTTTATGGATTTTATCGCCTTTGTAATTGATTTTAAATTGCCCGACGTTTCGAACACTTTACAGCGTTCATGGTCACGAAACGGACTTCTAAGTATTTTTCATAGCATATATTACAAAAGTTTATAGCCAATAACTTTAATGACAGGCTGCCTGGCTGATGTCAACTCTCCTTGGGAACGCAATTGTTGACCTGATCATTATATGAAGATGGCTCATGTCGATATAGAATTTTTAGTATGACACTTAAGAGCAAAGTAAGGGTTGGTAGTATTCGAAGCCGTCACCATACAGCAATAAACCATCTCGTATAATAAAAATCTAGAAACAGAATTGTAAAAAAAATACGTCAAAGAAAAATCACGATTAAAAACTGCAAACACGGACGTTAACGTTCCTACAGACGCGGAGTTTCCACGTCAAAGGAACGTGACACACAATGCTTGATGTGGGAGAGTATTACGCGTAAAATCCAACATTTTGGAGCCTCTCAATCCCCCAGTGAGGCGGGCGAAAGGCAAAATTGAAAAGACAGAAGATCGGCACGATTTCGAGCGACAATTGAGCGATTTGGAAGCGACAAAATTCCGTCTCTTTGATACATCAGGTTGTAATTTATCATTGGTGGTAGTAAGTGTAAATGTACGTTTTCAATTTAAAAATAACCGCAGCCTATATAAGTCCTACTCTTGGGCTTAGACCTCTTCCACAATGGGAGGGTAAATTACCTATTATTCAACGCTATTCCGACGTGTTGGAATAGGGTTTTATATCGAGTTTTCCTCCTCTTGCATAGATGGTATATGCATAACATATCCCCCTAGTCGTCTTACTCGTCTTTTACGTCACCCGCGGGTAAGAGGGGGGGTGGTGAATTGTATTCTTACTCCGTCATCATACAGAGCGTGTATCGGATATAATGTATTTTATCTTGTTATAAATCTCAATATAACTAAAATGAATTCTGATGTTTGCTTGTATTATATAGAAATCGTATTTTAAATTATTTAAATGTTGCCAACGCTACAAATACTCTACAGTATTCAAAGTCACGGGAGGATAGTGAATGCTAAAGAGCTACTAATGCATAAAAATACTTTTATTTTAACCAGACAATATAAGTACAGATATATAATATTGTATTAAGTACTACAGACGATAGCATATTTCAGAATTGATTTGCTTGTGCGTAATCTATCTTCCATGATGGTAGTTTAAGACGCTTCTGAGAATTTTGGTGGAAACGAAAAGGTATGTAAAGCATTTTTATATCATACTAGCATTCCGCCCTCGCATCGCGTCGGTTTCAGTCGCCTTACCCGCGTAGTGCCCGTTCCCATGGGAATACCGAGATAAAATATAGTCTATGTTACTCAAGGATAATGTAGCATTCTAACGGTGAAAGAATTATCGAAATCCGTCCAACAGTTTTTGAGTTTATTCGTAACAAACATACTAAAATACAACGTTACCTTTTTATAATATTAATCCCTTATTTTTTGGGGCGGGTTATGGTCAGCGCGCTCCTCGCTCCACCCCGTGCGGGGCGATAGAGGGGCGTAAGCACGCATAATATTAATACCTTTTTTTTTTTTTTTTGTGGGTGGGTCGCGGTCGGCGCGCCTCCGCACCTATACCTAGCAGTTCTTCTGCCACATATTAATTAGAATGCTATAAACATTATTTAATATAACAAATTAAAACAGATATGGAATATAATACAAGAACACCACATGATACTTGTACATACCCGCCAAAAGTCCTATATTTCAAATTAAATAAAAGTTTGTAAAAGTATTGACAGCCAACAATGAAGCTCAACCCTAAGCAGGTTACAAATATTTCATGGCGGCAAAATCAGCGCTATAGCACAAGATTAGCATGAAAATTGTGTTAGAAAACGAAACTCGGATCTCGCAATCGTCGGCGATAACGCAACGGCGTGTTAGCACACTTTTTATATCGCCGCAAAAGCTTTACGATTTGATGGGAAAAGGATTATGTGAATTTGCTTCGTGGTTTTTGTTTGCATCTCATTTTTGTGGGTTAACGATAAGTTCTATGTTCAATTGATACTTTGATCCCGGTTGATTTGGTCGTACGAGTAAATCTCGTATACAACGATGAAATAAACTCTTAAATCCATAATGAATTAAATTAGGCTTAGAGGAATTTTAGATATCTTATTTCGGCTCATATACGTTCCAATGTTGGGCTCGAGCTTCCTCCACAATAGGAGGGAAATTGACCTTATTATAACCATGCTGATCAGACAGGTTATTATAGGGTTTTGTTTTGAGTTTTTCTTCTCTTGCATAGATGTTATATGCATACTATATCCCTAATTCGTCTTTTCCCACATCCACGGGTAAGATAAAGAGTGGTAAATTGTATTCTTAATCCGTCACAACGCAGAATTTTAAACATAGGTATTTCAATAAAAAAATGTATATGGCATTTCATTTTAAAAGAAATTTTATGGTCAGCAATTTAAAGTTATTAATTTATAGCTACTTGTTATATGGATACCTTTTCATTACGGTTTACAATTGTTTAATATCTTGACTCGAATATTTGAGTAATAGACTGGGATTGTCTATTTATTATTTTGTTTAAAAACCTTTTCTATGATGTAAATAACTGTTCTACTGCGTTGGGCAAAAGGAAATAAATAGAAAGAAATGGAATACACTGTATATTTAATCCGTCATAATATGATGCCAATCAGCAGGCTCATTTTGCTGTGATCGTTTAGTAAAATTCAAAAATTTTCAGTACCGTATCTTTTTCATAAACATCGTAGCAACCCTCGTCATTTCATGTTCCCGATAATATCCAATGGTTTGCACTTAGCGTAACGTGTTTTAATACATTATTAATACACGCGAGTAAGTGTTTGATTGTCTGTGTGCGAAAATACGAAACGAGGTCTCATTTGAACCGTTTTAGCGTGAAAATTTAAGCATCAGGAGATACGCGATCAGTTGGTTAGAATGAGTTAGGTTATAAGCGGATTATCTTGTGTTTATAGCCGATTGAATGCATCAATAATATTATACATTGAAATTTCTATTTCAGATTTTTTTTATTATTTAAAAGAAGGTATTTATTCATCACATTGGCTTCTCAGTTCATATATTTCTCATATATTTCTAGGCTCGAGCCTGTCCTAGAATAGAAGGAAAATTGACCTACTATACTACGTTGATCAGATGGGTAGGTTTTATTTGAAGATTTCCATCTCTTGCATAGATGTTACATTCATATTATATCCCTTAGACGTGTTTTACGATACGCCCGGGCAAGATAGGGGATGATGAATTGTATTCTTACTTCGACACCATACGGCAAAGATATATATTGGTTATTTGCTATTGGTTAATGAATAAAGTTTATGATAGATCCGAGCTTCACAAAATACCTTTTTAATTAGTGGATATTTAGACAAAGGCAATTGAGGAGTAATTATCGTGCTCATAGATTATTATCCTTCAACTTATTTAAATAAATTATGAAGGTTTCATGCTTCAAAGGTAATTAAATTGCCAATTTTCCCCGAATAAATTTGTTATATTTAGTTTGATTTAACTTTACTTAAGATATTCGGTTATTCGTTCAATTGTTGCTAGCGAAACTATGATGATTTAAGCTTAAATCTCTGTGGATATCTTCGGTCAGATAGAGCGGCATTTTTCTTAAAAACTAAATTGCGCCTTTGAACAGATCATCCTTAGAGCTTTTGGGTTTCAAATGTGAATTGAATGTGACATACGAGACGAATCTATGTTCGAAATTTTTCGGCAAATTGCAACTTGAAATTCTGGAAGCAGCTCAATAGATTGGAGTAGCACTTCCTTATTCCACCCAGATCCTATCCCGTATTCCTTCGGTATATTGATTAATCGTGTGAAAATGGCGGGTCTCCCTTCCTTCGCTCCATTTTATAATAATAATAGATCGCCTATCGACTGTCGTCTGTCTACAGCCGCTGGCCAGACCGTCCGAGGTAGTTCCCCACTCTCTTAGAAAATCAACGTCTGAGCAGTAGCGATTCGTTGTTGCACTTCGTTCGGTGAGTGAGAAAGCCGGCAGTCCAACTTTCTGAGGGTGTTTACGCGTGATTTTTTTTGGTGATGCCTTTCATCATTCATCATCAGTTTTACCGAATTCGCCTATCTATTCACATTTCTTTCACTTTTTACACGATAGGTGATCTAGCAAAGGTCCACGAGCGACGTATCACTTATCGGGTGAGCTGTTTTAACCTAAAACAGCATTAAAAAAAATAATAAAAAGAAATTCAGTACGATAAACGAAACAAATAGTAATTTAGATTGTACGGAAAAAGGATTTTCAGATCCCAAAAACCTTTGTAAGCCCAACAATAAACAAGTTGGTAGTAACAATAATTGTGTAGCGTCGAGCAACAGTTACGTAGAACAAAACTAAACTCAACAAACAAAAGTTTCAAACTAATTAGAATAATTTAAAGTGAATCCGTAAGTCGAGCGTAATTAGAATAATTCAAAGTGATTATTTAAACAGTGTAATCATTTTAAATGCACGAGTAATTGTGTACCTTGGTAGCAATAAGACTTTAAAACGTAATGTTTTAAGTGCACGGTCTCCTTTAAACAATTTGCATAAGGTATTGTCACAGACCGGATTTTGTTTATTTTTTTTTTGTATTAAAATTAAGATATAGAAGAAAAATAATTTCTTTATTTTATTTAAATTATTTCCGTGTGGTGACGTGATCTTCTTCTTAGTTGTCATAAGAGATGACTGAGAGATATAATATGCATATAATATGTAAAACTCGAAATGAAAGTCTATACCATTACGTCTGACCAGCATGGTATAGTAGGTCCATATCTTATGAGGCTCGAGCCCAACAGTGGGACGTATATGAGCTGAAATGATGATGACATTCTTTAATGGCCAATAAAATATTGTTGAATATTTATAATTTGTTGTACATTATCCAAACCCAATTTAAGAATACAATTTTCTCGAAAAAAAAAAGCTACTAACATATTAGTTTCATCATCATCATCACAGTTCATTTGCATCCCACTGTTGGGCTCAAGACTGCTCCATAATAGGAGTGAAATTAACCTATTATATCACGCTTGTCAGATGTGTTGGTATTTTTTTTTATAGGTGGGCTATGGTAAGCGCACACGCGGTCCATTCCATCCGTCCACAATAGGAGGGAAATTGACCCTACTATACCACGCTGGTCATACAAATTCGTATAGGGTTTTATTTTGAGTATTCCTTCTCTTGCATAGATGTTATAAGCGTATTATGTCCCATAGTCGTCTCTTACGACACCCACGGGCAAGACAGGGGCTGGTGAATTGTATTCTTAATCCCTCACCACACGGAGAATATAATATTATATTATTCTTCGTAACTGCATTAAACATTTTAAAGCGACATCTATCGGCACTATTATTAATTATTGTTATTTTCGCGTTTCGTTATCTTGTTATATGAACTGACCTTGTGTTTACTTCATGTATTCATTTTATTTTTACTATGAATTTAATTACAAGTTTTCTTCTTAGTCGATACAACAATTATCTACTGTTGGGTCATTTGAAGGTCGACTGAACCAAGCGATGCTCTTTGATGACTAACAAACGTATTATATATCATTGCAGCAGAAGGAAAACTCCTTCTTCCTCTGACTAGCGTGAGAAGAAGTTATAAATACGCAACAAACCAGGTGCATATATATTTCTTATTCATTAATTAATAATTATAATTACCAAAATAAGATGGCCGCTTACGATAAAATTTTGTGATACAAATTAAAATAATAAGCACCCATTGTCTGTTTGACTCGTGACAGAAATTATATTTGCAAGGAAATGATAATTAATATACAATTTTTATTGGCTTTGTTGTTGAACATGTGTGGTATTCTGCGCATTATTTAATAATTATGTTAGTATGAGGATAATGTTAATAACACTGTTTGAATATGACAGCGAATTACCAAAAAGAACATATTATATGATGTTATATATAGTCAATCGTTTTACGGGAGCGAATCTTTTTTGGGCTTCAAAATTCAAAATGGCAACATTGTTTGTCAAAAAATTAGTAAGAGAAATAGCTTAAGAGTTATTGCTCACTTACGCATATTCGTCGTATACTTTGAAGTAGTAGAAAGAAGTAGTTTGAGAAGTAAGAGACTGCTCTTATTGCTTAAGCTCTTTTTGGCGCGAACTTGAGATCAGTGAGTTACACTCAAAATTGATTCATGCATAATTAAAATATTCCCCTCAAATGCAAAAGTTTCAATTCTATCGTGCCTTAAAGATAGTCTAGTTTTTTGTAAGGAATCAGTAAGGATTAAGAAAAAAAACAAATCCTATACGATACACTGTCTAGTTTTTTAAGGTATTATAAGAACCGTACTAGGCGCAGTAAAAGAAAAACGGTGAAGTCCGTATTTCTCACGAAGATCATTAATCAGACATGCGACAAATCTGTGGACACTAATAGCAAACCCAGGTCTTTTTTTACACGTTTAAACATATCACTTAGCAAGTAAGAGTGCTAAGTTAAGCCGGTACACACTCTAGTCCTGTCCTAGCCACTTTACTAGCCCATTATCCTCCTGCAAGCTCGTAATTCAGACCTTTCAAAGTGCGTATGCTTGTTCTCACGTACTCTGTCGTTAAGTTCCGAGATATGACTGATGTTAAGGATGTCACGTGTAATTCGGATACTTTTATATACCAGCTAAAGTAAAACTTATTGCATATATTGTTAAGAAGGCCGATTTAGTGCATATCGTGAGAAAATATCTTTCTGGCCGAGACCGTTGTTCGACGTACAGAGGATAATTTACAGAAATAAGACCTAACAAGAAGTAACGTTACCAGTGATCTGCCAAATATTTAAGAAATGATCGTATTTTTATCATCATCTCAGGCCATATAAGTCCCACTGTTCGGCTCGGGCCCCTCCATCACAGAGGGAAATTGACCTACTATACCATGCTGGTTATATATCGAGTTTTCCATCGTTTGCATAGATGTTATTTGCATATCATATCCCTTAGTCGTCTTTTACGACACCCACAGGAAGATAGGGGGTGGTGAATTGTATTCTTACTCCGTCATCAGATCGAACGATCGCTTAGAAATTTCTAAAGCCCCATACTTTCAAAGAGCGTTATTGGCAATCAGCTACTAACGCAAGCACATTATTGGCAGTGTCGAGTTACAATATTCTTCACAAATTGTCTGTCTGCCTTTTGGTCAGCAATTACATTCCCAAAGAAGGTTAAAATCAGCCGCCGATCATAAAACTATTCTCAAAACTTTTAACAATATATACGATTGTAAAAGAGTATATATTGCGTCGAGCCCCAAGTAATTCAAATAAGACTAGGATTAATGACGACGAGATAGAATTAACAGAATTAGACTAATTATGTTTTTCAGAAACAAAACATCTTAATCTCGAGCGAAAATTAAAAACAACATTTGAAAATGGAGTTTCTATAACTTTTTTTTTTATTATCGGCCTCAGACGTGGGTACAACCCTATTAACGACAGGCTGTGTATTATAGTCTGACACACATAGTTTACTGCATCTGCTTATGTCATTGTGGTGAATAAGTCAAGGTGAAATACTTCCGCAGTATATTATGTAAATACGTAATCCTATATCGGAAGTATGTAGGTGTTAAAGTAAAGAGGCCAAGACGCTCTATAAATAACGAGCTTCAATGACTTTTCATTTTATCTTTTCTAATTTGTTACTCTTAGAATAATAACGTATAAAAGGTAAGTTCGCACATAAAAAGTGAAGCATTTCAATTGGAGCCTAATGGAGCTTACGCCGGAACCGTTCAATAATGTACAAGGTCATTATTATTACTATTTATTTTTTAAGAGTTGCATACATACTGCACGTATGTATGCAACTCTTAAAAAATAAATAGGTAATTATGACGGTTTGTGCATTCAAATGGTGTCACAACACATTTGAAAAACTTAAAAAGGTTTTTAACATTACTTTTAAAATTATATCGACGATTTATGTTAATAGAAACAAATTTTGATTTCATAATTTGTAGTGTGCGTGTGTACGTGTGTAATCGTCTGCGCGCATGTAGTATTTTTAGATTCATGTTTCGAACGTTCGAAGTAGCGACACTATCCTTCTATATGTTATTATTATAAGTTGTTACTAGTGTTCTTACGATTTATAATAGTCAATCGTCTACATTTTTCTTTGTGGTGATGGAGTAAGAACAGAATTGACCACCTCACCATCTTGCCCGTGGGTATCGTAAAAGACGACTAAGGGATATATTATGCATCTAACATCTATGCAAGAGATGGGAAGCTCGAAACGAAATCCTATAGCAATACGTTTGACCAGCGTGGTATAGTACATTAATTTCATTTCTATTGCGCCGTAGGCTCAAGCCCAGTAGTGGGATTCAAATGAGCTGTGATGTTAATGATAATGACGAATAATCTATATATGTATTTATATAAATTTATGATTTTTTTCGCGAGGTGACGGTATCAGAATACAGTTCACAATCTCTTTTCCTGCATAGGTGTCGTAAAATACGTTTAAGGGATTATGCATATAATATCTATGAAAGTGAAGGAAGACTCGAGATAAAATCCTGTTACCATCCAGTTTGACCACCGTGTAGTAAGTTAATTTCCATTTGACCATGGATGAGGCTCGAGCCCAACAGTGGGATGTATATGAGCTCAGATAATAATCTTGCTACTACTGTTCCTATGACTGCCAAAAGTCAAACGTCTAAATATTTATATAAATTTATGATAAAAATACTTTAGAACAATCCTCGCTCTCGGCAAAATGTAGTAGAAATTATAGATCGCACCCGATTAACGCCTGTCCGGACCCAGAGTTTCCTGGAGTAAGAAAATGAATAATGTCAACATCGTTTTTTTGGTCGAGTATCCACTCATTGCTTAGTGGTCCTTTACTCCAAATCAAACATACATATACATATTTAACAAAACATTGAATTTCCAGCCAGCTCTACAAGAATTATCCACTTTTAGCGTAAACTACACATGATTGGCCAGTTATATATTACTAAAGAAAGAAATGTCACTTCATGTTCGCGCCAAAATGCTTTGACAGTTTTTTTTTCATCGCAATGTGCTTTGGACACACCGTATAAGCTTTTAACTTAATTTAAAAATGAAGTTAATTATTTAGACTACTGTGTTTTAAATTTACATAATTACTTTAGTTTCAAGAGACAATGAATCTCAACCGTTTTAAGATACATTAAATTAGCGACATTCGTTACAATTTCGAGACGTATACAAATGACTAGTGTTACACCGAACTGCGCGGGCTTCTCGCCGTAACTAGCTTTGTTTTACGTTTTAATTAATTTAAGGTTTCATTGAAAACTATTGCTCTTGGCGCGCGCGGTTGCTACTGAGCGAATTAAAAATGGCGGCAATCGTAGATTTATGTTTTTAGTCTAATGGTATTTTTTTTATTAAGACACTACATACCGCGGTAAGATATTTTTTTTTGTGTTGGGGGACTTTACAAACCTTAAAAAAAATTAAAGGACGGGTAACGGAATCATCATCATCGCAACCCATATACGTCCCACTGTTGGGCTCGGGCCTCCTCCACAATGGGAGGGCATTTGACCTACTATACCATGCTGGTCAGACATGTCGGTATAGGGTTTCATTTCGAGTTTTCCTTCTCATGCCCATCTTATACGACATCCACGGGCAAGATAGGGAGTGGAAAATTGTATTCTTACTTCGTCACCACACGGAGTAAGAATACAACTCGGTAACGGAATACTATTAATCATCTCTTTTCTTGCCTGTGGAAGACGTGAAAGACGTCTAAGAAATACATTACGTAAATAACATCTATGCAAAAGAAGGAATACTCGTAGTAAAACTCTATACCAACCTGTCCGACTAGCGTGATAGATCAAATTTGCTTCTATTGTGGAAGCTTAAGCTGACCAGCGGAAGGTATATAAGCTGAGATGATGATAATGACCTTCAAAATGAGTTAACCAGCTCCGCACGAATCCGTAGAATGCAAATCTTTGCTCTGTAAAATCAGCACGACAAATATCAATTGTAAATAACACGCGACTTTGCTAACTGTTAACCTTCGCGAGGTGTGAACAAGCGCGCATACATGACATACATTATATATAAACCCGCCGATCCACTGTTGTACATTGTATGCACCAAGAATAATGGTATTATTTAAAGACCAATTTTATAATTATTTCTGATGTTTACGCGAGTATTATACATTTTAAATAAAACTAATTTACGGATTTTATCGCGTTTGTATTTGATTTTTGATTACCCGACGTTTCGAACACTTTACAGCGTTCATAGTCACGGGTGGACTAAGATGTCTCACGTCCAACAAGTCATAGTTACTGCAGAAAAATTATAATTATCTACCCGATACAGTATTTTTCTACCCGATACCGATTTTCTGCAGTAACGATGACTTGTTGGACGTGAGACATCTTAATCCACCCGTGACCATGAACGCTGTAAAGTGTTCGAAACGTCGGGTAATCAAAAATCAAATATAAACGCGATAAAATCCGTAAAGTAGTTTTATTTAAAAGACCAATTTTACAAATGCAATAAAGAAATAATCTCTGTATTGCTTGGGAGACTTTACAAATATACATAATTTCATTATCATTTAATTGTACTAGAAAAACACGCTTAAGAAAGACGATACAAATACGAATACCTATTTCATTATCGTCATCTCCGCCCATATACGTCTTTCTGTTGGGCTTAAGCTTCCTCCCCAATAGGATGGAAATTGATTTACTATATGACGTTGTTGGTATAGTTTTATTTCGAGTTTTCCTTCTCTTGCATAAATGTTATATGCATATTATATCCCTTAGTCTTCTTATACGACACTCATGGGCAAGAGAGGGGGTGCTGAATTGTATTCTTACTCCGTCTCCACACGGAAAAGACGATTCAAATAGGAGTGCCTATTTCATCATCATAATCGTCATCTCAGCCCATAAACGTCCCACTGTTGGGCTCAAGCTTCCTCCGCAATAGGAGGGAAATTGATTTACTATTTTTATTTTGAATTTTACTTCGAATTTTTCGTGTCTTGCATAGATGTTATATGCATTTTATATCCTTTAGTCGTCTTTTCCAAACCAACAATCACAATAGGGGGTCGTGAATTGTATTCTTACTCCGTCACCGCACGGAAAAATATAATTTATTAGAAAACATAATTTAACAGACATAATTACATCCAACTCAAAATAAAAAACGCTTAGAAAATAAGGTCCAATCTATTTTTGAACGTGACTTTCCGGTCGTTCACCATCAGGCTTCTATCTGAAATTCATTAATATTTCTTCCAAGTTACTTTCACTCTCATTGTAGGGATCGTTTATGTATTGATAGTTCATAAATGTTTCACACACGCTCTGTGGTGGCGGTTACGAATACTACCAACTCTTAGATTGGTCATGGGTGTCGTAAAAGACGACTAAGACGTTTATATAGACCTGGGTCAACTGTCTCTGATGCTGTTTGATCTCAAATTACATTCGCAAGAAAAGTTGACGTCGGGAGGGCGACCGGCCTTATTTGAAATATGTATATATTGCGCCGACCCCAGCTAATTAGGATAAGAGCCGGATGATGAAGACGTAGAAAGGGTTCATGTATAACAATTTCCCAGTCTTTCAGGCTTGCAAATACAATAGCCGCCAAAAGTTCCAGGGCAAGTTCTATCAGATATTCAAACTCCGCGTAATTTAGCCGGTGGTCCTGCTTTAGTAACTTTAAAAATAAATTTCATCACCTAAACCAGTCAATTAAAATTCAGAAAATAATTTTAATCGCGTTTTCAAGGCTGATAGACGTACAATTTAAAAAAAAGAACGTCACACCATGTTCTAAATTCGAAAAATGTTAAAATGTCGAACGTCACAATAGATGTGCCTTATCTGTGACTGACGATTATGTACTAAACTTAACCATGTAACATAGGCTACACAACACACCTACTATAGGCTTTTAGTAACAGAATAAAATTTGCTATTTTTATAATTATAAATTATAAAAAAGTAGCATATCTAACTTATGAAAAAAATATCAATCTCAAAACTTCCTAAAGTTGTACATGATATTTTAGGAAATTAAAATTTTATTTAGAATTCTTGCTTGAAAATTTATACAAGTAATAAATTTAGTTGTAATAGTATCTAAAAACGCTTCTATTTATCACAATGAGTACTTGCCCTAATCGTCGACCTTAAAACGCGCGAAATGTGAAACCCACATTAGCGTCTATTTAGCCACTAAACGTTCTACCGCCATGTCATGTAGTTGTAAGCGAATGTTATAACATAAAATAACTTGACGTGTTTACAATGAGGAACGCGTGCTTCGCTAATGCATCACTTATTGCTAACTTAACTGTGACTTACAATGTAATAGTAACCTATTTCATTTTAGACCCTCGACTAACGTTATTTGCAACATAATTTCAAAACTTCTAATAATATTTTCATTTCTCAAAAGAGATGTCTAAACAATCGTGATCATAGCTATTGTAACAATGTAAAATCAATAACCATTTTCGTTAGCACAGAAAAAAAACATTTTAGTAACGTTTTCAAGGCTGGCAGTCATATAAATTTAAAAAAAAAGCCAATGTGACACGATGTTCTAAATTCGAAATCCTTTACATTGTCGTCGAACGTAACAACGGACGTGGCTTATCTTCTGCCACTAACGATTACGTAAAAGAGTAAAATACTTACTTGTATGTAGTTCATGTTGTAAGACCGTAAGAAATAAACCTTAAGCATGAACGCTTCCAATAGCTAAAAACGCTCAGAATCCGTCTCAGTTACAAATATCTTCAACGCAAATCCCAATCAATAGTTGAATAATATCGAAAATTATGGATACAGAAAAACTATCGTATTGGCAGAGAACATAATTTACACTTAACGAAGTTGTTATTATAATAGAGAATTTTGTTGAGCTAGTAACGTCGCCTCGACGCCATTAAATTGTTTGTCTAAATTGAGTCGCTTCCTCCTGTTTGCAATAACGCATATTAAATATCAACTTTGTCCGTTAATTGTATGTTTTTTAAAGTCCACTCGTTGTATAAAGATTAATTCCTTGGTGCAGGATATCGTCTATAAAAAAAAAAAAACTACGTGTGCTTGATATAAATTCATAGACCTCGGTGATTACTGAGTAAAGTTATTAGGGTTTACTTTCTTGATGGAGCCGTAAAACTCGGCAAAATTATCATCGTCATCTCAGCTCATACGCATTCCACTGCCTTGCTCGAGCCTGCTCCTTTTATACCACGCTTGTCAGACGGATTAGTATGGGTTTTTTTTTTATTTGGAGTTTTCCTACTCTTGCATAGATCTTATACGCCTGTTATATCCCTCAGTGATCCTTTATGACACCCAAGGGCAAGGTAGGGAGTGGTGACTTGTATTCTTACGCTGTCACCACATGGATAAGAGAGACTACAAGAGAATGAGCGACATTATCCTCTAAGGATTATGACATCAATGCAACCAATAATCTGCCTTCTAACCGTGGTCATTATAGTATGATCCGCCCTTCATGACGAGTCCTATATCCAACAGAAAAAGTCAATAGTAGGTGATAGGCTTGTAATAGGACGGCAAATTCAAATCTATGCCATTTGAAGACTGCTTTGCCTAATAAGTAGTGAGATAGATATCCGTATGATTACGGAGTAAGACTACAATTAACCACCCCCTCTCTTGCCCGTGGGTGTCGTAAAAGACGACTAAGGGATATATGTGGATAACATTAATGCAAGGGAAGGAAAACTCCATATAACACCTTATTTCAACACGTCTGACCAGCGTTGAATAGTAGGCCATTTACCCTCCCATAGTGGAGGAGGTCTGAACCCAACCTAAAGAGAGAGAACAAGCCGAGATGAATGATGAATGAATGAAATAATGATATAATTTTGATATTTATATTTGAATGATTCACGAAGCAATGGGTAAACATTGAATAACCAAAAATTAAATATTTACTTGATATTCCATGTTTCACGTTCACAGAACTGGAAAACACGATAAAATGATAGTCGAAATAATGAAACTAAAGATTAACACAGCACTGTTCATCATTGTGATAACTCGTAACTAATATTGTTAAGAGTTTTGGCGGGAATGTGATAACGTCGTATTTTGGTCTTATATTCAATATCTTAGAGTTTCAACGTATTGTATTAAATAATATCATGGACATTTTATGTAATGTAATGCTGAGGAACTGCTATATATAGTAAATATGATATACAAGTGCTTTACAAATGTTTTTATTTTCCACTATGATTCCCAGAAGTTTAATAGTGTGGCCATAGCTGTTGAAGGTGACGATTTAACTTATTAACGGACAAGTATTAAGAAACTAAGGACGCGAAGGAAACTTGTAATTTATAAACAAAATAACTTAAGTTCACGTTGGCAACAATCGGCTTGTATTGCCAATATGACAAGAAAAAGAAGAAATAGTATTGTAAATACGACAGTAAATTTGTTTTTTTTTCCCTCCACAATAAGAGAGAAATTGACTTACCACAACACGCTGGTATATAACCAATCTGGGTTTGTAAAAAGTCTTATATATATATATATATATATATATATATATATATATTATTACTTATGTATAAAGAATGCGATATCATATCCCTTAGCCTCTTACGACACTCATACAAGTGTATTTGTTGCATTTGCGAAGTGCTGTTAGTTAAGTGGCACTTATCCCACTTACAGTACAAAGTACAGTCAAATAATTTATAAAAAAAGAAATCGTTATTCTGAGGATTTCGTTATAAAAATAAAAACACATATAAAAACAATAATAGGGATAATTTTCACAATCAAATGACTTCATGACATATCACAGATTTCGCGCGACAATCCGATAATACTCTATGGTCCAACACTCATAACGGGCCAAAAGATTATTTTAAATGTATACAATTGAAAAAACAATGTTGCATTGACAATTACACACTAACCATCTTTATTTAATATACTCTCACCTTCCTAAGAGTCGCAGGTATATTTTGTAAATTGAATTACCTATTATTTATAAAGGACAGAGGAAAATTTATTGAAGATTTATATTGCTTACACAATATCTATTTTCATTGTCACTAAAACGTGAGAGGCTTTTCAAACTAAAAATGTTATATGAAGTAGCAGGTACAGGGAGGATAACGTCTCGCGTCGCTTCATATTTCCTTTAAAACCGCACCTTTTGAAATTATATACACACAAAGAGTACGGCATATTGTTTAGTACAAAGCTCCGTTCACACATTTATCTTGCTCATTCTACTTATTTGACGAAATTTTATTATGTTTGCAAGGTTCTCAGCGTCGAGGTAAATTTAACCCCACAAACTAGAGTTGTGTGCTTAGTTTTAAATTGTATTGACCCAATTCTCTGTGATTCTCAGGATTAAAATGTATGCTTTGTATTCATTTTTATTATTTAAGTAGTCTTAAAAGGCGACTAAAAGTATTACATTGACCTGGGCCAACTGACGCCCCATCAGGAGTTGGAATGTAATTATATTCTCAAGGAGAGTTGACATTAGGCAGATGGCCGGTCATAAACTATTGCAAAACCTTTACAATATGTACGTTAAAAGAAGAGTACATATTGTGTCGACCACAAGTAATTGGGATAAGAGCAGGATTAAAAAGATAATGTAAGAAAACCTAAAAAATATTTTTATGTTAGCAGCCAATTTTCCAACATAGAGTAATTATGATTTGAACAAATTTAGAAGTAAAAAATATTATTGCATTTAATCAACTGCATTAACAATTTAGATTTATTTATGTTCTAGCCTACGAATTAGTTTATTTTAGTATATTATTTAAAGATTTGTATATGTGAAGTGATGAAAAAAAAATAATCCATCAAAATTCAGAATGAGATGGTCAGAGTTAAATTTAAAGTAAAAGCGATTCGTTTAGTGCACTTAGTAACCATTTTATAGGAGCGTAAAAAGAGGACAAAAAGGGTATCTGTCATTCTCGATGCCTGCGGATGACAACTGACAGCTGTCATTACTTGAATACTTCCTTGTGTTGACTATCTTTGACTATCTTTAGTTATTTATGTTAAACAAAGCCATGTTATATAAATAAACCCGTGAAAACAGAATCATAAAATATTTACTGTACTATTAATTCTGCTTATTGGTGAAATATTTATTTTTTGCGTACTATATTACTTATGAAAGATTCCAAATTATATTATTTATGAATGATTCCAAAATAATTTTTTTGAAGCTGAATATGTGTATTTGTGATTTGCGAAGATTCTAATTCTACCTTTAATTCTACTCATATAGTTAGGTAGGTATTTAGTGCAATTCCTAACTGACGTCGCTGTTGGACTGACCGGGGAATAGATCACCATCCGTAGAAGTTGACTGCGAGAGGGCGATGTTCCGGCGTTTGTTGCTGCGACACTAATATTTCGAAGGTGTAAGCCGCCCTTTGGCGGTGAGGGTAATATGGTTATGATGAGGTCACACACGCCGTTCCTTCGTCGCTAATTTGGACGGGGTGTGGTAGGATCATGGTCTAGATTATTAGCAAAGATATGAATTATACTCTAAGTTTGTGTATATATTACCTAATAAGATGTCCCAAAGCGCGTTTCATGTGGTCTCATATGTATTAGTTAGACACACTTTTTTCTTTCAATTAGCCTTTTGCCATATACTAATTCTATCTATACCAATAAATAAAATTGGAGTGTCTGTTTGTAATGTCAAAATAATAGGCTTTTTTCATGCTCACACGGTTATTTGCACGACACCTATGCCTAAAATAGCAATTAAAAAATTTTTGTCTGTCTGTCTGTCTGTCTGTCTGTCTGTTTGTTTCGGGTAATCTTCAAAACGGCTGGATCGATTTAAAAAATTCTTTCACCAATGGAAAGCTATAATATCAGGGCGTAAACTAGGCTATATTTTATCCCGGTATTCCCACGGGAACGGGAACTACGCGGGTAAAACGACTATAACCTATAACCGAAGCGAAGCGAGGGCGGGTTGCTAGTGTATAACTATAATTTGACTAATGAAAACCGATCCCTATTTGTTTACGCTAACTTAATCTTAAAATACAATCTCTCAAAGAAAATAGAAAAGGAGACAAAACAGAATTGAAAATAATAAGACGTAAGAACGAATGAATGAATAAATTGAAATCTTCAACTTGATTGACTGAACTGAGATTGACTGAAAGGGGAGTCTCTGTCATTATTTCATCAATGCTCGCTCGTGTGTGTAAAGATACGACGATTTTCGAACGAATTGTGCACGCAACATAACTGAAATGATGCTCAATCGATTTCGTGTTCACTTGTTGATGTTTCAGAGAAGATTTTAATGTTGTTTGTTGCTTATTCTTGTACTTACGTAATTTTGTCATAAGCCGTGGCTCTAGATGCCGCCAGTCAGATATTAAAAAAAAATATAATGCCAATATTATGAGAAAAATAATTTCGCTGAGCTGCACGTCAACAACAAAACTCATTGTTTTTGCAACTATTAAGCAAGAATAACTAAATTAATGTTGTCAATTTTGTTCCAATAATCCAATTTAACTTTTTTTCTATCTCCTAAAACAAGAATTTTAATTGCTAATGTCTTGCTGATTTATTTAACATAATAAGTTTAAGATTTATTTATACTATGCATTACAATTCGTATTTAATAATGCTACAGTACAACATTTAAAATATATGCGTTATGTACTTTTATACAAATAAAATACTTACATTCAAACATAAAAATAGAATATTTTAGATATGATCATCACGGCGTCTCTAAGCTCCCCCACTAAAGAGACTTATCTCGAAAAATATCAAGTGAATCTTTCCCCAAGCTTCCAACTATAACAATGACATGTCAGCAACGAATGCTAATAGAGTGGGAAGTGTACCAACGTTTCCGAACGTACCAGCTCGAGACGTTTCATTTCCACAACGATCGCTTCACGAAATTGAATAAATTTGAATTTGGAACTGCCAACAAGCGTCTTTGGTGGAGAGCTGAACGATATTTTTCTTATATTTTTTTTTAAATAGTGCAATTACAATAGCGTTATTGTTACTAAAAAAATATTATGTATTAATAGCGCTTTATCAATACTTAGCGTATTTGAAGCTTGGGACTTATTTGCAACTATAAGTGTGCAGCTGCGCTTTGTGTGAACTTTATCATTTAAACTGATTTGTATCGTTTCGTTTTACACGTATAGTTCTAATCTAATCTTACTTGAGCTGGAGTATTAAAATAGATATACAAAAACGTTGAATATATATTTGCGATTATTTAAAATTTCAAATTTAATAGCTTTAGTTATGTGTAATTACGTGCGCTTGCCATTGAGAGGGAAAACTGAGCGGCTTAGAATAATACGTACGTATAGAAGGTAAGTTCACGCACAAAAAGTGAGGCATTTCAATTGGAACCTAATGGAGCTTACACCGGAACCGTTCCGTAATGTACAAGTCATTGTACTGCACGAACGTACGTAACTCTTAAAAAATAAATACGTAATTATGACGGATTGTCCATTCAAATGGTGTCACAACACATTTGAAAAATATAAAAGGATTATTAACATTACTTTTAAAGGTAATTCGACGATTTATGTTAATAAAAACAAAATTTGATTTCATAATTTGTACTTATAGTGGTGTGCGTGTGTACGTGTGTAATCGTCTGCGCGCCATTAGTATTTTTAGATTCAAATTTTGAAAGTTCGAAGTATTGACACTATCCTTCTATACGTTATTATTCTAAGCTGAGCGGGTTAAATTTCAAAAATTAAAAAATCAAACCATTTTATTGTTCTATCTATCTATTTATCTATTTATTCTTCTATATTTATATAAAATTACATTCAACACGTTTAGTATTAATTCCAGTGTGGATACCATTTGAAACGCAATATACTAAAACTTTCAAATATAACGCAAAAAATACATAGACATACAAAGAGTCTTCTGACTAAATTTAATGATCGGTCGCCTATATGGACTAAATCCCTCTTGGGCTGGCTACAAAAGAGTAGGTCCACAAAGGAATAATAGGTTTGGTAGTATTCGTAGCCTCTATCATATATACGCACATTATTGCGTTAAAATTTGCAATATGTATGTTCTATCTATAACATATGCTCGAAACGGATTACATTTGGAGTAATAAAGCCTTGTTTATTGAATTTTAATGGGCGATTCCACTGAATTATTTTGCCACATGGTACAGTGGCTCTTGCATTAATTGTGGTACATTTCATGTTTTAATCCAAAGCGGTGAATAGAAATTACAAATGTTTTTGTGCAATACGTGCTACTGATAATTTATGTTCGTGAATAAATGGTTTTGTATATGTTGAAAAATGCGGGTAGTATTTCGATGTTTTATCTCTACATAGATACGTAATCTGTTAATGTTTTTTTTTTTCTGTGAACCTAATTATATTCTTATGTATGTACTATCATCATCACCACTCCCTATCTTGCCCCGTGTATGTCGTAAAAGACGACTAAGGGATATAGTACATCTATGCAAGAGAAGGAATACTCGAAATAAAACCCTATACCAACCTGTCTGACCAGCGTGGTATAGTAAAGTCAATTTTCCTCATATTGTGGAGGAGGCTCAAGCCCAGCAGTGGAACGTGACTATCATCATCATCTTGCGCTAACCCCAATTGTTTGGGGTTGATGCAATATGTATTCTTCCTCCATCTCAAAGTTTTGGCAATAGTTTTATGACCTGACTCTCAACACTTCTTAAGAATGTAATTGCCGACCATATGGCATCAGATGGATATATCCGAATCCGTGTGAAACTTTTAGTCGTTTTTTACGACACCCACGAGTAATACAAGAGTTGGTAGTATTCGTATCCGTCATCCCACAAAACAAATGATCTGAGCACAACCGCCCAGTCTGTCCGGGACGACGAATTAGCGGCGTGAGACTCCATATCCTACCGTATTCTCTCCCGATCGCCATTCTGCCGATCACTAGTACCGATTCCTTGATATCCGTGGCCGGCCTGGCGGCGGGTTACGGCCTTTTCGGGTACAATCCCCTTTGATGCCCTGGCAATATTGCACTGTTGCCAGCCAGGACGTCGCTTTCACGCGGTCGGCCTCTCTTTGGATGGCGGACTGATCCCCGGTCCGTTTACCCGGGGCGGCATCAGGCGTAGGTTGTATAAGAAATACCTAAGAAAATACTCTTCATCAAAGTTGGAAATAATTTCATCTTTTCATCTAAAACTGAGGGTTGCCAACAAAAATTGCATGTTTATATCATTAGCAGTATTACTTAAACAGCACGTATCTGATAATAAAAACATAACATAGTTTCGATTAGTAATGGCGAAACAATGCTGGACTTTCTTATTTTAAAAACTACACCGAATAGTAAACCCTATCCGAAGGGATTTACTATTCGCATCCACTGTATGGAAAGTGAACTCGCTTCTAGCTAGAAAGCCAACCATTTATTTCGAATAATTTACTACAATAATACTTCTTTATTTATTATAAATATTTATCTTTAAATTAACAAGTAGAGGTAAAACCTCCAAATTTTCACACGACTTTGATTTATTTTTTAAAAGACTACCCTGCACTAAGGAAATATTTCTTGTGTTGCAAACATATAATTATTACCGAATTATTTGTCTCAAGTAATAAGTAGCGAGCCTGCTGCCTTTAATTGAGCATAGTTTCAAACTTTGAGATTGGTGTACATGATTTACTGAAACAATCTTCAGAAATCGAGGAAATTTAAAGAAAAACTTAATAAAATCAGAATTCGAAGTACTGATTAACAATATGGCTAGGAGTTACGAGTAGTAAAGTACAACTTACTAGTTTCACATCATCATTATTATCATCATCATCATCATTATCATCATTGTTATCATCATTATCATCAAAAATACCGACACATAAAATAAAACTATTTTGACAAGATTTAATTGCCTTTGGAATTTGATCTTTAGTTACTCGACGTTTTAAACACATTTCAGCGTTAGTAGTCACGGGAGTACTAATGTCATATCCAAGTAGTCATAGTTATAACAGAGGTTTTTATGTATCCGCTATTAGATAGAAAAGTATTAGAGTCGCTCCACGTAGCCATCACAAGCAGAGACCTCTTAGAGAAAGAAATATTATTATAAAATAAGCCGTTGTCACTTCATACACACATCTCTAAAATTGATATCGATACCAAATAATTTCAATTTATTCCATTCCACATTCGAAATAGAATGTACACAGATAAAAAAAAACGCTCTTACTTTATAACCAATTGGATACATACTGATCGTCAAAGTACTTTGGCAATACATACACAGTCGATGTAGCAATTTCATCGTAAATTGAAACTTTTGGTATACCTGTTCAATACATTATGTTGCTCCTTTTGTTGCTCTTTGATGCAATGAAACGCGAATAATACAATAAATAGCAATATTGCTCGCGACGAATGGCTGCGAGATGAAGGAGGGGGCATTTTGGAGATATAAAATGTCTATAGGTGAAACATAACGTAGTTCCACGTGTCAATAAAGGTTGGATTATTTTTTTATATTAATATTTCATAAGACGTTTTATCTTAGTTAGTTATAATTATATAGAATAGGTAGATTTGGATTAGGTATTAAAGCATTTTATGCATGACCAAAATTCAGATATTTTTTCACGCTGATGGAAAATACATTTACTCGTGTCTCCTGTTGATGATACCCGAGGGGTATGAGAGCTTTGCCGGCGGCTATGAACCCGAAATACCTACTAAAAACATTTAGCAGACCCGCTAGCCCGTCATTCGTAGAGCGTTAGAGGGTCACCTTTCGGCTATCAACTCGGATGCTCCAAAACATTCAAGCATGCTTTATGTGAAAGCGATAATATTTTCTAGTAGTATGTATGTTTTACGCGTGTGACGGGTCCCTATCAATTACTTTCTCCTAGAAGTCGTAAAAATCGGTTGAACAAGCATTGGAAGAATCGGTTTTTGACTGGCATAAAACAAGGTACTCACTAATTTAATTAGGTTGGCATTGAACAAGCATTGTCAAGATGTCTAATGGTTCTAGATCTTTGCTACTAGTATTTTATTATGACGCTTTTGTGACCGAGCGGAAAGAAACTTACTTATCGTCACCGTTCAAAAATGATCTGACTAGATATGTTGTTTCTGTGACGAGTAAGAACATAATTACCCATTCCCTGTTTTGACCGAGGGTGTCGTGACGAAATGACTAAGCGAAATATGCAGATAACATTTATGCAAGAAAAGGAAACCTCAATATCCCTAAACAACACGTTTGACGAGCGCGGGATACTAATTCAAATTTCTTCTCATTGTAGAGGAGTTCCGAACTCAATACTAGGATTTATGTGGACTGAGATAATAATAACGTTGCTGGGATGAGTTGTGCAATTTTTATAATTTGGCGACGCTAACATATACCTAAAAAGCTTCTACCATCAATCACGATCATCCAATCCGCTTGTCTAACAGTGGGCATCGATAAACTGATAGATGACCATTTGTGTTTAGACGTTCGTTTAATTATTACAAATGGCTACGCCGTAGCAGTCATATCAAAAGTCTCCCAAAGCACAATTCCAATGCTACGCTGTTTAAAATTAATCCAGTTTAAATTCTTGATCAACTAAAGAATCCTTCAAATTGATTGTCACGTCATATAAAAGGCTGTATTCGAACCGGTTGAATACGAGCTCCATAATTGGCAAATTTAGCTTACTGTTCCAACTTGCTGGAAGGGCCACTGCTGACAAGGACCGAATGATAGTGAGGTACGTGTACTGTAGGTTAATAGGTCACACGAGCCTCCCGTCGACTCAGATGGATCAGTAGGAGTAAGATCATGCCATAGCTTGACGTAAAACTTGGTATTTCAGTTTGTCTAAGGTTCTATTTCAAGTGTTGTTTGAACAATTATATTTTGTACACGTGATTCAATCTTTTCTTAATATACCTACAAGAAAGCTAGTGACTCAGCTTCGCCCGGATACCGCACTAAAACAGATCAGAATTAAAATGAAAAATAAATAAATTAAAAAGTATCTATAAAAAAGTATTAAATGAGTAAATAAAAGCCTACAGAAGTAAGATGTCGTAATATAAAAAGGACGTTTCGATAACAGCACATCGAAAAAAGGAAAATAGCGTCGTCTCCGTAAACTCATTTCACTTTGTTTGTTGCATTAAAATCAATGATTGAGATGTGATGTTCGCACAATGGCCCATTCTTTTGTGTGCGTTCTGTAGGAATTTCGCAGAAATCATGAGATAATATCGCCCAGTTTCGCGGCTCGATTGTTTCGACATACAATTGCGAAGAATGGGCAGTAAATAAGAATACCTATTCGCTCGTACCTACCTCTTTGGCATGTGACTGTTGAACGTGATCAAATGTGCGGGTTCGAATCATGAATTCCAGTAAAGACGTTATAGGATTTTTCTGAGGTAAGGTATCATTTGTATTTATTATTCGCCATTCGCCTCTCCCGCAAACACCTTAGTCGTCTTTTATAACACTCGTGGAAAAGAATTATATTTTTGACGTGGAAAACCAAGATTGTTACAATTATTATTTATTTGTCTTGAAATTAGTCAAAAACTTAAGCTCTTTCAAGCAATTGTAATATACAAAGACTGTTATAAATAAGTGTATAGATAAGCGCCTATTTTGTAATAGAACTGCTTAAATTTGCTTCATACCAAATTCATGAACGTCAAAATGATTAAAATTTATATTTGACACGCTAGGATAATTAAAAAAAACATTGTGAGCGAAAAATTATTGTCCGACGTGGGGCTTGAATTCGATATAAATTGGAAAAGTTGAACTGTTGGAAATCCATTCCAACAGCTTTATTTAATGCCAGAATAGATATGAACGATAACCAAATTTTGATTAGCATTATCAGCTTTACGGAAGATACACACCATCAATCAGAAAACGCTTGAACTTTGTTCACATTTAATATTTATACACATTTCAGATAAATTATACTGAGCAATAATCTATAACCACTTGAATTTATAGCATTTAACCTGCTAGCTTAAGTTTTGTCAAAATTAAGTCGTTTTGTAAAAAACTTTATAGATTTGTTCGTCGACCGCCGAAGCTGTGTGTCAGATAATCGTGGGAAAATCAAACAACATATGATTGCATTGTCCGTAAGCATTCCATTTCACTTGACTCTGTGACACAGACAGCTGTACTGAGATGTGTATTGCGATATATTACGCAAATAGGTAACGTGAGTTCCCATCGCCTGATTGTGACTTGGTTATACTATTGTCATTGCTGTAATCGAATTATTAAATATACGTCAATCTGAATGCAGTTACACGAAGCCTCCTACACGTGTGTGTTTATTTATATGGCGGTATGTCATATCTTTAAACAAGCAGTTCCTGTATTATCATCATACCAACTGGTATTTGTCCAGGGCTCGAGCCTTCTTCACAGTGGGAGGGAATTTGACCTACTATACCACGCTCGTCAGGCGTGTTGGTATAGAGTTTTATTTCGAGTATTCTTGCACTTGCATAGTTATATAATTATAAAATATTGCTTATTGCATGAAGACGTGTGGTGACGGAGTAAGAATACGATTCTCCACCCCATCTCTTACTTGTGGGTGTCGCAAAAGACGACTAGGGGATTAATATTCAGATAACACTGATGCAAGAAAGGGAAAACTCGAAATAAACCGTATGCTAACACATCTGACCAGCGTGGTGTAATAGGTCAAATTCCCTCCCCCATGGGGGAGGTCCGAGCCCAACAGTGGGACGTATATGGACTGAGATGATGATGATGTTTATTGCATAGTTGTTCTCTGCGCAAAATATCCCTCAGTCGTCTGTACGATAGCCACGGGCATGACAGGGCATGATCATCACGTTAAAAATTTAACACATTTTAAGAACTTTATTACATTTATTAGCGCTGACTATAAACGGCTTAAATCTAACTAATATTACTGATTTCTTGAGATGATGCCGCTCGAGCGAATATAAAGGACCCAAATAAAATTTTATAGCAATAAGTTACTTTATTTAAAGTTACTTTAATAAGTAAACGTATAGTTCCTATTGTAAGTTAAAGAACAAAAACTTCGTGCACTAATGACTCTTATATACTGTAAACTGGCTCTAATAACTGGCAGTTTCTTTTTGTTTACTTAACGTTTTTGCTTTTTAATTTATCTATAAAATACCTCTAGCTTCGACAAAGAAAATGCTGTTCTATATAAAACATATTCCTTCGGGGTATTCCGTTGGGCCGACCACTGAAATCAAGGAACTCTGCACCGGTGGTCGGCCCAACGACGAAGGCGACGTGGTACATGGGTGGGTTACGGGGCCGCGTGCTGCCCCTCTGTCGCCCCGGACGGAGCCGGGCGACGAGTGCGCTGACCGAAGCCCACCAAAAAAATGTAAAAAATATTATTTAAATGTTTATTGTTTTTAAATATTAGCATATTTGTACCTTGAATACTCTACGAAATGTTGTTACAAATCAACATTACTTACCTACTATAGAAATAAAAGATAAAAAGAAGCATCGAGTGCAGCTCGGGCGCCTATGTTCTTACAAATCAATATTTAATTTGGTTTTTAAAGAAAGGTAATTCTTAATATTTTATCTTCCATTTCAGAGGAACAAACAACAACCAATGAAACGTATACAAGCCGAGAATAACTTTTAATATAATTACGTAATTTTAGCCGTGTGATGACGGAGTAGGAATACAATTCAGCACCCGTTATCTTATGAATGTCGTAAAAACAGACTAAGGGGTTATTAGATAATATCTATGCAAGACAAGAAAAACTTGGAAATAAACTATACTGGTCAGACAGGTTGGTACAGGACCAACCTGTCTGACCAGTATGGTACAGTAGGTACATTTTCCTCTGATTATGGCAGAGGCTCGAGCCCAGCAGACATTTAAGAACTGTAACGATGATAAAGTTTAACCTCTATATAACGAATAATTTTCTATTGAATTCCAAAAATATCTTCGTTACTTTTCCAGTCAAATGAACCAATATCTATTATACAATATTGAAATACGGTGCTTCAGTTCAGAGACCGTTCGGTCGTCCGTATAGCTCGTCAACCAGATATGAAGTGTCAATATTTGGTAAAGCTAGCGATGCGAACCGGTGGCCATCGATCGATTCGTATTCGATAATGCCCAGGTATCGAGAGAGGCTTAATTGGGGATCGAGTTGTCGTACAACGAGGTACTAGGGCGGTGTGAAATGGATTTAATGTTCCAAAGGGGTGTGACGAGGACTTTCGGCGAGTTATTGTGCAGTTTTAGTAGGCACATGCGAGAGCATTACTCTCAAATTCATGTACATGCATACGATTTCATGCATTTAGTTACTCGACACATTGTTTCGAAAGTGTTGTAGAGATTTTCAGCTTTAAATTTCTTGAAAAGTGAAGCAAAAAGATTGACTTCGAAATATAGAACCTAGTGTGGACATATATATCTATATATATATATATATATATATATATATCTATATATATATATCTATATATATATATCTATATATATATATCTATATATATATAGGAGAGGCGGGTTTTGCGAGCGATATATAGACTCATCACCATATCTCTGGAACCATAAGGCGTACAGACTTGAAATTTGGCAGAAATATTCCTTTCGTTGAGTAGAGGTCAGCTAAGAACGGATTTTACGAAGTTCCACCTGCAAGGGGTGTTGCGAGGGCTTTAACAATAATATACATTTCAAGGAACAGGGTGAGCCGAAGCTACTGAAGCTAGAGAAATGAAATTTGGACCGTAGTTTCATTTTATGACGTAGGCACCAACTTAAAAAGGATTTTTTGAAATTCCACCCCTAAAGGGGTGAAATGCAACGGTTAAATCTGTATGGAAAGAAAAATAAATCTTTAGCTACTGTCTTCAAATTAAGCATAAATACTCTTTAATAAAAATAAATAAACACGTGTTTCAGCGTTTGTAAATTTTCATCCTCGAAGGGTGTAAAATGGGTAGGAAGATGTCAGTTTACTGACTTATCACAGAGCCGAAACTACTGAAGCCAGGAACATGAAATTTTGACATTAGTGTCTTTGCGTGACGTAGAAACCCACTAAGAAAAGGTTTTTTGAAATTCAACCCCCTTTTTTTTTTTTGTGGGTGGGTCGCGGTCGGCGCGCCTCCGCACCACTCCGTCCGGGGCGACAGAGGGGCTTAAGCACGCAACTCCCGCGACCCACCCAAAAACCACGTCGCCTTCGTCATTGGGCCGACCACTGGAGCAGCGTTAAGTTGTCGTCAGTGGTCGGCCCGACGGAATACCCCCTGTTGGGGTACCCTCCCATCGACCGACGTCCCCCCCTCGGGGAGGACGTCGGTCTTTCCTCACGCGGTCGGCCTCTCGGCGGGTGACGGACTAATCCCCGGTCACGTCACCCGCGGCCTCGGCTAGGGCGGCATGAGGCGCAGATAGTTGCGCCTGCGCCGCCCCAGTCGCCGGCGGCGGATCTCTTCATCGAGGCTGCGCTCCTCACGCAGGCGATCCGCCGCCTCCTTCAGCGAGATCACTGTCTCGCAGAAGGCTGCGACCGCGTCCCAATTCCCGACGCTGTCGACCATCGCCCTAGCGATAGGCGGCAGCGTCAGGTCCGTACCGATGATTGCGACGAGTTCACAGCGCTGCACTGTCCAAGCCCCGCAGGCCTCGAGCGTATGGCGCGCCGTGTCCTCGTCGCAATCACAGTGGTGGCAGGACGGTGTACTCTCCCTCCTAACGACCTTGTGCAGGTATTTGGCGAAGCACCCATGCCCCGTCAAAACCTGCACCAGTCGGAAGGAGAGCACCCCGTGCCGCCTCTCCAACCACTGCATCAGCACCGGCCGGAAGGCCTCCACGGTTCGCACCCCGAACCGAGGCCTCTCCAGCCGGACTGCCCAACGGGCGATGACGTCTCGGCGGGCGTCGACGCGCTAGGCGGTGAGATCCCTTAACGAGACCACACCGCCCTCCACTCGCACCCCCGTCACCCGCCGATATAGTCCGGCGAGCATCTCCGCCTCCAGGTCCCACGGGGGAGTCCCGGCCAATAGGCACGCTGCCTCCGTCGCCACCGTGCGGTATCCGCGGATGGCCCTGACCGCCGTGACCCTCTGTGGTCGCCACAGAAGGGCCCTAAGTCGGGCGGTCATGGACCCCGCCCACACCGGTGCGCCGTACAGGGCCATCGACCGGATGACCCCCGCGTACAGCCGTCGGCACGCAGCGCTCGGTCCGCCCACGTTCGGCATAAGCCATGATAGGGCGGACGCCGCGCCGACGAGCCGCGGAGCGAGCCTACGGAAATGCTCCCGGAACCACCATCGCCCGTCGAGCACCAGGTCCAAGTACCTCATATGGGCCCGGATGCTGATGTCGACCGAGTGGACGGTGATCTAGACGCCGATAGGAGGGCTCATAGTGCGCCCATGGAACAAGAGGGTCTCCGTCTTGTCCAGGGCGACCCTCAACCCCAGCGCCTCGATCCGTCTGACGACCTCCTCGGTACCCGAGGTCGCCAGGCTTACCGCCTCTTCTAGCGTCCCACCGCGGGCTGTGACGAGCGTGTCGTCGGCGTAACAAATCACGCCCAGCCCGGGCGGGAGGCTCCCCCTCAACGCCCAGTCGTAGCCGATGTTCCATAGGGTGGGTCCGAGGACCGACCCCTGTGGGACACCGCACGTCATGGGCGTGAAATTCAACCCCTAGGGCGTAAACCGCAGTAGCAAAGTTTGTATAAAGAGAAAAATAAAACTACATCGAATTTCTTCAAATTCTCCAAGAATACTCTTTAGTAAAAATAAATATACACGTGTTTCAGCATTTTTTAATTTTAACCCTCTAAGGGTGTAATCTACACTAATATTATGAAGAGGAAACGTTCCTTACGAATAAACTCAAAAACTCCTGGACGGATTTCAATAATTCTTTCACCATTAGAATGTTACAGTATACCTGAGTAAAACTGGGATAAAATATAGCCCATGTGGCTATATTTTATCCCAGTATACCCACGGGAACGGGAACTACGCGAGTAAGGCGACTGAAACCGAAGCGAAGCGAGGGCGGGCTGCTAGTATTATATATACAGTAGAACCCGTTTAATATGATCACGTTTAAAACGATTTCTCGCATAATACGCCATTTTGCGTCAGTCCCAGTAACTTGAGACATGTTTTCATACATTTCTTAACGCTTAATACGATTCGTCATCCCGTTTAATACACCAACATGACAACTGTCGAGTGACCCTAAGTGATAATGACCAAGAAGAAGATGAGTCAACTCCGATTTTGTCACACGCCCAGGCATTGTCAGCAGTTAATGATTTAAGACGCTATGTAACTTCTTTGAATTAAAGTGAACACGCACTGCAAAAATTAAAATACGTTGAAAATCTTGTAATTGCTAATGCCTCAAAATCTTTTTGACAAACTAAAATAAGTGATTACTTTAAATAACGTAATAATAATAAAACATTTTATTTTAGGTAATTTTTAAATATTAAATTCAGTGCGTAGGTATTCAAAATAATAATAGAATATAATAAATAATAATGGCACGTTTTTGTCCCTTTCCCGCATAATACGCTTGCCCGCCTAAGACGCGTTTTTGGTCGGGTCCCTGCGAAATCGTCTCAAACGGGTTTTACTGTATTTAAAATATTAAACATATATTTAAAAAAATTTAAAGATCTTCATTGGAGTAACAAATACTCTTACTTCGCTCTACTATAATAAGACACGATAACTATGAAAAAAAATGTCTATAGGTCGAGTTGTTACAGGAAATGACGTTTTATATCAGTCAAGAAAGAAGATATTTCAGTCTACTTCGTAAACAGTAGTTTTTTGCGAAAGCTGCCCTATCATTTTCTGTGTTTGACAACATGTATATAAAATTTTATGATTGATTAAGCATAAAATAGTATCGAAAAATTCATTTTTACGTTTATAAGATAGGAGAAAGAGAAAAAGAAATGATCTTTATTTGTTTTTAAAATAAACAACAATGTAAAAAAATAGAATATTCAGAAAAATAAACGTAAACACAACATTGAATTGGGCTAATCTTACGGCCGGGAATGCAAGTCCAAGTCCAATTTGCAAACTATATAATATTATTGCTTCAGAAAAAAACGTCAATAACAGTATTTAAAAAAAAATATACATTATTTTGGCTTCTTCAAAGGAGCAATGTTCAAGATACCTTTTTTTAAACGAACAACGCTATGAGAAGGCATTGATCATAGAATCCACCCACTTGTATTGGGCCCTTGTAATGTTTACTTAACAATCGGCTCGATTCTTGAATTTAATTCGAAAGGCGTTAGAACGAGTACCTAGCTACTCGGGCAAACAAACTCATGAATACTGTTTGTTATTGACACAACTTGAGAGTACTTAGCGAATTTATTAACCGATATTTCGTTATGGAAAACGAGTTGCAAGCGTTAATTTTAATTTTCATGTCTTAGAAAAGTATACCGCGCTGCAAGTTTAAAGCAGTGTCAACTTTTTTCAAATATTTGATTTTAACATGCTTGTATTAACTTTTTCCGTGTGGTGACGGAGTGAGAATACAATTGATTACACCATCTCTTGCCCGTAGGTGTCATAAGACAACTAAGGTATGTTATATGGAGATAATATCATTGCATAACAAGAAAATTCGAAATAAAACACTATACCAACACGTCTGACCAACGTGCTATGATAGATCAAATCCCCTTTCATAAGGGAGGAGACCGAAGCCCAACAGTGGGCTATATATGGGTTACGATAATAATGATGATATTAGTCAGTTTTGTACGTGATGGCATTTTAAAACGTAATTTCATCCCACTCTAGGTCGCATTAATTTGAAACGTTGCTAACTTATCAGTGACCTTCGACAGTGCACTAATTTAAATAGTTTGTGCCATTATCTTTATAGGATTATCGATTTGTTTTGTATCCGTGGCTGAGATTTTGGCATGACTCAATGAATGGCGCTATCCCTACATTCTGAATCGCACTTTTAGTTCGGTTTTCTACAAATGCGTGTTATTTAGTTTTTTTTTTAACTTCCTATGTTTATTTAATTGGAAAATACAAGAAAATACATCAACTATATACATATATAAGGTCACTGAATGAATACATCGTTTGAAGTGGATGCCCAATTGCCCGTAGTATTTCTCAAATGAGAGACGTAGGTAAGTTTTAGTGTTTGTGAAGAAGCTTTAGTGTTTGGTTGTGTGGAGAAGAATTAAGAATACAATGTATATATACATTTTCCTTTTCCGCGAGTGGCATAAATAGACTATGGGTTGTAACCTTAATAACTTTACCGTAAACGTAGGCGTTCTCGAAATAAAACTCTCTCATTTGCCTAATAATGTTGTAGTAGCAAAATTTCTTTTTTTGTGAAATATTTTTTTTAAATTCATTTTTATATTCCTACATCAGAATCTGCTATCATCATCATCATCATCGTTATCTTACCTGATATACGCCCCGATACGATACGATATATGAAATTAAAAATCACTATTAATTTAGCATCATGTCCCCTGAGTTTTCTTGCCGGATCTTTCTCAGTGTGGCCGCGTTCCGATCCGGTGGTAGTATAATTATTTTGCTAGTTTTAAATCAACAAATTGTAACAATAATTGCTACAAATTTAATAATTAATAATTACTAACCATAAACAATATAATTTTTTCTTATAGAATCATTTTCTTCTTACACTGGCAATAAATTTGTACTAAAATGTGGGTCACAATTTAATAAATTTATAACTAATTTTCTGTATCGGCTAGATAATTATAAATGTCTGTAATAACGATTACTTGTTGGACGTGAGATACCTTAGTCCGCCCGTGACCATGAATGCTGCAAAGTGTTCGAAACGTCGGGCAATCATAAATCAAATACAAACGCGATATAATCCGTAAAAGTAGTTTTATTTACAATATGTAATATGTATTTAAGAAAATAACAAAAAATACAAAACAGCCCTCATGACTGCTGACAGAAGTGAAAACTTAAAGTTATGAACAAATTGTTATTTTTGAAAATTCAAATTAATTGTTTGATTTTAAATTAAAACTTTTAATATGTATCTAGTTTTGACATCTATCGGCACATACATATTGACATTGACATAGACTACAGACATAGTGTTAGCGTTAACACGTCACGTGGATTTTTGACGTGAATGTCGAAATGCAATATTTTAGTGTTTTACAGTGTTATATTGAATAATTTTGCTAATATCTTCTATACCAATAAATAAAATTGGAGCGTCTGTATGTAATGTCAAAATAATAGGCTTTTTTCATGCTCACACTATTATTTGCACGACACCTATGCCTAAAATACAGATTAAAAATTTTATATATTTTAAATATTTTTGTCTGTCTGTCTGTTTGTTCCGGGTAATCTTCAAAACGGCAGGACCGATTTCAAAAATTCTTTCACCAATGGAAAGCTATAATATCAGGGTTACTCCCTAGGCTATATTTTATCCCGGTATTCCCACGGAAACGGGAACTACGCGGGTAAAACGACTAAAACCGAAGCGAGGGCGGGTTGCTAGTTACGTAATATAATACAGATAAGATCCTGATATGTAGTGAATACGATATAATAGCGAATTGCGTACATTTTCACATTCAGCCTTTCCAGCGGAAGCATGATTTGGTTGTCAGCACCAAATCAATGGCAACGACTAACTAAACTGTGAAGACTGAAGACGAGAATAATCCATATTACAACTCGAAATTGGCACCAATAGCTCATATTATTGTTGCTTATTGCCATTTAACAACAAGAAGAAGAAGCACACGTTTCATGACCATGTCGATGACTACTTACAATAATTTATTCACTGTACAAACCCGTCTATAGAAGCTTTCACTGTAGAAATATATAAATCCGTCACCTCTAAGTGCAGAATCTCATAGACAACATTTTCATAACGGATTTACCTCGACGGGTACACTATCGCGGGCATTTTCAATTGTTATTCTACCGCGAATACCCTGAAAGCCACAACGGGTGCATCGCTTTTAATTAAAAAAGCGTGCCTATTCAATCTGGTGTTCAAAATTAATTTATTTTCTTCTAGTTTTGTGTGAAATTAAGTGTGACGGGGCGGGCACCGCGCTATTACGTCCACACAAAAACAACGGATGATAAAACACGCAGTATTTCCACGACTAAAGAGCATTTTCGGCGTACAATGATCGATGACAATGTACAGAAAATAAATAACATTGTATTTTGCAAGCAATCTATATAAAATGGCGGCATTGTTTGTAAATTTTCACAAGGCACGTCAAATATTTTGCCGCCTTTTTGCATGTGGTGACGGAGTAAGGATACAATTCACCACTTACTTTTTTTTTTGCTTCGAAGGATAACAAGAGGGAGAGAGTTGCCTTAACATGCATATTGCCAGTCTTCTTATTAAAAAAAAATCAGATTTCCCACTACATCCATACTAATATTAAATAAATGCGAAAGTAAGGATGTTTGTTTGTTTGTTTATTTGTTTGTTTGTAACGCTTTCACGCTTAAACCACCGAACCGATTTCAAAAATTCTTTCACCAATGAAAAGCTATAATATCAGGGAGTAACATAGGCTATATTTTATCTCGGTATTCCCACAGGAACGGGAACTACGCGGGTTTAAGCGACTCAAATCGAAGCGAAGCGAGGGCGGGTTGCTAGTATTACATAAAATGCCATCATTTTTAACACGCTTTTATTAGTTTCACCTATATGTATGCTTGTACATTTTAAATAAAACTACTTTACGGATTTTATCGCGTTTGTATTTGATTTTTGATTACCCGACGTTTCGAACACTTTACAGCGTTCATGATCACGGGTGGACTAAGGTGTCTCACGTCCAATAAGTCATCGTTACTGCAGAAAATTTTATAATTATCTACCCGATACAGAAATTAGTTATTAAATATTGACCCACATTTTGATACAAAATTTATTGCCAGTGTAAGAAGAAAATGATTCTATATGAAAAAATTATATTGTTTATGGTTAGTGATAATTAAACATTAAAATTAATAGTAATTATATTTAAAAACTAACTAATAATCTAGTATACTACCACCGGATCGGAACACGGTTACACTGAGAAAGATCCGGCAAGAAAACTCAGGTAACATGATGCTAAATTAAAGTTAATTTTGAAGGCGGCTTACTTTATGTTACTAAAAAGGTTTTAATTTATAAAATTATCTTTAGTTATTATTATTGTGGGTCAAATTTATACAATATGAGCTCACGGTGTCTTGCAGTCTTGTGGTGGTCTTTTTGGATTTCTTTTTAATAATGTTTATAACAGGATCCCCAGTAAATCTTTGTTGCAGAGAGCACGAGGAATCTGTGACGATGAACACCTGGCTGGGGAGCTGCAGCATGTCAAGCAGGTGCTACGTGCAAACAAGCTGCCAGTTCCTCGCCCCCGTCGCAGAGACCGAGTGAAACCACCCACAGTTGAGCGCCTTCCTGCAATACTACCTTACGTCAAAGGAGTCACTGACAAGATTGGCTACATCCTGAAACGCTCTTCCATTAAAACTTATTTTAAGCCACTGAAGAGGATTAGCCAATTCTTACCACCTGTCAAGTGCCAGATCCCTTTACAAGATGCAGGAGTATATAAACTTGACTGTGACTGTGGTCTCTCTTACATTGGACAAACAAAGAGATCCATAAGAACTCGGATCAAAGAACACATAGCCGATGTGAAGCACCGCCGGGACACTAGGTCTGCAGTCTGTGAACATAGTCAGGACCGCGCCCACCATAACATCAGGTTTGATAAACCACAAATCCTCGCAAAAGAACACCGATACCTGCCTAGAATGGTACGCGAGGCTATTGAGATTAAAAAACACAAAAATTTCAATAGAGAGGATGGCTGGGTGTTACCATCAAGCTGGGATCCTGTTATAAACATTATTAAAAAGAAATCCAAAAAGACCACCACAAGACTGCAAGACACCGTGAGCTCATATTGTATAGATTTGACCCACAATAATAATAAATAAAGATAATTTTATAAATTAAAACCTTTTTAGTAACATAAAGTAAGCCGCCTTCAAAATTAACTTTAATTTAGCATCATGTTACCTGAGTTTTCTTGCCGGATCTTTCTCAGTGTAACCGTGTTCCGATCCGGTGGTAGTATACTAGATTATTAGTTAGTTTTTAAATATAATTACTATTAATTTTAATGTTTAATTATTACTAACCATAAACAATATAATTTTTTCATGTAGAATCATTTTCTTCTTACACTGGCAATAAATTTTGTATCAAAATGTGGGTCAATATTTAATAACTAATTTCTGTATCGGGTAGATAATTATAAAATTTTCTGCAGTAACGATGACTTGTTGGACGTGAGACACCTTAGTCCACCCGTGATCATGAACGCTGTAAAGTGTTCGAAACGTCGGGTAATCAAAAATCAAATACAAACGCGATAAAATCCGTAAAGTAGTTTTATTTAAAATGTATAACACTCGCGTAAACATCAGAAATCATTATGTATGCTTGTAATTAAACTCTTTGAGCTCGATTTTCTCCTACTCTGTGCGATTCGATTTTATTTAAACTTTGCACACCTATCAGAGACCGATGACAATGCAATAATCCGTTTTTTTTTTTGGTGTTGGTTTTTTGGAGGTGGGTTACGGGTGGCGCACCCCTCGCCTGCTCCGTCCGGGGTGACAGGGACGTAAGCACGCCCGTAACCCACCCGCAGGTGACTTCACTTCAGTGGTCGGATGCAATAATCCGCTTAAAAAAATCGATTGTCCTAATTAGATTCGCCAGGATTCATCAACTTCTTTCCGCATGAGAGTAAGAAAGATAGAGCTAGTCGGGCACCCGGCATAACACAAACGCGTAGAGACTTTCCTATAGTAATAATTGCGTCTTGAGCTGTATACATTCATCGATGTACTGACAAATCTAATATGTATACTAATTACATTCCGGTGGCTATTCACTAAAAAGTGAAATATAAATATAGTTTAAAAAAACGAATAAACACGCTTTCAACTAAAAAGTGTAAAATAATTTTCAATGTAGGCAGAAAATAATAATGAACAAAATATGTATATTAATATGATCGTGAAAAAAAAAGCGTGGGGTGCTCGACTTACGAAAATGTGGCACAAAGCGCCTCACGTTTATTTCACATTAATATTAATATATGTCGTTCATTATTATTTTCTGCCTAAATTGAAAATTATTATACACTTTTTAGTTAAAAGCGTGTTTTTTAGTTTTTTAAACTATATTTATTTTTAATATAATAAGTTAGAACACTAAGATATTGAATATAACACTAGAAAACTACATGCTACTTTCACATTCCCGCCAAAAATCCATTTCTCAGCTACTATAAAATAGTATTAAATTTCCAAATTTATGAAACGTAAGCATTTAAAATTACGCTAGATAGTGGCAAGTTAAAAAAAGATAAAGGGAGTGGCTTTGAAAATTTATAGATTTTGTAGGCCAATATGCTAATATTTACTTTGAGATCAAACAGACGACTATATCAGCTACTTTGAGGACAATTTAAGGTACAAGTGAGAGACCGTTATGCGGGCATCTTTAATCGGTGTGGTTTCATGATTTCACTTTGGTTATCCACGTAAAATCTCAAATATCTGATAAATTAGAAATTATATGTGAGAATTTCGTGTGGTGACGGAGTAAGAATACAATTCATCACCCCCTCTCTTACCCGTGGGCGTCGTAAAAGACGGCTAAGGGAGTAAATATGCATATGATATCTATGCAAGACTCGAAACAAAACCCTATACTCACACGTCTGACCAGCGTGGTATAGTATATCAGTTGCCCTCCTATTGGGGAGGAGGCCCGAGCCCAACAGTGGGGCGTGTAGGAGCTGAGATAATGATGATGTGAGAATTCAAGATAACATCTAGGAAAGAATTTCTTTAAGAAAAATTGCAACGAAATTAAACAAAGAACACAGACACTTAATTTTGAAGATAATTTAATAATTAGAATAATTCGATAGAGTAATAAAATTTTCATTTCCGATGTTTACACGAGAGTTACACGTATTAAATTATTAACTATTTTTATGGACGTTTGCATTTGTTTTATACTTTCTCAACGTTTTGAACATTTTTCAGGGGAGAACCACCTGTAACCACGAACGTATTATATAAAAATTATTTTATTTCGTAAATAATAATTTTATTTCGTAAATAACAATTTTTCACGATCGATTAACTCGAAGGAATACATTTATTGCAATCATATGCAAATTATACAAGTTTACCAGCTGTATTATTATTAACAATCATAAATACAACTGTTATTAGGGTTGCAGACTAGAATGTAATATCGTGATAGTTTATGTCGATAAGTTTTACACGAGATTCATTTTTGATTGTTAGAATGAATCTTCCTTGTGATGACGAAGAATGAATATAATTCATCACATCTTTGCCCTTTTCTACATATTATCTTACGCTCTCCAAAGGCAAACGTGTTAGAGCTTAAAGTAGTAGAAACAAAAAATGGCGAAAAGCTACAACTATGATCAATTTTATGATATCTATGCAAGAGAAGGGAAACTCGAAACAGAACCCTGTATCAAGCTGTCTGACCAGCATGATATAGTAAGGTCAATCTCCCTACTATTGTGGAGGCGGCTCGAGCCCAATAGTGGGAAGTATATAAGTTGAAATGATGATGCTTGTCTTGTCTCATATATGTATATCTTACTGCTGGGCTCGAGCCTCCTCCACAATAGGGCACTCCCTATTGATCTTTCTCCTATTCAAGATTTTATATAAAATCACACGGTGACGGAATAAGTCAACTAGACCTACATACACATTCTGTATAAATAGGTCACTGTCCTCTTTTTTTATAAACCAACCTCATGTCCAACCGAAGGCAGTTTGGTTTTGGTTGGACGTTGGAAAGTGTTACGGCCTACGATACGTGACGATTGAAATGTATGTGCCTGCTTTGTATGGCAAACGAAAACAACCACAGGGCAATGTACACGTTTGATGATAAACTAGGACGTGATCGTTGGCGTTGTATTTATGTATCAAGAGGCTATGAATAAAAAAGTTCTTATTCCTTCATTTGATGCCGCCAGGCAGTGCCGGATTAGCCATATAGCAAGAGTAGCAAATACTACGGGCCCCGCGAATTGGGGGGCCCCACGCTCCAACGCCTGTCTGACTGTAATTAAAAAAATATCAATCTAGATAGGAGCGTAAAATATCTTGCATGCCTTAACAGTTTTCAATTCAATTTAATACCTTAAACTTGAGAACCTTGTTTTTGGGGGGTGGGTTACGGTCGACGCACTCCTCGCCCCGCTCCGTCCGGAGCAGGGTGACTTGTCGTCAGTGGTCGGCCCGACGGAATACCCCCTAAAGAGTACCCTCTCCTCGACCCATGCCCCCCTCTCCCTCAGGGAGGACAAATTTAAGAACCTGAAGCAGACCAAGGGCCCCTCGACAGAATTTGCTACAGGCCCCGCGCTGCCTTAATCCGGCACTGCCGCCAGGTCAACAATTACATTCACAAGTAGATTTAACGTCAGTCAGACGACCGATCACACAACTATTACCAATAAATTTTGCAATATAAACTACGAAAAAAGAGTACATATTGACTCGACCCCCTAATTAGTATAAGAGCTGAGTATCGATGATTTCAAATGTGTAATACTCGCATAAACATAAGAAATTATAAAGTCAATTAACAAACAGGTTATTATAAGCGAACACAACGATGGTATGATAACAATTCAATTGAATGGTTACTCTTATCAACAACATCAAGTAAATGTGTCGCAGAAATTGTAACGTGATACTGGAGCGCTCCCCGGGCGCAATATCAAGGTGCCTTTAGACAATCGGACGAGTGAGACAATGATTGTCGTGACGAGAACACAAACTACCAGCTAGCTACCTACTCACGACTTGTGGGACGTTCGTATCTTTGTAAAGAACCTTACACACTTGATAAAAAAATATACATATATACATTATATTTTAAAACTTCTTTTTTCATTATAAAATACGACACAGAAACGCGGTTCCTAAATGTACGCTTCATAACTAAGTTCAAAGTCATTCAGCGTGCTATGATACAGACTAGTTGGAATTTCGTTGCGAGATAGAATCCGCAATATGGCAATTCGTAGAAGAACGGGCGATTTTCAGCGAGTAATAGCTATATTTTATGTCTGTATTTCCATATGAACGGATCCATCTCTCCATCTGACGTCCTTGATAAAGACACTATCACATTCGCTCAACGTACAGCGTACACGGCCCGCGAGGCCATTATAAAATAACGTCGATTAACGACGTAAATAACGGCGATTCTGCACTCGTCTGCCCGCGAAACCGCGTCGCGTAAAATAACTAACCTAAACGTGGGCACGCCCACTTTATCCCAAGCCAGGGTCCGTTTCAGACAGGGGAGTCATTGGTCGCTTAGTTTATTTTCATCGGGTTGAGAGCTCTCAGCGCTTACCCATAGTTTGCGTCCAGCTGTCAAAGCCATCTACGGCTAACAGCTATACACTCCACAAAAAAAAAATAGATGAACGGGGCAATCCTGGGAATTTGCATGTAATTATATAATACACACAAGAATAGAAGCAAGCCAGAGTCGAAATTATTATATTATTTTTCATTAACCAGATCGACAAGTGTGTAAGTCTCTTACGACATAAAATAATAGATACTGTTGTAATATTAATGTGACAGCGATCTAAGGACCGCTAAGGACTCTCGACTGATACTTTGTTATTCAATATCTAAGGCGATGTCTGTTTGTCTATGAAGGCGATATGTAGGCGATGTTTATCTGCATGATTCCCATCCGGTTTATTTCATTGTACGCTTAGATATTCACAACGCTGCTATCCGATAGAAGAATATGATAGATTTGTGTATAAAATTACGGTTTATTTGAAATAATTGATTGAATTATGGCTTTAAGTTGAATTATTAATTCATGGTGGAAATTTCTTATTATTTTGTAATAGATAATAGGACGATCGAAGATTTTTAGAGTTTTTTTATTTATTGCCACAAATATATTTTCCCAGCTATGACACACATTATTATCTAGTATTATATTATATAGGTCCTAAATAAAACAGATTTCGTCCTATTCGCAATATTTCAAATACAAAAGTACCAAAAAGTACCATTTGCCTAAAACCGTCGGACTGCAAATGACACTCAACGATGTTTTTTGTCTCTTGCCAGGAGACATGTAATAAATACTTCTGAGGATAAATTCATTCTCAACAACTTCATTACTCTAAAATTGTACGTATTTATAGAATCCAAAAATTTATCTACTTAAAAGTATATATTTTGTTTCTTAGATTTTGGTGGTATTAGTTAATAATTAAGTATAAACTGTTCTTTGCCAAACAATATTTTTGGATGCCTGTCATATTGCTATTGGGGCCACCATTCTGTGGCTATAAGATTCTAATTAAGGTCAATTAAAGACAAGATGAAATCGGCAAACATTAAAAAGCACAAACCGTCAGCATGATCGCGAGAAACGTTTATAAAGATAATTAAAAAAATATTTCATTCAAAGCAGACGATTTACATTATAATTCCATAATATTTCCTTTTTATTTATCATTAGCATAAACAAATGATCATTAATGCTAATCGATTTACAATAATATAATATCATACTGGTAACACCTAATATGACAAGTGAATATACAATTTATTTTTTCACCACTGACATTGCCGCGTTCGAACTAATAATTATTTATTAAGAGGAAGACGTGTGGTGATGGAATAAGAACGCAATTCACCACTACTTTGTGAGACAGTGTTGCATACTTCAATGTGCACTCCCCTTCAACTTAATTTGCTAAAATATAAATTATAAAGCTATAAAATATTGCTTATTTCTTTGATCCTGCTAATCTCAAGTACTCCTGAAAAAAAACAGACTAGAAAAATGCAGTCGATGTCAACAAAATATGCATTATTGAAGATAATTCCAAAACCGATAATCTAATTTTGACAATTTTAAATGTGTCCACATAGGAAACAGCGACTCTCAAATGAAAAAAGAATCATCCAAATCGGTTAACTTAGAAAAAGCTACTTTTTAATAACAGCCCTGCATAAGGAAATAATCCTTGTACTTCAGGAGACTTTACAAACATATAATTCTCTTAATCCATTTTTTTAATCCATACTCACAACAAAAAATGTGGATCGCACAAAATGTTGTTTTGCATGGAATTGGAACCCACATCACTGGCAAGGTAGGTCGGTATCTTAACCACGACACCATCAGTTTTAAAAGTAACACAAATAAAAAAATACAGACGATCGAGAACTTTATTTAAAGTCGGTTAAAAAGAAAGGAATTAGGTATACATATATACAATATATACATTTATCTAAACCTCTACAATAGTGAGAATTATATAGGTCCCCGATGTATGTGCAAAAATTAGCATTCAGTTACAGAATCACTTCGAGTCTTGTGAAAGAACAATTCGCACATTTGTGGGACAGAGCCCCAGTTTGAGGTGCGAATTTAGTTGTTCGAGTGCATTACTGTCATATTTTAATCATGTATGTGTGTTATACGAAAAATATATAGGGGTGGCAAAGTTACCGGTTACCGGTAGTTAAGTATTAATATAGGTTAATACATTATGCGATAGGATTGCACTATCGACGGTCGTCTGTCTACAAGCGCGGGCCGGTCCTTCCAAGGTACTCTCAGTCAGAGTACTCTAGCCAAAAATAAACGTCTGAATAGTAGCAATTTCTTACTGCCCTTCGTTCAATCAGCGAGAGAGTCGGAAGCCCAATAATCTAAGTGTGTTTGCGTGTGGTGTGTTTTGATAATAAGTATCAGCGCACTTCATTGCACCCATTTACACTCCCTCCACTCTCCTCACCGTAGATAGTGGCCTAGCAAAGGTCTATGAGCGAATATCATTCACCACCAGGTTTTTCAAATTCAAATTCAAATCATTTATTATACATAGACTCCGAGAGGGCACTTACATATTGTCAATTTTACAAAATAAAATTAAATTATCCAATAAAAATAAACTACCACCGGATCGGAACGCGACCGCTACTGAGAAGATGCGGCAAGAAACTCAGCGGGCTTGTCTATTGTTTTAATTTTTTTTTTCTTCTTACTAGATATAAATTTGTGTACATGTTTTGTAAGACCTAGCTCCAGTGTGATGCCCTTCGAACTGCAAGATACTTAATATAATTCAAATGATTATGGCTGGACCAGATCCCACAAGCGGCACCCGATCACGAGTTAACTACTAGAGCAGCCATCACTCCCTTCAACCACTATGGAGGGAAGGGAGAGACCCGCTCCACGCAGGTGTGCTGTTTGCTCGTTTGTCACCAATAGCAATAGAAAAAAAGTTATTGCGCCGCGTGCGAAATTGTCCTGTAATAAAAGAATAAGCAATTTTTCTAGCGAGTAGTTATTCGTTTCATTCTTGTCATCATCTCGGCCGATATACGTTCTATTGTTGGGCTCGAACCTCCTTCACCATAGGATGGAAATTGATCTACAATTTTTGGCAAGGATTTATTTAGAGATTTTCTTCTCTTGCATATTATAATCCCTCATGTCGTCTTATACGACACCCACGGGCAAGATAGGGAGTGGTGAATTGTGCTCTTACTGTGTCATCATACGGATACAATATACATAATAAATGATTTTAACTTAGAATTTGCATTTTATTTGTAATGCAATATTATTTTCTATTTGCTGCCCCTATAGTACTGTGATATCTATACCAATAAATGAAATTGGAGTGTCTGTTTGTAATGTCAAAATAATAGGCTTTTTTCATGCTCACACGGTTATGTGCACGACACCTATGCCTAAAATAGCGATTAAAAAAATTTTGTGTCTGTCTGTTTGTTCCGAGTAATCTTCAAAACGGCTGAACCGATTTAAAAATTCTTTCACCAATGTAAAGCTATAATATCAGGGCGTAAACTAGGCTATATTTTATCCCGGTATTCCCACGGGAACTACGTGGGTAAAACGACTATAACCGAAGCGAAGCGAGGGCGGGTTGCTAGTAGTACATATATTTACATTACCCATGTACATTACAGCTGTCAGCACGCAGGCATTTCCTGTGTCATATTGCATTAGCAATACATACAAACAAATATTAACAGTACATAATACTCACACTTACGTTTCAGTGCGCAGATGGCACCAATAGAAGTATAGAAGAAGAAGAGAAGTAAGAAACCAATCTACCATACCATGGGTTTGATTCACATGCAGGACAATACTTTCCACAAATTGTTGTTCAGAGTCTGGTTGCAATTTGCGTAAGTTAAATTATATACGTTTGTAAAGTCCTCGTAATTAAAGGTTTCTTTAAAAAAAATACGAATATACGAATACGAATATCAGAAATCATTGCTCACATTGAATTATACATGCCTAATTTATTTCTGCTCCACCCTAGGTCGACTGGTAGAATATGCGTAAGGCATTAAGTCCGCCTTGTATCTTTTTTTTTGTGTGCAGAAGTTTTAAATAAATTAATTAATTAATAAATACGGTCCAGTGGTCGGCCCAATAGTGAGGAGGTAGGTTATGGGATCGCACGTCGCCCATCCGTCGATCCGGACAGATTAGGCGGGGTGCAACCACACCATAGACCACAAAAAGGTGTTCTTTTAAAAAATAGTAGTCTTTCAAAAAATGCCAATGGAATGTGAATAAAAGTTTTACAAGATTCCATATAACATAGTTTAAAAATACTAACTAAAATAAGAATACGTTTCACCACCCCTTCTCTTACCCGTGGGTATCTAGTAAAAGAGTGCTAAGGGATATGATATAGATAACATTTGTGTAAGAGAAGAAAAACTAGAAAGTCTTACACGGAATGACATGCTATAGCGATTCGATTTTCCTACCGTTTTAGTGAGGACATGGGCCCATGGGACGTAAGTATATCATTTAATATGGTTTTGTGCTATTTTGGTTATGCCTATTTGGTTATGGCCTATGGATTTGATATTTTTAGCTAGTATGTTATTTAAATTTTGGCCATTTTTAGTAACGAAATGCGTCCATTCAAACCACAAATGTAACGTACACTACATTCTATATTGATATAAAAGTCGCAGCTGTTTCGTGAAATCGGTAAATTATGCAAACGGCTGAAGGAATTTTTTCGCTGGTAACATTTTTATAGGTTCCGGACACGGAAACGTGGATTTAATTGCGCATTTTGGTAATTAATTTTACTGTTCAAAGCCGTGAAATGGTGTCGTTACTGTGACACAGAGGGAGTTAACCTTAAAATGCAGATCTAATGACGGAAAAGAGGGTTAATTTTTAGGAGCTGGCATGTCCTAATAAATAAGTATGCTCTTTATCAACTGCTTATTTTCAGGTGTATTTGCTGTTTGTTTGGATTGTCTGCAAATAGAATAACTATTATACCCAATATTGTTGTAGAAATTTAGATATTCTTACTTGAAAAAAAGATGCGAACGAAAAATGATTGTCACATGTGGGACTTGAACAAGAATTTTACTGGAAATCCGTTCCAACCGACCAACCAATTAGGCCAATGGGTGGGATTTTTTTTTTTGGGGAAGGGTTTGCGGTCTGCGCGCCCTTCGCACCATTCCGTCCAGGGCGACAGCCAATGGGTGGGGTGCGGTAACAACCAAATTGTGATTTGCATTATCGTTTTTACGGGAGAAGTTTTTTTTTCACTTTTGACTTTGACTGAGATTTTTTTATTTATTTCATCATTATTAGCATTATTCAGCCTATCGCCGTCTAGGGCTGGACGTAGCCCTCTCTCATGTTTCGCCACAGAGTCCGTTCTTATGCTGTCTGCATCTAACGATGCCCAGTAACTTGCACCAGGTCGTCGGTCCAACTATTTATTAACTTTTACATAGGTACCTCTGAAGTTTACACGAGTATTACACATTTTAAATGGAACTATTTTTACGGATTTTATCGCATTCATGGTCACAGGAGGATAGCCCTTCCGCTCATGAACACGGAAAAGTTTTTGAAACGTTGAAAAATTAAAACTAAAAAATAAAAGCGCGATATATTGGAAAAAGTTATTCTATTTAAAATTTATAAATCTTTAAAGATAGAAATTAGCAACGTACTCGTATTAAAATGGTTGAATGATTGTAAAGGCGGAGAGAAGTAAATTTTAGTTTTTTAAAAGAAATTTATGTTTTGATTTGGTATTGTGTCATATTTCAAGGACCTAGTTTTTTTTTGGGGTGGTCTACGGATAATGCACCCGCCGCCCGTTTCAAGTACCTTGTAACGGAGTAAAAATATATCTCCTCACCCCATATCTTACCCGTGGGTATCTTCTAAGTCAACTAAAAGATTATAATATTCAGATACCATATATGCAAAGAGCAGGAAAACTCGACATAGTACCCTATGCCAATATATGTGACCAGCATGGTATAGTAGGCAATTTCCCACTCATTTGGAGGAAACTTAGGCTTAGTAGTGGGGCGTGTATGAACTGAAGTGAATCATTCTGATAGTTATTATATTTGTAGAATTTACTTATTTTGTTCGACGGCCGTTTAAAATATCTAGGCCGACTACTAAGTAGTCGAGGTAAATGGATCAACAGTTAGTAATAGTAAGGGTTTTAAAAGTTATTACCAAATTCTATTATGTATTCCATTCAAATACTAGATAGGTATTTAAATTAACATCAAATTAACACTAGCTAGCGTTTTTAATTAGACATTTTAAACAAAGTCCAAAGTCTTTAGTTTATCGGTCGCATGTGGCACAATAGGTAAGCATAGTTTAATGCGACAACGGTGACCGCTTAGGTGCTAAAATGCCAATGTTCTTGAAACACACCCACCGCGTATGAACTAAGTACATATGTTTAAATTACGCTGGGGCATACGCCCTATTGAGTCGTAATGTCCCTTTTCATATACGACACCTACATTTCTGTAATAACTAAGGATATTATAAACGATTGACGAGATGACGACAGAGATGATGGAGTGTTCTAAGTACTGAACTTCCATGTCGATTGTGATGCTTTCGATTCCTGCGCGTGACAGTTTCTTGTGCGATACACAAATTATTGTTCCTAGTCTGAATTTAACTTGTGTCCGTTAATTATTTTTGTAAAGTCTCCCGTAATACAATTATTATTTCCTTAGTGCAGCGTCTCTATTTAAAAATATATATATTCTTTATAGTTTTCTTAATGAAAATCGTGATACAGACGTTTTTTCAATTATTAGTTTTGCAAATGATGTCGTGCAAGAAACAACAAACTGTTTTAATTTTGTATTTTAAAGTCTCACGCCTTTCATGTCTCGCAAAGGTGGTAATTAGCAATAAATATTATAATAATAACAACGTCAATAATCGTAATCTCATGGTCGGGACGGGAGGACTAAGATCACTTCTAATAAGTCATCGTTATTACAGAAATTATATCTACTCGCTACAGAATTAGTTATAAAGTTCAGATGCCCATTTTCTGAGATCTTCAAGAAATTAGTGTGAGGTCCGCGCGGAAGGTTTGTATTTAGACCACTCCAGTATGCAGTATGATTTAATATATATTATACAAAATGATGAAAAAATCTATTTGAAAAAATATTTCAGGCTCTTTTTTGTTTGGGGTGGGCTACGGTCAGCTCATCCGCCGCTCGGCTCCGTGCGGGGTGACAGAGCGGCCGAGCGCGGCCCCGTAACCCACCCATAAAGCACGTCGCCTTCGTTGTTGGGCCGACCACCGGTGCAGAGTTCCTTGACTTCAGTGGTCGACCGACCGACCGACCGACCGACGCCCCGGGACACCGATCGCCGTCGCAAGGCTAACCTCTCCGCGGGTGCCGGTCTAAATCCCCGGTCCGGTCATCCACAGCCTCTGCTAGGGCGCCATCAGGCGCAGGTATATTTCAACCTCTAAGAAAATATTTTCTCTTTTCTGGCCCGTACAAGACTACTAAGGAATTATATTATGTAAAGAGAAGAAAAACTCGAAATTAAACCCCATACTAACACGTCTGACCAGCGTGGTATACTAAGCCAATTTGCCTCTCATTGTGGAGGAGGCTCGAGCTCAGTGGGACGTACATGGGCTGTGATATTAATGATATATGAAATCGGTTGGCATGTATAAAGCTGAAAACCGTGGGCGTTCTTATTGCAAATGTTAATATGTGATTATTCATGAGTCGTGTATACGTTATTATTTGTGGACTAATTAGCAGGCTTGCCACCGTATATATAAACTTTTAATAACGGATAACTTATTATGCAAATATGCACAAACCACCTTAGACTCCCCGCCACCCTGAACGCTGAAAGTTTTTGAAACGTCGGCAAAGGCAAAATCATATACAAGCGCGATAAAAGATTATCAGAGAGAGAGACACACACACACACGTACATACAAAGGGAGACACACAGAGAGAGAGTGTGAGTAAGAGAGAGAAAGAGAGAGAGAGAGATGTGTAATATAATCGTATAGGAGGATACATTCACCCATAGTCCGGGTTAACTGTGAAAGCCATCTGCGGCTAACAGCTATACAAATACAAAAAAAAAACATCTTACACAGTCCTGACTAATACGGAGAATAGTGCAAACCTAGTGCAACAAATAATTGTAAGTGATGTTTGTAATGATGTCTGATGTTTACGCGAGTATTACACATTGTAAATAAACTACAGTATTGTTTGTATCATTGCATCTTTCCAATAACCTCTCATATCACAGCTACTTCCTTAAACAAATAACGTCAAACATAATATTAATCAACTAACGCTTCTATAACAATAATTTATAACACGTCACGTCAAGCTACACTTACATTACTCGCTAAGGGGGAGATGTGGGAGGCGAACTTGAGGTATTGACGCTCAATATAACTTGTGTTCAGTTCTTGTGATTAATTTCGTCGTGTGACAGCCCTGGAATATACCAAGGTTGGCATAAAGTACCAGTGAATGAAGCGAATATGTTAGGGCGTTTACTCTAGAATTGTGTGGTATTCTCTAAAATTTGATTATGTGTCAATATACTTGAGGATCGTCATTATTATTCTATTTTAAAGTGAAACTTTTATTACATCGCCTCAAACTATTTCGTCCATCTATTGCATGTCGCGTGACGGTCGGCCGCGGAGTAGGGGTAAAGTGAAAGGCGCTTGATAGAGCAGCTGGGGCCAATATGGCGGCGTTCGCATCAGCTGACCGTGTAGTGTATAGACTTTTACTCATTTGTGCTAGTGCTCCACGCTATTTGTTTGTTTTTGTCAGTGTGTAATGTAAATGTTGCTATTTTTGAAATGAAAACTTCTTTCGGCGCACCGCATACAGATTTTTTCGTGGGTAGTAGTAAGTTAGGCTGATCCGTCATGCTGTGTGAGGTGAAACGCTCGATCTGGTGAACTCGGGACCGCCGAGTGTACCCAAGCGAGAAAGATACAGTCAGCTTGCTCTTCGCAGTTCGCTGTATTTCGTATGATCAATTCTTACGTCTTAATTGTCTTTATTAAATTAATAGTTATAATTGATACGTAATGATAAATAATTATTATTTTAACAACTATCTGTTTTACATTGTGAGGTTAGTGTATGTATTTAGCGGTTTGGTAATATTGAAAAATAATACATTTTGAAAAAATAATATATATTGAAAAAGGAATTATAAACAATAACCGTTACACAAATTATAATTGTTGTTATTGATATTATGTAAAGGGATTCGATCGTATAGGTAAGTCACCTCATGTTTATATTATATGCGTATATATAAATGTATGTATGTATGTGTAATATAATTAAAAGATAACCTAACTTTTATTTTCTGTGAACTTTTACTTTCCCATATTCAAAAATAAAGTACAACAAAATACGGAACTACATTTGATGGAGTTTTTTCTAGATATATAAATTAAATTCAATCGAAAGTATTTGTTTCTTATTTTAGTTATCACAAACCGATTGTATCCTTTGTAGAATACGATAACGAAAATAAATAATTTGATTTATATAGAACTTAATAAATATTAACTTTAATTTTTGATTTGTTTCTCATTCAATCTACGAACACGATCCCTAATAATACTGCATAATAAATAATATTATTTACTATATATATATATATATAAATTGATTGGGATTGGCCAATGAAGTTTTTACTTCTGCCGTGCGGTCTTAAGCGCACACTCTTTTTTTTTTGTATTGCGAAAAAAAGTTTCAATTTTACCGTGGTTTCATAAAACCACACAATCAAATTTTTTTTCTTTGTGGTAGGTTATTGTCTAAACACACTCCACCCAATCTGTCCTGGGCGACGGATAGGCGACGTGAGGATCCATAACATATCGTATTCTCTCCCCATTGAGTCGATCACTGGTACCTACTACTTGACATCCGTGGCCGACCTGGCGGATCACTTTTTCGGAAACCATCTCCTTTGACACCCCGGCAATAGAGCAGCGGTTTTTTTTCTGGGGGTGGGTTACTGTCGGAGCACTCCTCGCATCACTCCGTCCGGGACGACAGAGGGACGTAAGTACGCACACCCGTAACCCACCCGTGACACGTCGCCTTCGTCGTCGTTGGGCCGACCACCGGACAGAGTAACTTGACGTCAGTGGTGGGCCAATAGAGCAGTGCTGCCGAGGAATTGCTCCCACGCGGTGCTCTACCCAGGTGCGCTAATCCGCGTGCTAATCCTCGGTCTGCTTACCCGCGACCTCGGCTACGGAGGCATAATCATCATTATTCTGCTCTTATCTTAATTATTTGAGGTCGAGACAATATCTTATCACAATATAGGACCATATCGCAAAAGTTATTGGCAATAGTTTTATATCGGCCGCCTTATTTACGTCAATGCGCCGCTACATACGATATAATGCTTTGCATTATGCGTACTTACAATATTGTAGAAATACAATTGTAGGCCAATGATTCTATCTATACAAATAAATAAGACCTTTGCAAGGTTGCTGCCTACCGCTAAGAAAGTAACTAAAACTCACCACACGCAAACACCCTCAGAAAGTTGGGCTTCCAGATCTCTCACTCACTGAACGAAGCGCAGTAACAAATTGCTCTTACTCGTACGTCGGTTTTCTGCGAGAGTGTGGTACTACCCCGGACCGTCTGACCCGCGGCTGTAGACAGACAACTGTCAATAGTCCTACCACTATAAATGCGGTACGAGCAATTTAAGGGTTGGTATCATAGTCCGTCACCCGCCGAGAGGCCGACCGCGTGAGGAAAAACCGACGTCCTCCCCGAGGGGGGGACGTCGGTCAATGGGAGGGTGCCCCGGGTAGGGGGTATTCCGTCGGGCCGACCACTGATGACAAGTAACCCTGCTCCAGTGGTTGGCCCAACGACGAAGGCGACGTGGTGTTCGGGTGGGTTGCGGGTGTTGCGGGTGTTGCGTGCTTAAGCCCCTCTGTCGCCCCGGACAGTGGTGCGGAGGCGCGCCGACCGCAGCCTAACCCAAAAAAAAAAAAAAAAAGGGTTGGTAGCATTCGTAACCGTTACCATACAGTATATAGGCAATTAAAGACTAACATTACAATTCGCTACAAATAAAGAACGATTAATATAGTACATAAAATATTGAATTAAATAAGCATCTTTTGCGGCAGCCCTGTGGTTTGGTTAGGGTTGTTGCAATTGACAAGTCGCGGCCGTGATTCAGTAGGGAAAGTGCGGTATACCTACTGTACGCAGCGTAGCGTCAAAGTCCCGCAGCGAATTCTATTTCATTTGTACGTATCGCCGGAGAAGGAAAGTTTTAACGGATTACCAAGGCAACACAATTCATAAAGTTGTTATTAGTTTTATTAATTTGTTTATTATTAACGATCTTATGGGAGTTCGCTACTAATGGTGAAAGTTGTCGGCGTTATTTCTTGTCTTATTAAGAATTATTATGTTTAGCTCTTTTTACTAATAGATGATCATTTATACTTTAAACATAAAATATGTGTTTCATTTGGCGCCATTGCTATTATAAGGCATGATAAATACGCAATTAAAGTACATATTATTACGATTACTTTAGAAATTATTTTATCTATTTAATAAACTTTAAAATTGGTAATGACCACACGACAGAAGTTGAAACTTCATCAAGGCGCGGTTAATAATATAAAAGACAAATATTATTCCGGTCTTTATGCACAATGTAAATTGTGTATATGTAATAACATATATTGTGAAATAATTATATTGCATGTTCTTTATTTTTTTTTTCGACGCTCCATGGTCTGATCTGGACACACGCCGTGAGTTCATCCGGGGCGACGAAAGTGTGGGATGCGTCTCCATAATCCACCATATCCCCTCTCCTTCGTCATTGGCCTGATCACTAGTAACGATTTCTTCACCATTGTAGCTTGCTCTACGGGATACCCTTTCAGGTACCGTCCCTTTTCGACGCCCTCACGTGGTCAGCCTCTCTGCAGGTGATGCACTATACTTCAGTCCAACAACTACGGCCTCGCCTAGGGCGGCATCGGGCGTAAGTATTCCCGTGCACCACTCCAGAAGCCGACAATGGAGCGGTCAGCATCGCCTGATTAAGTGTTGAACCACGCCGCTGAATCCTTCCACGAGACTGTTGCTTCATAGAAGCGTGCGGCGACCGCATCCTAGTTCCGCTGTCGAGCATCGTCCTACGTCCTAGTCGGTAGTGTCCAGTCGGCACCGATGATTGCAACTAGTTCACGGTGCTGCTCTGCCCACGCAGCACACAGCTCGATCGTCTGCTGCACCGTGTTCTCTTCGCAATCGCAGTAATGGCAGGACGGTATACTGTCCCTCCAGACGATCGTGTACAGGTACTTGCCGAAACCACCGCACCCCGTCAAGACTTGCACCAAGGAAGGGCCCCACTACTCCATTAATAGCGTACTGAGGTCTCCCAGGAGACTAAATACTGACAATTATTGTCAACCAGGTGTCAAGCCAAGTAAATATTATAAAACATATATCAATCATAACCAGCACCACAATTAACAACAGCATACCACTAAATTATACGATAGTTTAGCAAAGTGTCAAATTGATTTGTGCCCTCTATAAAACGGACGAGACGGGAGGAATATCTCGTGCCAATTGGACGATATTTATTATGCATCATTACGCCGGCTATCTTGCTATACAGGCATAGATATGATTGCCAACTATTGCCAATATTTCAAAATTTGATCAAGATTAATATAAAAAAACCATCGTCATCATTTCGTATGCGGTTTAGTCTTGGGCGAGAACCTTCTTCATATAAGAAAGAAAAAAAGAAAAATGATTTATTACTCCTTTACGAGAGGGGATGTTTCCCTCTTAAGCTTAAAAAGCGAGTACAAGAGCATAAAAATAAAACAATAAAGAATATAATGATATCTGATGTTATTTGCCCGAAGTTTTGAACACTTTACAGCATTCGTGGTCAAGGGCGGACTAAGATGTCATCTTATTAAAAATCAAATATAAACCCTATAAAATCCGTAAAGTAGTTTTATTTACAAAAAAAATGGGTGCGTGTACTTATGTACGCGCGTGAGAAGTTATACTTTTTTGGCATCATTAAAATATATATATATATAATTATTAAAAACCAAATTTAGAAAATAATCTAAATAAAAAAAAATAATAATAAAAAAAAGAAAAAAATATATATATATATAAAAAAAAATAAAAAAAAGAAAAAAAAAATAAAAAAAAATTAAAAAAAGAAAAAGAAATAAAAAAAAAAATAAAAAAAAAGAAAAAAGTAAAAATATATATAAAAAAAATAAAATAAAAATAAAAAAAAAAATACTAAAAAAAAATAAATAAAAAAATAAAAAAAAATAAAAAAAATAAAAAAAGAAAAAAGAAATTAAAAAAAAAATAAAAAAAAGAAAAAAATAAAAAAAATATATTAAAAAAAGAAAAAAAAAATAAAATAAAAATACTAAAAAAAAAAAAAGAAAAAAAACTGATCAGAGGTGACGAGCGTACCAACATGCGCGACTAATATCGAGGTTCAATTTCTATTTTGTTGGTAGCTTTTTTTTTCGAGACTTAATGAGCGGTTAAGCAGACAACTTCATACTGTTAATTTTGTGTCACATAATTAAAATTTCACTCTCATCATTTTTTCATAACGCGCCTAAAGAAGTATAACTTCAATAAATAATAAACAAGAAATCATAAAAAAAGAAAAACTGGTATAGAAAGTGGTGTCCCCTTCGCAAAAGAGGAAAAGGATAGCTGTTCAGCATAATGTTAAGGCATCTAGGTACCTTAAGAGAGATACCGCAACGATATTATTCTGCAGCGTCCTGCGATATGAGGATATTGACCGAATCATCATCATCATCTCAGCCCATATAAGTCCCACTGTTGGGCTCGGGCCTCCTTCATAGAGGAAGGGTAATTGACCTACTATATCACGCTGGTCAGACGTGTTGGTATAGGGTTTTATTTTGAGTTTTCCTTCTATCGCGCAGATGTTATATGCGTTTTATATCCCTTAGTCGTCTCGTACGATCACCCACGGGCAAGATAGGGCGATAAGATAGGGTGGTGAATTGTGTTCTTACTCCGTCACCACACAGAAAGTGACCGAATATAACCAGATATATTAATACAGGGTTTTATTTCGAGTTTTGACATTCATAGACAAGATGTAAATGAGAAATGACGTTATATACCTACGATTTTGTTTATACTATGATTTTTTGATAACTACCCGGGACCTACCCACTTATATTTATTTATATTTCAAACATCATGACATAACTCAAATGTAATTCTTCACAATATTATTTAGTGAGAAAAGTTAAGCTTTCAATCGTATATATGTCGTGAACAGGTTTTTCTTTTCATTCATAATAAAGAAATTTTAAAAATATATGTTAAGATTCGGGATAAGAAAATAAAGGGAATATATTTTTATCTATTTGTGTAGTCGTGGAGTAAGAACACAATGAATCCAGACCCCCCCTCTTGCTCGTGTGTGTCGGAAAAACCGAGTAAGTGAAATGTAACGCAGATAACATCTATGTAGGAGAAGGCAAATTCGAGATAAAAACCCAACATCAACACGTTTAATCACTACGTATATACTTTAAAAATCACGTCACATCCTGTGGTAACGTCACACGCTAATCTTTTAACTCATAAATAAAAAAAAAAAATTTTACAAATTAATTGAACATTTGAAGTGTCTGTTTGTAATGTAAGAAAATAGCTGGACCGATTTCGATAATATTTTACAACGAAGTAGCTGTCTATATGAAGAGTAACTTAGGCTATTTTTCCTCTTAGAAAAAACCCTATAAAATTTTGTCCGGTCCGAGATTCAAACCCGAGGCTACATATTAGGAGATATTCATCACCATCATCATCTGAGCCCGTATACGTCCCACTGTTGGGCTCGGGCGTCCTCCACTATGGGAGGGAAATTGACCTATTATACCACGCTGGTCAGACGTGTTGGCATAGGGTTTGTTTCGAGTTTTCCATCTCTTGCATAGATGTTATATGTATATCATATCCGTTAGTCAACTTTTACCACATCCACGGGCTTCCCTGTGGGGGGTGGTGAATTGTATTCTTACACCGTCACCACAGAGAAAAGAGATATTTTTTTTTATTGCTAACGGTGGCAAACGAGCAAACAGTACACCTGATGGTAAGTGTTGCTGCCGCTCATGGACCTTTACAGGGACTTTATTAGATATTGCAGATATTAGGCGATATTGCACATTAAAAAAAAAAGGACAGGTCGCTAGTTATAAAATTTAAATAACATAACAATAAGATTTTTTATAACTGCATAAAATTCTAGTTTGCATTTATCAAGCGTTCTATTGTCATCGACAACAGTTTTTTTTAAACGACACTTGCGTAGCTGCTTTTTGAGCCAGACGGAACATATTTAAATTAACATTTTTTCACTTCCGAAGATTATACGGGAATAACAAATGAGACGCTCACTAACTTGATGTCAACGAACTCTTGTCACTCTTTGTTTTTTTTATCGTCTGCAATTAGCATAGATAGGTATACCGTCGGAATTCTGTTACCTTTATAAGTGACTAGCTTATGGCCGGTACTTCATCCGCGTGGAACAGTTGCTTAGGGCTAATGCTAACTTTAACCCGTGACTTTGTTTACGTAGAAAGTGAAAATATTTTTAAATAATACAATTCTGTCACACATGATTTTTGTGAAACCTAACCGTTTATGTAGTGCACGCGGCGGAAGCTCTCAAAAGGAAAAAAAACCCGTTATTGAATAATTTTTCATTGTTTCTCTGCTCCTATTGGTCTTAGCGTGATGATATATAGCCTATAGCCTTCCTCAATAAATGGGCTATCTAACACTGAAAAAATTTTCCAAATCGAACCAGGAGTTTATGAGATTAGCGCGTTCAAACAAACAAACTCTTCCGCTTTATATATTAGTATAGATTAGTATAGATATAGAGTAAGTAAGTATATGTGGGTAGAACCTAAATATAAAATTAGATATAACTAGCAACCCGCCCTCGCTTTGCTTCGGTTATAGGTTATAGTCGTTTTACCAGCGTAGTTCCCGTTCCCGTGGGAATACCGGGATAAAATATAGCCAACTAGGCTATACGCCCTGATATTATAGCTTTCCATTGGTCAAAGAATTTTTGAAATCGGTCCAGCCGTTTTGAAGATTACCCGGAACAAACAGACAGACAGACAGACAGACAGACAAAAATTTTTGAATTGCTATTTTAGGCATAGGTGTCGTGCAAATAACCGTGTGAGCATGAAATAAGCCTATTATTTTGACATTACAAACAGACACTCCAATTTTATTTATTGGTATAGATAAGCGTCCATTTTGCCGTGTGTTGACGGATTAAGAATATAATTCACCACTCCTTATTATGCCAGTGGATGTTGTATAAGACGAATGAGGGATATAATACGCATATAACATCTATGCAAGAGAAGGAATCTGTCTGACCAGCATGTATAGTAAGGTCAATTTGCCTAGGTGGGGACTTAATCTGCGACACTGAGCTCTAGAGGTCGATACTTTAGACCACTTGTCCATCTGTTAGTCTAGTAAAGCCTAACTAGTGTAGTTTGTATAGCTAAAGACAAGTGACTATAAGCCGTGAATTCACGATTTCCGATCTGGGTGTTATGGATTTGGATATTTGTACATACATTTGTCTGAGGGACTGTTAATTGAACCAAAAGTTTAGGATGTTAACCTTTATTGAATAGGTTGCATTTTAAACTGCTAGGTTTTAAAAAATTGCAAAGAATGCTCCATTACGAAACTACTTTTCGATGGCTTCATCTCTAAATACGTAAAAAAAAATAAAGTTTTAACGAAAATACAAAATAATGTTACATCATTAGAATTAAAGTATTAATTAAAAAAAATCATCGTCTATGGAGCAAAATGGGAATGAATGGGAATACCGTGTGGTGATGGAGTAAGAATATAATTCACCATCCCCTCTCTTACCCGTGGATGTCGTAAAAGACGACTAAGGGTTGGAAATAGATAAAATCAATGCAAGAGAAGGAAAACTCAAGACCCTATGCCAATACGTCTGACCAGCGTGGTATATTAGATCCAATTGCCTCTCACAAAGGCCCGAGCCCAACAGTGAGACATACATATATGGTCTAAGATAATGATGACGAAGAAAAATGCATCTTTTAATATGTCATTTTTAATTAATATAACAAACTTGTGTGTTTACTCGTGTAATAAAAATCATGTTACAGCATTTAAGGATATTCTATCCCTAACTGGATAGGATACATCTTTGAAGTCGGCAGAGTACAAGATATAATTTATCAAGTAAATATACTATTAATAATGACTGCTTCTAATACTAATTAGAACATGCTACCATTGAAAGCAAACTCAATTAACTCGGCTACATGACAAATACGATCCAAATTCACACTTCAAACGTTGGAACAGTGTCAAGACGGCTTAATCGTCACACTTTAACTCAATCAACGTGTTTAAATGCAAAATAGGTTTGCCGGTACCGCACTATAATCGGTTTAGTACCGAAATTGGTAAATGTAGTCTCATTTGACTTTTCGTTAATGTCTTTGATTGGTACTATACGATGTTTTCTATGTAGTGATGGAGTAAGAATACAATTTACCATTTCATATCATGCCCGTGGATGTCGTAAAAGTCGACTAAGGGATATCCCTTGGCGACGGAGGCAGCGTGACTATTGGCCGGGACCCCCCCGTGGGACCTGGAAGCGGAAATGCTCGTTGGATCGTGAGGAAAGACCGACGTCCTCCTCAAGGGGGAGACGTCGGTCGATGGGAGGGTACCCCAAATAGGGGGTATTCCGTCGGGCCGACCACTGATGATAAGTAACCCTGCTCCGGTGGTCGGCCCAACGACGAAGGCGAAGTGCATCGTGGGTACCCGTTGCGGGTGTGTGTGCTTATGCCCCTCTGTCGCCCCGGACGGAGTGGTGCTAGGAGCGCGCCGACCGCAACCCACCCCTCAAAAAAAAATCCCTTATAGATATATATATTATGCACATAAGATTTGTGCAAGAGAAGGAAATTCGAAATGAAACCCTATACCAACATGCCTGACCAGTTATCATATTGTCATAGTAGGTCAAAATCACTCCCATTGTGGTGGAGGCCCGATCCCAACAGTGGGATGTGGGCTGCGATGATGATAATGATACGATGTTTTATTATCATCGTTCATCATTTCAGATAGAAATTCAGAAATTGATACCACACTGATTAGACGTGTTGGTACAAAGTTTCATATCAAGTTTTACTTCTATTTAGATGTTATATCCGTACTTAATCCCTTAGTCGTCTTTTATGACACCCACGGTTAAGATAAGGGGTGTTGAATTGTATTCACACTCCGTTACCACACGGCTATACGATATTTCAGAGGTTTTCAGAAATTTTCCTTCTCTCACACAGATGTCATGTGCATATCGTCCTAATCGTTTTTTACGACATCCACGGGCAAGATAGGGAGTGGTGAATTGTATTCTTACTACGTCACCACACGGAAGGTAGTATAATATGAAGGTAGTAGAATAGTATAATATCCCATAGTTATTATTGCCGATGCCCTAGAGAAAGATTAGCGTGGTGAATTGTATTTTCACTTCATTACCACACAGAAAGCTTGGTGTTTTAGCTATCTTAAAAGTAATATCAGTAAAGAATCTCAAAATCAAAACTCTCACTGAATGTGGGGTATAAAACGTCTGCGCGGGCGCCGGACGCACAGCGTCGCTACACGCGCATAGAATAATAATTCCAAAGTAGTAGATCAATAACCTCACAGTTTCTGTATTCAACCGGGAATCCGTGGAGACAACCAAAGTTATTTTACTTCACACCGTCATCGTCACTTTATTAAAGGTGGGGGACAGTAAAATTATCGATATTTTAACATATTTTTATCTTTATATATATATATATAAACTCATTTGCAAAAAAAACGGGCGGTTTTGATTTTCATTCATATTTAAAAAGATACAATACCAAAAAGGTTTCAATCGTTTGTACACGTTACTGGCCGGTTTTAAAAATGCTGTGGTATTTAAAAAAGTACGTTCTAAATTCAATTTTTCATTTGATGTTCATTTTTACAGAAAACCCCTTTTTATCCTACATTTTTGGTGCGAAGTTCCAGAAGTTAACATCGACTTTCATAACTTTTATTCAATTTTTATCGATTAATTTCATATCCTTGACTGTCAAAGCTTTATTTAATGCTGTTTGGCTGTATCAAAAATGGTAGATAAAGTGGTAAAAGCTACCAAAATTATCGCGCTGCTTGAAGAGGGTTGCAGCCAATGTTTCGTGGCTAGGAGGCTAAATGTTAGTCGCTCGACAGTCCAAAGGACCTGGCAGCGATATCAGGAGACTGGTTCCGTCGAGAGAAGGCCTGGTTCTGGAAGAAAACCATGTACCCAACCACGGGATGATCGTTTTCTTGTGAGTCGCGCATTGAGAAATCGCAAATCTTCGTATGTGGATCTTAAGAACAACCTCCAAGAAGTAAGAAATGTGCATATTAGTCTATGGACGGTCAGGAGGAGGCTTCTCGCTGCCAATATACGCAGTCACCGCCCGGCCCGCGGCCCCAAATTACTCCGTGAGCACAGAGTTCACAGGCTTAGGTTCGCTAGAAATTGTGAATCATGGACTCAAGACGATTGGAATAGGGTTTTGTTCTCTGATGAAGCCAGGATATCTCTGTTCGGTGAAGATCGACGTCGGCGAGTGCTAAGAAGACAAGGAGAATGCTTTGCAGAGGCATGTTTCGAAGAAATCACACCTTATGGTGGGGGCTCTGTTATGTTTTGGGCAGGAATAAATTCAATAGATCGTACAGAGTAAGTCTTCATTGAAAACGGCTCACTGACTGGGCATCGATACATAACGGAAGTTCTAATTTCTCATGCACAACCCGCATTGGCCGCTCTAGGTGAAGACTCGATTTTTATGGACGACAATGCTCGCGCCCACCGATCCCGCGATGTTAATGCGTATGTGCAAGAGGTCGGCATTCGTCGTTTGGATTGGCCAGCTCGAAGTCCCGACCTCAATCCCATAGAGCATGTCTGGGACGTTCTGAAACGGCGTGTGAGATCAGTACACCCGGCTCCGCAGACCATCAGAGAGCTGAAGAATGTGATTACTGCGGAGTGGGAACGTATTCCGCAAGCAAGTATCCGGGATATACTCGCTAGCATGCCCAGACGAATTCAAGCTGTGATTTTAGCTAGAGGGGGTCACACTCGATACTAAACATTTATCTGCTTTTACTTTATTAACGAAAAACAAACAAAAAAACTTTTTTATTTTTACTTCATGAGCATATGCACTACTAGCGAATATACACTACTAGCGAGGTTTAGCATTATTTCCCATAAATTGTATCTAAATTTTATGAAATACTGATGAAAACGATTATTTTCTTATTAATTTAGCAAATTGTGTGGATAAAACTACCTATAATTATCAAACAAAGAAATATTAACATTTGAAATGGTTCATTGCTTAGGTGCCCGTTTTTTTTTGCAAATGAGTGTATATATATATATATATATATATATATTTCTTGTGTACGTGTGTATGTCGCTGAACTCCTAAACGGCTGGACCGATATTGATTTTTTTTTGTGTGTCCAATGGGATTCGAGAATGGTTTAGATTCACAATTGGACCCGGTAGGTGGCGCTTATTTGGACAGAACAACGTCTGTTAGGTCAGCTAGCCTTTACATATATGTATGTATATGTCTTGTGTACGTGTGTATGTCACTGAACTCCTCCTAAACGGCTGGACCGATGTTGATGAATTCCTTTGTGTGTGTTCAAGGGGATTCGAGGATAGTTTAAATTGACAATTGGACGCGGTAGGTGGCGCTGCTGTCGATTTCAAGGAGAATTCCTTTTATTTTATTTAAATAGAACGTCTGTTGGGTCAGCTATTTTGTTATATTTTTAGTAGTGACAAACTAAGAATACAATTTACTAGACCCTTGTCGGTGGGCATGGTAAAAGATACCTAAACGCTTAGAATAATAACGTATAGAAGGAGAGTGTTGGTACTTAAGCGATCAAAAACGTGAAGCCAAAAATACTACATGTGCGCAAGCGATTACACACGCACACCACTACAAAATTGCCTTGGACGCAGTGACCTTGTAAGCTACGTCATGATCCGGCGTAGGGAGCAATTTCTGGCTCCAATTGAAATGCCTCAAGTCTGTGGGCGAATTGAGCTTCTATGGGTTATTATTTTAAGCCTAAATTTTATAATATCTATAAAACATTCACGCAAGAGAAAGAAACTCGATACCCACATAACGATTTTCGCCTATTTTGGAGAAGGCTCGAGCCCAGCCGTGAGATGTGTTGAGATTTTTTTTTTTTTGTGGGTGGGCTGCGGTCGACGCGCCTCCTCACCACTCCGTCCGGGGCGACAGAGGGGCTTAAGCACACAACTTCCGCAACCCACCCGAAAACCACGTCGCCTTCGTCGTTGGGCCGACCACCGGAGCAGAGTTAACTTGTCGTCAGTGGTCGGCCCGACGGAATACCCCCTACTTGGGGTACCCTCCCATCGACTGAGATGTGTTGAGACGACGATAAGTTTATAAATTCATGCCTTAATTCTAAATAAACGTGGACATAATTGCGACTTCTGTATAGTGACGGAGTAAGAATAAAATTCACCACCGCCTCTCTGACCCGTGGGTGTCGTAAAAGACGACTAAGGTATATAATATCCATATAACATCAAGACAAGAGAAGGAAAACTCCAAACAAAGCCTATGCTAATAGGTCTGATCAGCGTGTATGTCGATTTCCCTTCCATAATGTAATAGGCCTAAGCCCAACAGTGGGATGTATATGGGGTGAGATGAGGTAATGTCGTATTCTACGTTGTGTACATAGTGAGAATAACATTCACCAGCAAATCCTCTTTCGTGAATGTCGTAAAAGACGACTAAGAAATATAACGCAGTTGACATAACTGGAATAGAAAGAACACTCGAAATAACCCACTATACTAACCCTTATGACCGCTGTGGTACGGTAGATAGATTTAAAACTAGTCTTAGTAAAATATGATCCCCCCAAGACAAACATCAACAAATCTTGTGATGATAAGTTATTTTAAAACTAATGGTCTACTCTGACAAATATATAACAAAAAAAATGCATTTAAAACTGCAGTATAATGTATTAATTTCATCAGATTAATTGAAATTGTATGATTTTTATCAAACCGTTTTTCACCTGTTAGTTTTTTTTTTTATAAATTCTTAATGTAGTTCTTATTTTTAGCCATTTTTGGCAAGCGTCCTGGTCTGGTATAAAAAAATAATGGCCACCTTAAATGTGCCATCGTTCATTATCATCATCTCCATCTCAGCACATTAAGTCCCTGTTGGGATAGGACTGCCGTGCTGGTCAGACGTGTTGACATAGATGTTTTAATCCCTTAGTCGTCTTTTATGATACCCACGAGGAAGAGAAAGGCGGTGAATTGTATTCTTACTCCGTCACCACACGGAAATATCATTATTATTACACAGATTTTATTTAATCGATAATGTGATAATATTTGAAAGTATCAAATACGTAATCCCTTAAAGATTCTATGAGAACTCTCTTACCTTCCAGTCAACAAATCTCCCTCAACTATATGGTGAATTGCAGATCTAAACTTACCTGCAAAGATTAAAAAGGCAAACGTTAAAATAATACAAATAAATAAAACAAAACTATTTCTAAAGGTATTCCAAGTTCATTCGCTGTTAGTCCAAGATTAATCGTTAAAGAACTAATATATTACGAAGCATTTTCTTGAAACATTTATCAATTGTTTAATAAAGCAAAATTTAAGTTGAAACTAAAGGCAAATTTATTAATTACAAGTAAATTTTCAAAGAAGTTGAATTGAGTTGAAGCATTCATCCTTAAAATGTCCAATATTCTTGTCATTATCTTAAAAAAATCATAAGAGATATAGTTTTGAAATTGCTATAGTCAAATTCATGATTTAACGTTGTAAATTAAGCATAACGAAGACCATTTATCACAGAATTCAGCTTTTAGCGTTGCCATTGCAGCAGTAACTCATCGAGTATAATATTAGGAAGTGTCAAAAGCAATTAAAACAAGAAATTCTGTCACAATATTTTCACGCGGAAAAACGGCAACATTCGAAAAATAATGAATTGAAGAATGTGACTAGCGTCAATCACTTTTGCGTGTTGACGTTACAAGTCAATTTACATAACAAAAATGACGCAAACATAACATAATATGATATTTTTTCATACTTTGTTGGTGGTAGGTTTCGCTATCTATGAAATGAAACTGACCCGGGTCAAATCTTAATTCCCACACAGGCAAAGTAAATAAGATTCCTTGACATCCAAATAGTTTTGATTATAATTGATAGATATTTGGAAATGAATTTTAGATCTATGTTTATAAAGTCTTGGGACGTTGATTTTGTAGAATGGTAGTAGGAAGGCTGATCCTGAGATGTAGAGTTCAAATGCCAATTCAATTAGTGTTTATGGGTTTCTCTGACAAGCAAATGCTAGGATTATGTAGAGATTCTAAAAAGCATAAGTCTGGTTCGCCTGCTCTTTTTGAGAAATTACTCTGCGCCACAATGTAGTTCTAGGGATTATAATCTTAAGAGATAGGAATAAGGATTCCGCGGATGGAACCGTACTCAATTTCTCCACATTTAAATAGTAAAGCAGATCTGTATTCCTGAAGGATACATCAACCATCTTAATCAGACCATCCCATGTTTTCAGGCCCTTAATACTATCATTGAATACATAGAAAACTTTACATTTATAAGATTATGGCAAGAAATTCAAGTTTTACTTTTATACCCCGCAGATTTTGGTAGCGGAGCTCTGGTTTAGTGGAACCGAAATTGAAAAGTTTATTATATAAATTTACCCTATGTAAAAAAAATGCATTACGTAATTACTAAATTTGTTTGCGGCTACACTTAGTATATATATAAATATATATATATTCAAAATCACACGTGTAGAAAACAAGCTAAGGCGGAATCAAACGGCTCCAATTCCGGGAACAGCTAACCTACGTGTCCAGCCTCTCAAGCAGTTACAAGAAATCTATCTATACGAACGATGGAAAATTTTCTTAATTTACTTATGTAAATATCAAATACATGTATTTATTTTGTAGTATGTTTTCTATGTTTTATTCACTCCTGTATTGCAACAAATTAAGAATGTAATATTCCTTTCTCTTTCTTTCAGGAGGATAAAAGAAAATTAGAGACGTAACATCTATACTAATATTATAAAGCTGAAGAGTTTGCTTGTTTGTTTGTTTGTTTGAACGCGCTAATCTCAGAAACCGCTGGTCCGATTTGAAAAATTCTTTCAGTGTTGGATAGTCCATTTATCGAGGAAGGGTATAGGCTATATCATATTTTCCAAAATATTAAGGATCCGTACTAAAAGTCCAATAATGTAACTCAAGGTGTAAAAAAATGACCTGAAAAACCTTATATCACGTGTGCTGCGATAACTATTGATTATAGAACAAAACAATGTACTACAACTTTGCAGAGCATATAATTTTCTACAAAAAATATGACAGCACCATATGTCTAACTATTGTAGTTATCTCACAATAAGTGTTTTCTTTTATTTTTTTAAATATTTAAAATGCCGACGCTTAAAAACTCTTTATTTTGTATCTTGGTATTAATCCTTATCCAAATATATTACTTCATATTTAAGACGGATTCAATACCTTTCTAACTTTTTGAATCATTAAATTCGGACATTTCATTCATAAGATATCGCGATATTAAAAATGTAGGTGTTAGTGTTGTAGCCAAATAAGTATTAAGTATTTGCCGTGTGGTGACGGAGTAAGAATACAAATCACCACTCCCTATCCTGCCCGTGGATGTCATAAAAGACGACTAAGGGATATGATACGCATATAACATCTATGCAAGAGAAGGAGAACTCGAAATAAAACCCTATATCAACCTATCTGACCAGCATGATATAGTAAGGTCAATTTCCTTTCTACTGTGGAGGAGGCTCGGGCCCAACAGCGGCTCATTCTAGCGATGAGCAATCTTTCTGAAAAAGAGCGATTTGAATCGTCATCTAAAGAATCGTTTCACAAGAAAATCGAGGTCTGAAGGATCGATTTCCGATTAATCGATCTATCGATCTTTTTTCTACGGGCGCTTTGTTTTAGGATCTCTGAAGAGTAAATATGTACGCGCATAACTTCAGAATGGCTGGTCCGATTTCGCTAATTCTTTTTTTATAATATTCCTTCAAGTATAAGGATAGTTCTTAGGCAGAAAAAATATTCAAAAACTGCTTAAAAAGGATCTCTCTATACTCCCATACAAACGATCGTAATAATACTTAAAAGTGAATTTGAACTTTAATACCATACAATAAAGTTCAAGTGTTAGTGGAGAGGTTCCGCTGCCGGGAAGGCAAAACAATTGAGTGACGTTAGTATCTTACATATATATTGATGTCAACACACAAAATTTTATATACATATATATATTTTTTATTTTTTTATATAATGTAATTGGTGACGTATTAACTCTCTTTTTTCTGTTCTTATCTTGCTAGCTGACCCGGCGTCCCGAATAACAGAATAAGTATTAAAAAACTAAAAAAATAAAGATTTCCGATGTTTACGCGAGTATTACACATTTTAAATAAAACTTCTTTACGTATTTTATCGCATTTGTATTTGATTTTTGATTACCCGACGTTTCGAACACTTTGCAGCGTTCATGGTCACGGGCAGACTGAGATGTCTCACGTCCAACAAGTCATCGTTACTGCAGAAAATTTATAATTATCTACCCAATACAGAAATTAGTTATTAAATATTGACCCACATTTTAATACAAATTTATTGCCAGTGTAAGAAGAAAATGATTCTATATGAAAAAATTATATTGTTTATGGTTAGTAATTATTTAACATTAAAATTAATAGTAATTATATTTAAAAACCTAACAATCTAGTATACTTCTACCGGATCGAAACACGGCCACACAGAAAGATCCGGCATGAAAACTCAGGTGACATGATGCTAAATTAATATTAATTTTGAAGGCGGCTTACTTAATGTTACTAAGAGGTTTTAATTTATAAAATTATCTTTAGTTATTATTATTGCGGGTCAAATTTTCTGAAGTAACGATGACTTGTTAGCCGTGAGACATCTTAGTCTGCCCGTGACCATGAACGCTGCAAAGTGTTCGAAACGTCGGGTAATCAAAAATTAAATACAAACGCGATAAAATCCGTAAAGTAGTTTTATTTAAAATAAAAAATTAAAGTTGTTGTTGTTAATCGGTACGAATTGGCAGGGTGATGTACCATCGTACATCACCCTGCCAATTCGGAGATTAGTCAGGCACCCGCAGAGAGCACGACCGCGTGAGGGTGAAGCCCTGGTCGGCAACACTGCAATATTGCCGGGGCGTCAAAGGGGACGGTACCCGAAAGGATAAATCGCCGGGCCGGCCACGGATGTCAAAGTCCGCCACGCACCGACGGTCGGCCCAATGGCGATGCTCTCCCCATCGCCAATACGGTGTGTTATGGGATCGCGCGCCGCTCATCAGTACGGATGTGACTTGGAGGGGAAAAATCGATTATTAAATAATCATTTTTCTTTCTTTAAAATAAATCGTTTTGCAAAAAATCGATTAATTGTTTATAATTAATCGATTATTTTTATAATCAATTTTTGTTACTATTCGTAGTTCTTTTTTAAAGTTTTCCTCCCGACAGGATTGTGATGACCTTTTTTTTAGGAAATCTGAGAGTGATATTTTCTTTCTAATAATACAGCATGAAACACTGACTTTCCATCGAGCACTTTTCCTGGCAGAATTGTGGTGACCTTTTTTTTAGGAAATCTGACAGTAATATTTATTTTCTATATAATAGAAAACTTTAAAATTAAACTACTAAAATAATCGATTAATTTTAATTTAAAAAAATTCTATTTCTTTTAAACCGAATTTTATTATTTAGATTATCGATTATAAAAATCGATTATTTTTCACATTCCTACTCATCAGTCGCCCCGGACCGTAAGGGTGGGGTGTGTCTAGACCAAAGCTTACAAAAAAAAATGTAAAAAGGCGATACGGAGTTCGCCGGGTCGGCTAATCACTTTATAAGATAGAAAACTTGGATTAAAACCATATAACCCTTCTACCGTAGAACCGTAAGCGGATTTTTCGCGGCGGAAGGAAAGTGAAACAGTAAGTAATATGTGTATATAGGCTTAAGAGACTACATGAAATTTACGGCGTTTTAAATTTAAATCGTTTAGTATTAGTGTCCGTGTAATAACGGATAAAGAATACAATACACTACCCTTTTTTTGAAGGTAGGAAAATAAAAATAGTAAATAGTAAAAGTAAAAGTAGTAATAAATCGTTTAGTATAAAAATCCATTACGGAATATGATTTGCATAGATGCAAGAGATAAAAAACTCTACATGAAATCAGATGTCTATCGGTTAAACTAGTGTATGATATAGTAAGTCAACTTCGCTCTCGTTGTAGAGCAGGCCCAACAGTGGGATGTATATTTGCTGAGAAGAATGTAGCTAATTGTTCTTAAAATATTTTTAAACAAAAATGTTTGCGTAACTTACATAAGAGTAACAAACCGATGATACATTTGTAATGAGTTTTTAAACGAATAAAATATTTAAATGTATACGGAACTGAAATTACGGCTAGCGAATTTCGTAAATTTTTGTTTCATGAATGATTAAACTCGTTACATAAAATTGTTAATAATATAAATCCTTCTTTAAATGAGGTTTAAGAAGAGCACTTTACGGTTGCGCTAGGCAGCAGCCTGGATTTGTTCCTGGTATTGTTAAGATCCAGGAGCGGCATTTTCAATTACCATCAGGTATGTTGATTGCTCGCATGCCACCCTAGCTAATAAAAAAACACTTTCATTGTCATAGATCACGTTGTGATAATATTATTACAGATAATTCTGTTTAAGTTCTAAATATTCGTCATTATTTCTCCACAATAGGAGGGCAATTGACCTGCTATACCACGCTGGTCAAACGGGTCGGTATAGTTTTATCGATCTTGTCTTCTCTTGGATAGATATTATAGGCGTAATATATCACTTACTTGTCATTTACGACCTTCATAGATAAGTTAGAGGATGGTGAGTGGTGTACTTACTCCGTTACCACTTAAAATTATGTTATATTGAAAGTTTTCTAACAAGAGTATCCAACAACGTCAACTCTAGGAAGAGAATTTCAAATATTCAAGGTGAAAAGTCTCACGATTTAGTCACTAGGTGGAACCGTATAAATTTAATGCAAACAATTTTGTACTATTATTTCGTTGAAACGCTTGTCAAAATGGTTTCCAGTTAATATCGCCCTAACTTACCAACGAATTGAGATAATTCCAACAGATTTAATATAAACCACAAATTTAATAGCGCTTGTCCGTCACATTCATATCTATTTTGGAGTACGACATAACCTCATTCTCATTAACATTTCGTACATACATAAACGAATATTGTAATTTTAATGACGGCATAGATGGCACAATAGTCCACGAAGAGAGTCACAGTATCGAGTGCTATGGGTTCGATTCGTAGGATAATTATTCGCGTAATGCATAAATGATTATTCTGAGTCAAGATGTGATTTTTTGTTCTTTTTCTTTTAAAACGATAACATCTTGCACTATGAAAATAATCCTTGTATTGCAGGGCCCTTTACTAACATATAATTTAACGGACACAAAGTTCATTCAGACTAAGAATAACAATCTTTGGATCGAAAAATGCATTGATCTGCTTGGGAATCCAATCCACTACACTGCCACGGTAGGTCAGTATCTAGTGGTTAACTGCATTCAATCTGTGCAGCCTATGGCCGTCATTTTTCTCCGTTATTTGTATCTTCCCACCCCCATTTCACTGGCAGTTAAACGCGACTATTAGAGTCCTAGGGAAGTGGGTTGCAACACTATCCTCTGAGGCTGCTTTTCCTGTCATTAGAAAAAGAAATATAAACCAAGAAAACTACGAGGTAGCTATAATCTGATTACATATTGTCTGGGTCAGAAAGTGAGCGTGGGCCGAAACTAGTCTCCACATAGTGTTTCCAATCTTAATGGGCATATGTACATTATTATATAAATAGCTTTATATTCAAATCAGGCTCATATATAATTACACATAAAAAGCTAGAGGTTAGTAATTATTACAAAGTCGAAGTAAGGGTCGCGGTGGATTTTTGGGACCCTCACGGGCATATCTTGCCGCTACGCTAGAAATAAATCAAAGCATGTTATATCCTGCCACCACACTAGGAATAAACGAAAGCATGTCAGAAAAAGAATTTTATTAATTATTATAGTAATTAGGATTTGAATATATCGAATGAATGACTAATATTATAAATACGAATTTGACTTTATTTGTTTCCTTTTTACGCTTTAATAAACCACTAACTCCATATTAAAAATTCTTTCACTTATGTAAATTTATCAACGAGTGTAGGAATACGGGGACAAAATATAGCCTATGATATTTTATGAATACGGGGGTATTCCAATAGGAACGGGAGCTGCGCGGTTGACGGTAGAAATTTTATTGGTTTAAAATATTTTTTTACCAATGGAAGACTACATTATCAACAAGTAATACAGGTTATATTTTATCTGCGTATTCCCACGGGAACGGGAAATACGCGCCTGAAAGCGCGGGAATTCGCTGATTTCCTTTTATTCAGCTTATTAAAATAAGGTAAATTTTGCCTTGAATTGTTGTCAAGAGCGTCAAGTATCTTATTATTGCAGAAATTTAGTCACCTAGGCAAGAAGAAGGTGTGCAATCGTGATTTTTTGTCGGTCGTCGACTGACACTAGGTCGATAATCTGAACGTTTTTATCATCAAAGACCGTCCGTGACCCCGAGTTCTTATGCCGTTGTTCCAATTTTAGTTTCCAAATTTGTACATAATGTAAATTTTGCATAGATTATTTTTGATTGCATAGATGGTGATTAACATCGATTTATTGTGCCAGGGTCGTGGGTTTGAGTCCCACTTAGAACAATACTTTATGTGAACCACAAGTTCGCCCAAGTCTAACAGTGGAAAGGGATAGGTCTGATAGATAGATGAATGGTTGAAATTATAATGATTTTCTTAATATTTTATCAATATATTCGTGTGATGACGGAGTAAGAATACTATTCACCGCGTCTTTCTTGCCGTTGAGCTTCGTAAAAGATGACTACGGGATATAATATGCACAGAACATCTGTGTAAGAGAAGCAAAACTCCAAATAATACCGAGTATCAGCACACATGATCAGCGTGTTAAGTCAATCGTCCTCCCATTATGGAGGAGGTTGGAACCCATCAGTGGGGCCGTATATGAAACAAAATGAATATTATCAACATAAAATCAATTTAGCAAAGACCAGTGACGGTTGTCTTAATTAAAAAAATAAATTAAATATCTAAAGAACAATGAACATTACGAGTACAAACGTTTGCAATTTCCGTGTGTGTATACATAGATTCCGAGTGACGTCACAGAAACACAAATTAATTTCTGCAAATTTCTAATTACTTCCCGTTTCACAAAGTGGTCGTATGATCAGCCATTTTGATTCCAACTGATTTATTTAGCAAGTTAGTGTGTTTAGAGATAATTACAGTTCTTTTTCTAAAAGACAATATTTCCAACTTTTTTTATTGGAACTAACCCACCCCACCAGCCAAGCCAGGATCAACAATGGTCTTTATAAATGACACCAAAATTTGACCCCAAGGCAGTTCCAGGCAATTATTTTAATTATTTCGGGACCCGTAACAAATTTGACTAGAAAAGTTAAACAGTTTAGAAGATACTGATTCCGCTTCTTTCCCATGCCATGTAGATGAAATAAATTCACTAACAAGTCAGCCGTGACTAATTAAAAAAAAAAAAGAAAAATAAGTCATATTTCCATCTATACCATAATATATATCACTATAAAGCTAAGACTTGTAGTATACAACGTACATGTAGTACGTCGTATACGACGACGAAGCCTACACGTACAGGTGGCGTAGGAAGTCCGTATCTTAACCACTAGGTTAGATACGGACTTACTATGCCAAATGCCATGAATTAGATTCCCACGAGACTGGGTGTAATTTTTGTCCATTAAATATGTTTGCGAAGTCCCTCGCAATACAAGCGTTGTTGCATTAGCGATGTCTTCAAAAACATCTGAAATACAGATGTCCCTGTAGGCCAAACCTGAAACTAATCGCTATTGAAACCAATAACTTCCTGATATTGTATATCACTGGTTTGCGAGAATAGCAACGCAAATAAAAATCATTGATTTTAGATTTTAGGGCATTTTTATATATCTATACCAATAAATAAAATTGGAGTGTCTGTTTGTAATGTCAAAATAATAGGCCTTTTTCATGATCACACGGTTATTTGCACTATACATATGTCTAAAAATCACTTTATATTTTTTGTCTGTCTGTCTGTTTGTTCCGGGTATTCTTCAAAACGGCTGGACCTATTTAAAAAATTCTTTCACAAATGGAAAGTTATAATTTCAGGGAGTAAACTAGGCTATATTTTATCCCGATATTCCCACAGGAACGGGCACTACGCAGGAAAGACGACTGAAAGCGAAGCGAGGGCGGCTTGCTAGTTATTTATAAATGTGTGTAAATGCATAGGTACCATAATATTTAAGTGATTTATTGAGGGTGTGGCTATACTAAATAAAAGAAAAATTTCCTATTCACGATAAAATATCAAAGATTTTAGATACCTTGATATCATTCGGCATACAATATTCAATTTCACATAATTTTAAATTACATCGATATTCTCGCAAACCAACAATATGATAATTATTGATTTTTTATAACAAGAAATTAAAAATGACTGAAGAATTTGTATATTTGACTGCGCATCTCAGTTATTACCGCTTGGATTCTAAAACATCTAAATCTGTTAGGTACTGATTGGTCAAGTTTTTAGGTTTTACCACCAAGGCGGTATAATCCTAGGCGGCGGATCGTCTGCGCGTGGAGCGCAGCCTCGATGAGGAGATCCGCCGCCGGCGACTGGGGCGGCGCAGGCGCAACTATCTGCGCCTCATGCCGCCCTAGCCGAGGCCGCGGGTGACGTGACCGGGGATTAGTCCGTCACCCGCCGAGAGGCCGACCGCGTGAGGAAAGACCGACGTCCTCCCCGAGGGGGGGACGTCGGTCGATGGGAGGGTACCCCGCGTAGGGGGTATTCCGTCGGGCCGACCACTGACGACAAGTTAACGCTGCTCCAGTGGTCGGCCCAACGACGAAGGCGACGTGGTTTTCGGGTGGGTCGCTGGAGTTGCGTGCTTAAGCCCCTCTGTCGCCCCGGACGGAGTGGTGCGGAGGCGCGCCGACCGCGGCCCACCCACAAAAAAAAAAAAAAAAAAAAGGCGGTATAATCCCCATTACTTCAGCTAACATACATTTTACTGATGTGCGACTGTCTTCCACAATGATAGAAATATTGACCTATTATATCACGCTGGTGAAATAGGTTCATCATCTCAGGTTATATAAGTCCTCGGCTCGAGCTTCCACCACGATAGGAAAGAAATTGATTTACTTCATCGTGCTATCCAGACGGGTTAGTATAAAGTTTTCCTTCTCTTTTGTAAGTCGATAAGATATTATATAGAGTTTCGCTTCAATTGCGTGTCATATGCATAAAGATGACTAATGGTCATCTATTAGTCGTCTTTTACGGCACCCATAGCCAAGATTGGAGGTGGTGAATTGTATTCTTATTCCGTCACCATATGAAACATTAGGCGACATAAGTAACATATAATACTTATGATATGTGCTATTTATATTGCTGTACTAGCAACCCGCCTTAGCTTTTATTTCAATCGCCTTACCCGCATAGTTTCCGTTCTCGTGGGAATACCGAAATAAAATATAGCATAAGTTACTCCTTATATAGCCCAGCTGCGTGGTAGTAAAATATAATCAAAATCAGTCCAATCGTTTTGAAGATTATTCCAAAGAAACAGACAAACAAAAAAAAATTAAATTAGTTTTTAGGCATAGGTGTCGTCTAGAAGAGGCGGCACGCCTGGCAACTCTCGGCACCGAGGAGATTGTCAGGCGGATCGAAGCGCTGGGGTTGAGGGTAGCCCTGGAAAAGACGGAGGCCCTTTTGTTCCATGGCCTCCGTACCGCCGGGCCTCCCGCCGGTGCTTCGATTACCGTGAAGTCGGTCACCATCAGCATCCAGGCCCACATGAAGTACTTGGGCCTGGTGCTCGACGGGCATTTTTGGTTCCGGGAGCATCTCCATCGACTTGTTCCCCGGCTTGTCGGCGCGGCGTCCGCCCTTTCGCGGCTGATGCCGAATGTGGGTGGACCCAGTGCTACGTGCCGACAGCTGTACACGGGGGTGAGCCGGTCGATGGCCCTGTATGGCGCACCGGTGTGGGCGGGGTCCCTGACCGTCCGTCTAAGGGCCCTCCTGTGGCGACCACAGAGGGTCATGGCGATCAGGGCCATACGGGGTTACCGCACGGTGGCGACGGAGGCAGCGTGCCTCCTGGCCGGAACTCCCCCGTGGGACCTGGAGGCGGAGATGCTCGCCGACATTTATCGGCGGGTGTCGGAGACGCGCGCCCGCGGCGGTATGGTCTCCTTGCAGGAGATCACCGCCTGGCGGGTCGACGCCCGCCGAGGAGTCATTGCCCGTTGGGCAGTCCGGCTGGAGAGTCCTCGGTACGGTGTCAGGACCGTCGAGGCCTTCCGGCTGGTGCTGATGGAGTGGTTGGAGCGGACGCACGGGGTGCTTTCTTTCCGACTGGTGCAGGTGCTGACGGGGCACGGGTGTTTTGGGAAGTACCTGCACAAGATTGTCAGGAGGGAGAGCACACCGTCCTGCCACCACTGCAGTTGCGACGAGGACACGGCGCAGCACACGCTCGAGGAGTGTGCTGCGTGGGAGGGGGAGCGCCGTGAACTCGTCGCGATTATCGGTGCCGACCTGGCGCTGCCGACCATCGCCAGGGAGATGCTCGACAGCGTTAGGAACTGGGACGCCGCCTTCTGTGAGGCCGTAATCTCACGGAAGGAGGCGGCGGATCGTGTGCGAGTAGAGCTCCTATTCGGCGACACGTTCCGCCGCCGGCGACTGGGGCGGCGCAGGCGCGAGTATCTGCGCCTAATGCCGCCCTAGCCGAGGCCGCGGGTGATCGGACCGGGGAATTGTCCGTCATCCGCAGAGAGGCTGACCGCGCGATGGCGACTGACGTCCCAGCACGTCGAGACGTGAGGTTACCCGAAAGGGTATTTCGTCGGGCCGACCACTGATGACAAGTCACATCTGCTCCGGTGGTCGGCCTAACAAACAACGAGGTGACGGGTACGGGTGGGTTATGGTCCCGCGCGCCGCCCCGTGCGCTTACCATGGCCCACCCAAAAAAAAAAAAAAAAAAACAAAGGCATAGGTGTCGTGCAAATAACCGTGTGAGCATGAAAAAGTATAGATTGCTTGAATATTACCAAAACATTAAGGTTTTTCCGTGTGGTGACGGAGTAAGAATATAATTCACCACTCCCTTGCCCGTGGATGTCGTATAAGACGACTATGGGATATAATGTGCACATAACATCTGTGCAAGAGAAGGAAAACTCGAAATAAAACCCTATACCAACATGTCTGACTAGCATAGTATAGTAGGTCAAATTCCCCCCCATTGTGGAGGAGGCCCGAGCCCAACAGTGGGACGTATGTGGGCTGCGATGATGATGATGATGATTAAGGTTTTGGTGAAAAAAAGACAGGGATAATCGATTGATGATGAATTTTATTCAAGGTAATTCTGTAGCGAATCACAACAAAATGTGGTGCGTTATCTCGCACTTGCTATGCAATAGTGCGGAATGACAGATATAATGGCGGTTGGCGGGCCGTCCATTACATATGAACTAGACTTGTTTAAAATAGAGCGAACTGGACGTCAAGTGGTAACTCAAATAAATTACGAGCGTTATAAATTTGATATGTGGTTTCCGGTTAGACATTGCCATGATGTATCTATATATCCTTTTTAAGAGATTACAAGGGAGATTTGTTTTGGGAAATTTCGCACACGTACGTGGCAATGAATATGTGGTGATTGATTCGTATATTTAATACGTACAGTTGAATAATTCTGTATTCGTCGGAGTTTGATGAAATTATTTTAAATATTACTTAAATTATAAGCTTTCCATATGGTGACGGAGTAGGAATACAGTTTACTACTCTTTTATCTTGCCCGATGATGTCGTAAAAGACAGAAGGATATAATATGCATTTGGGTAACATCTATGAAAGAGAAGGAAAATACGAATAAAAACATGTCCGACTAGCGTAGGTCAATTTGCCTCCAATTGGGTCACTAACTGGTACTCATCCTCATTCTACTCTAATCCCAATTATTTGGAGTCGACTCAATGTGGACTCTTCTTTCATAGTACATATTGCAAAAGTTATATACGTCCCACTGTTGGGCTCGAGCCTACTCCACAATAGGAGGAAAATTGACCGATTATATCACACTGGTGAGACATGTTGTTATAGGGTTTTATTTCGAGTTTCCCTACTCTTGCATAGATTTTATATGCACATTACATCCCTTAGTCGTCTTTTACGACAGCCATGGGCAAGAGGCGGGGTGGCGAATTATATTCTTCCTCCGTTACCACACGGATAATTAAAGAAAAACATGAAACTAAACTGTGTCACCGGCTGCTCAACTAGTGATGTAACACCATAATTGGCTCACCCAAGCACTGAAATAACTAGTGCTGTGCCAAGAGTGCAAGTGCATCTCTATGCCGACAGTGGATTGACATGACATCTTGTCTATGACAAAAATGCGACATATTGCCTCTCGATCAAACATAGCGGTTTGATTAACGGCCTCACGCGACCTAACATATTAGTAATAATAGTAATATCATTGATATAAGTAATTTAATGTTTTCGTTTTACTTTATTCATCACTAGCAACCCGCCCTCGCTTCTCTTCGGTTTCAGTGGCCTTACCCGCACAGTTCCCGTTCCCGTGGGAATACCGGGACAGAATTGGCCTAAATTACTCCTTATATAGACAGCTAGCTGGTAGTAACATATTATCAAAATCCGTACAGCCCTTTCGAAGATTACCCAAAACAAAACAAAGAGACAGACAGATAGACAAAAATTTTTTAACCGGTTTTAGGCATAGGTACGGTGCAAATAGCCATATCAGCATGAAAAAATCTCATTATTTTGACATTACAAATAGACACTTCAATTTTATTTATTTGTACAGAGTATAGATTACCATCATCTCAGCCTATATACGTCTCACTGTTGGGCTTGGGCCTCCTCCATTATGGGTGGGAATTTGACCTAATATACCACGCTTTTTTTTTTTGTGGGTGGGCTGCGGTCGGCGTGCCTCCGCGCCATTCCGTCCGGGGCGACAGAGGGGCTTAAGCACGCAACTCCCGCAACCCACCCGAAAACCACGTCGCCTTCGTCGTTGGGCCGACCACCGGAGCAGAGTTAACTTGTCGTCAGTGGTCAGCCCGACGGAATACCACCCTACTTGGGGTACCCTCCCATCGACCGACGTCCCCGCCTCGGAGAGGACGTCGGTCTTTCCTCACGCGGTCGGCCTTTCGGCGGGTGAACCTAATATACCACGCTGGTTACAAGTATTGATATAGAGTTTAATTTCGAGTTTGCTTCTCTTGTATCAATGTTATATGCATATCATTTCCTTTAATCTTCTTGTACGACACCCACGGACAATAAAAGGGGGTGTTCAATTATATTCTCACCCTGTCACCACAAGGAAAGTTCTACTGTATATTTTTTTTAAATTTCTTCGTTTCTTGCCCGTGGCTGTCGTAAAAGACGATGAAGGGATATAATACGCGTATAACAACTATGCAAGAGAAGGAAAACTCGTAATAAACCCTATACCAAGACGTCTGACTAGCGAGAGTTAGTAGGTCAATTTCCCTCCTATTGTGTAGGAGGCTCGAGTCCAATATTAGTACGTTTCTGAGCTGTGACGACTATGATGATGATAAGTCTCTGTGTATATTGTAGATGCTATCAGTCTGTTAGCTTATAAACGTCCACAGTTGGGTATGGGCATTCCAAAGCTGTGATAATGCCATAATCACCGAGCCTATTAGATTGGTTCTCAATTGTAGTTGGCGTTTATAAGTTCTATGGAATAGTACAACTGCGCATTCTTCTAGTGACCACTCAGTCACTTTTACGACTTCTGCTGTTTTTGTGGAAGATGCGTTGTATTTTTATCAGTAGTATCCTGGTGATAAAATGGATTACTAGTTGTTACATTCGCTATTGAGACTTCTAATTGTCTGTGTAGTTTGACATATGTACATTGGGTCAATGTCAAGTCCTATATTCTTAATCGGCATGTAGAAGACCTGAAGGAAAAGATTCTGACCGATACATTCTCATTTCATATTACTAAACTGAAGAACTGTAAAATTTTAAATAAAGTAGGTATAAGAATTTCTACTTCAGTAAAATAAATAATCTTTAAACATTTACGAGGGATTTGGAGGTTATGAAAAAAATTACATTTCGTTTAAAAACAGAACAATATGAAACATGCAACTGAACCATTGCGTTTGCGGAATAAATGTTGAATTCATTTATACAGTTATTCGTCCGTTGACAGCGATGATCGATTTAATAATACGAATGGGTTTGTATTCTTTAGAATTGATGTCAGCTAAGAAATGTAATGCAAAAGCAAAGTAAGCAGAGTTCAATTGTTGATTAGCAGTCGTTTGGTTTGAATAATCTTTTCTATTAATGACTTCTGACACTTAAGCGAATATTACATACATCCTTACTAATATTATAAACGTGAAAATAAGTTTGTTTGTTTGTTTGTTACGCTTTCACTGGGAAAGCTTTTCAACTTTCCAATGGAAAGCTATAATATCAGGGAGTAACATAGGCTTTATTTTATCCCGGTATTCCCACGGAAACGGGAACTACACGGGTGACCGAAGCGAAGCGACGGCGGGTTGCTAGTTATAAATACGAAACTATGTTTGTATGTTTGTTACGCTTTCACGCTTAAACCACTAAACCGATTTCACAAATTCTTTCACCAATGGAAAGCTATAAAATCAGAGAGTAACACAGCCAATATTTTTTCCGATCTTCCCTCGGGAACAAAAACTACGCGGGTAAAGCGACTGAAACCGAAGTGAAGCGAGGGTGGATTGCTAGTATTATATATAAAATAATACTATTTTTACGTTTATCGCCATTTGTAAGTATGGATTTTATGCTTTCGTGATCATCAACGCTGGCAACTGTATTAGGACAGTAAAACCAAAATTAAAAAGCAACAACATCCGTAAAAACTGTTCAATTTTATATTTAACGATTTAAAAAAATACGACTTAATTTTTTCTTCTTATTTTATTCACAAAAGCACACTGTTAACACATTTTTATTGGTACATCTATTATGTTCTGAATTATTTATGTACTATAATTTAAAAAGTTATATTTTTTTTTATTGCAGTACAATAAAGATTCAAGACATATTTCAATATATCTACCTATGTAGATCATAGGTTAGTTTGAGCAACTATGGCCAAGATTAAGATTTTGTAGGTACTAAAGTCTTTTGTAAAAAATAAAACATTATCATGTTGTCAATGATATAATTAACATCATATTAAGTTCCAATTTTTTAACATTTTTTTAGTTATTCGATTTTCTGACGTTTCGAACATTTTTCAGTGTTCATGATCACTGGAGGTTAAGACCAAGAATAGCTGCAGTGTTCAAAACGACAGGAAATCAAAAAACAAATACGATATTTTTTTTAAATTGGTGTATTTTAAATGTGTAATGCATAAAAATGAAAAATATATTTGGAAATACCTCTAACTTTTATAAATTTTTTAACTAATATATGAAGAAATAGACCACGAAAAACATGACAAAGGCACACACTCAACTGAACACTGACAAATGAACACCTCCGCCTTGTACAGTTTCAGATGGAGGATATTAAAACGATAAATGCCCACACTATCCTAAATGATATCCATTGATAGTATCGTACCACAAATTAAAAAAATATGCAGTATATAAAAAAAAACTGTTTTCTTTTGGTAATTTGTATATCAACTGCATCGTTAAACTAAGACCACTGTAACGGCATAACTTATTTTCAACATGTTGGCATTAATAAAAAAATATGACAGCCATTTTATTTCTCTCACTTTGATATCACGTTAGTTTCACTAACAACGGTCAGCCCATTAGACGACATGTGTACTGTCCATCGTCTATTGTCTTTAAATACTTAAAAAAAACATAAATGACGCATCAGTCATTAGCAGCTTAAAATAAATGGAGACTAGTTTAACTAGACCTTTGGTGGTCGAGACAACAATGTTTGCCAGTTTGGTATTTAGAGCAGGTGACAGGGGTCTTTTTATATTGGCAAGTCGTATAAATAGTGATGTCTGTTAGCAGTGGAGTGTTCGGTTCCCGAATGCCGGTGCACAACACAACTAATGTGGAACGGTGGCGTGTCAATCCGCACCACAGCGCTTCGGCTCTAGGATCGTTTAAAAATTTATTTTAGATGTACTATAACAAAAGAGCATGTGTATTCTTTTTCTGAATGCCAATAAAGATATATTTTCAAATTTCGAACAGTAAAAAAGCTAAAGACAACATTATAGTTTTTCTTTAACAGCATTAAGTATTGCCCTGACCACGTCAAAATTTCCGTATTGTGGCTGACAATTGTAACGAATTTATGTGGCCTAATAAAACTTTGAATCCGCGGTATTATCCCCCTAACTGTAGTCAGAACTTGCTTTATCATAGTTTGCTTTATCATACTTATAGATACTTTAAATATTATTGTCAACCAGATAATAATAATTATTTAAAATCAAATATACTTTTCATTTCTATTAATTTCTTAAGAAATACTTTGAAATATTACTACACTAGGCCCGTCTAATGTCGGCCGTTATACATATAGGTATAAAAAAACCAAATGTCATACAAACGTCATAACGATGACACATGTCAAAAACACAGTGTAGTTTTCCTCTTGGCACGTCTAGCCGTCCGGATATTTCCGACGACCGGGTATTCTGTCCGGTTCCTGGATATGTCCGGAGACGTCCAACATTGATAAATAACATACATAAACATGCGTATTAAACTAGACATTTAGTATACCCCGTATCAATCAATGTCAGTTTTGACTTAAGAAGAATTGTATCCATCTTTTGCTAAGAGTTTCTGTAGTGTATTTTATGTCTACACGTATTGGACCTTGAGAATGTATTATATTGAAATGGTGAATAGAATAATACATTTCGGACTTAAGTTTTAATATATCGTCTTTGGATTAAAGCATCAATACCGTTTTCTTGTATGATGACAAATTAGTACAAGCCTGAAATCAATTTAAACACTCAATCCAACTGCCAAGTGTAGCACTTCGAGCAACATTCTGCTTTGGGAAGTTTATCTCTAAATTATATTATTTATTTTACAAGCCTGTCTCGTCGCTGCTGTCCTACGCATGCTACTGCGATTGTGTGGTCTTCTATTCGAATCCTGGCTCAAACTAAAGTAAGTTTTCTAGTTGTGCTGTAGATTTCGAATTACATTTCTCCAGATAATTCTCCGTAATTGTGCCCGTATAGCACTTATAGGCTAGTCCCCGTCTTGAATCTAAAAATTATATTGCGTGGATGCAGGTGTAAGAGATCGCTGTCTAACCCTTTTTTGACATAATATGGTCGTGTTAGACTTAACCCGAACTGTCTGAGGCGATGGAAGGGCGGTGATTACCTTTACCTATTTTTATTGTCATCACAAATACACGTAGGCATACGTATGCCAATATAATGTGTGTATGTGACGTATGTAAGCGCGCACGCACAATACACGTCTGCACGCACACACGCACGCATTAACACTTCGTTGAGTGTATCACGTTTTTGTACGATATATTAATCATATTTTTTTTATTTATTTATAGTAATCAATAGATATATATTGAAGCTTAATAAAATACAGTAGTAATGAAAGAGTTCATTGTCAATTAATGTATGAATATATAACAGAATATAGTACTTACAAATGAAAGATCATTGTGTAGACAATAAGATAAAATATCGTTAAGTCGAATAAATAAGTCCCGATTTATTATCGACTAGCAATCCGCTCTCGCTTCGCTTCGGTTATAGGTTATAGTCGTTTTACCCGCGTAGTTCCCGTTCCCGTGGGAATACCGGGATAAAATATAGCCTAGTTTACGCTCTGATATTATAGCTTTCCATTGGTGAAAAAATTTTTGAAATCGGTCCAGCCGTTTTGAAGACTACCCGGAACAAACAGACAGACAAAAATTTTTTAATTGCTATTTTAGGCATAGGTATCGTGCAAATAACCGTGTGAGCATGAAAAAAGCCTATTATTTTGACATTAAAAACAGACACTCCAATTTTATTTATTGGTATAGATGTGTTATTTTTCACTGAAAGCCGTTCAATGCATGATTGAGTAACAAACATCCAAACAACTTCACAAATTTTCACATTTATAGGTAATATTAGCAGGATTTTTAGATAAAATAAGATATGTTTAACCGCCTTTCTTTTAAATTGTCTTACGTAACGAATGAATGGCCAAACCACTAGCCTTTTAAATGGAATTAAAAAAAATATAAAACAAAAATATTTCAAAAATTTATATATAAAAATAGTTTCGATTATGTTAAATTCGTTTGTCTATGGCCGGCCTTACGCACAGATGAAATCTGTCAAGACTAGCTACGACTCATAACGTCAACAGATTGAATTATACTAATTTTAACTAAGTTACCACAGTACACACACGTGAACCGTAACGCCTCTACATAATGATCATATTACAATGTACGCACCGTCATTCTAAAATTGTACATTTTCATTAAGTAATTTTCTACGCTTGCTTTAAGACTATTAATAACAAAACGTTTTTTTCTTCTTCAAACAAGTTTTTTTTAATTTATTTTCAGGCCATTTGGAAACTATGTTAAGAGGTTTTTCTTTTTAATTTCATCAAATGATGACAAAAGTTATTTTTACTTCGTTAGTTAAAATCACACCTATGGAAAACATTTTTTCTAATACATGTTGCATGCTTCGCACTCAGAAATTAATCCTTATTTCCTGGAGGCTTTTCTAACTATTAACAGAGATAGATTACAGCCAGACCAAATGGTTATTTGTGGATGGCACATAGATTTGCACTGTGTGGACTTCGACGCTATGACCCTCGAGAATGGAGTTCGCCACTTAAACCATTACGGCGTCTAAACCGTTGAATTATTTTCTTACAAATTTCATGTAGTTGTGATGTCATATTATCTGATATTGTATCTGACGTTTACAAGAGTATCAGATTAAAAATTCTAACATGACATATAAACGATGGTTTTCACGGTCGCCGTCTTTTTAGTAGGTAGTAGTCTCGAAGAAGAAGGTGGCGAAGCGGGTTAAGAAGGAACTCCTCTACCGTGACACGCTTCGCTGCCAGCGCGTAGGAGGGTGCAAGCGCAAGAACCTACACCTGATGCCTCAGCAGTTGTTTGCTGCCAGGGTGTCGACGGGGACGATACCCGAAAGGGTAGTCCGCCGAGAAAACCATCGAGGTCAAGGCATCGATAGCAGTGATTAGTTCAATGGCGAGGGAGACAGGATCCCATACAAAGTTGCCGATGCTTAACTATTCTCCGTTGATCGGCCAAGGTACGGTTACTAACGCTCGGACAAGTATCGGCATTTTTTAATGACCGATGGCAGGCCTATCATCGCCCGCCATATTATATACACTATAATAATTCGCGATCCGCAGCCGATCCTTGACCGATGCTATGACACTTTTTTGGCTGCGCATGCGTATTGAAAGTTGAATCAGCTGTTTAGTAATAAGTAGTTATTGAGGAACCAGAAATTAAACATATATTATTTTATAGACTAAGTATATATGCATAAAAGAACAAATTACGACAGGTATTAATATAACATAAAGTATTAATAAAAATGATGATGATTTTTATTCAATAAACATTTATTTTCATTAGTATACATTATAGGCAACAATTTACTTTGAGTTCACTAGATGGCGTTGTACAAAATTTTAAATCGCACTATGGTTTCGTTACAAAAATGTATATATCTCGGGTTGAGAGCCCTCAGCGCTCACCCACCAGTCCGGGTAAAGTTGTCACAGCCATCTGAGGCTAACAACTAAGTCACACAAAAAAAAAAAAAAAAAAAAAAAAAATGTATATATATATATATATATATGGATATATATATATATATATGGATATATATATATATATATGGATGGATATATATATATATATATATGTGGATATATATATATATATATATATATATATATATTATATATATATATTATATATGTATTTTTTTTATGAAAAACTCCCTTTTTTATATTATTATTATTAAATTAAAAATATTCTATCTATTGTATAAAGGATTTTTCAACAAGAACTTTGTCTTTATATTGTGGCAACACCAACCACATGATAGTTTTGGCATTTAGTTTTTTTGACGTATTCGTAGTAGTTGCATTGGCAATTGTTACAATGAATTCAATTTCGCTCGAAAATCGCATTAAAATAATTAAAATCCACTATGAAAATGGTGGTTCTGTTAAAATTACATTTCGTAAAATTCGTGATATTTTCGGACAATATAATCGTTCTTCTGAGACCGCTATTAAGAATTTGGTCATTAAATTTGAGTCGACAGGCTCGATACAAAATGTGCCAACACCAACGCGTGTTCGATCGGGTCGTTCAACTGAAAACATCGCAGCCGTGAGCCACAGTGTTGAAAAAGATCCAAATTTGTCAATTCCTCGACGTTCTCAACAATTGGGGTTATCCAAAATCACCACATGGCGAATTTTGCGTAAGGATTTGGCTTTGAAGCCTTACAAGGTTCAACTGGTGCAGGAATTGAAGCCGACCGACCATTCACATCACCGTAGATTCGCTCAATTCATTCAGGAACAACCCACTGGCTTTTCTGAAAAAAACATTTTTTCAGACGAAGCCCATTTTCACTTGTCAGGGTACGTCAACAAGCAAAATTGCCACATTTGGGCTTCTGATAATCCTAGAGCGATTATTGAGAAGCCTTTGCATGCTCAACGTGTCACTGTATGGTGCACTATGTGGTCTGCAGGCGTGATTGGGCCGTTTTTTTCGTAAATGAGGCTGGAAATGCGGTAACGGTCAATGGATCACGCTATCGCGAGATATTTAACAACTCAATTTTGGCCTATTATTGATGACGTGGATATCACTGACATGTTGTTTCAACAGGACGGTGTCACATGTCACACATCCAATGAAACGATCAATTTATTGCAAACCAAATTTCCCGATCGCATAATTTCACGAAAATCAGTTATGTGGCCAGCTAGATCGTATGATTTAACACCACTGGATTATTTTTTGTGGGGCTATGTTAAGGACAGAGTTTATACGGAGCCAATCGAATCGATTGCAGCCTTAAAACTCAAAATCCGTGATGTGATTAACGAAATAGACCCGCTATTTTGCCAAAAAGTGATTAAAAACTTTGATGAAAGAATCGACATCTGTCAGCGTGGTCGTGGTGGACATTTGCCAGATATCATTTTTCATTCATAATTGCCGAACTTTTCTCTTCGTAATACAATAAAAATTTGAATCATCTTCATCTAAGTTTCTTGTTTTATTTTGTTTTAGAAAACAAAGTTCTTGTTGAAAAACCCTTTATAAATACGTGAAGCAAAACCTTTGTACCCCTTTTTACGAAAGTTACGTGGATGGACAAGTATGAAATTTGGCACAGTTGACGTATTTAATGAGGAGAAGTGCATTAAACTGAAATTTCATGTAATAATGGATTAGAAATGCATTAAATTCATTAAAAAAAGGCATTACGCACACTACAGCACAATCGCTACACACACACGCACACACACGTTTGTGTGAGTGTGTTGCGTAGCAACGCTTATACACTTTTGTTAAAATCTCTGTTCGAACTGAATGTCAAACCATCATTATTATGAGATGGGGGTGGCGGTGACGCGCATGCGCGCAAAGTCTACCGCCCCCGGGCCCGACGGTGTTCCTAACCGCGTGCTGGCCCTGGTCCTCGAACACCTGGGACCCCGCCTCAGGGGGCTGTTCGACGCGTGTTTAGCGTCCGGACGGTTCCCTGGGTGCTGGAAGGAGGGAAGGCTGGTGCTCCTGCCGAAGCCGGGACGGTCTCCGGAGTCGCCTTCGGCCTACAGGCCTATCGTGCTGCTCGATGACACGGGCAAGCTACTGGAGAGGGTGGTAGCTGCCCGCATCGAGCGGCACCTCGTCGGCACGGGGCCCGATCTGTCGGACGCCCAGTTTGGGTTTAGGAGGGGTCGTTCGACGATCGCGGCTCTGTTGCGCCTGAGGGCCGTGGCGACTGAGGCCGTCACCGGCGGGGGAGTGCTGTTGGTGGTGTCCCTAGACATCGCCAACGCATTCAATAGTCTGCCATTCAGCTGCATCAGGGAGGCGCTCCGGTATCACGGGGTGCCAGTTTACCTGAGGCGGCTAGTGGCAGACTATTTGGAGGGGCGCAGCGTCCTCTGCACCGACCGAGCAGGGGACGTTGTGCGGACGCCCATGACGTGCGGTGTCCCACAGGGGTCGGTCCTCGGACCCACCCTGTGGAACATCGGCTACGACTGGGCGTTGAGGGGGAGCCTCCCGCCCGGGCTGGGCGTGATTTGTTACGCCGACGACACGCTCGTCACAGCCCGCGGTGGGACGCTAGAAGAGGCGGTAAGCCTGGCGACCTCGGGTACCGAGGAGGTCGTCAGACGGATCGAGGCGCTGGGGTTGAGGGTCGCCCTGGACAAGACGGAGGCCCTCTTGTTCCATGGGCGCACTATGAGCCCTCCCATCGGCGTCTCGATCACCGTCCACTCGGTCGACATCAGCATCCGGGCCCATATGAGGTACTTGGGCCTGGTGCTCGACGGGCGATGGTGGTTCCGGGAGCATTCGGTCGAGCAGTCGGCACGGCGTCCGCCCTATCGTGGCTTATGCCGAACGTGGGCGGACCGAGCGCTGCGTGCCGACGGCTGTACGCGGGGGTCATCCGGTCGATGGCCCTGTACGGCGCACCGGTGTGGGCGGGGTCCATGACCGCCCGACTTAGGGCCCTTCTGTGGCGACCACAGAGGGTCATGGCGGTCAGGGCCATCCGCGGATACCGCACGGTGGCGACGGAGGCAGCGTGCCTGTTGGCCGGGACTCCCCCGTGGGACCTGGAGGCGGAGATGCTCGCCGGACTATATCGGCGGGTGACGGGGGTGCGAGCGGAGGGCGGTGTGGTCTCGTTAAGGGATCTCACCGCCTGGCGCGTCGACGCCCGCCGAGACGTCATCGCCCGTTGGGCAGTCCGGCTGGAGAGGCCTCGGTTCGGGGTGCGAACCGTGGAGGCCTTCCGGCCGGTGCTGATGCAGTGGTTGGAGAGGCGGCACGGGGTGCTCTCCTTCCGACTGGTGCAGGTTTTGACGGGGCATGGGTGCTTCGCCAAATACCTGCACAAGGTCGTTGGGAGGGAGAGTACACCGTCCTGCCACCACTGCGATTGTGACGAGGACACGGCGCGCCATACGCTCGAGGCCTGCGGGGCTTGGGCAGTGCAGCGCTGTGAACTCGTCGCAATCATCGGTACGGACCTGACGCTGCCGGCTATCGCTAGGGCGATGGTCGACAGCGTCGGGAATTGGGACGCGGTCGCAGCCTTCTGCGAGACGGTGATCTCGCGGAAGGAGGCGGCGGATCGCCTGCGCGAGGAGCGCAGCCTCGATGAGGAGATCCGCCGCCGGCGACTGGGGCGGCGCAGGCGCAATTATCTGCGCCTCATGCCGCCCTAGCCGAGGCCGCGGGTGACGTGACCGGGGATTAGTCCGTCACCCGCCGAGAGGCCGACCGCGTGAGGAAAGACCGACGTCCTCCCCGAGGGGGGGACGTCGGTCGATGGGAGGGTACCCCAATAGGGGGTATTCCGTCGGGCCGACCACTGACGACAAGTTAACGCTGCTCCAGTGGTTGGCCCAACGACGAAGGCGACGTGGTTTTTGGGTGGGTCGCGGGAGTTGCGTGCTTAAGCCCCTCTGTCGCCCCGGACGGAGTGGTGCGGAGGCGCGCCGACCGCGGCCCACCCACAAAAAAAAAAAAAAAAAAAAACCATCATTATTATGATGAAAATGTCTAATAGAGATTTGTGCTTGTATATTAATTATTAGTGAAATACAGATTGCTCAATTTACAATTACTAGTGGTCGGCGTGTGGTCGAAATTCGACCATAATTCATTTTAATTAATTTTTCTGCTACACAATTTTCTTTAATTTTATTTATGTAAAATTGTAAATTGAGCAAGCTGTATTTCACTAATAACTAATATATAAGCACAAATCTTTAGTAGGCATTGTCATCATAATTATGCTTAGAATAATAAAATAATAAGGATAGTGTCAATAGTTCGAACGTTCAAAACATGAATCTAAAAATACTAATGGCGCGCAGACGATTACACACGTACACACGCACACCACTACACAAATTATGAAATCAAATTTTGTTTTTATTAACATAAATTGTCGAAATACTTTTAAAAGTAATGTTAAAAACCTTTTTAAGTTTTCCAAATGTGTTATGACACCATTTGAATGCACAAACCGTCATAATTATCTATTTATTTTTTAAGAGTTGCGTACGTACGTGCAGTAGGTACAATGACTTGTACATTACGGAAGGTTCCGGCGTAAGCTCCATTAGGCTCCAATTGAAATGCTTCACTTTTTGTGCGCGAACTTACCTTCTATACGTTATTATTCTAAGTAATTATGATTGTTTGACATTCAGTTCGACCAGAGATTTTAAGCGTAAACAAAAGTCTATAAGCGTTGCTACGCAACACACTCACACAAACGTGTGTATGTGTGTGTATATGTGTGTGAGTGTGTTAGTGATTGCGTTGTAGTGTGCGTAATGCCTTTTTTAATGAATTTAATGTACTTCTAATCCATTATTATATGAAATTTCAATTTTATGCACTTCTCCTCATTATATACTTCAACTGTGCCAAATTTCATACTTGTCCATCTACATAATTTTCGTAAAAAGGGGTACAAAGTTTTTGCTTCACGTATTTATATATATATACATTAATAAAATTAAAAGAAAAAGGCAGTGGACAAATTAATTTAAATGAATTATGGCCGAATTTCGACCACTCGACGACCACTAGTAATAGTAGAACGTTCGGCAGAAGCTTTTATATAGTGCTCGGCCGATATTCTAAGATTACGCTCGGCCGCTGCTCGGGTTCTATGTTCGGCGACATATTGTAATTCTTGGCCGATACTTTTCAATCAGCTGCCAGTCTTGGCCTATTAATGGGCCGATACTCATTTTTGTATGGGATACGGATATTGGTAGTATTCGTAGCCGCTACCACAGCAGAAAATATACTAATTACAATTGAAGACAACAATAGGTTATAGGATGCTGAAACTATGCAAAGTTGCCAATGTAATTCACTATGTAACAATCGTACGCATATTCGAACGAAAAAGTTTTCAAGTCGCACAAAGTTTCGAGAATAACTTTACAGGAAATGTGTACTTTAAGGATAGCTGTGTTTGTGTAATTATTTTAGAATGTAATACTCCTTGGTTCGAGTTAAGTTAGTAAGAGTTAAGTGAAGAAGAAGGAGGTTTTTTAATACAAAGCTTGAATTTCAGATTTCTTATGTGTGTCAAAGTACATTTGTAAAGTCAAAGTCCCCAGCGATGAAAGACATTATTGCCCAATGTGAGCAGTTATCTTTAAAAAAATATAGCCTTAGATCTAGCATCAAAATAGTAAAGAAAAATCCAAATAATACATATACTTGAACTCATCAAATTTCGTTGTGGAAAGATAGGTCGCTTTTCCCTTAGTATTGTCGAGTTTATGAGCGGCAGTAACCATTTATTGTCGCTAGTTGACTCGCTGGCTTGACTGTCACTTTTTCATAATATACATGAACGAATAGGACACAAGTTACGACAAAAAAACATAATAAAGTCGCACTCATTCTAAAAAAAAAGTAAAAATAAACTCTCCTAATAAGACTTTATTACTACGCCGTTCGTTATAAAAACAAAATGACGAAGATGACACGTCGATGCCTAAGGGGGATTACTTTTTATAGAAAAAATATTTAATAAAGCTTTGGTGGTGGGTAATAACTAAGAAAATAACAAGGTAACAAGGTAATAACTAAGAAAGTAACAAGACAATGCCATTTAACCAAGGTAAAACCAAATTTCAAGTTAAATATTTAAATTCGTACATCGTATCCGTCTGATCAAGGTGTATATCTATTTTTTTCTTATTGTACAGGAGAGCTCATGACCAATAGTGATAGTACATACCTCTAGGCATTGTTGTCTATGTGCTATGCATGTCTATACCAATAAATAAAATTGGAGTGTCTGTTTGTAATGTCAATATAATAGGCTTTTTTCATGCTCACACGGTTATTTGCACGACACCTATGCCTAAAATAGCAATTAAAAAATTTTTGTCTGTCTGTCTGTTTGTTCCGGGTAATCTTCAAAACGGCTGGACCGATTTCAAAAATTCTTTCACAAATGGAAAGCTATAATATCAGGGCGTAAACTAGGCTATATTTTATCCCGGTATTCCCACGGGAACGGGAACTACGCGGGTAAAACGACTATAACCTATAACCGAAGCGAAGCGAGGGCGGATTGCTAGTTTATAATAAAATTCTGGTTGTAATATTGAACCGGCTAATTTTGGCAGAACATGAAAACACATGAATATCGCTGCTATTCCCACTGCAGTTTAGCAGATTCTCTGTTATATCTATACCAATAAATAAAATTGGAGTGTCTATTTGTAATGTCAATATAATAGGCTTTTTTCATGCTCACACGGTTATTTGCACGACACCTATGCCTAAAATAGCAATAAAAAAATTTTTGTCTGTCTGTTTGTTTGTTCCGGGTAATCTTCAAAACGGCTGGACCGATTTCAAAAAATTCTTTCACCAATGGAAAGCTATAATATCAGGGCGTAAACTAGGCTATATTTTATCCCGGTTTTCCCACGGGAACGGGAAATACGCGGGTAAAACGACTATAACCTATAACCGAAGCGAAGCGAGGGCGGGTTGCTAGTATATCATAAAATACCAATGACAGTATTTAATAAAGCACTATAAAAGATTTAAGTCATAGAATATGATTTAAGAGTGCAGCATATTTTCATGCTCCCATCATAGGCTTGCATAAAATCGGATCTCACCATAGATAATAAAAAAAAAACAACTTCGAAACATGGCGGCGTTTGGGATTGTATGGGAAATAAACAGATCTTATCAGTGTTGCAGTGCATTCTCAATGCCTTTTTTAATCAAATCTTTTGATTGATTTTAAAATAGGAATCCGTATACCGAGAAACCGTTGTTATATTCCGTCCTTAGAATAATAACGTATAGAAGGATAGTGTTGGTACTTCGAACGCTCGAAACATGAATCTAAAACTACTACATGCGCGCAGACTATTACACACGTACACACGCACACCATTATACAAATTATGAAATCAAATTTTGTTTTCTATACCAATAAATAAAATTGGAGTGTCTGTTTGTAATGTCAAAATAATAGGCTTTTTTCATGCTCACTCGATTATTTGCACGACACTTATGCCTAAAATAGCAATTAAAAATTTTTGTCTGTCTGTCTGTCTGTTTGTTCCGGGTAATCTTCAAAACGGCTGGACCGATTTCAAAAATTCTTTCACCAATGGAAAGCTATAATATCAGGGCATAAACTAGGCTATATTTTATCCCGGTATTCCCACGGGAACGGGAACTACGCGGGTAAAACGACTATAACCTATAGGTTATAACCGAAGCGAAGCGAGGGCGGATTGCTAGTTATTAATATAAATCGTCGAAATACTTTTAAAAGTGATGTTAAAACCTTTTTATGTTTTTCAAATGTGTTGTGACACCATTTGAATGCACAAGCCGCCATAATTACCTATTTTTTTTAAGAGTTGCGTACGTATGTGCAGTACAGTGACCTTGTACATTACGTAACAGTTCCGGCGTAAGCTCTATTAGGCTCCAATTGAAATGCTTCACTTTTTATGCGCAAACTTACCTTCTATACGTTATTATTCTAAGATTCGATCATTATATCCTTGGATATGGTCTTTTGAACAAGTGTAAAAAGTATTATAGTATTCAATTCTTGCATTCCAAACAGAAAGTGCGTCATTGTCAGAATATTAAACTCGTAACCTGTAGAAACGTGAATTGATTTGACAATTGTTATGCATAGCGAAAGGAGACAAAATCAGTTTTCTCTGAGCGAATGGAAGATGTCACACGTTTAAATTTAGGAAGGGTAAATTAGTGACCTCCTTTCCTTGAGAGACGAAAACGGGTCGTTCGGTGCCTTTACAATTATAAGCTTCGCGGCGCTAGTTTGGAATCTTTTTACCGCGAGTTTAGTTATTTTGTATGAATGGTTTAAAAATAAAAGTTGTCACCACAGCTTAAGAGATGATTACTTTTCCAATAACGTACATTTATAAATACGAGTAGACATGCCAGTTCCGATGTTTAACAAAATCTAGTTTACTAATATTAATAAGAACTATAACGGGACCAGCAAAAGCGATAAATATATGTAAATAATATTAATTATAGTGCCTAATAAAAAGGAAATTTTTAAACTAACAGAAAAATATGACCGCATATTCACACCACCATACGGCGGCCATTTTACATTTTGTCGTTAAAACTCGTATATTTATTTAGGCGTCAAAAGTGAACAAACATTTAAATTTTAAAACTGATGCTGTTAATAATTCGAATTTCAAAATTTCGCGGGCATAGGTAAACGATATGCCGGCCATGTTTCACGTGTTTATAATTCAGGACTGAAGAAATTATGTGATTAAAGGGGAGAGAGTAACGGAAAAGTTTCTGATATTGCCTTATTTGGCAATAATAAGCTGTATATTTAAGCATGCATGTGAGTGAATAGTAAATTATTATAGACTAGTGTATTATGGCATACTCTTAAATGTAGGATAACGATCTTTTGGACAAATTACTAAAATAATTAGACAGCATCGCAATGAAAAAAAAAAAAAAGAGTGTACAAAGTACGCATATCAGAAGTGAAACTCCTTGCTACTCGAGCGCCTCGAGAACCTTTCTTCCCCAGCGGTTGTCGGTTCGTCGAGCGATGTGGCCTGCCCATTGCTACTTTTTTGTACATTTTGCATTTATAATTATAATTTTCTTCTTAGTTGCAGACAATATTACTCGACGAACCGACATCCTATAGGAGAGAAAGGTTATCGTGTGCAGATTGGATATTGGACGACAGGCAGTGAGGCCACCAGGGGGACTGATGACGCTGCAAAAGTCGCAAGGAACGATCAGATGCTAGCAGCACAGAACCATTCTACATGATATCCTCTTACAGTTTTATAACCAAATTTAAACGACAATGGTTTGATGGGTTGACTTTAATTATTAATATGCATAACGCCACGATAAAAAAAATACAGGATATTCTCGGCTTCATTAGATCAAAAATTATGTGTATAACTCTGCCATTTTGTCGGCAAATGAATAAAATGAAGTGTTATATTTAAAAAATAAAACTATATTTAGCAATGCAAACACATGTTGGCAAATAGATAACTGACTCTCATGGACACAAGTTAAAATGTTGTCAAACAATAGGAGCTGCTAAGGCTTAAAAGGTTTAAGGTTTAAAAATCATTCGCAGTCAATGAATATTACTACTGGCTATTCATAATATGAAGACATAGCTGAATGTAAAATATTAACAATTAACATAAATACTCAACAATTTTCACCTGTTACGACAGTAATAATTCATAAAAATTAAAGACGACAGCGACAATTAAGACACGCCATATTAGAAACCATTCAAAAACTACAACACAATTGTTTTCACTATCCTTAACCTTATTTGAGCAAAAGGCTAAGGCTACAAGGTCGCATTATGCAACAAAAGTATTTAGACAATGACAATTTGTAAGAGATTAACAATACATAGATGGTTTTACTCAAAGAGACATCTTTCTTTTTGAAGAAAATAATGGCTTATTGGTTCAGAGGTAATTGTAGTTAGTGGCCAATTGTAATAATTCGTCGATTTCACTTGTACGCGTGTAATGATGACCTTTGAATTGTTTACCTGTTTGCTTCATGGCTTTTGAACGTCTTTTTTTTGTATTGCCAAGCGATAAATTTTAGCTTTAACTAAAAAATAATATATGCTAAATTATTTTTATAAAGAACAAGTCACCGTAAGCGGAATAGGAAGATCTTTTTCTACTACGCAATTTAATTAAACATAAGTATTAGTAAATTAGTACCTGTACCATATGCCTACATTATCGTCATCAACATCTGATATATGTCCCACTATTGGGCGCGAGCGTCATCCTCAATAGGAAGGTAGTTGACCTACTATACCATGCTGGTCAAACAGATTGGTATAAGAGTTTTATTTCGAGATTGCCTTCTCTTGCATAGTTATTTGTATAATTCGTTTATTGGTATAGTCGTTTTTCAAGTCACCCACGGGCAAGAATGGGAGTAGTGAATTGTATTCTTACTCAGTCACTAGACGGATATTCCTACAAATATTTTATTTTAGGTGAAGGTAATTTTACTAATGATAGCTTTATAACTAATTAGATATCAATACTCGCCAATGAAAATATGAAGAGGAAAAAATATTTAAGTTGAAATCTAAATACTATATAACTACTTAGACGTAACTTAAGCAAAATCTAATAACATAAGTGTGATAAATTACATAACTTAGTATTTTACACCGACACGGTGTTAGTACACAGACCTTCCGTCGCGATTAGCGCAGCCTTGCAAACTGGTAGCTCACGAGTTCAACTCAGCATAAAGGTGCACTACACACTGCACCATCCGTTTACGACAGCATAGATGGCGTATTGGTTTTGGTTAAGCTACCAACCTACCGTAGCAGTGTCGCGGGTTCGAATCCCACGCAGAACAACACTTTGTACGATCCACATATTTTTGTTCCGAGTCTGGTTGTAATTTGCGTCCGTTAATTAGTTTATTTTTAGTAAAGTTTTATTAGTTAGTAAAGTCCCCCGCAATACAAGGATTATTTTTTTAGAGCAGGGCGTTTTTCTTTAAAAATAATACTTTTTTTTTTGTGGGTGGGCTGTGGTCGGCGCGCCTCCACACCACTCCGTCCGGGGCGACAGAGGGGCTTAAGCACGCAACTCCCGCAACCCACCCGAAAACCACCTCGCCTTCGTCATTGGGCCGACCACCGGAGCAGGTTTACTTGTCGTCAGTGGTCCGCCCGACGGAATACCCCCTACGTGGGGTACCCTCCCATCGACCGACGTCCCCCCATCGGGGAGGACGTCGGTCTTTCCTCACGCGGTCGGCCTCTCGGTGGGTGACGGACTAATCCCCGGTCACGTCACCCGCGGCCTCGGCTAGGGCGGCATGAGGCGCAGGTAGTTGCGCCTGCGCCGTCCCAGTCGCCAAAAATAATACTTAACGTAATTGTATCGACAAACAGGGCTTAGGAAATATTTAAGTCTTCTTTTTGATTCGTTTGTATGTATTCGTATGTAACGGAATCTATAACCGCAATCATTGAGCGTTATTGATTAATTTAAAATGTTGAACACTTTACAAGAATAATAAAAAAAAAGAATCGACTAAAAGGTAAAAAAGACTGCCATTGAATTTAATATCAGAAAACAGAGTGAAAACATTCATTTTATTGTTTAAAAGCGTGGATTGTTTATAATAGTTATTTATCATCGAGCAACTTTTAGATTTTTTAATTTCATCATTGTCATTACTCCAAAATAGGAGAGAAATTGACCTATTATACCACGCTGGTCAATCGGGTTAGTATAGGATTTTATTTCAATTGTCCATCTTTTACATAGATGTTATATGCATATTATATCCCCTCAGTCGTCTTTTACAACACCCACAGACAAGATATTGCGGGGCGAATTATATTATTTTATTATGAATTTAGTCTATGTAATTGTGATATATATCACTATCTCGCACGAGTTTTTTTTAACTACAGACAAAAACCATTGTCGATATCATTACTGGCTAAACCAATTTGAATTGTATATTATTCGGAAAGGAGAGTCATCCATAACCAGGTCACAGACAACCTGTAACCACGTAACAATTCTCGTGTTATTTGCATTTTATTTATTTAAAAATATGAAAGAACCAGCAAAATGCCATGCTTTGTATATATATTTACCATCTATATAGAATTTAATTATTTAGTACGTCGTCGTCGTCGTCGTCGTCGTCGTCGTCGTGATTAATTAATTTCAATTCTCTCTTTTTCAACATAACTCATTTTAACAGCCATGAAAACAATACGTTTTAATTTTATTTTTAACCCATTTCTAAAAAAGGAGGAGTTTCCAATTCAGATGTTTGTATTTTTTTTATGTTTGTTCGCGCATAACTCCGTCGCTTGACAATCGATTTGAATTCTTTTCTTGTTGGAAAGGATATACTTTCCAAGTGGTCCCATGTACCTTTTATCGAAATCGAACAATCGGATTTTGAAAAATCGACAAAAATCTAATAAAATATCTACATTGAAGTCGGTTTTTTTTGCAAAAGTTATTTTCTTATAGATTAAAAATAGTTGTAAGACGAAGATTAAAAATTAAAGAAATTAAAAATAGAGATTAAAAATAGAAGATTGAAAGTAGTTGTAAGTGCTATATTTTTTCTAAAAGTGAACGCTGCTTTTAATATTGTCTATGATTCCATCTCTTAGCAGTCGTCGACGAGATAAACTTTATCTTTCGCAACACAAGTCTGTAATCACCTTTACGCTAGTTGAATTATACTGTCAATCACAAATAGTATTACCGTAAATTAATTTGTTTATTTATCAAAGCGATAACCATATTTAAAGGTCATGTTTAATGCTTTTTATGTGGCAGATGAACTTGATGATATTGGAATCTAGTAAATTGATAATGTTGCCCGTGGATGTCGTAAAAGATGACTATGGGATATAATATGCACATGACATCTGTGCAAGAGAAGGAAAACTTGATATAAAACCCTATACTTTTTTTTTTGTGGGTGGGTCGCGGTCGGTGCGCCTCCACACCACTCCGTCCGGGGCGACAGAGGGGCTTAAGCACGCAACTCCCGCGACCCACCCAAAAACCACGTCGCCTTCGTCGTTGGGCCGACCACTGGAGCAGCGTTAACTTGTCGTCAGTGGTCGGCCCGACGGAATACCCCGGAATACGGAATTGGGGTACCCTCCCATCGACCGACGTCCCCCCCTCGGGGAGGACGTCGGTCTTTCCTCACGCGGTCGGCCTCTCGGCGGGTGACGGTCTAATCCCCGGTCACGTTACCCGCGGCCTCGGCTAGGGTGGCATGAGGCGCAGATAGTTGCGTCTACGCCGCTCCAGTCGCCGGTGGCGGATCTCCTCATCGAGTCCTCGCGCAGGCGATCCGCCGCCTCATAAAACCCTATACTAACCTGTCTGACCGGGATGGTATAGTAGGTCAGATTCCCTCCCATTGTGGAGGAGGTCCGAACCCAAACAGGGAGACGTATGTGGGCTGCAATGATGATGATAATATTGAAAATGTTTATTCTCGAATAGAAGTGGCCGTGGTAATAATAGCAGAGTGGAGAGATCGAACTATCATGCCAATTTTCAGTTCGATATCTTCTAAAATACAATAGTTTGTGTGATGGAAAATTTAATGTGCCGAGTCTGAGTGTAATTATGCCCGGTAATTCTATGCATCCATCCATTAGTTACGAGAATGCTACTGGGAACGATGTTGTGCTATTTGCAGTGAACAGTTGCCTGTGACTTTCAAGATGTCAGTCCATCTAACAGGAAGACGAGCAGCGCTGCGTCGTCCGTTTCATGGTCGCCACTTGAGAACCTTTCTTTCCCAACGGTTGTCGCTTTAACAATCAATGTGGCGTGCTTATTAAAATTTCAATGTGCTAATTCTTCGTATACTGTCCGTTACACCTATTTTTTACGAACTTCTATATTATGGATTTTATCACGTAGAGAAACACCGAGAGTAGAACTTTCCATAGCACATTGAACGAGTTTGAGCCTTTTTATGAGACCGACATTTAAAGACCACGCACGTTTTAGTGTCGTATGTTATCGCTGATAACACATAATATGTTTGTAAAATGCCCCGCAATACAAGAATTAGTTTCTCAGTGATAGGCATCATTATAAAATATGTTGTTTGTAATCTAAATCTGAACTAATCTGAACTAAATTATTTTAACACAATTAAATCTTTCATTCACCATTCATCTCAGCTCATATATGCCTCACCACTGGGCTCGGACTACCTTTTCAATAGTAGGGAAATTAACCCACGGCGTGAGTCAGATGGGTCGGTATAGGATTGTTCTTCGACTCTCCCCTCTACTGAGTCTATTGAATTGTATTCTTACTCCATCAGCACGCGGCAAATCCTTCGTTGCATTTTTGCCTTACTAATGAAGTCTGTTTGGCACATCGGTTGGCTTGGACAGTTTCAAAGTTTATTACATACATATATAGAAACAATGTAGGCCTTATATCAAGGCTCAAAGTCGCTCAGCGTGCTATGGAGCGGGCTATGCTCGGGATTTCTCTGCGAGATAGAATCCGGAATACGGAAATCCGCAGAAGAACGGGTGTAACCGACATATCACGAAGAATTAGCACGCTGAAGTGGCAGGCTATATCGCTCGACGAACCGACTACCGCTGGGGAAGAAAGGTTCTCGAGTGGCGACCACGTATCGGACGACACAGTGTTGGACCGATGACTTAGTGAAAGTTGCTGGGCGTCGTTGGATGCAGGTGGCACAGGACCGCACATTGTGGCGCAACATGAGGGAGGCCTACGTCCAGCAGTGGACGGCAATAGGCTGAAATGATGATGATGATGATAGAAACAAAAGTCGGATTTTGTTGGTAAATTTTTTTTTTACAATTTAATTAGACCATCAGATTAAGGCAATGACAAACCGCTAGCGTGAGATAGAACATTCTCTATTACCCGTGTAACTTTCTTTACGACATCCTTTATCATAAAACTATCATCATTACGCTGAACCCTATTACGGTCGGCAGTATAACACAAATATTAAAGCACTTCAAGGCCCATTTAATCTTGAAGGTGAGGTACCTTCTACTTAAAGCGTTAAGCTTTACTTTAGAAATTTACGATTATTAACAGTTTGATATATATTTATGAAGTATTGTATATAATAATTTTAACTTTTCGTGTGGCGACGGAGGAAGAATACAATTTTCCGCCACCGCTCTTGCTCGTAGAGGTCTCAAAAGATGACTAAGAAATATAATATGCTATATACATCTATGCAAGAGGAGGAAAACTCGAAAGAAAATCCTATACCAACACGTCTGACCAGAGCGGCATTAGATTAATTTCCCTCTTATAATGGAGGAGTCCCGAGCCCGACAGTGGGACGTATATCAGCTGAGATGATGAATATAAAACAATTATGATTACTAATGTTTACGCGAGCATTACACCTTGTAAATAAAGCTACACACTCTTCATCTTAGTTCCCCCGTGACCATGAACGCTACAAACTACTACAAAGTGTTTAAAACATAGGGCAAGCAAAAATCGAATACAAGCGCGATAAAATCCGTAAAATAATTTTATCTATAGTAATATTATAAACACGAAAGATTTGTTTGTTTGTTTGTATTGAATAGGCTCCGAAACTACTCGACCAATTTCAAAAATTCTTTTACCTACGGACAGCTATAACATCAGGGGGTAACATAGGTTATATTTTATCCCGGTATTCTCAAGGGATTGGGAAATACGCGGGTAAGGCGACTGAAACCGAAGCGGGGCGGGTTGCTAGTTTACAATAAAACAATTATTCCATATACTTCTATATAAGGTGTTTTTAAATCAATACTAATCTATATTATCATCTTAGCTCATATAGCACGCATTGGCACTGGTATTAAGCCTCTTCTAAAATGCAAAGAAAATTGATGTCCTATTCCACGTCAACGTTAATCAGACGGGTTCATTTTGAGTTTTCTTCCTCTTCCATAAAGATTATCTACATATACGATTCGTGGTCAGAAAAAGGAGTGTAGAATTATATTCTTACTCCGTCAGCACGTGGATTATACAGAGCGCGAAATAACAAACAATATTATGGTCATATGTTGCACAGGGTTTCATATAAGATACACCAGTCCATCAAAAATGAATGAATGCTATAGTAACTGCAATGTACTTGCATAATTTGTACTTAGTTTTTTAATACAGAAATATATCAAATTTAATAAATATAAATTAATATTAATTTCTATATCAGAAAAACTAAATTAAAATAAACTCATAACAAGATTTATTACTGACAATAATAATAATAATGAATACAATATTTTTTAGGTCGGATCCTTGCCATATTTATTTAAAATTAAAAATAATACAACGTTAAATAACAATTTTTGAATTTAGAATACTTATTCGAAAATGGAAACAAAAATTGAATTGAAATAACAAGATGGCTACATTCTTATTCCTATACATTATGTCATCAAAGCGTCAACTAATCTTCATAATGTCTAGTTCTATTTAGAATTTTGCACAGTCACGATACAACTTATTGCAATTCGAGCACGTTTTCCTGTCTGAGGCGCGAGTATGAATAACGCCCAATAAATAAAAAAGAATATGTAGATAAGAAAAATAGCGTATAAAAATTTACAAGAAAAGATAAGAAAAATGAGGAAGAGGATTTAAATACATGACCGGTCGAGGTATTAAATTTAAAAAAAAAAAATCACCTAGTAATTTGTCAGTTTGTTCGATAAACTCCATCTAGTTCACAGTACCAACCTAGCTGTTTCCCTGTTATTACAGAGGTCCATTGAGTATTAGAAGGGTTGATTGTTCATTTGCCGTAAAAAGCAATAAAACAACTGCTTAATCTTAGAATAATAACGTATAGAAGGTAAGTTCACGCACAAAAAGTGAGGCATTTCAATTGGAGCCTAATGGAGCTTACACCGGAACCGTTACGTAATGTACAAGTCATTGTACTGCACGAACGTACGCAACTCTTAAAAAATAAATAGGTAATTATGACGGTCTGTGCATGCAAATGGTGTCACAACACATTTGAAAAATATAAAAAGATTATTAACATTACTTTTAAAGGTAATTTGACGATTTATGTTAATAAAAACAAAATTTGATTTCATAATTTGTATAGTGGTGTGCGTGTGTACGTGTATAATCGTCTGCGCGCCATTAGTATTTTTAGATTCAAATTTTGAAAGTTCGAAGTATTGACACTATCCTTCTATACGTTATTATTCTAAGTGCTTAATATTTACCTATAATATTATGCATGTCATGAAGATACCAATGTTGGCAATATTGTATGGTACATTTAGGCCGAGCGCATACATACAACTTTTTTATCCACTAAACAGTTTAGTCGAATTTAGTATTTCTCATAACTCATTTCCACAAAACTAATCTAGTTAGTTTATCCGTATTGTAACGGAGTAAGACTAGAATTTACCAATCTTGCTCGTTGGTATGATATAATACGCACATAACGTTAATTAAAGAGAAGGAAAACTCAAAACAAAACCCTATACTATAGCAACCTGTCCGAGTAGCATCAATTTCCCTCCTATTGTGGTAGACGCTCGAACCTAACAGTGGGACGCATATGAGTTGAGATGAGATCGAGATGGATTCAAGTCCCTGGTATAGAATCCATTTTCACTAGAACAAGTTTTTAAAAAAAATAGTTTTGTACTATTAAAAATTGTATATATGTTCTAGGCTTTATTTGATAGTAACTTGAAACTATAAAATATTTTTTTGTTGAATCAATGAAATAAATAGAACACACGCAACTAATTTGTGCAAGCGTATTGTTTAACGAATGCTTACTATAGCGAATATGGTATGAATAAAATGCAAGACGGCACAAATGGTGTAGTGATTAAAATAATCATCGTGCCAAGTGAATTTGAATTATCATCATATCAGCTCATATAAGTCTCACTACAGGGCTTGGGCTATCTCCACAATGAGAGGGAAATAAACTTTACAATACTATGCTGGTGAGACAAGTTGGTATAGGATTTTGTTTCGAGTATGCCCACTTTTAGATAGCATAGATGTTATAATTATGTGCTAACCCTTAGTTGTCGTTTACATCTTTTTTTTTTTCGTTTTTTTTTTTTTTTTTTTTTTATTGGAAACGGTGGCAAACGAGCAAACAGTACACCTGATGGTAAGTGTTGCTGCCACTCATGGACCTTTACAAGGCTGCTGCCTACCGCGAAGAAAGTGAAGGGAGTGTGAATGCGTGCATTGAGGCTTGGTGATGCCAAGGGCACCACCAAAACCCTCCACACTCAAACACCCTCAGAAAGTTGGGCTTCCGGATCTCTCGCTCACCAAACGAAGCGCAGTAACAAATCGCTACTACTTAGACGTCGATTTTCTGCGAGAGTGTGGTACTGCCCCGGACGGACCGGCCCGCGGCTGTAGACAGATAACTGTCGACAGTGTGGTCCTACCACCTTAGCCATATCTACGGGCAAGGTAGCTGTGAATTGTATTCCTATTCTGTCAACATACGGAATGTTTGATTCAAATACCGGATAATGCTTTGTGCGATCCACAAATCGTTGTTCCGAGTCTGGATGTAGTTTGCGTTTAGTTAATCCCATTTTATTAGTTACACAGTTTAGGATGCACTTTTTAAAAAAAATTAGGTTATCGTATCGTCAAAGAGTATTACAATTCGTTCCATTTTTTTTTTGGGGTGGGCTGCGGTCGGCGCGCTCCTCGCACCACTCCGTCCGGGGCGACAGAGGGGCGTAAGCATGCAACACCCGCAACCCACCCGAAAACCACGTCGCCTTCGTCGTTGGGCCGACCACCGGAGCAGGGTTACTTGACATCAGTGGTCGGCCCGACAGAATACCCCCTATTGGGGTACCCTCCCATCGACCGACGTCCCCCCATCGGGGAGGACATCGGTCTTTCCTCATGCGGTCGGCCTCTCGGCGGGTGACTGACTAATGCCCGGTCACGTCACCCGCGGCCTCGGCTAGGGCGGCATGAGACGCAGGTAGTTGCGCCTACGCCGCCCCAGTCGCCGGCGGCGGATCTCCTCATCGAGGCTGCGCTCCTCGCGCAGGCGATCCGCCACCTCCTTCCGCGAGATCACTGTCTCGCAGAAGGCTGCGACCGCGTCCCAATTCCCGACGCTGTCGACTATCGCCCTAGCGATAGCCGGCAGCGTCAGGTCTGCACCGATGATTGCGACGAGTTCACAGCGCTGCACTGCCCAAGCCGCGCAGGCCTCGAGCGTATGGCGCGCCGTGTCCTCGTCGCAATCGCAGTGGTGGCAGGACGGTGTACTCTCTCTCCTAACGACCTTGTGCAGGTAACAATTCGTTCCATGCGGAACGCTTTTAGATGAAGGCAATTCGCGTAGCATATCACGCTTGCCAGGGTTGCGTAGAACGAGCATATGATATGGAGCCATATAGGCTTCACACGAACCTATCCCAATTCCCTTCAGTGCCGTGTAGCCGAGAGGTGAATTCCAAATCCCAAACGAAAAAACCTCAACTCGTTCCAGGTGCTGCGGATTCGATTCCCATGACCCCTCGTCAATACATTGTGCGATGCATCCTTATCCATTAACGATTAAATAATTATTTAATTTGAAATAAAAGTATTTTTACGGTTTTTATCAAGACTATAACCCCTTGACTATGAACGCTTCAAAACGTCGGTAACTTGTAAACCAAATACAAACAAACAATATAAAATTCATAAAAAAAATAGTTATATTCCAATTCATCATGTGTAAACTCGTGTAAATACTTTAAATCATAATATAATTTATAATATTCATATTTACATTTTACATGGTACTGCATGTAGAATTTCACTACAAATGAAATGAAATAATTTATTTCACACAATATAGAGTACATTATAGTTGTCACAAAATAAGAGGCCCGTTTTGACATTTGGTCTTACCGATGTAATTAGTGATGGACCATACGACTCGGTACTCGATACTCACGATAAATCGATTCAAGTTTGCATGAGTATATAATCGATTTGAATATGTATCGTAAAGTGCATTGGATTAAAGTCCTGATTTGAAAATTTTACTTAAACTGTGATATTGTAGGTATTTTGAAATGATACAATTTTACGAATGGTCATTTTTCTATCATTTAATATTTTTGTTACAATAACATTCACTCAATCTCTCAAAAATATCGAGAAAAAGTAAATCTTCAGTCAATCATTTTCTTAAGGTGATGAGCCAAAATTGTCAATTGAGCTATCGTACGTACCCATATATATATTATTTCTTTTTCATATTGGCAATATTGACGTCTCGAATTTTCAGTAAATATCATTACACAGCTGGTGAAATTCTGTAATTAGTTGGTCTAAATACTAGTATTAAATAATTTTATTTATTAATATAACACCGGCCAAGTAAGAGTCCGCCTTAAAAAAATATATCTTGATCGATTTATTTTTCCTTAACCGATTATTAATAGTCTGTGGACAATATGAAAAAATCGTTACGCCGCAGCATTTAGCCCAGTGGGCGGTACCCGTCAATGAAAAATGTAATTACCTTCAAAACATTTCGATTGCTAAAAAATAGAAAACTTCTTGGGCGTGAACTGTCAAAACGGGCCTTTTATTTTGTGACAACTATAGGTGTTTAGTGTGTTAGTTTGGCTCATCTATCTTGCCTGTAGAGACATGTGAAAATAATTGCACCATTTTAAATGGTTATGTCAATCATAATAAGAATTACAACAATAATAATGACCTTAAGGATATACACACATTTCTCGTAATTCGTAATAATTCTTGTCTAGTAACCATGATTTTAAATGTTTTTTAAATTGTGGTACAGAAATATATAAAGCGATTCTCTCATCGAGATCAAATAAAAAGGCGTAAGTATTTATTGAGTGCATTTCCTAGACATATACGCTACAGGTATTTCTATTTTACGACTGCGTTGCTATATTTGAAATACATCAATACATTCCAATGGTATTTCGACTATTTATAACAATATATTTTCATTGATTTCTACAGTATAACTGCCGGATATATTGCGAGGCACCTGTTACCATCACAAGCTAATTGAGACCTTAATTTATTAGTTTTATGATTGATTATAAATTAGTATTAACACATTATGTTAAATCAATGGTCAACTTCAAGAATGAATGTGTGAAGACGTCATCACTTCGAATAGTTTCGGTATTTACAGAAAATCGGTTATTATCGAAAATGTGTGTTGACCCAAAACTGTCAAATATGCAAGGTATAGAGTTATAGAGCTAACAAAAAGATTAAAACGAAACGTTTGAATTATTATAAAAATATTTCAAATAAGCAAATTTGATGTCGTTCGTTTAGTAACTGTAATAATATTTGTTTATAGATGTTATAATTTTTGGTAAAATAATATTTTAGTTTTTTTTTTATTTTTGCCATTACAAATTCGAATGCTTTTTAAATTTATTTGAGAGATAGCAATATAAAAATTAAAGACACATAAAAATGTTTTCATCATCATCTTCACAGCCCATATATGTCCCACTGCTGGGCTCGGGCCCCTATGGTAAGAAAATTGACCTACTATACCACGCTGGTCAGACGTTGTGATATAAGTTTTTGTTTAGAGATTTCCTTCTCTTGCATAGCTGTTATATGCATATTATATCCCTTAGTCGTCTTTTACGACACCGACAACGGGCAAGAGTGGGGTGATGAATTGTATTCTCACTCCGTCACCATACCGAATAAAAAAAGGAATACGAAAAAAAAAATGTTATAAAACGACTAAATTAATTTACGAAATAAGAATAAGGTATCTTTTTTACTCGTGTCTGTAGTATGTGACTTTTGAGTCTTCGCTTTTAGTAGAGCGATGGCGCCTTATTGAACGGTTCCTTTGGGAATTTTAACAGAACATGAAACGTTAAGAAAATAATATCACATTCACTTAAACAGTTTTTGTTTTACATTAAATTCAAATCATTTATTACCGCACTGAGAAGATCCGGCAAGAAACTCAGCGGGATTGTCTATTTTTTATTTATTTTTCTAATTTCTTTTAAATAAAATTACATCTTACAACATGCTTATTAATAGTTCCAGTGTAATGCCATTCGAAATATTATATAATATAGTTCACAAATGTAATGAGAAAATTATAGTTGGACCAGATCCCTCAAGCGGCACCCGATCACGAGTTAACTACAGGAGCAGCCATCACTCCCCTATAAAATTTCATTTAATTTATTTTATACTAGCAACCCGACCTCGCTTCGCTTCGGTTTCAGTTGCTTTACCCGCGGCGTAGTTCCCGTTCCTGTAGGAATACCGGGATAAAATATAGCCTATGTTACTCCCTGATATTATAGCTTTCCATTGGTGAAAGAATTTTTGAAATAGGTTCGGTGGTTTAAGCGTGAAAGCGTTACAAACAAACAAACAAACATCCTTACTTTCGCATTTATAATATTAGTATGTATAACACTACAACACATAGATATTCAATGTATTACAACTTTATAAGACGGCGACATGACATTTCACTACCGAAATTCCCGCCAAAATTCCAAAAATAAACGTAGAGGCAGAACATGTCATTACGAATTGACGCATCGCTATATTTAAATCGATACCAATCGAGTATCGAAAGATCGCGTGCATCGTTGCAGCTCGTAATCGATTGTCTGCAACCGACTCGTATGTGGGTCACCTTCTATTTGAAAGACACTGCGACACGTAATTGGTGTATTCCTCATCGCTCCGTGTCATTGCTCAATTATATTTTTGAAGTGAAACATACTATAGACAGGTTTGGACAGGGAGTAAATGCATGTAAGTCGTCATCGACATGGTCACATAACATGTTCACATTATATCTGTAGTTACGTCAATGTCACTATATCTGTACTGATAGATGTCTAAACCAGATAAATGTAAAAAAAGATAATTTACAAATTTTAATTACGATAGTGGAATTAATTTATATATCCAAAAATAACAATTACTTGTTAATAGTTTAAGTTTTCATTTCTGTCGGCAGTCCTCATGTTGCTACCATGTATACGGTTGAAACAGTAATAGTGGATTAACTGATTAAGTTATCTGCCTTATGAGAAAAGAAAAACTTTTGCATGTTCACAGAGATGAGATTGTTATGGAGAATAAATAATTAATTTGAACACTTTACGATAACTCTATCGTTATTTTTTTTACAGTTCATACACGTTCTACTGGCCTCATCCACAATGGTCGCGTAAAAAAAAAAGCTTCTATTATATTCACCAGATAAAATAAGAATAATTATAGGGATAGGAGATTTAATATGTATGTATATAATCTATATACAAAAGAAGTACAACTAAAAATACCACCCTATACCAAACACGTCTAATCAACCCCTCTTATTCAGGCGAAGACTTGGGCCTAGCAGTGGGACGTATATGAGCTGCGACGATGATGATGACAATGAAAGTAAGAATCTCATTCTCAATTATCTGTCTTACTAATATAACAATTGCGCAAGTTTGAACGACTGATTGTTAATCACGATGGAACTACAAGACATCTGGATTACATTTGGCACAGCAATACATTTTACATTTCAGAATTACATTTTACATCTCTAAATCAATTACATTATTATAAAATATAGAATTGCTATATAAAATTGATACACACAAACACGAATAAGGCACCAAGTGCAACAAGTGTGAATAATAAAGAAATAAGTAACCATTTTTTCAAAAACAACTGAAATGCACCGACAATAGTAGCACTCATAGGTACCAAAGAGAACAAACCAAATCTTAGTGCAGGTATGAATTACGTGTGCACAATAAAGAAATTAATAGCGGAAGAATATTAAGATTGTAACACAAAGAGCTCACAAGAGGCTTATTTACGACTCTTTGTTTATTTCTTGCTAGCTATGCCCGCCCGCGGCATTGCACGCGTTTATGTAGATTTTTATCCCTTGGGAAGAGTACCTTTTTACCTGAGGCTTTAAGGTACCAATAGCCTTGTCTGAACTCCTGACAATTTTTATGCGTGTAGATTTCACGATAATCGGTTGAGCATATAAGGTGTGAATTAGTCTAGACTAATCCACACTAATATTATAAAGAGGGAAAAATTGTATTTTTGGGTGTGTGTGTATGTTTGTAATGAATAAACTCAAAAACTACTGTGCCTATTTTAAAAATTCTTTCACCATTGGAAAGTTACATTCAATTTGAGTAACATAGGCTATATTTTATCCCGGTATTCTCACGGGAACGGGAACTACGCGAGTAAGGCGACTGAAACCGAAGCGAAGCGAGGGCGGGTTGCTAGTATTAAATAAACAAACACATTACCGCATATAACATCAGTTAGGCATCTGATATTTCTATGAAGTTCTCCATAAATGATATTAGTGTATTTAATACAGGACTTTACATTATACGTCATTTCACAAAACAGACGGATCAAGAGGTACCCAATAATTTTAGTTTGAGAAAAAATTGGTTGTCTGTAAATTCGATTTACGGAGGATAATTTTAAGTGATAATGTCATAAGAAAACATTGATATAATATTGCATACTTTTATGTATTAGTTATCACCGAATTATCAGTGTTCTATAATACAAACAAGGAGTTAATTGTAAATTACAATTTTTAGGATAAATTAACATTTAATTGCACTCGTTAATTCAAAAAAATCATATAAAGAGAGATAAATGCGTCACAAACCGAATGTTTAGGCCGATCGTACTCTCTCTCTCACTTGCACGCTCGGCACCGGCGGAACGTGACAACGAGTTACGCTTTTTCGGGCGTGCAGCCGACGTTCATCGTAAATCGACACATAATCACGTCAAAAATTATTTATATATAGTTGGAAACTAGCAACCCGCCCTCGCTTCGCTTCGGTTATAGGTTATAGTCGTTTTACCCGCGTAGTTCCCGTTCCCGTGGGAATACCGGGATAAAATATAGCCTAGTTTATGCCCTGATATTATAGCTTTCTATTGGTGAAAGAATTTTTGAAATCGGTCCAGCCGTTTTGAAGATTACCCGGAACAAACAGACAGTAAGACAAAAATTTTTTAATTGCTATTTTAGGCATAGGTGTCGTGCAAATAACCATGTGAGCATGAAAAAAGCCTATTATTTTGACATTACAAACAGACACTCCAATTTTATTTATTGGTATAAATAACCATTGCGGTATGTATACCTACACACTTAGAATAATAACATATAGAAGGTAAGTCCACGCCCAAAAAGTGAGGCATTTCAATTGGACCCTAATGGAGCCTACGCCGGAACAGTCCCGTAATGTACAAGTCATTGCACTGCACGAACGTATGCAACTCTTAAAAAATAAATAGGTAATTATGACGGCTTCTGCATTCAAATGGTGTCACAACACATTTGAAAAACATAAAAAGGTTTTTAACATTACTTTTAAAAGTATTTCGACGATTTATGTTAATAAAAACAAAATTTGATTTCATAATTTGTATAGTGGTTTCCGTGTGTACGTGTATAATCGTCTGCCCGCCATTAGTATTTTTAGATTCAAATTTTTAAAGTTCGAAGTACTGACACTATCCTTCTATACGTTATTATTCTAAGCCTACACATGTCGTACTTATTAGCATTGATGCGCTACATTGGCCTTTAGTTACCAAACATTGTGCTATTATCACATCTAAATAAGGCCACGATATATGTACATAGTCTACTGTTACAGAATAATGGGTATTGCTAATATTTAAATTTTAAAATATTATAATATCTTTATCTATACCAATAAATAAAATTGGAGTGTCTGTTTGTAATATCAAAATAACGTGCGACACCTATGCCTAAAATACAGATAAAAAAAAAATTGTCTGTCTGTTTGTTCCGGGTAAACTTCAAAACGGCTGGGGTGATTTCAAAAATTCTTTCACCAATGGAAAGCTATAATATCAGGGCGTAAACTAGGCTATATTTTATCCCGGTATTCCCACGGGAACGGGAACCACGCGGGTAAAACGACTAAAACCGAAGCGAGGGCGGGTTGCTAGTACCTATATAAATTTCTTGCGTACGTGTGTTTGTCACTGAACTCCTCCTAAAGGGCTAGACCGATGTTGATAAATTTTTGTGTGTATTCAAGAGGATTTGAGAATGGTTTAGATTCACAATTGGACTCGGTAGGTGGCGCTGCTGTCGAGTTTATTATATTTGAACAGAAAAACGTCTGTTGGGTCAGTTAGTATTATTATAAAGTGCTGTGAGGTAGCAGTTAAGAATACTATCAAGGGTAAGTGAGAGGGGGGGTGGGTAATTGTATTCATACGGAAAAATGTTACTAATAAAAAAGTAAGCTCCAAAATTAAAACCCATCATAGCTGTTCGTAAGTAATGCTCCTAACAGATTTCTACTTGTAAAAACAAATAGGTCGGCTCGTTCAGGGTACATAACATGCTTGCATAACTAAGTAGAAGTAATTTATGATTACGCTAGAGAGTCTGCGGCCCAAACCGCTTTATGACTTACAGCGTCCTAGCTATGGCTCTTAGAATACTAGAGCTACATGTACGGCAGTTCCATCTTCTGGCATATGTTCGTTTATCACTAAAAAGACTATAAAAAAATGTACTAATGTAATAATGACGGAATGCAAGATGCGTATAGAAGAGGAAATATTAGAACAAGTGCAAGAGTTTGTATATCTGGGATCTACATTTGCGAGAGATGGTAAATGTGAAAGTGATATTGAAAGAAGAGTGTGTACGGGAATTATGGTCAATGGTGCTTTGCGCATCTTTATGGGCAGCCAAAGCCTGTCTAAGAAGGCTCGCCTAGCTGTGTATAGGGGAGTGCTTGTACCAACTCTAATGTATGGAAGTGAGAGCTGGGTATGGCGGAAGAATAACGAAAGTAGAATAAATGCTGTGGAAATGAGAGCGCTGAGGAGCATGATTGGTGTGAAATTGAGTGTTAGAATTAAAAACAGAGTGATTAGGGAACGTTGTGGAATGGATATAGAGGTAGTGACAAGAATTGACAAAGGTATGTTAAGTTGGTTCGGCCATGTAGAGAGAATGAATGCAAGGAGACTAACAAGAAGAATTTATACGGCGAATGTGAACAGAAGTGTTGGAAGGGGAAGACCGAGGCGGACATTCCACAATCAAATCGGGGACGTTCTTAAGAAAGGCCAGGTTAGGAGTACCCTGAACCGAAGAACATATATGAGGAGATTAATGAATGTAGACGAGGCGAAAGTGGTATGTCAAGATCGTAGCAAGTGGAAGGAAGTGGTCTCTGCCTACTCCTATGGGGAAAAAGGCGTGATTATATGTATATATGTAAAAATGTACACATAAAACAACACTGTCTGTCAAGTACACTTATATAATCTATCAATCATAATCATTTCAGCTCAAACACGTCCCACTGTTGGGTTCGAGCCTCCTCCATAATAGGAGGGAAATTGAACTACCACGCTGATCGAACATGTTGGGTGGTTAGTTTCATTTAAAGTTTTCATTCTCTTGCACAGATGTTATATGCATATTATATCTTAGTAGTCTTTTATGACTCCTACGGGCAAAAGAGGGGGTTTGAATTGTATTCTTACACCATCACCACACGAAAATATAATCTATATACATACATAGAAACAATAAAAAATCGCAAACAATGCCCGTATAGAGCGAAAATAAAAATTGTTTTATTAAAGACAATTGAGGATGCGCAACTGACGTAGCGATGAAAACTCCATCAACTTTTTCACACTGTTCACGGCCGCGCCGTTGCCGTCATGCCCCCCTATTGTATCGTACTCGTAAATATTTGAAAAACGCCCGTGGCACTGCTGAATGCGACTATATAACTGGACTTATATATTTACATATAGGATAGTACGTCGAACACTCGCAACTTGGCCATGAAATACGCGTTTTAGATTAAATTTAAGACAAGAATAAACTTGAAATAATAGTTTTATACGGACTTTGTATTTGTTTTTATCCGTATGGTGAAGGAGTAAGATTACAATTCACTTACTCTCTATCTTACTCGTGCATATTATAAAAGATGACTAAGGGATATCGTAAGCATATAACATCTAAGAGAAGGGAAATTCAAAACAAAACCATATTGTAAATAAAACTACTTTTACGGATTATATCGCGTTTGTATTTGATTTATGATTGCCCGACGTTTCGAACACTTTGCAGCATTCATGGTCACGGGCGGACTAAGGTGTCTCACGTCCAACAAGTAATCGTTATTACAGACATTTACAATTATCTACCCGATACAGAAAATAGTTATAAACTTATTAAATTGTTACCCACATTTTAGTACAAATTTATTGCCAGTGTAAGAAGAAAATGAAATGTTTTGTTAGTTTTAAATCAACAAATTGTAATAATAATTGCTACAAATTTAATAATTAATAATTACTAACCATAAACAATATAATTTTTCATATGGATTCATTTTCTTCTTACACTGGCAATAAATTTGTACTAAAATGTGGGTAACAATTTAATAAGTTTATAACTATTTTCTGTATCGGGTAGATAATTGTAAATGTCTGTAATAACGATTACTTGTTGGACGTGAGACACCTTAGTCCGCCCGTGACCATGAATGCTGCAAAGTGTTCGAAACGTCGGGCAATCATAAATCAAATACAAACGCGATATAATCCGTAAAAGTAGTTTTATTTACAATGTGTAGTGCTCGCGTAAACATCAGATATCATTACAAAACCATATATCAACATGTCTAACCAGAATGATGCAGTGAAGTCAATTTCCGTCCTATTGTGGAGGAGGCCCGAGCCCAACAGTGGGACGTGTACGGGCTGAGATGACGATGATGATGTGGCATCTATGCATGAGAAGGAAACTCGATGGTATAGTAGGTCAATTTCCTTCCCATAGAAGAGGAGGCCTGAGCCCAACAGTGGGACGTAATCGTCCTACTGAAATGATTATGAAAAAGAAATAAAACTTCTTCGCCCCATATCTAAATGTTGCACTTGGGGACGGGATAGTTCTTCGATGGGAGATAATATATTTACTGCCAGTTGTCTTTCTATTGTAGTGATTTATTTATTTAGTCACTTTTGTACGACACCTGCGGGCAAGATGTTAATAAATTGTATTCGTATTTTTCTCGGAGATATAAAATGTTTTGAAACGGACAATGTCTTTTAATTAATTGATTTAAATCTTCTAGTCCTAGAATTAAAAGTGAAATCATCACGCAGGATGATTCTTTGCGATCTAGAAATGGTTGCTATAAGTCTGGATAAATACGCATATGAGTTTGCATCTTACCCTTTACGCCTAAACCATTGAACCGATTTCATAATTTTAAAGAAATTGATAGCTAATACCAATGGATCATCTCAGTATTCCCACGCAACGGAAACTTTGCGTATGAAACCGTAGCAATTCGCTAGAATAAACTCTTGTTAGTATAATTTTCAACACATACAATATCACAAAAGTGTATTCCAAAGTTATTATGAATTTAAGTAAATTCGAAATATTTAGATACCTACATTCAGTGCCATAAAGATTTTTGTTAGCGTTGTTTGTGTAAGCCAAAAGGCTGCACAATACATCTCGATTTAATCTTCAATGGCTTTTGAACTTTCAACAGCAATTAAATACAGAAGTAATTCAATAAATCCATCAACACGACAGTCGTACTTCGAAAGTGAATGATGCGACCGTAAAATCAGCTTTAAAGGCTACGGGAAGTTGTTACGGGCTAAAAGCGATTAATATAAAGCCAAATGTTTTTGAATTGTGTCAATCACGACGCAAGAAATACAACACATTGTAACATTTTACATTGTTAACAGCGGAGATGTTATCAAATCTGTTTAACCTGATTTTTTTTTAAATAAAATACAGAACGAGAGACTGTGTGCGGTGACGGAGTAAGAATACAATTCAGCACTCCCTATCTTGCCCGTGGATGTCGTAAAAGACGACTAAGGGATATAATATGCGTATAACAGCTATGCAAGAGAAGGAAAACTCGAAATAAGCCCTATACCAACATGTCGGCTCAGCATTGTATAGTAGGTCAATTTCTCTGCTATTGGGGACGTGTATAATTTGAAAAGTAACTAGATATGCACAGAGAAAACTCATAGAGTACTTGTATGAAAATGATTTTGTCGTCAAAAGACTGCGAAGCATTAAGGCTTACATCGTTATTCATTCACGACGTCGGCATTTCATGCAGTGGAAGCGTAAGTACATAGAATATTGTAACATGAAGCTCAAAGGATGCGCTTGTGACGCGACGAACGATTGTATCATTGGATACACACGTAATTTGTGTTACAAATATACATTACCGTAACCTGTTGTGACTTATTTTACACTAAAGGGAATTTTAAGTGAAATATGTTTGCGTTTTGACGCTCTTTATAATACAACTAGCAACCCGCCCTCGCTTCGCTTCGGTTATAGGTTATAGTCGTTTTACCCGCGTAGCTCCCGTTCCCGTGGTAATACCGGGATAAAATATAGCCTAGTTTACACCCTGATATTATAGCTTTCCATTGGTGAAAGAATTTTTGAAATCGGTCCAGCCGTTTTGAAGATTACCCGGAACAAACAGACAGACAGACAAAAATTTTTTAATTGCTATTTTAGGCATAGGTGTCGTGCAAATAACCGTGTGAGCATGAAAAAAGCCTATTATTTTGACATTACAAACAGACACTCCAATTTTATTTATTGGTATAGACTAGCGAATTGCCGCCGTTTCAGCCGCGTAGTTCCCGTTTCCATAGGAATCATCATCATCATCATCGCAGCCCACATACGTCCCACTGTTGGTGAGCCCAACAACCAACACGCCTCCTCTACAATGGGAGGGCATTTGACCTGCTATACCATGCTGGTCAGACACGTTGGTATAAGGTTTCATTTCGAGTTTGCCTTCTCTTGCACAAATGTTATGTACATATTATATCCCCTAGTCGTCTTTTACGATATCCACGGGCAAGATAGGGAATGGTGAATTGTACTTTTACTCTGTCACCACACGGAAAATTTTATAGGAATACCGGGATAAAATGTAACCTAAGTTATACAGACAGCTAGCTAGTACTAAAATATTATCGATTTTGATAACCATGTGAGCACGAAGAAAACGTATTATTTTGACATTACAAATAGACATTTAAATTTCATTTATTTGTATAGATTAAAAACACTCGCATTTTATGGACAACTTGTTCGAAGATAGCTTTGCTTCTATGCGAGTCTGAAGTGAGAATACAATTCAATACTTCCTATCTCACCCTTGGATGTCGTAAAAGACGTTTAAGGGATATAATATGGATACAATATTGAATATGGATGCAAGAGAAAGAAAATTCGATAGAAAACCCCGCATCAACACGTCCGGCCGTGGTATAGTAAATCAATTTCCTTCCCACGGTGGAGGAGGCTCAAACAAGATAATGGGATGTATATGAGCTGAGATGAAGAATATTTGTGTTAAATAACTTATTATAATAAAATTAAAATATAAAACTACTAAAGAAAGAACGAAAAAAAAAATGATTTTATTATCACAGTCTCGACAAACAATAGCAATACTACTAGATACAATTTTTCCGTGTGGTGACGGAGTAAGAATACAATTCACCACCCGTTCTCATACTCGTGGGTGTCGTAAAAGACGACTAAAGGATATATTACGCATATGACATCTATGCAAGAGATGTAAAGCTCAAAACAAAACCCTATACCAACCTGTCTCATCAGCATGGTATAGTAAGGTCAATTTCCCTCTTATTATGGAGGAGGCTCGAGCTAAGCAGTGATACGTAAATGAGTCGAAATGATGAATGATGATGAGATACAATTTATGATTAATGAAATGGCAATTGAATGTATAGTGACTGTCAACGAGGCACTATCACACTCAGCATATTGCTGCATTGTTAAGACACAACAGGACCTCTATTATCCGTGGGTGTCGTAAGAGCCGACTAAGGGATATAATATGCATGTAACATTAATGCAAGAGAAGGGAAACTCATCTAACATATCTATTCAGACTGGTGTAGTAGGTCAATTTCTCATCTATTTTGAAGGAAAATCGAGCCCAATAGTGGGACATATGTATATGTCACCGTATTATTGTAGGAATCGTTAGTTTATAAACTATCTAGTGAGATTATAAACTATCGATAGATTGTGAACGGACACAAAAATTTACAATCTAATGCTTATATTTTCGTAAGATTATAAACTGACTAGCAACCCGCCCTCGCTTCGCTTCGGTTATAGGTTATAGTCGTTTTACCCGCGTAGTTCCCGTTCCCATGGGAATACCGGGATAAAATATAGCCTAGTTTACGCCCTAATATTATAGCTTTCCATTGGTGAAAGAATTTTTGAAATCGGTCCAGCCGTTTTGAAGATTACCCGGAACAAACAGACAGACAGACAGACAGACAGACAAAAATTTTTTAATTGCTATTTTAGGCATAGGTGTCGTGCAAATAACCGTGTAAGCATGAAAAAAGCCTATTATTTTGACATTACAAACAGACACTCCAATTTTATTTATTGGTATAGATTATGTTCAACCGTCAAATTGTGATTTTAATACTTTTAACCATCAGTTCAAAAGAAATGACCCAATCACAGCACTGTCTTACAATTTCTCGCCTGCGAATTTGTGAACAGTCCTCCGATTGATTGAAGTTATAGATAGCATGTGTTCGTGTGCATAGAGTTACAAACATAATTATCAGCAATTAAAAAGCTCATTGTCAGCAAATATTAACGTACATTATTAAATACCACCAAAAAACTATTTTTAATATTTTTAGATTGATGTAATGTAGTAATGTCGCTAAAATAATAATGGCGGCGGGGCAGCATGTGAAAACAATGATTCGTTGAACTAATCAGCGTGCACTTTGCGTTTTGTTCACAATTTGACGGTTGAACATAGTCAGTTTATAAACTTACGAAAATATAAGCATTAGATTGTAAATTTTTGTGTCTGTTCACAATCTGTCGATAGTTTATAATCTCACTAGATAGTTTATAAACTAACGGTTCATACAATAATACGGTGACATATATAAGACTGAGAATGATGGCTTCTACGTATAGTGAGTCATCTGAAAAATTCCAATTTTACAGGGGAACGTGTCAAAGATAAAATGTATACATTTATTCAAATTCTTATTCTAGGATTTTTATGTTTTTGTATTGATTACGACGTGATTCATTGGAGATTTAAATAGTTAACGGGTTCAAACCATTTTTAATAGAGGTCAAACATCTTAGGAAACGACAAGGATCCATCCAAAAATTTACGATTTGTATCTTTGCGGGTGTAATGAACTTTCAAAGGTGAAAAAGCTTCAATGGTTTTTTTTTTAATTTTTGTGAACGAGATTGATAAATAAGGTTATTTTTTATCATTTTATCGAAAAAGTTAAAATACCTAAAAATGTTAGTTGACTCACTATACTTAGGAGTCATGGAGATGATATAGTAGAAGACAAAAATGGTAGTAAAGTTAAAAAACAAAATAAGTAGGCATTTTTTTAAGAAATGCGCCAATAAAGAGGGCTGGCCTTAGATCTAATCGCCATATTTAATAGCAAAGAGTCTTTAGATGAAAGCACTTTTCAGAATTATTAATAAATAAATCGCGCATATTGCGGCCCCATGAAGTCTTATCAAAGTCGATACTCGCTCGAGGCTCGGCCCGTCAATTGCGAACTTGGCCGTAAACGGTAAGTATGCAGATTCGACGACAAATAGTTGCTCCAACTTCTTATTCACTTTGCTACTGAATTCTTACTGTAATGTTTCTGGGGTTAACTGTAACAGGGTTAAAAGTATTACAAAGTTCTATTCAATTATTATTCAGCGAGAAAATACGAATAGACTCACGATAACATTTCTGACATTCTTTATCATCGTCAATAGTGTATTCTTATAATTATAACTGAAAAAATTATTTCATTTAATGAGAGGTGTAGCTATTTAAAACAAATCACTGATTCTGACGTTTACGCGAGTATTACACATTGTAAATAAAACTTACGGATTTTATCGCGTTTGCATTTGATTTTTGATTGCCCGACGTTTCGAACACTTTACAGCGGTCGTGGTCATGGGCGGACTAAGATATCTGACGTCCAACAGGTCATCGTTATTACAGATATTAAGACAGTTAAAGAAAAGTTAAGTATTAACTGCACATTTTTAATGCTCGATATCCAATGAGCGAATAAATGGAACGCATCAGAAAACAGATAAATGCTTTCAATTTTATTGCATTCGAATTATAAACATTTAATTTTTATTGCAACTGTTGGGGTTGATCATTTACAGTAATTTACATTAATTTACCCGTGATTACAGTAAAAAAAATCACTGCTTATTCTCCTTATTTATACATTGATAATTAGCATCTTCTATACAATCTTTGTTTTCAATGCTCAAAACACATTTATTTTTAGGTAATCATTACTGTTATGGTAAAAAAACACGACATTAATTACACTAGCAGTAGACTAAGATGTACCTACATGCCGCAAACATGTAGGTTTACTTTTATTCGCAACTAGCTGACCCGGCGAACTTAGTAACGCCATAACTTTTTTCGTAAATATATTTTCTAAATTTTCCGCAAATATAGTCTCTAATGGAAGAATCATTACAGCTTTTATCGGGAAAGATTCGATAGTTTTGGTCGCGGCATTGTTAATGATGATTCGAAGGGAATACAAATTACTCATTATTATTGTTTTCTGACAAAATTATAATTATCAAATTTTCAACCATACTTAAGCATAGACAAAATTTCGTTTAGCTGTCATTTGAATTTTGTTATTACATATTAAACGCGTTTTTTATACTACATTTCATAGTGACTTGTTTTCTGTTTGACATTTTGTGTCACGTCACACGGGAATGCGATCGAACGGGATAAAAGAGTTATTGGCGAAATCTTGTAAACACCATTAAAAAAAAAGAAACGGGATAAAAAAATATCCTATGTCCGTCTCCTAGTTCTAAGCTTCCTCCCCACCAATTTTCAGCCAAATCTGGACAGCCGTTCTTGAGTTATAAACATAGTAACTAACACGACTTTCTTTTATATATGTAGATTTTATTTAAAAATATGTAAATAATACTTAATTATATACTCTTCGTGAAATAAATTCTTGTCGTGCCATTATGTTTTGATTCCAAAATTAAAAGAACAAAGTCAATCAATTAGAATTAAATGAATTACTTATTAATAATTTACTCACTACAAAGCATTGTGTTTAGTTATTTCAAAATGGTTTCTAGCTTTAAATTCCATTCCAATCTATATCTTTCTCTTTCACTCTTCAGTTTACAAAGCACTCAACGTGCCTGATATCAGGAAGATATTAAATTACTTGGCTACAGCGGCCATGTTGGTTGTGTCAACAATATCTACCAGGTGGGCTGATAAGGCACATCGAATCACGAGGCGAGGTCCCACTACGAGAGATACAGCTCGAATTAAGGACATCATAAATACGAAAAGATATTTATTTATTTACTATAAAAACTTATATCTATCAGTACAGGCAACAAGCCCAATACGACAGAGTAGTGAACTATCTTAATCTATATCTATCTATACCTAGCGTTAGGTTCCCACTATCTAAAAAGAAAATATAAACATTGACATCTTTAAGAAAAATAAATAAATGTCTCTCTCTCTTTGAGAACTTACAGAAGAAACTAATAAGAATAAGGAGTGCACAGGGAGTATAGTGGTATAAATACTTCGTTGTCCCTTGAAATATTTTGGGTGCCTAGTCTGTGTAGCACAATCCTTTAGGCGATCACAATACATTGCTCATAATTTTGGCTGTGATTTGTGTAGGTAGTAGAAGTAGTAGGTAGTAGTTCATTATATGCATGCACAGAAGACAAAAAGAAGATTTATAAACATCGTGTGCTTTAATATTAAACAATACATTGTGAACAACTACAATTATTTTATTTGAACATCAATCATTAGGAGGATTCTTTAATTGCAGACATTCTATATTATGGCGATTATATCCGAAAAGATAACCCGCCGTGATGGCCACTAAGGTAAAGGAATCGGTACCCGGGGGTCAATACGGTAGGTTACGCGGCCGCACTCCGCCCTACCGTCGACCTCCGCGGATGGGGTGGGGTGTGTTCAGACCATAGCCTACCCATATAAATATCATATCGGTTATTAATAAAAATTCAAACCTATCTGTATTAAGGACAAATACGGTTCGCTCATCTCCATTCATCTAGCAGTCTCACCTAGCTCTAAACAATCGTTCCTAGGAGCACCAGCTAGAAATGTAAACTGACGTTCAGAAGCAACGCTGATAATGATCTTGGAGATCGTTTCGTACTTCCCGCCGCCAGTTCACGACAAACGTCAACTGCAATAGTTTTTGGCCCCAAGAGAATAAATAAAAAGGTTTTTGAAAAGTATTCGCGATACGGCACGATAGAATTTCGTCGCCTGTTATTTTGTGACTGTTTGGTATTTTATTTATTCTTCTTCCTTCTTTTTTTAAGCTCAACGACGTTCCACTATTGGCATCGGATCTCCTTCATAATGAGAGGAAAATCGATTTAATATACTACTTTGATCATACAGTTTGATTGATCATAGGTTTAAACTCGATTTTTCCTACTTTTATATCGATGTCGGGACAAGAAAAGTGGTGCAGAAATGTTTTCTTACTCTGCCACCATACAAAACCGTTTGTTATTTTATTTCGTTTTTTTTTTAGTGTGAAAGGACTGCAAAATATTTTAATATGCATGAGCATTTTATCTTTTACATGTTTTAATTCTATTATTAAAAAAAAAAAATCCGCGTGGTGACGGAGTAAGAATACAATTCACCACTCCCTTCTCTTCTTGATCTTGATCTTGCCCGTTGATGTCGTAAAAGACGACTATGGGATATAATATGCACATAACATCTCTGCAAGAGAAGGAAAACCCCATACGAACATATCTGACAAACATGATATAGTAGGTCGGATTCTCTCCCATTATGGAGGAGGCCTGCCTGCCCAACAGGGGGACGTATGTGGGCTGCGATGATAATGATGATTAAAAATTTAAAAAAATGCCTGCATGTACATAAGTGCTTGCGTGCGTGCTTGAATTCAACATAGGCAACCAATAGGTATTATTAAACAATCTGATTAGAACAAAACGGAAGTAAATCTTCGTAGAAACTAAAGAGAATTTTTAACAACTATAAATATAATAATAATAATATAAATAAATAAAAGTTTTACAACTGCTTGATTCATGAAAGCGCATTCTGTGTATGCTAAATGACGCCACGTTGCATGTTGTGCTATTCTAAGAACTATGCCGAATCATCTTATTTGTGGACGTTAAAAATTACATAAATTCTCCTAGTGTTTATTTTTACGATTGAAATATGTAGCGGTCATAATGTCGCACAGATATATAATATCAAACGGCGATCGGAGTGATTTATAAAAGAGAAAGTGCAAGGACGAGGTCAGACTGTATTAAAATATATACTTTCCCGAATATCTCAAAGATCCATCCAACCATCCATCAGCCCGTAGACGACCACTGTTGGACATAGACCTCCCCAGGGAAGAAATAATGCCACAATCGCCATGCTTGGTAGGCGGGTTGGCGATCGCAATAGGTGTTATAAGTTTTCCCAGGATATAGCCACTGGTCACTTTCCTGGTGAAACCCTTAGCCGATTCTTACGTTTCCCATGAGCAAGTAAGGGATGACGACAATTGTATTCTATCCCGTCACCACACGAGTTAATCTCAAAGTTAGCAACTGCTTTTTATCAAAAACTAGTAATGCTAAAAGTCAAGTGGAATTCAAGAACAATTTTTTTTAAACTGCCTCATATTAAGTATGTATAGTTTTAATTCTTGAAAGAATGGTACGCGAATAGAATCCATGATATTAAAGAATATATTATAGATTGGATTTACCTGTATGGTGACAGAGTAAGAATACAATCGTAAAGTACGACTAAGGAATATGATGGGCATAGAATAGCTATGAAAGAGAAGGAAAAGTCGAAACGTAGCCCTATGCCGACATATCTTCCTAGCGTGATGTAGTAGGTCAATTTCCCTTCCATAGCGAAAGAGGCCCGAGCCCAACAGTGGGACACGTATGGGCTAAGATGATGAGATGAAATAAATTTATTTAAGACATCTCTATAAGAGTCCGTTGACAGTATATTTTTAAATTATTATCGAGACCATCATTATTTAAAAAACACGAAACGACATTTGATTACTCCTATTACAAATGGATGTCTAGAAAAGATAAAAGGACGTGAAAATACATAGCGCTGAAAGCATTTTTTAAACATAATTGTCATCATCATCTCCAGCTCCTGTGTATCCTACGGTTGGGCTCGAGACTTCTCCATAATTGATCTACTATACCATGCTAATCAGACGGGTTGACAAATGGTTTTATTTCGAGTTTTCTCTGGCAAAGATATCATTTGCACAAACTAGATATCACTTAATCGTCCTTTACAACATCCACTGACAACATAGGGGATAGTGAATTGTATTCTTACTCTGTCATCACACGGAAAAAATACTTAATTATTAATAATTTAAACACAAAAGCACTTTATGGGTTTGTTTATTTAGAGCCCAAATCTCTGAAACCGATTTAGCCAGTTGACAAACCTTTAAGCAGGATAGTGGTCGCATCCGTAGTGTCTTTTGTTTTGCAACTCAATTAAAACTTGTCGGCTTGTACAGACCACGCTTAGGAGGTAGTTACTCGTTAGTAAGTTAGGTCTATACATACATATGTCGCGAATACATCACTCAACTGTTACGATTGCGAGGGTCTAAGTGTTGGAACTTTTGATACGGTTCCGTTGTTAAAGTGGTTATTTATTAGCGATTGAAGCTGCCAAGTTTGCGAATTGGTTTTTCATAGTGTTATTAATTTAATGAAATTAAGCTTTCCGTGTGGCGACGGTGTAAGAATACAATTCACCACCCCCTATTTCGTCCGTGGGTGTTGTAAAAGGGTTTAAAAATGTATATAACATCTATGAAAGAAATAGAAAATTTAAAATGACAGCCTGTACTAATCCGCCTGACCAGCGTAGTCAGTTTCTCAACTGGAGGAGGCTTGAGCCCAGCAGTGGCAATTAAAATGCTATTAAAAGTATTATATAAAGTTATTAAAGCCAATGCTGCTAATCCTTACATTGAACGTATTTTTAAAGACGACTAAGAACTTGACATTAACTAGCACTAACTCCATTTCATGCCGTCTGGTCAACAACTAATTTCTCAAGAAGGGTTGAGGTCAAGCAAACGGCCGGTCTAAATGTGTGCCACATAAAAATCTCAAAGTCGCTCAGTCTATCATAGAAAGGGCTATGCTCTGGATTTATCTTCGAGGTCGAATTCGAAATACGAAAATCCGTAGAAAAGTTAAAAAAGTTGAAGGGATGAACTCGATGAAGCGATAACCGTTGGGAAAGAAAGGTTCTCGAGTGGCCACATATCGGACAAAGCAGTGTAGGACACTGAAACCAGGTGGACCGACGACCCGGTGAAAGTTGCTGGACGTTGAAGGAAGCAAGCGGTACAGGACTACATTTTTAACCGACTTCAAAAAATGAAGGAGGTTCTCAATGCGACTGTATTTTTTTATGTTTGTTACCTCAGAATTTTCGACTGATGATTCTTGATGATCGATTTTGATGATTCTTTTTTTATTCGTAAACCGGTGCTTCCCGTGTGTCATCTCAATTTGTTCCAGTTCTGACAATGGCATCGATGAGAAAACGGTTGAAGTCTATTTTTGTCATTCAGAATTATGTAGTGAAACATTAGGAAAACCTACGTCCAGCAATGGACTGTAGGAATGAGGAAAATGATGATGCACATCCCTTAATCGTTTTTTATGACACCCACGGACTAGATAGGGATAGTCACCGCACGGAAAGTGCGATCAAAAACAATAAATACACATAAGAAACCATAAGGTCTTATCTATAAACGGTGCAGTTGATTTCTGACACAATCGAGCGATGTTAATCGTAAGGCTGCGTCGGCCCGTATTTGTACAAGTGTTGCGTATATCTATGAAGTTCACAACACAATACTTGCTCTGTGACGACGTCCCGTGTTAGAATTTTACAATTTACACGATTCAATGTGTTTACTGGTTATTTTTTTGGACAAATTATGGCTTGAACATAGACCCCACCATCCGGGGGGACGCAAAATTGCTAATTAAGCTATTGAGTTTTTTAGAAATGGGTAACTATGAAACCTTATTGAACAAGGTGGTAGTGGGTTAATTTCTCTCCCTTTTTGAAGGAAGCTAAGGCCCAGCTGTCCTAGATTGTAAACAAAGAGAAAAAGAGAAAGACAAAAGAAACGCTGGTGAGATGATATCAAAAACACTGCGAGTCCATTTCGGAATAGGTAGAACATCTCAAACACGACTCGATTAGAAAGAGCTGGAGGAGGTCTTCGTGTCGCAAAGACACGCCGTTGACCAATAACAAATTTGTAAAAGTTTTGGAGTTTAATAATTTAAATTTAGTACTTTATAATATTTGATTACAAAAATAATTGTTTACTAAAATTATGTCGGCAATAAAGGCTTAATCTATACTAGTAGTATTATAAAGAGGAAAGGTTTGTATGTATGTTTGTAACGAATTGGCTCAAAAAGTACTGGACCGAGTTTAAAAATTCTTTCACCATTACAATGCTACATTATCCCTGAGTAACATAGGCTATATTTTATCCCGGTATTCCCACAGGAATAGGAACTACGCAGCTTAAAAGCGACTGAAACCGAAGCGAAGCGAGGGCGAGTTTCTGGGATATAAATAAAAGTCCAGCGGTGGGGCATACATGAGCCGTGATGATGATGGAATGTGTAATACTCGCATAAACATCAGCTATAATTATTATCAAGATTTCCACGTGTCCTAATACATTTTTGATCGCAAATAATTTTCTACAAGTTGATTGCATAATAAGCCAATTGATAAACGTCAACAGTCGAAGACCACACGCCATGAATAATTATAATCACCCAGAAGTACTTACATATGCAGGTACTGATCATATCAACATACAAGTAGGTATAACGGTATGCACTTATGCACGACACAACTTTATGTTGAAGTAATAACGAACTACAAACATATTATATGTTCCATATAAAAGTATTCAAAACCGCTGTATAATGACCTCTACGAATATTACCAACTGTTTGTCTGTGCGTGTCGTGGAGGGACGAGCTTTACATAAACCTGGGCTCATTCCGTCTGGTCAACAGTTACATGCCCAAGGATTGACGTCAAGGACGTATCAAGCATCTAACATTTTTTTTTTTACTGCAAACGGTGGCAAAGGTGCAAACAGTACACCTGATGGTAAGTGTTGCTGCTGCTCAAAGACCTTTGTAAGGCCGCTGCCTACCGTGAAAAAAGTGAAGGGAGTGTGAATTCGCGTAATGAAGTTCGGTGATACTGAAGGTTATACTAAGGGTACTAAGGTACTAAGACACACCACGCGCAAACGCCATCAGAAAGTTGGGCTTCCAGATGTCTCGCTCACCGAACGAAGTGCAGTAAGTAACAAATGGCTATTACTCGGACGTCGATTTTATGCAAGAGTGTGGTGCTACCTCGGACTGACCGGCCCGTGGCTGTAGACAGACAACTATCTACAGTCCACTATCCAATAAATAGCAAATGTAGAAATTTTCTCTCCTCTCCTTTTATTAGAAAGCCACCCTACTTATGTTAAGGAACTAATTCTTGTATTGCTTGGCTTTACAAACATATAATTAACGGATACAAAACACACCCACACTTATAATAACAGATCAATCGCACAAATTATTGTCCTACATGGGAATAGAACCCGCTACGCCATTTGTGCAATCAAATAAAGGATCGCAGGCTCTACAGATTAGATCTATGAGGTGTTTTTTGAAGAAGGGGACATTGAAATATTGATTTAAAAATTGTATACCTATATATAGAACGCTGAGAGCACACAAACACGCACACACACACATATAAAAGTGTCCACATATCTAACATAAACATTGCGACAGAGTCATTGTTTAAACACGAGTTAATGACTGACACGTTTTAAAACCGCTTAATAACATACATACTTAGAAAATATGACCCTTATGCATACAATAATTAAAATATGATGCAGTTCAAAGGTCTTTTCTTTTACAAGACAACGGCCCGCAACTAAAGAAATTGCTGTTGGCCGCAAATTCGAAAACAGCACACCTGATAGTAATTGATACTGCTGCCCTTGGACATTTCCTAGGCCGCTGCCTAACGCGAAGAAAGTGAAGGGAGTGCGAATGCGTGCAATAAGGTTCTGTATTACTAAAAGCATCATCAAAATCTATCACACGCAAACACCCTTAGAAATTTGGGCTACCTACTCTCACGATCTATCAAATTACTACTACTCAGATGCCGATTTGCCGTGTGGTACTGCCTCGAACCGCCCGCGGCTGTAGACAGACAACTGTTAATAATGTGGTCCTACCACATAAAACAAATGAATTATTTCGAGTCTGGGTGTAATTTACAAGAACGAAAATTCTAAATAAAACCCTTGGCCAATACGTGCTAGCATAATAGGTCAATTTCTCAGCATTGAGGAGACCTGGGCCCGACAGTAGCACGAATATGAGTTGATATGCTTATAATGATGATGTTAGGATGTCGGCCTGTTACAATATTACTATGTGTATAAATAACAAAATGAGAATATAAAAAAAATCACAGGTGAACTTCAACCTGAATCAAAGAAGAACGCAAGGTTTTGTAATCAAGGTAAAACAAATGTTTGGTTGTCGGTTTGATAGACTTATTTACCTTAAACGCTTTTAAGTAGATACTAATTTGCTTGTCATTGGGACGTTAATAGACTAAAAAACGAAATAAAAAATATGTATTTGGAAAACGTCGTTTCATACATCTATTAAAAATTGACGTCCACTATTGAACATACTTAGGTATGTTCAACGGATCCCTTTTTCAAATGCTTCTTAGCAGACAAGTTGGTGAACACAATTGCAGTTGTTTTTTCAAAGACGCCCTACATTACGGCACTAATCCGGTAAGGTATGGGTTAATTAACATAGTGTATTTTTAACCCCGTAGAAGGATTCCTTTTATCATTGTCATCTCACCCATATGCATCCCCTATGGTAGGGAAATTGACCTAGTTAGACGTATTGGCGAAGGGTTTTATGTCCAGTTTGTCTTCTTTTGGTAATTGATATATTGTCTGCTATTAACCGTATTTTACAATAAAACAAGAGAGGTGATGAATAGTATTCTTACTCCGTCACCACATAGAAGAGGGACGCCTTTATTCAATCAAAATAGTAAAACTATCAATATGTTTTAGTAGCTATAAAAAAGATATTAAAAACGAATCATTTAGCGTCGAACATTTTTTTCCCGCGTTAATCCCTGAATTCGCTGTTTAAAGCCGTGCGCCTCGGTAATAATTCTGATAGCCAACAACGCATCCGAATCGATTCGCGTTAACGAATGTACATTTAGTTTCAGGGTACATTGCTAGCTGCGAATCGACATAGTCAATTATACTACGTTCTAAGCGAGCCGTGTAAACATAACAGTTTAACTACGGTAAAATGTCGAAATGTGTGGATGTGTCGTGTTACGCATGGCGTTGCCAGTAGTTAGGGTTGGCGATTTACGATCGACCATTAAACATATTCAATGTTTTTTTGTTAAGCTGTTAATTCGCGTATTAAATACTGGTTGCGTTTGTAGTTTTAATTGCATATTCTACTATACGTAATTTATTCTCAGCTCATACATATATGTCCCACTGCTGGGCTCAATCTTCCTTCACAATGTGACCTACTTTATCATGCTCATTAGACGTATTGGAGCATATCGTGTTTCCCCTCTCTTGTATACGTGTTGTATATGTGTATTATTTTCCTCAATCGTCTTTTAAGATACCCTCGGGCAATATAGTCTCATACATGTCTCACTATTGGGATGGAGCCTTCTCTACAATAGAAGGGAAATTGACGTATCTGATCAAACTTATTAGTATTGGTTATTTCAAGTTTTTTTTGTCTTGCATAGCATAACAAATCCCTTGGTCGTCTTTAAGATACTCACGGGCAAGAGAGGGGGTGATGAATTGTATTCTTACTCCGTCACCACATGGAAATATTCAATACTAAAGAATCAAAAGAATACTATTTTCCCCTAATAGTTGACAACCCTGAGTGCAGTAGTATTTAATCGGCAGAGCCATGTGATGCATCTATTCTCTTTAATCTGTGCCATGACTGTTAAACTAGAAGCCGTGGATTAATTGTAACGATCCTCGTACAACAGATTCCTAATTTATCGCAAAACAATAGCAGCGATGTTGTCGATTCGAGTGAAATTACGCGTGATAGTGAGCCGTATTCTCACATTATAAGAATATATTCACGTAACTAGGGACACGAAAAAAGTATCGATACTTTTAGGTATTGAGTAATTTTCTTTCCATACCGATACATTTGTACTCGATACTTTGCATTCGATACTTTTACTCAATTTTCTTTTTGGCAAGTATCGTATCGAATAAATTTTAGAAATTATCCATGTTAAACTTGACCTTACGGCTCACGTTTATGGTAACGCCATCTAGTTCAAACGTAATGAACCTTCTAAAACGTAACTCAAAATATATTTTAATCCGTTCACAGACAGTCAAATTCCTAAAAAGAAAAAGCTCATCACGACACACATTCTAGGAAAAGTACTCAGTACTCGATATTTTGAAGTATCGATACTTTTGTTTCGATACTTTATTGAGTACGATACTTTTTCTTCGATACTACTCATGAGTACAGTATCGATACTTTCTTTTCGATATCCTGTGTCTACACGTAACTTGGCTGCATATATGGTGTTGTCGTTATGATACCAACCTCTCTATCCTGCACTAACCTATGGCACTCGCATGGTAGGTCGGTATCTCAAACACTAGGCCATCTGTGCAGTGCAGGTGCAGGTGCTATGCAGGCCAGCCGCCCTAGCCGAGGCCGCGGGTGATCGGACCGGGGAATTGTCCGTCACCCGCGGAGAGGCTAACCGCGCGACGGCGACCGACGCCCCAGGACGTCGAGAGGTGAGGATACCCGAAAGGGTATTCCGTCGGGCCGACCACTGACGACAAGTCACATCTGCTTCGGTGGTCGGCCCAACAACGAGGTGACGTGGGTACGGGTGGGTTATGGGCTCGCGCGCCGTCCTTTCATCGCCCCCGGACGGACTGGACCGCGCGTGCGCTTACCTTAGCCCACCCATAAAAAAAAAATCTGTGCAGTCAACAATTACATACCCGATGAGGTTTGACGTCAGACACGCAGGTCATAAATCTATTGCCGTAACCTTTGCAATATGTATGGAAGAGGAATACATATTACGTCGACCCCAAGTAATTGGGATAGTTATTATACAATATTTACTGGATTATTAGCCTACTTTGATTACCTACTTTTGCATAGGAGGGAAGTGGAGTCTTTCCAACTCCCCCTGTTTTTCTTTCGTAATTAAATTTGTTGCGGGTCCCAAGACAATTAAAAGCGTTTCCCAGAACTTCCTGAGGGTCAAACCTCGGTGTCTTATACGGAGACCATTGTGGATCCTGGCTTACAGGAGTTACCGTGGTGGGATTAGTCCCATTAAAAAAGCTATTATCTTTAAACCCCTGTCCCCATATCCGTGCTTTTATGGGATATATATTAGGATAATTATGATGATGAGTTTAAAAATCATCATCACAATTATCAATCAAATCAATCAGTAATATGTTATGAAATACGGACTTATGAAATAACTCTAGACTTCATTATTATCATCATCTCAGCTCATATAGGTCCCACTGATGGGCTCGAACCTCCTCCACAATAGGAGGATAATTGATCTTACAATACCTTGTTAGTCAGACAGATTGGTATAGGGTTTTGTTTAGAGTTTTCCTTCTCTTACATAGATGTTATATGCGTGTTATATTTCCTTATTCGTCTTTTACGACACCCATGATTAAGATAGAGAGTGGTGAATTGTATTCTTATTCCGTCACCATACACAGACTCGAGATTTAATGGTATTAAATTTTAAATAGACTGCCAAAGTCGGATTAAAATTGATTTCATGCCAAAATATTCACAATTGCAAAACGCTTATTACTTACAACAACGCAACATTAGCTTCGGGCCGAATTAATTCGGAATAAAAAATACAATTACCCTCTGATGATGACATGTAACTACTTAGATTAAAACGTTGGTTGGTTTTAAGCTATTGGCATTCCAATCGTCCTTTTCAGATTTGGGTCCGGTGTAGGTTTGAGGCCCAAGCGTGTATTCACCACCCCCCTTTTTGCGTATGGATGTCGTAAAAGATGACTAAGGGATATAATATGCATATAACATCTATGTAAGAGAAGGAAAACACGAATGGAAACGCTATACTAATACGTCTGACCAGCGTGGTAAGTCAATTTTACTTTCATTTTGGAGGAGGCTCGAGCCCATCAGTGGGACGTATATGAGCTGTGATGATGACGATGACGATGAATAAAAATAACGGAAACAAACACTCAGAATAATCATTTTAATATCACACAAAAGAATATAATCCACGGAAGGCACATCAGTGTGACTACTCTTGAATCTCGATTCCAATCCTAAATCCAATCGCAGCTCGGATTTGAGCAAATTTGGTACTCTTGAAAGCGACACTAGCGCACAATTGGAATCAAATTTGGTGGAATATTTTGGAACTAAACGAATTCGACTATCGTCGATTAAATCAAATATTTGCTACTCCCGACGCGATTTTGACGTAGTTTAAAATCGTTAATGTTGCACAATTGCAAGAAAGCGTCTTTGTAGTGATCGAGTTCGATAACGTTATTAATTTAAAATAAGAAAATATGACATATTTGGTGAAAATAACAACGCCAAACGCAAAGAATTCATTCTCGATTTTGTTCAAGAGTACCAAATATAAGTTTGATGAGATTGGAATTGAATCGGAATCGAAATTAGAATGGGTTTCCAGAGTAGGCACACAGTTCGGTATTAAGATCACATCGCTATATGTATATACAGTCAGTGCACTTCGAGAATGAAGTATAAACAGTGTGCCTACTCTTGAATCTCGATTCCAATCCTAAATCCAATCGCAGCTCGAATTTGAGCAATTTGGTACTCTTGAGAGCGACACTAGCGCATGATTGGAATCAAATTCTGTGGATTTTTTTTAACTAAATGAATTCAACTCTCGTCGATTAAGTCAAATATTTGCTACTCCCGACCCGATTTTAACGTAATTTAAAATCGTTAATGTTGCGCAATTTCAAGAAAGCGTCTCTGTGGTGATCGAGTTCGGTAACGTTATTAATTTAAAGTAATAAAATACGGCAAATTTGGAAAAATGAACAACGGTAAACACGAAGAATTTATTCTCGATTTTGTTTAAGAGTACCAAATATAGGTTTGGTGAGATTGGAATTGAATCGGATTTGAAATTAGAATTGACTTCAAGAGTAGGCCCACAGAGTATAAAATGTTGTCCGTGTGGTGACAGAGTAAGAATACAATTCACCACCCCTCTCTCTTGCCTGCGAGTGTCGTAAAATATGACTAAGAAGTATGAGAATAACATCTATGCAAGAGAGAAGAAAAAAAATGCAAGCGAGAACGCGGTATAGTAGGTCAATTTCCCTACCGGTGTGGAGGAAACCCGTGCCCAACAGTGGGACTTCTGTGGGCTGAGATAATGATGACGATGATAAAATGTCATATTTAAAACGAAATATCCACTTAAATTAATTACTAAACTCACATTACAATAGTACTTCGATTACCGCGAACACAATTGAATAAATTTACACTTCATGTTGACAATACTTGATAATTAATGAATTCCTAGTAGAAAAAAAGTAATGACCTTCATTTTATTGTATAATAGAAACGAGACTTGGGTTTTTGAAGCTCAAAAGCGTTGGGTTAAATGCCCCCATTAATTTTCACTTATTGTTAGTATTTCTTTCCTGCATTCGTAAATTTCATTGCCGAGTTATCCTATTTATATCAACAAATCTGTATACATATACTAGCTGACCCAACAGACGTTGTTCTGTTCGAATAAGCGCCATCTACCAGGTCAAATTGTGAACCTGAACCATTCTCGAATCCCCTTAAACACACACAAAAATTTCATCAACATCGGTTCAGCCATTAAGAAGGAGTTCAGTGACATACACACGTACGCTAGAAATTTATATATAAGATATATAAATGTTCGTAATTATAATATGCAGATAATATCTATGGGAGAGAAGGGTATCTTAAGATAAAACTCTTTAAAGATACGTCTGACCTGGGCGGTATATTAGTGACCTACTATTACCCTCCTATTATGGATGAGGCTCGTGGCCAGCAGTGGAACATATATGTAAGCCGTGATGATAATGATGAGGTGAATAAAGGAAACGATACGACAGATAAAAATTAGTCTTACAATGCCATTATCTATAGACGAACATTTGTCTCAAGATTGTTAACACATTGAATTCTAACTCCATTTCGTAACGGATAGCATCCGCCCACAATTTGTATTTATTGTATGCACTTAACCAACAAATATTTGGTTCATTACCCATCAAAATGTTTACAAAGTATTCCTTCTTACATTGTTTATTATATTTGGTGCGACAGTCCCGCCGGCGAAAACAAACCGCAACGGAATGCAATTGTTTATTGATACGCAGAATGTAATGGATTGTTAATCATTATTATGGATATCGTGACGTCATCGAATCGAAGCCACGTATTTGCCGCCTTAATGTATAGTCATGAAACACAAATATAAGATATCGACGGTCACTCAAACAGTTCATCGCAGAGGAAGAAAAGTGCGTAACCCTATCCTGTGGGCCTACTCTTGAAATTGTGCAACATTAATGATTTTAAACTATGTCAAAATCACGTCGGGAGTAGCAAATATTTGATTTAATCGACGAGAGTCGAATTCACATAGTTCAAAAATATGCCACCGAATTGTATTCCAATCTTTCGCTAGTGTCGCTTTCAAGAGTACCAAATTTGCTCAAATTCGAGCTGCAATTGGATTTAGGATTGGAATCGAGATTCAAGAGTAGGCACACTGTTCTTATCGAGATTACTTGAAGGCAACTCAATATGTGTCTCTCTTCGATCTCCTCTACGATCGTACATATTAGAAATAGTTTTCATTATCGTCATCAGCCTATGTATGTCCCACTGTTGGGCGCAGACCTTCTCCGTTAACGGAAAATGAACCTACTATATCACGCTGGTCAGAGATGTTGGCATAGGGTTTTGTTTCGAGTTTTGCATAGACTCTCTCTTGCATAGACGTTATATGCATATAGCCACTAATAAGTGATAACTAGTTTTAGCAATAGTTTAATTACCGACCGCCTGTCTTACATGAACCCTCCTTAGGAATGTAATGGTTTTTCGTAGAGGCGGGTCATGGTCGGAACACCCGCCGCCCGGCTGCGTCCGGGGCGACAGAGGAGCGGTGCGTGGCCCCATCACCCACTCGTGGCACGTCGCCTTCGTCGTTGGGCCGACTACCGGTGCCGACCATTGAAGACAGGTTACCCTAACTTGACTTCTCAGTGGTCGGATGGTCAGACGGAATACCCCGGTCGTGGGGCACCCTCTTTTCTCGACGTTTGCCGTCGCGCGGTTAGCCTCTCTGCGGGCGACGGATTAAATCCCCGGTCTAGACCAGTAAAAAAAAAATGGAATGTAATGTTGAACAAACGCCATCAGATGAAGTTGGCCTAGGCCGATTTATTATTAGTCATATTTTTCTGTACTCAATGTGAAGGTTGCTAGTATTGGCCATCGCATAGCAAGCCCCTATAACGTGCTATATTAACTTCCTATCACCATTTGAGGTAGCCAAGTTGCCGATTACTTGATATAGGTGTGCGATCGGAAGTCGTGAAAGCGTAACAGACCAACTCAACATTCGCATTCATTATTATAGTTAGTACTGTGACCCATAAACTACTTTGGTTTGTCGTTAATATTCTATAAATACTTCAATGTATGTAGCTTCGCATTAATATGTTTGAAACAATGTTTATTTATTGATGGAGTCCACGTCGATGAAGATTAGAAGCTACTAGATAGTATTTTTTTTTTTTTTTTTTATTGCCAACGGTGGCAAACGAGCAAGCAGCACACCTGATGGTAAGTGAAACTGCTGCACATGGACCATTGCAATACCAGGGGCACAGCCAGGCCGCTGCCTACCGTGAAGGAAATACTCTTCTTAAACCTCGTTTAAAGAAGGACATGTCATAGCGCTCGGGAAACACAGCAGCAGGTAGTTCATTCCAGAGCTTGCACGTACGTGGGAGAAATGATCGCTGGAAACGTACAGTTGAAGACCATAATGTTTCCAGGTGAAATGGATGAACCCTGCTGCGATGTCGAGTGGTACGTTGGTAGAATGGTGACGGTGGTACCAAGTCAAACAGTTCCTCGGAGCACTCCCCATGAAAGAGTCGGTAGAGTACACAGAGTGACCCAAAGTCTCTCCGCTGCTCCAGCGACTCCAATCTGTCCGTAAGATTGGGATCCCCGACGATTCGAACAGCCCGTCTTTGCAGGGAGTCAAGTGGGTCTAGCTGATATTTGGGCGCACCTGCCCAGAGATGTGAGCAGTACTCCACATGAGGACGAACTTGTGCTTTGTATAGCACAAGACGCTGTCTCGGTGTGAAGTACCGCCTGGCTCTGTTCAGGACGCCCAACTTTTTGCTTGCCAATTTGGCTTTGTCCTCCAAATGACTCCCAAACTGGACTTTGCTCGATATTTTGACGCCGAGAATCCCAATACTCTCAGAAATTGGAAGAGTTACTCCTTGGAACTGAGGCGCCATGACAAATGGGTCCTTCTTTGCAGTGAACGCGCAAACTTGTGTCTTTGTGGGGTTGAACTGGACTAGGTTCCGTTCACCCCATTCCGAGGCCCGCCCCAGAGAGCGCTCGACTTCAGACACAAGTTGAACCCTTCTTTCCTGAATACTCCGAGGGATATTCCGTTGCTCAGTGTACCGCTCATCACCCGTACTGTCATCCGCATAGCAACGCATATTCTCGATAGAGAGCATGTCATTGATATGCAGGATAAACAACGTCGGGGAGAGCACCGAGCCTTGTGGTACACCAGCATTAATGGTCATGGTATCGGAGCAGGAGCCATCTACGACGACTTTTATACTCCGACCATCCAAAAAGCTGGCAATCCAATTACAGAGTCCCTTGGGGATTCCGTATGATGGTAGCTTCGATAGAAGTGCCCTGTGCCAGACCCTATCGAACGCCTTTGCGATATCTAGGCTGAACGCCAGCGCCTCACCCTTGCCCTCCAAGGCCTCTGCCCAACGGTGTGTGAGGTACACAAGAAGATCACCAGCCGACCGACCATGACGAAAGCCGTATTGGCGATCACTGATAAGCTGGCGATCCTCAAGGTACTGCAGAAGCTGGCGGTTTATAACCTTCTCCATTATCTTGGAGAGCAAGGATGTTATCGCAATTGGCCTGTAATTCGATGGGTCAGACCGGTCTCCCTTTTTAGGGATCGGGTGGACATGGGCTACCTTCCACGAAGACGGAACCCTATTAGTAGCGTAGGAAAGTCGGTATAGGCGCGTGAGGATGGGAGTCAATTCAGGGGCGCACGTCTTTAGTACCACTGCAGGGATGCCATCCGGTCCACTCGACTTATGGACGTCTAAAAGCCGCAGCTCCCGCCTAACCGCTCGCTGCGTGATGCGGATTTCGGGCAGTGAGCTTTCACACCGTGGGATGGTAGGTGGTGTGGCAGCTCCGGCATCCAAAGTCGAGTTACAGGCAAAGAATTGACCTAGAAGATCGGCCTTCTCCTTTGCGCTGTGGGCCAGACTACCATCGTGTTTCTGCAGTATGCGTCCAGGCTGGCTGTGGGCGTTAAGGATTCGGTACCAGTGGCCAGACCGATGACGAAAAAGGAGGTTACATAGGACCAATGACCACTGTCACATTCGTGGTGCTGTACCGCTGCGCTTCACATAGCTGTACATTCTCATACCTATAGGCTTAGTAGCCAATTTTGCTTAAGGTATATCTGCCGCTTTGCACAGGAGGAAAGCGGAATCTTGCCAATTTTTTCTGTTTTCCCATTCTAATTAAATTTGTGCAAAGACAATCAAAATAATTCCCCGGTCCTTATTGAAGGTCAAATTTCCGTGTATTTTAAAGAGACCATTATGGATCCTGGCTTACAAGATTGACAATATTGGAATAGTATGATTGATATGTAGTGAAATAAGTCCCAACAAAAAAATCTCAATTAGCATCAAACAATCGTACTAAACAAAACTGAATAGTTAAAATTTAAATAACTGTGCTGGTAATAATTAATTGTCGCATGTCAATTTGTGTGCCACTCGACAATGAGGATAATACAAAACAAGGAAACAGTTTAATTATTATACAAGTACATGTCAAAATGTTTTTATTAGATCATTTGTATGGCAAAAGGGATACAGTTGTCGCTACCCCCTAAGTACAGAAGGAATGCGCCGTGTCGCAATCTATGTGGAAGGCCTATAGTAGGCACCAAAATGAAGGTGATGGTGATGATGATGATGAAGGAAGAGTCTCTAACTCAATGGTTGCTATTTTTCAAAAGACATCACTTCACTGAGTAAATAATCTATGCATTTCCGGGGACTATGCAAACATAGAATTACACAAATGGCAACCAGATTTAGAACAACAATTTGTGAGTCATACAAATTATTGTCCTGCGTAGGATTCAAACCCGCGACACTGGCACTGTACCACTGTGCAGTCAAACTCATAACAACATTTAGGTGATTGCACAGAGTATTGTCCTGCTTGGAATTCGAATCATTGCCACTGGTACGGTATCTCTTTTAACCACTACCCTATCTGTGTAGTCATATCCACAGTTACATAGACGAATACGGGTTGAAAATAAAGAATAAATAATATACAACGCTTTCAAATACATAAATGAAATGGTACATAACAATAATTAAATAGTTACAAGCACTTTAAATAATAATTATAAATTATTTTCCTTGACACAATAAACACTGTATTCGCTGCACGCCTTCGTAGTATTAACAGTTCCCTTAATAATTTAGATAATTTAGCAAATGGTGAGCTAATATAGCTCTTTATTACAAAATTACGTATTTAGTTAAACGTGAATCATCGAAGAATAATGTATGAAAGGTCACAGATCAACAAATCTAATAGAACTGTTTAATTGTTAATTTGTATGAAAATATTATTAGAATTTAATACAATGCTTCGAAATATTTAGTAACTTTATTTTATGTCAGAATATCAAATTCTCGGGGTTTCATCCGTGCAGTGCCCATTCCTGTGGGAAAGGAAAAGGAGCGCTGCTCAGCATAATGTTGAGGCATCTACTATAAGATAGATACCGCAACGCTGTTATTCTGCAGCGTCCTGCGACGTCTGTCAGCAATGTACAGGTAACAGAAAATATAATTAAACTAACAAATTACAGTTAATTTTTGTAAACAATATTGAAATAATAAAAAAAAAATAAACATAAGGAAACAGTGCTCAACCGACGGTACGCCCTGACACCGGATTTCATCCGTGCAGTTCTCATTCCTATGGGAATACCAGCATAAAATATAGCCTATATTACTCCTTATATAGACAGCTACATAATAGTAAAATATTAAACAAATCGGTCCAGTCAAGACAGACAAGACAGACAGACAAACAAAAATTAAGCTGGTTTTTAGGCACATGTATCTTGCAAATAACCACGTGGGCATGAAAATCCCCATTATTTTGACATTACAAAGAGATACTTCAATTTTATTAGTATGGACTAAACGTAAATTTGTGGTCACAGAATTGAAAATAGAAGGTATTGTCTCGGTTTATATACACTGCTGAGCTTGCAACTTCTTCACAATGGAAGGGCAGAAGTCATACGGAGTGGCATAGAGTTTTATTTCGAGTTTTCTATCTGCATAGGCAGAGGCCTATAAGGTTTAGCTTAGCCGAATTTCAGGACACTTATGAGCAAGAAATGGGCTGGTAAATTGCGTTTCTATTCCGAATAAAGAAGAATAGAAGTTATTGTTACCTCTTAATTATCCTTGGCTGTAGTAAAGACTGGTTAAAGGATTTTATTCTATTTCCAACAGAATATGGGATAATGGATGGTTCTTTTTTTTTTTTTTTATTGCAAGCAGTGGCAAACGAGCAAACAGTACACCTGATGATAAGTGTTGCTGCCGCTTATGGACCTTTTCAAGGCCGCTGCCTACCGCGAAGAAAGTGAAGGGAGTATGAATGCATGCATTGAGGCTTGGTGATACTAAAGGCACCATCAAAGCCCTCCACACGCAAACACCCTCAGAAAGTTGGGCTTTCGGCTCTCACGCTCACCGAACGAAGCGCAGTAACAAATTGCTACTACTCAGACGTCGATTTTCTGCGAGAGCGTAGTACTGCCCCGGACGGACCGGCCCGCGGCTGTAGACAGATAACTGTCGACAGTGTGGTCCTACCACTCTAATTTGGTTTGACGAAACTATTTTATTTTTTTGTTTGGACGAAACTATTTTGTTGAAATTAAAATTAAACTCAAAAATAATGAGACAATTGATTAATATCGTTACAATTATTAGTAATGTTAAAATGAAGTTGTTGTTGTGAAGATTTGCCAAGAATAGAATGTGTCATCAACCCATACTATCTCATGGGGGTCCAATCAGCTGAAGGAACATCAGGAAAATAAGCAGCAATCTGTTGCTGCTTATTACTACTCGGCTAAAAAACATACAATTGCAATTTTCCGATAGATAAAGGAATACCGTTGCTATAATTAAAGTTATAAAGACTACTATACTCTCTACTCTTGGTATGGTACAATGAAGGAATCCGAAATCGATTCATTAGATCAGAAAAATGTTTCTCAAGCATTGTTTATTGAAAAGAACGCTGACTGCATACTAAAAAAAACACAAACCCACCGAATGTAAATTAGTGTTGCACAATTAAAAAGAAAACATACAGTTTTAAATTTCAAACCGAACTAATTTCGAGTGAGTACTCGTTCCAATTTTAACAAAATAACAAAAGAAAATTAACGTAAAAAAAAATAAAACGAACTAATGTCACTTAATTTCCACAGAGCTACAATTAATATAACTGCAGCCGAGACGGTATTGTTTTTCAGTCGTTCATATCGGTCAATGTCAGACACGCTTTCCGTTTCAAATGAAGAAAAAAAGACGTGAAAAAAAAATACCGCAGAGCAAAAACGCAAAGATTACGCTTGCATTGCATCGGCCATTCATAAACGCTTTGATACATAATCACAGTAAAATAGAGTTATGTATTGGCCACAAAACGAGACTGAAATTGTTGCCAATAATCAACTCGCGCGATCTTAATCATCGCTGAATGAAAGGTGTGAAGCTGCGAACCTGGCACATGGTAGGGGGTTGGGTTTGACGGCGGCAACCAGTAGGCGGCGCTAATGGGCGGATAGTTGCTGCCACTCCGTAGAGCGCCCTTGCCGCGAACTCCACCCGCCTCACCACGCATCCTTAACACAACACAACACATTCACAATCACATAACGATTAACAACGTCTGCATTGAACCGCGGCCGAGACACAACTGACAATGTACGTAATAAGCGACCGATAGCGTGCCGTGAGGTGCGCGGGCGCCGACTCTGACGGTCGATCAGTCATTCCTTGTGGTGCTGTGTCACCTAAGTTCCTCCCCCCACTACCAGTGTCCTCCCCTTGAACGTCCATCAGCGACTAATGAGGGCCGTCCTAGGTACGCGTCATACGTTTTTCAATTGCATTGGTCTGACGTTACTTCGAGTTAACACTGTAGAGCTCCTACCTACGCGAATAATTGAGGAGTTTACTGCCGTGCTGTAATAAAACAGCTGTTCAAAGAGGACTAAAGACTTTTATCGATAAACGATAATAAAATCAAGCAACATCGACGCGATCAATTTATAGATAGACTATGGTTTTATCGATCTATAGATAGCTGTGAGTTTGGAAGGGTATAAAAGAATTCGACGTTAGAAATATAGAGTATTTGTAGAGAATAATCTGAAGCCTTCCCGTGTAATAGTAGTTTAAACATAAAATGTGTTTTCATCCCTTACTCTTTCATAGGAGTCGTAAGAACCGGCAATATTCTCCATTGAAACTCATTATGTCATTTTCGATAGCCAACTCACCAAGCATGACCATACCGTCAGTAGTGAGCCCTATATTTAACAAAGAAGTTCACTAGACTAATGACATCATCATCATTCTAATCTTATTCCAGTTATTTAGTATCGATGCAATATATTCTCGTATGTCATAATACATATTGCAAAAATTTTGGCAATAGTTTTATGACCAGTCGCCTTCATGACATCAATTTTCCTTGGGAATGTAATATTTGACGAGACGGCATCAGATGGAGTTGGCCCAAGTCAATGTCTCTTGGTCATCATTCACTAGCTATGATAGTATTTGTAGTCACCACCATACAGCACCATCAATAGGCTAGTGTACACCTTTTTTAAAGACAAACAATCTGCAGCTCAGAACAAATCCATGTGTCGTGAGGAAGTTTACAAACATTTGCGAGTATAAATAAAACACAGACTCGAACCAATTATATGTGGATGGGTGCTGATTTGGACCTGTATTGATGGAAGAAAGAAGTGGACGAAAGAAAGAAAACTCTTTTCACTGACGCTCTATTATATTTAGATAAATACAGACAGTATTATTGCAGTATGCCGAATGGAATGTGTAACAAAAGATTTAAATAATAAACTTAACTGTAAATACAAAATAAGTAAGAAACTAAGTGTCAATAATTTAGCAATACAGTGTGTAGCATACACACTGCAACGCTGATTATCAAATATTCAATTAATGACGTATGGATTAGACAAACAAAAGCTGAAGCGACAACGATAGGTAGACGGATATATAGAAAGAAAGATAGATGGACAGGTAGTATAATCAGAACTTAGGTGGTAGTCATTCTAATGCCTCATGATGTATTTCCATTTGGTTAAAATGGGAGATTCAGTACTTATAAACCAATACTACAAGTACTAAATAGTAATCTTTTCCACTCATAAATTATTGCCTACCAAGATGGCGGAGTAAGATATTAATCAACCTACGCGGTGTAAGGTTGGATTCCCAAGCGGGACAATACTTTACACGATCGAAAAATTATTGTTTTCAGTCTAGGTTTAATTAGTGTCTGTTAATTGTATATATAAAAATTATCTCGCGATACAAAGATAATATTCCTTAGTGAGGGATAGGTCCAAAAAAGAAATTAAAAAGAATATAAGTCTTGCTTTTTCTCATGACTTCGCTCATAATGGAAGAGGTATTAATCTACTATATCCGCTAACCAAACGTACTGCCATACATTTTTATTTCGAGTTTGCTAGGTACCCATGTAACAAAACAAGACGAGGCGATCAAGTGTTCATTCGACGTTGCCATTACAGGAGGAAGACCAATACATAATTTAACCGTTTATCATTAAGGAAAACGTTTCATTGTCCTGTCATACTCGGGGTATTACTGAATAATTTTATTTTAATAAAAATGTGAATTATCACAGGAATTACCAAGCGCGGTTTGAATTTTCTGACGTTGGATACCCTGTCTAGATAAATTTCTGCGTAATCTAATAATGGCCGATTTTTTTTTATTTATTTTTTTTTTTGTGGGTGGGCTGCGGTCGTCGCGCCTCCGCACCACTCCGTCCGGGGCGACAGAGGGGCTTAAGCACGCAACTCCCGCAACCCACCCGAAAACCACCTCGCCTTCGTCGTTAGGCCGATCACCGGAGCAGGTTTATTTGTCGTCAGTGGTCGGCCCGACGGAATACCCCCTACGTGGGGTACCCTCCCATCGACCGACGTCCCCCCTCGGGGAGGACGTCGGTCTTTCCTCACGCAGTGGGCCTCTCGGCGGGTGACGGACTAATCCCCGGTCACGTCACCCGCGGCCTCGGCAATAATGGCCGATTCGGTGTCCTGAATAGAAATATCATGAAGAAAAGATTATTACATTAATATCTTCATCGCAGGTCATATACGTTCTACTGCTGGGCTCGAGCCTGCTCCACAAAGGGAGGGAAATTGACCTATTACACCATGCCGGTCAAGCGGGTCGGTATAGGGTTTTATTTCGAGTTTTCCTTCTCTTGCATAGATGTTTTTACGACAACCACGGGCAAGAAAGGGGGGTGGGTAATTGTATTCTTACTCCGTCCCCACACGGAAAACACATATACGAGAGCTATAAGTGTGTAATGGTGTCATAGACTTATGAATTAATATATTATACAGATTACATAACCATCGAAACAAGCAAAAATAAAAACAAAAAGTGAGCATTACGTCTTTGTCATCAGGTAAAATGAACAGAGCTAGTTAAGGCGACTCTGATGAATCTATATATTGTTTTACTAATAAGCAAGCCAGGATTTCGTCTTTTATCTTCAAACTGCATCACCAGAGTTACTCACGGTTTCCATTGTACGTACATTTAAATTGATAGATCGTAACCGTTTAAAAGTAAAGTAAATAACTATTATGCGTCTAATATTCCTAACAAAAAGAGCACATGACCTAAAACCTGAAACGCCTGAGATAATATTCCTAAATTGTAACAAAGAGCCATCGCGATCACGTCAGTTATCAAACAGAAAAAACCGCATCCTAATCGGTCCACTCGTTTAGGAGCTACAATGCCATACACACAGGCAAATTAAACTTATAATACCTCTCATTTAGGGTTGGAGGTTAAAAAAAAGGTTAGCAAATCTGTATATCTGCGAAAGCTAATGGATAGCGCGTGAAGCTAAATAATCTGTATAGTGTCAGTGTAGTCCCTGATGACCACAGATCTCCTCGTTTTTGGACGAAAGCCTATACTGATAGCAAAGCAAAAGTCTATTATGAAACAGTAACTTCGCCGCAGCTGAGCTCGAGCCTCCTCGCCAATAGAAGAGAAATCGACACACTATGTTGGTCAGAGGTTTTGGTATAAGAATTTATTTTAAATTTTCCTTCTCTTATACAGATGTTATATGCATTCTTTAGTCGTCTTATATGACATCCAGGAGCAAAATGGGGAGTGGTGAATTGCATTCTTACTCCGTCACCACACAAAAAAATACTTACATAGATATTAAGAAAATATGCCATTTAAATATATTTTGAAATGAATCTGTACATGTACATCTAAGTGTATACTTAGACAATGAAAACATAAAAAGTTAATAATGTCCAACCTTATATAAACCCTTCCGAGTGTATTATGAAAGAGTATTTTTTTCCCTCCTATTCAGAAAGAGAAGCCCAACAGGGGCTTATTTATGGATATAAGAAGAAGTATTAGATTTTTTTTATTAATATTATTAATTTCACTACGTAAAAAAAACCTTTTAATTTAATTATTAAACGGTATTTATGTCACACACAACCAATCTAAATAGAACAACAATAAATAATCAAATATAAAGTCATGTTCAGACGACAAGTATTTTAGTCTTTATTGCGACTAATCGTTCTTGATCCGATTAATTAAAACGTTAGGTGTGTACGTTAGTTAATATAAATTATGACACGATATAATAAGCTCGATTTAATTGAGATCGAGCATTATATTTATTACTGGGTAATTATGAGAATAATTTGGTAATTATGAGACTATATTGTTAATTATGAGAAGCATTGGTGGTAGGACCACATTGTAGACAGTCTTTTGTCTGCAGTCGCGGGCCGGTCCGTCCGGGGCAGTACCACACTCTCGCAGAAGATCGACGTTTGAGTAGTAGCAATTTGCTGCTGCACTTCGTTCGGTGAGCGAGAGAGCCGGGAGCCCAACTTTCTGGGTGTGTTTGTGTGTGGCGGGTTTTGGTGAGGCCTGAAACCAGCGGTGGTGAGGTCTTGGTCGGGGTATTGAGCGTGAGGGGCTGGCATGGTGTACAGGGAGACCCGATGGGAATGGTCACCGCCGGCCACCTGCCGGTCAGCAGGGGACCCGAACCCAGGATCATCCTCCCTGGGAGGCTGTCCCACCAACCGGCGAAAATCCCGTTGGGTAGTCGTCGTGCCGGTGTGGGAAACCGGAGTGGACCTCGGCGGCTACACACGGGGGGGCATCGGGGGCCCTTCCGTGCTTCGTGTCAGCTCCTCACAACACTCACTCCTCGACCATGCACTATGCCCTGCCTTTTTTTTTTTGGTATCACCAAACTCCGTTATACACATTCACACTCCCTTCCTCCTCTTCTTAAATTAAAAATCATGGCCAAGAAAATTAAAAAGAGACGATTTTCTACGGCGGTCCCCTTATCCACATTTGATGTGGATTTTTGCAATATCAGGGGTTTACATAGCAATCTCGACGCCGTCCACCATCACCTCGAGACGGCGCGGCCTGCCTTACTCTTTTTAACGGAGACGCAGATAGGTGCTCCGGATGACATTTCGTACCTAAATTACCCCGGCTACGAGTTGGAGCATACCTTCCGTCGTAAAGCCGGGGTGTGCGTATTCATCCGAGGTGATATCTGCTGTCGCCGCCTTCGGGCCCTCGAACATGGTGACTTGTCAATCCTGTGGCTACGCGTAGACTATGGAGGGCTTACCCGCATCTACGCATGCCTCTACAGGTCCCATGGCAGTGATCCGGGGTCAATTCAATTATTTGAGAACGTCCAATGGGGGATTGACGAAATATTGGAGCAGTGTCCATCAGCGGAGGTGGTGGTTCTTGGAGACTTCAACGCTCATCATAAAGAGTGGCTGGGGTCCCGAACCACTGACCTCCAGGGTCGACATCTCTTCAATATGGTCTCGGCCTATGGTCTCTCACAACTGGTGACACAGCCCACCCGTATCCCAGATATTGAGAGCCATGAGTCTTCTTTACTGGATCTTCTGCTGACTACACACCAGCACGGATATCAGGTAGTGGTTGAAGCGCCTCTTGGGTCTTCTGACCACTGCTTGGTCCGTAGCAGTGCCCCTGTTGTAAGGCCTAGTCGTTCTAAGGCGACTGGGACTCGCAGAGTCTGGCAATATAAGTCAGCAGATTGGGATGAACTGCGCGAGTTTTACGCATCCTACCCATGGAAGCGGCTTTGCTTCGCCTCTGGGGACCCTGGCGTCTGTGCGGACTGCGTTACCGAAACGGTTATTACGGGGATGGAATTATTCATCCCCAACACCAAAATACCCGTCGGTGGCCGCAGCCGACCCTGGTTTAACAAAACCTGCAGGACGGCTGCATGCCAGAAACAGTCCGCATATCGGGCCTGGAATAGGGCCAAAAAATGCCAGGACCCGAACGCCAAAGAGGTGAAGCGGAAATTTAACGCCGCTTCTAGATCTAGTAAGAAGGCTATTGCCAGAGCCAAGGCGGAACATGTTGCCAGAATTGGCGAGCGATTGCAAAGCTATCCCGCTGGGAGTCGTGCATTCTGGTCGCTCGCCAAGGCTGCACAAGGCAACTTCTGCCAGCCCAATCTCCCACCACTGCAGAAACACGATGGTAGTCTGGCCCACAGCGCAAAGGAGAAGGCCGATCTTCTAGGTCAATTCTTTGCCTGTAACTCGACTTTGGATGCAGGAGCTGCCACACCACCTACCATCCCACGGTGTGAAAGCTCACTGCCCGAAATCCGCATCACGCAGCGAGCGGTTAGGCGGGAGCTGCGGCTTTTAGACGTCCATAAGTCGAGTGGACCGGATGGCATCCCTGCAGTGGTACTAAAGACGTGCGCCCCTGAATTGACTCCCATCCTCACGCGCCTATACCGACTTTCCTACGCTACTAATAGGGTTCCGTCTTCGTGGAAGGTAGCCCATGTCCACCCGATCCCTAAAAAGGGAGACCGGTCTGACCCATCGAATTACAGGCCAATTGCGATAACATCCTTGCTCTCCAAGATAATGGAGAAGGTTATAAACCGCCAGCTTCTGCAGTACCTTGAGGATCGCCAGCTTATCAGTGATCGCCAATACGGCTTTCGTCATGGTCGGTCGGCTGGTGATCTTCTTGTGTACCTCACACACCGTTGGGCAGAGGCCTTGGAGGGCAAGGGTGAGGCGCTGGCGTTCAGCCTAGATATCGCAAAGGCGTTCGATAGGGTCTGGCACAGGGCACTTCTATCGAAGCTACCATCATACGGAATCCCCGAGGGACTCTGTAATTGGATTGCCAGCTTTTTGGATGGTCGGAGTATAAAAGTCGTCGTAGATGGCTCCTGCTCCGATACCATGACCATTAATGCTGGTGTACCACAAGGCTCGGTGCTCTCCCCGACGTTGTTTATCCTGCATATCAATGACATGCTCTCTATCGAGAGTATGCGTTGCTATGCGGATGACAGTACGGGTGATGAGCGGTACACTGAGCAACGGAATATCCCTCGGAGTATTCAGGAAAGAAGGGTTCAACTTGTGTCTGAAGTCGAGCGCTCTCTGGGGCGGGCCTCGGAATGGGGTGAACGGAACCTAGTCCAGTTCAACCCCACAAAGACACAAGTTTGCGCGTTCACTGCAAAGAAGGACCCATTTGTCATGGCGCCTCAGTTCCAAGGAGTAACTCTTCCAATTTCTGAGAGTATTGGGATTCTCGGCGTCAAAATATCGAGCAAAGTCCAGTTTGGGAGTCATTTGGAGGACAAAGCCAAATTGGCAAGCAAAAAGTTGGGCGTCCTGAACAGAGCCAGGCGGTATTTCACACCGAGACAGCGTCTTGTGCTATACAAAGCACAAGTTCGTCCTCATGTGGAGTACTGCTCACATCTCTGGGCAGGTGCGCCCAAATATCAGCTAGACCCACTTGACTCCCTGCAAAGACGGGCTGTTCGAATCGTCGGGGATCCCAATCTTACGGACAGATTGGAGTCGCTGGAGCAGCGGAGAGACTTTGGGTCACTCTGTGTACTCTACCGACTCTTTCACGGGGAGTGCTCCGAGGAACTGTTTGACTTGGTACCACCGTCACCATTCTACCAACGTACCACTCGACATCGCAGCAGGGTTCATCCATTTCACCTGGAAACGTTATGGTCTTCAACTGTACGTTTTCAGCGATCATTTCTCCCACGTACGTGCAAGCTCTGGAATGAACTACCTGCTGCTGTGTTTCCCGAGCGCTATGACATGTCCTTCTTTAAACGAGGTTTAAGAAGAGTATTTCCTTCACGGTAGGCAGCGGCCTGGCTGTGCCCCTGGTATTGCAATGGTCCATGTGCAGCAGTTTCACTTACCATCAGGTGTGCTGCTTGCTCGTTTGCCACCGTTGGCAATAAAAAAAAAAAAAAAAAAAAAAAAAAAAGAATATATTGTTAACTAGCAATCCACCCTCGCTTCGCTTCGGTTATAGGTTATAGTCGTTTTACCCGCGTAGTTCCCGTTCTCGTGGGAATACCGGGATAAAATATAGCCTAGTTTACGCCCCAATATTATAGCTTTCCATTGGTGAAAGAATTTTTGAAATCGGTCCAGCCGTTTTGAAGATTACCCGGAACAAACAGACAGACAGACAGACAAAAATTTTTTAATTGCTATTTTAGGCATAGGTGTCGTGAAAATAACCGTGTGAGCATGAAAAAAGCCTATTATTTTGACATTACAAACGGACACTCCAATTTTATTTATTGGTATAGATTATGAGACTAGTTTGTTAATTATTGAGAAGGTTTTGTTAATTATAAGAATATTTTAGAAATTATTGATATTATTTTGTTAATTCTTGGGAATGTTTAGTTTATGATTGTTTAATAGTAATCGATTAAGAATTTCGAAAACATTAACCAACCAGCCCATTATACATATAATTATAGTCAATTAGCCGTCACAGCAATTGTCGTCGAAACGTAAAAACAGACTAGTGGAGTATCAAGAGAGTGAACAGCATCACTCTTTTGGAAGAATCATACGTTGTGATTGGCAAGCCACCTGCCAGGCGTGGTGATTAAGGAATTATCCTCCTTATGGGTAAGTTTAAGTTCAATAGAGGACGTCGATGAAATAACCTATGCATTATTTCTTAGTCCAAAACATAAGTAATTTTTTAAAGAAGTTAGCACACAGTCGTTGTGGTAGTAGCATTCATGTTATTTGGGAGTTAGAAGGGATTATTTGGAGGCAATCATCATCCTGGTTTTACGTGGGTTTTTATAATCATACATTTAACAGGCTTATATAAAGAATTAGTAGATGCACTTGCACAAGGAAATGCACGGCAATCGTAGTCCCGGCACTCAGACATGACGTTAAATCAAAATGTTATGAGTAACTCTAAGTATTATATGCAAGAATACTTATTCAATTAGCAAAGCAAGGCCGTCTTAACTACAGCATTCCGGTATTTCCGTTAAGTGCTCATGTAAACAAGTCATTGAGTTACGAAGCGTATATGTTTGTTTTAAGTAATTAGTAATTACTTTTGCATTTATAACATACATTTTATTGCAAATGAGGCTGCTTTTAAGTGTAATAATAATAATATTTTATGAATTTCTAGTTGCTTTCCGTGTGGTGACGGAGGGAGAGTAAAATTCAATATTTTATTTCCCGTAGGTATCGTAAAAGGGGACTAAGCGACACAATATTCAAATAATATTTATATAAGAGAAGGACAATTCGAAATGCAACTCTACAACAACTATCTGATTAAAATTGTAGAGTAAGTCATTATTATGATGGAGTCATCCTCATCATCACAGCTCATATGCCCGCTGCTGGGTTCGAGACTCCTCCATAATTGGAAGGAAATGTATCTACTATACCACGCTGGACAGAGGGGTTGTTATACGTTTTTATATAAAGGTTTCCTTCTCTTGCATAGTTGCTTTTTACATAATATATCTCTTGGCCATCTTTTATTGCATACTTGAGCTATGTAGATAAGAGGTTGGGATTTTGTATTCTTCCTTCGTCTCTATACGGTAAGTAGTCGAACCCATTAGTGGTATGTAATGAGCTGAGAAATAATTACAATGAAGATGAGGAAACATCACAAAAAAGCCGGATGATATTATATTTATTAAGTATTTAAATAAATATAAATTTTATTATACAGATTTGCATAAACACTAAGAGATTTCCAAGCAATCGTACAGAATAAAAAAAAATTAAAAAAATCTGTAAAACGTCTCAATAGGATGAACGATGCAGGAGAGCATGGATAATACGAAGCAAATATGTGTATATGTTTGTCTTTGTGATATTATGAAGTAATAAATTAATATTGTTATGATAGACTAAAAATTTGACTTGTAAATCTTTGTTTGCGTATATGGTTATGATAATATGTGCAGTACGTAACAGAATCTTGTATAAAAATAAAATGCCGCCAGGTTCAAATATTCGATCATACCCTATTAACTTTTCGATTTTTTTTTCTAAACTATTTGTTTCTTGTATTGTACAAGAGTTAAAAGTAACTGAAAAAAGATTTATTTTTAAGTAATTTAATTAATAATATTTTTTATGAGTAATTATTGTTGTTAATTATGTTTAAAACGTCACTGCTATTTAAATGTTTTGTAAACCCTTAAAGTGGTATAGTAACGTTCGGCATTGCCCAAAAAATTCGTGACGATATACATAATATTAGTGACAAGTTTCGTATTTGTTTTTAATAGCGAGTGAACTATTTTTAATTGTAATCGATCTCGGCACGTGAGTGTTTTTATAATATGGATCAGTCTCACGATAATTTCAATACTAAAACTATTTTTAAATTAATCCTTTTCAATATGATTTGCTTGTTATTGCTCAGTGACAAAGCCCTCTATTAATATAAAAATCAAATCTCTTTTAATCAATTTTTAAAGACACTAACGACATATCCAGGTTAATATTAGCTCAATCGTGATAGTGGGTATCACTTGTCCGTGTAGTGACGGAGTAAGAATACCATTCACCACTCCCTATCTTACCCGTGGACAAGGGCGTCGCCAAGGGAAGGCACAGGGGAGGTAAGTTGCCCCCAAGAGATCAAATTCATTTAGTTATTGTGTTGCCGAGGGCTTGTGAAGCAAAGACTTCTAAAGTGTAACGCTTCGTGGTTTCGACTGTACCAGGCATTCATATTTTTTATCCTCCATAATGTTGCCCCATTGCCCCAAACAAATAACCCCACCAAGAACCAACCCTTAGTTATAATCTGGCGACGCCTTTGCCCGTGGATGTCGTAAAAGACGACAAAGGCATATAATATGCATATAACATCTGTGCATGAGAAGGAAAACTCGAAATAAAACCCTATGTCAACACGTCTGACCAGTGTGATATGGTAAGGTTAATTTCCCTTCTATTGTGGAGGAGGCTCGAGCCCAACAGTGGGACGTATATGAGCTGAAATGATGATGATGAAACTCTTAAAGTCAGTGTTAAGTAAAAACTCTAGGTAAAACCAACGAGATGCACAATAACCTTCAATTCGATAAATCTGATTTCACACCACACACCGGATATAACAAATCGCACGCGACTTAATCACGTCAAAAAAAAAATCGCAACGTTCGAACACGACACGCGAACACAGTGTCATGTTGATGGAATACCTAAAGAGATGGTGGCAGTAAAAATCGTCACGCATTCGTTTTGAATGGCGCACTGTGCGTGCTCTGTGTTTATAATATGTGGTACACACATTTAAGGTGTCTGCAGGACAATTCGCTTCGGCGTCTGAGGAAGGAACATGACTCATATAATGATTCCTAGTATAGTGGAAGCGTTTTATTTACGCTGTATGTTAATGACGGCGCATTATTTTTTACTTGTGTCTATTTTTTTTTAATTTTTATTTTTATCATCACCACCCTTTATAAATAAAACTATTTTATTGGATTTTATCGCGTTTGTATATGACTTTTCATTGCCCGACACGAACACTTTTGAGTGTTCATAGTCACGGGCCATCTAAGATATCCCACGTTATTCTTTTGGTGAACCAAATATCCAATAATTATTATCCTACATTATTATTGTCATCATTATTACAGTGATTTATATCTACCCGCTACAGAATTAATTATTAAATTTTAACCCACATTTTGATACAAATTTATTACCAGTACATAAAGAAAATGATTCTATATGAAAAAAATATACTGTTTTTGGTTAGTAATAGTTAAACATTAAATTTATGATAATAAATATTTTATGACAATTTATTAATTTAAACCTAACAAATCTAATATACTACTACCGGATCAGAACGCAGCCACACTGAGAAAGAATGGGCAAGAATAGTTTTCTTGCCCTCTTTAGTGTTCTACAAAATTATCTACAAAAATTAAATACAAACGTGATGATATTCGTATAAATAGTTATATTTATAATGTAGAAATCATTACATCACCATCCTTAAACCCAATTACTAGGGGTCGCCACATTATTTACTCTCCCCTGTCGTACATATTTTAATGGTTTTATGACTATCCACATTCCTGACGTTAACCCTTGAGATTCTTTTTTAAATATAATAATAATCATTTTTGGAATGGACTAAGAAGCAAGCAGGCAAGGCATCCTGCTTGGGAAGCAACCCACTTCGCTCAGCATGAGAGTTACCTCGCTATCACTACACTATATATTCCAGCCTTAATATTTAAATAATGCAGGAAATGTCATCTACAATATTCTCAGCGCGGTGACAGATTATGAGTTTTATGGACACCATTCCCTACTTGCCCGTGGATATAGTAAAAACGATTACATAATATCAGCAGATTACACCAATTGAAGAAAAGCGAAATTCCTGCAAAACCCTATAACAACCGTTCTTGATATTGAAGCTAATTTCTTTTAACTTAAATGGTGTAATTAAAATTAAGTGTATAAAAACGCAAATATTGCGAAAATTTATAGGTTTATAATTTAAATTCAATATTTAAATAAAATTATTATTAACAAACTTTTTTTGCAAATGTTATTTAAATCATTTGAGAGCACAAAGAACATTTTATAGGTTAATAAAAGTTATTTTGTCAAAAAGTGGATGCGATCAGATTATGTTTAGTACATTTTGTGACTAATTATAAGTTAATATGGACAAAATAAAACAAAAAGTGTGCCGGAATGGGGCTTGTTAGAAAGCAACCTATTTTGTGACTTACTTTCAGCTAATATTGATGCCCGTGCTATATATATTGTTAATACAATTTAATGAGGAGGAAGATCCGGCAAGAAACTCAGTGGTATCATAATTATTTTTGAAGTATCTTAGAAATGAAATTTTACGTATATTATATACCTATAGCTCTAAGATATAGTCTAGCTCCGTGCGAAAGAAGACATATTTATTATTCAGAACATAATACAAAAAATAAAAATATGGTTGAATCAGATTCCCCACGGGCCACTTGATTACAAATTAGCTATTATAGTAGCCGCAATCACATTAGAGGGAAGGGAGCTAACCGCTTCAACATATAACCACATACAGCAAACAGAGAAAACTATAGTTTGATTTTGTTTTCCAGCACAAGGAATCGTCTTGCAAGAGAATTGAATGCACGGTATTAGGCACGGACAATCATTACTTAGACATGGACGTATATGCAGTCGATTTTGTTTGTATTAATAATAATTAATAGTCAAGAAGAAGTTACAATTAAGCTTCTACTATCATAAGTATAACCGCAATGAATCAGTGTATAAACAATGGCATGCCAATCTATATATAAATGGGCAGACGGATGGCTTGTCTATTCTAGTGTCAATCGAACGAGCCAATATCTAAGCAGCAATGCGTACGCAATGCAACCGTGCAATTTTATCTAAGAACGATGACAAACTGTATGTTTTTCACACGTATTACTAAGCATAAATATAATTAAAAATTTTGCGTAGCACACACGCTATGTATCGGACGACGCAGTGTAGGACGACTAATTGGACCCCTACTAGATGGACCGACAACCTGGGCATCATTGGATGCAGGTGGCACAGGACCGCACTTTGTAGCGAAACATGAGGGAGGTTCACGTTCAACAGTGCACGGCGATAGGCTGAATAATGATGACGATGAGAACCATACGGCTATTACATAGTTACTATAACTAAATCTCTAATAAATCTATATACAGTGAACAATGCGTAACTATAATAGATGTACTGCATATTACATTATGCGAGTGTGTAGGCCAAGCTATCGTTGTATCGATCCAATATGCCTTTGTGTTGGTTATAAGGGCAGATACACATTAAACTACGGAAAAAAATCTAGAACACTGACAAAGAATAGAACCATTCATGCCCCGAATAGGATTTGGAACAAAATTACAATTATGCTTTGTAATCTGTAATACATTATTTTTAGAATTTATTTATTCTTGACTGTTTTGTTAGCCGTGTCAAGATTTCTTTTTGTCTATATCTTTATTCGTCTCGTCATCGTCTCAGCTCATACACGCCCCACTGCTGGGCCCGAACCTTCTTCCTAATAGGAGAAATATTGACTTACTAGTCATGTCGACTAGACAGACCATCCTAGTCAGACATGTTGTTATAGGGTTTTCATTTCCAGTTTTCCTTCTCTTGCACAGATGTTATATGCATATTATATCTTTTAGTCGTCTTTTACGACATCCACAGGCAAAATAGACAGGAGTGGTGATTTGTATTCTTACTCTGTTACCACACGGAAAACCCAAAGCCCTTATTGCGATATGTGTATTTTTTTTTTTTTTTTTTATGGGTGGGCTGCGGTCGGCGCGCGATATATGTGTATAATAACGATTTAGAGAGCGTTGTATCCCGTAGTGATAAACAGTTTAATGGTTATGTCGTCATGCAACTGCTTTACTATTGTACAGATAGTTTGTTTAAACCCGTTAACCTTAGGAACTAGAAGAAGGATTTGATTTTTTATATTAGTGGCCCTTTTATCGAGAAGGATTCGGTCAATTTCTCCCCCATGATAAAAAGGTTGCAGCTAATAGTGGCACGAATTTTAAAGAAGAAGAATGAAATACTTGCATTACTCATTCTTGAAAATACGCAAATATTTGTGTGCACCTCAATCATTATGTCATCTGCACGTTCTTAAAGCGTTTTGAAGAACTTTCAAAACATTTGTCGCGTCAAACACTTAACGCGTCACTATTAAGATAAAAGCGTGTTTACCTAAGTTGCGTCGTGGTTAGCTAAATATTTACTTTGTAAGTGTTCTTTATAATAGATGGCTTGGCATACCATTATACTAGACATCAAAAAATTTCATTAATAAAGCGATTTAGTTTAAAAATGATTAACGGATTATTTTATCCGTCTTATTTTGTCTACTGCCTCTCAGCGCCTACGTATTCTATTATTAGTAGACTCTAGCCTCCAAATCTGGTAAATTAGACCATATTACGCTATCTAGAAATGGATGGTGGCTTTTACTTTGTCGTCATATGCAAAATATATTTGTTTTAGTTTCATGAAACTATACTTTTTTTTTTGGGGATGGGTTGCGGTCGGCGCGCTTCTCGCACCACTCCGTCTGGGGCGACAGAGGGGCGTAAGCACGCACACCCGCAACCCACCCACGTGCACGTCGCCTTCATCGTTGGGCCGACTACCGGCGCAGGGTTACTTGTCATCAGTGGTCGGCCCGACGGAATACCCCCTATTTGGGGTACCCTCCCATCGACCGACGTCCCCCCTCGAGGAGGACGTCGGTCTTTCCTCACGCGGTCGGCCTCTCAGCGGGTGACGGACTAATTCCCCGATCACGTCACCCGCGGTCTCGGCTAGGGCGGCATGAGGCGCAGGTATTCGCGCCTACGCCGCCCTAGTCGCCGGCGGCGGATCGTCTCATCGAGGTTGCGCTCCTCGCGCAGGCGATCTGCCGCCTCATGAAACTCTATACTAAAGTCTGACCACCGCGGTATAGTATGTTAATTTCTCACCCATAACGGAGGAGGCTCAACGTCAATAGTGGGACGTATATGGGCTGAGATATGATGAGAGCAAAATTTTAAATTGACTAGTCCCACTGTTGGGCTCAGAGCCTCCTCCTTTGTAGGAGAGAATTTCATCTACTGCACCACGCTGGTCATACGTGTTTGTATAGGGCTTCATTTCGAGTTTTCCTTTTATTACATTGATGTTTATGGGCTATGGTAAATGCACACGCAGTCCATTCCGTCCGAGGCAACAAAAGGACGGCGCGTGGGCCCATAACCCACCCGTACCCACGTCGCCTTCGTCGTTGGGCCGCCCACCAGTACAGCGTTCCTTGTCGTCAGTGGTCGGCACGACAATGAATATTAATCCCTTAGTCGTCTTTTACGACACCCACGGGCAAGAGAGGGGGTGGTGAATTTGTATTTTTACTCAATGCGCACACGAAGCAATTCATCATCATCATCATTTCAGTCTATCGCCGTCCACTGCTGGACGTAGGCCTCCCTCATGTTACGCCACAAAGTGCGGTCCTGTGCCGCCCGCATCCAACGACGCCCAGCAACTTTCACCAGGTAGTCGGTCCACCTAGTGGGGGGTCGTCTGATACGTGGTCGCCACTCGAGAACCTTTCTTCCCCAGCGGTTGTCGGTTCTTCGAGCGCTGTGGCCTGCCCATTGCCACTTCAGCGTGCTAATTCTTCGTGCTATGTCGGTTGCACCCGTTCTTCTGCGGATTTCCGTACTTCGGATTCTATCTCGCAGAGAAATCCCGAGCATAGCCCGCTCCATAGCAAGCTGAGTGACTTTGAGCCTTGTTATGAAGCCTACATTTAGGGACCACGTTTCTGTACCGTAAGTCATCATTGGTAACACACACTGGTCGTAGATCTGTATTTTCAGACATAGAGGTATGTTAGACGAGAAGATCCAAGAAGCAATTGACTAGTATAAAATATAGAATCACTTTATTACATATAAAAATCTGATCGACATTAGATTAACATCAATTCAATATAAGCTGACAATTCAACGTTGTGCCCTAACCTTAATATAATAGCAGGTGGGTAACTGTTGAATCAATTTGTCATGCATACAGTATGCAGTCCTTGAGTTTGGCCTTATCGATATTTAGCTAAACAACGACCATGTAAACACTAGCCTATTACAGATTACTATACATTGTAGAGACTATATTCTATAAATAGGATACCTGTGATATATCTAAACGGCTGAACCGATTTTGATAATGTTTTTCGTTTATTTTCAAGTGGGTTTGAAAAGGTTTACATTAATATTTGGACCAGACAGGTGGCGCTTGATCGATTTAAAAAAACCTTTTTTTTTATTTGAACAGAACAGCATCTGTTGGGTCAGCTAGTTTATTAATAAAGAATACATACCTGTGCTATTTACGCCTTTGCTTTCAACGAGTTTTGCAGTAAATAGATTTCTAATGTATACGCGAGTATTATACATCCTTCTTAATATTATAAATGCGAAAGTAAGTTTGTTTGTTTAGCTTTCATGCTTAAACCAGGGAACCGATTTTAAAAATTCTTTCACCAATGGAAAGCTATAATAACAGGGAGTAGTTTAGGCTAAAATTAATCCCGGTATTTCCACGGGAACGGGAACTACGCAGGTAAGGCGGCTGAAACCAAAGCGAAGCGTAGACTTGCTGCTAGTACGAAATAAAGTTATTTTTACGAATTGTGTAGCTTTTGTATTTGATGCTTACTTTCTCAATGTTTCAAAAACTTTCAGCAATTTTAGATCATTGAAAGAAATGATCATTTGTCTTTTCGACTGGAAATAATTTCGTACCAAAATACGGATGAAAATTCTATGACTAAAAGTATGGCAGGTTTAAAATTTTTCTATTCATTTCAAATATTCTTCTCAATCAATCAATCATTTATTTGCAAATATGGGTACAAATTGCAAGTTAAGGACAAGATGATAAATTTATTGGGTGTCTTACAGAGCGGGTGAGTCTTGAGCGAGAGTATTGTGACTTAGAATAAACCTTATAAATGGAATGTTATCAAATTTGTTCGATATTTAATATCTTTTTATTCATTTAAAATACTTTTCTACTTTCAAAATACACGTAAATAATTAAATAAATGAAGTTACTTTAAAATTACAAGTAAACGTTAGTTAACAGCATAATTACGGAAATCTAATTATAAAATTACTTCTAAACGCACAATTTTCTGTTATTAAACTAGTACTTACCGTTTCTATTTTCGCTGTCAGCCGGCTTCATTTGAATAGGGTGGTGCATCTGTTAACAAAGCATAAAAATAAAATTAATATTTTCAGAGTCTCTTTAGTTGAGTGATAAAATTATTGGAATTGTGGTACCTTGGTTTCAAATCTCAGAGCGGATAAAAAATTTTTGTCGAATGTTTTCTTAGGGAAATTCTTTAAAGTACAAAACTAAAGTTTAAAACCTTTATAGTTTAGATAATAAGCTGGCTCCCTATCTAGTAGTATTAACAGCTGCGTGCCGAAATATTTCTTCAGAGATAACAATAATTAAAAATATTTATAAAGCATACAACGTGTTACTATCTTTTACCTTCCCATGGTAGTCGTAAAAATTGGTGAAGGGATGACCAGAAGAATGAAGAATAGCAGCAGCTCTTTTCTGGGAAACTTAACACCTACTGCAATTGTCAAATAGTCGGGTAAGGGGCGACGATTATGACATTTGTACCCCCTTGGGGAGACTTTTGAACAACAGAAGACGATAATAGATTGATAAATGTTGAAAAAACAAAAAATCATCATCTTCCCCTTCTTATCTTGAATCTATTTATGGCTTACAAAGTTTTTTTTCCTTTCTGTCTAGCATAGATGAAAGAATACAGCGTATGTGTCGGCCAAGTTGGATAGCCGCCCGCCTGCCTATCCATTTTCAGTCTCCTAGCCATCTCATTTGTTACTGTTAGTGGTATAAATTATTTCAATATTAAAACTATACTTTGGTAAAATTTGATAACGAATGTTTAAAAACAAAGCATAATCTAGCAATCAAGGTGAGCCAGATCCTAACAATATTTTTTATCACATTTCATTATAAATACTACTCCTTGTGGTGCCGAAGTAAGAATACAATCCACCACTTCCTATCTCACCCGTGGATGTCGTAAAAGACGAATAAGGGATATAATATGCATATAACATAAATCAATTTTGAACTCGGGTATTTTATATTCACGGAGAGTTATCATTACACACATCATGGAACCCCATGCGATTCGTGCACATGCATTCATAATATCAGCATAAACTATTTTAACCTAATTAGGTTGATTAAACAACATATTGGTTGATTATCCACCCGTTAATAAGCCTCAATGCAAACAAATTGTCTTTATTATGTAGATTCGTTTGAAATTGTAACCACATTAAACTTTACATAACGGCAAAATAATTATCAATGATATCTAGCGAACATTTATTTAGTGATTTCTGATATTTACTTTATAACACATGAAATAAAACTATTGATATAATTTTTTATCGTGTTTCTATTACATATTTACTGGAGATAAGACAACGCTTGGTCAAGGAGGATAAAGACATAATATGTATAACTCCTCCGTGTGGTGACGGAGTAAGAATACAATTCAACACTCCCTATCCTGCCGTGCTGTAACAGACGAATAAGGGATATAATAAGCCTATAATATCTATGCAAGAGAAAGAAAACTCGAAACAAAACACTATATCAACCCATCTGACCAGTATCGTAAGGTCAATTTCCCTCCTATTATGGTGGAGGAGGAGCCCAACAATGGAACGTACATAAACTGAAATGACGAATGATCATAATTTATAATAATAATTGCTTCAGTAACAAATTGTAACATCTAATTTGTACCGTGATTCTGGCAAATAGTAGTGAGTCGTCGACGATTTTACAGTCGACGCAACGAGACCGTTTATCGTCGATGATAAACTAGTTGAAAAAACAGTCTAATTTTCGACTAGTTTACGTCGTAGACGCTTAGACAAGACGAGACGTTTAATTTATATTATGACGTATGTTGATCGTCCATTGGTAAAGGACAACGAAACTTCAACGAATTTTATTAGACAACAGTTTTATTGTACAATATACATTGACGCTTCAATATGTAATGATAGTCCCATCACATGATAGCAGAGTTCAATGAATTGCAATCAATCTATCTATGCGTTATGATTTCGGCTCAACTCGCGCCTATGGGCGGTGAGGTTTGCGGGGCGGGTAAAGAGCGTAGCGGGCCGTGCGAGCGCGCGCGCATCACGTCGTCCAAGTTCAGGCCGATTCGGGCGCTTTCGAATACTCGCAAGTCGTCGTCGACTCGTCGCGTTCGTGTCAATCGTTGATGCGACGACCGATTTGCGAAGCCGTTCATACATAAACATGATTATCAGTCAACTATAAACTAGTTTATTAGTTCACGGCAAAGAAACAGTCGAAAAAAAACTGTTCGTTTATTCAACGACCACCACTACTGGCAAATAAATTTCTTATTTACTTACTATAACTATTTTAGCCCAGGTATAATCGATTGTAGTATATTATGAAAAAAAATAATATTTAAAAGCTATTTCACAAGACAGGCTGCAGTGTCAGCTTATACTTACTATTTTAAACAAGTATATATATAACATCATTCCAAGATAAGGAAAACTTATAAAGTAAAATACCATGCTAACCCGTCATAGTAGAGGCTCGAGGTTACCACGGGCTGAATGACGATGGTATCAAAGCAAGTGCTATAAGACCTACCATATTACATCTATTGGTATTCATCTGAATTTAAGTAAATACGGAAATGTTTATTACGTAATAACCGCTCACTACTGTCATCAATTAGACTTTCCATTCTTCCCATCATAATCAATGTAATGACAAGTATTTTTTATATTCTTGTAAATGATAATTACACGGTAGACGATCATAATAACTTCGTTGATAAAGTGTTATAACTTAGAAATATATCCCAATACACCCATTGCCTGCACGCCATCACTTTTTGCCTAATGAGTGAGCCTCTCTAACCGCGACCGCCAGTAACTGAATCAGGGAACAGACCGTCATCCGCAAAGAGGCTGACTGCGTGAAAGCGAAGCTCCGAGGGCGGCCGGGAGGGATGATACCCGCATGAATAACCCGTTGAGTTAGCCATGGACGTCAAATATTCGGTACTAGTGGTAAGTGGTATGCCCAGTGGCGATAGGAAGGGCATACGATGTGTTATGAAGGTGCACGACCTTGCTGCCCCGTCTGCGCCCTGGACGATATGGAGTTTACTAGTTATCGTAAAATGATCAAATAGCAATTTATACCAATAAATAAAATTAGATTGTCTGTTTGTAATGTCAAAATAATAGGCCTTTTTCATGCTCACACGTTTACTTGCACTATACATATGCCAAAAAATTACTTTATAATTTTTTTGTCTGTCTGTCTGTTTGTTCCGGGTAATCTACAAAACGGCTGGACCGATTTAAAAAATTCTTTCACCAATGGAAAGTTATAATATCAGGGAGTAACCTAGGCTATATTTTATCCCGACATTTCCCCGGGATTGGGAACTACGCGGGTAAGGTGACTGAAACCGAAGCGAAACGAGAGCAGGTTGCTAGTTAAAAATAATATGAATATAATCAATAAAATATTTTTAATTGTTACATATTTATATATTACTAGCAACCCGCTCTCGCTTCGCTTCAGTTTCAGTCGCCTTACCCGCCTAGTTCCCGTTCCCGTGAGAATACCGGTATAAAATGTAGCCTATGTTACTCCCTGATAGTATAACTTTACATTGTTGAAAGAATTTTGGCAATCGGTTTGGTGGTTTAAGCGTGAAGGTGTAACAAACAAACAAACTTACTTTCGCAATTATAATATTAGTAAGGATGTCCCGTTGCCGTAACTGACCGCTAACCGAGCGAGGTATTCACTCAGCTTTACTATTAATATATAATAATGTAGCCATATAGTGAGACAAAACATTAATTATCCCACGTACAACTGGGACTTTAGAGAGCGTACCGCAACAAATACCGAGGATTATATACTCAGATAAATCATTATCATTATGTAGGTTACAGATTATCACGGCCGGACCGTCGACCCTTATCTAATTACCTTTCAGCTATCATCAATCAAGCTGTAAGTAGACTCTGCGTTAGACATAATTCTAACCATTAAAAATCTAAAGTATATATTTTACTTGAACGAGGTAATCTCAGTATTGCATACATAATTAAGTTATTATAAAAATACTAGCAACACGCCCTCGCTTCGCTTCGGTTTGAGTCGCTTTAACCGCGTAGTGCCCGTTCCTGTGGGAATACCGGGATAAAATATAGCCTATGTTACTCCTTGATATTATAGCTTTCCATTGGTGAACGAATTTTTGAAATCGGTTCAGTGGCTCAAGCGTGAAAGCGTAACAAACAAACAAACAAATAAACAAATAATCTTACTTTCGCATTTATAATATTAGTAAGGATAACAATTAATTTTTTTTTATTGCAAACGATGGCAACCGAGCAAACAGTATACCTGATGGTAAGTGTTGCTGCCGTTCATGGACCTTTGCTAGGCCGCTGCCTACCGTGGAGAAAGTGAAGGGAGTGTGAATGCATGCAATGAGGTTCGGCGACACTAAAGTCGTCACCAAAACCCACCACACGCAAACACCCCCAGAAAGTTAGGCTTCCGGCTCTCTCGCTCACCTACAAAGCGCAGTAACAAATTGCTACTAATTATACGTGGTAGAGTGTGGTACTTCCCTGGAAGGACCGGCCCGCGGCTGTAGACAGACAACTGTCAACAGTGTGATCCTACCACTAGTTTGTATAAATGGCAGAATAAGGTATTTATTGCCCATTGGTTGCCAATTAAACGAGTAATGCGACATGCCTATTGCCACTTCAACATGTTAAATCTTCGGGCTGAGTCGGTTACAGTGATTCTTTAACGGATTATTATATGCCGGCTTTTATTACGTAGAGAAATATCGAGTATAGCAATAGAGAAACATTGCACGCAATGCGATTTTGAGTCTTGTTATGAAGACGACATTCGGAGACATTCAGAGTCATCGCTGATCATAGACCTTTCCTGTAAATCGCTGCGGTATATTAAACGAAAAAGATATAATTTCGTCGAATAAAAACCCATATCACTATTAAATTTAAGATACTTAATGTCGATAAAACTGTAAATCCCATCTACATATTATTATGCCAAGTCGATCGTATCCATATGTGACAATTCAAATCGCTTTAGATTTAAGGTGGGTCACATTTCGCGACAGAAATCGCCCATTGCAGGTTTATTGCCTCCACTCAATATAAATTCCCGATAGACTCGGAAGGTATTTGCGTATTAGGGTTGACAATTGTGCATTCTAAGAAGAGAAAATATATTATATAAAAGAAGTACTCCTTAGAGCTCATTATTTCATATTCCGCACATGAAATAATAAATTCTAGAGATCTAAACTATGATTAATCTATTAGTATAAACAGTCTCTCTAACCGGTAGGGTTATAGGTATCGGGCTCTGGAAACCAGTCATGAAGTTTCTGTACAGGATTTTTTTAGCTGCAGTTGGCAATTGAATAGAAAAATTTTTCATTAGGGATGAAAAGACGATTAAAGGACTAAGAACAAAATACTACTGAAAGAAAGAAAAATATATACTAGTGAAAAGAGACTTAGAAACGCAACAGAAGGAAAACTAGAAACAAATATCTGTCCGACGTGCGATTGCAGGCCATTTTTTCTAATGCTTTATGGGCAGCATGATCCAAGTTCTACCTCCTATGTAAAGTATGCTTGTGACTAAAATATTTAGACTTAAAAAAGTAGAGGAATAGCTTGCTATGTTAGCTGGGACATAAAGTTAAAGCAAGCCAAGGCAGTTTATTACGAGAAACTATTTCCTTTTATTAAAAGCTAGATAAGTTAAAATACTATAAAAACATTATTATGTAAATAATCGAATTAAAAAGTGCAATGCAGAAAATAGGCCAACACCAAGATCTCAACCACGGATACAATAAAATCGCTAACCTTTTAAGGATACTGGAACAAACTATTTAAATTATAACATTGTCATCAGTCTGTGATAAGTGTGCAAATTTTCAAATTTATCCGACATTAAGATGGGGATAAAAATTAAATTTAACGATACATATTAAACTAGTCAATAACTGTGTTAACTAAAAACATTTACAAATACAAAAGATTTGATATAAACTATAAATCTATTATAAAAAACAATTTGCAATCTGTCAGCTGTTAATAAATAGTTATCAAGGCGTAAATTATTAAATATATACATGAAACTCTTACACGTTGTAGTGTATTATTCAATTAGATGACTCATTTAATTTATTAACAACAAGGAGACATTGTTGCAAAACCACAGCGTAATAGAACAGCCCACGTTTGCATATATATTGTAGTAAATCTATGCAATACTTTCTCGTTTTTACGCTTCTATTTTTTTGTGTAGGAATAAAATCATCATCTTTTCAGTTCATACATGTCCCACCGTTGGGCTCTAGCCTCCTCCACAATAGGAAAGAAATTGACCAACTCTACCACACAGGTCAAACGAAATGTTATAGGTTTTTATTTCAAGTGTTGCTTCTTTTGAATTGATGTGATAGGCATATTTATTCTCTTAACCATCTTATACGACACACCCACGGGCAAGAGAGAGAGAGAGAGAGAGACTTCGTCACCACACGGAAAATAATTTTTTTAACTCAACACAATTATCAGCAGATTATCTTTAAGGCAACCGAGTGATAACTTAAAATATAAGTGAATGAAGTGATCACTGGCTGACCTAGAATGGTTTAGATTAATAAGTGGACCTCGACAGCGATCGATTTCAAAAAGTATTCCTTTTTTTATTAGTTTTTAACAGAACAGAGTCTATTGGGTCAGTTAGTAGTTTATATTTTTTCTTATTATGATGACCGATGATGACTCGTCGTGTATATAAGAGTTGTTGAGAAGAAAAAAAAAGAGGTTAAATACATTTAAAAAAGTAAAATATTATATCGATTGATGACTGAAAAAAAATTAAATTTCCCCAACCCTTACCTTCCTTTGGTGTGGACTACAACACTGTTGACTGTTGGAATCAATCAGTTCTAGCTCCTGTTTAATTTTTTTAATATGCTTTTTGTTCCAAAAGAATTGAAATCATTTTCTAGGACTGCCCTGGGATCTGGGGGGCAGTAAGTCTTATGGAAGGAGCGAATAGGGCGGTTCAGGGTCAAGTCAGACCACGCTGTCCCGCTCCAGGGATACCTGCGCCTGATGCCACCCTAGCCGAGGCTATGGGTTACTGGGACCGAGGAGTAGTCCGTCCCCCGTAGAGACTGACCGCGTGAGGACGATACCCCAGAGGGCATCGGAGAGGGATAAGACCCGAAAGGGTAACCCGTCGATTCGGCCACGGACGTCAAAGATTCGGTATTAGTGCTCATTCTAATGGCGATACGAAGGGAATATGAAGGAAATAATATAAATATGTAGCCGCGCGCCACTCTTTCCTCGTGTCGGACGGAACGGACTGCGTATGCCCAGACCATAGCCCGCCCAAAAAAAGATCTGCCTGAGGATTAAACCAGGGTATCGTCTATGGAGACAGTGTGGCGAGATTAAGCTCTTGACTGCACAGATGGCGTAGTGGTTAAGATATCGACCTACCATGCCAGTGTCGCGGATTCCAATCTCACGCAGGATAACACTTTGTGCGATCCACAATTTGCTGTTCTGAGTCTGGGTGTAATTTGTGTCCGATAATCATATCTTTGTAAAGTCCCCCGCTATACATTTTCTTAGTACAGGGCGTTGCTTTTACGAAAAGCAAAAAAAACACTGAGTGTGTTTTTGAGGAGACTTGAATCCTGCAGTGGGAGGTATATGAATTGAAACGGATTGATGGAAGAAATCTAATAAAACAGAGACATTGTCAGCTTGGTCTCAATATTTAAATGGAATAAAAAAATAATCCAACACAAACGGTTCTTAGTTACGGTATAAATATCATTATCGCTTTGTAATATTCAAAGTTTGTGGGCGCTGATTTTATTTGATCTGATAACGAGTTTCCCTTTCATCTTGTTCCGGTAGCTCGTTACACAAGAATTCTGGGATGATTTATGTACAATAGATGATTTTGAGTTGACCTTTAGCTGCTTTTTGTTATTTTTTTTTTAATCCTCTAGAAAATACATTTGAGGCATTTTCACTACCTGTAACAGCTGGTATGGAGGAGGTATGAAATATAATACTCGCAAATTGAATAAGGATGCATAAAAAGACGTAGTAAAAATCACACATTTATATCACTAGCTATTGTAGGATCAAATGTTCTTAAATACTTTGAAGTGAAACTTCTTTGCGCGCATGAGGGTAATTTTTTTACAGATGAAACGCGTCACGAAAATGTGCAGCGTTTTTGTCGAAGAAGAGGGAGAGAGCGATTGAGACCGATTGAGAGAGAGTGAGAAAGGGCGAACATAGCACGAAGCACAGCCATAAGGCGAGTAGGGAGCAAGGGAGTGAGAAAGATCGAAGGATTTCTTTTTTTTAATACTGATAAAGAACACATGGAACCAAAGAAGTTTCACTTCTAATATGCGTATTTAGTACTCACGCTATTTTTTTTTAATGTAAATAATGCATGGCTGATATTTACACGAGTATTACCTATGAATAATTAAATTTTTTTTTCAATTTCAGCGTTGAAAAGCGTTGATGAAAGTTGGAAAGCGCTTGAAACGTCCCGAAACAAAGTCAAATAAAAACCCGATAGTCTGTGAAAAAAAAAAACTAGTTTTATTTATAACTAGCAACCCGCCCTCGTTTCGCTTCGGTTTTAGTCGTTTTACCCGCGTAGTTCCCGTTCCCGTGGGAATACCAGGATAAAATATAGCCTAGTTTACGCGCTGATATTTTAGCTTTCCATTGGTAAAAGAATTTTTGAAATCGGTCCAGCCGTTTTGAAGATTACCCACAGACAAAAATTTTTTAATCTGTATTTTAGGCATAGGTGTCGTGCAAATAACCGTGTGAGCATGAAAAAAGCCTATTATTTTGACATTACAAACAGACACTCCAATTTTATTTATTGGTATAGATGAATCAAAATGTTATTGGAATCGGATAACAAGTTCCACGTAATAAAATATCTTACGATCTTAATTTTAAGATACCTAGACTGAGATAAGTATTTTACATATTTAGTTAATTAATAGTCTTTCAGTACAAAGTTATGAAATAATGAGAATACGACCTGCCTAGCGTTTTACTAAAAGTATATTATATACGTTATTAAAATGTCGTAATCACCATAAGTAATCGGATAGAAATAAGCATTATCAATACCTTATAAAGCGATGTTTAGAAAAATAAACATTCATAAGGATAATAGATATTGTATTTTTAAAATGCAATTAATATTACCATTTGAGATACAATTATTTTTTACACGTTTATATTTGATATTTAATTCACAGTATTTGCGCCGTTGTTCAAGCCTCAGGAAATTTGGCGTTCACAGCGCCGTAAAGTGTTGGAAACATCGAGAAAAATTAAAATTAAATACCAACGCGAATCCGTAAAAAAAGTTTTATTTTAAATTGTAACACTCGCGTAAACTTTAAACACCTTTAATATTACCATTACAAATAATTTACACAATTTTAGACACCCAACACACACGGGACAATCCTTGTTACTGTAAATATCAAAGTTTCTTTTTCCTGCTATCGAACATAGAGTCAGTCTGGTATTGGAAAGGAGTAAGAAGGGAATACATATTCGTCACCAAAACATTATACTAGTATTAGACACCGAAAACCCTCCCATAGCGGAGGAATCTCTTATCATATACTAAACACAAATAGGCTGAAAGGACTAAACAATATTCATAAAGATAAAATTTATAAAAAACATACATATTTAAATTTAGAACAGTCACAGCCCTATGCTTTACGTCACATGTCACTACACAATACTTCGACGGTAGCGTTCGACGCTCGATACATCGGACATTGGACAAGTATGTTTTAAAAATAAATCAAGCGTGACGAAGCCGGCTGGCACCTCATTAGCACTGGTAATTAGTTTATGTGGTTAGTTATAGTTATTACCGACGAGGTAACGATACATTTATATGAATAGATGGGTGCCTATTCTTTCATGCTAAACTTTTTAAACGTAAACATTTTTTATGGTTATTTAAAAAAATATATATGTTTATTTATTTATTGATGGTTATTTAATAAATAGACTTGTGGATTCGATCTCCAAACAAGTCAGTACGATTTATGGATTCACAAATTATTGTTTTGTATTCTAGGTATTATTTGAAAGAAAGAATTATGAGATTCTCCTGAATGTAAAATTTCCCCTGTGGTGACGGAGTGGGGTATGAATACAATTCACATGTCCGTGTCGCGTGGGTGTCGTAAAAGACAAATAAAGGATTTAATATGCATATAACATCCATCCAAGAGAAGGAATATCCGAAATAAAACTCTATTCGTTTGAGCATGCTGGTATTGTAGTAGTCAGAATATTCTGTAATATAAATACTCAGAGCTAGGTGTTCTCCTTTTAAAAAAATATTAATTTTATAAAATCTATATAAACAATGAATTATAGCAAACATAGCAAGCTTTGCACAAATAATAATATCTTCTTTTTCAATCCACATTGCCATCCAGCTGTTTTGGAGGATACCGTGACATAGTAATAAAGATGCACCAACATTGTACGTACAAATCATTTTACAACGTCTGTACTTGATTCTCAAATTCCGACGTTTCAAAGTTAAGAATGTAAAAACAAACGCAAAACAAAGGAACATTGCCGTTATTTTTATTTATTATGCATCTTTTAAAGCCTCACTAAGCTCTGATTTTTACTCATCATAGTTTTGCTATTTTGGACAGGCTCTGCTACGGTCTACTCACGTGACGCCCAAGCCGCCAACAGTGAGGCGAGATCGTCGCGGGTGTTCACTTCTACGGCGCGCCTGTCGGGTTGCCCTTTTGAGTAGCCCGTTTGAGAATCGCGTGTCAATGTCAGGGCGTTAAAGCACCGAAACGTCACTTTCATGAAATAATAATATAATAGTTCTAACCTATAGAACAAGTATTTAAGTTTTTTAACCAACTTCGAAAAAGAAGGAATCTTTTACTATTTTTATATACCGTTTACTCAAAGACGCTTGGATGAAAATGAAAAACGTTTTTTGTTGGATAGAATATAATTGCCAGGTGGGATCATGGTAATCAGGCATGGTAATTTGTGGCTCATGGCAATATGTGATCCTGGTAAAATTTAGGGAATCATTCATATTTTATATGCAGACATAAAGCAATTTAGGTTTATTCTTATAGTGTGTTGTAATCACTAAAACGTAAAAATAAATTATTTTTGCGTAATAAAAACCACCTTCAAAAACACAACGGCAAAAGCAGAAAATACGAGTAATACGGTGCCCGAGGTAGGACATTCGTATAGATTTTTATTATTATTTAATTTTTAATTCGTTTTACTTAAAATTAATTTAATCAAAGTTTGAAGGCAAATAAAATTATTATAATGATTTCTGATACTTCATCATCATCATCTCAGCCCATATACGTCCCACTGTTGGGCTCGGGCCTCCTCCATAATGGAAGGGTCATTGACCTACTATACCACGCTGGTCAGACGTGTTGGTATAGGGTTTTATTTCGAGTTTTCCTTCTCTCGCATGTTATATGCGTTTTATATCCCTTAGTCGTCTCGTACGATCACCCACGGGTAAGTTAGGGGGTGGTGAATTGTATTCTTACTCCGTCACCACACGGAATTACTTCTGATACTTACGCGAGTATTACACATTGTAAATAAATAATTTCTTGCCGGCTTTTCTCAGTGTGGCCGCGTTCGGAACCGGTGGTGGTAAGCTAGATTTTGTTGTTTGAATTAATAAATTGTCACAATAATTACTACATCTTTAATGTTTAATAATTATTAACCATAAAGCATAGTACATAATATATATCGATGCCATAAAGAATATATTTTTTTCATATAGAAACATTTTATTTTTGTACTGCCAATAAATTGTGAATCAAAATTTAATAACTAATTTCTGTAGCGGGTAGATATAAATCTCTGTAATACGAGGCATGCCTTTTAAGTTTTGTCGTTTGAAGAAAAAAACACAACTAGAATCTTATAGTACTTTTTATTGTTTTTCAAAGTATTCACCACGTAGCTTAATACACTTTTCCATTCGCTCAAACCAGTTATTGTAACATTTATGCCACTCTAAAGTGGGGGTGTTCAAAATGGCTGACTTGAAAGCTTCGACTGCTTCTTCACCGGACTGGAACCTTTGACCACGAAGACTTTTCTTAATTTTAGGAAATGTAAAGAAATCGTTAGGGCTTAGGTCAGGACTGTATGGAGGATGGTCAAGAATTTCTACTTTTTCCTGCTTCAAATACTCAATCGTTTGACGAGCGCTGTGTGAGCTTGCGTTGTCGTGGTGCAGGATGATGCGTCGCTTTGAGTTAGATTTTCGAAGTTCGGCGATGAGTTGTGGTAAACAAACTGTGGTATACCACTCTGCGTTAACCGTTCTACGATCTTCAAGTGCAATGGTCGCAACATGGCCGGTTTTTCCACCGAACGTGGCCACCATCTTCTTTGAAGTGTTTCGAGAACGAACAACTTTAGTTGGCTTTGGCTCGTCTTGAAAGACCCAGTTTATAGATTATTGTTTGGAATCAGGATCGTAGGCATAGATCCAAGATTCGTCACCACTGATGATGTCGTAGACGTGATTTGACTTTCCTCGGTTGAACCTTTACAGACTTTTCTTACACCAGCTGACGCGGGCCGCCTTGTGATCGTCGGAAAGCAGATGCGGTATCCAACGGCAAACTAGCTTTCTCACACCAAGCGCTTCATGCAAGATCTTCTGAATGGTTGTCCCTGAGATGCCTAATAGAGCCTCTATCTTTCGATACATCACATGATAATCTTCGAGAATTAGTTGTCTCATAGCAATGATGTTATCTTCAGCGAAGGCGGATTTTGGGCGTCCTTCGCGAGATTTGTCACTAACACTAGTATCTCCACGCTGGAATTCTATATACCAGCGTCCGACAGTCCGCAGACATGGGGCTTCATCACTGAACACAGATGTTAGCTCTTCAAAACACTGAAGCCGTGTCAGGCCTCTTCTAAAGTTTTAGAAAATTATTGCACGAACATTTTCCTTAGAAAGATTAATTTTCGTACGTTACCTGACAGATTCCAATCGACGCTGTGACTAACTAAATAATAGCATTAATTCTAATACTTTCAAATATTTTGAGATTCAAAATTTAAACATATTCGAATATAGAACAGTTCCAAATTCAAAGTTGCCGCGAAATATGGAAAGGACAGAACTTAAAAGGCATGCCTAGTAACGGTGACTTGTTGAACGGGAGACAGAGTTAGTCCGCCCGTGACCTGTAAATGTTCGAAACATTGGGCAATCAAGAATCAAATACAAACGCGATAAAATCCCTAAAATAGTTTATTTGAAACTATTATTATGTTTTTATGCAGAATGCCGAGCTTTCATAAGAATAATATTAGTCTAAAATATAGAGTCTTAATTTATTAAAGTAATAGAATTGACGGACAGTTAAAACCAACCACCGGATTATATTTGGGCGGTATTAAAATAAATTAACTGGGGGCAAGGAACCCATAAAAGAGACATATAATTTTAGTAAAATAGCTTACTAAAAGTCAACATTGAAATTAATACACAGGCGTCTTCAATACGAAATTGGCCCGCGCGAGGTATTCGAACAATCTATCGTATTTTTAAAAACAAACTGTTTTAAACAAATTGTTTACATATTACACTAAGTATTATGTAAACAAATTATCGATTAATGTATTGGATGACAAATACTTCGATGATTAATATGGTTTCTTATTAAAGATAGTCACTCGCTTCACGTCGGCTGCAATCACTTTGCGATATTACCGTACGCGATTGCAGTACATAAGATCTCGGGTTCGATGACGGGGAAAATATTATAGGGGTTTGCCAATAGTAAAAATAGCCTAACTAACTCCTTATACAGACAGCTACATAGTGGTAAGATATTATCAAGATTGGTCAAGCCGTTTTGAAAATTACACGCATCAATATGATGTAATATTATCAACTCAAAGCACCTTGTAGTGACGCAGTAAGAATACAATTCAACACCCTCTTACAATTCACCAGTGTTGACCGTGGTTACCGTAAAAGACGATTAAGGGATACGGTACATAGTTAATTATTGAAAACTTGACATTAAAACTTATACCAACATGCGCTGGTCAGGCACAGCACGACAAAGTATAGTAGGTCTATTTCCCTCCCGTTGTGGAGGAGGCCCGAAACCAACAACGGGACATATATGGTGATGATGATAATTTGCATAATAAGCGTTTTAGTGGTGTTGGTACTCATTCTATTGATGATTACCTTGTTTTTACGACAGTCACGAGTAAGTGGCAGTATATGGTTGGTTGCATTCTAATCAATAATGGTATGTCTTGCAGGGCTGGTCACTGACGTCAAGGTTTCGGTAGCAGTGGCCGGCTTAATAGCGAAGGAGAGGAAATAAGGTGGTTTATGAATCCACGCGACGCCTTTACGTCACCCAACGGAAGGGACCTTGTGCGCGCTGACCATAGCCCGCCTATAAAAAAAAAGTATAATGTGTTAAGTGAGAAATTCTATCAAGTCTGTGCACCCCCGAAATCGCATTAAGGAAGTGAAATTAGTTTACACAAAACAGCATTAAATAGATCACAACTAAAATTTAACATTAAACACAAAACATTTGTAATATTAAAAATTCGTTGGCACGAGTCGTGAATGTTAAATATTTTTCGCATTTACTATACAACAACGAGCTGCCGTGGCAAAAATCTATTTAATTTTGCTGTTTACTTCAGTCGAGATCGCTGTATTTTAACAGTATTTTTATAGGTTTAATATTTTACACACTCTCAGTGTGATGACGGAGTAAGAATACAATTCACCACCCCCTCTTCTTTCCCATGAGTGTTGCACAAGACGACTAAGGGACATATGCAGGTGACATCGACGCGAGAGGCGGAAAACTCAATACAAAATCCTATTCCAACATGTTGTGGGGAATAGTAGGTCATTTTCCCTCTCAATGTGGAGGAGGCCTGAGCCCAACTGTGGGACTTATATGGGCGAAGACGAGATAATTTGTTAGATGAATGAACTTCAGGAACCTCGTGCCTATATTAACATAGTGCTATGCATTCATAAATTTAAAAACAAAATTTTAATCCACAGTATGTGTTATTTTAAAACCCTTACATTGCTTGTGGGGTTATAAAAGATGGTTAAGAGTTTAGCATAGACCTTTTTTTTCTTTTTTATTTGGGGTGGGCTATCGTCAGCGCACCCACTATCCGGCTCCATCCGGGGCGAAAAAGAGGCGGCCTCGTAACCCACCAATCCGACGGAATACCCCCAAGTAGTAGCCTTTCCTCACGACGTTCCCCCTCGGGGACATCGGTTGCCGTCGTGCGAGGAGCCTCTCTGCGGGTGACCGACTAAATCCCAGGTCCAGTCACCCGCAAACTTACATAGACCTGGGCCAACATCACCTGATGGCGTTTGTTCAAGAATTATATTCCCCAAAGAGGGTTGACGTCAGCCAGGTGGTCATAAAACAAATTTTGCAATAAGTATTGTGAAAGAAGAATACATATTGAGTGGACCTCAGGTAATTGATATTAGAGCACGGTGACGATGTGTTATTTTACATCATCTTATCCTGTTTCCTTTCTTTCCTTCTTTCTTTAAATTATTAATAAAAGGATGTTGGTGAATTGTATTCTTACTCCGCCAACATACGGATAATTTTAATACTTATTGATATTTTAATATTATTATTATATCAATTACAATCTTTAAATAAATAAAAGGCGGACGAATAACGTAATATGTCAACATTACTATTAATAAGTTAAAATAGAGAGCAAAAATAACATTAAAATAAATAAATGTTCAAAAAGCGAAAAACTATACACTTCAATCGTACAAAAAACCTTTTCAAACTGACCGATAATCCGGCTTCGGTCAATTTTTTTAACATCAAAGCCTTAAGACTGACAGGTACATCAAGGAAAGCAGCAAAAAGGTACATCACAAGACAAAGGGCCCACTTAATACCTTTGTCGCGACATTAGGTCAAAATACCTGAAAGAAAGAGGCACCCGCAAAGGTGCCCACTGTTAAAAGGTAACGGTCGAATCAAAGACTCCCTTTAGGCTTATTATACGGTTCGTGGGATTTCATTCAGTAAAAAATAACTGGACGAATATCGAGTGGCAAAAGGCTTTAAGAGTTTTCTCATTATTTGCGATAAAATTTATACTTTTCTGAGCTTTTCAAATGGTTATGATTGTTCATTATTTGTGTTTTTATGTAAGTATTATGAAAAGTTATTATATATTTACTATACGTAAAACCTGCTGTAATTAAAGGAAGCCCTGAATGAATTTCAAGATATTATTTATTTTACGGATTATCACTGGCCACTGGATGTTGCGGAATAAGTAATAAGCGTAAAGACTTGATAGGACATGTCCACAAATTGCCCATCGACAAAATACGCACTGGTTATCAAAACAACTTAAAAAGAAAACGGATAGTTATGAGTGTTGGATTAAAGATGGCAGTTTAATGAACAGTTCGTTGTTCTAGCAGAAGCGTGGTTGAAATGGTGGATCTGTGTTTCGCGCATTCTCTGTTTAATGGAGAACTAGCTACATACCTACAATACACTAACAATGTAACATTTAGTTACATTTGGTTGACTTTGACTAACTTCCAATAAATATATTCTACTTATAATGTTAAGGACAGGCTTATGGTACGGTAACATCCCACCTACTACGTTCAGAGTGACGAGAACAACTCCATAACCTGCTGTACATGTACATCTCTATCGCCATGTAGCCGCCGGTGGGCCACCAGTACCCAGTCCTTGTCATCGGTGACTAACCCTGGTATTTATTATATATTATGTCGATCTCGTCGTAACGATCAAATTGAACCATGTATAAAATAGTCTTGCATGAAAGAAGAAGGCGACTAAACTATGAATTTATAGCGTCACCTGCTTTTCTCACGAATGAACTATTTCGAGTCGTCGTTTCATCTTCGTCTCAGACCATATAAACCTCGCGTATTACATCCCTTAGTCGTCTTTTGTAACATCTACGGGCAAGAAAGCGAGTGGTTGAATTGTGTTCTTACTCGGTCACCACACAGAAAATTTATTAATATTTCGAGTGCCATCATTAAAATCACTTAGCTTATACATTCAACTGTGATGCGATTATAAAATAAGTTTATTTTAGTGCCATTTTACAGTATGAAAACGCAATTTAAAACAAAAAATAAGACTATTATAATAGACAAGCAACCCGCCCTCGCTTCGCTTCGGTTTCAGTCGCCTTACCCGCGTAGTTCCCGTTCCTGAGTGAATATCGGGATAAAATATAGCCTATGTTACTTCCTGATATTATAGCATTCCATTGGTGAAAGAATTTTTGAAATCGGTTCGATGATTTGAGCGTGAAAGCGTAATAAACAAACAAACAAACAAACTTACTTTCGCATTTATTTTATTAGTAAGGATGGTAACTCCGTAACATTAAGTACACGAATATGCCCATTGATTCGTAGTGCCAACCCTAAAAAGGCTACATTTCTCTCGTACATTCTTCTTTCCCTACATATCCTCGAACTACGAATGGCAATTATGATAAGTGCAGCTTTGTCTCCACTACATCCAGATTGCGAGCATTTGAGCACATCTTTTTGTTTTGTCCGTCTCGTTAACGGGCCCTTCAAACTAACAATGGTCTATCGTAATACTGTACTGAAATATTCGAAGGTAGGCGAAGACTCGTTAATTTGTTCGTGAGGAAAATGCGAGTGAAGTAAACAAGCAAAACAAAGCACAAGTGGTTCATAAATATCTTGAAGACGTTCTCTGACTTAGCAAATTGATCATTGTTTATAATAAAATAAGGAAATTTCGTATATGTCTATTGCATTGACGAATGCTAGAAATATAGTCTCCAACTAATAATTTAGTAGTTTTAGGTAGTATTTTGCAGAGAAAATATTCTTCACCGCTTTAAGTATTGTACAATTACTTTTAGGAACATTATGGGAAATGAAAATACATACGTGCAATTTATTTTTACAATATTTGAGAATGTTTTTAAAGCCTTTGTAAAACGGTATACATCTAAAAATTCAGTATTATTGGTAGCGCACAATTATTATACATATATAATTAAAACATTTTAGTACCTCAGATAAAGGGTTTATTATTATTAGTTTTATTATTATACCAAAATGCTTTACATCATCATCATTTCAACTCATTCACGCCCACTGTTGGGATCGAGCTTCCTCCACAATAGTAGAGAAATTAACCTCACTATACCATGCTAGTCAGACAGGTTGTATAGGGTTTAATTTCAAGTTTTTCTTCTCTTGCGCAGATGTTATGCGTATTAGATCCCTTAGTCGTCTTTTATGACATCCACAGGCAATATAGGGAGTGGTAATTTGCATTCTTACTTCGTCATCACACGGATTAACTGCTTTACATACAAACGAAATGTAATTCTAAAGCGGCATACACACAAAGCTCGAAAACTTTACAAACATTGATCGAAACTAACTACCGTTATAAATTTCTGTTCCAATAAGCGCTCCGTCGGATCCCGCGTTCAGTTTACGATTATAGTTCAAGTTGCTTTTGCTTCAGTCACGGTCCGTGGACCTTGGTGTTGTAGAGTGAATGTAGAGCTAAATATTTTATTGTTTTGTTTGAAGTTTAACGGATTAGGATAAATTTTATTGTCTTAAGTGGCAGATGAGTAAACAATCCAATTCCGTGTGGTGACGGAATAAGAATAGGTACAGTTCACCACTCCTTATCTTACCAGTGTATGTCGTAAAAGATGACTAAGGGATATAGTAAGCATATAACACCTATGCAAGAGCTGTGTGGTAGCGGCTTCGAATACTACCAACCCTTGCTTTGCTCGTGGGTGTCGTAAAAGACGACTAAGAGCCCTAGATTAACCCGGACCAACTCCATCTGGTACCATTTGGGCCAACGATTACATTCCCAAGGAGGGTTGACGTCAGGCAGGCGGCCGGTCATAAAAGTCATTGCCAAAACTTTTTGCAATATGTCAAAACAGATGACATATTACGTCGACCCCAAGTAATTGGGATAAGAGCAAGATGATGATGATAACACCTATGCAAGAGAAGGAAAACTTGAAAAAGGAACCCTATACCAAAGCGTCTGACCAGCGTGGTATAGTAGGTCAACTTCTATTGTAGAGGAGGCTCGAGTCCAACAGTGGGACGTGTATGAGTCGAGATGATGATGATGAAACAATCCAACAAATGGTAAGTGTTATGAAGGTATGGAGTTCAGCAATAACTGAGCCATGGTCAAGCTCCAGCCTATAATAACCATAGGATAAGAGAAGCGTCAGGCTCTCTCACTCACCGAAGGAAGTGGTATAGCTTATGGTTACCATACGATAATACTTCGTAAGATATATGCAATCTATGATTACAGGATGAAAATTCTCAGCAGCGTAATTTATTATCACTAAAATGTTTATTTTGTAACATGTCAATCGCAATTTCTTGCTTAGGATTTGTTAATTATAAGATAAAACTACATACTTTTACGAACTCTCTTAACTTATTCTTTGTGTTTAATTTCTATTTTCACGAACACTTCACCAATAATGGTGAGGAAGTCTCTTTTCAATACCCCTAGCCCCCAAAATTTCTTAAGAATAGTTTTATTTCATATGCGTAATGCATGCGTAATTTTCAGAAAACATTTGTGAATTAGATGAAACAGATGCGTATCTTTATAGGGTTTTTTGTCGAGTTTACTGTCTCATGAATTGATGTTATCTGCATTTTATATCCCCTAATCCTCTTTTACAATACCCACAGGTTCTTAAGAGAGTAGGTGTTGAATTGTATTCTTACTCCGTCACCACAAAGATGTCTGTTATATCTATATAAACGAATATTTGAACTATATAACAAATACTGTTAGAACATGGACATGATGCAACATGGATACGGCAGAGTACAAATTCCATTATCAGAATAGCGCTGCACTATATTTTGCACGGGTATATTTGATACTCAAAATGCTCGAAGCACAGACGGTATACCGGTGAAGAGTAAATAAACGACTACACCTCCGTCCGAAGATGTCAAGACGGCAATCGTATTGATTAATCTATTTTAAGATAATAGTTTTGCGATAACAATCTCTTTTATTGTAGTTTTAAATCGCTCTATGTATGTATATTCGTAGGACTAATTGGCTTAATTGGTTCTGTGTGGACGAAGTAAGAATAGTATTCTATCCCTATCTTGCCAGTAGGTGTCGTAAAAGACGACTAAGGGTTATAACACGCATATATCTATGCAAGGAAGGAAAATTCGAAATAAAGCCGCGAAATATTCTTAGTCCGTCACTACACGAAAAAGGATAATTTTATTAAAATAACAAATATATAGGTATACTTGACTTCTTTATAAAAGTTTCGCTTTAAGATATGGTTACTTTTGACGGTGGAAAAATTATGATATATTTTTATAATAGATAGATAAATATAATGCTCGTGTAGGGCAGCTCAAATAACTCGCATCAAAGCAAGGAAACTTGAATCATCATTTTGTATTCAAACTGTTTAGATAACGAGTAAGCCGTGCCAATATATTTCCGTTAGGAAGCTGGCCAGTGTCAGAAGTTACACGTTAGTATATAATTAGACTAACTTATTTTCGTTTAGAATTTCCTGAATACCACACGCTAACAATTTGAATGAGAAAATTAAATAGCAGATAATGCTTGCGGTAGCTACGTGGGGCGGGTGGCTTCTCTCCCTTCAATATTGTTGAAGAGAGTGATGATCGCCCTAGTAGTAAATCGTGATCGGGTGCTGCTGGTGAGATTTGGTCGAGCCATATTTTCTTTCATTTTTTTTTGTACTAAAATTTGACTATTACAATTTCCAAGGGCATTCACACTGGAACTAATACCATATGTTGTACTAAGTATACTATTATATTTAAAGGATTAAAAAAAAATACGCCCGCTGAGTATCTTGCCGTATCTTCTCAGCTTGTGGACTCGTTCCGATCCGGTGGTAGATTATTGGATTGTTTCTAACAATGTATATATTTGATAATATGTAAGTGCCTTTAAGAGGCTTATGCAGAATAAATGATTTAATTTGATTTGAAGTTGTAATAGAATTGCTTGTCAAGCTAAGACAAATATAAATTGCTACACAATTTTTCACGATTTCTCATTTTGAAGGACTGTATCTCTTGGAAAGATAAATATATTCATACAACAATAACTAAAGAACTTCACGGTACCCTCATTTTTATCCTGGCTGCCTCCGACGACCCTGTTTTGTCAAGCAAATTGTATCGCGACCCTTATACCTAAGGCGAGAGTCGGTGTTATGACTTTAGTAATTTCCCCTGACGAAAAGTTTTCATTTCTCGCCATTGCTGCTACATTTGTTATGATAAGTTAAGGTGAAAAAGTATTGATGAAATAAGACTCCGCATCTAGTTCAGAAAATGAAACATTTTTATTTCTTATTAGTCTTAAAAATCGGAAAATAAAGAAATGTTGTGAGAAAGTTTTGGGTATGAATGTTGAAGGCTTTAGGGGTAAAGGAAGACCGAGGAAACGATGAATGGACTGCGTGAGGCATGACAGGAATAGTCTGGAAGTGACTGTACAGATGACGTCTGATAGGACCGTATGGAAAAAGATGACATATTGCGTCGACCTCAAGTGATTGGGATAACAGCAAGATGATGATGATGATTAGTCTTAAATATCGAACGTTATCGGACGTTTGAAATATGGGTTAAAATTTAGAATTCGTTGTTTTTTACGAGTCAAAAATTATCGTTATACGCCGGACTTGAACCCACACATATTGGTAATTCTACCATTTGGACTAGCGTGGACTGGAGTATGATAACCAAATTGTCACTCGTATTTGCCTTATGAGAAAATTGCGCCATCTATCAAAAATGTTTACACTTTGTTGCAATCTAAATACGCTAACCTTTTAGCTAAAATTGTATTAAACAATAACATGGCCTTATTATGGAAATTATTGAGATTAGAATTTAGTCGTCATTTCATCATCAGTTTAGCTCAAATATGTCCCACTGCTGGGTTCGAACCTCGTCCACAATAGGAGGGAAATGTTCCTTACTATACCATGCTGGTCAGACAGGTTGATATAGAGTTTTATTTCGAATTTCTCTTCTCTTGCATAGATGTTAGGTATATGCATGTTATATCTCTTAGTCGTCTTTTACATATAGTGGTGAATTGTATTCTTATTCCGTCACCACGCATAGCAATAATAGCATTTAATATCTCAGGTTATTTATAAAAGTTTGTTTAAGGGTAAAATGATTGCTACACGCGGTATTCCAACCTCTAATTAGAAATCCGCTCCAATTTCCCAGGACGATTGGAACGCATTTCCCATAGGTGTAGCTTCGAGTCATGTATATGAGAATCATTTTACACTCATAACCAAGTTTTTATTCTTCCTAACTCAAGTCTAAAACTTTTGACGAAGCAAACTACATATTATTACGAAGGCCTATTTATGTGTATTTCTATAGTCTTAACCTTATTCTTGAAATGGTAATCAGAATATTGGTATAATATTTCCGTCTGGTGATGGAGTAAGAATACAATTCACCGCTTCCTATTTTGCTCGTGGATGTCGTAAAAAACGACTAAGGGATATAATATGCATATAACATCTGTGCATGAGAAGTAACGTTCGAAATAAAAAACTATACCAACCTGTCTAATGAGCATGTTATAGTAAGGTCAATTTCCCTCCTATTGGGGGTGGCTAGAGCCCAACCGTAGGACGTATATAAGCTGAAATGATGATGAATAAGAATATTATTACGAAGTCCTCTTTATGTGGTTTAACCTTATTCTTGAAATAGTAGTCAGATGAGTACTTGTAACGCCATGTAACTTTTTAATCTCATCATAGGGTGACGTGCCCATATATTGAATACAGTCTGAAACTTCTTTATTTTCCATGCATGCAGCAATAAAACCTAGAAATATAGTATTAACGCGACGGTATACTAGTTATCTGAACAATGAGGTAAAGCGAAATTTAAAATATTCATTATTTATAATTCTAGACCTTTAAAAAAAGAAACCATTATTTTACTCAATCGCGTCTTGCTTATCAGCTTAAAAGATAATAAAGGCCTTTATAACTGTATAACCCGATTTAGCTCAATGTCTTCGTCAACTTAATCTCACAGCTCGTAAAACGTTTGCGAGTCTTGAACTTTGACATACTCCTGAGCTATCTTACGAAGCTAGAATAAATAGAAAGTGATACATCTATTTTAAAATGTACAATAAATTTAAAATAAAATTATATTTACGATTTTTTAACGTTTCAATTTTGAATACACTAGGCCTGTGGTGTCCATGTGGTGATAGAGTAGACAATTCACCACGCGCTTGCTTGCTTGCGGATGGAGTAAAAGACGATTAAGAGATAGAGTATGCATATAACATCTTTTGGGAAGTAATAATACAATTCACCACTCCTTATCTTGCCCGTGAATGTCGTAAAAGACGATTGAGGGCTATAATACGCATATAACATCTATGCAAGAGAAGGAAAACTCGAAACAGAACCCTATACCAACCTGTCTGACCAGCATGGTATAGCATGATCAATTTCCCTCTATATTTTTTAGAGGAGGCTTGAGCCCAGTAATGCGACGTATGTGAGCCAAGATGATGGTATCATCTATGCAATAGAAGTAAAACGCGAACCTAAACCCTATACCAAAAAGTCTGACCAGTATGGCATAGAAGGTCATTTTCCCTTCCACAGCGGAGAAGAGCCGAGCCCGATAGTGGGACGTATATGAAATAATGACAACGATACTAAATCAATGGCTCGTATAGTTTTTTGTGCTCCCGATTCAGGGTAATAAAGTATTTGAGAAATAAGAAGTCCTCCAGCAATTGATTTTAGACATTAAAATCCCGGCATTAAAGATTATTGTCAAGCGCCAAATGCTTTAGTTCTTCTGTGAACATGAATTAAATCATCTCTTATCGACGTTCACTATTGGACAACTCTCCAAAATGCCAGTCTCCTAGTGAGGGGACTGCTGCTATTTCGCTGACATACCCCCATAAATCAGAGCTGCGTAATAAATGGTTAAATTAATAATTCTTAACTCATCACCGCGGGAGAGAATAATAGTTCTTTATAATACATCTATTTTCACACACCCCTTCAAATATATCATACATGCTTCATTCTACTATGTTCTTTATTTTGAAACTCTGTTTTCACGGGCAAAGAGTAATATTAAGTACATTATATTTGCTTCGTATTTTTATTTAACCTTATGAGTATATATTTACTTATTATTAATGACTTAAAAAGGTGCCTTTTATACGCATAAAAAGTATGCCCATTATCAGATACTCGATTGCTGTTGTAGTCTTAATATATAATTAATCTTCCTTTGATATACTTGACTTACAGGTCAAAGTATAAGCACTTAGTAATAGAAATATTTGCAAGAAAAAAATTGTACCGTGTCTGCTTCCATTTTCAACGGGCGCTATTTTTCACGATACAATTACCAACTTCAGAAGACATTTTATCAACTAAGCTTGAAAGGCAAGGTTATATTTATTTTATAACGATCAAAAGGCATCACTTTTACTCATGGAATACAGTCCAACTTGTTATTTTCCTCGAGATTTTGCTTGGAAACTGCCAGCCTACTAAAGCGGGACATTCAAAATACGTTTATCTATACTTAATGATCGTATTTCTTATACTGTAATAATATTGAAGTCAAATAATGAACTATGAGTATCAGAAAAGCAATAGCTATTTAATATTTTATTTTATTAAACTAGCTGACTCAGCAGACCCTGTTAAGTAAAAATCTAAAATAAATAACAACATTTTACTTTTTACATTTACATTTTACAGACTGACTTGTCGCTTGTACTCTATTTTTATTCAAAATGACAGAAGTAGGGTTTATCTGTACTTCAATAATTTTACTAAGTTATTGTTATTTGCTAATGAAGAAAAGAAGAATACGATATTGGATATCAAATTTGTATCGAAGGAGAAACCAAAGTAATGGTACAAATTGAATGAATATTCTTTGAAACCAAGCGTTTATCATTACAGAAATTTTGTAAAAATATCGTTGACAGAATCTGATCTGCACTGACTTGTAATGTAATATTCAAAAACGAAAAAATTCAGTAAAGACAGTCGAGTGGAGCACGTGTCGCTCGCCGCGATTAACACATTACAAACTAAGGTTACAAGTTAGTCTTTTGTTTGAGTTACAAAAACTCGAAACATTACATCCAAATCAATAATTTAATTCATTGTGTTTGCATCTTTAAAGTTGCGGTGGTGAAAATCTTATACACTTTTACGAGTGAGGTCAATTACTGAACGGAATTGTGTACGTGCTAAGTGTATGTATTATTTTTTTATATGTATCCAGGTTAAAGTTCGTAATATTGCAAACAAACTTCGACTTAGTAGAGATTGCAGCAAATTGAACGGGCGGCTTGTTGTACTTGCAGAATATTAATTTTCAATACATCTTTGTATGTATACTTCTTCTGCACGCGTTTGAACGCGTGAACTGGGCAGCACAGATGGCATAGTAGTTAAGATACCGAGCTAACATGCCAGTGCTGCCGGTTCAAATTCCACCTAGGACTTTATGCCGTCCAAAAATGTTGTTCTGAGTCTGGATGTAATTTGTGTCCGTTAAAAAATCTATTTATAAACTCCTAATCTACTACTACTACTCCTCGTGTGATTACGGACTCGACGGACAGATCTTGCCCGTGGATGTCGTAAAAGACGACTAAGGGATATAATATGCATATAACATCTATGCAAAAAAAGGAAAACTCGAAATAAGACCCTATACCAACCGGTTTGACCAGCATTGTATAGTAAGGTCAATTTCCCTCCTATTATGAAGTAGACTCGAGCCCAACAGCGGGACGTATATGACCTGAAATGATGATGATGAAACTCCTGATTTATTCAATTTTAGAAAGCTTAACAAACTCTTCCTTTACTCGTCAAGCATACCCGTGAATTGCGTAGCGTAAATTTCAACCAACATGGGACATGTTGGTTGAAATTTTCTATTGACTTCTCTTTATTTTAAAACTTTTTACATAACTTTAAACAATCAAGTGATCATTCAGTAACAGCAGTTCTACTCAGCGCTGTCGATATAATTCATATTCATTCCTATGCGTGTAACCATAGGTAAAGTTACAAAGAAATAATTTTATTAAAATACATTTTCATTAGATCTTGCGTGACGATTTAAAAATTTAATAGACAAAGATGACACGTTGATATTCTTTTATGCGCGTGTTGTGCCGTATAACATGGTACTACAGCGATCATAAAAATCATAGAACTACAAACATGTTTCACTGATACGTATTTATGTGAATGCTGATGGCGAATATCGATTAAAATTATTGAGATTTGGCATGGTAGGCTAGGCTATTTATAAAAACTTATATAAGTACTATCAAAAAACGATTCTCCATTCGCCCAGACTGAGGCATATACAGCCCGCGAGGCCTTGAAAAATAAATATCCACGATGCCGCCCCCGCCGCCGGGGACGAAAATCGTGCCGCGGTAAAGTCATAAACGTGTGAAGACCCACTTTGCCAGCTACTTCCCGAGCCAAGGTCCGTACCCCATAGAGGGGGTGCTCTCGGGATCAGTCGTTTAAAAAATAGGTACAAATCCTATTCTAACAAAATCCTATATAAAACTGTCTGACCAGCATGGCATATTAGGTCAATTTCCCTCGTATTATAGAGGAGGCTCAATCCCAGCAGTGGGACGTATATAAGCTGATGATGATGAATGAGTTTTTATAAATATTGATAGTTTATAGATCATCCTTACCGTGCAAGCAAATGGGCTTTTGAGCAATCAGGGTAACGATCTATGAAATTACTTTAAATGGTATCATTACTTTTTTTCTTCTAATATTTGACAAATGACGAATGGAGGCAGATTTCAAAAGTAACTTTAAACAGTTCTCTGGTTTTTTTAATATTCGATTTAGAGATTAAATTTGTACTAAATATTATGACAATTTGTTAATTTAAACCTAACAAATCCAATTTACTACTAATATATTACCACCAAATCGGAACGCGGCTACACTGAGAAATATCCTGCAAGAAAACTCAAAAGAACATGATACTAACTTATTATTAATTTTTAAAACGCGGCTTACTTTATCTTAATAAAAGGTTTTTGATTAATAAAATAATCTTTAACTTTTATTATCACTGTTAATACCCTATATAAATGGTGAATAGTATATTCACCACTCCCTATCTGTTAGTGGATGTCATAAAAAACGACTTGGATATCTTAGTAGTCTTTTTTTTTTTTTTTTTTTTTTTATTTATTTAAGACAACACCCTGCACTAAGGAAATAATCCTTGTATTGCGGGGGACTTTACAAACATATAATTAACGGACACAAATTACATCCAGTCTTTAATAATGCATATATAATATCAAGTGAAAACTCTATACAATATTGTCTGATTAACATGGCATAGAAAGGTCAATTTCCCTCCTATTGTGGAGGAGGCTCGAGCCCAGTAGTGACACGTATATGAACGGAGATTATGTGTGACCATAAACCCTAAAAAATAAATATATTTATATAGATCTTTAATGTATTGTAAATAATTGCCAATGAACAGCAATCCTTGCGAAAAACAGCAACGTTGGCAAGTTTTAAAGTTCATTCCCGTCGTACGCTCCATTAGTTCGTGGGGGCCGATTTTTCCGACCCTTCAACTTTCGGGGCCGTCCTCTCTCGTCCCAAAGTTTGTGCTCTATCGAAAATAAACAGGGATCTGAAGAGTTTTTCTCTTATTATTTCCACGTGAAATATCAGACGGTGTGTACAGAGCCCACATTATGCGACGCGTTGTATCTCACTAAATAAGCACACGTGTATTTTTTTTTTAATGAAAATAGAATAAATAGGCATCGGAAATATTTTGTTTGAGACAATTCCAATTTATATACAATTCTATATATTTGTTTTATATAATCAAACCTACACACTCCCTGGGGGTAAGTAAACACCCACATTTTCCCTTGTGATTTTAGTGCCATAGATTTCTTTACCGTGTGATGAAGGGGAACATAATATGCCAATCCGTCTGAGCAGCATGGTATAGGGGCAATCTCCGTCCTACTAGGCTAGTCAGTTTTCTTGCATAATATTAATGTAAACCCGTTCGGCTCAAATTGTACCTTACATTTGCAGGCTCTCTGATTGAATCTCAGTAACAGCAACATGTTGATAAACACCAGTCAAAAATTAAACAAGTGTCTTAAGAGGCTTATTTTCCATGATACCTCTATGCATTTAAGAGTCTTTTGAAGAATAAAATATGAATAAATGTGCAATATTATCAAAAAATTATGTATGCCTTGAATTTTAATTCAGATCTAGCTCAAACTGGATAACTTCGTTAGCAGTCATTAGTACTACTATTAGGCTAAAACTCGACTGGACGGGGAGAGTCCGAAAGGTAATCCCTTACTGTGACACCGCAGGCGCTAGTATCCGTGCTTGTTGCGCCGCCTTAATTACAGGTGGGTGATCCGGGAAGTACACCGGCACTCGTAGAAAGGCCGACCGCGTGTAGGCAATATCACCGCAATTTTATTGTTCGTTTCCACAGCATACCTAACAGAGTTCGTCGTTTGTACGCAAAAGGATAAACCATCGAGCTGGTCACTAAGGTCAAGGAATCGGCATCAGTTGTTAGTCCGATGCCGATGGGAAGGGAATATAGGTTACAGGGCCGCACTCAGCCCTTGCATTGCCTCGAACGTCCAGATTATATTTGCCCAAAAAGGCTATTACGGCTAGTTATACAAATTTACGTATTATATGTACGTAAAATAACATTTTAAGGTCTAGAATTCAATAACAATAACTAACTAGATAGTCCTTAATACACAAGCTTTCGAATTTCTTGATTCAATTATTAATAAATTACTAATAGAATTAACAAATTATTTAAATATTTAAACTTTATACTGGTAAATTTATAAGTTTAACAAACGTGGTCAAGCACAACCCTAAAATAATAACGCACACAGACAGAATTTTACTTCAACACTCGCAATTTTAATAATTAACTCGCTAATGAAATTCGTTGAACAGGAGTTTCATTGAAAACATCTCCATTGAACCGAATAGTTCAGATACCGTCACAGTCTAGGGCTTTGTAACGCGAGTCGCTTTCTAATATCCATGTTCGAGACGCTACTTGAAAGAAGATATTGCAAAGCCAGACGACAGAAATGTTTGACTTGTATGCTAAAAGATCATAATCAAACAGTGATACAAAAAGTTGCTCAACTGTTGTGATACAGGTTATATTATTTATATTCAATATTAACAGCAGCGTTTTTTATAAATAAATTTTATATTTTAAAAAAGAGAATACCAAAGAAATTGTTATACATTGGTTATTAATAGTTATTGGTTATTTTTATGGGATTTCCATTAAAGAGCCCTCATTTCAGCGCATATACAGGGAAATTATGATAAGCGTACTATGATTATTGTCATAAAAATATCTTAGGTGATATAATGTAAATAAAATACACGTGAAAATGCGTCAAGAGAGTTTAAAAGTCAAATAATTTTTATATTACAGCGATATTGATAAGCCAATATGGCATATCGGTGGCACTTTCATGCTTTAGAACTAACAACTATGATGTTAGGCCACAAAAAAAAGCAAATAGATTATATTCTTTATTAGAAAAATTAGAAGAAAAAAAAATACATCAGAATTTGATAGCCTTGCCTGGATGTATGTCATGTCAAACAATTAAGGGATAACAGTAGCTCAAAAGACAGACAGAAGTCCTTTAAAAGGAACGTAACAATGAAGTAGAGACTAACCAGCTTGGCAAGTGCGATGTATCAAAATCCCTGTTATTGTAGAAGAGACTCATGTGAATCATTGGAACGAAAATTGACTATTAATATAGAACATAAGTGACAACGTTTGTTTTGAAATACTCCATTTATCATCGACGCTAAGGCGATAGGCGATAGATAGCAATTTAAAGTTGCCCAGTCTGTAAGAAGCGTAACGAATAACCTTTTGTGAAATTCGCCCGTGGCCGTCAGATACGTGTACGGTCAGCACAAAAGGCAGACAGGGATGGTAGTAGCTTCACCGATGTTTACGTAAAGCTTTAAAGACATGGATTGTAATATGGGCACGTATTGCGGTCCTAGTTTCTATACAGCGGATCTTTTATAAATAACTATACTACTCCGTGCATAGATTACGAAGCTTGGGTTCTATCTTTAAGTTTTGTTGTGGTGATTACACAATATCTCAATCATCTCTTACTCTCCTATCGAAGCAGTAAAAATTAACTATGGACGCTTCTAAAGAAAAGTCAGAAGCACATTAAATTACTTTTGCAAATTTCATTTAATAGAAAAATATACAAAATATTAGACATTAGAAACAAAAAAAAACAATGGTACTCTCAATTATATGTATGTCTGAATCTAAATAACTACATCTAGGACTTTGTATGGTAAAAAAGTAAGAATACCCTTCTTTTACAACAGGTGATCGCAAAAACGATCAAGGGTGACAAGCATTCAAAATGGAAGGACCACACTGTTGACAATTACCTATCTACAGCCGCGGACCGGTCCGTCCGAGGTATTACCACACTCTCGCAGAAAATCGACGTCTGAGTAGTAGCAATTTGTTACTGCGTTTCGTACGGTAAAGAAGAGAGCTGAAACCCCAGCTACCCGAGGCTATTTGCGTGTAGTAAATTTTGATGTTGCCTTTAGTATCACCGAACTTCATTGCACGCATTTACACTCCCTTCACTTTCTTCGCGGTAGGCAGTAGCCTAGCAAAGGTCCATGAGCGTAGCACTTACCATCAGGTGTACTGTTTGCTCGTTTGCCACCGTTTGCAAGAAAAAAAAACACTTAAATTTAAAATGAAATAACTTAAATTAAAAAAAAATCTACATAGATCTGAATCATGTATACACATTAAGAAGGTAACTTAATTTCGAAAGTATATTATGATAATTTCGCGCAGAAAATTTCAAAGGTAATTTTATAAGAAGACACACAATTTTATCGTTCAATAAATATAAGCCCCTAAAGCCTTTAACGAAGACAGATCAATCGCTAATGATGTCATCGGGAATAGGGGTAAATAAAAATATGTAAGTGGAAAGTATTAAAGATATATTTTTAGACATTAGCTTAATACGACTGATGCAGACTGACTGCACAGCTGGCGTAGTGGTTAAGAGAACGAGCCTACTGTCATGGGTTCGATTACCACTCGGGACGATGCTTTGTGTGATCCACAAATTATTGTTCTGAATCATAGATGTAATTTGTATCCGTAATTTGTTTGTATAGTCCTCTAGAATATGTTAATAGATTATTTTTTTTAAAGTTACTTTTGCTAATACGTAGAAGTATTCCTGAAATAAGGATGAATTTGAATTTTATACTAATAATGATCTGAGGTAAGGACATTAAACACAGTTTTTCTTGCTCTTTAATGCTGTGCGTTACACATTGTCCGGCATACAGACAAAAACTACAGGCTGCATTTTATCTAAGGAATCGTACTACTCCTGAGATAGAGCAATTTCATTGACACAAAATTCATTAACATCAGGGAATTTCTCTATCATAAAAATTGAAATTGCAAGTTCATATGTTCTTCCTTTGCATTTGCAATCCACTCAACTCACAATGATGTAATTTTATACAATTATTAAACGTATGCACGTGAAGATTTCTATGAAAAAAGTAGGGCTTAAAACTTCAAAAATGTCATCCAACTATTGCTTACTTAGTGTACCATGCAGATACTGGTCGCGGTAGTTTCTTTAAAAAAATCTCTCTCAATATAAAAATAATTAGTAGTAGAAAGTAGTAATTTATTCCTTTGTAATAAATCACTATTACTTCGAGAATATAAAGAGACAATTTGTCATTACTATGTAATCCGATTTCGATAAAATCTATACAACGTAAAATACCACTATCTTTTGACAAACACGTTTCAAAGTAGAAATCTATTCAGCGTTTGAGATACATTTTCCGGAACAATAAATTCAAAGACCTTATTCAGAATAAAATTACAAATAATATATATATATATATATAAGCAATAGATATTGCAAAAAACTTTCTATTAATAGTATTTTACATGAAGCAATTGCAATAGATCGATACACCACGGTCTGTATCTGAGGATACGGGCACTAAATTCAATGGTACTTATATAGACTTATTAGTACACCCGCCTGCCACATTGGTCTATTTCGTCACTTGCGTCTTCTAAATATAGATCAACCAAGGTCGTCTTTATTTCGCTTTTTCAAAAACAAACCACAAATGATAATTTTGTGTATTACTGCAGGACTTTTCATGTGTTTTTTTAGCTATTAAGTTCTTTTTTTCTCTTTCTACAAGTGTTACAGATGTGTTGTGTATCTACACTTTTCGTATGTGTTTGTTTTTCAGTTAGCTTTTAAGTTAAAATTTAGTTCATTTCTGCAAGGGTTACTTTCTTACTTCCCATCATATTAAGTGGTACGCTTGGACGCAAAAAAAAAAAAATGGTAGGTGGGTTGTAATCGAGATTTACTAGTTTTGCAGAAAACAAAATCTATTAAAACTAATAGTTGACATATAAATAAAAATGATTTTAATATAACATAATCCCCAAAGATATATGACAGATAATATATCAAACAAGGAAAAAAATTACGTTTCATTACAGTTGCAAAAAGAAATATCCTCTTACTCCATTCACACAAGGATCGCTTCATACAAAACTTGGAAGGATATACTTCACGACGTCTGCCACCATGCTAAACTTTTGTAAGTGGCATTTGATTTAGGGTACGACTCCCAGTTATATGATGTTCCCCTAAAACTTTCTCACGCTGTGCATGCTCAGTTCAGCGCAAATTTCGTCTTGGAGGGTAAGCACCGAAGGTTACGTAAGAACTTTAAAATTAAGCTAGTTTTTGGAAGTCGTCATTTCGTATTTTTATATTCATTTCGGCAAAATAATTTAATGAGAGCCATGCTGTATAATTAAACGCTACGCGTTTATAACTTTATCTTAGAAGAAATAAGGCGAGGTTTATTTATACCTCATACCAATATAATATATTAACACACTTTGAATTTATTTTTGACTAGCAACCCGCCCTCGCTTTGCTTCGGTTATAGGTTATAGTCGTTTTACCCGCGTAGTTCCCGTTCCCGTGGGAATACCGGGATAAAATATAGCCTAGTTTACGCCCTGACATTATAGCTTTCTATTGGTGAAATAATTTTTGAAATCGGTCCAGCCGTTTTGAAGATTACCCGGAACAAACAGACAGACAGACAGACAAAAATTTTTTAATTGCTATTTTAGGCATAGGTGTCGTGCAAATAACCGTGTGAGCATGAAAAAAGTCTATTATTTTGACATTACAAACAGACACTCCAATTTAATTTATTGGTATAGAATAGATAATTTTCCTGGGCAACTACGAAATCAAAAACAAAAATAATCCATTAAAAGACCTTGATTCTTTTTCCCGTCTCAGCATTCCAATACAGAACAGCAGTTGCAAATTTATGTCATTCGATCAACGAATGATCGAGTGACATAAATTTGTCCAATATTCTACAATAAATAAATAGAAGTGTATATATAGTTCATATAATGTATTTCTAATGACTGAATATGAACAGCTTTCATAATGATCGTAGCCGAATTGACGCTGATCGAAGCGCCAGTGGTAGGACTGATGCGGAGTATTTGTAATAATAGGGTTTCCATCTTGTCCAGGCGAGGGAGCCGGGAGTTGCCAGGCATGCCGCCTCCTGTAGCGTTCCATCGCGGGCGTATCATCCACCGCGAGCGTATCGATGGCGTAGCAAATAATCATACTAAAAATGGTCATTATGTAACTATATTTCTATTGATTTTTTTTTTATTCTGTAAGTATATTCTATACACATATTGCTTTTAACCAACATTAGTTCGGGTGCGTACAAAAAAGCTCTCGAACAGCTGCTATATAATTTATCCGAGTAACGTAGGCGTAGCAAACCAGCTAAGAGAAATATTTGAGGGTCAAAGTAAATCTTTTCATTGTACCCAAAAACCCAACATTTTCTAGGCACCGAGAAATAAACTCGGCGGGCCATTCTTCAATTTAGTTACGAATATAGAATAGAATCTCAACAGCCTATTCCTCGAACAAAGACTTATTTTCTTTATGTCCAACATTTCGGCAATCTTTTTGTATAATATTGGACAGAAGTGAAATGAAACCTTAGAAACAACGTTACACAATGTTCGCATTTAACAATTCGTAGCAGATTACAAGATATTCGTAGTAAATTGATTACAAGGAGTTCGTAGTGAAATAAAAGATATTGGTAGCCTGCAAAGTTTATTAATCCGTAAGAGATACATTTACATATTGTAAATAAAACTACTTGTCGGATTTTATCGCGTTTTGTATTAGATTTTTGATTCGCCGACTTTTTACTTTGGGGGTGGATTATGGTCGGCGCGCTTCTCGCACCACTCCGTCTGGGGCGATAGAGGGGCGTAAGCACGCACACGCGTAACCCACCCGTGACATGTCGCCTTCGTCGTTGGACCGACCACCGGAGCAGGGTGACTTGTCGTTAGCGGTTTGATTGCCCGACTAAGAGTTAGACCGCTCGTGACCACGCTGCAAATTGTTTGAAACGTCGGGCAATCAAAAATCAAATACAAACGTGATAAAATCCGTAAAATAGATACATTAATATAATTCAAAAACTTAACGTAAGTAGTAGAAAGTAACGTGTTGCGTGGTATTACATTCCTTAAGGAGGGTTGACGTTACCCAGGCGACCGGTCACAAAAATATTGCCCACAACATTAGCAATATTTATGATGGAGGAGGAATACATAGTTAGGTACATACTGCATCGATCCCAAATAATTGGAATAAGAGAAGTGTAATGATAATAATTACCGTGTGGTGACGGAATAAAAATACAATTCACCACCCTCTGTCTTGCTCGTGGGTGAAAAAAAGCCCTGTAGCAACCCGCCTTACCAGCATATAGGTCAGGTCAGGTCATAGTAGGCCAATTTCCCTCCCAATATGGAGGAGGCTCGAGCCCAGTAGTGGGACGTATATGAGTTGTGATTAATGAATGAATGATAATAACGATTATTTTATTACACGCAAATCTTAAGGGAAATTCAACAGAAATCGGTTATTACTAGGAGAATGTGTAGAATTTCGCTAGTAAACTTCTCAACCGGCAAGCGTTCTGATTATGGCATTACTCTTTTTAGCTGAATACAGGAGCTTCTTATGATAATAAAAATATCTTATCGTGTGACAGATTGCCCAATAAATTAAAGAAATTTTGTATAATATCTATGAGGACTTAAAACTTAATTTAAAAAGGAATTGTAATTATATATCTTCATTAAAATTACTTTTTTTAAGTTTTTATAAGAGTTGAACTTTAGTTGTTATAAGATGAAATACAGGTCCTCCGCCTTTTGTGAAATCAGAAAAAAATACAGGCTTTTACATGTTTCATGTAGAAGCTAAACGTCTGCATAGATTTATGTAGGTTGCTTTCTTTTATTTGAGGATACGAGCTCTTTGCAGTGCATGCATCAGTCCACGTTTTTAACAAGGCTGGTAACAAGTACGAGACGTCGCTTTGTATTTGATTTCAGGTAACATAAATTGTTAGCAAGAAAAGACACGAAAGAGTATGTTATTAAAATAGCTTTGGAGATTTAAAGAATACAGAGCAATGATATACTTTTTTTTTTGGGGTTGGGTTGCGGTCGGCACGCTCCTCGCACCACTCCGTCAAGGGCCAAAGAGGGGCGCAAGCACGCACACCCACATCCCACACCCACGATGCACGTCGTCTTCGTCGTTGGACCGACCACCGGAGCAGGGTTACTTGTGGTCGGCCCGACGGAATATCCCCTATTTGCGGTACCCTCCCATCGTCCGACGTCCCCACCTCGGGGAGGACGTCGGTCTTTCCTCACGCGGTCGGCCTCTCGGTGGGTGATGGACCAATCACCGGTCACGTCACCCGCAGCCTCGGCTAGGGCGGCATGAGGCGCAGGTATTCGCGCCTACGCCGCGCCAGTCGCCGGCGGCGGATCGCCTCATCGAGGCTGTGCTCCTCGCGCAGGCGATCCACCGCCTCCTTCTGCGAGACTACTGCCTCGCAGAAGGCTGCGACCGCGTCCCGGTTCCTGACGCTGCCGACTATCGCCCTGGTGATAATCGGCAGCGTCAGGTCGGCACAACAATGATATACTAGCTAGACCGTCCATGTTTCATTCATCATTATCACAGCTCATATAAGTCCCACTACTGGGCTCGAGCCTCCTTAGGAGAGAAATTGACCTACTATACTACGATGGTCAAGCGGGTTGCTATAGGGTTTTATTTTAAACTAGCAACCCGCCCTCGCTTCGCTTCGGTTTTAGTCGTTTTACCCGTGTAGTTCCCGTTCTCGTGGGAATACCGGGATAAAATATAGCCTAGTTTACGCCCTGATATTATAGCTTTCCATTGGTGAAAGAATTTTTGAAATCAGTCCAGCCGTTTTGAAGATTACCCGGAACAAACAGACAGACAGACAAACATTTTTAATCGTTATTTTAGGCATAGGTGTCGTGCAAATAACCGTGTGAGCATGAAAAAAGCCTATTATTTTGACATTACAAATAGACACTCCAATTTTATTTATTGGTATAGATTTTCTTTCGTTTGCATTGTTGTTATATGCACAAGGTATCTCTTAGCCGTCTTTTACGACACCCAAGGGCCAGAGAGGGGGTGGTGAATTGTATTCTTACTCCGTCACCACAAGGAAAAGATAGATTTATAAATTAGAAATTAATAATTTATAGGCTGTGAAAATGGACTTCGCTTTCCTTCAATTCAGTGGAAGGTTATATGCTGATTAATTGCTGGAACAAAATTGATTGATCAGGAACTAAAAAAGATGTATTAATAGCATACCTAATATAATAATGGCGTCATCTAACAGATCTAATAGATCTTATAGAACCTCCAATAAGGAAGGCAAAAGAATAACTGTTAGCCCTAGCCTCTTATTTAAGTATCAGACGCATTAGTACTATTAATTGCTGTATAAATGTGAGACACCGTCCATGAGAAGCAATACAATGCCCACTAACCCTTCAGTTTTCATTGATAATATAAAAATCTTTACTGCAAGAGAACGATAATTTGTAACCAGAGCCTATGCCAAAGCTGTCGTGGCATGGTGGGTCACTATGCCTTTTATTGTGGAGGATTCCTATGAATATACATATATAAGTATACAACCGTCTACTATTTAGCACGACAATCATTGGGGCGGCGTAGGCGCAGCTATCTGTGTCTCATGCCGCCCTAGCCGAGGCCGCGGGTGACGTGACCGGGGATTAGTCCGTCACCCGCCGAGAGGCCGACCGCGTGAGTAAAGACCGACGTCCTCCCCGATGTCCCCGACGTCGGTCGATGAGAGGGTACCCCAATAGGGGGTATCCCGTCGGGCCGACCACTGATGTCAAGTAACCCTGCTCCGGTGGTCGGCCCAACGACGAAGGCGACGTGGTTTTCGGGTGGGTTGCGGGAGTTGCGTGCTTAAGCCCCTCTGTCGCCCCGGACGGAGTGGGGCGGAGGCGCGCCGACCGCAGCCCACCCACAAAAAAAAAAATAAAAAAAAGCCCGGCAATCATATACAGATTGTCTCAGATTATAGAACAACTGTTCGAGTATGTTATAGTTTAAGGTTCATGGATCGTAAAAGACGACTAAGGGATATAATACACATATGACATCTAGGCAAGAGAATGAAAACTCGTAATAAAACTCTATACCGACCGGTCTGACCAGCATGGTATAGTAAGGTCAATTTCTCTCCTATTGTGGCGGAGGCTCGAGCCCAATAGTGGAGCGTATATGAGCTGAAGTGATGATAGTAGTTATAAATCAAATCAAATCATTTACTCTGCATAAGCCCCTTAAGGGCACTTACATATTGTCAAGTTTAAACATTGCTTGAATACAATACAATAATCTACCACTGGATCGGAACGCGGCCACAAGAGACCACTGAGAAGATCCGACAAGAAACTCAGCGGTCTGTCATTTTTTTTAATCTTTTAAATATATATTATTTTGTATTTCGTACAACATATAGTATTAACTCCAGTGTGATGCCCTTCGAAATTGTATACGTGTATAAATTTTCAAATATTAGTACAAAACAAAAAAATAAAGAAAAGAGAAAAAGAAAAGAAAAATATGGCTGGACCAGATCCCACAAGCAGCATCTCATCACGAGTTAACTCGTGATCGGGTGCTGCTAGTGGGATCTGGTCCAGCCCTATTTTCTTCCTTTCTTTATGCTTTAATTTTTTTTTTTGTGTCTTGTATTAAATCTTCAAAATTTATACATATATACAATTTCGAAGGGCATCACACCGGAGCTAATACCATATATGTTGTACAAAGCATAATATTATGTATATTTAAAGGATTAAGAAAAAAATGCCTGCCCGCAGAGTTTCTTGCCGGATCTTATCAGTTTGTGGCCGCGTTCCGATCCGGTGGTAGATTATTGTATTGTATTCAAACGTGTAATTTGACAATATGTAAGTGCCCTTAAGGGGCCTATGCAGAATAAATGATTTGATTTGATTTATACCAACAAGTTTGACCAGCGTGGTACAGTAGGTTAAATTGCCTCTCACAATGGAGAAGACCCGAGCCCAACAGTAGGACTTACACGGGCTGAGATGCTGATGTATAATCCTAAACTAAACTAAGAATGAAATATCGCTTTGGTCAATTCAAAAATATATTTAACGAATATCGAATAAAATATGAAATATCTTGTGTGAATTGAACAGGACATACTCGGTATAGCAGGTAGCTGTTTATACCATTAAATTCAGTTTCTTAATTTTCAGTAATAATTTTAACCAGCTTCGTAAAACCAAGTTATAGAGAGCTAATACTTCGTATCATAAGCGTTCTAATGTGGTAGAATAATTTAGTATAGCGACAGCACAGTGCATTACTCGGTCGAGTCCGGTCATTCTTTCCGGTACATTGTCTTATCCAGACCACTAGGCCGGTCATCAATCATACCCGGGCACAGAATGCGACGGCACACGTTCCAACCGTACCTAAATATTTTCGAGTGCCGAAAAATAATCATGTTTTATACGTACGATTTTAAATTTTCCTACTTACGACATAGAGTTGAAAATGTCACGGCAATATTTAGGTAACTTAATTCTACCGGTAAGTTTGTAATTTAAGGGATGTATTTATAGATATTGCGATGGTAACTGCATAATTATATTTTGAGGGAGGGTTACTTAAAATTTTCTAATCCAATTAATGGGAAATATATTCATTATCGTCATCATCATCACAGTCCACTGTTGGGCTCGGGCCTCCTCCACAATGGGAGGGAATTTGACCTACTATACCATGCTTTTCCTTCTCTTGCACAGATCTTATGTGCATATTATATCCCCTTGTCGTCTTTTAGGACGTGATGATTTGTATTCTTACTCCGTCACCACACGTCTATGTTGTCGTCAATGTTGAAGATTAGATAAGTCGTCAAGCGATATAGACTGCCCGCACTTCAGCATGTTAATTCTTCGTGCCATGTCAGTTACACGGGTTCTTCTACTGATTTCCGAATTCTAGTAGAACAATACTAGGGGAAAGGAACCGAATATCGGATACTTTTTGAAAATTACTTAAAAACTATATTAAATGTATCCGTAGTTAAATAGAAATTTATGTACGTAGTCTATAATTCATATACTATAAGAAAATTAAACAAATCACACGACAGAAGTTTTAAATTACACACGAATTTTAAATAATCAACTTAGCAAGAAAATCAGGGCATGACCACTTTTTGAAAATTACTTAAAAACTATATTAAATGTATCCGTAGTTAAATAGAAATTTATGTACGTAGTCTATAATTCATATACTATAAGAAAATTAAACAAATCACACGACAGAAGTTTTAAATTACACACGAATTTTAAATAATCAACTTAGCAAGAAAATCAGGGCATGACCAAGTAGGCTCCTATCGGACACCTGATAATATCTCAATATCGGTTCCCCGATATTAGGTATCCTAAACAAAATAGTTTATAATAAACCTCGAAACACTTTTACGATTAAAATTTCTTCAAAATATTAATTTTGAAGAGATTTTGATAAAAAAATAGGTATTAAGTTATAAACACAGTATTAATCAGCCAAGGTAGCTTAGCCAAATTTTATAATTTTTAACATAATACAAAATAATTTTGCAGCTGTCCGTGTTTAATAAATTCTTATGATTATGATGATATATATTAAAAAAAAAACATTTTTTTTTTCTTTAAAACAGATATCCGATATTGAGCAACGCTATGTATCCTATATTAGGAATTCACAAATGTAAATAAAAACACAAAAAATATTAAAAACATTGTCTCTTTTTTTCAATAAAGCTTAGGTGGTTTTAAGTAGGTAATGTAGCAATTACTAAACTACAAGAAATACATAAGAGCATAAATCACTTACTTGCTCAAAATACTGCCTCAAAAAGCCGCTATTTAATATTTTGTGCAACAAAAAACAAACTTGTATCGGTTTTATCGCCATTTTGATAGAGAGGTCAATGAAATCTCTGTAGTGCTTCTATCTAATTTTGAAATAATAGTGACTATGCTGTTCGGCACATAACGTTGCTTTGTGTAAGAGATATTGATATATCCGAAATTAGGAAACCATCCGATATTCGGTTCCTTTCCCCTAATAATGTACTACAATATTTCTAGTTTTATATATATTCGAGTAGATCATATACGAGCCGACATAATGATGATACTCCTAGTATTATATTTCCTTGTGGTCCTTTTACGTGTGGTGATGGAGTAAGAATATAATTCACCACCCCGTCTTGCCCGTGGATGTCGTAAAAGACGACTATGGAATATAATATACATACAACAGCTATACAAGAGAAGGAAAACTCTAAACCAAACCCTATACAAACACGTCTGACCAGGATGGTACAGTAGGTCAATTTCCCTCCCATAGTGGAGGAGGACTGAGCCCAACAGTGAGACGTATATGAGCTGAAATGATGATGATGAGATATCAGAATAAAAAAATATGTGCATAAAAATATTTTCATAGTTTTACTTTCTATTTTAACTAGAAACGGTTAACCCTTGGATATTCGTCAGATAACTGTATCCTAGTTGTATATGCCTAGCCGAAACTTCCAATTATTCGACTTCAAATATAGCATGAAAATCAATAGATTGTACGTAGCTGTCCAGACATCACAAGGGAGATGAAAATTCAGATACAAAGCTATAGATAGACCAGTAAAGTAATTATTATTTACTGTTATTTTTGATGTTTACGCGAGTGTAATGTAAAAATAAAACAATTTTTACAGTTTTAACGCGTTTGTATACGAGTTCGTGAATGCTGTTCAACATCATCATTTCAATCTATACACGTCCCACTGCTGGACTCGAGGCTTCTCCATAAAAGAAGGGAAATTGACCTACCACGCTGCTCAGATGGGAATTTTTAGAGTTTCTCTTCTCTGGCTCTGATGTTGTATGCCCAACATTGACATCCACGGGCAAGATAGGAAGTGATAAATTGTATTCTTAATCTGTCACCACACGTATATACCTACATATGGGATGATTATTGATCCACGAAATAAAAAAAAATATTACACACTGATAAATGTTTATGGCATAGAAAAGCACTATAATATTACAGATCAATATCACGAAACACCTTTATTATTGATGACGCATTCTAATACTGTGACAATGCCCGCAAAGTACATAGTATGATTGATGCGAAGGTCCCATTGCGTTAGGGAAATGGCGTAGATAAAAATTGCCTACGATATTATAGTGTTTCGATAGGACCGTTGACGGGTTGATAAATGTTATTTGGGTGAGTGCGGAGCGATCCAGTTATAGTTTTGTTTTATTTTTTAGTAACTATAATTGAAATTATTTCACTTGGTAATATAAGAATTCTTCATAAAAATGTCAAATCATGTAAATTTTTTGGATACCAGATTCGCATCCGAGACATAGGAGAGTCGCATGTTTATGAAAAAATAAGCCTAGTTTTTTTTATATTCCATTTGATGGAAGACGAACAAGAGCTAAGGTTCGTAGTAACAAATAAGTAGTAACTGCCGCCCAAGGACCATAGCAATACCAGAGGTAACAATAGTTTTATGACCGGCCGCTTACCTAACTTCAACTTTACTTAGGAATGTTATTGTTGATCAGACAACATGAGATGTAGCTGGCCCAGGTCGATATTAAGCTCTTGGTCTAAGACACTGGCAAGCAGAAACGATTGGTAGTATCGTAGCCACTACCATACAGAAATATGCTCTACTTTGTTAAGCCATAATGATTGATATTTTATTTATATAGATATCCAATCCTTTTCCAAATAGAAAAACAAAATTCCATCACAATAAATGACCGCAGAAACGTTATTTGAAAGCTCTGTTTAACTGAAACTTATAAACGCAATGCGGTCTCACAAACCACTACATATAGAACAATATTGGCGCCTACACCATAAGAAATCATCACAGATAAAGATATAAAGACGATACCCGCTACCCGGACAATCAAGAAAATTGAAAGGTCGACCCGGGTAAGGGCTCGGTATGCCTTTCCGCTACATTGTCTTATCCGGCCATGCATCATTTTACCCCGTCTCATACGGATAACCAATACGTATAGGACTGCAGTTATTTTCATAAAACCAAGATTTGATGTCGCTGGAAATCTTTAGAGCTTATTTGTACTTACCTATGTGGTATGTTCCTTTACTTTTTCTTACAATAATTTATATCTTAGAATATTCCGTAGAGAATCCATTGTTGATTCAACATGTGTTTTGTTTTGAATAAAAAATATAAGAAAGTTGGACAACAAATATTTCGGAAAACGATTATCTTCGAAATTAACTATTAGATCCATAAGATACGATTTGTTAACCCCCCACGCAAAAAAAGGGGTGTTATAAGTTTGACGTCGATATCTGTCTGTCTGTATTGTGTGTCTATCTCTGGCGTCGAAGCTCTCAAACGAATGAACTGATTTCGATGCGGTTTTGTTTCATTTGAAGGCCAGTTTCCTTACGGTGGTTCGTAGTTATGATTGGTTAACATCGGTCCAGCAGTGTAAAAGTATTCTCTTTACGAAGTACATTATTTTCGTGACGTATAATTACTCGATTAAGTGCTTCACGTGCGCCAGTATAATCGTTAAACGGCTATTAATCGATAATTCCTGTTGAAGATTACGCAATACTTTTTTAATTATTTTAGATTGTGTTGGGGGCTATTTAAGATTTCCATTATAAATCTAAAAAGATAATAAAATCCTTTAAATGTATCGCAGCGCCACCAAATTGGTCCAAATATAAGAAGTATGATAGGTTGAACATGCTATTAGGAACTACTAATATTAATTGAGTTTTATGACGAGCTATGCCTACACAACATCACGCTACGAGCAGTAACACGCTATGGCCGTTACTAAATTATTTATCAGATTTCGTTGAAACCATTGTTATTATACGTGCACTTATAATAAGCGTTCTGATAAATAATATCCTGAAGGGATAGTGTTCAAAGAAACTTTATTATCTTTCTTGCATATTTTTAAATACATCACTTCGCTATGGAACTAATTCTTGTATTTCGGGGACACTTCACAATCATACAATTTACAAAAACTACACCCAAACTTAATAATAATTATTATATTATTCCTGCTCATATACGTTCCACTGCTGGGCTCAAGCCTCCTCCACAATATGAGGCAAATTGATCTTACGATACCATGCTGGTCAGACAGGTTGGTATAGTTTTTGTTTCAAGTTTTACTTCTCTTACATAGATGTTATTTACGTATTATAGCCCTTAGTCTACTTTTACGACATCCACGGGGAAGATAGGGTGTATTGTATTCTTATTTCGTCACCACACGGATAATTTAATTAGCTACAGCTGTTAAGTTTCATAAAACTTGAGTATTAATGAACATTAGATTTAAAAGAAGCCAGATATACAATCTCTTAGATCTTATTTATTTCATCAAGTGTAGGTACGTATAAGGCAAAAAATTGCTCCACATTCATTTTATGTATGACTTGGAGATGGAAATGAGTGCTTTTTGTGAGTCAAAACGAAACTTTTTTGAGGGGTTCAAAGCGTTATGAGGACTCGTTTCAATGCAGTCGAGTGGTGACAAAGAGGCAAGCAGGTTTTTTTCTTAAAGTTTGCAAGAGGGAAGTTTGAGGGGTTTGAAATAGTTCAGCTTATACGTTTTATTACTTCCTATTGGTGTTTTGAGTTTTATGCTATATATTATGCACTCGTTTTATAATATAGTGGAAAATAAAGTATTGATCTAACTTACCGATATTAAGCGTTTAACATGCTAGGTGTTATGTGTGGGGATGGAGTAGGAATACATACCACCCTCTCTCAAACCCGTGGCTGTCGTAAAAGATAACTAAAGGATATGATATGCAGATAATATCTATGCAAGAGAAGGAAAACTCGACATAAAACTTGTGCCAATACGTCTAAACCAGCGCAGTATAGTAGGTCATTTTCCTTTCCGTTGCGGAGGAGGCCCGAGCCCAACAGTGAGACTTATACGGCCTGGTTATTTATAAAAACTTGTTTACTTGTGAACAAATAATGGCACACGCGAGATTCGAATCCACACCTATTAAATACTAAATCTTAGTAATTTAGATAATAGAGTATACGACTCTATCTATTGCAATAAATGATGCATATCTATTGCATCATTTATTGCAATTCTAACTGAAAAATAAATAGATACCTGAAAAGCTGTATAGATAATTATTTAATCAGGTGACCTTATTGTAAATGTCTACGTAATAAAAGTTTTAATTTAAAAATTTAAATGTCTAAGTCGTTTCATACACGCCCATACACGTTCCATTGCTGGCCTCGAGCAAAATTTGAGGGAAATTGGTCTGTCAATACCATGCTGGTCAGAGATGTTGATATAGGGTTTAATTTCGAGCTTTGCCTCTATTACACAAATATTTTACGCATATTATATCTCAGTCGTCTTTTGTGACATCCACGGGCAAAATAGGGGGCAGTTAATTGTATTGTTACTCTGTCACCACATGGAAAACTTTTAAAATATAAGTATTTTAAATAATAGCTATCATTACTTAAATTCTTACCAAATTAAGAAATAAACGATAAAATTAATCCTACACAACTTTTACTCGAACCTTTTTTTTTCTAAAATAAACCATTAAGCTGAAAGCTAAGCACTGAAATGTTTAAAGCTTCTCTTTAAAGCCATATTCGAGAAATTTTTTTACTAAGCTGCTAGATTTCAAAGAGGCACTAAATGAAATAAAGTACTTAAATTAAAAGAATTTCCAATTTAAAGTGATTTCTCTAAATTAAAATCTTTAAATTAAATTACTTTTTCGTTCCATCAATCTACTTATTATCAATTCATCATTTCGGCTCATATACGTCCCACTGTTAGGCTCAAGCCTTCTTCACAGTAGCAGGGCAATTGACCTACTATACCACGCTGATCAGACGTATTGTTATAAGGTTTTATTTCAGGCTTTACCTTTCTTACATAGATGTTATATGTAATAGTAATCCCTTAGCCGTCTTTTACAACATACACGGGTAAAAAAAGGGGGGGGGGGGGGTGAATTGTATTCTTACTCTGTCAGCACATGATGTCTACGCATGACCATACCGATACCCAATTTACCCAATATCCAGTTCAACCCAACACGTTTGCGCAAGACACAAGTTTGCGCGTTCACTGCAAAGAAGGACCCGTTTGTCATGGCGCCTCAGCTCCAAGGAGTAGCTCTCCAAATTTCCGACAGTATTGGGATCCTCGGCGTCGAAATATCGAACAAAGTCCAGTTTGGGAGTCATTTGGAGGACAAAGCCAAATTGGCTAGAAAAAAGTTGGGCGTCCTGAACAGAGCCAGGCGGTACTTCACACCGAGACAGCGTCTTGTACTGTACAAAGCGCAAATTCGTCCTCATGTGGAGTACTGCTCACATCTCTGGGCAGGCGCGCCCAAATATCAGCTAGACCCACTTGACTCCCTCCAAAGGCGTGCTGTTCAAATCGTCGGGGATCCCAATCTCACGGACGGATTGGAGTCGCTGGAGCGGCGGAGAGACTTTGGGTCACTCTGTGTACACTACCGACTCTTTCACGGGGAGTTCTCCGAGGAACTGTTTGACTTGGCACCACTGTCACCGTTTTACCAACGTACCACTCGATATCGCAGCAGGGTTCATCCATTTCACCTGGAAACGATATGGTCTTCAACTGTACGTTTCCAGCGATCATTTTTCCCACGTACGTGCAGGCTCTGGAATGAACTACCTGCTGCTGTGTTTCCCGAGCGCTATGACATGTCCTTCTTTAAACGAGGTTTAAGAAGAGCTTTTTCTTCACGGTAGGTAACGGCCTGGCTGTGCCCCTGGTATTGCAAAGGTCTATGTGCGACAGTGTCACTTACCATCAGGTGTGAAAAAAAAAAAAATTTGGATATACTTTTCGTTATGGCAGAATCCATGGAGGACCTTGGCACTATGCTCAATGATCTCAGCAGGGTATCCCAACTAGTGGGTCTACGAATGAACATGGACAAGACGAAAGTCATGTCAAATACCCATGTCATTCCTGTACCGGTCCTAGTTGGCAATGCGATTCTCGAAGTTGTCAATCACTATGTTTACCTAGGACAAACAGTCCAGTTAGGTAGATCCAATTTCGAGAAAGAGATCAGCCGACGAATCCAACTCGGTTGGGCAGCGTTCGGGAAACTTAAGAGGATCTTCTCGTCCAACATACCTCAGTGTCTGAAAACACAGGTCTACGACCAGTGTGTGTTACCAGTGATGACTTACGGCACGGAAACGTGGTCCCTAAATGTAGGCCTCATATCAAGGCTCAAAGTCGCTCAGCGTGCTATGGAACGGGCTATGCTCGGGATTTCTCTGCGAGATAGAATCCGGAATACAGAAATCCGCAGAAGAACGGGTGTAACCGACATAGCACGAAGAATTAGCACGCTGAAGTGGCAATGGGCAGGCCACATCGCTCGACGAACCGACAACCGCTGGGGAAGAAAGGTTCTCGAGTGGCGACCACGCATCGGACGACGCAGTGTAGGACGCCCCCCCACTAGGTGGACCGACGACCTAGTGAAAGTTCCTGGGCGTCGTTGGATGCAGGCGGCACAGGACCGCACATTGTGGCGCAATATGAGGGAGGCCTACGTCCAGCAGTGGACGGCAATAGGCTGAAATGATGATGATGATGATGATACTTTTCCAATGTGGTATTCCATGGTGAACCCTCAACCGATCTTTACGACTCCCATCGTATTACTAGAGGTAGTGACATATACCTTAGTGGGGAACAAAACTAATATATATATATATATATATATATATATATATATATATATATATATATATATATATATATGAGTAAGCCGTGTGAACTCATCGCAATTATCGGTGCCGACCTGGCGCTGCCGACCATCGCCAGGGAGATGCTCGTTAGCGTCAGGAACTGGGACGCGGTCGCCGCCTTCTGTGAGGCCGTAATCTCACGGAAAGAGGTGGCGGATCGTGTGCGAGTAGAGCTCCTATTCGGCGACACGTTCCGCCGCCGGCGACTCAGGCGGCGCAGGCGTGAGTATCTGCGCCTAATGCCGCCCTAGCCGGGCCGCGGGTGATCGGACCCGGGGAATTGTCCGTCACCCGCAGAGAGGCTGACCGCGCGACGGCGACCGACGTTCCAGGACGTCGAGAGGTGAGGTTACCCAAAAGGGTATTCCGTTGGTCCGACCACTGACGACAAGTCACACCTGCTCCGGTGATCGGCCCAACAACGAGGTGACGTGGGTACGGGTGGGTTATGGGCCTGCACGCCGTCCTTTCATCGCCCCGGACGGACTGGACCACGCGTGCGCTTACCATAGCCCACCCATAAAAAAAAAAGATGTTATAAGCGAGTAAGATAGGCTTAATATTATCCGCGTATTCTTATGGGAACTAGAACTATGTGGATGAAATTATAGGAATTTGATAGTTTCACATAAGACTATTTTTATGGATATTAATATTTTTTTTTCATTTGCCGACATTTCAAACACTTTACAGCGTTTTTAAACGCAGAACCTTGGATCTTCCATGAAAATAGTTGAAATTGTAAAAAAGATTAAGAATAGTTTTATATCAAACGTATAGCAATTGACTGCGATCACCAACCTAGTAGCCAAGAATGGTGAGTGAGATAAAAACCCCTCTAATGAACCCCCGTGACGTATATTTTAAGAGCTTTACGTCTAGTATTGTACGGTGAAAGGCTAAAAATGATACCGATTAATTACATATCAATCTCTAGCTCAGAATTGCTCCTCTATTTTTAGCCTAATCAGTAAACAGAATCGAGCAAGACAGATACCAAAAAAAAAGTCAAAACGTCTCCACAAACAAAAGCTTAGTGACGTCGCATATTATGATGTTACATTGTGAAATTGTTGGCGAAAATATTGTTTTGTGATTTCAAATTCTGTGAGCGATCCAGGGCAATCCGATAATAATACCTTTACATATTACACTGAACACAATAGCAAGGGGTGCTTTTCAAACGATTTAATTGGTAAATAAAAACCCTCATATGAGAATTATAATTGTTATTACAATTGGGCAAATAATATAAGCCGAGTCTAAGTCTCTCCAAATTATATTTTATAAACATCCCATCATACCGAGATACGTTTTAAGCGCTTTGTATGATTCGATTTTACGCTACGGTGGCCCAAATATCTCTTTTTTAACTTAAAAAATATCGTTGATCGAAACGCTGTACTAAGGAAATAATCCTTATATTGCGGGGGAATTTTCAAACATATAATTAACTAGCAACCTGCCCTCGTTTCGCTTCGGTTTCAATCGTCTTACCCGCGTAGTTCCCGTTCCCGAGGGAAAACCGGGATAAAATATAGCCTATGTTACTCCCTGATAGTATAGCTTTCCATTGGTGAAAAAAAAATTTTGAAATCGGTCCAGTAGTTTCGGAGCCTATTCAATACAAACAAACAAACAAAGAATCAAATCTTTCCTCTTTATAATATTATAGTATAGATGGACACAAATTAAACCCAGATTCGGAACAACAATTCGTGTATCGCACAACGTGTTCTACCGCGTGGGACTCGAACCCTTGACACTGGCACTGTAGGTCGGTATCTTAACCAACTACGCTATCTGTGCAGTCGAAAAATAACAACAGTCCTTATATTGCTGTTGGGTGTGGTAAAAGCCGACGTGTTATACCGATACCATACTGATAGGAGTACTAGTTGCTATCTTCATTGCCACCTACTCATAAACGTATTCACGTCCACTGCTGGATAATTATGCCTCCTTGGTGATGATTGTATGCCACGCTTAGCCGTCGGGTTTATAATCGCAGTTGATGTTATTAATATGCCAGGGGAGACTGCTACCGGATTGGCCACCACCATATTGGTCAAGAGATTGATACCAGTTGCCTCTTCAATAGCGGTAGAGAGAGTATACAGTAAATTATGAGGCCGTAAGCCGTCCTTCCGTCACCCCGTATGGATTGGGCGGGACGTGCCCAGGACTATAACCTATCATAAAAAAGATAAGTACTACTTCTTAGAGTACTAAAAGACTAAGGAAATATGCAGATGATATCAAGCAAGAGGAGAATCTATACCAATAAATAAAATTGGAGTGTCCGTTTGTAATGTCAAAATAATAGGCTTTTTTCCTGCTCACACGGTTATTTGCACTATACACATGCCTTTTTTTTTTTTTTTTTTTTTTATGAGTGGGCTATGGTAAGCGCACGCGCGGTCCAGTCCGCCCGGGGCGATGAAAGGACGGCGCGCGGGCCCATAACCCACCCGCACCCACGTCACCTCGTTGTTGGGCCGACCACCGGAGCAGGTGTGACTTGTCGTCAGTAGTCGGCCCAACGGAATACCCTTTCGGGTAACCTCACCTCTCGACGTCCTGGGACGTCGGTCACCGTCGCGCGGTCAGCCTCTCTGCGGGTGATGGACAATTCCCCGGTCCGATCACCCGCGACCTCGGCTAGGGCGGCATTAGGCGCAGATACTCGCGCCTGCGCCGCCCGAGTCGCCGGCGGCGGAACGTGTCGCCGAATAGGAGCTCTACTCGCACACGATCCGCCGCCTCCTTCCGTGAGATTACGGCCTCACAGAAGGCGGCGACCGCGTCCCAGTTCCTGACGCTGACGAGCATCTCCTTGGCGATGGTCGGCAGCGCCAGGTCGGCACTGATAATTGTGACGAGTTCACGGCGATCCCCCTCCCATGCAGCACACTCCTCAAGCGTGTGCTGCGCCGTGCCCTCGTTGCAACTGCAGTGGTGGCAGGACGGTGTGCTCTCCCTCCTGACAATCTTGTGCAGGTACTTCCCGAAGCAACCGTGCCCCGTCAGCACCTGCACCAGTCGGAAGGAAAGCACCCCGTGCGTCCGCTCCAACCACTCCATCAGCACCGGCCGGAGGGCCTCGACGGTCCTGACACCGTACCGAGGACTCTCCAGCCGGACTGCCCTATACACATGCCTAAAAATCACTTTATATTTTTTTGTTTGTCTGTCTGTTTGTTCCGGGTAATCTTCAAAACGGCTGGACCGATTTCAAAAATTCTTTCACCGATGGATAGCTATAATATCAGAGAGTAACCTAGGCTATACTTTATCCCGGTATTCCTAGGGGAACGGGAACTACGCAGGTAAAACGACTAAAACCGAAGCGAAGCACGGGCGGGTTGCTGGTACAAATAAAAATCCTACACCAACACGTCTGACCAGCGTGGTATAGTAGGTCAATTTCCCTCGTATTAAAGAGGAGACTCGAGTCCAGCAGTGGGACGTATATGAGCTGAAATGATGATGAAACTCTTAAAGTCAGTGTTAAGTATAAACTCTAGGTAAAACCAACGAGATGAAAAAATAACCTTCAATCCGATAAATCTGATTTCACACCGCATACCGGAGCTTATGAGCTGTGATGATGATGATGATAATAATGATGATTTTTATTATTACTCTCCATACGCATATGTAGTGTTAATCTATATAATTGCGTTAATGTTTTTTTTTTAATTCAAGTACTTGATTAATTGTATATTAAATGATTCTATAATTAAATTATAATAAATAAATAAATGAAGGCAGCAGTACACTCTGTACAAAATATGTTATTGTCACAAACACTCCCAGCAAAAAATAATCCAACCCGTGTTTCATGCATTTGTTATTTTTTATATTTTTAACTGTGTAAAATTGATGATAAAATTTTGCGTTCTTAATTTTCTGATCTAAAGACAACTGTAACAAAATATGCCGAAAATCAACCCCTTAGAAGATAATATATTCCTAAGTGTATAAGATAGGGGGTACATTTTTTCTAGTTATTATATACCTACCATACAAAGAATAAAAATTATATCTAAAGGGGACATTATACATGATTTCTATGCGCAGCGAAGTCGCAGGCAAAAACTATTAACGATATATAGTTTACCAACTTCGACATACATATCGGAGCTAAAAGATATACGTCCTCGAAAGCTATGAAATGAGTATACAGCCGATGTAAACTTAATCAAACTGTATTATATCATAAACATAATCAAGTTAGGATCCTTAATAAACATATCAGAAATCGGACGGGCATATGAGGCCTTTCGGTAGGTCACCCTACCCACCCCACTGTGATATTATCGTGAAAGACAGTCGGGTGAACTAGGTTGTTAGGTTAGGGGCAGAGTGTTCATGATTTAAATGGAGAAATACAGGATATATTTTTATAAACTATCCTACGCTAAGAAAATAATCTTTAAATAAAACGTTTTATTTAAAATGTGTAATACTCGCGTAAACATCAGAACTCATTAAATAATCTTTATATTGCTTCATTGCAAACAATTCATTACGCCCATATTCAAAACAAAAAAATGTCCTGCGTGGGAATCGAATCCACATTATTGGCATGGTAGATGGCACGATACCTTACCGCTGTACCACCAGTGCAGTCGAACTAATAACAAAACACATAGTTTCAGTACATTAAAATAAAGTCATATATTAAGATGTCCCTTTCGATACATCGCAGCAGACGAATCGATTTGCTGATATTTACCAAAAACAAATTCAATATTGAATATAATCTGTCAAGTTTAAAATTAATATTTTAATCTGCAAAATGGTCGCCTATGGCGACAGGTAGAAAAATACAACGTGTTATCAATCATCACCCCCTTAGTTCCAGTGAGTGTCATGCCTGTGGGGTCGCTACAGAAATGGCAGTACTCTATTACACCAATTGTGATCGACAAACCGTCTAAAACCCACATTTATCACCAAAATGCTGTTGAATGGATGATCTGTTTTTGATACAATTTGCCTTTCAAGCGAATCATTCTTAAGTGGTGCACTCGACGGGGCATTTTCACTGGATTCAATAAATATTATCATCATCTCAGCCCATACACATAACACTACTGGGCTCGAACCTCCTTTGCAAAAGGCGGGAAATTGACTCACCACGCTGGTCACATGGTCCCTTACTGTCCTTACTCCATTACGACCATTACCACACGAAATAAATATAACAGAGTTATTCAATTGGTATCTATTGGTTTTGGTGCCCCATTCAACAGGCGAAGAGAGGAAATACAACATTAACGGCCAAATCACCCTTCCATTACCCGGGTTGGTTGGAATGTATCTACACTATAGTCAGCTAAGAATCTTTAAGTATTAAAAATTAATTAACATAAGTTATAAATAAAGGCATCATCATCGCAAACCACACACGTCCCACTGTTGGGCTCGGACCTCCTCTAAATTTGAATTTGACCTACTATACGATGCTGGTCAGACATGTTGGTATAGGGTTTTATTTCGAGATTTCCTTCTCCTGCACTGATGTTATGTGGATATTATATCCCTTAGTCGTCTTTTACGACATCTACGGGAAGAATAGGGAGTGGTGAATTGTATTCTTACTCCACATCACACGGAATAAATAAAGGCATAAGAATAAAAAATTATTAAGACAGTACAGTCTTTTATATATTCACGCAACTTCTATAATCTCTTATATATTAATACTTAAATGTTCTATTTCTAGGGAAAAATCTATTACAAATAATAACTCGACCGTTCCATATTGAAATAATTTCGCTTCTCGGTACAATGAGCACGCGCCCTAAGGGGGGCATTATGAAATATGACGGGCCACATCGGCCCGATACTCGGATTAAGGGGTCCGTACTAATCTCTCGCTGACTCCAACAAAATTGCTCACATCGTCCGACAATGGGCCCAATATTTCGTACGCACCTGTTTTCGTTGCTAAATTAAAAAAGTTTTTAAAACCATCCCCCATCAGTACGATTTGCGATAAAGAAGTTTTATTTTTCGAGTAATTACTTTGGATTCGGTGTGAAACGATTTCGAGTTTGGGGACTTTGATGGGTTTTTCTGTGCGCATGAATGAAATTTTTTAATATTTATACTATTTAGAAGTTATTTATCCGCGTGGTGGCGGAGTGAGAACGGACGGTGACGGTGTGAAAACAATTCACCAGCCCCTATTTTACCTGTGGGTGCAGTAAAGGATGACTAAGGGACATAATGTGCATATAACATCTATGCAAGAAAAAGGAAACTCGAAATAAAACCCTATACCAACCCGTCTGACAAGCGTGGAATCATCATCATCATCATTTCAGCCTATTGCCGTCCACTGCTGGACGTAGGCCTCCCTCATGTTGCGCCACAATGTGCGGTCCTGTGCCGCCTGCATCCAACGACGCCCAGCAACTTTCACTAGGTCATCGGTCCACCTAGTGGGGGGGCGTCCAACACTGCGTCGTCCGATACGTGGTCGCCACTCGAGAACCTTTCTTCCCCAGCGGTTGTCGGTTCGTCGAGCGATGTGGCCTGCCCATTGCCACTTCAGCGTGCTAATTCTTCGTGCTATGTCGGTTACACCCGTTCTTCTGCGGATTTCCGTATTCCGGATTCTATCTCGCAGAGAAATCCCGAGCATAGCTCGCTCCATAGCACGCTGAGCGACTTTGAGCCTTGATATAAGGCCTACATTTAGGGACCACGTTTCCGTGCCGTAAGTCATCACTGGTAACACTCACTGGTCGTAGACCTATGTTTTCAGACACTGAGGTATGTTGAACGAAAAGATCCTCTTGAGTTTCCCGAACGCTGCCCAACCGAGTTGGATTCGTCGGCTGACCTCTTTCTCGAAATTGGATCTACCTAACTGGACTGTTTGTCCGAGGTAAACATAGCGTAAGCGTGGAATAGTTGGTTAATTTCCCTTCCTTTGTGGAGGAGGCTCAAGCCCAGCAGGGACTCAAATAGGCTGAAATTATGATGGTGATAATATCTAGTAAAAAAAATTTGAAACGCAGGCATAAAAATAATAAATCTCAACCAAGTATGTATGAACCAAGTAATACATTATTGTCATAAATAATACTTGTTTATGTAAAATGTCCTTATAAAATACCTTATTCATTTTGGTAACGAGCTAATCCTTACTAATAATATAAATGCAAAAGTAAGTTTATTTATTTGTTACTCTTTCAAGCTAAAACTACTAAATAAAAAAAAAGCTATAATATCAGGGAGTAACAGTCTATATTGTACGCGAGTAAGACGACTGAAACCGAAGCGAAGCGAGGGCGGGTTGCTAGTAATATATACCAATAAATAAAATTGGAGTGTCTGTTTGTGATGTCAAAAAAATAGGCTTTTTTTCATGCTCACACAATTATTTGCACTATACACATGCCTAAAAATCACTTTATATTTTTTATGTCTGTCTGTCTGTCTGATTGTTCCGGGTAATCTTCAAAACGGCTGGACTAATTTCAAAAATTCTTTCACCAATGGAAAGCTATATTATCAGGGAGTAAACTAGGCTATATTTTAACCCGGTATTCCCACGGGAACGGGAACACGGGGATAAGGCGACAGAAACCGAAGCGAAGCGAGGGCGGGTTGCTAGTAGAATAAATAAATCACTACCCCACTTACAGCCGTGGGTGTAGTATTCTAAAGAAATAGAACCATGATGTCGTACAACTCGTACATTCATATGATAATCATCACTAAAATAAATACTATATTCTCAACCTGTGACGGCAATAAAAATAATATTTGATGATTGAAAAAAAGGAAACATCAAAAACGCGAGACTTGAATTCAAGCTGTTATCTATTCTATAGAATTTCTAAGGACATTATCCTTGGACGACCGCTATATCTGTTCAGACTGACCCAACACGAAAACTGTTCGATTCAATGAAAATTCTACAACCGTAGTCTCCGAACACATTGCCATTGTCGAAGGATCGCGACGTTTGAATTCTCCCCACCGGTACCTGACATAAAATCATAAAATTTTACAGCGTCTCCGTTTCGATCGGTTCGACTTGCAGGGAGCAAGTATTACAATTATCGCTCAACGTACCAACGATAAATTAATTTAAGAAATTGGATATACGGATAATTGGTTCTGGAATTATATGCTCCGTAAAATAGACGGCCGCTTTTCTTAGTCTCTGAATTCAGGAAGAAAATTGGATATTGTATACATTTTCAATCGCCCAGTTTATATTTTTCTGATTAAATTGCCGCGTTTACAATTCGGTTTCGCTGCGACTAAATTAAGGCTTTTGTTTCTTGTTCTTTGTAATAATATACTCTAAAAGCTCGGTTTATGAGAAATCCCGGCTTTTATCGTTTTGGTTTTGCAGATATAAAAGCAATTTTCATTTTAGTCTACTAATTGAAGGAGGGTCGTTATGGGCATTTATATGAACTTTTATTTTATTGTTACTTAAATTCATACTAATTGTAGTTATTAATATTATTTTCTGAGACAGTAACCTATCACCACGTGAAGACCTAAAAATAGGTTTAATAAATAAAAATAAATTATTGATCAAACATATATTTGTAAACCGATTTAAAACTTTATAAAGTCACGTATTTGCCTAATTTCCCTTGTCACTAAAAATGTCTTGTCTTTAAAATATCCAACAACTCATCTTAGAAAAACAATATCATAAGTCAAAAATAAGCCCCCACTATTAGGATGCAATTATCGTAAAGCAACACATTAACGCACCCGTATTCGAACTACTTACACACCAAAGAGAGCTAATTTGAAGGTAACAATCTTTACTATTCGCAATACATATTCGCAGTTTCGAGTGCCGAATTGACTAGCGTCAAATTACTTAATCGCTATCACTATGGCCATAGGGCACGTACGTGAGAAACTTGCTAATAGCCATGGACTTATAGATTATGCATGCGATGTCAGTTATAACATTATTAGATATATTCAGGACTCCATGTGTGCTTCTTAACCTAAATTAATGATTTCTTTCGCGAGTATTAGATATGATAAATAAAATTATTTCTAGAGATTTTATCGTGCGTGTATTGATTTTGATTATTATTATTATTTGTGTGACCGCATTTCGTTCCGGTAATAGCGTATTATTTCATTAGTTTTGAATTTAAAACTTAGAAAGTATTTAATGTTATTATCTGATCAAAAGTTATATAATTACAAGTTTTTATTTAGTTTCACCTGTCCCGTTGTCTGTAATCAAACCTTGTAAGTTAAATTTGATCCATTTCCTTTCTGATTGAGCTGAAAATTTGCATGCATGTATAAATCGGATGACAATGCAATATTATTGTGACATAGAGCTGATCTGATGTTGGACCTGGAAGCTGGCTATAGAAACTCCGTAACTAAACGACGCAACCCCATCGGGTTTGATGAGCTCATTTGATTCGTGTTGACGAGTACTTTGATACTATATAGTAACCGGGGTCTAATGATGGACCTCGATTTTTAATTTTATTAAAAAATAATAAAAGCTTGTTTTTAAAAAAAGTTTTTTTTTAAATATAGAATCATTTTCTCGTTTCCCTGCAATAAATTTATATCAAAATGTGGATCGTAATTTAATAACTAATACTATAGCGGGTAGATAAAAGCCTCTGTAATAACGATAAGTTATCGGACAAAAATCGATGTAAAACTTTTAGTTGTCTTTTACGACACCCCCGAGCAATGTAAGGGTTGGTAGTATTCGTAGCAGCCCCTACATAGCAAACTATAAATAAATAAAAATCATGAATTCGTTAAAAAAAATAGCGTGAGTACTAAGTACGCATGTCAGAAGTGAAACTTCTATGGTTCCTTTTTTTTAATCAGTATTAAAAAAAATCTCTAGATCTTTCTCACTCGCTTGCTCCCTACTCTCGCCCCCATGGCTGTGCTTCATGCTATGTTCGCCCTTTCTCACTCTCTCTCAATCGGTCTCAATCGCTCTCTCCCTCTTCTTCGACAAAAACGCTGCACATCTTCGTGACGCTAAATTGCGTTTCATCTGTAAAAAGTTTAACCTCATGCGCGCAAAGAAGTTTCACTTCAAAAATCATGAATCGATTAATACTTTGCTTTATCCTCACCATTAAACCTATCGCAGTCCATTGCTGACGTAGTCCTCCCTTATATTTCGGTACAGAGTGCGGTCCTGTAACGTCCGCATCCAACAACACCCATATTTATATTTTAATAATTTAGATGTACATTGATTTATACATCAAAAACACATTTCGCCACCCCGTACCTTGCCCGTGGGTGACGTAAAAGACGAGTAAGGGATATAACACACATAATATTTATGTAAGAAAAGGCAAACTACCCTATACCAACACGTCTGGCGCCTAATACCGCCCTAGCCGAGGCCACGGGTGATCGGACCGGGGAATTGTCCGTCACCCGCAGAGACCCGCTGACCGCGCGACGGCGACCGACGTCCCAGGACGTCGAGAGGTGAGGGTACCCGAAAGGGTATTCCGTCGGGCCGACCACTGACAACAAGCTACCTCGGCTCCGATGGTCGGTCCAACAATGAAGTGACGTGGGTACGGGGTCTTACCCTTGGTTAAAACGATTTATGAATATAATATCCAGATAAATCTCTCCAAAAGAATGAAATTCGTCTACAGAGATAGCGTAGTGGTTAAGGGTTCGAATTCCATGCAGGACACAAACTATTGTCTTGAGTCTGAATGTAATTAGTATTCGTTATTTATATATTTTTAAAATACAGGGTTTATTTCCTTAGGACGGGGTGTAGTTGGATTTAAAAAAACCTCCTATATATCAAATCGTTTAAGCAGCATGGCATACTATGTTAATTTCATTCTATTGTGGAGGAGGCTCGATCCCAGTAGTGAGACTTCTATAAGTCGAAATGATCATGATTCATTGTTACGGTAATCCCGCAGCCGTTTTTCACCACTCTCGCGGGAAAGTAAGGAAAGATAATTTACCTTAAGCTGTTTCCATACAGAGAATCAAACATTGCATTAACTTTGAACGGTACTCGTCCGTGACAGAATTACCATTCAGAGGCGAGCGGTCATTTTCAAACAACTCGACGTTTAGTCGCCTTAGCGTTCTGCTAGGGAGGACAAATGCACGATTTGTATGTCCGGGATATATTCCAATCCACAATGGCTTTATAAGGGTTAAAACCGGTGGGTAATAAAAGGTATTAAAGTAATGTTTACAGTTATATCGAATTCAGGCGACTTAACTTTTCCATTTTAGTAACGTTTAAAGAAAATTCTCTGACAAAGAATTTTCTTTCGAGTTAAAAACTCAACTTACAACTCGATGTCAAAAGATACTTTTTCTTTATAATAAACTATACGATACGATGTTCGATCACGTCCTACCTAAATAGTTCACCGTATACCTGAGTGTGTTTTTAGCCCGGCCGGAATAAAGTTACTCACAAATATTAATCAATATCATAAAAAAAAATAGACATTAGTGTAAGAGTTCCGAATTTAGATATTAGCGTAGATATATCCTTACTAATATTATAAATGCGAAAGTAAGTTTGTTTGTTTGTTACGCTTTCACGCTTAAACCACAGAACAGATTTCATAAATTCTTTCACCAATGCATATATAGCAGGGAGTAACATATGCCTGGATAAAATCCAGATTTTCTTACGGGAACGGGAGCTACGTGGGTAAGGCGACTGAAACCGAAGCGTAGTGAGGGCGGATTTATAGTAGAAGCTAGTAATTTATAATTATTTACATTAAAATTACCACATTAATTAGAAGCCATTTTTAATAAACGAACATAAAAGCAATACAAAATTATCCAACTGGAATGGAAACAAAATTAATTATATTACGCTTTTAGGCATAGTTAGGGCTCTAGGTCCTTGGAAACTTATTTAACCAGCCAAGGTAATTCACCAACTGAGTCCAACTTTAAATAGTTGATAATTATTTAAATGTGTTATTCAAGACAGCTTAATAGTTTTAAAATAAAATACGAAAATAACTATATTCAGCACACTTTAATTTAAAAAACTTGTTTCCATTGAAAATTCATTTCAATCGGCAATAGGTGTGGGTTCAAGTCCCACGTACGGCAAACATTTTTAACTTGTAAACTTTTATAAATAGCTAAAACTTTTATCAATCAACGACTATGTTAAATCTTGGTATAAAATAAAATATTTACTAATAATTTCTGAATAATTTCGTTTCTATTGTATTATATTTTCAAAATATTCAGTACTAAGAAATGAATCTATTACTAGACTACTTTACTAGTACACAATAACTGATACGAATAAAGAACGAGAATGAAAGAAGTTGCTAAGTCGTTGCACAATATTTTGGCTAAATTTTACGACAACCCTCAAGTCTGACATCAAACTTCCATGGTAATGTAATCATTCAGCACACAGCACGTCTACCACAGGTAGATATAGATATGTCTAGTCGGCTTTTGCGACACCCTCTGGTGTGACTGATTCTAATATTCTTTATGCCTTAATAAATATACAGGAATTAAGAATAAATTATTATTATTGCATTCAGTTTTCCTAGGGTTACGATATATACACCTTCACACCGTTTATGAAGAACTTTTCTCTTACGGTAGACTGACTGGGCTGGTATTGTTGCAATCTATAAGCGACACTTACCCATTGGGTGCGCAGATACATTAAATTTTTTTTTTATTAAAATGAAAAGTTTCTTGAGTGGTAACCAAGAGTGATAACGCCACCCCCCCACCAGTTGGACCCATGGCCCGAAGAAACTTTCTGGGACCCGTTGGAAGCAGACGGCATAGGACTGTACTTTGTGGCAAAATATTAGAGAGACTTACGTCTAACAGTGGCAAAGGGCAGCCGTTCAAAAAGGGTTGAATGACGAAAATGAATTTATAACAACTAATTACCCCTTTAATACACCCTTTTACACAATAAACCCATTAGAACTATCTAATCCAATCTTTCCTTATCTACCAGTAAAATGATTAAGTCATGGCTTTTTACCTCCATGGCATCCTACATATTGCAGATGCCAATAACCTTCGCAGGTTAAATTGAAGGCAATATACTAATATATAGCTTACCCTCTTTAAACGGGCACCAATAAAGTCAAAATTAATAATAAAACCCGAGTATACGATAAACCAAACATGAAAACTCTAAAACATTGTTTGTGCACCGCATGGAACCCTAAGGGCCTCCTCTCTAATGGAGCTGGTCAATTACTTAAGACGGGGGAAACCGGATCATAAATCCGGGCTATCGATCAAAGTTCGGCCGTGTCCGGCCCGGTCAAACACATCCGGGCGAACGTATATGTAACGTAAGTCTTTTGTTTCATTGTTGTCTAGCAGCGGATAGAGAAACCGCGTATTCATCTTTTGGTCTGACAGAGCTGTCTAATAGCTTAACAAGAGAGCACGATCATCAATAACTTAACTAGAAAAAAGTATCCTGCTAAGGCATTCCCTATGTAGTAACGGTTTGTGAAAGCAATGTGTCACCACAATTTCATCTATCTGAGACATAAAAAACCACCTAAGATCCTAAAAAACTAATGACCACCAAAACTCTATAAGAAGATTGGCTTAATAATTCATACTATTTGTTTGTATTACTCCCATTCGCTTAATATCTCCCGTTTTTATAGCAGGTAATTGAAATCTTTTGAATTCTACTGGTATTCTAATTAAATTTGTTGCAGGTAGCAAGAAATAAATGCGTTTACGGGGACTTCTCGAGGGTGAAACCTCAATTAATTTTACATAAAAAATGAAAACAAAAACAAAACAATTCTCTTTGAAACGTATGCAGTCAAAAGGCTATTCAAATAATTTAAGCAATGTTCTTCACAAAGGCCAGCGTGACTATTATTGAAAATGATATTCTGAGTACTTTCTAATACTTTATAATCGTTAATAGTAAACTTATAAAGTGAACATGCTGTAATGATTTCTAAAGTTTACGCATTTGAAATGAAACTAATTGTTATGTTTCACATTTAAAATATACCCATTTTACAACAGACCGTAAATATTAAAAAAATAATCGAAATGTCAGCAAATTAAAAGAAAACATAAAGCGATAATATTCATAATGATATCTGATGTTTACGCAAGCACTACTTGTTGGACGTGAGACACCTTAGTCCGCCCGTGACCATGAATGCTGCAAAGTGTTCGAAACGTCGGGCAATCATTTATCAAATACAAACGCGATATAATCCGTAAAAGTAGTTTTATTTACAATGCGATAATATTGCTTAACCTGAGTTTTTTCTATGATATATCGTTCAGATAAAATCGCTTTCAATGTGACCCATGCCCAAGGCGGGTCGCCCAACACAGACCTGTGTTGTAGTTGATTGATTTGTTCGATAAAAGGTTATTTTCAGGTTAAATAATACACTATAAGGTCCCGCCCTCTAGTATATGATTTAACCTCTGTGAAAATGTAATAGCTTTGTGCAGTAATGGAGTAAGAATACAGTTTACCTCTTTATTTCTTGCCGTGTGTATCATAAAACCCGCCTGAATAGCGTATTATAGCAGGTAAATTTATCTTCCATCGTGGATGAGACTACAGCCCAGCAGTGGGACATATATGAGCCGAGATGAATTTATAAAATACATGAAATATCAAGAATATATACCTAGATATCGTTCTTTTAACCGCCAATATGGCGCGATTACATAAATTTACTAATTTGTACAATCAATATACAATACAACAACATTTACTAATTTATATAATCTTTAAAAATGTGAAAATACTTGACAGATAATAATTGCTGTATGGTATTTTACCCAGTGATTAAAACTACAGCAGCCTACTGTGCAAAATGTCGCGGATTAAATATCCACGCAGTACAGTTGCTTGGAGTGCAATCAAATGATTATTCTGAGTTGGAGTTTAAATAGTATCCGTCAATTGTGTATTTGTAAACTCCTCCGAATTACAAGGATTGATTACTTAATACAGGGTGTCTTCCGTACCGGGCGCGGAGGTCAAGAAATAATTACCAATGTTCGGTCTAATAGCGATGAGGAGAACACAGTAACAAGAGTTCTGGCACTCTCAACATACGGGGACGAGTTATCCAGACCATAGCCTTTTTTTTGGCGGGCTGTGGTCTAGACTCACGTCATCTATTCCGCTCCAAGGTGAGGATTCTCTATCCATCGTCATTGAACCGACTATTGATACCGAGTCCTTGCCAGAACGTGTACCAACCCGACGCAATCAGATCACAGCATCTCAAAAAACCGGTTAAGTCCGAGTCGAAGTCGCACACGAAGGGTTTCGTGCCATTATCTATCAAAAATAGCGTTTTTGTATGGGAGTCCCTCTTAAATATTTATTTTATTTTTAGTATTTGTTGTTATAGCGGCAACAGAAATACATAATTTGTGAAAATTTCAACTGTCTAGCTATTGCGGTTCTTGAGATACAGCCTGGTGACAGATAGACGGACGGACAGACAGCGAAGTTTTAGTGATAGGGTTCCGTCTTTACCCTTTGGGTACGAAACCCTAATAAAAGGTGTTTTCTTAAAAATAACATCAGCAAACTAGACTAAAAATCTACATTTCAGTGTAATAAAGTGGCCAGTAATATAACCATCCGAAATCAAATTCCACTAGATACCATAAAATAAGTACCCCAATATTAATAAGTGAAATTCCTAAAATTCATCGAGCAGAATCTCCATCCGACGGTTTTGCGTCGCACTCTTAACCACATCAATGGGTAAGATTCAACAATGTCAAAAATGTTGACCAAGAAATTACAGGAGCGGAACTTCGGCCACTGGCGGGTGAGGGAGGTGGTTCGCATTATTTACTAGCGGGGGATAATAATGTTGAATTTTCACGTACATTATCTTGTTAAGCGTCGTAAATTTGTCTACTAAATTATGCAATATTAGAATTTATGCTTATATTCATGATTTTAGTAACAATGTCGTTGGGGGTATGAATACTACCAACTTTCATGACAACTAACGAAAAAAAAGGAAACTCATTTATTTAGATCTTATACAGATAAATCGATTTAGAATTAATATAAATTCCAAAGACTACTAAAATTTAACTTAAAAAACTTAAAATTATACTAAAATAAGTTAGAATAATAAGGTAAAAGTGAATAGAAGGCAAAGATATTATAGATTTATTAACAAATAGTGCACAAAGAGATTGAAAAGGGTCCTATATCAGCATGAGATGCATCGAGATGAGTTTTACATTGAACTGCGCCAACTAGATCTGATATCGTCTGGTCAACAATTACATTCTGAAGGAGAGTTGACGTAAGGTAGGCGGCCGCTTATAAAATTATTGTCAAAACTTTTTGCAGTATGTACGAATGAGCAAGAGTACATATTACGTGGATCTCAAATAATTAAGATAAGAGTAGGATGATAATAATATCTCTCAAAAATTGTAAATTAAAATTTCATCATGAGTATGTATAATTCTTACATCTTGTATTTCTGAATCGCGAGAAAAAGGTCTTCAAGCGAGTGATATATCGTAATCGTGATAAGTATGTTGAGAGCCCTAAGCGCTCACCCATAGTCCGAGCTAACATGTGAAAGCCATCTGCGGCTAACAGCTATACACACACAAAAAAAATGTATATTGCATACATGCATACCATGCACTCGGTTGACCGGACCGGGAAATAACTTGTCAGAGGCCAGGCGCGGACGACATCCCGGAGGACGTCGGTAAGGGATAGCGCCCGCAAGGATAACCCACCACAAAGGTCAAGCATTTGGTACGTGTGGTCCAATAACGATAGGGAGGAAAAACCGTGGGTTATGAGGCCGCACGTCGCTATTTGTTGCCCTAATCGGAACCGATTTCGTATGAAAAGTACAACCATGCACTACTTGATCGCGTAGGATTCAAAAACCCAAACAACCAGTCGATTAGCCAAAAATATCACAATTCAAATACGTATTCCATAAGCGCTTCGTATAAATCCTAATATATGTCATTATCCCCAAAACCCAATAATAAATCATTAAGCTCCAACTTGGGCAATCACCGAAGTGGTCCAAATCGTGGATAAGCGATTACGTCGAGATTAAGCCCATACCTTTGGATTACTATAATTTACGATTTTGTCCTTGGACCCACCACTCGTAGATAGTGAGACATAAATTATGCAAAGGTTAAGTTCGAATATTATTTATTTAACATTCCACTAAGCTGGAGTAAGTTTTGTCGTTGCGTCGCTAGTTACCATTTATAACTTTCTTATTAACTGATTTATACAGCAATTAATAGTACTAATGCGTCTGATACTTAAATAAGGGGCTAGGGCTAACAGTTATTCTTTTGCCTTCCTTATTGGAGGTTCTATAAGATCTATTAGATGACGCCATTATTATATTAGATATGCTATTAATACATCTTTTTTAGTTCCTGATCAATCAATTTTGTTCCAGCAATCAATCAGCATATAACCTTCCACTGAATTGAAGGAAAGCAAAGTCCATTTTCAGCCTCTAAATTATTTATTTCTAATTTATAAATCTATCTTCCGTGTGGTGAAGGAGTAAGAATACAACTCAACACCCCCTCTCTCTCGTAAACTCGAAATAAAACACTTGACCATCAACGTGGTTATAGTAGGATAATAATCCTCCTATTGTGCAGGAGGCTTGAGCCCAGTAGTGGGGCATGTAGAAGCCGAGCCGAATTATCTATTCTCAATAAGTTAATTGCAACTTTCAGACAATTAAATAGTTGCATAATAATATTTCAATCGCGACTTTTATAGATTAAAAAAAATTGGAATTTGGCTTCCAAATTTATAATGAATATGGAATTTAAAAAAATAATGGTATCAATATCGAACCTAGATATAGAATCTATTGACACAATAGATTTATAGTATTATATACCTGCCCGAGTCTGTATAAATTGGATCAATAACACTACATAAATGTTTTCGTTTCCTATCTTAAGATGGTGGGTCGCTCACCTGGCATTCCTATCGAAATAGGAGCGTTTCAAGAATCAATCGAGAGAGAAAAACCCTCCGATAATATAATGGAATCGAATTATCACCGAGATGAAGACAAAAACAGCGTAGGGTTGAAAGACAATTTTATATTATTTATTTAATAACTTATAATAATTATAATATTGTATAAGACCTTTTAGACACCTTACTTCCAAGATAAATTTATATCTATTTTGAATTCTGTTTGCTTATGATTGTTGCGTGAAAAAATAATACACATTTAAAGTTTCACAAAAACTGTTTTAGGATGTACTGTTAAAATATTATATTTAGTTTCAACGTAAATAATGCTACTTGTCAAACAACACAGTGTAGAGCGTAGCTTGGAGGCTATTATGACTACCTGAATCTGATGTGGCCCCAGTGAAATCCACTGGTATGCGGGCCACGGGCCGGCCATCCACGGTAAGGCCTACAACGACTTTGCGACAGAATCGTGCCTTGGAGGATCAAATATTAAATCCACAGAAGCAGAGAGAGGGTGTTTAGCGACTTATGTCCTAAGGCTGGGTTTGAGTCTTCTCCAAAATAGGAAAAAAATTACGTACCCTCATTGGTTAGGCTTGTTAACATTACTATAGGGTTTTATTTCGAGATTTCTTTTTTATAGATTGTATATGCTTATTATATATATTAGGCGCCCTTTGCAATAACCACAAATAAAACGAGTGTTGGTAAATTGTTTCTTACTCCACGACTCTTACACACAAAAATATCATTAACAATTCTAAAGGTAAATGCATTTTCTGTTTTATATTTTTTTTATATTATCCCTGCCAACCCTGCGCTAAGGGGGAAAACGTAGACATAGCGAAAGTCTGTAATTCGATTGTGTTCGATAACAATCGCGAGTATCGAATTGTGTGTTTGTTCACCGCCCCCCTCTTTTCGTTCCGAACCTATAAAGAAAATTGTTATAGGACTACTGTAACCGCGCAACAGGTATCCTGTGATGGAGTTATTAATTCTTATTGATAGTTATCTGAGAGAACGAGCATTTGAGATAATGCGATAATAAAGTTGTATGATTATTTATCTGTGATGTCTGCGATATTCATTCGCATTTGTTACGGTTTTATCAAGATTGTAGTAAATAATTATATATTTTGGACAGCTTTGGAGCTTTTTTGGGATATCAGGGATATATATATATATATATGTCGAATTAGAGGGCCGGCGTCATTTGAAATAATATCACAATCACTTGTCATAATCACTTTATTTCATTAACTAATTAATGCAATTGAAAATCACTATTAATAGTCCAATTATTAGTTTTTATAATAAAGACGGCCGTTAGTACACCGTGTACACTGGGCCTCGATCAACTGACGAGTACCCATTGGATTTTTTTTTATGTTTGTGTATAGCTGTTAGCCGCAGATGGCTTTCACAGCTTAGCCCAGACTATGGGTGAGCGCTGAGGGCTCTCAACCCGAGGTCATTCGACTATAAAACTTTGCCTTTTATACTGTTCGTGGTGGGATCATACCTATAACGTTATACCCGCACACGTTGTTTTCCGACACCGACGGTCGCGCCGTCATATATATCGAAGTATCAAAAAATCTGTTAAAATCGTAAGCTACGAGGGGTGATCCAAAAGTAATGATAATCAGTTATTTCTAGTGCACACAAAAATACAAAAAAATTTCAGTCACTTGCTCAGTTACCCACTAGTTCAGGAAAAAAAAATCATATAAATAGGCCACAATTCCCGGGAGCTACATTCATTTGAATACGGACTGTCAAGGAGTGAACATCAAAATGGAAAAACACGAAATCAGAGCTGTCATTAAATACCTCTGCTTGAAAAAAATGTCTACCAAAGACATACACAGCGACTTGGTGGAAACATTAGGGGACTCTTCTCCTCCATATTCCACAGTTGCACGCTGGGCTAAGGAGTTTAAGCTGGGAAGAACATCGACGGAAGACGAACACCGCGAAGGACGCCCATCGACGTCCCTCACTGAAGAAAATGTGAAAAAAGTTGAAGAAGTTGTATTGGAAGATCGAAGAGTGACTATCAGGCATGTAGCTGAGGTCACAGGGATCTCATATGGCAGCATTCAAAGAATCCTTGCGAACGAATTGCATATGAGAAAGGTCTCCGCGCGTTGGGTACCGAAAATGTTAAACGACGAGCAAAAGAAGAAACGAGTCGACATGTCAAGAGCAAATCTCGAAAAGTTCCAGGCAGACAAGGACAATTTTTTGTCACGTTTTGTGACCATGGACGAGACCTGGATCCACCATTTTGATCCTGAAACAAAACAACAATCGATGACATGGAAACGATCCGATGAACCGACGCCGAAGAAATTCAAAGTGTCAAGCTCAGCAGGGAAGGTTATGGCGTCTGTTTTTTGGGACGCTGAAGGAATAATCATGGTGGACTACTTGGAAAAGGGGGCCACTATTACAGGCTCCTACTATGCAGAACAAATAAGAAGATTGCGGGAGGCTATTAAGGAGAAAAGGCGAGGCAAACTGCGGGCTGGAGTGTTGTTCCATCAAGACAACGCACCTGTTCACAAAGCTGCAATTGCCATGGCTGGCATTCAGGAAGCGGGCTTTGAGTTGGTGGAACACCCCCCCTATTCACCAGATCTAGCCCCCAGTGACTTCTATCTCTTTCCACGACTCAAGGAACACCTCCGAGGCAAGAAATTTGATGATGATAGCGACGTGATGGCCGCGGTTGAGGACTTTTTTGAGAGTCAAGATAAAGATTTTTTTTGTAAGGGAATTTTAGGTTTAGAAAAGAGATGGACTAAATGTATAGACTTGCTAGGAGACTATGTTGAGAAATAAATATATTTTTTTATTTTATTCATTGTGTTTATTATTGATTATCATTACTTTTGGATCACCCCTCGTAATTGTTAAAAAGGATGAAGATTATATGGATTTAATTAACTTGCATGTTATCTTAATGTCTTTTGTAGAACAACATTTCCAACTTTATTTTATAACTTGGAATTATATAAGGAGAAGACAGTCAACTTGAAATATTCACTAATATTAGGATGAAAATAATTCTGAAGTATTGCTGGATAGTTACTATATAACTGGCTTACTCAACCGCATTACCACATTCTGCGTCCTTCTTGTGGCTTTTTGGCTTATCACTAAACCCCATTCCAAAACATAATTCGTTGCTGTGGCAATTTCAATCAAATATATATTTTACATCTTCTTGCACGCTAAACAGACATACAAAAATAGAAAATTCACTATCCATTAAATCTCCGTTACCCATTGACGTCCTATTTCGTTATTGATTAATTAGCTGTTAAATATGCAAATGTTTCCATTTGAGAAAAATCACGACATCATAAATAATAATGTTATCAGATAGCATTGAAAATGACGAACAAGATGTTTTATATAAATACATACAGAAAATATACATTTAAAACGAAAAAAACACACTTACCCCGGTCAATGTTTTGATATTGTGCAAAGCGTCTTGGGCTTTCAACGCCGCTTTGCGAGTGAAAAACGTCACAAAACAGCACCCTGTAACAGAAGCGCACACATACATAACATGACATACACAAGACATACAAAAGGGCTTTCCCTACAACACACCTTACCTCAGACTTAAATAAGAAAATCTAACTGTTTTGGATTTTTTAATAAGAAAATCTGTTTTGGATTTTATCGTCTTTTATTTTGTTTGACATATCGATTATTTTCAGACATTACGGCTTCGGAAGGAATAAAAAATTTCATATTTAATCATATCCGTCTGGGTTCATATACGTCCCACTGCTGACCTAATAGACCAAGCTGGTCGAACGGGTTGGTATAGGGTTTTGTTGCGAGTTTGCCTTCTCGTGCATAGATGTCACATGCATATAGTATATATATATTCCTTAGTCGTCGTTTATGATATCCACGTGCACGATAAGCAGTGGTGCATTGTATTTTTAGTTCGTCACCACACGGCTAATATTCAACACGTCATCGATATGAGAGATATCATTATCTACCCGCTATAGCTTTAGAAGCTACTATTGCAATATACATTTTTATTGCATAGAATTAATCGTCAATAAAAATAAGAAAATTTAGTGGACTTATAATCGTATATGTTGAAAGTATTCGAAATGTCGAAATAGTAAAAACAAAATATAAAAACGATAACATCTCAAATTACTCTGAACTTGAAAAACTTTTTTTAAATAATTTAAACTTCATTTTGGTAGAACTAAAGCAAATACAACATAAAAATCACAAAGAAAACACATACAGTTTTGATCTAAAATCGTCTGACATACGGTGTGTGTATACATGAAAAACATTTGAAATTATTGAAAAACAGCTAAAAACGGACAATATTTACTTATAGCAAGCTTAACAAACAAGCTAAATTCTAACTATACAATATGACATGGCAATTCACAAACACATTTGACATTCGTTAAGACTTATTTTATGGCGGTCAATATTAGTATTTTATTGAGATTTTTATACAATATTTACGTTTTGTTATTCATGCGTTTGACATGTAAAATTAATTACTGCAGTTGCTATGAAAGTGGATATATATTTTATATTTGACTAGCTGACCCAATAGATGTTATTCTGTTCAAATCTAAATAAATTGAAAAATGAATTCTCCTTGAAATCGATCACCATGCCACCTATCGGTTCAACCACGTCGGGTCATACCAACTCAGAAACCTTCGTGGGCTCATGCACAACACTTTGCTGAAGATCATCACATGATGAAATGCAAAGTTTACGATTCTATAAAGGACATACAGACAAAAATTTATTTTTATATATTTATATTAGTTTATTCATACATTAAGAGTATATGGTAATATGCGCTTGATCTAAAATAATTAAGCATCATCACCCTGCTTTTATCCTAATCACTAGGGGTCAAGTCGATCCCTAGTAATTGGGATAAAAGCTCTTGCTCTTCTTTCATAGTACATATTGGCAACAGTTTTATGACAGGTCGCCTGCCCGATGACAACCCCTCCTTGGGAAAGTAATTGTTGACCTAACGGTATCGTGGAGTAGACCAAGGTGGATGATAAACTTTTAGCGAGCTTTTACGATACCCACGAGCAATGTGAGGGTTGGTAGCACTCGTAGACTCTACCATACAGCTTACAGCAGCTACGCATAAGTATTTTTTAGGGTTACGTACACAAAGGGTAAAAACGGGACGCTATTACTAAGACTTCGTTGTGTGTCCGTCCGTCTGTCTGTCCGTCCGTCTGTCTGTCACCAGGCTGTATCTTAAGCGATAGCTAGACAGTTGAAATTTACCAATTATGTATTTCTGTTGCCGCTATAACAACAAATACTAAAAACAAAGTAAAATAAATATTTAAGGAGGGCTCCCATACAACAAATGCGATTTCTATAGTTAATGGTACGGAAGCCTTCGTGCGTGATGCCGATTCCCTCTTATTTATTTTTTAAAGACAATGCCCTGTACTAAGGAAATAAACCTTGTATTGCGGGGAACTTTACAAATACATAATTAACGCAATCAAATTACATCCAGCCACAGAACGACAATTTATGTAACGCACAATGTTGTCCTGCGTGGGATTCGAACCCGCGACACTGGCACAAAGGTTCGGTATCTTAACCACTACACCATCTGTACCTTATTGTATTCTTCTTTTTTTTTTGGACAGGTTATGGTCTGTGCCGTCCGGGGTGACGCAAACTAGCGGCCTCATCATCTACCGTACTCCCTACCCATCGCCCTTGCGCCGATCACTAGCACCGAAACCTTGATATCCGTGGCCTATTTTATTCTTAACTCCCCATCACTTAGGGAGATAATACACCTAATATGTATAATACATTCATGATCATCATGTCCCACTGCTGGATTCGAGCCTTCCTTACAATAGGAGAGAAATCGAGCTTATACCATGCTGGTCAGACAAGTTGGTGTAGGTTTTATTTCAAATTTTCCTTCTCTTCCATAGATGTTATATGCTTATTATAATCCCTTAGACGTCTTTTACGACATCCACGGGTAAGATAGGATGTAGTGAATTGTATCCTTATTTCGTCACCACAGGGATACTTATAAGATATTAAAATAAAATATACCCTATGAGATATTAAATTAAAATGTATAAAGTTAGTGACTTACGGCATTTAAAATTAAGCCGCAAGTAATAGAGCTCGTGTAATAAGGTTTATTTGCGGGTAAGGGCTGACTAATAACAAAGTTCAGGTTATAAGAGCGGTTCAGGATTAATTCCAGAACGTTTTGACCTTTCACGGATCCAATATCCTCTTGATATATATTTGTTTCAAGTTCGTAACAATTTTATATTTAACATGAGAGTTCGATTTCCGATAAACGATAAATTCGTCGTTGAAAATTTATAGTCAATGTACTCTTATCCGTATATAAATTACTAGCAGCGCCTTACGGTTTCCCCTTCCCGTGGGAATATCGAGATAAATTATAGTCTATATGTTATTCTGATATGTAACTTATATTATTATGAAGTTTCATCACAATTCATTCAGTAATTTTTGCGTGAAAGAGCAACAAACATCTTCTTCACATACTCACCAACTTTCGCGTTTATAAAATTAATAGGATTTAAGTTACAATTCTATTTCACGGTGTTAAATTGCATTTCCTTTTTTTTATTGCTCTTGGTGGCAAACGAGCAAAAAGCACACTTGATGGTAAGTAATACTATCGTTCATGGACCATTGCTAGGCCACTGCCTCCCTTGAAGAAAGCGAAGGGAGTGTGAATGCCTGCAATAAAGTTCGGTGATATAAAAGCATCACCAAAACCCGCCACACGCAAACACCCTCAGAAATTTGGGCTTTAGGCTCTCTCGTTCATCGAATGAAGTACAGTAAGAAGTTACTGCTACTTAGATATCGATTTTATGCGAGAGTATAGTACTACAACGGATGGACCGACCCGCGGTTTTAGACAGACGACTGTTGACAATTTGGATAAAAAATTTAGGTCCTTTTCTAGAAACATATGTTGGGCGAAAAATATAATAACACTTATAATAGCAGGAGGATCATTTATCATTTAAACATCTATTAGCATAACGACAACCGCTATCGGCCATAAGCTTTACCTCTCCTTGAATAAGGAATTGTTAAATTTCCACTTCCTTTTTCGGACATATAGACCTTCTTAAAGTATGCTATGGCCTGGACATATCACGCCCAATAGGGGGCGACCGTATATGCCTGAGATTTTAATTGAAAATAATACATCTATATTAAACTTCATGTAATCAAACTTGTAAAATGCCGAACACATGTTTACTATTCCTTTAGCCACGAAACCCTAAAACCATCAACGAATAATAAAATATCTCACAAATTTAATTAAATGACGTCATCAAAAAAACGAAACAATACCCCTTTCGTGTAATTTTTATGTTAAACACAATCGTTACTCCGCGGGTACCTAGTCCGGACCGTCCCACTAACAAAAGAAGACAACGTACAAGTGGGGTAAAAATGGTGGGGATTTTCGCACAAAAGACTTTAATAACGGCACAAACAAAAATGTCAACATGTATTATTATACCCGGCAATATCACCCATTGTGGTGGGCAACAATGAATACGTAAGTGTTACCACACGCTTAAAATACAATCATATTGAAGCGGTAAACACTTTTGTCAATTCATTTTTATTCACACACGTTTCAGGGATTAAATGTACTTTGAACGTGATAAAGTATCAAACCATAGCGTTGGTAGTTAATCTTTCAGCATTGATCAACTGGTATTACAAGTATTACGCCCGTTATTAGAAAGCTTTTCCAGACGTTTTCTAATTTCTATTGACTGCACTGATCATGTAGTTGGTTAGTATAACGATCTACCGGCATGGACAAAGTCGTGCGTTCAATTTCCACGCAGGAAAATATCTTGTGCTCAGAAAAATAACGTATAGAAAGTAAGTCCGCGCACAAAAAATTAAGCATTTAAATTGGAGCTTAATAGAGTTTACGCCGGACTGTTCCGTAGTGTACAAGGTTATTGTACTGCACGTACGTACATTAAAAAAATAAATAGGTAATTATGGCGGTCTATGCATTCAAAAGGTGTCACAACACATTTGAAAAACATAAAAAGGGTATTAACATTACTTTTAAAATTATTTCGACGATTTATGTTAATAAAAACAACATTTGATTTGATAATTTGTATAGTAGTGTGCGTGTGTACGTGTGTAATCGCCTGCGCGCATGTAGTATTTTTGGCTTCATGTTTTTGATCGCTAAGTACCTAAACTATATACGTTATTATTCTAAGGCGATATACAAATTGTTCTTTTGAATTTGAGTGTAATTTACGTCGGTCAACTGAACGTTTGTAAAGTCTCCAATATTATTTCTTTGGTGCAATGCTTGTGTTTCCTTTTAAAACAAAATATTTTAGGCTTGCCTTGTGGTGACGGAGAAAGAATACAATATATTAAAGGATTAAAAGATAGAGAGACTGATCTAAACTGATCTGCGCCAGAAAAGAAAATTCTAAACAAAACCCAGCTCGTCTGATTATCACGGTATAGTGGGTCAATTTCACTTACATTATGAAGAAGCATCAAGGCCAGTATTGGGACGTATATAAGGTGTGACAATGATTATTATTCAGACAGTTATATCATCAGTCTTTTTATACATATTTTATATGGTAATAGTAATGTATTGAATTTATACAATATGCAGTTAGTCATTGTCTGCATTTAAAAATACACATCGTGGGCCATTATAAATAAATAAATAAAGAGTAAAGAAAATAGGAAATACGTTTTTATAGTATATAATCAACTAAATTAGGTATGTCTTTGTTTTTGAATGAAAATATAAACTACTGTAAACAGTTTAACATTAACAAGAATAAGTACATTCGTAGGCAATGATTTCATTAAAGTGTATTGATACCATAAAGCTCTACAAGCTCTACGATATATCAGCGGCTACGACTGGTTACGGGTGCTACGATAATGCACTTTGAAATTTTCAACAATAAAATAAAATCGCGTAAATAAAAAACAACTCTAAAGTATGCATCCAAATTTGAAATGGACGTCATTTTACAGATGCCAAATTTATCAGAAACTGAAGATTAATTAAAGAGAATAATTGCGTGTAATGTTTATTCGCGGTAGAAGTAAAACTTTTTTTAATTTCCATTATTCGATTGGTAATAATATTTAACATATTTAAAACGTAAGCAATGATCTCATATATTTAAACGAGCAATTCTTGTATATATATAATCTGAATCTCGGAGACGGCTCCAACGACTTTCATAAAATTTAGTATACAGGGGATTTCGGGGGCGATAAATTGTTCTAGCTAAGTTTTATTTATAGAAAATATTGTTTAGTCGGTGTTTTTAGCTAATCAATACAATGATATAAAACGACAAGAATGACAATAGTTGGGAAGTTGTCCAGTCGCATAAAAACAGTGTGAGATCGAATTTCGGTGTTATTAATGTTACTTTAATTTTAGATTTTTTTTTGATATTTTGTCATTATATCATCATTTTTAGTTTTTCATTACTATATATCCTAAGTATGTTGGATAAAAATACCATTTACTTAAAAAAATTATACTGAGCAAAGCTCGGTCACCCGGATATTAGTTCTTAATATGATATCAAAGTATTAGATAAACAACATTTACCTAACAGTATATATTGGGATCAATTATCCCTCCGGAGGAGGAGAGGAGAGGAGGCTCGAGCCCAGTATTAGAACTTATATGAGCTGAAATGAATGAATGAATACGTATATTTTATTCATCATCATCACAGCTCACACGCGTCCCACTGTTGGACTAGGGCCTCCTCCACAATAGGAGGGCAATTGACCTACTATACAGTGTTAATATAGGGTTCTATTTCGAGTTTGACATCTCTTGCATAGATCTTATATGCATATTCTACCCCTTAGTCGTCTTTTACCCACCCATGTGTAAGAAAGCATGCCAAGGAATTGACCAGTGGTCGGCCCAATGGTGATGGAGTGAGAATATGGTAGGTTAAGAGGCCGCACGCCGCCCATCCGTTGCCCAGGACGGGGTGTGTCCAAAACACAGCCTACTAAAAAGGTGCTGATCATTGTTTTCTTTCGCCGTCATCGCACGGATAAAATAAATAGCAAGCGATAAAATCTGTTAAAATTATTTTAAGTAACAAACTTTTATCGGCCCAAGTCAGGCCTAACGACTAATCCGAACTAAGCGTAAAGAGTATACCGATCTCTAATTTCGTAATGAAGATTGACAGTTCCAACTTTAATAATTACGAAAGTACAAAGCGAGAAAGTTTCTAATATAAAATAAGACAGTTTTGGACAGAAGTTAGAAATTTAAAATCGTTACAATTTGGAGAAACGTCTAATGAATAATTAAATTTATATTATAAATTAAATAAATTTTGAAGTGTGAGTGCCAGATTACATGTAGGGATGTGAAAAAGAATCGATTTTTATAATAATCGATTATTATTCGATTATTTTTTTGTATTAATCGATTTTTACAATCGATTAGCAAAATATTAAAAATCGATTATTTTTATATTACAATTAATCGATTATTTTACTGCCAGCTTTCCTAAAAAAAAAGGTTACGATACTGCGTACAGTTCATACTATATCAGAAAATAGAGCTCACATTTCCTAAAAAAAAAGGTCATCATAATCCTGTTTGAAGAAAAAATCGATTTTTTAATTAATCGATTATTTTATAATCGATTATTTATTTTTGATTAATCGATTATTTTATAATCGATTTATTTTAAAGAACAAAAAATCAATTATTTAAAAAATCGATTATGTTCCCTCCAAGTCACATCCCTAATTACATGCTAGTATTACATTCATCATCGACGTCCCCGGCTTCCTTAAAAAGGCACGAGGTAGTCGAGTATGAGGATTGATAATATACGTAGTCGCTGCCAGATAGTATCATAGTCATCAGCATCTTATCCCAACTACTTGTGGTCCACTCAAAATGTACTCTTCTTTTATACTACTTATTGTAAAAGTTAGTTGGCAATAGTTTTATGACAGGTCGCCTGACTGACGTAAATGCTCCTTGGAAATGTAATTTTTTTTTACCAGATTGCAACAGATGGGATTACATCTGGCCCATGATGTAAAGCTTCTAGTCATAATGATTTCTGATGTTAACGCGGGTATTAAATATTGGAAATAAAACTCCTTTACGGATTTCATCGCGCTTGTATTTGATTTTACTTAGTATACTAGATTCGTTAGGTTTTTTAAATTAATAAATTGTCATAATAATTACTACGAATTTAATGTTCAATAATTACTAACCATTAACAATTTAATTTCTCATACAGAAATAAATTTGTACCAAAATGTGGGTCAAGAATTTAATAACTGATTTTCTGTAGCGAGTGTATAAGTGTAAATCTCTGTAATAACGATGACTTGTGAGACATCTTAATCCGCCCGTGACCATGAAGTGCTCGTTGACCATGAAGTGACGTTTCGAAAACTTTGCAACGTTCATGGTCCTGCTCTTTCTAAATGTGGGTCAATACTTAATAACTAATTTTCTGTATCGGGTAGATAATTATAAATTTTCTGTAATAACGATGACTTTGTTGGATGTGAGACATTTTAGTCCGCCCGTGACCATGAACGCTGCAAAGTGTTCGAAACGTCGGGCAATTAAAAATCAAATACAAACGCGATAAAATCCGTAGATTTATTTAAAATGCTTCCGATCTACAGAAATTTAACACGGATAACATGGTTTCACATATTCGTATGGCCATGTCCTTGCAATGTTGCTAAGTATTTGCCCGCGTGTTGAGGGTAGCGTAAAAGGGCGTAGTGTTGCCAACTCTAATTTTCCAATGAAAGTTGTAAAAACCAACTGAGGGTTGTCAGGGTAGTGGGTAGCAGGACTCTTTTAGGAAAATTATAAAATGTAATGCGTCGCTAAGATGGCTGTCAACAATGGCGTCAATGAAACTTAGTGAAAATAAGTTTAAAAACGCATTTTCTTTTCGTAGACTTACACAGTGGTCCGAGTTCTGTTTATGAAGTTGTATGTTTTTATATACTTAAATGATGTATTCCTTGATAGGGAATTAAAAAAAACCTTGTTTAATAGGTTTGATGGAAGAATGCAGGTCTATACTCTTCTGGACCACACTGTTACATCACATCATTTATCTCATATAGCTCACATACTCCCAACTTTTGGGCTCGAGGCTCCTATATAATAAGAAAGAACCATGCACAGTCCGCCCGTGACCATGAATGCTATAAAGTGTTCGAAACGTCGGGCAATCATAAATCAAATACAAATGCGATAAAATCCGTAGTTTTATTTAAAATACTCGCGTAAACTTCAGAGATCATAATAGAGAGAGAAATTTATTACAATACCACGCTGGTCAGTCATGTTGGTTTAGGGGTTTATTTCCTTCTATTACATAAATTTTATATACACACTAGCAACCCGCCCTCGCTTCGCTTCGGTTATAGGTTATAGTCGTTTTACCCGCGTAGTTCCAGTTCCCGTGGGAATACCGGGATAAAATATAGCCTAGTTTACGCCCTGATATTATAGCTTTCCATTGGTGAAAGAATTTTTGAAATCGGTCCAGCCGTTTTGAAGATTACCCGGAACAAACAGACAGACAGACAGACAAAAATTTTTTAATTGCTATTTTAGGCATAGGTGTCGTGCAAATAACCGTGTGAGCATGAAAAAAGCCTATTATTTTGACATTACAAACAGACACTCCAATTTTATTTATTGGTATAGATTTAATTCCTAAATCATCTTTTACGACAGACACAGGTAATACAGGGAGTGATGAATTGTATTCTTATTCCGCCACCACATTACACTAATATTATAAACACGAAATTTTGTGAATGTGTATTCATGCTTGTTATATTTTTACACCCTAAGGCTAAACCAATTTCGATAAAATTTGCACGGAGGTAACCGACATCTTGGATTAACACACAATTTTTTTATCCAGGTAATGGGCGAATGGTATAAAAATTCAAATTCAGGCAAGACACATTTTTTGCAGGCGCAGCCGCGGGCAGAAGCTAGTAATGCTTATCTTATTCTGTGTTACCATAATAAAACCGAGAATGTGTTTGCGTCAATCTTAAGAATTAGCAGATGGATTTAAAAAAAAAATTGTGAAGAAGACGCTTCTATAGACACATTATAGACTATAACACCTATAAATCTAGAACCCATGTGATAAATAAATGTCGAGCAGTGTGTATAAATGTTAGAAAATAGGGCAAAATATAGTAACAATGTACAATTGTACACGTACGTTAATTACACGTTAAGGTTTCTACGCAATCGCCGTTGACATAACAACAGGTGTATTAACAAAAATTGGTTGTAATAATAAGTATTAATATTGTTAATATTAATCCGGTACGACGTGGATGTCCAAAAATAAAAATAACGGTGAACATGTATAGAGCAAGAGTGCTCACGCCAGTGCATTTGCTAGTATATAGTTAGTACCATTATAAATGCGAAAATACTGACGAAACTTAGTTAATCGTCAGATTTTTTTTTTTTTTTATTGCAAGTAGTGGGAAACGAGGAGTACTGTTTGACACCTGATGATAAGTGTTGCTGCCGCTCATGGACCTTTACAAGGCCGCTGCCTACCGCGAAGAAAGTGAAGGGAGTGTGAATGCGTGCATTGAGGCTAGGTGATAGTAAAGGCAGCATCAAAACCCCCCACACGCAAACACCCTCAGAAAGTTGGGCTTCCGGCTCTCTCGCTCACCGAACGAAGCGCAGTAACAAATTGCTACTACTCAGACGTCGATTTTCAGCGAGAGCGTGGTACTGCCCCGGACGGACCGGCCCGCGGCTGTAGACAGATAACTGTCGACAGTGTGGTCCTACCACTCCAATATTTATATTTGGCTAAATATATTTATATAAAATTTCTCACGGATACAGATCACAATTTGGAATAGCATATAGGCTATAGGACAAACTTTCATGTCGCAAAATGGACGATTTCCGTGGGAATTAATAAAATCTTCGTTGAAGCGTCGCGAACATCATTAGAGAAATGAAACAAACCTTTGCTGGCTCCGGTGATTTTATCCCGCAGTACATTGATCTGGTGCACCCTCCCGAACTCTTCAAACATCAAACGTAGATCGTTCTCGTCCATGCTTCTTGGGACTTGACCGACAAACATCTGGAAATTGAAGCATACGATCCGGTATTAGTACCAATGAAGATATATGTAAATCGACTGATAATATTAAGATGTCAATCTCAGATTTACATAATAATTTCTGATGTACGCTTCCGCAAGTATTATACATTTTAAAAATTGCCCCACGTTTCGAACAGTTTTCAGGGTTCATTGTCAAGTCGAGTCGACCACTGAAGTCAAGGAACTCTGCACCGGTGGTGGACCCATCGACGAAGGCGACGTGCTATACGAGTGGGTTACGGGTGTACGTGCTTACGCCCCTCTGTCGCCCCGGACGGAGTGGAGCGAGGAGTGCGTCGACCATAACCCACCCCAAAAAAAAGGGGTTCATGGTCACGGGAAAATTAAGATGTCTTGCGTCAACTAATAACTAATTCTATTGCGGGTGGGGAGAGAATCTCTGTAATAATCATGACCTGTTGGACGAATCAAAGTTTTATTAAAATGCGTAGGTAATACTCGCGTAAACATCAGAAATCATTAAATGAATTACATAATCCTTACTAATATTATAAATGTGAAAATTTGATTGTTTGTTTGTTACGCTTTCACGCTTAAACCACCGAACCGATTTCAAAACTTCTTTCACCAATGGAAAGCTATGATATCAGGGAGTAACATATGCTATATTTTATCCTGATATTCCCACGGGAACGGGTTCTACGCGGGTAAGGCGACTGAAACCGAAGCGAAGCGAGGGCGGGTTCCTAATTAAAAAATAAATGAATGTCAATACCGTACAAAATAGATTACATACCTACTGTTTGTAATCTATTTCATTCAGTGCTGACATCAATAACATAAAAAGCAAAACTTTATTTTAATATAAAATTTGATCCCAAACATGTGAGGAATTTTAAAGACAAATAAAATAAATTAAACAAGAATGACGCGATTTAAGTTATCAATGAGATATGTTTTTTATTATGTGTTATTTAAAATGACAATATAAGTTTGAAATGATATAAGTGGCAATTAATAAGTCACGGTTGGCAAACTCGGTGCATAAAGCAATCACTAGTAGATAATTGGAAGAGGGGACGGTTGCGCCATCTAGTATGAACGTTCGTGGACAAACCGCGTGGAACATTTTTAATTACGTGGGCACATCACTTCATTTGCGAATTTCAAACTTAATTTTCTTGAAACGAAATGAATTAAACGAGACTTGGCCCGGAGTGCGTTCTGTTCCATTCCGTCCGTCGTGACGAGAACAAGAGATGGAAAGATTTGTTCCAACTTTACGGACGTTTTTAGAATAACATTATGAAAATTTTAATTTGAGTCTCTCAAAAGTAAAATAATTAAATTCGTTAATAGAATTTAAGAAGTTGTGAAATAATTATTGAATTACTGAAACTGTTTATTACGTTAAAGTGAAATTTTCAGCCTTCTCCTAAGTAAGTTTGTGAAGTTTTGAGCATAGCGCCTCATTCCAGTAAAACGGTCAAACAATTCTATAATGCTATTGAATGATGAGGACTCTCATGTTTTTGGAGGCATTAATGCTTAATATGAAAATCATCATCATTTCAGTTCATATACGTCCCACTATTGGACTCGAGCCTCCTCCATGATAGGAGGGAAATTTACTTTACCTACCTACCTTTACCTTATTGGTCAAACAGGTTGGTAGTTTTCCACCTCTTGCATAATCCCCATTTTGTGGGGGTGGGTTACAGTCGGCGCACTCCTCGCTTCACTCCATCCGGGGCGACAGAGGGGCGTAAGCACGCACACCCGTAACCCACCCGTATAGCACGTCGCCTTCGTCGTTGGGTCGACCACCGGCGCAGAGTTCCTTGACTTCAGTGGATAATATACCCCTTAGTCGTCTTTTACGATACTCATGGGTATGAAAGGGGGTGGTCAATTGTAATCTTACTCCGTCACCACACAGATCATTGCTGTACTCGTACCCTAATTTTCTTTTTTTATTTTTATTGCCGATGGTGGCAAACGAGCAGGCAGCACACCTGATGGTAAGTGACGCTGCCGCACATGGACCTTTGCAATACCAGGGGCACAGCCAGGCCGTGGCCTACCGTGAAGGAAATGCTCATCTTAAACCTCGTTTAAAGAAGGACATGTCATAGCGCTCGGGAAACACAGCAGCAGGTAGTTCATTCTAGAGCCTGCACGTACGTGGGAAAAATGATCTAATTACTTGAAGCCAACTCAATATGTACTCTTTTTTTATGGAACATATTGCAAGTCATTGTCAATATTTTTATCAACAGCCGCCTGTCTGACGTCAACCCTCTCTGGGTACGTAATTGTTGATCCAACTTGCTGTTAAGACTAAATTCATCATCATCTCAGCCTATATATGTCCCACTGTTGAGCTCAGGCCTCCTCCTCCATAATTAGAGGGTTATTGACCTACTATTCTAAGCTGGTTAGATATGTTGCAAAAGGGTTTTGTTTCGAGTTCTCCTTCTCTTACTCAAGACTGAACTACTGCGTTCTAATCCTAGATCGTTCGATCAAAGTTCTTGCCTAACCTCCAAGAGGAAATTTGAACAGCCACGGCGTGAGAAAGTTTTGGGGTAATTTTAAAGTCGGTACATTCGTACATAGATGGCGTAGTAAAAAGACTAAATCGCGCAATGAGTTCGAATTGTATTTTTTTATACAAATAACACCCTGCACTAAGGAAATAATTCTCCTATTGCGGGGGACTTTACAAACATATATTCAATTAACGGTCAACCTCACAAAGAATTGTCCTGTATGGGATTTAAACTCACGGCACTGTAGGTCGGTAAATTAACCATCATGCCATCTGTGTAGACATAGTCAATGATTTTAACTTTGAAAATCTTAATTGGTTGCATAATTATTATCGTTTAAATTACATGATTAGCGAGTAATTTGACCTTGATAATACTGCTGTTTCGTGAGGTGACGGAGGCGGAGTAAAAATACAATTCACCTAACCCAACCGCCCCCTCCCCATCTCTTACCCGTGAGTCTCCTAAAATATAACTAAGGGATAAGATACGCGAATAACATCTATGCAAGAAAGAATGAAAACTCGACATAAAACCCTATACTAACCCCTCTGACCAGCGTGGTATAGTATTCATTTATTTAAGTCAATATTTCTCCTATTCCTATTCAGGAGGAGGCTCGAGCTCAACAGTGAGATGTATATGGGCTGAGATTATGATGATGATGAATACTGCATGCATCTTAATGACAGTAAATTATAAAGAAGTTTTTATGGCAGATGAACTTTTAAATTTATAATATCACATTCAAAGTACGCAATTTTCGTTACAGTGAATAAGTGCCGTTATCTCTAGGTACCTGTGTACATACATATAAGTAGGTTAGCATTATGTAGGTCATACGAAAAAGGTTATTGACGTGTGAACCAAGTATTTACAGACTCATGGCGTACATTACATATCTCAGAAAAATAGTATTAGCTAATTCTGGGTAATATTTTTATAGCAAATAAATTATTTAATTAATTTTATTCTACAACTGTCTAGGTTCTTTGATTTTTATTCCGCTAGCATTAGTTATGTCGGCAATGCTATTGCGATGCGAATACCTTCGGGATGAATGACTTGCTTGTGTAATCCGCTAAAACCGTCACCCCTTTTACCAGTGGATAAAAAACGACTAAGGGAAATGACGACTCGAAATAAAACCCGATATCAACCCATTTGACCAGCTTGCAGCAGTTATATCCTTATGGAAGAACCCTTTAATCAATAATATCTTATATATACATTTCTAGCGTATGTGTGTACGTCACTGAACTCCTTCTAAGCGGCTGGACCGATGTTGACAAAATTTTTTGTGTGTATTCAAGAGGATTCGAGGATGGTTTAGATTCACAATTGGACCCGGTAGGTGGCGCTGTTGGGGCATGACAATAACATAACTTGAGAACGACTTTACCGATTTCCTTCATATTTTTTTTTAAGATTTCTAATATTTAAAAAAAGGCCTTAATGAAATACAAAAAAAAAGAAGTCGCGCAATAAATTAGAATATGATGATTTTTGTGGCCATAGCGATATGGATATAAATTCTCATATCTATCGGTATAGCTATTCGGAACATCTAAACCATTCGGTATAGATTAATAATTGGAACCGGTAGGTGGCGCTGCGATCGATTTAAAGGAGAATTCAATTTTCTATTTTTTTACAGATTTGAACAGAACGTCTGTTGGGTCAGCTAGTATTTATATATTTATTCAAAATATCCAATTTCATTTTAATGATTTTCATTCCATTATTATTTAAAAAAAGTATAAGAAAATAGTAAAAATCTTATATATTATAATTAATATTACTGGCGGTGACGGAGTAAGAATATTATTGACCACGCCTTTTCGTCGGGGATGTCGTAAAGGACGACGAAGGAATATAATACGCACATAATATTTATACAAGAGAGGGTAAACTTGTAATAAAACCTTTACCAAACCATCTGACCAGCGTGGTATAGTAGGTTAATTTCAAACCCCTACAGGAGGAAGCTTGAGCTCAGCAGTGCGACGTAAATTAGCTCAAATGATGACGATTATAAAACATACTTTTTTTTTGTTTTGGGGTGGGTTGCGGTCGGCGCGCTCCTCGCACCACTCCGTCTGGGGCGACAGAGAGGCGTAAGCACGCACACCCGCAACCCACCCGCGATGCACGTCGCCTTCGTCGTTGGGCCGACCACCGGAGCAGGGTGAGTTATAAAACATACTGCAGATTAAACCATACCTTTATGTAATCAGGGTCGGGCATCTCCGGCTTCTCTTCATTGTTGTTATTGTTTATACTTGTGACGTTGTTGTTGTTGATATTCATGGTCACCATCCCACTGTAACAACAAACAATTATATCTTAATTTATCTACAAAAACGTGGAGTTGATTGATGTTGATTGATTTTAGTTAGGAATCTTACATATTAAAAAAAATACTACAAATTAAATCGTGAAATTTCTCACAAAAGACAACACTCTTTGCTGACAACAAAATGTTATTCAGAGTCTGGGTATAATTTATGTGAGTTCTGTTTGCAAATCAATACAAGGATCATATTCTTGTGCAGGGAGTTGCCTTAAAAATATAATGAGATAGAATCAACATTTAAATCCCTACGGAAACCATTCTGGACCAGAGTTTACATAGTAACAACCTCCAAAGACAAGAATTCGCTAGCAATAGTCTTCCCAGATAGCGATAGAGACGTAAATTACGACAGGTTAGGGGTTTGTACCCTTTTCCTTCTGCCGTCACGGATGGTTCGAATGGACTGTGACCAGCCCATGGTATGTCCCAAAAAAAAAAATAAAAAAGAGTGGCATAGTAATTTCACCTCCCTAATTTAGTCTATCGCTGTGGTGACGGGTAAGAATACAATTCACCACCCCCTCTCTTGCTCGTAGGTGTCGTAAAAGACGACTAAGAGATACAATATGCATATTACATATATACAAGAGAAGGAAAACTCGAAATAAAACCCTATGCCAACACGTTTGACCAGCATGGCATAGTAGGTAACTTTCCCTCCTATTGTGGACGGCTCGAGCCCAGCAGTGGGACTTATATGAGCCGATATGAATATAGTCGAAGCAGTTGCTAAATATCAGGACATGGGCTGATATGAGAACAAAATTGATGTTGGTTAAAAGAACCACTTTCGTTCATTGACACAAGAATGTAATTTTAAACCACGTCCCGAGTTTAATTGTTCATTATCTCATTATCTCAATTCATATGCCACCGATGGACTTGAGTTTCATCCAAAATGAGAGGCGATTTGTCCGTGTGGTGACGGAGTAAGAATACAATTCACCACTCCCTTATCTTGCGCGTGGGTGTCGTAAAAAACGACTAAAGGACATTATGCACATAACATCTGTGCAAGAGAAGGATGGAGGAGGCCCGAGCCCAACAGTGGGACGTATGTGGGCTGCGATGATGATGAGAGGTGATTTAACCAAATACACTATGCTAGGCCATACGCCTTGGTCTATACCAAAAGATCCTTTTTTTTCTAGTATTCCTCCTTTTGCTTAGGTGTTATATGCTTATTTTACCCCTTAATCGTATTTTAGAATACCCATTGGTAAGATAGGAAGAGGATAGTGGATTGTGTTCTAACTTCATTAGCCAACAAGTTCAATTGATAGGATTGACTAATAATGGCCCAGGTTTCCATCAAATTCCAAAAATAAGCCGGCTTTTTAATCAATATTTAAAGAAACCTCGTGAATATTATCGATATCGTTTTCCAATTATCGATACTACAATAACAAATAAACTAAAACATTACAACTAAACATTAAATAAGTAATGCAATGAGAAATCGCATATGAAATTCTCACTGCGACAAAATATTCACACTCCCGGTGTGACGACTTAAGTATACAATTTGTCACCAACTCTTACTATGCAATAGGAGTCGTAGAAACTAACAGACAGAGCCAGGAGCATAGACAGAAGCATAATTCTGATAATTTTAACACAAACTACTATCGTCACTACACCTAAATGTGACTATTATGCCTTTATTCCTCCTTGAGAAGGCTATACGCCCTATACGTCCAACTGTGGACATAATCTAACGAATGGATATGCATAACTATCGTTCCCGAGTAAGTAGGAATATAGATCAAAATACAGTATTGTATATTTACCGTGTGGTGACGAAAAAGAATACAATTGACCTATCTGGCCCGTGGGCGTCTTAAAAGACGACCAAGGGATATAATATGCATATCACATCTACGTGAGAGACGGAAAACTCAAAACAAAATCCTATCCCAACACATTTAACCAGTGTGATATAGTAGGTCAATTTCTCTCCTATTGTGGAGGAGTCGCAAGCCCAATAATGGGACGTACATGAGTTCTGATCGGGATCAAAATATTCCAACCTGATGTCATAACAAAATCTAAGGTTATAATAAAATGTTATGTACCTATGTAATCTAGAATATCCATAGCCCCATTGTCGTGAGTGTGCGACGCACTTGTTTGCCACGTTATCACTGATAAGGTCGTACATCGCTCGATTACAGGCCGTTATCTCTTATCAGACTCGATCAAGCCAACGCGAGCCGGAGAGCAAAACTGACGCTTACAAGCAAACTGTGTTAATAATAAATGCGGGTACTTTTATTTATTTTGTTATTTGCTTGTACCCTATTTCTGTTTTTTTTTTAAATAGTTATATGCCGTAGATACGTAGTCTTTCAATTCAGTATTACATTATGTGATCATTAAGATTTATTTTAGATTGCAATAATAATAAAACCTATAATATTGTTGAAGTATTAGCTTGTACTCTTTTAAACGCGCATATCTCAAGAACTACAAATTGGATTTGAGAATACATATTAGTGTTAAATGGAATGGTTATTGAGCTATATTCGTAAAGCACTAGTAACCCGAAAGATAGCATCAAAAATTATGTTTTAAAGTTGTGAAAGCTATTTCATATTTTCTGTAAATAGCGAATGTATCATACTTAAAAGTGAATTACATGTGAAAAAATAACGAATGATAGTGAAAACCGCTTAAAAATCTTTTGTGTAAAAGATTATTTATTATTTATAATACGCATAGATGATGATTTTTCTTTCTTTTGCATAGATGTTATTTGTGTATAAAAATACGTATAAAACGTCTCAGTCATCTTATACGACATCCACGGGCACGAGATTGGGGGGTGGCAAATTATATTCTTATATCTGTATCCAAATATAGATCCGAAATTCCATATACATAACATCCCTGATTACAACAGCCTACATTCTATAATAATAGCAATCTAACCGTTATCATTGGATCGATAACGTAATAAAAACGAGTATTACAACAAAAACTGGGGTTCTTTTATCGTATCAATGTTTTATCGTTCCACCCCTCCACTTATTATTGGTGATCACAAAGTACTATCAATATATGTATACATGAGTACTAGTTACGCGGCCTCGCTAGCTTTTATATAGATTTTGTCAAATAATTTTTCGATTCCTTGGTAGGAATACTTTTTTCCTTTATGAAAATTACCTTATATACAGCGCTTCCGTGATCATGGCGCTTGCAACAGTGCCGGAATATCGGCAACGCGTAAGTAATTTTGAATCGGAAGAAAGCAAGGGCACCGCTTTACTATGCGGCAAGAAAGAGGGTGGTGAATTGTATTCTTAGTCCGTTCCCACAGGGAAAGAATTATAAAGATATATATTTAAATAATGCTACTATTGAATAGGTTAAACAACAAGGAACTTCATAGACCATTTAACACATCGTTACTAAGTTTATTGGGTTATACGGTAAGGGTAGGGAGAAGTTCTAGTATATCCTAATTCGCATTCTCCATTCAAGAATACTTTTCTCATAACTTTTAGTCACTGGTAATATTTGACGTTTAAGATGTCAGTTATTTAAAATGTTTTTATTTTTTATAATAACCAGTTATACCGAGAAATAAATCAATCTTACAGCCTCATCTCGTGAGGGGCGTCAAATACAAACGAATACTAATCACACACACACACACACAATTGAATTTGAAAAGTAATTTATATATAACAGAAATAAAATGGGTATAGAATCCATTAGAGACGATAATAATTGACTACCAAAGCCAGTATTAAGACCATTACGGTATTAAAGCCTAAAATGATTTTAATTACATTTATAAACTGGACTGCATTTAATCCATCCTTAAGAATCATCATTTCGGCTCATATACGTCCTAAAGTTGAGCTCGAGCCTCCTTTATAATAGGAGTTAAATTATCCTTTCTATACCATGCTAGTCAGACAGGTATAGGGTTTATTTCGAATATTCCTTCTCTTGCATAGATGATATATGCACAAGATATCCCTTAGTCGTCTTTTACGACATCCACGGGTAAGAGAGTGATGATTTGTGTTCTTACTCCATCACCACAAAGAAAAAACTATTAGTGTACAAAAATATATACGTTAATATTGATTCGTCGTTGTAGATGGTTACAGACGTGCTATCGGCAAGCAAATCAGTGACAGCTGTTCGCGGGTATTAACACAACAAGGGGGTAGCAACAGTTTTGACACCCGCAGCAGTGTGATTGTCATGTGTGTTGATCAACGCGTAGTCGATTACTAGTAAAAATGATAGCGTATCTATATCTATACCAATAAATAAAATTGGAGTGTCTGTTTGTAATGTCAAAATAATAGGCTTTTTTCATGCTCACACGGTTATTTGCACGACACCTAAGCCTAAAATAGCAATTAAAAAATTTTTGTCTGTCTGTCTGTTTGTTCCGGGTAATCTTCAAAACGGCTGGACTGCTTTCAAAAATTCTTACACCAATGGAAAGCTATAATATCAGGGCGTAAACTAGGCTATATTTTATACCGGTATTCCCACGGGAACGGGAACTACGCGGGTAAAACGACTATAACCTATAACCGAAGCGAAGCGAGGGCGGATTGATAGTTACTAATATAAAACTAAACAGTTTGTGTGTCTGTTTGGACGCGTTAATCTCAGAAACTACTACTTGGTTACCATAAAAATCTTATTGTATCCTTACTAATATTATAAATGCGAAAGTAAGCTTGTTTGTTACGCTTTGACGTTTAATTCGCCGAACCGATTTGAAAAATTCTTTCACCAATGGAAAGCTATAATGTCAGGGAGTAACATAGGCTATATTTTAACACGGTATTCCCACGGGAACGGGAACTTCACGGGTAAGGCGCATGAAACTGAAGCAAAGCGAGGGCGTAATGCTAGTAATAAGTATATATATCGAGAGGATATCGGCAATAAAGTGTTAGTTAATGACAAAAATCGGCCAATATTTGAGTTTAATGATATTAGTTTAATGACTTCCGTGTGGTGACGGAGTAAGAATACAATTCACCACCCCCTATCTTACCCGTGGGTGATCGTACGAGACGACTAAGGGATATAAAACGCATATAACATCTATGCGAGAGAAGGAAAACTCGAAATAAAACCCTATACCAACACGTCTGACCAGCGTGGTATAGTAGGTCAATTACCCTTCCATTATGGAGGAGGCCCGAGCCCAACAGTGGGACGTATGTGGGCTGAGATGATGATGATGAATGATATTTTACGCATTAAGGGTTTTGCACCATAGCCGTCGTCATAGCAAGTAGTTAGATAACAAAAGTGGCGATGGACGTATAGTGTGCGTTATTGGCAAGTAATATTGATGATTTTTTTTTTTATATGGAGACTTATAAATACTGAAAGTTTCATTCTAAAAAATCAATCCACCTATTGTCCTACATAGCATCGTCGCATACGCGGTCGCTTCTCGAGAACCTTTCTTCTCGGGGGGCTGTTAGTTCTTTAAACGATTTAGCCTGCTCGTGGTTACTTCAGCGTGCTATATCGGTGGCACCTGTTTTTCTATGGCTAGTCGTAACATGGATACTATCTCGCAGAGAAATCCCGAGTATAGTTCACTTCATAACACGCTGAGCGACTTTGAACATGGTTATAAAGGCAGTATTTAGAGACCACGTTTCCAATAACACAACTATAAACGCGAAAGTTTGTGACTATGTGAGGATATTTATTACTCTTTCACGCAAAAACTACGGAATGATTTTTGATGAAACTTCACAATGATATAGCTTATATATCAGAATAATATATAGGCTATAATTTATCTCGATATTCCCACGGAAATGGGAACTATGCGGGTAAAACCGCAGGGCGCTGCTGGTAATACATAAATTGAACTTTGTGAATTACTATAATGCAAGCTAAACTGCTGACTAAAGGTTATTTATTTTATTTCAAACCATTAAATTCCGAACAGAAATAAGCAACTATATATTTTTATTGTGTTTATCCGTTTTAAAAATGATATTGGGGGTACCTCACTATATATTCCGATAGCATTCATTTTGTCGTCAATTCAAATCATTTCCTATATTCGACCAAACATTTCTTTCATATCTTCACAAAGCGAGACATACAATATTAAGACATATGTCACCCCCCTGACGTGATTTGACTCTTACCGTACAGCAAGAAGAACGGAGGGACGAGGAGGGCCCTCGGCTTCACGTTCACAGAATAACAATAACTTTGGTAACATGTTGTGATATGCGTTCATTTGTGGCCATACCGAATGTTGGTATATTGGTATATATACGATATATGGGTTATACAGACCATTATCCCATTATAAAGTAATGAAAGAGCTAACAGTGAAAGATAATATTTTTTTACAAGTCATCTTTCATTTTTGAGGTAATAAAAGAGTTGAAAGTGAAACATATTTTACTAGAATTATTTCATTTTTTGTTACTACAATAGAACGTTGGTATATAGCCCATATATCGCTTTGTGGAATAATAAAAGCTAAAATTGAATATTTTACAAGTATAAGTTTGAATATTTTACAAGATAATATTTTACAAGTAATATTTCATCTTTTTGTCACTACAACAGAATTTCAGTATATTGATATTTAGCCCAGGTATCGCTTTGTGAGGTAATAAAAGAGTTAAAAGTGAAACATAATATTTACAAGTTATCTTTAGATCTTTTTGTCACTACAACAGAGTTTCAGTATATTGGTATATGGCTCATGTATCGCTTTGGTGGGTAATAAAAGATTTAAAAGTGAGAGATAATATTTTACAAGTCATCTTTCATGTTTTTATCACTACAACAGAATATCCCTTAGTTGACTTTTACTAAACACACGGGCACGATGTGTGTGATTTGTATTCTTACTCTCTCATTGCATGGAGAAAATTTTATTTACAATAAATAATTGTCGTGTGGTGACGGAGTAAGAATACAATTCATCACCATATCATGACCGTTGGTGTTATAGAAGACGATTAAGGGATATAATATGCATATAAGACATAGGTCTTGCATAGGCAAGAGAAGGAAAACTTGAACTCGGTATTCTAACCCGTCTGACTAACGTGGTATAGTGGTTCAATTTTTCTCTTTTAGTAGATAAGGCTTGAGCCCAGCAGTGGGATCATTTCGGAAACCATTTACTTCAGATATTTTTGGTTAATTGAGTGACAAAGATGCAAATCTTGAGACCTATCATATTAGTTTAGATATGATAAAGCCGGTAGACAACTAATTAAAAATATTGGACTTAGTTATAGGGTAAGAGAACCTAATACAAAATAAGATCTAATTTAAAAGTAATTCACAGTTGAGGAAGAACTAAAGGATTGCTTTGTGGTAGCAGCTACGAATATCTCCATCCCCTTTTTTTTGGAGTGGGAACGATTAGCGCTCCCGCCACCCGGCTCCATCCAGGGCTACGGAGGGGCAGTGCGCGGGCCCGTAACCCACCCAGCACGTCGCCTTCGTCTTTGGACCGACCACCGATGCAGGGTTCCTTGACTTCAGTGGTCAGCCCGACGGAATACCCCGAAGGCGTACCTACCCTCTGCCATCGGCGTCCCCTTTCCGGGACGTCAGTCGCCGTCGCGAGGTCAGCCTCTTCGCGGGTGATGGACTAAACCCCCGATCTGGTCACCCGCAAATATTTCCATCCCTTACTGTCCTCGTGGGTGTGGTAAAAGACTTGGTAGTCTTTTCGGCTTCGCATAGACAAGGACCAGCTTCATCTGATGCCCTCTATCCATTATCAACAACTTTTGCAATACATATGTACTATGAAATAAAAGTATATTTTGAGTCTACTTAAAGTAATTGGGATAAGATATATCTTATATCTTTAAACGAGAACGATATTCAGGATCTCGGAAACCGCTGCAACGATTTTGATGAAATTTGGCATACTGGTGTCAGGGCCAAAAAATCGATCTAGCTATATTTTATTTTTAGAAAATGTTGTTTTATCGGTGTTTTTAGCTAATCAATACAAATGATATAAAATTTTATTGACATTCTCTGAATAGGAATTCGAATTTCGTCGTCGTTGTCAAGAGTGACAATAGCTCAGTTGGGAAGTTGTCCAGTTTTCTTTTTGTTTTGTTTTGACATTCAAACAGCGTGGGATCGAATCTCGGTGTTATTATTATTCTACTTTTGTAAATTTTGATATTTTTTCATTATTCAATTTTTAATTTTTACTAATATATATCTAAATAAATTCGGCAAAAATACAACAAAAATATACAAAAGCAAAGCTCGGTCAAAAAGATATATATATATAACGACAAGAGTTAGTACATAGTAATATTTTCGTGTGGCGTGATAGTTTAATTTCAGACACCGTTTGTGGCTGAAAATATTCATCATCATCTCAGTCCGTATAAGGCCCAGTATTGGGCTCGGGCCTCCTTCAGTGGTTGTCGTACGGGCAAGAAATGGGGGTGGTAAATCGTATACTTACTTCGTCATGACACGCAAAATTTTGCGTAAAAAATAAAGCGTGAAGAGTGTATTTACATTCTGTAACCCTTTAAAATGGGGTTAAAACTATAACACTTTGAGCTAACCTCTTTATGTAGGCAAATGCATCGACACCTTTTCCTTGGGGCTTTTGGCTCCATTGGCGTATTAATGAGTATTATTCACTCAGCGAAGTTCTGGTACACTCCCCGCTACGTCTTCAGAGTATAAAAGCCTTATAAAAAAGAAGACTAATAAAACCTAATAGGCTTATCAAAATTCAATATACTGTTAGAAAATTAAGCTCAGAAAGCCGATAGAATACCGCAAAGAGCCTACTATTATTTCAGTGTCCACCCAATTGAGCAAAGAGAATAGTCTAGAGGTCACATAATAGATAAGTACAGTCATTTACTTTTCGTAAAAATGACGTCATATCTTCAAATATTAGCACAAGTGATAAATCGTAATTTTGTGGGACAAGCGTTAGGTGACGTCATTACGATAAGTACATTAGGTATAAAATGCTATGACGTGATATGTTTTACATTAGGATAAAGCAACATGACAGCGTTTAGATGAAGTATAAGTCATCATAATTACAGCCCAAATGGATTAACTGACGTGAAGGAAAATGGAGGAGGTCTTCGTGGCTTCTAAAAGTTCATGGACAGCGTACCATAGTATCCGAATCACGGATTCCATCTACTCGCACACCAAGACGCTTTAATTTATTGTAAAGACAATTATTTTACGGATATTATCCCGTTTGTATTTGATTTTTGATTGCCTGATGTTTCGAACACTTCACAGCGTTCATGGTTACGGGTGGACTAATATGTCTTACGTCCAACAAGTGATAGCTATTACAGAGATTTATATATGTACCCGCTACAGACATTAGTTATTAAATTTTGACCCACATTTTGTTACAAATTTATTACCAGTAGGTACAAGAAAATTATTCTATATGAAAAAAAAAATTGTTTATGGTTAGTTAATTATTAAACATTAAATTTTATAGTATAATTATTATAAATAAATTGGCATAATAATTTATGCCAGTTTATTCATTTAAACCTAACAAATCTAATATACTGCTACCACTGAGAGGTCACACTGAGAAATATCCAGCAAGAAAACTCAGAGGGGTATGAATCTAAATTATTATAAATTTTCTTTATCTTAGGGGGCGTTCATAAAATACGTGAGATGTTTAAGGGGGGGAGGGGGTCGAGTCAAATCTCATCTAATCGTACGTTGGAGAGAGGGGGGGGGGGGGGGGGTCTCGGCAAATATCACACAATTTTTTTTCTGATCGAAACAAAACAATTGTCAAATTTTTATTACACTTATAATTAAACTCTCAGCAATATCGATTACTACATAGTCTTAACTAGTCGTAAATAAAAGCACGAAGCAATTTTTTTTCTTTTTACAATAACAATCCAAGCGTTTACGTAAGAAACCCACATTTTGAAATATCTCACGAGAGATTGGGGGATGGGGGGGGGATTGTTGAATAAAATCTCACGACTTCTCACCAGGGGGAGAGAGAGGGACAGAAAATTAAAAAAAAACACCTCACGTAATTTATGGGCGCCCCTTACTAACAGGATTTTAATTTTTAAAATAATTCAAATCAAATACAAACGAGATAAAATAAAGGTGTATATATAGCTAGCGTAAACATCAGATATCATTACGCTTTAACTTAGTCACCAAGATTGGTAATGTGTTTGTAATCTTGATATTTTGGGGTTGCAAATACACACTAGTACACGGCAGTCTGTGTGTAAAAAAAAATAACGAGATACATACATATAAACTATTGGACATACACATTTTCTTACAGCATTTATCCTCGTTGTTAATGATGGGGACAATTAAAAATTAGGCATAGACGGAGAGCGTGGGTTGGAATCTGAGAACTTCGCGTGAAAGTCTATCAGTATTACCTACCACTGAAATACGAGACTATCTCTAACCGTTTCTATACATCGTTTCACATAAAAACAGGGATTAATTTTCGACTTCAACGTACTATAAATAATCAGGGTAATAAGTGTGTTATTCGTCCTTCCGCCCTTAACCCAATTTATAAGGGTTTGGTGTCAAACCCCTGCATGTCTTCTGTCTATAACATAGGGAGGAAAAAGAGCTAATCATAGTGCATGGCTTTTCGCTAAGTTTTAGGAATAAAGGTTGACCATATATTTTTAAGTGGAATTGGCGCATGGGGCATTTCACGTGAAGCGTGCAGCAAAAAAAATGTCCCATTTTAGATCTTGTTTATATTTGGATTAAAAATACTACTGATACCTAAACAGACATATGTACATCATTATTGTTTTATGAAGCTCAGTTTCTAGTTTATTAGATTTTTAAAGTCGCATTTTAATTTAACCTATTTTTTAAATATTTTATCACAGTTTATATTTGATTTTTGATTGCCTGACATTTCGAATACGTTTCAGCGTGCATGGTCACGGAAAGAGTAAGGTGTTTGTTGTCCAACGAGTCATCACTATTTTAAAAATTTATATGTTCATTATTCGTTATATAATACAAAGAAAACTTCTTTGTATTAAATTGCATTTCTATATCGAATCAATATTTTTTATTTGTATATTTGTAATAAAATAAATTCAAATAACAGTTTGTTTTTACTTTAATCAAGAAGTATTTTACTCGTTCGAAAAAAAAAGGTCAATCTATGGTATCGGCTCCTCGCTTTCAGATCCCATTCTAAAACTTTACACACATTATTTATGGACTACAAGCAATATTTTGAAATAAAAATAAAACAATATTAAGAATACTGAAGTTCAATAAAATCCGATTTGAAATGTTTACCGATTTGTATGTTAATGTAATTTACATTAAAAAGATCAAAATGTATTAAATGGCAAGAAATATGGTTATTTATTCTCAAATACCCAATACTTAACTTAATTTAACATTTTGCAAAAATTTAGGCAATTTTTTAAAGTCATTTTTTTTTAAAGACATTTTTTAAAGACTTTTTTATCAAGCTTAGTTTCTAGTTTATTAAACTAGAAACTAAGCTTGATAAAAAAAATGTTGGGTTCAGGTCTTTTAGTAGTATCCTAAATCCAAATATGAACAAGACCTAAAATGTGACATTTTTGCCACCCGTTTCACGTGAAATGCCCCACATGTTAATAACTCCTGAATCGGTTTTCAAAAAACCCACGCAGTTTTGATAGCACTTATGTTCGTTAGTACACAACATAATAAGTTAATCCAGCCATCCCTTTATATTACAATACAGCGTACTTCCTCAGCTTGCTGTAATTACTCCTAAAGGAAAATAAGAGTGTGCTAACACGTTATATCCTTGCTACACTAACCTTCCCCAAAAGAACTAACCTTTGGGAAAGATTAGGGATTATAGATTACGACTATATAATCCAATTAATATCTACTCATGCAAGTAAACAGTAAATCTATAAAGGAAATTCAAAGGAAAAATAACTTTATCCAATACATCTGGCTAATTTCATCATCACCGTCACAGCTCATATACGTGCCACCGCTAGGTCATATTCAAAAACGAGGGATATTGACCTACTATATCACGTTGGTCAGGTGCGTTGGTCTATACCAAGATTTTATAAGGTTTATTTCTCTCGAATAGATATTTGCACATTAGAATCCTATAGGCGTCGCCACCAAACATAAGTAGCCAATTTAGAAGAGCAATTTCCCTTCCGCAGCAGAGGTTGTTGTCCAACGCCATAGTATGAACTATAAAGAAAACTGAGAAAGAATAAAAAAGAGACCATCAACAGCAACAAATCATATGGGAATATTTCATTGATATGCAAACGGAAAGATGAAAAATTGTCTACGTATATTTTGGTGAAAACTAAAAATTGTAATAAATCCTTCACACGTACGCTAGGATCTTACGATTCATCAAAACTGCCAAAACTCGCGCCGAAACATAACTGAGAGAGCAAACTTTGAAAATTGCAATACATAAGAGAGAATTCAACTTTACCGCTGAGTAGTAGTGGTACGAGAACGACTTGAAACTTTTTGACTTAGTTTAACAGTTAAATTGAAAGATAAATGATGCCTAATAAATATTTGTCAAAGTTGTTGCGAGAACTTTGCACACACACAATTTAATTAGAGCGATTCAACACGTGTATTTGACTGTTGAAACATTAGAACTGCTTCCAGAATTACTGATATTAACTAATGTTTTTTTTTTCTATTGCAAACGATGGCAAGCAGGCAAACAGTACTTCTAATGGTAAGTGATTCTGCCGCTCATGGACCTTTGCTAAACTGCTGCCTACCGTGAAGAAAGTGAAGTGAGTGTGAATGCGTGCAATGAGGTTCAGTGACGCTAAAGGCATCGCCAAAACCCACCACACGTAAACACGCTCAGAAAGTTAGGCTGCCAGCTCTTTCACTCAACGAGCGAAGCGCAGTAACAAATTGCTACTACTCAAACGTAGATTTTCTGCTAGAGTGTGGTACTACCCTGGAGCTCAGTCAACGGCTGTAGACGAACAACTGGCAAACAGTGTGGTCCTACCACTACAAAAACGGACTTTAAATCCTCTTCATTACCTCAACTCAGCTCATAAATGTCCCACTGCCTAAATCGAGGCTTCTCCACAATAAAGCACAAATTTTGGTCTACTGCATTACTCTGATCAGATGGGTTGGTGTAAGGTTAATTTTTTCCGTCGGGCCGACCACTGATGACAAGTCACCTCTGCTCCGGTGGTCGGCCCAACAACGACGTGACGTGGGTACGGGCGGGTTATGGGCCCGCACGCCGTCCTATCATCGCCCCGGAGGGAATGGACCGCGCGTGCGCTTACCATAAGCCACGCATAAAAAAATAATAAAAAAATAAAGTTCAATTTCGAGTATTCCCCTTTTCACCTTCTGCTGTGGTAGGTCTTCACACACCCCGCACGATCTATCCAGGGCGACGGATGGGCGGCGTGTGGCCATATAACCTACCGTATTCCCTCCCCATCGCCGTTGGACTCACGACTGGTGCCGATTCCTTGACATCCGTGGCCGGCCCGACGGATTACTGTTTTGGATACCGTCCTCTTCAATGCCCCGGCAACAAGGCAGTGTTGTAATGGCATCGCCCTACGCGAGCCCCTTTTAGCCTAAATGTTATCTGTATATTATATCCCTTAGCCATCTTTTATGATACCTACGAGCAAGAACGGAATGGTGAATTGTATTCTTACTGTGTCACTAGAAGGAAAATGCAACGGAATCCGATTACACTTAATATTTATTGTTATTATTATTTTTATATTGATTAAGTTCAACTGGCAAGGAAAATATCCTTGTCATAATTATATACATTAAACGATACAGAGGGATAAAAGATAGGAATAATCAGCTATTAGCATAAGTAACGGTGAATTAAAAAAATAGTACTACTTAGATATCATTATCTATAGTAGGTACATATTTGGATTTTTAAAGTATGTTAATATAAACTAGACTAAACGAGCAAAAGTATTATTTATTTTGATGGTAATACAGATTTAATACAACAACATGATTTATATAAGCCATCAGAGAATTATATTAATATTTACAGTAGGGATGCTATTGATTCGTGCGCAGGAGGAAATTTTCCACGGCGGCACGATCTTTCGCCGGCGACCGGCGCCCGATGCCGCCCTAGCCGAGGCCGCGAGTGGCCGGACCGAAAAATAGTCCGTCACTCGCAGAGAGGTTGACCGTGTGAGGATGTCGCTCCAGGGCCGTCGGGAAGGGAGGGTATCTGAAAGGGTATTCTGTCGGCCTGGCTACGGACGTCACGGATTCGGTACCAGTAGGCGGCCTGATGGCGAAGGGGAGGGCGGGTACGGCGGGTTTTGGGGTCGCGCGCCACCCTTTCTTCACCCCGGATGGGACGGACAGCGTGTCTCACGTGCGTCACCCGATTACGAGTTATCTACTATATCATCACTCCCGTCAACCATATTGGAGCGTAAGGAATGACCCACGTAACTACTGCAAATAATCTATTGAGTGAAAATAACCAAACCATAAACTATGAAATACAGAAAGAATGTTAAAACAACAATAACCTAAAAACATTTTTAGATTTTTTGGCGAGAGACATTTAGGTTATCGCTTCGGCGGGTTGATAGAATACCTGTCGTCACATGTTTCGTGAGACACTGACCCTATCAGAAATTATCCGAAACTTTTATATCGGTTACGGTTTCGGGTATCCCAACGTTGTAAGGGTATCTGCGTGTAGTATGTTTTGGTGATGCATTTAGTGTCATCGAACCTCATCGCACGCATTCACACTACCTCCACTTTCTTCACAGTAGGCAGCGTAGCTAGCAGAGGTCCATGAACACCATCAGGTGTACTGTTTGCTTGTTTGCCACCAACACCAATAAAAGACATATCCGATAGTTTCGGTTACGGAGCTCGATGACGTCCTTAATTTATACAATTATAGATGCAATTTTTTGCTAATTATCATTCATCAGTCTCTCGACGTGGACGTCGTCTAAAAATGGATTTTTGGATGCAGAATCCCAATGAAATGGATAAAGCCATAAACTCCATGCTGAACAAGATGCTTGGCTCTAGAGTGCAAAAGGTGATCATGCTATTTTCTCGATTCTTCAGTCAGTTTAAGGATGCCCGTTAAAAATAATGGGTCGTAACATATCGAATCTTCAAGCTGTCATTAAACTGGGAATGAGTTTAATATGATGCTCCAATTATGAATACTGTATCATCGCTGGTATTTACATTACTGCGTGTGGTGTCAGAACGGTAATTCACTACCCTCTATCTTGCTAGATGTCGTAAAAGACGGCTAAGGAATATAATATAACACTTATCACCTACTAAGGTATATAGTAGGCCAATGTTCCTCCTATTTTGGAGGCAATTTGAGAGCAGCAGCCGGACGTATATGAGCCTAGATGATCACCGCTCTTAATATTCAGCATCACTCAATTATCGTCAGTTTGTATATTTGACTATTACTATTTCACCCATTCAAGACTATGATATTGATGAAAATCACAACTTAATACCAATAATAAGCTGATGTACGTCGATATTATTTAAAACCATGGTTATAAAATATATGAAAAGAGGCTAAAACTATAATAAATGGACCATTAAATCATGATCAAATCCACCTTTAATCCAAGCAAACGAGCCCTGGTTGTAGACGTTGCATATATTGAAGTTATGGAGCATGATGATAAATAATACCAAACAAAATAAAAATTTAAAACACCATAATTGAAACTTGTTTAAAACGATTGAGGTAGCTCATGATTATAACTGATAAGACAAGTTAGAGCCTCTAGTTAAGGATTAATTATACACTGTACAAAACAAATATGAATCTCTGAATTATTTTGAATGATATTATTTTCAAATAAAATATTGATCTAAGATCACAATTAATATATACATTGTGAGATATTCTTACTGTTCATATTATATATTTCAGTCATTCATAATATACCAAATAATTATCCGTGTGGAGACGGAGTAAGAATATAGTCAACTACTTCCTATCTTGGCCGTGGGCGTCGTAATCCACGAAGGGATTACATATGCATATATCTATTGCACAAGAGAAGTAAAACTCAAAATAAAACGTCTACCAACTCATCTGACCAGTGTGGTATAGTAGGCCAATTTCCCTCATATTATGGATGATGATAACAAATAGTTAAATAACTACAATTCACATTTTAATAGATTGCTAGCAATAGATTTCTATTAAGAAATGGCAACCAATTACTTCAAGAAATTCATCCTTGCAAAATTCTTGTAATCTAACCTAAAACTTCATTATCCGTGTAAAAATTCTTGTAACCTCATTGAATATAACACTATCCGTGTAAAAATTCTTGCAACTCAACCTAAAACATCAGTATCCGTGTAAAAGTTCTTGTAACCTCACCGAATACAAAATTATCCGTGTTAAAATTTTTGTAACCTAACTTAAAACGTCACTGTCCTTGTAAAAAATGTTTGTAACCTAAAATAACTGTACGCTTGATAATAAGTTTGACGTCGATTATATAGAAGACTTAGGTGCTACACTTACTTCGGTTTGCTGTAAGGCGATGAGGGCTGCTTGTGGTTCTTGTTGGGCAGCGTGTGTCTGTTCGCGTTCGTATCCAGGCCGCCGCCCGGCGAAATCTTGCCGGCGAGTGCGTTTAGTGTATGTAGCATGGCGGGCGGCGGCCGCTTAGTTGTAAGCGGCCTGGTCACGCTGATGACTCGTACACGTTTGTCGAGACGAAGGTGCTTGATGGCGGCCACGGTGCCTTATCTCCTGATAAGAGGCGCGGGGGCACACATGCCCCCCGCCTCATCGCCACCTGACACTATCACGCACACACTCTCACGCGCGATCTAATGTTTGCTCGTCTATACACAGATATGGGTCAGCGTCCTGTCCGCTTTATACATGATTTTGACATTATTTCATTACTTCCAAAGTTATTTTTTTAAGTATTTTTTTTTGCACTGGTTAATCACTCACGTATACAATATCAGTCTTAAATTTCAATTATCTGTTAGAAAAAATGTAGATATTATTTAACAACGTGGTCTTTGCGATGTTTTGTTATTTAGAATTTGGAAATTTTTGTTACTAAATCTTCGGTTATTTTATTTGATGATGATAAAATGTGTTGAAACAGAAACTAAAGATAAAAGTTGCGATAAAAACATTTCAAAAGCGACGAATATTCATGAAGATTCGTCGAATCACAATGATATATGGTTTATAGGCGAGTATAAAGCATGACAATTGAGCGCGGTATTACATCGTAAGAAAATTTAGCTTCATAAATCAGATTCTCTGTCAAAAATACTTTCAGTCTAGGTAGCTGAGGATTACCGAAAAAATATGGTTTCCAAGGTGTCAGATTTACAAACGCCTGAATAAAAACGCAGAGCAAGAAAAATATATATATCCGTGTGTCGTAATGAAATATGTGACCGCAGGCGGTTGAGAAAAACCTTTTTATTATTATTTTTATACAATATATATCCTCACAAAATGAAAGTGCCGTTGGTGTTGACTTTGCTACCCTACATTCTTGTATATATAATTTGTATTCGAAGATGTACATATGTATAGCTCATTATATGATCCATTTAGATCGGTCAAGGAAGGTAAATCTTAACCTGTAAGAGATACCATAAACTGGTCTTAGGAACCACTTCAGCGATTTTAGTTAAATGAATAACTGCATTATGTTTCAGCTCACACACTTTCAATATTGGGCTGAAGCCCTCTCGACAATAGAGGGAAAATTTACTATACCACGCTGGTCAGATTTTTTGCTATAGGGTTTTATTAGAAGTCTGTCATCACTAGGGCGGCGCAGGCGCGAGTACTTGATGCCACCCTAGCCAAGGTCGCGAGAGAAGGCGACCACAGCAACACTGCTTACTTGCCAGGGTGACAAAGAAGACGATTCCCGAAAGTGTTATCCGACGTCCCAACAAAACTGCTTAGTTGCCGGGGCAACAAAGAAGACGCTACCCAAAAGCGTTATCCAAGGCCCCAACAACACTGCTTAGTTGCCGGGGCGACAAAGAAGACGGTACCCGAAAGTGTTATCCAACGCCCCAGCAACACTGCTTAGTTGCCGGGGCGACAAAGAAGACGGTACCCGAAAGTATTATCCAACGCTCCAACAACACTGCTTAGTTGCCGAGGCGACAAAGGAGATAGTACCCGAAAGGGTTCGTTCGGAATACGCCGGGCCGGCCACCGGTGTAAAGAAATAGGCACCAGTGGTCGACCCAATGATGACCGGGAGGCCATACAGTACCGTATATCTGTAGCCCCGGCAATATAGGACTGGGTCTGTTCAGGCCACAAAAGAAATGAAAACTACTGCTGCATTTACGGTTTTTAAAGGTGCCGTAGCTGATTTTGTACACTTACGCCATTTAGGTAATCAAATTTATAATATCATATTACTATTTAGGTACTATATACTAATAGTAGAGACAGTTTAATGATAGTTTAATACAGACCACATGATTGACTAATTGGCATAAATTATGGTCTCGGATTCATCAGATTCCTATTGCATCCATGATTATTGTTGTGCGATTACCACATCATTTGTGCGAATCTGCTACGTATTCTGTTGTCGTTACTTTATTCTTCTATCTATCCATACATCGATCTAAATCATCAACCCACATAAGACCCACTGTTGGGCTCGAGCCTCCTCCAAAATCAAAGGGAAATTGACTTACTATACCGCACTGGTGAGACGTGTTGGCATAGGGTTTTATGTCGAGTTTTCCTTCTCTTGCATACATGTTATCTACCTATAATATCCCTTATTTGTCCCTTGACAATACCCTGGCAAACAAGAAGAAAGTGATGCATTGTATTATGACTCCAACACTACACGGTGACTGATCCGACTATTACCGATCATTGTATCACAAGAATGATAAAATAATAATGGACCCTTAATCATTTCCTAAACCCTCCGAATATTCCACTACGATATTACACTACTATGCTTTGTGGTGGCGGTTACGAATAATACCAACCTTTGCCTTGCTCATGGGTGTCGTAAACGGTGACTAAGAGCTTTACATCGACCTAAGTCAGCTACATCTAATACCGTCTAACTAGTTATCGCATTTGTGAGCAGAGTCTACTTCAAAGAGGCGGCCGGGCATAAAAAAATTGCAAAAGATTTACAATATGTACTATGGAAGAAAAATACATACAGATTATAGTGGTAGGACCACGCTGTTGACAGTTGTCTGTCTACAGCCACGAACCAGTCGGCCCGGTATCACACTCTCGCAGAAAATCGACGTCCGAGTAGTAGCAATTTGTTGCTGCGCTTCGTTCGGTGAGCGAGACAGCTGGAGGCCCATTTTCTGAGGGTGTTTGGGTGTGGTTGGTTTTAGTTACGCCTTTAGTATCACTGAACCACATTGCACTCATTCGCACTCTCTTCCCTTTCTTCGCGATAGGCAGCTTACAAAGGTCCATGAGCAGCAGCAACACTTACCATCAGGTGTACTGTTTGCCACAGTGTGCGTTAAAAAAATAAAAAAGACGATATTATGTTGTAGTATAGCCGCTAATACACGGTTCACAGCATAATATGATGTTGGTAACTAACATGCCGTATTAAGTTAGTTCTAGTAGTTATGTATAAAACACAGCAACTAGCTAACTAGAGCAATATGTCATTTCAAATTAGCCCCCAAGGAGAGCCGATCTGTTAACTCGATATTATGGGTATCGATGTATGAACATACACTAGTTTTAGTTGGGATGTAAGTTAGGAGAACTTGATTAAATAATACACTTAATATTTAACTAAAATGGATTAAATGATAAACTCAACTTTTTTGTGTAGTGACAGAGTAAGAATAAAATTCACAACCCCTTTCTTGGCCGTGTGTGATGTAAAGGATGACTAAGGGATACAATATGCTTATAATATCCATGAAAGACCACACGAACACAAAATAAGTCGTAAAATAATTTATAAAATCCACACTTTCAACAGTGCCGCTAATAACGTCGACAGACTCTTTATGGTTATAATTAAGTTTCTTTTTCTATTATTATTTTTTATTCCATCACAATATATTTAATGATTATCGTACCGACTTTCATTCGTTTGATGTTGCTTCACATGACCAGTATACAAATAAGTACTATCTTGCAAACAGCCCAACGTTTGACTAAAACGCAATCAGTATAAGCTATTTTAATCAGCACCAACATATAATCAAACCATTTATAAGCTCAGAGCGTAAGGCCGCTTTGCTGTTTGTAGAAAAACTCCCACATAGGTCGCATAGGATCTACAGACTTGGATAATAAAATTAATGGAAAAACAAATTGGTAGCACGAGAAAAATAAAAAAAGAAAAATGTTAGACAAAGATCTTTCAAACAGTTCGTTGTGTAACTTTTAATCTCAAGTAATGACGGTAAGAGGGTTTGAACTAATAAAGTCACACCGAAGAAGAAGTTTTTGCGGATATATCATAAAAATTTAACAGATTTAAGGAATTATCTTAAAGTTAACTATGGGTTAAGATTTCAATCAACCCGTATTTATACGTCGGAGTCGTAAAAATCAGTTAAGGAATCCCAGGAAAATGGGCACCTGTGTAATTTATATCTTCAATTATGATCATCAACCCAGCTGTCAAGAGTGGCGTTATTGTTACTTGAGGAGGTCTACGTCCTGTAGTGGAAGTTGACAAGCTGATGTAAGAGTAGGAAAATCAGAAATAACCCACAAAAACCAGCGTGGTATAGTAGACCAAATTGACGATCATCGTAAAGGAGGCTCTTGCGATACATCATCATCATCACAGCTCGTATATATCCTACTATAATAGTAGAAAAAATTACCTATTATATTACGTTGGTCAATACTACACTATGAGATGATATAGGCTTTTATTTCGAGTTTTCCTTCTCTTACATAGATGTTAACTGCATATTATATCGCTTAGTCGTTTTTTATGTTACCCACTAGCAAGAAAGGTGATGGTGAATAGTATATATATACAGTGAACTATAAATAAGAACAGAATAAAAATTGTATACGGATCTATATACTTCACGGCAATTTTTAGGTACTTACCTAGACGAGCCTACAAAGCCGAAATAGGTGCAAGTACTTTGCTGGGCCGGCCACGCATGTCAAGAAATCAGTACCAGTGATGGTCAAATGGCGATGTGGAGGAAATACCATGGGTTATGGGTCCCCACGCCGCCCATTTATCGCTCCCGATAGATTGGACAGGGTGTCCTCATAGCCTACCATCAAAAAAAGTTCATCGTTATAGCTCATATACGTCCCACTAGTCGGCTCGAGCCTCCTCCATATTGGGAGGGAAATTGACCATGCTAGTCAGGCAGGTTGGTATAGGGTTTTATTTCGAGTTTTTCTTCTCTTGCTGTTATATCCACAAGATATCCCTTAGTCCCTTTTACGTCACCCACGGCCAAAAGAGGGAGTTGTAAATTGTATTCTTACTCTCATCACAGGGAAATTAAAAAAGGCAGAAGTCTGAAATTTTCTTCCTATTGTGAGCTTCTTAGCGAAAACTAATAGCACTTTTTCGAGACTTCGACATTCAGATTGCTTACACCACGGTATCAAAGGAGACAACACAAATTATTACCGTAATAATACACATTTCAAATAAAATGCGTTACCATTACCACATCGTCAACAAACCTTCACACTCACTAAATCCGTTATGCCAACACGTACCAAGCATTCTTTATGGGCACTTACCGAACACAACACAATAACAGCTTACAAATACAACAATAAAAGCTCTCTTTACGATTATTTGTGCGTAAATGGCGCTGTATCGGAGTGACAATTGTTTTTTGAAAGGATTTTCTGCCGATCAAAATGGTTGCATGCATTTTCGTTTAATGTGCTTTTAATTTCTTTTATAGTATTGCGGATTTATACGCAAAGAAGTGACTTTAAGTGCAGTAAATCTAGGAAGCGTGTCAGCCAAGTTAAAGAGAAGGAGAACTGGCGCCCTGCATCGTGTTTAAGTAGGTATTCCCGAACTATTTCGGGCCTGCTTTGAAAACTTCATAACATAAAAATTATTTAACATGAACATACCGAATTTCTTTTATGTTATATAGCTATACATATAGCGTATAGCCTATATTTGGATTCGAATTAAGTTTTCTTACTTATTGCCCGTAGCTGATAACATGGTATACATATTTCCAACAGTTGACGTCAAGACGTTAGATAAATGGTATTATGAAATTGTAATTCTATTTTCACTGTTATTCCTATATCATCTAAAATCAAAATTTAATATTTTTATGATCATACAGCGTTTTCTGACATTTTCACTTAATTAAATCTGCCATATTACAACTCCTAAGTCTCTACTAACCACTCGTGGTCTAGCGAATATGTACATAGGCACAATGTCACTTTTATGCGGTCACAAAGCGAGCCTTCTATTTCACGTCTAATGGTCTGTATCTACAATTATACTTGATAAACGAGAATAAATGCAAAAATAACATTTCAAGCTACTGTCCTTCAAATTTGTTTTTTTGTGAGACTGTATAAACTACTTTATTATTAATTTATGCGAATAAAACTACAATTCATTATGCATTTTAAGGCTTTTTTAATGCGTTTAAATTTTAGCGCCTTTTCGGTACAAGTATTTGACATTTGTCTCTATAAAAAGAAGTCCTATTTTCATACCACTATCTTGTATTCACTTGGGCGTCTCTATTTTACGAGATTACTGTTAAAATGTACATAAAATCCAAGCGTGATATTTACTGCTTAAATATGTATATATATATATATATTAGAGCGTTTCAAAAAAACATTTTTTTTTCACTCGCAACCAGGCTCAAAAGTTTCGTTTAGATGCCAAAATAAAATCTCTGAAAATATGAGCTCTTAATATTAATGTTAAGTATGTCCGCATCGCACTTTTCGCTTTGCCATAAGAATTACATAGGAAAATTTTTATTTTTTATTCTCATTTTTGTAACTAATGAACCATACATCGCTCTGCAATTTCCATTACATATATTTGTAGAGAATTAAACGCTCTACAAAGAAGGTCTGATATCATTTTTCGATGAATCAACTCATTCAAAAGTTATTCAAGGTCAAAGTTAAGTACCTTTTTTAGTATTAAATTTAGTACAAAAAGTTCTATTGAGTTGAATTTACACATACATATATATACAGTTTAGCTAAAAAATGCAAAAAATCAAAATTCGAAGCTGTATAACAAATCAAATACTGAATATATATATATATATAGGATACGTCCAAGTTTTCTTTTATCTACAGAACCACTTTTCATTCTTATCGAAAAGCCACGAGATAATACGTATAAAGTCAAACATTCGCGAAGAAAATTTTAGGATAAACTATTTTATTATTAAAAACCGCCATTTATAAAGTTAACATTATATCCCGCATCTCCAGTATAGAATGCGTAAAGAAATCAAAGCCTTATAAGAATGAACCAAAAGTTCCTAATACAATGAATGGAACACAATATTCATTCGAAATATTAATGCACCATTTTTGCCAGAAAGTTTCTCGTAACGGCCATCTTTAGTTTCATAACGTTTTGGAGCGTAATATTAATTCTATTATCATAATTTGACTTTTACACAAACTACGGTGTGTAAAGAGCTAAAATCCTCGATGTGTTGTTGCCTTGCCAAATATTTGTACGTTTACTTCTACCCTTATATTTATTAACGGTCCATATCTTGAAAGAGCTTGAGTATCTTGTTGAACACTTATTGTATTGTACGGACGGGCCGTGCCAAATTATTTGTGCAAGAGGAATTCTGTTTATCCTTTCCAAGTAAATTATTCTTGTAAAGGATAATATAGTATTGAATTAGTGACAAAAATCTTTAGGTAGTAAGTTAGTTATCTTTAGGTAGTAAGCTATCGTGGCGCCTACAAATAACACCATCACTAAATCCCTCGTGGGTGTCATAAAAGACGACTACGAGTTTTACATCGACTTGAGCCAACTCGAGCCGATGCAGTCTAGTTTTATATGTTTTAGAGTTAGCTCATATACGTCCCACTGTTGGGCTCGAGCCTCCTCCATAATAGGAGGTATATGCGGAGGTATATGCCTAGATGTTATATGCATATTATATACCTTCGTCCACGAGCAAGATAGTGAGTGGTGATTTGTATTCTTACTCCGTCACCACATGGAAATCCATATTACGACCCTTCAATTCGATGATCACACATAATCGCAAGCCCACATAATTTGCATCTCATGCGAAAGTGGATATCCCAAAGATATCCACTGTCTTCTGCTGTAAAATGACTTTTCTTTTAACAGCTCCACTCTTAATGCAAATATTTAAACATAATATAGTTTTATCTAAAATTGGCAATCGTCTCATAATACTAAGAAGGTTTATTACAATTTTATTAATGTTGCTTCGACGTAGCGTTTATTACATAACAACCGTGTCAATATACACTTTGCCCAAAAATTATTTAAATATTTTTTTTCTCAAAATGAGTTTTCTTGCGTAAACTCAAAGAAGAATCATCTTATTCTTTTATTACCCAATTAGTTGAGGTCGAGGCAATATGTACGTACGCTTCTTTAACATTGTGTTGTACACGTTGCAAAATATTTATCATCGGCCGGCAGCCAAAGTCAACCCTCCTTAGGTATGTTACCATTGATCATAAGTCATGAGATGGAGTTAGTTATGTCGACGTAAAGTTCTAAGTTGTCTTTTCGACACCTACGATTCTACCAGCCCTTACACTGGTAAGGGCTGGTAGAATTCGCAGCCAACACTACACAGCATAGAGAAGAATCATGTACGAAACTTAATAACATGTGGGTCGCGGTCGGCGCGCGTCCGCACCACTCTGTCCGGGGCGACAGAGGGGCTTAAGCACGCAACTCCCGCGACCCACCCGAAAACCACGTCGCCTTCGTCGTTGGGCCAACCACTGGAGCAGCGTTAACTTGTCGTCAGTGGTCGGCCCGACGGAATACCCCCTATTGAGGTACCCTCCCATCGACCGACGTCTCCCCCTCGGGGAGGACGTCGGTCTTTCCTCACGCGGTCGGCCTCTCGGCGGGTGACGGACTAACCCCCGGTCACGTCACCCGCGGCCTCGGCTAGGAAAATAAAATGCCCTGCCTCTGGGTACTTATATTGATGTAAGATTATGCAATCTCGGCGAAGTAGAAAGTTTTCTTCGAAATCCTTTCTGCATACTTATTGAAGGCGGATGAGTTATTAAGCCATTGAGAGCGATTTATGTAATAAAAGTTATAACGTAAAATTTTAAACTCATCGTCATAACTTCATTGTAGATATTTAACGGCAAAATTTTCAATTTTTTTAAATTCTCATTGGTAGTATAATTTAACTACATTGCTATATAAATATTAAGACCGATTTATAAATCAAAATCTTAACAAATCTAGAAATATCGTTGCAGACATAAAAAAGCAATTGTAACATTCACAAATTCAGTTTTTTTTTGTTGCAAACGTTGGCAGACGTGCAAACAGTACACCTGATCGTAAGTGTTGTTGCCGCTCATGGACCTTTGCAAGACCGCTGCCTACCACGAAGAAAGTGAAGGGAAAGTGTGAATGTATGCAATTAGGTTCGGTGATACTAAAGGCATCACGAAAACCCACAACGCAAACACCCTCAGAAAGTTGGGCTGTCCGCTCACTCGCTCATCGAATGAAGCGCGGTAACAAATTGCTACTACTCGGACATCGATTTTCTGCGAGAGTGTGGTACTACCCCGTATGGACTGGCCCGCGACTGTAGACAGATAAATGTCACCAGTATGGTCCTACCACTACGGTCAGACAATTTAAGTATACATAACTTCAAGTTGTGAAACATAATTCACAGTGAAAAAGAATATATAACAAAAGAGTAAAACCATTTCAATTGTAACAGTCCCTTTATTTAGATCTATTATAATTGTTATACTTTTTTATTTCCATATACATTTGAAATAAAATGAGTACCTTCGATGCTACCTATCTAAACGTCAAGGCAGAGCGTGCCAATCAAACTTTTACATTACGAAAATATTGAAGCGTACATCAACTGTGGAACCGTAGCAAATTATCCGCAGTGCCTATTATGTGAACATAAATTGGGCATTTTTTTTTCATTGAGCACGCCAAATCGACGACGTCACGAATGGGGTGCGTCCCCACCGCTCTATGCTTGGCGTAATTTATTTTTTAAGGAGTACGTGCCGCATATAGAGAATGATTTACAGTAGTCGTGTCAATAACAATATGTTCATGTAGGCTATCGATGTTCGGTAGCGATGGTATTCCTTAATTAATCAAAAATGATTAATAATAAAAATATAGTGAAATTACCGCATGGTGACAGAGTAAGAATACAATTCACCACCCCTACTCTTGCTCGTGAGAGTCGTAAAAGACGACTAAGGGATATAATACGCATATAATATCTATGCAAGAGAAGGTAAACTTAAAATAAAGCCTTATGTCTGACCAGTGTGGTACAGTTGGTCAACTTCCCTCCCATAGTGGAGGAGACCCGAGCCCAACAGTGGGACGTATGTGAGCTGTGATGATGATGATGATATTTTTACAGATAACATCAACAAAATTAATACATGGACAGCTATTTTGCTGTTTTTGTGTTATTTTACTTTTATGTGGTAGGAGCAGATTACGACAGTCTTGTCTACAGCCGTGAGTTGGCCCATCCTGGGTCCACTACACTGTCACAGAGAGTCAACTTCTGAGTAGTAGCAATTTCCTTACTAATATTATAAACGCGAAAGTGTGTGAGGTTGTGAAGATGTTTGTGGCTCTTTTACGCAAAAACTACAGAATGGATTTAGATGAAACTTCACAATATTTTTTTTTATTGCCAACGGTGGAAAACGAGCAAGCGACACACCTGATGGTAAGTGAGACTGCTGCACATGGACCTTTGCAATACCAGGGGCACAGCCTGGCCGCTGCCTACCGTGAAGGAAATACTCTTCTTAAACCTCGTTTAAAGAAGGACATGTCATAGCGCGCGGGAAACACAGCAGCAAGTAGTTCATTCCAGAGCTTGCACGTACGTGGGAGAAATGATCGCTGGAAACGTACAGTTGAAGACCATAACGTTTCCAGGTGAAATGGATGAACCCTGCTACGATGTCAAGTGGTACGTTGGTAGAATGGTGACGGTGGTACCAAGTCAAACAGTTCCTCGGAGCACTCCCCGTGGAAGAGTCTGTAGAGTACTCTGTAATCTGTCCGTAAGATTGGGATCCCGACGATTCGAACAGCCCGTCTTTGCAGGGAGTCAAGTAAGTCTAGCTGATATTTGGGCGCACCTGCCCAGAGATGCGAGCAGTACTCCACATGAGGACGAAATTGTAATTTATATAGCACAAGACGCTGTCTCGGTGTGAAGTTCCGCCTGGCTCTGTTCAGGACGCCCAACTTTTTGCTTGCCAATTTGGCTTTGTCCTCCAAATGACTCCCAAACTGGACTTTGCTCGATATTTCGACGTCGGGAATCCCAATACTCTCAGAAATTGGGAGAGTTACTCCTTGGAACTGTGGCGCCATGACAAACGGGTCCTTCTTTGCAGTGAACGCACAAACTTGTGTCTTAGTGGGATTGAACTGGACTAATTTCCGTTCACCCCATTCCGAGGCCCACCCCAGAGAGCGCTCGACTTCAGACACAAGTTGAACTCTTCTTTCCTGAGTACTCCGAGGGATATTCCGTTGTTCGGTGTACCGCTCATCACCCGTGCTGTCATCCGCATAACAACGCAAACTCTCAATAGAGAGCATGCCATTGATATGCAGGATAAACAACGTCGGGAGAGCACCGAGCCTTGTGGTACACCAGCGTTAATGGTCATGGTATCGGAGCAGGAGCTATCTACGACGACTTTTATACTCCAACCATCCAAAAAGCTGGCAATCCAATTACAGAGTCCCTCGAGGATTCCGTATGATGGTAACTTCGATAGAGGTGCCCTGTGCCAGACCCTATCGAACGCCTTTGCGATATCTAGGCTGAACGCCAGCGCCTCACCCTTGCCCTCCAAGGTCTCTGCCCAACGGTGAGTGAGGTACACAAGAAGATCACCAGCCGACCGACTATGACGAAAGCCGTATTGGCGATCATTGATCAGCTGGCGATCCTCAAGGTACTGCAGAAGCTGGCGGTTTATAACCTTCTCCATTATCTTGGAGAGCAAGGATGTTATCGCAATTGGCCTGTAATTCGATGGGTCAGACCGATCTCCCTTTTTAGGGATCGGGTGGACATGGGCTACCTTCCACGAAGACGGAACCCTATTAGTAGCATAGGAAAGTCGGTATAGGTGCGTGAGGATGGGAGTATTGACTCCCAAAGACGTGCGCCCCTGAATTGTCAGGGGCGCACGTCTTTAGTACCACTGCAGGGATGCCATCCGGCCCACTCGACTTATGGACGTCTAAAAGCCGCAGCTCCCTCCTAACCGCTCGCTGCGTGATGCGGATTTCGGGCAGTGAGCTTTCACACCGTGGGATGGTAGGTGGTGTGGCAGCTACCATCGTGTTTTTGCATTGGTGGGAGATGGAGCTGGCAGAAGTTGCCTTGGGCAGCCTTGGCGAGTGACCAGAATGCACGACTCCCGGCTGCATATCTTTGCAATCGCTCGCCAATTCTGGCAACATGTTCCGCCTTGGCTTTGGCAATAGCCTTCTTACTAGATCTAGAAGCGGCATTAAATTCCTGCTTCACCCCTTTGGCGTTCGGGTCCTGATATTTTTTAGCCCTATTCAAGGCCTGATATGCGGACTGTTGTTGGCGTGCAGCCGTCCTGCAGGTTTGGTTAAACCAGGGTCGGCTGCGGCCACCGACGGGTATTTTGGTGTTGGGGATGAATAATTCCATCCCCGTAATAACCGTTTCGGTAATGCAGTCCGCACAGACGCCAGGGTCCCTAGAGGCGAAGCAAATAATATGGCTTACATATCAGAATAACATATGAGATATAAAATATCCCGATATTCCTACGGGAAGAAGAACTACGGGTGAAACCGCAGGGCGCTGCTAGTGTTATTATACTTCGGTGAGCGAGAGGCCCGAAAGGCCAACATTCTGAGGATGTTTGCGTATGGTGGGTTTTGGTGATGCCTTTAGTAATACTAAATGTCACTGCATGCATTCACACTGCCATTACCACCCCCATCGCTTTTTTATAGAGGGTGGCCAGGCTAAGGTTCATAAGCTGCTGTATCACTAATTATTAGGTGTACTGTTTGATCGTTTGCCACTAACAGCAATACAAACTCTGTGAAGTATCGTTAAATAAATTACATTCAAAGAGTTCAAAGCTTTTAACTTTAAAATGTAATAAGAAGTAATTATAAAATAATTTTAGTTCAATTTTATCGCATCGAAAAGGAGACGTATAACCTAACCTAACTTGTTAATCTTTACATAATATTAAACACTTCCCGCCGTCTGTATGTGTAGATCTTTAAAACTACGCATCAAATTTTAGTGCAGTTTTTAACAATAGACAAAGTATTTTAAGAGAAAGATTTATAAGACATGCATTAAATATGCATCAGAGAAAAGACGAAAATTTCAAAGATATAATAAAATATCGCAAATTATCTATTTTTATATCCTTGCATTGCAAACGCCGGTAAAACCTTTCGAGATAGATTAAATTATTGTACAATAAAATTATATATCTTAAAAAAAGCTACAATAGGTATATATCTATCTCAGCGACCATGTTGTTATTTTATTACTAAAAAATAATAAGTTATTTACAAAGTTGTTTTGAATAATGTAATAAACTTATCCAACTACATTAGATACGTGATACATTTAATGTAGTTCAAAATTGCTCTTTACAACAAATTACTAAAATAAATATCTTAGAAATTTTTAGAAGTATAAAGTGCGAGGATTGGGCGGCCGAGATCGGAACGAAGACACACACTCAAAAAAATATTTTCATTTTAAAATTCTTATAAACTAAATCAGATTTAGAACAAAGACTTGCTTCAAAACTACAATAAATCAAAAATCTAATTCCAAAACCAAGGTTCGGGCATTCTCAAACATCAAAAACAAAGTTAAAATAAAAACGGCAGACTGCAGTCTAAATAAAAATTGAATAAAAAGTTCCTCGACTAGTGGCACTCAACTCGAAAAGTTTGTCTCCAGTAATTATGATTTGAGTATAAAAGCTGTTTTCGTATCTGCACAGTGGGTCAGTTTTGTAGAAGTTGTAGTGTACAAAGTTGTTCAAAACAAAACAAGAGCGTCGACGTTAGTTAACATCCAGTTATCATAGTTTGCATGGATGTGGCAAATTAAAGAGTGGAATAACTTAGAGGTACTGCAAGTACTGTAGTCTGAAATCTTGAAGTTTTTCTATTATCATTATTATCTAGTTAGCTCTTATCCAACAGTTGGGCTTGAGAGAAATAGAACTACTATATTGTGCTGGCCAGACGGATGTTTCTAGGCTTTTAATTGCCGTTTCTTATCTCTTCCATAGATGTTGCCTGTATATTATATCTCTTAGTCATCCTTTACGATAGCTGCAGGCAAGATAGAAGGTGGTGAATAGTATTTTTACTCCGTCACCACACGGAAACGAAACGACGACGAATACTGCATTAAAATTTATTGCACAGCTTAAAAGATTTAAGCGTACGTAACGTAAAGTTGATAAAGACTTTAGTAAAATGACCCCAGTAATATTACTATATTAGTATTCCCTTAAACCGCACCAACGAGTAAGAAATGCTCCCGTTTCTTACTCTATGGTGTCGTAAAAGAAAAATGTATTACACCACCCGGTGAAATGTATTTATATTCCATCACCACACAGAGAATTTTATCAACATGATTATCAGAGTAAATTTTATGTTGCATTATATGAAGAGCTTCTCGGAATAGTGAGGTTTAGGCCAACCTTTGGTTCTCGTGATGATGGAGAGATTAATCTAATCCCAACCCTTTAAAAACGTAAGAGCTCTTTATTAAATATGTTTAAGGGATGTAACCAAATAACATCATTAGGAGAAGGGGAATCTCGAAATAATCTCCTTCTTACCAGCGTGATGTAGTAGCTTAATTGTCCTTTACCAAGGAAGTTTAAGATATGGTCCGAAGAGAAGAAATTAAATTGTTACGTGTAATAATGGTTTAATTAAGGGCAATTTGATCTACTTATATTTATGTTATGAAGCCTATCAGGGCAATTTTTCATTATAAGTTAATATGTTTACTTATCACTAGCAACCTGCCCTCCATTCACTTCCGTTTCATTCGCCTTATCCGCGTAGTTTCCGTTTCCGTGGGAATATGGGGATAAAATATAGCCTAAGTTACTCCTTATATGTCTATATATAGGTGTCTACCTACCTGGTAGTAAAATATTATCAAAATCTGTCCAGACGTTTTAAAGATTACCCAAACAGAGAATTTTTTTTAAACCGGATTTTAAGCATAGGTTTCGTGCAAATAATTATTTCAGCATAAAAAAGGCCATTATTTTCACATTACAAACAGACACTTCAATTTTATTTATTTGTATTGATAAATCATCATCATTATCTCACTCTTATCTCAATTACTTGGGGTCGACTCAATATCTACTCTTCTTTCACAGTACATATTGCAAAAGATTTGGTTTAAGATTAGGGACTGGTCGCTTGCCTTACGTCAACCCTCCTTGCATTGATGACTAGACAGGCATCAAATGCATTCTCAAGGAGGCATATTCGTAGCGGCTACCAAAAAGCGACAAAATTAAATACTTACTACAGTTTGAAATAGCACCACCATAATGGAATTGCATGTTAATAATTTCTCGTGAAATAATTCGAGACAACACCCATTCAATCTAAACTCATTGTCACAAACTCGTCCCGTGGACGCTGGCCTTTGTAAACCGACCGTCGAGTCGCTTGTAGTGGTAGAATTTCATTAATTTACATCCGCTCTACAACTTTTCAACTCTTTCACCCTCCAAGAGTCACTACTGTTTCGTGTGCCTGATGTTTATCAAAGTAAGTAAGTGCACTAATGGATATTCCATTCATTAAAATGTTTGTTTTTGTAGTCTTTCGCTTTTACTTTGTGGGGTTAGGGTAAGGAAAAAGATTAAAGATAATTGCGCCCTTTCATGTACTTTATATTGGATTAATAAATTATTTGATGCTACAAATATGACACAACTTTGACATGGCTTTTTCCGAAATCCTGCACTGAGTAATTTTATAAATCGTATGACTCACCGATTTCTGATTTTTGCGCGAGTATAACATATTATAAATAAAACTATTATTACAGATTTTATCGCGTTTGTGTTTGAGTTTTGACTGACCGACGTTTCGAACACTTTACATTGTTAATAGTCACGGGTGGACGCCGCCCGTGACCATGGGTGACCAGTTTTGGAAATGTCGGGCAACCAAAAATCAAATGCGATGAAATCCATCCATCCATCTATCCAATGTGTAATACTCGCGTAAACATCAGAAATCATTATTAAGGAGTAACTTAGGCTTAATATATTTTATCCCTGTGTTCCCCCCATGCGTGTAGTGATGTAGTAAGAATACAATTCACCACCTCCCTTCTTGGCCGTTGGCGTCGTAAAAGATGACAAAATGCTTACAATACCTATGCAAATAATATCAAACCAAGGGAAGGAAATCTTAAACTTAAACCCTATACCAACCCGTCTGATTAACATGGGTTAATTTGCCTTCCTATTGCGGGGGAGGCTCGAGCCCAGCAGTGGGAAGTATAAGATTTGTGATGATGATAACGGTACCCGCGAGAACGGGAATTACGTTTTTTTTTTTATTGCAAACAGTGGCAAACGAGCAGACAGTACACCTGATGGTAAGTGTTGCTGCCGCTCTTAGACCTTTACAAGGCCGCTGCCTACCGCGAAGAAAGTGAAGAGAGTGTGAATGCGTGCATTGAGGCTCGGTGATACCAAAACCCTCCACACGCAAACACTCTCAGAAAGTTGGGCTTCTGGCTCTCTCACTCAAGGAACAAAGCGCAGTAACAAATTGCTACTACTCAGACGTCGATTTTCTGCGAGAGCGTGGTACTACCCCGGACGGATCGGCCCGCAGCTGTCGACAGTGTGGTCCTACCACTCCACAAAACGTGGGTGAAACCGAGGCAATTTTGATTAGTACATAATTCTATCCAAAATTTAAGGAATTGCAGTGCATGCCTGCACAGTTGGCGTAGTGGTTGAGATACCTAACTATCGTGCTAGTGTCGTGGGTTCGATTCCCAGGAAGGACAAAACTGTGCAATCCATATCCATTGTTCCAGATGTGGGTATAATTTGTCTCCGTTAAAAGTTCATAAAGTCAATTACAATGTCAAATACGAGGTTATTCCTTTTACCATTGATGCTCCATCAACTTTGTAATTAAAAAGAAAACAATCGTTAAAAAGACTTGACATACAAATAAATATTATAACCGCCGCCTGCTGTGGCACGCAAAATTTATGGGTGTATCCACGACTAGCTATTTTGATTTCAATAATATCTATGATAAAAATGCTGGGGGTGCACGGAACCACCCTGAGCGAACGTAGCGACACCCAACGTGATGGGGCCGGAATATAGTCGACATAAAATATGTGTAAGAGAATTAATGACATTCTGAATATGAACGAATAATATTTATGGAATGTAAATATTGTTTGTTCCCAGTGTGATATTTTGTTATAAAATATAAATATACGAATAATTTAGGAATGTTGTTAGGAAACTAATTTAATAATGGAAACCAATAAACCAATTGTTGGTAACAATGAAAGTAATAATTTGTTTAACGAATTTTATTATTTTATCCGTGCCTTGTTTGTACCAAAGACAAAGAAGTGATGGCTACTCTAGTAAACTCGTAATCAGGTGCGGGGAGATCTATTCGCGCCATAATCTCTTTCATTATATGTGATAATTTTATTATATTGCGGTTCAAAGGGCATCTCACTGAAGCTAATACTTACTAGCCATATTATATGCAATTTTAGATGAATTTGTTTTTTATATTGCAACCAGTGGCAAACGAGCTAACAGTACACCTGATGATAAGTGTTGCTGCCGCTCATGGACCTTTACAAGGCCGCTGCCTACCGCGAAGAAAGTGAAGGGAGTGTGAATGCGTGCATTGAGGCTCGGTGATACCAAAGGCACTACCATAACCTTCCACACGCAAACACCCTCAGAAAGTTGGCCTTCCGGCTCTCTCGCTCACCGAACGAAGCGCAGTAACAAATTGCTACTACTACTCAGACGTCGATTTTCTGCGAGAGAGTGGTACTACCCCGGACGGACCGGCCCGCGGCTGTAGATAGATAACTGTCGACAGTGCGGTCCTACCACTAGGTAGACGGAAAAATGAAGGAAATTCGAAATTCTTGCCAGCTCTTCTCGATCCGTTCCGTTCCGTTGGTAATTATTTGAGTTCAATTAAAATAAAGAAAAAAGATTGAAATTTGAATGAGAATTGTTCTAATTTAATTACATTGTTCATTGTACCTTCAATATATTAACTGATATATATATATTTTTTATATTCATAGTCACGTTAATTTCGCCACCACACGGAAAAATTTCATTGTCCGATTATAATGCGATTTAATTTGTTTAAAAGTTAACGTGAACAAGATAGTCTTTAGATATAGTTTATGAATTATTGTTAGCTGCTGTAAGTATTTTTAAGCATAATGGATATTTACTTAGTTTTCCAACGTATATGACCTGAGATTTGAAACATCCTCGTATGATAGTAGGTACCGCTTAGTTGTTCTGATGATGGAGCCTAAGAAAGAGACGAAATTCTGAATTGCCTGTATCTTAGCCAATCATTTTTGGGCTTACTGCATTCATCTTAACCAGTTCTGTTAATATAGTCCGATGATGAGGTCGTCATGGAGTTTTTTTTAGAGTTTATTTCAATCGTCGCGGGAGTCGTTCAAAATTATTAATATTATTATTAAAACAATTTTCAGCGCTAGACTACAAATCCTTGTATTGCGGGTGACAATTTACAATTAACGAGACACAGAACGACAATTTGTAGATTACATAAAGTATTATTTTGCATAGGAGTCGAACCCGCGAATTTGATACGGTAGTTTTATATAAATATATACATATGTTTCGTTTGCCATAAGTTTTTTAACTTGAATTAAATGGTATCTTTTGTTTTAGGGTCGTCCTCCCATTGCTGGGTTCGAGCCTCCTCACCAATAGGAGGGAAATTGACCTATTATACCATACTGGTCAGATTTGTTGGTATACAGTATATTTCAAGCTTTCGTTTTTGTGCATATAAGTTATACGAATATTATAGGCATGTTTTAGGTTAGCGTACTACACCACCTGTTTGGTCATATACATATTTATAATAATTTATATCATGTCAGCTCGTATATGTCCCACCGCTGGGCTCGAGCCTCCTCCAAAATAGGTGAGAAATTGACCTACTATGCCACGCTGATCAGACGTGTTGGCATAGGGTTCTATTTCGGGTTCTCCTTCTCTTGCATAGATGTTATATGCAAATTGTATCTCTTAGTCGTCTTTTACGACACCCAAGAGCAAGACGAGGGTGATGAATTGCATTCTTACTCCGTCACCACACCGACAATTTACTAGCTGTGCCCTGCGGTTTCACCAGACAGTTCCTCTTCCCGTGGGAATATCGGAATAAATTATAGCCTATGTGTTATTCTGATATGTAAGCTATAGCATTGTGAAGTTTCATCAAAATCCATTCGATGTTTTTGTGTGAAAGAGCAACAAACATCTTTACATCCTCACATATTCATAAACTTTCGCGTTTATAATATTAGTACGATAAATCATATACAAAATCAAATAAACTGAGGTCGCATTTGCAGAAGATTCAATCATGTCTTCACGGCATTTTTATATTAATAACATCCGATGTTCACGACGGGCAGGAAAACATTGCGGGTAGGAAATTACGTTTCCCATCGGCTATGTTGCCTTGGCAAGGAAAATGTAACGGTACTTACTATTGTGAATATAGCGATATAGAGCAACGCTGCCAGCAAAAGGTCGACGGGTTTCCCCTAATTTGCTGAGTAATTGCTGAGGCGACCGGCTGACTCATGTAGCGAGATCTACAGGTGTGTTTTAGTGTTTTGGTGATTTGATTTTACTTTTTCCTTTTCTCTTTGTTGCGGTATTTAAGTTTGCTTGGCTATTAAGATTAGGTATTCAGGCTTGTTTCTTTCAGTTGGTTGAATATGTAATGAAGGAGATATTTCTTCTTTTTTTCTAAGATATATATCCAGATTTTGTTATCTCAAAAAGTATCATTAGAGACTTAACATTTATTTAAATTATTATAGCTCATATATTTTCCACTGCTGGGCTCCAGTTATCTTCACAATAGGAGGGAAATTGACCTTAATACAATGTTAGTCAAACAGGTGGTTTTGTTTCGAGTTTTCCTTCTCTTGCATAGATGTTATAAGCATATTATATCCCTTAGTCGTCTTTTACGACATCCACGGGCAAGATAGGGAGTGGTGAATTGTATTCTAACTCTGTCACCACACGGACAGAAATTTAATTTAAATTTAACTATTATAATGTTATAATTTGTTAATATTACTTTGAATAATATTATAACTGCACGTAGGGCGTAGTGGTTAAAGTCGATCTACTGTACCAGTGTCACGGGTTCGACTCCCACGCAGTTCCACAAATTGTTGCTTTGAGTCTAGTACATGTTTCTAAAGTCATCCGCAGTAGAGGGATTATTTCAGAAGTCTGTTGTTTTTTCCATTAAAACAAAAAAAGAATATAATACTTTAAATACGTGTGTATTTGGCTGAATTCCTACTAAACCGCTGGACCGATTTAGATGCAATTTTTGTAGCTTTATGTGGATTTAAGAATGGCTTAGATTAACTATAGAACCCGGTGGTACCGTTACGAATGATTCCAAGTTATTATTATTTTTAGATTGAATAGAACAGCGTTTGTTTGGTCAGCTACTAATGTGTATTTTTAAATATACTAGTATTGATCCAGCATAAACCACTGTGTTTCTTTCCCTTCGACGTTTAGCTGGCCATTGGTACCGAGTCAGTACCTTGACATCCGTGGCTAGATCGGCGAGTTACCCTTGTGGGTACCGTTCTTGCCCGACGCGTAATTTTCTCCATGAAACTCACCTTTTGTATGTCTGGGCTCATGCCATTTATTATATACAGATGTCGTAAAAGACGACTAAGGGATATAACACGCATATAACATCTGTGCAAGACAGGGAAAGTCGAAATAATCCTATACCCTATCCTATATCAATACGTCTGACCAGCATGGTATGCTAGGTCAACTGCACTTCTATTGGTGAGGAGGCTCGAGCCCAGAAGCAGGACGTGTAGGTATGAGCTAGGGATGTGACTTGGAGGGAAAATAATAGATTAATTAAATAATCTATTTTTTGTTCTTTAAAAAAATCGATTATAAAATAATCGATTAATTAAAAATAAATAATCGATTATAAAATAATCGATTTTTTCGCCCAACAGGATTATGATGACCTTTTTTTAAGGAAATGTGAGCATTATTTTCTAATATAGTACGAAACACTGCACAATTAAATAAACGATTAATTTTAGTATAAATATAATCGATTTTTAATTATTTTGATAATCGAAGATAAAAATCGATTATTACAAAAAATAAACGAGTAATATAAAAATCGATTATTTTTTCACATCCCTAGTATGAGCTGAGACGACGTATTGTATGTTCTATGTGGTAGCTGCCACAAATACTAAGGGTGGTGAATTGTATTCTTACTGTCACCATACCGATAAGCAGTTCACAGTAATTGAACTTTAAAATATATATGGATAAGATTATTTAAATTTAAATCCAATATGACACAATTAAAAGCACATTTTCCGTATCAGAAATCAACGCCCATGTCGTTAATGCGAACAAAATGTACGCTGTCACCATAAACATTTTAAAAGTTAATAACTTATCGATACATTTTGACGTTATACAATATGATTATCTAGTGGAGTTATTCGACAGCACTGTATTTAAGTAGTAATTTATTACATTACTAGCAACTCGCTCTCGCCTCGCTTCGGTTTCAGTCGCCTTACCTCCACATTTAAAATCTCTAATATGCTCTAAAATATTACGATACGCGACTATAGTTCATGAGGTGTCGGTTTCCCTTTAAAGGAGAGGTAAAATTGCGATAAGATACTTCTTATATAGACAGGAACCTGATAGTAAAATATTATTAAAATCGGTCCAGCCCTTTGGAAGTTTAGGCGGAAGAAACAGAAGGATAAGTGGTTTTTAGGCATAGGTACCGAGTAAATAACCGCGTGAGCATGAAAAAATCTTATTATTTTGACATTACAAACAGACACTTCAATTATACAAAATGTATCAGGTTATGGGGGTAACTGGTCAAACGGGAGTTAGACACTGGTGGTAGGAACCTACGAAAATAATTTGAAGTAAAAATATCGATTCGTTAATGAATTTAAGACATGTAAAATTTTCAATTTTTCATCGCTTTTTCGTGTGAATCTGATTGAAACGTATAAGACGTTATAACAGACGGCGGTGATACTTAATCTACAACATATTCGTACTTTGTTTAATGTTCATTAGAAATTGAATAAATCAATGATTACGTTCGCATAAGCAAGATAAACTTCGCTTTAAATCAGATGATCGGCCGATGATCGTTGATGAGGCGCCTTTGTTACCATTAAAGCGTTTTCGCAATTCATACCTATTTATACTGTCGAAGCTTTACATGCCTACATGTATCCTATTTGTACATGCCTACATAATACGTAACATTTACATATTTTTGAAATCACTATAACATTTGTTATATTTTTTTTTTTTGTAATATCCGTTCGTACGATCTATGACCGTTAAACTACAACATACTCGAACAGTTGCTCCATAACCTGATACAGCCTGTATGTCTTTGTATAAATGTATAGATAAATCGCTAACATGACGAAAAATATTAACGTTACTTTTTACGTTTAACCTCTCGTATATGTGAAACATATTTTATCTCATAAATAAAACATCAGCCAACGGCATCGTTATCCAAAATTTGCTTTTAATATCGGCAACAGCGATCTTTATCAACAAATATTACATTCACAATCATCATTATCATCATATGCTGCGCCCCACTGATAGAATCGAATATTTTTTCACAATAGCAATAAAATTTGCGTACTTTAATCCTTGATCAAACCATCTATACAATTACCATGACTTTGGTGTATCACCCACTTAGTTAATCTTTAGGGTTCTCTCTCTCCGTAGGGCCCTCCCTACGAACAGAGAGAGACACCTAAGAGATGGTAGGATCACACTGTAGACAGTTATTTGTCTATAGCCGCGGCCTGGTCCGTCCGGGGTAGTATCACACTCTCGCAGAAAACCGACGTATGAGTAGTAGCAATTTGTTACTGCGCTTCGTTCGGTGAGCGCAGGAGAGGCGGAAGCCTAACTTTCTGAGAGTGTTTGCGTGTGGTGGGTTTTAGTGATGCCTTTAGTATCACCGAATCTCATTGCACGCATTCACACTGCCTTCACTTTCTTCGCGGTAGGCAGCGGCCTTGCAAAGGTCATGAGCGGCAGCAACACTTACCATCAGGTGTACTGTTTGCTCGTTTGCCGCCGTTAGCAATAAAAAAGAGGGAATCGCACCGGCCTGGCCACGGAAGAGAAGGAACTCGATACCGGTAGTCGGCCCAATAGCGAAGGGGCTGTAATACGGTAGGTTATGGGGCCACGCTCCACCCTTTCATCACTCCGGAGGGAACGGACGGCGTGTGTGCTGATCAATTCCCAAAAAAAAATCTGTAACACGTTGATCGGACGAATTGTTAGACGAGGAGGGAGTGTAAGAAAAGCCTAAGGATTTTCACCGAATTTTCCATCTCTTTTACATATTTCACCAGTATTTTATATCTCTTAGGGGTTGGCGGTGGCGAATTGTATTCACACTTTGTCACCGTTCGGATATCTATACCAATAAATAAAATTGGAGTGTCTGTTTGTAATGTCAAAATAATAGGCATTTTTCATGCTCACACGGTTATTTGCACGACACCTATGCCTAAAATAGCAATTAAAAAATTTTTGTCTGTCTGTCTGTCTGTTTGTTCCGGGTAATCTTCAAAACGGCTGGACCGATTTCAAAAATTCTTTAACCAATGGAAAGCTATAATATCAGGGCGTAAACTAGGCTATATTTTAGCCCGGTATTCCCACGGGAACGGGAACTACGCGGGTAAAACGACTACAACCTATAACCGAAGCGAAGCGAGGGTGGATTGCTAGTCTTTAATAAATACGGAAATATCTTTCATAATGGTGCGTAAATGTTGCTATGGCAAAGATGCAGCCATGCCTTGACTTTCATAATCCAATAAGGCTTCAACGTGAATTAGAAACTATCAAGTGATACGATACGATTGACGGCTTTGCCTGCCATCAGAAATATTAAAAGCAGGACAGATTTTACTATTAAATAAGCAAAAAGATGCCTTTCTTCAAAAAAGTGCTTTCTTTGTACTTAAGTTCAAACGTCACATCGGATTTTGAATAATTCGATTAACAGTCAGTCAGCCTTTCGATTAATCTCAGCCCACATAAGTCCCACTATCGGACTCGGTTTGTTTCTACAATAGGAAGGGAATTAACCGACTGTATCCTGCTGGTCCAACGTGTTGGCATGGGATTTTATGTCGAATTTTTCTTCTCTTGCCTTATTATCAACATATTATATATCACTATCACCTCGTACTAAGGATAAAGTCCTTGTATTGCGGTACACTTGTCAAAGATACAAATAACGGACACAAATTAAACACAGATTGTGAATCGTGTAACATGAGAATAGAACCCATGACACTTGGCACGGGAGGTCGATGTGTAGATCATTTCACAATCTGTACAATCAAATATTGTAAGTAGATTAATGATTTATAAGTAGTAATAATATATTAAGTAAATTATAATGAAAGAATATTTTGTGTGGTGACGGAGTAAGAATACAATTCACCACCTTCTTTCTTACCCATGGGTATCGCAAAAGACGATTAAGGGATATAACATGCAAATATTTCCGGGAGCATTTCTGCAGGCTAGCTCCACGGCTCGTCGGCTCGGCGTCCGCCCTGTCATGGCTTATGCCGAATGTGGGCGGACCGAGCGCTACGTGCCGACGGCTGTACGCGGGGTTCATCTGGTCGATGGCCTTGTACGGCGCACCGGTGTAGGCGGGGTTCCCTGACCATCCGAGTCAGGGCTCTTCTGTGGCGACCAGAGAGTCATGGCGGTCAGGGCGATACGCGGATACCGCACGGTGTTGACGGAGGCAGCATGCCTGTTGGCCGGGACTCCCGCGTGGGACCAGGAGGCGGCAATGCTCGCCGGTTCGTATCGGCGGGTGTCGGAGGTGCGAGCGGAGGGCGGTGTAGTTTTATTGAGGGAGCTTACCGCCTGGCACGTCGACGCCCGAGGTGACGTCATTGCCTGTTGGGCAGTCCGGCTGGAGAGGCCTCGGTTCGGTGTGCGGACCGTGGAGGCCTTCCGACCGATGCTGATGCAGTGGCTAAAACGGCGGCACGAGGTGCTCTCCTTCCGACTGGTGCAGGTTTTGACGGGGCATGGATGCTTCGCCAAATACCTGTACACGGTCGTTAGGAAGGAGAGTACACCGTCCTGCCGCCACTGCGATTGCGACGAGGACACGGCGCAGCATACGCTCGAGGTTTGTGCCGCTTGGGCAGAGCGTCGTGAACTCGTCGCAATCGTCGGTGCCGTTCTCCCCAAGGAGGAACGTCGGTCGATGGGAGGGCACCCCTTAAGGGGGTATTCCGTCGGGCCGACCACTGACGTCAAGTTACCTTGCTCCGGTGATCGGCCCAACAACGAAGGCGACGTGTCGCGGGTGGGTTACGAGTGTGCGTGCTTACGCCCCTCTGCCGCTCCGGCCGGAGTGGTGCGAGGAGTGCGCCGATCGTAAATCACCCCCAAAAAAAAGAAAAAATAACACGCATATATTATCTATACAAGAGAAGGTAAACTTGAAATAAAACCCTATAGCAACCCGTCTATCCAGCGAGGTATATTAGGTCAATTTTACTCCTATCCCAGAAGAAGGCTCGAACCAAGTAGTTGGACGTATATAAGCTTAAATGATGAATTAAAGTAAGAATAGATGCGGTACGTATTTTTGATGCTTGAATTTCCGTTCATATCCTCGTGACTGAATATTTGCATATAAAATATCACCTCATTACTGTTGATATTGCAAACATCTTTGTATATTATATATTGTGAGCCTTATAGAGGAAATTATTTCACGCGTTGATTACCCCGACACCCAATTATAGGCTACAAATTGGCAAGACTCTTGAATCGTGTTGTGTGCAGTGAGAGAAAATAATTGGTATAATATTACGAGCGATATTTCGTCCTTTTGCTTATGTTTAATATTTATAATGTCGTTACGTGTATTTCTTTTTTGATATATTGATTTGATACATGAAAAAGTGGTACGCGATCTCTCGTGCCTACTGTTATAAGTGTTAACGAAATCAGCAATAAAATATATGAAATCTAAACGGGTGCAAAAGTTTTGTAGAAGTTTTATAGACAATGCTTAAATGTATTTAGGAGACTAATACATAATATTCTTAGGTAAATTATAAGATAATTTCTTGTTTTATTGCTATTACAAATAAAATATTATTTATAAATATGACTTTTTTAAATATATATTTTATAAATGAATTTGTTATCATTCAAAAGTTATTTACTAACAAAAAGTTTTTCTATGTTTACGTTGTATAGTTTAATTTCTGATACGATTCTCAACATTGCCTTGAATATATACTACTGCGGTCCTAAATTTATCTACTCGAAAAATACAACCTTATAGGTGGAGTAGCGGGAGACAACCTATCAGCAGAGTTCGCCGCGTCTATGAACGCGAGTTTCTATCGCTCGTCTGCGTTTGTATCGAAGTTACTAATTTTTCAATATATATAAGTAGTATTAAAGTTCCTGTAAAGTATATTTTTAAAATTTGGTATATAAATTAATCTAGGAGGGGGTCTAAATTTATATTCCATATTTGGGATTTTCTTTCTGTGTGGTGAGGGAGTAAGAATATAAATCACCACTCCCTATCTTGACCGTGGATGTCGTAAAAGGCGACCAAGGGATATAATACGCATATAACATCTACGCAGGAGAAGGAAAACTCGAAATAGAACCCTATACCACTTGTCTGACCAGCATAGTATAGTAAGGTCAATTTCCCTATTATTATGGAGGAGGCTTGATCCCAACAGTAGGAAGTATATGAGCTAAAATTATGATGATGAGATTTATTAAAAGTTATGACAATATTATACTTGTTTGTAAGTTCCACCTAATCGATTGAAATAAACAATTACAATACAAAAAAAAATTGTTAATTTCATATTTGAATAAAATAAGCTACTTCAAGAGCATTGTTTTAACTAAAGATATGAATAGTATCGCCGTTCAAAACGAGTTCTTTGAAATAAAATAACTTTGTAGATACCATACTTTACCTAGATAAATTCTAGAAAATATGATTCATAAAAGTCGAAATAATATCTTCAAATATTAAGTTTATTTATTTCATTTCACATAGTGGGCTCGAGCCTCCTCCATATTGGGAGAGAAATTTACCTACTACACCACACTGGTCAGGTGAGTTGGTATACGGTTTCATTTTCAGTTTACCTTCTCTTTTATAGTTGTTATATGCACAAGATATTCCTTAGTCGGGTTTTAAGACACCCCCTGGCAAGAGAGGGGATGGGGAATTGTATACTAAATCCGTCGCCACACGGAACGGATGTGTAATAAATGATGAGAATTTTACATTCGGAAGACTTAAATCATCAAAGTTTAGAGGCATTCTGCTTCTTATTCATTACACATAATTATATTCCGCAGTAAGGCACATTTTCTTGACATCATTAATTAACATCTCGATATTATTTTGAGTTTTTCTTCTTTTCTACCGATGTTATACACATAATATATGGCTTAGTCGTGTTTTACAACATCCACCGACAAAATAGGAGGGTGGTGAATTGAATTTTTACTCCGTCACCTACGCAGAAAAACAACTTCATGCGCTTTCAGATTAATAATACAATGTGTCACCAGTCCTTACCTCCTGGTGGAAATCCTAAAAATCGGTTGCGGAATCACCAAGCGGGTAATAATAATCTGGAAAATTTATTAAATAATCTATCCTCGCCAAAACCAAGCGTGGTAATGACAAAATTAAGGCTTCATGGCGGTTAGACCTATATCTAACAATTGCCTTTAATAGCCTAATAGATGGACCTCGTCAAGAATATGGGAACGTTTTGAAAACACTTTTTATAGCCCAGCGTTCATTGGTTTAAGCAATACGGTTCATTGGTTATTGTTTAAAAGCCAGTATTTTAGAATTTATACTTTTTTGTCGTGTTAGGGAAAATGTCAAATATCAACTCTATAATGGGTTATAATGAAACTTTCAAAGTATTAAATTTTTTTTTTCTAATAGGGGGAAGTGGAGCACCTTCATACACCAGAGATATTTGTTGTTAGGTGCAAATAAATTGAAGTACTTATGCGTGTTGTGCGTAGCTTATTTATGTGTGTGTTGGCTCACTGAGTTTGACAGCAGTCGGTGCGAAACGCGCGACGAGGTGACACGGAAAGTGATTCGGCCACGTGCAAGTAATTTTATAACCTCACTTTGAACAATTTTTTTATTAATGTAAGCTGTTGTCTAGATTATTCAATACTATTTTATTTAAAAGATAATGAGGTCAAGTTTGTAAATCGATACGTAAATAATGATATATAATGTTGGTTTTTTTTAGGAATGTTTTTATTTGATTTTTTTGTGATGGAGTAGGATACAGCAGCACGGGGTACATTCATACTGTATGAATCTACCCCACCATTATAGTTTGTTAGAATTCAAGTTGATTAATTCATTCATCGCTTCTAGGTCACGATAAACGTATTTGACTTGAGCTTGACTGAATTGAACTGATATAATCATTCATATTTTACAGCAAAAATATGGTAAGAAATTACAAGAAAAAGGGAACTAGGAGTAGAGAGGTGGACGAACAAGCAATGTTAAAAGCTATCGATGAAATTTTGGAAAACAAACTCTTGGAACTCCCCCGTGGGATCTGGAGGCGGAGATGCTCGCTGAGCTGTACCGGCGGGTGTCGGAGACGCGAGCCGGAGGCGGCATAGTCTCCATCAAAGAGATTGCCGCCTGGCGGGTCGACGCCCGCCGAGACGTCATTGCCCGTTGGGCAGTCCGGCTGGAGAGGCCTCGGTATGGGTGCAGTGGTTGGAGCGGACATACGGGGTGCTTTTCTTCCGACTGGTGCAGGTGCTGACGGGGCACGGTAGCTTCGCCAAGTACCTGCACACGATCGTCAGGAGGGAGAGCACACCATCCTGTCACCACTGCGATTGCGACGACGACACGGCGTAACATACACTCGAGGTGTGTGCTGCGTGGGCGGGAGAGCGCCGTGAACTCGTCGCGATCATCGGTGCCGACCTGGCGCTGCCGACCATCGCCAGGGAGATGCTCAACAGCGTCAGGAACTGGGACGCGGTTGCCGCCTTCTGTGAGGCCGTCATCTCACCGTAGGAGGCCGCGGGTGATCGGACCGGGGATTTTAGTCCGTCATCCGCAGCGAGGCTTTTATTTTTAGAACACATTGCATTTATAGTATATCACTACATGATTATAATAATATTCATTCTAGATATAAACGTCTAGTCACGATTAAAAAAATAATACTTCCAGGGAAACCTCGCAGATTACCAAGTGCAAAATGTTAAATAATTTAAAAGTTCAAGATTTCAAGTCAAACAGCGGACGGCGGCGCATAGCCAATGGGTCGGTTTCCAGTTAATTAAATAATATAAACATTGGAGTAGTGAAACCATTTCCACTGGAGCACCTGCGAGCTTAGCTGCGGTTTGGAAGGCTGCCTTTGATAATATATATAAGACAAACTTGTCTTGTCACTCTTAAGCATTTTTAAGAATATCTTAAGAATTCTTTTTAAAATAAAAAAAAAAAATATTAAGAGTAAAAAGCACGATCTAAACCAAGAAGTATTTCATCATCATCATCATTTCAGCTCTTATACGTACCACTGTCGGGCTCGAGCCTCCTCTATAATAGGAGGGAAATTGACCTTACTATACTATGCTGGTCAGACAGATTGGTATAGGGTCTTATTTCGAGTTTTTCTTCTCTGGCATAGATGTTATATGTATATTATATCCTTAAGTCGTCTTTTACGACATTCACGGGCAAGATATGGGGTGGTGAATTGTAGTCTTACTCCGTCACCATACGGAAAGTAAGTATTTAAATACACTTAAAAAAATACTGAGATATTTGACATAAAATTTTATATCAGTAGTTCAGGGGCCATCCATTAATCACGTGAGGCTTGAAAGAGGGAGCGGGAGGGGTTTGACAAAAATCACGAACTATCACAAGGGGGGAGGGGGGTGTAGTAAGATATCACGGGTATTTATTTTTTCGTCAAACGCGCAATTTTAAAAACCCATAGACATGATGTCTTTTTTTTTTTTTGGGGTGGGCTGCGGTCGGCGCGCTTCCGCACCACTCCGTCCGGGGCGACAGAGGGGCTTAAGCACGCAACACCCGCAACCCACCCGCACACCACGTCGCCTTCGTCGTTGGGCCGACCACTGGAGCAGGGTTACTTGTCATCAGTGGTCGGCCCGATGGAATACCCCCTACCCGGGGTACCCTCCCATCGACCGACGTCCCCTCCTCGGGGAGGACGTCGGTCTTTCCTCACGCGATCGGCCTATCAGCGGGTGACGGACTAATACCCGGTCACGTCACCAGCGGCCTCGGCTAGGGCGGCATTGCACGCAGGTAATCCCGCCTGCGCCGCCCCAGTCGCCGGCAGCGGGTCGCATCATCGAGGCTGTGCTCCTCGCGCTCGCGACCCGCCGCCTCCTTCTGGGAGATAACTGCCTCGCAGAAGGAGGAGACATGATGTCTAGACATTTTTATCATGGTCCTTAATTTCAGAATAATATAACATTATATTTTATACCTGCATTTAAAGATAATACTATAAAAATTTTAAAATTCTTTGTAGGTACTAAAAATACACGTGGTGTTGGTTGGGGGGGGCGGGGGTAGTTTTAAATCTCACCAAAGTCACCAAGGGGGAGGGGGGTTAAAAAAAGATCACGTGATTAATGGACGCCCCTCATCACAGCTCATATACCCCACAGCTGGGCTCGATCCTCCTCTACAATAGGAGGGAAATTGATTCGCGTCAGTCAGACGTGTTGATATAGGGTTTAACTTCGACTGTTCCTTCTCTGCATAGATCTTATAAGGATATTATATATTTTAGTCGTGTTTTACGATACCCACGGGTAAGATAGGGACTGTTGAATTGTCTTCTTACTAGAGGATGGCAATATTTACTTTGTTACGACACGGAAAATGTCAGCCGTTCATCGTTCGCTTATTATAGTCATGAAAACACGCGTTTTAATTATATTTTTATACTAGCTGACCTGGCGAACTTCGTAACGCCATAATTTTTTTCGTAAATATATTTTCTAAATTTTCGAAAATATAGTCTCTAATGGAAGAACCATTACAGCTTTGTCGAGAAAGATTCGATCCTTTTGGTCGCGGCATTGTAAATGATGATTCAAAGAGAATACAAATTACTCATTATTGATTTCTGATGGAGAGGCCTCGGTCCGGGTTGCGAACCGTGGAGGCCTTCCGGCCGGTGCTGATGCAGTGGTTGGAAAGGCGGCACGAGGTGCTCTCCTTCCGACTGGTGCAGGTTTTGACGGGGCATGGGTGCTTCGCCAAATACCTGCATAAGGTCTTTAGGAGGGAGAGTACACCGTCCTGCCACCACTGCGATTGCGACGAGGACACAGCGCGCCATACGCTCGAGGCCTGCGCGGCTTGGGCAGTGCAGCGCTGTGAACTCGTTGCAATCATCGGTGCAGACCTGACGCTGCCGGCTATCGCTAGGGCGATGGTCGACAGCGTCGGGAATTGGGACGCAGTCGCAGCCTTCTGCAAGACAGTGATCTTGCGGAAGGAGGCGGCGGATCGTCTGCGCGAGGAGCGCAGCCTCGATGAGGAGATCCGCCGCCGGCGACTGGGGCGGCGTAGGCTCAACTACCTGCGCCTCCTGCTGCCCTAGCCGAGGCCGCGGGTGACGTGACCGGGGATTAGCCCGTCACCCGCCGAGAGGCCGACCGCGTGAGGAAAGACCGACGTTCTCCCTGATGGGGGCACGTCGGTCGATGGGAGGGTACCTTAATAGGGGGTATTCCGTCGGGCCGACCACTGATGTCAAGTAACCCTGCTCCGCTGGTCGGCCCAACGACGAAGGCGACGTGGTTTTGGGGTGGGTTGCGGGCGTTGCGTGCTTAAGCCCCTCTTTCGTCCCGGACGGAGTGGTGCGGAGGCGCGCCGACCGCAGCCCACCCACAAAAAAAAAAAAATTATTGATTTGACAAAATTATAATTATCAAATTTTCAAACATACTTAACTATAGACAAAATTACGTTCATTTGCGTTTTGTTATTACATATCAAATGCGTTTTTTTATACTACGTTTCATAGTGACTTGTATTCTCTTTGACATTTTGTGTCACGTCACACGGGAACGCGATCGAACGGGATAAAAGAGTTATTGGTGAAATCTTATAAACATCATTAGGAAAAAAACAGGAAAAAAAGTATCCTATGTCCGTCTCCTGGCTCTAAGCTACCTCCCACCATGTTTCAGTCAAATCGGTACAGCTGTTCTTGAGTTATAAATAGTGTAACTAACACGACTTTCTTTTATATATATAGATATAAATAGCAACCCGCCCTCGCTCCGCTTTGGCTTCAGTCGCCTTATCTGCGTAGTTACCGTTCCCGTGGAAATACTGGGATGTAATATAGCCTATTTTACTCCCTGATAATATAGTTTTCCATTGGTGAAAGAACTTTTGAAATCGGTTCGGCGGTTTAAGCGTGAAAGCGTAACAAGCAAACAAACTTACTTTCGCATTTATAATATTAGTAAGGATATTTTTCGAATTATTATTGAAGGGTGTTTTTAGTTTCTTATTAAACTACTATCCGCAATTTTTATTTTCAGTCCTGCAAATTCAATTAATACGTGTTTGTCAAATAAAGCTTCAATTAAATCTAGCGATCTGTAGCGAGTCAAAATCACATTTAAAAAATCTGATACTAAATAAGATACAGATAAAGCTAAGAAACTGTGCTTGTAAAAAGGTTATTCATTAAGACCAATGACATTAGCTCAGTTTTAAAATCAAATTAAAAAATTAACTATGAAAAGCAAAAATATCTAAACAATAGATATTCTCAAGACTAATTTAGTTCTAAGCACAATCACTTCAACTTTCTATACATGCTTTCAAAAATACACTATAATAGGTGCAAAATTATATCAAAACTTATCCCAACCAGCGACACAGCTTGCAAACTGCACCCATGCATTCTCGCTAGCATTACGTTTATCCACATAAGGGGCGCATTCCAGACGATTTACGAAATACAATTTGGCTGCAAATTGTCCTTATTATATAAACTTACTTTCCTGTTTAGAAAATTGTTTATAAAAGAGACATCTCTAGCGTAAAATTGCATAAATGTTGATATTTTTATAACATTTGACGTACAAAGTACGAAAGAAGCATACTCGTAGTATTATTAAGGCGAAAAGGACACTTGCTACAAGTAAAAGAAATAAAGGAAAATTATAACTATTGACTGTTTTATCGACGTAAAAAAGGTTTGACTGGACCAGATCATACAAGTGGCACTCGATCACGAGTTAACTATTAGAGTAGCCATTACTCTCCTCAACCACATTAGAGGAAAGCGAGAAACCCGTTCCATATAGCCGCCGGATAAGAATACTAATCCTTCTCAGACACGTTAAATGGTAATTATTTTAAATGTCCATTAAGTCTTTAAGAAATTCCAACGAAAAATAACTATTTAGCTCTATAAATAATAAACTTTATCTATAAAATATTACAGAGTTTACTAAATTTTTGATAGCCTCTCAGCCTGTAAATAATATTCATTCATTTTAATTACTCGTAAAAAAACTTTAGGTAACAAACTAAAGCTCGTAAAAAAACAACATAATAAAAAAGTTCAACATTGAGTTTGAGTAAAAGTCCGATTAATTAAGTTCTACACGAAAAGAATTTAATAAAAAACGATAAACGTTCAAGTTCCAATGAAGATTTTAAATAGAAAATGAGGCACTTTTATTTTATTTGTTAATCATGATTCATTTCGTATTATTTTTTGGAAAAACAATTGTTTGATAACTGCTTTATGTTAAATGCTTAGAATAATAACGTTTAGAAGGATAGTGTCGGTACTTAAACGATCAAAAATGTGAAGCCAAAAAATACTACATGCGCGCAAGCGATTTCACACGTACACACGCACACCACTATACAATAGAGTTGACTTGTGTACGCAGTGACCTTGTACACTATGAATGGATCCGGCGTATGGAACTATCTGGTTCCAACTTAAATGCTTCGTTGTTTGTGCACGGAGATATCTTCTATGAGTTATTATTCTAAGGTTAAATGGTACATGTAGTGAAGAATCATCATGATGCTGAAGGTAGCTAGTTTCGAATTTAGAGTTTCTTGTACATGGCAATCAGTCCAGGGCCTCCGTTACACGTGTTTTATAAATGGGTGGTCAATGACCAATGAGCAAAAGGTTTTATGTGAAGTATCTATTACCTGAGTATTGTATAAATGGATATTGATATCATTATAAAAATTTACACATTTTGAGTTAAAAAAAATATATAAGCAGTCGATCTGATAAAAGTAGATTGAATTAGTTATTATTAATAAGTCCTTTGTAAAGAATAATGTGTATTTGTACTTATCGACACACAAGAACTTATACGTCTTTCTTTGGCGTAATAAGATTAAAATCTTTCTAAAAATTTTATTCTTTTCGTTTGTAGAAAAACGATTCTAATAATAGAAATAAAGGTATTTAATATATTGGAAGTTTTATTATACCGCATTATCTAGTTGACATTTGTGACGGTGTGCGCGCGCATCTTAGAAATGTTGTCTAGCTAACTTCAAGGTGTCGGTTTTTCGTGATGGTGTGCACGCTCATCTTAAAAACTGTTACTCTAATCGTTTTTCCGAACGTGCCAAAAGAAGTGTAATATTAAAAATCTATATGACTATTATAAAAGTCAAGGGTTTATTTATTTGGACTTAATAATCTCTAAAACTACGAGTTTCAATTACAAAAACTTAATTTTATCAGCCAGTCTGTCATTCGTCGATGCATGCAGTTTTCGGTAAACGCACATTTACATAATGCTTCGAAAAACAGTACCAAGTAGTAACCATAAACGTCATGCAAATTGGTTGTTATTTAATTTTTAATTTTTGAATAATCCATGGTTAATCACTCGAATGACTTACCAGTTATGGAATCGGACCCATAATAGAAAGAAAGAATAACTACACAAGAGCTTTCCTTTTGTAATTGGAACACGCTATTATATAGGTTAAAGAATATAATAATGGAGAAACTTCGAGTCTCTCTGCGAGCTCTATCGATTCTCTAAGGGGGAGTGCTCTATTGAGCTGTTTGACTTGATATGAACGTCTCTGTTTTATCACCGTACCACTCGACCCCACAGTAAGATTCTCCCGTACCACCAGAAAACAATATCATCCTCGACTGGACATTTTGAGCGTTAATTTCTTCCACGCACGTGTAGCCTCTGGAATAAATTGCCTACTATGGTATTTTAGAAGCGCTATGATATGTCCATTTTAAATGATGTTTAGGGAGAGTTGTTCTCTCACAGAAGACAGCACCTTGCCTATATTCCCGGCACTACAGAGGTTTATGGGCGGCAGTTACCACTTAACATCAGTTGGAATACTCGCTCTTGTGCTGCCAACTGCCAATAAAAAAATATTAATAGCTAACAGTTAAAGTCTTCTAAACTTCAAAAAGCACAACGGCTAATTAAAATCTATAAGTGAGATCATAATTCAAAACTCGGTTAAAATCTTGACACAATCACGCGTTTGTCACGAAAAATAAAGAGATGATATCTCCCGGATCTTGTAAAAACGTCACCTTATTTGACGTGATTCTCAGGTCGCTTACTAATGCTGTGCCGTACCACGAATTTTCAACATCGCTTGAAAAATATCAAATCGGTTTCTATTTAAAAAAAAATTATATGTAGGTTTGTCGGAATAGAAATCGTTTTGTATTTTTAATGGAAATAAACAAAAATATTGTCTAATTAACCCCCTACGCAAAACGACAGAGTATTATAAGTTTGACGTGTCTCTGTGTATATCTGTCTGTGCATCGTAGCTCGAGAATAGAGGAATATGATTTTTTTTTGTTGAATGGATTTTTTTTATTGCCAATGGTGGCAAACGAGCAAGCAGTATACCTGATGGTAAGTGATGCTTGCTGCCGCACATAGACCTTTGCGATACCAGAGGCACAACCAGGCCCGTGCCTACAGTGAAAGCCATCGGAAGTGTTTTAGCTAAATCTGATGAAAAGTCCAAGATGGCCACCACAAAATGACAGATTACATATTTTTTCATAACTCCTTCAATATGGGTAACAAATGAATGGGTTTCACTAGTAGAATACACATATACAATACATTCTGTTAAATTTTAAATCCAAGACGGCCGCCATCATCAAAATGGCTAATTATATTCAATACTAGCAACCCGCCCTCGCTTCGCTTCGGTTTCAGTCGCTTTACCCGCGGCGTAGTTCCCGTTCCTGTGGGAATACCGGGATAAAATATAGCCTATGTTACTCCCTGATATTATAGCTTTCCATTGGTGAAAGAATTTTTGAAATTGGTTCGGTGGTTTAAGCGTGAAAGCGTTACAAACAAACAAACAAACAAACATCCTTACTTTCGCATTTATAATATTAGTATGGATGGGTATCAAATGAAAAGACTTGATTAGTACAATACCTAATATACACTATGACAAGTTTTGAACACAAGATAGCCGCTACTATAAAATGGTGAATTACGTTTTTCAAAGTTTTAGTTTTATTCGTGTCGGGGTTTAATCAAAATTTTCAATTTAACTTATAATATAATATGTAAATAACATTTAATAGATAGTATGTAAAAACTTCTAATAGAATTTTGAAATTAGCTAGTCAAATATTGCTAGAAATAAATGAGTTTATTTTCAAAATATGTTTCACTGATACATCTCATAAAACAGTTTTCTACATAAAAAAAAACATGTATAAAACCGGGATAGTCCGTTTAAATTCAAACACCTTGCAACACTAATTGGGGCACAAAGTGGCAGGAAAAGTTTTTTAGTTCGCTCCCGGCCGCTACCCTCGGTAAACCCTCCTCGGGATTAAGTGAGTGGTCTCCTGAAGGATTTGCTGACGCGACCGGGGTCGGAAAAAGTCGCCAATGGTTTGCGAACGATACGAGGGGAACGTGTGTGCGTTAGTAATTAAAGCTGTTTGTTCAATATAAATTTTATAGCTATAATTTTGGTAGTGAATCTTTATAATTATTTTTTCTCTGTGGTGATCAAGTAAGAATACAATTCACCACTCCCTGTCTTGCCCGTGGATGTCGTAAAGGATTACTGAGAGATACAATATGCATATAACATCTATACAAGAGAAGAAAACTCGAAATAAAACCCTATAGGTACTAACTCGCCTAACCAACGCAAGTCAGTGGCCTTTCTATTATAAAGGAGGCTTAAGCCCAACAGTGGGACGTATATGAAACGTGACAATGATATTTTAAGATTTTTGATTTTCACTATAATTGTATAGTTGACTAAGTAGATGGCGTATTGGTTATATTATCAACTTACCAAGGGTCACGGCTTTAATTTCCATGCAGGACAATTATTTGTGCTATCCACAAATTGTTGTTTCAAATTTGTGTCCGTTAATTGTGTGATTGTGAAGTCCGACAGTGACAAAATTATTATTCTTTTTAGTGCAATAACTGTTTTTAGAAAAAGAAAAAACACATTGAACTGCGTAGCTGATCATGAATTCAATAATTACGAAGTATAATGAACCTGAAAATATTGCTAACATTCTAAATTAAATACAAATGCATCAACTCAAAGATTTTTCCAACCATTTATTGCCTCTGTTGCAGGATCAACTGCAAAATAATTTAAAAACAAAATATCTCGTTTCAGTACTGAATATATTTCAGCACCTATACAATTTACTAATTAATACGTCAAGCAAATTCCATGTAAACGCTCTTTGTATACGCCGAGCCAAAAATTCCTGCATTTTATTACAGCATTATTGCAAAACTTTTTAAACTCGTTATTAAAACTATGAAAGAGAAGTGTATATTGCAAAAAGGAGAAAAATGCATCACAATTCAAGCCAAAGCCAACACACGACGTTCCCAGAACAGTTTCCGCACTAAACCTCCCAAGAATCTTATTAAAACTTGCCGCTACGACGTCCATTTGTTTAACTTTTATTCCCCTAGTATGGTTGGTCGAAAATGTCCCGGGCAAAGTCCACATGCAATAGTGTTGGGACGAACAATATAGTTTGTGACATCGGGATTATTGTGTACGATACTAGAATATTAAATTATTTGATATAATATACAATAATTTTAGATGGTATCTTATATATTTATATTTGATTCATCATCATGATCATAATAATCATCCCAGCTCATATACGCCCCACTACTCCTCCACAATAGGAGAGAAATTGACTTTACTATATCATGCTAGTCAGACGGGTTCGTATAGGGTTTTGTTTCGAGTTTTCCTTGTCTTGTATAGATATTATATGCGTATTATATTTCCTTACCTTACCTTCCGACTCACCACCTCTATCCTACCCGTGGGTGATCGTACGAGACGACTAAGGGATATAAAACACATATAACATCTATGCGAGCAAAGGAAAACTCGAAACAAAACTCTATACCAACACGTCTGACCAGCGTGGTATAGTAGGTCAATTACCCTACTATTATGGAGGAGGCCCGAGCCCAACAGTGGGACGTATATGGGCTGAGATGATGATGCATATTATATCCCTTAGTCGTCCTTTACGACATCCACGGTCAGGACAGGGAGGTGCATTGTACTCTTATCCCGTCACCACACGGAAATAGTTTCGTTTACGGATAGGTAATAGTGTAATTAATGATTCCAGATATTTACGCGCGTATTAAATATGTATCGAATACAATGTCACCACCTCTTATATTTGGGAGATGTAAAACTGTGTGAGAAATCACTACGAGAATGATCAGTGACCCTTTCATTGCGATCGCTGATCAATTACGAACGCCAACGCCCTCGGCAAGCGTGACTTTATTTTTTGTATTATTACTGGTGGCAAACGAGCATCCAGTACACCTGATTGCAAGTGATACTGCCGCCCATGGATCTTTGCTAAACCGCTGCATATCGTGAGGAAAGTGAAGGAAGTGTGAATGTGCGCAATGAGATTCAGTGATAAAGCCACAACCAAAACCCACCACACGCAAATGCCCTCAGAAATTTGGATTTTTGGCTTTCTCGTTCACAGAAGGCAGTGCAGTAACAAATTGCTACTAATAAGACGTCAAGTTCCTGCGAGAGTGTAGTACTACTCTGAAAGGACCGGCTGTAGACAGACGACTGTCGATAATTGGGTCCTACCACATAGATATAGCGTTTATAGTATTTACTCCATTGAGGAGAAGGCTAAGTATTTATATCGACATATTCCATTTCAGTATCGGGATACTTACATCACTATTAACTAGTAATGTCGTACAGTATGCCCGATTAGGAACTTTAAACTAGTTAACAAAATCTTATTCCTTCGAATCTGCACTTGAGATTTACATTACTTTTTATTTCTTTCAATGATTTATTTAATTCGAATATATGTATATAGGTACATCCATTACTTTTTTAGAAAAGTATACGCGCGTGGTGGAAAAAACAATTCATAGATCTGAACTTGGATCCGGCTGCTTGGCAACCAGTAGCTCAGTCAGAAGACTGAGCCACTGTTTGAGTATTTTTTTTCAATTGGGTTGGCCGCGGAACTCAGTACCGGTGGCCGGCTCAGTATCGAAGATGAGGCGATACGGTGGATTATGGAGCCGCCTTTCCTTGCCCCGGACAGAATGAACGGTGTGAGTAATGACCATAGCCCACCCAAAAAAAAAAAATCTTCTTTCATGATATATCGTGCTTCTAATGTCGCTTGTCGATGAACTTGGCTATCTCTTCATATTCATTTTTATTAAGAAATGCCTTTCTCACCATCATCATCATCATTTAGCCCATCGCTGTCCACTGCTGGACGTAGGCCTCCCACATATTTCGCCACAAAGTGCGGTCCTGTGCCATCAGCAAAGTCCTGTGTCGTCTGGGTACACTAAGTCACTTTCACCAGGTCGTCGGTTCACCTAGTAGGGGCGCGTCCTACACTGCGTCGTCCGATACGTGTTCGCCACTCGAGAACATTTCTTCCCCAGCCGTTGTCGGTTCGTCAAGTTATGTGACCTGCACACTGCCACTTCAGCATGCTAATTCTTCTTGCTATACCGGTTACACCAGTTCTTATACGGATTTTCATATTTCGGGTTCTATCTCGCAAAAAAATCTCGAGCACAACCCGCTCTATAGCACACTGAGCGACGTTCGATTTGCTTATGAGGCCAACATTCAGGGACCACGTTTCCGTGGCGTAAGTCATTACTGGTAACACACACTGATCATAGACCTGTGTTTTCGGACACTGAAGTATGTTGGATGAGGAGATCCCCTTAAGTTTCCCGAATGAACGTCCTCACAAATACGATGAAGACTAAATAATATCTATGAATTGTAAATAAAACTACTTTTACAGATTTTATCCCGTTTGTATTTACAAGTCAACGTTATTACAGATTTCTATAATAACGTTGACTTGTTTGGACGTCAGACATCTCAGTCAGCCTGTGACCATGAATGCTGTAAAGTGTACAAAACGTCGGGCAATTATAAATCAAATACAAACGCGACGGATTTTCGGTAAAAGTAGTTTTATTTACAATGTGTAGTGCTCGCGTAAACATCAGAAACTAATATCTATGAACTATTGAAAATAGTTATTATAGACCATTGGGTCCACGCTGTAATCACATCGCTGCTCTAAATTTCGCTTAGGTTGACGTAATTGATTAGTAGTCGGACCTCGGTTCGTCGTAGTCGAAAATTGATAAAGTTTAAAATGAAAACTTGGCCAATAGCTCACAAGTTGCCCGTTCGTTTGACATAAAATAGTTGTTTTCACATTTGAAACTGTAGTAGAATTTTGTTCGCTTATCGTGCTGTGCATAGTCTTTAAGGCCAAGTAAAATTTATCATTACATAACATAGTATTATTAATAATTAAAAACTGTTTTTACAAATTAATTATTTTATTTATGTAATTTTTTTGTTTGTGTTCTTTACCTACTCTATTCTAAAATTTAGAACTTTTCTTAGTATTGAAGTCACAGAATGTCAATCTTTGGTAAAATAGTTTTATTTTATACAGCGGACGCGACAGAATTCCTACTGCGCGGCAAAGGAGCATCGCATTAAACATTTATACAGTAAAGAATTTTCATAGCGACGGCAACATAATTCCAGTAAATTATATCCAAAATGTCATCCAAATAAATCCAACCGTTTAGAAGAAGTACACAGAGAGTGCTCATATTAATCATCTCCTACTTTTTTAGCTCTCTTGTTTAAGTACATTCTTAGGAAATAAATTTCTTAAGAAACTTAGATATTATTCGCAACTAACATTATTTGTTTGTCACACGTTCATACCTAAGTTACTTATCGTCCTGAAATTTCGCGTTCAACATGTACGCGAGTTATCGAAAACAATATGCGATACGTTTCACGATTCGACGATAAGTATAGCTTTTTTTTCTGGGGTGAGTTGCAGTCGGCGCGCTCCACGCACCACTCCGCCCGGGGCGACAGAGGGGCGAAAGCACGCACACCCGCAACCCACCCACGATGCACGTCGCCTTCGTCGTTGGGCCGACCACCGGAGCAGGGTTACTTGTCATCAGTGGTCGGCCCGACGGAATACCCCCTATTTGGGGTACCCTCCCATCGACCGAAGTCCCCCCCTCGGGGAGGACGTCGCTCTTTCCCCACGCGGTCGGCTTCTCGGCGGATGACGGACTAATTCCCTGGTCACGTCACCCGCGGCCTCGGCTAGGGCGGCATGAGGCGCAGGTATTCGCGCCTACGCCGCCCCAGTCGCCGGCGGCGGATCGCCACATCGAGGCTGCGCTCCTCGCGCAGGCGATCCGCCGCCTCTTTCTGCGAGATCACTGCCTCGCAGAAGGCTGCGACCGCGTACCAATTCCCGACGCTGCCAACGTGATAAATATACAGTTGCCAAGTGATTGAAAGTATAGTAGTAATGCGAGAAATATCGTGACGTAGTAAAATACTAAAAATGCACATCTTAACTCGCACAGAAAGTTTGTTTATATTAAATTTTCTATTAGCGTCATTACACAATAATCTGGGGGCACGGCAGTGCCCCCGCCAAGTCGAGCAAAAAAAAAGTCGGGCAAAACGCAACACTGCCGTAACATACTTTTTTCGAAGCCATTCAGGCCATTTTCGACCCCCTATAACTTCGTTGTTAATAAAACTAGAAGCTTGAATTTTTAGTAACCCAGCAGGCATTGCATACACATTGTGTATTTCAAATTTCATTCAATTTGAACCAATAGTTTAAGAATTATAACTAGTCAAAATTACGTAATTTTGTCACTCACTGACTGACTGACCGATCATCAATATTAAAGTGGCACTTCTAGCAAACATATAAGCTTCAAATTTAGAATACAATTAGTGTTTAGTGTATAAATGAAGGAAAAATTATGAAAGATTGTAATTTTCATCCAGTTTCCAAGATACACTAACTGCATAAATAATTTTGTAAATTCATATAAATATATAGGATTACAAAGTTACATTTGTAGTTAATGAAATATAACTTGGTAAAAAATAAGAATATATTTGTTGCCATTATTGCTTTCCTATGAGAATCGTAAAAACCGGCTAAAGACTGCACAGATGGCGTTGTGGTTAAGATACCAATGTACCGTGCTAGTGTTACGGGTTCGAATCCCATGCAAGACAACACCTTGTACGATCCACAAATTGTTGTTCTGACTCTGAATGTAATTTGTGTCTGTTAATTGTATGTTCTTTCCGTATGGTAACGAAGTAAGAATACAATTCACCACTCTCGTTGCCCCATATTGCCCGTGGATGTCGTATAAAACGACTATGGGATATAATATGCACATACCATCTGTGGAAGAGAAGGAAAACTCGAAATGAAACCCTATATCAACATGTCTGACCAGTATGGTATAGTGGGTCAAATTCTCTCCCATTGTGGAGGAGGCCCGAGCCCAACAGTGGGACATATGAAGGCTACGATGATGATGCGATGACGAATTATATGTTTGTAAAGCCCCCCACAATATAAGGATTATTATTCCCTTAGTGCAAGGCGTTGTCATTTTAAAAAAAAGATTCAACAGGAAGGAGAGTGGGCAGCAGCTCTCGCCGGGGAAATGTATAATATCTCACTGTGAAACCAACCCGCCTACCAAACGTGGCGACTACGTCATTATTCCTCATATGGCGAAGAAAAATGAGCTCTAGTCATGGCAACTCTGTTACCCTTGAGCGTCATCAACGAAGCATGGAGGGGGGGGGGGGTCTATGTTCTACAGTGGACGACGTTAGGCTGAACTGAATGATGGTTGGCATAATAGGTGTGGACAGATACCTAGATATAATTTTCTTCAATGATAACTTGTAAAATAGTCAATCAACTTAATGAAAAAGCAAGAGTGAGACGTGTCTTACGAACTTGTACCAAAATCTCTAAACTAAATTGCCTGAAATTTACCTGAAGGAAAGAACGCCATCATTAGGCTCGATTGCCATCAAAACGGAGAGGAGACTAGAGGTGTTTCAAAAAACCAATTAAATTTCTTTATTGCCACATCTCTCCGCTTAGTTTAGGTAGAAGTGATTCAAACGGAAAGGAAAGATGTCTCATTTTTCAGAGAGTGGGCTCTAAGAAAATCCGTTGTTGGTATTCAAGAAGTAGAAGATACCGGAAAGGAAAATAAGTAGGTTTATCTACAAAAAGAAATGAGATACCATGATTGCCAAGTCAATCTATTTATTTAAAACATAAAAGATCTTTAATATTGATATAGTCACTATAAGAAGTTGTTAGGTTTGCTATTTACTTAATAACTTACGCAGAAAGGTCCCTTAAGCAGGTACTGAATCAGTTAACCGACTTGGTATAACATAGATCTCACAACTGTTTATGGTAGAAGAACTCAGTTGCGAGGCTTGGCTTTTTTTTACAAGTTTTGTTTTCGATGGTATCTAATTACATGAAAGGACTCTGTTAAGATGCGGTTAACCAAGTCAAAATCATTAAATTTAAATTATTGTGTAAAGTCGAAAAAGAAGGATTAGTAAAGACCGTAAGACGTTTTATTAACAAAAAAAAAAGTTAAGCAAAAAAGTAATTAAAAATGACGTCATTATAAGAAAATTATTCAACGAAGCGATGTCTAAACATTTGCTTACTCGTAAATTTCCGGCCGTAAACTTTATTGGCAGGGAAAAAGAAAAATCTCGGCAAAATTAAATTTCATTAAATCCCTTAGCCAGTATTATGAAAACACACGTAGTATTAATATGTTCTATATGGTAAAAATAATACTTTTAAAATGATTCAACATATTGGTTGTTCTTTCTTGTACACGTACGAAACATTTTTTTAAAGTCTCATCTCAACTTATATACACTTTACTCCTACGCTCAAGTTTCCTCCACAACAGGATAGAAATTGACCTACTATACCACGTTGGTGAAACGGGTTGTTATAAAGTTTCATTGCGATATAAGTTATCTAAAGTAGCCATTTATAAAAAACTAGCAACTTGCCTTCGCTTCGCTTCGGTTTCAGTCGTCTTACCTGCGTAGTTCCCGTTCCCTTGGGAATACCGGAATAAAATATAGCCTATGTTACTCCCTGATATTATAGCTTTCTATTGGTGAAAGAATTTTTGAAATCGGTGCAGTAGTTTCGAAGCCTATTCAATACAAACAAATACTTCTCATGTTTATGCGGTTGTACTACTAAAAGTTTCGAACATATTCAGGCATTATGACCGCGAAAGGAAGAATGAAATATAAACACGATAAAATCAGCCAAAACAGTGCCATTTCATAAAAAAAAAACCTGATATCACCTTAATGTTCTTCTTCTTAATTATAAGATACCTCCTCTGTAGATAAAGGAGTAAGATTAAAATAAATGATATGTAAAACAAAAACAGGATAACAAATAAATTAAATGTTTTTGATAAAATATAATGTTAAATTATGATTAATATTGTGATATTATATTTACTGTATATTTGATTTCCGTGTGGTGACAAAGTAAGAATACGAGTGTAAGTAAATAAATCAAGTTCACGTCTCAATTTTAGATCCGTATGATCTCATATTTACCTACTATTAAGCACTTCCATAATAAGTCTCTCGAACACAAAGTTAAGGGTGGTTCTTTTTATGATCACTTCTTAGTGATTCGTAAGGGGAGTTTCCCCTATCTCTCACGATTCCGACCCCATATTACGCTAGCGTGATTATATGCGTTTCAAAAACGAGATAAGTTTATTACAATTAATTGGGAGGCGTCTTGATTTTTCGAGTAATGATCGTTGAGGTAGCCATACTTATAGAGGGGCAGTGGAAAATTGCTTGAATTTTTTTATTACTATGGGTGGCAAACGAGCAAACAGCACACCCGATGGTAAATGACACTACCTATGTAGTAAGGATACTACCTAAGTAAAGGCGTATTCCTTTGTTAGGCTGTTGCCGGAGTCATGATTGTTGTGGGTTTAATTACCAGCACAAATCCTTGTATGATCGCTAAGGATTGTTTCTAGCCTTGGTGTAAATCGTGTCCATTAATTGTATCAACATAGCACGAAGAATTAGCACGCTGAAGTGGCAATGGGCAGGCCCGGTCGAGCGATGTGGCCTTTCTTACCCAGCGGTAAGAAAGGCTCTCCAGTGGCGACCACGTATTAGACGACGCAGTGTAGGACGAAACTAGGTGGACCGACGACCTGGTGAAAGTTGCTGGGCGTCGTTGAATGCAGGAGGCACGGGACGGCCCACATCCAGCAATGGACGGCGATAGGATGAAATGATGATGATGAATTGTATGTTTATAAAATCCTCCGAAACAACAATTGTTATTCCTTAGTGCGGAATATTTTTTTTTATTGCAAACGGTGGCAAACGAGCAAACAGTACACCTGATGGTAAGTGTTGCTGCCGCTCATGGACCTTTACAAGGCCGTTGCCTACCGCGAAGAAAGCGAAGGGAGTGTGAATGCGTGCATTGAGGCTCGGTGATACCAAGGGCACCACCAAAACCCTCCACACGCAATCACCCTCAGAAAGCTGGGCTTCCGGCTCTCTCGCTCACCGAACGAAGCACAGTAACAAATTGCTACTACTCAGACGTCGATTTTCTGCGAGAGCATGGTACTACCCCGGACGGACCGGCCCGCGGCTGTAGACAGATAACTGTCGACAGTGTGTTCCTACCACTGCTATTGCTATATGGCTATAAAGAAATGGTGGTATTATGTTAAGACGTGTGGATATAATTACTCGTGTGTTATAGGTTTAGTTATCTTACTTCTTAGTGTTCACATTAACTTATGTCGTATGAATAAAGAAAATATATTTATTTAATAATACGCGCAGGCTCTGGAATGAACTACCTGCTGCTGTGTTTCCCGAGCGCTATGCCATGTCCTTCTTTAAACGAGGTTTAATAAGAGTATTTTCTTCACGGTAGGCAACGGTCTGGCTGCGTGCCTGCTATTGCAAAGGTCCATTTGCGACAGTATCACTTACCATCAGGTGTGCTTTTTTTTTATTTAATTTTTTTTTTTTTATGTGTGGGCTATGGTAAGTGCACGCGCGGTCCAGTCTGTCCGGAGCGATTAAAGGACGGCATGCGGGCCCATAACCCACCCGTACTCACGTCACCTCGTTGCTGGGCCGACCACCGGAGCAGATGTGACTTGTCGTCAGTGGTCGGCCTGACGGAATACCCTTTCTGGTAACCTCACCTCGCGACGTCCTGGGACGTCGGTCGCCGTCGCGCGGTCAGCCTCTCTGCGGGTGACGGACAATTCCCCGGTCCGATCACCCGCGGCCTCGGCTAGGGCGGCATTAGGCGCAGATACTCGCGCCTGCGCCGCCCGAGTCGCCGGCGGCGGAACGTGTCACCGAATAGGAGCTCTACTCGCACACGATCCGCCGCCTCCTTCCGTGAAATTACGGCCTCACAGAAGGCGGCGACCGCGTCCCAGTTCTTGACGCTGACGAGCATCTCCCTGGCGATGGTCGGCAGCGCCAGGTCGGCACCGATAATTGCGACGAGTTTACGGCGATCCCCTTCCCATGCAGCACACTCCTCGAGCGTGTGCTGCGCCGTGTCCTCGTACCATCAGGTGTGCTGCCTGCTCGTTTGCCACCATCCGTAAAAAAAAACTTAGCAACATGAAATTTTTATTGTTTCTTTTTGTAAAGTAAACTCACTAAAAATGATTTTGGGTAATTGAAACCGAGCAGAGGTAATGTAGTGGCAAAGTTTATATGGGAAGAAAAAAACATTTATCCCTTGTCTTCAAATTAAGTGAAAATCATCACCATCATCACAGCTCATTTATGTCCCACTACTAGGCTTGAGCCTCTTCCACAATAGGAGGGAAATTAATCTACTATACTATGCTGGTCAGACGTGTTGGTATAGGGTTTCACTCCGAGTTTTCCCTCTCTACCATAGAAGTTATTTGCATATTTATATCCCTTAGTCGTCTTTTGCAACACCCACGGGCACGATAGGAGATGATGACTTGTATTCTTACTCCATTACCACACGGAACATCGTATGGGAAGAAGAAATCTTGACTCCTTGCTTTCAAATTAAGCACAATTACTCTTTAGTAAAATTAAATAAATGTTTTAGCATTTGAACAACACCTTTTATAATAATAATAGTAACAGAAAAAATAGGTAAAATAATAGTTTAAATTTTGCGGTGATACATTTAGTTGATTTCATATATGCAGAGATGAGTTAAAAAGAAATATTCTGAAAATCAACAGCAGCAGAGTGCTTTTCCTAAAGGGAAGTAAATTATTGGATGCATTTTGCTTTGATATATTTCATCTTGCAATATAATAATTACAAACATATTTAAACGGTATGATTTCTTCACGAAAGACGAAATGGCAACCAAATGCTAATATTTAATGTAATCAATCGAACAATATATAAGACGAAACCCTATAAACGAACGCATATCACAAAAGTGGAATATCGGCAGTTGTACTATTTGCAAATAAGTCACATTAAATTAATTGCTTCTGCTATGTGATGACGGAATCAGATGACGGTATCATAAAGGACGACAATCATCATCATCACCACTCATCATTACTTAGGGCCGACTCAATATGTGCTCTTCTTTTATAGTGCACATTGCAAAAGTTATTTGGCATTAGTTTTATGACTGGCCACCTGTCTGACGTCAACCTTCTTGGGAAGGCAATTGTTGACTGAACGGTATCAGTTGGAGTAGGAGTCTATGTACGGTCGAGGTATAAATAACGATCACAGAAAGAGACGAAAAAAAAATCCAGTCTGACCAGCTCAATATCACTATAGCTCAATTTCATAGCTCAATTTCACACCCACAGAAGATAAGACAAAAGAAATATAAAGAATATCTTTCTAGTGAAAACTCCTCGCTGTCGTCATTTTAAATTAGCACCCTTATAGGATTCCTCTGATCTTGTCACTGTAATGGTGAGTGTACAGAGAGATAATGTCAAAAATTGAATTAATTTGTCGCAGCTTAGTTGGGAGAAGGCACGACAGTTTATATTAGGAGTAATGTCAAATATTTTTTATGCAGGAATTTTTTAACGCAGATTATTTCATAATTCATCGTTAGTAGACGTTTTTATGTTATCCTGACTAATGATGTAGATGCGAAAGTGAACTTGTATGTTTGTTTCTCTTTTAATCCTAAACTACTGCACCGATTTTAAAAAATTCTTCCACCAATGAAATACTATGTTGTAGTCAGTGAGTAACATAAGCTATATTTTATGCCTATATTCCAAGAGGAACGGGCACTGGAAACGCAGCCAAAAGCCACTATGGGTATATTCTAATATGATTTATCTTCTCATCTGACGACGAGTTAAGAATAAAATATGTCATAACTACTTACTTTCTTGCCAGAATCGTAAAAGCCGTCCGAAGGGAAGTCATCCGACGGTGGAGAGAGGATCTAGAGTCCCCCGTAGCAGGGCGGGGGACTGTGGAGGCGGTTGCGCCACATTACCTCTGGCTCAGGAGAAGGCATGGCAACCTTACATTTAGGTTGGTGCAGGTGCTTACCAGACATGGGGTCTTCGGTAAGTACTTCGCAGAGCGGGCACGCGAGGCACTTGCGTCCGCAGACTCGCTCCACCGGCGGCGACCAGGGAGGAGGAGACACCGCTATGCGCTCCTCCTCCCACCGCTCTGAATGATGACAGGACGTGGCCAAACGGCCATGCGTTGGGGTGTAGGGGGTAGAATGTCATCAGACGATCTCTCCGGCACCTCGTAAAAGCGTGGAAGGGGCCGCTATGGTTTTAGCGGGTATTTCGGTCACTTCTATGGCCGACGAGTCCCACACATACGCCCCCGTCTGTAACTGGGGATAGTGCGTAAATGCATTTCCACAGCGAGAAAAAAAAAAGAATCGTAAAAGGCGGTTGAGGGATCAATTAGAGAGATGATCAGCACCACGATTACAGATTTTGTCGAGAAACCCCTAAAGGGTTATATAAAAAACATTTTTTTTTTGGATTTATATGCCAAAAAAATATTCAACAGATACCACATACTCGTAATTTATACGACAGCCACTAAATGCAAACATAAGATACTAACTATATTTCCTACCCTATCTCCCGAGTCCTCGAGTTTTTCTCGTTGTCTAATCGTCTGATCCCGGATAGTGGGATGCTCGTTAGTATAATGGCAGTATTAATTGCCGGTCGTATTGTTTGCTGTTGTAGAGCGGCGGCAACAATATCGATTCGTGATAATCGAAACGTAATCGAATGTGATAGGTGCAGGCGTCAATGTATGTGTACGTCCAATCAAATTTATACACCTTTGTGCTACACTACGAATGTTAACTGACAATGAACTTACAGTTCAATCAGCGAGATTGCCTTTGACAGTTTAAAATTTTGTCATTTACAACGGTCTGCAGTAAATGAGTTACTGTTTTCTTTTTTACTGTTTATGATTGCAAATGAGGTACGCAGCACATTTAATGGTAAATGATTAACACTCATGGGCGTATAGAATAAGTATGATATAATTAACAAGTAGCATGTGAATAATCATATGAAATGTTATTTCATACTTCACACCTGCTGCCTTAAAATTCATGATAACTTCTTTGCAATGATTTGTAATATATCGCAAAATCATTTGTTTGTTTATGAAATGAATGAATTTAAGAAATAAAATTTCACTTGTTGCTTGACATTCTTTAAGTGCAATACGTGTGTGTAGTGCATTACGAAAAAACAATAACCAAACAAAAAAACATTAGCGCATTACGAAAAAATCATTGGCTCTGAAATTACACATATGAAATCACTATGAAAAACAACATAATTTCATTAAATGATAATGAAATAAAAGTAGCAATTATTTCCATGTCTAGTATAGAAATAAAGAGGGCGCATAGTAAAAATACCGTGAAGAAAGCGCTCTTAAACCTCATTTAAAGAAGGATATGTCGTGTATTTTTTTTATTATAGGTACTACTCAGACGTAATAGTCTAAGTAGTGCTCTCCTAAGTGTCTAAAGTTCGATCCTCATGTATTACGGCTATTTGCGCGAACAACAAATGATTTTTGTAAGTCTAAGTGTCATATTCTTTAATAATATATTTTAGAAGCCTTGCAACACATTCTTAGTATTTACCTTGAAATAAAAAATGCATTTAATAGACCTCGTATTATTTTCATATCACCTATTGCCGTGTGTGTAGTGGGTATCTCAAGAGACGACGAAGAAATTTACATCGTCCTGGGCGAACATCATCTGATGCCAACTGGTCACAATTACATTCCAAAAGACGACAGGCGGCCGGTCATGAAACGATTGCCAAAACTTTAGCTATATGTACTAAGAAGAGTACATACTGAGTGGACCCCAAATAATCGTGATAAGAGCAGGAGGATGATGAGGGATCATCCATATTAATTCAATAAATGAACGTATTTAAATATCAAATATTTTTAAGGATTTAATGAGAATTTATCCTTATATTACGGCGGATTTATCCTTATATTCCCTGTGAAGACGGAGTAAGATTACAATTCACCACTCCCTATCTTGCCCGTGGATGTCGTACAAGACTACTAAGGGATCTAATATGCACATAAGATCTGTGCAAGAGAAGACAAACTCCAGACCAGCATGATATAGTAGGTTAAATTCCCTCCTATTGTGGAGGAGGCCCGAGCCCAATAATGGGACGAATGTGGGCTGTGAACCCCCAAGGTTTTTCTTGAATGCAGAATGAGAACAAAGCCTTACAGATGGCACAAAGTAAATTTGTATGTATGGATTATGTAAAGGTCCTTAATCTTTTCTCAAATATCCTATTCTTATCTTAGCTCACATACCTACTTTCAACTGTTGGACTCGCGCCTCCTCTACAGTAGGATAGTAATTGACCTCCTATAACCACGCTGGTTAAATGGGTAGGGCTTTGTTTAGAGTGTTCTTTCTTTTGCATATATGTTATGTGACTAGTATATCCCTCAATCGTCTTTTACGACATCCACAGGTTAGAAGCGGTGAATTGTATTCTTAATTCGTACCACACGAAAAAAAAATTATTCAGGGTACAGATAATTCAACAGTATACACAGAAATTGCAATATTAGATTATCTATCGTTAACCTTTCTGTTTAAAAAAAGCAACATAAATAAAAACTTCAATCAAATTACACACTAATAAATCCTTCAAAGAGTTTCTAATAAAGTTAATAAATTCGGGTATCGAGAATCGAGTTTTTGCTTGCCCATCACTACTCGCTGAGAGTGAGGTTCGTGGGATTAACGAGTCCCGGAGTTATCCCGGGCAAAGTTGAGAGATATCTACAAACGGTCCCGGGCTGATTTGTTTGTGTTGTTACGCGTCTATTAAGTTAACAACAGTTATCTTGGTAGTTTCGATTTTGTTCAAACACTTCAGTAGTTAATATTTTACGGGCCTGTTTGTTGACCCCAGTGTATTATTAGCAAGCAATTGCCGCCTATAAAAAACGAACATGTGTAAAACCCTGTACCAACAGATTTGACCAGCGTTGTATAGTAGGTCAATTTCCCGCCCATTGTGAAGGAGATTGAACTAAAATATTTGTGTCACTATATAATGATTTCTGATGATTATGCGAGCATTGTAAATTACAGATTGTATTAACGATGACTCGTTGAACTTGAGACATCTTAGTCCGCCCCTGACCATGACCGCTGTAAAGTGTTCGAAACGTCGGGCAATCAAAAATCAAATGCAAACGCGATAAAATCTGTAGTTTTACTTGCAATGTGTCACTACATTTTTTTAAACGCTGTTCTAAGGAAAGATAAAGGTGGCTCGCATTGCATGCGAATCTACAAACATTCAATTAAAAGACATAAATTACAACCAGACTCATATAATTTGTGGAGCGCACCAAGTTACTCTGAGTGGAAGTCGAACCCGCGGCACTTAACACGGTAACGTCGGTATCTTAACCATTACACGATTCTATACAGTTTTTTCCGTGTGGTAACTGAGTAAAAATGCAATTATAAATATCGCCTATCTTGCGCCTGGTTATCAGAAAAAAACGAGTAAGAGATGTAATGTAAAGGGATAAATCTTTGAACTAATTACAACCCTTTCTGCATTAACCCTCAAATGGTCTGACCGGCGTGGCATAATTGCCACCATGGTTCCTCTTGTAATGGCGGGGATTCGAGTCTAGCAGAAGAAATTTCATAGACTGAGACAATAATGATAATTTATACACAAGTCTGTGCAAACTTTGCAGTCCTATATATCGTGGAATTTTTCCGAAACGTACATACTCAGTAAATGATATAGAACCATACTATAGCATTTATTCAATAAAATAAAAACATAAATTCTTATCATATGCAATTTTTTTTTTTGTTTTTTTTTTTTTTGTGTGTGTGTGACTTAGTTGTTAGCCTCAGATGGCTGTGACAACTTTACCCGGACTGGTGGGTAAGCGCTGAGGGCTCTCAACCCGTTTGTCATTTGCAATGCCGGACGTTTCCTTAAAATATCATTTTTGTATAACTGTAACATTAAGGGCATTGACCGTAGGTACGGTAGCATGTTCAATGACCTATTAAAAGATAGACCAAGGTCGCGCGACTCGGGCGCATTATAAAAGAAGAAAGGGGTGCGGGACGCGGGCGGGTGACGAGCGACACCGAGCTCTGAGATGTTGTGCCTAAAATTATTTTGTTTTACCTACTATTGCGATTTAATACGAATGCTATGTCGCAGGCATGTTGGGCACAATACCGTTGCATGTCAGGCAAACTTAAGAATGTCTATTTATCAGACTTTTTTCCTAATTGTATTATGTTTTTAGTTATGTGGGGAAATGAAGAATGATTAACTGAGTACATACGTTTCAGGAAAACAGCCAATTAAATTCCACGGTATATAGTCCATATATAAAAAATCTTATTTACGAGCGAAAAATTCAAATACACGTGGGCCTCGAACTCACACCAATGGAAAAGCCATTCCCATCGTTCTATCAACTGGACCGGCAGGGACTACCTGTAAGATAACCTACGTCTCATTCCTATCAGTCTTTATGGGAGACGTGCGCCATCTACCAAGAATATAAACATATCAGTATAAAAGTTCTATTCTAAACTAGCTTATGCTCGCGATTTCGTCCGCGTGGAACAGTTACTTTGGGTTAATGCTAACTTTAACCTGTGACTTTGTTTACGAAGGTGAAAATATTTTTGAATAATAGAATTCTGTCACACATGATTTTTGCGAAACCTAACAGTCTATGCTCTATGTCTAGTGCACTTAGCGGGAGCTCTCAAAAGGAAAAAAAAAGATTCTGAAACATTTTTCATTGTTGCTCTGCTTCTATTAGTTTTAGCGTGATGATATATGGCCTATAGCCTTCCTCGATAAATGGGCTATCTAACACTAAATAAATTTTTCAAATCGCACCAGTAGTTCATGAGATTAGCGCGTTCAAACAAGCAAACTCTTCCACTTTATACATTAGTATAGTGTATAGATATACAGTATAATAAAGCTAGTATCTACATACAATACTAAATACAAATTTATTATGTCACTTTATTGCATATGATCAAAACATCGTTTCAGATCGGCTTAGGAGTATCTTTATATCGTTTAGAGAATGGTGGGCGATATATACACATTATTCTTATTGCCTTTATTGGAACGTTATAGGAACATAAATAAACACGTTTGTTGAGTATTTTCACATGTTTCGAAACCCCCCCATAGAGCAACAGAGGGTCGCAGCGATATAATGTCTCGATAAGAAACGAATTTCCATTTAAATCTGAGTTTACTTAAGGAAATATTATTTATTGGGGCTAGTATACAGGGTTGAATATTAACTGTATTGAATTTATGAGTATTCGTGTATCTAGTTTCTAACTTATATTTGGTACAATCTTTTTATTCATTTATTGCTAATCGGATCCAGATTTGTATTGATGAAAATATTTACAAGTTCAAAACTTTTTTTCAAATTTCTTTGTAATTTTTTCTGCCAACAAATGTCTCATTTACAGTTGCTGAAACTTTAAAATACTGCAATACATAGCTACCAAATGAATTGGGATAAGATGCTATTGGCAGTTTTCATTTTCTTGCAGTGGTATTAATAACTCTAGTCATTTATTCCTCTCAAGCGACACATTGTATCCTTAACTAACCACCACGCATACTAAAAATGAACTTTATTTAGTACTAGTAGGAGCTATTTCCGCAGCTTCGCTCGCCGATATATAGAACTATTCAATTTTCTATACCCGGGAAACGACAAAAAAAATTCATGCCGGGCTCCGACGAGCTTATCGTCAGCGTAGCAAATTCAACCCTGCCCAGGGAGGAGTCCCTCTCTGAACGCTGAAATGTATCAGATGTCTCACAGAGTTTGTCCCCGCCGACCTTTTGTGGGACACTACGTGACATGGGTGTGCGCAAAACGCCCCGTGCGCAATCCATTCAGAGCGTGCGGTACTGAAAAAGTGAAACGGGTGACCTCAAGGATCACGTGATATTTGCGTGATAGATGAGCGGTTTGAAGGCAGACCACGCATGGCGGTAAAACTGGTACAAGTGGACCTCCTACACGAAGTCGCGGTAATGCCGCTGGCTGCGGATGTAGGATCTTCAGCTACGAACACACGCCTACCACTAGACCCCCTTTGAAGGCAGATGCCGCACCCTGGGCATGGCCACATCCCAGATTCGCAATAACACACTGTGGATGCAGACATCATCAGCGTCTATTCTGTCGTTGAGGACAGCCACTTTTGCATGAAATTAATGTATATATGGTTCAGAATATGAGATTTCTATTTGCACAACAAGCTTTAGGATGGCATTATTAAATTATCATGGCACTTCACTAGTTAGGCTATATGTGCCATTTAATAATGCTATCTTACTGAACTTTCTGTGTGGAGACGGAGTAAGAATGCAATTCACCACTGGAGTAATACAATTTACCCATAGAAGTCATGAAATACGACTAAGAGAGAGATTAGAGAAGGAAAACTCGAACCAAAAACCTAAACCCTATACCAAAATGTCTTCCCAGCATGGTATTGTACAGTGATGGGCAAAGTATGGCCCGCGGGTCAACTCCGGCAGCGAAAGTATTTAATCCGGCCCGCCGAGAGCCCATCCATCCTAAATATTCTATTCAGCATTTTGGCGCGAAAAATAAAATCTGACGTTTGTAATTAAAAATATACGAATTTTTAATGAAAGTCAATTCGTCAGGGGTGTTTTGAGCTTTCATTATCTCATAATTAACTTGCCATAATTATAATTATCTCAGTAGTCTGTCACAGGTATTAGTTTATTTATCCATTCTATTCACCTATCGGTGAAGCTAAACTAGCCGCGTAGTTCATATGTTGGGAAATACGAGGCGCAAAGCGTGGTGAAATGTGAGGCGCAGGCGGCGGGGGCGAAAACGGAAAAACTCAATCAGAAACCGATTGACTGATGAACATCTTATCGCACTGCTGAAAGTTGCTTCGTTACAGATGGAACCTGCATTCGAAAATATTATGGAAAATCAAAAACAATTCCATATATCTCACAAGCCTAACAAGGCGTAAAAGTAAAAGGTATTTTGTTTATTAAAAAGCCTCAATACAAAATACATTTTTCTATAATACTGGCCCTCTTCTAGAATTTCTTAAACGTTGTGGCCCGCCATTAAAAAAGTTTGCCCACCACTGGTATAGTATATTAACTGCTCTCCTATTGGGGAGGAGGCTTGAACCCAGCAGTGAGTGGGTCATGTATGAGCTGAGACGACGACTGAACATTGAGATAACAAACAAAACTTAATAAACAAAATTCAGATGAAAAAAATTCTTGTCAAATAAAAAGCTTTGACTACTCGAGAGGGTCCAAATTAAAATTCGCGTAGGCTCTCCTATCAAATATTAAGGGTCATCATTATAACTTATAGGCATAAAAGTGAGTACTCAGCGACGTCTTTAATTTGACAATTAAATTAAGGTCGTATTTTGAGATGGACATTTCAACAAAGAAATAAAAATTATATGAAAAAAAGACGAGAAACACCATTTGAGAGACTGAAATAGCAATGTTATTTATACTTGATATTTTGATTAATAGTAATAGGGATATTGATATTTTAATTAATAAAAGGCGGTCCTTTTTCGTTACAATAACTTTTTTCATTATTATATATTCCCAAAATTATAGTAACAGAATGATTTCTGATGTTTACGCGAGTATTACACATTTTAAATAATACTTTACGAATTTTATCGCGTTTGTATTTGATTTATAATTGCCCGACGTTTCGAACACTTTGCAGCATTCATGGTCACGGGCTGACTAAGATGTCTCACGTCCAACAAGTCATCGTTATTACAGACAAATATATATCTGTCCATCAAAAATCAAATACAAACGCGATAAAATCCGTAGTTTTATTTAAAATTTAAGTAACAGCTGGTTTTGGCAGTTTATGATATGGACACATCCCATCTGTTACGTATGGAACGACGGAAGCGCGGCGTTTCGTTCTGTAACCCACCATGGTCGTCAATAACCTTATGGATGGATTGAAAAACTAGTAATATTAGAGAAATTAATCTGCAGAATTATTTTAGATATAAAATACTATTTTACTACGGCGTCATCATTTCAATCCCTATATATCCTACTACCGGGCTCAAGACTTCTTGAAAATAGAAGGGCAATTTACCTACTATACCACCCTGGTCAGAAGACTTGCTAGAGGGTTTTATTTCGAGCTTTCCTTCTCTTGTAAATATATTATATGCATATTTTACATACCTTAGTCATCTTTAACGACACTCGCAAAAAAGATAGGCGGGGAATTATAATCTTACTCCATCACGACACGGAAACCTCCGATGTACTCTAAAACAATCTTCACATACATTAATTCATCAGAAACTTCAAAAAGATGGAAACAACTTGTTTTTCAAACTCGACATTATGCAGATTCGTCCTACAAAATATCTTATTTAAGCAATAAACGGACTGGGACGCCGTATAAAAATCTACGCACGACCGAATGACTGTTTCAAAGTTTGGTTCAAGTAATAAACTTGCCGCTGGAGCGCGGGAGGCCGGTGTCTTAATGTGCCAACTTCCTTTTTATGATGTGACAATATGTTCCGAAGAAGAAATGAGTCGCCAGTGTGTGTGTCTTGGGATTTTGTTGTAATGCCGATGGTAAATGTTAGTGTTGGATATTAAAGAGAAGCACTTACAACTTTTCGTAGTAATATAGAAGATAAATTCTCGGAATAAGATTAATATTGTAAGTGGAAAAGCTTATAGGAGAATGAATATTGCTGAAATTGGTAATCATAATAACCATATGACCGCACTTGGGTCACAAGATCTAAAATCAACCGTGACTTGCCACTTTTGATGACACACAAATTTATTTTAAGAATATATTTGTACCCATATTCGCAAATAAATATGTAATTGATTGATTGACTTATACGAAACATCTTATACCGCACTTACTACAAGTACATTTTATATTGTAGTCATTATCATGCTACTCTTATACCAACCACTTCGGTCGACACAATAAGTACTTCTCTTCTATCGTATAGATATAAGTAGAAATATGATAGGACAAAAGAAAGTTTAGAAGGAGCGCTAATGATTTTAAACGGACAAGACAAAGATACTTATTTTAATCTATACCAATAAATAAAATTGGAGTGTCTGTTTGTAATGTTAAAATAATAGGCTTTTTTCATGTTCACACCGTTATTTGCACTATACATATGCCTAAAAATTACTTTATATTTTTTTGTCTGTCTGTCTGTTTGTTCCGGGTAATCTTCAAAACGGCTGGACCGATTTTAAAAATTCTTTCACCAAAACAAAGCTATTATATCAGGGAGTAATATAGGCTATATTTTATCCCAGTATTCCCACGGGATTGGCAACCACGCGGGCCACTGGAGCCGAGGCAAAGCGAGGGCGGGTTGCTAGTCTAATAAACAGTAATTAAAACAATTACAAAAACTAAATTTTTGATGCAATTTATTCAAAAAACTACTACTACTACAACTTAACAAAAAACATGTGAATACATGTTTAATAAGTTTTTAGTGTAAACGAGCTCACGCGCACACGCACGCATATAAGCAGGCACCCATGCATGCATGTAACTACTCACGCAGGACGCATTTATAAACATGTATAAACACTACATATTCATAACATACATTTTGCCTTTTATTACTACTGTAGAATGAGGGTTCAATCTATTGCGGTTAATGTGATAGGGCTCCGAAACCCATAGGTAGTTGCTATTAAGAATTTACACAGATAAAATCAACAAAACTTTACATCCCAATGCATGAGGTTGCCGTTTAATTTTGCTACTGAAATGATAGATTACCACATAGAGTCCTCCTCGTATTCACTCCCACAATAAAATCTTTCATTTTTTTTGCTTATTAGCACATTTATTAAATTTTCCTTACTGTAATGCGAAATCAAGTATCGTTCTCCGTGTGATGACGGAGTCAGAATACAATTCACCACTCCCTATCTTGCTCTTAGATGTCATAAGAGACAACTAAGGGATATAATAAGCATATACTCTATGCAAGAGAAGGAAAACTCGAAACAAAACCCTATTTCAATACGTCTGAGTAGCGTGGAATAGTAGGTCAATTCCCCTCCCATTATGGAGCTGAGCTCAACAGTGGGATATATATAGGTTGAGATGACGAAGTATCGTGACAAAGCCTGCATATTTGTAAATTCAATAAAAATCTCCTAGTCAATCCCGGCTGTCATAAACATCAGTTAGATTTTGATATGAGCCGGCAGTAAGATAGAATAGCCATATATTAGATCTAAATCTGGAATATTCTTATTTCTTTAGGTTGCAAACGTCGCGTGTCATTAATTCCAAGGAAATATACGAATAATATGGCGCAGTCTAAACAATCAGCCGACTCTTAGACATTTGTAAAAGACTTAGGACATTAACGGAAATATGTACTAGATTATGATAAAACCTTAAAGATTTCTCCAAAAAAGAAAAAACAACTTTAAGAATTTATGAACCCGCATTTCAATGGACAGTTCGTTCTTAGACTTGAACTCTGAATATATGTACCTAACATTCAATGACCCAAAAGAATATAACATTGACTGAAATTTTGATTCTAATGTTCAATCAAGTTGGAGTGTTTTTGGTTATTTCACAGTGGAAACTTCTTATGCAGTCAATCTCGATCTACGTTCAGTAGAGGGCGTACCATGATAGCGTATCGAAATCATTTCAATAAGTAAATGTTAATACTGGATAATTGCAAGTAACACGCAGGAGCTCATATTTCCGGGCCGGCCGACGAACTCGGTATTGGTGGTCGGCGCAATGGGAAAGGCAGGTGATGGGGCAGCGCGCCGCCCTTTCGTCGCCCCGGACGGAGCTGGATGGCGTGTTCACTGACCGTAGCCCTCCCCATAAAAAAAAGGGAACTCATACTTATTGGACGTTTGATTCAACCGCTGCCCTGTACAGATGTTTCGTTCATCCTCGGCTTTAGGGAGCCGTTTTGAACATAAATTTTATATATTATGTATTAATTTTATTTAATGTTTTCGTTCACTGGTTTTGTATTTTTTTTCGGCCTGTATCTCATATTTATTCTTGTATTTTTCTTTAAGTTTCAATTTATAGAACCATGTGTTCTCTCTCTCTCTCTCTCTTTCTGTTTTAAAGCACTCTATCAAAATGTTTATATATATAATTTAGTTCTCCAACTTTTCAGATACAATCACAAAACTATCATGTGATCCAAAAATGTAGTCTGAGGTTTTATAAATAGCCTAACATGTCAAACCCTGAATAAACAAAAAGTAATCAACAATGTAATCATTGAATTCAAACAAAACATAGCAAACTATTAAGTATTGAACATTAGTTCTTAAGAGAAAAACAATAAAATACGAGTGTACGGTTCGACCAGTAAATATCTACACAAATTGCAATAAATCCCCGCGTAACTCTCCCAACTTGCACCGCTGGATGTTCAAAGGGCGGTACAGTGATAATGGTTATGGCTAAAGTTGCTCTGAAATTGTACTGAGTATTCCGTGAAGCTATACAGACGATAGCAATGGTCGACCACGACTTGTATCGAAAGAGTACTACTACAAAACTATAAAGCAGAAGTCTTGAAAGATTTCGAAGAAAAATTGGTATTTTCTATACAAATAAATAAAATTGAAGTGTCCATTTGTAATGTCAAAATACTAAGCTTTTTCAATGTTCACACGGTTATTTGCACGACACCTATGCCTAAAATATTGTTTAAATTTAAATTTTAAAATGTTTGTCTGTCTGTCTGTTTGTTTTGAGGTAATCTTCAAAATGACTGGACCGATTTCGATAATATTTTACTGCCAGGTAGCTGTCTATATAAGGAGTAACTTGGCTATATTTTATCCAGGTATTCCCACGGGAACTACGCGGGTAAGGCGACTGAAACTGAAGCGAAATGCGGGCTGGTTGTAGTTTGCGGTTTGGAGTTTTATAATATTAGGCATGATAAAAGAAAACGCGGTAGCTGCTTAAAAATAATATCTCGCTATTACATAATTGTCTCATTATTGTCTCATATACGTCATACTGCTGAGGTCCAGCCTCTTCAATAATAGAAGAAAAATTTACCTACTGTACCAAGTAGGTGTTCTAATTTTCCTTTTCTCGCATAGATGTTATATGCATATTATATCGCTTAGTCGTCTCTTACGACAGCTATAAGCAAGCTGGGGATGAAGAATTGTATCCTTACTCCGTGACCACACAGAATTTTCTTACTCTCCCGTAGATGTAAAAACTCGGTAAAATAGAGCTAAAAGAGTGGGCAGTAGTACTCTCCTATAAAACTCATAACCTCACCACCCGTGCAGCGTATCGGGATTATCCCAGCAGAGATCTATGTCAAACGATTGACTGTGGTTAATATATACGTCATAATTTATGTATATTTATATCCACATAAGACATGCATTTATTCTTTCTATAAAAAGAATATGCTAATAAAATATACGCATACTTTTTGACCAAATGAGTTTCTGTTTACGTATATACGGCTATAATCCTAAACACCGTACAGCGGTTAAAATTAAACTCAATGATGCGTAATGAAAACGAAGGCTCCGCCGTCAAATTAAAAAAAAAATAGTAATTTTATATTATATACTGTTCGCGCCCAGTAATACATTTTTTTTTATTGCTGTTGATGATGGTTACATACATACATACATACTTACAAATGATGGTAAGTGATACTGCTTCCGACTCTCTCGCTCTCCGAACAAAGTGCCGTAACAAATTGCTACTACTCAGACTTCGATTGTCTGCGAGAGTGTGATACTACTCCGGACGGACTGGCCCGAGGCTGTGGACAGAAGAGTGTCAACAATGTGGTTCTACCACTATATTCACGTTCAAAGCGTTCGCAGCGCCTCCAACCTCTGCCAATATAGAGGAGTGACGCTAAAGTTCACAGCACACCGACTGTGCACAATTATATGACTGATCGTTTATACCTCACAGTACAGCAGTTGAGGAGGAATACCTCCTCTTCTACTCAATAATTCGATGGGTGAATGCAATCGCAGCACAAAAAGTTCCGATTGCAGTTTCGTTACCTTTACATTTTTCTCACCGAATCTATTCTACGGCAACTATACATTTATCTATGATTAAAAGTAGTCGATTTACTATGCCAGATGTTATCTATCTCAGTGCAAATTTCATTCAAATGTAAAGCTGTTCTGATTAACATCGATCAATAATAATTTTATAAATATTTTTTGAGTTAGTTAATTATTTTTTTTTTTATTGGAAGCAAGTATTTTCAACATTTTGATTATGGATTTCACAGTTTTAACAAATATCCAAAGATTTGAATGCATAGGCAACTATCAAGTGATTAAATTTTTGTAATTCTCTCTATTTCTCCATACTTAAGTTGTATATGGGGGACGAATGCAAATGTCATGTAGTTACAACTTCAATTTCTAGAACTTTGAGATAACTTGTCTCTAAAACTTCTGAGATAATCCGTATAGTGATATTTTTTAAGGTTACTATCGACGTCTACAATTTGCGAGTTTTCACATCTTACGAACTTTTTGTTCTGCACAATTTGTTACGCTCAGGGATTGTAAGCAAAAAGACAATTATTTCAACTAAGCTGGGTACTGTAACAAATTTAGTAGTTTACTTATTAGCAGCATAATATTTATTTGCAATATAAATCTTTCTTATAATCATATTATATATGATACCTATACCAACACGTCTGACCAGCATGGTATAGTAGGTCAATTGCCCTCCTATTCTGGAGGAGGCTCAAGCCCAACAGTGGGTCATATATGAGCTGAAATGATGGTGATGACGATATGATAATAACACTAAATTAAAAAATATGTATCTACATACATATCTACATAAGAATCATGTGTAATACATCATTACAATCGTTTGGTCTTATGTCTTCTATTGCTGAACGTTAGTTTCTCTCACATTTCGTACAAAGGGCAATCCTGTGCCATCCAAACGTATGATTTATTAAAAATTAAGGTCTTCGAATGATGCCTTAAATTCAAAAGATATATTAAAATTATTTTAAGTTATACCTCGAAAGATCAATCCATCCCGGCGCTTTCTGTATTACCTTTTATTTTGTGAATTTTCATTCTATTCACCTTGCTGTTATAGTAAATAAAAATGTCACTATGCTGGCCTTAACTTTTTTATAATAACTAAATTCATGTATGAGATTTAGATATTTTACGATTCGTATTCGGATAGGAGTAGTCTATGAAAAGAAAATCTTTGTACTGTCATATCTTGTAAGATTATACATTTTTTTTTCTCTTTATATTCTATTATTTTTTTTTATATAGCATCCTTAAGATTAACTTGTTATTGATTAATATATTTACGTTTATCACAAACTTTATTGATGACAATGTTAATGTTCTTATTTCTCGTAAATTAGATCATAGTACTCATAATACTGTACGTTTATTTGGATATAACAAATAAATAAATAGCGAATGACCTGTTTTAGAATAACAAAAAATTTATTTCAAGATTGTTAAGTCTTTAAACGGGCCTTATCTACATGGTGCTTAAACGAGGTTTTAGTATTATTTTACAGCAATTTTTAATATTAGTAGAATTTTTTATTCTAAGTCACAATGCGGATGAAATAAAAGTACTTATTGCTACGGCAATGTTTTTTACTCAATCACTCGTAAACAGTTGACCAGGTTTGTTGTTGGCATAGAATACTTTCATCTCGGTCGCCTTGGGATATTAGTTGAGAAATTTAACACGACTGAAGCCGCGGGCAGAAGCTAGTAACAGTAAAACAGTGTTCGAGTTCGGTCCGTACACGGCACATAACAGCTGATCGCTTATTTAAATGTAAATAAAGTAAAAGTGCGTATCTCTCGGCATAAATCCTTTTATTCTTACTATACTGTGTGAGACTAACATTTATAAATGTTTTTAAAGTGTTATGCACTTAAATAAACTTTTAAATAGTGATTAAATATCTAAACATAACTGAACTTTTAATAATAGTACCCACACATAGTGAGAAGTGACATTTTTATAACTAAAACTTGTTGTTGTAGTTCAAATTTTAAACCTCTGTTAGCATCTTCTATTCCTTGTCGCCTTAATAAAAACAATGGTGAAGTGTGCAGCGTGCGGGAAGTTTCTTGGAGTAAAGGCAGGCGCTGTCTGTTCAAATAGTATTTGCAGAAATAGATACCATTTCGCTTGCTTACTTTTACCCGGGTCCACGCAAATGAGTAATAATTGGAAATGTCCAGACTGCAAAAAGAAGATACCTAAAGGTGATAACAGTAGTACTCCGGTGAAACAGTTGAGTGATGAGATTTGTGCAAAGGAGGTAATCTTATCGGATTGTGCAGCCGTGACGGGCGCGCCAGATGCAACAACAAATGTGGGCATATCCACCACTACTGATTTATCGTCATCTCTTAGTGAAGAGATTAGACTATTTAGATCGGAACTGCGGGCGGTTAGAGATGAGTTGCGGGCCTTCCGCAGTGAAATGGCCGAGCTGCATTCCTCATTTGGAGACTGCAATCGACGAATCGATGGTCTGGAGGCCAGAATTGAGGCACTGGAGACCAAACAGGTAACCGATGCACCTGATAACACACTAGTGAGCCAGCTGCAGCATACCATATCACGATTGCAATACGAGCTTAATTACAAAGACCAGGAGGCACTCAGCACTGATCTCGAAATTTCTAATCTGCCGGAAGTGCCAGGGGAGAACCTACTACATACTGTTGAATTAGTCGCATCAAAGCTGGGCGTGACACTTGAGGAGCAGGATATAGTGTTCGTGCAACGAGTGGGTCTACGTGTGGACCAAGACCCAGCGGTGGGAGCGAGTGCGGCGCGAGCGCGGCGCATTGTAGTCAGGCTCGCGCGGCGTACGCTGCGGGATGTCGTGCTGCAGAATGCGCGTGTGCGTCGCGGCGCTAACACGGCGGATTTGGGCCTGCCCACTCCGCCACGACGCTTTTACGTCAATGAGAGACTCACAAGATTTAATAAACAATTATTTTACCGCGTGCGCGAGGTTGCTGGGCGACTAGGATGGAGGTACACTTGGACCAAATTTGGTCGTATCCTAACGAAGTGATGGTAAACCAACCCATTGCATTCGTGCGGATGAAGACCTCGTCCGTGTTTTTGGAAGTGACGTCGTTAGCAATAAGAAAAATTAACTTATCATGGCTTTCATTGAATTATACTAAATACATGTGCTATATTTTTAATATTAAAATTAGTGTTGTATGGGTTGTTAGCTATATTCATCTTATATTAATGTACATAATACGGCACTTTACAATCGTAGCTAATGTATTGTTCACCACAAAGCGTTTATATTATGTTTTGGTTGCAGTTCCTATGGTTATTTTAATAATATTATACATATTTTTTGAATATATTCATCTAGATTACTATAAATTATTATATACTTATATTTATATTGTTTGCTATTATAACAATAATTATATTATAATTGAATTATTAATATCACAAATCAATGGTTATATTGAAACATTAACTATTTACATTCTTCTTTATTATAGTCCTTGCAATGCATAAAACAAAAAGATTTAAAATTGGGTTGTTTAATGCGGGATCACTCGGTACACGACATGAGGAGTTCATTGTAGCTATGGAGAACATCGATGTTGACATTATGGCGATCAATGAGACATGGCTCAGAGAGGACCAGGAGGGTCGTGCGCCGTCGTTGGCCAACTATCGACTGCGTCACGTACCGCGTCCTGCTGGGGTGCGCGGGGGCCGCGGCGGAGGCGTGGGCTTCTATGTGCGACGAGGCCTCCGCGTTCGTACGATACAGCACCCAGACGCGCCGCTCATTGAACAGATGTGGCTGCGGTTCAGTATCAACGCGTGTTCCATTATTATTGGTACAGCTTACAGGCCACCATGGCTGGATGTAAATAATTTTATAGGTGCAATTACGGAGTCACTGGCCTCGTTTCCAAATGTTGATAAAATTATTATTCTTGGTGATTTTAATATCAACATACTTGACCAATTAGACAATAAAACAAAACTGCTTCAGCAATTTCTTGAATACTCTGGTTTGAAACAAATTATCGAAGAACCAACCCACTTTACGGATCACAGTGAGACGCTTCTTGATGTTGTGTGCACCGATGCTCACGTAGGCACAGTGACAGTTTCACATATCCCTGAGCTAAGTCATCATGCAATGATATCTGTACAATTTAATTTTAAAATTAATAAGCCTATACCGCGCTGGGTTAGCTATCGACCATTAAAAGATATTTTAATTGATATTTTTAACAATGATCTGAATAGTATTGATTGGGACGACATTGAGAAATTAGAGAATGTGGATAATATGGTAGATCTTTTTAATATGCATATACTAACTTTATTTGATTTACATGCACCCTACAAAAAAATTTTACTAAAAAACAAATCTCATCCCTGGATTACTGACACAGTTAAGTTAATGATGAATCTGAGAGACACTGCCCACGCTCGTTTTAGATCTAATAGATGCGAACGTCTTGATAACTCCTACAAAGAGCTTAAGTACTTTGTCCGAGCTGCAATTGAGCGCGAGAAGCAGGCTTACTTCAACTCGTATATTAACAAAAATATTGACCAACCTAAACGCCTATGGAAGAACCTAAAAACAACAATTTCTATAAATAAGAAATCTGAGCACGAGTTACCAAGCTTCTGTGACGATCCCGAATCACTTAATGATCATTTCCTGAACGTACCCGGTAAGAATTCCGTGACAATAGCAGATTTAACCTATTTTGAATTCAATCATTTCAGTATAAATAGATTTCAGCTTCGAACAGTGGCGGAGGTGGATGTGTTAAATATCTTGCGTAGTCTCAAATCGAATGCCCTGGGTTCCGATTATATTTCGTTGAACATGCTGATGATGACACTTCCTAATTCTCTCCCAGCAATAACATCCATCATTAACAGGTCAATCTTGACTTCCACGTTTCCTACGCAGTGGAAAATGGCTTTAGTCCAACCAATCCCCAAAACTTCTCATCCCACCAGTGCAAAGGATTAGCGTCCTATTAGCCTGTTACCCTGTGTTTCTAAAGTTCTAGAAAAAATCGTTTGCAATCAGTTTAGGGCATATCTCGAGCAGTGTCAGATTTTTCCGGTAACACAGTCAGGGTTTCGTCCCAAGCATAGTACTACTACTGCACTTCTTGATGTAGTTAGTGATATATTGGAAGACAGAGATCAAGGTATGGCAACACTGCTTGTTCTGCTTGATTATTCGCGCGCTTTCGATAGTATTAATATTTCACTCCTTCTCTCAAAGCTTTCTTTCTATGGATGTAATGCTGAGACTATCCAATGGTTTAATAGTTATTTATCAAATCGATCCCAATGTGTACAAATTAAGAGCAAGGATGGTAACAATATGACATCTCTTCCCAGACTGATTAACAGAGGCGTTCCTCAGGGTTCCGTCCTTGGACCGCTCCTCTTTATTCTGTACACATGTGATATCACTAATTGTTTAGTTTACTCGAAATATCATCTTTACGCTGACGATCTCCAACTGTATCACTCTTTTCATCCAAAAAATATAGGAGAGGCTGTAAATAAAATAAGCGAAGACCTCGAGAGGATTTCAAAGTGGTCAGAAAGAAATTGCTTAAGGTTGAACCCTGATAAAAGTAAATTTATTATTGCCGGTAGCAGAAATATATTAAAAAAATGTCAAAGTGTGGACATTAAAATTAATGGTCATCCAATTGCACAAGTGCAAGAAGCGCGTAATTTGGGGGTTATGTTTGATGGACACTTGCGGTTTGAAACTCATGTACTCGATGCGATACAAAATTGCTTTTACAGACTCAAGCTACTGTACCAAATTCGCCAGTATTTAAGTGTGGATATGCGTGTCATGTTGTGCGAGTCACTCATTCTGTCAAAGCTCAATTATGCTGACACTGTGTACGGTACTTGTATCCTCGGTAAAACTGAGAAATTAATCCAGAGAGTGCAAAACGCCTGTGCACGATTCTGCTTTAATATTCCTCCTCGAGCTCATGTAACCCCATTTTTAAATAGCGGTAATCTTATGAAGATGACTGCTCGCAGGCAACTTCATCTAGCTACTCTTCTTTTCGACGTGATTGTTTCAAAACAACCAGAGTATTTATACAGTAAGTTGTCATGGTCAAAAAATTATCATAAAGTAAACACCAGGGCGTCAAGTTACATGTTAATAACACAGAGGCACAGAACGACAGCATTCCGTGGCAGTTTCAAATTTGCTGCAACCCGTTGCTGGAACGATCTGCCACCTCCATTACGCAAAATAAAAACGGTTAAAACTTTCAAACTTAAATTTAAAGACTATTTGCTTAGAAAACAAAAGGCATCCTTGTAGTTTGTCAATCTAAATGCTGTTGTTACTGTGTTAATGTTTCAGAACTACAACCACACTAAAAGAAACTTGCGTGAACACACCCGTAAATTTATAGATGCGAGATGAGGGTAACCATATTTGTTTGTATATGTGTGTATACCTATTTTTTGAGAATTTGGTTATTTATTATTATTTTTGGTTATAATATATTTATTTCTGCCTAATTTTTATTTATTTATTTTTTTTTTTTTTTTTTATTCTTATGCTTACTATGTATTTTTATTGTTAATATTATCTCATATTCAAAAATAATGATATTTATTATGTGTTTGTATGTGTCGTGGCGGCCCGTGCTCAACGAAATGGTTTTGCCTGAAAACCAGCGCTGTAGCACCTCTGTGCTGCAGCTTATGCTGAGGTAGAACCTTTTCGGTCTACTACAGTATTTTAAATATTTACCTTTACCACTATTAGCAGTAGTCTTTGTTTTTATAATTAGTATATAAGTAGTTATAAGTTATTACTTTTTAAATATGCTGTAGAGACTAAAATAAATATTTTTCTTTCTTCTTTCTTTCTTCTTTCTAATAAGTAAAAAATTTCATCATCACTAACGAATGAAATTGCTCCGACAAAGTGCTCATTCCGAGATAAAATCCTTAGTCGGTGTCTTTTACTGATTCTAATCAGATTGTCACAAGTTTTTATCGTTAAAGTTTACAGCTTAAGTTGATCGCCACTGTTTAGTATTAGTATTGACCATTTGTTGAAACTTTCCCAAGTCTTTACTAAAGAAAGGCTATTGCATTATTTTATTTATATTACTTTAGTTTAGAATACTATGTATTAATTTAGTTTAGAATACTATGTAAAATAATGCTTTCATAATTTCGACTAGAGTAGTTCAGGATGTTTTTGATGTAAAACATCTATGGCGAGGGTGAATCTGATCGTTGGCGTGGCGTCAACCCCAGGCTTCGCGGTAATATCTCACCTCATCTATTATTTAAATATCCAGATATATATATATATATATATATATATATGTACATTTGTGTAAAGAAACCATAACCTGTTTTACAAATTTGTACAACGCCATCTAGTGAGCTTAAAATAAATTATTAACCTAAACATATACACCTATAGTGTATACTAATGAAAATAAATGTTTATTGGATAAAAATCATTCGCTGAAAAAAAAAACGTAATATTTTATTAATACTTTATGCCATATTAGTCATAATCCGTTCTTTTATGCATATATACTTGTACAAAATAATTTCGATGGTTTACATCTGCCAGGCGCCCTGAGCGACGGCTACCTCTTTTAGCAATATATTTCTGGTAGAGAAATACATCTGATTGGATTACAATAAAGAATAATACTTTAAAGATACTAATCATTCATAAGTAAACAAATACATTTCCATGAGATGACGCGCTAGAAATTTTTATATTTCATATCACAAACGGCTGGAGAGATTGTGATAAAAAAATCTGATGTATATTAGAAACGGTTACTGAATTTTAAAATAAATAACACGGTATGATGCGTTGCGATAGTGGGTGATTTCACATTTATTTCTCATAAAAAAACATTTTTGATCCATTAATACCCTATATTATTCATTCATTCATTTCGGCTCATATACGTCCCACTGCTGCGCTCGAGCCTCCTCTGTAATAGGAGGTTTATTGACCTACTATATCACGCTGGTCAGACGGGTTGGTGTAGAGTTTTATTTCGAGTTTTCCTTCTCTTGCATAGACGTTATATGCAAATTATATTCCTTAGTCGTCTTTTATGACACCCGTGGGTAAGAAAGGGAGTGGTGAATTGTATTCGTACTCCGTCACCACATGGAAAATTATTATGTCTCTTGGTTATTTCAGAATGCGTCAAATTTAATTATCAGTATGAGGCAGCGTCAGACTCGAGTGATTTATAAGCGACAAGACAAACAGGACAGATCATAGTACAGGATGCAACGGACAAATTCAAAGCGTAGGTGCGATTGACTGACACAACAGCTGCGCCTCTAAACTCGTAACGTGTTTCACAAGTATGAGAACAAAGATAGTTCCACTATTCAATTAATACATTCTTCTTCATCATTTACAGTTCTAGGTTTTAAAATAGGATATTGGAAAAATATGTTAGAAATTTGCCGTATGGTGACGGAGTAAGAATACAATTCACCACCCTCCTCTCTTGCCCGTGAGTGTCGTAAAAGGCGACTAAGGGATATCTTGTGCATATAACAACTATGCAAGAGATGGAAAACACGAAATAAAACCTTATACCAACTCGCCTAACCAGCGTGGTGAGTGGTGAGTAAGTCAATTTCCCTCCCAATACGGAGGAGACTTGAGCCCAGTAGTGGGACGTATATGAGCTGTGATGATTGATAAAAGTCTTCTATTTTCACACGGATGACAGCCATGGATGGTTTAGATGGGATTAAAATAAAATAAGAACATCATCATCATTTCAGCTCATAGACGACCTACTATTGGGTTCAAGCCTCCTTCACAATAGAAGGGCAATTGACCTTGCTATATACAGAGTGTATCAGGTTATGTGGCAACTGTTCGAGTATGTTATAGTCTAACGGTCATAGATCGTAATTAGAATGTACATTACACAAAAAAAAAAAAAACATTATAGCATAAAAGTTATAGTGATTTCAAAAAAATGTGTCTAAAAGTCTATGCCTTAAATGTTACGCATTATGTAGGCATGTATAGACAGAATACATATAGGCATGTAAAGCTTCGACAGTATAATTTCATTCATTTATACCTAGAATTGCCCAAACGTTTCAATGACATCGTAGGTACAACGGCGAGCGGTCAATGGTCATAGGCCGATCAGCTGTTTTAAAGCGAAGTTATTCTTGCTTATGTGAATGTCATCATTGATTTATTCAATTTCTAATGAATCATTTGACCAGTTGCTCCATAACCTGATACACGCTGTATATACGAAGCTGGTCAGGCAGGTTGATATAGTGTTTTATTTCAAGTTTTCATTCTCTTTCATAGATGTTATATTGCTATTATATCCCTTGGTAGTCCTTTAGGATATTCACGGGCAAGATATGGTGAATTGTATTTTTATTACGTCACCGCACTGATAAGATACAAGACATTAATAGTCATCCATAAAAGTCCAAAGACTTGGATAGGCTTCCCCAAAGCAAATTAATGCTATAGTTGTTACTTTCAAGGGCAGGTTGCTGAACGAAGTTTATGAAATGAGTTGTTCAGTGATTACCATGGACATTCTCATAGTCCCTTACCCGTTTACAATATCTCTTATACCTCTAGGAGATATAATACTCGGTTAGGCGATATAATACTAAGATAAATTAATTTTCTTCTCTTTATCCGACACTACAAAATTGAACTCGCAACACGGACCAATACACCATTAATGCAGAAAGCAAGTGATGACCACAATCGATTGTTTGCGCAAATTCATGACAATAGCGCAACAGTTTCGGTATAAAATATCTTTTCTTATAAACTAAAACATGGACACACATTACAGGTAGTAAATTTGAAAATAATAATAAGCTATTCACCAGTTCAGAAACAGCAAACAGCCATTAAAAATAAAAAAAAAAATCTAACCTAAAAGAAAATCATTACCATATATGACGTCCCACTGTTTAGCTCGGGACCTATTACACTATGGAAGGGAAATTGACCTAACATACCACCCTGGTTAGACGTGTTGGCATAGGGTTTTATTTTTTTATATATAAGGTTTTAGTTTTCTTTCTCTTGCATAGATTTTATATGCATATATGTCCTTTAGTCCGTCACCATACGAAGAATTCATTATATCAAATTATATCATGAATTCGTAACATAAATCATTATGTAATATTGTAAATATCAAGAATAATAAAGCTACTCCTGACACATAAATAATTCTGCAGATAAACTCATCCCTATTAATATCTTAAAACGATTTGCCATAAAGAAAATGTATAATCTTTTATATACAATAAGGTTACAGAATCAAGTTCAACAAATTGCAATTCAGTTTTATTAAGAGTAGTAAAAGTGTAAAAGTGCCGCTAAAGTCAAGTTTTTAAATGACTGAATCGAACTGCAAAATACCCATTAACGATCCACCTATTATTTCACAACCATTTCTTCGTAATTCTTTAGTGTCTAAAAGAAACTCGAAGCTTGTTAAGTTAAACCGGTAAAATTCAAAAAGAATACTTTGGCTTAGCGGTAGCCAATTAACACAGCCGCAAGCCAATGAACGCGCTTTGTTAAGCTGCTTTTTACAGTCAAGGTACTAAACGAAACCTAGTGTAATACCCAGTTTTCTTTTTAGATAGCCACTTTTAAAAGTTCAAGGAAAAATTTGTAACGATTTACTTTCTTGTAGCTTTATGCTATATTTACTTGCTAAAGAAAATGTATCGCCATTATTTAAGCTATTCTTTAGAGTTCCTCATTTATTAGCATCGAGTACCGTGTGTGATTATTTATGAATCAGGGAGTAACAAGGTTTTATTCCGGGGTTGACCAAAACAGTTTCTATCACTATCATTATCGCCATCCATATATGGCCTTGCTTTTGAGCGAGGGAGGGCATTTGACCTATTATACCACGCTGGTCAGACGTGTTGGTACAGGGTTCGAGTTTTCCTTCTCTTGCATCGATATAATTTGCATCTTATAACACTTTAAAACTAAAACTTTTCTCTTCCATCTATGTATTTCATTTACAAGTTATTATTGTTCTACTGATCTAATCATCGAACTAGATTTACCTGAAATCAACAGCTTTACAGTTTAATAATGTCAACCTTTACACAATCCATATATCTTTACATGCTATTAGAACTTCGCACGTTTGTATCACAAATTCTGTTAGAAATATTACCTATCTTTCGTCTCAATATACATTTATTCCACAACATACGTTCACCTTTCAACTTTTCAGTGATTGACGCCACTTTTAGACTTCCTTTGACCTTTATATTCTTTCTTTATTCCACATTCTTTATCTTATCTCCACTTGTCATCGCATGTATCCACTTGTACACACAGCAAATTCACTTTAGATCACGAGGGACTTCTTTATATATCAACTAAAACTATTTATACGCGTTGTGTATTGTTTTCATTTGGTTTTTACAATGTCAAAGTTTGCAATGCGTTTATTACTAGCGGTCATGAAAACATATCTCTTCTTTCTCTTCGTAGTGATAGAGGGGGGTTATGGCTGTTCTTACAGTTAACCAGTGATCGGGTGCCGCTTGTGGTTCAGCCATAATCAGACATAATATAGTCAAACAATATAATGGTTTGAATTATATATGTGAATTATATTACGTACCCTGTGGTTCGAAGGGCATCACACTAGAGCTAGTTACAAGACATATTTACAATTTTATATCTTTAGTTAGAAAAAAAAATAATACATAAGCCCGCTGAGTTTCTTGTCGGATCTTCTCAGTAGCCTTTGGGTTCCGATCCGGTGGTAGTTTAGTGGATTAATTTAATTTGTGTTAAAATTGACAATATGTAAGTTTCCCCTCGGGATCTATGCATAATAAATGATTTGAATTTAAATCTATCTATACTAATATATAAAACTGAAGAGTTTGTTTATTTGAACGCGCTAATTCCAGAAACTACTGGTCCGATTTGAAAAGATCTTTCAGTGTTAGATAGCTCATTTAGCGGGGAAGGCTTTAGTTTATATATCATTACGCTAAGGCCAACAGGAGCGCAGTACTAATGAAGAATATTTCAAAATTGAGGGTTTTTTCTTTTTGAGAGCTTCCGAGCTTCAAAATTTAGTGGTTTACCCAGTAAACCACTAAATTATCGCAAAAATCATGTGTAAAAGAATCGTATTATTAAAAAAAATATTTTCACCTTCTACGTAAACAAAGTTTTGGTTAAAGTTAGTGTTAGCCCAAAGTATTTATACCACGCAGACGAAGTCGCGAGCAGAAGCTAGTCTGAAGATATATTTGATTGGAATATTCTCTTAATAGGTCTTAATGAGTTTATACCTCATCCTCATTATCGCCTGTATGGCGCAGTATGGCGCACCGGTGTGGGCGGGGTCCCTGACCGTCCGTCTTAGGGCCCTCCTGTGGCGACCACAGAGGGTCTTGGCGATCAGGGCTATACGGGGTTACCGCACTGTGGCGACGGAGGCAGCGTGCCTCCTGGCCGGAACTCCCCCGTGGGACCTGGAGGCGGAGATGCTCGCCGACATTTATCGGCGGGTGTCGGAGACGCGCGCCCGCGGCGGTATGGTCTCCTTGCAGGAGATCACCGCCTGGCGGGTCGACGCCCGCTGAGGAGTCATTGCCCGTTGGGCAGTCCGGCTGGAGAGTCCTCGGTACGGTGTCAGGACCGTCGAGGCCTTCCGGCCGATGATGATAGAGTGGTTGGAGCGGACGCACGGGGTGCTTTCCTTCCGACTTGTGCAGGTGCTGACGGGGCACGGGTGTTTTGGGAAGTACCTGCACAAGATTGTCAGGAGGGAGAGCACACCGTCCTGCCACTACTGCAGTTGCGACGAGGACACGGCACAGCACACGCTCGAGGAGTGTGCTGCGTGGGAAAGGGAGCGGCGTGAACTCGTCGCGATTATCGGTGCCGACCTGGCGCTACCGACCATCGCCAGGGAGATGCTCGACAGCGTCAGGAACTGGGACGCGGTCGCCGTCTTCTGTGAGGCCGTAATCTCACGGAAGGAGGCGGCGGATCGTGTGCGAGTAGAGCTCCTATTCGGCGACACGTTCCGCCGCCGGCGACTCAGGCGGCGCAGGCGCGAGTATCTGCGCCTAATGCCGCCCTAGCCGAGGCCGCGGGTGATCGGACCGGGGAATTGTCCATCACCCGCAGAGAGGCTGACCGCGCGATGGCGACCGACGTCCCAGTACGTCGAGACGTGAGGTTACCCGAAAGGGTATTCCGTCGGGCCGACCACTGATGACAAGTCACATCTGCTCCGGTGGTCGGCCCAACAAATAACGAGGTGACGTGGGTACGGGTGGGTTATGGGCCCGCGCGCCGTCCTTTCATCACCCCGGACGGACAGGACCGCGCGTGCGCTTACCATAGCCCACCCAAAAAAAAAAAAAAAAAATCCTCATTATCGCCTCAGCTCATATACATACCAATACTGGGTTTGGCATGCCATTAACCTGCCATGCTGATCCAACAAGTTCCTATAGGGTTTTATTAAGAATATTCCTTCTCTTGTACAGATATTACGTGTATATTATATCCCTAGTCGTTTTTTATGACAGCTCATCCATCCATCTATCAGCCCACAGATATCCAATGTTGGACATTTATGAGCCTCTTCACGAGAATGGAACGCGGAACGGTCCTGCGCCACCTCGCATTGGCCTGAGCCCAACAGTGGGACGTATGTGGACTGCGAGGAAGATGATATTTATTAAGCTTTCTTACATTTCATTCATTATACATCGTCATATTTATTACATAAAATATCATCGTCATCATACAGTTCATACACGCCCCACTAATGGGCGCGAGCGCTCTCCACATTAGGAGAAATTAACCGACTATGCCACGCTGGTAAGGCGGGTTGGTATAGGATTTTATTTCCAGTTCTCCTTCTCTTGTATAGTTGTTATATGCACAAGATATACCTTAGTCGTCTTTTACGATACCCACGGGTAGAAGAGGGGATGGTGAATTGTATTCTTACTCTATTAGCACACTGATAATATAAAATGTACATCTCATCTATACCAATCAATAAAATTGGAGGGTCTATTTGTAATGTCAAAATAATAGGCTTTTCTCATGCTCACACGGTTATTTGCACGACACCTATGCCTAAAATAGCAATTAAAAATTTTTTGTCTGTCTGTCTGTCTGTTTGTTCCGGGTAATCTTCAAAACGGCTGGACCGATTTCAAAAATTCTTTCACCAATGGAAAGCTATAATATCAGGGCGTAAACTAGGCTATATTTTATCCCGGTATTCCCACGGGAACGGGAACTACGCGGGTAAAACGACTATAACCTATAACCGAAGCGAAGCGCGGGCGGGTTGCTAGTTTATTATATAAAGCTAAAAAAATATGTAACTTTATAAGATAACGTTATTAATAACGTTACGTTCATTGATCTTGGTCGGTTCGTGTAAATACTTCTTTGTTGGTGAACTTTGAATGGATAGTGTATGAAACACAAAGAAACGATTAATATTATCGTTAAACGAACGACAGGTCATTTGTTACTACAATATTACGCTCAGAGTTAGTGCATTGTTAGCGGAAGTACATACAGGTACTAAAGTGTTACGAAAAATAATATATAATGCTTTCTTATGTTTATGTGAGTACTAGACAAATAATCTATATTATTCTATATTTTTCAGTATTCATAGTCACAGGAGGACTTTTTTTGGGGTGGGCTACGTTCAGCGCATCCGCCGCCCAGCTCCATCCGGGGCGGGAGGAGTGGTGCCCTGCCCCATAACCTACCTTATAGCACGTCGCCTTCGTCGTTGGGCCGACCACCGGTGCAGAGTGCCGGTCGGCCCGACGGAATACCCCGAGGGAATACCCTCTCTCATCGACGTCCCCTTTCCGAGACGCCGATAGTCACAGGAGGATTAAGTTATTTCACATGCTCTTTGAATAAAAAGTATTTGAAAACCAAGAAACGGGAAAGAATTCATAAAACCAAAATCCGTAGTAATAATTTTATATCAAAAAACTAATAACACAATATTATCATTCCATAACCAAAAACCAATAGATATAGTACTAGCATATCATAAATGAAAAAATAACAAAAAATATTTTTTAAGCCCGATGGTCTTCTCTGAGATTGAAAAAGAACATATCATATTAAAAATACATGGAATAACATTTCTCAATACCAGTTTTGATTATTGGTTACAATATGGCCTATATTGTAATAACCTGTTAGATCTTAAGTTACTTTTAAGTTTCAATATTTCATTATATTAAAGTATGTATATCAAAAATGATTCAAAGTATATAAATAGTAAAGTAATAGTATAGCCAATCCCAGTACATACATTTATATGTATTTTAAATTAAAATTTTCGCCTTCAGTGTAAAAGAACCAAGTATCGCTATTATATGACTTTTAACTAGTATTGCGAAAGGCAACGAATGACATGAGATAATAGTGCTGAAAGAAAAGCAATACTACCTAAACCATGGAGAAAACTTACCCAGCTTTGTCTTATAGAATGATTACTTTTCGACAATATAAACGATACTTAAGTAACAGTGGAATGTATATGAGTTGAGATCTAAAAAGCCTGCTTAGAAATTTAGATAAACAAAAATTAGGACTGAATCTATTTTCCGTTTAACCAAATGAAATTAAGAAATCCTCAACGGAAACAGACGATGCTTACATCTGGTACGAAGTATTGATTAATCGATAAAGTCATTTGTATTAAACATAAATTTGAGTAACGACAAACATTAAACAGGTATCACTTAAAAATTATTGTTTAACATCAAGTTCGTTAGGTGACGTTGTACCGCCTTTCTAAATCAAGGTATGGTTTCGTAACAATATTTAATATAAATATTTCAGAACATTATATAATAAATTAGAAGGAGTGAGAGAGAGGCAACTTAGATTATCGGTTCAGATCAAGTTGAACCAGTCTCGAGATCAGAATACAGTGGTTTCATTTCAAATCCTTAGTATTCCCAACACGTAAAGTTCTTCTACAGTCCACTAGTTCAATAATACCCATAGCGGTATAATATAATCACTGCGTTTAATAAAATAATATAAAATAATAAAAATCATAAAAAAAAATAAAGCAAAGATAACACTTTAGTGCATAAATGTACAGTTAACAAATGACCTAACCACGTACGTCTTGGCGTTCGCAAATCATATCTTACCGTATTTATATGAGGTTTCTTCGACCGAGGTTATTGCGATTTATTACAGCATATAGAACAAGAACGGCTGTAATGTTTTTTGCGACGCAGAAAACGGTAACTAATAACACTGACTTCATTATCAATAACTCATTTAAACTATACGTTCCACTTTATTCATATGATAATCTTTTTTCCATAGTAAAATTTTAATTCTATAATGGCAGTAAGAATACAGTACGATAATATATCTTTTACGCACCTCCATTTTAAGAGAAAGGGATAGAAAACGCCCCTCTAATAACTTCAAAGATTTTTAATAGTGTAATTTTTCATTTACTACTATACTTACTTTTCCGTTTGGTGATGGAGTAAGAATACACTTCACCACGTTATCTCTTGCCTGTGGGTGTTGTAAAAGTCGACTAAGGGATATAATATGCATATAATCTATTGCAAGAGAAGGAAAACTCGAAGAAAAACTCTATACTACGTCTGACCAGCGTGGTATAGTAGGCCTTACCATTGTGGAGGAGACCCGAGCCCGACAGTGGGTCGTGTATAAGCTGAGACGATGATGATGATGATTTTTTTTTAAATTTAAAAGCATTAAAAAATGTTTTATTAATAATAATTGAATATTTTTATAGTCCTGTTCTTATTTCAATTATTTGAGGTAGTCTCTTATTCCATTGTACACATTATAAGTCTTGGCAACAGTTTTATCTCCGGCCACCTGCTTAATCTCAACCCTCCTTGGGTACGTAGTTATTGATCATATGCAGTTGTCTCAGGTTGATGTAAAGTAAAAGTCTTAGTTGTCTTTTACAACACTTACGAGCAATATTGGCTTGGTAGTATTCGTAGCTCCCACAGCACAGCAAAGTATTTCTACAGTCGTCGTCATCATCTCAGTTCATATACACCCTCATGCTGATCTCGAGTTTCCTGCCCCATAGGAGAGAAATTTATCCAATATAACATGCTGCTCGGACATGTTGGTATAGGGTTTTGCATTTCGAGTTTACCTTCTCTTGCACAGATGTTATATATGCTTATTATATCCATTAGTCGTCTTTTAAGAGACCCACGGGCAAGATAGGAACTGGTAAATTGTATTACTCCGTCACCACATAGCAAAATATATATAACTAGCAACCCGCCCTCGCTTCGTTTCGGTTTCAGTCGCTTAAACCCGCGTAGTTCCCGTTCCTGTGGGAATACCGGGATAAAATATAGCCTTTGTTACTCCCTGATATTATAGCTTTCCACTGATGAAAGAATTTTTGAAATCGGTTCGGTAGTTTAAGCGTGAAAGCGCTACAAACAAACAAACAAACATCCTTACTTTCGCATTTATAATATTAGTATGGATATAGCATAATTCCTATTAACATTCAATCCAAAATAAGAATAAACTTCATGTGGTAAAATAATGGGAATAATTAATCACCATCCTACTGCTCCACTAATATCGTGAGTTAAAATTGATTCAGGCTTTAATCTAAATATATAAAAGAAAGTCGTGTTAGTTACTACATTTATAACTCAAGAACGGCTGTACGGATTTGACTGAAAATTGGTGGGGAAGTAGCTAAGAACCAGGAGACGGACATAGGATACTTTTTATCCCGTTTTTTTTATTATGGAGTTTACAAGATTTCGCCAATAACTCTTTTATCCCGTTCGATCGCGTTCCCGTGTGACGTGACATAAAATGTCAAAGAGAATACAAGTCACTATGAAACGTAGTATAAAAAAACGCATTTGATATGTCTATAATGTATGAGTATGAGTAATAAAAAACGCAAATGATAGCTAAGAGTAATTATGTCTATAGTTAAGTATGGTTGAAAATTTGATAATTATAATTTTGTCAGAAATCAATAAAATCAGTAATTTGTATTCTCTTTGAATGCTCATTAACAATGCCGCGACCAAGACTATCGAATCTTTCCCGACAAAGCTGTACCTAATGGTTCTTCCATTAGAGACTATATTTTCGGAAATCTAGAAAATATATTTACGAAAAAATTATAGCGGTACGAAGTTCGGCGGGTCATCTTTCCCGACAAAGCTGTAATGGTTCATCTATTAGATACTATATTTTCGGAAATTTAGAAAATATATTTGCGAAAAAATTATGGCGGTACGAAGTTCGCCGGGTCAGCTAGTTTATTATAATTATACGTTATAAAGCTTAAGGACATAGATAATAATGAGCAGCGAATATTATAACTAGTATTAATTAAATTAATGACGATAATTTGATATTGGATATACGCATTATAACAACACACAAAGAGATATGAAACCTAAAAATAAACTGTTTATAAATGAGTTCATTGGCAACACAACGTATCTTTACTCGCATTAATAGATACAATATTTCTATATCGCCAAAAACATAAATGAGAAAATGATAGTCAAGTTCAATTTTATGATAATTATGTTATGATCAACTTCATCGATAAATGAATTGAAATTTAAACGTTGTGACAAGTTCTGGAGACAATTTTGAAATTTATTTATTATTAGAACGAATGAAGTTCTTGGTACATTCAAAATATAATTTCTTCTTAATTTTTATACTGCAAAAGTATATTTTTTAGAATATGACTTTTAAATTATTGACATAAACTAACTTTTGATCTATCGACGGATAGTCTGTAGTTAACAAATCAATCTATATTCTTAATGCATTGTGCAAGTTGGCTTTTGTACTTTATGACTTCTTTTTTACCTTAAAAAGTTTCTATCCCAGATTTTGTCGGCTTACTATGCATGTGCCACCACTAAATAGCGTTACGGTATTATATTCTAAGGTAACTCTTCAGAAAGAGATGTCTTTCAAAGCTCATCAAAATGTCTACGAGCTATGTGCATGATAAAGCCAACTAATAGCTGTAAACGCCACTTCATTAATTTAAATAAATTGACTCTAACATCGCTTTATATTTATGAAGTAGCGGCGGTGGTCCGAGAGAATCTCAACTTACATGAAGTTATTACTAATGCGACTACAGAACATTTTAAGACAGACAGCAGAAAATAACATTTTTATCAAAAACGCATGACTCGTCGTATTCATGAAACTCATAAAAATGAAATATTAAGAAAACACTCAAACATTTACTAATGAATAGAGCGAATTATTCCATCGACGATTTTTGATGACAATTGCATTATATGCAAATTTTCATTAATTCTAATTTTCCATGGCGCTTGACGGTCAGTTATGGTGATACATTGTCTATCTGTAACAAGTAATATTTTATACCCATATTTCGCAAAATAAATTTTATTTGAAGTTTATCATCACACAAAAATCAACTAAAATTTATTTAGAACGTTTACTATACTGTAGTAATAATTTAAAATGTTTTAATGCATAATTTGCAACAGAACATTTTTATATAGAAAATAAATTAAGATACCATTACCACTAACAACAAATCAACATACCATTTATAAAACAATTAAATCCAATTTAAAACAAATCGCAAAAAAACCGTATAAATTAATCGTTAAAAAAGTATAAAGAGCAATAATGTCGGTCATTAATATATGGGTGTTAATTTACGCGGTTTCGCGTCGCGACATTATTGTGTGGCGGCCCTTACGCGAGTGATATATAGCGACAGGTCCAACACGATTTTAACGTTAAAGGTGCGTCCGGTATATCAAACCTAGAGTTATTTATTAACTTGCCAAGATTTTTGTGTGTTTTTGATATAATCTTTATAGTTTACGACAAGGGTGACCGTATAATGACGGTGTAATTATTCGAAGAGAATGAATCGTACATTCTTGTTCCATTATAATAATGAATTAGTTTGTGTTAGTTGTATTTTGAACGTGTTAGGTATATTTTGACACGCACATGCTCAATCAAGACCACAAATATAAAGCGATTATTATCATTATGCTGACCAAAAATAGTTTAAGTGAAAACTGTTGTGGCTAATTGTTTTCTTTATAATTATATTTTTCGATTTCCTAATGGGATTTCAAGAACGAATCTTTTGACACATTACCATCATTGCAAGTCCATATATAAAAAATATCTATGGATAACAAGATTTTCTTGTATTTCCAATGGTGGCAAACGAGTACGCAGCACCCCCAATGATAAATTATACTGCCGCACATGGACCTTTGGAATACCAGGAGGCTAAAGAAGAGCACTTTCTTCACAGTAGGCGGCAACTTAGCTAAGTTGCCGCCTACTGTGAAGAAGGTGCTCTTCTTTAGCCTCGTTTAAAGAAGGATACATCACAACGCTCGGGAAGCATAGCAGCAGGTAGTTCAAGTTCATCAGTTGAACTTCAGGAAATGCCAGCAAGGGTTAATTCAAATTTATTAATATAAACATACACTTTGAGGTAGAATATTTATTTGCTACTAGCAACCCGCCCTCGCTTCGCTTCGGTTTCAGTCGCATTACCCGCGGCGTAGTTCCCGTTCCTGTGGGAATATCGGAATAAAATATAGCCTATGTTACTTCCTGATATTATAGCTTTCCATTGGTGAAAGAATTTTTGAAATCGGCTCGGTGGTTTAAGCGTGAAAGCGTAACAAAAAAACAAAGAAACAAGCAAACATCCTTACTTTCGCATTTATAATATTAGTAAGGATGATTAAAAACAACACTTTGCATTAAGTCCTTGTATTAGAAATTCACAAGGGAGTCGAATAACAATTTGTGGAAAGCTTCGAATATTATTTAGGGTAGGAATCAAATCCATGACACTTGGTGCTGTTAGTCAGTATCTTAAAAACTACGCCACCTGCGCAATCTGATGTGGAATATTGATATAGCAATTAATTTAAGTTTAGAATAAAATATTTTTCTAATAAATATTACTTTTCGCAATTTAGTCTTTTAAGAAATGCTATAACGTATTATCCTTATTAATATTATAAATGCGAAAGTAAGTTTGTTTGTTACGCTTTCACGCTTAAACCACCGAACCGATTTCAAAAATTCTTTCACCAATGGATAGCTATAATATCAGGAAGTAACATAGGCTATATGTTATCCCGGTATTCCCATGGGAACGGGAACTACGCGGGTAAGACGACTGAAACCGAAGCGAAGCGGCTCGAAGAAGCGAACGGTTTACGAGTAATTAATAATACAGATATAATAAGTGCGAAAGTTTAAGTATTTGATTTTTTTCTTGTTCTGACATTTCAGTAGTTACTATGTGGTGGTAGTGACTACAAATATTACCAACCTTTACGATGCTCGTCTACACTAATATTATAAAGAGAAAAAAAAAATGTTTGTATGTGTGTATGTTTATAATGAATAAACTCCAAAGCCACTGTGCCGATTTCAAAAATTATTTCATTGTTGGAAAGCTACATTATCCCTGAGTAACATAGGCTATATTTTAACCCGGTATTCCCACGGGAACGGGAACTACACGGGTAAGGCGACTGTAATCGAAGCGAAGCAAAGGCGGGTTGCAAGTGGATATATAAAGGGCGAGTAAGAGCTTTACATCGACCTGGGCCTACTCCATCTAATCTACAATTACTTTCTGACGGGTTGACTTAAGGAGGCCAGTTATAAAACTATTTTCAATAACTTTTGTATGTTTTATAATGAAAAAATTAGCCTCAAATAATTGGGCTGTGAACAAGATGACGATGGCGCCTAATCCGATATGAGTAATAATACAAACTTGTAATCTCTAAGTATCTATCTACTTTTTATGCGTAAAAATGGCTGTATACCTAACCAATTCGAATATTCCATAAATTTTATTTTAAACCGTATTAAATTATAATATTTTAAGAAATAGCACCGATTATCTCAAGTCGCGTGCAAAGAATACTCGTAAAAATAAATAAAAAAGCGAACGCTCTGATACTTCAACAGACTTAAGGCTGGAGGCACTCTGGTGTGCACAAAGAATTAGCATAGCTATTCAACTTGATAATACTAGTTCTTGTTTTAATAATGGTGCTGTCTTCTCGTCTTTTATGATATTTAGCAGGAAAGGAAGGCAAAAAAAGAAAAAAGGAAGAAGCAGGCAAATCATATTTATAGTGAGCAAGCGGAATAGTTTATGATATGAATCATTTCATTCGTCATTTCAGGTCATATACGTTCCACTGTTGGACGTGAGCCTCCTCCACAATAGGAAGATAATTGAACTACTACACTACGCTAGTACATGTTGCTATAGGGTTTCATTTCGAGTTTTCCTTCTTTTACATAGATGTTATAGGCATATTTAATACCCTAGTCGTCTTTTACGACACCCACAGGCAAAAGAGGGAATGGTAAATTGTATTCTTACTCCGTCACCACAGGGAAATATGAATTAAGAAAGGTCGTGATAAAGGTCATTAAAATACTATGAGCGCACTATATAATTATTTCTGCATGTTCTACACGGATGACGTAGTCATTTATAAATTAAACTCCATTGGAAAGCAGATCTGATGTCAGGAAGCAGCAGCTGACTGTCCTAGTCACAAACAATAACCAACATTTTTACAATATGTATTCTTTTTTATCATATAATAGCAACCCGCCCGCGCTTCGATTCGGTTTCAGTCGCCTTACCCTCGTAGCTTCCGTAGGAATATCGGGATATAAAAACAGCCTTTTTGTTTTTTAGGGGCCATGGCCAGCGCATCCACCGCCCACCTCCTTCCGGAGCGACAGAGGAGCGTGGCACGTCGCCTTCGTCGTTGGGCCGACCACCGGTGCAGGGTAACTTGTTTTAAAATGTTACTACCTGGTTTGCTTTCCATTGGTGAAAATATTTTTGGAATCGGTTCGGTGGTTTATGCATGCAAACGTAATAAACAAATAAACTTACTTTCGCATTTATAATATTAGTGAGGATATTGTATCGGCCTTAATTAATTTGTATAAGAGCAGCATGATGATAAACAAACAGTTATCAGCATAACTTATAATAAGATGGCGCATCTCACCTCATCTCATCCTGTATACGTTCCACTGCTGGATTGAAGCCTTCTCTTTCGGAGGAAACAAAAGGAATTGACCTACGATACCACATTGGCCAGAAGTGTAGGTATGGGATATTATTATATCTTTGCGGGTGACGTGACGGCAGATTTAGTTCATCACCCGTAGAGAGGCTGTCTGCGCGACAGCGACCGACGTCCCCAAGGCGAGACGTCGTGAGGAGAGGGTACCCTCGGGGCATTCCGTCGGGTCAACCGCTGAAGACAAGGAACTCGGCTCCGGTGGTCGGCCCAACAACAAAGGCGATGTGCTATGGGTGGGTTACAGGGAAGGGCGTCGTCCCTTTGTCGGCCCAAATGGAGCCGGGCGGCGGGTGCACTGACCGAAGCCCACCCTAAAAAAAATGGGGTATTATTACGAGTTTTCTCACTCTTGCATAGATGTTACTACATATAACATCCCTTAGCAGTTTTTACGACACTAATGAACAAGGGGGTGGTAAATTGTATTCTTTTAGCGCCAACACGCGATTGACTTATCTGTTGATAAGCAAAAAAAAAAAAAATGCTCAACAAATATTATTATTTATAAACATTTGTCGAATAAATATATGTATATACAACAAATCTGACAGTAAAATCGTGCTTTAAAATATCAAAAATAAGTTCGGTATATTCCACGGTCGTAAATTTCAATATGATACGATCTCTAGCGATCACAACAAAAATAATGTGAATATTTTAGGAAAGGTTCACCGCATGGGTATTGTGAGTTATATAGACTCATTCTCAATATGATTCATCATTATTTACAATCATCCTGCACCAAATGCGGTCGCCATAACATATTCTTACACACTCCATTTATATCCAAAACCTCAATCACAAAATCCATCCATCCCTTTTTGCATATCCCACAATTCTAACATCCGTCTACATTGAAATCGATAACACTACCCAGAGACAAGATAATCTCATACTACTAAACATTTCTATATCACTTGTCACTTTTGACATTGCCTAATATAAATATTTTTTTTAATACGTATATGATTATAAACGTGAAATTCGCCTAATATTATCCTTAAAGTTGCCATACATGGCACTCGATTATAAATTAAAAACAGAACCCAGTATAGTTCGTCATAACAGCTCACTACGAGCAATGGAAGGACACCATCAGTGAGAAAAACAGTGGTCATATATACAATATTTATGATATTTCTTTTGAGAACTTCCGTTGTATGTGTTGCCAATTATAAGTGCCTACGATATCGGAGAATCGGCAACTGCACTCTTCTGGGAAACGTATACCATCTTAATGGGGTCGCCAATACGATGTTAACGAAACTAACAGAAAATACTACTCATATAAATTTCACAAGTGGAATAGAGAGCGATTGTTTATTTCTAAATTATTTATCTTTGTCAGTCGGTCAATTTTAATTCGGATATTGATGGAACTGTCGAGATATTTTGTTTCAGATTTGATTTGTGAACACGCAATACTTGGGTGTGTTCTAGGAAGAGTTGCGTAGAAATACAGCTCAACTGTGAAATAGCACGATTTTTATCGACTACAGCAATTTAAGGTTAATTTCCGATGAAAGGGGAGTGTATGTTTTACTAAAAAAAATGAAGATGAAAGTCGTCATAAGGAGCATCGAACATGCGCGGCGAAACAAGGTTCAGACAGACACACACTGAGACATCGACGTCAAACTTATAACCCCTCTTTTTGCGTCGGGGGTTACTACGAAATTTTTCGAAAATCTTAAATTCTACGTAAATAATAATTCTAAGAAAATCTTGAAAGGAATCTATAAAGAAATCTGCGATGGTGTATTTATCTCGTAAAGAAGCAGAAGATAAAAAGCGCATAACAGTACCGGAGTTCGCCATTTTGCAATAGGTTTTTAATATATTTATAGGTGTTTATACCCATATAAATATTATTTTTCACTGAAAAAATAGAATGTGTAGTGTAGACAAGCACTACAAAATCGTACCGACTCTGGGTGGGTAATGCAAAAACTATTTCAAGAATACTGAATAAAATATTTTCACGTTATTCTAAGCCTTTTTTAAACCGTTGTAACGTGCAGCTGACGTTTTTGTCTGGTACTGTGAGATAGTAGTCATGGATACTGGATTATTTCGACGCAGCAAAATTCTCATATTAAGATTTATTTTAAATTTTAAGTTCTGTATTTAAGTCTGTCATAACTTGCAAGGCTCTTAAAACCAGCAGGATTCTTCCTTAAATTCTTTAGCGAAGTCATTGGATTCAGTCATGGTTACTATCAGATTATCGACAGCTGTGAATATGTATAACAAATTTAAGACTGCTTTTAAATAAACTATTAGAGAAATAATGATTTTTGATTTTGACACGAGGATTACACATCTATACCAATAAATAAAATTGGAGTGTCTGTTTGTAATGTCAAAATAATAGGCTTTTTTCATGCTCACACGGTTATTTGCACGACACCTATGCCTAAAATAGCAATTAAAAAATTTTTCTCTGTCTGTCTGTCTGTTTGTTCCGGGTAATCTTCAAAACGGCTGGACCGATTTCAAAAATTCTTTCACCATTAAAGGACCCGAGTGTCGAGAGTGGAGTCCAACAGTGGGACGTATATGGGCTGAGATGATAAGACGATGATGATGACGATTATAAATGCGGAAGAAAGTTTGTTAGTTACGCTCTCACGCCAAAGCCACATTAGAGTTGGACTGTTTGACTGAATAAATAGCATAGCAGTCTCAGTGAAGATTCTCTATCTGAGATACTCAATCGTAGTTGCAATGTTCACGTAAGATAATCACGTAAGATGTGTGATCAATAAATAAATCATCGTTTTACATATACGTTTTCGTAAATTATATGTTTATAAAGTGCCAAAGGATGACATGATATCTCAAAAACACAAATTTGAAATCAGTTTATTACTCTCCCCAATAGCTACGGCGTAGCTTCATCGCGTAACACTGCTACGACGTATGTTCAGCGTTAACAGTCTGTCGTAAACAAAAGCTAGTACTGGAATAACTGAGTAATTATCCGACGTCAACAAGTCATAGTGAGTAGAAAGTTTAATCGAGAACCGTTGTCATTATTGACAAGCGGCAATTAAATTGATTGATTGAATTATTTAAATGTTAATATTAATAAATATAATAAGGTCGTATATTCGATTCTCTTTTGAAAAGACTATACACAACATAATGTTATAAATCCCAGGCTCAGCATTTACCGCATAAATTATACAGACACTTGAAAAAATACATCTCATGCTATCCCTGTATCTACATATTGTAAAGGCAGATAGTTGCAAGTGGCGAATGACTGCATAGATGGGCGTAGTAATAAAAAGACCGAGCTTTCATGCTATGGGTTCTATACCTATGCAGAATAATTCTGTGTACGATACGAGTAATAAGTTCATTTAACGCATGCAAATTGTAATTAAATGTCTTCCGTGTGGTGAAGGAATAAGCATATAATTTATCACCATATGTTTATGTTGCCCGTGGGTGCCGTAAAAGTGACTAAAAGATATAATAGAGAAGGAAAAGTTGAAATAAACCCTTTGTTAACCCGTTGGATCAGCGGGGTATAGTCAATCTCTTTTCTATAGTGAAGGAGGCTCGCGCCCAACAGTATAACATATATCAGCTGAGATGATAATGATGATGAAATGTCTGTGAAGTCCAGGTGTTGTCTAAAAATAACTAAGGAATAGCTATCGCGATTGAGCAGAACCATTAATGATTGTAGGTAGAAAACTGTCGACAGCATGGCACTTTTTTGTCAGGCTTTGCTGTAGTCATATCCCACCTGATACCTCCAGCGAGACAGAGGGAATAGCGGGTGACCCCATAACCTTTCCTGTACGGACGTGAGCGGCGCGTAGGTATGTGCTGAGTACTCCACGTGGGCGGCCTTGCCACTAAAATTATTATCTTGATTTCATTCGCTTAGGCTTTATTTCCTTATAAATATTAGGTAAGATAAACAATACATTTTGTTCTGCTTCTAGAAAATAATTGTACCGAAAAGAGAAATGACGAGATAATTAGAGCAATAAATTGAAATTAATTTAACAATTTAATCAAATCAACCGTAATGAAAGTATTAATTAGGGTGGCCATTAATTTTTGTCTCAAAAACAATCTAGATTTGTAACTTCATGGGATTAATAGGTCAAGCGTGAGCCGCAATAAATCAGGCGAACGCTAAACGAATAATTGATGGAACAAATGGACGCTCATCCCTACTCCTACCTCAATCTAGTTTCACGCGAAAGCTAAGCGAATTAATTATCGACGGACATTGTATAGGATGTACGAGTATAATGTAATCAGAACGCATACGTGCATTGCATTTAACATATAAATATGTGGATATTTTAATTACTAAATAGTAGTAAATTATGGTAACGGATTACGATTTTTTTAGGGTTCCGTACACAAAGGGTAAAAACGGGACCGTTAGAGTGGTAGGACCACACTGTCGACAGTTATCTGTCTACAGCCACGGGCCGGTCCGTCCGGGGTAGTACCACACTCTCGCAGAAAATTGACGTCTTAGTAGTAGCAATTTGTTACTGCGCTTCGTTCGGTGAGGGAGAGAGCCGGAAGCCCAATTTTTTTTTTTTTTTTTTTTTTTTTTTTTTTTTTTTATTGCCAACGGTGGCAAACGAGCAAGCAGCACACCTGATGGTAAGTGAAACTGCTGCACATGGACCATTGCAATACCAGGGGCACAGCCAGGCCGCTGCCTACCGTGAAGGAAATACTCTTCTTAAACCTCGTTTAAAGAAGGACATGTCATAGCGCTCGGGAAACACAGCAGCAGGTAGTTCATTCCAGAGCTTGCACGTACGTGGGAGAAATGATCGCTGGAAACGTACAGTTGAAGACCATAACGTTTCCAGGTGAAATGGATGAACCCTGCTGCGATGTCGAGTGGTACGTTGGTAGAATGGTGACGGTGGTACCAAGTCAAACAGTTCCTCGGAGCACTCCCCGTGAAAGAGTCGGTAGAGTACACAGAGTGACCCAAAGTCTCTCCGCTGCTCCAGCGACTCCAATCTGTCCGTAAGATTGGGATCCCCGACGATTCGAACAGCCCGTCTTTGCAGGGAGTCAAGTGGGTCTAGCTGATATTTGGGCGCACCTGCCCAGAGATGTGAGCAGTACTCCACATGAGGACGAACTTGTGCTTTGTATAGCACAAGACGCTGTCTCGGTGTGAAGTACCGCCTGGCTCTGTTCAGGACGCCCAACTTTTTGCTTGCCAATTTGGCTTTGTCCTCCAAATGACTCCCAAACTGGACTTTGCTCGATATTTTGACGCCGAGAATCCCAATACTCTCAGAAATTGGAAGAGTTACTCCTTGGAACTGAGGCGGCATGACAAATGGGTCCTTCTTTGCAGTGAACGCGCAAACTTGTGTCTTTGTGGGGTTGAACTGGACTAGGTTCCGTTCACCCCATTCCGAGGCCCGCCCCAGAGAGCGCTCGACTTCAGACACAAGTTGAACCCTTCTTTCCTGAATACTCCGAGGGATATTCCGTTGCTCAGTGTACCGCTCATCACCCGTACTGTCATCCGCATAGCAACGCATTTTCTGAGGGTGTTTGTGTGTGGAGGGTTTTGGTGGTACCCTTGGTATCACCGAGCCTCAATGCACGCATTCATACTCCCTTCACTTTCATCGCGGTAGGCAGCGACCCTGTAAAGGTCCATGAGCGGCAGCAACACTTACCACCAGGTGTACTGTTTGCTCGTTTGCCACCGTTTGCAATAAAAAAAGAACCCAGTTATAAAGAACTCGCTGTCTGTCCGACCGTCAGTCTGTCATCAGGCTGTATCTCAAGAACCGCGATAGCTTGACATTTGAGATTTTTACAAATTAGGTATTTCGATTGCTGCTGTAACAACAAATACTAAAAACAAAATAAAATAAATATTTAAAAGGGCTCCCACACAACAAACCCGATTTTTTATAGTACGGAACCCTTCATACGCGACTCTGACTCACACTTCGCCGATTTTATGCTGCTGATGGCAATCAAGCATACCTAATAGTAGGTAAGTGATACTGCTGCTCATGTACCTTTGTTAGGCCGCTGCCTACCGTAAAGAAAATGAAGCGAGTGTGAATGCGTGCAATAAGGTTGCCCAACACACGCAGACACCCTCAGAGAGTTTAGGCTTCCAGGACTCTCGCTCGCCGAACGAAGAGCAGTAACATATTGCTACTTCTCAGACGTCAATTTTCTGCAAGAGTATAGTGCTAACCCAAACGGACCATTCAGCGGCTGTATACAGAAAACACTGTGGTCCTACTACTATAAAGAGTGTGGTATCACTCCGGACACACCGCCTATATACTCCACTACTTTGCACCTAGGTATTGTAAAGGACCACTAAATAATATAATATGCATATACCATCTATACAAGAGAAGGAAATTCGAGATAAAGATCTAAACCAACACGTCTGGCGAGCGTGGTATAGCGGTTACATTTATCTCCCATTATGGAGGAGGCATAAATTCAGTAGTGGAATGTATATGAGCAGAGACAATGATTAATTGGGATGTTGATTACTTTTATTTTAAAACCGAACTGTTTATAAGCGCTTATAATTTGACATCAACGTCGCAATCTCCATACACATTTGCGTTTGGCAAAAACAAACATTGTTGTATGAGAAATAAGAGAAAAAGAGATAACATTCTTGCAAAATAAATCTCTACAAGTGCCATCTGACCAAAGTTGTTTTCAGACTCGGTTACGGACACTCCGAACGGTTGCACAGGGTGCTCTGACCCATTGATGATCAAAAAAAAGAATGGATACCAGGTTTCTGATTAGATTACAAATAAATTATTGTACACAATTTTATTCTGTAGCGGGTAGATTTAAATTTCTGTAATAATTATGTATTGTTGGACGTGAAACAGCTTAGTCCTCCCGTGACCATGAACGCTGTAAAGTGGTCGAAACATCGCCAAAACACACACAAACGCGATAAAGGCCGCAAAATTAAGTAAATTTTAAATATACAGTCAGTTGAAAAAATTAACCTAAAAACCTTTGAAATTGTTTTTTTTCGAAAACGTTTTGCTAATAAGGGCAGAAATTCAATGCCACTAAGACGGATATTGCCTTCTAACGAGGATTTTTCTGCGGTCCGTATTAATTCTAGAGCAGATATTCAAGGCGCTATCAAAATTCCTGTCTCGTACGTAATTTAAAAGTAGGCAGTGTAAAATGACATTTATCTAAAAAGAACATGCTTCCCCTTGAGGATAATGAAACTGGAATGGCCTTTTTTATCTAATATGTGGTTGTTATTTCATAACATTGCCTTGCATTGATTCGACCGTTAAACTGTTATACATGTGTTGACAGGTCTTTCTACTCACACACACACGCGCACGCTCTTCTTTTTACGTACATTCTTTCTGCTTACTATACGTATAATTTTATAACGAGCTGCCAGACTGACGTCAACCCTCCTTGGGAATGCATTTGATGACCAGACGGCTTCAAATAGATTTGGCCCAGGTTTATGAAGATAAATTCTGACTTAAGACTATTCGAAGAAAACATTCATGGTCAAGTTTTTGATGTGTTTAAGTATATTGTAATTGGACAAAACTAGTCAAAGTTATATGGAAAGTTGGAGCCAACGTGTAAAATGATTTCGTTTGCTTTGTTTAAATAAGCATTTTGACTTTATAACATATATATATAGGAAAGGAGGGTTTTGCGAGCGATATATTGACTCATCACCATATCTCTGGAACCATAAGGTGTACAAACTTGAAATTTGGCAAAAATATTCCTTTTGTCGAGTAGAGGTCAGCTAAGAACGGATTTTACGAAATTCCACCTGCAAAGGGTGTTGTGGGGGCGTTAACAATAATATACATATAAAGGAACAGGGTGAGCCGAAGCTACTGAAGCTAGAATAATGAAATTTGGACCGTAGTTTTATTTTGTGACGTAGGCAACCACTAATAAAAGATTTTTTTGAAATTCCACCCCTAAGGGGGTGAAACACAACTGTAAAGTCTATATGGAAAGAAAATAAAATCTTTAGCTACTGTCTTCAAATTAACACAAATACTCTCTAATAAAAATAAATAAACACGTGTTTCAGCGTTTGTCCATTTTCATCCTCTAAGAGTGTAAAATAGGTAGAAAGATGTCAGTTTACTGACTTAACACAAAGCCGAAACTACTGAAGCCAGAAACATGAAATTTTGACATTACTTTCTTTGTGTGACGTTGAAACCCACCAAGAAAGGGTTTTTTGAAATTCAACCCCTAGGGGGTAAACCGCAGTAACAAAGTTTGTATAAGGAGAAAAAAAAAATCAACATCGATTTTCTTCAAATTCTCCAAAAAATACTCTTTAGTAAAAATAAATAAACACGTGTTTTAGCATTTTTTAATTTTCACTCTCTAAGGGTGTAATCTAAACTAATATTATAAAGAGGAAACGTTCCTTACGATTATACTCAAATACCCCTGGACAGATTTCGATAATTCTTTCACCATTAGAATGTTACAGTATCCCTAAGTAACATAGGCTATATTTTATCCCAGTATACCCACGGGAACGGGAACTACGCGAGTAAGGCAACTGAAACCGAAGCGAAGCGAGGGCGGGCTGCTAGTAACATATCAAACTCTATTAACTGATAAGCCAAAGCTAAATAAAGCTATTCTGCGGACATTTAAGTTGAGCTTAGCTGAACTTAAATGTCCTATCTTAGGCACGAGCTCTCTCCACAATGGGAAGGAAATTGACCTAATATACCACGCCACCACCTAATATACCAACACGTCTGTGTTGGTATAGGAATTTATTTCGAGTTTACCTACTCTTGCATAGATTTTATATGCATATATAATACCTTAGTCGATTTTTTTTTTGGCAAGGGAGGAAGTTGTGAGTTTTAGTCTTACTCCGACACCACATGAAAAATATTTATTTATATTTCTATACACACATAAATATTTCGAATTTACAAAGTGCACATTTCGTTTTGACTTCGGAAACATAACGAACTAATAAAGCACATAGTACGGCGCATATGTTGTGTAAAAGCATGCCGTGTAACAGTCCAAGTAACGCATGGTAATTGACAGATTGAGTGAGCAGGCACTCTGTTGTCGATACTGTAGGGTGTACGTGATATTATCTCGAGTCGGAATATATACAGCCAAAATCATATGAAAATATTATCATTGAATTGCCTTTAATAATAAAGAAAACTATGACGTATGTATTTTATACGAATAATATAATATTTACACAAGCTGTTTAGTGTTTTAGATAGCGCCCTAGTTTTTCTTTTTAAGGGAAATATTTGAATATGTAGTAAGAATAACAAATAAAACAAAAATATCCTAAAATAAATATATATTAATAAAAAAAATCCGTGTGGTGACGGAGGGAGAATACCACCCCCTCTCTTGCCCGTGGGTGTCGTAAAATACGACTAAAGGATTATAATATGCATACAAGACACGAAAAAATTGGAAAACCTCTATGTCAACACGTCTGACCAGCGTGGTACAGTAGAACAATTTCCCTCCCATAGTGAAGGAGGCCCGAGCCCAACAGTGGGACGTATACGGACTGAGATAAACATGATGATGATTTAAAATTATATATCTAATATTAATATTTAATCAGTTTACTGGGAAAGCACGGTTTCTCATTCACATCTTTGTAATTTTGTACAATAATTGGCCTCCGATGACGTAGGCAAAGCGAAAATGCTATTACACCAACTCATATCCCAAAAAATTACATCTAGTAATACTCTAAGCCTCTCGTTCCGCAGACACTCCATCAAAATGTGGTATACGTCCTCCAACATGCTGCAATCGTTACAATTACGAGTGATGACTTTGCCCATCATGAAATCGAACGTATTTTTGGAATGTGACCGGAACGAAGATAGATAGCGATCTACCATTGTATCACATAAAGTGTGGTTGGTCAGTTTCACACGCAGGGCACAGGTTCCTTGTGCGATCCACTAATTACTGTTTTGATTTTGGGGCTTATTTCTGTCCGTTAAATGTATGTGAGTAAATTTTTGTCATACTTTTCTTATGCTTTTCAATTCAGAAACGTATAAGTGGAGGCATTATTTCATAAGTGTTTTTATTAGATTATTTTTGTTAAGTTAAAATAAGTATTAAATTAAAAATTGTCAACGCTCTTTTGTCAAAAAAGAATTAAAATTAAAAAACCAAGCATAGATTAGAACTTCTGCAAGAAAACGCGTTTACACATACAAAAAAATTGCATTGAATTAAAAATATATTGTTTAGTGTGTTTGCTATAATAAAAAAATGGATTTTATATGCATTGTACAATAAATAATGATACTTTATCAGTAGATAGCAACTTAACTCAATAGTATACGTTTTCACGTGCCATGGAGCGTCGAAGTTAATGAAAACAATTTCATTCCGTAGGCATGTAAAAATTTATCGAATTGTTTCGATGTTTACCTATCGTCTCAACTAATGAGTTTTGATTAACTTAAATGGGAAAATTAGAACATTTCTCATTTGACTTCACAAATGGCGTAGCGGCTAAGATACCGACCTATCCTACGCGAGTGTCCCGAGTTCGACTCCCACGCTGGACAACACTTTCTGCAATCCACAAATTGTTGTTCTCAGTCTGGATGTAATTTGTGTCCGTTAATTATATGTTTGTAAAGTCCTCCGCATTACAAGGATTATTTTCTTAGCGTATGGTGTTGGTTTAAAAAAAAACCGGCCAAGTGCGAGCCGGAGTCGAGCACGAAGGGTTCCGTACCACTATCTATAAAAAGGGCAAAAAAATTGCGTTTGTTGTATGGGAGTCCCCCTTAAATATTTATTTTATTTTGTTTTTAGTATTTGTTGTTATATGGCCTTATATAGCGTCCCAGTCTATAATCTAAACTACGCCCATTTTCATCTAGATACATTCTGACGTTCTGACGAGAACTTTTTAGAGTTCCGTACCCAAAGGGTAAAAACGGGACTCTATTACTAAGACTTCGCTATCTGTCCGTTCGTTTGTCTTTCATCAGGCAGACAAGAACCACGATAGCTAGACAGTTGAAATTTTTACAAATTATGCACCTATTTCTATTGCCACTATAACAATAAATACTAAAAACAAAATAAAATAAATATTTAAGGGGGACTCTCGTACAACATACATGGTTTTATTGATAATGGTACAGAACCCTTCATGTGTGACACCGACTCGCACTTAGCCGATTTTTAAAATATGTCAGCGAAGTACGAAGCAACTTAAGGAATTAGTTAACCATTAAACAAAGAAATACAAAATAATATTATATATAAACATGTGATTTTAATAATAGAAACAAGCCCATGGTGAAAATTAACCTGTGAAATGAACCAACGTGAATAACGCTTAGAAGGCTGTTACTATATCATAAAATAACTCTGAGCGCTATGCCGTCATTTCTGGCCGACCACTGATGACAAGTCACATCTGCTCCGGTGGTCGGCCCAGCAACGAGGTGACGTGGGTACGGGTGGGTTATGGGTCCGCGCGCCGTCCTTTCATCGCCCCGGACGGACAGGACCGCGCGTGCGCTTACCATAGCCCAACCATAAAAAAAAAGAGTGCAGTCATTTCTGAGCGGTACAGGTGAGTACGTGAGTAAATGGAATTTCTCAGGTACAAGTGAGGAATTACGACTAATTATTAATGTACGGCTTTTTTATAGCTTAATTTTTTTAAATTTCACAGGTTAATTTTTCCATGGGCTTGTAGTCTATAATAGCATAGCATCCATCAGCCCGTAGACGTCTACTATTAGACATAGACCTGTCCACCAGAATACCACATACAGTCTTATGGCACAGCATCCAACAGCTCCTTACACATTTTAAAATGTAGTTACAGCAATCCATACTTTGTTATAATTTTACAAGTTACCAATTAATAATTACGTTATTTAATTAATTTTAAGATACGCTGTATCCACATAATTGAAAACAACAGTTGATTCAGAAAATTAATTCTAAAGGAACATCTATTTATAATCGTATTATTAAATTTCTCGAAACAGTGGGTGAGCAGAAATTATTGTTGTAATAAATAACTAATTGTAATAAATACGTCGAAGTAAATTATTGCACGTTTCCAAGAATTAAATTTATCTTCTTTATCTTATATATAAATTTCTAGCGTACGTGTGTATGTCACTGAACTCCTCCTAAACGGCTGGACCGATGTTGACGAAATTTTGTGTGTGTGTTTAAGGGGACTCGAGGATGGTTTAAATTTACAATTGGACCCGGTAGGTGGCGCTGTTCGGGCAGGACAGTAACATAACTTGAGAATGAGTTCACCGATTTCGTCCATCTTTCTTTTTAATTTTTCTTATACTTTGAAAAAGGTTTTTACGGAAAAAAAATTAAAGAAATTGCGTAGAAAATCGGAAAATTTAAGAAAACTTAACGACTAGGTATTTAGGTTATTTATCCGCATTGCAACTAAGCGGCTGGATGGATTTGAATGAATTTTTGTGAATGCATTCAAGTGGGGGCCTGGATAATTTAGATTCACAAATTAGCCCGGCAGATTGCGCTGCAGTCGGTCAGTCCCTATTACTGCTGGCAATTTCAAGGAGAATTCCGTTTATTTTATTTGAACAGAACAACTTCTGTTGGGTCAGCTAGTCTTAAATATAAATTTCTAGTGTATGTGTGTATGTCACAGAACTCCTCCTAAACGGCTGGACCGATGTTGGCAAAATTTTTTGTGTGTGTTCAAGGGGATTCGAGGATGGTTTAGATTCATAATTGAACCCGGTAGGTGGTGCTGCGATCGATTTCAGGGCCAATTCCTTTTATTTTATTTGAACAGAACAACGTCTGTCGGGTCAGCTAGTATCTATACCAATAAAGAAAATTGCAGTGTCTGTTTGTAATGTCAAAATAATAGGCTTTTTCCATGCTCACGCGGTTATTTGTACGACACCTATGCCTAAAATACAGATTAAAACTTATTGTCTGTCTGTCTGTTTGTTCCGGGTAATCTTCAAAACGTCTGGACCGATTTCAAAATTATTTCACCAATGGAAAGCTATAACATCAGGGCGTAAACTAGGCTATATTTTATCCCGGCATTCCCACGGGAACGGGAACTACGCGGGTAAAACGACTAAAACCGAAGCGAAGCGAGGGCGGGTTGCTAGTATATATATATTTCTTGTGTACTTAGAAAGAAAGAAAGAAATCTGTTTATTGTGACGAACAAGACAAATAATTGAAAGGTACAAAAAAAGAAATTTACAAATGGAGCTTATTGTCCGTCCCAAAGCGTCCCCAACTCAGCATAATGCAAGTTAAAAGAAACCTGCACTGATCTTCCGTGGAGGCGCTTTAATGACGTCACGGATTTCAGATACACGAGATTGCATCAAGAATATATTTTAACGAGATAAATAAAAACACATGAATAAAAGATAAAAAAAGAAGGCTATAAATTAGTTGTCTATGAGGTATTTAAGTAAAACTGTATTAGGCACATATATTAGGCATTTTAAGTAGGAACATGAGTGCGTGTACATATCTATGCGATACAAGTGTCCAGATCACCCGGTTAAAGTTATTAACTACATCAAAGGATTGTTGTGGTATATGAAAGGTATAATATATTCAGGCAATAAGCGACTTTAAAAATTAAAATAATTATGTAGATATAGAATTAAAATGTAATGAATAAAATAATAATGAAAAAAGTAATAATAATAATAAATAATACTAATGGTGTTCTTAAATAGCACTAGTATCATGCGTTAAAAGTTCTTCCCATTTTTGATGTTTGAAAATAAATTTTTTCAAGTTAATTTTAAAACATTGCGCATTTTGTATATTTCTTATAGGCGGTGGGATGTTGTTCCAGCACTTTGTTGCTGCATACCGGAAACTACCTCTAAAAGTCGCCGATCTATGACTTTTCGTGGCAAGCTGATCTGCACACCGTCGAGAACCATGAGGCCTGCTTTTCGATAGCCATGACAGCTTATTATATAGGTAGCTCGGTGCTTTAAACTTTAGCACACCAAAAAGGAGACAAGCTAGGTGCAGTTTACGTCTATGTCTCATCTTCAGAATTGTGTGCTCATTCAAATATGGAGTGACATGGGCTCTAAAAGGAATGCTGAAACAAAAACGGGCACAGGCGTTTTGAACTCGCTGAATAAGCTTCTGTGTTCTAGCTAAGAGACGTGGTCCAAAAACTGTATCCATGTAATTTAATTTGGACAATATTAAGGATTCAACCAACTGCACGCGCAAAGATTCCTGCAGAAAAGGCCTCGCCTTATATAAAACTTTAAGTTTATAAAAGCAGGTCTTCACCGACTGTATTACATGCTTTTCAAACCGTAAACCAGCATCCATGTGTAGACCCAAATTTCTAGATTCCATAACGCGCGCAATTGCTTGTCCCTGCAACATGACATTTATTGACGGACACAGTGTAGCAAGACGGTGGCTACTACCAAACAATAAATATTTCGTCTTTTCAGGGTTAAGTAGTAAGCAATTACTGGTAGACCATGTAGCAATACTTAAAAGATCCTCATTTAAAATACTTATTGCATTATCAATTTCGGAAGGCTTAAACGAAATATACAGTTGGATGTCATCAGCGTAAATGTGAAATTTACAGTGATGAATATGTTGCCCTATGTCAGCTGTGTACAAAATAAAGAGGATTGGGCCCAATATTGAGCCTTGGGGAACTCCTGTGGTCACAGCAATCCTTTCAGAAATTATTGATGATCCGTCCGGACGATTGAGCTCTACATATTGATAACGTTCACTCAAATAACTATGAAACCATTTTAAAGCTTTGACATCAAAGCCATAATAGGACAATTTAGATAATAGTAAATTTAAGTTTATTGAGTCGAACGCCCTAGAAAAATCTAGTAGTACTAGTATTGTGCAAAGACCCTCATCCTGAGCACACAAGATATTATCAGTAACATCTAGCATAGCGGTTACCGTGCCACGCCCCTTCCTAAAGCCAGACTGTGTTTCAGGTAAAATATTGTTGCTCTCTAAGTATTCTACCAATTGTCCGCAAACTACCTTTTCCATGATCTTTGACAAACATGGTAAATTACTAATAGGCCTCAAGTCTTTCATTTCTGCCGGGTGTGAAACTTTAGGCAGAGGACGAACAATGGCAGTCTTCCATACGTCAGGAAACACAGATGAATTTATGGACATATTTATCAAGTCTTTAATAACATCAGTTGTGTTAGGAAAAGTCATAATGAGCATTTTCAGACTTATGTAATCACAACCTTCAGCATTCGATTTTAATTTATTTATTATTTTTATGATACTATCAAGGCTAACCTCCTCCAAATGGAAGGTGGCGTTACCAAAGCGATGGTGTTCGAAATATGTAAGCTGTGAGATACTGACATTCAAGGCACCAGGTATGTTTAAAAAATGCTTATTTATTTCATTGGGATCAGTAAAGGAAGGCGGCAACTCTAAATCATTCCTCGGTAATAAGGTAGATTTCAGATTTTTCCATAATGATCGAGGATTTTTTATCTGATTGTTTATATTATGCTTGTAATAAGCAGCTTTTTCTTGAAAAAGTGCCTTGTTAACAAGAGATTTTAAACTTTTATAATATTCCTTTTTAGAGTTACTTTTGCATTTATTATAATCTGCAGAAGCCTCGTCACGCAACCGCATCATTATTTTAATTGTATCTGTAATCCACGGGTAAGAATGATCTCTGATTGTGACGGTTTTTAAAGGTGCGTGATAGTCAAATAAATAAACAATGCCGCAGTTGAAAGCGTGAACAATTTCATTAACATTATCAAGTGTAGACATTAAATCCCATCTAACTAATTGTAGGTCTGCATTAAACGCATCCATGTTTATATTTTTTAAGGGCCTATACGAGATTGTGCGTGGCACGGGTTTTTCCCGCTTAATATGAAATTCACAAATCACAAGGCAATGACCGATAACATTACCTACCTGTTGCACTAAGGTGTTCTTTGTGCTTAAGTTTGAACAGACTATATCAATAAGCGATTGACTAGTCTCAGTATGATGAGTTGGCTCCGTAATAAGCTGGGAAAGCCCTAGGCAAGACAAAAATGTCATTAATTTCAGAGTTTTCATGTCATTTACTTGAAACAAGTTAATATTAAAGTCTCCCATTAAAATTAAATTGTCATAACTTGAGAATGAACTAATGGAATCAGATATGGCATCTAGAAATATGTCAACGTTCATCCAGGGGGGGCGATATGCCGTGCCAATTACTATTTTTCTGCCGTTAAGAACCACAGCAAGCCACATCTGCTCAACAGAGATGTGCAGTGGATCTACTGGATGTGGCAGGATACGTGTATTTATGCTTCGTTTTATGTAAAATCCGACACCTCCCCCCCGCGAGCGGACAGTAAGCGGTCTTGGAATATGACGGAGACGGTATCCTGTAAGGGTAGGGGCACGGCCCTCTTCCCCGGGTTTAAGCCAAGTCTCATTAACTGCAAGTATATCTATGTCATTTCTTGTTATGGCATCTATAAAATTGTCATGACCAGTCCCAAGAGAACCCGCATTAAACAAACCAACTTTTAACTGTTTGTTAACCATTGAGACTGAAAAAACAACCAGATAATAAAGATTTTAATTGATTACAAAAAAAATAGTAAATAATCGAAATTATTGCACTCATCGATTTCAACAAAAATGTGCAATTTTGTACACGGGAAGTTTTAAGTATTTTAATTGTAGCTGTAAAATAATTCATTAAGTGATAACTATGTTTAGAAATTATAAACCAAGGTAAATATTGTTTGTTTATAATGTATGTAATAATTATGTCAATGTGTATATATATGAAAGTAGACTGTAAATAATTTGAAAAGTAATATGTATATATAAAAATTTTAAACAACAGTAAAAAGTGTTTGTATGTATTATATATTATAATTGCATCAATATGTATAATTGTAATCTCTAAGTAGTTCCAAACGTAATATGTATATATTAAAATAATAAATAAAAACCAAATATGTTTGTATAAAATAATTATGCCAGTATGTATAGCGATGGATAGAATTAGAGAGTAAGCTATATGAGTAAAGTGTTCTAGACACCCACAAAGCACAACAACTTGTACATTATACAACACACTCATGCTCATACACGCATATACAATATACATTTCAAAAAAACGATACGTAAAATGAATATCACGATATAATAACAAAATAGGTAGATTTAATGTGATATTACTGCATATTAGGTTATAATTATAAGATTGGGTTTTGAGTAAAAAAATTAGTAAGCAGTGTAATATATAACAAAGTATACAAATGTAGTACAAGCAGACGAAACATAGCATAGAAACCAATAGCCAGACAGTGTTAAAAGCCCAACGAAACGCTATCCAAAAATTCTCTTTATATCAGCTTCACACCTAATTCGCTGTGCACTCTGACCGTCCTGTCTGCGCGCGAGCACTTTACCATCTCTGGTCCAAACATATCTCCAGTTATGAAGGCTTGCAGCTTGACGGGTTTTATAAAAAATATGACGATTTGTACGAGTAAGGCGTTCATTTATATACATACGGTGAGTCGGTCCAGATGGTTCACCAAGCCCTAACTCCTTCGTAGTGAGACCCCGGCGCACTCTTGCCGCGGCAAGCAGCGCATCTCGGTTCACGCGACGTGCAAATCGAACAGCCAAACCCCGCGGTCGTCGGACCTCATTACCTACAGGACCTCCAGGAGGTTCCACCAGATTTCGACGCGAAGGTCCAATTCGTTCTACATGCACGATCTCACGCTCATCAATAGTGACGCCCAATTTACAAGCTAAGACCGTTATGAGGTGAATAGCGCTCTCACCTTTCGCCTCTGGTATTCCGTTCACCTCAACATCGTTGAGCAAAACCTCCTGTTCTCGTTCGTTGAGTTGCAGCCTTAGTTCCGCTATGACATTATCGACAGAGGTTTCTTTGGATGAATTTTGGTCAAGCCTAAGTTCAAGGGCCTCTACTCTCGTGTCAAGGTTGCTCATGTGGTCATTACATACCTTGAGAGACTCTTTTAACTCTGTCATCTCAGCTCGCAATTTTTGAACTTCGTGACGCATTAAGCGAAACTCGGCACACAGTTCTTCCTTAAGAAGGCGCAGCTCGGTGGGTAAGTCTGATGCCAAAGGTTTTCCAGCACTCCCAGGGGCCAAAACTGGTGCGACGGGGCTATTCATGTCTTCAGAGCTAATCTCCGTCGTATCCACTCGACCTCGGACAGGAGTCTCCATCTTGTTGTCCCTACGTTCATTTTTGGTGCATTCAGGGCAACGCCAATACGGCGATGTTCCTATTTTAGGCAAGCCTACGCACGCCCGATGGTAAACAGCATCACATTTATTACAAGTAGCGCCCTCTATTGGCGACAAGAATTTTGCACAACCTCCGCACTTAGTCGCCGGCATAGTTGTCGAGTTGCGCTTCTTAATTAGATAATGATTGTGTTTCACCCTTCGGTACAATTACACTAGATGGCGCTGTACGTATATTATGGTGAGTATAGATGCTTATAGTTCAAAAACACCATAAAACGCAAACAAGAAGTCGTGGTATGAAAGTCCAACACACAAACACTTTACACTTATTATACACAATTAGTTAATCATTGTTTTTAAAACTTTGTCTTTTTTATTTTAGAATAAGGTAGATTGAAAGTATATTTCGTTATCGATATGAATTAATTCTAATTTTAGTCCTTTTCACTGCACTGTTGTCACTTGATAACGATATATAATGCGGATAAGAGTATGTATAACTTTTCAGACAATAAACTAAATAGTTTTAAACTGATATTTATTTATAATAAACAGAAAAGCCACGAACATATAATGCTCGCTCGATATCCGTGACGTCACTCTCATTATGTTATGTCACTGAACTTACACATTACATCACTTATGTTATGTCACTGAACTCCTCCTAAACGACTGGACCGTTATTGATGAAATTTTTTGTGCATGTTTAAGGGGATTCGAAAATGGTTTAGATTCACAATTGGATCTAGTAGTTGGCGCTGCTGTCGATTTTAAGGAGAATTCTTTTTATTTTATTTGAACAGAACAACGTTACATTACAGAAGCTTAACGGTCTTAGTAACCAAGCCGTAAGCTACGAAAAAAAAGATTAGCTAATCTGTAATGTACGCTAATCTATAACCTTAGCTCTCTGTAAGCTTTGCTAAGCTAATCTGTAAGCTTTAATAATAAATCAGAAACGGTGTGTCTGTGCATTTAAGAGGTTAAGAACATTTTAAGTTTCTATGAACGTTCGTTTGGTAGTAATTCTACTGTAATATGTTAAACGTTCATAGAACGTTTTAGATTTGTAAAAAGTTTCTTTATAGCCTATTCTACCTTAAGCCTATCCCACATTCTTTCCTTTCTGGAGTTGTACAGTATCTATATGTTAATACGTGAAGCAAAAACTTTGTACACCATTTTACGAAAATTACGTGGATGGATCCATTTGAAATTTGGCACAGTTGGTGAATACATACATTGAGGAAAAGTGCATAAACCTGAAATTTCACATAATAATGGATTAAAAATACATTAAATTCATTAAAAAAGGCATTACGCACACTACTATTCAATCGCTACACACACACACACACACACACACACACGCGCGCGCGCTTATACACTTTACACTTTTGTTTACGTTTGTAATCTCTGGTCGAACTGAATGTCAAACAATCATAATTATGACGACGATTTCTAATACACATTTGTACTTATTAGTTAAATAAAGCTTGCTCAGTAAATAATTATATACAAATAAAATTAAAAGAAATATCTGTAGCAGAAAAATTAAAAATTAATTATGGCCGAATTTCGACCACTCGGCGACCACTAGTATTGAATAATCGAGGGAAAATGATGAGTTTTCCTACCTTTCCTCAATTTGAAATTAATCTTCATTAATTCCTCATCTAAATCATTACCATACCTGTTAGAAAAAATACAACGTAAAAGGTATCAGATAACTAACAACAATGAGATCAATAATTGGTACATATGGGTAGGGCCTAAAAATTGACGGCGTAGAACATATCCCGTAGCCCAATATAATATAAGGTGAGCCGTACATCCCCAAAAGTGGGGGGTTGGTATGAGTTTATTTTCAATTCCGACAACAATACACTGTTTTTCTCACAAACTACCCACTTAAATATAATGCGGGCGATAGGGAGAGCGGCAGAGCGATTTGATTCGCGAGTTTCGCTGTGCAATTCATACGAGGTAGCGGATGAAACCTCAATAATTTTTAGTTAGAAAAGCAAATGAAATCAAATTTGCTCAAAACACGAATTTATAATAACCCACAAAACTATAATTTGAATGTAATTTGTTCTTAATACATTTCACTGCGACAGACACTCTGCACTATAATAAATGGAATAAATATTTATAGCGTGGGGGATATTCATGTACAAAAATGATAGATACAAATATGCACGCACGCTCACACATGCACGCATAATACAATACATACACAGAGATGAATGCACTGAAAATCAGCACTGTACCTGGCGACAACAAAAGTTGAGCCAATTCCTTTTGCCTTCTAGTTTTAATTTTCTTTTATTATAATGGCTTGTTTTAGTTTTGAAAAAGACAATAATTTATTACTATAATTAATATAATAGATACAAATAACACAGTTAGAATAAGGACAATTATATAGATCGCGTAAAGAATTGTTCTCAGTAATAAACGAAACTACAATACCCGCCATAAAAGATTGTTGCTTAAAGCATCACGACATCTGTGCAGTCAACATTTTTAAGAAGTTCCTAGCACATCTCTTTTACTTTATAATGCGTATAAATTTCCCAAATAATTTATAGAGGTACAAAAATGTCTGATGATTATATGTGCATGTTTGATTTAAAAAAAAACTTATGCCCTCTATACTCAAAAGTTCTGAATGCCGAATATTTAGAAGCATAATTCCTATCACAAAATTGGATTTTTATATCGCTCCGCTTGTAACAGACGTCACACAACATTTGAAGTCCCTGAAGGAAGTATTTTATTTAGAAATATTGTTTCGGGACACACGCTGTTCTCTGATAGGCGTACAGATAGCGCAGGTATTGAGTTAAAGGGGTCTACGTATTCGTATTATTATACAATTTAAATTCACCTACGTAAGATAAGTGTGCGGGTTTTGGGCACACTTTATATCGTGAATGGACTGCTTTGTGTAACCAGGTGATGTATTGTTTTCAAATAATTTGTATAACACATTTTTTTTTTGCTAAATTGTTTTGTCGTAGATTAAGATACGTGGCAGCTTATATTCTACGTGATAAAGATGGATAAAAAAAAAAACGTAATACAGACGTACATATTTCAACAGCCTACCAATTCCTATAGATTGTATATAATACGTTAGCAATTTACCTTGTAGTAACCGAGTAGAAATACAATTCAAGCTCTTTTTTTTCCTTTTACTGGTCTGCGGGTGTCGTAAAATATGATAATGATTAAGATATTTTTAGAAAAATAACTGCGAAATACGGTGTTAGTAGATTTTTTTCCAAATCTTATATCAATTCTCTTGCACAGCGTGATACAGTAGATCAATTTCTCTCACATAATAGTGGACCATATTCTTCCTATTGTGTCTGTACACATATACGTTATGAATTCATATTTCTACATTCCTTCATCTCTATGAATATAATGTATAGATAATATATATGTATAAATAACCTAAGCTGCTCCGAGTAAATTTCCGTTACCAAATATTCAAGGATTACAATTTCTTATAATAAATAAATGCTTCACATTTTATATCAAAGAGATAAAATTGTGACCTTTCTTGCGATATTTATGTGAAAATTCATTTCTTTAGCGCGTACCATCGTCACCCCCCGTGCAGTGTATTATTAAAGAGAGTCTTTACTCTACACTGAGGGATGTGGGTGGGGTGTCACTGAAGGCGATTAAGTGTTTATTTTAGAAACGTCATAAATATTAAGCTAAGATTGGCAAACTCGTTATCAGTTTCACCTCCATTACGTTACAAAATTATGAAGTTATTATGAAGAAAATTAAGAATTATGAATGCTCACTTGTGGAATTGTATAAAATATTATTTTATATTATTTTAAAGTACATTAAGCATATATTGAAGTACAAAGACAACTTTTACTCACTACTTTTACAAATAATTGACGACAATGATTAATAAACAAATAGTCTAGTAAAAGGATTACAGTAAAACTACATTTATTAGAAGGAATTTTGAACGTCGTGTTAGCGTGGTGATTTAATTAAATAACAATGTTTATTTTAATATTTTAACCATTTTGTACTATTATAGTAGATAGATATTAATTAATAAAAATATAATTAATATGATTGCCGAGTAACTTATACCTGACGACTAAAAACTCAGCCCTAAGCTGAAAAACACATGCGATTGAAGGAATATTATTTCTTATTACTAACTTTTGTTTTAAATCAAACACTAATTTATATTAGGTACACACATTATATTTCAAATTAATGTCAATCTTGAAGATATATTCACGTTTTTATTTTGTATAATATCTATATCGCTGTGAGTGATACTGCACAACATCCTGTTGACTTAATGATGTAAGAAATATGAGAGAGTCACGGCGGTGACAATGCTGACAATATTACATGCGCCGATGTTAGCGCTCTTGTTTGCTCCTTAATAACACAGTCGACGGTATGGGATCACATTTCACGGGGTTCATTTCGTATTGACAATTTGATGGCGTCGCCACGATAATAATATAAAGCTGCATACTTTTAATATTCATATGGAATAAAACCATTTTTACGAATTATATAACGTTTGCCTAAACATAGAAATTAAATATTATATTTTAAAACACTACCACGTTGGTTTTTAATGGCAATTATGTTTTGCGACTGCCGAATATTGTTCAGTTCCTGGGGTCTAAAAAAACAGGTCACATTATCTGCGTTAGGCTTGTTAAAAAATATCGATATATCGTTATTTTTAATTCGATATATCGATATTTTAACCGATATATTTTGTTTGATATATCGATACAAAATATCTACTATCGAAAATCGTATCAAAGACGCTATATTTTTAATTCCAAAACCGTAAAAGATAAGAAGAAAAGGAAAACAACAACTGTATTGTCTGTACTAGTATGTTTTGATTTCTTTGCGTTATATATTATATACCTACTAGCAACCCGCCGCTAAGAATAAACTTTCAGCTTTAATAAAATCATAAAGGTCTGGGTCCACAGGCTCTTAGTCCACTTCTACTACTATTGAGTTTAATGAGCTATGCTGAACTAAATAAACATATCTATCGTAATCGTAATAATAACGTACCTATCGTCTTTTAATAAACGTATTTTTTATTTGATCGTTATATCAATATTTAGAGGAAAAAATATCGATATATGGATCAAATAAAAAAAATGTCGATATTGATGAAAAAAATGATCGAAAGAATGTCGATATTGATATTTTTATAAATATTGATACATCGATATAGCGATATTTATTTCCTTAGCCACATCCCTAATTTAAAGATAATGAAATAACACATTTTGAATTTGACAACCGAATGAAACGAAAAGAACACAGGCAATAATACAATTGGAAAGTTATAAATTTTGTTCATTTCGAATAAAATTGTTACGGTGAGAAGCTAGGATACAAAGTTAATACAAAAGACTATTAATAATAAAGGAAACATCACCATTATGAATCAGATGAAAGAAATTTGAAACCATGATATAACAATGGCCTGAGATTCGATAAGACGTGTCTTTTAGTCTCGTATGCCATTGAAATGCAAATGATATTAGTCTGTTGACATACCAAGGCCTTGTACAACCAGGATAATGTATTGGTGTGGAAAAAAATTAAATGAAACGAAATTTCTTGAGCAGAGGAAAAACGACGGCGATGACGAGATTTTCTCAAGCATAAACAGTATCAGATAGCAAAGATCTATTTTCATACGATTGTGGTTAACATCGCGTTTTGAAATTCAATAAAAAATATCTTTGCTATGATTTGGGCCTCTTCGTGAGTGTATACACTCAAAATATAGTTGAAACATCGTGAAAAATAAAAGAAATACGAGATAAAATTCATAAAAAAATACCTTTTATTTATTTCATTGACTTTGATGGTACAGATCACATATCGGCAGTGATCTTATACGAGTGTGCTGAGTTCAATTCTCTCGCACAAAAATCCTTTATTCGCCATTTTTTTTTTGTACAGAAATCCATAACATCAGGACTACGTTCTAGTTTGGGTTGTTTTATTTTCAAAGAATTTTGGAGAATGTTTTATAAAACACCCACTGTTGGGCTCGGGCCTCCTCTACAATGGAAGAGAAATTGACCTACTGTTCCATTCTGGTCAGACGTGTTGGAATAAGGTTTTATTTCGAGTTTCCTTCTCTTGCATAGATGTTATCTGCATATATCCCTTAGTCGTCTTTTACGACACCCACGGGCAATATAGGGGGTGGTGAATTGTATTCTTACTCCGTCACCACACGGATTAACGGACTTGGTAATAATTATGATATAAAGCTTGAATCAAAGTTTTTGTTTGTTATGGATTCAAATAAATAATAAAATTTAGCTAACGTTTAATTTCAGTAATATTTTTTAATAAACTTCGCAACTTTAACATAATAAAGTCAACTAGAGTTGCTGAAATATTAATTAATCGACACTGATTACAGTGTCGATTAATTTTTATCGATAATTAGTTTTATTCAAGTTTCTAAATTAGAGGCTCTCCAATATCTAATTCTATTATCATTTCACGGCTATTTTAACAAGAGATTAATGTTAATTTTAGTAAGACGAAGATTTAAGAGCACTTCTCCCTGGCGCTGAGACGAGGTGAAGATTTTTACAATGTAATTAAAAAAATATGGGGTAATAAACTCTAAAGTATTTTTCACTTTTCAAGATGTTCGAGATAATTGAATGAGTAACTTTGACGGGCTTACGAATCAAACAAAATAAAACCAGTTTTGGAGTTAAATTAATTCATTGTAATGGTATTTTACGCCATTTGGTCCGATGGATCTAATGTTATTTAACTAGAAAGCGAAATGGTCCGCCTAATTTTATGTATTTGAATTGTATAAAGACCATAAAAAGTTTCGCTACTTTATTTTGGTACTAGAGTGTTCATATATATACAAGTATTTATAGATACAGAAATACTTATAGTTAACATTTTCAATTAAAACATGTAATATCTACAAATAAAACCTCTAATGTTCTATATTTTGTTTTACAAATATAAATTACTAGCTGACCCGGCAAACTTCGTAACGCCATAACTTTTTTTGTAAATATATTTTCTAAATTTCCGAAAATATAGTCTCTTTTTTTTTTTTTTTTTTGTGGGTGGGCTGCGGTCGGCGCGCCTCCGCACCACTCCGTCCGGGGCGACAGAGGGGCTTAAGCACGCAGCTCCCGCAACCTACCCAAAAACCACCTCGCCTTCGTCATTGGGCCGACCACCGGAGCAGGTTTACTTGTCGTCAGTGGTCGGCCCGACGGAACACCCCCTACGTGGGGTACCCTCCCATCGACCGACGTCCCCCCCTCGGGGAGGACGTCGGTCTTTCCTCACGCGGTCGGCCTCTCGGCGGGTGACGGACTAATCCCCGGTCACGTCACCCGCGGCCTCGGCTAGGGCGGCATGAGGCGCAGGTAGTTGCGCCTACGCCGCCCCAGTCGCCGGCGGCGGATCTCCTCATCGAGGCTGCGCTCCACGCGCTGACGATCCGCCGCCTCCTTCTGCGAGATCACTGTCTCGCAGAAGGCTGCGACAGCGTCCCAATTCCCGACGCTGTCGACCATCGCCCTAGCACCGGCCGGAAGGCCTCCACGGTTCGCACCCCGAACCGAGGCCTCTCCAGCCGGACTGCCCAACGGGCAATGACGTCTCGGCGGGCGTCAACGTGCCAGGCGGTGAGCTCCCTTAACGAGATCTCACCGCCCTCCGCTCGCACCCCCATCACCCGCCGATACAATCCGGCGAGCATCTCCGCCTCCAGGTCCCACGGGGGAGTCCCGGCCAATAGGCACGCTGCCTCCGTCGCCACCGTGCGGTATCCGCGGATGGCCCTGACCGCCATGACCCTCTGTGGTCGCCACAGAAGGGCCCGAAAATATAGTCTCTAATGGAAGAACCATTACAGCTTTGTCGGGAAAGATTCGACAGTTTTAATCGCAGCATTGTGAATGATGTTTCAAAGAGAATACAAGTTACTCATTATTGATTTCTGACAAAATTATAATTATAAAATTTTCAACCATAGTTAACTATAGACTAAATTTCGTTTAGCTGTCATTTGCATTTTGTTATTACATATCAAATCCGTTTTTTTATACTACATTTCAAAGTGACTAGTATTCTCTTTGACATGTTATGTCACGTCACACGGGAACGCGATCGAACGGGATAAAAGAGTTATTGGCGAAATCTTGTACCAACATTAAAAAAAGAAACTGGATAAAAAGTATCCTATGTCCGTCTCCTGGTTCTAAGCTACCTCCCCACCAATTTTCAGCCAAATTGGTATAGCTGTTCTTGAGTTATAAATAGTGTAACTAACACGACTTTTTTTTATATATATAGATTATTTTTTTACTATTGTCTTCGTCATCACAGCTCATATATGTAAGTCCCATTATTGGACTCGAGTGCCTGCGTTGGAAGGGAACTTAACCTAATATACCACGCTCAGGCGGGATAGTATAGAGTTTTATTTCGGGTTTTCGTTTTCTTGCACAGCTGTTAAATATATTATCTTACCTCGTGAATTTCCATTTCGTTATTATTATTCTTCATTTCACACTCTCCATCTATCATAAACATGACCAGATAACCATACGCTCTATAATAAAAAAAGTCAATGAGTTTTCTCAAGATTTTCACATTTTTTCATTACTTAAATAACCCCCTGTATAGATGGGGTAGTGGTTAAGGTACTGATCTACCATGCCAATTGTCGCGAGTTCGATCCCAAGCAGAACAATACTTTGTAAAATTCACAAATTCTTGTCCTGAATGAAATTTGTGTCCATTTCATCATCATTATCATCATCCTCGCAGCCCACCTATCACACTGTTGGGCACGGCCCTCCTCCATAATGGGAGGGAATTTGACTTACTATACCATGCTAGTCAGATATGTTGGTATAGGGTTTATTTCGAATTTTCCTTCTCTTGCACAGATGCTGTGTGTATATTATGTCCCATAGTTGTCTTTTACGACATCCACGGACAAAATAGGGAGTGGTGAATTGTATTCTTACTCCGTCACCACACGGACGGTGTCCGTTTAAAGTCCGTTAAGTAAGTGCCCCGCAATACAAGGATTACTTTCTTAGTACAGGATGTTGTCTTTATGAAAAAACAAAAACTGAATAAGTTACATTATGTAATCATAATAATTTCAGCTCATATACGTCCCACTGCTGAGCTTGAGCCTCCCCCACGATGGAGGGAAATCTACCTACAATACCACAATGGTCAGACGGGTTTCAATTCAAGCATTCCTTCTCTTGCATAGATGATGTTTGTATATTATGTGCTCTTTTTCGATTTACAATACCCATGGGCAAGAGTGAATTGTATTCTCACTCTATTTCAGACAGATAATATTATTTTTTGTTGAAAACTAAATAAGAAACCTATCAACTAGAACGTATAAAGTGATCTCTAAAACAAAAATCTAAAATAGACAAGAAATAATTATTCGAAATGACTTCGACTAAACACATTTCTCTCGATTAAATCAATGTATTAACCCTTCGGCTGCTAATCTCGCACACAGTGGCTGCGCGAACGAATTACAGTAATTACGACGGCCAAGCCCGCAGGGAATAATTTGTTGGTTTTCGGACCCTAGCGTAATGTAACACCGGTGTGGGGTAAGTCTGTTGGGAGTAGAGGGTTACTGAACGGGCACTAATGCGGGGTGTGAACTTGTAACGTCAACTGCGTTAAACAGTGAGAGAGAAAAAATACATCGGCTTTGATCAAAGAGTGTTTGATTGGAGTCAGTAGATTTGAAAATAGATGAAACAAATATTATTGATAGATAAAGAAACGTTCCCTTTATGTATGACATCAATTTTATTTTTTTTATTATTTTTATTTATATCATAACTTAATTCGAGGTTTTATTTTATTAATGCAGGTAAAGTCAGTTGACTACAGGTAATATGATTTTGAAGATGATGAATTAACTACTTGACTCTGAATACTTTAGTATTCTAAGTAATAGTCTTCTATGATAAGAATCGTTGCCTCGAATCCTGTGCATACATATTTACAGAGTGCGGAAAATGAATGGAAGCCCTTGCACATATTGGAAAACGAAGATTGGTCTTCACTCATCAAAATATGAAAAAAAACAACATGTCATGGGACATTTGCAGTTAGGAATCTCATGGTGACTGTTTTTTTTTTAATATGATTCCCTATTTTGACAATGGAAATCGTGAAATTTTATTTACAAAAATGAAAGACAGTATTGCTTTATTAATAATCTTTTCTTTCACATGATCATAAATATTGTAAGCGTAATGATTACTAAACAAAAAAGCGTGTGTGCAAAGTACGCATGTTAAAAGTGAAAATTCTTTATCCTTCATCCCTCATCCTTTATCCTTCAGCCTTCAGCCTTCATCCTTCTTCCTTCATCCTTTATCCTTTAATCCGTCAATTACAGACGGATTTAAAAATAATATAAAATAGTATATATATTTCTGTCTCATTCTTTGCCGGCTTCATCCTACATATTTTTGTATTTGTGTCTCTTACCTGTTGTATTTTCCGTTGCATTCGGTTTGAAATAACAACGATTCTAAAGAAGTTTCACTTCAAAACGTCTTAAAATTAATTCCCTCTGTATAGAACTTGTGGTAATTATACTAAATGAAATAATCATCATGCGGTGTTTTAAATTGGTATTAGCTATTAGCTATAGTTATGAATTGTTTAAGCAATAACATTTTAAGAACTTAAAAAGAATTTTAAGATCTTATCATCATCTCGGTCCATATACGTCCCACTGCTGAGCTCGAGCCTTCACAGTAGAAGTGAAATGATCATACCATGCTGGTCAGACAGGTTAGTATAGGGTTTTGTTATTATTATTAACTTAAAACCTAAGTCAACTCAAACGAGCAATACCAAGTCAATTCATATGTAAGTTAAACCGCAACGGTACAACGTTCAAAAATCTAATTAACATTCGCACTTTACAACCACCCTTTAATACTTCATAGGTCGTTGGCCGAAAAGCAACATTTGCGGTCATAATTGGGGGTGCATCGCCTTCTTAAAAATGGAAATTTTATAGCATTACTCTTTTTCTCTCCCCCGCGTGTTCCAAATGAAAATTTAAGACAGTTTTGTCCTTAATGAAGAATGGTTATAATTAGATAATGTCTTAAATTGGTAGAACAAGACCGGCAGACTTAGTATGAAAAACTAGGGTTGATATTTTGTCGAAATTTTTATATTCTTGTTTTGAGATTATTATTCAACCTATCGCCGTCCACTGAAGGATGTAAGCCTTTATCATGATTCGCCACAAAGTGCGATTCTGTGCTGCCTGTATCTAAAATCACCCATTCACCAGGACGTCGGTCCACTTAGTAGGGCGGTGTACTACCCTGTGTCATCCAATACGTGGTCCCCACTCGAAAACCTTTTTCCTCCAGCGGTTGTCAGTTCGTCGAGGTCATATATGTTTTTATTGAACACTTATCTTCGTAGCTATAAGAGGATAGTAGGCCTACTATACATGATAAATAGTATTTGTTATAAAGGTTTTTCCTCCCTACATTTTTAGTAAAGTTATAAGCTTATTGATGTATCTTTTTAAGAAGACAAACGTGTTCTTGGTTTGTGTAAAACCATATCACTATTTAATCAGACAAGTCGAGACACGATCGTCAAAAATAATCAAATAATTATAATATTCTAAATTGTAGGTATATTGTATGGAAACACAGGTGTGTGTTACCAGTGACGACTTAAGGCACAGAAACGTGGTCCCTAAATGTGGTTATCATAACCAAGCTTAAAATCGCTCAGCGTGCTATGGAGCGAGCTCGGGATTTCTCTGCGAAATAGTATCAGAGATAGGAAAATCCGCAATAAGAACGGGTGTAACTGACATAGTACGAAGAATTAGCATGCTGAACTGGCAAGGGGCAGGCCTCATCCCTCTACGAACCGACAACTGCTGAGGAAACAATGACGGACAACGCAATTGGGACACCACCCACTAGATAGACCGACGACCTGGTGAATGTTGCTAGGCGACGTTGGATACAGGCGGCAATGGATCGCACTTTGTGGCGAAACATGAAGGAGACCCATATTTAGCAGTGGACGGCAATGGTCTGAATGACGATTACGATGATGAAATTATAAGTGCCGCACTCTCAATAAAAAAAAAATAATAATAAAAGCGTACATAAGATATTAGAGAAAATCTGCAAGTTTTATAATCTCATCTCTGAAGTTATATGCAATGATTTAAGTGACGAAATAATATATTTTCACCCTTATTATCTATTCATCCTCACATCCTTTCCGGAAACGGAAAAATCTCCCCTTGTAGAAATATAATATTAAAATTCATGATTTAAAAGCCTATAGCTAACCAGTACAAGCAAACTTTAAATAGCGTCCAATGTGGATTACGAGGAGTATTATCTCGATCGTGTTTACAGCAGCCATAAAACTAATTTGGCCATAATGGGGCTCCATTAGTTCGTTCATTGTACAACACTTTTAATGTATAACTCAAAATTTGATACTGTAAATTCGCATCTATTTAAATCAAGTTAAGATTCAGTTTGTAACGTTAGGATGTCTATAAAAATTATCTTGCAGTTAAAATGACATTTACAACTGTTTTGTTTATGTGGTTTTAAACGCCAAATATTGACATTAAAATTCATTCGTTACGGATATATACGTTAAAAATTTCAATGATGCACGGCCATATTTTGCTTATGCAATGTAATTTAAAGATATCTATCAACTGGAATAAATAAACAAATTATTTTAGGTTACCATTGTAACATCCCTAAAGGATTTATGGTTGGGTTAGTAACCTATTCATTGCCCCTTTTTGTTAAATTAAATTAGATTATATTGTCCATGATAGATAATCCTTTTTATTTGATTTTATTTAACGATATCGTAATCCTACAAAGGTAAGTAACGTAAGATTCATACTCATTGTGGGACTTCAATAATTCAGTATTAGATATCCACCTGAAACAAAAGAAAAATATCGTTAGAATACACTATCAAAAACAATACAGATCGAACAACCAAACAAGCAATTAGACAACAGGCCCATGAGACCCCATGAACTCTACTCTACTCTCTCTCTCATAATTGTTTTATTATGAATGCCTTCGAGGCAATCAATTTATTGTTTACGGTAATACCGAATTGATGGGCGCATAAATCAGAAGCTCAACCAAGTTAATGTACCTTTACTTAAATCGGTTATAATATTCTGTATTTTTTTGTAGATTAGGTGAAAGAGGGAGTATTCATTTTATTCATGTAGGTATACCTATATACTTGTGTATGTATCGAGTGGTATTAATTTGTGATTTATGCTACAAAAGGTCTACCTAAAAATATATGTTTCAATAATTAAACCGTCATTTTCGAGCCGTTATTCTCATTTGTATGCTACGCAGCCTGTTCCAATAATTACTATGCAATGATGGGAAATAACAAAGAAATTATTAGCATGGAAGGTTATAGTACAATAGCTGTTTACTGACTTACAATGTACTACTAATATCGCGACGAAGGGGCGGCACAGAACTTGATGCTGGCGATATCGGTGCCGTTCTTGTCTCTTAAGTTCATCACCACAGGGAGTGTACTTACCGGTGATTGGTGTCCCTTTTACTATTTTATAATAAGATTCTTTACACCTACTTTAATAGTTTCCTAGTGTCTCCTATATAATAATAAACAGAAAGGGATTTTTTTTCGAATCTTTCGAGGGTAATTTGCAATACACATTAGATTGTCCAAAACAATTTCCAGCTAAAATTCTGTTGGCCTCATACTTCCATAGCTCATTCCATAGAATAGATTGGAGGCTGCTTAACTACTAGCTTCTTTACTACAATATGTAGTACATCTTCATCTAACTATAACGCCCAAGCCACAGCTCAGACATTCATTGATTCAGTCACTTATACACATATATTTAAACCAGTAAAGTGAACTATTCTGCTCTACCAAATAGCTGAATTAGGTCCACAATCTGCCAGAAGAGTAGACCTTGAAGATTATGCCATTGTCACAGCTCATATATCTCTCACTGCTGGGCTCGAGCCTCCTTCCCTATAGGAGGGTAATTGACCTATCGTACTGGTCAGACATATTAATGCAAAAACTGCTTTGACTGCAGCGGCCTATGTTTCCGCTGCGGTCAGACTGGACACCAGGCGGCATCGTGCTCTGCGGTGCCCCACTGCCCCGCGTGTGCTGCAGGCAATAGGCCTGCCAAACACCGCATGGGCTCTGGGGACTGCAGACCCCCGACATCGGCCCCAAAGAGGCGGGGTGGCCCATCGACCGGGCCAGTCTCCGCTCCGAGCGCGACCCGATCGCCCGTTAGCGTGGAGGAGGTGACGATGGATACGGACCGTTAATGGACCCCGTATCCATCCGTCTCCTCCAAGCCAATCTCAACCACTCCGCCGGTGCGCAGGACGTTTTCCTGCAAGCCATGGCGGAGTGGTTGATAGGAGTAGCCGTAGCCGCGGAGCCGTACGCGGTGCCCGACCGGCCAAATTGGCTGGGCAGCACCGACGGTACCGTGGCAATCGTCGCCTCCACGTCGTGGCCTTCGTCGCCTCTGATCCTTAGGGACAGGGGCGTCGGATACGTTGGGGCGGACTGGGGAGAGATTAAGCTCCTCGGTGTATATCTCTCCCCTGCCTGGAGAGCGGCTGATTTCGGGGTCTCCCTTACCATATTGGGAGCCTCGTTACGGCGATTGGCACCGCGCCAGGTGTTCGTATTGGGGGACTTTAACGCCAAGTCCGTGGCGTGGGGGTCCTCCTATACGGACGACCGAGGACGGGCGGTCGAAGACTGGGCGGCGGCACTGGGCCTCTGTTTGCTGAACAGAGGCTCGGTGCATACGTGCGTGAGACCTCAGGGCAGGTCGATAGTGGACCTTTCGTTCACTAGCCCTGAGGTCGCCGGACGCGTGGGGAGCTGGTACGTCGAGGAGGAGGTTGAGACCTTGTCGGACTATCGGTATATCCGGATGGAGGTCTCCCTGACAATCTCGGCGCCCGGCAGGGGTCACGGGGCGGTAGGGCGTCCTGCGTGCCCGCGATGGGCTGTGGGTCGCTTAGACCGGGACCTGCTGGCGGAGGCAGCCATCGTTCACTCGTGGCTGTCCTCTGCCAACCAGTCGGACGGGGTGGACGCCGATGCTGGCCGCATCCGCAGTGCGTTGACGCAGATCTGCGATGCGGCCATGCCCCGGGTACGGCGTCTGCCCCCGAGGAAGGCTGTCCACTGATGGTCCCGGGAGCTGGCGGATCTCCGGGCCGCGTGTATTCGCGCCCGGAGGGCCTACACCCGCAGCCAGCGGCGCAATCGCAGTGCGGAACTGGAGGGTCAGCTTACGAGGGCTACCGCAATGCGCGGTCGGCCTTCAGGCTGGCCGTCCGTTCCGCCAAGGACGCCAGTCGGCGGGAGATGCTGGAGAGTCTCGACCATGACCCCTGGGGTCGCCCCTATGGCGCGGCGCTGAGTAAGCTCCGCGCACGGTGCCCGCCCCTCACCAAGACTCTCCAGCCAAGCCTCCTCACCCGGGTCGTCGAGGACCTGTTCCCACGACGGGCGAAACACACGTCCCCGGTCATGGCGCCGCCAGACAATGACCGGGAGGGCGATGGCGGCAGTGTCATGTCATGGCGGTCAGGATCATCCGCGGTTACCGCACGGTGGCGAAGGAGGTGGCGTGCCTATTGGCCGGGACTCCCCCGTGGCACCTGGAGGCGGAAATGCTCGCCGACTTGTATCGGCGGGTGTCGGGGGTGCGCGGGGAGGGCGGTGTTGTTTCTTTGAAGGAGCTCACCGCCTGGCGCGTCGACGCCCGCCGGGACGTCATCGCCCGTTGGGCAGACCGGCTGGAGAGGCCTCGATATGGTGTTTGGACCGTGGAGGCCTTCCGACCGGTGCTGATGCAGTGGCTGGAAAGGCGGCACGGGGTGCTCTCCTTCCGACTCGTACAGGTCTTGACGGGGCATGGATGCTTCGGCCTGTACCTGTACAGGGTCGCTAGGAGGGAGAGAACTCCGTCCTGCCACCACTGCGATTGCGACGAGGACACGGCGCAGCATACGCTCGAGATCTGTGCCGCTTGGGCAGAGCCGCGTCATGAACTCGTCGCAATCATCGGTGCAGACCTGACGCTGCCGACCATCGCTAGGGAGATGCTCGGCAGCATCAGGAATTGGGACGCGGTCGCAGCCTTCTGCGAGGCACTTATCTCGCAGAAGGAGGCAGCGGGTCGCGAGCGCGAGGAGCACAGCCCCGAAGATGCGACCCGCCGCCGGCGACTGGGGCGGCGCAGGCGGGAATACCTGCGTGCAATGCCGCCCTAGCCGAGGCCGCGGGTGACGTGACCGGGGATTAGTCCGTCACCCGCTGAGAGGCCGACCACGTGAGGAAAGACCGACGTCTTCCCCGAGGGGGGGACGTCAGTCGATGGGAGGGTACCAGGGTAGAGGGTATTCCGTCGGGCCGACCACTGATGACAAGTAACCCTGCTCCAGTGGCCGGCCCAACGACGAAGGCGACGTGGTGTTTGGGTGGGTTGCGGGAGTGTCGTGCTTAAGCCCCTCTGTCGCCCCGGGCGGAGTGGTGCGGAGGCGCACCGACCGCAGCTCACCCCAAAAAAAAAAAAACATTAATATAGGTATTTATTTCGAGTATTTCTACTCTTTAACAGATGTTTTATGAATATTATACCCTCTTAGTCATCTTTTATGACATCTACGGACAAGATAGGGATGATTGTTTAGTTATTTATTTATTTGATTCAATTGATTTCTTGTTGCTAACAGCGTACCATACGCAATAATAGAAGTAATAATACAAAATAAGGATTAGAAAAAAAATTACAGAAATATTAATTATACATAAACGTAAAGATTAAACATAAAAAAAGAAACTAAAAATGTTAGTAATATAACAAATTTAGATCAACAAATACTGCTGCCAATGGTCATTGACTCCACATATCTCTCAGCTATACACATGAAATTACTCTCTGTACATGAAAATAAGTCGAGTGAAAGCTCAGAGGCTACGATCTCATTTATAAACTGTAACGCGCGAGGAAGCGGTGCGAATTGGCCTATGCTAATGCGCGCCGTGTGTGATACCAGTAGAGGTCTCTGTCGTTCGCACAACTTTCCTACGACCTGGCGAGGCACATTTTTTTTTTTTATTGCTAACGGTGGCACACGAGCAAACAGTCAGTACACCTGATGGTAAGTGTTGCTGCCGCTCATGGACCTTTACAAGGCCGTTGCCTACCGCGAAGAAAGTGAAGGGAGTGTGAATGCGTGCATCGAGGCTCGGTGATACCAAGGGCACCACCAAAACCCTCCACACGCAAACACCCTCAGAAAGTCGGGCTGCCGGCTTTCTCGCTCACCGAACGAAGCGCAGTAACAAATCGCTACTACTCAGACATTGAAGTTAATTTGTGCTAGTAGTAACGGTTTGTATACAGATCCACGTATCAGTCTGAAGAAATATTTAATCAATGCTATATTACGACGCGTCGCCAGCATTTGATGGTCTACCATACCTATTACATTACACCGTTACCACACGGACAAAGGATTATATGGTAAGCTGTAATATTGTACTTTTTCATACTTCTAATTCATAATTATAAATACCATTGTATGAGAATTCATGTTCAAACGTGGTACAATACCTAATGGATTAATAACAATAATGTCCTTTGTTAATACAATCCATCAAAACGAGACACCAGACGGACATGTTTTGCTATCATCAATTCTGTGCGGTGTCGGATTAATGAATAATTAATGTTAAGTCTTCGCACTCGTGCCGTTCGCGATTTAATTTTCATTTGATTTGATTGTTCTACGATGGGAAGCGCGTCATGTCCTGAAGTGTAGCGTAAATATGTTTTAGCATCGAATGGAATAGTCCTAACTATGTACACGCGAACGCTTAATGTTAATCGAACAATGAGTGTTTATTATATTAATTATATGTACATATTTCTTATTAATTGTTCTTGAACTTTATTCAAATGGAATACGTACTACTGGTCTCATCATCATCATCGCAGCTCATATACGTCCCACTATACTACGCTGGTCAGGCGGGTTTGATATAAGGTTTTATTTAGAGTATTCCTTCTCTGACATATTTGTTATACGCACAAAATATCCTTTAGTCGCCTTTTACGACACCCATGGGTGATGAATTGTTTTCTTACTTTATCACCACACGGACTTGATCTGTGATGAGTATATGAATAAATAATGTGTGTGTAGTAAAATACAACCAAGAGCTTTACATAAACCTGGGTCAATTCAGATGGGTCATTCAAAGGTTATGTTCTAAAGGAGGACTCAAGTCAAGCAGGAGGCCAGTCAAAAAGCTATTGGCCATAAACTTTGTAATATGCACTATGAAAAACCCCATGCAATTGGAATAACAGTAGGATGATTATGTTTCCAAATCGTACGAGATGGCGGTAGTGATTGCCTTCAGCCTTCTAAGCTGTCAGGCGGCAGTAGTGATTTCGTATAGCTTTCCAGCCTGCCGTATCACACCTGTTTATGGCGTTTGAGCTGCCCACCAGTATCGAGTCTGTATTCAAGGGGGACATGTAATTCTACAGTAGCAATTTTGTGGATGTTTTTTTTTACAGGCTAGGCACTCACTGCCCAGACAGTCAAAGGGTTTTCACCACTCTTAAAATTTCAGCATCCATCATCTCGGGAGGAATAAATTATATTATATTTTTAGCAACTTTTAATTTCGTGTCACCTTTTATGCGATTATATTTAAAACAGCATTGCCACATTCCTCGTCGAAGATTAAATCTTTGTATCGCCGTGGGAATTTACAATCACGACGTATATATGTACACATTACACGAAAACCCAAAATACTCCTGTGAAAATCGAAGCTAGGTACTCAGGTAGGACCCTTATTATAACACTAAGCTGTCTGCGTGAGAAAGATAGTGTAAAGCACCTAATAACGATGGTCAAGTTATTTTAAGAAGGACCAACTGCGAGTCTGTTTTAAGGATATAACTATATCTTTAAAGTTAATAAAGAAAATATCCTTTCTACAAGACATATTTATAGTACTACTACGTATAGTAAATACCACTATAAATTGTATTTAGTTATTTTTGATTATAACACGATGATATAAATTTAAATTCATCGAGCATGCGGTCCATAATGGCGTTACATCTTACTCACGGTGAGTTATGTTGCAGACCAACTTTTACTATTTCCCCCTTGCACCTATTTTAGGGTTCTGTATTACAATAAAAATATTTAAACAATATTCTATATTATATTCCTAAACATTTCATCTGTAAACATTTCTTCTGTGATAGGAGCATACTAACGACAGTCTCCTCTACAGTCGCGGGATGGTCCGTCCGGGGTAGTACCACACTCTCACATAAAATCGACATCTAAGTAGTAACAATTTTTTACTGCACTTCATTCGATGAGCAAGTGAGCCAGAATCCTAACTTTCTGAAGGTGTTTGCGTGTGGTAGGTTTTGGTAATATTACCGAATGTCATTGCACGCATTCACACTCCCTTCAATTTGTTCACGGCAGGCAGCGGTCTAGCAAATGTGAACAGCACTATCATTTAGCATCGAGTGTGCTTTTCGCTCGTTTGCCACTAGGTAATAAAAAATCACAAGAATTTTTTAGAGGACTATAAAATATGTATTTAAGTAAGGTCTTGAATATCTTTCCGTGTGGTGACGGAGTAAGAATAAAGCTCACCACCCCATCTTTTGCTCCTAGGTGTCGTACATGTCGACTAAGGACTGTAACATGCAGATATATGAAATAAAATTACTTTTACGATTTTACGCGTAACAAAATAAAAGCCGCAAAATTTGCGTTATTCCATAAAGATAATTGGCAGGAACTGCACCTTTGCAAACAAGCGTAGTAATTTAAAGAGCGACCTTCTGTTGTTTGTAGTGTTTTCAAAGGTCATAGACACATAACACTCAGGAGTGTGGGGTGTAATTTGTGTTTGTTAATTGTATATTTGCAAAACGTATTTGTTTTTTAAATGAAGGTTGTGTGTGTACCTATGTACGCACGTAAGAAGTTATGGGTACTTCTTAGACGTAACAAGATAAAAATCTTCCTAAAATTTTATACTTCGCGTTATTTTTTTTTTTTTTTAAGAACAAGCTCTTTTATAAATGCCCTGAAATGAAGAACACTTGTCAAGACTATTCAAACGAGTCCAAACTTACGGTTTTATCTCGTTTAGTTTAGGAGTTTCTATGGCCACCTTCCGACGCCATTTTGAGACCAGCTTCATGGTACCATATCATTGCATTATCACCGAAGTTACGTAAATAAACGAAATTTCAACCTAATCTAACGAGAGAAAGTGGTTCTAATTTAACTCGCAAGATTAGTCCCATACTAACATATTAACGGGGCAAGTTAAATAAAAGCTTTTAAAATAGGTATTTAATACATTGAAATTTTTATTATAATGCATGATCTAGTTGACATTCGTGATGGTGTGCGCGCGCATAGAAAAAATGTTGACTAGCTAACTTCAGGATGTCGGTTTATCGTGACGCCGCGCGCGCGCACGATTTAGCAATATACTCTCATAATTTTTTTCCGAACGCCTTTAGAAGAAATATCTACATTATTAGAAAAATGTTTACAACAGTTTTTCAAATGAATAACAAACCATTGAATACTTATCAAATAAATCTTCATAAATCCGATCACTATATAGTATGAACATATTTATGAACTTTTTACTTTAAAAGTATGCATATGCCTTATGGTAGCACCCATAAATATTATAATATTGGTTGGGCATCCTAACCGTTAGCTAAACTTGCAATCGATTAAGTTTTTGCAGAATAAAGATTTGGATCTCGCGAAGATTTGGAAATAGAATTAAAGGCTAATTAATGCCTTTAATTCTATTTGTTAGTATTTGTGAAAAAATCATGCCGACTTCTGTCCGACTGCTGCCCGTTGTAACGAGTAGCTAAAGTGCTATGCAGTATGTTCTGTAATTCTTCCAACTGTGTTACAGGAAGAAGTAATACTGTGCCAACTGTGGATACAAAAATTGATATAATAGACGTCGAAGCGTCCCAAATTCGTTGTCTCTTTCTCGTTTTCGTCATTCCATTTACCATGAGTTGGATTGGTTTTTCGCCTACCACTAAAACCAATGATAACATAGGAGCAGATTTCATTAGCGTCTACATATCGACAAAGCTTTGGAAATTTTATATATATGATAAATTCTATAGCTGTTTACATAAAAACCACCAATAAATAAAAAGTTTTAAACAGTTACGTTTCAGAAAATATTAAGTAATTTCTTTCGAACCTTAATTTTTGATTATTACAAAAGCCAATTTTACCACCGTCCTTATATTTGCTATAATTATTATAGTACCTTTTATTTAACATTGAATGAGATACCCAAGATAATATAGGGAACTGCTAATTAACACAACATAAGGAACCCTTAACAGAAAACCCACTTACACTTAACCGATATTATTTTTACGTTTTCGCGGTACTCCCGTGAGAGGAACACGGAGGGGGGTGAATCACACAGGAGGGTAGGGAAGGTTAAATTCAGGTGGGGTGAGCAGATAGTCGGTTGAGCACTTGAATTATATTGTTATTTCTACGATCGGGAATCGATTGCGAGTCCCTGAGCGCGCGGTTACAACGTTCAATGCTTTCATACCCTAATGGATGCTTATATTGTGTTTTTTCTCTTGGAATGTGGATCACATATTATTATAACGTTAGACGTGGAAATAAGACGCCTAGCTTTATATATAAATATTAACTTTTATATTCGTTCGAATGGAAAAGCAGAAAAACAGTGAGGCCTAAACGCTTTATAGGCTATTTAATTGAATTTTCTGTGTGAGGACGGAGTAGGAATACAATTCAAAACTCCCTTTCTTGCCCGTGGGTATTGCAAAAGACGATTAAGGGATATCATATGTTGCTAAAGTCATTATCATCATCATCACAGCTCACATACGTCCCACTGTTGGGCTCAGGCCTCCACCACAGCCACTTTCCACCGCCTCCAAGCATAGCAGTTATGTATTACGTTATTCCTTGGAGAGAGGACTATTTGCAACAGTTGACTTTGACAGTAATTTTGGAGGATTTTCGGAGGTTTTTCGGAGTTTACAAGTTTGCTTTGTTAGCAGCTATTAAGAATATTGCTAATAATAAAGACTCATATACTTAGGGGATAGTGGTGTGAGACAGTTTTTTACTTTCTGAGACCGTAAGTCCTTACCAGACTTTACTTTTAAGACAATAAGGCTTTTTGGCAGTCCATTCGAACGCATAAGCAACTGTTACCACAGAACTACTTTTGGTGAACGCATAAATCTTCTACATTCTTATCTGTAATAAAAATAAAGAGGAAAAATACCTTTTTGGGATTCCTCGTCTTCATTTCATACTTAAAGTCTTAGTGGAGTAGTAAAATAACTTTGACGCGAGGGGTATTAAGTTGTGACATAATTTTGTCAAGTTTGGATAACTTTTCTTTACCGTTTCCTAAAGACTTTCGAATTTTATGAACTGAAAGGATACCGTGATGAATTTTCGAGACTGAAGGCACTTATGCTTGAGGCTTTATTTATACACGTGTTTATATAAAAAGTGTTATAAATTATGATCCAAGTTTTTTTACTTGGCAACTTTACTGTTATGTTTTTGAAAGTAGAAAGTTTTCGGTCCTAAGCTATACTTTGACGTGCTCTGAATATAATTTGAGGTTGTATTGCTGCTCTTACATAAAATTTTATCAGTAATAAATACCATACAAGGTTTTAATGTCGTAATGATGATAGAAAAAATCCGTGTGTCATATGAATCTCGTAATAACATTAAATATTTTAGTTTTTTTTTTTAACTATAGTTATAGAATTCAAACACTATAGTGTCTGAAGTCTTTTCTTATTCATTCAATGAAATGATACCTATGTTATGTAAAATAATTCGGCACTCTTCCTCCATAGCTCATACTGAATTTCTTACGTTTATATCTGTTATTTTGCGAGCCAAATGACATATTCTTTTATGTTTATACATAAAACATAAGTAGTGGTAATACACGCTGTGGCGGGTAAGTGCTGTGTATTTTTGTATGCGTATATTATTCTTTGAAGCGGTCTAGGGCTGTCAGAGTTTTACAAATCTTAAACTTCCTCTCCTAAACTAGACAACAAATTAAACATATTAATTTTTACCAATTTTTTATCTACTATCTTCACAGTCTATGTACATCCCGCTACACCAAACTGTTTTCGAAATCAAATGAAAATTATTATCGTCTTTGATAATAATGTATATAAATATTAAGTCGATAAAGGTATTGCAACTTGTGTGATGCTTCCCGTATATGGAGTTAAGAATACTATCTTTCGCCACCTCTTATTTTGACATGAAAATTAATTAAAACGGCTAAAAGTGCCAACAGGAAGGTATACACAGTACTTTCCTGTAAGACTCATCACGTCAATTGTGATCCTGTGGGTGTCGTAAAAGACGATTAAGGTGTTAAATATGCATATAACATTTATGTAAGAGAAGAGAAACTCGAAATGAAAACCTATACCATCTCGTTTGACCAGTCGATTTCCCTTCTATTAAGGAGGAGACACGAGCCCAGCAGTGGGACTTATATGAACTGTGATGATGATGAAATAATCTTCGTAGTTAATTAGTATTTACTGCGATTTAAATTTATCCCCGAGTGCATTATATCCTTAACCAGGTGTTCCTACGGGTAGGAAGTATTGCATTATATATTTTCTTAATTGCCTGATTAATAGTGACTTTATGGTTATTTAATTAATTAATCTCGAGTGTGACATCCATGTCACTTCTTCATCACAATATTACTTATAATATATATATATAACTTATAACCCTTTCCTTGAGTGTATATGTGATGTTAATCAAAAAAGGCTGAATCGCTCTTCACAACCAAAATGGCGGGGGATTTATTTGTTCCGTGGTTATTAGATGTGGATTATAAATAGGACAATTTGAATCAGCGTATCAAGAAAAGCGTGATATATATTTTTATTTGAAATCTCACATCACATAATACTGAAAGGGTAAGCCTATCTAAGGGTTGAACCTACCGAATGAGGGGTGAACAATTTGGAAATTTTTAAGAATTTTGACAACATGCTCGAACATGAAGAGAATCTGCTGCAAAGTACGAAAATACTTTTCCTGTGTGATGCAGAATTCCAACTACAGGTATTGCGATTTTAAAATCGTATCGAGGAAATATTCTATATCAATATTAGAAAGAAAAAAATATCTTTATTTTTTTATAACGGTAACAGAACACAACATTTATTTTTAATATTAAGGCTTTTAATTTTTTTAAATTAATGCAATTAAAAATTATAAAAACATTGAAATAGTATAGTATTTGCCTGAACTTGGGACCAGGAATGGATGTCCTTACTAACCGTTGATTTTTAACCCAAGCAAAGCTTAAAAACATCAGCAGAGAGAGCGCCAGGTTAATGGAAAGAAATCACCCGGAAAACCTGTAGTGGAAAGCCTTCTTTCCACTAACCTGGCGCTCTCTCTGCTGATGTTTTTTTTTTACTCACAGACCAGCAACTAGGTGTGAAATTATGCATCCTAGTCTGATGATAGCATCACACGGTCATATAAGAAGCATTAGCAAAGTTCTACAGAACTCGATAGAAAATAGCATCGTTTAGCTTTATTGGTTGAGAGTGCCGAGTGCTGTTAATACCACTTCGCCGAAGTTTATTGTAAAGTACGCATTTTGAGGAATGAATCAAAGGTCCCACAAGTTCGATTCCAACTTGCGGGTACTTCGCTTTTAGTAAGTCTTGACATCAATTTCATAACTCCAAAATGGATTTTGAAGTAATATCGCAACTTCTGTAACATATGAGGCCGTTGAGAATATTTACATAAATACCTCCATATTTTGCTATCAATATTTGGATAAAATAGATATTAACTCCTTATTGCTAGTTTTCTTTTGGACATTTAATCCTCATGCATCCTTCCTTAATTTCAACCCATATACGTTCCACTGCTGGGCTATTACCTACTCTGGGACGGGAGTGAAATCGGCCTACTATAACACGCTGGTCAGATGAGTTGGTATAGGTTTTAATTTCGAGTTTTCCATCTCAGGCGAAAGTATTACATTCCTGTAATATCCCTTACTCGTTTATTTATGACACCCATGGAAAACGTTCTTCCTACATAATTAGAATATGGCAATGCAGCGCCACCTACGGGGTCCAATTCAGAATCTAAACCATTCTCGAATCCCTTTAAAAATAAACATAATATTTCACCAATATCGATCCAGCTGTTTAGGAGGAGTGCAGTGACACACACGTACACAAGCAATTTATATATAAAGGTATACTAGCTGACCCAACAGACGCGGTTTTGTTCAAATAGGCGCTACCTACCGGGTCCAATTGTGGATGTAACGGATAGGAATCTAATCAAATCCCCTTGAACATGCACAAAAATTTTCATCAACATCGGTCCAGCCGTTTAGGAGGAGTTCAGTGACATACACACGTATACAAGAAATATATATATACATATATACATAAAGAAGATAAAAATGAATTGATAAACTAAGTAATTGCGTAAAATACTCAAGAATTATAGCGCGCGGGTACTCACGATAGGCTCCGATTCGGTAAATAATCAACGTACAACTATGAATATGTAGAAAAAAATTAAATGGCCGATTACTATTGTGAGGGTTGTTTCTCTGGCTTACCTGCGATTATTTGTAATAAAAAAAAATATACGTTAAGATTACTTTTCCTTTCACGCGATAGAGCAGTAGATAACAACACAAGCTTTCAGGTAGAAGCTAGAATGCCTAAGATTTTCTTTTCATTCTAACATATGTTACCACGGAGATCTTATTACCATGGGAAAGAGTTGTAACATAAGTTTTTATTGTTCACAGATAATGAAATAAAAGGCCTAATCATTGTCATTACAAATAATTCCATAAACTTCGCTAATCATTATTTTACACCTAGAAAGGGTTGCCCCGCTCAAACCCAATATACAACTTTATTGCCTAAATTAAGGATTTAAGTGTACTTACTCTGGATATATAGGTATATATATTTCGCTCAATCTCACAAGTTCCCTCCGACATGTTGAAATAATTAAATTCCATTCCAGTAGCATTCCTTTATTATTATTTATTGGTACAAACTACCTCGGGGGCTTGTTCCGCGTGCTATTTTATGGAAATTTTTGCTCAGAATGTTTTAATAGTAGAAATAATGTTGGCTTCCCTTGCACAGTGAAATATTTTAATTTTCCATGTTAGTATTACATAATTGTACGCTGCTGTTTGTGGCAGTTCAAATTGTAGTTTGCAAACTTGTTAATTTCAAAACCGACAGCTTATTTGCCTGTAGGAAAATTCATTAAGGAAAATGACATCAATTAATAATAAATTAGGAGGTAAGGTTTTTATATAAATACTAGCTGATCCAACAGACGTAATTCTCTTCAAATAAAAGCTTTTAAATCGACAGCAGCGCCACCTACCGAGTCCAACTGTAAATCTGAACCATCCTCGAACCCACTTGAACACACACCAAAAATTTGATCAAAATCGGTCTAACCGTTTAGGAGGAGTTCAGTAACATACACACGTACACAAGAAATTTATATATAAAGAAGACCGGCTGACCCAACAGACGTTGGTCTGTTCAAATAAAATAAAAGCAGCGCCACCTACCGGGTCCAATTGTGAATCTAAACCATTCTCGAGTCCCTTTGAACGTGCACAAAAATTTCATCAACATCGGTCCAGCCGTTTAGGAGGAGTTCAGTGACAGATACACACGTACACAAGAAATTTAAATATAAGATAAGGAAGAGGAATGACCCACAATCTATGTGGCAATGGGCTACGAATACAATGCATCAGTTCTCGTTAGCTTCTCATAGAAATTTTAAAGCCTGTTGGGAGATTAGCAGGCGAAAGGATAGCTGCATTCATCTAAGCAACTTACAACACTAACTGCAATTGCTAACCAGCCATTTAAGAGAAACGATTATGGCAATGTCTTCCTACGTTAGAAGGGTTATAATCTTATATTTTTAAACGAGCAATTCTTGTAAATACATATATTTTCAGGATCTCGGAAACGGCACCTACGATTTTGATGAAACTTGGCATACTAGAGGATTCGGGTCCAAAAAATCGATCTAGCTAGATTTTATGTATAGAAAATGTTCTTTTGTCGGTCTTTTTAGCAAAACGTTACAATGACATTAGATTTTAAAAGAATATGAATTTAAATTTCGTTCTCAACGTCAAGAGTTACGGTAGCTCAGGTGAGACATTGACCGGTTTTAAGTTTAGTTTTTGTGTGTCAAACAGCGTCGGATCGAATCTTGGTGTTATTATTATTCTCTTTTTGTATTTTTTATATAGTTTTCATTATTTATTTTTTATTAATATATCCCTAAATAAATTCTACAAAAATATTCCGAGCGAAGCTCGGTCAACCTGATATTTAACACTATATATTGATTGATGGACACTTCAAAATATGATTTAAGCCAGTATGTTACGTGATAAAACTGTACTTGTTTCGGTATCGTATAAACTTATACGCGGTCCACCTACCCCGATTGAAAATCGATGAAGTCCCTTAGGGAAGCACTATTGTTTGGCCATTAAACTTTACCGCCAGATAATAGATTAATGTTGGAACAGAAACGCACAAATATATATTATAATAGTTTTAACCTTTTCATTAAGTTTTTTATAAGTATTTTTCATAAAGCAGTATAGTTTGATTATTGAATTTTCCTATGATGACTATAATTTCTGATTGATTATGAAACTACATATGGTAAATTTTAGGGAACTAAGCTATCACAAATAACAATTTATTGATAATGATGGATAAATATAGCTTTTCTTTATATTCTTAATGTATACCCGATATTTAAAATTGTGATATCTAGATATATTAAATTTCAAATAAATTAATAAAATTAAATTATAATGAATTCAGAAGAATTTCTGATATTTACGCGAATGTGTAAAACATTATAAATAAAAATATTTCTAAAGATTGGCGGTCATGGTCCGCCCGTGACCATGAACGCTGAGAAGTGTGCGAAATATCGAGCAATCAAATACAAACGCGATAAAGTCCGTAAAAATAGGTTTAAATATGATATATTCAGAAGAAGTAAATTTTATTATATTATTTATCTCAGCTTATGTACGTCCCATTGCTGGACCTGAACCTTCTGCGTAATCGGGGGGAAATTGACCTACGATACGCTGATCAGACGGTTTTATATAACGCTTATAACGTTTTGTTCAGAGTTTTCTCTCTTGGATAGATGATATATGCGTATATCTCTTAGTTGTTTACGAGATTTACTCCGTCACCATACGAAAACTTTTTTTACATAGAAATCATCATCACTCGTAAAATGTCAACGCCTGAGATATGTAAGGCTATCATAAATAAAGCGGGTTTCAGACTACGCTATAATATATAGTATCTTAGCACAACAATATCGCGCACCATACATAAAATATAGTACAGTATAAAATATAGTGCAGTACAGTGTGAACGTGTCCTTAACAATGTATGGTGCGCGATATTGTTGTGCTATGAGCTATATACTATATATATGCTATTATATTATAGCGTAGTCTGAAACCTGCTTAAAAACTAAAACCTGGTGCGCAATGGACGTAACCATCAAATATCAATGACGTAATAGAACAGTAACAAGCATTTCTAAAAATGATACTTTTTAATAACAAAAATATAACAAACGGTTCAAAAAAAATCATACACAATTGAGACGGACATACTCGTGCCTTAAACAAAGTGTGCCAGTCATAGAACTCGACACCTGCTCCTATTTCCCGTAAAAAAGGGGCATAAAAATTGTGGAACGGTGGGAGGAAATAAAAAAAAGATCGGTGACATTAGCCAAACAAAAGGGAGCCGAGAGGGTCATAACTCGGAGCGCATTTTCCTTTGTCAGTGTGACGTTGCTAAATCCGCAACTGACGGTATAATGTTTAAGAGTAACGGTACGGATGCGACTTTTTAGTCGCATTAATTATATACGATCGCGGCTGAAGATAATGTCGTCTTCTTTTTTACAAGCCCGGACACTCCTAACGGCTTTCGGCCCCATAAACTAGCATTATTACAGTAGGTTATGGCGTCGACATCACCATTTGGGCTGACCACCGCTACTGTTTCCTTAACAACGGCGTTCCATCCGGCGGTTTACCTTTACGGGTAAAAGAATGCTGGATTGCAAAATACTTTAAGTTAATAATAGATCTTTTTAATGAAGATATGATTTAATGATTGAAACTTTTCAAAGGCAAATATTTGAGGTCGCCATTTAAATTGATTTTAAGAATATTGAGCGAATTTAATGCATAATAATTAATCTTAAGATGAAGCTGTGTGGTGGCGGCTACGAATACTACCAAGTCTTGCATTGTTCATGGGTGTCGTAAAAAGCCGTCTGATAAACAACTACATTCCCAAGATGGCTTGACATTAGGCAGGTGACTGGTCAAACAGCTAATGCCAATAAATATTGTAATATGTACTATGATAGAAAAGTTGATAGAATATTGAGTCGACGTCAATTAATTTGAATAAGAACAGGGAGATGATGATGATGATACTATATTAATCTTTAGATGGTAATTTAATCAATTCCGTCTTACTTTCGATCTATAGGCGAGGGTGAACCTGACCGTTGACGTGGCGTTAACGCCACGCTTGGATATGTACATTTGTTTAACGAAAGCATAACCTGTTTTAGAATTTTGTACAACGCCATCTAGTGAGCTCAAAATAAATTATTAACCTAAACACATACCTATAGTGTATGCTAATGAAAATAAATGTTAATTGAATAAAAATCAGCATTTTCTGAAAAAAAAAATTGTAATCTTTTATTAATACTTTATGCAATATTAGTTCCTGTCGTAATACCGTGTACAAAATAATTTCGATGTTTCACATCTGCCAGGCGTCCTGAGCGACGGCTCCCTTTTTTATTGCACGAAATATTATTGAATTATTGTTAAAAATTGAAAATCATATCCTAATATAAATACTTCTCATGCAAGTGAACTCGAGTCACTAAAATCTATACTAATATTATAAAGAGCAAAGATTTGTATATATGTTTGTAACGAATAGGCTCCGAAACTACTGGACCGATTTCAGAAATTCTTTCACCAATGGAAGGCTATAATATCAGGGAGTAACATAGGAGTAACATAACATTTTATCCCGGTGTTGCCACGGGAACAGCAAATACGCGGGTAAGGCGACTGAAACCGAACCGAAGCGAGGGCGAGTTGCTAGTCAGATATAAACTAAAGAAAATCTAAAGTTTCTATAACAAAGTCATAGTCGAGCTAAACAAAGTAGCGAATGTGCATCGACTCTTAAACGTATGTGAAATCGTCCACAGTACCTGGGGATCGCTTCCAGTGCTCATTTCATGCATACGATATGGAGGACGAGTGAATTGCTGGATTAGCATTAACAACATTAATCTTATTCATCAAGGCGAATTTACGAGATATCTTGACTTTGTTTCATTATTGCTTTGCTCTCATGAACTATCATTGATTAATGTGAATATAGCTTAAGAAATATTCCACGATCTATCTAACTTAAGCATCCTTACTGATATTATAAATGCGAAAGGGATGTGACTTGGAGAAACTTAAAAAAAATAAAAATCGATTAATAAATAATCGATTTTTATTTTTTTTTAAATAAATCGATTTGCAAAATATCGATTAATTATTTTTAACTAATCGATTACCTATTTTTATAATCGATTTTTCCCAACAGGATTATGATGACCTTTTTTTTGGAAATCTGAGATTTATTTTTTAAAATAGTATTAAACTTTTCCTGGCAGAATTGTGATGACCCTTTTTTTAGAAAATCGGAGATTTATTTTCTAATATAGAGGAAATCTGACAGTGATATTTATTTTCTATATAATAGAAAACTTTAAATTTAAACAAAAAACCTAATACTAAAATAATCGATTAATTTTAATATAAAAAAATAGATTCCTTTTAAATCGATTTTTATTATTTTGATAATCGATTTTTAAAATCGATTATTAGAAAAAAAATCGATTAATATAAAAATCTATTATTTTTTACATCCCTAAAATGCGAAAGTAAGTTTGTTTGTTTGTTACGCTTTCACGCTTAAACCACCCAACCGATTTCAAAAATTCTTTCACCAGTGGAACGATATAACATCAGGGAGTAACATAGGTTATATTTTATCTCGGTATTCCCACGGGAACGCGGGTAGGGCGACTGAAACCGAAGCGAAGCGAGGGCGGCTTGCTGAGTATAAAGTAGAAGCAATCTTAATATTAGAATAGGCATTGATCATATCAGTTACACAATGACGTCACTAACGCGTAGCAAAAACGAGTGAATAAATATCATAGCCCTCCTTAGTTTTCTTGCCGGATCTTTCTCAGTGTGGTTTGCGTTCCGATCCGGTGGTAGTATATTAAATTTGTTAGGTTTAAATGAACAAGTAAGCAAGACAATATGAGCACTTATTGTATAGATTTCACCCACGATAATAATAGCTAAAGATAATTTTATAAATCAAAAAACCTTTTAGTAAAACAATTTAGTATTATGTCCTCGGTTTTCTTACCGGATCTTTCTCAGTGGGGCCGCGTTCCGATCCGGTGGTAGTATATTAAATTTGTTAGGTTTAAATGAACAAGTAAGCAAGACAATATGAGCACTTATTGTATAGATTTCACCCACGATAATAATAGCTAAAGATAATTTTATAAATCAAAAAACCTTTTAGTAAAACAATTTAGTATTATGTCCTCGGTTTTCTTACCGGATCTTTCTCAGTGTGGCCGCGTTCCGATCTGGTGGTAATATATTAAATTTGTTAGATTTAAATGAATAAGCAAGCACGACACTGTGAGCAATTACTGTATATATTTGACCCACAATAATAATAGTTAAATATAGTTTTATAAATCAAAAAACCTTTTAGTAAAACAAAGTAATAATTACTAATCATAAACAATATATTTTTTTTCATATAGAATATTTTTTTTTCTTGTACTGGCAATGATATTTTACCAAAAGTGTGGGTCATAATTTAATAACTGATTTCTGTAGCGGGTAGATAATTATAATTTATATCTGTAATACAAATGACTTGTTTGGACGTCAGATATCAGTCGCCCGTGACCATGAATGCTGTAGTGTTCGAAAAGTCGGAATCATAAATCAAATACAAACGTGATAAAATCCGTAAAGTAATTTTATTTACAATGAATAAATATTTTTAGAACAAATATTATTTTTGTGTAATATATTCTATACAAATCTATACAAATAATCTATACAAATAAATAAAATTGAAGTGTCTGTTTGTAATGTCAAAATAATGGGCTTTTTTTCATGATGATACAGTTATTTGCACGATATCTATACCTAAAAACCGATTTAAAAATTTTTGTCTGTCTGTTTGTTTTGGGTAATCTTCAAAACGGCTGAACCGATTTTAATAATATTTTACTAACATGTAGCTGTCTATAGTACGAGTACGAGAATGGTTTAGATTCACAATTGGACTCAGTAGGTGACACTGCTGTCGATTTCAAGGCGAATTCCTTTTATTCAAACAAACAACGTCTGTTGGGTACAGCTAGTCTTTACATATATATATTTCTTGTGTACGCGTGTATGTCACTGAAGTCCTCTAAAACGGCAAGACCGATGTTGATGATTTTTTTTTGTGTATGCTCAAGGGGATTCAAGAATGGCTTAGATTCACAATTGGACCCGGTAGGTAGCGCTTCTGTTGATTTCGAGGAGAATTCCTTTTATTTTATTTCAACAGAACAACGTTTGTTGGGTCAGCTAGTAAAATATATTTTATTTTTAGTTACCATTATTGAATACGTACATTAGAATTATGTGTATGTATATTATTAGTATCATTAATCCTATAAAGTAACAATTGACTTATACTAGCTAGACGAAGCAACGAAATTTTTACATTGTATGTCATCTAAAGTGCCGTAACTCGTAACGAAGCTGTTTACACTCGCATAAGAAGTAATAACTTCAAAAAAATATAATACACGTTGAAACAACACCAAAAATATAATATGCAGAATTGAACTGCACAATTTACGATGGACATCATAATCAGGCAAGCGCTGTGCGAGACAGTGTTGAATTGCGAGATATGGTATGGCATTCCAATGAGCGGTGAAGAAATTATGTGTACGGTTTGCGAAGCAGTAAATACGCTATAAGCGTTGCAATAAATAAATTATTTTGAAATGTTTCTAATTTCGCATCACACATTTTGAGGTCAATGTCGTAAAGAATATTCTAGCGAAGATGGTTGCAATGATGATTTATGCATGTTTTACTACATAAATTTCATGTGGTGACGGAGCAAGAATACAATTCACCACGCCCTATCTTGCCCGTGGATGTCATAATAGACGACTGAGGAATACAATACGCATATAATATCTAAGCAAGAGATGGAAAACTCGAAACAGAACCCTGTATCAATCTGTCCGACAAGCATGATATAGTAAGGTCGATCTCCCTCCTATTGTGTAGGAGGCTTGAGCCCAGCAGTGGGACGTATATGAGCTGAAATTATGATATAAATTTCAATTCTTGCTTATTATACCTACTCTAAGTAGCAACGGTGAGACGAATTTTAAGTTCTAACTAGCTATGCCAATTTCTGATAGCCAAGACACGTTCTCAAATGCCGATATTTTAAATTTAACGTCTTGATATTTGAAAATACTTCAAGTCTCTATATCAGCTGTCATGGACACTTGTGACTTTAAGAACCAAAAGTTTAGGCCTCGACGGTTCTGACACCGTACCGAGGTTTCTCCAGCCGGACTGTCCAACGGGCAATGACGTCTCGGCGGGCGTTGACCCGCCAGGCGGTGATCTCCTTGATTGAGACCATACCGCAGCGGGCGCGCGTCTCCGATACCCGCCGGTAAATTCCGGCGAGCATCTTCGCCTCCAGGACCCACATGGGTTCCGACCAGGAGGCACGCTGCTTCCGTCGCCACCGTGCGGTAGCCGCGTATGGACCTGATCGCCATGACCCTGGAGGATCCATGTGGAGAATTTTGGTGGTGCCTTTGGTATCACTGAGCCTCAATGCACGCATTCACACTCCCTTCACTTTCTTCGCAGTAGGCAGCGGCCTTGTAAAGGTCCATGAGCGGCACCAACACCTGCCATCAGGTGTATTGTTTGCTCGTTTGCCACTGCTTGCAATAAAAAAAAAAAACCCTCTGTGGTCGCCTCAAGAGGGTCCTCAGACCTACAGTGAAGGTTGATAAGCTGATCGTGATCATCATTCACCTTTCGCCGTCCACTGCTGACGTAGGCCTTTCTCATGTATCTACATAAAATACGCTCCTGTCGCCCATATCCAAAGACTTCAAGCAACTTGCACCAGGTCGTAGCATGTGACTTTACATTAAGAGACTAGGTGCATTTCCGTACCAAAAGTCATCGCTGGTAACCTACATTGGCCACAGACCTATGCTTGTAACACTGAGATATATTGGGTGAAAAGATCCTCTTAAGTTTTCCGATCGCTGCCGATGCGCTGATAAATACAGATTAGAACATTAGAATATATAATAGAAATTAACTACATACATCATCATCATTCTCATCACAGCTCATATCACACCTCTGCTGGGCTCGAGCCTCCTACACAATGAGAAGGAAATTCCCTTCCATACCACGCTGATCAGACGGGTCAGTACAGGGTTTTATTTCGAGTTGGCCTTCTCTTATAAAGGACGTTGTATGCATATTATAATCTCTTAGGCGTCTTTTATGACACCCACGGGCTACAAAAGGGGTGGTGAATTGTATTTTTATTCCGTCACCACACGGAAAAACTACATACAATGCTCAGGTAGATAATGAATGAAAAATCTTTGGCAACTCCATTGATATGTCCTTAGAATATTGCTTCTAAAGGGTAGTTCGTGTTCGTGACAATACGCACGCATCAGTAATCCAAACAAAAATATGAATGATATGAATGTATAGATTTGACCCACAATAATAATGGTTAAAGATAATTTTATAAATCAAAAATCTTTTAGTAAGCCGCATCTAAAATTAAAAATCAATATTAATTTAGCACCATGTCCCCTGAGTTTTCTTGCCGGATCTTTCTCAGTGTGGCCGCGTTCCGATCCGGTGGTAGTATATTAGTTTTGTTAGTTTTTAAATCAACAAATTGTAATAATAATTGCTACAAATTTAATAATTAATAATTACTAACCATAAACAATATAATTTTTTCATATAGATTCATTTTCTTCTTACACTGGCAATAAATTTGTACTAAAATGTGGGTAACAATTTAATAAATTTATAACTATTTTCTGTATCGGGTAGATAATTGTAAATGTCTGTAATAACGATTACTTGTTGGACGTGAGACACCTTAGTCCGCCCGTGACCATGAATGCTGCAAAGTGTTCGAAACGTCGGGCAATCATAAATCAAATACAAACGCGATGTAATCCGTAAAAGTAGTTTTATTTACAAAAATATAAATGTTTGTATTACAGTACCTAGTGTACGTTAGTACTATTTGCTGGTTTTTTATTATTCGATTCATCCAATATTCGACCTTGGATCGTTGCGTGCCATGAAATATACGACAGATTTATCCACGCGATGGAATGTAAAAGATATAATTTAAGAAAGTAAATATTTTTATTGAATTCAAGAAATACTTTGAAATCCAAACTTTTTAAATGGAGAGCTTAATTATATTTATGGCCATGAATTCATCACATTAACAGTTCATATACATCCTCTACTAGACGCGAGCCTTCTCTATAATAGGAAAAATGGACCTAGTAAAGCAACTCTAGTCAGACGGGTTTGGTATAAGGTTATAGGGTTTTCTTTCGAGTTTTCTACTTTTACATATATCTTAAATACATATTATATCCCTTAGATAGGGAAGGAGTTTGATGAATTATATTCTTACTCCATCACCACAAAAAAAAAAAAAAATGCTCTTAATACCAATTAGTTGCTCGATTAAAGTCCCCGTACTTATGTGTGACCAGAGAATGGTTATCACACTTTTTTTTATGTTTATTACTCAAAAGACCCTTGTTACCCTTTGGGGGAGGTCTGTAAAATTACAACAGCAGACGGCATCACAAAAGCTAATCTTATAACTTTATTAAGTTATCAAAAAAAAAATCACACACAATCGATACAATAGTGGAAGTTGATCAGTTTGATGTAAAAATAAAAAAAATGGCTAAAATAGATAATGTTATAATTTGCTTAAAATCGCATGAAGCGTTTGAATGCACATGGAATACAAAAGCCTAATGTTGCATTTTCTCAGGGAGTTCTAGAATGCGATTCGCGGAAAGAGGTTATGCCATACGTTTTGAGCACGTATAGCTTTATACATTTTTGGCGAGAAGAAATAAGAAGAAACTTAAATAAATAAGAAATAAGTGGCAAATAAAAAAAAGAGAATATTTAAACGAGAGAGTGGTCCAGATCTAAACTTCCAACCGTCGTGGTACAAAATGTGTATCGATCCAGATTGCAGGAAATTCTAGTCTGGGTGTGATTTGTATAATTCTATGGTTGTAAATCCTCGCAATATAAGTACTCACTGTTTAGTGCTGGATATTCCTATAAAAAAGAAGAGAAAGTTTTAAAAGGTACACTTACGATTTAAAATTTACTATAATCCTAACTAATTATAATATCTATAACGGCAAAAACACTCACTCACACGTACTCTTACGTGGGAGAAACTGGACGCAACATCGCCACCAGACTAACTGAACACATCAGGAGTATGAAGAGCATGGATACGACACAATCAGCAATAGCAGAACACGCCAGTCTCGCGAATACAAGACACTACATTCGGTTCGACAAAGCCACAGAGAGACATTACAGACCGCGTAAAATACGTGAGGCCATAGAGATAAACCGACATCGGACCTTCAACAGAGACGTTGGATGGAAGTTGCCATCAGCATGGGTACCAGCTCTTAATGATGCCTCGAGTCGTAAGGTGATGGTGTGCGTGGAGAATGACGTGACCAACGTGGTATGTGATGGTGACGACACACGGAGTGACATACCTACAACATCGCTTAACTCCGGTTGTGAAGTTTCGTCCGACGATTCCGCCGAAGACGATCAAGAGGCAAACACCTCCCCCGCACCCCTCACGGCTGTGTCGCGGCGCGCTGCTCGATATGCATCGTACAGTGCACGCCGGGGCCTCGCAGATGCCGCTGCGCACTCGCCCTGATGATGAGCATCGGATATGCTCGAAACCCGGGTCGACGTAATCGATCTCAGCACGTGAATGTTTTTGCCGTTATAGATATGGATCAGTTTCACGATAATTTCAATACTAAAATTCTAACTAATATTATGAATGCCAATGAACATTAATTTGTTAGCTCATCTAAACCACCAAACACATTTTAGAAATTCATTCACCAATGGTATCATTATCAGAAAGTAACATAAGCTGCATCTTATTTTTCTATTCTCACAGCGAGGCGAAACCGCAGGAATTTGCTAGTATTATGACTAAATACAAAAAAGCAATTTACAAACACTAAAAACATAACGTGACAAGCAAAAAAAATGTTCGGTACGCAAGTCAAGTAAATGTTTTTAGTACCATAAAGCAGTACCTCCGCATTTTATGGCAATAGAACCGTCGTTTCCTCTCCCTAGTTACTCTCTGATTTGTATCTAACAATTTTATTATTTTGGGCCTTTTACAGGCGAACCTCTAAACCAGCGGGGGTGTGACTGGAATGTATATAGTTCCTCTTGTGTTGTTAGTAATTTAATTTTATGATTTTCTTTATCTATTTAAACCAAACTTTAGCTAAACAGTATCCTTAACAACGAAGAGTACCCCAACAAAGAACGACTCACTCTATTCTTATGATTTTAGGGTGCCATTTTGGTATAATTTCCATTACTAAATCATTTAAAGCACTGGACAATTATTTTCTTTTTCTTCTGACATTTAATTTGTATCAAAAATGTATTGCCTAATACTGTAGGTGGATAAAAAACCTCTGTAATAACGACTTATTGGACATGAGCACCCTAGTCCTGCTGTGACCATGAATGCTAAAGTGTTCGAAATATTAGGAAAGTAAAAGGTAATATACCAACGCGATAAATTACATACGTACATCATCATCATCTCAGCCTCGTCTGCAATGGGAGGGAAATTGACCTACTATTCCACGCTGGTCAGACGTGTTGGTATAGGGTTTTATATTAAGGTTTCTTTCTCTTACAAAGATGTTATCCGCGTATTGTAATCCCTTAGTCGTCTTTTACTCACGGGTGAGGCAGAGGATGGTTAATTGTATTCTTACTTCGTAACCACACGGGTACTACGAACTACAATGTAAGTAGATAGATTTATTTCATCTGTGTGATAAATAATCGCATAAGCATCAGAAATCATTCAGTTTTCTTACTCACCTTCTATTACAAGCGAATAAAAATTACATAAAAATTATGTGTTCGTGTACCTAAGCATGGGACAGTAAATAAAGTAATGAAATTACTACAGTTATCCATCTTTATGTATAAATTTCTTGTGAACGTGTGTGTCACTGAACTCCTCCTAAACGGCTGAACCGATGTTGATGAAATTTTTGTGTGCGTTCAAAGGGATTCGAGAATGGTTTAGATTCACAATTGGACCCGGTAGGTGGCGCTGCTGTGCTTTTTTTATAAACAGAATAACGTCTGTTGGGTCTGCTAGTCTTTATATATATATTTCTTGTGTACGTGTGTATGTTACCGAACTCCTCCTAAACGGCTGGATCGATATTGATGATTTTTTTTGTGTGTTCGAGGGGATACGAGAATGGTTTAGATTCACAATTGGATCTGGTAGGTGGCACTGCTGTTGATTTCAAGGAGAATTCCTTTTATTTTATTTGAACAGAACAACGTTTGTATGGTCAGCTAGTTCTTTATAAAAAACTTAAATATTTTTTTATCACGAGCAAATCCTGCACTTACATTTTGTCAATTTAACATTTTGTCATAAATTATTATATCACCTACTTAGAATACGGCCGCTACTGAATAGATCCGCAAAAAAAATCAGAGGGCTCGTTCCTTGTTTTTAATTACTTCTTTTTCTGCAAAATATAATACATGTTTAGTAACTCTTAGTTTCAGTGTGATGTTCTTCGAACCAATCACCATTATATCCTCATCACAAGTTATGTGAAACTCATTTCTAATCTCGGGACTCCTACATAATGGAAGAGAAATTGATGATCGGATGGGGTTTTATTTTATATTTTCCTTCTCTTGCATATATATTATCTACATAATTCCTTAGACGTCTTTTTCGACAGCCACGGACAAGCAAAAGGGTGGTGAATTCTACGTCATTACGCGCAATTAAACATGGCATAATTTTCCCCAAAATATATTGCAAATGACTACCGCATTCCGATCCGGTGGTTGATTATTGTTTCAAACTATGTGTAAATTTAACAATATCTAAGTGACCTTAATGTGTGTATGCAGAATAAATTATTGGTTTTGATTTGATTATGATAGTTAGATCAAATCCTACTAAACCCGACCACGAATTAATAGCCCAGCCACTTTAATCAACCAACTTGAAGGGAATGGGGCCACTCTTTCCGCATAACTACCTTAAACAGAGACTCTTTCAATGAATGTAACCGAAGCCATAAGCTACAACCTCGAACCACAGCTAAAACATTAAAATAACAAAAACATTCCTTATTATAATAATAACAAAAAAAGAGATTTTGCCTAAACATAATCATGCTTAGCGTCATAAAAATACATGCACATAAAATAGAAATATAATAATTCAATATTTGTAAAATGTTGAAATCTTAATTTACTCTGGCACTCAAATTCCAAACAAATTTTGAGCTCTTAAATGCAACATCGTAATAAAGAGAAATGGATACCTACTTAAAGTAGATACTAAAGGTATTTTGACACCACATGTAGTCATCATCATCTTGCTCTTATCCCAATTACTTGGGGTCGACGCAATATGTCATCTGTTTTGACATATTGCAAAAAGTTTCGGCAATGACTTTTATGGCCGGCCGCCTGTCTGACGTCAGCCCTCCTTGGGAATGTAATCGTTGACCCAAATGGTACCAGATGGAGTTGGTCCGGGTCAATCTAGGGCTCTTAGTCGTCTTTTACGACACCCACGAGCAAAGCAAGGGTTGGTAGTATTCGAAGCCGCTACCACACAGCAATGACAACACATGTAGTAAATTAATAAATAGACCTTTGATAAAATTTAGCTATTTTAATTAAGTATATTATTTTGTGCATAGTGGATATTATTTTCCTTCGTCGTCTTTTACGACACCCACGGGCAAGAGACGGGGTGGTAATTTTCAATTCACCAACCCCTCTCTTGCCCGTGGGTGTCGTAAAAGGCGACAAGGGATATAAAGACGATTATGCATATAATATTTATGTAAAAGAAAGCACACTCGAAACAAAACCCTATACCAACACGTCTGACCAGCGTAGTATAGTAGGTCTATTTCTTTGCCTAGGTATAAAAGGCCCAAGCCCAACAGTGGGACATGTATGGGCTGAGATGATGATGATCTTAACTTTATATTAACAGTAACGAAATTATATAAAAAAAATAGTAACAGAAATGAAATTAATTTGAACAGTGTAAATGACACTGTTTTTTTATTAACATTATACTTTATCCCTTATTCGGTTTTATTTTTAGTCCGTTTTTAAGGTAAATTAAACGTGAACTGCCATATATTAAAATAAACAACGGTCAATAACGTATTCATAAATCTAATTATATTTCTTAATGTATTTTAAGCGAATAAAAATCTGGTTTGGTTTAATAAAACAATTTGGAACTAGTCTCCTCTGTGTCTTATTGAATTCTATTCATTTTAAGGTGAAGAGTACGCTTTAATTAACCTAAATTTTAGTACTTTTTTTATAGCATTCGAACAAAGAGAGACATATTTTCGCTTTTGATAATCAAAACCAATCAAAACTTCAATCTCAATAGCAACAGGAGAATAATGCGGTCTCAGATCGAAGATTCTTGAATATAAACAGACTAAAAGCATTTTTGGACTGCAGAGAGGGCGTAATCTTAAAAGTATTAACTTCCTACGCTACGTGTGTTAGATCCTCGCTCAAAACAGCTCTTTGTGCGATTCAAAAATTACTGTTTGTAGTCCTCTGCGACACGAGGATTTGTTTCATTGTGCAGTGTATTGTGTCCTACAAAAATACATTGAAAAGTATATAGATATGTACCCCCCTGTTATGTTTTGAAAATAGAAAAATCGCTTCTTTTCCAACATATGTCTATAGGTCAGGTCAGTTTTAGTTCATAAGCCACCTTTAAACCACTACCAGTCAGAAACTTCGCTCTACAATTGGAGGACAAATGTAATATGTCTTAATTTTATTGTACGCCCTTAGTAGTAATCTTGCTTGCGAGGATCTTCTCTTAGTCATCGTTGAGAATAAGCTGGAAATCGAATAATTTTATATCTCATTTCGGCTTATATACGTCCCACTGTTGGGCTCGAGCTTCCTTCGTAATAGAACGTATATTGACCTACTGTACCAGGCTGGTCAGACGTGTTGGTATAGATTATTATTTCGAGTTTTCCTTCTCTTACGTTATATGCACATTATATCCCATAGTCATCTTATACGACATCCACAGGTAAGAAAGGAAGTAGTGAATTGTATTCTTACTCCGTCAACACATGGAAAAGAACTTAAGATCTATTCTTCTTTTATGAAATAGACTTAATTCTATACAATAAGCTGGATTTAAATTTTAGAATGTAGTAATTGTTGTATTTCTACTCATCAACATACGAATAAAATAGAGTCCCGTAAATAAATAACCCTTATTTAAGACTCCTCAAATCCAATGTGAAGCGCAAGTGAGAAGTTTGAACGTGCCTCAAACCACTGCATTAAATATTTAAAAGCACTTTCAAATCAAAAATAACCTTAAAAGGTGGCAGGCACCAGTGTCACGTCTCCTTTGGTTTAGAAACAAATGTTTCAAACGAAACGTCTAATGAAACAAGACTTGAACATTTGGTGTATAAATAAAATTTACAAACTCTTTGAAAGAGTTCGTTACAATTTCAATGAGACATTACATAGATCTTTGGGTATTTTCATTCTGCGCCAACAAGCTTGTGACTTGTGATTGATTAAACTTACGCTAAAACTAACGTCTCCGTATGGTAACATAGTATGAGTACAATTCACTACCCTCTTTCTTACCTGTGGGTTTCGTAAAAGACGACTTATAATATGCAGATAATATCTATGCAAGAAAAGAAAAACTCGATATAAAACCCTATACTAACTCGTCTGACCAGAATGGTGTACTAGATCAATTTCCCTCCCATTTTGGAGGAGGCTTGAACTCAGCAGTGGGACGTATATGTGCTGTGACTATGATAATAATGATGAAAATAACACGGTTGAATTTTCAAAGAGTGTGGAAATATTTTTGAAAAAGGCTTGTAAGGATATGACAGCTTACGGGTGAAATTATATCGGCGTCTTATCTATCCTTATTTGCGTGAGGAAAAACGGTCGATGGGGTACCCCAAATAGGGGGTATTCCGTCGGGCCGACCATTGACGTCAAGTCACCCTGCTCCGGTGGTCGGCCCAACGATGTCAGCGACGTGCATCGCGGGTGGGTTGCGGGTGTGCGTGCTTACGCCCCCCTGTCGCTCCGGACGGAGTGGTGCGAGGAGCGCGTCGACCGCAACCCACCCAAAAAAAAACCCTATCCTTATTCCATTCCCTCTAATTCTGCATAGGCTCAATATATTCTCAAGCATATTAATAACATATGCTCTATACGCATAAAGAATTTGTATTGCTATACGGATGACAATAAAGATGACGAGCGAGGTAATTCTCCAAATGTTCGACATTATTGGTATTTTCCGTGTGGTGACAGAGTAAGAATACAATTCACCAGTCCCTATCTTGCCCGTAGATGTCGTCAAAGACGACTATGGGATATAATATGCACGTAACTTCTGTGCAAGAGAAGGAAAACTCGAAATGACACCCTACATGTCTGACCAGCATGGTATAGTAGGTAAAATTCCCTTCCATCGTGGAGGATGCCCGAGCCCGACAGTGAGACGTATGTGGGCTGTAGTGGATTCGATCCCGGTCGTATTTTAGTCCCGAAATTTTCGGAATTAAATTTAATGAATCCCGAGCTTTTCGGGATTACAATGTTTTTTTTTGTAAGTCAATAAAAATATGCGGCAAAGGAAACGCATTTAATTGCATTTGACGTTTTGACGGCCATCTTGTTTACACAGCTGATTTCATTTGTTTTTGTCAACAACCGGTGCCGGGTTATGTGTAAAAGTGTGTAAGATATCTTCTCGTCGTGTAAGTATTGATATTTTTTGTTAATTGGTGATCAATGAATTTATTAAAAAATAATAATGCATTAATGTGTCTGGGTAAATATAGATGAAATACAACGAGTGTTATTTTCTGTAGCTCTAAGAGGTTATGTTTATGTTGTGACTTAAATGTTTTTCTTTTTTGTTCAGGTTTAAGAAAAACAATGTTATTATCCAAAGAAAGTTTTTATGTCAAACATAAAAAAGATGAAGATGTTTCGTCAGTGTGGAGTAATTTTTTTGTCGATAAAGCAGGTAGCTCATATTTGTGCAGCAAATTGAGAAGTATGCTTTCGGATGAGATGATGGATACGTTGTATTCCTTAGATTTTATTTTCGTGGATTAAATAAGTAATTTATAAAGTTCCTGCTCTATTTAATTTAAAATTTGAGTACCTATGAATATTGATCTTTTTAACATATAGTCTTTTTCATAGTATAACTAAACAAGTTTTAAGAAGTTTTTTTTTAAGTTTATTGTAAAATAAAAAAAAAAATTTAAAGAAATGAATTGGTAATTATGAAACTATTTCATAAATTATTTACAGAATTTAGTTTGTAATTAGTTTGTTGTTTATTTTATCAGAAGAAAGTATAATTTTGTTTTGTTTTTGAAGATTTAGCTAAAGATTTAAAATAAAGAGTTGATTTTGATATGTTTTACTACCACATACATACATGGTTTTGTTACCACTTTCTATTACCAATACAATCCCGGGACTATCCCGGGATCCCGGGATTGTCTGTAGATAATTCCGAAATCCCGGGACTAGAAAAATCGATCGGGATCAAATCCTCTAGTAGGCTGCGATAATGATGATAATGATTGAAGTCGTTAGAACAGAGATTTCTGTCACGGGAGAGATTTACTGTTGTGCGTGCTCTAACGACTCTTTAATGAGGAGTGCTTTGAACAGTTGCTTAGCATGCTAACCGATACCGGTACCGTGGTACCAACTCACACACTTGCAGGCTCTGGAATAAACCTCCTGCTGTGGTGTTACCCGATCCTTATAACGTGAATTTCTTTAAAAAAGATTTAAAAAGCTCTTTAGTCGCAGTTACAGTCAAAACTAACCTTCAGGTGAAATTTTCACTTATTGAAAATTAGTTCAGTACGGCACCATGGCCGGACGAATTGATACAAGTCATTATTTCTAATTTGCCTTCTTTTGATTTCTGATGTTTACGCGTGTATTACACATTAAAAATAAAACGAGTCTTATGGATTTTACCACGACTGCCAGCCCATGACAAATAACGATGAAAAGTGTTCGAAACGTTAGGTACTCAAATGTTATCTGCATGTGTTCTCCATTAGTATATGGAAATGAAATAGGTAGTAACAAATTGTGAGTCATTTAGCACATCACGTGATAACACGGACCACAACATAACGGTAAGTTAATAAGACACAAGACTTTTGTAAATACTGTTTTTAGCGCTAATATATTATTAAAAATGCCATTTTATTTTAACCACAATATATCCTACTAATATTATAAGCGCGAAATTTGCGAGTTTTTTTTTTTTTTTTTTGGGTGGGTCGCGGTCGGCGCGCCTCCGCACCACTCCGTCCGGGGCGACAGAGGGGCTTAAGCACGCAACTCCCGCAACCCACCCGAAAACCACCTCGCCTTCGTCATTGGGCCGACCACCGGAGCAGGTTTACTTGTCGTCAGTGGTCGGCCCTCGGAATACCCCCTACGCGGGGTACCCTCCCGTCGACCGACGTCCCCCCCTCGGGGAGGACGTCGGTCTTTCCTCACGCGGTCGGCCTCTCGGCGGGTGACGGACTAATCCCCGGTCACGTCACCCGCGGCCTCGGCTAGGGCGGCATGAGGCGCAGATAGTTGCGCCTGCGCCGCCACAGTCGCCGGCGGCGGATCTCCTCATCGAGGCTACGCTCCACGCGCAGACGATCCGCCGCCTCCTTCTGCGAGATCACTGTCTCGCAGAAGGCTGCGACCGCGTCCCAGTTCCCGACGCTGTCGACCATCGCCCTAGCGATGGCCGGCAGCGTCAGGTCGGCACCGATGATTGCGACGAGTTCACGGCGCTGCACTGCCCAAGCCACGCAGGCCTCGAGCGTGTGGCGCGCCGTGTCCTCGTCGCAATCGCAGTGGTGGCAGGACGGTGTACTCTCCCTCCTTACGACCCTGTGCAGGTATTTGGCGAAGCTCCCGTGCCCCGTCAACACCTGCACTAGTCGGAAGGAGAGCACCCCGTGCCGCCTTTCCAACCACTGCATCAGCACCGGCCGGAAGGCCTCCACGGTTCGCACCCCGAACCGAGGCCTCTCCAGCCGGACTGCCCAACGGGCAATGACGTCTCGGCGGGCGTCGACGCGCCAGGCTGTGAGATCCCTTAACGAGATCACACCGCCCTCCCCGCGCACCCCCGACACCCGCCGATACAACTCGGCGAGCATTTCCGCCTCCAGGTCCCACGGGGGAGTCCCGGCCAATAGGCACGCTGCCTCCGTCGCCACCGTGCGGTATCCGCGGATGGCCCAAATTTGCGAGTATGTGAGGGTGTGAAGATGTTTTTTTTTATTGCAAATGGTGGCAAACGAGCAAACAATACACCTAATGGTAAGTGTTGCTGCCGCTCATAGACCTTTTCAAGGCAGCTGCCTACCGCGAAGAAAGTGAAGGGAGTGTGAATGCGTGCATTGAGGCTCGGTGACACCAAAACCCTCCACACGCAAACACCCTCAGAAAGTTGGGCTTCCGGCTCTTTCGCTCACCGAACGAAGCGCAGTAACAAATTGCTACTACTCAGACGTCGATTTTCTGTCAAAGTGTGGTATTAACCCGGACGGACCGGCCCGCGGCTGTAGACAGATAACTGTCGACAGTGTGGTCCTACCACTCCATCCAATACCAATCCATGTTTGTTGCTCTTTCACGCAAAAACTATTCAATGGATTTTGATGAAACTTCACAATATATTTAGATATAATTGATCCCGATATTCCCACGGGAAGAGGAACTATGCGGGTGAAACCGCCAGGCGCTGCTAGTTCTTATATATTAAAATAACTGGTCATTGGCTCACGTTTAGAATAAATTACGTTAACCTAGGATTTAAGCATATCAAATGCTCATCGTCAGGTCGAGTGCGCAGTCGCGACTGCGCTGTGAGCATCTCGTGAACTACTATCAAACCTGGATAAAAATATTCGATCCCGAGTGTAAGTCTGTTGCACGTTACTTAAGTTTCTAATATTTATCAAAGGCAGGATAACTTCAATCTAAAAAATTAATCTTCAGCCTCAGTCAGTCTTTTACCAAAGATACTAAAATTTTAAACAAAAAGAAACCGACTTCAAATAAAGAAGATCGTTAATGTAGACAATGTACATAATTTTTTTGATTATTGTTGATTTTTGAAAAATCGCTTGTCAGATTTCGATAAAATTTTCATGGCACCATTTGGGTAGTATATCCTTTCCAGCAAAAAAAGAATTTCTCAAATCGGTTGGCAAGCGATGGAGTTATGCGCGAACAAACAAAAAAAAGAAAATAAAAAATTCATACATCCGAATTGAGAACCTCCTTTTTTGGAAGTCGATTAAAAAGGAATATTCTAACGCTATCCAAAACCAAAAACATTGATTGTGAGATCTGAAAATGTCTGAAATATAAATGTAATCTAAGCGTGCAAGTGCGTAGGCGAACGTTTCATTGAACCCTAAAGCATCAATTCAGACCAGAATACTTTACTAAAGGCATAGGTAATTAATTCACGTAAAAGCACTATTGGTTAATGGTATTGGCCAGAGATATGTGATGGTTGATAGTTTGGATGTGAGCCAAATACAAAACACATTAACTACTGTTACCTCATGTTTGATTAAATGTACTCATTTTTTTTTTCAACGACTGAGGGATATAATACGCATATAACATCTATGCAAGAGAAAGAAAATTCGAAAGAAAACCCTATACCAAACTGACCAGCATAGTACATTAAGGTTATTACCGTCCTATTAGGGAGGAGACTCGAGTCTAGCATTGGGATGTATATGAGTCGAGACGATGATAACCATAGCTTTTTAGAAATAACTGTTGAAATTTTGATGAAATAATGATAAAATTTTGTTGCTAAACTTACGTAGAGGACTTATAAAAAATATATATAGGAAACAGCAAATTCTATTAAAATATCGTAAATGAAATCCGAAGTTTCGAACAATTATAAAAATCTGTAATAACGTTGACTGGTTTGGACGTCAGAGATCTTAGTCCGCCCATGACCACGAAAGCTGCAGTGTTCGAAACGTCGGGCAATCATAAAACAAATACAAACGCGATCAAATCCGTAAAAGTAGTTTTATTTACAATGTGCAGTGCTCGCGTAAACATCAGAAATCATATCTATTAAAATATATTAATTTTAAAAGTTAAACACTTGTGGTTATTTTTATGATCATTTTTATTTACCATTTTTAAGATGCCCACTCCCTAGTCTTAAAAATTGCTTGGATATTAATACCTACGTGAATCATATTTAGACAAGTTCCATGTATGGCAGATGTCCATAGGATGGAACTTTTTTGGATGTAATCTTAATCATTCGCAACCAAGAAAGTAAAAACCTAACACAATAGCGATAAAATCCACAAAAAATTTACATTTTTCATGTTAAGAATGCAATGATTTGTAATAATTTCTGATGTTTACGCGAGTATTACACATTTTAAATCAAACTACTTTACGGATTTTATCGCGTTTGTATTTGATTTTTGATTGCCCGAGGTTTCGAACACTTTGCAGCGTTGGTCACGGTCACGTGACCATGAACGACCATGAACAAACGCGATAAAATCCGTAAAGTAGTTTTATTTAAGATTTGTAATAATTCAATGGTCAATAATTCAATTGCGATTAGAAATGCATAAAAAATTTAATTAGAGTCTCCGTTAATGATTTACTAATCAATTAATTCCGTCAACAGAATTAAAATAAAACATTGCTATGATAAATATTTAAACAAAATGCAGTACTTTAAATTTCATTTAATATAAGGAATAAAAAAATCCTAATTGACGTCAAAACGCCCGGTAATGGAGAGCTAAACTTTCCCTGTCACCCAAGACTTTGTCTTCGAACACTTTTATTACTTTTCATTATAAAGAAATCATTTAGAAAGGCCAGATCTTATACAAGTTCAAAACGGTGCAATTCAGTAACAACAAAAACGAAAGAAAAAATCGTTTATATGACGTATTAGCTCGCTCCGTGTAGTATAAAATACAATGGTCACCATTCCTTCTTTTTTGTGAGTATCGGGACAGTTAAATAAGGGATGTCAGAACATTAACATCGAGAACTATGTATAGAGATACAAGAGAAGATAAACTGAAAATAAATTTTACACCTCCTAAATGGCGGATAAAGTCCCTATTGCCACGTCTGAGGCCGTTTGACACCCGTAATGAGCCTTAGAGTCACCCAAATACTAGTCTTGACCTGGTATTCGCTAACATTGGCTGGTGATATATGTTAATATATGTCAATTTTTTGGTAATCCCTTAGCTAATTTTACGGCACCTGCGCCTGATGTTTACCTGCGCTTGATGGCGCCCTAGCCGAGGCCGTGGGTGGCCGGACCGGAGACTGTAGTCCGTCACCCGCAGAGAGGCTGACCGCGCGACGGCGACCGACGTCCCGGGACGTCGAAAGGTGAGGGTATCTGAAAGAGTATGCCGTCGGGCCGACCACTGAAGAAGGAGGAAATCCGCACTGGTGGTTGGCCCAACGACGAAGGGTACGGGGGAGTTATAGGCCTGCGAATCGTCCTTTCGTCGCCCCGGACGGAATAGACGGCGTGCGCGCCGACCACAGTCCACCCATAAAAAAAATTAGAAAAAGGTAATTCCATTTCCGTGCGGTGACAGAGTCAAATACTATTCACTATTTCCTTGTCCGTGGGCGTAGTAAAATATGAATAAGGGATATAATATGTATGTAGCTAACATCTATGCAAGAGAGGAAAAAACTCATTAATTTATTAACTATATATATCTATAACAGAAGAAAGGTCATTTTCACTATCCATATTATATGCCCATATTTGAGCTGAGATGATGATGATGACATACTGTATTTTTAATCCGTTATCAAATAAGGAATTCTCTAAACTATAGCTAAATTAAAGTACCTAATAAAAAAGTTAAAACACATGTATAAAGTTTGTAGTATTATAGCTGTGAATTGAATCGCGTTAGAGCAACGATTTACGTGGGCAACGCGTTAATAAATTTTGTCCAACGGCAGCGGTGGGCGCAGTTGTACGACGGGTGGTTACGGTGGGTTCACATTGGCGTAGTTTATTTGTCGCAGATCTCCAACTGCTAAACTCATGCTGCAGTAGTTTTAAATTCACATTTTCTTAACGATTAAATATATTTTCTACTGCAATGTTTTCTATAGGATCATTCGTATCAAATTTGGTCTTTGATTTGATTTGATGTTACCTTAGATATTTATTTCTTTCTAGTCGGGGCCGCGGGTGACGGGACCGGGGAGTTAGTCCGTCACCCGCCGAGAGGCCAACTACGCGACGACGACCGACGTCCCTGAACAGCGGGGTTGACGTCGGTCGAGAGTGTATTCCTCAAGGGGTATGCCGTCGGGCCGACCACTGACGACAAGTCGCCCTGCACCGGCGGTCGGCCCAACGACGAGGGCGACGTGTCGCGGGTGGGTGACGGAGCCGAGCGACGGGTGCGCAGACCGTAGAAAAAAAAAAGATATTTATTTCTTTAGATTAATTTATATTTTTTTAAGTATTGCAAAGAATTTTATTGACGACTGGATCTCGAAATGCAAATGTAAGAAATTAAATTTAAGCAATTTATTTATTCTGACTTTTTCTTTAAAATAAATACTATACCAAATATTAGAATATTAAAGATGCTTAAGACGATAATCATAACGATGATTACAGTACTAGGAGAATATATTTTAAAGCGAAGGATTATTTACATCTTAATACAACTGATCTATACCAATATCTTATTTCCAATTCAAACAATTTTAAACAATACACAGGTATATTTTAGATACGCATTCGAAAAGTATTAGTATAAAACCGTCAACTTTGAACAAAAAAATAGAACGACGAAGTATTCACAATTTTTACGTTCATACACGAAATAAATGAGAATATATTATGCACATCTGTTTACCTTCTAAAACTGTACATGCTTGATTTTATACGAGGGTTATGGAAGGGAGGAAAATATATATAGACATACGAATTCATCAATCTTTAAGAATTATTTAAGAGTTCCATTGTCTATCTTCGAATATCTTTAGCTAAGCTTTAATTATCTAGTGGTTGTGGTCCACACTGTTGACAGTTAGTTGTCTGTCTACAGTCGCGATCCGGTCCGTCCAGGGTAGTACCACACTCTCGAAGAAAATCGACGTACGAGTAGTAACAATTTCTTACTGCACTTTATTCGGTGAGCGTGAGAGCTGGAAGCCTAACTTACTGAGGGTGTTTGCGTGTGGTGGTTTTTTTGATACTTACATTTTAGAGTTAATATCTTTAATTTTCTGAATTTGCCGGACATGAATACATACTTTATTTTTTGATGACGGTAAACAAGTAAAACTGAATAACTGTAACTTAGCTAGTCTATACTATTTAAGCAAAATCTTATTCATTTTTCTCTAGACACAATTTCTTCAAAAACACACAATTTAAATTCGAAAGCGATTTACGGTCGTATGAACGTAACCTTAGGTTATGCTAAAAGGTGCTTTATTTCATTCGAAGTTATTTGATTGTAGTAACGCGGTCGCCTGCATTCATGAATAGCTCGGTATAGTTAACACCTTCTAAGCGTCTGTATTATTAAGTATGGTATAAATTGTGTAACATTACTTAATGTTTCCTAGTTTAAAAGAATATAAATTACATTTTTAGTACATTGTTTAATGAAGCAAGCTAAACTTACTACACAAATAACAAAATTATCGGAGCAGCAACTTCACTTGTCTTAGGATTTGATCTTTACGTAAAATGTAATTTCAATGCGATCCATAAATAAATGGTATTTAGACTGACCACACAAGGATTTACGTCTCAGTGTGAAGTGATAATTTTTTTTTAACGACGACTAATAAATATGATATGTAGATAATATCTATGCATGAGAAAGCAATTTCGCCATAAAAACCTATGCCAATACGTCTAACCAATGAGGTATAGTAGGTCAATTTCCTTACCATAGTGGGGGGCTTTATACGGGATGAGATGAAGATATAACCAACAGGATACGTCGATAAATTAGTAGATAGAGGGATGAATAGATGTACAACTTATCACTGAATACACATACTACATTTATTAATTCATTTCAGTTCATATACTTCCTACTGCTGGACTCTAGTCTCCTCCACAATAGGAGAGAAATTTTTCTTCTCTTGCATAGATGCTCTTGAAATAATCTTATATCTTTAAACGAGCAATTCTTGTATATGTATATATATATATATATATATTCAGGATCTCGGAAACGGCACCAACGATTTTGATGAAACTTGGCATACTTGAGGTTTCGAGGCCAAAAAATCGATCTAGCTGGGTTTTATTTATAGAAAATGTTGTTTTGTCAATGTTTTTAACAAAACAATATAATGACATTAAATTTTAAAAGAATATGAATTCAAATTTTGCCGTCAACGTCATGAGTTACGATAGCTCAGTTGTGCAGTTTCCTTTTATTATTGTTTTGGCATTCCAACGGCGTCGGATCGAATCTCGGTGTTATTATTATTCTCTTTTTGTATTTTTTTATATTTTTTCATTCTTTAATTTTCATTTTACAATAATTTATATATAAATAAATTCGACAAAAATACAACAAAAATATTCCGAGCGAAGCTGGGTCAACCAGATATTGTAAATTTATACTCCATCACCACACGAAATATACTATATAAAATAATTAAAATAGTGCGTTGTAATTGTTATGAAGCATTCGGGTAACTTAAGAGGATCTTCTCGTCCAACATACCTCAGTATCTGAAAATACAGGTCTACGACCAGTGTGTATTACTATCGATGACTTACGGCACGGAAACGACGGTCCCTAAATGTATGCTTCATAACCAACCTGAAAATCACTTAGCGTGCTATTGAGCGGGCTATGCTTAGAATTTCTCTGCGTGATCAGAAATACGTGAATCCGCATAATAACGAGTATAACCGACATAGCACGAAGAATTAACGCGCTGAAGCGCCAATGGGCAGGCCACATCGCTCGACAAACCGACAACCGCTGGGCAAGAAAAGTTCTCGAGTGGTGTATCGGACGACGGAGCGTAGGACCGACTAGGTGGACCGATGACCTGATGAAAGTTGATGGGCGTCATTGGATGAAGGCGGCACAGGACCGTACTTTATGGCGTAACATGAGAGAGGCCTACGTTCAGCAGTGGACAGCGATAGGGTGAAATGATGATGATGAATCATGAATTGTTGTTATGTTGTCAATAAACTGCACAGATGGCGTAGTGGTTAAGAGAGCGACCTACAGCGCCAGTGTCGGGGGTTCGAATCCCACGCGGGACAACACTTTGTGCGATCCACAAATTGTTGTTCTGAGTCTGGATGTAATTTGTGTCCGTTAATTATATGTTTGTAAAGTCCTCCGCAATACAAGGATTATTTCCTTAGTGCAGGGTGTTGTCTTAAATAAATAAATAAATAATAAAAAAAAAAACATTATTATATTTCTCAACTGGATCACTAGTAATCATTAGAGCAGCCATCACTTCCATCGATCACCTTGGTGAGAATGGAGAGACCTACTCGGCAATGATACTGCAAACACAGACCTTTCTTTAAAATATGTCCTTAATAAACGGTAACTATGATTCATGTTGGGTGGAAATTTTGGTGTAATAAATATCATAAATTCTGTCAATTAATTAAAACCGCAGCTCTGTTTTAGCCTTTGTTTCGTTAATTAAATTGACGTTGTCATGATAAAATTAATTGCGATTTTATATTTTGCTATTCACATCAAACGAAATGGACATACGTTTTATACCAAACGTTATTTACTGGCTATGAAATATTACATATATTTCATAGAGTTGAATTACTGAAATTAATAATTTTGTGTATTAATGTAATCAACATTATCATTACCATAGCTCATATACTTTCAGCTGTTGGGCTTCAGCTTTGCCCGAACTTTACTATAAGCGAGGCCCCTATTAGAAGTACCTATTAAATGACGTGGGTCAGGAGTGTTACGGTGGCAAACCAGCAAATAGTACACCTGATGGTAAGTGTTGCTGGCGCTCACGGACCTTTGCAAGGCCGCTGCCTACCGCGATGAAAGTGAAGGGATTGTGAATGCGTGCAATGAAGTTCGATGACACTAAAGGCATCACTAAAACCCTCCACGCACAAACCTTCAGAAAGTTGGGCTACCGGCTCTCTCGCTCAACGAAAGAAGCACAGTAACAAATTGATACTGCTGCTCGGACGTCGATTTTCTGCGAGAGTGTGGTACTACCCCGAACGGATCGGCCCGTGGATGTAGGGAGATAGCTATCAACAGTGTGGTCCTAACACTATTTATGTCAAGTTTTTTTCCCTTGCATAGATATTATTTGCATATTTTGTATTTCCTTAGTCGTCTTATACCCCTTTCTAGCCTGTCGACACTGACGGGCAAGAAAGGGGTCATCATCATCGTCATCATCGCAGCCCACATACATCCCACTGTTGGGCTCAGACTTCCTCCACAATGGGAAGGAATTTGACCTACTATACCATGCTGGTCAGACATGTTGGTAAAGGGTTTCATTTCGAGTTTTCCTTCTCTTTCACAGATGTTATGTGCACTTTATATCCCATAGTCGTCTTATACGACATCCTCGGGCAAGATAGGGACTGGTGAATTGTATTTTTACTCCGTCACCTCACGGAAAGAAAGGGGTGGTGAATTATATTCCTACTGCCTCACCACATGGCGGCTTGGGTGAAGTGTAACCACTGTTAAACTCTAAAAATAAAAAAAAGGTTCTCCAATGCCGATCTCGACATTACCTTTTTCCCCGAAGTAGACACATAATGTTAAAGTAATTTTGTTGCGGCTCATACACGTCCCACTGCTAGGTTCGAGCCTTCACTACAATAGGGAGGCAATTGACCTATTATACCATGCTAGTCAGACGTGTCTGTTTAAGATTTTATTTCAAGTTTTACTTCTCTTGCATAGATTTTACATGCATATTAAATCCCTAAGTTGTCTTTTACGACGCCCACAGATAAGAGAAAGGATGTTGAATTGTTTTTATTACTCATTCAAAGTACGAAAATAAAGCAATCTAAGTATAATTTTGAATAGTATAATACATCAAAATAGCAAAGAAGATCGATAGGAAATGGAGAGTATATACCCTTCAAATATACAACTAGAAAGAGCTCATTTTATAACATCGTTTCATAAAGGTAATATAGAACAAACTCCGTCTACGATACAGCATTGTACTGTAAATTGCTGTAAAGAGAATAAAAACACAACCTCATAACCTACGTTCGTTGATGCTCCACATTCATCAGCGGAGAACATAAATTGTGTAATAAATAATCCTCCTTACACGACAGCACTTCTTAGAGGGTATATAAAAAAATATTATCGAGTTAAATAAATCACTGGTGACATTAAATGTGGTCGGGTCTCGTTTTAAGACCGCAGCAATAGGAGTACACATTCGTAAAACAGTGTACGTGATACGGGTACTACTTTTCATGATGTCAAGAATATGTAAGTTTGTATTTGAGTAACTTAAGGATGCTAATAGATTTTGCTATGGTAATAATCATATCAATCATATTAATCAATCACGTCTGCTCCGGTGGTCGGCCCAACAACGAGGTGACGTGGGTACGGGTGGGTTATGGGCCCGCGCGCCGTCTTGTCATCGCCCCGGACGGACTGTACCGCGCGTGCGCTTACCATAGCCCACCCATAAAAAAAAAAAAATGGTAGTAATCATAAAGTTTATATATTCTAAGTTTTCAGTCCTTTAGGGTCATTTCAATATATAGCATATGCTTTTTAACCAAACCTAAACTAACCCTTTTCCGTATGGTGACGGTGTAAGAATACAATTTACCCTCTCTTGCCCGGGATGTCGTAAAAGACTACTAAGGGATATAATAGGCATATAGCATCTGTGTAAGGGAAGAAGACCTTGAAATTATACTCTATGTCATCATATCTAACCAGCATAGTACGTCAATTTCCCTCCCATTCCCGTTCACTTTTTAATCTCCGACCCAAGGGGCAACGGACGTCCTACATTGCGTCGTTCAATACGTGGTCGTCACTCGAAAACCTTTCTTCCTCAGTGGTTGTCGGTTCGTCGAGCGATGTGACCTGCCTATTGCTACTTCAGCAAGCTAATTCTTCATGCTGTGTCAGTTACACACGGATTTCTGTATTTTGGATTCTATCATGTAGAAAAATATTGAGCGTAACCCGTCCCATAGCACGCTGAGCTTTTTGAGCTTAGTTAGTTTCATAGCACAAGGATGGGTTAAGAACACAATTTATCATCAACCTTGGATTTTCTCCTGGGTGTCATAAAAACCATCTGATGGAACACCATGGCAAAGTACAGGCGTCTCTTGGGAAACTCATAGCACCAACTGCTATCACCCACCCACATATCAAAAGTGACGAAAACAGAATTTCCTTTCTATGTAGGGGAGTCAGGGTATGATAGGTTCATGAGTCATCCAATAGAAATTCATAATTATCATCAATCGGACAGCAAGCAGACAGAATTGATTTCTGTTTATGTAGTTCTCAAAGTTATTAATTAAATTTATGAAAACATTTTAGCAACACTATAGTTAGTAAAAAGCCGATTTATTAGAAAATTGTGATTAAATTCATATCAGATTTTAGTTTAGGATAATATTTACTATCAAAGTATAATGCTTTGAATTTCAGTAGTTTTGTATCGGCGTTGTTGTTTTAATAGAAATAATCTCTTCTACATATTCATAGCATAGCAAGGCGTAGTGGTTTAAATAAGAGCCCTATAACATTGTCCGTGTGGCGGTGAGATAAGAATTTAATTGTAGTCACCCTTTGCTTGCCCGTGGGAGTCGCAATAATCGGCAAAGGCCAAGAGAGCGGACAACAGCTCTTTCTTGGGATACGTAGAATACCTCACTGCGATCGTTAACTTGCCTGCTAAGCATGGTGATTACGGTATTATCCTCAAATATGAACTAAACTCATAACATATACTAAATATATATCCATATAGTATATATGGATTCAAAAATTAAAAAATATCTTTGAACAATATGCTCACTGCTTGTAATTGGGATGTTCCGAGTCTGAGGATATGAATTGTACCAATGTCTGTTCTATTTGTGAAGTCCTAGCAAGCAAGCAAGCAAGAAAACTATTACTTTAAAAAAGCTATTATTTCTACAAATTTTATACGTGCAGTAACGACTTTCTTACATTCTTAAAAAATAAATCTCTTTGTTATTCTATCTACTATGAAAATACAGGGTTCAAATCATTCAAATTCAGTTCTCTTTTTTTATATATATAAATTACGCAGACAATAGAAAGAAGCAATAGCCTTTGACGTTCTTACAATAAGACAAAAATAAGATTCAGACAACATTACAATGCAATTTGTAAGAATTTGAAGAAGTGCAGACAGTAAATTGAATAAAAATAACAATGTAGGTATATAAGAAGCACAGGGGAGATGGACAAGGCAAAGGCATGCAACGAAATACTCGTTAATAAGAAAAATGGAAAGTATGCCCTTACACAATATACAACACAAGAGCATCGATAAACAGCTACTAATATGCACATACTAATAAGAATACTCTTGCTCGCTTCTGCGATTCAAAGTCCTACTTACACAGTTTGGTGTATATGTGCCCTGCCATAAATTCTAGGACGGTTGTCGTTACGACAACGATAAATCTAACCATTCACTAATACACCACATTCAAATGTAGCCGAGTGGGGGAGAAATCTCGTATGCGGCTAGAGATTTGAACCACCCTAGTCACCCGTTTCTTTGCACCTTGAAAGCGGTGCGTAAAGTATGACCACATTTATCTCTTACAAGTGACGTTTGGGGTAAAGGTTAGGTCTCGTTGTGAGCGTTTCAATTTCACTGATAGCATTTATAGTCAGACCATTGTAATTCAAATGAGGTGAGATGCAAATGGCTTTTCTACAGTCCGTTTAGCTGATTTAAGATAATATAAATCACGGTCAATGGAGTCGAAATTTTTACATTAATAAATGATGATGAATACTGTATTGTAATTGTGGTGATAGTTTACATTATTTTAAGGCGAGAATTAGTGAAAATTCCAAAATTTTGTAATGAAACTTTTCCTTTGGAATCTGAATGGTTTTTTCTTAGTTTTATGAAATACTAGCAACCTGACCTCGTTTTGTTTCTGTTTCAGTCGTCTTACCCTCGTAGTTCCCGTTTCCGTGGGAATACCGGGATAAAATATGGCCTATGTTACTCCGTGATATTATAACTTCCCATTGGTGAAAGAATTTTGAAATCGGTCTAGTAGTTTCGGAGCATATTAAATACGTCGCCCCGGACAGAGTGGTGCGAGGAACGCGCCGACCGCAACCCACCCCCAAAAAAGAAAAAAAACCATATTCAATACAAACAAACAAACAAATCTTTCCTCTTTATAATATTAGTATAGATTTGCACAGACACAAATACACACAAAATAAATCCTATCACTGGTCAACAAAACAAGAAAGTGTAAGTATAGAAAGAAAGGTGAGCACTACTTTCATATGTCATCACCATCACAGCTCACATACCTACATCCCACTGTGGGGCTCGAGCCTCCTCCACGACGAGGAGGAGGGAAATTAACCTACTACACCATGCTGATCAGGCGTGTTAGCGCAGGGATATATTTCCAATTTTCCTTCTCTTGCATAGACATTATATGCATATTATAACCCTTAATCGTCTTTTAGGTCATCCATGAACAAACAGGAGGTGATGAATTGTATTCTTAATCCATCAAAACACGGAGATCATTTATTACCATTTTTATTTTGATTTCATTAGATTTCATTTGTGTGTTACAGCTACTACCCATAAAAATAAAAAAATATTTTTTGTTTTAATTTTCCATTCAGATAAATTATTTGTATGACAAGGGTATAGTTATTTTTTCTAAGCTAAATGAGCTTTGAATAATGTCGAGAAAGTGTAAAAATTATCCTAATGATTTCTGATGTTTACGCGAGTATTATACATTTTAAATAAAAATACTTTACGGATTTTATCGCGTTTGTATTTGATTTTTGATTACCCGACGTTTCGAACACTTTACAGCGTTCATGATCACGGGTGGACTAAGATGTCTCACGTCCAACAAGTCATCGTTACTGCAGAAAATTTATAATTATCTACCCGATACAGAAAATTAGTTATTAAGTATTGACCCACATTTTGATACAAAATTTATTGCCAGTGTAAGAAGAAAATGATTCTATATGAAAAAATTATATTGTTTATGGTTAGTAATAATTAAACATTAAAATTAATAGTAATTATATTTAAAAACTAACTAATAATCTAGTATACTACCACCGGATCGGAACACGGTTACACTGAGAAAGATCCGGCAAGAAAACTCAGGTAACATGATGCTAAATTAAAGTTAATTTTGAAGGCGGCTTACTTTGTTACTAAAAGGTTTTAATTTATAAAATTATCTTTAGTTATTATTATTGTGGGTCAGATCTATACAATATGAGCTCACGGTGTCTTGCAGTCTTGTGGTGGTCTTTTTGGATTTGTTTTTAATAATGTTTATAACAGGATCCCAGCTTGATGGTAACACCCAGCCATCCTCTCTATTGAAATTTTTGTGTTTTTTTATCTCAATAGCCTCCAAAGGAAGATATGGAGGCTATTCGGCAGGATGTCTCGTCCTTATTGCGTCGTAGCGGTCTACCCAAAAATAATCTTCCAAAACAACAATACTTAGCCTTAAAAAACCTACGGAATAAATCAGATATCGTCATCCTGCGCGCAGACAAAGGAAACGCGACCGTGGTTATGAATACGTCAGATTATAATGATAAAATTAACCAACTTTTGTCGGATGAAACAACGTACAAGAAGGTCAAAACAGACCCTACCAATGTCGTTCTAAAGAACACAAAGAAACTAATAATAAAGTACTCCGATACATTACATCTAGACGTGAAAAATCTAATACCACCATGCGTCAAACCACCTAAATTATATGGGTTGCCCAAGATACACAAATCAAATGTACCACTGCGACCAATAGTAAGTCAGATCGACACGCCGACTTATAAATTAGCACAGAAGGTTGCGAAAGTCCTCTCCCAACTCCGGGGACACACTAGTGCATTTGTGAAAGACTCTTACCATTTTGTCAGTGAAATTAAAGATCTACATCTCGCTGACAATGAAACTATGGTCAGTTTTGATGTCACATCACTCTTCACCTCTCTACTTGTGGAGGATTGCATCAAAATCATATCTAAGAAGCTATCTGACAATAATATGCCATTGGGATATGTGGAACTGTTACGTCAATGCCTAACAACTGGCTATTTAATGTGGAATGATGACTTCTACAAGCAAGTAGATGGAGTGGCTATGGGCTCGCCGGTCTCCCCTGTCGTTGCCGATATATTCATGGAGGACTTCGAGGAGACGGCCTTATCAAGCTCACCTGTCACACCCAGGTTCTACAAGCGGTACGTAGATGACACTTTCACAATATTACCCACAGACAAAATAACCATATTCCTAAACCATCTTAACTCCATTAATCCAAAAATTCAATTCACTATGGAACTGGAGTCAAATAACTCTTTAGCCTTCTTAGACATTTTGGTTATACGTAACCCTAATAACACCTTGAGTCATACAGTGTATCGTAAGGCAACACATACAGACAGATACTTGAACGGTGATTCTCATCATCCCCCTTCACAGTTAGCTACCGTGTGTAAATCTTTGTTGCAGAGAGCACGAGGAATCTGTGACGATGAACACCTGGCTGGGGAGCTGCAGCATGTCAAGCAGGTGCTACGTGCAAACAAGCTGCCAGTTCCTCGCCCCCGTCGCAGAGACCGAGTGAAACCACCCACAGTTGAGCGCCTTCCTGCAATACTACCTTATGTCAAAGGAGTCACTGACAAGATTGGCTACATCCTGAAACGTTCTTCCATTAAAACTTATTTTAAGCCACTGAAGAGGATTAGCCAATTCTTACCACCTGTCAAGTGCCAGATCCCTTTACAAGATGCAGGAGTATATAAACTTGACTGTGACTGTGGTCTCTCTTACATTGGACAAACAAAGAGATCCATAAGAACTCGGATCAAAGAACACATAGCCGATGTGTAGCACCGCCGGGACACTAGGTCTGCAGTCTGTGAACATAGTCAGGACCGCGCCCACCATAACATCAGGTTTGATAAACCACAAATCCTCGCAAAAGAACACCGATACCTGCCTAGAATGGTACGCGAGGCTATTGAGATAAAAAAACACAAAAATTTCAATAGAGAGGATGGCTGGGTGTTACCATCAAGCTGGGATCCTGTTATAAAGATTATTAAAAAGAAATCCAAAAAGACCACCACAAGACTGCAAGACACCGTGAGCTCATATTGTATAGATTTGACCCACAATAATAATAACTAAAGATAATTTTATAAATTAAAACCTTTTAGTAACAAAGTAAGCCGCCTTCAAAATTAACTTTAATTTAGCATCATGTTACCTGAGTTTTCTTGCCGGATCTTTCTCAGTGTAACCGTGTTCCGATCCGGTGGTAGTATACTAGATTATTAGTTAGTTTTTAAATATAATTACTATTAATTTTAATGTTTAATTATTACTAACCATAAACAATATAATTTTTTCATATAGAATCATTTTCTTCTTACACTGGCAATAAATTTTGTATCAAAATGTGGGTCAATACTTAATAACTAATTTTCTGTATCGGGTAGATAATTATAAATTTTCTGCAGTAACGATGACTTGTTGGACGTGAGACATCTTAGTCCACCCGTGATCATGAACGCTGTAAAGTGTTCGAAACGTCGGGTAATCAAAAATCAAATACAAACGCGATAAAATCCTCAAAGTAGTTTTATTTAAAAAATTATCCTGACAAGTTTTATTACATTTGTGGCGGCATTACTTTTAAAACTGAGCGAAGGAATTTGACAACATATAACGTATGTTATATGTTGTCAAATTCCTTTGTTTTTATAAGTAAAGTTTGTTATTATAAGTAACTTCATTTAGAACAGCATTTTGGCTTTGCTTTTGGACAACAGAATAAAGTGTGGGTTACATAGATCTGTTGCGTTACATGTGTGGATCTTCTTACTGGATCGGCAAAAAAAATTTCGATGTATAGTTTTTGGAATCCCTATCCCTTCCGCCCAAGTGACAATTTTTTTTATCTACTCATACAAAAGGTATTAGAATGCTGCTGTGTGGTAGCGGCTTCGAATACTACCAACCCTTGCTTTGCTCGTGGGTGTCGTAAAAGACGACTAAGAGCCCTAGATTGACCCAGACCAACTCCATCTGGTACCATTTGGGTCAACGATTACATTCCCAAGGAGGGTTGACGTCAGGCAGGCGGCCGGTCATAAAAGTCATTGCCGAAACTTTTTGCAATATGTCAAAACAGATGACATATTGCGTCGACCCCAAATAATTGGGATAAGAGCAAGATGATGATGATGACAAAAGGTATTAGAATTTATACAAACAAAATAAGTATCCTGACCTGATATCGGCTAAAAGCCCAAGCCTTCATAGTGAAGAACTACCTGTACCAGAACACCCTTAAAGGTCCAATCTGACTGCTGCACCAGAAATAATCGAAAACGACATTTAGATCATGATTTTCAACAAGCTTCGCTCTTAAATCAGGCAATTGATGAAAGATGTTAAAAAAAAAGTTTAGTGATTTAGGAAAATCTGTTTGAAAATCTTTCATAAATGTAACGTCCGATTCACTAAAAGATCACCGATTAAGCGACCATAAAAGTGTTTTCGTGGCATCGTTATCGCCTTATAAGGCCTTAATATGTCGTTGAAAGTACATTTTCTTCATTCGGATATATATATATATATATTTATCCTGAAAATTCGAGCGCCGTCAGCGCTAAACACGGTGAAAGATTTCTTCAAAAAGTTTCCACAAGACCATAGAAAAAGCATACCAGGGAAAGTAGCATCCACGTATGCTAGCGTGTGTATTATTGTTGGACATTATAACGAAACGTCTCTGAAATAAAACGAAGACGAAAGTCATAAAGTTATGTGTACATTAATGTAGCAACATAATGGATCCTTTCCTTTTGTTGAACAAAAACTGAATATTTCTACAATTTAATAAAATCTAATTACAAAAAACTATTCGTATTTAAAGTATTCTAATTTTAGTACTATTTCTTATCTTAAACATAACTAAACCAAAGTTTTCATGTTTCATGCAAAAAGTGTTTTATTTCGTTGGAATTTACCAGCAATTAGATTTTATAAATATATCATTAGCACTTAATCCGATAAACATGTTGGCATTTCTTTAAATAAAATAAATAATATAAATATGACATAACCTACAAATTTGCAACAAATATATACGTCAATCGCTGCCCACATACACGCATACGCACACACATACACACATGCACACACGCAAACAAACACTCAACACTCATACACACAAAAATGGAAAAGCGAACTCATCATACAAAAGCACATCCTTCATAATTCAATTCATTAATGTTATTTATATTGTTATCATTCTTATTGTAAGTTATTTTTATTCCTTTTCTTTTTTCTTTTCTTTTTGTTATTTTTTCTTTCTTACTTATATGTTTGAGGAAAGGGGTTTGCTGAAAACCAGCCCTGCATAATTTCTATGCAGCACAATGCAGCTGAGCATTCCCCTATTGTCAAAATTAATTAAAAACATGTATTATAATTATTAGTTATTATGTGACAATAAATGCTATTCTATTCTATTCTATTCTAAATATTGATACAACCGAAGCCAATATATGGTTTACACGAAGAGAATCAGTTAAAAATGTACAGCAACAGCAATCCCTACAAGTAATCCTCTAAGGAATATGTCCACACTGAACTTACAGACAATCCACGAAGTAAGTATAAGGTTAAAAGTAATCTTCTAAGTAGGTCATTGTACGAGGAAAAATTATGAAAAAAAGCCTTTGGTGGGCGCGTCTCCGCAAATTTGACAGCTTGTGAAGAATATTAATTTAATACTTGCATATTAAAGAGCGTTTTTATATTCTTTAAACTGACAGACGGATTAAACTGTACCAATATTATAATATTAGGAATAATATTTTGCTTCACAATTTTTTCATTATTTATGCCAAGCGAGATTTTATGTCAATAACACTTGACGTCATAAACGGTCGAAATCAAATATAAGTAGAATTATATTAAGACACTAGCAACCCGCCCTCGCTTCGCTTCGGTTATAGGTTATAGTCGTTTTACCCGCGTAGTTCCCGTTCCCGAGGGAATACCGAGATAAAATATAGCACAGTTTATGCCCTGATATTATAGCTTTCCATTGGTGAAAGAATTTTTGAAATCGGTCCAGCCGTTTTGAAGATTACCCGGAACAAATAGACAGACAGACAGACAAAAATTTTTTAATTGCTATTTTAGGCATAGGTGTCGTGCAAATTACCGTGTGAGCATGAAAAAAGCCTATTATTTTGACATTACAAACAGACACTCCAATTTTATTTATTAGTATAGATAAGAGGGATATAATACGCATTCTTGCATAAATGCTCTATGCAAGAAAACTCGAAACAAAACCCTTTACCAACCTGTCTGACCAGCATGGCATCATCATTCATCATTTCGACTCATATACGTCCTATTGCTGGGCTCGAGCTTCCTCCATAATAGGAGGGAAATTAACCTTACTATACCATGCTGATCAGACAAGTTGGTATAGGGTTTTGTTCCGAGTTTTCCATCTCTTACATAGATGTAAAAGTGAAAAGACTGTGAATGACTGCAATGAGGTTCAGTGATACTAAAGGTCCCCAAACTTCACAGACACAAAGGCCTTCAGATTGTTGAGCTTTCGACCCTCTCACTCATCAAACGAAGTGCCGTAAAAAATTGCTACTACTCAGACGTCTATTTTTGCAAGACTGTGGTACTATCTCGAACGGACCGGCCTGTGACTGCAAACAGTAGACTGTCGAGTGTAGTCCTACCAAATATACACCTCTTGTGGTAATGAACATCTTGCAGCATGTTTATAGGCAGCTATATTATAGTTTTTAAGCAGGTCATCAAATAGGTACTACGTTTGAAATACATATTAATTAAGAGTTAACGTTTCAATCTAGGTATTTAGAATCATTTTTTAAACAGCAAATAAAGATCTATCGATTTGCAACAGCAAAAAAAAATACGGGAAATTAACAGAACGAGGATAAATATTTTCTTATGTTTATAATAAATTCCCTCAAACTATGCCACACTGCTCAGATGTGTTGGCATAGGGTTTTATTGCGAGTTTTCATTCTCTTGCATCGATGTAATGTGCATACTATATCCCTTATTTGTCTTTTACAACATCCATAGCCAAGATAGAAGAGTGGTGAATTGTATTCTTACTCCGTCACCACACGGGACACAAAAGAGAACTTACTTAAATGTTAACAAAAATATAAATTTTTAATATACATATATATTTTTTTTTCTAAACCCCGTATCCTAAACGGATCCGTTTTTGCAAGACTGTGGTACTATCTCGAACGGACCGGCCTGTGACTGCAAACAGTAGACTGTCGAGAGTGTAGTCCTACCAAATATACACCTCTTGTGGTAATGAACATCTTGCAGTATGTTTATAGGCAGCTATATTATAGTTTTTAAGCAGGTCATCAAATAGGTACTACGTTTGAAATACATATTAATTAAGAGTTAACGTTTCAATCTAGGTATTTAGAATCATTTTTTAAACAGCAAATAAAGATCTATCGATTTGCAACAGCAAAAAAAAAATACGGGAAATTAACAGAACGAGGATAAATATTTTCTTATGTTTATAATAAATTCCCTCAAACTATGCCACACTGGTCAGATGTGTTGGCATAGGGTTTCATTGCGAGTTTTCATTCTCTTGCATCGATGTTATGTGCATACTATATCGCTTATTTGTCTTTTACAACATCCATAGCCAAGATAGAAGAGTGGTGAATTGTATTCTTACTCCGTCACCACACGGGACACAAAAGAGGACTTACTTAAATGTTAACAAAAATATAAATTTTCAATATACATATATATTTTTTTTTCTAAACCCCGTATCCTAAAACTTTGAGACATTGCTGCTTTAGTTATCATTTTATGTTTGCAGTTTGCCTAAATAATTATTCTATTTGTATGTGAGTGAAGCCACGGTTATCTTATATTTTAAACGAGCAATTCTTGTATATATATATATATACATATATATATATATATATATATATATATATATATATATATATATATATATATATATATATATATTCAGGATCTCTGTATTTTGGCATACTAGAGGTTTCGGTACTAAAAATCGATCTAGCTAGGTTTTATTTATAGAAGATGTTGTTTTGTCGGTGTTTTTAAAAAATTAATACAATGACATTAAACTTTAAAAGAATAAGAATTCAAAATTCGCGTCAAGAGTGACAATGGCTCATTTGGGAAGTAGTCAAGTTTTTTTTGTTTTGTTTTGGCATTCAAACAGCGTGGGATCGAAACTCGGTGTTGTTATTATTCTCTTTTTGTAATTTATGTTTTTTTTTTCATTATTTCATCACTTAACTTTTTATTGATATATATCTAAATAAGTTCGGCAAAAATACAAAAAAAAAATTACCGAGCAAAGCTCGGTCAACCAGGTATTAGCTAGTATATCTATAAAATATACATTACCTCCGCTAACATTAAAACCTTGCTCATGCGTGGATGTATTTTGTAGGCACCTAGCATTCTTTTGACGACGTCAATATTTCGCGCGAGTAGTTTGCGTTGCGAGTTTTTTGCAGGTTCGTTTGTGTGGATTCCACATCTATTTAATGTTATTATTTTGTTTGAACACCAACGTCGTCACGTGGCATTAATAATAATATCTACACAATTAAATAAAATTGAAGTGTCCGTTTGTAATGTTAAAATACTGGACTTTTTTTCATGCTCACACGGTAATTTACACGACACCTATGCCTAAAAACCAGTTTATTTTTTTTGTTTGTCTACCTGTTTATTTGAGGTAATCTTCGAAATGGTCGGATCGATTTTGATAATATTTTATTACCAGGTAGCTGTCTATATTGAATTAATTTCCACGGGAACGGTAACTATGCGGGTAGGTGACTGAAAGCGAAGCGAAGCAAGAACGGGTTGCTAGTCTCCATTAAACCATTCATGACACATCAACCGCAATTTTTGTTATCTCAGCGGCTGCCATGACAGTGGTAGTAATGCAGAATCCTTAGTGGGCAACGTCCCATTGCTCTCCTCTAGTGCTCAGATTTGTGACCTTCCTCCTGGTCCTTCAATCGCTACACTTGATCGAAAATTCAGGAATACCTCTTAATACGCAGAGAATCTAGTACAAGTACATATCTACTATATACCGTAACTGGCAGTTGATATCGAACCATTTTTCATGTAATACTAAATCATACCGGCAAGATTAGCAAATTCCAAAAACATTGACCCTTTGACAACTTTTACAATTTTTCTTCGCAATGACATCATAACAGTCAAATATATGTCACTGAAATCCTCTTAAACGGCTCGACCGATATTGATGAATTGTTTTTTGTGTGTTCAATGGGATTCGAGAATGGTTTATATTAATATTTAATTGGACCTGGTAGGTGGCGCTGGTATCGTATTCAAGGAGAAATCGTTTTTATTTTTTCAAATTTGAACAGAACATCGTCTGAAGGGTCAGCTAGTAAGTATATAAAATGTATACCATAATTTTTCCTATAAATGTGTACCAGCGTGGCAGACCAGCATGGTATATTAGTTCAATATCACTTGTATTATGTTCGAGGAGGTGCGAGACTTTTTTTTTGAGTTGGGTCGCAGTCGGCGCACTCCTCGCACCACTCCGTCCGGGGCGACAGAGGGGCGTCAGCACGCACACCCGCAACCCGCCCGAACACCACGTCGCCTTCGTCGTTGGACCGACCACCGGAGCAGGGTTACTTGTCATCAGTGGTAGGAGGTTCGAGGCTAGCAGTTAATCGCATGTGAGTCGAAATGATTATGACGATGAAATATACGATTAATAATAAAAATAAATTAAAAACAACCGAATGATAAAAATTTAAAACATAGTGGAAAAGTTCTTTTGAACTCCTTTTTATCTTTAACATCAACGGGGAATACGTACCTATTTTTTTCTATTTATTTAAAAATCTAAGTTTACAACAAATATAAGTGCTTGCTATTTTAACTCGACAGGATTTTTAGGTCACAATTTTGTTTCAGACTTTAACCAAGTGTTATTTTAAAACTTACCTTTGGCGGAATGAAGTTGATAAAATAAAAACCAAGTCAGAAATCTCAAGAGACGAAAACTTCGAGAAAATAACTACGGATTCAAGAAGGTACGTTGGTCTATTTTAGTTTTTATGTTTCTTAACTTGCTGTGAAGCTTTTCCTAAGTTTCTCGGGTAAAATAATATTAGTCTGGCTATGTATGAAACGTATAGCTTTAGCTGATTAAACCACTTGAGATAGTTTTAATTAGTGGCTGTACAAAATAACTTTCAAAGAGCTCTAGATTGACCCGGACCAACTCTACCTGGTACCATTTGGATCAACGATTACATTCCCAAGGAGGGTTGACGTCAGGCAGGCGGCCGGTTATAAAAGTCATTGCCGAAACTTTTTGCAATATGTCAAAACAGATGACATATTGCGTCGACCCCAAGTAATTGGGATAAGAGCAAGATGATGATGATGATTTAAGTAATTTAGAGGTAAACACTTTAAGCACTTATTTGACCCTAATTCAAATCGTGTAAAACACACCTCGTTATACGGTGACGTGGTAAGATTAGAAAAATTTTTCACTCTATCCTTTTTTCGCGGATATTTTAAGAGACGAATAAGGGAAGTTTGCTTGTTCCATGAAGATAGCAAGCAGGAGAATGTGAAGAAGGTGAAATGTTTTTGTATATCTATCAATGAGAAGAGGCTCAGAACCATATCAAAAAGTTGATAATATATTTTATTGCACGTACTTGCGATGTTTATATTTATATATAAATATATATATTTCTTCTGCCCGTGTGTAACTGAAACTTTCCTAAACAGCTGTGCCGATTTTGAAGATATTTTGTATTTTAGTGAATTCGGGAATGGTTTAGATTAATAACTGAACCCGTTCCTTTCTATTCCTTTTATTTTTTTAGATTTGAACAAAACAACATATGTTAGAGGTCAGCTAGTACTTAATATAAGTAAACATAAGCTGAATGTTACCAATAGTTCTATGGTTTCTCTTGAAAAATGATTTTTAATTTGAGTATTCCATCTATAAGTTAACCTATTGACGTCCGGTGTAGGATAAAAGCGTCCACAAAAAGTCATAAATGCCTTATCCAATCATGAAATTACAAACGCGATAAAATCCGTAAAAATAATTTTATCAACAATTATTTACTTAATAATTAATATCAGGTTGACCGAATATTTTAGGAATATTTTTGTTATATTTTTGTCGAATTTATTTAGATATATATTAATAAAAAATAAAAATTAAATAATGAAAAAAATATAAAGAATATACAAAAAGAGAATAATAATAACACCGAGATTCGATCCGACGCTGTTTGAATGCCAAAACAATACCTACTAAAAGAAAACTGGGCGACTGCCCAACTGAGCTATCGTAACTCATGACGCTGACAGCGAAATTTGAATTCATATTCTTTTAAAATTTAATGTCATTATATTGTTTTGATAAAAACACCGACAAAACAACATTTTCTATAAATAAAACCTAGCTAGATCGATTTTTGGCCTCGAAACCTCTAGTATGCCAAGTTTCATCAAAATCGTTTGTGCCGTTTCCGAGATCCTGAATATATATATACAAGAATTGCTCGTTTAAAGATATAAGATTATTAAAAATTGCTAATAAGAATTGTTATTATATTAATTAAGTGTAAGTAATATTCGCGTAAACATCACATTTTCCGTGTGGTGACGGATAAAGAATACAATTCACCACTCCCTATCTTGCTTGTGGATGTCGTACAAGACGATTAAGGATAATATGCACATAAAATCTGTGCAAGAGAAGGAAAACTCGAAATGAAACCCTATACCAACATGTCTGACCAGCATGGTATAGTAGGTCAAATTGCCACCCATTGTGGAGGAGGCCTGAGCCCAACAGTGGGACCTATGTGAGCTGCGATGATGATGATGATGATGAAACATTACAAGTCACTTTATAAAAATTGTTAATAAAATTGAAAGGCGTTAATGACTCATAGTCATCTTTACTTAATTTTAAAACTACACTTGTCTTTATTCTATAGTAAATTATACTCTAAGTAAACACATGAGCGCAAGCATTTAGTTAATTAAAGCCGACAAGATACGAGATAGAATGCGGTTACATTGCGGACATTCAACGGTCACACAGGCCTCGGATATTTCGGATACGATACCTAATCGAAATCATAGAAATATGTTTGTGTCTAACGTGACTTTGTACGGAATTAGCTTATTCAGATCAAATATGTATTACATATTTAACTATTATATGGATGGTGTTATTATAATATCTATAACGGCAAAAACACTCACGTGCTGAGATCGATTGCGCGGCGTCTGCGAGGCCCCGGCGTGCACCCAGTGCACGCCGGGGCCTCGCAGACGCTGCGCACTCGCCCTGATGATGAGCATCGGATATGCTCAAAACCCGGGTCGACGTAATCGATCTCAGCACGTGAGTGTTTTTGCCGTTATATATATTATAATATGGATCAGTCTTACGATAATTTCAATACTAAAAGATAAGCTTAAGCTTTCATCTTTAATCTCGGGTCCGAATCCCGGATCAGATATTAAATTATATTAAGTTTTTATATCAGGAAATTCTCACTAAGAAATATTGATTTTTAATTGAACCCAGTAAATAGAACTCTGCGTGACCCCCTGAAGCGATACCCCTATCATGTTAGAAGGAGCAGTCAAAGAAACTTAGATATCACTTTTACCGATGATCGTTTATTACGTGCGGTGATGGATTAAGAATACAATTCACACAATTAAACGTGGGTGTCTTAAAAGAAAACTGAAAGGCTATTATTTGCAAATAATATCTAAACAAGAGACTCAACACATGAAACTCGTACTAACACGGCGTTATAGGATAATTTCCCTTACTTATTATGACGGAGACTTGAGTCCCGGGAGCTATGGTAGGACTAATATGAACAAAGGTGATGAGCCACGCAATTTATAAAGTTACTTTGTAATAATTACACAATAATAGACAATATACGTGTGGTAACTGAAAATACAATATGTCACCTTTTCCATACCCGTTGACTATTATGAGAGACACCTAAAGACCAATGACGAACAAGCACAGTAACTATAACTAAGAGAATTCAGCAGCACCAAGACCACAGTCAACCCGCTGGCTACCGTGACAGATAAATGTCCAGGGTTGGAGGCGATAGAATTAGAGCAGGAAGGCAAGGTTTTGAGTCTCTCTAGCTCTCTCTACAACAACATATATTCAAAAGGAAGAAAATAAAAAGAAATGCCTAGTCTAAAGTGATAGAATTCGGGTCTATTACTCTCATAGTTGAGGCTCACAGCCAACAATGGGTCATATTCGTACAAAGAGGAAAGAAGATCTAAACCTTCAATTAATTTATCCGGTCGATGGCCTGTACGGCACACCGGTGTGGGCGGGGTCCATGACCGCCCGACTTAGGGCCCTTCTGTGGCGACCACAGAGGGTCATGGCGGTCAGGGCCATCCGCGGATACCGCACGGTGGCGACGGAGGCAGCGTGCCTATTGGCCGGGACTCCCCCGTGGGACCTGGAGGTGGAGATGCTCTCCGGACTATATCGGCGGGTGACGGGGGTGCAAGCGGAGGGCGGTGTGGTCTCGTTAAGGGATCTCACCGCCTGACGCGTCGACGCCCGCCGAGACGTCATTGCCTGTTGGGCAGTCCGGCTGGAGAGGCCTCGGTTCGGGGTGCGAACCGTGGAGGCCTTCCTGCCGGTGCTGATGCAGTGGTTGGAGAGGTGGCACGGGGTGCTCTCCTTCCGACTGGGGCAGGTTTTGACGGGGCATGGGTGCTTCGCCAAATACCTGCACAAGGTCGTTAGGAGGGAGAGTACACCGTCCTGCCACCACTGCCATTGCGACGAGGACACGGCGCGCCATACGCTCGAGGCCTGCAGGGCTTGGGCAGTGCAGCGCTGTGAACTCGTCGCAATCATCGGTACGGACCTGACGCTGCCGGCTATCGCTAGGGCGTTGGTCGACAGCGTCGGGAATTGGGACGCGGTCGCAGCCTTCTGCGAGACGGTGATCTCGCGGAAGGAGGCGGCGGATCGCCTGCGCGAGGAGCGCAGCCTAGATGGGGAGGTCCGCCGCCGGCGACTGGGGCGGCGTAGGCGAAACTATCTGCGTCTCATGCCGCCCTAGCCGAGGCCGCGGGTGACGTGACCGGGGATTAGTCCGTCACCCGCCGAGAGGCCGACCGCGTGAGGAAAGACCGACGTCCTCCCCGAGGGGGGGACGTCGGTCGATGGGAGGGTACCCCACGTAGGGGGTATTCCGTCGGGCCGACCACTCACGACAAGACCTAAAAAACCTGCTCCGGTGGTCGGCCCAACGACGAAGACGAGGTGGTTTTCGGGTGGGTTGCGGGAGTTGCGTGTTTAAGCCCCTCTGTCGCCCCGGACGGAGTGGTGCGGAGGCGCGCCGACCGCAGCCCACCCACAAAAAAAAAAAAAGAAAAAAAAAACCTTCAATTAATTTATTTATTTATTACTCAACTCTTCATTACCCTAAAAGTTTCCCAAAGAGGATTGTAAACCATTACAATTCTATAATTTAAGTCCATAATTATAAGATAAAAAGCGTATTTATAGTTTTGAGAATATGATAAAATATTTGGTGAAAAATATATCAACTTCAACCTGAGCAATGAGTAAGTTGAGCAGCGCAACTGCCCGACTGGTAGAGGCAAAATATGTATTGCTTTTAAGTAATATAAAATATTTCTAGTAATAGTACTACTTTTCTAAAGCATCATAGTACTTCTTCAATACACTTCAATCATTGAATGGTCCGCATCGACTATTAACAACAACTGGACATTGAACGTACAATATAAAAGTTGGCTATAAGGACTGGCTGTGCAATAAATGGCAAAAACATTTACATTAGTTCCCGTAATGTAGCCCATTAAGGGCCATTGCCCCCAACGAGATAATATAGTGGATGACCAACCACAGGAAAACATCACTACAGTTTGTTTAATACTTTGGCGTCATTTGTACATTTGAGGGTACTTTTATTAACATACTACCGGCTATGGATTTATTTAATGAACGTATTATATATACTTTTTTAAGCTAATGAATAATAAAACTTGATTTATATTATCACCAGGCGGTAAGTGGCAACCGTTGTTCATGAACCTTTACAATAAAGATGTACTGCCAGATTGCTGCCTGCCTTCGATTCTTGGGCTTGCCGAACAAAATGCCGCAGAAAATAGCCATTCAGACGGTGATTATCAGTGTGTTTAACACCACACTCAAAATCACCGTCGCCCGGACATTGATATCTCATTTGTAGTTGCAGACAGAAAACTGCGGCGGAAAACAGCGAGTGTCTGAATTGGGGCTTAGCCCGTCTTTTATAAATACCGCGTAGAGGTGACACCCCAATAACTAGACAGACTGTCGAAGACCAGGAAACGATGGTGACAGTCTGCCTAAATGACGACGGATACGTACAATAAGGCAGGTTATGAGTTGCATGATGTCCCTACCTTATTTCCTGACGGTTTGGGTAGGGTTTGACCCAGGGATAGACTGTGTCAGGAATAAATACTTTTTGTTTGAGTAAATGCATCCAAAAAGTTTCTATGATAGACAAAATAAACTATTTTTAATGATTTTATCGCTATTTTATATGATTAAATGATTTGTTTCATGGTCACGAGCGTACTGGTCTTAGAGAATTTAATTTCCTATAATATAATGTAAACGATAATAAGAGAAACTTTTTTTGACTATTTATATTGAAAAGTCAAAAAAAATGTTTCAATATATTTTAAATGGGAAAGGTGACCCCTCCAAGCGCCAGCTTTATTTTTAACATAGCAAAATTTAGATAGTAATTTTTTTTGTCTATGAAATTAACGTTTTAGATGCATTTACTAAAAAAAAAACATTGTTTTTCTGTCATAATCTAGTGACCAAAGAATACTACTAGAGAGAATTGATATTAAAGTCATCATTATCCTGCTCTTGACAATACTGTGTTCAGCCCTCCTTGGGAATGTAATTAAGGACCTCCAATAGAGTTGCCTAGAGCTCTGCCCTACCACACAACTCAGCCCAGTATGATAAGAAATTGATATTAAAGCACGTCCAGTATATGTTACGTGACTTTTAAAATTAACAAATACATTACAATTTTACTATAGTTATTTCACATTAACTTCGGACCACAGACTTGAAGGCAGGTGGGCCTTAATGAACAGAGCACTATTCAGAGCATAACGGAGTATATCAGATAGTTTTGGTAATATAGGAGCACGGAAACAAAGGGGTCTACATTAACTTGAGGAACAATAGATATGTTCTCAGATAGTACTATAAATAGGTAATGTAGATACTTAGAAGATAATGTCAGCATATAAGATCCGTAAGAGTCCATTAACAAATTTATGAAACAACGTTAGCGGGAACCGAGTTCTATTTTCAAATTATATTTGGTCGGTCCACTCTAAAAAATGAATTTTGTATTTAATAAACGTGAAATTAAGCGATATAAAGATATGCTCAAGATTCAGAACAACCATTTGTGACTCGCTCACATTATTGTAGTGCGTTGAAATAACCGATTGAAGGACGCTTTTCAGAACAATTTGGAATCTTTTCAGCCAATCAATGTTATTGTAACTGTAGTTTTCACGAAATAAACTTTTCACGAATCCATTGCTCCTTTGCAAATTCGTGAAGACATGTATCGGGATTACACCTGAATCTTCTGTGCAACAGTCCAGTTGTGTCCTAGAGACAGCCAATATGGCTAACTTTAAAACTGTGATGATTACAATTTCTATCTGTGTGGTGATGGAGTAAGAATACAATTCACCACTCCCTATCTTACCTCTGGCTGTCGTAAAAGACGACTAAGGGATAACTTATGCATATAACATCTATGCAAGAGAAGGAAAACTCGAAATAAAACCCAATACCAACCTGTCTGACCAGCATGGTATAGTAAGTTCAATTTCCCTCTTATTGTGGGGAGGCTCAAGCCCAGTAGTGGGACGAATATAAGCTGAAATGATCATTACAATTTTATATAAAATGATTTAAAGGTTGATAATATTTTTGATCCAAGCCATTAACAGATGTATCTACATTAATAACTTTAACGAGTACAATAATGTTCTAATAAAACTTTACCCTAATCTGTTAGACGATAAAATCGAAGACTGCTGTGAACACAAGTATTTTATTGTACCTGAAACAAGCAAAACAAAGTCGTTAAACAATACGTTATGTACAGTACGAGATACAAAGAATATTATTAGACATACGTAATCAGCAATTAAACGCATTAATAAGTATTTAACTTAGTCAAGATTGTGAATTTGACTAACATATTTTATACGATTCAGAAATATTATATGAATATGAAGATATATTATATGAATATTCGATACATAATAATAAGTACTATCCATCTGCGGCGGCTATTTTCAATTTTTCTGTTTCTCACCGTTAAAAATATGCAACGAATCGCCTCTGCAACGACAGGTAAATTGGAATACTATACCACTCTCCAGTCATAAAGTTTGGGACAGAGACGAATTTTGTATGGAATTTACATTCTCTCATTGTGTTGTCGTTCATTCGTTACTAAAAACAATCGAATTTATATTTTAAGTTCCACACTACAAGAATTTAAATTTATCAGAAATATTTATGTAGAACCACTTTATGAAACGTTTTCACATTAAATTTAATAATGAGTTGGTAAGAATACAAAATGTGTTATGTTCTCAAAAGATTTTCTTTGTGGGTTTAACAACCTACACAGCTTATATAAAATTAGAATATATTTTCAATTCCATATCAGACGCAACTGTTGAGAAACTTAGTAACAGATCATTCCTTAGCCCATTTGAAATGCAAACTTTCTTAAAAGAAGAAACAAGTTTCTCGTTAATAAGAGAAAACATTGCAAGCTTTCAAGACACTAAGTAGCCAGAAGCCTTTCGTTAAAACTTGTAAATCATATTAAAAGGTTTCCATGTGAAATTCTTCACCTGTCTAAAAGGTAAAATAGGTAAATATTCCGTCAAAAGAGATTCTGAAAAACCTTTAGCAGAAAAGTTTCAAGTAGATTTCCATTTGAAACTTCGGGTTATAGATGTTCTTATAAATGTAACGAGATTATTGTTGTTATAGATATATTTACCTTCCTCGAACTTCTAATATAATTATATGCTACCCATATCAAAATATGGAATTTAATCTCATTAATATTATAAACTGGATACTGTGTATACATTAGGCTGTAAGGTGCAAATTTGCTTAAAATTTTAAAATGGAGTAGCGTCGCGCATCAAGTGATGGAATAAGAATACAATTGTCTCACAAAAAATGACTGAGAAATCTCTCTATGGCAATGTGTAACATCTAACTGCGAAGACTATTTGGTTGCAATAAACTCTCTAATGAATGACCGTACCATGTAGTGTTTTACGGGGATGGTTTACGTCCAGCAGTAGTAATGATGATAAACCTATATCCTGAATTTACAGAATCGACTATTTGTTCAATAAATGTGCTATTGATGGAAAGTCTTGAATGTAATATAACGTTTTTGTTAGTTAATATTCTTCAAGATTTATTACATACTCATTTATTATATGTTCGGTACCAAGCATTTTTTATTTAGTTTGACAATTAATATCATATAGGGTAGTTCTTCATGATGGGCATGCCGCATCGCTCGACGAACCGACAACCGCTGGGGAAGAAAGGTTCTCGAGTGGCAACCACGTATCGGACGACGCAGTGTAGGACGCCCCCCCATTAGGTGGACCGACGACCTGGTGAAAGTTGATGGGCGTCGTTGAATGCGGCATAGGATCGCACTTTGCGGCGTAACATGAGGGAGGCCTACATCCAGCAATGGATGACGATAGGCTGAAATGATGATGATGATGAGGGTAGTTCTTTTTTTTTTTGCTTAGCGGTTGGTTCGAATCCAACTGAGACTTGCGTTGGAAGTAACGGTCGCGTACGCATATATTTTTGTAATTGCCACACCTTTTGTTAACTAGGGCCGTGAAATCTTAATATTTATAATATCGCTCGTCACCATTTGTTTTGTGTGCCGGTGTGGGACGGTAGTGAACATAATTATATTAAGCTTCAACTACAACGGTTTTTTTTTTTTTATTGCAAACGGTGGCAAACGAGCAAACAGTACACCTGATGGTAAGTGTTGCTGCCGCTCATGGACCTTTACAAGGCCGTTGCCTACCGTGAAGAAAGCGAAGGGAGTGTGAATGCGTGCATTGAGGCTCGGTGATACCAAGGGCACCACCAAAACCTTCGCTACTACTCAGACGTCAATTTTCTGCGAGAGCATGGTACTGCCCCGGACGGACCGGCCCGCGGCTGTAGACAGATAACTGTCGACAGTGTGGTACCACTCCTAAATAAATAACGTTGTGATGAGTTCTATTTATCTTATATAAACATTTCTAGCATACGTGTGTATGTCACTGAACTCCTCCTAAACGGCTGGACCGATGTTGACGAATTTTTTTGTGGGTGTTCAAAGGGATTCGAGGATAGTTTAGATCCACAATTGGACCCGGTAGGTGGCGTTGTTCGGGTAGGACAATAACATAACTTGAAAACGACTTTACCGATTTCGTCCATCTTTCTTTTTATTTTTTCTAATACTTTGAGAAAGACTATTACGCAAAGAAAAAATAGAAAATTGCGCAAAAAAATCAGAAAATTTAAGAAAACTTAACGACTAGGTATCCAGGTTATTTATTTATATTGCAACTAAACAGCTGGATGGATTTGAATGAATTTTTGTGAATGCATTCAAGTGGGGGGCCAGGATGATTTAGATTCACAAATCAGCCGGGCAGATAGCGCTGCAGTCGGTCAGTCCATATTACTGCTGTCAATTTCAAGGAAAATTCCGTTTATTTTATTTGAACAGAACAACGTCTGTTGGGTCAGCCATCTTTTTATATAAATTTCTTGTGTATGTCACTGAACTCCTCCTAAACAGCTGAACCGATGTTGATGAAATTTTGTGTGTGTGTTCAAGGGGATTTGAGAATGGTTTAGTTTCACGATTGGACCCGGTAGATGGGGCTGCTGTTTTTTTTTTAATTTAAACAGAACTACGTCTGTTGGGTCAGCTAGTTAAAGATATAAAATTTATTTTCTATATTTCATTTACGCCTCAACGCGAATGCTCACTTTCATTTAAATTTTGTTTTTAGATTAAAAATTATTAATAATATTTGCGTATTCACAATAGTTACCAATGAACTTCGGTTGATATTTTAATGGTTTCTTGAACTCATATACGTCGCGCAATTGAGCCATGCCCAATTGTCCACAAAAGTTCACATCATATTCAACTTTACAGGATCCATTATTGGACATAGAGTGCCGTACGAGGGTGAATATACCGTAAGCGTTAAAGCTGGGCAGGCGGGTCGATATTCGTAGTTGGTGTCTAGACCAAGACCCAGAGAAGACTGTAGTCACTTTCATGGTTATCCTTTAGCCAGTTTTTACGACTCCTACTTGAAAATAAGGGTTGGTGACAGTTTGAACTCCTAATCTGTCAGCAGACGGGGAATTTTCGATTACCTGTATTGTTACGAAACTTTCTTCTTTTTTTAAATATTAATGTTGCAAAAATAAAACGGTTACAGTCGTTCTTCTGCGGATTTCCGTATTTTGAATTCTATTTCGCAGAGCAATCTCGAGCATAACCCGCCCCATAACACGCTGGGCGATTTTGAGCTTGGTTATGAAGCCTACATTGAATAGTAATTGAATAGTTGACCAAAATCTTATATATTTATGAATAACTTCAATTTTTTTTATACATCTTAAATTCATAACACGCAATGCCACGATCAAGCAGAACAATGTTTTGCCACGGATGTCAAGGATTCGGTATCAGTAGTCGACGCAATGGTGATAGCGATGGAATACGGTGTGTTATGGGATCGTACGCCGTCCTTTTGTCATTCCGAACAAAATAGACAGCGTATGTCCAAACCATAGCCTGACCCAAAATTTCCTACGACAACGACCACAAAAACGTCCAACGACTATAAAATTGGCTATTTAATACATTCATCCTGATTTGTATTATAAATGTTAATATAATTATGTTTGGTCGTTTGTGTGTTACGCTCTCATGCCTAAACTACGAAAACAATTTTCGAAATTCTTTCCCTAATGAACTACATTTACAGCGAGTATCTGGTCGATTTTTTATCTCGGTATTCCCATGGGAACGGAAACTACGTGGTTTACACAAAACCGCTTTAAAAAAATCTTTCATTAATGGAAACATTATCAGTGAGTAACATAAGTCATATTTTTGCCAGAATCCCCATGAGAATTACGGGAATTTGCTAGTTGTTAAATGGATAAGATTCACTACAGTTTCAACATAACAAGCATTTCAAAATCAATAGCATCTACCTCATACATCAATCAAATCATCTGGCAGGCAATTAAACAAATCCAACACAGTATATGTTCCACACACCTAAACATTCATATCTCTAATTAAACCGCCGAATTCACGAAGCTAATAAAACAAAGCCGAACATAAACTGGAATAAACCTGTATACACGGCACTAAACGGGTTTAATATCTAGCAGTAGCTAAACTTTTCGACGCGGTGGGGCGCATTACAACTTACAAACGGAGTGGATTAGCCGATGTGTACTCAAGTTAATGTTGCCATCTTTGTTTGTTTTATTTGCGCTTGCACTTGATTTTTTTTTTGTTGCTGGTGTTGGTAAACCATCAAGCAACACACTTAATAGTGAGTGATACTGCTGCACATGGACCTTTGCAATATCAGGGGCACAGCTGCCTACCGTGATAAAAGTGATCTCCTTAAACTTTGTTTAAAGAAGGACATAGCATAGCGCTTGCGAAATGAAGCAGCAGGTAGATTATTCCAGAGCCTGCACGTATATAGGAGATATGATCGCTGGAAAAGTACAGTTGAAGACCATAAAATTTTTAGATGAAGTGGATTAGTTCCAGATAAAATTTTAAACATTTTAAGCATACATTTATGCGTTGAAGTAGTCTTTGGTTGAGCTGGTTGGAATACCAATCTGCTGGAGTCCTTTGCTTTTCTTGCTGGCTAAGATTAGTACCAAAATCAAGGGTAGGTGATGACTGTCCCCTCAATCAGCGGTGACGTATCAGATTGCAGGTTATGGAATCAGAAACCGAACTTTTATCACTCCTAATTTAGACGAGGTACGATCATGGTGACACGAAAATAAGGCCAAAGATGGTTGTACGATGGCTGTCCGACTGGGGTGAAAGCAGGACTATGTGAGGCCACCTAATCAGCTATGCGTTCAGTTGTACGCCTTTTTAGCAGACCACTGGTAACGTTTGCGTATATAACTGCTACAGCTTATTAGGCGTTCTTGCTACGTATGAGAGATGCACATAGAATATAAGGTTCTACCTTCCGAGTTACAGCCTAGCACACATACGCATGTCGAGTTTACGCAGTATAAACGATAAACTGTAATCTGTTAACATCAGGGACAGTTATACGGTGATCTACGCTGTTGATAGTTGTCTGTCTAAGCCGTGGGCCGGTCCGTCTGGGGCAGTACCATATTCTCGCAAAAAGGCGGCGTCTGAGTAGTAGTAATTTGTTACTGCACTTCGCTCGGTAAAGGTTAGAGCCGGAAAAACAAGTTTCAAAGGGTGTTTGCTTTTTTTTTTTTTTATTGCAAACGGTGGCAAACGAGCAAACAGTACACCTGATGGTAAGTGTTGCTGCCGCTCATGGACCTTTACAAGGTCGTTGCCTACCGCGAAGAAAGTGAAGAGAGTGTGAATACGTGTATTGAGGCTCGGTGATACCAAGGGCACCACCAAAACCCTCCACACGCAAACACCCTCAGAAAGTTGGGCTTCCGGCTCTCTCGCTCACCGAACGAAGCGCAGTAACAAATCGCTACTACTTAGACGTCGATTTTCTGCGAGAGTGTGGTACTGCCCCGGACGGACCGGCCCGCGGCTGTAGACAGATAACTGTCGACAGTGTGGTCCTACCACTCTTAAAGGTGAGGTGTGTTTTGATGATGCCTTTATTATCATTGAACCATATTGCACGCATTCACACTCCGTTCACTTTCTTCACGGTAGGCAGTGGCCTAGTAAAGGTCTATAAGCGGCAGCATACTTTATGCTTAATATGTGCTGTTTCTCGTTTCCCACCAACAAAATAAATAAATAGTTCGTCATCAGCTAAGAATGACACTCATTCTTAAAAAATAAAAATACATTACCATATCTATTCATAGGCAGTGTACATTGTATTATAATTAATATTTTTATAAAACCCTCGTCTACATGCCAGACGATATAAGGGCTACAAAAAATCTAAACCCAACGTCAAAAAAAAAACCGAACGAATTATTACAACGCCCAAACTTATATGTACCAAGGCTAAAGAAAATTGAGAGAATATTGGTTTCTTCTAAGTCTACTGAACTTAATGTTACGTATAAATAAACCTTTGAATAACACAAGTGAAAATAAAAATGACCCTTGTTCCACTCAAATATTTTTACATTTTATTGGAAGGTTGAGCTGTTGGCAGATTTCTATCTAGAGCTATAAATGGACAGGCTCGTTCGGGATAAAGCCACACTCTCGCATAAAATAGACGTCGGAGTACTAGCAATTTGCTCCCACTCTTAATTCGTTAAGCGAGACAGCCATAGGCATAAACCCTTTTCCCGTTCTTATTCCATTTCCTCTAGAGTAGCCAGTGGCTATAACTCGTATCACCAAAAGTTCATGAGTGACAGTTTCCATTTACCATATGGAAAACTTCTTGCTTTTCTGCCATCAAAGGCAATAAAATAATGTAAACTTTATTTAAATTTATATATGATTTCAGTAAATCGAAGACCAGAAATCATATACATTACCCCATACTTCCATAAAGCCAAACCCATAGAAATTCCCCACTCTAGAAAACTAATTTAATTATACCAATCTACGGATCGATAGGACCCCAAGTCTCCGACATAAAGCGGTTCAACAAATTGAAACGAGAATCGAATCCGTGACCCTCAACGTCGCTCAATAAACGGACACCGAATGTCTTTATCGCGATTTGATACTGGTCCCTTCTCCATCGGTCCCTTCGTCAGTTTGACATGTATACATGTAGACTTTTATATATTTCTCTAACTGTCAAATGTTTGTAATTGTCCTTAGGATAAAATGCGGATAAATTGTATAGAAATTTTATTATCACATTATATTTAAGATTTCAACTTCAAATTTAAATGAATAAGTTTCATTTAGTTGCGTTTAGTGACAAATTAGGAAAAACCAGTACTGTGCCTATCGACGTTCAATGCTTAATATATGCTGCCTTCCCAATGAGACGTACTGACAAGATACAAATATGGCAGTTTTTTTTCATCTTCATTTCGGCTCATGTAGGTTTAGCTGCTGGGCTAGAGACCCCCTTCATAATAGGAGTTAATAATAGAAATAGACACTATATAGCACGTTGGTCAAACGTGTTGGTAAAGAGTTTCATTTCGTGTTTGCGTTACACACAAACTATTGTAAAAGTTCAGCTGCTAAGTTACTAAGACTAAGTTTTTAATAAATATTTTATAAAGATTGTTCTCAATTTATATAAAAACCAGACTTCATTTAATAATTTTACCCAGTAATCCAGTCTGATAGCTGCGTAATATAGACTGTGTAAATAAAAATCTATTGTGTAAAGTGGAATATTGTTCTTAGACAACAACCACGTACCGTTAGACTTCTTAATTAGCAAGCGAGCTTCAATACGTTTAAATAGACCCCCGGGCGGATAACGCTAAAGAAAAGATGGTGTTGGCTCAATTCTAAGGCGTAAGCGACCGCCTAAATGGAGAATTATAATGTACATATTTATATATTTATATTAGCTGTGTCTGCAAATTCAATAATGGTTAATTTTGGATTTATTTTATAATACAATAAAATTTGTGTCTCATGTCAGATTATGACATTTGAACAGAAATTATCTCATTTGACCTACTATACCACGTGGTTTGAACGGGTTTTATTTCGATTTCTTACATATCTTTTAACTGAATATTATATCTCTTAGTCGTATTTTTTGACATAGAAGGAAAACGGAAATAGTTACTACGTACATGTAGCAATTCTCCTAGTCACCTAACCCTACGTGGGTTAACGTACGTGTAACGCACAAATTTTGTTGGATGACCAATTAAAATTTCACCATTTATAATTTCGGCTCATATATGTACGTCCCACTATTCGGCTCAAGCCTCCTCCATAATAGTAGGGAAATAACCTACTACACCAGGTATGTTGGTTTTGTTTAGAGTTCTCCTTCTCTTGCATAGCAGTTGTTTGCATATTTTATCCCTTAGTCGTCTTTTAAAATTAATTTTTTTGCAAATAGCACTTGTTTAGGTTTTCTTCTATTTATGGAAATGTGTATGCAATATTGCATGATGATCGGTTACTTTAGTTCTTACAGTATAAGAACAGCGAGGGCTAGATGAGTTCTTACAATATGACAATATATCGCCTAAGCATTAGACTTAAACCAAGCACTGCATATGATGAGTGCGATCGTGAGAAACATGTAGGGAATTTTAAAGCGCTGTAATCCACATTACGTGGCGAAGGTGTTCATTGTACGAAAATCAGTTGGGAACTCATTTTCCAGTGTAATAATAAGTAAAATTTTGTATCTCCCCTATACGTGTTATCTTATATCACCTCATTTAAAGTTACTGGATGGTGGTTTTCGAAATTCTCAACAAGACTTGTTACTACTTTAATAATCTCGGTTCTCAATGAGTTTGAATCAAAAATATATACGACTTGCACCATTTTCAGCTCATATATATATCACTGGGTAATGAAGCCACTTTTGCAGTTTGAAGGCATTTGGTTTTTCTTCTTATGTAGTAATATCTAGTTTCTATTACGTCTAAACCAAGTCCTTTGTCAGATATAGATTTGAGGTATTTTTTAGGCAAGTACCCCACGGTTGCCGTGTGGTGACAGAGTAAGAATACAATTAATTCACCACCCCCTTTCATACCCGTGGGTACCTTAGAAGACGACGAAGGGATATGCATATTATGCACACAACATCTATGTAAGAGAAGGGAAACTCGAAATAAAACCCTTACAGCCTCGTCTAACCAGCGTGGTATGGTAGGTCAATTACCCTTCCATTGTGGAGGACGCTCGAGTCGGGACGTGTATGAGCTATGATGATAATGATGATGACTTCACGATTACATAATTAATATTCTATTGCTTTTTTTGGAATGCAGAGGATCACTTTGAAAAAACGAAATTCAACCACAAGAGGAGTGAAACGCACCGGCAAAGTATGTATGGGCAAAGAAAAACTTTCTTCAAATGAAGTACAAACCTCTGTAGTAAAAAAAAAAGTAAATAAACACTATTTATAAATCTTAATTCTCTATGGGTATATATAGGGGATGAATTGAGCTTTGATATTTTTCATCCTATAACATAAATAATGAAAATTACAGTTAACCGGCAAAAACTAGTATATACAGAAATAACACATCGCATCTATGTGAAGCTGAAATAAAGTTCAGAAACGAATATGCAACAATTTTTAGCGAAGCCAAATGTAAATCGGAACAACTTGGTGACAACCGGTTTACACTAGTCACAACCGGTTATAGTAGCAAACCAATCAACGCGGTTGATCCGTTCGCTGATATCGATCAGTCGATGGTGGAACGTATCGTCCGTTTGTTGATAATTAAAGTCACGCCTGAATTTTCGGCGTCAATAGGCTTGAATTTCAGGTAATAACCTTTTTGAGATCTATATTTAGCAATAATTTATATTTATATAAACCCATATACATAAAAACCAAGGTTCAAGACACGTCGATTACCCAACTAGACTATTTTTATTCTCGATGGCAATTTTAAAATTTAGATTCACATTCTAACTAAATTTTCTTCATTACCTGGAAACGCTGAAATTTTCTTTTAATGAAATCTATCTACATCGATTTATTGTCCTCAAAAGGTGCATATTAAATTTCATGGAAATCGTTGGACGATTTCCATGAAATTTAAATTCTGAATATGGTGAAATACATATGTATATACGAAAGAATTGCTCGTTTAGCGATATTAGATATATATATTTGCTAAATTGTAACTAAACAAATTGTCACCAATTACAGAAATGTTTCGCCACGAGCGGCAGCTTTCTAAGGACTTTCAAAAAGTATCGCTTTTCACCAAAATCAATTAAATTAGTTCCTGTATCCTGCTTATTACTTGAAATATAAAATTGGTGTCCTTCGTGATCAATATACATACATATAATAGAACATAATACATTGCCTGGCAAACATTTCACATGAAGTCACACTCATTCTTATACAGTGTGTATCAAGTTATAGGGCAACTGGTCAAACAGGAGGTAGGCAATGGTGGTAGGAACCCATAAAAAAAAATTGATGGAAAAATAACGATTCGTTAATGAATTAGAGACATGTAAAGTTTTCAATTTTGTCATCGCTTTTTCGTGTAAATCTGATTGAAATGTATAAAGTCAGTGATACTTAATCTGCAACATATTCGATCTTTGTTAAATGTTCATTAGAAATTGAAAAAATCAATGATTACGTTCGCATAAGCAAAACAAACTTCGCTTTAAATCAGCTGATCGGCCGATGACCGTCGCCGAGTCACGTTTTTACCTACGCTACCATTCAAGCGTTTGCGCAATTCCTACCTATTCATACTATCGAAGCTTTATATGCCTACATGTATCCTGTCTATAAATGTCTTCATAATACGTAACATTTAAGGCATAGACTGTTTAACGCACATTTTTTAAATCACTATAACTTTTATGTTATATTGTTATTTGTGTAATCATCATCATCATCTTGCTCTTATCCCAATTACTTGGGGTCGACGCAATATGTCATCTGTTTTGACATATTGCACAAAGTTTCGGCAATGACTTTTATGACCGGCCGCCTGCCTGACGTCAACCCTCCTTGGGAATGTAATCGTTGACCCAAATGGTACCAGATGGAGTTGGTCCGGGTCAATCTAGGGCTCTTAGTCGTCTTTTACGACACCCACGAGCAAAGCAAGGGTTGGTAGTATTCGAAGCCGCTACCACACAGCACATTATTTGTGTAATATACATTTTAATTACGATCTATGAACGGTAAACTACAACATACTAGAACAGTTGCCCCATAACCTGATACACCTGTATAAATTGGCAATATAACATTCGAGAAAAGGAGCAAAGGAAAGAAGAAAAAACGTTATAAGAAATATATATATTTTTAATGACAGATAGTATAGATAACTTTAATTAATTTAATTAAAAACGATTTAATGCTATTAATGAAACTACATACACTTTAAAGTCATCTTTTAAAGAATCTAAAGTAACAATCTCTAGCCACCATACTTTTAGTTCCTCTTCATAACGAAAATGAATCATGGCGTAATGTGAAAGGTTCTGTTTCAAAGAAATTGGTGAAGAGCTCATAAGATAACCTTACTAAGTGCCTGTGAATATCATAAATCTCTTACGACCTTCTACTGCCCCAGTAATTTTATTTTACTTTAGAGGTCGAACCCGAAACATTATTTTACGGTTTAGACTTTTTTATGGGACTTTAAACGGTTTATAAAGTTTCAAGATAATATGTTAGAACATGAAACAATTTGGCAGTCTAAATTTTTAAAAGAAAAATTATGCTATGAGTAATATAAGCTGCATTGTCTGTGTTATATTGTGTATTGACAGTCAGAATACAATTGTTACCGCCCTTTCCTTATTTCTAGGTATTAATCTATATATATATAAAAGAAAGTCGTGTTAGTTACTACGTTTATAACTCATGAACGGCTGTACAGATTTGGCTGAAAATTGGTGAGGAGGTAGCTTAGAACCAGGAGACGGACATAGGATACTATTTTTATACTATTTTTATCCCGTTCTTCTTTTTCTTTTTAATGGCAATGAGCTACTTTTTATCCCGCTCGATCGCGTTGCCGTGTGACGTGACATAAAATGTCAAATAGATCTTTTTTATTTCTGTTTGTCCATTCGGACAGGCAAAGGGCTCAAAGCCCATACAGCCAATTGTGATATAATTTTCTTCATATTATTTAACATTTCTTTATATAGAATAGCTTATTTATAATCATGTCCGTCAATAAGTCAAGTCTTTACCATTAATTAGACGCTGAAAGCCTAATTAAATTATTTCTCAGGGTATTTCAGTAGAATATGAAAATACAGTAAGTGTATTTGCCACCACTCTTATATCATATTCACCACACTTCAGTACCTTAACTGTATTATATTACATAAAATATCAGCAAAATTATTCAATATAACACTATAAAATACTAAAATAATGAGAATCATTCAAAAGCTTAACATGACATTTCCATATTCGCGCCGAAACTCATGTCAAAGAGAATACAAGTCACTATGAAACGTAGGATAGAAAATGCATTTGATATGTAATAACAAAATGCCAATGACAAACGTAATTTTGTCTATAGTTAAGTATGGTTGAAAATTTGATAATTATAATTTTTCAGAAATCAATAATCAGTAATTAGTGTTCTCTTTGAATCATCATTAACAATGCCGCGACCAAGACGATTGAATCTTTCCTGACAAAGCTGTAATGGTTCTTCCGTTAGAGACTATATATTCGGAAATTTAGAAAATATATTTACTAAAAAAATTATGGCGATACGAAATTCGCCGGGTTAACTAGTATCGAATAAAGGATGATGTAAATAAAATTATAAAATCAGAAAATCTCGGAATGTCGCTACATGGTAATTAGATAGCGAGCAATATTATGGCCACAATCTTTTCTGCAATGTTAATTAATGCGGACGGTCTATAGGTGGAGAAGGGGATAAAGAAAGTGAGTCACAACGTCCGAATGCCTATTCGAATTAAAAAAAATTAAACTTGGTTATGGTTATGGCTACTCAAAAACATAAACCACAAGGCAGGCTACCGCAGTAAATGTAAATATGCATATAATATCTATACAAGGGAAGGCAAACTGGAAATAAAACTTTATACTAACACCCAGGCATAGTGTATGTCAATATCCCTCTTATTGTAGAGGCTTTAGTTCAATAGTTGGCCTAATGGTTAAACATCTTATATATTTACTAGCAACCCGCCCTCGCTTCGCTTCGGTTTTAGTGGTTTTAAACGCGTAGTTCCCGTTCCCGTGGGAATACCGGGATAAAATATAGCCTAGGTTACTCCCTGATATTATAGCTTTCCATTGGTGAAAAAATTTTTGAAATCGGTTCAGCCGTTTTGAAGATTACCCGGAACAAACAGACAGACAGACAGACAAATTTTTTTTAATCTGTATTTTAGGCATAGGTGTCGTGCAAATAACCGTGTGAGCACGAAAAAAGCCTATTATTTTGATATTACAAACGGACACTCCAATTTTATTTATTGGTATAGATTATTCATCTACACTAATATTATAAAGAGGAAAAATTTCCCTTTTGTGTGTGTGTATGTTTGTAATGAATAAACTCAAAAATTACTATGCCGATTTCAAAAATTCTTTCACCATTGGAAAGCTACATTTATTACCCTGAGTAACTACGCGGGTAAGGCGACTGGAAGCGAAACGAGAGCGGATTGCATAAATATAGAAAAAGAAGAAGAAGCTATATATTAATTTTCGGTCCAGCACTTTCTTACTTGTAATCAAGCAAATAGAATGAGCTACAGTTAACTTGGGCAATGTTGCGAATGTTTTGGTTTTGTTTAACTTACGTTTCGTAAAGCGACGAACCTTTGTATGTAACTTTACTGCGATTAGTTACTTAGCGATTTAATACCTTACATCAACAATATGTATTATTTTATCTTTGAAATAAAGAGCAAAGGATTATTAGTCTGGTATAGTTCAGAATCTACTTACAAGATAAACTGAAATAAATGAAATATGAATTTGCCGTGTGGTGTCGGAGTAAGAAGATATGTCACCGTGTGTGTTGTAAAAGACTAGTAAGGGATTAATATTCAGGTAACATTGATGAAACATAAGGAAAACTTCAAATGGAACTCTATGCCAACAAGTCTGACCAGCGTGGAATAATAGGTCAGATTCCCTATCACAACGGAGGAGGCTCGAGCCCAACAGTGGGACGTATATCGGCTGAAATGGTGATGATTTTGTAATTATAGCCTATTTATGTACCGATTGTAAGAGCTAATAGAGCAAAGGTAATTTTAAGAAAAATGTAAAAAAATTACAATATGTAAGTTTCTTTTTTTTTATTGCCGATGGTGACAAACGAGCAGGCAGCACACCTGATGGTAAGTGATTCTGCCGCCATGGACCTTTACAATACCAGGGGCACAACCAGGCCGTTGCCTACCGTGAAGTAAATGCTCTTCTTAAACCTCGTTTAAAGAAGGACATGTCATAGCGCTCGGGAAACACAGCAGCAGGTAGTTCATTCCAGAGCCTGAAAGTACGTGGGAGAAATGATTGCTGGAAACGTACAGTTGAAGACCATATCGTTTCTAGGTGAAATGGATGAACCCTGCTGCGGTGTCGAGTGGTACGTTGGTAAAACTGTGACGGTGGTACCAAGTCAAACAGTTCCTCGGAGTGCGGGGTTTATACATAATAAATGATTTGAATTTGAGCTATCATAGCGTAACATCAGTGAGTATTGGATAGAAGGTGGCTACACTAATATTACAAAGAGGAAACGTTGTATTTTTGTGTGTTTGTTACGAATAAACTAAAAAAACCTGGATGGTTTGCTAAAATTCTTTGAACATTAGAATGCTACATTATCCCTGAATAACGTAGGCTATATTTTGTCCCGGTATTCCCTCCTTGGGTTTACACAATACGTATTCTGTTTTCGTAGCACATATTTTTTATTTTTGGATGGTTACGGTCGGCACAGCCGTCGCCCCGGACGTAGCCGTCACCCGGCTACGTCCAGGGCGACAACGGGGCATAAGCACGCACACCCGTTACCCACCTGTGACACGTCGCCTTCGTCGTTAGACCGACCACCAGTGCAGAGTAACTTGTCGTCAGTGGTCGGCCCGACGGATTCGTAGCACATATTGCAAAAGTTTTGTTAATACTTTTATGAACAGCCGCCTGTATTGCCAACCCTCCTTGGTAATGTAATTGTTGACCTAACATCGTCAGATGGAGTTGGCCCAGGTCGATGGAAAACTCTTAGTCGTTTTCGACACCCACTAGCAATGTAAGGGTCTTTTTTAAATTTTATTTTTAATGGGTGGGCTATGCTAAGCGCGCACGTGGTCCATTCCGTCCAGCAATGTAAGGGTGGGGAGTATTCTCAACCGCCGCCACACAGCTTAACCCACTATGCCATACTAATGAAACGGATAACCATCGAATACATTTCTAGTTTTCCATTCCGTGTGGTGACGGAGTAATAATAGAATTCACCACTCCCTCTCTTGCCCGTGGGTGTCATAAAAGACGACTATGGGATATAATATGCATATATCATCTATGCAAGAGATGGAAAACTCGAAATGAAACCCTATATCAACATGTCTGACCAGCATGGTACAGTAGGTCAATTTCCTTCCCTTTGTGGAGAAGGCCCGAGCCCAACAGTAGAACGTGTATGGGCTGAGCTAAAATTATAATTCCTTGTCCTACAATGACGTTACCTGTATCTCATTTATTTCTAAGTGAGCAATAAGAAACGAGTGACAGAATATTTTTAGCGTCCATAGGTATACCGCTGATTGCTACATCATTGCAGCCCACATACGTCCCATTGTTGGGCTCGGGCCTCCTCCACGATGGGAGGGAAATTGACCTACTATAGCATGCTGGTCAGACATGTTGGTATCATATCAGGTTGGTTGACATCCACGGGCTTGATAGGGAGTGGTGAATTGTATTATCACTTCGCCAGCATATGGAACTGGAAATGTTACATCGTTGATAAAAAATAACTTTTATTCATCCATTAATCAATAGACTATCTCCTGTTGGACTTTGACCACCACGTCCTGTCCTAAATAATCTTTTACATATTGAACAAATATCATCATCATCACCCTGTTCTTATCCCTCCTACTTGGCATCGCCGCAATGAGTACACTTCTTCATTTTTTTATTTTATTGCAATAGATTACAAACGAGCGGACAGTACACCTGATGGTAAACGTTGCTGCCGCTCATGGACCTTTAAAAGTTAAGGGAACGTGAATGCGTGCAATGAGGTTCGATGATACTAAAGGCTTCACTAAAACCCACCACACGGAAACACCCTCAGAAAGTTGGGCTGCCGGCTCTCTCGGTCATCGAACGAAGCGCAGTAATAAATTGCTACTACTCGGATGTCGATTTTCTGCAAGAGTGTGGTACTATCCCGAGCAGACCAGCCCACTGCTGTAAATAGTCGATTCTTACGGCCCGTTCACGACCTTGCTGCTGTGAGCGGCAGCTAAGCGCGGAGCGGCGCACAGTGGGCAAATCGCGTATGTTTCGTCTCAAAACTCCGTATTTTAGTTGTTTCAAAACTAACTGAGCTGTAATTTTGCACACTATACTTGAATGTTTAAAGTTTAAATGGAACAATTGTGATTTTAAAAAATCTGATTATAAATTAATTAAACAAATAAAATTAAAAATACATGAATTATATAAGAAAAAAATACAAAATATGCTTGTTTAATTTATATAAAATGGTAGAACATAGTAATAACATATTATAAACGTATACTACACTACTACTACATACTAAAATGGCAGACCAAACTAGAAAAAAAAAATTGTAAATAAAACTGCTTTTATGAATTATATCGCGTTTGTATTAATTATTTATATATGTATTATATATTAATTTATAAATTTTACTCCATTACAACGACTTTCACACGAAATGGTTTTGAGACGGCTTTGTATGGGGCTTTATCAGCGTGCGCCGCTCGGCACGCCGCGCCGCTCGCCGCTAAGACCAAAGTCGTGACCAGGCCGTTAGTCGTCTTTTACGACACCCACGCGAGATATAAGGGGACTTTATAGCTACCATCATACAGCAAACACATATATAGAACATATAACAAAAATCAGTTTTCCATTAAAAAGAAACCACAGAAGACCAAGCAACTAATTACTTTTTCTATTCAGAAACTCCAGTACTTAACATCTTTGCATTTTACTCACAGTTTTCTAAATGGGTGGATAGGTTTTCTAGGTGGGTATTAAAATATTTTACATTACTTTTACCATCACATTTTTTTAAGCATCTTGAAGACATTTCATTTATATTTTTTTCGAGCTTCTCGTACACCGACATACACATAGAATATACAGTTATTTTTACCACAGACTTGCTAACAATAGAACCCTTTAGTAAAGGACGAAATTACGAGCGGATGTAACCCTAAGCAATGAGAAAACGTCGCATAGAGTAAAATGCTGTTATTTTGTTCCTTATGGTCACATTAAAGAGGCACCTCTTAAAGCAAACTAGCCCCTTAAGAGTCGGACAAGGACATCTGAATGCTGCGGTGGCGAAATGATGTCTGCAAGGAACTTACAAGGACGGGCAAGTGCACTCGACAAAAGTCTTTTGGTTCGTTTTCAGTGTCCAATTATAGTAATAGGTAAGTCAAATTATAGTATTTTGTTAGTTTTTTAATTATTACAGTATGTTACTATAATAAAGATGCAGAATTCTAATTTTATTTTAAACTAGCAATCCGCCCTCGCTTCGCTTCGGTTATAGGTTATAGTCGTTTTACCCGCGTAGTTCCCGTTCCCGTTGGCATACCGGGATAAAATATAGCCTAGTTTACGCCCTGATATTATAGCTTTCCATTGGTGAAAGAATTTTTGAAATCGGTCCAGCCGTTTTGAAGGTTACCCGGAACAAACAGACAGACAGACAGACAGAAAGACAGACAGACAAAAATTTTTTAATTGCTATTTTAGGCATAGGTGTCGTGCAAATAACTGTGTGAGCATGAAAAAAGCCTATTATTTTGACATTATAAACAGACACTCCAATTTTATTTATTGGTATAGATTAAATTATAATAAATACTATCAATTTTGTATTTCATCAACTTGCTTGCAATGTTACATGCATGTTATTGTTTTATATTGAAATCCTATAATTCTAAATTTTTTATTTGGTGGTAAAAATAAGCCAGGTCAAAATTTAGTTTCACTATATCGTAAGCTATTAACTATATGTAAATAATTCAACTGTTGGTATTTAAAAAGTCCTATTTATAAACAGCAAATATCTTTATTAGGGAGAAAAATCAAGAAATTGTGTTTAAAATTTATCTAAGAATGTCATACGATCTTCTAATAAATAAATATTCAGTTTGCCTACAGAATTTGGCACCCATTTAGATCACAAGCCTTTTGTCAGTGAATAACCACATCATAATCATAATATTGAACTTCGCTCCCATTTGATTTTTAGTGGTATTTTCTCGATTCGTATTCAATTTTTATGTCATCATATGTAATTAGACAACTTCTATTTAACAACTAGCTGACCCGGCGAACTTCGTACCACCATAATTTATTCCTAAATATATTTTCTAAATTACCGAAAATATAATCTGTCATTTGCGTTTTGTTATTACATGTCAGATGCATTTTTGTTGAAACCACGTTTCAGAGTCACTTATTTTCTCTTTGGTTACGACACACGGGAACGCGCTCAAACAAGATAAAAGTATCCTATGTCCGTCTCCTGGTTCTAAGCTTCTCCACACCAATTTGCAGCCAAATCGGTACAGACATTCTTGAGTTATAAATAGTGTAACTAACACGACTTTCTTTTATATATACGAGTATGTCTATATAGCAATCCGCCCTCGCTTCGCTTCGGTTATAGGTTATAGTCGTTTTACCCGCGTAGATCCCGTTCCCGTGGGAATACCGGGATAAAATATAGCCTAGTTTACGCCTTGATATTATAGCTTTCCATTGGTGAAAGAATTTTTGAAATCGGTCCAGCCGTTTTGAAGATTACCCGGAACAAACAGACAGACAGACAGACAGACAGATAAACATTTTTTAATTGCTATTTTAGGCATAGGTGTCATGCAAATAACCGTGTGAGCATGAAAAAAGCCTATTATTTTGACATTACAAACAGACACTCCAATTTTATTTATTGGTATAGATATGACTTATTATAAAAATCATTTACGAATAGCAAAGAGATTACATGCGGTAATCTCTTGCTGGGCTAAAAAATATTTCCTAAGAAAATGTAATACTTTTTCTATAACGACAAAAATGTTAAATGTCAACGGTACATTGATCACAAAATTACTAACGACATTCTCAATTCGTCATTTCCATATATGCTAATATATTCCAGCTTAATTCAAAGGAATTTTTTTCATACAATTTATTGGTAGGTATTGCGTAACACTTAACTTCGTATCGTATCTCATTATAACTGTCTGTCGGTAATGGATAGCTCGTGTGACAAATGTAATAATATTTCGTCATTACTGATATCATACATTCTTACAGAGGCGGAATCGGTACGCTTCATGGTGAGGATTACATTTTTATATTTTATATCTTGTTACAAATGATGAGTCACAGAGGACATAGGGGAAAGGTAAAGGCATAGACAAGGAATGGCAGAAATGCAACAATTTCTTAGTAATTTTAAATAACCTGTTATGGTTTCTTTGTAGTTATTTAAAGTATTTTATGAAGCGTAACGTGCATTGCCTAAAGGTTTTTTATTATTGTGACTAATATGCTTTTGCAGCATATGGTGTGGGTCATATTAGGTAATAGATGGATTTGCTTGCAGCAGTTACGTGGCGGGTTCCCTTTCCTCCAAAGTGGTTCAAGAGACCGATGACTGCTCTAGTAATTAATTCATGATCAAGTGCCACTTGTAAGATCAGTTCCAGCCATAATTTTCTGAATTTTATTTGCGAACTATAATAGGTATCTTGTAGGTGGAAAGGACTGACTATGAAATTGATACTTGCTATACTTGTTGTAAGCAATTTTATATAGAAGAATATGGTACATAAGAATAACGATTAAAATAATAGACCCGCTAAATTCCTTACTAGAGGTTCTCAGTAGCGGTCGTGCTCTGACCCGAAAGCAGTTTATTGGATTTATTTAAATTAAAACGTTAGAATTTAAACTAGTTGCCAATAGTATCCTTGCGGAATTTATGGTAGAAATAGGAATTACTGCCGGCAACAAGCATTATGAATGTGTAAGATCAAATCGAATAGAAGGAATGATTTTTATACCCAACTAAAAAGAGGGGTTCTATTCTTAGTCCCATCTGTGTGGTGACTGAGTAAGAATACAATTCACCACTCCCTATAATAATAAAATAAGACAAAGAAAATTTGGCAGATTGTTCTTCATAAATTTTCGAGTGTATATTCATGTAGGTATATGTGTATTTGTATTTGTATATATATATATATTTCTATGAGTATGTATTATATGTAAATGTATGTAAAGTTTATTATTTTTCATATTATTGTTATTTAGATATACAGGTATATATTTTTTTTAACATAAACAAAAGTAGTTATCTCAATAATTTTCAATATAAATGGCACCTACTATAATATTTCGTCATCACCCAAAGGTTGACTGGAAGAGAATGCCTATGGCATTAAGTCTGCCTATGTACTTGTGCATGAAATTTAAATAAATAAATAAATAAAATTTGAAATAAAACCCTATACCAATATGTCTGAGTATAGTAGGTCAAATTCCCTCCCATTATGGAGGAGGCCCGAGCCCAACAGTGAGACGTATGTAGGCTACGATGATGATGATGACGATTCTTAGTTCGCCATCACACAGAAAGTCTTAGCAGATATCACTTGAAATGTATATAAAACTAAACACTGTAAAAGACGTAATTTATTTTGTTTCGTTTTTAAAGAGAAAACCATACAATAAGAAATAAATCTTACTAATGCGGGCGGTTTAATAAATTAGAATCGATGGTCAGACATTCACACACAGATTTACCGTTCTTATAGTGAATTGTACAAATAGTCTTGCCTGAGAATCACCACAGGCAACTAATTTAATCACGTGACTGTACTAAAAGGCGTAGTGCTCGAATTATGTAGTCTAGACACTATAGACCCAGTGTCTGCGACTGCGTCTATAGTTTCTAGACTTAGGTAATTCGACCACTACGCCTTGATTAAATAACTTTAACTTAAAAAATATAAACAAATCAATTACTTTATTAGTTACTTTTCGTGAGGTGACGTTTGAAGTAAGAAGATCTTTCTATAGGGGTTGCAAAAGACGACAAGGGATATTATCATCATCATTTCAGCTCATATACGTCCCACTGTTAGGCTTCAGCCTCCTCCTGAATAGGAGTGATATTGGCATTTCAGCTCATATGAGCTGTCCCACTGTTGGGCTCGAGCCTCCTCCACAATAGGAGGGAAATTGACCTTACTATACTACTCTAGTCAGACAGGTAGGTATAGGGTTTTATTTCGAGTTTTCCATCTCTTGCATAGATGTAAAATGCGCAATATATCCCTTAGTCGTCTTTTACGATATCCACGGGCAAGATAGGTAGTGGTGAATAGTATTCTTAATCCGTCACCACACGGAAAATATATTTATATAGACTTTTCCTTCTCTTGCATAGTTATTATGTGCGTGTTCTAATCCTTAGTCGTCGCTCGTATGGCACCAACGGGCAGAATAGGGAGGTGTGGAATGGTATTATTACTCCTTCACCACACGAAAAACTAAACTGAAAGCCAAACTAAGGGATATAATACAAATATAACATATACAACAGAAAAAAAAACACTGTTCAGAGTCGTGTAGTAGGTTAATTACTCATGCAGAGGAGATTCCAACCCAGCATTCGATCATTTATGAAATGAAACGAGACATAGTTATAGACTTAAATATATAGAACTATAATATCGAGAACTTTCCGTGTGGTGACGAAGTAAGAATACAATTCACCACTCCCTATCTTGCTCGTGGATGTCGTAAAAGAACACTAAGGGACGTAATATGCACATAACATCTATACAAGAGAAGGAGAACTTGAAATGCAACCCTATACCAACATGTTTGAGCAGCATGGTATAATAAGTCAAATTCCCTCCCAATGTGGAGGAGGTCCGAGCCCAACAGTGGAACGTATGTGGGCTGCGATGATAATGATGATGATATAGAACTATCCATTGTATGGATTTATCGGCTTAAAAGGAATCAAAATCTATACCAATAAATAAAATTGGAGTGTCTGTTTGTAATGTCAAAATAATAGACTTTTTTCATGCTCACACGGTTATTTGCACGACACCTATGCCTAAAATAGCAATTAAAAAAATTTTTGTCTGTCTGTCTGTTTGTTCCGGGTAATCTTCAAAACGGCTGGACCGATTTCAAAAATTCTTTCACCAATGGAAAGCTGTAATATCAGGGCGTAAACTAGGCTATATTTTATCCCGGTATTCCCACGGGAACGGGAACTACGCGGGTAAAACGACTATAACCTATAACCGAAGCGAAGCGAGGGCGGATTGCTAGTAACACATAAAAGTCAACTATCGAATCCGTCCCTGCATTGAATAATAATATGTGTCCTTTATATTTTTCCTTAAGCTTAATAACTGAGAATTCCGTGTACATTACAAAGATGACAGCTAGCCCCCTCGCAATTCCGGTGTTTGTGTCATTTCTTTTCTTTCCTTCCTTTCCAGGGGCGGAGGTACAAATTAATCTTTCCAACAATAGAATTCGGTAAGGCCAAACATTTTTCCTTTATCATTGTTATAATCAACTGAACTATAACATAATATACGTAAATTGAATTTATATTATACTTGCTAATATTGTTTTGCCCGTTTAGTTATATATTTTTTAAAGACAATGTAAAAGAATGAATTATTATCGATACAATATCTTTCCCGTGTCAAATAATATGGTTAGTATGATATAGTAGATCAAAGTCCATTCTACTATTACCCTGTATCATGAAAATAATCTTTCTATTTCGAAGGACTTTACAAACATATAATTAACGGACAAAATCACATCCAGAACTAGAAAAATAATTTGTGAATCGCACAAAATAGCGATCATTGAAATAGTGATATCGAACCTGCGACACTTGACACTGTAGGTTGGTATCTTGACCACTACGCCATCTCTGCAGTCAAATAACAGTTATATGACATTATACAAATTCTTTTAAAGATGGAAGAAAAACCATCATGGTGGACAATGGTGGATTTTACAATCTAATTAATGGATACAAATCTCACCCAGACTTAAAAAAAATCATTTGTGGAATACAACAGATCAACAATAGCGCTTGACATTGACCATCTGTACAGATGTTCATGGATTTTCGTCAAAAAATTAATACTGTTTTCTAATTTCAATACAAACAGTTCACAATTTAAATGTATAAATTTTTTAACCATAACGTATTTGAGCTCTCTGCCTATTGAGCGGATCACCGGACCCAGTGCCTTGATTGTTGTGGGCCATCCAACTTTCTTAATTTTTTACATACAAATAGCCTAAAGCATCTACAATTGGCAATTGAAAGTCGGGTTAAAGGCCGTCGAGTCGTTTCAGAGACTAGTGAGAGCAAACGCGTAAGTATCGATGAATTTTGTATTTTTTTTATCGGTACACTGTTTCGTGGTTAAAATTATTCTATATATTACCACAGATTATATCAAATATTAAGAACAGACAAACAAAACAGACAGACAAAAAGCCGAAAATCATCTAAACGTAGTCTTATGATTGCTTGCCACATGCTTTTTTTTTTCTCAAATATCTTCTAAACACAGATTTTCTTTTTCTATTGCGGTATTATATTTTGCTTGCACCAAAGAAATAATGCCCGGTGCTGGCACTAAAGATATAATGCCCCGTGTGGTGACGGAGTAAGGATACAATTCACCACTCCCTATCTTGCCCGTGGTTGTCGTAAAAGACGACTATGGGATATAATATGCATATAAAATCTGTGCAAGAATAGGAAAACTCGAAATGAAATCCTATACCAACATGTCTGACCAACATAGTATAGTAGGTCAATTTCCCTCCCATTGTGGAGGAGGCCCGAGCCCAACAGTGGGACGTATGTGGGTTGTGATGATGATGAAAGAAACAATCCTTGACTTTCGGAAGACTTTACAAACATACAATTAACAGGCACAAATTCCATCCAGATTCAAGACAACAATCTGAGGATTGCACAAACACATGGTATTCTTAACCCACAAGCGGATACATTATTTGTATCTAGACCTTTTTATTATAAATAACTCACTTTAATACCCATCAAGCACATTATGTGAATAAGCCTATCTCTGCATATTATGAAGCTTATGCTTCAAGGTTAAATAAATATTGTCGATATCGATTTTCTTAATGATATCCTATCTCGTTTGATATCCTTGGATATGTATAAGGATACAACTGAACGATTATTTTGTTTTAATTAAAATCTATTTATTTTGCTGTAGATATGCGGGAACAAACAACGGACTCGACCTTCCAACAGACTAACGTGGTGATGGAGTAAGAATACAAATTGCCTCGTTTCTTCTTTCTTTGGGTGTCATAGAAGAGATATGGTGTAACCCTCACTCCACCACAAAAGAAGAAGTGAACACCGTTGTCTCCGTGACTCGTCATCGTTGCCGCGGCGAGTTTGACCGCTATATGGAAAAACTCAACATAAAACCCTATGCCAACCCGTTTGACTGGTTGGTATAGTAGGTTAATTTTTCTCCTATTGTGGAAGCGACTCAATCACAGCAGCAGGATATATATAAATGGAGATGACTTCGAAGTATTATACTGTTAATTGATAATTATTGCGTTTCAATTATTGCTTTAGGCTGTTTTTTTTTTTTTTATTGCAAGCAGTGGCAAACGAGCAAATAGTACACCTGATGATAAGTGTTGCTGCCGCTCATGGACCTTTACAAGGCCGCTGCCTACTGCGAAGAAAGTGAAGGGAGTGTGAATGCGTGCATTAAGAGGCTCGGTGATACTAAAGGCAACATCAAAACCCTCCATACGCAAACACCCTCAGAAAGTTGGGCTTCCAGCTCTCTCGCTCACCGAACGAAGCACAGTAACAAATTGCTACTACTCAGACGTCGATTTTCTGCGAGAGCGTGGTACTGCCCCGGACGGACCGGCCCGCGGCTGTAGACAGATAACTGTCGACAGTGTGGTCCTACCACTCCAAAGATTCAGATGATCATTGGCTCGATGCGCGGTTTAATATTGTAACAAATCAATTCTGTTGTGTACATGACCGCGCATCACCGCGCGTGCCCGCGCGCACCGCCATGCACCGCGCGCAATATCTTGAACCGCGCGTCGCCGTGCCATGACGCGCGGTTTGAGATCTACAATCCTGTATCGACCTGTTCAGTTAACCCGCGCGGTTTGAGGGGGGACGGATACACGAAGCCACGAAAATGGAGGACGAGATATCTATTGATTTACTAATTGACGAAATTGAAAAAAGAGATGCGATCTGTAGGTTGCAAATCCTTTTCAACGCAAACATACAAAAAATCATAGGATGCAATTGAAATCCTAAAGTAGTTGAAAAATCAATCTTCGTGTAGTCTTAGTGTGGGATATAAAGTCATAAACAGGCTTACTCTGACTCAAAATAGGGTACACCCAGTATCGTCTTTGCTTTCGACGACGACGTCGCAGTTTGCGGTATAAAATCCACAACCAAATAGCCTCCTCCATGTCCATTCATTCATTGTTGACGCTAGATTGCCGCGCGCAAGCCGCCGCCATCTGAACAACTGAATCGCGCGGCAGGGCGCGTTGCCACGCGGTCATCTGAAATTAGCCTAAATATTCATCTATGAAAATAGTCTTTAGAGAACCAGATAGGATGGCGGGCCAAACTGTCACAAAGAGGATGTGCCTTCTAATTTGGTTAGCCAGTCATCATCATCACCTTGCTCTTATTCCAATTACTTGGGGTCGATTCTATACATATTCTTCTATTATATTAATAATGCAAAGGTTATTGGCAATAGTTTTATGACCAGCCGCCTGCCTGACGTCAACCTTCCATAGGAATGTAATTATTAGCTTGAAGGCATCAGATAGAATTGGCCCAGGTATCTCAGTAGTCTTTTACGACACCCACGAGTAATGTAATCTATACCAATAAATAAAATTGGAGTGTCTGTTTGTAAGGTCATTTTTTTGTCTGTCTGTTTGTTCCGGGTAATCTTCAAAACGGATGGGCCGATTTCAAAAATTTTTTCACCAATGGAAAGCTATAATATCACGGAGTAAACTAGGCTATATTTTATCCCGGTATTCCCACGGGGACAGGAACTACGCGGGTAAAACGACTAAAACCGAAGCGAAGCCGGGTTGCTAGTTATAAATATAATGCACTAATTTATTTTTCTTTATCAATATAGAATAAGGCACGGATAAGTCGTATAATCATTGTTTACGCTACACATTGACTACCAGGATAACATTATCATTGGTATTCATAATAAGCAATGACTCCGAATCATGAGCTGTGAAGATGATGATACTGATGAATCATCTTTTACGTCGTTCTTAGGCAAAAGAGGGGTAGTGAACCGTATTCTGACTCCGTCACCACATGGAAATAGTTCTAAATATACTGAATCAAATGATTGTTCTCTATCGTTATAGAATACGGTATGGATAAGCCGTATAACCATTGTTTGCTCTTCACATTGACTAACAAGATAACATTATCATTAGTAATGCTTCTGATGTTTACGCGAGTATTACACATTTTATATACTACCTACTTTATATACTACCACCGGATCGGAACACGGCCACACTGAGAATGATCCGGCAAGAAAACTTAGGTGACATAATGCTAAATTGATATTAATTTTGAAGGCGGCTTACTTTAAGTTACTAAGAGACTTTAATTTATAAAATTATCTTTAGCTATTATTATTGTGGGTAGTATACTAGATTGCTAGGTTTCTTAAATATAATTACTATTAATTTTAATGTTAAATAATTACTAACCATAAACAATTTAATTTTTTCATATACAATCATTTTCTTCTTACACTGGCAATTAATTTGTATCAAAATGTGGGTCAATATTTAATAACTATTTTCTGTATCGGGTAGATAATTATAAATTTTCTGCAATAACGATGACTTGTTGGACGTGAGACATCTCAGTCCGCCTGTGACCATGAACGCTGCAAAGTGTTCGAAGCGTCGGGCAATCAAAAATCAAATACAAACGCGATAAAATCCGTAAAGTAGTTTTATTTAAAATTATCATTAGTATTCATAATAAGCAATGAACCAGAATCAAGAATATCTAAACTAATACAACGTTATCACCACTCCAGTTGGGAATGTAATAAAAACTTCCAATTAACCAGATCAAAAGTTACATTAACATCAAACTGCCAGCCCTAAAACTAAGGGTCAGAACTTATTACGTGCACAATTCACGGGCTGTAAAACCGGTGGAACTGAAACCTCATCTAATTAGTAGTATCGAAGGATGTCATGTTATGTGCTCTATTTGGTATACAAGACATATAAGTCCGCAAAATGTACGTGACGTAAATATATTGTGGGGTCAATGGAAAAGCGTCGTGTGTGTATTATATTAAAAAACAAAGGCATTCGAATTGACTGCACATATGGCGTATTGGTTAAGATACCGATATACCTTGCCAGTGTCGTGGGTTCGAATTTCACGCAAAACAACACTTTGTACAATCAACAAATTCTATTGTTCTGACTCTAAATGTAAAATATGTTCATCTTGTCTTATATATAAATTTCTAGCGTACGTGTGTATGTCACTGAACTCCTCCTAAACGGCTGGACCGATGTTACCAAAATTTTTTGTGTGTGTTCAAGGGGATTCAAGGATGGTTTAGATTCACAATTGGAACGGTAGGTGGCGCTGTTCAGGCCCAACAATAACATAACTTGAGAACGACTTCACCGATTTCGTACATCTTTCTTTTTAATTTTTCTTATACTTTGAAAAAGGCTTTTACGAAAAAAAAATAGAAAGTTGCGCAGAAAATGAATGACAATGGCAATGAATTTAAAAAACTAAACGACCAGGTATCTAGGTTATTTATCCATACTGCAACTAAACGGCTGGATGGTTTTAAATGAATTTTTGTGAATGTTTTCAAGTCCCCACTTGAAAACATTCACAAGTGAACCCGGTAGGTAGCGCTGCGATCGATTTCAAGGACAATTACTTTTATTTTATTTGAACAGAACAACGTCTGTCGGGTCAGCTAGTTAATTATATATTTGTAAAGTCCGCACCAACACAAGGATTATTTTCTTAGTGCAGGTGTTGTGTGTATCGATTTTGGATATCTTTTCATTTTTTTTCTATTCTAACGGTGGCAAACGAGCAAACAGTACATCTGATGGTAAGTGATTCTATCGCTCATGGACCTTTGCTAGACCGCTGCCTACTGTGAAGAAAGTAAAAGGAGTGTGAATGCGTGCAATGAAGTTCGGTGATACTAAAGGCATTACCAAAATCCACCACACGCAAACACCCTCAGAAAGTTGGGGTTCCGGCTCTCTCGCTTACCGAATGAAGCGCAGTACCTACCAAAATAGAGATCGTACTCAGACGTCAATTTTCTGCGAGAGTTTGGTACTACCCTGGACGGACCGCCTCGCGACTGTAGACAGTCAACTGTCAACAGTGTGGACCACAACCACTAGATAATTAAAGCTTAGCTAAAGATATTCGAAGATAGACAATGGAACTCTTAAATAATTCTTAAAGAATGATCTGTGATTGATGAATTCGTATGTCTATATATATTTTTCTCCCTTCCATAACCCTCGTATATATACTTAATCTTCTTCTGAGCCTTATGTAATAATTATTATTATACAGTTATGATATAAATACTTATTTGATTAACACAAATCAATTTCAAGGCTTAATGTAAGTAATAACGTCTACATATATTGACTTGAGAATTCTTACTATTTTTAATATGAGTAATAATTCAAGTAAATTTTCTGTTTGGTGACGGAGTAACAATACCATTCACCATTCCCTCTCCTGTCTCAGGGTGTGGTAAAAGACAACTAAGGGATTATATATGCATGCATAAAACATTTATGCTAGAGAAGACAGGCTAAATTTGTTGCAAGACACTTAAAAGCGTTTCCCGTGACTTCCTGAGGGTCAAACCTAGATGTTTTATACGGTGACAATTGTGGATCCTGAATTACGGAGGTTACAGTGATGGGAATTCGTGGTGAGATTAGTCACAACAACTGCTAGAGAATAAAAAACACAAAATAATAACCTATACCAACACGTCTGACTAGCGTGGGTATAGATTTCTCTCCTATTGTGGAGGAGGCTTGAAACCAACAGTAAAACGTATATGAGCTGAAATGAATGAATGAAATGGACAAATGAAATAAATATATGAAAAGATCGAATGATATGAATTTATGATATGAACTTATGAAATGAACAATTAATTCGAACGATTAATAAATGAATAAAATTAATGAATGATACAAAATGCACAAAGCAATCCATTCTACGTTTCAAATGAACATTTTTTATTTAACAAAGCTAAGTTTCACATTCTTAAATAGAGAAGTACAATACTGATTAGTTCCAGCTCACTTTGCCTGAAATACTTGATAAATTCTTTTAAATGCAACAGAGGAAATTAACACTAAAGGCGAGTCCACAATTATAGCGGGCTTCAGCTTTATATTTAACTAGCTGAACCAACAGATGTTGCTCTGTTCAAATCTAAAAAAATTGTTAAAGGAATTCACATTGAAATCAATAGCACGACCGCCACTTACCGGTTTCCATTATTAATCTAAACCATTTTCATATTGGCCTCAAAAAAAAAATATCGTCATCAAAATCGGTCCAGCCGTTTAGAAGGAGTTCAATTACATACACAAGAACAGAAGATTTATATATATAAAAATTAAATTTTCTCCACACCTTCACTAGCTTATATTTTATGTAACTAAATAACAAAGTTTCCATTCTTTAAATAACATAAGTGACTAAAGTAGGTATTTTGATAATGATAAAAAAAGAAAATTAAGTAAGAATACAATTCACCACCAATTGCCTGTGGGGATCGTAAAAGTCGACTGAGGGATATAATATGCACAGATATGTGGATGTTATCTCCTGTGAGGTAGTTATCTCACGGAAGGAGGCGGCGGTTTAAACGCGCGAGGAACTCCTGTACGGTGACACGATTCGCCGCCGGTGCTTCAGGTGGCGCAAGCGCAGAGATCCGACGTCTAATGCAATCCCAGCCGAGGCGCGACTGGAGTACGGAACAGCCCATCACGCGCAAGGAGGCTGATCACGAGAAAGAAGGGGAGGCAATATGACGGGTATAGGATCGCGCGCCGTCCTCTTGTCACCCTGTATAAGACGGAGAGCGTGTGTCCGCGTGTTAGCCCGCCCAAAAAAAATGCATCCAACAGAAAACACGAATATGATTCATAAAACTCACGGTCTAGCAATTTAGAAAAAAGATAAAAACGAAGAAGAATAGAGAAGGAAGATAAAAGTACACGGGATTATCGTGCTATCTAAGATTTTCATGTTTTTTAATACAGCAGGATGTTATCTTATTAAAATTAAAATAAATAAAAAAAACACAGGCTATTCGTAACTAAAAGGAGCATTTTAGTTAAATAAGTAAACATTAAATTACATTTAAAAACCATCACACAACCGCAATCATGGCCGCATAATCTCTTTTCCAAGCATACGGCAGACCCTTTTAAGGTATTATTAATACTTAATCATTAGGGAGCAAAGTACGGTTGCTCCACTGTTTTGTGACCAGAAAACAGGTAAAAACATTGACCGTCATGAAATAACCAGCTCTCATTAGTAAGGTTCAGAACTCGGTCTGAGCAATTCAAACAAAACTGAAACAATTTTACAAATTTGTCATCGCCCCTGGAATTACAAGGTGTTGCTCGATTACTCAATTTTCGTCAGACCTTCAATAATTAAGTCAAAGAGTTATGTCATATAAATCTATTATTATTCAATTGAACTATAATAAATCTTTCTCCGTGTGGTAACGGAGTAAGAATACGATTCACCGCCCCCTCTCTTGCCCGTGGGTGTTGTAAAAGAGGACTAAAGATATAATGTGCATATAACATATATGCAAGAGAAACAAAAACAGCATGTCTGACCAACGTGGTATGGTAGGTTAATTTCCCTCCTATGTTGGAAGAGATTCGAGCCCAACAGTGGGATTTATATGAGCTGAAATGATGATATGATAATAAACTTTCCTCTTGGAGTGATGGGTGAAAAATACAGGTGAGAATTACCAGGTGAATAAAACTTGGAATAAAACTGGCACAATTTTCTTGAAGCCCCTGTCCAATACTGGACGTCAATAGGATGATGATGGATGGATAACATTATCACATATTAGCCTATATAGGTCCTGGGCTCGTCTTCCATAATAGAAGGACAATTAAGCTAATATACCGCGCTGGTCAGACATATTGGCATAGGTTTTTATGTCGAGTTTTCCTTCTCTTGCATAGATGATATCTGCATATCATATCCCTTAGTCGCCTTTTAAGACACCCACGGGTAAGAGAGGGCATGGTGGATTGTATTCTTACTCCGTCACCACACGGACAAGTAGTAAATAATAAGTTCTTAAAATTATTTCTCTAGTTAAAAGGCAGGAACAGTACCGTTCCAACTACTCAGATCAACGAATCGCCACTGGTAAGTGGCGATGGGAAAGAATTACGGTGGGCAGGAGCGTACGTTGACCATCCATCGCCCAGGACAGATTATGCGTGTGTGTGTGTGTGTTTGGATCATAGAATATCCCAAAAAGAAGGGACAGTACCGCATTTATGAATCAGAATTATTATACATCAATAAATATACATTTTTGTTTTTTTAATTATTTAGTCAGTGATGCAAACGACGTAAATATCGTTCTAAATATCGTAATAATTTTCCTGTTATAGAACAAAGTATATGGTAATATTTGTTTTATGATGTTTAGTGCTAACATTTTTTATGTATTACAAATACATATAAATTTTGCCGTGTATTGACAGATTTTTACAGTAGTATTTTACGACACAGAGAGGTGCTTTTGAACTGTATACATATTTCATCACCACACGGATGGAACTTAATTAATAAGGTCAAAAAATAAGAGATTACTTTTTGATCTTCATTCATTCAGTTCTTCCTCAATTATCTTAGCTCAGTCACCATCCCAGCTGATATACATTTCACTCTTGGAGTCGAATCTCGTTTATACTCGGAGCGCAATTGACCTACTATAAATTCCTAGTCAGACATGCTGGTATATGGTTTCATTTTGAGCAAATTAAATTATTTATTCTGCAAAACCCCCTTCATGGCACTTACATATTGTCAAATTTTTACATCGACCACCAGATCGGAACGCCGCCACAAGCTGAGAAAATCCGGCAAGAAACTCAGCTGGCTGTCATTTTTTTAAATCCTTTAAATATATATAATTGTATACTTCATACGACATATGGTATGACGGCCTTCGTAATTGTACACATGTATGAATTTTCTAAATTTAGTTTAGCTTCTTATGATGTTATTTCCTTGTCATATCCATTAATTGTCTTTTTGGACATACACGGGCAAGAAATGGCATGGTAAATTGTATTCTTACTTCATTACCACACAGAAAGTCAGCATCATAGACATCCCATATATCAGTATATTAACAATTTTTAAACAAATCACTACTCTACACATTTTTAACCGTAAGAATAATAAGTCCACAAGCGTTTCACTTTTCCTACGGAGATCAAGGAATCGGTACCAGTGGTTAGTCCAATGGCCCTACGCCTTCCGTCTCACCGGCAGATTGGACTATATCTAGATCATAGCCGGCCAAGAAGACATTTCTAATTTAAAAATTAGAAAATAATACTGCAGTTTTAAAGAATTAAAACCAGATACCATTAAACCCGCCATTAAATAAATTCATAGATCTTTTTCGAGTATAAAGCAGTAATAATAATGATCAACGATAAATTCCTTTTATAAATGAAATACCTTGCATTTAGATGGAGAGGCAACTTCGGTTTGTCGGAACGGTTTCCAAAGTATTGCCAAGAATTTAATATAATTCATAAAGTTATGAGTATTTTAATAAGCTTACGATATGAAAACATAGAGCTTCGATTTATGAGTAGGGCTTCGAGCCTGGGGAGGGCCCCAATGTATTTTCGTTCTGCTAACTTACCTTAAAGATAATAACTAACCTGTGATAAATGCATACTAATATTAGTGGAAGGGTTTATTTGTTTAAACACACTAATCTCAAGAAGTACTGGTTTAAATTGAAAAATCTTTTTGTGTTGAATAGCGCATTTAAAGAGCAAGACTATAGCCTATTTAACATCATGCTACAACCAATAGGAGCGGAGCATCAATATGTTAAAATGTTAAAAATGGGAAAAATTTTGCTCTTGAGAGCTTCCATTGCGTGCGCTGCGTAAACGGTTAAAATTACGCAAATAATTATATAAAGGAATTATTTATTTTTAAAAGTTCTAAATAAAAGTCCGCGACCGCATTTGTTTAAGGTTATCTCACTATTAACTTTTTTATGGAAATCAAATTTGTTCTAAAACAATATATTATTTGTGAAAGTGTTTTATAAATATGAAATTAATTGCAATCAAATAAATATTTTATTCATCATAAGTATAAATATGTTATTCATCTATATTAATATTATAAAGAGGAAAGATTTGTTTGTTTGTTTGTATTGACTAGGCTCCGAAACTATTGGACTGATTTCAAAAATTCTTTCACCAATGAAAAGCTATAATATCAGAGAGTAACATAGGCTATATTTTATCCCGGTATTCTCACGGGATTGGGCACTACGCGGATAGGGCGACTGAAACTGAAGCGAGGGCGGGTTGCTAGTTTTGAATAATAACATACCCAAATCTTATAAACACACCATTACTTTCACCCAATATTCCTATATTATTTCTGTTCCTGTCTCATTTTTTAATATACCTAGTGGCACTATCGTCATCTTACCGATCATAAGGTGATACAAATATAATTTGAGGAAGGTTATAGGCTCTATAGCATCACTCTAAGACACATAAACGCGGGCAAAACCGTAGCCACAGCCGAGTATACAATAGCCTGGTGTATAATATTCTGGTGTATAATTTTATATAGATTACTGACAATGCTATGAATTTATGAAAGGTGATTTAGACAACACCTTTTTTTTATTGCAAACGGTTGCAAACAAGCAAACAGTACACCTGATGGTAAGTGTTGCTGCCGCTCATGGACCTTTACAAGGCCTACCGCGAAGAAAGTGAGGGGAGTGTGCATTGAGGCTCAGTGATACCAAAGGCACCACCGAAATCCTCCACACGCAAACACCCTCAGAAAGTTGGTCTCTACACCTCTTCCTCATCTATGATGGCTGAATGGGATAGCAATTGAGCCTTTTGCTTTGACTTTGTTGACTTTTAAAAATTTTAAAAGAAATAAAAAACGTACTCAAACAATATGCAAATATATTTATTTAAACCTGGTAATTACCGGAGTGACAAACGTATGCAAGTAAAATATTTATTAATAAAAACCCTAATTAAACGCGATAAAAATTGTAAAAAAATTTCTTGTTTATTAAATAAATCTTAGGTAAGGTGTAAAAAACGGACGACGTGGCGTAGGACTCACTTCTCGGTGGACTGAACATAGCGCAGGACGTCCTCCTACTAGGTTGATTAACAACATCTTGAAAGTCGCAAGCAGAGGTGGATGCAAACGACACAGGACCGTTCCGATTGTCATTATCTTGGAGAGGCCTATGTCCAGCAGTGCACGTTTGTGGGCTTATGAATGGAAAGAACAAAATAATTTTAATATAATTAAAACTCCAATTCTTTACAAAAATATTGATCTTTTATATTTACGCTCTTTACGATTATCTTAAACTCAACATTTTTCTGTTATTTATCACCAGAAAACATTGAAAGGTCCAAATTTTCATTTCAAATTTATTCGACTCAATGTAATAAATTATCAATTAGGAAGTCGATAAATCTCCAGGCGGACCCTTGTTCGGCAATCGTACGTTTTTTGACCTCCGATTTAATGGCCATCGACTTAATAACTTCAACTTTTAACAGAGCTGAGAACACTTTAACATGAATCCATATTCATGAAGGCAGTGTCTTGAAGCCTTGTGAAGCATTCCCCAGTCCAACACTGCGTTTTATTCAATTAATTCTCGATATCGACGTGGATTTTAGCAGAACCACTCAACGCTCCCTTTTAAAAGGATATCTTAGTCTATGAATATTCTGCAAAGTACTTCAGCTAACAAGTATTAGTAGGGGAACCGTTGAATCTAAAGTATATACCCATGATTGTATCAAGAATTACTAAGTGTAATGTATAGCAATGTTATGGCACACGACAAAGATATTATTGTCAACAATATGCTTTTTCAAAAGATTTCTTAAATTTATTTTATAATAACCTTCAAATACTTCAAAAATTTCTTATTGAAGTGAAACAAAAATAATAGACTAGATAATAAATATACTGTTTGATCGAAAAATTTCTTGGTCGTTTATTGTGAGAGACGATGAAATGTAACTCTGTAATCTATATTTCAGCAGAACTAGTGTCTTAAATTGTTAAGAAATTCGTAAAACCTAAGCTTTTAACAACTGAAAGATTTATTGTAAGTTACGTGAAATAGTGAACGCCAGGAATCTGTTCTAAAGCCTAACATTCATGTTAATCTATAATTACTTGTGATAATTAAGTATTTTTTATGTAAATTGTAGATTTTTTTTCTTATTTTTCAGTAAACATACTTATTTTATATAACTTATATCATTTTACACGAATAAGTTTTTAATGTTACCTTATCCCAACAGGTTACAAAACAACGCTATTAAATCCGTTAACAGGCATTTAATTTTGAAAATCGGATGTCTTTTCTACAATGAATTATATAAAATCATTCAATGAATCAATGCATTATACAAAGTTATTGTACAAAATAGGTTTACAATAAGAGAAACTTTAAGAGTTGCGCCAGTAACGTAAAAGTTAAGGAATTAATGATTAACGTGATATGGGCATGTGATGAGACGGGATGAAAGTATTGTTGTGAGGAAAGTTTATGTGTGAATGTTGGATGCTTTAGGGGTAAGAAAGCATGGATAAACTACGTGAAGTATCATGTGTGACATCAGATAGAGCTGTATGGAAGGAGACTTCATTGAGTTGTCCCCAAGTAATTGAGTTAAAAGCAGATAAATGGTGATGGAACAAAATAGGGAAATTCAAAGATTATATTCAAATGTGATTGATTACAAATAACAGTTTTATCGAGTCGTAAAAACGCCGATAACATGGCAAATCCATCGCAATATGTTTAGCAATTTTTCCACAAGGACCAAAGTTTTACTACACCACTCTGGATCATATTAGGCTGTAAAGAAATATTGAAGAATCACTACCGACTTTTATCGCCACGCATATCGCAACACTAATGCGTTATTATCTAACAAACTTAACCGCCAGTGGTTATGATTTGTTACGTCATAGTTCAAACAATTTGGAAGTGTGTCGTGTAATAAAACAGATAATTTGCATAATTTATTGTGTTTACTCTTGTGTGACTGTCGAATATACAACGTGTTTATAGCTGTGTATTACGCATACATACATACATACATTTGTGCATACATATTTAAGTATAGTACCGGGGTACGATTACCGTATTTGAGGAAATATGAAAGTTGCGTCAACGAAAGTTAAGGGGAGAATGCTTGATGTGATGAGAGGGTAAGAATGTATTTTTGTGAAGATAGTTTTATGTATCAATGTTGAAGGTTTTAGGGGTAAGGGAAGATCAAAGAAACGATGGATGGACTGCGTGAAGCGTGATATGAATAGATAGGGAGTGTCTACATAGATGACGTCACATAGAGCTTTATGGAAGGAGAGGATGTATTGGTCGTCCTAAAGTAATTAGGATAAGACCAAGATGATGATTGATGATGTAGTACTATTACAATGCTAGTTCGAAAGAAATGCGTGGTCACCCCTTCCTTAAATTAGTAGAGAAAAACAAAAAGTTATCTCCAGTGGGGTTACGTTGTTGACAATTTTCTCCTTACAGATATGTTTGGATTGGCTCGTATGGCGTAGCTTCACATTAGAGCAAAATATTACCGTCTGAATAGTATTACTGGCGCTTCATTCGGTAAGCGACAGAGGCGTATACCAAAACGCTATAGTAGACAGCTACCTGGCTAAACCTTTAGCATTCATGAGCAGTAGTTTCCACTTATCACTATTCATTATCATCATATTATAATCCCTTAGTCATTTTATCCGACACCCTGCAAGAAAGGGGGCGGTGAATTGTGTTCTTAATCCGTCACACGGAAATTTAAAGAAATTAAAACAAAATAAAACAAAATTCATCGTCAAAATTCCAATCATCATCATCTCAGCCCATATACGTCCCACTGCTGGGCACGGGCGTTCTCCATTATGGAAAGCAAATTGACCTACTATACCATGCTGGTCAGACGTATTGGCATGGGGTTTTGTTTCGAGTTTTGCCTCTTGCACAGATGTTATATACATATTATATCCCTCAGTCGTCTTTTACGACATCCACAGGTAAGATACGGAGTGGTGAATTGTATTCTTACTCCGTCGCACACACAAAATGCCAATATTCAGAAAAAAAATGAGAGCGAAGTAGGCGAAGTTATAAATAAATGTATATAAATTAATTAATACATTCAAAACAGCTAACTCATTTCGTGGCCACTAAACGACGCCGGTATTAACTAAATTTCGCACAAGTGCAAACGATTTAATATGTATAATTTAGAGAATAGCAACACTTATAAGCGCAATTTTCGTGTAAAGTGCTTAGGGAGGCAACAAAAGCACGCCACCCCATGTGTTATAAACGACTGAATAACTATTCATTAATATTATACCTTAGTTTTGTTTCACGAGTGCTATATGCTGGCGACTTCGAATATCACCTAACTACTACTAATCCTAACATTGGGTGGGTGTCGTAAGAATGACTTAAAATTTTACGTCGACCTGAGCCAACTCCTTCTGTTGCCGACTAATTAGTAATTATATTCCCAAGCAATATTGGTGCGGCTAGTCATATTTTTTTTTCTAGTGGCAAACCGTAGTGTGTCGCGCACTGTCCGAACGGTCCAGGGCGACCGGAGGGGCGTGACGGCGAACGAGCCCATAGTTTGCCGGGTACCTCTCTCAAGCGACATGTGGACGGACCACCGGTACCCGACTTTCTCATCAATGCCCTGGTCAAAAAACTATTTTGAGGGTTCCATATCCAAAGGATAAAAACGGGACCCTATTACAAAGACTGCTGTCTGTCTGACCATCTGTCTGTCACCAGGCCGTATCTCAAGAACCGCGATAGCTAGAAAGTTGAAATTTTTACAAATTATGTATTTCTGTTGCCGCTATAACAATATATATTAAAAACATAATAAATAAAATATTTAAGTCGGGCTCCCGTACAAAAAAACCTAATTGTTATAGAAAACAGTACGGAACCCTGCATGCGCGACTCCACTTCGCACTTAGCCGATTTTTTTTTCATAAAACTAATTTCAACACTTTTACATTATGTGAGATGACACAAGAATACATACTGCTGCAACCAAAGTGATAATAATGAGTCTTGTTTTACAACTAAAAAGCCCCGAGAGTGGCTTCGATAGATCTAAAGAGCAACAACGCTATCTATAGTCATCTATTATCTATTAGCTTAGTTCGACCACTGTGGGGCAAACATCCCAAAGAGTCATCAAACGATCGTTACACTCGACAGACAGGTTGGCGAATACAGTTAGACTGTTATAAAGATGCTGTTTATTTTCTAGTTAATTCTTCAGCCAGTTTTTACAACCCTCACGAGAAAGTGAGGAGTGATTACAATTTCTATTCTGAACCCAAGATGGCAAGACTGTATAGTATATAAGAAGTATAGTTATATGATGTTATTTAATAAAATAGATTTGACTTATCGTGATTATTTTCATGGAAAAATGAGCGTGCTGACGGAGTAAGAAGACAATTTATCCTCACAGCTCATATACGACCCACTGTTGGGCTCGAGCCTCTTCCACAATAGGAGGGCAGCTGACCTTACTATACTATGCTGGTCAGACAGGTTGGTATAGGGTTTTGTTTCGAATCTTCCCTCTCTTGCATATATGTTATATGCGTATTATATCCCTCAGTCGTCTTTTACGACATCCACGGGCAAGGCGACGATTTATTTTTTTTAAAATAAAACTGCATTTAAATTCGTTTATTTAATTATCTATATGTATAAAAGAAAGTTGTGTTAGTTACACTATTTATAACTCAAGAACTGCTGTATCGATTTGGCTGAAAATTGGTGGGAAGGGAGCTTAGAACCAAGAGACTGACATAGGACTTTTTATCCCATTCGATCGCGTTCCCGTGTAACGTGACATAAAACGTCAAAGAGAATATAAGACACTATGAAACGTGGTACAACAAAAACGCATTTGATATGTAATAACAAAACGCAAATGACAGCTAAACGTAATTTTGTCTGTGATTAAGTATGGTTAAAAATTTGATAATTATAATTTTGTCAGAAATCAATAATTAGTAATTTGTATTCTGTTTGAATCATCATTAACATTGTCGCGACGAAGACGATTCAATCTTTCCCGACAAAGCCGTAATGATTCTTCCATTAGAGACTATATTTTCGGAAATTAAGAAAATATATCTACGACAAAAAACGCCACGAAGTTTGCCAGGTCAGCTAGTAATATAATACCGACGTCCTCCCCGAGGGGGGGACGTCGGTCGATGGGAGGGTACCCCAATAGGGGGTATTCCGTCGGGCCGACCACTGACGACAAGTTAACGCTGCTCCAGTGGTCGGCCCAACGACGAAGGCGACGTGGTTTTCGGGTGGGTCGCGGGAGTTGCGTGCTTAAGCCCCTCTGTCGCCCCGGACGGAGTGGTGCGGAGGCGCGCCGACCGCGGCCCACCCACAAAAAAAAAAAAAAAAGCTAGTAATATAATAAAACTCAGGCGCGACGTATTTACAAATATACATATAATGAAGAAACATGAGTGAGACCGTGTCCGTATGGTGACGGAATAGGAATACAAAGCGACATTTTATGACATGTCGTACTCGAAATATAACCCTATACCAACCTATCTGACCTGCATGGTATAATAAAGTCAATTTCCCTCCTACTGCGGAGGAGGCTGGAGCCCAGTAGTGGGACGCATATGTGCCGAAATGATGAATGATGAGTTCTCACTCGTCATTACGAATAACCATTTGTTTCTTTCGCATTTCCTGCGTAGAGATCAAACCCATGACGGTCATTAAGGCGAGGTCTACGCAGCGTAGAGCAATGCTACGATAGCGTAGCCTACAATCTCGTAATAACGACAAATCATGTTGGCGTAGTACACTACTCGTAGCGTAGATAAATTATTCTAGAATTCTTCAGCTTCTTCTTTATTTTACTCTCACTAATAAGCACTCAAGTCTTCTTCACAATGAGAGAGAAAGTCGCTCACTATCCTATACTGGCTGGAAGGGTATTCTTATGGTTAGTTTTGAGCATTCTCTTGCAGTGACGGTATATGTTGTCGTAGTTGTTTAGAGGTGTTGGTATACGGCCCTATTGCCAGTTTTCCTTTTCTTGCAAAAATGTTATGCATATTAAATCCCTTAATGTCTTTTACCACGCCCACGGGCAACATAAGAAGTGGTGAATTATATACTTATTCCATCACCACACGAAAGGTTAAATAAAAATGTAATCGTAAGATATTAAATATTTTAGATATTTCCTTCAAGAACTAACACAAAAAGTATTGTTCTATATAAATGTATATAGTTAGGTCCATTGTTTTAACCTTCATGGATATCTATTATTCTATTCCCAGTTAGTTTTATACAGCTAGTTAATAAAAAACCTACTAAAAGGCTTTTTGGTGATCACACATTTATTTTCATTAGGATCTAATTGTTTGCGTATACAAGTTGACCTTGTTAAAGAGTAATGAAACAGATTTCTATAGGTGGAAGTGTGAGTCCGACTTGCTCACGAATAGTTCTGTACCAATTGTATAAATTTTAACAACACCGAGAAACATTTATTTTTAAGAGAACCCTATTAATTTTGTTTTCTTCTTTTCTATAAGTATTACTACTACTATTGGATACCGATATAGAAGTACCGTAGATTAGCGAAAATAGAGTTAAAATTAATCAATACAACGCTGACTAAACGGGTAAGCATTGGGTTTTATTTAGAATTTTTCTTGTTTGGTAGACATGTTCTTAAATTATTCAATTGATTTCTATAATAGACAGGAAAAAGGGTCGAAAACCTTCTATTTTAGTACGTCACATTTAATTTTATTTTTGAACTATTTAATTTTATTTTTTGTATTGAATAAGGATGCAAATATTGAAAGCAAAAACATCGATGTTTTAGAACAAACATCGATGTGCACAAAACATCGAGCTAAAAACATCGATATATCGATGTTTTCTTAAAGATCTATAAAATCTCAGATACTTTCCTTGCGGGATTGCGATGACCATTTTTTTAGTTAATTTCTAAGAGTAATAACTTATAATCAATGTTATGCAAGCATATTTTTTACATGAAGCACCAACATTTGCGTGATGATTGTAATTTTTTTTAATTTATTTAGAAACAGAGTAACTCACACTAACTCAGGCTCCGCTATATGTACCATACTTTTTAAATCATGCAGGCAAAACATTGATGTAAAAACATCGTATAAATGATGTTTGACAATAGTGAACATGGATGGCCAGCATCGATGTTTTTTTATTGAAACATCGATGTTTCTGAAACATCGATGTATCGTTTCCATCCCTAGTATTGATAGCAGCAAGAGATGTGTCACAACTTTAGTTTTATTTTCAGTCTAAATATTTCTGAGATGACCTTACAAAGGATTTTCAGTTATGGGTTTACGATAATACCTCTGCTGAATCCTAAAAACTATAATTTATCACTAGTGTGACATGTATTCTATCCTTAAAGGTTATATAGTTCAAGGTCTTACACGATTCAAGTTGATAATTTTGTTATAAACGTATAGGACTTCTCATTGCTGATTACTGGCCTCAAATCTTGAACTGACTAAAATATGCTGTTGAGTTTTACAAATCTCTATACTGAGTAGTAGAATTTTGATGGTTCAAAACTATGTTCTTCGTTGGAGGACAATAGGCTCGTCCTATATTCTGTTAAACTTATCATGATTACGGCTCATATATGTCTCACTGCTCAGCTAGAGCCTCCTTAACAGTAGGAGGGCTTGATCTACTTTATCACACTGTTCAGACATGTTGGTTTAGGGTTTTATTTTGAGATTTCTTTCTCGTATTAAAAATATGAATAAGCATTTATTTCACTTTTTATAGGTAATTACCACGTTCTTTTATGGAAGTGTTTTATTTTAAGCGTTAAGCGATTACTTTACGTCATATTTTTATCACCTATAGCAAAACGTTTGACGTTTGTATATGAGCTGTGATAATGATGATGACAATTTGTCAATGTTTACTGATCATTTTTACACGAATTCGGTGTTCAAAGTCCTTGAGATGATAGTAATCATGATAGTTAATAGTATTGATTTTGCAATATTTTAGTAAAAGTATGACGATGTTTTAAATAATTTTGAAATATACATAAAAGAACCGGTACCCGATTAAAAAAACTGAGTGCTATTGCAAATGTACAACAACGTACAAAAAGTCTGAGTCAAACAAAGTTACAAGAGAGTTTATCCACTTTGGAGTCCATAATACGCTTTATATTCAAACAACTAAATTTTTATTGTCTATAAACAAGTAGGAAGTCAACAGAACAACAAAGACAATCATTTATAAGGGGCTCACACATAACAGTGATTCGTGTAGATCCAGGGTCGGTCAAATTAATTTATTGTCCAAAAGGTTGTCTCCTGAGCCTCGTCCAAATACAGCCAAGTTTCGTAAGAACGCACAAGGGGGACAAAAAAATTATAATTTAACAACTTTCCTCCATCGTTTACGTTATGAGTTTAGATGGCTTTTTATTACAAAAATGGAGCTTTTGTTTAAGTTCAAAAAGATGAGTTAATGTGCTTTAAACCGTCCTGTGAGGACAGATTAATGAATGGAAGAATTACGTTCTTGATTGACTTTTGTTGAGGTAAGCTCTTTGTCAGTTGAAATTTGCTTATTGAGGCCGAAATTATTTTTATTACAAGTTGAATTCGAGTACCACCGCACTGAAAATGATAAAGCTGCCGCTTACAAGCTCAGTTACATTAGCTAAAAACATTATACCTAGAAAATAGAGGAGGAATGTAGAGAAAGAAAGAGAGAAGCAGCTAAGACTTTCTTAGTGGTACCATCCTTACTAATATTATAAATGCGAAAGTACGGATGTTTGTTTGTTTGTTACGCTTTCACGCTTAAACCACCAAACCGATTTCAAAAATTCTTTCACCGATGGAAATCTATAATATCAGGGCACTTGGGCTATATATTATTCCGAAATTCCCACGGAAACAGGAACTACGCCGCGGTTAAGGCGACTGAAACCGAAGCGAAGCGAGGGCGGGTTGTTAGTATCGAATAAAGAACAAGGTTGCAGACGAACGGTCCGGGGACTGTCTTGTTAGCGTAAAACTGCAATGTCTTTGGTCTTAGTCGTGTGGTCTAAATCGCCGTGTTAATAGATGTGTATTATTTTTGACTACTTATACACCACCTACACACCACATAATACCGAGGATATATATACACAGTAACAATCATCAACCACATTGGCACTCCACTATTATAGAAAAGTTAACGTTGGTATACATTTCACGGTACACAATATATAAACATCAATTAATACGCTCTCGTTATCTCCCCTAAAATGTCGCATCAATATTCCAAACTCCTGACCGATCAACGATCATCAAAACCCAATAACCAACCAATGATTCGAACGCAACAATCACTTAACACGCAAAATTTATCAATACGGTACGCCCAAAGCGCACTCCCGCCAACTTTTAATTGGAACAAAATCCCAGTACCGAAGGCGTTTTAATTAGGAAAATTTCCTACGAACAAGCGGACGCGATATAATTTCTATGCAAATTGAGCGTTTAACTTCGCATAACACAGTGGTATGAACGGTTACTTCCCGATGAAGGATCCACAAGTATATTCTGAATTAATAAAGAGCTAATTGATCAAGTTCTGCTGAAGGGGTTATTAATAACTTTTGTTTGATCAGCAAGGGGTGAGAAAACCAACATCTCAGTTAATACGGCTGTGAGAAGCATATGTACATACTATGTATATGTATTGTGACAAATAATGTTTCCATTTCTACCAACGACGTATTAAATTTTAAATAACAGCTAAGACAAGACTGTGGCGTCGAGATAAGAATACAATCATTGTCATTCCGCTATCTGTGTGAGTCATAAAAAATCCGAAGAGTGGGCAGCGCTTTCTAGAGCAATATAACACCTCATTGTGATCGCCAATGCGAGTGCAAAGCATGGCGGTTACAACACTATCCCCTCATTTGTCGAGGAGCCCTACATCCAGTAGTAGGCAAAGACATTTAGCTTTTCGGCGTCCATGTATGATGAAGCAATTCAAATATTAACAAGCATAACTTCCGTGTGGTGACGGAGTAGAAATACAGTTCATCACTCCCTATCTTGCCCGTGGATGCCGTAAAAGAACACTAAGGGACGTAATATGCACATAACATCTGTACAAGAGAAGGAGAACTTAAAATGAAACTTTATACTAACATGTTTTCGAGGTTCGTTAAGTGTACCGTTTTGTTTCACGATACAAAATTCAGTTCTTAGTGGCCATAATCGTTGAATATAGTGTTGAGCATCCGCTCTACTATCACACGAACAAGATAACATGAATATTTTGTATATTCACCCTGTAGTCCCATCAAAAGTCCTATCATATTAAAATCTCCAATAAACTACCACTTAAACTCTTTATATTTCAAAGCTTCTAGTAAAAATTTTACACTTTCATAGTTTTCTTTCAGATGTACAGAATGAGCGACTGGAAGAGATGGACATTTATTTCCGTTATGTAATAAAACGGCTTTCAAGCTTTTGGTCGAGCTGTCAATAAAAACACGCCACTCAGTGAGAACACAGGGCATCCTAATTGCTTCAAACAAACCTCTTATGTCGTTACAATAACAAAATCCATCTTTCCGTTTTCCACGTTCTTTACCAATGGTAAAGAACGTAGAAAACGTCTCATTTTTTTTTTTTTTTGGGTGGGCTGCGGTCGGCACGCTCCTCGCACCACTCCGTCCGGGGCGACAGAGGGGCGTAAGCACGCAACACCCGCAACCCACCCGAAGACCACGTCGCCTTCGTCGTTGGGCCGACCACCGGAGCAGAGTTAGAAAACGTCTCATGCCGACTTCGTTGGTCTGTTGTTTTGACATCAATAAGCAAATTCTATTGCTTCAAACGGGAACCCAAAAGCTCGGCCTTACTCTTAGGCAAATTCAAATCTCTTATTAAGTCATTGAAGTCTTCTGAGATAAGAAGATGAGGTTTTGGAGGTTCTTGTGACAGTACAAATTCTTCATCTTCAAGTAAAAGGATTTATTGTCATAACTACCACAAAAGCAAACTTTTTAAGTAATGGGGGTATTTTTTCTTCATTTTAAAGCATAGTGAATGGAAAAATCACAAAATAAATTTTAGGACAAAGATATTTTTTTTTTATGTAGAGTGGTGTAATCCGTAAGAATAATTTTATTTATAATGTAATAATAATTTGTATATTTATTCAAATAATAATGTATCATGCTAACATTTAACAAAACAAAATTTATATTTAACGAAGGATTATATTAATAAAAAATCTCGTGTTTAATTGTAATTACGTTACAATTTTATTACTTTAATTTACAATCGATGATGTCAATGCATTACAATCTGACTTGAATCGCCTCACTGATTACTGTACTCAAAATCAACTTGACTTAAATCCATCTAAGGTATGTTAATTTTAGGCTTGGTGTTAATTATAATTCTTGTGATTACGAGAGAACTTGCATTAAACATCACTTATTACCGTTATACGTTCGTCGTGACATATCTGATATAGTTTACCTATTTAAAATAGCTCAGAATTGTGTCGACTGTATAGAGTTAGTATCAAAACTGTCATTGCAAGTCCCGCATAGAACTCTGAGAAAAAACTGTCCGCTTCATGTACCATTAGTCTCAACCAATTATCGGCAGAACTCGTATCTGTGGAGAGTGTGCAGTAGGTTCAACGAACTAACGGCTGTTCACGATTTTGATTTGTTTAATACAAGTATTACTTCTGTAAAAACTAGACTAAGTGAGCATTTCTCTATTTATGGGGGTGTCAGTGGTAGCATTCCTTAGTATAAGCATTCTTTCTTTTTCATTTCTTCGATCTTTGCGTTTGAGTATGTGATTGGTTTCTCCTCACTGTCGACTGATGAATTTCTCCTATTGTAATAAATTATCTATCTGTAAGAACCTATAATTGGCTACCTGTTGTTATTCTGCTGTTATATATTACATGTAAGCTGTTGGTTCTGCTTGATGATAATACAGACTGGTTATGAGCAGCTCCTCATTCGGGCATTTTCTCGTTATTTCAAAAGGTGTTACATACATGTTTATTCTGTTGCTGTTAATATAATTGTAAAGCGTAGCGTGTTTTGCCAAACGAATTTGTTATTTAATCTGTGTTTTATGTTTGTGGCCCATGGTATTGGTCATGCTCACTGAAGGGTCTGTTTGCGGTAGCTACGAGGAGCGGGTCACTCCCTTCCCTCCATTGTGGTTGAGGGGAGTGATGGCTGCTCTAGTGGTTAACTCGTGATCGGGTGCCGCTTGCGGGATCTGGTCCAGCCATGGTACTTTTTCGTTATATTTAATAACTGTATTGTATGATGGTTCGAAAGGCATCACACTGGAGCTATTAATAGACATGTTGTTGTATATTATCTTATTAAAAAAAATAGTAAATGTATAAAAAAGAAGACAAGCCCACTGAGTTTCTTGCCGGATCTTCTCAGTGCGGTCGCGTTCCGATCCGGTAGTAGTGTAAGGTAAAATTTAAAAAAGTGACCATATGTAAGTGCCCCCGCGGGGTTTATGCATAATAAAGTATTTGAATTGAATTGAATTGAATATAAATAAATAAATAAATTACAATTTAAGATCAGGAGTTCGAATTAAGATCAACCATATTTAATTTACTAGAAGATCTATTTAATCAAATCGCCTAATAAATTTAGTACAAACTATATAACCACTAATTAGAATAAATTCTAATGTATTTTCATTAGAATTTATTCTTGAAACAAACTTATCAAAGAACAAAGTAACATTTCAGTTATTCCCTAAGCATTACAAAATATATCAGTTTTCAAATAAGATTCTTCTCAGCTTGCGCTCATAAAATGAATTATTTAGATACACAACACCTGTCTAAAACCAAATGCTTCTTAAGCACTTAGTTTTGTATTTATATAAAGCGATAAGAGGACCAAGTACTCTACCTGGTTATAAATTGTATCTTGGTAACATGATAAATTATTTAACCGAGCTTGGTTGGGTTTGTATTTACTGTTTACCATCGGCCAAGTGTATTTAAGAGAGGAAAATTATCCTATTCACAGAGGGCAATTATCCTTAATATATTATCATATAATATATTATTATATATTATATTAAGGATAATTGCCCTCTGTGAATAGGGATGATTTTGTTAATGGGAAATTGGATAACATCATATCAACTCATATTCATCCTATTGCTAAGCTGAAGCCTGATCCATTGTAGGAGAGAAATTGACCTATTATACCATTCCGGTTTTATTTCGAATTTATCTTCTCTTGCATATATTTTTCTCCGCTCATATATGTCCCAATGCTGGGCTCGATCCTCTTACGCAATAGGAGAGCAGTTGACCTACCTATATAGCGCTGATCAGACGTGATGATATAGAATAAAAGGAAGAATGCTCCAAATAATCGAGCATTCTTCCTTTTACATAAATGTTAATATGCATATTACGTTTTTTAGTCTTTTTACGACACTGGCGGGCATGGTCACAGAAATATTAATACTTTAGAAAGGCCATTCCGCTAATTTTGTTCGAAAACCAGCGTGGCATAATTTCCCCCTCCCGCTAATGTTAACACATATGCAAGGTCTATGCTTACAATAATTTCACCCACTAACATAACACACACACATCAATCTCGAAGCTGCAATTGGTACACAAACTATAACTAAGTTCTGTCGGCAACGTATACTCACATATAAAAAAACACATGTACGCTAGTGCTTGCCATGGTCGATATACTACACGATATTTATTTAGCCTGTTTTATCGAAACAAAAATATTAATGTCTTTAAAGTAAGCACTTACTTGTGTGATGTGTTGAAGTTATTTGTAATACAAGTCAGTAATTTAACAGTAAAATCATGCAAATAAAATACTCCTCACTACACTCTGTATAGGACAGAAAATTTAAGTGCTATAATTAATTACGTAAGCGAGTAGCGATTTGTATATTATAATGTTCCCATATATGATAGACACCAGTACACATGATACAATTAAAATATATTAAAAAGAGACCACAGTCAAGTTTATAAATCCCTGCATCTTGTAGAGGGATCTGGCACTTAACAGGTGATAAGAACTGACTAATCCTCTTGAGTGACTTAAAATAAGTTTTTATGGAAGCCCGTTTCAGGATGAAGCCAATCTTGTCAGTGACTCCTTTCACATAAGATACTGCAGGGAGGCGCTCAACTGTGGATGGTTTCACACGGTCTCTGCGACGGGGGCCATGGACGTCTGTAATAACGTTGACTTGTTTGGACGTCAGACATCATAGACCGCCCGTGACCAGGAATGCTGTAAAGTATTCGAAACGTCGGGCAATCTTATATCAAATACAAACGCGATAAAATCCATATAAGTAGTTTTATTTACAATGTGTAGTGCTCGCGTAAACATCAGATATCATTCTTAAAATATGTTAAAATATTATTGTTTATAGGAAATCGGTTTATTTTTATTGGTGTTATTCTTTAATTTAAAAAGCAAAACAGTTATTTAACTTTTTGAAATAAAACTTCTTTGTCGGCGTTGGAAAAAAAATTACCGTCACATTTTTTCGTTACGCGCCATCTTTTTCTCGTCCCCACCACGGTAGATTCGAATAAAGAGTACTTTCTCCAATGGAGTAGGGATAGCATGTCGTTTAAGCGGACATAAAGGGATAAAGGGGTAAAGGGATAAAGGGATAAGGTGATAAGGGGATAAGGGGATAAAGGGATAAGGAGATAAAGGGATAAAGGGATAAGGGACAAAGAGACAAAGAGACAAAGGAACAACGGGACAAAGGGACAAAGGGACAAAGGATAAAGAAGTTTCACTTCTGCTATGCGTACTTTGTACACACGTTCATTTTTTTTGATATACTGGTACTGTTACTTATTAGTACAGTTTTGTTTATTGTTAACAAAAATGTACTAACATTGTCCGTGTGGTGACGGAATAAGAATACCAATCACCACTCCGTATCTTACCCGTGGATATCCCATCCTAATATATTGAGACGACTAAGAGATAAAGTAAGCATATAACATCTATGCAAGAGAAGAAAAACTCAAAACAAAACCCTATACTAACCTGTCTGACTACTATAGTATAGTAAGGTTAGTTTGCCTATAATTGCGGAGGAGGCTCGCGCCCAGCAGTGGAGCGTATATAAGCCGAGATGATGACTATCATGTCAACATTTCTTGGAATAAAAATTCAACACTTATGAAAAGTTAGAAATCAACACTTATAATGATAATAACTAGTAATGAATGACCAGTCTCAAGAAATTCATTCTTATCATAAATTATTTCATCTTAAGGGGGATTAGAACAATTATTTTGTACGATAACTAAATACCTACTTAATTAAACATTTAGTTTTCCAATAAAAATAAAGATGTGATATTTGATCACTTTACCATTATTTTAGCATTCTACAAAATGTTGTGAACAAATTGGGCTAGATTTAGTTGGTATTTAATTAACTATCAGTTGCTTTAATCCGTAGTTTTAAATGGAAGATCCTTTGTTCAAAGATAATTTTATAAAGATATATATATGTCGCCGCGAGGATTAATATTCTTAATAGTTAATATTCTTGATTATGAGATTACTATTGATTACCTATTGTTATATGTAGTAAACTATTGCTGCATTATATTATTGTGTAAATTAAATCATGTTGAGTATTCATTTAGGCTCGTAACGTAATAAATAGTATCGTCACTTGATTAAACGCGATCTATCACCATACATGTAATCAATTTAAATAAATCATAAAGCGTTTAAAGTATTCTACATTTAATTGCCTAATAAAATAACAATATTGTTTAAAATAGATTTTATAAAATAACGGCTCTAAAATATTTTGAATTACTTCCGGTGATTTTCAAATAGTACGGTAGACAAGTACGTCCGAAAGCTATAAAAGCGCGAGTGGCACGAGCGATGCGTTCAGTTCGTTGCCGGTGTTCAAAGGAGTAACATTGTAAGTAGAATCACTGTTAAGTTTGTAGAATTAATGTCAGTCTGATTAAAAATTGTTTATTTATTATTGCTTGTTTTAATTTCAAATCTTATTTAAAAACCATAGTATATTGCCTTACATATATTACGTTATTGTGATAGGATTAGTTATTGATAATTGATAAAGGGTGGCAGGACCGGTAGACCGAACAAGGGTTCACGGTTCTGCTCCCCCTTTTTTTAAGAAGTCTTCTCCTTTTAGTCGATATCAGAAGTGGGATAAAACCCACCCTTTTTACCAATACTGTCCGTACTGTACTGTTTTCAGATTGCATAACGGTGTGAAGCTACAATCATTTGCTGTAATGGATGCACAGGATGAAGCAGCTTCACTAAGCTCGGCAACCAGGGCTGTACCTGAAATGGGAGACGCCGGCTCGAGCACCACTACCAGCATGGCGATGACGCTACAATCGCAGTCTGGTAACGTACCACCAGAGTTTTATCAGCATATGATTACCATAATGCAAAGTATGAGTGAACGATTGTCTAAGCAGACCGATAGGGTTAAAATTACTGATGTATTTCTGCCATCATACGATCCAGATGGCAACGTAGGCGTCCGCGAGTGGTGTAATCACATTTCTTTAGCAAAGACTAATTATGAGCTCAGTGATTATGATATTCGTATGAAAGTTACTAGTTTGCTAAAAGGCCGCGCCAAAATATGGGCTGATACTTGGCTAGTCACTACATCCACGTGGGAGGAACTGTGTCAAAATATCATTACTACGTTTGAACCAGAAAACCGTTACTCACGAGATATATTGAGATTTAAAGAGCACAATTACGAACCATTTAAGGATATAGCACAATTTTTGTCACAATCATGGATTTTATGGAAGCGTGTGACTAAGGATAGACTCGATGCTTATGATGCAGTGGAAGCAGTTATAGGAACTATAGGTGATGAACGCCTTAGGATAGAATTGATGAATGCCAGGGCTACCTCAGTGCCAGAATTGATATCGGTTGCCTCGTCTATTCGCACCAATCACCAAAACCTTAATCAACCTTTAGCTAAACGTTCAAAATACTCTGTAGATAACCGCAACTCTTCTTTCTGCAGCTTTTGCAAAAAACCAGGTCATGCTTCTCGCGACTGTCGCTATAATAAAAATACAGCTTTAGATTTGGACAATAAACGACCAGATAAAACTAATAATATACCGATAGGACCACCTAAACAAACTGACAATAGGATTTGTACATTTTGCTCTAAGTCTGGTCACACATATGACACGTGCTATCGTAGGGAACGCCAAATAACATCTAACATTAATTCAGTTACTAAAAGCAGATCGTGCCTAAATATTATGCGCGTCCATATAGGAGACAAACTCATTGATACTGTTTTTGACAGTGGTGCCGAATGCTCTATTATGTCCGAGACTATCGCCAGTAAATTACCGGGTAAGCGACGATATATGGTTAATTATCTCGGAGGTATTGGACCTTTTCCCGTAGTCTCCACAACTATGCTAAAAACGGTTTGTGTCATCGATAATATAAATATTGAGATTGAATTTCATATCTTACCAGATTATGAAATGACAACAGATGTTTTGATAGGCGCAAACATATTAGGCGGGTCGGGATTGACTGTTGTCATAACCGAAAATACTGCTACTTTGTATCGACAGCCTCAAATTATGCATGTGCAATCGCAGCATGCATTGTTTGACAATATAAATCACGACCTAAATGATGCCTCCGAGATTGATCAGCTATTTCTATTATTAAATAAATACGCCCCTATTTTTACGCGCGGTTTTGCCCAAACTCGTGTTAAGACTGGTCAACTAGAGATACGCCTCAAAAATCCCGATAAATTTGTCGAACGGAGACCTTACAGGTTAAGCCCGGTAGAGCGTGAAAAAGTCAAAGAGATAGTAAAAGAATTAATTGACAACGATATTGTACGCGAAAGCAAATCCCCTTATTCTAGTCCGATCATTCTAGTGAAAAAGAAAAATGGTGACGACCGCATGTGCGTGGACTATCGAGAACTGAATGCGAATACTATACGCGATCATTACCCACTTCCTTTAATAGCGGACCAGATTGACCAGTTAGCCGGCGGTCAATATTACACGACACTTGATATGGCTTCTGGGTTTCACCAGATTCCTATAGCTCCGGACTCCGTTGAAAAAACCGCATTCGTAACCCGGGATGGACTTTTTGAATATAAGACGATGCCTTTCGGGTTATGTAATGCACCTTCTGTGTATCAGAGATGCATAAACCGTGCCTTAGGTCCTTTGTTAAGTCCAGGTAGCGCTGACACGGTACACAATGATAGCGTAGCTCAAGTTTACATAGATGACGTCATAAGTAAATGCCGCGATTTTTCGTCTGGTCTTGCATACCTAGAAAGAACTCTAATAGCATTACGTGAAGCAGGATTTTCCATTAATATCGATAAATGCCTTTTCTTTAAGCGATCAATTGAATATCTTGGTAATGTAGTAGAGAATGGTCAAGTCAAACCCAGCCCAAAGATCGAAGCATTACTAAAAGCCCCTGTACCAACCAATGTAAAACAAGTTCGTCAATTTAACGGTCTGTCGGGTTACTTCCGTCGTTTTATACCAGATTTCGCGCGAACCATGTCCCCTCTTTACGATCTCACTAAACAAGGCATTAGGTGGCAATGGACTCACATTCACGAACAGGCACGTCAAAAGATCATTCACCACTTAACCTCTGCACCAGTCCTTACAATATTCAGAGAAGGAGAGCCTATAGAACTATTTACTGACGCAAGTAGTATTGGGTTTGGAGCCATACTTATACAGATTATCAACCAACGCCAGCATGTGGTAGCCTACTTTAGTATGCGTACCACAGACATAGAAAGTAGATACCACTCATATGAACTCGAGACGCTGGCCGTAGTCAGAGCCATTAAACATTTTCGACACTTCCTCTATGGCCGCAAATTTAAGGTCATTACGGATTGCAATGCACTTAAAGCCTCTAAGCACAAAAAGGATTTACTGCCTCGTATTCATCGATGGTGGGCTTATCTCCAAAACTTTGACTTTGACATAGAATACAGGAAAGGCGAGCGGATGCAGCACGCAGACTTTCTAAGCAGAAATGTGGATCCTCTGACTGTCAACGTTATGAGTAATAACCTTGACTGGATAAACATCGAGCAACGACGGGATAGCCAATTACGGCCAATTATAGATGCCCTTCATAACGGTGAGAGCGTGGCAGGGTATCTTCTAGACGGTAATGTTCTCAAATTTGAAAGACGAGATAATATTCTAGGCATACAAAAATTGATCGTGGTACCCAAATCATTCCAATGGAGCCTCGTGAATACTTTTCATTCTGCCCTTAAGCATCCTGGTTGGGAGAAGACTCTTCACAAAATTAGGGCAACTTATTATTTTGATAAAATGAGCAGCATAGTAAGAGACTTCGTAGACAACTGCATTATATGTAAAACATCGAAACAAACGTCTGGAGCTACTCAAGTGCAATTACATCCCATACCCAAACCCGTAGTACCATTCGAAGTAATACATATGGACATAACCGGCAAGTTAGGTACTCCAAGAGAACAGGAAAATGTAGTGGTTACAATAGACTCCTTCACTAAGTATGTGTTATTGCGCTATACTAATGACAAAAGTCAGCATAGCACCCTAGCGGCCCTGAAGCAAGTGGTTCATCTTTTTGGGGCTCCGAAACTAATCATTGTAGATGGTGGACGCGAGTTTTTAGGAGAGTTCAAAATTTATTGTGACCAATTCGGCATAGAAGTACATTGTATAGCACCCGGTGTCAGTAGAGCAAATGGCCAAGTGGAACGGTTAATGTCTACATTAAAAAACGCACTCGTGATGATAAAAAACTACGAGACTCCGCAATGGCATACAGCATTAGAAAGCCTTCAACTTGCCCTAAACTGCACCGCACATGCAACAACGGGCGTCGCCCCACTTACATTATTAACCCGGCGCCAAAATTGTGTACCAGTAGAATTAATAAATTTAGTTAACTTCGACGACGCCTCAATCGACATCGAAGCACTTGAACGTCACGTACATCATAAAATGACTTTAATCTCCGCCAAAGATAAAGTCAGGTTTGATCGAGGGCGTGCTAAAATTCATGGTTTTCAACGCGGTGATTTTGTCCTAATAAAAAATAACCCCAGAAATCAAACTTCTCTCGATCTCAAGTTCAGTGTTCCCTACGAAGTTCACAAGGTACTTGATAACGACCGCTACCTTGTAAAGAAAGTAGTGGGCCACCATGGACGACCTCGTAAGGTTGCACATGATCAGCTGCGGCGTGCCCCACAACCGGGCGGTGCCGAACAGCTGGCCGTGTCGCCATCAGATGAGCAGCCTCCTGGAACGTCTAGTGACGCTGCGGAACATAACCACTTAGTCAACCCTGATGATCTACTGTCAGCTGGAGATCGACAAACTTAAACCCGGTGAGAGCTTACATTGCATACTTGGCTTACTAAAACGCTATTGACATGTGGAGATGTTTAATTACCCACATTATTATAAAAAGATGCTATTGATCTATGGAGCAGATCAATAAGCCACATTCTAAAAAGATGCTATTGATCTATGGAGCAGATCAATAAGCCACATAAAAGATTCTATTGATCTATGGAGCAGATCAATAAGCCACATTCTAAAAAGATGCTATTGATCTATGGAGCAGATCAATAAGCCACATAAAAGATGCTATTGATCTATGGAGCAGATCAATAAGCCACATAAAAGATGCTATTGATCTATGGAGCAGATCAATAAGCCACATAAAAGATGCTATTGATCTATGGAGCAGATCAATAAGCCACATAAAAGATGCTATTGATCTATGGAGCAGATCAATAAGCCACATAAAAGATGCTATTGATCTATGGAGCAGATCAATAAGCCACATTATTTTATTCTAAAAAGATGCTATTGATCTGTGGAGCAGATCAATAAGCCACATAAAAGATGCTATTGATCTATGGAGCAGATCAATAAGCCACATTATTTTATTCTAAAAAGATGCTATTGATCTGTGGAGCAGATCAATAAGCCACATTATTGTAAAAAGATGCTGTGGGCGTGTGGAGTCGCCCAATAAGCCATATGTAAACCCATCCTGAAAGAATAATAGTCCCCTGTGTACCACGGCGTAAAGTACCGCCCAGAGCACAGCATCGACCCACCTCTATCATCCTTTAGAGCCTCTGTTATGAACAGCATCAACCTTTCCCCCCTAACCTTCCTTTGATAAATACTATTACATTTAGTAAATGATATGAACCTGAAATTAGACATATTGTACTGTGGAAGTACTTTTGCCTCAAAAATCAACTTTATTACAGAACACTTCGAGAAGCGATGCAGGGCGCGCATCGCATATCAGTATGGCCGTGTCGCCGCGAGGATTAATATTCTTAATAGTTAATATTCTTGATTATGAGATTACTATTGATTACCTATTGTTATATGTAGTAAACTATTGCTGCATTATATTATTGTGTAAATTAAATCATGTTGAGTATTCATTTAGGCTCGTAACGTAATAAATAGTATCGTCACTTGATTAAACGCGATCTATCACCATACATGTAATCAATTTAAATAAATCATAAAGCGTTTAAAGTATTCTACATTTAATTGCCTAATAAAATAACAATATTGTTTAAAATAGATTTTATAAAATAACGGCTCTAAAATATTTTGAATTACTTCCGGTGATTTTCAAATAGTACGGTAGACAAGTACGTCCGAAAGCTATAAAAGCGCGAGTGGCACGAGCGATGCGTTCAGTTCGTTGCCGGTGTTCAAAGGAGTAACATTGTAAGTAGAATCACTGTTAAGTTTGTAGAATTAATGTCAGTCTGATTAAAAATTGTTTATTTATTATTGCTTGTTTTAATTTCAAATCTTATTTAAAAACCATAGTATATTGCCTTACATATATTACGTTATTGTGATAGGATTAGTTATTGATAATTGATAAAGGGTGGCAGGACCGGTAGACCGAACAAGGGTTCACGGTTCTGCTCCCCCTTTTTTTTAAGAAGTCTTCTCCTTTTAGTCGATATATATCATCATTTGCCTGCCCTTATCCCACGCTAAGTGGGGTCGGCACAACATGTACTTACCTTCCATAACCTCCTATCGGCCGTCATATCTGTACTCACCCTTTTCATACGCATGTCCTCATTCACACAGTCTATCCATCTCTTTTTGGGTCGCCCACGCTTCTTTCGTCCATCCACATTCATATCGATAACCCGCCTTATCACATGGCTTTCATCCCTCCTCATCACATGTCCATACCAAGACAACCTCGCGCTCCTAATCTTCTCTATCACTGGTGCTACTTTCATGCTTCCCCTAATATACTCATTTCTTATCTTATCTAACCTTGTGACCCCACACATCCATCCATTTAGTCGATATATATATATTTGGTAATTGGTCCCGAACATAGATATTTTATTACTATTATTTTGTTATTTCTATTTTATTAATTACTAAAGAGTGCTAATGAGCACTATGAAGTTTGTACTATAGATCATCATCATCGCAGCCCACATACGACCCACTGTTGAGTTCGGGCCTCCTCCACAATGGGAGGGAATTTGACCTACTAAACCATGCTGGTCAGACATGTTGGTATAGGGTTTCATTTCAAGTTTTCCCTCTCTTGCACAAATGTTATGCGCATATTATATACCATGGTCGTATTTTACGACATCCACAGACAAGATAAGATTTTTAAATACCTATTTAAAAATCGATAACTTATAGTATGTTGGACAACACTATCGATACGCGTGGATCAACGTCAATGTTTTGAATGAAAACGTATACTACCACGCTGGTAAGGTGGTTCTTAGTGATATCGTATTGAACGCAATACATTGCGCGGTTGCTGGACTAATAAAATGTGATATCCATGTATGGCAGATGATGTATAATATTTGGCTCTTTTTCTATTTCATAATTGTTGTTTATAAACGACATAATACTTTCATAAAATTACGAAATACCACTGAATTTATAAGTTTATGGACTTAACGATGAAAATAAATGCCTTCTTAGACTATAAATACGCAACTGTCTTTTTTTTCGACACGTTGTAACAGCGCAAGACGGCATATTTCTGTTTTTTGTCGGAGCTTCGTTCAAGGTTACTATATGAGCGCAACTAAGAGCCGGTAAAACGAATTTCGTCAATATTAAGACCGTTTGATCGCAATTGTGGCACGCTTGCCCCGCCCACATGGCCGTTCTATCTTATTAATTTTTCTGTGGACATGGTAGAGGGGTGGTAAATTGTATTCTTAGTCATCACAGACACAAAATAAAGATAAAATGATTCTATAATTTACTGTAATTTTTATTTAAGACTAGGTGAACCGGCGAACTTCGTACCGCCTTTTCTTCGTAATTACTTTGCTTAAGTATTTATCACTTTGGTTTTAGTATTATCCGTGCGGTGACGGAGTAAGAATACATTTCACCACCCGTGTATGTAGTAAAAGACGATTAAGTGACATACCCGCCTTTTCTTATCGATTCCAAAACCTTTTTTAATCTAGATCTACATGTAATTATGTCAAAAATGCCGAACCGACGGGACGAACATCAAATGTTTGACAGGTAAGAACAGTTTTTATGAGAAATTAAAATTATTGTTTTTAGTATTTTACTCGCAATTTTCCATATTTTCTCACCGTATAAACCTTCCCTGGACTTTCACAAATAATTCAAGACCAAAATTAGCCAAATAGGTCCAGCCGTTCTCAAGTTTTAGCGAGACTAACGAACAGCAATTCATTTTTATATATATAAGATGACAAAGTGTTTTGAGTTAGACTTTAACCAAAACATCTGTCAAAATTATATTCGAATCCATGCAGTAGTTTTTGCGTGCTGCAAGATCGAACATATAAACAGACAGACAAAAACACTAAACATTTTTGTGTTGGCTTCTGTTGCTCTAATAAAAACCTTTTACTTCAATATAATTAATGTATAGACACTTGCCAATTGCAATTTCATTATAAGTATAGATAAACATAAAATATTTTTTTAAAAGACAGAATTCTATCGATTATTTAAAAACCTTTTCGTTTTTCGTATAACAAACAAAAACTATTTCGTGTAGTGACAGAATAAGAACACAATTCGTTGCCTCTATTTTGTATGTGGTTGTTGTAAAAGATCACTAAAGGATATGTATGCAGAAAACATGGATGCAAGAGAAGGAAAATTCAAAATGGAACCCCATCCCAACACGTCTGTTCATCGCGCTATAGGTCAAATTTCCTCCCAAAATGGCGGAGGTCCAAGCCCAGCAGTGGAAAAATGGCGGAGGTCCAAGCCCAGCAGTGGAACATATGTGTATGTGCCGCGATGTTGATGACTAAACAATAACTTAAACCTAGAACGTATATTTCATATCTAGATTTTGGAGTGAATTTAAAATCATCAATAAGTCACCTATTTTAATATTTAAATAAAATATAAATAAACAAAGTGATAATATGCAAATATATGTAGATAAGATATAATTCTTCGACTTAATTTTCAATATTAACTTTCTTAGTTGATTCGAATATTCATTAGGAGCGGTTCTTCGACTTATCAATTTAGTCGAGAGTGTGGATAAGATCTGTATTCAATCGAATACATATTCAACGGATTCGCAAGAATCCACTTAATTGAGCGTTAAGCGAAGTTCCAGAATCTTTTACCTCTTTTCTTTCTATGTAATTCTTTTAAGCGATAGTATGCATTTCTTTAAAGACAATTTAACAAACATTAAACTGTATATCTTTCTGTATGGCGACAGAGTAATAATATAATTTAACATTCAACATCCCCTATCTTGCCCGTGAGTGTCGCAAACGACGATTAAAGGACGTATACATTACGTAGATCTTCTATGCAAGACGTGGAAAACTTGAAATAAAAACAAAACATTACATACATACATACATATAATCATGCCTCTTTCCCATAGAGGTAGGCAGAGACCACTTCCTTCCACTTGCTACGATCTTGACATATCACTTTCGCCTCCTCCACATTCATCAATCTCCTCATACATTTTTTTCGGTTCAGGATACTCTTAACCTGCCCTTTCTTAAGAACGTCCCCGATTTGATTGTGGAACGTCCGCCTCAGTCTTCCTCTTCCAACACTTCCGTTCATATTCGCCTTATAAATTCTCCTTGTTAGTCTCCTTTCATTCATTCTCTTTACATGACCGAACCAACTTAACATACCTTTCTCAATCCTTGTCACTACATCTACATTCATACCACAACGTTCTCTAATCACTCTGTTTTTAATTCTATCACTCAATTTCACACCAATCATGCTCCTCAGCGCTCTCATTGCCTCAGCATTTATTCTACTTTCGTGCTTCTTCTGCCATACCCAGCTCTCACTTCCATACATAAGAGTTGGTAAAACAAAACACGAGTAGATATAAATAAATGTTAATACACATATGTTCCTAATGATTGACTTCATTCAAAAGCTCAACTTTGGTTGTAGTCCCAACGATCCTCATTACAGCTAGACAAAAATGCGTGTAAGGAAATAAATAAAAAATTAAGATATTGATGACGAAATCTCGCATATGATTCACGATATTATGATTAAAGGGATTTCATTCATTCATCTCAGCTGATATGCTGACCATGCCAGATAAATGGGTTATAGGTATATAGATATAACGAGTTTTCCTCTTTAGAGGGATTTAAATTATGAATTTTATTTCTTACGAGTTGCCGATATTTCAAAACTGGCAAGCATTATGCTCACTGCAGAATTGAAAAAACTCTCAAATGATACAATAAACATTTAGATTTACAAAGTTGGATCATGATGATGAAACACCATCATATCATCACCATAATCTCAGCCCATATACATACCACTGCAGGGATCGAACCATCTCCACAATAGGAAGCAAATTGATGTACTATTCTGTTCAAACGAATTAGTACAGTGTTTCTTTTCGAGCTTTCCTTCTAAGTAAGTAAGTAAGTAAGAAATTTATTTGCTAGAATCACGGTACAAATTAGGTGTTATAGTTGTTTACTGAAGCAATTACATGATTCGCCAGAAGCTGGCATGCAAATTATTTTAATTTTAAAATTGCGTGCACAATACATTTCAAAATATAATTTATACATTATTAAATTAACATGGAAATTATAATATAGAGAATTATGATAATTATAATTGAGAAGATAATATACGTAATGTCATATTCTAAATGTGCATTATGAATGTCAGCTTTAATAATTAATTAAGAAAAGAAAAAAATAATAATAATAATGTCAGATTCTAGATTGCTTTTAAAATATGTCATTCATCATTGTTTATAAAATATTTGTCATTTAAAAAGTCATATATTGTGTAATAACATTTTTCAATTAGTATTGATGTCAGTTTTCTTTTAAAATTATTTTTAGTGTCCTCCTTTAAAACATCAGGTATTTTATTGTATATAGTAGTGGCCATACCAAAAATGTTTTTTCTTAGCAGAGCAGTATGTACCCCTTATTATACATATAATTTTTATACTGGCTTCTCACAGGTCTGTTTCTAACCTCGGCAACTGATGTAAAAAGGTTTCGGTTATTATTTACGAATAAGGCTACTTCCAATATGTATAATGAGGGAAATGTTAGAATTTTCAGAGTTTTAAATTTAGTTACACAGCTGTCAGTGCATTGCATTCCGCACATTGCTCGTATACAACGTTTTTGGGCCCTGAACACTTGATCCCTTAAACTCGAATTGCCCCAAAAGATGATACCATATCTCAAAACTGATGCTACGAAGCTGTGGTAAGCAAGTAATACAGTTTCGAAGTTAACCCTTTTTGATAAATTAAATAGTATATATGCTGATGAACTTAATTTATTACATACTACTTCAACATGTGAATTCCATCTTAGCTTATTGTCGATCATAATGCCTAAAAATCTTGCCACTTGTGTCTGTTCTATAATATGGTTATGGTATTGTACAGTTAAACCATGAATCGGTAAACGTTGGTGAAAATGCATAATATTAGTTTTATTTAAGTTTATAACAAGATTGTTATTATCAAGCCAACAAATTATGTCCTTTAATGTATTATTAATGTCAAGCTTGTAGTTTTTAATATCAGAGCATTTTATTAGAGCCGTGCTATCATCGGCAAATAGAACCATAGGGTGATTAATTTGTTTGGGGAGGTCGTTAATGTAGAGAAGGAATAATAAGGGACCGAGAATACTACCCTGTGGTACCCCAAATTTAACGATCTTACCACAAGAGAGATATTTGACTTCGCGTTTTGTTTTTTTCACATACTCTAGACACTTCTGTATGTTGTATTCGATTCGTGAGATATGATTTTATTAAATTTAGTGCATTTCCTCTGATACCATATGTATTGAGCTTGTTAAGGAGTGTTTCGTGTTTAACAGTGTCAAAAGCCTTTTTCATGTCCGTGTATATAGCACATACTGGTATTTTTTCGTCAACATTTTTCATTATTACATTTAGAAAATTATAAATAGCTAAATTTATACTTTTGTTTTTTCTAAAGCCTTGCTGTTCTTCACATAATATATTAAATTTAGTTAAAAAACCACTAATGCATGAATAGATAATCTTTTCTATAACCTTAGAGAAAATTGGAATTAAAGCTATTGGTCTATAATTAGCCATATCTGTTTCACTTTGTTTTTTATGAAGTGGCTTAATTATGACGGTTTTTAAACCATTAGGAAATTCCCCAGAGCTTATACATAGATTTATGATTTGACTAAGGTGTGCAGAAATATTACTAGACACAAATTTTACCACTTTCGTAGCAATTCCATCGTAGCCATAACTATTTGTATTTTTCAGAGACCGAATAGCTTTAGAAACATCCTGTGGGAGTACCGGATGTAAAAATATAGAGTGAGGATTTGGTAAAATTCTTGTGGGTCTAATATTTGGCGCGTTAGATACCTGTACCTGATTGATAAAAAAGTCATTAAAAGCATTAGCAATTTTTGTAGGATCATTTATAATTGTATTTTCAACTTTAAGGTTTGATATGAATTTATTCGTGCGTAAATTATTGTTAATAATTTGCCATGATGCTTTTGATTTGTTTTCGGCTCTATGAATGTGGTAATTATTATGAGCCTTTTGTGTTAGTCGTATAATCTTTCTAAACCTATGACTATAATCTTTATATTTATATTTATTTTCGTGTGATGGTAAACGTCGGTATTGCCATAATAAATGTCTTTGTTTTTTACTACATACGCGTATTCCACGTGATACCCATTTGATTTTTTTATTCTGTTTTATAATTACTAACTTGTAAGGAAAACAAAGGTCGTAGAAAAGACGGAAGTGTTCTAAAAAGTAATCATATGCTTCGTTTGCATTTTCAGTTTCATAGATATATGAAAATTTAAAGTTTTTTATATGATTATTAAATAATTTTATATTATCAATGGACAAGTCGCGTCTTTGTAAACGCCAGTAGGATATATTATTGTATGTTTTCTTTACTTTAATAGTTAATATTTGTGCAGTATGATCGGATAATGCCAGGTCTGTAACTTTACATTCACATTTCAACTGTGGTCCACAAGCAAAGTTGTCAATACAGCTATTGCTGCCTAGTCTGGTGGCTTGGTTAAGTTTCAATCTTAGATTGAATTGATTCTCTTCTAGCAATGTGCCTGTAGTGGACTTATATGATCACCCACGGCAAACTAAGGCGTGATGGCCATTATATTCTTATTCCGTCACCATACAGCCTCGCAAAGATTACACCAATCGAAAACTAATTTACTTAACAAATCACTATTGAAGTGTTTCTACGAGAATGTGTAATTAGCAAGCCGTAAGTGTATCTTGTACATCGAAGGAACAACTACACTTTGGCAGATGTTCAAACGTTTAATTAGTCTAGCATCTAACTCTGTTGAATGATCACATCGATTTAATTAGACACGTCTATGTTAATGTGCTGTCTTATTGTGCAATAAAAATTCATAGCCGCCATGAAAACACAGGTCTACGACCAGTGTGTGTGTTACCAGTGATGACTTACGGCACAAAAACGTGGTCCCTAAATGTAGGCCTTATAATCAGGCTCAAAGTCGCTCAGCGTGCTATGGAACGGGCTATGCTCGGGATTTCTCTGCGAGATAGAATCCGAAATACGAAAATCCGAAGAAGAGCGGGTGTAACCGACATAGTACAAAGAATTAACACGCTGAAGTGGCAATGGGCAGGCCACATCGCTTGACGAACCGACAACCGCCGGGGAAGAAAGGTTCTCGAGTGGCGACCACGTATCTGGCAATTGTATGAAAATTACAGAATTTATATTGTTTTTTTTTGTACATGTGTATGTGATTAAACTCTTTCCAAATGTCTGGACTGATTTTGATGAAATTTATTGCGTGAGATAGATTCAAGAATGATTTAGATTAATAATTAAACAGCCACGCAATCGATTTTAAGGCATTTTATTTGTATATATTTTTTTTTAGATTTTAGTGACACAGGGTGACCCGAGTATGATGAGCTTGTGTATTATGTCTTTGAATGTAGTTAAATAACATTCATAAATATGAAATAAAACGCTGTATGTGTCATGTCACACATGTCAAGCGGATACATTATTGTCCGGCGAATAGAACGTGTGGTGACGGAGTAAGAATACAAGTCACTACTCCCTATCCTGCCCGTGGATGTCGTAAGAGACGACTATGGGATAAAACATGAATATACAAATATGTACACAAAATACGTGCAAGAGAAGGTAAACTCAAAATGCAATCCTATACCAACATGTCTGACCAGCATGGTGAGGACCAGGTGGATGAGGCCCGTGTGAATTTAGAATACAAAAGTACCTTACTAACCACTGCAAACTTCGGTGCATTAGAATTTATTTTCATGTAGTACGTACTATTTAGTAGAGAGGGTGGGCAGGTGTGTCCACACGGAAGTAATAAATTGTCTTTGTTAGTGAAATCGATACCTGTATGTGCTGCAGTAAAATGGAAAATGTATCTATAACTTGCTGTTATTCTATCGTTTTTATAATATCACGACATTATCTGCAAAATGGCCAGCAGAATTGTGATGTTTCTTGTAATATTCCACTTAGCAAAATTCTAGGGCATTGAACTTCAGCTGCTGCAAAATTGTTTAATCTAGTGATACTTTTTGCTCCATCTGATGGGATGAAGCGAGCTAAGGCTATAATTTAACAATTATAAAAGAAAACTATTTTATGGATTTTATCGCGTTTGTATTTGATTTTCGATTGCCTTACGGTTCGAATACTTTACAGGATTCATGGCCAAGAGCGGAATAAAATGCCTCACGTTCAACGAGTCATCGTTATTATAGTGATTTAAATCTACTCGCTACAGACATTAGTGAATAAATTTTGACCAACATTTTGGTACAAATTTATTTCCAGTTAGAGAAGAAAATGATTCCATATGAGAAAATTAAAATAGTATCACTATTAACTTATTTAACTTACTCTTATAAACGGTGACGGAGTAAGAATAAAATTCCCCGCCCTTTTTTGCCCGTGAGTGTCGTAAAAGACGATAAAATATGCAGGTAACATTTATGAAAGACACGGCAAACTCGAAAGAAAATTCTATACCAACTTATCAACAGCAGCACACGTTCGAGGAGTGTGCTGCATGGGAGGGGGAGCGCCGTGAACTCGTCGCGATTATCGGTGCCGACTTGGCGCTGCCGACCATCGCCAGGGAGATGCTCGTCAGCGTCAGGAACTGGGACGCGGTCGCCGCCTTCTGTGAGGCCGTAATCTCACGGAAGGAGGCGGCGGATCGTGTGCGAGTAGACCTCCTATTCGGCGACAAGTTCCGCCGCCGGCGACTCGGGCGGCGCAGGCGCGAGTATCTGCGCCTAATGCCGCCCTAGCCGAGGCCGCGGGTGATCGGACCGGGGAATTGTCCGTCACCCGCAGAGAGGCTAACCGCGCGACGGCGACCGACGTCCCAGGACGTCGAGAGGTGAGGGTACCCGAAAGGGTATTCCGTCGGGCCGACCACTGACGACAAGTCACATCCGGTGGTCGGCCCAACAACGAGGTGACGTGGGTACGGGTGGGTTATGGGCCCGCGCGCCGTCCTTTCATCGCCCCGGACGGACTGGACCGCGCGTGCGCTTACCATAGCCCACCCATAAAAAAAAAAAAAAAAATACCAACTTATCCGCTATACCAACTTGTCTGCGTAAAACAACTGTTATCAGTTGTATCACTGATAACAACTGTTATCAGTTGAGTCACTGATAACAACTGTTATCAGTTGTATCACAGATAACAGCGTTTATCAGCTGTATCACTCATAACAGCTGTTATCAGTTGAGTCACTGACAGCAACTGTTATCAGTTGTATCATCGCCGCCGGCGACTGGGGTGGCGTAGGCGCGACATGCCGCTTTAGCCGAGGCCGCGGATGATGTGACGGGGGAATTAGTCCATCACCCGCCAAGAGGCCGACCGCGTGAGGAAAGACCGACGTCCTCTCCGAGGGGGGGACGTCGGTGGATGGGCGGGTACCCCAAATAGGGGGTATGCCGTCGGGTCGGCCCGGTGGTCGGCCCAACGACATAGGCGACGTGCATCGTGGGTGGGTTGCGGGTGTGCGTGCTACGCCCCTCTGTCGCCTCGGACGGAGTGGTGCGAGGAGCGCGCCGACTTCAAACCACCCAAAATAAAAATACCAACTTATCTGACCAGTGTGGTATAGTAGATTAATTTCCCTCTAATTGTGGATAAGGCTAGAGTCCAACAGTGGGACATAGGTATATAAGCTGACATAAATAAATGAATGATATTTCGAACACGCTAATTCAATATCATGTCACCACAAACATCTATTATAATCAAAGTGTTCTGAATCAATATTTGTATTAAGAGAAACACAGAAAATAAATCTACTCTACTTTAGGTTATGAGAAGCATTAAAAACTTAAAGTGAAGAAACTTACATAAGACCTAGCTGACTAGAGACCTAACAGACGTTGTTCTGTTCAAATCTAAAAAAAAACAGTTCTCCTTGAAATCGATCGCAGCGCCACCTACTGGTTACAATGAATAATCTAAACCATTTTTATATCTGTCGGAACAGCCACAAAAAAATCATCAAAATCGGTCCAGCCGAAGGAGTTCAATTACAAACAAACGAATAGAAGATTTATAGATATATATTAAGTTATATAACATTTCAGGAAACAGTAAATCCAATAATGTATTCATTTATATTATAAATAAATCATATAGCATTTTCTTCATAGAGAGCAATCAACTCCGGTATAATAGCAAAAAAGATTGCACGTAGTGGTCACAGGTCGAGTGAGACTATTTGAAAACACACTAACGAGACACTTTTAAGTCTTTGAGGCAAAGAAATGCAGTTGCAATATTGACAATGCGAGCTTTCCATTGCTTTTCCGCTATATTAGAGAAGTCCTGAGTATCGCTTTGTGTGGTCATATACGTACATCCCACTTCTGAGGTGGAAATTAATAGGTGTATCATGAATATTAGTATAGCGGTTTGTATTTTCATATCTTTTTTCATGAAATGGTTATTTTACTTGAGCCTTGCATTAGAATATTTGGTGTTTTTGTATTTTCGTATTCTTCTTTCTCGATTTGTCTACAAAATTTAGTCATGCGAAAAATATAGCATAGTGTTATTTTACCTTAAAAACTAAATGTGTGCTCCTGAAATCATATAAACATTAATTTTTTTTTCTTAAAATAGACCGCGTTTGCACTACGGAAATAATGCTTGTGTTGCGGGGGATTTAACATACATATAACTAACAGACACAAATTACACCCAAACTCAGAACAACAATTTGTTGATCGCACAAAGTGCATGGGATCCGAACCGGCGATACTGGCTTGGTAGTTCGGTCTTAACTACTACGCCATCTGTGCAGATAAAGACAATGTTGGCTACGTTAAAGAAAATACTAATAAAGAACTGATAGGTATCAATGAAAAGTTTTTAAAATTAACCTTCATTTAAAATAATATATCTCAATTATATGAATACCATATTTTTGTTTCACTGACCGACAAATACAAGAACGGGCAGAATTAGGAAGTGGAGAAAATCTCATAGAAAATTTATAAGGGCGAGGGGCACAGAGGGTAAAACATTTGCCGACGTTGATGAGAAGAACCATGTGCATCAGTTGTTTGGAGTTGCGTAAAAGTTGTAAAAAACCCATTCGGCAAATAGGATTGTATTTTGCATGCGAGTGAAATATTGCAAAATTTATGATATTGAGGAAATACAATGCAAAGCAGTTGAGTATCTTTGTGTTTTTATAATATTAAAAAAAAAAACATTTACTACTGTGTTGTTTGGCTAATAGCTTAAATAGTAACGAGTAGTGTTACAAAAATGTTGGAGCTATTGATTAAAGTAATATACAGTATAGTCATAACGATTTCTTATATTTACAAGATTATTACACATTGTAAATAAAACTATAGTCATGTCATTAAGGTATAAATAAGCTAATATCTAAATAAATAAACGAATACTGTAATACACAGTGGTATAGTTCTTTATGCATTGAAGTAAAACGTAGTTTCGAGGAATACGTGGGATTGTCCCTTGTTGCAATACAGAAGAATTATATATTTCGAGGTATAAGCAGATTGCGCGCCGCCTCACCGTCCAGAAAAATATAAAGACAGCGCAGGATCACCTTTATACCTACTCTACGATTTACAGCATAAGGACCTATTAGAAAACAAAACAATGTTTAACAACATAAAAAGACTTAGGTACAGCTTACTCGAGGGGGATAAAAATTTGAATGGTAAATATTTTATAAGAACTGCAACGCGTCCGGTACACTCGAAACCCAACTGGGTCAACGAACGTACATCGCTTATTTCGTATGTATGAGACGAATGTCTGCGGACATCGTATTTAAAAGTAGACATTTGACTTGACCGAGCATCAACTGAATGCGAAAACGTTTACGATCTCGCTACATCTAGAAAAGCTAGTTACTTACCCTGGCTTGCAATTTCGAAAACAAAGTACAATGTAAATTTGATTAACGAGACGAATTAAGTATCATTCATGTAATTACATAGCCAGAATGCGATTATTGTGCTAATGAACGCGACAATAAGAAAAGTATAGGTACTTTTCTTATTGTCGCGTGAGGTAGGCCTCATAATGATTTATAATGTTTACGCGAGTATTATATTTTATTTTAAACTATTTTACGTCTTTTTTCGCGTTTGCATTTGATTTTTTATTTTCCGAAATTTCGAACATTTTTCAGCGCTCATGGTCGCGGGAGGACCACTTCACTTAACTACACTTACTTACCTTATCTTATATATAAATTTCTAGCATGTACGTCACGTGTGTATGTCACTGAACTCCTCCTAAACGACTGGACCGATGTTGACGAAATTTTTTGTGTATGTTTAAGGGGATTCGAGGATGGTTTGGATTCACAATTGGACCCGGTAGGTGGCGCTGTTCGGACAGGACAATGACATAACTTGAGAGCAACTTTACTGATTTGGTTCATCTTTTTTTTTAAGTTTTCTAATTCAGTCAGCTCACCCGCCGCCCGGCTCCGTCCGGGGTGACAGAGGGGCGGCGCGCGACCCTGTAACCCACCCGATAGCACGTCGCCTTCGTCGTTGGGCCGACCACCAGTGTAGAATTCCTTGACTTCAGTGGTCGACCCGACGGAATACCCTGAGTAGGATACCCTTTCCCATCGACGTCCCCTTCCCGGGACGTCGGTCACCGTTGTAAAGTTAGTCTCTCCGCGGGTGACGAGCTAAAATACCAGATCCGATCACCTGCAGCCTCTGCTAGGGTGGCGTCAGGCGCAGGTACTCGCGCCTACTCGCAGAAGGCGGCGACGGCGATATATTATTTCTCTAGCCTGTTTTCTGCCGGTCGGCGAGATCCTTTATCAAATTGTAAGATGGTGAAGCTTACAATTATTTAATTTTAAAGCTAATGACGAAAAATATATTCACGTTCTAAATCTATACTGCTTCTATTTTCAAGATATAATCTAATAAAATGTAATTTAATCTTTTAAGTCCCTTGAAGCGTACTGTGAAATTTTGCACGGCTCGACATCGGTCAAGTCAATGAAATAAGGTCTAGATATACGTAAGAAAAATCATTAAAAAAACATCGAAAAACCGTCGTAACCTTAAATCGTTTGAAAATATACCTCGACTTTCTTTAACCCTAGAAAGATAACCTACGCCGCAGAGGCGCCCGTGCCACAATAATATTGTTGTCTCTTCTCTTTCTGCGCGTGTATTAACTTGTCCTTCTCAGCCAACTCAGTCATCGGCCAGGCCTATCGCGGGACGGCTGGTTCTAAGCGGTGAGTACTATATTTTTGAAGTTATGAGTTTTTATGCGCTCGCGAGGCGTATGGTTATCTTTTATGTAACTTTTAGTGTTGTTTGGTACTTTTAATTTATGGATATGAAAATTTATTTATACCTGTTTTATTTTTGTTTACAGCAAACATTATTAGCGTAGACCATGAAAAGTAGAAGGGCACTTGCAGAAGACGAAATAGGCCTATTATTGGCCCAAAAAGATGAGAATGGTGATACTCAAGAAAGTGATAGCGAGATCTATCTCGCTATCACTTTCTTAAGTATCTATTAGATCATGTGAGCGAGGATGATGTTCAGAGTGATGTCGAAGATGAGTACATCGATAGTATAGCGATTGAAGAGGCAGACGATGTATTGAATGAAGATTTACCACAGCCTGGGTACATGAGCCTACTGAAAGTTCAAAATGTGATCAACGTATTATTGTACCTACTGGAAGAGTGATTAGAGGTAGAAATCGTTACTGGTCTGCTACCAATACAATGAAAAAGCTCAGTACCCAGTTGACCCAACAGTGGATGACCCAAAGACTTGAAGCTCCTACTTTGCCAAGACGCTTTGTGCGAAGTAATATTGATAATATTCTTCCAAGATCTCCTGCACTAGCTTCTGCAGATGACGAAGGGGAGCCTCCAGGCAAAAACAGGCAATATTGCAGCTACTGCACGTCGAAAAAGAAGAGAATGTCAAAAATGAACTGCGCGAAATGTAAAAAACCTATTTGTGGCGAAAACACGCGGGTAAGGCGACTGTAACCGAAGCGAAGCGAAGGCGGGTTGTCTGATTGCCTCTAAAGCCAATCATACCAAAGTTTAATGTTTTTTTGGAGTTAATTCTCTATAGTCTATTAGTTAATACGAAAATAAAATGTTGATTTGTGATATTTCATAATAATTTGTTCCTATAAACAGAAGACTGCTAATTTTTGTTATTTTTCATAGAGGTTTCGTAATTATAAGTTAAAAATTACTATAATATAAAATGTATTAAGATAAATATTTTATTTTTAAAAACCTCACATTAACCTTTCATATTTTTAAATTAGTGTAAATAAATATAAATAATTGGCATAAAAACATGCATTTGAAAAGTGAAGCGTATGGTTATCCTTTACGTAATATGCAGTATGGTTATCTTTCTAGGGTTAATATTCTATACTAGCAACCCGACCTCGCTTAGCTTCGGTTTCTGTCGCCTTATCCCCGTAGTTCCCGTAGGAATACCGGGATAAAATATAGCCTAGTTTACTCCCTGATATTATAGCTTTCCATTGGCGAAAGAATTTTTTAAATCAGTCCAGTCGTTTTGAAGATTACTCGGAACAAACAGACAGACAGACAAAAAAATATAAAATGGTTTTTAGGCAAATGTATAGTGCAAATAACCGTGTGAGCATGAAAAAGCCCTATTATTTTGACATTACAAACAGACACTCCAATTTTATTTATTGGTATAGATTTTTTGAACGAAGTAGTAGTTGCATAGGTGGTAGACTACTGTCCATAGGGAGACTATTAGGACGGTAGTAGTGAGTAGCACTATGTCACCCTCAGCAAGCGTTTTGGCGTCATTTATTCTGCGCAGTCTTATAAACTCATAGAGTTTATAAGACTTGCTGGACTACTGGTGTAAGTAGAGGTGGTAATGTAGCTGTATTTTTAACCCGTAACCTTAAGTTCATACAAAACTTCAGCAAATAAGAAACTATAAAAGAATAATTTAATAATGCGAAAATACAAGTACCTTTATTAGAAATATTTTTACGAAGCAACTCTTTAAATATGCCATTCAAATATATTATCAGACGATAGATAGACAAGAAAACCAATTCGATTTAACATAAAAATAACCAACATTGTGGACGATAAATTTGTTTCGTTGATAATAATCGCTAATACAAGTTGAATTGGAAAACTCTTATAGATAACACAAAATCGATTCCATTTCAATTTCTTTTTATGTCTAGTCTTTTTAGGCAGTGAAGTCAGCGGCCTATCAATAGGTAATATTGTACAAGTAACCTTGGAATATTTGAGATGGAATAACTTTGATTCTAGTAATAAATTAAAACGAAGATTAGATGTCTTTTCAACAGCGGTTTTCAATTAAATTTCATGGTATGCATTGAAGTATTTTTAGAATATCGCTGAACCTAATAATTATAATCATCACTAAATTGCCGGGCTTAAGGCCCTCTACAATTGGTGGTAAATCTATACCTCACTGGTGAGATGAGTTGATATATGGTATTTTATATTTTTTTTTCTCTTCTACAATATATATGTTATTACATCTTTAATGGTGTTCACGGGCAAGATATAAGGAAGATAAAAGGTATTATTACACCGTCATTTTGGTACCTACTGTTTAATTAGAATTTGTAACACTTTCATTGATCTTTTTTTAAAAAGTAATTATCATCATCATCTCGTGTCAGCACATATTCGTCCCAATGTTAGGCTTGGGCCTCCTTCACTATGGAAGGCATTTTTATCTACTATAACACGGTGGTCAGGCGTGTTGGCATAGGGTTTTGTTTCGAATTTATCTTCAATTGCATAGATCTTATCTGGACATATCCCTTACTCCTTCTTCACGACACCCACGGGTAAAAGAGGTGACAAATTGTATTCTCACTCCGTCACCACACGGAAGAGGTAGTTGTTAAGCTCCTTTTAATAAAGAAAAAATGACTGCCCGCTGAGTTTCTTGCCGGATCTTCTCAGTTTATGGCCGCGTTCCGATCCGGTGGTAGATTATTGTATTGTGTTCAAACGTATAATATGACAATAATATATATAAGTGCCCTTAAGGGGCCTATGAAAATTGATTTGATAATTTTAGCCGTCATGCAGTGAAAACTTCCTCAAAATTGGTAATTTGTCGGGCCGACCACAGAGGGCAAGGAGCTCGGTACCGGTGGTCGGCTCAAAGACGAAGGCGACGAGTTACGGCGGGTTATGGGGCCACGCGCCGCCCTTTCGTCGCCCCGGACAGAGCTATGGGGTGGGTGCGCTGACCACTGCCCACAAAAAAATTGGTAATATCAGATATTAATATCTGAAATTATATCAATTTCACAGCAGATTTTTTTTTAGGTTAAATAATTTTCCTATGTATTAATATTGTATGTGTGACGTCACGATTAAAATACACATAAATAATGTGTTTTATTCATTAACTTCCTTAGTTTTCCGAGCGTGTCGTAATAACCGCCTAAGCAAACACCAATAGAATGGGAATCATCACTCTACTGGCAAATATGTAATAATAACTGCTTTAGTCAATCTACTTGCTAAGCATGGTAATTGTGAAATTTTGCCCTCTCAGACAAACCGACTCCCAAAAATGAAGGATAATAAGTTGATGTGGCTGATATACATTCTGCTATATTTATTTAGTAAAAAAAATGTATTTTGAGGATAAGAAACAAATATTTTATTTGAACTAAAACTATTTTACAGATATAATGGCAGGACAGTTCACGCGTGACCATGAACGCTCATGGTCACAGATGCAAACGCCGACTGAACGCTGTAAAGTGTTCGAAACGTCGGACAATCAAAAATCTTATACAATCGCAATAAAATGCGTAAAATAGTTTTTATTTACAAATGTATATATATATATATATATATATATACTCGCGTAAACATCAGAAATCATAAGATAAAATATTTTTTTTAAAGAATCCCACACATTATGTAAATTTTCTACTACACAAGGATATATCCTTGTGTAGTAGAAAATTTTACAAACTCACATTAATCTTTCTATATGCCAAGATTGTATGCCAACACGACCCTCATCTAATCAGTGTAATCTCGTCGAAAGGAGCTAAACCAAATGACATATCTAGTCTGAAGCAACTACTCAACATACTGACGTTACACAAGGAGTACAAAGCTAACACTTTCATATTAAGCCCCTGTAAAGATCAGGCAAGCAGACTAGAGCTATAATCTCTGAAGCCATGTTAAGATAACACCAAAGCTAGACCAGATTACGTTCGAGTTTCAGTACTGTTGAGAATATTTTAGTATGTCGGATTGCTTTGCAGCTAAAGCACACGTTAGCCAACGTTGTTGTATGTGAAAATGAATAAATATTATTCTGTTTACAATTCTACGTTTATTCATCAAGCACATACTTGCGCTATTTCATTTTGAAACGTTATTAAAATACTTCATTCACTGTATTTTACTCTAGCATTTTAAATCATAATTTAATTAACATGTTTATTTGGTTCTCTATGTGTATAGTTTTATTCGTATGATGGAATAAGAATACAATTTACCATACACTTTTTGGTCGAGGATATCTTAAAAGATGACCGAAGAATTATAATATTTCGATAACATATATGCAAGAGATGGAAAGCTCTAAATAAAACCTATACCAAATCACCACCAGCATGGTATAGTAGATCAATTTTCCTCCTATAATGGCGAAGGCTAGAGCGGTGAGATGTAGGAACGTAAGCTGAGATGAATTGAAATGAAATTTTTAAATTGTATACTCCAATAATAACTCCATAATCGCCATGATTTGCAAATGGATCAGTGTTGGCGGTTACTGTGAAAATTTTCTCTATAGAGTGGAAAACAAATAAAATTTTAGACAGACATAATTTTTTAGGCAGTAATAATGGGCGACATGAGTCATGGATAAATACTGTGGGTATTCTTCCAAAAGGTCTAAAAGTCTTAATGATCTAGCTAGATATTGGTAAAACCTTGGATGGAGTAAAAACCAACATTAGAGCAAAAATTAACATTTTGTAATATTCTCACTCCGTTACTACACAGATTACTACGAATTTGGAATAAATATGTGTAATATAATACTTAAGTCCTAAAATGAACTTTCCACATCCCGGTCAGAGGATGTAAAGAGGAGCTCTCTGGAGAAATGTAAATAATTCAGGACAGCCTTTGGGCTGCCGGGGACCTATTAAATTCTCTGTTTGTTACCCTAATTAGGAAAATTACTTTGGGGAGTTCTTTGTCATGTGGAAAAAACGTCGAGACAAATTAAAACCGAAAGCGTATGTGTCAAATTGTTCTTGACACGCATGTACGAACCAAGCTGAGTTTCATTTTAATGCTTTGAAAGAATTTAAGTAATTTCTCATCTAATTATTAAATTATTTTCTATTTGAATTTATTTTGGTATATATATATATATATATATTCTAATAGTATGGCCGTGCTTCACAGTGTTCTGTCTCGGCCGATCCGTTTGGAGCAGTACCCTACTCTTGCAAAAAATTAACATCTGAGGACTACCGATTTATTTCACATCGTTCATTCGGTGACAGAGAGTGTATGCTAAAACTCTAGTATTGCAGAGATCTATACAATGCAATAACCATTGCACACCAGTAAAATTTACAGGCAATAAAAATATTTAAGCATTGGTATGAATTTATCGTATACTGCAATTATGAGTGGCACTTACCATCATTAAGTGTGCGCTGCTTGCTAGGCTGCTATGGTAGCTATATATTTTTTATCAGATGCTTAATGTCAATATGTTGGTATTACAAATTAGCAGCTTAATGAAGAAGCAATGAGTTTTATTTGCGTCATTGGCGATATGATCTCATAGGCGTCGTAAAAACCCTTAACAGATCCTTGCTGCAACGTTCTACATCTCGTTACACCATAATTTAAAGTTTGGTAAGGCCTATGCCCAACAATGGACGTTGAGACTGATGCATCGGTACACGAAGAATTATTTTAAAAATAGTTCTTTACATAAAACTAGCAACTTCAATATACAAACATACGTACGTACATACAAATATAAAAGCAAAGTATTCTTACAGTCGTTGGGTCATATCTTTTCAGAGTCTGTCGAGTGCGAGACAAATTAAAAAGAAGTCCTTTTGTATGGTAACCATGTTTTGGTTAAAACATTTCGAATACTAGCTTAATATTTTCTATTAAAAACAACACTCTCGCTAAAAATAATTTCTAACATAACATTTCGTACAGTGAAAATGGCGTAAAAGTCAAAGAAGGGTCAATGGCTTATTTCAAGCGTTCGATTCTCACGCTTTATGTATATATTTTAATCTTGTTTGTTAATTTTTATTTCGTGACAGACAACGAATACATTTTATCATTCATTAAAGAACTTAGTCATACTATGTGACCCATTGTTAATAATTTTCAACGAGCTCCTCCCTTTTGGTGACCCACCCGTTCTTTAAAAATTTAACACATTTGGTTCAAGTATAGTATTTTTAAAGCTCGCCTACTCCCAGCTATGCAAAGACTCATTACTCGCTTTAGGGATAAGAAATAATAATCCAAATGTAGTTTTGTAATGTTTAACGCGTATATTCGACATATGATATAAACAAATATAAATGTATTTGTTGTTCTCTTGTGACGATGAATGAAGCATTAAAAGTAAAATTGAAATGCGTTAAATCCGTCAAAATATTTCAATTTTATATGCAGTTATTTGAAGTCCCTTTAAAAATATTTCCAAAGTTTAGCCAGAGTTTTGTCTATACCAATAAATAAAATTGGAGTGTCTGTTTGTAATGTCAAAATAATAGGTTTTTTTCATGCTCACACGGTTATTTGCACAACACCTATGCCTAAAATAGCAATTAAAAAATTTTTGTCTGTCTGTCTGTCTGTTTGTTCCGGGTAATCTTCAAAACGGCTGGACCGATTTCAAAAATTCTTTCACCAATGGTAAGCTATAATATCAGGGCGTAAACTAGGCTACATTTTAATTCGGTATTCCCACGGGAACGGGAACTACGCGGGTAAAACTACTATAACCTATAACCGAAGCGAAGCGAGGGCGGGTTGCTAGTTTAAAATAAATCAAAGATAATCAAAATAATATCTGCAATGTTTGACTGAAATAAAAAAGAGATCGAAAAAAAACATGCTGAATTTTTGACTAAAATAAAGATAAACACTATCGACTAACAAATTTCAATTTTAAAATATTGCTAAAGACATGGATAAGGGAACTAAGGTATGACGATATTATGAGTATGGTTATGAATAGGTAAAAAACACAAGTACAGACAAATGCACACATGCAAACATATATTCACACAAACAAACACAGGCATACGCACGCAGAACCACGCGCACACACGCACACACACACACAACTTTTTATTAATTAAATACTTGTATATAAGCGAAATACTGTATCGAATTAATCTTTATTTATTAATAATATTATAATAATTAAGTAGTTGTAACTTTGTATTGTAGTATAAGTGAGGATACTGGTCTCTGAAATACAGCATAATAATGCTAGTTTAGGGGCCAGAGAAGTTGTGTGGTGTAAATATTTTTTCTTACCAATAAACTATTATTATTATAAAAACAAAAAAGAACCAATTTGCAATTTTTGATTAAAATATAACGAATTGTCAAAAAAAAAACATTCTGCAATTTGGACTTGGAAATTAAGATCTGTGCCAATTCCAAATTTAATATCGTTAGTGCAATGTACTCAGTCCTGCATGCTACCAAGTCACGATACATTTCATGTCATTATTTTTATAAGCTAAAGTCGAATGTCGCGCTTTCTAATCGGGCAGTTACCTTCTTGGTAATTACTTTTTATGGAAATTACTTTATCAAGATGCTAAATACAGCTAATGTTTACTTATTGTGGGTGAATTTAGGTTAAATAAATATAATTAATGAATATGAAATACAAGCACGTGGTGTTATTTTTCAAATTTAGTTGGGGGTTATAGAAACATTAATATTATTGTATTATTAGCGTATTTTTATATATTTACATTAACACAAAAATAAACTATGAAACTTCCAACCAATGCGCTCTAAAATAGTTTAATTAGAAAGGCTATAATGATAAGGTCATTTTAAACTGCTGAAATAATGCATTAGGACACAGTAGGTAGCATTGCATTCGAGTTCAAAGTTTTAATTTTTTTAAAGTATAGACAACAGCGTATAAAGATTAATTCGATCAGAATTCTTCGCTCGTCAAATAAATCACAATAACAAATTGCTACTAATGATTTCTGATGTTTACGCGAGTATTACACATTAAAAAAAAAACTATTTTTACAAATTTCATCGCCTTTGTAATTCATTTTTAATTTCTCGACGTTTTGAATTCCTTAAAGCATTTATGGTCACAAAAGGACAGGAGTCCAGAGAATCAAATACAAACGCAATAAACTCCGTAAAAATAGTTTTATTTCAAATTGCTTTGACCCAGACGTCAAAATTCAAAGAGAATACGGTACTAACCCGATCCATTTATGCTTAAAAACTGTCAGAAGCGTTGCTAAGTATTGACAAAATATGATATTTTTGTAATAGGTAATATTACATAATACGGGCATATCTCATTTTATTTTTAAAGTATGGTATCTTAGCGAACCGTCGAAGCGGCGAAGGAGTCGGCATTCAGCCTGCGAGCTCCTCGTCTCGCTCCCTATTCATTGTGATGATTGCTCCCGCACTCATTATACTTATACAAGTCGACTTGTGACTGTCCCGTCAGGATGTTTGAGTCAACCGTCCTCGGTGTACTAATGACGAAGCTTTTTATGCGATACGCCTTTATGTTGATGAATGTTTAAAATTTTTATAAATAACATGAGTCAAAATATTTTAAAAAGTACACTGTCATTTTAGTACAGTGCTATGTAATTTTGTCTCATGTAACCCACTGCTGGGCTAGAGCCTCCTCTAGAACATGAGGGAAAATTGACCTACTATACTAAGCTGGTCACACGCGTTGGTATAGAGTTTTATATCTAATTTTCCTTCTCTTGCGTAGTTGTTATATGCATATTACATCTCTTAATCGTATCTTGCAACATCCACGAGCAAGAAATGGTTTGGTGAATTGTATTCTAATTGCGTCACCGCACGAAAAGTGGACCTGTGTAATGGCTCCTAGGAATACTATCAAACATCATTGATATTGCGTCGTAAAATAAGACTAGGAGCATTACGTCGACCTAGGCCAATTTCATCTGATGGCATCTAATCAATAATTAGATTCCCAGGGAGAGTTGACGTCAGGCAGGCGGCCGAATATAAAACTATTGCCTTAATATTTACAATATGTACGACGGAAGCAGAGTACATGACTTGTCGACCTTAAGCAATTGGCGTAAGATCAGGTTGATGATGATTATGAGATGCTTTATCACGCGTTGTGATGGATGAATGTGTGTTAAGAGTGTAAAGGAAATTGGGCTACAGGCAGTATGACATAGGGTTTAATTTATAGTTTCAGACTGCTTGCAATGATGTTAACTGGCTTCATTCTTCATGACATAGTGGTCTATTTATATAATATACTGACAGCCGGCTTTGTTGTTGTTTGCTTCCTCATTGACGGTTGACACAGAATGGCTGCGTTCACTTAAATCTATTTCTTTCGGTTATCGATGCGTTTACTGAAATGACTTATGCGCTATCAGATACACTTTTTTTTGCATTTTTATAATGAAAAAAAAAATCTTTCAGTATCCTTTTCGAAACTACATTTTGTATAAAAAAATACGGTATATCAAGTAATGACAGAAGTTTAATACCTTAAATTTTTCACTAATATTTTGGACTTGTTGTTGAAGATCCTGCATTAGGACGCGTTCCCCGAATGACTTTCTCTGCATTTATATTGATTTAATTTAAAATGTACTTCTTAAATAGTTTTATTTAATGTACACACAAAACAGGTTAGTTGTAATATTTTATTATTATTTTTTCCTCAATAAAGTCAAGATTTAAGACATTAAATCGCTAACAGAGCCAATTCTGCATCTTGATGATTTTGAGCCATATACCTACTACGGGACCAATGCATGGCGGAGATAAAAAACGGGTCACGTCGTATGGCCATGCTCCTTAAATCTGAATGTTATTTGTATACGTCAATTGTTAGTTTTAAGAGGGACTCTTAAAACACAACACATGGATTAAGTGTTTAGCGCGATATATTTTCATGTAAAAAAAGTGTGTAATTACTTATGTATGCACGTAAGAAGTTATACTTCTTTGAAGTAACAAGATAAAACCTTTCTAATAATTTTATCCTACGCGTTATCCTACCTATGTAGAAGAAACGACATTAATAATAAATAATAGAATAAGTGCGAGTCGGAGCCGCGCACGAAGGGTTCTGCACCGTTATCTATTAGAAAGCGGCTAAAAATTACTTTTGTTGTATGAAAGCCCCTCTAAATATTGTTCTTTGTTTTAATTTTATTATTTATTATTAAAGTAAACATATAATTAAATATTTTGTGAATAATTCAAGGACCTTTCTGTTACCATTTACTGATATCGAGCAAAAATATCCAAAAATGGCTTGTATGGGAGCTCCTTCAAATATTTATTTTATTTTAATTTTATTATTAAAGTAAAAATACAACATGAGTATTTTGTGAATATTTCAGGTGTCTACCTGTGGCCAATATCGATATCAAGCAAAAAAGGACAAAAAAATCGCCTTTGTTGTACGGGTTTGTTGTGCGTATTAAATATTTATTTTATTTTGTTTTCAGCATTTGCTGTTATAGCGGCAACAGAAATACATAATTTTGTAAAAAAATCAATTGTCTAGCTATCGCGGTTCTTGAGATACAGCTTGGTGATAGATAGACGAACGGACAGACTGCGAAGTCTTAGTACCAGGATCCCGTTTTTACCTTTTGGGTAAGGAACCTTAAAAAAGGCATTTTATACATTTAAAGTTTTATTATCACTAGCATTATCTAGTTGACATTTGCGACGGTATGCGCGCGCATTATAAAAAATGTTGAATAGCTAACTTCAGGGTGTCGGTTTCTAGTGACGGTGTGCGCGCGCAACGTAAAAAAATACTCTCATAATTTCTCCCTAACGCGTCAAAAGAGGAATAACTTAAAAAAATGTTTCATCCTTGTAAAAAGAACGTGTGAAAATCATTCCATGTGGTGACGGTATAACTATAAAATTCATCACTCCCTATCTTTTCTTTTCTTTATCTTGGATGTCGTAAAAATTTCTAAGGGATTAAAAACGCATATAAAATCTATGTTAGTGAATGAAATCTTGAAATAAAAGCAGTGTTGTCGACGTGTAGGTATAACACGTCTGACCAGTGTGGTATAATAGGCAAATTTCCCTCCTACTGTGGAGGAGCCTTAAACCCAACATAGGGATATATACGAGCTGAAATGAACGAATAAATTATACCTATATATATACAAGTAGGTATTTACAAGTAGGTATTAAATAGTCCATAAAACACTGCACACTTGTAGGACACTCAGCCATTGCGACTTGCATTTATCTCGAGGGTATAAACTGAGCATAATGACCGGAAGTACAGAAATGTATGTAAATTACTGTTACGCATTTAAATCCGAAAATCTATTTGAAATTGTTGTTGACATATTTTTTTGTTACTATTAATGCAGTCTTCCGTGTGGTGACGGAGTAAGAATACAATTCACCGCCCCTATCTTACCCGTGGATGATCGTACGAGACGACTAAGGGATATAAAACGCATATAACATCTATGCGAGAAGGAAAACTCGAAATAAAACCCTATACCAACACGTCTGACCAGCGTGGTATAGTAGGTCAATTAACCTTCCGTTATGGAGGAGGCCCGAGCCCATACATGGGCTGAGATGATTAATGCAGTGTTGGTTGTCCGTGTGGTGACGGAGTAAGAATACAATTCACCACCCCCTCTCTTAATCGTGGGTATTGTAAAAGACGACTAAGAGATACAATATGAATATGACATCTACATAATCACACACCTATGAAAGAGAAAGAAACCTCGAAATAAAACCTTACGCCAACACGTCTGACGAGCGTGGTATAGTAGGTCAATTCCCCTCCTATTGTGAAGGAGGCTTGAGCCCAGCAGTGGGACGTATATGAGCCGATATAGATACATTACATAAAAATTGATGGACAATCAGTCAATTCAATAGGACATGGGAGATATACAAGTCAATTCAATAGGACATGGGACATAGAGATGGGGTGTAATTTTACTGCACAGATAGCGTAGTGGTTAAGTACTGCCTTAACATACCAGTATCATTGATTCGGATCCTACGCAGGACAATACTTTGTGCGATCCATAAATCATTATTCTGAGTCTGGATGTAATTTGAGTCCGTTAATTATATGTTTGTAAAATTCTCTTCTTCTAGTGTGTGTTACCAGTGATGACTTACGGCACGGAAAAGTCGCTCAGCGTGCTATGGAGCGCGCTGTGCTCGGGATTTCTCTGCGAGATAGAATCCGGAATACGGAAATTCACAGAAGAACGGGTGTAACCGACACAGCACGAAGAATTAGCACGCTGAAGTGGCAATGGACAGCTCGACGAACCGACAACCACTGGGGAAGAAAGGTTCTCGAGTGGCAAACACGTATTGGACGCCCCCCCCATCAGGTGGACCGACGACCTGGTGAAAGTTGCTGGGCGTCGTTGGATGCAGGTGGCACAGAACCGCACTTTGTGGCGTAACATGATGATGATAAAAAAATCTTTGCAATACACGCACTATTTCCTTAGTTCAGCCTTGAAACAAACATAATAGTAATTTTTTATCATTTCTTGTAAAAAACTTCTTGTGTCGCGCGGCAATTTACAAATATTTAATTAAGGGATACAAAATACATGCAAACTCGGAACAATAATTTGTGGAACGCACAAGGAATCGTCTTCTCATCTTCTTAGCCCATATAAGTCCCACGATTGGGCTCAGTCCTCCTTCATTGTGGAAAGGAATTTGACCTGCTATGCCACGCTGATCAGACGTGTTGGCGTTGAGTTTTATTTCGAGTTTTCTTATCTTGCCTAGATGTTATCTGCATATTATATTTAGCCATGAGCAAGAAAGGGAAAGACGAAATATACTCTTACTCTGTCATTCGTCTGTATCATCTATCTGTACTCTTACTGTGTCATCTGGAATAAAAAATCCCCTGCACATAAAAACCAAATATTTTTATGTAAGGCATCTTTAAAATAAAACAATTAGAAACAATTAAAATATCCTACCCCTCAGAAACAAAACACACACAATTATAAATAAGCCTTGCCTCAGTATAGGCATATTTATAAAATTATATTGCACTCACAAATAGACTTTGGATATTATCTAATAAAGGATATTAATATAAATAAAGGTACATTTTTAAGCTATTGCATAGCTTTTATTGCGGGCTTTGAGCGCGGCGACCGAATCAAGAAATTCCGTAACGAAAATAAAGCCTAACACCCGCCTACCATGTAGCTCGGCCGAACGTTCGGTGTGACGGTCGTCGACATTCTGCATTCGTCCGTCTCGGTGCACACACGTGCCACCGCTTTGCGTAGCTTACGTCAAAAAGTGTTTTCGCGCGTTTTCTAACGGTTCCAACGATCTTCAGCGGACGACAGTGGTAATCCAAACCGCCTTTATTGTTATACATATAGTACATTTATTTTCTTATTGGTCACCACGCTCAAAAAGTGTAACTTGAATTAATACCAAAGAAAAAAAAATACTGCATAAATAAAAAATAAATAAATAATTATAATTGCATAAGTTGATAAAAAATTCTATGCAATAGCTTTACCGCGGCAGTCCCCGAGTGCCACACTTTTTTTTATTCCTCGCACTGTTAAACTAACTCACAAATAAAAAATCCAAGGACGTTGGTACAAATATAAAATGCGAGTGTTGAAAAGCTCAGTCGTACTTGACGGTTCTCTAAACGAGGAGAAATTTGAAGGCATGAACGCAAATAAAGGCACATCTAAGGCTAAAGAAAGCCACGTGACGATCTTCAGACGTTCAAGGGTTTAGAGAGACCAAGAAAAAGTTAACGTTTTATTAAAAAAACTTAGGGTTTGCGAACTTATTATGTAATGACTATTCAAAAATTTGGCATTGGCTGTGCTCGAGGCTTCACCCGGGTTAACTTGTGTGTTCTGGTTTTATTTCTAGCATTGCATTCTTTCTTGCGTTTCCTTTCTTGCATAAAAGTTATTTGAATATTAGATCCCTCAGCAGTCCTTTACGACACCCACACGGGATTGTGAATTGTAATCTTAATCCGTCAAGGTATTTTAATAGTTATCCAAAAATAATTAAGGTCGTAAGCTGAGATTACTACGCTGAGATGTCCACTATTATCAGCAAGGAGACGGATCCAAAAAATTTTGATTACATTTTAGTTCTTAATATGAAGTCAAACATTCAGCTGGAACCAGACAGACAGATTTAGCACTAGCTAAGCAGATGAGGATAGCTTATCTGCTCTATTCTCAGGAAGAAATGCCTTTCAATGCCGCTACAGAATACTTTTTCTTATCGGTAGGGATCAATACAGCGTATTCTAGAACGATATTATGCCATAGAAACATGTATTTCACTTGCTATTAAAGTTCCAAAATTCTAGCGTGCCAATGAAAATATTATCAAAATCGAAAGATAAATTTAGGTAATCTTCGGCAACTCCGATAATACCTATTTGACAAACACAGGATTATAAACCCACAATTCAGGATATGCTGTGGCACATTTGTGCTTCAAAATCAACAAAGGCAAAATAACACTGAATAAATTAGCAGCACTTACTATTACCACTTAGCTGAGATGTTCCATAAATGTGCCCAAGTTCTTAAGAAAACCGACAGACAAGACCGACGATGCAGAGTTATTTTCAAGCAACGGGTGGAGAAAACAAAATTTTGAGAATAGTAATGCGTTATCGATTCACTGAAATGGAAATCGTATTTCAGGTTTGATTTGGACACGTTTGGTACATTTATTCATCATTTCAGCTCATATACGTCACAGTATTGGGCCCGAGCCTCCTCGAAAATAGTAGAAAAGTTGACCTACTACAAGGCAGGGAGTGATGAATTGTATTTTTATTTTTTTACCACACGGAAAACATGTAGTACAACTAAAATCTATTCCAATCATAAGATGATGATTGCCAATAAGGCTAAAATGAAAAGGAACGTGAGGTAACCAAATTGTCACTCACATTTCAAATACTAAAACCACAAAAGTAAACGATACTATAAATACCGTAATTTTAATTTAACAAATAAATAAAAACTTGCATTCAAACTTAAAGCCATTAATTCTCGGACAACATTTAGTAGTTGCAATTGCAAGTTGAGAGACCCGAAGACAGAAATTGCCATAATTTGCAAGCCAACACGGCTAGGAGCTTAATCGCGTTATCTTGAAAGAACACTATTACGTCATTAGTGTTGAATGGATTAATCTAGTTAAACGTTCTGAACATTTCTTTCTGCATCTAGCTGACTGTCACCCGCGGCTTCTTGCAAGTAGAGATAAATCTATACAAATAAATAAAATTGAAGTATATGTTTGAAATGTCAATATAGTCGGTTTTATTCATACTCACGCGGTTATTTGCGCTATAACTATGCCTCAAAACCAGTTTAAATTTTTTTTCCTCTATGTTTTTTCCAGGTAATCTTCAAAATGTCCTCACCTTTTACCTTCTTAAGCCATCACCATATGGAGAAACAGTATCTATACCAATAAATAAAATTGGAGTGTCTGTTTATAATGCCAAAATAATAGGCTTTTTTCATGCTCACACTGTTATTTGCATGACACCTATGCCTAAAATACAGATTAAAAAATTTTGGTCTGTCTGTCTGTTTGTTCCGCGTAATCTTTAAAACGGCTGGACCGATTTTAAAAATTCTTTCACCAATGGAAAGCTATAATATCAGGGCGTAAACTAGGCTATATTTTATCTCGGTATTCCCACGGGAACGGGAACTACGCGGGTAAAACGACTAAAACCGAAGCGAAGCGAGAGCGGGCTGCTAGTAATATAATAAATAGCAATCCGCCCTCGCTTCGCTTCGGTTATAGGTTATAGTCGTTTTACCCGCGTAGTTCCCGTTCCCGTGGGAATACTGGGATAAAATATAGCCCTGTTTACGCCCTGATATTTTAGCTTTCCATTGGTGAAAGAATTTTTGAAATCGGTCCAGCCGTTTTGAAGATTACCCGGAACAAACAGACAGACAAACAGACAGACAGACATAAATTTTTTAAATGCTATTTTAGGCATAGGTGTCGTGCAAATAACCGTGTGAGCATGAAAAAAGCCTATTATTTTGACATTACAAACAGACACTCCAATTTTATTTATTGGTACAGATATGTACAATAGACATCTGTTATTATTATTAATAAAATACCACACTTTACTTTGAATTATATAAACTAATAAAACAAAACACATTATGAGTTTTAACACAAGCGTACCTACCGTAACATGATTCATGAACCGCCTAAAACTACCTATTTCACTCGTGTCAATCACTTTATTCACTTTATTTATTAATCCAGACAACGTTTTCGGGAGAATAAAGTAAATACTTATACATTAAAACGACACACATTATGTACCTACCTAATAGTAAGTAAAATTATTTTATAATAGGTAAGATTTCAGAGTTTACAAGTAATCTAAAATAAAGTTATCTCTGGATTCGTTATTGACGAATTCATGCAACCAAAAACAGCACAATATACCCTACTTGTCATATTAAATATGTGTATAATTATGAATTTTAGTGAAAAATTCGCGCAGTTATTATTAAAAAAACAACAAACCGTTCGCACGTCATTGCAGCACAGTCGCGACTGTCTGCATGCCGAGCGCATGCCGAGATCGAGGCGCGTAGGTATAGCTCGCGTTTCGTCCGTTTGTATTAAGTTGGATTACTGATTGATAATATTACCGTGCCAATACTATATTACAGATATAGAGAGATCAGAGATTTCACTTCCAAGCATTGTCAACTATACACGCATACATTGACAGACACAAATTTTACCTTCACTGACATCAATCATTTGTGTGGCGCACAAAAGTCTGCCCATTGTTGGGATCGAATCCACGACTATTAAGACGGTCGCAGCTTAGATCATTTCATCATTTGCGCAATCAGATACTGCTTAGAGATCGTGCCCCATTTTTGCAATGTCACCCCCTCTCCTCGTGGAACAATTGTAGTATTCGCAAAAAAAAGTTTCTCCAAGTCTCGGAAGTAATTTGTGTCCGTAAATTATACTCGTATGTCCTTCGTGTGGTGACGGAGTAAGAATACAATTCATCTTGTCTGTGGGTGTCGTAAGAGATGATTAAGGGATATAATACATGTACATACAAAATCTATCCAAGAGAAGGAAAACTCGTATAAAAAACCCTATACCAATACGTCTAACCAGCATGGCATAATAGATAAATTTTCCTTCCACAGTGGGATATAAATGGGCTGAGATGATGAAGATAAATTATGTATATGTTTATAAAATCGCCCGTAATATATAGGTCGCTTCTCTAGTGCATATTGCTAACAAATAATTCCTTTTCACATCATTTCATGTCAGCTTACATTCGTCCCGCTATTGGGCTGGAGTCTCATCTACTGTAAGAGGTAAATTCACTGGTCTGACGACAGTATAGGGTTTGCTTTTTAGTTATTATTTGCTTATTCCGTCATCACAAGGAAAATATTCATATTTATTTTATGTAAATTATATGTTTCTTATTCCTGTCTTTCTTAAATATGAGCGTAACATATTCAGCAGACTCAAGTTTAAATTTTAGTCATTTCATATAATTCACAATGTTCTGCTTACATCATAACAATCAAAACTTTCATTTAAATTGCCACCAACTCTAGTAAACTTAGGCAATAACCTAAAACTTGAAATTGCACCGGAAACTCTCTCCCAATTATATACATTGATTTACATATCTAAGGAACGGGAAGAACCTCTGTTGTACAAGGTACTCGAGGGAAAAGAGCGTTTTGTTGGCAACCACATCCATTGCCGGTTACGTACAAGCCACTATACCCGCTAAATATTATGTTGAATTATTAATGAACGGCGACCACAGAGATAATTATAATTTCGTATCGTTTTTAGTGAAAGTAACTGGAAATTAGGAACGTGGATTCTTTTGAATTAGTAATGCATTGTTTTCGATTAGTTGAAGTGAATTTCGAGTGGTCTAAATTTGTCGTGGTAAAGTATTTTTGTAATTCTTTTAGGTAGGTGAAATGGATATTAAAATAAAGAAAGAAAGAAAGAAAAATAATTTATTTCTCCTTTACGGGAGGAACACGTATAATAGCATAGAATAAAAAAAAAAAATACAATTACATAAAAAACAATAGATAATAAAAGAGAATACACAGTGAAAATAACAAGATTAGAGTCCCCTTCGCAAAAGAGGAAAAGGATCGCTGCTCAGCATACTGTTGAGGTATTCACTCGGTAAAATGAATACCACAACGCTGTTATTCTGCAGCGTCCTGCAACGATCGTCAGCGATGTCCAGGCAGCAGAGTATAGAAGATACTGTCAAAACATGGCTATCCCTTTGCAAATAATAATTTATCACAATAATAACTAAAATAACAATAATCTAACCTAAAAACATGTATAAAGATAATATTAAAATAAAAGATAAGACCGTCTAAAAAATAAAATAAAATTACGTAGGTAAATGAACCATAGAAAAAAAAGAAAGATGTATTTTTTTAATCTGTGGCAACATTTGGGAGTTTGTGCTATCTGTGAGCGAAGCGTCTGTATGTCAAGTGTATTGTTATTTAGTTGTGAATTAATGCATAGCCAAATTGTAGATACAATATTTAGTAAAAGTTCAAGCAAATCAAATGTGAATTTTGAATATGTATCTATCTATATGTAAATCTAATTCATAAATATTTCTCTCAAGACTTTTGGTGTGAAACATCTATGGGCGAGGGTAAACCTGATCGTTAGCTTGGCTTAATCAGACCGCGGCGACGCAACGCCACACTATATGACGGAATATGGGAGGGTAAACCCGATCGTTGGCGTGGCGTAAACCGGCCAGCAACGTAACGCCACGCGTAGTAGTGTGTAGACGGTGCAACGCGATATTGTGCGTAAGCGACTATGCGGTGAATTAATCATGATTGTTGTATAATATTTTAAATAATAATATAAATCGTAATATTTTATTTATACATTATGCTATTTTAGTTTCTGTCGTAATCTGTTCGTTTATGCATATATACTTGTAAAAAATAAGTTCGATATTTCACGTCTGCCAGGCGTCCTGAGCGACGGCTCACTTATTTTAATTATAAGGAATTATCTCCTCTAATACAAGATAAGTATTAATGTTTATTTTGTTATTTATTTAAGTGTGGCGACGGAGTAAGAATACAATTTATCTTCTCGCCCTTGGATGTCGTAAAAGACGACTAAGGGATACGATATGCAGATAACATCTATGCAAAGGAAGGAAAACTCGACATTAAACCCTACACTACCACTTATGACTGGCGCGGTATAGTAGACCAATTTTCGTCCCATTGTGAAAGAGGCCCAAGCCCAAACGTAACACTTACGTGGGCTGAGATGATAATGATGATAATAACGCTATTTGGAAAATAAAATATCGAGATATATTAAAATTATGGCTTTCATTAAAAGAATAAACTAAGTTATATATTACTAGCAATCCGCCCTCGCTTCGCTTTGGTTATAGGTTATAGTCGTTTTACCCGCATAGTTCCCGTTCCCGTGGGAATACCGGAATAAAATATAGCCTAGTTTACGCCCTGATATTATAGCTTTCCATTGGTGAAAGATTTTTTTAAATCGGTCCAGCCGTTTTGAAGATTACCCAGAACAAACAGACAGACAGACAGACAGACAAAATTTTTTTAATTGCTATTTTAGGCATAGGTGTCGTGCAAATAACCGTGTGAGCATGAAAAAAGCCTATTATTTTGACATTACAAACAGACACTCCAATTTTATTTATTGGTATAGATATATTTTTGCATCGATAATCACATTGACGTACAGTGTTACTAATTATTTGTACGGAGCGACACGCTTGCAGTTGCAGGTACAAAAAAGTGAGCGACATCGTACTATAAAATAAGGTTTAAGATATTTTTTCTCATAAGAACTTACAGGGTTCACTTACATGAGAACTTAAAATTAAATTACAACAATATACATATATCTAAATAACAAGTGGACGACATAAAGAGCTAAAATTGTACATCTAATCATTTAAATCGTTATACAACGACAATCTAAAGTATTATAAGATACAGATTTTATATTATACACAATATTAGTAAGCGGTTAGTAAATATAAATTCATCAAACCTGATTTGATAGTAAATAATTTTTCAATTTCTTTTTAAATGTAGTAATCGTGTCAGTTTCTACAATATGTTTTGGTAATTTATTGAACATCTGCACCCCCTCAAACATTATATTTCTTTTACCATAATTCGTTCGCGGAGTTGTAAGGTTAAATTTGTTATTATTTCTAGTAAAATATCTGTGATTCTTTTTAGTGAAAATTATATCGGAATGAATTGCTTTAGTCGTTATTTTTTTTATGAGAATGCATGTTTTATAAAAGTACATTTGATTTAAATTAAATAATTTAGTTTTATTATATAGTTCCGTTGTAGGTGTAAGGTAATTGTATCTAAACAATGTTTTGGTTGCTTTATTTTGTGCAGTTTGCAAGTATTTTAAATGAGTTTTAGCAGCACAAAATAAATATACAAATTGGTATGGCTATACTAAACAAAATACCGCCTCAATCTAGAGAAAAGAATCAAGATTGCCAGTTCTGTAGAAAAAAAATACAATACACAAGCAAACGGGTCACGTAAACCGTCGCGCCATCTGTCAGCAGCAAGCTTCATCAAATATCGTTCGGATGCCGCTTCCTTGTGAAATAAGAATGCAATACATGGAAAAATAATCTTATGTATTTTATTTTTGGTAATATATTTTAAGCACACACAAGTCCCATCCTTTGGCGCAAGACTCGCCCCGCAATCGGAAATTAGGTTCTCACGTATTCCACGTTAGTCAATCAAATATTTATTTTTTTTATTTGGAGCCGGCTTTCTTCTAGCCTCAATTTTACCAACCATACGGAGGAAAGAAAGAACGCTGTGTTGCGTGAACTTGCATATTTCCTACTACAATTCCGTGAATTTAATAGTGAATATAGACGCGCGCCCTCTTCCACTTAACCAATAAAATTTTTAGAAATCTGACCAGTCGTGGTTAAGTTTTCCTCCTATTATAGAGCAGATTCGTGACCAACATCGAGATACAGTAGAACCCGTTCAATACGATCACGTTTAATACGATTCCCGCATAATACGCCATTTTGCGTCAGTCCTAGAAACTTGAGACATGTTTTCACACATTTCTTAACGCTTAATACGATTCGTCATCCCGTTTAATACGCCAACACGTGCCACTCAAATACACATATTACCCCTTGCGGCAGCGGCCGGCGACTGACGAAGTGACGACTGTCGAGCGACCCTAAGTGGTAATGACCAAAAAGAAGATGAATCAACTCCAATTTTGTCACACGCCCAGGCATTATCAGCAGTTAATGAGGCGCTATGTAACTTCTTTGATTGAAAGCGAAGAGGCACTGCGAAAATTAAATTAAGTTGAAATTTTGTAATTGCTAATGCCTCAAAATCTTTTTGTCAAACTAAAATAAGTGATTACTTTGAGTAACGTAATAATAATAAACAACATTTTATTTTAGGTAATTTTTAAATGTTAAATTCAATAAGTAGGTATTCAAAATAATAATAGAATATAATAAATAATAGTGGCACGTTTTTTTCCCATACCCGTATAATACGCTTACCCTTTTTGTTTTTGGTCAGATCCCTGCGAAATCGTTTTAAACGGGTTTTACTGTATATATGGGAAAATTTTTAAACAGTCTTTACTTATATTTCATCACCAAGGCATAAAGCGGCGCACAAAAAGCATCGTTTACACAGACCTAAATTTTAAATAATACCTAAGGCAACCTATTTCATACATAATGTAAATTGATTTATGTTATTTGCCATTCAATATATAACATTAATGTTTAAATCCCCTTAACTGTTAATACTTATTGGTGGTTGGTGAATATGTACATTAATGCTATAAAAACATAATAATTTCACCAAAATACATTACTTAAATGTAATTAAATTTGCTTAAAAATATTAAGTTCTTTGAGCGAAACAAATTTCAATATTTCCAACATTTGGTGAGCTAATAATGTGGAAATTTCAATATGAGAAGCTACAAAGTTCGTTTCGTAATCATTCTTCCATTAACTGTTTACAAGAACATTGCGTGAGAACCTTTCATGGAATTAATTTGTTAAAGTTTACCATGAGACAGCAAAAAAAGTTTATTTGCAAATTAAAATCATCTGTTTATTTTCAATCAATTGCTTTTAGTAAGTAAGCAATTCGAGGCTCACGAAATAGTTGCTCTCATTTATAGGAACCATTTTTATAGCTTATCGCTGGTAAACGAGTAAGCAACATACCTGATAGAATGTGATACTGCCCCTCATCTGACTACTCAATACCGGGGCTGCTATGTACCGAGGAGAAAGTGCTCTTGTTAAACTACAGCTAAGTAATCAGAGTTTTTATAATGAAACTATGAATTTTGAAAAAGAAAAGGCGGGAGCAAAGTTCTATACTATCCTATATATGTATAATGTACATTTCATAGAGAAATTGCCGGGAAAATTAACGTTATTCGAAAATGTATCCAAAACTAATCAGCATTTTCAGAGTACAGTACAAGTTTATCAAAACAGTTTATTAGGATTTTACAGAGTAACACTTATTAAGTTATATTCAAGATAAATCCACACAGTATTAAAAATACATAATCGTCAACAGTTCAGCAACACTTATCATCATCGTTAACTTGTTCTTATCCCAACTAATTAGGGTCGACACAATATGTAGTTGAGCTAAAGTATTATTAATAATTATTTTCAAAAATATACGGCAATATAAAAATAATTCTCTCCAGATAATGATGGATAAATAAAGACAGTCTGCTAATACCTTATTTTCCACCCGTCTTTCCCCGTCTTTCTCCTTATAGGTACTTAAGATCTCTCTTCGGAATGGAGCTGTTTACTATTATAACTCCACGATCAGAATTCCTCGAAAAATATTATATCCATACGTCTAGTCAGAGTAGGATAGTAGGCCAAAATCATTTTCACCAACAGTAATAATAATAGTATTTAGTAGATGTACGAGTATATTAAAGTTATTTTAAATTATGATATATTTTTTTTATTATTAAATAAGAATGAAATAAAAATACACTCAAAAATAGACAAAGAATATAATAAATACAAATGGTTACCCGTGAAAAATATGCATGAGTTTAAATCGTACAGATTTCTATAGATTGTGCTTCTACTGTCTTGGTACTGCAATGGCTGAGAAACACCTTGTCACAAGCGTCTGTACTAAAGCGGTATACGTGTCAATTTTCAGCGAAAACAATTACTGGGTATAAACGGGCCGAGCATTTACATAGAGGGCCAAAACGCCTGGGGCGCGGGACCGCCCGATTAAAATCCCTAAAATACACGTCAACGTGTTGACGTTTTGATGAGGCGAAATAAATTGTGGGGTTCCCCCTCAGCCCAGGGGTATATGCGTGCCCCAAGAAAATGAAGGTAATCAGCGGGCTGTGTAGCCGTTTTTGCTTTGAAAACTGTGCCGTGTGCGAATTTTATCAGCTTATACAGAACAGCGTAAATGCGGAGTTGGTATTTTCTTTCTCGTCTCCTTTCATTTTTATTTTGTTCTTATTTAATCATTCGTCTTGGATTTTGCGTATTTGGCGTTTTTTTTTTTGATGTTGAAATGTAATTTGCGACGTTTAGTTACTTGATGTTTATTTTTTACAGATATTCATTTACTTTTTTCTTATACAGGTAAATTGGTAATACGGTAATTTTTATTACGTCTTATTGAAGGCTGAAATAGGCAATTGATCATTTCTCACCATTATTTTCTTTGAGCAAAAGAAATATGTTGTTTTTTCCAATTATTATCAATCAAATTAGGTACGAGCAAATAAATTTTATAATAATGTAAACATTGCGATTTCGCAAACAGTATCTTGCCGTACTTTCATACATTCACCATTTATACAGATTAAAGTTAAGAGCATACGCATAGCTTATGATATTTAAGCAAAATTAAGTTCCACAATTAAGCAGAATTAATTTATGAATAAGTTATTTTAGGACATCAGATGTAATGTAAGGATACAAGAGGTCACCTTTTTGTACGCTAGCATAACAATACGAACACAATAGAGAATTAATTATTGCCGAAGAATAATTGCGGCAAATATGTACGTGTGGTGAACGAGTAAGAATACAATCACCATCCTCTATCTTGCTACTGGGTGTCGTAAAAGACAACTAAGGGATATAATATCTATGCAAGAGAAGGAAAACTTGACATAAAATCCTATACTATACCAACACGCTTGACCAGCGCGGTGTAAAAGGTCCCTAGCATTACAAAGGACGCTCGCGCCTAACAGTAGAACTTATGCGGGCAGAGATGGTGAATTATTGCGGACGATCACCTAAATCTTATTTTTTATGACTCAGATACAGTGCCTTTTTTCTGAATGTGTAATAAGTTTAAGAGAAATTTCTTGCATAAACAATATATTGATTAGTCAAGTAATTAAACCAGGCAAATGTAATATACAAAGGAATACATTTGCTAGGAAGGATGACGATGTACCAACGTTAAGAAATCGGCACCGTTGACCTGCTTAGTGATTTTACGCTACGTTAAGTGCTTCAAGCTTCTTTTCCTGATGGAAACTAGAGTCACACCTAGACTAAAAATGGAATTATCCCGAATTGTTTTAGGCTAGATTTAATCTTTCAAAAATAAAAAAATGACAATCCGCAGCTTACAAAATTAAGTCAGCATTTCTTCAGTGTCTTTTCCTCTTCTTCAATATAACTAGAGCATCTATCATATATGTATTAGAAATTAACCAGTAGTGTGTTGCTGTTATTCGAAGATTAGGAGTTTATATTTATATAATACATACAATAATATAATTATAACAAATCCTAAATTATCTTTCACCATCATTATCATCATTCAGCCTATAGCCGACTGCTGGACGTAGACCTCATTCATGTTTTACCAGAAACTGCATTTATGTGCCGCCTGCATCCCAGCGGTTGTCGGTTCATGGAGCGATGTAGCCTGCCCATAGTCTGTTACACCCGTTCTTCTAAGGATTTCCCTATTTCGTGATGCAAGGCAATTTTCACCAAGTCGTCGGTCCACCCAATGAAGGGTAGCCTACACTACGTTTGCCGATACATGGTCACCATTCGAGAACCTTTCGAACCAAAGCGGTAGTCGCTTCATCGAGCAATTCATGCTATGTTGGTTACTCTCGTTTTTCTACGGATTTACCTATTGCAGATTCTATCGCACAGAAAAATCTCGAAATTATCTTTATATATCCTACTAACGACCCGCTCTCGCTGCGCTTCGGTTTCAGTTACCTTAGGCACGTAGTTCTCCTTCCTGTGGAAATACAGGGATAAAATATAGCCTAAGTTACTAAAGGATAATGTAGCATTTTAATGGTGAAAGAACTATCATAATCCATGCAGTAGTTTTTGAGTTTATTCGTAACAAACGTAAAAAATACACCGTTTCCTCTTTATAATATCAGTGTAGATATGTAATTCACGATCTAATTTTAAAATTGCAAGTATCTTTCTATAACAAGCTCGATTTTTTTTCGTCTTCTTCACTGAATAAATTGAAAAAAAAAAAACAACATAATAATAATTTTGAATTTGATTTAAAATTTATCAATTCAAAAGCAGCGTATGTTAGCTAGTAATTTACCAACTGAATTTACCTCAAATTGATGAAAAGTTAACCACAATTTACTAGCAAAAGCTGAAGGAAACACTAGTGCCAACTGAAACAGTAACCATGCAATAATGGAACCGTCACTAACGTTGACACCTAGTCACCGGGACAGCGGTGAACGCTTAAAACTATAACAGAAGCGTCTAACAGCGTAATCTGAATTTCAAACTTTATGACGAAATTTATATGCTGCAATTTTATTACTTTGAAGATTTGATCTTGATGACCATCCATGTGGCGACAGAGTAAGAATACAGATCACCACCCCCTATCTTATCCGAGGGTGTCGTAAAAGATAACTAAGGGATATGTGTAGATAAAATAAATGCAAGAGAAGTAAACTTGGCATAATACCCTATACAAACACGTCTGACCAGCGCGGTATAGTAGGTCAATTTCCCTCCCATTGTGAGGAGGCCTGAGCCCAACTGTTGGACTTATGCGGGCTGGGATGATGATAACTATGACGTTATGCCATAGAGTGCAGTTTTGTGCCGCCTACATCCAACGATGCGCAACTTTCACTAGGTCGTCGGTCCACCTAGTGGGGGGCGTCCTACACTGCGTCGACCGATACGTAGTCGCCACTCGCGAACCTTTCTTCCCCAGTGGTTATCGCTTCCTTACATACAATATAGTATATAGCAAACTGTGTCATTCGTGTGGTTACTATATAATCCAATGTTCCTTTTCCGCGAGATTCGTAAGAGACGTACTTATTGTACGTAGATAAGAAAAGGAAAATTCAAAATAAAATCCCACGCCATCCCCTCTAACCAGTGTGATATAGCGAGGCAATTCCTCGAATAATGATACGTTTATGAACTGAGAAGAAGTAAAATGTCGCATAAATACATACTATTTGACGTAATATGCATTACGGCCGTGATGTTCCCCCTTGAAGTCGTAAAAGCAATTTAACTTGAAACAATAGAAGCGCACCGCGTGAAACTCAATTGATTGTCGCCTTATCTACGAGAAAATGCAACTTTACATCGTGTAAGCAGACTTTAAATTGTCGCAAGAGTTTATATTGATTTGAATTCGTTATTTTCAAAACATATAAAGGAACTATTCAAATCCTTCTTATGAATTACCATCTGGTTTTACATTTAGTTAGTTTTATAGTTATGTAATATACAGGTTGTATCAGGTTATGGGGCAACTGTTCGAGTATGTTGTAGTTTAACGGTCATAGGTCTTAATTAGAATGTAGGTACATTACACAAAAAACAATATAAGATAAAAGTTATTGTGATTTAAAAAACATGTATCTAAGAGTCTATGTCTTAAATGTATATTATGTAGGCATGTATAGACAGAATACATGTAGGCGTGTAAAGCTTCGACAGTATAATTTCATTCATTCATACCTAGAATTGCGCAAACGTTTCAATGACATTGTAGGTACAATGGCGAGCATTCAACGGTCACAGGCCGATCAGCTGTTTTAAAGCGAAATTCGTCTTGCCTATGTGAATATAATCATTGATTTACTCAATTTCTAATGAACATTTAACAAAGTATGAATATGTTGCGTATTAAGTATCATTGACTTTTGATATTTTTCGTTCAAATTTTTTTCATGAGTTCGTACTACCATTGCCTAGCTCCCTTTTAACCCGTTGCCCCATAACCTGATACACCCTGTATGGCTTAAAATATTTCTCCGTGAATATCCAACTTATATGAAATAAGCTCATTCCAAAAATACAATAAGCTTTATAATAATAAGGGGTTTGTGGAGGCACCCACTATCGGTAGCAGTATATGTCAATCCTATTTTTTTTAACTGTCTATCTAAATGCCTATTTTATATTAATTTTAGATTCCTTTTTTTATACAATGTATCTTATTGCGTAATCTTATGTGTGTATGTAATCTTATTGCGTATATCTTATTGGGTACACTGTGAGCAATAAGAAACTCGATTGATTAAATAAAAAATTGTACATATATTTATCTAATTTACATTTCATTTATTTAGTACACATATTTCATTACGTGACTGGGTGGTGACGAGTTAAGAATATTATACCTCAACACCCGCCCCGCCGCTTTTCCATGGAAATAGTAAAATCCGCCCAACTGCAATTGGCAACGTGCCTACTAAACGCAGAAAATTTTTTCACATTAAAACTCAACACTTGAAGAAATAGATAAGCAAAAAAAAAAAACAAAGACACCTGGAGAGTCAGAAATAAGTAAACCTAATAATATTAAAAAAAAAAAACAAGGACGTTCCTATCAGCACAACAAATCATTTATGCTGTAAGCAAAAACGGGGACATTTTTGTACGGAGACAACAGGATAGAGAACCTAAAAATGGGACCGTATGATGATGTTGATCATCGCTCAAGTGCGGAGGCATACCTCCAACAGTTGTCTTTGATATGCTGATGGATGGAATTTATTACAATAATATAATGAAAGCATTAGAAAATATTTACAGTATTCATAAAAGGAAGTAATTTTACTTTTAAGAATATTTACAAAATACATGCGTTCCTTCTAAGATTGCAAAATTATCAACTTAAATGTCTCTGTAAGATAAATCTTTTTATGTAGCATAATATATGAAAGATTAAATTTTTTTTTTTATAATCTTACAGTCGGATCTTTATTCAAGGATGATCTTGATAGAAGCGCTCGATCTCAGCAGCAAACTGTCGCTATTAGCCAGAAAAGAGGGAAAAAGATCATTCGCGGCATCAGGAACTTACATGAAATTATTGCTTTTTGCAAGACCGTGATCTCAAAGAGGTAACTATTTGACTTGGTAACATCGTCACTGTTTTAGCAACGTACCACTCCACACTCTAGTAAGGTTCATCCGTTTTATCTGGAAACGCTAGTCTTCAACTGTACGATTCGAGGTTATGAGGGTTTACCTTAAACGTTGGGTCAAACCCAATATAAAAAAATCAAATCATTTACTCTGCATGAGCTCCTTAAGGGTACTTATATTTTGTCAAATTTACACATCATTTGAAACATATTATAATAATCCACCACCGGATCGGAACGCGGCCACAGGCTGAGAAGCTCCGGAAAGAAACTCGTCGCGCTGTCATTTAAAAAAAAAGGATAACATATATATATATTTTTAGACATTCCCGTATAGACTAATTCTTCCACACCTTCATCTTTTAGCTAATCTAGGTCCTTATTGGAGAGAGGTATCCACAATACAAGGATTACTTCCTTAATCCAGTGTGTTTCTTTAAAAGCGAAAAACGCCTCATACATGCGGTCCTATTCCCTGTACCCAATAATTCCCCGCTGCCTTCACGATTTCATTAGTCTATTGTCCTTTCACGTCAGTCCCCCTAAGGACTACTGGTAAAATTATACAATAAGTACAAATTTATATTGCCTACACCAAAGATGCCGCATAAATACATACTCGGAATAATTTTGACGTTTCATCACACACAATTTGTATGCTTCATTATTAACCTATAATAATATTCAACTATGCAATATTATTACTTGCTTGTATAAATATATATATTATTCTTTGACGGGTAATGATACGCAGAGATAGACTTGAATTACGGATATCAAATAAAATTAATTTTACTTATTTCACAACGTATTCATTTTGACTTTCCTAATGTTTTGAACATGTTTTAACATACATGGTCGGATCGCAGATCCGATAAAATCCGTAAAAATAGTTTTATTTCGTATGGATGTATTCGCGTATGGTTACGCCAACATGATTGAATTTATGTTACTACTTTAAACATAGGTTATCCGTTTATATACATCCATCCATTAGCTTATAGATTTCCACTATTGGACGTAGGAGAGATAAAGCAAGTGATTTGACGATCGCGATCAGTATTTTAAGTTTGCTAGCAGAGAACTGCAAGGTCAGGGTCAAAAATATAAGACTATTTCCAAATAGGTGGCCTTATAGGCTATTTTATTTATTTACATTATTTCGAAGAGTGCCTTGTCCACTCCTTTAGTGATCCCTCAGCCGGTTTTTACGATTCCCAAGAGACAGTCAACGGCGACACCATGTATTCCTAAACTGGTACTAGACGAGGAAAACAGAAATGAAAAAGTAATCAATTTCTGCCATTTACGAGCTCAGTAACAACACACGTACAAAATAATTATATATATTAGACTGGGCCAAAAAAAACGAACAATTTTTTTTAATAACGGTACTGTGAAAATATTGTTCATGATGACAAAAGAAAATTATTCTGAAAACTTGAGCCATTAATATTAAGAGGTGAATCATTATAATTATCGATTTTTGAACAGCTACTGAATTTTTCACACAAAATTCGGACATCATGAATTTTAAAAATTTCTCCATTTCATATCTTTGAAGGAAATTAAATTCCCTACAAAAAAGCTCTCTTAATAAATTAACGTAGGACGAGCCGTTCCCTTGTAATCAAGACTTAAACATTGATATATTTTTTTAATTTTTTAATTTGGATTCTGGATTTTTTTAACCACTATAAATATCAATATTTTTATATAGCAAATAATTATTTTATTATCAAAATTAAATTCAAAAGTAATTAACCGTTTATTTTAAAGTCGAATAACTTTGAAAGGAGTGAATTTGATAAAAAATGTTAAGAGACCTTTTTTGTAGAGCATGAAATTTTACTTAAGAATAATTATTTGCTATATAAAAATATTGATATTTATAGTGGTTAAAAAATCCAGAATCCAAATTAAAAAATTAGAAAAATATATCAATGTTTAAGGCTTGATTACAAGGGAACGGCTCGTCCTACGTTAATTTATTAAGAGAGCTTTTTTGTAGGGAATTTAATTTCCTTCAAAGATATGAAATGGAAAAATTTTTAAAATTCATAATGTCCGATTTTTGTGTGAAAAATTCAGTAGCTGTTCAAAAATCGATAATCATAATGATTCACCTCTTAATATTAATGGCTCAAGTTTTCAGAATAATTTTCTTTTGTCATCATGAACAATATTTTCACAGTACCGTTAATAAAAAAAAATTTTCGTTTTTTTTGGCCCAGACCTGCACAAGGTCGTTAGGAGGGAGAGTACACCATCCTGCCACCACTGCGATTGCGACGAGGACACGGCGCGCCATACGCTCGAGGCCTGCGGGGCTTGGGCAGTGCAGCGCTGTGAACTCGTCGCAATCATCGGTACGGACCTGACGCTGCCGGCTATCGCTAGGGCGATGGTCGACAGCGTCGGGAATTGGGACGCGGTCGCAGCCTTCTGCGAGACGGTGATCTCGCGGAAGGAGGCAGCGGATCGCCTGCGCGAGGAGCGCAGCCTCGATGGGGAGATCCGCCGCCGGCGACTGGGGCGGCGTAGGCGCAACTATCTGCGCCTCATGCCGCCCTAGCCGAGGCCGCGGGTGACGTGACCGGGGATTAGTCCGTCACTCGCCGAGAGGCCGACCGCGTGAGGAAAGACCGACGTCCTCCCCGAGGGGGGGACATCGGTCGATGGGAGGGTACCCCAGTTAGGGGTATTCCGTCGGGCCGACCACTGACGACAAGTTAACCCTGCTCCAGTAGTCGGCCCAACGACGAAGGCGACGTGGTTTTCGGGTGGGTCGCGGGAGTTGCGTGCTTAAGCCCCTCTGTCGCCCCGGACGGAGTGGTGCGGAGGCGTGCCGACCGCGGCCCACCCACAAAAAAAAAAAAAGTCTAATATATATAAAGAAAAAGGCAATATTAAATCATCCTTAACTCGAAAGAAGCGGCTATTAACAATTTATTTGCGAGCTAAAAATGGTTATCACACGTGGGGTAGGTACCCAAATTTCTTCCAACCGCCTTTTCATTAAATATGGAGTTGTTAGGATGAGTTCAAGTCACACGTAGGGTAATAATTTTTCGTTCACAAACATTCTATAAAAAAACCTAGTGCTGTATACATATATAGCACTAAGTTTTTTTCATTGTGGCCCTACTAAGTTAGGCCATCATATTTATAAACAATATAATCAGATTTTTTTATTGCCTATGGCGGTATCGAACCAGCAGCACACCTGATAGTAAGGGGTAATGCTAGACATTAGCAACTTCAGGAGTACAGCTAGACCACCCGTCGTGAAGAAAGTGCTCTTAAACCTCGTTTCAAGAGACAGGTCATAGCTGGCTAGAAATATATAAGCAGATAGGTCATTAAAAGCTTGTACGTGAGTGAAGTGATCGCCGAAGACGTACAATTGAAGATCATAACGGTGTCGACCGAAATTTATATACATATATTAGAATTTATAGCATAGAATCTAGTCAATTAAAGGAATAGATAGTTTTAAAACATTTTTTTTATTATTCTTGATGGCTTACGAGCATATGGCGCACCTCATGGTAAGTGATGCTGCCGCTCAAGAACATTTGCTAGGCCCATTGCGCGTCATGCCGCCCTAGCCGAGCCCGCGGGTGACGTGACCAGGGAGTTAGTCCGTCACCCGCCGAGAGGCCGACCGCGTGAGGAAAGATCGACGTCCTCCCCAAGGGGTGGACGTCGGTCGATGAGAGGGTACCCCAAATAGGGGGTATGCCGTCGGGCCGATCACTGATGACAAGTAACCCTGCTCCGGTGGTCGGCCCAACAACGAAGGCAACGAGGTGTTCGGGTGGGTTGCGTGTGTGCGTGCTTAAGCCCCTCTGTCGCCCTGGACGGAGTGGTGCGAGGAGTGCGCCGACCGCAGCTAATCCCAAAAAATAAATGCTCCTGCCTACCGTGAAGAAAGTAAAGGTAGTATGAATACGTAAAATTTGGCTCGGTAATACTAGAGGTATCACCAAAATACACCATACGAAAAGGCCCTCATAAAGTGGAACTGCCGGCTCTCTCGCTCACCGAACGAAGTGCAGTAACAAATTGCTATTACTCAGACGTCGATTTTCTCGGATAGTGTAGTACTTGTCGAACAGACCGGCGTACAGCTATAAACATACGACTGTTGACAGTATGTTTCTACCACATAAAAGAAAGCAGCGCTGATTGAGACTAATATAGTACCAAAATTCTGGAGTCTGCAGAAGCTATTTTACAACAAAATACCAAATATTATGAACTTGGTACTTCGCTATAAAGTCGATTCCAAAAGAATAAAAAAGTATCTCATTACTTTCTTCAATTACGAAACAAATATTAGTCATTTCGACTGCAACTGCGTACGTCCAAAGATATAGGGAGGGTGTTGAAGTGTAATATTTAATATTATAAACAAAGCAAAATGTCACAGATACTGGCCTTAGGGGACAGGCCAACGTGGTAACGCATAAAGAGATTCGTCCCTTCGTAAATGATTACAATAAAACTACCACCATGGTGGGAGGTAAAGAAGGGGAGCGGGAGGAGAGTCAATTTGCATAATTTTACTTTTACAACCGACACACGACTTCGTCACAGTCAGTGAGAGCAATGGTCGGTCTTATTCTATAGAATATTTCTTATGCTTTCATATAAATAAAATATATGTATAATATATGCACGTAGTACAATTTTTGAAGATTTTGTTAAGTATAAAAATATACTTCGAATCATTGTACTATGTTCTGAGGTATGTTGATATTATCAAGGTATGTTGGTAAGGTGATATTATAAAAATAAAAGTTCGATATTGTAAAAATAAATGTTATAATATAATTGAATTATGAAGTGTGGTGTCCGTATTGTGACGAAGAAAGGATACCATCCACCACCGCCTAGCTTATCCGTGGATGTCTTAAAAGAAGAGTAAGGGATATAATATAGATATGAAATCTATACAAGCGAAGCTATACTCGAAATAAAACCTACACATCTTATCAGCGTGGTATGGCAGGCAATTGCCCTGCTATTATGAAAGCGGCACAAAAACCTCAGCAGTGCTCGGATCCCACATATATGAGCTGAGATAATGATAAATTATGAAACTAATTAATCCTTAGTATGATTAAATGTAAATTTACTTAAAAAAATCGTGGGGTGAAGGAATAGGAATACAATTTACTGTCGCCTATCCTGCCCATAGATATCTCTAAAAGATGACTAAGGGATGTATTATACAGATATAACATCTATGCAAGAGAAGAAAACCTCGATAAAACCATATACAAATCCATTTGACCAGCGCGGTACATGGTCCATTACCTTTGAAAAAACTTTGCCTTTTGCCACTGAAGGGTGAAATCGATAATATAGGTATGTATGTGTTTGTCATCATCATTATCATCTCAATCCATACACGTCCCACTGTTGGGCTCGGACCTCCTCCATTATGGGAGGGAAAATGACCTACTATACCACGCTGGTCAGACGTATTGTTATAAGGTTTTGTTTCGAATGTTCCTTCTCTTGCATAGATATTATATGCATATTATATCCCTTAGTCGTCTTTTACGACACCCACGAGCAAGGCCACTCCCTCGGTAGTGAATTGTATTCTTACTCCGTCACCATATGGATAGTATGTGTATATATGTAATTAAACTTACTCAAATTAATCGATACAATCTTGTAGGGGGATGCTTTTAAAAAACGACTAATGGATAGCATCAGGCGAAGAAACCTCCTAATAAAACCTTATACAAATCCATCTGAACAGCATGATATTGAAGGTGCGTTTCTTTTTAATACGCTTTTATTAGCTTCAGACGTACGTATGTTAGTATGTAACGGAATCTTTGAACATGATTTTGACCCCCTTCAAAACGTCGGCTTAACTCGAAATTTGGCATACTTATTAAGGACCAATGACAATTCAATATTTTAAACAGTTTGACCCGTTATCCTTACTAGGATAATCAGGATTAGCGGAAATTCAACTAAAAAATTAAAAATCAATAATAGTTCAAAAAAACAAAAAAAAATACACTTATAAAGGAAATCTAACTAAAAAATAGAAAATAAATTTTAAAAATTTGAATTAAGCATAATACACTATGCTTAATTCATTTTTTAATAAGAAAAAAATATTTTTTATTGTAAAAAAAGCGTGGGTGCTTTTTATATTATTATCAAAATGACAATCCTTCTACTCATATCTGGCAATAAAATATTTATAACTATTGACAACATGCACCCCACGCTTTTTTACAATAATAAATATTTTTTTCTTATATACACTATTCTTAATTCAAATTTTTAAAAATTTATTTTCAATTTTTAGTTGGATTTTCTTTAAAAGCGTATTTTTTAATTTTTTTGAACTATTATTTATTCATTACGAAATAAGCTCGAACCTAATAATGGAACGTATATAAGCTGAGATGAAGTTGATTATGATTTATGTATGTGTAATTGTGTACGTACTTAAACATCCTTAAGTCACTTGACACCGCCCAATATATAATTGAAACCAAACTTGTATACACACATTAGATGTTCTTATCAGACACCATGACTACCGATGCGTCACTTAATAAAACCAACATCGTGTAAAACTAGTCTTAAATTAGGCACATTTCCTTTATCTGTCGATCTGCCTAATAAAGACGTCATTTGTTCGTCATACAACAGACGTTCATACTGTTGAAATTTGCCATCATTGGTGTATCTACAAAATTCACTTGATATAATTTATCATAATATCTTCATTATTCTTCATACTACGTTTATATTATTATGCTTATTAAAATCAATTAGGTTTTGACCATTTTATATTGACATAATTGTGTTGTGACAGAGCACAAATGCAATGTAGCATGCTAAAATATTAAGTATTATTATTTATAGAGAATAATTGGAAGCCCAACTCGGGTGTTTGCGTGTAGTGGGTGATGCTTTTAGTATTGCACGCATTCACACTCCCTTCATTCGTCGCCTGACTTATTTTTTTTTCCGCAGCCTATATACGTTCTAAGTTCTTCCTCTAGAAGATAGAAATAAGCAAACATCTTTCTACCTATACGGGTTGATACATGAGAATGTAATATAAAAAAAAAACACTGTAGCTAGTCTTATTTTTTTTCAGGATCAATTAAGTATCATATTCTCATTAATACAGCAAACAAATTGTAAATATATTATACTACAAAACATTTTCATAATGTTCATCTGCTTCGGCAATATTGGAACCAATTATTTTCCGCCCCCACATTGTCGAGGGGTGAAACATTACACCCCGTGTAGATTTGATACGGCAACGTATTGCCATTTTTGTTTTAAATGACTTGTGAAATTCGGATTTATTGTATTTTGGAGCAGGTGTTAGGTGAACGTGAAAATAAGTGAAATTAAAAAGAAAATAAAGGTCGAGAGCTGAATCGAAATCCGAGTAGTGACTGTGCTAATTTTCTTTTTTGTGTTAAAGCTTTAGTAGATTCACTAGTGCTAATTACAAAATAATTGCTTTTTAAACAATAAGATTTAAATCTTCCCGTTCAGGTAACCAGCACCCCTTCATTATTTTGAGTACATTGTGCTATTGGTCTATAGCCAAACAATAATGTTTTTTTAATAGTATATCAACTTATTATAGTCCATCTACATCCAATTGTTGATCATAAGTATCCTCCAGTAAGACGAAACATTAATTACTTACAAAAACGAAAACCGATTTCAGAACCTATAAGTAGGTACTTATAGGTTTTGAAATCGGTTTATGTTTTGTTATTTTTTAATTTATGTAGGTTGTTCACGCCAAGAGCTCACGGCAGGAGCCGAATTGCAACGACTATGCAGCGCGCGGCGCGGCGGGGCGAGGGAGGGGCGCATGAGACGAGTTAGTCGTCATCAACGCTAACTTCATTCGCAATCATAATAATTTGTCATCAGTACGATTATAAAGTTAACATTAAATTATATCAAGAAAACATTGAGTTTACTTCCATAATCCTGGGACTGCATGAAGCAACTGCCCCAACATAGGTACTTAAACTAAAAATGTTATTTTTTATTTTCTCAAGATACACTAAATCAATTTCGATAAAATTTATACGGGATGCCTTTGAAGTATGATCTACCGAATAAGAAAAAAATTCTCAAAATCTTTACATAATTGACGGAATTGAATGATCACATAACATACATACAAAAAAACATACAGTTAAATTGAGAATCTACTACTTTTTTCAGTAAGGTTGAAAATTGCCTGTTATTAGGTATCACACTAAGCACACGATATGGCACAGGATAATTTTAGTTCGCCTTCATTCTATTGATTAATCTATTAATAATCTTTCGCGAGACAATTTACAAAGGATTATGCGATCGTGACGTTTTATTTTTAAATCATCTTTTTTAAATGCTAAATAAAAAAAGTCAAGAGCTTAGCAATAAATTCATGTATCGAATTTGACTTTAGAAACATTCAGTTAAATATAATACCCAGGAACAGAACAATTATCTACTGCGATCCGAATTAATCGTTCTTCTTTCATGTGAGGTCTAGATAGTATTCCGTGTTGTGACGGAGTAAGAATACAATTCACCACCCCCTCTCTTACCCATGGGTATCGTAAGAGTGTCGTCTCTTCTAAGGGGTTATAATATGCATACAACATTGTGCAAGAGAAGGAAATCTTGAAATAAAGCCCTATGCCAACACGTCTGACCAGCGTGGTGTAGTAGGTAAATTTTCCTCCCATAGTGGAGGAGCCCGAGCCCAACAGTGGGATGTATATGGGCTGAGATGATGATGATGGTTTAGACACGCCGTCCGCGTCATTCCGAGTGATGAAAGGGTAATGCGCAGCCATGTATCCCACCGTATTCCTTTCCCATCGCTATCAGACCGGTTTTGAATCCTTGACAATCGCAGCCAGTCTGGTACAAACTGTTTTACATGAAAATTGAACCCACGATACTTGGTATATAAAGTAAGTTATTTAAAGCACTTACACGAACTGCGAAGACTTAAGTTAATAATAAAAAAAATAAATCAGTCAACGCCAGACCCTGATTATTGAAAGATTACTCTTAATCTTATAAGCATTAAACTTTGTAGAGCCATGCTAATAAAGCTATTGTTTCGAATTTTATAAGTACGTAACACAGTTTTCCACTTAACAAAACCTTATTTTCAGCTTAGTATAGAGATGTTTTTGGTCGAAATGTTTGGCAAAATTAACTTGAGCGTTCGACATTTCTTGCTTATCCAATTCTGACACCTTTAACATTTCATCATCATTTCAACCTATCGCCGTCCACTGCTGGACGTATGCCTTCCTAATGTTACGCCATAGAGTGCGGTTCTGTGCCGCCTGTATCCACCGACTCCCAGCAACTTTCACCAGGTCGTCGGTCACCTAGTGGAGGGGCGTCCTACACCGCGTCGCCCTATATGTGGTTTCCACTCGAGAATCTTTCTTCCCCAGCGGTTGTCGGTTCGTCGAGAGATGTGGCCTGCCCATTGCCACTTCATTCTTCATTGCTAATCCTTCTTGCTATGTTAGTTACACCCGTTCTTTTGCGGATTTCAGTACTTCCGTATATCTGACACCTTATTATATAATGATTATACTTTACTTACTTTGGTCTACTAAAGTCTATTTGCAGAGGAGTAGATAGAGCAAATACCGCCTTCACTTTTCATGATTCTGGCATACCTCCCACATATCATTCTCAATTAGAATAGTGTAAACGAGTAAAAACCAATGGATCATGTTTAAATTTTATTTTGACTGTCCCAATTTTTTTGGGTCAAATTCTACCCAAAAATTAAATTAAAAAACGATGAAACCCCTAAAAATAGAGCCCGAAATAAATGGTTACATTTTTAGTTTTCTTTCTTTAATCTGTCAATCTTACTAACATATGTTTGTCCGCTACAGTATTGAAGATATTAAAACGCGAAGATACTATACAGATTTCACAGATTAAATTGACTATGCCAATTGTCTTAGGTTCGATTCCCACGTAGGACAATACTTTATACATACATGGTATGGACTTGACATATAAATAATAAATAATTTAAGAAACATTTAATTCTCAGTTTAGTAAAATAAAGTAAGCCGCCATTAAAGTCAATAAATAGCGTTATGCTCCCCGAGATTGGCCGAGTTTCCATGCATCATTATCAAACTCGTCTGATCCAAAATACTTGGGGTCGACGCAATATGTACTCTCTTCCATCGCACATACTTTAAAACCTACCTCAAGGCGGGTTGCCGTGAGGTAGGTTTTAAAGTCATCCTTGGGCATAATTGTTGACTAGACCGCATTATATGGAGTTGGCCAAACTCTAAGTAAAGCTCCTAGTCATATTTTACGACACCCACGAGCAATGAAAGGGTGGGCAGTATACGTAGCCACACCACAACCGCTGAGTTCCAATCCGATGATAGTTTATTCGATTTGTTAGTTTGAATTAATAAATAATATAATCTTCATCATCATCGCAGCCCACATAAGTCCCACTTTTGAGCTCGGGCCTTCTCCATAATGGGAGGGAATTTAACCTACTACACCATGCTGGTCAGACATGTTGGTACAGAGCTTCATTTCGAGTTTTCTTCTCTTGCATAGATGTTATGTGCACACTGTATCCCTTAGTCGTCTCTTACGACATCCACGGGTAAGATAGGGAGTGGTGAATTGTATTCTTACTCCGTCACCACACGGAATATATAACCATCATATAATCACAATATAATAATTACTTAAAAATTATTTTTTAATAATACTGCTCTATGGTCTAATAGTCCGTGTGGTTACGGAGTAAGAATACTATTCACCACTCTCTATCTTGCCCGTGGATATCGTACAAGACGACTATGGGGTATAAAATGCACATAACATCTGTACAAGAGAAGGAAAACTCGATACAAAAACCTATATCAACATGTCTGACCAGCACGGTATAGTAGGTCAAATTCCCTCCCATTGTGGAGGTGGCCCGAGCCCAACAGTGGGACGTATGTGGGCTGAGATGATGATGATGATGGTCTAATTGGTCTACACCAAATAAATAAAATAATATTTATTAGAGTCATTTTCTTTTCGTATTGGCAATGAATTTGTGTTAAAATGTCGGTCAAAGTTTAATAATTAATACTGTAGCGTGTAAATAGGTAGACATAAATCTCTGTATTAACGATGACTTATTGGACGCGAGACACCTCAGTCCTCCCGGGATTATAAGCGCTGAAATGTTTCAAATGTCGGACAATTAAAAATAAAATACCTACGATAAAATTCGTAATAATAGTTATTTTACAATTGTAAAGCGTTGAACTGTTAATAATATTTGTAGATCCTCCGCAATACAATGACTGATTCCGTAGTGCAGTTCTTTAAAAAAAAGTAACATTAGACGTCACAAACTTGTAGCAGATGGAATACAGTAGAAACTCGATTATCCGGCCCTCGATTATATGGATTCGCGATTATCCGGACTACTAATCGCGATCTTATTGTACCGACAATTCGATTTTGTGCGAGCATGAACGTGTCTGAAATGGAATGTCTCGCCCGCGCCCCGCGTGATCGCTGCCTTACGCGTTTCATTATTGTTTTAGTTAGTAATTGTTACGTTGCTCTGCGATGCATGCCCGGCGCGATATGTATTCGTCTTTTAATTAACGCATAAAATTGTGTGCATACTAAAAAACCGAAGGAGGTTTTTCATACTTTCGATTATCCGGTTATCCGATTATCCGAATGCCTACCGACAACAATTAGTCCTGTTAATCGAGTTTCTACTGTATATACTTTTAGTTTAAATGACACCGTTGTACTAAACAACAGCTAAACTTAATATATCCCAATTACTAAACAACTCAAATGAAAACATATATACGATAACGTATTTAATTAAAATATATTCAAGATAAAATCACACACACAGATCTCCTACAGGTGTCGTCCCTCATCCGAAGAAACCGCATCTCGTGCCGTTTCAGCTAATGTATTTACACCATTACATGCGAGGCTGTCGCAACCAAAAAACAAGACCTGTCATCGCCTTCACAATACATTCTAAATGTAACACACAAAAGCGCGAGCGTTCGTCAAATGATAGCTCAAATTATTTGGTCGCGCTTACGGATTTCAACAAACACCGTCGACGCGGATGTGTTAAGTTTTATTACTTTCCTCTCTTATAAATTATAGGTGTTATATACGACTCTTCTTACTGGTTAGAACTGAGATGTTTTCCTTGTAAAACGATAAAAATGCGAAATTCTCGAAGGATTTGCCTGGTATGCAGTGTTGGTTCTCAAGGCATATATAATTTACGATTCTCCGGCATACATAAAGTTGAAAATATGTGTTTATATTACATTGAATTTACTGAAGTTTGATATATTTTATACTTGGTAGCTATACGCGTATAAAACGTTGTGTCTATAATGATTTTAATGAGTAATATTTTCTTCCTCTCTTCTGTTTTATATAATCCATAAACATCAGCTTCAGACGGCACTGGTGAAAATAGACCTCCCCCAAATTCAATAAATAATTAGTTACCACGCTAGACAGATTAGTTGTCCATGTGGTGATAGAGTAAGAATCTTCCAATTCCGATTTATCACACTTTTTTACCTGTGGGTATCGTAAAAGACGACTAAGGGATTAAAATATGCAGACAACATCTACACAAGCCGAGGAAATCTTAATATAAAACCATATACCAACCCGTTTGGCGTCGTACGGGTAGGGCCATTCTTTGGGAAGGAGGCTCAAACCTAACAGTGGAATAACCTAACCTAACAGTATATGTTTACATCTTCCACAGGAAAGTAATGAGTGATGACACATTTTATTCTGAATCCGGCGAATCAGATTGTTTGAATCTCTGTATTAAGGAACTATAATACTTGTATCGGGGAGTACTTTGCAAACATATAATTCACGTATATAAATTACGCCCAGACTCGGCACAAACATTTATGAATCGCACAAATACTGTTCCGAGTAGGAATCGAACCCGCGACACTTGGCACAGGTGGATCAGTGGCAGTGTAGGTCAGTATTTCAACCACTGGGCTATTTGGGTAATCATTTTAGCATATTAAGACATTAATTAACCCCTGTGATGTGGGCTTACAATGTATCACCACTTCTTACCTGTAAGAATAGCAGAAATGAGCTCAGGGATACAATGGGCAGATTCGCACTGATCTGCCGCTATACCTACTCAATTGCTCATTCATCTCCTAATTCAAATAGTTTTAGTTGCATTCATATAATTATGAACATAAAACAATTCACCATTTCGAAACATTCATTGTGAGTGCATTCGCTATTGAAGATTAAATTACTATTATAAACTATACAGCTATAGTAGCAATGTATTTCTACGATAAGATGGAAAAGGATATAATTTTGTTTTGTAAAATACAAATACTAATAAAAGTAACGAGACTACCATCAATATTTTCCTCATACGCACCAGTCGCCACAATACTGGTTATTTCTATTTTTTTAATTCAAAATAAAAAGAACGGTAGGGCGTGAAATACAAATTCGTTGCAGATGTGTATAGCGAAACGAATTGACTGGCTCAGGTTACTGGGCGTCAATGTTGGCTAAAATAAACAAAAAAAAAAATGCAAGAGAATAAAAAAGGTACATGCAGAATATTGGCAGAATATGTAGAAATATCGCATTAATTATTGGATGTACGGCAGGTATTCGATATATTGGGACCTCTTTCACATTTTCAATAAATACCGATAGCGATATGAGGGTTTTCTGAACGTATTTCATAACTTACCGGCAATTCTTATTATAGAAAATGTTACCTACAATTAAATGCAACTGCAGGTATGAACAATTTTTTTTTTATGGGTGGGCTATAGTATGCGCACGCGCGGTCCAGTGCGTCCGGGGCGATGAAAGGACGGCGCGCGGGCCCATAACCCACCCGTACCCACGTCACCTCGTTGTTGGGCCGACCACCGGAGCAGATGTGACTTGTCGTCAGTGGTCGGTCTGACGGAATACCCTTTCGGATAACCTCACCTCTCAACGTCCTGCGACTTCGGTCGTCGTCGCGCGGTCAGCCTCTCTGCGGGTGACGGACAATTCCCCGGTCCGATCACCCGCGGCCTCAGCTAGGGCGGCATTAGGTGCAGATACTCGCACCTGCGCCGCCCGAGTCGACGGCGGTGGAACGTGTCGCCGAATAGGAGCTCTATCGCACACGATCCGCTGCCTCCTTCTGTGAGATTACGGCCTCACAGAAGGCGGCGACCGCGTCCCAGTGCCTGACGCTGATGAGCATCTCCCTGGCGATGGACGGCAGCGCCAGGTCGGCACCGATAATCGCGACGAGTTCACGGCGCTCCCCCTCCCATGCAGCACACTCCTCGAGCGTGTGCTGCGCCGTGTCCTCGTCGCAACTGCAGTGGTGGCAGGAAGGGTTTTTAAAAGGAAGGTTTCTAAAAATATATATATATATATATATATATATATATATATAAAAGAGATCCTCCACCGCTATATTGGACTTTATGTGGGGTTGTATTATAAAAACATAATAGAGATAATAGGTAATAGAGAAGATAGTCGATATTTCCCTTCAGCACAAAATATGTTTCGAAAGAAATTATATTTGCAAAACAAAACCGAGTCTGTATTATGACTGGTATTCGTACCTCAAACACAAATTATAAAAAGAAGACAAATTCCATACAAAATATTTCCGCGCACGTGCCCATTGTCTACTGTTAGACCAATCATATGTATTTGTTTGCTATCGATAAAAGCATACAGCCATAATACAAAGCAAAGCATTTATTTTTCGTCCGTCCGTGCAATAGCAATCGAACCGATATCTATTTGTAAATGCAGAGCATTTTTATTAATTAAAAATATGAGCGCTCAAAGTGACTAATGCAATTTGAATGTAGTGAAACCAGTGCAGTTTGTAATAAAATTAAAACCATTTTGAAAAAATATTTTGGTCTCAAAATGTTGTGTGGTGACGGCGCTACATTATACCTTGATGGCATAGAAGACGATTAACAACTTTACATCGACCGATGCCAACTCTATATGATGGCGTATGGTCAACAAATATAATCTCAAGAAGGTTGAAGTCAGGCAGATGGCTAATCATAATTATTACAAAATGTACAGAGGAATAAGAGAAGATATTGCTTCGAACTCAAGTAATTAACTCACAAATGAAGGTGAAATAATTAGATAATCAATGAGTATTTAAAGAATTATATAACAATTTAAATCAATTGACATGGAACATACTCGTAGTTATTAATAAATGAATAAGAGTACAAATATAATGATCTGATATTTACGCAAGTATTACACATTGTAAATAAAACTACTTTACATAGTCACGGGCGGACAGTATGAACGCTGTCTGTCTTCGAAACGTCAGGCAATCATAAATCAATATAAATATAAAATCCGTAGTTTTATTTACAAAACAAAAAATTAAGGAAGTTAATACTTTTTATTTTTCTAGTGCTCTTGTTCGAAACTTAATCGAATATAGATAATATATACCTCTATTCAAAGAAAACTAAGGGACGACTGCCGCTTCGACTACGAAACGTAAAGGGATAACGGCTTTCTAGAACTGAAACAGATATCAAAATTTTCGGGGACAATGTTTAATTATCATAAATGTTCATGACAGCTGTTCGCCGAGACACGGATTTTGCACAACTTTGAAAACGTTATTTTCCATAGAATTCTTAGTAAGTCTGATTGGATCACTGAAATGATTGAAAAGATTTGAAATGATTTATTGTTGTTCACATAAAATAGAGTAGATGAGTTGTTCATTATATCTAGCAGTTAGTTCTTCTATTTAATCAGTAAAGGCATGTGAAACTTTAAATTATTCACTATCTTCATTGTCAAACAAATAGTTAATATTAATGATTCACTATTTATATTAAAAGCGTGGCGGAGTAAGAATACTCCATCACCCCATCATACCAGTGGGTGCCAAATATAAATAGTCCATTGAAATGTTACATTTTTTAGGGAACCTTGCGTTTTTTAGAGGACGCAATTTTATTTTTTTGATGTGTAGAGGGGGGGTCAGTGTAAAGCTAAAACCAAGTTTGTGGGGTCGCCACCCTTGTCCCACGGCTGCCATCTTGAAAATAGGGGTTGAAATGATTTTTACAATATATCTCTTAAACTATTGGGATAAAAAAAATTGTTAGCATTTTTTGTTGCAAATTAAATTCTCTCTATTCTCCAGTAACTTTTTGTTGTTGAACTATAAATAAAAAAGTTATAAGCGAAAATGTTCAGAAATTCGAGAAAAAACTTATATTTTTCGATATACCTTTTTTTTTATCATTTTAGGAAAAAATTATATCAGACCATTTTTGTAGATCATTTTTTAAGGAAAATCTTTTATACGCAACATTTTTTCATTAAATCAATAGCTAAGGTTTTACAGCGCTCCGAAGTGAGTACTATTTTTCAGTACTCTTAACTATACATATAGTATACGTGTGTACTAATAATGTGTGACTTAATGAAAAAAATGTTGCTTATAAAAGTTGTTCCTTAAAAAATGATCTACAAAAATGGTTTAATGTCATTTTTTCGTAAAATGATAAAAAAAGTTATATCGAAAAATATAATTTTTTCTCGAATTTATGAACATTTTCGCTTATAACTTTTTTATTTATAGTTCTACGACAAAAAGTTACTGAATTAAAGTTGTAGAGAACTTAATTTGCAACAAAAAATGTTAACACATTTTTTTATCAGATAAATAGTTTAAAAGATATATCGTAAAAACCATTTCAACCCCTATTTTCAAGATGGCGGCCGTGGGACAAGGGTGGCGACTCCACAAACTTGGTTTTAGCTTTACACTGACCCCCCCCTCCCCCTACACATCAAAAAAATAAAATTGCGTCCTCTAAAAAACGCAACCCCAAATGTAACTTTTAAATGGACTAAAAGAAGAATAAAGAATAGTGCTAACTATTGCTAAATAATTGTTGCCAAATTGTTTTATATTTTCAATTACAATGCTTAGTATTTTTTTTTTATCATGAAATTACAATATATCCAATATATCTCAAAATTTGTGAAAATCAACTCCTTTCGAGAGCATCCGCTGTGTGCGCTGTGAGTTGTAGCTGTCTACAACGCCCATTCTTTCTCTTATATGACTAGCTATTACTATATAAACACCAATACTACACATACATAAATATTATGTCCAGCCAACAAATGTTATGCCCACTAGTGGGGCAAAAAGTGGGCCCGACCAAAGGTGCCCTCTGTCTCCATATGCAGGGCCTTGGATCCCTAACCAAAAATCTGCCTCGTGGCACAATCAAATTCGCCGCCCACCCATACTTCTCTTCGATGTGGGTACCACACTGGTCAATCGGATGATCTCACAAACTAAATCAAACAGACATCCGAAAATGGAAACGAATTCCACGTCCACAGCTGGGACCAGTTGCGGAACCAAACATGGGAAAGAAACCGTGCATGGCCCAAGGCCCACTAGTGAGAACGCCAGTGGGCAAGCCCAAGACCACTCTACAGCCAAATCAAGGCCGCCAAACCGGAAGGAGCCCCACTTTAACTTCATGCCCACTTGTGGGCAAAGAAATTTCTACTTTTCCTGTCCCCCAAATTCGAGGGACAGCATTCCGGCCATACTGGGCAACCCTTTCTTGATCCTTATAGCAGGCCTAAATGCCATAAATAGATTTCCTGACCAAAAAGAGGGCATTATTCCTGTGGCCAAGAGCCTAATGACGCACTCTACCCCTCAAATGGATGAAATAGGCCAAAAACTGACGGAGGCACTCCTTGCCCAAGTCTTTATCAACCACCAGCAACCCACAGGGCCCAGCATAAAAGAAACGCTCAGCCTCAACCCAAACCCCACTAGTGGGATAAGTTGTGGGCCTGCCCCAAACTGGGAAATTATCAATCACAAAGGGGACAAACCCCTTGTAAACCACTGGGCCGCACCAGCCCGACGACAGCCAATAAAAATTAAGCCCACTATTGGGGCAAAAAGTGGGCTTGACCACAAGTGCCCTCTGTCTTCAGATGTTATGCCTTGGATTCCTAGTGACAAGCCTATCCCGCGGGACAAACAAATACACCGCCCATCCTTACTCTTTTCCGGTGCAGATACCACACTGGTCAACTCGCCGTTCTTAAACAACTCCATGCCCCAAAAACAAACTTTCCCTTGTACCCTAGAGAAAAGGGGCACAAAACCCCCTGATTATGGACGCCCGGAAGGGGAAACGAACCTCATGCCCACAGCTGGGGCCAATGGTGGGAGGAACAAAGGCAACGGCCCCAAACAGGACAAAGGCAACGGCCCTGTGAAGATCCCATGCTCATTAGGATCATACCCACCCAAAATCGAGGTCCTCACTACCTAACTTTCTCTCAACCACCGGCGAGATGGTCCACGCTGGTCATACCAAATACGAAAAACATCGCGTTGACCATGATAAGACGTACCACTACCCAAAGGACATCCTTCAAAAGAAATTCTATTAAGGGAAAGTGTCCAATTATAGAAGCTACGCCCACTAGTGGGCAAAAAAGTGGGCTTGGAGACAAATCACAGACTGAAGCGACCCAACCGTCTTCCACAAAATTCCTCTCGTGTAATGCTCCCACCTCCGGTGGGAATTACCACGAATCATCACCAGTCCCACCAACGGACAGAAATGCTTTCTCCGAGAAGAGGACACCCATCTCTCGGTCCAGGGACAACCCCAGCGCACCAACTCCGCAGGAACAGCCCAGGAAACCCAAGCCCACTAGTGGGACTAAAAGTGGGCAACCCTACTTTTATGAGATACGATGCAGGAAGACAAATGAGACAAATGACGGTCGCTTGAGCACCTGCAAGAGCCCTCCTTCTTCCCTTTTTTTAAGAAAAATAATCTCTTGCAATGGATAACACCTTGCGCTTTATTCACTGGAACGCCAGGCGCCTGAAAAGGAAAATACAGTCCCTACGGTATCTGCTACAAGAACAGAACATAGACATAGCGCTAATCAGCGAAACCTTCTTGGGAGCGGCAGACTGCCTGAAGATACCGGGTTTCCTAACCTACAGAAGGGACGAGACCTTCGAGCAGGGGAGGTCCTTCCGTGGTCTGGCAATCCTGGTTAGAAGAAGCAACGTCCACCAACCCCTACCACTGCAAGAGCTTCAAAGCTTCGACACGCTGGGTGTAGAACTGCAGCTGGGGGAGGAACACCTACAATTATATGCGGCCTATAGAACCCCCAGTAAGAAACTTAACATCGAAGATGTGCATACTATCTTAAATTCCACACACCCGATTATTATCGCAGGCGACCTCAATGTGAAACACCCAGCGTGGAACAGCAGCCGCCAAGACAGAAACGGTGGACGACTGTTACGGGGCGCGGAAAAGAGGGGGTATAGTGTGTGCGGACCTGAGGCCCCGACACACTACCCGGATGGTCACACGCACATGCCGGACGTCATTGACGTGATCATACATCAAAACGTCCCTTGCCAGATTACACAGCAAGTCCTGGAGGAGGACCTGCAGTCCGACCATCTGCCGGTCCTCGTCGTCTTGGACCAGATTCCAACGAGAGTCTCACCGCGCCGTTCCCACCCAGTTCCAAACTGGGCAAATTTCAAGAAAGAGATGGAACGCCGCTCTATCTCGGCCCCAGCACAAACCCCAGAAGAGGTAAATCGATCAGTGGAGACGATCACCGCCGCCATCCAGGAGGCCCTGATCTCTTCAACCCCGCAGAGAAACAAGCGCCCAGACGAAGTGAGACTGCCACGCCTCCCCAGGGACATCCGGATGATGTTACAACAGAAGAGGAGGTTAAGAAAACTCTGGCAATTTAACTGCTGCCCAACTCTCAAGATGCAGCTAAATCACCTGAGCACCAAAATTCAATCAGAGATACGCTCCCAAATCACTGAGAGTTGGGTCCAACACATCGAGACCTCGAGCGATGAGTGGCCGGCTATGCACAGGGTTTGCAGGAGCCTGACACAAACCACAGCCCCCACACGACCTCTAATCCACCCGGATGGCACCCCTAGATACCGCGCAGAAGACAGAGCGGAACTGCTGGCAAACTACCTGGCGGAGGTATTTACTCCCTTTCCCTGCAAAGACGCTGAACACACTAGAATAGTATTGGAGCGAGTAGGGGAGATTCTGTCGTCTCCGATGGCGGCGGATGAAGATCCCATGTTCGTCTCCCCACGCCAAGTGGCGAACATAATTAAAAAACTAAAGCCCAGAAAGGCACCGGGCGCGGACGGCATTACGAACGCGGCCCTACAACACCTGCCTCCTAAGACTATTGTTGCAATCACACGTCTCTACAATGGCATTCTGCGGACAAGAGAATTCCCAACTGCCTGGAAGGAGGGCCGCGTCGTGATGATCCCCAAACCGGGGAAAAACTGCGCACGTCCCGACGGCTACCAACCCATCACCCTGCTTCCTACACTGTCGAAGGTCTTTGAACAGCTTCTCCTAATACGCATCAGACCTCATATCACTCCTAGACCTGAGCAGTTTGGATTTAGGGCTGAGCACTCGACCACGCTACAGCTCACAAGGGTCCTACACCACATAGCGTCTGCAGTCAACAACAAAGAGTTTCCCATCGCCGCCCTACTGGACATGGAAAAGGCGTTCGATAGGGTATGGCACAGCGGACTGCTGTATAAGCTATCTCGGACCACCCTTCCCAAAAGAATCTTCCTGATCATCGCATCATTCCTGTCGAACCGCACGATTAGGGTGGCGGTGGAAGATGTCGTCTCCCAACCTAGGCAGATAACAGCGGGAGTCCCGCAAGGTAGCTGCCTGTCCCCAAACTTGTACGCGGTATACACTGACGACATCCCGACCCCAGCAGAAGCTATGTTGGCCCTTTACGCGGACGATGCAGCCTACGTCGTGTCAAACAGGAATGTTAGGTACTCCGCGATTAAAATGCAGAGAACCCTAAACCTGCTGCCAGAATGGCTAGACAAATGGCGCCTGGTGGTAAACGCGAAGAAGACGCAAATAATCGCGTTCACCCCATCCAGGAAACTTCCACTACCCCTAACGTTCCAGGGCGAGGCGATTCCCTGGGCACGGGAAGTCAAATACCTTGGAGTCCAAATCGAAAGACGCTTAAAAATGAACACACACGTGAAACAAGTACTGCAACAAACTAAGACCGCCAGGATGCTGCTCAGGCCAATCATTTCGGCCCCCTCCATCCCCCTAAGAATCAAACTTAGCATTTACAAACTATACATTAGATCCCGTCTCACCTATGCGACCCCGGCATGGTACGTCTATACGCACGCCGAAGACCGCAAACGCATGATAGCGCAGCAATCCATCGCTCTTCGCCAAGTCGCCGGGGCCCCGCGTATGGTGAGGAACCTCACAATCCAGCGAGATCTGGGGGTGGAGGCCCTAGAAGACTTTATCCACCGCCTCGCCCTGAACATGTTCGAAAGGGCGGACGCATCGGAACTGGCCTATATCAAACACATTGCCCCATTACATACTAGACCTCCAGACGCTAAGCGACCTATCCCACGGGCGATTCTGACACGTCCCGTCATCCATAGCAAGCCCAGCAGTAGTAGTTACAGCTCACTCATCTGCATTCCTTCTCCTAACATTCCAGGACAGCCCCTGGACACGACCGTCGGGTGCCCCGAAGACGCCGTAGCCACCGCCCGGACCCGCCGGGACCAACCGGAACCATCCCGGACCGGCCCAGACCAGCCTGAACCAGCGTGTCAAGACCTGCCCGGGCCTGATGAGGACAACCTGGACCGGCCGGGGTCAGCCCAAACCCAAGGACGACCCATACTCCCATCATCATACCCCATCTTATCTACAAACCTCTTACATCTCACCTTCATCCATCTTCACTGGCTAAGTAGTCGGAAATTAAATCAAATAATTCAATCCAAATGTAACCAATAGCTTAATTTAGTTAAGCTATTTGTATATTTAATAATTCAATCCCATCTCATCACATGTATTAATGTATTAATACATATTATAATCTATGCTACTCCAATAAATTTATGCATTCCAATTATTAATTATGAAATTCAAATTACTAAATTCCAATTATCAAATTACATATTTAAAAAGAAGTTTATCACCCTCAAAAATCCCACCCTCCTCGGAGGGAGAGTCACTTGTTCTGAGAGGCGGCGGCTGCCGAGTCACCCTTAGGATGCGTGTCGCTCGGAGCGGGGCCTCCCCCGGGGCAACCGGGGGTCTCACTCTGCTCGGGCAGACCGCCCACGGGGGTGTGAAGATCAGTCGCTGCCCCTCACCGCAGACTTTCCCTTCTTCTGGTTTTTCTTTTTGGACGTCTGTGTGTGTGCGTATGTGCAAGACACAGCAACGACACCAAGAACAGCAACGCGGCAACAAGACCAAATGAAGATAAGAAGAAAACAAAGAAAAGACTATAGGCAGGAAAGGCCTACCCCGATCACCCAGCTGCAATTCTACAGCTGGCGATTATACACCGCAGGCAGGGGCCTACAGGCCCGGAACTGCGTCCACGTCTCCCCCCAAAAAAGGAGGACGTCGTGAAGACTTCGAGTTACATAAATATTATATAGTAGTTCCTATTAAAGATGTCCGATTTCACGTAGTTATTACAGTTCATTTAAGACCAAATATTAATCGTATCGGCGTCTAAGCCCAACAAAAATCTAGGTATTTTTGGTTAAAGAAAAACAAGATATAAATATCAATAAAAACCTGAATAAAAACACAATATTTGCGAATCGCATGAGAAGATATACAAGTGTTAAAATTAACAAACGAACAATAGCGAGAGAGTAAAGCGATATAAAGCGTATTAAAGTTTTTAATTTAGCCAGGTATTATAGCAAAAAGTTTTGATTACATTTTAATCTGACCACAGAATTCAAAGATAACACGTAAACAATGTTGCCATTGTACAAATACGAACAATTGGAGTTTGATTTTCAATGAAAATGGAACGAATCACCTTCGGATTTACACCGTAATACAGATTTGTTTATATTTAACAAAAATTGAATGAAGGCTCACGACAAATTCGCCAAAGGCTACTTCAGATAAAATACTTTTAATTTTTAATGTTCCATTCATTTAGTAAAATGTATTATAGCGTTCTCTTTTTTATCTATTGTTATTTAAAGGCTCAAATCTAGCAGGATTATGCTAGTCCCATTTATAATTTATATGATGTACCATTCTCTTGGCGTCAACTTCACACCCAATTGTCCATTCTGTATCATAATAGAAGACGTACATCATGTGCTCATAACGAGTCCATAAGACGACAAATAAGAGATCCATGTGACCAAAATGTGGGTATCTGCAACACCATTCTGACATACCCACATTCTGAAGAATGTAGTAGACTTGTAAAATTGTATACTAAAGCGAGCTAAAAATGTTCAACATCTAACTTAGGTACCTATTTATACAATAGATAAAGGAGCACTATTTTCTTTGTATATATACGGGGGTGACAGTGCTGTGTGGTAGCGGCTCCGAATACTACCAACCCTTGCTTTGCTCGTGGGTGTCGTAAAAGACGACTAAGAGCCCTAGATTGATCCGGACCAACTCCATCTGGTACCATTTGGGTCAACAATTACATTCCCAAGGAGGGTTGACGTCAGGCAGGCGGCCGGTCATAAAAGTCATTGCCGAAACTTTTTGCAATATGTCAAAACAGATGACATATTGCGTCGACCCCAAGTAATTGGGATAAGAGCAAGATGATGATGATGAAGATATACGGGGGTGACATAGTCACTGAGTGACTAAACCCCTTTTCAATAATAAAGATAAAAAAGGACGCCAACGTCCAACAAGCTTCAAAGGATTAATCAACTCAGTAGCACCACTGTTGGGCTTGGGCTTCCTCCAAAGTATGAGGGAAATTGATCTACTATACCACGCTGGTCATTAGGGTTAATATAAGAGTTTTTTTGCTTGAGTTTTCCATCTCTTGCATAGATATTATATGCATATTTAATGCCTCAACTTTTACGACAGCCACGGGCATGATAGGCAGTGCTGATATTCTTACTTCGTCACCACACAGAAAATAGAGGGTGGATAAATCTCGTCTCAAAAAAAAAAAAACAATAGAAGCGATATTTATAGAATTCTCGCTAAACCTTAGAATAATAACGTATAGAAGGTAAGTTCACGCACAAAAAGTGAGGCATTTCAATTGGAGCCTAATGGAGTTTACACCGGAACCGTTCCGTAATGTACAAGTCATTGTACTGCACGAACGTACGCAACTCTTAAAAAATAAATAGGTAATTATGACGGTTTGTGCATTCAAATGGTGTCACAACACATTTGAAAAATATAAAAAGATTATAAACATTACTTTTAAAGGTAATTTGACGATTTATGTTAATAAAAACAAAATTTGATTTCATAATTTGTATAGTGGTGTGCGTGTGTACGTCTGTAATCGTTTGCGCGCCATTAGTACTTTTAGATTCAAATTTTGAAAGTTCGAAGTATTGACACTATCCTTCTATACGTTATTATTCTAAGCGCTAAACATTGAATATATTGAATAAATCAAAGCTAAGTGTAATATCGTTTCACAATAGATCGTCGACGTGGCGTTGGCGTAGAGTAGCGTGTGTCACACAAAGCGCTCGTAACGAGGTCGGGCCGGAAGCGGCTCGCTGGCGCCGTGCAGCATCCGCCACGAGAGGGCGCCACTGGCTATATATCCGTTCCAAGTACCGAGTGACGTCTTTAACATTAGCGAACGTTTCTACCCTGATTTTAATATGTATGTAGTTCTACTTCAATCAACATATAACTTTAAATAAAACTATATTTACAGCTTTTATCGCATCACGAGAGGATTCTTCCGTGACCATGAACGCTGAAAAGTACGAAACTTCGGAAAATACAAAATCAAATACAAAAACGATAAAATCCTTACTCTGATTGCAATGTGTATATAGTTCCACTTCAATCAACATAAAACTCATTTTAAATAAAACTATTTTTACGGATTTTATCGCATCACGGGAAGATTCTCCCGTGACCATAGACGTTAAAAAGTATTCGAAACGTTGGGAAACCAGCAATTAAATACAAACGCGATGAAATCCGTAAAAATAGTTTATTTTAATATTTGAAACACTTTTTTTTTGGGGGTGGGTTGCGGTCGGCGCGCTCCTCGCACCACTCCGTCCGGGGCGACAGAGGGGCGTAAGCACGCAACTCCCGCAACCCACCCACGATGCACGTCGCCTTCGTCATTGGGCCGACCACCGGAGCAAGGTTACTTGATATCAGTGGTCGGCCCGACGTCCCCCCCACCCTCGGGGAGGACGTCGGTCTTTCCTCACGCGGTCGGCCTCTCGGCGGATGACGGACTAATCCCCGCTTACGTCACTCGCGGCCTCGGCTAGGGCGGCATGAATATTTGAAACACTGTCGTAAGCATCAGAATTCTTTATACATCTCAGTATCATGCATTCTGCGCAATACAATGGAAATTACTATAAAAGTATACACTATAAAAAGCTAATCAAACAAAATTCAGTTTTTCTCTTATCTGTTAATATTTCTTTGTCAGCTCTTACGACGACTACAGGTAAAGAAGTGATAGATTTTATTATTAATACGCAGAAATTATTTATTTGAATTATTCATAATGTCTGCCTCACAGATACAGTGACAAAGGATGTGACTTCTACTTCTTTGTCTCCAGTTTGTGTATGAGCGTTCCCTATAAAAGAATTTGTGCTTCATATCACACCGTAAGGTTGATATAGTCTAATTTCGTGTTTGCCTTCTCATTCAACTATGTTCAATGGTTACATCCCTTACTCAGTGCTTATGGCACATAAGAAAGGAAAGTGGGTAAAACTCATTTTCAGACCTTAAAAATCCTTCCACTCTCTGATATGTATATTTTGGTAATCTGTAATTTTGTAATGAACAAAGTTTTTTTTTTATAAAAAGGTGTATCTTACCTTTACAATACACGCTTAGTAAATTAGGTATAGACTTAGGTATGTCTCGATTAAAAATGGATTCTTGGAGTCCATATGTAATGTCTATAATATATTATGTAATAAATTACCCGTTTTTTTAAAAAGTAAAGAAACACACAATGTCTTTGTGAATAAGTTAAAGGAGTTTTTACTTAAAGAATATTTAAATGATAGATTCTAACTGGGCCTGTATAATAAGATATATACGTAAATCATAATTAATTCAAATAATAATTAATAACGAAATAATAATAATTAAATAGTTCTATTAATTTTCGTATGTGTAAGAAAGTTAATAAAATTATACCAATAAAGAAGATTCTCTCTTATACTGGTGCCGCATCCTACAGGGACCATAATTGTTACAAAATTTAGTAATTAAGAAATTTTATACTTTATGCAATAAAGATTGAAATTGAAAAAAATAATGGCATATTTTCTATTCTAAATCCGCAATCACCACAAATTTAATTAATAGTTCCCATAAATTTAATTTATAATAACCATATCATTATTAAATTTGTTATGGGTCCCAAAACAATTAAAAGCGTCTCCCGGAACTGCCTCAGGGTTAAAGCTCGGTGTCATCTGTGAAGATAGCACCGAATTCCGGCTTACAAGAGTTATAATGGTGGGGATATGTAGAGAGACTAGTCTCGATATCTTTATTTATTACGTAATAGCTATGCTAGTAAATTCCCTTGAGTGAATCTTAGATGCCAGTATTTTGTTTGAAAACCACTTCGTCTCTGGACATTGGCATTAATGTTAATAACGAATGGTCGTATTACTACTGTAACATTCACATTGCATCAAACATCATTTGTGTTGTCCCAACAGTTGCTATGCAATGTGGTCTACGTAAACCGCTCGGTGCATGATGGTCTATTGTTACTAAATTTTACGTAATTTACTAACTTTAGTAAACATTGCTTCGCTCCTATTCCTAGACCTTACACTTTATAACTATCTAGCCGAATACCTTTTTAGATAAATAGACCACATTACATAATAAGATTTTTTAGCGTCTCAGTTATAATAGGTGATATTAGCGCGGTCAAACGAAGTAACAAACTTTTCGGCTTAAAAATTTAAATAGATATCAATCAAATTAAAAATAAACTTTACAACTGCAATGATTCGTAAAATGAAATTCGTATTTAGAATGCATTCCATTTGAAACTCTATTTCTGAACGTTATAATTAAATGGCGTAGAATGTTAAATAGTTTAAAATGTAAAAATATTTCAGAACGTGATCGTAAATGTCAATGTCTGCTGCATCGGAAATAGGAAACGAAATGACCGCCTGAAAATAGTTAAAATGTAAAACAGTAACCGAACGGCCTAGGTTCGGATGGTCACTATGTATTAAAAGGTGGGTGAATTTTTTATGACCGCATCTCGCCCCTTAAAGGCATTTTATATTTTATAGAAAGGTCCATGTTTTTTCTAACAGTACATACCGTACGGTGTTATCTTCTTCTATGAGACTACTTTTCCGTGGGTGTCGCAATGGAGCGACAGAGAAATTTATAACACCAACTGTTACTCCATCGCAAGACGCACGCTTGACGCGTGGCGATCATTGAAATTACCTTCCTCGTAGGTAACGTGACCATATTTTTTTTAATCAAAACGGGACGCTTGTATAATGTGCCCATTATTATTTTTTTTGTCAGAACTAGACACTTGCCGAAATACTATTTTGCTCCAATACCAATACCACTGTTGTTTGTTACGTCATCAAACCGAGAGTTTAGTTTTAGGTGCATTTTGCTTTTATTACTGCAATACTGTTACTGAATGTGTAGTATTGGTCGATAAGAAAACACCACTTTTGTAAAAACAATGCGCTCCACTTAGTAAATAATCCTTATATTGAGGGAGACTTTACAAACATATAATTAACAGACACAAATTATACCCAAACACGAAAGAAAAATGGCTTTTTCTGCGTGGGATTCGAACCCGCGACACTGGTACGGTAGGTCGGTGTTTTAACCTCTACGCCATCTGAGTAGCTCAGTGATTCTCTGTTTTATATAGATACTCTGGTTCAAACTCTACCGCACGAACCTTTAAATGGTATTAATTTTATTCATTATTCGAGTAAAAATATTCCCGAAGACGTGAAAAATCTTGTGCCCTGAATCAAAAATCTTAGTATACATATCTATCCCAGCTGTCATGAATATTAAAAACCCTCGATAATATACGAGGGCAGACAATGTATTCGCAAATATGCTGACATCTAGTTTAATATTACAATATTATTCTCTTTTTAAGTTGCCAAGGTTAGAGAGTAATCAGAGCCTGCACATAAGAAAAAGAAATATTATCTATACATTAAATGTGTTTGGAACGTCGAAGTAGTAGTTTTTTTCATATTCACACGGTTATTTGCACGACACTTATAATTAAAAACAAATTTAAACATTTTTTTTGTCTGTCTGTTTGTTTCAAGTACCTAATCTTCAAAACTGCTGAATCCGTTTTGACGATATTTTATTACCAGATAACTTTCTATATAAGAAGTAACTAACGCTATTTTACCTATCAGAAAAAAAGACCTATAAAATTTTGTCCGTTCCGGGGCCGGACCAAGGTCTCATAGACTGCAGTCGTGTACCCTTTGGAGTACCCTTTTTAATATCTTGGGAGATATTGGAGATTTAAATTACGGCAGCAAAGCGACTAAAACCATATCGAAACGAAGGCCGGTAACTGTTATCACATAAAACAATACCGGTTCCGAAGTCTAGGAGCATCAGACATTACCTGTAACAAAAAAAATTGCAATATTAAAAACACATCTTATAGGTAACCTCTTAGAATAATAACGTATAGAAGGATAGTGTCAATACTTCGAACTTTCAAAATTTGAATCTAAAAATACTAATGGCGCCCAGACGATTACACACGTACACACGCACACCACTATACAAATTATGAATCAAATTTTGTTTTTATTAACATAAATCGTCGAATTACCTTTAAAAGTAATGTTAATAATCTTTTTATATTTTTCAAATGTGTTGTGACACCATTTGAATGCACAAACCGTCATAATTACCTATTTATTTTTTAAGAGTTGCGTACGTTCGTGCAGTACAATGACTTGTACATTACGGAACGGTTCCGGTGTAAGCTCCATTAGGCTTCAATTGAAATGCCTCACTTTTTGTGCGTGAACTTACCTTCTATACGTTATTATTGTAAGAGGTAACCTATTATTTGGTTATACTATTATTTGATACGTTCATGTGGTGAGTAAGAATACAATTCTCCATCCCATCTCTTGGTAGTATGTGTCGTATAAAACGACAAAGGGATTTTTACACACATAAAATCAATGTAAGAAAAGGAAAACTCGACATAAAACCCTATACCAACGCCAGTTCTGCCTAACTCGTTATAGTAGGTCAATTTCCCTCCCATTGTGGAGGAGACTCGAGCCTAACAGTGTGAGGTATGTGGGCGAAGACAATGATTATTTGATTGATGATCTATCGCAATAGCGCAATCGAATATACATGCGACTGTTGATGGTGATGTTCTAGATTCAATACCACCATCGTATAAGACATACCAGAAAAGTCAAGCGATGTTAAATATATATGTATAACTAGCAACCCGCCCTCACTTCGCTTCGGTTTCTGTCGCCTTATCCCCGTAGTTCCCGTTTCCGTGGGAATACCGGGATAAAATATAGCCTAGTTTACTCCCTGATATTATAGCTTTCCATTGGTGAAAGAATTTTTTAAATCGGTGCAGCCGTTTTGAAGATTACCCGGAACAAACAGACAGACAGACAGACAGAAAAAAATATAAAGTTGTTTTTAGGCATGTGTATAGTGCAAATAACCGTGTAAACATGAAAAAGGCCTATTATTTAGACATTACAAACAGACACTCCAATTTTATTTATCAAAGTTAAGCTTTTTTTTTTCAATAAGACTACTGGGTGTTGTACTTGCACTAAGAAAATAATCCTTCATTTGAAGGGACTTCACTATAGTATAATAACGGACACGAATTACATCCCGACTCGGAACAACAATTTGTGGATCGCACAAAGCGTTTTCGTGCATGCGATTCGAACCCACGACACTGGCGCGGTCAATATACCATACCACTAAGCCATCTGTGCAGTCGAGTAAGCTATAAGGAGACTTAGAGTAAACCCACAAAAGAAATACTGAAATGACCCAACAACACGAAAAGGATCGGGCAAAGGGTTACCGAGCTCTTTCGTCGAAATTTTCAAATATTAAGGGCAACGTGTGAAGCAAGTTATAAACGATGGCTTAAAGACTCCTTTATCGACTCGAATACGATTACGGAATTGTCTAAAAAAAATAATTACATAGGTATAAATAAGTGAATTATAAATATAATAATTAAAATGGCTGCTCTAGCTAGGCGTCGAATGCATCAATAAATTTCAGACAGCTAGTTTAAAATGAATTAAAAATGAAAAGCGAAACATCTGTTCAGATCGAACGCAATAAAGCCACTTGTTGCGCAAAAAGTCAGTCAGTAACACACAAAATAACAATGGCAATTCCTTTAAACTCCCAAAAATCGTGCACTTTCACAGCTTTAGTGAATATCATCAAAAGACATCTCGAGAGTGTTTCCTTCGAGGCAATGTTGTATTTATTTCATCTCAACCAGGATTAGGCTTCCCCGCATCGAAACTTGGGGCAACAGGTGCCCTCTCCCGCTTTCCTGTCTCACACCCTCTCCAACCCTGTCGTACTATGCTGCAAAACAAGCAAAACAAGATAAAATACACCCTCCGGCAACTAAACACTGTTTGTACACATGAGGCCGAGAAAAGGTACACATTCTAGTTTAACGTAGTAGCTATCAGGCGCGAATATTTGCTTTTTATTTTTAAGTCTAGTTTGGTGAAGAGTGAATTTCTTATTAAGTTTTTATTTTAATGTAAATTTAATCTAGGAAATTCTATCGCAAGGATTTTAGAAATGTACAATTTTATGAGGCCATTTAAAGTTGTAATTATCTGCCAATCGTAAAAAAGAACTATTCTCCATGAGGATTACGCCAAAGTCACTCCAATGGTAGTATGATATTTAGGCCACTACGGCATTTCCACAGACGATGTATGTATTATATATTATACTAGCAACCCACCCTCGCTTCGCTTCGGTTATAGGTTATAGTCGTTTTACCCGCGTAGTTCCCGTTCCCGTGGGAATACCGGGATAAAATATAGCCTATTTTACGCCCTGATATTATAGCTTCCCATTAGTGAAAGAATTTTTGAAATCGGTCCCGCCGTTTTGAAGATTACCCGGAACAAACAGACAGACAGACAGACAAAAATTTTTTAATTGCTATTTTAGGCATAGGTGTCGTGCAAATAACCGTGTGAGCATGAAAAAAGCCTATTATTTTGACATTACAAACAGACACTCCAATTTTATTTATTGGTATAGATGCATCAATCTCACGATAATCTCAATACAAAAACTGGTCAGACGAGTTGGTGTAAGGTTTTATTTCAAATGTTCTCTCTCTCTATGCAAGAGCATAGACGTTTTTATGCCTATTTTAATCTTAATTAATTTTAGTAGCGACTCGGAGAGTATAATATGTTTCTAAACATAAATAGTAAACTAAACATTTTCTTCGCGTAACAACAAGAAATAAAGGACATTACTAAACATGAATACTATGGTGGTTTAATTTGTAAATCAGTCGGAATCAATTGCCAATAAATTGTAATACGGGCTTTAGTGTTCTTTTTCTGACTCACAAACTAGACTGCGTAACAAGCTTACTAAGCTAAGTAAACATTTTTATGTTACAAACAGAAAATTCGTTTAAGACTTTCTTCATCATCTCGGCTCAAATAAGTTCTACAGGTGGGCTCGAGCCTCCTCCATAAAGGGAAGGAAAAAGACCTACTATATCACTCTGGTCAGACGGTTTGGAATAGGATTTAGTTTGCATTTTATTTCTCTTCTTATCTATCTATTTATGTTCGTTAGTTGTCTTTTAAGAACTATCATCCATGGGAAAGGAAACGGAGGAGACCATTATATTCTCATTCGGTTGCCTCATCCACAAAATATATGTATAATAATTTGTAAATTAGGTTTTATCTATACCAATAAATAAAATTGGAGTGTCTGTTTGTAATGTCAAAATAATAGGCTTTTTTCATGCTCACACGATAATTTGCACGACACCTATGCCTAAAATAGCAATTAAAAAATTTTTGTCTGTCTGTCGGTCTGTCTATCTGTCTGTCTGTCTGTTTGTTCCGGGTAATCTTCAAAACGGTTGGACCGATTTCAAAAATTCTTTCACCAATGAAAAGCTATAATATCAGGGCGTAAACTAGGCTATATTATATCCCGGTATTCCCACGGGAACGGGAACTACGCGGGTAAAACGACTATAACCTATAACCGAAGCGAAGCGAGGGCGGATTGCTAGTATACAATAATATAGACGCTTTCATCATTTTCATCATCATTTTAGCTCATATACGTAACACTGTTGGGCTCGAGCCTCCTCCACAATTCAAGGGAAATTGACCTTACTTTACCATGCTGGTCGGACAGGTTGGTATAGGGTTTTATTTCGAGTTTTCCTTCTCTCGCATAGATATTATATGCCTATTATATCCCTTAATCGTCTTTTACGACATCCACGGGCAAGATAGGGAGTGGTAATTTGAATTATTACTGCATCCCCACACGGAAAGATAGACGTAAAACGCTTATGAAATTAATAAAACAATTTCTTTTACGGATTTTATCGCGTTTGTATTTGGTATCCCGACGTTTCGAACACTTTTTAGAAATCATGGTTACTAGAGGATGAATGCTGAAAAGTATTCCAAACATCAGGCAATCCAAATCAAATACAAATGCGATAAAATGCGTTAAAACAGTTCTATTTTAAATGTGTACCAATACAATAGAAATCACATTGACACTAATTTTGAATGACATATTACTAGAATATTTTTCAATGTTTTTATTAAAATTAGCTGACAATAACTTCCATACACTCCAGCCAACCAGCCAGACTACAGAGGCAGGTACGTATTGTAAATCGTGTGCGAAAACTGGCCACATGTGAACTCTTGTAGAAAATGTGATGATTCTAAACGAGTAGTCTTTACCTTTACAACAATGTTCAATTTACCGTTTCATTTGTGTTTAACACGCGGACGCCCCGCTTTGTATTGTATTATAACTACTAACATTAACTACAGCTTCATACTTTTAATTTTTTTTGTTAAAGCTACTAGGTAACTGGACGACAAGGTGTCGTCGCTTTCATTCGGTCATCATCTTTATGAGTGACGAGTGATCCATTCGCTTTCATTCGGTCATCATCTTTACGAGTGACGAGTGATCCATTCGCTTTCATTCGGTCATCATCTTTACGAGTGACTAGTGATCCATTCGCTTTCATTCGGTCATCATCTTTACGAGTGACGAGTGATCCATTCGCTTTCATTCGGTCATCATCTTTACGAGTGACGAGTGATCCATTTGCTTTCATTCGGTCATCATCTTTACGAGTGACGAGTGATCCATTCGTTTTCATTCGGTCATCATCTTTACGAGTGACGAGTGATCCATTCGCTTTCATTCGGTCATCATCTTTACGAGTGACGAGTGATCCATATGGATGGTAAAGATGATGGCCGAATGAAAGCGACGACACCTTGGCAACAAATTAACGATGCAGCAGTTACAGGTTTTGGTACTCGAAAGAGCTCACTCGGCGCCGGTGGTCCACCCAAATGGCGATGGAGAGGTATAGGACACTCGGTTATGGCATTGCCCGCCATCCCTTGTGCTGCCCCAGGGTAGCTTGTACTAGGTCTATTAACCATAGTCTCTCTGATCCGTTCAGACAGGTGATTTGGAGTTTTGATAACTATTATAATTATTTTGATGAAATACTTTTTCTCTAACCAACATCATCATTACTGTTCATATAGGTCTCACTGCTCGAACCTCCTTCTTAATAGAAGAGAAATTAACATATACCACGCTGCTAGAAGTGTTGGTATAGGGTTTTATTTCGGGTTGTCCTTCTCTTGCATATGGTGTTATATTTTTCTTTAATCTATACCAATAAATAAAATTGGAGTGTCTGTTTGTAATGTCAAAATAATAGGTTTTTTTCATGCTCACACAGTTATTTGCACGACACCTATGCCTAAAATACAGATTAAAAAATTTTTGTCTGTCTGTCTGTTTGTTCCGGGTAATCTTCAAAACGGCTGGACCGATTTCAAAAATTCTTTCACCAATGGAAAGCTATAATATCAGGGCGTAAACTAGACTATATTTTATCCCGGTATTCTCACGGGAACGGGAACTACGCGGGTAAAACGACTAAAACCGAAGCGAAGCGAGGGCGGGTTGCTAGTATTATCTATATTTCAGCGTTATCATCCCACTCACTGCTGCGCTCGAGCCTCCTTCACAATAGCAGAGAAATTGACTTAATATACCAAGATGGCTACGGATCGGTATAGGAATTTATTCGAGTTTCTTTATCCCGCCTAGATTTTATAGCCATATCGTATCACTTAGACGTATTTGTAAACACCCACAGACAAGATCGGGGGAGGTGAATTGCATTCGTACTCTGTCATCACACCTATCTATAATGAACGGATTCAATTTATAACCAGACTCGGAACAACAATTTGGGAAATACACAAATTATTCTCTTGGTTATACCATCATCTCATCATCTCAACTCATATATGAACCTCTTCTTCAACAGGAGGGAAATAGACCTGCTATACCATGCACGCTTTCCGTGTGATGACGGAGTAAGAATACAAATCACCACTACCCTATCTTAGCCGTGGATGTCGTAAAAGGCGACTAAAGGATATGATACGCATATAACATCTATACAAGAGAAGGAAACCTCGAAATAAAACTCTATACCAACCTGTCTGACCAGCATCGTATAGTAAAGTCAATTTCCCTCCTATTGTGGAGGAGGTTTGAGCCCAACAGCGGGACATATATAAGCTGAAATGATGATGATACCACGCTAGTCAACCATATTGATATATGGTTTTAATTCGAATTAACCTTCTCTTGCATGGATATTATGCCCATATTATTATACATTAGTTGTTTTATACGACACCCACGTGTAAGAAAACTGATGGTGAATTGTATTCTTATTGCCTCACGATACAGAAAGTCATCATCATCATCTTGCTCTTATCCCAATTACTTGGGGTCGACGCAATATGTCATCTGTTTTGACATATTGCAAAAAGTTTCGGCAATGACTTTTATGACCGGCCGCCTGCCTGACGTCAACCCTCCTTGGGAATGTAATCGTTGACCCAAATGGTATCAGATGGAGTTGGTCCGGGTCAATCTAGGGCTCTTAGTCGTCTTTTACGACACCCACGATCAAAGCAAGGGTTGGTAGTATTCGAAGCCGCTACCACACGGCAACGATACAGAAAGTAATTTATAAATAAAAATTACGAATATTATATCTCATGAAGAATAAAGTTTAGATTAAATAGAAAACTTACACGACATATAAATTCTAACAGTAATATATGCTACTATTATTCCGGTTGAGACTGTTGGATAATGAAAAGATATGAGATCGTGAGGCTTTGAGAACGTTGGGTAGAAGCCGGTAATATCAACTTACACAAGAAATATTCCTTTCTAGATTTATATTATATTCTTTATATTATTGCTAAAGTATCACGCTTATATTGCTAAAATATTGGACTGAAATATCTCACGTAATTGCAACTGTTATTCGTCTTGTAAAATACATTGTGTTTATACTTCTTATGAATAATATAACAACAGATCTGGAAATCAATCATCAACGCAGTCATACATGTCCCACTACTGGCTTCAGGCGTCCTCTCCAATGGAAGGGAAATATTAGTGCCCTCGCAATCCCACATTTCGCCGAATCCAAATTTATTGGCTGTCAGAAAGAAAAAACAAAAATGTTTTATAAAATTTAATTAGACATTTCAACGAGCTTATTTTCACTGTCACAATAAGCGTATAAATACTTCGCTACATTAATAGAGAAATCTTTACTTTATATAACTGTAAACTAACAAAGCAAAGTTTATAACTTTCTAAATTTACGATCTTGAAGTTAGACGCTAGAGAATGAACTGGTTTTAAAATGAAAACAATTATTTTAAATATTTACCTATTTCTCGTTATTGGAGGAGAAAAACGGGTCTTCAAAATACTGTTCGATTAAAATTCATGCTATATTGTAGAAGATATTTACATAATTCATCATCATCATCATCTCAGCCCATATACGTCCCACTGTTGGGCTAGGGCCTCCTCCATAATGGGAGGGAATTTGACCTACTATACCATGCTGGTCAGACATGTTGGTATAGGGTTTCATTTCGAGTTTTCCTTCTCTTGCACAGATGTTATGTGCCTATTATATCCCATAGTCGTCTTGTACGACATCCACGGGCAAGATAGGGAGTGGTGAATTGTATTCTTACTCCGTCACCACACGGAAAATTTACATAATTAAACAAGAAAAAAAAATTATGATAATTTCCATAATGATTTCTGATGATTACGAGATTCTAATGTATACTTTATTATTACATTTATCACATTTTAACTTATATACTCCGGACTTGTATTACATAAATGCAAAAAGTCCGGTGTATATAAGATTACGAGATTATTACACATTCTTACTTAATATTATAAATGCGAAAGTAAGTTTGTTTGTTTGTTACGCTTTCACACTTAAACCACAAAACCGATTTCAAAAATTCTTTCACCAATGGAAAGCTATAATATCAGGGAGTAATATCATAGGTTATATTTTATCCTGGTATTCCCACGGGAACGAGAACTACACGCATAAAGCAACTGAAACGGAAGCGAAGCAGCGGCGGGCTGCTAGTTTGAAATAAAACTATGTGTATCGAATTTGCTACATTTGTATTTTTATTTTTATTTTCCAACGTTTCGAAACGCTAAATCGTAACGCTTGATCGCTGAAAAGTATTAGAAACGTCAGCAATATTAAATACAAACGTGATAAAATCCGTAAAAATAGTTTTATTTCACTTATGCGTAAATTACGAAGTTTAAATAATTATAATTAAAATTGAATATTGACTCGGACTAAGAATTACTGATAATTCATAGGAATATTCCCCTATCTCATTCACAGGCAATATCAGAAACCGAATAGCGATCGAATATAAAGATTTTCTCAATATCCCCCCCCCCCCATCCATTTGCATATCACGCTAATTAGGAATCAATTTGAAAGGGACCAGACAACATATTGTGTTCTTTGAAAAGGTTCTTATACCTTCCAATATGAATTGAACTGCGGTACATGAATGATATGATACTTTATTTATGCATGTTTTACTAGGGTATGGGATGTCAGGGTGGCTCTCGTAAAATTGGTCGGTCCCATGCTGCGGGCATGCCATTTCGTTATAATTGATTTCGCTTTTTTTTTACGGTCGAGTGAGAGTGCTACGTCACGCGTGTCGATGCGAATCCGACATGGTGCCAAGTTAAATGGCAACTGGCATTATGTGTATAGTGAAAATTTAAATATTTTTTTTTACATTAAAAAAAAACACGGTAACAGTCTAAAGACATGAATTTTGACGTTTCATTGAATTAATTCTAAAGACCTGTGATCTGTCTCTATTTATGATAATAAATATAATATCAAACCAGAAACTTTAGATCCATCCAGCTATCAGCCCAACAACGTGAAATGACATAGGCCTCTTCAAGAGCCAAGCCATGCCCTAATCGACACTTTTGGCAGGTAGGTTGGGTATTGGAGATATCAGTTTTTCTTAAATGCATATATTTTGTTATAGGTACACAGTTACTTGCGCCTGGTGATACTCTAACTATGCATTCAGCCACATCCAGAGAGGCTGACTGCGTGAGGAGACATGATACGCGAAACGATAACCCACCTGGTTAACCACGGTTATCAAAGTTCGGTATCAGTGGTCGCCCCATAGGAGATGCGGATGAAGTACGGTGGGTTATGGGGCGGCGGCGAAAGATGATGCGCGTAAAAAAATTTGTATATAGTCATAATGTGCCTATAATAAAACATGCGTAATATGTAAAAATGTTACTATAACTTTTAAGCCCTTCAAATAATGTAGGGCCTGCTGTTTTATAAATCTGGCTCGCATTTGACAGCAATTTATCCGAGAGCGAATTTTTTAAACGCAACTGCGCACATAAAAATGCTCCAAAATGAGTCACCGTGTTATCGAATTATAGAAGAAAATCAGACCATGGCTTTGACAGAATTATAATATTTGGTCACATTAATAATTATCACATCGGAATACGACATTCATCATTTGTGATAGGGGACGCAAGTAGTGACGGAAACGCAACTGGAAGATGGTAACAGATCCATGATCGAAACCACAATCACGAAAAAAGCGAAGGCTGGATCCATTCTTGTTTCTGGACACTGTGTATTTTACACGGATCTACACAGGTTCGAAGACTCGGTCCCTTATCTCACCTGCTCGCATATATTCTTAACCCATAACAGCACGGGTAAACAAAAAAAGAAATACTCCAAACGTAATATTAACTTACCTTTTAAAGTATATTTGAACAGGATTAATTAATACAACAAAACTAATTTAAATCAACATCGTTAGAAAGCACTAAATAGTTTGTCTCCTTGCGATTTACAAAGTTCCCCTAATAAAGCGCTTTGTCGTGTTGGCCCGGCCAATCTGTTTAACCTGGAAGACTATTGGAGTATAAAATAAATAGCCGCATCTATAACAGCTGGAAAATATATACCAGTAGAGTTTTTCTTCGGGATATTGTTTTTTTTTTAATTGATATCCCAGGTTGGTTTTCTTTCTCTAGCCGAGGCCGCGAGTGACTGGACCGAGGAATAGTCCGTCGCCTGGAGAGAGGCTGTCTACGGGAAGACGACTGACATCATAGAAGGGGCGTTAGAAAGGGCGGGTAACCCCACTGGTGGTGGGAAGGGTATCCCACCGGGCTCGCCACAGTTGAGCGTTGGTAGGCCCAATGGTGAAGGAGAGGGAGTATAGTGGATTATAGGGCCATGCGTCGCCCTTTTGTCATATCGGACAGAACAGGCGGCGTGTGCGCTGGCCATAGCGCGTCTTCACGCAGTCGACTTCTCTGCGGGTGGCGGACGGCGGCAGTGCGGCCGGGGCATCAAAGGCGAAGGTACCCGAAATGGTAACCCGCCGGGCCGGCCACGGATGTCAAGGAATCATTACTAGTATTCGGCCCTATGGCGATTGGGAGGAAATACGGTAGGTTATGGGGCCACACGCCACCCATCCGTCGCCCCGGACATATTGGGCGGGGTGATTTCAGACCATAGCCTACCACAAAGAAGGCTGGTTTACTTTGTGAGTACTTGTTATTCAAACACGCCAGAACATCTGAATGAATCTAAATGAAATTTGATACAGAAACAAACACAAAAGTTGCTTTTTTCGTGGTTGGGTAAAAATTGCCTTCTGCCGTCCTCAATAAAGACATTGTTGTTTTTTTTTCTTTTAGAACCTTTTGATGCACAAACAAATCTATAGTTTTGTTAGTGTAAACTCGATGCGCAATCTGATTTCCAATTACTCAGATCGTGAAGAATCTTAAATAATTATTAGGCAATTTGTTGATGTTTGCGCTAGTATTAATATTGTAAATTAAACTATTTTAAGTTTTTTTTGGCAATTACAAAATGGCGGATAACCTATATATTTTTCAATTCAATTAATATGTGTATTAAATGAAAGGTCTTCACAAGTAGAATACAGAGCTCTATACAAAATCAATACAAATACTAAAAACAGGAAAATAAAAAAAGGTAAAAATAAAATTTAACTTAAACGATTTCACTGGAAACAAACAGTACAAATAAAATCGTGGGGCACGTCAAATATCTACAATCATCGATTAAAATGTTCGTTTTGTAGTGTTTCACGATTTTATTTTTACTGTTTGTTTCCAATAAAACCTTTTAATTTAAAAGAAATACCTTCTTTATTTTAAAACAACGCCTTACACTAAGGAAATAATCCTCGTATTGCGGGGTACATTACAAACATAATTAACGGACACAAATTATATCCAGACTCAGCACAACAATTTGCGGATCGTACAAAGTGTTGTCCTGCTTGGGATTCGAACCCGCGACACTGGCACGGTAGGTCGGTATCTTGACCACTACACCATCTGTGTGGTCAATTGCTATCGCGTTTGTATTTAATTTTATATAAAATTCGTAAAATAGTTATATTTACAATATTTCATACAGTTACACCAACTCAATAAAACACTACTGTTAGTTATCTGACGCCGCACTAAACTTGCTATTTCGTCTTTAACCAATTCAGCTGATATTGTGTGTAACTCGATAATGATGAGCATAGTAATATCGTTCATCGAGGTAAAGCAGATATAGGGCTGCCACGAATGAAATTTTATATAGTAATTATATTTGGTTGTGCCTTTGACAGGCAATATCAAAATTATTATCTAGAATATCAGAATTTGAAATATGATTCTGTTAATAATATTTGCTAAACTTAATATCGACAGACAATGTTATTGTAGTTTAACGAATTTGAGATTATAAAGTTTCGCTACAAAATTCACATTGGAGTTTTAATTAAAAGTTTAACTTGTAGTTTGAAATTAATATTCACTTTCAATATTTCTCTCAACTAATTTTTTCAAGTCTTCCATTGATTGAAGCTGTACTATAATAATTCAATTTGCTTTTTAGTTTGAAAATGGCTAGAGTTTTATTTCATCATTCGTTCATCATTTAATTATCAGCTCATACACTTTCCACTGTTGGACTCGAGCCACCTCCACAAATACTATACCACGCTAATCAGACGGGTTGGTATTGGGTTTGATTTGAACTTTGCCTTCTCTTGCATAGATGTTATATGCATATTTAATCCCTTGTCTTTACGATACCCGCGAGCAAGACCACCCACTCGGTGGTGAATTATATTTTTACGACGTCTCCACAATTAAAAGCTAGAATTTATTAAGGGCATCAGCTCTCTGCTGAGGAATGACATGACATATAATCTTTCTGCAATAAACAAACGTGAGGAAAAGGCTTCTCTAATTTGTGAGGGATGTATGTCTATACGTTTGTATTGCACCGTCTATCGATGGACAGCGTAAGGCTGAACGGAAACTTTTTTTCAGGTGTTTAATTAAATTTAGTTTACCCATAGCTGTGGCTAACGGTTACAACATAAAAGTGTACGAATACGACATTCAAATGCTAGTATGAATACACGGATTCATCATTTTCATAGTCCGGTTAGACTTTCATTCGAAAAGCCCCCATAGTAGAGTTCTGTTAACAGCCGTGTACCCATTTTCATGTATATTAACTCTGACATCAAAGTAAACTCAGAAAAGTGCACATTCACCAAGAGCCTTATTGTAACTGAAAATCTTAGAAAATTTTAGTTAACCTAAGCCCTTTTCACCTACCTTATCTGATACTTTCGGCAGTATTTACCTAATTTTTTCTACAATTTAAGACTATAATTTAGATCACACAGTCACAATCACAGCTCATATACTCGTACGTCCCACTGTTGGGCTCGAGCTCTCTACGATGGGAGAGAAATTGATCTATTATACTAAGCTGGTCAGACGTGTTGATATATGGTTTTGATTCGAGTTCTCTTTCCCTTGATGATATTATATGCATATTATATCCCTTAGTCGTCTTTTACGACACCCACAGGTAGGAAAGGGGGTGGTGAGTTGTATTTTTACTCTATTTAATCTTGAGTTATCATTATATCTCAAGATTAAAATAGCTGTCGTGAAATTTGTAACACTGACACTTCATATCGAGTGTCAGACGTTCATAATAGCAGAGACCGACATCTTAACGTGCTCTTCTCAGTGAATATTTAAGTACGAATATATAAAATACAATGTTATATAATATATTCTTCATACAAAGTCAACTGCAGTTATACGAACTTCTAACTTACTTTAATATTTTCAAAGATTATGACACTAACTTAAGCTTCACTTACAAATAACTACTTAAAGTAAATCGGTTCTTAAAGTTATGCATCAAAATTTCATGCAAATATTCATTTGTGCAGCAAATAAGAAATTAATACGCAGGATTTCGACAACAAATAATCGGTTCTGATGGCCCGCTCAATAAGTCATAAGATTATGAAGTTGCACGCCATCCTTATGTCGCTTTGGACGGCTTGGGCGCGACGTAGACCGAATATAGCCAGATTTAAACCGCCATCTAATAGAATTTCATTCCAATTGCTTTACGAATCAAGCGTAGGGCTGAGTGTAATGATCAATTTGCAGGTCACTCTCTCACCTTTATAGAAGATATGTTGGTATGACTGTATTTACATACAATTATGTAAACTATATTGTAACGTATATTAATTATTTCACCAGTTTAAAGCATATGAAAGTAAATAAGCGTCTCTATTGCACTTGTAGGGTTTTTAATCTTTATGGATAACATAATCCAGACGATTTTTTGTCCCTTTATTAAGAAAGTGTGCCTGGATATAAGCCTCACTAGCTGCCCTCAAAGATTAATAGTTTTATGCCGAAACCTGCTTCGGCAAATTGTATCACCTCATGGAATAAGCATCTTCTTCAGGCCATATACCTCCCACTACTGGTCACGAGCCTCCTCAATATCTCAATAATGAGAGACAAATCAACGTAGTGTGCAACGATCGTCATACGTTTGTTTTGAGTTTTGTTTGAAGTTATAAGAGAAAGAACGTAGAGGTAGTATATTGTATCCATAGAGCGTCACAAACCGTGAAGGGTAATAAAATTCTCTCTAATTATCACCATCCTAATTTTATTCCAATCACGTGGGGTCGACTCGGTATGTACTATTCTTTCATAGCATAGCACATACTGCAAAAGTTTTGGCACCAGTTTTATGACAGGCTGCTTGTTTGACCTCAGCCTTCCTTTGAAATTTAATGATTGACCTGACGCAATCAGATAAATTGGCCTAAGTCGATATAATAGTCCTCTTTTAGGACACCCACGAGCAGTATATGAATCACACAGAGCTATCCTTTCAAAATTCTCTCTAAACATCACAGTTATAATTAAGTAGGTACGCAATAAACAGTAACGGTTGGCAACCATAGTGTGATACCTAATAGTTCAGTGATTATACTAATCACCTATGAATAACCAGTCGAGTGTATGCAATTATACGCCCAGGATTATATCTATCGAAGCGTTTAGAATTGTTAGCAGTAAATCATATTGCATCGAAAGGGATGTTAGAAAAAAATACATCTATGTTTTGCATACTAAACATTAAAAATCACCACAAAATAATATATTTTGGTACGTATAAAGGATGATTTACACATTTTAATTTTAATACTATTTTCAGTTATTTATCTCCATCAATCGACGTCCACTGTCAAACATACATAAATCTCCTCACAATACGGTAGGATAACGCCACCATTACCACGCGTAACTTTTATTCGGATTGGCGATCGGTTAAGATTATAAATTTCACAATATAAGTGCCGTTACCCATTCACCTTATGATAAGCCGTTTTTTACGACTCCAGAGCACAAGTAAAGGAAGAAACTATTGTATTTTTAACCTGGCAAACGCGGTCATCTCAGCTCATATACGTTCCATTGTTGGAGCTAAAACATCTACCATAATGAGAGTATATTGACTTACTACTCTGGTTAAATGTGTTTTTATAGGATTTTAATTTAAGTTCTCTTCTTGTGAACAGATGTCATATCCATATTTTAATTCCTTAATCAATTCTTACGACACAGGCTAGATTGGAGGCGGTAATGTGTATTCTCACTCCATTACCACGCGGCAAAGGCGGCTTACGCCACAATAGATTGTAATAATAAACTATCTTTACAATATTATAAGTGTAATATCAATCCAAGGAAATACACATATAATTCGTTACATGTCTCCACAATTACATCATCATAAATACACAGTAACATAATCTTAATATTCACTTACAATATCCGACTATTATACTACTTCTTTGCTTCCGCTTACCACGACCAAAGTATAATCATCGAATATCCTCTACTCTTTTTTTTTTTTTTGTGTGTATTTAGCTGTTGGTCGCAGATGACCTTGACAGCTTAACGCGGGCAATGGGCGAGCTGAAGGCTCTCTCTACTCATTCGAGGCTGTCTATTTATACCCGTTTTTCGGTATTAAAACACTCAAGCGCGACGATCCGCAGCTACGAATGTTGTCAGAGCACACTCGGAGTTGCCATCTTTCGATGGGCGATAACAATATATTCAATATTATTTTGTGTCAACAACCGACACATTATCAAAAGGGTATAACCGAGAAAAGATATTCAGTTGCCTATTAATCTACACATGCACAGCTCTGGCACCCTTCATTCTCCAAACAATACCTTCAACTAAAACCCTTCGATCAAACAGTCCACCAACATTGTGTACACAGTATACAAGCACTCCCTTTGTGTGAAATCACCTTAATTAGTCCTTCAAGAATCGCCCGTGAGCGGATCACTAACAAACAAAGGAGGTATTTAGAACAATTTCTCCCTTTTGACAAATCTTCGTAATTAAATTAAAAATAATACCGCCTTTCCACGGCATTAAGTTAATTTATATTTAATACAATTGTATTTCGTGAACGTTGATTTGTTTGTATTTAATTATGGTTATTTTATGGTTATGAAGAACTAAGTTCCATTGTTTAAAAGGTTTCCTGGTAATTGTGGGATTGAGTTCGGGATAAAGACTTAACGAACGAGTATTATATTTGATTTTCATCTTAATCAGTTTAATACACTTGATCAAATGTTGGCTTCACAAAATGTGAAAGTGGATTATTGTCTTTCGAACTCCAAAGATTGCCTTTTGATTAAACATTGCGAGATTATAACCTGTTTGCTTTCGACGCTCTGGTAAAATATTTATTTGCCGAGAATTACTTTTAGGGACCAAAATAGATTTAATAAAGATTGTCCTACTGCTGGAATCCAGGCTACAGTGGCACTAGGAAGTAGCTGTCTTACTGTACCATGCATGGTTTGCATGGCAGCGAGTTTTCCTTCCCTTTTAGTTATGTTATACGCTTGTGACCCTTAGTCGTCTTTTACCATTAACTACGCAGATGGAACGAGTGATTATTGTGTTCTGACTCTATAAACACAAGGATAAAATACATCAGATATTTTTTCGTTCACTCTGTGTGGTGACGGAGTAAAAATACAATTCACCACATCCTGTCTTGCACGTGGGTGTCATAAAAGACCACTAGGGTTATAATATGCAAATAACATTTTTGGAGGAGAAGGAAAAATCGAATTAAAACCCTTAACAACTCGTTTGACTAACGTGTTGTAGTATGTTTTTTTTTTATTTTTTTTTATTGCCAACGGTGGCAAACGAGTAAGCAGCACACCTGATGGTAAGTGAAACTGCTGCATATGGACCTTTGCAATACCAGGGGCACAGCCAGTTCCTCGGAGCACTCCCCGTGTATGAGTATGTCAATCTCTATGCCATTATCGAGGAGGTTCAAGCCCAGCAGTGGAACGTATATGGACCCGAGATGATGATGATTTGAGTAACGATCTAAAAATAAAAAAGTGGTTGGCTATAAATGTTAGGTTATCCAATCAGTTACTCATTTAACCTAAAATTCGCAAAATATGTAACCAATTCATAAAGAAAATCTTCTGCTTAACTGGTATAGGAAACTATAGAGTGAAAGCCACCTCGCATTGTTTTGCTTCAACGTCTTGATCATCCTTATATCTTGACTTAAAATGTATCCAAATATATAACCGGTTGATTTAACCACCCTCATGGTGTCGCACTTGGCACTCTTCTGGGAAGCTTATAATACCAACTGCGATTGCCAACCAGCTTATCAAGCGTTGCGATTATGGTATTAATCCACTTGAGAAGGCCTATTTTCAACAAAACAATAGGCTGCTGGATAGACGAGTTGAAGTAGATTTGTTACTTTAAAAATGGTAAAAAAATCGTGCTTAAAATAGAAATAGACAGTTTGATAATTTTCTTAATATTAAAGATTTCTTTTTTTACGCGAGTATTACACATTGTAAAAAAAATTACGGACTTTATCGCATTTGTATTTGATTTTTGATTACCCGACATTTCGACCACTTTTCAGCGTTCATGGTCACGAACGATCTTCTTAATCATTATAATAACCTAAATCTACGCACAAAATTTGGAAAAAAATGGGCCATGATAACAGTCGAAAACTTTAACAAGATTGAGCACTACGAAAAATAAAATTGCCTTCAGTAATGGAATTACCTGTGGAAATCCCGGTGGATTAATAATTTATATCTACACACCAGACGTTATTTAATTATTCGTGACGCTATAACGGTAATATTTAACGTCAACCGGCACGACATTAAAAAATCACAGACTTTAAAAAAGTTTATGAAAATAATTCCAATAACGAACGGCAGACAAACGGTCGTTTCAGAGGGATACAGATTAAAAATCACCATTTTATTTCTAATTTATAAAACGAAAGAGGGGCGGTTGCGCGTGTTTAGGTGCGTTTTATGACCGACAGAGGGCGCTAATGACCTCAAATAATTGGTGCTTTAAATGTAAATGACTACACACGGCAACCTCTCCCAGCTTTATTAAATTTCGCGATTGCTTGGCAAGTTTATGGCATGTTATCGCTGTATGACAGGTAATTAGAAATCAGAATTTCTCTAGTGTCTCGCAGTAAATGCTTAATACATTCTTCATTGAGTTTGCGAGTACGGAGATGATATAAATCATATATATATGATGAGGACAAATATGTACTTTACTTATGAAAGAGTAAAAATAATATTTACTACCCATCCTTTCCCGTGGGTATCGTAAAAGACGTCTAAGAAAAAGAAAGAAAGAAAAATAATTTATTACTCTTTTACGAGAAGAACACGTACAAGAACATAATAATAAAAGTACAATAACATAAAAACCATAAATAACAAAAAAGAAGAAAAAGAGAAACAACGTAAATAACAAAAATTACATTGAGATTAGCGTCTCCTTCGCAAAAGAGGAAAGGGATAGCTGCTCAGCATAATGCTGAGGTATCTACTCAGTAAATACCACAACGCTGTTATTCTGCAGCGTCCTGCGACGTTCGTCAGCGATGTGCACGTAGCAGAGTATAAAAGATACTGTCGAATTATAAGTATTTCTTTACAAATAATGTATTGCAATAATAACAAATATAACAATAATCTAACTTAAAAAACATATATAAAAATAATAACAAAATAAAGGATAAGATCGTCTTAAAATTACGTAAATGAACCATGAAAAAATTAAAAAAAAAGAGTCTAAGAGATGTAAGCATATAACGCCTCGGGAACAAAATTAAAATAGAAATAAAGCCCCATGTCAGCTATACCGTCCGGCTAGCATAGGCAACTATGGTATTTTCCAATTCATTGCAAAAAACTATCTCCTGACACATAAAACGATTGAAAAAATAAGCACTAAGTACTAGTACGTAGTAGATAGTAGAAATACATACTAAGGATTAAATCCTTGTAACGCGGGCGGCTTAGCAAGCATATAATTATTAAACAAATAACACCTAAACTCAACACAATCATTAGTGGATCACACAAAAAGCTATCGACTGCGTGGGTGTCGAATACATGACAGGTCTAGAAGGTCGCTAGTTAGACTACTATTCCATCTGTACAGTCGTTATAAACTGTCTAAATTATAATATATATCAATTTCCGAAAATTTTGTAACAAGTACGAATTTAAATCACATTCAAATTTCGCACTTCGATTAAAAGCTTCAAGAGCAACGCGTAAGTGTTGAGCAAACATTGGTACAGACTAACTTAAACCTACACTGGACAGTCCAAATACAGAAGATCTCCCGTAAATCAACCGATCACCCTTTGTTATTCTGACAATCGAAGGTAACTGCGAGGGGGTAAGTATCTAACAAAATTGGCTACGTTCACGTGATCACAATTACTATGTACTGAGCCAAGCCGCTTATGCAAATGACGATTTCAAGCGGACGCATCTAATGGGCCATGAAGGTTGGGAGGCAATCGATGCACTTTTAGACTATCCTTGTTAGGGTTGTCAACGTTTCTCCTGTAAGTCTAGATTTTTCTTAAAAAATATGGGCTCAACCTTGTACGGACCACTTTTAACATTGAAAAGAGTAACTATTGCTTGTGGGATCTGGTGCAGCCATAATCATTTAAATTGTATTATATTAAATATCTTGTAGTTCGAAAAAGGAGGAGTTGATACATGCATGTTACATAAAATTTTATATAAATCAAGGTAGTCAGTGTAGGACGCCTAGACTTGGTCGACCGATGACCTAGTGACAGTTGCTGGGATTCGTTGAATACAGGCGGCATTGGACATCACTTTGTGACGAAACATGTAGGCCTACGTCCAGCAGAGGACAACGAAAGATTAAATGATGATGAATTATGAAGTTATTTTTCTTCCAAATGAGTTTTCCATTCTATTTTTCATTCCATCAGCCTATAGACATCCACTGTTCACAGCAGAGGCCTCCCCACGAGAATGCTATTCGGAACAGTCCTGTGCTACTTGCATCCAAGGGTTACCTGTGACTTTTAAAACATAAGTTCATGGAGAGGCAGAACTGCCGTGACTGAGGGCCGTTATTTTTATTGCATCCATTTTTTTGGGGAAATAATGCCATAATCTCCACGCCTGAGAGAGGTTCGCAGTAGTAATTTTGCGTTTTTCCAAGAGATAACTGCTGCCCATTCTCCTGTTGAGACCATAAACCGATTCTTACGATTCCCGCGGGCAAGTAAGGGGTGACGACAATTGCATTCGAACCCGTCGCCACCTTTAAAAAATTTTTATGAAATGAAATGAAATGAAAGAAAAGAAATGAAAAAAATTACATATCATTTCAAAAAATATTTAATAATTATAATAAACATACGAGTACATCCATAATCTTCCAATTATCAACATTATTCATATAATTGTGATAAACTAAGCCGAAACAGCACTTTACGAGTTCCCACTTAACGATCGACTATATTTTAACTGTAGAAGTACCGCAGTAAATTTAACACAGGTCAGAGATACCTGAAACTGGCCACGCCAATACATTGCGTCTGCCACGCATTGGCCGTAGGCCCACAATTTGATCAATTTATAACTCAAGCGCGCTTTATTGGTGCTTATCCCCTTTAATTGCCACGAGAACGTATGTGGTTTCGGGGGTTTTTTTCGACCTATGTTTCTCGTGTGCTATGCCAAATTGTAGTTTGGGTAATTTGTGGCTGCATTATTATTGTTTTTTTGCGCAAATTGTTTTATTGATGAAATATTGGAATGGTATCACTGGTTTCGTTATTTTTGGACTTGTATTACTTACATATTGAAGGCAAACCATCAAATTAAAATAATTATAATAAGTTATTTAAAAATATCACAAGTTCTTTTATAGGGTAAAGAAAATATGGACAAATATGATATTATATTATGCATTATGCTAGATGAAACATACAAAATAAAAGTAAAAAATTACTTTAGGTAATTCAAAATATATAGCTGTACAAATAAGGTATACAGTTTAACTATTGCTACGCTTTTTTATGTAGTAGGCTATATGGATACACCCTGCATAATCTGTCCGGGGCGACGGATGGGGTGTCGTACGACGCCATAACCTACCGGATTCCCTTCACATTGCCATTGGGCCGACCACTGGAACCGATTCCTTGACATCCCTGATCAGACCGGTGGACCGTCCGCTTCGTGCCCCGGCAAGGCAGGATTGAAGTATTTCTACGCCTAGGGGACATAACACTGATTCTCAGATGAATTGAAGTGAGATGAAATTAACATAATATAGAAATAATTTATAGAGCAAATAGATTGTGGTAAAGTCAAATTATGAAGAGTAGTAGTAATTATAATAAGAGCAATGACGCAAAGAGCAAAATGACTTAAAACGTAAATCATCCATCCATCAATTCATCAGCCTGAAGTAATCCACTGTTGGGCGTAGGTCTCCTCATAAGAATGACACAAAAGGGTTCCTTGCGACTTTCAATATGTTATCAGTCCACCTAATAGGAATTCGTCTCACGCTACGTCGTCCGATTCGCGGTCACCACTCAAAACCTTTCTTCCTCAACAGTCGTCGGTTCAAAAAGGGCTGTGGCCTTCTATTGCGATGTCAACATGCTAATTCTTCGGGCATATCTGTAACACCCATTTTTCTACGGATTTTCGTATTCCGGATTTTATCACGTAGAGAATTACCGAGCATAGCCCTCTCCATAGCACGTTGAGCGACACTTCAATCGTTTCACTCAAACTCATCTAAGTCTTCATGCATTATCTGTGGTGCATGCTCTTAACATGACTTTTCACCAGCACGTCTCGAATTTGATCCAGAAGCGTCCGACGTGGTCTTCCTCTTATAACCGTCCCACTCAGACTTGCTTTGTATACTTGCTTCGTCAATCTCTCTTCACTCATTCCTTCTACATGTCCAACCATACCTACAGTATATTCAATACCTTATTATAAAACGTGAATAAAATGTTCTAATGGAACGGTATGTATTGAGATCTATTAGCAATAAGGCACCGAATATTGGTCCACGAGGCGATTCATTTTAATCATTTCGTAGTTACGCGACGATGGAGCGAATATTTATTATAGAGGCATTAATTTGATATATTTTAAAAATATGTATCCAGTAGAATTTCACGTAAATTACATTTATGAATATTTCGTAATTTTAGGTAAAGCGAAGGTTTTTGTTTTAAATAAAATAATATTTTGTTTAAATTTTCCTTCTTTTATATTATTATTAAGTTTTTACAACTACAAAATTTTTGTTAGATTTAATTATACTCGAAACATATTTTTAAAATATTTCAAACTAGCAGCGCCCTGCGGTTTCACCCGCAATTCCTCTTCCCGTAGGAATATTGGGATAAATTATAGCCTATGTGTTATTCTGATATGTAAGCTATGTTAATGTGAAGTGTCATCAAAATCTACTCAGTAGTTTTTGCGTGAAAGATGTATGTTAAATGTTCCCGTCCTTACATGCTCACAATCTTTCGCGTTTATAATATTAGTAGGATTAATGGCTCTATGGTAAATCTTGGATAAAGTGTGAACAAATCTCAGCCTTAAATTAAGGTTACAGATGACATCGATAGCGAATTAAGTTTAGTAAGATTAAGACAAATCTTAGTTCAATGTAATTATTTTTATAAAATATCTTAAATTTGAAACAAACTAGATTTTTGTTAGATAAATTTGACTTCCAATAATAAATAAATAGAACAGTGTCGTGAACACAGATTCCCGTGCGCCAACAGTCGATAACCCAAAATTAACCGGTCAAATTCTCCACCATGACTAATAACGTTACCCGAGCATATGTTTTCGTGTTTCATATCGCAACTGATCAGCGTTTTATCGCCTAGCAGCTACTATTCGAATATAATTTGCAGCATTTAGCATAAATTTCAAATCACTGCGTTATGATCGCGGTTATGTGGTATAAACACCGGTTATAAAGTTATATAGCTGACATGTTATTATTCAATGAGCTTTACGAGTGCGAAAACAGCATTAGTTGGATACTCGCTAAGAAAATATAGCCTTATATAGATTGTTGCACTTTTTTCATATTTAATTATAATAACTACTAGCAACCCGCCCTCGCTTCGCTTCGGTTACAGTCGTTTTACCCGCGTAGTTCCCGTTCCCGTGGGAATACCGGGATAAAATATAGCCTAATTTACGCCCTGATATTATAGCTTTCTATTGGTGAAAGAATCTTTGAAATCGGTTCAGCCGTTTTGAAGATTACCCGGAACAAACAGACAGACAGACATCAATTTTTTAATAGCTATTTTAGGCACTAATTAGGGACTAATCCCACCACACATTCCCACGTCTGTAACTCCTGTAAGCCAGGATTCACAATGGTTTCCGTATAAGACACCGAGGTTTGACCCTCAGAAAGTCCCGGGAAACGCTTTTAATTGTCTTGCGCCTTGTAACAAATTTAATTAGAAAAGAAAAACAGGAGGAGTTGGAAAGATTCCACATCTCTCCTATGCAAAGCGAGAGATATGAAGCAAAGTTGGTTAATAAGCCAGTAAATAAGAATTTGTACAGCTACGTGAAACGCAGCGGTTCAGCACCATGGATTGAACAGAGCTTAATGGACCTATTTGTGAGCTTTAGGTTTAGTTATAATAGTAGGTATGGCAAAAGCGCCTGAACGCACGGACATTTCCTCAAGTTGCTACAAGGTCCGAATAGTATATTACCCCAGACGTGACATGCAGACTATAAACATACAGATAACACCTATGCAAAACAAGAATAACTCGAAACAAAACGCTCTACCAACCCGTCTGACCAGCGTGGTATAGTATGTCAATGTCCCTCCCATAGTGGAGAAGGCCCAAGTCCAACAATGGGACGGTATGGTAAGTCGTGGTTGTGGAAGAGACTGCAGCCCAGGAGTGGGACCACTGAGAACAAGGAAATCGCCACTGGTGGTCAGCCCAACGACGAAGGCGACGTGAGTACGGGTGGGTTATGGGCCCGCGCGCCGTTCTTTCGTCGCCCCGGACGGAATGGACCGCGTGTGCGCTTACCATAGCCAACCCATAAAAAAAATGGAGTGGGACGTAAATCAGTTGAGACAATAATGATTTTCTACGTGAGTAGAGTACTACCATGGTTGGACCGGCCCGCGGCTGTAGACAGAAAGTTGTCGATAGTGTGGTGTGGTCCTACCACACGATATTACAGAGATATTATATAAAGAGTCATAACTATACCTATTACAATCCTTACTAATATTATAAATGCGAAAGTAACTCTGTCTGTCTGTCTGTCTGTCTGTCTGTCTGTCTGTCTGCTACGCTTTCACGTCTAAACCACTGGACCGATTTTGATGAAATTTGGTACAGAGATGGACTAAAGCTTGAGAAAGGACATAGGCTACTTTTTATTGCGAAAAAATGGGTATAAGGGGTTGAAATAGGGGATGACATTTTGTATGGAAATTCGTCATTTTCGATGATAGAACCACGAATTTTTGTATTAAGGTACCTGATAATAAATAAATAAATATTCGTTCTAGCGTTTTGGAAATTTCATTTACATGGGGATGAAATTCAACCCCTAAAATACCAAAAAGCATACAGCCGAAACCACTGGGCCTAGAAACGTATTTTTTTTTTACACCATCGTATTTCTTGGGGTGCACGAGCACTAGCAAAGGATTTTTGGAAATTCACCCCCTTAAGGGGGTGAAAAGCATATAATCTTTCACGTCTAAACCGATTTTGATGAAATTTGGTACAGAGATGGACTAAAGCTTGAGAAAGAACATAGGCTACTTTTTATTGCGAACAAATGGGTATAAGGGGTTGAAATAGGGGATGACATTTTGTATGGAAATTCGTCATTTTCGATGATAGAACCATGAATCTTTGTATTAAGGTACCTGATAATAAATAAATATTGGTTCAAGCGTTTTGGAAATTTCATTTACATGGGGATGAAATTCAACCCCTAAAATACCAAAAAGCATACAGCCGAAACCACTGGGCCTAGAAACGTATTTTTTTTTACACCATCGTATTTCTTGGGGTGCACGAGCACTAGCAAAGGATTTTTGGAAATTCACCCCCTTAGGGGGGTGAAAAGCATATAGTCTTTCACGTCTAAACCGATTTTGATGAAATTTGGTACAGAGATGGACTAAAGCTTGAGAAAGAACATAGGCTACTTTTTATTGCGAAAAAATAGGTATAAGGGGTTGAAATAGGGGATGACATTTTGAATGGAAATTCGTTATTTTCGATGATAGAACCGTGAATCTTTGTATTAAGGCTCCTGATAATAAATAAATAAATATTCGTTCTAGCGTTTTGGTAGTTTCACTTACATGGGGATGAAATTCAACCACTAAAATATCAAAAGCATACAGCCGAAACCACTGGGCCTAGAAACCTTTTTTTTTTTCACCATCGTATTTCTTGGGGTGCACAAGTACTAGCAAAAGATTTTTAGAAATTCACTCCCTTAAGGGGTTGAAAAGCATATAGCCTTTCACGTCGAAACCACTTAACCGATTTTGATGAAATTTGGTACAGAGATGGACTAAAGCTTGAGAAAGGATATAGGCTACTTTTCGTCGCAAAAAATTGGGTATAAGGGGTTGAAATAGGGGATGACATTTTGTATGGAAATTCGTCATTTTCGATGATAGAACCACGAATCTTTGTATTCAGGCACCTAATAATAAATAAATAAATATTCGCTCAAGCGTTTTGGAAATTCCATTTACATAAGGATGAAATTCAACCTCTAAAATATCAAAAAGCATACAGCCAAAACCACTGGGCCTAGAAACGTATTTTTTTACACCATCGTATTTCTTGGGGTTCACGAGCACTAGCAAAGGATTTTTGGAAATTCACTCTCTTAAGGGGTTGAAAAGCATATAGCCTTTCATGTCGAAACCACTTAACCAATTTTGATTAAATTTGGTACAGATATGTACTAAAGCTTGAGAAAAGATATAAGGCTACTTTTTATCGCGAAAAAATAGGTATAAGGGGTTGAAATAGGGGAAAGTATTTTCTTTTTACATCGTCTTATTTCTTGGGGTATACGAGCACTAGCAAAGGATTTTTGGAAAATCACCCCCTGAAGGGGGTGAAAAGCGTATAGACTAAACTATTAGTGCTAGGAACGTAAAACTTTCTATGCAATTCTCTTTCTTTTGTTGTAAGTGAGTTCTAAGAAATTATTTTATTAAAATCAACTCCTAAAGGGGTGCAAAATATATAGCCGAAATCATTAGGCCTAGAAACATGGAATTTTGTATAAAGTTGCTTTTCCTGGGGAAAGAGAGATTTTTGCAATTTTAGCCCTAAGGGGGTGAACAGCGTTTAACCGAAATCACTGAGCCTACGAAGGATCATTTTAGTACACGGTCGGCTTTCTTGGATTACCCCAAGATATTCTTAGTGCTCACTTACCAAGCACTATGAAAAAATTTTTGGCAAAGATAAGCGAGCTCTAACAAAGAATTTTTGGAAATTCAATCCCTAAGAGGGTGAAAGTGTATAGCCAAAGATACTGGGCCTAAGAATGTGAAATTTTGTATACCGATCGGTTATTTGGGGTAAGCACTCACTAAGAAACAATTTTGGGCTGCCCCAAAGGGATAAAACGCATATAGTCGAAGACACCCAGCCAATGATATATCATCATTATTTTGCGCTTATCCTAATTACTTTGGATCGACGCGATATGAAGGCACTCTTCTGCCATCGTAGATATATTGCAAAGGTTCTAGCAACATTTTATGACCTGGCGGACGACATTGTTGGCCAGACGGCATCACCAATTGGTCCAGGTTGATGTAAATCTTTGTCTTAGTAGTATTTTGCGACACCCACGAACAATGAAAGCGTGGTAATATTTCTAGCAGCCAGACAGTAAGTTACAATCAAGATATTATTCCAATTTTCTATCTCTACAAATAAATAAATTTGAAGCGTCTGTTTGTCTATCAAAATAATAGGTTTTATTTATGCTCACATAATACGGTCCAAATTTTTTTGTCTGTCTGTCTATTCGTTACAGTTAATCATCAAAATGCCTGGACCCATATTGATTACATTTTGCCATCAGGTCTACCAGGCGTACATAAGGAATAACTTAAGACTTTATTTTATAGGCTATTCCCAGGCTATATTTTATCCCGGTGTGGCTGAAGCAACCTTGACAATTAGGTCGATTTTAAAATTATTTCACTAATGGAAAGCTATTTTTAAGCCAGTAACATATTTAAGCTATTTTTAGCCTGATATTCCTACGGGATCGGGTACAATGCCGGTGAAATCACGGGAATTTAATGGTTTTAAAAATTAATTCACTAATGAAAAGCTATTTTCATCCCAGTATTTGCCCGGGAACGAGAACTAAACCGGGGGATGACGACCAATTTTTAAAATTCTTTCACCAATGGAATGCTACCGATGTTATCAGCGAGTAACATAGGCAATTTTTATCTCTGATATTTCTGGGATTTATATTTTTTTTTTTCACCCATGTAAATTTATAATATCAGCGAGTAACATAGGCATTTTTTATCTCGGTATTGGTATGAAAATGGGGTCTACGTGAATGAAACTGCGGGTGTTTGATTGATATAATTTTTTTTCACCAATGGAAAATTACGTTATCAGAGACTAAGGAAAGGCATATTTATCATCGTATTTCCACGGGAATCTGAACTATAAGGCTGGAAGTAATATTCAAATGTGAAAGTTTGTGAAGATATTTGGATGTTTGTTACTCAATCACGCTTAAACTGTTGAGCAGATTTGGAAGAAAATTGACACGTAGATAGAGTATTTCTTAAATTAAGAAATGTAATACTTTTTATGCCGATAATATTTTTTGCGATAATAGTTCAATATTCAAGTAAATTTTACGCGGGCGAAGCCGCGGGCAAAAGCTAGTATTGTAATAAATTGTCTTCTTTATTTTTTTTTTGTTTTTGTAATATGTACATCTTGCAATCAGTCATATCAAAACTATAAGCAGATGCGGTGTGAGTACAGTTGGCGTTCAGGGCATTGTTCCCACCGGAGCCTACCCCTTCTTTATGTTTGCTTAGATTTTAAGGCGTTTACGTGTCAAATATATCACGGAGCTTTTTGAGCCGACGTATGGTTTCAGGGATAGTGAGCTGTCCCGCTAATTGGTTCGGGTGCTTTGATAGCCTCAACTTGTAGTTGTCTCCAAGGGTTTATATTTCCTCTCTGACCATTGGTATATCCAAAATTTCATGGACCACTGGCATTCTTATAAACCAGGGTGCATTGGACATTTGTTTTAGGATGTAGTTTTGTACTCTCTGCATGATCATTATATTGGAGGCGCTGGCCGAGCCCCACAACTGTATGCCATATGTCCAGATGGGTTTTAGGACCAACTTATATATGAGCAATTTATTGTCCATGGATAGTTTTGAGTTGCGTCTTAGCAGCCAATAGAGACCTCTGTATTTTAGGTTGATTTCTTCTCGCTTTGTTTGGATATGTTTTCTCCCTGTAAGTCTACGGTCCAAATGCATACCCAGGTATTTGACTGTGTTGGTGAGGTAGCTGTTTGCCACTCAAGTAGACTGGGGAAGAATCTTCTTTTCGGAGAGTGAAAGTTATGTGTGTCGATATTCTTCTTCTTTATTTAAAATCTATTTACGTGCCACTTTTAGAACAAGTCTAGACCAAAGTGCAAGGAAATTGTAATTAAAAGTTATAAATACATATGAAAAAACCTATATATAGGTTGAGCTATAGCTCAACGTATGCGAATACTCATAACCACGAAGTTTCCTGAACACATCTGTTGTCTATTAAATAGGTGGGAGTTAATAGCATCGTTTGTTATTCTTCTGTGCCATCTGCAAGTATGAAAGGAGTTGTGAAATGTATTCCAACGTCGTCAACATATTGAAAGACTTAATGTTTTAAATTAAAACAGTAAGTAGGCAACATTGAACGTTCAACAGTTCAATACCGTTCATGATTGCGTTATCTACGCCAAGAATTGTCTCGCAGTGTCGATGGAAATCTCTTTGTAACACGAACGCAGGAATGCGCATGAAGACGCAGCAATGTTGAAACGAATGACAGATTGATGTACAGTAATCGAATTAAGATTGTTACAATATTGTAATATCGATTTTAAATCGTATTTAGATAGCTATCGAGATATCTATTTTGTTCTTTCAAATTCAATGTCATTTTTATAAACAAACTCCGCAAGGTCAGGTATGCTCTGTCAATTTTAGCATTTTAACTTGAAATAATTCAATAAACTACCACCGGGTTAGAACGTTGGTCACGTTCTATTTTATTTCACGTTCTATTGAAAATATACAACAAGAAACTCGGCAGGTTTCTTTTATTTTAGTTTTTTTTACTGACTTCTTTTCTGTAAAATTACACACGATAAACCAGATTTCATAAAGAACTACAAAGTCAAAATAACAAAAAAGCGTTGGGCAAAACACGCAACGCTTTACAATAATATAGTTATTTCAAAAAACATAACTATAACTAAACAGTTACACTAACGAGGCAGTTGCTGAATGAGGTTTAATTTATTTATTAACTATCATCTAGACAAACCGATACTTTAAAGAGGAGCTGCTCGTAACCAGCTTATATTATCATCTAGACAATCCGATATTTTAAAATAAAGTTTGCTATATATTATTTTGCCAAACTGTTCATGATAGATGTGTATGATAGATGGATTCTCTAAAATTTAACTGAATGATAACGAGTTAAAAGTACAAAGTGTCGCCATCCCTTATTATCCAGTGGAAGTCGTAAAGACGAATTGAGAGAGGACCACAAAAATGGCAGCAGCACGCCTCTGGGTAACTTATAACACCAACTACGTTCGACAACCCGCCTTTCAGACGTGTCGATTATGACATTATCCACTGTTATTACCTCAGCTCATATACGTGCTGGGTTCTGGATTCGAACCTCCTCGAAAATAGAAATGATATATAGAGTAGATAGATTGTGATAAAGTAATATTATTATGAGTATAATTATAATAAGAGCAAAGGACAAAATGACTTAATACGTAAATCATCCATCTATCAATCCACCAGCCACATGTAAGAATGAGGCGATAAATTGTATTTTTTACCATACAGAAGATCCAGTCTCAAGAACTATGACTCCTTTGTCACCCCTCTACTTACTTGAACATTAGAGTAACTAGTGAATATGTTTTGGTAGTGTATAAAATAACCAATATATATTCAATATAATAATTTCAAATTGTAGCACGTGCTTGCTGTTGCCTCCCGGTAACACGGGAAGACCACAGACCGACCAGCATTATGCTGAGTAGAGACCGGATTGTGGCACTTTTTGAAATGATTGGAGGTAAGTCTATATACCAAGGGTGATAGTGCCACGCCGCTTAGCAAAATGTTAAAGAATAATGGAGGCGCCAAATTGTATTGTTATAACAAGTCACATGGAGTATTTGAATAGGCTTTTTTCTTCCCATCACGGCAAGGACTCACGCCCAAAGTAGAATTTTACATGTATATATTTATTGTTGTGTATGTTGTGTGATTGTTATCAATGAATTGCTGTTCACTAGTCTTGTTAAAAGGCACAAACGGCTGAACCTATTTGAATAACTGTTTGCCTCGCTAAAAAGAATGATTTAAAAAAATAAAAATCATTAAAATGGGAAACCTAAAAAAACAATTTAAAATACCTACATAATTAAAAAATTGCCGATTTTGTGGTGAAGTATTTTAATTATTTATTTTAATTTGGTACACGTACTTGCTAATCAAAGTTATAACCAAATAAATGATTAGCGATATGAAGTCTACAGGGTCATATAAGTTATACTAGAAGACGAAGAAATAATAAAAATAATCTCTTACTACATACGTATATAACAGTAACTGCTGAAATTATACCAAAATTAAATGAACCTGACGAACACATGAAACGCCTTTTTTATCATTTTCGTGCGAGTACGTATCAGCCAGTTTTAAACTTTTTCAATTTGGCTTTACAGTCAGACTATGTTACATAAGCTACGACGCAGGCTGCTGACTGCTACGCAACATAAGTGTAGAGCCTCTACGAAAATGGTTTTTAATTACGGACGTTCGAAGCTTTCAATTCGAAAAGAATGAGAACTGATTTAAATTTAACTAAATTTATGTTAGACGTTTTATTTAGGTTGATCAAGTCGAATTATATGCGTGTGTATTATTTAAATATTTTGAGGTTCTATTTATACTTAATTTATGACCGTCGACTGTCCTTAAGTTAATTATTAGTTAATTTTCAATCATTTTGTAGTCCCTCAACCAATTTTCGAGTGGTGATGGAGTAAGAATACAATTCATGAGCCCCTCTCTTGTCTGTGAGTGTCGTTAAGACTCATAAAAGACTAAGAGATTAAGTATGCATATATCATTTATACAAGAGAAGTAAAACTTGGAATAAAACACTATACCAACATATCTAGCGTGGTATAGTAGGTCTATGTCTCTCCTACTGTGGAGGAGGTTCGAGCCCAATAGTGGTACCTATATGAGCTGTGATGATGATGTTGCTGACTATCGTGTGTAAAACATAGCAATCACTAAAAAGCAGGTAAGAAACTGAAATGATGATGATAAATGATTCATTTAAGAGTTTTTAGTGTAATTTGAACGGCTTTGCTATTATTAGTGTTAAAAATTCAATACAATTATATCGCCACTTTTTATTTATATACGGACTCCTTTTCGTCAGCGTCACATATCTAGGTAATTCATATCACAAAAAATGACGTATAAAAAATTTAAATGGAAACAGTATTATGGGAAATATATAGCATTCAGGCGTGTCACTAAGATCCCTATACTTCCAGCGTGTTTAGCGAAATATCAATCAATCATGTCATGTGGAAGCTTCTTCTTATTTTGCTATCTTATGTAAAGACTTTAGCGTAAGCTAACCTAACTTCTTCTTCAATTATAATCTAGATCATTCTAAGGACGAAATAATTTTGTTAGATTAATTTAGACGTCTACGTTAACTGAAAGTAAATCCATACTACTATTATAAATGCGAAAGTAAGGATGTTTGTTTGTTTGTAACGCTTTCACGCTTAAACCACTGAACCGATTTCAAAAATTCTTTCACTAATGGAAAGCTATAATATCAAGGAGTAACATAGGCTATATTTTATCCCGGTATTCCCACAGGAACGGGCACTACGCGGGTTTAAGCGACTGAAACCGAAGCGAAGCGAGGGCGGGTTGCTAGTAATAACATAAACACAATTATCATCATAAACTTAAACAAGATAATTATCCAAAGTAAACTATTAAGTAGAAAACGGTATGACCTCAAACGCGGGTAGACGTAAATTATTCATAGAGCCCAACTTGTGCCGGAGCAAGCTTTGATTCTATTATGATCAATAATAATGAGTTTCTGAGATGTAATTTACCACTGAATAACATTGAATATATTAAATTGAATATTGATATACATATATTAGCAAAATTACCCGACATATTTCTTCTTCAGTCCAAATGTGTTTAACTGTTAAGCTGGAAAGTTTTTTAGTATGACGAATTTATGGAATATATTTCTTTTTTCACTTTATTGGGTAAACAAACAATGTCATAATACGGTTTAAAGAAAAGAGTGTGAAGCTATACAATATTAATAATAGTGATACCAATACCGTTTACCACAGATTTAACGGATAAAGTAATATATTAGAAAGTAGTACCTACATGTTAAGTAAGAGAAGTAGGCGTATTTTTTTTAATTAATTTATATCTTCAAGCAGTTTCTTGAACAACATTTTCTATAGACAATTTTCCTACTCGCGTTAATGTCAATGTGACTGAAATTATTGTTAAAAGTGTCAAGTATGCAACGAATGGGTGTACGCTTGCCTGCATTGGTACGTGAGGTACGTATGGCGAAGGGTGGCCTCGTACGGCAGTTTTGAGTGTACGATATTATCGGGACGTTATAGAAAATTTTCTTCACAACATCAGGACGGTCGTACTTGTAATGACAGACACCGTAAATATACATTATTTGTATCTGTATGCTCCTGGAATTAAGGTCTAAATGGTTATATTGTAAAAGAGTGGGGTAAGACAACTAAGCACACCTGCACTTATAATGTTTTATAACACTAATAGCATGAAGTATTGGCATATGATTATATATTAAATCTCTACTTTTGTGATGACATTTATCAGCTTAGATCTAGTAACGATCATTTATAAAAGAGGAAGACGTTCTTAAAGAGCGTGAACTATGAAGCTAGGTGAATATTCAGCAGTCGGTCAAGGCTAACAAGCATATTTACTATTATTGTCGGACAAGTAGTGAATCTAGAATATCGGTGTACCCTTGGCTTGGTGGATGCACCATGGCAATTGCTTCGTTTAAAAATGATTTCTAAAGAAGAAATATAACAGAAGAATGAGTAGTTGAATAAGAAGTATTTGGGTACTATATTTAATTACGTACTATATTACCAGCATCATTTCAACTCATATACATTCCATAACTAGGCTCGAACCTCCTTCGTAATAGGAGGGAAATCTACTTACTTTTCAATATTTCCTCCGCTTGCATAAATGTTGTATGCATATAATAATCGCTTGGTCATGTTTTACGACACCCACGAGTAAAATAGGCGATAGTGAATTGTATTTTTGCTCCGTCACCACAACAAATAATATGATTATTTTGCAAAAAACAACCGAATTCAAAACAAAATGCAGAGTACATGAAAAGATCGTTAATGTAGACAATGTAGATAATTTTTGTTGATTTTTCAAAAACCGCTAGTCCAATTTAGATAAAAATTTTATGGAACTATTTTGGATGTATAATCTTTTCAAAAAAAAAAAAAAGAATTTTTCAAATCGGTGGGCAAGTGAAGAAGTTATGCGCGAATAAACATAAAAAAGTACAAACATTCGAATTGAGAACCTCCTCCTTTTTTAGAAGTCAGTTAAAAATTACTTCACAGATCAATTCCTCCTATTGTGTAGGAGGCTCAAGCCCAGCAGTGGGGCGTATATGAATTGTGATGATGATAATTTTTTTTAAGTCAACACAGTAAGATATAAAATATCAACAGCCCCTCAAACGGCTACATTTGAATATAGACCTAAACCTTCAGGGTTCGTAACATATATTATTAATAACTTGTCGTTACAGACACGAGAGGGGGCGCGATAGTGGACCTTTATCATTTTATCTTATACCACGCTGGTCAGACGGTTTGGGATTGGAATTAACTTTTAATATTCTTCCTCTTGAAGTGATATTATTTGCTTTCTGCTTGCGTCCCATAGTCATCTTTTACGATCCTCGAGAAATGCACAATGCACAATGAATTCTTACTCCGTCGTCACCGAAAGTAGTAGCTCTCAAACTGAAAACATATTTTTTGAATGCACAATAGACTATGTAGCCCCACTAGGTGGACCGACGATCTGGTGAAAGTTGCTGAGAGTCGTTGGATGCAGGCGGCACAGAGCCACAATTTGTGGCGAAAATGAGGGTGGCCTACGTCAATAATGATGATGATGATGATAACAATGGACTGTTCTACGAATCTCACTATTCTAAGTATCGAACCCATGCCACTCGGTATAGAGGTAGCTGCTTCTATACTATTGATCGACTTTTAAAATAAAAATACACGTACACAATTAATAACATTATACTACTGTATGAAGCAAATGTCTATTCCCATGGAGTAATAACATTTTACCATCGGTCTTTTATTATTAACGAGGGAACAGTACCCGGTGGCGTAAAATTATGTGTTTCTCATAAATCGATATTCCAAGGACAAAGTGTAGCTGTCAGATGCAAGAAATAATATTCCATCGAATCTATAAAAAGTTTTTTATTTTTTATTATAAGGCTCTATAGTCATTGAAAAATTTAGTGTATATATTTCTGACATCAAATTCTTTTTTGTTGAAGTAAAACATTCTTCTCTGTGACAGAGTATGAATACAATTCAGAACCCTATATCTCGTCTGCGGGCATCGTAAAAGGCCACTAAGGGATATAAAATACATATAAGATCTATACAAAAGAAGAAAATCTCTAATTAATCTGTCTGGTGTGGTAGATCAGTTTCCCTCCTATTGTGATGGGGAGTCTACTGGGCAGTAGTGGAACGTATATGAGTTGAAATGACGATGAGTATGAGACCTGGATGTATGAGACCCCATGTTGTGACAGGTTAAAAAATTTTTAACTGGCCATGGCAACTTTAAAAGTAAATTATTTTCTTTTAAACTCGTACCATCACCATTATGTCAATGTTCCACATCTGACCACGAATATGAACAATCAGCACATCACATTCTCTGGGAGTGCGATCTCTGGCAAAACGAACGTAACCTTATGTTAAACAGTTTGCAAGTCACCTGTGGGGTAGTATACTATACAGACCTTGTAGCAACTCGAGAAAATTTCCGTGCGTTCATGCGTTTCTGCCATACCTACTGTAGCAAACAATCTTAACGCTCACATATAGGCCCCGCTAAGCTCTTCCGTATCCGTGGTGCCGTACTGCTGCGCTATCGTAGCTGTACACCTTTTTACTTATTGGCTGACTAGTCATTTTGTTTTCCTGTCTCCCGCTTTACCTAGGAGGGAAGTGGAATCTCTCTTTCCAACTCCTCCTCTTTAATCTTTTCTAATAAAATTTGTTGCGGGTCCCAAGACAATTAAAATCATATCCCGGGACTGCCTGAGGGTCAAACCTCGGTGTCATTTATGGAGACCATTGTGCATCCTGGCTTACAGGAGTTACAATGGTGGGAATGTGTGGTGGGATTAGTCCCAAAAAAAAAAAAGGTTAAAAAATAACCTGTAAAGACCCTTAATTTGCCATGAGGAACAACACTTTTGTTCATCAATCTCGAGTGGAACTACTCTCTTAGAAAACGTAGAAAACACCAATTGAGATCGTTGTATATCAAGCGTAGCTATTATGGTATTATCCCTGGAGGGGCTTATATTAAAGAGTAGAAGTATATTTAGGGTCTCGTTATAACAAGATTTGTTGCATCAGGCAAGAAATCTGAAAGAGTTAGATTATCAAATCTAACTCTTCAATACATAATACTTCCAGCCATTACTTAACTCACGACCACGTATTCCTTTCCTCAAACAACAGCACATTACTAGTCAAGCCCTTTTATTTTATACCCATGTCGAGGGAGTTGAAAAAAAATACGTATGTAACCTACCATTTTGTTAAGGGTCATATTGGATTTGTATTTTTTACAATGTGTACATTATACTATTAGTTAAAGCCTTTGATTTGTGACCCATATGCAGGGAGTTCTGAAAAATATGTATGTAATCCGGCATTTTGTAGCGGGCGCCGTCTTGGTATTACGACGATACTTTAAGGAAATTGAATTGTACTCAAAACTAAAGACTTGTACAAATTTCAGATCCATTAGTCGATGGGAAAGGAGTGCAATTTCAATTAGTATATTTGATCCAAAAATAAGCAGGGCAGGTAATAAAATCATATAGAATCATTTTCTTCTTACACTGGCAATAAATTTGTATCAAAATATGGGTCAATAGTTAATAACTAATTTTCTGTATCGGGTAGATAATTATAAATTTTCTGTAATAACTATGACTTTTGGACGTGAGACATTTTAGTCCGCCCGTGACTATGAATGCTACAAACTGTTCTAAACATCGAGCAATCAAAAACCAAATAGAAACGCGATAAAATCTTGTCGCAATGACTGACAAAACAAATGTCATCACGTTTACATATACAAATAGATAGATCTTATGGATATATCTTAACTTATTTACATTGTGTGGGGTCGGTTACGATTACTACCAACTTATACATTGCACTTGGCTGTCATGAAAGACGACTAAGAGCTTTAAATCCACCTAGGCCAACTACACCTGATGCCATTTGGTCAACAATTAAAATCCCAAAGAATGTTAACTTCAAGCAGCCAGGCAAAAAACTATCGCCAAAACTTTTTGCATTACCGATGGTAGAAGAGTACATATTGTGTCCACCCTAAGTAATTAGGATATGAGCAGGATGCTAATGATAAGATCTTATAGGTTTATTTTTTAATTTATAATATTCTGACTTCAACATTCTGACTTGAAATCGGAGCTTCCATTATAATTTGGTTGTTAATTTTGTGGAATCCGATTTCATTATTAACACATTACCCTAAATTATAAATCATATTTTCGGACGTATAAAAGGTGAAATCCTTTTTAAGATAAATAATCAAAAATGATCCGAAACACGAAACTCATTACAATTCGGACGCCCACAGATATAACATCAGATATTGAAAGAAAAAAAACGAAATATCCGAGTGTACGCAGTGTTAGCATATCCGCAGTGAACATCCTAATTGGATGGTGTATCTATACAAATAAATGAAATTGCAGTGTCTGTTTGTGACCTCAAAATAAAACTATTTGATTTTTAATTTTCCAACATTTGGAATACTTTTCCAGGTCCATGATCTAGGGACGCCTCATACCGGGACGATGAGGCGTAAAATAATTTTATTTCATTTACTCGCGTAAAGTACAAATATCACCTTAATTTTTTTTCTTAATACTTTTACCATGTTTATTGTAGATACTATAAAAATATAGTTTAGTATGTTGTTTGCCGGCCTGTTCATCAGTCTGTTGTCTGTTTGATCTAACTATTGTTCAAAATGACGGGTTCAATTTTGACGGAACTTAAACCCAAATTTTACAAAAAAGACTACGCTGGGCTTAGCCTATTTTTATTTCAGAAAAAATATAAGTCTCCACGCGCACTCACAAAAAAATATCAAATCCATGAAGTTATGAAAAAAATAAAAGAAACTATACTTGCAATATATTCTATGAAATCCGTTGCAAATAAACATTTTCGAAGTTAATATTTTTTGCAAAATGAACAATTCTTCTAGTTAAATTCGACTTTGTATGAAATCGAAGAGTGAAGTCGCAGGCAAAGCGTTAATTCCAAAAAATATAACTACAATAACAGCTATGTGAAATATGCCAGTTGTTTTTATAATTATAGTATTTTTACATTGAGAATATTCAACAGACTTCTAGGAAGCCATGTCAAAGTATTTTAAGCTCGCAAAGCTTACAAGTGTATATATTAAACAAGAAAAAAAATGTACACTTGGACCATTTTATGTACAACAAGGGCATCAGCGTAATCGCTCTAAAATTTCGGTCTATCAATATTACAAATGTGATTTTATTCTGTCGAATATCGAGCTTACAGTTCATTCCATTTCTACCCTTAAGTGGGCACGCATTATTTTTTCATCAGCATTCAGCTGTCTACTGTTGGACGTAGACTCATTCTGCTGTATTCTCTCTTGGCGAACTCCTCAATAAATTTTTACAACTCCCACAAGCACGTAAGGGGTGACGATAACTGTATTCTTACCCTGTTGCTACACGAAGTATATTTTTTAAGAAATTTCTGATCGGAATTGGCGAGTCGGTACACAAACATCGACAACCATTTCACATTTAATTAGTGTAATCTAATTGTGTTAACACTCCGTCAACACTATTCCGTAAACTTGATAATATTAAAAATTAAAACAAATATTGCCGGTCAAGGATCAAATAATACATCATTACTCAATCTATTTTCGGATCACACAAACATTGCCCAGAAGAAAGTTCAAACCCACAATATTCAATGCGTAGGATATGACCTTCCGTTCAAATATTTATTAGATAAGTTCGTGGGTAACTCAATCAATTGTGTTATTTATTGTAATACTAGCAGTATCCACGACTCCGACCGTGGCGATTTTTTTATATATTATTTAACATTTAAAATAATCCTATACGTTGTTGTAGATTATAAATTATTAAAAAAGCAAATTTCAAAAAATTCGTCAGTGGTTTAATAGACGGACAGATTGTCAATGGTTCTACCATGCTTCATAGAGTTACTTTTTTTTCTAAAATATCATCAATGGATAGATTTTGTGTGTACTATAAGACAATTTATTACAAATATACAGATTTTACCCGACTACGGCAAAATCAAAACAATTATTTATATTTTTGCCAGAATGATTTCTACAAAGTATCATAAAAAATCAGTAGTTAACGACCCTTAGGATAGAGTGAAATGCGCCCATATCCATGCTCAAAACATCGCTATCTGACATTCTCAAAGTGTGATTTATTCGTAATCGGGTTTTAATTTTTGGGCTTATTTTTTACCGCTTATGTTTTATTTTAACAGTTAGCGCATCCATTGCTGCCATTTAAAACTGTATCATTATCCCTATTACATAATCGTATCACTGTCAATCAATTGGTTACGACTTCAAATCCTTCGTCACATTTTACTCACTTTTCTCATTTACTGCTAAGAAATTTTAAAAATAAACTGGCTTGTCCCAAACTACAATTAAAGTCTAAACTCGACTCATCTCAGCTAATACGCGTCCCACAATGAGGCTCGAGGCTCCTCCATAATAGGAGGAAATTGGACTTACTATACCGCGTTAGTCAGACTGGTTGTTATTTTTTTTTTGTGGGAGGGCTATGGTAAGCGCACACGCGGTCCATTCCGTCCGGGGTAACGAAAGGACGGCGCGCGGGCCCTTAACCCACCCGTACCCACGTTGCCTTCGTCGTTGGGCTGACCACCGGAGCAGGGTGACTTGTGGTCAGTGTTCGGCCCGACGGAATACCCTTTCGGGTACCCTCACCTCTCGACGTCCCTGTCCCGTCGACGTCGGTCGCCGTCGCGCGGTCAACCTCTCTGCGGGTGCCGGACTAAAATCCCCGGTCCAGTCACAAGACTGGTTGATGTAGGGTTTCATTTAAATTATTACTTTTTCTGCATAGATGTTAAATGCATACTTAATCCCTTAGTCATTTTTTACGACACCCTCGAGCAAGATAGGGGGTGGTAAATTGTATTCTTATTCCGTCAACACACGGAGAAGCCTAAACTGGCCAAATAAATCCATTCTTTAATTCGCATTGTGTTATATCCGTGGGAAAAGTAGCTCTTGGTGACGTACATATTTCATTCTTAGTATAGAGCGATAAATGTTAAAGATAATGGGTATTATTTACCACACGCTAACGTCGCACGTTAATTATCATTAGTACCTAAACGATAACCAACTTTTCCATGTGGCAAAATGCTCATCTATACTCTATACTAATATATAAAGCTGAAGAGTTTGTTTGAACGCAATAATCTCAAGAACTATAGGTCCGATTAGAAAAATTCCTTCAGTGTTAGATAGCCCATTTACCGAGGAAAGCTATAAGCTATATATATATATATATATATATATATATATATATATATATATATATATATATATATATATATATATATATATATATATATATATATATATATATATAATTACGCTAAGACCAACAGGAGCGAAGCACCAATGAAGAATGTTTCAAAATCAGGTTTTATTTTTTCCTTTTGAGAGCTTTCACTGCGTAAATTTTTCGCAAAAATCATGTGACAGAATCGTATTATTAAAAAATATTTTCACGTTCCACGTAAACAAAGTCTTAGGTTAAACTTAGCGTTACCTCAAAGTATCTATATCACGCGGAGCCTTCCTCCGCGAGCAGAAGCTAGTAAATAATAAAAAGTATCGCTATTCCTTCCTTCCTCGCTGCTTGTATAAAACGATTAAAATACTAAACAAATATGTTAGTGTCACTGCAGGAGAAGTCGATCTCATACTATTTGTCTAAATACATTCCTTTAGTACCAGAAAAGTTTTAAGTGAGGGTGTAAGAATACAACGCCCGTGGGTGTCCTATAAGATGACTAAGGAATAGGATATACAGAGAAGGGAAAACTCTCACTGAAATTCTATACCAACCCGTTTGGCCAGCGTAATAAAAGAAGGCGGTTAGCCTTCTAAAAAAGGAGGAGGTTCTCAATTCGGATATTTGTATTTTTTTATGTTTGTTACATAACTCCGTCACTTGCCAACCAATTTTAATTTTTTTTTTTTTTTTATGGAAACGGTATACTTGCCAAAAGGTTCCATGAAAATTTATCGAAATCGGACAAGCGATTTTTGAAAAAACAACAAAAATGTATTTACATTTTTGTTTATCAATTATCTACGTTGTCTAAATTATTGAGGTCAGTTTTATTTTGCAAAAAATAATTAAATTATTTAGTAGGTCAATTTACCTCATATTGTGGAAGAGGCTCACGCCTAGCTATATCGTTAATTTTCATATACTAAAGATTTAGTACATTATATTTTTTCAGAAGCAATAGATACTATCCAAATCGGCGATTGGTAAAAAAGTAAATATTAGTCATCATCATCATCATTTCAGCTTATATACGTCCCGCTGTTGGGCTCGTGCATCCTCCAGTTCGAATTTTAAAACGCAGTTTAACTTTATGTAAAGTTCATGTTATACGTATTTTTTATTTTGTTATTAATGTTTTCATTTAGTTATTTAAATAGAAAATATGACATATAAATGGAAATTTCTATTTTATTTATTTAAAAGTTCTCTAAAAAGTGTCCCTTAAACAGTGTGGTTTTCTTTTAGTTAGTAAAACGCGTCAAAGATATTATTTACTAGCTTTTATGGTGTATGTCAATGATATTGTAAAAAATATTGAAAATTCATACAATTTCACAGTATGAGGTTATTGTGTATAAATGAAACAAAATGTGTGTAAGGAAATGAATTTATTCATGTCAATACTTGGTATTCCCTCCTCTAGCCCTGATCACTGCCCTCATGCGATTCTTCATAGACCTAATCAACTTTTTTATTGATGACTAGCAACCCGCCCTCGCTTCGCTTCGGTTATAGGTTATAGTCGTTTTACCCGCGTAGTTCCCGTTCCCGTGGGAATACCGGGATAAAATATAGCCTAGTTTACGCCCTGATATTATAGCTTTCCATTGGTGAAAGAATTTTTGAAATCGGTCCAGCCGTTTTGAAGATTACCCGGAACAAACAGACAGACAGACAGACAGACAGACAGACAGACAGACAGACAGACAGACAAAAAATGTTTAATTGCTATTTTAGGCATAGGTGTCGTGCAAATAACCGTGTGAGCATGAAAAAAGTCTATTATTTTGACATTACAAACAGACACTCAAATTTTATTTATTGGTATATAGATTGTGGTATTCAACCCCACTCTTCTACCAACGCAGTCTTGAGCTCATTTATGTTTGTAGGAGCTGGATTCCTCGCTCTAACTTTCCTTTTGAGCTCGTCCCATATGTGCTCAATGGGATTCAAATCGGGGCTGAGCGCTGGCCAATCCATAGTGTCAATTCCAACTTCGTTCAGGAACTCACGTGTCGCCCGAGCAGTGTGACATCGGGCATTGTCATGCATCAAGATGAAATTATCCCCAATAACGCCTTGATAAGGGACAACTTGATCCCGTAGAACCTCTTCAATGTAACAATCACTGGTCAGACCTCCTCCCCGGCCTCCCCCAGGAACGAAAACAAGATCCGTTTTTCCTTCTAAGGAAATTCCAGCCCACATCATGCAAGAACCGCCACCATATGCCACGGTTTCAACAAAGCAGCACTGTAAAAACTGTTCACCGGGGTGCCGGTACACCCGGCCTCTTCTATCGCTGCCATGGAGACACATCCTCGTCTCATCAGTGAACAGGACTGACTGCCATTGCTCTATGCTCCAATCCAACTGTTCTCGAGCAAAGTGAATGCGTGCTTGACGGTGAGCTGTGGTCAACTTCGGGCCTGTAGCGGGTCGTTTGGGAGTAAGGTTGGCTTCCTTTAACCTTCTTCTAACTGTCCATTGACTGACAGTCACCCCACGAACTTGACGTAGCTCCTACTGCACATCTACACCGGTAAGGTGTCCTATAAGACGACTAAGGAATAGGATATACAGAGAAGGGAAAATTCTCACTGAAATTCTATACCAACCAGTTTGGCCAGCGTAATAAAAGAAAAAAGAATGCCTTCTAAAAAAGGAGGAGGTTCTCAATTCGGATGTTTGTATTTTTTTATGTTTGTTAGCGCATAACACCGTCACTTGCCAACCAATTTCAAAAATTCTTTTTTTTTTTTTTTGAAACGGTATACTTGCCAAAAGGTTCCATGAAAAATTTATCGAAATCGGACAAGCGGTTTTTGAAATAACAACAAAAATATAAATAATTATCTACAGTGTCTAAATTATTGAGGTCGGTTTTTTTTTGCAAAAAATAATTAAATTATTTAGTAGGTCAATTTACCTCATATTGTGGAACCGCCTAGCTATATCGTTAATTTTCATATACTAAAGATTTAGTACATTATATTTTTTCAGAAGCAATAGATACTATCCAAATCGGCGATTGGTAAAAAAGTAAATATTAGTCATCATCATCATCATTTCAGCTTTCATACGTCCCACTGTTGGGCTCGTGCATCCTCCAGTTCGAATTTTAAAAAGTAGTTTAACTTATATTTCTTTTAACTTTATGTAAAGTTCATGTTTTACGTATTTTTTATTTTGTTATTAATGTTTTCATTTAGTTATTTAAATAGAAAATATGACATATAAATGGAAATTTCTATTTTATTTATTTAAAAGTTCTCTAAAAAGTGTGGTTTTCTTTTAGTTAGTAAAATGCGTCAAAGATATTATTACTAGCTTTTTTTTGTGGGTGGGTTGCGGTCGGCGCGCCTCCGCACCACTCCGTCCGGGCGACAGAGGGGCTTAAGCACGCAACTCCCGCAACCCACCCGAAAACCACGTCGCCTTCGTCATTGGGCCGACCACCGGAGCAGGGTTACTTGACATCAGTGGTCGGCCCGACGGAATACCCCCTATTGGGGTACCCTCCCATTATTTACTAGCTGATCCGGCGAACTTCGCACCGCCATAATTTTTTACGTAAATATATTTTCTTCGAAAATATAATCTCTATGGGAAGAACCACTACGGCTTTGTCGTAGTGGTTCTTCCATACCATACTTAATCATAGACAAAATTACGTTTAGCTGTCATTTGCGTTTTGTTATTACATATGAAATACGTTTTTGTTATACCACGTTTCATAGTGACTTGTATTCTCTTTGACCTTTTATGTTACGTCACAGGTGAAAACAATCGAACGGTATAAAAAGTATCCTATGTCCGTCTCCTGGTTCTAAGCTATATCCCCACCAATTTTCAGCCAAATCCGTATAGCCGTTCTTGAGTTATAAATAGTGTAACTAACACGACTTTCTTTTATATATATAGATTTATTTGTATTCAATTAGTTTCAAACCCATTCAAATCACGAAAGACAATGTATCGAGTGTAAAGTTTCGAAACTATTAGACACAGGGGTATTGCAATGGTATGAACGAGCGAACCTCGGTCGCCCAGATACTTTACTCAATAAGGAGGCTTCTGTATTAGTCGCAAATATATAAGTTATAGTAAAAAAAATGAAACACATTGCAGTAAAATACTTTATATAACGATAAATAACTATATTGATATAATGACATTATATAAAAACTGAATTTAGGGTATATAAACAGTAATACTTGGTATTACCTGCATATTGGGTAGGCAAGTTTGGATACCGATATTAGCATTATTGACGGCAGGCTTTTCTTGACTTATGCAGGGTTGGAAGGGACTTCAACAGTACCTTATCTATATTGAATATAAATCCTCTCATTTCACGTAATTCAACTAATATTTAATAACTTTTAGTTTAATTTATTGAAGTTATATATCATTATCATCATCCTCATCATCATCACAGCTCATATACGTCCCGTACTACTGAGTTTAAGTCTCCTCCACAATGGCAGAGTAATTGACTTACTATACCACGCTGGTCAGACGGATTGGTACAGGGTTTTGTTCTGAGGTTTCCTTCTCTTATGCAAATATTGTAAGAATATTAATATCTCTCAATCGTCTTTTACGACATCCACGGGCAAAAATAGTGAATTTTGTTCTTACTCCGTCACCACACGTTAACGGTTTAGACAGTAAAGAGGTAACAGTTCTATCATGATAGTGAAGTCCACTATCGTGTGTCATCTCAGCTCATACACGTCCCACTGCTGGGGTCCAGTTTTGTCCCCAATAGGAGTGAAATTGACTAACGAATTTTCTTTCTCGTGAATAAGTGCCTGGGTGTAATTTAAATTGTTTTTTTTTTCGTCACCATACAGAACTTTTTCAATCAAGGTATTCATTCGTAAATATTCATGTATATGTACAATTACTATGTTTAAAATACTTGTACAAATTAAATAAATAATTCTGCAGAATTTTTATGTTATAATGTAGTCGAGCCTGTCCATTTTTATTAACCGCCAATGTCGTGACCTGTTGCAATGATTACTATTAAATAAAGAAAAACGTTGAACTAAAACGTTTCGAATGTCGTTCCTTACCACGCTAACGTTTATCTACATTATGCAATGTATTTTTTTTAATGCAATACGCTGCTCTACGGATATAATCCTTCTGTTCTGGGGGACTAAATAACGTACACAAATTACATCCAGACTCAGAACAACAATTTATGGATCGCACAAAGTGTTGTACTACGCGGGATTCAGACCCACAACACTGGCACGGTAGGTCGGTCTCTTAACCATTACGCCACCTGTGCAGTCAATATTCGCTTCAAATAGTCAATATAATTATAATTATGGCTGCAAAAGAATGTGACGACTTCCATGTATGTCTTGAGAATACAATGCATCACCCTCTATCTTACCCGTGGGTGACGTAAAAGACTAAGGATTATGATATGCATATAACATGTATGCGAGAAAAGGAAAACTCGAAATGAAACTATGCCAACCCGTCTGACCAGTGCGGTATGACTAGTAGGACAGTATCACTTCTATTGTGGATTGAGTTTAACTTAGCCATTCAAGATCGCTGTAATAATTTAAATATTGATGATAAAAATTTAATAAATAGAAAAAAGATCTGTTTTTCATCATCATCACAGTTCACATACATTCCACTGCTGGGCTTTTTCTTTTTGGGTGGGCTGCGGTCGGCGCACTCCTCGTACCACTCCGTCTGGGGCGACAGAGGGGCGTAAGCACGCACACCCGCAACCCACCCGAACACCACGTCGCCTTCGTCGTTGGGCCGACCACCGGATCAGGGTTACTTGTCATCAGTTGCCGGCACGACGGAATGTCCCCTAGTGGGGTACCGTCTCATCGACCGACGTCCCCCCCCCTCGGGAAGGACGTCGCTCTTCCTCACGCGGTCGGCCTCTCGGCGGGTGACGGACTAACTCCCCGTTCTCCTTCTCTTGCATAGATGTCATCTGCAATAATCCCTTAATCGTCCTTTACGACACCCACCGGCAAGAAAGGAGGTGATGAATTATATTCCTATTCCGTTACCACACGTAATGTTATCAATTGTAAAAATTCAAGTTCTATGACCTCTAAAAATTTCAATTTGGAGCTCTCCTTTAAACAAGATATTTTCTTTTGGATACGATACGATATTTCGAGCGCGAAACAAAAAAATAATTATTACTTTTTTGGCACAGTTTGGCATGTTTGATACGTCATTGTACCTATATAATAAAGAAATTAATGTTTTCATTACTATTACAGTTTAAAACACACAATAAACACTAATACATATTAAGTATAAAAATATTGTTGCAAAAAATAAACACGGCCATCAGTTGGAAAATGCTAATAAACATTTATCATTTTCACTGAAACTTATGTAGAAATCGTGCACTAAGTAAAACGAGCATCACCTTGTTTCTATCCCGATTACCTTGAGTTGGACGCAATATGTATTCCTCTTCCATCGTAGATATTGCAAAAGCTATTGACAATAGTTTTTATGACCGGTCGCTTGCCTGACGCCAACTCTCTTTGGGAATGTTATCGTTAAACAGTAGGTATCAGATGCAGTAGGCTCAGGATTTTAACAAAACCTCGTTTCAATCGGATGCCCCAATTCCAAAATTATGAGAGGTTTACATACATCCACGGACACTCACGGGTACACGCCCACGTAAAGATATAGGGACATCATCGTGGAAATAGTCAGAACAGTTTCCTAGGAACCTGAAAAACCGTGGTATGCTAAAAACTGGATTTTAAAAACTGAGATGAAATCAGTAACTGCCCGAAATATATGATAAATTATCATTGATAACTTATCATATATTCATCATTCATCTTTATAGTGAAATATAAAAATAAAGTCTAAAATAAAACGCTCATGCAAATATAGAATTTACGTCGAAAAACTCCGATATTTTAATTGAAAAATAAAGACCGCATTCGCTTCATAGCATCTATAAATGGAATTCTCGAAAAAATGTACAAAGAAATAAAATATTAAAAAGCATTGGATTTCAATTAATGTTCGTAAAACGTATATTTTGACGTACAATTTAATGGCTTTGATGTTTTGTAAATCATTTGGAAATGTTAAGGATTAGAGGATTACGGATTAAAAATAAAAGTCGAGTGGGACCACCATTTGGAAATAAAATCTATTCAGTGATTTGAGTGTAAAATGAGACGCTTAGAAGGCTTAAAAGGTCTGTGGACAACTCCATATTTTATATCATACAGCGATATCTTTTAATATAAAATAATATATTGGTATAAGGTTTAATATAAAGACATGAATAACATGGTCTTTTAGGCATGGTATGGTTTTTGTTAAGATTTCTTTCAAAAATGTAGTTATAGTGACATAATCACAATAGCTGGACTTATTGTCGCTCGAGGTTGTTTATAAATATTAATATGTTCTTTAATATTGTAGAACATATTTTTATTTTATCATTCATAGTTGCCGCAGCGCATGCGATGAAAGTCATTTTATGGCAATTTTTTTCATACCTTGGATTGCATTATTGAATTTTTAGTAGAGATCCATATTTTTTTCTAGTAAAAATATAGCCTATGTTACTCAGAGATAATGTGGCATTCTAATGGTGAAAGAATTATCGAAATCTGTCCTGTAGTTTTTGATTTTATTCGTAACAAATATACAAAAATACAACATTACCTCTTTATAATATTAGTGTAGATGTAGATAATACTTTTCGTATTGTGACGGAGTAAGAATCACTCGTGAGTAAAAGACGAGTATCATACGCCTATAACATCCGAGTAAGAGAAAGAAAACTCGAAATATGACCCTATACTAACACGCCGTTGGCCGCACTAGATATAGTAGGTCAATTGCCGTCCTATTGTGGGAAAGGCTCGAACGCAGTAGCTGAACTTATATGAGATGATGATATAATACTTCTTTGCCTTTTCGACAGCAAAAATAAACACACCTAATCAATCAGCCTTTAAAACGTACCCAAATCGTTCTGGTGCAATAACACAAAGTGTGCCTTGACCACAACGAGAGCCTCATCAAAGAACAATTAATGAGGGTAGAACAAAAAACCGCACGCCCGACCCTGCCCTAATGAATGTAGTCATGCGTTTTACAGGGACCGTTTGTTGTCATGTTTGCATTTTTTCAGCCTAATAATTCTTGATACGATTTCGTTTCTAACGAACCTTGTAGCAAATGATTTTGAATTTACGTTTTAGTACTACTACTTTAAATACAACTCGAAAGAATCAACATTAGGAACGATTGACTGCCACATTGTGACTTCAAAAAAAATATTGAAATTATTTTATCTCTGATAATTCATAGGCGATAGGCAAAAAGTACTCATATTCAAATCATTTATTATGCATAAACTCCGACAGGGCAGTCACATATTTGTCAAGTTAACAAACATAATCAAATTATCCAAAAAAAAAACTACGACCGAATCGGAACGCGAACGCTGAGAAGATCCGGCAAGAAACTCAGCGGGCTCGTCTATTATTGCTAATTTTTTTTTCTTAATTGATATAAAATGTGTAGATATAACATGTCTTATAAGTACTAGCTCCAGTGTGATGCTCTTCGAGCCACAAGATACGTAATATAATTCAAACAATTATGGCTGGACCAGATCCCACAAGCGGCACCTGATCACGAGTTAATTACTAGAGCAGCCAACACTCCCCTCAACCACTATGAAGGGAAGGTAGAGACCCGCTCCACGCAGCTACCGCAAGTAGATCCTTCGGTGAGCAAATACTATGTATTACAAACAGTGAAAATATAATACAAAAATTCGTTATGCATAACACACTACGCTTTACAATGTAAGTTAAAAAAAGTTTATTTAAAATAACAAGGAAATTGCTTAATGAGGAGCTGCTCACAACTTATCTATATTATCATCTAGATAAACAGAGATTTTTATTAACCTTTTTATAAAGTCTATTCTTGATAGCTTTGTTAATCTTTTTCATTGGCAGGGCTCAGATATCTTTAGGTAATTTATTGTAGAAGCGTATAGATTGTCCTATGAATGATCTGCTAATTTTTTGAAGATGAGCAGTATTATTCAGAGTACGAGAAGTTGTAAGTTCCTGTTATCGTTGTGAACGACGAGAAGTATTATTTCTGTTTTCCTTATTCCGAGTATTCATATGATTAATGTCACAATATCTTTTAAAGTTAGCGAAATTTTTTGACATATAATATATTTTCGTATATATATTGTGATACAACAGTCGACTGTTCTTTTACCCACTGATTTTTGTCAAATGGTAGACGATCATAGATTTGTCTTCTACTATATGCACATTATACAATTTTATTCAGTTTCTCTTCCAAGACTGCCGATATAGACCTTAATAGAAATATCGACGATGAGGAATCTCTGAGATTAGAACGTTATTTATAACAATCTAGGCTATATAATTTACGTGTGGGGTCTTCCTTAATTTAATGCACAAATTTATGTTAGACGTTGGATTGGGCGTTCGAGACAAGTCACAAATTTGGATCCGTATCTCCTTTAACATGCTCCAATGATTTTTTCATACATATAACACACCTCATACGCTTTTATCAACACACGTACTGATTTTGTACATGGAAAAGTAGCATACTATATTAAACTAGCCAAATGGGTTGACTTTAGCTCTTATACATCTCAATGTTGGGCTCGACACTCCTCCACAATAGGAGAGAAATTAACCTACTACTACTATACGACGCTGGTTAAAAGTGTTCCTATAGGGTTCAATTTCAGTTTTCCTTTTCTTTCATAGTGCTGTATGCACATTTAATCCTTTAGTCGCTTTTACGACACCCACAGGAAAGAGAAGGGGTGGTGAATTGTATTCTTATTCTATCATCACACGTTAACAGACGAGTTATCGTCGTTGTATTTTTAAATAGGACTCTCTTGGCAATGCTATCTCCAAATATGCTTTAATCAATTGATATTATTTGAACGGAAGAGGAAGGGTCACTGTACTCTTTTTACGGCTAATCCTCATCATCACCAGAGCTCATATACTACCCACTGCTGGGCTTGAGCCTCCTCCACAATGAGAGCGAAATTGACCTACCTATACCACGCCGATCAGGCGGATTAGTATAGAGTTTTATTTCAAATTTTCCTTCTCTTGCATTGCTATTATCTGCAATAATGCCTTAGCCGTCTTTTACGACACCGACGAGCAGGAAATAAGGCTAATAAATATTTATAGTAATTGATAAAAAAACATATTATTAGCAGCAAAAATTGTGTAGGTAATAAAGATTAATAAAAAGGCTTTCTATTACATAAGAAAATAAACCTTAGATTGTATTAAAGTTCTTTGTAACTTAATGTAAAATTAGATTTACAAATCGTTAACCCTCCAATTTAAACGCGGCTATTATCTATATTATATTGTTTGTCGATAGTCACCGTAATTTCCCTTGTAAGCTAAATCTCTTAGACAATGGCTTTATCAGGTCGCATCCCTGGAGTGTATGCGGAACCTTTCCCGATCGAACTCAATTTTAAAAGGACAAGATTTGGCAATTTGAGACTTAATATTTTCTCTCGATATTTAGAAAATATTGTTTCATACGATATATAAAAAAAATGTTTTAAGTGTTTGTTATATATGTATGTGTAGTGATTTAATTATTTAATAACTTCTAATAATTCTATATAAAAATACGTCCGCGTGGTGACGAAGTAAGAATACATTTCTCCATTCCAATCTTGCCCGTGGGTATCGTAAAAGACGACTAAAGGATAAAATATGCATGTAACGACTTACTAGTCGTCAGAGAATGGCAAGCTCGAAATAAAACCCTACACCAAGTCTGATCAGCTTGGTATAGTAGGTCAATATGTCTTCTATTATGGATTAGGCTCAAAAAGAAAAAGAAAAATGATCCTCTATACGAGGCATGCCTTTTAAGTTTTGTCGTTTGAAGAGAAAAACACAACTAGAACCTTATAGTACTTTTTATTGTTTTTCAAAGTATTCACCACGTAGCTTAATACACTTTTCCATCCGCTCAAACCAGTTATTATAACATTTATTCCACTCTTTTTTTTTTTTGTGGGTGGTCTGTGGTCGGCGCGCCTCCGCACCCCTCCGTCCGGGGTGACAGAGGGGCTTAAGCACGCAACTCGCGCAACCCACCCGAAAACCACCTCGTCTTCGTCGTTGGGCCGACCACCGGAGCAGGTTTACTTGTCGTCAGTGGTCGGCCCGACCGAATACCCCCTACGTGGGGTACCCTCCCATCGACCGACGTCCCCCCTCGGGGAGGACGTCGGTCTTTCCTCACGCGGTCGGCCTCTCGGCGGGTGACGGACTAATCCCCGGTCACGTCACTCACGGCCTCGGCTAGGGCGGCATGAGGCGCAGGTAGTTGCGCCTGCGCCGCCCCATTCGCCGTCGGCGGATCTCCTCATCGAGGCTGCGCTCCTCGCGCAGGTGATCCGCCGCCTTCTTCTGCGAGATCACTGTCTCGCAGAAGGCTGCGACCGCGTCCCAATTCCCGACGCTGTCGACCATCGCCCTAGCGATGGCCGGCAGCGTCAGGTCGGCACCGATGATTGCGACGAGTTCACGGTGCTGCGTGGCCCAAGCGGCGCAGGCCTCGGGCGTACGCGTCGCCGTGTCCTCGTCGCAATCGCAGTGGTGGCAGGACGGTGTACTCTCCCTCCTTACGACCTTGTGCAGGTATTTGGCGAAGCATTTTTTCACTATATTCCACTATTATTCCACTTATTATTCCACTCTAAAGTGGGGGGGATTCCAAATGACTGACTTGAAAGCGTCGACTGCTTCTTCACCGGACTGGACCATTGGCCACAAAGACTTTTCTTAATTTTAGGAAATGTAAAGAAATCGTTAGGGCTTAGGTCAGGACTGTATGGAGGATGGTCAAGAATTTCTACTACTAATCGTAGTATAGAGTTTATACTACACTGATCATCTTTTGGTATATGTCGAATTTTCTTTGTCTTGCAGTAATTTCACCTGCGCATTGAATCTCCTTTTCTGCACATTACATACAAGCCTTTTACACACGGGCAAGATAATTGGATGGGTGGTGAATTGTATTTTTACTCCATCACTACACGGTTAAGCAATTACGTATGGCCAAATCAATACGCAGTAAGATTTCAAATCAATGACTAAAACTAAGCAAGAACTTATTTATAAATAAAATCAATTGGGATAAAGCGCAGTATCGCCTATTCGGCATACACTCTGCCTTCCTGTTCTGATAAATATCTTTACGTCATAACAAAGCCCATCGTTTAATTGTATTGTTCTCATACTTAATAAAAAGAAAAACGAGAATAGTGAAATGTATTCTCATTCGTCACCATATAATAATTATCTTCCATATAAGTAGTATATATTTTCAATCAAAACTTCAAAGCGGCTTAATCTTTAAATATATAAATTTCTTGTATACGTGTGTATGTCCCCGAACTCCTCCTAAACGGCTGGACCGATGTCGATGAAAATTTTTGTGTGTTCCAGGGGATTCAAGAATGGAATGAAATGAATGAAATTCAAAAATGAATCTAAAGATTCACAATTGGACACGGTAGGTAGCGCTGCTGTCGATTTCAGGGAGAATTTAATTTATTTGAAGCTTTTAATTTATTTGAACAGACCAACGTCTGTTGGGTCAGCTAGTTTATTATATATTTTGAAGCTTGATTCCATAACATTTACCTATGTTTCAACTAAGTTATGAACTTAAGCGCCTCTGTTGTTCACGAAGATTGTTGCATGAATATTTTGTAGTCTTTGAAATGAGAGTGTTTTACATTTAATAAATATTTTAAGTACCTAGACAATAAAATTGTAGTCTACTGTACAAAATATATTAGATTACTTTAAAATATCGCTTAATGAACATGTGATCTTTATATAATAATGTTAAAATTCCAAAAAGAAATTGAATTTCTGCATTATGTGTTCAATAGTATTTGTTACCCTCTTCATATCAAGTATAGCGAGATCAATATACACTAAGGAATTTATAACTTTAGTGCATAATAATTTTAAAATACATAAAAAATAAAAAAATCCTACTATTATTATAAACACGAAAGTTTGTGAGGATGTTTGTTGCTCTTTCACGCATAAACTACTGAGTAGATTTTGATGAAACTGCACAACAATATAGCTTACATATCAGAATAACACATAGACTATAATTTATCTCGATATTCCCATGGGAAGGGGAACTATGCGGGCAAAACGCCGGGCGCTGCTAGTCTTAAATAAAGATACGGTAATCAATGAAAAATAGAGGTGACATTATACTTTTACACCTGTTTCTACTCACCACACTTAAATTTTAGGTGATACCTAAAGCAATCTCTATGACACATATTAACATTGGTTTACAGGTTTAAGAAGAGTATTTCCTTCACGATAGGCAACGGCCTGGCTGTGCCCCTGGTATTGCAAAGGTCCATGTGCGGCAGCATCACTTACCATCAGGTGTGCTGCTTGCTCGTGTGCCACCATTGGCAATAAAAAAAAAATATGTCGTTATTAATTTATGTGTCATTAAACATTAAATATTTATGAATAGATTGCCTTAGATTTGGCTTAAAAAATAGTTGTTGTTAGTGAAAATGGTCTTATGCAAGCAATGGTAAGGGAACATGCCCATACTACGTGGCTTGCTCAATTTATTTGTATCAAAAATACCACGATTGGTTACAAGGAGCAGATTAGGAAGATTACGATTCGTTATGTTATCATCATCGTCATTTCAACTCCTACATGCCGAACAGTTAAGCTTGAGCGAAAGGTCACGTTAAAAGTACGCGTAGCCGTAGAGCATGAATGAAGACTTTGATGAGTGTGAGTGAAGCGATGAAAGTGTGTCAGGATCATGGCTTGTGGCAATCCGTAGCCTCTGCCTACCAATGTAGGCAGCAGGCGTGAGGCTATGTATGTATGTAACTCGAGCCTTCTTCACAGTAGGAGGCAAATTGACGTATTATATGGTAAGATCAAGTCAAGTTTCGCTTTTCTTGCATAGATTTTATAATATGTATATGACGGGGCGGCGAGCGGTGGGGAGGTTAACTCCAAAAGCGGGACGTCAGTATGGTGACTTTGATCCTCCATTATGGGCGTGCGTATATCGGAGATGTTTAAATGACAATGCAACAGTCTCAATAACACAGTACTTTAACATTACATTAACACTGAATAGTAATATTCAAACAGCACAACGATTTTAACGCGGTTAAGAGCAAATGGGTTTGCATGTGCGCACAGCTTGATCGTGTCCTGACAACTGCCAGTTGATTGCCGCTATAGCACTTACGAGCCCATTCTGGGTTACCCGCTTTTACCATTAAAATGCCGATAATACCAGACTTAATTATAAAATTTACCAAGACAGTAACTATTTGACACAATTTAATTGAAATAATTGTTTGTTTAGTTAAAAAACTTTCCACGCCATTATACATCCTTTGTCGTCTTTTAAGACAGCCACTTGGTGGTGAATTGTATTCTTACTACGTCACCACACGGAAAATTCGTAACGTAGTCCAGCTAAATGAATTCATCATCCAGCTTAAGCGGTTTGTCAAATTCCTAGTTTTACCTTTTTTTTTTTTTAGTTGGGCTACGGTCAGCGCACCCGCCGCTCGGCTCCGTCCGGGGCGACAGATAGGCAGTGCGGCCCCGTAACCCACCCATAAAGCACGTCGCTTTCGTTGTTAGGCCGACCACCGGTGCAGAGTTCCTTGACTTCAGTCGGGCCGACCGACGGAATACCCTGGGAGTATCCTCTTCCAGCGACGTCCCTCCGGGACGCCGATCACCGTCGCTAGGCTAACCTCTCCGCGGGTACCGTCACCCGCAGCCTCTGCTAGAGCGGCATCAGGCGCAGGTACTCGCGCCTGCGCCACCCCAGTCGCCGGTGGAGGACCGTGTCCACGTGGAGTCGTTCCTCCCACACACGGTCCGCCGCCTCCTTACGCGATACGACAGCCTCGTAGAAGGCGGTAGTTTCAACGTTAAGGAAAACTCATGAACACAGCACATCATCTCATATACATCCCATTGCTGGGCTCGCGGCTCCTCCATAATGGAAGCGAAATTGATCTACTACACCACGATGGTCGAACGTGTGGCATAGGGCTTCATTTAGAGCTTTCTTTCTTGCATAGATGTTATATGCATATTATATCCCTGTCGTATATTACAACGGCTATCTTACCACTGGATGTTGTAGGAGACAGAGGGTGAATTGTATTTTTACCCCTTTGCCATACAGAAGAAGTGAAGTGCCTCAGATTTTTTAAGCAAGGCCGAAATTTTAGATGATATAAACGAGACATACTCTAAAAATTTACATAAATTCTATTTAAAACTTAGGGCTTTGTCTCTTGAAATTTTTACATTACATTCTTCCAGGCTTATGTCAAGCAAAACGAAAAAATGTACTTTAATCAGAGCATGGAGAAGGTATATTTCAAATTCCAGGCATTATTTCAGGTGACCTGAGATGGAATTTTTTTAAACTCGAGCTGTTAAAAATTATTATCCAACGTGCTGTGTAAGAGATATGATAACTGAATAATATTTTTTTACAATATTTCATGAATATAATAGAGGAATAGGTGGACTGACGACCTGATGAAAGTTGATGGGCGTCGTTAGATGCAGGCGGCACAGGACCGCACTTTGTGGCGTATCATGAGGAAGGCCTACGCGGTAGGCTGAAATGATGATGATGATGATAATAGAGGAATACCGATGACGACTTAGTGAGCAGAATAATAGACAACAACTCTCTCCGAGTTGGATTCAAACTCAAAGTTAAACAGGATTTTCTAAACTAGGTGCCTTCTTAACAATTAATTAACAATTACGAAATGTCTTCAGTTTAAGAACAGGATATGAATACAATTCTCAAACTGTTTCTTTCTCACGGATGGGAACGAGCCATAATATCGCTGTAAGGTAAGAAAAGCTAATAATGACACCATATAGGGGCTCGTTTGACCAAGTCAATTTTTCTTACAATATTGAACCCACGTCAAACTGTGCCCTTATACACCGTGAAGTAAAAGAAGCTTTAAAATTAAAAAGAAATAACACAATGGATTACGAGTACATCAGCAAGTAATTAAAAGAATGTTCCAGAATTAATATAAAAATTATGTCAGCTGACACCCACCAAGCAAAAAAGAGGAAATGATTTTTTAAGGCAATGTTTTTCTATAACGAATTTTCTTTTATTTTAACGATGTTATTATAATGTTCCGTGTGGTGACGGAGTAAGAATACAATTCACCAATCCCTCTCTTACCCGTGGGTGTCGTAAGAGACGACTAAGGGATTATAATATGCATACAACATCTACGAAAGTGAAGGAAAACTCGAAACAAAACCCTATGCCAACACGTCTAACAAGCATGGTATAGGTAGGTATATAGAGGTAGGTAGGTCAATTTCCCTCCCATAGCGGAGGAGGCCCAAGTCCAACAGTGGGACGTATATGGGCTGAGATGATGATCATGATACGCATTAGCCGCTTTACAGCCATATCTAACTCAAAACGTCCCACTGGTTGATATAGGGTAAAATTTCGAGTTTTCCTTCTCTCGCTGTTATATGCATATTTTATGCTTTAGTCATCTTTTATGACATCCACGGGTAAGATATGGAGTGGCGAATTGTATTCTTACACCGTCACCACACGGAAAGATCTTAAAATAAAATTCACAAATTAAAAGTTACTTATTAGGTTTTGATATGTATCGGAAAATATATAGTAATATTAGCGTAGCTACAAATGTAGTGTTGGCGTTGTTAGTACGTCCTAGCCGAGGCCGCGAGTGACTGGACTGGGGAGTTAGTCCGTCACCCGCCGAAGGGTCGACCGGGCGACGACGACCGACGTTCCCGAACAGCGGGCGGACATCGGTTAAGGAGAGGGTACTCCTCAACGGGTATTCCGTCGGGCCGAGCACACAACAAGCCACCCTGCACCGAAGGTCAGCCTAACGACGAAGGCGACGTGTTATGGGTGGGTTACAGGACGCGCGTCGCCCCTTTGTCGCCTTGGACGGAGACGGGCTGCGGGTGCGCTAACCGTAGCCCACCCCCAAGAATAAAGCGTTGTTGGCACATCACTTAACCATATTAATGACAACTTACATGAATTTACTGTCCATGCAAAATTGCTTAATGACGTTTCGCTTTAAAATACAATATTTTCAAACGGCAGAATAAATAATGAAGAGAAGAAATAAGGGTTCAACACATTTTATTCTTAACTCGCACGGCAGAATACTGTATTATAATAGCATGAATATAACAGATAATATCTCGTGTACGTTTGTTCATGTGTAACTAATTCATAACAAATTAATGTTTCCACACGTCGAGCCTGATAATTACACACCTATCATTCCTTAATAACTTATTAATGAGGTCTAGGGGGAGATAGATCTTCATAATCATCTGATTATATACTGATAGTAATAATCATTTCGTTGCTTTTGTATAAGTAATAGGTTATTATAAAATGCATCTTTCCGTGTGGATGTAAGAATACAAATCATCACCCCCCTTCGTTCCCTTGGGTGTCCTAATAGACGACTAAGTGATAAAATATGCAGAAAACGTCTGTTCAAGAGAAGGAAATCTTAAAATGAAACCTTATACCAACACGACCAACCAGCATCGGTCAATTTCTCTACTATTATGGAGGAGACTCGTCCCTACTATACCATTCCGGTCAGACGTGTATAGGGTTTACTGGTCATAGGGTTTAATTTTAAGTTTTCCTTCTCTTGCTTGCATAGATCTTAAATGCATATTAATCCCTTAGTCGTCTTTTATAACACCCACGGGTAAGAGAGGGGTGGGGTGGTGAATCGAATTTTTACTTAGTCACTAGTCACAGTAATTTGTAGATTATTAATTATTAATTAGAACAAAATAAAAAAAAAAATAAAAAGCAAAGATCAACACAATTATCTTTAACGTACCAACTATGAATTTAGGTAGGTACCTACCAAAATAGACTACAGATTAACGGAATTAAGGTCAATCAAATTGTCACGACTACCATTCAGGCAGGTAGGTAACATTTAGGTTTATAGGATTAGGAAGCTAAAATAGTATTAGTTTTCTTTGTGTGAATGATTTCGGTCAATGGATACTTTTAGTGTTATTACATTGTACAAGTTTATTAAACTTACCTGATTCCCGTTTTCAGTAACGAGAACTACCTACCTATATTTTTAGGGAAAACCTAAGACAATTTAAATATCAACATTACATATTGATTGACACACAATCAACCAATAGGTATTTTATGAGGGCTCATATACCAAGTATACCTTAGGTAAAAAGCTACTACCTAAAGTTTATATGATAACGAGCATAAGTAGTAACTAAATAAAAATAAAATTATTGAAGATCCCATCAAGATTAAATCCTCTATCAGTAAGCTTTTTCTAAATTCAAGTCTTCTTTGAGATCGCGATTAATAACCCACTTCTACAGAATCATGCCAAATTAGTCTTAAGATCCTTAAATCGACCGTATGCTTAATTCAAAAGTGACCTATATGTTCTTTTAAAGTTTGATTATTAAAGAAATTATTTCAAATGTATAAAACCTAGGTTCTTATATGATGGCATCCTGTGTGATAGTGGATACGAAATTACGAATACTCATCAGCCCGTGAGTACATTGCTCGTGAGTGTAGTAAAGACGAGACCTGGGTCTGCTGTATCTGATGCAGTCAGGCAAATGGTCAGCAATAAAATGATTACCAATAACTTCTGCAATACGTATGGTACATAACCATGAGAGAAGAATACATATTGAATCAACCCAAAGTAATCTGTATAGGGGTAGGATGACGATGATTACTGAATAATCAAACATTAATTCATTAAAATAAACGTAATTCCCGCGGAAACCTTGCAAATTTCTGGATTAGTAGCAGTTGCAACCCGATTTCGTACCTACGTAAATACTATTGTTTACCTAGTTTCAACAATTATATACTCACTTACAATCTTGTGATATTTAATGTGATTTATTCTTTATAATAAACATTTCCAGTATGTAGCTACTCCGGGACTCTCTTAAATGTATTGAGATGTGTGATTCTATTTACATTTTATTAAATAGGTACATTCTCTGCAAACTATTCATCTTCAGTTTTTACCCGTAGCCGTAACACGATTAAAACTTTTTTAACAGCATATAATGATTGTCTATAAAATATACTACAGAGCTGGACTCACCGTTATGTATCTTTTAAGCCGATTCTCTCGTATGTAACATAACAAGCAACTTGTTACTCGTATAAAACATCGCAATGACCAACACTATTTCATACAAGATTTAGGATAAAAATAACTTAACGTTGAATAATGTAATTTATAATATTATGTACACAAACACTCGTTTTCGCGAGATATAACAGAATCGATGCGAATATACCACTCGTCCGTTTCTGCCGATAGCTCGGCAAGCACTGCCGATTGCCGCCCAAAGCGCCCCCGCCCTACAGGCCTTTCTTTGTTTCCATCACCCCCCTCCGCTCCGTGTTAAACAAATCTCCGTGTGCCGTGATCTTCTTCGTCAATTGATTTGTGACGAAATAATTTCGTCGCGATAATTGTTTTCGTTGAATGTTATATAGGCTGTTGCTGTTTTTGTAAACACTAATTGTGTTCGAATAGAATGCTTTATGATTTCTTTGATAGGGTTACAATAATAAATTACTTAATAAAATGGAACTTTCCTTTAACGGGTTAGGAACACAATAAGTTACCACGCCCCTACATTTACCCGTGGGAGACGTAAAAATTGTCTGGAAGAGGAGGAAACAGCAAAAGAATGGACAGCCAGAATACTCGAAAATTGTAACACTCGTTATGTTTGCCAAGCGTAGCCTTTATAGCAATATGTCCTATTGCGGAGACATGTCCAACATTAAACGTCGATAGGCTGACAGATGATGGACTGTCCCACTTTTGGGCTCGGACCTCATCATGTAGAGGGAAATTGACCTACTATACCACACTGGTCAAACGTGTTGGCGTAGGGTTTTCTTTCGAGTTTTCCTTTGAGTTTTAGATGATATACATCCCACTGCTGGGCTCGAGCCGCCTCCACCATGGGAGAGGACTTGACCAACTATCCCACGCTGTTCAGGCGGGTTGGCATAGGATTTTATTTCGAGTTTTCCTTCTCTTGCACAAATGTTATGTGCATATTATAATCCCTTAGTCATCTTTTACGACATCCACGGGGAAGATAGGGGGGTGGTGAATCGTATTCTTACTCCATCACCACAAACGGCTATTAATAATACAATGTACTTATCATCATCCTATTCTTATCCTAATACTTGGGGTCGGCATAATATCGTAATCTTCTTATATTGTACATATTACTAAAGCTTTGACAATGGTTTCGTAATCGGGCTACTGCCCTACGCAAACAATCTTTGAGAATGTAATTATTGATCAGATGACATCAGATGGCCAAGCTCTTCGTAAAACCCTTGGTCATCTTTTATGGACTAAGAGCCGGCTGCAGAATCACTGTGTGTACGTCATGAACGAATAAATACACCAAAATATTACCTGTTTACACCTGGCTGCGAAGTATTTGCGGTCAAGTGTGCAACGGCACCCATCGACTTTCGAATTGCTATGATGTGGATGATATTTTATTTAAAATACAAGTGAACGAAATTTTTTCCGAAAATTTATTAACATTAATTTAATTAAAATTACTTGCGGCCACTTATTGACTGGCACCCTGTTATCAATGTATTCTCCTAATCATAAATGTATGTAAGAATCTGAGTTTGATTATGTACGCGATGAACGTAGTGATTTTGCAGCCGGATCTCGTACTATTACTACAGCAAAAAGCAAAGCAAAAGATAGCTACCACAAAAAGAATGCAATCTGTTAATATTAACGATTACTTCGTCATCGCAGCCCACGTACTTCCCACTGTTTGGCTCGGGCCTCCTCCACAATGGGGGAAATTTGACCTACTATACCATTGTGGTCAGACATATTGGTATAGGGTTTCCTTTCGAGTTTTCCTTCTCTTACGCAGATGTTGTGTGCATATTATATCCCATAGTCGTCTTCTACGACATCAACGAGCAAGATAGGGAGTGGTGAATTGTATTCTTACTCAGTCACCACACGGAAGATTATTTATTTGTTTTGAAATAAACGTTCTTAGCTTAGAATAATAACTCATAGAAGGTAACCCCGCGCACAAAAAATTATGCATTTAAATTGCAGCCAGAATAGCTCCCTACGCTGGACCGTTTCGTAATGTACAAGGTCATTGCGTACAAGGCAACTCTATTGTATAATGCTGTGCGTGTGAACGTGTATAATCGGTTGCACGCATGTAGTATTTTTGACTTCACGTTTTTAATCGCTTAAGTACCGACACTATCCTTCTATACGTTATTATTCTAAGGCAATCTGTTAATATTAACGATTAATTGTTTATTTTGAAAGCTACGTGGTAGCGGCTACAAATACTACATACAGCCCTTAAATTGCTCGTGGTGCTTCCCATACGATGACGGTGAAGGAATACAATTTACCACCCGTGTGACAAAGGCTCATAGTAGCCTAGGATATCCTATATCTTTAAACGAGCAATTTTTGTGTATATATATATATATATATACATATATATATATAATTTCAGGATCTCGGCAACGGCACCAACGATTTTGATAAAACTTGGCATACTAGAGGTTTCGAGGCCAAAAAATCGATCTAGCTAGGTTCTATTTATAGAAAATGTTGTTTTGTCAGTGTTTTTAGCAAAACAATATAATGACATTAAATTTTAAAAGAATATGAATTCAAATTTTGCCGTCAACGTCATGAGTTACGATAGCTCAGTTAGAAAGTAGTCCAGTTTCATTTTAGTTTTGTTTTGGCATTCAAACGGCGTCGGATCGAATCTCGGTGTTATTATTATTCTCCTTTTGTAATTTTTTATATTTTTTCATTATTTAATTTTTATTTTTTATTAATATATATCTAAATAAATTCGACAAAAATACAACAAAAATATGCCGAGCGAAGTTCGGTCAGCCAGATATTGATACGTATATAATAGCTATGCACAGGAAGAAACACTCGAAATAAAACTGTTTTGTCAGCGCATACCTATGACGAGTGCGGTATACCTATACTTAAATAAATTCAAACAAATAAATTTATAAATAAAAAAATTCCGTGTGGTGCTGGAGTAAGCATACAATTAACCATTCACTATCTTGTCCGTGGATGTCGTAAAAGACGACTAAGGGATAAGCATACAACATAGGTGCAAGGGAAGGAAGACTCGAAACAAAATCATATTCCAACAGGTCTGCCTAGCGCGTAATAATAGGTCAATTACCCTCCCATTATGGAGGAAGCGTGCGTCCAACAGTGGACGTATATAAGCTGAGATGATGATGATGGTGAAATAAAAATTGAAATAAAATATATAAAAAAAAAATTAATAAAATTAATTTAGATCCTATCCTGGAGGAGGAGCTCGACAGTGGAACATATTAGAGCTGAGGTAGATAGATACCACTTAATAACGATACGCAACTCGAATGGTGTGGGTTTGCCGTGTGGTGACGGAGTAAAAATACAAAAATTACAATTCACCACCCCAAACATCCAGTTGATCTCGTAAAAGACGACTAAGGAATATAATATTCAGATAATATCGGCGCAAGAGATGAAAAACTCGAATTGAAACCCTATACCAACACGTTTGACCAGCCTGCTATAGTATTTCAAATTCCCTCCCATAATTGAGGCGGCCCGAGCAGAACTGTAGAGATATATTGGCTGATATGATGTTGATAATGATAGGAGATAGAAGAAATGGGTAGTAGACGACTTTAACGTCTATTAGTTCATATTTAAAATACATTTTTAAACGGTCAAATAAACAGTTTCTATTCAGGCTCTGCTCTCATTGCTCGTAGCATGATTTTATAAGGCCTATAACCTTCTTCGATAAAAGGGCTATCCAACCTGAGATTAGGACGTTTAAACATACAGATTCAGCTTTATAATATTGGTATAAATTCCAACATCATTTTTTATGGCAAATTTATAATGTTTATATTAAAAAAAAAACATAGCAACCAACTAATGAACATTCAACTTATTTGATGTCAAACAAGATTTCAATAGAAAACAAAGTTATCAGATTACGAGCACTCATCGGACGACGCGCGATGACTAATATTCATAGGCGATGGACAGCCGCTAATAAAACGGACAAAAGCATCGTCTGGTAACGTTGGTACGTGACAAGCGTGATTGATGAGACGCGATCGATAGCTAGCGAGCCACGGTTGGGACGTATCGCGACAGCAAAGCCTGGCCCGTCATTTAGAGCGACATATTTCTTCACGGCAATAGACACATGTCGCTTTTGGATAGCATACAAACTTATTTGAGAACTATTACATACCGAATTTCAATAGCACATTTTTCGATGTGGTGACGGAGTAAGAAACCCCATCTCTTACCCGCGGGTGCCGTACAAGACAAGTAAGGAATTAATTACGCATTAAACCCTACACCAACGCATCTGACCAACACGATTTCCCTTCCAGTATGGAGGAGGCCCGAGCCCAACAGTGGGACTTATATGGGCTGAGATAATGATAAAGATGATATTTTTAAAAATTACTAAAGTAATCATTTTCTATGTATAATATAATACCTACTCACTACTATCATTACTTTGTCTCACACTAGTAGCAGATATTCTAGTTAAGAATAGAAACGACTCGCAAACTATAGTTTGGCTCTAGGGCTATAGCCCTAAAGTCCTTGCTTTAGGCCAGACTGGCAAGCAGAAACTAGGTCTGTTCCTAGCAATAGATAGCTAGAGGATTATACTATGAAAAATATTTCATAAAAGTTTAGTTTATAAAGCTTTTTTTTTTTGGGGTGGGCTGCGGTCGGCGCACTCCTCGCACCACTTCGTCCGGGGCGACAGAAGGGCGTAGACACACACACCCGCAACCCGCCCGAACACCCTGTCGCCTTCGTCGTTGGGCCGACCACCGGTACAAGGTTACTTGTCATCAGTGGTCGGCCCGACGGAATATCCCCTATTTGGAGTACCCTCTCATCGACCAACGTCCCCCCTCGGGGAGGACGTCGGTTAGTTTATAAAGCTAGTTATTGATCTGCTTATTTATATTGACGTCCATTGGCGATCATTGCAGATCAGCAATATGCTATTGAAATTAGAGATGTAACAAAACAGAAAATGATTACCACACATGTCATTTCAACCCACATCCATTGGATATCCGTTTCAATCGTCTCACTTATTAGACCAGTGTGGGTTATGTACATCATTTATCATTTGCCTGCCCTCATCCAACGCTAAGTGGGGTCGGCACAACATGGTCTTACCTTCCATAGCCTCCTATCCGTCCTCCTAGCAGTCACATCTGCACTCCCTGTTTTCATATCCATCTGTTTTTGGGTTGCCACGCTTCTGACGTCCATGCAGAATTATATCGATAACTGCCTTTGTCACATGTCTTTCATCCCTCCTTATCATGTTTCCATTCCTAGACAATCTCGCGCTCCTAATCTTCTCTATCAATGGTGCCACTTACAGGTTTTTGGGCTTAGAGACGACTATGAGACTTTTTTCTAAACGTTTTTACCGAGAGTAATTTCATCTACTAGAAAATCAATTTCCCCGCTCTTGTGGTGGGGACCTCGATAATGGAACCTTTATTGCTTAACCCCTGAACTACTTAATCTCAGTATCGTATACGTCCCACTGCTGGGCTCGACCCTCCTTTATTATAGGAGGGAACTGACCTATTTATATATAGGTATTATATGCATATCATATCTCTTAGTCGTCTTTTACGACATCCACAGGCAAGATAGAGAGTGATGAAGTAGGTGTATCCTTACTTCGTCATGACATAGAAAAACCTTTAAGCTACTTAGGATGACCGACCGATAGAATAGAGGCCGATCACCTGGTGAAACCTGGTGGGTGTCATTCGATACAAGTGGCACAGTCAGGGCCGGATTATCCATAAGACAGCCTAGCCAACTTCCTAAGGGCCCCGCACCACCGACCCCAAGCATGCACCAAGAAAAACAATCATTTTATCGTACGATTTGTTTTGAAAATTTGTATATTGCCTCAATATTATTCCTTTCTCTGCGGCGGCGAAAAAGCAAACAGCACACCCGATGGTAAGTGATACTGCAGCTCATGGACTTTGGACCATGCATCCGAGAATTGCATTGCCTAGAGGCTCTGAGAGGCTTAATCCGGCCCTTGGTACAGTACCGTACTTTGCGGTGAAACATGAAGGAGGCCCACATCCAGCAGTAGACGATGATAGGCTGAATGATAATGATGAAAATTATGATGAAATATTATATTATTCAACCTGTAATGAGAAATATTAACTTAAATAAGTTAGGTAGCTTAATTATAACATAATTATAGCTCTATTCAACTTCAGAATACACTTTCATCACTTGTAATGCTTCGTTTTGATTCTCCTAATTAAGATACCAAAGAATTAATTATAGACTGGGCCAGAATATTCATTTGAAAATATTTCTTTTAATCTCGCGTAGGCATTACTTGGCAGGTCTTCTTATAATTTACTCAAACAGTGGCTACAGTAAGATTAAATTATTCAAGACTGGTACCAATGCGGGCCGGCGTACTTACACGCCAATTTGAAATCCGTACACTTTAAGTATTAATTATGAAATATTATACTAAGAAAATATTTATAAAATGTACGAAGCGTATGCCAGAATATGGTAGTATCGTCACAGCTTATACAAGTCTCACTATTGGGCTTCTGCCTCCTCCACAATGAGAGGGAAATTTCAGGCGTGTTGGTATAGGGCTTTATTTCGAGTTTGCCTTCATATTATATGCATATTATATCCTTTAATCATCTTTAACGACATCCACGGGCAGGATAGGGAGTGGTGAATTGTATTCTTACTCCGTCACCACGCGGAATATTGTATACATTATGAAATTATAACGCACTCTTGAACCTCATTATATAGATTAAATAAAGAAAAACACATGTATTTAAGAATTTCCATGGAAGAGAGTCAGTACATTATCAGAACCATTACATTTCCATGTGGTGACAGAGTAAGATAAGACAGAGTAAGTTCACCACCCCCTTCTTGCCCATGGGTGTCGTAAAAAGCGAATAAAGGATTAAATATACATATACCATCTATGCAAGATAAGACGAACTTCAAATCAAACTCTATCCCAACATGTCTGATCAGCGTGATTATAGTAGGTCAATTTACCTCCTATTAAGAAGAAGAAGTCCAAAAGTGGGGACGTTTATGATTATAATAATTATTAAAATAATGATTTATAATGCTTACGCGAGCAGCACTGCACATTGTAAATAAAACTACTTTTACGGATTTTATCGCGTTTGTATTTGATTTATGATTGCCCGACGTTTCGAACACTTTACAGCATTCATGGTCACGGACGGACTAAGATGTCTGACGTCCAAACAAGTCAAGGTTATTACAGATTTTTATAGTTATCTACTCGCTACAGAAAATTAGTTATTAAGTTTTTAATTTTTGGTACCAATATATTGCCAGTATAAGAACAAAATAGCTGAGACCGCGGGTGACGTAACCGGGGAGTTAGACCGTCACCCGCCGAGAGGCCGAACGCGTGAGGAAAGACCGACGTCCTCCTCGAGGGGGGAGACGTCGGTCTGCGAGAGGGTACCCCAAGTATAGGGGTATTCTGTCGGGCCGACCACTGATGTCGTGGTCGGCCCAACGACGAAGGCGACGTGGTGTTCGGGTGGATTGCGGGTGTGCGTGCTTACGCCCCTCTGTCGCCCCGGACGGAGTGGTGCGAGGAGCGCGCCGACCGCAACCCACCCTAAAAAAAAAGTATATTAACAAAATGATTCTATATGAAGAAATTATATTGTTTATGATTAGTAATTATTCAACATTAAAATTTGTAGTAATTGTTATTACTATTTGTTAATTTAAACCTAACAAATCTAATATACTACCACCAGATCGGAACGCGGCCCCACTGGGAAAGATCCACACTGATAAATTTCATTTTCATGGGGAGACCTACATATATCTAACAGTGGACGTCTACGGGCTATTAGATGAAATGGAGTAAGATTTGGAAATAATAGCGAATCACGTATTGAAGTTCTACGCAATCTTGGTTGTCATAATTTACCTATATTATTATTCAGGTCATAAACACATAATAATTAATGTATTATTGTTAAGGAGTGGTAGCGGCTACGAATACTACCAACCTTTACATTGTTGGTATAAGTGGTAAAAAAAAGGCTGAAAAGTTTTACATTGGCCTGGGTCAACGCAATCAGGTGGTTATTAGTCATTAAATATATTTCACGAGAGTTAACGTCAGGCAGGCCATAAAAATATTGCCATATGTATTGCCATACCTATCGTGGTGATTCCAAGTTATTGTCATAAGAGCAGCATGATAATTATGAATTACATAATATGTTATTCAATAAAATAATATAAGACTCATTCGAGGTTTGATATAAATGCTCAGACAATATAGTATCAATAAATAGTTAAGTAATTCATGCAATTCAAGCTACGGGCGTAACTTATTCACATTAATAAATAATAAATTATGTAAATTTCTGAATGAGTTCGGTCATTTATCTGTCTGCGGCTTCAAATTAGAAATCATACGTTAATAAATCATCCTATAAGTTATTTAAATTTTTTTCTAAATAAAACGACATATATTTCTGATAATCGTCTAGGTAGTTTTTATAATCATACTGGCAACCCGCCCACGCTTTGGTTTCGGTCATTCTGCCCCCGCATTTTAAATCTAGGATAACTTCTAAGAAATTGAAGATATTCAATTTAATGATATGCTGTAAAGGACCATTAAATTTATTAATATCAAATTCCATTCATTTTAATTTATTAAATTTAATCTACATAAAAAGCACAATACTCATACTCATACTCATTTATTACGTAAAGCCAATTTAAATGTCAATTTTATGGATATTACATTATTATTATTATTATTACATTGGTACAATTATTTACAATTAAGTTTCGTAAAGTCGTCAAAACTGTAAAAAGTTTGCTCGACCAGCCAACGTTTAAGACGCGTTTTAAATCCACGAAGAGTAGATGTCATACAAACTGTGCTCGGCAGCTTGTTGTATACTGCCGGCCCCATGACATGAGTTGTTTTGGAGGTCTTTGTTAACGTTCGTTTTATACTAATTAAGTTATTGGATACATATTCAATACATCTAATGTATTTATTTGAATAAGGAATAATACTGTATTCTTAGAATAATAACGCATAGAAGGATAGTATTGGTACTAAGCCATCAAAAACATGTGTTACGAATTTTATTTCAGATATAACTACTACCATGTTAGATTAGTAGAGATAATAGTTATAGTTACTACAGTCTTTATAGTTACTACAGCCTCTGATTTGTAGCAACATGCATAACTTGCGTAGTTGGATAGCGGTGCGTGACCAAGATTTACAAAATATACTGATATTTCGTACTACTTATTTTCTGATTAACACTTTTTTTTTATTGCAAGCAGTGGAAAACGAGCAAACAGTACACCTGATGGTAAGTGTTGTTACCGCTCATGAACCTTTATAAGGCCGCTGCCTACCGCAAAGAAGGTGAAGGGGGTGTGAATGCGTGCAATGAGGCTCGGTGATACCAAAGGCACCACCAAAACCCTCCACACGCAAACACCCTCAGAAAGTAGGGCTTCTGGCTCCCTCGCTCACCGAACGAAGCGCAGTAACAAATTGCTACTACTCGGACGTCGATTTTCTGCGAGAGCGTGGTACTACCTCGGACGGACCGATCCACGGCTGTAGACAGATAACTGTCGACAATGTGGTCCTACGACTATTAAACTTGTAACCTCAGAGACTACGATATGCAAAAGTTGACTGTTTCGATGACAGTTCATTTGTTTTTCTAGCATTATATTATTTCGCATTGTACAATCAACCTAACCTGACCTTACGACGCTATAAAAAGATAGAAATATGAATCTTTGCTAATTAAAATGATGGAAACTCCCGAAAAGACCCGCACGTTTAAACTACTAAAACAGTAAGTAAAGTCTGAGACACTCAAAACTTGGTCCATGAAAGTCTTACGAATTGAAGAATAAGCTGACCGACTATGCTCTAGTCCAGTGATGGGCAAAGTACGGCCCGCGAAAGTATTTAATCCGGCCCGCCGAGAGCCCATCCATCCTAAATATTCTAGTCAGCATTTTGGCGCGATAAATAAAATCTGACGTTTCTAATTGAAAAGCTTTCATTATCTCATAATTAACTTGCCATAATTATAATTATCTCGGCAGCCTGTCACAGATATTAGTTTATTTATTGGAAAAATTCCATTCTATTCACCTATTGGTGAAGTTAAACTATTATGGAAAATCAAAAACAATTCCATATGTCTCACACGCCTAACAAGGCGTAAAAGTAAAAGGTATTTTGTTTATAAAAAGCTTTAATACAAAATTCATTTTTTCTATAGCTAGCCCCTTCTCTAGAATTTCTTAAACTTTGTGGCCCGCCATTAAAAAAGTTTGCCCACCACTGCTCTAGTCATATCGTATCCAAACACCGCCTACGGAGAGAATCTTCGAAACCTTTCGCTTGAGTTCAGTAGCCCTAGCATGTAAACTATTGTATTTCTTTTAACGACTTTAGATTCGAAAACGAAACTTTACGATTAAGAATCGCATACTCACAACTATAGCTCTTGCCAGGCATTGAAATATACAAGTTATCGAGAATATTCATTACTGAAATAATAAAGTCATTTACCTACTAATAAAAATTCCTACACGCAATAATTAACTGCGCAAAACAAAAACAGAACACAATTAGGAACGCGCCGACTTCATTTCCGCGGCTTTGTTGTTTCGGACGAAACAGAAATCTCGCTAAAATTATTCAAATTCCAAAATAAATCTTGCGAGGGATGCTACTCTGATTCAACTCGATTTTGTTATATAATATTTATTTTACTAAACAATAAAATGATAGCCTGAAACGAATATAATGCTTATATTGTAGCATCGATTTGACCTCTGAAAGCATATAGTATACAAGTGCTAAATTCCTAGCATAATAAGGAGAATAAAATCAAGAAAAATAAAATTATTTGGCATAATACCCCTCTATTATTCAATTGGCAAAAGAAAATTACTTCTGGTGACAGGATAAGAATACAATTCTCTACCCCTTATCTTGTCCGCGGGTGTTGTAAAAGACGACTAACGGAGTTAATTGAACGGAGTTATAAGTGCATATAGTAGATATTACATAAAATCATAAATTTATATAAACGAATTAAAAATTTTCACTTTCGCTATAGCATTAAATTCCATTCCCTATCCACAATCAAGCCAAGCTTTTGACAGCTTTATAACGTGATTTGTATATGTGCACATAGTTACAAGATGTCGACCTAAATGTTATATGTGTCGTCACCTTTGTGTGAAGCGGAATGCCTGTCACATAAAAGCAGTGAGCTTGACAATGGCATAGAATCGAACTAAGCAAACGTCATATTCTTTATAATACCTCATGTAGTTAATAACTAGCAAGTGCTATACAGTAGAATATGTGGAACTCAATTCCAACTGATTCCTTAATAGGCAGCACAGTAGCTCAGATTGACTCAAGTGCTTCAGAAGCCTTTCAGAAGCCTTTGTGCTGTGTGGTAGCGGCTTCGAATACTACCAACCCTTGCTTTGCTCGTGGGTGTCGTAAAAGACGACTAAGAGCCCTAGATTGACCCGGACCAGCTCTATCTGGTACCATTTGGGTCAACGATTACATTCCCAAGGAGGGTTGACGTCAGGCAGGCGGCCGGTCATAAAAGTCATTGCCGAAACTTTTTGCAATATGTCAAAACAGATGACATATTGCGTCGACCCCAAGTAATTGGGATAAGAGCAAGAAGATGATGATGATGATGATGCTTCAGAAGCCTTTGAATCAATCCGGGCTACTGTATAATATAATATTGACTGAATTATGTGATAGACTCGCCAGAATAATGATATAAACATACTAGCGCAACTGGTGATGGGATGTGAGACTTGGTTTTCCACCAGAAAGTTTTCGGTATTTACCCTCCTATATACGTGCAGCTTACATGGTCATATAAATTAATGGAACATATAAAATTTTCACCAAAACAGTGACGTAATATGCATACTGGATAAGTATATAAAAGATTTAGGGGTAAAAGAAGAGACGGATGATAGAAGTTATGGATGATATTAGCAAGATGTATCTCAAAATTCATTTTAATTTAAAATATGGTAAACATAGAGAAAACAGTTTTATTTCGTATATATTTATATTTAAACTAGCTGACTCGACGAATTTCGTACCGCCATTTCTGAAAATCTAGTGATTGTGTTGCCGGTCACGAAGCCTACTCAGTGCCGCGCGATATGGGCAACCCCATAGGTCACGTTCGAGACTCTCCAGCATTTTCTGAAGACTGACGCCATTGGCGTGACGGGCAGCCAGCCTGAAAGCAGACCGTGCATTGCATTAAGCCTCGTACAACTTATTCACCCGCTCAGTGTCGTAATGACAGCGCGAGCTGCGGGTGTAGGGCCTCTGGGCACGTATGCACATAGCTCGGAGATCCGCCAACTCTCGAGACCACTAGAGGACTGCCCTCTTCGAGAGCAGACATCGCAAGCACGGTATGACCACATCGCAGATCTGCGTTAACGCACTGCGAATGCGGCCAACCAAATCCGCTTGGAGCGGTAAGGATAACAACGAATGAAGGATGGCTACCTCTGGCAATAGATCTTGATCCAGTCAACGCATAGTTTACTGCAGGCACGCGGCAGCTTCGTCCACCGTCTGACCCCTGCTGGGCTGCCGCAGGATGTGGAAAACCTCCATCCGAATGTACCTGTAGTAGTATATCTCGACCCCCTCCTGGATGCAACAGTTTTCATCACGTGCTGTGACATTGGGATGAGCGAACGACAACTCCGGTTTTTTTTACTTGAGAAATTCTCATTCTGTTTGCCTCCAAACCCTACTTCCTCAGTCACAGTTTCAGACTCTTCTTCAGTCTCATTAAGATTGTGAATTTGACTTGCCATTCACAAGCACATCCCTCGATTTTGATGCCTCAGAGGTGAGTTTGTCTTATAAATCAATAACAATATATAACACTACGCTAAACCTCCAAACACGAAACACCAACATTACTCTTGCAAAAGAAGCGGTAATTCTATTTGTTCTTTTCCTTCTTTTGTAATGGCAATAAACTACAATTAGGAGCTGTTGGTGCTAATGTCGAGATATAATATTTATTTTTCACGTCTTTAAGATACGACCAAACCTGCGCGTCCAACACTCGGGACGCGGGCAGTGAAACACGAGCGTCTACAATGCGAATCTAAATGTGCACACTCGTGCGACTACGACGCGAATCGATGGAATCCCATATTTTATCTTTTTTGCATATGTTGTTATATCCTGGATATTTTAAATCGTATAAAATACTATGTTCTCTTACTTTTCTGAATGGGTTGAGAGCCCTCAGCGCTCACCCACCAGTCCGGGTAAAGTTGTCACAGCCATCTGAGGCTAACAACTAAGTCACACACAAAAAAAAAAAGAAATTAAATTCTTTTCCTACTTATAAACATCACTGTATCTTCAGTTGTAGACACTGTGGTCATCGTGGATTATAACAAAATAATTATAAATAAGGTATACTCGTAGAGGTAAACACGTCTAACTACTAGACGCGTGCGTTTCGCTCTGCCGATGCGGTCGTCCCGCGTCGTGGTCGCTTAGGTGTGCATGACGCCATAACATATCACGGGTAGCGTCCTTAGCGTTTGTCGCGGGGCTGACGCTACCGCTTCGAAGTCGCTTTGGTTGCGCAGGTTTGCGTACTGTCTTTGTCTTTTTACTCATAGTCGTTACCATTGATTAGGCGCTGACAACCAAATATTTTTTCTGCTGATCCCACCGAGAATTTTGGCAGAATAGTAAAATGCACGCAATTCACTATTATATTAATTTCATTACATTTCAGCATTTTATTTGCATTATTATTACATTAAATATTAGCAATATTATTCAATATAACACTATAAACATTAAATAATAAATAAAATTTAAAAGCACTACATAATATTTAGACATTATTGTCAAAAGTCTAATTCGATTTGATTAAAATTATGATATGATATATTGTCTATTTCAAGTTGTCAACTGCTGGCTGAACAACTCACTTTTCGTATAATGAGATTTAGAAAGTCAGATTATAATAAAAATATCTCTTTTATAAAAGCTTTGACCTGACAATAACAAATACAATAAAAAATAACTATTCCATTTGGTGCAGTGGATTGGTACTTATGCGCGTACATAGATTTCGGTAATTCATTTATATATATATAAATGAATATATATATATATATATAAAAGAAAATCGCGTTAGTTACACTATTTATGACTCAAGAACGGCTGTACCGATTTGGCTGAAAATTGGTGGGGATGTAGCTTAGAACCAGGAGACGGACATAGGATACTTTTTATCCCGTTTTTTTAATGGTGTTTACAAGATTTCGCTCTTTTATCCCGTTCGATCGCGTTCCCGTGTGACGTGACATAAAATGTCAAAAAGAATACAAGTCACTATGAAACATAGTATCAAAAATGCATTTAATATGTAATAACAAGATACAAATGAACGTAATTTTGTCTATAGTTAAGTATGGTTGAAAATTTGATAATTATAATTTTGTCAGAAATCAATAAGAAGTAATTTGTATTCTTTTTGAATCATCTTAACAATGCCGCGACCAAGACGATCGAATCTTTCCCGACAAAGCTGTAATGGTTCTTTCATTAGAGACTATATTTTCGGAAATTCAGAAAATACCTTTACGAAAAAAATTAGGGCAGTACGAAGTTTGCCGGGTCAGGTAGTATACATATATATATATATATATATATATATATATATATAGAACAAGGTAAAGGGAAGGTAAAGTCATCAATGCAATTTTCAGCGTAGCATATCATATTATGCCTACTGTTGACGTCCAACATAATGTAAAACCGCTTATTTCAAGATGAAATTCTTATAGACATTCATAGGCAATTAAAAAGCAATTAATGTGTAGTTAAATAATAAGTAAGCGTTCTATGTGACCCGAATGAAGATTGGTGCGCATTTAAAGCTGAATCATTATAATAGTTGCCTTGTGCAGAGGAGAAACACGCTTCCAATCAATATTGGAAGTTCTGCGGCAAATTGCAGGTTGAAATTTTGGAAGCTGGCTGCTCATCATACATCAGTAAGAATTGCATCATATCCTCATTTTTTATTACATCTTGATTCTATCTTGTAATCCCTCCTTTCTTTCTTGGGATGTGCAGTATTGATCAATCGCGGGTCAGTGGTAAGTTACCTTCATTTTAAAATGATAGTAGAATCTAGTATTTCTTTTTAATATCAAATATCAACCCGTAATTGCACTACTTTGGTTTTCATATTGAACTCAATTATGCCATCCAATAAAATTTTGCATTTTTATTTGTTTTATTAAGAAACAGACTTCAAAATAATTTTAAACACTATAAATGGACGGCAAATTTTCTATTACCCAGTAACGACATTATCTGACAAAGGGACAATAAAAGAGCTTTGAAATTTTAGTTACCCTGTGTACCTACTTCAGTCGTACGTTTTCATACTGGACTTAATTATACCATCCAATAAAATTTAGCTTTTTTATTTATTTTCTTTGTTAAGGAACAGACTTCAAAATAATCTTAAACACTGTAAGTGGACGGTAAATTTGCTGTGTTACACAGTAACGACATTATCTAACAAAGAGGCAATGAAAGGGAGCTTTGAAATTTTAGTTGCCCTGTGTACCTTTACTTAAAGCGTCTAAAAGCGCGAGTATTCAGTAACCGCCAATGATAATAAATCATTTAAAAGTTTCTGTAGTTGAAGCTAAATTTAAAGGTTCGTTAGGGTCTACCAAATTTAGTTCTCCTAATCGACTGACACTAATACTTATAACTATTTACATCTATATGTAATATTGATTTTTTTGTATTAACCAAATAAGAGGTCATTACTCATAATCATCATTATCGTCATTTCAGCTCATATACGTCCCACTGTTCTGGGCTCGAGTCCTCTATGTTAGGAAAGAAATTGACCTGCCATACCATACCATATAAAGTGTTATAGGGTTCTAGTTATAGTTTTTCTTCTCTTGAACAGATGTTATATGTATATTGAATCTCTAGTTGTCTTTTACAACAGTGACGGGAAAGAGTCGTCTTGTACAACTGCGACGGGAAAGTTAATTACATTCTTACTCCGTAATCATATTTGTCCGTGTGGTGACGGTATAAGAATACAATTCAGCAGTCCCTATCATGCCTGTTTATGTCGTAAAAGACGACTAAGGAATATAATATATATAACATATATGCAAGAGACTGAAAACTGCAAATAAAACCCAATACCAACCTGTTTGACCAGCGTGGTAAGGTCAATTACCCTCCTATTGTGGGGGAGGCTCGGGCCCAGCGATGGAACGTACATGAGCTGATGAAACATATATAACAAATTAAATAAAACAATTAAATTACAGTGCTAATTACAAAGACGTAAGATTAATCAGATTAATAACAATTCTATCTTGATTAACGTTCGGGAACTTTGAAGCAGCTATTATCGAAATTGTTTCACGAACTTTCTCGTTGTTTACATCATCAATGTCGCAAGTTGTTGCGTTAGTTGCTTGTTGTGAATTCGTTGATCATAGAAGGGTTTTGATTTTGATGATATGGGTGCATTTTTTTTTGGGATATCATACAAAATGTCGACTGCACAGAGGGCGATTAAAATATCCTAAGTGTACCAAGTGTTCCAGTTACGATTATGAGAATCGATCGTAGGACAATACTTTGTTACCACGAACGACAAGGAACTCGGTACCGAAGGTCGGCCAATAGTGAAGAAGAGCGACTACGGTTAGTTACGGAGCCGCACGCTATCCTTTTGTCGCCCTGGCCGAAATGGACGGCGTGTGCAATAACCATAGCCCACCCGAAAAAAAAAGGACAATACTTTGTGAGGTTTATAAATTATTTTCTTCCTCTAGATATAATTTGTGTTTAATAATTGTATGTGATTTGGACATGTGGAAAAATTGAGTAAAGAGAGATTGAAGAAGCAAGTATACAAAGCAAGTGTGAGTGGGAAGGTTACAAAAGGAATACGACGCTGTAAGTTTTTGAATCAAATTCGAGACGTGCTGGTGAAAGGTCAGGTTAAAAATATGCATAAACGTAGAAAATGCACGAAGACTTTGGTCAGCGTGAGTGAAATGATAGAAGTATGTCAAGATTGTGGCTTGTGGCGATCCGTAGTCTCTGCATACCCTTCTAGCAGGCGTGAGACTATGATGCACACACACATGCAATTTTAAGTTGATGGAATATCCCATACAAGGATTTATTTACTTAGTACAGTGTCGTCTTTAAAAATTAAATAAGTCTCAACCACTACCCTATTTTGCTCATGGGTATGATAAAAGTAATGAATGAATGAATGTGAAATGAATAATGATTTATAGATATAACTTACAAATAATACATTTGCAAGAGAAGGTAAGCTCGAAAACTCTATATCAACCTGTGGTATAGTAGCCAATCTTCCTCATATTGTGGAGGAGGATCGAGTCGAGTTGGAACGTTCAGGAGTTGAAATGATGATGAAGTTTACAAAAATATATTTTTTTTTTGCTTCTCTATAAGGCGACAATGCCTGTACCCAATAGCTGGAGATAAATTGACTAAAAAATAAGTGGGCGATAGACTACCTTCGATTCGTCCACCCACAGCTTCGCTTGATTTAACCCTACTACAGTAAATATCTACCAACGAACTATAAGCATGTTACTTGTGTTTGTAGGATGTAAGGCTCTTGCAACATAGGGCCGTTACAAGTTTACCTTTTTAGACCTGGGTCGATAATTTTTGAAACAAAACAAAATAACAGTAGGATGAAACCCATTAGAAAAGGAGAAGAATATGATAAAAATGAAAGGAAAAATAAATTACGGACGATCTGAGTTCGGGAAGTGGGAGGGGGTAAGTTTTTAAGGGTAAAAAATGGTTTATCTCGATTTCCGGCAAAACTACAAGTCCTATGGAAAAAAATTAAATGGCAAAGTTGTAGGTAATAAAAAGATCTACAACTTTGGCATTTACATTTTTTTCATATAACCTCAAAATTTAGGTGAAAATTCAAATAACCAAGTTTTTGGTTTTTATTTTTATCTTATTCAAAATTATTTTTCTACGAAATTTGGTGAAAACTTACCTTATGTCCCAAATACACTGTAATTTATTTGATTTAAAATATTTATTTTTTCACCTTATTTTAACTTAATATTAAAAAGCACCCCAATTTTCAATCAAAAATTCTCACGTCAAAATATCAGCCTTTTTAAAAAAGTCGGTGGGTTTTTTGTTCGTTGGAATCTCTTCTTTCTGATGATTTAAAAAATATATACATTACTATGGTAAATGTTCTCAGAAAATGAAAAGAAAAAGTTAATATTTAATAAGAAATCTTCAACGTTTTGAGAAAGTTGTAGAAAGTTCTTTACATTATATGCATAGATGTCTATTTATTGCTATTTTAAGATAACTTTTATACCTGAGTTACCTACAGATAATTTAGCCCATCAAAAGGTATTTCATAGAGAAGTGGGAAAGGGGCTATACGGGTCAAGGCCTTACTACCTACTAAAATCCTTGCATTTTCTGAGAACATTTACTATAGTGATGTATTTTTTTTACACCATCAGAAAGTAGAGATTTCAACGAACAAAAAGCCCCGAATTTTTTAAAAAGGTGATATTTTGACGCGAGAATTTTCGATTGAAACTTTTTTTGATATTAAGTTAAAATAAGGTGAAAAAATAAATATATTAAATCAAATACATTACTGTGTATTTGCGACATAATAAGGTAAGTTTTCACCAAATTTCGTAGAAAAATTTTTTTTTTGAATAAGGTAAAAATCATAAACCAAAAACTTGGTTATTTGAATTTTTCACCTAAATTTTGAGGTTATGTGAAAAAATTGTAAATACAAAAGTTGTAGATCTTTTTATTACCTACAACTTTACCATCGAACTTGTAGTTTTGCCGAAAATTGAGATTAACAATTTTTTACCCTTAAAACTCGCCCCCTCCCACTTCTCGAACTCGGATCACCCGTAATTTATTTTTCCTTTCATTTTTATCATATTTCCCTCCTTTTCTAATGGGTTTCATCCTACTATTTTTTTTTTTTCACTTTTTACCATATTTGAAGTCTTCGGCCCTGGTCTATTTGTTGTAATGCTGTTGTATTCTGACGTGCAATATTATGTTAAGAGGCATCACGTTACGCTTTACTTTATTTATTTTAAACAATTAATTCTGATGTCTATGCAAGTAGGTATTACACATCTTACTACACATAATTTACAGGTCTGTCTTCCCGGGATCATGAACGTTGAAAAATGTTCGCAATCAAAAATCCAATATAAATGCGATATAATCAAAATAGTTTTTTTTTTTTCATAGCTCCGGCCTTCTCCACTATGGGAGCCAAATTGATCTACTATACCATACAAATCAGACGTGTTGACATGGAGTGTTATTTTGAGTTTTCATATGTATATTTTATATCTAAGTCGTCTTATACGACACCCACGGGCAAGATAGTTGGCGAATTGTATGGTTATTCCGTCATTACACGGGGAACGGATGGTTAAAATACTCAAGCAATTTAGTTTTTTGAGCAAGTAGCCATTTTGCCGTGCATAATAATAAAATTTTGCTTTAGACTAGCAATAACTAATAATTAAATAATCGTCATCATTATCTGGGCTTATATACGTGTCACTTGTGGGCTCGAACCTCCTCCACAATAGGAAGGAAATTAATCTACTATACCACGCTGTCAAAGGAGTTTTATTTCGAGTTTTTTTCTGCTGAATATACAATTTCCGTATTGTAAAGGAGTAAGAATACAATTTTCCACTTCCTATCTTGCTCGTGGATATCGTAAAAGACGACAATGGGATATAATATGCCCATAACATCTGTGCAAGAGAAGGAAAACTCGAAATGAAATACTACAACATATCTGACAAGCATGGTATAGTAGGTCAAATTCCTTCCCATTGTAGAGGAGGCCCGATCCCAACAGTGGGACGTATATGGGCGTGATGATGATGATGATTATGCAATTTAAACTCTTAATCGCGCCTCGTGCGACACCTTTAGGTAAAATAGGGGTAGTGAATTATATTCATAATCATTCACTTCACGACAATCATACAATAATAAGTTAATAAGTACATCATTTCGAATACTTAAATTTGTGTGTCGTGAAGATCCAACGTAAAACCCTTGCCTAACTATTATTGGTCACACATCCAGGTTATCTCTGGTTATACAGTTATTTAATTTATTTACACAAAACTCAGGCTAAATAATTTGCCGCGGGTGACGTGACCGGGGATTAGTCCGTCACCCGCCGAGAGGCCGACCGCGTGAGGAAAAACCGACGTCCTCCCCGAGGGGGGGACGTCGGTCGATGGGAGGGTACCCCACGTAGGGGATATTCCGTCGGGCTGACCACTAACGACAAGTAAACCTGCTCCGGTGGTCGGCCTAATGACGAAGGCGAGGTGGTTTTCTGGTGGGTTGCGGGAGTTGCGTGCTTAAGCCCCTCTGTCGCCCCGGATGGAGTGGTGCGGAGGCGCGACGACCGCAGCCCACCCACAAAAAAAAAAAAAGGCTAAATAATTTATTTATTTTATTAAGTAAAATATCTTGCTCGTGGATGTCCTAAAAGAAGACTAAGTGATAAAATACGCATACAAAAACGAGCATGAATGTTGCTGGTCTCTCTTTTTAAATACCCGTGAACAAACATTATAAATCACTTAAATAAATATTGTTAGATGTGTTATATACAAATATGATTTTTAATATATTATGTAGTACAATTTTTCTTCTCTGACAGAAGTAGAATCAACATAATTAAAAGAATTGCCTGGGACATCCTGAAGGGTAATCATTGGTGTCATTTATAGTTACTATTAGAGATTCTAGCTTATAGATATTAGAGTGGTTTATTTTTGGCAAACTATGGTGTGGACATATGTCGTCCATTCCGTCCGGGGCGATAAAAGGGCGGTGCATAGTAACATAACCCTCCGTATTTACTCCCCATTGTCATTGCGTCGACTACTGGTACGGAATCTTTGACATCTGTGGCCAGCTGGGCGGATTACTTTTTCAAATACCCTCCCTCCCTGACGGCCTCGCATGGTCAGCCTCTCTGCGGGTGACGAACTATTGTCCGGTCCAGTCACTCGCGGCCTCTGACAGGTTAGTACCAGACGAAGGTATTCCCATCAACATTGTCCCAGGTGGCGGTGGTTACCCCCACGATGTTTCAGCATTAGGTCCATCTCGGTCCTGAACTATTCAACCGCTTTCTTACGCGAGAAGTTATAATGGTGTTTGGTGAGATTAGTTTTAAAAAAAATGTTATTTACGAAATTTCAAGATTTATATATTCCTTAACAACTTATTACATTCAATTTTATGTCTTAATATAATCAACAATTTTACTTGACAACAAAAGAAATTAACTCAAAATTATGTTTGCTTAAATATTACAAGCAGCCATAAAATAAAGATTTAGATTGGTAAAGAAAAGAATTGGATTATATTGTCATTGTTTAAGTTGTATAAGAGATTTGATGTTTAATATTATTTCATTCTTAGAACTCATTCAATTTGACTTGAAATTGAAAAGCGAATTCTTAGATTTCTTTATTTAAATTAAACGTGAAACTAAGCTCATTTGAGAATAACCCCACTTGTGTATAAAAATAGTCAGGTAAATTTTACGTACGCTCAGAATCCCGAATGTTTTGTGCCGTCCCTCAGGGTTGGTTAAATTACGGAGCCCTTTAGTCTTGGGAGGCAATACATAAATATAAAACAATAGGCCCTTTGTCCATTAAACTTCATGCGTAACCAAAATTTATTTCGCAAAACTTTCTGATTGGATCCACCGGTTTTTGTTTATCGGGCTTAGTATATGCCCATCAGCAGATGGACAGGCCAAGTAAGGTTTTCAATTCTGCTTTAGACATTGAAATAGGTTTCCATTTAGATTTCAACAAGAGGGATTTAAATAAAACTCAGTTTGAAACGTACAAATTAGTTGCAAAAGTAATTACAGATATTTCGAAGGAAATTGGTTTGCAAATGAAACTGTAATCCAATTTTTCTATAACCTGTATTCTAAATAAATATTCGCTATTTGAGGTTTATTTTTTACCTTAACAATGAGATTTCAAATCCAAAATCAAGACTATTGTTCGGTCTTCACGCATTAGAATATTTATTAGTATAAGTCTAAAACTGTGTCCTGAAGTTATCAATCGCTCCCATTACGTATTCCTAAAAATTCAGAGTTTACATATGTCCCACTGCTGGCCTCGAGTCTACTCCATCATCCATCCATCTATCAGCCTATAGACGAAATAGGCATCCCTTTTTTTTTTGTGTGGGCTGCAGTCGGCGCGCTCCGCGCACCACTCCGTCAGGGGCGACAGAGGGGCGTTTAGGACGCAACACCCGCAACCCACCCGAACACCACGCCTTCGTCGTTGGGCCGACCACCGGAGCAGGGTTATTGTCATCAGTGGTCGGCCCGACAGAATACCCCCTACCCGGGGTACCCTCCCATCGGCCTACGTCCCCCCCTCGGGGAGGACGTCGGTCTTTCCTCACGCGGTCGGCCTCTGGGCGGGTGACGGACTAATCCTCGGTCACGTCACCCGCAAATAGGCATCCCTACGAGATTGCCACTCGGCACGGTACTGAGCCACATACATCCAACGGTCCCCTGAGACTTTCAAAATGTCGTCAGTCCACCTAGTAGGTCGTCCTACGCTGCAGAAAAAAATCAATACGACTATTAAAATACAATTTGTTGGGATTGATAATCGTAACCGAATTGAGTTAAAGTATTCCCAATGTACTCTAAATGCTGAAAGCATTGTAAAAATGATATGCCCATAAGTGAAAATCTATTTTCGGATAAAAGGGACGCCGTTTCATCACGTGAACTGGGCTTTACCATATTTCCAAGTCCCCTGATAGAGATCCACTTTTACTAACAACAAGACTCTGTAAAATATATGAAGCCTTTACAAAGTTTCTAAAACGTCCGCCTTATTTTGAAATAAACGTTGTTATACAAAAGAAGGGTTCACGCTTCGTCGTTACAAGTACCCTTTTTGTTGTATTAAAGTATTGTCACGGTTATTTTGTACGCAGAAACAATCGTTTTTGCCTAAAATATACATAGATGTAAGAAAACTGTTTACAATTGTAATTATAAAAGGTAAAAAATATATGTATAATTATATAGAAATTGACTTTGCTAGTCAATTTGTATATGTATTTTTACCTTCTATACCTACTTATAACCGTAAACTGTTTTAGGAGTATATTAATGATTTATTTCCGTGTGAACCACCTTGCCCATAGATGTCGTAAAAGATGACTAAGACATGATATCTATGCAAGAGAAGGAAAACTCGAAACAAAACCCTATACCAACACGTCAGATCAGTGCTACATAGTAAGTCAATTTCCATCCCACAGTGGACGCTCGAGTCTAATAGTGGTCCCACTATATGAGCTGAAATGATGATGAATGAATGAAGATTAATGACCTAAATAAAATGTTTTAACTCAATAATATAGTCATACACATCGAATATGTCAATGCACAAATGGCGCAGTGATTAAGATGTCGTCCGACCGTGTCGGTGTCACGGATTTGATTGCAATTCTTTATTCGACTCCTATATTGTTGTTCTGAGTTTTAGATGTAATTGATGTCCGTTTGCCCATTCTAGGTTGGTAAAGTAACCAGCAAAACAAAGAAATACCTTAGTGCATGTTGTTTTCTTAAAAAAAAAAAAGAAAATAAAACTAAAGTAGATAAATATATGTTTATAAATATATTTATGGAAATAAAATATATTTTTCGTATGGTGTAAGTATACAATTTCCTTCCTGTCCATAGGTTTCCTAAAAGATGACTAAGGAATATAATGTGTATATAACATCTATGGAAGAGAGCGTATATAGCAGGTCAACTTCCCTCCAATTATCGAGGAGGCTCGAACCCAGCAGTGGGACGTATATGAGCTGAGATGATTATTCTACAACGTGACAAACATATACTTACTGTTTGATAACTACAACTACAAAATAAACCCAAGAAAACCATTTTTATGATGCACACTTTAACACAAATTATGAATACGGTAGTTCCAGTCGCCTGTTTCTGACAATTTTCCTGTCTTCTGTTTTGCGAAATAAAATATTCTTGTGAGCGACTCACCTGCATTGCTTAAAGAATAAAATAAAGGAAGTGGGTCATCAATAACGTAGATATTTACGTAGCAAATAGATAAAGAGTGTTTCAAATTTTTATTTATTTTTGCGTATATTTATCATCATCATCATCACAGCCCACATACGGCCCACTGTTGGGCTCCGGCCTCCTCCACAATGGGAGGGAATTTGACCTACTGTACCATACTGGTCAGACATGTTGGTATAGGGTTTCCTTTCGAGTTTCCCTTCTCTTGCACAGATGTTATGTGCACATTATATCCCATAGTCACGGTAATATTATCAATCAGTAATCCAACTTCATACAAACGGACGAAACGCGAGCTATACCTATGCGCTTCGATCTCGGCATGCGCTCGGCATGCAGACAGTCGCGACTGTGCTGCAGTAACGAGCGAACGGTGTGTTATTTTTTTAACAGTAACTGCGCGAATTTTTCACTAAAATACATAATTATACACATATTTAATATGACAAGTAGGGTATATTGTGTTGTTTTTGGTTGCATGAATTCGTCAATAACGAATCCAGAAATAACTTTTTTTAGATTACCTGCAAACTCTGAAATCTTACCTATTATAAAATAATTTTACTTACTAGTAGGTAGGTACATAAATAATGTGTGTCGTTTTAATGTATAAGTATTTCCTTTTATCGCCCGAAAAAAGGTTGTCTGGATTAATAAATAAAGTGAATGAAATGAAAGTGAAAATGTGTTTTGTTTTGTTAGTTTACATAATTCAAAGTAAAGACGTGGTATTTTATTATTAATAATAATAGATGTTTATTGTACTGTGTGTATGAATAGTACTAGAAAAAAATAATTTGACCGTCTGTCTGTCACTAGATAATTTAAATTTATAGACCGATTTGTTATTTAAACATAAACATGTTTTTTTTTAATTAAAACTACCAATCAAAAATCAATACGCATTCTTATTGAACACTTCCTATTCAATTCACAAAGTATTTTATTTGTTTATATAAGAAAAGTATATACAAAACTAAATGGAAACACAAAGTAGGCAAATGTAATTAAAATGCTGGAGGCGGGCAGCCCTATCACATGTTTACGTTTAGGCATTTAATTCAAGGTTACGGCCGAGATACATTACTGGATAGATGACTATACTGTGCCATAGTCGTCTTATACGACATCCACGGGCAAGATAGGGAGTGGTGAATTGTATTCTTACTCCGTCACCACACGGATTGCGTATATTTATATTTCTACAATATTGTAAGGTTACAAGAGGTTACAGGGGGTCATGGCGATCAGCGCCATCCGCGGATAAAGCACGGTGGCGATGGAGGCGGCGTGCCTGTTGGCCGGGACTCCCCCATGGGACCTGGAGGCGGAAACGCTCGCCGATTTGTATCGGCGGGTGTCGGGGGTGCGAGTGGAGGGCGGTGTGGTTTCTTTGAGGGAGCTCATCACCTGGTGCGTCGACGCCCGCCGAGACGTCATTGCCCGTTGGGCAGTCCGGCTAGAGAGGCCTCGGTACGGTGTCTGGACCGTCGAGACCTTCCGGCCGGTGCTGATGCAGTGGCTAAAACGGCGGCACGGGGTGCTTTCCTTCCGACTAGTGCAGGTTTTGACGGGGCATGGATGCTTCACCAAATACCTGTACACAGTCGCTTACACCGTCCTGCTACCACTGCGATTGCGACGAGGACACCACGGCGCAGCATACGCTCGAGGTTTGTGCCGCCTGGGCAGAGCAACGTCGTGAACTCGTCGCAATCATCGGTGCCGACTAGGACGCGGTCGCAGCCTTCTGCGAGGCAATAATCTCGCTAATCTCACAGAAGGAGGCGGCGGGTCGCGCGCGCGAGGAGTGCAGCTTGGACGAGGCGGCCCGCCGGCACTGGCGACTGGGGCGGCGTAGGTGCGACTACCTGCACCTCATGCCGCCCTAGCCGAGGCCGCGAGTGACGTGACCGGGGAATTGTCCGTCACCCGCCGAGAGGCCGACCGCGTGAGGAAAGAGCGACGTCCTCCCCGAGGACCCCACTAGGGGGTATTCCGTCGGGCCGACCACTGATGACAAGTAACCCTGCTCCGGTGGTCGGTCCAACGACGAAGGCAACGTGGTGTTCGGGTGGGTTGCGGGTGTGCGTGCTTACGCCCCTCTGTCGCCCCGGATGGAGTGGTGCGAGGAGCACGCCGACCGTAAAAAAAAAAGACCATAAAATAAAAAAGGGTATCTTCAGTGAAAGCAATGATTGAAATTCCAGATATGAAATCAAACGTTTCAGAAATGAGAAAAAGTCGACATAAAAATAAGGAAACACTTTTGAAAATCTTTTTGAATGAATAGGTGTAATAACCGAATAAAATAAAGTATATCTAAATAAAGAAAGCAAAAAAAAAGAGAAATATCTAAATAAAATAAACGGTGAATTTAGCAACATCTGCGATATAAATCGCACCCCGCATTCGACGTTACTTCAGAAGCAACCGACTCAATTTGATCAGTATAACTGCGTTCCAACTGTCGCCCAGTAACCGCGGCCCGCTCACAAACCAAGTCACGGACTTGAGTATGGTTCTAGTTGGAGCGAATGTCAAAGGAAATAAAAAAAAATAATATTTTTCTTTCTATTATATTAAAATATTATATTAAAAAAATAATTTATTATATTCTTGTGTGTATGACACTGAACTCCTCCTAAACGACTGGACCGATGTTGATGAAAATTTTTGTGCGTATTCAAGGGGATTCGAGAATGTTTAATATTCACAATTGGACCCGGTAGGTGGCGCTGCTGTCGATTTTAAGAAGAATTATTATCTTTTATTTTATTTGAGCAGAACAACGTCTGTTGGGTCAGCTAGTTTATTTATATCTATTTTAATTTTTTTATTATCCGTGAGGTGACGGAGTAAGTGTACAATTTACCACTTCCTATCTTGCTCGTGAATGTCGTAAAAGACGACTAAGTGATATAATAAGCATATAATATCTGTGCAAGAGAAGGAAAAATCCAAACAGAACCATATTCTACCACGTCTTACCAGCATGGAATAGTAGTTCAATTCCCCACCCATTATGGAGGAGGCTTAGGCCAACAGTGGCACATATATCGGCTGAGATGATGATGATCTCGAATTTAAGTAAAAGGATGACCGAGTTCAGCTCGGTATATTGTTCTTAATAAGTTGTTTTTTTATTAATTAACCAAGCAACCGCCCGCATATTAAATTTCTTAGAAATCATTGAAGCTCTTGTTAATATTCTAAGTATATAGAAATATATAATCTAGCAGACCCGGCCACGCGTTGCTGTGGCTAAGGTTTTTGTTATATTACATTTTAGTAAACTATTTATGCTATTGAATTGTAGCTTATATGACACGTTTGTAGGTTTGACATAGCAGCGCCATCTATTAATTACTTACTAAATCCAGTCAACAGATATCGCCATCTGTTAAAATCGTTTGGAATTAACAGATAATTGTGAATGTCAAATAATAGACAAATAATTTGCAATGAAATAATATTGTGACTATAAATTAAGATGTAAGCTATCCTATCTTTCAAGTTGGACTAAACTGCACATGGTGTGCAAATTTGATTAAAATCGGTTAAGTAGTTTAAGAGTCCATCGCGGACAAATAACGTGACACGTAATTTATATATATTAAGATTGCTAGTTTGAAGATATTAGACTAATAAAAAAAAAATAATGATTCGGTCACATGTAATTGTATTCTTTTTGACTTACTTCTATTCATCATCATCATCATCACAATTCACATATGTACCTCTCACTGCTGGTCAGATGTGTTGTTATAGAGTTTTATTTGGGAGTTCCCTTTCTCTTGTATACATTTATAAGTATTATCTGCATTTTATAATCCCTTAGGCGTCTTTTACAACACCCACGGACAAGAAAAGGGGGGTGGTAAATTATATCCTTACTCTTATATGCTTACACGGAAGAAAAAAGAAATGTACATTATGAATAACATAAAGAAAAATAAGGACTAAAAAAATAATATAAAACGTGTCCCACATTTTATATACGCATTTTGAAATCGCCTTCTCTAGCAACCCATATTTATGAAGACCGCGGACGGAGTTCACTAAGAGGTGTTTGTATTGAAATTGATTTATGGAAATTTCTCAGCCAAGACTTGTCTACCTGCCGATAGTTGATGCGCGACAATCGTTAGAACGAACAGATTGTTTTAAAGTGTTCAAATGAAACCTTTGTTAAAAACTATAATTGATGCTGATTGTTAAAAGGTAATAGACAACTATAAAATTAAATTTATCCATTTATCACTAGTGGGGTACCCTCCCATCGAGAAGGACGTCGATCTTTCCTCACGTGGTCGCCCTCTCGGCAGGTAACGGACTAATTCCCCAGTCAGGTTACCCGCGGCCTCGGCTAGGTCGGCATGAGGCGCAGCTAGTCGTGCCTACGCCGCCCCGGTCGCCGGCGGTGGGCTGCTTCGTCGAGGCTGCGTACCTCGCACGCGCGACCCGCCTCCTCCTTCCGCGAGACTACTGCCTCGCAGAAGGTTGCGACCGCGTCCCAGTACCTGACGCTGTCGAGCATTGCCCTGGCGATGGTCAGCAGCGTCAGGTCGGCACCGATGATTGCGAGGAGTTCACGACGCTGCTCTGCCCAGGCGGCACAAACCTCGAGCGTATGGTGTGCCGTGTCCTCGTCGCAATCGCAGTGGTGGCAGGACGGTGTACTCTGCCTCCTAGCAATCGTACAGGTATTTGGCGAAGCATCCATGCCCCGTCAAAACCTGCACCAGTCGGAGGGAAAGCACCCCGTGCCGCCGTTTTAGCCACTGCATCAGCACCGGCCGGAAGGCCTCGACGGTCCAGACATCGTACCGTATGAGCTAAAACCAAGAAAACGATATATTTCATAATAAGTATAAATGCTAAAGAATGGGGAAGAAAGGTTCTCGAGTGGCGACCACGTATCGGACGACGCAGTGTAGGACGCCCCCCCACTAGGTGGACCGATGACCTAGTGAAAGTAGCTGGGCGTCGTTGGATGCAGGCGGCACAGGACCGCTCATTGTGGCGCAACATGAGGGAGGCCTACGTCCAGCAGTGGACGGCGATAGGCTGAAATGATGATGATGATGATGATGATGATATATGCTAATTCCATGTGGTGACGGAGTACGAATACAATTCACCACTCCCTTTCTTGCCCGTGGATGTCGTAAAATACGACTAAGGGATGTAATACGCATATATCATCTATGAAAGAGAAGAGCAAGGTCAATTTCCCTCCTATTGTGGGAGAGGCTCGAGCCCAGCGGTAGGAAATATATGAGCTGATGATGATATTTACCAAAAAAAGGCTACATATATATTTGTCCACAGTGTGGATAGATTGCTCAAAAAAATACAGGAACAAAATTAATATCGCCAAGTCATGTTTATCCACGCAAGGAAAACAATATTTTTGTATCAAATGCCTCACACAGTCTTGGCACATGCGAGTAACATGTCAGTTCTAATCTCTAGAGTATTTACTCTACATTATTATCATGACTCGGCATTCAAGGCCGAGTCTACGAGAATTATGTTTTTCTTATACGTGTGACATGCAACAAGTCACAGCCAAAATTATATTATTTGCACCTACGCTCGTAGTTCTTAGATATAAATAAAAAACTAGTCCTTTATAGGCATGTTTAACTGCGCACATTGTGTTATAGTCCAAATAGTGACCTTCCATTCTGATTACGATAGGTATATAAGCTTTATGTCAAACCCGTGTATTATTTACCTATACTCAGTTACACGTATGTCTCCATAATTACATATTCATTCACACTTAGTAACATAATCTTAATATGCATTTGCAATATCCAACTATTTCACAGCTTCTTTACTTTTGTTGGCTCCGACCAGCGAATGTCATCTACTCTTTTTTTTTTGTTTGTACAGCTATTGGGCGCAGATGGCCTCGACAGCTTGACGCGGACTATGGGTGAGCGCTGAGGGCTCTCAACCCGGATAAATGTATGCTAAGCGACATCGCCTAAGGGCTCCCTCTGTGGGGAACGGACCTCGGCTTGGGGCGTCGCTGGAGGCAAAGTGGGCGTGCCCACGTTTTGATTAATGATTTTTGCGCGGCGAGGTTTCGAACCTCGACGACGAGGGCGGAACCGCGGATATTTATGTGTTAAGGCCTCGCGGCCCGTGTAGGCTCTACGTTGAGCGAGTGTGATATTGTCGACCCCTTCGTCGAGGACGTGACGAGGACGTCGGATGGAAAGTCGTCTACTCATTAGAGAGCGTCTATTTATACCCGTTTCTTGCTATTAAACCATTCAACTTTGACGAAGCGCGACTACGAATCTTACCAGATTATACATTTAAGTTACCACCTTTCGATGATCAATAACAGTTAAGATTACCATCAACACCATCATCACTCAATTCTTATCCAAATTACTTGGGATCTCTTCAATATGTACTTTTTTTTTAAGTAGTTTACGTGTGACTAAGTAACAAATATCTATATATTTAAATATACAAACATCTTCATACATTTTCACATTTATAAAATTTGCAAGAAGTAGGATTACCACACCCTATTTGCCTCTAAGGCACCTTTTTGTATGGTATATTAGCAACCCGCCCTCGCTTCGCTTCGGTTATAGGTTATAGTCGTTTTACCCGCGTAGTTCCTGTTCCCGTGGGAATACCTGGATAAAATATAGCCTAGTTTACGCCCTGATATTATAGCTTTCCATTGGTGAAAGAATTTTTGAAATCGGTCCAGCCGTTTTGAAGATTACCCGGAACCAACAGACAGACAGACAGACAAAAATTTTTTAATTGCTATTTTAGGCATAGGTGTCGTGCAAATAATCGTGTGAGCATGAAAAAAGCCTATTATTTTGACATTACAAACAGACACTCCAATTTTATTTATTGGTATAGATATAGATAAACGACTAAGGGATTATAATATACACATAATATGCATTTAAGAGAAGGGAAATTCGAAATTATACTGCACCAACACGTCTGACCAGCGAGGTAGAGTAGGTCAAATTACCTCCCATTGGGGATGAGGCATCAATCCTAGGTGTGGGACGTATGAGTTGCGATAATGATGAAGATTGTGACTTGCTTGTGCAAATCGTAAAAAATGACTAAGATAGCAAAGGTAGGTATGTCCATGAATTGTTATTGTTACGTTTTCCTAAGCAACTTATTACAGCAGCTGCGATTGTGAATGTGGCATTACCTCCCTCTCCTGGATAGTCTTATGTCATTCTACACCATCATCATCATTTAGCTTTTCGTCTATACTGCTGGACGAGTCTGGCCGACCACTGATGATAAGTCACCCTGCTCCGGTGGTCGGTCCAACGACGAAGGTGACATGGGTACGGGTGGGTTATGGGCCCGCGCGTCGTCCTTTCGTCGCCCCGGACGGAATGGACCGCGTACGCGCTTACCATAGCCCGCCCATAAAAAAAAAATACTGCTGGACGTAAGCTTATCTCATGTTTCGCCACAATCAGCAGTCCTGTGCGGCCCACATCCAACGATGTCCTGCTACTTTCACCAGGTTGTCGGTCCACCTGGTCGTCCTACACTGCATCGTCGGATATATGAGAGAAAATTTATTCCCCAACCGTTGTTGGTTCATCGAGTGATCAGCCTGCCGATTATCACTTCACCGCGATAGTACTTCGTACTATATCGGTTACACCTGTTCTTCAGATTTCTGTATTTCGGATTCTATCTCGCGAGAAATTTCTGTCGAGTAGTGCAGGTCGATTGATGGATAGGCCGATTGATGGAAGAATTGGTTTTTTTTCAATTAATCTCTTAAATAATTTTAATTAATTCACATTTCATTACAAAATATTATTGTGTCGTCAAAAATAATATTATCTGGCGACTTTGTTACAATAAGCATAATCTACTTCAAAATTCATAAGACGTGTAATAAAGTTAACCTCCACAGAGTCTAATAGAGGTACCGTGTTGCTGTCAAAACAGACCTCAATCAAGGTTTGATCGTATAAATTTTGATTACACTCCACGCTTATAGAATACGAAATAACTGAAACTCGAGATCAAAGAGTCTCATTTTATTTTTCAACGAAGAAGTGCGCACATTATCAATATTCAGGTTGATCGTAATAAGTTCTGAGTTCTCGTCGAAGTAACGAAACAAATTTTGCAATAAGATATTCAAATATTTTCGTGGTTGTGTGTTTATGATGGTGGAATTATAATTTATTATTTAGTAATCATTATGAGGCTTACCTATCTAAACGTGTACGTTTAGATAGGTAAGCCTCCTCCATAATGGAAAAGAGATACCACGCTTGTCAAAAGGGTTCGTATTCTGATTAATATTGATAAATGCGAAAGTTTGTAAAGTCTGAATGTTTGTTACTCAATAAGGTGCAAAGCGTTGAACAGATATGGATGAAAACTGGAATACAAATAGGCGATTTCCAGGATTAACACATAAGGTACTTTTTGACCCGGTAATATATTCCCTAGGCATAATAGTTCAACTTAGTTTTTTTCAAGCATTATTTGTTGAACCGATTTGAATAAAATTTCATCTTGAGAAAGTGACTTTTTACGCGTTTCAAGCTAGTTGATTTATAGTTTCAAGTTTTTCTACTCTTGCAGTGATGATCTGCTGGCGAGATGATTAAGAGTAGTCATCTTTTATGATTACCCACGAAAATGAAAATGTGAAATGGTTGGTGATTTAAGGTATTTCTATTCCATCATTAGAAATATAACTTAGAATATTTATCAATTTCCGTAATCAACTAAGTAGATATATAAAATCTCATGACTCTTTCCTGCGGCTTAGCATAATATTAGAATATCGTTCTACTTTAATTTGCAAAGATCACATTGGAATCTCATTATATCGTTATCGGTGTGGTGAAAGAAAGAATGCTATTCATTAACCCCCTCTCTTGCTCGTGAGTGTCGTAAAAGACGACTAAGGGCTACGATATATAGATAACATCCAAGCAAGTGATGGTAACTTGACATAAGACCAGAAGCCAACACCGCTGACCAGCGCGGTATAGTAGGTTAATTTTGCTCCCATTGCGGAGGAAGCCCGAGCTCAACAATGGGACTTTAAATATGAGTCGAGATAATGATGAAGTTGGAATTGTAAACTGGCAAATGTCATTTAGTGGCCTCACTGTTGACAGTTGTCTCTCTACAGTCGCGGGCCGACCCGTCCGGGACAGTACCACACTCTCGCAGAAAATCGACATCTGAGCAGTAGCAATTTGTTACTGCGCTTCGTTCAATGAGTGTGAGAGCCGTAAGCCCAACTTTCTGAGGATGTTTGCGTGTGGTGGGTTTTATTGATTCCTTTAGTTTCACCGAACCTCATTGCACACATTCACACTCACTTCACTTTCTTCACGGTAGGCAGCAGCCTAGCAAAAGTCCATGAGCGGCAGCAACACTTACCATCAGGTGTACTGTTCGCTCGTTTGCCACGTTTGCAATAAAAAAAAAGTTTAGATTAGAAATATAATACCATATGATTATGGATAATAAAGATTTTTGAATCCTCTTGAAGATAATGATGAGGATAATGATGAGAACCACCTCAAATATTATTAGCTCATAAAAATATTCGGAATCCCCGTAACAAATCTGTCACGTCTACGAAGCAATCCCCAAAAGAGCCCAGTCACCGGTCGATTAAACGCTCGAATTAGTACGGGGAGTACCCGCAGCTGGGACCCTATCATATTTCAATATAGAACCCTAGGGTAATGAGACATTATGTTGATTACGTGAAGCTTACTGTACTTTGCCCCTTGAGTACGTACGTCCGTGATATGAATCATGATTCACTAACTGTGGTAAGGTATATATAATTAATATAATTACGTCATCATTCAACGCCTCTGATGATGAAGAAGTTAAAATACAATGGTCACTATGCCTTATTTCTTGTGGGTATTTCAAGTGAATTTCCGTGTGGTGACGGAGTAAAAAATAGAAATCAGCACCCTCTTTTTTGCGCGTGGGTGTCGTAACAGACGACTGAGGGCAAATTTGCATATATGTATCATCTGTGGAAAGCTCGAAATAAAACCCTATATCAAGCCATCTGACCACCGTCGTGCAGTAGGTTAATTTTTCCTCCTATTGTAAGGAGAGAGAGAATTGTAAGGAGGCCAACAGTCTCTCGAGCTTAACAGTGTGATGTATAAACACTGACATTATAAATAGAAAGCATCAAGAGCCAATCATTTTTAAAATAAGTACATATTGTGTCAACCCTAAATAATTGCGTCATGAACACCGAAGTTAATTTAGTATATTCAAACGATAGGAGAGGTACTAAATAATTTTTAAAATATGTGTATGTATTTGATTGAATTAAATATAAATAATTGGTAATCGATTATTATTTTGAGATCGAACAAAAGGAAGGGAAATTGAAGTCTAATCTTCGAGGATACTTCGTTTAAAGATAAAACACGTATCAAATCTTTAAGTTACCTATACGGTAAATTACAAATTGAACTTTGAAGGCTTACTCATCACATATAACTTAGCATATTTCCTTACATTCTATCCCACTTTAACCCTAACTCGTTTTCCTTTTAAATAAAACTACTTATAAAACACAACAACAAATAAAACAACTCGTATTCCTTTCTGTAGGTGCTCTGTATATTGATTAACCACGGCAAGATAATGATTGTCTCATTTCCTTTCTTCCGTTTCAAAATATTCTGCACCAAAATAATTTATGGTTTTTTTTTGGGGTGGGTTGCGGTCGGTCCACTCCTCGCACCACTCCGTCCGGGGCGACAGAGGGGCGTACACACGCACTCCCGCAACCCACTTAAATGTAGGTAATGTAGCCGTGTGGTGACGCAGTAAGAATACATTTCACCGTCCCCTTTCTTGTCCGTAGGTATCATAAAATATGAGGGATTATCGCAAATAACATTTATGCAGGATAAGGAAAACTTGAATTTATTTCAAGTTTTCCCCTGGTTTTTGGCGGACTATGTACAGCATGCAGTCACACCGGCTGCACACCGTTTGTTCTGAGAAAGTATTAGCCTTTACTAGTACGCCATCTATACGGCTATAATCGTTAACAGCATCAGGCGAGATATGAAACTATTAGTTGTCTATTACGACACCAACCCTTACATAACTCGAGGGTTGGTAGTATTCGTAGCTGCGAAAACAAAATACGAACTATATGAAATTGTTCAAAGGATATAATTACTGAATAATATTATAACAGCACAAATCATTTCGAGTCACAGGTGTATAAAGTGGGGTGGATAATGTTCCTATTACTGTTATTGAAAACTCAATATCTTTACGACGTAAACAAATGGTACACGGTAGCTGTAATTTGTCTCAGCAAATTTTGTAATATTTATTAATGATATTGGAAAATCAAAGCAGATGCTACACATTATCAAAACTTTACTTTCAATATTCATTTAACTGTTGAGATTAATTAAATAAACTATTTTACGGATTTCATCGCATTTGTATTTGATTTTTGACTGGATTTCGAACATTTTACAGCGTTCACGGGCGGACTAAGATGTCTCGTGTCCAACAAGTCATCGTTATTACAGAGATTTATATCTAACCGCTACAGAATCAGATATAAAATTTTGACCCTTGAGCTTAAGCATATTCCACAGTTTAAGAAAATTGTTCAGCTTAAACATGCTATAGGGTTAACTACATTTATCGTGGCTGTCATAAAAGGCGATCAAGGAATTTATATCGATCTGAATTAGTTTCATTTTATGCTGTTTTTTTTTTGGGTGGGCTGTGGTCAGCGCACACGTAAATAAGAGTTGTAGGACCACACTGTCGACAGTTATCTGTCTAAAGCCGCGGGCCGGTCCGTCCGGGGTAGTACCACACTCTCACAGAAAATCGACGTCTGAGTAGTAGCAATTTGTTACTGCGCTTCGTTCGGTGAGAGAGAGAGCCAGAAGCCCAACTTTCTGAGGGTGTTTGTGTGTGGAGGGTTTTGGTGGTGCTCTTGGTATCACCGAGCCTCAATGCACGCATTCACACTCCCTTTACTTTATTCTCGGTAGGCAGCGACCCTGTAAAGGTCCATGAGCGGCAGCAACACTTACCACCAGGTGTACTGTTAGCTCGTTTGCCACCGTTTGCAAAAAAAAAAAAACGCCGTCCATTCCGTCCGGAGCGATGAAAGGACGGCGCACGGCCCCCTAACCCACCGTAAACTCTCTTCACGTAAAAATTGTTTTGCTTATAATACCAATGTTTTATTATACGTGTCTATAACCGGGCCCATATGAGGTATTTGGGCCTGGTGCTCGACGGGCAATGGTGGTTCCAGGAGCATTTCCGCAGGCTCGCTCCATGGCTCGTCGGCGCGGCGTTCGCCCTATCGTGGCTTATGCCGATCGTGGGCGGACCGAGCGCTACGTGCCGACGGCTGTACGCGGGGGTCATCCGGTCGATGGCCCTGTATGGCGCACCGGTGTGGACGGGGTCCATGATCGTCCGACTCGGGGCTCTTCTGTGGCGAACACAGAGGGCCATGGCGGTCAGGGCCATCCCTGGATACCTCACGGTGGCGACGGAGGCAACGTGCCTATTGGCCGGGACTCCCCCGTGGGACCTGGAAGCGGAAATGCTTGCCAGATTGTATCGGCGGGTGACGGGAGTGCGAGCGGAGGGCGGTGTGGTCTCACTGAGGGAGCTCACCGCCTGGCGCGTCGACGCCCGCCGAGACGTCATTGCCCGTTGGGCAGTCTGGCTGGAGAGGCCTCGGTTCGGGGTGCGAACTGTGGAGGCCTTCCGGCCGGTGCTGATGCGGTGGTTGGAAAGGCGGCACGGGGTGCTCTACTTCCGACTAGTGCAGGTGTTGACGGGCATGGGTGCTTGGCCAAATACCTGCACAAGGTCGTTAGGAGGGAGAATACACCGTCCTGCCACCACTGCGATTGCGACGAGGACACGGCGCGGCATACGCTCGAGGCCTGCGCCGCTTGGGCAGAGCAGCGCCGTAAACTCGTCGCAATCATCGGTGCCGATCTGACGCTGCCGACTATCGCTAGGGCGATGGTCGACAGTGACGGGTATTGGGACGCGGTCGCAGCCTTCTGCGAGGCAGTGATCTCGCGGAAGGAGGCGGCGGATCGCCTGCGCGAAGAGCGCAGCCTCGATGAGGCGATCCGCCGCCGGCGACTGGGGAAACGTAGGCGCGAATACCTGCGCCTCATGCCGCCCTAGCCGAGGCCGCGGGTGACGTGACCGGGGAATTAGTCCGTTACCCGCCGAGAGGCCGACCGCGTGAGGAAAGACTGACGTCTTCCCCGAGGGGGGGACGTCGGTCGATGGGAGGGTACCCCAAGTAGGGGGTATTCCGTAGGGCCGACCACTGATGACAAGTAACCCTCTTCCGGTGGTCGGCCCAACGACAAAGGCGACGTGCATCGTGGGTGGGTTGCGGGTGAGCGTGCTTACGCCTCTCTGTCGCCCCGGACGGAGTGGTGCGAGGAGCACGCCGACCGCAACCCACCCCAAAAAAAAAATACGTGTATATAACACATTGTCAATATAATTTGTAATACTAGGTAGGTATTTGTACATTATTTCTCAACTTACAAGGTCTATTAAACTCATTAGCTACATAGCAGTTAGTTTAGAAATCAAATGTTTGAATTTGGTGTTTAGATGAATTACTATAGAGTTGGCAAAGCTATTCTCTGTAAACTAAGACAATGGATGACTAATTTCACTTTAAATAGAGCAATGTAAACGCCCCGTATTTACAATTAAGATAAAAATTGAAATTTCTGCTTAAATTAGCGAGTTACATCATATTTGGAAGTTAATATTTTTATTAGTTCGCCTATATGTATGTATTTATGTATGTAACCGAGTCTTTGAACGTAATTTTGCCATACTTTGAACGAATAGATTATGCACACTCGTCAAAAGGTCATGATAATGCAATAATTTGACCAAAATAGCCGATTAGATTCGCCAGGATTTAGAAATTTATAATTGTATCCTTTGCATAAGAGCAAGAGAGGCAGAGCTAGTGTGCGAACTACGCATGCGCGAAATTCGAAACTAATAACTACTTTACTTGTAATGTGTGTTTTTTAGTATATTTTTAATTATAATTTATTATTTATTTATTTCGCGCATTTAGCCCCGAATAGCATACCGCGTGGTAGCGGCTACGAATACTAATCCTCACATTATACGTGGGTAGTGTTGCCCAAAAAAGTCTCGGTCTTGCAGTCTTGGTCTTGCGAGAAATGCGAGACCGAGACCAAGACCGCTGAATTTTTGCAAGACCAAGAGCAAGACTGGCCCTGCAAGACTTGAGCAAGGCCAAGACTCAGCCTGCAAGAGTCTCGCGTCTTGCTGTTAAGTCAAATCATTATTTCAGCTTATACACGTCCCACTGTTGGGCTCAAGCCTCCTCCATAATAGGAGGGAAATTGACCTACTATACTACGCTGGTCGGACGTGTTGGTATAGGGTTTCATTTCAAGCTTTCCTTCTCTTGCTCATATTCATTATGTCCCTTAGTCGTCTTTTACACACAAGGAAAGATGAGAATAATGAGTAATATTAAGTAACGTGATAAGGGTTATATTCAATACGGCGATAGGCTGGCAGATGGATAGATGGATGATATTAAATTCATTTGGTTAAATTTTTAATTTCTATAATATATGACTTAAGTTATTCTAGCTGCAAGACTTTGCGAGACTCTTGCTGCAAGAACAATACTAAGCCCGAGACTCGAGTGCGCAATAACAAAACCAAGACGAGACCAGGTGTGATGATGCAAGACCAAGACCAAGAATAATCCAAATCTCGTCAGAACAAAAATCGATGTACAAAAAACATCGATGTATCGAAACATGATGTTTTTTTGGGGATCTATAAAGTATTAGATACTTTATAGATTATTTAAATTTTAAGAGTAATAAATTACAATCTATTTTATGCAAGCATGTTTTTACATGGATCACCATCATTTGCATGATGTGATAAGCCTTCTTTAGGGTTCCGTACCCGAAGGGTAAAAACGGGACCCTATTACTAAGACTTCGCTGTCTGTCCGTCCGTCTGTCTGTCACCAGGCTGTATCTCAAGAACCGCGAAATCTAGACAGTAAACATTTTTACAAATTATGAATCTCTGTTGGCGCTATAACAACAAATACTAAAAACAACATAAAATAAATATTTAAGGGGGCTCTCATACAACAAACGCAATGGTACGGAACCCTTCGAGCGCAACTCTAACTCGTACTTAGCCGGTTTTAGAGATTGCCACGATGTTAAGTGTTTGGCAATGAATAACGTGATTTTTAATAATATTCTGAAGGTAATATCAAAAAACGCGCTTAATAATTTGACGAAATTATATCGGTATTTTACACACCTTTAGTACCTTTTATCTGCTAAAGCCACCGTTCGTACCTGTGTTGGGCGCATGCGCTGACAAACTTTCAGCTTTAATAAAATAACGAAGGTCTGGGGTTCACGGGCTCTTGTGTTATAAGCAATGAATATTAGTATATATGACAAACTATGGCGACAATATAGACAATTTTTAAAATGAAAATTGGTTTTTTAATTTTTTTTTTATAAAAGACAACACCCTGCACTATGAAAATAATTCTTGTATTATGGGGGACTTTACAAACATATAATTTAAAGGCAAAAATTACACCCAGAGTCGGAGTCGGAATAACAATTGTCCTGCGTGGGAATCTAACTCGACACTGCCATAGTAGGTCGGTTGAACCACTACGCCAACTGTACACTCAAAGATTGTTAGACCATTGCCTTCTTAGATACCACTTAATAAATAAGTATCCATTAGTAGCTTCTAATTAGCAAAAAAAAAAAAACTTTAAAGAATGTTTTGATTCCAAAATTATCATGAACACACTTTACCATTTAAACATCAACAAAAGCCTTTACAAAATAAATTACTCAAGAGAATTAATAAATACAATTTTCGCAAAGCTTTTACAGCAACGTACTATAGATATTATTATATTGCTTATAAATTCTATTCACGTAAAAATGCTTTTAAAAGTATTCAACATAAAGGATCATAAAAAACACACATCTTTATAAAATTATATTCTGGCACAATCTCATTTTCAATAAACTAACGAAAAAGTCTGAAAAGCTTTTACAGCGAATATGTTAATAACCTAAGTTCAAACAAAGCTTTTCTAATTTGCTTAAAATATCTATTGATTCAGATACCGGCACATACGGTAAAGTTCTAATTAAAACTCTTCAATATCTGGCATCTAGATTTTCAAAGGGAAGCCTGATTAAAAATGTCTGGATTGAAAAAATAATGAGTAAGTCTTTATTAGCTACATCATATTATACGAGTTAATATTTGAATATATGGGATAATTAGTGGCCATATGAGTACCATCATCATCATCATTTCAGCTTATAAACATCTCAGTATTGGGCTTGAGCCAGCTCCATAATAGGAAGAAAAGTGACCTACTATACCATGCTGGTCAGACGTATCAGTGTAGGGTTTTATTTCAAGTATTTCATCTATTGCAATGATATTATGTGCATATTTAATTCCTTAGTCGCCTTTAAAAGCCATGGCCAAGAAATGGGGTGGTTAATAGTATTTTGGTACTATCACCACACGGAAGGTAGAATTTGATACCAATAAAGATATGTTTTTCACTATAATCTCTAGTAGTATTTATATTTGCCGCCTTTTGCGAGGCTGTCATCTCGCGGAAAGAGGCAGCGGACCATGTGTGGGAGGAACGACTCCACGCGGAGACGGTCCTCCGCTGGCGACCGGCGGCGGCGCAGACGCGAGCACCTGCGCCTGATGCCGCTCTAGCAGAGGCTGTGGGTGACCGGACCAGGGATTTAGTCCGGCACCCGCAGAAAGGTTAGCTCGCGACAGCGATCAGCGTCCCAGTTAGGGACGGCGATGGGAGGAGGAGTGCGCTGACAGTAACCCACCCCAAAAAAAAGTAGTATTTATATTAGTGTAATAGTATTTGTTTGATCATTTATGAACATATTTCTATAAATTTGACGAAGTTAATGGTAATATCGTGTGAGTCGTGGACCAGGAGCGTGGTGGTACTGTTTTTCAAGAAGAGTGATAAAACGCTCTTAAGGAACTACAGACCCATCTCACTCTTGAGCCACGTCTACAAGTTGTTCTCAAGAGTCATTACGAACCGACTCGCGTGCAAGCTCGATGACTTCCAGCCGCCCGAACAAGCCGGCTTCCGAAGAGGTTATAGTACCATAGACCACATCCACACGCTACGCCAAATTATACAGAAGACCGAGGAGTATAATCGGCCTCTGTGTCTAGCGTTTGTGGACTATGAGAAAGCCTTTGATTTTGTCGAAACTTGGGCAGTGCTGCAGTCCCTTCAGCGGTGCCAAATTGACTATCGATACATAGAAGTGTTGAAATGTTTATGTAGAAACGCCACTATGTCAGTCCGCATCCAGAATACGAGTACGAAACTGATCCAGTTGCAGAGAGGTGTGAGACAGGGAGACGTCATCTCTCCGAAACTGTTCACCACTGCGCTGGAAGATGTCTTCAAGCTCTTAGACTGGACCGGACTCGGCATCAACATCAACGGCAAATACATCACTCACCTTCGATTTGCTGACGATATCGTAGTCATGGCAGAATCCATGGAGGACCTTGGCACTATGCTCAATGACCTCAGCAGGGTATCCAAACTAGTGGGTCTACAAATGAACATGGACAAGACGAGAGTCATGTCTAATGCCCATTTCATTCCTGTACCGGTGCTAGTTGGGAATGCGAGTCTCGAAGTTGTGGATCATTATGTTTACCTAAAACAAGCAATCCAGTTAGGTAGATCCAATTTCGAGAAAGAGGTCAGCCGACGAATCCAACTGGGCTGGGCAGCGTTCGGGAAACTTAAGAGGATCTTCTCGTCCAATATTCCACAGTGTCTGAAAACAAAGGTTTATAACCAGTGTGTATTACCAGCGATGACTTATGGCACTGAAACGTGGTCTCTAAATGTCGGCCTCATAAAAAGCTCAAAGTCGCTCAGCGTGCTATGGAGAGGGCTATGCTCGGTATTTCTCTACGTGATAAAATCCGGAACACGGAAATCCGTAGAAGAACGGGTGTAACCGACATAGCCCACAGAATTAGCACGTTGAAATGGCAATGGGCAGGCCACATCGCTCGTCGAACCGACAATCGTTGGGAAGGTTCTTGAGTGGCGACCACGATTCGGACGGCGCAGCGTAGGACGACCCCCCACCAGGTGGACTGAAAACATTCTCAAAGTCGCAGTGAACCGTTGGATGCAAGTGGCGCAGGACCATTCCAAGTGGCATTCTCGTGGGGAGGCCTATGTCCAGCAGTGGACGTCTGTAGGCTGATGGATGGATGGATGGAATGGTAATATCGCCACGCTTAGTGTGCTCTCTTTCGTCTTTGGTGGTCACTGTTTTGATAATTGTCAAATGTAATTACTAATACTTAAGTAGGTAGTAAGTGTAAATCTAGATTATTAAAGAATCTTTAATCAGCATTTTACCCGCGGGTGTCGTAACAGAGTAGCCTGTGGTGACAGAGTAAGAGTACAATTCGTCATATTCTATCTTGCCCGCGGGTATCGTAAAAGACGTCTAAATGATATAAATATTACTTGAAAAGGTCGCAGTAGTAAGTCTAGTTTAATGAAAACTTTTAATCAGCTTTTTCCCTTTTGGTGACGGAGAAAAAATACAAGTCACCACTCTCGATCTTGGCCGTCGGTGTGGTAAAAATCGACTAAGGAATATAAGATACACATAACTTCGTGCAAGAGAATAACACGAAATAAAATGTCTACCAACATGTCTGACCAACGTGGTAGGGTTGGTTGATTTCTATCCTATTGCGGATGAGGCTCGAACCCAGCAGTGGGACGTATATTAGTTGAGATGTTGGATAGGTTGTAATACTGAAGTATGGATTAATAAAAAAAAAACCTTTTAAAACAATCACGTACAGAAATTGGGCTTATAGTATTCCTAGTGAAATGTTCATATGTATGATTTGTTCGGCCCAACGACGAAGGCGACGTGCATCGTGGGTGGGTTGCGGATATGCGTGCTTACGCCCCTCTGTCGCCCAGGACGGAGTGGTGCGAGGAGCGCGCCGACCGCAACCCACCCCAAAAAAAATGTGTATGATTTGTTATATATGTTTATTATCATACAGATAAGGTAGTTCTATTTATTACATCCTTAGGCTATTTTATGCTAGAGTAATCTATTTAATTAAGAATGGATATTACCGAATGTAATACACGCTCAAGTAAGAAAAGTAAATATATAAAGTTCTCTAAATTCAAATAAATAAATTTCTCGTGTGGTAATTATTATTCCGTGTGGTGACGGAGTAAGCATACAATTCACCACTCCCTATTTTGCCCGTGAATGTCATTAAAGACGACTGAGGGATATAATGTGCATATATCATCTATGCAAGAGAAGGAAAACAGGAAAATAAAACCCTCTACAAACCTGTCTGACCAACATGGTAAGATCGTAAGATCAATTTCCCTCCTATCGTGGAAGCGGCTCGAGCCCAACAGGGGGATGTATATGAGCTGAAATAATAATAATAAAAATAATAGTCTGAACCCAAACAAACCAAACCCAACAACCCCGTAATCAGGTTTTAGATATCATAATTGCACAATAGTATTACACCTACCGTTGGCAGTCTACGAATGTTATGAGCAGACGTGGAGTGTCATCGTTAGATGTCCCATCCCATTTTAATATTGAATTTATCCAAAGGCCTCTGCGTTGATTCCGTATCCCCATGTAAGCCTTTCAAAGGACGGGGTATCTTCTCTAGGGAAGATCCCGTGAATCTAAAGGAGATACAAAAAATAATAAAAAAACTGTTTAAGAATACATCCATAATTTAAAATAAGATTTTTAGGGATTTTAAGTCATTTTGTGAGCATGAACGCTGAAAACGCCGTAAAAAACGTCGGGAAATCAAGAATCAAATACACACGCGATAAAATCAAAATAGTTTTATTTGAAACTAGCAACCCGCCCTCGCTTAGGTTTCAGTCGCCTTACCCGCGTAGCTCCCATTCCTGTGAGAATACCGGGATAAAATATAGCCTATGTTACTCCCTTATATTATAGCTTGCCATTGGTGAAAGAATTTTTGAAATCGGTTTGGTGGCTTAAGTGTGAAAGCGTAACAAACAAACAAGCTTACTTTCGTATTTATAATATTAGTAAGGATGTGTAATACTCGCGTGAACATCATAAATCATACATACATCATGTCTTACTTTCTCATGCGAATCGCAAACGTGGACTGAGACAACACTACATAATTGAGCAGAAGTAGTGTACCCAGAAACTTTAAAGGCCAAATGCGATTTAAGACACCTATTAAGCTTAGTAATTTTCCCGCCGAGACGTCATTGCCCATTGGGCAGTCCGGTTGGAGAGGCCTCGGTTCGGGGTGCGAATCGTGGAGGCCTTCCGGCCGGTGCTGATGCAGTGGTTGGAAAGGCGGCACGGGGTGCTCTCCTTCCGACTAGTGCAGGTGTTGACGGGGCATGGGAGCTTCGCCAAATACCTGCACAAGGTCGTAAGGAGGGAGAATACACCGTCCTGCCACCACTGCGATTGCGATGAGGACACGGCGCAGCATACGCTCGAGGCCTGCGCCGCTTGGGCCACGCAGTACCGTGAACTCGTCGCAATCATCGGTGCCGACCTGACGCTGCCGGCCATCGCTAGGGCGATGGTCGACAGCGTCGGGAACTGGAACGCGGTCGCAGTCTTCTGTGAGACAGTGACCTCGCAGAAGGAGGCGGCGGATCGCCTGCGCGAGGAGCGCAGCCTCGATGAGGAGATCCGCCGCCGGCAAATGGGGCGGCGCAGGCGCAACTACCTGCGCCTCATGCCGCCCTAGCCAAGGCCGCGGGTGACGTGACCGGGGATTAGTCCGTCACCCGCCGAGAGGCTGACCGCGTGAGGAAAGAGCGACGTCCTCCCCGAGGGGGGGACGTCAGTCGATGGGAGGGTACCCCAAGTTGGGGGTATTCCGTCGGGCCGACCACTGACGACAAGTTAACTCTGCTCCGGTGGTCGGCCCAACGACGAAGGCGACGTGGTTGTCGGGTGGGTTGCGGGAGTTGCGTGCTTAAGCCCCTCTGTCGCCCCGGACGGAGTGGTACGGAGGCGCGCCGACCGCAGCCCACCCACAAAAAAAAAAAAAGCTTAGTGATTTTGATATTATTTGTATTAGCACCCATACTGGGGAAGCTTATATCCAACAGTCACTGTCGAGCCTCTTAAAATGATTTACAATATAACTGGAATTATCGTACATTCACAAATTTTGACAACAGTCATTATTTCTGATAAAAAGGAATATAAAATCAAATGGTTTAAATAAGTCAAATTTTATCTTTCGGTTTAGTTTCCAAATAGGGCACTTACCAGTAACATTTATAAAACAGTCTAGAAAAACTTTCAACGAAGGTCGTATATTAGATTTAATACAATTTGAATTGTACTTAGAAACCCTATTTAAACTCTGATATATTTTGTTTCTTTCTTTAAAAAATATAACTAAGATTTTTTTTGTCCAATAAATATACGAATTTTAAGTATTTTAAATTATTGGTGTCGTGGATAGTAAGAGTACTACGTATATACCAATACCGTAAAACCAATTGTCGATTCATTCTCGATTTCACAGATTCTCGATTTTACAGAGATGTTTAAACACCACATTTATAAGAAAATATTTACACATTGTTCTATCTCAGAACAGTGGCTATATTATGAGAACTCAGAAAAGTGACTTAGTACAATTATTTAATTTTTTTTTTATGGGCGTGCTAGTCTGGAGAAAAGTGCAGCCGCGCGGTGGCATATCACACCGTATTCCTAGGGAGGCCCCACTACTGATGCAGAGTTCTTAAGATCCGTGACTAGCCCAGCGCATTACCGTCTCGGGTACCGTTCCTATCCGACTGTCCTCTCAGGGAGTCACTCTTGCGTGATCAGCCTCTCTACACATGACGAAATGTTCCCCGGTCCAATTTTTCAGTTAGATTTGTACTGAGCTTATTTTGATTTTTGGGGCGTGACCTCACTTAGGCACCGTACTAACTAAATCGATACAACGTTGGGAACGGATTTCGAAATAAGGGTTTAAATCCCGTGTGTGATAATTGTTTTTACGATTTACCAATGAGTTTTTTTTTATGTTACATTAAGTAAAACCTACTTTCCTTCCTAATAGGTCTTTAAACGATAATGCAGTTATGCTTAAAGGGGTAGGCAGAGTTCTAGTTTATTTACATTTACTAAGCATAGTTCCTGAATTTTTCTTGTTATTAATAATATCTTGATATACATGTAATAACACTTGCCCAACCCCAAAATCAGAACGAGAGCTTCAAAATCGGCAATTACATACTTATAACCCTCCAACTCGAAGGAGTAATTTTTTAAATTTAAATTTAATGGCAATAATTCCATCATGGCGTATGACGTTTGCAGGAGTAACAAAAAATAGAAGTGTTTTTCAGCTTTTATTGCGTTTAAAGTTTATTTATCATTCATTGCAGGTCATATACGTCCCACTGTTGGGGTTGAGCCTAATCCACAATAGGAGGAAAATTGACCTTACTATAATCATGTTGGTCAGACAGCTTGGTATAGGGTTTTGTTTCGAGTTTCCTTCTCTTGCATAGATTTTATATGCGTATTATATCCCTAAGTCGTCTGTTACGGCATGTACGACAAGATAGGGAGTGGTGAATTGTATTCTTACTCTGTCACCACACGGAAAAGCTATCATCGTAGAAGAGAACTAAATAAAACATGCAATGTGTTCTAAATAAAACATGTAATGCATCATCTGTGTAAGAGAAGGAAAGCTCTAAACAAAATCCTGTGCCAACCCTATGAACTGCGTGATATAGCAGAATAAAATTGTTCAATTGCCCCCCCATTCTACAAAAGTCTCGGTCGCAGGAGTAGGAAACTAATGTAATTTAGATACAAAATATTCTGTCTTTGAAAGTAGGAAATACTTTTAATTATGGAGCAATTTTGTTATTTTCTAATGGCGTACATGTTACTTACATTTGCTAATGAACACTCAACTATAATGAAATAAAAAACGTTTTGATCATTGAACTATAAGTAAGTTTGTTTAAAAATCTACCATACTGATATCTTGTCAGTAACTTTATTATACGCCAAAACAAAAAAGGGATTGCAATATTTCAACCGAGGTTTTTTACTCTATCAAACATCACTTGGGCGCTTAACCACGGTCGACGGGGTCGGGTACCCACAGTATTATCTTGCGTCCTTCGCACGGCTCACTCTAATGCTCTTTATGTTTTTATTCCATTACTTTAGGTCGCACCGCGAATGTGCTCTCCGGTTTATTCTCCCGCCGGCTGTCGTTAAGGTAACTTATTGCCATAGGTAATTCTTTTTACCAACGCTGCTTATTTTAACACGGCGATGTTTTTACTGCAAGTAAAATGCTGGCAAGTTAAAAAAGTGTACATTGATATTTTCAGCTATATAAATAAATAAAACACTTTATTATGAAATATAAAAGAATGGGACATTAGTAGGTATAAGTCTCTTTCATAATGGAAAGGAAGTGACCTACTATATTGTATTAACTATAAGATGAAATAGGTCATACCTATTTCCCTCTCAACTATTGTTAATTATGACTTATCATTCTGTAGTATTAAGTGATATTTTCACGCGATTACTGTGTCATAAGAGAATCAAAATTTAAAATAAAACCCTATACCAACTTGTCGGATCAACAGTAGTAGGCCATTTTCCGCTCTTAGTATGGAGGAGGCTCAAGCCCAACAGTTGGACATATATAGGTTGACCTGATGATGATGATTATGTCAAAAGAAACATATTTGAACGTGATCATATTTTACACTAAAACGTTATTTACAAATACTATATATTCAGTTACATATTTTCTCTACATTACTATAAAAGATGATAAGTCCGTTATATATTGTAATATAGATGCTTAACATGCTATATGTACAATTAACGAAAACTATCTTCTCGTTAATTTAAGATATGGTATGCTAGGCATGTATTTATAGAAGACTAGCAACCCGCCCTCGCTTCGCTCCGGTTTCAGTCGCCTTACCCGCGTAGTTCTCGTTCCCGTGGGAATACTGGAGTAATATATAGCCTATGTTACTCCCTGATATTATAGCTTTCCGTTGATGAAAGAATTTTTGAAATCGGTTCAGTGGTTTAAGCGTGAAAGCGTAATAAACAAACAAACAAATAAACTCACTTTCGCATTTATAATAGTAGAAGGATTATTTGCTTGCGAGATATGATATGATGCGTTGAACTTGAACCAACGTCCAATGACAATCTTGCCAATTAGACTAGCGTGAGTAGGTAAGTATAGTAACCTAATTATCACTCGCATTCTCGTCGTTACCAAAGACCTATTATAATAAAATATTTACAACGTTGTTTCGAGTTAACACTCAATTCACATTGTACAAAACGTTAACACGATCAAATAAATTTATGATTAATTTTTTTCTGAGATTAGGAATGAGTATTAAAAGAGAAGTCTGACAGTGACTCCAGCGATAGAAAAGATAAGAAGCGCTAGATTATTTTGGTAAAAACGTATGATTAAAAAGGATGAAAGACGTGATTGGAAGGATTGTTATCGTGGGAGATCCAAAAAGAGATTGGTGGGCAGTACGAATAATAATATGATTGTGAAAGGATTGAGGACAGATAAGACAGGAGATAAGGCCCTATGGAACGTAAAGATATGTTATGGCGAGCTCAATTAGTGTAGGAAGATGGCAGCAGGCATTTGTTAAGCTTATAAAAACTGCCGTACCAATTAGGTCCGAGTATAATTATAAATTTGATAAATATGAAACTTTTAGCCACGAATAATAATTAAAAGACAAAGTTAAATTATATTAAAACGATAAAATTGCCTATATCGAAAATTATTCCAATGAAAAATTTACAAGAGAATTGTCTAATTCATGAGTAGGGGGGAATGTTAATTACACAAATTAGTTACATTGGATCTAGCGACAAAATTCAAAGTTTTGAAGAGTACAGAGTACAGACTTTACGGACGTGAGTAATTTACTAATGCACCAGCGTCGACATTTCGTTTTGCTATGGAGAATGAAATATGCGGAGGGGACGATTGAGCTGCATGGAGCGGACACAGAAAGTGTGCATTACAAAAATTTGCCTGTACGAAAAAATTGTGACGAGTATTGTGGGTACGATTCCCATGTTGCTTTACCTTCATTGCGCAATCCATAAGTGATTAATTCGAATCTAGATATAATATCTTAAGTTTTTGGGTGTTAATCAATTACCATTTATATTTTGAGCTATATTTTACAGAGTTACTAGCTGACTCAACAGACGTTGTTCTGTTCAAATAAGCGCCACCTACCAGGTCTAATGGTGGAACTAAACTATTCTCGAATACCCTTAAACATGCACAAAAATTTCATCAACATCGGTTCAGCCGTTTAGGTGGAGTTCAGTGACATACACAGGTACACAAGAAATTTATATAAACTCATTTGCAAAAAAAACGGGCGGTTTTGATTTTCATTCATATTTAAAAAGATACAATACCAAAAAGGTTTCAATCGTTTGTACACGTTACTGGCCGGTTTTAAAAATGCTGTGGTATTTAAAAAAGTACGTTCTAAATTCAATTTTTCATTTGATGTTCATTTTTACAGAAAACCCCTTTTTATCCTACATTTTTGGCGCGAAGTTCCAGAAGTTAACATCGACTTTCATAACTTTTATTCAATTTTTATCGATTAATTTCATATCCTTGACTGTCAAAGCTTTATTTAATGCTGTTTGGCTGTATCAAAAATGGTAGATAAAGTGGTAAAAGCTACCAAAATTATCGCGCTGCTTGAAGAGGGTTGCAGCCAATGTTTCGTGGCTAGGAGGCTAAATGTTAGTCGCTCGACAGTCCAAAGGACCTGGCAGCGATATCAGGAGACTGGTTCCGTCGAGAGAAGGCCTGGTTCTGGAAGAAAACCATGTACCCAACCACGGGATGATCGTTTTCTTGTGAGTCGCGCATTGAGAAATCGCAAATCTTCGTATGTGGATCTTAAGAACAACCTCCAAGAAGTAAGAAATGTGCATATTAGTCTATGGACGGTCAGGAGGAGGCTTCTCGCTGCCAATATACGCAGTCACCGCCCGGCCCGCGGCCCCAAATTACTCCGTGAGCACAGAGTTCACAGGCTTAGGTTCGCTAGAAATTGTGAATCATGGACTCAAGACGATTGGAATAGGGTTTTGTTCTCTGATGAAGCCAGGATATCTCTGTTCGGTGAAGATCGACGTCGGCGAGTGCTAAGAAGACAAGGAGAACGCTTTGCAGAGGCATGTTTCGAAGAAATCACACCTTATGGTGGGGGCTCTGTTATGTTTTGGGCAGGAATAAATTCAATGGATCGTACAGAGTTAGTCTTCATTGAAAACGGCTCACTGACTGGGCATCGATACATAACGGAAGTTCTAATTTCTCATGCACAACCCGCATTGGCCGCTCTAGGTGAAGACTCGATTTTTATGGACGACAATGCTCGCGCCCACCGATCCCGCGATGTTAATGCGTATGTGCAAGAGGTCGGCATTCGTCGTTTGGATTGGCCAGCTCGAAGTCCCGACCTCAATCCCATAGAGCATGTCTGGGACGTTCTGAAACGGCGTGTGAGATCAGTACACCCGGCTCCGCAGACCATCAGAGAGCTGAAGAATGTGATTACTGCGGAGTGGGAACGTATTCCGCAAGCAAGTATCCGGGATATACTCGCTAGCATGCCCAGACGAATTCAAGCTGTGATTTTAGCTAGAGGGGGTCACACTCGATACTAAACATTTATCTGCTTTTACTTTATTAAAGAAAAACAAACAAAAAAGCTTTTTTATTTTTACTTCATGAGCATATGCACTACTAGCGAATATACACTACTAGCGAGGTTTAGCATTATTTCCCATAAATTGTATCTAAATTTTATGAAATACTGATGAAAACGATTATTTTCTTATTAATTTAGCAAATTGTGTGGATAAAACTACCTATAATTATCAAACAAAGAAATATTAACATTTGAAATGGTTCATTGCTTAGGTGCCCGTTTTTTTTGCAAATGAGTGTATAAAGATTATCAAAAAAAAATTCTGCGTCTAACTCTAACGTCTACCAAATAAAACAAATCAATATAATAAAAGTATATTAAGAAAAAAATCCGAGCTTGCATTTAACAATACACTGGTAAATTATTAATGAATAGTAAATTGAGATTCTGGCTTTCTTAACCGCTGAACTGATTAATTTGAAATTCACATGCCCTTTGTCATGGGATTGCTCTAAAAATATTAAAATAAGAAAATATTCACTACCACTTTATTCTAAGGATGTTTAGAAATTTATACAATCCAGGCTATGCGCTCTGTATATTGCTGAATTAATTGTGAGTTTTATTTGAGCATGGATACTTTTAACGGATAAACTTAGTATAATCAAGTGTAATGTATCAATTTAACACGAGTTTATAATGTAATCCAAATAAGTAGGTACTATATATATTTTTGGCTTACATCACACACAATTATCGAATAATGGCTTATTCGATAAAGCAAAGACTACTTAGATTTATATATATACTAGCTAAAACAACATACGCTGACTGTTTTATACAAATCGTTTGCTCATAGCGTCTATCTAGTCTTAATTCAATGTTATACTTGTGGTCAAAATCCATCTTATATATATATAAATGTGCTATCTAAGCTCTTTTAATGAAAAGTTGGAACAAGAGAAGGAAAACTCGAAATAAAACCCTATACTAACCCGTCAAACCAGCGTGCTATAGTAGGTCAATAACCCTCCTATTACAGCACTATCATATATTAGGCGAATTGAATTTGAAAAAAATTAAAAGGTGATATTATTCAAGTTTAAAAGTTTATAGTATGTAGGACGCCATGCCACAAAATTTTGTGTAATGTAATGATATACACCATGCTTGTAACGGGCTAACAATAAGGACATTTCTAATGATACTTTTCCTGTCAAATAGTGAGTAGTTATTTGTAAATTATGTGGGAACAGATGAACATGCATACACATATATCGACAGCACAAAATCCTCTTTTGAGATAAAAACTACATATGTACGTCTACATACAAATATCAGTTTTAAACTTACAAGTTCTAAACAAGATTTTAAAATCGCTGTATATAAAAACCGCTACCTGTTCTCAATATATACTATCCTCAAGTACTTAGCATTCCACTTATTCAACGCGTGCACCTCGCATCATATTTGCAGCTTTCATTACAGATATTAAAAACTATGCAACCGAGATCTGATTCGTTAGTGCAAAATAATGCACTGTTTGTTAATTGTATTGTTTGGCATAACAAAATCTATAGATCTAGTAGGTTATGTCGGAGTATATTACTATTAAAACGCTACAATATTTGTTTGTTTGGACACGCCAAACTCAAGAACTGCCGGTTAGATTACAAAAGTCTTATTGCACGTGTTGTAAAAAAAAACGTAATCCGTATGGTGACAGGGTCCGAATACATTTTACCACATCCTCTCTTGCCCATGGGTGGTGGATTTAATAGGCATTTGACATTTTTACAAAGAAGGAAAATTGTCAAAATAAAACACTTTACTAATACCAGCATGTTATAGTAGGTCGATTTCCCTCCTATTGTGGAGGATACTCGGACCCAAGAGTGGAACGTATATGAATCAATAATACGTAGTTTATTCATCCGAAAAGTTTGTAGACTGTAAAACATAATAGGAGAGAAGCAATGTTTTTAAATGTTTGAAATTGGGTAAAATGCAGGAGCAATGATCGTCAAGTGTTTAGCACAATCGCCGTTGTCATAATAACTGCTGAGATAACAGAAATGGTGACTGATGTACTATGAATATTATTAACGATGATATTATTATTGCTGTCACGGGACGACGTTGCAATTCAAATAAAATAATAGCTTTAGGAGACCCAACAGACATTGCCCTGTTCAAATAAAAAAATCGGTTGTCTATAAAGTCGGTTTACTGACGATAGTTGAACGTGACAACGTCATAAGAAAATACTGATAGAATAGTTTTATTTTTCAAAAGAAAATTTTAATTTCATTTGTTTGATAGATATTTTGTATGGATCAAGCCTTAAATGGAACGCCTCAGAGCGAGGTAACGCCGCATACGTCATGTTTTTTCGTGTGTGCAGCCGGGTCCATCGAATTATAAGACGTTGTCACGTCAAAAAAACGGTAAAAGGAATTTTCCTTGGAATCGATCGCAGTGCCACCTACAGGTTCCAATTATTAACGGTAACCATTCTCATATCCAGCGGAAAAGGCATAAAAAATCATGAAAATTGGTCTAGCTGTTTAGAAGGAGCTCAATTACAAACACACGAACAGTATATTTATATATATAAAGATTACCATACTGAACATAGGCCTCCCAAATATTAATGCTGCTCATTTTTCTGGTGATTCGTTAACCATTTTTACATTAAAAGTAACTTTGGGCTAGTATGGTGGTAGCTACAACTATTTTCAAGCCCTACATAGCTTGTAGATATCATAAATACAACTTGTAACAAAATATAAATTGTCAAATCATATTCCTCAATAAGTCAAAAATGTCATTATCTTACACTGCACCCCTTAAATACTTGATATCACAAAGTAATTTAAAGTACGTTGAAAAAAATTACGCTCTCTTCCACTGAACCCGTGATATCTCGAATGACTTTGTCGCTTTAACTCGAACAAATTGTTATGTCTTTACTTTTTATTCATTAAACTGAAATTTCAAAAAGCGGATTCCGGTTCATAGTAATAAATTCAGAAAGGAACTTTTAGTGCATCTAACCTATTGCTTGCATTGGAACACTCGCTAGAATAACCTTTCTAAATAATTTAATAGTTGCGTCTTTTTAAGTTGATACTTTAACAATTAACTCGCCTGTACCTCGAATTACTTGATAACTCTAAAACTCGATGTTTTTACATCACTCTTGACATATTGATATAATTGTGTATGTATATAGGTATATGAAATTAAATACAAACGTTAAACTTGAAAAAACATTTTTCAAAACTTTGGGGAACAGTATCTTTGTTAAAGTTTTATGACAGCCCTAAAGGCAATGTTAACATTGAATCGATTGGGATACGTTTTGCGTTTTAATTAAAATTTCGCCATAATATCACCTTTGAACAACCCTGCTTTGCGCTCTGTAATTATGGTTGCTTTGAGTCAATCAATGTATCCTGCCAGCTAGAATTGTTACCAAGTTGACATTATACATGTATAATATTAAGTAATAAATTAAGAGTTTTATTTTTCTATTATGTTGAAAGATATTGTCTGCATTACTTATATGTTTGTTTCCTTTTAATTTGGTTCTTACTTTCTAAAGTTATTATAATCACATCCAAAAAGGAATCAGTAAGTGAAAGATATTTCTAATAGATAGTAAGAATATATCAAAATATTATTGACTTTTCTTTTTTTTACAAGAAAAAGTTTGATGTGATGACATGTTGGGCGACATTTATATAGTATTTTGATCCCCTCGGCGTTCAATGTGTTAAACTTACACTTTTTTATAATACTGTATAAAAATTATGGCTTTACAAAGTACAATAAAGTACTCGCCGCATCTTGTATACGTAGATCTTTTAAACTTAGTACGCAACATATTCCCCGTGTGGTGATAGAGTAAGAATACGATTCACCACTCGCTCTCTTACCTATGGGTGTCGTAAACGTCGACTAAGGGATTCAATGTGCATACAATATCAATGCAAGAGAAGGAAAACCCTATAACAAACCGTATAACCAGCGTGGTATAGTAGGTCACATCCCCTTCTATCACCGGTCGATGGCTCTGTACGGCGTACCGGTGTGGGTGGGGTCCCTGACCGTCCGGCTGAGGGCCCTCTTGAGGCGACCACAGAGGGTCATGGCGGTCAGGGCCATATGCGGTTACCGCACGGTGTCGACGGAGGCAGCGTGCCTCCTGGCCGGAACTCCCCCGTGGAACCTGGAAGCGGAGATGCTCGCTGACATTTATCGGCGGGTGTCGGAGATGCGCGCCCGCGGCGGTATGGTCTCCCTGCAGGAGATCACCGCCTGGCGGGTCGACGCCCGCCGTGGAGTCATTGCCCGTTGGGCAGTCCGGCTGGAGAGTGCTCGGTACGGTGTCAGGACCGTCGAGGCCTTCCGGCCGGTGCTGATGGAGTGGTTGGAGCGGATGCACGGGGTGCTTTCCTTCCGGCTTGTGCAGGTGCTGACGGGGCACGGGTGTTTTGGGAAGTACCTGCACAAGATTGTCAGGAGGGAGAGCACACCGTCCTGCCACCACTGCAGTTGCGACGAGGACACGGCGCAGCATACGCTCGAGGAGTGTGCTGCGTGGGAGGGGGAGCGCCGTGAACTCGTCGCGATTATCGGTGCCGACCTGGCGCTGCCGACCATCGCCAGGGAGATGCTCATCAGCGTCAGGAACTAGGACGCGGTTGCCGCCTTCTGTGAGGCCGTTATCTCACGGAAGGAGGCGGCGGATCGTGTGCGAGTAGAGATCCTATTCGGAGACACGTTCCGCCGCCGGCGACTCGGGCGGCGCAGGCGCGAGTATCTGCGCCTAATGCCGCCCTAGCCGAGGCCGCGGGTGATCGGACCGGGGAATTGTCCGTCACCCGCAGAGAGGCTGACCACGCGATGGTGACCGACGTCCCAGTACGTCGAGAGGTGAGAGGTTACCCGAAAGGGTATTCCGTCGGGCCGACCACTGATGACAAGTCACATCTGCTTCGGTGGTCGGCCCACCAACGAGGTGACGTGGGTACGGGTGGGTTATGGGCCCGCGCGCCGTCCTTTCATCGCCTCGGACGGACAGGACTGCGCGTGCGATTACCATAGCCCACCCTTAAAAAAAAAAAAATCACGGATGAGGCTCGAGCCCAACATGGGAAGCTTATGAGCTTTTTTTTGTTTTTGTTCACGCTGTGGAAATGCATTTACGCACACCGATCCCCCGCCGGTTACAGGCGGGAGTGTGTGTGGGACTCGCCGGCCACAAATATGACTGAAATACCCACTAAAACCACAGCGGACCCTTCCGCGCTTTTACGGGGTGCCAGAGAGATCATCTGATGACATTCTATCCCCGACACCCCAACGCTTGGCCGTCTGGCCACGTCCTGTCATCATTCAGGGCGGTGGGAGAAGAAGAGCATATCGGCGTCTCCTCCTCCCTGGTCGCCGCCGGCGGAGCGAGTCAGCGGACGCAAGCGCCTCGCGGGCACGCTCCGCGGCCTCCTTCCTTGTCATGACAGCCTCACAGAAGGAGGCCATCGACGACCAACAGCTGTCGCTGCCGAACATCTTGGAGATGATGGTAGGCAACGACAGGTCCGTTGTTCCAATCTCCGTTGACAGGACGTGGCGCTGACGCCCCCAGGCGGGGCATACTTCCAGTGTGTGGCGCGCATCGTCGATTAGCGCGCCACACTCATGGCATCCTGGGGCCTCTTCTCTTCCAATTTTATGCAGGTACTTACCGAAGACCCCATGTCCGGTAAGCACCTGCACCATCCTAAATGTAAGGCTGCCGTGCCTTCTTCTGAGCCAGCGGTGGAGATACGGCGCAACCGCCTCCACAGTCCCCCGCCCTGCTACGGGGGACTCTAGATCTTCTCTCCACCGCCGGATTACTTCCCTTCGAGCCACTTCCTGGACTCTGCCCAGTCCCCTGATGGACACTTGCTCCCCGTTGGCTCGTACTGTGGTGCGGAACCGATACACCTCTGCCAACGCCTCCGCCACCAGCGGTCAAGGCGGGTCGCCTGCCAGTAGTGTCGCCGCAGCCCAGGACACAGTACGGTAGCCCCTAATAGCCCTCACCGCCATGGCCCTCTGCGGTCGTCGCAGGAGGGCTTTGTTGCGGACGGTGAGGGACTCCGACCAGATAGGAGCACCATACAGTACCGTGGACCGCAGGATGCCGACGTAGAGACACCGGCATGACGACCCAGGACCGCCAGTGTTCGGCAGAAGCCTTCCCAGCGCCGCGGCCGACTTGACGAGCCTCGGGACGAGCTGGGCAAAGTGTGGCCCGAAATTCCACTTTGAATCGAGGTGCAGACCCAGATATTTTATCTGGGCCTGCACCGGCACGGCAACCCCAGACACACTGATGTGTGCTCCTCGAGGGGGACCTCGGTGTGGGCCATGGAAAAGGAGGGCCTCGGTTTTGTCCAACGAGACCCTCAGACCCAACATACCAATCCGGTCGACGACGAGTGCCACACCTTCCTCTGCCAATCGGGCAGGGCCCCGGAAGTCCGCCCGCTTCACTGTGATCAAGGTGTCATCTGCGTAACAGATGACCCCCATCCCAGGAAGGAGCCGACCCCGTAAGAGCCAGTCGAACCCGACGTTCCACAGCACCGGACCGAGGACTGAGCCCTGTGGGACGCCGCACTCTACCCGTTGGCGGTGTATACGCCCGTCGCCCCCCTCCCAGAGCACGTACCTTCCCTCGAGGTACGCTTCCAACAGTCTCATAAGATATGTAGGCACTCTATGGTACCGGAGTGCCTCCTTCAATGTCTCGTGTGGGAGACTGTTGAAAGTGTTTTTTATATCGAGCGAGACTGCGAGGACTTCCTTTTTGGCCACCGCTTCGGTGGCCAAAGACTTTAGAGCGGCACGCGCGTCAATTGTTGACCGGCCGCTCCTAAACCCGTACTGTCTCTCTGACAGTCCCGGCCCGATTCCCTCGAGGTGCTGAACGAGACGGTCTGCGAGCACCTTCTCTAACAATTTAGCCATCTCATCCAGCAGCACCAGTGGTCTGTATGCGGAAGAGGAGTCAGCTGGGCGGTCCTCCTTTCGCAGTAGGCACAACCGTCCACACTTCCATTGCTCCAGAAACTGCCCGGACCTCAAACACGTGTTGAGCAGTTCCCGGAGTTTACCCTTGAGGTATTTCGCGGCGATGCCAAGTACGAGACCCGGGACACCGTCCGGACCAGGCGCCTTCCTTTTCTCACGAAGTCGGGAGAGAGCCACTTCCATTTCTTGGTCGGTAATGATTGAAATAGGGGTTTCCATCTCCACCACCGACCAAGAAGCCATTCTGGGAGGAACGTGCCCCACAAAACGCGGGAACAGTTCCTCCATTAGCCCTGACAGGAGACCCGGGTCCATTGATTCGATAATGGGGGCGCCGCAGGCACGGAGCTTGTTACGCGCCCGTTGATATGGGCGTCCCCATGGATCTCTGTCAAGGCCCGCCAGAAGCTCTTCACGGGCCCTCTCCTTCGCCTGGCTGATGGCCAGCTGCAGTGTCTTCTTCTTTGTTCTGTATTCTCTCCGCAGCTGACCCTCGAGGACGTCATCCCTGTTGCCTCTCTGAAGGCATCGGATGTAGGCACGCCGCGACCGGTTAGAAGCCACCCGGAGATTAGCAATCTCGGGTGACCACCAGTAAACTTGATGACGTGCCGGCATCTGTCGAGCTCTTGGCATCGCCGCATCACATACTGCCTCAAGCGCACTCCTCATACTACCTGCGAGCCCCTCTACATCTGTGGGTAGCTGTCCTGCTATACCCCAGCGCTGTACTATGGCAGACTCCCGGACCATTTCCAGATCAAGTTGACCAATGGCCCATTTTGGGAGTCCACCTCTTCTTCCGCGCCGGGGCCCTAGTGGTCCCCAAGGGGAGGAGATCTCGAACCGTATATATCGGTGGTCCGAGAGAGTCTCCACCCCTTCTTCTACTCTTCAGTCACTCACCTCGCAAGCGGCACCGGGGGTAGCAAACGATAGGTCCACAATAGACCCACCCCAATGCCGCACGCATGTGTGGATTGTCCCTCTGTTAAGGAGAGACAAACCGAAGAGTAAGGACCACTGTTCGACGGCCGCGCCCTTCACATTTGTCGTGGGGCTCCCCCACGCGCGAGACTTCGCGTTGAAGTCGCCAAGTACCACAATTTTTCTCGGCGACTGACGGCGAACCGCGGCGCTGACAGAGTCCAGGAATAACTGAAACTCCGCTAGGCCGCGGTTGGGGGAGAAATAAATTCCAATAATGGCGTAATCTCGCCACCCCACCACAACGTATCCATTGCCCCTCTCAAGAGGAGAGAGGGGAGGGCCGGTGCATCCTCTGGACAGAACAGCTACGTCTTCTCTGAGGTCCCCTGCCCAATTTGGTGAGTAGGGGACAAAATAGGGCTCACTGGCTACAACTAAATCTATGTCCCACTCCGCCATGGCGGAGTCCATGGAGTCCATGGACTGTACAAGTAGATCTTGAGCCCCGGCGCAGTGGTTCAAATTTGCCTGGAGGAAGCGTATTCTGTCTCCCATTAAGTGGACATTTCGGTTTCCTCCTGTGCTCTGCAGCTACTGCTTGATGCGGTGGCTCGAGGTCCTTGAGCCACCTTGCCTTTCGATGAGGGGGCTTCTTTTTTTTTTTTATTGCAAACGGTGGCAAACGAGCAAACAGCATACACCTGATGGTAAGTGTTGCTGCCGCTCATGGACCTTTACAAGACCGTTGCCTACCGCGAAGAAAGCGAAGGGAGTGTGAATGCGTGCATTGAGGCTCGGTGATACCACGGGCACCACCAAAACCCTCCACACGCAATCACCCTCAGAAAGTTGGGCTTCCGGCTCTCTCGCTCACCGAACGAAGCGCAGTAACAAATTGCTACTACTCAGACGTCGATTTTCTGCGAGAGCAGAAAGAGGTACTGCCCCGGACGGACCGGCCCGCGGCTGTAGACAGATAACTGTCGACAGTGTGGTCCTACCACTCCTCGGCTTTGCAAAGCCTTCCCCCCATCGAATGCTCTGCAGGGCGACCAGCGGCGACGCACACCGCACAACGTGGCGTAGCAGCCGCACATGCAACTGACTTGTGTCCACTGCTACTGCAACGGAAGCAAAGTTCAGAGCGGTCGACAGCGGACGGGCATAGCGGGGCTGTATGCCCCAGTTCCAGGCACCGGAAGCACCTCAATGGGAGGTTCTCCAGCACCTGAACGCCAGCCGAGCTCCAGCCAACCAGGAGCCTTCCTGCATCAGCGAGCATTTTAGCGGCAGCAACTGGGCAACGCACCTTGATCATGCCCATGCCGCAGGGTCCACGCTGGATTGGTCCAACCTGTACTTCCGCGGCGTCACAGCTACATGTGCGGGCTACTGCTGTTCGCACCTTCTCCTCCGTGGCGGAGTCATCCATTCCGGTCACCCGGATATCGACACGTTTGACAGGGCGGATGACATCCGCCACACCTACGAGCGCCGTGCGCAAATTGGTGGCCAGCTGGTCAGCAACTTCCATGGACTTGGACTTATGCAATTGCAGGAACCTGGCCCCAGTTACAGAGCGCCTTATTTTGAGACCCTCCTTAACACCCATCTCCTGAAGATTGACTCCCTGCTCGGCGCGGAGCATGGCGTCAGCATATGTAACCCCCTTTTTTTCAGCCTCCGGCTGCAATTTCACGATTACAGCCGGGGAGCGGGGAACGGCAAGTGCAGCCTTTAGTTTCTTTTGCGCCACAACAGCCGGGGCAAGAACTGTGGACGGCGCAACGGTCGCGGGGTGTTTGTGCAGGGGGGGAAGATTTTTTCTTCCCCTTCTTCACTACGGTTGCCCAGCTATCCGTTATCACCGGATGGACCGACGGAGTGACTGCCGGAGTACTGGGGGCTGTCAAGGCAGAAGCCGATGGTGCAACCGTAGGGACGGCGGATCCGGCCATAACGGACACTGCGTTCTTCCGTTTGTCGGCAGCTAGTGGCGGACGGTTCACCTTGCCGGGGAGAAGGCGATCCTCCAATCCCACAAGCCGGGCGTTCACCATCTCCCCAACCGACCTCACGATAGAAGACTTGAGTTCCTCTATGGTGTCCGCTTCCATTAGAGACGAAGAGGCAGTAGCCCTCATTGCTGAAAATTACCGGCGGTAAGCTTTAAGTTCCGCCTTGAGGGCTTCGACTTCCTGGCGCTGCCTGATATTATCTGCTCTCAGTTGGCGGGTCTCTTCTGACTCCGATTTTGAGCACAAACTATCAATAATTGCTTGCATCTCTGCTGCTGCATCCCTGAGCTTCTTTACATAAGGACCCTGTAGGTGCCCAGATTTGCGAGTAACTTCCAGGATTATTGCTGCATTGCGGCCCCCACGGGCACGTATCTCCTCCGGCCCTATGGTAGAAAGGTTCTCCGTGGTGGGACACTCCGAAGCTAAGGTATCCGCTGAATCCAAGCGTGGTGCATCTAAAACTTCTTTGCGGAAGGCCCGGCTTCTAAGCACACGCTCATACTCAACTTCCTCAGCCTCGGCGTCTCTATTTTTGAGGTCCGCCTTGGCACGTGTGAGTCCTGTGTTATGGCCCCTTTGTACCCCCTTACCTCGACGTGAGGAATTAACCTTAGATTTGGGTTCCACCTCAGTATCAGACCCCAAATCCTTTCGCCCAGAGTGACAGGTCTTCACATAATGACGTTTCCTGCCTATAGAAGTGGTGTCAGTTTCACCAGTATCACATTCGACAGCTGAGAGTGCGTCTGTCTCTCCTTCAGTATCGTCATCTATTTAGTGAAACGAGGGTTTCACTAGGTATTAAATTTATTTGTTTTGTTGATTTAATAATATGGCTAAATCGCGATATCACAATTTTCTAGCAATATTAGCAAGGCTGAATCGCGATATCAAAGTTTTCTAACGATGTTATATACACGAACCGGTCACGCGGGTTGAGAGCCCTCAGCGCTCACCCACCAGTCCGGGTAAAGTTGTCACAGCCATCTGAGGCTAACAACTAAGTCACACAAAAAAAAAAAAAAAAAACGACCAGACAACTAGTCGCAACTTTTTGAACACTGGTCGACGCGGCTGCAACGCAGCAGACGTCCCAGTACCCAAGCGACCCCTCCTACTCCCCTCCCTCAAACAAGACCCGACCCGACCCGACCAGACACGACAAGACAACGACAACAACCTGACAAAGACCGACCTAATCCAGTAATCCATTCAGAGCACACGTCCGACCACTACGAGTGCCAACACCTATCTCCGGAAGCTTATGAGCTGAGATGAGGATGTTGACGCAATCGATGTTAATACAACGTGATTTAAGTTAAAGTTTTATGTGTATAACATGGTATGCATGTGGTATATATATTATGGTAGAGAAATTGTCATGTAATAAGTATAATGAAAAACATAATTTTGTAAGCTTACATTGCAAACGTTGCACAAACTCCCCTGTCCTGTAAATTGTCCTTCTTTAAACGAGGTTTAAGAAGAGTATTTCCTTCACGGTAGGCAACGGCCTGGCTGTGCCCCTGGTATTGCAAAGGCCCATGTGCGGCAGTATCACTTACCATCACGTGTGCTGATTCCTCGTTTGCCACCGTTAGCAATAAAAAAAAAAAACTTTACGAGATAGAAATAATGTACTACGAAATGGTATATATTACAAATCGTAATCTTAAGTTCTTAAATACGTAGTACATTTAATGTAGAATAAAATCTCCTGCTGCGCTCAGCGCTGCTGCCAGGCTCGAACAGGGCTGGCAGGTGGCTGAGCGGAGCAGGAAGGCACGCGGCCAGAAGCGGAGAGCGGCGGCCAAGAGTGCCGCCGTGGCCACCGCTCACCAGGCGGGAGCTGGCAGAAAGGGGAAAAGGCCACGCAGGGGCCTCAAGTCGCCGAAGACGGCCGCGGTGGTTATCACCGTGCTGCCTGAGGCGCCTGAGAGGGGCCTCAACTATGAGGTCGTCCTAAAATGCGCCCGGCGGGAGCTGGACGTCTCCGACATCGGGGGCGTCGAGGCGAGGACCCGCAAGGCCCGGACAGGGGCTCGAATACTCGAGTTCCCTGGCGCCGAGGGCGCGAAGACGGCCGATAGTTTGGCCACGATGTTGAGGGGGCTGTTCGGGCCGGAGGATGGTGTCCGAATCGCCAGGCCTGTCAAGTGCGCAGAGATGTGCCTGACGGGCTTGGACGATTCCGTGACGGTGGAGGACGTCCGGGAGGCCATTATGGCGCGTACCGGATGTGCCTCGGACACCGTCCGGATTGGCACCATCCGCACTGGTCCGGGCGGCGTCGGTGCTGCCTGGGTGCAGTGTCCGGTGGAGTCGGTCAAGCAATTGGCCGACTCAGGCAGGCTCCTCGTGGGCTGGAGCTCGGTGCGGGAAACCGTGCTAGAGCCCCGGCCCGCGAGGTGTTACAAATGCATGGCGGTCGGGCATACCCGACCGACTGCCTGGCTGCCGGCCATCGCTAGGGCGATGGTCGACAGCGTCGGGAATTGGGACGCGGTCGCAGCCTTCTGCGAGACAGTGATCTGGCAGAAGGAGGCGGCGGATCGTCTGCGCGTGGAGCGCAGCCTCGATGAGGAGATCCACCGCCGGCGACTGGGGCGGCGCAGGCGCAACTACCTGCGCCTCATGCCGCCCTAGCCGAGGCCGCGTGTGACGTGACCGGGGATTAGTCCGTCACCCGCCGAGAGGCCGACCGCGTGAGGAAAGACCGACGTCCTCCCCGAGGGGGGGACGTCGGTCGATGGGAGGGTACCCCGCGTAGGAGGTATTCCGTCGGGCCGACCACTGACGACAAGTAAACCTGCTCCGGTGGTCGGCCCAACGACGAAGGCGAGGTGGTTTTCGGGTGGGTTGCGGGAGTTGCGTGCTTAAGCCCCTCTGTCGCCCCGGACGGAGTGGTGCGGAGGCGCGCCGACCGCAGCCCACCCACAAAAAAAAAAAAAAAAAATATAGAATAAAATTGTCACAGCATTCCACTAAAATGAATAACTTGGAAGTTATCAGGTATCTAAATTGGGAGAGCAGTGTCCGATACCGAAGATTATATACCGAAGATTATATATATACAAAACAAATTAAAAAAGCCTAATCTATATATATATATATATGAATTAGTTTTTTTTTATTTATTTTAATTTTCTTAATACTAGGTATTATATTATTTAGTTTCGTTATGTTAAGTACCAGCTATATAAATATGTACTTTTAAGGTCATCAATCAGATAAATATCGGAAACGGTTGATAATAAAACTCGTAGTTATTCATATAATATTATATTATATTCATACGCGCATACGACCAAACTTGGATAATTGAAAACTGTCTCTGTAACACATTTTAGGTAACGGACCAGGTACCCTTCTTGATTTTAATAATAGATAACATTGACGTCTACAGTACACTTGATGGCCTCTATAAGATTAGTTGATAGTTTCCAAAGCTGACTTTAGTATAATGCTGATACAATGTTTGGGAACTCAAGCCGTAATGTTTTATGCCGAATTAACTGTTTCAAAATTATAATAACAGTTTACTTGTAATTATTTAATATTAGATTTAGTATTATTTCTGTGTGGTGACGGAGTATGAAGACAATTTAGCACCCCTCGCTTGCTCGTGGAGTGTCGTAAAAGACAACTTAGAGTTACAATCATCATCATCATCATCATCTCAGCCCATATACGTCCCACTGTTGGGCTCGGGCCTCCTCCATAATGGAAGGGTAATTGACCTACTATACCACGCTGGTCAGACGTGTTGGTATAGGGTTTTATTTCGAGTTTTCCTTCTCTCGCATAGATGTTATATGCGTTTTATATCCCTTAGTCGTCTCGTACGATCACCCACGGGTAAGATAGGGGGTGGTGAATTGTATTCTTACTCCGTCACCACACGGATAGAGTTACAATATGCATATAATATCTATTATTTTTTTATTATTTTCCGTGTGGTGACAGAGTAAGAATTCAACACGCCGTCTCTTGCATGTGGATATGTCATGGTACTTTCATACGCATATCCTCATTCACACAATCCATCCAAATCTTACATCCATCCAGAAAAATATTAACAAACCTCCTTGTCACATGCATTTCTTTCTTCCTTATCACATGTCAATAACAAGACAATCTCGCACTCCTAATCTTCTCTACTACTGGTGCCACTTTCAGACTTGCCCTAATAAACTCATTTCTTATTTTTATTTGTAGAAAATAAATAGATTCATGAAATATATGACATATCAAGATCAGCAAAAAGAAAACTGTCAAAAATAAAACAAAAACGTTTCAAGTGGCAATATTACTGCATTATTATATTCGTTGCGTTTTATTGACAATATTCATAAAATTCATAGACTTCAATTCGATGAAATGTTAATAAATATAACGAAAATACAGAACAAAATACGAAAATGAATGTGTAGGCGATGGCTCAATGTGGTGTTATAAAGTTTCGATTGAACCGTCATAGATAACGAATAACAATAGTCTGGATGTAAAGCCTCTTGTCTACGTCCGGGACGGAGTTCGAGAGAAGTTTTTGTGTATCAATGTTTATGGCTGCTGGCTTCGGTGATGCTAAATTATTTATGTTGTACTAACAGTACTTTCATTTTGTGGTAGAATATTTTGAAGTGAAAACTTATGTAGGCAAGTTTGGATGGGAATTTATGTATGTCGTCATCGGAATGGTCTTGGCATCGCTGTCTGATTATTAATAAACACGCTAACGCATTAAATTTAAACGTCGAAAAACTATATTATCGTGTGCCAAACGGCCCAAATTGCATGGACAACCGAAGATTCATAAACCGAATACTACGTTGCGACCAATGGGAGAGCAAACGTGAGTAAAAGTGACTTACGAATTAGCTCAGATGGCTGCAAAGGTCCTCTCATAACGCAGTACATCTATGAAAGATTCTTACATTTTGTTAGTGAAGTTAGAGTTGTTCATATCTTTGTATACCTATGAAGCCATGGTCAGTTTTGATGTCATATTGATATAGCGTATTTTATCAAAACTGTAACGACATTAATATTTTCTTTTTTATTGCCAAGGGTGTCAAACGAGCAAGCAGCACACCCGATGGTAAGTGATACTGCCGCACGTGAACCTTTGCAATACCAGGGGCACAGCCAGTCTGTTGCCAACCATGAATAAAATACTCTTCTTAAACCTTGTTTAAAGAAGGACATGTCATAGCGCTCGGCAAACACAGCAGGAGGAAGTTCATGCCAGAGCTTGCACGTACGTGGGAGAATTGATTGCTGGAAACGTATGTACACTTAAAGACCATAAAGCTTCCAGGTGAAATGGATGAACCCTGCTACGATGTCGAGTGGTACGTTGGTTAAAAGGTGACGGCGATATCAAGTCAAACAGTTCCTCGGAGCAATCCCAGTGAAAGAGTCGGTAGAGTACACAGAGTGACCGAAAGTCTCTCCGCTGCTCTAGTGACTCCAATCTATCCGTAAGATAAGGATCCGTAGGAACGTGCTGTTTGAATCGTTGTGGATCGTTGCGAACTATTACGTCGATAGATGAAATAGCCATGGACTTGCCAGTGTCTTCCCTTTACTTTGATATACACTTGACACATACTTTGAGTAGACTGCCTCGATAATCTCGCGTTTCACACCCAGATTCTCTAAGCGATAAGTAGATATAAGTAGGAGTTATTAATATCAAAACATCGCCAAGAAAATAGAAACTTCTAGTGAAGTTAACATTATTAAGTGTAAACATAAGACGAGCTAAAGTTTATTGACCGTCTCGGATGTAGTTACAGGTATCGCGAGTAACTAATCAAGGCACAGGTAATTGTACCGGGCCGAGCTTGAAGCTGATTGGTTATTGATCCGATTGCAGTCTTGGCACTTTGCTAAAGATAGTTTCTGCTATTGATGGGAATCCGGTCATATTATGTGTCTTTAGTGGCTAGCCATGTTATAAGACAACAAAGAATTATAGAAATTATTAAATATTGAAATCAAGGCAAGTGTAATGTGGCTTTGCAGTTTGCTAATTTAAAACAAAACCATATAACATCTACTACTACCAAAACTTAATTGCTCATTGGTGTCATAAAGGACGACTAAGATCTTTACACCGACCTGGGCCAACTTCATCTGATGCCAGATATCAGGTCAAGAATTACATTTCTGGGGAGGGTTAATAACAGGCAGGCGGCAGGTCGTAAACCGTTGCATTGAACAATCGAAGTTATACATTTTTACGCCTTTATTGCGTTTGTATTTGATTTTCATATTCCCCACGTTTCGGACATTTTGAAAAGGAGGGCAGAGGAAGGATAGTCCTTATATTGTTTAAAATGAATAGACCTTATAATATGAGGTTAGTAATCTGAAATCGATAATAGTTTATACAAAGTGTATATTGCGAACACTATTTATATAAAGTTGTTGAAGCGTAATTTCTGATCAATAGGCCAGTAAATATCTTACGCATGAATATATCTATACTCAAGCGAAGTAATAATATATAGTATGCAATACACAAGTGCTAGAGGGTAGAATATAACGTATTATATTGTTTTTAAAAAGTTTTCATTCACGTAGCTTTATGATGTATTATTTTTGCAATCATAATCATTATTATTGCCGTGATTATGTTATTTACATGTAATGATAAAAATAAACTAAAAAAATATGATCTAATTGCCCGTAGACGTCGTATGAAATGGCTAAGGAATGTAAGCAGGTGCTATTTGGGCCATAGAAGCCAAGAAATCTATTTCAGTGGTCCGCTAAATTGACGATGAGAGTTAATGAGGCCGCATGTCGCTCTTCTGTCAGCCCGGGCCGTTTGAGCAGAGTATGATCAGTCATATAAAAAAAACAAGGGATGTAATCAATTAATTGATTACCAACACAGTTGTTATTTATATTTGCTCGTTGCAGATTTTCAGTACCCATTTTAGTACTGACTATCACCTTTAAGGAAATAATTTAACGCATTATCGGCACAGATAGTCATGTTTGAGAAATTGTCCATTAGAAGGCTTTTCTATTGATATATTACTATACAACTATTAAATATGTAACAAAAAAGTTGCAAACTCTATTTATAGTTGTAATCATATGTGACAAGTTAAGAATACAGTATCCTTCACCTCTTACTTGCCGTGGCAGATAAAGACAATCGACACCAGGAGTGTGGACAGTAGAATTCTTCTTGGCAACTTAAATCAGTAACTGCGATCGATGACATATGCGCTATACGTAGCGTTTATGGCATTATCTCACTGGAAAAAATCTAGGTCAAGTAGACATATAGATAGTCTTATAGATAGACTTTGTAGTAGTATACTACTGGATCGTAGATATTCAATAAAGGCGATAGTTTTTTTTTACATCCGCTACAGCTTATAGCTTGGTACAAACTACAAGAGATCAAAATAGAACACCATACAGTAAAGCAGGCGTGCGTTGGGACATCACAGTGTGCATTGTCCGTACTCTAATGCATCACTGCTAACGGACAACGCATGCGTTCTTCTAACACCTACGTTTTAACGACAACTAAAATTAATGTTCTTTTTATTGTATAGTCAAGTAGATAATAGACTTGCTATAGCCATTAATTAGTTATTTCACTTATAATTAGAATATTTCTCGGTGTGGTCACAGAGTAAAAATAAACCTTTCATGACTTAAAATCAGTTAATTAGCAAAAAAAAAAGAAGATTACAGTAATACCCTGACTTACGCTACCCTGTTTTATGCGAACTCAAAGATACGCGGTTTTCTCTTCGAGCGCTCAAGCCTTAGAGTTACTTTTTTATTCATAAAATATCAATTATTTTTTATATAATATTTTGACCATATTCTTTAAAATTATAGTCTTCTTTGAACTATAATAAAATAAGCAAAATTAAATCCCGACTTACGCGAATTTGACTTACGCAATTATCATTCGGTCCCACCTATCGCATAAGTCCGGGGTATTACTGTATATGTTATTTACATTTTAGAGGACCTAGCAGGTTTTAAGGCCCTAAAAACAGTTTCAGTTCAGTTTTTGTGATATATGTTTTTTTTAATTTTTCTATTTTTATGGGAAACGGTAGCAGACGAGTAAACAGCACACCTAATGGTAATAAGTTAAGCTGCTGCTCATTAATGCTTTGTTAGGCTGATGTCTACTGTGAAAAAAAGGCATCAACTAAACCCACCACACGCAAACACCTCAGAAATTTAGGCTTCCAGCTCTCTCGTTCACCGAAAGAAGTGCAGTAACTACTTTGCTACTACTCAAACGTCCATTTTCTGCGAGAGTGTGGTACTACCCCGAACGGACCGGCCCGCGGCTGTAGATAGACAACTGTAAACAATGTGGTCCTACCACTAATTATTTATTATAATTCCTTAATAAATTCTATAAAAGACAAATGCTTTCCATGCATGCGTCTTTGTCACCTTTACTTAAAAAAAGATTTTAACAACCTGCTACAGAGTAGCACAAATAGCTACACGTAGCTACAAGCAATCTAATAAGCCAAAATAATTATTTCTACAAGACGAACAAAAGATGAGACGAGATAATATAAGGTATAGAAATATAAGTTTTGATTAACAAGAGACTAAAATTACTACAAAATATATCTATTTAATTTTGTTCTTCGTAGTATGATAATTAAATCTGATAATACTTGGTACAGGATTTATTTAGTTAAATATTATATGCTCTATGTAATCATGTAAATGTGGATGAAGAAACATTATAGTACCCTTTCCTGCCGTGCGGTGATAGGGTAAGAATACAATTCACCACCTCCTATTTTGCCTCTGAAAATCAAAGAGACAACTGAGGGATATAATATGTATATAACATCTGTGCAAGAGAAGGAAAACTTGAAATGAAACCCTATATCAACACAATTGATCAGCGTGGCATAGTAGGTCAATTTCTCTCTTTTTGTGGAGAAGATTTCAGCTCAGGAGTCAAGGGTGCGTGGTTTGTGGTTGTTTTAAAGGTATTTGTATCCAATGAGCTTCGGCTCGGTGCTATCAATGGGGAACCTAACTGCAGATCCATGTTGGTTGTATACGCTTGTAGAATGAACAGCTTCAACGATCAAACGGTCGAATTATTACAGTACAAAATAAATAATCTTTTATAAACGGTCATTACATAGTAGTTTCAATAACTATATTGTATAGTTTAAATTGAGAGAAAATAACCAGTTGAAATTTTACTTTTAATCACTAAATATCTACACAAAAAAAAATCAATTTAATTGCTGGAAAACTTTTAAAGTGCATAATGGACTTGTTTTTAAATATTTTTTAAAATTAGATCTTGCAAATTAATTCTATCCATTGCAGCTTTGACAATGAAAATATGATTTTGCAGTTATTACTTATTTTGTATTATTAAAAAAAAAAATTGAAAATAAAGATACCTTTGCCTACTCTAACAGTGACAACGAAAGTTTCATTTTTACAAATTTAAACCTTATTATACAAATATTGTACAAAATTTAATAAAAACAACACAATAAATTTATTTGAAAAATTTCGACGTACCTTCATATAAAATCTATAAGGGTCAACTACCTTTAACACTTGCCATAAACGCAATGTTACGATACAAATTTGTAATACGTTTTTAAGGACTGAACTGACTTCCTCAAAGGTCCATGTATATAATACATTTGTTACACTCACGAATCATATTCCCGACAATATCATTTCTTGAGTTGACGTAGCATGAAATACGCCTTGAGTGACTCCGCACAACGAGGCCCACACTAAAAACGACAAGGAAGTATTATAGGATAAGCTATATAATATAAAATATAGCTATTATTTTTAAAACAGCTCACTACTATGTCAGTAATTGAAAGGTGAAAATAGGAAATCCTTTGATAATGAATTAAACGATAATTAATTATTACTATTTAAACAACATACATTTCTCTACGAGTGCTGTGTGGTAGCGGCTTCGAATACTACCAACCCTTTCTTTGCTCGTGGGTGTCGTAAAAGACGACTAAGAGCCCTAGATTGACCCGGACCAACTCCATCTGGTACCATTTGGGTCAACGATTACATTCCCAAGGAGGGTTGACGTCAGGCCGGCGGCCGGTCATAAAAGTTATTGCCGAAACTTTTTGCAATATGTCAAAACAGATGACATATTGCGTCGACCCCAAGTAATTGGGATAAGAGCAAGATGATGATGATGACATTTCTCTACGAGATAGAATCCGGAACACGGAAATCCGCAGAAGAACGGGTGTAACCGACACAGCACGAAGAATTAGCACGCTGAAATGGCAATGGGCAGGCCATATCGCTCGACGAACCAACAACCGCTGGGAAAGAAAGGTTCTCGAGTGGCGACCACATATCCGACGACACAGTGTAGGACGCCCTCCACTAGGTGGTCCGACGACCTGGTGAAAGTTGCTGGGCGTCGTTGGATGCAGGCAACACAGGACCGAACTTTGTGGCGTATGAGAGAGGCCTACGTCCAGCAGTGGACGACGATAGGCAGAAATGAGGATGATGATGAAATAACATACATTTAAAAACAATAAATTCAAGTAAAATATGTAACTAAAATGAAAAAATTTAAAAACAAATTTATTTGTTGTAGCCGTTTAAAATAGGACTACATAAGTAGTACACGTACACTATAGTAAAAATATTTTTTTTTAATTTTTTTTTTATTGCAAACTGTGGCAAACGAGGCAAACAGTACACCTGATGGTAAGTGTTGCTGCTGCTCATGGACCTTTACAGGGCCGTTGCCTACCGCAAAGAAAGTGAAGGGAGTGTGAATGCGTGCATTGAGGCTCGGTGATACCAAGGGCACCACCAAAACCCTCCACACGCAATCACCCTCAGAAAGTTGGGCTTCCGGCTCTCTCGCTCACCGAACGTAGCGCAGTAACAAATTGCTACTACTCAGACGTCGATTTTCTGCGAGAGCATGGTACTGCTCCGGACGGACCGGCCCGCCGCTGTAGACAGATAACTGTCGACAGTGTGGTCCTACCACTCCACTTTTTATTATAATAACTTAATATTTCACCGATACTGTAAATGTATCTAAAATCTGATTTGTGAATTGAATTCATGAAATATAGGATTATGGTACTGACATGTGATTACTATAATATATATATATATATATATATATATATATATATATATACATATTTATCATCATCATGATGATAAATTATATCATCATGATAATAAATTAAATGAAGAAAAATCGGCTAGGTGCGAGTCGGACTCGTGCATGAAGGGTTCTTTACCATTGACTAGGTGAAAAAAAAACGTGTGGCACTCGGGGACTGCCGCGGTAAAGCTATTGCATAACATTTTTTATCAACTTATGTAATTATAATTATTTATTTATTTTTTATTTATGCAGTATTTTTTTTTCTTTGAAATTAATTCAAGTTTTTCTTTGATATTAATTCAAGTTACACTTTTTGAGCGTGGTGACCGATATGAATTTTTTTTTCTTTTATTGAATAAATGAGAAGTTAATATCGTTTAAAATATTTTTATTGTCTTACAATTCGTATAGGTTATTCAGGAATTTTATTATTGAAACTATAGGTTTATGGTAACTGAAATAAGAAACATAAGTTTGAGACTTGATATCCTCTAAATATCTGCAGCTCATCTCGATCCGTGCGAGCTTCGTACAGTCGTACCATACACATACACGTTAAGCGAACGCTCGGCCGAGCTACATGGTAGGCGGAGTGGGTGGTGTTAGGTTTTATTTTCGTTACGGAATTTCTTGATTCGGTCGCCGCGCTCAAAGCCCACGATAAAAGCTATGCAATAGCTTAACAAGTGCATGTACCTGTTGCGCTACAAAATCGCGTTTGTTGTATGGGAACCTCCTCTAAAATATCTATTTTATATTATTTTAGTATTTGTTGTTATAGCGACGAATAAATTATTATTATTATGTATCTCCCAGTTTCACGGCTATCTTGCAAGGGAAGACACCCGGTCCTTTAAAAGGCTTACATGGGGATATGGATCCAACACGCAGAGGCCTTTAGAAAAATTTAATGTAAAAATAGGATGGGACATCTACTGATGACATTCCACGTCTGCACATAATACTCGTGGACTGCAAACGGTACGTGTAAAGCTATTGTTGATGATGGTATCTAATAAACGGTTATGGGGTTGGAGGTTCGATGGACTGGTCTAACTTAAGGCTATTGAATTGAAAACTGTCGTCTGCCTTCAATACCATTATGTTTTGAAATTTGGCAGATGATGACTCGCCAATTCACTGGATGGGCCCCCCTTATTGGTCACCATAGACACGCAGGCCATACAGGCAACAGGGGGGCAGCATTGGTGCAAGTGGCTTGGGGTGTCGAGCGGTGCGGCGCCGGTTTCACCATCGCAGTGGTTTTCCCGTAGTTATGCCCTTTAAAATGACACTTCCACCCCCAAGGATATAGCTCTGGCGACCCTTCTCTGATCAGCCGTTTAAGGCAAGCGGAGCTATTATTATTATTAAAAGAAATACGTAATTTGTAAAAATTTCAACTGTCTAGCTATCGCGGTTCTTGAGATACAGCCTGGTGACAGACAGACAGACGGACAGACGGCGAAGTCTTAGTAAAAGGGTCCCGTTTTTACCCTTTGGGCACGCAACCCATAAAAAAATCTTTACTTTAATTTAAATTATAACTTTACAAATTAAAATTACCTTTAATTTTCAAGAAGTTTTAAATGTACATATTTTACAAAAACATTTTACACACAATTTGTTTATTACAAATGGTCACACACACTGAATCTAAAAGGTGTTATTTTAAAATATAAATATACTTTTTATAATTTGAATACAAAAATCGACAACCATGTTATCTAAATAGTATGTACCGGATTCATTATTTATGACACGCATGGGTAAGTCTCATTCCATCACCTCATAGGGAGAAAGATTCAACTGTGTACAAGTAGCTAGATGGAAACCCGTCGTGTTTAAGTAGCTAAATGATGGTAAACACTGAAAAATCCAGCATGATATGCCAGGTAAGAAAATGATAGCGCCGGTAATCGCATCGCATAGCTTTCTGTATGTCACATGAATATCTAACTCGTCGTTTCAAAGACGACCTCTCTGGTTGTAATATTTCATCCCCTTCACCCCCTCAAATCATGAAACTTCTTTTACAGTGATTTGATGATATTGCACTTTGACGAACACCCGACTCTAGGGATACTCAAGCAAGAAAAAAAAGAAAAACAAGATGGATGACTACGCGTGAATGCTTAGAGGCAGATTGGAGGGTCCTTGTGCGCTTACAAACATATGTTGTAGTGAATATGATACATTCTTCAAAGGCTTTTATGTTGATTAAAATGACATCGTTGTTTCCCATCCTTTGAATTTTATCCTTGCTTAAGATATTTATAAAATGTTTTAATATTTTTTTTAAGTTTTCTTAATTAAAGTGATTTTTTTATGGTGCTTCGTAAGTCGTAGTTATCATATAGAAAAAAGTTGCTTAAGTCTGCTACAGAATCTTCGTGTGGTGTAGGTTTAAGAAGACAATATATCACCAATCATTTTTTTCTCATGGGAATCGTAAAAACCATCTAAGACAGCACTAGGAAATTGGGCAGCAGTACTACTGAGAAACTTAAAACATCAAATACCATCACCAATTCATTTCGTAAGAGTGGCGACAATGCCAATGTAACTCTTTCGTAAGGATGTTTTTGTCGGACAGTGTACGTCAGCGTACGATAGTCTAATGGATGGATAGTATAATCTTAAAAATAATAAATAGGGGGATGAAATACTTTTAGTGTACAATATTTCTAAGTAATAAAATGGTATACATTATACAGTATTATATTAATAACATAATTGTTATATATTATTTTTTATGGCTTATTTCATCGTGAGGGCGACGGCCCGGAAGGAGCGTCGGAGATCCGTGTCTGAAAGAGCAACCTGCCATGTTGGCCAGGGATGATTAGAAACTCGGTACTGGTGGTCAGCCTAATGGCGAAGGGGAAGTATTACGGTGCGTTATGGGGCCGCGCGTCGTCCTTGCGTCGTCCCGGATAGAGGGGACGGGAAAAATGGCTTATTTCATACTTAATTTCATATATTTTTACGATCATAAAAATACAGTTTTAATTTTTCAATACTGAAACAGGTAAATCGAACGTAGCACTGACTCTTGGTAATACCTAAGAGCGGAGTCGTTTCTCATATGCTCTGATTTTAGAGAGTATCATTACCAAATACAAAATACAAGTATCTTTATTGTAAAAGCAAAATCTTTACACAATATCAAATAAAATCTTGTATTTTGTGTTAGTTAAAAAATGTATTACAAAAGATAGGTAGCCATGTCTAATGATGATTTTACGAACTTGTGAGTTATTATTTTTATACCATATTTATCGTTATATTATTTAACTTTCATCAACCTATCATTTATTTTAGAGCCTCCTCCTTTCATTAAAGTCTTCATTCAATTCCTGTCCAGTAGCAATAGGCTACAGTCATATTTTAATTCATCTAGTCGTCGATAGTTTGGTCTGATAGACTCTAATGATGATTGTAACAATTATATATTAAACTAGCCTTACCCGCATAGTTCCCGTTCCCGTCGGAATACCGAGATAAAACATAGCCTACGTTACTCTTTATATAGACAGCTACCTGATAGTAAAATATTATCGAAATCGGTCTAACAATTACCTCAAACAAACACTCAAAAAAAATTAAACTGTATTTTAGGCATATGTGTCGTTCAAATAACCGTGTGAGCATGAAAAAAAACGCAGTATTTTGACGTTACAAATAGACACTTTAATTTTATTTATTTATATAGATTACTATATAGTCTAGCCTTACCTGTCAGTTCCTCCAGCTAGCAACTTATAGTCTTGTATATCCATAACGTCCATATATTGCGAAAAATCTGTCAACAATAATATATACTAAAATCAGTTTTATGTATATTTTATTCATTTCTTGAGTTCAGTAAGCAATCCATAATAGCCGACCACAAAAATAAAGTTCTGAATACTGATTACTCAATAAAATATTATAACACTATTAAAGTGGTGGTGGGTCTTCCGTGTGGTGACAGATTAAGAATACAATTCACCGCTCCCTATCTTGCCCGTAGATGTCGTAAAAGACGACTAAGGGATATAATATGCACATAAGATCTGTGCAAGAGAAGGAAACCTCTAAATAAAATCCTATGCCAACATGTCTTACCAGCACGGTATAGTAGGTTAAAGTCCCTTCCATTGTGGAGGAGGCCCGAGCCCAACAGTGGGACGTATGGGGGCTGCGATGATGATGATGATGACTATTAAAGTATCTTGAATTGCACTTTTTTATATTTTGACTATTTCATAATTAAATACAAGTAATCGCTGATAACATATTTTACATATAGTATAGGATCCCGCTATACAACGACCTTCACCGAGATGCTTATTTGATGAAACTTATTTTTTATGTAATTTAATATATCAATAAATATATTGCATATGGGTTGCCTAACAAATTTTAGTCCAGAGTATGATTCATTAATATTTTTTTTTGAACATGCACCGGTTTGATTATTAGACAAATTCTATACCGTGTGGTGACGGAGTAAGAATACAATTCACCACCCCCTATCTTACCTGTGGGTGATCGTACGAGACGACTAAGGAATATAAAACGCATATAACATCTATGCAAGAGAAAGAAAACTCGAAATAAAACCCTATACCAACACGTCTGACCAGCATGGTATAGTAGGTCAATTACCCTTCCATTATGGAGGAGGCCCGAGCCCAACAGTGGGACGTATATGGGCTGAGATGATGATGATACCAATCGAAAATATGAAGTCCATGGAATATGCAAACGTTAAATTGCCTATTCTTTTCCGGTCACAACTCTCCGGTAGCCAGGTACAAACAGATAAATCGATACTAGCATTTTGCACCGGTCTGATCAACGTTTGAATATTCTATAGGTTTCATACTTTCGATTGGTATAGAATTTGTCTAATAATCAAACCAGTACAATGTACAAAAAAAATATTAATGAATCATACTCTGGACTAAAATTTGTTAGGCAACCCATATGCAATATATTTATTGACATATTAAATTACATAAAAAATAAGTTTCATCAAATAAGCATCTCGGTGAAGGTCGTTGTATAGCGGGATCTTAGACCAATATAAAACTGAAAACAAAGGTTAATGACAGTGTGTGTAACTCATGACACTGAACATTGCTCTCTTAATGTTGGCCTCATAATAAGGTTGAAATTCGCAATGACTAGGCTACATCGCTCGTGAGCTAAGCTAACCTACTAATCTCAAATTTAACATAACTAAGTCAGCCATAAAGAATTGTTGTTATACTTTAAAATTAAGGGAGGGTACCCCAAATAGGGGTATTCCGTCGGGCCGACCACTGACGTCAAGTCACCCTGCTTCGGTAGTCAGCCCAACGACGAAGGCGTCGTGCATAGCGGGTGGGTTGCGGGAGTGGGTGCTTACGCCCCTCTGTCGCCCCGGATGGAGTGGTGCGAGGAGCGCGCCGACCGCAACCCACCCCCCAAAAAAAATCCTTACAATTAAGCATTGTAAATAAAACTACTTTTACGGATTATATCGCGTTTGTATTTGATTTATGATTGCCCGACGTTTCGAACACTTTGCAGCATTCATGGTCACGGGCGGACTAAAGTGTCTCACGTCCAACAAGTAAGATATCACTTACAATTAAGGATAAATATTTATAATTATTTAAATTCAAGGACCATTTCTTCTGAGATATCATCATCTCAGCCCACTCATGGGCTCGAGCTTCTTCCAAGAAAAAAATTACCTACCACGCTGATCAGACGGTTTGCTATAGCTTAGTTTTTATTTCAAGTCATCTTTCCCTTCCAGAATGTGATATGCATATTGTATTTTAGTCGTCTTTTAAGACATTCACGATAAAAATAGAGGGTGGTGAATTGTATTCTTAATCCGTCACCACATGGAAAATTTATTCTTCTATTTATTTTTATATTATTTTAGTGATCCCTTGTTAGTCTAATGAACTAAGTAAGCGGCTGCTCTTCAGAGATGGCCGAATACAAATTTTGGTTAAGGCCGGGTGTTATATAATAGAGCCACCCAAAGCGATTATTATTGTTTTTTTCTTCTTCAGGTCTTACAACATAAATTATGAAAAGCAAGCATTAAGTAATTAAAGCTACATAATAATAGCAAGCATTAAGTAATTAAAATTAAGTGGTAATTAAAGCTACATCTACTACATTAACACAAAATGTTGGTATGTTAAATACCTACCTATTTGTTTAAGAACGGCAGGTATATGAAAAACTATAAAACTTGTAATTTGACAGAAAGCTAGTTAAAATTTTTTGTAGAAATTCTATCCAAAATATAAGTTAACGTATAATATACTAGAATTTTATTAGTGTAAAACTCTAGTGTATACATAATAATAAGCAAATTATTTACTTAGATGAAATAGAAAATTTATTACAAGAATGAGTAGAAAACACATCTAAGTTATCTTTACATATAATAAAATCAATGATCTAAGCTACTCGCCACATTAATTATTTTGCTTATTTGATTTTCTTGATAATTTTACAAGTATACTCTATGAGATTAGTAAGTATATTATCTACAAATTAATCAAGTTAATGCGTAGGCAATAAACTATTACATCGTATACAATAGAAGATTAGTAGTAACGAAGTACGGCTATAAACTTTTAAGCAATTATCTCTACAGATACTACATAAATTTTAAAAATTACAAAAGGGCGATATCTGTCTAATCAGTAAGTACTCTTTAAATCATCATTTACGAAACGAGCACTGTGAAGAACCCACCATTACTATCACCAAATAAATCAGTGGGAAATCTACGAGACGAATGCCGAATTATTAATAACGAAAACGATTTTCAACATCAATTGGCGGCCCTTTGCGAAAATCGCCGCAATTTAGTATTCGGACCACGATCCACTCCCTTTAGCGGAGAGCAGGACGACTGGTCGGTGGGGAAAGCGACAAATCACGCGCACACCGTGGCCGAACCACTAAATGAATATTGACATCCAACTAGTAAACGGCTTGAATTGATAATGGAGAGCTGTGATGGTAAGCCACGTGATTTGATTCAATATTCTGATTTATTGTTTCATGTATTTAATTTGTTGAGTAATCAGTGGAATTTCATATACCAAAGATATTATAATTGTATTTTTTCGTACGGTAATGGAGTAGGAATACACTTCACCATCCCATTTTTTGCCATTGCCCGTAAAGACATGCTTGGTTTTACGACAGTAAAGGTGACTGAGGGATATGATATGTAGATAGAATCACAAAATGGAAAATTCGAAACGCCCGATATCAACTCGTTTGAAAGGTATCAGATTTAAAGTGGGCGTAAATAAGCTGAGAGTATGAAGAATATTTTAACGCAGGACAACATTTTGTCCGATCCACAAATTGTTGTTCCGAGTCTGGTTGTAATTTGTGTCTGTTAATTATGTTTGTGAAGTCCCCCGCAATAGAAGGATTGTTTCCTTGGGGTGTTGTCTTTTTAAAATACGTATTATATATGCCAAAAAAGAAGAAAAGGATAGTAAATTTATTAAAAAGTGCGGACTAGTGAACAGGCAGATACTCGTATCTGCATTGTCTGACCTGTCGTCGGCAGATCAGGTTATTGTACCCCGTAGCTTCCATTTGCGAAATTTTAACCTCAAGGAAAGTTTGTAGTGATTAAATAAAAAGTTTATAATACACCATAACTCTAATGGAACATAGGTCTCTGTATGACACGCAGTCGCAAATTTAAATATTATTAATAAAGGTTAGTTTTTTACAACTAACCTTTATTATTAATAATATTTAAATTTGCTTAAATATATAGGCTTCGCTCATCGAGATATTTCTTTCATTTGAAAATAATACCAAATGAATGAAAATTCTAACAGCGATCGTATATAGCCATAGACAATATCTAATTCTTTGTCAAACCTATATTTCTGCCAACCGTCCAATTTAAAGCCCGCAATGTTACTTAACAAAACCAAGCTGAACGAAATTGTAACAGATTGCGTCATCCATCTTTATATTTTTCATAATTTCCAAGTAAATAATTTTGTCCATTCTTCAGAGATAATGGAAGATGGGACAGGGGAATGCCAGGAGAAGTGGGCGGGGTTAATGAATGGCACAGATTTTGCATAATTAAAAAGGGGTGCTTCAAATGATTGCTTTTTCTATGACTAATGGTTGCGTTGACAGGCGACAATTTTGACTCTGTATCGCCGTATCTTGATGTCTTTAAGAATTTCGTGAACGGAGTGAAATACTTTTGTTAAATTTAATGCTAAATAGGAAGACAAAAGGCTTTTGATCTTCTATAACTGTATATAGTGTGTATTTATATTAAATATATTTTTATCTTAGACTTTAATTTGTAGCAAATGTTGAATCTTTTAATTCAGCCTATCGCCATCCATTTTTAGACATAGGTCTTTCAAAGGAGGATAATGACAGAATCGTTACCCTTGGCAGATAGGTTGGCGATTGCAGCCAATACCATAAGTTTCACAGGAGAATGCCGCTGCTTATGGACTTAGTGATAATTCAGTCAATTTTTACGATTCTTTCGTGTAAGTTAGTGGTGGTTAATTATGCAACAGTCAGCTTATATAAGTCTTATTGTTGGAGTCGAGCCTTCCTTACAATGGGAGGGAAATTGACCTACTATACTAAGCTGATATATGGATTTATTTCGAGTTGTCTCGTATAGATTTTATACGCTTATTGCATTCCTTACTCGTCATTTACGGCAACTACAGGCAAGAAAGGAGTTGGTGTATTGTATTCTTACTCCGTCATCTTACGGAGTGTAGTATTAATTATATTTAATAGCAGAATTACTTGTTTTTAATTAACGCGTGCTGTTTTTTTTTTGGATTTCAGTATACGCGATATTGTTAGGTATTGTTTCTGCATGGATAAACATCCTTTAATGACATAACTCTCATATGTGGTAACCAGGTACTATAGGTTATCCAGAAAAGTGCTGTATAATCAGGCTCTTAATCTGTTTTTTGATTGCCATGAGGAAGTGGTGTTAGTCATTCTCACTGAAGGGTCTGCTTGCGGTAGCTACGAGTAGCGAGTGACTCCCTTCTCTCCATTGCGGTTGAGGGGAGTGATGGCTGCTCTAGTGGCTAACTCGTGATCGGGTGCCGCTTGCGGGATCTGGTCCAGCCATGGCACTTTTTCATTATATTTAATAACTGTATTATATGATGGTTCGAAAGGCATCACACTGGGGCATATGTTGTATATAACTTTATTTCAATAAAACTAACAAATAAATAAAAAAGAAGACAATCCCACTGAGTTTCTTGCCGGATCTTCTCAGCGCAGTCGCGTTCCGATCCGGTAGTAATTTAAGGTAAAATGTAAAAAAATGACAATATGTAAGTGCTCCTACAGGGTTTACACATAATAAAGGATATAAATTTGAATTTGTGGCGGTGCATTATATTTTTAATCCATCAGCATAAAGTGTGTCCATTTTGTTATGTAATTATTTATTTAAATCAATATATTCATCTAATATATATTCAACAGTTTCATAAAGACCAAGCTATTTTATATTAAAACGTAGCAAGCGCTCAATAAAATTAGCACGATAACTTTCTTGCAAAGTTGCTGTGAACATTTTGCCCAGAGTTTCTAATTTGGTCTCTTCAGAGACATGGTTATATGGCACTCTTTCGGAATACTGAGTTTATCCAACACGTTCCTCTTATTGGAACTAACTCCCATAAGACCAGACACGCTAAAGTTTAATGATATATTTTATATAGTAACTAGATGTACCGGGCGAATAATTTGCACCATTATGATCCGTTATAACAGGACTTATTATGTATATAATTGTAACATGGTACAGGCCTATAAATTTTAGTAAACATACATTCAGAAAAAAAGAGGGAATCAATTGCCATGAGATGGCGTAATAGAATTTAAGTTTTTGACTGTAAATTTCTTACGTGTACCTACAATAAAATTGTCATATTAATTTTTTTTAACTTCATTACAGTTTTTATTCCGTGTGGTGATGGAGAAAGAATACAATTCACCACCCTCTATCTTACCCGTGGGTGATCGTACGAGACGGTTAAGGGATATAAAACGCATATAACATCTATACGAGAGAAGGAAAACTCGAAATAAAACCCTATACCAACACGTCTGACCAGCGTGGTAGGTCAATTACCCTTCCATTATGGAGGAGGTCCGAGCCCAACAGTGGGACATGTAGGGGCTGAGATGATGATGATGACAGTTTTTAATTCCATGTGGTCATGGGTAAGAATAAAGGGGATAAAATCCGTAAAATTGTTTTATTTTATTGTAAGAACAAACGGAATAAAATCCATAAAATTGTTACAATAAGAATACAATTCACAATCTCTTATCTTTCCCGTGAGAGTCGTAAAATACTACTAACGAATTTTTCTTCATCGTCGTGCTCTTCAATTTTCTGAAGGTCGTGTCTAACACTTTTCGTGAGCTTCGGCAGTACTCCTTACTAGGCTTCTCCACGAGTTCCTGTCCTCAGCCAAACGGAGGCGGTGGTGATGGGCAGATTAAGGACCTCCTTTATTTGATCAGACCAGCGCTAGGGCGCTCTGCCGCGGGAGCGTTTGCCTTATACTCTGTCAACCATGATTTGTTTCTCTAAGTTATCTGGACCGCTCCTGGCTACATGTCCGAAGTAATGTAGAATACGCTGGATGCAAACTGTTGACAGTGTTGATTTTTGCTTCAACTGATCGAGAATTGATTTATTGGTCCTTTTTGCTGCCCAGGGAATAGGCAGCATACGCCGCCAACACCACATTTCGAAGGCGTCTATTTTCTTGCGCTCGGAGGCACAGATATAATATGCAAATAACATCTGTGTAAGGAAAGAAAAGATCGAAATAATACCCTATACCAACCTGTTCGATCAGCGTTGTAATTCAGCCAGGTTAATTCTACGCTTATCGTGAAGGAGGCTTGAGTTCAGCTGTGGTACATATATAAATCCGATATGATGAAGATAGTTTTTAGTATATTAGCGCTACTAATAGATAGTTTTATTATAGGCGCAGCGGCCTCGCAGACGCCGCTGCGCACTTGCCCTGATGAAGAGCATCGGACATGCTCGAAACCCGGGTCGACGTAATCGATCTCAGCACGTGAGTGTTTTTGCCGTTTTAGATATTATAATATTAGTATATCACAATTTTAGTTTTATGCGTCTCGCTAATGCCCTCAAGCCTCCTGCAGTAAAATTAATTTATACCATATTAATCAGACGGGTTGGTACAGGGTTTTGTTACCATTTTTCGTTCTCTTGCAGTAATGTTATCTGCTTGCGTCCATTAGTCGACTTTAATGTTCATCCACGGAAAAGGAAGGGGTGGTGACAATTTTTTTAATATATACATATATGCATATAGAGTCTTTCCGTGTGGTGACGGAGTAAGAATACAATTTCCCACCCTCTCTCTTGCCAGTGGGTGTCATAAAAGACGACTAGGAAATATAATATGCATATAAAATCTTTATAAGATAAGAAAAACTCGAAACGAAACCCTATGCCAACACATCTGACCAACGTGGTATAGTATGTCAATTTCCTTTCCATAGAGGCACGAGCCTAACTGTTGGAGGAATATGGGCCGAGATGATGATGATGATATGGTGTTATAGATATTTAATTATCACGCCATAGGGGCCCAGTGATGACAAGGATGGGTACCAGTAGCACCCCCGTTTGGCGCAGAGAGGTACGTGTACGGCAGGCTATGGGGTGTCGCGCCATCCCCTCCGTCGCCCTAGACGAATCGAGTGGGGTGGGTGACCATAGCCCTAAAAAAAGATGTTTAAATATTTTATGTATTAATCTTTTATTATATTTCTACGTAGAATAAAATAAAATATTCTTAGTAAAACTTCCTTATAGACTCCATATATTTGCCTTTATTGCATATTTTATGGAAGGGACATTTACTTTGATGTGATATTATGAGTATCAAATTAAATTACATAATTATTTATATATACAATTATTGCGCAGTTGCTAAGTGCTGTGAGTAATGCTAATGTCTCCTCCCCCTTAACTTCGCTAATGTTCATGGACTTAATGCCCGCACGTTGAAATGAAATATTTGCGCATTGCAACCAATAGTTGTTACGAGAATAAATGTGTTTTATTGGTATATTCATAAAGTATTAGCTTTCTCAACGGTTTTGCTTACGAAGTTTTTAGGCATATTAGCTATTTATCTAAAAGTCCACAGGTTTCTCATCATCTCTCTGTATTCTGTACTCTATTATAACATAGGTAATACGGATACAATCTATCTGCAATACGGTCATCTACGCAATTATTCTATGTATCTTTTTCTGTAGCCTTGTATCTTTGGAGTAAAATATTAAATTCATTTGTTTAAATACGTTATTAATTATCATCATCCTCATCATTATCTTAGCCAACCTATATGCATCCACCTCAGGTTCAGTGGACCTACTCTTGAAATCAATTCTAATTTCGAATCCGATTCAATTCCAATCTCACCAAACTTATATTTGGTACTCTTATATATTCTCACTCTCTACTTTATGTTCATCTTAGTAGGCAAAGCTGTAATTCGTTTATGCGTCAGAAACGACGTCCTTTTTCTATATCCCTGACCACGTATATACAAAACTACATGATAATCGATCAATTATTTCAAGCGTGAAAACGTAACAAACGAACTCACTTTCTCATTTATTTGTTATGAATAAGTTAGGTAAGACTGTCTGGTGCAAGTATGTGGCTTCTAAAACAATTTGCTCGCCGGTCGAAATTTACATAAATCACTATCATTGTGGTAACGAAGTAAGAATACAATATACCGCCCGCCTCTCTTCCTCCCTTCTTGGTGTCATAAAAGACCACTAAAGGTTATAATGATGAAATTTGGCATACAACAGGTTTCGGGGCCAAAAATCGATCTAGCTAGGTTTTATTTATAGAAAATGTTGTTTTATCGGTGTTTTCAGCAAAACAATACAATGACATTAAATTTTAAAAGAATAAACATTCAAATTTCGCCGTCAACGTCAAGAGTTATAATAGCTCAGTTGGGAAGTTGTCCAGTTTTCTTTTTGTTTTGTTTTGGCATTCAAACAGCATGGGATCGAATCTCGGTGTTATTATTATTCTCTTTTTGTAATTTTTGATATTTTTTTCATTTTAAATCATTTTATTTTTTATTAATATTTATATCTAAATAAGTTCGGCAAAAATACGAAAAAAAAAAATATACCGAGCGAAGCAAGAAAAGGGAAACTCCACACTTAACCCTATGCCAACCCTATGCCGTTCGACCAGTTTGATGTAACAGGTCAATTTCCTTCCCACAATTAAGGAGGCCTGAGCTCAACGTAGGATGTATAAGAGCTGATTTGATATGATTATCAACATAATCACCTAGTTTTCATCTCAGTTACTTGGTTGACACCAATATGTATTCCTCAACCATCGTAGGTACATATTGTGAATCTTATCTATACTCTACAAATAAATAAAATTGACGTGTCTGTTTGTAATGTCAAAATAATGCGCTTTTTTAATGCTGATATGGTTATTTTCACGGTACATACGCCTAAAACTTTTTTTGTCTGTCTATATGCTATGGGCAGTCTTATCCCGGTATTTCCACGGGAACGGGCGGGTTGCTAGTTGGTAATAGTTTTGTGACCGGCCGCCTGTAAGACATCAACCCTCCTAAAGTTTATAATTTTTGACCAGACAGATAAGTTGGAACAGGTGGATGTAAAGGTCTTAGTCGTCTTTTACGACACCCACGAGGAATGTAAAGGTCGATAGTATTCGGAGCCGCTACCACACATCACATTTACATGAATCATCATCATTATCTCAGCCTATATATGTCCCACTGTTCAGGCCTTCTTGAAATGACCTAATATTCCACGCTTTTTTTTTTTTGTGGGTGGGCTGCGGTCGGCGCGCCTCCGCACCACTCCGTCCGGAGCGACAGAGGGGCTTAAGCACGCAACTCCCGCAGCTCACCCGAAAACCACGTCGCCTTCGTCATTGGGCCGACCACCGGAGCAGGGTTACTTGACATCAGTGGTCGGCTCGACGGAATACCCCTACCCCAAGTGGGGTATAATATTCCACGCTGGTCAGACATGTTGGAATAGGGTTTTGTTTCGAGTTTTCCTTCTCTTGCTTTATATGCATATTAAATCCCTTAGTCATCTTTTATGACATCCATAGGTAAGATATAAGAGTGGTGAATTGTATTCTTACTCCGTCTCCACGCATTTACATAAATATTTTTATCAAATTATTGAAATTATGGCGATAATTATCTCAATTGACGTCACTATGTATCCACTACCAGCTCTAACCTGAGGTGTACACTTTTTGACGTGGTACAACCATCACACTTTTAGAAATATACCACTTGACACCGCAGCAGGATTTTTCACCTGGAAAGGTTACGGTCTTTAACTGTACGTTTCCAGTAATGATTTCTTCCACGTGCGTGCAGCATCTAGAATGAGCTACTTGCTGCTGTGTTTCCCGAGCGCTATGACATGCCCTTCTTTAAACGAGGTTTAAGCAGAGAATTTTATGCAGCGACCTTACTGTATTCTTACTCATCAGGTGTTCTGCTTGCTCATGTGCCACCCAAAATAAAAAAAAAATCAATCGTATTATGGCTATCGAAATACACCATATTCTCAATAAAGTGATTCATCAGTCACTTCAATTACATTTTTTTAAACATATCGTCCTTTCTTATATTCGTCTGATCATAACCATTCATTATCAACAACAGAGTGCTTTAGATGAATAATGATATTTTGAAAATTTATTTTCGCCGCTCAATTCCGGCATGAAGTTATTACTTAAACGTTCGAATGAACGCCTCGCCATAAATCTCTTTAACTATTTGTCTCCGCTTGTTGTTAGCTTAGTAGGAATGTGGGTAGATGATAATTTATTTAGTTCAGAAATATTAATTTTAGTATCAGCTGTAAATACATGAAAGATTAATTTCCTAGGCGACTTTCATTTCTCCCAGGTACGTGCAGGCTCTAGAATGAATTACCTGCTGCTGTGTTTCGCGAGCGCTATGACATGTCCTGCTTTAAAAGAGGTTTAAGAAGAGCATTTTCTTCACGGCAGGCAACGGTCTAGCTGAGGCCCTGGTATTGCAAAGGTCCGTGTGCAGCGGTGTCACTTACCATCAGGTATGCCGCTTGCTCCTTTGCCACCACCGGCATAAATTAAAAAAAAAAGACTTATAGCCCATATAAGCCCCACTACTGGACTCAAGCTTCCTCAAAAATATTAGGAAAAATTTACCTACTATACTATACTACACTAGTCAAACATGTTGCTTTTTAATTTTAATTTTTTTTGTTATTCGCAATACTACATTGCGAATAACAAAAAAAATTTCAATTTAGAACAAAATTTTACCACTCAAAAAGTTCAACAAAGTGGTAAATGTATCCTTTGATTGTCTGCTATAAAACGTACTTAGATTTCATTAAATATATAAGAGAGTACTAGAAGGGCCTGGGGAGCGATCGCGGCTCTCATCATGCTCCATGGTGGGTGTATTGATGGCGGACATTCTAAAATAAGAACACGGTGCACTGTTTGTTTTTGTATTTTTTTTTATTGCAAACGGTGGCAAATGTGCAAACAATACACCTGATGGTAAGTATTGCTGTCACTCATAGACCTTTGCAAGGCCACTGCCTACCGCAAAGAGCTGTAAGAGTGCGGTACTACCCCGAATGGACCGACCCGCGGCTGTAGACAACTGTCAACAGTGAGGTTCTACCACTATTAATACGTATCTCCGAGTTTCACGGATATCTTCCAAGGGAAGATACCCGGTCCTTTGAAAGGCTTACATGGGGATATGGATCCAACACGCAGAGGCCTTGGGAGAAATTTCATTTAAAAATGGGATGGGACATCTACCGATGACATTCCAAGTCTGCACATAACACTCGTGGGCTGCCAACGATAGGTGTAAAACTATTGTGTGATAATGGTATATAATATCTGTTTATGGGATTGGAGGTTTGATGGACTGGTTTAACTAAAAACTATTGATTTTAAAACTGTCGTCTGCCTTCAATACCTTAATACGTCTTTAACTTTAGCAGACGGTGACTCGCCTACTCACTGAATGGGCGTCCTTAAACGTTCGCCACAGACACGCAGGACATATAGGCAACAGAGGGCAATATTAATATATGTATTATTATTATCAATTGTAACACTATTATTAATTGTATAATTTGATATTAGTACACATAAACATTAAGAGTATAATATTTTAGATTAAACTAAAAGAGCCAATAGGTTAGAACGTGTTCCTCTCGTATGCTGGCTGTCAAATGAATAACCAACTGTGACTACGCTTGGCGCCATCTACTACCCTATTCTGGGATTATACGCTTATATTTTTAACATTAACATACTATTACAGATTTGAATTTCAAACAATGAATTTTTCTTTCTAAATCAATTAGGTTATTGTTTTAATCAAGCATTCAGTTAACAAAATCATACTTAGCTAAATCGTGCACGTCATATATTGTTATTTTTTAAATAATGTAAATCATTCAATCAAAACAGACTTTCGCTTATAAGCAAAGATACAACATCAATCAAAGAATACAATAATATAAAACGCGATTTTTTTTACAAAATCGTAACATGTCAATTTAAATTCGAGCACATGTAATTTGTTAACAATAAAATTGTCTTAGAATTTCGAAATACAACTGATCAAATCTACTTCATCCCATTTTAGCAGCCCGCGAAATTGCGACAGGCATGTATCCGTGGCACCGAAAACTTTCCGACGCTTCTTGCAAAATTGTTTTTTTTTTTCACACCGCTCGAGAAATTTTTTCAGGAGTGAAATATGCCCCTTTATAAATTGCAAAACGGCGCATGGATAACTTTTTGTAACGATGTTCGTGTCAACTCGTAAAAATTGGTAATTGACAATTTGGGGGATAATTTTTGAAGGAAATAATTTGCACACTGGCAGCAAGCGTTGGTATTTTATCTTTGCTCTTTTCGAAAATGAAAATGTATGCGTTTGGAATGAGAGGCGTGTATAATGAGATGTAAATAGTATATAATTTCGTCTCAGCCCATATATGTCCCATTGCTGGGCTCGGACCTCCTCCAAAATGGGAGTGTGAATAGACCTAATATATCACGCCGGTCAAAGGTGTTGATACGAGTATAGGGTTTTATTTCAAGGTTTTCTTTTCTTTTTATAATAAGCATATTATGTCACTTAGTCGTCTTCTACGATACCAACGGTCAAGTGAATGGTATTTTTACTACTATAAGAATAATATATAATTTTTTTAATTTAATATATAATAAGCCTAATAACATTTCTATTGGAATAGTTACCAAGCCTTACCGTGGATCTTGTAAAAATCGATCAATGAAGATAACATTCGTAACAGATAACTTTCCGTGTGGTGACGAAGTAAGAATACAATTCACCACTCCCTATCTTGCCCGTGGATGTCGTAAAAGGCGACTATGGGATATAATACACCGCGTGAGGAAAGACCGACGTCCTCCCCGAGGGGGGGACATCGGTCGATGGGAGGGTGCCCCGGGTAGGGGGTATTCCGTCGGGCCGACCACTGATGACACTGATGCTCCAGTGGTCGGCCCAACGACGAAGGCGGCGTGGTATTCGGGAGGGTTACGGGTGTTGCGTGCTTAAGCCCCTCTGTCGCCCCAGATGGAGTGGAGCGGAGGCGCGCCGACCGCAGCCCACCCCAAAAAAAAAAAAATGGGATATAATATGCACATAACATCTGTGCAAGAGAAGGAAAACCCGAAGTGAAATCCTATACCAACATGTCTGACTAGCATGATATAGTAGGTCAAATTCCCTCCCATTGTAGAGGAGGCCCGAGCCCAACAATGGGATGTATGTGGGCTGCGATGATGACGATGATGAAGATAACATTAAGTAAGAGAATAAAAACCCAAAATAAAAATCTGCCAAACCGTTTATATAACTTGGTGTCTTTGGCTAATTACCTTTACCTGTGGAAGGCCCGAATCTGGTAGATCGAGTAGAAGTGTATATAGAGCAGAGAAAAGAGGAATTCTTCTTTTTTGTTAGATCTTCCACTAGCGAATGTGTTATGTTCCGTCGAGCCGACCACTGACGTCAAGTAACCCTGCTCCGGTGGTCGGTCCAACGATGAAGGCGACATGGTGTTTGGGAGGGTTGCGTTTGTGCGTGCTTACGCCCCTCTGTCGCTCCAGACGAAGTGTTGCGAGGAGTGCGCCGACCGCGACCCACACAAAAAAATAGCGAATGTGTTATCAATATCTTGTGTTAAACTTACCCATGAGAGGAAGGGTCTAATGTCGCGCTTGGTAAGCGGGATACCGATCGCAATTGATTTTATAGATTGCCTTGGAGAGAGCTGCTACTCCTGCTTCTAGCAATACGTTTGCCTATGACAATTACCACGAAAGTGTAAGGAATAACGCACTGTATTTTTAAACTTTCGGCACATGGTTTATAAGAAACAATTTGACAAATATTATATAGTGATAAATAGTGACAAATATAATTATCACCATCATTCTCATGAAACCTGACCTATGTCTACGATTGGCAGATGGATTGGCGACCACAGTAAGGTGTTAGATATTTGCCAAGAGAAAGCTGCTAGACAGCAGCTTGAGAGTCTCACCAGAAGACACTGGTGAGAGTCTTAAGCGATTTTAGCCACTCATAGGTAAGTAAAGGACCCTTAGGGCCTTAAAACCCTTTACTTATCTATGGGACTAAACAATTGCATCCCATCGTCGTATGGAGAAATCTTTTATAATTCTATCAAAATATGATGTACATTCATACATATTTATAAACTCATATAAGCGTCGCTATTGTTTTCCGTGTAGTAACGGAGTAAAAATACAACTCACCACCTCTTTTCTATGGGTGTCATAAAAGATGACTAAACGATAAAATGCATACAACATCTATGTAAGAGAAGGAAAACTCGAAAACAATCTATAGCAACCCGTCTCACTAGCTTAATAGGTCAATTTTCCTTCTATTGCGCAGGGGCGTACCCAGAAATTACAGCCATGGTAAGTAAAAAAAGCTTATCTAATAAAATAATTGTACAATATATTGCCAGAATATGTTCGTCTGGAGATTACCATATGAATCCATCAATGCCCAACAACTTTCTCCAAGTCATCGGTCCACCTAATGTGGGGCGTGCTACACTGCATCGTTCGATACGTGGTCGCCACTTTCGAACTTTTGTTCCCCAAGGCTTGTCGGTTCATCAAGCAACTACGGATTTCAGTATTTCAGATTCTATCTCGCTGAGAAATCCAGACCCAACACCGCTCCATAACACACGGATCGACTTTCGAGCTTGGTTATAAGGTCTACACTTGAGAACCACGTTTACGTGCAGTAAGTCATCATTAGGTATTTGTTTGTTACTACTATATACAAAGTATATGCAATGTAGATACATTCATACTAATCCATACTAATATTATAAATGCGAAAGTAAGGTTGTTTGTTTGTTTGTTTGTAACGCTTTCACGCTTAATCCACCGAACCGATTTCAAAAATTCTTTCACCAATGGAAAGCTATAATATCAGGGAGTAACATAAGCCATATTTTATCCCGGTATTCTCACAGGAACGGGAACTACGCCGCGGGTAAGGCGACTGAAACCGAAGCGAAGCGAGGGCGGGTTACTAGTAATGAATAACTAAAGTTTATGAAATAAATCAAAACGTCTATCATCTATACCAATAAATAAAATTGGAGTGTCTGTTTGTAATGTCAAAATAATAGGCTTTTTTCATGCTCACACGGTTATTTGCACGACACCTATGCCTAAAATAGCGATTAAAAATGTTTGCCTGTCTGTCTGTTTGTTCCGGGTAATCTTCAAAACGGCTGGACTGATTTCAAAAATTCTTTCACCATTGGAAAGCTATAATATCAAGGCGTAAATTAGGCTATATTTTATCTTGGTATTCCCACGGGAACGGGAACTACGCGGTTAAAACGACTATAACCTATAACCGAAGCGAAGCGAGGGCGGGTTGCTAGTTTTTTAAATAATTTTACAAAACCTAGATCGTTTTAAATTAATGAAAAATTTCTTTTCGATCATCATCATCATCATCATCTCAGCCCATATACGGCCTCTTCCATAATGGAAGGGTAAAAAATTGACCTACTATACCACGCTAGTCAGACGTGTTGGTATAGGGTTCTATTACGAGTTTTCCTTCTCTCGCATAGATGTTATATGCGTTTTATATCCCTTGGTCGTCTCGTACGATCACCCACGGGTAAGATAGGGTGTGGTGAATTGTATACTTACTCGGCCACCACACGGAAGTACACCACACTTTTCGATCACTAGCATAAATAAATCTGTTAGTCTTTGGTCCTGTGTTTCCTAAATATGTGCCAATTCTTCTAAGACAAGAAAACTGTCGTTCGGTTGACGCTTTACTAACTGAAATCGTAACTGTTAATTTCGCTAATTTGTAAACTTCTGGAAATACATATAAATAATATTTATAATTCCAGGCTGATATGTCCGTCGCGTTTCTGAAACACGGGGTAATTTACGCATTTGAGTATACTCGTTATATAGCGCTGTTATTTTCGTGCTATTTTTAAAAATAATTGCTATTATTCTAATGGTATTAAAAAAAAAAACGTTTGGCTTCCGACACCCTGTCAAAGGACTGCCAAATAATTAAATTAAGATTTGTGTCTTATTAAAACGCTATTTACAAATGAAGATAAAACTGAAGAGGCATTATAAGTTTGAGCAACGCTTTTATTTAGGTTATTAAATTCCTCTAAAACTTTCCATGGGACGCAGTAAAAATATAATTCAACACCCTCTTCTTCTTACCCGTGGGTATCGCAAAAGACGACTAAGGGATTAAATATGCATATAATATGCAAAATAATAGAAAATCGTTAATAAACTCCAATACCAACCCATTTGACCAGCGTGATATAGTATGCCAATTTCCCTCCTATTGCGGCAAAGGTGCTAGCCTAACACTACGACGTACATATGTGAGCTGAAATGAATTGGTAATTTTTAAATATTTGCACTTAAAAATATAGGTACCTAATCAGCACTTAACTACTTGTGAATCACAAATTTCATTAAACAAGAACTAATTAGTCACGACGCTTACATTTATTCATCAACCATAATAACAATAAAATTAGTTTTATCTATTTCTTTTTCTATCTTATCGTACGATTCAGACTCGAAATGAGATCGTCTTGAATCCTATTTGATAAACCTGTGAATGAGCAACCAGACGCGGTTTATAAATAGGTTTATAAATTTCCCTCGTATTTAGTTAACAGTTCTACTAGTGCCAGAAAATTTATTTTATGAAAAGACGAACTGAATTCATCATGATAAGATAACCCTTTGCTTTCATAAGAAACAAACTATATCGATTAATCTTTTGAAAATATCTTTTCTTCGTTTAATTTTCGGATTATGCCTTTCGCAGCTAACGTTTAAATTCGAATTTATCCTACCTTTGCTGAAAGTCTGTTATTTTAAACAAGAGTTTAAATATTTTTCTGAGGAATCGTACTTAGCTACGGCTTTCTGATAATTATTTAAATCTGAAAAACCGCTATATGTCCAAACATTTTTTTTTAACCTGGTTATCAGTAAATTAATAAATAATAGTATTTACAAGTGAGACGACACAGGAGATGATGGAATTACTACAGAATTTCTGAGGGCCGGCGACAAATCGGTACTAAAAGCCCTATAGAAGTTTTTGTCATTACTGCACCGATCCTAGTTGGGAATGTGATTATTGAAGTTGTCGAATACTATTTTTACCTAGGATCTTCTCTAAAGAGGTAAACCGCAGTAGCAAAGTTTGTAAAACAAGAAAAAAATCTTTATCGATTTTCATTAAATTGTAAACAAATACTCTGTAATAAAAATAAATAAACACGTGTTTCAGCATTTTTTAATTTTCACCCTCTAAGGGTGTAATCTACACTAATATGATAAAGAGAAAACGTTGTATGTTTGTTACGAATAAACTCAAAAACTACTGGACGGATTTCGATAATTCTTTCATGATTAGAATATTACAATATCCTGACCGATTTCAAATTTTCTTTTACCAATGGAAAGCTATAATATCAGCAAGTAACATAGGCTATATTTTATCCCGGTATGCCAACGGGAACGGGAACTACGCGGGAAAGGCGACTGAAACCGAAGCAAAGCGAGGGGGGGGTTGCTAGTATTCTATATAAAATCAGCTATTACATTATAAGTAATAGTATTAATAATATTGTTCTTATAATTAATTATGAATATTAAATTAATAATATTTGAAGATAGCATATAATTTCATTTTAGCTGCTATAAGCATGTACTAAATACTAAAGAATATAACCGCATCTCACTCGCACCCACCCATGTATACATCTACTATCTCGCGCTCGCTCCTACAGCTACCCTACATCTTTGTCTAGCAAGGGATTGGAACTATAAAAATGTCTGGCTACTGAGGAAACATCATCTACTCATTACCCAAGTATTATATATAAAAATCAGCTTTTATACTATAATGTAAGTTGAATTATAATTTCATGAACGTTAAGGGTGTCTGGTAAGGGGTTGCCACTATGTTAAGTGTCTGGCAATGAATAACGTGATTTTTAATAACGTTCTGAAGGTAACATCAAAAAATCACGCTTAATAATTTGAGGAAAGTAGATCGGTATTTTACACACCTTTAAGACCTTTTATCTGCCAAAGCCACTGTAACCCAAACTTCATAATGGGCCACCGTTCTAACCTGTGTTGGGAGCATGCGCTGACAAACTTTCAGCTTTATTAAAATCACGAAGGTCTGGGGTCCACAGGCTCTTAGTCTATAATGGATGAATGGATGGAAATATAATAAAATTACTGATACTACATATATTGCTTCGAGCCCGAGGAATTGGTATAAGAACAGAATGATGATGATGATGATGATAATCACAGAAAGGCAAACATAAAGTATGCTCCAATTGGTCTAGTCACCATGCATAGCAATTTCTCTCTAATTATAAGTATTAAGCATTGGAAATTTTATGAGTAGTTCAGAAGAAAAAAAAGGCTGCTATCGTATTATCGTGGCTCCGAATATGAGCTCTGAAAATAAAACTCATCATTTCAGCTCATGGGACGTACCCAGTGTTGAGCTCGAGCCTTCCACATCATCATCATCTTGCTCTTATCCCAATTACTTGGGGTCGACGCTATATGTCATCTGTTTTGACATATTGCAAAAAGTTTCGGCAATGACTTTTATGACCGGCCGCCTGCCTGACGTCAGCCCTCCTTGGGAATGTAATCGTTGACCCAAATGGTACCAGATGGAGTTGGTCCGGGTCAATCTAGGGCTCTTAGTCGTTTTTTACGACACCCACGAGCAAAGCAAGGGTTGGTAGTATTCGAAGCCGCTACCAGACAGCACTCGAGCCTCTTCCACAATAGGAAGTAAATTGACCTTACTTAATGCTAGGTTGGTATAGGGTTTTATTTCAAGTTTTCCCCCTTTTGCATAGATTTTATATGCGTATTGTCTCTTTTAATCGTCTTTTACGACATCCACGGGTAAGATAGGTAGTGGTGAATTGTATTCTTACTCCGTTACTAAAACAAAATTACAGAATAGAAAATTTTTCAATCATTAAATTTAACTTAAGCGTTTATTTACTTCACTTTCTCTAGCAGGCTACCTGTCAATTTATTCCAGAGGGTGGATTGGCGTTAATGAATTAGCGCTCAGCTAGGGGTCTCCCCTAATCGCTACGATAGCAAATACTGACAACCTTTAAATTGAATGAGCCGTATAAAATAAACGGTTCTTAGAAGGTCAACATTATAATAGGATTTTCAATATATTGATTAAATTATGTAACTTATAAAACTTAATCCGGTCATTTATGTCCAAAATGGCGGCCCAAACCTTTCAGGGTTTTTAGAAATGAATATAATGAGCATAGTCCGGATCCCGGATATAGGTAGATGGAAGGAATATCGCGAGATTTTAGCAGATCAAAGATAGCCGGCCACAATTATTTCAAACAGTCTTCTTTTTTATTTGAGAAAAACTTTTATGTGATCCACATTTGAAAATGCCATACGTAAGAAAAAAAAAAAAGATTAGAGTGCGATTTATGAATGTTTGTAGTAACCGCAAAGGCAGGTAGACAATGAGAGGTTTTTTTTTTTTTTTTGTGTGTGTGTGTACAGCTGTTGGCCGCAGATGGCCTTGACAGCTATTCACGCTTTATATGCCATGGTAGCGCAATTGCATACTTTCCTCCTTGTCATACAAATTATATTTGGAAAATATGTTTATATAGAAATAAACAGACAGTTGCAAATACATTGTAGGTAAAATACGTAGCATGGTCTTACGAAATAACGTAGGTACGTGGAGCATGTCCCTTTTTCTTCAATATGGTTGAGGAGATTGACAGCTCTTCTGCTGGTTTAGTAAATTTTATGCACATTATTTTGAAAACAAAAATGGGAATATATCCTGTTCCAAGAGACATGTTACTAACTTACTAAAAATTAGTTGTACACGATTTTATTTGAATGAAATTACTTATAAAACTACAAACCTGTAGAATTACGGTGCTAGATTATTAGATTTTAAGATAAAATATAAAAATGATAATATTTTAATAACCAAGAACTGCTTATGCATAATAAGTTATTAGATTTGATTTAAAATATTTTCGGTGTTTTTAATAAAACACAATATTTGTAATATTGATGATTATACATAGAATAATTTTATTTGTAAAGATAACACAGGAAAGTTAAAGGTAAATCAAAGGTACCTTATTTATCTATATAATATACACAAGTATAAATGTTTATTATGACACGAAATGGGTTCACCACAACGTATTATGGTGACATTATGACATATGAAGATTATATTTGTTTTGCTACGGTACTGCGGTCACGAATTTCAGAAAAGGATTATTTTATTTTGCACTAATGTCTCATAGTAAGAGTTCTTTCTTTTTGAGATTCTTATGTCCAGTATTAGGTCATTTAATAAACAAAAATATAAATATTAATCTATTTTGAACTGATTTTTTAGAGAATAAAAGGGCGAGAGGTTCTTAAAAATAAGTAAATTATTGTAATAATATGTAATGAATAGATCCAATATGTCGACTTACAATGATTAATATAAAGATCAGAAGAAGAAATTGGACATATTTAATCATCATCATCATCGCAGCCTACATATGTGTGGGACGTATGTTAGGCTCGCTCGGGCCTCCTCCACAATGGGAGGGAATTTGACCCACTATACCATGCTGGTCAGACATGTTGGTATAGGGTTTCATTTCGAGTTTTTCTTCTCTTGCACATATCTTATGTACATATTATATCCCTTAGTCGTCATTTACGACATCCACGGGCAATATGGGGAGTGGTGAATTGTACTACTCTGTCAAGGAAGTACCGGGAAAAGATCATAATATACAAAATTTTGTTATTCATCCATATTTATTTTATCACCTTCAAAGTATGCTCCTTCAGAAACGATAGACTTACGCCGACGAATAAGTCAATCATCAAAACATTTTCACAATGATGGCCTTGTGCGAAGGCGCATTATCGTGGTGCAATAATCCAAGAATTTTCCTTCCACAAATCTGGCCTTCTTCGTCGAATTTGCTCTCTTAGACGCCGCATAATGCTCAAATAATATTCTTTATTTATCGTTTGACCTTCTGGCAAGAATTCCGAGTTCACAACACCGCGGTAGTCAAAGAAAAGAGTCAACATGACTTTGACTTATGATCGACTTCGGCGTGGTTTTTTCGGTTTCGGATCAGTTGGAAGTCGCCACTCCGAAGCTTATTGGCTAATTTGCATGTCAAACTTGTAAACCCATATCTCATCACCAGCAACAATGCGTTTCATGAATGTGGGGTCGGAATTGACTCGTTCTAGCTTGTCCTCAGCTACTCTAATGCGATTGAGTTTTGGAAAAAATTCAGGTCTTTTGGGACTTGCCGAGCGGAAACTGCATACTATTTTAAATAATTACTTGGTAATTATTTAAAATAGTACGGATCGACGCATGAAACACAGAAAATTCGGCAGCTATCTCTCTCAAAGTTGAATGAGGATTTTCAGTCACTATTTCCTTCACTTTTGTAATGTTATCTTCAGTTGCAGACGTTGATGGTCTACCAGAGCGAGGCAAAGCTTCCATCACATTTTGACCACTTTTGAACACTTTGTACCACTCCTAAGCACGTGTTTTTGATAAAGTCGATTCACCATAAGCCTTCTGTGACATTATCAGTGACTCCGAACACAAAATTCCATTGGCGATGCAATATTTAAGACAAACTCTTTTTTCGATGTTTTTGTCCATTTTGATATTCGCAATACACACTAGATATGATATAACTAAAAACAGTTGTAGGTATTTCATATAAATACCAGATGCAACTCAAACGCCGCGCCAAAATGGAAAATAGTTGTGTCAATCTAACAATAACAAAGAAAAACAAAAGATTGAATTTGTAACCATAAACAAATCATCCATTCCCAATACTTTCTCGACTGAATGTATTCTTACTCCGGCACCACATCGAAAATGGGACATATTTAATGGACACAAATATCTAGACTCGGATCAGTTGTTAAACTCGAAGAAGTGTTCTTTTTTTTGGCAGGCTATGATGCAGACGGAATACCAGATACCCTTTCTCTATGTAGAAGTGTTGTTTGTGAAGTTTGAAGCCATGGTACTCTGTATGGACACCATTCCAGTGAATGGAAATCATGTTCGCACTTAAAATGCCTAATATATCTTTACTTAAATACCTCATAGACAACTAACTTATCGCCTACAGCCTTTTTCTTTTTTCTTCATGTGTTTTTTTTTTGTTATTTATTTCGTTAAAATAAATTGATGATGTTGACTCGTGTATCTGACATCCGTCACGTCATTAAAGCGCCTCCACTGAAGATCAGTGCAGGTTTCTTTTAACCTGCAATATGCTGAGTTGGGGACGCTTTGGGACGGACAATAATCTTAATTATTATTTTATTGTACTATTCAAGTCAATTGTAAGTCTTGTTCGTCACAATAAACAGATTTACTTTCTTTCTTTCTTTAAAAAAAAACACAATTAGTGTAAATGTGAAATCGTTTCACGTGATATTTATACATCCATATATTGCTATTCCATATCTACATCTTAAATCGCCTACATCGTGAATGTATGGGTTTTGCTTTCATTTATACGCCCGTTGGTTTGAGTTAAGATTTTGAACTTCGAGATAATAAACTAGAAGATGCATGGCGAGAATTCATTATTATTTAGAAATAGCGGTTACGACCCACCGCTTTGTCATGATTACTCAATATTCGATATACTGATTGATTGACACCTCAAAAAATTTAAGAAAACACAAAGAGAAACTTTCCTTAGTATGTCTCGTTACCATGTCACGTGTTATAATATACTAGCTGATCCAACAGACGTTGTTCTGTTCAAATCTAAAAAAATAGTAAAAGGAATTCTCCGTGAAAACGGTTGCAGCGCCACCTACTGGTTCCAATTATTAATCTAAACTATTCTCAAATCCCCTTGAACACACACAAAAAATTCGTCAACATCGGTCCAGTCGGTTCGAAATAGAAAAAAATCATCAAAATCGGTCCAGCCGTTTAGAAGGCGTTCAATTACAAACACACGAACAGATGATTTATATAGATATAAAGATAGAAAAGTTTATATAGTCGAAAAAAGGTTACATTAGAAAAGCTTCGCTTGGTATAGATAAGATATAAGACGATATATATATATATATTAGATTCACTTTGATATCTAACACCAAACAGGTTTAATTTTAATTCAAATTGGCTAGTATGTTAAAACGGCAATTTCATATTTATACCCCTTGTATATGAGCTGAAATGATAAAATTAACTGTTCTTTTCTTATTTTCTGTTTCAAAATCATTTTGTACTTTTATCACTGGTATAAAGTATAAACTTTTAATAATTAAATAAATTTATTTTAATCTTCATTGAAAAGTTCAAATTAATATTATCATATATTGAAATAAAAGCATGTATTTTCGTTGCTCCCTTGTACAGTATAACCTTTTTAGCTAACAAATATTCGGTACATTGTGACCGTACCCTATCGTACCTTTGCCGTATTTCCTTGGCTATATTTCTTGATCCCCTGTCTCTAACACAAAAGTGGGCACGCTGTTAATCTTTTTATGTCGACTGCATTATTTTAGGGTCGATTCAAGATGTTATTTAAGGCTTCAGTGGAGAATCTTGAGGGCTTTTCAGTAAAAAATGTTAATACTTGTGTTATATATTTAATGGGATTAGGTTCATATAAGAATATGAAAATAAAATTTCAAGTTTTCCTTCTTATGACTCTATAATGTAGGCCTCATAACGAAGCTCAAAGTCGCTTAGCGTGCTATGGAGCGGGCTATGCTCGGGATTTCTCTGCGAGATACAATCCGAAATACGGCAGCAATCCACAGAAGAACGGGTGTAACCGACATAGCATGAAGAATTAGTAAGCTGAATTGGCAATGGGCAGGCAGGCACATCGCTCGATGCACCGACAACCAATGGAGAAGAAAGGTTCTCGAGTGGCGACTACGTATCGAACGACGCACGTGGACCGACGACCTGGTGAAAGTTGTTGTCTGTCGTTGGATGCAGACGACACAAGACCGCACTCTGTGGTGTAACACGAGAGAAGCCTACATCCAGCAGTGAACGGCGATAGGCTGAAATGATGATGATAATGATATCAAAAAATAAAAAATAGCTTCTTAATATTGGCCTCCTAATCCGTAAGATAATAGATTAAGAATATAGTTTGACACCACTTTCCATGGGGATCGTAAAATGCTACTAAAGGATTATGAAGAAAACAGATAACTAAATCATCATAATAATTTCATCTCATGTATCATACTAGCAACCCGCCCTCGCTTCGGTTTTTTTTTGTTGCCAATGGTGGCAAACGAGCAAGCAGCACACCTGATGGTAAGTGAAACTGCTGCACATGGACCTTTGCAATACCAGGGGCACAGCCATGCCGCTGCCTACCGTGAAGAAAATACTCTTCTTAAACCTCGTTTAAAGAAGGACATGTCATAGCGCTCGGGAAACACAGTAGCAAGTAGTTCATTCCAGAGCTTGCACGTAAGTGGGAGAAATGATCGCTGGAAACGTACAGTTGAAGATCATAACGTTTCAGGTGAAATGGATGAACCCTGTCGAACGATGTCGAGTTGTACGTTGGTAGAATGGTGACGGTGGTACCAAGTCAAACAGTTCCTCGGTTTCAGTCCCCTCCCGCATAGTTCCCGTTCCCGTAGGAATACCGCAATAAAATATAGCCTAAGTTACGCTTTAAATAGACAGCTACCTGGTAGTAAAATATTATCAAAATCCATCCAACCGTTTTAAAGATTACCTCAAACAAACAAACAGATAGATAAAAAAGAATTAAATTAGTTTTCAGACACAGATGTCGGGCAAATAATCGCGTAAGCATGAAAAAAGGCCAGTATTTCGATATTACAAACAGACACTTTAATTTTATTTATTTGTATCTGTAGATAGGAATACATTGTAAATCTCGGATAGCATAAGACGTAAACACACACATACAGTTTTTTGCTAAGTTTTGCTGAAAAACCCTGTCGGGATTCTAGTTGATCCGATAAATTGTCGAGGGCGGATGATTGTGCCGCTTTACAATTTAAATTTCAGGGACACGTACTTTGCCTGTGTATTGAATACTAATGGAGGTGGCTTGCACTTTCGTTGAAGATTTGAAGAAGCTAAAAATAAATTTTGTTAGGGGCGTCAAATGAGAATTTTTTCACTTGTGAATTATTCTTTGTATAGATATAAGAAAATATTATTTACAAAAAAAACCGACTTCAATGTAGATAAATTTTTATATATTTATTGATTTTTCAAAAACCTCTTGTCTGATTTTAATAAAATTTACATGGATCCATTTGGAAAGTACGCCCTTCCAAATAAAAAAAAAATCAAATCGGTTAGCAAACGACGGAGTTATGTGCGAACAAACATAAAAAAAATTACAAACATCCGAATTGAGAACCTCCTCCTTTTCTAGAAGTCGGTTAAAAATTATCTGTGACCAAATTGTTTCTAGTGATTTCATACGAGTATATAATATCCTTTACTGATGATTGTATTAAACGTAAATGTATTCTTCATGTGGTACGAAGTAAAAATAGAGTACACCTTACCCTCTTGCCTGTGCCCAACAACGAGGCGACGTGGGTACGGGTGGGTTATTAGCCCACGCGCCGTCCTTTCGTCGCCCCGGACGAAATGGACCGCGTGTGCTCTTACCATACCCCAACCACACAAAAAAAAATCCTCTTGCCTGTGGGTGTCGTAAAAGACGACTAAGGGATTAAGTATGTATGGGAATTGGGACCCTATATCAACACGTCTGACTAGCGTGGTCAAATTGCCTCTCATAAAGGAGGAAACTCGAGCCTAATAGTATGAGATATACGGGTTGAGATGATGATGAAGACGATTTTTTTTTAATCAACCCAAGAAAAAAGTAACATCAGATTATATGTTTTATTTGCGTGACTTATAATCGTAATTTCCATATTTTGCTGAAATAGCACAGCATATTATCAGTCCAACTTCTTTATCCATAAAAAATTTCGACTACGACGCTTTTGTATCATCTATCCAAGAATGAGAATGAGTGAGATTGACGTTCCGCCATCCATCCATCCATCTAGGGATGAATCGATATTAATGAGTACTCATATGGTGTCGATACTTTTCATTCGATACTAATACTAGTATCGTATAACAATAACATTCAATATGGAGTAGATACTAGTATATCGAATGAAAACCATGGTATCGGTATCGAATGAAAAGAATGATATCGGTTGCTAGGTATTGTAATGGTATTGTGGCGGAGAGCTCGGTTTCATTACTGGGTTTAACGTGATGAATAGTCTTGGGTAGATCGTGAACGACCAAGGTCGAAAGAGGGCTGTTTTAAGTGAACTGTACGAACTAGTTCGTTGATGATCTTGCTCTTAGTTCATTTTAATTTTTTTTTTACGTCCGCTTTACTAAGCAATAGTGCTACGTGACAAATCAAATTATTTACTTCTACTATGCACGCCTTGATATTTCGATACCGATTATCGGTAATAACAACTCTACATTTATTATAATTTAGTATTTTATGATAATTTAATTAAAAATAAATAGAAAAGAAAGGATAAAGTAAACAGAACAGAAACTAAAAGAGCGAACTAGTTCGCTATTGGATTGCAAACAAAATTGAGCGCTCTCATTGATGACCGACTAGGTCCAAGCTAGGGATGAGCTTTTTTTTAGCTAAATTGTAGTAGTAGTAAATGGTAACTTTTTCAAACTTATCATCAATTTATGCTAGCCAGATTTTCTTGACTTCCTCTTAGATTTCTACCGATACAGTATCGATTAAACGTATCGATACGATACCTGGATGGTATCGTTTCATCCCTACAGTTATCGATTTTTCAATTCCCTTAAAGAGTAATTATTGATGTGAAACATTGTTGGGAAGGAAGAACCTGATTGTACCTATAGTGTATACTAATGAAAGTAAATTTTTATTGAATAAAAATCATCATTTTCTGGAAAAAGTCGTAATATTTTATTAATACTTTATGCCATATTAGTTCTTGTCGTAATTTATTCTTTTATGCATATATACTTGTACAAAATAATTCCGATGTTTCACATCTGCCAGGCGTCCTGAGCGTTGACAATTTTTTTAAGTGCTATAGTTTTACTGCAGAGGTTATTTATATGTATGCCTTATGCCTCAGCATAACCAAGAAGGCCGGCAAGGTGCCAGCTCCCGCCAAGGCCGGGCCGCGGCCGGCGCCAGCGGCTGCACCGCAGGCGCCGGCCAGCGCACCCACGACCGCTCCTGCTGCGCTCAGCGCTGCTGCCAGGCTCGAACAGGGCTGGCAGGTGGCTGAGCGAGGCAGGAAGGTACGCGGCCAGAAGCGAAGAGCGGCGGCCAAGAGTGCCGCCGTTCCCCAGGCGGGAGCCGGCAGAAAGGGGAAAAGGTCGCGCAGGGGCCTGAAGTCGCCGAAGACGGCCGCGGTGGTCATCACCGTGCTGCCTGAGGCGGCTGAGAGGGGCCTCAACTATGAAGCCGTCCTAAAACGCGCCCAGCGGGAGCTGGACGTCTCCGACATCGGAGGCGTCGAGGCTAGGACCCGCAAGGCCCGGACAGGGGCTCGAATCCTCGAGTTCCCTGGGTCCGAGGGCGCGAAGACGGCCGATAGTGTGGCCTCGAAGCTGCGGGGGCTGTTCGGGCCAGAGGATGGCGTCCGAATTGCCAGGCCTGTCAAGTGCGCAGAAATGCGCCTGACAGGCTTGGACGATTCCGTGACGGTGGAGGACGTCCATTATGGCGCGTACCGGATGTTCCTCGGACACCGTCCAGATTGGAACCATCCGCCCTGGTCCGGGCGGCGTCGGTGCTGTCTGGGTGCAGTGCCCAGTGGAGTCGGTCAAGCAATTGGCCGACTCAGGCAGGCTCCTCGTGGGCTGGAGTTCAGCGCGGGTAACAGTGCTGGAGCCCCGGCCCGCGAGGTGTTACAAATGCATGGCGGTCGGGCATACCCGACCGACATGCAAAAACTGCTTTGACTGCAGCGGGCTATGTTTCCACTGCGGTCAAACTGGACACCGGGCGGCATCGTGCTCTGCGGTGCCCCACTGCCCCGCGTGTGCGGCAGGCAATAGGCCTGCCAAACACCGCATGGGCTCTGGGGACTGCAGACCCCCGGCATCGGCCCCAAAGGGGCGGGGCGGCCCATCGACCGGGCCAGCCCCCGCTCCGAGCGCGACCCGATCGCCCGTTAGCGCGGAGGAGGTGACGATGGATACGGACCGTTAATGGACCCCGTATCCATCCGTCTCCTCCAAGCCAATCTCAACCACTCCGCCGGTGCGCAGGACGTTTTCCTGCAAGCCATGGCGGAGTGGTTGATAGGAGTAGCCGTAGCCGCGGAACCGTACGCGGTGCCCGACCGGCCAAATTGGCTGGGCAGCACCGACGGTACCGTGGCAATCGTCGCCTCCACGTCGTGGCCTTCGTCGTCTCTGATCCTTAGGGACAGGGGCGTCGGATACGTCGCGGCAGACTGGGGAGAGATTACGCTCCTCGGAGTATATCTCTCCCCTGCCTGGAGAGCGGCTGATTTCGGGGTCTCCCTTACCATCTTGGGAGCCTCGTTACGGCGATTGGCACCGCGCCAGGTGATCGTATTGGGGGACTTCAACGCCAAGTCCGTGGCGTGGGGGTCCTCCCGTACGGACGACCGAGGACGGGCGGTCGAGGACTGGGCGGCGGCACTGGGCCTCTGTTTGCTGAACAGAGGCTCGGTGCATACGTGCGTGCGACATCAGGGCGGGTCGATAGTGGACCTTTCGTTCGCTAGCCCGGATGTCGCCGCACGCGTGGGGAGCTGGTGCGTCGAGGAGGAGGTTGAGACCTTGTCGGACCACCGGTATATCCGGATGGTCTCCCTGACAATCCCGGCGCCCGGCAGGGGTCACGGGGCGGTAGGGCGTCCTGCGTTTCCGCGATGGGCTGTGGGTCGCTTAGACCGGGACCTGCTGGCGGAGGCAGCCATCGTTCACTCGTGGCTGTCCTCTGCCAACCAGTTGGACGGGGTGGACGCCGAGGCTGGCCGCATCCGCAGTGCGTTGACGCAGATCTGCGATGCGGCCATGCCCCGGGTACGGCGTCTGCCCCCGAGGAGGGCTGTCCACTGGTGGTCCCGGGAGCTGGCGGATCTCCGGGCCGCGTGTATTCGCGCCCGGAGGGCCTACACCCGCAGCCGGCGACGCCATCGCAGCGCGGAACTGGAGGGCCAGCTTTACGAGGGCTACCGCAATGCGCGGTCGGCCTTCAGGCTGGCCGTCCGTTCCGCCTGTTGTTTCCCTGAGGGAGCTCACCGCCTGGCGCGTCGACGCCCGCCGAGACGTCATCGCCCGTTGGGCAGACCGGCTGGAGAGGCCTCGATACGGTGTTTGGACCGTGGAGGCCTTCCGGCCGGTGCTGATGCAGTGGTTGGAAAGGCGGCACGGGGTGCTCTCCTTCCGACTCGTACAGGTCTTGACGGGGCATGGATGCTTCGGCAAGTACCTGTACAGGGTCGCTAGGAGGGAGAGAACTCCGTCCTGCCACCACTGCGATTGCGACGAGGACACGGCGCAGCATACGCTCGAGGTCTGTGCCGCTTGGGCTGAGCCGCGTCGTGAACTCGTCGCAATCATCGATGCCGACCTGACGCTGCCGATCATCGCTAGGGAGATGCTCGGCAGCATCAGGAATTGGGACGCGGTCGCAGCCTTCTGCGAGGCAGTTATCTCGCAGAAGGAGACGGCGGGTCGTGAGCGCGAGGAGCACAGCCTCGATGATGCGACCCGCTGCCGGCGACTGGGGCGGCGCAGGCGGGATTACCTGCGTGCAATGCCGCCCTAGCCGAGGCCGCGGGTGACGTGACCGGGGATTAGTCCGTCACCCACCGAGAGGCCGACCGCGTGAGGAAAGACCGACGTCCTCCCCGAGGGGGGACGTTCGTCGATGGGAGGGTACCCCGGGTGGGGGGTATTCCGTCGGGCCGACCACTGATGACAAGTAACCCTGCTCCAGTGGTCGGCCCAACGACGAAGGCGACGTGGTGTTCGGGTGGGTTGCGGGTGTTGCGTGCTTAAGCCCCTCTGTCGCCCCGGACGGAGTGGTGCGGAGGCGCGTCGACCGCAGCCCACCCCAAAAAAAAAAAAAAAATGCCTCAGCATAAAAGCGAATTAAAGTATGTACATATATATATCGCAGCGACCAAATGTTTAAATTAAATTTTTACCATTCATCTTAACGAATAAAGTTATATTCACGGGAGGATAGTATAAAGATAATCAAAAACAATGGAATTGAAAAATAAGTATTTCACATAAATAAGAGTGAAAACATCAATTTGCCATTAATTCAAACCTTTTGATGAAAACAGCTGATATTATTATAGATGATGCATCCTCAAATCGGGGACGTTCTTAAGAAAGGTCAGGTTAGGAGTACCCTGAACCAAAGAACATGTATGGAGAGATTAATGAAAGTGGAGGAGGCGAAAGTGGTATGTCAAGATCCGTAGCAAGTGGAAGGAAGTGGTCTCTGCCTACATTTATGGGAAAGAGGGGTGAGCATATGTATGTATAATGTATGTATGCATCCTATTACCCGACTACGTTAAAGCCGTATGTGAGTAAATCGCCATTCATCATTTTAGCACGTATACGTCCCAATATTGGGCTCGAGGCTTATAAACATTGAGAGGAAAATTGACTGATTATACCACTCTGGTCAGACATGTTGCTATATGGTTTAATTTCAAATTTTCCTTCTCTTGCGTAAATGAAATATGCATATGTAATCCCTTGGTCATCTTTTACAACATCCACGGACAAGAGAGGGGGTGGTGAATTGTATTTTTACCTTTTCACCACACGAAAAATATGGCACGATATGTACTCGTAGGTAAATCTAATGGTTTCTAAACTACTAATTTGAATTTGATAAATAAACTATCGTTAAAAGCGTCTTCATTGTTCATAATAATAAAATGTGAATTACGTCACACTAAAGATTCACGGTACATTGATATCTCGCATCTAAATTCAAAATTTATTATATTATTAATTTAAATTTTAAATCATAGTCTTTTTTTTTTAATGGGACTAATCCCACCACACATTCCCACCATTGTAACTCCTGTAAGCCAGGATCCACAATGGTCTCCATAAATGACACCGAGGTTTGACCCTCAGGCAGTCCCGGGATATGATTTTAATTGTCTTGGGACCCGCAACAAATTTAATTAGAAAAGATTAAAGAGGAGGAGTTGGAAAGAGAGATTCCACTTCCCTCCCAGGCAAAGCGGGAGACAGGAAAACAAAATTCAAATTCAAATTCAAAATTCAAAACAAAATGACTAGTCAGCCAATAAGTAAACAGGAGTACAGCTACGATAGCGCAGCAGTACGGCACCACGGATACGGAAGAGCTTAACGGGGCCTATATGTGAGCGTTAAGATTGATTGCTACAGTAGGTATGGCAGAAACGCATGAACGCACGGAAATTTTCTCGAGTTGCTACAAGGTCCGTATAGTATACTACCCCACAGGTGACTTGCAAACTGTTTAACATAAGGTTACGCTCGTTTCGCCAGAGATCGCACTCCCAGAGAATGTGATGTGCTGATTGTTCATACTCGTGGTCAGATGTGGAACATTGACATAATGGTGATGGTACGAGTTTAAAAGAAAAAATCATAGTCTAACAAAAAATACAGGCCTTTGCTCTCGACTGCATATATATGATGTATAGTGATAATGAAACCGGCCTACCATTTTTTTGGGGTGGGCTACGGTCAGCGCACCTGCCGCCCGCCTTCGTCCGGGGCGATAGAAGGCGCGCGGCCCCGTAACCCACCTGTGGCACGTCGCCTTCGTCGTTGGGCCAACCACCGGGGGTGGACGTCGGTCTTCGTCGCGCGGTCGGCCTCTCGACGGGTGATGGACCAGGGATTTACCCTGGTCCAGTCACCCGCAGTCTCGGCTAAGGTGGTATGAGGCGCAGGTAATCGTGCCTGCGAAACCGACCTACCATGCTAAGTCATCGATTCTATTCCCACGTAGGACAATACTTTGTGCGATACATAAATCATTGTTCCGATTCTGATTGTAATTTGTTTCAGTTGTCCGTTTATAAAGTCTGCACAATGCGAGAATTAGTTGCTTAATCAAGGCCTTTCAAAATAAAATTCTCATTTGCAGTTTTGAAACAAATGCCAAAATATTATGCACAGAGAACGCCAAAAGTTTTAGCATTCAAGTCTGTCCACAATCACCCGAAAAGTCAAAATAGTTCAGCTTGGTATAAAACAGAGGGTAAAAAAAAAACCAACGCGAGTGAATTTCCAACAGTTACATTACCATAAAGACGGGCGCGAACTGTAATCATTGCTTCGGTACACCGTGAACTGAATATCGGATCAAAAAAAGGACTGTACATTGTTTTAGATACTTAGAAAAAAATATTATATTTGCCTAAATATTTTTTTCTTTTCCATGTGGTAACCGAGTAGGAATACAATTCACCACTCCCTATCTAGCCCGTGGATATCTTAAAAGACGACTCAGGGATATAATATCAGGGGGGGGACGTCGGTCGACGAGAGGGTACCCCAAGTAGGGGGTATTCCGTCGGGCCGACCACTGATGACAAGTAATCCTGCTCCGGTGGTCGGCCCAACGACGAAGGCGACGTGGTGTTCGGGTGGGTTGCGGGTGTGCGTGCTTACGCCCCTCTGTCGCCCCGGACGGAGTGGTGCGAGGAGCGCGCCGACCGCAGCCCATCCCAAAAAAAAGGCATATAACATCCACATAACATCTGTGCAAGAGAAGGAAAACATGAAATGAATATTATATATCAACATATCTGACCAGCATGGTATTATATAGGTCAAATTTCCTCCCACTGTGGAGGAGGGCTGAGCCCAATAGTGCGACGTATGTGGCCTGCAATGATGATGATGATGAATGATTATAGTTTTCTTTAAAAAAAAGTTATAAGAAATCATTGAATCCAGAAAATTATATAAATGGCTCTAGTTAACCTTAAAATCTCGCGTTTCGATTGAGAATTTACAAGAGACTCTATAGTTATAAATAAAACGATTATTACGGCTTTTATCGCGTTTGTATTTGATTTTTAATTACCTAATGTTTCGAAAACTTTTTAGCGCTCATAGTCACGGATGAATTAAGGTGTCTTATTTCGTCGTGACCATGAATACTACAATCAAAAATCAAATAAAATACTATAAAATCAGTAATAATAGGTTTATTGTATTACTAGCGTAAACATCAGAAATATTAGACTTATTAGATAGAATTTTATTTTGTATAATTTAAATATGGGTGTGACTTTTTATTAACCACATTGACTTTTTTAATATTTGCATGCTCAATGGGCAGAATGTATCTGAACAAACTATTTTTTTGTAAGACCCAATGTACATACATTCAACGCACATAAATAATTTGATTGATTGATTGATAGTCACCATCATCATCATCTCAGCCTGTATATGTCCCACTGATGAGCTCAGGCCTCCTTCATAATGGGGAATTGACCTATTATTTCACGCTCGTCAGGCGTGTTGGAATAGGGCTTTGTTTTGAGTTTTCCTACTCTTATATAAATGTTATATGCTTATTATAATCCCTTAGTCGTCTTTTACGACGTCCACGGGCAAGATAGTGAGCGGTGAGTTATATTCTTACTTCGTCACCACACTGATAATAAGTAGAGATTATTAGGGAGAGACGGATAGTAGAGATTTGCAAAATTATCAGCGTTCATATATTTATTATGGTAGGTAAAGAATTCTAGTATAGTAACAAGAAGAAAAATGTATCCCAACCTTAAAACTGGCTACGAAATTATTTACAAAATGGGCAATTATACTCTTCTGAGCAACTTAACGGGATTTGCCAAGACGCATGCAAAGGAGTGATTTTAGCATAGGGAGGCCTATCAAAAGGTATAACTTATTTTTTTTTTTTTTTAATTACCATTGGTGGCAAACGAGCAAGCAACACATCTGATGGTAAGCTATACTGCCGCACATGGACCTAGTTAAGTTGATAAACAAAGAAAACATTCTACTATATTTTTAAATTTAAAATAACTGACTATATAAAATATTGAATTAAAATACAGCCTTTTACAACGCTGTAAATTTTTCAACGAAAAATTGTATTATGTTGGATCTACAGGCTATTTTTACTTTTCCATCACGAGTGAAATACAATATTAAAAAGCTTTCAAAACTTATCAATATATGCAAAAGCTTCAAAAGGTGGGTAATCATTTTATTTTACATTTTATATATTAACGTGTATTTATTTATTTATTTATATCTTTTGCACAAACAAAGGTACAAGGCGGACTTAATGCCTTGGGCATTCTCTACCAGTCGACCTAGGGTATAGTAGAAATAATGGAAGGCAGGTGCAATACAGAGAGGTTAATCATATCGTGTAATGTAATAATTATACAATATATAGAGAGTTAAACAAGAATATATATTTTTTAACATACATGTGCAGACGTCCGTTTGAATAGGTGGCGCGTTCTTCCGGACGCGTCATGTAGTGATCATCGCCTGATCGTGTATGAATTTGGATCGAGACTGTTGCAGGCTCCTCCCAGACAGAGTTATAATTTTAGATACAAATCTAAAGGCGCAAACTGGGACTTTCTCAGCCCTCTCTTTTCTTCGTGTGCCAGGGATTTCACTCGTAGACAATTAACCGCAGAAGAAGACGCTGAACTAATGTCACATTCTCTGATATACTGTGCTGATGTAGCCCTAGGCCGAACATCCCTGCCTAATACTAAGAGATGTGACTGGTGGAACAATCACCTAGTGGAACTCCGCAAACGCTTTCGAAGGGCGCGCAGGAAGCATAATAAACTTAGAAAGTCACCTAACATAGGAAGGGCCTTTGATGAATCTCTATCTATACTGAAAGCTACCAGGTCTCGCTACCGGATTGCAGTAGAAAAATCGAAAGACGCTGTGTTAAATAAAATTGTGGAAAGATTAGAACGTGAAGGTCCATGGTCTCCACTATATCACGAGTTTAAAGCGAATCGATCAGTCGACTTAGCGTACATACAAAACATTAAAGTAAACGGTAAACACACTACGGGTATTGAGGAGACCACGGAAGTTTTATTAAATACATTAATCCCAGACGATGACATCTCAGTCGACAGCGAACATCATAAACAAATACGTGCATTGGCTGCCGAGCCACCTCTCTTGCCTATGTCTGACCTTCCATCTCTTGCCGAGTTTATGAATACCGTTAGAACTCTTCCCCTCAACAAGGCTGCTGGCGAAGATAAAATATCAAATAAAATGATCAAAGAAGCTAGTCGAGCATCGGGCGACTCAATGTTAATAATTTTTAATCGTTGCATAACTGAAGGCATTTTTCCTCGTATATGGCGTCGCGGTTATATACGTATAATTCCTAAAGGCGGTGATAAGCCACCAGACGACCCGAAGTCATATCGACCAATCACCTTACTGCCTTCTTTAGGCAAGCTCTTAGAACGTCTTATTGTTCCTCGTTTATTGTCGGGTGGACCAACGTTCAATCATAAACAATTCGGCTTCACTCACGGCAAATCAACTATCGACGCGGCCGTTGCGGTAAGACGTGTCATTAGCGCATCCGTTTTTAAATACGTACTAGGTGTCTTCCTGGACATCTCAGGTGCTTTCGATAACGCCTGGTGGCCAATGCTACTTCTTAAATTAAAGACTCGTGGTTGCTATAGAAATATCTACCAAATCATACAGTCGTACTTTTTAAATGGCTCGACTAAATTGAAACTTGGTCACCATGCTGTGTCGAAACCACTGACGATGGACTGCCCTCAAGGTTCGGTATTAAGTCCATATCTATGGAATTTAGGTTTTGACGATTTTCTCGAGTTACCGCTACCGAAAAATTGTCTACTGATCGGCTATGCAGACGACGGACTTTTACTTATACAATCGAACACAAGGGATGGTTTAGAGAAATTAGCGGAAATATGCCTCAATGATATATTCGATTGGGGTACACGAAACCGGCTTGCCTTCGCACCACAAAAAACATATCATCTTTTATTAAAAGGACATTTACAATCGGCGCCGCGTATAAAATTCAATAATATGACTGACAAAAAGAAAGAATCAGTTTGCTATCTCGGCCTAGTCTTAGAAAAAAACTTTTCATTTATTGAGCATAATAAAACTGTAGGCGAAAAAGCGAAACGGAATTTCTACGCGCTTACTAGAATATCCACATCTACTTGGGGCCTTCGTTTTAATACACTTAAAACCATATACATGGCCACATATTTGGGGTGTATTTGTTACGCTGCACCTGTATGGGCCGATAGGGCCACCATAGGGGCGGCTCGCCTTAAATTACTACAGAGCCAACGATTGGCCCTAATATTCTTATGTAAAGCCTATAGAACGGTTAGTACCGAGGCCTTACCAGTACTCGCGGGTGTACTTCCGGTTGATTTGGAGATTCAGAGACGAGCGTCAATGTATTACACCACAAAGGAAACTATGAATACAGATTTCCTTCTACAATTGCTAGATTAATTGCACCACAATCCATTGTCTATGAGGAACTTTTAACTGAATGGCAAAAAAGATGGGATTCATCATCGAAAGGTCGTCATCTTTATCTATTTTTTCCATGCATCCGGGAGCGCCTGGAAAAGGTGTGGCTAGAGGTGGCCCAATTTTTAACTGGCCATGGCAACTTTAAAAGTAAATTATTTTCTTTTAAACTCATCACCATCACCATTATGTCAATGTTCCACATCTGACCACGAGTATGAACAATCAGCACATCACATTCTCTGGGAGTGCGATCTCTGGCGAAACGAGCGTAACCTTATGTTAAACAGTTTGCAAGTCACCTGTGGGGTAGTATACTATACGGACCTTGTAGCAACTCGAGAAAATTTCCGTGCGTTCATGCGTTTCTGCCATACCTACTGTAGCAATCAATCTTAACGCTCACATATAGGCCCCGTTAAGCTCTTCCGTATTCGTGGTGCCGTACTGCTGCGCTATCGTAGCTGTACTCCTGTTTACTTATTGGCTGACTAGTCATTTTGTTTTCCTGTCTCCCGCTTTGCCTAGGAGGGAAGTGGAATCTCTCTTTCCAACTCCTCCTCTTTAATCTTTTCTAATTAAATTTGTTGCGGGTCCCAAGACAATTAAAATCATATCCCGGGACTGCCTGAGGGTCAAACCTCAGTGTCATTTATGGAGACCATTGTGGATCCTGGCTTACAGGAGTTATAATGGTGGGAATGTGTGGTGGGATTAGTCCCATTAAAAAAAAAAATACAATACATATGTGGCGACTATCCGCCACGAAGATAACTTGGACCGCAACCCAACAATGCGAAGCAATCCGCTTCGCTAATGAAGATTGGCCCATAAAAGAAGACGCAGGTGCGAGGCAGCTGGCGTGCACAGCTGACAGATGTGCGACACACCTGACACCTGCATTCACACCTGCGGTGATATCATTTGCACCTGTGTGGAATACGTGCACATTCGGACCACACGCAGACTGAAGGCTAGTATATATATACCGCCTTTAGCTGTCTATTCATCCATTTTCTGCGAAGGCCTAACGGCCCGAGCAGCTAGGAACCTATCGCACATTAAGATTGGCGAAGGAGTACAAGCTTAGGGCACATTAGTTAAGTACACATCCTCCCGACCTGCACCCGGTTGGGAGGGACACACACTACACACAACCCAGGGTTTACCCCACCCAGGGCGATAGGACACATTCCTGCGAACGTTTTTCCCGCCAGCCCACGATGGCAGAAAAAACTATCACTATCGACGCCCTTCTGGCGATCCCCGAAATAAAAGCTTACATCGCTCAACATTTTGGAGCGATAACTATTCTCCCACCGCAACCCCTACGCGCTCACTCCACCGTCCTGCCGCTCAAACCGGAATTACCGGCCACCGGCACGGCGATGGATACGGAATCGGTCCCCTCCTCAGCCTCAGCTTCATCTTCCTCCGAGTCGGAAGATTCGCCCAATGAGGGCTCCTTCATCGAAGTTCGCTCCCGTAAGCGTACTAAGAAGGCAAAAGCCAACAAAGAGGCCCCCTCTAAGGCCCCTAAAATAAAGCCAACCGAATCGGCCATAACTCCAGCCACAATCCCGTCTGAAACGACCGCTACGACCGCCTCGGCCCTCCCTGTCGTCTCGCAGACAGCCCCAATCTCTGTCCCATCCACTACGGACAGCAACACCGTCGCCCCACAGACGGTCAAAAAACCACTGGCTCCGCCGCCCCTATACATTAGGGATAAAGAGAAGTGGCTAGCCATCTCTGCGTGGCTAAACACCAACAGAATTTCGTACAAATCTGCGAAATCCACCCCCCAAGGCATACGAGTGGACCTTCACTCGTCAGCTGACCACCGCACCGTGTCAAGCATGCTAGGGAATCAACAGATTCCCTACCATACATACACCCTCCCCGAAACCAAACTTCTGCGTGCAGTAATACGCAATGTCCCGAGGGAAATTGACACCAAAGAGATCTTAGAATCTCTTAAAGCCCAGGATCTGCCGGTTGTAGAAGTACATCGGATGATCCGAGGCAAGGGTCGTTATCCTCTCAATATGATATTGGTCTGCCTAGCAAATACCCCTGAGGGTAAAGGCATTTTCAAAATCAAGGCCATATGTGGTCTATCTGGGGTCTCAGTAGAGCCCCCACACAAAAATGGCAACTTGGCACAGTGCCACAAGTGCCAAATGTATGGACACTCGTCCAAGAACTGCTTCGCCCGTCCTAGGTGTGTCAAGTGCCTAGGAGACCATCACACCTCTCAGTGTGAACGGCCAAAAGACATTTCCCTCTGCAAAGAGCCACCAGCGTGTGTTCTCTGTGGAGAATACGGCCACCCGGCTAACTATCGCGGCTGCCCAAGAGCGCCGAGAAGAATAGTCCGCCAACCCAACTCAAACGGCAAGGCCTTGTATTATAACAAGACCTTCGTCCCAGCCCCCTTACCAACCCACAATGCGTGGGCTCGCCCCCTGCTTACCAGTAAGGAGGCTTTCCCAACCCTGCCCAACAGGCAGCCCGCTGCCCCACCCGCACCATCTCAGCCCAAACCACCAATGATCGGGGCAAACCAGCCCACCGGTGGTAATCCCAAGCCCCCTCAGGGCGCCCCCCTTCCTATCGTCGTCGCTAAAAGCGCGCCCCCAAAAGCCTCCCAAGGACTAGATCCAGATCTAGCCCTGGTGGCCAACTTCGCGGCTCAAATCAATTTCGCGGAAATCCGCGAAATTGCAGCCGATCTTAGAAAGAACGAGGGAAACAACCTCGCCCTCCTTAATATAGCGATCAAATTCGCCCCCACGTTAGAGCGTCTAGGCTCACTCAAATTCAACTAAAATGGATAGGTACACTCCCGGCAGAGTTAAACCCAGACACCTCAAAGTAGGGACATTCAACGCTAATAGCCTTACCCAACAGAGGGATGAAGTAGGCACATTCCTTCGGGAACACCAGCTCGACATCTTGTTAGTACAAGAAACGTTCTTAAAACCATTCAACAGGGACCCTAGAATCGCGAACTATAATATAGTTCGCAATGATAGGACAACCTCACCAATGGGTGGAACGCTCATTTACTACAAAAGGTCGCTGCATTGCACACCTGTGGATCCGCCCCCTCTGATGTACATTGAAGCTTCAATTTGCAGGCTAGCCCTCTCAGGCCATCAGCCTATCACCCTCGTATCCGCATATCTCTCTCCCAATAGAGAACATTCGAAACAGTTGGTTGAAAAAGATCTAAAAGCCTTGCTAGAATTGGGAGGCGCCGTCATCATTGGCGGTGACCTTAACGCCAAGAACACCTCTTGGAGCTGTCAAAGTTCCAATAAGAGGGGCAAGACTTTAGAGCTATTCGCTGACAGACTGGGATTTGATGTCATAGCGCCCATAGAGCCGACACACTTCCCCTTTAACGTTTCGCACAGGCCGGACATACTCGATATCTTTATTCTCAAAAACATAAACCTTCGTTTATGTTCAATAGAAGTTCAACACGAGTTAGACTCAGATCACCGCCCGGTGACTCTGGAATTAGCCTCCCGCACCCCCGGCCCCTCAGGCCACAACAACGAAAGGACCAAGATAGCGACTGACTGGGCACGGCTAGAGAAAAATCTCAAGTCAACCTCGTCGGTCCACCTTGATCAAATTCCCAATGACATTACGTCTAAGGAACATACCTGTCAGGCGATCGAGTCGCTTACAAGTCACGTGCAGTCGATAATGGACGACTGCTCGCGGCCGGTACCAGATACGAGCGATCGTAAATGGCGCCTGCCAGACGACGTCCGTGACTTGTTAAGACGTAAAAACGCCGCGACACGCGCTTATGACCGCTACCCCACGGAGGACAACCGTACCCGCCTACGGTCACTCCAGAGGGAGGTTAAACAAGCTATTAATGAATTGAGACAGAGCAAATGGGACGCCATGCTCGAGGAGCTAGAGCCCTCTCACACAGCCTTTTGGCAGCTTTCCCGCTCACTCAAAAAAGACATCGTGTCCACTCTCCCTCCTCTCACCAGACCCAACCAGCCACCGGCGTTTATGGACGACGAAAAGTCAGAATGCCTGGCCGACTGCTTGGAGCTTCAGTGTACGCCGAGTACACTACACCCCGACGCCGCGAATCACCGCTTCATCGCCGACGAAGTGGAACGTCGTACCACTCTCTCGCGCTCGTTACGAAACGACAACCCCGATCAGCTTATCCCAGTAGTAACCACCGATGAGGTCGAATCGTTAGTCAGGGGACTTAAAACCAGAAAAGCCCCAGGTTCGGACGGAATCTCAAATAAAGTCATTAAATTATTCCCCGCCCACTTGATAGTCCTGTTGTGCTGCATCTTCAATGCAGCACTAAATAATAACATCTTTCCCGCGCAATGGAAAGAGGCCGTGGTAATAGGAATCCACAAACCCGGCAAGCGCCGTACCGAACCCAGTAGTTACCGCCCGATTAGTCTACTAAAAGGTCTAGGTAAGATCTACGAACGAATAGTTCTCAGTAGACTATGCACATTCGCCGAGGCTAACAACCTCGTTCCCGACGCACAGTTTGGTTTTCTAGCTAAACACAGCTGCGTACAACAAGTTCACCGCTTGGTAGAATACACAAGTAGTCAGTTCATCATGAACAGATATACGGGTGTATTATTCCTAGACGTAGCGAAAGCATTCGACAAGGTTTGGCATGAAGACCTAATCTACAAACTCTATCTCCTCAAGATCCCTCACTACTTAATTCTCATTATATATGACTACTTAAGTCATCGCAGCTTTCGCTACAGGGTGGAAGGGACGTTGTCGACCTCCCACCCTATCAAGGCCGGCGTCCCTCAGGGGTCGGTCCTCTCCCCATTTCTCTTCACGCTATACACTAGCGATATGCCCAAATTTAACCGGGTACATAAAGCGCTTTACGCTGATGACACCGCACTCTTTTGTGCTGGTAGATCCCCGACAACAGTAGCCAAGACTCTCCAAACAGCGGTTACCGCCCTAGCCAATTGGTTTAGGAAATGGAGATTAGAAATCAACCCCGAGAAGAGTCAGGCGGTCATGTTCACTAGACGAACTGCCCGTTCCTACTCTATCGATAGCATTCCCCCCCTTAAAATTTTCAACAAGCCGGTCACTTGGACTAGGCAGGCCAAATACTTGGGTGTGACCCTTGACGATCGACTCAGCTTCGCCCCTCACATAAAGCAAGTCCGCGCACGGGCAGCCTTTGTGATGGGCCGTCTCCACTGTCTACTCAACTCTAGGTCGCGTATGCCCCTGAGTAGCAAAATCCGACTATACACCACCTGCATACGGCCTATCATGACCTATGCCAGCGTGGTGTTCGCGCATGTTAAGCCACACAGGATCCACAGGCTACAGACACTACAAAATCGTTTCATGCGCCGAGCTACGGGAGCACCGTGGTTCATACGAAACGTCGATCTCCACATCGACCTCGAACTGCCGACCATCAAGCAGTTTATGAAACGGTGCTCTCAGAGCTACTTTGACTCTGCCATGACACACCCCAACCAACTAGTGGTTGGGGCGGCTTCCTATAGACCCTCCAAAATCTCCTCCGTCCGACGTCCTCGTCACGTCCTCGAGGAAGAGGACGACAATATCACACTCGCTCAACAAAGAGCCTACACGGCCCGCGAGGCCTTAACAAATAAATATCCGCGATTCCGCCCTCGCCGTCGAGGTGCGAAACCGCGCCGCGCAAAAGTCACTACTAAAAACGTGGGCACGCCCACTTTGCCTCCAGCGACGCCCCAAGCCGAGGTCCGTTCCCCACAGGGGGAGCCCTTGGGCGATGTCGCTTAGCATACTTTTCTCCGGGTTGAGAGCCCTCAGCGCTCACCCATAGTCCGCGTCAAGCTGTCAAGGCCATCTGCGGCCAACAGCTGTACACACAAAAAAAAAAAAAAAATGTCTATTCATCCAGTCGACATACGATATCAGCTCGCACACTTGTACGGTCGTCACTAGCTTATTATCAATTTATTGTACATAATTTAGAACAATGTAAATAAATCGTCAGTCTTAGAAATAACTCTCTTCGTTCTTCTTCGCCTTCTTCTCACATCTGCCTGCGCCAACTACAACACAAGTGTAGGGTGGCTAATCTCCACACGCCATCCTACACATATATACTATAAAATATATATATACATATACATACATATATAAAATAATAATAATTAAGTGGATGTGAGCCGTCACAGATGTGTTGACTCCGCCAGAAAATCCAAGTATAATCGCTTGACTCTGGCTTTGAAACTGTCGCAACTAGCAGCCATCCTGATGTCAAGTGGTAAAGCATTCCAGAGAAGAATAGCCTGGATACCAAAGGAGGAGTGAATGAGACTAGAAGAGTGAGGGGGACAGTGAAGAAGAAGATTATTTGAGGAATGAAGAGCACGGTTATGGGTGGAACAAAGAAATTGAAAGTGCTGTTTTAAGTAGGAAGGGGCATTAGGTGAGTTAAGAATTGAGTAGAGCATAGAAAGAGTCCGTAAGCTTCGTCTTTGTCTGATCGGTAGCCAATTGAGCCGAGAACGAAATGTGGTTATATGGTCAAATTTACGAAGGTTAAAAACGAATCGAATGCAATTGTGTATTATATTGTTTTGTATATTAATGTGTATATTAACGTTTTCCATGTGGTGACGGAGTAAGAATACTCTTCACGACTCCCTTTACCACACGTGGATATCGTTAAAGATCACTAAAGGATATAATATGCATATAACGTCTATATAGGGTTTGATTTCGAGTTTTCCTTCTCTTGCATAGACGTTATTATATGCATATTTTATCCCATAGTCGTCTTTTACGACATCCACGGGTAAGATACGGAGTGGTGAATTGTATTCTTACTCCGTCACCATACGGAACAATATTTATATAGTTTCGTATAATTTAAATAAACATCGATTAAAGTGAAAATCTGTTATTCATGTAAATATTTCAGACACGAATGATGCAGCGTGACAATGTCTTTCAGATTATAAGTCACAGAAGTTTTTTTTTTAATGGAATGAAGGAAGGGCGACCCACCTAATTACAGGCATTGAAGGCATAGACATTTGAAGCCAAACCGTCCTGAGGATGTCTCGTTTATAATGTCGAATGAATATTCGAAGTGCTGCGGAAAATTGCAAGTTGATGTTCTGGAAGGTACTCATCACGTGAGAGTAAGATTTCCTCATTTCCTAGTCCACGTTAATCCTATCCCGTATTCCTTTTAATGTGCTGTGCGGTATATTGATTACCGTGGGAAAATGGTGGGTCTCCCTTCCTTCCTTCCATTTTAAAATAAAAATGGATTTTCGATATGTATCGCCTAATTCAATCAATTATCTTAAGTTACAGAATACCTAATGTCCGTAGTAATTACAAAAAGGCTTTATGCTCGCGTAATTATTTAGTTGTGGCTGTGGTAAGCTGTAATAAATATCTTCTAATTGGATATGTCGTTCGTTAAGCCTTACAATCCTAGTGATACGGCTGACATGCGAACTGACAAGTATTATCTCGATATATTAGAGAATTACACGATTTACACTTAAGAATTAATTGGGTTTGCATGCTTTAAGTAATCCTACTAACGTTACAAATACGAAAGTTGGCCACGTTATTTTAATGCTTGTCAATTTTATGACAATACTACTTTAATGTGTTTTCTAATTTGGCTGAAATATCATTATGTATTTTAAATAATTTAATGGCATTTTTTTTACCATTTTACTGTCAAAAACAAAATCTAATACAGAGATTTTGAGATACTCAATTTATTATATAAATTTATACATATAAATAACAAATAACATGGCCTCTAAGTTTCTTGCCGAATATTCGCAGTTTGTGGACACACGTTACGATTCCGTGGTATAATAATTTGAAAGAAATTTTAAAATTGACAATATGTGAGTGCCCTGAGACATAATAAATAATCTGATTTGATCGATAATATGCATATTAGATAATATTAGTATACTATTCATGAAAGATTTCGACACAGAAAAGCAATGGGCGGTGACGTCCAACATAGAAGTCGTAGAAGCCAGCTATAGTACCTATCTTCAATGAAAAATGCAGAAAAAAATACTGAAACATCTAGAATCTGGTTGGAATCGTAGCGATAATGGTATTAACCCTCGTTAGGGAGAGCTGTATGCAATATTGACCGTCTTTTTTTTTTTTTTTTTTTGTGGATTGGTCGCGGTCGGCGCGCCTCCGCACCACTCCGTCCGGGGCGACCTCCGCACCACTCCGTCCGGGGAATATTGACCGTCTAAGGAACCTACAACGAGTGATGCATTTGTGAATAAATTATTATAAGTTTTAATTTGCAAAGTAGTTTACCGCTTAAATAATAATATCTGGTTGACCGAGCTTCGCTCGGAATATTTTTGTCGAATTTATTTAGATATATATTAATAAAAAATAAATAATGAAAATTATATAAAAATTTATAAAAAGAGAATAATAATAACACCGAGATTCGAACCAACGCTGTTTGAATACCAAAAAAACTAAAATTAGAACCGGCCATCTTCCCAACTGAGCTATCGTAACTCATGACGTTGACAACGAAATTTTAATTCATATTCTTTTAAAATTTAATGTTATTGTTTGTTATTCTAAAAAAAAAACGAACAAAGCAACATTTTCTATAAATAAAACCTAGCTAGATCGATTTTTTGGACCCGAAACCTCTAGTATGCCAAGTTTCAACAAACTCGTTGGAGCCGTTTCCGAGATCCTGAATATATATATATATATATATATATATATATATATATATATATATATATATACAAGAATTGCTCGTTTAAAGATATAAGATGTATTGATTATAATATGCAAATAACATCTATGCAAGAGATGACAATCTCGAAATGAAACCCTATACCAAAATGTCTGATCATCATGGTATAGTAGGTCAAATTCTCTCCCATTGTGGAGGAGGCCCGAGCTGAGAATAGTGGGGTGTGATGATGATGTGATGGGAAGACTGCGATGATGATAATAACTCCATATGTGTTACAAAATAATATAGCCCAATTCGTTATTATTGCGATGTTAAATTACTTTCAGTATTACGTTCAATAGTAAATCAGAAAGTAATGGTGTCGAATTCCTAAATACGCCAATGTGTGAAAACAAAATAAAGCGTTTGAGTTTTGGCGAGATCGTGAAAGTATCATGGCGTTAATGGTATTAAATATCTTAGTGTTTTAATTTTAATATGTTATTTCAAATTATTTTGTTGGATTTTTCTGTAATGTGATGTATGAAGAATATGTATTATATAATAGAATATATATTATAAAAGCTTTACAAATGTTTTCATATGCCACCAAAACTGAAACCATTAACAATGTGGTCATAGTACTATTGAAGGTGATAATTTGACTTATTTTTTTTTTTGGCGGTGGGTTGCGGTCGGCGAGCTCCTCGCACCACTCCGTCCGGGGCGACAGAGTGGCGTAAGCACGCACACTCACAACCCACCCACGATGCACGTCGCCTTCGTCGTTGGACTGACCACCGGAGCAGGGTTACTTTTCATCAGTGGTCGGTCCGATAATTTGACTTACTAACGGATAATGACCAATATCAAGAAACTGACAATGTGAAGAAACTGATAATCCTTGAAGAAAGATGTTATTCGATACTGATTACAATTGGCTCATATCAGTAGTCCTCATGTAGTTGGACAACACTGTGGACAGTCGTCTGTCTACAGCCGCGAGCTGGTCTGTTCGGGGTAGTACTACACTGTCGTAGAAAATTAACATCCAAATAAAAACAGTTTATTACTGCAGTTCGTTCAGTAAGCAAAAGAGAGCCCAACTTTCTGAGGGTGTTTGCATGTGATCGAACTTCATTGCGTGCAAGCACACTCCCGTCATTTTCTTCGCGATAGGCAGCGGCCTACTCATGAGTCGCAATATCACTTACCGCCAAATGTGCTGTTTGCTTGTTTGCCACCAACAGCAATAAAAAAAAGCCAGTTGATTTCACATATAGAAAAATAAGAATTTAACTATCATGAGTTTTATGGTGCATTGCTTTTGTAAAGGTAACCAGTTTGACTTTGTAAAAAAATTAAAGGTGTTTTTAATAAGAAAAATGTTACTACAGTGTCAATGATTATTTAAATAATATCATCTAACTGTGTGTAGGTATAATAACGTCCATATGTAAATTAATAATTAATTTTAAAAATAACAGTAATAAAATAATAATTCTATTAAATCGCGTATGTTTAAAAAGCATCATAAAACTATAACAATTATAAAATGTTCCTATCTTCTACTGTCGCTGTGCCCTACAGGATCCATAATTGTTACATAATTTAGTTGTTAAGACTTTTTATACATTATGGAGTGAAATAAAGTTTGAAATTGAAATAGTTTGATAGAGGATGTTCTTGTTTTCTCCAAACCATTTAAGTAATATAGTGTTCTCAACGATAAAGAAACTACAAAATCCTTCTATGTGAAGCCAATACATCAACTTTACTAAAGACGAACTCGAGTGAAAACTGGTAAAAAAACCTTAGCCTATCAACCTTTTAGGTAAAACTTTTGAGTAAATAGGAAAGAAATGTAAATGCTTCAGGATCCATCAATTTTTTTACTCATAATACCAAATCTACTCAACCCATACAGTGGAATACAATAGTTTTATAGAAATTCAGTCATAGATATTAGAGGGTAGGTGCCCCTAAAAAGGTTGACCAATCCTTTGTCGTTGAATTCCAATATCGGCCGAATGTATAGAATTCAGCTCTATTGGGGATGGCCTATTCATGTTCCGTATTGTGAGTACGGTCGGCAGAAATATTTTTATATAAAAATATCCACATATTTTATTTGTCAAAATATTGTTACTATTTGAAAAGATGAATTATTAGTGAAAACTTACTTTTTTATTATCATACGCTACTTATTAAGGTATTTTTGTTAATCCTAATGGTTGGGTATTGTTTAAGCCATTACCATGTGTTCAGTGCCCTCTCATTCTCAAATTGATGGCACTAGGCTATGCGATTTAGGTACTATTCAAAATAATCATGCCTCCGAAGATCGCTAAAACTGTACTAAAACAATCAAGTAAATAATTAATATTTAGGCATGAAATAGTTGAGAGAACACACAAAGAAACCCGAAGACTTTTCAACGCTCTAATGACTACCCGTGAGATTGCATCATCGATAATTCTAATCGTAAGCTTTTGTTTATTGTAATTGCTATAATTTTGTAAACATTGTCTATTTGTCTGTATGGCACACATGTCTTTGAAGCCATTTCTCCGCAGCATTCAGTGAAAACAAATTGACGGATCTTATCAATCAGGAGTGATAATTATTTAGATGTGTTTGAAGGTTCTTGGGAATGTTCCTATGAATTAACGGAGAGTGGGTTAAATATCGGTTAAATGTTCTAATAGTTCTATTTTTAACATACAACGTAGTGCAAAATCATTTTCAGAAAAAGATATGGTAAAATGTCTCTCTGTAAAAATAGCTTCATCAATTTGTTATGCTTTTATTCACTTCTAAATGTGTGTTATCTCTACTCATTTCTTTGCAATCAGTACACATATAGCGAAAGAATCTGACCCATGGTATTGTGAAGCCTTATAAAGGATGATTATTAATTTGTCGACCATAATATATTACTGGCTATTAATTGGTATTGTGCTATTCTGGTTTCTGGTAAATTATTGTATATTGGAAATTTCCAGAGCTATTTATGTTTGTCGACACTGTTTCATTGCGTAGGTTATAGGATGAACTCTGGCGTAAAATTTTCAAAAGAGATTAACATTGTTCATCGAATTTCTCGATAAAGCGATGAGTTCTATCTTATAGTTATTTACGTGACTTAATTGAGGATTGGATCATTATTTTCGTACGGTGGTATAAATATCTAATCACTACTGACTATTTTGTTACTGCGATACTTATTGAGTCAACTTGGTATTGTTTTCAACACTAATGTCCAATCTTTTTACATAATATAACTAGCTTTAACGTACGGTAGATTATAACCGATATCTGTGGCAAATTTTATCCCGATCGTTTTGGCTTACAAACCTTCACCCATGCTAATATTATAAACGCGAAAGTTTGTGAGTATGTGATGATCTGAAGATGTTCGTTGCTCTTTCACGCAAAAGCTACTGAATGGATTTTGATGAAACTTCACAATAATATAGCTTACATAGCAGAATAACACATAGGCTATAATTTATCCCGATATGCCCACGGGAAGAGGAACTGCGGGTGAAACCGTAGGGCGCTGCTAGTATTATAATAATAGGAAGATTCAATAGTCAGAATATTTCGTCTCTCAAACAACTAAGCAGTAATTATTTTTCATTTAACCAGATTAACAAAAGTTTAAATTAACATGTGAATATAAAGATGAAATATTGATTAGCTTAGCTTTAATCTTTCACATACATTTTCTCTCACTATGATAATCATGCTCTTATCCCAATTACTTAGGGCGCCGAAAAATGTATCTCATTTATCGATACAAATAAGCTAGTCAAAATATCAAAACGTCCGCTTTAATCAAGTTTAAACCAGTTCTAACCAGTTAATGCCAGATATACACCCCATTTATTGTGTTGTACTACCCTTCAAAAATCCTTGGCAACGGACGTTTAAAATTTCCAAAGGTGTATTGATTTCTTGCAACCCTCTGAGGGTAAGGTTTTGAGGGTGTGTTATCAATAGTCAATATGCTATGAGGGTAGAGCTTTTTGACCAGATATATAGTTTTTTTGTAGGTAAGTATAATGTAGTGTTAATCATATTAATTTTATCTCGATTTTGACTGATGGCAAATTTTGTTTGTTCGTTATTTGATTTTTTTTTGAAGATTTTGAAGATCACTAATACCTACATACTACGGGAAGTAATTTTATTAGAATATGCAAATTTAGTAATAGAAAAAACAGATCATTATTGCCTCAGTAAAAAAAACGAAAATTGTTTACTGTAGATCCATGTAGAACTGCGTAATAAACTATCAACTGTCTTCGTAAAGTACTGGAGTTCAATTTTCCTTAGCTGGAAAATGATATATATACAGGATACATAAATAATTGTTGTTACGTACTCACTATAATAAGTTTTTCTTAATCGTATATTTATAAAGATATTTTTTTTTTGGTCACGGAGTAAGATTCCAATTCACCACCCGTAGGTGTCGTAGAAGACGACTAAAGGATTAATATGGAGATAACATCAATGGAAAAGAAGGAAAACTCGATATAAAACCTTATGCCAATCCGCCTGGCTAAGGTAGATCAATATCTCTCCAATTGTGAGACTCGAGCCCAGCAGTGGGACGTATATAAACTGTGATGATGATGGTGATGATGACAGTTACAAAGTTAAAAGCAAAAAGGGGTTGAAAAGATTATTTGTTTTAGTTAAGGATAAAATTTTAGAAGATTGTTTTCAATATTATTGGCGTAACTATCAGAATAAATTGTAGAAGTTTGCCCCTGTCTATATTTTGAATCGATTCTATCCTCTCAATCATCTTAAGAAGTACAGAGCTTTGCTTTATTTAAAAACCCCCGAGGCATTGCAAAGATTACGATGCCCGCTACATAAAACAATGTAGGGTCAACAGTCACGGTACAACGTTTGGGGACGTAACTCACTTACACAGCTATTCAATTTGACGGTATATTTTTGAATCAATTTCTCGCTTGAGTTGCCATGTTTGGTTCATAGAGTGGGCCATCCGTGCGTATAGTTTTATATATTATAACGGTTAGGGTACGCGAGCCATTTAGATTTGGCTTTTTCAGGACAAAAATTTACTCACCCTCGCGGTGGCGTTTGGGTAATCGGGTGTAATGCGTTAGGGTAAATGGTGGGGAGATAGTTACGGTGTGTAAGTATATTACTTAAATATACATATATGTGGACATGAATAGATATTATTTAACTATAGTTAATCTTGTTATATAAAATATCAATATCAAATAATAGATTTTAGGCTTCGCCCACGTGAAAACAACTTCGAGCGATTTCACTCGTGTAGTTCTCGTTGCCGTGGGAATAACATAGCTTTCTAGGGGTGAAAAAAATTTTGAAATCGGTTCGGTGGCTTAAGCGGGCAAGCCTAACAAACAAATATACTTTCGCATTTATAATATTAGTAAGGATTAGTAATCTAGATATTTCATAATAATATATTAGTAGAAGTAAATTATTTAGTAAGCAACTAAATAACTACAAACCAATTCAATAATTTGGAATTCTTCGCAGTTCATATATGGCCCACTATTGGGCTCGAATCTTTCCCACAGTAGGAGGAAAATTGAGCTACTATGATACGCTGGTCAAATGGTTTGGTATAGAGCTTTTTTCAGTCTTTCATCCCCTACATATCTATACCAATAAATAAAATTGGAGTGTCTGTTTGTAATGTCAAAATAATAGGCTATTTTCATGCTCGCACGGTTATTTGCACTAAACACATGTCTAAAAATCACTTTATATTCTTTTTGTCTGTCTGTCTATCTGTTTGTTCCGGGTAATCTTCAAAACGGCTGGACCGATTTCAAAAATTCTTTCACCAATGGAAAGCTATAATATCAGGGAGTTAGCTAGGCTATATTTTATCCCGGTATTCTCACGAGAACGGGAACTACGCGGGTAAAACGACTAAAACCGAAGCAAAGCGAGGGCGGGTTGCTAGTATTTTATATGTATGTTATGTCCCTTAGTCAAATTTTTAAATAAGAAAGGGGATTATGACTTTCTATTCTAACCCCTTGTAAAAACGATTAAATCTACAAAACTCTACACCAACCCGTCTGACCAGCATGGTATAGTAGGGTCAATTTTTCTCCTATTGTGGAGGAGACTCGAACCCAGCAGTGGATCGTATATAAGCTGATATTAATGAAAGAAATCTACAGAAAAATCGCATACCATTTTGTTTCTTCTATTTTTTTTTCTCATATAAATAATGTTTTAAAATTATATAATACTTTACGTTTGTATTTTTATAAATCCTTGCGATGACAGATGACATGATCCGTGGATGTCGTAAAAAACGACTAAGGTATATAATATGCATATGAAATCTATGTAAGAGAAGGTAAACTCGAAATAAAACCCTATACCAACCAGTCTGACCAGCATAGTAAGCATAGTAAGAAGAATTTCCCTTCTATTGTGGAGGAGGCTCGAGGTCAGCGTGATGATGATGATGATTTTCTTAAAAAATATTAGTATTAAAAGTAACTAACATTATCAGGCTTTGAAATCTAATTCCCTTAGAATAATAACGTATAGAAGGATAGTGTCAGTACTTAGAACGTTCGAAACATGAATCTAAAAATACTACATGGGCGCAGACGATTACATACGTACACACGCACACCACTATACAAATTATGAAATCAAATTTTGTTTTTGTTAACATAAATCTTCGAAATACTTTTAAAAGTAACATTAAAAACCTTTCTAAGTTTTTCAAATGTGTTATGACATCATTTGAATGCACAAACCGTCATAATTACCGATTTATTTTTTAAGAGTTGCGTACGTACGTGCCGTACATTACGCCTTGTACATTACGGAATGATTCCGGCGTAAGCTCCATTAGGCTCCAATTGAAATGCCTCACTTTTTGTGCGCGAACTTGCCTTCTATACGTTATTATTCTAAGCTAATTCCATTGCCATTTGGTAGACTTTTTAACAAAAAAGAAAATCTACGTTACATCAAAACAAGAAAATATTTTAACCCAAGCAACAATATAAATTCCTAACAAACAATTAATAAAAGAGACGTATTAAAATTGCTCATTTATCCTTCTTAGTCATCATTATCTTTGTCCTTCTACTCTTCAGTTAAATGTATTAAAAAAGCGAGAGACGGTATCAAGATAAACAAAGGACAATATTTAATTTACAGTTTTAATTAGTGTTAATTTCTTTAGCTAATTAGTAAGCTTTTGGTTCTTTTATTTAAATAGAATAAAAAGTTTTGTTTGTATCTAAATGTTGCGTGTAGAATAAGAATTACTAGAGGCAAGTTGCTGATTAAAATTTTAGGAATAAACCTAAAATGATATACTCTTATATTCTAAGTTTTTTTTTTATGTATAATTATTTAAATTCAAACTTAGGTTCACCCGGAAATATTTAAGGCTACAAATGGCTCTCTGGTAAAGTATTAAAAATATCATTACTTTCTTGGATATCTATCCCCATCGGTAAAAGAAATACGACTAATTGACATAAGCAGATAAAAGGAATACAAAAAAAGGGAAATCACTACGTTAAACTGTTTAACCTAGCATTTTTCGAGGAGAGGGTATTCCTCAGGGGGTATTCCGTCGGATCGACCACTGACGACAAGTCACCCTGCTCCGGGGGTCGGTCCGACGACGAAGGCGACGTGTCACGGCTGGGTTACGGGAGTGCGTGCTTACGCCCCTCTGTCGCCCCGGACGGAGTGTTGCGAGGAGTGCGCCGACGGTAACCCAGGCCAAAAAAAAAAGCCTAGTATTTTCCCCTATAGGTGAGAATGCTTGTTATACTTAATGGTATTAGTGACTTTTTTGGCAGGCGCGGACGCACGCCGTCCGTCCCATCCAGGGTGACGATAGAACGGCGCGTGACCCCATGACCCGACGTATTCCCTCTTCGCCATTGAGTTAACCACTGGTACCGAATCCTTAACGTCCGTGGCAAGCTCGGATTGTATTATTATAAAGAAAAGTCTTAACTAATTAGCGTTTACGAAATAAATTTAACTAAGCAACAGTTATCTGTGGTGAAGAAATAAGAATACAATTCACCACTCCCTGACTCGTCTACATCTATTCAAGACAAAAAAAAACCTATACGAAATCTATACCAATAAATAAAATTGGAGTGTCTGTTCAAAATAATAGGCTTTGTTCATGCTCACACGGTTATTTGCACTGTAAACATGCCTAAAAATCACTTTATATTTTTTTTGTCTGTCTGTTTGTTCCGGGTAATCTTTAAAACGGCTGGACCGATTTCAAAAATTCTTTCACCAATGGAAAGCCATAATATCAGGGCGTAAACTAGGCTATATTTTATCCCGGTATTCCCACGGGAACTATGCGGGTAAAACGACTAAAACCGAAGCGAAGTGAGGGCGGGTTGCTAGTATTGAAATAAAACCCTATACAATCCCGTCTGACCAGCGTGGTCTAGTTGATCAATATCCCTCTTATTATAGAGGAGGCTCGAGCCCAACAGTGGGACATATATGAGCCGAGAAGATGTCGAACAGTTGACAAAAATCTATTATTATTTGAACTGTATTTGTCATTTCAAAAACCAAACGAAAATCTAATTGAAATATGCTGAGATAAATAAAATTTGAATACACGTCACATTCATATGTGGTGTAATAATAATACCGAGTAAGAATACAATTCACCACTCACTATCTTGCCCGTGGATGTCGTAAGAGACGACTAAGGGACATAATATCACATAACATCTGTGCAAGAGAAGGAAAACCCGAAATAAAACCCTATATCAACATGTCTGATCAGCATGGTATAGTAGGTCAAATCCCCTCTCATTGTGGAGAAGGCCCGAATCCAACATTGGGACGTGCGTGGGCTGCGATGATGATGATGATCACGTCACATATCACAAAAGAAGACGTACGACTTACTTTGTCATCTCAGCCCATACAATTCCCAATGTCGGGCTCGGACCTTCTCCATAACAGGAGGGCAATTGATCCACTAAACCAGTTAGATGTGTTGGCATAGGGTTTTATGTCGAGTTTTCCTTCTCTTGCATAGATGTTATCTGTATATCACATCCCGTGGTCGTCTTTTACAACACCCATGGGAAGACAGGGTGTGTCAACACACCCACAACATTATATTCTTACTCCGTCACTACACGGAAAATTTACTTCTTTTGTGATAATAAATAATTATTGCTTACATAACATTTCTAAAGGTTAAAGAATACTTTTACGACTTTTACCACCTCAAGTTTCTCTAAGATAGCTCAATGAAAATCATAAAATTGCGATTATAAAATCGGGCACATATTATTGTTACTATGATTATTTGTTATTCGTTACTATGATTATTTACAATTTTTTTTTTTGTGGGTGGGCCGCCCTTTAATTGGGGTACCCTCCCAATGATTATTTACTATTAATGGTAGATTTTACTTGTATTGCTCTTAAAAGTTTCTTAAAATAGGTGAATAATAATTGCGCTGATTAGATTTTTATTTCAAAATTATTTAGACTCAAATTTTTGTAATATTCACTGAACATAATTTAAAAATAATAATATAAAAATCATTAATAACACTCAAATTTAGAACGATTACCGAACGACTGTCTATGGTCCGTTCGCTGTGAATAAGCCATCAATTTCAATAAAACGCTAGAGTGAGACAAAAAATTACGTAATCAATCATACCGCCCGTCATTTTGACGTTGTATTTAGGGGTGGCCAACGCTTCCCATATTATTTGGACTGGTGTTCTTTTTTATAGGGAGTCCACGTTTTGATGGATAGAGTTATGAAACGTATTATAATATGGGCTTGAGGAAATACAAATATTTTGCATCTAGATAGAAATAAAGAAAAGTCAAGTTCTTGTTTTCTTTAAGAAACAGTACTCTAATATACTGTAAAAATACTTTTTAAGGGATATTACAATAAAATACCGTGTAGTGATGGAGTGATTATATAATTCATAACCCACTCTCTTGCCTCTGGGTCTCGTAAAAGAAAGGGATATTACGATATTAAGATTTTACAGCATAAGAAGGAAAACTCGACAAAACCCTACGCCAACCTATCTGATTAGCGTAGTATAGTAGGCCTATTATCCCTCGCTTGTGAAAGAGGCTTAAACTTATATTGGTTCAATGCTTGCACTTAAATTGGCTGAAATGATAATTATGATAACAAAATTCATAGTAATCAGTTGAAAATTACAGCAAAAAATTTCTGTGCTGCGTAGGAATCGAACTCGGATCTTAGATTTTTATAAAATCTGTTAGTCAATTACAAATTAGATTTTTTTTAAAGACACACATTGCACATTGTATTTGCTTCAGAAGTGCGTATACTAAAATTGAATAATAATACAGAGATTAGCATGTACTATCATGAAATTCACATTTTAATCCGTGTGGTGACAGAGTAAGAATATAATTCACAAACCCCATGTCCCGTGGGTACGGTAAAAGACGACTAAGGGATGTAATATGCGCGGAATATCTATGAAGAGAAAGAAAACTCGTAATAAAACTTTATACCAACTCGTTTGACTAGCTTGGTAAAGTAGGTTATCTCTCTCATTGCGGAGGAAGCTTGACCCCAGCAGTGACACATTTGAGTGAATATACTTCCCTCCACTTCCTACAATCTTGACATACCAGTTTTGTCTCCTCCACATTCATTAATCTCCTCATGCATGTTCTTTGGTTTAGGGTACTTACCTGGTCTTTCTTAAGAACGTCTCCGATTTGATCGTGGTACGACCGCCTTGGTCTTCCCCTTCTAACACATCCATCCACATTCGTCTTATAAATTCTCCTTGTTAATCTTTCATTCATTATCTCTCTACATGATCGTATCTCCACTGCTGTGAATATAATACACTTATATATTGCTAAAATACGACGAAGTGTTATATAGCTTCGGAATGTTCTGTCGCATTAGGTGGGCTATCTGCAGGACCATTCCATTTATATTACGATGCAACCAATGTTATTATGTAGCTATAAACACTAAGAACCACATATATTGAAGGTATTAACATCGACACAATTGCAAGTATGTAGTTTTTGTACACAGTTTTAGTGTTATAAAAGGTAATCTATACGAATAAATAAAATTGGAGTGTATGTTTGTAATGTCAAAATAATAGGCTATTTTCATGCTCACACGGTTATTTGCACGACACCTATGCCTAAAATAGCAATTAAAAATTTTTTGTCTGTCCGGTTGTTTGTTCCGGGTAATCTTCAAAACGGCTGGACCGATTTCAAAAATTCTTTCACCAACGGAAAGCTATAATATCAGGCCGTAAACTAGGCTATATTTTATCCCGGTATTCTCACGGGAACGGGAACTACGCGGGTAAAACGACTATAACCTATAACCGAAGCGAAGCGAGGGCGGATTGCTAGTTATTTAAATAAATTGGAAATGTTAATGTAACTTTTTACATCTAATTTCAATAGTAGGTCCTCAAACATTGGCAAAGCTATTTTTTAATGAAATATTTCTTTTTTTAAGAAGCAATTGTCTTTCCTAAATATGAAGAACATAAGATCATATGGTTATTTCTTAGAGTAAGAGCCTTCTTAATGCATAAGATTTTTATAATTTATATAGTTCCAGATGAAAATAATCTATATGGCATATTTTTTTTTTGAATTTGATTGGCTAGTCAAATTTATACTCGAAGTATTTTGTTTCATCGCGTTATCGAGTATAAATATATTAATACATAGTTTACATCAATCACTGTAATTTTAATTGCGGATCCATCAAGAAAGAAAATAAAATTTTCTCATTTTCTTTTAAAACCTGGAGCGAGATTGAACAAAACTATTAAGTGAAAACATTTTACTGCAGTTATTGGCCATTACCGCGGGAGACTATATGGCTTTACCCCCATCGGGCCTGAGTTCTAAGGCTTCGAGGTAAGTAATGAAGCCGCAAGTTGTTTATTGTACAGACGGGCACATAAGGTTTAGTTTCTATTTGCTATTAAAATATAAATGGTTACGTTTCAATCGTAATTGAAATATATAAAAAATATTGATTTATTTGGAACTAAGCCATTTAACGTTTAAGATATATATTATTTCTTTTTATCCAATATGTCTCATTGTTGGGCGCGGGGATTCATAACATAGATAGGGAAATTCACAAAAGACTCCAAGTTTTCGTTAAACGCTTCTACACTATATAATAATTAGTGCTATTTAATAGAGAGAGGAGATACATATTATCTTTTTTCGACTAAATCGAGCCGTATATTGCAATCGATACCTTGATTTTGGCAGTTTGAAACCACTCTACAGACACTACGATCGCCCACATGAATTAGTTTGAAAATAACAAACTCACACTTAATAACATAAAGCGGACAGACTCCTTAGATAACTCCAGTATCCAGTTACTTAAGGATACTGTTGTAATTACTTCGACTGACAGCCAGATTAGTACAGTAGTACATTACGGGGATATTAAGTCCATTAATTTATATGAGATTATAATAATAATAACTCAATCGTATCTTGTGATATAGACAACATAAGGTTTTATCTCAAATTAATGCGATAATCATCATGTTTTTACTTATTTTCACAGTAGTCAACATCACCTTGTAATTGCCATTGTAGCCTTTAATACCTTTTATAGTGTTTTTTTCTTATTGCAAACGGTGACAAACGAATATACAATACACAATACTGATGGTAAGTGTTGCTGCCGCTCATGGACCTTTGCAAGGCCGCTGCCTACCGCGAAGAAAATGAAGGGAGTGTAAATGCGTGCAATGAGGTTCAGTGTTACTAATGGCATCACGAAAACACCACCCACAAACACCCTCAGAATGTTGGGCTTCCGGCTCGCTCGCTCACCGACCCAAGCGCAGTAATAAATTGATACTACTCGGACGTCGATTTTCTGCGAGAGTGTGGTACTACACCGTACGGACCGGCCTGCGGCTGTTGACAGGCAACGTTGTTGTCAAGAGCCGCGGGTCGGTCCGTACGTGTACATGTGATCCTACCACACACAACACTAGACTGATTTTATAACGAGACATCTCAATTAATAACTCATCGTCATCCTGCTTTTAACCTATTTATTTAGGGTCGACACAATATATCATCATCGTCGCCATCTACTGCTGGACTTGCCCAAAATGCGGTCCTGTGCTACTTGCATCCAACGACGCTCTGTACTTTTCACCAGGTCGCCGGTCCACCTAATGGGGGTGTGTCCTCCACTGCATCATCCGATACGTGGTTGGCACTCGAGAACCCTTTTTCCCCAGCGGTTGTTCGTCGAACAATGTAGCTTGCCTATTGCCACTTCAGCGCGCTAATTCTTCGTGCTGTGTTGGTTACACCCATTCTTCTACGGGGTTTGTTATTTAGGAATCTATCTCACAGAGAAATTTTGAGTATAGCCTGCTCCATAGCACGCCGAGTAACTTTGAGCGTGCTTATGAGGCCGACATTAAGGGCCACGCTTACGTGCCGTAAGCTATCACCGGTATCACTCACTGTTTGTAGACCTGTGCTTTCGCTGAGGACGCGGGTGACTAGACCGGGGAGCTAGTCCGTCACCCACCGAGAGGCCGACCGCGCGACGACGATCGACGGACCCGAACAGCGGGGGAACGTCGATCGACGAGAAGGTACTCCTCAAGGGAAATTCCGTCGGGCCGACCACTGAAGATAAGTTACTCTGCACTGGTGGTCGACCCAAGGATGAAGGCGACGTCCCCCGGGTGGGTTACGGGGCCGCGTGCCGCCCCTCTGGCGCCCCGAACAGAGCCGGGTAGCGGGTGCGCTGACCGTAACCCAGCGCAAAAAAAAAAATAGATTTGTTAAGTTTAAATTAATAAATTATCCTAATACAATAATTACTACATATTTAATGTTTATTAATCATTTTCTTCTTGTACTGACAATAAATTTGTATCTGTCTGAGAAAGATAAGATTCGGCAATAAAACTCGAATGGCATGATGCAAAATTATTTCTGATTTTTAAAAGGCGGTTAACATAACTTACTAAACATTTTTGATTTAGAAATGCAACAGCATGGTATATATAGTAAGACCCATTTCCCTCCTATTATGGAGGTTGCTGGGCAAGCTCGAGCCTAGCAGTGGAACATGTCTGAGCTGCAATGATGATGAAACGTTGAGATGCGAAAGTGTGGTATTACCTGGACGGGCCTATTCACGACTTCAGATAAAAAACTGATAATACTTCCTCTGATTCACCACAATAAAGTAAATATTAAGTCGACCCAAGTAATAGGCTAAAAACTTGATGATTATAAAGATTTAGTGTGAGAAAATTAACAATATCTTGATGGGTATTTGTTTAGATTCTGCAGTTTGCTAATTATATGTTATAACGTTACATCTTAGTCCCTTCTCATCCAACTTAGCTTAGCCAATTTGGGCCCTAATATATCTGAAACCGAAACCTGTAGAATATTTCACACAATATTTCAAAGTTGAGTTAAAATTTCTACCGAATAAGTTACAATATTTAGTACCTTTTTAAGAATACAAACTTGTACTTTGTAAGAAATTTCTTCATCATTGTTTTTTTTAAACGAAGCAACACAACGAAACTTTTAAATGTCAAGAAATGTTTTCCAACAAGATGCCTTATAAGTTGTACTCTGCAGGCTGTATTCACCAAGTTTTGAGTTCATAAGAAATTATGCTACAACCTGTTCACTTCGATGAATATATTTTCTGTTTTTTTTCAAATTTTTATTAGAATTTTAATTTGTATGGTTTTTTTTTTTTTTTTTTTTTTGTGGGTGGGTCGCGGTCGGCGCGCCTCCGCACCACTCCGTCCGGGGCGACAGAGGGGCTTAAGCACGCAACTTCCGCGACCCACCCAAAAACCACGTCGCCTTCGTCGTTGGGCCGGCCACTGGAGCAGCGTAAACTTGTCGTCAGTGGTCGGCCCGACGGAATACCCCCTATTGAGGTACCCTCCCATCGACCGACGTCCCCCCCTCGGGGAGGACGTCGGTCTTTCCTCACGCGGTCGGCCTCTCGGCGGGTGACGGACTGATCCCCGGTCACGTCACCCGCGGCCTCGGCTAGGGCGGCATGAGGCGCAGATAGTTGCGCCTACGCCGCCCCAGTCGCCGGCGGCGGATCTCCTCATCGAGGCTGCGCTCCTCGCGCAGGCGATCCGCCGCCTCCTTCCGCGAGATCACTGTCTCGCAGAAGGCTGCGACCGTGTCCTAATTCCCGACACTGTCGACTTATCGCCCTAGCGATAGCCGACAGCGTCAGGTCCGTACCGATTATTGCGACGAGTTCACAGCGCTGCACTGCCCAAGCCCCGCAGGCCTCGAGCGTATGGCGCGCCGTGTCCTCGTCGCAATCGCAATGGTGGCAGGACGGTGTACTCTCTCTCCTAACGACCTTGTGCAGGTATTTGGCGAAGCACCCATGCCCCGTCAAAACCTGCACCAGTCGGAAGGAGAGCACCCCGTGCCGCCTTTCCAACCACTGCATCAGCACCGGCCGGAAGGCCTCCACGGTTCGCACCCCGAACCGAGGCCTCTCCAGCCGGACTGCCCAACGGGCGATGACGTCTCGGCGGGCGTCGACGCGTCAGGCGGTGAGATCCCTTAACGAGACCACACCGCCCTCCGCTCGCACCCCCGTCACCCGCCGATATAGTCCGGCGAGCATCTCCGCATCCAAGTCCCACGGGGGAGTCCCGGCCAATAGGTACGCTGCCTCTGTCGCCACCGTGCGGTATCCGCGGATGGCCCTGACCGCCATGACCCTCTGTGGTCGCCACAGAAGAGCCCTAAGTCGGGCGGTCATGGACCCCACCCACACCGGTGCGCCGTACAGGGCCATCGACCGGATGACCCCCGCGTACAGCCGTCGGCACGCAGCGCTTGGTCCGCCCACGTTCGGCATAAGCCACGATAGGGCGGACGCCGCGCCGACGAGCCGTGGAGCGAGCCTGCGGAAATGCTCCCAGGACCACCATCGCCCGTCGAGCACCAGGCCCAAGTACCTCATATGGGCCCGGATGCTGATGTCGACCGAGTGGACGGTGATCGAGACGCCGATGGGAGGGCTCATATGGCACCCATGGAACAAGAGGGCCTCCGTCTTGTCCAGGGCGACCCTCAACCCCAGCGCCTCGATCCGCCTGACGACCTCCTCGGTACCAGAGGTCGCCAGGCTTACCGCCTCTTCTAGCGTCCCACCGCGGGCTGTGACGAGCGTGTCGTCGGCGTAACAAATCACGCCCAGCCCGGGCGGGAGGCTCCCCCTCAACGCCCAGTCGTAGCCGATGATCCACAGGGTGGGTCCGAGGACTGACCCCTGTGGGACACCGCACGTCATGGGCGTTCGCACGACGTCCCCTGCTCGGTCGGTGCAGAGGACGCTGCGCCCCTCCAAATAGTCTGCCACTAGCCGCCTCAGGTAAACTGGCACCCCGTGATACCGGAGCGCCTCCCTGATGCAGCTGAATGGCAGACTATTGAATGCGTTGGCGATATCTAGGGACACTACCAACAGCACTCCCCCGCCGGTGATGGCCTCAGTCGCCACGGCCCTCAGGCGCAACAGAGGCGCGATCGTCGAACGACCCCTCCTAAACCCAAACTGGGCGTCCGACAGATCGGGCCCCGTGCCGACGAGGTGCCGCTCGATGCGGGCAGCTACCACCCTCTCCAGTAGCTTGCCCGTATCATCGAGCAGCACGATAGGCCTGTAGGCCGAAGGCGATTCCGGAGACCGTCCCGGCTTCGGCAAGAGCACCAGCCTTCCCTCCTTCCAGCACCCAGGGAACCGTCCGGACGCTAGACACGCGTCGAACAGCCCCCTGAGGCGGGGTCCCAGGTGTTCGAGGACCAGAGCCAGCACACGGTTAGGAACACCGTCCAGCATCTCCTGCCGACTGACGTCCTTGGCGGAGCGGACGGCCAGCCTGAAGGCCGACCGCGCATTGCGGTAGCCCTCGTAAAGCACGGCCTCCCGCTCCGCGTCACGATGGCGCCACCAGCTGCGGGTGTAGGCACTCCGGGCGCGGATACACGCGGCCCGGAGATCCGCCAGCTCCCGGGACCACCAGTGGACCCCCCTCCTCGGGGGCAGACGTCGTACCCGGGGCATGGCCGCATCGCAGATCTGCGTCAACGCACTGCGGATGCGGCCAGCCTCGGCGTCCACCCCGTCCGACTGGTGGGCAGAGGACAGCCATGAGTATACGATGGCTGTCTCCGCCAGCTGGTCCCGGTCTAAGCGACCCACAGCCCATCGCGGGAACGCAGGACGCCCATCCGCCCCGTGACCCCTGCTGGGCGTCGGGATTGCCAGGGAGACCTCCATCCGGATATACCGGTGGTCCGACAAGGTCTCGACCTCCTCCACAACGCGCCAGCTCCCCACGCGTGTGGCGACTCCGGGGCTAGCGAATTAATTTGTATGGTGACAGAGTAAGAATGCCCTACGTATTCCGTAGGTAAATTCAAAAGACGACTAAGAGACTCAAGTATATAACACCACTGCAAGAGAAGGAAAAATTCAAAATAAAATCTTGTCCAAACGTTGTACAATTCACTACGCCTTATCTTGCCCGTGGATGTCGTAAAAGGCGACTAAGGGATATAATAGACACAGCGCAGCATACGCTCGAGGTTTGTGACGCTTGGGCAGAGCAGCGTCGTGAACTCGTCGCAATCATCGGTGCCGACCTGACGCTGTCGACCATCGCTAAGGAGATGCTCGGCAGCATCAGGAACTGAGACGCGGTCGGTGCCTTCTGCGAGGCAGTCGGCAAGTGCGCTGACCATGGCCCAACCTCTAAAAAAAAGAAATAAAAAAAACCCGTCTGACCATCGGGTACAAGGTTTTCTTTTCTATGCTTTAGTAGGTTACTTTCTCTCTCAATGTGAGGGAGGACCGAGTCCAAATATGAGACTGGAGTTCAGATATTGACGATGTTGATGATATCCTTACTAATATTATAAATGCGAAAGTAAGTTTCTTTGTTTGTTTGTTACGCTTTCACGTTTAAACCATCCAACCGATTTCAAAAATTCTTTCACCAATGGAAAGCTATATTATCAGGGAGTAACATAGGCTATATTTCATCCCGGTATTCCCACGGGCACGGGAACTATGCGGGTAAGACGACTGTAACCGAAGCGGATCGAGGGCGGGTTACTAGTATTTCATATGTGGGGGAAAGATTAAGAATAAAATATAATAGAACATTGTGTTCGCGTATCAGTCGTAATAACCGGTTAAGTTATCGTATAGTGAACGGACAGCAGTACTTTCTTTATCTTATATCACCAACAGGGATCATCAGCGTGCGTCTGTATTCAACATTTCATGCCAATAGACTGATGGATGGATGGAACAAACCAACTTATTGTCTTGATATCATAATCATCATTCACTTTAATCTCCAATGCTTGGGGTCTACGCAATAAATATTCTGTATCCATGTTATGAATTGTAAAACAGTTTGGCAATAGTTTGGTAATCGAAATTCTGATGTTACCCCTCTAGTAATTATTTGTTGAAGAGACGGCATCAGATACAGTGGGCCCAGGTCTATATACTATTTATCTTGATGTATTCTTGAAGTATTTGATTGATATACAATTGATATATATTTATCATAAATATTGAAGGAATGCCGCTTCAATTCAGCGACCTTTGCTATTATGGACTATTCGAATAATAATAAAATACAATCAAATATTAAATAACTTTTTTTTTATCTGTGTATACATATTCTGTAAGTTCCAAAAGCAGCATATCAAATATTTTTTACAGTTTGAACAAAACTCGCAGAAAAATAACTCGTAAGTTTTTATTCTCTCTCATTTCGCCTTTGCCCCGAGGTTCTAAGCTCAAATGCTTCGTCTATGTTTGATTCTTATTTACAAGGCGGCAAAAGTAAATTACGTACCAGCTGGAATTGATTGTTCCCTACAATCCCTCGAGATTACAATTGCATGTCGCAATTTTATTCGTAACTAAGAAATATTCTGTCGATACCATCATTCCTTGATTATTTTTTAATAAGAGAATTATAATTCATAATCATTTTACACTTATTCCATTCGAAATTATATGGGATCGCACTTCATGGATTTTTACTTTAGTAAATGTGGACGATCAAAACATGCTGTTTTACATTTTATGATCTACCGATAGCAATCTAACAAAACTTTATGAAGACAACACCCTGATTTCTTTTTTAGCCGGTATGCTCTTGGCAAAACAGTCATTAACATCATTTAGTACTAGATGGGGGTCAGATTTATGGGCTTCACGATATCTCGCCATCTATGTCGGTTCGAAGTCATCCTACAACACTCGTTTAATGGACCACCTAGATCTGAAGTGGTCGGTTCATCGGATATCCATTCCACTTCCGTGACGCAGGGGATTCCACCTTGCCTTGAACAGTGAGGCAGCACTATGGACTAGAAATCAAGTCTGTGAACGCCTCGCCTTAATAATTAATGGAATGGAAACAAATTAGATCCAGACCTAGGACATTTATTTGTGGAGCACACACAAAATGTATGGTGATCAAATCCACTTCACTTGGCCTAAAGAGAGCAAGTACTTAGAATACTCCACCACCTATGCATTTTGAGTTTTAATTCTATGTGTGCATTTCTTATAAAAAATATCAATAAAGAAAAAAGATTACTGATTATTATTTTAAAATGATAGCAGATGATCTCCTTAATTGAAATAGTTTTAAAATAAAACAGAAAATATTTTAAGCTTAATACAATTTTAAGGATAATACTACTCGATCTCGTGATAAACCCACAAAGTCAGGCAAGCGTTACCCGCAAATAAACAAAGGTATACAATTTCATCCGACGTTTACAATCGTAATTCTGATGTGCGAATGCTTTGTGCGAATTTTATATAATAAAGATTATCTCTATTTTAAATATTAGAAAGGTTAATGATATTGGCAGATATATTCATAAAATGTAGTGGTGTGGTGACGGAGGCTATCCGTGTGGTGACGGAGTAAGAATACAATTCACCACCCCCTATCTTACCCGTGGGTGATCGTACGAGACGACTAAGGCATATAAAACGCATATAACATCTATGCGAGAGAAGGAAAACTCGAAATAAAACCCTATACCAACACGTCTGACCAGCGTGGTATAGTAGGTCAAATACCCTTCCATTATAGAGGAGGCCCGAGCCCAAAAGTGGTACGTATATGGGCTGAGATGATGATGATTCATAAAAAAAACTTTAGAATTCACAGTGTAGTATCGGCTTGTGAAAATAATATGTTACTAACTTCTTTTTTTCGTGGGGGCCTTAAAAATTGTCTGAACACTTTCTTGGGCAACATCATCGCTAACTGCCGTAGCCAACATGAATGGCAAGTATGGTAATTATGATATTATCGTCACTTTGTATGTAGATATTCTATAGGCCTATGTACGTCGACAGACGGGCGGATGAATGAAATTCTATTAATATATTTTACGAGTCGTCATTTCAGTTCATAAACGTCCCATTGCTGGGCTCGAGCCTCCCCCCTAGTAGTAGTAGAAATTGATCAACTATACCACAATGGTCAGACATGTTGGTATAGGGTTTTATTTAGAGTTTGTCACCTCTTTCATAAATATTATATTATGCATATTATAGCATTTAGCCGTCTTTTACGACATCAACGGGAAAGATCGAGAGAGTCGTGAATTGTATTCTTACTCCGTCACCACACGAACGCGAGTTTTATGAGTGCGAACGTTAAAATATTTTTTTTCCGAATAATAAAAAATATATGCATTCAAATGAAATAACAAATTGTTGCCTATAAATTTAATAAATGCTAAATCATTTCATTATAGGTATCCTATGTGCTGTGTGGTAGCGGCTACAAATACTCTCAACCCTGATATTACTTGTGGGTTCGTAAGCCGTTCTGGGTCAGCCAACTCTTTGTGATGCTGTTTAGTTATCAATTATATTCCTAAAGTTGGCTCAGATAGGCGACCGGTCATAAAATTATTGCTAATAACTTTTGCAATTTGTACGATAGAACAGCCCAAGTAATTAGGATAAGAACAGAATGATGATACAGGTATCTCATATAGCAAATACATATGAATTAAATTTATTTTAATATATAATATATATATATATATATATATATATATATATATATATATATATATATATAATATATATATAATATATATAATATATATATATATAATTATATATACTAGCTGACTCAACAGACGTTGTTCTGTTCAAATAACACAGCATATAACCTACCGGGTCCAATTGTGAATCTAAACCATTCTTGAATCCCCTTGAACACACACAAAAGAATTCATCAACATCGGTCAAACCGTTTAGGAGGAGTTCAGTGACATACACACATACACAAGAAATATATATTTTTTTTATTTATTAACCTACGTACAACAAGTACAATGGCGGACTTAATGCCAGAGGCATTCTCCACTAGTCAACCATAGGTGATGCATAGATGAAAAAAAAAATATAAATTAAGATAGCGTGAGTTCTTCTTGCGACTGCTATTATTAGGTTATTTAATCAGAGTTTTTGTGGTAGTACACAAAAAAAAGGTTTTCAAAACAACTAAACTTACTTTTCCATTCACCGGCGTGGGCATCTAAGTGAAAAGTTAGAAGCTAAATAACATTTCGTCGCCGTGTAAAAAAGGGAATATTTCGGAATTTCCGTACCACGTCCGTGCTAAGAATATAAGAGGCTTACAATAACAAAATCCGACTTTCTTTCAGTGTCGCGAGAATTTTGTAGCAAGGTACGTCTTGAACTTTTTTCATTCGCGATAAAATCGGCAACACGAAATTCCGTTTTGATTTGGTGGGAGCCCACAAGCACCGTTTATACACAGGTGGTTCGCCCTTTTTCACAACTTTATGCAAAATAGTATTTGAGTTTAATATCTCCGGTCGGTTGGTATTACGCTTTATAAATTACTTCGCAACGTTACCCAAAACAAAGTTCGCGAATAACTCTTGGAATTTTTATCCAAATAATTTAAAATTTTCAATATATCTATCATATATCAATATTTCATATATCTTCAATATATCAATATTTATCAACAAAATACAACTATTGATTCCAAGTGTAACCAATTTTATTTTTAATATCTGAAATATTTCACAAATTTCTTTAATATTGTGTAAGAAACTTATATATTATTGCAGGCATGCCTTTTTGGGTTTCGTAAAATACGACTAAGAGCTTTACATAGAGCTAAGCCAACTCCATATAATGCCTTCTGGTGAACAAATTCGTTCCCAAGCAGAGTTGAGGTCAGGCAGGTAGCCGCTCATTCTCATGTTTATGCGAGTATAACACCTTTGACATAAAAATATTCTTACGGGCTTCATTGTTTGTTTATATTTGATTTAAAATTGCCCGATGATTCGAACACATTTAAGCATTTTACTAAGGGGAGGTCTAAGATGTCTTGTATCCAACAAGTTATCCTGTACCAACTACAGTATTATTGAATTTTGACCCACATTGTTCACACTAATTCATTGCAGTACAAAAAGAAAAAGATTCTATATAAAATTTTATTATATTGTATATCATATTGTTTTTAATTATTTTTTTTTTATTGCCAACGGTGGCAAACGAGCAAGCAGCACACCTGATGGTAAGTGAAACTGCTGCACATGGACCTTTGCAATACCAGGGGCACAGCTAGGCCGCTGCCTACCGTGAAGGAAATACTCTTCTTAAACCTCGTTTAAAGAAGGACATGTCATAGCGCTCGGGAACACACAGCAGCAGGTAGTTCATTCCAGAGCTTGCACGTACGTGGGAGAAATGATCGCTGGAAACGTACAGTTGAAGATCATAACGTTTCCAGGTGAAATGGATAAACCCTGCTACGATGTCGAGTGGTACGTTGGTAGAATGGTGACGGTGGAACCAAGTCAAACAGTCCTTCGGAGCACTCCCCGTGAAAGAGTCGGTAGAGTACACAGAGTGACCCAAAGTCTCTCCGCTGCTCCAGCGACTCCAATCTGTCCGTAAGATTGGGATCCCCGACCATTCGAACAGCCCGTCTTTGCAGGAAGTCAATTGGGTCTAGCTGATATTTGGGCGCACCTGCCCAGAGATGTGAGCAGTACTCCACATGAGGTTCGTCCTCGTCCAGCGTCTTGTGCTTTGTATAGCACAAGACGCTGTCTCGGTGTGAAGTACCGCCTGGCTCTGTTCAGGACACCCAACTTTTTGCTTGCCAATTTGGCTTTGTCCTCCAAATGACTCCCAAACTGGACTTTGCTCGATATTTTGACGCCGAGAATCCCAATACTCTCAGAAATTGGGAGAGTTACTCCTTGGAACTGTGGCGCCATGACAAACGGGTCCTTCTTTGGAGTGAACGCACAAACTTGTGTCTTTGTGGGGTTGAACTGGACTAGGTTCCGTTCACCCCATTCCGAGGCCCGCCCCAGAGAGCGCTCGACTTAAGGCACAAGTTGAACCCTTCTTTCCTGAGTACTCCGAGGGATATTCCGTTGCTCAGTGTACCGCTCATCACCCGTGCTGTCATCCGCATAGCAACGCATACTCTCGATAGAGAGCATGTCATTGATATGCAGGATAAACAACGTCGGGGAAAGCACCGAGCCTTGTGGTACACCAGCATTAATGGTCATGGTATCGGAGCAGGAGCCATCTACGACGACTATTATAGTCCGACCATCCAAAAAGCTGGCGATCCAATTACAGAGTCCCTCGGGGATTCCGTATGATGGTAGCTTCGATAGAAGTGCCTTGTTCCAGACCCTATCGAACGCCTTTGCGATATCTAGGCTGAACGCCAGCGCCTCACACTTGCCCTCCAAGGCCTCTGCCCAACGGTGTGTGAGGTACACAAGAAGATCACCAGCCGACCGATCATGACGAAAGCCGTATTGGCGATCACTGATAAGCTGGCGATCCTCAAGGTACTGCAGAAGCTTGCGGTTTATAACCTTCTCCATTATCTTGGAGAGCAAGGATGTTATCGCAATTAGTCTGTAATTCGATGGGTCAGACCGGTCTCCCTTTTTAGGGATCGGGTGGATATGGGCTACCTTCCACGAAGACGGAACCCTATTAGTAGCGTAGGAAAGTCGGTATAGGCGCGTGAGGATGGAAGTCAATTCAGGGGCGCACGTCTTTAGTACCACTGCAGGGATGCCATCCGGTGGGGTACTACGCCAGAAACCTCCGCGTGGTGTACCCTGGGCACGAGCGACAATTTCTTGGACTGCTCTCTGGAATTGTCGCTCGTGGCAAATATCTGGCCCGAGGGGGGGCCCTGTTTGTGGGATGCCCCAAATTTGCTCCATGCCCTCTAACTGTAGAGGGTATTGGACGCGAAAATTCGACGGGCCCGGTCACTCATTCGTTTGAGGACTGGGCAGGCTTTTGCCAACCGCGACAAATCGTAGACCTGATTCTTGCTTTGGGACATTTGTCTTGAGGCCTAGATTCAGGAGCGAGGGTCTTGGCTTTACCGCCTGGACCGCGAGGAAGAAAACCTCTATAAAACAATCACCCAGAATCCTAAGTTCTGGCGCGCGGCGAGAGGATGTATGGCTGATGGGTTGTTCAGTCGTTAGCGCGCCCCCAGCCGGGGTACCTACGGACCCCCTGTGTTGGGATACAAATTTACGCTTGCCCGGGTATCGGGATCTCTGCCCGGGTCGACCTTTATTTCTCCCATACTCGTGGGAACCGAATGGATTCTTCGTTAAATTTAGATGTAGATAGGAGGGGTGAGACGCCCAAAACCACCAACAGCGGGGAGCCTACTAGTTCCCACACTACAGCCCGGCCATGCTACAGTAAAACTGGCCCAGAGGAGATGGATGTCTCGTCGGACTGCAGTTCCGTACTGGAGGCATCCAAGTTAGCCGGAGGCCCGGCGACACAGGAGGCCCGAAAGAAGAGAAGAGGGGGAAAACCCACCCCTGCTACGGAGCGCGCCAGACGGCACGTCGCGAAGCAGCGACGGGCGGCAAAGAAGGCACTGGAGACTGCTGACATTCCATCCAGCAACGGTAGTGCCTCTGCCACAGAGCCGTCGTATGACGAGGGTGGCAGCACCGCGGAGAAGTAAGTTGCGGAGACTGATGCAGGTCCGTCCAAGAAGGGCGAGGCCAGCTCGACGGCCCAGGAAGCGGCCCTCCCCTCGACGCGGCGGAAGTGCCTCCTCAATAAGGATGGTAGCTCTGGGTCTGGCTCTGAGGGGAGTGATGCCTCCTCCCAAAGTGGCATCCACACGTCGAGGATGCTGAGGGTGTTGGAGGATATCCCTCCCACTAGTGCGGCGGCTGCTGGTCCCACTGCTGTGTGCAACGACCCTCCAATCACAGGAGTGGCAGTCCTGCAGGTTGAAAATGCCCGCCTCAGTGGTGAAGTATCAGGCCTGCAGGACCAGAACAAGAAGCTGGAGACGGAACTGGCGGCGGTGAAGAAGGAAAACCGCAGGTTGGCCAAACAAATGACTGACCTGCGAGCCCAGTTCGCGCGCCTTACGCCGGCCGCGCCGATTGCGAACACTGGGCCACCGCCGTCGACTGTGCCACGGACGCCACCAACGAGAGTTGACGCTGCCGCCGCCCCTGCTGCGCCGACTCGCGCTGCGGCGTGTCCCAAAGAGGCCCAGCCAGCAGCACCAATTCTGCTGCCCGCAGTGGACGGTGTGCCGGACCAGACCATGCGCGCCATGGTGGATGTCTTCGGCAAAATGCTTGATGCGCGCATGGCAGCTCTGGAGTCGAGACTGCCTCCGGAGCCCCGTCTCCGGCCACCGCTTGCTGCGGACAGGCCGAAGGTCGTGCCGTCAGCCCCTGCCGCGCTACCCTACCAGGGCGGGCGCGTAGGGAGCTACGCTGCGGCCGTTGCTGGGTCGAAGCCGAAGGGGCCTGCCGCCAAAAAGAAGACGGCACCGGCTCCTGCTAAGACCGGACCAAAGCCGCCGCCGGCAATTGCACCGTCGGCGGCGGCTAGCACAGCCGCGACCACGACTGCTGCGCCGAGCGACCCTGCTGCGCCCGAAGAGGGCTGGCAGACGGCTGAGCGCAGCCGGAAAAGTCGTGGTCAGAAAAGGAGAGCGGAGGCCAAAGGCGCCGGAAACAAGAGGTCGCGCAGGAGGCTCCGGCCGCCGAAGTCAACAGCGGTGGTGATCACCGTCCTGCCTGAGGCGGCCGAGAATGGCCTCAGCTATGAGGCCGTCTTGAGTTTCGCCCGGCGGGAGCATGACGTCACCGATTTAGGAGGCGTCGAAGCCAGGACCCGCAAGGCCCGGACAGGGGCTCGAATTTTAGACTTCCCTGGGGCCGAGGGCGCCAAGACGGCCGATAGCATGGCTGCCAAGCTGAGGGATTTGTTTGCTGCGGAGGATGGCGTCAAGATCGCCAGATCCGTCAAGTGTGCGGAACTGCGGGTCACGGGTCTGGACGACTCCGTGACGGTGAATGACATCCGGGAGGCCATCGTCTCGAAAACCGGATGTCCCGTGGACACCGTCCGAATTGGCGCTATCCGCCCTGGTCCGGGCGGCGTCGGTGCTGCCTGGGTGCAGTGCCCGGTGGAGTCGGCCAAGCAATTGGCCGGCTCAAGCAGGCTTCTCGTGGGCTGGAGCTCGGCGCGGGTGACCGTGCTGGAGTCCCGGCCTGCGAGGTGTTACAAGTGCATGGCGGTCGGACACACTCGGCCGACATGCACTAACTGTTTTGACTGCAGCGACCTTTGCTTCCGCTGTGGTCAACCCGGGCATAAGGCGGCATCGTGCGCCGCCACTCCCCACTGCCCCGCGTGTGCGGCGGGCAATAGGCCCACCAAGCACTGCATGGGGGGAAAGGAGTGCAAACCCCCGGCTTCGGCCCCAAAGGGGCGGAGCGGCCCGACGACTCCGGCCGCTCCCGTCCCTAGCGCGACCCAATCGCCCGCCAGCGTGGAGGAGGTGATGGATACGGCCCACTAATGGCGACCGAATCCTACCACCTCCTGCAGGCCAACCTCAACCACGCCGCCGAGGCACAGGACGTTTTCCTGCAAGCCATGGCGGAGTGGTAGATCGGTGTAGCCGTAGCCACGGAGCCGTACGTGGTGCCTGACCGACCCAATTGGCTGGGCAGTAGTGACGGCTCTGTGGCAATCGTCGCCTCCACGTCGTGGCATTCCCCGCCCTTGTTGCTCAAGGACAGGGGCGATGGGTATGTCGCGGCGGAATGGGGAGAGGTTACGCTATTTGGTGTTTACTTCTCCCCTAACAGGAGCGCGACGGATTTCGGGGCCTTCCTCACCATCCTGGGGGCCTCGATAAGGCGACTGGCACCGCGCCAAGTCTTCGTTCTGGGGGACTACAACGCCAAGTCCACGGCGTGGGGGTCCCCCAGGACGAATGACCGAATGTCGAAGAGTGGGCGGCGGCACTAGGCCTCTGTTTGCTGAACAGGGGCTCGGTGCAAACGTGCGTGCGGCAGCAGGGCGGGTCGATAGTGGACTTATCGTTCGCTAGCCCTAATGTCGCAGCACGTGTGAGGAGCTGGTGCGTCCAGGAGGAGGTTGAGACCCTATCTGACCACCGATACATCCGGATAGAGGTCTCCCGGACTCTCCTGCAGCCCAGCAGGGGTCACACGGCGGACGGAGCTCCCGCGTTTCCGCGGTGGGCTGTGGGTCGATTGGATCGGGACCTGTTGGCGGAGGCAGCCATCGTTCAGTCGTGGCTGTTCTCACCGCCCCAGGCGGACGGGGTGGATGCCGAGGCTGGCCGCATCCGCTGTGCGTTAACGCAGATCTGCGATGCGGCCATGCCCCGTGTGCGGCGTCTGCCCCCGAAGAGTGCGGTCCCCTGGTGGTCCCGAGAGTTGGCGGACCTTCGGGCAGCGTGCATACGTGTCCGAAGGTCTTACGACCGCAGCCGAGCGCGTCACCGTGACGCTGAGCGGGAGGGCCAGCTGTACGAGGCTTACTGCAGTGCGCGGTCTGCCTTCAGGCTGGCTGTCCGTACCGCCAGTACGTCAGTCGGCGGGAGATGCTGGACAGTCTCGAGCGTGACCGCTGGGGTCGCCCCTACCTCGCGGCGCTGAATAAGCTCCGCGGGCGGGCACCCCCCCCCTCACCGAGTCTCTCCAGCCCAGCCTCCTCACCAGAGTTGTCGAGGACCTCTTTCCACGGCGGGCGGAGCACACGCCCCCGGTCATGGCTTCGCCGGGCAGCGACCGGGAGGCCAACAACGAGAGTGTTCCGCCCATCACGGAGCCGGAGATGGGGGTGGCGGTGGCGCGTATGCGAGCCATATCCACCGCCCCCGGGCCCGACGGTATACCCAACCGTGTGTTGGCCCTGGTCCTCGAGCACCTAAGACCACGCCTCAGGGGACTGTTTGACGCTTGTTTGGCGTCCGGGCAGTTCCCTGGGTGCTGGAAAGAGGGGAGGCTGGTTCTCCTGTCGAAGCCGGGACGGTCTCCCGAGTCGGCCTCGGCTCACAGGCCCATCGTGCTGCTCGATGATACGGGCAAGCTTCTGGAGAGGGAATTGGCTGCCCGCATCGAGCGGTACCTCGTCAGGGTCGGGCCCAATCTGTCGGACGCCCAGTTTGGGTTTCGGAGAGGGCGTTCGACGATCGCGGCCCTACTGCGCCTGAAGGCCGTGGTAGCAGAGGCCGTCACCGGCGGAGGAGTCCTGTTGGCGGTGTCCCTGGACATCGCCAACGCCTTCAACAGTCTGCCATTCAGCTGCATCAGGGAGGGGCTGAGGTATCACGGGGTGCCCGTGTACCTCAGGCAGCTGGTGGCAGAATACTTGGAGGGGCGCAGCGTCCTCTGCGTTGACCGAGTAGGGGACGTTGTGCGAACGACCATGACGTGCGGTGTCCCACAGGGGTCGGTTCTGGGTCCGACCCTGTGGAACATCGGCTACGACTGGGCGTTGAGAGGAAGCCTCCCACCCGGGCTGGGCGTAATTTGCTACGCCGACGATACACTCGTCACAGCCCGGGGCGGGACGCTAGAGGAGGCGGCACGCCTGGCAATTCTCGGCACCGAGGAGATTGTCAGGCGAATCGAAGCGCTGGGGTTGAGGGTAGCCCTGTAAAAGACGGAGGCCCTTTTGTTCCATGGCCTCCGTACCGCCGGGCCTCCCGCCGGCGCTTCGATCACCGTGAAGTCGATCACCATCACCATCCAGGCCCACATGAAGTACTTGGGCCTGGTGCTCGACGGGCATTTCTGGTTCTGGGAGTATCTCCATCGACTTGTTCCCCGGCTTGTCGGTGCGGCGTCCGCCCTTTCGCGGTTGATGCCGAATGTGGGCTGACCCAGCGCTACGTGCCGACAGCTGTACGTGGGGGTGATCCGGTTGATGGCCTTGTACGGCGCACCGGTGTGGGCGGGGTCCCTGACCGTCCGTCCTAGGGCCCTCCTGTGGCGACCAGAGAGGGTCATGGCGATCAGGGCCATACGGGGTTACCGCACTGTGGCGAAGGAGGCAGCGTGCCTCCTGGCCGGAACTCCCCCGTGGGACCTGGAGGCGGAGATGCTCGCCGACCTTTATCGGCGGGTGTCGGAGACGCGCGGCCGCGGCGGCATGGTCTCCATCAAAGAGACCACCGCCTGGCGGGTCGACGCCCGCCGAGAAGTCATTGCCCATTGGGCAGTCCGGCTGGAGAGTCCTCGTTACGGTGTCAGGACCGTCGAGGCCCTCCGGCCGGTGCTGATGGAGTGGTTGGAGCGGACGCACGGGGTGCTTTCCTTCCGACTGGTGCAGGTGCTGACGGGGCACGGTTGCTTCGGGAAGTACCTGCACAAGATTATCAGGAGGGAGAGCACACCGTCCTGCCACCACTGCAGTTGCGACGAGGACACGGCGCAGCACACGCTCGAGGAGTGTGCTGCATGGGAGGGGGATCGCCGTGAACTCGTCGCAACTATCGGTGCCGACCTGGCGCTGCTGACCATCGCCAGGGAGATGCTCGTCAGCGTCAGGAACTGGGACGCGGTCGCCGCCTTCTGTGAGGCCGTAATCTCACGGAAGGAGGCGGCGGATCGTGTGCGAGTAGAGCTCCTATTAGGCGACACGTTCCGCCGCCGGCGACACGGGCGGCGCAGGCGCGAGTATCTGCGCCTAATGCCGCCCTAGCCGAGGCCGCCGGTGATCGGACCGGGGAATTGTCCGTCACCCGCAGAGAGGATGACCGCGCGACGGCGACCGACGTCCCAGGACGTCGAGAGGTGAGGTTACCCGAAAGGGTATTCCGTTGGCCCGACCACTGACGACAAGTCATAATAATTAATCTGCTGCACAGATGGCGTAGTGGTTAAGATACCGGCCTACAGTGCCATTGTCGCGGGTTCGAATCCCACTCAGGACAACACTTTATGCGATCCACAAATTGTTGAGTCTGGATGTAATTTTTGTCCGTTAATTATATGTTTGTAAAATCCCCTGCAATGCAAGGATTATTTCCTTAGTGCAGTGTGTTGTCATTAAAAAAAAACTGAGTCATGATTCTTTTACAGAATTTGATATACATTTGGCATACAAAATACTGAATCTTATATTTAAGAAAGATTACGTCATATAATATATTATAAGTAACATATAGATTTATATACTTACTTAAGTGCGCCAGCTTGCTGACTTTCGTAAACCTGCAACACAACAAAAATAATTGTAAATACATATTGTCAAAAATATATAATTTTACTTCGAAATTGTCAGAACAAATTTTAATAATAAACGTAGAAGGACAACAACAAATTAAACTTTACCAATCTGAAGCATATGTCAACCTGTCACTCAAGTTCATGTCTGAGCATTCATAATTATCACCACCGCAGTATTGTTTAGTAGGATCAAACCCGATGACAGATGCTTAAAGATCAAATAATGAATAAAACGCAAGTGTAAGGCGCTTTCACCCTCTGCTAACGAGAAAAGTTGAGTTTCGCTGATACGCTCCAAACCGCACACTTCACTCTTTATAAAGACATGTTCATAGTGTAATACAGCGATTTGAAATCTGGTAGGGATGATTTTCTTGACAGATTTTAAAGAACTTTCTTTAATTAGAGTCTTTAATTATCGGGGATTAGTCCGTCACCCGCCGAGAGGCCGACCGCGTGAGGAAAGACCAACGTCCTCCCCGAGGGGGGGACGTCGGTCGACGGGAGGGTACCCCGCGTAGGGGGTATTCCGTCGGGCCGACCACTGACGACAAGTTAACGCTGCTCCAGTGGTCGGCCCAACGACGAAGGCGACGTGGTTTTCGGGTGGGTCGCGGGAGTTGCGTGCTTAAGCCCCTCTGTCGCCCCGGACGGAGTGGTGCGGAGGCGCGCCGACCGCGGCTCACCCACAAAAAAAAAAAAAGAGTCTTTAATTATAATATGTATTATTATCTAAATATAAATACAATAAAATATAAACTTATATGGTAGGTAAATCATCAACCGGTCGCGGAGCAAATGCAAGTAAGTATTAAGTTTTAACCTAGTAATTAAAACATTTGCCGAATTGCAATGAAGGTAGGTGGCAATTCTTGTCTATATATATAAAAGAGAAAATGTGCAGTGTGTGGTATGTTCCGTATAGGCTCCGAAACGGCTAGACCGATTGCAATGAAACTTTCAGGGAATCTCCAGATTGACCTGGCGAGTAATCCTGTAAAGTTCTTGTAAGTTTGGTGACGATCGGAGCACTCCCCTTTTTGAACTGTCAAATACAGCTTTTATTTACTATGATGATATTCTATTGTTTTATAAGCAAAATCTAGCCCAGCGAAGCGGGCTGGGTACGCTAGTTTCTTATATAAATTCTCCATATTAAGCGATAGTCCAAACATCGTTATAATATTTTTGTGACGATAATTTTATCGTGAAAAATAAGAACAGAGAATTGACGAAAATATTTTTTTATTCAGAAAATCTAACCGGCGATACTTTACTAACGATGATTTTCTATTTTCAAGTGAAGAAATAATAACATACTTTTTTACAATTGCGGGTTTGGGCCCTTTTTCATTTTTAGCCAATGAATATTTAATAATTCCAGTTAAGATAAAAATCCACTAATTACCCTTAACATATTTGAGTCAAGAGCTCTCAGCGCATACCTATAACCCTGTAAAGGTGTGAAAAGCATGTGAGGCTAAAAACTAAAAATAAGACAACAATTCTTAGAGGTAAAGCCATATTATATTTTACTTAGGGAACTTTGTGGTATGAAAGTCGATATAGTGACAATTATTGAAAAGGGTTTGTTGAGTTGGTTTGATCATGTAGAGAGAATGACAAGGAGAATTTAGAGGGTGAATGTGCACGGAAGTGTTGGAAGGGGAAGACCAAGACGGTCGTTTCACGATCAAGTTAGGGACGTTCTTAAGAAAAGCCAGGTTAATAGTACCCTAAGCCGAAGAACATGCATGAGGAGATTAATGAATGTGGAGGAGACGAAAGTGGTATGTCAAGATCGTAGCAAATGGAGGGAAGTTTTCTCTACCTATATTTATTCTCTAACTTAGCTCACTATATACTTCACAATGGAAAAAAATTAACCTACTTGTCACGCCAGTTGTTTTTATCTCAGTTTTTATTTCTTTAGGATAGTTAATTTACGTCATCCACAGCATAGAAAGAGACGCAGAAAGACATTTTTATACAATCAGCGCATGGAAATTGTTTTTTATTTTTATTAATATATACATTTTACTTAAAATAATTTACTTTATTTTCTACTAAAATATAACGCTAGATCGCTCCGCTTGTTAATATGGCATCGAAAACATTCATACAGAATTGCCGCTCGCGACTGTCAGCGCTTCTAGTTCATCTGCCTTGTTAGAGCACAATTGCCGATGTGAAATTAAAACCGCCGCCCATCCAAATGTAACGTCATTGTGGAACGTCGGACCAACCATTGTTCATACTAATAGACGGGTATTGTCCATATAGCCGATTTATGGGCTTAGAATATTAAGTTCCGTGCTGTCTTTATATTAACAATTTCGTAAGTTGTTAGTTTCGTCTGACGACAGAGTAAGGATACGTTTCACTATCCTCTTGTTTGTGGGTAACGTAAAAGATGACTATAGAGAGCGATATGATATGCAGATAACATTTATACCAGAGAAGAAAAACCTCCCATAATACCCTATACCAATTAGTCTAGTCAGCGTGGTATAGTAGGCCAATATATCTCTCATGTTGGAGCAGGCTCAAGCCCATCAGTGGGATACGTGAGATGATATCGCTAATGATAGAGATGAGCATGATTCTTTATCGCTAATGATATAGACGAGCAAACAGCACACCTTATAGTACACTACCATTTATAGACTATACAAGCAATACAATACCAAGGGCACACCTAGGTCGTTGCCTGCCGTAAAGCAAAAGCTCTTCTGAAGCCTCGTTTAATGAAGGACCTATCATTGCGCTCGAGAAACACAGAAGCAGAAGTTCATTCCAGATCCTACACGTCCATGAGAGTTGCTGAAAACGTTAAGTTATAGTGTATACAAATGATACGGTCTAACCATATCGTTTAGAGGTGGAATGGATGAATACCCTACTACGGTGTCAAATGGTACAGTCGTGAAAAGGTAACGGCAGTACCAAATCGAATAGTTCCTATGAGTTCTTAGTTAACTTGTTATTTAGAACTTAAATTCATGACAAATTTTCAGACTATATTCATTCTACTATTGACATGTGCCTTTTCCTTAATAGAAGAGAAATGGACCTGCACTGCATCTTCATCATAACCCATACACTCCCATTGGTAGGCTCGAGCCTCCTCTAAAATGGCAAAAAAATTGACTTATTATATTACGACCCGTGTGGCGACGGGATAGAATACAATTGTCACCCTTTACTTGCCCATGGGAATCGTAAGAATCGGCCGAGGGTCTTACCGGGAAAATGGGCAGCAGTTAGCAGTTATCTATCTTTATTTGCTAAAAACACATTTCTGAGTGTGTATATTCACGCCTATTTTTAGAGACTAGGGATTGCGACATGCTACGATCTTGGAATACCTTCCTCGGTTCAATCAGTCCACGGCCTCCTTGGATGCTCTACGGTACAGGTACTTTTAACTCAACCTGCCGTCAGGTAAACTCTATGTGCAATCCTATTGAATCCAAATGATTATTTTTAGTTTAACTGTAATCAGAGCCTATTAATTGCATGTTTCTGAAGTAAAGCAACAAAAAAATTCCATACTAAAAAAATCTATTTACTTAAAATCATCTTCATCCAGTTCTTATCCTAATTACTTCGATACAGTATGTACTTTTCTTCCATTGCAAAAGTTTGACCATAGTTTGTTAACATGCCGCCTTCCTGACCTCAACACTCCTTGGAAGTGTAATTGACGTCATCAGATGAAATTGGGCCAGGAAGACGCTCTTGATCGTATTTTACGACACCCACATCATTCTAAGCGTTGATAGTATTAATAATCGCCTATTTCATCATTCATCTTCATTCATCACAGCTCTTATACGTACGTCCCATTACTAGGCTAGAGCATACTCCATATTGGAAGGGAATTCACCTACTATACCACGTTGGTCAGGCGGGTTGGTATAGGGTTTTATTTCGAAGTTTCCTTTTCTTGCATCGTATTTATATGCACTAGTTATCCCTTAGTCGTTTTTTACTACACCCATTGCAAAGAAAGGGGGTGGTGAATTGTATTCTTACTCCGTCATCACACGGAAAACGGATGTCTACTATGAAATTAGAGGGAACAATGTTTTATAATGTATTATTTGTTTCATTGCCACTTGCCGCTCTTGTGGGTTCGATGTTCGATCCGAAATTGTATGAAATTTTACATATTGACTTATCTATCCTAAAATTTTACCTTCTTGCCCGTGGATGGATGGAAATGACAACTAAGGGATATATATAAGGGATATATATATACAAGCATATAACATCTGTGCAAGAGAAGGAAAACTCGAAACAAAACTCTATTCAAACACGTCTGACCAGCGTAGAATAGTAGATGAACAACCCCCCCCCCCCATAATGGTGAAGGCCCGAGCCCAACAGTGGGACATATACAGGCTGAGATGAATTGTATTTTTACTCCGTCACCACACTCAAAATAGCCCATTCACAGCAAAAATTTACTTAAAATTATATTTACATAATTAACCATTAGAATAAACAGTAAATAATTAACAAACTACTCCCGTACTCTTTATAAAGCTGACTGTGTAAAATCACGTGGGTGTATCAACAACGTACTTATCAGTCTGCCAGCTCTCAAACCCTCGCTCAGTAATTACTATGATTGTTACTATACAGACGATGAAGGAGGGTGTCTGAGGGTTGAAATTATGCTTACGCTGGATATGTATTAAGTAGAATGTGTAAGACGATATAAATAAAACCCGACTTAATTCTATTTTTGCTTTGTTATTCTTTTTTATTCATTTTAATTCCGTGCGGTGCGGGAAAGATAGAGTATGTATTAAATTTAACTTGTATAGTTACTTCGTCACCACACGGATTTAAAATGAATAAAAAAGAATATATTACATGTATGTCTGAGCAGTGTGATACATTAGAACAATTGCCCTCCTATTACGGAGGAAGTTCGAGCCCAGGAATGGAACGTACATGAATGAATGATGAATTCATTCTACTGTCGTGTAAAAAAATTTGCTTATCAATACCCCTTACCTAAGAACATAAAACAACCTGAATCATTACCACGTCTGTCAAGGATTCCATACCAGTGGTTGGTTTAATAGTAATGACGAGGGAATATTACAACAGATACTATGACCCATAGGGGCGCCGGTCGCCCTTTCGTCTCCGCAGATAGAAAGGACGGCGTGTGTCCAAACACATTCGACCAAACAAATGTGGTCCTAACACATTCGTGTCCACAATATAATGGATTTGGACATATATTAGAATTGGCGCATTGAGCGGGACCTCATGTTAGACAAGCTGGATGTCACGTCTGGGGTAATATGCTATTCGGATCTTGTAGCAACTCGAGAAAATTTCCGTGCGTTTAGGCGCTTTTGCCATACCTACTATTGTAACCAAACCTAAAGCTCACAAATAGGTCCATTAAGCTCTGTGAGGACAGTAGACAGTACAGGAGTTACAGTGGTGGGAATATGTGGTAGGATTAGTCCCAAAATATATATGTATATATATATATATATATATATATATATATATATATATATTGGAACTATATCATACCCAAGATCAGGCCATTACTAATCAATTTCAAGTAACAAACTTAGGTAAATGGTAAACATTATGAACTATATATTTTATTCACCCCATATGTATTCCACTGCACTATTACCATAGCAAACATCAAGCCATCAATAAGAGTTATATTACTACTTATTTTTGATAACCTACTTACATAAATAATCTAATAAGTTATTCGCTATAAAAAATCCAATACAATAAAATATATCGTTTACAATATTATCTACCGTTTCATCATCATTCACAGCTCACTTACTTCCCACTATTGGGCTCGAGCCTCCTCCACAATAGGTGGATAATTGACCTACTACACCTCGGTGGTCAGTCGTGTTGGTACAGGCTTTTATTTGGAGTTTTCTTTCTCTTGCATGGATATTAATATGCATATTATATCCCTTAGTCGTCTTTTACAACGTCCATAGTCAGGATAGGGAGTGGTAGTCCGCCACTACGTGGACATTACTACCTCTAACTACCTTTAAATCTCTAATCTTCTAACCTCTGCCGTTTAAATTTTTATTAATATATCTAACAGTGAATTTTAATATTTTAATCCTCAATTATCTTTAGAAAGTACTAGCTCGGTATATAAATAAATTTAGGCAGCTTCGATATTGATATAGTAAAGTTATAAATAACAGCAATAAAAGATATAAAACTTATTGCGAAACTTTAAACTTAATTGTCTAAGTAAACTATTAAATATGCTGAGATTTTACATAATAGTTATGTAAAATCTTGTCTTGCATAAACTTAGTTTGAGATCTCCTTCATCTTTTCATAGATATGAATAAGTCTGGGTCACCTTTGAGGTAATTTAGTATTTTTGGCTTTCAAAACTAGCACACGTAATTTTTATATCTATCGTTTTAGGTTTCTTTTTAGAAAATAAAAAAATTGATCTAACTAAAAAGTTTTAGAATGTTCTTTTAATATTTTTTCTAAGTGGCTAATAGTAACTAATTTGGTAATTAAATTTTTGATTACTTTTTGCTATTTTAGGATTTACCCCGCTAGACTATAAAAAATACACAATTACGAACAAAAAACTCACGAGCCCATTTCTAAGCTTATTCTGATAAATGGTGTCACGAAACGTCACCCTTAAAGTCGAGAATGAGAGTTACAATTAGGACTCTACATGCCTATATGGGATTAATCGGTAAAGCGGTTGGCATGGATTGCCAATAGATTTGGGCTCAATTCCCACGTGTCTACGTGTAGTGATCATTTCTAAATTGCAAATGAATTTAAAGAAAGAAAGAAGAAAGATAGAAATTTTATTTTATAAACCTCACACAATATAGACACCAACGAAAGAAATAAGAACTACTAACTAAAAACAAGGAGTCGAATATGTGAGGCCAAAATATGGTGCCCATCTCAGCTTATGGTACAGTAAATATGATACTACACCGCTGATATTCTGATGGACCCGCACAATCAAGTCGCGGAAGCAACAATATATCCAAAACAAATATATTTAAAAAAGTTAAACGGTAATATTTGAAATAGTAACATTAAATTAAGAATGAAATAAATTAATACTATACTATATCATATTCTAGTTTGTAAAAAATATCATAATTATCACATAGAATAGCTTAAGTAAAAGAAACAAATTATTTAATAAAGACATATAGAATATAAAATAAAATAAACATTAATAGTATAAAGAAGAAACCGAAAGTACATAAATCTTGTGGTTAGCTAGAATGAGTCCTTAATGAAATAGAGCGAGAAATAACTACAGTAAATTTGTGGTCTGTATACAGAATATTAAGGTATCAATTTTTGATTTTCAAGTAGGATTAGCTTAAGTCTTTTTTGGAAAACCCTTGTAGTTTTTGAATGCAATAAATGTTGAAGTACATTCCAGCAACGACTTGCTGCAAACCTAAAGCTACCGCGGAAGGCAGTAGTTCGATGTTTCAGAGTATTCATCAGGTATGTTGATGCTCTAGTTATGTAACTATTATTTTTTTTCTAAAGCAGTTAAACATTAATGCTATTTTTAATTTTAATGCAAACCATTGTATTGCATCGAATTATTTGAAAGACCATATGCGATGAACATCATTAAAATAAATATACATAATTATTTTTTGTAAAAAAAGAAACTGCCTTCAATAATTTAGAAAATGTAGATAGTTCATGGGACCATTTGGAAAGTATACCCTTTCCAACTAAAGAAAATCATCAAAATCGGTTCATAAACGACGTTTATATCCGCGAACAAACACAAAAAAAGCGTATATACGGTCGAATTGAGAAACCTCCTTTTTTGAAGTTGATTAAAAAGCAGATAAGCATTAATAAGGCAAACTCAACCAAATCTTTTGCAACCTAAGTTTACGTATTGCTTTAAAAAATTAAAAAAGGCTGGTGAATAAGTTCTAAGTATTCTTTTTACTAGTAAAAATCAATTTAATCCCTATTCATGAGCGATGGAGCACTTAACGTAGAGTAGTCTGAAGAAAGAAATGTATTTAAACAAATACTTGTAACCACTTCTATCTACAAACTATTAGTAATGAATGAAGATGTAATTTCAAATAGTAAAAACCTGTGGTAAACCCATCCCAGAAAATATATGAGAGAGATTTGTAGATATCTGACACATAATAGATGGCATATAATAATTTCATAGTCACATGCCGTCCGTTCGGTCCGGGTCAACGAAAAGATGGTGCGCGGCCCACAACCCATCATACTCCCTAACCGCCACTGAGCCGGCTACCGATACCGAGTTCCTTGTCATCCGTGGCCAGACCGGCGGATAGTCTTTCGGTTACCGTTCCTCCCTAACGCCCCTCTCGGAACGTCGGTCGCCTCACGTGGTCAGCTTCTCTGCGAGTGACGGACTATTTCCCGGTCCAGTTACCCGCGGCTTTGGCTAGGGTAGCATCAGGCATAGGTACTCGCGATTGCGCCTTCCTAGGTACCGGCGGTGGATCGTGTTGCTCAAGAGGAGTTGCTCACGCGCACGTTCCACCGCCTCTTTCCGTGAGACAACTGCCACCAGCCGGATAGCCCAATGTTTAATGACGTCGCAGTGGGCGTCATCCCGCCACATGGGCCATCACGCTAAGCGAGACTGAGCCGTTCCCCGCCCGCGTGTCAGACACCCGGCGATAAAGTTCAGTGAGCATCTCCGCAAGTAGTGAAACTCTTCGTGTGATAAACGTGAAGTTATTACAAATCTGGGTGTGATTTATATCTGTTAATACCGTAGTGACGGAGTAAGAATACAGTTCAGCACACCCTCTCTCACCGGTGGGTATCGTTAAAGACGACTAAGGGATATGATATGCATATCTACACCAATAAATAAAATTGGAGTGTCTGTTTGTAATGTCAAAATAATAGGCTTTTTTCATGCTCACACGGTTATTTGCACGACACCTATGCCTAAAATAGCATTTAAAAAAATTTTGTCTGTCTGTCTGTCTGTCTGTTTGTTCCGGGTAATCTTCAAAACGGCTGGACCGATTTCAAAAATTCTTTCACCAATGGAAAGCTATAATATCAGGGCGTAAACTAGGCTATATTTTATCCTGGTATTCCCACGGGAACGAGAACTACGCGGGTAAAACGACTATAACCTATAACCGAAGCGAAGTGAGGGCGGGTTGCTAATAATATCTATGATAGAGACCTCTGACTAGCGCGATATAGTAGGTCAATTTCCCTTCCGTAATGGTGGAGGCCTGAGTCCAACGGCGGGACTTACATAGGCCGACATGATGAATTATATTTTATAAAATAACACTAACTATGAAAGGATTTATCTTTAATACAGTTGTGTTTTATAGTGATAGGTCAAGAATACAATATGTCACCACACTACCTTCTCATGGGAGTCATCAGGGCATATTACTAGCAAACTTGTAACATAGTTGTATTGATTGGTATTGAGTTTTATTTCAAGTATTTGTTCGCTTTCAGTGGTGTTATCTGCATATCATACCCTTTAGTCGTCTTTTACAACACCCACAGGCAAGATTGAAGTTCGTTAATTTTACTCTTACCTCATTGTCACACGGAATAATTTCATAGTTTTTTGAAAATGAGCGTGGCTCACGGACTAAAAATCCATTATCAATAAACAAGTTTGTTCCTACTAGCGAGACGTATTACCCGTGTGGTATCTAATTAAGAATACAGTGAGACACCAACGTTATATTCCCGTAGACTAGCCCCGTAGTTGTCTTTAACAATACGGTTAAAAGAGGGGGTTAAAGATTGTATCCTTCTTCCGTCACCAAACAAAAAAAGGACATGAAGTTAAATGAATGGATGGAATTATGAATGAATGGATGGATAAATGGAGTTAAACGAATGGACATATACAAAGTTTTATATTAATTCGTCATTTTCCTATAAAACTTCCTCAAGTGCGAGTCAGTAATAATACTTAAATAAGGAGCTTTTTCGAGTGGATGCTGTGCTGCTCCGAAACGGTAAGCCGATTAAAATCCCCAATGAGACTTATATGCACATACGATGTTTTGGTTTGTCGAACAAAGTAATTTGAAAGCCATCTACAATAAATCTAAATATTATAATGTTAAGACCTTATAAATAATCAGATTTTATTTCTATTAGGATAATAGTGGCATCCTTAACTGTGTTATGGGTTAAATTCTACATAGATCATAATGGTCGCTGGTTTTTACTCGAGTATTTACACATTAAAAATTATATATACATTTACAGACTTTGTTGTATCTGATTTTACGAAAGGTTTTCAAAACATCGGGTAATCAATAATCTTTAAAATAGTTTTATCTACCTTTATCTACGTAGATCAATGACTTGGCCTATAAAAAAAATCTAAATGTAATTGTACTTCTGTTTGGTAATGCAGTAAGAATACAATTCACCACTTCCTATCTTGCCCGTTGATATCGTGAAATACGACTAAGGGATATGATATGCATTTAAAATCTATGAAAGAGATGGATATCTCGAAATAAAACCCTATATCAACCCGTCTGACCAGCGTGGTATAGTAGCCTAATATTCCTTCTATTGTGACGGAGGCTCGAACCCAGCAGTGGGACGTATATGAGATGAGATGATGGTGATGATGAATCGAACAGATAATACTTGGCAGGTTAGATTAATATGGTATTCGCTATACCATCTGTAAAACCACCTTTGAAATGATAATATATTCCTTGCAACTATTCATCAGCATATTACCCTTCATAGGACCTACGTTTATTCACGAGGGCGATAATGCCATTATTACATGGTATAAATAAGTTGACCAGGAGAATGCTACTGATTATTTTCTTGGTAATTCTTCAGCCGATTTTTGTGACTACTATGTGTATTTGTGTGTGTTCAAATTGGCGATTACAGGCTCAGAATAGAGAGACCTGGAGGAGGTTGGGGGAGACCTACGCCAAAGAGGGGACTTCCACAAATCAAGATTAGGTTTAATACTTTTTACTTTGAAATTAGTTATTATTATAGTATTATTCTCTTCGCGACCGACGTTCCCTCCTCGGGGAGGACGTCGGTCTTTCCTCGTGCGGTCGGCCACTCGGCGGGTGACGGACTAATTCCCCGGTCCAGTCAATATTAAATATCCTAAATCTTTCCGCCGGATAATTAATATATTAAACACCTCAAGAAAGAAAGGACTACAGGAAATAAGCAAAAATGAAATAGGATATAAATAAGTCTTCTTATTGTTCTGGGATGTGCAGTCTCCAAAACTTCTACTTGCAATTTACAGCAGAAAGTCGTATTATTTGACACGTGTTTCGCTAGTGAACAAGAGACCCTGAGGCCTGTATTTGATTTTAAATTCGTTAATTTGAGCATTTAAATGATATCCTATTTCACTTTATCATAATATTATCACACAGAATTGAATTTGCTATTTATATATAATTTTGCAATTTTGCTTTATTTTGCAATAAGTGAAAAAAGGTGAAATAGTGTACATTTTTTTTATTAACCACAAGAACGACTTTTGTAAGGGTAAAAACGGGACCCTATTACTGAGACTTCGCCGTCTATCCGTCCCTCTGTTTGTCACCAGGCTGTATCTCAAGAACCGCCATTGCTAGACAGTTGAAATTTTATAAAATATGTGTTCCTGTTGCCCCTATAACAACAAATACTGAAAATAAAATTAAATAAATATTTAAGGGAGGCTCCCATATAACAATCGCGATTCTTTTGCCCTTCTTATAGATAATGGTACGGAACCCTTCGTGCGCGTCTCCGACTCGCACATGGCGGTTTTTTTTAGAATTTTTAAAATTTAATTTAGTTTCATGTTATGTTATTATCTTATTCTTATCCCAATTACTTGGGGTAGACTCAACATAGGCTCTTCTTTTATAGCAAAAGCAAAACCTTTGGCAATAGTTTTGTGATTGGGCACACGCCTGTCGTTAACCCTCCGTGGGAATGTAATTATTGACCAGCCGGCATTAGATGGAGTTAGCCCAAGTTTATGTAATGCTCTTAGTCGTCTTTTACGACACCCAGTAACAATGTCACGAGCAAGAATTGGTAGTATTCGTAGCCATACAGACAAGTTCCATTTGTACTAAAGATTAGTAGTAGATTCATCATCATCATCATTTCAGCTCATATACGTCCCACTGTTGGGCTCGAGCCTCCTCCACTGTGAGAGGGAAATTGACCTACTACACCACGCTGGTCGTCTGACCAGCGTAGTGTAGTAGGTCAATTTCCCACGTCTGTGTTGGTATAGAGATTTGTGTCATGGTTTCCTTCTCTTGTATGAATGTTATATGTATATTTAATCCCTTACTCATCTTATACGACACCCGCGAGAGAGGGCGGTGAATTGTATTCTTACTCCATCACCACACGGCAAATAAAATTTAATAAATTCAGGTAATTCAAATGTTTTACTAATTTCGTAACGGTATGTCGCGAACAGTATGGTTCTCGGTAAAACATCATATACTTATATAACAATTTTATCACGCTGATGTGCGCGTGTGTTTACGTTCACGCATATGTACATGTGTTCATGTGTGCGTGCATGCCAGAGTGTGTGTCTTTGAGGTTGACTGTACAAATGGTGTAGTAGATAACGATCTACCATGCCAATATTATGGGTTCGAATCCTATCCAGTACAACACTTTGTGCGATCCACAAATTGTTGTTCTAAGTTTAGATGTAATATGTGTCCGTTAATTATACGTTTGTAAAATCTCCCGTAATACAAGGATTATTTCTTTAGTGTGGGGGTGTTGACTCTTAGCAAAAAGAAAAAATAACCCTATACTTACACGTTTGCTTAATTTTCTTCCTATTTTGTAGAAGGCTAGAAGCCTGTCTTAGCCTAGACCTAGCTAGAAGCCCAGTTGTGAGACGTATGCGAACAGAGATGATAATGGTATATTTTTTTATGTATTCTCCTATTTTTTCAATGAGAAATCTGAAGTTGATACATATTCTTCAAAACAAAAATAAGCGAAAAACCTATAATACAGTCATGTAAACCTCGCAGTCGCAGGGAACCGTTGGATGCAAGTGGCGCAGGACCGTTCCAAGTGGCATTCTCGTGGGGAGTCCTATGTCCAGCAGTGGACGTCTGTAGGCTGTTGGATGGATGAATGGATGTAAACCTCAATCGGCCACCCAAATAGCTACAAATAAACGCACACGCACGCACTCGTAGACGCACATGCACATACCCAGGCTGTTTCTATTTCTGTTGTGAATTTTATCTTTATACGATCACGGTAACAGCATTAGCTGTTATATGACAATAAGTGATACATACATACATACATATATTCACGCCTTTTTCTCATAGGGGTAGGCAGAGACCACTTCCCTCCACTTGCTACGATCTTGACATACTAATTTCGTTTCATCTACATTCATTAATCTCTTCATGCATATTCTTCGGTTTAGGGTACTTCTAACCTGGCCTTTCTTAAGGACGTCCCCGATTTGATCGTGAAACGTCCGCCTTGGTCTGCCCTTTCCAACACTTCCGCTCAGATTCGCCTTATAAATTCTTCTTGTTAATCTCCTTTCATTTATTCTCTCTACATGTCCAAACCAACTTAACATACCTTTCTCAATCCTTGTCACTACGTCAACATTCATACCACAACGTTCCCGGATTACACTGTTCTTAATTTTATCACTCAGTTTTACACCAATCATGCTCCTCAGCGCTCTCATTTCCACCGCATTTATTCTACTTTCATCTTTCTTCTGTCATACCCAGCTCTCACTTCCATACGTTAGGGTTGGTACAAGGGCTCCCCTATGCACAGCCAGGCAAGCCTTCTTAGAGAGGCTCTGGCTGCCCATAAAGGTGTGTAAAGCACCATTCACCATATTGCACTTACGTACTCTTCTTTCAATATCATTTTCACATTTACCATCTCTCGCAAAAGTAGATCCCAAATATATAAACTCTTGTACTTGTTCTAATATTTCCTCTTCTATGCGTATCTTGCACTCCGTCATACATTCTCCCCTTTCAAATACCATAACTTTCGTCTTCTTTACGTTAATTTTCATTCCCTTTCTTTCAAAAGCATCATGCATTACTGTTACCATCTCTTGCAACTCATCCACCGACGAAGCAAGTAGGACTTGATCGTCAGCGTAGAGAAGACATTTGACAAGTAACCCATTCATTCTCAGTCCGTATTCACTCTCTTTTAATTCAGTCAGGCAATTATCCATGAATAGGTTAAACAGCCATGGTGACGCAACACATCCTATTATTATTACACCTATTATTAACACATCATATTATTTTACTAAATAACGATAAAGTTTGAATAAAATCTATGCTAATCCATTTGGTTTATTTTACTTTACCAGGAAAGGACTGCTAGCCATCTCGGTGATCTCTCAATTTGTATTCATGGCTTCCACGAAAAGTAAGAAATTGTGATATTTTATACTTTTAACTCATTACCACATAGGCAATATACTCAATTAATAATGTCTCTTCACATTTTTCTTTCTTTATTTCTTTTCTTACAACTATTTATAAAAGCACTCTAATGACTATCTAGCATTAATATTCTCAGAAGAGACGAGGAAAATGATAGATTTATTATAAGAAGTTCAATTATTTCTTAGAACTCCGCCGGGAATGCTCCGGATGATCAATTCTTAGCTAAGTTTACAGAGGTGGTAAAATAATATACAACTAACGAGCGATGTGGTTTACAATTCCATAGTGGTTTTAAAAGTTTGTGAAAATTTTTAGAGTTAAAGGAAATTTAATATCTTTATAATTTTCCTATACGCACCAACGAAATTCTAAAAAACCTTTGATGGATTTTGGTTTACTTTTTTTTTTTTATTTGTTGCAGGCAAATGAGCATACAGGTACACTTAATGGTAAGTAACACTTCCGCTCAAAGGCCTTTGCTAGGCCGCTGTCTATCGTGAAAAAAGTGAAGGATATATCAATGCATACAATGAGGTTCGGAGATAATAAAACCCACCAAACGTATTTATTTATATAGAATCATATTCTTTTTGTATTCATCTCAGCCCATATATGTCTCACTGTTGAGCCCGGACGGAATTTGACCTTACTATACCATGCTAATCAGATAGGTTGGCATAAGGTTTTATTTCAAGTTTTCCTTTTCTTGAATAGTCGTCTTTTGCGACATTCACGGATAAGAAGTAAAGTGTAAGTTGTGAATTGTATTCTTACTCCGTCACCACATGGATTGACAATTAAATTTTATCAAAATGTGGATCAGAATTTAAAATCTTATTCTGTAGCGGGTAGATATAAATCTCTCTAAATAACAATAGTTAATAATAAATAATAATGACTTGTTGGAAGTGAGACACTTTAGTCCGCACGTGAACAAGAACGCTGAAAAGTGATTGAAACGAATCAAAAAACCGGCTTAGTGCGAATCGGAGTCGCGCACGAAGAGATCCGTGCCATTATCTATAAAAAGGGCAAAAAAATCACGTTTGTTCTATGGCCCCTTAAATAATTATTTTATTTTGTTTTTAGTATTTGTTGTTATAGCGGCAACAGAAATACATAATTTGTGAAAATTTCAACTGTCTAGCTATCGCGGTTCTTGAGATACAGCTTGGTGACAGACAGAAGGACGGACAGATAGCAAAGTCTCGAGTCCAGTAGTGGGACGTATAAGAAGATATGATGATGATGATACTTTATAACCTTTCATTCAAGTATTCATCGCCGTCATCATCATCATTTCAGCCTATCGCCGTCCACTGCTGGACGTAGGCCTCCCTCATGTTGCGCCACAATGAGCGGTCCTGTGCCGCCTGCATCCAACGACGCCCAGCTACTTTCACTAGGTCATCGGTCCACCTAGTGGGGGGGCGTCCTACACTGCGTCGTCCGATACGTGGTCGCCACTCGAGAACTTTCTTCCCCAGCGGTTGTCGGTTCGTCGAGCGATGTGGCCTGCCCATGCTATGTCGGTTACACCCGTTCTTCTGCGGATTTCCGTATTCCGGATTCTATCTCGCAGAGAAATCCCGAGCATAGCCCGCTCCATAGCACGTTGAGCGACTTTGAGCCTTGATATGAGGCCTACATTTAGGGACCACGTTTCCGTGCCGTAAGTCATCACTGGTAACACACACTGGTCAAAGACCTGTGTTTTCAGACACTGAGGTATGTTGGACGAAAAGATCCTCTTAAGTTTCCCGAACGCTGCCCAACCGAGTTGGATTCGTCGGCTGATCTCTTTCTCGAAATTGGATCTACCTAACTGGACTGTTTGTCCTAGGTAAACATAGTGATCGACAACTTCAAGAATCGCATTGCCAACTAGGACCGGTACAGGAATGACATGGGCATTTGACATGACGTTCGTCTTGTCCATGTTCATTCGTAAACCCACTAGTTGGGATACCCTGCTGAGGTCATTGAGCATTATGCCAAGGTCCTCCATGGATTCTGCCATAACGACTATATCGTCCGCAAATCGAAGGTGAGTGATGTATTCGCCGTTAATGTTGATGCCGAGTCCAGTCCAGTCTAAGAGCTTGAAGACATCTTCCAGTGCAGTGGTGAACAGTTTCGGAGAGATAACATCTCCCTGTCTCACATCGCCTTTCTGCAACTGGATCGGTTTCGTACTCTTATCCCGGATACGGACTGATATTGTGGCGTTCCTATACAAACACTTCAGCACTTCGATATAGCGATAGTTGATTTGGCACCGCTGAAGGGACTGCAGCACCGCCCAAGTTTCGACTGAATCAAAGGCTTTCTCATAGTCCACAAACGCTAATCACAGGGGCCGATTATACTCCTCGGTCTTTTGTATAATCTGCCGAAGCGTGAGGATATGGTCTATGGTGCTATAGCCTTTTCGGAAGCCGGCTTGTTCGGGCGGCTGGAAGTCGTCGAGCTTGCGCGAGAGTCGATTGGTAATGACCCTCGAGAACAACTTATAAACATGGCTCAGGAGTGAGATGGGTCTGTAGTTCTTTAGAAGAGCTTTGTCACCCTTCTTAAAGAACAGCACCACCACACTTCTGGTCCACGACTCTGGAACGTCGCCCCCGAGGATAACGGAATTAAATAGCTTTTGAAGGGCTATTAAGACTGGCTTGCCGCCCGCCTTCAGAAGCTCTGCCGTAATTCCGTCATCTCCCGGTGCCTTACCGTTACGTAGTTGTTTGAGAGCCATTCTGATCTCGTACAAGCTAATGTCCGGGATTTCTTCGGTATAGTGCCGAGTTAGCTTGGATCTGGGATCTTGGACCAAGCCGACAACGGGATTTCGGGATGATTTGTATAACTGTCCATAGAACCTTTCGACCTCTCCCAAGATCTCACTTTGGGATGAAATGACAGTGCCATCGTCGGTCTTCAGCTTAGTCATTTGGCTTTGCCCAATAGATAGATCTTGTGCGAACACTTTTGAGCCACGATTCCGCTCTATCGCTTCTTTAATACGGAGCGTATTAAATCGGCGAATATCGCGACGCACAGACCTGGAGATCTGCCTATTTAGCTGCCTATGTTTGGACCAATCGGCTGAAGACTGCACCGTCATTTCTTTTCTCCGCCCCATGAGCTCGAGAGTCTGGTCAGAAAGTTTTTTAGGTCTATTAACGCGGTGAGCCTTGAAAAATTTCGACCCAACCGCGTGGACAGTTTCCACGAACCTGTTGTTCATATCGTTCGGAGATTCGCATTCATCCAGACATTGGAAGCGATTGTGTAATTCGAGTTGAAAGCCTTCGAGGTTTTGGTATTGGACAGATGTAGGTCGGAGTGTAGACTTCATCAAGCGTGACCGCTGGACTTTTGTGTGGATATTCAATGTGGCTCGTACCATCCGGTGATCGCTCCCAGTTTTAATCCTGCTGATCACTGAGACATCATTGAATATCTGTCGTTTGTCTGACAAGATGAAGTCTATCTCGTTTTTTGTTGAACCATCGGGGCTAATCCAGGTCCATTTCCTTTGTGGCTGCTTCCTGAAGAAGGAATTCATCATAAAGAAGCTTTCCTTCTCCAGAAAATCAGCCAGTTTCTGACCCCTCTGGTTTCTCTGTCCATATCCATGTTTCCCCACTCTCAACTCATCATCACTCCCTTTGCCTATTTTCGCGTTAAAGTCTCCCATGACTACCGTGAAGTGGGTTTTGGACATGTGTATGGCTTTCGAGATGTCCTCGTAAAATGCCTCCACCTCGTCGTCAGAGTATGTCGAGGTCGGTGCGTATACCTGTATAACCTTCAGCGAATACCTCTTGGTAATTCTGAGTATAAGGTACGCTACCCTTGTCGACACACTCTCGATCCTCTCCACGTTGTCTACGAGAGACCTACGAACGATAAACCCTATACCACCTTGGGACGGGTGATCGCCCTCCCGGTAGAAGAGCAAGTTTCCAGACTGGAGGATTATTGTGCCCTCGCCCTCTCTTCGCACTTCTGATAAACCTACAATGTCCCAGCGGATTTTGCTCAATTCCTCTTCCAGCTCGATGACCCTCTCGTCAGTCCTGAGTGTCCGAATGTTGTGCGTTACCAGGGCCAAGGGTCGTTTATGTTGGTAGCCAGATCGCTGCCGGAGATTCCTCGCACCCCCCGCTCCACCACTACTGGGCCCGCCACCAAAATGAGCCCGTAGAGTACCGGAGCCGCCGTGACTGGGGGCCATTTTTTTATTGTACGCCATTTCTAACAAAGGGGATATTGCCGTAATCGCCACGCTTGGCAGGCGGGTTGGCGATCGCAGTATAGGTGTTTTACGTTTCCCAGGAGAGAGCTACTGCCCTGCTCTCCTGGTGAACCCTCAGCCGATTTTTACGACTCCCACGGGCAAGTAAGGGGTGGCGACATATGTATTCTCAGCCCGTCCCCACACGGGTAGTTCATCGCCGTATGAATGCCAAATGTTGGACATAAGCCCCTTCTCAAAGAGCTATGTCATAATCGTTACATTTTGATTCTTTTTTGCTTCGGGTATGCTATGGTCATGTTGTCCATTCCGTCCGGGGTGACGAAAGACCGAAGCGCAGCCCCATAACCCACCATATTACCTCCCCTTCGCCATTGAGTCGACCACCTGTACCGACCCTTTCGGGTACCCTCCCTCTCTGACGCCCCTCCCGGGACGTTGTTCGCCCTCACGTGGTCGGTTTCTCTACGGGTGACAGACTATTCCCTGGTCCAGTCACCCGTGCCCTCGGCTAGGGCGGTATTTAGGATGGTGTGCGCCATTTTAGCTTCTATTACATGGAACTAAAAATTGTGCAGCGAAACTAGGTTTGTTTGCAAATTTGTATACTTTAGAGCATTAAGGTATGTAGGTATAACACTATAAATGAAAATATTATTAGGAAAGCACTATCGATATAATATACCTTAATGATTAAATAAGCTATCCTATGGAATGGAAGTTAAGGATCATAACTATTTGTATAGATAACTTAGAAGACTGGGAATAATCAATAGAAATGTCGCGAAGGATTAGTGAATTGGAGTAATGGTGAGAGTATTCCTCAAATTGGACTAGATAACCCTTTGAAAGGTTCTTGATTGGAGACCGCCAGTAAAATGACGTTATATGCACGACCTCCCACTAGCAATTTGGTTAAATTCACACTCCTTAGATGGGATATGAAAGTGGTCAACTTTCAGTAGTGTACAGCAAAAGGATGATAATTTTATTTAGCTGTATGGTCTTGTGGATATATAAAAATGGAAATTATTAATTCTCATTATTTTTCTAATCTAAATAATGCGACTAAAATAAGTAGGTTGTTGGCTATTTCAATTGACAAGACTCAGATAAAACCATTAAAACATCCAGATGTCATCACAGACTGCGTCACACATTACTTATATTAAAATACAATAACAATAATAATAATTTCGATATTAAAATAATAAATTTCTTACCTTTGCCACGGAAATATTTGTACTTTGAATAAACACACCGAAACACGCGATACTGAGTCACGGTAATGCGATTAATATGAAGATAAAACAATTTAAACAACACTAAAAATTTCGTACGAAATCAAAGATGAATATCGAAATCAAAAAGACTACATAAAATATATATAAAAAAAACACACAACACAAAATATTGTATAACTAAAATTTTAGTCACATCTCTCGGCTCGGTCTCTCAACATAATAAAAACTGTCAGCAAAGGGAATTTTGTTTTTAAATGTTCAATTTTGATTATTTACAGCCTGAATTTTAGCATAAGAAAAAGTTTATATATATATATTGCTGTGTGGTAGCGGCTTCGAATACTACCAACCCTTGCTTTGCTCGTGGGTGTCGTAAAAGACGACTAAGAGCCCTAGATTGACCCGGACCAACTCCATCTGGTACCATTTGGGTCAACGATTACATTCCTAAGGAGAGTTGACGTCAGGCAGGCGGCCGGTCATAAAAGTCATTGCCGAAACTTTTTGCAATATGTCAAAACAGATGACATATTGCGTCGACCCCAAGTAATTGGGATAAGAGCAAGATGATGATGATGATATATATATATATAGTAGTACGTAGGATACTTATCATCATCATTTTAGGTCATATACATCCCACTGTTGGGCTCAAGCTTCCTCCATAATACGAATAGAAATTTACCTTATTATACCATGCTGTTTTCAGTGTGGTGACGGAGTAAGAATAGAATTCACCACTCCCGGCCTTAGATATCTTAAAAGACGACTAAGGGATTTAATATACCTATAACGTCTATGCAAGAGAAGGAAAGTTCGAAATAAAACCCCAACCTGTCTGACCGAGACACTACTACAGTGTAGAGACTACTACAGACTACACTGACTATCCTAACTTCATTGCCCATGAAATATTAATAGATAATAGCAAAAGAAGAAAAACTCATAATGAAATCCTACGTCAGCTCGTCAAGCTAGCTTAGTGAAGTATTGTAATGTCCCTCAACTGGAGGATGTCCATGTAAACTTGGGCATCCTCCAGTTGATTGAGGCATAGGCTAACTAAGAGCCAAGACAAAGCTAATATTTTATGGGAAAGAGTGCGTATGTTTACAAGCCTGAGTTTTTTTATCGCTATAAGTGGCAAATAAGCAAACAGTCCACTAATGGTAAGTGATACTGCGGCTCATAGACCTTGTTGCATACCATGAACTAAGTGAAGGTAGAGTGAATGCATGTGCGGATGCAGTGATAATAAAGGCGTCACCAATACCTACCACAGGAAAACACCCTTAGAAAGTTGGGCTTTCGACTCTCTCGCTCACCGAACGAAGTGTAGTAACAAATTATTACTACTCAGACGTCGATTTTCTGCGAGAGAATGGTACAACCTCGGTCAAATCGGCCCACAACTGTAGATAGACAAATGTTGACAGTGTAATACTGCCACATACATTGCTTAACCCTACAGTCATGAAAGTTTAAAACTTTAAAAGAGAAAACAAATACTTTCGTTTAATACTCTATACGCTATTTAGCTTTTCCAATATGAAATTCTAATCCACTGTTTTACATATATTTTGTATACATTTTAATACTAATAAAAAAGAACCAGGTTCTTCGTGAAATGAAATGCAAATCGAAACGTTTCCATCTTTATAAAAATGCAAAAACGGACCACGAAGTTTATAATCGTGTTTCATCAAAGTCAAATCGTGTTTCGTCATTGAGAAGGTTGTGAGGTTTAAACAGTGCGAGGGATGGACGAAGACATAATATATAAATAATTTCTTTTCAAGTGGTGATTAAGGAAGAATGAATAGTATTGAAATGTACTGTCCACTTATTCATTAGGGTAAAGAGTGCATAAACTTCCCCAATAGGGCGTATAATTCTATTTTAAAAATGCCTAACAGGCGGGTTACCGAACGCAATTGTTATGAGTATCTTAAAAAAGCGCTGCAAAAGAATAGCGATATTCTTATGATGTTTCTTTAGGTGATTTCCTCTGCTCCCTTGCTCATTGTAAAACATGTTGAAAATAAATGTTTTATATATAGGTATTCATATTTATTAAACACATTTCCTTGTAATGACGAAGTAAGAATACAATTCGCCACTTCTTGCAGATGATTGTCGAAAAAGACAACCAAGGGATCAAATAGGCATATAATATTTATGCAAGAGAAGGATAACTTAAAATGAAACTCTATATTAATACATCTGACGAGAGTGGTATACTAGGCAAATTTCTCTCCTACGAGGCATGCCTTTTAAGTTTTGTCGTTTGAAGAAAAAAACACACCTAGAACCTTATACTTTTTATTGTTTTTCAAAGTAGCTTAATACACTTTTCCATTCGCTCAAGCCAGTTATTATAACATTTATTCCACTCTAAATTGGGGGTGTTCAAAATGGCTGAGTTGAAAGCGTCGACTGCTTCTTCACCGGACTGGAACGTTTGACCACGAAGACTATTCTTAATTTTAGGAAATGTAAAGAAATCGTTTAGGTCAGGACTGTATGGAAAATGGTCAAGAATTTCTACTTTTTCCTGCTTCAAATACTCAATTGTTTGACGAGCGCTGTGTGAGCTTGTGTTATTGTGGTGCAGGATGATGCGTCGCTCTGAGTTATATTTTCGAAGTTCGTCGATGACTTGTGGTAAACAAACTGTGGTATACCACTCTGCGTTAGCCGTTCTACGATCTTCAAATGCAATATAGTCGCAACATGGCCGGTTTTTCCAACGAGCGTGGCCACCATCTTCTTTGAAGTGCTTCGAGAACGAACAACTTTAGTCGGCTTTGGCTCGTCTTGAAAGACCCAGATTGTAGATTGTTGTTTGGAATAAGGATCGTAGGCATAGATCCAAGATTCGTCACCACTGATGATGTCGTAGGCGTGATTTGACTCTCCTCGGTTGAACCTTTGCAGAGTTTTCTTACACCATCTGACGCGGGTCGCCTTGTGATCGTCGGAAAGCAGATGCGGTATCCAACGGCAAACTAGCTTTCTCACACCAAGCGCTTCATGCAAGATCTAGTGAATAGTTATCCCTGAGATGCCTAATAGAGCCTCTATCTCTCGATACGTCGCGTGACGATCTTCGAGAATTAGTTTTCTCACAGCAATGATGTTATCTTCAGTGAAGGCGGCTTTTGAGCGTCCTTCGCGAGATTTCTCACTAACACTAGTATGTCCACGCTGGAATTCTGAATACCAGCGTTCGACAGTCCGCAGACATGGGGCTTCATCACTGAACACAGATGTTAGCTCTTCAAAACACTGAAGCCATGTCAGGCCTCTTCTAAAGTAGAAAATTATTACACGAACATTTTCCTTAGAAAGATTGATTTTTGTACGTAACCTGACAGATGCCAATCGACGCTGTGACTAAACAATAGTATTAATCCTAATACTTTCAACTATTTTGAGATTCAAAATTTAAACACATTCGAATATAGAACAGTTCCAAATTCAAAATTGCCGGAAAATATGGAAACGACAGAACTTAAAAGGCATGCCTAGTATTTTGGAGAAGGCTTGAGCCCAACAGTAGGACGTGTATGAGTTGAAACGAAAATGAAAATGAGCGTGTCACAAGATTTCAGATTGGTAGCAATCGTAAACATGTCAAATGTTCGAGATATAGAGTGAAGTCAAAAAAATATTAATCTTTATCACAGGCGTCTCTTGTATAATGAATAAATATGCAAAAAAAAAAAAAAGAATGATTGAAGAAGAAGAAGTGTTGACATCAAGCAGGCAGCTGATCGTGAAACTGTTGGCATTAACTTTTGCAATGTGTGCGATGGAAGGACATAATGAGCGAACCCTATGTAATCGGAATAAAAGCAGGCTCATGATGATGATTACATTATTATAAATCTGTACTCTAGCTAATACTAATATCATAAACTCAAAACATGTTAATATAAATTATAAACGTGATGATGAAGTGAAAAATAATATACTTTTAGAATAATAACGTATAGAAGGTAAGTTCGCGCACAAAAAGTGAAGCATTTCAATTGGAGCCTAATGAAGCTTACGCCGGAATCGTTCCGTAATGTATAAGTCATTGTACTGCACGTACGTACGCAACTCTTAAAAAATAAATAGGTAATTATGACGGTTTGTGCATTCAAATGGTATCGTAACACATTTGGAAAACTTAAAAAGATTTTCAACATTAGTTTTAAAAGTATTTCGACGATTTATGTTAATAAAAACAAAATTTGATTTCATAATTTGTATAGTGGTGTGCGTGTGTACGTGTGTAATCGTCTGCGCGCCATTAGTATTTTTATATTCATATTTGGAACTTTCGAAGTATTGACACTATCCTTCTATACGTTATTATTCTAGGTATTTCAGTAAATATAGAACATTCATTTAGAGTAAATTGGCGAATGTGAAAATGAACGTGAAGTCCAGAATCAATTCTTTTAATTGTGGCACCCGTGAGGCGGTATATATTACTTGTTTTTACTTCCTGTGATCCATTCCTCCCTTTGACCATTGACCGAGGCGACAATCAGCAACATGGATTTCCATAACCCATCGCATGTTCTATCTTCGCTTGTTAAGTGTCATTGTTACTGCAGTCTTGAATTCGATAACCCACTCGATGGATTAATCTTTTGAGTACTCATGCCCTGTTGAAATATCCGTGACGTGGCTAGACAACACCCACACATGGTCGCTCTCACTAGTTGTGGCTGACTAATTCCCTGTTCGTGGTTATATGAATTAAAAACATTCTTGTAAAAATGTTACAGTATCGTTTACAGTAAAGACGAACCTTTACTTTTGACCTGATTGCATCGCAAATTGTTCATGAATAAATAATATTGAAACAATACACTTAAGGAGAATCACTTCTATTTAAGTAGATTGTACATATAACGTTATTTACTTTGAAATGCTTAAGAGTATTTATGAATAAAAATGATTTAGTGATTTTTCAAAGGGACATAAATTCTTTTTAAACGTTCTTTTATGTCTTGTTTATTTAATATCTTATTTCTATGAAGATTTAAGTATCTTTTAAGACATTTTACACGATATATTTAATATTTCGAATTAATAGGCAAATTTTAAGCAATGTGCTTTTTTTAGCTTTACTTTATATATCTTTTTAAAATAAAGTAATTTTAAATGAAAACGTTAATCATACGTAATTTTAACAATAACTTGAATGAAAGGCATTTCAAATAGACTTCCAATGGAATTAAGTAATCTCCTTTTCAAGTCACAAATAACGATAATAAAATTTAGCATGTCAAATTCTAAATTGACAGCTAATAATTTGGCATATTCAATTCTAGCTAGAAAGTTGGCGTATTAAATCCAGACAGTAAATATTTATAAGAGGTGGCGATGTCAAAGGTTTATTTTTTTGGATGAGCTATGGTCAGTGCCGTCCATTCCGTCCGGGGTGATGGAGGACGGCGCGTGCCCCCATAACCCACTGTATTACCTTTCCTTCGCCATTGGGCCGTCTACCGTTACCGAGTTACTTGTCGTCCGTGACCAGCACGGCGGAATACTTTTCCTTTCGAACGCCCCTCCCGGGACGTCGATTGCCCTCGCGCGGTCAGCTTCTCTGCGGGTGACGGACTATTCCCCGATCCAGCCACCCGCGGCTTCGGCTAAGGATGTCAAAGGGCCACCATAAAGATTAAAATATGAATGGCAATTTGATCTTAACACATTAGTTATCAAAATAGTCCGCCCGTGACCATGAATGCTGTAAAATGTTCGAATCGTCTGGCAGTCATAAATCAAATACAAACGCGATAAAATCCGTAAAAGTAGTTTTATTTACAATATAGCTTATTCGATAATGATACTTGGAACAGATTTTTAATAGTATTCTTAATATTTAGGTAGATTTAAGTCCCTCGGGTAATCTCAATTTTAGTTCACACGTGCATTTAAAAAAAACCTATTTTCTAGTGTCAAATGCTAAATGAAGAGACAGTAATTAATAATAATAAAAATATAACGCAATCTAGTATTTTTTTAGATACACTGGTACAATTTGAAATAACAAAAGTAGCATTTTTCTTTTCACGTCGAATAAAACACAAAAATCTAATATTTAATTTTTGTAGTCAGCAAGTAAAACATATTAGGCATCCCTTTTCATAACTCTTTCAAAATTTACATAAAGAATTCCACAGATTGTCATTATAGAATAAAATTATGCAAATATTGTAATCAGTGAGTCGGACGAATTTAGACAAAGTAATATTTTATGAAAAGTCGAGTACTAGGTTTTTGCCGTTCAAAATTAACATTGTTATAACCTCATTCTTGAAATCCGAGGCTGGATTTGTAGACGTCGCTAACTGGCTAAAATAAATATAACTCGTGAAAAATAAATACGTACATTTACATTGGAGATAATCGTTGTCATTCATAAGATACATGTATGTTAAAGATTATAGATTACTACATTTCCTCGGTTTCACCTGCGCAATCCCAGTTCCCTTGAGAATACTTGGGTAAAATATAGCCTAAGTTACTCCTTATATAAACAGATACCTGATAATAAAATATTATCAAAATCGGTCCAGCCGTGTAGATTACCCTAAACAGACAAACGAACAAAATAAATCTGGTTTAAAGTCATAGATATCGTGCAAATAACCACGTGGGCATGAAAAATAATCGTTATTTCGACATTACAAATGCTTGTTTGTAATGTCAAAATATTTATCTACGAGGGGTGATCCAAAAGTAATGATAATCAGTTATTTCTAGTGCACACAAAAATACAAAAAAATTTCAGTCACTTGCTCAGTTACCCACTAGTTCAGGAAAAAAAAATCATATAAATAGGCCACAATTCCCGGGAGCTACATTCATTTGAATACGGACTGTCAAGGAGTGAACATCAAAATGGAAAAACACGAAATCAGAGCTGTCATTAAATACCTCTGCTTGAAAAAAATGTCTACCAAAGACATACACAGCGACTTGGTGGAAACATTAGGGGACTCTTCTCCTCCATATTCCACAGTTGCACGCTGGGCTAAGGAGTTTAAGCTGGGAAGAACATCGACGGAAGACGAACACCGCGAAGGACGCCCATCGACGTCCCTCACTGAAGAAAATGTGAAAAAAGTTGAAGAAGTTGTATTGGAAGATCGAAGAGTGACTATCAGGCATGTAGCTGAGGTCACAGGGATCTCATATGGCAGCATTCAAAGAATCCTTGCGAACGAATTGCATATGAGAAAGGTCTCCGCGCGTTGGGTACCGAAAATGTTAAACGACGAGCAAAAGAAGAAACGAGTCGACATGTCAAGAGCAAATCTCGAAAAGTTCCAGGCAGACAAGGACAATTTTTTGTCACGTTTTGTGACCATGGACGAGACCTGGATCCACCATTTTGATCCTGAAACAAAACAACAATCGATGACATGGAAACGATCCGATGAACCGACGCCGAAGAAATTCAAAGTGTCAAGCTCAGCAGGGAAGGTTATGGCGTCTGTTTTTTGGGACGCTGAAGGAATAATCATGGTGGACTACTTGGAAAAGGGGGCCACTATTACAGGCTCCTACTATGCAGAACAAATAAGAAGATTGCGGGAGGCTATTAAGGAGAAAAGGCGAGGCAAACTGCGGGCTGGAGTGTTGTTCCATCAAGACAACGCACCTGTTCACAAAGCTGCAATTGCCATGGCTGGCATTCAGGAAGCGGGCTTTGAGTTGGTGGAACACCCCCCCTATTCACCAGATCTAGCCCCCAGTGACTTCTATCTCTTTCCACGACTCAAGGAACACCTCCGAGGCAAGAAATTTGATGATGATAGCGACGTGATGGCCGCGGTTGAGGACTTTTTTGAGAGTCAAGATAAAGATTTTTTTTGTAAGGGAATTTTAGGTTTAGAAAAGAGATGGACTAAATGTATAGACTTGCTAGGAGACTATGTTGAGAAATAAATATATTTTTTTATTTTATTCATTGTGTTTATTATTGATTATCATTACTTTTGGATCACCCCTCGTATGTACATATGTATAAATAGCATAAATTTATTATACTCTAGCAACCCGCGCTCGCTTCGTTTCGGTTTCAGTCGCCTTACCCGTGCAGTACCGGTTCCCGTGGGACTACCGGGATAAAATATAGCCTATGTTACTCCCAGATATTTTTCATTGGTGAAAGAATTTTTGAAATCGGTTCGGTGATTTAAGCGTGAACACATAACAAACAAACAAACAAACTTACTTTCACATTTATAAAATTAGTAAGGATAACAATAAATAAAATTTAGGACAGGACTGAATTAGAATGACATTGATTTGACAGAATTTAGGTAGGACTCTCAACTATGGCTTACCTTAAAACAGCTAGTCAGAGAGAGGTCGCCAGAACTCTATGCTTGGGGGTGGAAGTGTCATTTTCAAGGGCATAACTACGAAGAAACCACTGCGGGTCTCCGTTTATCGATAACTTGCGATGGTGAAACTGGCACCGCACCTCTCGAAACCCCAAGCCACTTGCACCAATGTTGGCCCCTGTTGCCCGTATGGCCTGCGTGTCTGTGGCGTCCGTTTAGGAGGGCCCATTCAGTGAGTTGGCGAGTCACCGTCTGCCAAAGTTCAAGACATGATGGTATTGGAGGCAGACTATAGTTTAAAAATCAATAGTTTAAGTAAAAAGTCCACCAAACCTCACAACCCCATAATCAGGTTTTAAATAAGATCATTACACAATAGTATTACACCTACCGTTGGCAGTCCACGAGTGTTATGTGCAAACGTGGAGTGTCATCGGTAGATGTCCCATCCCATTTTAGCATTAAATTTCTCCAAAGGCCTCTGAGTGTTGGAGCCATATCCCCATGTAAGCCTACCAAAGGACCGGCTATCTTCCTTTGGAAGATACCCATGACACTGAGATACATAATAATAAAATTGTATTTATTGGTATGTATAATAAATCTTATTCTCAACATTTCATAGAACATATACGGGTCCCATTCATGCCCATGGGCACCCTCAAGATGAAGATCTTGCTGGCTAAGAGATCGAAATAAAAAAAAATAAGTTTTGCTTCTCTTGTAGTAATAGATCCCTTAATCGATTTTTACAATATTCACGGGATGAAAGATGTGATTAATTTCACTTCATATACTCCTGTCCTACTGCTGGGCTCAAGCCTTTGCCTGGATAGGAGTAAAATTGACCTATTATAGTAAAGAAAAAAGAAAGAAAGAAAATATTTATTTCAGCCTTTACAGCATATTTAAAAAGTAATAACTTATAACTACTTATATACTATTATAAAAACAAAGACTACTGCTAAGAATGATAAAGGTAAACATTTAAAATACTGTAGTAGACCGAAAAGGTTCTACCTCAGCATAAGCTGCCGCACAAGGGTGCTACAGTGCTGGTTTTCAGGCAAAACCATTTCGTTGAGCACGGGCCGCCACGACACAATACAAAAACATAATAAATATCATTATTTATGAATATGAGATAACATTAGCAATAAAAAATACATAGCAAGCATAAGAATAAAAATATCAGGACGAAATTAATATATTATAATTAAAAATAATAACTAAATACTGAAATCCAAAAAATAGATATACACACATAAACAAACAAATATTGTTACTCTCATCTCGGATTTATAAATTTACGGATGTGTTCACGCAAGTTTCTTTTAGCGTGGTTGTAGTTCTTAAACATTAATACAGTAACAACAGCATATAGCATGCAGTTTGACAAACTTACAAGGATGACTTTTGTTTTCTAAGCAAATAGTCCTTAAATTTAAGTTTGAAAGTTTTAACCGATTTTATTTTGCGAAATGGAGGTGGCAGATCATTCCAGCAACGGGTTGTAGCAAATTTGAAACTACCACGGAATGCTGCCGTTCTGTGCCTCTGTGTTAATAACATGTAAATTGACGCCCTGGTATTTACATTATGATAATCTTTTGACCATGATAACTTATGGTATAAATACTCTGGTTGTTTTGAAATAATCACATCGAAAAGAAGAGTAGCTAGATGAAGTTGCCTGCGGGCAATCATCTTCATCAGATTACCGTTATTTAAAAATGGAGTTACATGAGCCCGAGGAGGGATATTAAAGCAAAATCGTGCACAGGCGTTTTGCACTCTCTGAATTAATTTCTACGTCTTCTAGTACGCTGGTTTCCCTCTCATTCTGTAGTAATAAGTTAAGAAAGAAAGATAATCGAAATCCTATAGCTTCTTCATCATCATCATTATATCTACCCATAGACGTCCCACTTGGCCTCCTCTAGCTTGGGCCTCCTCCACAATATAAGGGAGATTGACTTGCTACATCACGCTGGTCAGAGGTATTGGCATAGGTTTTTATTTTGAGTTTTCCTTGTCTTATTTAGATGTTATTGGCACATTATATACCTTAGTCCTACTATACCCATGGGTAAGGTATTCCGTCATCATAAAGGGATGAATATAATAGATATATTTCTTTAATATAATATTAACTATGCTTGGGACTTCTCTGCGAGATAGAATCAATACGGCAATCCGCAGAAAAACGGGTGTAACTGACATAACACGAAGAATTCGCACGCTGGCAATGGGTAGGCCACATCGCTCGACGAACCGACAAGCGCTGGGGAAGAAAGGTTCTCGAGTGGCGACCACGTATCGGGCTATGAAGTGGAGCACGCCCCCACACTAGGTGGACCGACGACCTGGTAAAAGTTGGTGGGCGTCGTTGGATGTAGGCGGCACAAGACCGCACTCAGTGGTGTAATATGAGAGAGACCCACATCCAGCAGTGGATGGCGATGGGTTGAAATGATGAATAATGATGAATATTAACTTAATAGCAGTAAGCGAATGTAATGAGCAGGTTACATCACTACGAATTGACAATTGTTGGATAAATCATTAAGTGGCAACTACGAATCTGATATATCGTTACAGAACAATGTGTTAAAAGTTCATAATTATGAATTGCTAGCAGTCCGCCCTCGCTTCGCTTCGGTTTCAGCCGCCTTACCCGCGTATTTGTCGTACCGGGATAAAATATAGCTTATGTTACTCCTTGATGTTATAGCTTTCCATTGGTGAAAGGATTTTTAAAATCGGTTCGGTGGTTTAAGCGTGAAAACGTAACAAACAAACAAACTTACTTTCGCGTTTATAATATTAGTAAGGATTGGAAGCAAACGATACAGAACCGATGCAGTATCGTCTGGTGGCAAGATTTGAAAAATCATATGTTCGATAGTGGACAGTAAAGCTTTATGAATAAATAAACTAATACAATAGTATTTTTGATCCTAATTTAGTATGCCCATTGAGCTAAAACGCTATTAAGGTTTAAAGTCATTAAAAAATGCAAAAGAATTTCTGTTAATATCATAAAGAGCTGGGTTGAGTGTTTATTTTATAGTGAATCAGGTTCCTGAATTAACTATTTGTACCAACAAAAGTGAGGCCTTTTCATTCACTCGTTCACTTAAGGTAAGATTTTTACATACGAATGCCTATTGTATAAAATAAAAGAGGTTTAGCTTGTTCGATACGATCATGACAATCGCAATCGTATCGGGTGTATTACAGTAATACAATTTAAAATATTTTTATTTATAATCTTCAAAACTTATCTAAAGTTCATTCGTCACTAATAATAGGTGTTTACCTATGTAATTGCCGTTCTGCAGTACTGGCCATTTCAAATCAAAATAATTTTTGTTTGGCTAAGAATTCTAACTTCAAATTAATTTTGTTTTAAAACATGGAATTCTTTTTCCAAAAGTAGTCATTTGTTTATTGATTAGTGTTACGTTTTCATCGCATTTCAATCTTTTTCGTCATCATGGATACGTTAAAAATTCGAGCAATTATGGAATATGAGTATCGTCGTGGCTGCATCGCGGCATAAGCGGCACGCAACATCAACGATGTTTACGGAGCTAACACTACAAACCAATGCACCGCCTGTTATTGGTTTGCTCGCTTCCGTTCTGGAAATTTCGACCTGAAAAATGAACCTCGCGATCGTCCGAAGACTTTGGTCGACAATGACAATTTAAAGGCGATTGTGGAACCCGATGATACACAATCTACGGCTGAATTAGCAGCAGCTTTCGACGTTAGTGTCAAAACAATATTGGTCCATTTGCGTCAAATTGGCAAGGTAAGAAAGCTTGACAAATGGGTGCCCCACGAACTTAATGATCGCCAGCGCGAAATACGCGTCGAGACATGCCTTGCATTGCTTAACAGACACACAAATGAAGGAATTTTGAAACGCATTGTTACTTGCGATGAAAAATGGATTCTGTTTGATAACCGCAAGTGCTCAGCAAGTTGGTTGGATCCTGGTTCAGCACCTAAACAATGCCCTAAACGAAAACTTACCCCTAGAAAAGAGATGGTTACTGTTTGGTGGTCTAGCGCCGGTGTGATTCATCACAGCTTCTTACCAAACGGGGTGAGCATTATTGCAGATGTGTACTGTGAAGAACTGAATACAATGATGGAGAAGCTGGCACATCTCCAACCAGCATTGGTCAATCGCACGTCTCTGCTGCTCCTGCACGACAATGCGCGACCTCATACTGCACATCAGACGGTCTCCAAGTTGCAAGAACTGGGGATGGAAGCTCTCCGTCATCCGCCATACTCACCAGATCTTGCGCCTACAGACTACTCCTTTTTCCAGAATTTGGATAACTTCTTGGCGGGAAAGAAATTCAATACCCGAGAGGCAGTACAAAATGCCTTTGAAGAATTTGTTGCCTCCCGTCCAGTTGATTTCTTTAAGAAGGGCATCAATAAACTTTCGCTGCGTTGGCAAAGATGCATTGATTGCATGGGTGATTACTTCGATTAATACAAATAAAAAATACATGAAAAAAAATCGTTTAATTTTTTTCATACATAACGGCAATTTCATAGGTAAAGACCTAATATTTAGTTTCTATAATTGATTTTGAGCGTATCTAAGTCGCTGTTTGTTAATTAAAAGGAGTCTGATTTTTTTCACACGATCATGAACATGATCGTGTGCCGCTTACAGGATCTGCTCCAGTTACAAAGTTTTGTATTTTTGATATATCATACCCTGATTTGAAAGTCTTACTTTCTTTCTTTCTTATTAGTTCGATCCAAAATACTTTGATTCTCTCTAACGAGCGCCATGACTTCATAAATATGTAGTAATATTAGAGTCAATAACTATGGCTTTACAATTATTTTGTGGCTGAATCATGCACATCGCTCAAAAACCCTTTATTGGGTTTTCAATGCTATTTTCTGTTTGATTAATTATCACAGAATATGCTGTGCTGCAGTGATATAAAATAAATTACGAAACTCTGCATAACGCGCGGCCAACATAATAATAATGGTTCGCTGCAAATATACACATAATATTTTAGCCTTTACGTACACGTTATGTGTACGTAAATCGTACAATTAAAACTGTTTAATACTATCTTATCATGCGTTCGGGAAACTTAAGAAGATCTTCTCGTCCAACATACCTCACAGTCTGAAAACACAGATCTACGATCAGTGTGTGTGTTACCATTGATAACATACGGCATGGAAACGTGGTCACTAAAGCGTGCTTTGGAGCGGGCTATGCTCAGGATTTCCTTGAGAGATAGAATCCGAAATACGGAAATCCGACATAGCATGAAGAATTAGGACGGTGAAGTGGCAATGGGCAGACCACATCGCTCGACGAACCGATAACCGGTGGGGAAGTAAGGTTCTCGAATGGCGATCACCTATCGGACGATGCAGTGTAGGACGCCCCCCACTGGGTGGACCGACGACCTGGTGAAAGTTGCTGGGCGTTATTGGATGCAGGCGGCACAGAGCCGCACTTTGTGGCGTAACACGAGGGCGGCCTACGTTCAGCAGTGGACGGCGATAGGCTGAAATGATGATGATGATGATGACTGTTATCATGTTTGGATATTTGAGTTCCTTAACATGCGACAGTCCAAAGTGACTCCGATTAGACTTTAATCTTTTTTAATCAATATACTTCTCATTTTTTTTAAAAGACGAAGATCTTGCACTGTTGAAATAATCCTTTTATTGCGGGATATTTACATTCACAAATTACACTCAGACTCGTAACAACAAATTGTAGACCTCATAAAGTATTTTCCTACATGAGAATGGAACTCACAACACTGATACGGTAGGTATCTTAACCACTACGCCATCGGTGCAGTGAGATGCATTTCAAGTAGTGAAAGACTCCCAGGAACTAAATGTTGCCGCCATCAGAGGGAAACAGATCTAAATATGATAAATTGTGTGATTATTATTGAACAGAAATCCTTACCAGAATCCAGTTCAAATTTAACTTTTACATAGCTCTTGAAATATTAATGTCACAATGCGATAATAGTCGTGTCGTCTGGTATAAAATACCTTGACAACTAGTACGTATGGGTCAATACGCGTATTGTGTCCGTATCCAAGTAACTGGCGACCTCATCAACTATTGACCGGTCTGTATCGACCGACACACTTGTCTGATACCTATGGTAATTTGTATTATTGGTTATGTTGGGTTTGTTATTAAGGAAATACGATGGCAATGTTATTTTGTTTTTGTTGTTTGGATAAGGATTAGTCCTATTGTCACCGCTACTGAAGTTGTGTCTTTGGTGTAATAAGTTTCCCCGGATAGTATTGCCACTCATTAACTTGCTGATTTCTTGGGCGGTGTTATAACGCACATGTTTAAGTGAGATTAATGGAATTCTTGACGAGTCATTGAACTTTGGAAATCATCTTTTTAAAATTTTATATATTTTAAAATTGAGTAGCTAGCTTCGCCACTCGAGAACCTTTAAATACTCAAGAGAATGCCTGATTAGGTCACTTACAATTTTTGTAGATTGAAAATTATCAAGACAACTTACGATGAATGTAAAGCCTTTCTTATGACAAAATATTAGCAATACTCATACAAATTTATCTATATAAATATAAATACGTGAAGCAAAAACTTTGTACCCCTTTTTACGAAAATTACGTGGATGGACAAGTATGAAATTTGGCACAGTTGATGTAGATAATGAGAAGTGCATAAAACTGAAATTTCATATAATAATGGATTAGAAATACATTAAATTCATTAAAAAATGCATTACGCACACTACAACGCAATCGCTACACAAACACACATACACGTTTGTGTGAGTGTGTTGCCTAGCAACGCTTATACACTTTTGTTTACGGTTAAAATCTATGGGCGAACTGAATGTCAAACAATTATAATTATAATGACAATGTCTAATAGAGATTTGTGCTTAAATATACATATACTGGGTGGGGCAAAAGTATGGAAACCCCTGATTATCTTGTAGGGGGATGATTTGATCGAAATATAAAAAAATACGTCAAACGAAATTTTTAATTACGTATGTTATGGTAACCTTGTATTTGACCTTTAACTTATTTTTCAAGGTTATTTCAAAGTCAACTTTGTTTTTTTAAATGGGAACCCCTATTTCTGATATCGGGAATGGAAAGAGCGGAAAAAATTACGTACAAATATGTATCAAGATAATCCCTGCAGGTCAAATAGAGGTCAAAATAATATTTAATATTTCCCGTAATATTTCCCGCTCTTACTTATTTTGACCTCTATTTGATCTTCGGGGGTCACCTTGATACACATATGTACGTAATTTTTCCCGTTCTTTCCATTTCAGATATAAAAAATACGGGTTATTATTTATAAAACCAAAGTTGACCTTGAAATAACCTTGACAACGAAGTTCAAAGTCAAATCCAAGATTACCATGACATACGTTATAAAAAATTTCGTTTGACGTGTTTTTTTATATTTCGATCAAAACATCTCCCTCCAAGATAATCAGGAGTTCCATACTTTTGCCCCGCCCTGTATATTATTATTAGTGAAATACAGCTTGCTCAATTTACAATTATACATAAATAAAATTAAAGAAAATTGTGTAGCAGAAAAATAATGTAAATGAATTATGGCCGAATGTCGACCACACAGCGACCACTAGTATTTATTTAAAATGTCACCTTCATAAAGAAATTTCATTAAATGTAATGCAATTTATTTATTACGTGTTAGGAAGAACGTACTTCTCTGTGTAATAGGGTACCGAAATCTGTAGAAGAATGGCTGTAACCGACAGCCCGTAGAATCAGCATGTTAAAATGGCAATTGGCTGGTTACATCGCTCATCGAACCAACAACTGGCGAAGAAAGGCTCTCGAGTGACGGTCATACCCCTGCTCTTCCTGCTCTACCTTTTTTTTAAGGGCAAAAAAAGGGGGTTATAAAAGCGCACCCGCCGTCTGGATCTATCTGGGGTGAATGAGAGGCGTCACGCGGCTCCATGACCCACCCGTGACACGTCGCCTTCGTTGTTGGGCCGACCACCGGTGCAGGGTAACTTGTCTTCAGTGGTCGGCCCGATGGAATACCCTGGTCGCGGGGTACCTTCTTCTCTTCACGTTCCCCCTCGAAGACATCGGTCGCCGTCGCATGATCAGCCTCTCTGCGGGTGACGGACCTCCGGTCTAGTCACCCGCGGCCTCGGCTAGGGCGGCATTAAGCGCAGATACTCGCGCCTGCACCGCCCGAGTCACCGGCGGCGGATTGCGTCGTCGTGGAGGCGTACCTCCTGCGTGCGCCCCGCCGCCTCCTTCCGCGTGACGACTGCCTCGCAGAAGGCGGCAACCACGTCCCAGTTCCTGATGCTGGCGAGTATCTCCCTAACGATGGTCGGCAGCGTCAGGTCGGCACCGATGATTGTGACGAGATTACGGCGCTGCTCAGCCCACGCGGCACACACCTCAAGTGTGTGCTGCGCCGTGTCCTCATCGCAATCGCAGTGGTGGCAGGCCGATGTGCTCTCCCCTACTACTCTACTTGGACTGATGCATTCTTAAAAGTCACACGGAATCTTTAAATGCGATGTACTCCTACTACTCCACCTGAACTGACGACGTTTTGAAAGTCGCTTAGAAGCGTTGGATGCGAGTGGCACAGGACTGTTCCATGGGGCTAATGCCCACGATAATTCGTGGGGAGGCCTATGTCGAATAGTAGATGTTTACGAGCTGATAGATGGATGGAAATGTAATGAAATATGCGTCTCTAGTTATGTATACAAATAAAATCGATGCAAAGGTGTCCTCTCTGGATCGTTTTCTTTTTTTTTTCTTGCTAAGCAAATTTAAAGGAATCGTTGGATGTATCAGTACATCTATGGAGTGACGGATGGATGGACAAAGAATAAAGGCGGCATCATCATCTCATCATTTCAGTCTACATAAGTCACACTATTCGGAATGAACATCCTCTATAATGGGAGCGAAATTGACCTATAATACTACACTGGTCAGACGTGTTGTCACAGACCGGACCGGGGATTTAGTCCGTCACCCGTGGAGAGGCTGAGCTGACGACGGCGAGAGGGTACCACCTCCGGTATTCCGTCGGGCCGACCACTGAAGACAAAGAACTCGACACCGATGGTCAGCCCAACGACCAAGATGACGTGTTATCTGGTCGGTTATGAGGTTGCGCGCCGCCTCTTTGTCACCCCAGACGGAGTCGAGCGGCGGGTGTGCTGACCACATCCCACCCCAAAAAATACAGGGTAGGTATGATGTTGAGTTTTACTTCTCTCACATAGAATGTCTATGTGAGGGAACTAAAAGTCGACGTAACAAGCATATTATGTCTCGAATTTCCTTTTACGACATCCACAGGAAAGATAGGATGAAGCAATAAACAGACCATGGCATTCAATGGAAGAATATAGCATTAGTTGGCAAAAAGACGAATCACAACGGTTAATTTTGTTGAAAACATGTGTAAGATGGTATCTAAATTCAATATTAAATCTTGTTTTCTACATACCACATTAATTAATAAGAGTTGTATTGACACGACTGCTACATTTAACTCGGTGCAGTGACCTATTCTATTCTGGTATTTGCAATTAATTATTACCTTATGACCATTGTAGACATCATAATTATATCAAAATGTGAGATACATTTCTAAGCGCTAATTTTGTTCGACTAATGATAATGATAAATTAGTGGCATGTATGCTGTTCATTTATAGTCCATTCATGATGATTTCAATATCATTATATGGTTAGTGTATACTTTATTGTACAATATCTGGTTGACAGAGCTTTGTTCGGTATATATATTTCTTTTTATTTTTGCCAAACTTATTTAGAAAAATAAAATGATGAAGTAATGAAAACCATTTCAAAAATTACAAAAAGAGAATAATAATAACACCGAGATTCGATCCCACACTGTTTGAATGCCAAAACAAAACAAAAAAAACTGGACAACTTCCCAACTGAGCTATTGTCACTCTTGACTTCGACGGCGAAATTTGAATTCTTATTCTTTTAAAATTTAATGTCATTGTATTGATTTGCTAAAAACACCGATAAAACAACATTTTCTATAAATAAAACCTAGTTAGATCGCTTTTTTAGCCACGAAACCTCTAGTATGCCAAATTTCATCAAAATCATTGGAGCCGTTGCCGAGATCTTCCTATATATTCAGGATCTATATATATATTTATGTATATAAGAATTGCTCGTTTAAAAATATAATATTCATCCATTAGTTTAGACTATAGTTAGTAGAATATAGTTTAGATAGAACTCTGTATAGATATAACGTGGTCCTATGCCGCCTTAGTCCGTGTGGTGACGGAGTAAGAATACAATTCACCACCCCCTCTCTTGCCCGTGAGTTTCGTAAAAAAGGACTAAGCGATATAATACGGCGTCAACTGCTCGACGTAGGCCTCCCCTATGTTACGCCATAGAGTATAGTGTTGTGCCACCTGCATCCAAAGACGCCCAGCAACTTTTAGAAATAAAATTCGAATATTGAATCGAGGCCTCTCTAGTTGGCCCGTCTAATTAGGACTGGGCGATGTCATCTCAGGAGGTGGTATCAGGCAGCTAACTGCTTTCCTGTACATAATGCGTATATAAACAAAGAAGGTCAATTGTCCTTTAAATTCGAAGAAAGAGCTTGATCAGAATAGTGTATTAAATGTTATATATTAAATCTTAACCTTCCTATTGTCAATGACATACAAGCCCAGGAATATTTATCATCATCATCATCACAGCTCATAGACTTCCCACTGTTGTGCTCCAAACTCTTCTACGATGGGAGGGAAATTGACCTACAATACCACGCCGGTCAGACGTGTTGTTATAGGGTTATATTTCGAGATTTCCTTCTCTTGCATAGATGTTATATGCTTATTATATCATTTAGTCGTCTTTTACAACACCTACGGGCAACAGATGTGGTAGTGAATTGTATTCTTACTCCGTCACTACACGGATATTATGAACTGCGAAAAAGACAGAAGAAGAATGTACTCTGCACGAAAAATATTTTTTTTTTTTTTTTTGTGGGTGGGCCGTGGTCGGCGCGCCTCCGCACCACTCCGTCCGGGGCGACAGAGGGGCTTAAGCACGCAACTCCCACAACCCACCCGAAAACCACGTCGCCTTCGTCGTTGGGCCGACCACCGGAGCAGGGTTACTTGACATCAGTGGTCAGCCCGACGGAATACTCCCTATTGGGGTACCCTCCCAACGACCGACGTCCCCCCCTCGGGGAGGACGTCGGTCGGCCTCTCGGCGGGTGACGGAGTAATCCCCGGTCACGTCACCCGCGGCCTCGACTAGGGCGGCATGAGGCGCAGGTAGTTGCGCCTATGCCGCCCCAGTCGCCGGCGGCGGATCTCCTCATCGAGGCTGCACTCCTCGCGCAGGCGATCCGCCGCCTCCTTCCGCGAGATCACTGTCTCGCAGAAGGCTGCGACCGCGTCCCAATTTCCAACGCTGTCGACCATCGCCCTAGCGATAGCCGGCAGCGTCAGGTCTGTACCGATGATTGCGACGAGTTCACAGCGCTGCACTGCCCAAGCCGCATAGGCCTCGAGCGTATGGCGCGCCGTGTCCTCGTCGCAATCGCAGTGGTGGCAGGACGGTGTACTCTCCCTCCTAACGACCCTGTGCAGGTATTTGGCGGAGCACCCATGCCCCGTCAAAACCTGCACCAGTCGGAAGGAGAGCACCCCGTGCCGCCTTTCCAACCACTGCAAAAAACAAAAAAAAGGAGAAATATTAATTGAACTAAATTCTGACATATTTTCGTTATGAGATCATTAATTACGGTAAACATACTAAATTGAAATCTATGACGACAGCGGAATACACTAAATCTTAGTCAATGAATCATGTATTTTGACTAATACACTTACAATTTTCACCGCATAGGTCACTAAAAATAATCATGTTACTGCTTGATGTACGTACGTGGTCTGCAACATAGTATTGAAACTATATTCGGATAATTGTTACATACCTGAAGCATTAATTCCTTTGTGCCGTAGATATCTTAAGACAAGACTACGCGATACAATCTACAAGATATAGTCAAGTTTCTTGTCTATGTCCCTTAATCTTATTCTCCCGCAGGCTTATTTTTTCGTATATCAAACCAGACATTTTTGAAATATAATCTTACATCGCTGCCCTGGTGAATAGGACAACTTCCCAAGAAGGAAGCTGTTGCCCTGCAGTAGTGGCCTTGAAAACTCAATCGAAGTGTTTTTTTTCGGATTTTCCTTCTTTTTCTTAGATGTAATCTGGATATTTTGTCCTTTAGTTGTCTTTTACATTACCCACGGGCAAGATGACGGTTAGTAAATTGTATTTTTACTCCATCACCACTTGAAGTTTTTACTTATTTTTATTTCTACCTAATACGCATGAATTTATGGCAAAACTTTAAACACCATTATATAAGAAACTAGCAACCCGCCCTCGCTTCGCTTCGGTTATAGGTTATAGTCGTTTTACCCGCGTAGTTCCCGTTCCCGTGGGAATACCGGGATAAAATATAGCCTAGTTTACGCCCTGATATTATTGCTTTCCATTGGTGAAAGAATTTTTGAAATCGGTCCAGCCGTTTTGAAGATTACCCGGAACAAACAGACAGACAGACAAAAATTTTTTAATTGCTATTTTAGGCATAGGTGTCGTGCAAATAACCGTGTGAGCATGAAAAAAGCCTATTATTTTGACATTACAAACAGACACTCCAATTTTATTTATTGGTATAGATATTGTGTTACTTAAAAGTTAGAAGTCATTAGTGAGAACGCGGCATAAATACGTTGTCAATTCTAGATAGTGTAATGTTGTTAATTATTATCTACCACAGGAGAGATGATGTCAAATTTGGTGAAACTGTTTTTCTTTAACTGATATTAAAGGTAGAAGATATGCTTCTAAATATACTACTAGATCAGGGCTAACGATGGGGATATTTACATTTCTGCTGCACACACATTCACACACACGCGTATGTACATAATTATATAAGAAGGAGACTGTATCCAATCGTTATTGTAATTTGTTATTATGAATAAATTTCTAAAAAAATTCTGTCTTAGATGGTTAAACAGTTGTTTCGAGCTTGCGTTACACCTAAGTTTCGCATAGAAAAACGACATTCATTATACAAACTTACAGCCCAATAATAGCTACCATGATAGACATATTTAATATACATCCATCTACATAGATTAATTCTTTAATTGGAATTATATAAAAAGAAAGATTTTACAATAATACTAGCAAATTACCGCGGCATCGCCAGCGTAGTATCCCTGAATATACGGCGATAAAATATTTTCTATATCACTTGTCGATGATAAAGTCCTCCATTTGTGAAGGAGTTTTCTAAATCGGTTTAGTGGTTCCAATGTGAAAACGTGACGAACAAACGCACATACGTATAGTAGTTAGCATTATTCTATACAAAAAATTGTTCAAGGTAATAAAAACATCTTTAGATTAAGAGAAGACAGTAACCGTTTTAATAGAATTTTGATTTCATATAAGGCAAGTTTTAATATTATTTCACCTAATTTTTAACGTAATATGCTCCTCATAGAATAGCTTAATATACGCAAATACATTGTTAAAACCAAAGCCAATATAGGTCAGAAACATTGATACTGTTAAAATATTTCTTTATAACATTATTTATAAAATAATGTAATGCAGGAAATATAAATAAAAATTACGAAATAAAATTTGTTCGTTTAATGAATGATTAAATACATAGCACAGAATTAAATATTAATCGGCTAGTTGCCAACTAATTCGTTTAGTCTATTCATTTATTCATATAGTATGTCGACTATTACAATGTTAGTATTTGCATTTATTTTCAAACTAAGGATCACCGGCTTAATAAAACTATCTCTTATTGGATTACATTACGCAACCGTCGTTGGCAATTTCGTGGATTCTATTACATAAAAAAATCAAGAGCAATTTGTTATTTCATAAAAATCCGTGAGACTTGATTGATGTTAAAATATATTACAAGATTTTTTCTCGAACGTGTTGATGTTATAATACGTTTGTCGACATTCTCGTTAGGTCTGTAAATGTATTACAAGATATGTAAGATCAAGATTATATAAAACTAATTCTGCTCGCAGTTTTTCTAGAATATGTTATGTAGATGTTTATTACAATTACTTAAATTACAGCTTTAAGTTATTATGCATTTTATTTTAAATTTTATAGGCGTCGGGCCAATCCATTCGGGGTAGTACCACACTCGCAGAAAATCGATGTCTGAGTTGTAACAATTTTTTACTGCACTTTGTTCGAGCGAGAGAGGTGAAAGCCCAATTTTCTGAGAGCGATTGCGTTTGGTGGGTTTTGGTGATGCCTTTAGTATCACCAAACCTCATGGCACGCATTCACACTCCCTTCATTTTCTTCACGGTAGGCAGCAACATAGCAAAAGCGCCAGCATCGCTTACCATCAGGTGAGCGTTTGCTATCAACAGTAAGAAAAAGTAACAATATCAGTACGTCATCTCAGCTCATATACGTCCCATTATTGCGATCTAGTCTCTTCTATAATAGGCAAGCAAGTGACCTTCTATAATTATTCTAGGCGGCTTGTTATAGGGTTTTATATCAGTTTTCCTTCTCTTCCATCGATTTTAGTTGCATATATACCTTAGCCGTCTTTTACGATACGGGCGGGTAAGAGAATTAAAATCAATCGCAGTGCCACTTATCGGTTGTAACTATTAATCTAAACCATTCTCATATCCATCGGAACAGTCACAAAAAATCATCGAAATTGGCCCAGTCGTTTAGGAGGAGTACATTAACATATACACGTACACAAGATTTATGTATATAAGATAAACGCCTATGTCTTATACTTAGGTCTATATCAACTATTTGCTGCGTTTATTAAACACCAAGTCTGCGAAACTTAATATTAAAATAGATACATTTATTGCTTTATTCGAAAAGAAATATAGAGTTAGTAAGAAAATTTTCCGTTACTGAATATGTCCCTGAAGTACTATAATGGGAACACAGTCGTAGCGCAAGCACATTTAGCTTGAACGAAGAGGTTAATAGAAATAATACATCAGTTGTCGCTTAGGGGAATGGAAACGTTATTACCATGGCCGGCTTTGATGAGTATCATTTAAGGTGCTATCCAATTAAGTGGTGGTAAAGAAATATGGCTATGAACTTGATGGAACTATTGTTTCTATAGTAGAATTAACTATCATTATAATAATAATAATAATAATAATATTTAAAAAGTTTGTTTTGCGCTCTCATTGAAAACTATTAAATGGCTTTTGATAATATTATTAAATTTTAAATAAAGAATATTACAATTCCATTGAATACTTTCATCATAGATGTGTTCTCATATTCTTAGAAAAAAAATATTAATATTTAGGCCACATAATGATAGAGTTCGACGAGGGTTGACTCTCGTGGATGGATCTCGTGTAAGCATCCAAGCTGATGACCACTGATGACAAGTAACCCTGTTCCAGTGGTCGGCCCAACGACGAAGGCGACGTGGTGTTCGGGTGGGTTGCGGGTGCTGCGTGCTTAAGCCCCTCTGTCGCCCCGGACGGAGTGGTGCGAAAGCGCGCCGACCGCAGCCCACCAAAAAAAAAAAAAAGAAAAGCACCCAAACTGACTTGGTTTTACTTCAGATCAATCACTGGAGGATGTGCGATGCGATCATAGTCAGCCAGAAAATGTGGCTATATACCAATAAGATACTGTTATCAATGAAAGTTCTTGCGACGAGGACACGGCGCAGCACACACTCGAGGTGTGTGCCGCATGGGCTGGGCAACTCCGTGAACTCGTAGCAATCATCGGTGCTGAACATTGGTAGGGAGATGCTCGCCAGCGTCAGGAACTGGGACGTAATCGACGCCTTCTGCGAGGCTGTCATGTCGCGGAAGGAGGCAGCGGACTGTGCGCGTGAGGTGTTCCTCCACGCGGATACGGTCCTTCGGCGACTGGGGCGGCGCAGGTGCTTGCACCTGATGCCGTCCTAGCAGGCTGCGTGTGACCGAATCGGGATTTAGTCCGTCACCCACGGAGAGGCTGACCTCGCGACGGCGACCATGAACGAAAGAAAGTTCTTATCAAATTTATAATATTGACAACCCCATGTAGTAATGAGTTAGTATGTAGTATGCTACTAACTTCCATTTTCTCGACTTTTTCGTAAAAAATAGTCAAGGTATTACCAGAAGAACGGGTTTCAGTATTTTAAAGTCAAATTTATAAAAGAAAATGCGATCGCCAACACTTCCACTAAGTGTCGCTATTTATGTATAATTTCTAATATCAGGTTGAGCGAGCTTCGCTCGGAGTATTTTTGTAGTATTTATTCAGATATATATTAATAAAAATAAAAAAATAAATAATGAAAATTATATAAAAAAATACAAAAAGAGAATAATAATAACACCGAGATTCGATCCGACGCCGTTTGTCGCCGATGTCAAAAATAAAATGAAACCTGACTTAGCCACTATGTTATGTGACCTACTTAGCCACTGAGCTATAGTAACTCATGACATCGATGGCAAAATTTGAATTCATATTCTTTTAAAATTTAATGTCATTATATTGTCTGCCAAAAACACTGACAAAACAACATTTTCTATACATAAAACCTAGCTAGATCAATTTTTTGGCCCGAATCCTCTAGTATGCCAAGTTTCAACAAAATCGTTGGAGACGTTTCCGAGATCCTGAATATATATATATATATATATAAAAGAATTGCTCGTTTAAAGATATAAGACTAGATGTGCCCTATATTCAAGGATGAACTTTAATAGCCTAATGGAGTAAGCATCACCTATCGAGAAATATATTAAATGTTATGGACTTCAAGCCCATGGAAAAAATTAACCTGTGAAATAAACCAACATGAATAACGCTTAGAAGGCTGTTACTATATCATAAAATAACTCTGAGCGCTATGCCGTCCTTTCTGAGCGGTACAGGTGAAGTACCTGAGTAAATGGAATTACTCAGGTACAAGTGAGAGTTTTTATAGCTTATTAATGATTAAAAATAAATGTCGAAAAACCTATTGCCGTACTAAAGTGGTGGTGCCGGAAGTTAGTGCAAATTTTTAATTGGCCGGTAATTGTAGAAGCAATATAGATCATTTATTACTGTACAGCATTTGTGTAATTCTTTTTGTATACATACATATACAGATACTTTACCTATGAACGCCATTACACAAATTTACTTGTAACTGAGAAATTCCATTTACTCACGTACTCACCTGTACCGCTCAGAAATGACGGCATAGCGCTCAGTTATTTTATGATATAGTAACAGCCTTCTAAGCGTTATTCACGTTGGTTCATTTCACAGATTAATTTTTCCATGGGCTTGTAGTCTATTATCCATCAAGGTGCGCTTTTTCATATAGTAAAACTTTATATAAACGTAGTCTATTTCCCAGAGGAGTAAGTGGAGACTATGAATTGCAACAAAATATGGGCCTTCTGTGTGGTGACTGAGTAAAAATAAAATTCATCACCTTGCTAGTGGATGTCGTAAAAAATTACTAAGGAATGTAATATGCAGATAACATCGAGCAAGAAAAGGTTCGATTCCAGCATCGTATAGTAAGTCACATTCCCGCAGAGGCAGTCCAACAGTGGCATGTATATGGGCTGAAATGATGATGATCATGATCCTGGCGTCCATCTATTGCTTGCTTCTCACGATTTACAGTTTCCATGCATGATCTATGGTAGCAACATTATTTTCTTTGGGTAACGAAGTAAGAATACATTTCACCACCCCCTGTGCTACCCGCGGGTGTCTTAAAAGATGACTAAGCGATTATACTATACAAATAACAACTATAAAAGGGAAGGAAAACTCAACATAAAACCCTACATAAACCCGTCTGACTAGCGTGGTGAAATAGGTAATTTTTCCTTCTGTTATAGACGAGGCAGGAGTCTAGCAGTGGGACTTATATGAGCAGAAAAGACGATGCTGATAATCATAATTTATTATATTTGTTTTTTTGTGAAAATAATATCCGCTTTATAACATTTCATGAATGTAAAACTTATAACTGTAAAACAAGAAAACTATTTGTATCCTTTTTAAAAAGGCATGGGCGTGTTTATTATGCCTATAGTAGTAATAATCTTGTAGTTAAATCAAGTGTTAAAATGCGAAATAGGCTGCACAAAATGCATTTGCCTAAATTTGCCAAACCGTTAGTTGAGTCCCAGGGCTATCAACATTAGAAGCATTGAAATAATAATAAATCTATTTAAAGTGATATTTGCCACGTTTTAAACCCTAATTGCCTGCGTGACTACTACCTTCTCTGTGTGATGATGGAATAAGTATACAAATCACTACCCTCTTACATTTTACACTTACCCGTGAATTTCGTAAAAGACGATTAAGAGATATAACATGCAAATAACATCTGCGCGAAGTTAAATCTATACCAATAAATAAAATTGGAGTGTCTGTTTGTAATGTCAAAATAATAGGCTTTTTTCATGCTCACACGGTTATTTGCACGACACCTATGCCTAAAATAGCAATTAAAAAATTTTTGCCTGTCTGTCTGTCTGTCTGTTTGTTCCGGGTAATCTTCAAAACGGCTGGACCGATTTCAAAAATTCTTTCACTAATGGAAAGCTATAATATCAGGGCGTAAACTAGGCTATATTTTATCCCGGTATTCCCACGAGAACGGGAACTACGCGGGTAAAACGACTATAACCTATAACCGAAGCTAAGCGAGGGCGGGTTGCTAGTTTGAAATAAAACACTATTCAACCGATTCGACCAGTGTGTATTAAATCCGTGTGTATTAAATAAAAATATTAATTAATATCAATGTGTATTTAAATATTAAATATTTAAATAAATTTAAATGTATTTAATCCTCCTATTCTGAAGGAGGCTGGAGTCCAGCATTGAGACGTAAGTGTTCTGAGATGAATGATGTGACGATGAACCCACAGTTTCTGAGAAGATATTATGTTAAAATACAATAAGCCCATGACTTCTGATTTTTACGTTAGTATTATATATTATAAATAAAACTATTTATACCCGGCACAGAATTAGTTGTTAAATTTACTGTTCATTTGAATAACTAATTCTTTAGCGGGTAGATAAAAAATTCTATAATAACGATGACAACAAGTTATTATAGAAATTTTCAACATAACATGAAACATCGTTCATCCGTGCGCTGTTGTCAAAATGTCAGGCAATTTAGGATCAAATAAAATACAATAAAATGCTTAAAAATAATTTTATTTATAATATACTAGCAACCGGCCCTCACTTCGCTTCGGTTTCAGTCTCTTAAACCCACGTAGTACCCGTTCCTGTGAGAATACCGGGATAAAATATAGCCTTTGTTACTCCCTGATATTATAGCTTTCCATTGGTGAAAGAATTTTTGAAATCGGTTCGGTGGTTTAAGCGTGAAAGCGTTACAAACAAACAAACATCCTTACTTTCGCATTTATAATATTAGTATGGATTAGTAAATACTTTACAGAAATTGATTGTAATTATCTAAAAATAAGGTCAGGGGATATAAAGGTCATATATATATATAAACGTATAATAAATTTACATTAATGAACCGTAGGAAAATATACTTTAAGAAGTACCTTAGAATAATAATGTATAGAAGGATAGTGTCGGCACTTAAGGGATCAAAAACACGAAGCTAAAAATACTACATGCGCGCAGGCGATTACACGCGTACACACGCACACCACTATACAAATTATGAAATCAAATTTTGTTTTTATTAACATAAATCGTAGTTATGTTTTTCAAATATATTGTAACGCCATTTGAATGCACAAACCGTCATAATTACCTATTTATTTTTTAAGAGTTGCGGTACGTACGTGGAGCACAGTGACCTTGTACACTATGGGTCCGGCGTAAGCTCCAATTTAAATGCTTCATTTTATGTGCGCGGACTTACCTTCTGTACGTTATTATTCTAAAAGAAGTTCATTGAATCAATGAATAATGACACAACTTCTATATGCCTGATATAAAACGTTAAAAATTATACGCATAAAGATTTTTTATGGATATAAATATGTTTTATTATGTTTCCCAAATTCGAAATTAGCATAGCTCCACATTATTATTCGCTCCACTACAGCAATGAGCAGCTAATTTTATAAAAAAAAAACAGACATCAAGCATTCTTTAGTATAATTTGAATAAACCGATACCGACCTCCTTCTTAAATAGTTTAAAAATGTCGGCCTAGATATTTTGGTACAAAACCGTAATGTGTATTGGATAATACTAGTTCTTTATTTCTGTTAGTGTTGGTATGTAAGTGCCAAATCTTTAAGACTGGATTCATCCCGGTTATTTACAATACCTATACTTTAAAATTGTTCACATATACGTATACACACATTGAAACACACGCTTATATACATGTATACATACACATGCACGCACTCACGTGAGCATAATATGTGCAGGCACACAAACACGTATACATAAATACACACACACACACATACATGCAAATATAGTCACGCTATCTAAGCTATAAGCTAAATAAGTATTTGAACACAAGGATGTGTAACTGTTCCTTTTTCATCAAATCTAATTGTTTCTTAATGAACGCCCTAAAACAAAATCTGTCACCACAATTTGAAAATTCCATTTACATAGGATAGTTATATAGATTGATTATATTGAATACAAGGCTATAAAATCTAATTATGCAACCAATAGTAGGGCAGATGCGACCACATTTTGACAGTAGCAGAATAATTATCGCATTCTGTATAGTAGTTACGCGCTGGTATATTAGAAATATGTGTATACAGCGAGTTTGAAATTACAGCTAAAGCTGTTTTATGTAAGCTTACACATTGTCTTAATTTAAAAATACTTAACATTGAACGTAAAAGAAAGGTAGAAAATCTTTAAGACTTGCAATAGTAGTGAGCAAGTATGAATAGTGTTTTGTAAGTTAGGATTTTAAGTAAAATTTGCAGCTCTATATTTGTTGAACATCCACGGGAACGTTGCTTGTATGAGATGTATTAATTTGCACGTTTATACATGGCGTTTATAATATTGGTATTATAAATATAAAAATTAATAAAATATATCAATTATTGCTTTGCTCATGGGTGTCGTAAAAGACGACTAAGAGCCCTAGATTGACCCGGACCAACTCCATCTGGTACCATTTGGGTCAACGATTACATTCCCAAGGAGGGTTGACGTCAGGCAGGCGGCCGGTCATAAAAGTCATTGCCGAAACTTTTTGCAATATCGACCCCAAGCAATTGGGATAAGAGCAAGATGATGATGATGAATAAAATATATCAATTAATTAGCCGCTCTCTATACAAGAACTTAATGAAATTTGGATGAAATTCATTTCCTAGAATTGACTTATTTGCGAGTTATTCTTTCTAATTCCAACTTTAAAGTATTTTTTGCGCTAGAAGAAATAAAGCATAAATGTTATCTATCTATTCGTCATAATATCTCAATCTTTTAATATAACAAATTGCTCTACCGGTTCTCTATTTCTCCATCGGATATGCCATTGAGCTGTTATAATAATCATAATCTTCTTGTTGGAACATAGAAAACCAAACCTCAGTCGCGATCGATCCGCGTGAATGGATTCAATATAATTCTTACGAATGCTAGACTCCTTCTAATTTTTTTCTGTGTAATTACTATTTCCAAAACTGTCGAATTCAATATACATGTTTGTGAAATATAAACCTATTTTTTAAAAAGACAACTTCTAAAGCCCGCATAATAGAATGGAAGAATCTGTGTGGAGATGTTGAAGTAGTACTACTGGATAAGGAGCCGCAATCCGCTTGTCATCGCCATGGACGGTAACGGGTGGATTGTGTCCAGACTATAAACTGTTAGTAAAAAGGTGTACGCTATTTAAATTATATAAAAAATAATTTTTACAAACTAATAAATTTAGGTAACAACCGAGTAAATGCCAGAAATCATTAATTAAGCATACTTTTACCGCAAATAGTTTGTTCAATGTCTTTTGTGGACTGATAATCTTTTTGGCTCAAGAATATTGAGGACGCCTGACAGCCCTCATTGCAGTATACTAACTGCACTAATTGTTTTGGAGTCGATCCAAAATATATACTTACCCGAAATTTCATCAGTAAGAGAATGCATTTGTGAATTGTTTCTGTGCGAGATTAATTTCCAGAGTCCTAACAGTTATAGGATTTATAGTTATAGCTGCCGCTTTTATATTAGGGATAAACAAAAATGGTTATTTCGTAAAGAATGAATAAGCATATACTTATCGTAATTACAGGTCATATACGCTCCACCAGTAGACTCGACCCCCATTTGCAGTAAGAGAATTTATTTACCATATTCTCTCACCATTAAATAAAAGTACGTACGTTGAAATATATACATATTATATGTACCTACTGGCGTTCCTTTGCGAATCTTGATTAATTCAATAGAGTTCTACAATTGTACTAGATATCCCCAGGAGGCGTTGAGAGTTTTATTGCTCGGAGTCACTATGTGAGTAAGCTACACAAAGGTAACATAGATTGTCTTGGTGCAATAATAAAATATGTTGTACACGGTATTTAATCTTCTAATTGAATGCTTTTTATTTATCTTTATGTTTATTACGTGTGGTTTTTTTTAAAAGACATGGCTCCCGCTAATCATTGTGTCGCGACTGACTTCACAAACATGCAAATTAATGGACATAAATCACAGACATGAGCAATTATTTGAGGATCGCACTAAATTTGCCTCGTGTGGGCATCGAACAAAAGACACTCTGCTCGAGAGGTACCTATTACGTAATACGGTAACTTAGACCTTCGTCATATAAATAATCATCATCGCAGCCCACATACGTCCCACTGTTGGGCTCGGGCTTCCTTCATAATGAGAGGAAATTTGATCTACTATACCATTTAGGTCAGACATGTTGGTATTTTTTTTATGGATGGGCTATGATAAGCGCACACGCGGTCTATCTCATCCGGGGCGACGAATGGACGCCGCACAGGTCCATAACCCACCCGTACCCACGTCGCCTTCGTCGTTGGGCCGACCACCAGTGCCGAGTTCCTTGTCCTCAGTGGACGGCCCGAGACATGTTGGTATAGGGTTTCATTTCGAGTTTTCCTTCTCTTGCACAGATGTTATGTGCAAATTAAACCTCTTAGTCATATTTTACGACATCCATGAAAAAGATACGGAGTGGTGAATTGTATTCGTACTTCGTCACCACATGAAAAATAAGTAGTATTGACTAGTAAATGCACTATTATCATTTTTATGTACAAATTATAATTTGTTACCCTTTCTATTGACTAGTAAATGTACTATTATTATTTGTATGCACAAATCACGGTTTGTTACCTGTATTTTGGATCAAATTGTATCCTACCAGAGCAAGAGGAGCTAGGAGCTTTAGACCACCGCAGGCAATGACTCATTACCAGTGGCCAAATAGAGATAGAGTCATATTGAACGCCTTGGGCATAGGTTATGGAGTTTTATATAAACACTTCCAACATCATGAACGGTTTCGACAGGGTGTGACGGGTGTAGCTGAATCTTAGAATTTTCCCAACACAAAAAGAATAAGCTTCGAACTCGATTTAAGCAAATTAAAACAATTTTTACGAATTTTATCGCATTTGGAGCGAACACTGAAAAGTATTCGAAACATCAGAAAATAAAAATGTAATAAAATCGGTAGAAATAGTTTTTCTTAAAATATTACTCACGTAAACATCATAAATCATTAGTAAATTTATCTTTATATGTATATTATAAGTATTACTTAATTAATTGTATGAATTAAGTGTACAGATAATATGTATATAACGTTAACACTAAATCCTTTGGTATGTCGACTGACCTTAAAGGCATCTATCAGTATTAAACAGAACGTCTCGAAACCCTCAAATACCATCCCCGTATTAGATTTACGACCAATATTACATAACTTGCATAGTTTGAACTTATTGCTGTTGTTGTCATTATAATGTTCTCCGTTTCAAATGATATCTTCATGCTAATAAAATGTTTCCACTGTTGGGCTCAATCCTTCTCCATAATAGGAGGGAAATTGATCTTACTATACCATGCTGGTCAGACAGGTTGGTATGGGGTTTCATTTAGTTTTCCTTCTCTTGCATAGATGTTATATGCATGTTTTATCCCTTAGTCGTCTTTTATGATATCCACGATTACGATATCCTTTCCCTTAATTAAATGTTTGAAATCTTATAAAATTTCATCAGGGTTAAAGATATTTAATGGCAGTGTGATGGCGACTACAAATAGTACCAACCATTACATTGCTACAAAATTACATTCCTAAGGAAGGTCTGACCAACCCTGGCTCTACACAAAATTATTGCTAAATCTCTTGCAACATGTATGATAGAAGAAGAGTATATATTGCGTTGATGCCAAGTAATTGGAATAAGAACAAAATGATAAGTTAAAGATTAAATCAAATCAATTCATTTATTCTGCATAGGTTCCTTAAGGGCACTTACATACTGTCAAGTTTGAACATTATTTGAGAAACATTACTTGAACACAATACAATATCTACCATTGAATCGGAACGCGGCCATAAGCTGAGAAGATCCGGCAAGAAACTCAGCGGGCTGTCATTTTTTGAAGACGTACAAAATGTCAAACAAATCATTTTAAATACCAGATAAAAATACACAAAGTATGTTTACCTTTCAGAAACGACTAAATACTTCTCAATCCAAATGATTTTTACAGAGCACAATATAAATATGAAAATATAACTGCCATTCTAAATATATTTAGCACATAACAACAGTTTGCTTGACGTAGTGCTGATATTTTTGTACAGGTGCCACGCCTTCTATTTTGTTTGCTTTGCTAAATTTATTCAACAAACTAAACTTGTGATGGATAATGAACTTTTGTTTTACAATTTTTAAACGGAAACTTTGATCAGCATGATTATTATGATGCCATTCCAATTAGAGCCTTTCTTCAATAAATATAGGTTGATTAAACTTGTATACAAATTAAGAATTTCTTGTATTATATAAATGTATATGTTTTTATTGCTAACGGCGGCAAGCGAGCCAACAGGACACCCGATGGTAAGTGTTGCTGACGCTTATGGACCTTTGCTGAGCCACTGCCTACCGTGAAGAAAGTGAGTGTGAATGCGTGCAATAAGGTTTGGTGGAATTAAAGGCATCACCAAAACCCACCACATGCAAACACCCTCAGAAAGTTGGGCTTCCGGCTCTTTCGCTCACCGAAGGAATTGCTGCTACACAGAGGTCGATTTTTTGCGAGAATGTGGTTCTACCCCGGACAGACCGGCCCGCGGCTGAAGACAGACAACTGTCAACAGTGTGGTCCTACCACTAATAATTCAGGTAGCCGTTGATTTGTATATATATATTACTTCTCTATCGAAATTTATTTGTTTAATCTGTGGTGAAAATAAACTACTTTTCTGTCAATAAAGATTCTGTTCCATTTCGGTTAACTGAGATATAATTATGTTATATAACATTATATTCTTCTTATCTTATACGTAAATAGCTACTAATAAAAGCCGATTGTGGCCAGTATCAAATTTTTTTTTTATTTATTTATATATATATATATATATGTATATTTCTTGTGTACGTGTGCATGTCACTGAACTCCTCCTAAACGGCTGGACCGATGTTAATGAATTTTTTTTTTGTGTATTCAAGGGGATTCGAGAATGGTTTAGATTCACAATTAGACCCGGTGGGTGGCGTTATTTTATTTGAACAGAACAACGTCTGTTGGGTCTATCTATATATATATATTTTCTATCTATATATATTTTTCTTGTTTACGTGTGTATGTCACTGAACTCCTCCTAAACGGCTGGACCGATGGTGATGAAATTTTTTGTGTGTGTTCAAGGGGATTCGAGGATGATTTAGATTCACAATTGGACCCAGTAGGTGGCGCTGCTGCCGATTTCCAGGAGGATCCCTTTTATTTTATATGAACAGAAGCGTCTGTTAGGTCAGCTAGTTAATTATAAATCTTTACTTCATATTAGTCATTATCAATCAGTAAGTCAAATAGTGGTCTTCAACAACGCTATCCTTACTAATATTATAAATGCTAAAGTAAGTTTGTTTGTTTATTTGTTACGTTTTCACGCTTAAACCACTGTACCGATTTCAAAAATTCTTTCAGCAATAGAAAGCTATAATATCAGGGAATAACATAAGCTATGGGAACTACGCGGGTAAGGCAACTGAAACCGAAGCGAAGCGAGGGCGTTGCTAGTAATTGATAAAACTATTAAATCGATGACCTTAGACTTAAAATAATTTCATTGGAGATGACTCGAACGTTTGCATTTTTTGGCGCATCTAAAAATAATGCATTGTTTTTCTTTTACCGTTTTGTTTTTCGGACGCAACAAAGTAAATACTGCGATTAATAAGATAATCGGGGTTAATCAAATTTCACGAATGCTTGCCAAAGTTGCACATAACATACGTAGTTATTGGTAACGGCGCCAAGTCAACAATAGGATTAAATAATTTAAATTTCGCCAATAGATATTGCCAAATTCTTAAAATAAAAGTTTCTGTAACTTTGTGTTAACATTTCCAATATTTTGCGTGACCGTGAACGTAAAACTGATTATACACACACACACACACACACACAAACACACCCACATGTACATTGTACATACACACAGATGCACGCACGCATATTTGTTTTGTTATAATATTGTGTTTAATTAAAATCATGTAACAAGTAAATTAATTTCTTTGCTATTGGCTAGATATATGTACTTGTTATGAAGCCATTAATTCTTAGAATTGGAAACTCTTTTTACATGCCACTTGATGGTCAAATATGGTGATACATTATCTACCTGCAACTACTAATACTTTATACCCATATTTCGCAAAATAAATGATTTTATTGATTGAATCTATACCAATAAATAAAATTGGAGTGTCTGTTTGTAATGTCAAAATAATAGGCTTTTTTCATGCTCACACGGTTGTTTGCACGACACCTATGCCTAAAATAGCAATTAAAAAATTTTTGTCTGTCTGTCTGTTTGTTTGGTAATCTTCAAAACGGCTGGACCGATTTCAAAAATTCTTTCACCAATGGAAAGCTATAATATCAGGGCGTAAACTAGGCTATATTCTATCCCGGTATTCCCACGGAAACGGGAACTACGCGGGTAAAACGACTATAACCTATAACCGAAGCGAAGCGAGGGCAGATTGCTAGTATACTAATAAAGCCTACATAACGTAACCAATTTTACGTTAAATTTTGTTAGTTGAGATTATACAAGTTTGATTGTTTACAGTTACAAAACAGCCCAGCCTATAAGATTTCGCTATTTGCTCAATTAGTAAAAGTAACACTCACTAATCACAATAACCAAAGTTTAAGAAAAAACATAATACTTTACTTTTAGCAAATAAGTATTTGTTTTATTTATACCTAAGCTACCAAAGTTTATCTATCTAAGTTGTTATGACACGTTTAGTACTTTAAGCCGTGTTCATCATCGTCATCATCGCAGCCCATATACGTCCCACTGTTGGGCTCGGGCCTCCTCCACAATGGGAGTGAATTTGACCTACTATACCATGCTGGTCAGACATATTGGTATAGAGTTTTATTTCGAGTTTGCTGTGTTATTATTTTCTTATAATCGTTTTCAAATAGACAATATAAGGAGTAAAGAGAAAGACCGGCTTGTTTAAACTTATAAAAATGAATAATTACTAATACTAATGTTACTTTTCCGTCCATAAGTAAAAGTAATCAATTATGTATTCAGTGTGATTTTAAGACTTGTGTGAGACTGATTATTGTGATAACTGTTCATAAGCGAGATTGAAATAAATATTAACTTTGAATCCTTGTCTTTTTCCATTCATATATAGAAAATTTTCATAAAATACTTTAAAGGTTTCATTGCTAATACAATCCGGCCAGGCCCAGCGGATCCGGCCGGGTTGGCGACAATTGCAGCTGGTCCCGGCCGGGTTTAGAAACATAGCGGGTTGCAATCTCTAGTGGTGACGGAGTAAGAATACAATTCACCACTCCCTATCTTACCTGTGGATGTTGTAAAAGAGGGCAAAGGGATTTAATATGCATATAAAGCAAGAGAATGAAAACTTGACACAAAACTATTCCAACACGTCTGATCAGCGTGGGATATTAGGTCATTTCCCCTCCCATTATGGAGAAGGCATGAACCCAACAGTGGGACATATATAGGCTGTGATAATGATGATGATGATTAATGTAAATATCATGTGTGATAGCGGCTCCAAATACTATCGACCTTTACATTCCTCGTGGGTGTCGTAAAAGACGACTAAGACCTTTACATCCACCTGTTCCAACTTATCTGATACTGTCTGGTCAAAAATTATAATCTTTAGAAGGGTCGATGTCTTGCAGGCGGCCAGTCATAAAACTATTACCAACTAGCAACCCGCCCGTTCCCGTGGAAATACCGGGATAGAATATAACCTAATTGATAACTTAGGTTATCATCATCATCATCTCAGCCCATATACGTCCACTGTTGGGCTCGATCCTCCTTCATAATGGAAGAGTAATTGACCTACTATACCACGCTGGACAGACGTGTTGGTATAGGGTTTTATTTCGAGTTTTCCTTCTCTCGCATATATGGTATATGCATGTTTAATTCCTTTGTCGTTTTTTATGCCACTCACAGGCAAGAGAGGCAGAGGTGAATTGTATTCTTAGTTCGTCATCACACGGTAATCACACAAAAATCTAGATACATAAGTAAGTTATCTAAAAAACCTAGGACGTCAATTAATAAATCAAAAAAAAGTATTACACAGTGACATAAAACTGCAACAAATCTAATTTTAAATTGTTACCCAAAATATAAATTTTTACACAATGCGGAACTATAAATTATATTTAAACTATTCCTCTTATAACATGACGATTTTTTTTCAACTCAGCAAAACCAAAATATGGCTCTTTGCCAAAAAATATATATCACATAGCTAGATTTGTTTCAATTAAATGCATCTCAACAAGTTTAAAGATACTAAAACTTATTTTCGATATCTCGAAAAGCGTCAATGCAATATTTTATTCACTAAAACATTACAGCAGGTGTAGAAACAAATAATTTTGAACACAAAATCTCATTATTTATCGCAGTTTACTATATCTTGTCTGTTCATGTGCACTTTCGTCCTTTCGATATGCACGTAGTTTTCTCTAATTTTAAATTAATCCACTATATACGATGTTGGCCAATTTGGTTAGCTGGATTAATTTACAGTTTGCTTTCTTTTGTAGCGCAGCGCTTATATGTTTTTCACTTGGTCGAATCATATGAATCCTACAAAAAAACGAAGAAATCTTAATCAGTATCAAGTTAAGCCTTTATAAATTTATCATAGAAATTTAACAAATCACGCAAGAAAAAATTCTATGTCGGATTGCACGCGATCCACTGCGCCGCTTCGGCATTTTTGGGCAGCACTGCCGTTTCAATAAACGGGGAGGGAATATACAGCGATTTATGGGGTCCTCTTGCACTGTTGCGTCAGTCAGTATAGTTGAGCAGAGTGCAGTTAACCTTAAATGAACCAAACGCAGGTGTTCAATATGAGCAACGTGTTGCAAAAGAGCCACGTGTTGAATAATGTGGGTATAATATGCGTTTTCAATGTGGATAGAGTAAGAATACAATTCACCACTTCTTATATTGTCCGTGGATGTTGTAAAAGACTACTAAAGGATATATAAATATATGCATATAACATCTATTCAAGAGAAAGAATACTCAAAATAAAAACCTATATTTTTTGGGAGGCAGGTAACGGTCGGCGCACTCCTCCCTCCACTCCGTCCGGGGCGACAGAGGGGCGTAAGCACGCACACCCGTAACCCACCCGTATAGCACGCCGCCTTCGTCGTTGGGTCGACCACCGGTGCAGAGTTCCTTGACTTCAGTGGTCAAAATAAAACCCTATACCAACCAGCCTGATCAACGTGGAATAGTAGATCAATTTCCCTTTTATTATAGAGGCGACTCGAGCCTAGTAGTTGAATGTAAAAGAGATGGCATGATGAATATGTATTGTAAATGAAACAAACAAATATAGCAGATAAAATTGAATTATCACATATTTTCTAAGATCTAAATCGTCTCAAACTGTGTGTTAGGTAAAATCCCTGACAGACAAGAAGTTATTTATTTTCCCATTATTCTATATTAAAAATTAAACACTTGTTTTTACGCTTATTATAATTTTATTACTATGGCACACCTGTTTCCTGAAATATTTCTTTCGCTATCTGATCTTCGTAATCCGGTATAAAATTAACTGTTAGTGAAACGTATGCAATAAAATTATAAGTACGTACGATTCTTTTATCTGTTTAAATATTTGATATATTTAAATAACAAGAAATATAACAAAAATATTATTTTATAAAATGAATAAACGAATTTTTGAAATAAAATTCGCGCCTACGATGTCACGCGCTTTTTGACGTTGAATAGTTCCTTCTGGTCATCAAGAGTGAACATTTCGGTTAAACCATACGTAACCTGATTCTAGAATGTTTTCATATATGTGGTCATAACCCTTTAACAACTTTAGTTTAATGACTATGATTTTGTGGAAAATAATGTTTATTAAAATTCAATTAGCCTACATGGCAGTCCTTAAACTAATGTGGAATAATAAATTATAAGCTAATAATTAACAGATTTGGTTTAATCTAGGAGTTTTTTAGCAATATAATTATTGGCTTAGCTTAAAAGACAGTTCAGTCTAAAATAATAAGACGATACTTTGGACAATTCACAAAATTCATACTTCCTCTGGTATTTGTCTCGATTATTTGTGTTTGTAACAGTTGCCACTATATAAGAATATGTAACTTAATATACCTAAAATTTTTTTTTTCACATCGTGATAAGAATATGGATGTCGCCATTATTTTTTGGGCATCCTATGATCAGCACATACGCCGTCTATTCCGTCCAGGATGCCACAAGGGCGGCGCCCGGCTCCACAACTCACCGTATTTTTACCCTTCGCCATTGGGCCCATGGTACCGAGTTCCTTATCGTCTGTTGTCAGCCCAGCGGGATACCCTTACGAGTAGCGTCCCTCCACACCGCCCTTCCCGGGGCGTCCCTCTCACGCGGTCACACTCTTTGCGGGTGACGGACTGTTCCCCGGTCCAGTCATTCGCGGCCTTGGCTAGAGTGGCATCAGCCGCAAGTGGTAAGGTTCCTATGGCAGTTGCAAAAACTGCCTAAGAGGACAACAGTAGAATGGGCAGCAGGATTCTCCTGATAAACTTTAATACTAATTAATGTGGCTTATATGACCTTATCCCCACCTTATGGAGCCGCCCATGCCCAACAATTGACAGCGATAAGTTGGAGAATATGAAACGGATTTAAAGTTTTCTTTAAACAATAGTGAAATAATACTCTATGTCGAAATTGTTAATAAAAATAAAGAAGTCATAAATGTTTAGCATAACTTAAGCTAAAAATAAATACCCACATATATATTTCTATAACACACGCAATATATATTATATAATTTAATGATTAAACAATGATGATAAAGATAGCTTGGGTAGCAGAAATGCGTTGACCTATAAGACAGGCCAACGATAACCTCGGGGTCGGGCGGCATGCACTAATGGAGCGTATACGATTGTTGCTAATATACTTTATAGCTTATTTTATGCAAGCTCGCGTGATAGGTGTTACGGTTTCTATTTTCATCAACCTTTTTCTTTAGATTTTACACAGAGCGTAGTTTAAGTAGGGTTTTTTTTTATTAACTTTTACCCGTCAGCGTCCGTGCAGCTATCCAAGGTGGCAGAAGAGCAGCATTAGATCTATTGTTTAAAAGTGGCACCATGCATACTTCTGACAAAATTTGCAATGGATATTAGCCGTATCGTGATTACCTAACCCTCGGTAACCTTCGGTAGCCCGCCTAATGAAAAATAAGCTAGATTTGAGCATCTGAAAATGTTAAAAATCCGATTTTTGATGTTAACGCAAGTATTACAGATATGAAATAAAACCTTTGCCATATATTTTATGTATTTAATATCTATATGAATAATATAAATTCGTACCTGTTGATAAAAATCTCGGTAATAAACACGATTTCTTGGACGTGAAATACGCCACAACGAATGCTGAAAAGTGTTCAAAATGTCGAGAAAGTAAAAATCAACTAAAATGTTATAAAATCTATTTTTTTTTAAATCTAACCTTGATAACATGATAAATTATAACCGTTTGCTATCAAGACGCTCTTTATCATCTTATAATCAATCTAAATACCGGCAGTAATATTTTTACTTTCCAGAATAGAAAATGATATTTTATAATTTACTAACTGACCCAAAAGACGTTATTCTGTTTAAATCTAAAAGAATAGTGAATAAATTCTCCTTGAAATCGATCGCAGCGCCACTTACCGGGTCTAATTGTGAATCTAAACCGTTCTCGAATCTCCTTGAACACACAAAAAAATTTCGTCAACATCGGTACAGCCATTTAGGAGTTCACGGACATATACACGTACATAAGAAATATATATATAAAGAAGATACATTTGTCCTGGGCAACGCTTACTTTCGTCTTGTCAAATTGATTAGAGACAGCCATTAAAGTATTTTCTCTATGTTGATGGAGTAGCATACGGTTTACCACGCCCTCTTTCACCCGTGGGTGTTGTTAACGACGACTAAGGGATATAATATGCAGATAATATATTATATATGGAAGAAAAGGAAAACTCGACATAACCCTATGCCAACATCTGACCAGCGTGGTATAGTAGGTCAATTTCTCTTTCATTGTAGAGGAGGCCCATGTCCAACAGTGGGACTTTACATAGGCTAAGATGATGATTATTGTTGAAGAATTGTGTCATCATTTTGCTGACATTGTTCTATTCTACATGGGGTTGGCATATCAAATTTCTTTCATGTAACACAGGTGGAAAAGGAGCTGAACAACGACAAACTCTAGATCTCATCAAAGAGCAATTGGCAGCTAAGCTGGCAATAATAAAATAGTAGGTATAAAGGGAGAATCGAAGAGATTTTATATATATATATATAAAAGTCTTTGTTGAGAATATATATATATATATATTCTCTTGATAATATCTCAGCAATTTTTACGAATCCCATGGGAAAATAAGGAGTAATAACATTTTATATTCTTCATTCGTCATCATACAAATAACTTGTTATAAAACTAGGCGACCCACAAAGACTTGATCAATAAAGAAGTACTTGCCATGCTTTGACCATACATTATCTATTCAATATCAGATATTGTTTGACATAATTTGCTATGGAAAATTTATCACTCAAAGAATTATTGCAATGGTACACATTTATTTGTGGTTTTTTTTGGTCAGCCTTATCCTTTATCCTCAATGGAGTATACAGAAGTGTAGTACATATATATTACCATGTATTTTTAGTTAGCCTCATGTACTATTACATAAAAATTTTGTGTTTATTTTGTTTTTTATGTACATATAATTTTTGTTTATTACAAAATTTTAAGCCGAGTTTTATTTCAAAAAAGCCTAGATATAATTTTTGTTTTTGGTAGGTTATTTTCTTTTGTTCTGGGCACACGCTGCCCGGTCTACCCGGGCAACGAATGGGAAGCGTGCGACCCCATAACCTACAGTAATCCCTCCTCATCGCCATTGGGCCGATCACTGGTAGCGATTCCTTGACATCCTTGCCTGGCCCGGCGGGTTACCCTTTCTCTCTCGGTCTCGTCCCGTTCGACGCCCGGCAACAAGACAGCCTACCGAAGTATCACCCTCACGCGGTTGGCCTCTCTGTGGGTGGCAGACTAATCCCCGGCCCATCCATCCGCGACCACGGCTAGGGCGGCATCAGGCCCCTACTCCGGTGGTCGGTCCAACGACGAAGGCGACGTGGTGTTCAGGTGGGTTGCGGGTGTGCGTGCTTACGCCCCTCTATCGCTCCGGCCGGAGTGGTGTGAGGAGTGCACCGACCGCAACCCAACCAAAAAAGAAATACATTAAAGGGCGGCATTAGCCGCAAGCTTAGATATAACCTCAAAAAAACTTGGATAGAACTCTTTTTCATGTATGAATTGAGAATACTGTATATAGGTGCGCCTTACTTTTCTGACTTGCCTGTTTTAGTTCTGAATACTTGTTAAATAACCGAGTCTTAACTGGAATAGGTATATACTTAAAAGTATTTCTGTCGATACTACCAATAAAATTTTTACCACATAAAAGTTTTTTAAAATTAAATTCACCGCATGTTGACATTGGCTACAAATCAGTAGTCTTGAAAATTCCACGCGATCTAGTCGCAAAGCAATGACTAATAGCCGTTAATAAAACTGCTAAGACTCAACACTTTAAATATAATTCTAGACGCTGTGATCAATAAAATTTTACTGTATAGCTGTAGTTAACAGCTTCTTCAAACTGTATCATTCCATTATTAGGCGCAAAAATAAAAGGGCAATTTATCTGCTATGTCACCCTGGCCAGAAGATATAGCGTTTTGTTTCGAGTTTTCTTCATATTTATATGATATCTGCTTACGCCCTTTAGTTGTATTTTACGACGATAAAAGAAAAGGTGATGATTTGTATTCTTACTCCATCATCACACTTTAAAAATTGCCTGTCGGTGAAATACAGTGCCTTATTCTCTATACCATCGGAGTCAATGATTTAATTAATTTAATTACTCGTAATTAATATTTTTAAAAGTTTGAAATGATATAATTGGTCGATGATGAAATTAGGCGATACATGGCGGCAAACCATTATTATTTTAAAATGGAGGGTAGAAATAGAAACCTCTCTTACTCTCCCTCCATTTTAAAATGGTGAAATATCTAATACTTCCTGCTATACAATAAAATAATAGATTAAGTTAGAGTTAGTCGATAAGTCGATCGAAAATTATGAATTATTCCTTTGTACCATTTTTAATCTATTACTAATCATCATCATGTCAGATAATGCGCATCCCACTGTTGGGCTCGAGCCTCCTCCACAATAAGAGGGCAATTGACCTTACTATACAATGCTGGTGGGTATAGGGTTTTGTCTCGAGCTTTCCTCCTCAATCTATTACTAAATTTAATCATAATAATTTATAATGTTTACGCGTGGTATGGTAAGCGCACGCGCGATCCAGTCCATCCGGGGTGATGAAAGAACGGCGAACAGGCCCATAACCCACCCCCACCCACGTCACCTCGTTTTTGGGCCGACCACCGTAGCAGATGTGACTTGTCGTCAGTGGTCGGCCTGACGGAATACCCTTTCAGGTAACCTCACCTCTCGACGTCCTGGGACGTCGGTCACCGTCGCGCGGTCAGCCTCTCTTCGGGTGATGGACAATTCCCCGGTCCGATTACCCGCGGCCTCGGCTAGGGCGGCATTAGGCGCAGATACTCGCGCCTGCGCCGCCCGAGTCGCCGGCGGCGGAACGTGTCGCCGAATAGGAGCTCTACTCACACACGATCAGCCGCCTCCTTCCGTGAGATTACGGCCTCACAGAAGGCGGCGACCGCGTCCCAGTTCCTGACGTTGACGAGCATCTCCCTGGCGATTACATTACACATCCTTACTAATATTATAAATGCGAAGGTAAGTTTGTTACGCTTTCACGCTTAAACCACCGAACCGATTTCAAAAATTCTTTCACCAATGGAAAGCTATGATAACAGGGACTAATATAGGCTATATTTTATCCTGGTATTCCCATGGGAACTGGAACTACGCAGGTAGGGCAACTGAAATCGAAGCGAAGCGAGGGCGGGTTGCTAGCTGTAAATAAAACTGCTTTAAGGATTTTATCGCGTTTGTATTTAATTTTTGATGGGCCGACGTTTCGAATCCTTTATAGAATTGATAATGGTTATTGGTCACGGGCGGACTAAGTTCGTTATCATAGTTTTATTTACAACTAGCAACCCGCCCTCGCTTCGCTTCGGTTATAGTTTATAGTCGTTTTACCCGCGTAGTCCCCGTTCCTGTGGGAATACCGGGATAAAATATAGCCTAGTTTACGCCCTGATATTATAGCTTTCCATTGGTGAAAGAATTTTTGAAATCAGTCCAGCCGTTTTGAAGATTACCCGGAATAAACAGACAGACAGACAGACAAAAATTTTTTAATTGCTATTTTAGGCATAGGTGTCGTGCAAATAACATTGTGAGCATGAAAAAAGCCTATTATTTTGACATTACAAACAGACACTCCAATTTTATTTATTGGTATAGATAAATTTATTTACTCTTAAAAATTAATTCCTACAATTTCCCACTAGATTTTCTTCAATTTTTGTTAATATACCAAAGGAGATTAGTTCGAAAAAAAATAAAGTATGTATTTGTATGCTTGTAAAAAATAAAAAAGATTTAAGTGCATTATGATAAAACATAACTCAAATTGATAGGACGATAGTAGTATAGATTAGCCTAGATGGATTTTCACGGTTAGTTTATACTAATAATATAGAGGAAAGATTTGTTTATTTGTTTGTATTGTATAGGCTACGGAACTACTGGACCGATTTCAAAAATATCAGAGAGTAACATAGGCTATATTTTATTTCGGTATTCCCACGGGAAAGGGAACTACGCGGGTAAGGCGGTTGAAACTGAAGCAAAGCGAGGGCAAATTGCTATCAATTATAAAACCATTGTTAAAATTTCTTAATATTTTAATATATAAATTATTTAGTAGTAGTAGATGCATTTACACATCCGGTTCGATGGACCACTAATTAATTAGTTTCTTTAATATATTGCTCCTGCATATTGTGTACCTCACACACCGTTGGGCAGAGGCCTTGGAGGGCAAGGGTGAGGCGCTGGCGTTCAGCCTAGATATCGCAAAGGCGTTTGATAGGGTCTGGCACAGGGCACTTCTATCGAAGCTACCATCTTACGGAATCCCCGAGGGACTCTGTAATTGGATTGCCAGCTTTTTGGATGGTCGGAGTATAAAACCGTCGTAGATGGCTCCTGCTCCGATACCATGACCATTAATGCTGGTGTACCACAAGGCTCGGTGCTCTCCCCGACGTTGTTTATCCTGCATATCAATGACATGCTCTCTATCGAGAGTATGCGTTGCTATGCGGATGACAGTACGGGTGATGAGCGGTACACTGAGCAACGGAATATCCCTCGGAGTACTCAGGAAAGAAGGGTTCAACTTGTGTCTGAAGTCAAGCGCTTTCTGGGGCGGGCCTCGGAATGGGGTGAACGGAACCTAGTCCAGTTCAACCCCACAAAGACACAAGTTTGCGCGTTCACTGCAAAAAAGGACCCGTTTGTCATGGCGCCTCAGTTCCAAGGAGTAACTCTCCCAATTTCTGAGAGTATTGGGATTCTCGGCGTCAAAATATCGAGCAAAGTCCAGTTTGGGAGTCATTTGGAGGACAAAGCCAAATTGGCAAGCAAAAAGTTGGGCGTCCTGAACAGAGCCAGGCGGTACTTCACACCGAGACAGCGTCTTGTGCTATACAAAGCACAAGTTCGTCCTCATGAGGAGTACTGCTCACATCTCTGGGCAGGTGCGCCCAAATATCAGCTAGACCCACTTGACTCCCTGCAAAGACGGGCTGTTCGAATCGTCGGGGATCCCAATCTTACGGACAGATTGGAGTCGCTGGAGCAGCGGAGAGACTTTGGGTCACTCTGTGTACTCTACCGACTCTTTCACGGGGAATGCTCCGAGGAACTGTTTGACTTGGTACCACCGTCAACATTCTACCAACGTACCACTCGACATCGCAGCAGGGTTCATCCATTTCACCTGGAAACGTTATGGTCTTCAACTGTACGTTTCCAGCGATCATTTCTCCCACGTACGTGCAAGCTCTGGAATGAACTACCTGCTGCTGTGTTTCCCAAGCGCTATGACATGTCCTTCTTTAAACGAGGTTTAGGAAGAGTATTTCCTTCACGGTAGGCAGCGGCCTGGCTGTGCCCCTGGTATTGCAAAGGTCCATGTGCAGCAGTTTCACTTACCATCAGGTGTGCTGCTTGCTCGTTTGCCACCGTTGGCAATAAAAAAAAAAAATATTTTTCGTTACATAAGATAACGATCCTAGTGGTAGGACCACACTGTCGACAGTTATCTGTCTACAGCCGCGGGCCGGTCCGTCCGGGGTAATACCACGCTCGCAGAAAATCGACGTCTGAGTAGTAGCAATTTGTTACTGCGCTTCGTTCGGTGAGCAAGAGAGCCAGAAGCCCAACTTTCTGAGGGTGTTTGCGTGTGGAGGGTTTTGGTGGTGCCTTTGGTATCACCGAGCCTCAATGCACGCATTCACACTCCCTTCACTTTCTTCGAGGTAGGCAGCGGCCTTGTAAAGGTCTATGAGCGGCAGCAACACTTACCATCAGGTGTACTGTTTGCTCGTTTGCCACAGCTTGCAATAAAAAAAAGATAATGATGTTTCCACACAGAAATTATTAAAAGGATTACAATTTGTTTATTAAATTATAAGTACTTGTTCGCTTGGACCCTAGTGAGGAATACAAACGTCACCGCCCATTTCTTTCTTGTAATTGTTATAAGAGATTAGCATGGGCAATTTCTCGCTTTTAATCATAGTTAAATGAATTATGGAGTGAAAGAAAGTAACCATGAAATAAATTACTGAAACAAACCGATTCTCAAACTGAATAGTATGGCTGAAAAAACAAATCATTACAACGTTAGTATAAAAACCGTAATGGAAAAATGTATACTAATAGTTGATAAACTTAATTAGTTATAGATAGAATCTTTATTCTATAAGAAAAGCGTCGTTTCCTGTAAAAGAAAAATCACATGCTGATAGGTGGAATGTATTATTTTATTGCATTTCGTGCCAGATGAGCAAGCAATCCACCTGATGGTAAATGATAACTGCAAGTTATGACTTTTACAATACCTAAAGCATAAACAGATCGCTGTATCGTAAAGTCGGTTTACGCTTTATACTCTCTCACTCACCAAAGAAAATTTAGGAGTAAATTGCTACTATGTATATTGATCATCTATACCAATAAATAAAATTGGAGTGTCTGTTTGTAATGTCAAAATAATAGGCTTTTTTCATGCTCACACGATTATTTGCATGACACCTATGCCTAAAATAGCAATTAAAAAATGTTTGTCTGTCTGTCTGTCTGTCTGTTTGTTCCGGGTAATCTTCAAAACGGCTGGACCGATTTCAAAAGTTCTTTCACTAATGGAAAGCTATAATATCAGGGCGTAAACTAGGCTATATTTTATCCCGGTATTCCCACGGGAACGGGAACTACGCGGGTAAAACGACTATAACCTATAACCGAAGCGAAGCGAGGGCGGGTTGCTAGTTGAAAACATATAGTTCAAAACATAACGCTTCCAGTTAAAATAGATGAATCCTACTATATTGAGGTGACTACTATATTTCTGAGGGTGATTGCGTGTGGAGGGTTTTGGTGGTGCCCTTGGTATCACCGAGCCTCAATGCACGCATTCACATTCCCTTCGCTTTCTTCGCGGTAGGCAACGGCCTTGTAAAGGTCCATGAGCGGCAGCAACACTTACCATCAGGTGTACTGTTTGCTCGTTTGCCAGCGTTTGCAATAAAAAAAAAAAAAAAAATATTGAGTAGTGCGTAGGTAAAACGATAACTATGGTACTAAGTCAAATAATACCAATAAATATAACAGTAGTTCCATATTATTCATGTATTAACTGGTTTTAATACATTTTTTTTCTCCTAACTAGCTTGCTATCATCTCATCATCATCATCTTGCTTTTATCCCAATTATTTGGGGTCAACGCAATATGTCATCTGTTTTGACATATTGCAAAAAGTTTCGGCAATGACTTTTATGACCGGCCGCCTGCCTGACGTCAACCCTCCTTGGGAATGTAATCGTTGACCCAAATGGTATCAGATGGAGTTGGTCCGGGTCAATCTAGGGCTCTTAGTCGTCTTTTACGACACCCAAGAGCAAAGCAAGGGTTGGTAGTATTCGAAGCCGCTACTACACAGCACTAGCTTGCTATCATCTAATAAATTTATTTCCATAACTTATTACAGGAATTACGGATTAAATTGAAAACCATCTTTCGTTCGATGAAGTGAGAGTACAGTTTACCACCTCCTCTCTTATCCGTAGGTGTCATAAAATGATACAAAGGTATACCTTAAGGTTTAGAATAATAACGTATAGTAGGATAGTGTCGATATTTCGAACGATCGAAACATGAATCAAAAAATACTACACGCGCGCAGAGGATTACACACGTACACACGCACTCCACTATACAAATTGTGAAATCAAATTTTGTTTTCATTAACATAAATCGTCAAAATACTTTTAAAAGTAATGTTAAAAACCTTTTTATGTTTTTCAAATGTGTTGTGACACCATTTGAATGCACAAATCATCATAATTACCTATTTATTTTTTAAGAGTTGCGTACGTACGTGCAGTATTCTGACCTTGTGCATTACGTAACGGTTCCGACGTAAGCTCCATTAGGCTCCAATTAAAATGCTTCATTTTTGTGCGTGGACTTCCCTTCTATACGTTATTATTCTAAGCCAAGGTTTAAGGTCATAAAATAATGCTAAGATATCCCTTGAGATATAGATAACAGAAAAACCTGGCATATCACTTTACACCAACACGTCTTAACAGCTGCTATGGTAGGATTTTCCTCCCATTATTGAGCAATTAAATACTCAGGGTAATTACTTTAATATTAATAAAAACAATGTATAGGCACTTTAATAGTTGTAAATATGAGCACTAAATAGATGTTTTTATCTCAATCATTAATATCTGAATGAGTCAGCCTTTCACTGTCTACTACTGGACATAGAATTTTACGCAGCCATTCTTTTGAAGATATATTACTCTTATCACTTCACTTGTCATATTGCTTATCGATCCTAGTAGGAGTTATACGTTTTCTTAGAATACAACAAGTACCGACTCTCCTGGTCATACCATAGTCGATTTTTACGACGCCCGTGAGCAGGCAACGGATGGCGACAATTGTGCATTTATGTCGTCGCCACACGGGGATTTGGTCTCAAAATATTAGCAAAATTTATTTTTAAAATAATTACTAAGCATTGTAAACTACAGTTTAATATAATAATTAGGTAATATTAATATATAATTATTATAATTATTAATATATATCATAAATATATTTTATTATCATACCACTTGTCGTGTGGTGGAGTAAGAATAAATACAATTTCAAATCTTTTAACATGCATAAAACTCGAGAGGGTGCTTGCATATTGTCTGTTAACTTTAACTCATCATCATCATCATCATTATAACTCTCATATATATATCCCACTGTTGGGCTCGAAGCTACTCCACAATTGGAGGGAAATTGATCTACTATAACCACGCTTGTCCGATGGGTTGGTACAGGGTTTTATTTAAAGTTTTTCTTCCTTGCATATATATTATATTCATATAGCAATCCCTTAGTCGTTTTTTACAACACCCACGGGCAAGAAAGGCAGTGTCGAGTTGTATTCTTACTCCGTCAACACACGGATAATTTTAACACAATTAAATTAACCCAATAAACTAACACCGGATCGGAACGTGACCACTACAGTGCCGGTAAAAAACACAGCGAGTTGTCTATGATTTTTTCTAGTGACTTCTTTTATATAACAGTGTTGTTTCAGTTACACACACTTTTGCCTATAGGTATCGTTAAAATGACAAAGGGATTAAATATGCATATAAAATCAGTGCAAGGGAAGGAAACCTTTAAATAAAACCCTATACCACCGCGTCTGACCGGCGTGGTATAGTATAGTAGGTTCATTTCCCTCTTATTGTGAAGGAGATTCGAGCCCAATAGTGGGACATATTTGAGCTGAAATGAATGATAAATAAATCATAAGTTTCAAGAAATTTGTTCTGTTGACGTTTCTTTGATTTGCAATCAAATTAACAGAAACGGACATAAATTTCAAGTCATTGGTATATGTTCTCTGGTATATGTTCTCTTAATGATTCTAATACTTCCAAATTATTTGCCTCAAATATTTTAAATGTACAGCTTCGGGAATGTTTGATTAAAATAAGTTTAAACATTACTTTTGTTGATTGAGAATACTACCTCTGGCTTCGAATGACATAAGAAAGAACTAAGGATAAGTAGGTAAACCCAAAATCCTATGTTACCCCTTTTGGTCAGCGAAGTACCAATACTTAACAGTATTTAAGTAGGTTAATAAAAAAAAGACAAATCGTTAGCAGTTATAATATCCATTATTACTCCTAATATAATATTTTAAATGTGTATATAGTATTGTTAAAATTTTTGTTAGTCTGTAATTAATATTCACGGAATTATGTCTACTTTACATAAAATGTAGAATAAAAAATATGAGAACGTTTTTAGACTGCCGTTATGCGTTTAATTAGAATATCTTTTGAATATAATACTATTTATATGTGTTATAATATTAAAAAAAAATCTAAAGTAAATTATACAGAGCACTGTAGTCGCCATTCGATTTTTTATACTTAAAAACAACAAGATGACAATACGCTCTATGTTCAAATATGAACCTTAATCATTAATTTACAGTTTAATATAAAAAAGCTATTAGTATATCATAATATTTTAGTATAATACAAGATATAATAAATCTAAATAAAGTTATAACATCTGTGAAAATATAGTAAATTAAAATTATTAAAGATATCTAATAAATTCCAATCAGTACATATAATTACCTAGTAACTAAATATTTAGAAAAAGAAATATTGTGGTCGATTATACTTACACTTTAGTTCAGATAAACATTAAATAATTATCACTATACACCACAAATTGAAATACACACTTCACGTATACCGACCGACAAACTCGTCGCGAACTTTCGCTAATCATCCGAATTGTTAGCAAAGTTTTACTACCACGTGTTGCTTCGTTGTACGCGGGAAAAACAATTTTATTTCATGAAAGCGAGGACGCGCCACTCGTCCCTACTACCCGCAAGTAACTGACAACTGACTGACCGTTACGTATTTTCTTGTACATATACACATAAACAATTTATTTTCATAGACGCATCAATGCGACTAATGTCTGGTATGGCGGATTGAAACTATCTATTCGGAAAATTGGTGATTCTATTTTTAATTATCCAGTGGTGCGAAAATATTCGATCGTGGATTTTACGCGGTTTCATTTAAATCGCAAATCGCAGATAAGTATGACTGATCACAATATTTAAAAAAAAAGTACATAATTATGTACTAAATCACATGTTTCGTCACAAGGTGCGTTCCTATGCCGCCTGCACCTAGCGACGCCCAGCAACTTTCACCAAGTGGTCGGTCCACCTAGTCGCGTCCTACACTGCGTTGTCCGATACGTGTTCGCCACTCGAGAACCTTTAAATACTCAAGAGAATGCCTGATTAGGTCACTTACAATTTTTGTAGATTGATAATTATTAAGACAACTTACGATGAATGAAAAGCCTTTCTTATAACAAAATATTAGCAATACTCATACAAATTAATCTATATATAAATATAAATACGTGAAGCAAAAACTTTGTACCCCTTTTTACGACAATTACGTGAATGTACAAGTATGAAATTTGGCACAGTTGAAGTATATAATGAGGAGAAGTGCATACAACTGAAATTTCATATAATAATTAATTAGAAATACATTAAATTAATTAAAAAAGCATTACGCACACTACAACGCAATCGCTACACAGACACACACACACATAGATGTTTGTGTGAGTGTGTTGCGTAGCAACGCTTATACACTTTTGTTTACGGTTAAAATCTCTGGTCGAACTGAATGTCAAACAATCATAATTATGATGACAATGTCTACTAAAGATTTGTGCTTATATATTAGTTATTAATGAAATACAGCTTGCTCAATTTACAATTATACATAAATAAAATTAAAGAAAATTGTGTGGCAGAAAAATTAATTAAAATGAATTATGGCCGAATTTCGACCACACGCCGACCACTAGTATAAAAAAAATAAATGTGTGTCGTATTTATTTAAGCATTCATCATTACATAAATCTGATAAGCTTGTGTTTGGTACTGTTTTATAACCGGTCATTGAAATTGTAATCAAAACAATAATAATTAATTATTACTTATACACTATCTATTTCCATCCGGTGTGGTTACGGAGTAACAATATAATTCACCATCTCCCTTTTCTTGATCGTAGTTTATAAAAGATGACTAAAGGATTACACTATGCAGATAACATTTATACCTTAGAATAATAACATATAGAAGGTAAGTCCACACACAAAAAGTGAGGCATTTCAATTGGAGCCTAATGGAGCTTACGCCGGAACAGTCCCGTAATGTATAAGTCATTGCACTGCACGAACGTACGCAACTCTTAAAAAATAAAGAGGTAATTATGACGGCTTGTGCATTCAAATGGTGTTATAACACATTTGAAAAACTTAAAAAGATTTTTAACGTTACTTTTAAAAGTATTTCGACGTTTTATGTTAATAAAAACAAAATTTGATTTCAGAATTTGGATAGTGGTTTCCGTGTGTACGTGTGTAATCGTCTGCCCGCCATTAGTATTTTTAGATTAAAATTTTTAAAGTTCGAAGTACTGACACTATCCTTCTATACGTTATTATTCTAAGATTTATACAAGAGAAGAAAGGCTCGAAATAAAACCTTATACCAACATACTAACCTGTCCGACTAGCGTGACAAAGTAAGTCCATTTTCCTTCTATTGTGGAGGAAGTTCGAGTTCATCAGTAGGATCTATATAAGCTTTTATTTTCCTTTTTTTTAACAAAGACAACGCCACGCACTAGAGAAATAATCCTTATATTGCGGGGGACTTTATAAACATATAATTAAGTGACACAAATTACATCCAGCCTCGGAACAATAATTTGTGGATCGCATAAAGTGTTGTCTTGCGTGGGATTCGAACCCGCAACATTGGCGCGGTAGGTCAGTATCTTGACCACTACACCATTTATGCAGCTGTAATGATGATAATGATTCCTCGTATAATTTATAACTTTAACTTCGGCAACTAAATAGTCTACCAAGCGTGTTGATGGAGATCTACTCCATTGTGGGCATTTTCATCATATATGTCAATTTCATCCATCATCATTAACCCTAGACTACTAATCATATTTTACAAACGTATATACAAATCATGAGTCATTTTGACTACACACGATATAAGTTCATAAATTGAACATCAAATACTATTTTATGTATATATTTTTATTTAATATAGGTATTTTCGCTATATCGACACATGTAATAAAGAAAAAAAAGATTATATTTAGTAAACATTAGTAACAAAAAAAAAGTTTTATTATCATAGGTCATTTTTTGAGATCGTAATCATCAGTCTTACGTAAAAAATTAAAAATATAACAATAATAATAAAATCTACTTCTTTTAAACTTTATTATAATAAAATAGTTCTTATTTTCTTTAATCTACTATTAAAAAAATGTATATATTAATTTGGCACAAATAACACATATTTCAATCTGCCTGTTTTTTTCCCTGCCGATGTTTTTTTCGCACTTCAGATACCTAACTTGGGTCATTCTTTTTTTTTATTTTTTTCGGTCGGCGCGCTTCTCGCTCCACTCCGTCCGGGGCGACAGAGGGGCGTAAGCACGCACAACCGTAACCCACCCGTGACAAGTCGCCCTCGTCGTTGGACCGACCAGCGGAGCAGGGTGACTTGTCAGTTGTCGGTCCGACGGAATACCCCTTGAGGAGTAGAAACCCTCTCCTCGACCGACGTCCCTCACCCCGGAGAGGGGGTCGGTCGGTCTTTCCTCACGCGATCGGCCTCTCGGCGGGTGACGGAATAACTCCCCGTTCCAGTCCCCCGCAGCCTTGACCTAACTTTGGTCATGCGATGTCATGCGGTCTTCGAAATTAACAGGTGATTCTGCATAGGATGAACTGGCAGATATTACCGCTAATGGTTCATCGTCTTCATCAGGTTGTTCTGAATCTTCGACCTCCAAACAGTCTTCAGTTTCACTGCTATCAATTTCTCTATGTCTGTTACTATTAATACTATCATCGTTTAGATATATGGCCAATTCTTTATCAGTGAAGTAGCAACCACCCCTTGAATCTTAGAGAAGATATTCTGAATCTAAAAACATATAAAATAGCAATAAAAAATACGCACCTGTCATGTTGCTGCATGCTCACTTTCAAAAAGTTACACAAAGACATAATCATGAGTCATTTCGACTCTGAAATAGATCGTATTTACAAAATGGTAGCACTAACCTACACAAATTTGTCACTCTCGTAAAGATCTAACCGGCGACTGAGTTGGCATAAAAAATCAGGACGATCTACTCCTTCCTTAGAGAGAAATAGCAAAAAATATGCGCGGTGCGAGTCAAAATGACACAGATTAGTAGTCTCTGGTTAAGTCTAACAATGATGTCAATAGGCTAAGGAATAGGTATAGATTACATATTCATTCAAAATAAGTACTGTATTCTTATTTCGTCATCACACGGTACAATTTACCACTTCCTAACTTTTTTTATTAGGTACCGTAGAGACCCTTTTTTTTATAGGTTGACTATGTGCGCGGTTAGCGCACGTGGTCCATTCTGTCCGGGGTGACGAAAGGACGGCGCGCGGGCCCATAACCCACCCGTACCTACGTCGCCTTGACGTTGGGCCGACTACCGGAGCAAGGTGACTTGTCGTCAGTGGTCGGCCCGACGGAATACCCTTTCGGGTACCCTTATCTCTCAACGTCCCTGTCCCGGGACATCGGTCGCCGTCCCACAGTCAGCCTCTCCGCGGGTGACGGACTAAATTCCCCGGTCCGGTCACCCGCAGCCTCGGCTAGGGCGGCATCAGGCGCAGGTACTCGCGCCTGCGCCGCCCTAGTTGCCGGTGGCGGCACGTGTCACCGAAGAGGAGTTCCTCTCGTGCACGATCCGCCGCCTCCTTCCGTGAGACTACGCCCTCACAGAAGGCGGCGACCGCGTCCCAGTTCCTGACGCTGTCGAGCATCTCCCTGGCGATGGTCGGCAGCGTTAGGTCGCCACCGATGATCGCGACGAGTTCACGGCGCTCCCCTGCCCACGCGACACACACCTTGAGCGTATGCTGCGCCGTGTCCTCGTGGCAATCGCAGTGGTGGCAGGACGGTGTGCTCTCCCTCCTGACAATCTTGTGCAGGTACTTGGCGAAGCAACTGTACCCCGTCAGCACCTGCACCAGTCGGAAGGAAAGCACCCCATGCGTCCGCTCCAACAACTCCATCAGCACCGGTCGGAAGGCCTCGACGGTTCTGACACCGTACCGAGGCCTCTCCGTGCCCAACGGGCAATGACGTCTCGAAGGGCTTCGACCGGTAGGCGGTAATCTTCTGTAACGAGACCATACCGTCGCGGGCGCGCGTTCCTGACATCCGCCGGTAAATTCCGGCGAGCATCTCCACCTCCAGGTCTCACGAGGGAGTTCCGGCCAGGAGGCGTATGGCCCAGATCGCCATGAACCTCTGTGGTCGCCACAAGAGGGCCCTCAGACGGTCAGGGACCCCGCGCACACCGGTGCGCCGTACAGGGCTATCGACCGGATCACCCCCGCGTACAACCGTCGGCACGTAGCGCTGGGGTCCACCTACATTCGGCATCAGCCAGGAAAGGACGGACGCTGCGCCGACAAGCCAGGGAACAAGTCGACGGAAATGCTCCCGGAACCACCAATGCCCGTCGAGCACCAGGCCCAAGTACTTCATGTGGGCCTGGATGCTGATGGTAACCGAATTCACGGTGATCGAAGCGCCGGTGGGAGGCCCGGCGGTATGGAGGTCGTGGAACAAGAGCGCCTCCGTCTTGTCCAGGGCTACCTGCAACCCCAGCGCTTCGATCCGCCTGACAATCTCCTCGGTGCCGAAAGTTGCCAGGCGTACGGAGGTACGCCTGCCAACTCTCCTCTAGCGTTCCACCCCGGGCTGTGACGAGCGTATCGTCGGCGTAGCAAATTACGCCTAGCCTGGGTGGGAGGCTTCACCGTAGAGACCCTAAAGGTAATCCTTACTAATATTATAAATGCGAAAGTAACTCTGTCTGTCTGTCTGTCTGTCTGTCTGTCTGCTACGCTTTCACGTCTAAACCACTGGACCGATTTTGATGAAATTTGGTACAGAGATGGACTAAAGCTTGAGAAAGGACATAGGCTACTTTTTATCCCGAAAAATTGGTATAAGGGGTTGAAATAGGGGATGACATTTTGTATGGAAATTCGTCATTTTCGATGATAGAACCACGAATCTTTGTATTAAGGCACCTGACAATAAATAAATAAATATTCGTTCAAGTGTTTTGGAAATTTCATTTACATGGGGATGAAATTCAACCCCTAAAATATCAAAAAGCATACAGCCGAAACCACTGGGCCTAGAAACGTATTTTTTTTTTACACCATCGTATTTCTTGGGGTACACGAGCACTAGCAAAGGATTTTTGGAAATTCACCCCCTTAAGGGGGTGAAAAACATATAGTCTTTCACGTCTAAACCGATTTTGATGAAATTTGGTACAGAGATGGACTAAATAGGGGATGATATTTTGTATGGAAATTCGTCATTTTTGATGATAGAACCGTGAATCTTTGTATTAAGGCACCTGATAATCCTTACTAATATTATAAATGCGAAAGTAACTCTGTCTGTCTGTCTGTCTGTCTGTCTGCTACGCTTTCACGTCTAAACCACTGGACCGATTTTGATGAAATTTAGTACAGAAATGGACTAAAGCTTGAGAAAGGACATAGGCTACTTTTAATCGCGAAAAAATGGGTATTAGAGGTTGAAATAGGGGATGACATTTTGTATGGAAATTCGTCATTTTCGATGATAGAACCACGAATCTTTGTATTAAGGCACCTGACAATAAATAAATAAATATTCGTTCAAGCGTTTTGGAAATTTTATCTACATGGGGATGAAATTCAACCCCTAAAATATCAAAAAGCATACAGCCGAAACCACTGGGCCTAGAAACGTATTTTTTTTTTACACCATCGTATTTCTTGGGGTACACGAGCACTAGCAAAGGATTTTTGGAAATTCACCCCCTTAAGGGGGTGAAAAACATATAGTCTTTCACGTCTAAACCGATTTTGATGAAATTTGGTACAGAGATGGACTAAAGCTTGAGAAAGGACATGGGCTACTTTTTATCGCGAAAAAATGGGTATAAGGGGTTGAAATAGGGGATGATATTTTGTATGGAAATTCGTCATTTTTGATGATAGAACCGTGAATCTTTGTATTAAGGCACCTGATAATAAATAAATATTCGTTCTAGCGTTTTGGTAGTTTCACTTACATGGGGATGAAATTCAACCCCTAAAATACCAAAAGCATACAGCCGAAACCACTGGGCCTAGAAACGTATTTTTTTTACACCATCGTATTTCTTGGCGTGCACGAGTACTAGCAAAGGATTTTTGGAAATTCACCCCTTTAAGGGGTTGAAAAGCAAATAGCCTTTCACGTCGAAACCGATTTTGATGAAATTTGGTACAGAGATGGAATAAAGCTTGAGAAAGGACATGGGCTACTTTTTATCGCGAAAAAATGGGTATAAGGGGTTGAAATAGGGGATGACATTTTGTATGGAAATTCGTCATTTTCGATGATAGAACCACGAATCTTTGTATTAAGGCACCTGACAATAAATAAATAAATATTCGTTCAAGCGTTTTGGAAATTTCATTTACATGGGGATGAAATTCAACCCCTAAAATACCAAAAAGCATACAGCCGAAACCACTATGCCTAGAAACGTATTTTTTTTTACACCATCGTATTTCTTGGAGTGCACGAGTACTAGCAAAGGATTTTTGGAAATTCACCCCTTTAAGGGGTTGAAAAGCATATAGCCTTTCACGTCGAAACCGATTTTGATGAAATTTGGTACAAAGATGAACTAAAGCTTGAGAAAGGATATAGGCTACTTTTTATCGCAAAAAAATGGGTATAAGGGATTGAAATAGGGGATGACATTTTGTATGGAAATTCGTCATTTTCGATGATAGAACCGTGAATCTTTGTATGAAGGCACCTGATAATAAATAAATAAATATTCGTTCTAGCGTTTTGGTAGTTTCACTTACATAGGGATGAAATTCAACCCCTAAAATACCAAAAAGCATACAGCCGAAACCACTGGGCCTAGAAACGTACTTTTTTTACACCATCGTATTTCTTGGGGTGCAGGAGTACTAGCAAAGGATTTTTGGTAATTCACCTCCTTAAGGGGTTGAAAAGCACAAGTAACCCTGCTCCGGTGGTCGGTCCAACGACGAAGGCGACGTGGTGTTCGGGTGGGTTGCGGGTGTTGCGTGCTTACGCCCCTCTGTCGCCCCAGACGGAGTGGTGCGAGGAACGCGCTGACCGCAGTTCACCCCAAAAAAAAGGGGATTGAAAAGCATATAGTCTTTCACGTCGAAACCATTTAACCGATTTTGATGAAATTTAGTACAGAGATGAACTAAAGTTTGAGAAAGTATATAAGGCTACTTTTTATTGCGAAAAAATAGGTATAAGGGGTTGAAATAGGGGAAAGTATTTTCTTTTTACATCGTCTTATTTCTTGGGGTACACGAGCACTAGCAAAAGATTTTTGGAAAATCACCCCCTTAAGTGAGTGAAAAGCGTATAGACGAAACTCTTGGAGCTAGGAACGTAAAACTTTCTATGCAATTCTCTTTCCTTTGTTTTAAGTGAGCTCTAAAAAATTATTTTATTAAAATCAACTCCTAAAGGGGTGCAAAATATATAGCCGAAATCATTAGGCCTCTTGGAATCTTGTATAAAGTTGCCTTTCTTGGGGGAAGAGAGATTTTTGCAATTTTAGCCCTAAGGGGGTGAAAGGCGTTTAACCGAAATCACTGAGCCTAGAAAGGATCATTTTAGTACACGGTTGGCTTTCTTGGATTACCCCCAGATTTTCTTTGTGCTCACTTACCAAGCACTATGAAAAATTTTTGGCAAGGATAAGCGAGCTCTAACAAAGAATTTTTGGCAATTCAACCCCTAAGAGGGTGAAAGCGTATAGCCAAAGATACCGGGCCTAAGAATGTGAAATTTTGTATACCGATTTCGGTTATTTGGAGTAAGCACGCACTAAGAAACAATTTTGGGCTGCCCCAAAAGGATAAAACGCATATAGTCGAAGACACCCAGCCAATGATATATCATCATTATCTTGCTCTTATCCTAATTACTTTGGATCGACGCGATATGTATGTAGGGTACCTACTACTGCCATCGTAGATATATTGCAAGGGTTCTAGCAACATTTTATGACCTGGCCGACATTGTTGGCCAGACGGCATCACCAATTGGTCCAGGTCGATGTAAATCTTTGTCTTAGTAGTATTTTGCGACACCCACGAACAATGAAAACGTGGTAATATTTCTAGCAGCTACCAGACAGTAAGTTACAATCAAAATATTATTACAATATTCTATCTCTACAAATAAATAAATTTGAAGCGTCTGTTTGTCTATCAAAATAATAGGTTTTATTTATGCTCACACAATACGGTCCAAATTTTTTTGTCTGTCTGTCTATTCGTTACAGGTAATCTTCAAAATGGCTGGACCGATATTGATTATATTTTACCATCAGGTCTACCAGTCGTACATAAGGAATAACTTAGACTATTTTATCTCAGGCTATATTTTATCCCGGTGTGGATGAATTAAGTCGATTTTTAAATTATTTCACTAATGGAAAGCTATTTTTAAGCGAGTAACATATTTAAGCTATTTTTATCCCGATATTCCTACGGGATCGGGTACAATGCCGGTGAAATCACGGGAATATAATGGTTTAAAAAATTAAATCACTAATGAAAAGCTATATTATCAGTGAATACCATATAAAGGCTATTTTCATCCCGGTATTTGCACAGGAACGACAACTATACCGGGGGATGTTGACCAATTTTTAAAATTCTTTCACCAATGGAAAGCTACCTATGTTGTCAGCGAGTAGCATAGGCAATTTATATCTCTGATATTTCTGGGATTTATATATTTTTTTTTACCCATGTAAATTTATAATATCAGCAAGTTAAATAGGCATTTTTTATCTCGGTATTGGCATGGGAATGGGGTCTACGTGAATGAAACTGCGGGTGTTTGATTGATATAATTTTTTTTCACCAATGGAAAAGTACGTTATCAGAGACTAAGGAAAGGCCACAATACCATCGTATTTTCACGGCAATCTGAACTACAAGGCTGGAAGTAATAGTCAAATGTGAAAGTTTGTGAAGATATTTGGATGTTTGTTACTCAATCACGCTTAAACTGTTGAGCAGATTTGGATGAAAATTGACACGTAGATAGAGTATTTCTTAAATTAAGAAATGTAATACTTTTTATGTCGATAATATTCTTTGCGATAATAGTTCAATATGCAAGTAAATTTTTACGCGGGCGAAGCCGCGGGCAAAAGCTAGTAATTGGTATATAGTTTACTTTTAAACGTGTGGCACCTTATGTTACCTTACTTACCTCCTGTATGTATTAATTGGAGGGCATTTAAGTTAATGTACACACCGCTAAGAAAAATAAATTTTTCTTCACTACGTTTTTTATTAGGAACCTACAGACCAACTCTATGTTAGACTACGAGTAGATAAAATTTTTATATTAAATATCTTGTCCGCCTTTCACAGACTGCAATACGTCTGCCACACATCTTTTATGACATCCACGGGCAAGATGGTGGTGGTGATGGGCAAGCAAGTGGTGAATTGTATTGTTACTCCGTCACCACACGGAAAACATAATTTATAAAAAATAGTGGCCTTAATAGATAATAAAAATAATTGTCCAACACAAAGCGTGTTTTCTTTACAAAAGGTATAGTTGAAAGGGACACATTCACACGCAAAGTTCACATTATGTTTACTACAATAAAACGGACAATAGAGAGCGCTATTAATATATATTATTGGTAAGTTTACTCACAATACGCAAAACAATGGTTTTATCAAGCATCATATTTAAGGGCGCAGATAAAGGAACAAATGGAAAGATGATAGGGTTATAACAATTGTTAATAGTTATTGTACTGTGGCAATGATAGTCTATACTTATAATAATACCGTAAAGAGATAATATCTGTACAATATAGATGTTTTCTTCTCAGCCCATAAACGTCCTCAGATAGGCCAGAGAGTGGTGGAAGCGATTGCGTATAGCCCTATTTGATCTCAGCTCATTACATCCTACTGCTTGGCTCAAACCTCTTCTGTAAAAAAACAAAAAATGACCTACTATACGTTTGTTAGACGGGTTTTATTTCGAGTTGCCCTTCTCTTGCATAGATTAAATATGTAATTTGTTTTGGCCTCCTCCATAATAGGAGAAAATTAACCTACTATTCAGGCTGATCAAATGGGTTGGCATAGGATATATAATCTGAATTGGTCTCGTTTCAGCTCATATACGTCCCCCTACTGGGCCCTAGCTTCTTCCACAGTAAGAGGGAAATTATCCTGTAGCAGGCCGATCAGACGTGTTGGTATAGGGTTTTATTTCGAGTTTTCCTACGCTTACTTTAATATCACAATCCTTTATTCCGTGTGGTGACAGAATAAGAATGCAATTCACCTCTCCTTGCCCGTGGATGTCGTACAAGACGACAAAGGGATATAATATGCACATAAGATCTGTGCAAGAGAAGGAAAACTCTAAATGAAACCCTATACCCACCTGTCTGACCAGCATGGTATAGTAGGGCAAATTCCCTCTCATTGTGGAGGAGGCCCGAGCCCAACAGTGGGACGTACGTGGGCTGCGATGATGATGATGATAATATCCTTTAGCCGACTTTTACGACACCCACAGGCAAGAAAGAAAGTGGCAAATTGTATTCTTACTCCGTCACCACATAGAAAATATAGTAGTATTTTACGACATATATGAAAGAGAAATAGAGTAGCAAAGGATAATGAAATTGTAATAGGTCGAGGTTATTACATTACTGATATTGAAGAAAATTATATTATTTATTAAATCAACAGACGGCAAAACAACAAGTTTTAGAATTTTCATTTATCTGTCTGTTTTATACATATCATACAGACATAATAGTTTGAAATTGAATGCTGTTTTTACGGATGTATAGCCACTATAGCCAGAGATCTAATCTAAAACATTTTTTTTTTGGATAATGGTGGCAAACGAGCAAACAGCACACCTGATCATCCTGTCATTCACGGACCTTTGCTAGGAAAGTGAAGGGAGTGTCAATGCGTGCAATGAAGTTCGGTGATACTAAAGGCATCACCAAAATCCACCACATCCAAACACGCTCAGAAAGCTGGGTTTCGAGTTCTTTCGCTCACCGAAGGAAGTGCACTAACAAATTGCTACTACTCAAACGTCGCTTTTCTGCAAGACTGTGGTACTACTCTGGACGTACCGACCCGCGGCTGTAAACAGATAACGGTCGACAATGTGCTGATATCACATATGTTTTATAATAAATTGTTTCATTTAGAATATAACTAAAAGTAAGTCACGAAAAAATAAATAACCAAGTAGTCGACACAAGCAAAGCGGCGTGTACAATTTATAATATAGAAATGTTGAATAATCATTTCTCCTGACAACCTTGAGTGGAAAGTGGTACCTACAATAAGTTTCTAGTAAGGTTAATATCTATGAACATAGTTTTTAACCACTGTCATACGACATTACCAAATCTAGCAGAATATTGCGGCTGACGGGACCGGAGATTTAGTCCGCCATCCGCAGAGAGGCTGATCTCGCGACAGCGACCGACGTCCCGCCAAGAGGACGTCGATGAGAGAGGGTACTCCCTCGGGGTATTCCATCGGGCCGACCACTGAAGTCAAGGAACTCTGCACTGATAGTCGGCCCAACGAGGAAGGCGACGTGCTATCGGGTGGGTTACGGGGCCGCACGCCGCCCCTCTGCCGCCCTGGACGGAACCTTCTGACCGTTAAAGGACATTAATTATGGTTGTAAATAAAACTACTTTACGGATTTTATCGTGTTTGTATTTGATTTTCGATTGCTTGAATACTTTGCAGCTTTACAAAGGGCACTTCTATCGAAGCTACCGTCATACGGAATTCCCGAGGGTTTCTGTAATTGGATCGCTAGCTTTCTGGATGGTCGGAGTATAAGAGGCTCGAGCCTCTCCACTATAGGTGGAGAAATTGGCCTACTATACCACTCTGGTAAGACGTGTTTGCATAGAGTTTTATAATAAGTTTTCTTTCAATTACTTAGATGTTATGTAAATGCATATTATATCCCTTTAATAGTGGGTAACATCTGGTATATCAAATTCCTTCCGCAGCTCTTATAACAGGAGACACTCAAATAAAATTTTCTATTTTGTTGACATATTTTGTGCCGACTGAACTCCGCTTCGACGTGAATAAGCCATAAGTAGTTCAATTTACTATAAACTAACAACTACCATTTTAGGATTATGAAAAGCTTTATCATAAACCCGATGATAAATATGATGTAAATATTAAAAAAAAAGAGAAAATTTTTAATTCAAAGTAATAAATACATGTTTTCATGAATTTTCTGACGTAACTTTTTTATTTAATTTTAGATTATTATTCGTTAAATTTCATTGGCAGCAGTTACCTCAAAATATACTAGGCCTCTGCTTGAAATCAAATAGTAAATATGTAGTGATTCAAATATTGCCAGAGTTATTACAGAATTACTTTGCGTGATACAAAGTATTTCTTTTTCTAAACTTACTTATAATTATAATTAACTAACTAATTCATAATTTTATAACAATTTTTTTTAATATTCCAAGTAAGGTTTTTACAAACTTGAACAATAATTATACAAAGTTGTACATAAATGGAGGCCTTCTTCAACTACATAATGATACTTAATTGTAAACTAAACAGTAACAGTGTTTGAAAAATAAATTATTAGATCAATAATAGACTCAATAAATAATAAGGCTGACATTTCCACCCTAAAAAGCATTTATAAATAAATTAACAACAAGAATGGATACCACCCCAATGAAAATAGATTTAACTAACAATTAGTGAATTATCCTATTAAGATATCAAAATGTATTGTTGTTGCTATGCGTCTACGAAAACTACAAATACTTATATTGCTTGTAGATTTTGTAAAAGATGACCTGACCTAAACCTGGACTAAATACATTTAATTCTGTCGGGTCTAAACGTACGTCTCCAAGGAGAAACGTCAGCCATGCAGCTGATCATAAAACTATTGGCGCAATTATTTCCGATGTATATGCAAGTATTACACATTATAATTATAACCAGAATCGTTTTTACAAACTTTTTAATAACGATGACATGTTGAAAGTAAGACACTTTAGTTCTCCCGTAACACTGAAGGCTGGAAAGTGTTCTAAACGTCGGGCAATCAAAAATTAAATACACACACGACAAAAGCCGTAATAATTGTTCTATTGCTACAAGTTTAGAAGTTAATAGGATGGCAGAAAAGTATGTTATCGCCCATTGATAAGTGGCAATGCTGAGGTTGTGTTCTTGCAATGTTGCTGGCTAATGAGGGTCGTCGGTTGAGTGATTTTTTAGCCGAAAAGCGGGTGTAAATACTGACTGGAACTTGTAAACAGCTGTAGTTCGCGTAAGAATATAACACGCGTTTCAGGGTAACATACCAAGACCAAACAAAAAAATGTAGACGGCATTCGGTTGTAATATTTCATCATTGGTTGTATCTTATCATATTATTAAAAGTTGTAGTATTTAGTGTCATAATTGATGTACAGCAAGGTTAAGTTATATGTAAGTAAGGAGGTTTACGTGAAATAGATGTATTTCAATGGTTCGGTTTTTGTCTTACATAATGCGTCAATCTCAAGTAATTGGGCAAAGAGCAATATGTTAATTAAAATATTGTATTGTTAAACAATTTGCAATTGCCTTTATAGTGTTGGGCTAAGAATACAATATAACACCAAATCTTAGTTTCTAGCGAGCAATCTGAAATCTACTACGGCATCATCAATAGAATGGGCAGCAGCATTCTCCAATATTTACAATACCAATTGCGATCATCAACCCAACTACCAAGCGTGGCGATTAAATTATTATATTTCATCAGGAGACTTATACCCACCAGTGGTCGTCAATAGGAAGCATAGAGTTTAAAACTACTTGGAAGATGTCAATCGAAAGATCCAAATCACGCAGAATGAAAACTTACTTAGTAAAATGTGGGTATAATTTTCGTTGTTGTACTTAGATGAAATAAAAAGTCCGTATGATGATGGACTAAACATTCAATTCACCATCTCCTTTCTTGCCTGTGGGTATCGCAATAGACGACTAAATTATATGAAACTCATGTTAGACCACGTCTGAAATAAATATCATCTGTAAATAGTATCAGTTTGACTACAGAGATGGTAGATTGGTCGAGGTACCTAACTTTCGTGAAGGAAAATTGCTTCGACAAATAGTTGAGGAGAGTCAAATTATAAATCATATATGTCGATTGTATATTTAGTACAGTCATTTGGTTTAAAAAATAGAGGTAACCTGCAAAGTTTGCCGTGAGTTTTGAAAATTGGCCATTTTATAGATTTTGACCTGCTCTTTCCGAATTTCAACTTTGCCATCTTATATCCTTTGCCTCTTGCGTCACCATTGAAAAATGGCGCCTAAAATCAACAATTATTTTGAATAATTATGTTTTCCTGTAAAATGCGTCAGTAAGAAGTTATTATCAAAGAACTGCTTTTAGGCGCCATTTTTCCAATATGGCGGCGCGAGCGGCAAAGATACGAGGTGGCAAAGTTGAAATTCGGTAAGAGCACGTCAAAATCTATAAAATTGCCAATTTTCAAAACTCCCGGAAAACTTTCCAAGTAAAAATACTAAATGACTGTACTAATTGTGTGACGTTGTTACATTGTTCTTGACGTTGTATGTTTTGTGACGTTGCTATTTACAAAGTGTTTTCTTTCGTATGAAACTTGTAAAAAATGATTAAAATGATGCAAATAGTTCGATTTCATTGCAAAGAATCAGAGCTTTAAATAAAACTAAATTCCAATTCGTATAAACCGCGTGATAAAGTAAGATAATTTCCAGTCTCGGCAATGTACATACCGGCACCGCGCCACAGCGTAAAGTAACGGCGAGCAGATCTCCAAAAGGGTATTGGGTAGTTCCCAGGAAATGGGCTGAAGGGAAGTTGGCCAGCGATGAAAAGAAGTTTAGGAGTCACACGCAAGAGCGTGGACCGTGGAATCACTTGCACCACGTGTGCTGGCTCAGAGAAAGGCACGGCAGCCGTGTATTTAGGATAGTAAAGGCGCTTATCGAACACGGAGTTTTCGGTAAGTAACTGTATAAAATAGGCAGAGAATAGGTCCCATGATGTCACGAATGTAGCGCGACCATTCACATGTTACAAATACACATACATGCTACACATTGGAAGTACTCTGAGTGGGGGCTCCAGTGCCATATTCTATCATCGACAATTGCAACAAACCTATCTTTGCCACTATAACCTCCAAGACGTTCGGTAGCAAAAGGTGCTGGTAATCGATAGTCGTATTTTTTGAGGCTGCCATGATGAGGACAGAAGCCCTGGAGAAAAAACGCGAGTCGCTGGCGACGATTTAATATTTGCTTCCTTCTCTCATCGCTCTGAAGGACAACAGTACGTAACCAAACGGTCAAGTGTTGGGGGATTCGAGATTGAATATGATCAGACGGTTTCTTCGGCACCCGGTAAAAGCGCGGCAGAGATTTTATAAAAGCTTTATAAAAGCTTTGCTTTCCACAGCTTGAAAAAAAAACTACTTACATTGGAGAGAGACTTACTAAGACTCCAGCTTCGCAGTTGGACGTGTATAAGCTAAGATCATGATGAATTGCATATTCAATTATTCACACTAGCTTGCAATACAAGGGCTAAAAGTTCTAAAATTATCTAGCACTAATAGTATATCCGTTAGTATCTTTATATTATTTAACCCCCGTCGCAAAAAGAGGGGTGTTATAAGTTTGATGTCGATGTCTGTCTGTCTATGTGTGTGTGTGTTTGTCTGTGGCTTCGTAGCATTCAAATGGATGGGCCGATTTCGATGCGGTTTTTTTCATTTGAAAGCCAGTTGCCGTAGGCTGGTTCTTAGCTATTAGAATAATATCGGACCAGCAATGCAAGAGTAACGGCTCTTTTCCAAAGTGATGTAATGGCGTATGATTACTCTAGTAATTGCTTCATGCGTGTCAGTATAATCGTTAAATGACAGTTAATTCCTGTTGAAGAGAACGTAATACTTTTTTATTATTATTTTAGTTTGTGTCGAGGGTTATTCAAAATTTTAAATTTTACTTATTTTAATAAAACTATTCAGGCTGTATACTATGTCATTCACCCTGGATGCCACTACTAAATAAGACAAAAAAAAAATTACATTGTTGTGCAGATATGATCAATTTTAATATAAAATGTATAACTCATTGCGGCAAAATTAGTTGACAAAAATGTTTATTATCACTTAAAAATTTTCTATGATGCTGCTTCTGAATGCAAGGAAAGTTTATTTTATGAATTTCCAAGTGTACTTCAAACCTTATAACGGTAAAGCTAAAAGCAAATGACCAATCGATGCAGCTTTAATAATTGATGACACCGACGATGGTACACCGCATTTGCCTTTTACACGTCTTATCGATCCTGAATGTAGCTATTACGGACCATAATTGCCATATTGTGGATGGAAAATGGGTATAATTATAGATACAGGTTAATAATTAATGTACCGAATTTCTGGTAAGGATAGAATGGCTTCTAATCGTGTCATAACTGAGAATTTCTACGGATAACTGTGGTATTGTTTGCATTATCATATTTAGAAATTGCCCATTGAAATGCTTTTTTTTTTTAATGACCGCGCATACGGTCCATTCCATCCGGGTCGACGAAAGGACGGCGCTTGGGCCCATAACCCACCCGTACCAACGTCGCCTTCGTCTTTGGGCCGACCAACGGAGCAGGGTGACTTGTCGTCAGTGGTCGGCCCGACGAAATACCCTTTCAGGTACCCTCACCTCTCACGTCTCTGTCCGGTCAGTCGCCGTCGCCCGGTCAGTATCTCTGCGGGTGCCGGACTAAAATCCCCAGTCCAGTCACCCGCGGCCTCGGCTAAGGCGGCATCAGGCGCAGGTACTCGCGCCTGCGCCGCCCGAGTCGCTGGTGGCGGAACGTGTCACCGAAGAGGAGCTCCTCTCGCGCACGTTCCGCCACCTCCTTTCGTGAGATGACGGCCTCACAGAAGGCAACAACCGCGTGAAGGCCATTGAAATGCTTGGGATTATTTTTATTATTTATTTTTTTGGTAATCTATGCATTTTTTTTTTTGTTTTTGTGGTGGGTTACTCTCGACGCACTCCACGCACCACTCCGTCCAGGGCGACAGAGGGGCGTAAGCACGCACTCCCGCAACCCACCCGCGACACGTCGCCTTCGTCGTTGGGCCGAGCACCGGAGCAGGGTGACTTGACGTCAGTGATCGACCCGACGGACTACCCCGACAGAATACCCTCTTCCTTCGACATCCCTTACTGGGAAGCCGATTGCCGTCACGAGGCTAACCTCTCCGCGGGTGCTCGGACTAAATCCCCGGTCCGGTTAGTAAGCTATGCTAAGCTACCCTCTACATCATTCAAGTCAGGGCGCAGTTAGTGGGCATAAGGATCAGCCTCTTACTTTAGAAACTATTTCAGGCCTCCGGTGCTGGCAGGTTAGTTAAATTGATATATAAAAATATTGATTATACAGGGTTATTATATGGGTACAAGGCACCCAGTTCATTGCCCTAAATCTTAGTACCTCCAACTATTTTGCTCGGGCCTTGTCCACTATGAGAAGGAAATTAACCTGGTCGCTGGTCAGATGTCTTGCCATAGAGCTTTGTTTCGAGTTTTCCTTCTCTTGCATAGACGCTATATGCATATTAAATCCCTTAGTCCTCTGCTACGACACCCACGGGCAAGAAAAGAGGTCATGAATTATATGCTTATTTCGGCACCACGCGGGGGGAACCATATTTTAGATTATGTTTATAAATATTTTCATAGAAACTGATTTATTATTATAATATTAATAACTTTCAATAAATAGCTATATATTCCATGTGATATAGCAGTAAGAATACAAGTTATTACCCCCTCTTTTGCACATGGGTGTCGTTAAAGGCGACCAAGAGATATCTGCAGTTAACATCGATGGACAAAACTCGTTAGGAAACTGTATAGTGCTTCGTAAAAGTAGCCGTTCTAAAAGAAAAAAAACTTGTTTTATGTCTTCATAATCACCCGACAGATTAGCCACGCATGTGAAGGATTCGGAACTAGTGGTAAGGCCTATTGGCATGGTACTGAAATCTTGCAAATGGGAGGATGGGGCACCACCCCACAGGGTGACCCTGGACTCCACACAATCATCATCATCATCATTTCAGCCTATCGCCGTCCACTGTTGGACGTAGACCTCCCTCATGTTACGCCACAAAGTGCGGTCCTGTGCTGCCTGCATCCAACTACGCCCAGTAACTTTCACCAGGTCGTCGGTCCACCTAGTATGGGTTGGGGGACGTCCCACACTGCGTCGTCCGATACGTGTTCACCGCTCGAGAACCTTTCTTCCCCAGCGGTTGTCGGTTCTTCGAGCGATGTGGCCTGCCCATTGCCACTTCAGCGTGCTAATTCTTCATGCTATGTCGGTTACACCCGTTCTTCTGCAGATTTCCATATTTCGGACTCCACACAATATGATAGTAAAATTCTTACAGATAAATAGTAATTTAAAAATGTTTATCAAATTTATAGAGCTGCTTGGTAATTTCAAAAGGCATAGGTCAAACACAATGGCCGCATGGAACGACTGTAAAACAAAGGGTTGCTAGACGTGTATCGATAATTCTATAAATAGAAACGCTGGCTGCATTCGCCGGGCTTCTAACAATGAAGCATGATACAGATAGTGAGCGTATGTTTGTAGGACATGCGTTGACATAGAAAATGAATTCTGTCGAGTGTTCCGGTGAAGTTCCCGGAATAAATATAAGAACTAGTTATTGAGAAATATAGTTCAGAAGTAATTTGTGAAAAATTAGATAAAGTTTTGTTTGATTAACCACTTCATAATTTAAATTGAACTAAAAAAATTTAGGGAATGGAAGGAGATAGATCGTGGTTAAGCTTTTTTGTGCTCTTAGAAATCATCATCATCATCTCATACATCCCACTGCTGGGTTTAGGCCTTCTCCACAATAGGAGGATAATTGACCTACTATACCATTCTGGTCAAGCAGGTTGGTATAGGATTTTGTTTCGAGTTTTCCTTCTCTTACATAGATATTATATGCATATTTTATTCCTTGGTCATCAACGACATCCATGTGCAAGATAGATAATCTATACTAATATGTAAAGCTGAAGAGTTTGTTCGTTTGCTTAAATGCGCTAATCTCAGGAACTACTGGTCCGATTAGAAAAATTCTTGGTGTGTTAAGAACCAATAAATAATGTTTTAAAATGTTTTTTTTTGAGAGCTGCCGCTGCGTGTGCTTCATAAACGTTTAAGGTTTCGCAAAAATCATGCATGGCAGAATTCTGTTATTTAAATTATTTTCAGCTTCTACGTAAACAAAATCACGGGTTAAAGTTACCGTTAGCTCAAAGTGACTCCTTCACATCGACAATGTCACGAGCTTCTGCTCGTGATGAATAATATTAGATCCTTACATAATATATGAAATTAGTGTTATGTCGTACTGACCATTTTGATCTGAAATATCTCCTCCTTGGTTAATAATTCCAAATTCAAATTTATAAATTCATTAGCTGGTACATTTGAGTTATGAAAACAGTCATTCATTTGTTCTTTCCTCATTATTTTTTACTTTGACGTCGCTTATTACGACACATTGGAAAACATGAAATATCGGTATATTTACGAGTACGAGTTTTACCGTGGCACCAGTGCTGCAGAAACAGCTCGAAGGATTAATGATGTGTACGGCACTGATATCGCAAAAGAAAGCACGGTATGTTTTTGGTCTCAACGTTTTCGTTCTGGCAATTTCGACCTTCAGAACCAACCCCGTGGACAGCCGGCGACCAAAGTTGAAAATTAAGAATTAAAGGTTATTGTTGAAGTGGATCCATCACAAGGCACTTCTGAGATAGCTGCAAGCTTCGGGGTAAAGGACAAAACTATATTAATCCACTTGAAGCAAATCGGGCAAGTAAAAAAACTTGAACGATGGGTACCTCATGAATTGAGTGAATCGAACTTGCAAACACGCGTCGACTGCTGTGTTACTTTGCTCAACCGACACAATGAAGGGATTTTAAATCGAATCATTATTTGTGATGAAAAGTGGATACTGTATGATATTCAGAAGCGCTCGTCGCAATGGCAGAACCTTGGAGACCCAGCCAAATCCTGCCCTAAACGAAAATTTACTTTAGAAAAAGTTACTTGTGAGTGTTTGGTGGACTAGCGCTGGTGTCGTTCACTACAGCTTTCTGAAATCTGGCCAAACGATTACGGCAGATATCTATTATCGGCAACTGCAAACCATGAAGAAAGAACTAGCTGCTAAATAACCGAGATTGGATTCTAGGCCACTACTGCTCCAATGCGGCAGTCCAAACCGGCTTCAAAGAGTTCATTGATTCGCAACCCAATGGTTTACTGTAAGAGTTAAGAAACTTATTTTCAAGTATATATCGTCCTTTTACTATAGTAAGGATTTTTTTAATAGACGTCGTTTTTAATATGCGTCTGTACTAAGAAGATAATTTTTGTATTGCAGGGGACTTTACACACATATAATTTAATGAACACAAATTAAACCTAGACTCGGACGAACAATTTGTGGCTCGCTCAAAATTTTGTTCTGGGAATCGAACCGATGAGACTGCCACGATAGGTTGGTATCTTAACCACTGCGCTATTTGTGTAGTCAGTATGGTGTCTCATCTTGTGAGAGGTAGGCAGAGATTTCTAACTTACTTTTCATACATTTTAAGCTGCAATCAATCAATTAATTTTCATTAAACACTATTTTTAATTATTATGTTCGTTATCTCACACTATTTTCCTAGCAACTCTAGCCGGAAATATCGCGATATCCAGTCATTTACTATATAAATTCGAATCCATTGCGTCCGTTTTAACACTGTTAACAAATTAAGAGCGTTTAAGGAAAGTATAATTAATGAAGAATGGTATCAAAAATATTAGATTATCAGCGAATTTCCATACGCCAATAGGGAATATGCACGTGACTCAAAAATGAACAAACTATTTTTATTATGAATCTTTATTGCTTAAAAACATAGCTATACAATTCTTTTTGAAATTTATCATTATTTAATAGTGAAATTTAATTATCAAAAAGTGGCTATTTTGAAATTCCCTTGCGAATTGCCAAAACGCAGCACTATTGGTGACACAAAACGTGACGTCAACGTCCGCTCGATTCTTCAGACATCAAGTTGTTTGTATGTTGTTGTTGTCTCTTTTTATCGCCTTGCACCATTTTTCTTTATACAGTGAATTTCATTTATAACAACCTCGTTTGTCCCTAGAATTTAAAGCATCTTTTTATATTATCAATTTTTACAAAAGGCATAGCAAAAAATTTGTGTTGGTATTAAGAATTATTCTTCAATTCAGTGATGAAGATGTTTTTAGGTTATTTTAGAAGCACTTCAAAATATAAGTACTATTACGATCATCGATCAGAATGTAACTTCAGTCAGTTAATTGTATGTTCGTAGAATCCATAATGAGTCATTTCTTAGTAGGGGTCTGCAATTAAAAAAGAAAAAAAAATTAAGCTGACAGAATTCTGGAGTAAGTAAAGGGTTTTTATATGTTTTTTTGAGGAATTTACAATAGCAAGTTGCCGACTTTTTTAGAGTTTCTTTTTAACTAAAGCCTAAAAACTATATAAAAAAATAAGTGTCTGCTTAAGACCGCATGTTGTGTGTGATAACTTCATAGGCAATCGTAATTTATATACACACAATCTCACAATGTAAACAAAGATGTAAAGTAAATGATTGTTAAAATAATAATTGATTATCATCAAAAACTAGCTGACCCGACAGACGTTGTTATGTCTTAACTATGAATACATATTGGTATAATTAATTTAAAAAAAATATCCAATAGCAATAATTTGCTGTCAAATGCAATAGATTTCCACCTTATAATAATTAAATTCAGCTCGATAAAGTATAAAAGTCACATTTCCATGCTGTTGATTACAATTCCATCGATTCTTTTTTACTTCATCCCGCGTTTGACGTGCTCTTGTATGTCTTTAACTTGCAGCATTTCGAGTTCTGCGACTTATGTTTATACGTTTAGTTGCTGCTATTTTTAAAAACAATCCGCTATAATTAAAAAAATGCTTTATTATATATTTTTTTTTTTACATTAAATCAATGAAAACTGATGGGCTATGGTCAGCGCATGCACCATCCATTCCATTCAGGGCAACGAAAGGACACCGCACGGCGCCATAACCCACCGTAATACCTCTCCTTCGCCATTAGTCTGACCGAGCACCGAGTTCCATGTCGTCCGTGGTTGGCCCGGCGGGATACCCTTTCGGTCACCCTCTCTCTCTATTGCTCCTCTGTGGACGTTTGTCGCCCTCACGCGGTCAGTTTCTCTGCGGGTGACGGACAATTCTCCGGTCCAGTCACCCATAGCCTCGGCTAGCGTGACATCAGGCGCAGGTATTAGCGCCTGCGCCACTCGAGTCGCCGGCGGTGAACTGTGTCACCGTAGAGGAGTTCCTCCCGCGCACGCTCCGCCGCCTCCTTTCGTGAGATGACTGCTTCACAGAAGATGGAGCCTCACTTACAGCCTTTTGCTTTTTTTTAGGGGTGGGCCATGGTCAGCACACTCGCCGCCCGGCTCCATCCGGGGCGACAGAAGAGCGGCGCGCGGCTCCATGACCCACCCGTGACACGTCGCCTTCGTCGTTGGGTCGACCACCGGTGCAGAGTAAATTGTCTTAAGTGGTCGGCCCGACGGAATACTGCGGTCGCGGGGTACCCTCTCCTTTCGAGTTCCCCCTTGGGAACGTAGGTCGCCGTCGCGCGGTCAGTCTCTCTGCGGGTGATAGACTAAATCTCCAGTCCAATCACCCACGGCCTCGCCTAGGGTGGCATTAGGCGCAGATACTCGCGCCTGTGCCAATCGAGTCGCCGGCGGTGTTTTGCGTCTTAGTGGAGGCGTTTCTCCCGCCTGCGGTCCGCCATCTCCTTTCCGCGAGATGACTGCCTCGCAGAAGGCGACGACCATGTCCCAGTTCCTGATGCTGCCGAACATCTCCCTAGCGATGGTCGGTAGCGTCAGGTCGGCACTGATGATTGCGACAAGATCACGGCGCTGCTCAGCTCACGCGGCTCAGCGATTGGATGGGGTGTGGTTAGATTTTAGCCGTCAAAAAAAGGATCGTTATATTTTTACTCCTTCATCAGACATCCATCTCGACTCATATACCACTATCTACCACTACCACTAATTTCTACCACTGGTAGGCTCGAGCCTCTTCCGCAATAGAAGGGAAACTTGACCTACTACACTAACATATCCAGGGCTTTATTTTTAGATTGTCTTCTCTTGCAGTGATGCCATCCCCTGTCCCTTAAACGTATTTTATGATCAGCTACTGGAAAGAAAGGGGCTGTTAACTTAATGACAATAATTATTCTCATTCTGTTACTACAATTTATACACCAAAAGTCATCATCATCATCATTTCAGCTCATATGATGATAAGTGGGACGTATATGACGTCCCAATGTTGGGCTCGAGCCTCCTTCACAATAGCAAAGAAATTCACCTATACCACGCTGGTTAGACGTGTTGATATAGGGTTTTATTTAGAGTTTTCCTTCTCGTGCATAGATGTTATATGCATATTTAATCCCTTAGTCGCCTTTTATGATACCCACGGTCAAAATAGGCGGTGGCGAATTGCATTCTTATTCCGTCACTACACGGATATTTTTTTTTTATTGCAAGCAGTAGGAAACGAGCAAACAGTACACTTGATGGTAAGTGTTGCTGCCGCTCATGGACCTTTACAAGGCCGCTGCCTACCGCGAAGAAAGTGAAGGGAGTGTGAATGTGTGCATTGAGGCTCGGTGATACCAAAGGCACCACCAAAACACTCCACACGCGAACACCCTCAGAAAGTTGAGCTTCCGGCTCTCTTGCTCACCTAACGAAGCGCAGTAACAAAATGCTACTGCTCAGACAGATAGACTATAGACAGATAACTGTCGACAGTGTGGTCCTACCACTAGGTAAACCTAAAGTACCGGTTAAAAATTAAATTCGCAATTAAATATACACCTCAAATCAGGTCATCTCGCTAATATCATTAAGCGTTATTACTCTCGAAATAATTCATTCATATTTAGCTTATATTGCTTGAATATTTTGTTCTGCACTAGGCTGGCAGTGCGCCAATATAATGTTGGTGCATGGTCATTTTATAACTGGCATCTCGGAACTATCATATGGCTAGAAATAAAAAGTTAACCTTGTTATTGGATTATAGAAGAAGTTTTGAGAGATAACTATATGTTTTGTTTATAAATATATGTTTTGTTTATAAATATATTTTTTTGTATGCATTTTTTGTTAATTACTTAAGTATCTAATTTAAAATAGATTCATGTGTATTTTGCAAAAACCTCAATCAAGTTTTATGTTTATATAGTTTTGTTTCTATTTCATTGTAGATATATTCGATTTCTTTTTGTAAAGAGAGATAAAACTCGAAACAAAACCCTATTCCAACACGTCTGACCAGCGTGGAATAGTAGGTAAATTCCCCTCTAATTATAGAGGAGGCCTAAACCTAACAGTGGGCGTCGTCGGAGAGTGGTGGTCGTCTTTTACGATACCCACAGGCAAGAGAGGGGGTGGTGAATTGTATTCTTACTCTGTCACCACACGGAAATTAGGCGTCTATACTGTAATATAAACCACTCACCCCTTATATAATATTGTTATGTCCTTCGAGCTTTATTCTAGACTTCGTAATTCAATATTACGAATTATTGTTCGTAAATCTGATGAAAAAAGATTTTATTAATTCCCAGATCTTTAGCTTCGTCATAACTACTGCTATGCCGATCTTACCCCACTTTTTTAATAATAGCGTTTTTTTACAGTGACAGGATGACCAGAGCGAGAGGCATCTTTAGCATCAAAATACCCGGATTGAAAACGTAAACCATCTTTGTGCTACCCTTGCTGATGCAGGCCCATAAACGTCACAAATATTTATCGCGGTTGTATTTGCCTTTTTTGTAATAAAATGTTAAAATTTATCGAATTTATACATAAGATGCACTAGTTTTAACAGAAAGAAAAACAAATAAAAACCGGCGGGAAACAATATTTTCCTAATTGTTTCTTTATGATATCAAAACCAACCAGATACAACTAATACTGCCAAAGATATTTTATTAAAAGTATTTTCGCATATGCATGACTATATGCGAAAAGACTTTTTCACCGCCTGTTTCCAACAGGTATTGAAATACATTTATTCTTAATTTCAATTCAAGGAGAACTTTATTACTATAAAATGATTGCACAGGCATACAAAAATACATTAAAAAATAAAGTTTATAAAATGAACTACATATATTTACTTGTCTCACCTGGATACTGAACATAGAATAACCACTTTCAAAGACCATCATGTAGCCTTTTACCATCTGTATAATTAAATTAGTCCCTAATTGTACACCTCGTAACAATTTTATAATTAGTCTGCAGTAGTATTAACTTGTGAATTTCGTCCCAAGTATACTGCGGTCAACAACGAGCCATTAAAACCAACTTGAATAACATTTGTTTGTCGCGCAACTGAGTATGCGAGTCGCTAATTGGATGACAATATTCACAGCTGCTTATGGTTTGCAAGATAATTGAATACAGGCAAATATGTTTGGAGATATACGATATGTTTGGTTAAATATAATTTTGATGTGAAACATCTATAGGCAAGGGCTTTTTTTTTTATTGCAAACGGTGGCAAACGCGCTAACAGTACACCTGATGGTAAGTGTTGCTGCCGCTCATGGATCTTTACAAGGCCGTTGCCTACCGCGAAGAAAGTGAAGGGAGTGTGAATGCGTGCATTGAGGCTCGGTGATACCAAGGGCACCACCAAAACTCTCCACACGCAAACACCCTCAGAAAGTTGGGCTTCCGGCTCTCTCGCTCACCGAACGAAGCGCAGTAACAAATCGCTACTACTCAAACGTCGATTTTCTGCGAGAGTGTGGTACTGCCCCGGACGGACCGGCCCGCGGCTGTAGACAGATAACTGTCGACAGTGTGGTCCTACCACTCGGGTGAACCCAATTGTTGCCGTGGCGTTAACGCCACGCTTGGATATATAAAAAAATTAAAAAAGAAATATGCATTTGTGTAACGAAATCATAACCCGTTTTAGAATATTCTACAACGCCATCTAGTGAGCTCAAAATAAACTATTACCTATAGTGTATTTGAATTAATTATTATTGTTGTGTAATATTTCAAATAATAATATAAATCGTAATATTTTATTAATAGGTACTTTATGCCACATTAGTACCTGTTGTAATCTATTTTTTTATGCATATATACTTGCACAAAATAATTTCGATGTTTCACTTCTGCCAGGCGTCCTGAGGCTCACTTTTTTATATATAACCAAAACTTGCTGCATGGTTAAACATTATCACCCACTTTCATGGCCATAGGTGTCGTAAAAGACGTCTAAGGGATATGCATGTGACAACAAATTATCTATATAAGAGAAGGAAAATTTAGTTTGACTAGTATGGTATAATAAGTCGCCTCTTATTTGCTTCCTATTGTAGAGGAGGTTTGGTCGCAGCAGTAGAACACATGAACTTAGAAGATATTTTTGTCATGAGACTATGTATAGTAAATTCATGAAATTTTCTTATAAGTAATAGCAACCTGCCCTCGCTTCGCTTCAGTTTCAGTCGTCTTACCAGCGTAGTTCCCATTCCCGTGGGAATACCGGGATAAAATATAGCCTATGTTACTCCCTGATATTATAGCTTTCCATTGGTGAAAGAATTTTTTAAATCAGTCTAATAGTTTCGGAGCCTATTCTAATTCAAAGCAGTTATTATGTATAAACCCCACGGGGGCACATACATATTGTCATTTTTATACATTTTTCTTAAAGTTATAATTACCGCCGGATCTGAACGCGACCGCACTGAGAAGATCCGGCAAGAAAGTCAGCGGGATTGTCAATTTTTTATTTTTCTAATTTCTTTTAAATAAAATTATATCTTACAACATGCTTATTAATAGTTCCAGTGTGATGTCATTCGAAATATTATATAATATAGTTTACAAATATAATAATAATAACAAATGTAATGAGAAAATTATGGTTGGACCAGATCCCGCAAGCGGCACCCGATCACGAGTTAACTACTAGAGCACCCGCTCCTCATAGCTACCGCTAGCAGACCCTTCAGTGAGCATGACCAATACCATTTGCCATAAACATAAAACACAGATCCAATAAAAAAAAAATCGTTTGGCAAAACACGCTACACTTTACAATTATAGTAGCAACAATAAAAAAAAAATAATAAACATGTGCGTAATTTCTATCATTGTAATAAATGAAGAATTGAAGAAATTCCTGTATGAGGAGCTGCTCATTGCCAGTCCGAGTTATCATCAAGATAATCTGAGATTTTATAATAACCTTTTAGATAAAATCTACCCTTGATTGCTTTTTTGAACTTATTCACTGGCATATCTCGGATATTATTCGGTAATTTGTTGTAAAAGCGTATATTTTGCCCCATGAAAGACCTGTTAACTCGCTGAAGACGAGTACTATGTACAACTAATTTGTGCTTATTCCTGGTATTTACATGATGAATGTCACTATATTTTTCAAATTTACCTATATTTTTTTTACATACAAAACATTTTCGTATATATATTGGGATATAACAGTCAGAATATTTACTTCTTTAAATTTCTCTTTTAGTGATATTCTTGGGCCTAAATTATAAATCGCGCAGCCGGGACAGCCCTTTTTTGTAAAACAAAGATTCTATTCAATTCTACGGAGCAACCTCACAGTAATATGCCGTATGACATAAGACTATGAAAGTAAGCGAAATAAACTATTTTGGCTGTTTCAATATCGGTTAACAAGCGAATTTTTTTTACCGCATAAGCTGCAGAGCTAAGCCTACCTGACAGTTTCTCAATTTGAGGTCCCCATTGGAGTTTAGCATCTATAGTGACCCCTAAAAATGTGGTTGATTCCACAAGGTCCAGAGCCACACCATTCATTACAACATTAGTGCCCACTTGTCTCACATTGGATGTAGTGAATTTAATACGTTTGGTTTTTGTCTCATTAAGAACTAAATTGTTAGAATTAAATCAATGAACAACTTTAGACAGTGCATTGTTCACATCGTCATAATTAAGCATTTGTCTTTTAATTTTAAATAGTAAAGAAGTATCATCTGCGAACAATACAATGTTTTGATTGTCCCCTACGTAATAGGGTAAGTCATTAATGTATACAAGGAACAGAAATGGCTCCAGTATTGACCCTTGTGGAACGCCCATTTTGATAACAGAACCAGATGATCGTGCATCATTAACATCGACTCTCTGAATTCTGTTACTTAGATAGGAAATTATAAGTTCCAGAGCGTTCTTCCTGATCCCCCAGTGCTATTCAATACAAACAAACAAATCTTTCCTCTTTATAATATTAGTATAGGATGTGGTGGATTTTAAGATTGCTACAATCGTAAAATTTTTCAAGAGCTTCGTAAATAGTACTAAGACTGCACTGACTTTAATCAATTACTGCCACCATTTGGTGCTCTTTGTTACATTTAGGTAAAAGTCCGAGCAACACGTTCAATTGTTGTTGGATATTTTTTACCAAGTATTTGAAAAGAATTAGCACGCTGAAGTGGCAATGGGCAGGCCACATCGCTCGACGAACCGACAACCGCTGGGGAAGAAAGGTTCTCGAGTGGCGACCACGCATCGGACGACGCAGTGTAGGACGCCCCCCCACTAGGTGGACCGACGACCTAGTGAAAGTTGCTGGGCGTCGTTGGATGCAGGCGGCACAGGACCGCACATTGTGGCGCAATATGAGGGAGGCCTACGTCCAGCAGTGGACGGCAATAGGCTGAAATGATGATGATGATGATTTGAAAATTGATGGTTTTTTGAAAATAATTGGATTTTGTTTGATCAAGTATTTGTTTGAGTTTTTTTTTTAATGAAATGGGTGTCATAAAGGATTATCATTCACTTCATTCATTCATTTATTCCGATTTGCCGTCTAAAATGGTATAATAGGTAAATTGTCCACCTGATACGGAGGAGGCTTGAACCCAGTAGTCCCATATAATATATGAACTGATATGATTATTATTTGTCAAAGAAAAGATTTATGAAAAACAATTTAAGTGTTTATGTAATTTAAAATAAATAGACTAAACTTACAAATGTGGAGTGGCAATTATCACCTTCCATTAAGTTGCTGCTTGTCCGTTTTCCATCATACAAATAACCATTAATTTTGCAATCATGAAAATTACCATTCGTTTTTCCATCATAAAAATACCAATAATTACCATTTAGTTTTGTGTGAGTAGTAGTAGTTTAATAAAACGTAATGGAGTGATCAAAGAAATAATGACAAAAATGAAAAAAGTACTATTTATTTATATAGAAACAATTATAGTATCTTTACATGGCATATAACCTAATGCGATATTATAAGTAATAAATAATAAAATTAAGAACAATAAATTAATATATAAAATAGAATATGACAATAATAGAACACAATAAAATATATTACAAAAATATTAATTTTAATTTAAAATTATATTTTATCGAATTACATTTACCTAAACGACTGATGGACCTTAGACTCGTAGAGAAGTAAACGGTAATTTAATAATTAATCATTAATGATTTAATATACGTTTTTTTTGGGTGAGCTACGGTCTGCGCACCCGCCGCCCGGCTACGTTTGGGGCGACAGAGGGGCGGCGCGCGGCCCCGTAACCCATTCATAAAGCACGCCGCCTTCGTCGTTGGACCGACCACCGGTCCAGATTCCTTGACTTCAATGGTCGACCCGACGTGATTTAATATACAAACATGGAACTCATAGAAGGGAAAGGTGCGCTCTCGGGATTTGAACTCGAGACCTTTGCTACAGCCTATTATAATACTTTAATATATAACACTATAATAGTCTTTTGATCTCTTCATAATATAACTACCACCTGTAATCTCCCACTAGTTAGAAGAAAATACATTTGTACAGGAAATGCCACTAAATAAATACGTACTTCAACAAATTTCATTTTATTTGTTTTTTCGCACATTCCCGTTGAGGAAACAACTGAATGATTTGGAAAACGATCGACGACGGAACATAGTGATCAGGAGGCAACAACATCCTGTTGGCAAATAGCCAGTTTTCTGGCGATAAATACTCGAGTTAGGCTTGGAAAAGATATTCAGCTGAATATATTTCTTTAATAATATGGCATTTCACCGATCTATTAAATCATCAATATTCACGGTTGGATTCCTCAAAAGACTATCACTTTGTATAATATTATACCGTTTGCATTCAACGCTTTAATTTGAATTAAAATTATAGACAATCCAGCTGTTAGAAGTTGTTCTATACTGTGTCATCCGCTTTATGTTTATAACATGAGTTTTTTTCACACAAAGATTTGAACAATTGATAGTTTTGTTTTTTCTTTGAGCAGGCCATGCTCAACACACACGCTATCCACTCTGTGCGGGGCGAGGCAAGGTCGGAGCGCGGTCGCATAACTCATATTTTCCCTCGACTTCACCATTGGCCACTGGTACCAACTTCTCGTAGTCCGTAGCCAGCCCGGTGGGATACCCTTTCGGGTGTCGTCCTTCCTCGATGCCCCGCCCGGGGCGTCATCCGCACGCGGTCATCCTCTTTACTCATCAGATGTAGCTGTTCTTGCTTGAGCTGCCGATGTCAGTGTGTCAGCACGATCCATCTCGGCTCTGAACCACTCCAGCGCTTCCTTTCGCGAGACTACTGCCTTGCAGAAGGCGGTAGCCGCGGTCTAGTTCTTGATGGCTTTCAGCATCGCCCTAGCCACAGTCGAAAGCGTCAGGTTGACACCGATAATTGCAATGAGTTAAGGGCGCTATCCCGCCCACGCGGTACATACCTCGAGTGTATACTGCGCCATGTCCTCATAATAATCGCAGTAGTAGCAGGACTGTGTACTCTCCCTCCTAACTACCGTGTGCAGGTACTTGGCGAAGCATCCATGCTCCGTCAAGACGAGCACCAATCGGAAGGAAAGCACTCCGTGCTGCGAACGATTGGCAGTTGTGTGTTAGTTACCAGTACTTTGCAAATAAAACTATTTTTACGGATTTTATCACCTTTATATTTGATTTTTTATTACCCGACTTATTGAAAACTTATTAGCGATCATGTTTACGGGCGGACGCTTTACAATACATAAAAATAGTTTCAGTTTTTAGGATTCCGTACTCAAAGGGTAAAAACGGGACCCTATTACTAAGACTTCACTGTCTGTCCGTTTGTCTGTCTGTCATCAGGCTGTATCTCAAGAACCGCTATAGCTAGACAGTTGAAATTTTTCAAATTATGTATTTCTGTTGCCACTATTATAATAAATACCAAAAATAAAATAAAATAGATATTTAAGGGGACTCCCATACAACAAACGTGAGTCTTGTGCCGAAAAACTTAAAAAAAGTTACAATATGAAATTTGTGTATCTATTGTTGTACCTAGTTAATGGAACAGAACCCTTCGTGCGCGAGTCCGACTCGCACTTGGTCGTTTTTTGTTCAATACTTGCATAAACATCAGATAGCATTGTCAGTACTTTGAATTTCTTTTGCGCCCTCTAAACCATAGCGTCAAAGCCCTATGTATAAGGCTCGTACTATCGTATTATTTTTAGCTAAACATTGGGTAACGCAAGTAGAAAATTTATGACTATAAAAACAGGTGTACTATTTGGTGTTTTCTGCATATTGCTTCGATTTTTGAGATTTTCTGATGAAGTCCTTTAATGATGATCTGTAAATTTGAATCTAGCTTGCCTCTTATTTCGTGAAAAACAGGTTTGCCAAATGTAGGTGTATACACAAACAAAACAATAGTAAAAATAAACAATAGTAAAAGTAACTGGTGGAGTATATGAATATGTTTTTATAATATTTTAATGTTTAATTATTAATTAAAGTTACTCATGTGGTAACAGGTTAATAGCACCTACAACAGGTAGGAATAGTTTTCATGATAAAACCCATATTAGGCTTAGGCTAGACTACACAAGATTCGAACAAGAAATCTAATAATTGGTTATGATTAAACAACGAAATAAATGAGGCTAAAAATACATAAATAATTCTTTTTTGAAAAAAAAAAATCCGCCTTCAATATGGTAGACATTTTTTTTAGATTTTTATTACTATTTCAAAAATCTATTGTCCGATTTTGATAAAGTTTTCATGGGCCCATTTGAGAAGTATATATAGTACCCTTTCCAACAAAGAAAAAATGATCAAAATCGGTTCATAGATGACGAAGTTATCCGCGAACAAATATTAAAAAGTATATATACGGTCGAATTGAGAAACCTCCTCCTTTTTTGAGGTCGGTTAATAATATTATGTTTTTAAAATTACTGAGAGTTAGACTTTGGGTTTTTTTTCTTGATCTGTAAAAGGCGGAAACATTAATAATTTATTCTTAGTGAAGCAGGAAAAAGCTGACAGAATAAAAAATTGTAGCCTCTAAGTAATGATGATAAATTTATTTAGCTTTTGAATATTTCATCTGCCAAACCTAGTGATACACTAGCAGCCCGCCCTCGCTTCGCTTCGGTTATAGGTTATAGATTATAGTCGTTTTACCCGCGTAGGTCCCGTTCCCGTGGGAATACCGGGATAAAATATAGCCTAGTTTACGCCCTGATATTATAGCTTTCCATTGGTGAAAGAATTTTTGAAATCGGTCCAGCCGTTTTGAAGATTACCCGGAACAAACAGACAGACAAAAAAAATATAAAGTGTATTTTAGGCATAGGTATAGTGCAAATAACCGTGTGAGCATGAAAAAAGCCTATTATTTTGACATTACAAACGGACACTCCAATTTTATTTATTGTTATAGATGTGTATTACTCGAGTAATCATGAGAAATCAATAATATATATTTTTATCGCAAATTTTAAAGATGGATTCTAGGATTTCTAGGATTATAGGAGTCGCCTGGTGTCATATTGTCAAGTACTCACTTTTACTGTATACATCGGCTTAGCTTATCTCCTTTTGTATAATGACAAAGTATACAACTTGTCACTCTTATCTTCGATGACAAAATATTCATATAAGCATACAACATTTACACATTTTTTTTTTCATTTTGTCCGTGTGGTGACGGAGTAAGAATACAAATCACCACTCCCTGTCTTACCCGCGGATATCGTAAAATACGACTAAGGGATATAATACGCATATAACTCGAGCCTCCTCCACTATAAGAGGGAAATTGACCTATTATACCACGCTGGTCAGACGAGTTGGTCTAGGGTTTGAGTTCGAGTTTTCCTTCTCTTACATAGATATGTATAATTAATCCCTTGCGGGTGGTGAGTTGTATTCTTACTCCGTCACCACACGGAAATATTATTTTTTAATTAATGTTACTATGTGTTTTGAAAGTTATTTGAAAGTTGTTATTATATATTTTATCCCGGTATTCCCACGGGAACGGGAACTACGCAGGAAAGACGACTGAAACCGAAGCGAAGCGAGGGCGGGTTGCTAGTTTTAAATAAAACTACGGGTTTTATCGCGTTTGTATATGATTTTTGATTGTGCGAAGTTTCAAACACTTTATAGCGTTCATAATCATGAGCGGACTAAGTTGTCTCACGTCCAACAAATCATCGTTATAACAGAGATTTATATGTACCCGCTATAGAGATTAGTTATTAAATTTTGACCCATATTTTGGTACAAATTTATTACCAGTACAAGAAACGTTCGAATCTTCGGGCAATCAAAAATCAAATACATACGCGACAAAATCTGTAGATTAATTTACAAATATATTATTTACCGCCCAGCTGTTCTAACAACGCGTCGTTCAAAGTTGAAATGCGTATTTCGGCTGAGTGATTACGAAAAAAATGTGTAATTTCCTGGGGAACTTATACCAACTTCGATTGCCAGCCCATCTACTAGGCGTAGCGATTAACACTATTATAACCCCTTTTTGCCCATATGGTACAGATCTGAGTATTTGCTGCGTTCATCATAATCGAAGTGGTGACAGGACTGAGTGCTCTCCCTTCTCATGACCTTGTACAGGTACTTGTGGAAGCAAACATGTCTCGTAAATATCTGCACCAGTCGGATGGAAAGGACTCTTTACTGCTGACAGAACTATTACACCAGCACTGGCCTGAAAGTCTCGAGAGTCGTAACACCGTACCGAGGCTTCTCTAGCCCGACTGCCCAAAGGGTAATCAAGCACGCTGTTTCCTTGCCAAGTATTATAACTCCTGAAGATCCCCATCAATGTTCAAAAGTTATCATTATGACCTCAACTTATGTATGTCCCACTACTGGGCACGAGTTTCTTATATTATGCTAGAAGTAAATTGATGTTATTGCAGAGAAATAGACCTACTATACCACACTAGTCAGATGTGGAGTTTTCTTTTTCTTATATAGATACTGTATACATATTATAGCCCTTAGTCATCGTTAACGACATCCACTGCAACGATAGGGGATGGTAAATTTTATTCTTACTCCGGGACCACACGATAAACATGTGCAATAAGTTGGTAAGCCAAGGAAAGGATAGAGCAATATACAAATCAAATTTATGCACACCTTTCATAATAAGATCAGGCAAATATACATGCATAATACATACATAGAGTCACGCTTCTTTCCCATCGTTGTAGGCAAAGACCACTTCCCTCCACTTGCTACGATCTTGACATACCAATTTCGCCTCCTCCACATTCATTAATATCCTCGTGCGTGTTCTTCGGATTAGGTCACTTTTAACCTGACCTTTTCTTTTTTTATATATATATGAAAGATAATCTATTCATCACATCAATTATAATACGAAGCAGTGAAAGTTGATCCCAGTATGCATATAATATTTTACATACATACATATAATCACGCCTCTTTCCCATAGGGGTAGGCAGAGACCACTTCCTTCCACTTGCTACGATCTTGACATACCACTTTCGCCTCGTCCACATTCATTAATCTCCTCATACATGTTCTTCGGTTCAGGATACTCCTAACCTGGCCTTTCTTAAGAACGTCCCCGATTTGATTGTGGAACGTCCGCCTCGGTCTTCCCCTTCCAACACTTCTGTTCACATTCGCCTTATAAATTCTCCTTGTTAGTCTCCTTTCATTCATTCTCTCTACATGGCCGAACCAACTTAACATACCTTTCTCAATCCTTGTCACTACATCTACATTCATTCCACAACGTTCCCTAATCACTCTGTTTTTAATTCTATCACTCAATTCACACCAATCATGCTCCTCAGCGCTCTCATTTCCACAGCATTTATTCTACTTTCGTGATTCTTCTGCCATACCCAGCTCTCACTTCCATATATTAGAGTTGGTACAAGCACTCTCCTATGCACAGCCAAGCGAGCCTTCTTATCAACCATTCTCGCAGAAAGGATTAAACCGACTCCTTGTTTACCTGGGCTGGTGTTAGGTACCCCGGACCAGTACGCCACATAGGGTCCATGACTCGTGGTATTACATCCTTTCCGCTTTGTTTCATTCGCTCACATAACATCAATCCCTCTTTCGTCCATCACCTGGCATACTTCATCTATTTTCTCATTTATTTCTCCTCTTACATTCAGCGTAGCAAAGCGGCTCTCTGTGGGCCACTTTTCGCCCCCGATGGAAATGAGACGTGACGTGTTGCGAACCACATCGCCGCCATTCCTACAGTTTTTATTTTTATCGAAACTCATAGCGTTCACACGAGAAGCATGGGAATTACTCTGTCCATCCCAGTAGAGCCCCGCTTACTAGGATAAGGTTAGCCATATTCTGGGGTCACCCCGTGCCAGGGCAATCGGCACGCTGAAGACTAGGTTCGCCCCTAGCCACGCATCTATCGGCACGGCAGACCTTAGATTCGCGGAGGAGGAAGGAATTAAAGGAAGTGGGATAGGACTGGGCGTTATAGATAGGAAGTTAAGAAAGGATGGGATGAAAGGGATTAGGGACACCACTGCTTCGGAAGATAGGGTTTAGTACAGTGGTTGCTCGGGAAGCCGTGGACGCATACCCCGAATTATCCTACCACAATCGCCGGACAGGCATATCATGGAAGAGTAACCCCTGGCTAATAATAATAATATAATATTTTTGTCCGCAAATACCGTGCTTTGTAACACTAAGCCGGTTTGGCTTACAGCCAAACGGTGACACCCAATTGCGAATGAGTGACGTAAGTACATACTCCAGTTAGACTATAATGAAATATAACTTTGTTATCTATAAACTAATTATGTACAGGTTTATTATATATATATATATATATATATATATATATATATATGTATATATATATATATATTTCTTGTGTACGCGTGTATGTCACTGAACTCCTACTAAACGGCTGGACCAATTTTAACGAATTTTTTTGGTGTGTGTTCAAGGGGAATCGAGGATGGTTTAGGTTCACAATTGGACCGGTAGGGGCTGCTTTAATTGAACAGAACAACGTCTGTTGGGTCAGCTAGTTCGTAATAAAAGCTTAATTAAGCTTATAAGGCAATCGCTGTTCTTAAAAATATTGTTAAAGTATATGATTTATATTCCGTGTGGTAACGGAGTAAGAATATAATTTACCACCCACTTTCTTGCCCGTGGATGTCGTAAAAGACGACTAAGGGATTATTGCAGATAAGATCTATGCAAGAGAAAAATCTTCGTTATAAAACTCTATACTAACCCGTCTGACCAGCGTAGTATAATAGGTCAATTACCCTTCCATTGTGGAACAGACTCAATCCCAGCATTGGGACGTACATAAGTGAGCTGTGTTGATTATTTTATTATCTAATATTTTTATATCTATTATTTTCTTGTTTATATCTTTTTTTTTTTCATTCTTGCTATAAAGAAGGGGTTTGACACAAATATGGAACAACTATTGTGCCATGCTCTTGAACGATTTTTTTTTCAAAGCTTTATAGTGTTTTATTGAATAATGTGGCTGATATTTTATGTGATATTTTACAACTGAGGTGCTAAAGTGTGGTGTATATGATATAATAGTGATTTACATATATTTTCATGTTCATAATTCATCAGAGTATATTATAATACCGCGTGAGGAAAGACCGACGTCCTCGCCGAGGGGGGGACGTCGGTCGATAGGAGGGTACCCCAAATAGGGGGTATTCCGTCGGGCTGACCACTGATGATAAGTTAACCCTGCTCCGGTGGTCGGCCTAGCGACGAAGGCGACGTGTATCGTGGGTGGGTTGTGGGTGTGCGTGCTTACGCCCCTCTATCGCCCCGGAAGGAGTGGTGCGAGGAACGCGTCGACCGCAACCCACACCAAAAAAAGAAAGAAATGAGTATATTATAATCAAAGTATATTTGGTTTTTAGCGCCCAACTAATAGTAATGACTTGACTTTTTGACGGACGATGACTATTAATAAGTTATTCAATATGAAGAAGTATTAAATAATATACAGAGAAAAATGTAGATATAAGACTTGGCTGTATGGCCTTTGTCCCCTTTGACTGTCCCAAGGGTTGTTATAGAACCAAAAAAAAACCTTGCTATAAAGTATATTTTTCTGTCGCGCTCTGTGTAGTATAATTTTTTAATAATGTGGGTGTTTGATAACAGGTTGCTGTGTGGTAGCGGCTTCGAATACTACCAACCCTTGCTTTGCTCGTGGGTGTCGTAAAAGACGACTAAGAGCCCTAGATTGACCCGGACCAACTCCAACTGGTACCATTTGGGTCAACAATTACATTCCCAAGGAGGGTTGACGTCAGGCAGGCGGCCGGTCATAAAAGTCATTGCCGAAACTTTTTGCAATATGTCAAAACAGATGACATATTGCGTCGACCCCAAGTAATTGGGATAAGAGCAAGATAATGATGATGATGTGGGTGTTTGATAACACTACATCTTTTGATAATGTGGGCATAGGTGCGAGTTATATATTTGTTAACTTAATGATATTAGTATTTTAAGATACAGTATTGTAATTTATAACTATTTTGTCCCTAATAAATAAAATAATAATATCTCAGTGTCTGAAAACACAGGTCTACGATCAGTGTGTGTTACCAGTGATGACTTACGGCACGTAAACGTGGTCCCTCAATATAGGCCTCATAACCAAGCTCAAAGTCGCTCACCATGCTATGGAGCGACCTGTGCTCGGGATTTTTCTGCGTGATAGAATCCGAAATAAGGAAATGCGCAAAATAACGAGTATAACCGACATAGCACGAAGAATTAGCACGCTGAAGTGACAGTGGGCAGGCCACATCACTTGACGAACCGATCGCTGGGAAGGAAAATTTCTCGAGGGGCGACCATGTATCGGACAACGCGGTGTAGAAGGCCCGCCACTAGGTGGACCGATGATCTGGTGAAAGTTGCTGGGCATCGTTAAATGCAGGCCATACTTTGTGGCGTAACATGAGGGAGGCCTACGTCAGCAGTGGATGGCGATAGGCTGAAATGATGATGATGATGAAACAAAATAATTGTTTTTACCACATATTAGCTCGGTTTGTATGTAACTTTAAACGTGATTTGCTTAAAATTTTAAACGTCGCATCAAATCGAAACTTTGCACACTTATCAAAGACTAATCATCATTATCTCAGCTAATAAACGTTCCGCTGTTGGGCTCGATCCTTCTCCAAATAGGAAGGAAATCGACCTATTATATCACGCTGGTTAGACATGTTGGTATAGGTTTTTATATCGAGTTTTCCTTCTCTTGTATATATGTAACTTATACGCATACTACCTACCCAGCAGACGGTGTTCTATTGAAACCTAAAAAAATAGTGAAAGGAATTCTCCATGAAATCAATCGCAGCGCCATCTACCGGTTCCAATGATTAACCTAAACCATTCTCATATCCATCAGAACAGCCACAAAAAAATAATCAAAATTGGTCCAGCCGTTTAGGAGGAGTTCAATGATACACACATACACAAGAAACATATATATATATATAAAGATTATATTCCTTAGTTGTCTTTGCTGACATCCACGGGTAAGACAGTGGGTATCGTTAAAAACGACTAAGGGATATAATATGCATATAACATCTATACAAGAGAAGGAAAACTCGAAATAAAACCCTACTTGTTTGACCAGCGTGGTATAGTAGGTTAATATCCCTTCTATTATAGACGGTTCGAACTCAGCAGTGAGACGCATATGAGCCAAGATATTAATGATATAAGAATACAATACGCTACACTTTCCTTGCTCATAGCTATCGGAAAAGGTAACTATATGTCCCTGTAAGAGATGAAAAGCTCACAAATACTTGTATCATCTAGTGACTGTGGCTTAGGTAATAAATTTCTTTTCGATGTGACGGTAGTCCGTAATTACTAATGATTAAGTTAATGGAATACTATATCAATATTTCAGTACACAAGCTTGTGCACTTTTATTGATTTACTAATGTCTCGTCTACTCAGGTTTTAAAACTAAAAACAATAAATATTTATGGATTTTTAGGACAAAATAACGAAAAATAGAAAGTACCTACATTTTTATAACTATTAATAAATGATTATTTATACAAATAAATAAAATTGAAGTGTCTGTTTGTAATGTCAAAATACTGGGGTTTTTTCATGCTCACAGGCTTTTTCCACGACGACCTAAACCTAAAAACCTAAAAAAAATTGTCTGTCTGTTTGTTAGAGGTAATCTCCAAAATGGCTGGACCGATTTTGGTAATAGTTTATTAACAGGTAGCTGTCCAAATAAGGAGTAACTTAGGCTATATATTTATCCGGGTACTCCCATGAGAACGGGAACTATGTGGGTAAGGTGACTGAAACCGAAGAGAAGCGAGGCCGGGTTGCTAGTTAATAATATTTTATCTTCATAAAGTTGCGGCGAGAGTACAATTCACAAAATTTGGTAGTCGCTACTCTAGAACCTTTATTCCCTAATATTCATCGGTTCAGTCAGCAGTGTGGCCTACTTATTACCCCTAGCGTAAGTACTAATCTTTCAGACTATATCGGTTACACTCTCTGCGGCTTCTCGTATGGCCGATATTATCTCGAAGAGAAATTCCGAGCAGAATCTTTGAGTTATTTTACGAGGCAAATATTTAGAAACTTTATTTTTATGCCGTAATTCCTCGCTAGTTATTACCGTTTACGAGACAAATTTCTGGCATATGTTACAGCACTTATTTATGGAAAACTTATTCTGCTCGACCTTGGATAGGAAATCGTCAGTTATTATTAATATCAGTAAATTGGGCCAAATTTAGTGGTAATAAGATTGCGCATCAATAGTTCTAAACATGTTATTATAACAACTGTTGATATAACAAACTAGCATCAAATCATTCATTGTGAATATTATTATTGTTTTCAACTTTTCTTGCTCTGTAAGGTAGCGTTTACTTCTGGGATGGTGTATATAGAGTAATAATACAAATATGCATGCAAGTAATCCATGCAAATGAATCCATGGTACAGCTAGTATTAATATAAAATTTTTAATATTTTCTTGCTACTAGAAATACTGAAAAACTGTACCAACGAATATAAATTCTCGAGGATAGGATAAAATTATTCTTGTGTAGTTTCTTAACGGAGAATGTGTTTCACATTCTTGTAGTTTAAGCTCGTGTATTAAAATCAAGAATAATGAACCAGTTTTATTAAAACAGACAAGCCAGGGATTCAGTTCATAATAGAGAAGGTATTTTAATTTTAGAATGCAATTTAAACATTATTTATCTAATGATATATTATGTACAAGCAAATGCAAATGCAAGCAATTATGTAAAAAATATCGAAAAATGTGTTAAAAAATATTTTATGTATCTTAGTAACGAAATCCGTGTCCATATGATGACGGAGTAAGAGTACAATTCACCACCTCATTTTATTCATGGGTGTCGTAAAAGACGACTAAGGTATATAATATTCATATATCTAGCGAGCGAACGAACGTACGAAAAACGAACTATCTAACCGTTTGCGTTAGGACAATAAATGACATTACCAGGAATTGCGACGCGACCTTTCGACGAATCAGTTATCTTGTAAGATGGTGGTGGCGTAGGTCAGGAATAAAGAGGAATCTCCACGCTGACATGCACCACTGCCAGCGTTTGGAGCGGCCCGCCTAGGGACACGATATCGAAACGAAAGTATCGATCCTACTCATGAGTAGTATCGAAGAAAAAGTATCGTATTCAGTAATGTATCGAAACAAAAGTATCGATACTCCAAAGTATCGAGTACTGAATACTTTTCCTAGAATCTACTAGGTCGTGATGAGCTGTTTTTTTTTAAGGTTCATTACGCTTTAACTAGATGGCGTTACCATAAGCATGTGCCGTAAGGTCAAGTTTAACATGGATACTTTCTACAATTTGTTCGATACGATACCTGCCTAAAAGTACTCATTGTGTAAAAGTATCGAATAGAAAGTATCGAGTACAAAAGTATCGGTATCGAAAGACAGGTACTCGATACCTAAAAGTATCGATACTTTTTTCGTGTCCCTAGGCTCCTTAGCTGAGGCTTATATCGTATTAGCCGACGCCGCAGATGGTGGGATAGAGAATTAATATATTCTACGTATATGAGAACGTGAAAGCAATGCTCTGACAATAAATGTAGCAAAGGCGACGACAAGAGTAGTTATACGTAATTCTTACCCAATGGACAGGAATGTATTCAAAGAATCCGTTCAGGTTATCCACTCAATTGACAGTCAAGGGTAATACGGCAGGAAAGGGTACCTCCCTCAGGGTATTCCGTCGGTTCGGCGCCGAGCGACGAAGGCGACGTGCTATGGGTGGGTTACGGGGCCGCGCGCCGCCTCTCTATCGCCCCGGACGGACCACCAAAAAAAAAAAACAGAAGAAGGGTAATACAGGGTGATACGGCAGTTAATAGGGCTGTACTTTGCCCTGCGAGTGGGGTTAGACTAACCATAGCTTGTAAGTAAAGCATTGCTTTTAGTCGCCATATATTAGATACATGGTTTTAAATTGCACAGATGTATATTTAAAAATGTGATACAAGGTGACGAGATATGAGCGATTGAGTCATGAGTTAGAAATTTAAGTTACTTCGATTTTACGTGCTAAGGCCTTTAAAAAGTTATCAGTTATTTTCAGTGGACTGTTTAGAATTAAAAATATAAATACGGCAGGTTTCGGCGGGTGGACGGGCCGGGGATTAGTCCACCACACACAGAGAGACCGCGTTAGGGCGATGCTCCGGCAACACTGTCTTGTAGCTGGGGCGTCAAATGGGACGATACTCGAAAGGGTAACCAGTCGGGCCAGCCACGAAAGTCAAGGAATCGGAACCAACAGTCGACCCAATGACGTTGGGAAGGGAATACGGGAGGTTATAGGGCTGCAAGCCGTCGCCCATCCGATGCCCATCCGTCGCCCCGGGCGGATTGAACAGGGTGTGTACCTTAGCCTTACCTACCTTAGTCTATAAAAAAAAAGGTTTCACATCACTTTACTGCCTTTCGTTCACCCCTGATTATTTGAACAAGGTTGTGACTTATGAAAAAAAGGAGGTAGCAGAATGTATATATTATTTGCTATAAATTATTGATCACAAAAAGTTCAGCACAATTTAATTTTCTGTTAGATAAGAGGATGGTTTGTAGATTATAAAATATAACGACTCATAGAAGTGGAAGAACGGATCATAAAATATGAATGAGTTACTTTAATATACAATATGTCGGTGATGAGAGTACGGGTTTTATATCAAGTTTTCCTTCTCATGCATTCATGTGTATTTTGAAGTACCTTCTCCCTCTATCTTTTAAATTGGTAAATGATATAGGAATATTTTAAGTGAAATTTTTTACAGTTTCGAATGGCGATTAAATTTATATAAGTCACACTCATCTTGCCTGTGGATGTCGTAAAAGACGACTATGGGATATAATATGCACATAACTTCTGTGTAAGAGAAGTAAATCTCGAATTCCGTGTGGTGACGGAGTAAGAATACAATTCACCACCCCCTCTCTTACCTGTGGCCCTTGTGGGTGTCGTACGAGACGACAAAGGGATTATAATATGCAAACATCTATGCAAGAGAAGGAAAACTCGAAACAAAACCCTATGCCAACACGTCTGACCAGCGTGGTATAATAGGTTCCCTCCATAGTGGAGGAGACCCGAGCCCAACGTATATGGGCTGAGATCGATGATCATCTGTACCTGATCATCTGTCAATGTCAATATATATGTAACGATAAATGTTAAACTCAGAAAAAAATTAAAAAGTGTTCATTTATAATTTTAATTCAAAATCGAATAATTAATTTGAATATCTATAAATAACAGCTGTTTCCTCATAGTATTAACTTTGAACTTCTGTTAGCAGAAATCATGACTATTTTGTAATATTTTTTGTCGCAATATAGTCTTGAAAAAATCTCTCATACAGGCCGTTCTTAGAATGCAATTAATGGGACTTACATTTTTCTTATAGATGATAATTGTCGTAAATAACCATTAAGTTAAAAGGAGGGGAACGAAACCATTTCATTCAAAAGTTGTAAGAGGATAATTATACGATGAAATGCCATGATTTTAATGTTTAATGTAAAATAAAATGACGGAGCGAAAATTTTCTGATGTTTAAAAATAGAGTATGGTTTGTTTCATTTGTTATGCTGTATGGCGGTGGTTATGATAACCCTTACAATACTGGTGAGTTTTGTAAATGACAACTAAAAGCTTTACATCGATGTGGGTATATAATGCCGTGTGGTGATGGAGTAAAGAATAGAATTCACTACTCCCTATCGTACCCGTGGATGTTGTAAAAGATTATTAAGGCATATAATATGCATATAACATTTTTAGAATTGAAATTATCGTGAGATTGATACATATTATAATATCTATAACGGCAAAACACTCACGTACTGAGATAGATTACGTCGAGCCGGGTTTCGAGCAGTGCACGCCGGGGCCTCGCAGACCCGGCTGCGCACTCGCCCTGATGGTGAGCATCGGACATGCTCATGCTCACATGCAAGAGAAGAAAAACACGAAATAAAACCTTATAGCATCACGTCTAACCAGCATGGTATAGGTCAACTGCCCTCCTATTGGGGAAGAGGCTCGAATCCAGCAGCGGGACGTATATGAGATATGAGATCTGAGACGATGGTTATCTAATATTTTTCTCGATTTCACGTGTTTCACAATATAAAACACCTTATAGCAGACCCGTTTAGAAGCTATTTATAGGCTCACGCCGATAATATAATAAGAACTAAACATACAGTTCATCAAAAAATTCTCCTGCGACCTTGCTATTGAGAAATTTCTAAGAAAATCCTCGAAAGACATGAAGATAAATTACCAGGCACGATTGATTTTTGCCTGACATAGATTTCATCTCACTCAGGACTTCAGTAGCGTATTTATTGCAATTATAAGCTAAATAATACTTTTAAAAAGATTTGTTTATAAAATAATAATCCTGCTCTAATAAATATTTTTATGGGTTATGACAGATTTTACAAACTTACAATTAATCAGATCAATAATTTGTGGACTACACAAAGAATTATGTGGGTATTGAACCTTCAAGTCACTCTTCGGAAATTGTTGCTTCGACCACTATAGCCTTACTGCAGTCAAGTTAATTTCTTTTAAATAAGCTAATAATTCATAATAAAAAAATGGTATTAAGACCAATCCGTGTGGAGATGACTTACTGCACTGAAACGTGGTCTCTAAATGTCGGCCTCATAAAAACGCTCAAAGTTGCCCAACGTGCTATGGAGAGAGTAGACGTAGTATGGTATTTCTCTACGTGATAAAAGCCGGAACACGGAAATCCGTAGAAGAACGGATATAACCGATATAGCCCGCAGAATTAGCATTGAAATGGCAATGGGCAGGTCACATCGCTCGTCGAACCGACAACTGTTGGGGAAGAAAGGTTCTCGAGTGGCGACCACGAATCGAACGACGCAGCGTAAGAAGATCTACCACTAGGTGGACGAGGATATTTTCAAAGTCGTAGAGAACCTTTAGATGCAGGTGGCGCAGAACCGTTCCAAGTGGCATTCTCGTGGGTAGGCCTACGTCCAGCAGTGGATAATGAGACTGATGGATGTATGTGGGAGATGAGGAAATGGAATTCAACAATTCTTTTTTTAGCTATGGTTATCATAGAAGATCATTATGGCATATAGTATCAATGTATCAAACACAGAAAAGTGGATATATTTTTTTTTTGATGGGCTATGGTCAGCATACACGCCGTCCATTCCGTCCACGGTGACAAAAAGGCGGCGCGCAGCCCCATATTCCACCGTATTCTCTCCTCTTCACTATTAGACCGACCACTGGTACCAAGTTCCTTGACGTCCGTGACCAGTTCAGTGGGATACTCTTTCGGGTTCAGCTTCTCCCGACGCCCCTATAGGGCGTCGCCTTCATGCGGTCAGTCTCTCTGCGGGTGATAGATTATTCCTCAGTCTAAAATAAATTTCTTTACCGAACTGTCTCAACAGCGTAGTATAGTAGGTCAATTTTTTTTGCCCTTTATGGATAAGGTCGATATTCCATGTGGTGACGTAGTAAGAATACAATTTCACACACTCTTTTACACCGTAAAAGACGACTAAGTGATATAATATGCTTATAAAATCTCTGTAGGCAAAAGAAAAGTCTAAATAAAATCTGATAACCCGTTCAACCAGTGTGGTATAGTAGGGCAATTACCCTCCTATTATGGAGGAGGGTCGAGCCCAGCAGTGGAACGTATATGAGCAGTAGTGTGTCTGGTATATGGATAAGGCCCCAGCTGTACAGAGAAAAGATGCCAAGAACACTTGACTATTCACAGATTACACAAGAACACTAAACAGCCGTTAATATATTAGTAACTAATGAACGTTAAACATAACTTTGACTGTTGTGGGCTGGTAAATTTAAACTTATTTTCATAGAAAAAGGGGTACCCAAAACATTTATTGCAGCTATAAATTTTAAAGAACATTATTTACACAAAGCCCGGGAGACGTTAAAGACCATTTTCGAAGGAGCACCGAGCGAAAACGATTTGTGTTACAATGAATTTATGCTTTTAGGTAGACCTTAACGGCCTGAGTTTTAAAAGGATAAATCCTTCGATTGCATTATACATATTATTCAGTACAAATTGATTCTTCATCATCAACTAGTATGACAGAATAATATCTATTTAACGTAACAAACCAATATAAATGAACATTTTGATAAATTTCTCCACATAAATTCAGGCTTCGTTTTTCCAAATTTTTGATTTTTCAGGTAATTGTAAAAATACAGTTAACCATCTCTTCTCTTGCCCGTGGGCGTCTTGAAAGACGATTCTAAGATATAATATGCAGATAAAATCGAAGTAAGAGAAGAAAAACTGGAAATGATACACTATGCCAATACGTCTGACTAGCATAATATAGTAGGTAAAATTTTCTCCTATAATCGAAAGGGCCTTTTATATTTTTTCTTTGGATTGGCCTAATAATAGTGCACCCGCCGCTCGGGTCCGTCCGGGGCGATAGAGGGGCGACGCCCGCCCGCGTAACCCACCCATGTAGCACGTCGCCTTCGTCGTTGGGCCGACCACCGGTGCAAAGTTCCTTGACTTCAATAGTCGGACCGACGTAATACCCCGAGGGAGTACCCTCTCCCATCGACGTGCCATTCCCGGGACACCGATCGCCATTGCGAAGCTAACCTCTGCGTAGGTAGCGGCTTAAATCCCCGGTTCTGTCACGGAGAAGGAGAAGGCCCTAGCCCAATAGTGGGACATTTGATATTTTCCGTGTGGTGTCGGAGTAAGATTACAATTCACTCTGAATTATAATCTTACTGCATATAACATCTGTGCAAAGGAAGAAAAATTCGAAATAAAATCCTATAAATATTCTAAAAACCTATCATCAGATTGGTCTGGGGCTACCACTGAGAACATCGAGCAAAAGCTCAGCAAACTCGCCTTATGTTTTAAATCACTTTTTGTCTAAAATTATGCAGAATTACCGGGGTATATTTCTTCCAATTATAATACAAATATATACATATTATGCCTGAAATAAATGCCACTAGTGGCATACGTATACGAACTAAACTACTAGAGTAACCATCACTCGCCTCTACCAGATTAGTGGTAAGAAAGAGACCTGTTCCATTTACCATATGTTTACCTTATATTATAGTGAGCTATTTTTCAGTGAGAAAACTAAATCAAAAGTAGCAAATCACAATTAAAACATTAAAATAAGAAAAACATTGTGAAAATATAATCCGTATTAGTCGGTATGTAACTTACTTACTTAACTTTAATATTGAAACATTACATCCTAATATTATGAATGTAAGTGTGTTTTTTTTTTGTTTTGTTACACGTTATCTACTAAAACAATTTTAAAAATTCTTTCTGCTTATAACATGGAGATCAGCGAGTAGAGAAGGAACGAAAATCCACAAAACAAAAAACATAATATCGGTCTAGACGTTTAAAAGGAGTTCCGTCATATACAGATGTACCGAAGAATTATATCATTATTATCACTCAATCTTTTGCCGTCCACTGCTGGAAGTAAGCCTCCCATCTCTTACCCAATATGCCCACAGGAATGGGTATAACGCGGGTGATTTTTATCTATACCAATAAATAAAATTGGAGTGTCTGTTTGTAATGTCAAAATAATAGGCTTTTTTTCATGCTCACACGGTTATTTGCACGACACCTATGCCTAAAATAGCGATTCAAAAATTTTTGTCTGTCTGTCTGTTTGTTCCGGGTAATCTTCAAAACGGCTGGACCGATTTTAAAAATTCTTTCACCAATGGAAAGCTATAATATCAGGACGTAAACTAGGCTATATTTTATCCCGGTATTCCCACGGGAACGGGAACTACGCGGGTAAAACGACTGTAACCGAAGCGAAGCGAGGGCGGGTTGCTAGTTTATATATATAAAGACAACACTCTGCACTAAGGAAATAATTTTTGTATTTCGGGGGACTTTATAAACATACTAGTAACCAGCCCTCGCTTTGCTTCGGTTTCAGTCGTCTTACCCGCGTAGTTCCTGTTCCCGTGGGAATACCAGGACAAAATATAGCCTATGTTACTCCCTGATATTATAGCTTTTCATTGGTGAAAGAATTTTTGAAATCGATTCGATGGTTTAAGCGTGAAAGCGTAACAAACAAACAAACAAACTTACTTTCACATTTATAATATTGGTAAGGATAAGTATCGGACAAAAATTACATCCAAACTCGATACAACAATTTGTGGATCTCACAAAGTGTTGTCCTGCTTGAGATTCGAACCTCTTGACGCTAGCACTATAGGTGGATTAATCTTATCAACTAATCCTTCAGTGGAATCGTGGAAATTTGCTATCTATGTAGTCGTAATCAAAACAAACGCATTTTTGTATAGTCTAGGAGTCGAACTAATTTCAATCATCACCCTTCATGAAAATAATAATATATCAAATACGTCTCTGCAATTATCCCAGTAAAGTTGCTGCAAAAATTATATTCGTGATATGTATGTATTTATTATCACCTAATTTATCTAGCCTAATTCATAGCGTGTGAAAAAGGTTCTAGATTTGATTATAGGATTAATTGATAAAATACATCTCCTCAATAATCGGTGACCACCGTTATCAGCTTCTTGTGATCGGTGGCCTGGCCTGGGCGTTACCTTTTCAAGTAACATCTCCGGACGATACCTTGGCATCACTACGTCTGGACTTCAACTTGTTCGATTGAGCCTGTCTGCAGATATTGAGCCAATTGCAAGTTCGTCCAGCTGCAGTTGAGTTCGCCGTTAATTAAGATTTGTCCGAATATATAAGTGCACTTCATCACAGCTCTTATGGGACATATATTACTAGACTTGAGTCTCCTCCACAATGGGAGAGAATCTGACTTATTACACCACGCTGGTCAGACTGGTTATTTCATCGTTTTATTTCAAACTAACCGACCAGGCGAACTTCGTACCGCCATAATTTTTTTCGTAAATATATTTTCTAAATTGCCGAATATATAGTCTCTAACGGAAGTACCATTACAGCTATGTCAGGAAAGATTCAATCGTCTTGGTCGCGGCATTGTTAATGATGATTCAAAGAGAACACTAATTACCGATTATTGATTTCTGAAAAAATTATAACTATCAAATTATGAACTATACTTAACTATAGACAAAATTACGTTTAGCTGTCATTGGCATTTTGTTATTACATATCAAATGTGTTTTTTATCCTACGTTTCATAGTGACTTGTATTTTCTTTGACGTGAGTTTCGGCGCGAATATGGAAATGTCATGTTAAGCTCTTGTATTATATTCATTACTAGCAACTTGCTTCGCTTCGGTTTTAGTCGTTTTACCCGCGTAGTTCCCGTTCCCGTGGGAATACCGGGATAAAATATAGCCTAGTTTACGCCCTGATTTTATAGCTTTCCATTGGTGAAAGAATTTTTGAAATCGGTCTAGCCGCTTTGAAGATTACACGGAACAAACAGACAGACAGAAAGACAGACAAAAATTTTTTAATCTGTATTTTAGGCATAGGTGTCGTGCTAATAACCGTGTGAGCATGAAAAAAGCCTATTATTTTGACATTACAAACAAACACTCCAATTTTATTTGTTGGTATAGATTTTAGTATTTTATAGTGTTATATTGAATAATTTTGCTGATATTTTATGTAATTAAATACAGTTAAGGTACTGAAGTGTGGTGAATGTGATATAAGAGTGGTGGAAAATACACCTAATGTATTTTCATTTTCTACTGAAATTCCCTGAGAAATCATTTAATTAGGTTTTAAGCGCCTAATTATTGCTAAAGACTTGACTTATTGACGGACATGATTATAAATAAGCTATTCTATATAAAGAAATGAAATAAATGAAATAATATGAAGAAAATTATATCACAATTGGCTGTATGGGCTTTGATCCCTTTGCCTGTCCGAATGGACAAACATAAACAAAAAAAAAATCTATTTGACATTTTGTGTGACGTCACACGGGAAGGCGATCGAACGGGATAAAAAGTAGCTCATTGCCATTAAGAAGAAGAAGAAGAATGGGATAAAAAGTATCCTATGTCCGTCTTCTGGTTCTAAGCTACCTCCCCACTAATTTTCAGCCAAATCTGTACAGCCGTTTTTGAATTATAAACGTAGTAACTAACACGGCTTTCTTTTATATATATAGATTGTCCTTCTCTTGGTATAGTTGTTATATGCAAAATATATCCCGGGGAACGATAACGAGGGAATTTGACCTTACTAGACCATGCTTGTCAGACAGGTTGATATAGGGTCTCATTTTGAGTTTTCCTTCTCTTGCATAGATGTTATATGCATATTATATCCCTTAGTCGCCTTTTATGACACCCACGGGCAAGGGGGTGGTGAATAGTCTTCATATTTCGTCACCTCACCTTTTTCTACCTTTCGTCAATCGATTCACGTTTTCGTTTCTTAATATATCATATCAATGACTAAATATCCATTTAAAGTGTTATATTTTTAGTACATTTAACTCACTTTGAACTGTAAATCAAAACAGTAAATTTTTCTTTGCATGTCATCTAAGTCATCTAAGAAAAAAAAAATACAATTAAAATATAAGCTTGCTTGTGAACTTTGAATTATAAATGTGACTGGTAAACTAATTTTCTGTTCAAATTAACGAGTTTAGTGACAAAATTATGCTCTCAATTAGTTAATATAAAAAAATTTTAGTACATAACTTTCTTTTTGGCTGCAGTCCAACATTTTGGCATTATTTTCTTCAATACATTTTTCACAACTTTTCTGTTAGAGTAAATTTCAATTATAGATTATGCGCCAGAATTCGACGATCATCATTATTATTAGCTTTACTGCATCAGTAGGTACCATTACCATCGTTACCATTTTGTTCATACCTTGTAATGTATGATACAGACATATTTTTTTCTCTAGTTGATAGTTAAACACATTGTAAAAGTCGGTTACGAACTATGTGCCTGATTTAATATTTATTTGGGAATACTAATGCAGTATTTCGAAATACTAATACAATTTATCAGTGTGGTGACGGAGTAAGAATACAATTCATCGCTTTCACGTGGGTGTCGTAAAAGACGACAAAGGGATATAATACGCATATAACATCTATGCAAGAGAAGGTAAACTTGAAATGAAACCCTATACCAACCTGTCTGACCAGCATGATAAGGTCAAATTCCCTCCTATTGTGGAGGAGGCTTGAGCCCAATAGTGGGACGTGTATGGGCTGAAATGATGATGATAATGATTAATGCTCTTTTCATATTTTAATAACGTAAAAATAAAGTCATCAGTTAGACTTACATTTAACACTAACATGACTAGCTTTCACTTTTAAGTTGTTTCTATTTATATTTTATCAACAGCTTACTTGTCAGTATTTCTTTCACCTGTAGGTAGGCGAGATGTATCTCCTTCTCACCCGTTCTTCGTTCGGCGCACTATCACACGACTTAAACTTCAGTAGCAAAAGACATTCTTCAAAAAATGTAATAAACAAAATTAAAATTTATGTAATCCTCACTATGAAAAAAAATGTGTCCGACTAAATTGGTCGACATCATCCCAGTCGTTTTTATCTTGCCGTCTGTACATAGCGAGAAACACGGTCCTCTGCAAAATTTAATCCAGGGATAAAGAGTATCGCTATCCCGTATTCCCCGGTATATTTTTGGATATATTTCCGGGTTATATCCCGCCGAGTGGTCACATAGGGGATTTGTTCCCCACCCTCTCTTGAAAATTTTCTTCTCACAATTGCCGTTTTTATTTTGTTGGAGTGAAGTTAATCTACATATTTGTGCAGCTACGGGCCTTGGAGTGGATTTCATTTTGAGATTCTGTTTACATTTTCCATAAGTTTTAGAAGCTTAAGTTTTTTTATGAACTTCATTAAAAAATAAATCGCTATAATGCGAAGAACTACACACATATGATACTGACCAAATGTGTGTAGTTCTTCGCATTACCATTAGGTAATTAGACTGTTTGCACATGTGGCATAGTGGTTAAGATTCCGAACCACCGTGTCAGTGTCGTGGGTTCGAATCCCACGCAGGACAACTTTGTGCAAATTGTTGTTTTGCGTCTGGATGTAATTTGCGTCCGTTAATTATATGTTTGCAAAGTCTCCTGAAATACAAGGACTACTTCCTTAGCGTGAATTGTTGTCCTTTTCAAAACAAAACAAAAAAAAAATAAATACAAACAAAATTCAAGAAACATCAAGAAATTCAAGAAACACCCTCACTCGAATTATACTTTTGTGATTTGTGTAAGTAATTGTTTTATGTGAGCCTCGAACATATGATAATCGCCACAAGATTTCACTCCATAAGTCACTACACGAAGATTAATAGTAAGTTTAGACTACGACACTATATACGGTACACTTAACGTATAGACCGAGTGTCTTAAATAAACGCGAGTGTCTCTAATTGCGAAATTTATTGTGAAACGATAATTAGTGTCGCATCAGCCGCTGTCTGAATACGTTACAAGTGTTTAGTGTAGTCGAAAAGCTTTCAAAACGATTTCTACATTTTCAATACACCGCGTTTCAATACATTACACCACGTTTCAGTGCACGAAATGCGTCTTACACGTAGCAAGGAAACTAAAAGAAAACTTACCATTTTTATAGAGGAGTGAGTTATAGGAGTAACTTTTTCTAATGAATGTTCAAAATTTACATATTTTATTCGACAGAAGTTTTTATAATATTAATAACTAGCTTTTGCCCGCGACTTCATCCGCGTAGAAATGATGTGTGGCAGAGGCAATCACAGATAATTGCGTAGTGCGTTCAGGGTTCTGCAGGCTCACTATTGCTCTGGATGATTTAATGCGAATCTGGTATATCAGGGAGGCGCTGTTATCAGGGGGTGCTTCTATACCTAAGACGGCTGACTCCAGACTAATTGAAGCGGCGCAGTGGCCTCTACGTGAAGCGCGCAGGAGACTTTGTGCTAACACCTATGTTGTCGGCGCTCAGCTCAGTGGTACAAAAACATTAAAAGAACGTGAGGGGCGTGCGGGTATTCTGAATTTAGTGTTAAAGTTAATCTTAGAAACGATTAAATCAGAATCAATAAGGTTATTTCACTTAACTTTAATAATAATAAATAAGTCTGTTCATGGTCTGTTCATTATAAATTTTATACATTACTGTGTATTGTTGTAATTAGTCCTATTGATAAGTAAGTTTGCTTTATGTGAAATGTATTTGTAACAGTTGTGTTAATCCTTAATAATTTAAGACAAATAAACATACAACCTCGACGTCGTGATGACTTATGGCACAGAAACGTGGTCCTTAAATGTAGGCCTCATAACAAGGCACGGGATTTTTCTGCGAGATAGAATCCGAAATACGGAAATCCGCAGAAGAACGGATAACCGACATAGCACGAAAAACGAGCACGCTGAAGTGGCAATGGGCATTCCACATCGCTCGAAGAACCGACAAACGCTGGGGAAGAAAGGTTCTCGAGTGGCGACCACGTATCGGACGACGCAGTGTAGGACGAACTAGGTGGACCGACGACCTGGTGAAAGTTGCTGGGCGTCGTTGGATGCAGGCGGCACACGACCGCACTTTGTGGCGTAACATGAGGGAGGCCTACGTCCAGCAGTTGACGGCGATAGGCTGAAATGATGATGATAATAAACTGTTTTGATTCGTCTTTAAGGCTATGATACAGTTATTAATTTTACTTGTAGGATGTTGTAATGTATAAATGTTTAGTTTATAATGATTAAAACGAACATCAAAGGCGTCAATAATGAAAATTGTAATAACTTTAACCCTTCACCGCAATTAAAATCATACAGCAAGTTCTATTTGCTCAACAAGATATACCAAACACGACTTTATACTAGAAATATCAAATTGCTTAAATTTACCGAACACCAGCGAAGTTTGCCGAGATGAGACGAACTTCACTGAGACTTGTTTGTACATAATTATGAAAAGCTCTCATTTAAGGTAGTTATGTCTATTTTGTATTAACTGTTTCTATAATTTTATGTATTCAATGAAATATTATGATACACTAATTATGGCAGTAGATTCTCTTGCACGAACTAATTACATATCTTATCTTATATCTTTAAACGAGCAATTCTTGTATATATATATTCAGGATCTCGGAAACTGCTCCAACGATTTTGTTGAAACTTGGCATACTAGAGGATTCGGGTCCAAAAAATCGATCTAGCTAGGTTTTATTTATAGAAAATGTTCTTTTGTCGGTGTTTTTAGCATAACAATGGCATTAAATTTTAAAAGAATATGAATTTAAATTTCGTTGTAAACGTCAAGAGTTCCGGTAGCTCAGTTGGGGACGGCCGATTTTAATTTTGAGTTTTGTAGCATCCAAACAGCGTCGGTTCGAATCTCGGTGTTATTATTATTCTCTTTTTGTAATTTTTTTATATAATTTTTAGTTTTTATTAATATATCTAAATAAATTCTATAAAAATATTCCGAGCGAAGCTCGGTCAACTTGATATTTATTACTACTAGCGGTCGCCGAGTGGTCGAAATTCAGCCAGAATTCATTTAAATTAATTGTTCGCCCACGCAATTTTCTTCTAATTTTATTTATGTATAAATGTATATTAAGTAAGCTGTATTTCACTGATAACTAATAGGTATAAAAGAAGAAATGTCTATCAGATATAGTCATCATAATTGTGATTGATATTCAATTCGACCAGATATATCGCTCGTGGAGAAAATCATGTACATCATCAAACGTTGGTCGGCTGTTGGACTATATTATTGCTATTAATTGATTGCGGCACTGGCAACGTTCTGTATTATCTTACAAAACATTATAGAGTAAAAAAAAATCATACGTACTTATTATCTCAATAGTCATTATGACAACTTTAAAAGATTAAAGAAAGAAATGACTGCCCGCTGAGTTTCTTGCCGGATCTTCTCAGTTTGTGGCCGCATTCCAATCCGGTGGTAGATTATTGTATTGTGTTCAAACGGAGTGTAAATTTGACAATATGCAATTTGATTAACTTGACCCAGACTGATGATGCGCGATGTTTAGCTAACATTTATAAGTCGCTACGCTTTTATTTGATTTTATGTTATCTATACAACTCATGAAACCTGCTCTATCAATAATAGCCTATTGGATAAAATAAGTTATTTTTAAATTGAACGGTTATTTTGGTCTTTAAGATTAAAAACAAAAATTATAAAATAATTTGTCTATCATTGTTATTATTTCAGCTCCTGTACGTCCTACTAATGAGCTCGAGCCTCTCCCGTAACAGGAGGAAAATTGACCTTCTCTTCCACGTTGGTCAGACGTATTGGCAGAATTTTATACTGAGGTTTCCTTCTCTTGCATAGATGATATCCGATATTCGGATGTAGCAAATCGAGAAAATTGCCGTGCGTTTAGGCGCTTTTGCCATACCTACTATTGTAACCAAACCTAAAGCTCACAAATAGCTTCATTAAGCTCTGTCCAATTCATGGTGCTGTACCGCTGCGTTTCACGTAGTTGTACAAATTCTTATTTACTGGCTTATTAGCCAACTTTGCTTCATGTCTCCCACTTTGCATAGGATGGAAGTGGAATCTTTCCAACTCCTCCTGCTTTTCTTTTCTAATTAAATTTGTTGCGGGTCCCAAGACAATTAAAGGCGTTTCCTAGGACTTCCTGAGGGTCAAACCTCAGTGTTTTATACGGAGACCATTGTGGATCCTAGCTTACAGGAGTTACAGTGGTGGGAATGTGTGGTGGGAATAGTCCCAAAAAAAAAAGATGATATCCGCTCGTCATATGCCTTAATCGACTTTTACGACACCCATGGGTAAGAGAGAGGATGGTAATTTGTATTCGTACTCCATCACCACACGGAACAACACCCTAAGTGGTATAATCTCTATTACTCAGTAACGGACCTGGATATCTATACAAATAAATAAAATTGAAGTGTTTGTTTGAAATGTCAAAATAATACGTTTTATTCATGCTCTCATGGTTATTTACACAATACCTATTCCTAAAAACCACTTTAAATTTTTTGTCTGTGTTCAATGCACATTGAACATGCAACGCAGCAAATTCAAAAGTAGAGCATGTCAACATACAAGTAAAGCATGTCAACATACAAATTTGCAAAATTAGCACTGACATGATTAAAGACACTGCGTTATACTTTACACTTACGACACACTAACACAAAATGGTATATGTGTGTATTAGCAATAAGTAGTATATAAGGTGTACATTGTGTAAAATAAATCAGATTTGAATTTATTCATCTCTCAGTTACATCCCTCTCACTGTGGCCAAGACACCCTTAGCCGTCAGTTCTGATCAGTCTAGTGAGTCTGCTTGACTGGCAGTGAGAGTTACTAATCCTCCACCCAAACCTCCATCTCACTGTGGCCAAGACACCCTTAGCCGTCAGTTCTGATCAGTCAAGTGAGTCTGCTTGACTGGCAGTGAGAATTACCAATCCTCCACCCAACATCCATCTCACATCTACCTGTCACCTTAGGTAGCGCGGTGCAGGTATCCCATCAGATAGGCTAAGAACTTAAGGGCTTTAGGTACTTCAAACTATAACCTTAGGTTCTTCTGTCAAACACGGCGTTAGTCCACTAGCCCAGACTACGCCTGTACAGTCTGTCTGTCTGTCTGTTCCAGGTAATCTAAACGGCTGGATCGAATTTAATAACATTTTACAGGTTTATTTACATTTAACATTCTACAAAATTTTGTCCGGTCTGGGAATCGAACCCGAGGCCTCATGGACTGCATTCGTGTATCGTAATATTTTAGAAGATATTGAAGACTTAAAACGCGGCAGCAAGGCGAATGAAAGCGAGGCGAAGCGAGGGCGGTTTGCTAGTATGTACTAAAAATAAAGGTGAATTATTATAAACGAAAAAAAAAATCACGCGAAAGTTTTAAAAACTCGTAAACGACCAAAAGTGCGATACTCAAAAGATCCAATTTACGTCTTATTGTATTACAGTCAAATGACAAAAGATAAACTGAAGCATATTAATGGAGAAAGTCTCAAGTAATCGGATAGAAAACTTCGATAAATTGCATTATAACGATTTTTTCATGCTCCTTTTATATTTGAATTCGTATTGATTGTAATCCTTACTAATATTATAAATGCGAAAGTAAGGATGTTTGTTTGTTTGTTACGCTTTCACGCTTAAACCACTGAACCGATTTCAAAAATTCTTTCACCAATGGAAAGCTATAATATCAGGGAGTAATATAGGTTATATTTTATCCCGATATTCTTACGGGAATGGAAACTACGCTGAGGGTAAGGCGACTGAAACCGAAGCAAAGCGAGAGCGGGTTGCAAGTATTTAATACTTGCGACCCGCCCCGGCATCGCACGGGTCCAATCTTGGTACTAAATATACTACAGAATGTCTTTATATACAACGTTTACAGTTTTTTAGAAGTTACTCTTAAAAGCGCGATATATTATGTATTATGTATATAAACCTTCCTCCTGAATCACTCTATCTATTAAAAAAAACCGCATCAATATCCGTTGCGTAGTTTTAAAGATCTTTTTTTTTAGCATACATAGACACAGACAGACAGCGGGCAGCGACTTTGTTTTATACTGTGTAATGATTATTTTGCTGTAATATAAAATACGGATTATTATTATTATCATCTTGCATTTATTTAAAAAAATTGGGGTTGCCGCATTATGTAATCCAATGCACTCTTTTAAAATTCGACAGCACAGCTGGCCTAGTGATTAAGATACCGACCTACCGTGCCAGTGTAGCAGGTTCGAATCTCATGCAGGACAACACTTTGTACGCAACACAAGTATTATTTCCTGTAGAGTGTTTAAAAAGAAAACAATATACAGATAACAATACAAGTTATTAGGTGCTGGAGAGATCGTCTGATGACATTCAATCCCCAACACCCCAACGCATGGCTGTCTGGCCACGTCCTATCGTCATTCAAGGCGGTGGAAGGAGTTGCACACATTGGCGCCTTCTCCTCCCGGGTCATCGCCGGCGGAGCGAGTCAGCGGAGGCAAGCGCCTCACGTTCTCGTTCCCCAGCGTCATTCCTTGAAATGACTGCCACACAAAATGAGGCCATGAACGACCAGCACCTGTCGCTATCGAACATCTGTGAGATAATGGTGCAGGTAATTACTGAAAACCCTGTGTCTGGTAAGCACCTGTACCATTTTTCACTCGGCACACTTCTTTCAATATGTATTGCAATTGTTTTATGATCAGCCGAAAATATTAGTGTAAAATATTCACACGTGTCTTCTAGAAATAAATAGCAATAACCGATTCATTAACATCATCGATTAACATCAGCGGCTGTCAACATAGATTTCCATTATCTCGGCTCGTATATGTCCCATTGCTGGGCTTGAAGCTCCTCCATAATAGGAGGGAAATTGATCATACCTTACTATGTTGGTCAGATAGGTTGGTATAGGATTTTGTTTCAAGTTTAACTTCACTTGCATAGATGTTATATGAGTATTATCTCTCAGTTGCCTTTTACGACATCCACGGGCAAGGTAGGGAGTGGTGAATTGTATTCTTATTCCGTCACCATACGGTAAATTATGCACTTGCATAAATCCATTTTTTTCCTATTATAATTATCTAACGTTTAAATAAAATTCTTTAATTTTACATTCGTAAAATGAACAATTTAATACAAACCAGTGAGTAAATTCCTGAACTGCGATTTTACTAAACTCAAACTAAGTTAAGCCTTATTCGCGGAAAACTTTAGATATTATTCTAGTTAGACACTAAATTTGCTCTGAAAGCTAAATTGACTGTAAACGGAGACGGAAATTAACCCTGAAATGTTAATAAGTTGGCTTTTTGTTACATGATTTCATATTCAAAGCGTAGGTGTAGGGTTTAAAGCATTTCGGCAGTCTTAAAAATGTTTACATGAAGCATTTTTTTAAAGACAACCCTGCTCTAAGTAAATATTCCTTGTATTGGGGACTTTACAAACATATAATTAACGGACACAGATTACATCCAGACCAACAAGAACAACAATTTGTGGATCACACAAAGTTTTGTCCTGCGTGGAATTTGATCCAGGACACTGGCAATGTAGGTCGGTATCTTAACCATGACGCCATCTGTGCAGTCAAAATTTGAAACAGCAGTTTGAGAGAGTAGTTGTGGCTTCGAATACTACCAACCTTTACATTGCTCGTAGGTATCGTAAAAGATGACTAAGATCTAGGTCAACTCCATTTGAGGCCATCTCTTGAGGCTCATCTTTGAGGCAATAACAATTGTCGTCGGTTGATTTAAAAAAAAACAGTGTGGCCCACACAATTAGTTTATTAGATATTTTAATATATATAATTATTTAGTCCTCAATAACGATACGGATAACATAGAGATGTTATCCGTATCGTCCACTGACGACAAGTCACCCTGCTCCGGTGGTCGGCCCAACCATGAAGGCGACGTGGGTACGGGTGGATTATAGGCCCGCGCACCGTCCTTTCGTTGCCCCGGACGGAATGGACCGCGTGTGCGCTTACTATAGATCACCCATAAAAAAAAATGTTATCCGTATCTTTGTTTCTATAAGATGTACTTTTTAACATGATTATTATGTGTACATGAAAAATTAGGAATACAATATATAATAACGAAAAAGAGAAAGAAAACTTTTAAATTTAAACAAACACTTATAGCCGAACACATTTGATCTTGGGAGAATCGTAATAGTTACGGTAGTAACCCGATCAGAAAATATAAAATGCAAACGACTAACGTAATTGAATTTTTAACGCGTTTCTGCCGATTATTTTATGCATTATCACTTAAGCAATACAATATCCGTGTAATGGTGGCGTAAAATACAATGTATGTTCATACCTTTCGCATGGACATTAAAAAGATAATTAAGAGATGAAATTAATTATTACTTCTTTATTAAACATAATAGAGAAGAAATCTACCATATACCAACTCTTCTGGCAATCACGCTGCATACAAAAAGAATAACATGTAATTAATTACAATTGTACAAATGTAATTCTGTTTGATGACGGAGTGAGAATACAATTCAAAACCCACTTTCATGCCTGTGGGTGTCGTAAAATATAACTAAGGGATAAAATATGCATAGGTATAATATCTATGCAAAACAAAGAAAACTCGAAACAAAATCCTATACGAACACGTCTGACCAGCATGGTATAGTATGGTCAATTTCCCTCCTATTATTGAGGAGGCTCGAGCCTCAAAATAGGACGTACATGAGCCGAAATAACAATGATGTATAAATGTAATCAATGAAAAGTTTTCGTGTTTTTCTTGTACGTATGATATGAATATAATTCAATCAAGAGATGAGGATGAATACAATGAATACACAGTGGCTGTTGTAAAAGAGTGTCGTGTAACATCTGTGCAAGCAAAAGAAAACTCGCAATAACCTCTATAACATCACCGATGACCGGGGTGATATAATAGGTCAATTTTCATTCTATTGTTGAGCAGTGACGGCTGGTGGGTCGTCAAAGTGGTGGTGCACTTTACTTGCTTAGTAGTAGTGGTTGAGGGGAGTGATGGCTGCTCTAGTAGTTAACTCGTGATCGGGTGCCACTTGTGGGATCTGGTCCAGCCATAATCGTTTAAATTATATTAAGTGTCTTGCGGTTCGAAGGGCATCACACTGGAGCTAGTTCTTACAAAACATGTACACAACTGTATAACTAGTAAGAAGAAAAAAAAATTAAAAATAATGACAAGCCCGCTGAGTTTCTTGCCGGATCTTCTCAGTAGCGGTCGCGTTCCGATCCGGTGGTAGTATATTCTTTTGTATACCTGACAATATGTAAGTGCCCTCTCGGGGTTTATGCATAATTAAATAATTTGAATTTGAGTCCTATCAATTTATATCAACTTTATATTTATGCTCATTTTCACTCACACCACACACTGTATACGTATACAATATAAAATAAAATACAATATAAAATAGAACTAACACCAAAATAAAAAAAAAGACAATTAATGTAAACAAACCACATATAACGCGTCACAGATACATCGAAAATATACCTACTTACTGTATACTTAACGAGACGTCATCGGCAAATTTCGTCGAAAGTCGAGTTCTCTCGGCAATATTCGGTTCGGCCGTGCACCGTACGGAACCAGACTCATTTTTCAGTATATTTCTATGAACTATGTTATCTCACGCGCCAGGTGTTTTAACTCGTAACTAATACAAGTTGTATGGGCAGTCCCCGTGCTCTCGCCTAAGCGCACGAGTTTTTTTACAGGAAAATAAGATTTTATAGTTTTGTAAAGCGCTTAAATTGTTTCGTCATAATTAGATTTTTATTTATTATATGTTTTTGTATGTTCAAAGAATAAATATTAATATGGTCATTTAAAAATAAGGATGAAGTAACATTTGGTAATTTTCAGATCTTTTGATGTGGTTGTTCAGCGCACGAGCGCACTTAAGATACAGCCGCCACTGTTGTGGAGTAGGCTTCAGCCTAGCAGTTGTACGTAAATGAGCTGAAAAAAATTAATGATAGGAAACAATACTGTCTTGTACGCTATCTCCAAGAAAAAAAAATAGCTAATACAGTCCTTTTCTTGACGGCAGGTTATGATGCGTCGCGCATCATCCGATCTGTAAGCCTTTACAGTTAGTCAAGATGCTTTAAATGTTCCATAAATATTATTATATCCGATACGAACACTTGCAGCCGCTGTGGTCTCCCCACAGATATAATAAAATTATTTATTCGTAGCCAATACAGTAAGTAAAGGTAATTTTACCTGACAACGATAACATTTTATTACACTGCCATAAAATCGAGCGTATGCATTGCCTAGGAAATTGCAATGCACAATGGCACCTGTGATAGAATAGGCATGATGACAGTAACCAAAAATCACTAAAATAATGTGTTTATCTACTGTAACACAAATAATATATCTTGAAATAAATATTTATTTTCTTTTATAAGATGAGATTATTAATTTATTTAATAAAATAAAATTACAAAATACACAAGTCCGCCATGCTCAGCTAAACACCAATCACATTGAGTTACGTCATTCCTATGTACACCTGTCATTATCATCGCAAATTCTGTACGAAACTCTACGATCGTTACATTTATTAATTGTTTTAACTTGCATTTAAAGAGTATTTCGTGATTTTTATCAATCTCTTGCTTACTGTTGTGTTCTTACTAAAAATGTAAGTCATGGAAGAAGGATTCACCAAGGCAAACAGCTCTAATTTGCCTAGAGTTGATTTATTAATGCTGGGAGAGTACCTAGCATCAAAGACTTCCGTTCAGCAGAATTTAGAAATGTTAAAACTACGATGTAAGTAAAATATTGATTAATAATCTTCTAACACCAATAATTTAAAATCTATTTTAAAATAATACCGCTTGATGTGTTAGAGTTATGTATGTTATCTGTGTATGTTATTTAAATAATGTTTTTGTAAACTTGGTATTAAACTGCAGTTAAATAAAGTCACACACCAAATAATAATAAATATACGATATAAAGTAATTACCTACGTCAAAATGATCTTCACAGAAATAAATAGTCTCCTATTTATTTTTTTATATTTATTTATTTAAATTTATGGCTTTTGGATCTCGCCGTGCAAGATATGCTACATATCTTATTGTTTTATTATGTGGCACATAAACAAACAGTTTGTTCGGGGTTTTTATTGATGTATTAACACATTGAGGAACCGCACACCACTTATAGACTTTCGAATTCATGTCTAAATAAAATATATCAGATTTTTTGCTTTAACTCCCTTACGTTTACAACTCAAGTGAATAGACGTGACGTCACAAGCAGACGCCATGACACTAGGCACCGTTTTGGCGCTAATTTATATGCATTTAATTAAAATAGCATATATTTCTAATCAAACCGTACTAATTGCAAAAATAATATATTTTTTGATAATAGTGGTTATGTAAGAATATTATAAAACAGTTTTTCAAAATTAGTCATCATGCCTATTGGGTCGGTTTTAAGATGGGTGATATTTTCAAGTATTTTTCTTATTAAGTTTTAAAATTCTAGACAATAAATAAATATATCAGACTGAATAAATAAATCATGGTTTGGACTATATGCGACTATGACTGTTTTTGTCTGTTAGTGTTTTAAAATCATCATCGTCATCATCTTAACTTAATACGTTCAACAACTGGACTACAAGCCTACTTCATAATACGAAGAAAATTAACCTATTATACTACGCTTTTTTTTTTTGGATTAGGTTGTGGTCGGCGCACTCCTCGCACCACTCCGTCCGGGGCGACAGAGGGGCGTAAGCACGCATACCCGCAACCCACCCACGATGCGCGTCGCTTTCGTCGTTGGGCCGACCACCGGAGCAGGGTGACTTGACGTCAGTGGTCAGTGGGGAGGACGTCGGTCTTTCCTCATGCGGCCACTCGGCGGGTGACGGACTAATTCCCCGGTCACGTCAACCGTGGCCTCGGCTAGGGCGGCATGAGGCGCAGGTATTCGCGCCTACGCCGCCCCAGTCGCCGGCGGCGGATCACCTCATCGAGGCTGCACTCCTCGCGCAGGCGATCCGCCGCCTCCTTCCGCGAGACTACTGCCTCGCAGAAGGCTGCGACCGCGTCCCAGTTCCTGACGCTGCCGACCATTACCCTGGCGATAGTCGGCAGCGTCAGGTCGGCACCGATGATTGCGACGAGTTGCGTGTGCTGCGCCGTGTCCTCGTTGCAATCGCAGTGGTGGCAGGACGGTGTACTCTCCCTCCTAACGACCTTGTGCAGGTATTTAGCGAGACATCCATGCCCCGTCAACTCCTGCACCAGTCGGAAGGAGAGCACCCCGTGCCGCCGTTTCAACCACTGCATCAGCACCGGCCAGAAAGCCTCCACAATCCGCACCCCGAACCGAGGTCTCTCCAGCCGGACTGCCCAACGGGCAATGACGTCTCGGCGGGCGTTGACGCGCCAGGCGGTGAGCTGCCGCAGAGAGACTACTATACTACGCTAGTCAGACGAGTTAGTATAGGGTTTTATTTCGGCTTTTTTCTCTTACTTAGATGTCATATGTATATTGCATTTTTAGCGACACCCATGGTCAAGATTGTAGGTGGTGATTTGTATCCTTACTCGGTTCATGTTTATCATCATTATCATAGCTCTTACACGTCCCACTGTTGGACTCGAGCCTTCTCCTCAATAGGGGGCAATTGACCCACTATATCATGCTCATCAAACCAGTTGGTCTAGGGTTTTGTTTCGAGTTTGCCTTCTCTTGCACAGTTGGTAAGTTGTATATCATATGCAATTGCATATTATCCTTAGTAAAAGATGTTTACAAGACCCATGGGCCAGAAATGCGATGGCAGATTGTATTCTAATTCAGTTACGAAACAGAAATTTTGAATATTTGTTATTCTTTTATGCCGTGCCTTCATTATTCAGCGGGTTATAGAGGTTGGTATGTCTTTCCTGTCTCTCAAGGCATGTAGAACAGCTAAACTAGATCCTGTCAGTAAAAATAAAATTAACGTTGCAGTAATCTAAACAGCAACCTTCCATGTCTAGAGTCATTTCCCAATTCTCAAATCTGTATAAGAAAAAATATCGTCTTTTTTGACATTCAGAATTAGAAGGCAGAATTCTTTGTGAGATCGACAAATCAGTCATTTGTAGGTTTCAAAATTTATAGGTTTATAAAGTACTATATAATGAAAATATTCATAGTCTAGAGCGGTATATCCTTTTAAACGTTTGTATTTTCTAATTGAAATTTGAATACATAAATGATTATTAAAGCGGATCTATGGACGGGGTATTAGAAGAGGTGGTGAATCATCATCATCATCATCTTGCTCTTATCCCAATTACTTGGGGTCGACGCAATATGTCATCTGTTTTGACATATTGCAAAAAGTTTCGGCAATGACTTTTATGACCGGCCGCCTGCCTGACGTCAACCCTCCTTGGGAATGTAATCGTTGACCCAAATGGTACCAGATGGAGTTGGTCCGGGTCAATCTAGGGCTCTTAATCGTCTTTTACGACACCCACGAGCAAAGCAAGGGTTGGTAGTATTCGAAGCCGCTACCACACAGCTATTTTATTAACTAATATTTTTATATCTATTATTTTCTTGTTTATATAAATTTGTTTTTTTCATTCTTTATATAAAGAAGGGGTTTGACACAAATGTGGAACTATCGTGCAATGCCCTTGAACGATTTTTTTTTCAAAGCTTTATAGTGTTTTATTGAATAATGTGGCTGATATTTTATGTGATATTTTACAACTGAGGTGCTAAAGTGTGGTGTTTATGATATAATAGTGATTTACATATATTTTCATGTTCTATCATAATTCTCAGAGTATATTATAATACCGCGTGAGGAAAGACCGACGTCCTCGCCGAGGGGGGGACGTCGGTCGATGGGAGGGCACCCCAAATAGGGGGTATTCCGTCGGGCTGACCACTGATGACAAGTTAACCCTGCTCCGGTGGTCGGCCTAACGACGAAGGCGACGTGCATCGTGGGTGGATTGTGGGTGTGCGTGCTTACGCCCCTCTATCGCCCCGGACGGAGTGGTGCGAGGAACGCGTCGACCGCAACCCACACAAAAAAGAGCCGAGAGGGAAAAGAACTAACGCCATTTATTGTATTTTGGAATTATTCTATTGCGATATATACAGAAAACCAATACAAAGAATAAATACATTCTTGAAGCTCAGTGTTAGGAAACAGGCGGTCATAAAATATAGATAAAATCTTCTAGAATGTTAATTCCAGAAAAGCTAACGGAAAATACCACAATATATATTTCTAAGTATAAACACGACTATAAGAAAATTTAGGTACAATGGAAGGCAAAGACTTGGACTGATGCCGAGTGGGATGATGTCGTCTGAATTCTGGCGAGTCCACAGCAGTCAGGTAAATAAGTCTGCCAGTAAGTGAGCCCACACAATAGCGTACAGCTAATTTATTAGACAGCGCTTAAAGACAGTCGGGCTACTAAAATAGCAGAATATTTAATATAAGAAAATATTGTTTAATTTAAATATAATTATCGTACTTCATTGATTCATTACTATAAGTATAAGGCTACCGATCGTAAGAGTTTGTGGCCCATTCAGGTAAGTTACTCATTCGAGTACCATCTCGAGTTGACGCCCCGACTGTTTCCTATGTCGAGGCGTTGTCCTCACGTGATTGACTTTACTGCGGATGACGTACAAATCTCCGATCCAGTCACCCGCTACCACGGATAGGGTGGCATTAAACGTAAGAACTCGCACGTGCACCGCCCAAGTTCTCAGCTTAGAGTGTATCACGGTAGAGGAGTTCCTTCTGCTCACGTTCATCACCTCCTGATGATGCTCCTTCTGCGATACGATTGTCTCGCAGAAGGCGGCGACCGCGCCCAATTCCTGACGCTGCCAACCATTGTTTCTACGACTGCCAGTAATATCAGGTCGGTACAGATAATTGCGAAGAGTTTACCGCGTTTACACAGACCTCGAGCGTATGCTGCTCCGTATCCTCATCACAACCGTACCATTAACAGAATGTAGTCATCTCCGTTCTCGCTGTGCAATACTCGCCAAAGCAACCATGTCATGAGACGTCACACACACACATGCATCAGCCAAAAAGCGAGGGCTTCATACTGCCGCTCTATCAACTCTGTTAACACCGTATCGAGGCCTCTCAAGCCGTGCTACCCAAACAGGGAATGACTTTCCGGTTAGCGTTCTCGCGTCACCTCACTAGACGGTACGTAGCTGCCCTCTTCGCGCGTTGTAGTTACTCGCCGTTAAAGTTCGGTGAGCATATCCGCCACCAAATCACATGAAAACCTTCCCATCGATGCAAACGCAAGAAGGATTTCTTAAAGTAGTTGCTTAAAAATTAATGCCTCATCACAGCTCGTATACGTCTCACTTAGGGTTGCCACCTTTTGTTTTTTTATAAATAAAGTACATTGGTTCATGAAGTTAAAAAAAAAGTACATTGAGTCAAAATAAAGTACGATTTACTTTGCTTCATAATTTAGGCCAAAAACATAATTTCAGCATCTGTTATCGCATAATTATCACAAATAAACATCTGCACCGCATCTTTGACCTATTCATTTAAGTGAAACTAAATAAATGATTAATTTGTATTGTACATCACATGCAAATCTCTCCCAATGAATGCTGCCTTGGCATCGCCATTAAGTATGTAATTAATCTATATAAATTTGAAAGAGTGTCTTTAATCTTCATCATAAATTAGTTCCTACAAAATAAAGTATTCTCGCGTACTTTATTGGTTACATAAAGTATAAAGTACAATTAATGAAAATAATGTACAATATTTTATAATAAAGTACGGGTGGCAACGCTAGCTACTAAGCTCAAGTCCACACTGATTGATGCAAGGCTTCATGTCGAGTTTTCTTTCTCATGCATAGTTGTTGTATGCATATTGTAATCCTTAGTGCTTATATAATTACTAGTATATTCTTATTCCGTCACTACACAAATTTTTTCATAATTGTCTGAATTTCATGGCTCCACAACTGATAGTAGTTGGTGAAATTTACACCATCTACCTTGTGGCGCGCTCTCTTAACAAGGTTTCTAACAAACACTGAGTAGAAATTATATGAATTCACCGCCTCTAGTTATTAATACTAATTAAATATGGCTGCCTTACGTAACTGAAATTATTACTAAATGATCCGAGTTGGTAATTTATTAGAAATAAAGCGGAACCTAAAATTGGTTGATATATTACATGATTTATTTTACAATCAATTTCAAGTTGTCTGTGTGGTGACTGGCTAAAAATATAACTCATTACTTCTCATCTTGTCCGTGGTTTTTTAAAAGGCGGCTAAGGGATTAAACATACACGTAATATCTAGGATAGAGATGAAAAACTCGAAATAAAGCCTATATCAATCCGTTTGCGTGGTATAGTAGGTCAATTTCTCTTCTATTGTGGAAGAAGATCGAGCATAGTAGTGAGACTTATATGAGATAAAATGATGAATGATTATTAGGTTAAAGTTAATATAAAAGGTTAATATTATTTTAGTTGATTACGATAATGAATAAAAAGGAGACTCTTTCAGGGTTTGCCAGATATAAGGTAGCCTCTAGTCAAATTGCATAAGCGACTTTCGATGGCGATATTTCCACCTGGGTAGGTGTGATTGAGATTTCTTCAGACATAACTATTGGAATCAGGCTATATGTTATCTTGCTGCTTCAATGTAGTTTATGTGTATATATAGGTGTTTTAAATTTTAGTGGACAATGGCATTGGAAATATATTCAACTAGCAAACCGTTTTCGCTTCGTTTCGGTTTCAGTCGCCTTAACCGCATAGTTCCCGTGAGAATACCAGGATGAAATATAGCCTAAGTTAGTCCTTGTATAGACAGGCAAGCAGGTAGTAAAGTATTATCATAATCGGTCCTACCGTTTTGAAGATTACCTCAAACAAACAAACACATAAACAAAAATTTTTGAAACTGGTGAGCATGAAAAAAGCCCAATATTTTGACATTGACATTTGACAAATAATTAAAATTGAAGTGTCTGTTTGTAACAGACACTTCAATTTTAATTATTTGTACAAATATGGCATCAGGCACAAAGTCAATGAAATGTATTTTAAAGAATATAATAATAAACACATTATTATGTTAAAAAGATTCTGCAATCATAATTTTTAAAGGTTTTTAAGTAATTTCAACTAGCAATAATATGATATGAACGAAATGATTTAAATTCATTTATAATTTAGGCATTATAAGAATAATAAACACGAATATATATATATATCTTTATATATCTTAATATATTATATATATATCTTTATATATTTATATATCTTAATATATATCTTTATATAGTATATCTTTATATCTTTTTATTTGGGTATGTATGTATCTTTGGTATGTATTATATATTTTCGTATATACCTATTTATCTATGTAAAATATATTTTCTTTTTCATTTTACAATAATATAGCTATCTCGGAACATGCACCTACCATTTTTTCGTCTCTGCATCACCTATGGTTGACTGGTAGAGAATGCCTTTGGCATTAAGTCCGCCATTGCATTGTTGCATGAAGTTTAATAAATAAATAAATAAATAAAATATATCATAAGGATTTCAATTAGAGAGGATTCTTAAAATAGGAGTTCACAAATCTCTCAATGACTCCCCTTTTCATTTATAATTTAGGCATTATATGAATAATAAACACGAATATGTCATAAGGATTCCAATTAGAGAGGATTCTTAAAATAGGAGTTCACAAATCTCTCAATGACTCCCCTTTGCCCATCATTATATCACCCCTTCACGAGGGGAAGTATTTGAAATCAATATGTACGGCTTACATCGAACTGTTTCAATCATGGTGTTGCGTTATAAATAGATTTATTTATTATTGCTATTCAAGTGTATTAGATATAGAGATTCTAAGTATATGCTATATACTAAACGTTGTTATTTATCAACACTATTGCTAACGTAAATATGTAATACATGGAAAAAATAAAATTAATATTCCATCAATCAAAAATGAACCTAACGGCAAAAACTTTTCGACTTTTTACGGTTCTGTACCCAAAGGGTAAAAACGGGACCATATTACTAATACTTCGCTGTCTGTCCGTCCGTCTGTCTGTCACCAGGCTGTATCTCAAGAACCACGATAGCTAGACTTATATTTTGGCGGTCGGTCTTATTATAAAAAAAATACAAATTTATTTTAAAATTAATATAATATTACAAAGAAAGTTACAAATTACTATTACGAATGCTGGTACAAGACTACTATTAAATTAACAATACATAATTACATTGATTTCCGAAACAATGGAATATTGCGAGCGTGTTCCTGGTATCTGGACTGCAGCGTCATCGAAACGGGTTGCTACAGTGTGGTAACTCCTCCCTCCTTAAGTCAGAAGCAGGGGCTGCTTCGGGTAGCGTCCTCACTACGTTTGGTATGCTGTGAGATAGTGGTGGCGTTGTCCCCTTTGGTAGTTGTAGATCTCCATTTATATATTTTCCAAATTATCGCTGCTATTAACAGAGTGTATAGCAGCAATGTTGTCCAGCTCGGTGTTGCGACGATAAGGGGCCAATCGACTTCATCGTTGAGTGAGATGTCGTTAGCCTGATTAGTTAGTTCGTGGATGCTGTCTAGAGATATTTCTTCTAGCTTTAGTTCATATTTAACAGTTTCTTCTGGTATTTGATATTTCTCAGGTAAGGGTATAATTTCATTGGTGACTATTGTGGTTGTATGTGATCTAAGGGTTTTGTTCATAATGTGTATCGTGCAATCTTCTGTCGCGGAGATTAATATAACTCCAGTTGCTTTTGTATATTGCGTCTTGGTATTACATTGAGATTTTATAACTTCTTTTTGCTTCAGGACTACCAACCAGCTACTATCTCCTATCTTTTGTATCTTGTCACTTCTAGGGTTCATCTTGGCGTATGTGCAGCTGCCTTTTCTATGTTGTACGAGGGATATGATGCAATCTTCTGTCTTGTCTATTTTTTCTGTTTCCAGGTTTTTACAGAGCTGAGTGTCGTCGGTCAGCGGGTTGCAGGTACCTCCCAGGTAAGTGTACTCATCATTACCAAGTGCAAGGTATTTGGATTTGGGAATAATAGTAAGGTTATTATTATTAGGAATGGAATAGAGATGTAATAAATCATATCTATTAGAGGAGACTGACGGGACTTCAAGAATGAAGTTTATCGAGTGTGCTGTACTATATGCTTTGACCGTGATCGACTTTTCTATTATATGTATATTATTGATATTTAATTCAACTACTGGTAATAAAGAAAACGTGCTACGTAATTTGTTTAATTTGTCAATAAAATTTTGAGGACTAATGATACTGGGGTGCATAGTGCCTAGTCTAGCAAATGTTATAGCGTCTTCTAACAGCATTAACTTATCTAATACTATCTGTAAACTAAAATCTATCTGTACGTAAATATCTAAGAAATGTATATGGTTATTCATACTTTTAGCGTCTGTAGTAAGGTTTTTTAGAATTTCTGCTAAATGTATTTAATTTGTCTAATTGACTACTAAACTGGTTTATTGTATTTTCTGCTAACACTAAAGTATTCTTCTGAGAGGTTTGAATATTATTAATTTTATTTTTAAGATTAGTAATTTTCATTTCAAAGTTAACTGCGTCATCGTGATCAAGGTTACCTGTTATAGCTTTGACTATTGATCCTAAGCCGTTAATAATGCCGCGTTTCTTTCTAATTTGGGGTGTTAGAAATTGCATTTTACTATTAATAAGATTAATGTTATATTGCATTTGATCTCTGTATGTTTTATGTAGTTCTCCCAGAGCTAATCTTTCAGTGTTTATAGTACTTGCATATAATTCCATCAATTTCATAGATGTAAGACGTAAATTACTTATATTATAAATACAAACTAAACTAAAATAATTCTCTTGCTTAAGGATTTGTCCTTCTTTAAGCAAAAGGATGCCATTACCGTTTTCTACGGACGTTATGTCTACGGTGGCTGATACATAGAGCATGATGGCTCCTGCGATGAGAGACCTGTAACAAGATGAGGCCTCCGTAGTAATTTAAAGTGCACCCTAATAGATTTAGAGTTAGGGTAGTTACCTATTATTTTGGCTACGTTATTCGGGTGTAGGTGTATAATTTTATATGGTCCTTGGAAGGCAGGTTTCGTTTTGTCACTGCGAGTTGTCTTTGCTACCTGTTTATAAACGGTTTCACCTACCTTAAAAGTGATTTCTTCAGCTGTCTGATTTCTTTTGGCTATGACATGTTCTTTATTTTTAGACATATATGCTGCAACGCATTCTTGAACTGCTTCTGCGTTCGTGCGATGCTTCAGTACATAGTCTTGGTAAAATTATTTAGGGTAATATAATTCTAAGGGGTTTCTAGAGACTGTATGACCGAATAGTAGTTCGTGGGGTGTAAATCCTGCGGCTGAGTGAATTGCATTATTATATGCTATTACGGAGTACATCATAATAGATTGAATAGGATCGTCTTTGTTAGTCATTCTTTGAATACGGATTATTTCGGCTATAGTGGAATGAAAACGTTCGATTGGAGAATTTGAATTTGGGTTATACGGCGTTGTAAAATGTATACTAATATTATGCAGTAAGCATATTTCTTTTATGACGTCATTTTCAAACTTGCTATCAGAGTCTGTTGTTATTTTACAAGGTAATCCTAATATAGAAAACGTTTTTATCAATGCTTCTGCTATGTGAACGCTTGTGCTTGCGGTTAATGGAACTGCCTGTGCGAATTTAGAAAAATTGTCTATGATAGTTAAAAAGGTTGCTCCTCCTGTTGAATAGAGATCCATAAATATGTGTTCCATGGGCTTAGAGGGTGTATCAGTGAGAGCTAAGGGTGTCTTTAGAGGATTTCTTTCGTATTCTGCTTTTAGGCATGTGTCACACTGGTTAATGTAGCTTTGTATGGTTAATAACATATTGAGCCAGTGGTAATTACGGTGAATTTGTTTATATGTTTCTTGTATTCCACGGTGGATAGTTTTACCTTCGTGGTATTTCTTTATGATCTCGTTTTGTTCAGGTCTATTTTCTACTAAGGTTACTTGGGATGTGCACTTAATTAATTTTGGGCCACGGTCGTTAAAGATTGTTGTATAGACTCTGTAGAAAGCTAAATATAATTCTTCATCATAAAAGTAACAATGGAAAACTCTATCGGCTATGGTGTGTTCTTTTAAAAATCTGATTATTTCTGTCTCTGTGTTATTGACGGGGATAAACACGTTTTTAATAGTATTTCTAGTGTTTGTGGACCTATTGTCTACTCTGTAAGTTGAACCGGGTGTGGATCGTATGTGGAATTGTTTCAGTTGCCTATCTATCGCATCTGCTATTATAGGAATGCCTTTATTTTCATTATCTGGTTGGGTGTGATTGGTTGAAACGAATTCCGGATTTTGGGATACAATGCTCATGCTATCCGAAACTGTACCTATTTGAAATTCCGGTACTCCAGGTTGTTCAGGTGGATTTTCAGTTAATTCATGTTCTCTGCGCGCATTTTAGAAAATTCTATTGATTATATCATCGTCATTATTGTCATCCAAGTTTACGGCTAATGAGTCGATACTGTGGTGAAAGATTTTAGCACGAGATAAAGCATCTGCGTTAGTATTCTGTTTACCCTTTTTATAAACTACATTATAGTCGTATTCCGAGAGTTTCAAACGCCATCTAGTTAGTTTTGAGTTAGGGTCCTTTAGTGACATTAGCCACGTAAGAGGCCTGTGGTCTGTGTATATGGCAAACTTCCTACCATATTAGTAGGGTCTGAAATATTTAACTGCCCAGACTATGGCTAGTAACTCTTTCTCTATGGTAGAGTATCGGGTTTCAGTATCAGATAAAGTACGGGATGCGAATGCTATGGGTTTGTCAGATCCGACAGTACCCTGAGATAAAACAGCACCTAAGGCTACATCTGACGCATCTGTAGTTAAAATAAAGTGGTCGTTAAAGTTAGGATACTGTAGTATTGAGGCGTTTGTTAAAATCTGTTTACATTTATTAAAGGCTTCTATAAATTCTTGTGTATGGATTACTTTGTGGTTTTTCTTAAGACATATGGTTAATGGTTTAGTCAGTTTGGCAAAATCTTTTATAAATTTCCTGTAATATCCCACGAGACCTAGGAAAGATTTAATATCTTTCTGAGTCTTAGGGAGGGGGTAATTAAGCACAGCTTTAATTTTATCTTTGTTAGGTTTGAGTCCTTCGTCCGTTAGCTCATGTCCTAAGAAGTTAACTTGCTTTTGTACGAATTCAGATTTGTCTAACTGTATTTTGAGATTATGGGTCCTGAATCTTTGAAAAACTTCCTTAAGAGTTTCAATATGTTGTTGAAGGCTGGTCGAGATTATTATTACGTCATCAAGATAGGTATATACGTTAGTTATTCCTTGAAGGATATGATCCATTAAACGCTGAAAGGTACTTGGGGCATTTTTTAAGCCGAAAGGCATTCTCAAAAATTCGTAATGTCCTCTTTCGGTGGTGAATGCAGTTTTCTCGATATCGTTGGGGTGCATTTCGACCTGTTGGTAGCCGCTGGCTAAATCCAGGGTAGTGAAATATTGAGCGCGTCCTAATCTATCTAAAATGTCATGAATGTTTGGCAGGGGGTACTTATCTTCGATAATACGTTCGTTCAAACGTCTATAATCAATAACAAGCCTCCATTTGACTTTTCCTGAAGCATCAGCCTTCTTGGGTACAATATGCACTGGACATGACCATGGAGAAATACTTTCTCTTATGATCCCTTGTTCTAAGAGCTTGTTAACTTGTTTACTTATTTCTTCACGTTGTGGAGCTTGCCTATAGCTACGTACAAAAATAGGGGTATTATCGGTAAGTCTAAGTTCATGTTTAACCGCATGTGTAAAGGTAAGTGCTATGTTATCGGAATAGAATAAATCTCTAAATTGATAGCATAGTCTAGACACTTCACGCTTCTCTTCTTCGTTCATGTGTTCGGTACGTATTTTATTAAGGTTATGGCATAGTTCTCTATCTATATTTTTTATTTGAACGTTATTTAGTTTGTGTATGTTTGATGTTTCAGATGCCGAATACTTCTCTAGTGTTAATACAGATTTGTTAGGTATGTACTTATTATCGTCACTATAATTAATAACTGACGTTCTAAACGATCCGTTAGTGACGTCAACTATTGCCGCGGGTGAAACTAAGTTGTCTGACCAGTAAAAATCGTCGTGTATATATTGTCCGTCGTTATAATGTGTTTTAAACGTAATGAGTTTCTCGCAATTAGGTTCTATTTTAATTTTTTGTACCGGGGAATTAAAGTGAATGGGTATAGTGGCAGTAGATGTACATAAGACGTTATTATTAAAATCAATGTTACTATGTAATAATTTGAGTAAGTCACAACCTATAAGGCCTTTATATTTAGGGTCGAAGTCAAAGATTAAGAATTTATGTGTTATCTCACGATTAAATATAGGTGGAAGTGGAAGATGAACAACTTGATTATGGCATGAAATTCCGTGGGCTGTTAAGATCTCAAATGGTTCTATTTCTACAGAATTTTCAAACATAGTGCCGAAAATAACACCGGGTGCTATAGATGATCGACTCGCTCCTGTATCTATTAGAAACTTACCGTTAAATTCGGGTATCTCAATATATGGTAAGTAATCTTGGTATTAAATATTTATTTTAACTAGGTCGGGACGTCTTGATCCTCGGTCAAGCGAAAATCCTGCTCATAACTTATCTGCATGTTGCTGTTGTAGGGTTCTAACTGCGATGGGTTAAAGTCATCGTTCGGTTGTGTATTGTTATAATACTCACCGGTTTCGTAGGTTACGTCGTACGCCTGCATCTGATCTACTTGGCTAGGAGTATAGAACAATTCTTGCGTTGTGAATTGTGGAGTAGGCTTATCCATGGAACGCATGGTAACGTCTGATACTTGTCTTGGTGGAAGGACCTGCGGCTTGGGCAAGTTTTGCTGGTTTCGGAAGTTACCACTATTAAATTTAGGAGGATTTGGTCTAAAATTACCTGACGTAGGTTTGTTGTTCCAGGAAAACCCGTTGTATGGCCTAGAGTGCTGTTCTGGAAAATACCTATTTTGTGGTGTGAAGTTACCCGCTCCGAAAGGGCTAGGTAGACTTTCATCGTGTTTGGTGTAGTTGGGTTGTGACCTAGGTGTATTGGGGAAATTCCGGAAGAAATTACTGTTATTTGCTTTGGGTAATTCTTTCGGTTTTCCTTGCGGTACAAAGTGGTTGTTGAAATTATTTGATCTATTATATGCAAGTCTATTTTCCTCTTGTCTAGCGGCTATAATTGCTAGCTCGAGTGTTTCTGGCCTAGCAATTCTTACGCCTATAGAAACTTGAAAGTCTAATTGATTAACGTATTGTTCAATAACCATTTTTTCATAGTATAACTTGTTCGCGTGTTCGCCAACCGAATACAACGTGTCTAATATGTCCCGTAAGCGTTTGCCGAAAGTGTCGGCATCCTCATGACGTTGCCTTCTAGACCTCGTAAGGTCCTGCATGACCTGTATTTCGTTACGCGGTTCGCGAAGTCGTCTTATGAGCGCGTATTTGATTAGATCCCAGTTGCTAAGATCGGCGTCATAGGCGATTGCGTCAATCGCCTTCTCACTTAACCTACTCTTAATTAGCGATATTAATGCAGGGTGAGCTCTATCCGCCTCGTCGATTAAACTTAAAATATTTTCTACTTCCTTAATGTAATAATTTAAACGTTTTGCGTTCCCGTCATACTTAGGCATTAAACCTGTGAGAATTTTAAAATGAGCATTATCGCAATCCTTAAGCGACATTTTTATGTTTAATCAAACAATGGGCCGCGTTAACAATAGAATGTTAAGTTACCGTATTTTATTAAAAGTAAGTTTATAAAGTAATAGGAATGTCTTACGCGATTTCAGCTAATAGACAGACACACACAATGAATATAAAATAACACAGGAAATAGAGCAAGGAGCACTTGTGGTAATATAAGAGATCACTCACCAGAGCATTCTCTGCTTCCCCTGTGGAGTCTTGTCAGCTGCAGCTCTGCTCAGCACCTCTTCTCAGCTCTTCTTGAGTCTTTTTGAAAGGCGACCGACCGACCGTAGGTTCTATTTTGGGATCGCGGCGGCACGATTTCAGAACCTTCACGACTTATTTGAAAAGGCGTATTCAAATAAGCGTGTCGCCATCCTACCAAGACTGCGCCACTTATATTTTGGCGGTCGGTCTTATTATAAAAAAAATACAAATTTATTTTAAAATTAATATAATATTACAAAGAAAGTTACAAATTACTATTACGAATGCTGGTACAAGACTACTATTAAATTAACAATACATAATTACATTGATTTCCGAAACAATGGAATATTGCGAGCGTGTTCCTGGTATCTGAACTGCAGCGTCATCGAAATGGGTTGCTACAGTGTGGTAACTCTAGACAGGTGAAATTTTTACAAATTATGTATTTCCGTTGCCGGTATAACAACAAACACTAAAAACAAAATAAAATAAATATTTAATGGGGGCTCCCACACAACAAACGTGATTTTTTTTTTGCCTATTTTTGCTCGATATTATAGATAATGGTACGGAACCCTTCGTGCGCGACTCTGACTCGCACTTATTTTAATAAAGTTTCACGCTACTTTAGTTACGTCTTTATTTAACTGAGGTGGTTCAAACCTTGCCATTTGTCAAGGACATATGGATACTTATCACTATAATTGGCACAGTTCTTAGTGTTCAAGTTTTATTTGTATAGCGGGGTATAAGCAGATAACATTACAACATAGCACTATTCTAACACATTTGTGTAAACTTGGGATAGCAGGCCATTTTTTTGTCATTGTGAAGGAGCCCTAATTGGTCCTCTTAGTTAGTCATTTTATTTTTGTGTTATATGCATTTGTAACGACTGTTGTTATCTCAAGTATTATAAAATAATAATATAATATTAGATGAAAACAGAAGAACTGACTGAAAAACCAGATAGTTTTTTATCTGTAGCCATAATGGGTAGTACGGTAATCTTACGAATATCTACGATTGAGTAGTAACAGTTTGCTACTGCGATCCATTTGGTAAGCAAGAGATCCAGTGGGCCTACTCTTGAAATCAATTCTAATTTCGAATCCGTTTCAATTCCAATCTCACCAAACTTATATTTGGTACTCTTGAACAAAATCAAGAATGAATTCTTCGCAGTTGCCATTGTTACTTTCATCAAATGTGCCGTATTTTTTTACTTTAAATTAATAACGTTATCGAACTCGATCACCACTAAAACGCTTTCATGAAATTTTGCAACATTAACGATTTTAAACCACGTCAAAATCGCGTCGGGAGTAGCAAATATTTGACTTAATCGACGAGAGTCGATTTCATTTCCTTTAAACATATTCCACTGAATATGATTCCAATCATGCGCTAGTGTCGCTTTCAAGGGTATCAAATTTGCTCAAATTCGAGCTACGATTGGATTTAGGATTGAAATTGAAATTCAAGAGTAGGCACAGACACAGATGTTCAAACCCCAACTTACGATGATCAACGACCTACATGTGCCCCTGGTTTCAAAAAAATAACGAGCTGCAATTATAATTTAGAATCAGGTGAGCTAGTGTTTTCGTTTGCTACAAAAAAAAACCGTTAAAAAATCACGCTAGTTTTCATCAAGAAGATCTAAATTATAAGTTAGTATATATAACATTGATTTGAAGCTTCAGAAAAATTATAATGAAATATAAACACGTTTAAATCCGTAAAAATAATTAATTCGTATATGTAATATTGGCTTAAAAATCAAAAATCATTATAGAATATTGTTATTAATTATATTTGTTAATATTTATTGTAATAAAATTTTTAAGTACCTAACTTTTAATTGAGATAACTGATATATAGTTAAAGTTATGTGTCATTTATATAGATTTAGATGGTACCTAAAATTAATATCTCTGTGATGTTGGAATGAGAATACACTTTTTTTTTTTTTTTTTTGGGGTGGGCTGCGAACGTCGTGCCTCCGCACCACTCCGTCCGGGGCGACAGAGGGGCCTAAGCACGCAACACCCGCAACCCACCCGAACACCACGTCGCCCTCGTCGTTGGGCCGACCCCCGTCGTTGGAGCAGGGTTACTTGTCATCAGTGGTCGGCCCGACGGAATACTCCCCACCCGGAGTACCCTCCCATCGACCAACGTCCCCCCCCTCGGGGAGGACGTCGGTCTTTCCTCACGCGGTCGGCCTCTCGGCGGGTGACGGACTAATCCCCGGTCACGTCCCGGCCAACAGGCACGCCGCCTCCGTCGCCACCGTGCGGTACCCGCGGATGATCCTGAGCGCCATGACCTTCTGTGGACGCCACAAAAGGGCGCTAAGTCGGGCGGTCATGGATCCCGCCCACACCGGTGCGCCATACAGGGCCATCGACCGGATGACCCCCGCGTACAGCTGTCGACATGCCGCGCTCGGTCCGCCCACATTCGGCATCAGCCATTGTAGAGCGGACGCCACGCCGACGAGCCGCGGGACGAGCCTGCGGAAATGCTCCCGAAACCACCATCGCCCGTCGAGCATTAGGCCCAAGTACTTCATATAGGCCTGGATGCTGATCCCAACCGAATTGACGGTGATCGAGACGCCGATGGGAGGGTCCATACGGGGCCCATGGAACAAGAGGGCCTCCGTCTTATCCAGGGCCACCCTCAACCCCAGCGCCTCGATCCGCCTGACGACCTCTTCGGTGCCCGAGGTCACCAGGCTTACCGCCTCTTGTAGCGTCCCACCGCGGGCTGTGACGAGCGTGTCGTCGACGTAACAAATCACGCCCAGCCCGGGTGGGAGGCTCCCCCACAACGCCCAGTCGTAGCCGATGTTCCACAGGGTGGGTCCGAGGACCGACCCCTGTGGAACGCCGCACGTCATGGGCGTTCGCACAACGTCCCCTACTCGGTTGGCGTAGAGGACGCTGCGCCCCTCCAAATAGTCTGCTACTAGCCGCCTCAGGTAAGCTGGCACTCCGTGGTAACGGAGCGCCTCCCTGACGCAGCTGAATGGCAGACTATTGAATGCGTTGGCGATGTCTAGGGACACCACCAACAGCACTCCCCCGCCGGTGACGGCCTCAGTCGCCACGGCCCTCAGGCGCAACAGGGCCTCGATCGTCGAACGACCCCTCCTAAACCCAAACTGGGCGTCCGACAGATCGGGCCCCGTGCCGACAAGGTGCCGCTCTATGCGGGCAGCTACTACCCTCTCCAGTAGCTTGCTCATATCATCGAGCAGCACGATAGGCCTGTAGGCCGATGGCGACTCCGGAGGCCGTCCCGGCTTCGGCAGGAGAGCCAGCCTCCCCTCCTTCCAGCACCCAGGGAACTGCCCGGACGCTAAACACGCGTCGAACAGGTCCCTGAGGCGGGGACCCAGATGGTCGAGGACCAGGGCCAGCACACGGTTTGGAATACCGTCGGGCCCGGGGCAGTGGATTTTCCGCGCATGCGCGCCACCGCCGACCCCATCTCCGGTTCCGTGATGGGCGGAACACTGCCACCATCGCCCTCCCGGTCATTGTCTGGCGGCGCTATGACCAGGGGCGTGTGTTCCGCCCGTCGTGGGAACAGGTTCTCGACGACCCGGGTGAGGAAGCTGGGCTGGAGAGTCTCGGTGAGGGCGGGCCCCGTGCGCGGAGCTTACTCAGCGCCGCGCCATAAGGGCGACCCCAGGGGTCACGGTCGAGACTTTCCAGCATCTCCCGCCGACTGGCGTCCTTCGCGGAACGGACGGCCAGCCTGAAGGCCGACCGCGCATTGCGGTAGCCCTCGTAAAGCTGGCCCTCCAGTTCCGCGCTGCGATGGCGTCGCCGGCTGCGGGTGTAGGCCCTCCGGGCGCGAATACACGCGGCCCGGAGATCCGCCAGCTCCCGGGACCACCAGTGGACAGCCCTCCTCGGGGGCAGACGCCGTACCCGGGGCATGGCCGCATCGCAGATCTGCGTCAACGCACTGCGGATGCGGCCAGCCTCGGCGTCCACCCCGTCCAACTGGTTGGCAGAGGACAGCCACGAGTGAACGATGGCTGCCTCCGCCAGCAGGTCCCGGTCTAAGCGACTCACAGCCCATCGCGGAAACGCAGGACGCCCTACCGCCCCGTGACCCCTGCCGGGCGCCGGGATTGTCAGGGAGACCTCCATCCGGATATACCGGTGGTCCGACAAGGTCTCAACCTCCTCCTCAACGCACCAGCGCCCCACGCGTGCGGCGACATCAGGGCTAGCGAACGAAAGGTCCACTATCGACCCGCCCTGATGTCGCACGCACGTATGCACCGAGCCTCTGTTCAGCAAACAGAGGCCCAGTGCCGCCGCCCAGTCCTCGACCGCCCGTCCTCGGTCGTCCGTACGGGAGGACCCCCACGCCACGGACTTGGCGTTGAAGTCCCCCAATACAATCACCTGGCGCGGTGCCAATCGCCGTAACGAGGCTCCCAAGATGGTAAGGGAGACCCCGAAATCAGCCGCTCTCCAGGCAGGGGAGAGATATACTCCGAGGAGCGTAATCTCTCCCCAGTCCGCCGCGACGTATCCGACGCCCCTGTCCCTAAGGATCAGAGACGACGAAGGCCACGACGTGGAGGCGACGATTGCCACGGTACCGTCGGTGCTGCCCAGCCAATTTGGCCGGTCGGGCACCGCGTACGGTTCCGCAGCTACGGCTACTCCTATCAACCTCTCCGCCATGGCTTGCAGGAACACGTCCTGCGCACCGGCGGAGTGGTTGAGATTGGCTTGGAGGAGACGGATGGATACGGGGTCCATTAACGGTCCGTATCCATCGTCACCTCCTCCGCGCTAACGGGCGATCGGGTCGCGCTCGGAGCGGGGGCTGGCCCGGTCGGTGGGCCGCCCCGCCCCTTTGGGGCCGATGCCGGGGGTCTGCAGTACCCAGAGCCCATGCGGTGTTTGGCAGGCCTATTGCCTGCCGCACACGCGGGGCAGTGGGGCACCGCAGAGCACGATGCCGCCTGGTGTCCAATTTGACCGCAGCGGAAACATAGCCCGCTGCAGTCAAAGCAGTTTTTGCATGTCGGTCGGGTATGCCCGACCGCCATGTATTTGTAACACCTCGCGGGCCGGGGCTCCAGCACGGTTACCCGCGCTGAACTCCAGCCCACGAGGAGCCTGCCTGAGTCGGCCTATTGCTTGACCGACTCCACTGGGCACTGCACCCAGACAGCACCAACGCCGCCCGGACCAGGGCGGATGGTTCCAATCCGGACGGTGTCCGAGGAACATCCGGTACGCGCCATAATGGCCTCCCGGACGTCCTCCACCGTCACGGAATCGTCCAAGCCTGTCAGGCGCATTTCTGCGCACTTGACAGGCCTGGCAATTCGGACGCCATCCTCTGGCCCGAACAGCCCCCGCAGCTTCGAGGCCACACTATCGGCCGTCTTCGCGCCCTCGGCCCCAGGGAACTCGAGGATTCGAGCCCCTGTCCGGGCCTTGCGGGTCCTAGCCTCGACGCCTCCGATGTCGGAGACGTCCAGCTCCCGCCGGGCGCGTTTTAGGACGGCCTCATAGTTGAGGCCCCTCTCAGCCGCCTCAGACAGCACGGTGATGACCACCGCGGCCGTCTTCGGCGACTTGAGGCCCCTGCGCGACCTTTTCCCCTTTCTGCCGGCTCCCGCCTGGGGAACGATGGCACTCTTGGCCGCCACTCTTCGCTTCTGGCCGCGTACCTTCCTGCTTCGCTCAGCCACCTGCCAGCCCTGTTCGAGCCTGGCAGCAGTGCTGAGCGCAGCAGGAGCGGGTGCGCTGGCCGGCGCCTGCGGTGCAGCCGCTGGCGCCGGCCGCGGCCCGGCCTTGGCGGGAGCTGGCACCTTGCTGGCCTTCTTGGCCCTCTTGGGCCCAGCGGCGGCCGTAGCGTAGCTCACCACGCGGCCACCCTGACAGGGCAGCGGGGTGGGAGCCGACGCTTGCGGCCGCCTCGCCTTGTCCGCGGCGAGCGGCGGCCGGAGGGGTGGCTCAGGCGGAAGACGATCCGCCACGGCCTTGATGTGCGCATCCATCATCAGCTCTAGCCTGGCGAAGATGACGCGTATCGCTCCCTCCGGTATGCCGTGCACCGCGGACAACGGCTCTGCCGCCTTTTGTGGCCCACCGCGCTTCTTGGCGGCGCCCACGGCCGGCGCAGGCGCCACGGGCGCAGTCGACGGGCCCGCCCTCTCCGGCGCGGCCCGTTTCGGCGGCGAGGCTGGCGTCGGCGGTGCGGCTGGCACTAAAAGTGCGAATTGAGACTGCAGGTCAGCCACGTCTTTGGCCAACCCGCGGTTCTCCTTTCGCACCGCCGACAACTCCGACTCGAGCTTCCGGTTGCGCTCCCGCAGGCCGCAAACCTCCTTACTGAGGTGGGAATTCGCGGCCTGCAGGTCCGCAACCTCCCCGCTCTGGCCGGCCGGACCCGGGGTCCCCGGCCTCGCCACCACCGCTGGTCCGCGACCCCTGCGCCCACGGCGCATGGTCGGGCCCTTGGGAGGAGGCATGATGGAATTTCCCTCCGAGTCGGAGATCGAGCTGCCACCCTTTTGCAGGGGGCGCTTCCGGACACTCGAGGGGACGGCCTCCTCCCACTCCCTCCTAACGCATGGGGCCGCCGTCGAAGCCCCGGCGGCCCCCCTAACCACTACCTCCCTATCCTTATCCACCGTCCCAGACTCACCACCTACCAGCATCCCGGACGGCCCTACCTCGCCGGACGGCTCTGTGGTCCTGCCACCCTCGTCCGCCGACATCTCCGACACAGATGGCCCTGCGGCATTGCCGCCCTCATCAGTCGACAGCGCGTACACCACGTCGCTCCCGGATCCATCGGATAGCCCCGTCGAGCTGCTTCTCCGGCGCATTGGTTTGGACGGCCCTGCGGCACCGCCGCCCTCGTCCTGCGACGGCTCTGCGGCGGTGCCGCCCACGTCGCTCGACAGCCCCGTCGAGCTGTCGCCTCCTCCGCACCTCTTTGGGGACGGCCCTGCGGCTTTCCCGCCTTCGTCCCGCGACGGTCCTGTGGCTGATCCGCCCTCGTCACTCTCTGAGCTGCTAGACAGCCGTGCAGCACCGGCGTCCCTGTTCTGCGACGGCTCTGCGGTGGCTGCGGCCACACCGCCCTCGTCGCTCGCGGCCGCGGCGGCACCTAGTTGCGCCTGCCGTGCCGCCTCCTTCTTCGCCGCCTCCTTTCGCGCACGCACCCTGTTGGAGTGTACGGTGGTGGCGATCAGCTTCCTCCTCTTCTTCTTCTTCCTCAACTTTGGAGCCTCCGGGTGTTTTGCCAGGCTCTCGGCAACTTCAGCAGCGATTGTCTCCCTCCCATACGATCGGAGACTGACCGTGCCGGTGTTTGTGCGCATCTCGCGCTCAGACACCGGCACAGTGAGGGATTCCCCGGCGTGGCCGGGACCCTCTGGAGTAGGTACGTACGTTTTAACCTCTGCCATTCTTGGAACATTTTTAAGTCTTGCCTTGACTACCACTCTAATGGCTGGACGCTCGCGCGCTTTTTAACCCACCAACCATTCATCCCCTCGCCGAGTGGCCAAACTTAGGATTAGGGGTAATTTTTTATAGAGGTTTTCTTCCCCGCGGTGCGAAGACCCCCGGCCCTGAGCTTCAGCCACAGTCACACTCAGGGTTACCGTTTGGGCCTTCCGGGTCTGGCCGCTCGCGAGCGACCGACCCGTCACGCCCCCGGGCCGTGACGCCACCGTCTCTGGCGACGGAGTGCCATGAGGCATATCCGCCCCATTGGCCCCGGGTCAGATCCGCCGTGCGCTCTGCCATCAGAGCCGCACGCGGAGACCCCCTCCTGCCGAAATCTTGGCCGTCCAAATGGACGCGTGGCCGTCCAAATGGACGTTTCCCGGGAGCACCACGTGGAGGTGTTCCGGCCCCACCCCCCGAATGAGAATACACTTAACCATTTGCCCATGAGTCTTGTAAAACACGCCTAAGGGGTGTAATATGCTTGGGGTTTGAACATCTGTGTGCCTACTCTTGAATTTCGATTTCAATCCTAAATCCAAGGAACTCTGCACTGGTGATCGACCCAACGACGAAGGCGACGTGCTATACGGGTGGGTTACGGGTGTGCGTGCTTACGCCCCTCTGTCGCCCCGGCTGGAGTGGAGCGAGGACTGCGCCGACCGTAAATAAAAAAAAGGGGTGTAATATGCTGATAACATCAATGCAACAGAATTAAAACTCGAACTAAAACCTTGTGTCAACATGTTTGAACTATTTCCTAATACGTCAAATGTAATAAAGTAAGAGGCCCGAGCCCAACAGTGGAACATAAATAGGCTAAGATGAGATGAAAATTTAAATATTATTAGAGAAAACGGACACCAGTCAAATGAGTACTTTAGAACAATTGGAATACAATATGTAACACATTGTGTACGCTTTGGATGCATTCATTTAGAGTGGTGCTGATGTGTTGAAATAAAATGAACGGCATGTAATGTTTGATGCATGGTACGTGCATATGAATGCAGTAATATTCAGTTTTATGAAGCAACCGCCCCACAATGTATTCAATGTCTTTTAACAATGTCATATGTTAAGGTATAGAGTTTATTCGACACATACAATTTCTTTAAATTACTATTATTTTCATATCCATCAGCAAGTAGATATTCACTCTTTCACATAGGCTTCTCATTTTCTTCTTCTCCATCAGCCCGTAAATATTCACTATAGGACATTCCTTACGAGAATACCCCTCAAAGCGATCCTATGCCACTTGTATCCAACGGTTCCCTGCGACTTTCAAGATATCTTCATTCCACCTAGTAGGGTCGTCTTATGAGACGTCGTTCCTCTCGAGAACCTTTCTTCTCCACCGGTGATCGATTCGATGAGTGACCTGCGCTACCCATTGCCATTTCAGCGTGTATTAACACGCTACTCTACGGGCTACATCGATTACAACCGTTCTTCTACAGATTGCCGTATTTCAGATTCTATTACTTAGAGAAATACCGAGCGTTAGCCTCTCTGTAATAGATTAAACGATTTTGAGCTTTTTTATGCGGGCGTCCTTTAAAGACCACGTTTCAGTGCCGTTTTCTTTTATTATTAGTAAAATAAGTACCCTGGATTTAAAAAATAACTTTAAAAAGTAAGCATCTCGTCGTTGTCATTAGTGGTAATAAACAGAATTGGTGAAGACAAATCTCATGAGCCTTGACTTGATTAACTAATAGGAATTCCACAATTTTATATCCTAAATGTTTTAAAAAAATGAATAAAATTATTTTCTATATTTGAATTGGTTTGGATAAAATAAACAAACTAGACGTTACTAAATTCAATTAGATAGATAGCAATAAACATGATTAAAATTTTTCTACACACAATCAACACGGGCAGGGACAACTAGTAAAAAATTAAATGTTTACTGAAATAACAAATTATTGACACATTAACTTAAAGGACTTTGGAATTAGGTAATGCTCAAACCTGTACTGGGTAATAGAAATAGTTCATCCATCAGCATTATATATTTATAAAGTCCTTCGCAATAGAAAAAAATATTTACTTAGGCTATTGTATTAAAACAAAACTCACCATCTCTTTGTCCCTTAGTTAGTTTTTAAAACTCTTACGGGGTCTAAAAGTCCATACTTTATATTATTTCATTCATAACTCGTCGTTACATGCGTAGTGATTTAAATAGTAGCTAATAAAAATAACTTTAATATCGATCTAACTTTAATTAAGCTTTGTTTCACAGTGAACTTGTGTGTGAAAAGTGAGAACTCGCAATTCCAATTATTATAAACACACATTCCGGATAATAATGCAGGATCCAAACCACTTTGATAACTCTAAAACAATCAATTCCACATTTAAACTCAAACGCCCCAATAAAACTTTTCACCGAAATATTTGTGTATATTGCAGGCAATTATAAAGTTTCCACCCCGTTTCTAAGTTCATGTGTTATAAAGTGGCGTATTTAAGCTTAGATTAATTAGGCGAAATATACCGCTTCGACTAAAAACGTAAACTTTGATGTAAAATTTATAGAAGTGTCAATTTCACGAAATATTAAATACTATGGCTTCCATGTGGTGATGGAGTAAGAATACAATTCCTCCCCGCCTGTTCATGGGCATCGAAAAAGATGACTAAGGACAGGACTAAGATGACTAAGCATCAGGAACTGGAGCGCGGTCGCTGCCTTCTGCGATGCAGTAATCCCGCGAAAGAAGGCGGCGAAGCGTACGCAGGAGGAACGCCTCTACGACGACACGTTCCGCCGCCGGCGACTCGGGCTGCGCAGGCGCAAGTACCTGCGCCTGATAACGTCCTAGCCGAGGCGGCGGATGACCGTACCGCGGCTTTTAGTCCGTTACCCTCAGAAAGGCTGACCGCGCAACGGCGAACGACATCCTGGACGTCGAGAGGAGAGGATACCTCGCAAGGTATTCCGTCGAGCCGTCCACGGAGGACAAAGTACTCGGTATCAGTGGCCGGCCCAACGATGAAGGCGAAGTGCTACGGTGGGCTATGGGGCCGCGCGCTGGCCCTCTGTCACTCCGGATGGAGCCGGGTGACGAGTGCGCTGACCATAGCCCACCCAAAAAAAATGGCATAAATTTCGCCCATATTCATATTAATTGTGCTGTGTGGTACCCGCTTCGAATACTACCAACCCTTGCTTTGCTCGTGGATGTCGTAAAAGACGACTAAGAGCCCTAGATTGACCCGGACTAACTCCATCTGGTACCATTTGGGTCAACGATTACATTCCCAAGGAGGGTTGACGTCAGGCAGGCGGCCGGTCATAAAAGTCATTGCCGAAACTTTTTGCAATATGTCAAAACAGATGACATATTGCGTCGACCCCAAGTAATTGGGATAAGAGCAAGATGATGATGATTCATATTAATTATACTGTGAACCCCGGCCCTTTTCATTTTTTAGATAAAATGGAACTGGCCAGTAATCTAGTAAAGAATTGGCGAACTACAACGTATACTATGAGTATTTTCAGACACCATTTTGCGCCACATTTAACTCCTACATAGCTTAAAAACTATTCAATATAAATACACTAAGCTATAATGAGATGCTATCAAAATATAAATGTAAGCATGAGAGCCTAGTTCTATATTATGACAATTATATTGTGGTAATTTGATTAATAGATTTAAAATGAAAAAAAAAAAAACATTATTTCATTACAAAAATAAACAAGAGGTATATACGAATAATGTAACAGTAAGAAAATAAACAAGAGGTTGATCTAAAAACGTTATTCTAATAAATACTTAAATGTCAAGATTATCTCCAGAACATGGCAACAATTTAGATCTCAAGTTTAGTATTAGTAAAGATGATAACCATTATATATTTATAATAATATTGAACTTAGATCCCCCATTTTTATATTTACACATATCCCCATTTTTATAATTATATTTTTAGTGAGATATACATACATTAAGTTATGAAAAGGCAGAATTGGAAATTGAAACCTAATATAAAATTTACTATATTTTCCGTGTGGTCACGATATAAGAATTCAACATCTTACCCGTGGGTGACGTAAAAGATGCCTAAGGGATTACATAATATGCATATAATATCTATGAAAGCATATACCAACACGGCTGACAATCGCCTCCTATTGTGGAGGAGGCTTGAGCCCAACAGTGAAACGTACATGAGGTGAAATGATGATGATGAAGTCATATAACATAAAATATGTGAAAACATTAAAGTTTTTTTTTAAAAACTGAATTGTACGGTAAATAACATTAGAGTAAAAACCTTCAGAAATTTGTATGGATACTCAGCCAATAGATCTCCCTTAATCACTTCCTTTAGAATTAGGATCTGTGACAATGTTGAAGTGCGAATGTTCGTATAAGATAAGACTTACACACGACTGCTTTTTGTCTCATAATGCCCGCGTCTTACTATGTGAACCTTTGTATTAAATCGTTAGCTTCGTGAGGGATTAGACCAACATTGATCTATGTACGTTTAAATAATGAGTTTATTTAAAGTTTAACTCCAGTTACGTATCACGAACGTTCTTCTTCTTAAGTATATTTTGCAAGCGTAAGTTTCTACAGGTAATTTTTGTTTAAATTTACCGTTTAATTTAAATTTTTATGTGTTTTTTTAAAGAAGACTCTGCACCACGCCATCTGTGTAGTTAGATCTTAATCTAGCGATCAAGCTTACGATTTTATTATAATTTTTTTTCATACTTGGCAGCTTGTAGAATTTTCTGTAAAGCAGCGGCTTATGTTTTATACAAACTGTTTCATTACAGCCTATGTATGTCCTACTATTGGGCTTAGGCCTCCTACATAATGAGAGGGGAATTGACCTACTATTCCATGCTGGTCAGACGTGTTGTGTTAGGGTTTTGTTTCGAGATTTCCTTCTCTTGCATAGATATTACATGCTTATTATTTTTCTCTAGTAATCTTTTACGTTATCCACGGACAAGATGGAGTAGTAAATTGTATTCTTACTCCGTCACCACACGAACGTGTCACAAACAGTTTATTAGGTTGAAATTAAAATGCGAATTTATATTTTTGTTATGGCCTGATTCTATCTATAAATGTCTAATCTATAAAGTATCGCGTCAATTCTCAATCTCATTGTTGGGTATCATAATGTAGATTGAAAGATTATTATGTTCTGTTAAAATACATTAGATGATTTTTTTAAATTTTAGTAATGATTATAGATACAAAGATTTTCAGTTGCATACATTGAAAACAATCTAAACCAACCTTGTTTGACATCCCGCCGATAAGTTTTAGTTCTTTATTATTGTTATAATTTATTCATGACCATGGATACGAAGTTCTTCAATCGAATACATTGTTAAGTTAACAATTCATTAAAATCGTCAGCGCTGACAACCAAATCTGGGCATTTTGGAAGAAAACAAAAATGCATGTAATTCATCATTATATCATATTCATTACACTTTAGAACTTTTCCTGCATTATATTTCATAAAATATCAAGAAAATTATCCAATATAACACTGTAAACCAATAAAATAATGAATAAAATATAAGAGCGCCATATGAGATTTTGACATTCCCGTCAAAACCCTCATTTTATGAACACCAAACAAGTTGTCAGTTAAAAAAATCTCCTTACATAATATTTTTTATAAAAGAAAATATTAATAATGAACTTAATAAAAAGAAAACAAACTTTTAAACGCAGCTTCTATAAGATATTTATATATGGTTTTGTGTAGAAAAAACCCATAACCCATTGCGTTATGGTCCTTTAGCACAGATCTTTGTATAGAAAGAAAGAAAGAAGAAAGAAAAACATTCATTCTATTCTCGTTAAATCTAATAAAAAATGTAAACAAGTAAACAAAAGAGCTTTACATAAAATAATTCAATTTTAAAGGGAAACAAAAAAGGATATTGGCTTATCTCGTGTTACTTCTTCTAAAAAAATAGTGCTGGTATTCTGCCAACCTAGGTGATATACATGTTACAAATAATTATCAAAACTATCGTTCGAGAAACTTAAGAGGATCTTCTCGTCCAACATACCTCAGTGTCTGAAAACACAGGTTTACGACTAGTGTGTATTACCAGTGATGAATTACGGCACGAAAACGTGGTCTCTAAGGGTAGACCTCATAACAAGGCTCAAAGTCGCTCTATATGCTATGCAGCGGGCTATGCTCGAGATTTCTCTGCGCGATAGAATCAGGAATACGGAAATCCGCAGAAGAAAGGGTGTAACCGACATAGCACGAAGAATTGGCACGCTGAAGTGGCAATGGGCAGGCCACATCGCTCGACGAAACGACAACTGCTGGGGAAGAAAGGTTCGCGGGTGGCGACCACGTATCGGACGACGCAGTGTAGGACGCCCCCCCACTAGGTGGACCGACGACCTGGTGAAAGTTGCTGGGCGTCGTTGGATGCAGACGGCACAGGACCGCACTTTGTGGCGTAACATTAGGGAGGCCTACGTCCAGCAGTGGACGGCGATAGACTGAAATGATGAATGATGATGAAACTAGCTATATGTCATACTTTCAGATTCGCCCCTACTAACTGATCTGAATGATAATAAGGCTGGTCCTTCTCTATATAAGATATATCATTATCCTGCTCTTGTCGTAATTACTTAGGATACGACGTAATAATGTACTAATCTTGTATCATACATATAGCAATAGTTATTGGCAATAGTTTTATTACTAGCCACTTTTCTTAAGTCAACCCTCCTTCGGATTGTAAAGTAGAATTTTATTCACATAATTTATAATAGTTCAGAAGTGGGATATTTGGATGGCTCATCTACGCAGGCAAAACATTATGTATTTAAATCAGCTGTCATTACCGTTTTAACGCAAAAACAATGCATTCTATTCAATAAATCACCAAGTGCGGTCAATACTGAGCAGTGATTGATGTATTTCGCATCCAATCTACTAATAGCTTCGACCCCGATCAAGCGGTGAGGCATATTCTGTTAACGTTAACCCGTAACGAAGTTTAAATTTTTGAGGCTTCTCTATTTATATATAATGCTCATTGGACTAATCAAATATAATACATACAACATATAGTGTGATGGCATAGGAGTGATGGCTGCTCTAGTGGTTAACTCGTGATCAGGTGCCGTTTGCGGGATCTAGTCCAGCCATAATCTTCTATTATATTTTTGATTATTATTATATTTGTGAATTGTATTATATGATATTTCGAATGGCATCACTCTGGAACTATTAATAAGCATGTTGTAAGATGTAATTTTAAAATTGACAATCCCGCTGAGTTTCTTGCCGGATCTTCTCAGTGCGGTCGCGTTCCGATCCGGCGGTAATTTTAAGAAAAAATGTAAACAAATGACAACATGTAATTGCCCCCGCGGCGTTTATACATAATAAATGATTTGAATTTGAATTTACAGCAAACATACTACGAAAAAATAATTTTGAAGTAAACCATATTTTACCAATTACCATATGTCAGTTAAATTCATTACCCTAGAAGAAAGCGCGGGTGATTGAACTGGGGAATAGTCCATCAGCGTGTATGGTGACCATAGCCCATCCAAAAAAAAACATTAAGTTGTTGGGAAATAATGCAAAAACTGTGTGTCGAATGTTTGAACTGCTAAAGTATTTGCTCCCTGAATCATATAACACTCAATATGGGAGATAGCTACTTAGAGCAGTGACTATAACATTTCCAAAACCAGTCAAGAATATATTGTTGTAAAGAAAATACTCTGTGTGGTGACGGAGTAAGAATACAATTCATCACTTGCCCGTGGATGTCGTAAAATACGACTGTCTGACCAGCATGGTATAGTTGGTCAGTTACCCTCCTATTGTGAAGGAGGCTCAAGCCCAGCAGTGGGACGTGTATGAGCTGAGATGATGATGAAAGAATATTATCATTGAAAACTCACAGTTAAAATTTACAGATATATTGGAATACTAGCAACCCGCCCTCGTTTCGCATCGGTTTCAGTCGCCTTAGACGCGTAATTCCCGTAGGAATACCGGGATAAAATATAGCCTATGTTACTCCCTGATAATATAGCTTTCCATTGCTGAAATAATTTTTGAAATCGGTTCGGAGGTTTAAGCGTGAAAGCGTAACAAATAAACTTACTTTCACATTTATAATATTAATAACGATCAAATGTAACTGTTGATACTTTATATTCGGCAGGAATAGTGTAGTTGTGGGCACAACTAACATATAATCTATACCAATAAATAAAATTGAAGTGTCTGTTTGTAATGTCAAAATAATAGGTTATTTTCATGCTCACGCGGTTGTTTTCACGACACCTATGCCTAAAATACAGATTTAAAAATTTTTGTCTGTCTGTCTGTCTGTTTGTTCCGGGTAATCTTCAAAATGGCTGGATCGATTTCATAAATTCTTTCACCAATTGAAAGCTATAATATCAGGGCGTAAAGTAGGCTATATTTTATCCCCGTATTCCCACGGGAACGGGAACTACGTAGGAAAGACGACTGAAAACGAAGCGAAGTGAGGGCGGGTTGCTAGTATAATAATATAAACAGTACACATATTTTGACCATTTATAACCACAGATGAGGCAATGCTGTATGCAATTATTAAAGCACCGGATTTTAGTTCTAGCCGGATATCCGATTGCTGGGTGTTCGGTTGTGCTGTCTGTTACATATCCAATTTATGTGAGTATCTGGAAGTAGGTATATATTATACATTTTTTAATTGAACATTATAAGAATGTTAACAATTCTTCAAAACGTTTTATTTGGACTTGAGCGAAATTGTTCCTACGGTGTAGCAGAAGCCAAAACGAAAATAATAATAAGAATGAAGCGTATTATTGTATATTCATGCCAGGGGACTAACGTGGAGGTCAGGCAGAGATATCGAACATTGTTTTATTTTTTTTTAAAGAGTGTTTAGTTTATAATCAGCTTCTCAACCCATATACATCCCGCTGTGGGCTCGGGTCTTCCCATTACGGGATAAAAAAAATTACAACACCACGGTGGTCAATAGTGTTTGCATAAGATTTTTCTCTTAAGTCTCCTTTTACGACACCCACGGCTAACAGAGGGAGCGGTGAATTGTATTCTTACTTTGTCACTATATTTGATGAAATACGTAATAATATCTGTTCCTTTATTTTTAAGACAAGGCTCCACTCTATGAAATTAATTGTTTTGTCTTGGTGGACTACAGAAGCACATTTTACACAAATTATGGAACACAACTTACATCCAGTCGCATATAATTATTTGCCTCCTATAAGAGTATTGAACGCTCGATACTCAGCAAGGGAGATCAGTGCTTGGATCACTTGGCCATCTGTGAAGTTAGATATGTTTTTAAGTATTTTGTCGCTTTTTAAAATTCCTTGTCTCATCTGTCAGCCCTTAGAAATCCACTACTGGGCATAAACCTCTCCACGAGCATGCCATTCAGAATTGTCCTGTGCTACCTGCATTCAATGGCTCCCTGTAGCTTTTAAAATGTAGTCAGTCTAGTGGGTGATTATCACCCTCTCCGTCATTTGATTCGTGGTAACCATTCGAGAACCTTTCTTTCCCCAACAGTTGTCGATTCGACGAACGATGTGGTCTGCCTATTGCCATTTCAACGTGCTAATTTTTCGGGTTAAGTCGGTTGCACCCGTTCTTCTACGGACTTTCGCAATCTACTGATTTCGTATTTGGATTTTATCATTTACAGAAATACCGAGCATAGCCTTCTTCAGGGCACGCTGAGAAAATTTGAGTTTTTTCATCATCATTATCATCTCAGCCCATAAACGTCCCACTATTGGGTTCGGGCCTGCTCCACTAAGAAATTGACCTACTTTACCACGCTGGTCAGGTAGGTTGGGTTTTATTTCAAGTTTTCTTCCCTTGCATCGATCATCATCATCATTCATCATCATTTCGGCCTATTGCCGTCAATTGCTGGACGTAGGCCTCCCTCATGTTGCGCCACAATGTGCGGTCCTGTGCCGCCTGCATCTAACGACGCCCAGCAACTTTCACTAGGTCATCGGTCCACCTAGTGGAGGGGCGTCCTACACTGCGTCGTCCGATACGTGGTCGCCACTCGAGAACCTTTCTTCCCCAGCGGTTGTCGGTTCGTCGAGCGATGTGGCCTGCCCATTGCCACTTCAGCATGCTAATTCTTCGTACTATGTCGATTACACCTTGCACCTTGCATCGATGTTACATGCATATTCGTGCCTAATCGTCTTTTATAACGTCCACGGGCAGGATACGAGGTATCGAATTGTATTCCTACCCCGTTACCATATGGAAAAGCCTTATCGTGTGGGCGATATTTAGAGACCATGATTATTATCACAATATTAGATACGGATATTTTTTAATTCAATTCAATTTACTTTATTTGCGTAAATATAAGTGATACACCTGTATCTAGTTACACTTAGGCTTTGGTAAATCATACTACCTCCTGGAGCGAGCATATTATGTAATATTTTCTTCTACAACGAGAGGGCATTCTACTACACCAAATAATATGCAGATAAGTCCAAGAGTACGAAAACATAAATCTCTATGCAAATACATTTGAACAGTATGGTATTGTAGTTTATTGCCCTCCCATTGGGAAAAAGGGGGTAACCAAATAGAGGGATTTATGTGGACTGAAATTATGATAATGATGATTATTTGTCATTTTTGTAAGAATATAGTTCGATTTTTTTCCTCTATTGGCATCGTAAAAAACGAAAAAAGAATATAATAACTCATAACTCATCTATTCGTAAGGGATTCTTACATGTCATTACATATACATTAATTTATTTATAAAATTAAAATTTAACAATATGAAAATTTCAGCAATTTGAAAAGGAAAATAAATAAACGATGTCAAACAGTAATAATAATAAACAATAACATGTTGGGTATTTTCTACATTTTTAAAAATTCGTCATAAGTATAAAACGCTTGCTTGATGAGCCACCGCTTTAGGTGAACCTTGAAGCTATGAAGGCTAGGAGTGGAAGTTACCAGTGTAGGTAATTTATTGTACACTGCTGGGCCCATAACATGAGGCGTCCTCTCAGACTTAGCAAGTGTTCTCGCTATGGCTGACAGGTTATCACGGTGTCTTGTGTAATATAGGTGTTTAGAGCTTGGTTTAGTAAATTTTAGTAAATTGCATAAAATATCTATGCATATAACATCTACGCAAGAGAAAGAAGGTTTGAAAGAAACCCCTATACCAATCTTGACGGATAAGAGGAGGAGTTAATAAGAGTAGAGGAGTGACCTCCTCTACAGTTATTAACTCCTGTATGGTGACATGTCCCGCCACGGCCGTGGCAACGGCTGACTGGACCAGGGTTTTATAGTCATGAGGCCGTTTCCCTGAAGTCGATTGAGATGGTACCTACTCGAAAGAGTAACCCACCTGGACGGGCCACTGATGACAAGGTCGGGTATCTGTGGCTCGTTCACTTGGCGCTTAAGAGAGGTACGAACCCGGTAGGTTGTGGGCGCGCCTGCTGCCCTCTCCATAGCCCTGGACGGATAGGACGCTGTACGCTGCACTATGCCTTACCGCAAAAAAAAAAAATTGTTCCGTCAAATCGGTATGTCCCTTTCCTTCCTGTTTTTGGCGGCGGTTCAAGTCCAGCAAAGATGCATAAGTAAGCTAAGAAATAATTTATAATTTTATTATAGACTAATTTTCTGAATGTATAAAACTGTGTGGTGATAAGGTAAGAACACAATTCATTATCTCCTTTATTTTACAAGACGGAGGCCCTCGTTCCATGGGCGCCGCATGAGCCCTCCTATCAGCGTCTCGATCACCGTCCATTCGGTTGAACTCAGCATCCGGGCCCATATATACGAGGTATTTGGGCCTGGTGCTCGACGGACATTGGTGGTTCCAGGAGCATATCCACAGGCTCGCTCCGCGGCGTCCGCTCTATCGTGGCTTATGTCGAACGTGGGCGGACCGAGCGCTGCTTTTTTTTTTTTTTTTATTGCCAACGGTGGCAAACGAGCAAGCAGCACACCTAATGGTAAGTGAAACTGCTGCACATGGACCTTTGCAATACCAGGGGCACAGCTAGGCCGCTACCTACCGTGAAGGAAATACTCTTCTTAAACCTCGTTTAAAGAAGGACATGTCATAGCGCTCGGGAAACACAGCAACAGGTAGTTCATTCCAGAGCTTGCACGTACGTGGGAGAAATGATCGCTGGAAACGTACAGTTGAAGACCATAACGTTTCCAGGTGAAATGGATGAACCCTGCTACGATGTCGAGTGGTACGTTGGTAGAATGGTGACGGTGGTACCAAGTCAAACAGTTTCTCGGAGCACTCCCCGTGAAAGAGTCGGTAGAGTACACAGAGTGACCCAAAGTCTCTCCGCTGCTCCAGCGACTCCAATCTGTCTGTAAGATTGGGATCCCCGACGATTCGAACAGCCCGTCTTTGCAGGGAGTCAAGTGGGTCTAGCTGATATTTGGGCGCACCTGCCCAGAGATGTGAGCAGTACTCCACATGAGGACGAACTTGTGCTTTGTATAGCACAAGACGCTGTCTCGGTGTGAAGTACCGCCTGGCTCTGTTCAGGACACCCAACTTTTTGCTTGCCAATTTGGCTTTGTCCTCCAAATGACTCCCAAACTGGACTTTGCTCGATATTTTGACGCCGAGAATCCCAATACTCTCAGAAATTGGGAGAGTTACTCCTTGGAACTGAGGCGCCATGATAAACGGGTCCTTCTTTGCAGTGAACGCGCAAACTTGTGTCTTTGAGGGGTTGAACTGGACTAGGTTCCATTCACCCCATTCCGAGGCCCGCCCAAGAGAGCGCTCGACTTCAGACACAAGTTGAACCCTTCTTTCCTGAGTACTCCGAGGGATATTCTGTTGCTCAGTGTACCGCTCATCACCCGTGCTGTCATCCGCATAGCAACGCATACTCTCGATAGAGAGCATGTCATTGATATGCAGGATAAACAACGTCGGGGAAAGCACCGAGCCTTGTGGTACACCAGCATTAATGGTCATGGTATCGGAGCAGGAGCCATCTACGACGACTTTTATAGTCCGACCATCCAAAAAGCTGGCGATCCAATTACAGAGTCCCTCGGGGATTCCGTATGATGGTAGCTTCGATAGAAGTGCCTTGTGCCAGACCCTATCGAACGCCTTTGCGATATCTAGGCTGAACGCCAGCGCCTCACCCTTGCCCTCCAAGGCCTCTGCCCAACGGTGTGTGAGGTACACAAGAAGATCATCAGCCGACCGACCATGACGAAAGCCGTATTGGCGATCACTGATAAGCTGGCGATCCTCAAGGTACTGCAGAAGCTGGCGGTTAATAACCTTCTCCATTATCTTGGAGAGCAAGGATGTTATCGCAATTGGCCTGTAATTCGATGGGTCAGACCAGTCTCCCTTTTTAGGGATCGGGTGAACATGGGCTACCTTCCACGAAGACGGAACCCTATTAGTAGCGTAGGAAAGTCGGTATAGGCGCGTGAGGATGGGAGTCAATTCAGGGGCGCACGTCTTTAGTACCACTGCAGGGATGCCATCTGGTCCACTCGACTTATGGACGTCTAAAAGCCGCAGCTCCCGCCTAACTGCTCGCTGCGTGATGCAGATTTCGGGCAGTGAGCTTTCACACCATGGGATAGTAGGTGGTGTGGCAGCTCCGGCATCCAAAGTCGAGTTACAGGCAAAGAATTTACCTAGAAGATCGGCCTTCTCCTTTGCGCTGTGGGCCAGACTACCATCGTGTTTCTGCAGTGGTGGGAGATTGGGCTGGCAGAAGTTGCCTTGGGCAGCCTTGGCGAGCAACCAGAATGCACGACTCCCAGCGGGATAGCTTTGCAATCGCTCGCCAATTCTGACAACATGTTCCGCCTTGGCTCTGGCAATAGCCTTCTTACTAGATCTAGAAGCGGCGTTCACCTCTTTGGCGTTCGGGTCCTGGCATTTTTTGGCCCTATTCTAGGCCCGATATGCGGACTGCTTCTGGCATGCAGCCGTCCTGCAAGTTTTGTTAAACCAGGGTCGGCTGCGGCCACCGACGGGTATTTTGTTGTTGGGGATGAATAATTCCATCCCCGTAATAACCGTTTCGGTAACGACAGCTGTACGTGGGGATCATCCGGTCGATGCCCTCTACGGCGCACCGGTGAGGGCGGGGTGCCTTAACGTCCGACTCAGGGCTCTTCTGTGGCGACCACAGTGGGCCATGGCACTCCAGGGCCATATGCGGATACCGCACGGTGGCGATGGAGGCAGCGTGCCTGTTGTTCGGGACTCCCCCGTGGGACCTGTAGGCGGCAATGCTCGCCGGTTTGTATCGGCGGGTGTCGGGGGTGCGAGCGGAGGGCGGCGTGGTCTCTCTGAGGGAGCTCACCGCCTGGCGCGTCGACGCCCGACGAGACGTCATTGCCCGTTGGGCAGTCCGGCTGGAGATGTCTCGGTTCGGGCTGCGGATCGTGGAGGCCTTCCGAGCGGTGCTGGTGCAGTGGTTGAAATGGCGGCACGGAGTGGTCTCCTTCCGACTGGTGCAGGTATGGATGGAGCATGGATGTTTCGCCAAATACCTACACAAGGTCGTTAGGAGGGAAAGTACACCGTCCCGCCACCACTGCGATTGCGACGAGGATACGGCGCAGCATACGCTCGAGGTCTGTGCCGCTTGGGCAGAGCAGCGTCGTGTACTCGTCGCAATCATCGGTTCCGACCTGACGCTGCCGACCATCGCCAGGGCGTTGCTCGACAGCATCAGGAACTGGGACGCGGTCGCAGCCTTCTGCAAGGTAGTAGTTTCGCGGAAGGAGGCGGCGGATCGCGCGTGCGAGGAGCGTAGCCTCGTTGAGGCGATCCGCCGCCGGCGACTGGAGTGGCGTAGGCGCGAATACCTGCGCCTCATGCCGCCCTAGCCGAGGCCGCGGGTGACGTGACCGGGAAATTAGTCCGTCACCCGCCGAGAGGCCGACCGCGTGAGGAAGGACCGACGTCCTCCCCGAGGGGGGGACGTCGGTCGATGGGAGGTTACCCCAAATAGGGGGTATTCCGTCGGGCCGACCACTGACATCAATCCACCTTGCTCCGGTGGTCGGCCCAACGACGAAGGCGACGTGCATCGTGGGTAGGTTGCGGGAGTGCGTGCTTACGCCCCTCCGTCGCCCCGGACGGAGGGGTGCGAGGAGTGCGCCGACCGCAACCCGACCCCAAAAAAAAAATCCTCCTTTATTTTCTGTAGGTAATCATAAAAGGCGACTAAGTAATGCACGTAGAAAACATCACTGTTGTAGAAGGGAAACTCAAAATAAAATCCTATACTAACCCGTCTGAATAAAATAGCGAGATCGATATCCCTCCCATTATAGAGGAGACTCGAGCATAGTAGTGGGTGATAATGATAAAAAATCTTAATGATTTCTGAAGTTTACGCAAGTATTATACATCTATACCAATAAATAAAATTGGAGTGTCTGTTTGTAATGTCAAAATAATGGGCTTTTTTCATGCTCACGCGGTTATCTATATCTATTCCCACGGGAACAGGGACTACGTGGGTAAAACGACTAAAACAGAAGCGAAGCGAGGGCGGGTTGTTAGTTTTAAATAAAACTACTTTACGGCTTTCATAGCGCTTGTATTTGACTTATGATTGCCCGACGTTTCGAACGCTTTGCAGAGTCCATGGTCATAGGTGGACTAAGATGTCTCACGTCCAACAAGTCATCGTTATAACAGAAAATGTATAACGGGCGGACTGGGCGGACTGAACGCTGTAAAGTGTTCGAAACGTCGGGCAATCAAATATCCAATACAAACGCGATAAAATCTGTAAAGTAGTTTTATTTAAAATAATTAAACTTACTTACTTACTTAGTTAATAAATATATTAACTATAAGTTCGTTTCTCGATTCCAAAACAGAACATGTTATCAGGTGATAAAATCTCACGTTTCAGACGTATTGTGCGGTACCTTTGTGCGGTAACTCCGGATTGTTCTTAAGAGAATTAATAGAAGTTTCTACGTACGCCTCGAGCCCTATTGTGCCCTGATTTATCGGCGAAGAACAATGATAAATCAAATCGGAATTGCCTCTGAGTTATCCGGTATATTTAGTTGTTTGGATACTTAGACAGAAGGTTGTGTTTCCAGTATTAAATTTACAGGAGTTTAATTTTTTGTGACTATTTATACGATTTAAAATTACTACTGCAGGTCGCAAAGAAAAGCATTTACTGAAACACTGAGACTATATAGAGACTACTAAAAACGATTATTAATGAGTTACAATAATGGTAGAATTGAGAAGGAAAGATGTTAGGAAGGTTGAGCTAGATACCAACTTAACCAAAATTATATTATAACAAATAATATTAACCAAAATTATAATCGAGAAATATAATTTCATATTGTAGATTCAATTATGGTATATTAATGACTTCTCTAGATGATAGACATAGAGTAATATGGGCGGCCTACAACACAATCATGGCTTCTACCCAAAAAAGTTAGAGTAATTGTATATCTAACTTAAATTTCGTTATTTAGCTTTTGACTCAGCTAAGACTTGTTAAGAAAATATCATTTTTCGGATTCAGGTACAATTTTTTTCGTAATATTTGACATTTTGTTTTATCTTTTTATGTCACATAAATCCCTTGATAATGATGATGAATATCACTGTACAAAAAATGTCAAATGATTCAACTAAAATACTTATACCGTATAAACAAATATCAATTGAATGAATTCCATTAACGTTTGTATTGTTATATTTATTGTTGAATTTGTTTTAAAATGCAGTTATGCTGAATATGAAAAATAATACATCCGTTCAACCACAAGTCCATCGACGTCTTTTGTTAATTGGGAAAATATCTTAATCACAACAATTAAAAAGCAAGCAGAGAATCGCAGCAATAAAAATTTCCTAAAAGAGTGCTTCCGCCCATTTTTAACTACGGACGCAAAAGGAAGGGTTCTATAAGTTTGACGTGTCTGTGTACCTATGTATCTTTGTGTATCTGTGGTATTGTAGTTCCTGAACGAATGTACCGCTTTTTTTTTTTTTATGGGTGAGGTTAGGTTAGGTTAGGTTACCATAGGGTAAGCGCACGCGCGGTCCAGTTCGTCCGGGGCGATGAAAGGACGGCGCGCGGGCCCATAACCCACCCGTACCCACGTCATCTTGTTGTTGGGCCGACCACTGAAGCAGATGTGAATTGTCGTCAGTGGTTGGCCCGACGGAATACCCTTTCGGGTAACCTCACCTCTCGACGTCCTGGGACGTTGGTCGCCGTCACGCGGTCAGCCTCTCTGCGGGTGACGGACAATTCCCCGGTCCGATCACCCGCGGCCTCGGCTAGGGCGGCATTAGGCGCAGATACTCGCGCCTGCGCCGTCCGAGTCGCCGGCGGCGGAACGTGTCGCCGAATAGAAGCTCTACTCGCACACGATCCGCCGCCTCCTTCCGTGAGATAACGGCCTCACAGAAGGCGGCGACCGCGTCCCCGTTCCTGACGCTGACGAGCATCTCCCTGGCGATGGTCAGCAGCGCCAGGTCGGCACCGATAATCGCGATGAGTTCACGGCGCTCCCCCTCCCACGCAGCACACTCCTCGAGCGTGTGCTGCGCCGTGTCCTCGTCGCAACTGCAGTGGTGGCAAGACGGTGTGCTCTCCCTCCTGAAAATCTTGTGTAGGTATTTCCCGAAGCAACTGTGCCCCGTCAGCACCTGCAACAGTCGGAAGGAAAGCACCCCGTGCGTCCGCTCCAACCACTCCATCAGCACCGGCCGGAGGGCCTCGACGGTCCTAACACCGTACCGAGGACTCTCCAGCCGGACTGCCCAACGGGCACTTACTTCTCGGCGGGCGTCGACCCGCCAGGCGGTGATCTCTTTGATAGAGACCATGCCGCCGCGGGCGCGCGTCTCCGACACTCGCCGATAAATGTCGGCGAGCATCTCCGCCTCCAGGTCCCACGGGGGAGTTCCAGCCAGGAGGCACGCTGCCTCCGTCGCCACCGTGCGGTAACCCCGTATGGCCCTGATCGCCATGACCCTCTGTGGTCGCCACAGGAGGGCCCTAAGACGGACGGTCAGGACCCCGCCCACACCGGTGCGCCATACAGGGCCATCGACTGGATCACCCCCACGTACAGCTGTCGGCACGTAGCACTGGGTCCGCCCACATTCGACATCAGCCGCGAAAGGGTGGACGCCGCGTCGACAAGCCGGGGAACAAGTCGATGGAGATGCTCCCGGAAGCAAAAATGCCCGTCGAGCACCAGGCCCAAGTACTTCATGTGGGCCTGGATGCTGATGGTGACCGACTTCACGGTGATCGAAGCGCCGGCGAGAGGCCCGGCGGTACGGAGGCCATGGAGAACAAATGTACCGATGCGGTTCATTTTGTTTCAAAATTGACATGAACGAGATGGTTATTAGTTACAATTTATGAATATTTATTCAGGCGTTTTAAGGTTATCGGCTCTTTTCGTGAGTTGCCATAGGAATCTTTGAGGCATGACGGTACTTTCAAATTAAACAACATTACTTTCAAATATTTGTGATCTAGAATTTTAAGCATTTGTATGAAAACAGAACACAACCATTGTATGGTGGAAGCATTAAGCTACTCTGATGATGGAGTTCGAAGGTAATAGATGAAATCCTTGATTGTCTATTAGATAACCCTATGCACATTGAATTCCTCTTAACTAGTTCCTTTCATTCTCATATTCACAAGGAAGTGATGCATGATTTTTATTTTTTTTTAAATTTCTGTAAAGAGCTCTAAAAATTTTTAATTTTATTTATTTCGGTGATCTATCAGTAGTTTTTCGACTCCCTTGGACAAGTAAGAAGTAACGATGCTTATTCTCAATCTGCCTTCTCCCTCAAATTCAAATCATTTATTATGTATAAGCCCCGCGGGGGCACTTATATATTGTCATTTTTTTTTTTACATTTTTACTTAAATTACTACCAAATCGGAACGCGACTGCACTGAGAAGATCCGGCAAGAAACTCAGTGAGTTTGTCTTTTTTAATTCATTTACTAATTTTATTAAATAAAATTACATACAACAACATGTCTATTAATAGCTCCAGTGATGCCTTTCGAACCATGATATAGTTGTTAAACATAATGAAAAATTACCATGGCTGGACCAGATCCCGCAAGATGTACTCGATCACGAGTTAACCACTAAAGCAGCCATCACTCCACTCAACCACAATGGAGGGAAAGGAGTGACCCGCTCATCGTAGCTACCAAGTAATTATTACATGAATATTTTTTTATTATTATATGCTTATTTGACTGTAAGGTGCGCATAGTGGTCTAAGAAGTAACTTTCTCTGTCAACTACCGTGGTTTCAATCCAGTTCATTCTGTGTCTGGATGTTATTTATTTTGCATTCAATTGGTAACAATATGAGAATATAATAAAGCACACTTTATCTTGGCCGTGGATGTCACCAAAATCGACTGAGGGATATTATATGTACATAACATTTAAATAAAAGAACGAAAACTCGACATAAAACCCTATACCGATCCGTCTGATGATCGTAGTACAGTAGGTAAATTTCCCTCCTAATGTACTTTGTAACAAAAAGTTTTATTCCGTAGTTAAAGGTTGTTTTGTGAAAAAAAAAAGAAAATTATTAATATTTATCTAATTAAACTGCCTACCCTTAGAGTCAAAAAGTAAATAAAGTGTCGATGGAACTTCTTGGCGTCCACGTTGGTCCCCTCCGCTCGAAATTCCGCTCACGTACCATACTTCTTTCTGAACGGAATTGCTTCCAATAATCTCGTAAACCAATTGAATTGAAACCTTTTTGGGTTCGTAACACGCCACATTTTAGCACGAGCAATGTCGACGCAGTGATTCACCAAGAAAATCTGAAAATCTTTCTGTGCTTGTACACTTTGTATGGAAAGAACGGTAGCGTACACGGTGCGGCTAAGGCTTTTACATCAATTTTCGTATTACCAATGGATTAAATCCAAGGGTTATCCCCCTAAGGAAAGTTTTCGATTGGATTGGGAGCAACGCTTGTCGGGAATCAACGTTATAAAATTTGTATTCAGGTAGCAATGTAGCTTACTTTCTCTGGACGACTAGTAGAAGGGTATTTTTAAAAACGTTCCAAGTTTTACCGGTACCAATATATGAAGGATTTATTGGATGTGCCAAGAATTTGGAATATGTGTTTATTTTATGAATTATTTATCTGTATTTATTACTATTGATGTCCTTTGGAATTGTCATATTAGTGCTTTAAAACGCAGTGTATTTTTGTGAACCAGTCTATGGCCTGTCCTCATACACCATACCGTACTCATATATCGTAACCCACCGTATTTCCTCCCCTTCGCCATTAGGCCGACCACTGGTACAGAGTTCCTTGTCGTCTGTGGCCAGCCCGGCGGGATAGCCTTTCGGGTACCCTCGTCCCCAACGCCTCTCCCGGGACTTTGGTAGCCTTCGCGCGAAGAGCCTTTCTGCGGGTGATGGACTATGCTCTAGGCGAGTCACCCGCGACCTCGGCTAAGGCGGCATTCGGCGTAGGTACGCGCACGCTCCGCCGCCCCTTCCATGAGATAACCGCTTCACAGAAAGTGGCGACCGCGTTCGGGTTCCTGACGCTGTCGAGCATCTTCCTAGCGATGGTCGGTAGCGTCAGGTCAGCACTGATGCTTGCGACCAGTTCACGGCGCTACCCTACCCGTGCGGCACACATCTCGAGCGTGTGCTGCGCCGTGTACTCGTCCCAATCACAGTAGTGGCAGGACGGTGTACTCTCCCTCCTCACGACCGTGTGCAGGTACTTGGCGAAGCAACAGTGCCCCATCAATACTAGCACCAGTCGGAAGGAAAGCACCTTGTCCCGTCCATCCAACCTCTCTATCAGCACCGGCCGAAAGGCCTCGACGGTCCGAACACCGAACCGAGGCCTCGCCAGTCGAACTGCGCAACGAGCAATCACGTCGCGGCGGTACAGGGCAATCGATTGGATCACATCTGCGTACAGCTGTTAGCATGTAAGGCTGGGTCCGCCCAGCCACTCCCTATCTTACTCATGGATGTCATAAAACACGACTGAAGGATATAATACGCATATAACATCTACGCAAGAGAGGAAAAACTTGAAACAAAACCCTATACCAACCTGTCTGACCAGCACGGTATAATAGGTCAATTGCCCTCCTATTGTAGAGGAGAGCCCAGCAGTGGGACGTATATTAGCCGAGAGTGTCGCTCTCGCGCAATACACTAAAATGCACTAAGAAATATTTTTTAATTCCACGCAATTTCTTCTTCCCGATAACAATTCAATATTCAATAATAACTTGAGAAAAATTTTCGATAATTTAAAATGGGATTTATGAAAAATTCAAGGTGTCGTATGTTTATATGAAGAGTTTTCTTATCCGACCCAGAATTCAACCACTATGGTCTGAAATCATATGGTTATACCAAGAGGCTATGTGTGTCATTGTTATGTTTTACTACGATTCTGCGAATATTTAACTCCACGTAATCTTATATTACACATTAATGTATTAAGTATGCCACCTGATAAAAAACTTAAGCTTTACTTTAGATAATACGAATTTAAGAGTGACCTCATATGCTTTATTAAAAGTATGTTCGTAGTGATAAAAAGATTTATACAATTGATAGGAAATGTTAAACGATTTCAAAAAAAAATAAGAACTATCATTGTGATGTTTTAATTATGTATACTTAAAAGAATTTTCTGCATTCTTAAAAATTTTGTAATTAAATATGTTGTCATTTGAATAATATAATTGCATAAAAAATAATGGCGATTCTTTTTTGCTGACTTCAAAGCGTAGAGAAGAGTTCAAATGCAATAAATGACATATTTTTGTAGATGTACAGGTATAACTTCTTCGTTTATGAACCAATGGGTGTATGGAAGGGAAGGTGGATGGGTAGATGGATGGTTAGATGAACGAGTAGTTGTATGGGTAGATGAATGGATAAATAGTGAGTGAATCGTAAAGGACAAACCGACTGATAGTCAGACGTACTTTTTCATTTATATGCTTGTTTTAAACGTTGAGTTCAAAGTATTAAACGTGAACATAAATTGATTTTGGTGATAATTCTACTGGAGCAATGAACAGATGGAAACAATATCACAGGGATATCTTAGATTCAAATGGCAGAGAACCCTTAGAACTTATATTTTTGGAAGTTACTTATACAACTATGGTGATTAGTAGGCTTATATGAAAATGGTATTGACAATGGCAGTAATGATTCCAATATTACGAAACATTTTTTGAAAGGCACACGGAAGCTTATGTGCTTATTTAATTCTGATTGAAAGTGATAAAACTATCATTATTTCAGGTCATTCGCATTCTACAGCTGGGCTTATGTCTATTGATGTAAAACATTTATAGGCGAGGGTGAACCTGATCCTTATTCGAGGCGTTAACGCCACGCTCGGATATGCACATTTGTGTAACGAAACCATAATACAATATTTATTGAATAAAACTCATCATTATCTGAAAAAAATTGTAATATTTTATTAATTCTTTATGCCATATTAGTTCCTGTCAAAATCTATTCTTTTATGCATATATACTTGTACAAAATAATTTCGATGTTTCAAATCTGCCAGACATTCTGAGCCACGGCTCCCTTTTTTTAAGATTTCTTTCTTTTGCTACTACAACAAAATTTATATGTTGACTAAATCCATATTATATCCTTTAGTCGTTTTTTACGATATCCACGGGCAGATAGAGAGTGACGAATAACTTACTTCATAATCACGCGAATTAAACATATCATCATCATCATTTCAGGTCATATACGTCCCACTGGTGGGCTCGAGCCTCTTTCAAAATAGGAGCGATACTGATCTACCATACCATGATTATATATGTCGGCGTTGCGCCAGGAATTAGGTTGTCCATATTAAAATATCGAGTATGTAATCACTGTATTTATTAGGAGTTATTGCTGGAGAAGTGAGTGAAGTAAAACTGTGTTCCATTCTAATCTTACAACGTTTTTATAACCTCCGCTTCACAATGAAATGGTCTAGTCTTAGTAACTATAATTACTTTTTATAACAAACAAATAAAATAACTATAAAATAACTATCGGAATAAAGCTAAATAATGATAAATATTCTAATGCATTTAACATAATTCCAAATAGTCAATTTTACACAATTTACATTAATGTAATTAAAGGAAATATTGTTCTTATATATTGTTTAACAGCGGTGCTGTAACTAGAAATAAATTGCAATGTTTATTGTGTAAAAACAACTAAATATGGTTACAAATAATTACATTAATTCTAATCGATATTAATTTGAACAATTATATAAATATTTAAACAACTAAAACAAATATGTCTAGAAATACATTCAAAAAGTGTCTTTTAAATATCATAGCATTTTTTTTTTGTGGGTGGGCTGCGGTCGGTGCGCCTCCGCACCACTCCGTCCGGGGCGACAGAGGGGCTTAAGCACGCAACTCCCGCAACCCACCCGAAAACCACCTCGCCTTCGCCGTTGGGTCGACCACCGGAGCAGGTTTACTTGTCGTCAGTGGTCGCCCCGACGGAATACCCCCTACGCGGGGTACCCTCCCATCGACCAACGTCCCCCCCTCGTGGAGGACGTCGGTCTTTCCTCACGCGGTCGGCCTCTCGGCGGGTGACGGACTAATCCCCGGTCACGTCACCCGCATGAAATTCAACCCCTAAAAGACAAAAAAGCATAAAGCCCAAACCACTGGGCCTAGAAACGTAATTTTTTTATACACCGTAGAATTTCTTAGGGTACACGAGCTCTAGCAAAGAAATCGCGAAAAAATGGGTATAAGGGGTTGAAATAGGGGATGACATTTAGTATGCAGATTTATCATTTTCGATGATAGAACCATGAATCTTTGTATTAAGGCACTTGATAATATATAAATAAATATTTATTCTAGCGTTTTGGAAATTTCATTTATATGGGGATGAAATTCAACCCCTAAAAGACAAAAAAGCATAAAGTCGAAACCACTGGGCCTAGACACGTAATTTCTTTTTTACACCGTAGAATTTCTTAGGGTACACGAGCTCTAGCAAAGAAATCGCGAAAAAATGGGTATAAGGGGTTGAAATAGGGGATGACATTTAGTATGCAAATTTATTATTTTCGATGATAGAACCATGAATCTTTGTATTAAGGCACTTGATAATATATAAATAAATATTTATTCTAGCATTTTGGAAATTTCATTTATATGGGGATGAAATTTAACCCCTAAAAGACAAAAAAGCATAAAGCCGAAACCACTGGGCCTAGGAACGTAATTTTTTTTTACACTGTTGTATTTCTTGGGGTACACGAGCTCTAGCGAAGGGTTTTTGTAAAATCACCCCTTAAGGGGGTGAAAATTGTATAGCCGAAACTATTGGGGCTAGAAACGTAAAACTATGTATTTCTCTGTATTGTGCGATTCTCTTTCTTTTGTTGTAAATGAGCTCTAAGATATTAGTTTTTGAAATTCAATCTCTAAGGGGGTGAAAAATGTATATCCTAAATCATTAGGCCTAGAAACTAGGGATGTGAAAAAATAATCGATTTTTATAATAATCGATTATTAATCGATTTTTTTTAATAATCTATTTTTACAATCGATTATCAAAATAATAGAAAATCGATTATTTTTATAATAAAATCGATTTTCCTAAAAAAAGAAGGTCATCACAATACTGTGTGCAGTATTTCATACTATATTAGAAGATGAAGCTCACATTTCCTAAAAAAAAGTCATCATAATCCTGTTGGGGAAAAATCGATTATTTTATAATCGATTATTTATTTTTAATTAACCGATTATTTTATAATCGATTTATTTTGAAGGACAAAAAAACGATTATTTAAAAAATCGATTATTTAAAAAATCGATTATTTTCCCTCCAAGTCACATCCCTACTAGAAACGTGAAATTTTGTACAAAGTTCTCTTTCTTGGGGAAAGTACTCACTAAAAAAGAGTTTTTGCAATTTTACCCCTAAGGAGGTGAAAAGCGTAAAACCGATATCACTGAGCCTAGGAACGATCATTTTAATACACGATCGGCTTTCTTGGGTTACCCCATTATTTTTTCTTAATGCGCGCTTATCGAGATTACTTTGGATCGACGCAATATGTATTCGGTCCTCTGCCATCGTAGATATATTGCAAAGGTTCTTTTAGCAACATTTTATGACCAGCTGCCTGCCAGACGACATAGCTGGCTAGATGGCATCACCAACATCCAGGTCAATGTAAATCTTTGTCTTAGTAGTATTTTGCGACACCCACAAACAATGAAAGTGTTATAATATTCCTAGCCGCTACCAGACAGTAAGTTAAAATCAAGATATTAATCCAATTTTCTATCTCTAGAAATAAACAAATTTGAAGCGTCTATTTGTTGTCAAAATAATAGGTTTTATTTATGCTCACACAATTATTTGCACGATACCTATGTCTAAAAAACCGGCCAAGTGCGAGTCGGGATCACGCACGAAGGGTTCCGTACCATTATCTATAAAAAAGGGGGAAATTGCGTTTGTTGTGTGCCCCCTTAAATATTTATTTTATTTTGTTTTTAATATTTATTGTTATAGCGGCAACAGAAATGCATAATTTGTAAAAAAATCAACTGTCTAGCTATTGCGGTCCTTGAGATACAGCTTGGTGACAGACAGACGGACAGACAGACAGCGAAGTTTTAGTAATAGGGTCCCGTTTTTACCCTTTGGGTACGAAACCCTAAAAACGGCTCAATATTTTTTGTCTGTCTATTCGATACGGGTAATCTTCAAAACGGCTGGACCAATACTGATAATACTTTACCACCAGGTCTACCAAGCCTTACATAAGGAATAACTTAGGCTATATTTTATCCAAGGCTATATTTTATCCCAGTGTGGCTGGAGCAACTGTGAGAATTTAATCGATTTTAAAATTATTTCACTAACGGAAAGCTAATTTTAAGCGAGTAACATATTTAGGTTTTATTCTGTGTGGTGGCGGAGTAAGAATACAATTCACCACCCCCTCTCTTACCCGTGGGTGTCGTAAGAGACGACTCAGGGATATATTACGCATATGACATCTATGCAAGAGATGGAAAACTCGAAACAAAACCCTATACCAACCTGCCTGACCAGCATGGTATAGTAAGGTTAATTTCCCTCCTACTATGGAGGAGGCACGAGCCCAGCAGTGGGACGTATGTGAGACGAAATGATGATGAACATATTTAGGCTATTTTTTTATCCCAATATTCCTACGGGCCCGGGCACAATGCGGGTGAAATCGCGGACATTTAATGGATATAAAAATTAATTTACGAATGAAAATCTACATTATCAGCGAATAACAAATAAAGGCTATTTTCATCCTGGTGTTTGCCCGGAACGAGAACTCTGCGAGAGAAACCTTTGGATGTTGACCAATCTTTAAAATTCTTTCAACAATAGGAAGCTACGTTATCAGCAAGTAACATAGGAGATTTTTATCTTGGACATTTGTATGCGATTTGTTAGTATAATTTTTTTCACCTATGCAGACTTATAATATCAGCGAGTAACATAGGCAATTTTTATCTCGGCATTCGCATGGGAATGGGGTCTACGTGGGTGAAACTACAGGAGTTTGATCAATATTATTCTTTTTCACCAATGGAAACCTATCATGGATAATGTATTATCAGCGACTAAGGATGGCCATATTTATCATCGCCTTTCCACGTGAATTTAAACTACAAGGGTGGAAGTAATATTCAAATATAAAAATTTGTGAAGTTATTTGGACCTTTCTTACTCGATCACGCGTAAACTGTTGACCAGATTTGGATGAAAATTGACACACAGATAGAGTATTTCTTAAATTAAGAAATATCATCATCATCATCATCGCAGCCCACATACTTCCCACTCTTGGACTCGGGCCTCCTCCATAATGGGGGGAATTTGACCTACTATACCATGCTGGTCAGATATGTTGGTATAGGGTTTCATTTTTCGAGTTTTCCTTCTCTTGCATAGATGTTATGTGTATATATCCCATAGTCGTCTTATACGACATCCTCGGGCAAGATAGGGAGTGGTGAATTGTATTCTTACTCCGTCACCACAATAACACAATAAAAGAAATACGCAAGCCAACTTTTACGCGGGCGAAGCCGCGGGCAAAAGCTAGTCTAAAATAATTCCAATTTCAACCAACTACACATCAATTTGTGATAAATTTATATTCTGGTGATTGTGATTGGATTTACCACATGATTTCAACAATTTTGGGAATAGTAAATAAGGTGGTGACTATCTATACCAATAAATAAAATTGGAGTGTCTGTTTTTAATGTCAAAATAATAGGCTTTTTTCATGCTCACACGGTTATTTGCACGACACCTATGCCTAAAATAGCAATTAAAAAATTTTTGTCTGTCTGTCTGTCTGTCTGTCTGTTTGTTCCGGGTAATCTTCAAAACGGCTGGACCGATTTCAAAAATTCTTTCACCAATGGAAAGCTATAATATCAGGGCGTAAACTAGGCTATATTTTATCCCGGTATTCCCACGGGAATGGGAACTACGCGGGTAAAACGACTATAACCTATAACCGAAGCGAAGCGAGGGCGGGTTGCTAGTAGTAAATAATTAGGTGGCACGCTGAAATTTCAAGGGACAGATTTAGATTTTTATTTAAGACCGTTACTTAAAAAAAGGAGGAGGTTCTCAATTCATCAGTTTTTTTTGTGCTCAAGAGATTGCGTGAAGATGCCTAGACCAATTTGGAAAATTCTTTATTTGTGTAATGAGATATAGTACTTTTCCGGTACTCTGTAACAACTGGTCTGATTAGAATAGTAAAGATAAAGAGCGGAGTGGAGCGGAGCGGAGGTTTGAGCCAAGTAGTAGGAGCTAGAGTATATTAGCTGAAACGATGACGGATGTAAAAGAAGAAAAAATCGACTTAAAACCATAAGGTTTTGTACATTTTTTTTATTTTATGCCAACCCATTTGACATAAATAAATAAAATTAAAAAATATCTTAGTGTGACGAGATCAATTATTTAAATGTATTGTTTTTTAAAAGTAATAATATGCGAATAAAGAAATATTTTAACTTAATTAAATAAAGCTTTTTGTCGGGATAAAGTCGGTTCAAACGTCACGGTTGGTATCACAGAGGTTTGGCCAAGGTTAAACCATGAACCCAACTGTGACGAGGTCATTGAGGGGTCACGTGAATATTAAAGTAGGAAAATAATTTAAAGATGTTGAATCTTATACCTGTCTTTGATTTTGAAGATTCGAAATAGAATGATTGTATATTCATTGTTTTATAGTATAGATAGATATAGTATAGATAGATAGTCATCACAGCCTATATACACTTATCATTCATCATCATCATTTCAGCCTATCGCCGTCCACTGCTGGACGTAGGCCTCCCTCATGTTGCGCCACAATGAGCGGTCCTGTGCCGCCTGCATCCAACGACGCCTAGCTACTTTCACTAGGTCATCGGTCCACCTAGTGGGGAGGCGTCCTACACTGCGTCGTCCGATACGTGGTCGCCACTCGAGAACCTTTCTTCCCCAGCGGTTGTCGGTTCGTCGAGCGATGTGGCCTGCCCATTGCCACTTCAGCATGCTAATTCTTCGTGCTATATACACTCACTGGGCTCAAACTTCCTCCACTGTGAAAGAGAAATTGACCTATTATACCACGCTGGTCAGACGGGTTGGTATAGATTTAAGATAGTACTTGAATTTTTTTCTTTTTTTCTATGAGGGTAGGCTAAGTTAAGGTTATACATACCATCAAATTTATCCGAAATAATGGAGAGGTTAAATGCAACCGCTTTTCTGGCTTATATGTACTTCACTATCGATATATGGGCGGGCCACCGGTCTTCATCATCATCGCAGCCCACATTCGTCCCACTGTTGGGCTCGGGCCTCGTCCACAATAGAAGGGAAATTCATCTACTATATTATGGTGATCAGACATGTTGGTATAGGGTTTCATTTTGAGTGTTCCTTCTCGTGCACAAATGTTATGTGCATATTATATCCTTAAGTTGTCTTTTAGGACATCTACGGGTAAGATAGGGAGTGGTAAATTGTATTCTTACTCCGTCACCACACGGAAACCAGTACCCGGTCCTTATTAACGGTGATTAATGATGATGATGATGAATGAAAGATGCCTAAGAGATGATAGTTTTTAATTACATATACGTTATTTGTAATTCGTTGAGAATGAGCAGCAATACTCACTTGACACTTGGCTTTTCCGTATGGTGATGGAGTGAGAATACAATTTACTACCCCCCTATCTCGCCCATGTGTATCGTAGGATGACTAAGGAATTATATTCCAACTAGCTGACCTAACAGACGTTGTTCTGTTCAAATGACAGCAGTGACACCTATCGGGTCCAACTGTAAATCTAAACCATCCTCTAATCCCCTTGAACACACACAAAAAAATTTCATCATCATCGGTCCAGCAGTTTAGCAGGAGTTCAGTGACATAGACACGTACACAAGAAATTTATATATAAAAACTAGCTGACCCAACAGACGTTGTTCTGTTCAAATCTGTAAAAAAAATTGAAAATTGAATTCTCCTTGAAATCGATCGCCGCGCCACGTACCGGTTCCAATTATTAATCTAAACCGAATGGTTGGGATGTGCCGAATGGCTATTCCGATGGTTATGTGAATTCATATCCATCGGAATGACCATAAAAAATCATCAAAATTGGTCCAGCCGTTTAGAAGGAGTTCAATTACAAACACACGAACAGAAAAATTATATATATATAAAGATAGAAAAGTTTATATAGTCGAAAAAAAGGTTACATTAGAAGCATATATATAAACGTTAAGTTTTCTTAAATTTTTCTAATCTTCTGCGCAGCTTTCTTATTTTTTTTTTCCACAAAGGCCCTTTTTTAAAACATTAGAAAACTTAAAAAAAAGATGGACTAAATCGGTAAAGTCGTTCTCAAATTATGTTATTGTCCTGCCCGGACAGTGCCACCTGCCGGGTCCAATTGTGAATCTAAACCATCCTCGGATCCCCTTGAATACACACACAAAATTTCGCCAATATCGGTCTAGCCGTTTAGGAGGACTTCAGTGACATACAGACGTACGCTAGAAATTTATATATAAGATATGCGTAGAATATCTGTAATAGGGGTTTGAGCTTAACAAAAAAAAAAAAACACGATAAAAAAAAGAAAATATAATATTTATCCGAGAGAGAGGAACCTTGAAAAGAATATACCAACCCGCCTGATCAACGTAATCTAATAGCTCAGTTTTATTACTATTGTTGAGGATTCTTAAGGAGGAATAAGAAGCATGTGATAAGGAGGGTTACATGATTGTGTATAGACGTAAGAAGCGAGGGAGACTCAAAAAAGGATGGATGTATTGTGTGAATGGGGATATACTCGTACTTATGAAAGCGGTGAGTGCCGATATGACGGTTGATATGAGGCTTTAGAAGGAATTGTATTCTTATTCCGTCACCACACGGATAAACCACATGGACCAGTGTTTTAGTAAACATTAAAAACTGTCCGTGCATCGTATAATCATGGCAATTATGGCATTATGCCCTCACAAGCAAATTCTTTCTTTAAAAGTGGGTCTTTATGATTGTATTATAAAATGCATGGACGGATGTTTAAGTATTACTAGTTAATTGGTGCCACGCTGGAGGAGGAGGCGAGTGCGACACTGGAGGAGGCGGCAAGCTTGGCAACTTTCTGCACCGAGAAGATCGTCAGGCGGATCGAGGCGCTGGGGTTGAGGGTAACCCTGGACAAGACGGAGGCCCTCTTCTTCCACGCGCCCTATGAGATAATACTTTTGGTTAAATAAGTTGAATTTTAATCATTTTGACTGAAGGAAAGAGATAATAATGCTTTAAAAATAAATTATTATTGTGTGATTTTTAGTCTTTTAATAAAACAATACTCCGTTTGCGATTACAGTGTTCATGTATTTGTATAATAATGTGAATTTAGTTTTATAAGTTAACTTAAACTGTTTATATTTAATACAAAGCTTTGCTTTTAAATTTACCCGAAAGTTTCATGCAAAGTGCAAATAATTTTATTATTGTTATGATTTATTTAAAAGTTCGGTTTAAAACTGAAAGCCTTTTAACTTTGATTTGAAATAGACTTGAAACTTGTTAGATTAATAAACTACTATTCAGCCGTCATGAACTCTGTTATTTCATATTTTATTAGATGAAAACCCGAGCATAAGCCGCTCTAGAACAATCTGATCATCTTTTGCGAGCTTAGATATGAAGCCGATATTTAAAGACCATGTCTTCTTAACATAAGAAATCACTGGTAACACGCACTGTTCATAGACCTGTGCTTAGTATTTGCACGGAACGGCGTTGATTCCTGGTACCTATTATTAATTTGCTGACGACACATACTCACCACACGGAGTATGCAGACCCTTTCTTATTATTAACAATCATCATAACAGCTCATATGCGTCCCACTATTGAGCTCGAGCCTCCTCCACAATGGGAGGCAAATTGACCCACTATACAACGCTGTACGTATTGGTATATGATTCTATTTCGAGTTTTCCTTCTCTTGAATAGATTTTATATGCATATTATATCCCTTAGCCGTCTTTTACGGTACTCACGGGTAAGAAAAGGAATGGTGAATTATATTCTTACTCCGCCACCACTAATGACTTTAATATGTATTTAGATTTTTTTTACTTAGAATTGCTTTTTCCTTGCAGCAGTCTAGCCGTATTCTGTCGGATATTCAACCTCAATGGTACACTCAGAATCCCATTATCTCTGTAGTTCTATTATCCAAATACATTATTTATACACGGCCGTTTAAAATGACAAACAGGTATCACGTAGTCTTACAACACGATGGTTTAGAAAGAAGAAAAAAAGAAAATTTTTATTCTGATCTCTCACATTGAGCAAAGATGTAGCGACATATTTTACTCTTTATCCCTCGCTACTAGGCTATTCAACATCAAAAGCGAGATATTGGCATACCAATGTGTTATTTTTGAGGTTCTCTTTAGAAGAAAACAGAACTTATTTAAAGATGAAACTGGGTATAGTGACAAACATACAACCCATTCCGTTACATGATACTTCTCACCTCTGGTGATACCCTAACCAGTTCTTCAGACTCTCATGGGAAGGCATTGTAATAATGTTGTATTCTTACGCCATCTCTATATAGGATATAGATAATGCCCCTCTAAGTACTTAAAATACACGCTAAAGGTGTTATAAGCACGCGTAACCACCACATCTGACGCTGTATTTGACTTTACAGATAGCTTACTAGTCTAATAACTGATCTTCCGTTTCAAGGGTCTCGTCGATTCCATCCAAGGCGACAGAAGAGCGGCGTGTGGCCTAAAAACTCAGCGTGTTACCTTCCAACCGTACTTGGGCTGACCGTCAGTATCGGTGACTTAACATCCATGGCCATCTGGTTCAGCATGAGAATCGATTAGTGATACTTGATGTGATCAGCTGGCCTTTTAACCAGTACACCATCTGTGCAGTCAAAATAGCTATTTAGCTTTATAAAATCTATTCTATTATAGATTAGTATCATAATGATCTAACATTATCATCATCATGATAACAATGATGATAAACTAGTATCAGAAACTTGCAATATCGAAAACTATAAATGTTCACAACATTAGAAAGTTATAATAAGGTTACATAATAATATTTGCCTAAAACTAGTAGGTACACTTAAAGACTGACTATGAATATAAAATAAAATATTCAGTGAGTGACCATGATATTGACATGGCGTGACACTTGAAGCCTTCTGAATTTCAAATGTATTTTTTATTCTGAATTTTTTTGTCATTTAAATATTCTAGTAGTTTTTGTTCTCATTTGCTGCCTTGTTGCTCTATTGCTATTGAAATAACAATGCTAGTAGTAAAATCACGGTTTTATCCATATACCGTGAGATAAAAAATTCATCCATCATTCCTTCTAATCACGACCATTAATAAATAGCAAGGAGACGGGTTTTCCGTGTGGTGACGGAGTGAGAATACAATTCACCACCCCCTCTTTTACACGTGGGTATCGTAAAAGACGACTAATTGATTAATTATGCGGTGGTCGGCCCAACAACGAAGGCGACGTGGTCTTCGGGTGGGTTGCGGGTGTTGCGTACTTAAGCCCCTCTATCGCCCCGGACGGAGAGGTGCAGAGGCGCACCGACCGCGGCCCACCCACAAAAAAAAAAAAAAAAGGGATTAATTATGCATATAACATCTATGCAAGAGAAGGAAAACCCAAGAGGCAAGAGATGGGGTGGCGAATTGTATTCTTACTTCATCACCACACGGAGAAGTACGCTTGCTTAACAATATTTATTCTATTCGAAGCTTGGGATATCAATATTTCCATTATCACGCCATCAGCAGTTAAAATTTGAACATCTAATTTGACTCCAGTTCTTTTAGCTAATGAATAACCTTCAGTAGCAAATTGCTACTTCTCAAATATCGAAATGGTCATTGGACAATGGACTGCATACAAAACTAGTAGCGTCTACCATTAGTAGTAGCTATACGCTTAAAAATAAACGAAGTAAAAGTTACATCATAATAACCACAGCGATCCTATTTTAAACCGAGGAAATTCTCCAAAAAGATAGACCAATTGACCTAGTAAATAAAATCGGCATAGCATTTCGTTAAAAATTTCCCCGCTGAACTTTTACTATTATATTTTTAATATACATGTATTTCCTTAACATTCATAGTGTTGAGACAGAATAAGATTGTCATTTTATGTACCAAACGGAATATTATGTTTGATATACATGAGAAATAAATTTATTTTTTATCATCATCATCTCGGCTCATATACGTCCCACTGTTGGGCTCGAGCCTCGTCTGTAATTGGAGGGAAATTGACCTTACTATACCATGTTGGTCAGACAGGTTGGTATAGGGTTTTGTTTCGAATTTTCCATCTCTTGCTTAGATGTCATATGCGTAATATTTCCCTAAGTCGTCTCTTACGACACCCATGGGTAAGAGAGGGGGTAGTGAATTGTATTCTTACTCCGTCACCACACGGAATTTTTATTTTTACGGATTAAGTATTTTCCATTTCTAATTGATTTTTAATCATTGATTTTTTTTTGTGGGTGGGCTGCGGTCGGCGCGCCTCTGCACCCCTCCGTCCGGGGCGATAGAGGGGCTTAAGTACGCAACACCCGCAACCCACCCGAAAACCACGTCGCCTTCGTCGTTGGGCCGACCACCGGAGCAGGGTTACTTGACATCAGTGGTCGGCCCGACGGAATACCCCCTATTGGGGTACCCTCCCATCGACTGACGACCCCCCCTCGGGGAGGACGTCGGTCTTTCCTCACGCGGTCGGCCTCTCGACGGGTGACGGACTAATAAAGTATTTTATTTACGACCTCCACGGGTAAGATAGAAATTGGTGAATTGTATCCTTACTCCGTCACCACACGGAAAGAATTCTGAATGCAGATCGAATCCATAACACCTAATAGTACATAAACCATATATCACTGGCCTATTTACCGGCTTAATTTTATAACACGGCAGTAAAAATAAAAGCATAATATACAATCATAAAATAACCAAGAGCCTTTTACGACAAAAATGTTTTCAGCGACATGTCTTAGTCACAAATATTTGCACAGATGATTAACATTACAGTACAAATCATAAGTTTGTTTTATTTATGACTCACGCGATTACTGGTTTTGTAGATTTTATTACATTAACTTCGTGTAAAAAGATGTTAGAACGCAAACGTGTGCGTTCATGTTATAAAAATTGTGTAAATATTTAATGTATAGGTACTTATTCATCTCATCATCATCTCAGCCCATATACGTCCCACTGTTGGGCTCGGGCCTCCTCCATAATGGCAGGCTCATTGACCTACTATCCCACGCTGGTCAGACGTGTTGGTATAGGGTTTTATTTCGAGTTTTCCTTCTCTCGCATAGATGTTATATGCGTTTTATATCCCTTAGTCGTCTCGTACGATCACCCACGGGTAAGTTAGGGGGTGGTGAATTGTATTCTTACTCCGTCACCACACGGAACTTATTATTCAAGGTAACTTATTCAAGGTTCTTAAAATCTTCATAGTTTTCAGAATATGTTCTTTGATCTTGTCTAGATATTTTTAATATCTTTCAGGTTGTATACATTGATATATCGTCTAAAATAATCTACTTTAGTCCCGGACTCGTATTCGGTATAAACAGATATACTTTGGACGGAGTTTGGCGTGATATACAAAACCGATATCTAGGAATCAGTATATCGGATTTGATGTAAATATTCGAAGACATTACGCCAAGTCGCGTTTCAAATTTATATCATTATCATCTTAGCCCGTATATCCAAAATCTCATTATTGAGCTCGGGTGTTTTCTATTTTGAAATGGAAATTGACTATACTGTACAGGTCAAGCATGTAAGTATAGGGTTTCATTTCATATTTTTCTTCTCTTGCATCGATGTTATTAGCATATTATATCCTTCAGTCATCTTTTAAGAGACCCAGGGACAAGAGAGGCAGTGGTGAATGTATTCTTATTCCGTCACTACATAAAAATAATTTATTTAATTTATGTAGTTCTATCATCTCATCATTTCTGCTTTTATACGTTCCCTTGCTGGGCTGAGTCTAATCCACGATAGGAGGAAAATTGACCTACTATACCACGCTGGACAGACGGTTTGGTATAGTTGTTTTGAATATTCTTGCACAAATTTTATATATATATATATTTTTAGGTCGGTGTGTTGCAGTCGGCGCGCTTTTCGCACCACTCCGTCCGGGGCGACAGAGGGGCGTAAGCACGCACACCCACAACCCACCCACGATGCACGTCGCCTTCGTCGTTGGGCCGACCACCGGAGCAGGGTGACTTGACGTCAGTGGTACAAATTTTATATATATATATATATATATATATATATATATATATATATATATATATATATATATATATATATACACTATATCCCCTAAATTATCTCTCACGTCATTGTCAAGGTAGGAGTGATGAATTGTATTCTTACTTCCTCAACAAACGGAAAATATAGTTTTCAAGTTTAGTTAAATTTCATCATCATCATCTTGCACTTATCCCAATTACTTGGAGTCGACGCAATATGTTATCTGTTTTGACATATTGCAAAAAGTTTCGGCACAATGACTTTTATGACCAGCCGCCTGCCTGACGTCAACCCTTCTTGGGAATGTAATCGTTGACCCAAATGGTACCAGATGGAGTTGGTCCGGGTCAATCTAGGGCTCTTAGTCGTCTTTTACGACACCCGCGAGCAAAGCAAGGGTTGGTAGTATTCGAAGCCGCTACCACACAGCAAGTTTAGTTAAATTTCAAACTGTATAAATAAATATTTGTTTCTAGGCATCTATCTCTCGACCATCGACTCATTGTCCGATGTAGGCTTTCCTAAAGAAGGGACCCTCCTTTCTGAAAATGGGTTAATTATAAGACCACGTTTAGTACATTGAAAAAAAAACAATTAAAATATTAATTCATTATCTTCATCATGTCGATCATATGAGACGACACATAAATGGGCTCGCGTCTCCTCCAGTGTGTGAGAGAAATTGACCTACTTATACCACGTTGGTCAGACATATTGGCTTTATTTTAAGTTTACCTCCACTTACATAGATGTTATATGCATATTATATCCCCTAGTCGTATTTTACGACATTCGTGGAATAATATTAAATAAATTTTATATTACCAGAAGTAAAAATTATTAATTACCAGAAATAAACTACGCTAGCAACTTCAAAGATACTGAAAAAATAATAATTGCTAGACGTAAGCTGACGGGGATATTATTTACTATCATTATGACAGAATGACGAGAACATTACGGTACTGTAAACATTATAAATACATCGTCTATTATGCTGTAATGCATGTTACTTAACTATAAAACCAACTTTTTGTGCAACTGTTCGTGAATTATTGGTATAGTTAGAGCTATTTTATACCTGTATTAGGTAAGTAAGGAAGAAATTGTGTTTGATTATGTTTCAGGTTATTATCGCTTTATTTATTGTTCCTATTATTTTAATTATTGCTGTTGCTGGCTGCATATAACATCTGTGCAAGAGAAGAAAAATTCGAAATGAAACCCCATACCAACATGTCTGACCACCATGGTATAGTAGGTCAAATTCCTTCCCATTGTAGAGGAGGGCCAAGCCCGACAGTGGGACGTATGTGGGCTGCGATGATGATTATGATGTTGCTGGCAAATGAACAAACAGCACACCTGATGATAAGTAATACTGCTGCTTATGAAATTTTACTAGGCAGCTGCCTACCGTGAAGAAAGTGACGAGAGTGTAATGTGTGCTGTGAGGTTGGGTGATAATAAAGGCATCATCAAAACCCTCCACACTAAAATACTTTCAGACATTTGGGCATCTTGTTCTCTCGCTCACCAAACGAAATGCAGAAACAAATTGCAAATTCAGACATCGATTTTCTGCGAGAGTGTGGTACTACCCCGCACGGACCGTCCCGCGGATATAGACAGATGACTATCGACAGTGTAGTCCTATAACAGAATATTATTGTTGCTAATGGTATAGTCGGCTTTCTACTATTACTGACGCAACTTTCGTTTTGGTTTTATGTAACCATTCCTTCCATCCCTTCATTCATCTGCCTATTAAGGTCCATTCTTGAAGATAGGACTCACTTAGAAAGAATCATCAATTAAAAGAAGCCTCACCAGGAGAGAACTCTTGTCTATATTTTAGATTAAACTTCGGCAGGTTTTGAAAGAAAAAGAAAAACGGATATAAAAGCGATTGCTAAACCATCTGTCCCGCGTAGTGTTGTAGGTTAATTTTACAGTCATTATAGATAATCTTTAGATCCAACAGTGAAGAGTATACATTCTGAGAAGAGAATCCTTTACGATGGAGTACATAGTAAAAGACTATTCACTATTGCTTTGAGAATACCTAAATTATAATCAGACGCCAAAGCTAGCGTTGGCAAAAATAAATTCCATTGCCTTAAAATTCTGTGAAGTGGTAGTCATTTTGTAACAAAGGATATTTGAAGAGTAACTATCTAATTATATATCAAAGGCTATCAAAGTTTATCATTGAGTATGTTCCACACGACATTTTTGGCACTTAAATTATAGTTTAATAAACATTGTGTACATTGTATGTATATCTTGTTTAGATTAGGTATGAACGATAGAATACAGAACGTAATCTAAGTTAAAAAAAAATGTCTTAAAATCTTCAGGAGAATTTTCAAATCGTGGATGGACGAAGCGGGGATTAGTCTGTTCTGAAGAGAGGCTCACCGCGTGAGGGCGACGCCCTACAATACTGGTTTGTTGCCGGGGCGTCGATAATATCCGAACAGGTAATCTGCTGGATCGGCCACGGATGTTAAGGAATCGGTACCAGTGGTTTACCCAATGGCGATGGGTAAAAAACACGGTAATACGGTAATGGGTAAACAACACAGAAGCTGCTCGCCGCCCATCCTTCGCCCCAGACTGATTAAGCGAAGTGTGCCCAGAATATATAGAAAAAAAATGGAATTTACAAGCATACAATGTCTGGACATGAATTACGTCCGCATTTGTTTCTGTTATTTCTTACTTGACAATTAATCCATGGACTCTTGGTAACAGCGTTTTCTGCTTACTTTATTATTACGTCTACGTATGGTAAGATACTGTATAATATTGAAATGACAATATTATCGAAAACACTACACTACTATTTCTACTAAAGATCCTCAAAGTCTTTCTTATCATTGTGTTTCAGCCTTCGTTTTTTTTTTATTGCAAGCAGTGGCAAACAAGCAAACAGTACACCTGATGGTAAGTGTTGCTGCCGCTCATGGACCTTTACAAGGCCGCTGCCTACTGCGAAGAAAGTGAAGGGAGTGTGAATGCGTGCATTGAGGCTCGGTGATACCAAAGACACCACCAAAGCACTCCACACGCGAACACCCTCAGAAAGTTGGGCTTCCGGCTCTCTCACTCACCGAACGAAGCGCAATAACAAAATGCTACTACTCAGACGTCGATTTCTAGAAAGAAATTCGTCTAGAAATCACTACAGTCCATTGATAGAGAGTTCATTGCTGGACGTAGATCTCTTTCACAAATGAGAGGGCTTCGCAGTGATTTTTTTTGTAGTGACGGAGTAAGAATACAATTCACAACCTCTTATCACACACAAGAGAAAGAAAACTTCAAATAAAACCCTATACCGACCTGTTTGTTGTCGAGGACCTCTTTCCACGGCGGGCGGAGCACACGCCCCCGGTCATGGCTTCGCCGGACAGCGACCGGGAGGCCGACGATGAAAGTGCTCCGCCCATCACGGAGCCAGAAGTGGGGGTGGCGGTGGCGCATATGCGAGTCAAATCCACCGCCCCCGGGCCCGACGGTATTCCGAACCGTGTGCTGGCCCTGGTCCTCGAGCACCTGGGATCACGCCTCAGGGAACTGTTCGACGCTTGTTTGACGTCCGGGCAGTTCCCTGGGTGCTGGAAAGGGTGGAGGCTGGTTCTCCTGCCGAAGCCGGGACGGTCTCCCGAGTCGGCCTCAGCCTAAAGGCCCATCGTGCTGCTCGATGATGCGGGCAAGTTGCTGGAGAGGGTGTTGGCTGCCCGCATCGAGCGGCACCTCGTCGGGGTCGGGCCCGATCTGTCGGACGCCCAGTTTGGTTTTCGGAGAGGGCGTTCGACGATCGCGGCCTTACTGCGCCTGAAGGCTGTGGTAGCGGAGGCCGTCACCGGCGGAGGAGTCCTGTTGGCGGTGTCCCTGGACATCGCCAACGCCTTCAACAGTCTGCCATTCAGCTGCATCAGGGAGGGGCTGAGGTATCACGGGGTGCCCGTGTACCTCAGGCGGCTGGTGGCAGACTACTTGGAGGGGCGCAGCGTCCTCTACGTTGACCGAGTAGGGGACGTTGTGCGAACGCCCATGACGTGCGGTGTCCCGCAGGGGTCGGTTCTGGGTCCGACCCTGTGGAACATCGGCTACGACTGGGCGTTGAGAGGAAGCCTCCCACCCGGGCTGGGCGTAATTTGCTACGCCGACGATACACTCGTCACAGCCCGGGGTGGGACGCTAGAGGAGGCGGCACGCCTGGCAACTCTCGGCACCGAGGAGATTGTCAGGCGGATCGAAGCGCTAGCGTTGAGGGTAGCCCTGGAAAAGACGGAGGCCCTTTTGTTCCATGGCCTCCGTACCGCCAGGCCTCCTGCCGGCGCTTCAATCACCGTGAAGTCGGTCACCATCAGCATCCAGGCCCACATGAAGTACTTGGGCCTGGTGCTCGACGGGCATTTTTGGTTCCGGGAGCATCTCCATCGACTTGTTCCCCGGCTTGTCGGCGCGGCGTCCGCCCTTTCGCGGCTGATGCCGAATGTGGGTGGACCCACTGCTACGTGCCGACAGCTGTACGTGGGGGTCATCCGGTCGATGGCCCTGTACGGCACACCGGTGTGGGCGGGGTCCCTGACCGTCCGTCTTAGGGCCTTCCTGTGGCGACCACAGAGGGTCATGGCGATCAGGGCCATACGGGGTTACTGCATGGTGGCGACGGAGGTAGCGTGCCTCCTGGCCGGAACCCCCCCATGGGACCTGGAGGCGGAGATGCTCGCCGACATTTATCGGCGGGTGCCGGAGACGTGCGCCCGCGGCGGCATGGACTCCATCAAAGAGATCACCGCCTAGCGGGTCAACGCCCGCCGAGAAGTCATTGCCCGTTGGGCAGTCCGGCTGGAGAGTCCTCGGTACGGTGTCAGGACCGTCGAGGCCCTCCGGCCGGTGCTGATGGAGTGGTTGGAGCGGACGCACGGGGTGCATTCCTTCCGACTGGTGCAGGTGCTGACGGGGCACGGTTGCTTCGCGAAGTACCTGCACAAGATTGTCAGGAGGGAGAGCACACCGTCCTGCCACCACTGCAGTTGCGACGAGGACACGGTGCAGCACACGCGGACGCGGACTCGAGGAGTGTGCTGCATGGGAGGGGGATTGCCGTGAACTCGTCGCAATTATCGGTGCCGACCTGGCGCTGCCGACCCGATGGTCGATCCAGGGAGATGCTCGTCAGCGTCAGGAACTGGGACGCGGTCGCCGCCTTCTGTGAGGCCGTAATCTCACGGAAGGAGGCGGCGGATCGTGTGCGAGTAGAGCTCCTATTCGGCGACACGTTCCGCCACCGGCGACTCGGGCGGCGCAGGCGCGAGTATCTGCGCCTAATGCCGCCCTAGCCGAGGCCGCGGGTGATCGGACCGGGGAATTGTCCGTCACCCGCAGAGAGGCTGACCGCACGACGGCGACCGACATCCCAGTACGTCGAGAGGTGAGAGGTTACCCGAAAGGGTATTCCGTCGGGCCGACCACTGATGACAAGTCACATCTGCTCCGGTGGTCGGCCCAACAACGAGGTGACGTGAGTACGGATGGGTTATGGGCCAGCGCGCCGTCCTTTCATCGCCCCGGACGGACAGGACCGCTCGTGCGCTTACCATAGAAAAAAAAAAAAAAAATATCGACCTGTTTGATCAGTATGTTATGGTGGATAATATATTCGTTCGTATTGTGGAGGGAGCTCAAGCCCAGCAGTGAGGAGACATCTATGAGCTGAGATGTGCTGCAATCGCCATGCTCGGCAGATGACATGACGGTTTCCGTGAGATGTTATGTGTTGCCTAGAAAAGAGCTGTTTTCCAGTCTCCTGATGAGACCTTTAGCAAATTTTTACGACTCCCAAGGTCAATATTATTTTTATACCGTCCCCACAAGGGAACCCCAATCCATATGGTGGAGACAATTGTATTCTTATGCGGTCGCCATAAAATTCTTAAAAGCAAATTTGGGTAGGTAAATATTTTTAATCCGCGCTTACACCTACTAAAATAAAACTAAATATATTATAATTTATACTAAAGAAATTTGTTATCTTGCTAGAACATTTGTCCGTTTATACATTACCATAATTGTATATATCTTCTTCCATTTATCTAACATTAAATTTTATCTTCTTAAATAGAGCATAAAATAATAATAACTTTCTTGCCCTTGTTTTGTTTCTACAAACTTTTTATTAGCATATTTTGTGTGTCATTTCGGATCAAAATTTATATTAAATTTTCAAGGCTCTAAAAATTTTATTGTATACATCTTTGTATGGATATGGCCTACCAGTAGTTAAGTTTTTCTATTTCTTAAGTCTAAAAACATCTTAATATTGAGCATGGAGTGAAAATTCTTCTATCATATCCTGTTACCTCCTACAATACATATTTTCTATCTATATCGTCCTATCCTATCTTGTAATACGAATTTTTATTACACCGCTTAAAACAGAGTTGGTGATTAGTTTTTTTACTCTGTTATCACACGAAAAGACTTTAATTCTCTAATTGCAACTAGATTGCTGTGTTTAAACTCTTTGTAGAGAAACCTGTAAGTCACTCATTCTCATTTACTTTCAACGGCATGTATAGGGAGTATGCCCCTTTTAGTTAGACCATATCCTAATCAGCGTTTGGTCCCATATCTGGGCAACAATGATAATCTCAATCTCGAATGAGTGTATGACTTGATTTTTTTTCTCCACTAAATAAAATTTGCCGTGGTGCGATCAATACTAGCCTTAAGGAATTAAAACTTATCGCCGGTAGTTCATATTCATCTTTGATATTAAGAAGTTTAATGTTCTATTAATTGAGCACGAGTCTCTGCTAGCAAAATAGGGAAATGGACTACTATCCTACGTTAACCAAACGAGGCAAAGAAGTGTTATATTTAGAATCTTTCCTATACAATGACATAAGTTGACTGAGAAATATAAGCAGGTATGTATAATTGTCTGTGTCGTGTTTTATATCACAGGCAATTATATCCTCCCTTAGGGTTTGATGAATTTAATTTCTACTCCATCACCATACGGAAAGAAAGTTTCTAAGCAGTGCAAATTTAGCGATTTAAAGACCCTTTCAAGATATAGTGATGGTCAGTGACCATATCGATGGTAATGACTCTGTGTTTTTATTTTTACCCATCCAAAGTTAATTTCCATAACCGAGTAGTGCTACGCACTGTACCGTGTTATGGTCAGGTTTGCTAGTGATGTGAAAATATGATTACGTATTAATTAACTATCGTTCTTTTAATTAATAAAAATGGTGTAAGATCGTATAAATTAATTGTTTTGTTTATTTAATTAAATATTTATTGCAGTAATATGAAACTTCATAATAAATACAGTTACGTCCCATTTCGTTTTATATTTGGCGCAATTAGATTATAAAAGTAAATTATTTTTTTTTACAATCTTTCATACTTTGTCCCAATATAAGAGTATATGTCTTTAATATAGAAAGTCTTCTCTCTCCTAACATAATCATGTTATGAAGAGAAATAGATTATAGTATAAAAGCTAAGCTTATTATCGGTTACTGGCTTGACGCCAATTTTCGTCTAGACTATTGTTGATAATAATTGTCAGAGTTTTGTCTCTATAATAAGTCCTAACTTATTATTTCTGGTTATCGTTTAAGTAGTTTTACTATCTTGGAAAAGTAAAAGATGACATATTGTATTTTTAGCTCATTACCGTATAGTAATTTTCTCATACTGTAATGTTTATATTTGCTGCCTTCCGTTAGTGGCGTCTTTTACTCAAGGGAAAAGTAAGTGTGGATTGAACTATTACTATGAGTTATATAGCAACAATAAACACTGGCCTTATTCAACTTTCTCTGATGTCGTCTGGTCAACAATTATATTTCCAAGAAGGATTGACGTAAGGTAGGTTAAGTTAGTAGGATAGACATAAATCCATTGCAATATTTAGTATGGAACAAGAGCACATATTGCATCAAACTCAAGGCATTTGGATAAGAGCATGACAATAATGATGATGGTGTACATTAATATTAAAACTATATAGCCCTGTAAAACTTTATATGACTATAACAAAATCTTAAATTACGCCACTTAATTAATTACCTACTTAAAAGTTCTACTATAAAATACTTATAGTCTTACATCTCTTGTTTTATTTTTCATGAATAGTCTATAAATAAAGTATTACTCACTCAAGAATAATATGACATAGTTATTAACGATACAAACATACCTGTGAACGATAAACATCGATATTATCGCCGCACATCACTCGTGCGCACCTTACCACAGTTCAGTTCTGTTAGTGTTACGTGCAAGACGCATGCGCGCGATCGTGTTTTAAATTTTCGTGTAATAACACAAGAATTGAATTTTATATGGCAGTGGTGACACGACCGTGTAGTGATTTCCATTGTATTAGAAGTAAATGCATAGGGAGGACTTCTAAACATGGCTGGGTAATATTTAATGTTTAAGTTATAATGACCTTCTTAGATGTTTATTTAGCGAATGAACGATGAAAAACCATTAGGTTTTCTTAATTGGTTGGTTACTTATATACACGTAAAATTTATGTTATCAATTTTATTTAATTTCAACCCTCTTTTGACTAAGATGTTGATCATAAGGTTACTACTAGAACATGTTCTATAAATGTTTAAATTTAAATTTTATAACGCTGTTTATCACTAGTTAAAATAATCAATGCCGTGTGGTGGCTGAACAACAACACAGTTCACCACTCCTTATTTTACCCGTGGATGTCGTAAAAGACGACTGAGGGATATAATACGCATATAACATATATGCAAAAGAAGGAAAACTCGAAACAGAACCCTATATCAATCTTTTTGACCAGCATAGTATAGTAAGGTTAATTCTCCTCCTATTATGGAGGAGGCTCGAGCCCAACAGTGGGACGTATATGAGCTGTGATGATGCTGATAAAAATAATTTATATGTAGAGGAAGTATGCAAACGATGGCGGCTACGAAAACTACCAACAATTACATTACTCATGGGGTTAGTAAAAGACAACTAAGAGTTTTTCATCGAGCTGGGCAGGGGCCCAGAGGACAGATACCATCTAGTCAATAAATACATTCCCAAAGACTGTTGACATCGGGCAGTAAGCCGGTCATAAATCAAAAGTTTTGAAATAAGAACTACGAGAGATTATTTTGAGTCGATACCAAGTAATTGGGATGCGAGCAGGATGGTAGTGAGGAATAACCCAAACTGGCTTTAAATAGCTGCATTTTAACTCAAATACCTATGTATTTCGAATTTCTTCATTTTATAAATAGTCAACCTTCGTTTGACTATTTATAAAATGAAGAAATTATATTATATTCTTATCCGTGTGGTGACGGAGTAAGAATACAATTCACCACCCCCTATCTTACCCGTGGGTGATCGTACGAGACGACTAAGGGATATAAAACGCATATAACATCTATGCGAGAGAAGGAAAACTCGAAATAAAACCCTATACCAACACGTCTGACCAGCGTGGTATAGTAGGTCAATTACCCTTCCATTATGGAGGAGGCCCGAGCCCAACAGTGGGACGTATATGGGCTGAGATGATGATGATGATGATGATGATGATGTTTGACTATGGTTTCCTTTTGAGTATAAAATATATTTATCTCGGCTCATATATGTCCCACTGCTGGGTTCGAGCTTCCTCCACAATGGGAAGGAATTTGACCTTACTAAGTTATGTTGGTGAGACAAGTTGGTATGGGATTTTATTTCGAGTTTTTATTCTTTTGTATTGATGTTATATGCGGATAATATCCCTTAGTCGTCTTTTACGACATCCACGGGCAGGATAGGTAGTGATGAATTGTATTCTACGGCACAGAAAATATATTATGTTTTTTTTTTATGGGTGGGCTATGGTAAGCACATACGTCGTCCATTCCATCCGGGGCGACGAAAGGACGGCGCGCGGGCCCATAACCCACTCGTACTCAAGTCGCCTTCGTCGTTGCGCCGACCACCATTGCCGAGTTCCTTGGTCGGCCCAAAATATATTATGGCAGCATAATTTTGTAAGAAAACTATCGAGTCAACAGTATGTTCGACTTAAATGCGAATTATTCACATATAACAATTTTTAAAAAACTCTTATAAAATATTGATACAAGTGTTGAGACACTTTGAAACGATCATAATCTTCTTTTACACATCATAAGTTAGTGTCAACTAAAATTACAATACTGTTTAAAGTAGTGAGTCAAAAAAATCTACTAATTAGGCCTCTTACTGCTTACAAATTTATTCTGGGTTATTTATAAATCGTAGTAATTCTACCCTCAAAATTAAAAATTACAAATCTTTTTTAAGTTTTGATATATTTACGAGAAAAAATAAAGTAGTTCGTGTCAACATGGTCATCACCATATCAGGTCAAATACGTCCTAATGCTGGACTCGAGAAAAATACGAGCTTGCCCGCTTATGATGTAATGTTATCGCCTAGCGCCCTTTAGTCGCCTTTAAGATCACCCACGGCATAAGAAGAAATGGTATCTTTATATTATTCCCACACCATTAAGAATAGTTCGTTAACTACTATTTAAGTAGTTTACGCTTATTTCTCTCAGACTCAGCTTGATATAAGGCTATAAAAATCGTTCAAAAATAAATATTTATTTAGATAGTATAGGTTAGGTACTTTTTTTCTTATTGCAAACGGTGGCAAACAAGCAAACAGTACACTTGAAGGTAACTGTTGCTGCCGTTCATGAACCTTTGCAAGGCCGCTGCCTACCACGAAGAAAGCGAAGGGTGTGTGAAGCGTGCAATGATATTCCATCATACTAAAAGTATCAATAAAACCACACGCAAACACCCTTAGAAAGTTGGGCTTCCGCCTCTCTCACAGAACGAAGCACAGTAACAAATTGCTACTACTCGGATGTCGATTTTCTGCGAGTGGTACTACCCCGAACGGACCGGTCCGCAGCTGTAGACAAATAACTGTCAACTGACCATAGTATACCATGCTGGTCAAATAGGATGGTATAGGGTTTTGTTGATTTGTGTACTTCTGCCGTTACCGCAGGAAGATTATTTAAATTTTATAAAATAAATTAATTATTACTATCAGTTATTTTAAGTATTACAACCATTGATGTAACAATTTAACTAGATACACAATCTCAAACAAAAGTTCTTTTAAAACTGTCCCAAATTTCCCAGTCTAAATAATTATTATACATTAATGAAAATTCAACCTTATGAGCATAACTTATAGTTGTATTCACAATAATACGTACGATAAGCCATAAAATTTTTACGACCGTAGCTCGCCTCTCATTGGTCATTATACTTCAAATCAAATTCAGTCTTACATGCATGTTTTAAAGTTTATATTACGAGGTGTCAAAAAAGCTATATTAATAATAAAGGCCACGGTATTATTCGACGAAAATAAAAGGAGATATTAATGTATTATTTTACATTTAAAATGATTCCATTGAATTCCATCGTATTATTCTTGCAACGTTGAGTGAAATTTTGAAACAAAAAAATCGAAATCACCATATTCCACCCGATATTTAGTCATATAAACAATAAAAACAAATCAATGAACTGTTTAACTTACTGGAAGTACGAAATCTCATCCTTTTTTAACGTTTTTACGTATTATTTTTACAATTGTTCAATGAACACTTCGTCATTTCTAACGTTCATACAACAACGCGGTCGACATAAGACTACTTGAAGAGAATGCTAAATTCTTGTTGTGGCGCTCTTTTTATGGGGACGTTTTTGAGACGCTGTTTGTGTATCTTGGGTTTTTTGTTACATCAATGATTACAACACATTTTTGCAAATTTTTAGGTATATTTATAATCGTTTATCATCTGCGGTTATGAAATAGGAAGTCCAAATATAGAGCTGCTAATTGGAATATTTTGTATGTACGCTACATATCAAGAGTCCTTACTGAAATAAAAAACATTATAATTTTTATTATACATATATTCCATACTTACCAACCTTCTTCACAGTAAGCGGTGATGCAATATTTTTTTTTCCTTAGCCCATTTATTAATCAGGTGTCTTTCATAAAAGAAGACCAGTAAGAGACTAGTCAAATGTTAATAGCTTCAAACGCTTTATTTTCCCAACTGGTTATAGTCGGCATTGTAGTCGTAAAAACTGGCTGAGTAATCATTGCGGGTACTGGTGGCCCACTCTCATGGCTATAGAGAGGTATGTGTACAGCAGGTTATGGGGTAATATAATCTTTAGGTAATGTCGTCTTGATATAGGGAAATGTACCAATCTATATCAATAAATAAAATTGGAGTGTCTGTTTGTAATGTCAAAATAATAGGCTTTTTTCATGCTCACACGGTTATTTGCACGACACCTATGCCTAAAATAGCATTAAAATTTTTTTCTGTCTGTCTGTCTGTCTGTTTGTTCCGGGTAATCTTCAAAACGGCTAGACCGATTTCAAAAATTCTTTCACCAATGGAAAGCTATAATATCAAGGCGTAAACTAGGCTATATTTTATCCCGGTATTCCCACGGGAACGGGAACTACGCGGGTAAAACGACTATAACCTATAACCGAAGCGAAGCGAGGGCGGGTTGCTAGTTTTATGTAAGCGTATTCACTCTTGCTAATGGTATATCAGTTAGTTCAATTTTATTTTTAATAAAAACACTGCACTAAGGAAACATATCTTGCATTGCGTGAGAATTTCCAAACATATGATTAACGGATTATAATTATATATATATATATATATATATATATATATATCATCCAGATTCGTGAACAAAGTATTGTCCAGCATGCAAATCGAACCCATGACACAGCATCATCATCATCCTGCTCTTATCCCAATTACTTGGGGTCGACGCAATATGTCATCTGTTTTGACATATTGCAAAAAGCTTCGGCAATGACTTTTATGACCGGCCGCCTGCCTGACGTCAACCCTCCTTGGGAATGTAATCGTTGACCCAAATGGTACCAGATGGAGTTGGTCCGGGTCAATCTAGGGCTCTTAGTCGTCTTTTACGACACCCACGAGCAAAGCAAGGGTTGGTAGTATTCGAAGCCGCCACCACACAGCTATGAACCATGACACAGCACCACATTTAAATATCTTAACCGTAGTGGTTCTAGTCTTCTGTGAAGCTAAATGCTAGTACATTGTAATAATTTATTAAAATGTATTTGCTCGTATATAGTCTGAGTCTTGCATGTAATTCCGCTTCTTTCAAGGCCAAAGTTCTGTCAAGGTTTGTCACTTTACGATGTTTTGCTACTATCAAACAGTCATTAAAAGATACATGATTATATTTTTCTGAATATAGTTTTAACCTTCGTGTCATCTACAAAATATTAATTTATACAGTTTATTTAATACCATTACGAAACGTTCCTTCTTGGGGTGTCAGAGGAAGAATACAATTCACAACCCTCTGCTCTTACCCGTCGGTGTTCTTAAAGACGACTAAAGGTTATGATATCTAGATAATATCTATGCAAGAGAAGGAAAACTCGACGTATACTCTATGCCAATACGATTGATTTATAGTAGGTCAATTTCCCTCCCATTGTAGATTTGAACAACAGTGTAACTTATGTGGGCTGAGGTGATGACGATGATCTATACCAATAAATAAAATTGGAGTGTCTGTTTGTAATGTCAAAATAATAGGCTTTTTTCATGCTCACACGGTTATTGGCACGACACCTATGCCTAAAATAGCAATTAAAAAATTTTTGTCTGTCTGTCTGTCTGTCTGTCTGTCTGTTTGTTCCGGGTAATCTTCAAAACGGCTGGACCGATTTCAAAAATTTTTTCACCAATGGAAAGCTATAATATCAGGGCGTAAACTAGGCTATATTTTATCCCGGTATTCCTACGGGAACGGGAACTACGCGGGTAAAACGACTATAACCTATAACCGAAGCGAAGCGAGGGCGGATTGCTAGTTATGAAATATTAGATAAAGATAAAACTAGATATGTTTTTATATCCATTTACGGCTGTATAATTTCTTTGATGTACAAGTACATGTAATTTTTAGTGATAATTTGTTTATATAATGACGATTTTATGATCAAAGGAATATATTTTATAAATTTTTAGTTTTAAGGTATAAGATTTCAATTCCGTCTAAGAGGTACTCGTATAGATCCAAACTACAATAAACTTTTATAAGCTATTGAGAATTTCTTGACAATGGTACCTGTTAATGCTTTTTACCTGATCCTTTATTTACAATCATATATCATTGATTTTACTGAACTGAATAATAATCAAAATCAAATGTAAAAAATACGTCTTTTACATCAATAACACATATTGGGATATTTGGGATGGAAAATTTTATATGTAGATAGTAGTATCTACTAGGGCTTCCAATCCCGCAGCCTGAATTCAATCTCGGTATTTGCGGGAATAAGAATTTTCAATCCCGAGGGATTTCGGTATTTGCGGGATCACGATATTTGCGGGATCCCGCATATCGGAAATATTCACATTTATATAAGGCAAATAAACCAATAAATTAATCAATTCCACATTTATTTACGTACACATTTCTATTAATATGAGATCAATAAAATTATACTGTTTATTTGTAACAAAAAAAAAAGAATGAATTGATCGACTAACTACACATTTATTAAAGTATTACTATTAGTATGAGACCAAGGAAATTACTTCGTTTATTTATCAGAAAAACCTTATGAATTATCAACTAACTTCATATTTATTGAATTATTACTACTAATATGAAATCAATCGAATTACATCGTTTTTTTTTCCTTCACAAAAAAAAACAGTAACATATACCGAATAAAAAACAAATCAAAACAAAACAAATCTTTTGCAAAAAATACACATAAAATTAAAAAAATCAATAAAAAAAAAGAATATATATTTAAACTGTTTTATATAGGATATGTTACTGTTAGAGTTTAAGAGTTTATTAAGTTTGAGGTTGCACGCACACCTTCTTTCAGTCCCGCAAATCCCGCGGATCCCGCGCCCGTAATCCTGCATCATGCGGGATTGGAAAATGGCGCGGGATCCCGCAATAACGGGATCTCGGTATTGCGGGATTGGAAGCCCTAGTATCTACATATAAAATTTTATGGAAATTCGTAACTTTTCGTGTGATGACGGAGTAAAAATACGATTCACCACTCCTTATCTTGCCCGTGGATATCATAAAAGACGACTAAGGGATATAATATGCACATAAGAAGAAAAACTCGAAATGAAACCTTTTACCAACATGTCTGACCAGTATGGTATAGTAGGTCAAATTCCCTCCTAATGTGAAGGAGGCACGGGCTCAACAGTGGGACGTATATGGGCTGAAATGACTTGGAGGGGCGCAGCGTCCTCTACGTTGACCGAGTAGGGGACGTTGTGCGAACGCCCATGACGTGCGGTGTCCCGCAGGGGTCGGTTCTGGGTCTGACCCTGTGGAACATCGGCTACGACTGGGCGTTGAGAGGAAGCCTCCCACCCGGGCTAGGCGTAATTTGCTACGCCGACGATACACTCGTCACAGCCCGGGATGCGACGCTAGAGGAGGCGGCACGCCTGGCAACTCTCGGCACCGAGGAGATTGTCAGGCGGATCGAAGCGCTGGGGTTGAGGGTGGCCCTGAAAAAGACGGAGGCCCTTTTATTCCATGGCCTCCGTACCGCCGGGCCTCCCGCCGGCGCTTCAATCACCGTGAAGTTGGTCACCATCAGCATCCAGGCCCATATGAAGTACTTGGGCCTCGTGCTCGACGGACATTTTTGGTTCCGGGAGCATCTCCATCGACTTGTTCCCCGGCTTGTCGGCGCGGCGTCCGCCCTTTCGTGGCTGATACCGAATGTGGGCGGACCCAGCTCTACGTGCCGACAGCTGTACACGGGGGTGATCCGGTCGATGGCTCTGTACGGCGCACCGGTGTGGGCGGAGTCCCTGACCGTCCGGCTGAGGGCCCTCTTGAGGCGACCACAGAGGGTCATGGCGGTCAGGGCCATACGCGGTTACCGCACGGTGTCGACGGAGGCAGCGTGCCTCCTGGCCGGAACTCCCCCGTGGGACCTGGAGGCGGAGATGCTCGCCGACATTTATCGGCGGGTGTCAGAGACGCGCGCCTGATGACAAGTCACATCTGCTCCGGTGGTCGGCCCAACAACGAGGTGAAGTGAGTACGGGTGGGTCCACGCGCCGGCCTTTCATCGCCCCGGATGGACAGGACCGCGCGTGCGCTTACCATAGCCCACCCATAAAAAAAAAAAAAAAAAAGTGGGCTGAAATGATGATGGTAATGAACGTCTTTTACATCAATAATATATGGGATCGAACACAATATATGTAGATATTAAAATGTGTGCGACACCTGAAATAATCTTGACGCGGTAAAGTAGCATGTAAAGCGCAAGAAGCTATCAATTTGAGACGAATGTGGCACTTGATACTATAGAGTTTAGACCAGTGGTGGGCAAACTTTTTTAATGGCGGGCCACATAGTTTGAGAAATACTAGAGCAGGGCCAGTATTATAGAAAAATGCATTTCGTATTAAAGATTTTTAATAAACAAAATATCTTTTGCTTTTACGCCTAAGCGTGTGAGACATATGGAATTGTTTTTGATATTCCATAATGTTTTTGATATCCCGCGAATTTTTCCAATTAATAAACTAATACCTGTGACAGACTGCTGAGATAATTATAATTATGGCAAGTTAATTATGAGATAATGAAAGTTTTTCAATTATAAATGTCAGATTTTATTTTCGCGCCAAAATGCTGACTAGAATATTTAGGACTAGCAACCCGCCCTCGCTTCGCTTCGGCTTTAGTCGTTTTACCCTCGTAATTCCCGATCCCGTGGGAATACCAAGATAAAATATAGCCTAGTTTACGCGCTGATATTATAGCTTTCCAATGGTGAAAGAATTTTTAAAATCGGTCCAGCCGTTTTGAAGATTACCCGGAACAAACAGACAGACAGACAGACAAAAAATTTTTAATCTGTATTTTAGGCATAAGTATCGTGGAAATAACCGTGTGAGCATGAAAAAAGCCTATTATTTTAACATTACAAACAGACACTCCAATTTTATTTATTGGTATGTATGGACTCTCGGCGGGCCAGATTAAATACTTTCGCGGGCCGGACTTGGCCCATCACTGGTTTAGACTGATTTAAATATTGTAGCTGTGTGATGTACCAATATCATGTGTGGTGATGGAGTAAGAATACAATTCACCACTCTCTCTCTTTCCCGTGGGTATCGTAAAAGGCGACTAAGGGATATTTTGTGCACATAACAACTGTGCAAGAGAAGGCAAACTTGAAATAAAACTCTATACCAATCCGTCTGACCAGCATGGTATAAGTAAGGTTAATATCCCTCCTGTTATGGAGGGGATCGAGCCCAACAGTGGGACGTATATGAGCTGAAATGGTGAAGATGATGATGTACTTATGACCTAAAAGTGAGAGACATGATATACAAGAAAATACAACATAAATAATGAAATCGATCAAATTATTTATGGCAGAAAGTCCGTTCCGCCCGAGGTGACGAAAGAGAAGAGCGTAACCCCATAACCCACCGTATTTATGGTCGGCCTGTAGAAAGTTATTGGTCGGTCATTAAATTTATTTTTTACACATGGAATTTTCTTAATAGTAGAATATTTCGGTCATATAGAAAGAAAGAAAGAAAGAAAAATAATTTATTACTCTTTTACGAGAGGAACACGTACAAGAACATAATAATAAAAGTACAATAACATAAAAACCATAAATAACAAAAAAAAAAGAAAAAGAGAATCAACGAAAATAACAAAAATTACAATTAAGATTAGCGTCTCCTTCGCAAAAGAGGAAAGGGATAGCTGCTCAGCATAATGCTGAGGTATCTACTCAGTAAATACCACAACGCTGTTATTCTGCGGCGTCCTGCGACGTTCGTCAGCGATGTGCACGTAGCAGAGTATAAAAGATATTGTCGAATTATAAGTATCTCTTTACAAATAATGTATTGAAATAATAACAAATATAACAATAATCTAACTTAAAAAAATATATATAAAAATAATAACAAAATAAAGGATAAGATCGTCTTAAAATTACGTAAATGAACCATGAAACATAATACATTAATGTTAAAATGAAACATATAAAACATTAATGTTAAAATCACGCTACTATTTGGAAATCGTGACATCTTTATCTATTTAAATTTAACAATAGACATTTGTGTTAGTTTTACATATGCCTTCTTACATAAGTATTTTAAAGGAATGGCTATATTTAATTATCGCCATCATCTCAACCCACATATGTCCCATTGTTGGGCTAGGGCCTCCTCCACTATGGGAGGGAATTTGACCTACTATACCATGCTGGTCAGACATGTTGGTATTTTTTTTTTTTTTTTTTTTTTTTTTTTTTTTTTTTTTTTTTTTTTGGGTGGGCTATGGTAAGCGCACGCGCGGTCCTGTCCGTCCGGGGCGATGAAAGGACGGCGCGCGGGCCCATAACCCACCCGTACCCACGTCACCTCGTTGTTGGGCCGACCACCGGAGCAGATGTCACTTGTCGTCAGTGGTCGGCCCGACGGAATACCCTTTCGGGTAACCTCTCGACCTGGGACGTCGGTCGCCGTCGCGCGGTTAGCCTCTCTGCGGGTGATGGACAATTCCCCGGTCCGATCACCCGCGGCCTCGGCTAGGGCGGCATTAGGCGCAGATACTCGCGCCTGCGCCGCCCGAGTCGCCGGCGGCGGAACGTGTCGCCGAATAGAAGCTCTACTCGCACACGATCCACGACATGTTGGTATAGGGTTTCATTTCAAGTTTCCCTTCTCTTGCATAGATGTTATGTGCATATCTATACCAATAAATAAAATTGGAGTGTCTGTTTGTAATGTCAAAATAATAGGCTTTTTTCATGCTCACACGGTTATTTGCACGACATCTATGCCTAAAATAGCAATTCAAAAATTTTTGTCTGTCTGTCTGTCTGTCTGTTTGTTCCGGGTAATCTTCAAAACGGCTGCACTGATTTCAAAAATTCTTTCACCAATGGAAAGCTATAATATCAGGGCGTAAACTGCTATATTTTATCCCGGTATTCCCACAGGAACGGGAACTATGCGGGTAAAACGAGTATAACCTATAACCGAAGCGAAGCGAGGGCGGGTTGCTAGTATTAGTATAAAGATATTACAGTAATTAAAGAGGTATAATAAAGATTTTGTTTCGAGTTTATGTTTTATTGCAATGATTACTCGTTAGTTACTTAAAGAAGGAGTTGATATTGGCTTATATTCTAAATTCTAACATCTATATTGCATTCATCATCATCATCTCAGCCCATATACGTCCCACTGTTGGGCTCGGGCCTCCTCCATAATGGAAGGGTCATTGACCTACTATACCACACTGGTCAGACGTGTTGGTATAGGGTTTTATTTCGAGTTTTCCTTCTCTCGCATAGATGTTATATGCATTTTATATCCCTTAGTCGTCTCGTACGATCACCCACGGGTAAGTTAGGGGGTGGTGAATTGTATTCTTACTCCGTCACCACACAGAAGAATTGCATTCATACTTTGTAATGAATTATCGTCGATCCAATTTGAAAAATTCTTTCAGTCTTAGATAGCCTATTTATCGAGAAAGGCTATAAGGCTAAGGATATATCATCACGCTATGTTCAACAGGAGCGGAGCACCAATGAAAAATGTTTCAAAATCGCCGTTATTTTTTCCTTTTGAGAGCATCCGCTGCGTAAACGGCTAAATTTTCGCAAAAATCATGTGTAACAGAATCGTATTATTAAAAATATTTTCACCATCTACGTTAACAAAGTCTTAGGCTAAAGTTAGCGTTAGCCCAAAGTATCTATACCACGCGGACGAGGTCGCGAGCAGAAGTTAGTAGTAGAATAATTCGTCTAAGCCGCCCTAGCCGAGGCTGCGGGGGACTGGACCGGTGATTAGTCCGTCACCCGCAGACAGTCTGACCGCGCGAGGGCGACCGACGTCCCGGGAGGGGCATTGGAAAGGGATGATACCCGAAAGGGTATCCCGCCGGGCTACCACAGATGACAAGGAACTCGGTACCGATGGTCGGCCCAATGGCGAAGGAAAGAGATTACGATGGGTTATGGGGCCGCGCGTCGTTCTTTCATACCTCCGAATAGAATGGACGGTGTATGCGCTGACCATATATCACCCAAAAATATTAAAGCAAAACTGTGATTGTGAATTTATTGAAAAAAAAAAAAAGACTTATCATTATCTTCATCATCTCAGCTCATGTATATCCTATTGCTGGACTCCAGTCTCCTCCATAATTGGCGGGAAATTGATCTACTATATAATGCTGTGCCAACCAAATAAACCCAAACCAACACGTCTGACCAGCGTAGATCAATTTCTCTTCCTTTGCGGACGATAGTCGACCCCAGCAATGGCACGCATATAAGCTGTGACGATGATGATGAACGTGTTAGTATAAAATATCAGGTAGACTGAGCTTCGCTCGGAATATTTTTGTAGCATTTATTCAGATATATATTAAAAATAAAAAAAAAAATAATGAAAATTATATAAAAAATTCCAAAAAGAGAATAATAATAACACCGAGATTCGATCCGACGCCATTTGTCGCCGATGTCAAAAATAAAATGAAACCTGACTACTTCGCCACTGAGCTATCGTAACTCATGACATTGATGGCAAAATTTGTATTCATATTCTTTTAAAATTTAATGTCATTATGTTGTCTGGCAAAAACATTGACAAAACAACATTTTCTATACATAAAACCTAGCTAGATCGATTTTTTGGGCCCGAATCCTCTAGTATGCCAAGTTTCAACAAAATCGTTGGAGCCGTTTCCGAGATCCTGAAAATATATATATATATATATATATATATATATACAAGAATTGCTCGTTTAAAGATATAAGATTCTATTTCGAGGACCTTCATTTTTATGGACGTTATTTGCATATTAACTCCCTTAGTCGTCTTTTATAACATCTATATAAATAGGAGGAAAGAAAACTGTATTCTTACTACGTCACCATACGGAAATACTATATACTTATTCTACATTACACTTTACAATGTCAAATGCATTAACAAAGATAAATTAACTGGTATTTAGAACACATTTTAGTATTCTTTTCATATATCAACGTTAAATATGGTGGCAATGATTAATATAACTGGATAGTCAGTTTTTTTTTTTTTATTCATTTAAGACAACACCCTGCACTAAGGAAATAATCCTTGTATTGCGGGGGACTTTACAATCATATAATTAACGAACACAAATTACATCCAGAATCAGAACAACAATTTGTGGATCGCACAAAGTGTTGTCCCGCGTGGGATTCGAAGTCCTGACACTGGCGCTGTAGGTCGCTATCTTAACCACTACGCCATCTGTGCAGTGCAGTATAGAATGTGTTTGCTGTATTCTTCAAATTAATGTACCATTTATTTATCTGTTTATTTCTTTTGAAAACATACCTAATAACTTTCATGTAATTTATTATATTATTATATAGAACTGTTAGATACTGAACAGAAACCATGTTTACGCTAAAACTAAATTTATTTGATGTCTTAAATCTAGAAGTTTATCTGTATAGATTTAATTCATTATTTTTTAACCAATGATTAATACTAGCATCATTTTCTTATCCATCCTTATTAATATTACTAGCAACCCGCCCTCGCTCCGCTTCGGTTATAGGTTATAGTCATTTTACCTGCGTAGTTCCCGTTCCCGTGGGAATACCGGGATAAAAAATAGCCTAGTTTACGCCCTGATATTATAGGTTTCCACTGGTGAAAGAATTTTTGAAATCGGTCCAGCCGTTTTGAAGATTACCCGGAACAAACAGACAGACAGACAAATTTTTTTTAATTGCTATTTTAGACATAGGTGTCGTGCAAATAACCGTGTGAGCATGAAAAAAGCCTATTATTTTGACATTACAAACAGACACTCCAATTTTATTTATTGGTATTACAAACAGACACTCCAATTTTATTTATTGGTATAGAAGAAAAATGCGAAAGTAAGTTTGCTTGTTCATTACGTTTTCACGCTTAAACAACGGAACCGATTTCAAAAAGTCTTTCACCAATGGAGAGCTATAATATCAAGGAGCAACATAGGCTATACTCGTATTTTATCTCGGTAGTGTCATCATCATCATTTCTGTCCATATACCGCCCACTGTTGGGATCATACTCTCTCCATTAAAGGTAAACTTGCCATACGACGGTTTGGTGTATTGGCATAGTACAATAGTGGTAGGACCACACAGTCGACAGTTATCTGTCTACAGCCGCGGGCCGGTCCCTCCGGGGTAGTACCACACTCTCGCAAACAATCGACGTCCGAGTAGTAGCAATTTCCTAGCCGAGGCCGCGGGTGACGTGACCGGGGATTAGTCCGTCACCCGCCGAGAGGCTGACCACCTGAGGAAAGACCGACGTCCTCCCCGAGCGGGGGAGGGTACCCCGGGTAGGGGGTATTCCGTCGGGTTGACCACTGATGATAAGTAACCCTGCTCCAGTGGTCGGCCCAACGACGAAGGCGACGTGGTGTTCAGGTAGGTTGCGGGTGTTGCGTGCTTAAGCCCCTCTGTCGCTCCGGACGGAGTGGTGCGGAAGCGCGCCGACCGCAGCACACCCCAAAAAAAAAAAAAAGGTAGTAGCAATTTGTTACTACGTTTCATTCGGTAAGCGAAGAGCCGGAAGCCCAACTTTCTGAGCGTGTTGGCGTGTGGTGGGTTTTAGTGATGCCTTAAGTATCACTAACCCTAATTGTACGCATTCACACTCCCTTCACTTTCTTCGCGGTAGGCAGCGGCCTTGCAAAGGTCCATGAGCGGCAGCAATACTTACCATCAGGTGTACTGTTTGCTCGTTTGCCATCGTTTATAATAAATAAAAACCAAAAGAAATTATTTTCCACTAGCAACCCGCCCTCGTTTCGCTTCGGTTTTAGTCGTTTTACCTGCGTAGCTCCCGTTCCCGTGGGAATACCGGGATAAACCATAGCCTAATTTACGCCCTGATATTATAGCTTTCCATTGGTGAAAGAATTTTTGAAATCGGTCCAGCCGTTTTGAAGATTACCCGGAACAAACAGACAGACAGACAGACAGACAAAATTTTTTTAATCTCTATTTTAGGCATAGGTGTCGTGCAAATAACCGTGTGAGCTTGAAAAAAGCTTATTATTTTGACATTACAAATAGACACTCCAATTTTATTTATTGGTATAGATTACTTTAAAGTAAATAAGTTGATGATAAAACTTTAATGGCATCATGATCAAAGCAGTTCATATACGTCTCAATGTTAAGACTATACCTTATCCGTTAAATCGAAACCTGCTATATCATGCTGGTTGGGAGTGTTGGCGTAGAGCATTATCTAGAGATTTTGAGTTTTCCTTCTCTTGCAGGGATGTTTCCTGCATATCATAATCGTCTTTTACAACGTTAGTAGGCAAGATAGGGGACAGTAAATTGTATTCTTACTCCGTCACCAAACAGAAAAGGATAATATTTGTGGTTTAGTAAAGATAACATAGAATTTATATTAACTGTCGCAGTAACCTACTTAGAGTTTTACGACAAACGACTTAACGTATTAACTATCTGTGTTAATTAAGAATTTAAACGCTACTAACATTATCAAGTACGGAGTAAAATGTATTTCCGACTTACTGTATCTTCTTTATATATACATATTTCTTGTGTACGTGTGTCACAGAACTCCTCCTAAACGGCTGAACCGATGTTGATGACATTTTTTGCGTGTGTTCAAGGAAATTCGAGCATGGTTTAGATACACAATTGGACTCGATATGCGCTTATTTGAACAGAACAACGTCTGTTGGTTCAGCTTGTGTTTATATATATACTAGCAACCCGCCCTCGCTTCGCTTCGATTTTAGTCGTTTTACCCGCGTAGTTCTTGTTCTCGTGGGAATACCAGGATAAAATATAGCCTAGTTTACGCCCTGATATTATAGCTTTCCAACAGTGAAAGAATTTTTGAAATAGGTCTAGACGTTTCGAAGATTACCCGGAACAAACAGACAGACAAAAATTTTTTAATCTGTATTTTAGGCATAGGTGTCGTGCAAATAACCGCGTGAGCGTGAAAAAAGCCTATTATTTTGACTTTACAAACAGACACTCAAATTTTATTTATTGGTATAGATATATATATATATATATATATATACTAGCAACCCTCCCTCGCTTCGCTTCGGTTTTAGTCGTTTTACCCGCGTAGTTCTCGTTCCCGTGGGAATACCGGGATAAAATATAGCCTAGTTTACGCCCTGATATTATAGCTTGCCATTGGTGAAAGAATTTTTGAAATCGGTCCAGCCGTTTCGAAGATTACCCGGAACAAACAGACAGACAAAAATTTTTTAATCTGTATTTTAGGCATAGGTGTCGTGCAAATAACCGTGTGAGCATGAAAAAATCCTATTATTTTGACATTACAAACAGACACTCCAATTTTATTTATTGGTATATAGATATATCTATATAAATTTCATTTCTTTTTTTTTTTCGTTGTATTTTTCCTGATAACATTTATTTTGCCCGGTTTTAATGGCTTCCACGAGAAGATATGAGACAGCGGTATATTTCATTCTTCGTGCATCACCATCCTCAAGCCGCTCTTATCTCAATTCGATCCGCACGATATGCACCTACTCTTCTGCCATCGTACGAATTACGTAAATCTTAATGTAATTGTTGACCAAAAGGCATCAGATGCAGACAGTTAGCCATCATAGTTGCTATTAAATCTCGTAGTAGAATGCTCTTTTCTATTTTCCAGGTCATACCTTAGGACGTTGAATAACTTTCCACTAAGAAAATAATGGGCGGTAGCAAGATGTATTCTTAAACCATCATTATATCCCGAGGGGGGGACGTCGGTTGATGGGAGGGTACCCCACAAGGGGGTATTCCGTCGGGCCGATCACTGACGTCAAGTCACCCTGCTCCGGTGATCGGCCCAACGATGAAGTCGACGTGTCACGGGTGGGTTACGGGTGTGCGTGCTTACGCCCCTCTGTCGCCCCGGACGGAGTGGTGCGAGAAGACCGTAACACACCCACAAAAAAAAGACATCCTCATTATATAAATAATCACTACATGTTTAGTTACAGCAGTCTCGTGTAATAAAGATCTCAGTTTCATCATCATTATTATCATCACAGGCCATATAAGTTAATGGGAGAAAAATGAACCTACTATACCACGTTGGTCAGGCGTGTCGGTATAGGGTTTTATTTCGAACTAGCAACCCGCCCTCGCTTCGCTTCGGTTATAGGTTATAGTCGTTTTATATATTTTTGTGACTACCCGTGATCTAACCACTATGGTTCTATATGAAAACCAGCGCCACACCGTCTCGGTGCGGCTTATGCTGATATAGAACCTTTTTCGATCTCTTTGTTAATTATTGTTCTCTTTGTTAATTATTGTTCTCTTTGTTAATTATTGTTCTCTTTGTTGTTAATTATTATTTGTTACTTAATCTATTATATCCTCGCCTTCTATGGATTTTACCTTTTTTTTTTTTTTAACTTAGTATAACTTTAAGTATAGATTTTTAAGTTATATTTTAGTCTTTTTGGAATTTATATTGATTCTGTATCGATGTATCATTATGAGATCGAAATAAACGAGTTTCTTTCTTTCTTTCTTTACCCGCGTAGTTCCCGTTCCCGTGGGAATACCGGGATAAAATATAGCCTAGTTTACTCCTTGATATTATAGCTTTCCATTGGTGAAAGAATTTTTGAAATCGGTCCAGCCGTTTTAAAGATTACCCGGAACAAACAGACAGACAGACAGACAAAAATTTTTTAATTGCTATTTTAGGCATAGGTGTCGTGCAAATAACCGTGTGAGCATGAGAAAAGCCTATTATTTTGACATTACAAACAGACACTCCAATTTTATTTATTGGTATAGCCTTCACATACATAGAGTTAAATGTATTTAGTATTCTTTAGTTCTTATTGCCAACACCCATTGGCAAGTGAAAAGGGTATTGAACGGAGTAAGAATACTTACTCTGTCACCATACGGATGATCTAGATTACATTGTTATTACTTGACAAGTATAGCTTTCTCAACATTGTTAATTTTAAACTTAATTGGATTTCTTTGACTCTTCAATTAAATTTCCTTATATTATTCTTAGAACCATACAAAAATTATGAATATTTTGGCTTCGCTGTTTTCTTAGTACTATTTCACCGATCATCATCATCATTGAAATGATAATGATAATGATCGTGCCCAGCAGTGGGACGTATATGTGCTCAACACATATACGTCCCACTGCTGGGCACAAGCCTCCTCCACAACAGGAGGGAAATTGACCTTACAATACCATGTTGGTCAGATAGGTTGGTTTTGTTTCGAGTTTTCCTTCTCTTGCACAGATGTTACATGGGTATTATATCCCTCAGTTGTCTTTTACGATATCCACGGGCAAGATAGAGAGTGGTGAACTGTATTCTTACTCCGTCACCACATGGAAAATTTCACCGATAGGTACATTCTATTCAATTTGTTTGCATTTTCTTTAAATTGGGTAATTTCAGATTTATTTTGTACACTTAAGTTTCTTAGTTGTCTTAAGACAAATTGGGCAAAGTAAGTATTGATGAGAAGGGTTTCTGTGTACTCATTCCATTATTACATGCATAAGTCCAATGATCACTATCAAGTAAACCGTTTGTTTGTCTTCTACCGCGTAATATATCAAGCAACGCTCGAGTGGTTAGAGAGTGAAATGAAAGAACACGCTATCATTTAACTATCACTCATAATAATCCTTCATAATTCTAGTTAATTAAGTAATACTTAAGATCTTGGAACAAGCTTAAAACACTTAATTTCCTTAAAATAACTGGCCATATTTCTTTTGGTTACGGAGTAAGAATACAACTAACGACTCCCCTCTCTTGCACGTGGGTGTCGTAAAAGCCGACTAAGGGATATATGCAGGTAGCATTGATGCAAGTGAAGGCAATCTCGATACAAAACCCTATTCAACACGTCTGACCAACACGGGGTAAATGGTCAATTTCCCTTGTATTCTGAAGAAGGCAGGAGCCCTGTAGTGGGACGTATATCTATATATCAATACGTGATGCAAAAACTTTGTATGCCTTTTTATGAAAATTACGTGGATGGACTAGTATGAAATTTAGCACAGTTGAAGTATATAATGAGGAGAAGTGCATAAAACTGAAATTTCAGATAATAATGGATTAGAAATACATTAAATGAATTAAATAGGCATTACGCACACTACTATTCAATCGCTTCACACACACACACACACATTCACCAACGCTTATACACTTTTGTTTATGGTTGAAATGAATGTCAAACGATCATAACTATGATGACAATGTCTAATAGACATTTGTACTTTTTTATTATAGTCCATAACATATAGCTTGATCTCTGTGACAGATGTCAATGAAACCAACAAAGTAAGTTTGAACGAGCGACATGTTTACAATTTTATTTTGTATCAAATACATTTTCATTCTTTTCGTGCCAGTTTTATTGCAATTGAATTGCAATACATTATAAATCTAAAAATATTCATATTCATGCCTAAAATGTACCTCGTAAGTACTGAAATACCTAGCAAACATTTTATACATAAATGACGCTTACACACGTACAAGGTCATACTGGACTGAAAATAAAAAAGAGATGGGATAGTCGATATACGTAAATCGATAACCGATCTTTATTAAATTATTCATAAAAGAAATAAACTCAATACAGTACCTATATTAAACTTTCAACATATTCTCTACAATTAAAACAGATAGATACATTATAAAACAAATAAATTGAATTAATTAAACATTAAAAAACCACTTTACGTCTCAGAGTAAATGATAATATTATGTACGCATTATTGTCAATAAACTAGACATATTTATTTATAAAACAGTCGTAATTGATTGATTGATCTAACAACTGTCCCTATTTGGCAAAAAAATTATATATGCTCTAGCAGGAACGCTCCAGTGATGACGATAATAGTGACTTAGACCTTGATTGTACTCCTTTTGAATAATTAAAACAATCGAAAAACAGTTTTTGTTTGAAATCAATTCAAAAATATTTTCATTGACTGTATTTTAATTATAATAGAAAATCACAATTATAAAAATAGAGAGTTTTATCGATAAAAAACTACGGACTTTATCGTAAGCGTGACACCACTAGGGACAACTGTCACAGAGATCATCCTATATTTTATGGACTATAGTTATTAGTGGAATACAGCTTGCTCAAAATACAATTATACATAAATAGAATTAAAAGAAAATTGTGTAGCAAGATAATTAATTTAAATCAATTATGGCCGAATTTCGACATCTCAGCGACCACTAGTAATAATAAATTGGCATGTACATATATTACCATTAGGAGTAGAGTATTGAATGTGATTTCATCCCTCTTGCCTGGTAATAAATAAGCTAAAGAACACCATGATGTTTTAGGCGGTAGACTGTCTCTCATAACTATTTTACCCGCTCAGTGGAGGGGTACTCATAGAAATTTGCCTCGCGGATAAAAAAAGCTTTGCATGACTCGATACAAAACTTTATTGCCAGCACTTATGCCTGGACTGAAATATTTTTTTTAACTTTTTAAAATAATAGAAGTAGGTATCATGAAATGGATTTTCTTCCTTATAAAATTGTAGGATATAAATTTAAATTAAGAATGTTTGTTAATCTGTAAAAGCATTATTGATTCATATTTGCAATGCTTGTATAAATATCAGAAATTATTGCTAAACTTAAAATAACAGAATCAAAATCCGTATTTATATTTTTTGAAGTGGCGCTTCAACGGGTATTCGTTTGAATGAGCTCATCAATGTAAACATACACATATCTAACAAAACTCTATATGACATAGTGTTTGTTTTTCTTTCCCTGGAATCCGAGTATCGAAAGTAACTGTAGTTTTCATAACATGAAACAATGACAGTCCATTCAGTACTTAGACAAGGTATTGTTAGACTTGATACTTATTATTTGATTACAGGTTGACATGGTATGGAACCGTATAAACATCTGTTATGTTAATCGTACTTGAATAAAGGATGTTAACGCTATGATTTAGTGTGATTATGTTATAAACTTGACATAATAGATTTTTGATTTTACATCTGCATCTTACTCGGCACTTCATCGCGTGATATATGCTATTTATAAGATTTTATATTTGGTTTTAAACCTAATTCAAAAAAGGAGTTTCTATATTTTTTTTTATGTTTGTTACCTCAAAACTTTCGACTGGGTGAACCGATTTTGATGAAACGTTTTTCATTTGAAATCGGTGCTGCCCGTTTAGTTAAATTTGGCATAATTCTGACCGTTGAATCCATGAAAAAACGTTGAAGTCAGTATTTCTTTCTTAAAATTTTAAATTATTAAGTACCCGAAGTTTTGAATACTCTACAGCGTCACGTTTTCATGGTCACGGTAGGATTAAGGTATCTTACAGTCACTAGTCTTTAGAGTCTGTAGACTCTATATTGTTACAGTTTAAGTTAATCAATTGCGATCCACATTTTGACACAAATTCATTACCATTTGCCAATACAAAAAGAAAATGATATTATACAAAAATTATATTATTTTTGGTCAGTTATTACTAACGTCTATCTTATATCTTTAAACGAGCAATTGTTGTATATATACATATATATATATATATATATATATATATATATATATATATATATATATATATATATATATATATATATATATATATATATATATATATATATATATTCAGGATCTCGAAAACTGCTCCAACGATTTTGATGAAATTTGGCATACTAGAGGTTGCGGGGCCAAAAAATCGATCTATTTAGGTTTTATTTATAGAAAATGTTGTTTTTCCGGTGTTTTTAGCTAATCAATACAATGACATAAAATGTCAATAGAATATGAATTCAAATTTCGCCTCCGATGTCAAGAGTGATGACAGCTCAGTTGGGAAGTTGTCCAGTTTTCTTTTTGTTTTGATTTGGCATTCAAACAGTGTCGGATCGAATCTCGGTGTTATTATTATTCTCTTTTTGTAATTTTTGATATTTTTTCATTATTTAATTTTTATTTTTTATTAATATATATCTAAATAAATTCGGCAAAAATACAACAAAAATATTCCGAGCGAAGCTCGGTCAACCAGATACCTATTAGCTTTTTATATCTATAACTATAGTTTTTTCCGTGTGGTGAAGAAGTAAGAATACTGTTGGCCACTCCCTATCCCTATCCCTTGCCTGTGGGTGTCATAAAAAATGACAAAACGGGGTATAACACACGTAACATATCCATGCAAGTGAAGGCAAACTCGAAATTAAACCCTGTATCAACTCGTCTGAACAGCGTGGTATAGTAAGTCAATTGGTCTCTTATGCAGGAGGAGATTCGAGCTCAACAGTATATGAACTGAAATAATGATGATAAGATAGTTTTTAGACATGGAATACTTTCTTTCTTTTTGAAATATTATTAGTAAAAAATCTCCCTGTTTCATGTACTTCTACACTTATCTGGTTTTTGTTATGCGCATGCCTCCTCCACAATAGAAGACAAAATCTCTTTCCACATAGCTGACAGAGGAGTTGGTTTTATCTTGGGATATCTTTCTCTTACATATCTGCTTTTATTTATTCATCGTCGTTTAAGACACGCGTGGGACAGAAAGTGGTAATAAATTTCTTTCTTACTCCATCGCTAAATTAACAGTTGTTTGAAAATTATAATAAAATTTATCTCATTGTAACAAACAGAGTTCATGTCCATGTTCATATTGTATACAAAATTCTATAAAAGTTGTTAACAAATCAATTCATCATCGCAGCCCACATACGTCCCATTATTGGACTCGGGCCTTCCCTACAATGGGAGGGAATTTGACCTACAATACCATGCTGGTCAGACTTGATAATATAGGGTTTAATTTCGAATTTTCTTTCTCTTGCACAGATTTTATTTGCATATTATATTCCTTAGTCGTATTTTACGACATCCACGGGCAAGATAGAGAGAGGTGAAAAAAAGAAAATTAAGTATTAAATTGTATTCTTATTCCGTCACCACACAGACGCCACCAACGAATCAATTAATAACGCTTAATGTGGAATTTGAACTTGCGATGGTAGCAATCTTATTCTCATTACTATAATCATGCGGTTTTCTAAGTATTTTATATTTTTATTTATTGGGTTCATTAAAAGCACTTATTCTTTTAGTAGAATTGTAATAAAATAGGATCTAAGAAAAGGTGATAAGTAAAATTTTAGACGGCGACTATCAAACATTCTGAAATTTACAATCATTTGCGACCTATTTGAGATGCTTAGATAAAATGACCTATTTAAGATTCTTAGATCGTCGTGTGCACAAGTATACATTGTTCTAATGTTAGAATATTGTTTACCATATAGAGTTACCGAGGCTAGATAGCCGCTGAAGAAAAAATGGCATCTTACTAAAACTTCCTACGTTAAACAGGAGAGTAAATGTAAAAATACAAAACAAGAAATAAAGTACTGAATCAATCTTAAAATTGGTATTTAGTATAATTATACAATTTCTCTTTAAACAAATAACATAATTAATGGACATAAAAACATAACTAACGGACACAAATTACATCCAGACTGAGAACAACAATTTGTGGATCGCATAAATTGTGGTCCTCTTTTTTTTGGGTTGGTTTGCGGTCAGCGCTGCCGCCGCCCGGCTCCGTCCGGGACGACAGAGGGGTGGCGCGTGGCCTCGTAACCCACCCGTGGCACGTCGCCTTCGTCGTTGGGCCGACCACTGGTGCAAAGTAACTTGTCTGCAGTGGTCGGCCCGACGGAATACCCCGATCGCCGGGTACTCTCCCCTGACGACATCCCTCCTCGTTGACGTTGTTCACCGTCGCGCAGTGTTGTCCTACCTCGAATCCGAACTCACGACACTAGCCTGATAATATCTTAATCATCACATCGTTCGTGCAGAAGATCTGGTTTCTTATACACCAGCTATTATGGTAAGGGCAATAAAATTTATCCATGTGATAGAGTAGAAGAGGTGAGGTTACCCGAAAGGCTATTCCGTCAGGCCGACCACTGACGACAAGTCACATCTGCTCCGGTAGTCGGCCCAACAACGAGGTGACGTGGGTACGGGTGGGTTATGGGCCCGCGCGCCGTCCTTTCATCGCCCCGGACGGACTGGACTGCGCGTGCGCTTACCATAGCCCACCCAAGGTAAAAAAAAAAAAAATAAATATGACAGAGTAAAAAGAATACATAGTGCCTCCGCATCTCCCTTTCACGATAACTAATTATTATTAGTTTACTATAAAATATTAGACGACTAAGAGAAGGAATACTGTAACACTTACTCTACCCGCTGATAGCTTAGTTGCTCTGGCAATGCAATAGAGGCTGAAATCTATACCAATAAATAAAATTGGAGTGTCTGTTTGTAATGTCAAAATAATTTACACTATATTATATAGATTATTTGCACTATACATATGCCTAAAATACACTTTATATTTTTTTGTCTGTCTGTCTGTTTGTTCCGGGTAATCTTCAAAACGGCTGGACCGATTTCAAAAATTCTTTCATCAATGGAAAGCTATTATATTAGGGAGTACCTAGGCTATATTTTATCCCAGTATTCCCACGGGAACGGGCACTACGCAGGAAAGACGACTGAAACCGAAGCGAAGCTAGGGCGGGTTGCTAGTTAAAAATAAAAAACATATTATAAGAATAAAAAGCAGCAGGCAATAGATATAAAATAGATAAAAATAGATAAAATATAATTTTATCTCCTACACGTCTAATTTTTAGGCCCGAGCCTCCTTCACAATAAGAGGGAAATCAACCTATTATACTACGCTGGTCAGACGTGTTGTATAGGGTTTAATTTCAAGTTCCCCTTTTGCATAGATGTTGTAAGCATATTTAATTCCTTAGCCGTATTTTACGGCACCCACAGATCAAAGAGGATGGTGAATCGTATTCCTACTCCGTCACTATATAGAATATAGATAAAATAGCCGATAATGAAAATAATACCGTTAATAGTAATTGGCTCAATTAATGCTCTAAGCGATCACTGAATCATATTAATTCAGTTCAAGAAAAACACGATATCTTGATGCCGCTTGGATGATTTGATGTATGTTTTTTTTAGAATTCGCACAATACATCATTCCATTTGTATCTGCCAATGAGATGAACAAGAACAATAGATTAACAGGTATGACAAGTAATTGTTACTGTCATAAAATATTCCACGAATTTTGTGAGCAATTCAAAATTGTAAATAAAACTACTTTTCGGATTTAATCGCGTTTGTATTTGATTTTTGATTGCCCTACGTTTCAAACACTTTACAGCGTTCATGGTCACGGGTGGACTAAGATGTCTCACGTCCAACAAGTCATCGTTACTGCAGAAAATTTATAATTATCTACCAGATACAGAAATTAGTTATTAAATATTGACCCACATTTTGGTACAAAATTTATTGCCAGTGTAAAAAGAAAATGATTCTATATGAAAAAATTATATTGTTTATGGTTAGTAATAATTAAACATTAAAATTAATAGTAATTATATTTAAAAACTAACTAATAATCTAGTATACTACCACCGGATCGGAACACGGTCACACTGAGAAAGATCCGGCAAGAAAACTCAGGTGACATGATGCTAAATTAATATTTATTTTGAAGGCTTACTTTATGTTACTAAAAGGTTTTAATTTATAAAAATTATCTTTAGTTATTATTATTGTGGGTCAAATCTATACAATATGAGCTCACAGTGTCTTGCAGTCTTATGGTGGTCTTTTTGGATTTGTTTTTAATATTGTTTATAACAGGATCCCAGCTTGATGGTAACACCCAGCCATCCTCTCTATTGAAATTTTTGTGTTTTTTAATCTCAATAGCCTCGCGTATCATTCTAGGCAGGTATCGGTGTTATTTTGTAAGGATTTGTGGTTTATCAAACCTGATGTTATGGCGGGCGCGGTCCTGACTATGTTCACAGACTGCAGACCTAGTGCCACGGCGGTAATTATAATTTCTGTATTGGGTAGATAATTATAAATTTTCTGCAGTAACGATGATTTGTTGGACGTGAGACATCTAAGTCCACCCATGACCATGAACGCTGTAAAGTGTTCGAAACGTCGGGTAATCAAAAATCAAATACAAACGCGATAAAATCCGTAAAGTAGTTTTATTTACAATTTATTAATTTAAACCTAACAAATCTAATATACTACCACCGGATCGGAACGCGGCCTCACTCAAAATTATTCTTGACTTTTGACGGGAATGTCAAAATGCACAAGTTCGTCCTCATGTGGAGTATTGCTCACCTCTCTGGGCAGATGCGCCCAAATATCAGCTAGACCCACTTGACTCCCTGCAAAGACGGGCTGTTCGAATCGTCAGGGATCCCAATCTTACAGACATTGGGGTCGCTGGAGCAGCGGATAGACTTTGGGTCACTTTGTGTACTCTACCGACTCTTTCACGGGGAGTGCTCCGAGGAACTGTTTGACTTGGTACCACCGTCACCATTCTACCAACGTACCACTCGACATCGTAGCATTCAACCATTTCACCTGGAAACGTTATGGTCTTCAACTGTACGTTTCCAGCGTTCATTTCTCCCACGTACGTGCAGGCTCTGGAATGAACTACCTGCTTCTGTGTTTCCTGAGCGCTATGACATGTCCTTCTTTAAACGAGGCTTAAGAAGAGTATTTCCTTCACGGTAGGCAACGGCCTAGCTGTGCGCCTGGTATTGCAAAGGTCCATGTGCGGCTGAATCACTTACCATCAGGTGTGCTGCTTGCCTTTTGCCACCGTTGGCAATAAAAAAAAATGCTTTTTAATTTTATTCATTATTTTAGTATTTTATAGTGTTAGGTATATTGAATAATTTTGCTGATATTTCATGTAATATAATGCATATGAAATATAGTGAATATGATATGATAGTAAATTGCGTGCATATGCACATTCTGCCAAAATTCCCAGACTAAGCATGATTTGGTTATCAGCACCAAATCATTGCTAACGACTGACTAAAAAATGAAAACTAAAGCCGTGAATAATCAATATAATAACTCGACACTGGCACCAATAGCTCATATTATTGTAGCTCATTGCCATTAGACAAGAAGGAAAAGAAAATTATTCTCCTTGACAGACTCTTTGGATTTTACTTCAAGTTTTCGAATTTCTATTCAATGTCAATGAATTCTCATTTTATTTCTTTTTCCTACAACTTCCGCCACTAAGACAATAATCCTTGTATTTATTTTACGAACATACAATTCATGGACACATAATATATCCAGACTCGAAACAACAATTTGTGTATCGCGTAACATATCGTCCTGCGCAGAAATCGCACCCAGGCATTATAATGCCTAGTTGATATCTTAATCACAATGCCATTTGAGCAGTCGTAAGAAATAATTACCTGTTACAGTGGTAGGAGCACACTGTCGAGTCTTTTGTCTACAGCCGCGGGCCAGTACATCCGGAGTAGTACCACACTCTCGTAGAAAATTGATACCTGAGACGTAGCAATTTGTTATTGCACTTCGTTCGATAAGCGAGAGAGCCGGCAGCCCAACTTTCTCAAAGTGTTTGTGTGTGGCGGACTTTGGTGATGCCTTTTGTATCACCAAATCTCATTGCACGCATTCACCCGCCCTTTACTTTTCCCCCAAATAATATGTAAATCAATAATGATCTATAATAATAATAATCAAATATATCTATAATAATAATCAAAAATATATATATATATATATAATAATAATCAAAAATATGTAAATCATGTATAACTATTTATAAAAAGAACAAAAATGCTATTCAGAGTAAGGTATAGTATTTTTCTTGAGTTTGCCTTCTCTTATATAAATATTTTACTCATATCCCGCAGTTGTATCTTAAGATACCACACGGCAAATAATTAAATAATATATCTAAACAAATACGAACAGTAGTTAAGAACTTAGGTAAGCTTTATGAGTTGTTTATGCTGATGTGTACCTGAGTATTACACATTTTAAATAAAACTACGGATTTTATCGCGTTTATATTTGATTTTTCGTTGCCTGATGTTTCAAAGACTTTGCAGCGTTCATGGCCACGGGCAGAATAAGATGTCTCACGTTCAACAAGTCATCGTTATTACAGATATTTATAATTATTCACCTGATACAGAAAATTTGTTATTACTATTAGTAGTGAGGAAGTAATAATACAATTCACCACCCCTTACTCCTGTCCGACCACTGACGTCAAGTCACCCTGCTCCGGTGGTCGGTCCAACGACGAAGGCGACGTGTCGCGGGTGAATTATGGATCTGCGTGCTTACGCCCCTCTGTCGCCCCGGACGGAGTGGTGCGAGGAGTGCGCCGACCGTAAACATAAATAAAAACCCCTTACTCCTAAAAAAACTCGAATTAAATTCCTATACCAACCCGTCTTCGGGCCGACCACTGATGACAAGTCACATCTGCTCCGGTGGTCAGCCCAACAACGAGGTGACGTGGATACGGGTGGTTATGGGCCCGCACGCCGTCCTTTTATCGCCCCGACGGACTGGACCGTGCGTGCGCTTACCATAGCCCATCATAAAAAAAAAAAAAAAAAAAATCCAACCCGTCTGATCAGCTTAATAGAGAGAAACTCTCTTATATAGAAGGAGGTTCAGTAGTGGGATGTGTACAAATTTAAATGATATCTTAATATAACTGCAAGATTATTTTTTCATGGACAATATTCTGTACCTAGGAAATAAATCCGTAAAATGTGGACTTTACAAACGTATAAAGAACGGACCCAAATTACACGTTAACTCAGAACGACAATTTGTATTTATTGTAGTATATTCTCTTGTGTGGGAATCAATCCCATACGATTTAGTACGGAATGTTTGTCCCTTAACCATTTCATCATCTATGCAGTCAATTAAATTGGTTCACTAAGTTCAAATTTTAATATACCGTAAATATTTTACAGTGATATTCACCCTATTGTAATATTAAAAAAATGAAAAAATGAGATAAGTTGTATATAACATTAAAAAAGGTAATTTTAAACCGTCCCTTACTCGGCAGCTAATTGTAATATTAATAAAAAAGTATTATAAAGAGATAAAATTATATTTTTGTGTGTGTTTATGTTTGTAATGAATAAACTCAAATACTACTGTGCCGATTTAAAAAATTCTATCACCATTAGGAAGATACATTATCCCTGAGTAACATAGGCTATATTTTATCCCGGTATTCCCACGGGAACGGGAACTACGCGGGTAAGGCGACTATAACTGAAGTGAAGCGAGGGAGGGTTGGTTGTAGTGTATTATAAGATTTAATTTAGTTTTAAAATTAAAACTACTGTACGACAAAGATGGGGTAGGGTCGCGCTGCGCCTGGATAGGCCACTGATGACATAGTCCAGTACCGGTGGTTCGCTCACATAGCGCTTGAAAGAGGTACGCACCTGACAGGCTATGGGCTCATTCGCCCCTTCCCGTCACTCCGAACGGATAACGGATTGGATTGTGTACGATACCAGCCACCAAAAAAGAAAACTGAATCGCACCACGAACTTTCACCACCCCAGGCGGAATGGACAGCGTCCCTGATGACCATAATGATCCATGATGATGATGATGAACGAAGTCGATCCCAAGTATTTGGAATAAAATCAGAATGATGATGATGATGAGGATGACTGCTTAATAGCAGTGTGACGTATTTCATTTGCATAATTTAATTTTATATGCCCATATTATTTTTTATTTATTATTACATCATCAATTTGATTTTGTCCTAGTTATTTTGAGTCGATGTACTTCCTCTCTTCCATTGTGAATATTGTAAAAGTTATTGGCTCTAGTTTTATGACTGACCGCCTGCCTGATGTCAACCCTTTTTGAAAGTATAATCATTGACCAGATAATATCAGATTGAGTAAAGGTTTTAATCGTCTTTTACGACATTCATGAGAAATGTAAAGGTTTATAATATTCGTATTCGCTACCATATGTCACTGCATATATTTGGCCTTAGAAAGTATGTCTTAGATATCACTATGGACAGGGTTTTATATAACACAACGATTTCATGGGTACAGTTAAAGGTTTTTAAAAATAATCAATAAGCAAACAAATATAACTCAGGGAAGGAAAGCTTGAAATGAAATTACCATTAATGGTGAACCAAATTAGGCTCATAACAGTTTGAAAACAAGATAATATAAGGAATATCCGTCACGATAACATTTTTTTTTCTCATTAAAAAGCGTTAGGTTATAGCGATTAGCTAATTTATATTAGGCGACTACATATATAGACTACTGTATGTAATAAATGTAGACTAAAATCTAAATATTGGTGAATACAAGCCGTGTGGTGCCAGAGTAAGAATACAATTCACTACACCCTCTCTTACTCGTGGGTGTCGTAAGAGACGACTAAGGGATTATAATATGCATACAACAACTATACAAGAGAAGGAATACTCGAAACAAAACCCTATGCCAACAAGTCTGACCAGCGTGGTATAGTAGGTTAATTTCCATCCCATAGTGGAGGAGGCCTGTGCCCAACAGTGGGACGTATATGGGCTGAGATGAAGAAAACAAAATCTCCATTATTGCCCACGAATCTCATAATAGACTGTAATATATTATCAACGAACATAAATAGACATAATCACTGCAAAAGATGGTAATTCATTTCGTTTTACATTCGTCCCACTGCTGATCTCGAGCCTCCTCCACAATAGGAGGGAAATTGACTTACTATTCAGTACTGGTCAGACAGGTTGGTATAGGGTTAGGATTTGAAATTTCCTTCTCTTGCATATGTATATTATATCCCTTAGTCGTCTTATACGACATCCACTGGCAAGATAAGGAGCGGTTTTTTTATGGGTGGGCTATGGTAAGCGCACACGCGGTCCATTCCTTCCGGGGGCGACGAAAGGACGGTGCGCGGGCCCATAACCCACCCGTACCCACGTTGCGTTCGTCGTTGGGCCGATCACTAGGAGTACACAAGGAGGACTAGGAGGACACAAGGAGCGGTGAATTGTATTCTTAATCCGTCACCACACGGAAAATATGGTAATATGGAAACAAAACAATACACTAGCCTCTCTAGGTATCTAACGTTATACATTAGTAGGGTAATTCCTCCTAAACTGAAGAAGAAACTCGAGGGTAACATGTCTGTATAATTTATTTATTTTATTTAAATGTAGACTAACAAATAACAAATTATTATTTTAGCATGAAAAAAGGCCAAAGTGACTATAACATATATGATTTGAAGTCGATGTATATTTTGAAAACTGTAAAGATTTTCTAATTTGTTTCCTAAGAGTTATCACTCTTCTGCCAAAGTACACATATTTTACATAAAATATTCAAGGCAATACTCTCCGTTCCTAGGATTACTAGAGTTTATTTATATAATTATATAATATCTGGTTGACCGAGTTTCGCTCGGTATATTTTTGTTGTATTTTTGTCGAATTTATTTAGAAATATATTAATAAAAAATAAAAATTAAATAATGAAAAATATAAAAAAAAACAAAAAATAAATAATAATAACACCGAAATTCGATCCGACGCTGTTTGAATGCCAAAAAAAAAACTAAAAGAAAACTGGACAATTTCCCAACTGAGCTATCGTAACTCATGACGTTGACGGCGAAATTTGAATTTATATTCTTTTAAAATTTAATGTCATCTTGTATTGTTTTGCTAAAAACACCAACAAAACAATATTTTCTATAAATAAAACCTAGCTAGATCGATTTTTTGGCCTCGAAATCTCTAGTATGGGATACTAGAGATTTCGAGGCCAAAAAATCGAAAAGAAAAAAATCGAAAAGTTTCATCAAAATCGTTGGTGCCGTTTCCGACATCCTGAATATATATATATATATAGGTATATATATACATATATATATATATATATATATATATATATATATATATATATATATATATATATATATATATATATATATACCTATATATATATATACAAGAATTGCTCGTTTAAAGATATAAGATTATATAAATAATGCATTATTTAATAGTCGATATAGTCTTCCTCAAGTTTATTCCAGCAATCTTCAGTATCTTACAGCGATGTATAATTTTTTCTTATAAATAATTACATCGTTAACCCCTACGCATAAAATTTGGCGAACTTAACTTTTTCTTTTAATTATGTAACTTTATTAATGTGGTCACGGAGTAAGAATACAATTCTTTACCCCCTATCTTATCCGTGGATGTCGTAAAAGACGACTAAAGGATATAGGGATATATATTATACATAAAACAACTGTGCAAGAGAAGGAAAACTCAAAATAGACACCATAACAACCGGTCTGATCAGCGTGGTGTAGTAGGTTAAGTTTCTTCCCATTGTGGAGCTTTATTAATGATGCTATAACTTTACATTTTATATATTACAATGAGATACACAAAATAACAGTAATAGTGTCCGACCATCACACTGGTTACCTCGAACGATAGTTTTAAAGTTACAGCCTTATATCTTGACTGCCGAATTAATTGCGTCTATGTTAATGTACGAAGACATGCTCCTGTAAAATCAAAAACTGTTTCTGTGAAGATTTATGCCTTGAGTCTTGCCTTTGTTTTAATATAGGCTTTATAAATCGTGATGTAAATCGTGATGGAGGAAAGTGGATTGTACTTTACCAGTAGAAGGACCACCACTAATCTCTAAGTACAATAAAAAAAAATTAAACAATGACCATAGGCGCTTATATTGGAAAAGATTGAAGCCATTTCTTCAAAGGAGCTGAGTGGTAGCGTTAATAAAACTATTCGTTTGAATTTTTATTACATTTGCCGTGAAGTCGGTTTACATTTTAATCTGCATCTTTCATTAGCTTTGTAAATAAAACTACTTTTACGGATTAAATCGCGTTTGTATTTGATTTATGATTGCCCGACGTTTCGAATACTTTACAACATTCATGGTCACGGGTGGACTAAGATGTCTTAAAAGTAGTTTTATTTACAACTAGCAACCCGCCCTCGCTTCGCTTCGGTTATAACCTATAGGTTATAGTCGTTTTACCCGCGTAGTCCCCATTCCCGTGGGAATACCGGGATAAAATATAGCCTAGTTTACGCCCTGATATTATAGCTTTCCATTGGTGAAAGAATTTTTGAAATCAGTCCAGCCGTTTTGAAGATTACCCGGAACAAACAGACAGACAGACAGACAGAAATTTTTTAATTGCTATTTTAGGCATAGGTGTCGTGCAAATAACCGTGTGAGCATGAAAAAAGCCTATTATTTTGACATTACAAACAGACACTCCAATTTTATGTATTGGTATAGATGTGTAGTGCTCGCGTAAATATCAGATTTAATTAGCTTTTCAAGCATTTTGAACATTAGAGATATGTTTCAATCCATTATGATATATTTATAAGGGACACTTAACATATATTAAAATAGATCTTTAGTTCTATTTAAATATAAATTATCTTCATTTTTATTGTTGCCATATCTGGAATGATTTTAAGTAAGGGAGAGGTATTTGCGTTGCAAATTTTCTGTATGGTAACCAAATAATAATACAATTCACCGTCCCTTTTTTTAAACGACTAAAGGATTGTATTACCTACGCATATAATATATTTGCAAGAGTAGGTGTGTGCGTGCGTGTGTATGTGTGTGTGTCAACTATTACTAATTTTCAATAGAATATATTAATACAATTGCGTGTGCGTACGTGTGTGTTTGTCTGTCTGTGGCATCGTAGCTCGCAAATGGATAGACCGATTTCGATGTGGTTTTCTTCATTTGAAAGCCAGTTTTCTTGCGGTAGTTGTTAGCTATGCTTAGTTAATATCTATTTAGCAGTGTAAGAGTATCAACTCTTTTCCAAAATGATGTAATGGCGTATAATTGCTCGATTTAGTGCTTTGCGCGTGCCAGTACAATAAATGACATTTCCACAACAATTCCTGTTGAAGAGAAAGTAATGAGAATGCTAAGGGACAATTATCTCATACTGGGTGTGTCGTAAATAGTGGTCCACCGTTAAGGATTCGATAAACCAGATAATTTACTATAACAAATTCCATTTTTAACCATTTTTAGCCGAGGGTTCCGTAAATATTAATTTTTAGTTATTTATTTACCAAATTTCTACCTCTTGTAACAAATTTGGTTGTAGTTTTATCAAAAACCATTATATTTTCATTTTGATTACTGTTAATTACTGCTGAATACAAGAGCTATCGTTTATTAATATGTTATTTAATGTAGATTTAGATCTTCTGCAAAAAAAAATGATTGTACTCGAATTTTAACGGATTTTTTTAACATATCATGCTAATTCAAAAGCGATTTATGTAAAAAAAATGTAGTACACTGTCAGTGCCCATTAATTTAATAATATGCCTATTTAATACCAATTTCAAAGTGGTATCATAATACCAGATCCCTATAAAAAACAGCAAGATATCTAATTTTAATTGAAGAAAGTAAGATTTTCATTAAAATTAATTTTAAAATTTATTGCTATAATACTTACGATTTTTGTAAAAAAAAAAACTTTACTATCAGTGCCTACTTATTTAATTATATTCCTACTTAATACCGATTCTAAAAGGTTTACTATCCCATTAATAAAACAAGTAATGAAATTTTAGTTAAAAACGACTATAAAAGACAACTTTTTACTATTGTTGCAAAGTGATCTAGACCTAACTTGTAAATTACAACAAGGCATTGAAAAAAAATAAGTCATACATCATCATACATCATTTATTGTTATTCTTTAACATTTAAATTACACCAAGTGCTCGAAATGGCCCCCATTTGCAGCTATGCATGCTCTGCAACGTCGAATAAACGACCGTTTAAGTCGCCGAGCAAACCCACTCTCGTTTATTTTTCTAGCTGCTGTGTCGCGTACTTAAAAGAAATGATATGTACCCATACCACTATCAAAGGGTACAGTCATTACTACCTAGAGATTACGCATTCAGAGTACGATTTTGTAGAGAAATATTACGCAGAATAAGAGAAGACCCGCAATTTTTTAATAAAATATTATGGAGCGACGAATCATCATGCAAAAAAGATGGATATTTAAATCTACATAATCTGCATAGCTGGCAGCGAGAAAACCCACATCTCATAAGACAAGATAGATCACAGTATCAAGTTAAAATAAACCTTTGGACCGGAATTATTAACGGACAGATAATCGGTCCACACGAGCTGCCAGAAACTTTAAATGCAGACAGATATCTAAGTTTTTTGCGGACTGACTTGCCAATGCTTCTTCAAAACGTCGCTCCTGAAGTCCAAGAAGATATGTGGCTCCAGAACGATGGCTGTCCCGCTCACTATGCTGTTAGAGTACGAGAGCACCTACACACAGCGTATCCAAATAGGTGGATAGGACGCTTAGGTCCAATACTATGGCCACCGCGCTCGCCAGACTTAAATCCCCTGGATTTTTTTTACTGGGGTTGCCTGAAAGAACATGTGTACAAAGAAGAAATAACGTCCATTGATCACTTGAGGACTAGCATACACACAGCAGCTAGAAAAATAAACGAGAGTGGGTTTGCTCGGCGACTTAAACGGTCGTTTATTCGACGTTGCAGAGCATGCATAGCTGCAAATGGGGGCCATTTCGAGCACTTGGTGTAATTTAAATGTTAAAGAATAACAATAAATGATGTATGATGATGTATGACTTGTTTTTTTTCAATGCCTTGTTGTAATTTACAAGTTAGGTCTAGATCACTTTGCAACAACAGTAAAAAGTTGTCTTTTATAGTCGTTTTTAACTAAAATTTTATTACTTGTTTTATTAATGGGATAGTAAACCTTTTAGAATCGGTATTAAGTAGGAATATAATTAAATAAGTAGGCACTGATAGTAAAGTTTTTTTTTTTACAAAAATCGTAAGTATTATAGCAATAAATTTTAAAATTAATTTTAATGAAAATCTTACTTTCTTCAATTAAAATTAGATATCTTGCTGTTTTTTATAGGGATCTGATATTATGATACCACTTTGAAATTGGTATTAAATAGGCATATTATTAAATTAATGGGCACTGACAGTGTAGTACATTTTTTTTACATAAATCGCTTTTGAATTAGCATGATATGTTAAAAAAATCCGTTAAAATTCGAGTACAATCATTTTTTTTTGCAGAAGATCTAAATCTACATTAAATAACATGTTAATAAACGATAGCTCTTGTATTCAGCAGTAATTAACAGTAATCAAAATGAAAATATAATGGTTTTTGATAAAACTACAACCAAATTTGTTACAAGAGATAGAAATTTGGTAAATAAATAACTAAAAATTAATATTTACGGAACCCTCGGCTAAAAATGGTTAAAAATGGAATTTGTTATAGTAAATTATCTGGTTTATCGAATCCTTAACGGTGGACCACTATTTACGACACACCCTGTATATAGTAAATAATTATATAATATACATTTGAATAGCAGTAATTAGGTGATTTATTTAGGATGAAGATAATACGAATAACAATGTACACATGAATAATTTGTAATCGAAAAGGAAAAGCACTTGCTTTCATTTTGGATTAGCATTATTTTTTTTCGTTTTGCCAGCAAAAATATACCTATCACATCGTTCGCTTAACAAGAGGGTAGCGTGGAGCCTTCGCCCACTAAATAAGCTGGCATGTACCCTCTCTTTGCAATGAAGATGTATCGGTATAGTGGTCTCATTGTCTTTAGTTGTCCATGGCCATAAAGTACGGGTTATATTAATCAGGAAGGGCAGACAAGTAAACAAGCTATGAGATAGCTAATTGTAAATATAATGCGGCTGGAGATAAGTTAAAACTAGCACCAAGTGCGACTGGTTGTTACAAATAAATAATAATGTATTCAAAAGTTTGTAAGATTGTCGAAATACATAAATTTTCGGTTCAGTGAATATTTCCAAGACCGTTACTGGAAGGATGTAAATATTACGTTAGCTTCATATTTTAACTACATATTTAAATCATTAGCCGTATCCACACCTAGTTTATCTGTAATTAAATATTAAAAAAAATACTTCCGTGTGGTGACGAGTAAAAATTCACCACCCCTTAATTTGCCCGTAAGTATCATAAAAGATGACTAACACACGTATATGCTTATCATATCTATGTAAGCGAAGGCTAACTCAAAATGAAACCCTATATCAATCCGTCTGACCAGTGTGGTAGTAGATCAATCTCACTGTTCCCAGAGGAGGCTCATGTCCAGCAGTGGGACGTATATGGGCTGAAATAAAAATAATAACATATTAAAAAAAAGACAATATTAATTCTATATGCTTTGATCTAACGATTTAAAGCAGCGACTAAAAATCTAGGGATATCGATTTCAAATTTTAAATGTATTTTATGTTTAAGAAAATTTTATTAGGTTTGTCAACTATTACTAATTTTAAATAGAATATATTAATACAATTGTCTTTGAGTACACCTAACTATATTATCAGATCATATAATATTGTATCTTGTAGTATTTTCTACAAAACTTAAATAAACTCTTCAAATAAAAAAAATGTGTTTTTGATCGCCTAGATGGGCTCTATCTCTAAGCATAACAGTTTTTTGTGTAATCCATAAGTTAATGGTCTGAATCTCCACAAATGATTAATTATGTCCGTTAATTGTATAGTTGTTTTTATTGCTGTTAGTAGTTTTGACCTTTTCAATACCAAGGTCACAGCTAGGTCGCTGCCTATTGTGAAACAAGTGCTCTTCTTCAACCTTGTTTAAAGGAGGAGATGTCATTGCGCTCAGGAAACACTCGATAGCATGTAGTTTATTCCAGTTCCTGCACGTACGTTAGAATAAATGATCGCTGGAAACGTATACTTAGTGGAAGACCATAACGTTTCCAAGTAAAATAGGTAAATCATGCTACGGTATCAAATGGTATGGTGATAAAACCGGAATGATGGAGCACTTCAGAATGCTTGCAATGATAGAAGACTTACCACGAAAGAGCCGGTAGAATACCTAGAGTGATCCAAATTCTTCCCGCCGCTTCAGCGACTCTACCCAATCCCGTGCTTTGTATAGCACAAGATGCTATCTCGGTGTGAATTACCGCCTAGCTCTGTTCAGGACTTCCACTTCACAGGACGCTCCAAATGATTTGTAAAGTTAGATAATGATGAATACGTTACTAAAAAAAAATAAACAAAATTAAAAAAAGTGGTACATAGAAATTAAATGTTTAATTATACTGTCATAATTAACGGAAAGAAAAAAGTTAAATAGTCGATTTAAAAGTTCACGGCGATAAGAATCAAATTATATAGTATATCATTGGTCAATAGACATATAATGCAATACAAATCTAGGTTTGAGGTTGAGTGCGACGAAATATTATTGTTACCAATTATTATTATTTTAATAACTGCTTTAAATTCATTAATTAATTTTATACAAATACTATTAAGTAAGCCGCCTTTTAAAAATTAATAAAAATTTAGCATCATGCCCTCCTGAGTTTTCTTGCCGGATCTTTCACAGAGTGTGGTCGCGTTAGTATATTACATTTGTTAGGTTTAAATTTAAAAAAATTGTCAAAATAATTACTACATTTTTAATGTTTAAGAATTACTAACCATAAACAATATAATTTTTCATATAGTACCATTTTCTTCTTGTACCGGCTATAAATATTTACTAAAAAGTGGGTCAAAATTTAATAATTTCTGTAGCGGGTAGATAATTATAAATATCTGTAATAACAATGACTTGTTGGTCGTTAGACATTTTAGTCCGCCCGCGACCATGAACGCTGTAAAGTGTTCGAAACGTTGGGCAATCAAAATTCAAATATAACGCGATAAAATTCGTAGTTTTATTTGCAATACTATTGAAACGTAAACGATTTAAATGTCACTTTAACAATAAAATAAAAACTGTGTAAGTTAATAAAAAAGTACACTTAGGAATGTTTTAAAGAAAAAGTTTGACATAATAATTCAAATAGCTCACGTAATTATTCACTTGTCATTTTGGGAATCTATGATGAAATATTTTTTTTACTAGTTGATCTAAACCATTGGAGTGGAGAATCGACTGACGCAAGGAGGAAGTAAGGTTCTTAACATTACAATAGAATATTAGGTAATACCAATAACGTTAGAAGTCGGTGCTATTACTAGCTGTTCACGTTTTCTTTGATGAAAGTTATAAATGTTGAAAATATATTGTGTCGACATATATAAATGTATGTTTAATATTCTTTGTATGGTCACGGAGTAAATGTATAATTATTATGTATCTGCATTTATTTTTATTTATAAACATTTTTTTTTGCCGTATGATCCCGTTTCTTTTTCGTACGTATCGTACTGCATGAAGAAGCATGTCAATGTACCTGTTACTAGCTTTTGCCCGCGACATTGTCCGCGTGGAACAGTTACTTTGGACTAATTCTAACATTAACCCGCGACTTTGTTTACGTAGAAGGTGAAAATATTTTTAAATAATACAATTCTGTCACACATGATTTTTGCGACACCTAACCGTTTATGTATAGCACGCAGCGGAAGCTCTCAAAAGGAAAAAACCCGATTCTGAAACATTTTTCATTGTTACTCCGCTCCTATTGGTCTTAGCGTAATGATATATAGCTTATAGCCTTCCTCAATATATGGACTTTCTAACACTGAAAAAAAATTTCCAGTCCGACCCGTAGTTGATGAGTTTATCGCGATCAAAGAAACAAACTCTTCCGCTTTATATATTAGTGTAGAATAATGTAGATAATTATGTATATCTACCTACAAGAGTCCTTAATTTTCTTTTAGAAGTAAATTACAACTAATCCTCTATTAATCTAACTAATCAAAATACTACGCCATTGCTATGCAGTACAGATAATATTAATTACCTATATATAATATATTTAAGTGTAAGCTATTAAACAAATTTCCGAACAAGTTGCTTATGTCACATATCATATGCCACATTCAAACACTTCTATTTATTAATCTAATTAGAAAGACGTGCCTGTTGGAGATGTCACAGACATTTGTTCCACTCTGATTAATACGTCGTTCCACTAAGAACATCACTAATACAATATCTTGACGTCGAGTAGGTACTTGTTAAATTAATTATTTTATCATATTTATGGGATATATATCTTATATGCATATATAATATGCAGTGTAGGACGAAACTAAGTGGACCGACGACCTGATAAAAGTTGCTGCGTATCGTTGAATGCAGGCGGCATAAGACCGCACTCTGTAATATAACATGGAGGAGGCCTACCGCCAGCAGTGGACGACAATAAGCTGAAAAGATGATGATAATATGCATTTAACATTTATGCAAAAGAAGGAATATTCGATATACAGGGTGTATCAGGTTATGGAACAACTGGTCAAACGGGGGGTAGGCAATGGTGGTAAAAACTCATAAAAAAAATTTGAAGGAAAAATATCGATTCGTTAATGAATTAGAGACATGTAAAGTTTTCAATTTCGTCGTTGTTTTTTCATTTAAATCTGATTGAAATGTATAAAGTCAATGATACTTAATCTGCAACATATTCGTACTTTGTTAAATGTTCAATAGAAATTGAAAAAATCAATGTTTACGGTCGCATAAGCAAAACGAACTTTGCTTTAAATCAGCTGATCGGCCGATTATCGTCGCCGAGTCACGTTTGTAGCTACAGTCCCATTGAAGCGTTTGCGCAGTTCTAGGTATGTATGAATGAAATTATACTGTCGAAGCTTTACATGCCTACGTGTATCCTTTCTATCCATGCGTAACATTTAAGGCGTAGACTGTTTGACACATATTTTTGAAATTACTATAACTTTTATGTTATATTGTTTTTTGTGTAATATACATTTTAATTACGATCTATGGCCGGTACACTACAACATACTCGAACAGTTGCTCCATAACCTGATACACTTTCATTTTGTGATTACTATAGTTTGTGTAAAGGTGTAACAGTCATCTAGGGGTAACATTCCTAGTTCAAATAAAAAAATCATCATACCCACATCTGACTTGAATACCTGGCTTTGACTTTGAGATCGGTCACTTATACAATGTACAATAACAACTGCAGCGGAGATATGTTAATTTAAGTAAGTTTTTTGGCAGCTTATGGTCCGGACACACGTTGTCCGTTCCGCCCGGGGCGACGAAAGAGCGGCGTGCGGCACCATCATCATCATCATTTCAGCTTATATATGTTTCACTGTTGGGCTCAGGCCTCTATTCCACACTGGTCAGACGTGTTATGGAATAAGGTTTTGTTTCGAGTTTTCCATCTCTTGCATAGATGTTATATGCGTAATATATCCCTTAGTCGTCTTTTAAAACATCCACGGGCAAGATGGAGAGACGAGGGAGTGGTGAATTGTATTCATGTGCATCCCCATAACCCACCGTATTCCTTAGCTTTCGCCATTGGGTATATAAAGAGTACAGTACTATGACAGAATAAAATACTGCGTGCCTATGACAATTTCGATAGATTCAGTTCCGTCTATTAAAATAACAAAACCTAGTAGAATAATGTATGTAAGTATATATTTTCACATTTCCTGTTTTCCCACCAAATAACGGTCCTAGTTGAAAAACACTAAAAATAAGCCGTTACGGTTGTTTAGGAGAATCATTTACAAAGTTTAGAACATACCATTGTCTTGTGCGTAAGGAATTGTACGAATTTTAACCTTTTCAGACATTGTGTTAAATTGTTTAAGGCGTTGACCCCTTGTGTGACTAAATCTTCACAAGTGCAAAGACATAATCTGTCTTTAGTTATACTTGATGTGTACTTGAGTATTGCTAATATAAATATCTTCCTTCTTCCTGCTCTTAACCCCAATTGTATGGCGTCAAGGCAATATGTATTCCACTTCCATCGTACATATTTTATTTATTATAAACGAGCAAGCGGCACACCTAATGGTAAGCGATACTACCGCACATGGACCTCTGCAATACCAGAGGCACAGACAGGCCGTTGCCTACCGTGAAGAAAATGCTCTTCTTAAACCTCGTTTAAAGAAGGACATGTTATAGCGCATATTGTAACAATAGCAATAGTTTTAAAACCAGCTAAAATTTATACTCCTGGGGAATGTAATTGTTGACCAGACGTCTTCAGATGGAGATGGCCTTAGTGAGTCGTTTACGACATCACCGTATTGCTCATATAAATAACAGTAGGTAAATTAGTTTTGGCCTTGTAAATTTCAAGATGTTAATAGCAAACTTAATACTTGAACTTCCAAAACATCAAGATGATAGCATATTTTGGTTTTTAAAAGGTTTTGGTATATTATATCATGCCCGAGCCGTTTGGACTTTGTCGAATTACTTCTTCAGTTACTATCCCCTGTCGACGATTCGGCAACAAAGGGCCTTACGCCATCGCTCTCGCTACGAGAGGCGTACCAATACACGATCATTCCATCTACGGCATTAGCTAGAACGGTATAAAGTGCAGGCACTTGAGCTTGCGCCGCCCGAGACGCTAGCAGAAGAGCGTATCAGCATGGAGCATTAGCGACTACGTCCAAGTCCCTGAAGTTGTCGACACTAGTTCCATAGTATCGTAGCGTAATACGTTTTCTTTTAATGTAGCACTTACATCCCTACCCTAGAATGTACATTGGGCATGAGCCTTCTCAATAATAGAAGTATATTATGATATCAGCATGAAAGTTAGGAATCGTGAGTTGTATTCTTATTCTATCATCGCAAAACTAAAACGTTAGTTATCGGCTAAGCCAGCCAAACGTATAAAGTTGAAGTTTTTAACGTACTAATAATGAATAGAAACAACCTTGAATATTTAACCTCAATAAAAAAATCTTGCCAACTATTTTCCTTCTTCTCGTCACCTTGTTCACTGATACGCTAGCATCTGTATAAATACATAACATAAAACTGGCTGTTACTTCGCCTCGCTGAGAATTTATAAATTAAATAATAAATTAATACAATTAAATAACAAATGTGTATAACCTAAAATTTTTTTTTTTTTTTTTTATATATTCACGCCTTTTTCCCATAGGGGTAGGCAGAGTCCACTGCCCTCCACCTGCTACGATCTTTGACATATTCAGCGTAGCAAAGCGGTTCTCTGTGGGCCACTTTTCGCCCCCGACGGAAACGAGACGTGACGTGTCGCGAGCCACATCGCCGCCATTCGTACAGTTTTTTTTTAATTTTTGAAACTCATTGCGTTTCCGCGAGAAATACATACACATATAATTAACGGACACAAATTACATCCAGACTCAGAACAACAATTTGTGGATCGCACAAAGTGTTGTCCTGCGTGGGATTCGAACCCCCGACACTGGCGCTGTAGGTCACTAGCATTAACCACTACGCCATCTGTGCAGTCTAAAATCCATAGAAAATTATTATGATATTATCATAAATGTGCACAAGTGTGTACTCATACGAATACACACAAGGATAAATTAATATGACTATCAAATAAATACTAAAATAGGCGTCTTAAATTCATTGTAATAAATACTGTGGGTGCGTAATCAGGTGTTTTTACGTAGTTATGATCAAGATTACTCACAATTCAATACTGTAGTAGACATAGAAAGAAAACTGAACAGAAAGCCATACTGACCGTTGAAAAACAGTAAGTTTATGATTCTCTCATCTTGGAGGAGGTTGACATCCAAAACTTAGACGTTATAGAGCTGAGAAGATGATTGTGTTTAAATAAATAAAAAGTAAGAAACATTAAGTAAGCTCATATTTAAGGGCTCTCGAACAATAAAAAAAAGCTTTAATTTAATAAAACCAATCAATATATTACATTACTCAATCTATATCAATAATTACAAACAGGCCTCCGAAATCTTTCATTCTCCAAAATATTAACACAGGGCAAGCAACAAGTTTTTAATCATGATCTTTTTACATCGGTTATGTCTCGCCCCGCCAGCTGGCCGCCTGGCGAAGCATTGCCATTGCTCGTTGGGTGGTCCGGAGAGGCTTCAGTACGGTGTCCGAGCCTTACGGCCTTCCAACTGGTGCTTATAGAGTGGTTGAGTGAATGGCATAGGATGCTTTCCTTCCGACTAGGGGACTGTTTGTAATTATACCGACATAAGTATTGACGGGGTAAGTTGCTACGCCAAGTACCTGCACAAGGTTATGAGGAGGGAGAGCACAGCGTCCTGCCTTCACAGCGATTGCGAAAAAGACACGGCGCAGTACATGCAGGTATGTGCCGCGTGGGCAAAGCAGCGCCGTGGATTCATCGGAATCATTGTTGTCGGCCGGAAGCTGCTGACCATCGTAAAGATGATATTCGACAGCGTCTGGAACTATGACACGGTCGCCGCTTTCTGTGAGGTAGCGGTTTCGAGGAAGAAGGTGACGGTTCGTCCACGCGAGGAGTTCCTCGACGGCGACACGATCTGCAGCCGGTGACTTAGTGCGAATACCAACGCCTATTTATTGTTATACGGCGTGGGGGCATCGGGGAGGGACGGTACTCGAAAAGATGATCCGCTGGTCTGGCCTCGAATATCAAGGAACTCAGTTCCAGTGGATGGCCCAAGAGGGAAGGGTAGAGAATATGGTGGGCTATGATGCCGCGCGCCGCCCTTGTGTCGCCGTCGTCCGTGCCGGACGGAACGAACTGTGCTCACCAAAGGCCACCCAAAAAAAGAGGACTGATTATCGACTAACAACTCCAATGGCCGTGTAATCTAAGTAAAGGAAACAATAACAAAAATACGGATAAGACGGCACACTTGAATTACATAATTATCATTTTTATATAATAATAGCAGTTTAAAATCTAACAAAATTGTCATATTTAAATAACATACGAAGCATTGTTTTAACATAATTGAACTTTAAATTAGCTATTGTTACGCCATGTAATTTTGTTTTTTATAATAACACATATTCATATTACTATAACAAAGTTGAAGAGTTTGTTTGAATGCGTTAATCTTAAGATTATATCCTTTGGATTAGAAAAAAATCGTATTATGTAATAAATTGATTGCTCAGTAAAGTTGGCGTGAAACGCAGTGAAAAATAGTAAAGCAGAATCTTTAAATATGAGCAAAAGCTACAAACAGAACATGGAAATGGAGCTATAACACAGAAATATGTCAATGAAGCAAACACAGAGAAACAAACAATTAAAGTATAGATAACAACATATACTCAAAATATAAAAAACAAAAGGATAACAGCAACTAATAAAAAACAACATAACGATAGAAGACAACAGAAACAAAGTAAAAGAGGGGTTTTTATCACCAACTTAAAGTAATAGCGCAAAGTAGAAAACCCCGAAACACATGATGTCCATCAACAGCAATGGCACATGGAACAGCGCTCAACTTCAAGTCTATCTTAACATCTAACTGTAATAATGCCACTTGAAGAATAACTTGGCACGAACAATAAGTCTGTGGACCATCAACAAAAAAAAAAAATATGAGCAAATTGGTCAACATGCAGTATGAATGCCTGTCAAGTGTCCAGCGCATGTTGTCATAACAACTGCTGAGATAATACTGTTATAATAAAAAATGTGATTAATGTATTACTACCTAGATGACCGAGATGAAATCAATATTTTTTTTAAATAGTATTTTTATAACATTAATTTAGATAATAACAAATATTTTTCTCTTTAAATAATCTTTTACTGAAAAGGAAATCCAGGGCGGTCTAGATCAAGGGGCTGCCCGATTACCCAAATATACTATTTTTATTCTCGATGACAGTGGCTAAATTTACTATCATTTTCTACGTTTTTTTTTCCATTGCCTAAAAACTCTGATAGAATGAAATAAAATATACCTAAATCGATCGAAGTCTCGCACATACCTAGTTTCAACGAATTCGTTAGAATCGTTTCGAATATATAGAAATATAGAAAAATTGCTTCTTTAAAGATATTAGATAGACGGGTAGGTAGATATTGTTAAATATTAATATTATTATTTCTTGTTACAATATGATGGTATTTATAACTTTAAATAAAATAACTACCTAAAATAAATAAGTATTCCATGCTCGTTAATACAATTACTTTTAGTCTATCCGTATTTTATTAAATGTTAACGATGGATTAAAAATATAATGTGTCACCACCCCTTGCCTACCCATTGGAATCGTACACATCGGCTAAAAGATCACCCGGTGCCTGGGTAGCAGAAATTTTATAGGAAACTCTTAACTTAGTTCGTCCATCCGCCTGTTTTCGTGGCAATTATATCATTATCCACTTTTATATAGCGTGTTCGTCAATAAAGTGATGGATAGATCGGCATATTTTAATTTCATTCTTTTGTTTCAGACACTAAAATCGACATGCGAATTTGTAAAAATACAGCTATGTACTATAGCTGTATCTTTGACCCTATTCAACTCGGCACGTCTTCCCAGGGAGGCATTCCGATATGGAGCAGTACCTTATCTGGTGGTGTACACATTTTGGCTGCTGGTTGCAGGGCTTCCGACGACATTACTGCAGCTAGCTATGGGTCAATTAAGTCAACAGGACCCTGTTGGGGTTTGGAGGGCGGTACCGATATTGAGAGGTCAAGTATCCTTAATGTTCCTTTCCTTAATGTTTATTTGAATGAGTGAATCAATATGAATGTATGAACGAATGAAGGAATGAATGAATGAAGTTAGTAATTTGTTTGCATAAATTTATATATGTAGCGCAATGATTGTGACTCGATTTCGTCTTCTTTTTGGGTCCAATCCATATATTTCAATGCAAAAAAGCACAAAAGTGTTTTCCAAAATAATTCCAAATATGTCTGAACAGTGTTTAAATTTTAATTTAAAGCATGTGTGATAGAACTTATGATCCAATTAATTATATATATAATTTATCGCTACGTATGTGACACTGAATTTCTACTAAATGGCTGGACGGATTTTGATGATTTACGTTGTATTCAAGTAGATTCAAGAATGGTTTCAATTAATAATTGGACCCAGTAGGTGCGATTTATTCATTCATTCATTTCAGCTCATTTACGTCCCACTGTTGTCATTATCACTAATTCACGTTTTTTTTTCATTACCTGAGAACATTGATGAAATAAAATAAAATATACCTAAATCTATTGAAGACTCGCACATATTTAGCATCAACAAATTTGTTGGAACCGTTTCGAATATATAGAAATACTGCAACCCGCCCTCGCTTCGCTTCGGTTTCAGTCGCCTTACCCGCATAGTTTCCGTTCTCGTGGAAATAATATCGGGATAAAAGATAGCCTAAGTTACTCCTATATATAGACAGCTACCTGATAGTAAAATATCATTAAAATCGGTCCCGCCGTTTTGAAGATTACCTCAAACAAACAGACAGACATACCAAAAATTGTAAACTATATTTTAGGCTTTTTTTGATGGGATATGGTACGTGGGCTCATAACCCATCCGTAGCACGTCGCCTTTGTTTTAGGGCTGACCACCAGTGTCGAGTTCCATGTCCTTAGTGGTCAGCTCGACGAAATACCCTTTCGGGTACCCTCTCCTCTCGACGTCCCTGTCCCGGGACGTCGGTCGCCGTCACACGGTTGGCTTCTCTGCGGGTGACGGACTAACGGACACGACACCTAAGCCTAAAATACAAACTGTATTTTAGGCTTAGGTGTCGTGTAAATAACCGTGTGAGCGTGAAAAAAGCCCAGTATTTTGACATTACAAATAGACACTTCACTTTTATTTATTTGTATAGAATATAGAATAGATGTATAATACTGGTGTAAATAGTAAAAATCATGATGGTGCTGATTTGGGGTAAGGAAAAATAAGATGAAAAAGTTATATAGTTAAATAAAGAAATATAAAGATTTAAGTCGATATATAATAAGATATAATGTATAAAGTGTCTGGTGGCCCTGTGTATTTATAAGGATGTTAGTAAATACGCTTTTAACTTCTGTATATTTACTGTGTACAAGTTTAAATCCGATTACACAGCTGACTACTAAGAAATTCCTTTTGCTTTTCATAATTTAGTTTCAATTTAATATCTTGAATACTACATATTGAAGTAAAATATAAGCATCGTTAAGTTTTAATTATGTAATTATTTATTGTTAAAGCCATCTAGTTTTAAATCTGTAAATCAGTTTTATAAAGAATTAAAAAATATAAATTATAGTAGTATACTTTTTGAAACTTAAAAAGAAATCGCAACGCGTCTGCGTATAGCCGAGGCCGCGGGTGATCGGACCGCGGAATTGTTCGTCACCCGCGGAGAGGCTGACCGCGCGACGGCGACCGACGTCCCAGGACGTTGAGAGGTGAGGTTACCCGAAAGGGTATTCCGTCAGGCCGACCACTGACGACAAGTCACATCTGCTCCGGTGGTCGGCCCAACAACGAGGTGACGTGGGTACGGGTGGGTTATGGGCCCGCGCGCCGTCCTTTCATCGCCCTGGACGAACTGGACCGCGCGTGCGCTTACCATAGCCCACCCATACAAAAAAAAAAGCGCGTCTGCGTAACTAAAGGTTTTGGGGATGAATCCGCTACTAGCAATAAGGTTACCGCGAAAATCAAACGTATGTAAGGCAACTCTGATTATGGAATTATTAAAAATAAATGACAAGAAAACTGAAGATTCAAAGGCAGTCCAGTATACAGCAGTGCAATTTTAATTAATAGGTTTTAAGAAGAACAAAACCTCTGCTATTATTATGTCCGCATATCGTATAAATAATCATTCTGAAATAAATAGAAACTTTGTATTATCCATCGCTCCTTCCATAGACGTCCGCTGTTGGACATGGGAGGCCTATGTTATGCCTACGAGAATGCTACTCGAAACGGTACTGTGCCACTTACATCCAACTTTTTCCTGCCACTTTCAAGTGGCAGTTCACCTAGTAGGGGTTCGTTTTAAGCTGCGTCGTCTGAGTCGTGGTCGCCACTCAAAAATCTTTCTTTCGCAACAGTTGTCGATTCATCGAGCGATGCGGCCTACTCATTGCCATTTCAACATGCTAGTTCTTCAGTTACACCCGCTCTTTTAGGGATTTCCATTTTCATTTAGTCGGGCGTAGCATAGCCCTCTCCATAACAACGCTGAGCTATTTTGAGCCTTTTTTGAGGCCGACGTTTAAAGACTTCGTTTCAGTGCCGTACGGCATCACTGGTAAAACAATCTGGTTAGAAATCTTTGTTTTCAGATAGTGCGGAATATTGGACGAGAACATTCTCTTAAGTTTCACGAACAATTGTATTAAAATAAAGTTAATTGAATTTTGACTTAAGTCTTTTAAATACATGTTTATTTTCTTCATAATCGGAATTCAGTATTTTATTTGGCGATCTATTTTTTCAGGTGTTGGTCACTTAAAAATCCTGACGTCATACCTGTGCTGTATTTACTACGTCATGTACGTGGCCTTGTCCTGCGCTTATCTCATATGGATAGGAAAAGGGTCATTTCCATTGAAGGACTGCACTAAATTGCACTTAACACCCGTGAGTATTTTTTTAATTATCTAGATTAAACATTTTTCTTTATACTTATATGAATTAACTTACATAATAAAAAGGAGAAGTATTAATCATAATTTTTTGTACTAGATTATAATATAATAGCGTGAGAATTGGTTTTCTTTCTGTTTTTACATATTACGCATTTGACATCGAGAGGATTTTCAAATGTAATTGTATCAAACATAATATTTAGGTGTGTTCGTTGTCACCAGTTCGTACTTTCCTGAGAGACATATCTTTTTCTTTTTGCGTTGGTAAACCACATGTTAAATGTGTCGATTTACGCTTTATTTGAGGAGGTCTATGTCCAACTATGGACATTGATAGTTTGATAATCGTTTATGTTTACAACTCTGAAGAATTTTGGTTATGATTGATGCACAGAAATCGAACCAAAAATATTCGGATGCAACATATAAACGGTTAAAATTCATGAATATAGAGGCATATAGATGAATCATTAATGTACATTTAAGCGTACAGGAAATGCGCAAGACTGTAGACAGGTGCAAGTGTCACCAACGATGCCCATGCAGTACAAATAATTGGGCCTTCCATAAACAGTTAATCTACGTATGTATGCTCTTTTTGTTTAATTGCACACAAATATCATTTTCGCTGGATACTTCTTGTAATAAGAAAAGAATATCTGGTTGACCGAACTTTGCTCGGTATATTTTTGTTGTATTCTTGCCGAATTTATTTAGATATATATTAATAAAAAATTAAAATTAAATTATGAAAAATATAACAAAAATTACAAAAAACAGAATAATAATAACACCGAGATTCGATCCCACACTGTTTGAATGCCAAAACAAAACAAAAAGAAAACTGGACAACTTCCCAACTGAGCTATTGACACTCTTGACAACGATGACGAAATTCGAATTCATATTCAATAACATTTTATGTCATTGTATTGATTAGCTAAAAACACCGACAAAACAACATTTTCTATAAATAAAACCTAGCCAGATCGATTTTTTGGCCCTGCCAAATTTCATCAAAATCTTAGGAGCCATTTCTGAGATCCTGAATATATATGTATATATATATATATAAGAATTGCTCGTTTAAAAATATAAGATATTGAAGAAAAAAAATCCCTTAATACCCGATTGCAGAGGTCACAGTTGACTTATTAGCATTTTTTTAAATGTTTGCCTTTCTACAAAACTAAAGATAAAAGATTAACAAATTCAGTAAAGATCTAATTTTTACTGTATTTGTAAATTTATGAGGCAGTTTTGGAACAAACCTCTTTCGACCAAAAAAAAAATAATTTTGCAAGACCATCATATGTGATGGAGTTATGCTCCAATAAAAAAATACGTAAATATCCGAATTGAGAAACGCCTTCTATTTTCGAGTATGTTAAAAATCAACAACAACACACGACCTACATATGTATGAACAAAATTCCAAGTGAATGATAACAGAAGGAAGTACATTTACTTGGGCTGTTGAGGTCAGCCGACACTTACTTAGTGCAAATCCGGAAATCAACCGCACTGGCTTAGACTGAAAGCCAAACAACAATTTGGGAAAACGTTGAGCTTAGGATGATAAATTGTCTCACATAGTTTATGAGTACAGCTGGAATTGCGAACTCGTCGTGTATGCTTCAACTGCGTATTTAGATGTTCATAAAAACACCTTTGTTATATTAGTACACCTTTGTTAGTCATAAATATGAAAGGTCTGTGACAATTATCATCATCATTTCGATTCATATACGTCCCACTACTGGACTCCTCCCTCCGTAATAGAAAGGCTATTGACCTATTATACCACGCTGGTCAGACGGGTTATTATAGGGTTTTATTTCGAGTTTTCCTTCTCTTGCATAGATGTTATACGTATATTATGTTCCTTAGTCGTTTTTACGACATGCACGGGTAAGAAAGGGAGTGATAAATTGTATTCTTACTCCGTCACCACATGAAAATAATGATATCCGAGTATTATATCTACATTTTTTCCATGTAGTAATGGATTAAGGATGGAAACTCTTTCTATCTTTAATTATCTACGAAAACAATAAAATTCAATGTGTACTGGGAGAATATGCAGTACCTAGTTCGCTTCTGGGCAGGTTAGCATGAATTTTAATCGCTAAACTAGGTTTGGCAGGCGCCGAAAAATAACGATTACTGTCTCTTATCATCCAGTGGACATCAATAGGCTGAGAGAAAGATAGATTAAATTACTAGTTAATTTTATCTGTCCCTTGATAAGCTTTATTAAGGTTTTATTAAGGCTTTCTTTTGCTTCATAATAATAAAGAAATCTGTCTTTAAAATCTTCATAAACTAGAGAGTAACTTTTGCACATCACTTTATTAAGCGTACTACCCACATAATAGCCAAATTGTCAATTATTGCAAGCAGAATTATATTAAAATTATATTTAAATATATTTTTGTTAAACATATTTTATCACGTTAGAATATTGCATTTATAGATTCCAACTTTAGATATATTCTACAGTAACTTTGACGATTAATCCGGACGGAGTAAGAATACAATTCATCATCCCCTCTCATACCCGTGTCGTAAAAGGCGACTAAAGGATTAAGGATGTATTTAACATCTATTAAAGAGAAAAAAAATAGAAATAAAACCCTATACCAATCCGTCCAACCAGCATAGTATAGTAGGTATTTCACTCTTATTCAGGTGTAGGCCCAAACCCAACAGTGGGTTGTATAACGTATAATGAGGTGAAATGAAATCTTATTATAAACACGTAAGTTTTTTGTTATCCTTCACGCCTTAACTATTCAACCGATTGTTTAGAAACTTTACATATAAGTTATCAGAAATATTAATATTAGAGATTAGTAATTTAAAATATATAACAATATTAGCTTCAACATCCTAAAATATTTATGTTTCAGAATGGATACGAAAATAAAATGAATGCAACTGAGTGTTTCAAGTAAGTTTTGGTAAACTATATTTTTTAATTTACATATAGATTATAATCTAATAATTGTTATGAGCTGAGAAGATATAGATGATTATAATTAAAATCATTTCATGATTTCGTTTTATATTTAATTTCCTTACGCTATTTTTATTAAAAGAAGTTATTTCACGTAGAGACTAATGTATCATAACTAATCAACCTTACTGTCTACTTTTATTATTATTGACATATAACTAGTATAATTTGATTTGATGCTTGCTACTACGTATTTCTTCCGTGTGGTGACGGAGTAAGAATATAATTCATCACCTCCTTTCTTGCCTATGGGTGTGGTAAAAGGGCTTATTGCAGATAATATCAATTGTATGTAAAGGTAAATTCTAAATAAAACCATATACCAACAATACCGTCTGATAAGCGTGGTATAGCAAATCCATTTCCCTTCCATTGTAGTGGAGGCTCGAACACTGCAGTGGGATATATATCACCTGTGACGATGATGATGATTACGTACTTTGCTCGTAGAGGTTATAAAGGGACCGGGCCAGCCACAGCAGTCAAGGAATCGGTGGCGGTGGTCGGCCCAATAGATGTTGGGAGGGAATACGGTGGGTTATGAGGTCGCATACAGTACATCCGCCACCCCGGGCGAATCGGGCGAGGTCTGTCCAGACTATAGCCTACCAAAAAAACAAGGTGTGAGCTTTACATAGGACTAGGGCTAGCTCCATCTGCTGTAATTTAATCAACAATTCAATTCATACATTCCCAAGTAGGGATGACATCAGGCAGGCAGCCAGTCATAAAACTATAGCGTAAACTTTTACAATATGTACTATGAAAGAAAAGTACATATTGAGTCGACCGCAAGTAGTTGATTAAAAGCGTGTTGATGAAGATTTAAATTTGATATTGATCTCTTATGTAGAGACTTTTTTGAGCTTCTCTTCTCTGGTAATGATATTATCATATGAATTTACACCTATTATTATTAACATGAACACCTACCTTTTGGTGTTATATTATTTAAATTACATCATCATTATAATCACAGCTCATATTCGAGCCACTGCCGAGCTCGAGCCTCCTCAACAATAAGAGGGATATTAACTTACTAAACGTTAATCAGACGGGTTAGTATAGGGTTTTATTTCAATTTTATCTTATCTAGCATAGATTTTATCTATACTAATATTATAAAGAGGAAAGATTTGTTTCTTTGTTTGTATTGAATAGGCTCCGAAACTAACAGACCGATTTCAAAAATTATTTCACCAATGGAAAGCTATAATATTAGGGAGTAACATAGGCTATATTTTATCCCAGTATACCCATGGGAACGGGAACTACGCGGATAAGGCAACTGAAACCGAATCGAAGGGAGGGTGGGCTGTTAGTCTGAAATAATCCCTTAGTTGTCTTTTATGATACCCACGGGCCAGAAAGGTGTGGTTAATTGCATTCTTATTCTGTCACTAAACGGAATTATTATTCATTTTTACTACTACAAATGAATCTATTAACTTTATAATTATAAGATTTACAAATTTATTAGCCTGCGATATATTTATCTTATGTTTATATAGATGAACAATTGCTGATTTAACATGAATAAAGCTGTAGGTACTGATATAATAATATATGACGGTACGATTAAAAACTTTCAGCTCCACTTTTCTGGCGCCATTCACGGAATATCCACAGTATCTCGGAATAATGGCGATTTTAATATTTCTGCTGTGGTTCTTCGTGCCCATTTCGTAAGTAATGATACTCTTATTACATATTATATTTTCTTCGTTCGTTGTTGGTTATTGCGCGTTTAATAAGAATTATCGTTTAATTTAAAATATAGGATTTTTTTTTTGTGGGTGGGCCGCGGTCGGCGCGCCTCCGCACCACTCCGTCCGGGGCGACAGAGGGGCTTAAGCACGCAACTCCCGCGACCCACCCGAAAACCACGTCGCCTTCGTCGTTGGGCCGACCACTGGAGCAGCGTTAACTTGTCGTCAGTGGTCGGCCCGACGGAATACCCCCTATTGGGGTACCCTCCCATCGACCGACGTCCCCCCCTCGGGGAGGACGTCGGTCTTTCCTCACACGGTCGGCCTCTCGGCGGGTGACGGACTAATCCCCGGTCACGTCACCCGCGGCCTCGGCTAGGGATTTAAAATATAGGATAAAGATTTTGTAATGATATACAGCGCGGGTGTATAGATCTAGATGGAGATGGGGTCTTGGCTCATTACTGCCTCATCTGAACTAGATCAAAATACAAATATTTTACAGAATAAAATATTTTTAAATTTAATAATATGTATAAGTTATCTGCGTAATAAACGCTGATGTTTCGAATGCTTCAACAACTACTTCCTCCCATGATTATTAGAAGTATATGAAAAAGAAATCTAAAACGGTGTAAACAGTAGAAATGATTGTTTCATATATGTTATACTCACGTAAATAACAGGTATCTAGACTTGCCCGTTTATTTTTTGTAATTAACATTTTGGTGATCATAATGAAATCTGATGTTTATTCGAATATTACGCATAGTAAATAAAACTGTGTTACGGATTTTGTCTGTATTGATTTTTGACTGTCTGACATTTCGAACATTTTACAGCGTTCATGGTCACGGGCGAACTCAAATGTCTCACATCCAACAAGTCATCGTTATGATTTCTGATGTTTACGCGAGTATTACACATTATAAATAAAACAAATTTACGGATTTTATCTCGTTTGTATTTGATTTTTGATTGCCCGATGTTTCGAACACTTTACAGTCCGCCCGTGATGAAATTCGTAAAGCAGTTTTATTTACAAAGTCATTATTATTACAGAGACATTTTGGAGATGCCAAAATGGTATAGATATCAATTACCCTCTATGACTGCTGTAATATTAGATAGAATTTAGTAACGACTTTTATTAGACAACATCAATTGAATAAAGCAACAAAATGCTTAAAAAATATTAGGATTAATCTAAAGTTGAAATGAAGAATTATGTTTTTATGTTAAGAAATCGTAACGCAAATTTTTTGTCCTATATTTTTAAGAATTTGAGTATAGATGTCTTAAGCTATTATATCGTTTACCTGTGGTAACGGTGTTAGATAACAATGGTGGTATAATAGGTCATTGTGAAGCTCGAGCCTAAGATATATATGAGCTAGAATGACGATAATGATAAATCCTATGGAAAACTGGAGAAGCAATAAGAATCTTTGTGTATATTTTTATATAATTTACTTATACAAAAATGATAAATCAAAGAAGTTACCGCGCATTTTTAACGATTTAATGGCGAAATATTGCGGTCACGCTTCGTGAATGCGAGTCATGGCATATGAGCCTAGTATGTGTAACACCATTATAAAATTTATGAAGAAAATGAAACAACACAGTTGTTAATAAAATTGGAGGTCTTTTAAGAATTAGGTAGTTTCGTTAGATTGATGATTTACTTATATAGGTCGGTAGAAATATGGTCATTCTAAATGCTGATTGATTAATGTACCAATAATACAGAATTTTTATTAAAATATTATATTGCATTATAATAAATAGCTATATAATATAGAACTACAATTTATAAATCTATATCTATTCTATACCAATAAATAAAATTGGAGTGTCTGTTTGTAATGTCAAAATAATAGGCTTCTTTCATGCTCACACGGTTATTTGCACGACACCTATGCCTAAAATAGCAATTAAAAAATTTTGTCTGTCTGTCTGTTTGTTCCGGGTAATCTTCAAAACGGCTGGACCAATTTCAAAAATTCTTTCACCAATGGAAAGCTATAATATCAGGGCGTAAATCAGGCAGGAAATATTTTATCCCGGTATGCCCATGGGAACGGGCACTACGCGGGTAAAACGACTATAACCTATAACCGAAGCGAAGCGAGGGCGGGTTGCTAGTATTTAATATATTTACACTTTTGTTATTAAAATAATATTACTCCAACTTTATTAACATACAGATTTTTTATTTTATTAAGAAAATCAAATATAATTTTATCAATTTAAATAAAAGAGTTCACTGCAAATATGTTATATGGGACCACACTGTTGAGAGTCTTCTGTCTACAGCCCCGGGTCTGTCCATCCAGGGTAGTACCACTCTTTCGCAGAAAATCAACGTCGATTTGTTACTACACTTCGTTCGGTCAGCGAGATTGAGAGACTGATAATTTGTTTTATAACAAGCGGTTATTAGTTTCTGTTCCCGTGGAAATACCGGTGTCAAATATAGTCTACGTTATCCCTTATACAGACAGCTACCTGGCTGTAAAATGTTATCAATATCGGTCCACCCGTTTTGGGGCTTACTCAGAAAGAGACAGAGAGATAGACTAAAAAAGATAAAACTTCTTTTGGCACAATAGCTATACCTAATAGGTATCGTGCCACTAACGGAGTTAACATGATAAAAACTTTCCATTTTGACATTAAAAATAGACACTTCAATTGTATTTATTTGTATAGATAATATACAACATGTTTTATAAGTATTAGCACCACTGTAAAGCCCTTCGAATAACGATATAATACAATTCTCGAACATAATCCAAAAGAACATGGCTAGACCACAATCACAAGCGGTTATAATGTTACTTCTACTATTTTTCTCTCTAAATTTACAAACTTTATTACAACAAAACTAATTAAGAAATATATTTATACTCCAAATTTTTATATTTGTTAGCCATTGCTTTCAAAATTACCGCAAATAACCGTGTGAGCATGAAAAAAACATACTATTTATACATTACGAACAAACACTTCAATTGTATTTATTTGTATAGATTAATTTTCATTTTACACTACGTTAATTTAAAATAACAACGAAACTATTATTTATACCAAATAAATTTTTGTTACAAAACTAACCATATTAACGCTGGCACTCATTAGCGAAATTGGTATAATTGTTGAAATTGACATGAAACAATCAAATTAATAGGTCAAAGGAAATATATAATAAAAATATTTATAGACGGATATTCAGAAAGGACAATGAACTCACAAAATACTTTCATTTGGCAATTAAATATATATGTTCCTATAAAGGTCTCATTTAATCTATGTGTCTTGTATACATAATTCCGTGTGGTGACGGGGTAAGAAAACAATTCACCACCTTCTATCTTCCCCGTGGGTGTGATAAAAGACTACTAAGGGATTATAATATGCACATAATATCTATGTAAGAGAAAAAAAATCAAATCATGATTAATAGGTTACATAAAATTAGTGCAATTTTAAATATCAACAGTACGTTCTCTATTTCATTATTAGTACTTCTTTTGGCGTAATATTGTCAATAGGATCAAATAATTATGGGGCAAATTATCTTTCTGTGTGATGACGGAGTAAGAATACAATTCACCACCCTTTTTTTATTTATTTAATTCACAATAATAAAAATACATATTAATTATTATTGCACCTTTAAACTTTTTTAAGTTTATATAGATACTCACATTCAAACAACGAGGACAATAAACGAGTCTTATGATAGTAGTACTTACGTTACATTTTACCAATACATAATAACTTATTTGACAATAGAGAATTAAAAATAAATAAGAAACACATATCTTAATAATAGTAGGCATATTTTCATTTGCTTTTAAAGAGGGTAGTAAAAAAAAAATTATTTGCAACAGATGAGCAAGAGAACCTTATACAGCATGTTTCATATACACATATGCTATTTCATTATTTGTTATTGCTTATTTAATTGCATTTTGCCTGTGGTTATCGTAAAAGGCGACCAAGGGATATAGAATGATGTAACAACTATGCAAGAGACGAAAAAATCTAAATAAAACTACACCAACCCACCCACCTGAACAACGGGGTATAGAAGCTCAATTTCCTTCCTAACATAGAGAAGACTCGAGCCCAGTAGTGGGACCTATACGAGCTCTAATGATGATAATAAAACTGTGGCAATATAATCATTTCTGATGTTTACTCGAGCACTACACATTGTAAATAAAACTACCTTTACGGCTTTTATCGCATTTGTATTTGATTTATGATTGCCCGAAGTTTCGAACACTTTACAGCATTAATGCTGTACCACGAATGCTGTAAAGCGTTCGAAACGTTAGACAATCATAAATCAAATACAAACGCTATAAAATCCGTAAAAGTAGTTTTATTTACAATTGTGACAATATTTTAATTATGCATACAATTTGGTAGATGAAGCTGTGATATTAAAAATACCATTTTACTTTCAGTTTATTTCGTCTACACAAAACTCTGAAAATAGCATTAGGTGTTCTAACAAGTATCATCGTTGCTATCGCTGTAATATTATGTACATTTCTGTCAAACGTGGAAGTTCTGAATGCGATGTTCGAATCGTGCGAGCAATGGTCACCGTTGTCACATCCATATATTTGGCACAGTGCGTTGGTACAGGCGCTTCTATCAACGCAAATCATGAGCGGATACCTTGTTAGTGCTGGTGCATCAATATACAAGTATTCGGATGTTCGATGGTAAGTTATTTTATAAGTAATAAAAGTTTTTTTTAATCGATTTCAAAAAAGATTTTCAATAATTCGATGATTTTTTTAATTGATTTTAAAATTGAAGATTCAGGTCAATTCGAAATCAGGTCTTTTTTATGTATGTTACGCTATCATTCTATCAATTAAGAATCGATTTGGATGATTTTTTTTTTGGTACCTCTATCTTCAGAAGATTACAAACAAATACTGTTCAGATCTTTGTCAAATGGAACTACCAATTTGATTAACATTTGAGCAGTAATTTTAAAATATTTCTTAAATGTGATCAGAAATTTTTGAGTTATATTTTAAATATAAGTTACGTATATGATTTACGACCGATCTACCGACTGCATTGTATTGGAAACGTATTTTATTTGTTACTAGCAACCCGCCCTCACTTCGCTTCGGTTTCAGTCACTTAAACCCGTGTAGTTCCTGTCCCCGTGGGAATACCGGGATAAAATGTAGCCTATGTTACTCCCTGATATTATAGCTTTCCGGTGGTTTAAGCGTGAAAGCGTTACAAACAAACAAACAAACATCCTTACTTTCGCATTTATAATATTAGTATGGATTTTTATAATCATCCATCATTATCACCGTTATTATACGCACACGACCTATAATTTTCTCTTACTATCGCTACAAGGGAAATTGCGAAAATTTACATTTCTTCTTCATCATTTTAGTATAAATACGTCTCACTGCTGAGCTGGAAGTTCCTCCACAGTGAGAGGTAAATTGACCTTCGCTACGCTTCACAGATTGATTCGCATAGAGATTTTTTTTCGAGTTCTCCTTTTCTTTCACGGATGCTATATGCCTATTAAAATCCTTTCAAGATACCCACGGGTGAGGTGCATCGTGTTTTACTCCATCACTAGTCGAAAATATTGTTCTATACCTAGTAATATTTGAAATAAGTAGTTTTTAATTTTGTTTGTAGTGAATTAAAACTGCTTAAACGTATTAAACATTGAAAAAAATATATACTACTATATTAATACTACTAATATTAATATTTTCAAATAGGTATCAAAATTTAAGGGAGAATATATATATATATATGTTAGGAAATATATATATTAGGGCGGGTTAATTTTTTTTTTGATGAAGCGTATAGCAAAAACGTAATCTATAGGTGATTCTGAGAAATTTTGCTCAAGAGACCATAGCTCTAAGTCGGGTTTGGAGCCCCCCAAAATTTCAAAATAGATATTTTTCCATTTAAACATAGAATAATTTAATTAAATTCGTCATAAAATCGGATAGAATTATAGTAGATTTCTCAATCTGGTCTTGTTTGAAAGGTATTTTTATCACCTTTCAGAATCTGTATTGATACCAATATTTTTTTTTTTATTTTAGTAGAGATATTAGGAATTTTTTGTCGGAAAATAGCCTAAAATGAACTTTTAACTAATAAATTCTGAATTTTCTTCGAGTTTTTCCTATAATCCTAAATCCTATACCAACCCGTCTGACCAGCGTGGTATAGTAGGTCAATTTACTTCCAAATGTAGATGATGCTCGAGCCCAACAGTGAAACGTAGATGATGATGATAATGACGTTCGTTAGATCTGATAATTTACATAAATTAAATGTAATTCTTAGTTACAATAGAGTTCTTCGTCTCGATGGATTAAGAATACACTACACTAATACTGTCTTTGTCGTGCTTACTGTAAAATAAGTATTTGTAAGTAAATAGCATTATTACAAAATAAGGGAACCGATATCTCGAAACGTAATCCAATCCGTCTAGACAATATGAGATAATTGGCCACTTACCTGTATTAGATTGTTTATTATTAAAAAGTAAAGTATTCAAGTGGTAAACATATCATTCATCCATTCTAGCCCAACGAAGACCATGTTTGGACTCGGGCCTTTTGACTAGGGTGGTTTAGTGATCGTAGATTTTTTTTAATGACCACACCTTGTAATATGGATGTGAAACTTATATTGCTACAAACTTTACAACTCAGAAAACAATCTGTGGTTTGGACAAAGTATTAACCTTCGTGGGAATCAAACCCAATTGATAGATAGGCAATCTTAACCACTACGCTCTTTGTGCAGTCAACAGTAACAATTAAACAGTAACAAACAATTAAAAGTATTTCCCAGGACATCGAAGGTCAAACACCACTGTCATTTATGGAGACCCTTGTGGACCCTTGATTATAGGAGTTAAAATGATAAGACTGTGTGGTAGGATTAATTCCATTAAAAAAATTAGCGATGTAGAATTGAATTGAATACAATCTTTTTTAATAGTTTATTAAGCTCCCCATTAAAATATTTTTTGACTTAAAGTGTCTATAAACATGTTTTTTACAGGACATCAGCCTTAGTGATAATGTCAAACATATTCGCAGGCTGGCTCTGGGTGCTAATGTGGGAATCTATTGGTGGAGAAGGAAAGAAAGATCAAAGCTTCATATCAATTCTAGTCTTAATATATCAATCTTCGATATCTGAGAGGAGAGATAAAATTTGGCCTCTCCTTGCGTTCGGCGTAATATTCATTTCTGGCATTGTGACGGTGGTAAGTTCAATTTCTTTTTTTAAGACAACCTTTTGTTCTAATTAAACTTGTATATCAGGAGAGATTTCAAACACAAAATTTTACATATACATTGTCATCTAACGAACTCATTTATGCTCATCATATAAAAAGACTTTCTTATACCCTATTATTCTTGCACTTTGATCCTATCCCGTTTGCGTTCGTTGAGATGTGCGGTATCGACAAACTGTGGGACAGCGGTGTCTTCCTTCTCTTCCCCAATTTTGAAGTAAATATGATATCTCTATACAAGATTCTTAAATATAAAATAAATTAACTAAAATATATATATATTTATAGATTAGATATTAATCTTGACTCAATATACAACATTTTGTGATGTCTGTAGTCAAGGATTGTAATTATAATCCAAGTTATATTAGCATACTAGGTACTAAAGTTGCGGTTTCGATTTGAATAATATCGTTTTTAGTACCTCTCAAGCCTTTAATTTATCTGAAACGCGGTCGCAGCCTTCTGCGAGGCAGAAGTCTCGCGGAAGGAGGCGGCGGAACGCGTATGCGAGGCACGTCTCCTCGACGACGTAAACTGCCGCCGGTAACTGGGGCGGCGTGGGCGTGATTATCTGCGCTTCATGCCGCCCTAGCCGAGGCCGCGGGTGACGTGAACGGGGAATTAGTCCGTTACCCGCCGAGAGGCCGACCGCGTGAGGAAAGACCGATGTCCTCCCCGAGGGGGGGGGACGTCGGTCGGATGGGAGGGTACCCCTAAAAGGAGTATTTCGTCGGGCCAACCACTGACATCAAGTCACCCTGCTCCGGTGGTCGGCCTAACGACGAAGGCGACGTGTCACGGGTGGGTTGCGGGTGCGCGTGCTTACGCCCCTCTGTCGCCCCAGACGAAGTGGTGCGAGGAGTGCGCCGACCGCAACCCACCCCCAAAAAAAATATAAGGCTTTAATTTATGCAATGTTAAACTTTGTAGACTGTATTTTGTACTATTAAATAGTTCTTATTAAATTTTAATATTCTTATTAAATCTGGATCTCTATTGAGAAAAATTCACTGTGAACTTTTGCAGGATTATCGCATGAAGCGTACAAAAATGGATCGATAATCATTTTGCTAATCTGTGTGGTGACGGAGTAAGAATACTATTCACCACTCCCTATCTTGCCCGTGGATGTCATACAAGACGACTATGGGATATAATATGCACATAACATCTGTGCAAGAGAAGGAAAACTCGATACAACTTGTGGAGGAGGCCCGAGCCCAACAGTGGGACGTATGTGGGCTACGATGATGATGATGATGAATCATTTTGCAAGCCTAGCACCCAAAATTAGAGTAATCGACCGTCTTGATTCTTTATAACCTAACTTTTTCTCACATAGATTATTCACGACATTATTTCAAACCGACGAACGCCAAAAAGTGTTTGAAACATCGAAAAATCTATACCAATAAATAAAATTGGAGTGTCTGTTTGTAATGTCAAAATAATAGGCTTTTTTCATGCTCACACGGTTATTTGCACGACACCTATGCCTAAAATAGCAATTAAAAAATTTTTGTCTGACTGTCTGTCTGTTTGTTCCGGGTAATCTTCAAAACAGCTGGACCGATTTCAAAAATTCTTTCACCAATGGAAAGCTATTATATCAGGGCGTAAACTAGGCTATATTGTATCCTGGTATTCCCACGGGAACGGGAACTACGCGGGTAAAACGACTATAACCTATAACCGAAGCGAAGCGAGGGCGGGTTGCTAGTCTATAATAAAAGTTTTATTTAAAATTTAAATGTTTTGAATATTTCAGTTATTACTTCTATATCCAGTATTCGACAAGATCCACCGTCGTACAGGAGACAATTGGCGATTATTCGCTTGTGTTTCATCAGCGTTTGGTACCGCTCTAACGGTAGCGGTACTAACACGAGGACAAGAACTGGCTACCATATTGGATGATCTTGTAGTACCAATACTGGCTGTGTTTACAACTGCTCTTGAAATTGTTGGATTTGTTTTTATATACGGTGAGTGTCTTGTGGTGAGAGTCTGTGGGGTGACGGAGTAAGAATACAATTCATCACCCACTATCTTGCTCGTGGATGTCGTAAAAGACGATTAAGGAATATAATACGTATAACATCTGTGTAAGAGAAGGAAAACTCGACATAAAACCCTATACCGTCCCATCCGACCAGCGTGCATAGGCTAATTTCTCTCCAAATGTGAAGGAAGCTTCAGCCCAATAGTGGGACGTAAATGATGATGATTAACACGTCTGACTAGTACGGTATAAATATAGGTCAATTTTCTTTCCATTGTGGCTCGCCTGTGCCCAATAGTGGGGCTTATACGGGCCAAGGTGAATGAATGATAATAAGCATCTTTATCCGTGTGGTAACAGATTAAAGCCAATCGTCGTCCATATATGGCTATGGGCCTTCTCCAGAGAATAACACATAGTGGTTACTTTTTAGTAGTGTTAATAAACAGTGTTGCTGGTCCCTCCTAATGATAGGCGATTTCATGACACCCACGGGCAAGTAAGTTGTGCCAAAAATGATATACATTTTTAGCTTGGCGCCTAACAGTGGGTTATTTTCATACTTATAAATAGTGTTTTGTATTAATAGTGAGTGTTTTGTGTACATAAATATTTTTCAAAACTTCTCCCGCCATAAATAGATGACTATGTTGTCCCAAGAAGAAGCATACGTATGTGTTGAAACAATTTATGAAACTTTTTATGTAAAGTTTTAGGGCTGTGAGATAGGTATTGACCTACTACACCACGCCTGTTGAGGTGTATTAGTATAAGGTTTCGTTTGGAGTTTCTCACTTTTCCATAGATGTTTTATCATATCCCTTAGTCGTTTTTACGACACCCATGGGCAAGAAATAGGGTGGTAAATTATATTCTTGTTCATTCATCACATGGATAAGACATTTGTATTGACTCTACGAAAATAATTAAAAAACTCCTGGTAAAAATTTCGTGTAGTGACTGAGTAAGAATACAATTCACCACTCTCTAATTTGCTCGTGGATGCTATAAAAGACGACTAAGGGATGTAATATACATAGTAATATAGCATATCCAAGAGACGGAAAATTCGAAGTGAAACCCTATACCAACAAATCGGAGCAAAGTGGTTTAATAGGTCCATTTCTCTCCTATTGGAGAGGAGGCTCAAACTTGGTACATGTATGAGTTGAGACGACGAAAATATCCTTTAACATCTTATCCAAAGACTTAAGCTGGATTTACGTGATAGAACGCAAGATTGGGTAAAAAAAGAAAGAAAGAAAAATAGTTTAATTGTCCCTCGCAGGCATAATTGTATAACATAGTTTACATATACATAGATGTAAGAGCTAGGATCCCACCCGCAAGCGAGTAAAAAGATCGCTACTCAGCCTAATGTTGTAGTAACACCAGAACGCTGTTTTTCAGTAGCGGCCTGATGTGTGACGATTGTCAGCAAATTCAACGCAGACTTACAACATATTTTGTGTTAATAATTACGCGTAAATAATTAATACTATTTAAAATATCTGTTAATTATATTTCCAGGATGGAATTATTTGACCGTCGACATAGCATTCCTCACAGGAGTGAAACTGCCATATTTTTGGATAGCCACGTGGTGGATTACCCCTATTCTTCTTGTTGGGGTCTCAGTTTGGTGGCTCCAAGCCTTACTAGAAGTATTTTGGGATCAAGGGGAGACTGTGTGGCCTCTGCTTGGAGTATTTGTGGCAATAATGGTTGTCATGGTGGTGATGGCAGCCGTAGCTGTAGCAAAAGAGGAGCAGTTTAATTTATTAACAGTATGTATCACTTTATTTCAACTAATGACTTTTGATTTTTACGCTAGTATTACACATCCCGACTAATATCATAAATTCCAAAATAAGTTCATTTCTTTGCTACGCTTTCACGCTTAAACCACTGAACCGATTTCAAAAATTCTTTCGCCAATGAAAGGCTATAATATTAGGGAGTAACATAGGCTATATTTTATCCCGATATTACCACGGGAACGGCAACTACGTGAGTAAGGCGACTGAAACCGAAGCAAGGGCGGATAGCTAGTTGTAAATAAAACACTGTCACGTGTGGACCGAACCATGCACGCTGTAAATTGTTCGAAACGTCGGGCAATAAAAATCAAATACGTTATAAAATCCGTAAAATAGTTTAATTTATGTCAACTGTATTAAATACTATCCGTGTGATGACGGAGTAAGAATACAATTCATCTTACCTGTGGGTGATCGTAGGAGACGACTAAGGGATATAAAACGCATATAACATCTATGCGAGAGAAGGAAAACTCGAAATAAAACCCTATACCAACACGTCTGACCAGTGTAGTATAGTAGGTCAATTACCCTTCCATTATGGAGGAGGCCCGAGCCCAAAAATGGGACGTATATGGGCTGAGATGATGATGATGATATTAAATACATTTATAAACATGTTATTTTATTTTTACTGGAGTGACAATAGGCAAGCCACATCGCTCTACGCACCGACAGCCTCTGGGGAAAAAAGGTTCTTGAGTCGTCCACTTCGTGAGTGGTTCTTGAGAAGTGGAGTGTGTTTTAATTAAACTTATTACTGACTGTCCCCACGACTCTGTTTAATAAAAAACTAAATAAAATTCAAATAAATTTTCTTGAATTCGAATGTATGTTATCATAAATTTAAACTATTTAAGACTCTAATGAAGAATAAAATCATCAAATTTGTTCAGCCATTTAGGAGATTTTAGTCACATAAACATGTAATGAGGCACTCAATATCATCGTCTATCGATATCTACTTAGGCCTTTGTCATGTTTCACTACAAAGTGCGTTCCTGTACCGCCTGCACCCAACGACGCTCAGCAACTTTTACTAGATCATCGTTCCACTTAGTCGTACAGTGTACGACTCTCAGCAGTAAATAATTAATCAATGTGTTATAAGAAACTTTAAAAACATGAATGTAACAAACATAAGTTACAGCCAAACTTAGAATAATCGCTGCACAAATAATTGACCTGCATAGCGGAAATATTTAAACTTTTTTTCCCCTACACTGCTATTACCTACTTATATCCTTTAGTCGTTTCTTACTACATTTACAGCAAAGGTATATGTGGCTATCTTGTGGTGATGGAAGTAAGAATACAATTTACCGACGCCGATCTTGTCCGTAGGTGTCATAATAGATCACTAAATGATATAGTGTGCATAGGAAAACAACGTAAGGAAAGGAAAGCTCGAAATAAAACCCGTTGAACCAGCGTCCTACAGCAAATCAATTTCCCTCCCATTACGAAGGAGGTTTGAGTCCAGCAGTGGGAATGATAATAAAGAGCGTCATATGATAATTAAGAGTGGTTTATTATATTATTTCTTTATTTTCACGCTTATAACATTTTTCCTCAGAAAATATCATCCGCATTCCGACCATCTCGACAATGGGGACCAGAAGAACCAATGGCGCGGTACGTATGGATGTCACAACGTTATGTTAACGAAGCTGTAAGCACAAGCAACGAAACAGTCTCCGAACCAAACAACTACTCCTCAATAATATTAAACAAAGACAATAATATTGTAATCAAAAAAGTCAAAGACGATTTAAAAAACAACGACCTCAATCATAAGACTTATAATATATATAATAAAAATGATGTAATTGATAACGGAAACTCGCAAACGGGAATAGAAACTGTATATGTAACTCATACGATACCGCGAAGTAGAAAAAAGAGTGTAGAAGATAAGTATCGTTCACCGAATATATGTATAGCAAAGGGTAATTTAGGTGGTCCTATAGATTGTAAATGTAATAGGCATTTTACACTAAATGTACCAGATCTGAGAAATAATGAAGTAACAACCAGTTTATAGAAATGTACAACGATGTTAACTAGTCGATTTATTTATTAACTTGAACAAATATTTTATAGGGGCATAAAGCAATATGAATTGTAATTGCTAATAATATAGTCTAAAGTATTTGTGTGTTATTTTTATTACATTTACCTAAGAATTTTTTTCGTTTGGTGATAAAGTAAGAATGAATTTACAGGGCCTTATAATAATGCTCAATATCACTCAGCCTACTGTAGAGTAGACTTGTTGAAAGAGTATCGGTATATTGATGTACCTTTTCTGATATATCGATAATTTTAACCATTATATTTTGATCCGATATATCGATACAAAATGTGCAATATCCAAATTTGTATTAAAAACGATATATTTTTTTTTTATTTATGTAATTGACTCGAATTCAAAACTAGAAGATAGGAACAAAAGGAACACAATAACTGTATTGTCTGTGACTAGTATGTTTATTGCGTGGGGTTTATATGTTTATCAGTTGTATTAAGGGCAATCATCATTATCATCATCGCAGCCCACATACGTCCCACTATTGGGCTCGGACCTCCTCCATAATGGGAGGACATTTGAGGATACTATACCATGCTGGTCGAACATGTTTTATAGGGTTTTACCTAGTGTTTTCCTTCTCTTGCGGAGATGTTATGAGCATATTATATCCCTTAGTCGTCTTTTACGACATCCACGGGTAAGATAGGGAGTGGTGAATTGTATTCGTACTCCGTCACCACACGGGCAATTATTAAGGGCAATGGTTGACAAAAATGATAATGGAATTATTTCAATGATTTGTCGCTTATTAATCGAATGAATATTCGGTTTTTAAATGATAATTTGTTATTAGAATAGATATTCTTTTATTATTATTTTTTTAATAATCATCATTCTTTCAAATAATTATTCAAATGAAAAGTTTCCTTTAAAGGCATTGTATTACAAGAAATCATAAACTTATTATACTACTAATATTATAAATGTAAAAGTATGTGTGAATGTTTATTACTCAATTAGGAATGAGCCGTTGCACCAATCGTTTTCTTGAAAATTGGAACGTAGATAGATTATTTCCTGGACTAACAAATAGGATACTTATTATCTTAGGAATGACACTGATTTGGATAACAATTCAACATTAGTTAAGGTACTTTTTATGTAGGCGAAGCTGTGGGATAGAAGCTAGTAAGAAATATGAGTAAAATATTAGCTAGAAGATAGCTTTCTGTTTTTTTAATAATTTTATAATGTTAGCTTAATAAAGGGTGATGAAAAAATACCTGATAATTAAAATTTTTGTTCACTAAAATTATATAAATTTTGTAGAATACAAACTGCTATTGACATTAATTAGTTGAGCTGAAATTACTATATCATTTTATTTATTTTTTAATTTGACCGATATATCGATATATATCCTCGAAGTATAGAGGTGAGGTATTGATAATTTTATAAATATCAATACATCGATATATCGATATTTATTTTTCTTTCGCGATGCTTACTATAGATCTTTGCTATTTTTACTTGCTTACTATATTGCTTTGCACAGTAGTGAAACTGTGAAATGAATATGACCCAGGTAATCATTCGTTGAAATGGTAATGGGCAGGCAGATCGCTCGTCGGACTAAAAATCCCAACAAAAGAAAGTTTCTCGGGTGACAACCGCTAATCGGACGACCCAGCATAGGACCCCACTAATTGTACTGATGACATCTTAAGAAGAATTTTAAAGAGCTCATACACGTCCCACTGCTGGGTTAAAGTCTCCGCCCAATAAGAAGGCAGTTGACCTACTATATCATACTGATCAGACATGTTGGTATAGGATTTTAATTCAAGTTTCCCTTCTCTTGCGCATAGCGTTGCCAGACGTCCGGATAAAGCCGGACATAAGTAGGCGTGTCCGGCCTAAATAATTGGTGTCCGGCTTTTATTAGGCTTTTTACATTTCACAAACGAGCTAGCGCCGAGCGTAGCCCAGTGCAGCCGAGTCGACTGTTGTCATAATAATCCAAAAAGCTTAATTTTATATACATTTTTCTGTCGTACCTAATAATACTAAAACACAAATTCCTCAATAATGTAGGGTGTCCGGCCTTTCTACCCTAATGTCCGGCCAAACTGGCTGGTCTGTCCGGCTATTAGGTTTGACGACCTAGCAACCCTATTGCACAGATGCCACATGCATATTGTATCCCTTAGTCGTCTTTTACGACATCCACGGGTAAGATAGGGAGTGGTGAATTGTATTTTTACTCCGTCACCACACGGAATAGATTAAGAAGTCATAGTAGAATATCTATTGCGAGATTACGAATACTACGGATCCTAACATTGCTTGTCGGTGTCGTCTAAAGACAACTAAGAGTTTTACATCGACCAGAGTTCTCTCTTTACTGTCATTTGGTCCAAAATTAAATTCTCAAAGAGGGTTGACAACAGGTAGGCGGCTGGTCCTTTACTGAAATAAGAGTACAAATTGCATTGACTCCAACTGTTTGAAATGAGAACAAAATGACGAATAGATTATAAAATATAAGAAATTCGATTGATATAAATACCTTGAACATTGAATGAACATAAAAGCGCACAGTAACCGTTAAACAAAGAACAAGATATTAAAAACGGCAAAAGGAAAAAAAATGCTTTTGAAAAAAAAAGATCCGAACATGAATTTAAATAAACATAGCGTACAAATGTTAAATAACGTTTCATTGTTCCTATTTTGAAAAGGACCACGCGGGTGTGACTGACAAAAGAAACTTTTTTTGGGCCAAGAAAAAGAAATGATAATCGTTCACACAGTGGAACGGGCATGGGGGAAAATGAGAAATGGGCGAACTTTTTAACATAAATCTCGGACAAAAAGTATGAAAGTATTACTTGTGCGAATCCCTTGGTTAAAGTGTACTTAGTTACTTGAAGTATGTAGATATAAATTTGATGTTCGAAAAATCTTCTAATCTAAGTAAATTTAAGTAGAAATACGTTAAGGATTTTTATATATATGTACAATCTCCACTTTATCAGCCTCAGGCATAATATAAGCTAATTTATATAATAAAGCTACACTAATCGGCAAAAAATCTAAGGTAAATTTACGATTGGATTAAATTAGTTAAAAAAAGCATCGAGCGTGAATATTTTTCTCAGGATTTTTTTTATTGAAACAACCTGTGTACCGTAAAAGCAAATAAGCTACGTAACGATCTGTCGAATAACCTATAAAATTGCTTTAATCTGTGAAATTAATTAAATAGATATTTGTCTATGTATTTATTACGTTACGCTTTCATTTGATTTTCACGTATAAAATGGTATAATTGGGCTATATAGGTTTTATAGGTAACTACTCCCATCGCACACTGTAACTACTGTAAGCCAAGATCCATAATAGTCTCGGTATAAGACACCGAGATTTGACCTTTTAGGAAATCCCGGGAAACGCTTTTAATTGTCTCGGGACCTGCAACAATTTTTTATAGGTAGCTTGAGATTTCATTCTAAAGCTCTTTGCTTACACGCTCGCTAAAAGCCAGTACAATTAAAGACATTGTTTTAGATGATTCTGCAATAACATTTAAATACAATCCGTGCTGTGTGGAGCGGCCACGAATTCTAACCCTTATATTATGCGTTAGTCTCGTAAGAGATGATCACTTATAAAAGCGTTATCCGGGCCAATTTTATTTGATGCTTTCTGGCTAACAATGACATTCCCAATGTGGTGGTGGTGGCGGTGGCTGGTCACAAAACGAATGCCAATAACTTTTGCAGTACGTACGACCGAAGAGAGTAAATATTGAGTCAACCCTAAGTTATTGGGTTAAGAGCAGGATGATGATAATCAACGTCTGAATATTCTTACTAATATTATAAATGTGAAAGTATGTTTATTTGTTTGTTTGTTACGCTTTCACGCTTGAACCACTGAACCGATTTCAAAAATTCTCTCACTAATCGAATGCTGTATTATCAGGGAGTAACATAGGCTATATTCTATCCTGGTGTTCCCACGGGAACGGGAACTAAGCGGGTAAGACGACTAAAACTGAAGCGAAGCGAGGGCGGGTTGCTAGTTATCAATCAAACAGCGAGCGCTAGGCGTGATTAACTTAACGAACTCTCTGAGAGTTTATTATGTACAATGATAAAAAGTATTTATTTTTAAAATTAAATAAGATTATGTCAGGCCACATCGCTTGACGTACCAACAACCGCTGGAGAAGAACGGTTCTCTAGTGGCGACCGCGTAGCGGACGACGCAGTGTAGGACAACTAGGTGGACCAATGACCTGATGAAAGTAGCTGAGCGTCGTTAGATGCAGGCGGCACAGGACCACATTATGTGGCCTACGTCCAGCAGTGGACGGCAATAGAGTGAAGTGATGCAATAATGGTGTGTGTACCAAGCATTATTTAGCAAGTAAAATTATATTGCACTAATATAATTATTTCTAATGTTTACGCGAGTTATCACACATCTATATCTATACCAATAAATAAAATTGGAGTGTCTGTTTGTAATGTCAAAATAATAGATTTTTTTCATGCTCACACGGTTATTTGCACGACACCTATGCCTAAAATACAGATTAAAAAATTTTTGTCTGTCTGTCTGTCTGTTTGTTCCGGGTAACCTTCAAAATGGCTGGACCGATTTCAAAAATTCTTTCACCAATGGAAAGCTATAATATCAGGGCGTAAACTAGGCTATATTTTATCCCGATATTCCCACGGGAACGGGAACTACGCAGGTAAAACGACTAAAACCGAAGCAACGCGAGGGCGGGTTGCTAGTTGTAAATAAAACCACTTTACCGATTTTATCGCGTTTGTATTTAATTTTTGATTGCCCGACGTTTCGAACACTTTGTAGCGTTCATGGTCAGGGGCGGACTAAGATGTCTCACGTCCAATAAGTCATCGTTATTGCAGAAAATTTATATTTATCTACCCGATACAGAAAATTTTAATTATCTACCCGATACAGAAAATTTTCTAAACGCAATAAAATCCGTAAAGTAGTTTTATTGCACTAATTTGTTGATTAGACTTAATTAACAATATTAATAACAGGGCTCGTTTAAGGTTAAATTTAATAGTATCACCTGGCCTTAATGAAAATAATAAAGTTTATCACTGTATAGACTTAAGGTTTGGTTCTGTAGGATTAAATTAAGGAACAGTATAAGAAGAAATAGTTAATTTTTAACACGCTTTTATTAATTTCACCTGTATGTATCTATGTAAGTAACGGAATCTCTAAACGAACCAACCCAACTTTGAACGAACAGATTTTATTTATTTGCACAGTCATCAAAGGCCCATGACAATGTAATAATTCGATCAAAATAGGCAAATATCCTGATTAGATTCGTCAGGATTTAGAAATTTCTAATCGTATCCTTTGCATAAGAGCAAGTGAGATAAAGCTAGTGTGCGAACTACGCATGTGCGAAATTCGAAACCTCTATGATTCGGGCTGTCAGCTTGTTAAGCGTTTTTATTAGTTTTTTAAACTATAATTTTATATTATTATTTTGATATAATTCATCGTCATCATTATTTCAGCTCAAATATGTCCCGCTGTTAGGCTCGAGTGTCCTTTAAAATAGGAGGGAAATAGACCTACTTTAACACGCTGGCCAGATGTGTTAGTATAGGGTTTTATTTCCAGTTTTATTCCTTCGCATGTTAAATCCCTTAATTGTCTATTACGTCACCCACAGGCAAGAGAGGGCATAGTGAATTGTATTCTTACTCCGTCACCACACGGAAGACCTATATTTATTTTTGTATAAAATTTATAGTAAAAAAACTGAACTTTTTTGATCTCATATTTTCAGCTTATACATGTCTCGTTATCTTGATACGAAGTTTGGGCTCCAGGTTCCTTCTCTCTTGACTCAATATACTAGCTGCTTAAACGATTTCGTATAGGGTTTTACGTACCGGACTTGCCACGGACGACAAAGACCTCGGTACCGATGGCCGGTCCAGTAACGAAGGTGAGGTTATGGGGCCGCGTGCCACCATTCGTCGCCATGGATGAAATGGACGCCTTGTGTGCTGTCTGTAGACCAAGAAAAACAAATGTTTTTATTTCAAGTTTTTCTTTTCTAGTGAATGTCAAACTACTATACAACTTACTTATTTTCTAGAAACTTCGTACGATTTGTTTTTCTACAAAAATTGTAATAGCATCTTTGTTATATAGTTATGGCTAAATCTAACACATGTAATCAATAACAGCAACATATGGTTACATATAAATTTCTTGTGTACGTGTGTGTCATTGAACTCCTCCTAAACAACTGGACCGATGTTGATGAAATGTTGTGTGTGTTCAAGGGTATTATGAAATGGCTTAGATTCACAATTTGACCCGGTAGATGGCACTGCGATTAATTTCAAGGAGAATTGCTTTTATTTTTTTTAGATTTAAACAGAACAACGTTTGTTAGATCAGCTAGTCTTTATATATATATCATCATCTCAGCCCATATACGTCCCACTGTTGGGCTCGGGCCTCCTCCATAATGGAAGGGTAATTGATCTACTATACCACGCTGGTCAGACGTGTTGGTATAGGGTTTTATTTCGAGTTTTCCTTCTCTCGCATAGATGTTATATGCGTTTTATATCCCTTAGTCGTCTCGTACGATCACCCACGGGTAAGATAGGGGGTGGTGAATTGTATTCTTACTCCGTCACCACACGGACTTTATATATATATATATATATATGTATATATATATATATATATATATATATATATATATTTCTCGTGTACGTGTGTATGTCACTGAACTCCTCCTAAGCGGCTGGACCGATGTTGATGAAATGTTGTGTGCGTGTTCAAGGGGGTTCGAGAATGGTTTAGATTTACAATTGGACCCGGTAGGTGGCGCTGCTGTCAATTTCAAGGAGAATTACTTTTATTTTATTTGAACAGAACAACGTCTGTCGGGTGAGCTAGTATTAAATAAGTTTTAAACTTAACTCAGGTTTTGGAAATCCATTACAATCTCTTGTTATTGTTGAATATAATTAAACTTTATTTCATTGTTACACAAAAGTTATTACGATATTTAAGTTCAAATCTTCTCTATCCTCAATAATTTTCTAATTTACAATTTACTTTCTGAATCAATTTTATTTTTCTAATTTACAATTCTTTCTGAATCAATGTTATTATAAAATTAATTATTATAACATGTTATAACCTGGCAATAAATAACATATACATAAAATATTGTGCTACAAAGATACACCCTTAAGGAGATAATATAAAATTAAGGGTGGCGCTACCAGATGCCTAAATTTTTCAATATCTTGCCAGCCGTAAATGAAGATTTATTCGATAACCGCACTCGAACGCAGCTGGTGACGAATTATGGTTACTTAATCACTATATACCATAATTTTGGCGGCATATTTTCATGAAAATTGATTCTGTTATTTAGCTTAAGTAAAATTGAACGAAAAAAAGTTTATATAGCCTAATATTAATTGACATCAACATTATACAATTCTATTTCCTTAATCCCTGTGATGAGGGAGTAAGAATACAATTCATCACCCTCATCTCTTGCCCGTGGGTGTCGTAAAAGACGGCTAAGGGTTATACAATGCATGTAATATCTATGTAAGAGGAGGAAAACTCGAAATAAAACCCTATACCAATACATCTGACCAGCGTGGTATAATAGGTCAATTTCCTTTCCATAGCGGAGGAGGCCCGGGTCCAACAGGGAGACGTGTATGGGCCGAGAAGAAGATGATGATGATGAATCGGCAATAAATTGTAAAATAGTCCAGACAATTCGTTTCAGTTCATATACATCCCACGGTTGGGCTCGAGCCTCTTCCAAAATATGAAGAAAAATGACCTACTGTATCCCGCTGGTCAGACATGTATAGGATTTTATTTCGAGTTGCCGTTCTCTCGCATAAATGTTATCTGCATGGATACCTTAGTCGTTTTTACGACAACTAACTAGTCATTAAAAATTTGGGATGATTCAGAGTATTTAAATGATAATGTGCTGACGAATTAAAAATACAATATGTTGTACCCTATACTTTTCCATGGAACTCGTAAAAAGTTTAACTGCGAGCGTCAAACCGCTTTTTAAGACGATTATGATCTTATTGAGGAAACCTATGCCCATCAGTGAATTACAGATACAATTAACAGTTACTTCGATGTAGTGTTGAAATAAGAATAGACTTCCTTTGCTTATATTTCTGCGTAATCTTTAAAACATAAGTAATGGATATAAGGAAATAGCAACTCTGTAATATAGAAAAAAACTTTAATTACAATATGAATGAATAGTGCATTAAATCGCTTCCCATTATTCCTGCGTGTGTTTTTTTTTTGGTTGATTTTAGTCTTAAATAAATTATCTTACTTTAGCAACTTCTCTACACTGCCCAATCCGTCAGGGACGTAACATCTATGTATGAGAAGGAAACCTCGAAATTAAAACTCTATAGCAACGCATCTGATTAGTGTGGTATAGTAAGGTGTAATGATTATGATGGAAAGGAGTCTTACGTCCTATATTGAATTTCGATAGGCTGATAGATATAATATGTCAATTCTATTATGAATTTAAGCTAGACTTTCTTAGAAAGCACTTAAACTTATATACCATAACTGCTTCCTCGTGTGGTGACGGATATATATAAACCAAGGACATATATAGAAAGTTTTAATAATGTCTTTTTTTATTATGGCCGGTATTTAAATCCAGAATTAACAGCAATTATAGCATACTTATTCGTTTCAACCATATCGGCGTTTAAATTTTTAAATGCCGATATAGTTAATACTGAACTTAAGTACAGGTGTTTTTAAGAAAAAAATATTCGTTTTCCACTAAATATAAAAACCAAGGAAGCTATAAAAAATTTACCGACAATTTCTTATTAACGTCTTGAATGGAACTCGATAAAAGGACGACTGATATAAATCGAATGATAATTTGTTCTATGTCGGGGGCATAGGGAAAAATCGTTTCCCCAACGTTCGGAACAAGATAGATGCCCAAAGATAACGACCGGGCTATTTCTTACGCCGAGCTTTTCAATTGAAAATTGCGATTTTTAGAACCGATGTGCTAAGTATTTAAGTATTCTAATTAGATTAAATTTTATAATTTTAGTATATTTGTGGACGGAGTAATCCGTGTAGTGACGGAGTATGAATACAATTCATCACTCCTTATCTTATCCGTGGGTGTCGTAAAAGACGACTAAGGGATATATGCAGATTTTATTTATTTTATTTTTTTTATTTATTTAAGACAACATCCTGCACTAAGGAAATAATCCTTGTATTGCGGGGGACTTTACAAACATATGATTAACGGACACAAATTACATCCAGACTCAGAAAAACAATTTGTGGATAGACACTGGCGCTGTAGGTCGCTATCTTAACCACTACGCCATCTGTGCAGTCGATAATATCTACACAAGCGAAGGAAACTCGCACTAAATCCAAAACGTCTGATCAGCGTGGAATAGTAGGATAATTTCCCTCCCATTGTGGGGCGGCCCGGGTCCTACAGTGGGACCTATATGGGCTGGGATGATGATGATGTATTCTTTTGTTCATATTTTTTTTTCTTGTTTACTTTAAATACATAACAAGTAAAATAGAATAAATTTTATTTACAATGTGTAATTCTCGCGTAAGCATTAGAAATCATTAATTTACTGAATTTAGACATTACACTACTTATATTAACGTACAAATATTATCTACGTTCTATTAGATTAGGCCGTAAAGATATAATATGTTATCTCCATTTTCGGATCCATGAGCATCTTAAAAATTAAATAGGACTGAGGCATCTATACCAATGAATAAAATTGGAGTGTCTGTTTGTAATATCAAAATAATAGGCTTTTTTCATGCTCACACGGTTATTTGCACTATACATATGCCTAAAATACACTTTATATTTTTTTTGTCTGTCTGTCTGTTTGTTCCGGGTAATCTTCAAAACGGTTGGACCGATTTCAAAAATTCTTTCACCAATGGAAAACTATAATATCATGGCGTAACCTAGGCTATATTTTATCCCGGTATTCCCACGGGAACTGGAAATACGCAGAAAAGACGACTGAAACCGAACCTAAGCGAGGGCAGGTTGCTAGTTACAATTAAAAAAGCAAAGTAGTATAAAAATGCCATGTCAACTTGTCCAATACTTCCCTCCTTTCGGAAGCTTAACATGAAGGCCGAAAAAATGAAAGAAAAATAAAGAAAACAAAGTTATATAGATAAAAATACTGCAAGATTTTGCCCCTATCACCCAAGCTTCGTTAGAAGGAAGGTAATGTTCCTAATAAGTAAGTTATATGTAATCTCGGGAGACCTGTAATGTGAGTTACAACCGCATTTGTCGCTGCCATGTGACCTGGCCTATCAGATAGTAGGGCCTCTAAAACTACGCTTCAATGAAAACTTTGTCTTAATCATAACAATTAAAATATTTTTATTTCAATTAATATATTTTTGAGTGTTGCAAATAAAACTACGGATTTTTAATTTTATTAAATTGAGACCCACATTTTTGGTACTTTAGTAACTAATTTTCTATAGCGGGTAGATATAAATATCTGTAATAACAATTTGGACGTCAAACATCTTAGTCCGGCCATGACCATGAATGCTTTAAAGTGTTTGAGGTTGGGCAAACGTTGGGCAATCAGAAATCAAATACAAACATGATAAAATCCCTAAAGTCGTTATACTTACAATACTCGCATAAACATCATGTTTTTAGGTAAATATATTTTGATAGTGATAGCGGTTACGAATGTTACCATTCCTTACATTGCCCATGGATGTTGTAGAAGGCGACTAAGAACTAATCATCGAATTGAGCCAACTATCTGTTGTCATGCTAGTCAGCAATTATATCCCCAGAGATAGTTGACCTCAGGCAGATCATGATATTATTATCATTATCTTTTGCAATATGTACGATGGAAGAGGAATGAATATTGCGATAACTTCAAGTAATTGAGGTATGAGTAGAATGATCATATAGGTTATAGTGACCTCAGAAAGACATCACACCGATATTATTTATTGACCGCACAGATGGTGTAGGGGTAAAGAAACCTCGCCCTTGCCGAGGCCACGGGTGGTGTGTCTGGGGATTAGTCCGTTATCCGCGGAGAGGCTGACGGCGCGAGGGCGACCGACGTCCCGGGAAGGGGACTTCGAGAGGAGAGAGTGCTCCACTGAAGACAAGCAACTCGGCTCCGGTGGTCGGCCCAACAACGAAGACGATGTGCTATGGATGGGTTGCGGGGCCGCGCGCCGCCCTCTGTCGCTCCAAACGGAACCAGGCGGGGGGTGCGCTGACCATAGCCCACCCCCGAGAAAAGAGGGGTAAAGACACGAACCCCCCCTATGGCATTGTCGTGGGTTCGATTCCTGAACAATACTTCGTACGATCCACAAATTGTTGTTTCGAGTCTCGGTGTAAATTGTGCCTGTTATATTATATGTTTGTGAATTTCCCCGCAATATAAGGACTAGTGCAAGACAATCCATCCTTAAAAAAATCATCATCATCTTAACTTATATACGCTCCATCGCTGGCCTCTTCCACGTTGGGAAGAAAATTTGCTCACTATACCATGTTAATGAGATGGACAACCTATCTGGCTAACTGGAGTTTTATTTAAAGTTGTCTTTCTATTATAAATATATTATCTGCAAATTATATTCATTAGTCAGCCTTTACGACATCTGAGGGGCAAAGAAGAGGGTGGTTTTCATCCATCACCACAGAAGAAGAATTATTAAGGTAGTATTAAATTGGCGACGGAGGCAGCGTGCCTATTGGCGACGGAGGCAGCGTGCCTATTGGCCGGGACTCTCCCGTAGGACCTGGAGGCGGAGATGCTCGCCGGATTGTATCGGCGGGTGACGGGGGTGCGAGCGGAGGGCGGTGAGATCTCGTTAAGAGAGCTCACCGCCTGGCGCGTCGACGCCCGCCGAGACGTCATTGCCCGTTGGGCAGTCCGGCTGGAGAGGCCTCGGTTCGGGGTGCGAACCGTAGAGGCCTTCCGGCCGGTGCTGATGCAGTGGTTGGAAAGGCGGCACGGAGTGCTCTCCTTCCGACTAGTGCAGGTGTTGACGGGGCATGGGAGCTTCGCCAAATACCTGCACAGGGTCGTAAGGAGGGAGAGTACACCATCCTGTCACCACTGCGATTGCGACGAGGACACGGCGCACCACACGCTCGAGGCCTGCGCGGCTTGGGCAGTGCAGCGCCGTGAACTCGTCGCAATCATCGGTGCCGACGCGATCGCAGCCTTCTGCGAGACAGTGATCTCGCAGAAGGAGACGGCGGATCGTCTGCGCGTGGAGCGCAGCCTCGATGCGGAGATCCAACGCCGGCGACTGGGGCGGCGCAGGCGCAACTACCTGCGCCTCATGCCGCCCTAGCCGAGGCTGCGGGTGACGTGACCGGGGATTAGGCCGTCACCCGCCGAGAGGCCGACTGCGTGAGGAAAGACCGACGTCCTCCCCGAGGGGGGGACGTCGGTCGATGGGAGGGTACCCCAATGGGGGGTATTCCGTCGGGCCGACCACTGACGACAAGTTAACGCTGCTCCAGTGGTCGGCCCAACGACGAAGGCGACGTGGTTTTCGGGTGGGTCGCGGGAGTTGCGTGCTTAAGCCCCTCTGTCGCCCCGGATGGAGTGGTGCGGAGGCGCGCCGACCGCGACCCACCCACAAAAAAAAAAAAAAGGTAGTATTTAATTATCTGTGAAATTTTATGTTTTATGATGATTAGACAGATATGGTTGGCTTTTTTATGAGTTTCCCCTTTTTTTTTGCACAGATGTTATGTGCATATTATATCTTTTAGTCGTCTTTTTTGACATCCACGGATAAGATAGGGAGTGGTGAACTGTATTCTTACTCCTTCACCACACGGAACTATATTATACTGTGTCAAAATATTATATAGTATGATAATAAAATTGTTAATTCCTATAAAAATAAATTTATGATTTGGGTCAACATAAATAATATTTATTAGTTAATATTTCTTAGAGTATTGAATCAGGCAGTTTATAAATATTAAGACTATAACGATTTCAAAAGAACCCGACTATTTTTGTCATTATTAACAATTTGCCTTTTTATCTTTGAGGGCAGAACTAATTCCAAACACATTACATAAATTGCAATAATTTCTAATTTTTTTCTCAATTGTAATAATTTCTAACTCTTTCAGTAAATAAGTGCCTTCCTATCATCGATTATGCTGATGTGTGCTACCTCGACCTGAATGCAGATCTGCTCAATAAGCTCAATCGACTTCTCAACAATTGCATTAGATTCGTTTTTAACCTTCGCAAGTTCGATCATGTAACCACATTTCGCTCTCGGCTCAATTGGTTACCAATTAGACAAAGACGGAGCTTGCGAACTCTTTCTTTACACTATTCAATTCTCAACTCTCCTAACGCCCCTTCCTACTTAAAACCAAAGTTTCAATTTCTCTTCACCACTCATGACCGTACTCTTCGTTCCTCCAAAAATCTTCTTCTTCACTGTCCCTCTCACTCTTCTAGTCTCGTGCATTCCTCCTTTAATATCCAGGCTATTCTTCTTTGGAATGCATTATCTCTGGACATCAGAATGGCTACTAGTCGTGACATTTTCAAGGCCAAGGTTAAACGACTCTACTTAGATTTTCTGGCGGAGTCAACTCATCTGTGACGGCTCACATCCATTTTTATGTATGTATTGTAAACGTATATATGTGTATGTAAATGTATGTGTATGTATATATATTTATATAATATATATATATGTACTCATATTTATATACTGTATCATTTGGTAATTATATATTTGATAAATTCTTTTTATCCTCAACTAGATTCTGTATTGCACCTGCCTTAAATTATTTCTGCTCCACCCTAGGTCGACTGGTAGAGAATGCCTAAGGCATTAAGTCCGCCTTGTACCTTTATTGTGCAGAAGTTTTAAAATAAAAAAAATAAATAAATAAAGTGCCACCTGCGCAATTGGATAATATGGATTTTATGTATACTAACTGCGTTGTATGACTTAAAACTTTGTCCTGGCTTCATAATTTCAGAACCTCTTTAGAAACAGTATGTGTATCCTATATCCGAGTACTGCCTGTATCGCATTCATTTCGGTATTAAGTCTACACGGCAAGACAACAAGATAACATGGAGCTCTTCCTCAGAACTGAGTACCTGTTATCTATCTCTAGAATATTCTCCTTTGATGATCTTCTTTTCTATTCCATAAATTGTTTTAACTATATCATTTTAGGCCCACGTAATAAGAGATCATTATTAGTCGCTATTAATTTCCTGCGACCTCTCCTTTGAGCCCACTTTTTATTGTTCAGCACTTGGGTTGCTTTTTGTAAGACCGAACAGATGTCCAAATTTGGCGCAACTGTGTGTAATATATTGCTGAAATGAATAATGTTATCATAGGGTGAAATTATTTGTTACGCAGAAAATATTCGGTGGTACAGAAACTAAGTTTGAATAAAGATTATACATACAATTTATTTATGATTCGTAACCGCCAAAACAGATGAAAAAATAGTGCATGCTAAGCTTGGTATGGACATTTGATGAGTGCAAGGCATGTGACAAAGGGGGTTATCAATACGATTTTGAATGGACGTAAGAATCGTGGGACACCCAAAAACAGATAGATGAATTGTGTGATTTGTATATGTGTATGAAAGGATTGAATTGGGATACGACGGCTGACAGGAGTTTATGGATTGTAAGAACATATCGTGTCGACCCCAATTAGCGTGGGATAAGGGCAGACTAATTATAAATATTCGTAGACGCCACTATGTAACGATGTCCGTATATTATATACTAGCAACCCGCCCTCGCTTCGCTTCGATTATAGTGGTTTTACCCGCGTAATTCCCGTTCCCGTGAAAATAGCGGGATAAAATATAGCCTAGTTTACTCCCTGATATTACAGCTTTCCATTGGTGAAAGAATTTTTGAAATCGGTCCAGCCGCTTTGAAGATTACGCGGAACAAACAGACAGACAGACAAAAATTTTTAAATCTGTATTTTAGGCATAGGTGTCGTGCAAATAACCCTGTGAGCATGAAAAAAGCCTATTATTTTGACATTACAAACAGACATTCTAATTTTATTGATTGGTATAGATTGTTATTTTCCTCGCAAACGCAAACGCTACGTCCCGCAATTTTTAAATCTGTAATATCTTTGAAAATATTCATTTAAATCATATGCTGTAAAGGGCCATATAGATCTATATTAAATCAATAACATTATTAAAGGTATTTAAGGTATTTAATTGGATAAGGATTAATGCTGTATTGGTTAAAATCGCTTCGAAAATTAGCCATTATTTGTCGTAAAAAGTAAATAACAAAAAAATGTTATTGTGGGATATCCACAAGAGATAGACATATACCATCGCGGAGTTTTTTGTAGACCTTTTCAATGTGTATAATACTTAGTACATTATTTTGATAAATCTCGTAGGGTTCAGCCTGCGTTTGCAATGTAAGCGGAAAAAAAAATATTATTTACGACATCACATTAGAAACCTCTAAATTAATAGTATTCCTCTACTATTTAATGGATGTTATTATACACATAAACCTTCCTCTTCAATCACTCTATCTATTAAAAAAAACCGCATCAAAATCCGTTACGTAGTTTTAAAGATTTAAGCATACATAGAGACATGGGGACAGAGAAAGCGACTTTGTTTTATAATATGTAGTGATATTAAAGAATAACTAATAGATACACGCACCACGCAAAAGCGGCTGCCTGAAATATCTTCTAGAATAATAAATAATAGCAAATATCTAATTAATATTTATTGTTTTTATTGCTGTTGGTGACAAATGAGCAAACAGCACACCTGATGGTAAGTGATACTGCCGCTTATAAACCTTCGTTTGACTTACCATGAAGAAAGTAAAGAGAGTGTGAATGGGTGAAATAAGGTTCAGTTATACTAAAGGCATCATAGAAATCCAGCACACGCAAACATTCACAGAAAGTTCGGCTTCCGGCTCTCTCGCTCATCGAACAAAGTGCAGGAACGAATTGCTATTATTCAGACGTTGATTTTCTGCGAAAGTGAGGTGTTACCCCGGACGGACCGGCCCGCGGCTGTAGACAGACAATAGTCGACAGAATGATCCTACCCTTAGAATAATAACGTATAGAAGGTAAGTCCGCGCACAAAAAATGAAGCATTTCAATTAGAGCCTAATGGAGCTTACGCCGGAACCGTTCCGTAATGTATAAGGTCACTGTACTGCACGTACGCACGCAACTCTTAAAAAATAAATAGATAATTATGATGGTTACATTCAAATGGTGTCACAACATATTTTAGAAAAACATAAAAAGGTTTTTAACATTACTTTTAAGAACATTTCGACGATTTATGTTAATAAAAACAAAATTTGATTTCATAATTTGTATAGTGATGTGCGTGTGTACGTGTGTAATCGCCTGCGCGCATGTTGTATTTTGGCTTCATGTTTTCGATCGCTCGAAGTATCGACACTATCCTTCTATACGTTATTATTCTAAAGATCCTACCATATAAAAAAAATAGAATCAATACATTGGAAAGCAGTGGCTACAAATACTTATAAATATAATAATTATACATTTACATTGAGTCTGGTTCATATTAATGCCAACTTAGGCACAAACTTACCACATTGAAAGTAAAATGTTGAACAGCAATTAAGAGTAAATCCGAGCGCAGCCGACAGGTGGCGTCTTATTAAAGTTAGCCCGGTACTAAAGGTGTAATTTATACAACTATGAACTAGGGACTTGTGTTATGAACATAATTGGGTTCTGTATATTGCGAACGTTTTGTATTAAACTTTATGATAAGTTCAGTAATGAGATTAATTTTTACACACTTCTATCTATACCTGTGCCTGCCTATTTGTCTTTCGGTAATGAAGTCTTGCGCGCTAAATTTGACCCAGAAATTTTACATACAGGTTCAGTTCTGATGAAAATATAATGTTTATTATTCAATATTGTAATAGTTTAAGTATGGTCGCCGTTTCAAAATGGCGGATTATATACCTACTATTTTTTTATAGGGCTATTAAATTAAAGTGCTTAAATAACACAAAAAGTGGCATCCCATTAAATTTAATTAGGCCACCATTCCTAAATGGCGGAATACATTTTTATTTTTAAACGTCTTAATTTGGGTACCAAATAAATTTATTTGAAGAATAAGAACCTGTTTAGTTTGTACCATCATACTAAAATGAATATGGTTGGCGCACTAAAACGCTTGCATATATATTCTTTTCAAGCGTTTTAATAATGGTTTTATGTGAAAGGCCTTGGTGAGTAGAAAAGGATAGTCATAGTGAAATCACACTAAAATGCTTCCAAATCTCACAGTGGTGACGTAAAATCAATGCGCGATTCGAAAACTACCCACCGCATGGTTAGTGATACGATGAATTGTTAAGCCGTGGGGGCCACGGCAAGCCACAAAAGAGGGGCTTATCATGGGATATAACAAAACTTAATTTTAAAAAAAAAATATCTAAAACATTGACGAAAGACGCTGTGCATAACGTAATAGATTTTTAACAATTTAATAAAGTTTTTAATTAATGTATTATCAAAGAAAACTAATTAGTGTGATATGTACATATAATGTAAATAAATACATTTAAGTAAATAAGTACCTATGTTTACTATATATATATACAGGCAAGGTAAATATAGAGAACATACTTAATTATATATAATTCATCTGTCTGTATGTGTGGGTTTAGATTAAAATTGGTTTAGATTAAAATTCGCCCCGGCGCTGCGATCAATTTCAAGAAGAATTCCTTTTATTTTTTTAGTTTTGAACACAAATTCGTCTGTTGGGTTAGCTAGTAACTTTATAATATAGAGAGTCATGCATCCCATCGTGATATACGCATTAACCGCTCCGCCAAAGTATACCAATTGATTTCTGATGTATTCGCAAAGAAATATATATTTTCATATAGAATCATTTTCTTCTTATACCGGCAACAAATTTGTACCAAAATGTGGGTCCAAAATTATTAACTAATCTCTGTAGCGGTTAGATAATTATAAATCTCTGTAATAACGATGATTTGTTGGAAGTGAAACATCTTAGTCCGCCCGTGACCATGAACGCTGCAAAGTGTTCGAAACGTTGGGCAATCAAAAATGTAAATACAAACGTGATGAAATCCATAGTTTTATTTACAAAATACCAATTGTTTTTACATTTAAAAATTTGTCGTGATACCAACAAGAAAACTTGTTTCTACTCGTAAATCATTTTAGATACAAAATCCCGCCGGCTTTCCTCATAGCACTATCATGTTAATTCAAATACTTAGTCATAGTCTTGTAAACTTGTGCGATGTAACTTGCATAATGCTCGCTTGTGTGTGGAATTGCTTCAGGCGACTTCAGGGAGACTGTGTAACTTGGTAACGGCGCTGATAGTGAACGCAAACTGTTATGCGGTTTGTAACTTATTGTAAATATAGTACTACTAACTACTTTGATTTCCGTGTGGTGACGGATTAAGAATACAATTCACCACCCCCCTTTCTTACCCGTGGGTGTCGTATAAGACGACTAAGGGATACGCTAAGCAGATAACATCTATGCAAGAGAAAGAAAACTCGATATAAAATCCTATGCCAACACGTCTGACCAGAGTGATAGAGTAGGTTAATTACCCTTCTATTGTGGAGGAGGCCAGAGTCCAATAGCGGGAATTATATGGGCTGAAATGATGATGATGATGATGATGTATTCTTTTTTTCTAGTCATCACATAGAGTAGCATTCACCATCGCAGCCCACACACGTCCCACTGTTGAGCTCGGGCCTCCTCCACAATGGAAGGGAATTTGACCTATTATACCATTCTGGTCAGACAAGTTGGTATAGGGTTTTGTTTCGAGTTATATCTCTTACATAGATGCCATGTGCGTAATATATTCCTTAGTGGTCTTTTACGATACCTATAGCGTTGACCGTGAGAGCTAACATGTTAGCCCGTAGGTTCTATCGATGCTCAAGAGAAGTTAAAATTACTTTGTTTAAGTCCTTTTGCCAAACTTTTTACGCGAGTGGCCTGTGGTCTACATGCACTCAAAAATCGGTCAACGCACTTCGTGTCCAATATAATAATGCTTTTAGGATGCTGTTGGGGCTTCCACGGTTCTGTAGCGCGTCTGGTATGTTCGCCGAAGCACGTACCGACGGGTTCCAGGCGTGTATGCGAAAAAAAGTCGCGTCGCTGCTGTGCAGAATCTGTGCGAGCACCAACACCATCCTTAAGCTTAGAAGAAGACCTTAGCTGCTAAGTGGGATAGCCCTTTCTTCAGACACTGTGTTCGGACGCTGATGGCATAGGAGACTCTTCTATCAGTGTTCGGATACAGTTGTTTTTGTTTCTATTTAATTTTTATGTATTTTTATCATACTTCTAACATAGGTTAAGTTTATTTACTAACACTAATATGGATCTTGATGTCTGAAATAAATTACATTATTATTATTATTATATTATTATTATATTATTATAGGTATGAGAGGGGGGTGGTGAATTGTATTCTTACTCCGTCACCACATGGAAAATACTTAGAGTATTGTCGTAATAATAGATTTAGCTATATAATCAGACACCATGACCTCGGGAGATAGGAAACCCGAATTCAAACTAAGGCCTTCTAGTCCGCATAGTACTATAAGATAATTTGCCTCATCTTAAGAGAATCTGTACCCCAGTAGTGGTATATGTATATATTAAGAAGGAGAAAAAGAATACTATTATTAAAAATATATTCAAATTTGAAGTATAAACTTGCCCTTCGAGTGTGCCGTGTATTGTAGAATCGATTGACAAATGTAGATGAAAGAATATAATACTATAAATAGATTTCTATGATAAACCGTTTGGCCAGCTTATAATAAACTATATTTTATAGAAGTTAAGAACAAGATTTAAGAAAAGTGTGTTCATCACGGTAGGCAGCAGCCTAGCTATGCTGCTATGGCAATTTGAAACAAAGAATTTTTGGTTCATGAACGGCAATATCATTACCATCAGGTGTACTACTTGTTTATTTGCCATAAAGTATTTGTATTGTAATCATAAAAAAGTAATATCGAGAATTATAACTAATCCGTGTCACTTTTTATAGTGGTATTATGTAGAATATAGGATGAAGATTTGAAAGATCTCTTATACAATATAATTTGCTTTCAATTATATTACGTCGTTATATGTCCCACTACTGGGCTCGATATCCCTCTAAAATAGAAGTGAATTTCACCCCCTATACCACAGTGATTAGATGTGTTGGTATAGAGTTTTATTTTGAGTATTTCCTTCTCTTGCACAGATTTTATATGCATAGTATATCCTTTAGTTGTCTTATACAACATCTATGAGCAAGATTGGAGACTGATGAATTGTATTCTTACTCCATCACCACAGGAAAAAACATGCATATATAACATGGCCCATCTCAAAACAAATATGTATTGCGAAAGGAACAAGTATTGAGAAAAGTCTCCAAGTAAAACGGATATTTGATTAGGTAATTGCGGGTGATCAATGAATGGGTAAATACCTTAAATTAGCCATTTGTTTACAAATCATTTAAACGTGTTTACGCCTAAATTTATCTTGTTTACAAATAATGAAAGCTATATGCCTTTTATTAAATGAAAATTTCATTTGCTTAGTTCTGAATTTCAAATAAAACCTAATTGTTTTAACGAATTAGCATCAAGCACGCCGTGCCATTACTTAAATTATTAGACATTATTTATATCGGTGACACGTATGATGGCTATAAGTATGAGGGCTGAGTTCTTACAGAAGATAAATATTGGTGTCATGCCATATAGTTTTTCTGACGTAGGATAAATTGTGTGCGTATGCATACAGGCAGTCCTCGACTTACGTCGATTCGATTTACGTCGTTTCAAGTTACGTCGAACAATGTTTTGACACTATTCCTCAAACATACGTCAATTATTTCGATTTCCGGCATAGGAGAATTCACTTTTCGCGAGGTCAATATCCGTGGGGTTTGGGATTTGATAACATATTAAAGTTTTATCATTATTATTGTTATCCTTTGTTATAAATGCAGTTCTTTTTTAACTTTGTGTCTGTGTGGATCCTAAGCCTTGAGTTTTACATGTATGTAAACATATGAAAAAATATGTCTCGACTTACGTCGTTTCGATTTACGTCGTTTCGATTTACGTCGCGTATTTCGAGAACCTAACATGCCGTAACTGCCTGTACTTGCACGATAGTACGCACTAACCTGCAAGTAGCTATGTGTGTATGTATGCATGTTAGTACGCATGCTTGTGTTCATTTGTCATCATCATCTCGGCCCACTGTTGGGCTCAGGCCTGCACCATCATGGGAGGGTAATTAACCTACTATGCTATTCAGACGTGTTGGTATAGAGATTTTTTTCGAGTGGTCCTTCTCTTGCATAGCGATTATATTTATACTAGTGGTCGCCGTGTGGTCAAAATTCGGCCATAATTCATTTTAATTAATTTTTCTGTTACACAATTTTCTTTAATTTTATTTATGTATATGTAATAAAATTGTAAATTGAGCAAGCTGTATTTCACTAATAACTAATATATAAGCACAAATCTCTATTAGACATTGTCATCATAATTATGATTATATGACGTTCAGTTCGACCAGAGATTTTAACCGTAAACAAAAGTGTATAACCGCTGCTACGCAACTTACTCGCACAAACGTGTGTGTCTGTGTAGCTAATGTAGCTATTGGGTTGTAGTGTGCGTAATGCCTTTTTTAATGAATTTAATGTATTTCTAATCCATTATTGTATGAAATTTCAGTGTTATGCACTTCTCTTCATTATATACTTCAACTGTGCCAAATTTCATACTTGTCCATTCAGGTAATTTTCGTAAAAAGGGGTACAAAGTTTTTGCTTCACGTATTAATATTTAGATTATATCCCGTAGTCGCCTTTTACGACATCCACGGATAGAAGAGAGGGGGTAGTGATTTGTAATTTTACTGCGTCACCACACGGAAAACAATCTTAAGTAAAATACTTAAGATTTGTAAAATACTTAATAACGTCGACTTGTTTGGATGTGAGACATCCTAGTCCGCCCGTGATCATGAATGCTGTAAAGTGTTCGAAACGTCGGGCAATCATAAATCAAATGCAAATGTGATAAAATTCGTAAAATTAGTTATATTTACAATTTGTATTGAATTAAAATTTCATTTACTTTGCCTGTGTGAGTAATTTATCAGAGTTTAAAAATTCAATCTGAGGTTCTTGTGTATACAAGGTAACTTAGAGAATTAATCAAACACCAATTGCATTTTCATCGGTATGATACCCGATTCAACTGTAGGTCTCACTGATATATAGGAGAGAGCCTGGTAAAATAATAATATTAAAAAATATATATTTCCAGATACTTTAATTGACAAGTCTTGTCACATATTTTGCATTCATAGACAAAAATATTTGTCCCAAGGAATTCATGAATATAACTGCTATATTTATTAAATTAAACTATTCTTATGTTGCAAAAGGCAAATTACTTTTACAATTTATTTCGATATCAGAGACTTCACTCGAGATGTATCATTTTCGAACTAGTCATTTGATAGTGGATGAATATTACCTATAATTCTTATGTTCCTACGAACAAGTTCATTATGTTTAATAACAGATTTTTGATAAATTGTAGTAAACCAGAAACAAATATAATTTACACAGTAATTCGAAACGTAAGAATATATGCAAGTAGGAAATAAAATTAAAAATCATTCATCATCATCATCCCAGCTTGTATGCATCCCGCTGTTGGGCTCGAGCCTCCTCCACAATTTAAGGGGATAGATCTATAGGGTATCGAGTTTTCCTTCTCTTTCATGAATATTATCTGCGTGTTATAATCCTTTACTCGTCGTTTACGACACCGACTAGTAGTAATTTAGGCAAATGATTTTATTTCTAGTCAGAAGCTGTTTGAAATAAATTTTACTAAGGTATACTGCAAATTAAATAGCCGATTAAAAAAAACACTTCACTAATCCGTTTAGCAGGCCACCGAATTCGAGTAAACGGTCCTAGTGGCCAGTTCAATAACCAAAGAGGTGTTTGCGGCAGATTAAGGGCCCTGTGATGCCTCTGTTTCGATCCGAAAGGTTTGGGCGAGGTAAAATAGATTGTAAGTTAAGTAACTGACGGTTTAAAGGGCAAATATGAGGGCTCTTAAACATCCTAACATCTGGCCTTATATAAGTACTTCTCTAGTTGTAGCGGTCAAACGGCAGTTTGTCCAAGGAAAAATAATTATTTGTTGAAGCTCCTTAAACCAGAAAATTGGTCTCAATATAATTAGCAGTAACTAAATTTTATATAAAACTGAAATGTGTAAAAAAATGTAAATGTATTTTCCGTGTGATAACGGAGTAAGAATAGAATTCACCGCCCTCTCTCTTAGCCGTGGGTGTCGTAAAAGCCGACTATATAATATGCAAATAATGTCTATGTAAGAGAAAAAAAATTGAAATGAACACTATGAATCCCTATCAATACGTCTGACCAGCGTGGTATAGTAGATCAATTTCTCTCCCATTGTGGAAAAGGCTCGAGTCCAACAGTGGGACGTATATGAGCTGTGATGGTGATCATCATTTCATGATGATGTTGTTTTGAAAATAATTTTACTTGAAAAAAAATAAATTTTCTGCTAGTGTTCTGCTTGACTACTCTTATAAATTTAAAGAAGTCTTAATAGTGATGTAATTAGCCGTCGCCTAACGATGTTCGGTTAAACGCTCCTTTTTGCATTTATTCTCTCAGCCAGCTCAAAGGTTTAATTAGTACTCGTCTAGTCTATTTACGCCGTGCCTTCGGATTGAATGATGACAAATGTAGTTTTACACTTTATTTCATTTAAAATTTTTCTATTTATACAATAAATGAAAAGCATGATTTGGTGTCGGTAATTGGCCAGAGATTCTGCGTGGTGATGGAATAAGTAGGAAGAAAGAACCTGTAATATGCAAGATTTTTCTTTACATACACCTCAAACTTGAAATAAAACCCTATATCAACACGTCTGACCAGCGTGGTATAGTAGGTCAATTACCCTTCCATTATGGAGGAGGCCCGGGCCCAACAGTGGGACATATATGGGCTGAGATGATGATGATGATGATGACACCTCAAACTTTAGTTGGTTTCAGACGTAAAATAAAAGTTATGTAACATTATATCCTATGATATAAGGAATTAAAATATTTAATGGTGTTTGATGATTACATGAAAGAATAATTTTGAGTTTATTTTTGTTCAAATGATTTTCTTTTTCACTTGACGTCTATTTAGATTTGGGCTCGTGGTAATTTAGAATTAGTGTTTGAAATTCTTTGTGATAAAAGGGGCTAAAAATATAATGTATAAATACCCATGTCTTGCGTAAGAGTAAGAGATGAATACGGATCAGGAACTGTAAAAATTAGAGCAGGAAAGCAAAAAACTCTTAAGCGCTATTTGTTTAAAAAGGAGTAGCACGAGCTGAGCAAATAGCCTTTTTTGTTCCTCGTCAAAATTAAATCCTTACTAATATTATAAATGTGAAAGTAAGTTTGTTTGTTTGTTACGCTTTCACGCTTAAACCACCGAACTGATTTCAAAAATTATTTTACCAATGAAAAGCTATAATATCAGAGAGTAACATAGGCTATATTTTATCCCCCTAATCCCACGGAAACGGGAACTACGCGGGTAAGGCAACTGAAACGGAAGCGAAGCGAGGACGAGTTGCTAATTGTCTTATAAATAAAACTAGTCATAATTGCTTCAAAGTGTTCGAAACGTCGAGCAATCAAAAATCAAATACAAATGCGATAAAATCCGTAAATTAGTTTTACTTACAATGTGTAATACTCGTGTAAACGTCAGAAATTATTGAATTATTTTATATAAGAAGTTCTTTTCTCTAGTTATGTTTGTGTTTTTTTAATAGATTTAACTAGAACAGAATAACTATTTATTCTTTTTTTCCTTTCATTTCTAATTTTTCAGTAATCCATTTGGCTGGCCTGTAGTAAATATTTGTTTTCCTTGTGGAGTAAAAGCCAAATTTACTTAGCCAGATTTGTATATTATAATAATGTTATATTAGCAACATTTAAATTAATTTTCTTATTTTCTACTCACAGTCAAGCAAACGGAAATAATTTTTCTCTCATATTTTGAAGCCACGTAGAAGCCTGTATACAAACGTGCACGGTGAAGACGCGGATATCAGGAATTTGTACATCATATCCGGTGTGTAGCGGCAGCTTCCGGCGATGTGTGTTCTACATCCGGCGTAAAACGTTTTAAGGCGTGAGGTGATGACGTCATCTGGTTGTATTTATTTTTATCAACGTTCAAGTTTTATAAAATATTATAAGATTAATAAAGATGTAGGTTTCCCTTTTATTAAAATATGCATACAACATTTATGCAAGATAAGGAAAACTCGAAACAAAACCCTATGCCAACACGTCCGACCACTCCCTCTCTTAGCCGTGGGTGTCGTAAAAGTCGACTAAGGGATATAATATGCAGATAACGTCTAAAGAAAACTGGAAACGACACCCTATGAATCCCTATCAACATGTCTGACCAGCATGGCATATTAAGTCGATTTCCATCCCATAGTGGAGGAGGCCCGAGCCCAGCAGTGGGACGTATATAGGTTGAGATGATGATGATGATGAGGTTTCCTTGTGCTGACGAAGTAAGAATAAAACTCATCACCTGCTTTCATGTGGGTGTCATTAAATACGACTAATTATTTATTTACATTTAGGCATGAAAAGGAAAACACGAAATAAAATTCAATACCATCCCATTTCTTTGCGTATTGTAAAAGGTAAATGTCCTCTCCTATTTGGGCGGAGGCTCGAGCACTTTTAGTGGAACTGATATGAGCTGAGATAATAATATTATATAGCTTTAACACAAATAAACAATTTTTTTTTTAATGGAACTAAGGAAGGGTGAACCACCACTTTCCCACGGTAATCAATATACCGCACACCACAATAAAAGGAATACAGGATAGGATTATGGTGGACTAGGTAATAAGAAAATCTTATTCTCACGTGATGAGCACCTTCCAGAACATCAACTTGCAATTTGCCGCAGAACTTCGTATATTCATTCGACACGTTTTTCGCCTCTAAACAAGGCATCCTCAGGACGGTTCGGCTTCCAATGCGCATTTGGTGAGTCGGAAGGAAGGAAGGGATCTTACCTTTCATTTTAAAATAAAAATGGAATTTTTTTATTTCCAACGGTGGCAAACGAGCCGGCAGAACACCTGATGGTAAGTGATTCTGCCGCACATGGACCTTTGCAATAAAAGGGGCACAGCCTGGCCGCTGCCTACCGTGAAAAAAATACTCTTCTTAAACCTCGTTTGAAGAAGGACATGTCATAGCGCTCGGGAAACACAGCAGCAGGTAGTTCATTCCAGAGCCTGCACGTACGTGGGAGAAATAAGCGCTGGAAACGTACAGTTGAAGACCATAACGTTTCCAGATGAAATGGTTGAACCCTGCTACGATGTCGAGTGGTACGTTGGTAGAATGGTGACGGTGGTACCAAGTCAAACAGTTCCTCGGAGCACTCCCCGTGAAAGAGTTGGTAGGATCCGGATCCCCGACGATTCAAACAGCGCGCCTTTGCAGGGAGTCAAGTGGGTCTAGCTGATATTTGGGCGCACCTGCCCAGAGATGCGAGCAGTACTCCACATGAGGACGAACTTGTGCTTTATATAGCACAAGACAAGACGCTGTCTCGGTGTGAAGTACCACCTGGCTCTGTTTAGGACGCCCAACTTTTTGCATGCCAATTTGGTTTTGTCCGCCAAATGACTCCCAAACTGTACTGTGCTCGATATTTCGACGCCGAGGATCCCAATACTCTCAGAAATTGAGAGAGTTACTCCTTGGAACTGAGGCGCCATGACAAACAGGTCCTTCCTTGCAGTGCAGCGGATTTCCGCTATGTATCGCCTAATTCAATCAATTTTCTTAATACATAGTTTAAATTACATAATTTCTATATATTTTATTGCGTTATATGCATTATACTATAATAAATATTGATGATAGAGATGTTCTGATATCGTAGTTCGATATACCCCTAAATAATTACGAACATAGATTATTTATATCTTTTCATGTGGAATCAGAGTAAGAATACAATACACTACCTCCTATTTTATCAGTGGCTGTTGTAAAAGACGGCTAAGGGTTATAATATGCATTCCGTCGGGCCGATCACGGAAGACAAGTTACTCTGCACCGGTGGTCGGCCTAACGTCGAAGGTGACGTACTACGGGTGGGTTACGAGGTCCCGCGCCGCCCATTTGTCGCCCCGGACAGAGCTGGGCGGTGGGTGCGCTGACCGTAGCCCACCCCAAAAAAAGGGTTATAATATGTATGTAATGCAAGAAGAGAAAAACTCGATGTAAAACCATTATACCAACTTAAATAACCCGCATGGTATAGTAGACCAATTTCACTCTCATTGTGGAGGATGCTCGAGCCCACTAAGGGGGCGTATATGACCTGAGATGATGATGATGATGAGATTATTTCTTAAATTAAAATGTTATAGTTGAATATACGCTTACGTATTCTTATTAGGTCACGACACGAAAAACAACACTATGTACTTTGAGTGAAATATTTTAGCGTCCTAGATTCTTCATCATAACGGGAACCATCGAAACTATATATGATCTTATTATAAAGGAAATTACTAAACCATGGACAGCATTGGCTCAGTGAAGAATAATGGGATAGCGGCACCTTCATAATAATGTTAGAACCGTCTAGCAGGTAAGCCTTGAACGCCTAAGATAATTAATGTAGCTAACCAAATATTTTGACATAATCCTGCAATATAATAAAATTATCCCTTTTACATTGGGATGGTCAGACGGATTTTGTGGGTGGAGAATTTGATATATTGCCAAATCTGATTAGACTTTCAAACTCGATTAAATTAGGCGTAACGTACATACCTATATGGTAATAGATTACTGTCCTCTGAATATTGTAGTTATAGTAGAATATTATGTTAAAAACTAGCAACCCGTCCTCGCTTTGCTTCGGTTATAGGTTATAGTCGTTTTACCCGCGTAGTTCCCGTTCCCGTAGGAATACCGGGATAAAATATAGCCTAGTTTACGCCCTGATATTATAGCTTTCCATTGGTGAAAGAATTTTTGAAATCGGTCCAGCCGTTTTGAAGATTACCCGGAACAAACAGACAGACAGACAAAAATTTTTTAATTGCTATTTTAGGCATAGGTGTCGTGCAAATAACCGTGTGAGCATGAAAAAAGCCTATTATTTTGACATTACAAACAGACACTCCAATTTTATTTATTGGCATAGATATGCTCATAATATATTTTTTCTCAAAATGTTTATGCAAAACATTAGATTTCTTTTTCGGATTTTTCATAAATAGAAATTTGTTACTCAATATATGGTAAGGTCAATATCTTTTTTTAGGTTTCTAACTAATGTTCTTGTTGAAATTTGTGTTACATAAAGGGTTTTTGATGATTATAATTCTACTAAGCTGTCTCTCATACTGCGAATTTAAAACATTATTTTATATTTCATGTATTTATTTCGCGATTCTACTATACATATCCCAAAATTCGTACTCGCTTATATAGGGTACTTTCTATCGTGTAAGAAAGAAAGAAGAACCATATTCATTATCATTACAGCTTATTTCAGCTCGAGCCTCCTCCAGAATGGAAGGAAAATTGGCCTACTATAACCGCACTGTTGGTATAGGATTTTATTTCGAGTTTTCCTTCACTTGCATTTATGTTATTTGCGTACTTTCATTCCTTAGTCGTCTTTTACGACACCCGTGGGCAAGACAGGGGATGGTGAATTGTATTCTTACTCCGTCACCACCCAGATTAACCTACCAAATGTGAAAGGGCAAAAGTACATATAAATTTAAAAAAAAAATGTTTTCGTTCAATCAATAAAGTTGGGCAAAAACAAGAAATAATACCGCATGATGTTTACACTATAGACTTTTTATAAGTGTCCCTATTATATATAATGGACTATTTTCTTGAATTTTTAGACCTTTTTTCACTACTTTCAGAAACAATGATTAATAGTCAATTGTCTTTAAATACTATATTAAAACTATTTGTTTTAAAATCGCAATAAAAATAATATTATAGAGACCCTTTAAAATTAACATCTGCCATTCAAAATTTTACACAACGAAGTTAGTATTTTTTTATTTCCTTATTTGTCCCAAAAAATTATCCATATTTTTTTATACATACATTGGTATTTAGGTTACACAAGGGTATATACTACATTTCAATTTAATTAGTCAAGCATACAGCAAGATACGGAGCAAATTGGCTGTCAAATATCAGCATACTGTTTTTAATTAGGACATAATTCAAATTAAAATCCTTTATTATGCATAAACCCCGCGGGGGCACTTACATATGGTCACTTTTTTACATTTTACCTTACATTACTACCAGATCGGAACGCGACCGCACTGAGAAGATCCAGCAAGAAACTCAGTGGCCTTGTCTTCTTTTTTATTCATTTACTATTTTTTTTAAATAAGATTATATACAACAACATGTCTATTAATAGCTCCAGTGTGATGCCTTTCGAACCATCATACAATACAGTTATTAAATATAACGAAAAAGTACCATGGCTGGACCAGATCCCGCAAGCGGCACCCGATCACGAGTTAACCACTAGAGCAGCCATCACTCCCCTCAACCATAATGGAGGGAAGGGAGTGACCCGCTCCTCGTAGCTACCGCAAGCAGACCCTTCAGTGAGCATGACCAACCATGTGCCACAAACATAAAACACAGATTAAATAACAAATTCGTTTGGCAAAACACGCTGCGCTTTACAATTATAGTAACAACAACAGAATAAACATGTATGTAACACCTTTTGAAATAATGAGAAAATGCCTGAATGAGGAGCTGCTCATAACCAGTCTGTATTATCATCAAGATAATCCGAGATTTTATAATAACCTTTTCTACAAAATCTACTCTTGATTGCTTTTTTGAACTTATTAACTGGCATATCTCGAATATTAATAGGTAATTTGTTGTAGAAGCGTTACATTGCCCCATGAAGGATCGGTTGAAGGTCTCGTTGAAGACGAGTACTATGTACTATGTATGTACATACCAAATATGTACATATACTATGTACATACCAAAAGAACCTTAAAATAATACTACTCTGGATTATTTCTTTTCAAACCTCAGTAGGTCATATATTGCCGTGAATACACTTGGATATTTTTTTTCGTGAAAGCATGATAATTATAGAAATTTACGAGAAATAAATATCTTATAACATTAACAATTTATTCCATAAATAAGTCTTTGAATAGTTGATTAGTGAAACGAGTAAGTCACGCTTTGAATCCATTTATTAGATTACAAGGTCCTAAAACTTTGATTCTTAATTCCTTCAGCGTTGGACCAGCGCAAATTGTGTTAACGTTGTGAGATCACAAGCTTTATCCGGATTTCATTTAGATAATTGAATGAGAATCTATTCTGACTGAGAAAAGGTCCGACGCGAGTGAGTGAAGACGGGGCCAAAAAAACAGCGATTTATTTGTTTTCCAACTTTATTAACTTTGTTAACTGGTCCTTTTTTAAGATCTTATGACACAAATAGTTGCTTAAGGTCTCATATTATGGGATGCTATTTTACATATCATCTTTATCATCATTATCTCAACCGATTTACATTCTATTGGCCACGAGTCTCCTCTTTGGAAATTGAGCTAATTAAATGGGGTTTCTTGTCAAGTTTGTCTTCTATATCCGTATCATATCCATTGCTCGTCTTTCACGACATTCACGAGTAAGAGAGGCTGTTCTATATTGTATTTTTACTCCATTATCACACGGTAGAACTTTAATAATAAGTAAACTATACATACAATTGGTTATTATAAACATCTACACTTTTCCGTGTAGTGACGAAGTAAAAATACACTTCACCACCCCTTATCTTGCCGTGGATATTCTATAGGATGATTGAGGGATAATAATACGCATATAGCATCTGTGCAAAATAAGGCAAATTCGAAATATAATCCTATGCCAACATTTCTGACCAGCGTGCTGTAGTAAGTCGATTTCCTACCTATGAGGGAGGAGGGTAGAGACTAGCAGTGGGACGTATATGAGTCGAGACGACTTGGAATAATAACCATATATGTTATAGCAACAAAATGTCCTACACGGAAATTGGATCTACGGTACAGCTGGTCATTCCTTAGGCCACTAGTTTATCTGTGTATTCAAATTTAAAGAGCAAGATAATCATGTAATTTCGTGATCATGATAGAATAATCTCATAGTCAACGACACAATCGGATTTAAAACATCGATAGTATTGTCCTGATATAAAACCTTAATGCTTACAATCAAATTCCAATTTAACTGATAATAAAATATAATATTTTGCTGATTATTACGAAATTTTCCATCACTGTTCATAAAGAACCTCAAAATACAGACCAACAGAGACTTTCTTGCTTAAATCTTGGAATGCGGTATCACATTTGGATGGAACCCAATACTTACATATAATATAATGCGATTTGTTACTGAATACCATTTTGAGAATATTCCACAGACCTGACGCTGGTGCAACGTCTTCTAAGACGAATGGATGTGATTAAGGGTTAAGTATGGTATGTAAGAGTTAAGTGTAGTATTTAGTATATGTAAGCCGTGGGCACTGCGTTGGCGATACAGCAGGCAACATAAAAAAATGTAGAATCATTTATATAAAATCTCGTCAAGTATTCTAAAAAAATAGATAATTATTCCAAAATAATACAAGTTTCACAAGTAATTAATAAAAAATTGATTCGTTAAATCACTAATACTGGATCGTAATAGCTGAAAAGTACAAAAGTATTCATAACATTTAGTTATAATAATTATTCGTATTTATTATATGTCGTGTACTAGTTTAATGTTGCTATTAATTTTGGAATATGCTCAACAAACTTTCTTGGCGATGCTTCTGAAACAAATTAACATTATTATATAAATTGGCATGTGTTCAATGTTTACATAACTTAAATATACAAGAGATGGTTAAGAAACTAAGAAATAAAGAAGCAAGTTACATAACTATGTATGAAAAAAATTATTCAAAATTAATAATTAATTACAATGGACCATTGTTATCACTGTGGATGAGCCTCGTGACATATAATCAAATATAAAAATAAGAATATAAAAATAAGAAGTTTCAAGAAACTTTATAATATTACATTAATATACTAGCAACCCGCCCTCACTTCGCTTCGGTTTCTGTCGCCTTATCCCCGTAGTTCCCGTTCCCGTGGGAATACCGGGCTAAAATATAGCCTAGTTTACTCCCTGATATTATAGCTTTCCACTGGTGAAAGAATTTTTTAAATCGGTTTAGCCGTTTTGAAGATTACTCGGAACAAACAGACAGACAGACAAAAAAAATATAAAGTGATTTTTAGGCATATGTATAGTGCAAATAACTGTGTCAGCATGAAAAAGGCCTATTATTTTGACATTACACACAGACACTGCAATTTTATTTATTGGTATAGATAAGTGATACTAGCTGACCCAACAGTCGTTGTTCTGTTCAAATCTAAAAAAGGAATTCTCTTTGAAATTGATCGCAGCGTCACTTAGCGGATCCAATTATTAATGTAAATCACTCTCGAATCCACTGAAACATAAACATAAATATCATCGAAATCGATCCAGCCGTTTAGACGAAATTCAGTCACATACACACAGAATTATATATATAATAATTAGAAATAATTAGAAATACAATGTTATATTTATTTATTTATTTTATTTATTTATTTAAGACAACACCCTGCACTAAGGAAATAATCCTTGTATTGCGGGGGACTTTACAAACATATAATTAACGGACACAAATTATATCCAGACTCAGAACAACAATTTGTGGTTCGCACAAAGTGTTGTCCCGCGTGGGATTCGAACCCCCGACACTGGCGCTGTAGGTCGCTATCTTAACCACTACGCCATCTGTGCAGTCAAAAGATAATAAAGTGAAAAGATAATAATTAAATAATAACACCCTTTATATTATAATTTTGAATATTGCATTCTTTTTAATCTTGCATTCTTTCTCAAAATTTAATAGCTCTTAATCTTTATTTTCGTGGCCCCACATAACCAAATGCTGACTAGTCCGATCACATTGGCGTTCGTGAGATTAATTCTATACGTTTACCTGATCCGGTTTCCAGTTAGCCGCGATTACTAACAAGACCCTTTTTCTTATAAATTGGGTAAGCAGTAATATCTATCTACAAGTTTATGTGAGTATTTCTTACTGGTTAAAAGAGCAAACGTAAGGCTCGAATTGAGTAATGTATCATTACCTATAACATTTTGTGAGTGGAAAGGATTTTTTGGGAATTAAGCAGTACGCTATCTGCCTTAAGAGTAGAATTTAAAGATTCCTTCGCATAGGAAAGGAAATTTGCCTACTATATCACGCTTTTCCGTGTGGTGACGGAGTATGAATACAATTCACCGCTCTCTATCTTGCCCGCAGATGTCGTAAAAGACGACTATGGGATTTAATATGCATATAGCATCTGTGCTAGAGAAGGAAAACTCGACATGAAACCCTATACCAACATGTCTGACCAGCATGGTATAGTAGGTCAAATTCCTTCCCATTGTGGAGGAGGCTCGAGCCCAATAGTGGGATAAATTTGGGCTGCGATGATAATGATGATATCACGCTAGTCAGACAGTTGGTATAAGGTTTTATTTCGAGTTTTATTCCTTTTGCACAGATGTTATATTACAGCAGCCATGGGAAAGATTGAGAGTGGTGAATTGTATTCTTACTCCGTCACCACACAGAATAACACAATAAAGGCATAATAACGACTACGCATGTGGTGATGGAGTAAAAGTACAATTTATTACTACATATCTTTCCCATGGGTGTAGTAAAAGTGAGATATGCAAGGTGCAAGGTGAGGAAAACTCGAAATAAAACCCAAACTTACACGTCAGACCAGTGTGATGTTATAGGTCAATGTCTCTTCTGTTATGAAGCAGGCTCGAGCCCAACAGTAGGACGTACATACATGGACTGAAATGGAAATAGAATAATGATTTCTGATGTTTACGCAAGTATTATACACTAGCTTTTGCCCGCGACTTCGTCCACGTAGACTACAGAATAAATCACCCTATGCACCATATCTTCTGTTTTTTTAACGAAATTAAATGATACGTGGCTTAGATTTTAAGATGGACCCCCAAACTACCAAAATTGTGAAAATTGTATCGAAATCCATTCAGTGGTTTTTGTGTTATGCCATAACATACAGATTGAAAGACACCAAAATTCTAAAACCATTGTTAAGGGGTAAGGCTATTTTTTGAGCTTATACCAAACTTATAGTACCTCTTTATAAACTACATTAGCGGTTCTGCCCTCAGGTGCTAAGATGACCAGACTACTAGGAGAGCTCACTCTCGAGCAAGCCACATAAAACTGACCGTGCGAGAAGCAGTCTACCCTAAGATCAATTCCTACTGTTTTTAGTGACTGACCCTGAGACTTATTAATCGTCATTGCGAAACAGACCTTAAGAGGGAACTGCAGCCTTTTAAACTCGAATGGGTACTCCGATGGTATAAGTGGTATCCGTGGTATATACACCGATTCACCTCGAGCACAGCCAGTAATTACAATGGCCTCTACTAAGTTTTTATGTAAGGCTTTCACACGCAACCTGGTCCCATTGCACAACTTAGGCGGATTGAAGTTTCGGAGTAGCATTACTGGAGCACCCACTTTGAGGATAAGTGTGTGAACCGGTAGACCAGGTGGGTTGAGTGCATTTAAGAACTCCACAGGATAGTGTATAGCATCATCCGTATGCACTACAGTGTCCACAGACTTGTACTTGTATTCTACACCTTCGAATGACTTTAACAAAGTGTCATTAATAACTGAAGCCTGATCGTTCTTAGGTGTCAAAATCGCACGTTCACACAGCCACTCCATGGATTTGTTGTGTAGGTTGTGAACATCTGGATATATTCGGGCTATTAGGTCATCAACGGTCGGTACAAGTGAGGCAAGATCTGATGGAATTGTAATCTTGCCATCAGTTTCTGGATATTCTCCATTTCCTATTTTAAGAAGAAGATCGGAGAATTGTCCAGCGCAAACATCACTCTTCAGGTGCACCCGCATATTTTTTTTAAGGTGAAGCTTTTTGATTAGGGGCCAAAGACTTGATGCCTTAATGCAAGCCTTAACTTCGTCAGCTCGAGTTCCCCTCGGCACTACCGGCAGAGTCTGACGGAAGTCTCCAGCTAACAACACGGTGACTCCACCCATCATGTCATCGTTCCCTCTAATATCTTTTAGTGTTCTGTTTAGCGCTTCAAAACCCCCCTTATGCGCCATTGTGCTCTCGTCCCAAACTATGAGTTTACAATCACGCAGCACTTGGGCCGCATTACTCTGTTTTGAGATATTGCACAGTGGAGTTTCCACATGGATAAGGTTTAGTGGCAGCTTGAAAGCAGCGTGAGCTGTCTTGCCTCCCTCCAACAGTGTTGCTGCGATTCCTGACGATGCGACAGCTAAGGCAATGCTACGATTACTCCTAACTTTTGCCAATAGCAAATTGATAAGGAATGTTTTACCAGTGCCACCAGGAGCATCCAGGAAAAAAATTTGCCCTATTCCTTTTTCAATATTGCCAAGGATCTTCTGGTAAACGTAAAGCTGTTCATCCGTCAGTAACTCCTCATTGCATGACACCACCTCTCCTAGGGCGCATAGATCATAATTGGTCTCCCTCAGATATTCTCTATTGTCCAAAGTTGCTGCAGATCTTTTTGGCTGAGGTAATCCGTACTGTGCCAAGTTTTGTCCTGCTTGAGCTAATACTGCATCCTCAATCAAAATCAAACATCTGTTGTACACCTCGTCAGTGAGGTGTACAACAGATACACAATCTTGCAACTCTCTTTCCAGTTGCCGTTTAATGTCTTTTGAGAGACTCTCTTTGTATTTCTCCCAAAGGCTTAAAGGATCAGAGAGTTGACAGAAAACTAACATTATTGTAAATAGCTCTCGCAATTTGAGAGGAGAATCGCATAATGCAGCTAGTGCTCTAAAGTGGTGTCCCAATGCTTGTCGTCTTCCAGCAGACCAAGTGCCTTACACGCAGATTGAAATGTTGGATGGAGGATACCATTCACAGTCTTTAAGTCCTCAAAGGATGTCGTTCCTCTAACCTCATGGAGCAAAAGGCGTACGTGGTAGCACTCGGTGTTGTTTGGATGAATCGTATAGACCCTGCCCAGAGCATGCACTTTTTTCACTCCGGGCCAGCCCTCAACATCTTTCCCTTTTTTCCTCCTTGAAAATTTTTTGCTGTTCCAGACATAGTAAGAAGGGACTTCGGAGTACTGCAGAGTTTTAGCGAAATTGTCTGTTTTGCAGATTTCAAAAAAGCCTAGGAGCTTTGTCTGTGGTGGATTATTTATCTTTTCTGACAAATTATTTGAGGTGAAGTATATTCGCTGACCGTTTTCAAGATGAACAGCGAGGTGTACGACAGGGGGGAACCTTTCATGAATGGGGAAGCTTAAGATCCTCCAAACTGCTTCGGAACTGCTTATGTACCGGCCGCTTTCGTAGATTTTTACCTCATCTTTCTCATTCTCTAGAGTAAAGGCCGCTTGATCACTGCTCTTGTTCACGTACTTACAAATATATTTGATAGATTTAACAGAATTGCAGTACTCCACATTAATATGAGCATTGAAAGTACGTGACAGGACAGGATTGTAAGGCACCACCCAGCGGTTGTCCAACTCTATTTCATTAATTTTTATTGTGTTACCACCGTCAGCTGGAGACCTCCTCCTATATTGCGGATATCCATCGTCTCCTGTCTGGGTGTCCTTGAGAAACGGTTGAGGGTACCTCTTACTGCAACTGCCATCTTTCATGCTGGGCGAGTTGTAATTTAAACTTCCGCAAGGACCATGTATCATACTGGCCTTCACAATATCGTAGAGGAGAGGGTCTTGCTCAGGGTCAGGTATTTCTGCACTAATAACATTGTCGATCTTATTTGGGGTGATACGCTGCTCTAGCCATAGCAAGATGTGAATGTGAGGAAGACCCCGTTTTTGCCATTCTACCGAGTATATAAAGCAACGCATCCCCCCCAAATAGATTGCCTTTGGTAAGAAGAGCCATCATCTTTTTCACCTTTAGGTGGAATACCCTAGCTATAATATCATGGCGATCGTGTAACTTTTGGGCAGGTAAAAGTATATCTGTGATGTCTTTCCATCGGCGGTTACACGTAAATGTGATAAAAAGATCAGGACGACCGTACTGACGCACGAATGTCATAGCGTCTTGTGTACGCTCGTGCATATAGCGTGGTCCCCCGGTAAAAGATGACGGGAGCACCACCTTCTGACCTAGCTGCTGAACATCAACATCCTGCCTTCCTATGGCATCCCGCAAGTGTATATAACTGTCAGCCCTCAGCTGCGCCTGGTTGTTCCTGATATAGGTCAACCTTTCCGTCTCTATTTTGGCGTACATGTCCACTAAAAACTGACTAAAAAGGGAACGGAAATACACCAAGTGATTATCTTCTCCTTGTCTAATCATTATACGAAAAGAATAGAACCTTGCAGCTGAAATTGTATTTTTAAGTATTAATTTGGTCTCAGGATCACGCTGAGGTAAAGAAATGGAGTACCCATCCTCGCCACGGCAAAACAAAAGCGGATACTGCAGGGCGTCATACGAACGGTGAATCTCGCTAATGCGCTGCAATGAATTATCGTGGCTCTCAAGGATAATGTCTCGTTTCTCAAATTGCTGACCAACTATTACTAATGCCACCTCATTTGACGTAGGAGCATTAAAACGACCCCTGTGACTCTCCGGCGGTTTCTTCTCAGCATTAATGACTACTTTAAATGGTTTAAGCGTCAGGCACCTTGTCCAGGGCGATCTTCAAGTCTCTTACATAAGTATTAAACGCATGTAGCATTCTCTGCAGTTGCTTGACTAAGCCGGGTTTTACTTCGGGAAAGATACTGTACCTCAATTGTACTTCCCTGTCATCTTCGCCAACAAAATATATTTGTAAAAATTGTGGTTCCTTTTGAGGAGCTGGCAGCAAGCTTCCCACCAAATGGTATACCTGAACTTTAAATGTTGGCATAAAACCGTCTTTTATTATCTGTTTCGCTCCGAAAGAAGTCATTTGAAAACAACTATTATATTTACGAATACGGTTCATGAAATGGTCGTGTTCTGGATGTATATCCATTATCAAACTGTAGAGAGGCTCAGGTAGCTGTTCATAAGGCGGGAGCTGCACCTTACCAGCACTGCAGCACATGCCGGGTGGCTCCTCCTTCCACTTGAGAGCATTACACCAATGGCACTTGTTGTTCATGGCACCCAAGGATACAGTACTGTCCGTCTCATACTCTATATCAAGATCATAGGCCATGCCGGAGTGAGCCTTGGTTTTCCAGGAGCGTCCTTTCCTTTGTACTCGTCTTCCAGGATTATTTTGCTCATAAAGAGACTGTGCCGCCCTGTGTACCTCAGGGTGAGTTTTCTGGTATCTGGCCACGGCAGCACGGTGAACTGCTGGGTTTGTTTGCGCATATTTTTTTGAAGCGTTTTGAATTTGTTTTTTCCGAGTAGCGTCGGTGCATCTGGCACGACGTTTCTTGGAGCATTTAGTAGGAAAGATAAGAGATTGATACTGAGATACGTCATGATCTGGTTCTAATATGGGCGGTGAATTAGTAGGCACTTCATTTCTTCTCGTAGTAATCTTCTTTGCAACGACGGAGAGAAGTGAAGAAGGGGAGGCGGTCTCGGCCATTGTCGCAGTCACTTCACTACGGACGTAAACATCGAAATGGCCACGTGACAGATCATGTGTAAAGCGTAGTCGTCCCACAGGGTTACCTGTAGTACCAAAACTCATATACAGTTCACCGTTTCGGTAAACTTCAAAGACCCATGGAAAGAGTTGCCCTGCCGCTTCCAGCTCACATAAACTACCATAAGTAAAATGGCGTGACATGTCAATGCGGTATTCAGCGGCACTGAAGTAATTGTCCCCGTTACTGTCATGTGACATAATGGCAAACGATTCCCAGTTGTCCACCACATAGATGACTGCGTCATCGACTCGCGTCGGAGTCGGTTGTATTTTTGACAGCTCCGTGTCCAATTTTTATTGCCACAAATTTCCGTACTTTTCGGTAGTGAGAGTTATGTGTGTGCGTATCTAAAGTACCAGAGTACACCTGGGACTCTGTACTTCCCCGTTTCCCCTGCTCTTCGTTGCGAAAAGACGCATAAACATACTGTGACAATTTGAGTGTTTATGTGCGATAGTGACGATATCTAGGTATAAGTGATATTGGAGAGGACCACCATTAGTTAAGTTCTTTGTTTTTAAGTAGTTATTAGTTATTAGTATAGTAGAATAGAATAAATTTGTACTTTTCCTATTTTAATTTGTTATAAAACTATAAGTAGGGTAGTCTTGAGGCATTGTGGCAGTGTCGCACCCCTGGTTAAAAGTGTAGTTCACCAAAGTGCTGTTTGGCGCCACTGAGAGATAGTGTCCGCTTGGTTCTGCTATTCGCCGCTATATGTGGTGGCGCCAGTGTAGTAGTGTAGTGAAATTAGTTCACGAAAGCACTGTTTGGCGCCACTGGGACATAAGGACAGGTTAGTTTTACTATCCGTCACTATAGGTAGTGGCGGTAGTGTAAGTAGAGGACGGTTTTTACGTGGTTATACGTTACTACGTGGTTCCGATCTCTACCACTTTGCGTGTTGCGCTAGTGGTAGGTTGCGGTGGCACTAGCTTGTGCTTCGGCGGTTTCTTTCGATGATGGCGCTGGTAGGTAGTTACTAACTTCCCTTTAGTGCGTATTGAGTACTAGCTTATATTAAATATGGCTTAGTGCTTGCTTCCTCACTTAGCTGTTTTACGCTTTGGCTGAGCCTTGCTGAGTACTATCATCAGTCTGGGACATGGCCGACGAGGAGGAGGATTTTAGGGCCCAGAGGTCTCTAATTGAGCAGGAGCTACGGAATAGGGAGCTAGAACTGGAGGCTCTCCGAGAAATCGGCCGAGAGTCGGGCTTTACCCCCGGAGCCTCGTTAGCGCGGACCCCCCCTCAAGGATTCAGCACTCCCCCTGTCTTCATCGCGTCCGGACTTGGTTCCAAAAGGCTGTTATCATCCCCGGAGGAGGTCCAGGAAGCGGTCCGACGTCGCGTTCAGACCCGCCGGGCTGAACCCTCGGCCGCCCCACCATCGTCTAGTTCCGGCTCTGACCAGGTGCCCCTGCAATAGTTGGAGGCCCCTGTCGAGAGGCTTGTCTCCCTCGCCACCTCATCGACCAGCGGCATCATGGGTGCGGTCAAATGTAAGACATCAAAACTAAACAAGGACGAGATCGCAGCATGTGGACGCCGTTGGGTCTGTAATTACTCACCTCGTCACCCGTCTGGCTGCGGCTGAGTTGCGTGCTGCTCGGGCCGAGGCTGGTGCTCGGAACTTGCCACAGCGGGTGGCCCCTCCTGGCCAGGAACCGCCCCCCCCGCTAGTAAGATCGTATGCTGGAGCTATTAAGCTGGGCCGGAATTCCAACCCCTTGCCCATCCCGGCGCGTCTTGGTCCTGCCGTCGCGGTTTTCCCTGCAGAAGATCAAGTAGACGCCCTCAAAACTGCGGATGACACTAAAAGGGCGCTGAAGGTCGCTATTGATCCCGTCGGACTGGGGATTAAAGTCCAAGGTGTACGCAAGACGGGTGGCGCTGGCGTCATTATCCAGACCACCTCCGAAAAAGACGCCAGCGCCTTCAGGGCTGCCCTACCTAACACTCTTCGTGTGGGCGAAGCACGCGAGCGAAAGCCGCTCGTCACTTTGGTGGGTGTTGATGCAGACACCAAGCCAAACGACATGATCGAGCAGCTGCATGAACAAAACCTGTCGGGGATCCACAAGCTTGAAGACCTGAAAAAGAACCTGCGACCTTTGTTTCACCGCACTAGACGAAACAACAAAAAAGCGTGGGTATGCGAATGCTCAGCGGAGTTGCGACGCCAACTCATGGACCTGTCCAGGGTGTACATCGGATGGGATGCCGTGGAGGTTCTGGACCACATCGGGGTTACGTGTTGCCGTAGGTGCCAGATGTTTGGACACCCCGAGAAGTATTGTAGGGCAAAGACAATGACTTGCGGTAAGTGTGGCGAGGACGGCCACAAGAACGCTGAGTGCCAAGCAAAAACTAGTTCCTGTGCTACGTGTAAGAAATTTAACAGGAAGGGCGCTTCGGATCACACCACCAACTCCCCTGAATGTCCAGCCCGGAAGAACGCGGAGGAAAGAAACATTCAAAACACAAACTATGGCCACTAAGGTGTTAACGATAAAAGTAGGTCAAGTTAACCTACAGGGGTCAGCGGTGGCTACAGCAGAGTTGCCTGCCATCGCAGGGGAGATGGGACTGGACATGGTTCTTGTTCAAGAACCCTACGCCATGTCCTCTCTCTTCGCCACCGCCGGACGCCCCCTTCCGTGGCTCGTCGCTGCCGGGGACGGTCCCCCCAAGAGTGGAGTTCTAATCATGCGGTCAAACATCACGTGCGTGGTATATCATGAACTGTCAAACAGTCACTGTCTAGCCTGCCAGGTATCTGTGGAGGGTGCCCCCTCCTTCAATATTATTAGTGCGTATTTTCAATACTCCCATGACATCAATCGTCACCTACAACATCTAGGGATGGTCCTAGACGCCATGAAGGGGCACCCTACCATCTTAGGACTGGACTCTAATGCCCACTCACCCCTGTGGCATTGTCACCCACGTCACTACACTGGACGTGGACAGGATGTGACGCGTCGACGTGAATTGATGGAGGATTTCATCGCCTCTAGAGGACTAGTAATCCAGAATGTTCAGGGCGAACCGGCCACCTTCTCCACAGCCAACGGCGAGTCCAATATTGACTTAACCCTGTCAACGAGAGGAGCATCCATCCAGGGATGGAAGGTACACCCTGATGCCAGCAGTAGCGACCACCGCCTGATCACTTTCAGCTACATTTACACACATCAGCCCGCTCCCTATGCGGAACCGTCGGGAGGGCCGAGGCGTTACCGGGAGCGTGGTGTTGGGTGGGGCCGGTTTGAGTCGTTACTACACGATAGGGTAGGAAGTATAAACTGGAGAAAGCCTGCAAGTGACGTCTGCAAGGAATTTATGAATGTTATAGAGCGTTGTGCAGAGGAAAGCTTGGGTCTCAGCTGTGACAGGCCGAATGCGAGGGGCTACGAATGGTGGTCTCCCGCCTTGGATTCCACGAGAAAGGAGACCAACAAGTTGCGAAAGGAATGGCAGAGTTCCAGAAAAAGAGGTCCGGGGCATCTAGAAGAGATTGCAAGATTAAGGTACCATGAATGCCGCAGGAAATATAGAGCTATGATGAGACGGGCGCAAACCGACTTTTTCAGGAGCATCGCAAACACTGGCAACGAAGACCCGTGGGGTGTGGCATATAGGCTAGCCTTGGTGAAGATACGACCCCCTCCAAATGTTGTAAGTGGTGCTCGGCTCGTAGAGGGATACGTAAGCACAACTCAAGAATCGATCTCTGCATTAATCGGCGCGCTTTGTCCCGATGACGATCCCCAAAGAGATGTCCCTTATCATCGCCAGGTACGAACCATGGCGGCATGCGCCCCATCTGGGCGGGATGCGCCCCCTCCATCTAGACAGGTTATTGAGGGTATTGTTAGTCGCCTACCGAAGTCGGCTCCAGGAATCGACGGAGTAACCGCCCGCATGCTCAAACATGCGTGGCGCGTGGCTGGCTCCGAGCTGACGCGTTTATTCGGCAAGTGTATTGAGGAAGGTACTTTTCCCGATGTGTGGAAGGATGGGCGGCTGATTGTTATCCCCAAAGGTAATAGTCGACCGCTGTCTGATCCCAAAGCATATCGCCCGATCACACTTCTCTCGGTTTTGGGTAAGGTCTTGGAGAGAATATTGCTACACTGTGCTCCCAACATCTCGCGCAGCATCTCCTCCTGTCAGCACGGGTTCAAACGCGGACATTCCACCGTCACGGCTATTCGGTCCCTTCTGGACACCGTGGCTCATAGCAACTGCAAATATGTCCAGGCAGTTCTTTTGGATATTTCGGGTGCCTTTGACAACGCGTGGTGGCCCATGATTCTGCTGAAGGCCAAGAATGGGGGTTGCCCGCCGAACATCTATAGGATGCTGGTGTCCTATTTTTGCGGCCGGCGTGCCGGTTTCTTTGCTGGAGGTGAAATCGTGTGGAAACAATTAACCATGGGATGCCCGCAGGGCTCTGTATTGGGGCCCTCTCTGTGGAATCTCCTGATGGACGATCTATTTCAACTCCCTTTACCAGAGGGAGTCAAACTGATTGCGTACGCGGATGACGTAACGGTCACCATCGAGTCGAACTCTCGTGTGGGATTAGAGGCTTTGGCCTCCACGGCACTCGGACTTGTCACAGCCTGGGGATTTCGTAACAGACTGTCCTTTTCCCCTATGAAGTCATGTTCCATAACCCTAAAAGGGAAGCTGAGTGGAAGACCGCCCACAGTTAGGCTCGGTGGAGAGCCGGTAAGAAGCGTCCAATCAGCGACTGTCCTGGGTGTCGTAATTGATTCTAACTTGAGCTTCCGGCTCCACGCGCAGTCCATTGGAGAGCGTGCTGCAGCAGCGTTCGGAAAAATGTCGCGTGTCTCCGCCTCATCCTGGGGCATACGGTACGTGGGCCTTCGAATACTGTACCAGGCTATATTCGTTGCCATCATCACTTATGCGGCAGGATGTTGGTGGAGACGCACGTCCATTTACATGGTAAGGAGCGCGTTGTTAAGGACCCAGCGGCAGGCCCTTATACTAATCACAAAGGCTTACCGCTCAGTTAGTTCGGCAGCATTGCCAGTTTTGGCAGGGGTTTTTCCTGCGGACTTAGAGGTAATCCGTGCTGGTAGGATAGACGATGTAAGGTTTTCTGGCCGGGACTGCCCTAGGACGGAGAGAAGCCAAATTTCGGAGGAGCTCGTTGCTGAGTGGCAGCGAAGATGGGACGGTGAGGAGAAGGGTAGGGAGCTCCATCGGTTCTTCCCCGATGTTCGTGTTCGACTCAGATCCCCCTGGGTTGAGCCCGACTACCAGTGCTCTCAAATTTTGACAGGTCATGGCTGTTTTAGAAGGAGACTTTATGAGATGAAGCTATGTCAGAACAGCCTGTGTTACTGCGGAGAGGAGGATGAATGTCTGGATCATGTGCTATGGCGATGCCCACTGTACGATGAAATCCGCATGAAGATGTTGGACGGGATTCAACGGGTCAATCCTGGACCGATACACTATTGCGATCTTGTTAACTCCGAGGCCAACTTTCGACGGTTGAGAGACTTTTCGCACCACTGGCATAACATCAGGAGCGGGCTCGAGCTGGCGGAGAAAGGACAGGGTCCATGACGCAGTCGCCATCGTCGTGTCGTCCGTCGCAATAGCGACACCCACGCGGAACAAGCCGCCCCAGAAAGGGGAGAGGGCTCGGGCAGACAATTTGTAGGGAGTCAAGAAAGTGCACGCCCGAAAGAGCACACGCAAGTAAGGCGTGCATCTCCCGTGATTCGGTCCATATAGCCAGGATGGCTGGAGGGACCATGGGCTGGTGGAGGGGTCTGTCCACCACATAGTCTACGATTTGCTCGCGCACCTCCCTGGCCATCACCTGTGTATCATACAATATATAGGAGATGGCCCGAAACAGACAGGCTCCGTCTTCAATTATAGGAACTACGGTGTGAGGGATCATAGCCCCATCAATTTGCAATGTTTCAACAGTTTGTGATAGATAATAAACAAAATCTACTCAAATAACGAACAAAAACTATGTACTTAAGTTATGCACTTACAAATTTAAGCTAATTAAATAGTATTATAAACAAAATGAAAGTAAAAAAAAATCAAAAAATATATTGTAAAATGATTAGAAAAGAAAAGCAATTGGAAAAATTTTTTTTTAAAGATTAACAAAGAACTTTGTGAAAAATAAGAATACTTTGAAAATTAATTTGAAAAAAAAAATTAAATATATAGTATTATAAAGTTAATGAAAGAAAAAAAAATAGAAAAATATTCGAAAATGATTAAGAAAAAACAATTTGAAAAAGAATAGTTTTTTTTTTAAATATTAGCAAAACAATTTGCAAAAGATAAGAATATTTTGAAAAGCAAAGTTATGCACTAAGGAATCAAGGCAATTAAAATAGTAGTATCATAAACTTAATAAAAGTAAAAAAAAATGGGAAACAATATTTGGAAATGATTAGAAAAGCAATTTGGAAAAAAATAGATTTTTTTGGAAAAGATTAGCAAAAAAATTTTTAAAAGATAAGAAAGAATATTTTGAAAAGCAAAGAATTGTGCTGAAAAGCACAGTTTTTAAAAGATAGTGTTGCACTGAAAAGTACAGTTTACTTGTATGGTATAATCTATCGCAGCGTTTGCGCTGGACGTGTTATTAAGACCAAGGTTGCAATTATAATGTGTGGGGCCGTGCTTTTTTTTTTTTTTTTTTTGTGTCTATTTAGCTGTTGGTCGCAGATGACCTTGACAGCTTAACGCGGGCAATGGGCGAGCGGAAGGCTCTCAACCCGGTAAGTAAGTTAAGCGAACATCGCCCGAGGGCTCCCCCTGTGGGGAACGGACCTCGGCTCGGGGCGTCGCTGAAAGCAAAGTGGGCGTGGCCACGTTTAGGTTAATGATTTTTAGGTGGCGCGGTTTTCGACCTCGTCGGCGAGGCCGATACCGCGCAGTTTTATGTGTTATCGCTGCGCGAGCTGTGTAGGCCCTTTCTTGGGCGATCGTAATGGCATCATCCCCTTCTTCAAGGAGATGACGGGGTCGTCGGACCGCGGATATTTTTGATGGGACGTAGTTTACCGCCCCAACCACTAGTGGATTGGGGTGAGTCAGGGCAGACGTGGGGCCGTGCCGCCTCGCGCTGCTTATATACCCTCCGAGCTCCGGGGAGATTGGCGTGCGCGACTTTTTCATTATTGCTGAAGCTACTTAAGGAAACCACGAAAAAATAATAAATATCCGAATATTAGTTTTAATATACGGTGAAAAAACTTGTTCAAATACGAATAAAATGCAAAATTGTGTTTTTCGCATATATAATTATTATTATAGTCAAACATTTCGTTGAAGTCAAACACTTTCATCGACTAATACGATAATTTTGTTTAACAATAGCATCAACCTTGTGTGATAGGTACGTATTCAATCAAGTTTTTTTTTTAGTGTAGGCACCTGCCAAAAGTAACGAAAGCAAAACTTAGTTTTATGACTTAAAAGCAACGATTTTTCTCCTATTTCGAGGTGATTTCGAAAAATCAAAAAAAAAATCGAAAAAAAAAAAAAAAAAACTGAAGCCTGATCAAAATTACCTACTTACATGTCAAGTATTTAATAATTAAAGTAACGGTGATAGGCAACTTCAAAGCGAAAATATAAATCCATTTTATTACCGTTCCCTTGGGAATTTCGAAAAATCCCGTCTTATTCCTTGCCTACTTCATAATGGGGAAATAATTTTATACACTTATTATACTTAACAATAGCTACGAAAGAAAAAACAAACAATATAACTTTTAAGCAAGGATTTTCATCATATTCCGAGGGATTTTCAAAAAAACCTAAAAATGGTTTTTAGTTATCGTAATAACCTACTTTTAAGCTGAATTTCAAGTCTCTAATAAATAAAGTTACGGAAATAGGGCAACTTTAAAGCGAAAATATAAGTAAATCTTCTTTTATTCCCGTTCCTGTGGGAATTTCGAAATATCCTGAAAATTGTTTTTTGTTTTCATAATCACCTACTTATATGCCAAATTTTAAGTTTCTAATACATATGGTTACGGAGATAGAGTAAATTTAAAGCGACAAAATATAAATAAATCCTTTTTATTCCTGTTCCCGAGGGAATTTCGAAAAATCCTAAAAACGGTTTTTAGTGATTGCAATCACATATTTATATGCCAAATTTCAAGTCTCTAATAAATATAATAACGGAGATAGGGCAACTTTTATAGCGAAAATATAAATCCTTATTATTCCCGTTCCCGTGGGAATTTCTAAAAATTCCGTCTTATTCCTTGCCTACGTCATAAAGACAATATCTGTGCAAAATTTCAGCTTCCTAGGTCCAAGGGTTTGGGCTGGGCGTTGATGAGTCAATCAGGACTTTGAATTTTATATATTAAGATTTTAAATAAAAGTACTTTACGGATTTTATCGCGTTTGTATTTGATTTTTGATTACCCGACGTTTAAAATATGGCAATAAATTTTGTATCAAAACGTGGGTCAATATTTAAAACTAATTTCTGTATCGGGTAGATAATTATAAATTTTCTGCAGTAACGATGACTTGTTGGACGTGAGACATCTTAGTCCACCCATGACCATGAACGCTGTAAAGTGTTCGAAACGTCGGGTAATCAAAAATCAAATACAAACGCGATAAAATCCGTAAAGTAGTTTTATTTAAAATAGACTAATATAAACACGAATGTAAGTTATTTTTATCTATAGAATAATAGCAACCCACCCTCGCCTGGCTTCGGCTTCGGGTTGGCTTCAGTCGGTTTGCCTCCACATTTTAAATACCCAATATGTCCTAAGATATTATAGTACACAACTGCAGTCTCTGAGGGTTCGATTACCGGACTGGGCAAATTTTATTGGGTTTTGCTGAAAGGCAAAATTACTCCTTATATAGACCGCTAGCTGGTGGTATAATATTATCAAAATCGGTCCAGCCGTTTTAAAGAATACCCGGAACAAACAAACTGACAGACAGACCGAGAGAAAGACAAACATTTTTAAACTGGTTTTTAAGCATAGGTGTCGTGCAAATAGCAATGTGAGCATGAAAAATTCTACTATTTCAGTTTTATTTATTTGTATAGATTATTATTATTTAAGTCTATAATTTTCGTAGTCTGTCAATAAAATATTTATCTTTCTTCCTTTCGTTTAAAAAATCTGATGCTAAACTATAGAAAATAATTAATTATAAACATTTTGTTCTAACAAATAATAGCGAATATAGTAAAAGCAATTTCGTTAATGATACAATCAAGCTAATAGTTTAATTACAACCATTCCCAATTACTGATGAGCCAATGCGGCTGATTGTACACGAATTGTAATATTGTATTGCATATTATGTATATACCTAGAAGCTATTGTAGCTGGGAGCTATTCTGGAGGCCCACCAGGTTAATAATAATAAAAAAAAAATTAATATTATATTGAAAATTAACCTAAGATATTATTATTTTGCAGTTGCGTAATTGAATTTTTCGTAGTTCATTTCCTTTAATTTTTTTTTCGTTTAGGCTATCGTCTCAGCTCATACATGTCCCCCTGCTGGGCTCGAGCCTCCTCCACAATAGGAGGGAAATGGACCTACTATACCGTGATGGTCAAACATGTTGGCATTTTTTTTTTATGGGTGGGCTATGGTAAGCACACACGCGGTCCATTCCGTCCGGGGCGACGAAAGGACAGCGCGCGGGCCCATAACCCATCCGTACCCACGTTGCCTTTATATTTTAATTATAATAGAAAATCAAAATTATAAAAATAAAGAGTTTTATCGATAAATAACTACGGACTTTATCGTAAGCGTGACAGCACTAGGGACAACTGTCACAGAGATCATTCTACATTTTATGGGACTATAATAACTATTTTCTGTATCGGGTAGATAATTATAAATTTTCTGCAATAACGATGACTTGTTGGACGAGAGACATCTTAGTCTGCCCGTGACCATGAACGCTGCAGAGTGTTCGAAACGTCGGGCAATCAAAAATCAAATACAAACGCGATAAACTCCGTAAAGTAGTTTTATTTAAAATGTGTATTACTCGCGTAAACATCAGAAATCACTATTAAATAAATTTGGTTGAATTTCGACCACTCGGCGGTCACTAGTAAAATTAAAAAAGTGTGTGAATTAAAACTATTTTAATGATTTTTCCATAAGTGAGATATTACCGTAAACCGCGAATATTTTTTAATTATATTATATAATAATATACTATACGGACCTTGTAGCAAGTCGAGAAAATTGCCGAGTGTTCAGGCACTTTTGGCATATTTACTCACGCAACCAAAGCTCACAAATAGGTCCTTTAAGCTCTGTTCAATCCGTGGTACTGTAAAGCTGCGTTTCACGTAGTTGTACATAGTCTTATTTACTGGCTTTATTAGCCAACTTTGCTTCATGTCTCCTGTTTTGCATAGGAGGGAAGTGGAATGTTTCCAACTCCTCCCGTTTTTCTTTTCTAATTATATTTGTTGCAGATCCCAAGACAATTAAAAGTGTTTCCCGGGACTTCTTGAAGGTCAAACCTCGGTGTCTTATATGAAGACCATTGTGAAAACTGGCTCACAGGAGTTACAGTGGGCATGTGCGGTGGGATTAGACCCAATAAAAAAACCACGAATATCATAAGGGATATAAGTATATAGCATCACGGCAAAAGAATAAAACTCGATATTCAACATATGACCAACAGGTTTGGCAAGAAGCGTATATTAGAATGATTACGCTCTTTATTTGTAGAATCAAATTCAAAATCATTTATAACATTAAACTCCGAGAGGGTACTTACATATCAATTCTATCAGTTTAACTTAAACTCACCCAATAAACTAGCACCGGATTGAATCGTGACTGCTACTGAGAAGATTCAGCAAGAAATTCAGCAGACTTGTCTATTATATTTATAATTATTGTTTTTATATATAAAATTATATATAACATGTCTAGCGAGTATTAACTCCAGTGTGATGATCTTTGAACCTCAAGATGCGTAATATAATTCACAAACGATTTATAGTAGGACCTGATGAGCGACATCCGAGCACGAGTTAACAAGTAGTTACTAGAACAACGGTCAAGGCTCGTGCCCGACGATAGGGTAGATACAACTTTGAAAGAGAAAAAGAATGACTAAGGATCTTACTTTATACTTTGTGTAATATTTGCTAATAATCTGAATCACGTAATCCCTCCACAACCCTACATATAAGTTCTGCCTTAACCGTCCCTGTTGTTATTGCAAAATTAATTGGCGTATAATTGGCCGCGCCTGACTGGGTAATGTCTGAAGGCGTCCTGCAATTGACTGCTAGTTAATTAGACTCGAACGGCGGAACAATATGGAACAAACGGTGCAGCTGCGGAATAACCAAGACTAAAGTGTATCCTAGGATTTATAGTTTGACGGATAGCAATAAATAAGGTGTTCAAGAAAATAGTAACAAATTTTCCCTTGCCTACCTCCTTAATTTATTTCATAGGCAGAGGCTGCATGGCGGTCATTATAGATTTTGATTCAATTTCTGATTGAAAACAAATGAAAATGTTGCTAGAGCTTTCTGCAGACTTTCTCGTAGATGTTCTCGGGAAATTTTCTATAGCAAGCTAAAGTTTAAACTGCTTCAGGTTAATAATAATATGCGAAACTCAACATTACCTGGTGAAACACGATGGTATCGTAATAATGTTGGGGACTACTTTAAGAGGACCTAAAGTTGCTCTTATTTGAATCAATATTGAAATAGCCTATGAAATATGAATAGGACACAATATACATCATAATTAGAATATAGAAACTTAATTGCGTATGGATCATTTTATCAGTTAAGTTAATGCTGCAGCTATGTTTAGTAATCGTTTCAAACGTTACATTCTGATCTTAACAGGAAATGTCCCTTGAGAGTCTTAATAACTAGCTACAGGACTACCAGAAAAGGGAGCAGATGCGCTCTCATGAGGAATCTATATCGCCAGGTATAATTACCAAATAAATCTATTTGCAAAAAAAATCGATAAATTATTTTTAATTCATCGATTATTTTTATAATCGATTTTTTTACTATTCGTAGTTCTTTTTTAAAGTTTTACTCCTGACAGGATAGTGATGACTTTTTCTTAGGAAATCTGATAGAAAACTTTAAATTTAAACAAAAAAGCAAATACTACAATAATCGACTAATTTTAATATAAAAAAAATCAATTTAAAATAAATTGATTTTTTTTACCGAAGTATTTAAAATAAATTGATTTTTACTATTTAGATAATCGATTATTGTGTCCCATCCCTAATTATGACACTATTTCCCTTGCAAGCTAAGTTCTTGGAAGTTAACGGCAGTGATGGTATTGAAATGTAAGTATATGAAATTGGATAGATATAGAGCTTCAAAATTCGAATTTCGACTTATTGAAATTAGTTTTTTTTCTGTTATTTTCTTGTTACTATTCTCATAACTAAATAAGTTTTTTTTTTTTTATTAATTTACGTCTTTTTTTTTTGTGGGTGGGTCGCGGTCCGCGCGCCTCCGCACCACTCCGTCCGGGACGACAGAGGGACTTAAGCACGCAACTCCCACGACCCACCCAAAAACCACGTCGCCCTCGTCGTTGGGTCGACCACTGGAGCAGCGTTAACTTGTCGTCAGTGGTCGGCCCGACGGAATACCCCTAATTGGGGTACCCTCCCATCGACCGACGTCTCCCCCTCGGGGAGGACGTCGGTCTTTCCTCACGCGGTCGGCCTCTCGGCGGGTGACGGACTTCCCCGGTCACGTCACCCGCGGCCTCGGCTAGGGCGGCATGAGGCGCAGATAGTTGCACCTGCGCCGCCCCAGTCGCCGGCGGCGGATCTCCTCATCGAGGCTGCGCTCCTTACGCAGGCGATCCACCGCCTCCTTCCGCGAGATCACCGTCTCGCAGAAGGCTGTGACCGCGTCCCAATTCCCGACGCTGTCGACCATCGCCCTAGCGATAGCCGGCAGCGTCAGGTCCGTACCGATGATTGCGACGAGTTCACAGCGCTGCACTGCCCAAGCCCCGCAGGCCTCGAGCGTATGGCGCGCCGTGTCCTCGTCGCAATCGCAGTGGTGGCAGGATGGTGTACTCTCCCTCCTAACAACCTTGTGCAGGTATTTAGCGAAGCACCCATGCCCCGTCAAAACCTGCACCAGTCGGAAGGAGAGCACCCCGTGCCGCCTTTCCAACCACTGCATCAGCACCGGCCGGAAGGCCTCCACAGTTCGCACCCCGAACCGAGGCCTCTCCAGCCGGACTGCCCAACGGGCAATGACGTCTCAGCGAATAATTTACGTCTAGCTTAAACTTTTTAAAACAAAGTACTTTAGTCATATGGGTACTCTTTTTTATTTCCGAACCAGTTTCAAAAGCTTTTAGTCATTAATCTTTCATAAAATTTCAAGAAAGTGGCCAGGATCTTGCGACACTCGTTTCTTACCGAACACTCTAATACTACTCTGAAAATAAACTTGCAACTTTGAAGTAAAAACTTTGTTATGGCAAAAATACGTTAAATTCTAGTGAATTGTGAATTACCACTTTGGATAAGATAAGTAACTACTATATATTTTTATCAGTTTTTCGACGTCACACTGCGACATACGGCTACTCAAGAAGGAGGCAATCATACATGATTCTATAATAGCCACGCAGCTGAATTAGGGATCAATGATGATTTTACGAGCAGACCACACTGTTTACAGTCGTCTAGCTACAGCCGTGGTCCGGCCTATCAGGGATAGTATCATACCCTCGCAGAATATCGTTGTCTTTGTAGTAGCAATTTCTTCTTGCACTTCGTTCAGTGAGCGAGAGAACTGGAAGCCTAATTTTCTGATACTGTTTGCGGGTAGTGGATTTTGGTAATGCTTTTAGTATCACCGAATCTCAATGCACATTCACATTCCCTGCGCTTTCTTCACGGTAGGCAGCAGCGCAGCAAAGGTTCATGAGCGGCAGTAGCACTCAACATCAGGTGTGCTAATTGCTCGTTTGCAATAAATAAAGATATAAATTGCAATAAAAAAAAAAAAAAAGATCATAACAACGTTTTGATATTTTGATAATCACCCTCGTCAGCTTATCAGATGTCTATTGTCCGGCCTCCCCACAAAGTGGGAATATGGTGTGGTGGATTATATAGCCATCCATGAGCGCAATGCAAATTTTCTTTCCTTAGCCGATTGTTATCCCTGTCACTGCAGTCCCTTGAGAATAAGGTAAAACACATTGTATTCTTAACCCGATGCCGCAATGAAACTGTAGCAGCAAAGTATTAGTGTTAAGTAGTTTAACTTGGACTACACACGTGGTATAGTGTTTAAGATACCAATCTATCGTGTCGGTGTCGTGGGTTCGAATCCCACGCACGATAACACTTTGTGCGATCCACAAATGGTTGTTCTGAATTTGGATGTAAAACCTGCAATGTCGGTTTTATAATTAGACCGAAATTATATTTTCATCCCTATCTAAAAAATCTTCTATTAAATCTCGCCACTTGACTCACTCTAATGCATTTGTTGTGTTAATTCAGCGTGGTATATTAATAATTTATGGCAATTTACTTTGACATTATTCTGAATTTCGAAACTTAAGGCGAGGAGGCATGCGTGCGGCCTTTAAAACAGCAAGCGCGCAATTGCTATTATAATCATATAAATTGTTTTAATTAATTAACAACATTATTATCAATCCTTACTAATATTATAAATGCGAAAGTAAGTTTGTTTGTTTGTTGTGCTTTCACGCTTAAACCACCGAGCCGATTTCAAAAATTATTTTACCAATGGAAAGCTTATGTTACTCCCTATCTCAGGTAGTAACATAGTAACATAGGCTACATTTTATCGCGGTATTCCCACGATAACGGGAACTACGTTACGGTAAGGGGACTGAAACTGAAGCGAAGCGAGGGCGTGTTGCTAGTCTATTATAAATTTATTTAAAATTTCTTGCTATATAATAAAGTTATAGGCCTTAACGATTAAGAAAAAAAAAAAAAAAAACTCATCTAAAATTTGTTTCCTCACCAATCTCAAGAAATCATCATAGTATTTAAAATTAAATCTAATTAATTGCTCATCTCATCCATTCTCTGTGGTGGTGGAGCAAGAATATAATTCACTATCGTATCTTGCCCGTGGATGTCGTAAGAGACGACTAAAGGATACAATATCCACTTAACATATATGGAAGAGAAGGAAAACTTGAAATAAAATTCTACATCAACACGTCTGACCAGCGCAGTAAAGTAGATGCATTTCCCTCTTTTTATGAAAGAGGCTTGAGCCCAGCAGTGCGACGTTTATAAGTTAAGATGATGATGACGATCAAATGCCCACCTCAAAGCCAAGCGTTAATGTGGTATCAATCAAGAGGTAGTGGAAATTTCAAAATGAATATCGGTCGCATGCTGGCTTCTGCGGAGTGCGGGCGTACTACGATCTTCTCGTTCTTGATAGACCAAGTTGCTGTCCTACCATAAAAACCAAAATATGATGAACCCAGCAAATATAATAAGGGGGGGGGGGGGGGGTTTGTGCTTCGCCACAATGGAAGAACAATTGACTTACTATATCACGCAGGTCTTACGGTTTGGTATAAGGTTTTATTTCGAGTTTACTCTTACATAATGTACAAGTATGTAACAAGATACAAAATTTACGACTCCCACGGGCAAGGGAGGAGGTGGTGAATTGTATTCTTACTCCATCTCCACACAAAAGATTATTTTAGTATTATTTATTTTTACTCCAAAATATTTTCTATACCATAATATCTATCCATTTTTTTCACGTATTCTTATATTTTTGTCATATCCATTCAATACTCAGAAGCGCGAATTTAGAGGCCCTCATAGAAGGCACGTGATACATATTATATTAGACTCAGGCGTGCACTCAAATAGGTGCATACCCCACACGGGACTCGAAAGCTTTGAGCTTGGGTTTTAAGTGTACTGCGAACTTCACATGCCTTTATTTGTACAAGGCGTGTAAATATCCCTTTATATCATCGATAATTACGATTAAAAGAAATTATATCTTTACTGATATTATAAATGCGAAAGTGAGTTTTTTTCTTTGTTTGTTTGTTACGCTTTCACGCTTAAGCCACCGAACCGATTTCAAAAATTCTTTTACCAATAGAAAGCTATAATATCAGGGAGTATCATAGGCTATATTTTACGCCAGTATTCCCACGGGAACGGGCACTACGCGGATAAGGCGACTGTAGCCGAAGCGAGCGCAGGTTGCTAGTCTTATATACACCAGTTAGTTATAATCAATTACTATCTCAGCTCATTTACGTCCCATTATTGGGCTCGGGCATCCTCTATTATGAGGGGGGAATTGACTTACTATACGCTGGTCAGACGTGTTGGCATAGGGTTTTGTTTCGAGATTTTCTTCTCTTGTACAGATGTTATAAGCATATTATAGTCATCTTTTACGACACCCACATGCAAGAGAGGGGGTGCTGAATTATATTCTTGTTCCGTCACCACACGGATAAACAATACTAGTGTTAAAAAAATAATTTTAACTTAAGGCTCTTCAACTAATGCTTGGACGGGAATCGGCATATTGAGACGTTGGTTAGGAGATACTAGTAAGATTATCCGCTGTATGAAAGACTGAAGGGTCACAATGACAGTGATCAGATTCACAAGAACAGGCATGTGTTCGAGTTAATTTTTGGTTTTTGTTCAGATTAGAAGCCGCTATTCATAAAAAGACGTACAATAAGTAATTAGGTGAAATAAAAATATACAATGAAGTTTTTTATATTTCATTAAAAACTTTTTATGTAAGTTTTAACCATAACTTAAAAGATAGACTATACTAATAAGAAATTCATAATGATGGCGTACTAATAACAGTTTTAGTAAAAGTTTTGTTATCAAAAGCATAAAACTGACATTTTAGATATAAAACTTTTATCTTTCTTAATATTTAATAAGACTTTCTTTGAAATAATTACAGAAACTCCGTAAGAATTCATAATGACAATAACAGATAATGTTAGTTTAAACAGTTAGTCTTAGTTCATTATGGTATAATAACTGCACGATAAAGCGATCATTCATAAGATATATTCAACTTGCGTATATCTTTAAAACATTTGAGATATTAATTAGTAGTATGTTCAAGCTAAGTACTTAAGGGTTTATTTTTACAAATTCTGTTTGAAATACACCATATGATAACATATTTGACCAGCGAGGATAATAGGTCAATTTCCATCTCATTGTGGAGGATGTTCCAGCCCAGCAGTGGGATTTAAGTATATGAGCTGAGATGAGATAAAGATATGATTATAAATCGAATTTATCGTATCGTATGTAATTTATATTATTGATCGCCTTGGTCTATGTTGCTTCAACAAGTATTCTTTTTATTTTTACTAAAGCAAAAAAGCCTAATTTATTAAAATACTCAGATTATAAGTTATGATTGAAATATAATTCAAAATACTGGGCCTACTGTACGTTAAATTTTAATGTTATCCATACATAATAATTTAATGAAAATTGCATGCAAATCAGTTATGACAGCAATTCCAATTGAAGAAGAAAATGATTGATTTATATTCCAACGTAGATGGAAAAAAAAAATAGTGACGGAGAGTCTCAAAAATCCTTTTCCAATGTTTACGTGAGTATTATACATTATAAATAAAACTATTTTTATGGGTTTTTTGTTAGTTAACAGTCCGCTTGTGACCAAGAACGCTGTAAAGTATTTGAAACGTCGAGCAATCAAAAATTTGATACAAAAAGCGATAAAATCCGTAAAAATAGTTTTTCTTACAACTCCTTTATTCGTCAAAAGTGGAGAAGGAGATGCATAAATGTATTTTGATCAGCACGAAAAAAATACCACTGAAAATTACAATTTCTACTCATATTCGTAATACGTAGTGAGAACCTATCATTTACAGAACATAAACATTCTATTACACGACAGGTGAAAAACAAACGATGCTTTGTTATCGCTTCACGTCAAATCCACGAGCACTTTTACTGCGAAATGGGCCATTACATCAAGTGTGGGTATACCAAGCGATTATATTTGACGAATGATAATATACCCCATCGTTTGAGGGTTGTGTGTGCTCTTACTAATCTAAATGTTTTGTGCCGTTTTTATTATAAAGAGTTTGGCACTTATTCTTCTTTTGGCGCGTTAGGGAAAACCTACACCCTGGAGTTAGCCAGTCAACAGTTTTTACGATGCACGCGCACGCCGACACAAATATCAACTAGATAATGCATTATAATAAAACGTTCAATGTATTAAATATCTTTTTTTTTTTTTCTATTATTAGCGTCGTTTTTATTACAAACGTAGGTTAACGCGAGGGATCTTAGAAATATTTTTATCTTGTAATGCCAAAGAAGTATAAATTCTTACATGCGTAAATAAGTACACACACATGTTTTATTTTTGTATATAGAAATATTCTACTAAGCCACTTATAGGTAAGCCACTTAAGATAGGGGCAGAATGATGAGGATACTCTTACTTCTGAAAATAAAGTGCGTGGCGGTCTTTGGGGACCAAAAATAATTCGAAAATAATAACCTAAATTAATAAGTTATAGCTAAATATTTATTAGAAAATGTGTAGTGCAATATTTTCAACAAACGTTAAACAACATTTCGAATTTAGCACTTGGTGTTTGTGGATTTGAAAGCAAAGGGTAGGAGCGTATATGCTATATAGACATTCACGCAAGCGGCCTACACCATCTTACGAATTTTCGATCAGGTCACGTGTCCTGACGCGAGTTCAATATTTTTTACCCTTCCCAAAAAAGTGCACAACGCCGTGACGCCGTTTTTATTAATAAAACTACCATGACGTCAATGAAACAGCGTTGTAAAAATACCAAATTGCTCTAAAGTTTATTATTTAGGTCTAAGGATAAGGAAGGTTCACAACTTCGTTAATAAATTATGTCAACACAGTCTAGAAAAAAAGTGTAGGTAAGTGTTTTAAGGTTCTTAAATATAATTTTATTCGAGTATAACTTCTAAATAGAAAATTTCGATATATGGGTATCGCAGGTCTTATATATACATTACCAAATAACAAATGAAATATTAATTAAAATAAATATAAAAAATTCTAATAGCAAATGTATGGTGTGCGCCGGTGTATTTCCTTGAGGTGACGGAGTAAGAATACAATTCATCACCCTCTTTTTCACCCGTGGGTGTCCCAAAAGACGAATAAGGATTATAATATGCATACAACATTTATGCTAAAGAAGGAAAACTCGAAATAAAACCCTTTACCAACCTGTCTGACCAGCCAGGTCATTACCCCTTGCATTATGGTAGCAGCTCGAGCCCAGCAGTGGGACGTATATAGTTATTATATTGTGATGATGATGATTTATTTATTTATGGTGAGGTATATAGTACCACATTTATGGTGAGGTATATAGTTGATTTATTATTTAATTTTATAAATCGAAACACTTAATTCATCGCAGCCCACATACGTCCCACTGTTGGGCTCGGGCCTCCTTCACAGTAGGAGGGAATTTGACTTACTATACCATGCTGGTCAGATATGTTGGTATAGGGTTTTATTTCGGGTTTTCCTTCTCATGCACAGATGTTATGTGCATATGACATCCCATAGTCGTCTTTTACGACATCCACGGGCAAGATAAGGAGTGGTGAATTGTATTCTTACTCCGTCACCAAACGGAAAGTATACTTATTAGATAGCATATATTGAAGATATTTTCTAAGGCCTTTTAACGTTAGCTTGGGATACAAACCCTTTGACCACAAAGGACCTTATTTAAACTAATAAAATCTTTGTCTCAGTATACTGTAACCCTCTTACTTTTATTTTCATTTACCCAATGTAACTTAATAAAGAGGTCTTACAACACACAAAGAGTTGTGAGGTTTTCATTAAAAAAACATATTTTGCTGAGAGTTGTTTTGTTATTTATATAACGTCCATTTAATTATGTAATTACTTCTTATATTTTCATTTTAACCGAGTGGTGATATTAATATTACGAACATTTCCGTGTGTTGACGGAGTAAGAATACAATTCACCACTCCTTATCTCTTCTGTTTCGAGATGGAATAGGAATACAATTTACCACCCTCTTTCTTGCCTGTGGGTGTCGTATAAGACGACAAACATAAAAAAGAAGGAAATAAAACCCTTCTGCCAGCGTGGTTATAGTAGGTCAATTACCTCCCAATTGTGAAAGAGGCTCGAGCCCACCAGTGGGACTTTATAAGCTATGATGATGATGATGACCTCTTCTGTGAGTGTCTTAAAACACAACTAAGGAAAATATTATATACATACCAGCTGACCCAACAGACGTTGTTCTGTTCAAATGAAATAAAACGAAATCTCCTTGGAATCGACAGCAGTAATAGAGACTCACCGACTGCAGCGACATCTGCCGGGCTGATTTGTGAATCTAAATTATTCAGGCCCCCACTTAAATGTCTCAAAAAGTCCCTGGAAACGCTTTGAATTGTCTTGGGTCCCCTTGAACGCCCCTGCTGCTCGCATTTCATGGTGTAAGTTTCTCTGGAGAGCGGCGCTGTCCGTATTCTTGGTGTATAGCCCCTTAGTCTTTAGGCTAATGAATGATTTTTAGGAGCAACTACCACTGAGCCCCGCAATCCATTGTGGTATCGATATTCTATATTCAAGAATTAAACCAATTGTTAGGATATTTGAGGGTACGGACTTTCTACTTCAATTTTATCAAAGATATACAAGACAGCCGGGACCAATGTATTAACGTGCTTTTCAAGGTACAGAGAATATTTTTATACAGATTTTGCCTATGCATGCCTATTTCCTTACGGTGTTTTCTTCATCATCAAAGTAAGGCCTATTAACATTTTACGATAGGCATTTTCCGTGTGGTGGCTGAATAATAATAACCTCTGGGCCAGTCGTTATCTCACCATGAGACTAAGGCAAACCTCGGAGGAACATTAGATGGCTCTCTAAGTTCTTTTGATATAAAAGAAAAAATGTATCACAAGATTTATAGAAAAGCCAATAAACCGCCGGGCAGCTTGTGGCGTGCTTAATGTGAGTGACGACACTGCGGTCCTGAGTGCCCCAGAGAGTCGGTCAGGGCCTCGTATCCAGCTCGCCTCTATTAGTTGGCTGGAGTGGAGACCGAGGAGTGCCCGCAGGATTCTCAACTCTTGCCTTAAACGGCTGGTCAGAGAGGGGTCGCTAGAGCTATATGCTCGGGTGTAGAGTGTCATTTTCAAGGGCGTAACTACGGGGAAACCAGTGCGGGTCTCCGTTTATCGGGAACTTGCGATGGTGAAACCGGCGCCGCACCGCTCGACACCCCAAGCCACTTGCACCAATGTTGCTCCCCTGTTGCCCGTATGGCTTGCGTGTCTGTGGCGACCGTTTGGGGGGGCCCATTCAGTGAGTTAGCGAGTCACCGTCTGCCACCGTTCAATACGATGCAAGGGATTGAAGGCAGACGACAGGTTAAAATCAATAGTTTTAAGTAAAATAGATTTAGATATCATCATTAGATAGGTTTTAGATATCATCATTATACAATAGTTTTACACCTACCATTGGCAGTCCACGAGTGTTATGTGCAAACGTGGAGTGTCATCGGTACATGTCCCATCCCATCTTAACATTAAATTTCTCCAAAGGCCTCTGCGTGTTGGATCCATATCCCCATGTAAGCCTACCAAAGGACCAGGTATCTTCCTTTGTAAGATACCCGTGAAAAAGGAGAGACATGAAAATAATAATAATTATTATTATTATTTATTTCTCACCACAATATCTACATGTGGTAAGATACATGATTTAGGAAAGAATATAGGATCATACATATTGTGCAAGACTGGTGCCTAAACTAGGCTTAACGCCTGTATTTCAGGATACCAGGTCTCCACCCACAAGCCATCCAATTTTTTTTTATATATATGATACAGTAAACAACAAAATAAGAGAAAGAATAATAATACAATTCAACACCCCATCTCGTTGCCCGTGAGCGTTGTAAAAGGCTAGCTGTGACGGATTATAATATGCAGAAAATATCTATGCAAGAGAAGGAAAACTTGAAATGAAACTTTATGCCAACGCGTTTATGATCAGCGTGGTAAGTAGATCAACTTCTCTCCTACTGTGGAGGAGGCTCAAGCCCTGGAGTGGGACAGCTCATAGCTGTGATGACGATGATGATGGCAGACGAAATCTACACTTTTGTGTAGCAGTCACTGCCGAGTCTTCAACTCGATACTCGATGGTGAAAATATTTTAAAAAGAAATAAATAATATCTTAACTCTTTAAAAGTAATGTTGACTAAGCCAAGTGTTGTATTTAGACGTGACTTTCATTATTTCAGGAGAGTTGGCTCATAAATCTTTTATTTTACGCGTGAGAGTTGAGAAGTAAGTCTTATCTAACAATGATATATTTTTATGACTAGTTGTAGTATAATAAATGGAGATTTTTATTGCGTTAGAATTGTCCTGGCCTTAATAGTATTTTCTAAATTATTTATTAAACACATTGTCCAGTCATTTTTGATTTTTATAATATGATGCTCCTTTCGATAATTATATTTTTAACCAAATTTTATTAAGGCTAGCTGGCTTTTACTTTATGTTCTAAAAATGTGTTTGATCATACATAAATATAACATCATCACCATCATCACCTTGGTTTTTTTTTGCAATTAATTAAGGTCGAAGCAATATGTTCTTTTTTTCTATTGCATATATTGTAAAAGCTTGCTCATTGATAAGATTAATACTTATGTAGCTGATTATTATAGATATCAAATGCTCATAGGATAATATTTTTAGCAAATTTCATAAAATGTATATTTTACCCATCCAATCTTTCGTGTGATGAAGGAGCATGAATAAAATTCGCCACCCCTATTCTACTCGTGGGTGTCATACAAGACGACCAAGTATAATATGCATATAACATCTATGCAAAAGAAGGAAAACTTGAAATTAAACCCTATACCGACCCGTCTGACCATTGTTGTATAGTAGGTCAATTTCTCTCTTATTGTGAAAGTGACTCGAATACAGCAGCGGAACGTATATGAGCTAATATATGATGATTGGCCTATCAAAGTTCACTTGTTGAACATAAGCCAATAAAAGAGATAGTGTTATTAAAATTACCACGCTTGACAGGTGGTCTGACGTTCGCCATTAGTGTTATAAATTTTTCAGGCCAGTTCTGCTGTCCATTTGCCTGATGATCTCTTAGACGGTACTTAGGACTCCTACGGTTAAGTAAGGATCGATAACACTTTGCATCAACTACCACAATGAGAATATGTTCAATACACAGTTACCGTGGATCATAGCTTGAAAGGATAATAGCGTAGTGGTTAACATACCGACTTATCGCTCTAAGTGTCGCGTGTTCAATTCCCACGGAGGACAACACTTTGTGCGATCAACAAATTATTTTTATGAGTCTGGGTGTAATTTCTGATAAATTGCATGTTTATTTTAGTGGTAATGGTCGCAAACTAGGAAGTAGTACACCTGATAATACTGCTGCACATGTTACTTTGCAATACTAGGGGCATAGCTAGGCCACTGCCTGCAATGAAAAAAGTACTCTTCTTAAAACTTATTGTAAGAGGTACATGTTGCAGCGCTCGACAAACACGAAAGCAGGTAGTTCATTTCAGATCCTGCAGGTTTTCAACGTTTCTCACAATACAAGGATAAATGTTGTCATTAAATAAAAAACTGAATCTGTTTACAAAAATAATTTTCTTTAATACATATCATGCATGCATAAACATTACGAATACATTTAAAAAATAAAGGTTTTCTTATCTATGTTTTTTATAAAACTACACAGCAGGGACGTCACCTATTATATAAAAGTTTTATGGCGTGGAAAAAGGGGTCGACTATCAAGAATATACAGCCAAACTTTTTGCATCGAGGTGTTTTTATCAACTTTGTTTACGAAAGTTGAACGACCTAAGATCAATTATATGGCGTGTAAAACTTTTGTGGTGGTTATCTTAGCCGTTATCTATGTTGGTGTGCATTTTAAGACGTGAGAGAGTAGAAGTATTTCAATATGGTATTACATACTTTGAATCGAACATAAGTGTCTAATCTAATAAATGTAACAAAATAATCTAATAATACCCTGATTTTATGCAAATTTAGGTAGGTATTTGAGGCTAGAATATTTAAAGATTTTAAGAGAAGAAAAAGTTTTTGCAATGTAAAAATAAATGTGTTATATAAAAAGCGGTTGTATAAGTATGAATAAATTCTACATTTATTGAAGTTATGTAAAATTTACAAATTGTAGTCAATTAACGTTTTATATCTATAGATAAATGATGTAACGGTGTATTTTAACTATGACAATTCATTGTAAATAAAAATATTTTAAAGAATTTATCGCGTTTGCATTTGATTTTTGATTGCCCGATGTTTCGAACATCATGGTCACGGACGGACTAAGATGTCACAAGTCTATCAAGTCATCGTTAATTACAAATATCTATATCTTCAGAAATCAGGTATAAAACTAAAAAATCTAATACACTACTACCACCAAATCGAAACGTGGCCATACTTAGAAAGATCTAGCAAACTCTGAGGGCATGATGTTAAGTTATTATTGATTTTTGAAGACAGCTTATTTTATCATACCAAAAGGTTTTTGATTTGTAAAATAACAAACCTTGATCCCATTCCGTATTCCTTCCATTCCATTGTGGTGTGCGGCATATTGATTAACCGTGGAAAAGTGGTGGGTCTCACTTCCTTCGTTCCATTTTAAAAGAATATATATTTTACTTTAGATAAACGAAATGTATTAAAATGATTTACCAATAAAAGCACGTCTCCTCTATACACAAAGAGTGTTTGTCCAAACAAACGTGTCTAGAAGTTATTACACGCTTTCAAATTTATTTCAAAACTCGATAGAGAGTACTTACGGCGAAATGCTCTTTATGCCATATGGTTCAATGGTAATATCGAAGAATAGTATTAAATTAAATATTTATATAGACAAAGTATTATATTAATATATAAAATATATAATTTGTCTATATATTTTATATATAAACTCATTTGCAAAAAAAACGGGCGGTTTTGATTTTCATTCATATTTAAAAAGATACAATACCAAAAAGGTTTCAATCGTTTGTACACGTTACTGGCCGGTTTTAAAAATGCTGTGGTATTTAAAAAAGTACGTTCTAAATTCAATTTTTCATTTGATGTTTATTTTTACAGAAAACCCCTTTTTATCCTACATTTTTGGCGCGAAGTTCCAGAAGTTAACATCGACTTTCATAACTTTTATTCAATTTTTATCGATTAATTTCATATCCTTGACTGTCAAAGCTTTATTTAATGCTGTTTGGCTGTATCAAAAATGGTAGATAAAGTGGTAAAAGCTACCAAAATTATCGCGCTGCTTGAAGAGGGTTGCAGCCAATGTTTCGTGGCTAGGAGGCTAAATGTTAGTCGCTCGACAGTCCAAAGGACCTGGCAGCGATATCAGGAGACTGGTTCCGTCGAGAGAAGGCCTGGTTCTGGAAGAAAACCATGTACCCAACCACGGGATGATCGTTTTCTTGTGAGTCGCGCATTGAGAAATCGCAAATCTTCGTATGTGGATCTTAAGAACAACCTCCAAGAAGTAAGAAATGTGCATATTAGTCTATGGACGGTCAGGAGGAGGCTTCTCGCTGCCAATATACGCAGTCACCGCCCGGCCCGCGGCCCCAAATTACTCCGTGAGCACAGAGTTCACAGGCTTAGGTTCGCTAGAAATTGTGAATCATGGACTCAAGACGATTGGAATAGGGTTTTGTTCTCTGATGAAGCCAGGATATCTCTGTTCGGTGAAGATCGACGTCGGCGAGTGCTAAGAAGACAAGGAGAACGCTTTGCAGAGGCATGTTTCGAAGAAATCACACCTTATGGTGGGGGCTCTGTTATGTTTTGGGCAGCAATAAATTCAATGGATCGTACAGAGTTAGTCTTCATTGAAAACGGCTCACTGACTGGGCATCGATACATAACGGAAGTTCTAATTTCTCATGCACAACCCGCATTGGCCGCTCTAGGTGAAGACTCGATTTTTATGGACGACAATGCTCGCGCCCACCGATCCCGCGATGTTAATGCGTATGTGCAAGAGGTCGGCATTCGTCGTTTGGATTGGCCAGCTCGAAGTCCCAACCTCAATCCCATAGAGCATGTCTGGAACGTTCTGAAACGGCGTGTGAGATCAGTACACCCGGCTCCGCAGACCATCAGAGAGCTGAAGAATGTGATTACTGCGGAGTGGGAACGTATTCCGCAAGCAAGTATCCGGGATATACTCGCTAGCATGCCCAGACGAATTCAAGCTGTGATTTTAGCTAGAGGGGGTCACACTCGATACTAAACATTTATCTGCTTTTACTTTATTAAAGAAAAACAAACAAAAAAACTTTTTTATTTTTACTTCATGAGCATATGCACTACTAGCGAATATACACTACTAGCGAGGTTTAGCATTATTTCCCATAAATTGTATCTAAATTTTATGAAATACTGATGAAAACGATTATTTTCTTATTAATTTAGCAAATTGTGTGGATAAAACTACCTATAATTATCAAACAAAGAAATATTAACATTTGAAATGGTTCATTGCTTAGGTGCCCGTTTTTTTTGCAAATGAGTGTATATATAGACAAAGTATTATATATTATATTAATACTCCTATTTTATCGAGATATAGAAGGAGAAAATGAATATTAGAGTACAGGTGAAGATGTAAAAGGTGATGTGGTCTAAGTGGTGACCTTCTTACTCAAGTACGACACTTAATGGATTCGATCATATGCAAATAGGGTTTATAAAAGTAAAAGAAAACTCGTAGTAAAACCTTATACCACAGAAAAATTAATAAGACAGAAAGGCTTTGTGTGTAGGGCAGGCGTGCCACAACTGTGAACAATTGTTTAGACATTAACGAAATTCGTTTTACTGGCTTACAGTCGCGCTCATTTAGTACCTTTAACGAAGCGCCAACAAAAAAGAGAAATATGCCGTCTTTCGCTGTTATAACGTGTCGAAAAAGAAGTCAGTTGGGTAGTGTAATCCAAAAAAGAATTTCTTTTCATCAGTAAGTCCAGAACCTATTAATTCAGTGTTATTTTTCAATTCTATCATAGTATTATATTGTTTATAGACAACAACGATAAAATCTTAACCAGAGAAAACATTATACATCGTCTGCTATACAGACATTGATTTCATTTTTTATTATTTGAGCAACCACGCAACGCAGTACTTTACTGCGTTCAATGTGATGTTGCTAGCGCCGAGTTAGCTTTCGTTATCATAATCATAAAAATAATAAATGTGTAGTAAATAAGTGTGTAGTGCACATTGCCTATAGAAATTAGTGTTAGTTTGTGTACGAATTATAGCTCCGAGATGTATGTGTGTGTTATATTAGTGTGCGAAATGGTTGTAAGCATAGACCTTGCGTAGGTGTTAACATTAAACGGAGAAATAAATGCGGCAATGTGATTTTAGTACAAAATAAGACAGATGGACCCTTCTAAAACATTAATATTCCTCTGTCCTATCAAGAGAAGAAACCTCGAAAAATTAACCCTACACCAACACGTCTGACCAGCGCGATACAGTTACTCAACTGGAGGCTCAAGCCCAATAGCGGGGCATATATGGGCCGAGATGATGATGATGAATATATTTCATTTAAACTGATTGTAGATTACTACAAAATAAGACTCCATTTAACAGATCACATGAGAAGTATGGTTTGTTATTTTAACGATTAAGAACAATAACGTACTCATAATTATTTTTGATAGATCTTTATGTGCTTCTTTCATAGGGATGCAAATATCGAAACCAAAAACATCGATCTTTGATAACAAATATCGATGAACAAAAAACATCGCCCTGAAAACATCGATGTATCGAAACATCGACTAGAAATCGTTGCGGTGAGCTTTTTTTTGGCTAAACCAAGCATATTTTTACATGAAACATCAACATTGGCTTGATGTGAAGACCTTTTTTTTGCAGGCTCTGCGAAAAGTACAATATATTTTATATCATGTAGGCAAAACATCGATGTCAAAACACCGTATAAAATACCATCAATACATCGATGTTTTACAATAATGAACATCGATTGCAAACATCGATGTTTTTTTATTAAAACATCGATGTTTCAAATACATCAATGTATCGTTTGCATCCCTATTCTTTCATCACTAAAGAAAGGTTCATCATCATCACCGTCCTCATTTCAGCTCATATCTATACATCCGACTATTAGGCTTGAGCCTCCTCCACAATTACAGATATACCTATCTCGCCGGTCAGACGGTTTGGTATAGGGTTTTGTTTCGAGTTTTCGTTCTCTTGCAATGATATTATATGCATAAAACTACGGCTTTTATCGCGTTTGTATTTGATTTATAATTGCCCGACGTTTCGAACACTTTACAGACTGACTTAGCGTACTGACAGTCCACCCGTGACCATGAATGCAAATGCGATAAAATCCGTAGTTTTTGATATCTGATGTTTACGCGAGCACTACACATTGTAAATAAAACTACTTTTACGGATTATATCGCGTTTGTATTTGATTTATGATTGCCCGACGTTTCGAACACTTTGCAGCATTCATGGTCACGGGCGGACTAAGGTGTCTCACGTCCAACAAGTAATCGTTATTACAGACATTTACACTTATCTACCCGGGTACTACCCGGGTACTACATCGGGTAGATAAGTGTAAATGTCTGTAATAACGATTACTTGTTGGACGTGAGACACCTTAGTCCGCCCGTGACCATGAATGCTGCAAAGTGTTCGAAACGTCGGGCAATCATAAATCAAATACAAACGCGATATAATCCGTAAAAGTAGTTTTATTTACAATCCGTAGTTTTTATTTACTATGCATATGCATACTCTATCCCTTAGTCTTTTACGACATCCACGGGCAACAGAGAGGGTGGTGAATTGTATTCTGACTCAGTCACCACATGGATAATATGATATTATTTCTTTTCTTATCGAATGTTTATAATTTTACTTTATAGAACCAGTATTAAATAAATAGATATCTTCCCCAACCCTTTATTTTGTACTAAATTTCACTTTAAAAGTAATGTAGTTTTTGTTTCGAGTTTTCCTTCTCTTGTATAGACATTATCTGCATATGATATCCCTTAATCGTCTTTCACGACATCCACGGGCAAGAGAAGTAGTGGCGAATTGTATTATTACTCCGTCACCACAAAAAAAAATATAATAAGACTAGCTGACCCAACAAACGTTGTTCTGTTCAAATAAGCGCCACCTAGCGGGTCCAATAGTGAATCTAAATGATTCTCGAATCCCCTTGAAGACACACAAAATATTTCATCAACCGCAGTCCATCCGTTTAGGAGGAGTTCAGTGACATACACACGTGCACAAGAAATATATATAAAGATAATAAATTAATCTAATCCTTCATCGTATTACGTAAAATGGATGTATTTCTTGTGCCCTCCGGTTTAAGAATAAGTTATGTGATGTGAAACTTATACTTCGCAAGGCGTGTGATATATTCCGATTCGCCACCAATCGTCCAAATAATATATCAAACATGATCTAGGGAGCCATGAGGCAGGAGGTCGTGATAAATCGGTACTTACGAATGTCTCTATTTGTCATTGCATTGTGGTAACCTTTTTCTTTGGAACTTTTCATGGCTCTAACGTAAGTTTGGAATGTGTAAGATGTTTAAGGGAATTTATAGAAGAATATTCTGCTGCTGGAATACTAGAATCTAATAGTAAAGTAATAACTAACAAATATGTACAAGTAACCGAGTCACAGTTGGTTGATTTAAAAATTGTTTGAAATTAGAACAGATGACAATGAAATTAAAATATATAAATCGTGTAAAAATTTCTCAAGTTATATATTTCTTGCATCGTCTTATTGTTATTTTGTTCTGTAACACTATCTTAACTTGTAAAATTACTCTCAATTATTGTCGTTAAGCGGCGTCTAGAAAATTTCACTTCAACACTTATGTATGTAAAACTTATAATTGGCTTCATTTCACTATTAGCGCAAAAGGTTTAAGTGAATTTTGAAATGTAACTAATAACATTGCATTTCAGTTTAGAATTACACAGGGAAAATATGTCACTGACAAGATTGGCTATATCCTGAAACGGGCTTCCATAAAAACTTATTTTAAGCCACTCAAAAGGATAAGTCAGTTCTTACCACCTGTCAAGTGCCAGATCCCTCTACAAGATGCAGGAGTTTATAAACTTGACTGTGACTGTGGTCTCTCTTATATTGGGCAAACAAAGAGATCCATAAGAACTCGGGTCAAAGAACACATAGCTGATGTGAAGCACCGCCGCCACACTAAGTCTGCAGTCTGTGAACATAGTCAGGACCGCTCCCGCCATAACATTAGGTTTGATAAACCTCAAGTCCTCGCAAAGGAACACCGATACCTGCCTAGAATGGTACGCGAGGCTATTGAAATCAAAAAACACAAAAATTTCAATAGAGAGGATGGCTGGGTATTACCATCAAGCTGGGATCCTGTTATAAACATAATTAAAAATAAATCCAAAGAGACCACCACAAGACTGCATGATACTGTGAGCACTTATTGTATAGATTTGACCCACAATAATAATGGTTAAAGATAATTTTATAAATCAAAAATCTTTTAGTAAGCCGCATCTAAAATTAAAAATCAATATTAATTTAGCATCATGTCCCCTGAGTTTTCTTGCCGGATCTTTCTCAGTGTGGCCGCGTTCCGATCCGGTGGTAGTATATTTGTTTTGTTAGTTTTAAATCAACAAATTGTAATAATAATTGCTACAAATTTAATAATTAATAATTACTAACCATAAACAATATAATTTTTCATATAGATTCATTTTCTTCTTACACTGGCAATAAATTTGTACTAAAATGTGGGTAACAATTTAATAAGTTTATAACTATTTTCTGTATCGGGTAGATAATTGTAAATGTCTGTAATAGCGATTACTTGTTGGACGTGAGACACCTTAGTCCGCCCGTGACCATGAATGCTGCAAAGTGTTCGAAACGTCGGGCAATCATAAATCAAATACAAACGCGATATAATCCGTAAAAGTAGTTTTATTTACAGGGAAAATATTGATTAGAATACCTATGAAGATGAAGTTGTTATATCGCCGCAGTCCATAATCGCCTTTATTTCTGCTTATATACGAGTACGTCCCATTCCAGCAATGTCAGTCGAGCTTTCTCCACAATAGGAAGTATGTTGACTTATTATACAAAGCTAGTCAGACGGATGGTATAGGGTTTAATTTCAAGTTATCCTTTTCTTGCTTAGATATTAAATGCAATATGCATTTTACACATATCCCTTAGTTGCCTTTTACGACACCCACCGTGTACTGAATGATAATTTTACTCCGTCATTACACGTAAAATCCACCTCAAAATGGAAGTAGTCTCTAACTCTCTCACACACTCACGTTCATGTTTGTACCAATAAATCAATCTTAAGTCCAGATAAAGTTTATAAAGATGCGAAGAGTTTGAGGATACGGAAGGAAAGTTCTTTGTCATACTATCGTAGCAGCGAAAGTGCAATTGGTTGTCATATAATATCAGTGTTCACTAGACTTGTCATATGGATACTGATAAGAAATAATGTGCTAACCAACAAAAAGTCAAAATCAAAGATATTGATACATTTTGATAATGCATCATGTATTTAACATTCTGGAAAAGAGTTTCAAGTGACTTGAAAGAGTTAAGTATGAAAAAAATCGGCCAAGTGCGAGTCGGAGTCGCGCACGAAGGGTTCCGTGCCATTATCTATAAAAAGGGCAAAACATCGCGTTTGTTGTATGGGAGCCCCCATTATTTTCTTTTGTTTTTATTATTTTTTGTTATAGCGGCAACAGAAATACATATGTAATTTGTAAAAATTTCATCTGTCTAGCTGTCGCGGTTCTTGAGATACAGCCTGGTGACAGACAGATGGACGGACAGACAGCGAAGTGTTAGTAATAGGGTGCCGTTTTAACCCTTTGGGTACGGCACCCTAAAAATATGGATAAATATCATAAAACAAATCAGAAATCATGTATACAATATTTTTAAATACTCCTTTTTATCATTACGATACATGTGTTATGAGGCTTGACACTGTATTGTTAAATCACATTCAGTGATCCACGCAGCTTCAAATATGTTTTTTATTACATTAGATACACAATTTGTTTAGAAATTAATAGTTTAGGTTTCTAATATAACTCAAATAAAAAAGTAAAATAAAAAAAAATCATAACTTAATAGTTCTACTTAAAACTATTTTACACGTTATAAGTGATAAATAATATATGTTTATCAACATTAATGTATGTACCTCAACGTGTATTTATTGTCACTAAATGCTGTCACTAATAGTGCGAGCATTTAGCAAAATAATGTTAAGTTCGATTATTATAGTGTGTTCCTTATTTTGTAATAAACAAACATTTATTTATTTAAAACTTTTGCACCCAGAAAAGGGTACAAGGCGGACTTATTAAGTCCGCCGGCATTAGCCTTAGGCATTTTCTGCCAGTCGACTTAGGGTGAAGCAGAAATAAATTAGGCGGATGCAATGCAATGTGAGCAATAATTTCTGAAATTTGGTTATTTAAATGTAGAAAATCTTATTTTTGTGGATAAATATACTAACTTTTTTCTTTCTATGTCGTCAATCTATTTCTAACTCATTATTCTTTTAATTAAATAGAGAAAGAATCAGTGGATATATATTTTTTCAAACAAACTTATTATGAATTGGTTTGAAATATTTAGATGCTATTTTCTCAAAACAAAGTTTATGAGGGTTAACACATTATCGCTTATCAGCATCCATATTTTCTATAATATTTTGCACGTCAATTTTCCATTATAATAGTTATAATGCCTACTCACGTAACGAAACTTTTACGTTTTATTTAATTTATGTCGTCGCCAAGTATTTCGGGCTTCATATTCCACTCAAAAAACGATTTACAGAAAGGTAAAAACATTATAAATTTATAGTACACCAACGGTTTTATTATTTCTATAAATCGAAACAGACAGTTTTATGGACCTTTTATAGGCGATCAAACTCAACTATAGGGGATTTCACTTTTCATCGGAACATAAAAACATTGCCCGGGGAATTTTAATCCAAATTTTTATTGCCAAAAATTTAGTTAGAAAATTTTATAACTAAATAATTTTGTTTATATCGAGTACTATTTGCTTTTCATGAGCATTGTTATTATTGTTCAATCTTTCGCCGTCCACTGCTGGATTTAGATCTCCCCACAGAATGCTGCTGGCCATTCTCGTAATGATGACTTAACCAAGTTTTAGAATACCTACGGACAAGCAAAATGTGACGGCGACTATATTCAACATGTTAGTATCCTTAACTTTCCCATGAGAGTAGAAAAATCGATTGAGATATCAACATAAGGCTGATCTTATATATAAATTTCTAGCGTACGTGTGTGTCACTGAACTCCTCCTAAACGGCTGGACCGATGTTGACGAAATTTTTTGTGTGTGTTCAAGGAAATTCGAGAATGGTTTAGATTCACAATTGGATCCGGTAGGTGGCGCTTTATTTGAACAGAACAACGTCTGTTGGGTCAGCTAGTGTTTATATATATTTCTTGTGTACGTGTGTATGTCACTGAACTCCTACTAAACGGCTGGACTGATGTTGATGAAATTTTTTGTGTATGTTCAAGAAGATACGAGAATGGTTTAGATTCACAATTGGACCCGGTAGGTAGCGCTTTATTTTATTTGAACAGTACAACGTCTGTTGGGTCAGCTAGTTATATTATATATTCTAAAGGCTATTCTTCTTTTTTGACTGTTTATGGTATGGGTACACTCCGCTCATACTTGACGTATTACCTGCGCATCGCCAATTGGCTTGACCACCAATATCGATTGCCTTGACTTCAGTGGCCCACCCGATCAGTTGCCCTCTCAGGTATCAACCCTCGTCGACAACCCGCTAAACAAGGGTATCACCTCTACTGCAACAATACTCCAGAGAGAAATGTGTAACACCAGTGGCGATCACTAACTCATTTGGTAAATGTGGCAATTGTAATATTAATTACACCGGCACACAAAAAAATAAAAGTGGAATGTACTTTGGACCGGACCTACCTACAGACATGTTTTTCGACCCGCTGAATCTGAATTTCAAGTCTGTTTGGCCCGGTCATCCTCCAGTTTTGAGTAAAATGCAAAAAAACCTCAAAAAAAATTGCAAAATATTGCAGTCACAGCAATGAAAAACTTTTTGTGGACCCAGATCACGTATGATTTTTATGTATTTCAAATAACTGAATCTAAATTTAAAAGTTAATTAGCCCGGTGAACCGTCCAAATTTGAAAAAAAAAATGAAAACCCCAAAAAATGGCAATAAATCATGAAAAATTTAAGTTTTCGAAATAAAAATTTTTTTGGACTCGGATTGAGTATGATTTTCATGTATTTTGTTCCGTTGAAGTTTTCCTGCCCCGTTAACGTTATAAAATTTAAAAAAAAACTCAAAAAACCAAAAAAACCGAGAAAATTGCAATTAAAAATAAAAAAAAAACTATAAAACATGATTAAATAAGACTAATAAAGACTAATTAAGAATAATAAAGACTTTTCCTGTCTTTTTCACGCATAAAATATAAATTTCTTAACTTGTATTTACGTGATCCGGGTCCACAAAAATTTTTTCATTGCTGTGACCGGTTTTTTGCAACTTTTGGCCTTTTTTCGAGGTTTTTGCATTTTACTCAAAACTGGAGGGTGACCGGACCAAACAGACTTGAAATTCAGATTCAGCAGGTCGACATACATATCGGTAGGTAGGTCCGGTCCAAAGTACATTCCACTTTTTTATTTTTGTGTGCCGGTGTTATTTAAGGCCTTTGGGCAAGGTTAATGAATGAATAAATGAATAAAACAAAGTGTAAGTACACATCCAACAAAGAAAGTAGGTATATAACGTGTCTATTTCCATATCATCTCGTCATCATCTCAGCCCACATAAGCCCCACCGTTGGGTGCAGTCCTTTTTTAAAATTAGAGGAAAATTTACCTACTATACCGCGCTGGTTCGAGTTATTGGCATAGGGTTTTATGTTGAGTTTTCCTTCTCTTGCATAGATTTTATCCGCATATCATGTCCCTTAGGCGTCTTTGCCGAAATCTTCGGGCAAGGGAAGTGGTGAATTGTATTTTTACTCCGTTACCACATGAAAAATACGACATAGTAGTAATATATAATCATTTTATTGTATACTAGCAACCCGCCCTCGCTTCGCTTCGGTTATAGGTTATAGTCGTTTTACCCGCGTAGTTCCCGTTCCCGTGGGAATACCGGGATAAAATGTAGCCTAGTTTACGCCCTGATATTATAGCTTTACATTGGTGAAAGAATTTTTGAAATCGGTCCAGCCGTTTTGAAGATTACCCGGCACAAACAGACAGACAGACAAAAGTTTTTTAATTGCTATTTTAGGCATAGGTGTCGTGCAAATAACCGTGTGAGCATGAAAAAGCCTATTATTTTGACATTACAAACAGACACTCCTATTTTATTTATTGGTATAGACTAGCAACCCGCCCTCGCTTCGCTTCGGTTTCAGTCTTTCCTGCATAGTTCCCGTTCCCGTGGGAATACCGGGATGAAATATAGCCCAGTTTACTCCCTGATATTATAGCTTTCCATTGGTGAAAGAATTTTTGAAATCGGTCCAGCCGTTTTAAAGATTACCCGGAACAAACAGACAAACAGACAGGCAAAAAAAATATAAAGTGTATTTTAGGCATATGAATAGTGCAAATAACCGTGTGAGCATGAAAAAAGCCTATTATTTTGACATTACAAACAGACACTATATCTACAAAATCTATATATTGGTATAGATTTTGCTTAGTGACCCAATAAATGCTAAAAATTTATAGAATAAATAAATATGTTGTGAATACAAAAACAGTATTCTCTGAACACCTCTTTTGTGGCAATCTATAGCAGGTCTAGATACACCCAGACCTATATATCCGGGGCGAAGGAAAGGTGGCATGCCTTTATGTAACCTACCGTATACGCTTCCCATCGCTATTGGAGTGACCACTAGTGCCCATTCCATAACTTTGTTGACCAGCCTAGCGGATTACCCTTTTGGGAACCCTACCCGTCAAAGATCCGGTAATAAACAACATTGTAAGCGGAGCCCTCATGCGGTCGAACTCTCTGCGGGTGATGAACTAATCCCCGCTCTGTCCACCCTTGACCTCAGCTATCGTGCGCCATCAGGCACCGGCGGCGAAACATGTCTTGAATACCTAAACACATACAATAAATCATCTAAATTCATCACTTGCCTTCCCTAATCCAACGCTAAGTGTTGTCGACACAACATGTACTTACCTTCCATAACCTTCCATCAGCCGTCATATCTGCACTCGCTCTTTTCATACGCACGTTTATTCACACAGTCCATCCATCTCTTTTTGGGTCTCCTACGCTTCTTACGTCCATCCACAATTATATTGATATCAGGGAATAAATCATCGATTAAATAAGCATATAACATCTACACAAGAGAAGCAAAACTCGAAATAAAACCTTATACCAACCCGCTAGACCAGCGTGGTTAATTTCCGTCACATTATAAAATATGTTCGAGCTCAACAGTGGGACATATATGAGTTGAGATAATGATGATGATGATGATACCTCACTTTTTTTGGGAGGCTATAGTCAGCGCACACGCCGTTTGTTCCGTCCGGGGTCATGAGAAAGTAGAAGGGCGGCGCGCAGCCCCATAGCCCACCGTATTTCTTCTCCTTCGCCATTGGGTCGACCACTAGTACCAAGTTCCAAGTTCCATGTCGTCCGTGGCCAGACCAGTGGTAATAATCTTATATCTTTAAACGAGCAATTCTTGTATATATATATATATATATATATATTGAGGATCTCGGAAACGGCTCCAACAATTTTGTTGAAACTTGGCGTACTAGAGGATTCGGGCCCAAAAAATCGATCTAGCTAGGTTTTATGTATAGAAAATGTTGTTTTGTCAGTGTTTTTGGCAGACAATATAATGACATTAAATTTTAAAAGAATATGAATTTAAATTTTGCCATCAATGTCATGAGTTACGATAGCTCAGTGGCGAAGTAGTCAGGTTTCATTTTATTTTTGACATCGGCGACAAACGGCATCGGATCGAATCTCGGTGTTATTATTATTCTCTTTTTGTAATTTTTTATACAAATTTCATTATTCATTTTTTATTTTTTATTACTATATATCTAAAATAAATGCTACAAAAATACTCCGAGCGAAGCTCGGTCAACCTCATATTGTATTTTATTTGCGTAATCAATGTAATGCTATACTTACATAGTAGGCGCTATTTGTGTTTTAAAATTTCTCAAACTAACAAGTTGAATACAAGAACAAATACACAAAAAGTGGTACTCACTTCACAAGTAGAATACAACATAGAATATGACTGGTTTTAAGATACACGACATGATACACTTTTCACCCTGTGGCAACGCTTGCAATTGTTGCTAGTACTTGCGCGCCCGTGGACGTCGTAAGAATCGACTAAATATTAACCAGGAGAGCGGGAAGCAGCTCCCTCCTGGGAACCCATGTTACTGTGATCACCAACCAGCCTGCTAAACGTTACGATGAAGGTAATATCCTCTCATAGGTATATGAGGCAGGCTTATTCCAGCAGTAGACAGCAAACAGCTGAATGTGTACCATCATATGCCTTGGATCCTGTAATAATTTATAAGCTTTAGTGGAATTCACATAATTAGGAATTAAATAATGTATCATTACGCTTTCATTATCCCTAGTTGCTTTATATGAATGTGAAGACCCGGCCTGTGAATCTTCTCAGATCAGATATTGATATGGTTTATTCCCTAATGTATTCCTAAATTATTCATGTGGAGTAAAAATATAATTCAATAACGTCGCTCTTGCCCGGGGGTGTCGCAAGAGATGACTAAGAGATTTATGCAGGTAACATCGATGTAAGAGAAGGAAAACTCGATATAACACGTCTCACCAGCGTGGAATAGTAGGTCCATGCACTTCCCATTGTGGAGGACACCTTAGCCCAATAGTGGGGGACTTAGAAAAGCTAAGATGATTCCCTAATGATAAGCAAGAAGTTGGTTATTGGGTTTTGCGGTAAAATAGTTTCTTCATCTATAAACCAGTTATGCCCAAATATTTATAAACAAATTGCATACAATTTAAAAAAATATCATACAATGAAATGGTTCGCAGTGTCACCTCCAGTTCCTCCATCAGTTTAGTAGTGCCGTTTAAAACCACAATCATTGTATTTCTAAAAAAAACAATGCAAGTCACATCGGTTAGATGGTTTCAAACTCTATAACTGACATCATCATCATTACCAACATCAATATCATATTTTAAATAAAACTATGGATTTTATCGCGTTTGTATTTGATTTTTGATTGCCCGACGTTTCGAACACTTTGCAGTGTTCATGGTCACGGGCGGACTAAGATGTCTCACGTCCAACAAGTCATCGTTTTTGCCGAAAATTTTATAATTATCTACCCGATACAGAAATTAGTTATTAAATATTTACCCACATTTTGATACAAATTTATTGCCAGTGTAAGAAGAAAATGATTCTATATGAAAAAATTATATTGTTTATGGTTAGTAATTATTTAACATTAAAATTAATAGTAATTATATTTAAAAAATCCTAACAATCTAGTATACTACCACCGGATCGAAACACAGCGTAACATCAGAAATCATCTAGAAATCATCTAATAATCGCGTAAACATCAGAAATCGCCATTATCATAATCACAGCTCATATACATCCCACTCCTGCATGGGAGGGAAATAGATCTCGCTGGTCAGACGAGTTGGTGCAGGGATTTTGTATGCATATTATAATCCCTTAGTCGTCTTATACAATACCCACAGGCAAGAAAGGTGGTGCTAAATTATATGCTTACTCCGTTACACACACAAATATAACGGACATTATCACATTTTTAGGTTTTTTTATAGAGTGAGGTTTACAAATAAAGCCACTGTTGTTTAACACTCATAAAAAGACAACACATTTCACTACAAGTGAAGTGTAGTGCTTGTTAAGAATACAAACAATATAAGAGCTAAAAAATATTTGCGATGCTCATACCCGTCCCTGGTCCCTTGAGGGCCGTTTGGTGAAGGCCGTGTGGTACTATGCCCTTATTCTGATCGTTGTTGTTATTTTGTATAATCTAGTAAATTTCTATGGTTATATTTTATTGCAGAATGACATGTTGTTCTTTATCATTAAAGATATCATTCACACCATTATATTTCACTGAATAGGGAAATATGATAATGCCAGAAAGGTCCTCTCTTTGTTATTAAATTTGTAATCCATTCTTGCACTTATTACTTGTCAACTTAATACGTACTACTTCTTTCATGGTACATATTGCAAATGTTACTGGCAATAAGTTATGACCAACTGCCAGTCGTTGCGCTCCTTGGTAATCCATTTGTTGATCAGACGGCATCAGATGTGGTTCAGGTATATCTATACCAATAAATAAAATTGGAGTGTCTGTTTGTAATGTCAAAATAATTGGTTTTTTCATGCTCACACGGTTATTTGCATGACACCTATGCCTAAAATAGCAATTAAAAAAATTTTGTCTGTCTGTCTGTCTGTCTGTTTGTTCTGGGTAATCTTCAAAATGGCTGGACCGATTTCAAAAATTCTTTCACCAATGGAAAGCTATAATATCAGGGCGTAAACTAGGCTATATTTTATCCCGGTATTCCCACGGCAATGGGAACTACGCGGGTAAAACGACTATAACCGAAGCGAAGCGAGGGCGGGTTGCTAGTGGTAAATAAAACTCTTAGTCATCTTTTACGACAGCCACGAGTAATATAAGCATTGGTATTATTCGGGTACGCTACCGAACAGCATAAAATCACATCATCTATCAGCTTTTCAATCATCGACATCACCAGCTTATCGAAGTTCATTAATAGAAGCAAGTCACTGTTACTAATGCCTTGATTTCAATAATCCACTCTCTAGGTTAATCGGTTAGGTCTATCCTCACTGATGTTTTGCTAACAAAGCTCTGGGACATTGTCCGACCAACTACAACCTAAGCAAGTCTACCATTGCACGCGTACACATTTACCCTTGGGACTCATCGCGCCGATAATGGAGTGTATCAACATTGTCTTACCTGGCGTGTTCAATCGACTACTTCAATGAATCAGCTTAGTACAGATGATGTTGTTGATAATATGGACTCTTCTTTTGGGAACAGGCTATACTTTCGTCACATCTCTCCCAAGCTACCCAGGACAACGGGGAGGACGAGAGATGGCTTGCAACTCCATGACCTATCGTACGCTATCTTATTATCCACGGTATCGAACTATCGTCTTTCGTAGTATATATTTATAATACTACAAATTTTATTAGCATCTTATTACTTATACTTCAGGCAACAATGTGATAATTTAATTCACTTGGCTAATTTGCTCTGATAGAAATTCTCTATTTTCATGATTACGTATAGTTATATGGACTACAAAAAATATTACATCATACTATGGTCAATGAATAGGCGTAGCAAATCTTTGTCATTGAATTGGATCTCTCTTCGACAAGGCCAAAGATCTTGCAGAAATGTATTCTAGTTTTTTTTATTGTATCTGATGTGAATGCAAGAATAAAATACTATTTATTTAAACTTGATAACACAATAAACGTTTCTAAAATCATATCTGATACTCGATGAACCAAGATATATAAATAATATCATAAAAACGAATATGAATCAGTTTGTTTAATTATTTTTAGCTGACTAGGCGACACCGACATTCCGCAATTATTCTAAATTTTGCAGGTTTGTGCTAAAAAAAGTATGCTTCAACTTTATATTACATAGATTATAACTCTTAAACTCTCTAAAACGTTTCGCAGTAAGTAGCCAAAAACAAAAAAAAAACACTATTTTTAATTACATTGGAAACTATTAAGATGAACTCGTACAAAACTACAAAATCTTTAGATATTATAATAATGTAAATATAAATTTGTAATATTTTGATGAGAATAAGATCTAGCTCTGCCAAAAGGAGGTAATTTATTAATTCTTCTGGCAAGTTTAAGGGCTCGAGTTTAAAATGAAATCAAAAATTACCGACTCTATAATAAATAAAACTACTGAAAGTATTGACCTCACTCATACTTAATTTTTTAGTAATTCTACATTATTACTCCCGAATACAAGGAAATCTAACATATAAATACAAATAAAATGACGACTTTAGTCATATTTTTTTTTATAAAATATACAGAATACGCCCGAAACAGGGACGCGACCTCGGTCAATTCGTATTGCTATTTTGATTAAATTTCGACAGGGCAATGTATATTGTTGCTTTTATGCACTATGGAGAAAAATTGCCTAGTCCGTCATATACATTTCTTAAGTTATGATTCGATATTAAAAATATCACATATTTTAAGGATCCATAAATATTATAATATAAATATTCTTATGAATTTAACATGTTTTACATGAAAAATCTCTTGCATTTACTGTTTGCAATAAATAAAATATCATCACTTAGCCAAGTTATTTCCGAGAACTTTTAACTTTACTATATTCATATTATTCATACATCATTAGGTATCATCCTCATTATTATCATCATTATCATCATCATCATCATCCTCCTACTCTTATATCAATTAATTGGGGTCGGCCCAGTATGTCCTCTTCTATTCACATAACCCTATCTCTGCGTTCACTCGCTTTCTATACTAGTAATGTCTCACGCAATCCATCCATCTTTTCTTCGGTCTTTTTTTTTCTATTGTTGATGGTGGCAAATGAGTAAACAGCACACCTGATGGTAAGTGACACTGCCGCACATGGACCTTTGCAATACCAGGGGCCCAGCTAGGCCGTTACCTACCGTGAAAAAAATGCTTTCTTTTTTTTTTTTTTTTTAAGCTCCCTTACCATTCCTGCCACACGTTCTACCCTTACTGTTAATACCACAACTTTTTTTTTTCTGTTTGGACTAGGAGTGTTAGCCTCAGATGGCTGTTACACCCTTAGGCGGACTAGTGGTGAGCGCTGAGGGCTCTCAACCCAAGCCACAATATTATTTTCAACCCGTCTTATATTTATATGCATGCTACGTTAAGCGTTCGTTATTATTATTCCTTTTCTCGTATTATTAAAATAATAACGCTTATTGACGAGTAGACCTATAAAATAGTTAAGCCTTCATGAATTTTTTACAAATAGTATAGTAAAAATTAACGCAATAAAATTTTAATTTCACATTCCATTCTCACGGACAAAAGTATTTAGGTGTAGCCGTTATGATTAATAAATTGTGAATACATTTTTGAATTAAATAATAAATAAAACACTAGATACAAGAGGCAAGATTAAATTAATCTCTCACAGGTCAACTGAAAGAACTAATATAAACAGTATTAAACAAAACAGTATTAAAAACTTAGAATAATAACGTATAGAAGGATAGTGTCGGTACTTTGAACGACCGAAACATGAATCTAAAAATACAACATGCGCGCCGACGATTACACACGTACACACGCACATCACTGTACAAATTATAAAATCAAATTTTGTTTTTATTAACATAAATCGTCAAAATACTTTTAAAAGTAATGTTAAAAAATGTGTTGTGACACCATTTGAATGCACAAATCCTCATAATTACCTATTTATTTTTTAAGAGATGCGTACGTACGTACAGTACAGTGACCTTGTACATTACGGAACGGTTCCGGCGTAAGCTCCATTAGGTTCCAATTGAAATGCTTCACTTTTTGTGTGCAAACTTACCTTCTATACGTGATTATTCTAAGATTAAAAATTAGTAATAATATTTTTTTTTTTATTTATTTATTTATTACTTCATGTATTGAGTACAATGGCGGACTTAATGCCAAAGGCATTCTCTACCAGTCAACCATAGGTAGTGCAGAGATAATAATTGGTAGGCACATGTGTCGAGAAAGAAAGTCATATGATTAAAAAAGACAAGGGAATACATAAGAATATACAAGAATACATAATACATACCAAATATACATAGATAAAAACACATAAATACGATATATATATATATATATAAATATATAAAATATACATAAATATATACATACATAGTATATATACATAATTATACGAATATTATATTATATAAGTTGCGATGATTCTGCTAATTCATTTAGGACATGTAAACGAACTCTTTTCTTGAATGTGTGACGGCTAGTAGACATTCTGATGTCCAGAGGTAGCGAGTTCCAGAGGAGAACCGCCTGGACAAGAAAGGAAGAATGAACACGATCGGTATGGTGAGATGGACAAAGTAGCAGCAGATTGTTGGCGGAACGCAGGTTTCTGTTGTGATTAGTGGAGAGGTATTGAAATAAACAAGATAGGTAGCTAGGAGAATTAGGAGAATTAAGAATAGAGTATAGCAGAGTAAGGGCGCGCATACTACGGCGTTGGCGAATATCAAGAAAATTTAGTTGAGAACGATAGGAGGAAATATGGTCATACTTGCGAAGATTAAATATGAATCGAATGCAGTTATTGAGAAGACGGTCTAGTTTATTAAGAAGATCTGCATTCAGGTCAAAATAACACACATCAGCATAGTCGATTAGGGGAAAAATTAAGGTTTGAACAAGCGTTGTTTTAGTTCTTACCGGTAAAAAGTGTCTCAACCGATTAAGAGCACGCAAGCTACTGATGACTCGCTGACTTGTTCTGGCGACGTGAGTTCTCCAGCTGAGAGTAGAGTCTATGTACAAGCCAAGGTCTTTGACAAAAGGGGATAGTGGTACAATAGAACCGTTGTACGATATAGAAGGGAGAGGTATGACGTCTACTCGGCCTATTGTACGCTGACTACCCACAATTATCGCTTGGCACTTAGTAGGGTTTACCGTCAGCCCGAACCGGTCACACCAGCTTTTTATGTAATCTAAATCCCTATTTATTTTGGCGATTGCTAATGGGATATCTTCCACGCTCACTTGACAGTACAGTTGCAAGTCATCGGCATAAAGATGATACGAACACTGAAGATTATAAGTGATGAAGTTAATAAATATAGAGAATAACAAAGGAGAGAGTATGCCGCCTTGAGGGACGCCAGCGTGGAGGTCGCACCAATTCGAGTAGCTATCTTCAATGCGAACACATTGCTGACGCCCCTGAAGATAAGAAGAGAACCATTCTAGTGCGTTAGGCGAGATCAGGAAGTGAGATAGGATAGCTAGAAGGATATCGTGACTGACAGTATTGAAGGCATTTGAGAAGTCTATTAAGACTAAAACGGTGACATTGGTTTTTTCCATACCAGTCCTAATATCATTGGTCACTTTGAGGAGAGCGGATGTTGTACTGTGGCCGGGTCGGAAACCGGACTGGAACTGGCATAAGAGATTATTACCAAAAACGAAGTCGGATAATTGCTTATGCACACAAGCTTCCAGCACCTTAGAAAGAAAAGGAAGAATAGATATAGGACGGAAATGATTAGCAAGAGAAGGATTAGGAGTTTTAGGCAATGGTATCACGTAAGCCTTACGCCATAGTGATGGAAAACGGCCAGATTCAAGGGAAAAGTTAATTATATGTGAAATGATAGGAAGAAGATAGTCTAGTATTGCCATGATCATACGACGACTAACGTAGTCACAGCCCACAGCATTAGATTTAATAGATAGGATAATTTTTTTGATCTCGTCCAACGCAACTGGAGAAAAATGAAATGGATAGGTATTAGATTGAGGAAGATGATTAAGATAGTCTAAAGTGTGACATCTGGTATTGTGATCCAAAGGAACAGAGGAAGTAAAGTACTGATTGATATCATCCAAACCAACTGTCACCTGAGAATCTGAGTGACAGTGCTTACCAATACCCAGAGTCCCTAGAAACTTCCAGGTATTAGCAGCGGAAGAAGAAGAAATATTGTCAAGAATGTGGCGGCGTTTAGCGTTACGAATCATCTGATTAGCCCGATTCCTTGCAGCTTTATACCCAGACCAATGTTCATCGCACCGGTTGCTTCTATATTTCCGATATGCACGGTCTCTGCGTCTCATTGCCATACGGATGTCCTCTGAGATCCAGGGTGCTGGCGGACGTTTCAATCTAACTTTTCTAACCGGTGCGTGAGTATCGTAGAGGTGGTGGATTATTTCGCCAAAACTACGTACCTTTTCGTCAACGGAAGAGGACGCTTGTAAATGGTCCCAGTTGATTGTTGAGGCATCTCTCTGAAGATCATTTAGATTGATTCTACTAAAACAACGCATGTACAAAAATTTGGGCTTAGGCTTAGGAGGTTTCAAGACGTAAGAAAGGAAAATGAGATCGTGGTGAGAGAAGGCAGGGGCAGGAAATTGGCCGTAAGAGGAGACAAGAGGAAGGTTGGAGGTGAGGATTAGGTCAAGCCATGTGTCATTGCTATCCCTGTTGTGGTGAGTAGCGTGTAGGGGTATGGTGTGTAAATTGGCAGACTCAATGACTTCAAGGAGTTTTTGGGCACGTGGTGATTGGGACGGGAGAAGGTCAGTGTTAAAATCGCCCATAATGATGTGATGTGAATATTCTGACCCTAAAGATTCCAGAATCGAATCGAGACTGGAGAAGTAGTCGACATTGGGAGGACAGTATACGACACCGAGAACGGCTTTAGCCCCTTCGGTAGATATCTCTAAAAAGAGAAACTCAGCAGAGGAAGATATTAACAGTGGTATTATAACACGCACATTGAATAGTCGACAATGAACATAATCCAATTGTCTGCACAATGTGTAGTGGCGGTATTTGATGTGGTGACGAATAAAAACAATACAATTCACTAGTTTTACCTGTGAGAGTTGTAAAAAACGATTAAGGGATATCATATGCATAGAATATTGCCTCATGCCGCCCTAGCCGAGGCCGCGGGTGACGCGACTGGGGATTAGTCCGTCACCCGCCGAGAGGCCGACCACGCGAGGAAAGACCGACGTCCTCCACGAGAGGGGGACGTCGGTCGATGGGAGGGTACCCCAATAGGGGGTATTCCGTCGGGCCGACCACTGTTGTCAAGTAACCCTGCTCCGGTGGTCGGCCCAACGACGAAGGCGACGTGGTTTTCCGGTGGGTTGCGGGTGTTGCGTGCTTACGCCCCTCTGTCGCCCTGGACGGAGTGGTGCGAGTAGCGCGCCGACTGCAGCCTCCCAAAAAAAAAAAAAAATGCATAGAATAAAAGAAAGAAAGAAAGAAATTTTATTTTGAAAACCTCACACAATATAGACACCAACGAAAGAAATAAAAACTACTAACTAAAAACAAGGAGTCGAATATGTGAGGCCAAAATATGGTGCCCATCTCAGCTTATGGTACAGTAAATATGATACTACACCGCTGATATTCTGATGGACCCGTACAATCAAGTCGCGGAAGCAACAATATATCCAAAACAAATGTATTTAAAAAAAGTTAAACAGTAATATCTATGCAAAAGTAAGCAAACTCGAAATAGAGGCTATGCCCACACGTTTGACAAACGTGGTATGGTAGGCCAATTACTTGCCCATTGTAACGGAGGCTCGAGCGCAACAGTGGGACGTATATGAACCGAGAGAGATGAGATGTCTATGAATTCGATCTCGTAAGAGCTAAATAAAGACACGTCAAGCCAAGTGTTGTAAGTTCTTATGCTTAAGAGAATTCCAATAATAGCAGAGAAAGAGAATATTAGCTCTGAGAGCTTTCCGTGTGGTGACGGAGTAAGAATACAATTCACCACCCCCTATCTTACCCGTGGGTGATCGTACGAGACGACTAAGGGATATAAAACGCATATAACATCTATGCGAGAGAAGGAAAACTCGAAATAAAACCCTATACCAACACGTCTGACCAGCGTGGTATAGTAGGTCAATTACCCTTCCATTATGGAGGAGGCCCGAGCCCAGCAGTGGGACGTACGTGGGCTGAGATGATGATGATGGGTGTGACTTATGTTCGTTAGTGAAACTTTTACAATGTTTTCATGACAAAAAATTGTTCCTTAAAGTGTTTTTTCTTAAACAAATCATTTGATAAAACAATATAATCTATACCAATAAATAAAATTGGAGTGTCTGTTTGTAATGTCAAAATAATGGGCTTTTTTCATGCTCACACGGTTATTTGCACTATACTTATGCCTAAAATACAATTTATATTTTTTTGTTTTTCTGTCTGTCTGTCCGTCTGTCTATCTGTCTGTCTGTCTGTTTGTTCCGGGTAATCTTCAAAACGGCTGGACCGATTTAAAATTTCTTTCACCAATGGAAAGCTATAATATCAGGGCGTAAACTAGGCTATATTTTATCCCGGTATTCCCACGGGAACGGGAACTACGCAGGAAAGACGACTGAAACCGAAGCGAAGCGAGGGCGGGTAGCTAGTAATTTTATATGTTTAAACACATTAAAATGCTTTAAACGCGTTGTGACGGAGTAAGAATACAATTCAACTCCCCGTCCCTTACCCGTGGGTATTTTAAAAACAAATAAAGGATATATTATGCAGATAACATCATTACCGAAGAAGAAGAACTATACCGACATATCTGATCGGCGTGGCATAGTAGGTAAATCAATTTCCTTCTCATAGTGGACGTCAGAATAATAACTCATAGAAGCTCAATTCGCCCACTAAATTGGAGGTATTTAAATTGGAGCCAGAAATGGCTCCTTACGGCGGATCGTGACATAGTAGAAGGTCACTGCGTACAAGGCAACTGTAACTAACAACTGTACAACTGCACTCATATAGTGGTGTGCGTGTGTACGTGTGTAATCGCTTGCACGCATGTAGTATTTTCGGCTTCACGTTTTTGATCGCTTAAGTATCGACACTATCCTTCTATACGTTATTATTCTAAGATTGGAACGTATACGAGTTGAATTTTTGATAAAAGAAACTATTAGTTTCAAATAATGCATCAGAAATTTTATATTACCTTTTTTGAATCAATTCACAACTCAACATCAACAATTCAGGCACGCGAAAAGAAAGAAAAAAAATACAATAAATAACTTTACGCTTAAATTACTATACAAGGTCAAATTAGTTCATCGCCGTGAATTCATTTCATTATTAGATGAATTATCATTTAGTTTGTCACATATAAAAATCTATATTTAATTTATTAATAAAATTGCACGACTAACACAGTGACTGTGGCAAATTGTAATGAAATGTAATTTCTGTTCCCAGCAATCGGTTTAACGGTTCAATGGTTGCCGAGATCTTGTCCCTGAATTGTTGCTTAGCATACATTACCCAAGACTTTCCTCATCAATAAATTAAACTATAAATAGCCCAAACAATATCACAATAGTACAGTCAATCACTAAACATGAAGCTGTTAATAGCATTAGCAGCTTTCTGCCTAGCGGCAGCCTACGCTAGGGAAATTGGTGAGGAGCAAAAGGATCTTGTAGCCGCAGCCAGTGGTAAAAGTAGTCATCACGAAGAAGGAGGTGGTCATGAACATCACGCTGATCACCATCATGAGCATGGACATAAAGGACATAAAGGTCACAAAGGACACCATCATCACCACAAAGGAGATCACGGTGATCATGGTAAACACCACCATGAAGGACATCATCATGAACACGGTGGCGATCATAAGAAGCATTGGGATGAACACGATCATCATGGACATCATCACGAACATGGTCATCATCATAAAGGAGGCAAGCATGGCGGTCACAAACATCATGATAAAGGTGAAAAGGTCGATGGCTACCACAAGAAGTACCACAAGGACGAATTCCATAAGGACCATCATTTCTACGATGATCATCACAAGGAAGGCAAACACCACAAGCATGGCAAACATCACGGACATCATGATCATAAAGGAGGACATCATAAGAAGGGTGGTCATCACGAGCACGGTCATCATGACCATCATCATGGCAAGCATGGCCATCATGATAAACATCATCATGACGAAGATCATCACGGACATAAAGGTCACCACGGTCATGAAGAGCATCATCATCATCATCATGATCATGGCAAGAAGGGAGGTCATAAGGACCACAAAGACTGGGGATTCCACCACGGCAAGCACTAAGCCCTCGCCAAAAATAGGCTGTGATATTATTTTTTATTTTTGTTACGGGTTTTCATAAGTTTTTTATAAATTATATTTTAAGCTCTGTTACAAAATCGTTGATATTAAACTATTGTGTATATGAAATGAATTTTTATTCAATACCATAATGGCAAACAAAAAATATAAAACAAATAGCAACCCGCCCTCGCTTCGCTTCGGTTTCAATGGCCTTACCCGCATAGTACTCGTTCCCGTGGGAATATCGCGATAAATTATAGCCTATGTTACTCCCTGATATTATAGCTATCCAATGGTGAAAGAATTTTTGTAATCGGTTCGGTGGTTTAAGCGTGAAATCGTAACAAACAAACAAATAAACAAACAAACTTACTTTCGCATTTATAATATAAGTAAGGATGTTTTATAAAACAATGTTTTATAATATAAAACCTTTATATCACTACATAGTATAAAACAAAGTCACTTCCCGCTGTCTGTCGCTATGTATGCTTAGACCTTTAAAACTATGCAATGGATTTTGATGCGGATTTTTTAGTAGATAGAGAGATTCGAGAGAAAGGTTTATATGTATAAAACACGCATAATATGTCGCTCTTTCAAGGGTAACCTCTAAAGAAAACATGTTTCTCTTGTCTAATGACAAAAATTCTGTGAACGTTGTATATAAAAACATACTGTAGTACATTTAGAATCAGCATTAGACCCGTGCGAAGCCAGGGCAGGTAGCTAGTTATCCCTAGCCGAGATCCCTATATAATATATGTACTAGCAACCCGCCCTCGCTTCGCTTCGGTTTCAATCGTCTTTCCTGCGTAGTTCCCGTGGGAATACCGTGATAAAATATAGTCTAGGTTACTCCCTGATATTATGGCTTACCATTGGTGAAAGAATTTTTGAAATCCGTCCTGCCGTTTTGAAGATTATCTGGAACAAACAGACAGACAGACAGACAGACAGACACCAAAAAAATATGAAGTGTATTTTAGGCATATGTATAGTGCAAATAACCGTGTGAGCATAAAAAAGCCTATTATTTTGACATTACAAACAAACACTCCAATTTTATTTATTGGTATAGATAATACAAGTTCTTATATTTCACTAGCAACCCGCCCTCGCTTCGCTTCGGTTATAGGTTATAGTCGTTATACCCGCATAGTTCCCGTTCCCGTGGGAATACCGGGATAAAATATAGCCTAGTTTACGCCCTGATATTATAGCTTTCCATTGGTGAAAGTATTTTTGAAATCGGTCCAGTCGTTTTGAAGATTACCCGGAACAAACAGACAGACAGGCAGACAAAAATTTTTTAATTGCTATTTTAGGCATAGGTGTCGTGCAAATAACCGTGTGAGCATGAAAAAAGCCTATTATTTTGACATTACAAACAGACACTCCAATTTTATTTATTGGTATAGATAATAGGTTTTAAATCTCTCTCGTCGCTAATGAATGCCACTGCTATTAATTAAACACTGCCAAACTAACGTTTTATTTCGTGATTCATCATTTCAGCTTATATGTATATCGAGCCTCCTCCACAATAGAAAAGAAATTGACCTACACCTCGCTAGATATGTGTTGATATAGGGTTTAATTGCCAGTTTTCTCTCTTCTGTATAGATGTTATATGTATAGTTGTATTAACTATTAGTCTTAGTCGTCTTTCACGATACCCACGAAGAGAGGCGATAGAGGGGGGTAGTGAATTGTACTTTTACTTCGTCACCATATGGAGAACGTTTTGTTTTTCTTTTTGACGTTTTATTATACATTTTGTTCATCCATTTATTCAAATACTACTCTATAGAAATTCACTATTGGTATTCTAGACCTTTTTATATCCCATCTTTTTATTAAACAAAGTTGATTATTGTAAATTTCGAAAGACCTGACAAAATGTATTGCCCGTCTAGTGACGTATACAGAATTGAATTGCAACTCATTACTTTCCCGACGGTGTCGCAAAATCCCAATAGTGAACGTGGGTAGGTAATCAACCGATATGGTAATATATTCAATTTATGAATTATAATTAAAGTAAATATATATAGACAATATCTGGTTGACCGAGCTTCGCTCGGAATATTTTTGTCGAATTTATTTAGATATATATTAATAAAAAATAATGAAAATTATATAAAAAATTACAAAAAGAGAATAATAATAACACCGAGATTCGAACCGACGCTGTTTAAATGTCACATAATCCAAAATTAAAACAGGCCGTCTCCCCAACTGAGCTATCGTAACTCATGACGTTGACAACGAAATTTGAATTCATATTCTTTTAAAATTTAATGTCATTGTTTGTTTTGCAAAAAACACGGACAAAATAACATTTTCTATAAATAAAACCTAGCTTGATCGATTTTTTTGGACCCGAAACCTCTAGTATGCCAAGTTTCAACAAAATCGTTTGAGCCGTTTCCGAGATCCTGAATATATATATAGGTACATATATATATATATATATGTGCACATATATATCTTATATCTTTAAACGAACAATTCTTGTATATATATATATATATATATATATATATATATATATACAAGATAAGATATAAGATAAGATATTACATGCAACTTATATAGAAATGTAGGCCTCATAACAAGGGTCAGAGTCGCTCAGCGTGCTATGGAACGGGCTATGCTCGGTATTTCTCTGCGAGATAGAATCCGAAATACGGCAATCCGCAGAAGAATGGGTGTAACCGACATAGCACGAAGAATTAGCACGCTGAAGTGGCAATGGGCAGGTCACATCGCTCGAAGAACTGACAACCGCTGGGGAAGAAAGGTACTCGAGTGGCGACCACGTATCGGACGACGCAGTGGAGGACACAACTAGGTGGACCGACGACCTGGTGAAAGTTTCTGGGCGTCGTTAGATGCAGGCGGCACAGGACCGCACTTTGTGGCGTAACATGAGAGAGGCCTACGTCCGGCAGTGGACAGCGATAGGCTGAAATGATGATGATGATGAATATACAAATGTTGTATCCATCTATCCATCAGCTATTGAACATGGGGCTTCTCATGAGAATGCTACTCGGAACGGTCTTGTGCCACTTGCATCCAACGGTTACCTACGACCTTCAAGTTGTCGTAAAGTTGACCTAGAAGGTTGTCGCTGCGTCATGCGATTCGTGGTCGCCACTCGAGAATCCTTCTTCCGAAACGGTTGTCGATTTAACGAGCGATGTAGTATGCCCATCAAATGTTCTATGTAGCAGTAAATTATAAAATTCTGTAAGCTAGCTAAAATCCAGTTTAATACTTATAAGAAACAAATGACCTGTATATAATAAACTTAATATTATCAATTATTATCATCTTCGAAACTATCATCTTCGCTCGAAAGCCTATTAAAGTTTGGTAGAAATTAGATCTAATATGACAGTGAATAATCCTAAAGTCGTTTATCGAGACTTACTTCAGTTTCAAATTATAACTTTTCGAAGGAACTATGTCTGAGTCTGATAATTGAGCATTTATTGACTAGGAACTTTGTATTATAAATCGAATAACAAATATTGTATAATACTTAATAAATATTCATCATCATCATCTCAGCCTATATATGTCCCACTGTAGTGCTCAGGCCTCCTCCATAATAGGAGGGAAATTGATCTACTATTCCACGCTGGTCAGACGTGTTGGAATAAGGTTTTGTTTTGAATTTTCCTTATCTTCCACAGATATTATATGATTATTATATCCCTTAGTCGTCTTTTACGACATCTACGACATCCAAGATAAGGAGTGGTGAACTGTATTATTAATCCTTCACCAGGCGGTCAATAGTACATATTAAATACCAAATACTTTAATTGTGATATCAAATAAACAATCATGACGTCAATCGTAAATGATGTAAGTTTTATTCTATATGATGGAAATTTTGGTATATTTATTATGATCATACAGTACAGTTTTATATTTTTTTCAGTTAATTCAGTTTTATATTTTTCTAGTGTTAGACACAGGGCTAACAAAAGAGGGAAATCCCCATAATCACCAGAAATAACAGGCTTTTTTTTTTTTGGGGGGGTGGGTTGCGGTCGCCGCGCTCCTCGCACCACTCCGTCCGGGGCGACAGAGGGTCGTAAGCACGCACACCCGCAACCCACCCAGGATGCACGTCGCCTTCATCGTTGGGCCGACCACTGGAGCAGGGTGACTAGACGTCAGTGGTCGGCCCTACGGAATACCCCCTATTAGGAGTACCCTTCCATCGATCGACATCCCCCCCTCGGGGAGGACGTCGGTCTTTCCTCGACAAATAACAGGCTGTCGATCACAATTGCTGTTATAAATCATTTACAACTTTCATGGAAAAATAAGGAGTAATGACAAATTATATTAATTAACCTACTACCATCATCATCATCACAGCCGACATACGTCCATGTTGGGCTCGAGTCTCTTCCATAACGGGAGAGAATTTGACCAACTATACCATGCTGATCAGACATGGTCAGTCAGTTGGTATAGGGTTTCATTTCAAGTTTTCCTTCTTTTGCACAGATGTTATGTGAATATTATATCCCATAGTCAGCTTTTACGACATCCACGGGCAAGATAGGGAGTGGTGGATTGTGTTCTTACTCCGTTACCACTCGGAACATATTACAATACATTAATAGTAATCACTATTGAGTATACATTAAAATACATATATTCTAATAGCGCCTATTGAATTATTTTTGTTTTTACACAAATCTTTGTCTATATTGCTTACATCAGGCACTTATCCGGCCGGATCCGTTTGAATACACATACTAAGTAGACCAGTGCCGAAGCCTTCAAAAATGGTAAAAGTGAAAAAAAAATAATAGTAGGATGAAACCCATTAGAAAAGGAGGGGAATATGATAAAAATTAAAGGAAAAATAAATATTTTAAATCAAATAAATTACAATGTATTTGGGGCATAATAAGGTAAGGTTTCACCAAATTTCATAACAAATTTTTTTTTTTTGAAAACGCTAAATATAAAAAACCAAAAACTTGGTTATTTGAATTTTTCACCTAAATTTTGAGGTTATGTGAAGAAATTGTAAATACAAAAGTTGTAGATCTTTTTATTACCTACAACTTTGTCCTTTAACTTTTTTCCGTAAGACTTGTAGTTTTGGCGGAAATCGAGATAAACCATTTTTACCCTTAAAAACCCACCCCCTCCCACTTCCCGAACTCGGATCGCCCGTAATTTATTCTTCCTTTCATTTTTATCGTATTCCCCTCCTTTTCTAATGGGTTTCATCCTACTGTTATTTTTTTTGGTTTCAAAAATTATCGACCCTGGTCTATAGCCTCATCGTAACTTCACTTATTGTCAATGCCTTTATATGGTTAATCTATTACCAAACTTAGGATAACAATCGTAACACCTTGATTACCAGTTCGTGCGAATATTGAGTATTCCATCGAGAAACTACACTTACTATTACTATATAGATAAAAATTATTAAATACTACCAACCCGCCCTCGCTTCGTTTCGGTTTCAGTCGCCTTACTCGCGTAGTTCCCGTTCATGTAGGAGTTCATCATTTCATCATTTCGACTCATATACGTCCCACTGCTGGGCTCGAGCCTCCTCCATAATAGGAGAGAAATTGACTTTACTATGCCAATGCTGGTCAGACAGGTATAGGGTTTTGTTTCGAGTTTTTCATCACTTGCATAGATGTCATATGCGTATTATATCCCTTAGTTGTCCTTTACGACACCCGCGGGTTTGAAAAGAGGGATGTTATGAATTGTATTCTTACTCCGTCACCACACGGAACATTCCTGTCGGAATACCGGGATAAAATATAGCATATGTTATTCCTTAATGTTATAGCTTTCCATTGGTGATATAATTTTTGAAATCGGTTCGGTGGTTTAAGCGTGAAAGCGTAATTAAGCTAAGGTATAATCTTCACTGAAATATAGTCCATAATCTGAAGTACTATAGTGTTTTGTGATAGTGGTTATGAACCCTACCAACCTTCACATTGCTCCCTACCAACCTTCGCCACTTGGTCAACAATAACATTTTTAAGGAAGGTTGACGTCAGGCGGACAGCCGTTCATAAAACTATTGCCAATTAATTTGCCAATATGTATGATGGAGGACTGTATATTGCGTAGATCCCCAGTAATTAGGGATAAGGTTTGGATGATGATAAATCTAAAGTACTATGGTTAAACAGAATACAACACTGATCCTTGACCTGCCCAGTTAGTTTCCAACTGCTTTTTGCGATTTATGTCAAGTCCTTCAAGGAGAAGATCTAATACGGCATCATCCGATACACTTTACAAATCATGTCGAAATGGTAATGGACTAATAATATAGTTAATGTTAGCACCACTACTTCTTTTCTAACGGACAAAGCAAAAGAAAATTAAGCAAGTAATCAAGGAAAGGCAAACTCGAAATAGGCATGTTAAATCTTCTGCATTGCACGATCTAGTTAGCTAATTTCTTAATTGACAAGTCAGAATTACTATATTGTAAATACCCTATTTTGAGGTGAATCTCAACGTTATCCAACAAAATAATAAATTTTTTTATCTAACTTTATGCTTCATTAATGGTTTGTGTATTCTACTCTAGTGGAATGCAAAGCTCGCCGCACACTAAAACATTAATGTAACCACTAGTACAAGTTTACTCATACCAGTTCGGAACTAATACAGCTAAGTGGCACGAACTGCATCACTAGTTAACTACTTTTCCGATATTTATTCGCATTGGTGTTCTACGTATATTAGTCGAAAGACTTTTTGTGTACTCTAGTTATGACTAACGAGTTTGGTCGGTTTTTCATTACAGGTAAATCATTTTTTTAATTAATCTTCTAGAACATTTATATAGCTATAAAAAAAACTATTTTACGTAAGTAGTAAAATAGTTTTATTTACAATGTAAATATAAGAAGTCATTATTTATATAGTTTTTCAACGTGCAGTATTCACAATAATTTTGTTCATAATTAAATTAAACGATAATAAACAATTATTGATTTAATATGGCAGCTTATAGTCGATAAAATATAGCTTGATCTCTGTGACAGATGTCAACAAAACTGACGAAGTAAGTTTGAACGAGTGACATGCTTACAATTTTATTTTGCATCACATAAATTTTCATTCTTTTCGTGCCAGTTTTGTTGCAACAAGTGCAATATATTATAAATATAAAAATATTAATATTCATGCCTAGAGTGTTACCTCGTAAGAACTGCAAACCTAGTAAACATTTTATAGAAAAATGACGCTTACGCACGTACAAGATTATACTAGACTGAAAATAAAAAAGAGATGGGACAGTCGATAGACGTAATTCGATAACCGATCTTTATAAAATTTTTCATAAAGAAATACACCCAAAATAGTACCTAAATAAATCTTTCTATATTTTTTACTATTACAAATACTATGTACGCATTGTTGTCAATAAACTAAACATGTTCATTCATAAAACAGTCGCAATTGATCAATTGATCTAACGACTGTCCCTATTATGGCAAAAAAATTATAAATGTTCCAGCAGGAACGCCCCAGTGATGATAACAATAGTGATGTTGACCTTGATTGTACTTCTTTCGAATAATTAAAAAAGTCAAAAACAGTTTTTTTTTTCATTTAAATTTAAAAAGATTTTCATTGATTGTATTTCAATAATAATAGAATATCATAATTATAAAACTAAAGAGTTTTATCGATAAAAACTACGGACTTTATCGGAAACGTGACAGCACTAGTGACAACTGTCACAGAGATCAAGCTATATTTTATGGACTATAATAAGCCGAAATAATTACGATCTTGGGACCCATCCCCAGCCAGACATTGATTTTAATTTAGCATGACTTTTTATCACTTCAAAGTCCTTGTAGCTAGTAAATTAGGTGAAATTATTATTGCTTATTAATTATTGCTAAAAAAGAAAAAGTATTCAAATTGAAATAATGAGCTAAATACTGCTATACCTACTAGGTAATCCATATTTGAATAAAAATAAATATTTGTCAAATTATTCCACTCTTTTACGATGTGTATACATTGTGAATGATAGTACAAAATGTTTATATGACCCAAATAATGCTAATATTATAAATGCGAAAGTAAGTTTGTTTGTTTGCTACGCTTTTACGCCTAAACTACTCAACAGATCTTAAAAATTCTTTACATTGTCAGCGAATGTAACACACACCATATTTAATCCCCGTATTCCCACATGACTGATTTTAAAAACTCTTTTATTAATTGATACCTACAATATCATGAAGTTTGATTGATTCTCGTATTGCCGCAAACGGGATCCATGTGGATGTGACTAAGGGATTATGCTAAAATACATAAAAAGCTGATGAGTTTCTTTGTTTAAACGCGCTCATCTCGGCAATTAGAAATTGAATTTGAAAGTGTTTTCTCTTAGTTAGTCTGTCTTCCGTACCATAACAGAGTAAAAATACAAATTACTAGTTCTCTTGCCCGTGGGTGTCGTTTAAGACGACTAATTGTTATAATATGCAGATAACATAAATCCAGGCAAAGGAAAATTCAAAATAAAAGCCTATGCTAACATGTAGGATCAGCATGGTACAATAGGTCAAATCGCCTCTCATAAAGGAGGAGGCCAGAGCCTAACAAGTGGTGGAACGGGTCTCTCCCTTCCCTCCATAGTGGTTGAGGAGAGTGTTGGCGGCTCTAGTAGTTAACTCGTGATCGGGGGCCGCTTGCGGGATCTGGTCCAGCCATAATTGTTTGAATTATATTAAGTATCTTGCGGTTCGAAGGGCATCACAGTGGAGCTAGTTCTTACAAAACATGTACACAATTGTATATCTAGTAAGAAGAAAAAACAATTTAAAAATAATAGACAAGCCCGCTGAGTTTCTAGCCGGATCTTCTCAGAAGTGGTCGCGTTCCAATCCGGTGGTAGTATATTTTTTTTGGAAATTGTAAACCTGACAATATGTAAGTGCCCTCTCTGGGTTTATGCATAATAAATTATTTGAATTTGGATAATGGAAGATATATGGGCTGAGATAATGATGAAGAGAGATTATACTTTTAAATATACTTATATAATACTAGGCTATAAAACATAACACTATGAATGCCAAGCCATGAATATTACTTAATTAGGCAAATAAAAACAGCAAGATGTACTTAATGTTTTAATACACATGGTTGCCATAACATCCGCCGTAATAACAAGTTCCTTATAAAATGCCATTGAAGAATTATGTACAGGAATTATTTCAAAATATATAAAATTAAATCAAAATAATAATAAATAATTAAATATGTATGTATTGTTTGATGCTGTGTGGTAGCGGCTTCGAATACTACCAATCCTTGCTTTGCTCGTGGGTGTCGTAAAAGACGACTAAGAGCCCTAGATTGACCCGGACCAACTCCATCTGGTACCATTTGGGTCAACAACGGTCAGACATCATCTCTGCAGTCACTCCCAGACTATCCAAGCCATGCCTCACGCAGCCCATCCATCTTTTTCTCGGTCTTCCTTTACCGCTAAAGCCTTCAACATTCATACCCAAAACTTTTCTCACAACATTACGTTCATCCCGCCTCATCACATGTCCATAGCATGTATGTCGGCCGTTCACTCCTTAACTTTCCGTCATTGGCCCAACTTTCAAACTTAATGCGCCAAATATATAATCGTTATAACAGCATCGAATGTAATGACAACGACGCGAATATATAACATGTTCGAGATAGTTGTACTATAGCAAGCCCAGGGATTTGGAATACAAATCGGTTTAGTTATAAAACTGTGAGCCTTATACATTGTGTAGTATCCAATGTACTGTTTAACGAACCAGTACTGTACTTGTTACATTATGTTCTAGTTTTTGTTTAGTCCAAATATTCATTTTGGATATAGGATTGGATATCGAATTCCTGTTTTGCGGCTTAAGCATAAGATACAGTGCTTTGTTTTTATTCCCAAATGTGTTGTGGAACTGTCTGCCTAGCTTTTTCTATTTTCTGTGCCAACTTATTTTTGCTTACTATACTTTATAAAAAATATATAAAGCAAGGATTTTGTTCAAAGCGAGCTGGTAAAGGCAAATTAATATTATTACTATAAAGCTCTTAGGTCTTTCTCTAGGCTATAAAATATGTTGATACATAAAAAACGTATATATTTTTCTCTTACAGGAGCATTTCGACTAATATTAATATAGCTAAGAAAGTAATAGTATAATCATTAAACTTTTTCAGCTCATATAATCGCCGCACTGCTGGGCTCGGCCTTCCTCCAAAATAGAAAGTAAATTGACATATTTATTTCAAGTTTTCCATCTCTTCCATAGATGTTATAGGCACATAATATCCCTTAGTCGTCTTTTACCACACCACGGGCAAGGTGGTGAATTACATATATTATACGTTCTTAGATTATCAACACTAAATCTAGATCACCCCATCTAAACTATAGGATGATCCATAAAATATAGGATGATCTCTGTGACAGTTGTCCCTAGTGCTGTCACGCTTACGATAAAGTCCGTAATTTTTTATCGTTAAAACACTTTATTTTTATAATTGTGATTTTGTATTATAATTAGAATACAATACAATTAAAATACAAATTATAATTAAAATACAATCAATGAAAATCTTTTTGACTTCATTTCAAACAAAACTATTTTTTGAGCGTTTTAATTATTGAAAAGATCGAGACAATCAAGGACTAGGTCACTATTATCGTTATCACTGGAGCGTTCCTGCTAGAACATTTATCATTTTTTGCCAAAATAGGGACAGTCTTTAGATTAATCGATCAATTACGACTGTTTTATAAATAAATATGTCTAGTTTATTCACAATAATGAGTACATAATATTATCATTTACTCTGAGACAAAAAGTAGTTTTTAATGTTTAATTAATTCAATTTATATATTTTAAAAGGTAACTGTCTGTTTTAATTGTAAAAAAATATGTTGAAAGTTTTATATAAGTACTGTATTGGGCTTATTTCTTTTATAAATAATTTAATAAAGATCGGTCATCGATTTACGTATATCGGCTATCCCATCTCTTTTTTATTTGCAGGCCAGTAAGACCTTGTACGTGCGTAAGCGTTAGTTGTGTATAAAATGTTTACTAGATATTTCAGTACTTACGAGGTACATTTTAGACATGAATATTAATATTTTTATATTTATAATATATTGCAATTCAGTTACAATAAAACTGGCATGAAAAGAATGAAAATGTATGTCATACAAAATGAAATTGTAAACATGTCGTTCGTTCAAACTTACTTCGTTGGTTTCGTTGACATCTGTCACAGAGATCAAGCTATATTTTATGGACTATAAGAAAGTTTAACTCGGCGATTTGTGATGAATTAAGAATAATATTAATACATAAGTGATAATAATTCATCCCTTTAAGCCGTAAAAATCGACTAAAAGGGCTTAGTATTTTCCTGAGAAACTTGTAACGTGGTCTGTGGTCTCCTAACCACATGTAAAATATGGTGATTATTTTGTTATCCCTCATTTTTGGGGCAGTCTACGTCTAAAAATTGATGTCAGCAGGCTGATGAATATCTAGGATTAACGTTTTAGTGATATACTTAAATAAATTCTACAAATATTTTACTATTATAATAAATCAAGGTTTATTAAAATATTTTCTTCGTGAGTTCTCGCGCTGCGATAGGGCATTCTCGGTGCACGTGGTGCGAGAGACAAAGTGTCATTTCATTGCGCTTATAGTCATCTTATAATTTTAGTTTTTTCGATTGTGTTTGCGCGTCGCGAATTTTGCAGGTTGACGTAATCACTTCAAAACAGGTATATTTTATTGCACTATTTATGTGATGTAGCGCATAAATTATCGAGAACATTTTTTGTCTTTGTAATTTTTTAAAACAAGGCAAACACAAAAATTGCTTATCACCTAGGTTTGTTATAAATCGAAATTATTGATGTGAAATATCTGCATATAAAACCGATTGCCAGCGTGGCGACGTATGGCGTGGTGAGGCTTTAATTTTTACATTAATATTTTCTTAAATACATAAAACGCGTAGTGAAAACGCATATGAAAATACAAGTGATCTAAAAAGTTATTACATTATAATTATAGATATATAGTAAGTAAACATTCTCGAATAAAAGGAACGAAAAAAGAAAACGAAATAAGCTACACTGGAATATCGCTTCAAGTTGTAGCCATAAATCGTCCATGTAGCCGGGCTATCCAACTTTACCAAACTCAACCTCGAGGGCATTGTATGAGATAACGACACTTAGTTGTTGAGACAGTATCTACTTGTGTTTATTAATAATATGATTTACTTGTTCTTCAACTCTAGTGCTGGATATATCTATTCCAAAATCCAAAAAGTTTGCTATATTTAGTTTGCTTACCACGAGAGAGTGTTGACAGATTTTATTCCAAGTCAGGTACCATATATACGTATCATCATCTGAGCTTATGTATTATTAGTGGTAGGACCACATTGTAGACAGTTATCTCTCTATAGCCGCGGGCCGGTCCGTCTCACAGAAAATCGACGTGTGAGTAGTAGCAATTTGTTAATGCGCTTTGTTCGGTGAGCGAGAGAGCCGGCAGCCCAACTTCCTAAGGGTGTTTTCGTGCGGTGGGATTTGGTGATGCCTTTAGGTACTGAACCTCATTTCACGCATTCGCACTCCCTTTACTTTCTTTACGGTAGGCAACGGCCTAGCAAGGGTCCATGAGCGGCAGCAGCACTTACCATCAGGTGTATTATTTGCTCGTTTGCCACCGTCTGTAATAAAGATCAGATGTGTTGGTAAAGGGTTTCGTTTCGAGTTCCCCTTCACCATACCTGATAGTTGGTTGATCAGACATGTTGATATAGAGTTTCATTTCGAGTTTCCCTTTACCACACCAGATAGTTGTTTGGTCAGACATGTTGGTATAGAGTTCCGTTCCGAGTTTTCCTTCTCTTGCAAAGATATTCTGTGCATATTGTATCCCATTAGTTGTCTTTTGCAACACCCACAGGCATGATAGGGAGTGATGAATTGTATTTTTACTCCGTCACCACACGGAAGATATATACGGAAACAATAATGTTTTATTATATATATTACGGGTGATGCTTTTTCAACACTGCTACATTTGATAGAGCGCAAAATAGCTACACGTACTCTACGATCAACACTTTATTAGTACACTTGCTCTAATTTTAACACAACTTAATACGAACGGACCACAAACACAACGTGCGAGGTCAATGTCTAGGGAACGACTGAATACCGTAGCTTTCTTTTGGAACGAAGTTCCTTATCGCGCGTTGTGAAAGGGGGCTAGACGGAAAAAATTCTTACGAAAAGTTGTCACGACACTTTTTGCTATAGTAAGCTATAGTAAGCTGTGCGGCGTCGCGTTTCTCTGTCTGTCTCTCTCTCTCTTATAGAAAGCAAGCCAGATATTTTCATTTCTATTTCGCATTGAACAGTGTGGTATCGCGACGATTATTTTTGTTGAGTGTATACAACAACAAAATATAATACTACCATTGATGCAGTTTTTTCAAGACATTTAAATAAAATAGAATCCCAAACATATGTTTCCTACTTCAGTTACCACAAGCCAATTATTACGAAAATTGAGCCTACTGATTAAGTTTATATAACATTATATTTGTTAATAATAAAAAAAAATATTATTATAACTTAAAAAAAATAAAATTTTATTACAATTCCTTCACTAATTAATCGAAAGGAACTTCGTTCCATCCGGGTGTCCCTTGACACCTCTCAAGTTTTTTTTTTGTGTGTGACTTAGTTGTTGGCCTCAGGTGGCTGTGACAACTTTACCCGGACTGGTGGGTGAACGCTGAGGGCTCTCAACCCGTATACCGTAGCTAACGGGCGACCGCTTTTATAACCTTTTTGAATATCGATATTTGTAACGTTCGTGTATTGTTGGTCGATATTATTGTCTATAACATCGTGTCGCTAACATATAAAAGTATGCAATGTGAAAAATATTTTTTTTGCAAATTAATCCTTGAGCAAGACAGAAATAAATTGTACAATGTCATTTAAAGAAATATAATATTCAATTATGAGAAATCTTTATATATAAATTAGCCGTTCCCGCCCGCTTCGCTGGATGAATTTTAAAAGGAAATAAATTAAGTTTAATATATCCTTTTTATTTTTTTATTTCTATCTTTATTATATTCTCTTTCGTTTTTAATTTTTTATTTATATTTTTAATTTAGAGCTAAATGTACGTCAATGTAGATCAATAATATTATTTTCCGGGCATTTTCTAACTTCGTTTTTTATTTTTTCAACCTTCGCCTATTTTCCCTTGTTCCTCCGTTCTTCCCCTTATCCACTTCTTCGTCTTCTCTTTGACTTCCACGCCTTCTTTGACTTTTTCGTCTTCTATTTCAGTTGATTCCGTTGCGATTTCTTTTTCATCTGATGGGGTTGTATTAAAATTAAATTTATTTATTATGATTGATGTTCTGAATATCAATAAATAGAAAATTATTTATTAATTTCCACTCCTGCTGTTTTTTCGCTTGTTTAACCAAACGCATCATTCGTTCTTATTTTTTTCTCTCAAAGTTCGTATTTCTTGAAAGTATAATAAAACGTTGTAAATTCCGTCAATTAACCATTTCTAGATAAATTTAAATAATTTTATTGGCGAATTATTAATAAAAAAATTTAATTAAAAATTTATTTATATATCAATATATTTTACAAATCATTGCTTACCTAAAGTTTGAGCTTTTATCTCATGAGACCAGTTATTAGAACCAAACACATAATCAGCACACAAACATAAACTTTCAATACTTTCTCTGTCTGACATTTTTCGTTCACTTCTCATCCGTTTATGAACTAGCGTTTAATCATAAGATTAATTAAACTATGTAAAACAAATGAAATTACTGAAATAAAAAAAAAAACAATTGACTTTAACCTCTTCTATTTAAACAGTAAAAAAATCGTCATTTGAAGTCTGTAGAAGTTACGGTTTGGAAACATAAATTTAAAGTTCTAATATTGCAATCCCTATTGAAAATAGAATTTCGTAAGATTTAATTTCGTAATTCGAGATGATTTCTGCATGACAAATAAAATATTCCTATCAAATTTCGAATCTATAGAGGTTACAGTTTGGAAATTGAAATTTAACATTCTAACACCCACCCCCGCAATCCTTATTAGCGGCGGGTTGTTATAAAATCCGCTCTTAGACCATTTCTGCCTCGCATATAGATGGCTCTAGCTAAATTTCGAGTCTGTAGAAGCTATGGCTTAAAAAATAAAAATTTTCACTGTTAATACCCACCCCCGCAACCCCCTGTGGGGTGAGGTATCGTAAAATTCGATCATAGACTATTTCTACATCTCTTTCAGAAGACTCCTACCAAATTTGGAGTTTATAGGAGCTGTAGTTTAAAAACGGGAATTGTTCATTGTTAACGCCCCCGCAATCCCCTTTAAGGGATGAATTTCTTAATATCCGTTTTTATCTGACTTCTACATAACAAAAGTAATATTCCTATAAAGTTTCACGTTTTTAAGTCCTATGGTTCCCGAGATTTCGTGATAACTAACTATATACATTGGAATCCTTCGATTATCATCGAAATTTTCAACTTTTTAGCAGACTTTTAAAATTTTCTTACATACAAACCTTCTCCTGACAATTCTGAAAACAACAAAAACAAAATTAGCCTAATCGGTCCAGCCGTTCTCAAATGATACTCGGACATAGATGCGACATATCGTTTTTATCAAAAAATGGGAGTGGGTGTGCAGGGGTGCGTGGGAATGGGTGGGTGTGAGTGAGTGGGTGGGTGCGTGTGAGTGTGTGAGTAGATTCTTAGCTGAATGTTAAAGAACATAATCCGTATACTCCGTTGAAATCCATGAAAACAAAAGAATCAAGAGAAAATGATTGTCTTTTGTTTTTATTAGCGGGCAAAATGTTCATAAAAGTAAAACAGCAATAAAAAAAAGAAGGAATGTTGGGATTCGAAAAATAAATAGCCATAAACCATCTAGGATAAATTTCGCATCGAATGGTTTAGGCAAAAGACGGAGGCCCTTTTGTAAAAGACGAAGGCCCTTTTGTTCCATGGCCTGACCGCCGGGCCTCTCGCCGGTACTTCGATCACCGTGAAGTCGGTCACCATCAGCATCCAGGCCCACATGAAGTACTTGAGCCTGGTGCTCGGGCTTCCCAAATGGGCCATCGCTCAACTCGACCTAGAAATGGCCCGGGAGTCCGCTGTGGTGCAGCGCTGGGGATCAGCAGAGCAGCACATCACAGGCATGAATGGGCTTGCAGGCCAATGGAGGAATATTTTGCAGGAGGTGTGCGATGCGGCGATGGCGAGGGCTCGGCGGAGGCCGCCGCGACGTCAAGTCTACTGGTGGTCGCCCGAAATTTCTGATCTTCGGGTGACCTCCAATCGATCGCGGTGCGCCTACATCCGATGCCGACAGCGTAGGGACCAAGACGACGTCCTTGAGGGCCAGTTGCGGATGGAATATAAGAGGACGAAGAAAATTCTGCAGCTGGCCATCAGCCAGGCGAAGGAGAGGGCCCGCGAGGAGCTTCTTGTAGGCCTCGATAGGGACCCATGGGGGCGCCCGTATCAGAGAGCACGGAACAAGCTCCGTGCCTGCGGTACCCCCATCATTGAGACTCTGGACTCGTCTCTCCTGTCGAGGCTAATGGGGGAACTGTTTCCGCACTCCGTGCGACATATTCCCCCCTAAATGGCTCCTCGGTTGGTGGTGGAGGTGGAGACACCTATTCCCCCCATCACTGACGTTGAATTAGAAGTGGCCCTCTCCCGACTTCGGGGAAAGAGAAAAGCGCCTGGTCCGGACGGGGTCCCGGGAGTGGTACTCGGCATCGTCGCTAAATACTGGAAGAATACGCTCCGGGAACTGCTCAATGAGTGTTTAAGGTCCGGGCAGTTCCCGGAGCTATGGAAAAGCGGAAGGCTATGCTTGCTGCGGAAGGAGGGTCGCTCAGTCGACTCTCCTTCTGCCTACAGACCACTGGTGCTGCTGGACGAGACGGCAAAGTTGTTTGAGAGGGTACTTGTGGACCGTCTCGTCCATCACCTCGAGGTTGTCGGGCCGGGGCTGTCAGAAAAACAGTACAGGTTCAGGCGCGGCCGGTCAACTATTGACGCGCTGGCCGCCCTGAAAACCCTGGCCACCGAAGCGGTGGCCCAAAAGCAAGTAGTACTGGCAGTCTCGCTTGACATTAAAAATGCCTTCAACAGTCTCCCACATGAGACGCTGAAGGAGGCGCTCAAATTTCATGAGGTGTCTCTGTACCTCCGGAGGCTGTTGGAGGCGTACCTCGAAGGGAGGCACGTGCTCTGGGAGGGGGACGACGGGCGCATACGACATCATCGGGTAGAGTGCGGCGTTCCACAGGGTTCGGTCCTTGGTCCGACCTTGTGGAACGTCGGGTTTGACTGGCTTCTCCGGGGTCAGCTCCTTCCCGGGATGGGGGTTATCTGTTATGCAGATGACACCCTCATCACGGTGAGGGGGGCTGATTTCCGGGGGGCCGCCCGACTAGCAAGGATTGGAGTAGCGCTCGTCGTCGACCAGATAGGCATGTTGGGCCTGAGGGTCTCAAGGGCGAAGACAGAGGCCCTCCTCTTTTATGGTCCAAGCCGAGGTCTCCCCCGCAGAGCACAGATCAGTGTGTCTGGGGTTGCCGTGCCGGTGCAGACTCGGATGAAGTACCTGGGTCTGCACCTAGATAGTAGATGGAGCTTCGGGCCGCACTTTGCTCAGCTAGTCCCTCGACTCGCCAAGGCAGCCGCGGCGTTAGGTAGGCTTCTGCCAAACACTGGAGGCCCTGGATCGTCCTGCCGGCGTCTGTATGCCGGTATCTTGCGGTCTATGGCACTGTACGGTGCCCCTATCTGGGCGGAGTCTCCCACCGCCTCCAATAAGGCTAAATTGCGAAAGGCGCAGAGAGCCATGGCGGTGAGAACAATACGAGGGTACCGTACGGTGTCCTGGACTGCAGCCACACTGCTGGCGGGCGATCCACCCTGGCCTCTACAAGCTAGGGCGCTTGCAGAGGTCTACCGACTCTGCGCTGCGGCGCGGGTCGGTGGCGGAGGTATCACCACAAGGGGACTGAGTAGGGCAATAAAAACGGCCCGAAGGATAGTTATTCGGCGCTGGAGGGAGGAATTGGAGTCCCCTGTAGCAGGACGGGGGACTGTAGAGGCAATTGCGCCCCACCTCCACCGCTGGATGAAACGAAAGCACGGCAACCTGACCTTCCGGATGACGCAGGTACTTACCGGACACGGGGTCTTTGGTAAGTACCTGCATAGAATCAGGCGTGAGGAGGCCCCCGGATGCCATGAGTGTGGCGCGCCAAATGATGATGTGCGTCACACCCTGGAGATATGTCCCGCCTGGGGGCCTCAGCGCCGCGACCTGTCGGCGGTCATAGGAACGGGCCTGTCGTTGTTGACCATCATAACAAAGATGCTCGACAGCGACAGGTGCTGGTCGGCGATGGCCTCTTTTTGCGAGGAGGTCATTGCCCGGAAGGAGGCCGCGGAGCGGGAACGCGAGGCACTTGCGTCCGCTAACTCGCTCCGTAGGCGGCGGCCAGGGAGGGGGAGGCGCCGATATGCGCGTCTCCTCCCACCGCCTTGAGTGACGACAGGACGTGGCCCGACGGCCTTGCGTAGGAGTGTCGGGGATCGAATGTCATTAGACGATCTCTCCGGCACTCCGTAAAAGTGCGGTAGGGACCGCTGTTGGTTTTAGTGGGTATTCCGGTTGCATAGGCGACTGGTGAGTCCCACACACCCCCCTCGTCTGTTGCCGGCGAGGGGTAGTGCGTAAATTGCATTTCCACAGCGTTAACAAAAAAAAAAAAAAAAAGGGCCATACGCGGTTACCGCACTGTGTCGACGGAGGCAGTGTGCCTCCTGGCCGGAACTCCCCCGTGGGACCTGGAGGCGGAGATGCTAGCCGATATTTATCGGTGGGTGTCGGAGACGCGCGCCCGCGGAGGTATGGTCTCCCTGCAGGAGATCACCGCCTGGCGGGGCGACGCCCGCCGTGGAGTCATTACCCGTTGGGCAGTCCGGCTGGAGAGACCTCGGTACGGTGTCGGGACCGTCGAGGCCTGCCGGCCGGTGCTGATGGAGTGGTTGGAGCGGACGCACGGGGTGCTTTCCTTCCGGCTTGTGCAGGTGCTGACAGGGCACGGGTGTTTTGGGAAGTACCTGCACAAGATTGTCAGGAGGGAGAGCACACCATCCTGCCACCACTGCAGTTGCGACGAGGACACGGCGCAGCACACGCTCGAGGAGTGTGCTGCGTGGAAGGGGGAGCGCCGTGAACTCGTCGCGATTATCGGTGCCGACCTGGCGCTGCCGACCATCGCCAGGGAGATGCTCGTCAGCGTCAGCAACTGAGACGCGGTCGCGCCTTCTTTGAGACCGTTATCTCACGGAAGGAGGCGGCGGATCGTGTGTGAGTAGAGATCCTATTCGGCGACACGTTCCGCCGCCGGCGACTCGGGCAGCGCAGGCGCGAGTATCTGCGCCTAATGCCGCCCTAGCCGAGGCTGCGGGTGATCGGACCGGGGAATTGTCCGTCACCCGCAGAGAGGCTGACCGCGCGATGGCAACCAACGTCCCAGTACGTCGAGAGGTGAGAGGTTACCCGAAAGGGTATTCCGTCGGGCCGACCACTGATGACAAGTCACATCTGCTCCGATGGTCGGCCCAACAACGAGGTGACGTGACGTTATGGGCCCGCGCGCCGTCCTTTCATCGCCCCGGACGGACAGGACCACGCGTGCGCTTACCATAGCCTACCCATAAAAAAAAAAAAAAGAATCGAATGGTTTAGGCGTCTGTGTGGCGTGCAAGTTTCATGTCAATACGATCAGTGGATTAAGCATGAATGAGCCTCAAACAAAGAGCATTTTCATTATATATCTTATATATAAATTGCTAGCGTACGTGTATATGTCACTGAACTCCTCCTAAACGGCTGGACCGATGTTCACGAAATTTTTTGTGTGTGCTCAAGGGGATTCGAGGATGGTTCAAATTTACAACTGGACCCGGTAGGTGGCGCTGTTCGGGCAGGACAATAACATAACTTGAGAACGATTCTACCGACTCCGGCGATCTTTTTTTTTTAAATTTCTAATATTTTGTAAAAACCTTTTACGGGTAAAAAATTAGAAAAGTAGCACATAAAATTTTAAAATTTAAGGAAATTCAATGACTTTATAACCTGTGTACAGAACAACGTCTGTTGGGTCAGGTAGTACATATATAGATTTCTTGTGTACGTGTGTATGTCACTGAACTCCTCCTAAACGGCTGGACCGATGTTGATGAAATTTTTGGTTTGTGTTCAAGAGGATTCAAGAATGGTTTAGATTCACAATTGGATCCGGTAGGTGGCGCTGCTGTCGATTTCAAAGAGAATTCTTTTTTTTTAATTTGAACAGAACAGCGTCTATTGGGTCAGCTAGTATATTATAAAATTATAATAATATATATTTATGTAGATGTTTTACTTTTAAAAATGTAAAAAATGGTTGCACAGATCACATAGTAATTGAGATACCAACCTACCATATCAGTATTGTGGGTTCAAATCCAGCAAAATACTTTGGGCAATCGGCAAATTGTTGATCTAAGTCTGGATATAATTTGTTACTAGTAAATTATGTTAGAAAATTCCCCGTAATACATGGCCAATTGCGTTATGGCAGCTTGTTGTAATTTTAAAGAAAAATAAATAAAGTGTCTTCAAATCTGCATTTAATAATATCTGATGTTTACGCGAGCACTACACATTGTAAATAAAACTACTTTTACGGATTATATCGCGTTTGTATTTGATTTATGATTGCCCGACTAATACTTTACAGCATTCATGGTCATGGGCGGACTAAGATGTCTGACGTTCAAACAAGTCAACCTTATTACAGATTTTTATAATTATCTACCCGCTACAGAAAATTATTTATTAAGTTATGACCCATATTTTTATACAAATTTAATGGATTGATTGCCTACATCTTGAAACGGGCTTCCATAAAAACTTATTTTAAGCCACTCAAGAGGATTAAAGGAGGGTCAGTTCCTACCACTTGTCAAGTGTCAGATCCCTCTACAAGATGCAGGCGTTTATAAACTTGACTGTGACTGTGGTCTCTCTTTTATTGGGCAAACAAAGAGATCCATAAGAACTTGGATCAAAGAACACATAGCTGATGTGAAGCACCGCCGACACACTAAGTCTGCAGTCTGTGAACATAATCAGGAAAATTTATAATTTAAATATAAAATTTTCTGCAATAACGATGACTTGTTGGACTTGAGACATCTTAGTCCGCCCGTGACCATGAACGCTGCAAAATGTTCGAAACGTCGGGCAATCAAACATCAAATACAAACGCGATAAAATCCGTAAATTAGTTTTATTTGAAATATCAAGGAGCATCCAATGTGCTTTATATACCGTGATACCTGTGAAAAATTGCAGATATCATAATGTTTACACAACGCTGCATTTCATCTCTGCGTTTAAGCTTTGTTTGAACTCTTTTATTTCCACTCGATAATATGTTGTTGCGTGTTCATATAAGTGTTTATTAAAAGCTAACAATACCATTAAAAAGGTTATGAGTAAATAAATATAAATATAAAAATACATATCTATCCCCTATCTTGCCCTTAGGTGTCGGCAAAGACGACTAAGAGGTATTCGGATGACATTGATCCAGGTGAAAGAAACTTGAAATGAAACTCTTATCTCAATACGTCTGAGCAGCGTAATATAATAGGTCAATTTCTGTCCCAAAGTGGATAAGGCCCGAGCCCAAATAATGGGACGTATATGGGCTAAGATGATGAGATGAACACAATTATTTATTAATAAAAGCTAAACAGCGGTTCAAAGGTAGCTAGCTTATATAGACATGGTAATGGTGATTTAAACACTTATCTATATCACTAATCGAATCTTATCCCATATTATGAGTACGCATTCAACGATGGAAAATACCGTTTTTTTTTTTTTATTGCGTACGGTGGCAAACGAGCAAACAGTACACCTGGTGGTAAGTGTTGCTGCCGCTCATGAACCTTTACAGGGTCGCTGCCTACCGTAAAGAAAGTGAAGGGAGTGTGAATGCATGCATTAAGGCTCGGTGATACCAAGTGCACCACCAAAACCCTCCACACACAAACACCCTCAGAAAGTTGGGCTTCCGGCTCTCACGCTCGCAAATTTTTTTTTTTTTTGTGTGACTTAGTTGTTAGCCTCAGATGGCTGTGACAACTTTACCCGCACTGGTGGGTGAGCGCTGAGGGCTCTCAACCCGTTTAAAGTTAAGAACTGATCCCGAGGGCACCCCCTGTGGGGTACGGACCTCGGCTCGGGCGGTCGCTTTCAAAGTGGGCACTCCCACGTTTATGATTTTAACGCGACACGTCTTCCTTCCCCGTCGGCGGGGCGGTAACGTGGATATTTATTATTATTTGTCAAGGCCTCGTGGGCTGTGTATGCCTTAGTCTGGGCGAGAGTAATAATGTCGTCGGGTTCGTCGAGTATTAGTCGCGGTTGTTTAATCGCGGACATTTTAGAGGGGATGTAAGAAGCCGCCCTTACCACTAATGGGTTCGGGTGTATCGCGGCAGAGTTGAAGCAGCGGCGGGAGCACTGTTTCATGAATTGCCTGATGGTCCGCAAGCCAAGATCTATGTGAATCGCTCACCGAACGGAACGCAGTAACAAATTGCTACTATTCAGACGTCGATTTTCTGCGAGAATGTGGTACTACCCCGGACGGACCGGCCCGCGGCTGTAGACAAATAACTGTCGACAGTGTGGTCGTACCACTCTAAGACCACCAACCGTGTAAAATTTAATTATTATTCTTCTGTTTCTTATATATTACCAGTATTAGACTATATGTAAGTGTCAGTTTGATATCAAAGTGCAAGGAGTTGGTTTAAAATAAATACAAAACACGTCTACATGAGCATACACAGAAAGGGGTATATTCTAAATTAAAATCTCGACAAAGGACCATCGTTTCTAAATTATTAACCTTTTATTTGCTTACCCAAATTATGTACACAAATGAGCAATCGCTGTGAAGAGCGCTTGCTCGTACTACTATGGTGCAAATTAAGAGAGAAGTTTGATTTTATTTATTTTGCAAATAAAACTATTTTATTTCGGATTTTATCTCGTTTTTATCCGAATTCATGGTCACCGGCGGACAATCCGTGACTGTGACTATGAAGCCTGTAAAGTGTTAAAATCAAAGTGCGAATATCAAATACCAATGCGATAAAATGCCTAAAGTAGTTTTATTTACAAATGTGTAATTTACGGATTTTATCGCGTTTGTATTTGATTTTTGATTGCTTGACGTTTCGAACACTTTGCAGCGTTCATGGTCACGGGCGGACTAAGATGTCTCACGTCCAATAAGTCATCGTTATTGCAGAAAATTTATAATTATCGACCCGATACAGAAAATAGTTATTAAATATTGATCCACATTTTGATACAAATTAATTGCAAGAAGAAAATGATTCTATATGAAAAAAATTAATTGTTTATGGTTAGTAATTATTAAACATTAAAATTAATAGTAATTATGTATATTTAAAAACCTGACATTCTAGTATACTACCACCGGATCGGAACACGGCCACACTGTGAAAGATCCGGCAAGAAAACTCAGGTGACATAATGCTAAATTGATATTAATTTCGAAGGCGGCTTACTTTATATTACTAAGAGACTTTAATTTATAAAATTATTTTTAGCTAGTATTATTGTCCTCATGCCGCCCTAGCCGAGGCCGCGGGTGAAGTGACCGGGGATTAGTCCGTCACCCGCCGAGAGGCCGACCGCGTGAGGAAAGACCGACGTCCTCCCCGAGGGGGGGACGTCGGTCGATGGGAGGGTACCCCAATAAGGGGTATTCCGTCGGGCCGACCACTGACGACAAGTTAACGCTGCTCCAGTTGTTAGGCCCATGACGAAGGCGACGTGGTTTTTGGGGTGGGTCGCGGGAGATGCGTGCTTAAGCCCCTCCGTCGCCCTGGACGGAGTGGTGCGGAGGCGCGCCGACCGCGGCCCACCCACAAAAAAAAAAAAAAAAAAACTAGTATTATTGTGGGTCAAATCTATACAATATGAGCTCACACTGTCTTGCAGTCTTGTGGTGGTCTTTTTGGATTTATTTTTAATAATGTTAATAACAGGATCCCAGCCATCCTCTCTATTGTAATTTTTGTGTTTTTTATTTTTTTTTGTTTTTTAATTTAAAAAAAAGGTTTGATAAACTACAAATTCTCGCAAAAGAACACCGATACCTGCCTAGAATGGTACGCGAGGCTATTGAAATAAAAAAAAACACAAAAATTTACTCTTCCTTAAAAACCGTTACTGAAGAGAACACTTCTGCTCATTCTACTACTGATCTTTCCCACGAGTAACTGCAAGTAATAATAATAACGGTGGGCTATGGTAAGCGCACACGCCGTCCATTGCGTCCGGGGCGATGAAATGACGGCGCGCGGGCCCGTAACCCACCCGTAACCACGTCGCCTTTGTCGTTTGGCCAACCACCAGTGCCGAGTTCCTTGTCCTCAGTGGTCAGCCTGACGGAATACCCTTTCGAGTACCCTCACTTCTCGACGTCTCTGTACCTGGACGTCGATCGCCATCGCACGGTCAGCCTGTCTGCGGGTGACGGACTAGAGTCCCCGGTCCGATGACCCGCGGCCCCGACTAGGACAGCATCAGGAGCAGGTACTCGCGCCTGCACCGCCCGTGTCGCCGTCGGCGGAACGTGTCACCGAAGAGGAGTTCCTCTCGCGCACGATTCGCCGCCTCTTTCAATGAGATGACGGCCTCACAGAAGGCGGCAACCGCGTCCCAGTTCCTGACGCTGTCGAGCATCTCCCTAGCGATGGTCGGCAGCGTCAAGCCGGCACCAATGATTGCGACTAGCTCACGGTGCTGCTGTGCCCACGCGGCACACACCTCGAGCGTGTGCTGCGCCGTGTCCTTGTCGCAATCGCAGTGGTGGCAGGACAGTGTACTCTCCCTCGTAACGACCTTGTGCAGGTACTTGGCGAAGGTACCGTACCCCGTCAATATTCCAGCCGGTGGTACGAAACCCATGGAACAAGAGGGTCTCTGTCTTGTCCAGGGCTACCCAAAACCCCAACGCTTCAATCCGCCCGGCAATCTCATCGGTGCTGAGAGTTGCTAGGCGCGCCGCCTCCTCTAGCGCCCCACCCCGGGCTGTGACGAGCGTATCGTCGGCGTAACAAATTACGCCCAGCCCGGGTGGGAGGCTTCCTTTCAACGCCCAGTCGTAGCCGATATTCCACAAGTAAGCAATGATACCCTAACTAGTATTGTATGTGAGAAAGTGACTTTGTTTGTTTGTTACACTTTCACATCTAAAACTTTAAGAGATTTAAAAAAATATTTCACCAATCAAAATCTACATTATCAGCAAGTAACATAGGTTGATACATATAAAGTAGTAGAAAATTGACGTTCAACTAAAATTGTTTAAATTAGAAAGTCTTGCCACTGAAGTACGGGTGCAAAAAGATCTGTTTTTGAAATCAAAGAGAGCAATTAAAAACTGAGATACAGAGTGTGTGACGCTTTATGAACAGTAATATAATTTACTTTGTTAATTAAAACCTTAATTAGAGCTGAAAGCTAGACTGTTAATGAGAAAACTTGTGAGAAATTAATTATATAATATTAAAGCTTAAACCACAAAACCTCTTCAGTTTTATAATATTATATACATTATTATTTGAAAATAGTCTAGACATTCAGAAATTAGTAAATAACTTTATGAAACGTTATTTGCTCGGGCGATTTTATAATTCGCTTACTTCTATAGATTACGCCATCTAACAACCCACGAAGAGCAAAGCCGTAAAGTGGCGTCGATCATAAAAATATTTGATTAGGCTCATCCTACACGCGCAATTCGCTCTACTGAAACATTTATGAGGTACACGCCTCTGCACTGCATTATTTAGTTTAATGCAAACGTAATTTATTAAGTAAGCGGAGTCTGAAATGTTGACGTGAACAAATATGTTTTAAGTGCTACATAAGACAATAACGCTCAAGCTAAAGTAGCATTCGCGTATAGCAATGACATTCATTTTTTCATACATCCAATGTTATTACATGCTATCATAGATGATATTAGACTTAGATTCTTTTTTTTGGGGTGCGCTATGTTCAGTGGACACGCCGTCCAGCTCCATTCAGGGTGACGAACGGGCGGTGTGCGGTCGTATCGTACCATATCTCCTCTCCTTTGCCATTGGGCCGACAACTGGTATTGAGTTTCTTGTCCTCCGTGGCCGGCTTAGCGGGATACTCTATGGGGTACCCTCCCCTTGGAACGTCTATCCCTCTCAGACTTAGAGGCTGGCACTAGATCTTAAAGATATTACAGTATTAATTAAAGTTAGTTGTTAGTTATTTTGTTAGTTATTATTAATTCTGTAGTAGCAGTTTTATTTAAATATAATACAAACCATTTTAATTTTTCAATAAAAATATAAATGATAATACCACGAGTATTACCAATGATTATTCTGTTGAAACTAAACTTAGAAAGATTTGTATTGATGACCATGACTGAAGCATGACTGGCTTCTAATACCACGGCATTCAGGTCACTACTTGTTAGACACCGCAAGAATTATACAATGAACCGTTAAAATACACAAAAACTTCTTTAGCATTGTGTATGCAATAATGTTGACGTTCCTTACTTGTGGCCATTAATAATTTAATGCTTATTGTTCAAGTATTTAGGACTTAAGACTGAGATTTTATTTGTTAGCAATCCATGACGCTATATAGGCGATAACTAAGGATCATTTTTCAATTCCATGTTTTTTGTTCACTCAAAATAAGGCTCAAAGCGCCTAAAGAAGTTTTCACTTCAAAATTGGTAGGAGACAAAATCTGTAGCAGAACTAGTGTAATTGAAGCGGTAATGGGTAAAACACTCGAAGAACAGACAACCGTTGGGAAAGAAAGTTTGGGAAAGTAGAGACCACGTATCGAATGACTAGAGGTGGATCTAACCATGAACCATTCCATGCGTTTTTTCCATGATTTATAGGAAAGCCAATAAACAGCAGTGCCCCGCCTTATAGGGTGTTGACTGTGAGCGGCGACGCCGTGTTCCTGAGTGCTTCAAAGAGTCGTCCAAGGCTTCGTGTCGAGCTCGCCTTGATTGGCTAGCTGGAGTGGATACCGAAGAGTGTCTGAAGGAGTCTCAACTTTGGTTTGCCTTAAACGGCTGGTCAGAGAGGGTTCGCCAGAGCATATGTTCGGGGGGGTGGAAGTATCATTTTCAAGGGTATAACAACGGGGACACCACTGTGGGTTTTCATTTATCGGGTAGTTGCGATGATGAAACCGACGCCGCACCGCGTGACTGTTTTACCATATGACCTGCGTGCCTGTGGTGACCGTTTAAGTGGGACCAATCAGTGAGCTGGCGATTGACCGTCTACCAAAGTTTAAGATGTATAATGTATTGACGATAGACCACAGTTTTAAATCAATAGTTGTCAGTTAAACCAGACCATCTAACCTCCAACCCCATAATCATATATTAGATACCATCATCACATAATAGTTTTACACCTACCGTTAGTAGTTTAGGTGTGTTATGTGCAGGCTTGGTGTGTTATCGGTAGACATCCTATGTCATTTTTAGATTAAATTTCTGCAAAGGTCTCTGCGTGTTGGATCCATATCTCCATATTAGCCTACCAAAGGACCAGCTATCTATCTTCCTATGAAACTCGGAGATGCAATGATAATAATAATTAAAAATAATTTCCGTGTGCTGACGGAGTAAAAATACAATTCACCATTCCCCTCTCTTGCCCGTGGGTGTCGTAAAAGGCGACTATGGAATAGGATATGCATATAGCATCTATGCAAGAGATGGAAATCTCGAAACTAAACCCTATATCATCACCTCTGATTAACGTGATACAGTAGGTGAATATCCCTCCTATTGCGGAGGAGACTCGAGCCCAGCAGTGGGACGTATTTAAGCTGTGATGATGATTATGATCTAGGGGCAAATTTTTAGCATCATATCCGTTCTGTATCTACACAAATAAATAACATTGTATTTTCTGTTTGTAATCTCAAAATTATACAATTTTTTCATGCTTGGATATTTAGATAGTTAAATCTTTTTTGTCTGTCTGTTCTTGCAGGTTGTTAAATGACTGGACTAATTTTAATAATATTTTACTACCAGACTGTTTTTCTTTTTTTTGTGTGTGTGTATAGCTGTTAGCCTCAGATGGCTTTCACAGCTTCGCCGGGACTATGGGTGAGCGCTGATCGCTCTCAACCCGGTAGTACCAGGCTGTTTGTAACTTAGGCTGTTTATAGCGATATTACGATTGGCACGCAAACTACGCGCGTGAAAATCCGGGAATTTGCTAATCCTTACTAATATTATAAATGCGAAAGCAAGTTTGTTTGTTTGTTACGCTTTCACACTTAAACTTTCAAAAATTTTTCAAAAATTCTTTCGCCAATTGATAGCTATAATATCAGGGAGTAATATAGACTATATTTTATCCCGGTATTCCCACGGGAACTATGTGGGTAAGGCGACTGAAACCGAAGCGAAGCAAGAGCGAGTTGCTAGTACGTAATAAAATAACTTACCTGGTTATAGCGATCGATCGTCGTAGTGCACGTAAAGCTTTATTTAAAAAGTTATTCACAGAAAACACATCAGTCGTTGATCCATAGCATTATATAGGAAGTGGGACCACTCCGTATAGCGCGCTATAAATCAATACATGTTTGCATATGGTCGCCATAAAACATGAGATTACTACGGATAATCCTGTCCGCATATTTTATATCATGCTACGTATATTTTTTTATTTATTCAAAATATAAGTATAGAAAACCTATTTTTCTGCTGCAATTTTGAAATATTATACATTTGAATGTTAGTTTATTTGTTACGCTTTGACGCCTAAACCGCAAAACCGATTTAAAAAATACTGTCTCAAATGAAACGGTACATTATCAGCGAGTAATATAGGCTATATTTCATCCTCATATTTCTAAAATATTCAGAAATAAGAACTACGCGAATGAGACCACCAGAATTTGGTAGTAATTTTTATATTGGTAATAGACTAGTTTGTTTAAATTTCAGTTCGTTTAAAATAATTTCATATTTCTGTGGACTACTTTTTTAAATTATAATGTACTTATTGAATAAGTGACTTGCATTAAAATGCTGATTCTTAGAACTCAACTATATATAAATCACCAAATGTTTCTATGTCGGTTATAGATTTCGAAATCATCCATACAATAGGCCCCCTAAACCAGTTTAATTAGAAGGGAAATAATACGAAGCTAATTTTAAATTTAGTCAGATGGCACTACCATTAATTTCATGGAATTCCTTCATTACTTTGTACATAACAACGTATATTGAGTTAGCTAGTAACATGTAAGTTGTGTGAAGCAGATAGAGAATAATTTATTCATTTTCGAGATAAAAATTCTTTAATTATTTATTAATTAATATAATGATAATAAAAGTAAGGTTGCCTGGTAGCGATAAGGCCACCTATTGTATTATCACCACTTAGAATTATTACTATAAATGTATAAATAATAATTATTATAAGTGTGCAATAAAGTGTATAAAAGATAAATAAATAAATGAAATAAAATAATAATAATCTGAAGATAAAATTGTGAAGTTCTATAAATTATAAATGAAATATCATTATAATAATAATTCTTAATAATAAATCTTTTTTTCGGTTTTAATTCGGTCTTGTAGACTTAATAGTATCTATTTGAAACAGACACATTCCAACGAGACAAGTAACATTTAACATTAGGCATAATATAATGAAGCAAGAAAAAAAAGTTATTCTTTTCTTATGATTTACGGTACCTTCAATAAATATTAAGTACACGTTGACGAGCCAAAGATAGTGACCAACTTTTTGAAGACCCTCTTCAAAGTGAAAGGTCCGAATTACAGACAATGAAGTTCTTCGCATCTTAAAGCAGATATTTCAAAGCTTTCATTCTTTATCAATTAGTAAGCTAACGTATTTTGGTTTTATGAGAGACTATTCAAGTGTGAAAATCTTCTCAAAAGTTAACAAACAATAAGATGACACCTTCAAAAATATGCATATATGTTAAAGAAATTAAGTTTGTTTGCTTGAAGGTATTAATCTTAGAAACGAACAACATGATTCGAAAAAACGTATTGATCTGCTTAGATCATCAATTGGAACATAACTGGACTTAGACAGTTGCTATTTGAATATACAAAGCACTCAGAATATAGTCTTCTTTAAATGCACCGTACCTCTTTCTATTTTGTGTAAAGATTTAATCCTTTAGCATAATTATTGTATTATCCGTGACGTGACGGAGTAAAAATACAATTCACCACCACCTCTCTTGCTTGTAGGTGTCATAAAAAAATAATAATATATAGGTAGATGTTATCTGCATACGCAAGTAATATCTGTGCAAGAGAAGTAAAACTGGATATACATTTTGGAGGAGGCTCGAGTCCAAGATGCCATGCCGCGGCACTATTAGATTATTTAAAAGGCTTGTTGGATATCAGGGAGTGGTGCATTTCGACTATGGAAAGGCAACAAATAAAAGATCTCTAATATTAAAAACAAATTATTCTCATTTTATTTTTCTGTGAGAATTACTAAGAATTGTGGAAAATAAAACAACAACTTAATCAACACCGACATTAAAAGGTTGATCATCTCATCTTAAACAATCACATTTTTATGTAGTCAGAATGCTGGGAAGTTTAAAATTATTTTAAAATTATTACAAGGTCAAGGAAGACGTCATTGTATTGACTTAGCCAACATATGTTTAGTTAAAAAGCACAAGTTGACCAGACTTAAAACAATACTTGTGTGAAATGTATAAAGAATTTTCATTCATGACATTGACACTCGGTATATAAGGTTTGAATGACTCTTCTAAACGAATCATTTTTCAGAAGCAAAACTATTTCAATGGAAATTCAATCTGCTAAAAAATCATAAATTGAGTGTTTGATACTATCAAAACGTGAGATTAATATTAAAAATGAAATGAAGACGTTTCAAGCTTTTGAAATTATTACAGATTCCATTCTCTATCAATTCCATGACAAAATGATTTTACTGAATTCAAACGCACATTACTAAGGAAATTGCGAAGTTGACATCATCATATTATTGCTCTCTTCCATCTAATTATTGAAATTGAAATAATTTTGATGATTGTTATGGAAATTAATGTTATGTTATTTTCACAAATTGATGTAGTGATTTAGTCAATTTTATGTAACTTATGTTACATAAAGCAAAAATTTAACATCCTAATTATAAAACTCACAATTCTCCTATTGAGATAGGGCTTTTAAACTGCGACACAAAAGCGACGGGTGGTTGTTTGACAGTTGACGACAGTTTGCCGTATCTATATGTCTATGTATATCTGTAAGTGGTATCGTAGCTCCCAAACGGCAGAACCGATTTTGATTTTGTTTTTTTTTTTTTGTTTTAAGGCGAATTAGTCTGCGAAACTGTTCACCACTGCGCTGGAAGATGTCTTCAAGCTCTTGGACTGGACAGGCCACATCGCTTGTGGAACCGACAACTGTTGGGCAAGAAAGATTTTTGAGTAGCGACCACGAATCGGACGGCGCAGCGTAGAATGACCCCTCACTAGGTGGACTGACGACATTCTCAAAGAAAGTCGCAGGGGACCGTTGGATGTAAGTGGCGCAGGATCGTTCCGAGTGGCATTCTCGTGGAGAGGCCTATGTCCAGCAGTGGACGTCTGTAGGCTGATGGATGGATGGAATTAGTCGGGAGTGTTTTTAGCTGCTTTGGTGAAAATCGATTAAAGATGGCCGCCGCCACAGAATGGTGAATTACATATATTTGCATAACTCCCTCAATATGGATATCAAATGAAAGGGCTTGACTAGTAAAACATGATAAATTTTAAATCCAAGATGGCAGCCATCATAAAATTGCAAATGAAATTTTTAATGTTTTTATTTTGTTCGTGATAAGAGTTAAACATTTTCAATTTTACTTAATATTATTTAAGTTTCTCTTATGTATTAATATTACCAAGGTACGGTTTTTAGTTCACTCATAAATACGTTACAATTAGTTCACATTTACTTCTAATTACAAACTAAGAAAACAGCTGTTTTTCATCATGTACGGTGAAGTACAACGATGCTATCAAATAAGAGAAATTGAAGCCTAAAAAAACACAGGCATTACATTACACTTTATATTATATCCTAAATAAACCAAACTCATGTTCATACATCATCTCTCAGTGACAACCTCTATTATCAACAAACGCCGATGGGCCACGGAAAATATTTCCCTTTCAAAACCCTTTGGACTTCATGCATTTTTGGTTTCCCTTTGTCATTGTCAATCGTATTGATTTTCACGAGCCGTACTTCAACGATTTTAAAAGTTAGGTATTGAATTATATAGCTCTGTTTCCAAGCTTATGGTTTTTTTAGAATATGTTTTATTGATAATCGGTAATTGAATTAGCAGAAAACTCAAGAATTGGTTGATAAAGAATACCGACAAAAGAAAAGAAAATAAATAATTTCGATTTTAAGCTATAAGTGTATTTTGTTTCAATTTTGTACTTGTCATTTTTTAGTATTTCAATAATCAATTTATAATTAATGTATTGCTGCTGCATTTAAATGATCTGTTTTATATAACTGAGAGCATAAATCGCTTGGCGTCCTTATAAAATTCTTGTTTTAATAAAAAAAACGAAATATAATTATGAATTGCAAAGAAAAGTGCGTTTACAAAAATGTATGCTAGAAAATATTTAAATAAAATTAAAGAGATAAGGTTTATTATTGCCTAATGTGACCATAACTTGAGAAATATATTTTTTTGAAATATTATTAAAAATACATACAGATAACATGAATAGGTAACTTAAACACAGAATTATTGTATATTTTTATTACCCTTAAAAATCGTTCACAAACATGGCTAATTGAGCAAATAACTAATTAAAAATAAATACCTTCAACCAAATCTATAAACACAATATGTCTTATAAAATATAAATTTTTCAGATATAAAGGAGTTTATTAAACAAATCTTATACATACATTGTACCGAGTCTGAAAATAGATTCAATAATATTTCAACGTTACACACGTTGTACTGTATTTTTTTTATTATTCGAGTAGATTTTTCTCAATCAGGAATACAATATGTCACCTCTTCTTCCTCCTTGTAGGGGATTCCCTGATGATTGATGATTCCCCGTCTGACCTGTCTCTGCTATTGTAAAGATGGCTCGAGGCCAGCAGTAGGATGATAACGATAAAGAATAATAGGTTGATAAGAACAAGATTGGTCTTGCCGCCCTGTCGCGAGACTGTATGTTGTTACAAGACTATCTAAAATATTAACTGAAATTCTTTCTTCGATAGTTTTATATATCTATACTAGCTGACCCAACAGACGTTGTTCTGTTCAAATAAAGCGCCACCTACCGGGTCCAATTGTGAATCTAAACCATTCTCGAATCTCATTGAGCACACACAAATTACTTAAATTACTTAAATCCAGTCAACAGATATCGCCATCTGTTAGAATCTTTTGGAGTTAACAGATAATTGTGACTGTCAATTAATTATAGACAAATAATTTGTAATAAAATAAAATTGCGACTATAATTAAAGATCTAAGCTATCCTATTTCTCAAGTTGGACCAGACTGCTCACGGTGTGCCAATTTAATTTAAAATTGGTTAAGTAGTTTAGGAATCCATCGCGGACAAACATCGTGACAGGAGATTTATATATATAAGATATATGGTACATCTGAGAAATCTTTACGAGGAATGTTGTTGACATATATTGTTTCTAATACCTATATTTTAGCTTTACGTAGATCTGTGAAGTTACTAGTATGATTTTTATTTTTTTTTTTTATCGCAAACGGTGGCAAACGAGCAAACAGTACACCTGATGGTAAGTGTTGCTGCCGCTCATGGACCTTTACAAGGCCGTTGCCTACCGCGAAGAAAGCGAATGGAGTGTGAATGCGTGCATTGAGGCTCGGTGATACCAAGGGCACCACCAAAACCCTCCACACGCAATCACCCTCAGAAAGTTGGGCTTCCGGCTCTCTCGCTCACCGAACGAAGCGCAGTAACAAATTGCTACTACTCAGACGTCGATTTTCTGCGAGAGCATGGTACTGTCCCGGACGGACCGGCCCGCGGCTGTAGACAGATAACTGTCGACAGTGTGGTCCTACCACTCCTAATGATTCTAAAACATTAAAACAATCTTATAATAATTTGGGATTAAAACGTGGTTAGGTCAGATAGTTGATAGGTGATATATCTCGTTTTTTCGCATTTTGTTTATATATACAGTAATATACACCGAGGAATCTAATTGGCTGTTTTCCTGAAACACATGTACTCAGTCTTACTTTTACTACAGACTGACTTCTACTTACAGACTTAATCATTCTTAATTTCTCCACATAACTAAAACATAATACAATTAAAAAAAGTCTGATAATTAGACATTCTTAAGTTTGCCTTACATGCAAGTTGCAACGGTATTGTTCCCAACATGCCTACGACATAGCATTCGTATTAAATCATAATAATAGGTAAAACAAAATAATTTTAGGCATAACACCTCAGAGCTCAGTGTTGCACGTCACCCGCTCGCGTCCCGCACCCCTTTCTTCTTTTGTGATGTGCCCGAGTCGCGCGACCTTGGTCTATGTTTTAATAGGTCAGTTAGTATGCTACCGTACCTACGGTCAATGCCCTTAACCACATGTTACAGTTATGTAAAAATAATATTTTAAGGAAACGTCCGGGATTGCAAATGACAAGAATTTATGTTTTTATTTTATTGAATAAATGCTATAGTATGATTCTATATTATTTACTGAGTAAGTATGTACGTTTCGGAAAAACAGTCAATTAGATTCCACGGTGTATATTTAAGAATTCATAAGGTTAGCAATGCAAATTATGTAAAATTAACCCGTTGAAAAATAATTATTTTAATGTACATTTAAAATAATGATTTCTGGTATTTATTCGTAAATTACATACTTCCTATTATTATAAAGCTATTTTTGCAAATTTTATAGCTTTTATATTGTATGTTTTTTAATAATTATTCTATTTAATCCTTGACATACTAAATAACTAAATAAACTTCTATGAAATAATTAATGTAGGTACAAAATAAATACATTATATTTTATAGGTACTGACAAAATATTCAAGGTTCAGTTTTGAGTTTTTATATAAATGTAAATTAAGATGGTTGCATATGTTTACGTATCACTTACACCCGAGCATTAAATCTTAACCAAATATCTCTATTAACGACTCTGCCAAAGTTATGATCGACCATTGTTAATTTTGAGGGAGTAGCCTCACAAGGTTCCATGTTGTACTTCAGCAAAACAGCTTTACTTATATTCTTAATTATATTTATCGCCAACTGTTCACCTGAAAACATATTTCTTTATTAGTGGGTTTTATTTTATATAAACTAACTTTAATATAATTAAATATACTTGCTACTGTATACAGAGTGTATCAGGTTATGGGACAACTGTTCGAGTATGTTGTAGTTTAACAGTCATAGATCATAATTAGAATGTACATTACACAAAAAACAATATAACATAAAAGTTATAATGATTTCAAAAAAATGTGTCTAAGAGTCTATGCCTTAAATGTTACGTATTAAGTAGGCATATACAGACAGAATACATGTAGGCATGTAAAGCTTCGACAGTATAATTTCATTCATTTATATCTAGAATTGCGCAAACGCTTCAATGACATGTAGGTACAACGGCAAGCGGTCAACGCTCATAGGCCGATCAGATATTTTAAAGCGAAGTTTGTTTTGCTTATGTGAACGTAATCATTGATTTCTTCAACTTCTAATGAATATTTAACAAAGTATGAAATGTTGCGTATTAAGTATCGTTGACTTTATACATTTTAATTAGATTTACACGAAAAAGCGATGACAAAATTGAAAACTTTACATGTCTCTAATTTCTAAACGAATCAATATTTATCGTTCAAATTTTTTTATGGGTTCCTACCACCATTGCCTAGCCCCCTTTTGACCAGTTGCCCCCATAACCTGATACACCCTGTATAATAATTTTAGACAATATGTTACAATACAGCATTTTGAACACTCTAAGCATGAAACATGCACACACGCGTATGTTTCACGCCTTTGCAAGTGTCTGTGTGTGTTTGTGTATATGTGGTTCTCTGCCTGCGTGATCGCATGTCTGTGTGAGCGTATGCGTGAACGCGTGCGTGTGTGTTTTGGTTAGTAGTATACGAACAATAAGATTACTTGATCGAAAAAGTACGATTTAGACACGCGGCAACGTGTCAAGCCAAGCTTAAGCAAAGAGCGCGCCGATGTATAGGTACGTAATATGTAGTAGCGTGAACCATTTTCAGAACATTTTCAACCCTTCGAAATTCAAAAATAATTTCATATATACGCATCAATTTTAGGATATATATTGAAACCCACTAGATAAGCTAGTATTCTGAATTTTAAAAACACAGCTTAAGTAAGTTCATCATCATCATCAAGCCTATCCCTGTCCACTTCTGTACGTAGACCTCCCTCATATTACACCACAGAGTGCGGTCCTGTGCCGCATACATCCAACGACGCCCAGGAACTTTCACCAGGCCGTCGGTCCATCTAGTCGTCCTACACTGCGTCGTCCAATACGTGGTCGCCTATTGCCACTTCAGCGTGCTAATTCTTCGTGCCATGTCGGTTACACCTGTTTTTCTGCGGATTTTCGCATTCCGAATTCTATCTCGCAGAGAAATCCCGAGCATAGCCCGCTTCATACCACGAGCACTGAGCGACTTTGAGCTTGGTTATGACCTACATTTAGAGACCATGTTTCCGTGCCGTAAGCCATCACTGGTAACACACTGGCCGTAAACCTGTGTTTTCAGATACTTTTCGTCTTATGAACGGACCACTGGTACAAGATGCCACGATAGACATTACCTATATAAAAACCCCATATGAGACCGTCGAGGAGGAATGGTACCCGATAGGGAAACCTAGCGGGCTGGCCACCGGCTTCAAGGACTCGGTACTAGTGGTCGTCTTAATGGCGAAGGGGAAGGAATACGCTGGGTTATGGAGCCGCGTGCTAATGTTTAGTCACCCCGGAGGAAACGGACGGCGTCCGTCCAGACTATATCCCACCCAAAAAAAGGTTACAATAAGGTATTATTACTAGATTGCCTTCGCTACTGTTTTTTTATATGATAGATATTACGTCTCTTAATCAGGACGACTTACAATACCTATGGTCAAGATGATAGTAAATCTTATTCGTACACCGTCACCACTAAAAGCCGTAGGGACAGCTGATTGCAATGTGTATTTAATGATTTATTTTTGTATCAATACTTTCGGTGTGGTGATGTAGTAAGAATACAATTTATCCCTATCTTGCTCGTGGGTATCGCAAAAGATAATTAAATGATATGATACGCATATTACTTCTATGCAAGAGAAATAAAACTCGAAATAAAATCCTATAATAACATGTTCGAACAGCGTGGAATAATAGGTCAATTTCTCTTCTATTTATAGGAAGCCCAAGTCCAGCAGTGGACGATTATATGAACAAAAATTATGAATAATTGAATAGAAAATATTCAATACTAATTTTAGTTCAATACACAAATACTATAATACCTCTTCTTAATCATCATCATCATCTTGCTCTTATCCCAATTACTTGGGGTCGACGTAATATGTCATCTTCTGCCATACCGTCCCATCAGACGTCATCTCTGCAGTACCTCCCAGACTATCCATATCATGCCTTACGCAGTCCATCTATCTTTTCCTCTGTCTCCTTTTACCCCTAAAGCCTTCAACATTCATACCCAAAACTTTTCTCATAACATTACGTTCATCCCGCCTCATCACATGTCCATACCATATCAGCCGTTCACTCATTAACTTTGCCGTCACTGGCGCAACTTTCAAACTTCCTCTGATGTGTTCATTTCTTACTTTATCCATTTTTGTCACACCACACATCCATCTCAACATTCGCATCTCCGCTATATGTAGTCGTCTCTCATCCGTCGCTTTTGTCGCCCAACATGCTGATCCATACAGTACAGCAGGTCTTATTAGGGTTTTCTATATTTTGCCCTTCAATTTTAGGGGTACTCTGGGGTCGCATGTTGTCCCGTGACCAGCTGCCACTTCATTCATCACGCATCAATTCTGTGCTTTACCACAAGATCCAGGTCGCCATCGCTTTGGATAAGAGAACCTAGGTAACGGAAATCCGAGCATACATGGTAAAGGTACTCGAGCTAGACATGGGTGCAAAATTGGAGAGACCGCCGAAATCGCAGAACATGTATTATACCTCTTTCTAATATAACTTCATAATATTTTCTGTGACCTCGATAGCTATTTAAGTAGTGAAAGTTGTTGTACACTTTTAGTGAAGAGTTTTTTTTAGGGCCAGCTTTTATACTTTTAGTATGTCAATGTAATATTTATGTATAGAGTATATTACTGTATGCCGATAAAGTAAGAATACAATTCACCATGCTGTTTCTTACCCGTGGAACACCTAAGGGATTATCACAAATAACATTTATGCAAGAGAAAACTAGAAATAAAAGTCTTTTTTTTTATTTTTGATATTATTGTTAACCAATTGGTGAGGGTACCTCAAGGGGGTATTCCGTCGGGCCGACCACTGATGTCAAGTAACCCTGCTCCGGTGGCCGGCCCAACGACGAAGATGACGTGCATCGTGGGTGGGTTGCAGGTGTGCGTGCTTACGGCCCTTTGTATATGTTAATGAAAATAAAGGTTTATTGAATAAAAATCATCATTTTTTGGAAAAAAATCGCGATATTTTATTAATAATTCATGCCTTTGTTTTATCGTATTAGTTCCTGTCGTAATCTAATGTTCTTTTATGCATATATACTTGTTTTATAAATTAATGTAAAATTCTCTAACTTAGTAATATAAATATACCAGTAGGTATGGTATTTAGTTTGCTTTCAGCTACGAAACCCGTTTTTTTATAGGCTTTTATTAGTTTCAGGTGTATATATATTTATTTCTTTGTATATTACCGACTTCATAGGAATTGGATTTTGACTCACTTTAAACAGTCAAATTTCATTTAAAAGTTGAAAATTTAAGGAGGACCATGACGTTAAAATTATTTAGATAGCTTGTCTTATTATCATTACAGGATTAAAAATTTCTTTATTAAATATATTGAAGCTGAGAGTTGGTCGTTAGCTCGATAAATGCCGCCATTTCTGTTTCCTAAATCACACTCTTCGTGCGGAAAGAACGTCTGTGAACGGATGAAAGCATTTCATTTTTTATATACTCCTTAAGAATTGGATTTTGACTCACTTTAAACAGCTTGTCTTATTATCATTACAGGATTAGAGAGTTCTTTATAAAATATATTGTAGCTTAGAGTTGGTCGTTTGCTCGATAGATGTCGCTATTTCTGGTTTATAAATCGCAAATTATTTCAAGCTACGTTTTAGAAGGTTCATTTCGTTTGTACTAAATGACGTTACCATAAATATGAGTCGTAAAGTCAATTTTAAAATGGATAATTTATTCGATACGACACCTACCAAAAAGTACTTATTGACTAAAATATCGAAATCCAAATGTATCGGTATCGAAAGACAAGTACTCGATACCTAAAGATAAAGTAAATAAAAGTACTCGATACTTTAAACAGTATGTTACTTATCTTTCGATACTATTCATGAGTTCAGTATCGATACTTTATATTCGATACCGTGTCTCTACTCGTACAAAATAGTTTCGATGTTTCACATCTGTCAGGCGTCCTGAGCGACGGCTCACTTTTTTTATAATGTCATTATTTTTTTATTGTTGTTATTATTAATATTTGCACGTGTTAGTACGTACTTATTTTAGTTTTGGATATTCTTAATAAAAATATGTTCTAAATAAGTAGTCTGCATTGAGTTTGCTGACAATCGCCAGACCATAGGCCGCTACTGAAAAACAGCGTTGTGGTGTTACTATAACATAAAGCTGAGTAGCGATCATTTTACTCGCTTGCGGGTAGGATCTCAGCTCTTACATCTATCTTTATGTAAACTAAGTTGCACAAATATGTATCCTCCTGCGAGGGAGAAATAAACAATTTTTCTTCTTTCTTTCTTTTCTTTACCAACACGTGTTATAGTCCATTTCTTATCCCCTATAGAAGAAGCTCAAGCCCAGCAGTGAGACGTATATAAGCTTCATGATGATATAAATCATTACCCAGTGGCGTATGCGTAATGTGGGTAAATAAGTCCCATGTTCTAAGTATTATTTCATTTGGGTTATTTAAAAGATATTCTTATTAAGAATAAAAGTTCTGTAACTGTGACCATTTGATTAACTTTACGGGCGGGGCAACATTATTTGGCGAAGTTGTGTATTATTAATAGATTTTCACCCAATAATATTTGATGCCGACCTGACGCTGCCGGCCATCGCTAGGGCGATGGTCGACAGCGTCGGGAATTGGGACGCGGTCGCAGCCTTCTGCGAGACAGTGATCTCGCAGAAGGAGGAGGCGGATCGCCTGCGCGAGGAGCGCAGCCTCGATGAGGAAATCGAGGGCGGGTTACGCACAATTAGGACACTTCTAATGCTATAATCATACTGCTTGGAAGGCGGGTTCATGATCATAATTCCTGTCTGAGTTTATCCTACGTAAGTGGCTATTCATTCCTCTTTTGCTGCCTAACCAGATTTTGTAACGCCCACAAATAAATAAAAGGTTACATTTTATTCTCAACCCGTAATTACAATTATTTTTATCATCATCATCATCACAGCCCACACATGTTCCACTGAAGGGAAGGGTAGTGAATTTGACCTACTATACCATGCTGGTCAGATATATTGATATAGGATTTCATTTCGAACTTTCCTTCTCTTGCACAGATCTTATGTACATATTATATCCCTTAGTCGTCTTATACGACATCCACGGGCAAGATAGGGAGTGGTGAATTGTATACTTACTCCGTCAACACACGGAATATTATTATATTTTATACCAAACCATAATTATAATTATATTTTTAAGTACAGTGTAAACTCTATATAACGACACTCAAGGGACTGTGAATTTTTTGACGTTAAAGGGAGTTGTCGTTAATTGGAGTGTAAAAAAAAATTGATATTTTACTATTCTAATATTTATTTACTAATATAGTGCAAATTTTACAAACGTAAAAACAACTATGCTTAAGATAACGTTTAACAACCTAACGACAGTCCAGTGGCCGAAGTAAACATGTGGAAGTTTATCACACAAAAAACAAAAGAGAACTTTTTACAATGTTTCGTAGGTCAGTTGAGGTAAACACGTGGTAGATAATAAAATAACAAAATAACAAAGCAATGAACGTACACAGCTGCAGTTCTTCTAATTTTGGCAATTAAGAAAGTACTGCTTAATGCTAAATAATGCCGTATTGTCGTCGTTATTTCGAGTGAACGTGATGTTATATAGAGTGTATCATTGTATGGATTATATGACAAACCAACCAAAATCAAGTTATTTCGATGTTTTAAGGAGTTTGTCGTTAAATCGAGTGACGTTATGAAGAGTTTACACTGTATTATTATAATTGTAGTCAAAAAAACAAGAAGTAAATTCGGAAGTCACTTCGTTATAATTAAGTGGAAGGTCTCATGAATATTAATAAATTAAGGCCTATTGTTTTAATCAACGACCCCTAAGTGTTACCTCGTACATATAATTCAATATAAATGACGCACAACGTTAATGACAGCTAAATATTTTTATATTAATCAAAGTTAAATAAAAGTTGTAGCCGAGGATAAGGCTATTTGGTACGAAATATATTTTTATGTTATTTATATTATCTTAGGTATTATCTAAAGCTTAGAGATCGCTGGTGAGAACGGGATATACAAATGCACTGTATGGCAGCGGCTCCGAATACTACCAACCTGTTGCTCGTAGATGTCGTAAAAGACGACTAAGAACTTTATATCGACCTGGGTCAAATCAAATCAAATAATTTATTCTGCATAAGTCCCTTAAGGGTACATATATATTGTTAAATTTACACATCGTTTGAAACAATCCAAAAATCTATCACTGCATCGGAACACGGCCACAAACTGAGAAGATCAGGCAAGAAATTTTTCAAAATCTAATAATAATAACTTCCGTGTGGTGACGGAATAAGAAAACAATTAATCACTCCCTATTTTTGCCCGTGGATGTCGTAATAGACGACTAAGTAATATAATATCTACATAATCCTATAGCAACATGTCTGACTAGCATGGTATAGTAGGTCTATTTCCCTCCTTATGGAGTGGAGGCACAAACCCAGCACTGGGACGGGTACGAGCTGAGACAAATACAAATAAAAAAAGAAAGAAAATACGGATGGACCAGATCCCACAAGCAGCACCCGATCGTAAGTTAACTACTAACTCCATCTGATGCTGGCTGGTCAACAATTGTATTCTCATGGAGAGTAAATACCAGGCAGTCAGCCGGTCATAAAACTATTGCCAAAACTTAAGAAGAAAAAGTAAAATACATATTCGACTCCACATAAGAGAAGTAGAGATGTCAAAAATAATTGATTTTTATAATAATCGATTATTTTTTTGTTATAATCGATTTTAATAATCGATTATCAAAATAATAAAAATCGATTATTTTAGTATTTGCTTTTTGTTTAAAAAAAATCACTGCCAGATTTCCTAAAAAAAAAGGTCCTCACGATACTCCGTGCAGTGTTTTTCATGATATATTAGAAAATAAAGCTCACATTTACTAAAAAAAAAGGTCAACATAATCCTGTTGGGAGAAAATATCGATTATTTTATAATCGATTATTTATTGATTTCTGATGTTTACGCGAGTAATATACATTTTAAATAAAACCACTTTACGGATTTTATCGCCTTTGTATTTTATTTTTGATTACCCGACGTTTCGAACACTTTAGAGCGCTCATGGTCACGGGTGGACGAGTCCACGAGTCCACCCGTGACCATACAAACGCGATAAAATCCGTAAAGTAGTTTTATTTAAAACGATTATTTATTTTAATTAATCGATTATTTTATAATCGATTTATTTTAAAGAAAAAAAACGATTTTGCCCTCCAAGTCACATCCCTAAAGAGAAGCAGAATAAATATGATGATAATAACGATATTAAAACAACGTATTATTAATTTTAAAACGTATTAGGTCAATGTACGAACTGCCTTGTTAAGAATTACTATTCCTTGTATAATATGTTCAAAACGCACTCGTCTAGTGTATCATACAGTTTCAATTAGTTCATTATCATATTCGACTTAATTTAAAATTATTATGAAGCTTTACTAACTTAAATTATGACATCTACATAATATTTTAGTGAGCTAGTTGCTATGTTACCGTAACCAGCAACGGCATAACCAGCCGTTATGTTTTAATCTAAGAATATCTTTATCATTTTGTAATGAGAAGGACTGTTGACAGGGACTGAGAAGATTATATATCGCCACAAATGATTTGGTTAGAAAGGCACTAGTCCATAGAATATAGGATGATCTCTGTGACAGTTGTCCCTAGTGCTGTCACGCTTACAATAAAGTCCGTAGTTTTTTATCGATAAAACTCTTTATTTTTATAATTGTGATTTTCTATTATAATTAAAATACAATCAATGAAAATCTTTTTGAATTTATTTCAAACAATACTGTTTTTTGACTGTTTTAATTATTCAAAAGGTTAAGAAAATCAAGGTCTAGGTCACTATTATCGTCATCACTGGAGCGTTCCTGCTAGAAAATTTATCATTTTTTGTCAAAATAGGGACAGCCGTTAGATCAATCGATCAATTACGACTGTTTTATAAATAAATATGTCTAGTTTATTGACAATAATGTGTATATAATATTATCATTTACTCTGAGACAAAAAGTAGTTTTTTAATGTTTAATTAATTCAATTTATGTATTTTATAATATAACTGTGTTTTAATTGTAAAAAATATGTTGAAAGTTTTAAATAGGTACTGTATTAGGTTTATTTTTTTATGAATAATTTAATATCGATTTACATAATTATATCGACTGTCCCATCTCTTTTTTATTTTCTGTCCAGTATGAACTTGTACGTGCGTAAGCATCATTTATGTATAATATGTTTACTAGGTATTTCAGTACTTACGAGGTACATTTTAGGCATGAATATTAATATTTTTATATTTATAATATATTGCAATTCAGTTGCAATAAAACTGGCACGAAAAGAATGAAAATGTATTTGATACAAAATGAAATTATAAACATGTCGTTCGTTCAAACTTACTTCGTTGGTTTCGTTGACATCTGTCACAGAGATCAAGCTATATTTTGTGGACTATAATGTTTTTAGAAATAATAAGTAATAATAATCATTGGCTGTTATTAAATTGAGATGTCCAAATGCAAAATTGAGATGGATTTTGCACTAGAGAAACTTTTGCAGAGAGAGATTATTATAGAACTTGTGAAAATACTAATCATAATGATCATTGATAATAATCGCGTATATAACGTATTAAACATTTTAAATAAAACTATTTTTACGAATTTTATCTCGTTTATTCTGTCACTATGAATGCTGAAAAGCATTCAAAATATCAAGTAAAAACCGGCTAAGTGCGAGTCGGAGTCGTGCATGTAGAGTTCCGTACCATTATCTATAAAAATCACGTTTGTTGTATGGGACCCCACCAACCCCCAATTAACTATTTATTTTATTTTGTTTTTAGTATTTGTTGTTATAGTGGCAACAGAAATACATAATTTGTAAAAATTTCAACTGTCTAGCTATCGAGGTTCTTGAGCTACAGTCTGGTGACAGATGGACTGACAGATAACGAAGTCTTAGTAAAAGGATCCCGTTTTTACCCTTTGGGTTCGGAATCCTAACAATGAAAAATCAAATACAAACGCGATAAAATCCGTAAAGAAATATTTTATTTATAGAATACTAAGTGATTTACTTCCGTGGTCAGGAGATATTTTTTTGTTTTTATAGTATTTTCACGTAGAACATCTATCTATTTAAAAAGATAAAACTGATGATGAAGATCATACTTCATGAAAGGAAAATGGCCCTACTCTGCTAAGAAAATCAGATTAACCGTATAGTTCTAATGTTATTTTTTATCTTATACTGCAAATAATTAACGTGTGCTAGTACACTAAAAATATAAATACATTTTGTTTAATTATTGGAAAAATAAATTAAGATTTTTATTATTTATTAAATAGCGGACAAATAATAGTATGAGTTTTTCCAGTGGGTGTGTAAACAAAAAGATATTTCGGTACCAACTCTCAACTTTATGAATGAAATGCATTTAATGGTAAGCTATTTCAAATTAACCCGTTTTAGACAACATGGGCTCGTTTGTTTTTAAGGTATGTAACGGACTATTACACATATAGCCTTATAAGTCCTGTGTTTTTATTTAATAACAGCAGTGATATCTGCCGGCTGTACTATATATACCAAGTACAAATTAAGAATAGTGCTTCCATCCGACGTCCTCGTCACGTCCTCGACGAAGAGGACGACAATATCACACTCACTCAACAAAGAACTTTCTGGGTGTTTGTGTGTGGCGGGTTTTGGTGAGGCCTGAAACCTGCGGTGGTGAGGTCTTGGTCGGGGTATTGAGCGTGAGGGGCTGGCATGGTGTACAGGGAGACCCGATGGGAATGGTCACCGCCGGCCACCTGCCGGTCAGCAGGGGACCCGAACCCAGGATCATCCTCCCTGGGAGGCTGTCCCACCAACCGGCGAAAATCCCGTTGGGTAGTCGTCGTGCCGGTGTGGGAAACCGGAGTGGACCTCGGCGGCTACACACGGGGGGGCATCGGGGGCCCTTCCGTGCTTCGTGTCAGCTCCTCACAACACTCACTCCTCGACCATGCACTATGCCCTGCCTTTTTTTTTGGTATCACCAAACTCCATTATACACATTCACACTCCCTTCCTCCTCTTCTTAAATTAAAAATCATGGCCAAGAATGTTAAAAAGAGACGATTTTCTACGGCGGTCCCCTTATCCACATTTGATGTGGATTTTTGCAATATCAGGGGTTTACATAGCAATCTCGACGCCATCCACCATCACCTCGAGACGGCGCGGCCTGCCTTACTCTTTTTAACGGAGACGCAGATAGGTGCTCCGGATGACATTTCGTACCTAAATTACCCCGGCTACGAGTTGGAGCATACCTTCTGTCGTAAAGCCGGGGTGTGCGTATTCATCCGAGGTGATATCTGCTGTCGCCGCCTTCGGGCCCTCGAACATGGTGACTTGTCAATCCTGTGGCTACGCGTAGACTATGGAGGGCTTACCCGCATCTACGCATGCCTCTACAGGTCCCATGGCAGTGATCCGGGGTCAATTCAATTATTTGAGAACGTCCAATGGGGGATTGACGAAATATTGGAGCAGTGTTCATCAGCGGAGGTGGTGGTTCTTGGAGACTTCAACGCTCATCATAAAGAGTGGCTGGGGTCCCGAACCACTGACCTCCAGGGTCGACATCTCTTCAATATGGTCTCGGCCTATGGTCTCTCACAACTGGTGACACAGCCCACCCGTATCCCAGATATTGAGAGCCATGAGTCTTCTTTACTGGATCTTCTGCTGACTACACACCAGCACGGATATCAGGTAGTGGTTGAAGCGCCTCTTGGATCTTCTGACCACTGCTTGGTCCGTAGCAGTGCCCCTGTTGTAAGGCCTAGTCGTTCTAAGGCGACTGGGACTCGCAGAGTCTGGCAATATAAGTCAGCAGATTGGGATGGACTGCGCGAGTTTTACGCATCCTACCCATGGAAGCGGCTTTGCTTCGCCTCTGGGGACCCTGGCGTCTGTGCGGACTGCGTTACCGAAACGGTTATTACGGGGATGGAATTATTCATCCCCAACACAAAAATACCCGTCGGTGGCCGCAGCCGACCCTGGTTTAACAAAACCTGCAGGACGGCTGCATGCCAGAAACAGTCCGCATATCGGGCCTGGAATAGGGCCAAAAAATGCCAGGACCCGAACGCCAAAGAGGTGAAGCGGAAATTTAACGCCGCTTCTAGATCTAGTAAGAAGGCTATTGCCAGAGCCAAGGCGGAACATGTTGCCAGAATTGGCGAGCGATTGCAAAGCTATCCCGCTGGGAGTCGTGCATTCTGGTCGCTCGCCAAGGCTGCACAAGGCAACTTCTGCCAGCCCAATCTCCCACCACTGCAGAAACACGATGGTAGTCTGGCCCACAGCGCAAAGAAGAAGGCCGATCTTCTAGGTCAATTCTTTGCCTGTAACTCGACTTTGGATGCCGGAGCTGCCACACCACCTACCATCCCACGGTGTGAAAGCTCACTGCCCGAAATCCACATCACGCAGCGAGCGGTTAGGCGGGAGCTGCGGCTTTTAGACGTCCATAAGTCGAGTGGACCGGATGGCATCCCTGCAGTGGTACTAAAGACGTGCGCCCCTGAATTGACTCCCATCCTCACGCGCCTATACCGACTTTCCTACGCTACTAATAGGGTTCCGTCTTCGTGGAAGGTAGCCCATGTCCACCCGATCCCTAAAAAGGGAGACCGGTCTGACCCATCGAATTACAGGCCAATTGCGATAACATCCTTGCTCTCCAAGATAATGGAGAAGGTTATAAATCACCAGCTTCTGCAGTACCTTGAGGATCGCCAGCTTATCAGTGATCGCCAATACGGCTTTCGTCATGGTCGGTCGGCTGGTGATCTTCTTGTGTACCTCACACACCGTTGGGCAGAGGCCTTGGAGGGCAAGGGTGAGGCGCTGGCGTTCAGCCTAGATATCGCAAAGGCGTTCGATAGGGTCTGGCACAGGGCACTTCTATCGAAGCTACCATCATACGGAATCCCCAAGGGACTCTGTAATTGGATTGCCAGCTTTTTGGATGGTCGGAGTATAAAAGTCGTCGTAGATGGCTCCTGCTCCGATACCATGACCATTAATGCTGGTGTACCACAAGGCTCGGTGCTCTCCCCGACGTTGTTTATCCTGCATATCAATGACATGCTCTCTATCGAGAATATGCGTTGCTATGCGGATGACAGTACGGGTGATGAGCGGTACACTGAGCAACAGAATATCCCTCGGAGTATTCAGGAAAGAAGGGTTCAACTTGTGTCTGAAGTCGAGCGCTCTCTGGGGCGGGCCTCGGAATGGGGTGAACGGAACCTAGTCCAGTTCAACCCCACAAAGACACAAGTTTGCGCGTTCACTGCAAAGAAGGACCCATTTGTCATGGCGCCTCAGTTCCAAGGAGTAACTCTTCCAATTTCTGAGAGTATTGGGATTCTCGGCGTCAAAATATCGAGCAAAGTCCAGTTTGGGAGTCATTTGGAGGACAAAGCCAAATTGGCAAGCAAAAAGTTGGGCGTCCTGAACAGAGCCAGGCGGTACTTCACACCGAGACAGCGTCTTGTGCTATACAAAGCACAAGTTCGTCCTCATGTGGAGTACTGCTCACATCTCTGGGCAGGTGCGCCCAAATATCAGCTAGACCCACTTGACTCCCTGCAAAGACGGGCTGTTCGAATCGTCGGGGATCCCAATCTTACGGACAGATTGGAGTCGCTGGAGCAGCGGAGAGACTTTGGGTCACTCTGTGTACTCTACCGACTCTTTCACGGGGAGTGCTCCGAGGAACTGTTTGACTTGGTACCACCGTCACCATTCTACCAACGTACCACTCGACATCGCAGCAGGGTTCATCCATTTCACCTGGAAACGTTATGGTCTTCAACTGTACGTTTCCAGCGATCATTTCTCTCACGTACGTGCAAGCTCTGGAATGAACTACCTGCTGCTGTGTTTCCCGAGCGCTATGACATGTCCTTCTTTAAACGAGGTTTAAGAAGGGTATTTCCTTCACGGTAGGCAGCGGCCTGGCTGTGCCCCTGGTATTGCAATGGTCCATGTGCAGCAGTTTCACTTACCATCAGGTGTGCTGCTTGCTCGTTTGCCACCGTTGGCAATAAAAAAAAAAAAGAGCCTACACGGCCCGCGAGGCCTTAACAAATAAATATCCGCGGTTCCGCCCTCGCCGTCGAGGTGCGAAACCACGCCGCGCAAAAGTCACGACTAAAAGCGTGGGCACGCCCACTTTGCCTCCAGCGACGCCCCAAGCCGAGGTCCGTTCCCCACAGGGGGAGCCCTTGGGCGATGTCGCTTAGCATACTTTTCTCCGGGTTGAGAGCCCTCAGCGCTCACCCATAGTCCGCGTCAAGCTGTCAAGGCCATCTGCGGCCAACAGCTGTACACACAAAAAAAAAAAAAAAGAATAGTGCTTCAGCTCGAGACAAAGATATGTCGATATGTCGAGGGACTTTTGTATATATTTTTTACGGTATGTTTGTGATGTATAGCATCTTTTTAAGAAGGATATAATTAAAAATATTTTGTGCTTGTGCGAGTATATTAGGTTTTAACAGTATAATAAACAATATAAAAAGTTATATATACAATATAAAAAGGGCAATCCGACATTTGTACTTGGGTAAGTACATTAGATAGTTACTCCATCTATGTAGTCCAAATGTCAGGTCTGAACTGTTATTATTAACTTATACAAGTACGCGAGGACTTACGAGGATAGAGAAACTGGCAAGTGTCGTGTAGTGTGTGTGTTATTATTTATAATATCTTAGCGTTTTAACAAGTTATATTAAATTATTTTTATAGTATTTTATGAATTATATTACCTAAAATGCTATATATATTGAGGAAATATGGATGTGTAATGAACGTACTATAAAAGTGCTTGACATACGTTTTCGATTTCCACCGAAACACCTAAAATACCATTAACAGTGTAGCGATGACGCTGTGGAAAACGACGATTTGATTTACAATAGTGTTATTTAATAAAAAAAGATTTGGCTTAAAACTTTTAGTAATCAAGCCAAATTAAAAAGAAATACTCGTATAATATATTTTTATAGTCTTTTTATAACGAGTCGTGTGACCTCTTTCTTACTTTAGAGAGGATTACCGCCATTATGGGTATTTGCCATGAGTGGCTTGCCGTTGAGATATGTCCTCTGTTTTATAGTTTCATGACTTTATTCTCAATAGCGGATGGCTTATTATCTCTTGTAACTTTATGAGTTAAACGTGACGGAATCTTAAACACTTCCAGACTGTGATGCTATTGAGAACTTATACATGGAAAATATATGACAATGACTTAATGGAATTCAGAAACATATAACGCAAAATGAATATATTAGATTCCTGATTATATTAAAGAACTAGCTTCTGCTCGCAAATTCGTCCGCGTGGTACAGATACTTTGGGCTAACGCTAAATTTTACCTAAGACTTTGTTTACGTAGAAGGTGAAAATATTTTTTAATAATATGATTCTGTTTCACATGTTTTTTGCGAAAATTTAGCCGTTTACGCAGCGGAAGCTCTCAAAAGGAAAGCAAAACCCCGATTTCGAAACATTCTTCATTAGTGCTCCGCTCCTGTTGGTCTTAGCATGATGATATATAGCCTATAGTCTTCTTCGATAAATGGCCTATCTAACACTGAAAGAATTTTTAAATCGGACTATTAGTTTCTGGGATTAGTACGTTCAAACAAACTCTTCAGTTTTATATGTTAGTACAGAGTATAGATTATATATTAGTACTAGCAGACCCGGCCACGCGTTGCTGTGACTAATGTTTTTGTTATATTACATTTTATTAAACTATTAGCTGACCCGGCGAAATTCGTACCGCCTTTTTTCGAAATCAAGACAGTCTTGAACGTGACTCCTGGAGTAGCCTCTATCGCGCGGCGTTGAGAAAGTTATGTCCTTCTCCGCTCACCGAAATTTTCCAATCCAGCCTCCTCATCAGGGTTGTCGAGGACCTATTCCCACCGCAAAAAACTCCCCCAATCATTGCTTTGCTGGACAGTAACCGGGAACTACCGTAAAAGACGACTAAGGGATATAATATGCATATAATAGAGAAGGAAAACTCAAAACAAAACTCTATATTAATACGTCTTACCAGCGTGGTAAAGTAGGTCGATTTCCCTCCCATAGTGGAGGAGGTGCGAGCCCAACAGTTGGAGGTGTACCGGCTGAGATGATGATGATGATTGATCAGCCTCACACAAATAGTGTAACCTTGCGGACTAAGGCAATATAACACTTTCCGTAAATTCAATACAGTTGCATTATCAATAATTCCATTATATTGATACGTTTGAGGCCGAGTCCAGAGACCGCCCAGCTTCGGCAAGTGCACCAGCCTCTCCTTCTTTCAACATCCAGGAAATTGGCCAAACGCTATTCAAGCGTTGTACAGTCAAGGTACCAGGTGCTCAAAGACCAGCGCTAGCACCCATTAGGAGATGCTAGAGAGTGTTGAACGTGACCCATACGATGTCCTTATTGTACGGCACTAATTCAAGATTTCACTTCTTCTTCAGATCAATCAGTAAGGATAGTCTGGACAGTCTTGAATGTGACCGCTGGGTTCGCCTCTATCGCGCAGCGTTGACTAAGCTACGCCCTCCTCCACTCGCCGAAATTTTCTAACCCAACCTCCCCATCAGGATTGTCGAGGACCTTTTCCCACCGCGGAGAGAAATCATTGCTTTGCTGGATAGCAACCGGGACCCGCCCCGCCACGGTCACGAAGATGGGGCGGCAGTGGCGCATATATGTGTTAAATCTATCACTCTCCAGCCAGACGGTTTACCCTAATGGGTGCTGGTACTGGTTCTTGAGCACCTGGTACCACATCTCACGGGTCTGTATAATGCTTGAATAGCGTTTGGCTAGTTCCCTGGATGTTGGAAGGAGGAGAGGCTGATGCTCCTGCCGAAGGTGAGACGGTCTCCAGTCTCGGCCATAAACATGTCAATATAATGGTATTATTGATAATTTAACTGGATTGAATTTACGGAAAGTGTTATATTTCCTTAATCCGCAATTTAACGACATTTGTAGGAGGCTGATAAATCATCATCATCGTCTCAATCCATACACGTCACACTGTTGGGCTCAGGCCTCTTCCACTATGGGAGGGAAATCCACCTACTATACTACGCTGGTCAGACGTGTTGGTATAGTTTTATTCCGAGTTTTCCTTCTCTTGCATCTAAGCAATTATACGCATATTATATCCCTTAGTCGCCTTTTACGACACACACGGGTGGTGAATTGCATTCTTACTCCGTCACCGCACGGATAATATCTACTAAAACCAAACTAACAAATACTAAAACAAAATAATTACAAAAAAAAAGGCGGTACGAACTACGAAGTTCGCCGGGTCATCTAGATTTAATAAAAAATAACTTTCCTATTAATTTTATTCTATGCAAACCTTGTCCTAACAACAAAAAACAATAAAAAAATTATCCAATTTGATGCAGTCGATCGGCAGTTATGGGCGTACTTAATATACCGTCTTTTCTTATCGATTCCAAAACCTTTTTTTTTTAATCAAGACCTACATATAATTATGCCAAAAATAACGAACCGACGGGACGAACATCAAATGTTTGACAGGTAAGAACAAATTGTATGGACAAATTGTTTTTAAATTTATTTTTTTAGTATTTTACTCGCAAAATTTCCATATTTTCTCACCGTTTAAACCTTTCCTGAGCTTCCACAAATAATTCAAGACCAAAATTAGCCAAATCGGTCCAGCCGTTCTTGAGTTTTAGCGAGACTAACGAACAGCAATTGATTTTTATTTATATTAAATAATTATGCTGTTATTTTATCTATTTGACATTTTTGTCACGTCACACGGGAACGCATAGGAATGGGATAAATTGCCATTAAGAAGATGAAGAAGAAGAACGGGATAAGAAATATCCTATGTCCGTCTCCTGGTTCTAAGCTACTAATACCCCACCAATTTTCAGTCAAATCCGTACAGCCGTTCTTGAGTTATAAATGCAGTAACTAACACGACTTTCTTTTATATATGTATATAGATTTAAGTGGAACTATAGGTGAACATCTGTCATGAAGGTCGTCACATTTTTTTACAAATGACATCTACGTAAAAAAGCAAGTTAAAATCGTATATGACACGTTTGTAGTTTTGACGTAGCAGCGCCATCTATTAATTAATTATTCAATCCAGTCAATAGATATCGCCATCTGTTAAAATCATTTGGAGTTAACAGATAATTGTGAATGTCAAATAATAGACAAATAATTTGCAATAAAATAATATTGCGACTATAAATTAAGATGTAAGCTATCCTATCTTTCAAGTTTGAGCACACGGTGTGCAAATTTGATTAAAATCGGTTAAGTAGTTTCGGAGTCCATCGCGGACAAACAACGTGACACGTAATTTATATATATTAAGACAGATTGTCGCTACAAATTGCAAACAGGTTATTAGATCATTATCATTTATATGTAATATGAAGGAGTCTTTATTTGAATCAATTAGCGTAATGGAATTATTTATTTTATGTTAATAAAATGTTGTGAAGGTGTAGTGATGAACACAAAATTGTATATTTATTGATTCATAATTAATTTGGGTTTATCTACTGATTTGAGGCTGTTGGCTGTGAGTAATATTCGCAATAAACATTTTACCATTTCTTTTTAACTTAGGGACATAAGCAGATATATTTCATTGATGTTCTGTTCTCTATTGGTCATAGGGTAATCCTATTGATCAGAGCTGTGATGATAATAATATATCATACAATCTTTTAATAAAGCCTTCATCTGCTCTATAACCATTTGATGGCATAGTTAGCGTAGTAAGATACTGACATAACGAATCAACTGTCACAAGTTCAAATTCCACTGAGGTTTATACTTTGTGCACCACGATCAAATACAAATTATTGTTTTAATTCTGGATATAATTTAATCATCATCATCACAGCCCCCATACGTCCCACTGTTGGGCTCGGGCTTCCTCTATAATGGGAGGGAATTTGCTCTACTATACCATGCTGGTCAGACATGTTGGTATAGGGTTTCATTTCGAGTATTCCTTCTCTTGCACAGATGTTATATGCATATTATATCCCATAGTTGTCTTATACGACATCCACGGGCAGGAGAGTGATGGATTGTATTCTTACTCCGTCACCACATGAAAAGGATGGATATAATTTATGTCCATTTAATGTAAGTTTGTAAAGTCACCCACAAGGACTGCTTATTTCCTTAGGTGTTGCTTATAACAAGGACCGGGAACCGATGATCCATCTATTTGGCAATACAGAGGCACATGTACAGTAGTTTATGGAGATACACACCATCCTTTCCAACGAACTGATGGATAAGGCGAGGCGTCTCGAAAAAGGTGTTGTTTATAAAAATAACCTTAAAAAGTCAGGACACATCCAGTTATGATTCATCAGTCCATATTTCTTCACTATATTCCAGTGGATACTTTGCAAACTTTTATTAGTTGCATTGTGTTATCTTAATCCTAGGAAATTTAGACAGAGGATCAACCCTTATCTCATAATACTTAAGTTTTATGCGAAATCGAAAAACGGATCTGTCCATTTCTTTCGAGGAAAAGACCATACAAATATTAAAAATAAATAATGCTATTCATACATTAGATCCTCAAATTCAATGTTTCAAAGTATTTTTTTTATTAAGTGCACAAGTTCTTATAGTATTAGAAATTGATAAAACAAAAAAAAGCTTACCAATACATTTTCTAGGTCCAGCGCCGAATGGTAAATATGTATAGCTATGTTTAGAAGCTCCGTTGTCGTCCAAAAATCGATCAGGATTATAAACTTTGGCGTTAGTGTAATATTCATCATCTTTATGTAGGGCTTCTACAGGTATATTTATGGTTACTCTCCTGTCGATCAATAAACCTCCTTCAGGATGGTAAGTTTTAGTACATTGCCTTGATATAATTGAATATGGAGGATGCAGTCTCAGTGCTTCTTTTATAGCGGCATCCAAATATTCCTCTTTATTCCCATTTGATATTGAGTTACGGCATTTCTCCTGAGCTTGAGAATTCAATGCTAGTTCGTAAAGAAATGCAGTCAAAGCATTTAAGCACGGTATGTACCCCTCAGTAATAAATGAAGCTAGCATAGAAAACGCAAATTCTACATCTGAAAACTTTTTATTCTTTTCTTTTATTGCAAATTGACAGACATTTCCTGATTGTTTTATTTTAGATAATAGTATCGATTTCTTGATAGTGCTTATTGTTTTAGAAGAAGGTTCTCCATTCAAAGTTGTTAATCTGAACATAACAAACAGTGAAGGAAATATGTCTTTTAAATAAGTCTTAAATCTCTCTATAACTGTTCGTTTCTGTGCAATTAATCTCAAATTATTCACAACCGACCCACCTGCATTGCCAACAAGTAAATCCTCGAAGACTTTATCCAATAGCTTCGACAATATCTCTTGAACGTTAGCGTCACCATTTGTTCCTGGTAAATAGTCACTCAAACTCTCGAATTCAGTATTTATGTTACTAAATAATGAAACATAGCCTTCTCTCAATAGAGTCCACTTTTGGCCGTCAACGTAGAACAAATTGTCTCGTAAACAAACATCCTTAGATTTGTCCAAGCATAGACCTCTGCTATGGAAATGCTCGAAATCCGAAGACAGCATACTCTTTATATAATCTGGATCCTTCACTATAAGGTCTGGTATCCTGCTTTTGACGCGACCAATGAATTTCTCTTTTGAGTGCTTTACATATAAAGCATTAACATCCTGAGTGCTGGATCTAATTCCCAATACTCGAAGATAGTCACTCCCGAAGAATGGAACAGATGTCTCGTAAGATACATGACGGACATACCAATAACTAAAAAATTTAGTTACGTAGTCAAATATCAACGCGAATATTAATGCGGCAAGTACCGAAAGGTTTATGAGAAAACTTTCGAAAAACATTTTGCGTTCAATCGCGGTGAGGTTTCATTTAACACTGCTTGCTTGACGCTTGAAGTGAAGTAGGTCGCCTACGGTAAACCATATCTTAAGAGGTGAGAGGCTGCATCATATGGCATTGAACTTAGCATTGTAGAAAACATGTAAACAGTAATTCTGTATGATAATTAAAATAGCCACCTTGTTATGAACAATTATGGAAATATTTATGTATAAGTTATTTATCCATCATAATATTTAATTACGTTTGAAGACAATTACTACCTTACAGTAAATATGTGTTTACTGACAAATGCATAAATTAATGTCACAGAATTGCTAGGATATACAGTAATTTTGTGATAGAAAAAAAATGCGTGTGTGTAACTTATGGACGCACATAAAAAATTATACTTCTTTGGCGCAATAAGATAAAAATCTTTTCAAAAATGTATACTTCGCGTTATCCTACGTTTATATACAGCACTAAAAAAAAAAAAACGAAAACGAAGAACGACACTAATTGTAAATAAAACTACTTTTACGGATTATATCGCGTTTGTATTTGATTTATGATTGCCCGACGTTTGAGTTCTGCAAACTGTTCGAAACGTCGGGCAATCATGAATCAAATACAAACGCGATAAAATTCGTAAAAGTAGTTTTATTTACAATGTGTAGTGCTCGTGTAAACATCAGATATCATAACGACACTAATAATAGAAAACCAGATATTGAATACATTGAAAAATTTATTATAGCGTATTATTTAGTTAACATTTGGGACAGTGTGCGTGAGAGCATCGTAAATAAAATATTGTTTAAAAGGAAATTAAAAACTAGCTTTTATTTAAATGCTCTAAACCGAAAAAACTTGAGACCCTATCTGTTATGTAGCACAAGAGTGCTTGTCAAGACTATTCAAACGAGTCCAAACTCGACTGTTTTATCTTGTTTAGTTTAGGAGTTTCCTATAACCACCTTCTGACGCCATCTTGAGACCATTATCACCGAAGTTATGTAAGTAAACCAAATTTCAACTTAATCTAACGACAGGAAGTGGTTTTACTTTAACTCGCAAGATTTGTCCCATACTAACAGGGCAAGATAAATTAAAACTTTTAAAAATGATGAACTAACTTCGTATAGTGGGTCATTTTCCTTCCTACAATGGAGGAGTCCCGAGCATAAAAATGGAAAGTGTGTGATGATGATGATATTCATCACAGATATCTTGCCCGTGGATAACAGATATCTTGCCCGTGGATGTCGTGAAAGACGACTAAGGGATGTAATATGTATATAACATCTATATCTATACCAATAAATAAAATTGGAGTGTCTGTTTGTAATGTCAAAATAATAGGCTTTTTTCATGCTCACACGGTTATTTGCACGACACCTATGCCTAAAATAGCAATTAAAAAATTTTTGTCTGTCTGTCTGTCTGTTTGTTCCGGGTAATCTTCAAAACGTCTGGACCGATTTCAAAAATTCTTTCACCAATGGAAAGCTATAATATCAGGGCGTAAACTAGGCTATATTTTATCCCCGTATTCCCACGGGAACGGGAACTACGCGGGTAAAACGACTATAACCTATAACCGAAGCGAAGCGAGGGCGGATTGCTAGTTATAAATAAAATTGCTTTACGGATTTTATAGCGTTTGTATTTGATTTTTGATTGCCTGACTTTTCGAACACTTTATAAAGTTCATGATCACGGCAGGGATGGTCTGCAGTGACCATAAACGCTGTTACACAAACGCGATAAAATCCGTAAAGTAGTTTCATTTAAAATTATTACTAATTAAAGTAATTTTAAAGTTGTGGTCACTGTATAGAAAGTACATATATGTTACCTTTTTGTTTATATATTTTTTTGCCACCTATATATTTATTCATTTTTATTATACACTCCATTATACATCATCATCATCATCTCAGCCGATATACGTACCACTGTTGGGCTCGGGCCACCTCCATAATGGAAGGGTAATTGACCTACAATACCAAGCTGATCAGACGTGTTGGTATAGGGTTTTACTTCAAGTTTTCCTTCTCTCGCATAGATGCTATATGCGTTTCATATCCCTTAGTCGTCTCGTACGATCACCCACGGGTAAGATAGGGGGTGGTGAATTGTATTGTTACTCCGTCACCACGCGGATTATTCATCTTCATTATACATCAGTATTGAATAAAAAAATAGCTTAAAATATAAAAAAGACAGTGCAATTTGCGGCCTTGTTACTATAAGCAATCTCTTGAAGACAACCTTTGAATGGAACTAGCACAGGAAATAAAAATTATTGTTGTTATAACCCTATTGAATAACTAAACTTACTAATAGTGTTTAATCTATACTAATATATAAAGCTGAAGAGTTTGTTTGTTTGAACGCGCTAATCTCAGGAACTACTGGTCTGATTTGAAAAATTCTTTCAGTGTTAGATAGCCCATTTATCGAGAAAAGTTATGTGCTATATATCATCACGCTAAGACTAATAGGAGCGGAGCACCAATGAAGAATATTTCAAAATCAGTGTTTCTTTTTTTCTTTTGAGAGCTGCCGCTGCGTAAACAGCTAAATTTTCGCAAAAATCATGTGTGCCAGAATCGTATTATTAAAAAATATTTTCATCTTCTGCGTAAACATAGTCTTAGATTAAAGTTAGCGTTAGCCCAAAGTATCTATATCACGTGGACAAAGTTGCGAGCAGAAGCTAGTACAATATATTCTTACAGAGTCCAGGCTCTCCGAGATGACGAAAGGCGGCATGACGCCTCATAACCCGTCGTGTTCTCTCTTTTAGCTTACTGAATGGACTACCAGGATGGACGTGACTTTGTACGAATTTTGATGTAATAACATAACGTAACGCCAGCTGCAAGCACTAAAAAGCATGACTCATTATCATGTTCCGCCTGAGCCGAGCGTGCAAGAGAGAGAGCGGAACAATCGATAGAGAGGCATATACGGCTTAAACTTAAGGCTTACTTATAGGGATGGATGTTCTTTCTGAAAAAGATCGATTCTTGAATCGATTCGAATTGTTATCCAAAGAATCGATTCACAACAAAATTGAGGTCTGAAGGATCGATTCCCGATTAATCAATCTATGAATCTTTTCTTTTGGACGTGCTTGTGATGACCTTTTTTTAGGAAGGCAGGAGAGTAAATACGTGATGAGTTTTTTTTTTTAGAAAATCTGAAGATGTTATTAGTCTTACTTAGTATCGAGTAAAAGAAAAAAACGAACGATAATTCTCTGGGGTAAATTGTCGATCCACGGAATCGATTCAGTGCTTCGTATCGATTTATAAAATCGATCGTTTGGGCCTGAAAAATCGATTCTACAATTAATCGATCTCATATCGCCATCCCTACTTAATTAGAGGTAGATGTGTCACAAGCATTGGGCTTGTGTTCTACCTCTAATTTAAGTAGAAAAATATTTGAATTAACGAGGGCAAATAAATATAATTTTATCGAAAAAAAAAATGACATTTTATTTTTATTTAATTTCTTCGTATTATACAAAATAATGATACTTCATTGATAATAATTATATCCAATTCATAAAAGTGTGCAATTTTTTTTTCAATGTTTTCTTATGACTTTATCAAAATTATCGTCTGTAAATTGACTTTACAGACAACTAATTTACTATACAGAAAAAACTCCTGTAGAAAAGATAGTGTCATTATTTCATCATCATCATCATGTTAACTAATATAATTATATCCCACTGTTGGACTCGAGCCTCTTCCACAATAAGAAGGAAATTAGCCTACTATAACCACGCTAGTCAGACATGTTAGCATATGGTTTTATTTCGAGTTTTCCTTCCCTTGCATAGATGTTATGTGCATATTTTATCCTTTAGTCGTCTTTTAAGAGATCCAAGAGAGGGGGTAGCGAATTGTATTCTTACTCCGTCACCACATGGACAGATAATGATTTTTAATATGAGAAATAATAGAAATTAAATTATCTTTTTTTTTATTTATGGTGAAATAAAAGGGCTTTGTCGCTTAGCGACCATATCGGCCAATACAAAAACTAATATATATTAGAACTAATAACATTAAACTTATATACTACGAGCAACCTGCCCTCGCTTCGCTTCGGTTTCAATCTTTCCTGCGTAGTCCCCGTTCCCGTGGGAATACCGGGATTAAATATAGCCTAGTTTACTCCCTGATATTATAGCTTTCCATTGGTGAAAGAATTTTTGAAATCGGTCCAGCCGTTTTGAAGATTACCCGGCACAAACAGACAGACAGACAAAAAAATATAAAGTGTATTTTAGGCATATTTATAATGCAAATAACCGTGTGACCATGAAAAAAGCCTATTATTTTGACATTACAAACAGACACTCCAATTTTATTTATTGATATAGATCTTATAGCTAGTATATATAACTCTAATGCCTCACTTGAAAGTGGCGACGCGAGAATGGAATTACAGTAGCCTATATCATACTTTTTGTTAGGTCCGAAAATATTAATTCTAGTTAATTATCTTGATATCTGACAATATTGTTTGCCTTATAATGATTTAATGGCAACCACTTGGTGACAAATTAACAACCTGTACCGAGGCTTCGGCGTAGAAGTAAACCTTGTAACCAAATGACGCATGTCATTTCTCGTTATAACATCTAGGTATTACCCAAAACATATGCTTTTTTTAAAGACAAACACCCCGCACTAAATAAATAATCCTTGTATTGCGGGGGGACTTTACAAATATATAATTAACTAGCAACCCGCCCTTGCTTCGCTTCGGTTATAGGTTATAGTCGTTTTACCCGTGTAGTTCCCGTTCCCGTGGGAATACCGGGATAAAATATAGCATAGTTTACACCCTGATATTATAGCTTTCCATTGGTGAAAGAATTTTTGAAATCGGTCCAGCCATTTTGAAGATTACCCGGAACAAACAGACAGACAAACAGACAAAATTTTTTTAATTGCTATTTTAGGCATAGGTGTCGTGCAAATAACCGTGTGAGCATGAAAAAAGCCTATTATTTTGACATTACAAACAGACACTCCAATTTTATTTATTGGTATAGATGGAGACAAATTCAGGCTCACAACAACGGTTTGTGGATCGCACAAAGTGTTGTTCTTTTTTTTTTTTGGGGTAGGCTACAGTCATCGCACCCGCCGCCCGGCTCCATCCGGGGCGACAGCAACGCACGGCCCCATAACCCACTCGAGTTCCTTGTGGTCAGTGGTCGGCCCGACGGAATACCCCAGTCGCGGGGTACCCTCTCCTCATCAAAATGTTGTTCTGCGAGGGGTTCGAACTCACGACACTGACACGATAGATCTTAACCTTCAAGCCATCTGTGTAGTTTTAAAACCTATGTTTATATATACATATCGTTAACAATAAAAGGTAGACTAAATATCCTTTTTTTTGGATGGGATATGGGCAGCGTACACGCGGTCCGCTCTCTCCTTTCATCACCCCGGACGGATCCAGAACCCACTGTATTCCTTCCCCTTCACCATTGGGCTGTACCCAGTTCCTTGTCATCCGTGGTCAGCTCGGCGGGACACGACATATCAGAAAAGTGAATTTAAAAAATATATCTCATATTTACCCAACGCACTACGCGTACTCTGAATACACAAGTACACAAATAACAAAAGCTCTACAAAAACTACAAAGCATTTCGTGGGATTGTTTTTTAAACGTTTTAAAGCGAAACTCTTGTTAAATATTATTACCATATTCATATGTATATTTATATACACGTCTGAGCTAACAAGGTAGTAACAGGTATTTTAAACGTAGACAAGTAACAAGGGAATGGCAAACATTAGAGTAATATTAAATACCATCAAAAACAAGACTTGTAAAAAAAAAGCCAAGCCTCGCAACTGAGTTCTTCTACCATAAAAATTTGTGAGATCCATGTTATACCAAGTCAGTTAGCTCATTCAGTCCCTGCTTAAGAGACCTTTCTTCTTAAGTTATTACGTAAATAGCTAAACTAACAACTTCTTATAGTGACTATATCAATATTAAAGATCTTTTATATGTTTTAAATAAACAGAATGACTTGGCAATCGCATGAAAATACAATGTAACTTACAAGTAATGCCTATTATATTAAATTAGATTGTGTAGTGAGTGAGTGAGTGAAATAAATAAAATTTAAGTGTCCATTTATAATGTCAAAATAATAGGTACCTATTTTATATGCTCACACAGTTATTTGCACGATACCTATGCCTTTTTTTTATGGGTGGGCTATGGTAAGCGCAGGCGCGGTCCATTCGTCCGAGGTAACAAAAGGACGGCGCGCGGGCCCATAACCCACCCGTACCCACGTCCGTCGTTGGGCTGACCACCGGAGCAGGGTGACTTGTCGTCAGTGGTCAGCCCGACGGAATACCCTTTCGGGTACCCTCACACGATACCTATGCCTAAAAACCAACCTCAAACAGACAGACGTCTGGGTGTCCCGTGTAATCTTCAAAAGGGCTTTAATTTTGATAATATTTGATCACCAGATAGCTGTCTATATAAGGAATAACTTAAGCTATATTTCTTCTAAAAAAAACCCTATAAAATGTTGCCCGATCCGGGATTCGAAACCGAGGCCATATTTTAGACGATATTGCAAGTTTATAATGCTTGAGCAATACGGCTAGAAGTGGAGTAATTGAAGGGTAGACTGTTACTATATAATAATAGTCATTGATTTACTTGTCATTATCATTGTCCTGCTCATAACCCAATTAGTTGGAGTCAACGCAATATGTACCTAACTTTCTTTCATCGTATATATAGCAAAAAAAATTTGACAATATTTTCATGACCGGCCGCCTGCCTATTGTTAATCTTCTTTGGGAGTATAAATATTGAACAGACGAGATCAGATGGAGCTGGCCCTGGTCGCTATGAAGCTCTTAGTCGTCTTTTAAGATACCTACGAGCTACGTAAGGGTTGTTAATATTTGTATTCGCTACAAGACAGTATTGATTTACTTCTATGGACATATTGTTTCTCGTATCTGTTGTGTTTGGGCCTAATGCCGCTCTAGCAGAGGCTGCGAGTGACCAGACCGGGGATTTAGTTCGGGCATCCGCGGAGAGGTTAGCCTCGCGACGGCGTTCAGCGTCCCGCTAGAGGACGTCGACGGGAGAGGATACTCCCTCGGGGTATTCCGTCGAGTCGACCACTGAAGTCAAGATACTCTGCACCGGTGGTCAGCCCAATGACGAATGCGACGTGATATACGATTGGGTTACGGGTGTGCGTGCCTACGCGCCTCTGTCGCCACGGACAGAGTGGTGCGAGGAGTGCGCCGACCGTAACCCAACCCCAGAAAAATATAAAATCTATGTTATTTTCGTTATTCGAATGTTTACTCTCGTCTTTTTCTTTTCTTTTTTTTCTTTTTGTTGATGCGCCACAGACTTATTGTCCGTGCCTTTGTTACATTTTTTGAGTTTAATTGTTAAGGTGAGTTTATATAATTCAAGTTATTCTTCAAGTGGTTTTATTATAGTTAGATGTTAAGATAGACTTGAAGTTGAGCGCTGTTCCATGTGCCATTGTTTGAAACACATGATGTCCATCTGTTGATGGACATCATGTGTTTTGGGGGTTTTCTACTTTGCGCTATTACTTTAAGTTGGTGATGAAAACCCTCTGTTATTTTGTTTCTGTTGTCTTCTATAGTATTATTTTGCTGAGTTGTTATGTTTTTATTTTATTTTCTGTTCTTATTCTGTTAATATATTGAGTTGTCTCGTTATGTTGTTTTTTATTAGTTGCTGTTGTGCTTTTGTTTTTTATGTTTTGAGTATATGTTGCTATCTATACTTTAACTGTTTTGTTTCTCTGTGTTTGCTTTATTGACATATTTTTGTGTTATAGCTCCATTACCATGTTCTGTTTGTAGCTTTTGGTTGTGTTTTGCAATTTATTTTGATGAAAGACCGAGATCTTTCATTACCCTATAGTCTCTGTGTTGTATTGCCATCTTTTTGATGTATTCCAGTATAGTGTTAGATTTCTGATCTATGGACTTCCTCATGAGTTTCCAAATGGCATCTTCACGGGTGTCTGTGTAGTATGTGCAGGATCTAGTGTGCCTGGAGATGGAAACCACGGCGTGTTGCGTACTGTTGTGTAGTTTATGCACTGAATCACTTGTCTGGATGATGATGACGTTAGGTGCATCGAGTCCCTGTGCCTCGTGGATGGTTCGCAGTTCGGAGCCCTCGCCAGTGCCGTATCCCTTTTCTCTGAGGCTTTCTTTCTCTGCCTGGGTGTGCGGCAGGTATAACGTCTCAGGTAGGTTTGGTGGTACGACGGCGTTGGTGTATGCAAATATGACTTTATTAGATGAGTATATGCCATTGTAATTACTACTTACTCTCGTCTTAGGTTTAAAATATTTGTTACTACCTTATTAGCGCTTAGACATCTATTGAAATATAAGATATACATCTACACACACACGGACACACATAAGTGCTTAGCGTTGAGATAATGAGTTATATTTTTGTTTTGTAAGCTGACGTTCAAACATATTTCCGGTAACTCTTCATATTAACAAATAGTATCTGTAAACGCACATACCTACCATTTGAGACTAAATTACACCGGAAGATAACATGTGTCATTCGGTAACAAGGCTTTGACGCCGAAACCTTGTTGCAAATATAAATTTGCCCGCAAGAGTTTGTTATTACACCAATTTAAGGTAACCAATACTTAAGTAGAATAGTCGGCAAAAGTCTAGAATAGATGTCAAGTTAATATAATTAATTTTATTTATTATAATATAAATCCATTTCCATGAGGTGATGGAATAAAAATACAATTCACCATTTCAATCCACACATTTAGGTGTGTCATACATGACTAAGGGATGTAATATGTATATAACATCAATGCAAAGGAAGAAAAACTCGTAATAAAACCCTAATACGTCTGACCAGCGTGGTATTTTTTTTTTTTTTTTTAATGGGTGGGCTATGGTAAGCGCACGCGCGGTCCTGTCCCTCCGCGGCGATGAAAGGACGGCGCGCAGGCCCATAACCCACCCGTACCCACGTCACCTCGTTGTTGGGCCGACCACCGGAGCAGATGTGACTTGTCATCAGTGGTCGGCCCGACGGAATACCTTTTGGGTAACCTCACCTCTCGACGTACTGGGACGTCGGTCGCCATCGCGCGGTCAGCCTCTCTGCGGGTGACGGACAATTCCCCGGTCCGATCACCCGCGGCCTCGGCTAGGGCGGCATTAGGCGCAGATACTCGCGCCTGCGCCGCCCGAGTCGCCGGCGGCGGAACGTGTCGCCGAATAGGAGCTCTACTCGTACACGATCCGCCGCCTCCTTCCGTGAGATTACGGCCTCACAGAAGGCGGCGACCGCGTCCCAGTTCCTGACGCTGACGAGCATCTCCCTGGCGATGGTCGGCAGCGCCAGGTCGGCACCGATAATTGCGACGAGTTCACGACGCTCTCCCTCCCATGCAGCACACTCCTCGAGCGTGTGCTGCGCCGTGTCCTCGTCGCAACTGCAGTGGTGGCAGGACGGTGTGCTCTCCCTCCTGACAATCTTGTGCAGGTACTTCCCAAAACACCCGTGCCCTGTAAGCACCTGCACCAGTCGGAAGGAAAGCACCCCGTGCGTCCGCTCCAACCACTCCATCAGCATCGGCCGGAAGGCCTCAACGGTCCTGACACCGTACCGAGGACTCTCCAGCCGGACTGCCCAACGGGCAATGACTCCTCGGCGGGCGTCGACCCGCCAGGCGGTGATCTCCTGCAGGGAGACCATGCCGCCGCGGGTGCGCGTCTCAGACACCCGCCGATAAATCTCGGCGAGCATCTCCGCCTCCAGGTCCCAAGGGGGAGTTCCGGCCAGGAGGCACGCTGCCTCCGTCGACACCGTGCGGTAACCGCGTATGGCCCTGACCGCCATGACCCTCTGTGGTCGCCTCAAGAGGGCCCTCAGCCGGACGGTCAGGGACCCCGCCCACACCGGTGCGCCGTACAGAGCCATTGACCGGATAACCCCCGTGTACAGCTGTCGGCACGTAGAGCTGGGTCCACCCACATTCGGCATCAGCCACGAAAGGGCGGACGCCGCGCCGACAAGCCGGGGAACAAGTCGATGGAGATGCTCCCGGAACAAAAATGCCCGTCGAGCACCAGGCCCAAGTACTTCATGTGGGCCTGGATGCTGATGGTGACCGACTTCACGGTGATCGAAGCGCCGGCGGGAGGCCCGGCGGTACGGAGGCCATGGAATAAAAGGGCCTCCGTCTTTTCCAGGGCTACCCTCAACCCCAGCGCTTCGATCCGCCTGACAATCTCCTCGGTGCCGAGAGTTGCCAGACGTGCCGCCTCCTCTAGCGTCCCACCCCGGGCTGTGACGAGTGTATCGTCGGCGTAGCAAATTACGCCCAGCCCGGTTGGGAGGCTTCCTCTCAACGCCCAGTCGTAGCCGATGTTCCACAGGGTCGGACCCAGAACCGACCCCTGTGGGACACCGCACGTCATGGGCGTTCGCACAACGTCCCCTACTCGGTCAACGTAGAGGACGCTGCGCCCCTCCAAGTAGTCTGCCACCAGCCGCCTGAGGTACACGGGCACCCCGTGATATCTCAGCCCCTCCCTGATGCAGCTGAATGGCAGACTGTTGAAGGCGTTGGCGATGTCCAGGGACACCGCCAACAGGACTCCTCCGCCGGTGACGGCCTCCGCTACCACGGCCTTCAGGCGCAGCAGGGCCGCGACCGTCGAACGCCCTCGCCGAAAACCAAACTGGGCGTCCGACAAATCGGGCCCGACCCCGACGAGGTGCCGCTCGATGCGGGCAGCCAACACCCTCTCCAGCAGCTTGCCCGCATCATCGAGCAGCACGATGGGCCTATAGGCCGAGGCCGACTCGGGAGACCGTCCCGGCTTCGGCAGGAGAACCAGCCTCCCCTCTTTCCAGCACCCAGGGAACTGCCCGGACGTCAAACAAGCGTCGAACAGTCCCCTGAGGCGTGGTCCCAGGTGCTCGAGGACCAGGGCCAGTACACGGTTCGGAATACCGTCGGGCCCGGGGGCGGTGGATTTGATTCGCATACGCGCCACCGCCACCCCCATTTCCGGCTCCGTGATGGGCGGAGCACTTTCATCGTCGGCCTCCCGGTCACTGTCCGGCGAAGCCATGACCGAGGGCGTGTGCTCCGCCCGCTGTGGAAAGAGGTCCTCGACAACTCTGGTGAGGAGGCTGGGCTGGAGAGTCTCGGTGAGGGGGGGGGGCCCGCCCGCGGAGCTTGTTCAGCGCCGCGAGGTAGGGACGACCCCAGGGGTCACGCTCGAGACTGTCCAGCATCTCCCGCCGACTAACGTCCTTGGCGGTACGGACGGCCAGCCTGAAGGCAGACCGCGCACTACGGTAAGCCTCGTACAGCTGGCCCTCCCGCTCAGCGTCGCGGTGACGCGCTCGGCTGCGGGTGTAAGCCCTCCGGGCACGTATGCACGCGACCCGAAGGTCCGCCAATTCTCGGGACCACCAGGGGACCGCATTCTTCGGGGGCAGACGCCGCACACGGGGCATGGCCGCATCGCAGATCTGCGTTAATGCACAGCGGATGCGGCCAGCCTCGGCATCCACCCCGTCCGCCTGGGGCGGTGAGGACAGCCACGACTGAACGATGGCTGCCTCCGCCAACAGGTCCCGATCCAATCGACCCACAGCCCACCGCGGAAACGCGGGAGCTCCGTCCGCCGTGCGACCCCTGCTGGGCTGCAGGAGGGTCCGGGAGACCTCTATCCGGATGTATCGGTGGTCGGATAGGGTCTCAACCTCCTCCTGGACGCACCAGCTCCTCACACGTGCTGCGACATTAGGGCTAGCGAACGACAAGTCCACTATCGACCCGCCCTGCTGCCGCACGCACGTTTGCACCGAGCCCCTGTTCAGCAAACAGAGGCCCAGTGCCGCCGCCCACTCTTCGACCGCCCGCCCGCGGTCATTCGTCCTGGGGGACCCCCACGCCGTGGACTTGGCGTTGTAGTCCCCCAGAACGAAGACTTGGCGTGACCAGCGTGGTATAGGAGGTAAATTTCCCTCCTATTATGGTGGAGGCCCAAACACAACAGTGGGACGCATATGAGCTAAGATGATGACGAATGCAAATCATAATAAATTAAATTTACTTTTCTTAAAGATCTATTTGGTTTGCCATAAGATTCGTAAGGCTTGGCTCAAGCGGGGTGAAAAAATCAGTGTTGCTTACTTCCATACCCTACCTACCCTATGGAAACAGCTGCAATGAGGTCTTTAATACACCTAAACAACAAATAAATAATTACTTAAAAATAAATAGTTATATTATTTACTTAGAGCAACCGTCGTTTCGATCGAGGTTATTATTCTATGGCTAAGAACAAGTTTTTAATTATGTCGTTATAGAAACAAGACATCATGGTTATTTTTTAATTGATTTTAATATGTTTTTTTCCGTTTAGAAGAAACGGGTTAAGAATAGAAATATGGCACTAAATCTTACTTCGTTCTGGGAGTTGTAAAAACTGACTGAGGGATCACTACAAGAACGGATAGTAGCACTATTCTAGAAATCTCAAAAAATCTATTTTGAGTCAAAAGTCATATCTTTCAAGCCTCCCAAAAATCTGGTGGTATCTAATTAGATTTGTCTGGTTTTTAATTAATAAGTTGTATACCACGAGCACTGATAAGTGTTAGGAACCTTCGAAGAAGTAAGAATCAAATATGGAAGTGATAAAAATGTAAACAAAAAAATATTATTTTAGAAGAAACATAAATTTGAATAGTCTTGCTTTTATAAAAGAAATATATATGAAAAATAATGTTATCCTTTTTTTTTTTTAGGGGGCGGGTTGCGGTCGGCGCGCTCGCACCACTCCGTCCGGGGCGACAGAGGGGCATAAGCACGCAACTCCCGTAACCCACCCACGATGCACGTCGCCTTCGTCGTTGGGCCGACCACCGGAGCAGGGCTACTTGTCATCAGTGGTCGGCCCGACGGAATACCCCCTATTTGGGGTACCCTCTCATCGACCAACGTCCCCTCCTCGGGGAGGACGTCGATCTTTCCTCACGCGGTCGGCCTCTTGGCGGGTGACGGTCTAATCCTCGGTCACGTCACCCGCGGCCTCGGCTAGGGCGGCATGAGGCGTAGGTAGTCGCGCCTGCGCCGCCCCAGTCGGCGGCGGCGGATCTCCTCATCAAGGCTGCGCTTCTCGCGCAGGCAATCCGCCGCCTCCTTCTGCGAGATCACTCTCTCGCAGAAGGCTACGACCGCGTCCCAATTCCCGACGCTGTCGACCATCGCCCTAGCGATAGCTGGCAGCGTCAGGTCAGCACCGATGATTGCGACGAGTTCGCGGCCCTGTGTGGCCCAAGCGGCGCAGGCCTCGAGTGTATGCCTCGCCGTGTCCTCGTCGCAATCGCAGTGGTGGCAGGACGGTGTACTCTCCCTCCTTACGACCTTGTGCAGGTATTTGGCGAAGCACCCATGCCCCGTCAACACCTGCACTAGTCGGAAGGAGAGCACCCCGCCTTTCCAACCACTGCATCAGCACCGGCCGGAAGGCCTCCACGGTTCGCACCCCGAACCGAGGCCTCTCCAGCCGGACTGCCCAACGGGCAATGACGTCTCGGCGGACGTCGACGCGCCAGGCGGTGAGCTCCCTCAAGGAAACAACACCGCCCTCCCCGCGCACCCCCGACACCCGCCTATACAGGTCGGCGAGCATTTCCGCCTCCAGGTCCCACGGGGGAGTCCCGGCCATAATGTTATCCTTACTAATATTATAAATGTGAAAGTAAGTTTGTTTGTTTGTTACGCTTTCACGCTTAAACCACTGAACCGATTTCAAAACTTATTTCACCAATGGAAAGCTATAATATGTATCAGGGAGTAAGACGTGAACTACGCAGGAAAGACGACTGAAACCGAAGCGAAGCGAGGGCGGGTTGCTAGTTATAAAAAAATAATTAAAATATGGGTGTTTTAACATTATTTAAATTTTATTTGCTTACTTGCTAAACCTAAATACACATAATCTATACCAATAAATAAAATTGGAGTGTCTGTTTGTAATGTCAAAATAATAGGTAGGCTTTTTTCATGCTCACACGGTTATTTGCACGACACCTATGCCTAAAATAGCAATTAAAAAATTTTTGTCTGTCTGTCTGTCTGTCTGTTTGTTCCGGGTAATCTTCAAAACGGCTGGACCGATTTCAAAAATTCTTTCACCAATGGAAAGCTATAATATCAGGGCGTAAACTAGGCTATATTTTATCCCGGTATTCCCACGGGAACGGGCACTACGCGGGTAAAACAACTATAACCTATAACCGAAGCGAAGCGAGGGCGGATTGCTAGTCCATACTAATATTATAAATGCGAAAGTAAGGATGTTTGTTTGTTTGTTTGTTTGTAACGCTTTCACGCTTAAACCACAGAACCGATTTCAAAAATTCTTTCACCAATGGAAAGCTATAATATCAGGGAGTAACATAGGCTATATTTTATCCCGGTATTCCCACAGGAACGGGAACTACGCCGCGGGTAAAGTGACTGAAACCGAAGCGAAGCTAGGGCGGGTTGCTAGTACACAATAAAGAACAAATACACAAAACAGTAATTTATTCCATAAGGAACCATCAGGTTTTTGATCTAAAATTAATACTAAAATCCATACTAATATTATAAATGCGAAAGTAAGGATATTTTTTTATTTGTTTGTTTGTTTGTAATGCTTTCACGCTTAAACTACCGTACCGATTTCAAAAATTCTTTCACCAATGGAAAGCTATAATATCAGGGAGTAACATAAAATTATGTTCCTCTATCGTTATTAATGTCAATTTTCCGTGTGCTGACGGTAAGAACACAATTCACCACACCCTTTTTTGCCCGTGGTTGTCGTAAAACAGAAGTAAGGGATTGTAGTATGTATACAACATCTATGCAAGAGAAGGAAAATTCGAAATAAAACCCTATACCAACCCGTCTGACCAGCGTGGTATAGTTGGTCAATTTTCCAATTGTGGAGGACGCTCGAGCCCGGGACGTATATGAGCTGTGATGATGATGTTGATGATAATTTTTAATGTTATCAATACTACTCATAAATAATGGTATAAATCGGTTTTCTTTAAACACACACACTTTCGAAAAACAAAATCTTATTGTCTCAAAAGTGACGTTTTGAGGGTTGCTTTTAACTACATATATCCAATTAATAACTGGTTTTATTTAATACTAGCAACCCACCCTCGCTTCGCTTCGGTTATAGGTTATAGTCGTTTTACCCGCGTAGTTCCCGTTCCCGTAGGAATACCGGGATAAAATATAGCCCAGTTTACGCACTGATATTATAGCTTTCCATTGGTGAAAGAATTTTTGAAATCGGTCCAGCCGTTTTGAAGATTACCCGGAACAAACAGACAGACAGATAAATTTTTTAATTGCTATTTTAGGCATAGGTGTCGTGCAAATAACCGTGTGAGCATGAAAAAAGCCTATTATTTTGACATTACAAACAGACACTCCAATTTTATTTATTTGTATAGACTAGCAACCCACCCTCGCTTCGCTTCGGTTTGAAAGAAAGAAAGAAAGAAAGAAAGAAAGAAAAAGCTTTTATTTTCACGGTCTCGACACAACAACAATAGCAACACTCCTAAACACAGATTATGCTTAAATAAAAAAAAATAATAAAAAGTTGGCAATTGCATGTGTCGTGAGCGTGTCAACGAGGCGTACACTCAGCATGATGCTGCGTTGTGAGGGCACAACACGGCGCTGATTTTCAGTGTCAACCTCAAGTGACTTGCGTGGTACAATTACATAACTAAGTTAACCTAACCAACAACATAAAACAATAACCTATATAAAAGCAAAACATTAATAATAAAAGTGAAGAGTGAATAGCAATAGAATTACAATACATAATATTCAATGAAATTATAGTAAGTGAATTATTACATATATACACATTAAATAAATACATTATATTCAGCGTATACAAATATATAATACATTACAATATGATACATACCAATAATCTAAACATATATACTTCTGTACATCATCTATACCAACAAATAAAATTGGAGTGTCTGTTTGTAATGTCAAAATAATAGGCTTTTTTCATGCTCACACGGTTATTTGCACGACACCTATGCCTAAAATAGTAATTAAAAAATTTTTGTCTGTCTGTCTGTTTGTTCCGGGTAATCTTCAAAACGGCTGGACCGATTTCAAAAATTCTTTCACCAATGGAAAGCTATAATATCAGGGCGTAAACTAGGCCATATTTTATCCCGGTATTCCCACGAGAACGGGAACTACGCGGGTAAAACGACTATAACCTATAACTGAAGCGAAGCGAGGGCGGGTTGCTAGTACGTAAATAATAAAGGTGTGATGTTATTCATTTCACATATAAGTGACATCCGATTTTTGTTCACAAAGTAACAGTCTTTTCGTGTGAATTTTGAAGGTACTTTTCGTTTCAGTTTTTCTTTTACTTTTCGTTTCAGGTTTCAGTTTACTTTGCCGACATTTCAAATACGTTTCATGGTGCATGGTCACGAGAAGACTGAAGTGTTTCCCGTTCTACTAGTCATAGTTATTACAGAGATTTTTATTTACTCGATACAATATTAGTTGTTTAAATTTGACCCTCATTTTTAAAAAAAAATCGTTATTCGTAGAAAAAAAGATTCACTATAAAATAATGCCGCTGCCACCGGCAGTTTTACAGTTCAATAGACAAACTGCAAGTCAGGTAGGTCGACGGGTAAGATTATGGCTGCCGAAGGCGAGCAACCACAACTGCGTGTATCTGAGATTGTTATTGCCTACCTAGTTCTAGAAAAACTAGATTTAAACTCATAAAAGTATTACTAATGAGTATTGTATTTTAATAGCATCTTTTATAGTATCTTCCTAACTCAATATTTTTAATCATCATCATCATTTTAGCTCATATACGTCCCACTGCTGGGCTCGAGTTTTCTATATAATAAGAGAGCAAGTGACCTACTGTACCATGCTTGGCAGACACGTTGGTATAGGGTTTTATTTCGAGATTCCTTCTCTTGAATGGATATTGTATGTGATATTGTATCCCCTAGTCGTCTTTCACGACACCCGTGGGTAAGATAGAGGGTGGTGAATTGTATTGTTACTCAGTCACCACACGAATAAAATATGCTTTTAACCCGGCGTGTGTACACTATATTTTTCGGCGCACGGTGTGTTTACTGGGTATTTTAGGGAACAGTCAAGTTAACAAGGTTTTGTAGGCTTCCAAAAAATCTGAATAAATTCTGGGTTACTTATTTAAGTTTCTACTACACGACCCAGCAGCTACCGAACTCAAAAGTTAAAAACCGGTGTTAAAAAAAATTAAATAATCGTCTAAAAAGTGGGAAAAAATGGAGTTTTGTTACAAAATTCGTAACTCTACAACAAACAAATATAAAAAAAAAAAACGGTTCTAGGGTTTTGTAGCTTAGGCTATGAGCGTTCAAAAGAATATACTGTTTTTGGTGTGGGTTCCAAAAAGTTGAATTATTTGAGCACCTGAAAGTGGGGAATATTTTATGGATTCATGCATGTCATAAAATAAACGAGAATGTAATTTTACGAAACAAAAGTGATTTTTTATTGTTTAAAATACAAAGAAATGATTATTAAAGATAATTATCTCAAAAACACAAATTACTGTGCGCAATTGTTGTGGAGTCGATGGTCCTCGCAAACCGGCGTTTCATACTGACGCGGTGTGTACACTGACCCTTTCAGGGAACGGCAACGACTTTCACTCACTGGCGTTCTTAGGTAAACTGTCGAAACCGGCGGTCCCTTAGCCATTCAGTCCCTACTACTACCTAGATTTTTTAGGGAGGGGAACCGGAGCCTGCCATCTATCGGCAAGAAAGAATTTTGACTTCGAAATTTCGACTGTTCCTTTAAAGTCCCAGTGTACACACGCCGGGTTAATACAATATATAAACTCATTTGCAAAAAAAGCGGGCGGTTTTGATTTTCATTCATATTTAAAAAGATACAATACCAAAAAGGTTTCAATCGTTTGTACACGTTACTGGCCGGTTTTAAAAATGCTGTGGTATTTAAAAAAGTACGTTCTAAATTCAATTTTTCATTTGATGTTCATTTTTACAGAAAACCCCTTTTTATCCTACATTTTTGGCGCGAAGTTCCAGAAGTTAACATCGACTTTCATAACTTTTATTCAATTTTTATCGATTAATTTCATATCCTTGACTGTCAAAGCTTTATTTAATGCTGTTTGGCTGTATCAAAAATGGTAGATAAAGTGGTAAAAGCTACCAAAATTATCGCGCTGCTTGAAGAGGGTTGCAGCCAATGTTTCGTGGCTAGGAGGCTAAATGTTAGTCGCTCGACAGTCCAAAGGACCTGGCAGCGATATCAGGAGACTGGTTCCGTCGAGAGAAGGCCTGGTTCTGGAAGAAAACCATGTACCCAACCACGGGATGATCGTTTTCTTGTGAGTCGCGCATTGAGAAATCGCAAATCTTCGTATGTGGATCTTAAGAACAACCTCCAAGAAGTAAGAAATGTGCATATTAGTCTATGGACGGTCAGGAGGAGGTTTCTCGCTGCCAATATACGCAGTCACCGCCCGGCCCGCGGCCCCAAATTACTCCGTGAGCACAGAGTTCACAGGCTTAGGTTCGCTAGAAATTGTGAATCATGGACTCAAGACGATTGGAATAGGGTTTTGTTCTCTGATGAAGCCAGGATATCTCTGTTCGGTGAAGATCGACGTCGGCGAGTGCTAAGAAGACAAGGAGAACGCTTTGCAGAGGCATGTTTCGAAGAAATCACACCTTATGGTGGGGGCTCTGTTATGTTTTGGGCAGGAATAAATTCAATGGATCGTACAGAGTTAGTCTTCATTGAAAACGGCTCACTGACTGGGCATCGATACATAACGGAAGTTCTAATTTCTCATGCACAACCCGCATTGGCCGCTCTAGGTGAAGACTCGATTTTTATGGACGACAATGCTCGCGCCCACCGATCCCGCGATGTTAATGCGTATGTGCAAGAGGTCGGCATTCGTCGTTTGGATTGGCCAGCTCGAAGTCCCGACCTCAATCCCATAGAGCATGTCTGGGACGTTCTGAAACGGCGTGTGAGATCAGTACACCCGGCTCCGCAGACCATCAGAGAGCTGAAGAATGTGATTACTGCGGAGTGGGAACGTATTCCGCAAGCAAGTATCCGGGATATACTCGCTAGCATGCCCAGACGAATTCAAGCTGTGATTTTAGCTAGAGGGGGTCACACTCGATACTAAACATTTATCTGCTTTTACTTTATTAAAGAAAAACAAACAAAAAAACTTTTTTATTTTTACTTCATGAGCATATGCACTACTAGCGAATATACACTACTAGCGAGGTTTAGCATTATTTCCCATAAATTGTATCTAAATTTTATGAAATACTGATGAAAACGATTATTTTCTTATTAATTTAGCAAATTGTGTGGATAAAACTACCTATAATTATCAAACAAAGAAATATTAACATTTGAAATGGTTCATTGCTTAGGTGCCTGTTTTTTTTGCAAATGAGTTTATTTTAAGCCTATAGTTAGATAACATGATCTTTTCGAAATTACATAAAATTCTATTCGCACGAGCGAGTATATATTGTATATTTTCCAAAAATGACTTTATTAGTTTAATTATGAATACTATGTATAAAATATTATGTTGGTACAGGAATAGTGCCTTTTTAGATGACAGTTTTATTTGCCTGCCATCTATGAAAACCAAAGGATACTATTTGAACTTATGGGCTTTCTACAGCGCCATCTAGGTGCACATTTTCGAAGCTACGGGTTGTGTATGTTGACGGTTGCGGTAAAGTTTTTGATTATAAAAGTGTAACTAGTTCTTATAAATACCAATAGATGACATTATTTTCAGTTATATATTTCTTTGAATTTCATTTATTATATCTATTGACATATCAACTTTTCTTGTATTATTATACTCCGATCTATCACATATAGGTATAGAAGACGTGAACTTTACTACTAATAATAAGCATTAATTACTGGTTAATTATTTATCTATACCCGGTAATAAAACTAGCCGTGTGGTAAGAATTAGGAATACCAAATAGCATTCTTTATTAAATACTATACGATTTTTTCCTCAGATATTACCGGGTTGAGAGCCATCCGCGCTCGCCCATTGACCACGTTAAGCTGTCAAGGTCATCTGCGACCAACAGCTACACACACAACAAAAAAAATCCTCAGATCACCGGGTTGAGAGCCATCAGCGCTCACCCATTGACCGCGTTAAGCTGTCAAGGTCATCTGCGACCAACAGCTACACACACAACAAAAAAAAATCCTCAGATCACCGGGTTGAGAGCCATCAGCGCTCACCCATTGACCGCGTTAAGCTGTCAAGGTCATCTGCCACCAACAGCTACACACACACAAAAAAAAAAATGGGTGCGTGTACTTATGTACGCGCGTGAGAAGTTATACTTCTTTGGCATCATTAAAAAATATTTTTTAATTGCATGCAAATAATTAATTACAATAAAATAATAGAAGGATTGGAAAAGGATAATCAACAAAGTTCAGTTTAATAGTCATCAAATTTAAACTAAAAGAATCTTAGATTGATCTTAGATATCAATAATTAATTTTAAAAATTGAAAATTAATATATTTATATAATAATATATTTAATATATATATTTCAAATATATATATTTAATATAAATTTATATAATATATAATTAATATATATATATATAATTATTAAAAACAAAATTTAGAGAATAATAAATATATAAGACATAATTTGTACTAATTATTATAAGATTCTTAATTTTATAATGTTTATAATTTTGTGTCACAGATGCGCGCGCATCTTAAAATTTCACTCTCATCATTTTTTCATAACACGTCTAAAGAAGTATAACTTCAAAAAAAAATTCCTCAGAACATCTAAACCTAATTAATACAGGTACGAATATCTATGACTTCCCCCGCATACGCAGTACACTCACAGGATCCGACCGTTATACGACCGTAACTATATATGTATATTAGATATATTGGTTCATAAAAATAACACTTATTTTCATAAATCATTAAGTAAGTATTTCTATATCGGCCAACTTGACTTCAATATGGATATTAGCTAAAGACCTCAATACAATAGAATAATCTGTGTACAAGACACAATTTAACTTGATAAATTATCTAGACGATTCAAAATCGGTTTCTTTGTCTTTATTTTAAGTCTAAATTAAAATAACTTTATTGTTATATACCAATCTATCATTTCTATCATCGATCTAAGCGCATGATTCACTTACGAGTAGGGTTAACACACATAAAATATTGTGACAATTTATTCAATTTAATAAAAATCAACTTAAATCTTCATTGTCACTCATTCATCATTTCAGTTTATATACTGCCCACTGCTTGGCTCGAGGTTCACAATAGGAAGGCAATTGACTATACTATACCATGCTGGTCAGGCATATCGTGTTTTGTTTTGAATTTTTCTCCTCTCTCATAGATTTTAATCACAAATTTTTTCCCTTACTCATTTTTTTTGACACAAACACACACAACATCCTAGGGTAAGGAAGAGTAGGGTAGGTAACATCTTAAGGTAAGGAAGGGTAGGATAGGTTGTTACCCATCCTAAGGTAGGGTAGGGTAATATGAAAGGCTCCTCATCATTACGCAGATGATACCCTCATCACGGTGAAGAGGGCTGACTTCCAGGCAGCCGCCCGTCTAGCAAGGGTTGGTGTAGCGCTCGTCGTTGACCGGATAGGTATGCTGGGCCTGAGGGTCTTACTGGAAAAGACAGAGGCCCTCCTCTTTCACGGCCCACGCCGAGGTCTCCCCCGCAGAGCACAAATCAGTGTGTCTGCGGTTGCCGTGCCGGTGCAGACTCAGATGAAGTACCTGGGTCTGCACCTAGATAATAAATGGAGTTTCGGGCCGCACTTTGCCCAGCTTGTTCCCCGGCTCGCCAAAGCAGCCGCGGCTTTAGGTAGGCTTCTGCCCAATACTGGAGGTCCTGGATCATCTTGTCGGCGTCTATATGGCGGTATTCTGCGGTCTATGGCACTGTATGGTGCACCAATCTGGAGGGAGTCACTCACCGCCCCTAATAAGGCCCTGCTGCGAAAGGCGCAGCGAGCCATGGCGGTGAGAACAATAAGGGGATACCGTACGGTGTCCTGGACCGCAGCTACGCTGCTAGCAGGTGATCCACCCTGGCCACTTCAGGCTAGGGCGCTCGCAGAAGTCTACCAATTTCGCGCTATGTCGCGGAATAATGGCGAATCCATCGCCACGAGGGGACTAAATAGGGCAAAGGAAACGGCCCGAAGGGCAGTAATTCGGCGGTGGAGAGAGGAGTTGGAGTCTCCCGTAGCAGGGCGGGAGACTGTCGCGGCGATTGCGCCGCACCTCCACCGCTGGATGAATCGAAGGCGTGGCAACCTGACCTTCAGGATGACGCAGGTACTTACCGGACACGGGGTCTTCGGTAAGTACCTGCATAGAATTGGTCGAGAAGAGGCCCCCGGATGTAACGAGTGTGACGCGCCAAATGACGATGCGCGTCACACACTGGAAGTATGTCCCGCCTGGGGGCCTCAGCGCCGCGACCTGTCGGCGGTTATAGGAATAGACCTGTCGTTGTCGACCATCATTTCAAAGATGCTCGATAGCGACGGGTGCTGGACGTCGATGGCCTCTTTTTGCGAAGAGGTCATCTCAAGGAAGGAGGCCGCGGAGCGGGAACGCGAGGCACTCGCGTCCGCGAACTCGCTTTGCAGGCGGCGGCCAGGGAGGGGGAGGCGGCGATACGCGCATCTCCTCCCACCGCCTTAAATCACGACAGGTCGTGGCCAGATAGCCTAGCGTAGGGGAGTCGGGGATCGAATGTCAAAAGACGATCTCTCTGGCACCCCGTAAAAGCGCGGAAGGGACCGCTGTGGTTTTAGTGGGTATTCCGGCAGCATAGGCAGCCGGCGAGTCCCACACTCCCCGCCATCAGACGCTGGCGGGGGTTAGTGAGTAAACTGCATTTCCACAGCGTCAAAAAAAAAAAAAAAAAGGCTCCTCATCATTATTAGATAGGCAACAGATACCGATTCCTTAAGTTCAGTAGCCAGGCCAGCGGGTTACTCTTTCGGGTACCGTCCCTGTCCTGGCAGAAAGAGACTAACCTTAAGAATGAGTCCTTGGATTGCAGGAGTCTTCACAAATATACGATTAACGGACACAAATAACATCCTCAGAACAGCAATTCGTGAATTGTATAAAGTAGCTATAAAATGTATTGTCATAATGATCAACCCACGTAACTCCCACTGTTAGGCTCAGGCCTCCTCCACAATGGGAGGGAAATTGACCTACTGAATCGGGCTGGTCAGAGGTGTCGGCATAGGGTTTTATGTCAACTTTTCCTTCTATTACATAGATGTTATCTGCATATAATTAGTCGTCTTTATGACACCCGCGGATAAGAGATGGAGTGGTGAATTGTATTCTTACTCCGTCACCATACGAAAATATATATATATATATATATATATATATATATATATTGTACAGCAGTCGAACCCGCGATCGTTTACACGTTAATTCGCTTTCAAAACTATGTTAGTTGTGTAGTTTACAGATTTGAATCAATTGAAAATTGATTAGGGACAACCCTATTCATTTGACTTAAAAAATCTTGATAAACGCAAGCCTGAGTCATTATTCAAATCTCTTTGTAAACCAAATGTTATACGACAAGTTTAATTGTTAGTTTATATTAATTATGTCCAGTTATCTTCTGGTTTATACCTTCATGAATCAATGTTTACGCTTTTATCTGTAAAGTATATGATGCTACTGGCTTGTATTTAATGATTACTTATGTTTACGCGACAACTACATATCTATACATGATCTCATCATTATCTTAGCTCATATACGTCCCACTGCTGGGCTCAAACCTCCTCCAAAATGGGAAAAAATTGACCTTGCTATGCCATGCTGGTCAGACAGGTTGTCATAAGGTTTTGTTTCGAGTTTCCTTCTTGAGTAGAGGTTATATGCGTATTATATCCCTTAGTCGTCTTTTACGACATCCACGGCCAAGATCATTGATTGACATGGAGAGATATCTATAAGACGAATAATAAAATTGAAGTTAAAATTGAACTTGTTATTTTCGCTGTGTTTTCTCTTATTATGTTATTTATTGATTTTATGTTATTGTACTTTTATTCTATGTCCTTGTACGTGTCCCTCCCGTAAAGGAGTAATTAATTATTTTCTTTCTTTCTTTCTAAGTGTCTGAAATCTGTTATGTCAAAATTGACGTTTTTTTCATACTCACACGGTTGTTGACACGATGCCTATGCCTAAATTCCACATTTTTTTTTTATTGCAAGCGGTAGCAAATGAGCAAACAGTACACGAATATGAAGCGACTGTAAATGTGTCCAATGAGGTTCGGTGATACTAAAGGCATCACTAAACCTCACCATACGCAAACACCCTCAGAAAGTTGGGCTGCCTGCTCTCTCACTCGCTGAACGAAGCACAATAACAAATTGCTACTACTCGGATGCCAATTTTCTGCGAGAGTGTGTTACTACTCCGGACGGACCGGCCCGCGGTTATAGACAAACGAATGTCAACAATGTGGTCCTACCACTATCTAACTCACTATCTAACTTAAAAACATTTTGTCTGTCTGTCTGTTTGGTTGTTACGGGTAACCTTCCAAACGGCTGAACTGATTTTATTAATATTATCAGGTACGGGTTATAAAGGATTTATAGACATATACCTGACCTGTCTATAAAAGGAATAAGTGTAACTCCTATAAAGTTCAACTCGATCCGGTAATCAATTCCGAGTCCTCATGTACTGTAGTCGCGTATCAAAATATTTTATAAGGTTTTGGCGATTTCAAATACGGGATAAGGTGACTAAAATCGAAGCAAAGCGAGGGTGGATTGCTACTACGAAAAAAATCTATTTCAACGGTTTTATCATGTTTCATGATCATGCTGAAAAGTGCATGGGGCAAAGTTGAGTTTCGTGAAAAATATATCAACTTGCGGATAGTCAGCAATCAGAGAGTTGAGCAAAGCAAAAGCCTGACTGGTAGGTGCATATTGTTCAGTTCGCACCTGTAATGTAGCGAGCGGGCGGCGTGAACGGAAGATGTATATGGGTTCGGTGTTGATAACGAACAGTGCGATAATATAATATGGGTTTATTATTTGATAATAATGTAATATTTAGTAATATGCCACACTTACGTCGCTAACGCAAGAGTATCGAGGCCTATCACGCTGGATACTAATTTATATTATACAGTGTTGTATTGACAAAGGTCATTTCTCATTATATATACATGCCATATAATTCATATATACATACATAAATAAATAAATTATTATTATTATTCACGTAAACAGGAATCTTTTGACAGAAAATATGACTTATCCAAAACCTAATTTCTTGGACTCGAGGTATTTTAATGCAATTATTTATGGTAGTTATTGTTCAGGGTCAAGACGGCATGTAACTTTAAGCATGTATTTCAATACTATTTCGTCAGCAAAATAATAAAAAAAATGTCATATTGTAAATCCTTTTGATATGGGATTACAATGCAAAATCCAATCACACCATCTGACCCCTGGGCTGGTAAAAAATCACATTTACTACCAATGTGACTGCCATTTAAGACGTAATCAAAAATCAAAATCGATTTCAGGCAACAAAAGATCTATAGATCACTGATCGATCTCTCACTGTGATCTGGCAAGTGATCTATTTCAATGTATTATTAATTTTAAATGTACCGTGGAGGTCTCATCGAAAAGGGTTTCTTTAAATTCTTAACATGTGTTATTATTATAAATATAGATACCTATATATTGCAGATTAGATACTACTATGAGCTGTGTTCATATTTTATTCTCCGTTTGTTAACGAAGCATCAATTCAATGGTCACTTTACTTTTCTGTAAGTATCGTAAAAATTGATTAGGGAATATCATCATCATCATTTTAGCTCAAACACGTCCCACTGTTGGCGTCGAGCTTCACCTACAAGTTAACCATCTTCTGCATAGATGTTATGTGCATATTTAATCTCTTAGTCGTATTTTACGCCATCCATGTGCAAGATAGGAATAGTGATGAATTGTATTCTTACTCCGTCACCACACGGCAATCTATGTGTGTATATACTTTAAACAAGTCAAGTCTGGATTAGTATACTATACGGACATTGTAGCAACTCGAGAAAATTTCCGCGCGTTTACGGGTTTTTGCCATATCTACTATTGTGACCAATCCTAAAGCTCACATAGAGGCCCCTTAAACTTTGCTAAAGCCGTGGCGCCGTACTGCTGCGTTGCACGTGGTTGTACAACCTCTTATTTATGGTTTGTAAACCAATTTTGCTTCATGTCCCCCGCTTTGCATAGAAGGAAAGTGGAACGTTTCCAACTCTCATGTTTTTTCTTTTCTAATTAAATTTGTTGCGGGTCCCAAGACAATTAAAAAGTGCTGCCCGGGATTTTCCGAGGGTCAGTGTGTGGGTCCTCGGTGTGTTAAACGGAGACCATTGTGAATCCTGGTTTACAGGAGTAACAGTGGTGGGAATATGGTAAGATAATATCCCAAATAAAAAAAATATATATAGATATTCTATATCTATGTACCTATAGTATAATCTATGTACCTTATATCTTAAATAATTACGATCATTAACTCGACTAATCGACTCCCCGACATAACATCCTTATTATCAACCAAATCACCGACGGCCGAGTAATTTGTCAATCGATTATGGATCATTGAGCATCTAGTTTGAAACTCCTAGACGTATAATTTTACACAACAATTTTTTATGTCCGAATTCTCGTAAAGAACCTCGTTACCTTCATTAGCGGCTATAAACAAGGGTTACTTTGGTCAGGTAACTTATTGCTGTCATTAGAGTAATATGCAGGCATATCGACATAACATCGTGTTTTAAGGATTTGGATACTGTAATTTTGTCGAGCAATATGGCAAAAAATGGATCGTGCTATAAATGTATTATGTAAGTATAATCACAAACTTTCTGTCTTAGGACTGTTGTTGGATTAACAATACAATTCGTAATCTGGTATGTTAATATGGATATTGAAAGAGATGACTAAGCCCTATAAGTAGTTATTATCATTCTGAAAGACAACAAATCAATTTAAATGCATATTCTGCAGATCCCGTTTAGCCTGAGTATAGCACTCTAAAGACTAGTGTTTTTCCTTTTATGCAGTGGGCTTCAATCCCATAGGTTTATGTGGATAGTAAAAGAAGCTTGAAATGAAACTTGACTTAGACTGTATAAATGGCGTAGTGGTTAAAATACCAACCTACTGTGCCAAGCATCGTGGGTTCGACTTCCACGCAGTTTTTTGCGTGGAATTTATGTCCCTTATTTTATTTACATTACATTCAGTAACAGACGAAGAATTTGTCTCAAAACCCATACATCTGACCAGTCTGGTGTAGTAAGTCAATTTTCCTCCCAGAGAGGAGGAGGCCCAAGCTCAATAGTGGAAAATTTATGGGCTGACACGAATTGTATGTTGGATGTCACAATGCAAGGATTATTTCCTTAGCGCAGACTGTATTTAAAAAGCTATTTTATGTTTTAAAAACTTGTGAAAAGACAATGAGATCAGCGCGATAATTTTGTTTCTTTGGAACTGAAATAATTTATTATAATATCATAACTGCTGCATGCATTAAAGAAAAAAATAAACGAAAGATTTCAGCAAAAGCCCTTATTTTGGAATTCTATACAATAAATTTGTTTAAGTATTTGGTATTTCAACCTTAACTTGTTTCGTAAATAATTTAGCGGAGTTCACGATCGACTTTAGTGCTGTAAGGAGTGTAAGGACTGTATTTTTAATCAAAACCTTTCTATTTAATCTGAAACAAACAAGATATTAATGTGTTGTGTGGCCGCCACAATAAAGATACAAAATAAAAATGCAAAAATCGTTAGTCCTGACCTTGTGGTCTGTGGGACCGTTATCTGGGATCCTTTTGTTATTATAAAAAAAAAACTATAGGGCGCAGCTATTCCTCTGATCTTTTAAACTTAAAAGGAGCGAATGATATAGGTTTTTGAGGACCCAATAGACTTGTGTAGTACATTGCTTACAGAGAAGGCTTTATATGCGTCGCTAAAAAGCTATTTAAATATACAATTAGTCGTTTAATATCTGGTTGACCGAGCTTCGCTCGGAATATTTTTGCCGAATTTATTTATATATATATATTAAAAAAAAATAATGAAAATTATATAAAAAATTACAAAAAGAGAATAATAATAACACCGTAAACTCATGAGGTTGACAACGAAATTTGAAATCATATTCTTTTAAAATTTAATGTCATTGTATTGTTTTGATAAAAACACGGACAAAACAACATTTTCTATAAATAAAACTTAGCTAGATCGATTTTTTGGACCCGAAACCTCTAGTATGCCAAGTTTCAACAAAATCATTGGAGCCGTTGCCGAGATCCTGAATATATATATATACAAGAATTGCTCGTTTAAAGATATAAGATAATAGCTATTTAACCATTACATGTTTCAGTGTCAGTGGGTGATAAGCGAAAAAGCAGTTCACCTGATGATAAGTAATAACTGCAGTTCTTTGATCTCAGCAATACCAATCTGAATAAAACTTTGTTATTGCGTTTCATTCGATCATATATAGTCTCAGGTCCAAACATCAACTGTAAAAATTTATTAACAGTTATCACTTATTATAAGGTGCACAGCTTGCTTATCTCACAGCAATCTCAACAAAAATATTTTAAAAATGTACTTAATGCTAACTTAGACAATGTTTTTGGAATTCTATCTATCATAATATATGATTACTCTCATTATTTTACTCTTATTCCAAATACTTTAGTTTGACGTAGTGTGTCATAATCATCATTTTAGCTCTTACATGTCCCACTGTTGGGCTTGAATCTCCTTTACAATGGAAGGGAAATTAACTTATTATATCACGCTGATCAGAGGGGTAGGATTTTACTTCGAGTTTTCATTTTCTTACTTAGATGTTATCTGCATATTATATCCCTTAATCGATTTTTACGACATTCACGGACAGGAAATGGGGTAGTGAACAGTATTCTTACTTCGTCACCACACGGAATAGGTACCCTTATTCTATTGTACACGTATGTATAGTTTTGATAACAGTTTTATGTCCGGCATCGTTTGCATTTAACTCAGGTCGATATATGGTGAGGGTGACCGGACCGGAGATTTACTCTGGGCACCCGCGCAGTGTAGCCTCGTGATGGCGATCGGCGTCCCAGTAGGGGACGTCGACGAGAGAACGTACTCCTTCGGGGTATACCGTCGGGTCGACCACTGAAGTCAAGGAACTCTGCACCGGTGGTCGGCCCAACGACGAAGGCGACGTGCTATACGGGTGGGTTACGGGTGTGTGTGCTTACGCCCATTTGTCGCCCTGGATGGAGTGGCGCGAGGAGTGCGCCGACCGTAACCCACCCCCCAAAAAAAAGGTCGATATATGGTTCCTTAATCATCTTTTATAACATCGACGAGCAGTGTAAGGGTTGGTAGTATTTGTAGCCGCCACCAAACAGCAAACTTGTCGTATTAACCTTATAAACCTTAGCGTAGTAGGTATTCAACGTTCACCCGACTTATAAGTTGTAATATTTTTATTTTCAAAACTAACTTTCAAAGTTTACTCGTATAAAATCACGCACAACTTCGCAGATCAGAATATATTGGAATAATAAAGTCGCAATGCCAGTGTATAATCCTTGCTAAAGGTTTCGACGGGACGCTATGGCGAAGACAGTTTTGACTATAAATAAGTGTTGTATTGTATTCAATGTAGCTACTGTTCGGGCGGCAAACCACAAAAGAATTTGGAATCTTTTAACATAACTAGGCCTTTGAGCCGGTTTTGCTCACATATGGTAGAACTATTTTTATTTGTCTATGTTTTTTCATTGTAAATTTAATAGCTGTAGATAACTTTTAGATAAAAATGTTTTAATAGATTTCATGATGTAGTTTTGATTTTACTAGCCTAAGATATCACATATCCGTCAAAAATCATGGTCATGAAAGTGCCTAAGTCTTTCATCATCTCAGCCCACATAAATCCCACTATTGGACCCGGGGCTCCTCCACAATGGGAGGTAAATAGACCTAATATGCAACGCTGGTCAAACATATTGGTATAGGGTAGTATGTCGAGTTTTCTTTTTCTTACATTAATGTCATCTACCCAGCATATCCCTCAGTCATCTTTTACCATACCCACGGGTACGATAAGGGTTGGTAATTATATTTTTACTTCGTCAGCTTACGCAAATATATCATCTTTAAAGGTATTTAGCCATTTTTTGGCAGTCTGGTTTTTTTTTTATCTTTATTTACCATAAGGTAGGGTTTGATCACAAAGTGATCATGTCACCCTCGGTCTGGTTACTTAAAATTCAAACAGTTCAATACGACACAAGAGGTGATGTATGCTACCATAACATGCCCTACTCGCGTCAACACTTCCAACCCTCGTATTGCTAATTGAGCGGGTCATCGAGAGCGATTATTTGACTTCGGTCAGCATGTATTCATTATTATATAAAATATGATGGTAGGAACATACTATTGGCTATAATTGTCTTTCTACAGCCGCGGGGTGGTTCATTCGGAGTAGTAACACACTCTCGCTGAAAATCGACGTCTGAGTAGTAGTAAATTATTACTGTGTTTCGTTCGGCGAGCAAGAGAGCCGGAAGCCCAACTTTCTGAGGGTGTTTGCATGTGATAGGTTTTAGTGATGCCTTTCTGCACGCATTCATACTCCTTTCACTTTCTTCACGATAGGCAACGGTGTAGCAAAGGCCCATGAGCAGCAGCATCACTTACCATCAGGTGTACTGTTTGCTTGTTTACCACCGTTTATAATTTAAAAAAAAATAAAATATAACCTACCTGCCTTTTGGTGATGAAATGAGTGTTATTCAGCGTAAAATTTAATCATCACAATTACATGACTCAGAAGTACCCAACATACAAACGAACAAAAATTTCCATATCTTTAAATATAACAGTAACATTTGGTTTAATTTTTTTTTCTTAACTTTGAATCGGTATAAGATTTAGGCCTCGCATTAGCGGTGCACACGCATGGACGGACACGTCATTATCAAGGTGATATGAACAAGAAGAAAAAAATGGCGTCAGGTGTATTTTGGTAGTTCAATTCAGATTGTACATATATTGCTCATGTTACTAATGTGATTATTGGATTAAGTTATTCAAGTGTGTTCGTTTAATGCATGCGAGATTGACAAAATTAATATTCATAACAACTCCTAATGTTTACGCGAGTATTATACGTGTGAAATAATTATTTTTACCGATTTTGTCGCATTTTTATTTAGTTTTCACTATCACGACGTTTGGAAAACTTTTTAGCGTTGGTGGTCCCTAGAGGGCTCTGTATAAATCAAACACAATCGCGAGAAAATGAGTAAAAATATTTTTATTAACTATTTAGTAAGAGGAGGGGAAGTGACGCAGTAAGAGTACAATTCACCACCCCCTCCTCTGCCTGTGGGTGTCATAAAAAACGACTAAGGGCTATCTCGTGCATATATCAACTATGCAAGAGTAAGGAAAACTCGAAAGAAAATCCTATACAAACCTGACTATTATGGTATAATAAGATCAATTTCCCTCCTATTGTTTGCTCGAGCCCAGTAGTGGGACGTATAGGAGCCGAGATCATGAAATGAAGATGTCTTTATGAAAAATACGTAACTAGAAAATATCGTACGTTTCTAAGTTCTTCATCATCACTCTACTCTTATTCTAATTACTTGAGATCGATACAATGCACACCCATCTCGCATTGTACATTAATCTATAATTTTTAACAAAAAAAAAAAGACTTCAATCAGTAAACTAATAAAATTTTAAGAGTTCTACCAATTTCTCAAGGATACCATCATCAGATCCTAACCTGATGACTATGGGACCACCTAGGAAGTATACCCTATCAAACAAAAAAATAATTTTGCAAATCGGTCCAGCCGTCTTTGAGTAATCGGTGAACATACATAAAAAAGGATTCCAACGAATTGATAACCTCGTCCTTTTTTGAAGTCGGTTAAAAATAGTTATAAGAATCATTTTATGACCAGCCGCCTGCCTGACGTCAATAGTCTTTAGGAGTGTAATTGTTGACTAGACGACATCAGATAGAGTTAGCTCAGCTCGATATAATGCTCGTAGTAGTATTTTACGACACCGATGAGCAATATAAGGGTTGGTAGTAATAGTGGGTTCCACCACAAAACAATTTGTGTATGTTTATAAATCCTTAAGGGGAGAAATGTAGTCAAGGAATGCTATCCATCTTTGTGGTGGTACTCTGCAATAATACCAGGCTGCATGTATTTTGTAATAATAAATATTGTAATACTTCATTTAACTATTTGTATATAATTATAATAAGTAATAGCATTCGCAACCATAAGGCAACATTAGTTCACGAACAAACAATTTCAAATCGATTTCATTCTAATTAAATGTATCCAAATTTGGTCACCTCTTCTTCGATCGTAGACCATAAATCTATCGAGACATATCAATAGGGTTGGGCTTAGTTTAATAAATTAATCGGTCGTGATACAATTATTATTGTAATGATTGGCTCCCGTCTGGGGCAAAATAAAACGGGGGATATCGTAATTGAATCTAAAGAGTTTACGAAAGAGCTGTTATTTTTTTCAGTGGTATTAATTATAAAGTGAGTAAGGTTCCGTGTAAGTAATTGTCGTGGTATGAGAAATGTTTTCTAAAAAGCGTGGCGGTATAGACAACGTTTTAGACCTGTTTTTTTTTTCTAAAATTACACTGCATTTGTCGAGATGGTACCGCCTTGAATAAATTAAGGAAAACTATGTATAATGCTAACAAATTTTGGTTTGGAATTAATGGAAGTTTGTTTAAATTGATTTTATTATATCAATACTTTGATCTTGTAGGAGGGTAAGAACGTCAGTCAGAAGCATTTATTAACATAGTCTTCCAATCTAATTTCTAAGTAGTTTTGTTGGTGGACTGAAAAATATATTTTCTTTCAGACATTAGTGTATATCAATCTTGCCAAATTACAATATACCATATCTTTTTACAAGACCAATAACTCATTAGATGATTAGATTAGACCGTTTGGCCTGAAATGGACCATGGCTATATGACTTAAATGTGGCCACTAACCTTGATATGCGGCCACGTTGCAGGTATTTGTTCGAGTTGGAGTAGAAATATCAATATAATGCTATTAGATGTTTAAAATTACACATTTTAAATAAAACTATTTTACGGATTATATCGCGTTTGTATTTGATTTTTTATTGCGGCATGGGCGGACGGTAACCATGAACGCTCTAAAGTGCTTGAAACGTTAGGGAATCAAAAATCAAATACTTACAATCGCGATAAAATCCGTAAAATAATTTTATTTACAATTTACAAATGTTAATGAGTATATATAGTTATAGATATCTTTAGTGTGGTGCCGGAGTACGAATACAATCCACCATTATATTTCTTGCCCGTTGGCATGGCATAAGTTGACTAAAAGATGGTAATAAACATATGAAATCTATGCAATGGAAGGAAATCTTGAAATAGACCGTTACACCAATTCCTTTGAACGGCGTCGTGGAGTTGGTAAATTATTTTCCCATTGTGAAGAAGTCTTGGTAGCGGAGGTACTTTCCGAACTATTTTAATAACTAATAGGGGTGCAGGTAAAGGATGATCTTTGAGAATGCTTTAAAAACGCCTTGGTTACATTTCATACCGTGAAGATGCTCAGGCTAGTGTTGACGGAGTGACATATTTTTGGTTGCAATAGATGCTGAAGAAATTTTTGCGGGGCTCATAAGTTGAACTATAACTTTTATAAAGATAGAAATATAAATACAAAAATTACAGGCATTTTTCATAAGTTTTGTTTTGTATATAAATTCTCTCTGAATTTGGTGAAGGTTTAATTATAATTTTAATCTAATTTTCCGAATGGTAATGGGTAAGATTACAATTTAACAACCCCTGCTCGCCCATGGATGACGTAAAAGACGACTAGGAGACTATAATATAAAAATAACATTATAAAAGAGTAATAAAACTCAAAATAAAATCCGCCTGACCAGCGTGATATAGCACGTCAATTGCCCTCCCATTGTAGAAGAAGCTTCAACCCAACAATAAAATATGACCTGTAATGATTTCATTAATTCATTCATTCAATGATGATGATGTATTATTAAATTAAGTAGACCTACTTTTAACTGATAATTAAGTAACATTGAATAAGTTAATTAAACAGTAATTCCATACAGAGTTATTCAAAAACTTCTACTATCAATCTGTTCAATATTCTCTAACTTTCATATTGGCATATCTAAAATTATTATTAGTAGATTATTATAGTGGCCCAATAAAATAGACTCCCAATAATCATATAGAGATGGATCGGATCGAACTCCAATAAAGCGCTCAATCAATCAATCTGCTGTCCGCGCACGTGATCATTTGTGGCGCGTACTTTTGAGTAGGCCATAACATATATAGGCCATAAAAATCACGTTGTCATTTCTATGAAGATTTTTATTGCCTGAAAAGTAAAGCAAGTGTGTGGGTCGTGGAGAAATTCTGTACCCAGTAACTGACCAAAATTTACTGAAGATGCAATCAGATAAATTTAGATGCAGCTGGCTGTCGATCTTAAGTTTATAGAGACAAGTTGGGTACAAGTTGAGACTATTCTGAAGATTCAATTATGTAATAAATCGAAAACATTTAGACGGATTAAGGTGAATAACGAATATCAGTGAGTAAAGTCTGAAGATTAACACAGTGGTAATGGAGAAATGATATTGCTCAGTGAATTCCAAGAAAAATCCCCAGATAAAGGCATTGTGGCAAACACAATACTTTATATATGTCTTAATATGTTAAGAGAATTTTCAGAGAAAACATTAAGTGAGATACATTATTACATTCGATGACTTAATTTACTTACAGATAACTTTAACGTTAAGTGCAAAAAATACTTTAAAAATAAATTCACTGTGTGCTAGCAACAATAGACTCGCAGTAGCTGCAAGTTAAATGTAAAAAGTAGAAAAAGAACGCTAGTCTAATCGCTTCCTCTATATCAGATTTAATAGCCACATCGATACTGACACAACGCCTACAGTTACTCAAGTAATTACCTTTCTAGTTACCATAAAACCTTTACATGCACCCATCCGGTACATACATTTTATTATTAAAATCTCAGTCCATCTAATGAAATCGATACTAACGCAATATGGAGCAAATAAGCACTCCGGTCTCGACAGAAATTACTATAATCAGACGGGATCTGAACCGGCTACCGTACGTGGTATTTCAAATCCTAAGTTTACTAGCTGTTAAATTATATGGTACCTACCGTATTATATTGGTAGGTCCCGCGATTTCATATTTTAAATTAATGAACATTATCTTTCTTTTAAAGAATATTGTTTCATATTACGCAGATTTAAAAACAAGCATTGCTTGTATAATCATAATACCTAATGAATACTACATAGTAATTACGAGTAAATCTTGCTTTTGAATTATGGATCAATCAAAGATTTTCTCGCATAAATTCCCCGCAGGAAGCTTTAAGTTTGTTTTTGCGACCGTTTATCAGCAGGCCGGTTCGGTTCAGAGCCAAACCTATTATTGCGTATACAATAAAACTTATCCGAAGATTATCGGAGAAATTAAATGTTAATGTTTACCTTTACTTAACTCTTTAGAATAAAAGAGTAATCTATCCATCCATTCACTAGCCCATAGACATCCACTATAGGATATAGGCCTCTCTACGAGAGTGCGACTCGAAACCGTCCTGGGTTACTTACATCCAACGGTTCCCTGCGACTTTTTCTTCGGCCGATTAGAAGTACAATCCACCTCTGCATTTGTGGACTATGAGAAATCCTTTGATTTGGTCGAAACTTATGCGGTGTTGCAGTCCCCTTACCAAATCAACTTTCGTTATATCGAATTGCTGAAGTGCTTGTATAGGAACGTCATAATGTCAGTCCGTATCCGGAATAACACTACAAGACCGATCCAATTACAGAAAGGTATGAGTCGTCTCTACGAAACTACTCACCATTGCATTGCAAGATGTCTTCAAGCTTTCATCTTCAGCTTCAACATCAACGGCGAACACATCACTCATTTATGATTTGTAGACCATATTGGCGTTACTTTCCATGCGGTGATGGGAGTTAGAATACAATTCTCAACCCTGTTGTTTCTGTGTCTTACTTGTAGGTGTTGTAAAAGATGACTAAGTGGTATAATATGTATATAACATTTAAACAAGACACAGAAAACTCGAAAGAAAATCCTATACCAACCCGTCTGACCAGCGTGGTATAATATGTCTCCTTGAAGGTTTTTTCTCAATGAAGATTTTTTGGTCATTGCCCAACAGGAGGAGGAGGCAGAATCTGCATTATGCTTAACTCAGCTAAAGGAATGAATGAATATGAACAAGACGAAAGTCATGTCAAATACCTATTCAGGTATCCTATCATTCCAGTATCAGTCCTAGTTGGCAATGTGATTCTTGAAGTTATTACTTATAATAAACAGTCTAGTTAGGTAAATCTAATTTCCACAAAGAGGTCAACTGACAAATCTAACTTCGAGAATTAAGGTTTCGAAGATCTAGACATTCTCATCTAGACGTTGGAAGCGATTGTGTAGCTCGAGTTGAAAGCTTGCCAGGTTCTGATATTGGACAGGTGTAAGTCGAAAACTAGACTTCATTAAGCGTGATCGCCCGACTTTTGGGTGGATATTAAATGCGCCTTGTACTATGCCGTGATCTCTCCTAGTTTTAAACCTGCTGAATACAGAAAGTTTATTGAATATCTGTTGTTCATCCGATGAGATGAAGTCTATATCGTTTTTTGTTGAACCATCAGGGCTAATCCAGGTCCATTTCCTTTTGTGGCTACTTTCTGAAAAAGAAATTCCTAATTTATAAAGAGGCTGTCCTTCTCCAGAAAAGACAGTTTCAGACCCTCTGGTTTCTTTGACCACATCTGTGTTGCCCCACGCTCAACTCATCATCGCTCCCTTTGCCTAGTTTTGCATTAAAATCTTCTATAACTACTGTGAAATGAGTTTTAGACGGGTGTATGGCTTGCGAGATGTCCTCGTAAAATAACTGTTATCAGTTGAATTTAGTGTTACCCAAAAAAGTCTCGGTCTTGCAGTCTTAGTCTTGGTCTGGCGAGAAATGTGAGACCGAGACCAAGACCAAGAACGCTGAATTTTTGCAAGACCAAGAGCAAGACTGGTCCTGCAAGACTTGAGCAAGACCAAGACTGAGGCTGCAAGAGTCTAGCGTCTTGCAGTTAAGTCAAATAATTATTTCAGATTATACACGTCCCACTGTTGGGCTCAAACCTCCTCCATAATAGGAGGGAAATTGACCTGCTATACTACGCTGGTCGGACGTGTTGGTATAGGATTTTATTTAAAGTTTTCCTTCTTTTGCTCGCGTTTATTATGTCCTTTAGTCGTCTTTTACGATATCTACGGGCAAAAGAGAGGGTGGTGAATTGTATTCTTACTCTATCACCACACAAAAAGTCAAATCAGCCTTGGGAAATCCATGCATTAGACATAGGCCTGCCCACGAGAATGCCATTTGGAACGGTCCTCTGCCACTGGCATCCAACAGCTCCCTGTGACTTTTAAAATGTCATCCATCCACCTAGTAGAGCAGCGGTTCATAACCTTTTTGGCTGGCGACCCAAAGTATAAACATATTTGAAGCCCGCGATCCTAATGTTTTATCTTCCACTGATAATAAACTAATAGAATTAACTAAAAGCCCGAGCATTAAAATTGATGTTATTATGAGATGTTAAAAAAAGAACATTGTCATTTTTCTTTATTTAAATCTAAGTCAAATAAGTATACATCGGCTATATCGGCATTCATGGTAGAAAAACGTTTTAATTTTTTCATCGACAAAGTAAAATATAAAAAAAGAGTGTGCGCTTAAGACCGCACGGCAGAAGTGAAAACTTCATTGGCCAATTCCAACACACAAAAAAATAAACTATTATTATAATAGTAGTGTTTCAAAATAAAAAAGTTAGGTTAACTTTTAATTATATTACACATTTACATATACGCATATAATATAAACATGAGGTGACTTACCTATACGAACGAATCCCTTTATATAATATTAATAACAATAATTATGATTTGTGTAACGGTTATTGTTTATAATTTTTTTTCAATATATATTATTTTTTCAAAATGTATTATTTTTCAATATTACCAAACCGCTAAATACACACACTAACCTCACAATGTAAAACAGATAGTTGTTAAAATAATAATTATCATTACGTATCAATTATAACTATTAATTTAATAAAGTAATAAAGACAATTAAGACGTAAGAATTGATCATACGAAATACAGCGATACAACTGCGAAGAGCAGCTGACTGTATCTTTCTCGCTCGGGTACACTCGGCGGTCCCGAGTTCACCCGATCGAGCGTTTCACCTCAGAGCATGACGGATAAGCCTAACTTACTGCCTACGAAAAAATCTGTGTGCGGTGCGCCTAAAGAAGTTATAACTTCAAAAAAAAAATCTGTTGTTGCACAGATAATAACGTTTATCAGCTGTATCACTGATAACAGCTGTTATCAGTTGTATCACTGATAATAACCGTTATCAGTTGAGTTGATCGAGTTCTCTTTCTCTTGAATGGATGTTTCATACATATCACAGTCCTTTAGCCGACTTTAACTATACCTGTGGGCAAGAAAGGGTAGCAAGTTGTGTTTTTACCTCGCCACCAAATTATTTTTATCAACTCATATTTATATTTATTTATATTATTACATTATTTATATCACCTCGGCTCAATATGTGACCCACTATTGGCCTCGGGCATAATGGAAATTTTGAGTTTTCGCATTTATCTATCGTCTATGTATACGTCTTTTTTTTACGATAATTACGTGCAACAGAGAACTCTCTGTTGGATGTGATTATCGTAAAAAATGTTTGGTGAATTGCATTATTACCCACAGAATCTTTATATCATCATCGCAGCCCACATACGTCCCACTGTTGGGCTCGGGCCTCCTCCACAATGGGAGGCAATTTGACCTACTATACCATGCTGGTCAGACATGTTGGTATAGGGTTTCATTTCGAGTTTTCCTTCTCTTGCACAGATCTTATGTGCATATTATATCTCTTAGTCGTCTTGTACGACATCCACGGGCAAGATAAGGAGTGGTGAATTGTATTCTTATTCCGTCACCACATGGATATTATATAGAATCCGATAAAATTATGGACATTTTTCTATCAAATAAATATTGTAATATTATTAACATAGAATTCAACAAAATTGATTCCGTAAATTATAAAATTATATGTTGTTTTTTTTTTTCACATAATTACTTCATCGATGTTTTTCCTCTTCATCAAAAATCTTCAATAACATTAACCAAATAATTAAAACATTCAATGGAACCACAAACGATTTGATCAAAATTAAAACGTACGCGCAACGTTGAAGTGATCTTTAAATTAGACGGTTGCACAGGAAATGACTTCTTAGGCCGTCAGTGAAGCGGTGATTAGCGATCGACGATCACCAATCAGCTATCACATCTAGTGTACATTGATCACTGACGGTTGAGTGGCCGTAAAAAGTGATACCAAAGATTAAGTAGATTAGTTTGAAGATGTGTTAATTTTTATTACACTCATAGCTCCGTTCATCAGCGAGGTTAATTATAACTACTAAGGAAAACGACGCCATGGAGATTTATAATTTGCCCAGTAGAATGCTGCTATTTGTCTCCTGGTAATCCCTAGGCTTTTTTAACTTTCTGGGGCAAATAAGGTATGCAGATATATTCTATTCTTCCCCCGTCACCACACGGTGACATTTTCATTTATCCATTCAATCAATTTTCAATTTTTCTTCAGTTCTTGTAATTAAAAAGGATTAATGAACAACAGCCGATGGTGAAGAAAGATTTTTAAGTGTGACCACGGATTGGATGAAGTAATTTTGTGAGAGTGTTTTGGTCCAGGTGCAGATAATTTTAAACAAAACAATGGGTTAAATAGTGTATCTTTGTGGATATATATTTTGTATGATGTTTGGGAGCCTTGAAATAAAATTACGAAAATTTTAATTTTAGTACACCATATTCTACAGTGGCACTAGTGATATAGAAGATTAGGAGCCCGAGATTGTCATGATATGGACAAGTGATGAGGAGGGATGAAAGGCATGTGACAAGGAGGGTTGTCAATATGATTGTGGATGGACGAAAGAAGCGTGGGAGACCCAAGAAGAGATGGATCGACTGCGTGAATGAGGATATGCGTATGAAAGCAGTAAGTGCACATATGACGGCTGATAGGAGGCTGTGGAAGGTAAAAACATGTTGTGCCGACCCCACTTAGCGTGGGATGAGGGCAGGTAAATGATGATGACTCCATATTCTACAGGTTTACAAATTTTAGTACTCCATATTCTACAGGTTAAGAACCTGACGAAACATTGAGCCTTACCTCAAATAAGAAAAAGGAGCGGTTCGAGAGTTCTCAGCGCTCACCCTAAGGCTAAGTTATGAAACTCATCTGCGAGTAACAGCTTTACACCCAAAAAAAAAAGAAACGATTAACTCTGAAAAAAAAAATCATATTAAATCTTGTCAGAACTTGCGTGATCTTTCAATACCATTTACCGCCAATTATGAATGAAGCACTTTTCAGAAATGACTATTTGGTATATTTATGGCATTTAAAATAAAACGAAATAATACTCGATAATCCGCAGTTACATTTTTAATACTTTTATTTACTTAAAGTAGTTCAAGGCATTTTTTGTGTTAAAGAAGTAAGAATACAATGGTCATCAACCTTTAGTTACTCGTGAGTATAATAAAAATCAATTTAGCCATGAGAAAGCTGATAACAGTGCAAGAGAGAAAATACCCGATATAAAACCTCTGCAGTGTAGTCTACTATAGACGAATTTCACGAATTTCAAATGAAAGAGGTCGGTGTGCAGCTGTACAATATAAACAGTCTAAAATAAGTTTAAAACCTAAAGCATCATATCTGTAAATAATCTGTTCTATGGCAAACCAGTAAGCTCGCTTGCGGTGTGTTTAAGTATGGCACGATAATTGAAGATATGCTCGTATCATACGTGCCGAGCAACTTCCAAAGACCTGACGCCTGATTACTTTGTACCCAACTGGACGAGATTAATGTATGGCCAGAAATTCAGCGATATCTTACTTATTAATTCTGAAATAAATTGATATGAAATTATTTATGTTCGCGTTATAAAAAATATTATTTATCAAGAAATAAATCGATCAATTGCGAATTTAAAATTTTTTGATTCGAAACATATCATTGTCAATCAAATAATTATTTGATGAGCTAAAGAGACGACATTTGATAGTTACATGAAGTGATTAATACCACATAATACTCGTACATATTAGTGCATTAGATCATAAGAAAGCATTCAGATATTAGATCATATATACATTTATATATTTTTGCTTCAGATCAAATACATACCACAATTTCCTTCGCTTTTCTTTCCCACAGCGTTCTGCGTAACAGACAATCGACCTACTAAACTTTTCTGCTGAGATAGATTACTAAGGTTTTATTTTGACTTTTATTTCTATTGTACTGATATTTTTGATGTTATTATTGGATGTTATTTTTTGGATGTTATTATTTGGTCTGGACGAAGCAATGCAAGACGCCCCCCACTAGATAGACCGATGACCTGGTAAAACTGGCTGGGCGTTTTAAAATGTAGGTGGCACAGTACCATACTTCGTCTAGGGAGGTCCATGTCCAGCAGTGGACGGCGAAGGGCTGAATAATGAATTTGTTCTGTGTCATTGTGTATTAAAATTTGGTCATCTGAGTTGACAGATGGAGCATGGGCCTGCGATGATGTAGCTTAAATGCAAACATTCCTAAAGTGGGATAGTCCCCCAAGTATATTTAAGGCCAGTGAAGATATGTGCTTTGAAAAATAATTACTACTGTATAGCTTGCGAATTTTATGGCCACCGACGAGTTAAATTATATTTAAGCTAGCAATCTCTTAGTGCATGTAATTATTTTACATAAATTATTTATTGTATAATGCACTGAGAGTTTTGTAAATATTACTCAATCATTATTAAAACTAATCCCCGTGTGGTGACAGGGTAAGAATAGAGTTGTCGCCACCCCTCGATTGCTCGTGAAAGTCGGTTGAGAGATCACTAAGAGAAAAGGCTACAGTGCTCTTCTGAATCTCTTAATAGAATAATCACGCCATGATGTATTCTATGGGGGAGGCCTAAAACTAGTAGTGGACGCTTAAAGGGCCGACTGATAATGACGAATAATGATAAAAACTAAAACTCAAAATCATATTCCAATTTAAAATTGGTGTGAATTGCTTTTTTTATTGAGTTGCACTACGGTCAGCGCATCCGCCTCCATCCGGGACGGCAGAGGGTCGGCGCGCGGCCCCGTAACCCACCCGATAGCACATCACCTTCGTCGTTGAGTCGACCACCAGCGCAGAGTTCCCTGTATTCAGTTGTCGGCCTAACGGAATATCCTGAGGGGGTACCCTCTCCCGTCGACGACCCCTTCCCGGACATCGGTCGCCGTCGCGAGGTCAGCCTCTCCGCGGGTGACGGACTAAAATCTCTGGTCCGGTCACTTGAAATAATAAACGCTTAAGGGATGTAAGTAAATATAAATTAATTGTCATCTCATTTCTTGTATGACTCTCTGGGCTTGAACCTTCTCCATAATAGGAGAGAAATTGACCAACCAATCAAGATCAAATCAAGTCAAGCCAGCAGTTGGCTTGACTTAGAGCTTTATTTCAAATTTTCCTACCCTGGATGGATGTTATTTGCATATTATATCTCTTTGTTTTGTACGATATCAACGGAAAAGTTAAGGGGTACTAATTGAATCTTGGGAGCCGTGGGAGGAATGTCGTAATCGCCACGTTAGTGGTAAAGGTCTTCCAGGATTGCGCTACTAATCGGTACCAGTGGTCGGGTCTAATGTCTAGGGAGAGAGAATACGGTCTACGGTGCATCTAGATCATAGACTGCCTAAAAAAAATGAACGCACTACTACCTACACTCCTAGTGCTGACTTAGGCAGATTTTAGGACCAGCATAAAAGTACATTACATTCTCTAAATATTGTAGTAAGATAATTTCTCTGCCATTGCGTAATAGGTGGCTGTCCAGCAGTAATATTAAGTCGCATCACGATATGACGAAGACTTTTTGTTATTACATTGAAATTCATTAGCAAACATGGAAATTTTACATTGATATTTCTGTGTGATGATGGAGTAAAAATACAATTATACCGTATTAATAATAAATAACATAACGTAATAAAAAATAAATACAATTCACCACCCCCCTATCTTGCCCGTGGCTGTAGTAAATGACGAATAAGGGATCTTATGATTTACATATAATATACATATAACATCTATGTAAGAGAAGTAAAACTCGAAATAATACTCTATACCAACAGGACTGACCAGCGTGGTATAGTAGGTCAATATCCCCTTTATTGTGAAAGAGGCTCGAGCGGTGGAACGCATATGAGTTGTGACGATGACGAACATTGAAATGTATAGTGTAAAACATCACTCATAATTCCATATATTTTACAGAAAAATGAAAGTAAAAATTGCTTAATTTTTTTTTTAATTTGGTCCAATGATAATCATTAAGTACACGCGTATGTACGTTGACCAATTTGTTGCAGAAACTAGATCAAAATAACTTGAACGATTTAGTTTTAGCTTCTCGTCTTTATCCATGAACATGTAATTACATACATACTGGAATTTCTTTCGTGTGATCCCACGATTTTCCGTGTGGTGATGGAGAAAGACTACAATTCACCACCCCCTTTCTTGCCCGTGGGTGTGGTAAAAGACAATTAAGGGTTAAGACATGTATATAACATATGCAAGACAAGAAAACCTCGACATAAGACTAAGAGTAACCCAAGAGAATAGCGATCAGTACTCTCTTGGTCAAATTAAAATACCAATTTCAATTGCAAACCCGTCCTCCGTGTAACATAATCGATGTTATTATCATTTTCGCCATTGATAGATTGGTAGATAGATGGATGTAATTAAGCCACAGCTTACCAACTAATTTTATGTGTGTGGTAAATATCACCTTACCATCAACCATGTGCAAATAATAATCTGCTGAAGAAAATCCTCCAAAATCGAAAAGACCTCAACAAATATTAGGGGAAAAATGCAGGGCTATTATTCGAATGCTGGATCTGACGATTGATGGTGTTATGATCATCAACAACAAATACCATTAAAGCAACAATGGCGAGTTGGTATATAATATATATGTTTATATATACCCTTGCTTCATTAATCGTTTGCCGTTAGGAGAAATATCTGGTTGACCGAGCTTCGCTCGGAATATTTTTGTTGTATTTTTGTCGAATTTATTTAGATACCTATATATTAATAAAAAATAAAACTTAAATAATGAAAAATTAAAAAAAATACAAAAAGAGAATAATAATAACACCGAGATTCGATCCGACACCGTTTGAGTGCCAAAACAATACCAAAAGGAAACTGCACTACTGCCCGACTGAGCTATCGTAACTCAGGAGGTTGACGGCAAAATTTGAATTTATATTCTTTTAAAATTTAATATCATTATATTGTTTTGCTAAAAACACTGACAAAACAACATTTTCTATAAATAAAACCTAGTTGGATCGATTTTTTGGTTCGAGGCCAAAAAATCGATCCAGCTAGGTTTTATTTACCTCTCAATCGTTGGTTGCCGTTTCCGAGAATCTGAATATATATATTTATACAAGAATTGCTCGTTTAAAGACATAAGATACAACCGTAAAATTTAGTTCTTTTACTAAGAATTTCAAAACAAATTTGAGAACCAAGGAAAACATCATAAAACCGCGGGTATATTATTATTATTTAAGAAAAAAAAAAACATCTGCCTGCGCTAAGGAAATAATCCCTGCGTTTCGGGGGACTTTATAACAACACTGGTACGGTAGGACGGTATCTTAACCACTACGCCATCAGTGCAGTCAACAGAATTGACCTCATAATCGAGATTTATATTGTTGGTACTTCTGAATCAATGAGTTATATACGAATTAATATTATTCATCGAAAATAATTATTCTTTCGAAAGAAATATACGAGTTGAAGTCACTAATAACCATAAAGAAGTTTGTATGGCCATTCTTTCGATATAATACTCCCCCAATAATACACCAATTACCATTCATAAATCAAAGTGTATGAAGTTGTATTATCATGGTTACCCTACATGTAATAACTGGGAGCCGGGACGTGCGCTAATGACGAGCCCCGGGCATCCTCGCTATCAGTAGCCATCTGCATGACGCTTCAAGGGACGTCCCATTATATGGTATGTATCTTAAGATTGTGATGTATCTACTAAATCTTGCATGTAGTAAAGGAGATATTGCTTAGAGAGTCAATTTTGATAAGTTAATTTAGCTTATAAATACGGTTTGGGATTAGAATAGTATTGGATTCGTGCGCAGTAGATTTTTCTACAACTTACATACGTTGTATTGTTGAACAGATAGAGGGATAAAAGAATTATGAACGTCTCTATAATGGTCTGAAAGTAGCTTTATACATCATGCTAACCAGACTTGTTAGTATAATTTTAAAATGGAAGGAAAGAAGGGAGACGGACCGCTTTTTCACGGTTATCAATATCTGCACATGGCAATGGAATGGAGGGAATACGGGATATGATCAAGGTGGACTAGGAGATAAGGAAATTTTACTATCACTCTTATCTTCCATTCATTTTAAAATAAAAATGGATTTCCGTAATGTATCGCCCAATTCAATCAATTATTATTGATATAAGTTCAATTTCAAGTTTTCCTTTTTTTATAGTGATAAAATCTTCTTACATTCCTTAGTAATCTATATTCCGCTATGTGACTTTTGAAATCCAAGTAACAAAATGTTGATGCGTACTGATTTCACAAACTGAATAATATATTACGGAAATACTGAAATTAAAACTTGAACTCTATGATAGATAATGGACTATTAAAGGTTAACAGTTGCAACTTAGTTATAAATGAGAAAATTATTACTTAATAAGTAATTTTTCTTACAGTGAAAAAGTTCATGTTAAAAATTCAAGCAGATACTCCTTTGTATTTTCTTTTGAAATACTTTTGCTAATTTACGTAAATATATCGAAAGTTAACGGAATCCCTTTTAAAAAAAGTGTGCTTACATTATAACAAAATATGACAAGCCCTTCGAAAAGTAATGGTGAAGGGAAAAGCTATTATTTCATACAGTAGCCCTCACGTTTGCCCCGAGGAAGTTTAGTGCTGAAATAAGGTATTATCAGCAAGAAAATCGTTTTATAATGTTTTCATTGAATTTTTCTAGAGCAATTTATATATATTAACTTTCCGTAGGTCAGGCGAGTTAGTCAGGGAAGCTTATAACGCCAATTGTGTTCTCTAATCCGCCTCACAAGAGTGCTGATTATGACATTATTCGGCGATGATTCAATTTAGGTCTATGTTCAACAGTAGGTATCTATTTTAAATAGTAGGTATCTAATAGGGTGATGAATTAAAAATGAAAAAAAAAAGGTCATTTTGAAAATATGTCCATCATCTTCTATATGATCACAATAATATAATAACAGCAGTTAATTTTTGATAGCCACGTTTCAGTCCCTAAGCGTCCCACTGTTGGACTTTGCCATCCTCCATTATAAGAAGGAAATTGTCCTATTGTACTACGCCAGCCATCTGCCCTAGGTTAATATATCATATGTTAAGTTAGGGTTCAATTTCGAGTTTTCCATCTCTTACATAAGTATTATTTGCATATAACCATTTTCATCATCATCATTTCAGCCTATCGCTGTCCACTGTTGGACGTTGGCCTCCCTCATGTTACGCCACAAAGTGCGGTCCACTGCCGCCTGTATCCAACGACGCCCAGCAACTTTCACCAGGTCGTCGGTCCACCTGGTCCTGGTCCATATTACTCCGTCACCACACATGGACGGTTTCAAATATTAAAGACCAAATAAAGTATGTAGGATAAGGCATTTATAAATTAAGTGAGAATAAACCTTAGTTCTAGAAAGAGAAATGAGCAAATGTATTCGTGGAGTATTTGAACCACCCGAGCGATACTATTGGTTGCCGCCGAGAGGCCGGAGGAGCATGATACCAAAAAGGGTAACCCGCTGGACTGGCCACGGACGTCAAGAATTTGGTACATGTGCTCGGTCTAATGGCGATGGGGTGGTAAAATGTTGAGTTATGGGGCTACGCGCCGACATGTCGTTGCCCCGGACAGAGCGATTGGCATGCGTCCACATCACAGCCTAGCAAAAAATCTATTTTGCAGAGAGAGTTAATACTGCATAATATAAAGTCTATAAAGAATACAATTTTTCACGCCTTATTCTACCTAAGGATATCGTAAATACGATAAAGTGATATAATATGCATATAATAACTATGCAAGGGAAGGAACACTCGAAATAAAACCCTGTACCAACACGTCTGACCGGTGTGCCAATTTCATTCTCCTTGTGAAGGAAGCTCGTGCCTAATAGCGGGACGTATGTGGGCTGTGATGATCATGTGGCCTTACAATGCCTTTTAGTCGCTTTCAGACAGTTTTTTCTGGGTCTGGTCAAAACATAGCCAAATAAAGAGATATACAAATAAAAAATACGTTTACATAAGAACTTTATATATTTTTTTTAATATGGATAGCATTTGTGTATGAAACAGTACCGCATAGTGCTGTGATTATTGTCAGTTTTTGTGTGCACCTCAGACACGTGGAGCGATGAAATTATGGTAATCACAGTTGGTACCAATGCATGCCACCGGTTTTTAGGGGTCCAACCACGAAAATGTATTTCTGTAAAATATTTAGTTTTTCTAATTTTATAACCACAACTATATAATGTAGCTATGTATTTATTTACAGTTTTTCAAGTCCAAATTTATTTGGGAAATAACTTATAATGGTTATCAGTTGCCTTTACTGAGAATCATCATCGCAGCCCACATTCGTCCCACTGATGGGCTCGGGCCTCCTCTACAATGGGAGGGAATTTAACCTACTATACCGTGCTGGTCAGACATATTGGTATAGGGTTTCATATCGAGTTTTCCTTCTTTTGCACAGATCTTATTTGCATATTATATTCCTTAGTCGTCTTTTACGACATCCACGGGCAAGATAGGGAGTGGTGAATTGCATTCTTAATCCGTCACCACACGAAAATTAATGAGAATAATATGGGTATATTGATAGATCCTAAACTGTCGCTGTCGAAGAGAAATTATAGTATTGTTGGTCTAATCTTAAAAGCGGTGAGATGCTGCACGGGAGGTAATTGGTGGGGTGTGGGCTCCACACTAGCCTAACTAACTAGGGGCGGCGCAGGTGCGATTACCTGCGCGTCATGCCGCCCTAGCCGAGGCCGCGGGTGACGTTACCGGGGAGTTAGTCCGTCACCCGCCGAGAGGCCGACCGCGTGAGGAAAGACCGACGTCCTCCCTGAGGGGGGGGGGGGGGAAGTCGGTCGATAAGAGGGTACCCCAAGTAGGGGGTATTCCGTCGGGCCGACAACTGATGACAAGTAACCTTGCTCCGGTGGTCGGCCCAACGACGAAGGCGACGTGGTGTTCGGGTGGGTTACGGGTGTGCGTGCTTACGCCCCTTTGTCGCCCCGGACGGAGTGGTGCGAGGTGCGCGCCGGCCGCAGCTCACCCCCCCGCAAAAAAAAAGCTAACTACTCCATACGTATGGTGTTAGGTGTATTTTTTACGCCAAACCAAAAAAAATTAAGTACTACGGGATTTCTTGTTTATATTTGAAGCATCACACTAAATTAATTAGTGACATGGTCTCATTAACTTGTGAACATCATCTTAACTTTGTCTTACTTTATTGTTGTATAAAAATTTACCTAATGTAGAAATATACTGATGGCGGGAAAGGAAAATATGAACGTGCTATGTGATGGTGGCTACGCATATTACCAACCTATACTTTTCTCCTCTGTGTCGTAAAAGATGATTAAAAGCTTTACATTGATCTGTTCTAATTCTATCTAATGGCGTTTGGTCAACAACTATATTCCCAAGGAGAGTTGACGTCAGGCAGGGGCCTGGTCATAAAACCTTTAAAATATGTACGAAGGAAGCTAAGTATATCAATATATCTACCAGAAGTAGTTGGGATAGAAGTAGGATGATGATGGAGCTATTCTGATAGTTCTTTGTACCATTCATAAATGATTGTTTTCGTTTTTCATTGTAAATAGTTTGCGTTAACTGTATATTTGTGAAGCCTCCCGCAACATAAGATAGAATCCTTAGTGCATTATATAAGATATCGTCATTCACCCCTTCCTTTTACAATGCTAGACGTAGTTCTTCCCAATAAACCGTACGAGGTGAAGTCCCATGCTAGGTGAAAATCTCAGGGAATTGTTGAATACGGGTGATTCAACAATTCCCTGAGATTTTCACCTAGTCATCCGTCTATTCGATAGGTATAAAATATAGTAACATTATTATGAAAATAATTAAAAAAAAGACAGTCTTTTAATACTCAGAGGTTGGAACGGAACCCATATCGAGGAATAAAACAGTGGCAGAAGATAATAGCAGACGTTTTTTAAACAATGTAATTGTCGTCCACATTCATCAACATCTGTTCTATTTGGACCATCAGCATCACGCACGACTTTCAGTATCATTGCACATACGATATAGGGTTAGGACATAGTGAGGACGAAAAGCGATAAAGCGTTGTACCTATGTTTAGTAACTTATTGATTACTAGCAACCCACCTTCGCTTCGCTTCAGTTTCAGTCGCCTTACCCGCATATTTTCGCTTTTCATTGGTGAATGAATTTTTGAAATCGGTTCGGTGGTTTAAACGTGAAAGCGTAACAATCAAACGTACTTTCACATTTATAATATTAGTAAGGATTTGATCAATCAAATCAATACAATACAAGAACAACAAAAAAGAGCAACACTATCAATGTAAAAGCTTAGTGAGCTACACTAGCGTACATTAGCCTCACAAAAGGGGAATAGTGCAATAACTAACTCACTTGACAGCCAGGTTGATGTTGTCAGATGGTGTTACTGGTTGACTAAGATAGTCCTAATATCAATTCACCTTGACTAATTTTTACAACTCCTACGACAAATTTCTTCCTCCTTTATTAGTGGAAGAAGATATACTAAGTGCTATTCATTCTAGTGGTAAACATTTCCTTACCACATTGATGATAAAATATTTAGTCTATATATCTTGTGTATTTAATTGACAATTCAGTATTATATGCGCCTCTTTTTCCAATGCTATACATGATATTTGATTAATTTTAAGCAGAATAATAATTTAGTAATGTATTAGACTATAGTATGTCTGAATATCAGAATATAGATTTCATTTTCATATAGAGTCCATAATACTAAAATATAAAGATTTGCAGATGAAGACGGAGTAACCAACATACCCTGAAAAGTGTGCATGCTGGAATGGTATTGTGTTAACCATGACTGCCAAAAATTTTCGAATCATAGTTCCCAACAAAATCATGCAGCGCATAATAACTTTTTACTAAGTATCAACTGAGCTCGACAAACATCATCACAGCCCAGATACGTCCCGTCCCACTGTTGGAATCGGGCCTCCTCCATAATGGGAGGGAATTTGACCTACTATACTCTCTACTCTATCTTGCACAGATCTTATGTGCATATTATATCCCTTAGTTGTCTTGTACGGCATCCACGGGCAAGATAGGGAGTGGTGAATTGTATTCTTACTCCGTCACCGCACGGAATTTGCTCGACAATAAGCTGATATAATATCGCTTTCACTGTTAAAGTGTCCCACCCATTATATAGCTACCGGTACGAAATCGCGCGCTCGTCAACGTATAATTAAGAAAGAAATGTGTTCTATTCGTATATTAACTCCAAACGAAATGGTTTCGAGAATTACACATTGTGCGACACAAAGATGGGAAAATCATATTACATATATGGTTTTGTTTTAAAATAAAAGTCATTTTCATAATGATTCTTTGCAACAACGTTTAATGTTCATAGTAACTGTATTTAACAAGGCAATTTTTAATGTTTTCCGCTTTATTTAAACTCAGATTTATTGAGACAACATTGGAAGTAATATTTATATTGTTTTATTAATTATTATACAATTATGCATCAAACTTAGATTAATAAAATTTGTCGTGCATGGGGTGCATTTGGCCTACAATGTACAATAACCAAACGGATTGCTGTTATTCTTTTTTTCTGGCCTATGATGGCAAACGTGCAAGCAGTGCACCTGATAGTAATTGATACTGCCGCACCTTTGCAATACCAGGGGCACAGCTAGGCAACGGTCTAGCTGTAAAGAAAATACTCTTCTTAAAACTCGTTTAAAGAAGTCTTAGTCAAGACATGTCATAGTGCTCGGTAAACACAGCAGCAGGTAGTTCATTCTAAAGCTTGCCCGTACGTGGAAGAAATTATTGCTGGAAACGTAAAGTTAAAGACCATAAGGTTTTCAGGTGAACGGATGAAGTGTCGAGTGGTACGTTGGTAAAACGGTTAAGTTTTATAATGTCGGGTTTGTATTATCTTGTGGCGACGTCTTTTACGATACTAACGTGAAGAAGGGACGTGGAGAGCTTTAACTATTAAGTCAACCACCTTTACAAGTAATATACTATAAAATAAGGATAAAAAATATTGTATTTTTTTAAAAATCTGTTTATATATTATTAACTACAGTTGTATTGGCCTTCAAATGTAGGTAACGTAATGAATTAAATTTCAATTATCTTAATGGTATCGTACGTCCGTTGACACAACATGTTACGAAAAAAAAGTCAAGCATTTAACTGTTTATGGACTGTTATTAAAAACTAAATTTGATTTAACGTTAGTCGCCAACATGAAAGACGGCATTATCTTAGTAGCAATTAAGTATTATTGGTACATAAAACCGGAAAGCTTTTACATGTTAATAGTTCAGGTAAATGCTACCGTTCGACGTCCATCAATCACCTGGCATTTTATCTAACTATGTTTTAATGGCGACTTCTCTTCTCAAAGTGGAATCAACGCTGAGAAATGAAATAATTTTTCATTGCTTTGAGATATCCGACACAAATGCATCTAAGTTTCAATGGTACTTTACTACATGATATTGACTCTTTTAAAATATTAGATATATGATATATATGTAAATTACTCTCACTTCAAATAGTCGACAGATAAAAATATTTATATTTAATAACTACAGTTTGATTCGTTGTAAACATAAAAAATCTATCCAAGCATAAAATTGAACATATGCAGAATCACTAGATATCGCAAACCACTATTGATTAAATATACTACCTAGTTCTTAAGCGTAGTGATATATTAAAATTGTAATTTATCATCCTTCTCCTACCGATATTATAAAAGACGACCGATGGATGCAAGCAAATAATACTTCTGCAAGAGAAAGCAATCTCGATACAAAATCCAATGTTAATAATTTCGGAAGCGAGGTTTAACGAAGTAATTTTTGAATCAATATATGTACTAAGAAGAAAAATGGTGAAATGTTACAGGAAGAATAAACACTGCTACAAATGGGGGCTCGAACATATGATGCGAAGACTTATCTTCGAAAAGGTATTTGGGAGTTGAGTTGAAATTACTGCATTATAAATCGTAAATCGTCTCCAAATCCAGTTTGTCGAAGGAAGATACTCAGCATCAAAAATTTTGAAGATGTTTTATATTAAATGTTTTAAACAATTATTGTCACTTTTTAACACACTTTGAGACCGTCGGACTGTTATGATGACTGTCTATAGCAATAAGTAAATATTTTCTACATCAATTGTTTGAATGATAAAGTATCGTTATTTCACTGTCTTGTGATTTTACAGTATTGTATTACAAGGATTTCTTTGTAGTACAATACTTTGAGAGGTATATAATTAACGCTGTAATATATGTCTTTTAACTAAAGTTTATAAAACCGTCACGATATTGGAATTTATTCTCTCGGAAGGAGTAAGAATACAATTCATCATCTTCTATCTAACACATGCATTTTATAAAAGATGATAAAGTTCTATAAATATGCATATAGCTTCTACACCAGACAAGGAAGATTCGAAATACATTATACTAACCCGTTTGAATAGCGGGGTATAATAGGTCAAATTCTCTCTTATTCTTATGGAGGAGCAGCAGTAGGACATGTGTGAGTAGTGATAAAGATCATGAGGAGGAAGTTTTACGTTTTTATCGATATATTTATCAGCCTACCGACGGCCAATGTTGATCAAAACTCTCAAGAAACCGTTTGGTTCTGCAATCGAAATTAGCATTATAAGTTTCAGGATGTATTTGTCCATTTTCATTTGATCTTTTGGTCGAATTTTACAAATCGTACGAAAAAACAAGAGGTACATAATTAACCAATCAAATCTAAAAAAGCGTAATGTTTTCAAATGAAATATGATGAATGTTTTTTCATTTGAAATAAAACCATATAATAGTTCATAACCCTATTACTGTCTTTGTGAAATTACTGAGGATTTCCTTGTGGGAAACTCAGCAGTACAAATTTCTTTAGTTTTTTGTCAGCCAATGGTCATTTCCTTATAATAGTATTGTAATTCACATTTCCTACTGCCATTAACTTTGATTCCATAACTATAAATTAGTAACAAGATAAGGCATAATATTTCAATGATTACCTGGGTATACCGGCGGACAACGTAGCGTTGGAAAATAGATCACCACTAGGCAGACGACATCTTGAACGTCCCAGAGAACCGTGGGATACAATTGGACAGGTCTGTTCTGAGCGCCATTATATAGTATGTCCAAAAGTGGGCGTCTACATGCTGATAGATGAAATGATTGGGTTAACCTATCTTTATAAGTATTACACTTTTACGCGTCAACAATTATACAAGTTTCGTACAAAAGTAGCTTCTTCATCGAGATTCATTAGATTTGAAGGATTCTCAGGTGCAAAGGATCATCCATCCATCCTTGGGCCTACAATCGTCCACAATTAGATATTTTTGTTGATATTTCTACAGGTGGAGGAGGACTCCAACAGGACGTTAAACACCTCAGTCTTTCATGAACTCGAAGAGTATTCGTGACGTACTAAAATTAAAACTCCGATACGATGACATCCTTAAAAAATGTTTTTTTTTTTCAAATATACTCATCTTAAGGGTGTAGATCGTGAAAATCACCGAAAAGAGTGTTACGATTTTTCATATTTAACCTATTTACATATGATTGATATCAATGATAATTTGTATATATTACAATCAAAGACCAATAAGTATGTTCATGCTTATATTAAACTCTTAAACCTAATAGTTGTTATATAATAAACGTCAACAAACGCACAAAATTGAGTAAAAATGCAAAAACATGACTTCGTATTTTTCAGATTTAACCCCATAAATCAACACAAATTGATAAAAAGAAACACTTTTTGAACACTGAAGAAACCAATAAGTATAGCTGCATACTTCTTTTTATACATTTACAAACAAAGACTTCCTCTTTTAAAGCCCTAAAATCTAGATATATTTTAAGGTAAATTTTTCATACACAAATGTATGGTATAATGCGTTCGTTTCATTCGTGCAATCTCGGTGGTCACTACGGCAGTTCCTTTCTGTAAGTGGACGCGACAACACGCTTGTCGGCTGCAGACAGCAGAATTACGTATTGTGAATTTGTGTTTTTTGTAAAAAACTGTAAGTATAACATTTTTATAATTAATTTATTTTCAGTTAGTAGAAAGTATCGATATAATGAATGTCTGAAAGAAAACCATGATGGAACTAGATATAAATCGTAAAAAATACAATATCTACACTAATAGGTATTATAAAGAGGAAAGATTTGGATTTTTGTATGTAACGAATAAACTCAAAAAGTACTGGACCGATTTTAATAATTCTTTTATCATTCGAAAGCTACATTATCACTGAGTAACATGAATTTGAGTGTCATGCCAGGGAAAAGAAAGTTTTGTACGCATTATAAAAATATGAAAGCCAAAAGATCTCGGAATAAAATTTATGTTCCTCCCTACTTATTTATTATCGCATTTGAACAGGGTACATTACAAAGCTAATACAATATGTCATATGATTTAGATCGCCCGATTCAGACATATACCTACAATAACATGTAAATATTGGTTTGTATTATCTATATCTATACTGATAAATAAAATTGAAGGATCTGTATGTAATATCAAAATAATAGGATTTTTTTTAAAAAAAAAGGCGATACGGAGTTCGCCGGGTCGGCTAGTATTGTCTAAATATCAAATTGTGGAAGTAGGTAGGCGACAGCGCAACTTTGTCGACATACCTATACCGCCAAACAGACGCGAGGCGCCTAGCGTCTGGCTTAGGGTTGTACAAAATAAATAAAAAGTGGATAATATTGATGAATAATATTTCCAGTATTGAAAATAAAGAAAACCTTGGGGCCGAGACTCTGAGCAACAATGCTACGCGCTGTATAGAGGTAAGTTGTTATACGTAATTCTTGTAGACTTGTTACATAAATAAACAAACTACTTAGTTAGTGATAGGCGAAGACAAAATCTCAATACCTACCTATAGATTTTTTCTTGCAATATTTATTATTTTCATCGAGAGACAAACACCTTAGTACCGAAATACTTTTCAATTACTTTCTCAAAAGAAAATTCACGTTCAAATAGGTGACGTCATAAAAAAACAATACCTAATGCGTAAAGAAATTATAATTTCTATTCATCAGGAACCTAATATTTTATTTATTCTTTTGCATTTAAATTTTTAATTATTTTTTATAAAAAAAATCAAGACATTATCTTTCTTTACAGGAACTAGTTATTGAAAACGACCAAGAGGGAAAGGTGGATGAAATGGAAGTTGGGCGTAGAGTTGTAGACGTTTCTTTTTTTTTTAAAGCGCTTCAGGCCATAGGGGACCACGGTCCAATGGATTGTAAGTTAAGTTACCTCAGTATAATAGGTGAAGTAAAAGTTGGTCTGGACTCAAAAATCATCATGAAATGTAGTATGTGTAGTATGAAATTTACTGTGTGTTTGATTGAAAAGAAAGAAGATAGAATGGAAGTGAATCATCAAATTGTATCTGGTATCATATCATCTGGTGGGAGCTACTATCAGTTAAAAACATTAACTGCCGCAGTAGCCCTACCAATCATGTCACCTTCATTATACAATGAAATTAATAATACGGTTTGCGATTGGTGGGAAAAGACAGCAGCACATTCCATGGCAGAAGCTGTCAAGGAAGAAGCGGAGTACGCAGTGTCTATAGGTAGTGTTGATAAAAATGGTACACCATTAATATCTGTTGCTGTTGACGGTTGTTGGAGCAAGAGATCTTATGGTAAGAATTTTTCCGCCTTGTCCGGCGCAGCTACGATAATTGGCATTAAAAAAAATAAAGTATTGTTTTTTGGAGTTAAAAATAAATACTGCGTAGTTTGTGCACGAGCCGCAAAGAACGACAGTCAGCCCTCGGAACACCGTTGTTTCAAGAATTATTCGGGATCATCTACCGGTATGGAATCGACCATAATAGTTGAGGGGTTTAAACGTTCCATTGTTGATCACGGTGTAATTTATAATAAATTTGTAGCAGACGGCGATTCCAGTACTTATAAAAAAATATTAGATTCGCGACCGTACGGTAATTTAACAGTAGAGAAAATTGAATGCAAAAATCATCTTTTACGAAACTACTGCAATAGCTTGGAGAAACTGTCGAAAGACACTAAGTATCCTTGCGAATTGCGGAAATTCCTAAAAGAAAGGTATTTGCGTTTAAGAACGGGTGTAAAATGCGCTATCAAATATTGGGGCGATCAAAATCAGTCACTCGAAGAAAAAATAAAAAATCTTAGTGAAGATATCCTAAATGGTCCACAACACGTATTTGGTAATCACCAATATTGCAAGGAGTATTTCTGTAGACCTGATACTCGTCGAATAGAACCTGTTGGGTTGCTTCCAGCAATTGTTGGATGCGGATTAATGGACGCGGATTAATGGACGCGGTACACATTTTAAGTAAAAGACTGTCATATCATTCTAGAAGTTTAATTCATAATTGTACAAGTAATATAGTTGAAAGTTTTAACGCAGTGATTGCCAAATTAGTAGGGGGTAAGCGTGTAAATTATTCTTCCCGTGGTTCTTATGCGGGCCGATGCGCAGCTGCTGTTGTGTCTTTTAATACAGGATCGATTCATAGTAAAGCTCATGAAGTAATATTTAAATCTAGGCCCTAATCCTTTGATCGCGAAAGTGGAAAATTGTAATCGTAGAATCCATTTAATTGCTAAACCTAAATTAAGATTGAAAAAGAGCCACAGCGCTGTATCGAAAGACGCTCACTATGGACCAAACTGCGAAAAACCTGATCTGAGTCCAGAATTATATGTGAAAGCCAAGTCATCTTTTTTAGCCGATTTAAAGTTGTCTTGTGCTGAAAGAGAGGAGCTTGAAAGGTCGACCCATTTGCAAAGAAGTAGTTCTGAGTGAATGAGTACAAGGAGAAAATTACTAACCTCATCATCGTTCGGGGAAGTTTGTAAAAAACGAGAGAGCACAAGTTGTGCTGTTCTTGTTCGTAAAATCGTTTATGGTAGTAATATCTCTAGTTTGCCTGCTGTACGGTACGGTATCGAAAACGAAGAAACCGCAATTAAACAGTTAGAAATTCAAGAGAATATTAGTATACAAGGTTGCGGTTTGTTCGTCGACGATCAATATGAATTTCTTGGTACTACACCAGATGGCATTTATGCAAACGGTTTAATTGAAATTAAGTGCCCACATTCTTTAGCTGGCATGACTCTTGATGAAGCAATGGCCAAACATACCTTTTGGGTTAAGGACAAGGCTTCCAAGGGTTATGTCATAAATAAAAATCATAACTGGTATTTCCAAATTCAAGGACAGGTACATATTACTAAAAGAAACGTTTGCATGCTTGGCATCTGGTTTGGTGCTACTGTACCTATGAAAGTTTATATTATAGAAAAGGACGACAAATTTTGGGAGGAGAAAATGGAGATGAAATTAGTTAGGATAAAACCTACTTCCAGAATTAGTTGATCCTCGGCAGTCACGAAGCATGCCCATTCGTGACGCGCCCAGTATCATAGAGGCTATGAAAGAGAGGAAAGAAAGAGATTTACGTGTTATGAAAGAGAAGAACGCCTAATGATTTTGAAAGATACAGGTAACTTAACTACCCAGCCAGTCGATTCACGTAAACACGCCAGTCTAAAAGTCATTTTAACTTAGGAACTTAGAAATCGCCTTTTGGTTTTCTGTTTTAAACGCACTTACTTATCTAGTCTTGAATTGTCATAAATCTTCCAATAGCTCAATTACTATACAATTTCTGAGTTACCTGGTGTAAAGAATCATAAAAATTGGTTCAAAAATACAGCGAATTGAGAATTATCCTTTTTTTTAAGACGGTTAAAAGGGCTAAATTTGCAAAAAACGAAGTGACGTCACTGCGCTACGGTTTTTATTACTTACGTAAATCGGGCAGCTGGTAACGTTTTCATTCTGATAGGTTTTGTGATAGCCATTGATTTTATCATCAAATTAGCAGAAATCAGAACTTGATCCGTAATCGAATGAAAAAACATTAGAATTTTGAACTCATATTTCGTTATTGTTTAATTACATACTTTTAATTAGTATATTAATAATTTACAAACTTCTGTTAAAATTAGTAAATAAATGAATTATTTACTAATTTTTGTACAACCCTAGCACGTTTTTGAGATAATACGAGTAATGGCGACTCATATTTGTTATTGTGTAGTAAATAAATCATTTTTATACTTGTGTTTCATTTATTAACGTTTTTTTTAAAACCCTAGGATTTTTTTTAGATATCGACGAGGTGATCGTAAACAAAAAGTAAGTATTTGAGTTTACGCAATAGGCACATTTCCTTGCGTAGAGATAAACACACTTCCTACTGAATTTGCAATTATTTTATTGAATGAATATTTTACGAATTAGAATAAATTTTGGTAGTGAAATTACAAATAAATACATAGTTGGAATTTTAGGTAAGTAGAATACAAAAATGTCAGTCCGGACCTGCTCTTGATTGTATATTATATTATAAACTAGTAACCCGCCCTCGCTATCTTCGCTATCTTCGGCAATATTCACTTAAATTACATACTATAAAAAGCATATTGATCTATAATAAATGCACAATTTATTTAAGGTACTTAATTGGATAAGGATTAATGCTGTATTGTATAAAATCACTTAGTAAATAATCATTTTTTAGTAGAGGATAAAAAATGGTTATGGTGGGTTATCCCTAAGAGATAGACATATGCCATCGTGGACTTTTTTGTTGAACTTTTTAAGATGGATAATACTGTAGTACATTATTTTGGTCTATCTCGTAGGGTTCAGCCAACGTTTGCAATATAAGCGCAAAAAAACGTGCTTATTTACGACATCACATTAGAAACCTCTAAATTAATCAGCGTTTCTCTACTATATTATGCATGTATTATACATATAAACCTTCCTTAAGAATCATTCTATTTACTAAAAAAAACTGCATCAAAATCCGTTGCGTAGTTTTAAAGATCTAAGCATACATAGGGACAGACAGACGGCGGATAGCGACTTTGTTTTATACTATGTAATGTAATGATAGAAAAACATAAAAATTGTGTCTCAACTACTCTTATTAATATTTTAAAAAGAATCAACAGCTAGTTTCCAAAAATTCAACGTTATTGTTATGCTGTAAATATTCAAGTTCAATAACAATTTCTCAACGTGGAACGTTTGTTGCAAAACATTTTGAAAATCGCGCTCTCTAGGTCATTCATCCGCCCCGTCGGATGTTACATTAAACTTTGGCGCTGCGGTCGCTCGAAATCGAGATCTCAGGCCAACAATCTACACCCTTAAGACTAGAAATTATTAATTTATTGTTACTCTTATAGACGAAATCTAAGTTAATGATAGCAAGACTAGGCGGTACCATTATGTATGAATAATTATTTAAATCCAAACTCCTTGGCTCCAATATCGCCCACGTTACAACTGGTCTGTATTTACTTAGCTAATTGGTTGTAAAGCAATCGGATTGTTCAAAATGGCGCCGAACCATTTTCTGTAGTAAAACTCATAAACCTCCCCTGTGTCTCACAGTCGGTTAATGACTGCATGATAAGGCCTTTATGGTCTAATTGGGGATTCAAATGTTCTCCGAACATTTTTTGTTTCAATCATTATTAATTTAAACGCCAATTAGTTGAATGGAAATTTGTTTTGTATCGTAAAGGCACCGTGATTGTATTGCTTTGAATTGAGTACAGCTTGTAAATAATGTATGTAAATTCAAATTGTAGCATTTGTTTTAAATGAATTGAAAATGAATAATTAGATTTCCTTTTCAATTTTTTATTTAAATACTGCATTTAGTAACGCATAGTTAGGAATAGATCCTTGAATCATTGAAGATTTTATAGTCATTTAATAGATACAAATAACTCTGAGATGAAGCTCGGAACAATGATTTTTAAATCATATAAAATACTAGCAACCCGCCCTCGCTTCGCTTCGGTTTCAGTCGTCTTTCCTGCGTAGTGCCCGTTCCCGTGGGAATACCGTGATAAAATATAGCCTAGTTTACTCCCTGATATTATAGCTTTCCATTGGTGAAAGAATTTTTAAAATCAGTCCAGCCGTTTTGAAGATTACCCGGAACAAACAGACAGACAGACAAAAAAAATATAAAGTGTATTTTAGGCTTATGTATAGTGCAAATAACCATGTGAGCATGAAAAAAGCCCATTATTTTGACATTACAAACATACACTCCAATTTTATTTATTGGTATAGATTGTGTGGCAATTGAATATAGCATGAAAGATCGCTAGTCAATAATTTTTAAACGACTTCAAAAAAGGAGGAGGTTCTCAGTTCGTATATGTACACTGATTACTCGATAATGCTTGGATTAATTTAAAATTCTCTAATTGTTTGATGGGGTATACTTTTCAGATGGTTCCATGATCATTATCATGATCTGATGATGAGATCCTAGAAAAATCAAGGGAAAAGACAAGTTAGAACCATAAGGTCTTATAGTTTCATGCAATAAACAACTATCGAATAATTACGCAGAACTATATACATACCTAAATTGCGCTGCACTAATTTCAGGTCTAACTTTTTGTTATACACAACAAGTCAATTGCTGTTAACACACTTCCAAAATTAGAGTTTAATGTTGAAAATTTCACGAAAAATCTCCTCGAAAATCGATTAAATCTGCAGAAATCCCCAACAGCACTTGAACGAATAACACAATAATTACCCGTCGTACAAAATTCCTTTTTTGCTTCTAAAAACCAATTTTTTTCCAGTCCACAGTATATTCTTTACAAAATTATCTTCAACAAGCTCCAATTTAACATTGGACAAGCTACAGCGTATCGTCGGCGAATTATTACGTCATTACCATAATGCACCCGAATTTATATACGTTATGAATAATACAACAATTTGTATGTATGAATATGTTAAACGAAATTAATAGCATAGAATGTTCTACAAGATTTGGTTTATTAAATATTGTGAACAAGTGAACGGCAATAAAGTGTTTTGACATTTTTGCTTTCATCATTTGGCGAAATTGCGACTTAATATATGTGATATATAAATAAAACTTTTAAAAACTAGACCTCAAGAGAAATAGATATTTTTATTTTGACATACTGCAAACATTTGGTCTGACCATTGGTACCAATTCCTAAGTATCGCTTGCCCTGAATGAAATAAATAAGGAGGGGAATAATTATAAAGTTTATTTATCCCTATGTGGTGTTGGATGAATAATAAAATATGTTGTAACTTACTTTAATACTTACTTACTTGTCTATAAGAGGCGTAAAAGCTGGCGGAGGGTTCACGAAAAGAATAGACATCAATACTCTCCTAAGGAACTTACAGCATCAACTGCGATCGCCAATTTGATTATGGTGTTATTTTCATTTAATGAGGCTTTTGTTGCGCTTAAATATACTTTCTTTTTTGCTAATGGTGACAAACAAGCAAGCAGCACATCTGATGGTAAGTGATATTGCTGCACATGGACATTTACAGTACCAGGGGCACAGCCAAGCCTTTACCTACCGTAAAGAAAATACCCTAAACCCCGTTTAAAGAAGAACATGTCATGGCGCTCGGGAAACACAGCAGCAGGTAGTTCATTACAGAGTCAGTACGTGGGACAAATGATCGCTGGAAACGTACAGTTGAAGACCATAATGTTTCCAGGTGAAATAGATGATCTCTGCTACGGTGTCGAGTGGTACGTCGGCAAAACGGTAACGATAGTACTAAGTTAAGTTGTACGGTGGGTTATAGAGCCGTTTATCTTTTCATCACCCCGGATGGGACGGACGCGTATGTCCTGACCATAGCCCGTGTAGTAAAGTAATTTTACCATTTATTTATGTATTTATTTTTCCATTTATTTTTCCAATTCGCATTTAAAACACTTACGTAAACGCCTATTGTATAATATATTTTCACGTCTGTATTTTCTTGATGTATTTAGTTGTTTTTTTTTTTTTTTGGTTTATTTATTTAACTCTTTTTAGTATAGATTTTTCTACGATTTCAAGTCATGATGATGCAATAGAAATTTTCATTTCAATTAAGGGACATTATCATTTGGTGAAATGTATTAGGGAAACCTTGAAAATTAAGTCAATGACGGTAAAATTATGGAGTGAATGTTTAACGTGGTATGAAAAAGTGATGGGACGGGATGAAAGTAATTTTGTGTGAAAAGTTGTTATTGAAGTGAACGTTGATGAAGGCTTTAGAAGTAAGGGAAGACCAAAGAAAAAATGGATAGACTGACATAAAGCATGATATTGATAGACAAGGACTGACCACAGATATGATGTCTGATGAGGTAATATGGAACGACATATTTATATAATATAATTAGCTCCAAAAATAAATCACTCAGCATATTGGACCTGATGTTAAGTAATATTGTATATGTATTCACAAGCTTATTGGTCTCCACTGTCAACATAATAGTCATATGCTGCCTTCATCTGATGGCTTCTCGAGTCTTGAACAAAATCATCAATGAATATGGTAGCCTGTTCATCGCCCTCCTCAACGACGGAATCTTTCGGATTATATCGGAAATCTTCTTTTAAAATAAATTTATATTCTTAGTAGTTGGGTGATAAAGCACAGCTTCCAATTTTTTTGAAGACAACATCTTGCCCTATAGAAACAATATTTGTATTACAGAAACTTTATAAACATATAACTAAGGGAAATAAATTATATCCAGACTCAGAACAATAATTTGTGGATCGCATAAAGTATTGTCCTGCGTGGATAAGAACCCGCGACACTGGCACGGTAGATCAATATCTTATCCACTACGCCACCTGTGCAATCGTATAGATTTTAATTAGTTATCACAAAGAAACAATAGATTTCCATTTCATAGCGTCATGGCTTACTAAGTTGGTCATAATTATAAGAACCCACAGTGAAAGTCCTCCTCCGAAAGCCTGTCAGCGGGCAAGGATAATAGTCTTTAGTCTTATGAATAAAAAAGAAGACAATCCCACTGAGTTTCTTGCCGGATCTTCTTAGTGCGGTCGCGTTCCGATCCGGTAGTAATTTAAGGTAACATTTAAAAAAATTACCATATGAAAGTGCCTCCGCGGGGCTTATACATAATAAAGGTTTTGAATTTGAATTCTTTTTTAAAGATACCAATAAAAAGGAAAGGATGTTTACAAAATTTTATTTCTGGTCTGTCTTAATAGAAATGATTTATATGTAGCGTCTAGATAGTCATGCTCTCATCGATATTATCTCTTGAATAAACAAGAACATTATTAGCTTTATATGAATGAGACACTCATTGTAACTAAACAGGTTTATAGTGCGATACCAGGGACGTACTTAACGCGTTTCAGAGTATAAAAGAAAAGAAAGAGAGGAAAATATAACAGTTATTAAATTACAAATTAAAAGAATCCCCTATGCGAAAATGCTTAAAATGCCTTACATTATTTAAAAAAAGGAGCTGACACTATTCAATTTGCTGGATGGAATTTCATTATACATAGTTAATATCCACCGCAATGAAACTGAACAATGCGGGAGGCGCTAACGTATAAAGTACTTTAAGTATGAGTAGCTAAGACAAATATACATATTTGATGCCTACGTAAAGGTGAATTTAAGAACATAAAAAAAAATAATTAGAGATGGATTAGGTCCCTAACGCATAGTAGTATAATTATTTTCACAGTAGTATATAAATTATTTTCAAAACCGTCATTTTTAGGAGACTGATTAGGTCTCAAACGCACCAAAGGGTAGGTTAATTACGAGATCTTTTAGATCTCCAAAGCACCAGCTGAAAGTTTTTTGAAAAAGATGGCGCAGGGCACGTGTTAACGCAAAGAAAATCGAATCAAACTCGGCCCATCCGTTCGACAGCTACGATGCCACAAACAGAGACAAACATGACGTCAAATTATAACACCCCTAGTGACAATATATTCGTTTACAGACACGTGATGAAATGTAGATATTGTACATCTGTACTTAAAGTTTTCAGATCTAAAAGGTTTAATGGACCAATACAATGCATGCATGCATGTAACTAGTAATTATAGGAATTTATGTTATAATCAAAACGATTTTCGTAGTCGAATGAAGAACTCCTGCGAAGTGTTTTTAATTACCTTGGAACCCACAGTGAATTTTTATAGAAAATATAAAAAAATACCAAAACAAGATTTGAATATACAGGTCCCACTTCCTTCCTTTTTTTTTTGTGACTTAGTTGTTAGCATCAGATGGCTATGACAACTTTACCCGGACTGGTGGGTGAGCGCTAAGGGCTCTCAACCCGTCGCTTCCTTCCTAGAGGGAAACATACCTTTGAGACAATGAAGAAATAGTGATAATACAAAAAAGCTTACCTAGAGACCGTTTATAATAAGACATTGAAACTATAAGGAAATATTTATATGAGACTCGCGTTTCCACGATAGGCTGTGGATCAACTTAATCGAGACCTATTAGTGGTGGCAGCCATCCTTCAATCAGGGCTATCTTCACCACCTTAGGTGAAGTTAATGCGACGATGAAACAATATTCAAGGTGGTTTAGACCTTCTGTTGACATTGAAAATGAATACACAGACATAACATTTAAATGAAATCATATGATATAGAATATTATTAATTTCTAGCTTTTGCCCGCGACTTCGCCTGCGTAAAAGTTGAGGAGGAGGGATTTAAAGGTTAAGTAAACACGATATTGTCATATTTTATGAACTGAATTTCTATAAAATGAGATGCACGTCTTTCATCAATTCTATTACAAAGTTATACAAAATTTGAAACAAAATTTGGCCTTCTTTTTCACCCCCTTAGAGTTAGAATTTCGGATAATCCTTTCTTATTGCATGCCTACTTCGTATAAGAAAAACAATTTACAAGTTTGAGGTTCCTACCATCACCGGTTTAAGCTGTGTTGATCTGTCAATCAGTCAGTCATTTAGGACAAAGTATTTTATGTGTATAGATTAGGTGTTGAATATTTAGTTGCAACTTAGCTTCACCAAATACTTCACTGTACAGGATATTACCCGTCTATAATTATTGGGAGGGATTCATTATGATGTTACGTGACAGCCACTGAGGTTCATCATCGAATGCAATTTACTGAGAACATTAAATTATAAGATAGGCAATACAAAAATCATATGACTTTGGTCCCTGATCAGAGGTAATACAGTCGATATTGACAGTGAAATTGTATCATTATCTCGAGGCTTCTGGTCGTCATTTAGTAATGAAATGTTTGTTGTGCCAATGATAGGGCACGCGTTTGTAATACACTCGTGATTTCAAAATAATGTTGTTTATGAATAAAATTTAAAAAGAAATCACTTTATTGAGTAGCTGTATTATTATATCATTAATTAACAACCACGTTTTCTTTTTTACATCAATATTTTTATGAAACTCCTAAAGTTCGCTAGGACTTACCAACAGATAGCGACATTAAATTTTTCTAACTCTTATTTTTAACTTAATAATACTGTTAATAGTTAAAATATACAAATTATCACAAGATGGCTTGCTATTTGAAACTTAATTTAAAAGCTCTATTTTATTTGACAGATATTTTATAAACAGACACAAAAAAACATCAACTGTTTAGGTAGAATTCAATCTCATAGAGACGTATAAAGGCATTATAAAGCTGTAGTTATTATAGTTGACCAGAAATAGATGGGTCTAAAAACATCATATATCACTTAATTTGATATGATCAAATGAACGCTTAACACTGCTTGGCATGATATCTTTGAACGTTTACCTAAGATCTGACACACTGATTGATGTAAATGTTCGTAGATATTGTGCTAATGCGTATTAGAAGTATAGTTTTGTTCATTTTCAATACAGGCCCTAATATCGTTATCAGTATATGTGATATTTGATCGATTAAAGACATGAATTTACTTATTAAAATATAATACAAATGTATATTGTAAATGTAAAATATACACAAATGTACAATTACAGCGGCCACCAAAGATGTATTTCGGCATCATACTAAGTGAAAATCTTTATATATCTTTAATCTTTTTTGTCCGTGTGTATGTGACTGACTAGACCGATTTTGATAATTTTTTTGCGTGTTTAGGTGGATTCGGACATGATTTAGATTACTAATTGGATCCGATAGGTGGCGGTGCAAAAAAATTTCTTATTTTAGATTTGAACAAACCGGTGTCTGTTATCAGCTGGTCACATGACATAAAACTTGCTGCCAAACAGTCCATTGTGAGCTACCATCAGAAACTTAGTTCCAAAGACCAAAAAAATCTTATTCACACAACTTAACATTCAATAATTTAATTGAGCGTAAAATCAATCACATAAAATATACGATAAATTTTAATTTTATATTTATTTTTTATGGTAAAATTTAATAAAAAATATCAATCATAAGAAAATTACCCTCTTTCAAAGTTTCAAAATATATGTCTAACATTAAATCTGTCTTACCAAACTCAACTCCAGTTAATCATGCAAATAATTTATTGGCAATAACTCGAAATAGCCTCCTAACGATGTCAAAGCATTTAACAGTTAATGCAGTTATGTTCTGTTCTAGTCTAGTCGTAAAAAATATAATAAAATATAGAGAGGAAGTATCTAATAATGACCAAGACGCAAAAGCTCGAGGCAAAATTGTTATAGCTCTTATTAATCGGAAACTGCCTTAATTTTGGTCAGTGAATTTGTGAATGCAAATCATTGAACCCCCCAAGCAAAATTGTACCTTAAATAATCACAGTTATAAGATATGATTTTAAAGTTTTGAAAGTTTTAAGGTACGTTATCCGGTCACAGAGTTTTGCTAGAGGCAGTAATTTATTAATGTTGTTATAGCCACTTTTTGATGGCACAAATTAGACAAAGGTACGTCGAAATTTCACTAGAGTATTCATTCTTTTGTAATGTAGTTACGGCGGTATTGAGACGTGTAGTATTTATGTTCTTTTTTTATAAAATGTTAAGAATAAGTAGTCTTTCATAAATTATAGGTAGCGTTAAACCATTTTTTATTCGTTAGACGTTATGCTTCGATCTTTGTTATTGTATATTTTGACTCTCTTGTTCTATTTTTACTTTTGAATTTATCGCTGTGGGTCGCTTAGACCGGGACCAGCTGGCGGAGACAGCCATCGTATACTCATGGCTGTCCTCTGCCCACCAGTCGGACGGGGTGGACGCCGAGGCTGGCCGCATCCGCAGTGCGTTGACGCAGATCTGCGATGCGGCCATGCCCCGGGTACGGCGTCTGCCCCCGAGGAGGGGTGTCCACTGGTGGTCCCGGGAGCTGGCGGATCTCTGGGCTGCGTGTATCCGCGCCCTAAGGGCCTACACCCGCAGCCGGCGGCGCCATCACGACGCGGAGCGGGAGGCCGTGCTTTACGAGGGCTACCGCAATGCGCGGTCGGCCTTCAGGCTGGCCGTCCGCTCCGCCAAGGACGTCAGTCGGCAGGAGATGCTGGACGGTCTCGACCGTGACCCCTGGGGACGGCCCTATCGCGCGGTGCTGAATAGGCTACGCGCGCGGGGCCCTCCCCTCACCGAGACTCTCCAGCCCAGCCTTCTCACCCGGGTCATTGAGGACCTGTTCCCGCGGCGGGCGGAACACACGCCCCCTGTCATGGCTCCGCCAGACACTGACCGGGAGGCCGACGACGACAGTGTTCCGCCCATCACGGAACCCGAGATGGGGGTGGCGGTGACGCGCATGCGCGCAAAGTCTACCGCCCCCGGGCCCGACGGTGTTCCTAACCGCGTGCTGGCCCTGGTCCTCGAACACCTGGGACCCCGCCTCAGGGAGCTGTTCGACGCGTGTTTAGCGTCCGGACGGTTCCCTGGGTGCTGGAAGGAGGGAAGGCTGGTGCTCCTGCCGAAGCCGGGACGGTCTCCGGAGTCGCCTTCGGCTTACAGGCCTATCGTGCTGCTCGATGACACGGGCAAGCTACTGGAGAGGGTGGTAGATGCCCGCATCGAGCGGCACCTCGTCGGCACGGGGCCCGATCTGTCGGACGCCCAGTTTGGGTTTAGGAGGGGTCGTTCGACGATCGCGGCTCTGTTGCGCCTGAGGGCCGTGGCGACTGAGGCCGTCACCGGCGGGGGAGTGCTGTTGGTGGTGTCCCTAGACATCGCCAACGCATTCAATAGTCTGCCATTCAGCTGCATCAGGGAGGCGCTCCGGTATCACGGGGTGCCAGTTTACCTGAGGCGGCTAGTGGCAGACTATTTGGAGGGGCGTAGCGTCCTCTGCACCGACCGAGCAGGGGACGTTGTGCGGTCGCCCATGACGTGCGGTGTCCCACAGGGGTCGGTCCTCGGATCCACCCTGTGGAACATCGGCTACGACTGGGCGTTGAGGGGGAGCCTCCCGCCCGGGCTGGGCGTGATCTGTTACGCCGACGACACGCTCGTCACAGCCCGCGGTGGGACGCTAGAAGAGGCGGTAAGCCTGGCGACCTCGGGTACCGAGGAAGTCGTCAGACGGATCGAAGCGCTGGGGTTGAGGGTCGCCCTGGACAACACGGAGGCCCTCTTGTTCCATGGGCGCACTATGAGCCCTCCCATCGGCGTCTCGATCACCGTCCACTCGGTCGACATCAGCATCCGGGCCCATATGAGGTACTTGGGCCTGGTGCTCGACGGGCGATGGTGGTTCCGGGAGCATTTCCGTAGGCTCGCTCCGCGGCTCATCGGCACGGCGTCCGCCCTATCGTGGCTTATGCCGAACGTGGGCGGACCGAGCGCTACGTGCCGACGGCTGTACACGGGGGTCATCCGGTCGATGGCCCTGTACGGCGCACCGGTGTGGGCGGGGTCCTTGACCGCCCGACTTAGGGCCCTTCTGTGGCGAGCACAGAGGGTCACGGCGGTCAGGGCCATCCGCGGATACCGCACGGTGGCGACGGAGGCAGCGTGCCTATTGGCCGGGACTCCCCCGTGGGACCTGGAGGCGGAGATGCTCGCCGGACTATATCGGCGGGTGACGGGGGTGCGAGCGGAGGGCGGTGTGGTCTCGTTAAGGGATCTCACCGCCTGGCGCGTCGACGCCCGCCGAGACGTCATCGCCCGTTGGGCAGTCCGGCTGGAGAGGCCTCGGTTCGGGGTGCGAACCGTGGAGGCCTTCCGGCCGGTGCTGATGCAGTGGTTGGAGAGGCGGCACGGGGTGCTCTCCTTCCGACTGGTGCAGGTTTTGACGGGGCATGGGTGCTTCGCCAAATACCTGCACAAGGTCGTTAGGAGGGAGAGTACACCGTCCTGCCACCACTGCGATTGCGACGAGGACACGGCGCGCCATACGCTCGAGGCCTGCGGGGCTTGGGCAGTGCAGCGCTGTGAACTCGTCGCAATCATCGGTACGGACCTGACGCTGCCGGCTATCGCTAGGGCGATGGTCGACAGCGTCAGGAATTGGGACGCGGTCGCAGCCTTCTGCGAGACAGTGATCTCGCGGAAGGAGGCGGCGGATCGCCTGCGTGAGGAGCGCAGCCTCGATGAGGAGATCCGCCGCCGGCGACTGGGGCGGCGCAGGCGCAACTATCTGCGCCTCATGCCGCCTTAGCCGAGGCCGCGGGTGACGTGACCGGGGATTAGTCCGTCACCCGCCGAAAGGCCGACCGCGTGAAGAAAGACCGACGTCCTACCCGAGGGGGGGACGTCGGTCGATGGGAGGGTACCCCAATAGGGGGTATTCCGTCGGGCCGACCACTGACGACAAGTTAACGCTACTCCAGTGGTCGGCCCAACGACGAAGGCGACGTGGTTTTCGGGTGGGTCGCGGGAGTTGCGTGCTTAAGCCCCTCTGTCGCCCCGGACGGAGTGGTGCGGAGGCGCGCCGACCGCGGCCCACCCACAAAAAAAAAAAAAATCATGTAATTTCGTTAATAAATATTTATGTTTATTAAATTAGTGTATTACTACAATTAAGACTGCTATGACGATTCATTTTTATAGATGCTACGTCAAATGAAAATAAACAAAATACGAACGCTATAATAAATAATATTGAATCAGTGATCTTATCACTACTAGAAATCTTTTACATATAATTTAGTAATATAATAATTTATATTACGAAAGTTTCTTAGTTTCTTTTCATTTACACTAATAATAATAAAGCATGCATTTACATGCTTACTCTTTCGTGTGGTGATGGAGTAAAAATACAATTAACCACCCTCTTTTTTGCCCGTTGATGTCCTAAAAGACGACTGCGGGATTGTAATATAATATGATAACTATACAAGAGAACGGGCACCCGAAATAAAACCTATACCAAAATATTAGACCAGCGCATTATAGTAGGTCTATTTCCCTTTACTAGCGGAGGAGGCTCAGTTCTAGCAGTGGACGTAATGAGTAGTGATGATGATATTGTGCAATTACTCGTATTCTGCCATTCTTTTCAGTAGTAATATCTGAGTTTATTTACGTAGAAATTTGCATTAAAATTCAACTTAATAATGAATCTGATTTCCAACCTGTCAACACTCGAATGAATTATTTAAATACTCATTTAAATTGAATTAATAGATATTTTACAAACCTTTAATAATTGGTGTTTTAAAATACAGTAATGTGAGACTTCGATCGAAATTCTAATTAATCACTGTCCACTAACTATTCAATAGTACAGCATTTTTCACATCATTGAACTCGTATCTACATACATACTCTAGATATTCAGTTTAATTTGTTTTGAAATCTGTAGATAGTTTGATACAAATAAATATAGTACGAGCTCTTAGTGTGGGGTCCTATTTGTATACAAACATATTTGTTATACATTTCATTAAACAAATATGTTCACATACATGTTTAATGTCATCACGCATTTTTACAAAGTTATAAATAACTACAAAAATAGTGACACTATTATGTGCGTATAAATTAAATAGTTTTAATATATTAAATCATCTATCATCAGTCAGTTAATATATAGAATGTATTTTGACATCGCAGTGCGATCTTGTATCTCGTGAGAATATCGTCATTCGTATTTGTAGACTGGTTTTAATAAGGTAGCGGCTAATATAATTCAGAAATCTGTCACTCGGTGTGTATTTGTAACTTATAATTAAATTCAATCCAAATTCAGATCTAGAAAGCAGATACATCTAGATGTTATTAATGAACTTGTACAAAATTTATGTACTTCTAATTTTTGATATCTGAAGTTGGAACCTGTAATTTTTTTTCGGTATACATACGTTCATCTTCTTCTCCTTCTTCTCAGCCAATTTATGCCCCACTATTCGGCATAGCTCTTATCCAAATGATATAATTATTATTTACTATACCGCATTGACCAGATCTAGCGGTATAGCTGCCTCTCTTTTATATAGGTCATACCAAATATACAATCAAGTTACTGCCTACCGTAAGTCAGCATTAGACGGAATGGAATTAGGACTGGATACTAAGAGTAAAGGACCTCTCAGGTTACCCAACGAAGCTGAGATGTTGATTAGCAAAAAAATCTAACTTACCTGGGCTTAAAATAAATTACATATTGTCAAGTTAACACAATTAAATTACATTATGCAAAAAAAATAAACTACCATCGGATCGGAACGCGACCGCTAATGAAAAGAACCGGCAAGACTCTCAACGGGCTTGTCTATTATTTTAAATTTTTTTTTCTTCTTAGGTAGGTACTAGATATAAAATTGTGTACAACGTGTTTTGTATGAACTAGCTCCAGTGTGAGGCCTTTCGAACCACAAGATACGTAATATAACTTGGACGATTAAGGCTGGACCAGATCTCACAAGCGGCACCCGATCACAAGTTAACTATTAGAGCAGCTATCACTCCCCTCAACCACTATGGAGGGAAGGAAGAGACCCGCTTCACGCAGCTACCGCAAGTAGATCCTTCGGTGAGCGTGGCCAACACCAATTATGTTACAAACGGGGAAAATACAAAATTTCGTTAGGCAAAACAGCGATTTTTTTGACCTATTATATTTTCGTATATACATTTAATTATTTTGAAAAAATATATTATCACAATCATGATCACTAGTATCTCGGCTCATACACGTCTCGTAGATCTTAAACCTACTCCAAAATAGGAGGGGAATATACTATACTACACTGGTCAGACCAGTTGGCATTAGGTTTTAATTAGAATTTGTCTTCTCTTACACATATGTTAGACTAACAGCGCACTGCGGTTTCACCCATAGTTCCGCTTCCCGCAGGAAAATCGGGATAAATTGTAGCCTATGTGTTATTCTGATATGTATGCAAGCTATATTATTTTGAAGTTTCATCAGAATCCATTCAGTAGTTTTTGCGTGAAAGAGCAACAAACATCTTCACATCTTCACATACAAACATTCACGTTTATAATATTAGTAGGATAGGATAGGATATAGGGTAAAACCGGGATAGATGCCCACTTTTTGAAAAAGCTTCCTAATTTTAATAATATTAATTTTATATGAATAATTTCTGTGCATGTAGATAGCTTAATCATTTGTTTTGAAATGTTATGTGTTTTTTCTGATCTATCAATTATAGTTTTTTCAAAATGTAGCTTTTTGTGGGCCCCCTTTTTTTGAGGATATATGCCTACTTGTATGGATAGTTGCCCCACCATGAAAATAACGAGGAGGATAAGTGCCTGCAGTGCGGGATATCTCCCCTTCATGTGTAAAACAGCAATTTTCTTCAAGAAATGTGGTTCTAATTGCGAAAAATATTATGCACTTTTCTTAAATCTTTTAATTGTTAGCATTATAAAATAATACTAATATGACACAAATATATATATAATTAAAATTCGTTTACTCCCACGCTTTTTTATCCATTTCATCGAAAGCTGACTGTAGTTTTTCTGTAGTCTAAGAACATACTCGAGCTCCTTTTTTGTGGGCACACACGCCGTCCATTCTGTCCGGGGCAACGAAATGACGGCACGCGGGTCCATAAGCCACCCGTAGCCACGCCATTAGGCCGACCATCAGTGCCAAGTTCCTTATTCTCAGTGGTCGGCCCGACGTCTTTGACCCGGGAAACCGATCGCCGTCGCGCGATCAGCCTCTCTGCGGATGATGGCTTAAAATTCTTTATCCGGTCACCCACGACCCCGGCTAGGGCGGCATCAGGGGCAGGTATTCCCGCCTGCACTGCCCGAGTTGTCGTGAAGAAGCTCCTCCTGTGCGCGCCCCGCCGCTTCCTTTAGTGAGATGATGGCCTCACAGAAGGTGGCGACCGCGTCAGCTCGTACTCCTTCCATTCTTTTGTATTTTCGTAGCATAGTTCTGCTACAATCAGTGAAAAGTTCAATTATCATCATCATCATCATTTCAGCCTATCGCCGTCCACTACTGGACATAGGCCTGCCTCATGTTACGCCACAAGGTGCGTTCCAGTGCCGCCTGCATCCAATGAGGCCCAGCAATTTTCACCAGGTCGTCGGTCCACCTTTTTTGCTGGGGAACGTCCTACACTGCGTTGTCCGATACGTGGTCGCCATTCGAGAACCTTTCTTCACTTCAACGTGTTAATTCTTCGTGCTATGTCGGTTACACCCGTTCTTCTGCGGATTTCCATATTCCAGATTCTATCTCACAGAGAAATCCCAAGTATAGCCCGCAAGTCAACACTGGTAACACGCAGTGGTCGTAGACCTGTGTTTTCAGATACTGAGGTATGTTGGACGAGAAGATCTTCTTAAGTTTCCCGAACGCTGCCCAACCGAGTTGGATTCACTGATCTCTTTCTCGAAATTGGATCTACCTAATTGAACTGTTTGTCCTAGGTAAACAGGTCGACTATATGGTATATGGAGGGTCCCTAAGGGCATCTATACCTTGAAAAATCAGGGCAACTATCCTTTTTGATAGGGATCGATGCCCAAGCATTTTTTTTATATTTTAAAAATAAAATAGCATCTGTGTACATCTAGATGCACACTTAATGAATCAGTATATTAACGTAATAAACAATATATTAGAATTTATTACTACTTATAAAGTTATACAACGATAAAATACTAGCCTTATTATAAAATAATACCCTTCAAAGTTTTGACGTGTTTTTGGAGTTCGTCGCGGAGAAAACTACATTCACAAGCAAAATATGGCCTCAATGATGACAGCCCGTGGACAAATAATGTGCGGGGGCACTATGGCTTCTACTTATACCATTAATTCCTAGTCATGACTAGTGAGTAGTAGAATATGGTATAAGTAGAAGCCATAGTTTTAAGTTTGGGAAGGTAGGTTTTTTGAAAATGAGGCGTCCATCTCGCTGCTGCATCTATTCCAGTTTGACCCTGTCCATATTACTTTCCCTTATCATCTTTTCATCTCGGTCCCACTATTGGGCTTGAACCTTCTCTACTATAGGAGGGAAATTGACCTACTATATCACACTGGTCAGACGAGTTGCCATAGGGTTGAATTGTCGAATTTGCCTACTATTTCACAGATGTTATTTACTAATTTATATGTCCCTAATCCCTTAATCGTCTTATACAACACTCACGGGCAAGATAAGAGGAAGTGAATTGTGCTTTTATTTCGCCACCACACGGAAAATTTTACTATCAATAACTTTAGTTACCGTTTTTAAAACTTACGGGTAGAATAGGAAATAGTGGATTATATTCTAACTCCGTCATCGCATAGAAAATTTATTAACATAATATGCAACTGTTTTTTTTTTTTATGGGTGTGCTATGGTATGCGCACGCGCGGTCCAGTGCGTCCGGGGCGATGAAAGGACGGCGCGCGGACCCATGACCCACCCTTACCCACGTCACCTCGTTGTTGGGCCGACCACCGTAGCAGATGTGACTTGTCGTCAGTGGTCGGCCTGACGGGGACCCTTTCGGGTAACCTCACCTCTCGACGTCCTGGGACGTCGGTCGCCGTCACGCGGTCAGCCTCTCTACGGGTGACGGACAATTCCCAGGTCCGATCACCCGCGGCCTCGGCTAGGGTGGCATTAGGCGCAGATACTCGCGTCTGCGCCGCCCGAGTCGTCGGCGGTGGAACGTGTCGCCGAATAGGAGCTCTACTCGCACACGATCCGCCGCCTCCTTCCGTGAGATTACGGCCTCACAGAAGGCGGCGACCGCGTCCCAGTTCCTGACGCTGACGAGCATCTCCCTGGCGATGGTCGGCAGCGCTAGGTCGGCACCGGTAATCACGACGAGTTCACGGCGCTCCCCCTCCCATGCAGCACACTCCTCGAGCGTGTGCTGCGCCGTGTCCTCGTCGCAACTGCAGTGGTGGCAGGACGGTGTGCTCTCCCTCCTGACAATCTTGTGCAGGTACTTCGCGAAGCAACCGTGCCCCGTAAGCACCTGCACCAGTCGGAAGGAAAGCACCCCGTGCATCCGCTCCAACCACTCCATCAGCATCGGTCGGAATAATATGCAACTGTAACTCCAAAAATATATTTCAAATCGAGTACGGAACACCAAACTCTAACCTTTATAACAAGATAACCATCTGGCGTAACATTCCTGAGTAATTCATGCTTTTGTACGGCACGTGCCCAAGTATCGGCTTTCATCTCTCATAATAACTATTCATTGTAGATAATAAAAAAATTCGTATCTCCACATTACTAGTTTACTGTAATAGCTGGGAGCTGATTTCGGCGTCTATTTATTAGTTTTCGTTTTTTTTTTGTAGCTAACTATCGGTTTGAACATATGGTTGTACGTAGGCGTAAGATATTGAACTTTTTACGGAGTACGCTATTTATGCTTATATAATAATTTGATATAGGTTTCGACGCGGTAAATACTCTTTGCCTCGAGGTACTTTCTTAGGTATTGGATTTGACTGTTATTATTTGGAATGTAATTGCATAGATAGTGGAGTGGCCTAGGTGCTGACATTTCACGTTGAGTTTCATGGCATCAATGCCCAAGTAGAATAGTTAGCGATTGGCTTGATGCAATTTATAAATTACTAGCTGACTTAACAGACGTTGTTCTGTTTAAATAAAATAAAAGCAGCACCACCTACTGGGTCCAATTGTGAATCTAAACACAAACAACAAATTTCGAACACTCACAAAAAATTTCGTCTACATACATCGGTCCAGCCGTTTAGGAGGAGTTCCGTAACATACACACGTACACAAGAAATTTATATACAAAGACTATACCGAGTCTGGGTGTACGAGACCCATCTATTTGTAGGAAGTATGGAACCGTATTTTTAGATTTAATAAAGACTTTTTATAGAGTAACGATTCCGATATTGATGAAAGCAGATATAACGCTTTAAATAATTCATCAATTACATACCTAATATTATTCAGATTAAAGACCAAACTTGTAATCCTAGTATGTTAAACTAAAAATGGATTCTTTACGGAATGTCAAAATATCATGCAGCGCTTTTAAATTGTATTTATTACTTTAGTGTTTTATAGTGTTATATTGAATAATTTTGTTGGTATTTTATGAAATATAATGCAGAGGAAATTCTGAAGTGTAGTGAATATGATTTAATTGTGAATTGCGTGCATTTTCATGTTCTGCATTTCCAGAGAAAACATTGATTTGTCTATCAGCTCCCTATCAATGGCAACGACTAAGACTAATATGCCTATTATATATATAAAGACGTATTACTTTGTTTTTAACTTGACACTTGCACCAATAGTTCATATTATTATAGCTTATTGCTAATAAAAAAGAAGAGGACGAAACTACAAATGGTTATGCATAATGGCTGCAAATAGCATCAAATAGGACAAACATTTTGAACACCTTATAGTACGTTCTAGTAAACTTACCTTTATTTTTAGGACGCTAATCGTCTGCATATCTCAAAACATCAAAAATAGTATTCTATTCTCTGGTTTACTCAATTTTTACATGTGTCATATAGATATGGAGTGGTACTGCAGCAATTATTTTAATTAAGTTAGAGCAAGTAGTAGCTGTTTTAAAAATTCTTTTTGTGAATATTCTCTACTAACAGTTAGGTAGTTTTCTTATTTCAAATGGTACTCTGTAAGCACGCTACTAAATTCTATAAGAGGACATAATAAACGTAAGAAGGATAAAGTACGTAAGATCATACGTTATAGACTAAATATTGCCGCAGAAAATTATTGCATCATTAGTTACAGTTTTTTTTCTGTGCAGTGAAGGAGTAAGAACACAATTCACCACTCCCTATCTTGCCCGTGGATGTCGTAAAAGACGACTAAGGGAAATAATATGCGCAATAGATCTGTGCAAGAGAATTCAAACTCGAAATAAAACCATATACCAAGATGTCTGACCAGCATGGTATAGTAGGTCAAATTCCCTCCCATTGTGGAGAAGGCCTGAGCCCAACAGTGGGACATATGTGGGCTGCAATGATGATGATTATGAGTCCCAGTTTATATAATCGTACCTACTTATAAAGAGCAAATACATATTACACATACGCACGCGCGCTTACCCGAATATGAACCCGAACATACACGAAAATACACACAAATACGCAAACACACACACATATTTGTCTCTCCCTCTCTCTTTCTCTCTCTCTCTCTCTCTCTCTCTCTTTCTCACTCTTTCTTTCTCACTCTTTCTTCCTCTCTCTTTCTCTCTTTCTGTATTTTTTTTATTGCAAATGGTGGCAAACGAGCAAACAGTACACCTGATGGTAAGTGTTGCTGCCGCTCATGGACCTCTACAAGGCCGCTGCCTACCGCGAAGAAAGTGAAGGGAGTGTGACTGCGTGCATTGAGGCTCGATGATACCAAGGGCACCACCAAAACCCTCCACACGCAAACACCCTCAGAAATTTGGGCTGCCGGCTCTCTCGCTCACCGAACGAAGCGCAGTAACAAATCGCTACTACTCAAACGTCAATTTTCTGCGAGAGTGTGATACTGCGCCGGACGGACCGGTCCGCGGCTGTAGACAGATAACTGTCGACAGTGTGGTCCTACCACTCCTATATCTTATGCCATATATACCTTATACCATAAACATAAATGCATTAATATAGGTGATACTATTCTTCGCATTGGTGCATGTATCAATGTTTTCTAAACTTCTTTATTGTAGTTATAGGACCACACTGTTGATAATCGTCGGGCCGGTCCTTCCGGGTAGTGCCCTCGCAGAAAATCGACGTCCGAGTAGTAGCAATTTGTTACTGTGCTTCGTTCGGTGAGCGAGAGAGCCGGAAGTCCGTTTTTCTGAGGATGTTTGCGTGTGGTGGATTTTGGTGATGCCTTTAGTATCACCGAATCTCAATGCACGGATCTACACTCCCTTCACTTTCTTCGCGGTAGGCAGCGGTTAGCTGTGTCCCTGGTATTGCAAATGTCCATGAGCAACAGAAATACTTACCATCTGGTGTACGCTGTATGCCACCGTTTGCAATAAAAAAAATTGTAGAAATAAATTTGTATGACAATGATTTTATGTCCAACTAGCTGACCCGGGCAACTTAGTGCCGCCATAATTTTTTTCGTGAATATATTTTCTAAATTTCCGAAAAAATATTCTCTAATGGAAGAACCATTACGGCTTTGTCGGGCAAGATTCAATCGTCCTGGTCGCAGCATTGTTACTCGTAAAGATGATTCAAAGAGAATACAAATTACGGATTATTGACTTCTGACAAAATTATAATTATCAAATTTTCAACCATAATTAATTATAAACAAAATTATTTTTAGCTGTCATTTGCGTTTTGTTATTACATATCAAAAGCGTTATTATTATACCACGTTTCATAGGAACTTGTATTCTCTTTGTCGTTTTATGTCACGTCACACGGGAACGCGATTGAACGGGAAAATAGTATCCTATATCCGTCTCCTGGTTCTAAGTTACCTCCCCACCAATTTGCAGCCAAATCAGTACGATCGTTCTTGAGTTATAAATAGTATAACTAACACGACTTTCTTTTATATATATAAACTAGCAACCCGCCCTCGCTTCGCTTCGGTTATAGGTTATAGTAGTTTTACCCGCGTAGTTCCCGTTCCCGTGGGAATACCGGGATAAAATATAGCCTAGTTTACGCCCTGATATTATAGCTTTCTATTGGTGAAAGAATTTTTGAAATCGGTCCAGCCGTTTTGAAGATTACCCGGAACAAACAGAGAGACAGACAGACAGACAAAAATTTTTTAATTGCTATTTTAGGCATAGGAGTCGTGCAAATAACCGTGTGAGCATGAAAAAAGCCTATTATTTTGACATTACAAACAGACACTCCAATTTTATTTATTGGTATAGATATAGCTATTATTTATTTATAAGTTGAAATGTTGTCCTTTTATAGAAACAGTTGATATGTAAGAGTATATTCTAATTCCGTTAGATTTGAAATAGAGCAAAGTAATACGTTCCATATTCCACCATATCGTAGCATGTAGTGTCTATATTGTCATGTAGTATTGAACGAAAGCTGCCGCAGGGCATGACTAGTTCAAACTAAAACACTATTGCAAGTAACAATTTGGCCCGCAGTACCGTTGTGGCTATAGATCAGTTCAGGTGTTGTCTGCCTGCGGGCTTATTGTATGGTGCAAGTTATGTAAGATTTACCTTTCGTCTAATTAAAACTGAAATTCTACAGGTAACGTAATGGTCTAAGTAACGTGACATATTTAGTACAGTGGATTCAAACCCTACGTTAGATAGAAATCAATGCACAAAATTTTGTACATTCCACAAATTATTGTTCTGAGTCTTTTTTTTTATGGGTGGGCTATGGTAAGCGCACGCGCGGTCCAGTCCGTCCGGGGCGATGAAAAGACGGCGCGCGGAAAACGTCACGTCGTTGTTGGGCCGAATACCGGAGATTGTTCTGAGTCTGGGTGTTATTGTATCGTTAATTGCATGTTTGTAAAGTAGTATCTCATGACACAAAGTTTAATTTATTATTAACTAGCAACCTGCCCTCGCTTCGATTCGGTTTCAGTCGTCTTACCCACATAGTTAGCGTTCTCGTGGGAATACCGGAATAAAATGTAGCCTACGTTACTCCCTGATATTATAGCTTTCCATTGGTGAAATAAGAAGAAGAATTTTTGAAATCGGTTCGGTGGTTTAAGCGTGAAAGCGTAACAAACGAACTTACTTTCGCATATTAGTAAGGATGTGAAGTATGTGTATTTATAAAAAGACCTATTATTTTTATAGCTTTAGTATTCTATTTAACTCCACTATGCACCATAATGGATAGGCATATCTTTTTACAAAGTCCATTGTGAGGATTTCAATATCAGTCTCCTTTATTAAAATTAAAAAAACATTAGTTGCGGGTTGATTGAGTGTTGTAGATCTGCTTAGTTGTTCGGGAATACGTATATACCTGGACCTATAATAAAATATAAGCAACTTTTTTCTGATTCAACAATTTAATTATGATTCAAAAGATTCCCAAAGAATTCAATCTATGTGTTGATACTTGTTAAGTCACAAGTATAGATATAGGTACACATAAAAACTAAAGAAAACACAGTAACTAATTGTGTATCATACATCGATTTGTAGGCATAGAATTTCTTAAACACTAACTTGTAGAAATAGATAGCCAAATAGACATTCGCAGTAAGAGCTCTATGTAAATCGCTTAATACCTGTCACTTACGGACTTTCTTAGCCGAATGGCAGGTGAGATCCTACCTTATAGTAACCACCACGCCCGCCCATATGGAAGAATAAATTTGTAGTTCTTGGCTAAAATATTACGATGCCTCCACTGTCATCGGATTTATATGTTTGCGTGCGTATTTATTGCTCTAACTATATATAATTATACGCTGTACTGTATAATTTTGATCACTAAGTATAATGAATATACTGATTGTTTTAGTATAGTTCGGATCTTCTGAGCAATATCGTTTTTATTTCTACAGAGTATTAAAATTAATTGGAGTACCTACCTTTTATTATTTTCCATTGCAATATTCTTGGCTTTATGTGACCGCGACGAAGTCCTAAAAAGGTTTGACTACTAATAACTACTCAACTGATTTTTATACATGATATCTTACCATCCATAGCCGTAAGAAGGAAAATGGTATTCTTACTGCGTTATCACAAAGAAACGTAGGTACAAGGTAATTGGTAATTAAAGTAAGTAATATTTATTTTAAATACAGTTTTGATGTTCATAATTTATTCATTCATCATTACAACTCAAATAAGACCCACTGCTGAGCTCGAGCTTCGATTTGAAAGCAAATTGACTACAACATACGGGTCAGGTGTGTCGATGTAGCTTTTATTTCGAGTTTTCCTTATCTCGCAGTGAATTTAGCTGCTTGTTGTCCTTAGTAATACTATATTTTAGTATAGGAAAAAATTATTCAATTCTTAACCCGTCATCAGATGGGAATTTGATAGGGTCTCTCCAGCCGGACTACACAACGGGCAAAGACGTTACGGCGACCGGGTTGGTAAGTGAGACTGAGCCGCTCCCCGCCCGCGTGTTCGATACCCGCCGGTAAAGTCCGGTGAGCATCTCCGCCTCCAAGTCCCACGCGGGCGTTCCAACCAACAGGCATGCTGCCTCCGTCGGAATAAGGGTAGGTTAGATACTCGCCGCAATACGGCTACAAAATATAATAATTATTGTAAAATTTATTTCTAAATTGTTTCAGATAAAAAATATTATTCTATCCCATCACAATACTCTCTGTGTGGCAGCGGCTACAAATACTATTACTCTCAGGTTGCTCGTCGGTGTCTTAAAAGACGACCAAGAGTTTTAGATAGATCTAGAGCAACTACATCTAATGCTGTCTGGTCAACAACTAAATTTCCAAGGAGTTTTGACGTTAAAGTTTTAGCCAAAACTTTTTCAAATATTTATGGCAGAAGAAAAGCAAACAATATATTGCAAATAATTACACATAAGTCCGATAAAGGTAACATGATGAATCAAATTCAAATTGTTTGTAATGTATAAACCCCGCGAGGACATTTAAATATTGTCAATTTTTACATTATTAAGTTAATCCAATAGACTACTACCGGGTCGAAATGCTACCGCTACTGAGAAGACACGACAAGAAATAACAGACTTGTACATTCATCAATCATTTTTATTTACTAACAATATAAAATTGTATACAATATAAAATTGTATGCTAAACATGTTTAGGCGGCCCCTGTGTTTTTTGTTTTCCGAATCACTTAATACGTAACATAATTCACCAATATAATTCAAACGATTATGGCTGGACCAAATTCCGTAAGCGAGATCCGTTCACGACGTAACTACTAGATCAGCCATCACTTCCCTTAAACCACACATGCACATCTTTCGAACATGACGAACGCCATATCCAACAAACGCTAATATGTGCACTCAAAATATTAAAAATAATAATCATGACTGATGGATGATCTATTTAAATATTAATTGAATATTACAGCTGATAGAAATTATTTTATGAGAGCAAATTCTTACATATGAGCTATTTTAGTGACGATGGCGGTATATTTGTACTTTGTAGTGTTGTGGACAGGTGTCGAAGATATCAATAAAAGTTCTTTAAGAAATAGGGACCACTTAAAGTTATACTTATTTATTATCTTATATGGTGAGTTAATGAGCCCGTATTGTACTTTTGGTTTTCAATAATCTTTTCAATATGTACTGGTTTTTTAAATTGTGGTAATACTGTCAACCTGTTTTTATGGAAGAATAACCTTTGTTGGATAAATTCTTGGTTGGCCACAGTACTGTGATGGGACTCTTAAAATGGGAACTGTCAATTTCTAAAAAACAAACGCACACAGTTACTTTACAAAATAGAAAAATCGTGGTTACAATATCAATTATTTCATTTCTTTAAGTTTGGAGTGTCTATTCTTTAAATCGAAGAGATGATCGTGATCGAGATGTAGTGAAATTAATTTAAAATTTTGTGGAGATCCCCTTACCCGTGGGTCTCGTAAAAGAGGACTAAGGGATTAATGTGCATACAACATCTATACTAAAGAAGGAAAACTTGAAATTGAACCCTATACCAACACGTCTGACCAGCGTATAGTAGGTCAATTTTCCTGCCTTGTGGAGAAGGCTGGAGTCCAACAGTGACATATGTATATGAGCTGAAATGATGATTTGAGGAGATGTAGAAATGCTATGCTGTATATTTTCTTTGTTCAATTGAGATACATCAGCGAAATGACTGTAATATGTAGTATATTTTAAAGAAAAGTCAATCGCCTGCTTACGTAGAGCGATGCTTGTGTAACTAAAAAGTTCTGATAAATTCGAAAAATTTTAAACTAATAGGACTAATATCGTCTTATGTACATTAATTAATTCTTTCGCAATTTGTTAAATATACAATTGTCAGTAATTAACATTAGTTGGTTCTTTAGCATCTCTGTAACTAAGGGCAATAAAAAATATTCTTTAGGTAATAATTAGTTTTCCGCGTAGTGACGAAGTAAGAATGCAAATCATCACTCTCTCCTTTGTCCGTGGGTGATATAAGTGACAACGAAGGGATATAACATTTATAAAAAAAAAGGAATATTTGAAATATAACCGTATACCAATACAACTGATCAGCGTGGTTATTGGGAGGGAATCTCGAGCCCAATAGTTGGACGCAGCTAATATGAAAAAATAATTAAAGCCTCTTTCTGTAAGATATTTTTAAGGGTCGTTATGGTCATTATTATCATCGCAGTCCATAAGCGTCCCACTGCGCGTTCACTGCAAAGAAGGATTCGTTTGTCATGGCGCCTCAGTTCCCACGTACGTGCAAGCTCTGGAATGAACTACCTGCTGCTGTTTTTCCCGAGCTCTATGACATGTCCTTCTTTAAACGAGGTTTAAGAAGACTATTTTCTTCACGATAGGCAACGGCCTGGCTGTGCCCCTGGTATTGCAAAGGTCCATGTGCGGCAGTGTCACTTACCATCAGGTGAGCTGCGTGCTCGTTTGCCACCGTTAGCAAAGAAAAAAATAACTGTTTGGCTCGGGCCTCCTCCACTATGGAACGGAAATTGACCTACTATACCACGCTGGTCAGACGTGTTGGTATAAGGGTTTATCGAGCTCTTCTTCTTTTGCGTAGATTTTGGATGCATATTATAATCCCTTAGTCATCTTTTACGACACCCACGGGTAAGTGCAGAGCTGCTGCTGCACTGCTGACCTGGAGCCACCTCCGTAATAGGTGGGATATTGACCTACTATACCATGCTGGTCAAACGGGTTGTTATAGGGTTTGCTTCAAATAGTCATAAATATTTTCAATTTCTGTACTAGGTATGTACTTACATTTCTTATACTCTGATTTTCATTTTAAAATAACCATAAATTGTTTAATTTTATAGACTCGTCAAATTTACATACCGTCGTCAAACATTGGTACAATTAAACAAGATTTTATTTAATTGGTAATCGAGAGCGGGCTATCTTTGATGATTCAACTCTAAATGTTAATAAATTGGATTCGCGTAAAATTATTATTACGGGTAATTTCAATTAGAACAGAGTGATTACATAAACGTTTTGATCCACTTTCGTTTATTTGTAAAAACAATTCAAAATCATATCTAACTTTGATATTGATTGACTTATATACTCCATTGGAAATTACTTTTATGGAGTTTAGTAATATTTACAAAGTTTTACGGCTATTTTTATTGATATTGCCTCAGTTGTAAGGTTATGGGTCAAATTCACTAAAAAGTAAGTGTTATAAATAGAAGATTGTATTTTCTAGTTATTTACTAAATGGCAATTAACATAGTGAGTCTGAAACAGGTCTTCTTGTGATCATTATTAACTTTCTTCTCTATTAAAATCTTAAAGGTCATGAAAAAATCTTTAATAGGTTTTATGTAAGGTTAATTTTCATGTGACAGAGTAAGAATACAATTCACGATCGGCTTTCTTACTTGCGGGTGTCTTAAAAGACAACTAAAGGTTATATTTGCAGATAACACCTATAAATGAGAAAGAGGATTGAAAATATAACCTTATACAAACAGTCCCTTTATAGTGTAATCTTATACAAACAATCTTTATATAGTAGTAGGACCACTCTGTTGATTGGTTTGTCTACAGCCGCGGGTCGGTCCGTCCGGGGTAGTACCACACTCTCGCAGAAAGTCGACGCCCGAGTAGTAGCAATTTGTTACTGCGCTTCGTTCGGTAAGCGAGAGAGCTGGAAGCCCACCTTTCTGAAAGTGTTTGCGTGTGATGGGTTTTTGTGATGCTTTTAGTATCACCGAACCTCATGGCACGAATTCATACTCCCTTCACTTTCTTCGCGGTAGGCAGCGATCTTGCAAAGGTGCATGAGTGGCAGCAACACTTACTATCAGCTGTACTGTTCCCTCTTTTGCCAACGTTTAAAAAAAATACATATCTGACCAGCGTGTTACAGTAGATCAGTTTCTTATTATAGAAGCTTAAACCCGGCAGTGGGATATATATGAACTGAGGTGATGAAGGAAGGATATTCAAATTACGTTTTAGAAAACTATCTGTACCTACTCGTAATATTAGTCGTCGTGTATATTTATATGATGATATTTATCAATGATTAACTGTGGTTAGTTTAGTTCTCTTAAAGGCCATCGTTTAATCACAACCTGCGTGGCGTAGTGGTTAAGATACCGACCTATCGTGCCAGTGTCCTGGGTTCGTATCCCATGCAGCACAACACTTTGTGCCATCTACATATTGTTGTTCTGAGTCTTGATGCAATTTTTTTGTGTGATTGTAATGTCCTCTCGAAATACAATAATTATTGCCTTAGCGCAATGTGTTGTCTATTTAAACAAATAAAAAACCCTATCGACCAACCTTATTGACAGTTACCTTTCAACCACTCTTCGCCCTTATAACGTCTTCTAGTCTCATTACTATTAACAATTTCACCTCGGTACAATTTACTAATTATTTTTTGTAATATTTATACCATCAAAAACAAGTCTTGTAAAAAAAAGCCAAGCCTCGCAACTGAGTTCTTCTACCATAAAAATTTGTGAGATCCATGTTATACCAAGTCGGTTAACTCATTCGGTCCCTGCTTAAGGGACCTTTCTTCTTAAGTTATTACGTAAATAGCTAACCTAACAACTTCTTATAGTGACTATATCAATATTAAAGTTCTTTTATATTTTAAATAAACAGAATGGCTTGGAAATCGCATGAAAACACCTCACAAGTAATACATATTATATTAAATTGTACTAAGCATAGTGCGCATATAATGTTTCATAATTTTTCCTTCACTTATATACTAAACACTAATTGCATTCTAAATTTGAAGCTTCTATGTCTACTAGAAGTGCCACTTTAATATTGATGATCGGTCAGTCAGTCAGTGAGTGACAAAATTACGAAATTTTGACTAGTTATAATTCTTAAACTATTAGTTCAAATTGAATGAAATTTGAAATACGCAATGTGTATACAATGCAGTAGGCAGGTTACTAAAAATTCAGCTTTCTAGCTTCATTAACAACGAAGTTATAGGGGGTCGAAAATGGCCTGAATAGCTTCGAGAAAAGTATGTTACGGCAGTGTTGCGTTTTGCCCGACTTTTTTTTTGCTCGACTTGGCGGGGGCACTACCGTGCCCCCAGATTCAATAGATTATCGTATTTTGAGCTACTCCTGGTTATTTCCCTTACTAAAGTTTTATGCTTACTAGAGGGTAAGGGCTATCTACATATACATAGTATGTGATTTTGAAATGATCACTTAAACATTTATAGAAGGTCTGAAGATCTTAGTCCTCTCTTTAGTTCTTCGAGAAGAAACACCAAAGTAAATTGTAGTAAATCATTTTTAAATAAAAAACTACTGCTTAACCATCTTAAAATATTAATGCTCTTATGTATTTTTTGGTCATTATGAAATTTCTGACATGAATGTTACATCAATTTTAATACCTGCTACGCCATTTTGAAGATTGTTTTTCGTTCTTATGACAAAAATTAATAAATGTTTTAAAATGTTTGCATTAAAATAGGTAAATCTCTCATACATACTTTTAAGAGCACATGTTTATTAAGCGTATAAACATGACGTTGATATGTTACATTTGTATAGATAATAAATGCTATACTAATATACGCAAAGTATTCGCACGAATCATCTAGTACGTATAAACTATACAAAAAAAACCGGCTAAGTACGAGACAGAGTTGCGCACGAAGGGTTCCGTACCATTATCTATAAAAAGGGCAATAAATATTACGTTTTTTGTATGGGGGTCCCCCTTAAATATTTATTTTATTTCGTTTTTAGTATATGCTGTTTTAGCAGCAACAGAAATATATAATTTGTATAAATTTCAACGACGGATGGACGGACAGACAGCGAAGTCTTATATAGAGTCCTGTTTTTACCCTTTGGGTACGGAACCCTAAAAATCATTCTCAAAATTCTGAACATCTTATTTCGTAAGCTTTAAAATGATATATATTTCATCCACTTCCTCATTCCCTAAAGGAAATCAAGCGTAAAGATAAAACATTACGTCGACGCTAACATTTTAATACCCTAGTTAATGCAAAGTAATAAATCAATACATCTAGTAAGATAATCGGAGCGTACACATACCGGTTACGTGCGTAGGCGCACAATGTAATTAAAGAAAACGTTATATGAAATCGATCACAGTGACGTCGGGCTTGTTTTGTGTTTGCTGTCGAGAAATTTTTGTCACATATATTATCAATTTTAGTCATGATATATTCAAAATTTTGTAGCGCATACATTAATGTGTGCTTTAATCTTCTAGAGAGCCCAAAACATTGTTACACACGGGACCAATATATACGAAATAAAATCACTGTTATGTTGCGGCTTAGTAGACTGTATGGGGCACCTTATGCCAGCAACATAACGACGTGGGCTTGCCGAAGGACCAGCGGGAAGCCAATCCCACTAGTGGGACTGGTGCCCACAAAATGGGGGTTTATAGGGAAACGGTGGGAAGTAAGCGGAGAACTTACCTCGTCTTTCCCGTGCTTTGGTGGAGCTGCAGACTTGCCGGGCTGAAGGTGGTGTTCACGAACCTAGCTTAGGTTGGGCTGAATGCGGGCACTGAAGTTATTGTCTATTTAATATCACTATTACGGTATAGTATATACACTCGCGTGTGGGTAGGCTGACCAGCGTGGTAAGCTTTCGGTGTCTTTAACTGGGGAATGATAAACGCAGGCGCCGCAGAACGAATACGTCACGAGAACTTTACGAGAGTGTCAAATCAAGAATGGCGTCGGCGCACCTGATCGAACGAATGTAGGCGGATTCAACCGAACATCGCTCGTCAACCAGATGTCGCGCTATTGGCGTGAACAATCACTAAATACAATTAGTTTTAAATAAATTAAAACAATTCATTGTTATAAAAATGTCATTAGGGTATACAAAGTGGATAATATTCTATGCTGTAAGAAAGGAAATTACGAAATAAAAACCAACCCATCTGGCAGACATGGTTTATTACACTACTTAAAGTTATATAATTTCTCTTACTTGGAGTTACAAGTTTATTAGACTAAATTCTCTAACTTGAAAAAGGCCAATGATCCTAAAGTAGCGCTAAAAGAGTGAAACTTATTTATATAAGGAAATATGACCTGATTATAATGAATTTCGTCTAAAACCAAAACTGCAGAGGATGATGATAAAGAAAAAAAATATGTATCATTTACTCGAAATAACGTTCGTTCTCAAAATTTGTCTAGCTAGCGACGGATAGCAGTTCAATTATCCACAAAAAATAAATAGGGTAGAAATCACCAAATAATCAACAATCATAGACTTAGAACTTTGCCCTGTGGTGACGGGGTGAAAATACAATTCACCACACCCATCTTGACCGCGAGTATCAGAAAAAAAAATAGCGTGAGTACTAAGGACGCATGCCAGAAGTGAATCTTCTTTGGTTCCATGTGTTTTTTATCAGTATTAAAAAAAATCTCAAGATCTTTCTCACTCGCTTGCTCCCTATTCTCGCCCCATAGCTGTACTTCGTTCTTCGGTCTCAATCGCTCTCTCCCTCTTCTTCGACAAAAACGCTGCACATCGTCGTGACGCTAAATTGCGTTTCATCCGTAAAAAATTTACCCTCACGCTCGCAAAGAAGTTTCACTTCAAAACAGCAAACAATTATATTACGCATATAACACCTATGCAAGAAAAGGAAAAGTCGAAACCAAACCATTTAACCAGCGTGATATAGTAGGTCAATTACTCTCCTTTTGCGGAGGAGGCTCGAGCCCAGCAGTGGAATGTATATGAGCTATAATGATTGAATGAATGAAACGTTTTTAATCCAAAACAGGATATTGAAAAGAATGTAAACTCCTAGTGATTCGACATGAAATATATTAATACACATTTAAAAAAGAAACTTTAAAAAGCGTTTAATAAGAACATTACTAACATTTATGGAACATCATTTCTATTTTGTATCAGCCTTTAAATGTATTTATTTTCCAATTTTAGTGTTCATCGTCACCACAGCCCATATATGTATGTCCCATAGTTAGGCTCGGATGTCTTTCTTTATGAGAAACAATTTTTACTTTACCACGCGGTCAGACGTGTTGGCGTAGTGTTTTATTTCGAGTTTTACTTCACTTTCATTGATGTTCACCGCATATTATACCCCTTTTTTGGGGGGTGGGCTACGGTTAGTGCATCTGCCGCCCGACTCTATCCAGGACGACAGAGCGGCGGCGCGTGGCCCCGTAACCTACCCATAGCACATCGCCTTCGTCGTTGGGCCGACCACCGGAGCCAAGTTCCTTGTCTTCAGTGGTCGACCCAACGAAATACCCCGAGAGAGTACCCTCTTCTCTCGACGTCCTTGTCCTGGGACGTCGGTCGCCGTCACGTGGTCAACCTCTCTGCGGGTGACGGACTAAATTCTCGGTCCAGTTACCCGAGGCTCGCGGCCTCGGCTAAGACCCGTGGCCTCGGCTAGGACCCGCGGCTTCAACTAGGTCTCGCGGCCTCGGCTAGGTCCCGCGGCCTCGACTAGGTCCCGCGGCCTCGGCTAGAGATGTTATAACCCTTAGTCCTTTTTCATAACACCCACGGGCAAAAGAAGGGATGATGAATTGTACTCTTACTTCGTGACCACGCGTATATTATTTTATTTTTTAGCAAAATTTAATTTGTGAAACAGTTACAGTAACAGGTGAATTTAAAAAATATGAACATCATCATCATCATCTTGCTCTTATCCCAATTACTTGGGGTCGACGCAATATGTCATCTGTTTTGACATATTGCAAAAAGTTTCGGCAATGACTTTTATGACCGGCCGCCTGCCTGACGTCAATCCTCCTTGGGAATGTAATTGTTGACCCAAATGGTACCAGATGGAGTTGGTCAGGGTCAATCTAAAAAATATGAACATAAAAAAATGTTTGTGAAATTAACAATTTGCCCATTTTTTACATCTTCAGGGAATAAAGAAAGATTGTTTCGAATTGTTCTAGTCGTGTCTCTAGGTTTAAAAAAAACTCTAACTAAAATTATTTCAGTACAGGTTACAGTCAATATATCCGTAGCACAATTAAGGCAACGGAACTTTTTATAATTTTACTCGTCACATCCTAGATATTATCTGTTATTTACTGAGAGTATAAAACTCGTGTTTATAAGGAGAAATTATTATTAAAGGTGCAATGAATAGTATGAATAATAGTACTTTTATTCATTCCTTTTATTAAAGGAAATTGCCGCGATTTGCCACTTCTGTTTGCATTTAATTGATGTACTATCCATATTCTCTCTAAGAGCACTATCATTGAAAATTTACTTACATCTTTATCTTTATATATCAATTTCTTGTGTACGTGTGTATGTCATTGAACTCCTCCTAAACGGCCGGACCGATGTTGAGGAATTTTTTTGTGTGTGTTCAAGAGGATTCGATAATGGTTTAGTTTCACAATTGGACGCGATAGGTACTGTTGATTTCAAGAAGAATTCCTTTTATTTTATTTGAACAGAACAACGTCTGTTGGGTCAGCTAGTATGTATATAAATTTCAAGCTTTTTTTTTACAAGTTATGGACGAAGTTGAGTAGAATAAAGGTGATACATTTATCTTAGCATCTCGGTTTATGTGCAAACCCACTGCCGGTCTTGAGCGGCCTCTACAATGGAAGAGGAAATTGATTTACAATACCGCGCAAATTAAATGACTTAACATAGGAATTTTTTGGACTTTCTTAACTTGCACATTGCATTGTTGTTGTTGTCTGGTGCAGTGTCAGGCAGGCGGCCGGTCATAAAAGTCATTGCCGAAACTTTTTGCAATATGTCAAAACAGATGACATATTGCGTCGACACCAAGAGGGATAAGAGCAAGATGATGATGATGATCTGGTGCAGTGTCTTCTTATTCAATTACCATGCGGCAAATATATATATTCTTATTTTATTGTAAACGATGGCAAACCAGCAGACAGTACAACTAATGGTAAGTGTTGCTACCTATCATGGACCTTTGCAAAGCCGCCGCCTACCGCGGAGAAAGTACAGGGATTGTGAATGCGTACAATGAGGTTCGGTGATAGTAAAGGTAACACCCTCAGAAAGTTGGACTTCCGACTCTCTCGCTCACCGAACGAAGCGCAGTAATTGCTACTACTTGGACGTTAATTTTCTGCGAGAGTGGTACTACCTCGAACGAATCGGCCCGTGGCTGTAAACAAACAACTATATAATAACTAGCTGATCCCACAGATGCTGTTTTGTTCAAATCTAAAAAAAAGGAATTCGCCTTGATTTAATTAATCTAAACCATTCCCGGATCCACCTGAACTCATACAAAGTAAATTAATGTGTTATATACATTATTAATGAATAATAAGGATAAATCAGTAAAAATATGCGTCATGTTTTAATTTATGTGATACATACTCGTATTTTAACTTTAAAATTATTTGATAATGAATGATTTGAACCAAAGTCGTTTAGCATGCTATGGAGTGGGCTATGTTCGGGATTTCTCTGCGAAATAGAATCCGAAATACGGAAATCCACAGAAGAACGGGTGTAATCGACATAGCACGAAGAATTAGCACGCTGAAGTGGCAATAGGCAGGCCACATCGCTCGACGAATCGACAACCGCTGGCGAAGAAAGGTTTTAGAGTGGCGACCACTTATCGGACGACGCAGGATGAACTAGGTGGACCGACGACTTGGTGAAAGTTGCTGGGCGTCGTTGGATGCAGGCGGCACAGGACCGCACTTTTTGGTGTAACATGAAGGAGGTCCACGTCCAGTAGCGGAAATGATGAATGATTTGATGCAGTTACATTAAAAAATAAAAAAATGTCATTAGCACTCAACTCCTGTCGTAATCGCTCAAGATTAACGCTATATCATCTCTTCTTGGATTCATTTTTTTTTAAAGCCAACGTCCGGCTCGAAGAATATAGTCCATGTATAGCGGGGTATTTTCCATACATTTAATTTAACGGACACAAATTACATCCAGACTCAGAACAGCAATTGGTGGATCGCACAAAGTGTTGTCCTGCGTGGGTTTCGAACCCGTCACATTGGCACAGTAGGTCGGTATCTTAACCACTACGCCACCTGTGCAGTCAAGGTATTGTAAAAGTTTTGTCAATTATTCTATGACCGACGCCTGCCTGACGTTAGTTCTCCTTGAGAATATAACCGTTGCCTAGACATCAGATGGCTTAGATAATAAAAAAATAAAAATAAAACTTAATTTATTAAAGCAAAACTGCATACTTATCGAATATTAAAAATTAAGCAAAGCATAGTCTATCACTTTTATAAAAACAAGTCATTTCATAAATCATCAAATCGGTACTACTGGTTGAATATAATTATTAGTTACAAGCATGATTTATCACTAACACACAAAATTCCTGATTATCCTAACACACAAATATGTGATTAAGAATCTAGACTGAAAAACAGTAATTAAGAGCAATATTAAAACTATTAAGACATGTATTCACTAGCGGACAAAGTCCCTTGACACGTGTCTTTAGAGTCATTAGACAAAGTCACGCAATACTGAACGACATTCTTAAGACGTATTTTATTGACAATGTTGAGTGCTCCGTTAATCTGGTAGCATAAACACGCAAGTGATAGCGAGATCCTAGGTTCGATTGCTGTACAGCTCAATTGCACTATTGGAGTTTCTGTTAGGTATTAATCTGGCAACTATACCTGGATAAGAATAATACTCTTCTTTTTATCGTTTTTTTATTGCGGGGCTACGGTCAGCGCATCCGCCACCCGGCTCCGTCCAGGGCGGCAGAAGGGCGACGCGCGGCCCCAAAACCCACCCGATAGCACGTCGTCCTCGTCGTTAGTCCGACCAACGTTGCAAAATTCCTTGACTTCAGTGGTTGGACGGAATACCCCGAGGGAGTACCCTCTTCCATCGACGTTCTCTTTCCGAGATGTGATTGCGAGAGGGTGCTCCCTCGCCGTCACGACGTCAGCCGCTCCGCGGGTGACGAACTCCCCGGTCCGGTCACCCGCAGTCCCTGCTAGGGCGGCATCAGGCACAACAATAATACTCTTAGGGATATATATCACAATTGCCTAGTTATATTCCTGAATAATTAGAGAGGGAAGGCCTCCATTAGATCTCAAATTATCTAACAGACAGGCGTGTATATGCATATGAGAAAAGATTAATACCGAAACTGCTGTCATCGTTTAAGTTCATGTACGTCCCACCGCTGGGCTTGATCCTCCTTCAAAATGAGAGAGAATTGGACTTACATGTCACGTTGGTTCAACGTGCCCTGTTCTAGTTTCCGTATAGTTAATTCCTTATTTCTTTCCATAAAGCTATAAAACTAATCTTGATAAAGCCATTTCTAATTCTCTGTTAAATTTGTGTCTAATATTTTGACATTCTGCGAATTCAAATGCATATTTACGAACTGCCTTAGGTGTAATTTCGAAGCCTCGACTCGTTAGGTACAATAGACGGTTTGCTAAAATCTTTTCAGCAGCTTCACCTACGAGTAAAGTTTGCTGGCCAACGCGTTTCTTAAGGACAGTTCTGGACAATAGGACTCTGCAAACTCGTGTATGGAAATTCATAAATCTCAGCAGCCCGACGTAATTGTCAAGGTTCTATTTGCTGTTTCTTGCATTCTTTCTTGAGACCATCCCCGTATTTATCTTTTTTATTGTAAGTGTGAACTATCTATAAGTAAATAAAAATGCATCATTAACATTAAATTTAAAAAAAAAAATTAGAAGTGATCCGATCCACCCCCGATGATACGATCCGAATAACCCCATATTAAAGACTTTTGAAATAAATATTTTATACATTAACCTATATTACTGTTGATTAAAACTGTTTTCTAAAATAATTCCCTTGTCAATAAATATAAACCATATAATTCAATGCTCACTGGCGAGGCGCGCAGGTACTAATGCATTAGTCAAAAGAAAAAACATTACCAATTGGCAGACCAACGGGGGCCGTAAGACGTATATATGTATACATCTATACCAATAAATAAAATTGGAGTGTCTGTTTGTAATGTCAAAATAATAGACTTTTTTCATGCCCACATGGTTATTTGCACTATACATATGCCTAAAAAACATTTTATATTTTTTTGTCTGTCTGTCTGTTTGTCTGTTTGTTCCGGGTAATCTTCAAAACGTTTAGACCGATTTCAAAAATTCTTTCACTAATGGAAAGCTATATTATCAGGGAGTAAACTAGGCTATATATTTTATCCCGATGTTCCTACGGGAACGGAAACTACGGGGATAAGGCGACAGAAACCGAAGCGAAGCGAGGGCGGGTTGCTAATATAATATATACTCCTACGCCATTGGACTGACCACCGGTACAGAGTACCTTATCCTCCGTGGCCCGGTGGGATACCCTGTGCGCTACCCTCCCCTTTCAACGTCCACGTCCTCCCAGGACGTCGATTGCCGTCGCGCATTCAGCCTTTCTGCGGGACTAATCCCCGGTCCGGTCACTCGCGGCCTCGGCTAGGGCGGCTTCAGGCACAGGTACCCGGAGATGCAGTATCGCCGTGGAGGAGTTCCTCTCGCACACACTCCGCCGCCTTTTTCCGCAAGATGACTGCTTCGCAGAAGGCAGCGGCCGCGTTCCCTAGTCATGGTCGGCAGCGTCAGGTCGGCACCGATGATTGCTACGAGTTTACGGCGCTGCTCAGCCTACGCGGCACACACCTCCAGCGTGTGCTGGGCCGTGTCCTCGTTGCAATCGCAGTGGTGGCAGGACCTCTAGCTATACAACGGTTATAGCTAAATTAAATTCCAAGCTTTTACGTAATGCGTGCACAAACATACAGACAGACAATTCTAAAACTCAAATAATAGGTTAGGTTTTCGTCAATAATCATAATGTTGTTTGTTTGTTCATAATGTTGGTTTTGGTTAAAAATAATAATGGCTTATTACAATTTTATTATACGTAAGATTAAACGTAGCTTATTTTATGCTTAACTTCAATTATGTAGCAGTATATTGTAGTCTTACTAAACTTTAATCATCTTTATGCTAATATTTTTTATTATAAAATGGCAAAAGTCTATAGTTATGTCAACCGAGTTCCTTTTCTTTTTTTTTGACAGACTATGATCTAATCACACTCACCTAATCTACCCGGGGAGATGGAGAGAATGGTGTAGGCACCCCATAACTTTTGTTTAGACAGTGCATAGTCGCCGTCTATTCCGTCCGGAACGATGAAGGCGCAGCGTGTGGCCGCATAATCCACCGCGATCCGTCTCCATCGTAATTAGGTCGAGCAATGATACAGATTCTTTGATAATTGTAGCACGCCCGGCACCCGGTTACACAATAACAACAATAGGTTAAGGAGACGTCGCCCTCACACGGTCGACTTCTTTCACCCGGTCCATCCATCCGCGACCTCGACTAGAGAGGTACCATATAATGTACCGTAATATATGTCGCCCACTCTAATTTGGACTGAATGCCGTGACCGAGTTCTTTTCTTCAGTGAGATGTCAATTAAGTTCGGAATATAGAATTATTATTGTATGTGATGTCTTTTTTTGTATGGTGTCGGAATAAGAATACAATTTCCCACCCCCTGTCTTGCCTGTGGGTGTCGTAAAAGACGACTAAGGCATTAAATATGCATATAAAACGTATGCAAGAAAAGGAAACCTCGAAATAAAACCCTATAAAACACGTTTTACTGACGTGGTATATGGACGGCCAATTTCCCTTCCACAGTAGAGGAGGCCCGAACTCACCAGTGGGACGTATTTGAGCTGAAATGATCATGATATCTTTGGTAATAGATATATGTCAAAGTATATATTGTCCGATGAATATACGGCTTTATAACATATTAATTACAAATAAACACTAAATCACTTGTTAGAAATAGGCGAAAAGGTGTTGTATACTAATAAAATAATTATCGTCTGCCTACTGATTGCTTCGAATGTATCATTCGGCAGGCGTGGCCAGTTCACACGAATATACGATTTATGTTGCTTTTAGCTCCATCCGTGTACTACAGGAAGGTTGAATGAACAATCTTGATCTAATACGCATTGTACATTAACCGGTCACAAGGTAAATCAATAATGGAAATGATAGAAACTAGTAATGTATTATAAACTGTTTGAAATTTAAATAGCAACGTAAAATAGTGATAGTATTTTAATCAGTTTGTACCGAGTTGGTAGCGTTCAAAAACTGTAATGTTATTATTTTTTGCTAAGAAACAATTTCCTGTCGGAATCAAATAAAAGGAACGTACATCATTAATTTGTACAATATCGATTGCTTATGTACAGTCTTATAGAGCAGTTATAGTTTTATTATTATACCGCTAGGAACAGATGTTTCTTATTCTTTGACTCCATTCGACTGTGACTGTATAAATATTCTGGTGATGGACTTACAATATCATTAATATGGATATTATGACTTCATTTTGTCTAATGCGTAGAACTACAAAGATAACGATTGGCTAAGAGAATATATGTATAGTATAATAATTTACTTCTAGAAAAGGAACATTTGAAATAAAACCGTACCACGAGTTTTCACAAGTGATATCTTTAATTGCTTGAATGACTCGAGTTAGTAGATAGTTATAGGTAGGTACTAATTAAAAAAAATTGTACTATATATTCTTATATTACACGATGTAATTCTGTCACTGTAAAATAATTCTGTGATTGTTTATGTCCTTTTTTTTTTTTTTTTGTTGTGTCCGGGTGCCAGACCCGGCCCGCGAAAAGCCCCTAACATGATCAAGGATTTTCAGGAGTGGAGAATAAATGCAGGGAGATTTTATTTAAGATAAAAAAAATTATAATCTATTTCTACTAGTTTTCCTATTCTTATTTCTACTATATACTTAAGTTCTACTACAATATATGGTATAGATAATTATTTATAATGTTTTATTACAGGTTTCGTTGATAAAAGTATTACATTTGGTTTATATTACTGTACATGTTGTTAAGTTCAGGAAGATTCACAGTATTTTCTATCATTTTGATAAAAAGTATTACATTTGGTTTTATATTACTGTACATGTTGTTAAGTTCAGGAAGGTTCACAGTATTTTCTATCATTTATACGATCGTCAGTGCTTATAAGTTGATCTCATATATAAGGTCTTTTTGTGATGGTTTAATGGTCTTGTGTAGTATAGTATTTATGTGGGAAGATGAATATTTATTGCTGTTGTGTGTTTATTTAGAGTGTAAGTATATGATTAATTCTGTTGTTAAATGTGTATGGTTTGATTTTTTATTTTACCAAATGTAACCGTTTTGGTTAATCGTATTAGATGTGTGTGCTTTATTTTAATAATTTATTTTGATGCATCAAAATAAATTATTAACTATGTTGATTTCATTTATTTTGTGTGCTTTATTTATTGCTTGTGTGTATACTAATTGTGATTGTGGTTGTGTAGTTTATCTATATTGTGTTGTGCGTTTGGTTGATCTGTTTTCTGTGTTATCGTTTATTTTTGCTTTAATTATAATTTAATATCTTTATGCATTGTTTATGTATTTTCGGCAGGCACTGTCTCTTGAGACACAGGTATTACCTAATCCAAGAGGCAGAGACAACCATTTAAGTGTCAAATGTGTATGGTTTTTAATAAAGATGATTATTATTATTATTCTCTCGGCCTTCTAACTTCATTAAAAGAACATATCTGTTAGTTTCAAATTGTTCATATGAACTTAATTTTGTACATCAATCTATCTTATAAGGTCTACTAACTTTCTGTAGTGTTTTGATATTGTATTACTTTCATATGAGGTGTTTGTTTGAAAGTCGTGTACGATGCATGATATGTGCCCATGTGGATGTACATATACGTACATATGTGCTAAAGTATATATAACGATATAATGGCGCGATAGTGAAAAATCTAATACGCTATGTGTTCAATTTTGTTTCACTATCGCGCCACGGTCTCATGTTACACCGGTCTCATGTTACACCGGTCTCAAATATGGGTTACTTAAAACGGAATCATGCTGAAAAATCTATTTTGCTGGCCTACAATTTTATATCAAAAGTCTACTTACCTTTATAATATACTTAGCTGAGCTAGTTCTCTTAATAAACACAATAGTATAGTTTCATCATACTTTTAGTATTTAAAGTATTTAACTTCAAAATATTGCACTTTCGCATTCCTTGGTGGATTTAAGATTTCTTTAAATTTTCAAAATGATGCAGTAGTGGTAGTATATTTTTTTTGGAAATTGTAAACCTGACAATATGTAAGTGCCCTCTCAGGGTTTATGCATAATAAAATAATTTGAATTTGAATTTGAATTTGAGTAACTTACCTATCCTTGATGGTTTAAATTCAGTAGTTTATATAAAAAAAAATTGAAACAACACTTAATAAATGTGCATTGTTCTATCTAGTGTTGAATTTTAACACTTTTTATTTATAAAGTGAAAGATATTTTCAGTTCTCGTGACCACAGATGTTTAAAAAAATTCAATATTCTTACACCCACTGGCACATACACAAACACGCGCAGGAGCACATGCATATTAATACACTAGTTAGGTTTTGATAATTGTGTTTAATAACATGCAAGAAAATTAATCGTTGAAACTAATTTAGTAAATACGTATGCCTGTTGGAAAGTTCTCTGTAGACCATCTTAAGTGCAGAACCAGGTCAAGATTTATTTTGGATTAGAGCTGATACTGTTCAAACTACTAAATCGATTTTTATCAAGCATAGCTAAGAACCTTCACAAGGATAATTGCTTTTACGTAAAAAAAGCGCATTGAAATCGGGTCATTCGATCAAAAGTTAAGATGCCACAACCAGACACACCGACTGACATTGGCATCAAATTTTTAATAGGTACCCTTATTGACATCTAGTGTTGAAAAATATTTTATAAACGATTTATTTTTAATATTTTATTCTTTAAAGTTCTTTTACGTCACAATGTATACATTGTATATAAGTTAAGTTTCTTCGCTTCACAGGAGGAAAATTACTATGGGTTATTTTAATAGAGATGAATCCTGTCACACACTCTCATCACCGTAATTATAGGGGCTCATAGCAGTTATAATGGTGAGAATTCACACTTTTAATACAAGATACTAAAATTTAACTCTCAGGAATTTCAGGACTTTTAATTCCTGTGGAACTCGCAATTAACTCTAATTGAAAATTAAATAATAGGTCACTCCTAGTACTTATCCATATGAGACTGAAAAATTATACTTTCTATTTGATGACGCCTAAAGGATATATTATGTCACCATTCTTAATTTCCTGTGGGAATCTTAAAAACTGATTGAAGTATCACTTCGAAATCGGACAGCAGCAATCACCTAGGAAACTTATTACATCAACAGATTGTCAACCCATCTACCCAGCACAGAGATTGTAACATTAACCTCTTAATAGCCAAGAAGATCAATAAGATGATGAATGAACTTACATCAGTAAAAATTTTTCTCTCTAATTATGAATATAAATGCATAAGTTACTAAAATTGACCAGGTTTTTGTGATGCTATAACTGTTAAAATTAACACGAATGTTGACTCAAAAAAAAAATTAAAATTGCAAAAGTAATTCGGTTTATTTCAATGATTTGCAATTTCAAGTCAATAGATTACATGCTCATAATACTGACATTAATCATATGTAATTAGATAAGTAATCATTTTCCTAATGATGGAATTGTTCCTGTAATAGTAAGCTAAAATATATATGTAAATTTATATTTATTATGCCGCAGTGTTGCTATTCTTTTTACTTCCCTTAGTCGCCGTTTACGATACATACGGGCAAGATAAAGCATGGTGAATTGTATTCTTACTCCGTTACCAGACGGATAGACCCTAGAATGGTTCTATGCTGCCTGCACATAATCAATTTGTGCGAATTACATAATAATATTATTCAAATATAAGAAATTTCATCTAGGCCAAAAATTCAACTCGTTAAATAAAATCAAGGGAAACGGTGATATCCGAAAACTTAATTTCTAAACGTTGAGTTACCAGTGAAAATAATCTATATTGCCTGTTTGTGGTTTGATATTAAAATTTCACAACACGAATAAAAATTGAATGACAGAATTAAAATCACCTGTATACTCAACACAACACTTTCTCGCTTCATCACCAGAGAATACACCATTCATAACTAAAAATAATGTTACAAAAAAACACCAAAACTAATCCATCTTGTTCCACAATAGCTCTAATTGTAACACGGCTACCATTCTAAAGCAACAAGTATAAAAGGGTGAAATAAAAAACACAACAAAAGATGTTATAGAGTAAAAATTACATGATATTAATACTTATGTATTTGTTATTAACGTAACATATGTTGAACACATGTCCAATGAACCATAAGGTGTCTTTCATACTTTATTCATCGCGTGATAAAGAGTAGGAATGTATTTAAATTGTATAAAACATGGATAAGTTTTTTATTTGGTCTTCTTCAGTAACTATTTGTTTAGGATTAATTGGTTAACCGGCCATTTCAGATCACAGCCGGAACCACCTTGAAGTTATGCCGTTACTACCGCACGTGGCAGGTGAAATTAACGTTGCAGTAATTAGGAATGAAACAGGTGAATAGGGCTACCAAAGAACAGTAAGTTTATACTCGATGGCCGCTATCTATTTTAAGTTTATTGCTTGATAAGTTACAGATATAAACTCATTTGCAAAAAAAACGGGCGGTTTTGATTTTCATTCATATTTAAAAAGATACAATACCAAAAAGGTTTCAATCGTTTGTACACGTTACTGGCCGGTTTTAAAAATGCTGTGGTATTTAAAAAAGTACGTTCTAAATTCAATTTTTCATTTGATGTTCATTTTTACAGAAAACCCCTTTTTATCCTACATTTTTGGCGCGAAGTTCCAGAAGTTAACATCGACTTTCATAACTTTTATTCAATTTTTATCGATTAATTTCATATCCTTGACTGTCAAAGCTTTATTTAATGCTGTTTGGCTGTATCAAAAATGGTAGATAAAGTGGTAAAAGCTACCAAAATTATCGCGCTGCTTGAAGAGGGTTGCAGCCAATGTTTCGTGGCTAGGAGGCTAAATGTTAGTCGCTCGACAGTCCAAAGGACCTGGCAGCGATATCAGGAGACTGGTTCCGTCGAGAGAAGGCCTGGTTCTGGAAGAAAACCATGTACCCAACCACGGGATGATCGTTTTCTTGTGAGTCGCGCATTGAGAAATCGCAAATCTTCGTATGTGGATCTTAAGAACAACCTCCAAGAAGTAAGAAATGTGCATATTAGTCTATGGACGGTCAGGAGGAGGCTTCTCGCTGCCAATATACGCAGTCACCGCCCGGCCCGCGGCCCCAAATTACTCCGTGAGCACAGAGTTCACAGGCTTAGGTTCGCTAGAAATTGTGAATCATGGACTCAAGACGATTGGAATAGGGTTTTGTTCTCTGATGAAGCCAGGATATCTCTGTTCGGTGAAGATCGACGTCGGCGAGTGCTAAGAAGACAAGGAGAACGCTTTGCAGAGGCATGTTTCGAAGAAATCACACCTTATGGTGGGGGCTCTGTTATGTTTTGGGCAGGAATAAATTCAATGGATCGTACAGAGTTAGTCTTCATTGAAAACGGCTCACTGACTGGGCATCGATACATAACGGAAGTTCTAATTTCTCATGCACAACCCGCATTGGCCGCTCTAGGTGAAGACTCGATTTTTATGGACGACAATGCTCGCGCCCACCGATCCCGCGATGTTAATGCGTATGTGCAAGAGGTCGGCATTCGTCGTTTGGATTGGCCAGCTCGAAGTCCCGACCTCAATCCCATAGAGCATGTCTGGGACGTTCTGAAACGGCGTGTGAGATCAGTACACCCGGCTCCGCAGACCATCAGAGAGCTGAAGAATGTGATTACTGCGGAGTGGGAACGTATTCCGCAAGCAAGTATCCGGGATATACTCGCTAGCATGCCCAGACGAATTCAAGCTGTGATTTTAGCTAGAGGGGGTCACACTCGATACTAAACATTTATCTGCTTTTACTTTATTAAAGAAAAACAAACAAAAAAACTTTTTTATTTTTACTTCATGAGCATATGCACTACTCGCGAATATACACTACTAGCGAGGTTTAGCATTATTTCCCATAAATTGTATCTAAATTTTATGAAATACTGATGAAAACGATTATTTTCTTATTAATTTAGCAAATTGTGTGGATAAAACTACCTATAATTATCAAACAAAGAAATATTAACATTTGAAATGGTTCATTGCTTAGGTGCCCGTTTTTTTTGCAAATGAGTTTATAAAAAAAAACAATGTATTCAAAAACCTAAAAAAAATAATAAAATTGAAATATTCTCAAGGTTCGATTACAATTTTTTCTCAATCGGTTATAATAGAACAAACCAGCAATTTTTTATATCATACAGTAATATCAATATTGTAACTACAGGAATACATAAATCGTTTTGTGGCACTTGCCGGTAGGATGGTAATGATCGACAAAGTCTCATCACGTGAGTAAAAGGCAGCCAGCCACTGCAATCGCTAACCCGTCTGCCAAGTATGACAATTACTCTACTATCTCCTAATTGGTGGGGGCAACTTCCACAAGTGGATGGAGAAAACCTAATGGACGGGGCTAATTTTAAGAACATATTATTTACTGCTAGTACATAGTCATTTTATTGTTTCAAACATCAAAACAGGGAAAACAAATAATACTTAAGATAAAACGATGTCTAAAGATTTTTTTTTGGGGTGGGTTACGGTCGGCGCACTCCTCGCACCACTCCGTCCGGGGCGACAGAGGGGCGTAAGCACGCACACCCGTAGCCCACCCGCGACACGTCGCCTTCATCGTTGGACCGACCACCGGAGCAGGGTGACTTGACGTCAGTGTTCGGCCCGACGGAATTCCCCGAGGGAGTACCCTCTCCGTTCGACGTCCCCCACTGGGACGCCGATCGCCGTCGCGAGGCTAACCTCTCCGCGGGCCCCGGTCCGGTCACCCGCAGCCTCTGCTAGGGCGGCATCAGGCGCAGGTATTCGTGCCTGCGTCGCCCCACGCGCTGGCGGAGGACCGTGTCCGCGTGGGGTCTTTCCTCCTGCACACGGTCCACCGCCTCCTTCCACGAGATGACAGCCTCGCAGAAGGCAGCAACGGCGTCCCAGTTCCTGACGCTGGTGACTATCTCCCTAGCGATGGCCGGCAGCGTTAGTTCGGCACCGATGATCGCGACGAGTTCAAGGCGCTCCCCCGCCCACGCGGCACACACCTTGAGTGTGTGCTGCGCCGTGTCCTCGTCGCAATCGCAGTGGTTTCAGGATGGTGTGCTCTCCCTCCTCACGACCGTGTGCAGGTATTTGGCGAAGAATCCATGCCTCGTCAACACCTGCACCAGTCGGAAGGAAAGCACCCCGTGCTGCCGCTCTAGCCATTGCTTTAGCACCGGCGGGAAGGCCTCGATGGTCCTCACACCAAATCAAGGCCTCTCCAGCCGGACTGCCCAACGGGCAATGACGTCTCGGCGGGCGACGACGTGCCAGGCGGTGAGCTCACTCAATGAAACCACACCGCCCTCCGCTCGCAGCCCTGTCACCCGTCGATACAATCGGGCGAGTATTTCCGCCTCCAGGTCCCACGGGGGTATCCAAAGATGTGAAATTAATTAAACAATGGCATTGCAAAAGTAATTTTAAAAAGAATGCATACTACCTGCAGCGCATATGCCAAATTTACCCTTTCGTAGATAATTTGGTTAATAATTGTTTATATCAAATATCACATATAATATTATTATATTATTAGATCCCAGTAAAGCAGAAGAAATTCTATCGAATACTATAAATGTGAAAGTAAGTTCGATTATTTGTTTGTTACACTTTCATGACTTAACTACTTAACCGATCATCGGCAAGTCTTTATTCAGGCATAATACATTACGAATGATTTTGTTATTGCTTGTAGTGATCCACATTAATAACTTTTCTAAAAGATTAACTTTAAAGAAGGCCTTCTACATTCAATTTTATTTGATTCTGTGTATTTTAGCGTTTATAGTTTGCCTTTTTAGAATTTGCCTATTTTTTTATTTCTATCTATTTTTCGAGTATGCTATACTTAAAATTCCGTTTCAATACAAAGCGTGAGGTAGACTTCAAGGAGGAAAATACGATAGATTATAGATAATCTGTCGTGTGTTTCTCCTTTGAGTAGACCAGGAGGATTTGTCTTAAATAACTTGCCTGGCATTTTAACTTTTTAGGAATTTACACGTGAGTGACGTTACGTTGTTGTGGCCTCACTGCTTGTGGCCGACTGGTCCATCGTGTGACTGCACATGGCCTCGGCTAGAGTGGCAAGCAGCAAATACTCACGCCTCCTTCATCTCACATGCTGCCAGTGGATAATTCAAAGGGTATGCTGTCCCACCAACCAGTCAGCTCTTCTATTTCCTTCTGTGAAATTGGGGCTATGCAGAAGGCGGCGATTGAATTTCAGTTTCTGATACTACTGTTAACAATATCCGGTAGGTAGATTGGCATTATTGACCTTAGTTAATTCACGTCGTGGTTTTGCTCAGACTACTTGGACTTCGTCTTAATGCTGCACCGTGTCCTTTTTATAAAAATAATGGTTCTAGCTATCTTCTAAAACTGCCTCCCATACTTCCACGTTTTTTTCTTGTGGAACCAAAATATAATAACGTTTATTCCACTTTTCTGTTACTCGTATATATTTTTTTTTATTGCAAACGGTGGCAAACGAGCGAACAGTACACCTGATGGTAAGTGTTGCTGCCGCTCATGGACCTTTACAGGGTCGCTGCCTACCGCGAAGAAAGTGAAGGGAGTGTGAATGCGTGCATTGAGGCTCGGTGATACCAAGGGCACCACCAAAACCCTCCACACACAAACACCCTCAGAAAGTTGGGCTTCCGGCTCTCCCGCTCACCGAACGAAGCGCAATAACAAATTGCTACTACTCAGACGTCGATTTTCTGCGAGAGTGTGGTACTACCCCGGACGGACCGGCCCGCGGCTGTAGACAGATAACTGTTGACAGTGTGGTCCTACCACACCTTGATTATTACGAATTATTACGTATAACGTAATCTGTTCATTAATATTTAATTTTTGCTTTTGTTATTAAATGCTTGAGTCTCTTCCGTTCGCCTCATTGTTGATATTTGATCTTAAAAAGAATAGTTCACCTTCAACTTCTTTCGAAAATAGTTACTCTTAGTGCAGTCTATACCATAACTATTCAAGATTAGATTTTTTTCTAGTCAGCGTGCGCACCCTGGTCGCGCTACTCGTCACGGAGACTCGTGCTCATCCGCCGCACCTTGCTGCGTTCATCTTTTTTATAAACTCACTAACTTTGGTAGTACAGTCGTGCATCAAAATGGTTCTGTATAATTTTTTGAGTTTGAGACTTTCTTCATAAGAAGAAAAATATAAACGACATTATTTAAGTAGAGATTGATATCGACTAAGACACCCTTTTTTTTTTTTTTGTGGGTGGGCCGCGGTCGGCGCGCCTCCGCACCACTCCGTCCGGGGCGACAGAAGGGCTTAAGCACGCAATTCCCGCGACCCACCCGAAAACCACGTCGCCTTCGTCGTTGGGCCGACCACTGGAGCAGCGTTAACTTGTCGTCAGTGGTCGGTCCGACGGAATACCCCCTATTGGGGTACCCTCCCATCGACCGACGTCCCCCCCTCGGGGAGGACGTCGGTCTTTCCTCGCGGTCGGCCTCTCGGCGGGTGACGGACTAATCCCCGGTCACGTCACCCGCGGCCTCGGCTAGGGCGGTATGAGGCGCAGATAGTTGCGCCTGCGCCGCCCCAGTCGCCGGCGGCGGATCTCCTCATCGAGGCTGCGCCCCTCACGCAGGCGATCCGCCGCCTCCTTCCGCGAGATCACTGTCTCGCAGAAGGGTGCGACCGCGTCCTAATTCCCGACGCTGTCGACCATCGCCCTAGCGATAGCCGGCAGCGTCAGGTCCGTACCGATGATTGCGACGAGTTCACAGCGCTGCACTGCCCAAGCCCCGCAGGCCTCGAGCGTATGGCGCGCCGTGTCCTCGTCGCAATCGCAGTGGTGGCAGGACGGTGTACTCTCCCTCCTCACGACCTTGTGCAGGTATTTGGCGAAGCACCCATGCCCCGTCAAAACCTGCACCAGTCGGAAGGAGAGCACCCCGTGCCGCCTCTCCAACCACTGCATCAGCACCGGCCGGAAGGCCTCCACGGTTCACACCCCGAACCGAGGCCTCTCCAGCCGGACTGTCCAACGGGCGATAACGTCTCGGCGGGCGTCGACACGCCAGGCGGTGAGATCCCTTAACGAGACCACACCGCCCTCCGCTCGCACCCCCGTCACTCGCCGATATAGTCCGGCGAGCGTCTCCGCCTCCAGGTCCCACGGGGGAGTCCCGGCCAATAGGCACGCTGCCTCCGTCGCCACCGTGCGGTATCCGCGGATGGCCCTGACCGCCGTGACCCTCTGTGGTCGCCACAGAAGGGCCCTAAGTCGGGCGGTCATGGACCCCGCCCACACCGGTGCGCCGTACAGGGCCATCGACCGGATGACCCCCGCGTACAGCCGGCACGCAGCGCTCGGTCCGCCCACGTTCGGCATAAGCCACGATAGGGCGGACGCCGCGCTGACGAGCCGCGGGGCGAGCCTGCGGAAATGCTCCCGGAACCACCATCGCCCGTCGAGCACCAGGCCCAAGTACCTTATATGGGCCCGGACGCTGATGTCGACCGAGTGGACGGTGATCTAGACGCCGATGGGAGGGCTCATAGTGCGCCCATGGAACAAGAGGGCCTCCGTCTTGTCCAGGGCGACCCTCAACCCCAGCGCCTCGATCCGCCTGACGACCTCCTCGGTACCCGAGGTCGCCAGGCTTACCGCCTCTTCTAACGTCCAACCGCGGGCTGTGACGAGAGTGTCGTCGGCGTAACAAATCACACACAGCCCGGGCGGGAGGCTCCCCCTCAACGCCCAGTCGTAGCTGATGTTCCACAGGGTGGGTCCGAGGACCGACCCCTGTGGGACACCGCACGTCATGGGCGTTCGCACGACGTCCCCTGCTCGGTCGGTGCAGAGGACGCTGCGCCCCTCCAAATAGTCTGCCACTAGCCGCCTCAGGTAAACTGGCACCCCGTGATACCGGAGTGCCTCCCTGATGCAGCTGAATGGCAGACTATTGAATGCGTTGGCGATGTCTAGGGACACCACCAACAGCACTCCCCCGCCGGTGACGGCCTCAGTCGCCACGGCCCTCAGGCCCAACAGAGCCGCGATCGTCGAACGACCCCTCCTAAACCCAAACTGGGCGTCCGACAGATCGGGCCCCGTGCCGACGAGGTGCCGCTCGATGCTGTGAGCTACCACCTTCTCCAGTAGCTTGCCCGTGTCATCGAGCAGCACAATAGGCCTGTAGGCCGAAGGCGACTCCGGAGACCGTCCCGGCTTCGGTAGGAGCACCAGCCTTCCCTCCTTCCAGCACCCAGGGAACCGTCCGGACGCTAAACACGCGTCGAACAGCCCCCTAAGGCGGGGTCCCAGGTGTTCGAGGACCAAGGCCAGCACACGGTTAGGAACTCCGTCGGGCCCGGGGGCGGTAGACTTTGCGCGCATGCGCGTCACCGCCACCCCCTTCTCGGGTTCCGTGATGGGCGGAACACTGTCGTCGTCGGCCTCCCGGTCAGTGTCTGGCGGAGCCATGACCGGGGGCGTGTGTTCCGCCCGCCGCGGGAACAGGTCCTCGATGACCCGGGTGAGAAGGCCGGGCTGGAGAGTCTCGGTGAGGGGAGGGCCCCGCGCGCGTAGCCTATTCAGCACCGCGCGATAGGGGCGTCCCCAGGGGTCACGGTCGAGACCGTCCAGCATCTCCTGCCGACTGACGCCCTTGGCGGAGCGGACGGCCAGCCTGAAGGCCGACCGCGCATTGCGGTAGCCCTCGTAAAGCACGGCCTCCCGCTCCGCATCGCGATGGCGCCGCCGGCCGCGGATGTAGGCCCTCCGGGCACGGATACACGCGGCCCGGAGATCCGCCAGCTCCCGGGACCACCAGTGGACCCCCCTCCTCGGGGGCAGACGCCGTACCCGGGGCATGGCCGCATCGCAGATCTGCGTCAACGCACTGCGGATGCGGCCAGCCTCGGCGTCCACCCCGTCCGACTAGTGGGCAGAGGACAGCCACGAGTATACGATGGCTGTCTCCACCAGCTGGTCCCGGTCTAAGCGACCCACAGCCCATCGCGAGAACGCAGGACGCCCATCCGCCCCGTGACCCCTGCTGGGCGTCGGGATTGCAGGGGAGACCTCCATCCGGATATACCGGTGGTCCGACAAGGTCTCCACCTCCTCCACGACGTGCCAGCTCCCCACTCGTGCGGCGACCTCGGGGCTAGCGAACGAAAGGTCCACTATCGACCCGCCCCGTTGTCGCACGCACGTATGCACCGAGCCCCTGTTCAGCAAACAGAGGCCCAATGCCGCCGCCCACTCCTCGATCGCCCGTCGAGGACGGGCGATCGAGGAGTGGGCGGCGGCGGTCATCCGTCCTAGGGGACCCCACGCCACGGACTTTGCGTTAAAGTCCCCCAGGACGAAGACCTGGCGCTATGCCAGTCGCCGTAACGAGGCCTCCATGATGGTGAGGAAGGCCTCGAAATCAGTCACACTCCAGTTAGGGGAGAGATAAACTCCGAAGAGCGTAATCTCCCCCCAGTCCGCCGCGACATATCTGACGCCCCTGTCCCTAAGGGTCAGAGACGACGAAGGCCACGACGTGGAGGTGACGATTGCCACGGTGCCATTGGTGCTACCCAACCAGTTAATCCGGTCAGGCACCACGTACGGCTCCGCGACTACGGCTACTCCTATCAACCACTCCGCCATGGCTTGCAGGAACACGTCCTGCGCACCGGCGGAGTGGTTGAGATTGGCCTGGAGGAGACGAATGGATACGGGGTCCATTACCGGTCCGTATCCATCGTCACCTCCTCCGCGCTAACGGGCGATCGGGCCGCGCTCGGAGCGGGGGCTGGCCCGTTCGATGGGCCGCCCCGCCCCTTTGGGGCCGATGCCGGGGGTCTGCAGTCCCCAGAGCCCATGCGGTGTTTGGCAGGCCTATTGCCCGCCGCACACGTGGGGCAGTGGGGCACCGCAGAGCACGTTGCCGCCTGGTGTCCAGCCTGACCGCAACGGAAACATAGCCCGCTGCAGTCAAAGCAGTTTCTGCATGTCGGTCGGGTATGCCCGACCGCCATGCATTTGTAACACCTCGCAGGCCGGGGCTCCAGCACGGTTACCCGCGCCGAACTCCAGCCCACGAGGAGCCTGCCTGAGTCGGCCAATTGCTTGACCGACTCCACTGGGCACTGCACCCAGACAGCACCGACGCCGCCCGGACCAGGGCGGATGGTGCCAATCCGGACGGTGTCCGAGGCACACCCGGTACGCGTCATAATGGCCTCCCGGATGTCCTCCACCGCCACGGAGTCGTCCAGACCCGTGAGGCGCATATCTGCGCACTTGACGGGCCTGGCGATTCGGACTCCATCCTCCGGCCCGAACAGCCCCCTCAGCATCGTGGCCAAACTATCGGCCGTCTTCGCGCCCTCGGCCCCACTCTCGAGGAACTCGAGTATTCGAGCCCCTGTCCGGGCCTTGCGGGTCCTCGCCTCGACGCCCCCGATGGCGGAGACGTCCAGCTCCCGCCGGGCGCGTCTTAGGACGGCCTCATAGTTCAGGCCCCTCTCAGCCGCCTCAGGCAGTACGGTGATTACCACCGCAGCCGTCTTCGGCGACTTGAGGCCCCTACGCGACCTTTTCCCCTTTCCGCCGGCTCCCGCCTGGGGAGCGGCGGCCACAGCGGCACTCTTGGCCACCGCTCTCCGCTTTTGGCCGCGTGCCTTCCTGCTACGCTCAGCCACCTGCCAGCCCTGTTCGAGCCTGGCAGCAGTGCTGAGCGCAGCAGGCGCAGTCGCGGGTTCGCCGCCTGTCACCTGCGGTGCAGTCGCTGGCGCCGGCCGCGGCCCGGCCTTGGCGGGAGCCGGCACCTTGCCGGCCTTCTTGGCGCCCTTGGGTCCCGCCGGGGCCGCAGCGTAGCTCACCACGCGGCCACCCTGACAGGGCAGCGGGGTGGGAGCCGACGCTTGCGGCTGCCTCGTGTTGTCCGCGGCGAGCGGCGGTCGGAGGGGCGGCTCAGGCGGGAGCCTGGGTGCTACGGCCTCGATACGCGCATCCATCATTAGCCCTACTCGAGCTAGGATGACGCGTATCGCCGACTCCGACACGCCATGCACCTCGTCGGGCGGCGGCTCCTCCCCCTTCCGAGGTCTCCCGCGGCCACGAGCCGGCGGAGGGACCACGACAAGGGGAGGCAGCGGCGAAGCCGCGACGGGCGCAGCCGGCGCCACGGGCGCAGACGATGGGCCCGCCCTCACTGGCGCGACCCGTTTCGGCGGCGGGGCCGGCGCCGGCGGCACAGCCGGCACCAGGCGCTCGAATTGAGACCGCAGGTCAGCGACGTCCTTGGCCAACCCGCGGTTCTCTCTCCGCACCGCCGAAAGTTCCGTCTCCAGCCTGCGGTTTCGCTCCCGCAAGCCGGAGACCTCCTCGCTTAGGCGAGCGTTTGCGGCCTGAAGGGCCGCCATCTCGCCTCCCTGGTCAGTCGGACACGGCGTCGCCGGTCTGGCCGCCACCGCACCTCCCCGACCCCTGCGCCCCCGGCGCGCGGTCGCAACCTTGGGGGGAGGCCTGATGGTATCGCTCCCCTCCGATTCGGATTCGGAGCTGCCACCCTTTGGCAGGGGGCGCTTCCGATCCCTCGTCGGGGGGCGGGCCTCCTCCCTTCCCCTCCTAGGACTTAGAGCCGCCGTTAGAGCGGCCCCCCTATCAATCACCTCCCTATCGGCATTCCTACCCACAACACCTACCTCCCTATCCACCATCCCGGACGACCCACCAACCATCATCCCGGACGGCCCTGCTGCACGCTCACCATTCCTCTCCTTATCCTCCCCTCCATCTCCCTTCTTCTGGCCGGCCCGCGGCCCTTCGTCGTCAGACGGCTCTGCGGTCTCACCGCCCTCGTCCGTCGACATCCTCGACGCGGCCGTACCCAGTCGCTCCGACGGCCCAACGGCACTGTCGTCCTCGTCCGTCGACAGGTCGTACGCCACGTCGGTCTCCGACGTCGGCCCTGCGGCTTTGCTGCCGCCCTCGCTCTGTGACGGCTCTGCGGTAAATCCGCCCTCGTCACTCGACAGCTCTTTTTGGCTGCCACTCCTCCTCGCCTCCTTAGACGGTCCTGCGACATTGCCGCCCTCGTCCTGGGACACATTCTTATTGCCGTTCTCCTTCCGCGACGGCCCTGCGGTGCTAGCATCCTCATGCGACGGCTCTGCGGCCACTGTGCCGCCCTCGTCGCTGGGAGCGCTGGTCGCGCGGGATTCCGCGGCCTCCTGCGCCTCCCGTTCTTTTTTGAGCCGGTTCGCGCGCCGTTTAGCACGCTCGCTGGCTGGAGTTATTGGTGGCCTCATGTTTCGCCGGACTCACGGCTGGAGCAGAGATTGCCCCCCACCCATACGATTGGGAGCTGACTGTGCTGGAACTTGGGCGCGACTCCTCGTCGCGCGCAAGCACCAGCACAGCAAGGGACTCCCCGGCCTGGCCGGGACCCTCTGGTGAAGTCTTTACTGTATTGACCTCTGCCATCGTGTTTTGGAAGTTTAAGCCCTCCTTGACTACCACTCTAACGACTGGACGCTTTTTTTTTTCGCGCGCGCTTCTTAACCCACCAGCCATACATCTCCTCCCCGAGTAGCCAAACTTGAGATTGGGGTAATTTTTTATAGGGGTTTTCTTCCCCGCAGTCCGCAGACCCCCGGTCCTGACCCCCCTACTCAGGATTACGGTTTGGGCCTTCCGGATCTGGCCGCTCGCGAGCGACCGACCCGTCACGCCCCTGGGCCGTGACGCAACCGTCCCTGGCGACGGAGTGCCATGAGACACATCCGCCCCATTGGCCCCGGGCCAAATCCGTCGTACGCTCTGCCTTCAGAGTCGGCACGCGGAGGCCCCCCCTCCCGCCGGAATCTTGGCCGTCCAAATGGACGTTTCCAGGGTGCACCACGTGGAGGTGCCCCGGCCTCGCACCCCGACTAAGACACCCTGCGATTATAGCAGTGAGTAGAATGGTAGGAGACACGTTATTAGTCTGAATTTTAGAAGTTGTTCTTGCACACCTGTTTATTTATTTTTTTTGGGAGCTATGGTCTGCGCACACACGGTCCAGCAGCATCCGGGGTATATCCTTCACCGTTGGCCCACCACCGATACTGATTTCTTTGTCCTCTAAGGCCGGTCTGGAACACAGCTGTTCAAGCATTCCTTGGAACTTCATTGTGCCGTATAAGCTGAGAGGTCTGATAGGATGATAACCACGGCGTATAATACTGCTAGGATACAGTGCGCTACATACACACTTGGGCAGAACAGTGTTGTATGCTTATCGTTTTGAACTACATGTTTTAAAGTTCTTTACACCATGTGTGAGAGCAGGTGACACACCGTCGTCGCCTATTTCAGTCCATCCACTATGAATTAGTAAGGCAAGTTCGTACTTATAGAGCTATAATTAAAATCTGAAATATATTTTTGAGTATATACATTGTATATTATTGTATATTGTATATACATTGTATATTATATTTCATTCGATTTAAATATTTCATTCGGTATTTTTATGTAAGCATAATTGTTGTGATAAAACAATATAAAAGTTTGACTATTTATTCTAACTAATCAATCGTATTAAAATAAGTAAGAGAGAATTATTTTTAAAAATCTGTGTTCGAAATGAATTTAAATACATATTTAATAGCAGAGCTGATCCCTAAAGATCACCCAATGAACGGTGACGAACGGAAATTTTGTGGTCCTGGCACGAGCGACGTAAATTATCAGAAAAAAAATCGTTACGCCGTATTCTGAACATCAAAAAGATCGTGGTTACGATTTAATTTGATTTTTGTCGAATTCAATGCTTTATCGTAGGTCTCACTTTATAAAAAAAAGCTTTTCTACAGCTTCAATTACGTTTTTGAAATCACATTTATTATATATACTTAAAATGAAATAATTGTTTATGACTGAATTATTTGTATAAATGAATTCATAGATGGCGTTCTAATATAAATCCTATAAAGGCGTAGAAATAAATAAGCAACTGGTTACTTAAAGTTATATGTACCACTGTGACTAAATTTATCAAGTACTTGAAATTGGTTTCCAAAAGATACGGGTTGAAGTCCTTCCTGTGTTACCAATTTCTCTTGCCATTTCCTTACAACTATTATCTTTGTCTTTTAAATTTTATACTACGTTACGACATAATTTAGTATTTGCAATTAGCCGTTAGTAATTTATAAGTTTTATTTTGTTAATATATAATTTTTTCCGTGTGACGACGGAGTAAATGTACAATTCGTCACTAACTTCCTTGTCCGTGGGTGTCGTATAAACGACTACTGTATTATAATATACATACAACATCTATGCAAGAGAAGGGAAACTCGAAATAAAGCCCACTATGGTATAGTACGTCAATTTGCTCTCATTATGGTGAAGGCTCAAGCTCCACAGTGGAAAATATGAGAGTTGTGATGATGATGAAAATTTTTTTCCGTGTGGTAACAGAGTAAGAATACAATTCGCCGGCTTCTATCTTGCCCATGACTATCGTAAGATGACTAAGGGATGTAAGCCGAGGATACTGCTGTGCCCCTCCAGATCGAGCAAAACTGCGTCACTGGCGTACCATCTTTTCGCGAAATAATTCAGGCCATTTTCAATCCCCTATAACTTCGTTTGTATATGACGTCTATGAAATATAAAGAAACATCTAAATAAAATCCTATACGAGTCTTGGTGCAGTAGGTCAATTTCACTTCTATTATAAAAGAAGATCCACATCAGCAGCGAATCTTTAACGACTCGCGTTGATGGTGATAACATTTTGAACTTAAAACACCTAGAAATTGCTTTTTGATGTTTACGCAAGTATTTGTAAATAAAGCTACGGCTTTTATCGCCTTTGTATTTGGTTTTTGGTTACCCTACGTTTCGAGCACTTTACAGCGTTCCTAGTCACGGGCGGACTAAGATATCTCACGTTGAACGAGTCATCGTCATTGCAGATATTTATAATTATCTAGCCGCTACAGAAATTAGTTATCAAATTATGACCCACGTTTTGATACAAATTTATTGCCAGTATAAGAATAAAATGATTCTATATGAAAAAATTATAATGTTTATGATTAGTAATTATTAGGTAAACATTTACTTTGTAGTAATTATTATGACAATTTATAAATTTAAAACTTAACAAATCTAATTTGCTACCACCGGATCGGAACGCGGCCACACTGAGAAAGATCCGACAAGAAAGCTCAGAGACGTCGAACAACCAAAAACCAAATACAAACGCGATAAAATCCGTAGTTTTATTCACAATATGTGACATACTTTTTTTCAGTTAAATAAAATATATAGGTAGTTATAAAACTTTCAGGTGTTGCTGTTTATTGTAATGAAATATAGTTTAAACTGATACCTAGAGACGCGCGCCCGCGGCGGCATGGTCTCAGTTCAGGAGATAACTGCCTGACGGGTCGACGCCCGCCGAGAAGTCATTGCTCGTTGGGCAGTCCGGCTGGAGAGGCCTCGGTACGGTGTCAGGACCGTCGAGGCCTTCCGGCCGGTGCTGATGGAGTGGTTGGAGCGGGCGCACGGGGTGCTTTCCTTCCGACTGGTGCAGGTGCTGACGGGGCACGGTTGCTTCGTGAAGTACCTACACAATATTGTCAAGAGGGAGAGCACACCGTCCTGCCACCACTGCAATTGCGACGAGGACACAGTGCAGCACACGCTCGAGGTGTGTGCCGCGTGGGCGGGGCAGCGCCGTGAACTCGTCGACCATAGTCAGGGAGATGCTCGACAGCGTCAGGAACTGGGACGCAGTCACCGCCTTCTGTGAGGCCATAATCTAACGGAAGGAGGTGGCGGATGCTGTGCGAGTGGAGCTCCTCTTCGGCGACACGTTCCGCTGCCGGCGACTCGGGCGGCGCAGGCGCGAGTATCTGCGCCTAATGCCGCCCTAGCCGAAGACGCGGGTGATCGGACCGGGGAATTGTCCGTCACCTGCAGAGAGGCTGACCGTGCGACGGCGACCGACGTCCCAGGACGTCGAGAAGTGAGGGTACCCGAAAGGGTATTCCGTCGGGCCGACCACTGACGACAGGTCACCCTGCTCCAGTGGTCGACCCAACAACGAGGTGATGTTCCCGCGCGCCGTCCTTTTATCGCCCCGGACGGAATGGACCGCGCGTGCGCTTACCATATCCCACCCATAAAAAAAAAAATATTGATACCTAACGTGTATTTGTACTCGAAAATAGCATTTTAATTTCAGACTCCATTGCAGTTGAACATTAGGATAGCTTGAAACCTATTATAGAGTAGTAAAATATAAACGATTCGTCATAATTATATTTTTTAGAATGTCTTATTCGTATAAATAACATCATGTTGAGTATTTTTTAATTTTTTTTTAATTAAGATCGAATGTATGTTATTTTAAGTAACGTAAAGACCATTAGGTCAGATATTACTTGCACCGTCAGATGAGGATTTACAGGCGATGGTAACTGCAATGTAAATGTTAATAAGACTAAAGTATTGGTCTTTCAAAATGATGAATGCATGATGGAATGTAGTATTTTTGTAAATATTGAGAGAGTGAAACAGGTGAAAGAATTTGTATATTTGGGCGTACTGTTTACTAGAGATGGTAAACATTACGAGGAAGCTGAAAGGAGAGTAGAGGCTGGTAATAGATTTATACCTCTGGGAAGCAGGCGTGAGGCTATGTACGTATGTATGTATGTATGTATGTATGTATGTATGTATGTATGTATGTATGTATGTATGTATGTATGTAAGAATAGCGTAATTTATGATTGACTTAAGTTTAAATGTATTATGAATTATCGATCGATTATTGAAATCGAGATATCGATTATTGTATATGGGTTGATGATAAATTATTTAATTGTAAATAAAACTATTTTACGGATTTTATCGCGTTTGTATTTCATTTTTGATTACCCGACGTTTCGAACACTTTACGGTGTTCATGGTTGCGCGAGGACTAAATTTAGATTTATTTAACAAAGTTTATATATTCGACAGTTATTTATGCAATAAAATTATATTATTTATTATTTTATTCATTCACAACTCTTCTTGGTATCTATATTATATTTTTATATATTTGTTTTTGTGATAAAATAAACTAGACTATCTTAGCAACATCAATAACATTTCTGTCACATGATACTATATATTTTTAACTATATAAAAAGTAGAAGCTAAGAACGATAGAACATTTATTGCAATAAGAATAAAAACCCCATCACATCGCATCTGCATTCAACTTAATCTCTTTATACGTCATAATGCGAGTAACATTAACGACTGTTCTACATTTGTTAGTACAAAAAAACGCGCGGGCGTGCGGGTAAGTAGATAAAACAACAGCACCCGTCAAATTTTCTTCAGACATTAATCACACCAGCGAGTTCGGTAAGCCGGTTGTGTGACTATAATTTTTGAATGACACGAGACTCGAAAATTATTTTGAATGAGACTTCTTTAGACAGGTTTGGAAGGAGAGTAAATTCATTTAAGTTATCGAAATGATCACGTGATATTTTAATGCTAACGCTATATCGCTAAATCTGTGCCAAAACTATATGAATGTAAATATTTTAATTTACAAATTTTTATTTAAATCCCTCATCATTCAAGAGGAAGAAAAACTCGAAACAAAATATTTTTCAACACGTCTGACCAGCGTGAAATAGTAGGTCATTTCCACTCCCATTATGGAGGAGGCCTGAGCCCAACAATGGGACGTATATAGACTGAGATGATGATGATAATGAATTTAAATCAAACAATTCATTTCCATTTAAAAAAAATAACAACTATTTGCGCATAGTTTTAAGTTTTCACTTCTCTTGACTTCATAATTTATATGTACAAGCAAATGCTATTCAAAAATAGCATTTGTTTGTACATAGTTTTAAGTTTTCACGTCTGTCGGTAGTCCTTATGACTGCTGTATGTTCTTTATCTATCGATTAAGGAGTTTAACATTTTTAAACCGCTAAAATGGTATAAAGACGATTAAGGACTTCTTACATGTACCTATAACGTACGTATATTTTAGGTATGTCTGAACACACGATGAACTTTTCGTAATGGCACACATATTATTATTGATGACTCAACTAGCGGTTTAAATGTCGATCTTCTGTGGAATATACAAATTCAAAATTATTTATAACGCAATAAACCCTGCGGGGGCACTTGCGTATTAATTTTACTTTAAATTAATTAAATAAAGTAGCACTGGATCATGTGCACGATAATCGAACGTGGCCGCTTATGTGAAGATCCGGCAAGGAACTTAGCGGGTTTGCCTTGAAAATGAATGAATCTTGACTGAATTATTTTTAAAAAAAAATTATAGACCATGTTAGGTAAATCATAATTTCACTGTAATGCCCTTCTAACAAGAATATAATAAATCCGAAATACAATCATCATCTTGCTCTTATCCCAATTACTTGGGGTCGACGCAATATGTCATCTATTTTGATATATTGCAAAAAGTTTCGGCAATGACTTTTATGACCGGCCGCCTGCCTGACGTCAACCCTCCTTGGGAATGTAATCGTTGACCCAAATGGTACCAGATGGAGTTGGTCCGGGTCAATCTAGGGCTCTTAGTCGTCTTTTACGACACCCACGAGCAAAGCAAGGGTTGGTAGTATTCGAAACCGCTACCATACAGCACAAATCCGAAATACAATATAAAAGATCAATGCTGGAACAGATATCACAAGTGGCATTCGATCACAAGTTAACTACTAGAACAGCCATCGCTTTGCTCAAGCACTTTGCAGTGAAGTGAGAGACCCAGTTTTACGTTCTTGCATTGCTCATGGTATGGTAATAAACGACTTAGAGCTAAACCTCTTAAAAAGTCAATGTAAACACCGACGTGAGGCAATGCCATCTTGTGTAGTCTGGTCAACAATTACACTCCCAAGAAGGGTTGATGTCAGGCGGCTAGTCATAAAACTCTTGCAACATATACATATGGCGTCGACCTCAATTTATTGTCTAAGTAAAGATGATGATGATTAAGTTGTGATGAAACGATCCGTGTGGTAATGGAGTAAGAATATAATTCACCACACCCTATCTTACCCGTTTATGTCGTAAAAGATGACTAAAGGATATAATATGGGTGTAGTTTGTGGCCTTTTATTATATGTTTGTAAAGTCCCCCGTAACACAAGGAATATTCCCTTAGTGCAGGGGTATTTAAAAAAAATATGCGTATAACCTCTATGCATGAGAAGAAAATTCGAAATAAAACCTTATACCAACATATCTGATGGTATAAATAAATTTCCCTCCTATTAAAGAGGAGCCTCAAGCCCAGCAGTGGGACCTTAAACATTATTTATTGTTCTCCGATTATTGCCGGTTCTTTTGCAAACATAAGCTGAAGCCAACTGCTAACATATAGAAATATTACATTAAAAGATTACCTGTCAGATCATGAATATTATTATTAAACACATGCATATGTATGATAAACATCTTGCAAAGAGCAGGTACATGTTTTTAAAATATCATAGTCGTACTATTCGCGTGCCATCGCGGTCGCGCACTTTCTACTGCTAACGGTCGACGCGTGCGCAAACCACCTGTCCCGCGACCCCAACCGATGTGGTTGCATTAAGTTTGCGCCACTGCCTATCTAGTATTGTGGTTTTATTAAATGTCATATATAGAGCTGATGAGTAAATGTGGTTGGCAAGTTTAGTTAATATTAAATTCAACTAATGTCGAATATATGGATTAGATTTTAAAGTAAAAGGTATATTGTCAGTTCTCCTGACCTTATGCAAGGCGTTTGAAGTTTGGGGGATAAATAATCAGTATTCTTACTCCCTCACCACATGGAATAGATTATAACATTAACCTGAAAGAGTGTGACGTTAGGAAAGCGGTTGATAATAATACTATTGCTAAAAATTTTGCAATATTTACAATATCTACGACAAAGAGTATACATTGCGCTGATTCCAAGTAACTGGGATAAGAACAGGATAAAGAACGACGACTAAAGGCAAACATTTATATACCCATTTAGTGAGGGGGTTACGAATACAATGTGTTTGCATAGATGAGTAGTAGTGGCTAAGATCAACCTACAGTATCGAGTGTTATGGGCTCGTGTCCCACGCAGTTCGTATTATCCTTGAGCGATCCACAAATTGGATTAATTGTAAGTTTGTAAAGTCCTCCGCAATGCAATAGTTTTTTTTTTTAGTGCAGGGTGTATATTTTTTAAGAAAATAGATCTGTAATATTCTCTTATTGTCCCGTGGGAGTCGTAAAAATGGCTAATTGGTCACCAGTATAGTAAACTTTTTTTGGATTTTTCCTTGGGAAAATCGTACCACAAATTACGATTGTCAATTTCCTTGCCCGATATCATACTTATGGCGTGTTATTCTCATGGGGAGGCTTCTATTCTAGATTGGACATTGATAGAAAGTGGGCACATTTTCAGTTCGTTCTATTGATAGACATAGTCGAAGGGAAATCTATTTTTTAGCAACCCGCTCGTCAGATACTTTGGCATTTTGAAGATTTTCTTCTCTATAACTGCTGTTATGTCTTACAACCCATAGTTGTATTTTACAATATCCGCTATATAGAATGGGCGTTAATAATTGTATTCTTGTTTCATCCTCATATTGATTTAAAATATTATAGCCAGAGTTTTAGGAAACATTAAGTAGTAAAATTCAATGTTTCCGTCTGTCTATAGCTAGACGACTTTAATGAAAGTATGAATAAGCATTTAAGAAGCTATTAAGATTCACCACCTAAGGTTATATTGCCAATTATCCATGGAATACTGATGTTGCTTCCGCCGTACACAAAATAAAGATAATTTACGATATATAAATATATATAATTATATTATAAATTAAATTACATAAATTATTCTTCACAATAAAATTAAGAAGATACATAATAAATAAGATTTGTGAAATTTATAGAATCAATTTTTAACGGAAGTGGGTAAAGCTTTTATGGAATATTGTGCTTTCGTTCCGTTATATGCCTATTATATACTTTAGTCGTCTTTTACGACACCCAGGGATAATATAGGGGTGGTGAATTATATATTTACTGAGTTACCACACGGAAAAGGATATAGGAATACATAAATAAAAAGAGTAGAAAATTGCAAGTATTTTAAATCATAAAATGTTACTATTATACAGTAGAGATTTTAATATTTGGAGGAGGCCTGAGCCCAAGAGTGGGATAAGTCCCACTCTTGGGCTCAGGCTGTGTGCCCTGATTATCCAATTGTAGTTCGGTGCTATATTAGTTATTTTCAAAGCTTATTCATTTCTTTTAGTTATATTTATATAGAATGTATACATGTAAACATCATTAGACTGCACAGATGGCGTAGTGGTTAAGATAGCGACCTACAGCGCCAGTGTCGGGGGTTTGAATCCTACGCGGGACAACACTTTGTGCGATCCACAAATTGTTGTTCTGAGTCTGGATGTAATTTGTGTTCGTTAATTATATGTTTGTAAAGTCCCCCGCAATACAAGGATTATTTCCTTAGTGCAGGGTGTTGTCTTAAATAAATAAAAAAAGAAAATGTATATTAGACGCATTTTCACAGGCTAAGTGATTAAGTTAAGAAAACGAATAGTTTTCTTGCTTATTAATTCTATCAAAGCAATCAGTTCGTTTTATAAATAATTTAGCAACATATCAATGAACTGATACAGTTCATGGATATTGGAAATAAAATTTAGTTTTTAATGATAACGACAATAGCTATGTTGATTAATTGAGTTAGTTTTTTTGTAATATAATATAATCAAATCTCACTGGTTGATGGACTGGTAGATGGACTAGTAGATGAATTAATTGTGTAAAAATGTATTTGAAAGATAAGAGATACAGCAACAACAAAACTTGTAGTTAGTGCCTATAATAGTTAGCGTAAGAAAGGATGACGTTAGACTGGCTGCTTCATGAAAAACTTAATTGAAAACTACTTCAGTTTGGTTTACGTTTCTTTTACTATGCCTAATGATCGTCTTATTCCGGTCACCCTTTATATATTTGATGAACTGAGTCTGCTGATGAAAGAATAATTTGGTTTATTATCATTTTCATGAATCTATTTTAAACTCTCGAACAAGATTGAACGATTTTAATCTTTAATACGTACGTCTCTTTAAAATAAAAAATGTATGAATATTTAAGGTAACGAAATATCAACGGATTGTAAATCATTCACAAATATATTTACGGACATGAAGTTCACTTACACTCATATCACTCTAATCATCATCATCGTAGCCCACATACGTCCCATTGTTGGGCTAGGGCCTCCTCCGCAATGGGAGGGAATTTGACCTACTATACCATGCTTCTCACATATGTTGGTGTAGGGTTTCATTTCGAGTTTTCCTTCCCTTGCACAGATGTTATGTGCGACTAGACGACTATGGAACATAATATATGTCCCATAGTTGTCTTTTACAACATCCACGGGTAAGATAGGGAGTGGTGAATTGTATTTTTACCCCTTCACCACACGGAATCACTCTAATAAGGATCGTAATTTTTTTGTGTAATTTTTTTATAGAATAATAATTATTTACTACAAATATATATTAAACTAGCAGCGCCCTGCAGTTTGACCAGCAGTTCCTCTTCCCGTGAGAATATCGGGATAAAATATAGCCTATGTGTTATTTACATATGCAAGCTATATTATTGTGAAGCTTCATCTAAATCCATTTAGTTGTTTTTGCGTGAAAGAGCAACAAACATATTCACATTTTCACATACAAACTTTCACGTTTACAATATTAGTAAGGAAAGGACAATGTTCAATAAAAATATTAATCTATTATTTATACATATCTGAAAACTCTATCAATTATATGCGTTTTTGTTTTTTTTTTTGGGGGTGGGTCGCGGTCGGCGCGCCTCCGTACCACTCCGTCCGGGGCGACAGAGGGGCTTAAGCACGCAACTACCGCGACCCACCCAAAAACCACGTCGCCTTCGTCGTTGGGCCGACCACTGGAGCAGCGTTAACTTGTCGTCAGTGGTCGGCCCGACGGAATACCCCCTATTGGGGTACCCTCCCATCGACCGACGTCCCCCCCTCGGGGAGGACGTCGGTCTTTCCTCACGCGGTCGGCCTGTCGGCGTGTGACGGACTAATCCCCGGTCACGTCACCCGCGGCCTCGGCTAGGGCGGCATGAGGCGATCAATTATATGCGCTAATGAGAGTTTTGAAAGTTAATAGTAAATATAATACCCTGTTCTTGTTTCTTGAGGTCAGACAGTATTATAAAATCACATCCCGCCCGATTCGTCTGGGGTAATGAAGGGAACGGTGCGCCACCCCATAACCTGCTATACACAGTACTTATCATAAGCCATGTGGGTGGGTCACTAGTACTAATACTAGCGGGTATCGTAGAAGACAACAAAGAGTTTTATCTCGACTTAGGTGAACTGCATGTGATGGCGTCAACAATTACATTCTCAAGGAACATTGACTACAGACAAACGACTGGTAATAAAATTGTAGCTGAAACTTCTGCACTATATACGATGAAAGAAAAATAGCTACATAAAGCGTCGATCCCATGTGATTGGAATAAAAATAGGATGATGATAATGATAACTCTTCATCATTTCAGCTCATTTACGTCCCATTGCTGCGCTCGAGCCTGCTCCCCAATAGAAGGGAAATTGACCTACTATAATCAAGCTGGTCAGGTCGAATTTTCCTTCTCTTACATATCCCTTAGTCGTCTTTTACGACACGGGTTAGATAGGGAGTTGTGAATTGTATTCTTACTCCGTCACCACATTTTTTTTTTCAAAGATAACCCTTCTTACATCAAAATCATATATTTAGGGTCATTTCATTCATTTTATGTTATAATGGTATAACTAGTACCAGGTCCTAAAACGCGAGCAGAGTAATGTTAAAGAAAAACTTTGAACAGATACGTGAAAAGCTTTAAACAGATACGATACGTAATTTGGTACATTTGATCAAAAAAATACATTCGATTAAAAAGATTGATTGAACTAAAATTGAAATGACCTTTGACTGTGGATCTAACGTAGATTTTAAATCCAATTTACAGTTGTAACTCTATTTCACGGGACTATTTTTACAACTGATTGCAAAATGGCTATCTAATATTGCCATTTAAAATGTCTGAAAGCCTAAAATTTAGTTTTTTATTTGATCCAATTTCAATTTAAAAGAGAAACCATTTGGACACTGATTCGATTTTACAGTTCACGTTTGTTAGAAAGCTCTAAGTCGTGATAGACACTTTAAGGTAGCTGTAACTACTGTATTGAAAGAAAAACTTTTATTATGTTGTTTTTGAATATCATGAAGTAAAATCTTTTGATTTTTTTTTCTACCTATTGTTGGATCCTATATACTTAGATACAATATAAAATAAAAAAATATGTGCGTATGTCGCGTTTAATTATTTTTTTTTTTGCCGATTGTGGCAGATTAGTGCCATTATGTGCTGCTAGCACATCTGATAGTACCTACTTGATACTGATTGACCTTTGTAATACCAGGGGCACAGCTAAGCCGTGGCAACGCCTGGCTGTGCTCCTGGTATTGCAAAGGTTTATGTGCGGCAGTATCACTTACCATCAGGTGTGCTGCTTGTTCGTTTGCCACTGTTGGCAATAAAAAAAGAACATGCATAAGTTCAAAGCTTTTCATGTATTGACTGAGAAATTTACGATTCTTAACTCCTCACTGTTCCATGGTTGGGTGTTTATAAGCTTAATAAAAATTTAAAATGTTAACAACAAAATTAAGCTATGAATAAGTAATACAGGAGCATAAATGGCACTGTGGGTAATCTGGATACAAATACAATTCCTTAAAACAGTACTAATACTTCCTTAGTCATTGTCATAAGCGACGCAGTCCATTTGTTTTAGTGATAAACGGTGTAACCGATATTGACTATCCGTTATTTTTTTAAAGCACGCATCCTTTGCTAAGTCTCAGAGTCTCAAAAGATTTCAAAAATGTAAAATTCGTCATCATTTTAGCGCATACACATCCCACTGCTTCAAGTCTCATTCACAGTAGGGAGGGAGTTGACTTACTCTACTAGACCTGACTAGTTGGTACAGGGTTTCATTTCCAGTATTCATTTTCTTCAATAAAGTTTATAAATATATTATAATCTTTAGTCATGTTTTACAATATCCATGGGCAAGATAACGCTGTGAAAGATATTTTAACTCCGTCACCACACAGAAAATTATACAATTAACAGACATATACTCAGATTTAGAAAAATCATTTGTGGATCAAACAATGTTTTTGAAACAAACACACGGCGCTTGGCACGGGATCTTCATGTATAGGTTTTGTCATCTGTGCAATCATATATTAAATCTATTTTAGGCTTAAATATATGTATGTGCAAATGCCCAATCACCCTTTTCACATTTTAATGACATATTACGTCAGTATATCCAAATTGTTTAACGGTCGCGGGGGAAGCGACACGCGGGGTATGCGCCTACCCAACAGGTGAACACGCACCTGCCAACCGTCGCTTCCTTTATGCGCTTGACATTACGATCGGTAGATTAGACTTATGGATCTTTACAGCAAAATACTGGATTCTTTGAATGTGTGGTTTTTTAATACAACTTTATTGTTCTTCAAAACCGTTATTTGTAATTGTGGTTAATTATTTTCGGAGAAATAGATGTATTATTTTAACATTAAGGGAAATAGAAGATACCAACTACTATCACACGATTAATTAATGTACATTTACAAGAAAGAAGGCATACAATTTACCAACGAATTGTGTAAAAAAGAGTATGAAGACTCGAATAGAAGTAAGAAGATTTCTTGATACCCTATTCCTTTATAGGTATCCTATGCCTTTCTTTCTTGACCTTAACCGTGGGATAGTGCGTCTATTCGTAATATATTGCCCAATTCAATGACTTAAATTGTGTTCTACAGTTCTCTGTGACTTTTAAGACATTTTCAATTTCTTCATATGAATTCTTCAATCATGTCTGTGAAACAATCAGTGACAACATCACCCGTTGTTTTCACAGATTTCCGTATTCTGATTTTCATCACGTGCAGTAATCCCGACTAGGTATTTCCGCAGCACGCTGAGTGAAAAACGGAAATAAGGCACCTAATTATGTTGAATATCAATATTTTCACTATGAACAGATAAGAATAAGAACCCTTCTTTTGGGGGGTGGGTTGCGGTCGGCGCGCTCCTCGCACCACTCCGTCCGGGGTGACAAAGGGGCGTAAGCACGCACACCCACAACCCACCCACGTGCACGTCGCCTTCGTCGTTGGGCCGACCACCGGAGTAGGGTTACTTGTCATCAATGGTCGGCCCGACGGAATACCCTCTATTTGGGGTACCGTCCCATCGACCAACGTCTCCACCTCGGGGAGGACGGCGGTCTTTCCTTACGCGGTCAGCCTCTCGGCGGGTGACGGACAAATCCCCAGTCACGTCACCCGCGGCCTCGGCTAGGGCGGCATGAGGCGCAAGTACTCGCGCTTACGCCGCCCCAGTCGCCGACGGAAGAATAAGAACCCTACAGATTGATATTATTGTAAGTGTAAAATTATATTTACGATTTCACTGTATTGAATAACAGCCTATTCTCGACTCTACTCAAGAAAATTGGCGAAGGGAAATTCATGTGATGCATTATCTTAATCATGGTTACAGCAAAATTTAAATAAAAAAAGAACACAAAGCAGTAATGAGGTTTGCCGATAGAAATGAAAACATAAAACTATAAACAAACATGAATGTTGTAAAGTGTTCGAAATATCGGGCAATAATAAATCAAAACATGATAAAATCCGTAAAAGTCATTTTATTTACAATGTTTCATCACAGTTTCAATGTACTCTACCATTATTTTTTTTTTTTGGGACTAATCCCACCACACATTCCCACCATTGTAACTCCTGTAAGCCAGGATCCACAATGGTCTCCATAAATGACACCGAGGTTTGACCCTCAGGCAGTCCCGGGATATGATTTAATTGTCTTGGGACCCGCAACAAATTTAATTAGAAAAGATTAAAGAGGAGGAGTTGGAAAGTGAGATTCCACTTCCCTCCTAGGCAAAGCGGGAGACAGGAAAACAAAATGACTAGTCAGCCAATAAGTAAAAAGGTGTACAGCTATGATAGCGCAGCAGTACGGCACCACAGATACGGAAGAGCTTAACCGGGCCTATATGTGAGCGTTAAGATTGATTGCTACAGTAGGTATGGCAGAAACGCATGAACGCACGGCAATTTTCTCGAGTTGCTACAAGATCCGTATAGTATACTACCCCACAGGTGACTTGCAAACTGTTTAACATAAGGTTACGCTCGTTTTGCCAGAGATCGCACTCCCAGAGAATGTGATGTGCTGATTGTTCATACTCGTGGTCAGATGTGGAACATTGATATAATAGTGATGGTACGAGTTTAAAAGAAAATAATTTACTTTTAAAGTTGCCATGGCCAGTTAAAAATCTGGCCACGAAGTGGTCAACCTCTAGCCATACCTTCTCCAGGCGCTCCCGGATGCATGGAAAAAATAGATAAAGATGACGACCTTTCGATGATGAATCCCATCTTTCTTGCCATTCAGTTAAAAGTTCCTCATAGACAATGGATTGTGGTGCAAACAATCTAGCAATTTTATTTCGGTCGCGCGGTAGAAGGAAATCTGTATTCATAGTTTCCTTTGTGGTGTAATACATTGACGCTCGTCTCTGAATCTCCAAATCAACCGGAAGTACACCCGCGAGTACTGGTAAGGCCTCGGTACTAACCGTTCTATAGGCTTTACATAAGAATATTAGGGCCAATCGTTGGCTCTGTAGTAATTTAAGGCGAGCCGCCCCTATGGTGGCCCTATCGGCCCATACAGGTGCAGCGTAACAAATACACCCCAAATATGTGGCCATGTATATGGTTTTAAGTGTATTAAAACGAAGGCCCCAAGTAGACGTGGATATTCTAGTAAGCGCGTAGAAATTCCGTTTCGCTTTTTCGCCTACAGTTTTAATGTGCTCAATAAATGAAAATTTTTTTTCTAAGACTAGGCCGAGATAGCAAACTGATTCTTTCTTTTTGACAGTCATATTATTGAATTTTATACGCGGCGCCGATTGTAAATGTCCTTTTAATAAAAGATGATATGTTTTTTGTGGTGCGAAGGCAAGCCGGTTTCGTGTACCCCAATCGAATATATCATTGAGGCATGTTTCCGCTAATTTCTCTAAACCATCCCTTGTGTTCGATTATATAAGTAAAAGTCCGTCGTCTGCATAGCCGATCAGTAGACAATTTTTCGGTAGAGGTAACTCGAGAAAATCGTCAAAACCTAAATTCCATAGATTCTGACTTAATACCGAACTTTGAGGGCAGCCCATCGTCAGTGGTTTCGACACAGCATGGTGACCAAGTTTCAATTTAGTCGAGCCATTTAAAAACTCTATCATTAGATAAATTAGATTTAAATTAATACATTTTCGTAATACAATATTTACTATAAATTGAAGGGTTAATATTTATTTAGCTGTGTGGTAGCGGCTTCGAATACTACCAACCCTTGCTTTGCTCGTGGATATCGTAAAAGACGACTAAGAGCCCTAGATTGACCCGGACCAACTCCATCTGGTATCATTTGGGTCAACGATTACATTCCCAAGGAGAGTTGACGTCAGGCAGGCGGCCGGTCATAAAAGTCATTGCCGAAACTTTTGCAATATGTCAAAACAGATGACATATTGCGTCGACCCCAAGTAATTGGGATAAGAGCAAGATGATGATGAAGGGTTAATATTTAATAACCAAAAACATTTTTTTTATATAGAATCATTTTATTTTTGTACGGGGAATAAATTTGTAACTAAATGTGAGTCAAAATTTAATAACTATTTCTGTAGCGGGTAGATATGACCACTGAAGTCAAGGAACTCTGCACCGGTGGTCGGGCCAACGACGAAGGCGATGTGCTATACCTATTCGTACCGGCTCCATCTGGGGCGACAGAGGGGCCTCTGTCGCCCCGGATGGAGCCGGGCGACGAGTGTGCCGACCGTAGCCCACCCCCAAAAAAACGAGTAATAATACAATGACTTATTAGATATGAGACACCTTCGTCCTCCCAAGACCATGAACACTGAAAATGATTCGGAACATCGGCAAATCAAATATTAACGCTTTAAAATACGTAGAGATATTTATTTTTCTTAAAATGAAGTGAATATTTTATTTATTTTAACTTCATTATAAAAAAGTATTTTAAATATTACATTTTATGCTATCAGCGGCTACAAATACTACCAAGTCTTATATTGCTTGACTTTGTCGTGAAAGATAACTAACAGCTTTACATCCATCTGGAATTCTGGATCAACACCATCTGATGTCGTCATCTTAACAATTAAAACCTAAGAAGAGTTGACATCAGGCAGGCGGTCGGACATAAAACTATTGCTAAAACTTTTGCAACATGTACAATGAAAGATATGTACATATTGTATTGACCCCAAGTAATCAGAATATGAACAGGATGATGATTAAATATTCATCATCATCATCACAGCTCATACACATCCCACTACTAGGCTCAAGCCTCCTCCACGTTGAGAGGGAAATTGACCTACTATACCACGCTGGTCAGGCGGGTTGGTACAGGGTTTTATTTCAAGTTATACTTCTCTTGCATAATTGTTATATGCACAATATATCCCTAGGTCGTCTTTTACGACACCCAAGGGGAAGAGAGGATCTGATGAATTGTATACTTAATCCGTCAGCACACGGAAAATTTTACACTTCGGTAAAAAAAAAATACTTTTCTATCAATAATCGATGTAATATAGCCCTCGATATAAATAAAATAAAACTAAATAACAAACACCACTTGTAAAATAATCAACATTACAAACAACAATACGAACGTGAGCTATCTTTGAAGGTATCCATATATCTAATTTTGAAGCAAAAATGTACTTTAACTGTATTGAAATAATACATAACAGTCCGCAAAACTAAGATTGTATAATACCAGTGAAATTGTTTTTGCTTCGGCACGCGTCATCTAGACCACTTCAGGGTGATCAGTTGATAGGGCTGTTCCATTTTCTTTGTTAGTTACTTTTTTAATCTATATGGAATCGTGACTATTGGCTTTTGAGCATCTATCTTCACGGTGCGTTTTGTCTTAAAGATTGGTAGCGTTTTAAATCATAGGTCTATTCGTTTAATAATACCAAATTTTATGCGTTGTCATACTAAACATTTAGTAGGCTATAATAGGAAAAAAAAAACTATAAATTTCTCTTATGTGCAGGTGGACTTAATAAATAAATGGTATTTTCATTTTGGATTTTATGTTCTTAGATTAATCTTTAGGATAGATAAATATTTAGCCGAGGCCGTGGGTAACTGGACCGGGGAGTTAGTCCGTCACCCGCCGAGGGGCCGACCGCGCGACGACGACCGACGTTTCCGACCAGCGGGGAAATGATGGTCGAGGAGAGGGTACTCCTCAAGGAGTTTTCCGTCGGGCTGACCACTGACGACAAGTCACCCTAATCCGGTGGTCGGACCAACGATGAAGGCGACGTGTCACGGGTGGGTTACGGGGCTACGCGCGCCGCCCCTCTGTCGCCCCGGACGTAGTCGGGCGACGGGTGCGCTGACCGTAGCCCACTGCAAAAAAAGGTATAGATATATATATTTTTTTCAATCTCATTGAACCTATGAATAATAAATAATAATATCTAATTTATGTGAATTACTAATGTACTGCCATTATTTTGTTTCAGTATTGCCGTAATCCCGCGACATTGGTATTAAAAATAACATAATTAATTGTGAATTGAAAAGTGTATCGTAAAATACGACTAAGGGATTAATGATTATAACATCTATGCCAGAGAAAAAAATCTCGATATAAAACTTTGTAGCAACACGTCTGCCTAGCATGGTAAGGTTAATTGTCTTCCTATTATGGAGGATGGTCAAGCCTATTTGATCTACTTATCCATCACGGCGCTATATCTTATATATAAATTTCTTGTGTACGTGTGTGTCACTGAACTCCTTCTAAACGGCTGAACCGATGTTGAAGAAATTTTTTGTACGTGTTTAAGGGGATTCGAGAATGGTTTAAATTCACAATTGGACCCGGTGGCGCTGAAATCCTTTTATTTTATTCGAACAGAACAGCGTCTGTTGGGTCAGCTAGTATATGTACATCTTTCTTGAAACATGAACTAACTAATGAAATACTATTTTGTGGAATTCAACTAATAGTTTCTAAGATTAGTCCATTCAAACAAACAATCTATTTAGTTTTCTAATAGTAATGTAGATATCTCAATTAATAGATATAAGGCATGAAGATAAAGTGAAATTAATGATTATTTTCATAGCACTATAACATTTTTTATTCTGTAATTATGTATTTTAGCAATATGCGTATAATAGTGAAATAAGGTTGTTTTTATGGATTTTTTCTCTCTTGTGATTGATTTTTAATTACTCGATGTTTCCCCGGCATCCTCAAGAGTCCTCGGGAAGGAGTCCTTCCATGACAATGAACGTAGTAAACATTTCGAAACGCCGTCCAATTAAACACCATAAAATCGTAAAATTTATGCAATAAGATCCGTAAAAATAATTATACTTCAATGCATAATACACGCGTAAACATCAGAAGTCATTATTTATTGCAAATTATGTATATCAATATGTTTCATGTTTCAATCAAGTACAAATATGCAAAATCTTAAAAATTTTATGCAATAATAATCACATCCCTAACATTTTATAAGAACGATTGGCGCAATGTGCCAATAGCAAATAGTAAGTTTTTGTTCCAGCATTAGACGAAATTACACTTCCATCGCGTATTTGCTTGCGGTTCAAATAATATTGAACTGAGCTTCAATAATATATATTTATAAGTTTTGTTTGCTTAGTATTTGAATTGTAAATGTTTACTATATTATTTTTTGTTCTATGCTCTTGTGATGGCGGATTAGGAATACTTTATTTCTTCATAACTACTTACTTTCTGCGTGCGTCATAGCGCTTGATCAACAGAGGTGAACCTATTACGCATTGTTTTTTTATTAGAATGATTTTGTAATACAATCCCATAATTGTTAATTCCTTTGTTTTTTGGGATGGGCTATGGTCAAAGCAACCACCGCCAGGCTTCATCTGGGCCACGCGCTGCCCCATAGCCCACCCGTAGCATATGGCCTTCGTCGTTGGGCCGACCACCGGTGTCGAGTTCCTTGTCCTCAGTGGTCGGGTAATTGTTACTTCCTTAAGCTAGAATTCATAATGGTCTTCTTAAATGACATTAAAGTTTGGCCCTCAGACGATCCTGTGGAACGCTTTTAATTGTCTCCACACCCGCCAAATATTTAATTGGAAAATTAAACCGGAAATGATTCATTCCATTTGAGTCCTATGCAATATAGGAGACAGGACACAAAATTGACTAGTTAACTAATAAATAAAAGTATGTAAAGTTACGATAAGTGTGGCAGTTACAATATCATGGATACGAGAAGCTTAACGGGCTCTATATGCTGACATTACGTTGGTTATTATTATTTATAAAAGTAATGAAATCCTAAATTAGTTGAACAATTTATTGATAATGAGAAGAAAACCCTAACAGTGATATATGTACATAAGAACTGAAAAGAATAAAAAAGTCTTTTACTAAAATAGATAATTTTCTATATTAATTACTGCTTAGCAATAGAACTATTGCACCACAAACATTGCTAAGCTTTGTTCTGCTTTACCGTGTGGTGACGGAGTAAAAATATAATTGGCCACCTTCTCTCTCGCCCGTGGGTATCGTAAAAGACAGTTAAAGGATATGCATATAACATCTATGCAAGAGAAGGCAAATTAGAAATCATATCATCGCAGCCCAAATACGTCCCATTGTTGGGCTCGGGCCTCCTCCACAATGGGAGGGAATTTGACCTACTATACCATGCTGGTCAGACATGTTGGTATAGAGTTTCATTTCGAGTTTTCCTTCTCTTGCACAGATGTTATGTGCACATTATATCCCATAGTCGTCTTATACGACATCCACGGGCAAGATAGGGAGTGGTGAATTGTATTCTTACTCCGTCACCACACGGAGAAATACCTTAGACCGGAGAATTACCTTAGACACCAAATTAGAAATACCTTATAAGAATACATCTAGCCAGCGTGGTGTTGTAGGTGAATTTTTACTTTGGTGTGGAGGAGGCTCGAGACCAGCAGTAGGACGTATAGGAGTTGAAAATAAAATAATAATGAATGATGACATATTCTCCTAAATAAATTCTCGCGTCATTGAAAATTACCCTCAATATAAACAATTTCATTTAACATTAATAAAATGATTATACGGTTAACTATTCTTAATCATTACAAAAATATTTCAACCGTGAATATTTCACCGCGAATAAGTCACACAATTAGATACCAATTGCCTACCGTACCCAGTTCGAACATCCACGCCACCGTCGTCATAAACAAAGATTGGACCCCATTTCCAAGTTATGTACCTTAAGCACGCCATCTTGAACATTATACTAGTATCATAAATTTAAATCTTCGCACCCCGATGCTGCTTTGTGCAAATCGAACATCGATGATTTATGAACAATTATCGATTAATTCAAGCAGCGATCGTAAGTTTAATCGAGATCATTAAGGACTCGATTCGAATGAACAAAGTGACAGACTTTAAATCATACTTGATCTTTAAAGTGTTGGTAAATTAACACCTTGCTAATCATTTTATGGAGGATTTTAACAATAATAAAAACCAATAGCGAGAAAAAATAATATAGCGAATTTATCATTAATATAAAGTAAAATGTAATCATGGAGGAGGCTCAAGCGCAGCTGTGGAAGGTACGTAAATTGATGATGATGCTGACGTCTATAATATTATCATCATCAACAGCCTATTAATGTCCACTACTCATCTCTCTCTCTATTTATAAGCGTCCCCGAAGGGAGATCGCGTATTTCATTTTTACGATACCCACGCGGAAGTAAGGGTGGTGATATATTGTATCGATATCTATCACTATACTAACGTTATTTATTTAATTTAACAATAAACAATATCTGTAAAAATCTTCGTAATTAATTTTTTAAAGGGTAATTTAAAAAAAAATTAAAAGCCAAACTCGTGTATATAGTGATACTTCTTTTGAGGACTTAGAGAAAAATGATGACAATGATTTTTTACAATGCATGCCCACACACACCATTATGAAAAATCGATACTCTGAAGTTAGTCAATGTTTATTAAGGTACGCGTGCACGCCCTACAAAATGTCAACTAGATAATGCGTTAGGTATAATTATACTTTCAATGTATTTTTTTTCTATTATTAGTGTTGTTTTTTTTTTAAATGAAGGATAACATGAAGGATAAAATTTTAGGAAGATTTTTATCTTGTTACGCTACAGAAAGTTTATAATTTTATTCCTCTTTCGTGTGTTTCGTGTTTCTTACGTGCGTACATGTACACACACAATTTTAGACTTTTAATATCTTATTTAAAATTTCGTGATTTAAAATAAAAAAATAATCATTAAGACTAATAAAAAAAATATTTACAATGGAAGGGCAGTAAAGAATAATATTTGTTTTTGAAGAAAGAAGAAAAGAATAAGAAAATATTTAAGGAAACAATTAATTTGACAGGCAGTTTATAAAAAAAAAACTCAAGTGAATTGCTGCATGCCACAATACGTCTGCATCTTAGCATATTTCAGGTTAAAAGAACCTGCACTGATCTTCCGTGGAGGCACTCTCTACTGCTCGAGTCAACATTTTAAACCTTTTTAAGCAAATAAATAAATAGAAAATAAAATCTCAAAAATAATAATTAAATCAGCCCATTACATAGCATAAAGTTTAGGTTAAGTATACAATATTTAATTGTCCGTTTTCCTTATTTAACTGTGAGAATCGTGAAATCCGACGGCGGCGTTTCTAGGAAAATTGGCAGTTTCTGTGAAACTGCGAATGATAACTATGATCATGATCCTTGTGCTGACCGTGGCGATTATAACACTATACCCAGGGATTACTTTTTCGCCTGGCTAGAAGTTTAGAAGGAAGAATATTACTCTGTACAAATATAAACATACTTATTTTGTTCGCTTGAGTGAGAACACAAGATAGGGACACTACTGTACCCGACTAGATGCATAACTCCGTGATTGTACTAGCAACTGATCAGTTTTTATCGACAAAAATGGGAGCAATACTCATCAGATAGCGTTATAAAAACCCGATGACGGCCGAATACAAAGGCGCCACCGTCTCGCCTCGATTACGCTCTATGACAACGCAGTTTGTTCCGAACAACACTCCATATTGATCCAAACAGTTCATCTATTTTGCTTTAGCTTTATTAGATTTTTTGTTCCGCTGATAGTGTTGAGTAAACGCCCAATATCTCTTGATCTCAATAACGAAGCGGTTTCTGTGAAAACCGGGTCATATTGTATTGGTTTATTCTGGTTAAAGGTACATCGACTCCCGTCGCGCGAACTATGGTATTGTGTAGCCGCGCCTATCTCAATTGTTAGTTTAATCGATCTTTTTATGATCACCGTTTGAATTATCAATGCAATACCTATAATGATCGTCTTAAACTTTAAAAAAAATAATATAGTATTCAATTATATAGACAATTTGTTTAGAAAAGTATTTATTTGTTTAAATCTTAAAATAAGTTCTACGTAAATTGTTAATTTTTTTTTCAGACTCACCAATAGATAAATAGCCGTCTAAAGTATTACTTGTATGTTTTGTAAATGATTCATCTTAACTCTTACTATGCATAGTATATTTATGATATCTAAAGTACGTGTGGCCTTCTCTGTAGTGAAGGAGTAAGAATATAATTCACCAAAGCGTCTCTTGCCCTTAGGTTTCGTAAAAGAGGACTAAGGGATTAACTACACATATAACATCTATGCAAGAGAGGAAAAACTCGAAATAAAACACTATAGCAACACGTCTAACCAGCATTATATGGTAGGTCAATTCCACTCGTATTGTGAAGCAGTCTCGAACCCAACAATGGGACGTTTATGAGTTGAAATTATGTAATACTAGCAACCCGCCCTCGCTTCGCTTCGGTTTCAATCGCTTAAACCCGCGTAGTTCCCGTTCCTGTGGGAATACCGGGATAAAATATAACCTATGTTACTCCCTGATATTATAGCTTTCCATTGGTGAAAGAATTTTTGAAATCGGTTCAGTGGTTTAAGCGTGAAAGCGTTACAAACAAACAAACAAACATCCTTACTTTCGCATTTATAATATTAGTATGGATACTCCATTTGCTTTGAATTCTTGATAGACGTTTTAAAGATTTTATTAGATCTAAGTAAAGAACAAGATAGACGACTCTGCATAATTATATATTAATTATTTTGTACCCGATTATTGTCTAAGTTATACTACTTAGTTAACTATAACTAGTATTAGGTATATATTAGTCTCATAGTTGCAATAGGACAATTGGGGAAAAATTAATACATTAAAAGATTATCTGCTGTAATGGTATTAAACCGTATTGTAAGTTTTCTTTCCCTTATCGAGCTCTGCATATATAGAATACTAACTTCTGTTATATTATTATTGTGGAAGGGCGTACCTATCGTATGTATTAGAAAGACGTTATTATCACCATTTCATCAACATCTCAACTCATACACGTCCCAATGCTTCACAATAGTAGCGAAATTGATCTAGTACACACCATTGTTCAGACGAATAGATTTTATTTAGATATTGCCTACTCTTATAGTTTTTTTTATATGTTAACCGTAGAATTGTCTTAGTAAATTGTATAGTATATATACATTCGTGTTTGATGTTTTGGTTCCAAACCCAATTTAGTGAATGAATATTTGTCCAGCGTACGACAGGATATATAAAAGTATTTCGTCTGTTTCATAATAATGGGAGCAATAAATCTGGATGACTTTAAATAAAGACAACTTTTGCATTTTTGCCTTAACCCTTGAATGCAAAGTTACAATGATGGATTCTATTGGCTACAACTATTGATATGCAATATATAAATGGATAATAAAATATATATATGGTATGTAGATGTAGATTTTATAACAAAAAAAAATCTTATATGCATATATAGACCTCATAAGTCCTCATAGTCGTGGGAAACACAGTTTAGATCAATATTCTTTCTTCAGTTATTATGTTATAACAATTTATTATACGAGCAATTTTAATGGAACTTCTTAATGAAGTATGTACGTTTTACAAGCATTTCTAAAAACTATTGACGAGTGAACCGACAAACTTAATCAATCAGAAACTTTTAATACATGATAAATCTAACGCGATACAATTATAAAGTTGTTCTGTTGGGTGGTCTTTTCGACCACCATCGACCACTTTCAACTATTTTCGACCACCGGAACGTGGGTCTAAATGATCACGATTATATTGAATTGTTTATTAACTATCTAAAACGGCGTAATTTGAAAGCCTAATCATTTTATGTTTATGATATGATTAATAGGAGCAGTATGGATAAACGCCGATGGAAATGAGGTCATTTTCGTTTAACGTGATTTGGTCGAAGTTACGTAAAGTTGAATTTCTAATTTATTGAAGGTTCATAATTGAATCTAAATGTTCCTTCATTCAAAAAGTGTGTAATTTGAATCTGTAGCAGCATGAGAGATCGCCAGTTTCATTAATAATAAATTAATGATTACATTTATAAATTTACTTCTAAGTAGTTAATTAATATTTCATTAATAATAATAAGAAAGGGAAATTAATTAATAATCGATTAATAAGAATAATTAATATAATGTATCATCGGACTCTTTTTGTGATTAATAAAAGAAAAGGCTGAGCCACATCAGATACATCGGCGAACAGCTTCCAGCCGTTCACGCCTCTGTATTTTTTACCAAAGTAATCAGAGTAACATTTTATTTTTAATACACGAAAATTATTTTTAGAAGAAGATAAAAAAAACAAATATTTTTGTCCATTCAAAGATGTGCTCTCATATTGTCTTATATTTATTACGAAGAATCTTTTGCACTATGTTGTGCATTTAAAGTGATAATTTTCTTACCACTTAACCACTTCCAAATCTACAGAAATCAGAAGTGTTGTAAATCACTTGTTCACAATTCACATCAGTTCATTTATCATCTTGATTTCCCAGATTCGTTTTTCGGTCATTATAAGTCGACATATAAAAGTGCGCTACACACATGAAAATAAAAAATAGCAAGAAAACTAAGACTACAATCCTACTGGTTAGCGTATCTATACCAATAAATAAAATTGGAGTGTCTGTTTGTAATGTCAAAATAATAAGCTTTTTTCATGCTCACACGTTTATTTGCACGACACCTATGCCTAAAATAGCAATTAAAAAATTTTTATCTATCTGTCTGTCTGTTTGTTCCGGGTAATCTTCAAAACGGCTGGACCAATTACAAAAATTCTTTCACCAATGGAAAGCTATAATATCAAGGCGTAAACTAGGCTATATTTTATCCCGGTATTCCCACGGGAACGGGAACTACGCGGGTAAAACGACTATAACCTATAACCGAAGCGAAGCGAGGGCGGGTTGCTAGTTATAATATAAAAATCTTCTACTATTATCACCATGATCCTGATCTTTTCCCATTTACTTCGGGTCGACACAATATACACTCTGTTTTAACAATACATATTTTTTTATTTATTTATTTTTTTTTTTTTAATTTTAAGACAACACCCTGCACCAAGGAAATAATCCTTGTATTGCTGGGAACTTTACAAACATATGATTAATGGACACAAATTACATCCAGACTCAGAACAACAAGTTGTTGATCACACAAAGTGTTGTCCCGCGTGGGATTCGAACCCCCGACACTGGCGTTGTAAGTCACTATCTTAACCACTACGCCATCTGTGCAGTGGAAAAGCTATTGGCTAAAATTTTATGATCAGCCGCCTGCCTAATGACAACCTCCCTTGGGAATATAATTGTTAATCTGACGGCATCAGATGGAGTTCGCCTAGGTCGATGACAAACTCTTAGTCATATTTTACCACACGCAAGATGTGGACTCTTGAATTATATTCCTATTCTATCGTTACACGTAAAAATTAGTAATATAAAGTTATTAATTAAGTTAAGTAAATACGAAAGGACTATGAACACCAGAAAAAAATCCCCTAAAATCAGTAAAAAATAATTTTATTTAAAATATTGAATAATCGCGTTAACATCATACACCGTTATGCAACATTATAATTAATTAATGATTAGATTTTAAAATAAATGTATGTCAGACAATTTAACTATATCAATTTGATCACGTCACACTTATTAGCAAATACAAGCCTTTTTATCTGAACACCCCGTATCAATAACCCCAAACTACTCAAGTAATAACATTAATCATCGTCATTACAAAATTGTTATATATAAATCAATAAACATAATTTATTAGTCGATTCAGTGAAAGTATGATTATATCAGTCACTTATTTACAACACTAGTTATGTAAAACATTCTTACCAATTTATTTATATAATTAATAAGATGTATTGATAAGTTGATTGGGGTGTTTGTGTAATAACAACATTCTCAAGTGTCATCTAAATTTTGCGATTAATTAGATAAAACTGTATAGTTGTGGCATGTGATGACGAAACAAGAATACAAATTACCTCTCCCTCTTATCCGTGGGTGTCATAAAAGACAACTAAACAATATAATATATTATACAAATCACTTTCCGTGAGGTGATGGAGTAAGAATACTATTCACCACTCTCTATCTTGCCCGTGAATGTCATAAAAGATGACTAAAGGATATAATACGCATATATCATCTATGCAAAAAAAAAGCTCGAAATAAAACTTCATACCAACCTGTCTGATCAGCATGGTATAGTAAAGTCGATTTTCCTCCTATCGTGGAGGAAGCTCGAGCACAACAATGGGACGTATATGAGCTGAAATGATGATGATATAGATCACATTTATCCAAATGGTGAAAAACTCGAAATAAAACTCAAAATGAATATCAACTCTATATTTTGCGATCGCTAGTATTACTCAAAGTTCTTGTTAAATAAATGAAATATAAATTTAGCTATACAACAGAGTTCAATTCGATATTATAATAAAGCACGTTTGCAATTTTAGAAGCGCTGGCGTTTTGTGTTACCAGAGGCTCTCTCGACAAAGCGTGACGACTTAAAAGCTATAATTTTATCACTAACAACAGTCTAAGATACTCGGCAATAAGGTAAGTACCGTTAGACACAGAGAAATAATTAAGTACATATACTTACATTAGAACTACAATGTTAATATTAAGTGTTTGAATAACTACGTTCCTGCGTGGTTATTTCATTATCTACATAGCAATTACAATTAAAACTTGCCATTTTCCCTTCTCAATGTAGAGTTTTATATCCGTAGCAATGGATATGATGTGCTGAAGGATTGATATATAGATAACTTAATTGTATTGTCATGCGTTCATCCAATAGTCTGTTGTTGTCATCGCCATCAAACGAGGTTTAAGAACATTTTCTTCACGGTAGCCAATGGCATAGCTGCGCCCCTAGTATTGCACAGGTCCATGTGCGACAGTATCGTTTACCATTTGCTTTTCTTTTATTTTTTTTTTATGGGTGGGCTATGGTAAGCGCGCACGCAGTCCATTCCGTCCGGGGCGACGAAAGGACGGCGCGCGGGCCCATAACCCACCCGTACTCACGTCGCCTGCGTCGTTGGGCCGACCACCGGAGCAGGGTGATTTGTCGTCAGTGGTCGGCCCAACGGAATACCCTTTCGGGTACCCTCACTTCTCGACGTCCCTGTCCCGGGACGATGGTCGCCGTCGCGCGGTCAGCTTCTCTGCGGGTGACGGATTAAATTCCCCGGTCCAGTTACCCGCGGCCTCGGCTAGGGCGGCATCAGGCGCTGATACTCGCGCCTGCACTGCCCAAGTCGCCGGCAGCGGAACGTGTGACCGAAGAGAAGCTCCTCTCGCGCACGATCCACCGCCTCCTTCTGTGATAAGACGGCCTCACAGAAGACGGCGATCGCGTCCCAGTTCCTGACGCTGTCGAGCATCTCCCTGGCGATAGTCAGCAGCGTCAGGTCGGCACCGATGATCCCGACGAGTTCACGGCATTCCTCCGCCCACGCAGCACATACCTCGAGCGTGTGCTACGCCGTGTCCTCGTCGCAATCGTAGTGGTGGCAGGATGGTGTGTTCTCCCTCCTGACGATCTTGTGCAAGTACTTGGCGAAGCAATCGTGCCCCGTCAGCACCTGTACCAGTCGGAAGGAAAGCACCTCGTGCTTCTGCTCCAACCACTCCATCAGCACCAGCTTGAAGGCCTCAACGGGCAATGACGTCTCTGCGGGCGTCGCCGTCGATCCGCCAGGCGGTGATCTCTTGCAACGAGATCACACCGCCGCGGGCGCGCGTCTACGACACCCGTCGGTAAATGCCGGCGAGCAGCTCCGCCTCCAGGTCTCACGAGGGAGTTCCGGCCAGGAGGCATGCTGCCTCCGATACCACCATGCGGTAACCACGTATTGCCCTGATCGCCATGACCCTCTGTAGTCGCTACAAGATGGCCCTCAGAAGGACGGTCAGGGACCCCGCCCACACCGGTGCGCCGTACAGGGCCATCGACTGGATTACCCTCGCGTATAGCCGTCGGCACGTAGCGCTGGGTCCACCCACATTCGGCATCAGCCACGAAAGGGCGGACGCCACGCCGACAAGCCGGGCAAATCGCTTACTATATGCTGCCTGCTCGTTTGGTATCATCGGCAATTAAATACATCTGCGGCTAACAATTATATATATTCAACACAAAGAAAAATGTATCGTCATCTTTTATTTTCAATTATAACCTTGATATAAAAACCACACCTAAGTATACAATACTGTTATGAAAGTTTACTGATAAACCTCCAACCCGTGAGGATTAAAAATAAAGGCAGTGGTAAGCGTCAGCTAAAGGGATCATTAGGAGAATATGGATAGCATCAGTCTGCTAGGTAACTTATAGAAACTAAAGCTATCCTCAATCCGTCTACCAAGAATAGTTAAGGCATTATTCCTTTTGAGTAGATTTGCTTTTAAAAGTGGACGTCGATACTATGATATGAGATTCTCATTCACTATGTCAGTGACGATTCCACGCTAATAACGAAACGGATATTGTAAAGTTACTATGTTACGTGCATTTCTGATCATGGCGAATATATTCCTTAAACATGCTATGGATGCGCGACAAAGTCATATTGATAAAATTTGTTGAGGATTACCCCGGCGAGTTATTTGAGTCATGCTTTACCTACTGAGCGCGTTAAAGTCTTTTGACCGGCATATACACATTCGTGATGCCGAGTCAAATTCAATAAGACCATAAAGATCTCTACAAATGTATACATTTATTTTTATACTAGCAAGCCTCGCTTTGCTTCGGTTATAGGTTATAGTCGTTTTACCCGCGTAGTTCCCGTTCCCGTGGGAATACCGGGATAAAATATAGCTTAGTTTACGCCCTGATATTATAGCTTTCCATTGGTGAAAGAATTTTTGAAATCAGTCCAGCCGTTTTGAAGATTATCCGGAACAAACAGACAGACAGACAGACAAAAATTTTTTAATTGCTATTTTAGGCATAGGTGTCGTGCAAAGAACCATGTGAGCATGAAGAAAGGCTATTATTTTGACATTACAAACAGACACTCCAATTTTATTTATTGGTATAGATAAATTACATTATTATTTTATATTCTCTTTTCTTTTTTTAACTCGTTTTGAGCTCGCTTTTAGGAATAGGTAAATATCCAGATCTAAATAATAAATAGCCTATCTCTCCCGTGGTGTAGTAAAAATACAATTATCACAAATTTTCTTTTCCTTTCAGAAAAATCAATTAAATAATTCAAGTAAATATCATTACTCTAAAGAAGACAAAACCAACCCATCTGACTAGTGACAGATTGCAGAAACTGCCACGCATGATCTCTCAGCCAGTGCTTAAGATTTCTTTGGGCAAATAAAAGATAATTACGTATGCTATTCTTAACTCCACAAGAGAAAATTTTCTATACAGCATCTTTCTATTTAAAAAAATTAAGAGATACATAGTTTGCTATTAAAAAATATTATCACAGTTTATATGCGTCCCACTGTTGGGCTCGGCTCTCCTCTACAATGAGAGGGCAATTTACCTACGGTACCACGCTGGTCAGACATGTTGCATAGAGTTTTATGTCGAATTTTCCTTCTCTTGCATGATGTTATCTGCATAATATATCCCTTAGTCGTCTTTTATGACATCCGCAGGCAAGATAGTTATAAAATATAGAAATTACATAATAAAAATCACCCAAGACAATATGCCATACATCGCAAATACCAAACCAAACAGCGTGAAAGCAAGACTAATAGCAATTTAAAACTATTTATATTTAGAAGGTTCGTAGGCGTATACACGCAAGCCTTGCACTGATTTGCATAAAACAACTTCACTGGAGTGTATTAAGATTTAATTGTTGCTTCTGCTACATCTGTGGGATGGGACATGCTCTCAGTCGATAAAAGCCGTACCAACATTTCATTGGCTGGCAATGTATTCTGTTATTTATTGTTAGATTTTATTGCATGGAACTTTATTTGAAGATGAATAAATAAGTGAATTTCTTGTTTGAGTATTAAGTCGTAATAATATGTAATTTATGAGTTATGTTGGCCATGTTTGAATACCAAAGACCTTTTCTTATGATATAGAGCCTTATATTAACAGATCAAATTAGTAAGTATTAAAGAGCATTTTTGAGCTATTGAATATCCACTGAATATAGTTCGGGCTGACCACGTAAACCAAGGAATTGTTATCAGTGGTCAGCCTAAAGGGGCCCTACGCCACTCTAGACTAAAAACCTTTTCTACGATCATATACCATTTGATTATGTGCTGATAGGATGATATTACTTTTAGCATATTTTTTAATAAATAATTGTTATTGTTTTAATAATTAATATCTGGTTGACCGAGCTTCGCTCGCTATATTTTTGTTGTATTTTTGTCGAATTTATTTAGATATATATTAATAAAAAATTAAAATTAAATAATGAAAATAAATATCAAAAATTACAAAAAGAGAATAACAATAACAGCGAGATCCCACGCTGTTTGAATGCCAAAACAAAACAAAATGAAAACTGGACAACTTCCCAACTGAGCTATTGTCATTGTTGACAACCTCTATGAAATTCGAATTCCTATGTAGAGAATGTTAATAACATTTTATATCATTGTATTGATTCATTAGCTAAAAACACCGACAAACAACATTTTCTATAAATAAAACCTAGCTAGATCGATTCTTTGGCCCCTCTAGTATGCCAAACTTCATCAAAATCGTTGGAGCCGTTACCGAGATCCTGCATATATATATATATATATATATATATATATATATAAGTATTGCTCGTTTAAAGATATAAGACTAGATAATTTTCTCTGTAATAACAGAATAAAAATATAATTCAACAATCCCTCTCTTGCTCGTGGGTGTCGAAAAGATGACTGAAGGATTAAATATGCATATAATATTTATGCAAGAGAAGGAACTCTCGAAATAAAACCCTACCTATCCCTACCCAAATCTGACCAATGTGGTATATTGTAAGTCAAATATTACAAAGTGAAAAAGTGCGTATTTAATTTATTAGCGTTATTACTAAACAAACATGAGCATGACTTTGATCTTATTACTGAAAGTCAAGAATAAATCGTCAGTGATCAGGATTTAAATATAGAATCAACATGTGAACCTAGTTGCATGCTTATTATGACACTGGATTGTTTAGATTATCTTATAAACTCTGCATTCAAATATAAATTCTTCTACTGTATTGGATTTCAGAAATAAGCAGGTAACACCACACCCAGATTCAGAATAATAATTTTTTTTAGACCACTGAAGCCAATATGTTCAGCAAATAAATGATATTATTATTATTATCAAGGAACTCTACACCGGTGGTCGACCCAACGATGAAGGCAACGTGCTATACGGGCGGGTTACGGGTGTACGTGTTTGCGCCCCTCTGTCGCCCCGGACAGAGCCGGGCAAGGAGTGCGCAGACCCTAACCCACCGTCAAAAAAAAAAAAAAACAATAATTTTTGGATTGCACAGTAAGTTGTTGAAAATAAACCCTCTATACTCCCCTCAGACTACCTGGACCTTTACGTCATCTGTGCTGTTATATTATACAAAATAAAATTATAATTAAGATAAATTCGAAACTGTCATCGTTTTTATCGAAATTTAGATGCCATCCCTATGAACGTTGACCGAATGCATAAAAACCCAATTACGCTTGACTGACCCAAGATTTAAACTCAGGACCTCGGAAACATTAGCGGTTTGAAGTAGTGCTTGTTACCACAACAACAATAAAAAGAGTAAAGTAGTTTCGAAATAACCAACGGTTTATTCTTTCTTCAAGATATTATTCAAACGATCAATTTATAGTCAATAAAAGTTAATATAAATAATCAACAAATACATTTAAATATTTACCTCTATTAACATTTTACAGACTTAAAAAGGTCCCTAATTCGAGTGTGTTTATGAATATTTACTCGCATAGTAATAGGAGTAAACATTCATAAACACACTTCAAAAAAAATCTAAATTCGTTAATAAACAAGTAAGTATACTTGTTTATTAACGAATTTAGAATTTTTTTCTTAAAGAGACTACCCAAAGAATGTTTCCAATAATTTTTTTTTCAGTGGCTTTAGAACTTTTGCTTAATATGAAGAACATGCCTAAAATCAAATAGAATGTATGAAGCAATTTAGATATGGGTAAGTTTATGATTCCAAAAAAACATGTTAAATTTTTGGAGTTTATTTTTTCGTAATGCTCTACATTCAAGGGAATTTTTAAGTCTCTTTTTTAAATGGGAAAAAAAGTGATGAAAACTTGTATTCTTAGTTCTTGTATATCTATCTATATTTCAGGCAATAAATTTGTAATTTTGTACCAAAGCGATAATATGATCAAATTTATTTACATATATCAGTTACATCCAATTTCTACAGATTCCTATATGCCATAGTTTGTCCATAGAGAAATTAGAAGCTTGCCACTCCATACTTCGCAAGTTTGATCACCGGTATGAGACCAATATTAACAGAACACGTTTTAATGTCGTCGTATAGTCAAAGATCTTTGTTCTTTCATCATCACAATATTAAACGATATACCTATACTGCAGAATATTAGACGATAACCATTTTAGACTCGTAGACTCAAGAGTAGTCCACTGCCGTAACAAAAACAGACATGAAATGGGAGCTCGCACGTTTACCGCGTCTACTTCTCGTAGAGTGAGGACCAGTGGCGGCTGGTGGGTCATCAAAGTGGTGGTGCACTTTACTTCCTCACTAAGTATTAAGATCAGAAATTGCAATGGAACAACGATTTACGTAATTTTTTTTTAAATTATTTTTGAACGCATTACATTTTGTAGGTGTACTTGCGAAGAAAAATAGGCATTTTGTTTTTTTTTTCACACTTTAAAAAATATTTATAAAAGAGGGCCTTGGCGGTCCCGCCAATTTATATCAACTTTATTTTAAAACGTTTTGTTATTGTCTTTAATATAGTCTATATTTATACTCATTTTCACCCACTGTATACACAGTATAAAATAGAACTAAGACCAAAATAAAAAAAAACAATGTAAACAAACCATGTTTAACTCGTCACAGATACATCGAAACTATATCTACTTACTGTACTTAACGAGACATCATCGGCGAATTTCGTCGTAAGTAGAGTTCTCTCGGCAACGTTTGGTTCGCCCGTGCGCCGTACGGGAACAGACTCATTTTTCAGCATATTTCTATGAACTATCTTCTGTCTCACGCGCCAGGCGTTTAACTCCTATCTAATACAAGTTGTATGGGCAGTCCCCGTGCGCTCGCCTCAGCGCACGAGATTTTTTTTACAAGGAATATAAGTTTTAATAGTTTAGTAATGCGCTTATATTGTTTCGTCATAATTTGAAATTTTATTTGTTATATGCTTTTTATGTTCAAAGAATAAATATTAATGGTAATTTAAAAATAAAGATGAAGTTAAATTTTGTAGTTTTTAAATATTTTGATCTGGTGGTTCAGCGCACGAACGCACTTAAGGTACAGCCGCCACTGGTGAGGACTAGACCCTCTAAATTAAAATGAAGCCATTAGAAATTTCGGCCAAAACCTGTCGGAGGTAGGAGCTAGAATGTGATGAACATATCCCTCTCCTTCGGCAATAAGTAAGCGAAGGAACACCGCGAGGTGCTAGAGGGAAGACAGTTACTTGAAACGGGAGTCTCGTATAACCCTTCTCCCTGCCTGGTCCCTGGATACCTTTAAAGCATAGAAAAAAAAAACGCTAAATCTATTTTTGAAATTAGAATGTTTGTCGTAAACAAACAAAGTGATCAACAATTTTAATAATACATTTTGGCATTTGGATTGAAGATCGGCATTAAAATGAGGCGATTCATCACAGCTCATTTACGTCCCAATGCTGGGCCCGAGTCTACTCCACAATAGGAGTGAAATTAACCCACTATACCACGCCGATCAGACGTGATTTTAAAGTGCATTTCGAGGTTTTCATGTCATAGATGTTATAAGCCTATTATAATCCTTTAACGTCTTTTACGACATTCATGGGCAAGATGGGTGGGTGGTGAATTGTATTCTTACTCCGTCCGTGAAGAAAAGTATAAATATGAGTGAATATTAGATATTCGTCTTGCTACATCAGATGTATAATCTGAAAAAAATATGTATACAGCATAAATAAAAGAAATACAAGTTAAATTAATAGTAATTTATTTATTAAAGTACTTAACTAAAATATAAATAATATTCATAATTTAATAATTCGTTGGCCGTAATTATATGTACAGGAAAAAAATGGACGGACGTGAATCACAATATACTTACGTAATGTAGGTATATTTTAAAAATCTTATCTTAAATTAATATTATATTTACAAATACTACAATGTATAAATTTATATAACTTTATTTTGACACCTTATCCGATTAAAATATATTCAAACTGAGGGATAAAATTTTCAAAAACTTGCGATTTTTAACATTTTTTGGACTATTATGACTACTTACGAATTAAAACTATATTTTTGTTGGCAAGATTGTTCAAGTTAACCTAAAACAATAATGTAATTACAAAGATTCTGAAGTTTCTCTTTCTTGATCTCCCTTCCATTTCATTTTATTTTCTCCACAATGTTAGTAGGAGGAAACAGCTCACTATACTATACCTTCCGGTTGGGTTAGTTTTTAGTTATCTTTTACGTCATCCACCAGAAAAGACATAACGTATCTTTCAACTAATACCACCTTTTATATTATTAAAATTTATTTCTATTTAATAAATACTTAATTCCCCAAAATCAATATAGTTCGTGAATACAAAAAGTTATAAACAAATATTATTTACACGTATTATTTGATATCAGAATGCTTCACACTACCTTTTACTGATATATTATATAAAATAATTAAAAATAAATACAAATGTATAAAATAATAACACTTATTTCTAATTATTCTAATATCACACTTTTTAAAATTTGTCTCATCTCTTCATGAATTCTCGTATATTTAAATAATGTAATGCTAATCAATGATTTCAAGTAGCATCTCGTGCACTGTTCCGTTGATGCTTGGCTGTAACAAAAGAAATGAAGGAGATATATAAAGGTAATCCGTTATTAATTTTCTTATGACGCAATAATAATCCAATTCACCACTGCCTATCTTGTCCGTGAATATCATAAAAAATTACTAGTGGATATAATGTACATAAAACATCTGTGCCATAGAAAAAAAACTCTAAAAAAATCCTTTACGACCTCGTCTCACCAGTAGATCAATTTCCCTCCTAGTATGGAGGAGATGCGAGTCCAGGAGTGGGACTTTTGTGAGCTACCACAGTGAGCATAATGACGAAATTGCTTTATTAGAAATCTCAAATTTTAATGACAGGATGAATGAGGAAAAACGTGGATGTGTTAACACAATTATATTCTATAAATTTAACAAAATAAAACAATTAGGCATATATTAAACATTCTGTGTGGTGACGGAGTAAGAATACAATTCACCACCCTCTCTCGTACCCATGGGTGTCGTAAAAGACGACTAAGGGATATATTACGCATATGAATCTATGCAAGAGATGGCAAACTCTAAACAAAACTCTATACAAACCTGTCTGACTAGCATGGTATAGTAAGGTCAATGACTGTACAGATGGCGTAGTGGTTAAGATAGCGACCTACAGCGCCAGAGTCGGGGGTTCGAATCCCACGCGGGACAACACTTTGTGCGATCCACAAATTTCCTTAGTGCAGAGTGTTGTCTTAAATAAATAAAAAAAAAATGTATATCATTATATAAAAAAAAAGATTTTTTTTTACAATTTCCCTCCTTTTATGGCGAAGGCTCAAACAGCAGTGAGAGGTATATGAATCGAAATGATGAATGATGGACATTACAAATTAATCTGGTAATTGATTAGAAATTAAAAAAATTGTTTTTGGTATATGAAGCAAGAATATATAAAATTATATCATCATTTCAGCTCGTATGCGTCCCTGTTGGGCTCAAGCCTCCTCCACAACAGGAGTGAAATTGACCTTACTATACCATGCTGGTCAGAGAGGTTGGTATAGGGTTTTACTTCGAGTTTTCCTTCTCTTATAAAATTATATACTAAACAACAATAAATTATTACCGGTATGCAAAAACAGATGGTTCTTCAGATTGGTATGCTTGGAGAATCCTCTGGAGCATATGTGGCACTTGTAAGGCCACGAGCCGCTGTGTACGTACATGTGTGACTTGAGATCACCCGGTGTTGGGAAAGACTTGGAGCAAAGATTGCATTTATGCGGTTTTTCCTGTGAAAGAAGAACAAAATCTTAATTTTTATTTATATACACGTACCTACGTTTTTCTAACTTTCTAACTTTATTTAGGTTATCCGTGTGGTGATAGAGTAAGAATACATACAATTCATCAGCCGCTTTCTTGCCCATGGATATCGGAAAAGATGACTAAGGGATATCTGGTGCATAAAATAACTATGCAAGAGAAGGAAAACTCGAAATGAAACCCTATACAAACCCGCCTGACTAACGTGGTATAGTAAGTCAATTTCCCTTCCAATATGGAGGAGGCGCACGCCCAATAGTGGGACATATATGAGCTTTGATGATGATGATGAATATTTAGATTATAGGCTTTACGATCTTCTGTCCTTGTATTAATATTATGCTATTGTGCTGCCCCTTTGATGATGGAGTAATAATACCATACTATTAAGCACCGAATTTTTTTACTGACTATGTCCTAAATTACCACATTGAGTTTTATAAAAATAATAGTAGAGACGGAAAACTCAAAATAAAACGATACGTTAACCCCTCTGCCCACTATGCATAAAGCTTGAATCAAATAGTGAATCTTGTTTTGGCTGAAATAGAACGAGGTATGTTAATCTTTACCAAATGGTTAAAGGGTGTATTACAACAGATATTATTTTTCCTATTAAATTATAAAAACGTACAATTACAATCATAATTTGTTCCTATTAATTACGTAAATAAACAATTTATATTTACTTTATTAAAATAGATTCGTACGCTATAATTATCTTAAATATTGTTTTTATAATAAATTTAACGTAAATAAATATGTACACGAGATAAGTACATGGCTGCAAACTAATCGCGAATGTAAAGATTAACGGTGTTTTTCATTGATTTAAAATCAAAGAAAAACACACTTATGAATATTATATTTATTTATCTCCTAGTTTCACGGCTATCTTCCAAGGGAAGATACCCGGTCCTTTGAAAGGCTTACATGGGGATATGGATCCAACACGCAGAGGCCTTTGGAGAAATTTAATCTAAATTTGGGATGGGACGTCTACCGATGACACTCCACATCTGCACATAACACACGTGGACTGCCAACGGTAGGTGTAAAACTATTGTGTGATGATGGTATCTAATACATGATTATGGGGTTGGAGGTTAGATGGACTGCAAACCGAAAACTATTGATTTAAAACTGGCGTCTGCCTTCAATACCTTAATCGTTTTGAACTTTGGCAGACGGCGACTCGCCAACTCACTGAATGGGCCCCCCCAAACGGTCGCCACAGACATGCAGGCCATACGGGCAACAGGGGGGCAACATTGATGCAAGTGGCTTGGGGTGTCGAGCGGTGCGGCGCCGGTTTCACCATCGCAGTGGTTTCCCCGTAGTTATGCCCTTGAAAATGACACTTCCACCCCCGAGCGTATAGCTCTGGCGACCCCTCTCTGATCAGCCACTTAAGGCAAGCCAGAGTTAAGAGTCCTGCGAGCACTCTTCGGTTACCACCCCAGCCAGCCAATAAAGGCGAGCTGGATACGAGGCCCTGACCAACTCTCTGGGGCACTCAGGATCGCAGTGTCGCCACTCACATTCAGCACGCCACAAGCTGCCCTGCGGTTTATTGGCTTTCCTATAAATCTTGTGATACATTTTTTCTTTTATGTCAAAAGAACGTAGAGAGCCATATAATGTTCCTCCGAGGTTTGCGTTAGTCCCATAGTGAGATAACGACTAGCCCAGAGGTTAATATTTATTTTATTATTATATTTTCAAATAATAAAGCGGGTTTCAGACTACGCTATAATATAATAGCTTATAGTATATAGTATATAGCTCATAGCACAACAATATCGCGCACCATACATTGTTAAGGATACGTTCACACTGTACTGTACTATATTTTATGTATGGTGCGCGATATTATTGTGCTATGAGCTATATACTATATGCTATTATATTATAGCGTAGTCTGAAACCCGCTTAAACGTTTCTATTATCAGTTTCTCAGCTGGATTGCTACGCGGGCTGGCTACGAACGTCAAGGAACTCGGTACCAGTGTTCGACCCAATGGCGGAGGGGAGGGAATACTGTGGGTTATGAGGCCGCGCGTCACCCTTTCATCGCCCTAAACGGAATGAAGAAAACTTTGGCCGACCACAAGTACCGAATCCATGACATTCGTAGCCAGGCATTAAATAGAAATCAGGTATTAAATAGAATTACTGTAAAAGAAACTCAATAGAACAATCTAGAATTTAAAACCGAACTTTAACATTAATAGCTACAAATTCATTCAAAACCTACGCTACGAATTCAGTAAGCAATCTATAGAAGCACTTGCTTTAGCTAGGAATACTTACTCACAGCACCAACCACCAGTATTATATCATTTTTCCGAGTGGTGACGGAGTAAGGATACATTTCATCAGCCCAAATCTAGACCGCGATTGTTGTAAAAGATGAATTAGATCTATAAAGAACTTTTATGCAAGAAAAGGAAAACTCGACATAAAATCTTATGCCAACGTATCTGCCTGGTATGGTAGGCCAATCATCCCCCAATTGAAGAGTGGGATATATATGTACTGAAATGATGATAATGATGATACAATATTTATATCTTTATATACATATTTCTTGTGTACACACGTATGCCACTGAACTCCTCCTAAATGGCTGGACCGATGTTGACGAAATTTTTTGTGTGTATTCAAGGGGATTTGAGAATGGTTGAGATTCAAAATTGCACCCGGTAGGTGGCGCTGCTGTCGATTTAAAGGAGAATTCCTTTTATTTTATTTGAAAAGAACAGCGTCTGTTGGATCAGCTAGTATTTATATAAAGCGCCTCAAGAGCACTATTTAAACAAATTGATTGTTTTTCGTATATTTCTTTTTATAATCTTGTTATCATACAACTTTATAATACAGTTATTAATTAAAAAAAAACATATAATTAGGAAGTGATGCTTCCGTGAAACATTGTTTTTTACGGAAGCATGACTTCAAAAGACAGACAGATATATCTTGTTTTTATAATATATAAGTATTTAACATTATTTTTTTTATGGTGACGGAGTAAGAACATAATTCTCCACTCAGCTCGTGGGTATCTTAAAAGGCGACTAAGGGATATAATAGGCAATAAACATCTATGCAAGAGAAGAAAAATTCGAAACAAAACTTTATGTTAACAAGTCTGACCAGCGCGGCTTACAAACTTCCCTTCTATAGTGGAAGAGATTCGAGCCAACGTTGTGAAGGCTGAAATGATGATGATGATTTAATGATACTCCGCTGAGTTTCTCGCCGAATCTTCTCAGCTTGTGGTCGCGTTCTGATCTGAGTGGTAGATTATTGGATTATTTTAAACGATGTGTAAATTTGACAATATGTATATGTCCTTAAGAGGCTTATACAGAATAAATAATTTGAACAGATATATTTTAATAATGACATTTTTTTATATTAATTTGATTAATATTACGTAAATGAATTAAATATTTCAAAATAATACAAATCACTGTCTAGACTTTTAGCTCATCAATTATTAATATTAAATATTAATTTTGTATTATTAGGTAACAGCTGTTAATGAAATTAGTAACATGCTTGACGGCGTTATATAAAAAAGATAAAAAATCTTTATATTAGAGATATAAAAACCGAATTTAAAATCGTTTATCATTTCTTAAAAAAAAAAGAATACCATCCACTATATTTGCAGTTTAGTGTACGTACAATAAAAAGCGGTTAATTAGAATTATTTCTTAAAGCCGTCCTAGCCGAGACCGTGGATGACGGGATCGGCGATTTAGTGCGTTACCCGCAGAGAGGTTGACTGTGCAACGACGACCGACGTCTTGGACGTCGAGAGGAGAGGGTACCTCGGAACTTATTCCGTCCGGCCGACCACGGAGGACAAGGAACGGTGGTCGGCCCAACGGCGGAGGCGACGTGCTACGTTGGGTTATGGGGCCGCGCGCCGCCCCTCTATCGCCCCGGACAGAGCCGGGCGGCAGGTGCACTGACCAAAGCCCACGCGCAAAAAAACGAAAAACCAGTTTAATAATACAAGATCTCATCATCCCTTAGTTGTGGGTAGAAGACGAAAAATAAACGAAAAGATCACCAAGAGAATGGATTTCTGGGCAACTCATAACTCCAACTGTGATCTCTGATCCACCTATATCATGCACGATGATTATTATTTTATCCTGCCTTCATGTAGCGGCATGTATATAAAATCTCCTTTGACACAATAATTTATTTCTTAGCGTGAGTTTCTTATCTTAAAAATAAAATTAAAAATAATTTCCAATCCATCAAGTTTCATATGAACGTTAACCGATTTTGCTCACAGTTTATGACAGCTTAGAAATATGCTAATAATATTGATGAAGAGAATCAATATAATCAAAGCCATGACATAGCATATTGAACGCAAATGAATTTATAATGAAGGATGGTAAACCAGTTTAGACCTTTAAGCAGGTACAGTACGTACTGTACAATATCTATTTATATTAAAAAATATAATGCAAAAAAATAGTATTTAACACATCATCATTTTAGCTCATTAACATTCCACTATTGGGCACGAGCCTTCTCTACAATTGGAGAGAAACTGGCCCTACTAGTACCATGCTAGTAAGACAGGTTGGTATAGGGTTTTATTTGGGTGCTTCGCCAAATACCTGCACAATGTCATTAGGAGAGAGAATACGCCGTCCTGCCACCACTGCGATTGCGATGAGGACACGGCGCAGCATACGCTCGAGGCCTGCGCCGCTTGGGCAGCGCAGTGCCATGAACTTGTCGCAATCATCGGTGCCGACCTGACGCTGCAAGCTATCGCCAGGTCGATGGTAGGCAGCGTCGGGAACTGGGACGCGGTCGCAGCCTTCTGCGAGGCAGTGATCTCGCAGAAGGAGGCGGTGGATCGCCTGCGCGAGGAGCGCAACCTCGATGAGGCGATCCGCCGCCGGCGACTGGGGCGTCGTAGGCGCGAATACCTGTGCCTCATACCGCCCTAGCCGAGGCCGCGTGTGACGTGACCGGGGAATTAGTCCGTCACCCGCCAAGAGGCTGACCGCGTGAGGAAAGACCGACGTCCTCCCCGAGGGGGGGACGTCGGTCGATGGGAGGGTACCCCAAGTAGGGGGTATTTCGTCGGGCCTCTCTACTAATTTCGAAACTAATCTTTTTTAAAATATCAGGCTACTTCAAATAAAATTAAAACCTGAATTAGAATTTGCTATGAAATTCGAAACTTTAAGGTCTTACCAAATTGATTGTTGACATTTGTAGCTATGTATAGATAAAACATGGCAAATTATAATAAAAATGGGGCATGTTATGGTTATAAAAACATTGTTCTAGTTTAGAATATACCTTGCATATTTGATCAATATGCCAGCTGCATAGTGATACATACACCAATCAATTTGTTTTAAATCTCATATGCGTTAGGTGTAGAAATTATCGGTAATATACTATGTTGAAAATTCATTTGAATTAGTTATACATACTGAAAACCTTCATATGAAGAATAACCATCATCAATCATCATCATCATACTCGAACCGCCTTGGTTGGTATAGCGTTTTTTTTTGCGTTTTCTTCTCTTGCACTGATCTTATATATCCTTCTTTTGTTTTTAAAACAGCACTAAGGCAATAATCCTTGTATTGCGGTGGTCTTTTCCACTTTTCTATTACCAAACTGATGTGTTATTGATGATGGGGTGGCTCATAGAGTTTAGGTAGCCTATTAGATAAATAGTCACGATTTTATTTTGAAGTTAGACTAATGACTTAGATTAATGAGAAGAATATTGTTATCACTGGTACTAATTTCCCAGGAACCACCTAATAATGTTAATAGGTCAACAATTATAAAGAAAAACAGCAGTACACTTTTAAAAGGAACCCTTTAAACTTTAGTTAAAGATTCGATGTATTTTTTTAAATTCCGCGCCCGTTAACTGCGGTGGCATTAGTCGTGAGTATGTGAACAGCCTAATATAGTGTAACGAACCAATTATTATACAACATTAGGTTGGTTGATAACATGCACACGAGTGATGCGTCCTGTATGTAATTTTAATATATTTATTTCAGGTATCTATACCAATAAATAAAATTGGAGTGTCTGTTTGTAATGTCAAAATAATAGGCTTTTTTCATGCTCACACGGTTATTTGCACGACACCTATGCCTAAAATAGCAATTAAAAAATTTTTGTCTGTCTGTCTGTCTGTCTATCTGTCTGTCTGTCTGTCTGTTTGTTCCGGGTAATCTTCAAAACGGCTGGACCGATTTCAAAAATTCTTTCACCAATGGGAAGCTATAATATCAGGGCGTAAACTAGGCTATATTTTATCCCGGTATTCTCACGGGAACGGGAACTACACGGGTAAAACGACTATAACCTATAACCGAAGCGAAGTGAGGGCGGGTTGCTAGTAAGAAAATAAATCTATTGATACAGGAAATTGTAGCGCTACAAAAAATGTGTAGCACTTTTGCACTCACATCATATAGATCGTATCATATTTAAGTTCTTAAAATCATACCAATAATATCTATACCAATAAATAAAATTGGAGTGTCTGTTTGTAATGTCAAAATAATAGACGTTTTTCATGCTCACATGGTTATTTGCATTATATATATGCCTAAAAAACATTTCATATTTTTTTGTCTGTCTGTCTGTCTGCTTGTTCCGGGTAATCTTCAAAATGGTTGGACCGATTTAAAAAATTCTTTCACCAATGGAAATCTATATTATCAGGGAGTACACTAGGCTATATTTTATCCCGGTATTCCTACGGGAACGGGAACTACAGGATAAGGCGACAGAAACCGAAGCGAGGGCAGGTTGCTAGTAAATAAAGTTATGAAAAACAATATAATTTGATTTGTTTACTATAACCTTAACACTTAAGACGAATTATGTCTTCATAATTGTTAATTTTATGTATGCAGATAATTTAACATAGGATAAAATTTAATTCAAATTATACATAAAATATATTAATAGAAACCTAATTGGTGACAGCGTTACGTTTTTAATTATATTTGCCTTGTATATTATCTCATAATACTGTTTATTTCTTTGAACACTTTAAATAAATATAAACTATTCATTAAATACGTACATCTATACGTTAAAACTTTTTTATAATCCCTCGTAAGAAAAAAACTAAGACTGTACAATCGTTGATGACGCCATAAACGGTAAGCGTGAAGAACAAATCGTAGGCTACGATTGTCATTCCTTACCATAAAAATGATCATTTGTTTCTTTTTTAGGAATAGTGAAACAATTTGTGGTCGCAAAGGCATTCAATTTGAATGTACAAAATGTTTTAAATCGTGAAGGGGTTTTAGAAGCTTCGGTTGATCACGAAATGTGAATTTTAAAACTCGTTTATAAAAACGTTCATCTATACTCTATACCAATAAATAAAATTGGAGTGTCTGTTTGTAATGTCAAAATAATAGGCTTTTTTCATGCTCACATGGTTATTTGCACGACACCTATGCCTAAAATAGCAATTAAAACATTTTTGTCTGTCTGTCTGTCTGTTTGTTCCGGGTAATCTTCAAAACGGCTGGACCGATTTCAAAAATTCTTTCACCAATGGAAAGCTATAATATCAGGGAGTAAACTAGGCTATATTTTATCCCGGTATTCCCACGGGAACGGCAACTACGCGGGCAAAACAACTATAACCTATAACCGAAGCGAAGCGAGGGCGGGTTGCTAGTATATATCTAAGTTTATTGTGTTAGGAATTTTCGATATGTATATTAAAGTAATAGAATTCACCAACCCCATTACTTTGCCAGGCATGGTGTAAAAGACGACTGAGGGATGTAACATGCATTATATGCCCCACCCCTTATCTCACCCATGGGTGTTGTAAAGGACGATTAAGGGATATAATAGGCATATAACATCTGTGCAAGAGAAGGAATACTCGAAATAAAACCCTACCATCATGGTTTACATCCCTCCCTTTGCGGAGGACGTTTGAGCCCAGCAGTGGGACGTATATGATCTGTGGTGAATGATAAGATATATTGATGATATAAAAATAGCGTTAGGTAAAGTAACTTTGAACAAATTAAGTAGTATAATAAGTATATATCAAGTAATTAAATTCAGTCAGGTATAATAAAATGCGTAATAATATTTATAGGCACTTGTCACCATATATTTTTTAAGGTGAAATCGTCTATATTACATAACACAATTAAGATATTTAAACTAGAGCAATTAACATTGTACAATTTATGCAAAGATTTGTTACTATATACATTAAAAAAAACATGTTATCATAAAATTAACTAAAAATTCATGCATAAAATATGTAACAATAATAAAATAATAATAATAATTTCCGTGTGAAGACGGAGTAAGAATACAATTCACTACTCCTTATCTTACCCGTAGATGTCGTAAAAGACGACTAAGTGATATAATATGCATGTAACATGTGCAAGAGAAGGAAATCTCGAAATAAAACCCTATAACACCGTGTCTGACCAGCATGGTATAGTAGGTCAAATTGAGGCGGAGGCCCGAGCCCAACAGTGGGACGTATGTCGTCTGCTATAATGATGATGATGAAAAATAATCGCCGTGTGGTGACGGAATAAGAATACAATTCACCACCTTACCTTACCTGCGAGCGTCGTGAAAGAAGACCAAGGAATGTAATACGCATATAATATCTATGCTAGAGAAGGAAAACTCCTAATAAAACCATATGCTAAAACGTTTGACCAGCCCATGTTGGTCTTTTACCACTCTACCTACCTATATACCATTATAGTAGGTAATTTCCCTCTCATAGTGGGTAGGCCTGAGCCCAGCAGTGGGACATCTACAGGCTGATATGATGATGTTCAAACAATTATATTATACTTTTTTAATTCTTTAATCAATAATGTGCTACTTCTGTGTGATAATAAAACTAAAATATCTATAACTAGAAATTTACCTCTGCTTCAAACTCGTAGTTTTCGTAGATTCAAGCCGAAAGATCGAATAGTCGCAGTGTTAAAGCGTAACTAAAAAAGGGACAGTCCGTGTGGTGACGGAGTAAGAATACAATTCACCACCCCTATCTTACCCGTGGGTGATCGTACGAGACGACTAAGGGATATAAAACGCATATAACATCTATGCGAGAGAAGGAAAACTCGAAATAAAACCCTATACCAACACGTCTGACCAGCGCGGTATAGTAGGTCAATTACCCTTCCATTATGGAGGAGGCCCGAGCCCAACAGTGGGACGTATATGGGCTGAGATGATGATGAAAAAGGGAGCCGTCGAGGTTGCCTGGTAGATATAAAACATCAGCATTATTTTGTACAAGTATATACGCATAAAAGGACAGATACTTTTTTTTTCTGAAAATGATTTTTATTCAATAAATATTTATTTTCATTAATATATACTATAGTTATGCGAGCTCAGTGCGGCGAGAGAGATAGCGCACAGGCGCTTACGTACAACATCGCATCGCTCCGTTTCTCTCACACACTACGACATATAGACTACGTAGGTACATATATATAGCGTGGTGTATTGTCGCCACGATAGTCTCCATCCGACGTCCTCGTCACGTCCTCGACGAAGAGGACGACAATATCACACTCACTCGAATTGTATTCTTACTCCGTTACCACACGGAAAACGTTAGTTTTCCTTGCTGTTCTCAAATTTGAATCAAACAAAATATTTTCTTATTTTGAAGCCTTTTTCATTCATCTATTCCATAGACTTAATAAGTTAGTAATCTGTTTTCAAATCACACTATTTTATATATAAATATCTATTCAAATGTAATGTAAAATAATAAAATAAAAATGTAATTAATCCTAAAACAATTTCCTGTTCAAAATGATTTGATATCATAAAAAATCTTAATGAAGATACATCCTAGAAACCGTTCCCATTAAAGTTTCACTCGCTAATTCACACCAATCTACGAACCCTATAATTTTAATAAAGCTACTATATTAAAAAGTACGATTTAAGTTACCATATATGAGATCGAAATTGCCATCTATTCATGGGCGGGTTGCGCAGTAGCTCAATCAGCTCGGGTAAAAAACGAGGGACGATATTATACCGACCATTCTCGCTACCGAATATTGCAACATATAAATCAATAAACAAAGAGCCATTAGTTGTCTGACAATTTCCTTTGGATAAATCACGACGTTGGCAAAAAACGTACCGTCTCATCTGTACTTCGATAATGAAGGAGCGAGGGTTATTTATGACGAAACGATATTGACGCGATAAAGATTGACTTAAGTGATGTTTGCTATGAGAATTGTCATTCTTGAATTTTAGTTGATAAAGAGAAATTCATGCCTGCTTTGGTGAATAAACTCAATATTCTGTATATTTTATAGGTATTGACTTATTATGCTCTTCATTTTTCTATCTCTTACATAAACGACATCGTATTACATAATTTTTAATAGTGGAAGTAAATAAATAGGTCTTTTACAATTATGTAAATAATATATTTTATATCAAGTTAAATAAATTTGAGTTAATTACTAAATTATTTACTAAATTATTTACTAAATACTAGTCAAATCATAATTTTCTGTTATTTTCCTCTATATTACAATATTGTTTACTCTTTAAGCAGGTTATTGACAGTTACTAAAATAGTTATAAGACCTGTTGTGACCAAGAAGAGATATTATTTAAACTATGACATTAAGTGATTGATTTTAGAAGGCTCTTAAAAGGTGCATAAATTTTATATTGATACTGTGTATTTCATAAACACTAGAAGTATTTATGAAATTTAATTTAAAATAATCAAAAATCTGTTATATATTTGCATTTGAAATTTATATCCAAGTAACTATGTGTTACATATCGTCATAGTCATGGCTCTTGATAATCACAAATTAAGATTACATTATCGTTTCAAATGTCGGCCCTTTCTCGTGAGCTGGATCACACAATCGATCAAGTAATCCGTACTGGCTATATCTCCCGTATACAGTGACGTATGACCAGGCGATACGCCCGCGCCGCGTTATGGAAATCAAATGCAAATGCGATGTGCTTCGGTTAATTTAGCTAAATAAATTGATCTGAAATAACCTAAGGGATATTCCGATAGTGTTCTCGTTAACTTTTTTTTTTCAATGCAATCAGGATGTGCGTGTGATAAGATAATGATTTGGTATCACAGTTTGCGTGTATATAAATACATAAAAAAAATTAAAACTTTTTTTATAGTTCGAAAAGGAAGTGAAACTTTTATAAATCTAATAAAATTTTAATAATTTGACTGCACAGATGATGTAATGGTAAAGAGACGTGCCACGCGAAGTGTAATGGTTTCGATCCCTACAGGCAGAGCAAACCTTATGAAATTTCTATGTAACACACATAGAAATTGCATGTTTGTAAAGTATTGCGAAATAAAAGGATGATTTACTTAGTGCAGGGTTTTGGTTATTTAAAAATATATAACATTTATGAATACATAAATAACATTTAATCTTACATTATAATAACATTTAGCGTTAGAATAAGAACACAGCTGTCGCCACTCCAAGCGATTAAGGGTTTAGGATCCATATAGTATCCCACTGCAATCGCCAACATGTGAAAAACATGGCGATTATGGCACTATCTTTATTCATTATCCATTTGTCATCCTAGGTTCAATAGTGGATAGTAAAATACTGAATAATGATGATAGTAAAGTAATCACGAGACAAAAACGTAATTAACCAAATAATATAATGATAATTGTAATAAATATATAATGCGTATATGTAGAAATCTTCAATGGGATAGTTGACGTCATGCAGACGGCCAGCCATAAACTGCTGTTAATAACTAATTGTACAATCTGTGTGGTAATTGAGTAAGAATACAATTCACCACACCCTATCTTGCCCGTGGGTGTCGTAAAAGACGACTAAGGAATATAATATGCATATAATATCTATGCAAGATAAGGAAAACTCGAAATAAAATCCTATACCAACACGTCTGACCAGCGTGGTACAGTAGGTCAATTTCCCTCCCATAGTGGAGGAGGCCTGAGCCCAGCAGTGGGTTGTGTATGGGCTGAGATGATGATGATGATGATGAAATGGAGTACATTAGTATATTTAAGTATTGTAGATAGTAATGCTGTATTCTTATTTAAAGATACCTAATTTGATGAATTAACACCATTATTATCATTTTGCTTTCATCCATATTATTTGAGGTCGAAACAATATATCCTCTTTTTTTCATAGAAGATATGTATTATAGATAAAAGATAATAATCTTGTAACCGGCGGCCTAGTTGACGTCAATGCTTCTTGAGAATGTAATTATTAATCAGACTGCATCAAATGGATCTGATCCAAGTTGATGTAAATTTTTAAATCGTCTTTTATGACATTCACGAGTAATCTAAGGGTTGGCATAATTCGTATCCGCCATCACAGAGCAAGAATAGGAACACATATTGAACTAAATTTTTAATTATCATTAAACCGCCTATTACTATCACTACAGTACCGGTAACTAGTTTCTAACACCATTTATAATATCACAAAATAACTCATAAATATTAATATATTCAAAAGTGAACTAATTAAATACTGTAGCCAATTATCTAGAAGTTTGTGTTAATCAATATTGTTGTGTCGGCCAATACGTTGGTAAGTAAAGGTGCGTACTAATTGGTACATAGCACATAAAAAGTTATCAAATATTATGATGAGTACCCTATCCGGGAATTCGAAATGAGTTATAGGGTTAATGGAAAAGCTTTTAAGCATAAATGTTATAAGATATTATTACAAAAATAATCATTAATCTATTCCAATTAGAATGTAACTTTTATTTAATTATATAATTCACTTGATTAAGGTCGATATCATCGCTTCAGCCTATATCCCACTGTTGGGCTCGAGCCTTCTCTACAATTTATTTATTTATTTAATTCAATTGATTTCTTATTGCTAACTGCGTACCATACGCAATAATAGAAGTAGTAATACAAAATAAGGATTAGAAAAAAAAATATTACAGAAATATTAATTAGACATAAACATCAAGATTAAACATAAAAAAGAAAAAAAAGATTATTAGTAATATAACAAATTTAGATCAACAAACGCCAACATGCCTATGGGCAGTATTGGAGGGAGATTGAATTTAAATGATAATTAAAAATTAGGAGGGAGATTGACTTACTACCACACAAAAAACACACTGGTCTGAAAGATTGACATAGGATCTTCTTCTCTTGCAATAATATTATATGCATATGATAACCCTTAGTATTTTTTTACGACCATCACGGGCAAGATAGTGTGTGATCCTTACTCCTCCATATGGAACAACGCTATAAATGTAAGTAATAGAATTTACAACAATGATATTTTGTTTTAAGAAAATAACAAAAGACATATAAAATAAAAACAAAACTACTTTACTTTAATGTGAGGATTTTTGTATACTTTCTTTAATGTGTTTTTTAAGAGAATTAATATAATTTAATAAAAATAATTTAATAATTTCCTTGTGGTGACAGAGTGGGAATACTATTCACCACCCCTACCTAGACTAAGGCATATAAAATCCATATCTATGCATGAAACAAGGGAACCACAGGAGAAAGAAGACTAGGGCCCAGCATTGAGACGTATATGAGCTGAAATGATGAAAATTTTTAAAAATAATAACCGTTTTTTTTTGTTTGTTTTTGGGCGTGGGCTACGGTCGGTGCATTCGTCGCCCGCCTCCGTCCGGGGCGACAGAGCGGCGTAAGCACGCACACCCGTAACGTTGTATATAGCACGTCGCCTTCGTGGTTGGGCCGACCACCGGTGCAGAGTTCCTTGATTTCAGTGTTCGACCCGACGGAATACCCCGAGGGAGTACCCTCTCCCATCGACGTCCCCTACCGGGACGCCGATCGTCATCGCGAAGTTAACCTCTCCGCGGGTGCCGGATGAAATCCCCGGTCCTGTCACCCGCAGATTCTGCTAGGGCGGCCTCAGGCGCAAATATACGCGTAGAGAGATGTCCTTTAAAATATTATACAATCAAACAGGATTATATAAAAAAATAGCGTATTTAAAGTATTTCAATTAATATTCCCCGTCATTTAGTTCATAAAGACTAATACATAAAATTCTCTACGGAATAAATCATTACAATTAAATTTAAAGGTCATCCGCGGAACTAGTACGAGTCCATTAATTTAATATATGCTATTAATTGGAAATGTATGTCGTATTTATTACACAGAACGTATGATATGCGATCTTGCTTACAATTGTAAGTTTGCGTGTTCACAACTTGAAGCTATAAGCATTGGAATATTATGAATTGTAGTTGATAGTTTGAATAACTGTTATTTCCTTAAAGACTATATTTTTAATACCTTGTTAAAGGCGTATGGCTGGTTTTATTAAGGCCTGTATAAATATATAATAACGACAAACAAATTTGTATAGTAACGTCGGACATTATTAAGTCGGTGGATGAGACGAAAAGACTGAAAAGTCCAGTCGAGCCACCAAAGCCAAGGGAATCGTTCCGATAGTCCATTTAATTAGGGGAGATATGGAGTCCCATAGAGATCGTGGACGGTTTAGGTGTGATATAGCAAGGCAGTTTGTCCAAAACACAAACATATATAATTAAATATTTTTACATTCGTCAACATCATCATCATCATTTCAGCCCATATACATCCCACTGTTGGGCTCCAGCCTCCTCCAGAATAGGAAAAATATTGACCTACTATACTACGCTGATCAAACAGGTTGGTATTTTAAGTTTGCCTTCTCTTGCATAGATGTTATATGCATTTTTAATCCCTTAGTCATCTTTTACGACACCCACGGGTAAGAGAGGGGTTATGAATCGTATTTTTACTCCATCACCACACGGAACATTACATTAATTGTATGAAATTAAAGATCATTTTCCGTGTGGTGACGGAGTAAAAATACAAGACATAACCACCTATCTTACCTATCTATGAGTATAGTAAAAGATTATATCCTTTACCCCTAGTAAGGGACATAATACGCATTTAATATCTACGTAAGAGAAATGAAACTAGAAAATATAAAATTCTATACCAATTCGCCTGATCGACGCGGTATGGTAAGTCAATTTCCCTTCTAATTTGGAGCAGGTTCAATTAGCAGTAGGACGAATATGGAGTTAGATGATGATGACTATAGGTTATTTAAATAGATTTTATTAGTATGTTATATTTTAGTTGCTGTGAGCAAGTGATGATTAGCAAGTTACAAGTCGGTGGAGTCTTTCCAACTCCTCCTGTTTTTCTTTTCTAATTAAATTTTGTTGCGGGTCCCAAGGCAATTAAAAGCGTTTCCCGGGACTTCCTGAGGGTCAAACCTCGGTGGAGGAGATCATTGTGGATCCTGGCTTACAGGAGTTACAGTGGTGAAAATGTATGGTGGGACTAGTGCCAAAAAAAACTTACAATTCAGCAGATATAGTACATATGTAGACAAACATATAAACAGTCTATTGGTTTTTTCTAATGTAACATCCTAGAAATACATATGTATGTATTAAATAAATTTAATATTTTATATGGAAAGGAAATCGCTATTTGTAAAACGTATGTTCAATCATTAAAATATATCCAAACATTTTAATTCTAATTATTATCAATTAATAATATTAACATTAAGAAAAAAAACTTAAAACTCTTAAAGTTGATTATATAGAAGTTTGACATTTCGTATATTTTTTTCTTAAAATTTGCTTAACAAGTAATCTTATTTTGCTGTTTATTTTATTTCAATTTGGTATTATTTTAGTTGTATGATCATGTAACTACTTATAATAGATTATTATTATTAATAGCTAATCTTTACTAGTCTTTTCTTTAATCTTTTTTATTGATGATGGTATGGATCTTTAGCAGGGTACAGCCAGGCCGTTGCCTACCGTGAAGTAAATACTCTTCTTGAACCTCGTTTAAAGAAGGACACGTCAAAGCGCTCGGCCAACACAGCAGCAGGTAGTTCATTCCAGAGCTTGCACGTACGTGGGAGAAATGATCGCGATGAGTCGGTGTATAACACACAGACTAAAGACGAACTCTGTTTATTTTTATAAAATTCAGTGTTATTATTATTTATTCAGTATTGTTAGTGACGAAAGAAATCATTTTCTTATTCTCTATTTGTTCCACCATTGAGCTCAAACTTTTCCTCTTTCTACAATGGGAAGAAAGAGAGGGTTATTAAACTTACAGGTGCTGGCCTGTTGGGCACGGGCCTCCTCCACAATAGTCTGGTCAGACGTATTGGTATAGGATTTTATATCGAGTTTTCATTCTCTTGCATAGATATTATCTGCTTGTCATATCCCTTAGTCGTCTTTTACGACACCCAAGGATAAGAGAGGTGGTGAATTGTATGCTTACTCTGTCACCACACAGAAAGTAGTATGGTATAGTAGTATTTATTCAATTCATGATCTGTGATGGCGATTAATACGACCAACCTCCTATATTACTCCTGGGTTTCGTAAAAGACAACTAAGAGTTTTACAGAAACCTGAGACAGCTCCATCTGAAGCCGGTTGGTCATCATTAACATTTTTAAGGATGTTTGACGTCAGGCTGGTGGCTGATCATAAAACTATTGCCAAAACTTTTGCGATATGTACTAAAAAAGGGTACATATCGAGTGGACACCGAGTAATCGATTCGAAGTCGATCGATAAGATTAGGATGATAACCGTGATTCAATTCATAGTTTTATAATTACTTCCAGGAAAGGAGTTCTACTTAAAATATACTAACTAGATAAAAACCTTGACCGTATAAAGTTTTCATTCTCACTTTTGTATCGAATATGAACCATTGGCTATTTCATTAAGCGACCATCATAGAATATTGGGGGGCGCGGCCGGAGCACCTCCTCGTGGTGCTCCCTGGTAACGTCCATTTGGACGTCATGCGTCCATTTGGACGGCCAAGATTCCGGCAGGGGGGTCTCCGCGTGCGGCTCTGGTGGCAGAGCGCACGGCGGATCTGACCCGGGGCCAATGGGGCGGATGTGCCTCATGGCACTCCGTCGCCAGGGACGGTTGCGTCACGGCCCGGGGGCGTGACGGGTCGGTCGCTCGCGAGCGGCCAGACCCGGAAGGCCCAAACCGTAATCCTGAGCAGGGGGGTCAGGACCGGGGGTCTTCGGACCGCGGGGAAGAAAACCCCTATAAAAAATTACCCCAATCTTAAGTTTGGCCACTCGGCGAGGAGATGTATGACTGGTGGGTTAAGAAGCGCGTGAGCGTCCAGTCGTTAGAGTGGTAGTCAAGGCAAGACTCAAAAACGTCCAAAAAAATGGCAGAAGTTAATACAAGTAACACTTCACCAGAGGGTCCCGGCCAGGCCGGGGAATCCCTTGCTGTGCCGGTGCTTGCGCGCGGCGTCCATTTGGAGTCGCGCCCAAGTCCCGGCACAGTCAGTCCCCAATCGTATGGGTGGGGGACAACTACTGCCTCAGAAGCCGAGAGCCCGGCTCAACACCAGGTGGCTCAGGGGGGAGGGGGAACGAGGAGGAGGTGCAGGTGCGGAAGAAGACCCGAAGAACAAAGCCGAGGCGTTCCGCCGCTGCACGAGCCCGCATTAGCGCCAATGCATCGAAGGCGTGGCGGGCGCGGATGAAGGCTGAAGCCATTGCCGCACGCGACGAGGGCGGCAGCATTGCTGCTGCAGGGCCGTCGCGGGACGGGGATGGCGTTGCTGCCCAGCCGTCGGAGGAGAGGATGGAGACCACTGCAGGGCCGCCGCGTGAGGAGAGCGGCAGCAGCAGCGGGTCCGAGCACGAGGGCGGCATTGCCGCAGAGCCGTGCGTAAGATTAGCGGGCGAAAGCTCCGAGCTGTCGAGCGATGAGGGCGGCATTGCCGCAGAGCCGTCGCAGGATGAGGGCGGCAGTGCCGCAGGGCCATCCGAGGCATCGGAGATGGAGCTGACGGACGTGGGCGGAAGTGCCGCAGAGCCGTCCGCCGGGGAGAGCAGCACCCCTTGGGTGCAAGTCGGCCGGAGTAGGGACGAGGGCGGTGGATGCGCCGCAGATAGGCAGATGTTAGGCGCGCCGTCGGTAGGGGGTTCAGTTAGGCCGTCTTCGTCGCCGTCGTCGCCGTCGTCGCCGTCGTCGTCGCCGAAGAAGAGGACGGAGAGAGCTGCAAAGGCGCCAGCTCCAGCCCCAAGTGCAAGGAAGAGGGAGGAGGCCCTCCCCCCGAGACCCTGGAAGCGCCCCCTGCAAGAGGGTGGCCGCTCCAACACCGACTCGGAGGGGAGTTCCATCATCATGCCTCCTCCCAAGGTCCCGATCATGCGCCGGGGGCGCAGAGGCCGAGGATCGGTGGTGGCGGCGTGGCCTGGGACACCGGGTCCGGCCGGCCACGGTGGCGAGGTGGCGGCCCTCCAGGCCGCGAACGCCCGCCTTAGTGAGGAGGTCTCCGGCTTGCGGGAACGCAACCGCAAGCTGGAGACGGAGCTATCGGCGGTGCGACGGGAGAACCGCGGGTTGGCCAAGGAGATGGCCGACCTGCGGGCCCAGTTCGCGCGCCTGGCGCCGGCCGCGCCGCCTGTGCCGGCCTCGCCACCGAAACGGGCTGCGCCGGGGAGGGCGGGCCCGTCGTCTGCGCCCGTGGCGCCGGCTGCGCCCGTCGCGGCTGCTGCGCCAGCTGCGCCCGTCGCGGCTTCGGCGCTTCCTCCCCTCGTCGTGGTCCCTCCGCCGGCTCGTGGCCGCGGGAGACCTCGGAGGGGGGAGGAGCCGCCGCCCGACGAGGTGCACGGCGTGTCGGAGTCGGCGGTACGCGTGATCCTAGCCCGAGTAGGGGTGATGGTGGATGCGCGTATCGCCGCCGTAGCGGCCAGGCTCCCGCCTGAGCCGCCCCTCCGACCGCCGCTCGCCGCGGACAAGGCGAGGCGGCCGCAAGCGTCAGCTCCCACCCCGCTGCCCTGTCAGGGTGGCCGCGTGGTGAGCTACGCTGCGGCCGCGGCCGGGCCCAAGGGGGCCAAGAAGGCCGGCAAGGTACCGGCTCCCGCAAAGGCCGGGCCGCGGCCGGCGCCAGCGGCTGCACCGCAGGCGCCGGCCAGCGCACCCGCGACCGCTCCTGCTGCGCTCAGCGCTGCTGCCAGGCTCGAACAGGGCTGGCAGGTGGCTGAGCGGAGCAGGAAGGCACGCGGCCAGAAGCGGAGAGCGGCGGCCAAGAGTGCCGCCGTGGCCGCCGCTCCCCAGGCGGGAGCCGGCAGAAAGGGGAAGAAAAGGTCGCGCAGGGGCCTCAAGTCGCCGAAGACGGCCGCGGTGGTCATCACCGTGCTGCCTGAGGCGGCTAAGAGGGGCCTCAACTATGAGGCCGTCCTAAAACGCGCCCGGCGGGAGCTGGACGTCTCCGGTATCGGGGGCGTCGAGGCTAGGACCCGCAAGGCCCGGACAGGGGCTCGAATACTCGAGTTCCCTGGGGCCGAGGGCGCGAAGACGGCCGATAGTTTGGCCACGATGTTGAGGGGGCTGTTCGGGCCGGAGGATGGTGTCCGAATCGCCAGGCCTGTCAAGTGCGCAGAGATGCGCCTGACGGGCTTGGACGATTCCGTGACGGTGGAGGACGTCCGGGAGGCCATTATGGCGCGTACCGGATGTGCCTCGGACACCGTCCGGATTGGCACCATTCGCACTGGTCCGGGCGGCGTCGGTGCTGCCTGGGTGCAGTGTCCGGTGGAGTCGGTCAAGCAATTGGCCGACTCAGGCAGGCTCCTCGTGGGCTGGAGCTCGGCGCGGGTAACCGTGCTAGAGCCCCGGCCCGCGAGGTGTTACAAATGCATGGCGGTCGGGCATACCCGACCGACATGCAAGAACTGCTTTGACTGCAGCGGGCTATGTTTCCGTTGCGGTCAGACCGGACACCAGGCGGCATCGTGCTCTGCGGTGCCCCACTGCCCCGCGTGTGCGGCAGGCAATAGGCCTGCCAAACACCGCATGGGCTCTGGGGACTGCAGACCCCCGGCATCGGCCCCGAAGGGGCGGGACGGCCCATCGACCGGGCCAGTCCCCGCTCCGAGCGCGGCCCGATCGCCCGTCAGCGCGGAGGAGGTGACGATGGATACGGACCGTTAATGGACCCCGTATCCATTCGTCTCCTCCAGGCCAACCTCAACCACACCGCCGGTGCGCAGGACGTGTTCCTGCAAGCCATGGCGGAGTGGTTGATAGGAGTAGCCGTAGCCGCGGAGCCGTACGTGGTGCCCGACCGGCCTAACTGGTTGGGTAGCACCGATGGCACCGTGGCAATCGTCGCCTCCACGTCGTGGCCTTCGTCGCCTCTGACCCTTAGGGACAGGGGCGTCGGATACGTCGCGGCGGACTGGGGGAAGATTACGCTCCTCGGAGTCTATCTCTCCCCTAACTGGAGTGTGACCGATTTCGAGGCCTCCCTCACCATCATGGAGGCCTCGTTACGGCGAATGGCATCGCGCCAGGTCTTCGTCTTGGGGGACTTCAACGCCAAGTCCGTGGCGTGGGGGTCTCCCCGGACGAACGACCGAGGACGGGCGATCGAGGAGTGGGCGGCGGCACTGGGCCTCTGTTTGCTGAACAGGGGCTCGGTGCATACGTGCGTGCGACAACGGGGCGGGTCGATAGTGGACCTTTCGTTCGCTAGCCCCGAGGTCGCCGCACGCGTGGGGAGCTGGCGCGTCGTGGAGGAGGTGGAGACCTTGTCGGACCACCGGTATATCCGGATGGAGGTCTCCCCGGTAATCCCGACGCCCAGCAGGGGTCACGGGGCGGATGGACGTCCTGCGTTCCCGCGATGGGCTGTGGGTCGCTTAGACCGGGACCAGCTGGCGGAGACAGCCATCGTTTACTCGTGGCTGTCCTCTGCCAACCAGTCGGACGGGGTGGACGCCGAGGCTGGCCGCATCCGCAGTGCGTTGACGCAGATCTGCGATGCGGCCATGCCCCGGGTACGGCGTCCGCCCCCGAGGAGGGCGGTCCACTGGTGGTCCCGGGAGCTGGCGGATCTCCGGGCCGCGTGCATTCGCGCCCGGAGGGCCTACACCCGCAGCCGGCGGCGGCAACGCGACGCGGAGCGGGAGGCCTTGCTGTATGAGGGCTACCGCAATGCGCGGTCGGCCTTCAGGCTGGCCGTCCGCTCCGCCAAGGACGTCAGTCGGCAGGAGATGCTGGACGGTCTCGATCGTGACCCCTGGGGACGCCCCTATCGCGCGGTGCTGAATAAGCTCCGCGCGCGGGGCCTTCCCCTCACCGAGACTCTCCAGCCCAGCCTTCTCACCCGGGTCGTCGAGGACCTGTTCCCGCGGCGGGCGGAACACACGCCCCCGGTCATGGCTCCGCCAGACACTGACCGGGAGGCCGACGACGACAGTGTTCCGCCCATCACGGAACCCGAGATGGGAGTGGCGGTGGCGCGCATGTGCGCAAAGTCCACCGCCCCCGGGCCCGACGGTGTTCCAAACCGCGTGTTGGGCCTGGTCCTCGACCACCTGGGTCTCCGCCTCAGGGAGCTGTTCGACGCGTGTTTAGCGTCCGGACGGTTCCCTGGGTGCTGGAAGGAGGGAAGGCTGGTGCTCCTGCCGAAGCCGGGACGGTCTCCGGGGTCGCCTTCGGCCTACAGGCCTATCGTGCTGCTCGATGACACGGGCAAGCTACTGGAGAGGGTGGTAGCTGCCCGCATCGAGCGGCACCTCGTCGGCACGGGGCCCGATCTGTCGGACGCCCAGTTTGGGTTTAGGAGGGGTCGTTCGACGATCGCGGCTCTGTTGCGCCTGAGGGCCGTGGCGACTGAGGCCGTCACCGGTGGGGGAGTGCTGTTGGCGGTGTCCCTAGACATCGCCAACGCATTCAATAGTCTGCCATTCAGCTGCATCAGGGAGGCGCTCCGGTATCACGGAGTGCCAGCTTACCTGAGGCGGCTAGTGGCAGACTATTTGGTGGGGCGCAGCGTCCTCTGTACCAACCGAGCAGGGGACGTTGTGCGAACGCCCATGACGTGCGGTGTCCCACAGGGGTCGGTCCTCGGACCCACCCTGTGGAACATCGGCTACGACTGGGCGTTGCGGGGGAGCCTCCCGCCCGGGCTGGGCGTGATTTGTTACGCCGACGACACGCTCGTCACAGCCCGCGGTGGGACGCTAGAAGAGGCGGTAAGCCTGGCGACCTATGGCACCGAAGAGGTCGTCAGGCGGATCGAGGCGCTGGGGTTGAGGGTCGCCCTGGACAAGACGGAGGCCCTCTTGTTCCATGGGCGCCTTATGAGCCCTCCCATCGGCGTCTCGATCACCGTCCGATCGGTTGACATCAGCATCCGGGCCCATATGAGGTACTTGGGCCTGGTGCTCGACGGGCAATGGTGGTTCCGGGAGCATTTCCGCAGGCTCGCTCCGCGGCTCGTCGGCGCGGCGTCCGCCCTATCGTGGCTAATGCCGAACGTGGGCGGACCGAGCGCTACGTGCCGACGGCTGTACACGGGGGTCATCCGGTCGATGGCCCTGTACGGCGCACCGGTGTGGGCGGGGTCCTTGACCGTCCGACTTAGGGCCCTTCTGTGGCGACCACAGAGGGTCATGGCGGTCAGGGCCATCCGCGGATACCGCACGGTTGCGACGGAGGCAGCGTGCCTATTGGCCGGGACTCCCCCGTGGGACCTGGAGGCGGAAATGCTCGCCGAGTTGTATCGGCGGGTGTCGGGGGTGCGCGGGGAGGGCGGTGTGATCTCGTTAAGGGATCTCACCGCCTGGCGCGTCGACGCCCGCCGAGACGTCATTGCCCGTTGGGCAGTCCGGCTGGAGAGGCCTCGGTTCGGGGTGCGAACCGTGGAGGCCTTCCGGCCGGTGCTGATGCAGTGGTTGGAGAGGCGGCACGGGGTGCTCTCCTTCCGACTAGTGCAGGTGTTGACGGGGCACGGGAGCTTCGCCAAATACCTGCACAGGGTCGTGAGGAGGGAGAGTACACCGTCCTGCCACCACTGCGATTGCGACGAGGACACGGCGCGCCACACGCTCGAGGCCTGCGCGGCCTGGGCAGTGCAGCGCCGTGAACTCGTCGCAATCATCGGTGCCGACCTGACGCTGCCGGCCATCGCTAGGGCGATGGTCGACAGCGTCAGGAACTGGGACGCGGTCGCAGCCTTCTGCGAGACAGTGATCTCGCAGAAGGAGGCGGCGGATCGTCTGCGCGTGGAGCGCAGCCTCGATGAGGAGATCCGCCGCCGGCGACTGGGGCGGCGCAGGCGCAACTATCTGCGCCTCATGCCGCCCTAGCCGAGGCCGCGGGTGACGTGACCGGGGATTAGTCCGTCACCCGCCGAGAGGCCGACCGCGTGAGGAAAGACCGACGTCCTCCCCGAGGGGGGGACGTCGGTCGATGGGAGGGTACCCCAATAGGGGGTATTCCGTCGGGCCGACCACTGACGACAAGTTAACGCTGCTCCAGTGGTCGGCCCAACGACGAAGGCGACGTGGTTTTCGGGTGGGTCGCGGGAGTTGCGTGCTCAAGCCCCTCTGTCGCCCCGGACGGAGTGGTGCGGAGGCGCGCCGACCGCGGCCCACCCACAAAAAAAAAAAAAAAAAAAAATCATAGAATATTTAATCAGTAGCGTCCAGCAAATACGATAAAGCATGATTGATAGTACTGCCTTCGTACAGATGCAATCTGCCGCTGCGTCCGAGTCAATGTTATTTTTCTTTTTAAACATGAGCGTTTAATCTCGGGAATGAATGGACTTGTTTATCTTCAAGTATTGACGAGCTGATGCAGGAAACAGAAAATAATTTAGTTTCGAAGGCAAGAATAAATTATTTTTAGCATATCATACGAATGATAAAAATCAGTTATGTATTTTTAAGATTTACCTTCGTGTACTAAAATAAATAAACAATGGACGCCCTCAACTAAAACATAAATTGATAGATATTATTTGTAAATCACGCAAATAATTATCCATCGCTAGGAAATGAAGGCAAGACACTCAACGTTGGAGTATCCGTCCGCGTCGAGTGTCCTGTTGTTTCTAAGCTATTGTCGAAGTACAATTTAAGTAATATTAGGGTACTTAGGGCTCCCTTTTTATTTCATTTTTCAACCACCTCCTTCTTCGGTGAATATAGTAGATATTAAAACTCAATTTTGTTGAAGTCTTGTGTTTTCCTTTCTAAGCAATCACTTAGTATAGGTACACGTTCTCTCAGCTCCGTTTACAGTTTTAGACATACATTTATTATTATGATTATTAGAATCACGGATTATTATACGGATTATTTTAGCAAATATTTTTTTACATCAACATGGCTGAATGGACCATAATACAAACAAAGAAATGCATCAAAAGCAGTCTATAAAAATATAAAATAATAAAAAATTCTATACATAACTTATTTTGATAAACGTACAAGTATAACTTGAAACTGTCGCAAAAGTTTTAGTAATAGTTTTGTGACAGGGTAGGCGCCTGACATCATTCTCCTCATAAGCATCATCGACCAGATAAATGGTTTCGTTTATTCGTAATCACCACCACAGACTAATAACTACTATTATTTATTATGTATTAAAGTCGCACGTAGTCTAATTTGAATCACTAAGATAACTACAAATTACAGAGTTAATAATAACAAACATTTGTAAACATATCCTTTTCTCAGATCAAGTTACAGCAGAATAATACGGAGGTCAATGTGTGACTTAGACAAATTGCAGTCTCTTTAGCTACCTGTTAAAACGCGTCTCGCTAAAAACATCAATAAATTAAATATCAAATCGTGTATCCATAATTACAACGTCAAATACAGAAAAAAAAAACTCGTTAGTGGTCGACTGATAAGGGCTGCCGTGATTATTATTAAAGTGAATTATGTCTTAATTGTATAGTTTTAAAATTGAGTTTGGTATGTGTTAAGTTATTGAATAAATCTTATAAGTACACAGGTGTGACATTTCAAAAAGTATTTATCGATTTAAATATTCATTATTGAATTGTCTTATTTTTATCTCGATGTGGGACGAGAAGTCTCTTTTAAAGTAATATATATGTATATGTTCTATGATTTAAAAAAAATATTTGATAAGTAATTATTTATTAACATCGTCATAGAGAAATATCCGTGTGATGACGGAGTAAAAATATAATTCACCACTTTTTTTTTTTTGTGGGCGGGCTGCGGTCGGCGCGCCTCCGCACCACTCCGTCCGGGGCGACAGAGGGGCTTAAGCACGCAACTCCCGCAACCCACCCGAAAACCACCTCGCCTTCGTCGTTAGGCCGACCACCGGAGCAGGTTTACTTGTCGTCAGTGGTCGGCCCGACGGAATACCCCCTACGTGGGGTACCCTCCCATCGACCGACGTCCCCCCCTCGGGGAGGACGTCAGTCTTTCCTCACGCGGTCGGCCTCTCGGCGGGTGACGGACTAATCCCCGGTCACGTCACCCGCGGCCTCGGCTAGGGCAGCATGAGGCGCAGGTAGTTGCGCCTGCGTCGCCCCAGTCGCCGGCGGCGGATCTCCTCATCGAGGCTGCGTTCTACGCGCAGACGATCCGCCGCCTCCTTCTGCGAGAACACTGTCTCGCAGAAGGCTGCGACTGCGTCCCAATTCCCGACGCTGTCGACCATCGCCCTAGCGATGGCCGGCAGCGTCAGGTCGGCACCGATGATTGCGACGAGTTCACGGCGTTGCACTGCCCAAGCCGCGCAGGCCTCGAGCGTGTGGCGCGCCGTGTCCTCGTCGCAATCGCAGTGGTGGCAGGACGGTGTACTCTCCCTCCTTACGACCCTGTGCAGCATTTGGCGAAGCTCCCATGCCCCGTCAACACCTGCACTAGTCGGAAGGAGAGCACTCCGTGCCACCTTTCCAACTACTGCATCAGCACCGGCCGGAAGGCCTCCGCGGTTCGCACCCCGAACCGAGGCCTCTCCAGCCGGACTGCCCAACAGGCAATGACGTCTCGGCGGGCGTCGACGCGCCAGGCGGTGAGCTCCCTTAACGAGATCTCACCGCCCCCCGCTCGCCCCCCCGTCACCCGCCGATACAATCCGGCGAGCATCCCCGCCTCCAGGTCCCACGGGGGAGTCCCGGCCAATAGGCACGCTGCCTCCGTCGCCACCGTGCGGTATCCGCGGGTGGCTCTGACCGCCATGACCCTCTGTGGTCGCCACAGAAGGGCCCTAAGTCGAACGGTCAAGGACCCCGCCCACACCGGTGCGCCGTACAGGGCCATCGACCGGATGACCCCCGTGTACAGCCGTCGGCACGTAGCGCTCGGTCCGCCCACGCTCGGCATAAGCCACGATAGGGCGGACGCCGCGCCGATGGGCCGTGGAGCGAGCCTGCGGCAATGCTCCCGGAACCACCATTGCCCGTCGAGCACCAGGCCCAAGTACCTCATATGGGTCCGGATGCTGATGTCAACCGAGCGGACGGTGATCGAGACGCCGATGGGAGGGCTCATAAGGCGCCCATGGAACAAGAGGGCCTCCGTCTTATTCAGGGCGACCCTCAACCCCATCGCCTCGATCCGCCTGATGACCTCTTCGGTGCCATAGGTCGCCAGGCTTACCACCTCTTCTAGCGTCCCACCGCGGGCTGTGACGAGCGTGTCGTCGGCGTAACAAATCACGCCCAGCCCGGGCGGGACGCTCCCCCGCAACGCCCAGTCGTAGCCGATGTTCCACAAGGTGGGTCCGAGGACCGATCCCTGTGGGACACCGCACGTCATGGGCGTTCGCACAGCGTCCCCTACTCGGTTGGTACAGAGGACGCTGCGCCCCACCAAATAGTCTGCCACTAGCCGCCTCAGGTAAGCTGGCACTCCGTGATACCGGAGCGCCTCCCTGATGCAGCTGAATGGCAGACTATTGAATGCGTTGGCGATGTCTAGGGACACCGCCAACAGTACTCCCCCACCGGTGACGGCCTCAGTCGCCACGGCCCTCAGGCGCAACAGAGCTGCGATCGTCGAACGACCCCTCCTAAACCCAAACTGGGCGTCCGACAGATCGGGCCCCGTGCCGACGAAGTGCCGCTCGATGCGGGCAGCTACCACCCTCTCCAGTAGCTTGCCCATGTCATCGAGCAGCACGATAGGCCTGTAGGCCGAAGGCGACCCCGGAGACCGTCCCGGCTTCGGCAGGAGCACCAGCCTTACCTCCTTCCAGCACCCAGGGAACCGTCCGGACGCTAAACACGCGTCGAACAGCTCCCTGAGGCGGGGACCCAGGTGGTCGAGGACCAGGCCCAACACGCGGTTAGGAACACCGTCGGGGCCGGGGGCGGTGGATTTTGCGCACATGCGCGCCACCGCCACTTCCATCTCGGGTTCCGTGATGGGCGGAACACTGTGGTCGTCGGCCTCCCGGTCAGTGTCTGGCGGAGCCATGACCGGGGGCGTATGTTCCGCCCGCCGCGGGAACAGGTCCTCGACGACCCGGGTGAGAAGGCTGGGCTGGAGAGTCTTGGTGAGGGGAAGGCCCCGCGCGCGGAGCTTATTCAGCACCGCGCGATAGGGGCGTCCCCAATATAATTCACCATGCCCTATTTTACGCCTGGGTGTAGTAAAATACAACTTAAGGATATATAATACGAAATGAAATATGTATTAGACATTTTCAATAACATCTTTGAATGAAAGAACATTCTGGAAAAAAAATCACAACTTTTCTCTCAGTTTTTTCTGGCCTTAGGACGACTTTATTAGCAATAATTTTCGAAACTGGTGCAATCTTCGTGCACCCAAAAGCGACACGTTAAGTTGTATATCTTACATTTATAATTGGACCCGGTAGGTGGCGCTTATTTGAACAGAACAACGTCTATTGGATCAGTTAGTCTTTATATATATTTCTTGTGGACCTGTGTATGTCACTGAACTCCTAAAGGGCCGGACCGATGTTGATAAAAATTTTTGTGTGTGTTCAAGGCGATTTAAGAATGGTTTAGATTCACAATTGGACCCGGTAGGTGGCGTTTCTTTCGATTTCAAGGAAATTTTCTTTTATTTTATTTGAACAGAACAACGTCTGTTGGGTCAGCTAGTAGGTATATAAGTTTTGAATGTATAAATCATTCATAAAATTAATGAGAAACTTATATCACATATTGAATTAGCAAACAATCAATCATGGATTTACAAACACCATAGCTAAATGGTTAACTACTTCGAACCCTACAACAATAGCCCTTTACGATATAAGAAAAACAATAACTGCGAGCAAAAAGCTATTTTATATCGCAACACGCAGAACATTGAATCGAAACGGAATATATTAACAGCACTCATTTCTTCACCTTATAAAAAACCTATCTAAGACAGCACGCGCTGCGGTTGATTAAAATGAATTATGATTGTTCGTTACAACATTGGGTCATTATTTGTAAATCAAGTGTGCTGTTGTGTATTGTCACGCGATGTAATGTCGTGCAATGCGTAAAAAAATATACAGAGCGTGTTTGTTACAATGTAAATGAAATTAGCTACTGATGCTCGTCAGGCGAGATTGCTTATGAAGGTTATACTTTTCATTTCCCATAATAACTGCTTAAAATAATCATAGAAGAGATAATTCGCGAAAATACTATGATTTTTGTGTGTAAGAAAGTTATTGTAAATGAAACTACCGATTTTATTGCGTTTGTATTTGATTTTTAATTGCCCAAAACGTTTCAAACACTTTGCAGTGTTCAGTACAGTCTAGGGATGCAAATATCAAAACAAAAAACATCGATGTATCGAAACATCGATGTGTTTTAGAAAACTATGCGATGAGCTTTTTTTGATGTGAAACATCTATAGGCGAGGGTGACCGCGATCGTTGCGTGGCGATTTGACGCCACGCCTTGCGGTCCCCTCTTAATTTACTGTAAAATAAATATCTGGATATACATATCTAAATTTGTAACGAAACCATGGTGCGATTTAAAATTTTGAACAACGCCATCTAGTGAACCCAAAGTAAATTGTTACCTATAATGAAAATAAATGTTTATTGAATAAAAATTATCTTTTACTGGAAAAAATCGCCATGTTTTATTAATACTTTATGCTATACTAGTTCCTGACGTAATCTGTTCTTTTATGCATATTTACTTGTTTTATAAATTAATGTATAATAACTTCATAATATAAATATACCAGTAGGTATGGGATTTAGTTTACTTTCAGCTACGAAAAATGGGTAACCGTTTTTATAGACTTTTATTAGTTTCAGCTGTATTTTTATATATTTATTTCCTTGTATGTCACCGATTTCTTAGGAATTGGATTTTGACTCACTTAAAATAGTCAGATTTCATTTAAAATTTGTAAACTTTGCAATTTGTAAAATTGCAAGGACCAATAACGCTAAAATAATTTCAATAATTAAATAGCTTAATAATTAAATAATTAAATATCTTGTCTTATTATCATTACAGGATTAAAGGTTTCTTTATTAAATATTCAATATATTGGTCTGAGAGTTGGTCGTTAGCTCGATAGATGCCACTATTTATGCTACCTAAATCGCGCACTTCGTGCTCGATGCTGCATAGCTCGATAGATGCCGCTATTTCTGGTTTATAAATTGTACCTATCGTGCAAAAGAACGTCTGTGAACGGATGAAAGTATTTCAAGCTACATTTTGGAAGTTTAATTACTTTTGTACTAAATAACGTTACCATAAATATAAGCCGTAAAGTCAATTTTAAAATGGATAATTTATTCGATACGATACCTGCTAAAAAGTACTTATTGACTAAAAGTATCGAATGAAATGTATCGGTATTGAAAGAAAAGTACTCGATACCTAAAGATAAAGTAAGTAAAAGTACTAGATACTTTAATCAGTACGTTACTTATCTTTCGATACTACTCCTGAGTTCAGTATCACTACTTTATATTCGATACCGTGTCTCTACTCGTACAAAATAGTTTCGATGTTTCACATCTGCCAGGCGTCCTGAGCGACGGCTTACTTTTTTAGCTAAATCAAGCATGTTTTTTACAAGGAACACCAACATTTGTATGAGGTGACGACCTTCTTTTGCAGGCTCTGTTAAAAGTACCATATATTTTAAATCATGGCAGGCAAAACATCGTATAAAATAACATCGATACATCGATGTTTTTCAATAGTAAACCTCAAAGGCAAACATCAATGTTTTTTTATTGAAACATCGATGTTTCAAAAATATCGATGTATCGTTTGCATCCCTAGTCCAATCCGCCCATGACTAGGAACCAAATAAAAAGGTGATAAAAGCCGAAGTTTTATTTACAATGTGTAATGCTCGCGTAAACATCAGAAATCATCATGTAATGAGAAATCTTTATGTAAATGAAAGTCATCATCGTCATCATCACCCAGCTCTTATACTTAGTACTCGATATGTATTCTCCTTGGGAATATAATTGTAGATATGGCATAAGACGGAATTGACGGCTCAGGTCGATTTAAATCTCTTAGTCGATTTCTTCGACACCTACGAGCAATGTAAGGGATGGTAGTATTCCTAGCCGCCACCACACAGCACAGCACATGACGTGTTATGTGTAGGAAAGTTTTTTTTTTTGCTGTTGGAGCAAACAGCACACCTGATGGTAAATAGGGATGCAAATATCAAAACCAAGAATGAAGATGGTGTTTGTTCGATTAGATGTTTGTTCTTAAACATCGATGTATAAAACGCAGGCAGGCTCTGCTATAAGTACCATACATTTTGCAGGCAAAACATCAATATCAAAACACCGTATTAAATAACATCGATACCGATGTATTGTAAAACATCGATTATTTTACAATAGTGAACATAGATTTGTTTTACAATAGTGAACATCGATATGTTTTACAATAGTGAATATCGATATTTTTTACAATAGTGAACATCGATAGCAAGCATCGATGTTTCAGAAACATCGATGTATCGTTTGCATCCCTAATGGTAAGTTATGCTGCTACTCTGTACGATAGGCCTATACCTGCTATATGACTGCACAGATGGCCTAGTGGTTAAGATAGCGACCTACAGCGCCAGTGTCGGGGGTTCGAATCCCACGCGGGACAACACTTTGTGCGATCCACAAATTGTTGTTCTGAGTCGGGATGTAAATTGTGTCCGTTAATTATATGTTTGTAAAGTCCTCCTCACCTTAGTGCAGGGTGTTGCCTTAAAAAAAAAACAGTTAACGAATTTAATGAATTAATACATACAAATTAAAAACCTTTACTGGGCGACTTGGCGTTAAAGAAAATAACGGCAGTATGAATGCGTGTAATGAAATTTCGTGATACTAAAGGCGTCACCAAAACTCACAATACGCAAACACCCTCAGAGCCACCAATCTCTCTCACTGAATGAAGTGCTGTAACAAATTACTACTACTCAGACGTCAATTTTCTGTGAGAGTGTGGTAACTACCCCGGACTTGCAGCTGTAGACAAACTACTGTCGACAATGTGGTCTTACTGCGTAATGAAAATACACGGATTAAAAACAGTTATTTGTAGATCAAACAAATACATATTTATCCAAAGCATTTAACTCAAAGGGGCTATACCATTTAATTCTCTATAACTCAATTTATGAAGTCATTTAGTTACGAACACTATAAAGTTTACTTCTATAATACAATATAAGATGTAGTCAGCTATACTATGATCTCCTATCGTAATGTTCAACAAATCAAGCTACCAATAGGCAGTTATTCATAAAATAGACCTTTCTCATACATTCACTATATCGACCGTAAACAATTTGAACGTGTGGCCCTTTCATTTTGTTCGACTTTACATGGATAAGCTATAAGATTAGAAATATTTCAGTATTGAAATGACTAAGAATCCTTACTAATATTATAAATGCGAAAGTAACTCTGTCTGTCTGTCTGTCTGTCTGTCTGTCTGTCTGCTACGCTTTCACGTCTAAACCACTGGACCGATTTTGATGAAATTTGGTACAGAGATGGACTAAAGCTTGAGAAAGGACATAGGCTACTTTTTATTGCGAAAAAATGGGTATAAGGGGTTGAAATAGGGGATGACATTTTGTATGGAAATTCGTCATTTTCGATGATAGAACCACGAATTTTTGTATTAAGGTACCTGATAATAAATAAATAAATATTCGTTCAAGCGTTTTGGAAATTTCATTTACATGGGGATGAAATTCAACCCCTAAAATACCAAAAAGCATACAGCCGAAACCACTGGGCCTAGAAACGTATTTTTTTTTTACACCATCGTATCTTTTAGGGTGCACGAGCACTAGCAAAGGATTTTTGGAAATTCACCCCCTTAAGGGGGTGAAAAGCATATAGTCTTTCACGTCTAAACCGATTTTGATGAAATTTGGTACAGAGATGGACTAAAGCTTGAGAAAGGACATAGGCTACTTTTTATTGCGAAAAAATGGGTATAAGGGGTTGAAATAGGGGATGACATTTTGTATGGAAATTCGTCATTTTCGATGATAGAACCACGAATCTTTGTATTAAGGTACCTGATAATAAATAAATATTGGTTCAAGCGTTTTGGAAATTTCATTTACATGGGGATGAAATTCAACCCCTAAAATACCAAAAAGCATACAGCCGAAACCACTGGGCCTAGAAACGTATTTTTTTTTACACCATCGTATTTCTTGGGGTGCACGAGCACTAGCAAAGGATTTTTAGAAATTCACTCCCTTAAGGGGTTGAAAAGCATATAGCCTTTCACGTCGAAACCACTTAACCGATTTTGATGAAATTTGGTACAGAGATGGACTAAAGCTTGAGAAAGGATATAGGCTACTTTTCATCGCAAAAAATTGGGTATAAGGGGTTGAAATAGGGGATGACATTTTGTATGGAAATTCGTCATTTTCGATGATAGAACCACGAATCTTTGTATTCAGGCACCTAATAATCCTTACTAATATTATAAATGCGAAAGTAACTCTGTCTGTCTGTCTGTCTGTTACGTTTTCACGTCTAAACCACTGAAACGATTTGATGAAATTTGGTACAGAGATGGACTAAAGCTTGAGAAAGGACATAGGCTACTTTTTATCGCGAAAAAATGGGTATAAGGGGTTGAAATAGGGGATGACATTTTGTATGGAAATTAGTCATTTTCGATGATAGAATCATGAGTCTTTGTATTAAGGCACTTGATAATGTATACATAAATATTTGTTCGAGCGTTTTGGAAATTTCATTTATATGAGGATGAAATTCAACCCCTAAAAGACAAAAAAGCATAAAGCCGAAACCACTGCACCTAGAAACGTAATTTTATTTTTTTACACCGTAGAATTTCTTAGGGTACACGAGCTCTAGCAAAGAAATCGCGAAAAAATGGGTATAAGGGGTTGAAATAGGGGATGACATTTAGTATGCAAATTTATCATTTTCGATGAAAAAACCATGAATCTTTGTAATAAGGCACTTGATAATATATAAATAAATATTTATTCTAGCGTTTTGGAAATTTCATTTATATGGGGATGAAATTCAACCCCTAAAACACAAAAAAGCATAAAGCCGAAACCATTGGGCCTAGAAACGTAATTTTTTTTTTACACCGTAGAATTTCTTAGGGTACACAAGCTCTAGCAAAGAAATCGCGAAAAAATGGGTATAAGGGGTTGAAATAGGGGATGACATTTAATATGCAAATTTATCATTTTCGATGATAAAACCATGAATCTTTGTATTAAGGCACTTGATAATATATAAATAAATATTTATTTTACCGTTTTGGAAATTTCATTTATATGGGGATGAAATTTAACCCCTAAAAGACAAAAAAGCATAAAGCCGAAACCACTGGGCCTAGAAACGTAATTTTTTTTACACCGTTGTATTTCTTGGGGTACACGAGCAGCGAGCGAAAATCACCCCTTAAGGGGGTGAAAATCGTATAGCCGAAACTATTGGGGCTAGGAACGTAAAACTATGTAGTTCTCTGTATTGTGCGATTCTCCTTCTTTTATTGTAAATGAGCTCTAAGAAATTAGTTTTTGAAATTCAATCTCTATGGGGGTCAAAAATGTATATCCGAAATCATTAGGCCTAGAAACTAGGGATGTGAAAAAATAATCGATTTTTATAATAATCGATTATTAATCGATTTTTTTTGTAATAATCGATTTTTACAATCGATTATCAAAATAATAGAAAATCGATTATTTTCATAATTAAATAGATTTTCCTAAAAAAAGAAGGTAATAACAATACTGCGTGTAGTATTTCATACTATATTAGAAGATGAAGCTCACATTTCCTAAAAAAATCATCATAATCCTGTTGGGAAAAATCGATTATTTTATAATCGATTATTTATTTTTAATTAATCGATTATTTTATAATCGATTTATTTTGAAGAACAAAAAATCGATTATTTAAAAAATCGATTATTTTCCCTCCAAGTCACATCCCTACTAGAAACGTGAAATTTTGTACAAAGGTCTCTTTCTTGGGGAAAGTGCTCACTAAAAAAGAGTTTTTGTAATTTTACCCCTAAGGAGGTGAAAAGCGTAAAACCGATATCACTGAGCCTAGGAACGATCATTTTAGTACATGATTGGCTTTCTTGGGTTACCCCATTATTTTTTCTTAATGCTCGCTTATTAAGATTACTTTGGATCGACGCAATATGTATTTGGTCCTCTACCATCGTAGATATATTGCAAAAGTTCTTTTAGCAACATTTTATGACCAGCTGCCTGCCAGACGACATAGCTGGCTAGATGGCATCACCAATTGGTCCAGGTCAATGTAAATCTTTGTCTTAGTAGTATTTTGCGACACCCACAAACAATGAAAGTGTTATAATATTCCTAGCCGCTACCAGACAGTAAGTTAAAATCAAGATATTAATCCAATTTTCTATCTTTAGAAATAAACAAATTTGAAGCGTCTATTTGTTGTCAAAATAATAGGTTTTATTTATGCTCACACAATTATTTGCACGATACCTACGTCTAAAAAACCGGCCAAGTGCGAGTCGGGGTCACGCACGAAGGGTTCCGTACCATTATCTATAAAAAAGGGGAAAATTGGGTTTGTTGTATAGGAGTCCCCTTAAATATTTATTTTATTTTGTTTTTAATATTTATTGTTATAACGGCAACAGAAATGCATAATTTGTAAAAAATTCAACTGTCTAGCTATTGCGGTCCTTGAGATACAGCTTGGTGACAGACAGATGGACAGACAGACAGCGAAGTTTTAGTAATAGGGTCCCGTTTTTACCCTTTGGGTACGAAACCCTAAAAACGGCTCAATTTTTTTGTCTGTCTATTCGATACGGGTAATCTTCAAAACGGCTGGACCGATACTGATAATACTTTACCACCAGGTCTACCAAACCTTACATAAGGAATAACTTAGGCTATATTTTATCCAAGGCTATATTTTCTCCCGGTGTGGCTGGAGCAACTGTGAGAATTTAATCGACTTTAAAATTATTTCACTAACGGAAAGCTAATTTTAAGCGTGTAACATATTTAGGTTTTATTCCGTGTGGTGACGGAGTAAGAATACAATTCACCACCTCCTCTCTTACCCATGGGTGTCGTAAGAGATAATTCAGGGATATATATTACGCATATGACATCTATGCAAGAGATGGAAAACTCGAAACAAAACCCTATACCAACCTGCATGACCAGCATGGTATAGTAAGGTTAATTTCCCTCCTACTATGGAGGAGGCACGAGCCCAGCAGTGGGACGTATATGAGACGAAATGATGATGAACATATTTAGGCTATTTTTTTATCCCAATATTCCTACGGGTCCGGGCACAATGCGGGTGAAATCACGGACATTTAATGGATATAAAAATTAATTTACGAATGAAAATCTACATTATCAGCGAATAACAAATAAAGGCTATTTTCATCCTGGTGTTTGCCCGGAACGAGAACTGCGAGAGAAACCGGTGGATGTTTACCAATTTTTAAAATTCTTTCAACAATAGGAAGCTACGTTATCAGCGAGTAACATAGGCAATTTTTATCTTGGATATTTGTGTGGGATTTGTTAGTACAATTTTTTTTCCACCTATGTAGACTTATAATATCAGCGAGTAACATAGGCAATTTTTATCTCGGCATTCGCATGGGAATGGGGTCTACGTGGGTGAAACAACGGTCGTTTGATCAATATTATTCTTTTTCACCAATGGAAACCTATCATGGATAATGTTATTATCAGCGACTAAGGATGGCCATATTTATCAACGTGTTTCCACGTGAATTTAAACTACAAGGGTGGAAGTAATATTCAAATATAAAAATTTGTGAAGTTATTTGGACTTTTCTTACTCGATCACGCGTAAACTGTTGACCAGATTTGGATGAAAATTGACACACAGATAGAGTATTTCTTAAATTAAGAAATATCATCATCATCATCGCAGCCCACGTACTTCCCACTCTTGGACTCGGGCCTCCTCCATAATGGGAGGGCATTTGACCTACTATACCATGCTGGTCAGATATCTATAGGGTTTCATTTTTCGAGTTTTCCTTCTCTTGCATAGATGTTATGTGTATATATCCCATAGTCGTCTTATACGACATCTACGAGCAAGATAGGGAATGGTGAATTGTATTCTTACTCCGTCACCACAATAACACAATAGAAAGAAATATGCAAGCCAACTTTTACGCGGGCGAAGCCGCGGGCAAAAGCTAGTATTTTGATATGTGAGATGCATAAAATGAAAATAACTATCCGCAGGTCTTAGAATAATAACGTATAGAAGGATAGTGTCAATACTTCGAACGTTTGAAACATGAATCTTAAAAATACTAATGGCGCACATACACACGCATACCACTATACAAATTATGAAATCAAACTTTGTTTTTATAAACATAAATCGTCGAAATACTTTTAAAAGTAATGTTAAAAACTTTTTTAAATTTTTCAAATGTGTTATGACACCATTTGAATGCCCAAACCGTCATAATTATCTTTTTATATTTTAAGAGTTGCGTACGTACGTGCAGTACAATGACTTGTACATTACGGAACGGTTCCGGCGTAAGCTCCATTAGGCTCCAATTGAAATGCTACACTTTTTGTGCGCGAACTTACCTTCTATACGTTATTATTCTAAGCCGCAGGTAATATTTATATTACTTTTTAATTTATTTAAACAATAAAGAGTATTTTTCAACTAGAAAACCCAAACCTTTGTAATTACGGAAAATAATTAAAAGTCATTAAGTAAATCGAGACTAAATTAATATCTGATGTATCCGTGTCGTTACAAAGAAAAACACAATTAACTACCCCCTCAGTGGGTGACATAAAAGATGACTAAGGGATTATAATATATAAATAACATCTATGTAAGAGAACAAAAAAAACTCGACATAAAATACTTTTCCAATATGTTTGACGAACGCGGTACAGTAGGTCAATTTCTCTTTTATTGTGGAGCCCAACAGTGCAACTTATAGGCAGAAATGATGCTGATGATGATTATAGATGTATAAGAAAGAGAAATATACAATTAGACCTAGAAAAGGTGATAAAGAAACACTTTTATTCAGTGTTAATTAGTATAGTAATCAGCCTTTGGAACTCTAGACTTTAGACTACTTACCAGCTTTTTTGAGTATTCTGTATTTTATAATTCAGAGTAGTATATTTATTTATCTCTTGTATTGATAAATCTTACCGAGCACAGCGGTTTAGGAGTATTTTTTTATAATTAAATATAAGCGATCCGTGTGGTGACGGAGTATGAATACAATTCACCACTCCCTATCTTGCCCGTGGCTGTCGTAAAAGATGACTTTGGGATTATAATATGGATATTACGAAGAGAAGGAAATCTCGAAATGAAACCCTATACCAACATGTCTGACCAGCATGGTATAGCAGGTGAAATTCCCTCCCAATGTGGAGCTTAAAAGTGGGACGTATGTGGGCTGCGATAATGACGATGATGATAAGCGAGTTGTATATAAAAAAACGAAGTAGGTATATACGTATCTCTTCGTCTTAAATGATTTCATCATTCATCATTATGTGTGCGTCCCATTGCTGGGCTCGAGCTTCTTCGAAATGAGAGGGAATTTGACCATCGCTGGTCAGATGATTTAGTATAGGATTTTATTTCGAGTTTTTCTTTCGCCTGTATAATTATTATACGCACACTATATCCCCAAGTTATCTTTTACAATACCCACGGGCATGGTAGGGGGTGGTGAATTTTAATTTCGTCAACATCGGAAATTGATTGATTTATATTATTTGAATCCTTTTTTTTTGGGTTTGGGTTACAGTCGACGCACTCCTCTCCCGGCTTCGTCCGACGCGACAGAGGGGCGTAAGCAGGCACACCCGTAACGCACCCATATAGCACGTCACCTTCGTCGTTGGGCTGACCACCGGTGCAAAGTTGCTTGACTTCAGTGGTCAACCTGATGGAATACCCCGAGGGACTACCCTCTCCCGTCGACGTCCCCTACTGGCGCTGACGCCGATCGCTGTCGCGAGGATCATTTGAATCTCTGAAAGTCATTTTTTTTAAATACTTGACGCGGCTCCCATGAAACACAAATACTAATCTACTAAAATCAACTTTCGAAATTCAAAACGCAATTATTTGCTCTTAAAATCATTCACTTCTATCAAAACCCGTTCTTAATGTTACATTTTCACAAAATAAAACATGATACTGTATATTCGACATTTCAATCTTCCGTCAAATAAAAACCATAGATTTGATAGAGTTACGATATAAAACGAATTTTATTAAGACGTTTACTCTAACGGTCAGTTTCTGAACATGTTTATACGTACAGACAAATGATTGGAGCCCAATTCCGAAGCACATAAAAAATGTACCAGTTTAAATTGTCAACTTGTTGCCTTGTTAATTAGGTACTACAGACGTAGTCGGGTAGATGAAAAAAAAACGTGTTATTGATAATCAATTGCTTTTTTGATTGGGCTCTGTTAGGAATCTCTAAGCTAAAGGAGGTAGCGAAGAATATCATTCAAATGTACGTTTTAGTATAATATATTAGAATCTTTTCGTTACAAATATAATTAAAATGCCACAAAATTTAAATGATAATAAATTTAATAGCAGTTTTGTTGAATATAATTAATTGTGGTTTTCCTAATTCTATATTATACTTTTTATTTTTCCCTCCTTGAGGACAGTTTTCTATGTTTAGTCGAGTGAACTAAATAAATTTAATTTTGACTTCTAATATTCGAAACATATGTATGAAATAACGACTGTTATCACGAAATTTCAGATAATTATATAAAATTATATAAAACGATAACTATTTTTATGGATTTTATTGTGTTTGTAATTCATATTTGATTACTCGACGTTTCGAACACTTTTCGGCGTTCATGGTCATGGGCGGATCATGAACGCTAAAAAGGCGTAAAAATAGTTTTATTTATAACATGCAGTACTCGCGTAATCATCAGAAATGGTTAAAGTATATAAAATTATCCGTGTGGTGACAGAGTAAGATTACAATTTGCCACTCCCTATCTTTCCTATCAATGTCGTAAAAGATGACTAGAGAATGTAATTATGACAGATACCCACGGTTAAGATAGGGACTGGTGCATTGCATATCAAATTTATAATTATGCATGTGATATGCAATTCACCAGAAGATATGCTTATGCACATTAATGCATGTGATATTTTTACAAGAGAAGGATAATTAAAAGCAAAGTCCTATATCAACATGTGTGCCCAGCGTGGTGCAGTGGGTCAAATGCCCTCCTTATGTGAGGAGGCCCCGCCAGTAGGACATATATGAGCTGAAACGACAATGCTTGTATAACAGAAACGCTTAATTCTTAATTTAAAATATAGTAGTAATAAATTAAATTTCTATAACAATTACGACCATCTCAAGTATTGTGGTCCTTCAAGGACATTAAATAAAAACAAAATTGATTTATATAAAATCTTTACAACTCGTTTTATTTCATAAGCTGTGATTTATTTATTATACTAAATATAATTTTATTGTTTTAACATTATTCCCACAACGAAATTGGATAATATATTGCTCATTATTAACTAAGAAACTAAATTTTTAAATTTAATCTAATATAAATTCAGATGAATCAATTTCCTAGTCATCGAAATGATAAAAAATAAAGAAAATAATTTATTAAGAGTAAAAATCTGTTTTTAAATTTATTACATACTAGCTGACCCGGCGAACTTCGTACCGCCGCTTCGTATAATTTTTTTCGTAAATATATTTTCTAAATTGCCGAAAATATAGTCTCTAATGAAAGAACCATTACAGCTTTGTCAGGTAAGATTGTATTGTCTTGGTCGCGGCATTGTTAATGATGATTCAAAGAGAATACAAAATACTCATTGTTGATTTCTGACAAAATTATAATTATCAAATTTTCAACCATACTTAACTATAGACAAAATTACGTTTCGCTGTCATTTGCGTTTTGTTATTACATACCAAGTGCGTTTTTATATACTAAGTTTCATAGTGACTTGTATTCTCTTTGACATTTTATGTCACATCACACGGGAACGCGATTGAACGGTATAAAAGAGTTATTGGCAAAATCTCGTAAACACCATTAAAAAAAACGGGATAAAAAGTATCCTATGCCCGTCTCCTGGTTATAAGCTACCCCACCAGTTTTCAGCCAAATCGGTACAGCTGTTCTTGAATTATAAATAGTGTAACTAACACGACTTTCTTTTCTATATATAGATTTATATATAAACGAAATTGATTTTGTTTAAATATTTCTGAAACGGGTGTAACCGACATAGCACGAAGAATTAGCACGCTGAAGTGGCAATGGGCAAGCCACATCGCTCGACGAACCGACAATCGCTGGAGAAGAAAGGTTCTCGAGTGGCGATCACGTATCGGACGACGCAGTGTAGGACGCCCCCCCACTAGGTGGACCGATGACCAAGTGAAAGTAGCTGGGCGTCGTTGGATGCAGGCGGCACAGGACCGCTCATTGTGGCGCAACATGAGGGAGGCCTACGTCCAGCAGTGGATGGCGATAGGCTGAAATGATGATGATGATGATGATGATTTCTGAAAGTCTCTTAAATGTTGTCCAATTTGGATTGACGATGAATTTCAAAGTGTACACGTACATAGATACAAACTAGTCATCATATAACGCCCCATTTCATTATTCGAAAGTCTTCTGTAACCAATAAGAAATCATTAAACTGACTTCCTGTTAAAACAAGTGGTATTATGGTTCTGATACTTGCGTATTATGTGGAGCTAATTATGTTGTTTGGAATGTGACTCTCGCCAAATTAATGTAACATGTTTTTCATTTCAATTAACAAAAAAACTATGTTTTTTTTACCGTTTCATCTGATAATCTCGTATTTGTTTATTATTTCATGTTTTTACTGATACAATATAAATTATTACAAATATTTTTAAGATATTTTTTAAAAAACATTATGTAATTATCTGCGTGGTGACGGAGTAAGAATACAATTCATTACTCCCGTGGATGTCATTAAAGACGACTAAGGGATATAATACGCATATATCATCTATGCAAGAGGAGGAAAACCCGAAATATAACCCTATACCAACCAGCCTGACTAGCGCGGTATAGTAAGGTTAATTTCCCTTATTGTGGAGAAGACTCGAGCTCAACAGTAGAATGTATATGAAATGATGTAATAATCTAGCACGTATCAGAGGACGCAGTGTAGAACGAAATGGACCGATGACCTGGTGAAAGTTGCTGGGCGTGGTTAAATGCAGGCGGTACAGGACCGCACTGTAGCGTAACGTGAAGGAGGCCAACGTCCAATAGTGGAAGGCAATAGACTGAAATGATGATTATGATATAATCTATGTGGTTTAATTGGTTCAACAATAGTAAAGCTGTGTGGTGGCGGTTACGAATAATACCAGCTCTTACGACGCTTGCGGGTGTCCTAAAGACGACAAAGAGCATAACATCGATCTGGGCTAACTCTATCTGATGCTTTCTACTCAACAATTACATTACCAGGGAGATTTAAAGTCAGACCTGTACCTGGATCAGAAATAATTGGTATAAGAGTACGATAATGATGATGATGTTTGTATAAGACATGTAAATTCAAGAACATTTGCAATATTAACTAAGAAATATTTATAAAGAAAGGGATTACAACCACTTGCAATTATTTTTCAGAGGTTTTTATTGCTGTTATGATATACCTAGCTATTAGCGAGAATTAAATTCTTTACATGTCACAATACGAGAAATGCTGTACAAATAAATGTCAAAAATATTAACATTATATGTAATGACTAGCAACCCGCCCGCGCTTCGCTTCGGTTTCAGTCGCTTTACCCGCGGCGTAGTTCCCGTTCCTGTGGGAATAACGGGATAAAATATAGCATATGTTACTCCCTGATATTATAGCTTTCCATTGGTGAAAGAATTTTTGAAATCGGTTCGGTGGTTTAAGCGTGAAAGCGTTACAAACAAACAAACAAACATCCTTACTTTCGTATTTATAATATTAGTATGGATTATGAAAAAGATCAAGACCAATTTTATTATCAATTAATAAGCTTTTTATTGCGACTTTTTTTTTATGGGCGGGTTACGGTCGGCGCACTCCTCGCACCACTCCATCCGGGGCAACAGAGGGGCATAAGCACGCACACCCGTATAGCACGTCACCTTCGTCGTTGGGTCGACCACCGGCGCAGAGTACCTTGACTTCAGTGGTCGACCCGACGGAATACCCCGTGGGTGTACCCTCCCCCATCGACGTCCCCTACTGGGACGCCGAACGTCGTCGCGAGGCTAACCTCTCCGCGGGTGCCCGGACTAAATCCCTGGTCCGTTCACCCGCAGCCTCTGCTAGGGCAGCATCAGGCGCAGATACTCACGCCTGCGTCACCCCAGTCGCCAGCGGAGGACCGCGTACGCGTGGAGTCTCTCCTCCCGCATACGGTCCTCTACCTCCTTCCACGAGATGACAGCCTCGTAGAAGGCGGCAACGGCATCTTAGTTCCTGACGCTGGCGACCATCTTCCTAGCTATGGCCGCCAACGTCAGGTCTACACCAATGATCGCGACGAATTCACGGCACTCCCCCGCCCACGCGGCACACACCTCGAGTGTGTGCTGCGCCGATTTTATTGAGACTTACGCCTTCAACCCCGAACATCACACACACATTTACTGTACAGTATTTACGTGATTGCTCAACTAATAAAAATAACTCAACTAATTAATATTATGGTCCCTAACCAAACCATTGACCATACAATCAGCCATCGTATGCTTATTCCACTAGGTCAATGAAACATTATGTCACATAAAAAGTATTGTAAAAAACAATTTTGTTCTCAAATACCTACATCAAGTTCGGTTGATCGTTCTCAAACCGCAGGTGTATTAGAAGGAAATAGTTACGCATAAATTAATTCAATAATACAATATCGGAGCAATGAAATAAATAGGCTTTATCCGAAATAAATCGATACAAGTTTTACGATGCCATATTGCCTTTATATTATCATTAAAAAAAAGTATTGAAGGCGGGTGCCTGCATGTTGTCCGCACCTGCCCTAATAAGGGCTTAAAAATCGGTTAAAACGGTTCTGTTTGCAATTATTGCAGGGATAGTAGATTGAAAGACGTTGGTGGCTTTGTTATTTATAAACTTTTTTTTACATTTAATGCGGGTAATTATAGAGTTATAGACAGTGTAATTTTCTAACCCTGTAGTTTTTAAAATTTCATACTCAAAGTTGCCAACAGGATGCTACACATATCAGCAAGCATCGGCTGACCGTTGGTTTGTTTCAATGGGTCGTATTTCATGTACATTAATTATTAAGTAATTGTAAATTTAAGCATATATTTTTATAGTCTCTATTAAAACAAAATATATAACGTAGTTAAATGTTAAGAATAACTTTATTGCCTATCTATCCGTATGGTGACGCTATCCGTGTGGTGACGGAGTAAAAATACAATTCACCACTCCCTATCTTGCCCGTGGATGTTGTAAAAGCCGATTATGGGATATAATATGCATATAACATCTGTGTAACAGAAGGAAAACACGAAATGAAACCCTATACCAACATGTCTGACGATAGTAGGTCAAATTCCCTGCCATTGTGGAGGAGACCCGAACCCAACAGTGCGCTCGCAGACGTATATGGGCTGCAATGATGATTACCTATCTGTATCTTTTAAGACAACAACCCGCACCAAGGTTCTACTGTCGCATGATATGACGATGATGTCGATAATATAGTCGGTTATTAATAAATATTTACGGATCACATAAATTAAAGTCTTACTTAGGGACTGAACTTACGACACTTGGCAGGGAAATTGGTAGGCTATCTATACCAATAAATAAAATTGGAGTGTCTGTTTGTAATGTCAAAATAATAAAAAATGTAAAAATTTTTGTCTGTCTGTTTGTTCCGGGTAATCTTCAAAACGGCTATACCGATTTCAAAAATTCTTTCACCAATGGAAAGCTATAATATCAGGGAGTAAACTAGGCTATATTTTATCCCGGTATTCCTACGGGAACGGGAACTACGCAGGAAAAACGACTAAAACCGAAGCGAAGCGAGGGCGGGTTGTTGGCTGCTAGTTGAATCCTATATTTGGAATTTATTTCTAATACTTCGTCACATCGTATTTCGTGAGGTGATTTTTTTTTTTTTTATGTTAAGCGCATGCGCGGTCCTGTCCGTCCGGGGCGATGAAAGAACGGCGCGCGGGTCCATAACCCACCCGTACTCACGTCACCTCGTTGGGCCGACCACCGGAGCAGATGTGACTTGACATCAGTGGTCGGCCCGACGGAATACCCTTTCGGGTAACCTCTCACCTCTCGACGTACTGGTACGTCGGTCGCCGTCGCGCGGTCAGCCTCTCTGCGGGTGACGGACAATTCCCCGGTCCGATCACCCGCGGCCTCGGCTAGGGCGGCATTAGGCGCAGATACTCGCGCCTGCGCCGCCCGAGACGCCGGCGGCGGAACGTATCGCCGAATAGGAGCTCTATTCGCACACGATCCGCCGCCTCCTTCCGTGAGATTACGGCCTCACAGAAGGCGGCGACCGCGTCCCATTCCTGACGCTGACAAGCATCTCCCTGGCGATGGTCGGCAGCGCCAGGTCGGCACCGATAATTGCGACGAGTTCACGGCGATCCCCCTCCCATGCAGCACACTCCTCGAGCGTGTGCTGCGCCGTGTCCTCGTCGCAACTGCAGTGGTGGCAGAACGGTGTGCTCTCCCTCCTGACAATCTTGTGCAGGTACTTCCCGAAGCAACCGTGCCCCGTCATCACCTGCACCAGTCGGAAGGAAAGCACCCCGTGCGTCCGCTCCAACCACTCCATCAGCACCGGCCGGAGGGCCTCGACGGTCCTGACACCGTACCGAGGACTCTCCAGCCGGACTGCCCAACGGGCAATGACTTCTCGGTGGGCGTTGACCCGCCAGGCGGTGATCTCTTTGATGGAGACCATGCCGCCGCGGGCGCACGTCTCCGACACCCGCCGATAAATGTCGGCGAGCATCTCCGCCTCCAGGTCGCACGGGGGGGTTCCGGCCAGGAGGCACGCTGCCTCCGTCGCCACCGTGCGGTAACCCCGTATGGCCCTGATCGCCATGACCCTCTGTGGTCGCCACAGGAGGGCCCTAAGACGGATGGTCAGGGACCCCGCCCACACCGGTGCGCCGTACAGGGCCATCGACCGGATCACCCCCACGTACAGCTGTCGGCACGTAGCACTGGGTCCGCCCACATTCGGCATCAGCCGCGAAAGGGCGGACGCCGCGCCGACAAGCCGGGGAACAAGTCGATGGAGATGCTCCCGGAACCAAAAATGCCCGTCGAGCACCAGGCCCAAGTACTTCATGTGGGCCTGGATGCTGATGGTGACCGACTTCACGGTGATCGAAGCGCCGGCGGGAGGCCCGGCGGTACGGAGGCCATGGAACAAAAGGGCCTCCATCTTTTCCAGGGCTACCCTCAACCCCAGCGCTTCGATCCGCCTGACAATCTCCTCGGTGCCGAGAGTTGCCAGGCGTGCCGCCTCATTTCGTGTGGTGATGGAGTAAGAATACAATTCACCACCCCCCTATCATCGTCGTAAAAGACGATTAAAAATATCATCATCTTATCATCTCAGCCCATATACGTCCCACTGTTGGGCTCGGGCCTCCTCCATAATGGAAGGGTAATTGACCTACTATACCACGCTGGTCAGACGTGTTGGTATAGGGTTTTATTTCGAGTATTCCTTCTCTCGCATAGATGTTATATGCGTTTTTATATCCCTTAGTCGTCTCGTACGATCACCCACGGGTAAGATAGGGGGTGGTGAATTGTATTCTTACTCCGTCACCACACGGACAATAATAAAAATATACTTTGCATATAATAACTGTGCAAGAGAAGGAAACGGCGAAGTAAAAGCCTGTGCAAGAGAAGGAAAATGCGAAGTAAAAGCCTATTTTAACCCGCCTAGCCAACGTGGCGTAGTAAATCAATTTCCCTCCCACAATGGAAAAGGCCCGAACCTTATAGTGGGACGTATATAGTCTGAGATATATAACGAATCTCTGTCTCAATTGAAGTATACACATTTGATTTAATATAAATGCTAGATTAAATCAAATATGTATTATATTTGTATTTTATATAAATGCTAGATTGTACGTACGGTGACGTAGTAAGAATACAATTCACCACTCCCTATCTTGCCCGTGGATGTCGTACAAGACGACTAAGGGATATAATATCCACATAAGATCTGTGCAAGAGAAGGAAAGCTCGAAATGAAACCCTATACCAACATGTTTGACCAGCATGGTATAGTAGGTTAAATTCCCTCTCATTGTGGCGGATGCCCGAGCCCAACAGTGGGACGTATGTGGGCTGCGATGATGATGATGATGATGAAATGATACCGATATGAATATATTTTCTTAATTTTTTAGAATTCTAATGTTACGAATAAAGTTAATTTTCTATACAACGTAAAAAGGCCATTTTAAATCGAATCGGTAGTTTTCGATATAAACGGGTTAAAACAAACTTATAAACAAACACTTCGGGAGCATAATGGTAACATAGTTTCACACTTCAATAAAAACAACAGCATATCAAGTGATGTTTGGTGGTTGAATTGACAAACGCAAATCACATTCGGACGGCCACCAATCTCCTTGGCTCCTCGTTACTTAAATTGTACGGTCCAAGTTAAAAGAGTTGTCGTTTTATGAAATTGTGTTACATTAGTATTAACTTACTAGTAGTATTTATAGCGATTTTTTTCAGACTTATTGAACAACGCAGTCACGGTAACTTTAAGTTTAATTTTTTTAGCTTTTATAGGTGAAAGAATAGTTTTAAGAAATGGACGTCGCGTTAAATTAATAAATATTGTCATTACCACATGGCAATACTAATTCCGTGTGATGACGGAGTAAGGATACAAATTACCACTTTCTATCTTGCCCGTGGATGTCGTAAAATAAGAATAAGGGATATGATATGCATAAAACATTTATGCAAGAGAAGGAAAACTCGAAATAAAACCTTATACCAATCTGTTTGACCAGCATGATATAGTAAGGTCAATTTCCCTCCTCTTGTGGAGGAGGCTGGAGCCCAATAGTGGGACATATATGAGCTAAAATGATTAATACTAAGATGATTCAGTCTATTCATATCTATTGTTGATCAGAAGTCTCCTTTAGATAATGCTACGTAGACAGATTCTATCCTACCTTAATTGAATAATTGCCTTTAATAATTGATTTGATAATTGACTTTTATGTTTTTAGTCCATTTATTCGACTGGTAGAAGTTCCTCTCGAAAACTTTAATGGAATGCTATATTTTGGATTATACTTATAGAGATAATCCAGGGTTCACTTGCTCCTTAGCGCACTGAGGAAACTTTAGTATTCTTATGTGATCAGTATTTAGAAAAAAAATTCTACGTATTTTTAAAATAGGGCAACTCGTTTAGTTATTTTAAAATTTAACACTATTCATTATTGTACATTCAAATCATTGCAAATACAAGACTCGTTCGAGGTATCCCGCCTATAATTTTTATTTTAGACCACACTACATGTCTTTGTGCAACGACCAATTGTACGAACGCAACAAGAGACAGACTAACAGACAGACTGACAACAAACAAATAACGAGCCTCTAACGAGTGAAAAGTGTCAAGTATCGCAAGCGCAGATTACCGCGGTCTACTGAAGAGCCTGATGATTTACTGAGATACATTTTGAATACCTTTTGTTCGTTTTTTTATTATTACTTTGAACATTTCAGTTTCATATTACCTATTAAAAGGTTCCCTTACGAATTAAGAACTCAATGAGTCATCATCTTTTTATTTTTCGTGGGAGTAATAAAAACCAGTTATGGAATCACCAGAAGAGTGGGCAGCAGAACTCTTCTGGAAAATTTCCAATAGTAACTGCAATCAGAAACCTCCTGCCAAGCATGATAATTATATACTATTATTCTATCACGAAGTTCTATAACCAGCAGTGGATGTGATTGATGGAGGGATGGATGAGTAAAGCTTAACCTTAATATGATAAATAATCAATCAATATAATATTTCTTGAATGATATTTAAATTAGGTATACATTGGTACGGCATATAAATTCTTGATTACTACGTTTCAGGTCAATTCTCTTTGAGCATAAAATAATATTATATTTTACACACACACGCGTGCACATTTTTTGTAGGGCCACAAATAGTATAACCAAAGACAACGAAATTTGTATTTGATAGTCCATTCAAATAGCAAAGAGGTACCCCACAAGGGCAGTTAGGAGCTCTTTTTATATGGGTGGGCTATGATAAGCGCATACGCGGTCCATTCCGTCCGGGGCGACGAAAGGACGGTGCGTGAGCTCATAACCCACCCGTACGCACGTTGCCTTCATCATTGGGCCGACCACCAGTGCCGAGTTCCTTGTTATCAGTGGTCGGTCCGATAGAATACCCTTTCGGGTACCCTCACCTCTCGACGTTTCTGTCCCGGGACGTCGGTCGCCGCCGCGCGGTCACCCTTTCTGCGGGTGACGGACGAAAATCCCCGGTCCGATCACCCGCGGCCTCGGCTAGGTTAGGAGCCCTACGCCACCCTTCCGTTGACTCGGATATAATGCCCCTACATTATGACCAGATCATAAGTTATAAAAAAAAATATGAAGAATGACAATAAGTATATACGAACAAACGCACTAGTGGAATTAGTTAACCATAAATAAAGGGCTTTCTCTGCATTTTGACTTCAAGAAAAATAACGATTTAGCTACTTCTTAAATATTTTGTTCAACAAATTTTGATAACATATTATTGTATTGATTCCTTAAAATTTTTAATAACAAGTTTATTTATAGAAATAACAACCGTTGGCGAATTTCTCAAATGGCAACCACCAATCGGATGTCACCGGCGGAGCGACCGCCTATTAGGTGGACTGACGAAATTCCGAAAGTTGCACAGAACCGTTGGATGCAAGTGGCACAGAACGGTTCTGCGTGGCATTCACGTGGTGAGTCCAGCAGTGGACATTTATAGGATGATGGATGGATAATTTTAGCTTATTTTTGTTATTTAATAATAAGCTTATCTGTAGCTTATGTGTTTTTCAGCGAATTGAAAACCATGAATTCTCTTTATGTCTCCAAAATAACTTATTCCATTCTAAAAATCTTTAGTCCGGTTCATCGCAGGCCCGCTTAAGGCAAAGTAATTGCTTTCTGCCTTTCAAAAGCCTAATAATACCTTATATACTTAATTTAAAGATCTTATTTGAAGATTCATTATTCACAAATTTATATCCTGAATGGCATATTTGTTCACGTTTGCGATAGTAATTATTACGATTAGCAAAAAATTCGTTGTACAGGTCCAATGAGAGGGGAAAAGGATTATAAGTATCATAAGATACTATATAAGAAATATATAAAATGAATTTAGTACGTTCTTATAATCTTCTTCATGAAAGGCTACATGTAGCGTACCATAACTAGGCCATAAAGCATCGCCCCACCAAACTCATGCCTATTGTGTATCACTCCTTTCCATCATGCTATTGTAAGTGCTGCATTATTGTTTAGCTTTTCTGCACTTAACTAGCCGTCCAATACTGTCCAGTTTAATTCAGCGGTTTGACAGCTGAAAAGATCCATTTTACAAGGTAGAATGGCCGATCGATCAAAGACCGATGGAATAAAGGAGCGACCATCAATTTTCTTCGTGAATTCAAATACAGTTAGTTAATCTAGATTTGATCGCAATGTTCAGATCCTTTGAATGGAATGATTATTATTTTGTGATAATTAATAAAAACACCTTAATTAATTGCTCTTAATAGCACCGGTTTTTTAAAGATATTTGAGGTATTAATCCTTGTATTGCGAGGGTATTAGAAACGTATAATTTAACGGACACAAATTACACTAAGACTCGAAACAATAATTTGTGGATCACATAAAGTATTGTCCTGCGAAGGAATCGTAGATAGGTATACAAGCATGTTATTAATATTTTGGATTGATTGAATAAATTAATATTTTAGACGGATATACAAAACATTTTAATGGTAAGGTTGTTAGAATAATATTATACCCATTTATTGAATTCGTAGAAAAATATTTAAAATATATTTACGTATTCGGATAATTACTAAACATAAATTACAAGACATTTATTATACAATAGCAAAAATTTTAAAAGCGATAACATTAATAAAATGTAATGTTATTGAAATAAAATATGAATGTATTGTGCAAAATAAATATTATATGTTTTATTTTCTCCGTAAGTTTAGTTTGCCCGTGTAGTGACGGAGTATAATTGCAATTCAACACCCCTTGTATTGCCCGTGAGTGTCGTAAAAGATGACTAAGAGATTAAATATATATATATATATATAACATCACATGCAAGAGAAGGAAAACTCGAAGTAAAACCCAACACAACACGATGATGATATCTTGTTATGTTGTTGCTATTAATAAGTAATGTATTCATTTAGATTAATAATTTGTATCAATTCGATATATATTGAAGAAAGTAAACTTCATCATCATCATCATTATTTCAGCTCATATTCCTCCCACATGGCTCGATTCTCTTCGAAAATGGGTAAAAATGTACGTAATAATCCACACTTGGCAGATTTGTTATATAAGGTTTTATTTTGAGTTTACCTTGTCTTATAAAAGGAGAGCGAAATTAATCTAATACTGCTTAAGTCAGGCGGACTAGATATCAAGAGAACAAGATCTATAGATCTTCTTGATTTTAACCAATTAATTATTTAGGTTAGTTTATAATCAAAAGAAAGAAAACTAGAATTGTATGGTTCTTTTTCTTCTTCTCTTACAAAGAAGTTCGTCCGCATTTATATTTCTTAATCGTATTTCACGACATCCATAGCCAAGACAGATGATAAATTGTATTCTTATTTCTCTACAAAGAGAAGAAAAATATATTAAAAATAATAAAAAAAAACATGTAACGTAATAACCAAAATTCAAGTTCCCATGAGTTCTCAAACCGTATCGTTCATAAGACGTTGTCGAAGACACCATGATCATCAGACCGTGGTTTTTCACACGATCGTATGTGAACATTTTGTGCCTACGATGCGTCTGAACACTACCCGCTCTTTGTTTATGAATAAACTTAAAATCATCCTGATCATTATCTCCGACGAAATTAATTGCTATGTTATTTTCATAAAATCTTCATAATAATTATATATTTTTATTATATATTCTCAAATGAGGTATTGTTCTGAAAAATGATGGTTACAGCACTCAAAGTCAAAGTGACTTTGATCTTAAATCATCAAATAAAATATTATAATTTTAAAGTGGCAAGGCGTTATAACAATATTAGATACACAATATGTTAATATAAATAGAAACATAAAATTTCTTGACTTCAAAATACTTACATAAATTATGAATTTATCCATTGGTTTTAGAGATCAAGTTAAATATTGAAAAAGGCTGCCGTATTATTAAGATTTGACAATCAATTCGTCATAGCTCATACTTATGCCACTGCTGGGCTTGAGCCTCCCCTCCAATAAGAGGTAAATTGTCCATTGAAGGAAAACTAAGAAAATAATCTTTGTATTGCTTTACAAACATATAATTAATGAACAAAAATTACATCCAGAGTCACAACAACAATTTGTGGATGTGAATTCAAATACTCCGCACATAGTATATATACTATATTATAACAGAACGTCTGTGTAATCACTGTAAGTATTGACCTATTCTAGTAAATGAATATTTCTACATTTTCTAGAAATATCCTACAATAGTGACCAAGAGAAACTATGGAGAGCCTACAGTGAGTTCATATGTATCCTACATTTACGAGAATAAGTGAAGAAGCGTTACTGATAATATACAGATATGTTTATTATACAGATACATCAAAAATCTCATGTAATAAAATATGCAAATTGATATTTAAAAGCTGTAGCTGTGTATAGGAAAAGGTATCAACTTCCATCCAATTCTTGTAAGTCCAAATTCCATCTGGCTGTATATTCTGAGTCACTATTTTTCCGTGTGGTGACGGAGTAAGAATACAATTAACCGTCTCTTGCCCGTGGGTGTCGAAAAGACGACTAAGTGATATAAAACGCGTATAACATTTTTTTTATTGCAAACGGTGGCAAACGAGCAAACAGATGATGGTAAGTGTTGCTCCCGCTCATGGACCTTTACAGGGTCGCTGCCTACCGCGAAGAAAGTGAAGGGAGTGTGAATGCGTGCATTGAGGCTCGGTGATACCAAGGGTGATATCCGTGTGGTGACGGAGTAAGAATACAATTCACCACCCCCTATCTTACCCGTGGGTGATCGTACGAGACGACTAAGGGATATAAAACGCATATAACATCTATGCGAGAGAAGGAAAACTCGAAATAAAACCCTATACCAACACGTCTGACCAGCGTGGTATAGTAGGTCAATTACCCTTCCATTATGGAGGAGGCCCGAGCCCAACAGTGGGACGTATATGGGCTGAGATGATGATACCAAGGGCACCACCAAAACCCTCCACACACAAACACCCTCAGAAAGTTGGGCTTTTTATGCACAAAAAGGAAAACTTGACACAAAATCCTATACCAACACGTCTGACCAGCGTGGTACATTAGGTCAATATCCCTCCCATAGTGGAGGAGGCCTGAGCCCAGCAGTGAGACGTGTTTAGGCTGAGACGATGACGATGATCATGAGTCACTATTAGAAGAATGAAATGTTTATTCTGATACTCTCAAAATAAATATTTGTTTATTCTGCAAGTGATTGTATGTTGTAAATTTGCCGTGAATTCATTCCTTATTACAAAATCTTCATTTTGAATAATAGATAATTAAAAATAGGGTTCAATTAGTATTCACAACTTATTTAACGGTGATTGACCAACCATTGTCTCATATAAAGAACGATACATCACTATCGATGCGTCACACTGACTGACCGCAACTGTTCCCACGATGACCCGGCAACCCTGGCAATTTATTGGCCCTTACTTAACTGTAACTACCTGTGACCGCACCTGCGTCTTAAGAAATAAGGGATGACACCGACAACATTTTTTGCTCTATTTTTTTCTTTATTTTTTTTTTTATAGGTCAGGTGCAATATTGTTAAAGTAAGGTGTATTAGTAAGCTAAATTTTATATTATATTTTTTTTTGTTACATTAATTTACCTTAGAGTAAGAGATTAAAAATGAAAACAATTTAGGAAATATAATTTTATAGTAAAATCTTAATTTGGGAAGATTTAATTTTAGAGCTTATTCGCTGTTTGTAACACTACTATGCTAACGTAAAATCTTTACTACAGACTTGAATGAAATCGGGTATAAATATTTGGTAATTTATTAACTCGAAAAAAATTGTTTTCGTGTAACAATATAACATATTAATTAAGTACCTATTTTACCCAAAAAAAGCTAAAAAAGGAAACCATAGTTATTGAGATAGCACATATGTAGTAGATCTAGGTATATTATGGCCATTATGTAAACACTTATTTAAAATGCGAAAGTAAATTCAAAATAAAAAATAATAACTGTTTTCAAATCATTTTATTTATGCCTTATGGTTAACCATATTAAAAATATAATTGGTTTGAGTAATCTTGATTTTCTCCGAACATACTCTCTACTTCATATCGCGTCACATCGTTATAGTCTTTTTGTCCTTTACCCTATTTAACGACGCCTTTTAACCCTTTACTATAGGTACTATAGAACCACATTATTATGAACTCTTAGGATTGCGCCTGAGTCCTATAATTTTCGCCCTAGCCGAGGCCGCGGGTGACGTGACCGGGGAATTAGTCCGTCACCCGCCAAGAGGCCGACCGCGTGAGGAAAGACCGACGTCCTCCCCAAGGGGGGGGACGTCGGTCGATGGGAGGGTACCCCAAATATGGGGTATTCTGTTGGGCCGACCACTGATGTCAAGTCACCCTGCTCCGGTGGTCGGCTCAACGACGAAGGCGACGTGCCGCGCGAGTGGGTAGCGGGTGTGCGTGCTTACGCCCCTCTGTCGCCCCGGATGGAGTGGTGCGAGGAGTGCGCCGACCGCAACCCACCCCAAAAAAAAGCCCTATAATTTTGAAAAAAAAAGAGCTGTGTTTAGAAATGGGACAATAAAAAAGGATGATTATAATGAATTACATAGTTACTTGAAGCAAAATTTAATGTATATATCCTCTGAAAATTTTAATTTTATTATCTCTAATGATAGTCGTGCAAAATAGTCTGCAAGATACTGGTCACTGACACTTATTAACTTGATTGACTTAAGAGATACAGCCAAGTCCCTATCCACTATGAGAAGAATGGTTTCTTATCAGCAATTCTATTTGACAAATGTTAACATACTGATAACTTGAGCTTAAAGCGGCAAAGGCGAATACGCGTAAATCGCTAAAGTCAAAGAAATTGAGACGTTTAATAGTTGGCAAAGGAAATCTATATCGCTTTTTATATCTCCAGAGAGAGGAGTTAGGTAGGTGAACAGCCGATCGAAACAAAAAGTAGGTAAATAGATATAGATATTGGGGTTCAGTAAAACTCTTTTTTTTTCGAACTAAATCCTACTATTAGATACTACATATATTTGGATTGATTCAATTTATTAAAATTAAATAAATTTAATAAAATGTTTATGTTTACAACAATGTCTATTGCGTTTTCTAATTTTCTTGTTAGTGACAGCCCTGTGCCCACTAACCATGTACATTTGTGTGATTTTCTTAAGTCGCGGACACATGAGGTCATAGTTAAATAAGTAAAAACTTGAGGAGGGGCGTTATGGGAACTGAGCACGGTAACACCATAGTAATGCGCCAAGCTTTACCGAACCGTAATATGGCACTTTGGTGTATTATCATCTCGGTAGCAACTTAATTAGGCTTGTAATTGATGTAGAATATTCTGGATTGCACCATTTGATGAAGGGTTATGAATACAATATTTCATCAACCCTTCATTTCTTGTGCGAGTCATACAAACTGGCTTAGTGAGGACCAAGGAAATAGGCAGCAAATCTTCTAGGGAATTCATTGCCAATCATTTTACCAAGCGTAGCGGTTATGGCATTACTCTTCGATCTTTCTATTGTCAATAAGAGACATATTGATGTATGAATGAATTGGATCTTTTCAAGAATTCTCATAATCTAAATATTTTAAATAAAACTACATTACGGATTTTATCGCGTTTGTATTTGAGTTTTGATTGTCCGACGTTTCGAACACTTTGCAGCGTTCATGGTCACGGACGGACTATCACCATGAACGCTGAAAAGTATTTATTTTATTAATATTATGACGGATTAAGAATGCAAGGAGATGCCACCTGATCTTTTATTAAAATTAAAATTGCGTGCCGACTCATCTAGAAGCGAAGATCATGGCTTTTCAAGAAGATAGCATACTTTTAATTAATGCTTTTTGATGTTTACACGAGTATTAAACATTTAAAATAAATCTATTTTTACGGATTTTATCGCTATTGTATTTGATTTTCGATTTCCCGACGTTTAGAACACTTTACAGCATTCATAGTATTATACTTTTATGGAATTATGCTTTTATTTGTGAAAACTAACATGAAAACATAATAATGTGATTCTAAGCACACGTTTAATTGTTTGTTTCAAACAGAAAATATTGCCAAAACTTATTTATATGGTATAAATATGTATGATATTTTGGCAATACTTCTCAAATATGGATTATTTAGAACTCAACAAATAACTTGCTTCGGATCATCATATTTTTCTGTATCCTTTCACATATTTCATTGTTTTCAATCTTGCAAATATCTCATAAACCAAACTTTTGTACCCAAATTCATAAAGGAGAGTATTAATTTTATGTTACTAAAATTATTTTTCTTGCAATCAAACTTTCTTACATTGTTATCAATAACACCGTCAATTATCATCAACACAGCTCCTATTTGTCCTACCACTGGGCTCGAGTCTCCTTAATAATGGAAGGCAAAATAACCTGCTATAGAACGCTGGTTGGATGCGTTGGTATAGGGTTTTCTTTCCAGTTCTCCATCTCGTACCTAGACATTATATTATATGCATATAAAACTCTTAGTCGTCTCTTATAATACCCACGAGCAAAATATGTAGTGATAAAATGTATTCTTACTCCGTCACCACATGGAAAACCGCTAATTGTAGTAAATAATAATAAACAAATAAAATGATCGATAATGAATCGATGATACAAATGGTTTATTTTCAATGAATTATTCAATAATATTACAAGCACCTCATCATCGTCTTGCTCTTATCCCAATTACTTGGGGTCGACGCAATATGTCATCTGTTTTGACATATTGCAAAAAGTTTCGGCAATGACTTTTATGACCGGCCGCCTGCCTGACGTCAACCCTCCTTGGGAATGTAATCGTTGACCCAAATGGTACCAGATAGAGTTGGTCCGGGTCAATCTAGGGCTCTTAGTCGTCTTTTACGACACCCACGAGCAAAGCAAGGGTTGATAGTATTCGAAGCCGCTACCACACAGCACCTATTGTGAATTATTACAATACCTGGTCACGGAACTACTGAGTTATTATACACGGAACTACTGAGTTATATTGCATGTAAGAAATCACTTATTATTGATGTAAAAAACGATAATTAATGTCGGACAACGTTGAAAAGGATACGTTTGTGAGAAACGTGTATATGATTAGAAAAAAAAACTGTAATAGTTACTCATTGTTCTTCAAGGATGAGTAGTATTTCTTAAGATTTCGTAAACGCAATCGACGTAAGTTTCCGTAATTACAACGTTGCATACCACTTAGATGATTGCAGATTCCTTCTATAGGTTAAAAACTCAAATAGAATAGTTTTTCTAATCAAATTTATTCTTTTTGATCCAATTAACTCTCTCATTCATACTAACGTTAATTGAGATTATAGCTGCTAAGGCTTCTATGTAAAAACACAGCCAAAGTGGGTAAAATATTATAGTGGTTTTCTTATTGGGGATGAAAAAATTTATTTAAATGTAATATGCACTTCTGTCTTAGCCCGATTGTAATAATTTGTCACGTAATATTAATAATTAATAGTAAATTTTAATATGATAAAATAAAAAAGTCTCAAAATTAGCTCCAGCTTATATGCCACACGTTTCCACTATAACTCCTTTGAACCAGGACCCAACATGATCTCCATAAGCGACACCGAAGTTTAATCTTCAGTTGTCTTGGGACCCACAAAAAATCTATTTAACTGCAACTATGAACAAATACTATGTAATTACATAAAGTAAATCATGAAATTAAATACATTTAGAGTTCAAAATTACGAGAACAAAATTTATACATAGAATAATCTTGCATAATTGTCGGGTGTCCACGTGGATACGAAACCAAGAAATTAATATGCTACATATATACCTATCATAAAATACTGTCCTTGAGTTTTACTTTTATGGAGATCATATTCTTCAATTTAATTAGTTGATTATATTTTAACAAGACCATAACATAAAACAAAACTAAGTGATGACGTCAAACTGAATAAAAACTATGGTGTATAACAATAAATTGAGAATTATTTTCATCGTGAGAATATGGAAAATACAAAGGCTGCTTAAACGCCAAAACTTACATTAAGGTACCTGATATTAAATTAGGATTTTATGTTATTTCTTTGAATTCACCTTGAATAGATTTTTTTTTTGTTTTCATTATTAATAAAAAATAATAATCTTCATCATCATTTCATTATTTCAGCTTATATACACCCCACTATTGGGCTTGAGCTTCCTACACAATAGGAGGGAATTTGACCTTACTATACCATGCTGGTTATATAGGTTGTTAAAGGTTTTTAATTAAAGTTTGCCTTCTATTGCACAGATGTTATATGCATACTATATCCCTGCCTCGTTTTTTATGGCAATCATGGTCAAGATAGGGAGTCATGAATCGTATGCTTATTCCGTCACCACACGGCAAATAAAATAATCTTGCAAGCCTTTATTGAATTCAATTTTACTGGTGTCGGTTTAATCTCAACCCTTATGGATGCATTTATTTCAACCTCCAAAGGCAAACATAGGACATCCTCTTTAATACAGGTGGAAGAAGAATAGAACACGATATTTTAGGTTTAGGCCAATCTTTACAACATATGTGTGTAAGGTTCTGTTACTGTGCATAAAGTTGTTAACATTTTCCTTATTAAGATAAAGAAGTACAAAGATATCTATTGTGTCGGCTAAATTTGCACTGACTTATAAAATAAAAAGGAGATAATTTGGTATCTTCGAATTGTAAAAATACTACATTTCAAGTAATTGATTAGAAAAGGGAAAATGATTAGAGAAGGGGGAAAGATACAACTACAAGATTCTAGTTGGATTGTTTTTATTACTATATCAAAAGCCATTTTTAACAGACTTCAAAAAGGAGAAGGTTCTCAATTCGTCTGTATTTTTTTTATTTTTTTTTATGTTTGTTACCTCAGAACTTTCGATTGGGTAAACCGATTTTGATAATTCTTTTTTTGTTTGAAAGCTGGTACTTCCCGTATGGTCCCATTTTAATTTCATCCAGTTTCGACAATGGCATCCATGGGAAAACCACATAAGTCTTTAATTTGCATTAAGTATGTGCGCGATAAATGGACAAAAACTCAATAACAACGCCAACCGAAGGCGATGATTCTTTTTTCGGGTATATGCTTCCTCGAGCGAAACAATGTCGTTACTCATACACACACACGTCATTCTTGATAGATTATTTGTCGATCATAATTGGTGTTTGGTTTCTCTAGACACTACTTTTGGCTATTCTTTTTGTGATCTCTCAATCTATTTTTACTACTTACACGGGTCAATAAAGGGTGTATATTTGGAATATATTATATTTCTGACTTGTCACTACATGGGATTTAAAAAAAAATGGCTGATACATATGATATTGATGAGAGAGATGGGACATTATATTGATTTCCCATATCCCTGGATCACCAGATCCACCCGCTAACAAAGAACTGGTTGAGGTATAGTAGTACAATGCCTGCCACTTTTGTGAAAAGATGGGCCACGTTTATGAGAGGATACAGTAAGATAAGTAAAACTTCAATTATAACTCTATATGTTTAAGCAGTGTGATATACTTAGTTTTCCTCTCATTATTTCCGCAGCTTATTCCAATCGTCGTCGTCTTAGCTCACATACTCATATGTCCCTCCACTTGTGGCTCAATCTTTCTCCTCAATAGGAGGGAAATTTACCTACTAAACCATGTTGCTCTGACATCTTGGTATAGGTTTTTAATTCGAGTTTACTTTCGATTGCATAGATGTTATATGCATACTATATCCCTTAGTCGTTTTTTTACGACAATCATAGGCAAGATAGGTAGTGGTGAATTGTATTGCTTCGTCACCACACGGAATGTATCGATCAGTAAGCCGTAAGATAAGAAGTCGAAAAAGAGAATATATAAAGTTCTTTATTAAATCATAATAACTTTAACCTTTATTCGTTACGCATATAGTTCATACACTGATATGTTTCTGTACGTTCAGTCGTCCGTAGGAGTTGTGTGCAGCGGACCACAGCCGTGGGAACTGGTCGTAGGTTGTGTTGATTCACCTTATGAAAACTACTTCATCTTCAACGATATTGTTTTATTTTTTAATAAATTAAACGAAACTCGGTTCAAAAAGTAATTTTAAAGAAAATGTTTACGATTCAGTATTCTTCTAAGAATCGATAACTCGCTGAGATAGAAAAAGGCAGGACGTAATAGCAATTGACTAGAGAAATATAAAATATTTCATTTACAGCTTCACTTTGTTATCCTTTCTATCAATTCTTTATAATTAGTGTAGTAATATGCGCTAGATCTATTTTATGGAAGTTTTATGCGTGAAGGATAGACTTTTATATTTCCATAGACAGTTAATTTGTTACACTTTAACTCAACAGTTTTTTGTTTAATGAATATATATTTTATAGCGGCTTCCTCTGTATTGAGTTATTTCTTAATAGCCATAGTAAATTGACTATACAGATGATGGCGTCGTCCAAATATTTAGCTCTTGTACCGAATATCGTGGGTTTGATCGCCATGTTAGACAATATTTCCGCTCCACAAATTATTGTTCATTAATTGTATATCGATTGGTTAAGAATATAATTAACCAGTCTTTGCCTTGTCCCTGGGTGTTGGTAAAAGAAAACTAACTGATATGTGTAGGTGAAACGATACAATAGAAGGAAAACTTGAAACAAAACTCTATTCTAACACGTCTGATCAGCGTGGAATAGCAGGTCATATTTCCTCCCATTGTGGAGAAGGTCCCATAGATGGACTTTTATGGGCTGAGATAGTTTTGATGATAAGCACGTTTGTGAAGACTCCCGCAACCTAACAATACACTCTTTATTGCCATATATCTATATGTTTTTTTAAACAACATATAAACTATATAATAAATCCAAAATTATAATGTTCAGCATTTTATCCGTACAAATACAATGTATGTAAAAGTTTGATACTTTCTAAAACTACTATTTTTAAAAGTACTTTTATGATTCCAGGGTTCTGGTTTCCTGGATTACTGTGGCAGTGGAGATACAATGAAATAAGACAAAATACTTTATTGATCTCACGTATGATATTTCATATACCTGTCAAAATGTTGTCATATTAACAGTGATACCACATAAATAATGTTCTACACCGCGTTAACGTATATATTTAAACAAAGGTTCAATAGATGAAACTTACCTTTATATGTGTCATTCGATGGTAATAAAGATTTGAACTGGCAGTAAATCTCTTCCCGCAATGCTGGCATTGATGTGGTTTCTCTCCAGAATGTATTCTTCTATGTGTGTTAAGGCTACTGGATGTACTAAAGCCCTTATTGCATACCATACAAACATGGGGTTTTTCACCTGAAACAACATATAACTTTAATACAAGCAATAGAAGGCCTTCATTTATTTGCAGGCTTAGAACATATTACCATATCCCTCTTTCTTGTGGGTGACATCGAAGACAACTAAGATAAAGAAAGAAAGAAGCTGAAGAACCCAATTGCCTGCCCAATATCCACCGAAATTTAAAAATAAAAGCAAACCAGAATCTTAGGTACACCAATTTATAATGAGACGCGAACAAACCTAATTCTGTTTATAAAGCAAAATTATTTTTACGGATTTAATTGCGTTTTTATTTGATTTTTATTTTCCCGATGTTTTTTAAACTTTTTAACATTCATGGCCATAAGAAAACTGTACCAGAATGAAAGGGAGGATCATTGAAACATATTCCAAACATCGGGCAGGTAAAAATCAACGCGATCAAATCTGTAAAAATTTCATTATTTCACATAAGTAATGCTCGCGTAAACATCCATAATCATTACAATGACTGCTTCATTAGTTAAGTGGAATAAATACAAAATTATTGTTAGCGAGTTCCCAGATTTGAATCATATTGACGTTATACTATACCTACTAATTTGCTATGCAACTATGATAATTTGAATGTGAATGTCTTCTGATGATTACGCGAATTTTTCGAATTTTATCGCGTCTGTATTTGATTTTCGATTGCCTGACGTTTCGAACACAGTGTTTATGGTCACAGACGGACTAAGACGTTTCACACCCAACAAGTTATCGTATCAAAATAGTGGCCAAAATTTAATAACTAATTCTGTGGCGCTTAGCTATAAATGTCTGTAAATAAAACTATGACTAGTCGTCGGGCAATCAAAAATCAAAAACAAACGCGATAAGAGCCGTAAGAATAGTTCTATTTAAAATGAGAATATCGCAAAGAATACAGAGATATAATTACAGAGATATAATTATTATAAATAAAGCAAATGACATTCAAACCATACATTTGTTTATATTTATAAAATCCTGCGTGGGAATAGAATCGAAGAAATCCAAATAATGTCATAAATTTTAAATTACGTCATTCTTAAGCCTGTTATTGATTGATTACAATTCCCAATATAAAACAGAACATCTGCAATTCTGTATTAGTTCTCTTAATAGCAATAAAATTGCAAATATACATAGTTACTTGATTGTAAATTAAATTTTTAAGTTGTGAAAGTTATCGTATGAGGATTTTATTTACACAAGTATATAGTATTATGACTATGTCCATATTTATAAGTTTACTAGCAACCCGCCCTCACTTCGCTTCGGTTTTGGTCGTTTTACCCGCGTAGTTCCCATTCCCGTGGGAATACGTGGATAAAATATACCCTAGGTTACTCTCTGATATTATAGCTTTCCATTGGTAAGAATTTTTGAAATCGGTTCAGTCGTTTTGAAGATTACTCGAAAAAAACAGACAGACAGAAAGACAAAAAATTTTTAATCTGTATTTTAGGCATAGGTGTCGTGCAAATAACCGTGTGAGCATGAAAAAAGCCTATTATTTTGACATTATAAACAGACACTCCAATTTTATTTATTGGTATAGAAGATGATGGGCTGATGGGCTATGCTCGGGATTTCTCTGCGAGATAGAATCCGGAATACAGAAATCCGCAGAAGAACGGGTGTAACCGACATAGCACGAAGAATTAGCACGCTGAAGTGGCAATGGGCAGGCCACATCGCTCGACGAACCGACAACCGCTGGGGAAGAAAGGTTCACGAGTGGCGACCACGCATCGGACGACGCAGTGTAGGACGCCCCCCCACTAGGTGGACCGACGACCTAGTGAAAGTTGCTGGGCGTCGTTGGATGCAGGCGGCACAGGACCGCACATTGTGGCGCAATACGAGGGAGGCCTACGTCCAGCAGTGGACGGCAATGGGCTGAAATGATGATAGAAGATGATTAAAATGTCAATGATTTATTTTTCTAGATTTTCATGCTTTTATTGTACGATTTACAGGCAAAGGAGCAAAACAAAAAAAAATGAGGAATCAAGCAATGGAGCTCTTCGTTCCTCGTTTGCTCTCACTTAATAACCTTTAATCGATTCTCTGAATGTAATATACAGGTGCTAGTGCTTCACTCAAAAGATGAAGGGTAGTTGCACGGTATATTATAATAACCCGAGTCGAACAGGCGGAATACATCAGGACATACTCCACTAAAAATACCTTAATACAAATCATTGAAGGTATTTTGATTGCAAAACCTAACAATATTTTTATATCATCATCATCACAGGTCATATACGTCACATTGCTGGTCTCGAGCCTTCTCGTAAAAGGAAGGAAATGGTCCTAGTATACCATGCTGGTATACGGCCAGGTGAAAGTTGTTGGGCGTTGTTGGATGCAGGCGGCACAGGACCGCACTTAGTGGCGTAACATGAGGGAGGCCTACGTCTAGCAGTGGACGGCAATAGGGTGAAATGATGATGATGACGATACCATGCTGGTCACACGGGTTGGTATAGGGTTTTATTTTGAGGTTACCTGCTCTTGCATAGATGTTATCTGCATAATACATCCCTTAGTCTTTTACGAACCCCACGGGTAGGATAGGGTGTAGACACTACGTACGTACGTACACGTACGTATTTTTATCTAGATATTTTTTGTTTAACAAAAATTCTAGTTTTGGGAACATTTTTTTTAACTGATCTTTATCAAATCTTTAGCATATCTAATTAAATTTATAGAAATTGAACAAGCAAAGATAATTAGCCACAATCATAGCTATAAACGGAATTATTTAAATTTGAATAAATTACTTAACGAGATGAAATATAACGCACAAGTAGCGCCGATTATTGATGAGAACTAAAAAAATCGTCTCATATAATGAATATTAAATAGTACCAACTCTTCCTGATAGATACATGGTTTTCAAAGATTAATTAATAGCTTTGAAAATATTGTAACTTATATAATAACGTAACAATAACAAAAAAATCCGTGGAAACATGAAAGTAGAATAAATGCTATAGAGATGAGTGCTCTACATAGTATATGTAAGGCTGAAACATAAAATTAAGAATAGTATGGTAAGATAGCGCTTTGGAGTGAACAAAGAAGTAGTGACAAAGATAAAAAAAGGTATGTTTAAGTGTTTCGGACATTTAGAAAGAATAAGTAAAGAGAAGATGACGAAGCAAATATACAAAGCAAATGTGAATGGGATGGTTACAAAAGGACGACCACGCCGTACTTTTCTGGATTAAATAGGAGACGTGCTGGTAAAAGGTCATATTAAGAGTATGCATAACCGTATGAACGAAATGAATGATACGAATGTATGAACACTTTGATGAGTATGAGGGAAACGATGAAAGTATGTTAGGATTGTAGCTTGTGGCAATCCGTAGTCTTTGCCTTACTACTCTGGGAAGCAAGCGTGTAGCTATGTATGTATGTACGTAAGATTTCCGTGTGGTGATAGATTCTATCAATCAATTCTAACATATGAATAAGAGTAGATATAATAATACATGTAATTATAATACTTACCAGTGTGTGTCCTCATATGGCGTTTTAATAATGAAGGTCTATCAAATGCTTTTCCACAGACTTCACAAGGTAATAATGCTCGTTCAGATTTTGCAGGTCTTCTTTGGATTTTTGGTGTCATATCTAGCAATTCATTTGACGATCCCGCTGATGATGAAGTTAGTGAGTCACCTGATACTGATTTGTGTTCGTCTTCTGCTCCAGAAGGAGGTGATATTGGTAAAAGAACTCTTGATAGGAGGGATGTCGATAAGTCTAATGGTGAATCTGTCAAGAACAAACAAAAAAATTGTTATAAATCATCACAAATTAATAGATTTCTGCTTTCCGTTTAAGAAATACTTAAATAAGTTGAAACATCAATAGTTTATTTTATTGATATCACTCAATCAAACTTCATTATCTGATATTAAAGTATAGCTAACAAGTAAAAATTCTAATAATATAGCTTCCTTTTAAAGTTTTACTCATTAATTTATAAATTCGTAGGCACATAAAATCGTTTCTTGCAAAATTTTTTTTTTTTTCTTTACTGATATAAGTTGTTAAGTGTTCTTCATAGTTTATGGCAGAAAAATTTTACGGTGATTAGACGATCAGTGTGCGCTTTTTAAAATTTGGATCAAAATCTTTTTATACACTCCCAATCAAGCAAAAATATTTAATGAACCACTTTTATTGACAACCGTAAATTTTGCTATGGAACTTTATACAGTTTATGTTTATTACGACTGGTATTTCAATTTCTTTGATACGAATTAATTGGTCCCCCCTTCAATTCTGACTTTTAGTATTGGATTAGTTGGTCCTTAAATATCTATAGATTCATAATCGATTGGTTATCTGCAATAAATTTATTGTACAGTGACGTCAAATGACATGGATTAATTAGCGGCATGTTTGTGTTCTAGATCAAGGATAGTTGTATTTCTATATCCGTTCATAAGCTTGGTTTATTTTAAAATTATATTAAGAAATGCTCGATATAGAGCGGTATCTAGACGTATGGGAAGATGATAGCATCTACTACTAGTCGGCCGTCTACGCTTCGTTTTGCCTACTTTATTTGCGTAGAAAATATGTATAACCGTAGAGTCATTTAGTTTATTTGTGGAATAGAAATAGACTTCTGACCTTTCTTCAAAAGATAAGACCGACGTTCTGTAGTAGATAGTATTTATTAAAAAAAAATATCACTCTTAGGTACAATTCTGGATATTAATAGTTTTCAATAGAATATAATAGGATAAAATGTATTTATAAACTTTTATAACAAAAACATAAACGTTTTTTTACGTAGAATGTTAATTGTGCATAACGGATCTAGTTCTTGCTAATTGATATTATTATATGTGAATTTTATTTTATTTGTAGTCCTGCTTTCACGATTTAATTTTTAAGCCGATTGCCGTATTTTGCATCTATGGGACGGGATAATGGGTTTTAATGGTCTTTTTTTCGTCGTGTGACGGAGTAAGCAAACTATTCAATATCTAGCCCGTAGGTGTCGTAAAATACGACTAAGGGATGTAAGACGTATATAAACATCTGTGCGAGAGAAGACAAACTAAAACCAACACGTCTGACCAGCGTGGTATAGTACGTCAATCTTATTCTGATCGAGGAAGTGGCTTAAGCCAAGCATGAGACGTACATATATGTGCTGAAAGGAAATCGTCTTCTTAGATATTTATTAATTTTACTGACATGAATACATTCACGATCATCATCATCATTGCGGTTTACATACGTCCCACTGTTGGGCTCGAGCCTCCTCCATAATGTGAGGGAAAAGTTAAGAGAATTGACCTTACTATACCATGCTGGTCAGACAGTGTGGTTTGGGGTTTTTTTTTTGTTTCGAGTTTTCCATCTCTTGCGTAATAAATCCCTTATTCGTCTTTTAGGACACCCACGGGTAAGCGAGGGGGGTAGTGAATTGTATTCTTACTCTGTCACCATGGACATGAATAAATTGCAACATCATAATTGGAGTATAGACAAATTAAAAGGGACTAGCAGTATTCCAAGAAAAAGTAAATTTCCTTAATAAAAATTGATGAGCTAGGCCGTGGGCGATACGAAACCAAATGCTAGATAACCAATAGAAATGCAAAATTTCACGAAATAACTCAAAGATTTTATTTAGATCGGTGTCTATAATATGGACTTGACCAATCTGATAAATATAGCAGAACAAACGGTGCCGCTCGCGTTATCAAATCGTATGTAACTTAACTAGCCTGTTAGGGTCTGTTTACATTGGAAATATTTATAGAAATACCTGCATATTTAAATAATAATCAGTATAGTCATCATAACACCAGTAAAGAGTGAATATTATGAATAACTATATGAGGAGCAATATCAATTATGGGAAAGGAGTTCACATGCACTTTCTAGCAAACCAAATGAGATTTTATTATAAATCCTTAAACAGTATGAGCGTAGATATGTATATAGCGTAGCTGACCCAAAAAAGAAAATAACGTCTCTTCTTTTTTTTTTCTACGCTGTGGAAATGCATTTACACACTGTCCCTCGCCGATTACAGACGGGGAGTGTGTGTGTGGAGTGCCAAGAGAGTAAAAGTGACCGAAATATCCACTAAAACCACAGCGGCGTCTTCCACGCTTTTACGGAATGCCGAAGTTATCGTAACAGACGTTGTTCTGTTTAAATCTAAAAAAAATAGTAAAAGGAATTCTCCTTGAAACTGACAGCAGCGCCATCTATTGGGACCAATTGTGCATCTAAACCATTCTTGTTTCCCCATGAACGTGCATAAAAAAAATCTTTAACATCGGTCCAGCCGTTTAGCTGGTGGTTCAGTGACATACACACGTACACAAGAAATATATATAAAGACTAGCTGACCCAACAGACGTTGTTCTGTTCAAATAAAATAAAAGGAATTCTCATTGAAATCGATCGCAGCGCCATCTACCGGGTGCAATTCTGAATCTAAACTATTCTCGAATCCTCTTGAACACACAGAAAAAATTTCGTCAACATCGGTCCAACCGTTTAGGAGGAGTTCAGTGACACACGCGTACACAAGAATTATATAATATATATAAAGATATATATTTAATTAATTTATTTAATGTATGTATATGTGTATTTTTTTCTAGGATTTATGTCATTTATTTCCTCATAACTCATCTTAAATACTGTTTAGTTAATAGAGCATTACCTCTTGCTACTGCAGATGATATAAACTTGTTAATAGATAAAGATTATGTATAAGAAATAAATCATAGCGATGCATAAGACGTTTAAAAAATTAAAGAATACAAATCAAAACCATAATTGGAACAGACATTTAGGTGTGTATTGTCCTGCATGAAAATCGAACACACGACACTCACCATGGGAGGTCGTTAGAACACTAAACTATATGTGTAACCGAAGCATATGATAGCCGTACAATGTCTACAGCTTTATAAAAAAGCGATCAGAAGAGTCGACTACCGAACCGCGACGCCATCCAAGTCGGAATGCACTTTGATGTGCCGACAGTATCGCGCTGAGAAATAATATCGCGATGCTGTTTTATGTATGTGTGTGTGTGCTGTGACATTTGTGAATGTTGTTTTGTGTGTGTTTATTTGCTCTTTGAGAGAGTAATAATGAAGTGTGAACAAAAATTATTTTAAAACACCTGCTGAACGATGTTAAAGATATGTAAAATTTAAAGTATTTTAAATTTATTTAAAGATGGTATATTATTAGTGATTATATGTTTATGATTCACTAAGGTGAGGCAGTAGTTCTGTACACCTGTTTCTTTCGAGAACGTTACTTTTTTGCTCATGGTTTTTCAAGGACCCTGACAAAGAGTAGGTATGTAAAACTTTATATTTATCAATTTACCACTGAAGCCAGTGAGTGTCAAACAAACAAACATTTCATATTCGAACTTTAAATATTAGTATTATTATTGATGGAATGCATAAATCTATGACTCGGGTCATCAGGACTTGAAATTGTGGTTTGGCTTTGTAAACATTTTTGAGGTTTTCTATTTGAAAGTCTTAGTGATAAATTTGAAATTCAAAACAAAATTGATTAGTAAATAATAGATCTATACCAATAAATAAAATTAAGAGTGTCTGTTTGTAATGTCAAAAAATAGGCTTTTTTTTCAAGCTCACACGGTTGTTTGCACTACACTTATGCCTAAAATACACTTTATATTTTTTTTGTCTGTCTGTCTCTTTGTTCCGGGTAATCTTCAAAATGGCTGGACCGATTTCAAAAATTCTTTCACCAATGGAAAACTATAATATCAGGGCGTAATCTAGGCTATATTTAATCCCGGTATTCTTACGGGAACGGGAACTACGCAGGGAAGACGACTGAAACCGAAGCGAAGCGAGGGCGGGTTGCTAGTCTGTCATAAGATAGGGCTAAAATGATATCCCTTATCTCATCAATATCATTATCTCCGCCCACATAAGTCTCTCTGTTGGTTTCGGGCCTCCTCCATATGACAAGGAGAATCGGCTTACTATCCCGCGTTGGTCAGACTGCTAAGTATAGGGTTTAATGTCAAATCTTCCTTCTCTTGTATAGATATTATGCGTATATCATATCCCTTATGGGTGAGAAAAGAAGTGAGTTACAAATTTTGGTTTTCACGTAATCTCGAAGTAATAATATAATTCACCACTTTTTCATTTTCCACAGGTATTCAAAAATATTACCTCCTTTCCAGCAGATTTGTTTTGCAAAAAAAAAAAAAAAAGAAAAAGACGATAAACTCGTAAGAGGTTTTTGTGATAACGCGTTTGAATGACGTGAAGCAGTAAGCTATTTTCTTTCCTATTATAGAAAAGACTTATATTCGACACAGATCCATACGTGTCAACGCATGCTGAAGAATTGTTTTACACAGCTACTTGCCACTTTGGTAATGAAGCCGTGAGAGAAAAGAAAATGAAATGATAAAAACAGCACCAGGAATTGTTGCCGTATTAAAAATTTACGTAACATCAAAAGGTGAAACGTATTTATTTTATAATGCGAGTATGCAACTAGACGACGACAATTTAATTTACAATCGTGTGAAAATGACCACTTAACTTAGTACTGTTTCTTAATTAAGTTAAAACTAAGCATTTCACTTGGATGTTATAAAGAGTGTGATATAAGACATACATATCGATGTATTGATTTATTGGGTTGATAGTTCGCACGGTGTCATGTACAAGGTCAACGACTTATAGATTTTTAATTATAATTTGTTATCTTTTAGTGTACGTCTAGAAAATTTATATAAAATTTTTATGTGTAGGCACCATAAATATTTGAGTGTATCTTTGCAACTCTGTGTGGTGACGGAGTAAGAATAATCGATAATAAGAATAATCATAATACGACTGAGGGATATAATACGCAGATAAGGTTGAAGAGAGAAAGAGAGACAAGAAAAAAAAACCCTATGCCAATCCGTCTCACCATTGTGGTATATTTGGTTAAATTTTCTCTTACAATGGAGGCCTGAGCCCAACAGTGGGACCCATATGGCCTGAGCCCAACAGTGGGACCCATATGGCCTGAGCCCAACAGTGGGACCCATATGGCCTGAGAGGAGATGATAATATTTGCAACGGTTGTAACAATTTAAATTAAATTTTGTATTTAGTTCAGTTTTTTATATCAGTTATGGATAGATTTCAATTTGTTTTATCAAAGCATCTTGTCTATACCAATAAATAAAATTGGAGTGTCTGTTTGTAATGTCAAAATAATAGGCTTTTTTCATGCTCACTCGGTTATTTGCACGACACCTATGCCTAAAATAGTAATTAAAAAATTTTTGTCTGTCTGTCTGTCTGTTTGTTCCGGGTAATCTTCGAAACGGCTGGACCGATTTCAAAAATTCTTTCACCAATGGAAAGCTATAATATCAGGGCGTAAACTAGGCTATATTTTATCCCGGTATTCCCACGGGAACGGGAACTACGCGGGTAAAACGACTATAACCTATAACCGAAGCGAAGCGAGGGCGGATTGCTAGTTTGAAATATAAATTGTTTTCCAAAAAAAGGTAAGTGAAGAAATACCCATGTTTTTTTTTTATTGCAAACGGTGGCAAACGAGCAAACAGTACACCTGATGGTAAGTATTGCTGCCGCTCATGGACGTTTGTAAGGCCGCTGCCTACCGCGAAGAAAGTAAAGGGTGTGTGAAAGCGTGCAAAGAGGTTCGGTGATACTAAAGGTATCACTAAAATCCACTACACGCAAACACCCTCAGAAAGTGGCTTCTAGCTCCCTTATGTATAGAATAATAAAGATTTGAGCGTAAATTTGGGAACAGAAATAATTTACTAGAAAGATTTACCCTATCTACGATAGTTTTGTAAAATCTTACAACTGTACTCGATTTGGTAGGTAGAGGAGTAGGACACCCACATATTAAGGTTTAATTTTTAGTGGCATGTAATAAATATCGAGCGTATTGTGTTCAAGTGCTTTACAAATGGGACACAGCATTACTATTAGCTTCCGTGTGGTGACGGAGTAAGAATACAATTCATCACCCCCTATCTTACCCGTGGGTGATCGTACGAGATGACTAAGGGATATAAAACGCATATAACATCTATGCGAGAGAAGGAAAACTCGAAATAAAACCCTATACCAACACGTCTGATTAGCGTGGTATAGTAGGTCAATGACCCTTCCATTATGGAGGAGGCCCGAGCCCAACAGTGGGACGTATATGGGCTGAGATGATGATGATGATGATTACTATTAGCTCGTTAGATACAATTTCAGATAACGCCTAATTTCAAACTATTAAAAAAAAAAGTTATACTGCTTTAGCGTAACAAGATAAAATGTTTCTACAAATTTATAATCTACGTATCTAGAAAAAATGTCATCTATACTAATATTATAAAGAGGTAAAATTTGTAAGTTTGTATGTAACGAATAAACTCAAAAAGTACTGGACCGATTTTAAAAATTCTTTCACCATTGGAAAGCTATAATATCAGGGAGTAACATAGGCTATATTTTATCCCGGTATTCCCACGGGAACGGGAACTACGCGCGTAAGGCGACTGAATCCGAAGCGAAGCGAGGGCGGATTGCTAGTTAATAATAAAAGAAAAGTATTTAATACATTGAAAGTTTTATTATAATATAACGCTTGTTGACATTTGTCGGTGCGCACGCGCATCTAAAAAAATGTTGACCATCTAACTTCAGGGGCCCGGTTTTAGGTCACGGTGTGTACGTGCATCTTTAAAAGATACTCTCATAATTTTCCCGAACGTGTCAAAAGAAGGACAATTTCAATTAAAAAAAAGCATTAATCATAATTTGCAAAAATAAAATTAAAGAAATAAAATAACAGCTAATGTCATATTTGATGTATATAGTTATAAGAATAAGAACACAGTCCATTCACCTGGTAATCAAAAAATAGGCTGAACACAATCCACGAAATATCAATACTCAAGTGTTTATTTGGATAGATTTATGTATAGCAATACTACCTAAATTAAGTTACGAATTTGTTTAGTGAGGGGCTAAATAAACATGCACATTGTCTGAACAATCATATATAGGTGAAATAATTATTATTATTTTATTTTCACCATACTTTCCTTGCCTGTTCGAGTAGCAACAAACAGCTGGCAGTTCACCAGAAGAATGGGTAACAGCTCTCTCCGGGGAATCATGTAACATCTCATTGTAATCGTCAATGAATTTAAAAAGAGTGGAGATTACGGTTTATTTATATTAATCCCAACATTGCAACTCCTGTAAGTTAGGATGCAAAATGGACACCAAGATTTCGGCAAATTTTTTTAATTATTTTGTGACTCGCAACAAGATTAGGAGGAATCGGAAAAGGAGGGTTCCATTTGCATAGGAGGGGAGCCTCCTATGCAATGCGGGAGACAAAAGCATATTGGCTAATCAGCCAATAAGCAAATGGGTGTACAGCTACAATAAGCGCAACAGTATGTTCAGATTACGGTACTATCTACTCTACTACTATAGTCCATAAAATATAGGATGATCTCTGTGACATTTGTCCCTAGTGATGTCACGCTTACGATAAAGTCCGTAGCTTTTCTATCGATAAAACTCTTTATTTTTATATTTGTAATTTTCTATTATAATTAAAATACTATTAATAAAAATCTTTTTGAACTTATTTCAAACAAAAACTTTGACTGTTTTAATCATTCAAAAGGAGCACAATCAAGGTCTAGGTCACTATAATCGTCATCACTGGAGAGTCCCTGCTAGAACATTTATGGTCGTTAAATTAATCAATCAAGAACGACTGTTTTATAAATAAATATGTCTAGTTTATTGACAATAATGCGTACATAATATTATCATTTACTCTGAGATGAAAAGTAGATTTTTAATGTTTAATTAATTCAATTTATGTATTTTATAATGTAACTGTCTGTTTTAATTGTAAAAAATATGGTGAAAGTTTTATATAGGTACTGTATTGGGTTTATATATTTTATGAATAATTTAATAAAGATCGGTTATCGATTTACGTATATCGCAGTCGATGTAGATCCCATCTCTTTTTTATTTTCAGTCCAGTATGACCTTGTACGTGCGTAAGCGTCATTTATGTTTAAAATGTTTACTAGGTATTTCAGTACTTACGCGGTACATTTTAGGCATGAATATTAATATTTTTATATTTATAACATATTGCAATTCAGTTGCAATAAAACTGGCACGAAAAGAATGAAAATATATTTGATACAAAATGAAATTGTAAACATGTCGCTCGTTCAAACTTACTTCGTTGGTTTCGTTGACATCTGTCACAGAGATCAAGCAATATTTTATGGACTATAATAAATATCACAAGGAATTATTTTGTGTGTATATTGAAACCATAACATTCGATACGAGAGATTAGTATTTAAACCATTTCACTGTATAAATATAACAAATGTTATATTAATGTATCCCTCCTGGTCTTAACTTAAGCTAGTATAAACATGTTTACCTAAGTCTTGATATATAAATACCACTCTAATAGCACGCTAAGTATAAAATTAACATCATTTCTATAAAGTTTATTAACGAATGCAATTACTTTTAACACACTATGTCACTATGATACCATTATCAGCTCTATAAACACTTCAATTTTATGCGAATTTAATAAATATATAATTGTGTTTACATTTGAAATGTTATTTTGATAACAAAGTTGTGGATAGTTGGAGAAATAAAGAGCCCAGAAAGATATGAAGTCGCCATCAGGTAGTTATTTCACTGAAGTAGGTGGCAGAGCAAGATAGAGTCGATATTCTCACTAAAATACTTGGACTTTCCACTAATGGCGCCATAGCCTTCATTTGATAAAATCGGCCTCATTGGCTGCTTAAAGATTTTGGCGTTTAGGTGCTGGGATATCAAAGTTAATGAAGACATGGATCAGTTCAATTGGTACGCTCAATTGGCGGAAGAAGTAATATCTGCAAGTATACATTTCCACAATCTTCGTGTGGTGACGGAGTAAAAATAAATTTCACCACCTCTCTTCCTCGTTGGTGTCGTAAAAGGCCACTAAAGGATTATAATATGTAAATACTTATAAAGCGTTTTTGTTCAATCTCTGTTGCATTTGAAAAACCAGTAATTTACTCAAAGTATTTGTTTACATTTCTTCTTGAAATTGTAAGAAATAAATAATTTCTTTCTTTTAATTACTAAACGAGTAATTTAATTTACGATTTTATACAAATAAAAACTAAAAAATTTACTTTTGAAATTATGCGAGCGGATAAACATTTGTTTTGAATACGAAACTTGTTATACATTTTAATAGTATTGCGGGGTACGTATTTTAGGCGTAATAATAATCCACTTTCACCACAAATGGTGGCTAGTTTCCATGCATAAGTCATACCTGATCACTTATAATACACATTGGAATCATTTATAAATACCGCATATCTACAATGTAAATAAGAAAGTGGCGTTTTGTTTTGTCAAAAAATATAGATATAGTGTATCTTTATTACTGCATATGTATTATTTAATTTCATTCAATGACTATTTTATTAGCACTAGCTGTGGCTGAGACTCCGTTCGCTTTATTTTACATTAAATTGATCGTTTTACGTACGTAAAGTTTTATTTTTGTGCTTCAATTAAATAACAAAATGTATCCTATAACAGGTTATTAGGCCAGGGCCTAGCTATCAAAAAAGACTTGTCAATTTGATATATGGGTCTTTTTGCGAAAATATATATACAAACCAATGTAGGTATACTGAGACACTTACAGTCGATTTCTTTAGCTTTGTTAATTTATAAAATATATTTTTTACTATTATGGAAAAATATCAAAATAACTCGTATAATATTAAAAATCCAATCTGAAACTATCCAGCAGTTTAGCCTGGAACTCGTTAAACCCAGTTGCGAGATCATCAATGTGATATTAGGTATCTACATTTGAGAGTTTTAAAATCCACCTGTGGTTTTCCAGAACTTGATGGATTGGAAAAATAACATTGATTTTGGAAACTTACCTTCTAAAATAGAGTCCATAGTTTGTCTGTAAAGATTGTTCCTCATCTTCACAAAGAACATCTCTTCTGGTCTTTCAGGGAGGTAATACACCACCAATTCTGTATGCGCTGACACTGGCTTAACAGCTTCGTAAACTGGCTCTCCTTTCACTTTTGTGCAGACTAGGTTTACCTAGGAAAAAAATATTGACAAAATTGTATTAATGGAAATCTAAAAATATAAAGAGTAAATGTTAAGAATTTATATTTATGTATTACATATATTTTATGTAGTTGTATGTAACTACAACTAAAAGGTTAAAGAGAGAAAAACTGTATGAGATTTTATCAAAATCACGTACTTAAGTACAAGGTGTGCTGGTTATTGGCCTATAGCCTAATACATTAAAAAAAAGTGTCGATTTAAAGTGCTTAAAATATAAAAGTGCGGATGAGAGTTACTTACCTGTGGTCCATAATTATCCGATACTCGTAAGAACCGAACCCAATTGCAATGACGTACTTGAACTCCACCAGACGTGCAGACTTCATCAAATAAACCAAAACGATGTCGGATCTGATGACAAAAGAAACGTAAACTTAATTAAATTCTCAAGCTGCCGGCAATTTAAGCTAGAGTTACGAGTTAAGTCATTTGGCTATTATCTATACCAATAAATAAAATTGGAGTGTCTGTTTGTAATGTCAAAATAATGGGCTTTTTTCATGCTCACACGGTTATTATTATGCCTAAAATACTTTATATTTTTTTTGTATGTCTGTCTGTCTGTTTGTTCCAGGTAATCTTCAAAACAGCTAGACCGATTTCAAAAATTCTTTCACCAATGGAAAGCTATAATATCAGGGAGTAAACGAGGCTATATTTTATCCTGGTATTCCCACGGGAACGGGCACTACACAGGAAAGACGACTGAAACCGAAGCAAAGGGAGGGCGGGTTGCTAGTAATGTCAATATAATGCACATTTTGCCTTTTAGGATTCCTTGTACATGAAATTGGAATACAACGATTTCTGATATTTATACGAGAATTACACATCATAAATGAAACTATTTTATGGATTTTATCGCGTTTGTATTTGATTTTTGATTGCCCGACGTTTCGAATACTTTACAACGTTCATAGTCACGGGCGGCCTTAGATGTCTCACGTCCAACAAGTCATCGTTATTACCGAGATTTATAATTATCTACCCGCTACAGAAATTAGTTATTAAACTCTGATCCACATTTTGGTACAAATTTATTGCCAGTATTGGAATACAATGTTTTGTTTAAGTGTTCTTTAATCGCACCGTTTTATTCCCAGAGAAGTGAGTCGAAGTATATGTATTTTGGTTATGGTATATTATTCCACATTGTCAATATACCATATCCAAATTTATATTATTCCTATCCCTCATTTGCTGGTAATATCACTACAAAAGAGAGAAAATCCCATTGTAATCGTATTATCCTTTGTACTACAAAAGCGTAATTTATTATTATGGCTGAAGAATGTTGCTCTCAATAATAAGTACCTATAAAATATAAGAAAACGTTGAAAATATGTATAAAACATCAATAAGCTTTTTGAAGTTATACTTCTTTAGGCGCGTTATGAAAAAATGATGAGAGTGAAATTTTAAGATGCGCGCACATCTGTGACACAAAATTAACAGTATGAAGTTGTCTGCTTAACCGCTCATTGAGTGAAATTTTAAGATGCGCGCGCATCTGTGACACAAAATTAACAGTATGAAGCTGTCTGCTTAACCTTAAATTCAATTTTTGAATTTATTATTAAATTTATTGTTAAAATATTAAATAATCAATAATAAACATTTAAAATTAAGAATCTTATAATATTTAGTACAAATTATGTCTTATATATTTATTATTCTCTAAATTTTGTTTTTAATAATTATATATATATATATATATATATATATATATATATATATATATATATATATATATTAATTATATATTATACTAGCAATCCGCCCTCGCTTCGCTTCGGATTCAGTCGCCTTACGCGCGCAGTTCCCGTTCCCGTAGGAATACCGGGATAAAATATAGCCTATGTTACTCCCTGATATTATAGCTTTTCAATGATGAAAGAATTTTTAAAATCGGTCCAGTAGTTTTTGAGTTTATTCGTTACATACAAAAATACAAATCTTTCCTCTTTATAATATTAGTGTAGATAATAACAGACAGTTGAGATTTCCTTTTAGGCATGCTCTCAACAAACCACGCACAGACTTGAAAACAATTATGAACAAAGGGAGAGCGACTCGAACACCGTCCGCCTTTACAAAACAAAACAATCGTAATATCGAATAACTCGTGTCGATTATTACGATAGAACGAAGTACGAAACTACGAACATACAAAACAAACGTACAACGAAATTACGATATTTTCGATTATGAGGTATCTATCAACAACAACAACCATGCGAACGAAACAACCGAAACCAATAACCAACTGACATGTAATTTTTAGAACTCCAACTAACGACAACGTGGGCATAATAATTCGAGAGGGTCATCAATCCACGGAAAGTCTTAACACCGCGATTCAGAAAAATGACGTCATTGCAGAACGCCATCTATGGGCAAATAGGTAAAACGTCTGCACAATGAAAGTTATGCTAGGGTCATTTTGCGTTTTAGTAATTTTATATTATCTCCGAAACTGTATGACCAATTGATATACTGTAAATGGCAAATCTTATCTGTATGATGTTCCTGTGATACTGAAATAATTTATTGTCATAAGAATTAATATTTTGTTGCTCAAATAATCAACCAAACGTAACAATGCCGAAAAAAAAATTTTTTAATGCAATAATAGAAGTATAAAAGATAAAATATAAAAGATAGAGATATGGTATCGCTGACTTTTTTGTAGAAATAATTAAGATGAACCAGGTAGCCATACATTCTTTTTAATTTTAAGCAACTGTTTAGGCAGCGCACGCAAATAATTCTGTTTTACGAGGTATTTTTTTCCGACTTGCCAGACAAAAGTTGTGATAGCTCGGTTAATATACATGTTATAGAAACAATTTATAGCCTATAGCACTCAGGAATAATGTAGCTTTCTGCCAGTTAAAATAAAATTAGAATTAGATTATGAGTTCCAGAGATTACCCCCTGCATACAAACTTACAAATTTTACCTCTTTATAATATTAGTATAGATAAATTTATATTAAATATATATATTTGAAATATATATATTAAATATATTATTATATAAATATATTAATTTTCAATTTTTAATATTAATTATTGATATCTAAGATCAATCTAAGATTCTTTTAGTTTAAATTTGATGACTATTAAACTGAACTTTGTTGATTATCATTTTCTAATCCTTCTATTATTTTATTGTAATTAATTATTTGCATGCAATTAAAAACTATTTTTTAATGATGCCAAAGAAGTATAACTTCTCACGCGCGTACATAAGTACACGCACCCATTTTTTTTCATACAATCCAGAATTATCCACGCTTAAAACTCAGTAAAAGTTAAGGAACTCACAGCAAAATTCTTTTTCTTATAATGACGTCAATATACTGTTTTTGTTAAACGAAGACGCTGAATCTCATTACAGTATCTCAAACCAAAAAAGATCTAGAATACTATATTAAATACTGCATAAGCTGGATTTCAATTAAAGATAACAGTCATTCACATCTAAAAGCATTAGTAGTAAAATGTTCTGAGCGCAATACTCGTAACTGCATTATCATAAGCGCGATGAAAATTACGGACGCATTTCTCTAATCCGAAGCGTCAAAGATTAAAAGCTTCAGATGTACAGATCAGTAACCTTTTACAATACAAATACGATTTTTAAAAAAATTGGAATTTTGTTACTACTAAAAATTTAAAGTATTAATAAAAAGGAACGTGAAATGTAAAAGTATATTTTGATTTTTATATGGCTGAAACACGTGCGATGTTTCGGAAACTTTTTAAAATCAAAAATCAAATACAAACCCTATAAAATACGTAAAAATAGTTTTCTTTATAATGTGTAATACTTGCACAAACATCGGAAATCATTAGATCATTTGGTTGTGGGATCATTTAGAAGAAATTGTGACTAAAAAGTCCCAGTAACTTGGTGTAAATTGTGAGCATATTTGATAGATGACGTAGTAAAATGCCTTCTACAGAATCGAGGATGTGAACTGAAAATTGATTACTACAGCTACCACAATAGTTAGCTTAAATGGGAAACCAGTTGAAGCGAATTTCAATAGATTTGGGTTCAAATCTGCCTGTGAAAGTAGTTTCTGCTTTACTAATCAGCTTTATTTCTTTTAGTTAGGTACATATATGCAGATAGCTTACACATTCCTGTTACATTTTTACTCGGAATCGAATGGAATTGAATAATTTGAAACATAGTCAAATAATTTTTATAGCTTATAGATAAACTAGTCATACATACAAACAAACAATTTTATTTTGTAAATATATACGATTACAACATCTGACTATACATTTATAAAAAAAAAACCAAAGCGTAAAAGCGTAAGCAGTTGCCAAATATAGTAAAGGCCAATAAAGAATTGATAGTTATAAATGCAGAAAGCTACAAGACAAATGATCATTAGCAGTTCAAACCATTTGATAAATTATATTAAGAGTTCAATCGTGACTAAATTAATTAATTCCACTGAATAGAACAGTTATTTATTATATTGGATTACGTATAAAATGTGTAAATTAGAGCGTATATTAAAATAACGTTAAAATTATTGATAAAAATATCCTGATCGCATTTTCTGTCACTTAGATTCAGATGCAAATGAAACACTTTGTTCTAAACAATTGTAGGCAAAAGGCTGATCATAAATTTTATTAGAGTCTTTATAACATGTGCAGTTTTTATTTTTATGTATGTATGCAGAGCAGCATATCAATATAGACGAATGGCATTAAGGAAATACATATTTTACTCTATTCGGCTTATGTAGAAAATTACATGAAGTACAATTCTATCTGTAACTTTTTATTGATGTCTTAACTCATATACGTTTCACTTCCTAGCTCGAACTTCTTCCACAAACGAAGGAAAATTTACCACGCTAGCCAGATAGATTTTATTTTTAATTCTTTCTCTCTTGTGTCTATCTAAATGATATGTGTATGTTATCTAAATATCACGTCTTTTACGACACCCACCAAAAAGGGGGATGGTATATATAATTCTTACTCCGTCACCAAACCAAGCGTATTTCATAAATAAAGTTTTACCACAGGAAGATTAATATAAATACAAAGTTTTCATATAATTTTATCTGCTCTATTTAATCTATGGTTGCTTTCAACAAGCGCCGACGCTAGGTTATGCGTAATGACGTGAAAATTACAACAAATACGAACGCGGCGCATGCGCTCTGAGCCGCAAGATTGAATCTGCCATATTGCAATTAACGAACCAGATAATCAACAAGATAAAGTACAGCTAAATTTATGGAATTAATTAATTGTATAGCGTATTTGTGTTATTGGATAGATACTTATTCTAATTAGTGGGTTCATATTTGCATCAAGTGTGCCCTCGGCCATGTGTATAGATTCGATTCCAGCACGGATAAAATATTAATGTATTAAGTAAATATGAACGATGTAAATACGTTTTCCTTCTCTTGCATAGATATCATCTCCTTATCGGATGCGTTAGTCTGCTTTTACGACACCCACGGGTATGAGACGGGGTAGTGAACTGTATTCTTACTCCGTCACTACACGGACCGATATAATATTATTATGTTATCTATATCTTTACATATATATACATATCTGTACATATATATATAGTTATTGTGTACTTGTGTATGTCACTGAACTCCTCCTAAACGGCTCTATCGATTTTGATGAATTTTTTGTGCATGTTCAAGGGGATTTGAGAATGGTTTAGATTGATAATCGGACCCGGTAGATGGCGCTTATTTGAACAGAACAACGTCTGCTGGTTCAGCTAGTCTTTACATATATATTTCTTGTGTGTGTGTATGTCACTGGACTCCTCTTAAACGGCTGGACCGATGTTGAAGAAATTTTTTGTGTGTGTTCAAGGCAATGCGAGAATGGTTTAGATTTGCAATTAGATCCGGTAGGTGGGGCTTATTTGAACAGAACAACGTCTGTTGGTTCAGCTAGTATATTATATAATCTTAATATGATATAATTATGTTATATTAAATGCTAAAAAAATGTAACTTTTATTATGCTCATGAAATGTCACAAAGCTTATATATATTTTCATATCTAATTTTCAAATTGATAAAGTTTTATATTGGTATATGAATATTCAATATCAGTACTAAAATTAGATACGGGCTCATAATGATCATGCTAAAATATAATAAATATGTAAATGTATGTTAATAATACTTGCATATCATTCGACTAATATATAATATATGAGATCCAATATAAATTTAAGTTAAATCAATAACATTTGATAGTATTTAATTATATTTATCAAAATTTATATTGGTGTTGACTTTTATATTGAAATTTGTTATAAAACTATAAATTGATGTGTTTATTATTATTGAAATACGCATAAATAATATGATATGGAGTAGATAAATGAACGCAGTTAAAATTAATAGCAATAAACGCCTCCACTATTTCGTCTGTTCTATTTCTCTCTATCCGTTTGATGACGGAGTAAGAATACAATCCATAACCTCTCTTGCCCGTGGGTGTCGTAAAAGACGACTAAGGTATATCTTGGGCATATAACACCAATGCAAGAGAAGGAAAACTAGAAATAAAACCCTATACCAATCCGCCTGCCTAGCATGGAAGAGTACGTCAAATTCCCTCTCAATATAGAGTAGGCTTGTGCCCAGTAGTGGGACGTATATGAGCTGTGATCAATAAATAGATAAATAGACGCAGTTAATATGAAAAGTAATAGACGCCTCCACTATTTCCTCTGTTCTGTTTCTCTAAATCCCATAAAATACGTCGATTTTAGTTAGCATTTCTTATAATATATTACTTAACTAGCAACCCGCCCTCGCTTCGTTTCGGTTATAGTTTATAGTCGATTTACCCGCGTAGTTCCCGTTCCCGTGGGAATACCGGGATAAAATATAGCCTAGTTTACGCCCTGATATTATAGCTTGCCATTGGTGAAAGAATTTTTGAAATCGGTCCAGCCGTTTTGAAGATTACCCGGAACAAACAGACAGACAGACAGACAAAAATTTTTTAATTGCTATTTTAGGCATAGGTGTCGTGCAAATAACCGTGTGAGCATGAAAAAAGCCTATTATTTTGACATTACAAACAGACACTCCAATTTTATTTATTGGTATAGATAAAGACTCTACTAGTGTGGGGGCGGCTACGAATATTATCATGTCTTAAATTGCTCGTGGGTGTCGTAAAAGCCTACTAATTACGAATTGGCGATCAAAGTTGGTGTGATGTATTTTAGGAGAATGCTGTTATCATTCCGCCAGCATTTACGACTACTATGTAAAATATTCCGTGTGGTGACGGAATAAGTATGACGCTCCGATGTTGTAAAATACGACTAAGGGATATATTATGCAGATAAAATTTGTGTAAGATGACACGTCTGACTAGCGTGACATAGTAGGTCAATTTCCCTTCCATTATGGAGAAGACTCGAGCCCAACAGTGGGATTAAGACGACGTAAAACATAGAGACAGTGACATTGCAGATATATTGTATTCTTAATCCGTCACCACACAGGGCACTTTAACTTTATTTAATAAATAAATAATAATGATTTCTGATGTTTAATCGAGGATTACATATCTATACTAATATATACAGCGGCAGAGTTTATTTGTTTGAACCCGCTAATCTCATGAACTACTGGTCCGATTTGAAAAATTCTTTCAGTGTTAGATATCCCATTTATCAAGGAAGGTTATAGGCTATATATCATCACGCTCAGAACAATAGAAGCCGAGCAACAATGAAAAATGTTTCAGAATCGGGTTTTTTTTCTTTTAAGAGCTTTCGCTGCATGCACTACATAAACGGTTAGGTTCCGCAAAAATCATGTGTGACAGAATTGTATTATTTAAAAATATTTTCACTTTCTATGTAAACAAAGTCACGGGTTAAAGTTAGGATTAGCCCAAAGTAACTGTTCCACGCGGACGAAGTCGCGGGCATAAGTTATAAATAAAACTATTTTTACGCATTTTATTGCGTTTGTATTTGATTTTTGTAATAAATAATATACAATTCTATAGTGCTGTATTTGAAAACTTCAATGTCAAAATCTTAGTCATCCCCTTTTTTGCACTACATTCGAGTAGTCCCTATAAATCTTTAGTCCCGTTATTTCAAATAAATTGCTCCGTCTGCTGTCCTTTTGTGACGTCGGCTTTTTGTCTACATGACGCACGCCTAACCCACTGCGAAATGTTATCCAGTTAAAGTTGATTTTTGATAAGAATTTTTTATTCAAGTGGGAGTAGTAACAAAAATCTAAACTCTGGTATTTAAGAAATTAAAAAAACATGTGTTTAGGATTGTTGAATGATACATTTGAAATTAATATTAAATGGTCCCCCTTACCATATTATAACATCAAATTTCATGAATGCGAATGATAGGTAATAAAAATTAGGGTTGATATTAATGGTACCATTTGGATAAATGGTAGTATTTTAATATGACGTGATGCTGGCGTATCTCGTTACAAAACTTATGTCAAAAAAATTAAGCAAGTGTAGGCCTAACGATTTTGAGAATAATATATATATTTTTTAATATAAAGCGACAGTTATTGCGTTATAAAATGTTTTGTCAAAAAAGAATTAAGCGCCCCTTTTTTTTGGGGGTGGGTTACGGTCGGCGCACTCCTCGCACCACTCCGTCCAGGGCAACAGAGGGGTGTAAGCACGCACACCCGTAACCCACCCGCGACACTTCGCCTTCGTCGTTGGGCCGACCACCGAAGCAGGGTGACTTGACGTCAGTGGTCGGCCCAACGGAATACCCCCTGAGGAGTACCCTCTCCTCGAGCGACGTCTCCCCCTCGAAGAGCACGTCGGTCCTTTCTCAGGCGGTCGGCCTCTCGGCAGGACTAATTCCCCGATCCAGTCACCCGCGGCCTCGGCTAGGGCGGCATCAGGCGCAGGTAAAGCAGGATCAGGCGCATGTATTATTTAAGTCACCTAACGCCAGTGGGACGTCTTGTATAAAGAAGGGCCTAATGACTTTGATGTCTTGAATTCAGATATTGTTTCGTGTGAAAGTTATATAGAGTTGTTCTGCAAAACTTATAAAAGAATTCTAAAATTGAAATCTTTATTTTCTGTGATGATGGAGTTACCACTTATTTTGGCCGTGTCGTAAAATACAACTAAGGGATATAATATGCATATAACATCTATGTAGAAGAAGGCAGACCAGTAATAAAACACTATACTAACTCGTCTGAGCAACGTGATATAGTAGGCTAATTTTCTTTTCATTGTGGAGGAGATGAGAGCCCAGCAGTAGGATGTATATGAGCTTAAATGAAATGAGAAATTCTTGTATATATCCCGGAAACGGCTCCAACGATTTTCATGAAATTTAGCATACTAGAGGTTTCGGGGCCAAAAAATCGATCTAGCTAGGTTTTATTTATATAAAATATTGTTTTGTTGGTGCTTTTAGCTAATCAATACAATGACATAAAATGTCAATAGAATGAGAATTCAAATCTCGCCATCGCCGTCAAGAGTGACAATAGCTCAGTTGAGAAGTTGTCTAGTCGCATTCAAACAGCGTAAGATCGAATCTCGGTGTTCTTATTATTCTTTTTTTGTAATTTTGATATTTTTTCATTATTTTTATTTTTTATTCATCTATAAATAAGTTCGGCAGAAATACAAAAAAAAATATATCGAGCGAAATTTGGTCAACCATATATTATGAGCCTAAATGATTATGATAAAAATTGTAACGGGTAGATTATTATAAGCTTATGTTGGACTAAAAGTTATATGGTGAAATGTTAATATTTTTAATCTGTTTCCCTTATAGAAGACAAATGAAAATAGTATTTGTTGTTAGCTGATAGTTAAAATTCTACAATACGGTAAAGTTGTTCTACCGGTATTAAGAAAGAGACATTCCGCGTTAGTAATTCGTAGTTAGAGCAGGTGCATAATATTTTCAATATTAACTAATTAGTCAAGAATGCTTAAATGGGACATAATGGACTTATATTACATAGTGGTAGGACTACACTGTTGACAGTTGTCTGTCTACAGCCGCGGGTCGGTCCGTCCGGGGTAGTACCACACTCTCGCTGAAAATCGACGACGAGCGAGAGAGCCAACAGCCCAACTTTTTGAGGGTCCTTGCGTGCGGTGGATTTTGGTGATGCCTTTAGTATCACCGAACCTCATTTCATGTATTCACACTCCCTTCACTTTCTTCGCGGTAGGCAGCGGTCTAGCTGTGCCCCTGGTATTACAAATGTCCATGAGCGGGAGCAGCACTTACCATCTACCTGTTTGCTCGTTTGCCACCGTTAGCAATAAAAAAAACTTACAAATAAATTTTAAAATGCACTTGGTTACAAATTCGCCATCTTGTAGATATGATCTATCAATCTATCTACGACGCCATCTGACAATAATAGTTCAACAACTTCATAATTTTTTTTAACCTATTTTATATATAAATAATAGCTACCGAGAACGGCAGCACTATCAATATTCAATTTATCCAATTAATTAAAAATAATTATGACGAGTCAATAAATATCTTCAACCATATCAATTAGTGATTAATAAAAAAAAAATTTTCAGTCCAAGAATTATGATAAATACTGTTAGTTGCTTATGGTTTTATATACCCCTCGTTATGGTAATAAAATAAACTTTTATATAATAATAATAAAATACTACGCCCTGTGGTTCGTTATAGAGTGAGCTTAAAATTCCATACGTCGTCGAATCGATCCGAATTCATTACCGATTGCCGCAATCGATTTCTGTATCGATTTTTAATCAATCTCCTAAATGGTCTCTATCAAATTTAATTGACGTCAATCGTGAGGGAGTTAAAAAGCGTTCGTTTATTGATCGAATGATCTGGAACGATGGAGTTGGGCAAGTAACTAGGACGGACAGATTGTTTGGTGACACGCTGAGTTGGTGGTAATCGAATTCACATTTATAACAAAATATATTTGACAGTTATAAATAAAATTACTCATCTAAGATAAGTAGATATAGTTTATAGCATATTCCACTCAAGTCACACAAGACCACCAAAGCGGTTGCAGTGAAACGCTTCTTCTTTAAAATATTTGTTTGTATTAATTAATGTGTGTTTTTAACTATGTTCAAACGGTGATATGTGAATATTAAATTGTTGGCTTGATGGCTATAAAAGTCATTAAGAAGTTATATTCACATAACTTATTTATCTTGAAAGTTTTATCAGTATTCGAATGTTATAACAATTCGGGTGATTCCATTCTTTTATTATTGGATAGGTATAACAACAGAGAACCGTAAAGCCTTATAAGTGAGCGCTTTTTCTCTTTTGAGTGGACCAATGTGAAATTCCGTGTGGTAACGGAGTAAGAATACAATTTATTAACCCTTTTCTTGCCCGTGGATATCGTAAAAGACGACTAAGGTATTATTATAATATGTAGGTAATATCTATGCGAAAGAAGGAGACTCGAAATAAAACCCTATTTTTTTTTTGTTTGGGTGGGTCGCGGTCGACGCGCCTCCGCACCACTCCGTCCGGGGCGACAGAGGGGCTTAAGCACGCAACTCCCGCGACCCGCCCAAAAACCACGTCGCCTTCGTCGTTGGGCCGACCACTGGAGCAGCGTTAACTTGTCGTCAGTGGTCGGCAAATAAAACCCTATACCCAGACGTTTGATATATGTGTGTATATGTCAATCTCTCTCCTTTTGTGGAGGAGGGTCAAGCCTAGCAGTGGGGCCTAGCAGTCAAGCCTAGTAGCTATATATGAGCTGACTACAACGGCGACGATAAATTTATGTTTTGAAGTTTCGGATATAAAAATAGGTACTATTATAACATTTTTACAGATAATTATAAATCTTTAATTATAAATATTTCGCATTAGCGAATAATTTTTTTAACTAAATGAGAGAAACATATAATTAAATGAAACAAAATATAACCAGATTCGAAACAATAATTTGAGTTTTGCATAAATTATTTAATTGGCTGGAAATCGAACTCACGATGCTGCAGAGAAGTATAATAAGTGTACTATAAATTCTCTAAGCATCAATTGTTAAAAATTTAAAACTTAATTACTTACAAACCTTGCGAAGGTACTAACGTATTGTCAAATTGGTATTTTATCTAAAATTAACTCTACGATCTGCCATCGCCTGGAAACGCGGTTTCGACAAGTTTATTTGACATGTAACAATTTTTTTTAATTTTCTATTATTACATCGTTTGAGTGAAAAATAACTGAACTACAACCAAAACTTTCTACTTAGGTATGTGTATGTAAATGTCTACGTACATAAGTTAAAGACCACAATTGACTCGCTTTACGTAATATATCTTAAGGATCAAAACGGTATAAAACATATTTAAAAATACACAAAGAGAATTTAAAATTGCATGAAAATTAATACATTTTCTTAAAATCAAATTATTTCATTTGTACAAATAGATAAAATTGGATAGTTATATGCCGCGATTTGAATAATCTACAGTTGCAGCTAATAGTTTAGAATCTGTACGTGCAAATCTAAAGTCCACAAGTTATTAACACGCGCGTAACTCAATAAACAATCTCATAATTTCACTGTCACATTACCGTAAGCACTATTCCCAGTTGGCGCACGGCAGCGCAGGCGCACCTCGAGCGATCACGATCTACGGATCTACAGAAGCGAGCCCGAGGCGTCAAATCGGTGCGCGCACACTTTGTGTTGGTATGTGCCGTTTACACTGTCCGATAAACGAACCATTAAATTTGTTTAATTTTTTGGAAGGACTTGTTAAATAATTTTAAAACATTGATTAAGCCCTACCGCTTAGTGACAGAGTAAGAATATAATTCACCGAAGAAAAGAAAGAATTTTCTTTCCCGTTATATACCATACTGATAGACGGCTTGGTAGGGGTTTTATTTTGTCGGGCCGACCACTGACGTCAAGTCGCTCTACTCCGATGGTCGGCCCAACGACGAAGGCGACGTGTCACGGGTGGGTTACGAGTGTGCGTTCTTACGCCCCTGTCGCCCCGGACGGAGTGGTGCGAGGAGTGCATCGACCGTAACCCACCCCTCAAAAAAAGGGGTTTTATTTTAGGTTTTCTTAGATATAGAAGTTAGGTGTAGCGTTGGTATAGAGTTCTATTTCGAGTTTTTTTAAACCACAATTACATAATATAATAAAATCAATGTACAATACCCTTTATAAACAATAAGTACAAACAGATGTGTTCTTATCCTGTACAAGTCGCTACTTCGAACTCTTAACTCGTAACTAGTTTCATTGATTATACCTACTTTTTTGAATTTTAAATGCATTATGTAATATATTTCCTGCTTAAAAATAATTGTTTTTCTCTTGACTAGATCGAACTCTGGCTTTTTATCGCCAACCGAATTCTGTATAATAACTATAGGAGTTTTACCTTGGTATTAAATCTTATATCTTTAAACGAGCAATTCTTGTAAATATATATCTATATATATTTTCAGAATCTCGGAAACGGCTGTAACGATTTTCATGAAATTTAGTATACTAGAGGTCTCGGAGCTAAAAAATCTATCTACTTAGGTTTTATTTATAGAAAATGTTGTTTTGTAGTTGTTTTAGCTAATCAATACAATGATTTAAAATGCCAATAGAATATAGATTCAAATTTCGCCGTCGCCGTCAAGAGTGACAATAGCTTAGTTAAAAAGTTGTCCAGTCGCACTCAAACAGCGTGAGATCGAATCGCGGTCTTATTATTATTCTCTTTTTGTAATTTTTGATATTTTTGTAATTTTTTCATCATTTTTAATTTTTATTAATATAATCTAAATACGTTCGTCAAAAATACAATTTGCGAAAAAAAAATTCAATTAGATATTGGTCAATTAGATATTATTATATTTAATCAATACAGTTCCAATAGTGATTCATATACCTACTAGAAATATTATGATTGCATCTAATCTTCATCATCATTTCAGCTCATACATGTTCCACTGTTACGCTCGTGCCATCTCCGCAATAAGAGGGAAAGTGACCTATTATACCACGCTGGTCAGACGTATTGGTATAGGGTTTCATTTCAAGTTTTTCTTCTCTTGCATAGACGTTACACGTATATTAAATGCCTTGGTTGTCTATTACGACACCCACTGGTAATATAAGACTTGGTGAATTTTATTCTTACTCCGTGACCGTCCGTCTCGGTAAGCTTATAAAATCCTTTAGGTAATAGATATTAAATAGTATATAGTATTAATATTTTAAGATATTGCGATTTTTTTTCTTCAAATTGTCATTACGTTGATGGTTTTTTTCTACATTTTTTACTCTTCGTAATACGCATATAATGGAGACTCCAAATTAAATAACTATTCAAAACTACATTTATATTTATGGCCTATTTATAATAATTTAAATAAATGAAAAAAAAAACCCTAATTTCAAAAAAAGTTTTTAAACAGAAGCCAAAATGCGCGTCCGCGCCTCAGGGGCGCGTTCTGGCATCACATGTCCAACAGTTGGCAATTCGGTTTCGTTCCACTAACCGAATGATGGGATTATAATATTGCCAATTAACATGTAGGTAATAAATTACCTGTTGATATGAGGTTTATACAGTAACTACCGATGGTTGTTAGCACTTCATTGTGTATATGGTTCTTTATAAAAAAGGTATTCCTGCGATGCTTTCCGTGTGGTGAACGTAGTAGGACTTATTGCGGCTGTAATGATGATGACGATGAAGAAGTCATTCGAATTATTATTTGTTACGGTAAAACACGTACTAGGATCGATTACGTCGACCTTATTTTAAAGTGTATCTGATGCTCATCATCAGAGTGAGTGGGCAGCAGTGTCTACCAGTCTCTAGTGTTAACGAGAGTGATTTGTCATAGTATATAATAATTCTAATATGTTTGATACTCACGATATTTTTAATACTAAAAAAGATCATGAAGTCTTTACCTGTAGTATCTCTATTAGAAACTAATTGTATCCACTGCTTTGCTTGCATTAATAACTACAATACATCGTGTTTTAATATAGGTTTCTCGTAATAATATACAGATAGACAGACAAATATATGATATATATTGAATTTACAAAATTTTCGTACATATATGCCAATTGTTTTCATAATTTACAAGTTATCGTCATCAGCATAAGCCTAACAATGTCCTCCTGCACTGTAGAAGAATAATTGACTTAATATACTTCACATTTAAAACGTGTTGAAATACGGTTTTATTTCAAGTTTACCTTCTTTTGCACAGATGTAATCTGCTTATTGGTTATGGTAAAAGAGGACTATAATATATATATATATATATATAGAAAGAGAAGAAAGAGGGTGATGAATTATATTATTACTCCATCACCATACGGAAAATGTGTATTCACGTAATAGGTTTCCGATCATCAAATGATTTTATCATGAACCGCTCGCATTGTGAAACCACACCTTTAACTAAAAGGTATGATTGCAAACGGGTTGCCTGTAGGGATTATTTTCTGCACGCTGGCAAAATTGCGTCTGTGCATTCGTGTCCAACAGTCATTAAATAACGAAATCGCATACAGATTTTTTTTAGATTATATGATTCAAATCTAAAATATCGAATAAAATACATCTTTCGGTAGCAAGTTTTATTAAAAATTACTTTAACTAAACAATTTAATTTAATATAATATGTATTACTTGTGAGGTACTCTGTATTGGTATATTTAAAATATAAAAGATCTATAATATTGACATGGTCACTATAAGAAGGTGTTAGATTAACTAATTTCATAATAATTTAAGAGAGAAGGTCCCTTAAAAAGGGACTGGATAAATTAACCGACTTGGTTTTACGTGTTTTTTTTTGTTTGATCTAGCAGTGATAGCCTCAGATGGCTGTTGCACCCTAACGCGGACTAATGGTGAGCTCTGAGGGCTAATAACCCTAGTTTTACATGGATCTCACAACTTTTTTTGGTAGAGGGCCTGAGTAGCGAGACTTGGTTTTTTTTTTACCAGTAATGTTTTTATTGGCATAAACATCATGTTCACACGGTTATCACAATGCCTTAAGCATAGGTTGACCTATTTACGTTAAGCAAAGACAAAATAAAATTCTAAGATTACATTTCTTATATAGGAACGAAATTAATTTATTTAAAATTTTCACTCACGGTTTTGTTCTTGTAATGAAAACTGAAGGGATAATACAACTGCGATTAGAAGGAGCGAAGGTTAGTCCGCCACCCGCAGTGAAGCTTAAGTGTAATGCCCTGCAGTGCGCAAAACGTTGCACAGAAATTAGCTACTTGTAAACATAACTCATAGGCTACTGAAGACAGTTTACTACGATGGCACTACCTCTTAAACTCTACGAGAGATTTGACGGCAAGTTATGGAGTTCATTTCCACCTAGATGCAAATGTTTATAAAATTATCCTGTAAAATAGACCAGTGCCGAAGCCTTCAAAAATGGTAAAAAATGAAAAAAAATAATAGTAGGATGAAACCCATTAGAAAAGGAGGGGAATGTGATAAAAATGAAAGGAAAAATAAATTACGGGTGATCCGAGTTCGGGAAGTAGGAGGGGGTGGGTTTTTAAGGGTAAAAATGGTTTATCTCGATTTCCGCCAAAACTTCAAGTCTTACAGAAAAAAGTTAAAAAGCAAAGTTGTAGGTAATAAAAAGATCTCCAACTTTTGTATTCACAATTTTTTCACATAACCTCAAAATTTAGGTGAAAAATTCAAATAACCAAGTTTTTGGTTTTTTATTTTTATCTTTTTCAAAAATTTTTTTTTTGCTATGAAATTTGGTGAAATCATACCTTATTATGCCCCAAATACACTGTAATTTATTTGATTTAAAATATTTATTTTTACGCCTTATTTTAGCTTAATATCAAAAAAGTACCCTACTTTTCGATCGAAAATTCTCCCGTCAAAATATCAGCTCTTTTCAAAAAGTCGGGGGGCTTTTTGTTCTTTGAAATCTCTTTCTGATGGTGTAAAAAAATATACATTGCTATAGTAAATGTTCTCGGAAAATGCAAATAAAAAGTTAATATTTAAAAAGACTTCTTCAACATTTTGAGAAAGTTGTAGAATTTTCTTTACATTATATGCAATTATATGCATATATGCCTATTTATTGCTATTTTAAGATAACTTTTATACCTGAGTTACCTACAGATAATTTTAGCCCGTCAAAAGATATTTCATAGAGAAGTGGGAAAGGAGCTATACGGGTAAAGGCCTTTACCACCTACTAAAATCTTTGCATTTTCTGAGAACATTTACTACAGCAATGTATTTTTTTTACACCATCAGAAAGTAGAGATTTCAGCGAACAAAAAGCCCCCCGACTTTTTAAAAAAAACTGATATTTTGACGGGAGAATTTTCGATCGAAAATTAGGGTGCTTTTTTGATATTAAGCTAAAATAAGGCGTAAAAACAAATATTTTAAATCAAATAAATTACAGTGTATTTAGGGCATAATAAGGTATGATTTCACCAAATTTCATAGCAAAAAAAAAAATTTTGAAAAAGATAAAAATAAAAAACCAAAAACTTGGTTATTTGAATTTTCACCTAAATTTTGAGGTTATGTGAAAAAATTGTGAACACAAAAGTTGTAGATCTTTTTATTACCTAAAACTTTGCTCTTTAATTTTTTTCTGTAAGACTTGTAGTTTTGGCGGCAATCGAGATAAACCATTTTTACCCTTAAAAACCCACCCCCTCCCACTTCCCGAACTCGGATCGCCCGTAATTTATTTTTCCTTTCATTTTTATCATATTCCCCTCCTTTACTAACGCGTTTCATCCTACTGTTATTTTTTTTGGTTTCCAAAATTATCGACCCTGGTCTAAAAGGTGAGTTCGAAATTAAAAATTAACAAATATATATAAATTAGAGCGTCCCAAAAAATGATTATATTTAATAAAGTTACATTTAAAAATGTGAGTTTGTTTAATTGTTGTTCTAAACCATTCAACCGATTTTAGAAATTTCTGTCACCAGTGGAAAGCTACTAGGATATATTTTATATTTTATTCCCACAGGAATGGGAACTATGCAGGTGAAACCACAGGAATTTGTTAGTATTAAACAATTTTTCAGTGTCAACGTTCTGTTAATATCGGTATATAAGCCGATAATGAGATTGACAAGATAATTACTTTTACTTAAATTAAAAATAACAATCATTGCTATTGCAATTGCCCGTTATTGTAATCAATTTTTACTAAGCTATTTATATTACGAATAATTTGTAAAACTTATTGGACAGTTCCTACGTGTTTCATTCGTTAAATTCATTTCACATTTAAAAATCATTAAAAAGCAATATTGACAAAATAATTGCTATTAATACGATAGTTAAAATCATGTGCGACAATCGAGAATACGAAGGTATGAATTTAAGTTATTCTTTCTAATATACCTTTTTACTGTATGAATGAATTGAATTTCACTCTGTTGCCCTTTCTTTTAATAACTTAAGAACGTTAAGCTATATGTTAATTTTATTGATTGTTCGTATGGTGTCACCATTTTCATCAAAACCTTTCTTGCTCGTATATCATAAAAAAACCTTTAAAGTAGAGGATATGCATAAAGCTGTCTGAACAGTGTTATATAGTGGGTCAGTTCACAACTCATTATGGCATATACTCAAAAATGAGCTGAGGAAAAAGATATCTTCATACTGTGCTAGCTTTTCGTGTGGCGATGGGGTAAGAATACAATTCATCATCTCCTATCTTGCCCGTGAGTTTTAATATGCACACATCATCAGTCATCATCATTTCAGCCTATCGCCGTCCACTGCTGTACTTAGGCCTTCCTCATGTTACGCCAGAAAGTGCGGCCCTGTGCCGCCTGCATCCAACGACGTCCAGCAACTTTCACCAGGTCATCGGTCCACCTAGTGGGGGGAGCGTCCTACACTGCGTTGTCCAATACGTGGTCACCACTCAAGAACCTTTCTTCCCCAGCGGTTGTAGGTTCGTCGAGCGATGTGGCCTGCCCATTGCCATATATGCACACTACATCTATGCAAAAGAAGGAATTCTAAAAATAAAAATCTGTATCAACACGTCCGACCAATTTGGTATAGTAGGTCAATTTCCTCTTCCTTGTGGAGGAGGCTCGAGCCTAGCAGTGGGACGTATATGAGCAGTAATGAATGATGTACTAGCTTGATTTCTATACAATGTATTAATAAATCATTTTATGTAAGAATATCTGGTCGACCGAGCTTCGCTCGGAATATTTTTATTGTATTTTTGTCGAATTTATTTAGATATATATTAATAAAAAATAAAAAATAAATAATGAAAAAAATATCAAAAATTACAAAATGAGAATAATAATAACACTGAGATTCGATCTGACGCTGTTTGAATGCCAAAACAATACAAAAAGAAAACTGGACAACTCCCAACTGAGCTATCGCCACTCTTGACGTTGACGGCGAAATTTGAATCCATATTCTATTGACATTTCATGTCATTGTATTGATTAGCTAAAAACACAGACGAAACAACATTTTCTATAAATAAAACATAGCTAGATCGATTTTTTGACTCCGAAACCTCTAGTATGCCAAATTTCATCAAAATCGTTGGAGCCGTTTCCCAGATCCTGAATATATATATATATATATATACAAGAATTGCTCGTTTAAAGATATAAGATAACCAAGTTGTGTGCATAGGTAACTACTGGAGACCTATGCTTTTATTTATATGTGAATGTGAAGTGCCCGGCTTTCGGTACAGAAAAATATTGTAATCTTTGGCCTAATCCTAGAATTTTATTATCCCTTTGTACAGCTAAAGTTATCATTATTTTATGGAAAATTCAAAAGTCAATTTGACGAAATAGATTTATTTGATGCAGTAGACTTTAATATGATTGACCATGTCCCAAAGTGTTAAACTACCGTTGCCCATCTTTATTTGCTTGTAAAAGGTGTAAAAATCGTCTGAGGGTTCGCTACGAGAACAGGCAGCACCACTGTCCCCGGAAACATATACCTAGATAATACCTTATTGCGGCTGCTAACCGGCTTGCCAAGCTTGGCAGTACACAATAATTCCTCCAATTTATGACCACACCTTGTGGCATCTATGGAAGATTCTTACGTGCAACGGTGGAAGGTGAAAGACTGAATTATAACGATGATGATGAATATCAATAAGAAGAGTAAAGTATCAAAAAAAAATGTAGAAAAAGAAAAGTACTAACCATGCTAAGGAAAACTATAACTTATTACTGATACTGCACGTGGTTTACGCTACAAACAATTTGTTGGAAATGGCATAAGCTCGTGAAGGCCGCGGGTGCAATAATTCAAAGCCATTATTGCAACTGTATGTAGTGGTATTAGTTCAAACTGTAAAAACATTTCAAACAGAACCGGACATTGTTGCTATTGAGGTATAGTTTACACTTATAGCATAGAATAATTTCACTGAATAAATAACGTAATGATGTAAGTAGCGAACTGTCTTGCCAAATGTAGTGAGTTTTATAAAATCAAGTAAACAAATATCAACAGAATATTTTATTCTAAGCGTTCATCATCATTCCAGTTTATATACGTGTCACTGCTGGTTAGGAGGACTGCGAAGTAGGCACAATAAGAGGGAAATTGATCTTGTATACCACGCTAATATTCTTTCAAGCTAAAAATAATATGTTATTAAAAATAAATAATAGTTATAAATAATAATCTTTTAAGTAAATTACTTGTCGGGTGACTGGACCGAGGAGTTAGTCCGTCACTCGCCGATAGGCCGACCGCGCAACGAAGATCGACGTCTTCCCCGAGGGGGGATCGTCGGTCGAGGAGAGGGTACTCCTCAAGGCTGACCACTGACGACAAGGCACCCTGCACCGGTGGTCGGCCCAACGACGAAGGCGACGTGCCACGGGTGGGTTACGGGGCCACGCGCCGCTCAATATGTATTCAACTCAATATTCTACAATCATACATATTGCAAATTTCACTGTGATGACGAAGTAAGAATACAATTCACCACACTCTTTCTTACTCATGGGCGTCGTAAAAAACGACTAAGGGATATAATATACATATAAAATCTATGCAAGAGAAAGAAACCTAGATATAAAACCCTCTACCAACATGTCTGACTAGCGCGGTATTGTAGATCAATATCACTTACACAGTGAAGGCGGTCCGAGCTCAACAGTAGGCCGTATATGTGCTGTGATGATGACATAGTACAAAAGGTTTTAACAAAAATTTTATGACCTGCCTTATATCACCCTCTTTGGGAATATCATTGTTGAACCAGACGTCGTCAGATATAGTTGGCCCAGACCTAAATAAAAACTCTTAGTCGTTTTTTACGACACCCAGAGACAATTTAAGGGTTGGTTACTACGAACACTTCATCACATACCTAGTCACATTAACTAACATTAACACTACGTCACATTACTCAGAAAAGTTTTTATGCGCCTCCAAAAACTTTTGTGTCATCTATATCTATACCAATAAATAAAATTGGAGTGTCTGTTTGTAATGTCAAAATAATAGGCTTTTTTCATGCTCACATGGTTATTTGCACGACACCTATGCCTAAAATAGCAATTAAAAAATTTTTGTCTGTCTGTCTGTCTGTCTGTCTGTCTGTCTGTTTGTTCCGGGTAATCTTCAAAACGGCTGGACCGATTTCAAAAATTCTTTCACCAATGGAAAGCTGTAATATCAGGGCGTAAACTAGGCTATATTTTATCCCGGTATTCCCACGGGAACGGGAACTACGCGGGTAAAATGACCATAACCTATAACCGAAGCGAAGCGAGGGCGGGTTGCTAGTAACACATATAATATAAACAAAACAAAAATTTTGAAAATCTTAAAAAAAAAAATTGTCGAACAAAGTCAAATACCGTGACGCATATTGAATTTACACGGTATTTACACAATTAAAACACTATAAACCACGCAAATACTTGTTAACACGCGTTTACACGGTAATCGCGTGCAATACCGACCGTGACGGAGGGGTATCGCACACTTTACGGTATAATACCGGGGGTAGGCGACGAAGCATATCATTGTCACAATGTATTATAATAATTTACCACTTAATCATTTAATGCGATGATTGTTGCCTTCTGTTTATATTACTAACATTATAAAAGTGAAAACGCATAAACCGTTGTACACATTATGATGAGAATTATTATGTGCCGTATATAGACAATTTGGATCTTGGATTAACACATTGTCAATATGTATTAGTCTAGGATATTTATTAATCCATATACGTATAAAGTGTTTTATCTCGGTAATGTAGAACACATAACACACTTGCGATAATAGTACAATTTTATTCAAGCATTAATTCGTTGGACTAATTTTGTCTTGGGGAACTTATTTTTACGAGCGAAGGTGCGATCTTAAGCAAGTTGTATATTATTTTAATATTTGGCATTATTAAATGACCTCAAACACACATTTGTTATGGTTTATTTTATAAATTGAAGGATAATTTAAGATTTTTTCCTATGAATAAAACTATTTTCAGAGATTTTATCGCGTTTTTCTCCCGAAAATATTTGATGAATCACGAAAAGAATTGCCAGTAACGCTTTTCCAGGAAAAATCAAATCAAAATTAATTGCCAACCCGTTTGTTAAACTTGCCGATTATGACAATAACACCTGCAATTAATGACCGCTCATTATGGTATTCTATGGGATCTATGTTCAGCAATGGTTGTCGAAAGATTATTGATTTCTATTTGACCTTTACTGTGACAATTTGAGCCTCTTCTGTGTGGTATGGAGATAATAGTTTCTTATATTACGTTGGACGCACAGTTTGTCAAGTATACCTACTGATTTTGGAATTTGGTAGGGTATTTAATAATTTTATTATTATAACTCACTGCATCATTGACTAAGTGGCATAAATATCGACACTTCGACCGAGGGAATCTGGATTTGAATTACCGGTCAAATTTAACAAAAAAAAAAAATACGAAGGCTTTGTATATTTCCTCAGACAGGTCTTACCCAAAGGTTCAATTTTTAGATCTGAATTAGTATGAGACTCTACGTAATATAAAAAAAAACTGCACACAATGAAACATCTATACATACAAAGTTTATAATCTGTAGATTACATAGCTTTATAATTCCAATAGCTTAACTGTAATATTAAAAAAAAACCAGCTAAGTGCGGGTCGGAGTCGCGCACGAAGGATTCCATACCATTATCTATAAGAAATTGGGTTTGTTGTATGGAATTAATGACCCCTTAAATATTTATTTTATTTTGTTTTTAGTGTTTGTTGTTATTGCAGCAACAGAAATACATAATTTGTAAAAATTCCAACTGTCTAGCTATCACAGTTCTTGAGATACAGCCTGGTGACAAATATACGGATAGGCAGACAGCGAAGTCTTAGTAATAGGGCCCTTTTTTACCCTTTGGTTACGGAACCCTATAAAAATGACACTGAAATAAAAACTAAATCATCATTTGCCTGCCCACATCCCACGCTAACTGGGGTCGGCACAACATGTTTTTACCTTCCATAGCCTCCTATCAGCCGTCATATTTGCACTCACTGCTTTCATACGCATATCCTCATTCATGCAATACATCCATCTCTTCTTGGGTCTCCCACGCTTCTTACGTCCATCCACAATCATATCGACAACTCTCTTTGTCACATGCCTTTCATCCCTCCTCATCACATGTCCACACCAAGACAATCTCGCGCTCCTAATCTTCTCTATCACTGGTGCCACTTTCAGGCTCCCCCTAATATATTCATTTTGTTTTTTTATCTAACCTTGTAACCCCACACATCCATCTTAGCATTCGCATCTCTGTAGCACTCTTAAATAAAAACTTGCAATATTAATCATCATTATCATCATCATCGCAGCCCATATATATCCCACTGTTAGGCTCGGGCCTCCTCCACAATGGTATGGAATTTAACCTACTATACCATGCTGGTCAGACATGTTGGTATTGGGTTTCATTTCGTGTTTTCCTTCTCTTACACAGAAGTTATGTGCATATTATATCCCTTACTCGGCTTTTACGACATCCACGGGCAAGGTGGTGTGTATTCTTACTCCGTCACCACACGAAATTCATTCAATTAATCATTATCAATTAAAACATATTAAAGTTAACTAACCGTTAAATTGTTGGCTTAAATCATTAATTATAAACATGATGTGTGTTCTATACCATGACTAAACGGTAATCTTAAGTCACGGTCTAATATACCACGTGCTTTACTGTTGGGGTGATCAGTAGACCATGTCACACCTGTTAGAGAGACAAGTGGCATATAATTGTCGATATCACGTTGTTTATCCTGAAAGGTTATTTATAAATTCTTGCCATTATACAAGGTGCATCAGGTTATGGAGCAACTGGTCAAAAGGGAGCTAGGCAATGGTGGTAGGAACCCAAAAAAAAAATTTTAACGAAAAATATTGATTCGTTAAGAAATTAGAGACATGTAAAGTTTTCAATATTGTCATCGCTTTTTCGTGTAAATCTGATTGAAATGTATAAAGTCAATGATACTTAATACGCAACATATTCATACTTTGTTAAATATTCATTAAAAATTTAATAAATCAATGATTACGTTCACATAAGCAAGACAAACTTCGCTTTAAAACAGCTGATCGGCCTATGGCCGTTGACCGCTTGCCGTTGTACCTACGTGTCATTGAAGCGTTTGCGCAATTCTAGTTATAAATGAATGAAATTATACTGTCGAAGCTTTACATGCCTACATGTATTCTGTCTGTACATGCCTACATAATACGTAACATTCAAGGCATAGACTCTTAGACACATTTTTTTGAAATCACTATAATTTTTATGTTATATTGTTTTTTGTGTAATGTACATTCTAATTACGATCTATGACCGTTAAACTACAACATACTCGAACAGTTGTCCCATAATCTGATACCTTCTGTATAATAAAGTGGACTTCGATGTGGTGACGGAGTAAGAATTAAATTGCAATTACAATTCACTACCCCCTATCTTACCCATGAGTGTCGTAAAAGAGAGAGGTACGCCATTTGCATACAACATCTATGCAAGAGAGGGAAAACTCGAAATGAAGCCCTATATGAACCATCTACCAGCGTAGTATAGTAATTCAATTTCTCTCACATTGTGGAAGAGACTCAAGCCCAAGAGTAGGACGTATATGAGCTGAAATGATGATGATTATTAAGGCATTTGGCGATGGAGTAATAATGCAATTTACTATCGCATTTCTTATTCGTGAGTTTAATATGTAGGTAAAATTTATGTAAGATAAAAACTCGAAATAAAAGTCCATATCAACCTGCGTAACCAGCGTGGTATAGTAAGGCAATTTTTCTCCTATTACGAAGGCTCCAATTCATCAGCGTAACATATATGAGATGAGATAATAAAGATATTTCAGGTTTTTATTTCAATATTTTCATATGGTAACGGAGTAAGAATACAATCCACTTGCCTGTGGGTGTCTTAAAAGACGACTAAGCTATTGTAAATAAAACTGCTTTACTGGTTTTATAGCGTTTGTATTTGACTTTTGATTGCCTCACGTTTCGAACACTTTACAGCGTTCACGGCCACGGGTGGACATAGTGACTATCAACGCTGCAAACTCAAATATAAACGCAATAAAATCCGTAAGGTAGTTTTATTTACAACGTGTAATACTCAAGTAAAATGATATCTGATATATCATTACGACTATTCATAAAATGTAATGCCAACCCGTCTAATCAGCATGATATAGAGATCATTTTCCCTCCCATTGTAGAGAAAGCTCAAGCCCAGCAGTGGGACATATATGAGCTGAGCTAATGATGACGATTTTATGTTATATGTAACAAATTTCTTTGAAGACACACCATTTGAAGACCGTTAAAATATGTTACAAGTAAATCTATTTGTATCGTGCATGCTACGCTCACGTTTTACAGCGATCAAGTCGTGATTCTGTCTGGTTGCTCATTCACAAAAACGAGTCGGACTCTTGTTGGAATTTAATTAAAGCTGTCGTTTGGAACGGTTAACTTTATTGGTTGATAACAAAGCTAGTTGTAAAGCTATTATAAAGTCCTCGACAGAATTGGTGACACTGAAATCATTTAAAAAATACCGTTTTCTGAAAATTGCCTAGATTTATTTTGACATTCAATATCTAGTGCTTGAAAACAACTTAAACTAAATAAATATACAATTTTTAATTGCAATTCACATCAACATCATATTTATTCCCTAATTAATATAATTAATATTAATACTTATTCCCAAAATGACAGACATTTTTAGATATGACTATCAAAATAAAGCACATGCTGAGAAAAATACATTGAATAAGAAGACAAATTATTTTTCCAATTAAAAAATATTTAAAATATACTTCTATTTAATATTTAGTAACTAAAATGGAAATTGAAAAATGTATTTTAAGCTTTCCAAACTTATAGCACAAATAAAATACCTTTCTAACTTATAAATACCTACTTACTTTAACAAAAAAAAACTTTAAAAGTTTTTTTTAATATTTACTAATTTGGTATGATTCATAAAAGAAAATCAGTGTACCCGCAGCGTTCTTGTATATCTCAGAGTAGTCGCGTTACAATTCGGTGTTAGCACATTAGCTTTGAATTTTCGTTCATGTAGGTAATAAAATGTCGCATTTCACTCTTCATATTTTTATAATGATAGTTTATCTTAAAATAATTACCTCAGAACTTATGCTTTTGACCATGGCACTAAAATACTGCTAATTGTTATTTATTCCAAACTCTCGCCCATATATTTCAAAAAGGGAATAATCATAAAGTTCAACTGAAGAGTAAAGTATGGTCCAATTTGATCGTATCTCAACTACTGGAAGGATTTCATGTAAAAAAAAGCGAATGCAGAAGCCGAACAATCAAGCCGTCACAATTTTAATCAAAGCCTTGCCGAATTCTATCGCTTTTTTCACTTTTGAATTCCCACCCGACATTATAATTGCATAAAATCATGGGGGTTTTGTATCCAGGTAAAATAGTATTTTGTTTGAAGAAATTTTAAGGAAATTTTGTTTGTGATATGCATAGTTCGTTAGAGTATTACAACATAATAGTTGCTACAAATATATGAATAATATCTGGTTGACCGAGCTTTTATTTGTGTATATTTTTGTTGTATTTTTGTCGAATTTATTTAGATATATATTAAAAAAAATAAAAATTAAATAAAGAAAAATTATCAGAAATTACAAAAAGAGAATAATAACACCGAGATTCGATCCCATGCTGGTTGAATGCCAAAACAAAACAAAAAGAAAACTGGACAACTTCCCAACTGAGTTATTGCCACTCTTGACAACGATGACGAAAGGAAGGTTGCGAGCAGTGTTGGCTTAATATACCACACCCATTAGAGGGGTTAAAAAAAGGATAGAAATACCACAAAGACCGAAAAATAGAAGCTCTTTATAGTGGTAGCATCACATGGTTGATAGTTGTCTATATGCAACTGCGGGCCGGTCCGTCCGGGGTAGTACCACTTTCTCGTAGAAAATTGACGCCCGAGTAGTAGCAATTTATTACTGCACTTTATTCGGTGAGCGAGAGAGCCGGATGCCCAATTTTCTGAGGGTATTTGCGTGTAGTGAGTTTTAGTGGTACCTTTAGTATCACTGAACCTGCAATGGTACGCATTAACAATTCCTTCCCTTTCTTCGCGGTAGGCAGCAGCCTTGCAAGAGTCTATGAGTGGCAGCAACACTTACCATCAGGTGTACTATCTGCTCGATTGCTACTATTCACAATCTATACCAATAAATAAAATTGGAGTGTCTATTTGTAATGTCAAAATAATAGACCCTTTTCATGCTCACATGGTTATCTATACCAATAAATAAAATTGGGGTGTCTGTTTGTAATGTCAAAATAATAGGCTTTTTTCATGCTCACACGGTTATTTGCACGACACCTATGCCTAAAATAGCAATTAAAAAAATTTTGTCTGTCTGTCTGTTTGTTCCGGGTAATCTTCAAAACGACTGGACCGATTTCAAAAATTCTTTCACCAATGAAAAGCTATAATATCAGGGCGTAAACTAGGCTATATTTTATCCTGGTATTCCCACGGGAACGGGAACTACGTGGGTAAAACTACTATAACTGCAATATCGTTTAGTATTCAACAAAAAACATTCAACGATGGAGTATTTTAAATCCCTCCAGGCTGCAGGTTTGTAATTATTTCATGATTGGCGGCCGTTGGGGTCCGGTAGCCGATTTATTATGATCTTAACTTATAATTAATCTTTATTTAGCAAGAAAAAAATGTATTATAATACCTATACAGAAAGACCTTCTAAACCACCCTGGTCAGATGGGACCTTACTCATCTTTTACGACACCCACGGGCAATATATTAATAAAATTATATATTATATATATATATATATATACTAGCAACCGGCCCTCGCTTCGCTTCAGTTTTAGTCGTTTTACCCGCGTAGTTCCCGGTCCCGTGGGAATACCGGGATAAAATATAGCCTAGTTTACTCCCTGATATTATAGCTTTCCATTGGTGAAAGAATTTTTGAAATCAGTCCGGCCGTTTTGAAGATTACCCGGAACAAACAGACAGACAGACAGACAGACAAAAAAAAATTAATTTGTATTTTAGGCATAGGTGTCGTGCAAATAACCGTGTGAGCATGAAAAAAGCCTATTATTTTGACATTACAAACAGACACTCCAATTTTATTTATTGGTATAGATATATATTTTCTTTGACAGAGTATGAATATATTTCAACACCTTTTCTTGCGAGTCAATTTTCTTAGAGCCGTAGTACATATAAGACCTAAGATGGTGATATAAAAACCTAAGATTAATAAAAATTGCAAGAAGATATGTCTCAAAAATTTTTGATCTTTTATTTTTAATGAAACAAGTATATAAGACTGGTTAGATAAAAATTAAAAGCCGTCACTAACTGCAATAATCACTTGAATCGGCTTCCGTTTCCCAAATTTATGTGAATTCTGTTAATACAGGTCGGAATATTTATAAGTTGCCACCATTTCGTAGGAATTAAATTTATTAATGTTCATTGATACTCCAAATCTATCATCCGCTGTTTAGCTACATTTTAACGGCCTTATTTTTTTAAAATACACACACATGTATATCACACAGTGATATTAGGGATAAATACAAAATTCATCATCATCATCATCGCAGCCCACATATGTCTCACTGTTGGGCTCGGGCCTCCTGCAACGGGAGGGAATTTAACCTACTATAGCATGCTGATCAGACATATTGGTATAGGGTTTCATTTCGAGTTTTCCATTTCTTGGACAGATTTTAAATACATATTATATCCCTTAGTAGTCTTTTACGACATCCGCAGGCAAGATAGGGAGTGGTAAATTGTATTCTTACTCCGTCACCATATAGAAGTATACAAAATTACGAACAACTAATTACAGACTATGAGCTAATCATTTCTAGAACTCGCAAAGAAATGTCCTACATAGAAATCGAACCTATGAAACTGGTGGTCGCTATTTAGATCAATATGATACGTGCTCTCGTGCTAACCTGGTAACAAAGCTTTATTTTCATCTATTGCATGTATTACTTATGTAAACTTATAATTATTATCTACTAGCAACCCGCCCTCGCTTCGCTTCGGTTGATGATGATGATGAGAGTGTCTGTTTGTAATGTCAAAATAATAGGTTTTTGTCATGCTCACAGGGTTATTTGCACGACACCTATGCCTAAAATACAGATTAAAAATTTTTGTCTGTCTGTCTGTTTGTTCCGGGTAATCTTCAAAACGGCTGGACCGATTTCAAAAATTCTATCACCAATGGAAAGCTATAATATCAGGGCGTAAACTAGGCTACATTTTATTCCGGTATTCCTACGGGAACGGGAACTACGCGGGTAAAACGACTATAACCTATAACCGAAGCGAAGCGAGGGCGGGTTGCTAGTCTTATATAAAACTAAGTATTACCAGTGCATTATCATTTTCCGTGTGGTGACGGAATAAGAATACAATTCACCACCCCATTATTTCTATATTCACTCTTGCTGTGGGTATTGTAAAAGACGACTAAGGGATATAATATGATATAATATCTATGCAAGATTAGGAACACTCGAAACAAACCCCTATACTATCCCCTTTGATAAGCGCATAGTAAATTAATTTTACTCACATTTGTGACAATAGACGTTGTTCTGTTCAAATAAAATAAAAGGAATTCTCCTTGAAATTGATCGCAGCGCTACCTACCGGGTGAAATTGTGAATCTAAACCATTCTTGAATCCCCTTGAACACCAAAAATTTCATCAACATCGGTCCAGCCGTTAAGGAGGAATTCAGTGACATACACACGTACACAAGAAATTTATATATAAAGATATGTAATACTCACGTAAACAACAGAGATCATTTGATAAAATAAGTTATAAAACTGTGTTCGGAGCAGTATTCAGACATTTTGTACGCCTTCTAAAATTAAACAACAAAAGTATTTCGCATAAAATACACATGAAATGGCCTTTTTAAGACAATGTAGATTCTAAACAATATCAAATTTCTAGAAATTAAAAGCAGGATTTTATTGGCCTATCTTTATTCTGATAAAAAGTTGTATTAAGACATTATTTATACTAAAATATCGCTAACACAGGAAAATACAAATAATTTAAAGAACAACATTATAAAATACGTAGCTAATAATGTTAAAAGAAATTATCATGCTGGGTACATTTTGCTCTATATTTTTTTTACTAGCATGAGCCGGTCTTACAACACCGACTTGTTTTTTGTATATAGCAGGAAAACGTTTCAAAATCTGCCGGGCGTCCATCGTTCACTTTTTAATGAACCGTTCCCAAACCGAATATTTTATTTCAGCATGTTAGATATCAAAGTTTTCAAGTAATGAATGTATAGGAATGTATGTATATCTATTAGGTTTTATCATCATCATCAACTCATCATCGCAGCCCACATACGTCCCACTGTTGGGCTCGGGCCTCCTCCACAATAGGAGGGAATTAAACCTACTATACCATGCTGGTCAGACATGTTGGTATAGGGTTTCATTTCGAGATTTCCTTCTCTTGCACAGATCTTATGTGCATATTATATCCCTTATTCGTCTTTTACGACATCCGCGGGCAAGATAGGCAGTGGTGAATTGTATTCTTACTCCGTCATCATACGGAAAACATCAACTCGGCTCAAATATATCCTACGGCTGAGCTCGAGCCTCCTCCATAATAGGAAGGATATTGACTAACCATACCGCGCTCATGAAACGGGTTGATATAGGATATTATTTCAAGATTATTTTCTCTTGCATAGATATTATATGTATCTTGCATCCCTTACTCATCTGTTACGATACCTACAGCTAAGGAGGTGAGAAACTCTTAAATTCAACACTTAAATGAAAGACCTTCTATTATGAAGGATTCTCGAGCACAGCAGTGGGACGTATATGAGACCCGAGACGACTAAAGCTACGAAGTTAAGTGTAGTTGAACAAAATATATTTCTATTAGCGGATGCAAATTATATCTAGACAACAGAACAATATTCTGTTGACCACACATATACACAAATAATTGCTAGATTACACAAGGGGTTGGTAACCTGGCGATTATATTAGAATATTGCATTTTCTGAATAGTCCTTTTGCTAGTTCATATGGCTACTTTTAGAAAGGAAGGAATGATTGCCGGGAGGAACGCCGTTACCGTAGAGGGATTATTTGCCGAAATAATGAGTAATAACAATCAAACATTTCAATTCGAATACGGCTTGTTAGAACTTCGATTATAAAGACATTTTCACGATAATAGCTGTTTCATTTAATATAACGAAAATAAAACTAATATACCATTTAATTTGAAACAGTAAATTAAATAAAATCTGACGAAGATGGTCATTTGCTAGTTTTATACGGTCATGTGTTTTTTTTATTTATTGCTAAAAGCACTAACGATTATATATACTAAAGCGGCATATTATATTTTAAAACATCCGCCCATAAAGAATTTATTCGAAAATAATAATAAAAATTTTCGTATGGTAATGTGGTAAGAATACAATAGTCGGTTCAGTGCTTTGCCATGAGTATTATTTCTATGAAGGGATGAAAAAAAGATATCATCGTCACAAAAGAAGGAAACCTCAAAATAATACCTACTAATCCGTCTGGCACGCGTTGTATGGTTTTTTTTTTTATTGCCAACGGTGGCAAACGAGCAAACAGTACACCTGATGGTAAGTGTTGCTGCCGCTCATGGACCCTTACAAGGCCGCTGCCCACCGCGAAGAAAGTGAAGGGAGTGCGAATGCGTGCATCGAGGCTCGGTGACACCAAGGGCACCACCAAAACCCTCCACACGCAAACACCCTCAGAAAGTTGGGCTCCCGGCTCTCTCGCTCACCGAACGAAGCGCAGTAACTAATTGCTACTCAGACGTCGATTTTCTGCGAGAGTGTGGTACTACCCCGGACGGACCGGCCCGCGGCTGTAGACAGATAACTGTCGACAGTGTGGTTCTACCACTCTTAAATACGCCAATTATCCTCATATGCAAGAATCCCGAACCCAATACTGGGATATTTAATAATGGGATGAAAGGAGTAGTTAAAGAAGACATATATACATATGACCCAATAGGAGAGAATGACCTATTGAAAAGTATTAGGAGATTGTTCGAAAATACTTTTAGTAAAAAAATCACGATTGCAACAGGTTTTTACTTAAAGCAATGATACACCACCATTTTCCCTTCCCATTGACATTGGGCCGAGTACTGCTACCAATTCTTTGATAACACTGATGGCCCGTCGAATTACCCTTTCTGATAGCATTCCTTTTTGTATCTGTGTCCAGCATTACAGAAGTCTATGAGTAGTTACCACAAAACATCAATTGGACTACTCGCATATCAGTCAAGAAAAGCATTAAAAAAAACACCATTTACAGCAATCTTAAGCATTGTTCGTAATATATCATTTAGAGAGCTGGCAGCCTATCTTTATATGGGTGTTCGTGTGTGGTGGATTTTGGTGAAGCATTTAGTATCAGGTGTGCTGTTTACTCGTGTGCCACCAACAGTGTAAAAAAAGAAAAAAGCATTAATTCACTTGACATGGCTGACTAATAAATCTAATTAAAATTCATAACAAAAATAAATTTGTTATAAATCTATACTAATAAATAAAATTGGAATGTTTGTTTGTAATGTCAAAATAATAGGCTTTTTTCATGTTCGCATGGCTATTTGCACTATACATATGCCTAAAAATTCCTTTATATTTTTTTTGTCTGTCTGTCTGTTTGTTCCGGGTAATCTTCAAAATGGCTGGACCGATTTGAAAAATTCTTTCACCAATGCAAAGCTATAATATCAGGGAGTAAACTAAGCTATATTTTATCATAGTATTCCCGCGGGAACTACGGGGATAAGGCGACAGAAACCGAAGCGAAGCGAGGGCGGGTTGCTAGTTTAATTAAAACTAGCAACCCGCCCTCGCTTCGCTGACAGACAGACAGACAAAAAAAATATAAAGTGATTTTCAGGCATATGTATAGTGCAAATAACCGTGTAAGCATGAAAAAAGCTCATTACTTTGACATTACAAACAGACACTCCAATTTTATTTATTGGTATTGGATTTATTGCATTAATATTTTTGTTACGCGATTTCTACTTTCAATTACATAATGATTTCGGTGAAAAAAAAAAATGATGCACTAGAACACCTTTCCATAGGTGGAGTTACAAACGAGATAAAACTGGCATGTACCGAGACGAGTTTCATAGATACACTTATTAATAAGACCGACAAAGAATTCGTAACGGATAACGGTATACGTATGCTAATATGATCGGTATTGCGAGCAAAGTTTATCAGTTGTTAGGGTTGTCAATTGCACTTATTTAAAGACACGTCTATGTTTTTTAAAGTCATAGAAAGCTGTGTGACGTCGATCAAAGCTTTATGACCAATCAAAGCTGTGTGACGCCATCAAAGCTGTATGACGCCCAATCTAAAACCTTAATCCTATCCCGTACTCCTTCTATTGTGGTGTGATTGATTACCGTAGGAAAGTGGTGGGTCTCCCTTCCTTCCATTTTAAAATTAAAATAAGAATGGATTGCCGCTATGTATTGCCTAATTCAATCAATTAGTTATAGATTTTTTTTATCTTGTTATACCAGAGAAGTATAACTTCTTACGGACATACATAAATATACATACACTTTTTTTTATAATTTCACATTTTTTTCGCAAAACTGGAAGGCAACCTATATCATCATCATCATCATCTTGCTCTTATCCCAATTACTTGGGGTCGACGCAATATGTCATCTGTTTTGACATATTGCAAAAAGTTTCGGCAATGACTCTTATGACCGGCCGCCTGCCTGACGTCAACCCTCCTTGGGAATGTAATCGTTGACCCAAATGGTACCAGATGGAGTTGGTCCGGGTCAATCTAGGGCTCTTAGTCGTCTTTTACGACACCCACGAGCAAAGCAAGGGTTAGTAGTATTCGAAGCCGCTACCACACAGCAAGGTAACCTATATATTAGTTATATTATATAATATTAAGAAATTAGTACATATCTCTTATAGATAGTCATAGACTACTAAAACATGGAAAATTTTATTGTATTGATAATGTGCTAATAATATCAAGTATTAATATCAATGAGCTTAAGGGCTGTGTATTTATTATGATAGACAATTTTTGATTTTTAACCCCTTGCACGTCTATATAAAAAGCAAACTGAATTGGTCTACATAAAAGTTTCAAAGTATATCTATGTAAAAAAAAATAAGATTTGATCGCCCTCCCCATTAAACTGTTATCTATACCAATAAATAAAATTGGAGTGTCTGTTTATAATGTCAAAATCATAGGCTTTTTTCATGTTCACACGGTTATTTGCATGACACCTATGCCTAAAATACAGATTAAAAAAATTTTGTCTGTCTGTCTGTTTGTTCCGGATAATCTTCAAAACGGCTGGACCGATTTCAAAAATTCTTTCACCAATGGAAAGCTATAATATCAGGGCGTAAACTAGGCTATATTTTATTCCGGTATTCCCGCGGGAACGGGAACTACGCGGATAAAACCACTAAAACCGAAGCGAAGCGAGGGCGGGTTGCTAGTAGGTAATAAATTAATGGTCCTTACTGAGTAGTGGTTTTTGGAAAATTAATATTATATACCGTCCATCCATACTCAGCCGCTGCATGCTCGCCCCAGGTAAAAGAAAATAATTTATGAATGAAATTGTCTAGCAAGGAATCAAGACGACTATTGTCAGTGATGATACGAAGCATTGGACAATTCATATAGTAAAAATAAATATGTTATAATATTTACACATCTCCGTAAATTTCACCTTCTTATTTACCTTACCATACTCTTAATACTGTGCTGTGTGGTAGCGGCTTCGAATACTACCAACCCTTGCTTTGCTCGTGGGTATCGTAAAAGACGACTAAGGGCCCTAGATTGACCCGGACCAACTCCATCTGGTACCATTTGGGTCAACGATTACATTCCCAAGGAGGGTTGACGTCAAGCAGGCGGCCGGTCATAAAAGTCATTGCCGAAACTTTTTGCAATATGTCAAAACAGATGACATATTGCGTCGACCCCAAGTAATTGGGATAAGAGCAAGATGATGAAGACTCTTAATACTCTAAAATAGGCAGCCCTAGATATAAGCACACGCCTAAATGAGCATACGATAGTAAAATATCTGATTATGTGATCGCAATTAACACCGTACGTAAGCTAAAAGGAGTTGAATTTCTTTAGTTTCTCTTTATTATAATTAGTATTATTTTCATATGCTGTTTTTAATAGTTTTTGTGCAAAGTTTTGATAAATCGGCTTTCATATAGGGAAAGTATTTTATACGACATTTAATATTTTAATTATATGTATTTCAGTATTTCTTAATTTACCATAGTATTTATATTCCTAATAAAGACACACAATACGTTTTGATTTCTTGCGAAGTTTTTTTTAAGTGCTAAATTATAGTAACCATCGAAGACTTTTAAACCGTGAAGATAAAACAGCCGTGCAACAACCGTTAGTCCAAAAAGTCAATATAATAATCAAATATAAACAAAGCCGCTTTAATTGCGTTGTTATCAGCGGAGTAAGGAGCAAGATATATTTTTTTAATAGAATTAAAATGAACAAGGTGACCAAGATGAAGCCATAAATTGTTGAAAGCGGCACTTTTGGTTTTTGAGTTTAACAAATTAACAGGCGATTAAGCTACCGATTCTGTTAAGGTATAGTGACAGTCAGTTAATGTGAAGTAACAAATAATTTTGATAGCGTTAATACAGTCAAGAAGAAAAGCTTTTGTGGCATTGTAATAAAACATTTTAAATTTGGCAATACCTACACAATAATTGGGAATTGCCTTCTTTAAATGTATTAACCAATAAAATGCTATATTAAACCGTTTTTAGAGCTATTTTTCGCGACAAAAATCACTAAGCATCGAACAGTTTTTTCTATTAAGATCAATCAAATGATATTCTACTCAATTGCTCTAAAATTTCGTCCAACCTAAATAGTATTACATTTTACATTCTGTATTCAAGTAATTCAAAATGCTTTAGGTTATAGGCCAATAGGTGATTAGCCTCTTTAGTTCTTTTTCACATCTTTTTGTAACGAGTTACCAACTTGCTTTGATATAAATCAATACTATCTAGATAATGGAAATAAATTGGGAGATTTTTTTTGTTTTCTTATATATCTTTTTCAAATCCAACATTTGTAAAAAGTTGTGATAATTAGTGATTAAAATAGCTAATAATATAACCGTTATAGGTACATAGGTATTACTGGCCACTATGTGATTACGGATTAAAATGTACCTTTGTTTTTCATTAAAATTTATTTCATCATTTGCAATATATAGTTTATGCTCTTTTTAAAAATATCATTATTTAGTACTTGGCTTTTTATGTCTTTACAAATTTGTCGTATGTTATAGTATAATTAAATTTCACCAGCTTAAATCTTTTATAGAAATATTTATAGTAAGGATGCATGTAAGATTTGTACTCAGCGATTATCATCAAAGATTCCTCTAAGGTCTCTTAATATAAATATTTATATTTATCGAAAATATATGTGCAAAAATGTATATCTTCTATATTTATGCTAATATCTACTTTTGAACGTATGTTTCCTGTGCTAATAGTAATCACCAATAGTTGCACTATTAACGATTTAAATAAACGTATTGAAAATCCAGTACATAAATCTATTTTAATTTTTTTGAAAATAAAACTGTCATATCTATCCGCAAATAACATATACTTAGATTTCACATGAAATGCCCGAGGCGAAATCATAAAATGCTTTAATATTTTGCATACTGTATCCTAACTAGTTAGACTGCACTATATATTTATATAGAGAGAGAAGGAAAACTCGAAATAAAACCCTATACCAACACGTCTGACCAGCGTGGTATAGTAGGTCAATTACCCTTCCATTATGGAGGAGGACCGAGCCCAGCAGTGGAACATATAGGGGCTGAGATGATGATATATTTATATAATAATCATGTAGAGATATTAATATACTTGAGAGAAAATAAGAATCTATCTACAAATATTTATACCACTATAATTTCAATTTAAATATTCATTGCAAAGCCTTGAGCATATAATAAACATTGAGTACCGTATTAGAATCTTGAGTTACAAGTTCTCATTGGTGCATAGAATAATTACGATTTTAAGAAAAAATGATGACAAAAATTTTTAATTTTCTCCAAATTAGTACGTTCAACTAGCTACTTTTTATGCTTATAAGTCAGAATAAAGAAAAGCCTTATAAATAAAACTATTTTTAAGGATTTATCGCGTTTATATTTGATTTTTTATTACCCGACGTTTCTAACACTGTTCAAGCATTCACGGTCATGAGTGGGTTAGTTTTAGACTCAGACTTATTCCGCCCGTGACCCTGAACGCTAAACATTAAACAAGAATAACATCTACATAACATGGTTCAGGAAACCGTCTTCATTTCCTATTTCATTCAGATTGGTTGTTTTATTATAGTGTGAATAAGTAACAAGCATACACATTCGATCGTTGTGTTAAGAATTTAATCTATCACCACCCCTTATCATTCTGTGAGACCCGTAAAACCAGCTGAAGGATCACAATGAAATGGCAGACCAGACCAGACCAGCCAGTCTCTTTTTTTGGCAAACTTACAAAACCAGGTGCGATCGCCAACCGAGCGTGATGATAATAGTATTCCCTACTCAATAAAGACAACATTCTACAATGATAGTCACATTGCCAATATCCAACATTTAAAAAAATATTTATTATATATACTATAAGGCACGTAAAATGTTTAAATTCTAGAAAATATAATAACAAGATTTTGTCATCGAATATACCAATAAATTGTCCACGGTAACACAGAACGCGGTGCCTCTGATGTTAGTAGTCGATTAACAGGAATCCAAATTCTATCAAAATAATAATAAATTTTATCAAACAGTTTTTATAGGTACCAAACCTAACCAAATAAGACTTCTTACCAACTCTATCGCGCTTGTATTTGATTTATACGATTATTGTTTATTATTATTTTTCCAGATAACTCGAAAACTTTTCAGTATTTATGTTCACGGGATGATTGAGTTCTCTTAAAATCTAAAAAAGTAGTTGTATTTCATATGTATAATAACTTTCCAGGTCATAGACTTTTCAATTTTGGATTCAAGAATCTCCAGTCATAAAACTATCGCCAAAACTTTTAGAATATGTATGATAGAAGCAGAGTACATATTGCGTCGATCTCAAGTAATTGGAATAAGGCCAGAATGATGACGAAGATAATAGGAATATTAATTTGTTTGTATAGAAAAACCCTATGAAATTCTGGCCACTCCGGAACTCGAACTCGAGGCCATATCTCAGGAGGATTGCAGATTTAAAATGCAGGGGCAAATCAGCTAGAACCGATGTGCAGTGGGAGCATGGCGCTAATTCATACTATAATTTTAGTTATCATTAACTATAATTATAGTATGAATTAGACTATGGGCTATAGTAAGCGCACGCGCGGTCCATTCCGTCCGGGGCGATGAAAGGTCGGCGCGCGGGCCCATAACCCACCCATACCCACGTCACCTCGTTGTAGGGCCGACCACCGGATCAGAGTGACTTGTCGTCAGTGGTCGGCAGACATATGAGTATAGGGTTTCCTTTCGAGTTTTCCTTCCCTTGCACAGACTTTATGTGCATATTATATCCCGTACTCGTTTTCTACGACATCCACTGGCAAGATAGAGAGTGGTAAATTGTATTCTTAATGCGTCACCACACGGATAGTGCTAATTTTAGTTACGCACGTTTAAAATATTTTTTATTTTACTTTAGATTATTAGCAATATTGTTCATTTAAATTATGTCTTTTTTGTTTCACGTATACATATGCCGTGCGGTCTGCAAATATTCTTTTTTATGTTTATTAGTTTTAGTTCTATATAATACTAATTAATTATAATGTAAAATATAGGCAGTTAACATCCTATATAACGGATAAAATATTTGTGAATATACATTAATATGTACGCGTAATTTTTCTTTTTTGAATTAAATACCGATTCTCACGCAAGGCCGTTAACATTTTCGCGCCGTGTAAACATTATAGAGGTGATCAGTTTTTTTTTAAATTCAATCACGATAAACAAGTTATTGAACTAATAAAAACAAAAATTTTGAATTAGTAAATATTTAAAGTTTAGACTATACATTTGCGAATCCAGTTTCGAATCAACATTAGACAAGAGGTTGGTGTTTTTTATTAAAAACTTTCTCACGCTAGAGTTATACGATCACCAAAATTGGCAATAAGAAGGTTATATATTAAGAAGGAAAATGTTAGCTTCGAATTAACACCTAATAATAAGAAGCATATCAAATTACAATTAATTTTTAATTAAATTATAATTGAAAGAGAGTCTCTTCTTACTTGCAAATTTGATTCGCACGAATATCTTTAAAAACAATTTATAATTTTAAGACTTAAATACTATAGTCATAATAATTCTTATTAACATTTTAATCGCGAATTAGTTTTTATTTTTTTTTGAGAATTTCATCACTTGATTATTTAAAAAATCTATTTTAAATTTGGTACTTAAATTGTGAAGGATACAGACAAGGCTTTAATCACCTTTTATCCAGGAAAAAGTGTTATGCCTAAGGAATAAAAAAAAATTAAAACCTATGAAAAAATAGCAAACTATATTTTATGTATAATAATGAAATATAAATACAATTTACAACCCATTCATCCCCGTGCGTTGCACAAGGAATGTTAGCTGATAACATAAAGGAAGGACATAACATAACATAAGGGAAGGAAAAAATTTTGGTTAGCGCACCCGCCACCCGACTCCATCCAGGGCGACAGAGGGACGGCGGGCGGCCCTGTAAACCACCCATGTAGCACGTCGCCTTCTTCGTTGGGCCGACCACCGGTGCTGAGTTCCTTGATTGGCACGACGGAATGCCCCGGGAGAGTACCCTCTCCCATTGATGTCCCCCCGGGACGCCTATCGCCGTCGCGAGGCTAACTTCCCCGCCTGTGCCGGACTAAGTCCCAGGCCCGGTCACCCGCAGCCCCTGCTAGGGCGGCATCAGACGCAAATAAAAACGACTTACGAATCGATTTGATCAGTGCTATTTAATTTTTTTGCCAGATATGAAAGGGATTTGTGTCCAAAATAGTTTGTTCAAACAAGAAGAAAAAGAGACTATATTCCTGATGATAATAGATATTACGCTAATTAAGGATATTACGCTATATGATCGCCGCTTTCTCTACTGCTGGTCATAAACTAGATAAAATTACCGCAACTCATTTGGCCAGATTGAGAGAACACCATAATTATTATAATAAGTACATGATTTTGAATTTATAGTTAATGAAAGTTATTATAATTGAAAATTGTTTAACTTTTTAACAAAATCATCCAGAGTGATCGATCAATGTATTGTTATAAAATGCTGGTTTCTTTAATGCTGGAAACGGTGGTGCGCTTGCAGGAATCCACTACAACAAAACTGCTTCTAAAATACAAGCTTATAATTTCAACCATCTATTGAAAGGTGACGATTCGGAGACTGCTATTATCACTACGAGATCATTTAACTGCTGGACGGTACCTCTACTAGTTAAACTGCTGATATCTTGAAAGTCAAAAGAAAAAAAAAGCCCGCTGAGTTTCTTGCCGGATCTTCTCAGTAGCGGTCGCGTTCCGATCCGGTGGTAGTTTATTTTTATTGGATAATTTAATTTTATTTTGTAAAATTGACAATATGTAAGTGCCCTCTCGGGATCTATGCATAATAATTGATTTGAATTTGAATTCTCAGGGAACCGTTGGATGCAAGGGGCACATGACCGTTGCAAGTGCTATTCTCGTGGGCAGGCCTGTTCCCAACAGTGGACTGATGTTTGGATGTGCTACGGGCTGATGTTTGGATAGTGTTTCACTTGTAAAATGTATACCTATGTAATATTCTGTTCTTGGTAGTTATACAATTGTAACGGAAAGTGACAACACAATAAAAACCTATGCATAAAATATTCTACGAAACTCGTTTAGTCTCAATGTTTCCTGTAGGCTCGACCTGTTTATTTGGGAAATTATCGTTATAAATTTAGAACTCAATATTTATTTTAAAAAAAAACTACTAAACTAGCAATAAAATAGATTATTTATGTTTTAATTAACTCTATAATTTTCCGTGTAGTGGTGAAGTAAGAATACAATTTACAACGCCAGCTCTTACCTATGGGTGTCGTAAAAGATGACTAGGGGAAGCAATATGCATATAACACCAATGCAGGAGAAGGCAAACTCGAAACAATGCATTAAAATTATACGCATATTGTTTCCCTTAGTCGGCTTTTACGACACCTACGGGCAAGGAAGAGGGTGATAAATTCTTATTCGGTCACCATACGGAGAATCAGCACAGAGAGCTGATTTTTATTATTTATTTAGATTATTTACAATTAAATACGACTGTCTTTACTAGAGGAAATTCTTGCCTATTATTTTATGTTAACCGGATGGATTGGCATATTTCGGCATTTCCTGCTAATACGTCACTTACCTACTCAGATATTTTCTGGTACGTGCCGTCGTCTATTTATTACGGTTAGCCGGAGAAAATGCATATTTATTTTAAATTTTAAGATCGTAATTACAAAAATTTTGTACTAACTTATTCTTCATCATCATCATTGCAGCTCATATACGTCCCACTGTTGGGCTCGAGGCACAATAAGAGGGAAATTGACCTTACATACCATGCTGATCAGACAGGTTAGTATAGCGTTTCGTTTCGAGTTTTTCTTCTCTCGCGTAATTGTTAAATGCGTATTATATCCCTCAATCGTCTTTTACGACATCCACGGGTAAGATAGGGAGTGGTGAATTGTGTTCTTACTCCGTCACCACACGAATCTTGTATTGTATTATTACTACGTCATCACATGAACTTGCTTTAAAAATTAAAATTATGTGTAATGTTATATACACGGGAAAAAATTATTGTTCCGTATGGTGGTGGAGTAAGAATACAATTCACCACTCCCTCTCTTATCCCTGCGTGTCGTAAAAGACGACTATGGGATTATATATGCATATAACATCTATGGAAGAGAAGAAAACTTCGAGCTAAACCCTATACCAACACGTCTGACCAGCGTGGTATAGTAGGTTAATTTCCCTCCCATAGTGGAGGAGGACCGAGCCCAGCAGTAGGATATGTAAGGGTTGAGATGATGATGAAACCGTATATGAAATAAGTCTATATATAATGGAATTTGTTACTGAAATTTCAGTAAGTAGTTCGATTATTTAGTTATATGTACCTCATCAATCTCATCATCGCTCTTAATAGAAATTGTCTTACCAATGATGAGCATTGGTAAAACAATTCCTATTGTGTGTATCTTACACACTATTTTCTCACCCTATTATTGATGCCATATACAAGATGTATCGGGTTATGGGGCAAATGTTCGAGTATGTTGTAGTTTAACGGTCATAGATCATAATTAGAATGTATGTTACGCTAAAAACAATATAACATAAAAGTTATAGTGACTTCAAAAACGTATGTCTAAGAGTCTATGCCTTAAATGTTACGTATTATGTAGGCATGTACAGAAGCTTTACATGCCTTCATGTATCCTACATGTAGGCATGTAAAGCTTCGACGGTATAAATATATGATACACCCTGTATAGATTGAAAATTTCAATTTAGACTTATACTTTTAAGGAGAATCAATTAACACTATTTCTAAATTAAAAATTATCTCGATTTTAATCATAATGACATCTGGCTACAGAGCAGGAAGTTGCTTATTCTAACTCTATTATGATTGCGAATAAAAAAAAACACGTTTAAATGTTTTCATTACTTGATTTATTGCTATTATAAATGGTACAAAAGAGTAACAAATTCGATTCAACCAACTCACCATATAATAATCAATAATATTTATATTAGTCATAAAATCTAAGCATATATTCAATATAAAGCTTTCACACGGAATAAATAATCAAGAAACATTTATTTCTGTATATTTTTTTGTCTATAGTTCATTAAAACCACAAAGGCCTTTACACTGTCGTATCTAAACTAGAAAATAATTAATAAAATATGTGATAAAGTTACTTATAAAGTTCACCGCCTTACTTAACGATAAAACACAGTGGAAACAGATAAATTATTTTATCTTCGCCCACGACACAGATAATAAAGCAGTAAGTCAACTTTTTAAATTTTGAAATTAGACTGAGTAATAAATTAAATGGTTTAATTAATATCGTGAATGTGACTTAAGTGTATCAACTAGGCAGGAAAGAGGCAAATACGTCTTTTATTCATATGAAAACGGCACTCTTTAACGTTCTTCCGGAGCGAACCAGATAGCCATTAGATCGAGTATTTATGGATATTTATTTAATAGCGATAAGTGGATAACATTAAAATAAAAAATGATTTCCAGAAGGTTTTGTGACAGATAAAATTTTTGTTACCAACTTGAGAACTTAGATTAAATCAGATATGTAGCGACAAACGATCAAGATAATGTCGTTATATGTAATATTTTTAAGATCTGGTGATGAAAAGTGTGAACGATATATTTTGGTAAAAATTATGAATTCATCGCTAATTATACAATAAAGTTAATAAATCACAAAACCAAACAAATATTATTTCAGTTTTTTTTTGGAATGATGAAAAGGTTACGTTAGGTTCCATAACCCACCGATTCCCTTCCCATCGCCATTTGTCTGACCACTGGTAACGAATCTTTGATGGTTGTAGCCGGGACGGCGGGTAATCCTTTCGGGTACGAAACCTCATTGACGTCTCGGTAGCAACTATATTAACTTTATCTATAGTAGAATAGACGTAAGTAGTTATCGTTACTGGTACATACGTAATTAGCTTCGTCAAGGACCTGTTCCCACGGCGGGCGGAACACACGCCCCCGGTCATGGCTCCGCCAGACACTGACCGGGAGGCCGACGATGACAGTATTCTGCCCATCACGAAACCCGAGATGGAGGTGGCGGTGGCGCGCATGCGCGGCAAATCCACCGCCCCCCGGGCTCGAAGGTGATCCCAACCGTGTGCTGGCCCTGGTCCTCGAACACCTGGGTCCCCGCCTCAGGGGGCTGTTCGACGCGTGTTAAGCAACCGGACGGTTCCCTGGGTGCTGGAAGGAGGGAAGGCTGATGCTCCTGCCGAAACCGGGACGATCTCCCGAGTCGCCTTCGGCCTACAGGCCCATAGTGCTGCTCAAAGATGCGGGCAAGCTATTAGAGAGGGTGCTAGCTATCCGCATCGAGCGGCACCTCGTCGGCACGGGGTCGGATCTGTCGGACGCCCAGTTTGAGTTTGGGAGGGGTCGTTCGACGATCGCGGCTCTGTTGCGCCTGAGGGTCGTGGCGACTGAGGCCGTCACTGGCGGGGGAGTGCTGTTGGTGGTGTCCCTGGACATCACCAACGCATTCAATAGTCTGCCATTCAGCTGCATCAGGGAGGCTTTCCGGTATCACGGGGTGCCAGCTTACCTGAGGCGGCTAGTAGCAGACTATTTGGCAGGGCGCAGCGTCCTCTGCACCAACCGAGCAGGGGACGTTGTGCGAAAGCCCATGACGTGCGGTGTGCCACAGGGGTCGGTCCTCGGACCCACCCTGTGGAACATCGCCGGGCTGGGCGCAATTTGTTACGCCGACGACACGCTCGTCACAGCCCACGGTAGGACGCTAGAAAAGGCGGCAAGCTTGGCGACTCTAGGCACCGAAGAGATCGTCAGGCGGATCGAGGCGCTGGGGTTGAGGGTCGCCCTGGACAAAACGGAGGCCCTCTTGTTCTATGGATGCCGTATGAGCCCTCTCATCGGTGTCTCGATCACCGTCCATTCGGTTGAGATCAGCATCCGGGCCCATATGAGGTATTTGGGCCTAGTGCTCGACGGGCAATGGTGGTTCCGGGAGCATTTCCACAGGCTCGCTCCACGGCTCGTCGGCGCGGCGTCCGCCCTATCGTGGCTTATGTCGAACGTGGGCGGACCGAGCGCTACGTGCCGACGGTTGTATGCGGGGGTCATCCGGTCGATGGCCTTGTACGGTGCACTTTTGCGGTCGGGGTCCCTGACCGTCTGACTCAGGGTTCTTCTGTGGCGACCACAAAGGGCCATGGCGGTCAGGACCATACGCAGATTCCGCACGGTGGCGACGGAGGCAGCGTGCCTATTGGCCGGGACTCCCCCGTGGGACCTGGAAGCGGAAATGCTCGCCGGATTGTATCGGTGGGTGACGGGGGTGCGAGCGGAGGGCGGTGTGGTCTCGTTGAAGGAGCTCACCGCCTGGCGCGTCGATGCCCGCCGAGACGTCATTGTCCGTTGGGCAGTCCGGCTGGAGAGGCCTCGGTTCGGGGTGTGAATCGTGGAGGCCTTACGGCCTGTACTGATGCAGTGGTTAGAAAGGCGGCACGGGGTGCTCTCTTTCAGACTAGTGCAGATGTTGACGGGGCATGGGTGCCTCGCCAAATACCTGCACAAGGTCGTTAGTAGGGAGAGTACACCGTCCTGCCACCACTGCGATTGCGACAAGTACACGGCGCAGCATACGCTCGAGGCCTGCGCCGCTTGGGCAAAGCAGCGTCGTGAACGCGTCGCAATCATCGGTGCCGACCTGACGCTGCCGACTATCGCCAGGGTGATGGTAGGCAGCGTCAGAAACTAGGACGTGGTCGCAGCCTTCTGCGAGGCAGTGATCTTGCAGAAGGAGGCGGCGGATCGCCTGCGCGAGGAGCACAGCCTCGATGAGGCGATCTGCCACGGGCGAATGGGACGGCGTAGGCGCGAATATCTGCGCCTTATGCCGCCCTAGCCAAGGCCGCGGGTGACGTGACCGGGGAATTAGTCCGTCACCCGCTGAGAGGCCGACCGCGTGAGGAAAGACTGACGTCCTCCCCGAGGGCGGGACGTTGGTCGATGGGAGGGTACCCATCGACCGAGGTAAGTTCTTACGTCTATAGTAAATGTACCGGAATCCAAGGGATCAGGTAGCCTGGGTGATGACGTCTTCGGCAGATGCTATTATACCTGTTGTATGATAAGTCTGAGCCTGTCGTCCCTTTTTACCTGAATAGACCGGCAACAGCTGGACTCCTTAAAAGTTGCAGAAATAATTAGGATTGTAAATGAAAAATCTTTTCAGGATAAATCTGGCAGAAAATGAAACGTGGATTAGGCCTATTGGGAATACCACGTTAAAAAAACGCGCCTGGAGCTTTACCCCAGCGGTGGTGCGGAAAAGGGCTTAAATATTAATTTTTGAAAAAAATCATAAGAATTAAAGTTGTAGGAAATTTAATGGTCTACAACTTTGATTCTTTAATTTTTTTTTTGCTAAATTCGATAATAATTGACATACAGGCGAATTATACATTGCCCTCATTTTTGCAATTATTTGCGGTTATTTCCGTAAATATTGATTGTATGATGAAAATTATGAGGACCAAAGTTGTGAAAAATCAAATTTGCAACAACTTTCGTTTTAATCATTTTTGTAAAATAATAAAATATAAAGGAGAAATAGCTAAGAAAAGGTTTAATCTTCAAACCAATATGGCGACTAACGCATCGGTCGGATTTGGTCGAGTTTTTGGTTTTTATTTATGACAACAATAAAAAATATTGGCGCAAAAAAATTTCTGACTATAATTAATTCCAGGTTACCCCTATTTTTGAGCTAACCCGACTGGGCTATCATAGCATCGAGGAGATTCACGCTGAACGTTGATGATGATATAAATAAATCGAATATAGAAAGAAAGAAGAGCCTCAATACATAATTATCTATTTAAATTTTTTTTCAATATCCTATGAGATTTAAAAACAAAATTATCTTTCAGTCGAATCAGAGACCCCACTAAGAAAAAAATACTCGTAAATTGTGTATACCAGTTGATTAAAAGACGTTTCTCACTAATATTTCTAGTTCTCAATTCTATAATGGCAAAAATAGTTTCTTTTTATGTCACCGACGATTATTGGTCTCCAATTCTTTATGACGCAATTTATGATATCCACGTTTATGTGAGCGAAATAATGACATTGCTAAATTAGATGTGTTTTATGTTGGACGTCCGCTCTAAAACAGAAATTATACTGCTATTTATTGATATAATAGCCGAAAGCGCAGTTTCGCATGCTTGAAATACATATATTTTATGTTATCAAGCAAACGTTTTTTGATGTGGCAGGACTACACTGTTGACAGTCGTTGATCCACAGACGCGGGCCGGTCCGCCTTTTTTTTTTTAGTGGTGGGCCATGGTCAGCGCACCCGCCGCCCGGCTCCGTCCGGGGCAACGGAGGGGCGGCGCGCGGCCCCATGACCCACCCGTACCCACGTCGCCTTCGTTGTTTAGCCGACCACCAGGGCAGAGTGACTTGTCATCAGTGGTCGGCCCGACAGAATACCCCTCTCCTCTCGACGTTCCCCTCGGGGACGTCGGTCGCCGTCGCACAATGGCCGGTCCGTCTGGGATACTGTTGACAGTCGTCTGTTTGCAGTCTCTGACCGGTCTGGAGTGGTCACTTTCGCAGAAAATCGACGTCTGAGTAGAAGCAGTATATTACTTCACTTCGGCGAATGAGTGAGCCGGAAGCCCAACTTTTTAAGGGTGTTTGCGTGTGTTAGATTTTGGTGATGCTTTTAGTATCATCGAACCTTATTGTACGAATTCACACTCTCTTCACTTTTTTCACGGCAGACAACGGCTCCATGAGCGGGAGTATTACCATCTTCAGTACTTACTTACCATCAGTACTTACCATCAGATGTACTGTTTACTCGTTTGCAATAAAAAAAGTATACTATTTCCTACTGCTGAAATTATATTATCCTTTAATATGTTTGTACCATACCCTTGTGAAGGAGGGATGATGTCATATTTTATTCTTATTTGATTATTGCATTCGAATACGATATTCGTTATTTGGCAAAAAGGCTTGGATTGGTGGTGACGAACCCAGAAGAATAACATTAATTGATCGGTTTAATTAAATTTGCGTTTAAAAAAGAAGGTACGTTACTCGTATATCGCCTTATTCGTATGTAATGATACGAATCAATTTATCTAAAATCTCCACGCAAACTCTTTTCTTCAGGTTGTATAGTTCAATTATCGAGTCATCTCACTATTCCACCATCCCTTTTTTAATCGTGGGTGTCGTAAAACCCGGCTAAGAAATACCAGCAGAAGAAGGAGCAATTGTTTCCTGGGAAACTTATTACACGAACTGCGATCGTTACCTGCCTGTCAAACATGGCAATGGTGTTATCCTTCATAAGAAAGCGCATGTCCAACAGAAGGTGACAATAGGTTGTAATTAAGATCTCCTAATAAGACTCGTCTGCAATGGATGGAAAATTAACATACAACTTTACGTTTATTAGACCAGCTGGCATTGGACTTTATGTACACTTTTCCTGCTCTTTTTGTGATCCTGCTCACTTACTTAATTTTATTTTTCAGTAATTTACAAACAATGTAAATTATATTCTTAATCCTTCACTCTATGGAATATTCACTAAAACTCGTTCACTGAATATCCGATTGGCAATAAAATAGCTTTTAAAATCTTATAATTTTCAATCGACGTAAATTACGTGACCTGTTTACACGTAAACTCTGAGCGCGGTAATCGAACCTGTGCCATTAAACTATCGATTAAGTAATACGCTCCGTGCCGCATTACTTTTGATAAATGTTTAATTTCAAATGATCTCGACCATTTATAGATATAATGTTCATTTCATTGGTGTAAAAATTATCTTTTTAATAACTTAGGCATCATAGAATAGTACCCATCGCTTTTTAAATAAACATTCATTGATTTCTCTCTCACTAACTCTCCGGAATGACTCAATCCCCTTCCATGGGTATCTTAAAAATCGATTATAGAATCTAAGTAGATAGTATGACTACAAAAGAAGAAATTTTCATTAGCATGGTTTAGGAGACTAATTTTCCTTATCCAGCAAGACCGCGCAATAAAAAATGGAACGAATATAGAATGAACATTCGGGAAACTTAAGAGGATCTTCTCGGCCAACATACCTCAGTGTCTGAAAACACAAGTCTACGACCAGTGTGTGTTATCAATGAGGATTTACGGCACGGAAGCCTGGTCCCTAAATGTAGGCCTCATAACAAGGCTCAACGTCGCTCAACGTGCTATGGAGCGGGCTATGCTCGGGATTTCTCTGCGTGATAGAATCCAGAATACGGAAATCCGCAGAAGAACGGGTGTAACCGACATAGCACGAAGAATTAGCACACTGAAGTGGCAATGGACAGGCCACATCGCTCGATGAACCGACAACCGCTGGGGAAGAAAGGTTCTCGAATGGCGATCACGTATCGGACGACGCAGTGTAGGACGCCCTCCCACCAGGTGGACCAACGACTTGGTGAAAGTTGCTGGCCGTCGTTGAATGTACGCGGCACAGGACCGTAGTTTGTGGCGTAACATGAGGTAGGTCTACGTCCAGCAGTGGACGGCGATAGGCTGAAATGATGATGATGATAAAATAGAATGAGAAGAATTCGTATTAGTAGGACGTGAATATTTTAATCTTTCTTCTTTCCAGCGGATTAATCACAGTTCTCCTTTAAAATGAGACAGACGGACATTAGTATAATTCTGAGAGTAAATTCATTGGTACATGATTTTGTGTTAAACTTATCTTTCTTAGCAGTGTTCTTTATTTGCAAATAATATCTGTATTACATTAACTGTGCTCATAGTTTCATATACCTACTTCAAATTATTTATCGTCCCAAATGGTTTTGCGTCCTGACCCTTACAGGTTATTGTTTACTTGCTACATATGCATATAAAGGACTAGCAACCCGCCCTCGCTTCGCTTCGGTTTCAGTCGCCTTACTCGCGTAGTGCCCGTTTCCGTGGGTATACTGGGATAAAATATAGCTTATATTACTCGGGGATACTGTAACATTCTAATGGTGAAAGAATTATTGAAATCCGTCCAAGAGTTTTTGAGTTTATTCGTAAGGAACGTTTCCTCTTTATAATATTAGTGTATATTACACCCTTAGAGGGTAAAAATTAAAAAAATGCTGAAACTCGTGTTTATTTATTTTTACTGAAGAGTATTTTTGGAGAATTTGAAGAAAATCGATGTAGATTTTTGTTCTCCTTATACAAACTTTGTTACTGCGGTTTACCCCCTAGGGGTTGAATTTCAAAAAACTCTTTCTTAGTAGGTTTCTACGTCACGCAAAGAAACTAATGCCAAAATTTCATGTTTCTGGCTTCAGTAGTTTCGGCTCCGTGATAAGTCAGTAAACTGACATCTTTCTACCTATTTTACACCTTTAAAGGATGAAAATGGATAAACGCTGAAGCACGTGTTTATTTATTTTTATTAAAGAGTATTTGTGCTTAATTTCAAGACAGCAGCTAAAGATTTTTTTTCTTTCCATACAAACTTTGCCGTTGCGTTTCACCCCCTTAGGGGTAGAATTGCAAAAAAAAAATATCATAGAGTGCCTACGTCACGAAATGAAACTACTGTCTAAATTTCATTTTTCTAGCTTCAGTAGCTTCGGCTCACCCTGTTCCTTTATATGTGTATTATTGTTAACGCCCCCGCAACACCCCTTGCAGGTGGAATTTCGTAAAATCCGTTCTTAGCTGACCTCTACTCGACGAAAGGAATATTTCTGCCAAATTTCAAGTCTGTACGCCTTATGGTTCCAGAGATATGGTGATGAGTCAATATATCGCTTGCAAATTTATTTCTTACGATTACGCTAAATACTCTCATTGACTATTAAAAGAACGTCAAAGATCTTCATGGACCTGGGCCGCGACTCCACCTGATGCTAGGTAAACAATTACATTTCTAAGGAAGGTTGATGTTGGATAGGTGGTCGGCCATGCAACTATTGTCAATTACTTTAATATGTGGGTACTATGAAAGAAGAGTCCATATTGTGTCGACCCCAAATACCTAATTGGGATAAGAACAGATAATAAAGAGTCTTTAGTTACTCTAATTTCACATTTTGGTTTGATATATAATAATAATATATCATTAGGTATCAATATTGTAAAACATTTATCTCTTAATAAAAATCTATATTTTTCACATATCATTTCCAGCGGCCATCTGTTTTGAATAATTTTAATTTTAATCATATGCAAATAAAAAATCGTAATTTAAAATGTAATTTTGATGATAATTTGTTACACGATATAGTCAATTATAAAAGACAAGTCAAAAAACCTGCTAATTGTTATTTTTGTTATGATTTAAGTAGTTCAAGTAATTAATTAGTTTTTCTTCTTGTATTAATTTGTCTGATGACGTTTTAAGGATAGTAACTTTTTTTTTTAATTGGGACTAATCCCACCACACATTCCCACCATTGTAACTCCTGTAAGCCAGGATCCACAATGGTATCCATAAATGACACCGAGGTTTGATCCTCAGGCAGTCCCGGGATATGATTTTAATTGTCTTGGGACCCGCAACAAATTTAATTAGAAAAGATTAAAGAGGAGGAGTTGGAAAGAGAGATTCCACTTTTTGATTCCACAAGGATAGTAACTGCCATTATTCTTATCATTTCTGCGTCTATAGTATTTATTGTAGTAGTTATATATAGTAGTATTAGCTATTGGACATAGGCCTTCCCCGAGAATGCCATTCGGAATGTTTCTGCGCCACTTGCATCCAACGGTTCCCTGCGACTTTCAAGATATCGCCAATCCACCAAATAGATGATTGTCCTACGCTGCAACATCCAATTCGAGGTTTCCACTCAAGAACCTTTCATCCCCAACGGTTCGACGAACACACTAAGGAATAAATCCTTGCGTTGCAAGGAATTTCACAATCATGTAATTAACAGATACAAACTATACCCAGTCTCATTACAGCTCATATACGTTCCCACTCTTGGGTTCGAGTCTCCTTCATGATGGAAGGACAATTGACCTACTATACCACGCTGGTCAGACGTGTTGGTATAAGGTTGTATATAGAATTTTCCTTCTTTTGCATAGATGTTATATGCATATTATATCCCTTAGTCTTCTTTTACGACACCCACGGGCAAGAAAGGGGGGTGGTGAATCGTATTCTTACTCCATCACCCTACGGACAGCCACGCATCCAACCTCAGCACTATTATTTTTGGGTTGCACGAAGAAATGTCCTGAATGGGAATCGAACCCAAGATACTCGTCACCAGAGTTTGGTACTTAACGACTGCGCCATCTTTGCTTTCAAGTATTATGTTAGTCAAGCATGGATGATTACACAAATGAAAATATTTTAATTTATTAAAGATATAACAATTTAAGGTCTTAAGTAGGTAATTGATTTTTAAAATATTTGAAACGAAAGACAATCAAATGCAAATTAAAACGCCTTAAAATCCATAAAAATATTAAATATTAACAGAGGTAAAGCATAAAATTTTCAAAGTCCGAAGTACTATTCGCAATATAGCAGTACCTGTGGTATTAAAATAAATTAACAAACCTTTCTATAAAAATCATTCCTATATTCCACTTAGGAGTAAATGAACCTACGAATAATATTTAAAATATTTAACAGAAGCAATAAAATTGCATTATGGCTCGCGATATTTTATTTATATAGAAAACCACTATCATTATTGCCTAGTTCAATGTTCGATTTATAAAGACTAAATTATTATTTCCGTAAATAGTCGATCACGCACGAAGTAAAACGATTAAAAATCGACCAATTAGGGGCGTTCACGAATGCGCATACGCAGTTTTTAAAGCATCGGCAATTTGAATAGATAATTTTGTATTTATGGAGTAACGGTTCTGTAAATTATATTTAGTTAAGATAATTTTAATAAAAAAATGTTCAGTAATTTTTAAATGTTTATAAAGAAATAGTGCTGTTATTTGACATCTTGGGTAAGATATCTTAACTAGTATGGATACTTCATGTTGTTCAATGCATGTTTGTTGAAAAAAAAAATGTTTTCATGTCATAGAAAAATTCCAATAACCACTGAAATGACGTTGAAAGTTGGCGTAACTGGATGGTTGATAGGATAGTTTAGGAGTGGTAGGACCACACTGTCTACAGTTATCTGTCTACAGCCGCGGGCCGGTCCGTCCGGGGCAGTACCATGCTCTCACAGAAAATCGACGTCTAAGTAGTAGCAATTTGTTACTGCGCTTCGTTCGGTGAGCGAGAGAGCCGGAAGCCCAACTTTCTGAGGGTGATTGCGGGGGGAGGGTTTTGGTGGTGCCCTTGGTATCACCGAGCCTCAATGCACGCATTCACACTCCCTTCGCTTTCTTCGCGGTAGGCAACGGCCTTGTAAAGGTCCATGAGCGGCAGCAACACTTACCATCAGGTGTACTCTTTGCTCGTTTGCCACCGTTTGCAATTAAAAAAAAAAAAAAAGTTTGGTTTCTATTTGTTCGTAACATGGACATGTGAGAGGGGACAAAAATAATACTGGTGGTAATGTGCGAATCTGAAATGCTAGAAAAGGAAGACGAAACAAAAGGTGAAAAGATTGTGTCTAGAATGATTAGTAAGGAGTTAGAAGAAAGTGTTAATATAACAAGATAATGATAGGAAGCTAATGTATAATAAAAATATAATTATAAAATACCCATTGACGCCATAATGTTACGATATTAACATAATTTTGATTAGTGGAATTGGATCGTTCGTTATTAATTGATAATTATTATATTTAAATAGTTGCCTAATTAGTTCTATTTATTACACCATTTTCTATAGATACGGGTTTTTATGGTTTCATATTTATTAATCAATTCTATAACCATGCCCTTAGATTTGTTAAGCTTCAATTGTGTATTCATGATACATTCTGTGTTGTTCCTTCAATGATTTCTGATGTTTACATTAAAATTACACATTGTAAATAAAACTACTTTACGGATTTTATCGCGTTTCTTGACGGATCTTTCTCAGTGTGATCGTGTTTCGTTCCGGTGGTAGTATACAAGATTGTTAGGTTTTAATTATAATTAGGTACTACTAATTTTAATGTTAAATAATTACTAACCATAAACAATATAATTTTTTTATATAGAATCGTTTTCTTTCTTCTTACACCGGCATAAATTTGTATCAAAATGTGGGTCAGTATTTAATAATTAATTTTCTGTAATAACGATGACTTGTTAGACCTTAGTATGCCCGTGACCATGAACGCTGCAGAGTGTTCGAAACGTCGGGCAATCAAAAATCAAATACAAACGCGATAAAATCCGTAAAGTAATTTTATTTAAAACTAGCAACCCGCCCTCGCTTCGCTTCGGTTATAGGTTATAGTCGTTTTATCCGCGTAGTTCCCGTTCCCGTGGGAATACCGGGATAAAATATAGCCTATTTTACGCCCTGATATTATAGCTTTTCATTGGTGAAAGAATTTTTGAAATCGGTCCAGCCGTTTTGAAGATTACCCGGAACAAACAGACAGACAGACAGACAGACAAAAAATTTTTAATTGCTATTTTAGGCATAGGTGTCGTGCAAATAACCGTGTGATCATGAAAAAAGCCTTTTATTTTGACATTACAAACAGACACTCCAATTTTATTTATTGGTATAGATATAGATGTTCAAATGTGTAGATTCCAATTTTCCGGTATTTTTTGATAAGTCCTTATACGGCTTACTCCTGGGTTCGCTCCTTCTCCACAGTGGGGGGAAATTAATGACGCTAATCGAATGGATTACCACATGTTTTTATATTAAATGTTTGTGGTTTTTATATGGTATTTGAATATTATATCCCTCAATTCACGTTTGCAACGCCGACGAGTGGCACTTCATCACCACACTTCGTTTGTATATATATAATATATATGTATATATGTATATATATACATTGGTTTTAATGTACTAATAAGTGATTATGTTGTTAAAAACTTCCAATATCTCTTAAAATATACAGTAGGTAGGTATGCAGCTACAGTCTATGAGGTCTCAGGTTCGATTACAGGTCTAGAATAAATTATTCTGAGAGGAAAAATAGCCTGAATTACTCCTTATACAGACAGCAGCAGTAAAATATTACCAGTATCGGTCCAGCCGTTTAGAAGATTACCCGAAAGAAACAGAGAGACAAAATCCTTTTATTATGACATCACAAACAGAAACTTCGATTTTATTTATTTAAAATATAAAAAAAGAAAATTTATAAATATTTCTAGTCATTTGTTACAATAAATAACAACAAACCCAGCTCGTGTGGCATAAGTTCTGTGGTGAAATTTGAGTTGTGCTGCGGTGTGATATGAAAACTATAAGGTTGCAACGGCTATGATCATTGAGAAAGTTTAAGATCATGTTATAGTTGTTAAAAAAAACGTTAACAGACACTTTTTTATAATGCAACATACCTAATATAAAAAGAAAATAATGTAGGGATGGATCGGTAGGTGGCGCTGTTCGGGCAGTACAATAACATAACTTGAGAACGACTTTACCGATTTCGTCCATCTATTTTTAAGTTTTCTAATAGTTTGAAAAAGGCTTTTACGGCAAAAAAAAATTATGAAATTTGAACAGAAAATGATTATTTAAACTTTTCTAATGTAACCTTGTTTTCGACTATATAAACATTTTTATTTGATGATATTTTTTGTAAATAAAACGATAAAACTATTTGAAAAATTGCCTACACGTGTTATGCGAATATACCTATATTTATACAAAAGTACTGTCGTATGATATATAAAGGTATACATTAAATATATTAACAAAACTCGTCACTTAACACATATAATAAAGTAAAAACGCAAAATCTCACACATTTATCAATTTTGAAACAAGTTCGCTTCCGTATTGAGAATAAATTTTATGTAAAAAGTAAAAGTACGATAATGTTTATGGCCACATTAAAAAGCGACAAAGTAACGTTTTATATATATTTTTTTTATATTTATTTTACGGTATGTTAATATTGATTTTCTAATTGAGTTTTGCTACTTCAATAATACCATTTACAACGAGATTTTTTTAAATTCAAGTATTCATCATCATCGCAGCCCACATACGTCCCACTGTTGGGCTCGGGCCTCCTCCACAATGGGAGGGAATTTGACCTACTATACCATGCTGATCAGACATGTTGGTATAGGGTTTCATTTCGAGTTGTCCTTCTCTTGCACAGATCTTATGTGCATATTATATCCCTTAGTCGTCTTGTACGACATCCACGGGCAAGATAGGGAGTGGTGAATTGTATTCTTACTCTGCCACCACACGGATAGTATTAATTGCATTGAATTCAAGTATTAATTGCATTTATTTTAATAAGTAGTTATATAATAAGAAATTGTTGGGAGGTAACACCTTTTTTTTTGGTATGTTATAATCTGGGCACTCATCGCCCAATTCATCCGGGGCGACGAATGAACGGCGTGCGACTCCATAATCTTCCGTATTCCCTGCCCGTCGCCATTGAGCCGACCACTGCCACCGATTCCTTGATATCAGTGGCTGACCCGGCGGGTTATCCTATCGGGAACATTACTGTGTTGCCGGCCGAGTGTGGTACCACCTACGAATGCTACCAATGTTATCATTGCTCGTGGGTATTGTAAAAGACGACTAAAAGCGTCACATGAGCCTGGGGCATATGATAGTTAATAATTATATTCCCAAAAAGAGAGTCAAGCAGGGATCGGTCTTAAACTATTGCTAATAACTTTCGTAGTATTTACGATGGTAGAGCGGTAGATATTGTGTCGATCCCAAGTAATTGGGATAATAGAAACGATAAAAATCTCATTTTTAGTAAATTTTGTATAGTTTTATTCATTTTCATCGTCATTTCAGCTCGTATACATACCACTGCTGTGCTTAAGCCTAGGTACTCCACAATAGGAGAGAAATTGACCTAACGTAACACGCTAGTCAGAAGGATTGCTATAGTTTTCTTTCTTTTACTAGATGTTATCTCTATATACCTTAGTAGCTTTAACGACCCCCCAAGAAAGAGAGCGGTGATATTTATTCTTACTACGTAACCATAAGGAAGAAAAAAAAAATAGGTACACATGCCTAATATTAATTAATTTCCTATCATAAACATACATAAATCATACCGAAAACTGTATTAATATTATTTAAAACAATTCACATAAAAGAAAGTCGGCCAATAGTACCAAAAAGTTTGATTAATAAGATTTTACTAAAACGCACTCAAACCCGCTAGGTGGCTAATGTGTTTGACCTCACATATTCGTGTGTTAGCATTTGAACTCCTAATGCTTATACAAATCACCTCTGAACCTTTCCCATCACCTATCAGCCAAAGTCACGACAAATCGTATTAAAATTAACGGCTATCTATCAATTGACACGTGTATTTTTCTTCGAGTGTATAATCCATTACGTGTTTCGCTCGAGACAGGCAAGGTATATCACTTACGAAACAGTATTGGTAGCAAACATATTTATTTTAATCATAATAGTAATTGTAAGTATAAATGTGTGCTGAATAACGCTGCTGACTGTAACATCGTTTGTTCTTTTATAATTAACAAGCTTTATCAAAATATATTTGCGTCATTTTTATACAGTAACAACATAAATCTATTTATTTATAAACGATGGTGCTAATATAATTAATGGAGGTTGTGAATGATCTATTAAATATGAAGCAAGATGGCTGTGAATCTTCTGGAATCGTAGTCCAATTCACTCGTTGCTGTCAAACGGCTGCTTAGATATAAATCAAAGTTGTAATAAAATTCGTATTAGATGGGTTAGAGGTGATCTACCATTAGAATTATTATTTCAGTATTTATTCTTTTAGTAGCACTTTTGAATAACCATCAAAAAGTTTAATTTAATATTAGATAATTTTAATTGTAATGTTTTTATTGTTACTGATAATTTATTATATTAATACATATTTTCTCTGTTCTGATGCTATGATAAATATTGAATGGCTTATAATTTGTGTAATAAAATTATTTGAATGTGATATTTTTTTTCTGAATATAATAGTTATTTAATATATATTTTATGTATAATGAATTGAATTCAATTATATATCTTTATTTATATGTATGTATTCCCTGTGTACGTGTATATGCCACTGAACTCCTCCTAAACGGCTGGACCGATGTTGGTGAAATTTTTATGTGTGTTCAAGGGGATTCGAGAATGGTTTAGATTCACAATTGGACCTGGTAGATGGCGCTGCTATCGATTTCAAGGAGAATTCATTTTATTTGAACAGAACAACGTCTGTTGGGTCAGCTAGTACATATACCTATAATTCTTTTGTATAGAACTGAACTCTTAAGCCTTGACTAGGTTACTATGAACGTAATATGTATTAGTAATTTAATTTGACAATGTAGGTGACAAAGTAATTAAGATTAGACTAATCTAATCTATGACACCCATGACAATAAATACGGGAGGTCGACTTAGGTCGATTCTTAGGTCGTTAGATCTCCACGTAGAATTATTTGTGATGCACAAACAGTGATTTCGTGTCTGGGTGTAATTTGTGTCCAATATTTTTTTTATTTGTAGGTATTTTTTTATTTGTGTCTCCTGTAACACAGGGATTTATTTCTAAGAGCAGTATTACAAAAATATAATTAGAAAAAAAGAAAAATGTTTGCACACTATTATAAAAAAAAATAAAGAATGCCTGTCAAAATCTATCAAGCCACGTTAACGGACGAAGAATAAACAACCGGAAATAAAAAAAATTAAATTAGTTTTAAATTTAAGCAATATATATATATATTGGCATACGCATTTAGTAAAAAACTGTTATTTTGAGATTACAAATGGACATTTCAAAGTTATTTATTTATTTATTTTATAAGATTCAAGGGAAATAAAATGTACCACTATTTTCTGTGTGGTAACGGAGTAAAAATGTAATTCTCCATCCTTTATCTTACCTATGGGTGTTATAAAAGCCATTAGTGGGCGTAATATACATATAATATCTACGCAAAAGAAGGAAAACTCAAATAAAAACTTCAAAGCAATCTGTCTTAGTATTATACTATGTCAATTTCTAACCTATTGCAGGCACGAGCCCAGTAGTGGGACATATGTGAGTTGAGATAATAATAAAGATTTAAAGAGCTTCTTTCAAATTAAATACATCAAACATACAAATACATTTCTATTAAGAAATATACAAGCGTTAGATTTTTATTGATTTTACTATCGAATTCAGCTTTAATAAAAAAAAAAGTCTTAATTAGTTCTGGATACAATATTAATGAATTATACAAGAAACATAAACTCACATATCTTAAGTGATTTACTTCCAATATTACATATTTTACACAAAAAACCACATCCGATCGAATGTCGTGCACAGTAATACAGAACGCTAATAAATAGTTTTGATAAACGTTGCTCCAAATTAAACATGGAAAATGTTCCCATAGCATTTAGAAACTTCAGCTATTTCTTGCTGTTGGACCGATCAAAACGGACGTCCTCTATTAGTCCACAAGTGAAATTAACATTAATTACAAAAATATATAATTTATTTGAACATATTTGCATATTGCTTATAGACAGATAAAGTTGAATCTTTTTAATGGTTCTTTCATATGACAGTCATAAAGATAGTTTAATGGGATTTTAGGTATTTTTAGTTTCATAGTTTCCTTGGTTTATTGTATCACTTAATATATATTTGTGTCTTGATAAGAATCGATAAAGATATCTTTTAGGCGATAATTATTTCGTTTTTTCTTCGTTTTAACTGGATGTATGATAAATGTTATCATTAGATTTCAACAGTAGTCAGTTGTATCTAATAAATTAAACGTTTAAAAAATAATCAATAACTATTTCTTTCATTCATTTATTTCAGCTCAAGATCGTCGCACTGTTGGGCTTGAACCTGCTCCACTATAGGAGGGAAATTGCCACACTACTCCACAATGGTCAGACGTGTTGGTATAGGGTTTCATTTAAAATTTGCCTTCTTTTGCATAGAAGTATATCCATATTTAATCACTTAGTCGTCTTTTACAAGAGGGCAAGAGAGGGAGTGGTGAATTGTATTCATAATCCGTTACCACACGGCTTGCTATTTCTTATTAGGTAAATCTTGATATTTTTTAAAATAAGTAATAACATGATTAGGTTTCTAAGTAAAGGGAACGTAAGTAGAAAAAGAATTTACTAATTAGTTTATTTTATCAATCAAAGATCTGTATTGACTAGAGATTCAGAATCCTTCAAGTAATTATATTAAATAACACACACTTTTATGGGTATTTGGTAGGTATGTATGAACAGAAAAAACTCAGCAAGTGCCTGATATGAATCCCCATTCTAGTTCCACGTATGGCGACAGGGTAAGAATGTAACTATCGCCATCTCTTACTTGTCCTTGGAAGTCATAAATTCAGCTAAGGATTATTAGAACTGGCAGCAACTCTTTCTTGAAAAGCATAAAACCCCACTGCGATCGTCGGCCTCCTTGCCTAGTGTGGCTATTAAAGTTATATTATTCCTTCATTTTTGAAACTTACATGGAACCAATAGATGAAGAAAGGCTGAATGATAATAATGATGATTTTTTATATTTACGCAAGAATTACACATTGTAAATAAAACTGCTTTACGGATTTGATTGCATTTGTATTTGATTTTTGATTGCCCGACTTTTAGAATACTTTACAGTGTTTGTAGTCACGGGCGGACTAATATGCCTCACGTCCGTCGTTGGACATGAGGGATGTTATTAAATACAAACGCGATAAATCCGTAGTTTTTTTACAATGATAATAATAATGAATATTTTTTACAAGATAATTTTCAATAGAAGTAGAAATATGGACTTTTGGCTAGATAATGATTTTAATATCAATTGTCTCGTTACAATTGATATTGGCATTATTAAGCGTTAATGACACGCGCATTAAAAAATAATTGCAAAAAACAGAAAACTATTTCAGAAGAATTTTAATGTCCTGCATTATGTGGATGAAAAATGGTGGTGCATTGACATAAGACTGGAATATGTGCAAAAAATACTATAGTATTGATCTATGTCTTTATCCACTATATTTATCCTGAAGTCGATATCTTGTCTATTATTTTACATTCCAATTGTATCATAAACCATTCTCCCATACACATATGTGATTTGATATTCTCGAGACTGTAACCGGAGTCGTCACGGTCAACCTCCCATAGCTTTCCCATCACGGGTGTCAATAATCAGATCGTATTGCCAAGCAACAAGTGACCGTAGACGACCGTAGAAGTTGTATGATATTCAAAGTGTATAAAAATACGTATTTAAAAAATACGCTTCAACGATCTCTGACACAAAGGAATAATTTTAACGGGTGCCAGTTTTAATTTATGAGTACAGGATTTCTTTTGACTGATTTTATTCTATGATAAAATAATATGTATCCTAACTGGCTAGTATAATTGTAATAAAAAACGGCTCATAAATTATTAAGGTCGATTAGGAGCAACTGTATATGAGAAATTAAGCATTTATCTACATTGAGGATGATGATAGAAAAATAAAAACACATTTTTATGATTGTAATTTATATTGGCTTGAGAGTAATATAGCGTCACTCAGGTTCATTTAAGATTGTCCCTTAAAGATTCGTAGCTACTTGGTTATTTAGAAATAAAATAGTAACTTCATGAACGTTGTAAGATCAATCGCGAGAGGTTTACATTTTAGTCTTTGTTGCTGGGAGGCTGACGGTAACCGCTGATTGGATCGACGTGATCAAGGAATTGATTCCGGTGGTAAAATAATCGATGGTAAACGTAGTAGTAGTAGGTACAGTAGGTTAAAGGGAGAAATGGGGTCGCACGCTGACCTTTTGTCAAAATGGCCAAAAAAAATGGTAATATCGCGAAGTTTTTTGGTGGTTACGTTGAAATATTTTATAGCGTTCTTATATTACATGTTACATTCAGTTTTGTATTACGTACTATATTATTATTGATATATTATTAGTGTTTTAAGTAAATAATTATGAAAATAACCAGGGCACCTATGTACCTAATACTAAGCGTAATACCGTAATCACACTATTTGGCACGCTGATCAGAGCTACGCTCTGTAACTATTTTCGAGAAGAGTGCTACTGTCTGTTTTCCTAGTATTGCCTCAGTTGGCAGGACTTCCACGGGAAAATAAAGAGTGATGACATATTGTATTCTAAACCCATGTTCGTCTCACGGTGTCATACACCCGAACCGAAGAATTACAAATTTAATAATCATCACCATCATCTCAGCCCATACACGTCTTTTGGGCTCAGGCTTCCGCCATTGTGGGAGGGAATTTGACCTACTATACCACTCTGGTCAGATGTGTTGGCATAGGGTTTAATTTTAAGTTTCCCTTCTCTAGCATAGATGTTATATGTATATCATATCCCTCAGTCGTCTTTTGCGACATTCACGGGCAGGAGAGGGATGGTGAATTGTATTGTTACTCCGTCACCACACAGAAAAAAATGCAGTAACGTGACTGCATTATATAAATATATGCATGGGAGAGGGATCGCCGTGAACTCGTCGCAATTATCGGTGCCGACCTGGCGCTGCCGACCATAGCCAGGGAGATGCTCGTCAGCGTCAGGAACTGGGACGCGGTCGCCGCCTTCTGTGAGGCCGTTATCTCACGGAAGGAGGCGGCGGATCGTGTGCGAGTAGAGCTCCTATTCGGCGACACGTTCCGCCGCCGGCGACTCAGGCGGCGCAGGCGCGAGTATCTGCGCCTAATGCCGCCCTAGCCGAGGCCGCGGGTGATCGGACCGGGGAATTGTCCGTCACCCGCAGAGAGGCTGACCGCATGACGGCGACCAACGTCCCAGGACGTCGAGCGGTGAGGTTACCCGAAAGGGTATTCCGTCGGGCCGACCACTGACGACAAGTCACATCTGCTCCGGTGGTCGGCCCAACAACGAGGTGACGTGGGTACGGGTGGGTTATGGGCCCGCGCGTCGTCCTTTCATCGCCCCGGACGAACTGGACCGCGCGTGCGCTTACCATAGCCCACCCATAAAAAAAAAATATATATAAATATATGAAAGTTGATAGATAAAAGTAAGAAATACGGACATTCGATACTGAGCAAGTGAAAATAATCGAATAGCTACGTAATACGACATACGAATTGGTCTCTTGTTATGAATGATATCATCTGAACAGATTTGATTTTTATCTTGTATTCAAAGATACTAGGTGTACTTGTAGAAGGACAAGTTAAGCGGTGTCTGGTACAAGTTTTTTTTTCTAACAAGTAGCGACATTATACAACACGATTTTAAGAATAAGAAATAATGGTAATGACTATATTAAAATTGAGGAAATAGCAGGCATTTTGTCACGAAGAATATTATTCGTATTTGAAATTAATATAAAACAGCAAATAGCTATTCCGGTGACAATCTTCTTCTTTTTAGCCCTTAAACGTTCTACTATCGCCCTGATCTTTTTTTTTTGTGGTAGGCTATGATCTGGCAACATCGCGCCTAACCTGTGCGTGGTAACGAATGGGCGATGTGGGGCCCCATAACCTGCCGTATTCCCTTCCTATCGCCATTGAGTCAACCACTATCAGGCTAACAATATTGTTATCGTTGTTATCTGCTTTCGTCATTTACTTGTCGCTTGCATGCACCTTTTTATAGTTTACCTTTAAAAAATAAGAGATCGTGGATCTATATTTACTTACCTTTTTAAGAAACGAAAGATTTTATAACAATCAGCTGCTCATAATTTTCATGGGTTTGTGTTATTTAATAGTTTAGAGAAATTAACATAATAAAAATTAAAAACTAATTATTTTTGAATTTTACGTAGGTATGTTATATTATATGTATTATACGTGTATTTAATTTTACATTTGAAATAAAAAACTAGATTGTTACTATTGATTTTCTCGCAAATCTCACGAACTCAAGGTACCCATGACTATGAACACTGAAAATATTTGAAACGTCAGGAACGAAAAAATCAAATACAAAAGCAATAAAATGTAAGAAATATTGTTTTTATTACAATTTTTTATTAATTTATTTTTAGGCTTTTAATGTCTCAGTAGTATATACAATATAGTAGTAAAGGTCGTTCCCAATTATATCTCAATAGAAAATATATCTCCAAAATGTAGGTAGATACGAATAGAATAGTAGATACATTACTCACGTCTTTGGACATAAAAGCATCTATAAAACTACAATAATAAAAAATATTATGAAATTTAAATAATTACGATCCTTAATGCAAAAACTATGCGCAAAAAACCACTATCGATCAATATCTCGCATTGACGCAACCTTTTTTGACCACATGTCAATTTCACCATTGATATATTTTTTAAGCTAAGCAGGTAGGCACGAGTTTTTCAAATTTGCACCTTCTCATAATGCACCTTTTTATAGTTTTAATGCAATTCCACTAACGATCCATCTGATTGTTAACTTCCGGACACCTTTAGAACCTGTTCATATTTTTTTAACTCCACATGTTACGTAGTAACAGGTACGGGTGGAATAGTTGTTTTTTTTTTTTCAACTTATTATTTTAATGAATCTATGCTCTAGAGTCAAACGATTTATCGTCTATTTTAAGCAATATAGATAGAGTTCTGCTTGAATTTAGTAGCTCAAAAGATATGCACTCAAACCTTCGTGCTTCATTTTAAATTATGCTTACTAATATTATAAATGCAAAAGTAAGTTTGTTTGTTTGTTTGCTACGCTTTCACGCTTAAACCACCGAACCTATTTCAAAAAATTTTCACTAATGGAATATTATATATAATGTTATCAGGGAGTAACATAGGCTATATTTTATCCCTGTATTCCCACGGGAACTCACTACACACTACGCGGCTAAGACGACTGAAGCCGAAGCGAAGCGAGGGCGGATTACTAGTAATCATATAAAACAATTGATCTAGCCAGATACCTACCAGACTACCAGATGGTAGTCATTCTTAGTATCAGTGTAGCATATAATTCGTTTATGTAGGAAATGTAGAGCAATTATTATCTATACCAATAAATAAAATTGGAGTGTCTGTTTGTAATGTCAAAATAATAAGCTTTTTTCATGCTCACACGATTATTTGCACGACACCTATGCCTAAAATAGCAATTAAAAAATTTTTGTCTGTGTCTGTCTGTCTGTCTGTTTGTTCCGGGTAATCTTCAAAACGGCTAGACCGATTTCTTTCACCAATGAAAAGCTATAATATCAGGGCGTAAACTAGGCTATATTTTATCCCGGTATTCCCACGGGAACGGGAACTACGCGGATAAAACGACTATAACCTATAACCGAAGCGAAGTGAGGGCGGGTTGCTAGTCTAAATATATAAAAGAAAGTCGTGTTAGTTACTACATTTATAACTCAAGAACGGCTGTACGGATTTGACTGAAAATTGGTGGGGAAATAGCTTAGAACCAGGAGACGGACATAGGATACTTTTATCCCGTTTTTCTTCTTCTTATTTTTAATGGAAATGAGCTACATTTTATGCAGTTCGATCGCGTTCCCGTGTGACGTGACATAAAATGTCAAATAGATTTGTTTTTGTTTCTGTTTGTCCATTCGTACAGGCAAAGGGATCAAAGCCCATACAGCCAATTGTGATATAATTTTCTTCATATTATTTAACATTTCTTTATATAGAATAGCGTATTTATAATCATGTCCGTCAATAAGTCAAGTCTTTACCATTAATAAGGCGCTGAAAACCTAATTAAATGATTTCTCAGGGAATTTCAGTAGAATATGAAAATACATTAGGTGTATTTTCCACCACTCTTATATCACATTCACCACACTTCAGTACCTTAACTATATTATATTACATAAAATATCAGCAAAATTATTCAATATAACACTATAAAATACTAAAATAATGAATATAATACAAGAGCTTACCATGACATTTCCATATTCGCGCCGAAACTCATGTCAAAGAGAATACAGGTCACTATGAAACGTAGGATAAAAAACGCATTTGATATGTAATAACAAAATGCCAATGACAGCTAAACGTAATTTTGTCTATAGTTAAGTATGGTTGAAAATTTGATAATTATAATTTTTTCAGAAATCAATAATCAGTAATTAGTATTCTCTTTGAATCATCATTAACAATGCCGCGACCAAGACGATTGAATCTTTCCTGACAAAGCTGTACCTAATGGCTCTTCCGTTAGAGACAATATTATATTCGGAAATTAGAAAATATATTTACGAAAAAAATTATAGCGGTACGAAGTTCGCCGGGTCAGCTAGTCTTTTAATAAATATAAGATATTTCTTATAGAAGTGTCGATAAAATTTCAAATGTTAAAATAGAATAACTTTGAAAAATTAGTGATATATTCTCACTAGTCTTAAATACGCTCACACATTTCGTGCGAGAAGAATGTTTTCTTTAGAAGTTAATTTAATTCTAAATAAAGAAATTATACATAATCTAAAAGATTAACGTTAAAGATAATGTAATGTATTAGATTTACACAATTTTAATTTTATTATTTTGATAGAAGCAATTCGAAAAGAACTTTAAGTTTTCATCTATAAAGTGCAGAATGGTTAACAAATTAAATTTTCAAACATTTATAATGAATGTACAAACGGAATTGTGATGACCACAAATCACAATTTCAATAGTGCAAACTACAAATTGGTTTCTAGCAAATAATTATATTTTATTGCGAAGGTTTCTGACGATAACATGAGAACATAACTCTGAACTAACTAACTAGTCTAACGAGAAAACAAATATCTATGTCTTTGTTTGTTTATTGTTAGATTTATAGTAAACATTCTTCGGAAAGTATGAGTAAGTGTAGTTTCAATTACATTTGTAAATAAAACTACTTAACGGATTTTATCGCGTTTGTATTTGATTTTTGATTGTCCGATCTTTCGATGTCTCACGTCCAACAAGTTATCGTCAAATATTTATAATTATCTACCCGCTACAGCAATCAGTTATTAATCATCATCATTTCAGCCTATTGCCGTCCACTGATGGACGTAGGCCTCCCTCATGTTACGCCACAATGTGCGATCCTGTACCGCCTGTATCCAACGACGTCAAGCAACTTTCAGTTATTAATACTAGCGTAAATATCAGGCATCAATTGCATTTGATAAGAGTTTATGTGAATGATTTAATAATAAATTATGAACATCAGCGTTCTTCTAGATAGCTCGGAATACTGACAGCAATCATGAAACCGTCTTCCAATCACTCCTTTAGTTCCGAGACCTCTACAGTTCAAGTCCAGTAGTGGTACATTTATGAACTGGTATTGAAGAGTGAAATACGATTTGAAAAAATTATTAGGGGCAGGTTAATTTTAACTAATATTATCTTAACTAATAGTAAGACGAATTTAAATAATTATAATCATCTCAGGCCACTTACGCTCCATTGCTCGGCCTCGGGCGTCCTCCATTGTCGGAGGGAATTTGATCTATTATGCCAACCATGAGCAAAAGAGGAGAGGGTGATTTACTCCATCACAACACAGAAAATAATTACCAATATTATTTAAATAATTGTCAACATTAAACACATGTGGCTAGCGATTTTTTTTTATTTTATGGGTGGGCTATGGTAAGCGCACGCGCGGTCCAGTTCGTCCGGTGCGATGAAAGGACGGCGCGTGGGCCCATAACCCACACGTACCCAGGTCACCTCGTTGTTGGGCCGACCACCGGAGCAGATGTGACTTGTCATCAGTGGTCGGCCCGACGGAATACCCTTTCGGGTAACAATACCCTTTCGGGTAACGTGGCATAGTAATTCGTGGTAGTATACATGCATGTATCTTCTGCAAAATATATATGTAGGTACCTCCGTTTGTGAATTTTAGTAGAAGAAAATAAATCCCCGAATCATCATCATCTTTTTAGTTATTTACGTACTACTGTTGGGCTCGAGCCTCTTTCAGATCAGAAGGAAAATTGACCTACTGCACTACGCTGGTCGAATGTGTTGCTATATGGTTTCATTCCGAGTTTTCCTTCACTCGCGTGGATGTTATATGCATACTCGTCTTTTATGACAGCCATGGGCATGAAAGTTGGTTGTGAATTGTTTCCTTACTCCGTCTCAACACGAGAAAGAATAGTGGTTTAATATTATAACGTATCTTCAGACCCAAGAATTACTATAATTCTATCTTTCGGTCTCTATTCTATTTCGGTCTTATCCAAATTTGCCTTAATAAAAGTTATTCAATTGTAAATTAAAAAAAAACATAATTAAGTTAAGAAAAAGTATCCAAATACATGTATGTCTATTTAAATCATTTTACTAAACAGTTTCCTACCGAAAACTTGTTCCCACCATTCATAGCGAAGAGAAATATTAGAATAAAAATTAATTAAACCTGACATTTATAGGTACAATCTTTCAGCTCCCAATTCTGGCTCTATAAAATATTAAAACAAACCTGTATCGTGATGAACTCACTAAGAAACATGCCGCAAACAGAAAAAGATATAAAGTTATGAGTATATGCTTCATAAATTAGTATTTTATGGTGCTATGATAAGCGGTAAATAGAAGTGAAAAGTCTAGTGATTGTATTTTTATCTAGGAATATAAGTAAGCTGACTTTTGTCTAGACTATGTGATAGTTATTTCAAATAATTAAAATTATTAGAAATAAAAATTAAGGTTTTTAAATTTATTTTTATTTCTAACTAGTAACCCGCCCTCGCTTCGCTTCGGTTATAGGTTATAGTCGTTTTACCCGCGTAGTTCCCGTACCCGTGGGAATACCGGGATAAAATATAGCCTAGTTTACGCCTTGATATTATAGCTTTCCATTGGTGAAAGAATTTTTGAAATCGGTACAGCCGTTTTGAAGATTACCCGGAACAAACAGACAGACAGACAGACAGACAAAAATTTTTTAATTGCTATTTTAGGCATAGGTGTCGTGCAAATAACCGTGTGAGCATGAAATAAGCCTATTATTTTGACATTACAAACAGACACTCCAATTTTATTTATTGGTATAGACTAGCAACCCGCCCTCGCTTCGCTTCGGTTATAGGTTATAGTCGTTTTACCCGCGTAGTTCCCGTTCCCGTGGGAATATTGGGATAAAGTATAGCCTAGTTTAGGCCCTGATATTATAGCTTTCCATTGGTGAAAGAATTTTTGAAATCGGTTCAGCCGTTTTGAAGATTACCCGGAACAAGCAGACAGACAGACAGACAGACAAAAATTTTTTTAATTGCTATTTTAGGCATAGGTGTCGTGCAAATAACCGTGTGAGCATGAAAAAAGCCTATTATTTTGACATTACAAACAGACACTTCAATTTTATTTATTGGTATAGATTTCTAATGACGGAGTAAGAATATAATTTACCACCTCCTGCGCGTGGATATCGTAATAGACGACTTAGAGATGTAATCTATACTAATATATAAAGCGGAAGAGTTTGTTTGAACGCGCTAATCTCTGGAACTACTGGTCCGCGTGAAAAATTCTTTTAGTGTTAGATAGCCCATTTATTTAGGAAGGCTATAGGCTATATATCATCATGCTAAAACCAATAGAAGCGGGGCAACGATTTCCTCTTGAGAGCTTCCGCTGCGTGCACTGCATAAACGGTTAGGTTTCGCAAAAATCATGTGTGACACAATTGTATTACTTAAAATCATTTTACTTTCTAGGTAAACAAAGTCGCGGGTTAAAGTTAATATTAGCCCAAAGTAACTGTTCCACGTGGACGAAGTCGCGGGCATAAGGTAGTAAACACATAAAATCACAACAAACAAAGTTACCAAGAGAAGAAAAACTTGATACTAGTTATAAAAGAGAAGGATAACTTGATAAAATACTCTATACCTACACGTTTGACCAGTGCGGTATAATAGGTCAATTTCTTCCCCATTGCGAAGGTGGCACGAGCCCAATAGTGGCACTTCTGTAGGCTGATCATGAGGAAATTTAATTCGTTTTCTAAATTTTTAATTTTCTAAATTTCGAAAATAACAATTTATTTCTATTAAATATTCAATTAAATGTATGTGTAAATAAACTCTAAAGTGTTCCGGTTTTGAACATTCGTCTTCATTATTTAACAATAATGAGATTTCTCTAGAATAGGTATTTATATCATTGTTTTTCATTTAAACTATAATTCAGTTTAGATTAATTTTATTATTATACAAATGTAATGAGGCATTAAAAAATCTATACTGATTTATTAATAATAAAAGTATAATATATTTTTTAAAGTTATAATTCTTTTCTTAAGCTTATTATAAAATCTCGGATTATGTAGATGATAATACAGATTGGTTGTAAGCAGCTCCTCATTATACAATTTCCTTGTTATTTTAAATAAACTCTTTTTTAATAACTCTAATATTGTAAAGTGTAGAGTGTTTTGCCTAACGAAATTTTGCATTTTCGTCGTTTGTAACATGTTTGTGACATATGGTCTTGGTCATGCTCACTGAAGGATCTACTTGCGGTAGCTGCGTGGAGCGGGTCTCTCCCTTCCCTCCATAATGGTTGAGGGGAGTGATGGCTGCTCTAGTAGTTAACTCGTGATCGGGTGCCGCTTGTGGGATCTGGTTCAGCCATAATCATTAGAATTATATTAAGTATCTTGCAGTTCGAAGGGCATCACACTGGAGCTAGGTCTTACAAAACATGTAGGTACACAAATTTATATCTAGTAAGAAGAAAAAAAAAATTAAAATAATAGACAAGCTCGCTGAGTTTCTTGCCGGATCTTCTCAGTAGCGATCGCGTTACGATCCGGTGGTAGTTTATTTTTATTGGATAATTTAATTTCATTTTGTAAAATTGACAATATGTAAGTGCCCTCTCGGGGTCTATGCATAATAAATGATTCGAATTTGAATTTTGGCATTTTAGGGAAAAATGATGAGACACAATTTTTACGATGAGTACGCACACCGTCACGAAAAACCGACATCGTAAAGTTAGCTAGTCAACAATCTTTATGATGTGCGCCGCACACTGTTACAAATGTCAACTGGATAATTAGTTATAATAAAACTGTCAATGTATTGTATACCTTTTTCCCATTATGAGTGTAGTTTTTTTGATATTCAAATTCAAATCATTTATTATGTACTTATAAACCCCGCGGGGGCATTTACATATTCTCATTTTTTTTTACATTTTGACTTAAATTACTACCGGATCGGAACGCGACCGCACTGAGAAGATCCGGCAAGGAACTCAGTGGAATTGTCTTTTTTTAATTCATTTACTAGTTTTTTTCAATAAAATTACAACAACATGCCTATTAATAGCTCCAGTGTGATGCCTTTCGAACCATGATATAGTTGTTAAATATAATGAAAAATTACCATGGCTGCGCCAGATCTCGCAAGCGGCACCCGATCACGAGTTAACCACTAGAGCAACCTCCACTCCCCCCACCCACAATGGAGGGAAGGGAGTGACCCGCTCATCGTAGCTACCGCAAGCAGACCCTTCAGTGAGCATGATAAGCATAGGATAACGTGAAGGATATATTATTTAGAAAGATATTTAGCTTGTTATTTCAAAGAAGCACCACTTCTTGTGCGTACATGAAGTACACACACATTTTTTATTATTTAGGATGGGCAAACAAAAATAACAGCAATTAAATCTTATTTTTTTACAGTTCATTTTACGTAGTAATTATTGCGTTAATCATTATATACACACTCATTTCTATAAAGCAAATCGTAAAACGAATCGTGATCTCAATTTCAAAAAGCTTCATACAGCTCGGAAATTCATATAATTACATTTTTTACGTATAACTATGCTGTTTTTTTCTAATGAATATCTAGTGAATCTCTTCTAATGAATATCAGCTCACATTTTACCTTTATAGAGTTATCGTGTGAAAAATAATCTTTTATTTATAATATTAAATATAGTTAATAAAATCTCATATTCGATACGTTTTGAATGGTTAATCATAAAAATCTGATTTTGAAACTTATGACACAACTAAAATTGAAAAAATATCTACTATAAAACTCGATACTACTCATCATCATACCACTCTTTTCCCAATTATTTAAGTCAAGGCACTCTACGCCGATGGTCGGCTCAATGACGAAGGCGACGTGCTATATGGGTGGGTTACGGGTGTGCGTGCTTACGCCCCTCTGTTGCCCCGGACGGAGTCGGACGAGGAGTGCGAGGACCGTAACCTACCCCCAAAAAAAAAATCCCAGTTATTTGGGGTCAACATAATAATGTACTGTGCTTCCATCGTAAATGTTGCAAAGGTATTAGCAATAGTTTTATAATAGGCCGCCTGTCTGATGTCAAACCTCCTTGAGAATGTAATCGTTTACCACGTGTCATCAAATGGAGTTAGTCCAAGTTGTAAAACTCTTAGTGGTTTTTGCTACACCCACAACCAATGGTTGGTAGTATTCGTAGCCGTAACCACAAAGAAATTAACTTATCATCGTAGTAGTGATGAGTTAATTGCTAGAGTAGAGCAAAATAATAGTACAAACTTAAGTAAATGAAATGCTCTCGCTCTCGTCTCAGCCTATACTCGTCCTCCATCTAGGAGAACCTCTTCCATTCCATTAGGAAGTAATTTGACTCAATATACTACGCCGATCAAGCATGTTGACATAGAGTTTCATTCCGAATTTTCCTTCTCTCGCATCGACGTTATCGGTATATAATATCCCTCAATCATCTTTTACGATATCAACGAGCAAGTTAAAAGATGATTATCATTTTAAAGAACTTGGCATCATGACCGTGCCCTCCATCGTCATCTTTCAGGTGGCCACTTATGTAAGAATAAATCTAGCGGAGTACAACAGATACAAGGACATTCACTCGTACAACACCAGAAGCGCGAATAACTTAATTAGTGTAAAACGAACGTTAACAAAGACCTCCAAAACAACTCATGTCATGGGGCCGGTAGTATACAACAAGATGCCGAACTCAGTTTCTATGACTCTATTCTATGACTCTTCGTGGATTTAAAACGCGACTTAAACGTTGGATGGTCGAGCAAACTTTTTACAGTTATGACGAATTTATGAAAATGAATTGTAATTAATTGTACCTATGTAATAAAAATAATAATGTAATATAATTTATCCATAAAAATTGACATGTAAATTGGCTTTACGAAATAAATAAGTATGAGTATGATTAATAGTAACACAAATCTAAGAATTAGTCGGTCTACAAAGCAGTTTTTACTAAATTACAGTTTGAACACATGCTCCCAGGCGTGCGGCCCTAAAACTTACCGTATTTCCTACTTATCGCCATACTTATTGTTTATTGGTACCGATTTCTTGACAACTGTGGCCAGTTCCACGGGTTACTCTTTCGAGTACCTTGCCCCGTTGACGCTCGCTCTTCACATTTTATAGACTAATTTTGCATTTGATACCAGATATCTTATTTTCTTTTTCTCAACCCATATATAACTCAATTTTGACCAGGTTTCTTCTCCAAATGAGCAACATTAATCAACTACAACCTACTAGGCAGATGAGTTGGCATATGATTTTAGGTGCATTATTTCTATTGTAGTTATGTTCTCTACTTTTGTAAGCAAGTTTTAATTGATTCTAAAAATATCCACAAGAAAAGAAGAGCCATGTTTTGTTATTCTTTCACTATATACTGTTAAGTAAGACTGTTTGCAAATAATAGCAATAACTTATTAGCGTGGATATCAATTTCCAAGATGTGTTGCATCATAAAGACATTAATATTCAATTCATTTAAATTTTATACGCAAAATAATATTATTCAGTACGGTACGGCAAATAGACAAAAATGTCAGCAATTATCAAGCAATTTCACCAGTCGATATGTAAATAGATGTATTATAGTTTCAAAATTATATTTCAATTTTAGTTCCAGCCCAATATTTTATCACCAAAAATATATTATATACATTAAAAATCACTCGGCTTGCATATTAAAGTAATAGCCCGCCAATCAGATCTAAAGAACCGATCACTAAAAAAGGATTTCGTACCATTAAAAATCATCGAATTCAAAATAAATCACTTAATAAATGTTATAGTCCAGCGTAAAATGTCGTTCTCATTATATAGGAATGCTTTATGGCAGTTTTTATATTAATTATCTATTGCAAATAACACGTTTCTATTATTAATGAGAAAGAAGTAAAACAACAGATTAAGGTATGCGTGGGAATATATTATGGTTATAGACGGATATTAAGCAACTATGATGTCGCTTGAAGCTAAACATAATGCTCCATTATAGCTTGTTTATTACTAAATAGAACAACCCATAAAACACACTGCCGTATTCGAAAGAAATCAAAGGTTTAATTTGGTTTTCTACGCTTCGTCTTAAAGAAACCTCTGTGCTTGTAATAGAATTACGAATAGGTACTTTCTTTTTGAGTCTACCTTTTTATTGTTTTCTTTATGAAAACAGGTATGTTGCCGCCAATGCCAGACGCGATAGTATTTGGGATTCACTGGTCGCAAACCTAAAGTCACTTAGCTACACGAACGAAATGCCTACTAAAACCAGCGAAAACAAACCGAGCTCCAAGGAGGGAAAGATCTTGCTGTAAATATCTGCTGGAGGTATCCAATGACTGATTACTTTTTCTAAAACTATCATGGCTATTATTATGGCTGAGGATTCACACTTTTCTTATCAGATATAACCATTTACAATCCACAACTAATTGTTGGGACTCATTATCAGTCTTTTGCGACAAAAGAATCTATTTCTTAGTGTGGAGTTCTGACTGAGCACACTTTTAAGGAAAAGTATCTACTTGGTACCGGTGGATGGTTCAAACGGTGACAAAGAGACAGCCTCAGGTTGATTCTTAGTTTATCCTTTTATCAAATTTCTATTATATGAGAAAAGCTATTAGTATCCGACAAAAAACAGAGTTTAGCTTGATCATCAGTATTACTATTTGTTATAGTTGATTGATATAAATACCTTACATGTTACACGATCTGCCTGTCTGTCTGATCGCCAAGTCGAGCAAAAACGCAACACTACCTTAACATCCTTTTCTCGAGCCAATTCACGCCATTTTCGACCCCCTATAACTTCGTTATGAATAAAACTGTCAATCTATTTATATAAAACATAAAAGATCTTTAATATTGATATGGTAACTGTAAGAACTTGTTAGGTTAGCTAATTACGTAATAACCTAACACAGAAGGTCCCTTAAGTAGGAACTGAACACATTACCGGCTTGGTATTATATGGATCTCATAACTTTTTATGGTAAAAGAAATGAATACTGAGAACACTGAAAACTTCTAAAAAAACCAAGCCTCACAGGCTCATTGGTTTTTTTAGAAGTTTTATTTTTGATAGCATTAAATCTTATTATTTATCAAAATAGAAATAACTAACTAGAAATAAATAATTTTATGATGATATTGTAATCAAAATGGTATATCTATATCCAAAAGTGGTCATCGATGGCCTGATGGATGTATGGATGAAAGCGAATCCAAAATCAGGTAACAAATGTCTAAAACATAATTGTCCATTTTTCTGTCTCAACGAACAATAGGTGATTATACTTCATTGTAGAAAGCGGGTGGCACCGTGGGGCGATCATTGTATTTGTGCGACGGGATCAAAGATATCGATTCACAATCTTTTCAATTAAACTATCGATTATAATACGTACTAACAAGGGACCATCTGTTTTCAATTAATTAAGAGAAGAATAAAAGAAAAGTCAAAATGGTAAACGTTATTGAAAGTAGAAATGGTTAGTTGTCGTACTTAATTTATTATGTAAAATCGATCGATGTAATTTATTATTTTAAATATGAAAAATGTATATATTGTACTTAAGTATTAACGTTAAGGCAGCTACAGATTTGGTGTCGAGGGTGGACGGATCGGAGATTTCTCCACCACCTGTAGAGAGACCGACTACTAGACCTCTTCCTCAATAGAAGGAAAGTTACTCAATATACGCCATGCGAGTTAAAGGTTTTATGACGAGCTTTCCTGGCCTTGCATAAATATTATCTGCATACATATCACTTAGTCGTCATTTACGACATCCACGAATATGAAAATAGAGAATTATAATCTTACTCCGTCAGCATACGGAAAATCACTCTAACACTTATTAAAAACTATAAAAATGTACATTAAGCATCATCAACCAATAATTCTAATCATCATATAAAGAACATATGTTCAAAATATAAGAAAACCCATTCGTAATCTCTCTGCATTTATTACATACATAAACTACAATATCGCCAATATTCAACAGATCAATAAACGATATTAGAATTTCCTAATATTGATACGTTATTGATTTATTTCAAATAGCTACTACGTGTTAACTATATATTAAGCTATAAAAGTCATATAAATTTTGTTACTACTGTATATAAATTCATTTATACACGCGAAGATAATTGACTACACAGAGAGGGTTATTTAATAATGTAATTAAATGTATTAATAAAGCTTAAATTGTATTGAAACCTGCTCAAAAACCTAGTATGATGGTTAACCGCTATTTAGAACGTCAAAATATATGCAATTATAGTAATAAATTGTAAATGCCGGGAAGACAGCTTCCGATCGTTTTAGTAACAGATATCTTCACAACGTGACTTATGAATTCATTTAAATAAATTAACACACAAGAATCTTGAAAAGATAAACGATATCAAAAACATCGATTTGTATCGGAACGACAATTCCCACGAATAATCGAAGATTCTTTATAAACTTATCCGATTTTATTTGATTCGGAGATTATTAGTATATGAATATGTAAGGTTCTGTAGGCATTGGAATTTTATTCATCTTGCGTGATCTAAATGTTAATGGTTACGTCTAGCATAACGCTATCGTTATGAATACTAAAAAGTGGACACTTGCACCGCTTCTGGCTTGTTTTGACATAAAGCAACTGATATACTGGCTATTCGAGGGTACTTTATTATTTTAATTACAATTCTTATATAGTGCTTGTGTTATTCGTATATTTAATTGGTAACAGATAATAAATGAACCAGTTTAATAAACTTTAGGACTATATTTGGATATAACGATCATTTATTTCACTAAGAATATAGCGAGTATATTACACGTGGAGATTTTAATAAAGTGACTTGTCATTGTGACACAGGTTTAAATTCTTAAGAATCTGCTTAAATTTTAATTTAGTAGCAAGTATTGATTTTAATACAACTAACATACGAATTAAAATTATTTGTATTAATTTCATTACATTTTAATTTTCTTCCGATACCTATGACTACATGTTGTTAATATTGTATTATATTTTTCAGTATCCATAATTATCATTATCATCATCTCAACCCATACACGCCCATACATCTCAGCCCACTGTTGGGCTCGGGCCTCCTCCAAAGGAGACCCTGCCCAATAGGAGGGAAATTGTACCACCCTGATTAGTCGTGTTGGTATAGGGTTTTATTTCAAGTTTTACTTCTCTTGCATAGATGTTATAGGCATATTTAGTTCCTTAGTCGGCTTTTACGATACCCACGGGCAATAGAGAAGGTAGTGAATTATATTCTTACTCCGTCACAATGCGGAATATATAATAATCATAATATATAACAGTCTTTAATTCATGCTTATTTAAGTTAGGGGCAAGTGTAGACATACCTTAATATATTCCGTTCTGAAACCTTGCCATAAATACCCTTTGATGTGTTACTGTATTATGTAAATTCAGAGTTGTTTATGGATCGCAGTTTATGGATTTTGCGGTATTACAATTTTAAATACTAGGTGTGGTAGTTGGTTTTTTTAATTAAACTTTAGCGCCCGTGGCTTGAATAATTAAAGAGTTCTGTATTAAATGAATTTTATATTTTGATTTCCTAGTTCTTCGTTATTCATAAAGATATTTTTAAGTTAGAAAATTATCACGTCTGAACTATGCTACCATACTGGAGGAGGTCCGAGCCCAATTGTGGGACGTTTATGGGCTGAGATGTTGAGATGAGACTATGGTCATATGGGCTTTTTTAACATTTGAAAGAGAATTCATAAGTTACCCAGGAGAATGATGGTGCCTATTTCCTTGGTGATCCCTCAGCCGATGTCTACAACTTCGACGGGAAAATAAAGAGTAGCGATGACCCTGTATTCTAACGAGGTTGCTACACACATAATCAGAATATGTAGAAATTATAATAAAACTTTAGGTGGTAACAACTGAGGCATATTGTTCACTATACGTTATTTTGCTCGTATCGTAAAAGACGACTAAAGGGTTTACAGATAACATATATGCAAGAGGTGACCAGCGTGATGTAGTATACCAATTTTCCTTCTAATGCAGGGAAAGCATAAACCCAGTATATGAACTAAAATAAGGTTCAACCGAGGAGAGTCAAATCACGTCTACGACATCATCAGCGGTGAAGAATCTTGGATCTATGCCTACGAACTTGATTCCAAACAACAATCAACAATCTGGATCTTTCAAGACGAGCCAAAGTCGACTAAAGTTGTTCGTTCTCGAAGCACTTCAAAGAAGCTGGTGGCCACGTTCGTTGGAAAAACCGGTCATGTTGTAACTATTGCACTTGGAGATCGTAGAACGGTTAACTCAGAGTGGTATACCACAGTTTGTTTGCCACAAGTTATCGCCGAACTTTGAAGATCTAACTCAAAGCGACGCATCATCCTGCACCACGACAACGCAAACTCACACAGCGCTCGTCAAACGATTGAATATTTGAACCAGGAAAAAGAAGAAATTCTTGACCATCCTCCATACAGTCCTGACCTAAGCCCTAAGGATTTCTTTACATTTCCTAAAATTACGAAAAGTCTTCGTGGTCAAAGGTTCCAGTCCGGTGAAGCAGTAGTGGACGCTTACAAACCAGCCATTTTGAACACCCCCACTTTAGAGTGGAATAAATGTTATAATAACTGGTTTGAGCGAATGGAAAAGTGAATTAAGCTACGTGGTGAATACTTTGAAAAACAATAAAAAGTACTATAAGGTTCTAGTTATGTTTTTTTCTTCAAACGACAAAACTTAAAAGGCATGCCTCGTATATCCCTTACTCATCTTTTACGATACCCACAGGCAAGAAAGGGAGTGATCACTTGTATTCCTACTCCGTCACCACACGGACAACTAATATTATACAGGGTGTATTAGGTTATGGGGCAACTATTCGACTATGTTGTAGTTTAACGGCCATAGATTGTAATTAGAATGTATATTACACAAAAAACAATATAATATAAAAGTTATAGTGATTTCAATAATATGTATCTAAGAGTCTATGCCTTAAATGTTACCTATTATGTAGGCATGTACAGACAGGATACATGTAGGCATGTAAAGCTTTGACAGTATAAATAGGTATTATTTGCACAAACGCTTCAATGGTAGCGTAGGTACAAAGACGCCTCGTCAACCGTCATCGGCCGATCAGCTGATTTAAAGCGAAGTTTGTCTTGCTTATGCGAACGTAATCGTTGATTTATTCAATTTCTAATGAACATTAGCACATTAACACATAATATTTATTAGTTATATAGTCATAATGTCATTTAGAATTGATTTTCAGTACCATCAGCAACAAATTACCTACCATCTCCCTTCTCTGTTATATTATCCATCCTAAGGTTGCCTGGAAGAGATCGCTTATAGCGATAAGGCCGCCCTTTGTACATTCTAGGTTATAATTATTATTTAAGTTTTCTTGTAATATGGTGTACAAATAAAGTATTATCTAATCTAATCTAACATTTAACAAAGTACGTATATGTTGTAGATTAAGTATTACTGATTTTCGTATACATATACATTCCAATCAGATTTACACGAAAAAGCGATGACAAAATTGAAAACTTTACATGTCTCTAATTTATTAACGAATCGATATTTTTCCTTCAAATTTTTCATGGGTTCCTACCACCGTTGACTAACTCCCATTGACCAGTTGCCCCATAACCTGATACACTCTGTATATATAACTCAAACGTACAAGCATGAATCTTGTCTCAACATTTATTATAATATCTTAGCCACTAAATTCACCGAATGTCTAGTCACAAGTTTACCATAGTCTCATTGTAATATTGAAATTTTCCAAGTACATCGTAAAGCATCCAGACATTTAAATAAACGTGAATGAAATGAATCTTGAGCTGGACATAAATCAGTCATACGTTGACAATAGGCCAGCTGAAGAAGTCGCTAAAAGTCAATGACAGGAATCAAGAAATGTTAAAGCATTATTAGTTTTATCTACCTATATAATAATAACAGTTACATTTTAGTGAGACGTTTTATATGATTGGTCAGTAATAGCGAGCAATATTTTGATTAGATATAGAAATTTCAATGCTGTTTAATGTTTAAAACATAAATAGAAGTTAATTCTGATCAATGCTGATATAAATTACTATTACCAGTAATTTTGACATATAAATAGCGATAACATTACTATATTTATTAATATTATTCAAAAAGCGTTCAAGTTAAACGATTTTATCGTAAAGATAAATAACAGAAATGTAAATAATGTGCTAAGAATTAAAAAGTAATTAGGGTGTTTCTAAATCTCAGTCATCTTATCACCCTCGTCGTTAGTCACAGTATTGATTAAACTCAAAAATTCACTGATTTGGTGTCTCATTACCTCAGTAAATATGCAAATAGTATTTATAATGATATGAACAGTTGACCATTGCCAGATTTCCCGTCCCTCATAATTTGTATCTTATATGCACTCAACTATTAAGTACTTAAAATTAGCACAGTTTCAGAAAACGAGAATAAGAGTAACATAATTAAAAACATTGACAATATCAAAAATATTGCAGTTCAATTATATATCCAACAAAATAATATTTGCCTCCGTTTTAATTCCAGAAAATGGTGTAAAATTCGACTAAGTAACGGAAGTAAATGCATTACAAGGCAGAAATAAATCCTAAAGTAACAATTAAATCTGTCCGAGTGACTTATTATAGTGTAATCTAATTTCTCTCTGAATAAGGAGCTTTTTAGCTAACAATGAGAAGAAAAAAATCTAATTCTTCTAAATATCACTAATCTAGTAAAATAGTACGTTATGATGTATTATAAAATAAGCAAACATACTTTCACATTTTTTAATATTTGTATTTGAATATGAAGTGCGCCTGTACACAAAACCATTCATAACAAGTATGTTTGTAACAAATCGTTTCTCCGTGGTCAATCAATTAAATATACGTCAATAATTACATGCCAGTGTTTATGGGCACTTTTAATTATAATATGAATATGAATTTCTAATGAAACAGTTACAGATGTTCATATAAGTAGAAGAAATTATTTTGTATGTATGAAGATGATTGACGTTTTAGTGCTTAGTGAATATGAATTATCGAGAATATTTTTAATTTTAAAATATAAAAAAACAGCACTATTAAAATATACATACTTATATATTTTCGTCTAACAAGATTATAACATCAGTATTTTATTTGTAATGTCATTTATTCCAGAATGAAAAACACGACTAAAAATATATAGGTACGTGAAGTATTGGTCCAAAGTAAGGTCCCTGTGGCATACCGCAGCCTGCAAGAACTCATAAATGGACGGAAGCTCTTTATTAATACAGTTAATAAACTTGTTTATAAATGCAGTGATCGAATAATTGTGATCATTTCCGCTACAAGATAAAGTTATAGAGCTAATTATATAAAAGTCTTAGCAATTACTGATAAGGTACCTAATAGCATAAATTGCACAGAAATTTAGTTCAATGAGCATTGTATTACACATTAAATAGTATTTAAGAACAAAATTACTAACTTTTGAATGAATTTTTGTATAACAAAAAGTATATCATAATATTTTGAACCATCTATTAGTCCATCAAATGCGGAAACCAGACCAAAGACAATCAAACCATGTTTTACAATACTTCATAATACAACGTAAAAAGAAGACGTTACCACACTAGAAGAGAGTGCTAGCATTGTTCAAACACAAAAGCGAAAGTTCAGTCATTCATTCGTTATGAGATAATTAGGTGTTTCACCTTATTGCGTCACATGAAGTTTTTCACCAATTGTTTGGACAGTGAACTTGCAATAAGATACACACGTGCCATTGTTTGGTGATCTGTTGGAAGTTTTTCTTTGTAATTATGTTTATAGACATATAAGTGCAAGTTGACAGGTAAAATATTATAATGGCATTGAGTAGAAACTAGATTTTTAAGGGCACCTAACTTGAAAGGTACGAATTGACCTCAGCATATTACTTAATATTATTTTATAACTACAAGACCTTTAATAATTATTAATAATTCAAAAGATTAACAAAATTTAAAAATTGATTATGATCTAGCATCTGTGAATTATATACGTAGTGTGTTAAGAAAAGTATAGGTATAAACAATTGTTGGTAAACCTAATAAAAAAGTACCTTAAACATATAGATACAAATAGGTATAGTTAAATTTTAGGATATATCCAAAAATGCTTATATTCAAATATCTTATGATCTCATAACTCATAAGGTTTTGATGCTTTTATTTTCTGAAACCGCGTTGAATCCTTCTCATACCATTGTTAGTCAAATCTTACATAAAGGCCAATAAACTTTTTATTAAATTAAATGCATAATTTATTACAGTCTTCACATCATGCAATGTCAACGGCCGTGTATATAATTGCTTCATTTTTGTCACTACGCTTATGTGAATACTGCTCGGTCTCACGGTGCCATCTTACTTCATTGTTCGCGGTAAATCCAATTCGTTTCCTAAGATTATGAGTATTATGATAATGCTAAGTAAATTTGCTTTGTTTTTATTTTTTAAAGTCCAAAGAAATTAAATGGTAAAAAAGTATTAAGCCACTGTAAAGTTAGTAGTCCTTTGTAAGTCAAATTAAGAACTCATCTCAAAAAGCTCTGAAAGGTACTTCATCTTCATTTAGATATCCACCGTCCACTATATGACGTACATCTGCCTTAAGAATGAAAAAAAACGTGCTTTAATTACTACACTTAGACGGGGTTTAGCCATCGTAACGAATCATTCGCTTGGCAGGAGAGAGCTGCTGTCTATTTCCCTGGTGAGACCACATTTTTTAAGGCTCTGCAGGACATGTAAAGGATGCCGAAAATTTTATTCGTATTCGGTGACCACATAAGTAAACATATTTAACTTACTGAAAAACTAGTTTATTCATAGAAAATAGTACAAAAACCCATTCAACTGAAATAAAATACAAATGGAAGACTCATGGATGTACTTAAGACCTACAGGCGATAACGACATCTTATTACACTTTAGTAAAATTAGGTTCTAAAAAATTCACAGCGAAATAGTCAATCCCTGTCCAACAGTGGGAGCGTATGATCTGAGAAGTGTTCAATTTATAATACTTTCCAAAGAGTTTTTATCACTACCAAAATGAATACAAATTATGAAGTAATTATCGCCTACAATATTCCGTGACCAAAGCGATCTAAATTTATTCACAAAAATGCTCCAATTAGCTGCCACGTGCTAGTTAAATATTTTCCAGTTATAAATGCAGACTTTCCTTTATCGATAATTACTATCAGTTACTACACAATTAAGACACGCCATTATAGCAATCATCTCCATGTTATTAGTTAGAACTCGATTTAGAATAATTTGAGAGTTTTATGCTCCAATAAGTTATAAAGTATAAATGTTGTTATAAATTACTCTTGTCAAAATATACGAAACAATAATAATTAGACTCTTGTCTGAACAAAAGTGGTTGGTAATGAACGCTGCGCGTGCGTTGAAAGACACAAAAAGCTACTAGTTTGTGTGGTACAAGCCACGAGCGATAATTTATTGCAAAATATCAAATAAAATTTGATAAATGATTGTGGGGTATCAGGTACGAATATTATCAATCCATTATTGGTTAGTATTGTGAAAGATGATTAAGAGTTTAACATAGAGCTGAGTCAATTCTATCTCATGTTATCTGGTCGTCAATTACAATCTCAAGTATGGTTAATGTCAGGCGTAAAGAAATTGATAGAACTTTTTCAATATTTGAATTAAAAGAAAGGCAGGTACATATTGCATCAACCCCAAATAATTGAGATACAAGCAGGATGATGGTGGTGAGGATGATGATTTATAAAAGTAGATAATAAAATAATTTATTCATTTTTACTAATTTCAGGCTAACTCAACAAACGTTGAACAATGCAAATTAAAAAAAATACAATTCCTTAAAATGGGGTTCAGTCTGTTACCAATAGATTTATTGATTACTATCGCAAGGTTTGCATGGAATCAATTCATCCAACTATCAGTTTATTGACGTTCACAGCTGAAATGTTTGCCTCACGAAGGGTGGATAATACAATAATCTATGCTTGGCAGGCGGATTGGAGGTCATAGTTGGTCTTATAGCTTGCCCATGAAAGTCCTACTGGGAATTATGGTTCATCCTTCACCCAGCTTTAATTACTCACATGGCAAAGTTAGAGGTATCGATATATTGTATTTTTAATCTGTTATATGAGGATATTGTTTATAAAATATATCTCATAGTAATAACATAGCTTAGTTATCGATATTTCTTATCGATAATAACTTTAATTGGATAAAAAAGATGAAAAGTGACATTTTCTAAAGATATCATTAGCAGTGTTACTTGACGATTCCGGTGGACGTTTATAGCTTTACTAATAACTGTTAGTTAAATTTTTACTAATATTTAATGTTTTGTTTGTTTCCGTACAATTTTAAGTTTTCCTGTGTAATTATTTACATTAATATATCTGATTTTTTATTAAAAACACAGCAAGTATTTTTTTATATTACCAAGTTCTGTGAGAAACAGTTATCACTTATAATCAGGTGCTTGTATGTACAAATAATTCAAAATTTCCTTTTTACTTAATTTTTTTTTAAACACTTAAGGCCCATTGGACTAAAGCCTACTGTATATCAAAGGTATATTGGCCTACTATACATATAAGTAGCTTCAGATCGAGTTATTATCTAATCGTCTCCTTTACTGCTCTTTTACGGCACCCATGAGAAAAATAAAAGGTTGACATTTAAGGCAAATTCCAACAGCAGATCTCAATTAACGCTTAACAAGCATAAATAATTGTAAAAATATAATTTCAAACAGCTGCCATCTGTTTGAATTACTAGCTATGCCCGCGGCTTCGATAATGTGTTATACGGATGTGTGGTTCAGTAAAACCTTTATAAGTTAATTTTGTAGCCCTTCACTCTCTTTTTTTACTAGGTAGGTGCAAGATAACCTAACCGTCAGTCGGTGCCGGTAACCCATTCAGTTGGCGGTGAGGCTATGGCAGATCATGGAATCTTACGCTGCCTTCTTGGCTTTGATCCGAACATGGCCTAAAAAGATAGGGTGCAAAGTAACCTTATACTTTTGGCACCCTCAAAATATAAGTACAAGTTTATGGACGTAATAAAAATAGAGGTACTGCTGTCCTCTGTAAAAAAAAAACAATCATAAAGTATCTTATAGGTATACATATAGCTTTATGACACATTCTATTTGATAGTAAGTTCGATTCTCAGGAAGGATAATTCTTTATGCGAAACACAAATATTTATTTTGAATCTCATCATCATCATTTCAGCCCATACACGTCCCACTGTTGGGCGCGAGCCTCCTCCACTATGAGAGGAAAATTGATCCACTATATCTCGCTGGTCAGACGTGTTGGTATAGGGTTTTGTTTCTAGTTTTCCTTCTCTTGTATAGATAATATATGCATAATATATCACTTAGTCGTATTTTATGTTACCCACGGGCAAGAGTGGTGAATTGTATTCTTACTCCATAGTCCATCACTACATGGAATCTAGGCAGACGTAATTTCTATCCATTTATTGTGCGTTTGTAAAGTATTAAGTGTAATAAGTATTACTGCAGTTCTGTAAAAAATTACCTGCTGGATAGAAAAACCGAATAATGAACACATTTAATATACTCGTCACTAATAACTAACATTTAATGTTAAGTTCTGTTTTAAGTTCTGTTGAATAAATTATTTAAATCGAAAAAAAAAATGTATGTATAAATATTTTGAAAATGTGTTCTTCTATAAAATAAAACTCAAACCTCCAAAGCAGGATGACAGACAGGAAGATAATGTGATATATGATAATAATAACTTAATATGGTGTTTTAAATGATATACACGAGGTTAAATAAAACTAAAAAGAAAAAGAGACAGGTATCTTCATTTAATAAAAAAAACAACCCATTGAATGATAGAAAATAACATATTAGATATTTTCAGAGTGGTAGGACCACACTGTCGATAGTTATCTGTCTACAGCCGCGGGCCGGTCCGTCCGGGGCAGTACCACGCTCTCGCAGAAAATCGACGTCTGAGTAGTAGCGATTTGTTACTGCGCTTCGTTCGGTGAGCGAGAGTGCCGGAAACTCAACTTTCTGAGGGTCTTTGCGTGTGGAGGGTTTTGGTGGTGCCCTTGGTATCACTGAGCCTCAATGCACGCATTTACACTCCCTTCACTTTCTTCGCGGTAGGCAGCGGCCTTATAAAGGTCCATAAGCGGCAGTAACACTTACCATCAGGTGTACTGTTTGCTCGTTTGCCACCGTTTGCAAAAAAAAAAGGTAGTTTTTGAGGCATGACAACTCGATCTAATGACAAATAGGGCGCATAATATCTATGTAATATGACCTTTTTCTCATGAAAAAGCTCTATATGAACCTCGAATAAATTTTTATAAACTCGTAAAAATAATAATTGTATTTAAGCTAAAAGTAAATTTATTTCTCAAGCTCGCTTTATTCTAATATTTGATAAGCCAATTTGAGGACTTTTTCGCCATATATACAGATTTAGATAGATTTAATTAATGTTTTAATTAATAAAACAGTCGATTCTTACGCTTGCATCATTTTTTTCATATAAGTTTATCAAGGTAAAGATCATTTTGTTAAGTTGCGGTTATATACGTAATCTAATCTTTATTAACAGGAGAGCGAGAGATTACGCACTTATACGTAAAAGTATTCATTTCAAACATTGAAATAATATATGATAGTTTTATCAATAATTTAAGCTCATGTACGGTGTAAGCGTCAATTGGATGTCAATAAAAATTAAAAAAATATATACACAGGAACAACATTAGTTCCAAGTAGATAACAACATTGCGATCTCGCTTTTTTACAATACGACGCACCAGGCATCGCTCGTACCAAACCAGTTCATAGTGAAAGTTTACACAACACCTGAACTGAGCTTAAGTGCGAAAGCTTCCGGCCAAAAGCCCGAAGGTGTTGTTTTTCTATATAATTACATATAATGAAATTTCTATTCAATAATGTTAGAATGGTGATAAATTAAAGCTTTAATTGGTCTTGTTTTTGGGATTTCGAAGGGCCTGGTTATGGAGTAATACCGATGTCCTAACGATTAGTTAGTTGTAATAAGATGTCATCATGTGTCTCTTGGTCGTACTCCGCCTGTTCTAGTCAATTTATATTTCATTTAACCCATTTGAATTGAAAATTTATTTGACTACCTCATTAAAAATCGAGTAAAGTGCTATTCTGATTTATTGGCAGGAAACTCTTTGGTATAAAATTAAGTTCTTGGCTTACAGTCCATAAGTATATTAAAATAAAATGAGATTCAAATTTCATTAAATATATGCATGAAGGTTTTTATTAACTTTTCTTTAGTGAACTGTGCTCTGTTTGCAACAGCCGACTCGCAAGGAGGAATTCCATTCTTTTAATAGATTAATTATTGACAGCGTGGAAATGAATCTTCGGTACTTTGCACTGCGGGTTGCGTTTTCAGATTCTAACCACTTAACGACTCCTGGCTCACTCCAAGATGCTATATCAAAGCGCTATAGGTTGCTTACTATGGGTGCTGAAGTTTTATGAAAGGAATTCAAATTTAGAAAGCCATATAACAATTACTTACACAATATATCTGTTAAATTTCGATTATCTCGATGAAGTAATATTTCTATCCATCCTGGATATAAAAATTTCCAGAGATACGTCATCTCATAATCGTTACGATTAGCAGGTAAATTGGCGATCGCTGTAAAACCATAGATAATTCAAATAGTTTCTATAATTTCAAACTACACACCGACTTGATCAAAGAAGTAAAAGTAAAAAATTCAAAATAATACAGTCACCTCTATTGTTTGTTGCCGGCTCACATCTAAATTTCAAAGGATTTTTTACAAACAACTTCTTCACATTAATTGAAACAATAAAGTTAAAATCATCGTTCAACTTTCATAAACTTAGCGGGATTTATAGGGCCGGACAGTAATACACAATAAGATATAACTAACCGTTTCGGACTATGAAAGATTTATCACGTAGCCCTATAGAAAGCTCACAATCATGCGGTTTATGTTATGATATAGTTTTTACGTTGAGTATTTGTAAAAACTTATTGGTAACCAATACTCGTGACTATCCGGTATTGCGTCTAACTGAACAGTGGTTTTGCAACTATCATTATTTTGTATTTATTGTATTGTAGATCATCGTTTTCCTTTGTAAACAATGTTGCTTTTTAAGTTAAGTTATCCATCCAATATTTTTTAAATAACCGGCGCAGGCCAAAGAAATAATCCTTGTATTGCGGAGAACCAACATGCGATTAGTAAACACAAATTACACGTAGATTCAGAACAATAATTTGTGTAGCCCACAAAATATTGTTACGCCATCTATATAGTCAAAATTAGAAATTATTAGAGAGAAAAAAGAAAAACGACAAAATAATTATTTGTTTTTATATTAAGGAAAAAATAATAAAACAATTAAAATTACCAAATAATAAAAGTAAAAATAAAATTGTGTTACGCTTAACTTGTGGTTGGAAATATAAGGGCACCTATGTCGTTGATTTGCAGCCCAAACCAAGTTCACAAACTAGATAGACACTCTTAATATTAGTTTATCAACTTCCACTATTCACCCAGTGGCACGCTTGGAAAGTGGATTAGGAATCACAGTGGAGTTATGACTTCCTTAAGAGAATGCTGCAATCTCCCCATCTCCCTTTTTAGTGCTCTTAGTTTCTTGTATTCCCAAGTAAAATATAGCAAACACAATGATTTCTGATGTTTACGGGAATATTGCATAATTGAAATAAAACTATTTTTACATATTTTAGAGGGTTTGTATTTGTTTCTTTAATTACCCGACTTTTTTAAGACTTTCACCTTGGTTCATATAAGTCCTACTCCTGAGCTCAAGCCTTCACCATATCATCGTCATTATCATTATAATGATGATGATGAAGTGATATGATGATACCAAGTTGGTAAGACAGGTTAGTATAGAGTTTGTTTCAAGATTTCTTTCACTTGAATAAATGTTATATGCGTATTATATCTCTTAAACTTTTTGTACGACATGAGTAAGATAGGGGAGAAGAAGAAATGAATTATAGAAGATGTGAATTTTATTATTTTCCGTTATCACATAAACAAAATACTTTACATAGTTCACATAGAATACAAATGCGTTGGAATGTGTAAAATTAGTTTTGTTTAAAACTTGGCGCCACATTGATTTTGTAACATTTAACAATAATAAATATGTAGTTGTTGATATTTTGATTATTATGCATAATAATAATAACAAATAAAATATCCTCCGAGCCTGTCGTTATCTCACCATGAGACTAACGCAAACCTCGAAGGAACATTATATGGCTGTTTGAGTTCTTTTGATTTAAAAGAAAAAATGTATCACAAGATTTATAGGAAAGCCAATTAACCGCAGGGCTGCTTGTGGTGTGCTGGATGTGAGTGGCGACACTGTGGTCCTGAATACCCCAGAGAGTCGGCCAGTGGAAACCGAAGAGTGCCCCAAGGATTCTCAACTCTGGCTTGGTTTAAACTTCTGGTCAGAGAGGGGTCGCCAGAGCTATTTGCTCAGGGGCAGAATTGTCATTTTCAAGGGCATAACTAAAGGGAAACCACCGTGGGTCTCCGTTTATTGAGGACTTGCGATGGTGAAACCGGCGTCGCACCGCTCGACACCCCGAGCCACTTACGCCAATGTTGCTCCCCTACTGCCCGTATGGCCTGCGTGTCTGTGGAGACAGTTTAGGGGGACCCATTCAATGTGTTGACGAGTCACCGTCTGCCAAAACTTCAAGACATGATGGTATTAAAGGCAGACGACAGTTTTTAAATCAATAGTCTCAACTTAACCAGTACATTGAACCTCCAACCCCATAATCATATATTAACTAATATCATCACGCTATAGTTTTACACCTACCGTTGGCAGTCCACGTGTGTTATGTGTAGGCGTGGAGTGTCATCAGTAGACGTCCCATCCCATTTTAACATTAAATTTAACATTAAATTTCTCTAAAGGCCTTTGCGTGTTGGATCTATATCCCCATGTAAGCATACCAAAGGACTGGGTATCTTCCCTCGGAAAATATCCGTGAACCAAATCATTGATTTTTTAATTTGGTGACGGAGTAAGATAATTTATCACTCACATTCTTTAATGATGATATGATATGCAGATATGATATGCAGATAACATCGATAAGAAAATTTGAAATAAATAGGCCATTCTTTTTCTTTTTTTTTTTGGGGCGGGTTGCGGTCGGCACGCTCCTCGCATCACTTCGTCCGGGGCGACAGAGGGGTGTAAGCACGCACACCAGCAACCCACCCACGTGCACGTCGCCTTCGTCGTTGGGCCGACCACTGCAGCAGGGTTACTTGTCATCAGTGGTCGGCCCGACGAAATATCCCCTATTTGGAGTACCCGCCCATCGACCGACGTCCCCCCCTCGGGGAGAACGTCGGTCTTTCCTCACGCGGTCGGTCTCTCAGCGGGTGACGGACTAATTCCCCGATCACGTCACCCGCGGCTTCGACTAGGGCGGCATGAGGCGCAAGTACTCGCGCCTAGGCCGCCCCAGTCGTCGGCGGCGGATCGCCTAATCGCGGCTGCGCTCTTCGCGCAGGCGATCCGCCGCCTCCTTCTGCAAGATCACTGCCTCGCAGAAGGCTGCGACCACGTCCCAATTCTCGACGATGCCGACCATCGCCCTTGCGATAGTCGGCAGCGTCAGGAAATAAATAGGCCATAACCAATTTTACTAGTGTGGTATAGTAAGTAAATTTCTCACTCATTATGTTGGAGGTTCGCACTCAGTGGTAAGATGAATATGATATGATGATAATGACGTCTAGATATAGAACATAAACATAACATAACTAAAAAATTTCTAGAATAACTATCATTTACGTAGTTTTTTAAAGGTTATTTTTATACTAGCTTCTGTTCGCGACTTCGTCAGCGTGGTATAGATACTTTGGGCTAACGCTAACTTTAATTTAAGACTTTGTTTACGTAGAAAGTGAAAATATTTTTTAATAATACGATTCTGTCACACATGATTTTTGCGAAAATTTAGTCATTTACGCAGCGGAAGCTCTCAAAAGGAAAAAAAAGAACTGATTTTGAAAGATTCTTCATTGGTGCTCCGCTCCTGTTAGTTTTAGCGTGATGATATATAGCCTATAGCCTTTCTCGATAAATGAGCTATCTAATACTGCAAGAATTTTTCAAATCGGACCAGTAGTTCCTGAGATTAGCGCGTTCAAACAAACAAACTGTTCAGCTTTATATATTAGTATAGATGGAGAATTTATGAATATAGTTTTTTAAAGATTACACCTCGCACTAAAATTTAAATCCTTGTATCGCAACAGACTTCATAATTTATCATTTCAGTTCATACTCGTCCCACTGTTGGGTTCGAGCCTCCTCCACAATAGGACTACACTACGCTTTTCGCGTAGTGACGGAGTAAGAATATAATTCACCGTTCCCGTATCTTGCCCGCGGGTGTCATAAAAGACAACAGATGGCAAAATGGCGTAATCGTTAATATTTTTTATTCTCAATTCATAGTTGTGGTGGTAAGTACTATAATCGAATTATTTATTATAAGATATAATTATTCGTATTATCTTTATAATTATGCCACATTTAGCTGTAATTAGCTTGTTAAAAACTATGAAGCACTTTTAACATGTTATACAGTACATATTTATGAATTGTGGTAGCGGAAGCTAATTAATACCCCAAATATTTATTTATTGAGCTGAAAAGGCGTTGCACCCAGATTTAGCGCGGATTTAATCCTAAGTTATATTACATAGCAATAAAATTATGAATAAGAATTTGAATTTGTTTGCTGAACTTTAACTATTCAACCATTCGTCTTGAAATTTAGTATACTTATTTTCAGTGGTACGGCAAAACTATGGAATACCTTTCATCCAGAAAGAGGTGCTGTACAGTGAAAAATATTGATAGCATCTGCATTAACGCAATTTAAGTTACGGTCAGGGTTAGTAATGTGTCGGGCCGACCACTGACGACAAGTCACCCTGCTCCAGTGGTCGGTCCAAAGACAAAGGTGCCGTGTCGCGGATGGGTTACGGGTGTGCATGCTTACGCCCCTCTGTCACCCCGGACGGAGTGGTGCGAGGAGAGCGCCGACCGCAGCTCCCCGCGACCGCGACTCCCAAAAAAAGGGCTAGTAATGTAATAAGAGAAAACAATAAAATATTTTTTGACATTACAAAATTATGTAAAAGTAATATATGTCGATTTAAAGCTTTTAGTTCATTTTTACAACGTCCACGGGTAAGCCAAGGGGTAATGAACTGTATTCTTACCCCGTAAATACACGGAAAATTATAAATAAAAGATGTATTATACACATGAGATATTTTCAATAGAGCGTAAATATCAAGGCTACCTTTAATTTACTTGACTGAATTGGGACGCGGTCGCAGCCTTCTGCGAGGTAGTGATCTCGCAGAAGGAGGCGGCGCATCGCCTGCGCGAGGAGCGCAGCCTCGATGAGGCGATCCGCCGCCGGCGACTGGGGCGGCGTAGGCGCGAGTACTTGCGCCTCATGACGCCCTAACCGAGGCCGCGGGTGACATGACCGGGGATTAGTCCGTCACCCGCCAAGAGGCCGACCGCGTGAAGAAAGACCGACGTCCTCCCCGAGGGGGACGTCGGTTGATGGGAGGGTACCCCAAATGGGGGGTATTCCGTCGCCGTCGGGCCGACCACTGATGACAAGTTACCCTGCTCCGGTGGTCGGCCCAATGACGAAGGAGACGTGCACGTGGGTGGGTTGCGGGTGTGCGTGCTTACGCCCCTCTCTCGCCCCGGATAGAATGGTGCGAGGAGCGCGCCGACCGCAACCCACCCCCAAAAAAAATTACTACCTTTAATTTGCTAGTTTATTGATCAAAAATGAACATGGATAATTATGAAAATATAAAGTTATTACAAAACTGTACAAATGGTTTAGTAGTCTAAGTAGCGACCGGGATATTTCTTGTGTTGTTTACAAATGGCTATTCTGAGTCTGTGCGTTACTTATATTTGTTATTTATATTTTTTTTAAAGTTCCTCATGACACCAGGATGTATTGTCTTTCTTAACAACAAATATCTGAATATAAAAAATATTTTATCTATTACACATTAATTGTAAAAGCTAAGAAGACTGTTTGGCAGGATTTTTTTGCTACATCTATCTAATTTTGTTTCAGATGTCTCTACTGAGAAGTATTATATGCCATATAGTAAAAGATGCAAACTTTTTTGCCATATAATAAAAAGACACCTACATACTTTTTTTTTTCATCTGGGCGATTTAAAAAAAAGTATGTAGGTGTCATCTTCTTCATCATAAATAAGTGCTTTTCACTCACTGCCTTTTTCATAGATTAAGTAAAGGCAAAGTCTTCAAACAAAAATATCAACTAAATGAAAATGATGCTTTTAAAGAAATAAATATCAGTTCAGTGAAATAATTAACGTAACCTTTTAAATAGTAGATAATTTTCAATTTTATTGAGACCATTATTAGGTACATTATTGTTAACACAGCTATCAAAATTAGACAAATGTTTCAATTTACATACATACACATTAATTTAAGATAATTATTTTCCTCCACACATGTGATCTACTATAATGAACACAACTAAAATATATACCTAATGTACTAGAAACCCGCCCTCCCTTCGCTTCAGTTTCAGTCGCTTTACCCGCGGCGTAGTTCCCGTTCCTGTGGGCGTACCGGGATAAAATATAGCCTATGTTACTCCCTGATATTATAGCTTCCCATTGGTGAAAGAATTTTTGAAATCGGTTCGGCGGTTTCAGCATGAAAGCATTACAAACAAACAAACAAACATCCTTACTTTCGCATTTATAATATTAGTATGGAAGTATGGATTACCTGATATATAAATCACTGTTTTATAGTGGTATGATCACACTGTGTCAGTCTACAGGTATCTGTCTACAGCCACGGGCCGGTCCTTCCGGGTTAGTACCACAATTTTGCAGAAAATCGACGTTCGAGTAGTAGCAATTTGTTACTGCGCTTCGTTTGATGAGCGAGTGAGCTGGAAGCCCAATTTTTTGAGGGTGTTTGCATGTGATGAGTTTTAGTGATGCCTTTAGTATCACCGAACCTCTTTGCACGCATTCACCCTTTCTTCACGGTAGGCAGCCGCCTTACAAAGGTCCATGAGCGACAGCAACACTTACCGTCAAGTGTACTATTTGCTCGTCTGTCACGGTTTGCAATAAAAAAACTTGTTCCCTGTGGTGATTATATAAGATTCACGGGAAAATTGAGTACCTAAAATTCGCACAATTTCTTTCCCGTGAGTGGTGTAGAGGCAACTAAGGGATTATATATGCAGAGAACATATATGCAAGAGAAGGAAAAAAGCTCGAAATGAAACTCTATGCCAACTCGCCTGACCAGTGTAGTATAGTAGATCAATTTCCTTCCCATAGTGGATGACTCGAGCCCGGCAGTGGAATGAATATGAGTCGTAAAAAAAACACTTATTGTTAAAAATATTTACATAACATATACATACACCATTCATTTAAATTATTCCATCATCATCTCAAATCATATACATCGCACTGCTGGGCCTGGGCCGGTGAAAGAAAGAAAGAAAAATAGTTTACTTCTCCCTCGCAGGGGATACATAATTGTAAAACTTAGTTTAAGTATATTATAGACTAGCAACCCGCCCTCGCTTCGCTTTGAATTCAGTTGCCTTACCCGCGTAATGCCCGTTCCCGTGAGAATACCGGGATAAAATATAGCCTATATTACTCCCTGATATTATAGATTTCCATTGGTGAAAGAATTTTTGAAATCGGCACATTCGTTTTTCAGTTTCTTTATTATAAACATACACACATACAAACTTTTCCTCTTTATAATATTAATATAGATAAGATTACTACTCAGCTTAATGTAATGGTTTTTTTTTTTTTTGTGTGGGCTGCGGTCGGCGCGCCTCCGCACCACTCCGTCCGGGGCGACAGAGGGCTTAAGCACGCAACTCCCGCAACCCACCCGAAAACCACGTCGCCTTCGTCGTTGGGCCGACCACCGGAGCAGGGTTACTTGACATCAGTGGTCGACCCGACGGACTACCCCCTATTGGGGTACCCTCCCATCGACCGACGTCACCCCATCGGAGAAGCTTAATATTATGGTAACACCACAACGCTGTTTTTTCAGCAGCGGCCTGTCGTGTGACGATTATCAGCAAACTCAATGCAGGCTACTTATTCATAAAATACTTTCGTGTTAAAACAAAACGCTTCCTCTTTTAATACAGGAAAGAAATTAACCCCAAAGTTACATGATTGCGGGTTCTAATTTTAGTTGTTCATGTCGTCATTATCATTCATATCATTACAGCTCATATATCCCACTGTTCGGTCGAGCGTTCTCCACAATTGGAAGGAAATTGACCTACTATAACTACGCTGGTCAGACGGGTCGGTATAAGGTTTCATTGCTAGTTTTCCTATTCTTGCAAAGTTGTTATCTGCATATAATAATTGTAAAGACGACTTTTAAAAGACACACGAGCAAGAAAGAGTGTAGTGTACTGCGTTTTTGTCTGTCACCTCATGAAAATTAAATTCCTTAAGTATTCTCAGAAATGAAATTCGCTCGGAGGGTAAACTTAATCATTTGTAAATTACAAATAACAACATAAGATACCTCAGACTGTGTAACAAAAGTTTCTTTAATATTTATCTACGTAGATCGAGTGTCTGGATATTGGTCCAGGTATTCCTCTGCCATTCTACATGTTGCAAAAGTTATAGGCAATAGTTTTATTACCAAGCCAGTAGTAGATACCAGTAGTAGATACCAGTAGTAGATACATAAACAAATAGAGTAATAATTATGAGTCATCCGAACCTAATTTTATAAATACGAAAGTAAATTTGTTTGTTTGTTTATTGCACTTTCACGCCCAAACCACTAAATGGTATATAAAAATTCTCTCACTAATGAAAAACAACATTAAATTAATATAGAATAAATTTTATCCCCATATTCCCACGGACACGAATGCTACTGAGATGAAACCGCAGAAATTTGCTTGTTTTATTAAAATAAAACAGCTTCTACTCCAGAAGATTTTGCGTATTAAAAATAATTCTAGAAATAATATTTCACACAATAAATTTGCATAAAATTATCAAACTAATCTTGATTTATAGATAATATATTTAACTAAGTAACAAAGACAAATTTTAACAACAGCATTGTTTAGTTTTTCATCTTCGTAGATGACTGTAACAAGAATATTATACATAGTCCACTGATTTTTCTCAACACGAACAGTCTTTGATATTAACATAACAATAGATTCAAATGATAACTTCGCAACCGAGATTAGTTACAAGATTCTCATAAAACAACGATGACGTCATCAAAATTAATAAAAATATACATTATTATATACCTCTATGCACCTATTCATAGTATTCCATAACATTTTCCCATTAGATACAATTTAAAGTTTAATAAAAACGCATTTATCTTTTCATCATAATTAAATTAAAATGATAATCAACAATCAACTTACCATGACGGACTTGTTTACGTTGATAAATAACCATAATTATTCGTATTAAAGATATCTAAATCCCTAATTATTAGAAAAATGACATATTCAGCGTTTCTTTTGTTATTTAAAACTTTATCTTTTGATATAAGAAATTGACAAGTTCTTGAATAAAATTATGCTATTTCTGTTAAACAAACATGTCATTATGACAATAAAATGCATTTTATTAGCAGATCAGATATTTAAGTTGCTAATGTGGTGTATTATATTACGAAAAATAAATAATAGCACCCGATTCAGCAAAATTTATTTTAATAATATGATAATTTATTTTTTATTTGAACATTTTTTAAATTATTGTAGATAAAATTTAATTTATTTGGCATCGCATATTGTTGCGTTGTTGCTTATTTATTATATTTAAAAACATTTAACACTTAATAACAACTAATTGTGATTAACGATGTAAAATAATAATGCTTTTTTCTATAAACTAAAGTTTTAGTGTAGTGTATAATTTTTATATAATAAATTTTTGGTAACAGCGTGTTTTAATTTATTACACCCTTATGTCAACATACAAATTAATTTCTTTTGACTATCCCTTTTAATAAACAATTTGTGCAAACATTCAACTTGTAAACTTAGTTTGTGCTCCCGAATGGGAATTTTAAATCAAACAATACTGTAATAATTACATTAGAAGATATTTTTTTGTTTTTGTAGTTATAAGTAGAAAAATAATGTTTTACTTACATCATGATCCGGAACGTATGTGTAAACATGCAGCTTATCAATCCTGATAGTACCCTGGAATGGATACAGCAATGAGCCTCGAGGAAGTTCAGCTGATGTCCAGACACTCACGGAGGCCTCTCGCCCCCTCGCTCCACCCGGCCTTAAAGCCAAGCTTAAATCTTGTGGAATAAGCACCAACGTCTCCATCTTCAAAAATCACTTCAGTCTTACAAAAGTTCCACCCACAGTCGCGTCAAATATGAGATGTTGTATAAAATATGACTGTTCTCGTCCATCACAGTTAATGAGGATAAATAAATTAGTATACAAAAAAAAGCCGGGACGTCGTTCCGATTATCGGTTAGCGATGTCGCCAACGAAATATCGGCGGTCCGTGATCGATCGTCCGGTGAAATGTCGTTAAATATTAATCACAGCGCGCAAGTTATTTTTTGTTACACTTCTTTTAAACGGGTTCAAGAGTTATAAGAAAAAAATGCGCGAATATATCGTACTATATGTGAGTTCGATGATTCGGTACAATATTACATGACGACTCTGGGCGGGTACAGCACGGCGCATGCGCGGTAGGATGCGCACGCGCTCTTCTCTGAACGTGCACTGAAGGAAGCGCTAACATTGACCTTAGCCGCGGCCGTGATCGCGTTTACAGTTCATTTTTTGTTCGATAAAAAGGAGAGGAGTAGAGCCCTACAAATATCGATGAAAGTATTTATGTGCGAGTTTCAACCTTGTGTCATCATTAACAAGGCACACCTGTGAGCCGGTTTATTTTTGTAAGGTGTATAGTAAGGTGCTCCCCTCCAAAGGCGGCACCTGCCTGACTGTGTGCCGCCCGTCAGAGCAGCGTAGAACGCTGCGCTGTGCAGCCGTATAAAAGACACCTGTGTATTTAATTTAATTCAATTATTCATGATATTTTTTTAAGATAAATACCTAACGATATTGACCGCTCTATATCAAAACTGTTGTTTATATTACTAGTAATTTTATTAAGGAGAAGTTTTCTATATGTAAATTTGATATAGTTGCGCGAAATAATTACTGCTTTACTGAATTATTAATTAATGTCTCCGGAGAAATAATTATTACTAATATGTAATATACGATTTTTTAATTCAAGTATACATTTACAAAAAAAACCCGGCTAAGTGAGAGTCCGAGACCTATGGTTCCGTACCATTATCGATGAAAATGGCGTTTGTTGTATGGGAACCCAAACAAATATTAAAATTATTTTGTTTTTAGTATTTGTGGTTATAGCGGCAACAGAAATACATAATGTGTAAAAATGTCAACTGTCTAGCTATCGCGGTTCTTGAGATATAGCCTGGTGACAGACAGAGGGACGGACAGACAGCGAAGTCTTAGTAATTGGGTCTCGTTTTTACCCTTTGGGTACGGACCCTAAAAAGCAACATTTGTACAAAGAAAGACTGTATTGTAGAGAAATCACAAAAATATATAATTAGCTGTGCCAAGATACAATTGTAGTGAGGCGGCGGATCGCCTGCGCGAGGAGCGCAGCCTCGATGAGGAGATCCGCCGCCAGCGACTGGGGCGGCGTAGGCGCAACTACCTGCGCCTCATGCCGCCCTAGCCGAGGCCGCGGGTGACGTGACCGGGGATTAGTCCGTCACCCGCCGAGAGGCCGACCGCGTGAGGAAAGACCGACGTCCTCCCCGAGGGGGGGACGTCGGTCGATGGGAGGGTACCCCCATAGGGGGTATTCCGTCGGGCCGACCACTGATGTCAAGTAACCCTGCTCCGGTGGTCGGCCCAACGACGAAGGCGACGTGGTTTTCGGGTGGGTTGCGGGAGTTGCGTGCTTAAGCCCCTCTGTCGCCCCGGACGGAGTGGTGCGGAGGCGCGACGACCGCAGCCCACCCACAAAAAAAAAAAGGAAAAGATACAATTGTAGTAATAAAATTAAAAAATCTTTCTTTTGTTTGGATGAATGAACTGGTGACATTCAGTCTATATTTGTTATTTAACTTGTTACGTATTTTATTTTTTTTAAATTCATGTTTTGCTTCTAGTAGTAGTGGTAGTTTTTAATAGTAGTTGCTAATAGTAGGTATCTAGTAAACAAACAACAAAACACATATACCTACTTAAAATTTTTCTTACTTTAAATTTTTTATACTCAATATTTCGTATGATCACATCGGCTCCTATACGTCCCATTTCTGGGCTCGAGTTTCCTCCATAATAGGAGGGATATTGGCCTACTATGCCACGCCGGTCAGACGGGTTGGTATTAAGTTTTATTTCGAGTATTCCTTCTCTTGCATAGACGTTATATGCATATTGTATCCCTTATTCGTCTTTTACGACATCCATGGGCAAGATAAGGAGTAGTGAATTGTATTCTTAACCCTTCATTACACGGAAAGAACATTTACTTAGTTTTTAAATATATATTATTTAACTTTACATATTTTGCTTGTATTAATGTTAGTTTTTAATAGTAGTGCTAATAGTATTAGTTTTATAGTTTTTTTTTTTTTTTTTTTTTAGTTTAATAGTAGTGCTAGTAGTATATAGACTATGTAATAAAATGTTTATTTTTAGATATTTAATTGAATTTAATTTTTAATATTAGTACTTTTTAATTTTTAGTTACCTACTTGAAGTTTCGTATACCTTATAGCAAATATGCTGTAGAATTTCATGTCTGTAGAAGTGTAGGAGTTTATCAAAACGAATTTTTATTTAATATCCAGAAGCATCTCAATTCAAAATAAGTTTTTTTTTTAAACACACATATTCGCAATGAGAAAAGGATAAAATTCCAATTATGATTTTTAATAATTACATTCACATGGCTTATTAAATGTGTGAAATTAAACTTTTTTTATGGGCTTTATAGCGTTTAATTCGATTTTTACTATCTCGATGTATACTTTGTAAGTACCATTGGTTTATATGGTTTTGATCGCAAGTGTGGTTACTAACTTTATATCTGTGCCTACTCATAGAGTTTTCAACGTCTATTTTAAAATACGACCACGTCCTATATACGAAATATGAAACATTTTAGACTATACCTGTTTTAGGTGTTACTAACCCGTGTTACCTATACCTATTTTTAAATGCAAAAGCGATGATAACTTATGATTGCTTATTCAAAAATGGCTGACTGTTTGACTATTGCATTTGTTAAAAGTAAAGTAAAGGTATATGTATTATATTCTCAAGCAATCTCCTTGTCAAGAAGTAATAAATTTTATTGAAAATCAGTTAAATTTGAATAAATAGATTTAATAAAAAGATGGATAGGTAGAAAGACTTTATGGTAAACTAGTGTTTCATCATCATCATCATCGCAGCCCACATACTTACCACTATTGGGCTCGGGCCTCCTCCACAATGGAAGGGAATTTGAGCTACCATGCTGGTCAGACATGTTGGTATAGGGTTTCATTTCGAGTTTTTCTTCTTTTGCACAGATGTTATGTGCATATTATATCCCATAGTCGTCTTTTATGACATCCACAGGCTAGATAGGGAATGGTGAATTATATTCCTACTCCGTCTCCAGTTCACCACACGGAAAACTAGTGTGTACTCAAAATATAATATATTTATAAATCAATTCTAAATGATATTTCTCAATGGTATCACAGAGTTGTAGCAAAAGTAAATTACAAAAATCACATGGTTAGCTACTATTAATATTGTTGATATTTTGTCTTATAGTACCTTTTTTTTATTGCCAACGGTGGCAAACGAGCAAGCAGCACACCTGATGGTAAGTGATGCTGCCGCACATGGACCTTGGACCTTTGCAATACCAGGGGCACAGCTAAGCCGTTGCCTACCGTGAAGGAAATACTCTTCTTAAACCTCGTTTAAAGAAGGACATGTCATAGCGCTCGGGAAACACAGCAGCAGGTAGTTCATTCCAGAGCCTGCACGTACGTGGGAGAAATGAACGCTGGAAACGTACAGTTGAAGACCATAACGTTTCCAGGTGAAATGGATGAACCCGGCTACGATGTCGATTGGTACGTTGGTAGAATGGTGACGGTGGTACCAAGTCAAACAGTTCCTCGGAGCACTCCCCGTGAAAGAATCGGTAGAGTACACAGACAGTACAGACAGTACCTACTTAAACAATGGTTTCATGCTGTCCCTTAGAATTGAATGATAATTTTTAGTGTTTTATATCATACTAGTTACTGCCCGCGACTTCGTCCGCGTGGAATAATTACTTTGGGGTAATGCTAACTTTAACCGGTAACTTTTTTTACGTAGAAGGCAAAAATATTTTAAAATTTAACCTTTAACGTAGCGCACGCAGTGAAAGCTTTCAAAAGAAAACCCAATTTTGAAACATTTGTCATTGGTACTCCGCTCCCATTGGTTTAAGTGAGATGATGTATAAGCCTATAGTTTTCAAATCGAACCAGTAGTTCCTGAGATTAACGCGTTCAAAAAAACAAACTCTTCAGCTTTATGTATTAGTATAAAATAGATATTAACTGACCTGTGCACCTTTGTTAGCATAATAAAAAGAGAGGGAGACATAATAAAAAGAGAGGGAGACATAATAAAAAGAGAGGGTGACTATGTATAATGCGCAGTTAATAAAATCTTTCAAAAGAACAAAATTTTCTCCGTTTTTGGAACATTGATCATTAATGCTCTACGCTTATTCATCCTTGTTCCGTGTGGTGACAGAGTAAGAATACAATTCACCACTCCTTATCTTACCCCTGGGTGTCTTAAAAGACGACTAAGGAATATAATATGCATATAACATCTGTGCAAGAGAAGAAAAACTCGAAGTAAAACCTTATACCAACATGTCTGACTAGCATGGTATAGTAGGCCAACTGCCCTCCTAGTGGGGAGGAGGCTCGAGCCCACTAGTGGGATATGTATGAGCTGAGGCGATGATGAGACGCTTATACATCCTACCATGGTATTTACGTTTTTTTCTTTTTTATTAGGACTTATCCCACCACACATTCCCACCACTATAACTCCTGTAAGCCAGGTTCCACAATGGTCTCTGTATCCGTCCGTATCCTGTTTGACCGTCCGGCACACCCAGAAAATGCTTTATCTTGAGACCCACAATAAATTTAATTAGAAAAGAACAACAGGAGTTTGAGAGATTCCACTTCTCTCCCATTTAAATCGGGAGACGTAGAAAGAGAGAAAGTAGGCTAATAAACCAGTAAACAAGGGGATGTACAACTATGTGAAGCGCTGCAGTATAGCACCATGGATTTAACAGAGCTTGAAGGATCTATATGTGAGCTTTAGGATTGGTTGCAATAATTGATTTGGCAAAAACCCCTGAACACATGGAAATTTTCTCGAGTTGCTACAAGGCCAGTATATATAAAACTATATTTTATAACCATCCTCAATAAATCTGTCTAATAAATCTAAGAATAAAATAATTTTCAAATTCGAATCAGTAGAACCACGTTTAACCAATCAAACTCTAAAAATGTCTAATATAAGTATAGATAATTAGATACTATATATATTATTTGATATCTCAAATGAAAAAAGATTAAAAATAGAGAGAACTCAGTGTTTTCTTTTAAGATGTTTCTTGGTTTTCGCTTACGATCGCCATATTAAATTTTGTTTTAAAAAGAATGCCTAATGATAATCACACCTTTATTTTTACTGTAATTTTCTTAATTATTTAGACAATTATATTTAAAACAAGCGACCCGCCCTCACTGCCCTTAAATACCAGCCCCTTTGACCCCAAATTGTAAGCCTGCAGTATCTCCTAAGATTCTTCGTAATGTTCATTACCCAGAACAAACAAATTAACAAACTATTACAGCTATGTTCTAAAAGTAGGAATGGTACTCCGATAGATGGTAGGTACAAATAACGTGTGTGACAGTAAATAAGTTTTATTCAATTCTCGTTAAAAGCAAATAACGAAGCAACATAAGTAAATGAAATAAATAACTTCTGATGTAAAACAATCTAATTTTAACAGGGAACAAAAGACTAACCATACGGTACGTACCACTGCTGGGCTCGAGCCTCCTTCACAATAGGAGGTAAATTAACCTAACTATACCATGCTGGTCAGATAGGTTGGTATAGGTTTCTGTTTCGAGTTTTCTTCCTCTTGTATAGATGTTATACCTATGCGTATTATATCCCTTAGTCGTCTTTTACGACATCGACTGGTAAGATAGGGAGTGATGAATTGTATTCTTACTCAGTCATCACACGGACAAATAATAATAATATATTTATATCAACAAGAAATGCTATTTTACAGAATTGATTACAGTAGTCCCTGAAATAGGCTAAGGCCTGTATCTCAGGAGCCAGAGCTGCGGGTTTACAAATTTTAGTTTACAAAGTATCATCTTTTCCTATTTTACTATGAGGAAAGGAAATAATGGTGTCCATTCTATTCTTACTCCATTGCCACACGGATAAGTAACATTAGGCACCTATCTAGTTAACGTGTTTTAATTTCAGAATATACTATTTTAGAATAAAAAAATCGGCCAAGTGCGAGTCGTACTCGCGCACGAAGGGTTCCGTGCCATTGACTATACAAGTGCCCACCTATGGCCATTATCGATATCGAGCAAAAAAGGGCAATAAAATCGCGTTTGTTGTATGACAGCCCCCTTAATTATTTATTTTATTTTGTTTTTAGTATTTGTTGTTGTAGCGGCAACAGAAATACATAATTTGTAAAAATTGCAACTGTCTAGCTATCGCGGTTCTTGAGATGCAGCCTGGTGACAGGCAGACGGTCGGACAGACGGACGTACAGACAGCGACGTCTTAGTAATAGGGTCCCGTTTTACCCTTTGGGCACGGAATCTTAAAAAGATGGTATGATTTTTTTTTACAGAGTTTATCGTGTTTGAACCTACTTGATTTTTACGTATGGGACATTTTGAAATCATTTCAGCGGTTATGGTCACGGGAGGACAAAGTCTAGAGTTATCAGACAAAATTTAAAATGCCTGATTAACCTAAAATATCCTGATTTTCTACTGAAAATCCTAAGATTTTATTGCAATTTGTGAATATTTTCGCAAACGTAATTTACAACTTTGTGGAAAATATCAAATATTTTTTCGTTTCTGTAAATTGATTGCAAACTTCCTAAAATTTTGAGAATCCCTAAATCCGCCCATAATCCTAGGTTAAGCCTAAAAATTCTGAAAACTCAAATCATAGGATAAATTTTGAGTAAATAGTAATTTTAAGCAAGTCTGACGCGATTTAAAATAAAATAAAAACGCGACAAAATCCGTAAAAATACTGTTATTTCACACGACAAAAGCGTAAATATCAAAATTATTAAGAAATATAGTATCTAATATAAATAACTGGTTTGAAATACGGTATCCTTAAATGTCATATGTACAAAACCTTATTGATAAATCTGAGGTATTTAAAGGAAAATAATCAAACAAAAATGATCGATATTGCTCAGAACCGTGGTGTTATGATATCGGATCCTCTACGTTCAGACCGCAGCCTTAACACTGAAACCACATACCGCTTAACCTAATTTCAATCTTAACGTATATAAAATAAAACTCAAATTAAATTTTTAATTTGTGTTAACACATGATACGTAATGTCGACGACCTGTACACACCTGCCGGCAACCGCAATCCAACTTGAACTATATTAGGTATGTTATAGGAATTTAAAAACGTTTTGTCCACTTACAAACATGCAACGTGACTACTGGATATTTAAATTTGTAAGTACTAGCTTAAATACCTAGTATCAAATATTTTTAAGGGACTTTTTATCATGCTCGTTATGACAACGGTCCCTACGTACCTACATAAAGACATGTCAAAATGGCATTTTTTATTGTATTATGCTTTAGATTTTCAATACATATGCAGTATGAAATGTACGTAATAAAAAAATGCCATTTTTGAAATATCTTTTTTATGTAGGTACGTAGGGACCGTCGATGAGTATTGTATGAGATTCCATTCCATCACGCTGGATTATGTAACGCTCGTTCGAGTATCTAAAGGCGGCTCTCATCGACTAATGTAGAATTTTTAAATTCATTATCATCATTCAGCATTTCAGCTCATATAAGTCCCATTGTTGGGCCCGAGCCTCCTCCATTGAGGAGGAGGAGAGAGATTGACTTAGTATATAATTTTCTTTCTCTTACATAGATGTTATATGCATATTTAATGCCTTAGTTGTCTTTTACGATACCCACGAACATGGTTGGGGTGAATTTTATTCTTACTCCATCGCCACACGGAAATATTAGGTATATTTTTAGGGTTCCGTACCCAAAGGATAAAAACGGGACCCTATTACTGAGACTTCGCTGTCCGTCCGTCCGTCCGATACAGATGTATCGGGCTGTATCTCAAGAACGCTGATAGCTTGACAGTTGAAATTTTCACAGATGATGTATTTCTATTGCCGCTATAACAACAAATACTAAAAATAAAATAAAATAAATATTTAAGGGGGCTCCCATACAACAAACTTGATTTTTTTACCGTTTCTTGCTTGATACTAAAAACGGTGACAAGTAGACGCTTTAACTATTCACATAATATTTAGCTTTATGTTTTCTTTAAATATAATTAATTAAAATAAAATAAATAATTAAGGGGGCTCCCATACAATAAAAGAGGTTTCCGCCGTTTATTTAGATAATGGTACGGAACCCTTCGTGAGCGACTCTGACTCGCACTTAGTCGGTTTTTAGATTGGATACGACACAAATTACGATTAGTTAGTGCAACATTTTCAAATAATTTATAAAAAATTGTAATTTAAATTTTCATTAACCTCCCAACGAAATGAGTTTACACTTCTGTCCTGTGGTTTTAAGCACAGGTCAATTTTTATTTTATCAATAAAGATAACGTATGCCTATTGTTTTATTTTAAAAATATTAATTTTTCTCGTACTAAAAAACATTTTTTAATAATCTTTAACTTAATTGACTGCACAGATGGCGTAGTGGTTAAGATAGCGACCTACAGCGCCAGTGTCGAGGGTTCGAATCCCACGCGGGACAACACTTTGTGCGATCCACAAATTGTTGTTCTGAGTCTGGATGTAATTTGTGTCCGTTAATTATATGTTTGTAAAGTTCCTCGCAATACAAGGATTATTTCCTTAGTGCAGGGTGTTGTCTTAAATAAATAAATAAATAAATGCACTCATCATCATCATCATCTCAGCCCATATACGTCCCACTGTTGGGCTCGGGCCTCCTCCATAATGAAAGGGTAATTGACCTACTATATCACGCTGGTCAGACGTGTTGGTATAGGGTTTTATTTCGAGTTTTCCTTCTCTCGCATAGATGTTATATGCGTTTTATATCCCTTAGTCGTCTCGTACGATCACCCACAGGTAAGATAGGGGGTGGTGAATTGTATTCTTACTCCGTCACCACACGGACGATAAATGCACTAAAAAAATTAAATTAAAAAAGAACACTTACAGTCGGAACAATCACTTGTGGATCGCATAACATCTCTTTGTGGGGATTTGAGCCACGAATGGTGTTCTTCTCTAGCCTATATATCTGTATGTGAATAGATACGTCCTAAGATTGGGCACGTGTTTTCTTTGCAATGAGTAGAAAATTGAACTACCTTTATTATCTCATCATCATTATCCGTTCTTAGGTATACGTCTCACTGGGTCTTCTCCCCCCCCCCCCCCACCATACCTAAAGGGTATGGTGAGGGGGGGACGACGACGACATTGACTTTAACTTGCTAGTCAGACGTGTTGGCATTGGGTTTTGTTTCGCATTCCTTCTCTTGAGTAAATAGCAGGTATACCTGTACATACTTTATCCCTTAGTCATTTTTACAATACCCACGGGCAAGAGAGGGAGGTGATAATGTGTTATTCCATCACCACACACAAGTGTGGCACTATTAGGTATTAGGTTACTGAATTTTCCCTCCTATTGTGAAGGAAGTTCGAGCCCTTTGGTAGTAACAAACATATTTATTTGAGCTAAAATGACACATTGATCAAACTGTTTGATGTAGGTTTCTATTTTGGGGTTTTATTCTTTTGTAGGTAGGTCCGATGTTAGTTATTAACATACCTATTTAAGTGATCTTTTACGACATCTACGGGAAAGGAAGGGTTGGTGAACATTCTTACTCCGTTACTACAAGGAAACTATAGGTAAAGGTATTGTTTTGTCACCTCTATACGTCGGCTTGGTTTACTTTTTAACTTTAAAAAATCTCTCAATCATAGAATAGGTCAAAATAGATACACACATAGTTTATATGATCAACTTAAAATATTTGTTTATGGATTATAAAAATAACCTCGTCTGTTAAAAATATTATTATTAAAGTCAGCACCCTGCACTGAGATACCTACATAATTTATTAATATCTACTACCTATTATACATTTTTATTTGTTTAATTTTGAATTTGTTTACGATAGAAGTTTATGTTTGATAGCAATTGATGTTTAGGTTCAGTTATTATTAAATTGATAGATTTTAATTCAAATCTTTTATTATGTATAAACCCTGCGCCTCCCACTTACGTACCTACCTATTGTCATTTTTTTACATTTTACCTTAAATTACCTACTAGCGGATCGGAACGCGAGCGCACTGAGAAGACTTGATTGTCTTGTCAATATATAGTTTATATTTTATTTGGAATCTTCAGACCTTATTCACGGACGTCAAGGACTTTATGCCAGTGGTCCGCTCAATGGCGAATATGGTGGGTTATTGGGCCGCACGCCGATCTTTCGTCACCCCGTTCTAAATGGGCAGCATGTCTATTAATCATAGAATACCCAAAAAAAGGGTAGGGCTTACCCGCACCTACTTTCATCAATGTTTACAAATTACAGACATTAATTGCGCCTAAACTCAAGAAAAGTAATTGTAGGTAGATCGTAAATTATAAGTTCAAGTGCACAGATGGCGTTGTAATTAAAATATCGACCTACCGCGCTAGTGTCTTGGGTTTGAATCCCACAGAGGACAATACTTTGTGCGCTCTACAAATTGTTGTTCTGAGTCTGAATGTAAATTGTTCCCAGTAATTGTATGTTTGTAAAGTCTCTCGTAATACAAGGATTATTACAGAGTCTTTTAAAAAAGAAGAAAAGTACAATCTTACATTAAATAGGTACTTATTTCTGATGGGTAATTGTCCTGAATGTGAAACAAAATAATATCCAGCACGAGAGGTTTTTAATAAAAGGGTAAAAATATTTGAATGAGACAATAGCGAAAAAATAGAATAATTTGTTTAGGATATTCTTTCTTTGTTTAAATTATTATTTTGCCTTTCACTGTCCACATATCTGCCTACATATTAACTGCATATTGTAATCCCTTAGTCGTCTTTTACGATATAGCGGCTGATGAATTGTATTCTTACTCAGTCACCACATGAAATGACTTTAATAAAGATAAAACCTTATTAAACCTATCAATAAATATTTAAACTCCGACACAGTTGTCAGACCTACTAGTTTAGGTAAATCTATAATTTTATAATTATTATTTTATAATAGTTATTGCATGTAATTAATTTTGATACAATAGGTAGGTTTGGTGATGGAGTAAGAATATAATTCATCACTCGCTATTTTGGCCGTGGATGTCGTATAAGACGACTAAGGGATAAAATAAGCATATAACAATTGTGCAAGAGAAGGAAAACTCGTAAGTAAACCTTATTCCAACACGTCTGACCAGCGTGGAATTGTAGGTCAATAACCCTCCCTTCACGGAAGAGGCGTGAGACCAACAGTGGGCCATTTATAGGCTATGATGATGATGATGATGAGGTAGGTAAGTACCTACCTATTATTAATAAAAATAATATATGATATTTTTATTCTTATAATAGTAGGTAGGTACCTACTAATACTAAATGCTTAATCAAGATGAACTATTAGTAATTAGGTACGTACCTATTTAATACCTCTAGCGTTTAGTTACCTTAGCGTTTATTACAACATTAGATACTCGTGCAGAGTATCTAATGTTGTAATAAAACTAACATATTCCTTTTCATACGAGGTATTACAGGCATATATCATTTCTCTTGGAATCGATTTAAATACAATTACAATAAAATTATCATAGAGATGACCAATAGATTTAAACTGGCAAAAATGTTAACGAATTTCGAGTTGAACTGCGCATACGCATAGTGGGAGGAGTTTGAGGCGTGGTCTGCGTAGCACGGCCTCTTACGGTGCGTTACCGGTGAGCGAGCTATTGTTAGCGTGAATCGTATTTTATTTGTCAGTGAATGTGTTTCGAATCATTATTTGGTAGTTATTTGTTAAGTGTACGCCTACTTAGATGTAGAGTTACACAGTGATTCAAAATTGTTATGGTTGTGATTCAAAAGTTTGATGTGGTTTATGGAATGTTATTGAAAAGTGTTTATCAAAATATTACAGCAAAAAATGAATAAATAGTTTTCAAATACAATGAATACATGTTATTTAAATAGGTAGATACCTATTTTAAGTAGTACCTAAACATTTATTTAATTATTAGATATCTAATATTATCAAATATAGGTATCTCATAATATTTAAGTATTCAATAAAAAAATAGTTTCGAGTTTAATGATATTTATCTCATTCATTATTATTCATCCCGTCTCATAGGTACCTATACCTAGGTACCTACATCCCACTGTTGAGTTCGAGCCTCCTTCATAGCCTATAGGAGGGATGTTATACCTACCAACTCTACCAAGCTGGTCAAAATAAGATGGTATAAGGCTTCATTTCAAGTTTTCATTCTCTTGCATAGACGTTATATATGTAGGGGAGACCGGGGCTGGATATTACAGGGGCAGGTTGTTACAGGGGCAGGTGGTTACAGGGGCAGGTTGTTACAGTGGCAATGGCTGCGAAACAGGGAGCGCAATATTAACTTTAGAAAGAGACAAATACTCTCGTCGTCGCTGGCTAGCGTATCGCGAGAACCAGTAGCGCCAACATTTTTGTGAGAGGAGCCTGCGCATGTCGCCATTAAAATTGCAGGTTAGTAAAATTTTACACTTTTAATAATATTGGTTTACAAGCTATGTTTCATAATGTCAGAGATGTCCTTGTTGTGATTTTTACTCCCTAATGCTTTCGTTTTGTAATGAATATACGTTTTTACATCTATATTTATTGATGTTTTTACTGCATAACCTTAAATGGTCAGATTTGGCGTTGGAGCTAAAAGTTACATTTGCTCGGGGCAGGTTGTGACATCATTTGTGTTACATAATTATGTCTTTTTTTATAGGATGAGGTCGTATATACGAAAAACTGAGCGGGGAAAAATATCTAAAGACATTTACGAGCAGCAACTATATTGGAGGAGGACAAAACGAAAAAAGGTTCGTAGTATCGCAAAAGACTTCGAATTATGTCATATGTCCCTAACAAGATACTTAAAAAAAAAAGAAAAGAAGCAAAAGAGAAGGGCATATCAGTGGAATCTCTCTCAGTCGGCTACCAAAGAAATAGACAAGTTTTCGACGATGAGCAAGAGGCCATACGTATTGTTAACTAATATGTACAAGAGTCTTCACTTTGTTTTTACAAATATTAAATTTGTATTTTAGTTTCATTTTAGATTATTATGTATTCATTGTAATGAGGCAAGACTGCTTTCTAGACATATGTTATTTAAATTAAGAAAAGTAAGTAATTATGACGATTGTTCCTAATAAAAACCCATATAATACGTTTGTTTTTTATTGGAACAACTTGCCCCGTGTAGTGTAACAACCAGCCCCAGGCACGGGGTTGAATGTTACACGGTTTTTTTTCCACAAATCACACAGTTATGTCATCACTATTAGTCTACAACATAACATTTATTTTAAATAAAGATCCTGAATAGTTACTTTACCAAACAAGCCTATACCTAGGTAAAACAATCAAAACAATTAAAAAATATGGTAGTTTGTAAAAAAAATGTCACTACCAGCCCCGGTCTCCCCTACCTACATTATATGGGTACCTCAGTCGTCTTTTACGACATCCACGGGTAAGAGAAGGAGTGGTGAATTGTATTCTTACTCCGTCATCACACATTTATCTACCTACCTATTAACTATTAACTCGAAATAAAATCCTACTACCAACTCGTCTAACCAGCATGGTCATACCTAGTCAATATTGCTGCTATTAGGGAAGAGGTACAAGCCCAGCAGTGGAAGGTATATGCGCTGATATTATGATGATTATTAACTTAAACCAAATTTTAATAGTTACTTCCTAGTTTTATTACCTACGTATTTCATTGTTCTTTCACAAGAACTGCCCCATAAGAGTATGTTTAAACCCCGATTACAGAGATCCTACTGCTTTTTAAATTTGATATTTTGACTATAGGTAATAATTGAAAATTCTCAACATTGTAGATTTACAACCTAGTTGAGAGCCCTCTGCGCTCACCCATAGACCGGGTTAAGCTGTGAAAGACATCTGCGGCTAACAGCTAAACACACACACAAAAAAAACACAGATACCTACCTATACCTATTGGAGGCTATGATATCGTTCAGCTTGCTACAAAATACTTCTATTAATCATTATTAATTTTATTTTTTTTTTCACTTCCTATTCGCTTAAACATATTTCCCGAACAAATCTTTTAAGATTTAATGTGAATTCATGATATTTTCAATATTTAGATGTATACCTAACTTAATGTAAAATTATTTCCCGGACATAATTATCTCTGAACCAAATAAGTGCGCAATACCATATATATCTACATATATTGGTAGGTGTATAGGTAGGTACCTACCTATACAAAATATTCCGAATGAACGGAAACCTTTAAACGACAATAATCGTCGGTAAAATAAATTAAATGCTCAAAAACCAGTTCAATACAAATATTTTTTAATACACTCCCACTTAAAAGGTATTTCCATTTAGGTAATTACTAAATCGAAAATATTCATTAAGTACCTATTTATTACATATATTATGGTAAGTACTTAAGTACATATATTATGATTATTATATGCAAATTCGGGGTCGGTTTTTTGGGCTAATCCGAGCTAGCAGTATTCTGTAGAATACGTAGGTACTTAGGTAGGTATTTTTTATAGAAATATTATCTTAGTAATCCAAACAGATAAGAATATAAGAAATTCTAATAGATAGGTACCTAGCCCGCAGAATTAGCACGTTGAAATGGCAATGGGCAGGCCACATCGCTCGCCGAACTGACAACCGTTGGGGAAGAGAGATTCTTGAGTGGCGACCACGAATCGGACGGCGCAGCGTAGGACGGCCCCCCACTAGGTGGACTAATGACATTCTCAAAGTCACAGGGAACCGTTGGATGCAAGTGACACAGGACCGTTCCGAGTGGCATTCTCATGGGGAGGCTGCTATGTCAGCAGTGGACGTCTGTAGGCTGATGGATGGAAAAGGTAGGTATTAGATCATTTAGCTTATTTAAGATTTTACTGCATATTTATTTCGCCCTTCAAAATTCCTATATAATAAGTAGGTACCTACGTAATAAGCAATGCTAAAATCACTTTTAACACACCTTATGTAGATAGTAGGACATAAATATGTTTCTCATGCAATCATATGCAGTTGACGCCATTATTTCATATGAATAAAGTAATAATGATAATTAAGTATCTGAGAGTGTACAGTAATGCCCCATTACTAAGTATTTTTATTAGAATCGACAAGGTTTTATAGCATTACGTTTCTTAATTAAAAAATAATAACGACTTTGTAAAATAAGTTTATATTCACACCTTTGCAAAATAAATATATTTAATGAAACCATAGAGTGATTTAGTGAAATCATACAACACTATCTTTCTCACCATCGAAGCTATCATTACCTAAAGTACCTAATTATATATACTTAAGACATTCTAAACTATGTAAATAGTTATTTAAGATAAATAATAATTTAAAGAAATAAATAAATAAACATGGCAGTGTCATGTTTATTTACCTATTTAGTTTGGAATCAGCAATAAAAGAACAAATGATTTACTAAACGAACCACAACTAGAGATTGCAAACAGTGCCTTTTTGGGCAGCCACCGGGTCCGATTATTCTTACCGGGCTCGGTCACCGGACCCGGTAAGAATAGCCAGCTTTTTAAGATCATTCTTTCAGACAGAAAAATAATTATTTTGCCTTATGCAAGTTAGAATATACTTTTTGTTTTTCGTTACATTTTGTTAGTTGAGACTATACAAGTTTGATTGTTTACAATTAAAATACAGCCTAGCTTATAATATTTCGCTATTTGCTCAATTAGTAATTGTAACACTAACTAGTCTTAATAACCAAAGTTTAAGAAAAAACATAATATGTACCTTACTTATAGCATATAAAAATTTGTTTTGTTTATACCAAAGCTAACATAGTTTATCTATCTATCTAAGTTGTTATGACACCATTTGTAGGTATTTTAAGCTGCGTTATTAGTTTCTTATTTTAATACTATGTTTTCAAATAGACACTGTAAGGAGTAAAGAGAAAAATCTGCTTGTTTAAACTTATAAAAATGAATAATTACTAACACTGATGTTACTTCTCCGTCCATAAGTAAAAGTAATCAATTATGTATTAAGTGTGATTTTGAGACTTGAGTGAGACTGATTATTGTGATAACTGTTCATAAGCCAGTTTAAAATAAATATTAACCTTGGATCGTTGTCTTTTTCCATTCTTTAAATTTCTTCAATTCTTTAAAAGTTTTACTCGCTATTACAACCCGGCCGGCGGACTCGGCCGGGTTGGCGACGAATGCAACCAGGCCCGGCTGGGTTGAAACACATACCGGGTTACAATCTCTAACCACAACTAAGTATGAAAAAACTCTTTAAAAGTATACTATTTGTTTTAGTATATGTTACTGTAAAAGAAAATATACATACACTAGCAACCCGCCCTCGCTTCGCTTCGGTTATAGGTTATAGTCGTTTTACCCGCGTAGTTCCCGTTCCCGTAGGAATACCGGGATAAAATATAACCTAGTTTACGCCTGATATTATAGCTTTCCATTGGTGAAAGAATTTTTGAAATCGGTCCAGCCGTTTTGAAGATTACCCGGAACAAACAGACAGACAGACAAAAATTTTTTAATTGCTATTTTAGGCATAGGTGTCGTGCAAATAACCGTGTGCGCATGAAAAAACCCTATTATTTTGACATTACAAACAGACACTCCAATTTTATTTATTGGTATAGATTAAAGAAAAAGCAATTTTAATCTTTATTACATTCCATGGGTAAAAACCCTACGATAAATGAAACGTAATTAATAGATTACCTGCTAAAAAAAATATTATTAATAATTCAGTCATCCTATTTTCGCAAAAAGTCAGAATATTTCATTGATATTGGATACATTTAATATCTAAAAACTATCGTATTTCTGACAATAAATACCCATTGCCTATATTAGTGGTACTAATAACTGGTAATTTCTATGAATAATAAAATATTAGAATGTATTTTAAGAAACTACCGTTCGTAACTATACTTACCATTCATAAAAGGAATTTACTTTTTCCTCATTTTGTTACCACACCTGTCAAACTACTTATGGAAACATACAGTACTATAATTTGTACTGAAATGATTGATACTTATTACATATTAAGGGCAACCTGACTAATCGGGCAATAATCGATATTGAAAAAAAAAACCTAGTGTTTTATCTACTCTACTCATTATCATCCTCGTCGTAATTCAATCTTTCGGCCACTATTGCACGTAAGCCACATGTTTTGTCACAAAGTGTGCTCCTATGCCACCTGCATCAAATAATGCCCAACAATTTTCACCAGGTCGTCGGTCTAACTAGTAGGAAGGCATCCTCGTCACTCGAGTCTTCGCCAGTGGTTGTCGGTTCATCAAGCGATGTGACTTGCCCATTGCCACTTCAGCGTGCTAATTCTTCGTGCTATGTCGGCTACACTCGTTCTTCTACAGCTTCCCGTATTTCAGATTCTATCTCACAGAGAAATCCCGAGCATAATTTGCTCCATGGTATGCTGAGTGACATAGAATTAAGGTTAAGCTTCTCTATTGGATTTTCAAATTTGCAATTTAATGATCACAGGAATGTCAATCTTCGTAAGCGATTATTTTTAAAATGGATTATTAAACTGAGTTAAATGAGATAAATTAATATAAGAGGCCAGTTATTTTATTCTAGAAAGTGGTAATGCAGCCATCATTAATTTAAAAATCTCAAAAGTTACATACACTTAAAACGTTTTATTTGCATATCACACGAACTATAATTACACCAACAAAAAGAAGGTCTTGACGAATATAACAACAAATATTGTTGTTGAAACGCTGTTGGAAGCTACAAATGTAAAGACTCCTAAAGTCAGGTTAAGTGCTCAACATTGGCAGTATATGTGACTTACCCACAAATCTGTGATTGAAATGCAGTACATATGTTGAATGTGTGCAGTGATTGAAATGCAGTATATTATAAAATACATATGAATCCATAAAACAGTGGTCAGAAGAAAATATTTAAATTGTAATTAGTTGGTAAGATCTATCATCATCATCATCATCTCAGCCCATATACGTCCCGCTGTTGGGCTCGGGCCTTCTCTATTGTGAGAGAGAATTGGACCTACTATACCACGCTGGTCAGATGGGTTGGCATTACTCCCTTAGTCGTCTTTTACGAGGTCCATGTAAAAGAAGGTGGTGAACTATATTCTTATTCCGTCACCATATGGAAAAGTTAATGGACAAATATTTTTAAGATATTTATATAAATATTTTGTAATTGTGTGGTAACGGAGTAAGAATACACTCCCTATCTCGCCCGTGGATGTCGTAAAAGATGACTATGGGATATAATGTGCACATAACATCTGTGCAGGAGAAGGAAAACTCGAAATCTCTCCATTTCACCTGGAAACGATATGGTCTTCAACTGTACGTTTCCAGCGTTCATTTCTCCCACGTACGTGCAGGCTCTGGAATGAACTACCTGCTACTGTGTTTCCCGAGCGCTATGACATGTCCTTCTATAAACGAGGTTTAAGAAGAGCATTTACTTCACGGTAGGCAACGGCCTGGCTATGTCCCTGGTATTGCCGAGGTCCATGTGCGGCAGTATCACTTACCATCAGGTGTACTGCCTGCTCGTTTGTCACCATCGGCATTAAAAAAAAAATTAAACCTTATACCAACATGTTTGACCAGCATAGTATAGCAGATCAAATTACCTCCCATTGTGGAAGAGGCCCGAGTCGTGTTGGGCTAAATGGGACGTATGTGGGCTGCGATGATGATGATGATGATGATAAATATTTTTAATGTATAAATACCTACTATCAAACATCTATCATATCATATATATATATATATATATATATATATATATCTTAGAAAGATTTACAAGATAGGGACGCACACGGCTCAATTTTTCTATCGTATGTTTTTAAACCAATGATCCCATAAGAGACGGACGTTAAGCGGACTTAACCCATCACATGTCTGTAGCATAATTGTCATTAAATTCAACTCAATTTGTGTTCAAACGTGGATAAAATGTAACACGTCGGTTCAAACATTATTATATGTAATATTATAATATTATTGCGTGCTCTTTGTCCGGATTAAAGGAATTAGTTTAATAAAATTCGTATATCGGTCAACTCATTATTGACTATCGGTGGTCGAAAATTATTAGGTATATGTGGGTTCTATAAACCATATGTAGGGGAGACCTGAGAGAGTTGTGACGGAGGAGAGTTGTGACAAGGACGATTTCTCGGCACCTATGACCGTTAACGAGTGGGCAAAAGCGTATATTCGTCTTTTTAGTGATGCACTAGGTACTTGACTAATTACGCACTAAAGATACACGGCAAGCGTTTGTGTGAGTACGGCGTCTGCATGGCAAAAAACACCGAAAAGTAAGTTTGTTATCAATATAATGATATCTGATATTTACGCGAGCACTACACATTATAAATAAAACTACTTTTACGGATTATATCGCGTTTGTATTTGATTTATGATTGCCCGACGTTTCGAACACTTTGCAGCATTCATGGTCACGGGCGGACTAAGGTGTCTCACGTCTAACAAGTAATCGTTATTACAGACATTTATAATTATCTACCCGATACAGATAATGAGTTATAAATTTATTAAATTTAGACCCACATTTTAGTACAAATTTATTGCCAGTGTAAGAAGAAAAAAAAAATGATTCTATATGAAAAAATTATATTGTTTATGGTTAGTAATTATTAATTATTAAATTTGTAGCAATTATTGTTACAATTTGTTGATTTAATTTTTTGTTATAAATTTTTGTTATCAATATTTTGAATGCATGTAAATCGTGATCTATTGCATTAACGTAGATTTGGAATTTCTTTTCAGATTGTGCGGATTTCAAGTTTCAACATGTGGCATTTTTTTGTTGTGTTTGCATCTTGTTTTAAAATTAGGTACCTCTATGGTTTATAGAATTTTATCATCATCATCATTTTAGTTAATATACTAGGTCCCACTGTTGGCTCGAGCCTCCTCCACAATACCTAGTGAGGAAATAGACCTACTATATCGTAGGTGAGACGTGTTGGTATAGGATTTTATTTCAAATTTTCCTTCTCTTGCATAGATGTTATATGCACATTTTATCTCTTAGTCGTCTTTTACGACACCCACGGGCAGTAATTGTATTCTCACTCCGTCACCACACGGAAATATAGAATTTACAATGTTTAAATATAAAACGGTGAAATCTCCATCAACTTTGCTGGAGGTTTCAACTATGTGGACCGAAGACATCTAAAAGTCGTACGGAACTGTCGGTGGAAACGGCATAGGACTGTTCTGAATAGCATTGTCGTGGAGAGGCCTTGGTCCAACAATGGAATTCCAACGGGCTGATGGATAGATATTCGCCGTGTTTAGGCGATAATTTAATAAAACTAATGATTACAATTTATACACATAGGTACCTTGTGCCAAGATAGAATCGAATATGCAATATTAGGTATGAGTAAATAAATTTGGCGGTGTGGTCTCGTTAAGGGATCTCACCGCCTGGCGCGTCGACGCCCGCCGAGACGTCATTGCCCGTTGGGCAGTCCGGCTGGAGAGGCCTCGGTTCGGGGTGCGAACCGTGGAGGCCTTCCGGCCGATGCTGATGCAGTGATTGGAAAGGCGGCACGGGGTGCTCTCCTTCCGACTGGTGCAGGTTTTGACGGGGCATGGGTGCTTCGCCAAATACCTGCACAGGGTCGTTAGGAGGGAGAGAACACCGTCCTGCCACCACTGCGATTGCGACGAGGACACGGCGCGCCATACGCTCGAGGCCTGCGCGGCTTGGGCAGTGCAGCGCTGTGAACTCGTCGCAATCATCGGTACGGACCTGACGCTGCCGGCTATCGCTAGGGCGATGGTCGACAGCGTCGGGAATTGGGACGCGGTCGCAGTCTTCTGCGAGACAGTGATCTCGCGGAAGGAGGCGGCGGATCGCCTGCGTGAGAAGCGCAGCCTCAATGAGGAGATCCACCGCCGGCGACTGGGGCGGCGTAGGCGCAACTACCTGCGCCTCATGCCACCCTAGCCGAGGCCGCGGGTGACGTGACCGGGGATTAGTCCGTCACCCGCCGAGAGGACGACCGCGTGAGGAAAGACCGACGTCCTCCCCGAGGGGGGGACGTCGGTCAATGGGAAAGTACCTCAATAGGGGGTATTCCGTCGGGCCGACCACTGATGTCAAGTAACCCTGCTCCGGTGGTCGGCCCAACGACGAAGGCGACGTGGTTTTCGGGTGGGTTGCGGGAGTTGCGTGCTTTAGCCCCTCTGTCGCCCCAAACGGAGTGGTGCGGAGGCACGCCGACCGCAGCCCACCCACAAAAAAAAAAAAGAGTAAATAAATTTGCAAGAATTTCGTCTATAATAAGTCCTTTTATCAATCATTATCATCATCATTATCATTCCAGCTGTGTGTTCCACTATCGAGGTCTAGTTTCTTCCACAATGCGAGTAGAATTGACCTACTATTATCACGCTGGTTAGACGGGTTGGTTCAGAATATTATTACAAGTTTTCGTTTTCTTGTAGTGATATTCGATATCTGCTCATCATGTCGTGTAAACATCTTTTACGATAGCTACTAACAGGCGAGAAATGAGGTGGTGAACTGTATTCCTAAACGTATCAGTCATACAAAAAGTATCTCTTGAGCACTATAGTTTATAAATTACATTTTTTGATGAATTTCCATTATTAATCCACTAGGTGAACCAACGACCTGGTGAGAGTTACTGGGCGTCGTTGGATGCAGGCGACACAGGACCGTACTTTGTGGCATTACACGAAGGAGGCCTACGTCCAGCTGTGAACGGCGATAGGCTGAAATAATGATGATGATGATTCAATCATTTAATTTAAATTAAGAAAATAAAAAGGAATATTGCAACGCCCCAATAGACTGTGCAGTATAGACTTGAAGAAGGATTGTATCAGGTACGTGCTGAGACATCAGAGTAGTTCTAAGATTGATGCCAACATGCGGCGTATTTGCTGTAATCTGGGCAAAATCTATTTAAAAAGAAATTCCTAATTTTATGTAGGTATGTTAGATTGTAAGGAGTAAGTTACGAGTAACTTATTCTAAAACATTAAGACCTTCCTACAAATTGCTATTTCATCATCTCATCACCTCAGCCTTAATACATCTCACTGTTGGCTTTGGGTATCTTCCAGTATGTAAGAGAAATTGAACATGCTGGTCAGACGTGTTGGCATAGGATTTTCTTTCGGATTTTCCTTCTCTTGCATAGATATTCTATGCATTTTATATCCCTTAATCGTGTTTCACGACGCCCACGGGTAAGAGAGACGTTAGTTAATTGTATTTTTACTCCGTCATTACACAGAAACTCCGTCCCCAAACGGAAATGCTATTATTTATAGAGAAATAAGTGATTTTCTAAAAAAAAAATTTTTCATTCGAGTACCTATTATGCCATTTTATGCTACAATTTGAGGATCTCTGCTTAAAATAAACAATCAAAATCAACAATTGCATTATGTTTTTAACTATAGGTTTAATTATATTATAAAACAATTTAGGCTGTCATCTTCATAACCAGGCTGTCGCCTATTCACTACTGGACCAAAGCTTACCTGTGACGTCACGGATGTCAATACGGTCGCACAGCTGTAGATCGCTCATGAGTTTAACAATAAAATAAACTAAGAAAACTTGCTAATTGTTGTATGAAGATTAAGGACACGGTGAATTAAATAGCTAATAAGAGCGTTTTTAGTGTTTTTGTATATTTTTAAACGTTAATCTATACCAATAAATAAAATTGGAGTGTCTGTTTGTAATGTCAAAATAATAGGCTTTCTTCATGCTCACACGGTTATTTGCACGACACCTATGCCTAAAATAGCAATAAAAAAATTTTAATCTGTCTGTCTGTCTGTCTGTTTGTTCCGGGTAATCTTCAAAACGGCTGAACCGATTTCAAAAATTCTTTCACCAATGGAAAGCTATAATATCAGGGCGTAAACTAGGGTATATTTTATCCCGGTATTCCCACGGCAACGGGAACTACGCGGGTAAAACGACTATAACCTATAACCGAAGCGAAGCGAGGGCGGGTTGATAGTATTATAATATAATGTGCTAATGCGTGTAATTTTACAAAAGTACAAGTGAAAAAATTTGCTGTGTAGTAGCGGCTTCGAATACTGCCAACCCTTGCTTTGCTCGTGGGTGTCGTAAAAGACGACTAAGAGCCCTAGATTGACCCGGACCAACTCCATCTGGTACCATTTGGGTCAACGATTACATTCCCAAGGAGGGTTGACGTCAGGCAGGCGGCCGGTCATAAAAGTCATTGCCGAGACTTTTTGCAATATGTCAAAACAGATGACATATTGCGTCGACCCCAAGTAATTGGGATAAGAGCAAGATGATGATGATGACCCTACATGTGAAAAAATAAAATATAAAGTAAAATTAAACATTCGAAACAAAGTGTTATTCTAAATAAACAAAAAAATCTTAATCAATATTTAACTGCTAACTATATACGTAGTTAAGCGATATGGCTAAGTGCGGAATATGTGGTAAATTTCTTGCAGCTCAGGCGGCGGCAAAGTGTAACAAATGTTCAATATCCTACCACCCTGGGTGTGAGGCGTTATCGGATACAAGCGTTATTGGTAATGGATGGTCTTGCACTAATTGTAAGAATAAATTGCGAACTTCTTCGTCTGAGGTTATTACAAGGTTAAGCCCATGGTTAGGTGGAAACCCTTCATCTGAGCTTTTCGAAGGTTTTACGGATGATAGCAATCAAGACCTTAAAATTGACCTTGCACAAGAAATTAGATTCTTTAGGAACGAACTAAATGCATTAAGATCAGAAGTACGTGCCTATCGAGACGAAATAACTGGTTTTAAATCTGCTGTGAATGCCTGTAATGATGCTGTGGAGGCAATCGATGGTCGCGTTGCCGCTATCGAAAAGCTTCTTGATAAAAAGTTAGTGCCAGATGCCACATATGATGATGCAATTGTTGAACTAGAATGCCAGATAAATGAACGTCAGCAGGAGCTGTTAGCTAACGACGTAGAGATAGCTGGAGTACCAGAACACACGGGTGAAAATTTGATGCAATTGCTCGAAACTATATCTAACCGACTGGGTGTTGATATTGATGAAAAGGACATCGTTCATGTCGAACGCGTGGGTTTAACTCGGCACAGGTCAGATAAAAGTGCTCATGATTCCTGTGTACCAGACTCCAAGGCTTCAAGATGCCGGAACATTGCGGTGAGATTTGGAAGATGTGTGACCCGTGAGCTTCTTATAAAAGCAGCTCGTGTAAAGCGTAATGTCAGTTCTGGTGATATTTCTATGTCTGGTCCATCACAGCGCCTGTACATTAACGAACGTTTGACTTCATATAATAAATGGTTATTTTAACACGCAAGAAGAATCGCACGCGATTTTAGTTGGAAATACGTATGGACCAAAAACGGCAATATACTAGTTCGTAAGGGTGAAGGAGAACACGTGAAACGTATACGATGAGAGAAAGATATTCGTAATGTATTTGAACCTAGCTCATCTTAACATATATTTTTTTCATAGTAATTTGTGTCAGTTAACATATTTTTAATAAATATTCTTTGTTTACTTTTCCTTATTATTTGTATTTTTGTAATATCATTATGTTCACTTTATAATAATAATATCCAAATATGCATATAAAAATCTGTTTGTATATATTTCAGTCTATATAATATTACACATAGGTACCATTACACTTTATAACCTAATAATTTTTCCGTCTATACACAACTTCGAATATTTTTTTGTATTCATATCTTTATATTATTAAATATAAACAAATTTTAATAGTCTTAGTAATATGATAAGTGGGTATGTTCTTCTATTATTGCAATATATGTATTTTAGTAATATGCACATAAATAAACAGCACAATAATTAACAGATAAATATCTCATATATTATAAAACAAATTATAAGTATTTAAAATACTACTATAAGTTCTTAGGTATGTTTTTTCTTATTGTAATCTTTATTCATTTAAATTAGCATAGTGTAATATTCTTTTTAAGATTTTTTTTTATAGTCATAGAGACTATAAAAAATGGGCATCCATAATTTCACTCACAGGTTCCATTTGAAAATAAGCGCCAGGACTTTGCACCTGGCCTATGCTGAAATGGACTTCTGGTTGATACATTTCAAACACACGTTGTAAATCCTTTGATTATAATTTGTATAATTATGTTAACGAAATGTATCAATAAACTATTCTTTTTTTCTTTCTTTAATTATATTATAAAACAATTTAGATTGTCATGTTCATAACCAGTCGCCTATTCACTGCTGGACCAAAGCTTACCTAATAAAGCAATACATAGCGCAGCTACACAACTGCTTCCTGCGTCTTAACCAAGCCATAGTCCAAACTGGTGAAAGGCCGTGTTATATTATGTCATCTAATAATTACCCACGTTATCAGTCGAAATTATTCCATATCTAATCGTCCCTTATCTCAAAATTAAATTCTTCAAATAGGTGATGTACTCATTTTTATTTAATTTTAGTTTTTAGATATCTTAATAGTACATTCTGAAATAAAAACGAGATTATTATCTTACACAAACATATTTATTACTATCGTTGCTAGATAATTATGGATGTTAACGACTCTTAGTTAAACAAAAATGCGTCTGCATTTTGAATACCAGTTCAAATCCACTGTTACACTTGTTTGATCAGTCATTATACATTCTAATATAAATTTCATTATACACCTGAGCAGAATGAAGACATTCTTTAGATGTTATGTTAATGTGTATTCAATGGAAAAGTTTATTTTTAATTAGCAACATAGCCACCATAATATATCTACGGTATATGTAGAATTTCCAATACGTAAAATGACAAGCCCGAATAATGCTGCTACTAGAATAGTAGCATATAATTTCAATTGAATTAGTTTTTGTAACATTTTGCACCAATAATCCAGCTAATAATTATTGAGTACTTCAGGTATCTTTACTACTATCGACAGGTTAAGAAAACAATTATTGTCCTACTTGCTTATCGGTAAGAGTCGTACAAATTAGTTATGGTAGTTATCTTCTGAGTAAAACATACCACCGTATCACAGTGCGATTATCAACCTACCTCCGAAACATAACGATGATCATCACAAGCACAAGTGAATGAATGCGCTCAAAATATACCTAATTATTGTTTGATGTATCGATGAAATGTCTATCTTTGATTATTTACCGACGTCCTCCCCGAGGGGGGGACGTCGGTCGATGGGAGGGTTCCCCAAATGGGGGGTATTCCGTCGGGCCGACCACTGATGTCAAGTAACCCTGCTCCGGTGGTCAGCCCAACGACGAAGGCGACGTGGTTTTCGGGTGGGTTGCGGGAGTTGCGTGCTTAAGCCCATCTGTCGTCCCGGACGGAGTGGTGCGGAGGCGCGCCGACCGCAGCCCACCCACAAAAAAAGAAATCTTTGATTATTTGAGTTAAGAAATAAACTCTTATGTTGTAGGGACTTTACGAAGATGTAATTATAGGAGACAGATAAGATTCAGACTCATAATAATATTAGTCAATCGTGCAAAGAATCAGGCTTCAAACCTTAGGGATTCCAATCTTGCGAATTTGTGGGATATCCATACAAAAAATGAGTCTCGGCCCATTAATGACCCAAGACTGGCAGCCGATTGAAAAGCATCGGCCAAGAATTACAAAATGTCGTCGGGCCAAGGCTGGGCGAGTAATGGGTTGTAACGCCATCCCGATATCGGCTCCTATGATCGGCCGAGCATAGGACCCGAGCAGCGGCCGAGCGTGATCTTAGAATGTCGGCCGAGCACTATATAATAGCTTCTACCGAACGTTCTACTAATATAGAATATTTTTAATTTAATAATATAAAAAAGGGAGTTTTCATAAATGTATGGTATAATTATGTTAGGAAGTTAGAGAATTATACATTATTTTGTAGAAAGAGTATGCTACTGCTACTCGGGTAGAGAGCCCTCAGTGCTAATCCATCAGTCTGGGTAAAGTTGTCACAGTCGTCTGCGGCTAACAACTAAGTCACACAAAAAAGGCATCTGCTATTGCAGACAAAAAGAAGAGTAGCCAGATAGATATGTATTTACCTCACTTTTGCTAAACTGAATAAAAATTACCATTAATGTTTGTCATCAGTTTCGTAATATACATATAAGTAAAAAATATAGATAAGTAGGTAAATAATTGCAAAAAAAAAATTAACAAAGGAGAAATTCTTAAATAAAATCTGACACTTACGTATCAATATCTGGTCGATTATACAATAAATGCGCGCCCAAAAACTAAACTTATTTGAATTATTTGTTTAAAATCTCTCAAACATAGAGGATGTCAAGATCATGGTATCCCCTTACTCTCATCATCATTATGTTGAGAAAGAGACTGTCGAGACCATGGTATCTTCTAATTCCTCCAAATCAATCAACAGTATCTTTTAAATACAGCTTGAGTTAACTTGAACATCGTTTTGGTGTCTACGTTCAAAACCAATAAGTACCTGTATCAAATCGGAAACCAATATGTCATCTTACCGACACGAAGTTTGAGGGCTAAAAAAGCAATCGAAAAATATATGATACATCGAAGCGTTGCGTCTAAACAAGTAACGCCGCCAATCGGATTGTCCCTAATCTTAACCAAAGACTACGTTGACATGCCGACACGGAGGTAGGGCGACCAAGTTTAACTTATTTCATAAAACTATTTGATTTTATTGTGAAATATACAATCTATACTGTTGTATTTTTTAGCATTGGATATATTACATTGCCATGCTTCTTGTAATGTGACGAGTGAAAAATAATGTTGCCTCACTCCTCACTCCTCACTTGCAGTTTGAAAAAATATACATCTGAACCAGGGAAGTAGCTGACGCTTTGCTGCATAGCTCCAACTGCGGTCCCCAATCCGCCAACTAAGCAACTTGATTAAAGTACTATGAACATGAGAAAAGTTAGAGGGTCATACTCTATTCTGTATATTAACCATTGTGGCTATTTAATAATTTATTATAGGTATAATTAACTTGTTACTGAGGTGAACTGGTTCCCAATACACAGTTTACGCTATTTTGGGAATCACAGCTTTTAAACAAATTTGTGAAAGTTAATGGTAAAATAAAAATTATTATTATCATTGTTTACGTCTCTCCTTTTTCACGGGATCTTCCTAGGGAAGATACCCCGGTCCTTTGAAAGGCTTACATGGGGATATGGATCCAACACGCAGAGGCCTTTGGAGAAATTTAATGGTAAAATAGGATGGGACATCTACCGATGATACTCCACGTTTGCACATAACACTCGTGGACTGCCAACGATAGATGTAAAACTATTGCGTAATGATGATATCCAAAATCTGATTATGGGGTTGTGAGGTTTAGTGGACTATTTTACTTGAACTAATTAATTTCCTAACAATATAACACATACAATTATTTAGCATATCACATTTACATTAAAACGACGCACTTGACAAACAATGAGATGCATATATACGTATAGTAAAATCAAATCTATACTAACTAATAAAATAATGTCAAATTTTATCCGAAATTTAACGCCATATTTGGTAACCATAGTGTCAATCTGTCCGATTTTTATTTTAATGCATCATAAGATATACATCTTAATTTTCTGACGTATTCAGTGAGCTTTTGTGGTTTACAATTGACATCGAGTATCTGTAATAGTACCTATACAGTTCAAATTTTAACTAAATTAATGCTCAGCCAATCATTCGTATAATATTGAATTTCTCTGGTAGATACTTACGCCACGTAATGTGCAGTGGGAATTAATTAATTAAAGTACATGAACTTATTATTTATACTTAATTAACAGAGACGAAATAGTATGTAGCGTATCATATTTATTTGGAACTAAATGTGTATGCACTTATGCAGGTCCAATCCCAGAAGCGTATATGATTATTTCGTTTTATAAAAGACTTATTTGCTTTATTACTAGATACATGGAATGTGAAAAAATTGTGGCGCTTAATTTAAAGCCATGACGGCAAAGAATTATTCTTTTTGGAAATAATAAATAATACATATATTAAAAATGTAATATTATTTCATTCTATTTGAGGGTCGCACAAAGTGCTATCGTGCTGTCCCTGGTGAGCACCAATGATTGTAACGCTCTCTTCTGGGAATCTTTTAATCTATACATACATAAATGAAATTTAAGCATCTGTTTGTAATATCAAAATATCTTTTTCATGCGCATATGGTTATTTGTTCGATACCTATGTTTAAAAACCATTTTAATTTTTTCTTGTCTGTCTGTCTGTTTGTTTGTTTTAAGTAATCTTCGAAAGGGCTGGACCGATTTTGAAAATATTTCGCTATCAGGTAACTGTATATATAAGGAGTAATTTAGGCTATATTTTATCCCGAAATTCCCACGGGAATGAAAATTACGTCAGTAAGGCGACTGACACCGATGCAAAGCGAGGGCTGGTGGCTAGTATTAGTTATGATTATAGTTTTATCAGTATCAGGCTCAAGAGAACAATATTCAAAAATCCACAAAATGGATAGATGGATATTAATATATGTTTTATATCAATGGAAAGTGAAGTGAAATTGGTGATTAGGGCGTTATTGCTCCTTGATGAAGGCTGTATCCAACAGTAGACGTCAAAAAGTTGAATGGAAGGATGATAGCTTAAAATAAATTTAATGCTTCATTGGGTTCCATAACACTATTCTATAGTTAAATAAAGCCTTTGCGAAATTAACCTGACTTGGAATATCAAAAATTGATGTTATTCCCCTTTTTTGTGGATGGGCTATGATCAGTACACACGCCGTTCCACTCGGGGTGACAAAAGGGTGGAGCGCGGCCCCATGGAACCAACTTGTCAACCAATGCAATATTGGCAATTACTAGATTTTAGATGAAAAAATATAGCCACCAAAAAGTCCATAAAAGCGACAGAGCGGCTTCTACCATTACGCAGACATTTTGCATGCATGCGATCGGCTCCATTTAATTTGGGTCTTTCTTCCGGGCCCGGGGCGTAGGTTTCGTTCTCGCATTCCATCACGCACATTCGAATACAAGTTGGAATTTTGAACTTATTATAGCTATATATCGTAATATATTTAAAAATATGTATAGAAGGTAAAATAAATGTATTATCTGCTGTATTAGATGCTGATAAAACTGATGCCAAAATCATTTATTTTTTAAATTGCTTGATTGTCTATTTATTTTTGTTTAGTTCCTTGAAAATTTATAGGAGGAGATTTTCATACAGGATTCAAATCTGTGACGTTATAATTATCAGTCAAATATTTATGTCGTAAGATCAATTATACAATTACGCTTTTATTCATTTTACTTAAGTGTAAACCATGTATCCACTGCTATAAAAAAACCTCCCTACGAAAAACGGACAATGCCATCATTGCCACATTCGACACACGTGCAAATGTTAAATTTTAAATGTGGCTGATTTACAATTATTCGCGTTATGAAGATGAGTTCAATTAATCAATCATATAACGCATCCTTCTAGTGAGATTTAGGCTAATGTGTTTAAGGGTGTCAAGAGATCATGTCAAATGTCAAGAGGTCGACTTAAGGTAATGTTTCTTTTTACATCGATTTTATATTTAGCAACAAAACATTTTACGTTAATAACTCAAATCTATTCTATTGATCCGTCAGTTTATGTACCTACTTTTATTATAATAATTTATTAGATAGGTATATTTAGGTAATTTTTAAAATTCAAACCTGTATTATTCCATTAAATGCTAATAAATGATTAAATGCTACTAAATTTTATTACAACAAGATAAGCAATGACAATAAGAATACACAGAATTCGAATATAGACATTTTTGAGAGTCTTAAATGAATATCCCAACAGACAAGATATCTAAAATAGTTAAGTCTCTATCTAAAATAGTTAAGACAATCTTCTTAGAATGTTTTTGGATAGAAGAACGCAGTGACATTTAAAGTTGAAAAAATCGATACTGAGAATAAAACAGGTTCTCTTTAAATAAGAAAAAACTCAATACAGTCACGAGGACTGCCGATAGAGGTGAAAACTAAAAACTATGAACAAACAGGTGTTATTTTTGGATATTTAAATTAATTTTTTAATGTCATATTAAAATGCCCTGACATCTGTGGGCATAGATATAATGATGTTAACATAGCTACATATGTAGAATGAGCGTTAACATGTCACGTGACTATGTGGACGACGACTTACATGAATATTCTCCTCAATCAAACCTATAGAAGTTTTCAATTCAAAAATAAAAATCCTAATTCATAGCGACACCTATTGGGTTTAATCGCAAATGTAAGTTACTTAAGATGCTTATTTAAGCGCACATAAATATATCGAAATCTGTTCAGCCAATAGACATGAAATCTGTACAAAACTATTATACAGATTCCTATGTAGTTACATGTGAACATACATTCTTGACTAAAGTCAGTTTTAATAATCATTATTCGTAAGAACCTCATGGTCAATCGTAATACAAGGAATTATTTAAAAACCGATTAGATAATCCAGTACCCCACTACTAAGAAATAATCTTATTATCTACTATTTCGGCATTTTATTATTTAATTAAAATAAGATATATCATGTTATTACCATGAAAAGAATCACGATTTGAAACTATGTTGACCATATCATATACAATCATGCTAACTCTTATAAATGATTTTTTACTAAAACCATAAAGGCCGGTGGGTTGTTCCCGTGAATGACGGCTGATTTAACATTTAAATTCATTCCTGAGGCGATGCGGGTGCAGTATAATTGTGTACGGCGGCGCAAATTATAAATTCATTAATGGGAGCCTCTCCGACGGCTATGTAGATTCTTCTTTGGTTATAGCTTTTAAAGTGTAGGCGTATGAAGGCGTATACCTAATGGCTTTGTGTGCACGAAAATAATTATTTTGATACTTATTTAATAGCGCACATTAAGTGTATGTAGGTACAGAGTGAGTTTTTGAAACACATATGAATATGATATATCGAAATGGAAACGTTCGTGTCCAAACGGATTTCTCGTTTAAGCAGTGAAGTTGATTACGCAGTTACAATGGCACCTATAGTGATATCGATCACAGTGTAAATGGCAAAAAGATTACACCGTCAGTCGGATCATATAATGAAAATAAACCTCAAAATATAAAGAGAAAATTTCACTCAAAAGACTGAAAAAGATTGAACAATCAATCCTCCATCTTGTTATTCTGCTTTATCACCGGACGGCTTGCAAAGGTACGGTTTAATCATAGCCTACCAAGAGAGAAAAAACGCTTAAAAACAAAATGTAAATGGGGCTTCTATACCTAATACAAATTTATTACTGTAGCCTATTAACTAATCTTTTTCCTAAGATGTATATGGTACGAAGCTCCTAGATAACCGAAAAGACATCTATAGTAGGGCAGATGAATTGGCAGGTTTTTTAATACGCTTTTATTAGCTTCAGACGTATGTATGATAGTAACGGAATCTTTGAACATGATTTTGACCCCCTTCAAAACGTCGGATTAACTTGAAATTTGGCATACTTATTAAGGACCGATGACAATTCAATATTTTAAACAATTTGACCCGTTTTATCCTTACTAGGATAATCAGGATTAGCGAAAATTCAACTAAAAAATGAAAAATAAATAATAGTTCAAAAAAACTAAAAAAATACGCTTTTAAAGAAAATCCAACTAAAAATAGAAAATAAATTTTTAAAAATTTGAATTAAGAATAGTGTATAAAAGAAAAAATATTTTTTTATTGTAAAAAAAGCGTGGGGTGCTTTTTAAGATATTATCAAAATGATAATCCTTCTACTCATATCTGTCAATAAAATATTTATAACTATTGACAACATGCATCACACGCTTTTTTTACATAAAAAATATTTTTTTCTTATATACACTATACTTAATTCAAATTTAAAAAAAAATATTTTCTATTTTTTAGTTGGATTTTCTTTAAAATCGTATTTTTTTAGTTTTTTTGAACTATTATTTATTTTTCACTTCTAGCCTCCTATTTATTAGCTAAAATATGTTGACACCATCGCTATATTTAAAAAAATAAGTCCCGCTAGATGGCTTTAAAATGTATTACGTGTAGTCTAGAAGACTAGGAGACAATATATCTAAGATTAAATATATAACACAGTGTCAGACTAGTAGTACAAGTAAAAAATTAGTGTTTTATCCTTTTTCTCGACGACTAATAATTTGAGTGTTATAGCAAAACCATTTTTACTCTTATCCATTTTATTAAGTATATCATTAAGTTTTTATTGTTGTTTTATTAATATTTTTAGATAATTCACCAGGAAAAAAGAAAACTGTTTAAGATAATAACCAAAGCGGGAAAAAGACGTCCTATTGTGTGTCTATGTTTGATTCCTGAAAGTTTTTTTTTAATTAACCGTCAATGAACGGAGCCCTGTCCTGATAATGAAATAGACTCGTGTCATAATTATTACGATAAACAAAAATCCAGCGATGCAGGTATGAGAGTATAAAAATGATTACCAGATGTAAACAGTACCTCGACAGATAGTTGATATGAGTTCGGCATGTGGGCGAATGTGGTTATAATCTGTCAAGCGCGCAATATGTCATAAAGTGTAATAAATATCGTGAGATTGGTTTTTTAATTGAATTTGTTGTGGCTAACAAAACTAGATTAATGTAACCAGCAATCGTTTTTGTTCACGTGATATATTTCCTATCTAAACAAAATCGTTGGCTTATAAGAAGTTGTAAAAAAAGAAATTATTCATGGTCACAAATTTTTGTTTTGGAATCGTAAAAGCCTAGAGAGGACAGCTATGCAATATTCTCAGTTTCGCTATGCCCCACATCTATAATTGCGAAGTAATCTATACAAATCTTAAATTGCATGTTATCTTTTAATTTAAGGTTAAAATGTCAAGCAATTAATGTAATAGGCAATATCATGCAGTAACTTACCTTTGGGCATATTCTAATATAATATTCTCAAAAAGGGTACATTAAGGCGTAGTTTAAAGGTCTGGGCTCTCAATATTCTCAGTTTCGTTATGCACCACATATATAATTACGAAGTAATCAATACAAATCTTAAATTGCATTTAATTTAATTTAAAGATAAAATGTCATGCAAAATGAAATAGGCAATATTATGCAGAAACACATTATTGGGCATATTATAATATAATATTCTCAAAAAGCGTATATTGAGACATAGTTTAACACTAGAAACCCAATCATATTTTATTGTCTAAAAAGCGCAAGCACAAACATGAGTATAATGGACTTACGACATTGCTATAACTTAGTAATGAAGGTACTTATCAAAGCGATATAACCATCTTCTATTAGCTCTTGATGGCTACTAAGATAGTTTGATTAATCAGGATGATCGAAGAGCGCATACCAAAGATATCGTAAATATGCGTTTGCATCTAGGTAAAAATGACCTAGATTGGGCTTCTAGGGTTAAAGTTCTGGGCTCTCAATAAATCTAAATCAAAAGTCTAGAAGAAATTGATAAGCAACTAATTAACTACATGAAATACAGAAAAAAGTTCACACGTATATCGTTTTAATTATATGTTTACAATATTAATATATTTTAGGAAGTAATCATTAAAAAATCCAAATTGTATGGGATTACCTTAGTGTGAATCCCTATCCGAAATCCAATCCACGAGTGTATGATCAGTAATTCTATTTGTGCTACTAGAATAGATCCTAATTATTTAATAAACATTTAATCATTAAAACTTATCTAGACAACCTAATCATGATTTACTTACAATAAATTAATTCGCAGACTAGACATTTAACGCCTTCCTTCGTATCCTAATTTATGATAACAACTTTTTTATTTTTATGATCGTAACATTAAAAAACAATTAACTTTCAAGTGCGTTCACCTTACCAGTAGCAAGAATACATAGTTATAAGATATTAATTTTAAACAAGCCTAAGGCGAAGGCCTATCTAAAATCATTGTTATTAAAAATTTAACTATTTTTCAACCCATAAATGTTCACTAAATTCTCATTATGAATCTATTGATAGAGAAAATTGTTATTTACTTATAACACGAAACGGTGTTTACGAAAAAGATAATCTTTATCGCATTTATAAGTTCAAGAGTTAATAAAATAGAAAATTTTAGTATATAATATTTACCGCATCAACGATTTTTACAAATTTATTTAACCTATTCTAACTTTTGAGATAGTCTATATAGAAGTGATAAAATTGAAATATTTTACGTTCAAGATGACAATAACGTTATTGTAGAAATTTAACAACCTACTATGGTTTTAATTTAATAATTCGATACACATTTTATACTTTAGGATAAAAACAGAAAATAATGTACAAAGCTGTAATTTCACACTTCATTATAATACTGTCCCGTTCTATCAAGAATGAATGATTATAAGTGATGTCACTAAAACTGCTTAGAGGTTTTGATCTTTAAGTAAGCTAACTCTAGTCAAATCATAGTATGAAATTGAACATTGTAAGCCTGATATAAATATTTTTCTTTTTATCATTGCTAGTGGCAAAAGAGCAACCAGCACATCTGATGGTAAGTGATACTGTGGCTCATGGACCATTGCTAGGCTGCTGCCTAAAATTGAAGAGTGTGAATGCGTCCAATGAGGTTCGGTGATACTAAAGGCATCACCAAAATCCACCACACGCAAACACTTTCAGAAAATTGGCAGTCTGGCTATCACGGTCGTCGAATAATCATCATCATCAGCAGCCCATATACGTCTTAGTATGGTTGGCTCAGGACTCCTCCACTATAGGAGGGAAATTGACCTACTATATCACACTGGTCAGACGTGTTTTAATAGGGTTTTATTTCGAGTTATCCTTCTCATCGAATGAAGTACAGTAACAAATTGCTACTACTCAGAAGTTGATTTTCTGCGAGAGTTTGGTTGTAACACATAGAAATTACACTACAAAAGAAAGAAAATTCGGTATAAAATCCTATTCAAAAACATCTGAAATGCATAACATGGTTACCTTGTGGAGTAGGTCCATAGTTAATATTGTATTGGGAATGCAATTGTTGACTAGACTTCATCAAATTAAGCTATCCTTGATTTATTTAAAGCTTTTTGTCGTAGTACTGGCTGATAGTATTACCTGCCGCTACAATACAACACGTAAAAAAATACATACTTTATCCGTTTCAGGTACTAAAAACTACTATGTAGTGGATACCGCCTGTATTATCTAAAAATCATTTGGTAACCAAAAAAAGAATCGTCCGAGCTGGCCACAGATAACAAGGAACTCGGTACCGTTGGTTGGCCCAATGGCGAAGGGGAATATAGTGAGTACTATGGGGCCGCGCTCCACCCTTTCGTCACTCCGGATGACAGAGACCATGTACGTGCTGATCGTAGCCCAGCAAAAAAAGACCAAAGAATCAAAGTCTTTTACCGTCAAAAATTAACTTTTCATTTTCGCTTGCAAATATTTTTCTCTCACTATATAGAATTGGCTTGGCAAATCTTATTGTATTAACCTAATGGAAGAGGATTCACACTAAATACTGTTCATTTACTTCATATCTCATTGGCTCGGACCTGCTATGTGGGAGTTGATTTGATTATGTCCTTGTGATGCAATAAGAATACAAATTCAAATTTTTTATTTGCTCAATAATAGGGTGTACATGGTCTTAAGGAATATTTGAAATTGGATCACCTATTGGGCCATTAAATAATAGCATGCAAATATAAATACTTAAAAAATATTCTAAACTACATGCCTCATTCCATACTACTTACTCTTTATACGTCAAAAATTCATTAATTGAGTATAATGTCTTTTCTAAGAGCCAATTCACCATTATCTTACCCGTGGATGTCGTAAAAGATGAAAATAACATCTTTGCAAAAGACGCAAAATCTAAATAAAACCCTTTAATGACCCGTCTGACCAGCGCGGTATAGTAGATCGATTTCCATCGTACTGAGGCTTAAGCACAGAAATGAGATAAATATGGGCTGAGATTTTGATGGTGATTGTTAATATTATGAGCAATCGTTACTACCAGTAGTCTATATGACATGAAGGAACATCTAGAAGAAATGAAACAGATCAATACTACCCAGTTTATTAAGTCTATCAATGACAAAACAACGAATTACGTTTTGTTTAGTTACCGACTTCGAAAAACATGGTGGTTCTCAATTTCACTGTATGTGTTTTTAATATTTAGTTAATTATGGAATCTGATACTTCTAGATCAAGCTGCATTGCAAAGAGAGTTTAATTTTATATTAGAAACAAGTGAACTATTACTGATCATAAAAAAAATTAATAGCTCCATAATACGCACGTATAATTGAGAAAGTTCTGCTTTTTTCTAAACATTTAATATTTTGTATCATTATTTCACAGAATTCTGAGCTTACTTTCATTATAAAATTAATTTCATATTTCTAAATGAATAACTATTCTACTTCATAATGCCCTAGGCAAAAATAGCAAAGAAATAAAAATCAAAAATACTTTAAATATTGCTATTGTAGATAAATCCACCATTTAATATTCGAGAACTTAAAAAGTACAACTCTATCATTTAAAGACTTACAAAATACCATTTGACTGAATATTAAAATTTTATACAATTTCATACCGCCTAGGGTGAGGCAAATAGCACCCAATATTTAGCAATACAATAATGACTACTGTTCGAATAATTGCCAACGTTTAGAGACGTGATGTATATAAGTTAGAATCGATTGTACAATTCATGTTATTGCGATACTGTGATTCATGTATTAATTTTTTCGTAACTGATACTAGTCATCATCATTCATTTTGGCTCATATACGTACCACTGCTGGGCTCGAGCCTACTCCACAATAGGAGGGCAATTAACTTACTGCACTACGCTGGTCATACGTGTAGATTTAAGGGTTTTGTGTCACGTTTCCCTTCATATTTTGGACTCGGTAGGTGGCACTGCTATCAATTTCAAGGAGAATTGCTTTTACAATTTTTTAGATTTGAACAGGACAACGTCTGCTGGGTCAGCTAGTATGATCTAATTATGGTAACGTGGCGTGACTGAAAAAGCTATCACAGATATTTTTATTCCTTCAGTTTTACATATTATTTATACTATTTTTAACCTTTATTTTATTACAGTATTGGTCATATTGGACTAAATATACCCAATACCCTCGCGATGATGAATACTGTATAGCATATACCTAAGTTAGGTGTAGTAAAATCTGAAAAGCTACAATACTAACTAGCTCTAAAAGTGTTCGTATAAATTTACTCAATGTAAAGTTTACAGTTCTAAAAATCTAAAAAAAAACAACTATATAATTGATTATTTTAGGTGTTAAATTTGAGAATATATAACATAAATAAAACGGACATTAAAATTCGCAGTAATTTATTATGACGCCTAACGGATCAAATCGATTCGAACATTTCACTTAGCCAAATGGCCCATCTCTATTCGTAATGGGCAATCGGATTCGGTTAAAGAATGAATTTGATAAGCAGTTTTTAACATTCGGCGTTACCAAAATGGCAAGCCAAAACGATTTCTGAATTCGATCGTTTATTTTATTCGATACGATAGTTAGTTTACGTTCTGATTTAAAAGAAAAGAAACTACTTCTACTAATAACATAGTTAAATAAAACATATAGTTTTTTTTATTATTGTTGGTGGCAAACGAACAAAGAGCACACCTGATAGTAAGCGGTAACAGCGTAGGCCGTGTGGGCTAAGGGAGTGTGAATGTGAGTTTGAGGTTCGATGATATTGAACGCATTATCAAAACCCATCCATACATCCATCCATCAGCCTACAGACGTCCACTGCTGTGCCACTTGCATCTAACGGTTCCCTGCGACTTTGAAAATATCGTCAGTCCACCTAGTGGGGGGTCATCCTATGCGGCGCCGTCCGATTCGTGGTCGTCACTCAAGAACATTTCTTCCCCAATGGTTGTCGGTTCGACGATGTGGCCTGCTCATTGCCATTTCAACGTGCTAATTGTGCGAGCTATGTTGGTTACAGCCGTTCTTTTACGGATTTCCGTGTTCTGATTTTTATCACGTAGAGAAATATCGAGCACAGCCCTCTCCATAGCACGTTGAGCGACTTTGAGCTTTTTTATGAGGTCCACATTTAGAGACCACGTTTTAGTGCAAGTTATCACATACAAAATACCTTCAGTTAGTTAGGGTTCAGACTCTCTCGCTCACTGAACGAAGTGTAATACCAAACTTCTACTACTCAGACGTCATTTTTTTACTAGAGTAAGTACTAACCCGGACGGACTAGGCCGTAGCTGTAGATAGACGACTGGCGACAGTATGGTCCTACCACATAACTAGGGGAAAGTGGGGGAATTGGGAACACTTAACTTCAAATGTTCAAAAATAATAGAAAAAAGTCATAAACATAATCAACTTTTATTGAAACGTAAACTTTGTTTACCTATCTACATATTGATAATAAAAAAATCTCCAAAATCAACGTTTTATTAAAAATATTAATAAAATAAAAAAACATTAGCGTTCCTTTTTACCCGCTACCATATGGGGTAACTGAGATCGTCCCGCGGGGGAAATGGGAACGGTACGGGGTAAATAGGATCGACACAATTAAATCTCGATAATAACTACAGATTGTTTGATTGGCACATATCACATAATTATGTAACCTTGAATAGTCTCGCCGGCAGTGCATTTTTCATATGCCCAGAGTTTACATATGGTGCACATGATCCAATCCTCTGTCGGTGGTAACTCATATTTTTCGTTACATATTATGCAGTAAAACTCTTCTTCGTTTTCATTTTCTAAAGCCTTCTTCTAATTTCTTATAACTTTACCCTTGATTTTTAGCTCTTCTGTGTAGTTTTAATGTGTATTTTTGATTCTTTAATCGTAACATTTTCTTTTTTAGCTTTTCTCTGACTTTTTCTTCTGTTTTTCCTTGAGTTTAATTTTTATTGGTGTGCTGGATAAAATCTGAGAATTCCTCTTATTCTGTCGTGTAGAAGTGGTCCCATTTTAGGAATCACAGGCAGATTGATTATTTCGGCAAAGGGCACTGAAGTGGATGGAGAAGGAGTATTAATGGTATCGCTCAAATAATTGGTATTTTCGGAAGTAAAGGGTGTATGTGTCCTGTGTTGATGTTTGACTCTGGCTGACAGTGTTAACCGACTTAATAAAACTTTTTTGAGATGCAGATTGATAGACATTTCATTTATGAGTTTGACTTTTGTAAGTCTGATCGGATACTATATTGTCAATGATATCATTAAATTTGTCTGGATCAATAATATGGCAAGGTAAAGATCTTCAACTTTGTATTTTGTTTCAGTCTTACGTACATAATATCGAGGCATCTAAAACAATATGAAACGTTAATACATTTCCAAACAATCAACAACACCACTGCGGGTAATTAAGAATGCAAGGGGCAATTAAAAATGTTCCCAATTACCCGCCTGATGCCGTTCCCAATTGCCCGAAGTAGTACATATAAATCAAAATGGCCGCCATGCTCAATAGAATTTTTGGCGAACTTCAAGTCGCGTAAGGTTTGAAACCATACAGTACGTACATGATAGTAACTAAATAGAGTGTCTTTTGAACTCAAAAATATGATAGTAACATCTATTGTAATATACGTCAAAAATTACATGAAAAACGTAATAAAATTTTTTTGACTTACCGTGACAGCATGCCTGTGACCTTTCACTCTCGCTGTTGCGAACGAACTGAGAGGCGCTGGAAGCATGCGTTGAAGAATATCGGGATGATGTAGTGCGGGGGGAAGTAGTATTTACCTAGCTATTCCCAATTACCCGCCGTTCTCAATTCCCCCACTCTCCCCTAATTGCCAAAAAACCTGCATTACCTATTTCTTGTTGGCTGCCTGTATGCCTGTTCATCATCATCATCTCAGCTCACTTAAGTCCTAAATTGATCTACTATAGCACGCTGGTGTAAGCATAGGGTTTTGTTTCGAGTTTGCCATCTTTTATGGATGGATATCATATCTCTTAGTTGTCTTTTACGACATCCACTGCAAGATATAGGGGCGAATTGTAGTTTATTTCTGTTACTACACGAAAGATATTATATACTAAACCAACAGAATGTTGTTACTTAATCTTCTGATAATTTTTCAGGCGGTATTTTAGTCAGCTAATTTTGTAACTCATTGTACGAAGAAAAATGTAATGATATACATACATCGAAACTCATTTCTACAAGCGCCTAGATCAAATAAATGGCAATATTGTTCAAGACAATTGCGACATTTTAACAGGAACTTTAGCTAAGCTTATCATATTAAACTTATCAGTTTTTTTCTGATGGTATTGCAATTAATTTGTAGCTTATATTTTATAAATTTGTATAAAAATGGTTTACTTATTTCTAACAGATATAAGTGAAATAATTTCTAGGTTGACCATTTGATCAAAAATAATGTAGGTACATTTTTCACCTATCTAAAAAGTAGTATATATACGGGTCTTAATAGATTATATCATTTTATATTTCTGTTCTAATCATGCATTTATATTTTTTTGAAAATTAATCATTATCTTCATTAAGCCTTTCACAATCCACTGCAGTCATTTATTGGAGGAGTTATTACTATAATTCCCGCGCTTAGCAACCGAGTTGGCAATCGTAGGACGGTATTCTACATTTCCCAGGAGAGCGCTGCTGCCCATTCTCCTGATAAATTCTTAGCTAATTTTTAGAACCCTTGAATTGTATTCTGCTGCCGTCGCCACGCGGTGACGGCATACAAATAAAATAGTTCCATCAAAACAAGAATAGAAGACTGTTGTTACATCCAACTATATAAACAAATAATTAAAAGTCGAATTCCAATAACTTTATTTCCTATCGAAACTATTGAACCTTAGTTTATTGAAATATAAAGTATTTAAGAAACATTTACTGAATTGGTTAATAGCAGGCAAGCCAACGCTCATGCAGCACAACGTCTTTCGTGTTCGCTGATGGGTAAGTACTCTATTATATAAAGCTTCTTAAGCTTTACTTGGCTGGTTTATCGTCCTTTTATAATACCGATATTCTTTAGAAATTTACTTAATACATGGAGTGCTAATTGCGAGCAAAATAAATTAATAAGGCAGTCTATTCATCGTAAGAAATCTATACAAATAAATAAAATTGAAATGTTTGTTTGTAATGTCAAAATAATGGGCTTCTTTCATGAAGATACGGTTATTTACACGATAATTATGCTTACAATTCGGTTTAAAACAAAATTGTCCGTCTGTCTGTCCAACTGTCTGTTTGTTTTGGGTAATCTTAAACACGGCTAGACCGATTTTCATAATATATAAAACAGACAGACAAAAAAGTTTTAAATCGGTTTTTAGGCATAGGTATCGTACAAATAACTATATCTTAATGAAAAAAGACCTTAATTTTGACATTACAAACAGACACTTTAATTTTAATTATTTGTACAGATAGATACACAGATTCACAATCGATGCCGTGTATAAAATTTAATGAAACTATAGTCAAAAGGAAAGAATCGGTTTGCTATTGCTCGGAGTTATCTTGGAAAATCTTTCATTTACTGAGCATATTAAAACTGAAGGTGAAGAAGCGAAATGAAATTTCTATGCGCTTACTAGAATATCAACGTCCACTTGGAGACTACGTTTTAATACACTTAAAACTATATATATGGCCACATATTTGGGGTGTATCTGTTACGTTGCACCTGTCTGGGCCGATAGAGTTACCATAGGGACGGCACGCCTCAAGTTATTACAAAGCCAACGATTGGCTTTTATATTCTTATGTAAAGCCTACAGAACAGTTAGCATCGAAACTTTGCCAGTACTCGCTGGTGTACTTCCTGTTGACTTGGAAGTTCAGAGACGGGCTTCAATGTATTATATCACTAGGGAAACTGTGAGCACAGATTTACTTCTACCGCGCGATCATAATAAAATCAATAGACTGTTTGCGCCGCAATTCGTTGTTTACGAAGAACTTCTAACTGAATGGCAGAAGAGGTGGGATTCATCACCAAAAGGCTGTCATCTCTATCTATTTTTCCCATGTATACGCAAGCACATGGCGAAAGTGTGGCTTGAGGTTGATCATCGTGTGGCCCAATTCCTAACTGGCCATGGCAATTTCAAGAGTAAGTTATTTTCTTTTAATCTCCTATCCTTATCATTATGTCAATGTTCTACAATCGACCACAAGTATGAACAAGCAGTGATCAGTATGAACATCACACCACCTTCTCTGGGAGTGCGATCTCTGGCATAACAAGCACGACCATATGTTAAACAATTTGCAAGTGAGCTCTGGAGTAGTATACATATACCTTATATATATGTACCTTGTAGCAACTCGAGAAAATTTCTTTGCGTTTAGGCATTTCTGCTATACCTACTATAGCAATCAATCTTAAGGCTCACATATAGGCCCCGTTAGTTCTCCCATATCCCTGGTGTTGTACGGCTGCACTTATCGTAACTGTACGTCTTCTTATTTATTGAATAACTAGTAAATTTTGCCTCATGTCTCCCGCATTGCATAGGAGGGAAGTGGAATCAATCTCTTCCAACTCCTCCTGTTTAACTTTTCTAATTAAATTTGTTGCGAGTCCCAAAACAATTAAAATCATTTCCCGGGACTGCCTGAGGGTCAAACCTCGGTGTGATCTATGGAGACCATTGTGGATCCTGGCTTACAGGAGTTACAATGGAGGGAATATGTGGTGGGATTAGTCCCGATAGAGAAAAAGATAGATAAATAATATTTGAAATTAGTAATATTGCGTATTACGCCGTGAGTAGATTTTCCTTCTAAATTACATCATGGATTGACAGACTAAATAGACAACGTGTTATTACTTCTTTCTTTTCACCTAGATATCGCATAATATTATCTTTGATCTGATTTTTGATCTCAGCCCATTTAAGTCCCACTGCTAAGCTCGAGCCTCCTCCATAAACACAGGGCTATTGACCTGATATTCCACGCTGGTCAGACGTTTTGGGATAGCAATTTATATTGAGTTTTCCTTTTCTTGCATCAAAATTATCTACAAAATATACCTTAGTGGTCTTTTACGACTCCCACGGGTAAAAGAGTGGGGGATTAATTGTATTGTTATTCTGTAACCACACAGAAAATTTTCATTAACCATCATCTATTTGCATTGTAATTTGTAACTAAATATCTTAAGATATTATATTAGTATAATAAACCAGCTTATGTTCCGTACCATTGAATGATACAAATGATGTCCTGACGTGAAATGAAATCTTTAAATCCCATACTAATTCGAAACCAATGTGTTCCACTACATATGTAAGTACGCTTTATAGCTTTATAAAAAGCGCAATTTTTTTTTTAAACGCAACATTTTAACTCATCTTTTTATTTTGCGACTATAACTTCGAAACGTGAACAGACCGCCTTATAAAGAGCGGGCCCGGCGTCCTCTCACAGAGATAAAGCGGACAAGCCCAAAGAGATCCGCCATAGATATCCGCTGGCTAACAATTAACAATGAGACATTATACTCAAGAGTAATGCTGCCGATAATTACCAGACTATACGATTTACTACTATTAACTTATTACTACTTACACGTTTCTATTAATTGTTTATTAAAACATTATATTAATATTTTATGTTTATATTACGTACATAGCCTCACGCTCGCTTCCCAGAGGGATAGGCAGATACTACGGATTGCCACAAGCCACGATCCTGAAATACTTCCATTGCTTCATTCATTCTTATCAAAGTTTTCATGTATTCTCTACAGCTACGTGTACTCTTAACATGACCCCACGGCTATATTATGATCACAATTACTGTTATCCGTGTATTGACGGAGTAAGAGAAGTAAAAATACAAAGATAGTGATACATCTTGCCCGTGGGTATCGTAAAAGACGACTAAGGAATATCTTAGACATATAACAACGACGCAAGAAAAGGATAACTCGAAATAAAACCCTATATCAACCCGTCTGACCAGCGTGATTTTGTAGGTCAATTTCACTATGGGAGGCTTGAACTCAGCAATGGGAAGTATATGCTGTGCTGATGGTGATGAATTATTGTCATAAACGTGTTGATCTGGCATAAATGTTATATGTATATCCCTTGGTAGTCTTTTACGACATCCATGTGCAAGACAGGGGGTGGTGAATTGTACTTTTATTCCGTCACTACACGGATCCTAATTCTATGGCATTATACATTTGTTTGCCCGTTCACATATTAAAAATAAAATGTGTTAGTATTTCTTGGGGGACTCGCCAAAATCGCCTGAAGGATAACTAAAGACATGAGCATCGGCATATATCTAGGATATTTATAACCCACCTATCAAAAGTGGCGAATATGTTAAAAGTGGCGATTATGGTCATCCCTCTTTAGAGAATTTTGTGTCCAAAAATAGATATTGAAGATTTGATCAATGGATGTATAGCAATAAAATTAAAATAGAATCTGTCAAAAAATAATAATTACATTAACTTTATGGTCAAGTGGCAACTGAGTGAATAATCTAATATTAGTTATCACTTATCAATACTTTATCATATTTCATATAAATACATTTTATCAGCACTTGTGGAAAATGTTTACAATGTATTTATAGAGTGCGTGATTTATGTCGGTAAAAGCAAGGTAGGTAAGTAACTGCATATACAAATTCCCCTCATCTTGCTCTTATCCCAATTAGCTGAAGTCGAAGCATCGGTTCTCTTCTTCATCGTACATTATCCTGACCATGAACGTCAAGAAATTCCGTAAAAAATGATACATATAGCAAAAATTATGACTGGCCGCCTGCTTGACGTTAACCTATTTGACAATGTGATTGACAATGTGAATGATTGATTGAACAGACGGCATCAGATGTAGTATGCCCAGGTCAATGTAAAGCCCTTAGTCGAATTTTGTGACACAAACAATCTAAGTGTTAGTAGTATTCGAAGATGCCACCATACAGCACATAGAAAACTACGACGAACTATGAAGAACACGACAGATGGATAAAACTTTCGAGTGCGATACCCCGGAAGCGCATCGAATGAAGAGGAGGAAATACAGTTATGACGCCGCTCTCCTCCCTTTTGTCACTCCGAAACCAACGGAGGGCGTAGGTCCAGACCATAGCCAGCCCAAAAAAAAAACAACACTTTGTAATAAAGTGATAGGAAAGCGATTGAATCACATACGTGATTATAAATACGAGAGCCGTTATAAATACGTGATTGCTTAGCACGCGATAAATGAGGTACTTTTAATTGTGTTTTATCTATTTGATAGCGGTATCAGTTCAAATACTTATGTCAATGCGTTTATAAAGACACCTGTATTCAAGAAAGAAAAATAAATTACTTATTATTATTAACACTAATATTTAATGATGGATTATAATGACAAAAAGTCGCTATTTAATACCGATTATAATAAAAAAAAGCGGTATTTATTACCGACATTTTGTCATTATAATCCATGTTCCGATATTTTTTCAAATTATGTTTTTATTTAAGTATGCTATGTAGTAACGGCTAGGAATACTAGCAAATATTACTTTTCTCCTGAGTATCGTAAAAGGCGATTAATAGCTTTAATAAATCAGAACTAATTCTATCCGAGGCTTTCTGGTCAATAATTCCATTCCCAAGGACGTCAAGAAGGCGATCAGTTATAAAACTATTATCAAAACTATTGCAATACTGACGATGAAAGAAGAGTACATATTGGAATACAAGTAGGATTCTTTTATAAACGACTACGTCCCGCATTAAGAAATAAATTCTTGTATTGGGTGGGGAAACTGCATAAACATACGATTATAGGACATAAATTATACCCTGAAACAGCATAATTATTTGTTGATCCCAGGACGATTCTAGAACAATTGACACCTGAAGACGATGTGTAAACCACTGTAGAGTTGATGATTCGATTTTATTGGAATTCGTACCAATACCCATACGGTAACGATGTCTGGAAGACGGGTTAATAATACAAATATGTTACCAACGTTTACTTCCCCTTAGGCATCATATAAGATAAATATTTAAAAAATCTTATCAAAGGTTTATCAAGAGAATGGTCAGCAGTATTGTCCCGGAAAACTTATAAAACAAACTACTATTGCCAGCCTATCCACCATTTTTTTTTGGGTGGACTACGGTCAGCATACAGCAACGTACAGCAGCGTACGGCAAACCCACCACCCAGCTTCATCCGGGGCGACAGAGGGGCGGCCCCCTAATCCACCCGTGGTCGGTCGCCTTCGTCGAGGGGCCGACCACTGATGCAGAGTGACTTGTCATCAGTGGTCGGCCCGACGAAATACCTCTGAGGAGTACCTTCTCCTCGATCGACGTCCCCCCCTTCGGGGACGTCAACCGTCCCCCCTTCGGTGACGGATTAGCCTATTCACCATGTGTGGCAGTTGAGGTACTATTCTTCTTGAGAGATCTACGTCCGACCGGCTGGTCCATCCGTGGTAGTAGCACACTCTCGCAGAATATCGACGTCTGAGTAGTAGCAATTACTGCGTTTCGTTCGGTAAACGAGAGAGCCGGAAGCCTAACAGTGTAGTAGTTTTTGGTGATGCTTTTAGTATCATCGAACGTCATAGCACGCATTCACATTCCTTGAGTTCTTTGAGCTTCTCACGAGCTAGCAAAAGTCCATGAGCGGCAGCATTATTTACTATCAGGTGTACTGTTTGCTCGTATGTCTACGTATGCAATAAAAGATTTAAAAAATCTTGTTCCATCAATGGAATGCTTAATTATTAGCGAGTACTATAAGCTATATTTTATATCCATATTCCTACGGGAACGAGAACTCCGCGGGTGATACTAGACGAATTTGCTACTACATATATCTCTATATATATATAAAAGAAAGTCGTGTTAGTTACTATATTTATAACTCAAGAACGGCTGTACAGATTTAGTTGAAAATTGGTGGGGAGGTAGCTTAGAACCAGGAGACGGACATAGGATACTTTTTATCCCGTTCTTCTTCTTCTTATTCTTCTTAATGGCAATGAGCTACTTTTTATCCCGTTCGATCGCGTTCCCGTGTGACATGGCATAAAATGTCAAATAGATTTTATTTTGTTTCTGTTTGTCCATTCGGACGCGCAAAGGAATCAAAAACCATACACCCAAGTCTGATACAAATTGCTTCATATTATTTAACATTTCTTTATATAGAATAGCTTATTTATAGTCATGTCCATCAGTAAGTCAAGTCGTTACCATTAATTAGCCGCTGTAAACCTAATTATTTCATTTCTCTGGGAATTACGGTAGAATAAGAAAATACACGTAAACCACTCTTATATCACATTCCTTACATATCTTAACTGTATTATATTACATAAAATATCAGCAAAATTATTCAATGTAACACTAATATACACTAAAAAATGAATATAATACAAGAGCTAAACATGACATTTCCATATTCGCACCGAAACTCATGTCAAAGAGAATACAAGTCACTAAGAAACGTAGGATAACAAAAACGCATTTGATATGTAATAACAAAATGCAAATGACTGAAATGAAATGTAATTTTTGTCTATAGTTAAGCATTTTATGGTTGAAAATTTTGACAATTGTAATTTTGTCAAAAATGAATAATGAGTAATTTGTATTCTCTTTGAATCATCATTATACTATTTCCATTTCTTTATTTTCTCGATGACAGTTCTAATTTGATAGTTGTAGTGTTGTGACCAAATAAGTAATGATATCGATCGCATATATGTTTTGAACAAAGACAAATTCAACAAAAACATTCAAATATATTTTTTCAAGCTGGGAACACTCAATGACCCACCGCCATTTTGTATTTGTTTTAATCTGTCACTCGCAACAAGTCGGTCGTGCTATATGATCACTACATTTCTGTTCGCTGAGTTTTTTCACATCCATACGTTACGTTGTGTATTTTGTGTTCCTCCGTGTTGATTGCTGCCCAGCTGTCAAATATCAAAATGCCTAAAGGATCTGTTCTGAAAAGTCAGGCGAGAGAACTGGTGATCAAGGTTCGTAATTACTTTGAAGTAGAATATCAAAATGGTGGCCTGCTATTACCACTGTCGCAAGTGCGAGAGCGTGTTGCGGCCGCATTAGGAATTAGTGGACCTACTGTTTCAAAAATTACTACCGAAGCTTACGGTACAAGCGGCATGCAAGCAAATAAGCTTCGTACGCCGAAGAAGAAACGCCAACTACGTCGTGTGACATCGGTTGACAACTTCGACGCTGACGCTATTCGTCGTCATATATATGACTATTACTTGCGCAAAGAAATTCCAACACTTAAAAAACTTGTTGTTTCTTTACGTGAACGTGGTTTGTTCCATGGCCAAAAATCGTCATTACGCTTAGTTTTGAAAGAAATTGGATTCTCTTATAAAAAATCGGACAAACGTAAAATATTGATGGAGCGTCACGACGTTGCTATGGCTCGCTGCGAATTTTTGAGCGAAGCCAAAAAGATATCAGATTGGTCAAATGTTATTTTCACTGACGAGACTTGGTTAAATGCAAACCACACAGTATCGAAGAACTGGACTGACGACACCGCCGCTTCCACTAGTTCAGTGCCAATGGGAAAAGGTGAATCCCTTATCATATGCCATGCAGGGTCTACGAAAGGATTCGTGTCAGATGCTTTACTGGTCTTTAAATCCAAGAAAACAGTGGACTACCACGAAGAAATGAACGCGGAGATTTACGAAGGATAATTCAAAGAAATGGTGCAATCTCTGGAAGAACCGTCGATAATTATTATGGACAACGCTACATATCACTCTAGACAAATTGATAAAATGCCGACGCAGGCCAATAAAAAACAAGTGATAATTGACTGGCTCAAACGTCATGGCGAAAATGTGGATGATACTTTATTAATTTACAATTAGTGAATATTTTAAAATCTAAAAAAGGTCTCCCTAAAAGATATCATCATCATCATCATTTCAGCCTATCGCCGTCCACTGCTGGACGTAGGCCTCCCTCATGTTGCGCCACAATGAGCGGTCCTGTGCCGCCTACATCCAACGACGCCCAGCTACTTTCACTAGGTCATCGGTCCACCTAGTGGGGGGGCGTCCTACACTGCGTCGTCCGATACGTGGTCGCCACTCGAGAACCTTTCTTCCCCAGCGGTTGTCAGTTCGTCGAGCGATGTGGCCTGCCCATTACCACTTCAGCGTGCTAACTCTTCGTGCTATGTCGGTTACACCCGTTCTTCTACGGATTTCCGTATTCCGGATTCTATCTCGCAGAGAAATCCCGAGCATAGCCCGCTCCATAGCACGCTGAGCGACTTTGAGCCTTGATATGAGGCCTACATTTAGGGACCACGTTTCCGTGCCGTAAGTCATCACTGGTAACACACACTGGTCAAAGACCTGTGTTTTCAGACACTGAGGTATGTTGGACGAGAAGATCCTCTGAAGTTTCCCGAACCTAAAAGATATATTACCTACGAAATAGCTGCCGAATGTGGTCATTGGGTTCTTCGACTTCCGCCGTATCATTGCCAGTACAATGCTATAGAACTAATATGGGCACAAATCAAAGGACACGCCGCTCGAAACAATACCCATCCCCCTTTTATGGCAAACAAGATGTTAGATTTATTAAAAAATGCACGTGCGGAAGTAACCGCCGAACACTGGGAAAAATTGTGAGAAGAACCCAAAACATTATAGCGTCGGATTGGGAAATTCATGTGGCATTAGATAATATAGAAATACAGGAACTTATAATATATGTTGAGGAGAGCTCATCGAGTGATAGTAGCGATTCATCAGATTTTGATTAAAATAAATAAATGAACAATCAACATAATATAATTACATCTTGTAATGAAATGTAATATTAGTTAATAAATTTGTATAAAATTATCCGGCAATAGTTTAGTTTCTTACACTTTGTAAAAAAATATCGGGTCTCTTATCGTGTTACGTTTATCGATAGCTCCATCCCTATCAGTTTCTCAGTCTCTGCTATGACCTTGTACGCGCGTAAGCGTCATATTTTTATTAAATAATGTATACTTAATGTAAAAAATACGCTCGTTCAAGTTTCCACAGGAGCTGTCATCGAGATAATAAAGAAATGGAAATAGTATAATAATGCCGCGACCAAGACGATCGAATCTTTCCCGGCAAAGCAATAGTCCTTCCATTAGATACTATATTTTCGTCAATTTAGAAAATTTATTTACGAAAGAAATTATGGCGGTACGAAGTTCGCCGAGTCAGCTAGTTAATTATTAAATTTATAAAATTGACTTAATGACAGTCAGATCTTCTCAGCTTGTGGCCCCCTTGTGGTGGTAGATTATTGGATTGTTTCAAACGATGTATAACACAATGTGTAAGTGCCCTTAAGTGGCTTATGCAAAATAAATGATTTGATTTGATTATATCACGTAGATCACACGTGTGAGTATAGACTTATATTTCGGTTTTTTTTCTCTTGTATAGATATTTATGCATTTTATTTGTCTTAGGCGACTTATACGATATCCACATACAACATACGGAATGAATGAATTATAGTTTGACTCCATCACAACAAGGACGGTCTTTATTGATTACTACTTACTATACAGTTACAGTACTATCTGGGGGCACGGCAGTGCCCCGCCAAGTCGAGCAAAAAAAAGTCGGGCAAAACGCAACACTGCCGTAACATACTTTTCTCGAAGCCATTCAGGCCATTTTCGACCCCCTATAACTTCGTTGTGAATAAAACTAGAAGCTTGAATTTTTAGTGACCTAGCAGGCATTGCATACACATTATGTATTTCAAATTTCATTTAATTTGAACCAATAGTTTAAGAATTATAACTATTCAAAATTTCGTAATTTTGTCACTCACCGACTGACTGACCGATCATCAATATTAAAGAGGCACTTCTAGCAGATATAGAAGCTTCAAATTTAGAATACAATTAGTGTTTAGTGAATAAATGAAGGAAAAATTAAGAAACATTGTAATTTTCGTCCAGTTGCCGAGATACACTAATTGCATAAATAATTTTGTAAACCTATATAAATATATAGGAGTACAGAGTTACATTTACAGTTAATGAAATGTAACTTTGTAAAAAATAAGAATACATTTGTCGCCATCATTGCTTCCCTATGGGAATCGTAAAAACCGGCTAAAGACTGCGCAGATGGCGTAGTGGTTAAGATACCAACGTACCATGCCAGTGTCGCGGGTTCGAATCCCATGCAAGACTCCACCTTGTACATTCCACAAATTGTTGTTCTGAGTCTGAATGTAATTTATGTCGGTTAATTATATGTTCTTTCCGTGTGGTGACGGAATAAGAATACAATTCACCACTCTCTATCTTGCCCGTGGATGTCGTATAAGACGACTATGGGATATAATATGCACATACCATCAGTGCAAGAGAAGGAAAACTCGAAATGAAACCCTATATACACATGTCTGACCAGCATGGTATAGTGGGTCAAATTCCCTCCCATTGTGGAGGAGACCCGAGCCCAACAGTGGGACGTATGAGGGCTGCGAAGATGAATTATATGTTTGTAAAGTCTCCTAAGGATTATTATTCCCTTAGTGCAAGGCGTTGTCATTTAAAGAAAAAAGATTCAACAGGAGAGTGGGCAGCAGTTCTTGCCGGGGAAATGTATGATATCTCACTGCGAAACCAACCCGTCTATCAAACGTGGCGATTACGGCATTATTCCTCATATGGCGAAGAAAAATGAGCCCTAGTCATGGCAACTCTGTTATCCTTGAGCGTCGTTGAATGCAGGTGCCACAGTATCGCACTTTATGGTGAAGCATGAAGGGGGGTCTATGTTCTGCAGTGGACGACGATAGGCTGAATGATAATTGGCATAATAGGTGTAGACAGATACTTAGATATAATTATGTTCAAAGATAACTTGTAAAATGGTCAATCAACGGAATGAAAAAGCAAGAGTGGGACATGTCTTATGAAATTGTACCAAAAACTCCCAAAGTATTAAGCAAACTAAATTACCTGAATTTTACCTGAAAGAAAGAACGCCATCATTAGGCTCGATTGCCATCAAACCGGAGAGGAGACTAGAGGAGATGTGTTTCAAAAAATCAATCAAATTTCCTTATTTCCATATCTCTCCGCTTAGTTTAGGTAGAAATGACTCAAGCGGAAAGAAGAGATGTTTCATTTTTCAGAGAGTGGGCTCTAAGAAAATCCATTGTTGGTAGTCAAGAAGTAAAAGGTACCGGAAAGGAAAATAAGTAGGTCTATCTACAAAAAGAAATGAGATACCATCAAAAACAAAACTTGTAAAAAAAGCCAAGCCTCGCAACTGAGTTCTTCTACCATAAAAAGTTGTGAGATCAATGTTATACCAAGTCGGTTAACTCATTCAGTCCCTGCTTAAGGGACCTTTCTTCTTAAGTTATTACGTAAATAGCTAACCTAACAACTTCTTATAGTGACTATATCAATATTAAAGATCTTTTATTTTTTAAATAAATAGATTGATTGGCAATCGCATGAAAACACAACTGTAGCTCAACTCATCGAGGGATCCGCCGCTACGGAGGCGGCGGATCCCTCGATGAGGCGATCCGCCGCCGACGACTGGGGCGGTGTAGGTGCGAGTACTTGTGCCTTATGCCGTCCTAGCCGAGGCCGCTGGTGACGTGATCGGGGAATTAGTCCATCACCCGCCGGCAGGCCGACCGCGTGAGGAAAGACCGACGTCCTCCCCGAGGGGGGGACGTCGGTTGATGGGAGAGCACCCCAAATAGGGGGTATTCCGTCGGGCCAACCACTGATGACAAGTAACCCTGCTCCGGTGGTCAGCCCAACGACGAAGGCGACGTGCACGTGGGTGGGTTGCGGGTGTGCGTGCTTACGCCCCTCTGTCGTCCCGGACGGAGTGGTGCGAGGAGCGCGCCGACCGCAACTCACCCCAAAAAAAAAAAGTGGGTCAATTTCACTTCTATCTAGGAAGAGATTCGAGCCCAGCAGTGGAACGTATATGAGCTGAAACGAAACGTCAGTTACTTGGCTTGATTATTAGTCCATTTTTTCACGAACCTATTGACCCAAAAAAAATAAGATATAGTCCTCCACAAAGAGTATCACACCAATATTATAAGTGAGAATGTATGTTTGTTTGTTACGTTTTAAGCTTCTTGTAATTTACATTGTCAAGGACTAGATGGATCAAGGACCTGGTAAAGGTTGCTGGGGGTCGTTGAAAGCATGGGACACAAGACTGCACTTTGTAGCGAAATATAAGGCAGGTCTACGTCCAGTAGTGGACGGCAATAGGCTGAATGATGATAATGGAATATAGAAAAGACTACAGGATACCTTTTATTCGGAAAAAAGTTAGGTACTGTTCCCAAGGGTTAGAAAAATATATTGACTAAATTTACATTAAATCAAACGAAGCCACAAACATAGACAGTAAAGTTATAATCGCTATGCTAGGCAGCCGAAATCTCAGTTAGTGTTAATTCACAAAAATAAAGTTACTTAAATAACTAAGGAAAATGCTGGGTCATAACTCCGGGTGATATCTTAGTCGGTTCCACGATTTCCAAGGCATAATATGTAGTGACGCATTATAATCAAAAGACAAGCCTTGATCACGTTTCTTGTTTTATGAATTTATCTTATCTTATTCTTATAAATACTATATATAAAACTAATGACTTTGTTGGTTTGTATAAAATAATCTCGGGAATAATCAGTTAGCATACAGAGTATCTTGTGTCAGATAGCCTGTTCATCAAAAAAGTTTCAAATTTTGGTATATGATGCTGCAAATAAGAGCGAAAAAATCTCGACGCGTGTTAGCAAATCGGGTAAAATATAATAAAATAGTATGGTGACGGAGTTAGAATACAGTTCACCACTCCCTATCTTGCCCGTGGATGTCGTAACGTAAAAGACCACTAAGGGAAATAATATGAACAAAACATCTGTGCAAGAGAAGGAAAAACTTGAAATGAAACCCTATAGTAACATGTCTGACCAGCATGGTATAGTAGGTCAAATTCCACCCCATTGTGGAAGAGGCCCGAACCCAACAGTGGGACGTATGTGGGCTATGATACTGATGGTACTAAAATAATTTATGTCAAGCGTTCCGCGTAGTCTGGTGTCGGACTGAGAAAACAATTCACCAACCTTTATCTTACTCATGAAAAGACGATTAAGGCATTAAATATGCAAACAACATCCCTAAATTCAACCCTATACCAATTCTATATAAATTTAATGTTAAATAATTACTAACCATAAACATATTTTTTCCATATATGTAGATTCATTTTCTTTCTTCTTACACTGGCAATAAATTTGTATCAAAATGTGGGTTATTATTAAATAACTAATTTTATGTATCGGGTAGATAATTATAAATTTTCTGTAATAACGATGACTTGTTGGACGTGAGACATCTTAGTCTGCTCCAGACCATGAACGCTGCAAAGTGATCGTTTTGATCACTTTGCAGCGTCAGGCAATCAAAAGTCAAATACAAACGTGATATAATCCGTAAGTAGTTTTACTTAAAATGTGTAATACTCGCGTAAACATCAGAAATCATTATGATTTCTGTCGCCCCGGATGGATTCAGTGAATTATTAATTCAGTTCATAAAATTATGCAATTTTTTATCACGTGTATTCTTATGACGTTGCCACGTAAAATACTTGGGAACCGACTTTATAGACAAGAGGAGAGAGTGTCTAGCTTCGCGACGGCGATCGGAGTCTCGGGAGGGGACGTCGATGAGAGAGTGTACTCCGTCGGGGTATTCCGTCGGGCTGACCACTGAAGTAGCATATGTGTAAAAGTATCATAAAATTATGACAATTTATAAAAATGTTCCTCTCTTCTACTGTTGCCGTGCCCTACAGGGTCCATAATTGTTACATGATTTAGCTGTTAAGATCTTTTATACATTATGGAGTGCAATAAAGTTTGAAATTGAAATTGAAGTCAAGGAACTCTACCGGTGGTCGGCCCAACGACGAAGGCGACGTGCTTTCGGATGGGCTACGGGGCCGCGCATCGCCTCTCTGTCGCCCCGGAGGGAGCCGGGTGGCGGGTGCACTGGCCGTAAACCACTCAAAAAAAAAATTGATGGTTATTTTTTGTATAAAATTATAGCATTAATTATAGCACAACTAATGTAAGTATTACTCTGTAGTTTGAAAAAAGAAATACAAAGATTTAGAATTTAAATATCTTATCAATACTCACGCTTTTCGACTTGTTTTGATTTTGCTTTGTGACATTGTGATATTAATTAATCAGTAAAAAGCAATCAATACGAGCAACTAGATTAAATTAAAACTAATGTCATATTTTATCAAAGTATGACAAAACGATTTGATTAGATTCTGAAAAAGTTTTAATTTGCTAACTGCCTAAAGGTTTAGTAACAATCAGTTCTCAGTCGGAATATGTTTAAGAAATCAATATGAAGTTTATATTTTTAATATTTTTTATAACTGTAAATATATATTTTTCTAACGCGTATCATGATTTAGTGGTACCGGATGACAAATTCGCTTTAGATTTGAGTCTATTTGAAGATGTATTGGATCCTGAATTATGTGAAGAGCAAGTATCATATATTATGAACAATGATACCGAACTATTATTTGCATGTAAGTATCATCATCGTCATCATCATCGTAGTTCATATAAGTCCCACTGCTGGACTCGAGCCTCCTCCACGATTTGAGGGAAATCGACCTACTATACCACCCTAGTCAGACGGGTTAGTATAGCGTTTCATTTCGAATTTTTCTTCTCTTGCATAGTTATTATATACGTGTTATCGTATAAGATATATCTTTAAACAAGCAATTCTTGTATATATAGAACCGAATCTCGGAAACGGCTCCTACGATTTTCATGAAATTCAGCATACTAGAGGTTTCGAGGCCAAAATATCGATCTAGCTAGGTTTTATTTATAGAAAATGTTATTTTGTCGGTGTTTTTAGCTAATCAATACAACGACATAAAATGTCATTAGAATAGGAATTTAAATTTAGTCGTCACCGTCAAGAGTGACAATAAATCAGTTGGTAAGTTGTCCAGTAGCATTCATGCTGCGTGAGATCGAATCTCGGTGTTATTATTATGCTGTTTTTTAATTTTTGATATTTTTTTTACATTATTTCATCATTTTTAGTTTTTTATTAATATATATCCTAAAAATATGTTCATTAAAAATACCATTTGCTTACAAAAAAAAAAAAGATAACAAGAGAAGAAAAACTCGAAACAAAATAATACCCCGATCCGCTCTATCATGGTGTATCAGGTTACTTTCCCTCTCAGTACGGAGCAAGCTCATGGCTTTTTTGTTGGAGAGGCTGTATGGTCATACTTCGCCCTATCAGTCCGAGTCCAAATACAACATAGATAAGCTAAGAAGAAAAAATAAACATTAAAGTTAAAGAAACCGGCTAAGTGCGAGTTGGAGTCGCGCATGAAGGGTCTCGTACCATTATCTATAAAAAAATAGGCAAAAATAGAGTGTTTTGTATGGGAGCCCCCTTAAATGTTTATTTTATTTTGTTGTTATAGCAGCGACAGAAATACATAATTTGTAAAAATTTCAACTATCTAGCTATCGCGGTTCTTGAGATACAGCCTGGTGACAGACAGACAGACGGACGGACAGAAAGCGAAGTCTTAGTAATAGAGTCTCGTTTCTAGCCTTTTGGTATGGAACTCTAATATGTCCTTTTAATACTAATGGTCCGCTTGAAAGATAGAGAACCTATTCTTAATGCCTTATATTAGCCCAGATTTGTCAAATATTAAAACAGACGAATGAGGCTCTGTTAGAACAAAGTGAAAGGCTTTAATTTATGATTGGGCTTGTATACGAAATAAAACTCTATACCAACTCGTCCGACCAGACAGATTGGAATCGCTGGACCGTCGAAGGGACCTACTAGGACCCAATACATAGAAGCAGCACAATAGACAGTTTCCAACTAAAAAGCAACTAATATCGACCATCCCTTACATCCTCAAGGTCATGAACTCTGTATTATATCCGTCAATAAAAACAGGATTGTTCATAAATTGTATTTTTTGAAATAGTAATATCAATTTTAAAAGCCTCCAACTTAAGTTACATATTTCTTTTTCAGTCTTCGATGCCGGTATCCGAACACCTAGAGGAATTTTAACTGGGAATACGCTAGATCTTGGAAATTACTACCAATGTTTAGGTATCAACCAAGAGATACCAGATTCAGTCGTCGAAGGAAAATATTGTCTGATAGAAGTGCCACTTGAGCAGAATATCAACTGGCCCGAGTTACCGACTTTGCCTGATTTACCGGATTGGCCTGACATACCTTGGCCTGAGTTGCCATGGGACATACTAAATAGAAATAGAAGTAGAATAAGCGATAAAGTTTTGAAGGGGTTGAAAGATTTTAATATAGTAAAGGCTGAGATAGATGCATTTATTGGAGGAAAAGTGGACACCCGTGTTAGCAGGTATTCTTTCTTTTATTTATCATTCATTCATGTCAGTCTATTTAAGTCCCATTGTTGGGCCCCTTAGGCCTCCTCAATAATGGGAGGAATTGACCTACTATTCTACGCTGATTAAACGTGTTGGAATAGGGTTTCATATTAAGTTCTCCTTTTCTCGCATCGATGTTACCTGCATATATTCCTTAATCGTCTTTTACGATGCTCACATCCAGGTGGTTAATTGTATTCTTACTGCATAACCACATGGATGTTATTCTTTCAGCATTTAGTTATTTACATTATAAATAAATATTTTATAGTATTTTATAATTTTTGCTCTAAAATATTTCAAAGAATACATCAATAATACAATTTGAGTTGTCCTTACAATTTGACTATTATTCGTTGATTTACTATTCAATGAAATACAATATTATATATTTACTAGCAACCCGCCCTCGCTTCGCTTCGGTTTTAGTCGTTTTACCCGCGTAGTTCCCGTTCCCATGGGAATACCGGGATAAAATATAGCCTAGGTTACTCCCTGATATTATAGCTGTCCATTGGAGAATTTTTGAAATCGGTGCAGCCGTTTTGAAGATTACCCGGAACAAACAGACAGACAGACAGACAAAAAACTATAAAGTAATTTTTAGGCATATGTATAGTGCAAATAAACGTGTTTTTTTTTTTTTTTTTTGTGGGTGGGCCGCGGTCGGCGCGCCTCCGCACCACTCCGTCCGGGGCGACAGAGGGGCTTAAGCACGCAACTCCCGCGACCCACCCGAAAACCACATCGCCTTCGTCGTTGGGCCGACCACTGGAGCAGCGTTAACTTGTCGTCAATGGTCGGCCCGACGGAATACCCCCTGTTGTGGTACCCTCCCATCGACCGACGTCCCCCCCTCGGGGGGGCCGTCGTGTAGGCCGAAGGCCGACTCCGGAGACCGTCCCGGCTTCGGCAGGAGCACCAGCCTTCCCTCCTTCCAGCACCCAGGGAACCGTCCGGACGCTAAACACGCGTCGAACAGCTCCCTGAGGCGGGGTCCCAGGTGTTCGAGGACCAGGGCCAGCATGCGGTTAGGAACACCGTCGGGCCCGGGGGCGGTAGACTTTGCGCGCATGCGCGTCACCGCCACCCCCATCTCGGGTTCCGTGATGGGCGGAACACTGTCGTCGTCGGCCTCCCGGTCAGTGTCTGGCGGAGCCATGACCGGGGGCGTGTGTTCCGCCCGCCGCGGGAACAGGTCCTCGATGACCCGGGTGAGAAGGCCGGGCTGGAGAGTCTCGGTAAGGGGAGGGCCCCGCGCGCGTAGCCTATTCAGCACCGCGCGATAGGGGCGTCCCCAGGGGTCACGGTCGAGACCGTCCAGCATCTCCTGCCGACTGACGTCCTTGGCGGAGCGGACGGCCAGCCTGAAGGCCGACCGCGCATTGCGGTAGCCCTCGTAAAGCACGGCCTCCCGCTCCGCGTCGCGATGGCGCCGCCGGCTGCGGGTGTAGGCCCTCCTGGCGCGGATACACGCAGCCCGGAGATCCGCCAGCTCCCGTGACCACCAGTGGACACCCCTCCTCGGGGGCAGACGCCGTATCCGGGGCATGGCCGCATCGCAGATCTGCGTCAACGCACCGCGGATGCGGCCAGCCTCGGCGTCCACCCCGTCCGGCTGGTGGGCAGAGGACAGCCACGAGTATACGATGGCTGTCTCCGCCAGCTGGTCCCGGTCTAAGCGACCCACAGCCCATTGCGGGAACGCAGGACGCCCATCCGCCCCGTGACCCCTGCTGGGCGTCGGGATTGCAGGGGAGACCTCCATCCGGATATACCGGTGGTCCGACAAGGTCTCCACCTCCTCCACGACGCGCCAGCTCCCCACGCGTGCGGCGACCTCGGGGCTAGCGAACGAAAGGTCCACTATCGACCCGCCCCGTTGTCGCACGCACGTATGCACCGAGCCCCTGTTCAGCAAACAGAGGCCCAGTGCCGCCGCCCACTCCTCGATCGCCCGTCCTCGGTCATCCGTCCTAGGGGACCCCCACGCCACGGACTTGGCGTTAAAGTCCCCCAGGACGAAGACCTGGCGCGATGCCAGTCGCCGTAACGAGGCCTCCATGATGGTGAGGAAGGCCTCGAAATCGGTCACAGTCCAGTTAGGGGAGAGATAAACTCCGAAGAGCGTAATCTCCCCCCAGTCCGCCGCGACGTATCCGACGCCCCTGTCCCTAAGGGTCAGAGACGACGAAGGCCACGACGTGGAGGCGATGATTGCCACGGTGCCATCGGTGCTACCCAACCAGTTAATCCGGTCGGGCACCACGTACGGCTCCGCGACTACGGCTACTCCTATCAACCACTCCGCCATGGCTTGCAGGAACACGTCCTGCGCACCGGCGGAGTGGTTGAGATTGGCCTGGAGGAGACGAATGGATACGGGGTCCATTAACGGTCCGTATCCATCGTCACCTCCTCCGCGCTAACAGGCAATCGGGCCGCGCTCGGAGCGGGGGCTGGCCCGGTCGATGGGCCGCCCCGCCCCTTCGGGGCCGATGCCGGGGGTCTGCAGTCCCCAGAGCCCATGCGGTGTTTGGCAGGCCTATTGCCCGCCGCACACGCGGGGCAGTGGGGCACCGCAGAGCACGATGCCGCCTGGTGTCCAGCCTGACCGCAACGGAAACATAGCCCGCTGCAGTCAAAGCAGTTTCTGCATGTCGGTCGGGTATGCCCGACCGCCATGCATTTATAACACCTCGCAGGCCGGGGCTCCAGCACGGTTACCCGCGCCGAACTCCAGCCCACGAGGAGCCTGCCTGAGTCGGCCAATTGCTTGACCGACTCCACTGGGCACTGCACCCAGACAGCACCGACGCCTCCCGGACCAGGGCGGATGGTGCCAATCCGGACGGTGTCCGAGGCACACCCGGTACGCGCCATAATGGCCTCCCGAATGTCCTCCACCGCCACGGAGTCGTCCAGACCCGTGAGGCGCATATCTGCACTTGACGGGCCTGGCGATTCGGACTCCATCCTCTGGCCCGAACAGCCCCCTCAGCATCGTGGCCAAACTATCGGCCGTCTTCGCGCCCTCGGCCCCAGGGAACTCGAGTATTCGAGCCCCTGTCCGGGCCTTGCGGGTCCTCGCCTCAACGCCCCCGATGTCGGAGACGTCCAGCTCCCGCCGGGCGCGTTTTAGGACGGCCTCATAGTTTAGGCCCCTCTCAGCCGCCTCAGGCAGTAGGTGATTACCACCGCAGCCGTCTTCGGCGACTTGAGGCCCCTACGCGACCTTTTCCCCTTTCCGCCGGCTCCCGCCTGGGGAGCGGCGGCCACAGCGGCACTCTTGGCCGCCGCTCTCCGCTTTTGGCCGCGTGCCTTCCTGCTACGGTCAGCCACCTGCCAGCCCTGTTCGAGCCTGGCAGCAGCGCTGAGCGCAGCAGGCGCAGCCGCGGGTTCGCCGACCGGCGCCTGCGGTGCAGCCGCTGGCGCCGGCCGCGGCCCGGCCTTGGCGGGAGCCGGCACCTTGCCGGCCTTCTTGGCCCCCTTGGGCCCAGCCGCGGCCGCAGCGTAGCTCACCACGCGGCCACCCTGACAGGGCAGTGACGTGGGAGCCGACGCTTGCGGCCGCCTCGCCTTGTCCGCGGCGAGCGGCGGCCGGAGGGGCGGCTCAGGCGGGAGCCTGGCCGCTACGGCGGCGATACGCGCATCCATCATCACCCCTACTCGGGCCAGGATGACGCGTACCGCCGACTCCGACACGCCGTGCACCTCGTCGGTCGGCGGCTCCTCCCCCTCCCGCGGCCACGAGCCGGCGGAGGGACCACGACGAGGGGAGGCAGCGATGAAGCCACGACGGGCATAGCCGGCGCAGCGGCCGCGACGGGCGCAGCCGGCGCCACGGGCGCAGACGATGGGCCCGCCCTCACTGGCGCAGCCCGTTTCGGCGGCGGGGCCGGCGCCGGCAGCGCAGCTGGCACCAGGCGCTCGAATTGAGACCGCAGGTCAGCCATGTCTTTGGCCAACCCGCGGTTCTCCCTCCGCACCGCCTCCAACTCCGTCTCCAACCTGCGGTTGCGTTCCCGCAAGCCGGAGACCTCCTTGCTGAGGCGGGCGTTCGCAGCCTGGAGGGCCGCCACCTCGCCTTCCCGGCCGGCCGGACCCGGCGTCGCCGGTCTCACCGCCGCACCACCTCCCCGACCCCCGCGCCCCCGGCGCGCGGTCGCAACTTTGGGGGGAGGCCTGGTAGAATCGCTCCCCTCCGAGTCGGACACAGAGCTGCCACCCTTTTGCAGGGGGCGCTTCCGGTCCCTCGTTGGGGGGCGGGCCTCCTCCCTCTCCCTCCTAACATCTAGGGCCGCCGTCAGAGCCCTTGCCGCGTGAAGCGGCTTGGACTCCTCGGGGACCCCACCATCCTCCCCATCTAATCTATCCGATCCGGACGACCTGCTCTTCCTCATCCCGGACCCCTCACTTCGCCGGCCCGTTCTTGGCCCCTCATCTCCAGACGGCACTGCGGCCCCGCCGCCCTCGTCCGTCGAAATCCTCGACGCGGCCGTACCCAGTCGCTCCGACGGCCCAACGGCACTGTCGTCCTCGTCCGTCGACAGGTCGTACGCCACGTCAGTCTCCGACACCGGCGCCGCGGCCCTGCTGCCGCCCTCGCTCTGTGACGGCTCTGCGGTAAATCCGCCCTCGTCACTCGACAGCTCCGTTTGGCTGCCACTCCTCCTCACCTCCTAAGACGGTCCTGCGACATTGCCGCCCTCGTCTTGGGACACACTTTTGTTGCCGTTCTCCTTCCGCGACGGCCCTGCGGTGCTACCATCATCATGCGACGGCTCTGCGGTCACTGTGCCGCCCTCGTCGCTGGGAGCGCTGGTCTCGCGGGATTCCGCGGCCTCCTGCGCCTCCCGTTCCTTTTTGAGCCGGATCGCGCGCCGTTTAGCACGCTCCGTGGCTGGAGTTATTGGTGGCCTCCTACGCCTTTTTTTTTTTGGGAGCCTCAAGTTTCGCCGGACTCACGGCTGGAGCAGAGATTGCCCCCCACCCATACGATTGGGAGCTGAGAGCTGTATAATACATACCTTATAGTCTAAAGGCCAGATCTCCCAGACATACTTCTTTTTGAAAGACGAAATGTGAAGTTGTCAATAGCGTTGTTTATACATTTCATCATCATCATCTCAGCCCATATACGTCCCACTGTTGGGCTTGGGCTTCCTCCATAAAGGAAGGGTAATTGACCTACTATACCACGCTGGTCAGACGTGTTGGTATAGGGTTTTATTTCGAGTTTTCCTTCTCTCGCATAGATGTTATATGCGTTTTATATCCCTTAGTCGTCTCGTATGATCACCCACGGGTAAGATAGGGGGTGAATTGTATTCTTACTCCGTCACCACACGGAATACATTTTATATAAACATTACATATGTTTATACATTTAGTGCCAGTATAACTGCAAAGCTGGTTGGTTGGCGAATTTAGAAGTACCATGAAAATGCTGGCGCTGTTATACTCAGATACAATACTTACGGCTTAGAATAATAACGTATAGAAGGATAGTGTCAATACTTCGAACGTTCGAAACATGAATTTAAAAATACTAATGGCGCGCAGACGATTACACACACATACACACGCACACCACTATACAAATTATGACATCAAATTTTGTTTTTATTAACATAAATCGTAGAAATACTTTTAAAAGTAATGTTAAAAACCTTTTTAAGTTTTTCAAATGTGTTGTGACACCATTTGAATTCACAAATCGTCATAATTACCTATTTATTTTTTAAGAGTTGCGTACGTACGTGCAGTACAATGACTTGTACATTACGGAACGGTTCCGGCGTAAGCTCCATTAGGCTGAAAAATCTTGTCCTTGTTATATAGTTCTAAGTGATATATGTATGTGTAAGTGATATGTGTATATAAAACCAACCAATCAGAATTTAAGATAAGTTTTTTGTATTTTTAAATTCGTGTTACATAATATAAAGTATATCTGAAAGGTCTGGGCTCTTGGTTTATTAATACTAACCATTGATGTTTTAAATATTTATAATTTTAAATCGCATACGTTATCATCATCATCTTGCTCTTATCCCAATTACTTGGGGTCGACGCAATATGTCATCTGTTTTGACATATTGCAAAAAGTTTTGGCAATGACTTTTATGATCGGCCGCCTGCCTGACGTCAACCCTCCTTGGGAATGTAATCGTTGACCCAAATGGTACCAGATGGAGTTGGTCCGGGTCAATCTAGGGCTCTTAGTCGTCTCTTACGACACCCACGAGCAAAGCAAGGGTTGGTAGTATTCGAAGCCGCTACCACACAGCACAAATCGCATACGTTATATTGGTCGAAATATTAAACATTACTTTTTTATTAATTTAAGGGTCTCCGAAGGCAGTGCACTATCAAGCATCTCTCTGCGTGTTGCTGTTTGTTTACCTAAAGTCTGTTCAACGGATAAATTGTTTAATACTCTAGTGAATGTATCTAGTCTTGGCCTTCAATATGAAGACAATTTTTGCAGATTACCAAATGATAAGCCATGGGTAGCCGCTGATTACGTCGCTATGTAAGTATATGTAAAGTTAGTAGTATGTACAAAGTATCAAAAAAGTAGAATCCGAGGTAGTGAATTAACTATACAGTTTTCGTTGGCAATCCAAGCATGGTGCAAACAAGAAGATTGATTATCACCCGTTTGTTTCCTTAATTAAATGTATACAATTTAAAACATCATTTAATGACTTCTGTTCAATCTTTAATTCCTATCTTTCGTCCTCGCTTTTATTTTGTAGCATTTCTATTTTATTAAAAGTGTATTTCTAAAACAAAAATGGTTCGATATTTTATCTAATCTAGCCATAATAGATTTTTTCCATCTAGCCGTAATAGCAGCCCAGAGAAACGACCAAATTCAATCCAGTGATGAACTTATAATTGATTACCTTTTAGAAATAAGTATAAGAAAAAAACTTTAAGATTACTGCAACATACATAGGTATATATACTGTGTAATGTGTAGGTACTACCACATTGTGTATGACTGATCCCCTAAGCAGATGGACCGATTTTGATGAACTTTTGTGTGCATTTCATTGTATTCGAGAATGTATTTACATTAATAATTGGACCTAGTATATGGCAGTGCGATCGATTCCAAAGCATTATATTTTATTATAGTAGGGGAGACCTGTTCAAAATCGTATACGTAAGCGGTAATCTATACAATCACCGTAATAATATACAATGAAGTTATCAAATCATTATATTTATTGACCAGTTTTATCAGGTACGTAATGGTAGGAGTAGGAACCAATACTACTTGATACAATGATATCGTAAATTATGTACTTACATTTAATTCCATTAACAGTGCACACTTGAAGTAGTTATTTTGATAAAAAATAGACCACAACACCCGAAAAACAATAAAACTGTTTAACTTTGCAACGAACGTGGTGGCACCAAAAAATTTTTGTCGACAAATTACTCTCATTGGTAATTCACATTGGCAGAAGTTTGAGCGCGAAATTCAAACAACCAGCAGCTATAAGGGCACCATACAATTTTACCCCGGTATACAGTTTTGGACGGGTCTCCCCTATGTACAGAAAAGGGTCTATCGGGTCAACTAGTATGTATATATATATATTACTTTTTTCAGAGTATTATTTTCCGTGATCCTTTTACTGGTGATATTGAGTACAGCCTACGATATTGGATACAATATCTTCCTCAAAAAGGGTAAGTCTTGTAAAATATAACTTTTTCTAATGTTATTGTTATCAGAGCACACAAGTTCTACTATTAATATCTACCGTGTAGGTAAATCTCAGTGTGTGGTAGGTTAAGAATACAATACTTTAGAATTCCCTACTTTCCCTTTGTCCTTGTGGTGATGGAGTAAGAATACAATTGACCATCCCTTCTCTTGCTCGTGGGTGTCGTAAAAGACGACTAAGAGATACACTATGCATATAACATCTATGCATCGGGGCATTCCTCGCACCACTCCATCAGGGGCAACAGAAGGGCGCAAGCACGCACACCCGTAACCCACCCGCGCGACACGTCGCCTTCGTCGTTGGGCCGACCACCGGACTAGGGTGACTTGACGTCAGTGGTCGGATTATAATTCCTGATCACAAATACTTGTAGTATTTGTCATCAGGAATTATATAGATACGTTAAACACTTAATAATGATAACATTTTAGTCTAGACTAGAATTCAATATTATATCTTTACTTTATCGAATAAATCCAGTTTGGTAAATGATATTTGGATATCTAAACACGTTTACACATACCTGTGTATTATCAATGGTTAAAATATGCATAAGATTATATACACCTGTATGTTGACAAACATGTGTCGTCGGTTATCTGACGCATTATCTATATATATAACCAAAATAATCCTATGCTGCTTATCTTTATTATAAAATTAATCCTCATTATAAAAAAAAAATACTGCTTATGGTGTGGTCCGCCCAATTGCTAAGGGGAGGGAATATTGTGGGTTATGGGGTTGCGAGCCGCCATTTCGTCACCCCGGACGGGGTAGCAGGCGTCCCCACCATAGCGAGCCAAGTATTATAAACGTTAAAGTTTGTGAAGATGTTTGGATATTTGGATGCTTGTTACTTAATCACACCTAAACCGCTGAACAGATTTGGATGAAAATTTTCACAGATAGACCAACACGTAGGATAATTTTGCGTTCCGTTAGGTTTAATAACTAATTTTCTGTAACGGGTAGAAACTTATAAATTTTCTGTAATAACGATGACTTTTTGGACGTAGACATCTTAGTCCGCCCATGACCATGAACGCTGCAAAGTGTTTGAAACGTCGGGCAATCAAAAATTAAATACAAACGCGATAAAATCCGTAGTTTTATTTAAAATTACGTTAGGAAGTTAGTTGGGATAGTAATTCAAGTTTAAGAACGTGACTTTTTGCGCGTGTGAAGCCATAGGGTGAAATGTTTTGTAATTTAATAAGTTTTTTCTTTTAAGTTGAAATTAAACATTAATATGTTAATCTTATCATCATTATCCCTATTCTTAAACCTAACAATAGTTCATCAACAAATGATCAACAAGAACAATGCGATATCCTAGCAGATTCCTTCCAGTCTAATATTGTATATAATTGTAAATATAATATTGTAAATAATTGGCACAGCAGTGAACAAACGTCAATTGACTGCTCACTGGAAGCGTTAAACAACTATCCATCTGATAATGTTACTCAGTATATTATTCGACCTCATTCAGTTAGGAAGCTAATTTCAAAATTAAAATCTCGTAAAGCATCTAGTTCTGATTCAATTTCAAACTTACTCATAAAGAACGTACCTTACAAGGTTATAGTATTAATTACAAAGATTTTTAACGCTTGTTTGTTACTGAATTATTTCCCTAAAATATGGAAGACTGCTAAAGATATAGCAATTCATAAGCTGGGTAAAGACGCATCAGAACCTTCTTCCTATCGCCCAATTAGCTTACTCCCTTGTCTTGGTAAATTACTCGAAAAAGATATATATGCTAGATTATGTCGTGCTACTATAAATATGCTACCAAATGAGCAGTTTGGTTTCCGTCATGGCCATTCAACTGTTCAATAGTTGGTTAGGGTTACTGAGTCTGAATCCTATAACTTGAACCTCAAAAATTCAACAGGCATGGTCTTATTAGACATTGAAAAGGCATTTGATACTGTCTGGCATGATGCCCTAATATATAAGTTAATCAGGCTTAATACGCCTAAGACGTTAGTTAATATTATAAGATCATACCTATCGGAGCGAACATTCAAGGTCCATGTCAGTGATCACTCATCTCTCCCTAAACAAATCCCAGCTGGGGTGCCCCAAGGCTCGGTGCTTGGCCCATATTTATTTTTATTGTATCTTCACGACATCCCTATACAAACCCGAACAAGTTTAGCTTGTTTTGCCGACGACACAGCCTCTTATACATCCTCAAATGATGTCAATCTAGTAATAGATCGACTTCAACTATCAGTTGATAAATTATACTCATATTTTAATAAATGGAAGCTGAAAATAAATGCATCCAAGACACAAGCTATTCTATTTACTAGGCAACGAAGTTTGCCTGTTCGTAAGATCTTAATTGACGATTACAATATACCTTGGAGTAAATCTATTAAATATTTAGGTGTTATTTTGGATAATAAGCTTAACTGGACAGATAATACAAAAAGCCTATGCCTTAAAGGCATCAAAGCCTTGAACGCCCTAAGCCCAGTACTAAGCAGAAGATCCTGCCTCAGTAGCTTAACTAAATTGAGTATCTACCGTACTTTAGTATGTCCCTGCATCACATACGCGTGTCCCGTGTGGAGCTGACAATATGTTTTTATATTCATTAGTAATACTATCTCACGGTAGTAATATGAACCATGTGATATCTTGTTTCTTTCTGTGCAACCATCAGTAAAAATGTTTTTGTGTATAACGTTGTAGTTAACAAAACAGTAAGTTTTCTTATGTTTTTGATTTTATAGGATGTAAATGTACACTATTAAATCAAAATGTTGTATATATATGTTTAATAAAGATATTTAAAATGAAATGAAAAAAATAGGAGGCAAATTGACCGACTATACCACGCTGGTCAAACGTGAGGATTATTTTTTTTATGGCTGGGCAATGGTAAGCGCACACGAGGTCCATTCCGTCCAGGGCGACGGAGGGACGGCGCACGGACCCATAGCCCACCCGTACCCACGTCGCCTTCGTCGTTCGGCCGACCACCGGAGCAGGGTGACTTGTCGTCAGTGGTCGGCCCGAAACGTGTGGATATAAGGTTCTATTTCCAGTTTTCCTTCTCTTATATGGATGATATATGCATATATAACTCTCTAGTTGCCTTTTACGACACCCACGAGCAAGAGAAGGGGTGGTGAATTGTATACTTACTTCGTCACCACACGGATAATTAATCTCAAACACATATATAAAGCTGTGTTTGATATATATAACCAACCGCCTGACGTCAATCCTCCTTAGGAATGTAATTGTTGACTAAATGGCACAAGATTTAGCCTGCTCAGGACAATATAATATTTATACGGCTTCAACTGAATTTTACGTGATAACTTCCTAAGAAAACACTGCTGAAAATTGCCTACTTTTATGAATACTTTTTGAGTGGTAGGACCACGCTGTTGACAGTCTTCTGTCTGCAGCCGCGGACCGGTCCGTCAGGGACAGTACCACACTCTCGCAGAAAATCGACGTATGAGTAGTAGCAATTTGTTGCTGCGCTTCGTTCGGTGAGCGAGAGATCCGACAGCCCAACTTTCTGGGTGTGTCTGTGTGTGGTGGGTTTTGGTGATGCCTGAAACTTGCGGTGGTGAGGTCGTGGTCGGGGCATTGAGCGTGAGGGGCTGACATGGGGTACAGGGAGACCCGATGGGAATGGTCACCGCCGGCCACCTGCCGGTCAGTAGGGGACCCGAACCCAGGATCATCCCCCCTGGGAGGCTGTCCCACCAACCGGCGAAAATCTCGTTGGGTTGTCGTCGTGCCGGTGTGGGAAACCGGAGTGGACCTCGGCGGCTGTGCACGGGGGGGCATCGGGGGCCCTTCCGTGCTTCGTATCAGCTCCTCACAAAGCTCACCCCTCAACCATGCACTATGCCCTGCCCTTTTTTTTTTTGGTATCACCGAACCCCATTATACATATTCACACTCCCTTCCTCCTCTTCTTAAAATAAACCATGAATAGGAAAAACAAAAAGAAAAGGAAATTGTTCACAACAAACTATTGTTAAAACACATACACCCTAGTACTATCAAGGTTAGCCATCGGTTAGGTAGTACTATAGGTGACCGCCCTCGACCAATACTTGTCCGCTTCAATAACGCTGATATCAGGGCCTCTGTTTGGAAAGCCAAAACAAAGTTGAAGGTTGAACACCCTTCACCCTCAGAGAGTTTCTAACAAAGATCCGACAGCATGTGTTTAGCAAGGCCCGACTTCATTTTGGCATACACAATTGTTGGACACAAGATGGTGTCATAATCATCAAAACGCCTGATGGTGGCCGACACAAGATTGCGGCAATGTCTGATCTGGAGCCGGTCCTACTCAAGTTCCCAAAGATTCCATCAAAAGAAGCTAATAGGACGGCATCTTCATGACTGGTGTGATGTAGTTTCCACGACAACAATCTCCTAATAAGAAACTCTTATTTAATTGTTATATTTTAATTTCATTTTCTCGGAACCTAACATTTCTTTTCTTCTCATTCAGCACTGCTATACCTACCTCATATTGTTTCTATACTATTTACTTGTAGTACTTAAACTCTCTTGTACAAGTACCTGCATAATAACAATTATAATTGTGTAATCAATTCTATAGATGACTGGCGAGGTAGTTTTGATAGCCCAGTTATGCATTATACGACTTAATTTAATAATCTGCAGCTGTAAGGTACTTAAAACACATTTGTTTTTCTTTGTTTCACAACAAAATAAAATTCACCAATGTCACTGCGACGTTTGACAGATAACATAAGACTAATGTCAAACTGACATGAAGTGTTGCGTTCCGAATACTTATAAATATAAAATAGCTGCTGATATCGCTCTGTTTTGTTTTTACATTGTTTAAAGTTTTGTTTTTTTTTCTGTTTATGTATTATTCAAATTTGTTTCTTTTTTTGTATTATGTCCGTCTGGCTGGTGGGTGGTGCAGTAATGATAGCTGCATCTTTACACATAATAGTAAAGTAATTAGAATTAACCTTTTTATCATACTAATATAATATAACTATATTCTTATATAACAACATAATATTTATTTATATTAATTTAGTACATTATTTATAATTTTATGGTTTTATCGGATATTGAAAATTCGTTTCACTCTGCTAATAATTCTTCTAATTCATCCTTTGATGATAGCTTTTGCTCCGCCACTGAGGGCTTTGGTGACACCATCCGTCAAATGTTTAATAGTCCGTCTAATAACTTATTAAACGTATGTCACATAAATGCTCAAAGCATTCCAAACCATCACGGCGACCTGTTCGATGCCTTTAATGGTGCTAATGTACACGCTATCCTAATTTCAGAGAGCTGGCTCAAACCGCATTAAGCTTCCACCCTGTATCCTCTTCCTGGCTTTGTCTTGATCCGGAACGACCGAGTTGATCGTAGAGGCGGTGGCGTAACCATTTATCTTCGCAGTAATTTGTCGTATAAAATCCTAGCTTCTTCACCAAATCATTATTCCGCCTCTATTGAATTTCTCTTCCTCGAAGTCGGGATTCAAGGAGACAAATTGGTCATCGGAGTAGTTTACTGTCCCCCTTCTATTGATTATTTCACTGATTTCGAATCGGTTTAAGGATCTTTGGGGCCTGACTATGCACATCACATCATAATGGGTGATTTCAACACTGACTTACTATCCTCCTGTTCCTCCCGTGCCAGTAAACTCCAACACATCGTTCAAGCTGCCAGTCTTCACGTGTTGCCTCTTCAACCCACTCACCACAACCTACACGGAGACGATACGTGGCTTGATATAATTCTCACATCCTCTCCTAACCAAGTCTCTTCTCATGGCCAATTTCCTGCTCCTGGTTTCTCCCATCATGATCTTATTTTCCTCTCCTACATCCTTAAGCCTCCCAAACCTAAACCTAAGGTTATGCGCCTGCGCTGTTTTGCGGGAGTGGAAGTCGATAAGCTACGTGCGCAGGCCTCGGCAATTAACTGGCAACCCTTACTGGACGCTGATACGGTAGATGAGAAGGTTGGAATATTTAACTTCAATATTATAAAACTCTATGATGCTCACGCTCCAATAAAAAATGTCAAACTGAAGCATCTGCCTGCGCCCTAGATGTCCGACGAGATACGAAAGGCTATGAGACGTCGTGACGCAGCTTTTCGAAAATTCAAGCGACTACGCAGCGAGTCTAATTGGGGCCTTTACAAGACCGCTAGGAATCGGTGTAACCAAATGATGCACAACGCCAAACGCCGACATATCTCGAACACTATTTCTTCTTCCTCTGCTCCTGAAGTCTGGAAATTCCTTAGCTCTCTTGGCATAGGTAAGCGGAAAACAATTGAATTACCCAACACTGTTTCTCTAGACGACCTCAATAAATTTTTCACGAGCTCAATCACCATAGATCACTCACTCAATCACTAAGTGCCAAACGGTGAACTATATCACCAGTTTACCACCTCAGGACTTTCATTCCTTTTCTTTTTCTCCTGTAGCATCCGATGAGGTTCGAAAGACACTCCTTTCAATCAAATCCAAGGCAGTGGGTTGCGATGAAATCAGCCGTCGTATGATCATGACCATTCTTGACCAACTGTTGTTTCCTATCACACACATCCTTAACTTCTCTCTTCGTTCTGGAACATTTCCTACGATATGGCGTAAGGCGTATGTCCTACCCTTACCCAAAATTTCTACTCCTTCTCTTCTTAAGCAATATCGTCCGATATCTATCCTACCATTCCTCTCCAAAGTGCTTGAGGCCTGTGCCCACAAACAGTTATCTCATTTTGTCCATGTTAACGACATTTTAAGTCCACTGCAGTCTGGCTTCAGGCCTGGGCACAGCACAGTCTCAGCACTCCTTAAAGTGACTGGCGACGTGAGAGCTGCCGTGGAGGATACTAGGATCACCGTGCTGGTCCTCGTAGACTTCTCTAATGCCTTCAACGCCGTCAGTCACGATATCCTGCTATCTATTATGTCCCATTATAGGATCTCATCGGATGCTTTGGAATGGTTTTCATCTTATCTTCAGGGTCGTCAGCAGTCCATCCGTATCGACGACACTTTGTCCGATTGGGGCGATTTGGGGTCTGGCGTCCCTCAAGGCGGTATACTTTCCCCTCTTCTCTTCTCTCTCTTCATTAATCTTATAACCTCTGAACTTCAGTGTGCGTATCATTTGTATGCCGACGATCTACAACTGTACTGTCATGCCAAGCTGGATGATGTGCAATCAGCTATCGCAAATGTCAACTCGGATCTATTAGCTATAAGCGATTGGGGTGCAAGGTTCGGCTTGGCAGTGAATACCGATAGGTGCCAATGTATTGTACTCGGTAGTCCTCGGATTATTAGCAGACTCGATCCTCATAGTTTGCCATCAGTTGTCTATAATGGAACAGTGATCCCTTATAGCCAACACGTCAAAAATCTCGGCCTATTTCTGGACTCGACGATGGAGTGGCAAACACAGATCACTACCGTATCGAACAAAGTTACGGGAACACTTCGCTCGCTATATCGTTTGAAGAACTTTCTTCCTATGAAGACTAAAACAGCGCTGGTTCAAACCTTAATCCTTCCTATCATCGATTATGCTGATGTGTGCTACCTCGACCTGAATGCAGATCTGCTCAATAAACTGGACCGACTTCTCAACTATTGCATTCGATTCGTTTTTAACCTGCGCAAATTCGACCATGTCTCCTCATTTCGCTCTCAGCTTAATTGGCTACCGATTAGGCAAAGACGAAGCTTGCGAACTCTCTCTTTACTGTATTCTACTTTAAACTCTCCTAATGCTCCCCCCTACTTAAAACTTCACTTTCAATTTCTTTGCACTACTCATGACCGTAATCTCCGATCCTCAAAAACTCTTCTTCTTCACTGTCCTTCTCACTCCTCTAATCTGGTTCACTCTTCCTTTTATATCCAAGCTATTCTTCTCTGGAATGCGTTACCATTAGATATCAAAATGGCCACTAGTCGTGACAGTTTTAAAGCTATGGTCAAACGACTATACCTGAATTTTGTGATGGAGTCGACTCATCAGTGATGAATTATCTCAGCCGTTTATAGAATATATATTTATATATATATATATATATATATATATATATATATATATATATATATATATATATATATATATATATATATATATATATATATATATATATATATATATATGTATTAATAAAAGGTTTTACACGATGGTACACGAATAAGGGGACCATCGTGTACGATGGTCCCCTTATTCACCTTTGATGTGGATTTTTGCAATATCAGGGGTTTACATAGCAATCTCGACGCCGTCCACCATCATCTCGAGACGGCGCGGCCTGCCCAGTTCTTTTTAACGAAGACGCAGATAAGTGCTCCGGATGATATTTCGTACCTAAATTACCCCGGCTACGAATTGGAGCATACCTTCCGTCGTAAAGCTGGGGTGTGCGTATTCATTCGGGGCGATATCTGTTGTCGCCACCTTCAGGCCCTCGAACATGGTGACCTGTCAATCCTATGGTTACGCGTAGACTATGGAGGGCTTACCCGCATCTATGCGTGCCTCTACAAGTCCCATGGCAGTGATCCGGGGTCAATTCAGTTATTTGAGAACGTCCAATGGGGGATTGACGAAATATTGGAGCAGTGTCCAGCAGCAGAGGTGGTGGTTCTTGGAGACTTCAACGCTCATCATAAAGAGTGGCTGGGGTCTCGATCCACTGACCTCCAGGGTCGACATCTCTTCAATATGGTTTCGGCCTATGGTCTCTCACAACTGGTGACACAACCCAACCGTGTCCCAGATATTGAGAGCCATGAGTCTTCTTTACTGGATCTTCTGTTGACTACACATCAGCACGGATACAAGATGGTGGTCGAAGCCCCAATTGGGTCTTCTGACCACTGCTTGATTCGTAGCAGAGCCCCTGTTGTAAGGCCTAGTCGCTCAACGGCGACTGGGACTCGCAGAGTCTGGCAATATAAGTCAGCAGATTGGGATGGACTTCGCGAGTTTTACGCATCCTACCCATGGAAGCGGCTTTGCTTCGCCTCTGGGGACCCTGACGTCTGTGCGGACCGCATTACCGATGTGGTTATTATGGGGATGGAATTATTTATCCCCCACCACAAAATACCCGTCGGTGGCCTCAGTCGACCCTGGTCTAAAAAAATACCTGCAGGGAGGCTGCACGCCAGAAGCAGTCCGCATATCGGGCCTGGAATAGGGCCCAAAAATGTCAAGACCCGAACGCCACAGAGGTGAAGCGGCAATTTAACGCCGCTTCTAGATCTAGTAAGAAGGCTATTGCCAGACCCAAGGCGGAACATGTTGCCAGAATTGGCGAGCGATTGCAAAGCTATCCCGCTGGGAGTCGTGCATTCTGGTCGCTCGCTAAGGCTGCCCAAGGCAACTTCTGCCAGTCCAATCTCCCTCCACTGCAGAAACACGATGGCAATCTGGCCCACAGCGCAAATGAGAAGGCCGATCTTCTAGGTCAATTTGTCTGTAACTCGACTTTGGATGCTGGAGCTGCCACACCACCTATTATCCCACGGTGTGAAAGCTCGCTTCCAAAAATCCGCATCACGCAGCAAGCGGTCTGCAGTGGTCCTAAAGACGTGCGCCTCTGAATTGACTCCCATCCTCACGCGCCTATACCGACTTTCCTACAATACTAATAGGGTTTTCGTGGTAGGTACTTCCGTCTTCGTGGAAAGTAGCCCATGTCCACCCGATCCCTAAAAAGGGAGACCGGTCTGACCCATCGAATTACAGGCCAATTGCGATAACATCCTTGCTCTCCAAGATAACGGAGAAAATTATAAACCGCCAGCTTCTGCAGTACCTTGAGGATCACCAGCTGATCAGTGATCGCCAATACGGCTTTCGTCGTGGGCGATCGACTGGTGATCTTCTTGTGTACCTCACTCACCGTTGGGCAGAGGCCTTAGAGGGCAAGGGTGTGGCGCTAGCGTTCAGCCTAGACATCGCAAAGGCGTTCGATAGGGTCTGGCACAGGGCACTTCTATCGAAGCTACCATCATACGGAATCGCCGAGGGACTCTGTAATTAGATCGCTAGCTTTCTGGATGGTCGGAGTATTAAAAGTTGTCGTCGATGGCTCCTGCTTCGATACCATGACCACTAATGCTGGTGTACCACAAGGCTCGGTGCTCTCCCCGACGTAGTTTATCCTGCATATCAACGACATGCTCTCCATCGAGTATATGCGTTGCTATGCGGATGACAGCACGGGTGACGAGTGGTATACTGAGCAACGGAATGTCCCTCGGAGTACACAGGAAAGATGAGTTCAACTTGTGTTTGAACTCTTTGGGGCGGGCCTCGGAATGGGGTGAACGGAACTTAGTCCAGTTCAACCCCACAAAGACACAAGTTTGCGCGTTCACTGCAAAGAAGTACCCGTTTGTCATGGCGCCTAAGTTCCAAGGAGTAACTCTTCAAATTTCCGACAGTATTGATATCCTCGGCGTCGAAATATCGAACAAAGTTCAATTTGGGAGTCATTTGGAGGACATAGCCAAATTGGCTAGCAAAAAGTTGGGCGTCCTGAACAGAGCCAGGTGGTACTTCACACCGAGTCAGCGCAAAGCGCAAGTTTATCCTCATGTGGAGTACTGCTCACATCTCTGGGCAGGCACGCCTAAATATCAGCTAGACCCACTTGACTCCCTCCAAAGGCGTGCTGTTCGAATCGTCGGGGATCCCAAGCTTACGGACATATTGGAGTCACTGGAGTGGCGGAGACTTTGGGTCACTCTGTGTACTCTATCGGCTCTTTCATGAGGAGTGCTCTGAGGAGCTCTTTGACTTGGTACCACCGTCACCGTTTTACCAACGTACCACTCGACACCGCAGCAGGATTCATCCATTTCACCTGGAAACAATATGGTCTTCAACTGTACGTTTCCAGCGATCATTTCTCCCACGTACACGCAGGCTCTGGAATGAACTACCTGCTGCTGTTTCCCGAGCGCTTTGACATGTCCTTCTTTAAACGAGGTTTAAGAAGAGTATTTTCTTCACGGTAGGCAACAGCCTGGCTGTGCCCCTGGTATTGCAAAGGTCTATGTGCGACAGTGTCACTTACCATCAGGTGTGCTGCCTGCTCGTTTGCCACCATCGGCAATAAAAAAAAAAGAATTGAATTATTATCACTGAATTATCATTATTTTATATACATAATATAGGGAAGGAGTTAATTGAAAAATCACTTTATTTTTCACTAGCTTTTGCCCGCGACTTCTTCCGCATGGAACAGTTACTTTGGGCTAATGCTAACTTTAACCCGTGACTTTGTTTACGTAGAAGTTGAAAATATTTTCAAGTAATACAATTCTGTCATACATGATTTTTGCGAAATTTAACCGTTTATGCAGTGCACGAAACAGAAGCTCTCAGAAGGAATTAACCCGATTTTAAAACATTTTTCATTATTTCTCCGCTCCTATTGATCTTAGCGTAATAATATATAGCCTTCCTAGATGAATGGGATATCTAACATTGAAAGAATTTTTCAAATTGGACCAGTACTGCCGCGTCAAACAAACATTCCGTTTTAATATTACTAGAAACCCGCCCTCGCTTCGCCTCAGTTTCAGTCGCCTTACCCGCGTAGTTCCTGTTCCCGTGGGAATATCGGGATAAAATATAGCCTATGTTACTCCCTGATATTACAGCTTTCCATTGGTGAAAGAATTTTTGAAATCGTTTTGGTAGTTTAAGAGTGTTTCGCGTTTATAATATTAGTAAGGAAGTATTGATAAGTTAATATTTATTTGCACGATTAATACAGATAATTATTACAGATGAATTAGAAGTCGTAATGTCACAAGCCGAAATTTTAGGCCGATTGTGTCTCTCTATTATTGGTACCGGGCTCACACACGCTAATAGAGTGCTATGTGAACTTTACACCTATACGTAATAAACTATTAAATTTTGTACGAATTTTGATTAAGCTGAGTAAACACAGTATTTAAAATAATAATGTTATGATTGATATGTATAATTAAAAAGATAGATAATGATAGCAATCACACATTTATGAAATCAATACTATTAGTTGATAAAATATAATGCGTCATAAAATCTAATTGTTATTATGATTTAAATACTCTCCAATATATTGTTTTGATTAATAACATAAACCTGGCACTTTTTTTTGGAGGTGGTTACGGACGGTCAGTCGCACGATTGCGCTCCTAGCTCCACTCCGTTCCAGGCGACAGAGGGGCGTAAGCATGCACACCCGTAACCCACCCGTGACACGTCGCCTTCGTCATTGGGTCGATTAACGGAGCAGGGTGACTTGTCGTCAGTGGTCAGCCTGACGGAATACCTCCCGAGGAGTACCCTCTTCTCCACCGACGTCCCCCCTTTTCAGGGAGGTCGGTCTTTCCTCGCGCGGTCGGCCTCTCGGCCGTTGACGGACTAACTCCCCGGTAATCGCGCCTGCGCCTCCCCAGAATCTTGCCTGTCTTGCCTGTAGGTGTTGTAAAAGACGACTAAGAGATATACCTAATATGAATATAACAACTACGCAAAAGAAAGGTAAACTCGAAATAAAACCCTATACCAACACTTCATACCAGCGTGGTATAGTAGGTCAATTGTCCTCCCATTGTGGGGAGGCACGAGCTGAACAGTGAGGCGTATGTGTGTAGGTGTGATGATAATTTCACGCTGATCAGACGGGTTAGTATAGGGCTTCATTATAAGTTTTCCATCTCTTGCATAGATTCGATGGGAGGGTACCCTAAATAGGGGGTATTCCGTCGGGCCGACCACTGACGTCAAGTTAACATGCTCCGGTGATCGGCCCAACGACGAAGGCGACGTGCATCGCGGGTGGGTTGCGGGTGTGCGAGCTTATGCCCCTCTGTCGCTCCGGACGGAATGATGCGAGGAGTGCGCCGACCGCAACCCTCCCAAAAATAAATGTCTTGCATAGATGTCATATGCATATTACATCCTATGGTCGTCTTTAACAATCCCACGGGCAAGATAATTAATGGTGAATTGTATTCTTACTCTGTCACTACACAGAAATGTATTATATACCTGATACTTATTAATCCTATCAACTATGAATTATGTACAAGAAATATTGTATGGCGATTAAACAAACTATTTTTTTATTCGATATATTTCAAAACTATTAATTCAAACAAAGCGAAATAATGTTGCCAGAAGACATGCTATTGGAGATAGGTAATAAATATAAATGAAATAAGACATTTATATGGAAATTGAGTAAGCATACACTCGTCAATAACCCTTTTCTAAGCGTTTACTGTAGAAGAAGCGGCTAGCTATAATCCTTACTAATATTATAAATGCAAAAGTAAGTTTTTTTGTTTGTTTGTTACGCTTTAACGCTTAAACCACCGAAACAATTTCAAAAATTCATTTACCGATGGAAAGCTACAATATCAAGGAGTAACATAATCTATATTTTATCCCGGTATTCCTATGGGAACGGGAACTACGCGGGTAAGGCGACAGACAGTGAAACGAGGGCGGGTTGCTAGTGGTCTATATTTTTTCCTGAAGGAGGCGCAACATGAAATAATTTATTTAAAAAATAATCGTCACCGTCATCATTTCAGCTCGTACATATCCCACTGTTGGGCTCGAGCCTCCAACACAATAAGAGGGAAAATTTACCTACTATAATATGCTGAGCAAATATGGAATAGGGTTTTGTTTCGAGTTTTCCTTTTCTTGCACAGATGTTATACGCTCATTACATGCCTTAGTTGTCGACATTTTACAACATCCACGGGCAAGATAGGGAGTGGTCAATTGTATTCTTAATCCGTCATCACACAAAGTATAAATAAAATAGTATAAATAAAAATAATACTAGAATAATATTATTGTCATCGTTATAGACCAGTTCTGTTAAGCCTTATCATAATTAATGCTTATCGTGACCATCATTAGTTAATTGAAGTTAATTGTTGGACAAAGGCCTTCCTAGAAATGGGGTATCATATAAAATCGACATGCTTGATAAACGGGTTGACGATTACAGATAGTTTAACAAGTTTTCCAGGAAAGGTTTATTCTTCTAGTAATCTCTTAGCCCATTTTTACGGTTGCGTACCCAAAGGGTAAAAACGGGACCCTATTACTAAGACTTCGCTGTCTGTCCGTCCGTCTGTCTGTCACCAGGCTGTATTTCAAGAACCGCGATATTTAGCCAGTTGAAATTTTCACAAATTATGTTTTTCTGTTGCCGCTATAACAACAAATACTAAAAACAAAATAAAATAAAACCCATCAACAAACGTGACTTTTATAGATAACCAGCAACCCGCCCTCGCTTCGCTTCGGTTTCAGTCGCCTTACCCGCGGTGTAGTGCCCGTTCCCGTGGGAATACCGGGATAAAATATAGCCTATGTTACTCCCTGATATTATAGCTTTCCATTGGAGAAAGCATTTTTGAAATCGGTTTGGTGGTTTAAGCGTGAAATCGTAACATTGCAAACAAACAAACATCCTTACTTTCGCATTTATAATATTAGTAAGGATAGTACGGAACCCTACGTGTGCGACTCCGATTCGCACTTAGCTGATTTTTTTGACAACCTATGAAGGTAAAGGGTGGTAATACGTATAGGTGTTCTCAACTCTATACTATTAGGGGTTTAACCCGTCACTACCAATGGGAATTCTATGGCTTAACAATTCACAGTTTAAATTATCTCAAATATTTTTGATTCTCATAATAATAAACCTAATTTTTCTTAGTAATATAGGCCTTTGATGGCCATGAACTCTGTAATAAAATAAGCCCTTGGTGGCCATGAACACTGTAAAATGTTGGAACATCGGGTACCAAAGTTACGTAACGTTTTGATTCAAATAATTATATACTATTAGATATGTTTGACAGGCTAAATCGCCATTACCACGGTTGCCAAGGAATCGGTACCTATCACCGTTGGGTTATATATATCACCAGTGATCGACCCAATGGTGGGGAGGGAATATGGTGGGCTATTGGGCTGTGCTCTGCCGTTTTATCTCCACGATCGAAACGGATGGTGTGCGTCTAACTAAAGTCCACTAGTCTGACCAAAAGCCTGAACTGTCAGTGCCATTACAGTCAGTGTTATAACTTGCTCAAGAGATTGTGGCCATTCTCTTGCTGTTTTTATTATTTTTTATAGATGAAATACTCTGCACTAAGGAAATAATCCTTGTGTTGCAGGTGATTTTACAAACATATAATTAACGGACACAAATTACATCCAGACTCGGAACAACAAATTACGGATGGCTAGTATTATCTTATGTGCATGGGATTCCATTCCACGACACTGGCACGGTAGGTCGATATCTTGACCACTACGCTATCTGTGTAGTATTTTGACTCTCGTATTTAACCGAATCATCAGAAAACTATTGCTGGTGATATATCGACTTCCTAAACCATCACCATAACATATGAAATATAATAATAAGTAATTATATGGAAGGATATAACATTCTCCTCTCTTACCTATGGGTATCGTAAAAGACGACTAAGGGATATAATATGCATATATAATATCTATTTATCATCATCATTATCATCATTTCAGCCTATCGCCGTCCACTGCTGGACGTAGGCCTCCCTCATGTTGCGCTACAGAATGCGGTGCTGTGCCGCCTGCATTCAACGACGCCCAGCAACCTTCACCTGGTCGTCAGTCCACCTAGTGGGGGAGCGTGGTATACTGCATTTTGCGATATATGGTCCCCCCTCGATAACCTATCTTCCCCAGCAGTTGTCGGTTCGTCAAGGGACTTTCCACCGCCTTCCTGTGAATTCCCGTACCTATTTCGGATTCTATCTCGCAGAGAAATCCCGAGTACAGCGAGCTCCATAGTACGCTGGGCAACTTCGAGCTTGGTTATGCCTACATTTAAGGATCACGTTTCCGTGGCGTAAGTCATCACTATATCTATTCAAGAAAAGGAAAATTCGAAATATAAACATAAGTTTATGTTTTGAATTTTCCTTCTCTTTTCACCAACATTTTTGACCAGCGTTTAGTAGGGCAATTTTTCTTTCATAATAGATGAGGTCTAAGCCCAACACTGGAGATACGTTCCAGTGTTGGGCTGGGACTCTATCCATTGAGTGCTTTACGTTCCAGTGTTGGACTTGAACCTCATCCTCTGAGCGCTATACGTTCCAGTGTTGGGCTCGGACCTCATACGCTGAGTGCTATATGTTCTCCAATGTTGGACTTGGACCTTATCCATGAGAGCTATACGTTCCAGTGTTGGACTTGAACCTCATCCTCTGAGCGTTATACGTTCCAGTGTTGGGCTCGGACCTTATACGCTGAGTGCTATATGTTCTCCAATGTTGGACTTGGACCTCATCCATGAGAGCTATACGTACCAGTGTTGGACTTGAACCTCATCCTCTGAGCGTTATACGTTCCAGTGTTGGGCTCGAACCTCATACACTGAGTGCTATATGTTCTCCAATGTTGGACTTGGACCTCATCCATGAGAGCTATACGTTCCAGTGTTGGTCTTGGACCTCATCCACTGAGAGCTATACGTTCCAGTGTTGGGATAGGAACTCATTCATCTGCTGAGATGATGATGATATAACAGCGTTTTACTTAATAATAATATTAGATTGTTTCATAAATTGTAATGAAAAAATATGAATTTGGTTATAGCTCATTTTAAATTACTTTTGTTTATCAACAGATCCGAAGAAAATAAACAAATTATGCCTAGCCTTCTCAGTATATACAAATACGCGGAACTTCGTGACATATAACCCAGTGCCAGGTGCAATAGAATGTCTGGACGGCATCCGAGCTTTCGCTATGATGTGGGTCATCCTTGGTCATACATTCGTGAATCAAATTTCAAGTGGTGTCATGGCTAACACATTGGATACTCTTGAGGTAATTTTAGTTTATTTATACGGCTCTCATTTTCTTTAACAACTCATATATGTCTTACCATATACATATCTCTGTGGTGATGGAGTAAGAATACAATTCACCATTTCCACTCTTGACCGTAGATGTCGTAAGGGATATAATATGCATATAACGTTTATGCAAGAGAAGAAAAACTCGAAACAAAACCGTATACCACCACGTCTAATCAGAGTGGTATAGTAGGTCAATTTCTCTTCCATTATGGAAGAGGCCTGAACCCAACAATAGGATATCTATGGGCTGAGATTATATGTCTTACAAATGATCTTATATCTACAAAAATTGGTCGAGGATTATTCGCGTGATTCTTGAAATTAAAATATATCGAAATTTGATTGATTTCGAACTGAATTTATGGTAATTTTTATACTCAAAATCTCTATTCAATCATTGGCTGGGTGTAATCAATAAACTGGAATTAAGGAGACAATCACAAGATACCCAGAAACTTCGAAAATTATGCATAAAACCGTCTCAATACCAACGTCATGACTTACTTAAAAGATTATTTTTAACACGCTTTTATTAGTTTCACCTGTATGTATCTATGTATATAATGGAATCTTTCTTTGAACGTCATTTTGCACCACTTGGAACGAACGTTTTTATTAAAATTTTGCACATTCGTCAAAGGTCCATGAAAATGCAATAATCCGATCAAAATAGCCAAATATCCTGATTAGATTCGCCAGGATTTAGAAATTTCTAATCGTATCCTTTGCTTAAAATCAAGAGAGACAGAGATAGTGTGCAAACTACGCATGCGCGATCTTCTGAACTTCTTCGGAACAATATGAGATTCGGTCTGGCAGCTTGTAAGCGTGTTTTTTAGTTTTTTAAACTATAATTTTCTATTATTTATGAAATATTTTGTGAAAATGCAACTAGCAAAACAATTTAACTCCCGTGAACTTCAAAAATAATTGATTGTTATAAACTTCTCTTATATTTTCAGTGGATCATGTCTCTTAGATCAATATGGATAACTTCTGGTCCCATAACTGTGGACACTTTCTTTATGCTCAGCGGTGTTTTGCTTGTTTACACTACGTATGGAAAAGTTACTCATAGTAAGTATAATTTGTTTCTTTATTTTAGTCATTATTTTTTTTTTGGCTTGCGGTCGTCGCGTTACTCGCATCACTCCGGCCGGGGCGACAGAGGGGCGTAAGCACGCACACCCGCAACCCATCCGTGATGCACGTCGCCTTCGTCGTTGGGCCGACCACCGGAGCAGGGTTACTTGTCATCAGTGGTCGGCCCGATGGAATACCCCCTATTTGGGTTACCCTCCCCATTGAAGAAAATTAATTCTCCTGGTATTAAATGACAATGCAGTTTCAAGTTTAAAAATACACCGGCTACGTATAGGGATAGCCCTAGAATATATATATATATATATATATATATATATATATAGCTCTTGTATAATTACTTTCTTACTAATATTATAAATGCGAAAGTAAGTTTATTTGTTTGATACGCTTTCACGTTTAAACCGAATCGAATGGATTTCAAAAATTCTTTCACCAATGGAAAGCTATAATATCAGGAAGTCGGGAGGGCTATATTTTATCCCCGCATTCCTACGGGAACGGAAACTACGTGTAAGGCCTCTAAACCCAAAGCGAAGCGAGGGCGAGTTGCTAGTTAAATATAAATGTAACAATTGTATATACTTTTATAATCATATACAATGTTATCTCTAAAATAAAGTTATTGAAAAAAAAAATTGAGTCGTCACTCAGGACGCCTGGCAGATGTGAAACATCGAAATTATTTTGTACAAGTACCTATATATGCATAAAAGAACAGATGACGACAGGAACTCATATGGCATAATGTATAAATAAAATATTACAATATTTTGCCAGAAAATGATGATTTTTATTCATTAAACATTTAATATCATTAAATGCAAGAATTAAATTTTCAAAAATATTTCAAATTGTGACCCCTCAAATGTTGTAATCAGTGATTTCTGTAATAATATACTTAATATAATAGTTATATTCGATGCCTCTGACCATATTACTGTGACAATTGGTCGGCAATACACTTACTATCATATAGCGTGGCGACGCCTCGCCACGGCACGCCACACCACGTCGGCAGTCGGATTTACGTGCGGCTATAGATGTTTCACATCAAATATAACACTACTGGATTAATAATGTTATAATTATTTTATTTCAGTGAAACTACTCAAGAATCTCCACTTATTCTACCTCAATCGTCTTTTGAGAATGTTCCCTGTCTTAGCCGCAATGGTTTTAATACAAGCTTCCTTCTTGAACTGGGTAGTAGATGGGCCTTATTGGGAAGTGGCCATGGTTCATACGCATAGATGCCGAGTATATTGGTGGTCAACATTACTACATATACAGAACTTTTATAACCCTGGCGCCATGGTGAGTAAACTAGAAGAATCAAATACAAACAATATTTAGAATCATAGTTTGCTTAACTATCTGTGATGGGGATTAGATTATGTCCTAAAAGTCCATATATTATATTAAGGACGGGAATGCCAATGTTAAAGAACTATAAAATTTTATTGCTGTTAAGATAATAGGAAGAGTAATTATTAACCTATAGTTTAAACAGACGAAATCTCTCCAATATGTGTACGCCATTTTGTCTGATGGAGTATAATGTAGGTATATGTAATTTATTTTGCACTTGATATAGGGATGAATTTTCTTGTATTCTATTAAACACAAGTGTCTATGTTAATCTTCTTTATCTTAGTATTTTTGTAAAGTAAAAACAACCCCAGCCAAAACTTAAATACATACTTGTATCGCAAGAAACTTTTCAAACATAGAATTAAATATCCGTGTGTGTTGTAAAAGACGACTAAGAGATATGATATGCAGAAAACATCAATTCAAGAGAAGGAAAACTTGAATTAAAACTCTACACCAACACGTATAACTGGCGTGGTGTGGTAGGTCAAATTCTCTCTCACAATGAAGGAGGCCCGCAGTCCAGCAGCAGGATGTGTATGGACTGAAATGAGATGAGAACAGAGACGAATCACATCTAGACTAAGAACATTAGTTTGTGTATCGTACAAAGAACTATTTGGATTGAAGATCGAATCTACAAGTCGTTGCTTAAGCCATAATGCTGTCAAACGTACCTAATTGTCATTTTTATAGCGTTTATTTTTTATGGCAAGTGGTAACAAACAGTACACCTGATAGTAAGTCTTGCTACCGCTCATGGACCTTAAGTCCCGATGCCTACCGTAAAGAAAGTGAAGAAAGTGTGCATGTGTACGATGAGGTTCGGTGAAACTAAAGGCATCACGAACACCCACCAAACGCAAACACCCTCAGAAAATTGGGCTGCCGGCTCTTTCGCTCATCGAACGAAGCACAGTAACAAAATGCTACTACTCAGACGTCGATTTTCTGCGAGAGTGTGTTACTACCCCGGACAGACCGGCCCGTAGGCTGCAGATAGACAACTATCAACAGTGTGGTCCTACCACTGGAAAATATATATTTTAAGCTTCATTTGCATCTATACTAATAAATAAAATTGGAGTGTCTGTTTGTAATGTCAAAATAATAGGCTTTTTTCATGCTCACACGGTTATTTGCACGACACCTATGCCTAAAATAGCAATTAAAAATTTTTTGTTTGTCTGTCTGTTTGTTCCGGGTAATCTTCAAAACGGCTGGACCGATTTCAAAAATTCTTTCACCAATGGAAAGCTATAATATCAGGGCGTAAACTAGGCTATATTTTATCCCGGTATTTCCACGGCAACGGGAACTACGCGGGTAAAAGGACTATAACCTATAACCGAAGCGAAGCGAGGGCGGATTGCTAGTTCATAATATTGTTTGTAAATATTTGATATCTATTCTCAGTTTTTCTTAACTATATTCCTTCCAAATATTTCAGTGTCTCGCTCACTCATGGTACTTGGCCATAGATGTTCAGCTCCACATTTTATCTCCGATCATACTGTTTTGGATACTAACTGGTAAGCGTCGTTTGGCCTGGATAGCTCTATTTTGTGGTCTAGCAGCTATACTTGTCGCTTCTACCACATTCAACGTGATCAATGCTTTCCCATCTGGAACTATTATCCCATCGTAAGTATTCATAAAAATATTACTAAAATAAAACCTCAAAATTATTCGCTTGTTTGCTCGCAAAATGTCAGGCAATACATATATATTGATTTTGAAAAAAAAAATACAGTTTTGTAGGTACCATATAACCTATTTATCGAGAAAGTCTCAAGGTATAAAATAAGGTTTCATAACTTGCAAACGCCGAGCTGTAAACAAATATTGTCAAATGGAGAAAAATAATAAGGACGAGACATAATGAATGGCTAGGCAAATGTTATTTAAAAAGAAATATCCCGCGAGATGGCGCTAAGGAATATATTTTGTCAAATTCCTGTACTTTCCCTTAGTGGTCGTAAGAACGGACTGAGAAAGGGGAATATGCAGCATTACCCTCCACACTTTTGTTTAAAAGTTTTTCTAATATCAAAGGCCATAATCCTTACGCTTTGACAGGCGGGTTGACGAATGCCGTTAGTGAGCGCGAGTATCATGAGAGACGACTAAGGGGTGAAATACCTTATAGCAAGATTAGTCGGAAACGAAATAAAATGCTAAAACTGTCTATTTAAGAGGTTGCTGTATGGTCGCGACTACAAATACTATGAACTCTTACATTGCTATCGGGTGTCATAAAAGACAATTAAAAGTACTACATCGACCAATTACATATGTTTCTGACTAGTCAACAATTACATCAAGGAGGTCAGACGGCAGGTAAAGCGGCTAGACGTAAAATCATTTTTTTATGTTGGGCGGCCTATAGCCTGTACGCACGCTGTTCGTTTCGTCCGGGGTGACTTTTGCACGGCCCCATAACCCACTGTATTCTTTTCCCTTCGCCATTGGGGCGACTACTGGTACCCAATGTGGTGAGCCCGTCGATTATACTTTCAGGTACCGTCCCTCCCTAACTCCCCCGGGATGTCGCTCCCACACAGTCAATTTCTCTGCGGATGATGAACTATTCCCCAGACCAGTTACTAGCCTCAGAGCTGTAAAACCATAACTGAAACTTTTGCAATATGTACCGTGAAGAATACATATTGCGTCGACCCGAAATGATCGGGTTAAGAGCAAGATAATGATGATGAAGGCGGTATAGTACATCTAAAATCCTTTCCAATTTGTATCTCGATTGTATTGGAACTATGGAAAGAGGTGATTAATTTTATAATTATTTCAGTCGATTGGATGAACAAGAGTATTATTTAACGCGACACTATGTTAACACCCTGACGAGGGCATCGCCATTCTTCGTGGGTCTTATATTTGGATATCTTCTGGCTATTTATCGTGGACAGAGATTAGTTTTATCGAAGGTATGTTCCATTATTAATATTTTATATTTTATTTCAAAGAAAAGTCCTTGTAATGCTGAAACTTTACAAATAAAAAAATACCTAAAATTGTAATCAGATTAAGAATAATTATTGGTATTTTGCTTGATGAATTGTCATACATCAGAGGATTATGCCTGACGATAGTTGGCATCGAGATTTGCATTAAGGATTGCTTAGGAGGTTCAAAATGCTAAGAATATATGCACGGCAGTTTATGAGACTACATCTGGTTTTCTCTCGCCCTGCAAAGTTGAGCGGAATGCAGTATAAATAATATAATAAAAAAATAACACATCCTTCATAGATACAACTGCAAATATTGATATTAAAATGTAAACATATACGAAAAAAAAAACTTTAAACATATGCGAGTGGTCCCACTCCCCGGGAATGCAATTCACTACTCGAGGGGATGGTGAATTGTTTTCTTATCCCCTCTCTTACCCTTGGGTGTCGTAAAAGACGACTAAGGAATATAATATGCGTGTAACATAAAGATGTTGCCTATGCAAGAGAAGAAAACTTGAAATAAAATCCTGTGCCAACACGCCTGACTAGCGTGGTATAGCTTGTCAATTTCCCTCCTATTGTAGAGGAGGCTCGAGCCCAGCAGTGGGACGTATGTGAGCCGACATGATGATACGAAAAATATTACAAACGATCTTTTTCAAAATTACACAAAATTTATTATATTAGAAAAAGCTAGTCTTCGACAAGTTATTATTAGTATTATTAAGATTAGGAACGCTAATGCAGTCTCCTCATCTAAGATATTGTTATATCGCTGATGAATAGGACGAGAATAATCATAACCGAAATGCAGACCATAACTCATTTCATAGCCAAAGCATCTGATACAGATACTTGATCCTGAGCTCATCACAATTGTGCCAAGTGAAAAAGTACTCGATACTTTTCAATTGATACTGATTATTGCCTTGTAACTTCAGATTTCCTAAAAAAAAGATTATCAGAGAAAAGTAAAAAAAATCTTTCCAATCCCACTAAAAACATTTCTCGTATTTGATAGGCTCTATGAATAGATACTAAATACTTCACAATCGATTCGATACCGATACCAGTAAGTATCTATATTGATTGAGTACCGACACTAAACGACCGATACAGTATCGATTAAAACTTAAAAGTATCGATACCTAGATGGTATCGTTTCATCCCTATACGTACTTACTTCCTCTAGCCTTTAATGGTTGAATACAATATAGAGAAACCATAGGCTACTAAGATCTTTTATAAGAAAATTACATTGATTAATCGTATCATTACTATTAACTTTAATACTTCTAGATCGTCGTCGCTATCATTTGGATATGTACTATAGTCATTAGCAGCCTAATAATATATTCGAATTACCCAATAATGCAAATGGATTGGGACAATCAAACAGCTGACGATATGATCAATTCCTTTATGAGACCAGCCTGGGCTATGTGTATAGGTTGGCTCATATTTGCCTGTGTTCATGGATATGGTGGTATGTTTGCTATTTCATAATATTATTAGTTACTAGCAACCCGCCCTCGCTTCGCTTCGGTTATAGGTTATAGTCGTTTTACCCGCGTAGTTCCCGTTCCCGTGGGAATATCGGGATAAAATATAGCCTAGTTTACGCCCTGATATTATAACTTTCCATTGGTGAAAGAATTTTTGAAATCGGTCCAGCCGTTTTGAAGATTACCCGGAAAAATACAGACAGACAGACAAACAGACAAAAATTTTTTAATTGCTATTTTAGGCATAGGTGTCGTGCAAATAACCATGTGAGCATGAAAAAAGCCTATTATTTTGATATTACAAACAGACACTCCAATTTTATTTATTGGTATAGATTTTCGACGATATTTTCTAAACATTTCTATTATTGTTTTTTTTTTTACAATCAATGGTAAACGAGCAAACATTACACCTGATGGTAAATGTTGCTGCCGCTCATGGGCCTTTGCTAGGCCGCTGCCTATCGTGAAGAAAGTGATGGGAGAGTCAATGCGTGTAATGAGGTTCGGTGAAACTAAAGGAATCACTGAAACCCACCACATGAGTGTGGTAGGACCACACTGTCGACAGTTATCTGTCTACAGCCGCGGGCCGGTCTGTCCGGGGCAGTACCATGCTCTCGCAGAAAATCGACGTCTGAGTAGTAGCAATTTGTTACTGCGCTTCGTTCGGTGAGCCAGAGAGCCGGAAGCCCAACTTTCTGAGGGTGATTGCGTGTGGAGGGTTTTGGTGGTGCCCTTGGTATCACCGAGCCTCAATGCACGCATTCACACTCCCTTCGCTTTCTTCGCGGTACGCAACGGCCTTGTAAAGGTCCATGAGCGGCAGCAACACTTACCATCAGGTGTACTGTTTGCTCGTTTGCCACCGTTTGCAATAAAAAAAAAAAAAACATGCAACCACTCAGAAAATTGGGCTTTCGGCGTTCTTGATTGAGATATAATGCGTCTTAGAATCTTCATCATCATCATCATCATCTTGCTCTTATCCCAATTACTTGGGGTCGACGCAATATGTCATCTGTTTTGACATATTGCAAAAAGTTTCGGCAATGACTTTTATGACCGGCCGCCTGCCTGACGTCAACCCCCCTTGGGAATGTAATCGTTGACCCAAATGGTACCAGATGGAGTTGGTCCGGGTCAATCTAGAGCTCTTAGTCGTCTTTTACGACACCCTTGCGTCTTAGAATCTTCATGAATATGGAAAATGTGTGAGTTTTACACCTTTGAGGATAAGATCACGATGACAAAAGAAAATCTATATTTTACACTAGCATTATTCTTGGAACTGAATGAACTAAAGTTCTATATAGATTTTTAAGCCAGTCACTTAAAACAACTTTATCGTCACCAGTTTTTAATAAGATATTTTTCTTTCAGAACCCATTAACTGGCTACTTTCACTTAGAATGTGGAAGGTATTAGGCCGTTTGTCATATGCCATGTACATAACACACTACTCACTAATATTCGTCATTAACGCCATGCCAGTAGCACCTGTACACTTCAGTGTACCTTTCTCGGTAAGTAATCCAGTAAAATAAATTACGGGACTAGAATTGATTGCATACCTAGATGGCGTAGTGGTTCTAGTAGCAAGATGCCGTGAATGTGCTGCGTTCAATCCCAAGCTAGTCTATTGTTACAATTTTTGCGAGATTCACGAATAATCGTTAGTACAAATAATCTTTTGAGTCTAGAGGTGTGAAATTATATTATTTCTCTTTAAGAAACTCGCATCCGCCATCTATTTTAATTTTATTCGCGTTATATTAATTAAAAGGAAAATAACTATTTATTAAAAAGTAATTTTTAAAAAAGTATCTATCTTGAATAAATTATATGAGAATCAGTGCCATCTATGGAAAAGTATTGGTAATACAAACATGTTCCTTTCACCATAAGCCCTAACTATACTAAAAGTGGAAATATTCAGTTATATACACTATTTGACCAAGCGACCGTTCAAGTAACGCTACCTTAACACAGATGACGCTGTTAATACATATTACTTGAAAGATTTCACGCCTTATTTAAATTTATAGTTTCACTCGTGTTACATAAATAGTTAATTATTAAATAATAGAATTGTAGCCTAATGTCTAGAAGAAAATGCTCCATATAAATCTCTCGAAACTTTTAAATTATTTCTATTGTCTAATTTTAAATATAGTATTTATTTATTCACTGTATTTATTTTATTGTGCAGAAGCACAATTAGAAATTAAAATCTATTTTAAAATATGTATTTTTTAAAATTACAATTTTATACACAACAGGATTTTTAATTTTTTTTTTATATATTACAGCTACTGAAATTCCTGTCTGAGTTCTCACTATCCGTGATTGTTTCATTCATCATAACGCTGTTGGTGGATTTACCGTGTGGAGTTTTCATAAAATATTTTATGGGCGGCGGTAAGTTTAAAACTTAATGTATTTAATAAATTTTCTTAAAAAAAATATATTCGATTGCATTGGAGCTTAATTACTGCCTTTATTTTGTAAAATATAGAAATGAATAAAGTATAAATAATTACCGTTAAGTTATTTAGTAAGAAACTGTCAGAATACTGTAATAGTTCAGCTCTGAATGAGACTAATTCATTTCATATTGAAAGGCAAGAAAGCGTGGTACTGAAACCCTATTTCAATTCATCTACTCAGCGAGCGTAGTAGATTTGTATTCTCTCTAATTATATAAGGAGTACAAGCATGAAATTTGAACAGACATACATATACAGACTAATAATAAAAGCAGTAATGATAGGAATAAACATGAACAAGTTCTGAGAATTAAAAAAAAATCTGAGCATATCTATTTCTTTTCAACGTCTTCTTTGTTTTTTCGGTAATAGATACTTTAAATCTAATTCCTACATAACCAATTTGTCTCAACAGACTTTCTATTAGATACTATAAAATAATATTTAACTATATTTTCACAGGTATTAAGAAACCTCCAGTAAAAGCTGACGACAACAATATTGAAGACAAAAAATCTCTTGATAAACATATCGAATAGTTTAATCTATCATCAATCCAACAGTTCTAGCTAAGCCTTCTCAAAAAAGTGCTACCAAGAATATCGTCACTGAAGTAGAATCTTTCATGGGATGGCTTTGAAATTATAATGCGTAAGCTTTTTGTGTGACGAAAAGTTCATAAGAAAAGTTTAAGCGACTATATATCTAGTAATTTTACGTATTTCTTACATACTTTGAAGTGAGAAGTATGTAACTAATACGCGAAAGTATACAATTTAGTGGTATCTCAAGCTCTTTTCTCATAAACTTGAGAAGAGTGACATACGCTCTTTTAGCTTCCATAATTTTATGTAAATAAGTGAATAATGAACACAACACAATGAATTTTATTCAGAAAAGATAAATGAATACTTAAAATGTGTCCTCGTAATATAAAAGTTGCATTTCTAACTTGTCTGTCTTTATGATACAACCTGTATAGTATTTATTCAATTGATATTAGGTATTTTATTAATTGTACTGTGCATTGTTTGTACATTATTACAAACTTGATTATTTGTATTTTTAACTAGTTCAGACTTCACTACAAATATCAAATACATACAGTAAATAATACATACAGTTCTACTGCTAGTTTTTGCAGTACATTTGCAGTTATGATTTATAACATTAATTCGAATAATGTAACTTAAATATAAAAAAATAACTACAGAATATATTAAAGGTAATAGAAATAAGGCGCAAATATACTAGTTGTAATTTGCAGCAGCAAATTAAATTTTATAAAATTTGTTATTAGTAGTAAGTTAATTATTTTTCCTCTATTTGACGACGATTGGTGACGGGTTTAGAATACAATTTGTCACCACCTTATTTTCTTATGGATTTTGTAAAAAACAGCTCAGGTATCACCAGGAGAAAAAGTAGCAGGTCGTGGAAATACTTATAACAACAACTACGGCCGCTAGCCTGCCTGCCATGAATTTTTTTTTTTTTTTTTTATTGCCAACGGTGGCAAACGAGCAAGCAGCACACCTGATGGTAAGTGAAACTGCTGCACATGGACCATTGCAATACCAGGGGCACAGCCAGGCCGCTGCCTACCGTGAAGGAAATACTCTTCTTAAACCTCGTTTAAAGAAGGACATGTCATAGCGCTCGGGAAACACAGCAGCAGGTAGTTCATTCCAGAGCTTGCACGTACGTGGGAGAAATGATCGCTGGAAACGTACAGTTGAAGACCATAACGTTTCCAGGTGAAATGGATGAACACTGCTGCGATGTCGAGTGGTACGTTGGTAGAATGGTGACGGTGGTACCAAGTCAAACAGTTCCTCGGAGCACTCCCCGTGAAAGAGTCGGTAGAGTACACAGAGTGACCCAAAGTCTCTCCGCTGCTCCAGCGACTCCAATCTGTCCGTAAGATTGGGATCCCCGACGATTCGAACAGCCCGTCTTTGCAGGGAGTCAAGTGGGTCTAGCTGATATTTGGGCGCACCTGCCCAGAGATGTGAGCAGTACTCCACATGAGGACGAACTTGATAAATGGTTATAATAAAAATTATCTGCATTATAGTTATACCTTTGTCCAATAGTGGAATTCAATTAGTTCACAGTAGTAGTATTATAGTTTAATTGTTGTTATTATTTATTCATAATTATATATTTTTAAATATGTCAAATGGATGAATAAATTGGCTTTCCGTTTGAAATATTTAAACTAATTAATATCTCACACCATAATACTAATAATGTTTATCATTCCTGATAATAACCACATTGTAGATTTTCAAGTGGTGATAGAGTAAAATTCAATTAATGTTTTCTGTATTTCAATAATAATTGTTTATTTACAAAAGATACGATTAAAATACTTAACGGATTTATTCAATCAAAATATGTACAAGTGGAATGACTATCTTATCTCAATTATACACTTACTTATTGATTTGTATTTATTGAAAAATAAAATTCAAGTTTAATATATGAACGTGTATTTTACTATTTTTTAAACGTTGACACGCTCAGCAGCCGGCGGTCAGACCTGCGTTTAATAATTCCGTGTGGTAACAGAATGAGAATATAGTAGTAGCTTTGCCCGTGAGATTCGTAAAAGACAAATAAGGGATATAATATCCATGAAAGAGAAGGAAAGCTGTTATAATATTCTATAGTAATCCAAAGTATACGAGGTCAATATCATTTTTATTTTAGAGAAGACCTCGGGTCTTCTCTAAAATAATGCTCTGCAGTGGGATTTATATCAATTGGGGTGATAATGAATGTCACCTCAAATGAGACTGCATTTCATCGGATTAGTTCAACATCCGTAGAGAGCTCGACCGCGCGAAGACTATGCTCCGTCAGCAAAAGCTTACTGCCAATCGATAAGGCAGGGCACTGGAAATCCGCCAAGCGGGTTATCTAAATCAAGAAAACAGTTCCAGTAGCCCGGTCCATTAGCAAAGTGATAATACAGCGAGTTAGGTTTGGGAGCGGTTGTTTGGACCACAGCCTATCAAAAAAAGGGGTTAATTTTATACAACACAATTATTATTCTATATGGTGAAGAAGTAAAATAAATTATAGATAAAAAAAAACTAAAAAACACGCTTAGAAGTTACAAATCAAGTAGTTACTAATTTCAAATTTCACGCATGCATAGTTCGTACACTAGCTCTGTCTCTCTTGCTCTTATTCAAAGGATACGATTCAAAATTTAAATATTCTGACGAATCTAAACAGAATATTCAGCTATTTTGATTAAATTATTGCATTTTCGTAGGCCTTTGATGAGCGTGCAAAGTTTAAATTAAATCTGCTCGTTCAAAGTGGCCCAAAATGACGTTCAAAGATTCCGTTACATACATACAGGTGAAACTAATAAAAACTTGTTAAAAATAGTTCATCACCCTATTTATTGCCCATGGGTGTCATAAAGGCATATCATATGCAGACCAATTTCTATACGAGAGAGGAAATTATCGAAATAAAATCTTATACCGATTCGTTTGACCACCTTGCTATAGTAGGTAGATCAGTTTCCTTTCCATTTCAGAGGAAGCTCAAGTTTAGCTCCTGTCTTGTGAGACATATATGAGTTGAGATGATAATGATGAAATAATATCTGTATATAAAATAGTAGTGCTTAAAAATATCTCTAATTGCCATGTTTTTATCTGCTTTAAATACGTTTTTCTTTTTTTTTTTTGTGGGTGGGTCGCGTTCGGCGCGTCTCCGCACCACTCCGTCCGGGGCGACAGAGGGGCTTCCACGACCCACCCAAAAACCACGTCACCTTCGTCGTTGGGCCGACCACTGGAGCAGCGTTAACTTGTCGTCAGTGGTCGGCCCGACGGAATACCCCTAATTGGGGTACCCTCCCATCGACCGACGTCCCCCCCCTCGGGGAGGACGTCGGTCTTTCCTCACGCGGTCGGCCTCTCGGCGGTTGACGGACTAATCCCCGGTCACGTCACCCGCGGCCTCGGCTTGCTTTAAATACCTTGAAGATTGACTTGTGCTATTGGTACCCGTAACGTCATTTTTGGCTGCACAGATGGCGTAGTGATTAAGAAGAGTGGTGCCAGTGTCATGTGTTCGAATCCTACGCAGGACAACACTTTATGCGATCCACAAATTGTTGTTCTGACTCTGGATGTAATTTGTGTCCGTTAAATTATATATTTGTAAAGTTCCCCTAAGAGACATAACACGCATATAACATCTCATTTCAGCCTATTGCCGTCCATTGCTGGACGTAGGCCTCCCTCATGTTACGCCATAATATGCGGTCCTGTGCCACCTGCATCCAACGACGCCCAGCAACTTTCACTAAATCGTCGGTCCACCTAGTGGGGAGGAGTCCTACACTGCGTCGTCCGATACGTGGTCGCCACTCGAGAACCTTTCTTCCCCAGCGGTTGTCGGTTCGTCGAGCAATGTGGCCTGCTCATTGCCACTTCAGCGTGCTAATTCTTTGTGCTATGTCGGTTACACCCGTTCTTCTGCGGATTTCCATATTCATATATACATATATACGTATTATTAAGGTCAATGGGCATGATGACACAAAGAATGAACACAAAGAATATATCTTGAAATAAATATTTATTTTCTTTTATAAGATGAGATTATTAATTTATTTAATAAAATAAAACTACAAAATACACAAGTCCGCCATGCTCAGCTAAACACCAATCAAGTGGGGTTACGTCACTCCTATGTACACCTGTCATTATCATCGCAAATTCTGTACGAAACTCTACGATCCTTACACTTATTAATTGTTTTATCTTGCATTTAAAGAGTATTTCGTGATTTTTATCGATCTCTTGCTTACTTTTATGTTCTTACTAAATATGTAAGTCATGGAAGAAGGATTCACCAAGGCCAATAGCTCTAATTTGCCTAGTTGATTTGTTAATGCTGGGAGAGTACCTAGCATCAAACAAAGACTTCTATTCAGCAGTATTTAGAAATGTCAAAACTACGATGTAAATAAAATATTGATTAATAATCTTCTAACATCAATAATTTAAAATCTATTTAAAAATATGTTATTTAAATAATATTTAAAAATATGTTATTCAAATATTGGTTATGTTATTTAAATAATGCTTTTGTAAACTTGGTATTAAACTGCAGCTAAATAAAGTCACACACCAAATAATAATTATATAATTATATAATAATTATATAATATATTATATAATATACGATATAAAGTAATTACTTACGTCAAAATGATCTTCACAGAAATAAATAGTCTCCTATTTCTTTTTTTATATTTATTTATTTAAATTTATGGCTTAAATACAAGAATTATATCCTTAGTGACAGGCGTCTTAAAAAAAATGTTTTTATTTTGTCAACAATCTGTAAAATGTTTCGTCTCAATAAATACACTTTTTTTCCTACTTTCTTGTTTCTAATGGAGTTTGCAACAGTTGACCTAAATAGACTTTCATCAATTAATAAATAAATTAAAAATAAAACAATAATTTCATTTATACAATTTTATTACAGTGTATCTTTTTACTTTTAACTATTTTAAGTACTTGAATACTTGAATACTTTAAGTACTTGAATACTTGAAGTTACTTGATAATATTGCTTCACCATATCAATTGTTTAAAGGCAAACTTGCTATTTATTTAATTTAAGTGCCTTTAACAAATGATGGATTGACTAAGGTACCACAATTTATTATTAAATACCATCTAAACACATAAAGAACCGGGTTGATAGAAGACATGAAACATGAAATTTTCACAGTACTTTTTATTTATATATTATACATATCGGTTTTACTAAATGCAACCCAAATGGAATGACTCACAGTGCATAGTTTGTATAAAATGAAATAATCTTTTTTTAATATCTTCAAATCAAGCACAAATGCCTAGCAGTACAAAATAAATAAACACGTATTTCAGAAATTATCAATTTGCACCCTCTAGAGGAGAGGAGCTAAATTAGTAGAAATAGGTGCTAGAGATCATCGTACTTTTGTGATGTGGACACTCACTAAAAAGAATTATTGTAAAGACCCTTAGAGGAATTACATCTCACTAAGAGTCTAAAATAGTGCGGTTTATGTATGAAAATGCTTTATGCTGATTTAATAACCGAGATCATATTTTAAATTAAAAAACAGGATGAAAATATAATGCATTTTATATCATACATATTTGATGCAGGCGGCACAGGACCGCACTTTGTGGCGACCATGAGGGAGCCCTACGCCCAGCAGTGGACGGTAACTGGCTGAATGATTAATATAAAAGCACCCAAATACCCAAAAATACATATATCACACAAATCATTAAAATTTTTAAGTTTACAATAAACTATCTAAAAATTAGTGTAGCTATCACAGATACCTTAAATATATAGTATAATATGTTTAAAATAATCTAAATTCAACAAATGATATAAAATATTTTTACAGAATTAATCACGCAAATGTTACATTTGTGTGACTTGTTTGAACTTTTCAGGGTTTTCATGAACCCTTTTCATGAATGTGTGTTCGAAACGGCGAGCAATTAAAAATTAAATACAATCGGTATAAAAGCCGTAGTCATAAAGTGTTTCTCACGTAAGCACCAAATATTAGAATCATAATACTTGAAATTGATCGTAGCGCCACCTACCAGGTCTGAATGTATTGTTTTATTTGTCTAAATCCATCTTAGCATTATTTCCTTTGTAATGGACCCAGCCGGTACATCAGTTGAACATTTTCTAAGTGTATAACCAAAATATGAACTATTTTGTCCCTATAGATGTACGAGGATCTTCCGTGTGGTGACGGAGTAAGAATTTAACTCACTATTCCACTCTCTTACCCATGATTATCCTAAAAGACGACTAACGGATATGACATGCAGATAACATCAATCCAAGCGAAGAAAACTCGACACATACCATCTACCTCCGTGATTAATGTAGGATACTAGATCAATTTTCAGCTCATTATAAAGCAGGGTTGATCCCAACAATTGAATATTGGTTGAAAAGAAGAATAAAATGTATTTATTTGAGCGATATTTTACAATTCTCTGAGGTTTGTAATAAAACTATTTTTATGCATATTCGTAGTATGTATTTGATTAATAATTTACTAACATTTCGAACACCTTTTAGCGTTCCCCGTTACGGAAAGATAGTCCTCACGTAATAATAATCAACAAATTAAATACAAACGCAATAAAAATCGTAACAATAGTTTTATTAATTCTAATATGTAATACTCGCTTCTTTAAATCATATACTGAATATTTTCATAAAACAATGATCGCATAATTAAATATTAATACTAATGTACTGTAACAAAAGATTTACTCTCTTATTTCACGGAAGCCTTGATAAAATGTAAAAATACGTTATATCAACAATAAGGTTTTTAAAATGATTTGTTTCAGAAAATTTTATTAAAATACTATATCCATATATATATAATCATGCTATTATTAATATATCACACCAAATGTACCTTGTATTAATATTTTGGCTGTAAAATATGTATGTAATATCAAATTTATAAAATAATTCTGAAACTTATTATCCTGTGAAACTTGTATTATTTAATTGAATAATTGAAAATTGAAATTTGAAACTTATATTATTTAATAATTATGACTATAAATTAAGATTTCACAAAATAATTCTCTACGCTCTAGTAATGTTAATTACAAAAATATAATACATAATGTATTTCCGAATTTATTACGTACTATCCAAAAATAATTAATATATCCAACAAACCTATCTATGTTTTAGAACTTTGCTTAAATAAGACATAAATCTATTCGAGAATTCAGTAGTTAGACGATATTTTAAAAAAAGATATCCTAATATTTTATGTAATACAGTAAATCCTAAGAGTGCTAAAATTTGTATATGATATTTATCTGTTTCCATTCCCAAATCTCTTATAATTAGTTTAGGGTCTGAATATAGACACAAGTCATCAGGACATTCTATATAGTCACGATCTTCATATAATGCGATAGCAAAGCCTGTGACTCCATAGCGTAAATAAGAAAGTCGCATTAAAACTTTCATAAATTCTTCAATATATGGACCGAACCCAAGGCCATAACATGCTAATACAAGGAGAGGCGCCAAGGATGCTGGACCTACTATTGATCCATTCTGTAAAATATAAATAATTTATTATATAATTTTCGTTATTTATAAATATTATATATTCATTATTATTCATCGAAGCTATATACTTCCCACTGCTGGGCACGAGCCCCTTTCATAACAGAAGGGATATTAATCTATTACACCAAGCTGGTTAGACATGTTGGTGTAGTTTTGTTTTGATTTATTCTTCTCTTGATTTTATGTGAATGTTGCATTCCTTAGTCGTTTTTTACGACACCCAGGTGTAAGATATTCTTGAGTGGTGAAATGTATTCTTCTTCCGTCAATTCATACCAACGCTTGAAAGACAAACCTAACTAAGCCACATTAGACAAACTTTACAGTAAAGAGCATCTGAAGTTAAAATATTTGAAAAAAAAAAAACATATTAACGAAACCAACCGACACATTGAAATGATTTTAACAGAGATTAGAATAGTTTATTTTTGTCTATCCAGGTTATTGAAATAGAGTGCCTATCACTTTTATATAAGGCAGATTATGTCGCATCGATAAAATTTGATAAACATGTAATATTATGTAAACTATCTCTGGAATGGTTCCAGTGATAGGTAAAATTATCTAAGCTATCACTATAAGATTTGAAGAAGCATGTAAAATTATCTAAGTTATCACTAAAATACTTGAAGTAATATGTTAAATTGTCTAAGCTATCACTAAAAGGTTTGAAGTAACATGTAAAATTATCTAAGCTATGACTAAAAGATTTGAAGTAGCATGTAAAATTATCTAAGCTTTTACTGAAAGGTTTGAAGTAACAAGTAAAATTAGATAAATTCCCATAATTTATTGTTTAGATTCCGGTATATTTGCCTAAAACGATCTAATGAATCACATTGACATAAATTTATCTAAATATTATTTAATTATTTTTGTTGTCGTGGTAAATGCTTGAAAATTAAAACAAATTATAGTATTTAGTAATATTTAGATTATTTAGTAAAAATATATATTGACAATAAACAAATATAACTTTACGAACATAATTAACCATCCGAGTGAATCGAGTAAAACTTATCTATGCGACATAATTAACAGAAAATGTTATGAAATAAAAATATCTAGGGAATAAAATGAATATTACTTATTAAACAAGTAAAACGATATAAGTTTCAATATTATTCCATTTTTTTTCAGGTCAAAATTTATAAGTGATATTGCCACAAAATATGTTTTCAAGTCAAAATAACTACTAAACAATGAATATAAATACCTATACAAATCACAATTATTTTTTACGGGTATAATGTATTAAGTGGTTCCAAAGATTTTTGATTCCAAAACAAGTAAAACTATATAAATGCAAGCAAATGAAAAAGCTAATTTATGAATATCTGACTAAGTTTAATACTTACAATTCTTAACATTTCCTAACTACCCATTATCCTTAAAACAATCCTTTTTTAGGCGGTTAGTAATAAAAAAAAAAGTTTCATGTTTATATAAAAATCACACAAGATCTAAGCGACATTAAACTAGTCGTAGAGCGTTGAAACTTAGATTAAACGACGCAGAAAAATCTGACGATTCCAATATATGTAGTGTTTGGGTATCGATTCCAATTAGAAGCAAACACCGTTAATTGATATTAGAATTTAATTTCACTTAAAATACACCTTACGTCGTTACTTCGTATCACCAGGAGTGGTAGGACCACACTGTCGATAGTTATCTGTCTACAGCCGCGGGCCGGTCCGTCCGGGGCAGTACCACACTCTCGCAGAAAATCGACGTCTGAGTAGTAGCGATTTGTTACTGCGCTTTGTTCGGTGAGCGAGAGAGCCGGAAGCCCAATTTTCTGAGGGTGTTTGTGTGTGGAGGGTTTTGGTGATGCCCTTGGTATCACCGAGCCTCAATGCACGCATTCACACTCCCTTCACTTTCTTCGCGGTAGGCAGCGGCCTTGTAGAGGTCCATAAGCGGCAGCAACACTTACCATCAGGTGTACTGTTTGCTCGTTTGCCACCGTTTGCAATAAAAAAAAAAATCACCATCCTCCGCCATCTTTTCTTCCGTACCCTTTCATTCACTGCCTCTCACTCACATATTCATTTACGTTTCGTCCCTTGCAAAAATTTGATCTGTTCTATTCCCATATATATAACTCATTGGCCGTATTTTTGTCGCTTAGTTATGTTTACCTTTCAAGCTTCGATATGGTTTTTTTATTATTATATTCTCTGCAAACCACATCACTTAATATTTACTAATTACTATTACAAATACGCAATTTAGAATGGTTGGACGTCTGTTACTTAATTTACTTAATTAAAATGGATTTCAATCTGGACACTCCATATAACGCAAAATATACGTACCCTTTCTATAACACGATGATGCAATAATACAATTTACTAACTCCCTATCTTCTTGATGCAAAAGATGACTAAGAGATTTACTATACATATAATATCTATGCAAGTGAAGGCGAACTCGAAATAAAATTCTAACCTAAATGGTATAGTAATTTGCTTGCTATGTGGTAATGAAGTAAAAATACAATTCCTCATGAGCATCGTAAAATACGACTAAGGTATATGCATGTAACATCTATGGAAGAGATGGTAAACTCGAAATATAATTGTTTTCATTGGAATCTCATATCTTTAAACGAGCAATTCTTGTATATATATTTTCAGAATCTCGGCAACAGCTTCAACGCTTTTCATGAAATTTAGCATACTAGAGATTTCGGGGCCAAAAAATCGATCTAGCTAGGTTTTATTTATAGAAAATGTTGTTTTGTCGGTGTTTTTTTTTCAGCTAATGATGTATTCATTCATGTCAATAGAATAGGAATTTAAATTTCGCCGTCGCAGTCAAGAGTGACAATAACTCAGTTGAGAAGTTTTCCAGTCGCATTCTAACAGTGAGATCGAATCTCGGTTTCACTATTATTCTGTTTTTGTAATTTTTTATATTTTTTTTTCATTATTTTATTATTTTTATTTTTTGTTAATATATATCTTAATCTTAATAATATTATCCTCAAAACGACAATGTACGAAAAAAAAATTATACCAGATATTATAGCTATAAACAGCAACCTCTTTGGTAATTTGTCTTATTCAAACGTGTTCTATGTTCTGTGTCATGTTTTGAATACGTTCTGTCATGTTTTCTTGTTTTACACTCTCAGCCAAATTTTCATTATTACTATACGTTTTGTAAAATATATTATAATATCTGGTAGACCGAGCTTCGCTCGGCATATTTTTATCGAATTTATTTAGATAAAACAAATAAAATATAAGTAATGAAAAATATATAAAAAATTACAAAAAGAGAATAATAATAACACCGAGATTCGAACCGACGCTGTTTGATTGAAAAAATACCAAAACTAAAACCTGTTACCTTTCCATCTGAACTATCGCAACTCATGACGTTGCCAACGAAATTTGAATTCATATTCTTTTAAAATTTAATGTCATTGTTTATTTTGCTAAAAACACGCACAAAACAACATTTTCTATAAATAAAACCTAGCTAGATCGATTTTTTGGACCCGAAATCTCTAGGATGCCAAATTTCATTAAAATCGTTGAAGCCGTTTCCGAGATCCTGAATATATATATAGGTATATATATATATATATATATATATATATATATATACAAGAATTGCTCGTTTAAAGATATAAGATTATTTTGCTAAAAACACGGACAAAACAACATTTTCTATAAATAAAACCTAGCTAGATCGATTTTTTGGACCCGAAACCTCTAGTATGCCGTTTCCGAGATCCAGAATATATTTATATAGGTATATATATACAAGAATTGCTCGTTTAAAGATATAAGATTTTGTATATCAATAAATTACTTTATTTCTGCAGTTTTTACACATCCATGTTTTCGTCACATATTTAATGTAGAAAAGAAAATCATTGATGAAAATCATGAATTGAACTACTCAAAGAGGAGCTAAGTGTTAATAATTGTAATGTTATACTCACAGTAGTCTTCATAATGGAGCCGATAGCTAGACCAAAAGCATCAGAACACAGACCAATAAGTAGACCAATAATTGTGAAAAGTATGAATCTTTTCAATTCTAACAATTGGCCAGATATCACGTATGCAATTACGATAGCAAGTCCGCCGAAAATGATCTAAAACATACAGAACTCTTAAGTAAATAGTGAACTAGGTTACACATAAAATAAATTAACTCACCACGAACTACATTCACAACGTATATCGTTTATCTTTATATATAAATTTCTTGTGTACGTGTGTATGTCACTGAACTCTTAAATGGCTGGACCGATGTTGATGATTTTTTTTGGGTATGTTCAAGATTCGAGAATGGTTTAGATTCACAATTGGACTCGGAAGGCAGTGCTGCTATCGTTTTCAAGGCGAATTCCTTTTATTTTATTTGAACAGCTAGTATTTATATAGTTTTACGTGATGATTTCTGATGTTTACGCGAGTATTACACATTTTAAATAAAACTACTTTACGGATTTTATCGCGCTTGTATTTGATTTTTGATCGCCCGACGTTTCGAACACTTTGCAGCGTCCATGGTCATAGGCGGACTAAGATGTCTCACATCCAACAAGATTATTTATTACAGAAAATTTAAAATTTTCTACCCGATACAGAAAATTAGTTATTAAATATTGACCCACATTTTGATACAAATTTATTGCCAGTGTAAGAAAAAAGAAAATGACGAGAAAAAATATATTGTTTATGGTTAGTGATTAGTTAACATCAAAATTAGGAGTAATGCGGGTATGGTTCATGGTCCGCCCGTGACTATGAACGCTGCAAAGTGTTCGAAACGTCGGGCAATCAAAAATCAAATACAAACGTGATAAAATCCGTAAAGTAGTTTTATTTAAAATAGTTTTACGTGTATTAACAGAGTAAGAATACAATTTGCAACCTCTATATTGCCCGTAAGCATCAGAAAAGACAAGTAAGGGATATAAAACTCAAAATAAATCCTATACCAACCCGTCTGACCAGCGAAGTCAATTTGCCTTCAATGGAGAAAACTCTAGCCTGATATTGAGGCGTACGTGCTCTTAGCGGTTACATTCCCTTCATTTCTAATCTGGGTTATGATATCGTTTAACTACTGAATTACCTCAATCTACATTTACATTAATATTATAAAGAGAAAAAAATTGTATTTTTGTATGTGTGTACAAACGTAGCGAATAAACACAAAAACTACTGTGCCGATTTCAAGAATTCTTTCACCATTGAAAAGCTACATTCTCCTTGGATAATATAAGGTCCAGCAGTTTAAGAGTATCAGATGTTTTCCAAAATGATGTAATGACGTAATCGATTAAGTACCTACTGCATGTGTGCCAGTATAATTGTTAAATGTCAATTAATTGATTATTCCTGTTGAAGAGAACGTAATACTTTTTTTACTATTTTATTTTGTGTCGGGAGTTATTCAAAAATTTCAATTTTACTTATTGCTATTGTGATTAAAAAGGCAATGTCTTCGTTCCTTTTAAAATAAGTTGAATTGATTATGGGCATTTTAAATAAATAGATCTTTACCATTAGAGGTATATTTGATATCGTCAAAGCAGTGTAGTAGGCCTTCAGGCTGTACCAATGGTTGAAATATTCTCGACGCAATAGGTGAACTTGCTGGGGGACTAAAATATAAAACAAATCATCGTATAGTACTATATCTTTAGTATAATTAACCGTAGTATATTAATGGTGTATTTGAATATAAATCTTTACTTACATAACAATACTGGTGTCATTGAATATGTATACATGAAAAAAACCACCAAACTTAGACAGAATTTAAAATTAACGACGGATAATGCAGCATTATTGCCAACGTTGTAAAATATACAGCCCAATAGCAAAGATGTAGAAATATGATGCCCGAATTGAATCCAAAGGGATGTCTGAAAGTTAACAAAAATATACTGTAAGAATCTTAGAATAATAACGTATAGAAGGTTAGAATAATTCCGCGCACAAAAAATGAAGCAGTTAAATTGGAGCCTGATGGAGCTTACGCCGGATCCTTCCATAGTGTACAAGGTCACTGTACTACACATACGTACGCAACTCTTAAAAAATTAAATAGGTAATTAAGACGGTTTGTGCATTCAAATGGTGTCACAACACATTTGAAAAACATGAAAAAGTTTTAACATTGCTTTTAAAAGTATTTCGACGATTTATGTTAGTAAAAACATAATTTTATTTCATAATTTATATAGTACGTATGCCTGCGCGTATGTAGTATTTTTGGCTTCATCTCTTTGATTGCTCGGAGTACCGACACTATCCTTCTATACGTTACGTTTTAAGGATAGGAATATTCTAGAAAACTTATGATTTTAGAAAAAAATATAAAAATTATCATCAAATCTACAAATACCATATTTACAGAATAACTTTATCATTAACAATGAAAATCTATATTGAAAGTAGAAGTGGATAGGTTTCGTTTTCTGTGGGTCACAATATAATTTTTTTAATTCGATAACTTCAATTTTGCTCAATTTATTTTCCAGATCGATGACCCTCTCATCATTCTTTAGTGGGTGAATGACGTGCGTTACCACACTCAAACGTAATTGCATTTTTTTTATTGTATTCTTTAGGCTTTTTATATTGTATTCCTTAGGCTTTAGACTTTCAATACATATGCGTATTGAAATGTGCGTATTGAAAATCTTAAGCCTAAAGAATACATTAAAAAAACCTAAAGAATACCATAAAAAATGCCTAAAGAATACAATAAAAAAGTCATTTTTGACATGTCTTTATGTAGGTAGGGACCGTCGTATCCAACCTCTATAAATTATTTATAGTGGTTGGATCTCAGCCAGAGATTGTTCACATCCCTTACTCCACCTTTTAAACGCATATTCTAATATGCGTATAACAGCTACACAAGAGAACGAAAACTTGAAATAAAATCTTTTATTAAACCAACCCGTCTGAACCGCGTGGTATAGTAGGCCAATTGCCTTCCTCTTATGGAGGAGGCCCGAGACCAGTAGTGGATTGTATATGAACTGTGACGATGATATATGCGCTAAGAATAACAAGAAGAATTCAATAAGTTAGGAACTTACTTTATTCCTTCCAGCCTGTATAAACATTCGTTTGCTGATGATCAAGAACTGAACCCAGAAGCTATTAGGAAATTCCATTTTCGTCATGTTTTCTTTAGTTACGTGTTCCACGTACATTCTCTGAATTGATTCATCTGAATGTAGTTTCGGTTTTCTATAGAATATCAATAAGTCATTATTAACATCACCTATATATAATAGCGATTGCCTGAGACTTTATCCACGTGAAATTTAAAAATAATGTTCCCAGAATGTGCGAAATAATAATATTTTTGCATTTCTCGTAATCCGTGTGGTGACGGATTAAGAATACAATTCACAACCCTTACTTTGCCCGTGGGTAGCGTAAAAGACGACTAATATAATATGCAAGAAAAGCAAAACGCGAAATGAAACCCTATGCCAACATGTTTGACCAGCCTGGTATAGTAAGTCAAATTCCCTCTACTTCTTCCTTCGTTACTGTTTACAAGAGGGAACAGAAGGATTCCTCCCGTGATCGTGAACGTCGGAAAGTCTTCAAAACGTCGGGAATTGGAAAATCAAATACAAATGCTATAAAATGTTTTGATGCCAATGAATTTTCATTACAGAAAACCGGAAGTTGTTCACATTCTATGAGTCTTTATTATTTGTCGTTGAAATCTAATCATAACCTCAGTTATTCCAGGTAAGATCAAATATCTGCTAGTAGTAGTGGGTAGGGCCCGTTAAAACCAGTGCAACTGTTAAGAAGATTGTTCCTAATAAAAGGTTTTCATATTTTTTTCGCTAAATATAAGAAACTTTAGAGAACAATTGACACTTTGAATAAAATAAAATCTACCTACCAAAAAAGTAGAAGGTAGGTAATTCGAGACTTTTTTGTGCAGGCTATGGTCTAGACTCACGCCTTCCGTTCTATCCGGCACGATGAAAGGGCAGCGCTTGGCTCCATAACAGACCGTACTCCTTCATCGACATTGGGCCGACCACTGGTACCAATTCCTTGATATCCGTGATCGGCCCAGATTATAATTCGGGATTACATTTATTTGAAAATATAAATATTTTAAATAAAACTACTTTACGGATTTTATCGCGTTTGTATTTAATTTTTGATTGCCCGACGTTTCGAACACTTTGCAGCATTCATGGTCGCGGGCGGACTAAGATGTCTCACGTCCTACAAGTCATCGTTATTGCAGGAAATTTATTTAATATAAATATTTCCAATTTTCGTTTATCTTTTACAACGTGCTCTTTTAAAAATCTAGTGTATATCTTTGTCACCATCTCAGCCTTAAAAAGAATTGTATAGGTACATTGACCTGTAAGTTGCAAGATGTGTGTTTTCACTTAACGGATTACGTTACAAAAGAGAACCTATAAAATTCAAGTAGCTGTCAATTTTTACGAATATCAATTTTCTTGATTGAATCAAGGTCATAAAAAATTATATGACGACGTTGAAATATAAACTTGAATGAACTGCATTATTTCTGATCTCCCTTAGCAAGGAACTGACAATTTAATATAAAACTGTCGTTTTTTTCATTGCAAACGGTGGCAAACGAGCAAAAAGTATACCTGATGGTAAGTGTTGCTGCCGCTCATAGACCTTTGCAAAGCAGCTGCCTACTCTGAAGAAAGTGAAGGGAGTGTGAATGCGTGCAGTACGGTCGATGATACTAAAGGCATCACTAAAACCCATCACACGCAAACATCCTCAGAAAGTTGGGCTTCCGGCTCTCTCACTCATCAAACGAAGCGCAGTAATAAATTGCTATTACTCGGACGTCGATTTTCTGTAACCGGTCCGCGACTGTAGACAGACGACTGTCAACAGTGTTGTACTACCACTACATGGTAGCTTTATGTTAGTATTGTATGAAAATGATGTATCATTTTCAGGTTAGTTAATTCTAGAATCTATAAGCATAATATAATAAATATTTCCCGTGTAGTAATGGAGTGAAAATACAATTCCTTATCCCCTATCTTGACCGCGGATATCATAAAAGATTACTAACGCATATAATATGCATAAACTAAAAATCTATGCGAAAGAATGAAAACTCAATATAAAACCCTATACCAAAACGTTTTACCAATGTGTTCGTCAATTTAGTGCTGTTCGACGATGCGGGCAAGCTACTGGAGAGGGTGGTAGCTGCCCGTATCGAGCGGCACCTCGTCAGCACGGAGCCGGACCTGTCGGACGCCCAGTTTGGGTTTAGGAGGGGTCGTTCGACGATCGCGGCTCTGTTGCGCTTGAGGGCCATGACGACTGAGGCCGTCACCGGCGGGGGAGTGCATTCAATTGTCTGCCATTCAGCTGCATTAGGGAGGCGCTCCGGTATCACGGGGTGCCAGCTTACCTGAGGCGGCTAGTGGCAGACTATTTGGAGGGGCGCAGCGTCCTCTGCACCAACCGAGCAGGGGACGTTGTGCGAACGCCCATGACGTGCGGTGTCCCGCAGGGGTCGGTCCTCGGACCCACCCTGTGGAACATCGACTACGACTGGGCGTTGAGGAGGAGCCTCCCGCGCGGGCTGGGTGTGATTTGTTACGCCGACGACACGCTCGTCACAGCCCGCAGTGGGACGCTAGAAGAGGCGGCAAGCCTGGCGACTCTAGGCACCGAAGAGATTGTCAGGCGAATCGAGGCGCTGGGGTTGAGGGTCGCCTTGGACAAGACGGAGGCCCTCTTGTTCCATGGGCGCCGTATGAGCCCTCCCATCGGCGTCTCGATTACCGTCCATTCGGTTGAGATCAGCATCCGGGCCCATATGAGGTATTTGGGCCTGGTGCTCGACGGGCAATGGTAGTTCCGGGAGCATTTCCGCAGGCTCACTCCACGGCTCGTCAGCGCGGCGTCCGCCCTATTGTGGCTTATGCTGAACGTAGGCGGACCGAGCGCTACGTGCCGAGGGCTGTACGCGGGGGCCATCCGGTCGATGGCCCTGTACGGCGCACCGGTGTGGGCGGGGTCCTTGACCGTCCGACTCCCGGGCTCTTCTGTGGCGACCACAGAGGGCCACGGCGGTCAGGGCCATACGCGGATACCGTACGGTGGCGACGGAGCCAGCGTGCCTGTTGGCCGTGACTCCCCCGTGAGACCTGGAGGCGGAAATACTCGCCGGTTTATATCGGCGGGTGTCGGGGGTGCAAGCGAAGGGCGGTGTGGTGTCGTTAAGGGAGCTCACTGCCTGGCGCGTCGACGCCCGCCGGAACGTCATTGCCCGTTGGGTAGTCCAGCTGGAGAGGCCTCGGTTCGGGCTGCGAATCGTGGAGGCCGTCCGGCCGGTGCTGATGCAGTGGTTGGAAAGGCAGCACGGGCAGAGGAGAACACTCCTGCCGACTAGTGCAGGTGTTGACGGGGCATGGGTGCTTCGCCAAATACCTGCACAAGGTCGTTAGGAGGGAGAGTACACCGTCCTGCCATCACTGCGATTGCGACGAGGACACGGCCCAGCATACGCTCGAGGTCTGTGCCGCTTGGGCAGAGCAGCGTCTTGAACTCGTCGCAATCATCGGTGCCGACGCAAATTCAGGAATTGGGACGCGGTTGCAGCCTTCTGCAAGGCAGTTATCTCGCAAAAGGAGGTGGCGGATCGCATGCGCGAGGAGCGCAGCCTCGATGAGGCGATCCGCCGCCGGCGACTGAGGCGGCGTAGGTGCGAATACCTGCGCCTCATGCCGCCCTAGCCGAGGCTGCAGGTGACATGACCGGGGAATTAGTCCGTCACCCGCTGAGAGGCCGACCGGGTGAAGAAAGACCGAAGTCCTCCCCGAGCGGGGGATGTTGGTCGATGGGAGGGTACCCCAAATAGGGGGTATTCCTTCGGGCCGATCACTGACGTCAAGTCACCCTGCTCCGGTGGTCGGCCCAACGAAGGCGACGTGCATCGTGGGTGGGTTGCGGGTGTGTGTGCTTACGCCACTCTCTCACCCCGGACGGAGTGGTGCGAGGAACGCGTTGACTGCAACCCACCCCCAAAAAAAAAAGCACGTCAATTGCCCTCCTACTGTGGAGGAGACTTGCGCCCAGCAGTGGCATCTATATGAGTTGAGATGATGAGATGTTGAAGAAAATAAAAACAAAACGAGAAAGATAATTCAAAATAAAACCACATACCATGTCTTACCATTACTTAGTCATTTTCCCTCCCATTATTTAAGAGACATGTCCCCAGTATTGGGATCGATATGGTAAAGACCAAGAAGATCTTTACATGAAGCCATGTCTTCAATTATTGTGCCATTATATGGATAAAAAAAATCACTCACTTGCCACCTCTACTGATCATTCTATCCGGCTTCCTACACAACTTCCCATTTTGACAGTGTTCTGATAGTTGAGCAATCGATTCCACATTCATAGCTAGTGTTTCGATTACGAAATCAGCTGGATTATTTGTCGTAGGACATAAATGGCCGACTTCAGACATGTATGAAACTAGAAGTTGTGGCACACCCTGAAATGAAAATATAATAATTCTTTATTAAAGCAATCATTTATTTAAATATTTCAACTGGGAAAAATGTTATAATCGCCAGGTTTTGCAATCGATTTATTGAACGCAGTTGATGTTATAAGTTTCTCAAAACTACTATACAAACTCCTGGTACTCTCTTAACTGAGTTTTACGGCTCGAATCTCCTCTATAATAAGAGCCAATTCTACCTACTATGACACATTATGATATGTTGACTAATTTTAAAAATTATTATACTAATGGCAATCTACATTTTCAGCGAGCAAAATAGGAATTTTAGATCTCGGTATTCACATGAAAACGGGGATTATGCCGGTGTAATACTGTGGAAGCTTTGATCTATTTTTTTCCCCCGATGGATGATAGCAAATAAAAATAACAATAGGGTAGCAATTTTTAATCCTGGTAATCCCACATGAAAGAGAAATACATGAGAGAGGAATACTCGAAATATAACCCTATACCAACACGTCTGACCAGCGTGGTTGTAGTAGGTCAATTTCCGTCCTATTGCGGAGGAGGACCGAGTCCAGCAGAGTGGGACCTATGTGGGCTATGAATATAAAGTTTAACAACCAAAATACAACTAGGTATTGGACGAATGCACTTGCGCATTAATATTTGAGACAATAAAATAAATGGTAAACTAAACGGTTCCGCTGCGAAAAATCACTATTTAGATTGCTATAGCATGTATGTAGCCCAATGTATATACCCAATAAGTAGTAAACATGTAAGTTTTACTACAGAACAAAACTTGAGTTGTGAATATGGGATTCATATAATATTTTATACGATAAATATTTAATCAAGTTTAAAATTTAAGTGAAAGCTTCATATTGAACACACTTTACGAGTATGATGCCTGACGCTCTAGTTTCATGTAAAACACTTTCTAGATGTTATTCTAGACTTACTTGTCTGGAATGGTATAAGTTAAGATATATTCTCTTTTATATAGGAAAAGGAAGATACTTCGCAGCTGTTAATAATAAAGAGTAATAATAAAATATGTTATTTAAGAAATAATATACTTTGTTAAAATTCACAACTGGGCCAACTTTTTAGCCATTTTAAACAGACTTTTTCAAAATTGATGCCTTTTTTAAACTTATCCCGTTTTTAGAAAGACGTTTTTATGATTTCATAAAAACACAACAAACCTTGTATATAATCTTAAAGAAAAAGCTGGAAAAGAGGGCAGCACAGATAGAACTTAAAAGTTATTTTATATTAGTCTTTAAATTGTAAAGCTATCGAGAGCGATTGAAACCTGAAAGAATAATCCATCGGGTGAGTACCGGCCGTTGCTCAATTGACGTTTGGTGATGCGCTTTAAAAAATAAGTGCGAGTCGAAGTCACGCACGAAGGGCTCCGTACCATTATCTATAATAAACGGCGAAAACCTCTTTTATTGTATGGGAGCCCCCTTAATTATTTATTTTATTTTATTTCAATTAATTATATTTAAAGAGAACATAAAACTAAATATTCTGTGAATAGTTAAAGCGTCTACCTGTCACCGTTATTAGTAGTAGTAGCAAGAAACGGTAAAAAAATCAAGTTTATTGTATGGGAGGCCCCCTTAAATATTTATTTTATATCTTTTTTAGTATTTGTTATTATAGCGGCAATAGAAATACATCATCTGTGAAAATTTAAATTGTCTAGCTATCACCGTTCTTGAGATACAGCCTGGTGATAGACGGACGGACGGACAGCGAAGTCTCAGTAATATGGTCCCGTTTTTACCCTTTGGGTATGGAACCCTAAAAGGACGCGGTCAAATAGTTATGGAGATGCGATTTAGAAGGAGATGCGGTAGAAGAATTAAATTATACAAGGAGATTAACGCCAAACAATACAGAGAACCAAATATTGGGCGAAATATTACTCACACGCGTTTCAGCGGACCACGTTCCCACCAAAAGATGATGGCGGCGAGGGGTCGGTCGAATCTTCAGCGGAGTGGGGGCGATCACGGCCGTTTGTCGTTTGTTGAGGACACGCAAGCGCGATAAAATACAACTATTCTTCAGCGGTGTTAGAGGCCTACTGGCCCCATGACGCGAAGACAGTCAGCAAGCGAACGAGGTATCTGCTTACTCCCAAGTGGAGTACATTCCACCCTAATAGATGGCGCCCCATGTATATTTGGCATTAAACGACCCAACCAGCGTTAGTGACCACTGCATTCCTCTGATTTGCGTGAGTGCGTATCCAGACGATAGCATGTCAAAACAGATAGGTTAAACTTTAAGTTGAATATAGAGTAGTAATAAAAACAATCTAAAATATTATCGATAATGGCTAGGTTTAACAATTGAGGCCTATGGTACGGAAAGCTATTAACTTGGAACTACAGAAAGCGATTTGTAGTTTATTTTGAACTATAAGAATAACTGTTATTATTAAGATAAGAATTACTATTATTATTGAATGATAAGAATAACTGTTTATGTTGCAAATGTAAAAGCTTGTGCAAATTTCTTCCATCTTTTACCATTTTATGCATAATTAGACGTCGGCCTTCTCCATAGAATTCCACATAACGTGGTTATTCTTTGGCGAAGTTATTACCATAATTCTCACACCTGACAATGCGTTTTCCAGAATAAATCTGGTGCGCTTTCTCCCAGTGATCACTCGATCGATTTATATGACTACCACGGACAAGTTAAAGATATATATAATGGTATACTTCTCTCAACATCATACAGGGAGTGTATAGAAAGAAAAAAACTTCTAATATTTATACTACAAGTCAAATATCTCAGAACAATTTAAAATTTACCTTTATACGAGGTAGTTTTTAATTTTGTTACAGGCAAAGATGCTTATTAAATAATTTAAAACGAGTTGTATCCAAAGAAAATAGTATGTCATAATATTTATGCAAAGGTTAAGGATAATTTCAAATACCTAGCTTCAAAATAATTTAAAAGTTTTCAAACATATCTTTTATCAATTTTGTCAAGAGCAATAAAATTCACTAATTAAAAGAATATAATTGAAATACAAATAACGAATACAAAACGAATCCACAAACGCAAAAAAAATACATTTTAATTATAGTAATGAAAATGTATTTTTTTTTTCGTTTTTTTGTCTATAGCATTATTCATTCGGGATTGTAGTGACATAAAATGCTTAAAATTTATTACGTTCGTATTACCAAGACGATATTTTAGTGTTGGACACATATCTTCTATATAAACTTTATGACTAAGCGGAACCTATTAAGACACCTATGTACACAAGGGCTTAGATTTGCGTTGACCTTATAATAACGAGGTAATTTTGCACCCTCTTAATATTCGACTGCCGACTGGGTATAATATTATATATTTAACATCTACGGTATATTGTTATAAGGTTCTATATGAGGTCGTCTTCGATCTTAATATTTATTCTTTCATTTGTCCTCTTATTTATGCCATGTTTCCTTTTAGCCCTGATTTAAATAAGAAAATACCGCAAAAAAGTGGACGCGTAGTTTAGCATTAGAAAACGAGCAAACAGCGTACCTGATGGTAAACGATACTGCCGCTCATTGACTTAGCTAGGCCACTGCCTACCGTGGAGAAAGTGAAAGGAATTTGAATGCGTGCAATCATTTTTTCTTGTCTTATGCTTAGAAAAAATAAAAGCTAAATAGTCTGTCCTTAGTTCACATGCTTAAAAAGAACATAATAAATCACTTACTAAGCATAAGTTACACTACGTGGGAAATATTCCCTTAGAAACAAATGACAAAACTAAACGCAGTATCAATAAGGAAACAAGAATATGACTATGTAAAAGTTATAAAGTTTAAGCGGAGGAACTTTCGAGCTTAAATACGAAATATTCAGGAGATATTCATGAGAAATTTTACTACATAGGTTACTTCGGTTCGTAGGTATACTCGTACATATATAGCTTTTGTTTAGTGATAATAGGTTCATGAAATATTTAATTTTTCGACATATTTAATTTTCGAAAAACTCGTAAAAATATTTTGAGGCAACATCATTTTGAATTGTATTTTCTATGAAGTTTTCATGTAACTGTATTTTTCACTACTCATAGAGAGCGTTAAAGATTTTTTTTAAATTAATTCGCTCTAATGTCCTCGTAATTAAGCTTGAACTTGCGCAGCATACTATGGAATCGACTATGCTTCGGATTTCACTACGCAATGAATACGAAAATCTCTATAATAACGAGTGAACTATCATAGCCCAAAGAGGATCTCGAGTGGTGACCACGAATCAGATGACGTAGAGCCTTCTTTTTGTAGGTGGGCTATGATCAGCGCACACGTCACCCGGTTCGATCCGGGGTGACGAAGTGGCGGCGCGTGGCCCCATAATCCGTCGTATCTCCACTCCTTCGCTATTGGGCGGACCATCGGTACCGAGTTCCTTATCCTCTGTGACAGGCCCAGCGGGATACCCTGTGGGGTACCCTCCCATTTCGACGTCTATTTCCTGGGACGTCAAACACCTTCGTGCGGTAAGCTTCTCTGCGGGTGATGGACTAATCCCCGGTGTGGTCACCCGCGGCCTCGGTTAGGGAATGTAGTGAGAACTAAGAGTTCATCAACGGGACTGACGATATAGTAAAAGGCGCAGTGAATGGTTAGATAGAGGTGGTACAAGACCATTTTAAGTGGCATTTTTGTATGAACACCTTTATTAAATAATAGTTTAATGAATGACGGAATTCGCTTAATCCGTCAATGATTACGACTACGTTGACTACGTCAATGATTGTTTATCATATTTTTTTTAATCCTTATTATTGAAAAGGGGTTTAATCACTCAGTGACTATGTCACCCCCGTATATATACGAACAAAATAGGGTCTATTGTAACTTATTTAAATATACCTAAGTTATATATCTACTTATATATATATATATCGCACCTCCGCTCAAATAACGTCACAACTCCAAAAACTACATTTTTCAGGAAAGACATTTAAAGTTTACCCTACTTAATTTGTTTACTTTTTGGATCATAATTAAAAAAGGAACTATTTTAGAAGAAAACGTTCTTCAGCGAGTTATAATTATTTTTTAAGCTCTATAAATTCATATTATTAGTAATCTGAAAATCCTAAAAAAACATTGAAAAAAAATTGGGTTGTGACACTATATGTATAAAAAAAACAAAGTTTTACTTTAATTTGTTTATTATAATGACACAAGTATGTTTAACTTGTTACGAAATACAATAAATTCCTAAATATAACGTGTAGTACACACATATCAGACTTTGAAATGCCTTATTATTTAAAGACAATTAAATTTTCATACTTATAACTGAAAAATAAACAACATTCTATCAAAATTAAATAATCTATGTACTTCAAGTTTAATTAAAACGAGTGTAGTACACCTCTATAAAATTGAAAAAATAAAACAAATTAAGGCACTTAAATTTTCAACGGTTTATCTGAAAAATAAACTATTCTCTATCAAAATAAAATAATTTAAGTACTTAAAACAATCAACTGTTCAATAACACGAGAGTAGAAAGTGTAATAAAAAATAATTAAACTTTAAACTTATAAACTATTATAAAAATCGGCATAAAAACTAGGAATGTGGTTGTTAAGAAGTAATGTCATTAAGTCATTCTTTTTCCGTTCCTTAATCTCTATTTTAGCAGCATAAACTTGCTTTGGATCAGGAACTATTATTTTCTTATTTCGAGAAAGTAAATTAATTTCTGACCATTCAATGTCAGTGTAAGACGTTTTGTACTTTAAAATATTTGGTGTGTCTTTGGTAATCATCAACATTTAAACTTCAGAAATCTTTAGCTTATTTATAGTAGTAATACCTAGATCACTAACTAATCTTTTTAAATTAATAAAATCGGTGTGTGATAGTTCATTTACTCTTAGTGGTTCCCCAGTTTTCTTAGCCTCTTTAATTATTTGTACGTACTGGCTTGGCACGTAAATTGGACCAGTTTTCAAGGAACGTTTTATTTGCTTTTCGATTACCGAATGTATGGCGTCACCTTCATTTTGCGTATGTCCGGCTACCAAAAATTTATGACTAATAGAATTTAAATTACTAAACTTCAATATTGCATACATGTACAATCCAACAATAAACTTATTTTTGTTTTGGCCGCAACAGTTATCCGAATAAAAAACTAGATCAACGGGTTGGTCACCCTCGTAATCATGCAATTCTTTTTCTATATATTTAAGCAAACAGCTACCAATCTCATCTGCACCCCGATTACCCTGACCCTCGTGCCAAAAATAACAATCGGTAATACTGTTATTTACAATAGTGTCTCCATTGTAACTATCATCTTCTGTCTGTTGCCTTTTCTTCTTTTTTCCCGATTCTTCTGCTTTCAATTTGCTTATCGTAAAGTTCATATTATTTAATTTGCTCTTATAATAAAAAACAGAAACATCACCACGAGGTACCTGTAAAACTGCTTGTAAATCGTATACAGATACAATCAGGTTTTTGTTTTCTTTTAGGGCTTTTTTATCTTGCTTTTTTTCTTCCCTGGATAAAATCTTGTCAACTAAATGTTCATCATATTTTTTCTTGAGCAGTAGTTTACTTTCAGGAACTGCATTTTCATAAGCTACACATAATTCACATCTGTCTTTTTTTGGTACAAAAAATCCTAAATTAAATTCACCGTTAAAAATACGACTGTACATTACATAGTTTCCAAAGTTGCGTCCATCTTGTTTACACTCATTCACATAATCTCTATGTAAATCAGATATAGTCTTTCCTCCATCAATGAATTCCCGTGTTGTTTGTGCTCTTAAATAATGACTTTCAATTTTCGGTATACGTTTTATATGATCTCTTATATCATTTTTTATAGTGCCACCTACAGTATAATGTTTACCGTGTTTCCCTCTTTCATCTTCTTTCAAAAATCCTGCAGTAGATTTCTCTGTTACAGTTCTAATTGTTCTATCATTAATATCAAATGTATTTTAAACATTGTTTTACAGACCCTCTTTAGTGAACCTTCAACCTCCAAGTAAAACGCATAGTTGGTTTTTCGATTTTTCTGTGCTTTGGTAGACCGAAACTTTATCTCTATCTGTTGTATGTGTTTGTGAATGAATTGTCTCTGTTTCTCTAAATCTTTCAAAGCCCAATAAGAATCAAAGAGTTGATTTCTTATTTCATCGGTAAGAAAATAGCTGCATTTAAGTCTACAACCTTCTCCACAACTTGGTTTGATTTGTTTCTTAGAAATATTTCGTCCAGACTTCGTTTGATAAGGTAATCCAGAGTTTCGTAAAATTTTTGTTACATTCTGCTTCCATTGTGCCTCTACACGGCGTTTCTTACGTGTATTGAAATTTTCCTGTACTACGGTCTCGTTTGGTATTGGAGAATGAATATTATTTAGGTTAATTTCTTTGGAAGTTGAAGGCAAGCATTCATTGTTATCTTGATTTGTTTGTTCATTAAGTGACAATAGTACAGATGTAGATGTTGGAGAATTTGTATTAGACGAAGGAGTATTAGAAGAGGATGAACTAGATGAAGATGAACTAGACGAAGAGGAACTTGTAGATGAAGTACTAGATGATCGCTGACGAGAAACTACTAAATTCTTGCTACGCTTTTTAGAAGGCAATTTATAATCATGATCTTTAACAGAATCGTCTGTTTCTTCTCCCGTAGATTCGGGTTCTTGCAAATTACAGTCTTCATTCTCTATTCTATTACATTCTACTTGTAAGTTGGGAATGTGTGTAGTAGGTTCATTTATATAATAATATGTATTCTCTTTATTTGAGATATCACAATTTTCTTCTACATCTTTTGGTTGTGTATCTTCTGCCTCAATAGACAAGTCATCAGTTACTGTGTTATGTTGGTCATTGGGTTCCAGACATAATGACAATATTTTTCTGGATCTGGACATAGTTACAAGTGAATTATACACCGCCAAACCGAATACCACCTGAGAAAAAGATGAACAAGACAATAAGTTAAAAACAATTAAATACCTACCTAAAAATTTTTTAAGATTTTAAACTAAAAGAAAACAATAAGCCTCAGGGAATTGAATAAAAAACATTATGCGTAAACAGTACCTAAATGAATTTTATACTATTACTATACGATAATTTTAAATTAATAAATCGATCACTTTATTAATAATCATAGTTAAAAACACTAGCATAATTGAACACAAATCAGTTTTCTTGCTGATACATAGTTTTATTTTCAGTCGATTCATTTATGAATAAAGTCAAGATTCTACATAATTCAGTCTTATTATCTAATAAAACGTATTGTGCCATCATCCCGATCACATATACTGTCATACATTAGTACAGGTCAGTATTAGTGATAAACAAAAATGTTTAATAATATAATTTCAATCACGTATACCGTCGTAACTCACTCACTCATTGTATAGGTCAGTATTAGTGATCAAAAAATGTGTTACTTGAATTGTTTCAATCACGTATACTGGCATAACTCGACAAGCATCAGTTTAGTTGCAGAGAAAGAAAATAAATTTTACTTACCTCGTTAACAAAAACTGTCTTGATTCGACACAATTCACTTTTACTGAACAACGCCCGTATGACCACCTCGCGCAAGTCGTAACATGACACTGTTCATGTTCGCCGCGGCACAACTTTCGGTAAACAATAGAACGTCACAAGTGCCATCTAGGGACAAATAATTGAACTACGTCTATGACGTTTTGTGAGCATAAAGTATGTGATATTCTAATACGAATGGTACAATTAAAGTCATTTAACATTTTATCGAGTTATGACGTTATTTGAGCGGATGTGCGATATATATATATATATATTGATTGTCTCATCACCATATCTCTGGAAACATAAGGCGTACAGACTTGAAATTTGGTAGAAATATTCCTTTCGTCGAGGTCAACTAAGAACGGATTTAACGAAATTTCACCTGCAAGGGATGTTGTAGGGGCATTAACAATAATATACATATAAAGGAACAGGGTGAGCCGAAGCTACTGAAGCTAGATAAATGAAATTTGGACCGTAGTTTCATTTCGTGACGTAGGTATCCACTAGGAAAAGATTTTTAGAAATTCCACCCCTAAGGGGGTGAAACGCAACGTTAAAGTCTGTATGGAAAGAAAAAAAAATCTTTAGCTACTGTCTTCAAATTAGGCACAAATACCTACACTTTAATAAAAATAAATAAACACGTATTTCAGCGTTTGTCCATTTTCATCCTCTAAGGGTGTAAAATAGGTGGGAAGATGTCAGTTTACTGACTTATCACAGAGCCGAAACTACTGAAGCCAGACACATGAAATTTTGACATTAGTTTCTTTGCGTGTCGTAGATTGACATCTTTGGCGATAGCAAGTTAGATAATTAGTTTTGGAGACAATCAAACTTTGTTTGTGGTTGAACGCTATTTGTAGTCATGAAGTGTTGTGAGGTATCTGTAGCGGTAAGGTCAATCCGATTTTCTTAATTTTAAAGTGTAAGATAGAGAATATTAATAGATTTGTGATCTATATTCCTGATACATTTCTGTGATGTATTTTCTATCATTTATTTCTAATACGTTTATCAGCTTTTCCACTATTGAATACAGCTGTTCTCAGGGACGACGAGTGATGCTAGAATGGCTACCCTTAGCGGCTACATTACTGATCACACTTAATATTATAAATTTTATAAGAGACTATTGCTGCCGATGCCTGTGGTGCTCCATTCGTAGATTTTTACGATTTGATTTATTCCTAATAGTCATATATATTATGGTGACGTCATAATAATACAATTCACCACCCCATTTCTTGTCTGTGGGTGTCGTAAGACATATGCACATATAAAAACTGTGCAAGAGAAGGAAATATCGAAATAAAACCCTATACTAACTCGCTTGACCAGTGTAGTATATTATGTCAATTGCCCTCCCATTGTGGAGGAGGCTCAAGCCCAGCAGTGGGATACATATAAGCTATGATGGTGGTGGTGGATATCGTTATGAAACTAAATACGTATATTTATTAAAATAATTTATTGTCATCAAGTTTGATTTGATTATTTTTTTTTTTTTTTTTTTTTTTTATTGCCAACGGTGGCAAACGAGCAAACAGTACACCTGATGGTAAGTGTTGCTGCCGCTCATGGACCTTTACAAGGCCGTTGCCTACCGCAAGAAAGCGAAGGGAGTGTGAATGCGTGCATTGAGGCTCGGTGATACCAAGGGCACCACCAAAACCCTCCACACGCAATCACCCTCAGAAAGTTGGGCTTCCGGCTCTCTCGCTCACCGAACGAAGCGCAGTAACAAATTGCTACTGCTCAGACGTCGATTTTCTGCGAGAGCATGGTACTGCCCCGGACGGACCGGCCCGCGGCTGTAGACAGATAACTGTCGACAGTGTGGTCCTACCACTCCTATGAATCAAGGACATAAATAGTGGAACTCTTCAATAGCTACTAAGGAAACTTCGCTACCAGATAATCGTAATTAGTGTTTTAAGTTGCGCAGATTAACACTGCTGCTCAAACTCATAATCCTTAAATTAGTTTTCAGGACTCACCAAATTCATTTAAGGATGGTGAAACATTGTATTCTTAAATTTCTGGGTGGTTATGGTAAAAAAACAATTCATTCTCTTGCTTTCTTATCCGTGGGTGATTGTAAAATATTACTAAAGGAATAAAGTAGATAACATCACTGCTAGAGAAGGAAAACTCGATATGAAACCCTAAACCTATCAATTTGTCTGACCAGCGTGGTATAACAAGTCAATGTCCCTCTCGTTGTGAAGAATGCCCAAGCCCTAGACAATAATGTATGTGACTGTGTCTGAGATGATGACGATAATGATAATGTACGTAAAAAAACGGTACCTTTGAAAAATATAGTGACATTCATCATAAATACACTCGGAATAAGTATAAATTAGTTGTACATAGTACTCGTCTTGAACGACAGATGAGATTCATGAGGCGATTTATACGCTTCTACAACAAATTACCTATTAATATTCGAAATATGCTAGTGAATAAATTCTAAAATGCAATTCATAGTAGACTGTGTAAAAAAGATTATTATAAAATCTCGGATTATGTTCATAATAATACAGATTGGTTATGAGCTGCTCCTCATTCAGTAACTTCCTCGTTATTTCAATGAAAGGTATTACACACGTGTTTATTTTATTGTTGCTACTATAACTGTAAACCGTAGGGTGTTTTGGCAAATCAACTTGTTATTTGATTTGTGTTTTATATTTGTGGCAAATGAAATTAGTCATATTCACTGAAGGGTCTGCTTGGGGTACTTACGAGGAGCGAGTCACTCCCTTCCCTCCATTGTGGTTGTGTAATATATCAGATAAGTTACTTCAAGTGTTACTTATAGTGTAATTGATGAAAACGTGCATAAGACATTCAAAAATGCACCATACCGACTGTTACGAAAATCATAATAAAAAATTATAATATTAATTCGAATTAGGAAACCTTTTTTTATTTTAATTATAATGCCATAACAAAAATTATGACTGAACCAGATCTCACAAGCAGCACCCAAACACGTGTCTACTAGGGCAGAAATCTAAAGAAAATTGTAACTTATATTTACCTGATAGCAGCATAGTCCTCTTGCTAGTATAAATGCCCGATCAAATAATGCGAATAGTGAAGCTGATGGTTGATGTATAATACAAATTATTGTCCTTCCCTGGCGAGATAGCAGGCGTAGAAGTACCACCAACTGTCTAATTGACACAATGTCCAGGCCCCTGTAAACATAAAGTTAACAACATTTAATTCAAATTTTACTTCATTTGTTATGTTATAATATATATAAATTACGTGTCACCTTGTTTGTCCGCGATGGACTCCTAAACTACTTAACCAATTTTAATCAAATTTGCACACCGCGTGCAGTTTGATCCAACCTGAAAGATAGGATAGCTTACATCTTAATTTACAGTCGCAATATTATTTTATTGCAAATTATTTGTATTATCTATTATGTGACATTCACAATTATCTGTTTTGGAGTTACCAAACGATTTTAACAGATGGCGATATCTGTTGACTGGATTGAGTAATTATGGTATGTATGTATGATTGAGTAATAGATGGCGCTGCTATGTCAAACCTACAAACGTGTCAGATACGATTTTAACTTGCTTTTTTATATAGACGCCATTTGGAAAAAAAATATGACAACCTCCATGACAGATGTTCTCCTACAGTTCCACTTAAATCCATACTAATATTATAAATGCGAAAGTAAGGATGCTTGTTTGTTTGTAATGCTTTCACGCTTAAACCACCGAACCGATTTCAAAAATTCTTTCACCAATGGAAAGCTATAATATCAAGGAGTAACATAGGCTATATTTTATCCCGATATTCCCATAGAAACGGGAACTACGCGGGTTTAAGCGACTGAAACCGAAGCGAAGCGAGGGCGGGTTGCTAGTAGTTTAATAAAATGTAATATAACAAAAACATTAGCCACAGCAACGCGTGGCCGGGTCTGCTAGTGTTACTATATGTTATTGTTGTATTATCTGTTATCCGTGTGGTGACGGAGAAAGAATACCATTTTTTTTTTTTTTTTTTTGTGGGTGGGCCGCGGTCGGCGCGCCTCCGCACCACTCCATCCGGGGCGACAGAGGGGCTTAAGCACGCAACTCCCGCAACCCACCCGAAAACCACCTCGCCTTCGTCATTGGGCCGACCACCGGAGCAGGTTTACTTGTCGTCAGTGGTCGGCCCGACGGAATACCCCCTACGCGGGGTACCCTCCCATCGACCGACGTCCCCCCCTCGGGGAGGACGTCGGTCTTTCCTCACGCGGTCGGCCTCTCGGCGAGTGACGGACTAATCCCCGGTCACGTCACCCGCGGCCTCGGCTAGGGCGGCATGAGGCGCAGATAGTTGCGCCTGCGCCGCCCCAGTCGCCGGCGGCGGATCTCCTCATCGAGGCTGCGCTCCACGCGCAGACGATCCGCCGCCTCCTTCTGCGAGATCACTGTCTCGCAGAAGGCTGCGACCGCGTCCCAGTTCCTGACGCTGTCGACCATCGCCCTAGCGATGGCCGGCAGCGTCAGGTCGGCACCGATGATTGCGACGAGTTCACGGCGCTGCACTGCCCAAGCCGCGCAGGCCTCGAGCGTGTGGCGCGCCGTGTCCTCGTCGCAATCGCAGTGGTGGCAGGACGGTGTACTCTCCCTCCTTACGACCCTGTGCAGGTATTTGGCGAAGCTCCCGTACCCCGTCAACACCTGCACTAGTCGGAAGGAGAGCACCCCGTGCCGCCTTTTCAACCACTGCATCAGCACCGGCCGGAAGGCCTCCACGGTTCGCACCCCGAACCGAGGCCTCTCCAGCCGGACTGCCCAACGGGCAATGACGTCTCGGCGGGCGTCGACGCGCCAGGCGGTGTGATCCCTTAACGAGATCACACCGCCCTCCCCGCGCACCCCCGACACCCGCCGATACAACTCGGCGAGCATTTCCGCCTCCAGGTCCCACGGGGGAGTCCCGGCCAATAGGCATGCTGCCTCCGTCGCCACCGTGCGGTATCCGCGGATGGCCCTGACCGCCATGACCCTCTGTGGTCGCCACAGAAGGGCCCTAAGTCGGACGGTCAAGGACCCCACCCACACCGGTGCGCCGTACAGGGCCATCGACCGGATGACCCCCGTGTACAGCCGTCGGCACGTAGCGTTCGGTCCGCCCACGTTCGGCATAAGCCACGATAGGGCGGACGCCGCGCCGACGAGCCGCGGAGCGAGCCTGCGGAAATGCTCCCGGAAGAAAGAATACCATCCCCTCTTTTGCTCGTGGGTGTCATAAAAGACAGCTAAGGGATATAATATTCCGACCACTGATGACAAGTAACCCTGCTTCGGTGGTCGGTCCAACGACGAAGGCGACGTGGTGTTCGGGTGGGTTGCGGGTGTGCGTGCTTACGCCCCTCTGTCGCCTCGGACAGAGTAGTGCGAGGAGAGCGCCGACCGCAGCCCACCTCAAAAAAAAAAAGGATGTAATATGGACTGTCTATGCAAGAGGGGGAAAACCCGAAATAAATCCCTATACCAAAACGTCTGACCAGCGTGATATAGTGGGTTAATTTTCTTCATATTGTGGAGGAGGCTCGAGCTCAACATTGGGAAGTCTATGAGCTGTAGTGGTGGTGCTGTGGTGATATTTTTAATAGTACATAAAAAACGTGAACCTTAATAGGTTACTCTTATTGATTTCAAGCTGCTGTCGGAAAATTTCTATCATCATCATCATCATCGCAGCCCACATACGTCCCACTGTTGGGCTCGGGCCTCCTCCACAATGGGAGAGAATTTGACCTACTATACCATGCTGGTCAGACATGTTGGTATAGGGTTTCATTTCGAGTTTTCCTTCTCTTGCACAGATGTTATGTGCCTATTATATCCCATAGTCGTCTTGTACGACATTCACGGGCAAGATAGGGAGTGGTGAATTATATTCTTACTCCGTCACCACACGGATAATTTTTTTATATCACCAAAAATATTTAACAAACTAGAAACCCGTCCTCACTTCGCTTCGGTTATAGGTTATAGTCGTTTTACCCGTGTAGTTCCCGCTCCCGTGGGAATACCGGGATAAAATATAGCCTAGTTTACGCCCTGATATTATAGCTTTCCATTGGTGAAAGAATTTTTGAAATCGGTCCAGCTCATATATATCCCAATGCTGGGCCGAAATTTCTTTTAAAATAGGGGAAAATTGGCCTTTTACACTAAACTGGGCAGACGAATTAATACAGTGTTTTATTTTGAGATTTTATTGTCGCTCATCGATTCGAACGCTTATGCGTTATTTGAATATGACATCATCGCGTAGTTGACTTCTTTTACAACATACGCCGGCAAAGAAGGCGATGGTTAATTGTATTCTTACTCTTTAATATACGTATTTTTCAGGGATTTTAATATGCGTAAGAATCGAATGATTTGTAATGAAAATATCAATTTTGAGTTAATTACTTATTTTTCATCATTAAAAAGGAAAACGACAATCGAAATGGCGAGTCAAATACTAATATCAATGTAATATTAAAGGTGATTTTTCTAATAACATCTTTGAGGAATAATACATAATAGAAAAAAAATATCATCATCAATCAATTAAGATTCAACTTTGTAAAATCTTCACGTCACAATTAGCTGGTAATACGTCCAGAAAGCCGTGAGCTTAAAACTGATATAAATACCAATAAACTGTGGCTCAGCTAAGCTTAGTACTTTAGTAATATAATTTTTATGTTCAAATTTTAGGGTTTGTTGACGCAAATAAACAAATAAAATTTAATTATCCATACTAATATTATAAATGCAAAGGTAAGGATGTTTGTTTGTTTGTAACGCTTTCACGCTTAAACCACCGAACCGATTTCAAAAATTCTTTCACCCATGGAAAGCTATAATATCAGGGAGTAACATAGGCGAAGCGAGGGGGGTTGCTAGTTATCCTATAAAGTTAAACTATTTCAAAATCATTAATATCTTTTTAAATTTTTTGAAAACTATAAATTTTCAAGTTTCGTAAAAAGTTTTTGCTTATTAGTCGTTGGTATAGATATTCAGTACATGTCATCATGTATGTATCCTTACTTATTATTATAATGGTGAAAGTAAGTTTGTCTGTTTGTTTGTTACACTTTCACGCTTAAACCACCGAACCGATTTCAAAAATTCTTTCACCAATGGAAAGCTATAATATCAGGAAATAACATAGGCTATATTTTATCCCAGCATTCCCACGGGAACAGGAACTACGCGGCAAGGCGTCTAAATCCGAAGCGAAGCGAGGGCGGGTTGCTAGTATCTTAATATAAACTTGAAATAATATTGAACACCTAAAATTATATTTACATGAAATTTTCTCGTCAAAGTTATGTCGAGAAATTCGATCACTTATGATTGTGCTACATTATTTTTTTACATATAGCATTGGTAATAGCGTAAGATTTATTTTTGTGTGATAATATAGAAAGAATATAACTTATTCCTTCCTCTTTCAGCACATTGAATCTATGGCCCGATAATTATGCAGTTGTGGTGTACTCGCACACAGACACACTTACATTATTTATTTATATCATATATACTTATATACATTACTACTACATACAGAACACAAAACAGTTACATACAACATTATTCACAACATAAAACACATAACACCACTTATTTAAAACAATCGTGGAAACATACTCGTATAGTAATAAATGAGTTTTCTTTCTTTCTTTCTTCTTTATAGTTGTGGACACACGCCAGCTAACGGGACCTCGCTCGATTATACGATGTGCGCGACGGCGGTGCCTGGCACGATTCGACACCGAGCTGTTGTTAAGGGCGCCTGTATCGCTATATCCATGCAACTCGCACGCTCCGAGTAGCGATCGCGCGTACGCAAGTCTTATATTTAACTGTCGTCACTATCACTCTTTCAGTCCTTCTATATTTCAATGTAATAAGTGCTTATCTATTCTATGTAAAAACTATTCTTATTGTGCGGTGTAATAAACTGTTTCTTCTCATTTCTAATTTGCCTGCCTACATTTACTAGCCTTGCCGCTACATACGCTTGCCAACCGCTAAACAGTAATTGATCAGTTTCTATAATGAGACATACAGGCTGGAGAAGAAACAGATTTAAACCGTATCTATATAGTGTGAATGCGTGAAAAATAAAGATATCACCATACGCAAACCTCCTCAAAAAATTGGGCTGTCGCTGTCTCGCTCACTATACGAAGTGCAGTAACAAATTGTCATTACTCAGACGTCGATTTTCCGCGAGTAGACGGAGGACTGTCGATAGCGTAGTCCTACAATATTGAGAAAACTCAAAAATAAGAAAGAAATAACCTATATGTTGCTGTAGCACTTGAAATTTTCTTATTTTACGGTGATGTCATCTGTTTGCGTTCATTAGCTGTTTTGCATATCGCTTGCTGGCAAGGCATGATCAGTGACAGTTGTACCTCCATAATAACCTTTGGTATCCGAAATTATAGTAAACTGAGGCTAATTTTGGTTTACCATGCCTATATAAATGTAATTATGCATCCGTTGGGTACAATTACATCAAACGATAAATAGATTAATCCATTGTAATTGAAATAAAACGGCACACGTACGTTTCAATTACTTACATTGATTACTCTAATTTCATCGTACTGCTTTCTCCCAAAAGCTCTAAATCAGGAAAGAGCCCAATAAATCCTACATGTACCGGAATAAAAAAAAATGTATTACAGAATATTTGATCTGAGTCTAATTCCATGCATTCATTTCAATAAGGTTAAACAAATCAGTAATCGTAATTCCAGCTTTTTTTTATTATTAAATTGGATACCGGCTTGACTGAAAGGATTTTTCGTAAACACGTTTCAACTTTAACGTCCAATAAAATGTTATGGAGGTAGGCGGTGATTAAGACAATTACCTTTCCATTGTACCTATGTGATTCTGTTTAGATTATTTGAACTGGAACCCGAACTTATTACACAATCTATATTAATGAATTACTCTGAATATTGTTATACAGATGATTGTGTGAATGAATGGTCAATTGAATTATATTTTTTTACTAGCAACCCGCCCTCGCTTCGCTTCGGTTATAGGTTATAGTCGTTTTACCCGCGTAGTTCCCGTTCCCGTGGGAATACCGGGATAAAATATAGCCTAGTTTACGCCCTGATATTATAGCTTTCCATTGGTGAAAGAATTTTTGAAATCGGTCCAGCCGTTTTGAAGATTATCCCGAACAAACAGATAGACAGACAGACAGACAGACAAAAATTTTTTAATTGCTATTTTAGGCATAGGTGTCGTGCAAATAACCGTATAAGCATGAAAAAAGCCTATTATTTTGACATTACAAACAGACACTCCAATTTTATTTATTGGTATAGATGTATTTGCAAATAAATTGGATTTGGACTTAGACAAGGAATGGGTTTTTATTTGGGACTAATCCCACCACACATTTCCACCACTGTAACTCCTGTAAGCCAGAATCCACAATGGTCTCCGTATAAGACACTGAGGTTTGACCCTCAGGAAGTCCCGAGAATCGCTTTTAATTGTCTTGGGACCCACAACAAATTTAATTAGAAAAGAAAACAGGAGGAGTTGGAAAGATTCCACTTCCCTCCTATGCAAAGCGGGAGACATGAAGCAAAGTTGGCTGATAAACCAGTAAATAAGAGTTTGTACAACTACGTGAAACGCAGCGGTACAGCACCACGGATTGGACAAAGCTTAATGGACCTATTTGTGAGCTTTAGGTTTGATTACAGTAAGGAATTGGTTATGGGATTATTATAAATGGGAACGGGCATAGATAACGCAGTGGTTAAGATACCGATTTATAGTGCCATTGTCATCGATTCGATACCCGTGCGGCACAATATTTTGTACAATCTACAAATTGTTGTTCCAAGTATAAATGTAAGCATTATAAGGATTGTTGCCTTAGTCCCTTAGTCGTCTTTTACAACACCCACGGCCTAGATACTCTTTTACAATGTAATGGAAATTGACCTACTATAGCATGCTGGTCATATGTGTTGGCATACGGGTTTGTTTCGAGTTTTCCTTCCCTTACCATTATTTTATATACATATTGTATCCCTTAGTTGTCTTATACAACGGGCAAGGGGGTGATGAATTGTATTTTTATTCCGTCACCATTCGGGGAGTGTAGATAGTGCAGCTATCTATACCAATAAATAAAATTGGAGTGTCTGTTTGTAATGTCAAAATAATAGACTTTTTTCATGCTCACACGGTTATTTTCACTATATATATGCCTAAAATACACTTTATATTTTTTGTCTGTCTTGTCTGTCTGTTTGTGCCGGGTAATCTTCAAAACGGCTGGACTGAATTCAAAAATTATTTCACCAATGGAAAGCTAAAATATCAGGGAGTTACCTAGGCTATATTTTATTTCCCGGTATTCCCACGGGAACGGGAACTACGCAGGAAAGTCTGAAACCGAAGCGAACCGAGTGCGGGTTGCTAGTTATAAAATAATTTTTGAGACTTTTTTGCGAAGCGTCCAAATCGTCTACCGAAGGCTGTACATTTTTTGCTGAACACATATGGGTGTAATAATAATGACAATTACTCATACTAATCCAAAGATTAGGCTTTCCTCGGCGTGAATTACATCTGCTATAGTGGTCCGGTCTAATTGTTTTTTTTTGTATGATCCCATTATGAAAAGTTATTATGTAGGTTGTGAAATCCTTTTATTTGTTTGTTGGACTTAACGTTTGTGGTACTTACACTTTATGTCATCAACAACCACACATAAATATGGGCGGTTTTTTTATTGTTAAAATTGCAAAGAACTTTGTTTATTTAACACTGAGTATATCTATTAATTATATTGATAGAAAAGGTGAAAAATACTAGTATCCATACTCATAAGATGGCAATAGCGACTTCAAATACTAGTGTCCATGCATGTTCATATCATTTGTTTATTCATTAAATTATATATTTTGTATTAAATGAAATATTAAATTATTTTCATAATAATATTATTATCATATAAGGAAATCCGTAGAAAAACGGGTGGAACCGACGTAGCCCGCAGAATTAGCTCGTTGAAATGACAATGGGCAGACCATATCGCGCGTCGAACCGACAATCATTGAGGAAGCAAGGTTCTTGAGTGACGACCATAAATCGGACGACGCAGCGTAGAATGACCCCCTACTAGGAGTACTGATGACATGTTTAATGTCGCAGGGAACCGTTGGATGCAAGTGGCCTACTGAGTGGCCTTTTCGAGGAGAGGCCTATGTCCTGCAGTGGAGGTCTGGTCTAGTGAGGTTTACCCTCGCATATGCCGTCATATAGCGTAACATCGTAACGCCACGATCTGTTTACGCCACGCCAACGATCAGTTTCACCCTCGCCTATAGATGTTTCATATCAAAAACCACCTATAAAAAATGTCACATCAAAATTTCTCAGCTACAGTGTTATGATATACTAAGCAAAATCTAAGAAATGCTTCTTTTCTTGTCAGCTCGTATAGATTAATGACACTTCAGGGCATGAACTTCTTCCCAATAAGGGAACTTATTCTATTATATCGTTTAACCAGGTATGATGTTACGGGATTTTACAAGTTTTTTTTAATTAATTGATTCTCATGATACCCACAAAAATACAATCATGGAAATGGTGAACCCATTTTCTTTAATATTTGCTTACATGATAACAATATTTATATTTTTAATAAACACACAATCTACTAAAGATTGAATTCAATCTACCTGGAAGTTTTTAAGAAGATAAAATAAAAGACAAACTGCAAACACATTTAGAATAAGCAATTGTTCGTTGCTAAAAGAATTCTCCACATAGTAACATTGAACCCGCTCAACGTGCATGCACTGCCTTATTAATTATATTTTTATTATTTTGTTTATTTCACTTTATTATCCTTCATCTTTTTGCTATGAAATAATAGGGATTCATCATCATCTTGCTCTTATCCCAATTACTTGGGGTCGACGCAATATGTCATCTGTTTTGATATATTGCAAAAAGTTTCGGCAATGATTTTTATGACCGGCCGCCTGCCTGACGTCAACCCTCCTTGGGAATGTAATCGTTGACCCAAATGGTACCAGATGGAGTTGGTCCGGGTCAATCTAGGGCTCTTAGTCGTCTTTTACGACACCCACGAGCAAAGCAAGGGTTGGTAGTATTCGAAGCCGCTACCACACAGCAAATAAAATGAAATAATAGGGATTGAATTTCATAAATTATTTTTACGAAAATTTTGTATGTCATGAAATTTTTTGCAAGAGTTTGTATATCTGGGATCTACATTTGCGAGAGATGGTAAATGTGAAAGTGATATTGAAAGAAGAGTGTGTAAGGGAATTATGGTGAATGGTGCTTTGCGCACCTTTATGGGCAGCCGAAGCCTGTCTAAGAAGGCTCGCCTAGCTGTGCATAGGGGAGTGCTTGTAGCAACTCTAATGTATGGAAGTGAGAGCTGGGTATGGTAGAAGAAGCACGAAAGTAGAATAAATGCTGTGGAAATGAGAGCGCTGAGGAGCATGATTGGTGTGAAATTCAGTGATAGAATTAAAAACTTAGTGATTAGGGAACACTGTGGAATGAATGTAGATGTAGTGACAAGGATTGAGAAACGTATGTTAAGTTGGTTCGGCCATGTAAAGAGAATGAATGAAAGGAGATTAACAAGGCGAATGTGAACGGAAGTGTTGGAAGGGGAAGACCGAGGCGGACGTTCCACAATCAAATCGGGGACGTTCTTAAAAAAGGCCAGGTTAGGAGTACCCTGAATCGAAGAACATGTATGGAGAGATTAATGAATGTGGAGGAGGCGAAAGTGGTATGTCGAGATCGTAGCAAGTGGAAGTAAGTGGTCTCTGCCTACCTCAATGGGAAAGAGGCGTGATTATATGTATGTACGAGATTATAACGATCAGATAGGTATGGTTAGAGTTTTCATTCCAGTGTTCCTTATCTTGCAGTCATGATATATTTCTAAGTGGTATATTACTTGATGATCTTACTATATTTGCAGGAGGAGAAGTGGTATTCGTATAGGCGAATAGGTGGTGGACAGTATAATAAAATAAATATTAACACTTCTCAATAGTTGCTAAATAAAATTAAAAGAACCGATGTATAAAATAAATCTAAAAATATTAAAAACTTACGTGGTAGGTTCGTCCAAGAATATGACCGGTGGATTGTTTACCAGTTCCAAACCGATGGATAAACGTTTTAGTTGACCACCGGATAAACATTCAGTCATTGTGTTTCTGCTGTTCCAAAGGCCAAGTGTTTTTAAAATTTCTTCCACCTATGAATAGAAATTGCATTATATTAATGTTATTATAATCAATGGTTACCTACAATTAAACTATTTCATTTTATAGAAACATTTTTTTTTTTTTGGGTGGGCCGCGGTCGGCGCGCCTCCGCACCACTCCGTCCGGGGCGACAGGGGGGCTTAAGCACGCAACTCCCGCGACCCACCCGAAAACCACGTCGCCTTCGTCGTTGGGCCGACCACTGGAGCAGCGTTAACTTGTCGTCAGTGGTCGGCCCGACGGAATACCCCCTATTGGGGTACCCTCCCATCGACCGACGTCCCCCCTCGGGGAGGACGTCGGTCTTTCCTCACGCGGTCGGCCTCTCGGCGGGTGACGGACTAATCCACGGTCACGTCACCCGCGGCCTCGGCTAGGGCAGCATGAGGCGCAGGTAGTTGCGCCTACGCCGCCCCAGTCGCCGGCGGCGGACCACCACATCGAGGCTGCGCTCCTCGCGCAGTCGATCCGCCGCCTCCTTCTGCGAGATCACCGTCTCGCAGCGTCTCGATCATATCTTTCTTAACTACGGGTAAGGGTGTGGTGAATTTTAGTCATACTCCGCTAATACAGAGAAAGATTGATACCACAATACTTGTCTTCTTACATGATGAAATTCTATAGGCAATAATTTTATAACAGCTATGCGTTTTATTTGATAAAATTCCACGTTGTACCTGCTGTATAGCTATTACATGGTGAGTGATTCGTTCCATTCATTCATTCAAAGTAGAAAATTTTCGCCATCGTCTCTGGCAGCTCCATCCAATTTTGAGTTTGTAGGTCTGCCTAAGGGACCTATCATTTGTATAAATTTAAGAGATTTAAGTTAAAGTTAAATTCTTTCAACTATATCAATGAGCCTTTATTATCCTCAATGCTATTGGGTTAAGCTTTCCAAGAAGCGATTGTCATATTTGCCATCCAGCTATTTCAAACTGGCGAATCACTTCAAAATGATTTTATTAAGGTAAGGGGTAATTATCAATTACGAGTCATGCCATTTCTTAAAGTGCAAAGTATGTGGCGTTGAATTTGAACACAAGACCTCTTTGTAGCAGTCAATTATGCTAATACTGCTATAGATACTCATATTTAAAGAAAAATATTTTTAACAATTAAATATAAAAAAACTGGCCTTTGTTAAAATACAATTACGAAAGTACGACGACAAAGCTAGAATTGTTAACTATATTGTATTCGTGTGTTCTAGTATACGGGTTTTCTGAATGCCTCTCCATGATTCCATATAAAGTAAACGTGATCTAATCTGCTTTGAAAGGACCCTAAAAGGAAGATTTGTTGATAAACTGAATATACTGATATACCCTTTGAATATTGTATGTAGTACTAAAAGCTATTTTCTATTTGCTAAACGAGATATTTATAACATATTATAAGTGATTTTTTATTTAAAGTAATCTCACTCACATATTCCAAGAATTGTAAATCTGTAAGACGAAATGATGTTTACCTTAGTTGGGTGACCTCAAGGAATACCAAGAAGCGCTGTTTAACTAAAAATAACGAAACGAAGCAATGTCGCGAACCAAATACACATTATGAATGGTAACTCAAAAACTACTGGTCAAATCTTGATAAAATGTAAATAAAATCACATCAAAAGTCTAGTCTTTCAAATAAAAAAAGAATCATCAAAACCACATCATAATTGGCGGAAGGATCGTGTATGATACGCGATCATTCCGCATACGAAAAAAGCATAGTCGAATTGTTGACCTCCTTTTTCCAAGTCGTTTAAAAATAACTTGAGATTTACATTTTGATTGATTTACATTTACATATTGAGATTTAAAATCAGTCAGCATTTATACTTGAAATAAAAAGCTATAAATTTATTAACATTTAAGATTTACTGTGTTAAGTTACTTAATAGATTGCAACTTTATACATATCCTAGATATAATGTAGGCGTTATTTTGAATAACATGCATATTCCTGTTTACCATTGATAAAATACCCTTTGATTTCCATGACAAATTAAAAGCAAGAAAAATCTGGCAACTATTAAATAAGCTAGCCGAGGCCGCGGGTGACGTGACCGGAGATTAGTCCGTCACCCGTCGAGAGGCCGACCGCGTGAGGAAAGACCAACGTCCTCCCCGATGGGGGGACGTCGGTCGATGGGAGGGTACCCCAATAGGGGGTATTCCGTCGGGCCGACCACTGATGTCAAGTAACCCTGCTCCGGTGGTCGGCCCAACGACGAAGGCGACGTGGTTTTCGGGTGGGTTGCGGGTGTTGCATGCTTACGCCCCTCTGTCGCCCCGAATGGAGTGGTGCGAGGAGCGCGCCGACCGCAGCCCACCGCAAAAAAAAAAAAAAACTATTAAATAAGCAGTACATCCTCAAAATCTTTATTTCTTTTAAGTTAATATTTACGCGATTATCACGCATTTTAAGCTATTGCATAGCTTTTATCGCGGGCTTTGAGCGCGGTGACCGAATCAAGAAATACCGTAACAAAAATAAAACCTAACATCCCCCTACTCCGCCTACCATGTAGCTCGGCCGAGCGTTCGCTTAACGTGTATGTATATGGTACTACTGTACGAAGCTCGCACGGATTGAGACGAGCTGCTCCGAAATCGGACGAATACGTAAGCAGCTGTTTGTGAGAAAGTATATAGGTGTATAGGTATCTATCATATCTTTATAATGCCACACTCACCGCATGTGCGCCCCGTAAGTATACATGTAGAAAAAAAATACTGCACAAATAAAAAATAAATAATTATAATTGCATAAGTTGATAAAAAATGCTATGCAATAGCTTTACCGTGGCAGTCCCCGAGTGCCACACGTTTTTTGTGTGTGGGCTATAGTCAGCACACCCGCCGACGGGCTCCGTCCAGGGCGATAGAGGGGCGGCGCGCAATCCCATAACCCACCCGTAGTACGTCGCCTTCATCGATGGGCCGACTAACGGTACTGAGTTCCTTGTCCTCCGTGGTCGGCCCGACGGAATACCTTTCGAGGTACCCTCTCCTTTCGATGTCCATGACATCAGTCCCTGTCGCGCGGTTAGCCTCTCTGCAGGTGACGGACTAAAATCCCCGGTCCGGTCACCCGCGTTACGAATTTAAAATAACACCAACTTTACAGATTTTATGACGAAAAAAATGAAATACAAATAATTTTTTTTACTTTGCCGAGGTTTAAAACAATTTTCACCGTTCGCCTGTGTTCTTGACTATAAACGTAAAGTTTTCAAAACGTGATATATTGCATTCATTAACCATCATACAAGGACTTAAACCATCATAAAGGGAATCGTACCTTGTAAATGTAGTGAAAGACATAAAGTTTAAACAATCCAGAGTGCTTATCATACACTGATTATGAAATTAGCCAAAACAGGTAATAAATATTAATTTATGTTAAATGCTGTTCTTGATAAATATTCATTTTTAAATATTGTTATTTAAATATATTATTATAAGCCTATATTTTGAACATCGCTGTAATCATGTCAAGGCTGTTTAGCTTCATTGCCACTTATGAACTAAAATAGTTTTATTATTCATAATCATCATATTCTTTTATTGGCTGATAATTGTTTGTAAATAAAACTATTTTTACGGTTTTTATCGCGTTTGTATATGATTGCCCGACGATTCGAATGCGTACACATTTTTACAGCATTCAACGCTTTCAAGGATATAGCTCTAAAATTCGTAAAAATAGTATAATGCTCGCGTCAACATAAGAAATCATTGTGATGATTGATTACGAATCTTTTCTGAGTGGTGGCCAAAAATACTACCAACTTTTACATTGCTCGTGGGTGTCGTAAAAGGCAACTAAGGGTGTTATATCGATACGGGCCAACTCCGTCCGATCGTGCAGTCTACAATTACATTCGCGGGGAGACCTGACGTAAGGCGGCTGGTCATGGTTGGTCGAGGAGGGGGTACTCCACAGGGGGTATTCCGTCCACTGATGTCCACCGTCCACCACTGACGACAAATAATCCTGCTCCGGTGGTCGGCCCAACGACGAAGGCGACGTGTCACGGGTAGGTTACGGGTGTGCGTGCTTACGCACCTCTGTCACCCCGGACGGAGCGGAGCGAGGAGTGTGCCGATCGTAACCCACTCCCAAAAAAAAGGCGGCTGGTCATAAAATTGTTTAACTTTTGCAATATGCACGGTTGAATAACGGTTATGCGTCGACACCAGGTAATTGAGACAAGAGCAGGATGATGATAATAATTTTGATGCAAGAGGAACAGGCCCATTCCGAGTGGCATTCTTGCGAGGAGGCTTATCCAACATTAGACGTCTATGGGCTGATAGAAGAAAGAAAAAAGACTGATGATAATGAGTTGTGTATGAAATATTAAATGCGAATTCAAGAATGAGTGTTAGGACATATGTATATTACGGCGGGTGACTGGACCGGGGAGTCAGTCTGTCACCTGCCGAGGCCACCGACAGGCCGATCGCGCGACGAGGAAAGGGTACTCCTCAAGGAATATTCCGTCGCGTCGACCACTGATCCTGCACCGGTGGTCGGCCCAACGACGAAGGCGACGTGCAACGGGTGGGTTACGGGGCCGCGCGCCGCCTCTTTGTCGCCCCATACGGAGGCCGGCAATGGGTGCGCTGATCGTAGACCACCCCAAAAAAAGGCCATATATTACTAGAATCTGTTTCGGTGACCTGCTTTATAGGTAGATTATAAAATCAGGGGATTGTGGGGTCACGTCTGGATGATTGGACAGTTTGTCCTACAAAATAAGACTCTACTAACATCACGGTCTAGCAAAATAAATACGATGTCGAAGAAATCTTTAGAGCAAGAAGATCTTTATTATACTCGTATTTTCCCATTATTGATCTAAAACGACACAAATTTGGTTACATAGATGATGAATTGATGAAATGAAATTGAAGTCACGTAGATCTTAGGTTCTCTCCTCATCTAGAAATAGTTGTTCTGTCTGGGTGTTATTTGCAATGAGGCTGATCACAATGCTTTTCATGACTATACGATACTCGAATGGAAAAAAAGGTTCTCGCATGATAGCCACATAACGAATGATCTTATAAAATATGATAGCATCGAATAGACTAATAATAAGTCATTTTTAAACTAAGGGTCATTGAATACAATATATCTCTCTCTCGCTCTGTCTGTGTATGTGTGTGTGTATGTGCCTCGCAATATAGTAGGTATTTCCAGGTAATAGTTGAATTTGTGTCTTAAAATATATGAGACTACCTGATTTCTCGCATGGATCTTACGATTTTAATGAAATTTGGCATCCTAGAGGTTTCGGGGCCAAAAAATCGATCTATCTTATATCTTTAAACGAGTAATTCTTGTATATATATATTCAGGATCTCGGAAACGGCTCCAACGATTTTAATGAAATTTGGCATCCTAGAGGTTTCGGGGCCAAAAAATCGATCTAGCTAGGTTTTATTTATAGAAAATGTTGTTTTGTCAGTGTTTTTCGCTAATCAATACAATGACACAAAATGTCAATAGAATATCGATTCAAATGTCGCTATTGACATCGTGAGTGACGATAGCTCAGTTAGGAAGTCATCTAGTTTTTTGTTTTATTTTGGCATTCAAACAGCGTGGGATCGAATCTCGGTGATATTATTATTCTCTTTTCGTATTTTTTTATATTTGTTTCGTTATTTAATTTTTAATTTTTATTAATATATATCTAAATAAATTCGATAGAAATCCAAAAAAATATTCCAAGCGAAGCTCGGTCAACCAGATATTGTATATCAAAATGTCATAATTGGAGTGAACAAAAAAGTTATTAAGTAGATAACGTTGATTAAGAGCCATTTCGCGTTTACGCTCGAAATTATCTGATTTTGGGCTCCTAATTTACCGTCGTAAGTAACATCTAGATATTATTGAATACATATTAAAATGGGCCAATCTTTCGTATTGACGATTAATTTAGCATTTTTTCTAAAAGTCAATTGTTCGATCCATAGTAGCCCATCTCCTACAACCATTTTACTGGAAAATCGCCTCAGAGTCAATTTCAGAGCCTTGTATCTATGAATAATATTTATATTTAGGCCACAAAAAATATAGTAAACATCAGAAATATACTCTTATTGCCATTTAATTTAAGACATTCTAAATTTTTTATACCGTTAATCAGAAAAAAAATAAAACTCTAGGGCGATTTTTAAATTTTGCATTGCTTTTTTATCGCCTATTTTATGGCGTTAAAATAATAAAATTATTCTAAATTAAATTACACATTAAACTATGATCTTTGGAGAATCGAATTCTACAGTTATATGGAAAATCCTTGTATGCAATTAATTGTATTTAATTATTGAATATAGTCCAAATTACAATAAATCACGATACACAAGCGGGCACCGATTAGTACGGTGCGTGCACCCGTTGAGGATGGACCAATGTCGCTTGTTCCTGCGTCCCGATTCAGTGCGTTCGTATTCTAAAATCATTATTATACTGCAATTACATAGTTTTGATACATTTCGTATTTTGTCATAAGTTAAGATTTTTATACTATCAAGTATGTATGACTTACGTACGATGTACATGTGTGAGTATGTAAAATTTGATCGGAATAAGAGTACGAATCCGATCCGATTGCGGCAAGGCATGAGACAGGGTTACGTCGTCTCTCCAAAACTATCCACCACTGCACTGGAATATGTCTTCAAGCTCTAATACTGAGTCGGACTCGGCATTAACATCAACCTCATCTTCGATTTACAGTAATAGCGTCATTTTTTTTATTATTGCAAACCGTGGCTAACGAGCAAACAGTACACCTGATGGTAAGTGTTGCTGCCACTCATGGACCTTTACAAGGCCGCTGCCTACCGCAAAGAAAGTGAAGGGAGTATGAATGAGTGTATTGAGGCTCGGTGATACCAAGGGCACCCCCAAAACCCTCCACACACAAACACCCTCAGAAAGTTGGGCTGCCGACTCTCTCGCTCACCGAACAAAGCGCAGTAACTAATACTCAGACGTCGATTTTCTGCGAGAGCGTGGTACTACCCTGGACGGACCAGCCCGCGGCTATAGACAGATAACTGTCGACAGTGTGGTCCTACCACTCTTGAATTATGCCAGAATCCATGGAGAACCTTGGCACCATGCTCAACGATCTCAGTACGATTTCTCAACTCGCGGGTTTACGAATGAACATGAACAAGGCGAAAGTCATGTCAAATCCCATGTCATTCCTGTACCGGTCCTAGTTGCGAATGCGATAATCGTAGTTATCGATCATTATGAATAACTTGGACAAATAGTTCAGTTGGGTAGGTCAAATTTCAAAAAAGAGGTCAGTCGATGAATCCCGATCGACTGGGCAGCGTTCAGAGACCTTAAGATCTTAAAAGGATCATCCAACATACCTCGGTTTTTGAAAACATATCTATATCCTGTATATGTCACCAGTGGTGACTTACAGCACGAATATATGATACCTAAATGTAGGCCTCATAACCAAGTTCAGTCGCTGTGCTCGGGATTTCTCTACGAGATAGAATCCGATATATATTTGAGGTGATGATTATGATTACACAGATTTTTCCTGGCTAAATGTCTACATTTTTAAATTTTCATTGAGAAATGTTTTCGAGATTCCTTCTCCTAACAAACTAAACTAGGGGACTTTCAAAGTATAAGTAGATCCCATTCTTAGATAATTGCGGGCGAAGTTTTTGATGTGAAACATCTATAGGCGAAGGTGACCGTGATCGTCGCGTGGCGTTTAACGCCACGCCTCGCGGTCTCCTAATAATTATATACTATTTTTTTTTTGTGTGACTTAGTTGTTAGCCTCAGATGGCTGTGACAACTTTACCCGGACTGGTGGGTGAGCGCTGAGGGCTCTCAAACCGTATATATTAAATAAATATTTGGATGCATATACCTACATATTTGTAACGAAACCATGGTGCGATTTAAAATTTTGTACAATGCCATCTAGTGAACTCAAAGTAAATTGTTAGTTATAATGTATATTAATGAAAATAAATGTTTATTGAATAAAAATCATCATTTTTTGGAAAAAAATCGCGATATTTTATTAATACTTTATAGTATATAGCCTTAGTTTTTTCGTATTAGTTCCTGTCGTAATCTAATGTTCTTTTATGCATATATACTTGTTTTATAAATTAATGTAAAATTCTCTAAGTAATATAAATAAATATACCAGTAGATATGGTATTTAGTTTACTTTCAGCTACGAAAACTGGAGAACCGCTTTTTATAGGCTTTTATTAGTTTCAGGTGTATATATATTTATTTCTTTGTATATTACTGACTTCATAGGAATTGGATTTTGACTCACTTTAAACAGTCAAATTTCATTTAAAAGTTGAAAATTTAAGGAGGACCAATGACGTTAAAATTATTTAGATAGCTTGTCTTATTATCATTACAGGATTAAAAATTTCTTTATTAAATATATTGAAGCTGAGAGTTGGTCGTTAGCTTGATAAATGCCGCCATTTCTATTTCCTAAATCACACTCTTCATGCGAAAAGAATGTCTGTGAACGGATGAAAGCATTTCATTTTTTATACGCTTTTATTAGTTTCAGCTGTGTATTTATTTGTTTGTATGTCACCAACTCCTTAAGAATTGGATTTTGACTCACTTTAAACAGCTTGTCTTATTATCATTACAGGATTAGAGAGTTCTTTATAAAATATATTGTAGCTTAGAGTTAGTCGTTTGCTCGATAGATGACCGCTATTTCTGGTTTATAAATCGCAAATTATTTCAAGCGTATGAGTCGTAAAGTCAATTTTAAAATGGATAATTTATTCGATACGATACCTACCAAAAAGTACTTATTGACTAAAATATCGAATACAAAAGCATCGGTATCGAAAGAAAAGTACTCGATACTTAAAGATAAAGTAAATAAAAGTACTGGATACTTTAAACAGTACGTTACTATTTTTCGATACTATTCATGAGTTCAGTATCGATACTTTATATTCGATACCGTGTCTCTACTCGTACAAAATAGTTTCGATGTTTCACATCTGTCAGGCGTCCTGAGCGACGGCTCACTTTTTTTGTTAACTTATTTCAGCCATGGGACGCAAGGACTGCGTAATAATTCTGGTGGATTGTGGCCCAACTCAGTGCTCAAGAAAATTATAATATAGAAAAATGTCTTTTTATAGACGAGGAATTTTTATATTTAGGGGCAACACCAGATGCGTTGTACAGTGAAGGATTAGTGGAAGTGAAATGTCGAACCTCGCTGTTAGAAAATGATCCTGATGCTGTCTGACAAACTAAAGGACTGAAATGTTTTAAAGTGAACAGCCAATCTTAAATCACGACTGGTATTACTGGTTTCAAGGCTAATAGCGCACATAGCGAAAACTTATGTGTATGTGCTATATGGATTGGTCCTCATTTTCTATTGAAAATAGTCAGTAGAAAAAGACAACCTTTTGGCAGGAGAAAATGCTATCCAAATAAAATATTCATTTAGCATTTATTTGACATGTATTTGTTTTTATGGTAATTGTTATTATATGTTTTACATAACAAACTTATTTGTGTTTTCCTATTAATCTAACAGAAAATCATTAGACAATTAAAATAAGTTAACTTATTTTCTTACAATTAATCTTTTATCAAATCACATCCCGTTTACGGCTCAAGACTACTTTGTCTATCTCGACCCTCGCGTACACGCGCATCTGTAGTTAGCTACGCAAACATAAACATTTCTGCAGTCTTTTACATAAACTCGAGCGTAATGATTTTGCGAAATGGCTCTTAAGACGGAATTTATTAAAACTTATACAAAAATTGAGATTTGATTACCATAAAACTTGCATGTAAACTAAGTTAGTGGTATTTCCACTTAAGGCTTAAATGAATAATCTATTTGCAGAGCTCAGCTCGCTATAATAGATACTATGTAAAGTTATCCTTGTGAGAAGGGTTTCTTAAATCGTACCTTTCGTTTACTTAGATCGATGCCCACCATTTTCAGTGGTGTGGTGTATCAACTACTATACCACTAATAGAGTAACGCTGTTTGTAACCCCTGATGTAAAAAAGGGGTGTTTTAAGTTTGAACTCGATGTCTGTCTGCCTGTATGCATGTGTCAGTCTGTGGCATCGTATCAGTCAAACAGATATACCGATTTCAATGCGGGTTTTTTTCATTTGAAAGTCAGTTTCCTTGAGGTGGTTCTTAGCTATCGTTGGGTAATATCGTTCTAGCAGTGTAAAACTATCAGCTCTTATCCATAATGATGTAATGGCGTATCATTACTCTACTACATTATAATAGTTAAATAACAATTAATTGATATAATACCTGTTGAAGAGAACGTAATATTGTTTTTATTATTTTAGTTTTTGTTGGGGTTATTAAAAAAATTCAAGTTAAGTTATTGATTTAATTATTAACTGTCAACATATTACAGTTATTTAGTGTTTGAGAAATATTTCTCAATACTTTTTTTAATGAACAATGGGTTTAACATGAAAGTGGATATCTTCAAAAAAAAATTAGAAACGGTTTTTAACAAAAAAAAAACTACTGTTTTCAACATAGATAGTAATTATATATCTTCCTATATAACTTGAATAATATTTTTTCAGTTCCTGGTTATTGTTCCACTTTTTACGAATATTCAAACTATACAATTGGTCTTTAATTGACTCGTATTTTTTAAATAATACGTCAATTAAAATTTCAAGTTAAATATGGAGTTTGATTATATTTAATACTAGCAATCCGCCCTCGCTTCGCTTCGGTTATAGGTTATAGTCGTTTTACCCGCGTAGTTCCCGTTCCCGTGGGAATACCGGGATAAAATATAGCCTAGTTTACGCCCTGATATTATAGCTTTCTATTGGTGAAAGAATTTTTGAAATCGGTCCAGCCGTTTTGAAGATTACCCGGAACAAACAGACAGACAGACAGACAGACAGACAAAAATTTTTTAATTACTATTTTAGGCATAGGTGTCGTGCAAATAACCGTGTGAGCACGAAATAAGCTTATTATTTTGACATTACAAACAGACACTCCAATTTTATTTATTGGTATAGATTTGGGATTTTTCCGTATAGTAACGGAGTAAGAATACGGTTCTCGAAGTTGTGGATCACTATGTTTACCTAGGATAAGCTGCTTAGTCGGGTTGATCCAATTTTGAGAAAAAGGTCAGCCGACGAATCCAACTCATCTGGGTAGCGTTCGGAAAACTTAAGACGATCTTCTTGTCCAATATTCCGCAGTGTCTAAAAACAAAGGTTTACAAACCAGTGTTTGTCACCAGCCATGACGTACGTGACGGACGTAGTGCCGTACACTGGGGTCTCTAAATGTCAACCTCATAAAAAGGCTCAAAGTCACTCAACATACAATGGAGAGGACTAGGCTCGGTATTTCTTTACGTGATAAAAGCCGGAACACGGCAATCCGTAGAAGTATGGGTGTAACAGACATAGCCTGCAGAATTAGCACATTGAAATGGCAATGCGCAGGCCACATCGCTCGTTGAACCAAAAACCGCTGGGGAAGAAAAGTTCTTGAGTGGCAACCACGAATCGGACGACGCAGCGTAGGACGACGACTAGGTGGACTGACGACATTTTCAAAGTCGCAGGGACCCGTTGGATGCAAGTGGCATAGGACCGTTCCGAGTGGCTATCTCGCGGGGAAGCCTATATCCAGCAGTGGACGTCTGTAGGCTGATGGATGGATGGATGCTTTGCGCATCTTTATGAGCAGCCAGAGCCTGCCTAAGAAGGCTCGCCTGGTTGTGCACAGAGGAGTGCTGGTACCAACCCTTATATATGGAAGTGAGAGTTGGGTATGGCAGAAGAAGTATGAAAGCAGAATAAATGCTATGGAAATGAGAGCGCTGAGGAGCATGATTGGTAAAAAAATGCGTGATAGAATTAAGAACAGATTGATTAAAGAATGTTGTGGTATGAAAGTAGATGTATTGACAAGAATTAAGACGTATGTTAAATTGGTTCGGACCTGTACTGGACTAGGTGGACTGACGACATTTTCAAAGTCGCAGGGGATCGTTGGATGCAAGTGGCGTAGGACCGTTCCGAGTAGCAATCTCGTGGGGAGGCTTATGTCCAGCAGTGGACGTCTGTAGGCTGATGAATGTACGAAAGAATACAGTTTACTTTTCTTGCCCGTGAGTGCCAATAAAGTCGACTAAAAGATATGATATGCAGATGATATGTATGCAAGAGAAGGTAAACTCGAAATATAAACCTATATCGACCAGTCTGACCAGCGTGGTATAATAAGTCGATTTCCCTCTTATTATGGAGTAGACTTGGAACCCAGCAATTGAACATATATAAGCTGAATTATAATTGTGTATAAATTACTTTGGTAATTTTTGGTCCTCTTTGTATTTTAATTTGGGTGAATTGAATTTTTACTCCGTAAACATCCGACATACAATTATAATTGACATCATTGCTTTATGAGGCTCAAGCTTCCTCTACAATAGGAGGAAATTGACCTTACTATATCATGCTGGTCAAACAGGTTGGTATAAGGTTTTATTTCGAGTTTTCCTTCTCTTGCACAGACGTTACGTGCATATTATATCCCTTAGTCGTCTTTTACGACATCCACGGGCAAAAGAGAGACTCCGTCACCACACTTATATGATTAACCTCGATTTAATGAAGTTCACACAGCTGTACTGTTGTCCGTGTGGTGACGGAGTAAGAATACAATTCACCACCCCCTTTCTTGCCTGTGGGTGTCGTAAAAGACGACTAAGGGATTGTAGTATACATTAGGGTGGTTCATTTCCGCAAATTTTTTTTTCGTTGCTCATGCAAAATTTTAATCTACATATAGAAAAAAAAATTCTCACCAAGTTTGAGCTTTTAATATTAATTTTAGGTACTTACAATTTAAAGTTTTACCATTCAAAATGTATGTAAAAAAATCTTTTTTTTTTCAAACTAATGCTTACCTGGCTTTTACAATATTGCAAATCGGTTTGATGGAACTTGTGGGGAATTTCACGCTCTTCAAAATATCTAGTCTTAGTGTTTTTTTGTGTAACTCGCACTGGTTCGCCAGTAGGAGTCGACAAAGTACAGTTTTTGAAAAAAATATATTTTCTTTTAATTTTTCGGGCAAACCGCCAAAAGTAGGGGGAAAAAAGAACTAACTCATAAAAAAAGTTATCCGACCAATATTTAATGAATTTACAGCCATTTTTATACCGGAAAATGTATAAGACATTTTACATTTTTAAATGTATATTCGTTTTAATAATATGAAAAAAATACCTAAATTCATTCGCGCCACGTCCATCTCAGTTAGGCCGGTTTCAGACTACGCTATAGTATAATAGCATGTAGTATATAGCTCATAGCACAACAATATCGCGCACCATACATTGTTATGGACACGTTCACACTGTACTTTACTATATTTTATTGGCTTACTATATGCTATAAATTGGTGCGACGTGTTGAGTTCATGCTGTGCTATATCACCTGCCGCCCTCTTCTTTCTCCCTCACCCCCATCGTCCCGCAAGCTCTTCAGAGATCGCCGTCAATTGAGCTTGCTATACTATAATTGATTGCGGTAATATCGCGTAATGTGAACGCCATGCTATATAGTATAGCATTAGGTCCTTCTTTGCTATACGATATAGCACAATAGTATAGCGTAGTCTGAAACCCGCTTTAGAGCCGCTACGTTTCCCCCTTAATGCCCTTCAGTCTTGCCAACTTAGGGGTTTTCCCCCCAAATTTGGGGGTAAATAAGTGGTATGGGGTATTTCTAGGGGCGTTCTATTTTTAGGGGCATTTTTAGGGACTTTTTGGATAAAAAAAATAAAAATACCAGTGTAGCGACATCTAGTATCCATCAGCACGATATCAGGCTTATTCGCAAGAATAGTCCTGTTCGTGGTGATAGACCGGTCCCAGTAGAGCTTGAAGCTTACCTAATTATAATTATTATTGTTTATTAAGTAACTATGTCTCATAAATGTCACATATATGAGGCAATTTTTTTTTGCCCGGATATATATTTATTTTCAGTACGGGTAATAATTTATTATTTATTCTTATTTTAATGAAATTATTTTTAGGGGGATTTTCATGTAATTGTGGCAATTTTAGGGGTTTTTTACTATGATTTAGGGATAAATATTTTAGAGAGTTGGTAACACTGATCCCCTATCCGCTTTACTGCTGCTTCGGCTATCGGACGGAGAGGTTGTATCGCTTGCGCATACGCTCAATTTTATAAAAGTAGCAAGAAAATACGAAAATATATAAGAAAAACTGTAAATAGCTTCGATAAAAGTATTTTAAATCGCTTGTGTTATTACATCTTGTAAATATCAGCAGGATCTCGCTAGTTGATCGGCGTACGACTCCAGCCAGTAGCTCCAGCGCTCTTGTCGGCGCTCCCTACGCACACATACATCTATGCCCCCTTAACTGCAAGATGTAAAAACATTCACCTGTCCTCGAATTTTTTATAAAGATCAGCGATTTAAATAGGTTCTCATGGCATTAAAAACTTCCTCATTTACAGATGATATTAACAATTATATTGTGATAATTAACATTTCTTTTACATAAATTTTATAAATGAATTTATTTCCTGAAGATTATTGATTGTTACTACGTAAAAATTTGCATGATAAATCAAAATAAAAAAAAACCGGCTAAGTGCGAGTTGAAGTCGCACACGTAGGGTTCCGTACCATTATCTATAAAAATGCGTTTGTTGTATGGGAGTCTTCCTTAAATATTTATTTTACTTTATTTTTAGTATGTGTTGCTATAGCGGCAACAGAAAAACATAATTTGAAAAAATTTGAACTGACTAGCTATCGCGGTTCTCGAGGTACATCCTGGTAACAGACGGACAGACTGCGAAGTCTTAGTAATCATCATCATCAGCACAGCTCTTATACGTCCCACTTTTGGGCTTGAGCCTCCTCCACAATGGGAGGGAAATTGACCTACTATACCACGCTTGTCAGACGTGTTGGTATAGGGCTTTATTTCGAGGTTTCCTACTCTTGCATAGATGTTATATGCGTATTATATCCCTTAGACATCTTGTACGATAGCCACAGGCAAGAGAGGGGGTGGTAAATTGTATTCTTACTACGCCAACACATGGAAAAGTCTTAGTAACAGGGTCCCGTTTTTACCTTTTAGGTACAGAACCCCAAAGAATGCTAATTGCTTGCATAATTTGTTTTAAATAGTTCACTAATAGGATTATAAATTCATTATGATTACAATATCATCATCATTACGGCTCACATGCGTCCCATTGTTGGATCGAGCCTACTTCACAAGGGGAGCGATATTAAACTACTATACCACGCTGGTCAGGCGGGTTGACATAGACTTTTGTTTCGAATTTTCCTTCTCTTGCACATAAGTTATATGAATATTTTATCCCTTAGTCGTCTTTTACGACATGCATAGGCAATATAGCGACTGGTGAATGCTATCCTTACTTCGTCACCACACGGATGATGTAATATATAGCGGCAAATGGAAATGTTACTATTCCCTATATCAACCGTGTCTGACCAGTATGGTATAGTAAAGTCAATATCCCACCTATAATGGAGGAGGCTCGAGCCCAACAGTGGGACGTATATGAACCGAGATGATGATTTACAACTACTTTTTTGGAATTTGTATTGGGATCCTCGGAGTCGAAATATCAAGCAAAGTCCAGTTTGGGAGTCATTTCGAGGACAAAGCCAAGTTGGCAAGCAAAAAGTTCGGCGTTTTGAATAGAGCCAGGCGGTAATTCGCACCAAAACAGCGTCTTGTGCTATACAAAGCACAAGTTCGTCCTCATGTGGAGTACTGCTTATATCTCTGGGCAGGTGAAGAATATATAGAATGAACTACCTGTTGCTAGGTTTCCTGAGCGCTATGACATGTCCTTCTTTAAACGAGACTTAAAAAGAGTACTTTCTTCACTGTAGACAGTGACCTTGCTGTACCACTGGTATTACAAAGATCCATGTGCGGCAGTATAATTTACCATCAGGTGTGCTGCCCGCTTGCTTGCTACCATCGGCAATAAAAAAAAAATTGTTTAAAATTAAGGATCATTTTTTTTAAACGTCGTCCTGCGCTAAAGAAATAATCCTTGTATTGCTTGGCTTTACAAATATATAATTAACGAACACAAACCACATCCAGACTCGGAACAACAATTTGTATATCGCACAAACTTTTGTTTTGCGTGAGATTAGAACCCGCGACACTGGTATGGTAGGTCGGTATCTTAATCACTTCTGTGCTGCCATATAATGCAATAAATCTATCTCTTTCTCTCTCTGTATGTGTCTCCCGATATAGTATTTCTAGGTAAAGGTTGAATTTGTGTCTGAAAATATATAACACTATCTGATTACCCGCAACTTCGCTCACATAGATAATGTAATATTAAAATATCATTGTTGAGGTGAACAAAAAATTTAATAGGTGGATAACGTTGATTACGAACGAAATTATTAAAACTTATGCAAAAATAGTTTTGATTAGCATAATACCTGTATATATACTACGTTAGTGGTATTTTCACTTAAGGTTTAAATGAATAATCTATTCGCAGAGCTCAGCTCGATTTAGTAGACACTATGTAAAGTTATCCATGTAAGAAGGGTTTCTGAAATGGTACCTTTCGTTTATTTAGATCGATGCCTTCCATTTTCAGTGCGTGGTGGTCTTCTACGACACCACTAATAAGCTAACGCTTTTTTTTTGTTGTGTGTGTAGCTGTTGGTCGCAGATGACAGCTTAACGCGGTCAATGGGCGAGCGGAAGGCTCTCAACCCGGTAGGTTAACGCCGAGAGGGCTGTTATATATAGCGTGCGGCGTGCGTCCGTGCGTCCGTGCATGCGTGCTTGCTTGTGTACGAGCGTTCGTGCGAGCGTGCGTGCGTTTGTGTGTGTTCTATGTTTAGTTAATATCAGTCTAGCAGTATAAGAGTCTGATACGCTTTTCCATAATGATGTAATGTATACGTTTGTGGCATGCACTCTACTACCTTATAATCGTTAAATGACAATAAATTGATAATTCCTGTTGAAGAGAACGTGACACTTTTTTTGTTATTTTAGTTTGTGGCGGCTGTTAGTCAAAATTTTCAATTTTACTTATTTATTTATTAACTGTCAACATGTTACAATTATTTATTATTTAAGAGATATTTCTCAATATATATTATTTTTAGTTAACAATGGATTTAATACGAAAATGGATATGTTACAAAAAAAAAACAAGAAATGTTTTTTACAAAAACTACTGTTAATAAAATAGGTATTCATTATATATCGTCCTATATAACTTCCGTTCCACTTTTTATAAATATTCAAACTATACAATTCATCTTTAATTGACTCGTATTTTTAAATAACTCGTCAATTAAAATTTGGAGTTTATTAAATATGGAATTTGATTATATTTAATGTGTGGGAGTTTGTCGTATAGTGACGGAGTACGAATACAGTTCACTCCTCTTTCCCGTGGGTGTAATTAAAGTCGACTAAAAAATATGATAGGTAGATAATATCTATACAAGAGAAGAAAGACTCGAAATATAATTCTACTAGCAACTGCCCTCGCTTCCCTTCGGTTTCAGTCGCCTTACCCGCGGCGTAGTTCCCGTTCCCGTGGGGATACCGGGATAAAATATAGCCTATATTACTCCCTGATTTTATAGCTTTCCATGGGTGAAAGAATTTTTGAAATCGGTTCAATGGTTTAAACGTGAAAGCGTAACAAACAAACAAACAAACAAACATACTTACTTTCTCATTTATAATATTAGTAAGGATATCCACCCGCCCAACTACGTGGTGGAGAACTTTTACGACGACATCTCTAAAGCCACACGTCCAAAACCCACTTCACGGGGGTTATAGAAGACTTTAATGTGACATTGGGCAAAGGGAGTGATAATGAGTTGAGGGAGAAAGGAAATGAACCTGGATTAGCCACGATGGTTCAACAAAACACGAGATAGACTTCGTCATATCGAACAAAAAATAGATATTCAACAGCCTTTCAGTATTCAGCAGGAATTAAACGATCTAAAACTTCATAGCACAGGGCGCATTGAATATCCACACAAAGTCGGGTGATCACGTTTAATAAAGTCTACTCTCCGACTTACACCTGTCCAATACCAGAACCTCGAAAGCTTTCAACTCGAGTTACACAATTGCTTCCAATGTTTATATGAGTGTGAATCTCCGAACAATATGAACAACAGGTTCGTGGAAACTCGCTTAACGAACCGGCAACGACTAGGTAAAAAAGGCCCACGTGTCGGACGACTAGGTGGACCGACGAAGTGGTGAACTGTGGTAACATTATATATGTTATGTCATAGATATATTTGAATATAAAGGAAAAACCTATTATAAGCGTAAGATCCTTATTACTACAACTAATAGAAAGAGCTGATGACCAGATATTAATAAATTGTATTTATATCCATAAATTAAATATTGATCGATATAGTATGTAGTTAATAACTATATCGATCATATCGGCTTTTAAATAAAGAAAAATCACATCATAGTTAATCCATTCGTTTAGGAGCTATGGTGACATAGACACAGACATGTCAACTTTGTAACACTCCCCTTTTTGTAGCAGATTGAAAGTGTTTAGAAGATACAAAAACCTAACTAAGAGTAGTGCGAGAGATTCATTATTTGATTCATTATTTTAAGCTAAATCAGAATGCAGTCTGCATTCTGATGAAGATTAAAATAATGAATCATCTCCTTTCTTTCCGTTGGCGTTCAACATGAGGAAGAGAATGTAACATCTTGATGCCCAATTAGAAGAAACGAAATATTTATACTCATACACTAACTAAATATAGTAGGCCAATCGCTCCTATGGTTAAAGAAACAAGACTGCTTTGTAGATGAAAGTAAATAGTTTGAGAAGAAGAATGAACAAGAATGTTTAAGTATGCCTGACTCACAATAAGCTCCTTCTCCGCATTGTCCAAGTTTTTTCCAAGTTTCAAATTAGCAGCAATTCGAATAGATTCTAAAACCGTAAGTCTCGGCTGCAGCAGGTCATCTTGCATGATATATGTACTGAGCTTCCTAAATAAACGAAGGTCTCGGGAATGACCGTTGACGAGTATACTTCCAGTTACACCATTGGTTCTGAAAAGAAAAATTGAATTAAATGTAATGTAAAATATGGTTTAGTCTGTAAATAGGTCTTAAAAGTTTTTTATTGTCATGATCTATATTTATATAGCATAAACTTATCGAAATCTACCGTTAGATTTTAGGACCTCCCCCAGGGTTAGGTAGGCATCGAGCTGGACGACGACGCAGTTTCCATTGGCAAAATTGTCTGTGCAAAAGCCTCGGTTAATCATGCTAGACAGCGTCAAGAACTGGGATGCAGTCGCTACTTACTGCGAGACAGTAGTCCCACGGAAGGAATTGGTGAATTCAGATTCAGGGTCGAGATGAACCATGCTGAGACACTCCGTCGCCGCCACCTGAGGCGGTGACACCCTGGCAGCACTGTTGGTTGCCACCGGGGCATTGAAAGAAGGTATACGAAAAGGTAATCCATCCAGCTGGTCAAGGATGTCAAGGATTCTGTACCGGTGATCGGCTCAATGACGATGAGGAGGGAATACGGAGAGGTATGGGGCCGAGTGCCACCTTTTTGTTATCCTGGACGAAACGGACGGGGTGTGCAGACACCTAAAAAAAGAAATAGTAAGTATGCCATAACCCTCAAGTCTCACGCTTAGCACAAACGGGGATCGTTCTGACGATCGCAGTTTGTGTTATGTTTTCTAGGATAATACTGCTGATCTCTTAGGCCATTTTTACAATTTACACTGGAAAGGGTAGCAAGCTGTCTTTCCAACAAATACATTCCGAAGGTAGGTTGAAGTTAGGCAGGCTGCCATTTATAAAATTTTTGCCATAATATTGTAATATATAGGTTGAAAGAAAAGTACATATTGCGTCGATCCCAAATAATTGAGATAGGAGCAGAACGATAATTATTCATTATCATTATCTCAGCCCATACACGTTCCACTGTTGGGCTCGGGCCTTCTCCAATATGGGAAGAAAATTGACCTACTATACCACGCTGGTCAGACGTGTTGGTATTGATATAGGGATTTGTTTCAATTTTTCCTTCTCTTACATAGATGTTATGTGCATATTACATCCCTTAATGGGTGGTAGGTGGATTGTATTCTTACTCCGTCATCACACTGATAATGATTATAAGTACAAAATTTTTACCCAACCATCCCTCAGCCTCTTAAGAATAGTGCTAATTTCCTGTTGATTTTTAACAACTTTTCGCTTACGGGAAAGAAAAGAATAGTAAAGTTTATTCATACTTAATTTTTTGAATAAATATCTATTCCACCATAATGATAAATTGGTTGGGTTTAATTACAACGATTTATATAATATCTTTAGCCATATAAAACGAGTATTTAATAGACTATAAATTGCGTTTGATAAGTTCGTCTTAAATTATTTTAATAATTGTCCAAAGAATTAACAGGTATGGAATACTAATTGGTTTTAATTATTGAATTCACATTTAAAAATAAAAGTCATTTATTTCTTTTAATCTTCGAATTTGATTAACCCATTAGACTAAGATTTACATAAAGTAATATGGGTATTATTTTATGTTGACCGGTTAAGAATAAAATAGTTGCCTCCTCTTCATTCTCTGTGACTATCATATAAATCGATAGAATCTATTCAAATAAAATCTCTGCATAATAAAAAACGAAAACTTAAGGAAGAGCTTTATAAGAACCACTCTGGGCTGCATCGTATAGTTCACTAATTTCCTTCATCTGTACGCGGCCCGTGCCCATAGACGAATACAGGCTGTAAAGAAGACGTACATGAGTATTAGTCTCATGAGTTTCAATATTAATATAGCATATATAACGAAGACTACGTAAAGAATTTTTATAAGTTGAGAATTAACTACTTTGTTCTTTTAATTTATAATTCACAAGTTTTACTCTCGAATAAATAAGCAAATGTGTAACAGATACCTAGACGTGTCACATTTATAAAATCAGTTACAGTAATATTATATTTACGACATACTTTACAAAAACAAAAAATACTTGAAACCTAATATTGTTAGTAAAATAATTGTCTAATGGTCTTTAAGTTTCTACACGAGACTGACTTTATAGAAAACGTGAGAATGTCTTTTGGCTTCGTAATTATATTCTAACATCCTAATATTCCAGTCTATATTAAATAATTATAATGAAATTTTATACGACATAATTCAGAAAAAATGCTAGAGGATAGATTAGATTAGATAATACTTTATTTTTACACCAAATTACAAGAAAACTTAAATAATAATTATAACCCAGAATGTACAAAGGGCGGCCTTATCGCTATAAGCGATCTCTTCCAGGCAACCTTAGAATGGATAATATAACAGAAAAAGGAGATGGTAGGTAATTTGTTGCTGGTGGTACTGAAAATCAATTCTAAATAACATTATGACTATGTAACTAATAAATATTATGTGTTAATATCTGTTACTCTAATACTGTAAAAATAAAACTATATAAATTAGTAAATAGTAGATAATTGTATTTATGTCTTAAGTATATATTTTCATATAAATAAACATACACACATACTCATTCATAAACATATACATACATACATATATATTACAGGAACTCGCACGCTTTAAGAACTTAAAATATTATAGCGATAAATAGTGATCTGTCAACTGTTTTTTAAATGTAGTTAAAGTCGGGGCTTTTCTGATTGCTACTGGTAACACATTCCACAACGTTGTAGCCTTTACAGTAAAAGACTTACCTATGAAATCAGAGAAGTGTATTAGTACCTTTAATTTCAAATTCTCAGATGATCTCAAGGATTTTGTATGTGTGTCATGGAGGTACTTAAATCGATCTTTGAGATAGACGGGGGCCGTTGGGTTAAATAATATATTATATAAGAATGTAAGTGTGTGAACGTTCCGGCGAAGGCGAATTGGTAGCCATTTGAGCTTTTGCCGAAACTCAGAGATGTGATCGTATTTGCGTAATCCATAAATACAACGAATGCAAAAAATTTGAAGCCGCTCTAGTTTGTCAAGTTGTGCCTCCGTAATATCAAGGTAACAGACATCTGCGTAGTCAAGAATAGGGAGAAGTAGGTAATAGGAAGAAAATTTCGCAGTCTTTGCAATGCTCTAGCTGATGCGTACAATTTACGGCTAGTTTCTTGTATCTGTGAGCTCCAAGATACCGTACTGTCAATGTAGATACCTAAATCCTTGACTTTATTGCTGATTGGTATAATAGAACCATCAAATATAATTGGAGGTATATTTGACCAAGTAACCTTAGAGAGCATCCTAGTACTCCCAACAACTATAATTTGGGTCTTCGTAGGATTGACCATAAGCCCATAGTCACTACTCCACTTAGCTATTCGCGCTAAATCCATATTGACAGTTGTTATTGCGTCCGAAAGTTTACTGTGAGGATCTTGGCTGTAAATTTGGAGAACGTCCTCATAAAGGTGGTAGGTTGAAACTAATTGATTAACAATTGAATTAATAAATATAGTAAAGAGCAGAGGAGATAAAACTCCACCCTGAGATAATAAATATTAAATTGCCAACACCTTCACAGGTATTTTCATATTGCGCTAAAGTTCAAAGCTTTTGAGTAGGTTCATTATCTCGCTAGCTCGAGTGCTAGTTCTAATTAAAGACGAAAACTTAATTTATTGATACGTAATGACTAGCATTTCACAGAATCACTCGAAATGTCTTATTGCACTCGAAACTCTTAATTGATATTTCAATATGAACGAGTTGAGAAAACCATGTGTCATTTACAGCGTTCAAGGTCACGGGCGGACTAAGATGTCTCACATCCAACAAGTCATCGTTATTACAAAGATTTATATCTACCCGCTATAGAATTAGTTACTAATTAATTAATCAATGATAATTTAGTATCATGCCCTCTGAGTTTTTTGCTGGATCTTTCTCAGTGTGGCCGCGTTGCGATTCAGTGGTAACATATTAGATTTGTTAGATTTAAATTAATAATTTGTCATAATAATAAGTACAAATTTGAACGTTTAATAATAACTAAAAACAATATAATTACTATTTAATTAACTAACCAAAACAGTATAATTTTTTCATATACTTAGAATCATTTCGTTCTTGTACTGGCAATAAATTTCTATCACAATTTGGGTCAAAATTCAATAACTAATTTTATAACTATCTGTAATAAATATTACTTGTTGGACATGAGTCATCTTAGTCCATCTGTGATCATGAACGCTGTAAAGTATTCGAACCGTCGGGCAATCAACAATCAAATACAAACGCGATAAAATCCAGACAACCCTATATCAATCTATATGACCAGCATGGCATAGTAAGATCTATTTCCCTCCTATTGTTGAGAAGGCTTGAAGGATGCAGTGGGACGTATATGAGCCGAGATGATGAGATGACGTGTATGCAAAATTTAGTTCATTCCGATTTCGAGTAAATTTAATTGAACGTGTAATATTTGATTATATACAGATAATCAAAAAATTTAAATATATGTGTTGTTCTCTTAATTCTCAGTATATTGACCTAAATAAAGCAATATTAATTATACAGTTAAAAACCATGTCCTATCTAAAAAGTCGAAGACTATGTAGCTGCGTCAATGAAGGGGATATTTCATTTTAACTCATTTCGATACACCGGACGTTAGCTGACACGTGTAACACCCTTGTCCATTGGATAGATGAGATGGAAAGCCGGATGACATTGTGGGGCAATATATAAAAAGTGATTGTCAATCAGTCCAAAGTAACGAAGGTTGTTCAAGGTAAACTATTTTTTATGTACATCGAGTTGTCTGTAAAGGTGACTGTTTTCATTAATAATTGAATTAGTGTATATAAAATGGCAACATATTAATTCATATTTTATAGTTCCTCTATATCTATCCTACTATACTGAATATTTTAAGTACCTATTACCTGTTCTAGGTCTGGGTGGAATTAGTTATTTGTATATTAGTAATATGCCAAACAACACATTTATTCCTTAAGCCTTTTAAAAACAGCATCAAGAACTGGGACGCGGTCGCAGCCTTCTGCGAGGCAGTAATCTCGCGGAAGGAGGCGGCGGAACATGCGCGCGAGGAACACCTCCTGGATGAACCGAAACACCGCCGGCGACTGGGGTGGCACATGCGCGATTATCTGAGCCTGATGCCACCCTAGCCGAGGCCACGAGTGACTGGACCGGGGAGTTAGTCGGTCACCCGCCGAGAGGCCGACCACGCAACGATGACCGACGTTCCCGACCAGCGGCGGAACGTCGGTCGAGAAGAGGGTGCTCCTCAAGGGGTTTTCCGTCAGGCCGACCATTGATGACAAGTCACCCTGCTCCGGTGGTCGGCCCAACGACGAAGGCGACGTGTCACAGATGGGTTAAGGGGCCGCGTGCCCCGCCCCTCTGTCACCCCGGACGGAGCCGGGCGACGGGTGCGCTGACCGTAGCCCACCCCAAAAAAAAATCCTTTTAAAAATGAAAATCAAATATATAAGGTATATTATTTTTAAATTAACAATCTTATCTTATCTTCAATCTGATGTTATCTTCTCTTGTCACTAGACTATCACTACTTCTACTAGACGGATGATAATGTCATAATCGTATCGCTTGGCAGGCGGGCTAGCAATTAGCGACATACATTGTAATGTAGTAGATCGATTTCCCTCCCATTGTGGGGGAGGATTGAAAATGTGGTAGTGGCCACAAATACTACCAACCCTTAATTCGCTTGTGGGGGTCGAAAAACCGATTAAGAGCTTTACATATATAGATCTGAGCCATCTTCATCTGATGCCGTCTGATCATTAATCGCATTCCCAAGGAGGGTTGACGTCAGGTAGACGGCCAATCATAAAACTATTGCTATACGAAACAAGAATATATATAGAGTCGACTCCTACTAATTGGGATAAGGGCAAGATGATAATGATGATCTGGAAGAGGATAGATGCGCATATAGAAGCATGTGCGACTTTAAAATTGTCGTCAATCTACCTATTTGGTCGTCCGATACTGCGTCCTCCAATTCGTGGTCTCCATTCGAGAATTTCTCTTACCCAAAGGTTAATGGTTCAACGAGCGATGTGGTCAACCCATTGTCCCTTCAACGTGCTAATTTTTCGAGCTATGTCGGTTACATTCGTTCTTCTACCAATTGCCGTATTACGAATTTTATCACTTAAAGAAGTACAGAGCACAGCTCTCTCCATAGCACGCTGAGCCTTTTTATGTAGTCGACATTTTGAGACTATCTTTTTGTGACATAGGTAATCTCAGGTAACACTCACTATTATGAGTTTGGATTATTTAAAAATTATAAGAAAAAAGATAGAGAAATATTTATATCGCTCTCGTTTTACAAATTAACATTCTGTAAGTATAAAAAGTAATTAAGTGGCTAACGGAACACAAATATTTGTACCCATTGGAATCCGGTAGTAATATAAAAGACAATAATATGGAGATACATTCAACCAGGCATGGTATTAAGTAGACATAATTTTCGCCGGCGACTGGGGCGGCGTAGGCGCAACTACCTGCGCCTCATGCCGCCCTAGCTGAGGCCGCGGGTGACGTGACCGGGGATTTTAGTCCGTCACCCGCCGAGAGGCCGACCGCGTGAGGAAAGACCGACGTCCTCCCCGAGGGGGGGACGTCGGTCGATGAGAAGGGTACCCCAATAGGGGGTATTCCGTCGGGCCGACCACTGATGTCAAGTAACCCTGCTCCGGTGGTTGGCCCAACGACGAAGGCGACGTGGTTTTCGGGTGGGTTGCGGGAGTTGCGTGCTTAAGCCCCTCTGTCGCCCCGGACGGATTGGTGCGGAGGCGCGCCGACCGCAGCCCACGCACAAAAAAAAAAGACATAATTTTCTATTTTGAAGATCACACAAGATATTAAATTCATTAATAACATAACCTATACTATCATATTTTTAAATATCTGTAATTATAAACTACTATTACTATACTTTTTTAATTTATGTAGGGAAACGGTAAAAGTTTCAATACTTTTTGGTATCAAGTACTTCTTTCGATACCCTCTTGTACTCGATACATGGTATTCGATACTTTTACTCAATAAGTACATTTTGGCAGGTTTCGTATCGAATAAATTGTTGAAATAACTTATTTTAAACTTAAATTTCCATCCCTTTAAATATGTTTAATTTCTAAAAAAAAGTTCATCATGGGTATCCTGCAAATGTTGGTGCTTTATGTAAAAAAACATGCTTGCATGATAAATTGATTATAAATTCACTTCCTCCCATGATTTACCTAAAAAGAAGCTCATCACAATTCCGTAATGAACGTATCTGATGGGCTCTATTAAAAGTACTCGATACTTTGACTTTTTTCCGATTCTATTCATGAGTACCGTATCGATACTTTCTATTCGATACCGTGTCTCTAAATTTATGTTATTTTTAAAATACAAGAATAGACTAAGAAACGATATAGATACTATGATTTAATATTTTGCTCAGTGATTAATTCACAGCTATATATGATTAAAAACTCAAAGCAGGAAACATAAAAATACTTAAAGATGATAATAGATCGCTAAAATAAGCCACTTGATTTGAAGTTACCTAACATGTTTTATTGTTGTGAAATTTTTTTAAATTATTGCCGCTGTGACATATTCAGCTGTGAGGGGCGATAGAAGGTTGGCACGTGACACCATGACTTATCATCTGGCCGTTTTCCGTCTAACGAGGAACCATTTAAACTACAGAATTCACTTATTTTTCATGTTTGTGATGTAGTCACTAAAAGGGAATATATTTAAAATCGGCCCCTAAGGGGAAAAGGAATGATATACACTGAGGGTGTAAAAAAATAATAAAATATTAAATTTCACTTTAAGACAAATAATGTTTTACGCGGATGTTACATATCACTTCCACCCAGACGAAATTGCGGCAAAAAGCTAGTAGGTAATTATACCTATATATTATATATAGGTAAGAGTTCGTAATTTGTGTTACCTATTTATTAGATCATAGGCAAATATGAATGTATATTAGTGTACTGCTACAAATATATATATATATATATATATATATATATATATATATATATATATATATATATATATATATATATATATATATATATCATTTTATGATTCTTTCTTTATTAAATACATGTCTGAGTGTCACAAAATTCAAAATAAAGCTATATCCGCATCATCCGCATCATAAAAGCATCTGATAAGCTAAGAAGCTTATCAGATGCTAAGAAGCTTATCAGATGCTTTTCAATTATCATGGGTTTATTTGCCAGTTAACCTAGGGTCATACAATAATATTCTTAAAACAGCACTCTGGACTAAGGAAATAATTCTTGTATTGCAAAGGGACTTTACAAACATATTACACCCAAACAATAATTTGCAGATCGCCAAATATTTCTTTCCTTACGTAGTAATGTATGTACGTACATACGTATCTTAAGCAATATGGCGTCTGTGGCAAAGGGCAATTATGCCTTAAATATATTATTGCCTCATATAACTTTTCACTTAGATTGTGTACCGAGCATATCCTATACCTAATATTAGGTTGAGAAGTTCTTAACGAAAAATACATATTACTTCCAATAACACTTTACTGGCACATTAATTGGGTCTAATATCTCACGAATTTCATACACACATATATATTTATGCAAGTGAATTAATAAGTCAGTCAATCAAAAAAGGATCAAAATATTAAAAATTACTTACTTGTATCCCGCCAAAACATTCAGTAGAGTGGTTTTGCCTGAACCAGAAGGTCCCAGAATACAGGATAATTCTCCTGATCGAAACTCTCCTGATATATTATGGAGAACCTTTTTTTCACCTTAACAAAAAGAGAAAATATAATTAAGGCTTAAAAGAATCGTGAACGTTAATGAAAATTATTTTAATGCAGAATAGACTATTTATAGTAATGGACTAAGAATAAAATATGACATCAATCTTTCTACTGCCAAGGGTGTTTAGGTAAGAAATTATTATCAAATGTAAGCAAATAACATCACTGCAAGAGAAATAATATTCAAAATTGAACCTGGGTGGGCTGCGGTCGGCGCGCCTCCGCACCACTCCGTCCGGGGCGACAGAGGGGCTTAAGCACGCAACTCCCGCAACCCACCCGAAAACCACCTCCCCTAGTCGTTGGGCCGACCACCGGAGCAGGTTTACTTGTCGTCAGTGGTCGGCCCGACGGAATACCCCCTACGCGGGGTACCCTCCCATCGACCGACGTCCCCCCCTCGGGGAGGACGTCGGTCTTTCCTCACGCGGTCGGCCTCTCGGCGGGTGACGGACTAATCCCCGAAAATTGAACCTCTGGGCAAGCTGTGTGAGCATTGTGGAATGATAAGTTTTTCCATTGTGGAGAAGGTCAATGAGATTACTTAGTATGAAATGAAAGTACTATGAAAATAATATTTAGTATATGACAGACTAATAATTATAATACGTTATTTTAAGATTGAAGCCTAAGTAGTTGTTAACGCCTATAAAAGTTTAACTTATTGGCCCCCTTCACGGTAGGCAACGGCCTGGCTGTGCCTCTGGTATTGCAAAGGTCCATGTGCGGCAGCGTCACTTACCATCAGGTGTGCTGCTTGCTCGTTTGCCACCGTTGGCAATGAAAAAAAAAAACTTATTATAACCAAAATAAACATGTTGACATTTTTAAAGCAACCTTTTCACTTAAAGCGATAATGGCAGTATTTTTTTAGGAAGACAATAAATATGATACGCGACAACTTTTTTGCAAGGTATGGTTTGGACACACTCCGCTCAATATGTCTAGGGCAGAACCGCGCCCGAACGTATAACTTACCCTTATATTGCCGTTAAGCGGACCGCTTGTACCGATTTCTGAACCTCGGCAGTCAACTTGACGGGTTTTACTTTCCGATGCCCCAGCAACAACCAATAGTGTTGCCTTCACGTGGTCTATAACTTGGCGAGTGGTTGGCTAATTCTCGTTAATCCATCCCCGAAACCCATTTCACCGCTTGCTTCTGCAAGATGACTGTCCAACAATAAATAGCGACAGCGTCCAAGTTCCTAACGCTGTCGAGCATCGTCTTACTACCTACTACTATCGCCAGCGTCAAGTTAGCATCGACAATTGTGACGCGTTTATAGCGCTGTTCTACCTAGATCACTTTAACCTCGAATGTATACGGCGCCGTCTCCTCATCCCAATCGCAATGGTGGTAGGATGGTGTCTTTTCCTTTCTTGCGACAACGTGTACGTACTTGCGGAAGCAACCATGCCTGGACACATCGTCGGAAAGAAAGGAACCGGTGCTGCCGCTTCATCCAATCTCCCAGCACCGACCGCAAGATCTCCACGTTCGAACACCAAATCGAAGCTTCTCCAGCTGGACTGCCGAACAGGCAATGACGTGGCTGCGAGAGTTGCTCCGCCAGGCGAATAACTCTCCTGCCAGCGTTGCTGATACCCGCTGTCTTATGTGAGAGTACCAGCCAATAGGCACGATGCCACCATCGCTACTGTGCAGTATCAGCGCATGGACTTGATCGCCTTAGCTCTATGTGGTTGCCACATTAAGGACCTAATAAACAGTCAGGGACTTCGACCACACAGGTGCACTGTACAGGGCCATCAATCGAACTAACACTACGTTCAGTCGTCGGTACATAACACTAGATCCACCCATATTCGGCTAAAGCCAAGAAATCGACTACACCGTGCCGACAAGTCACAGAGCAAGTTCGTGAAAATGCGCCTGGAAGCACTATCGCTCGTCGAGCACCAGACCCAGATCATCTGGGTCTGGATGCTGATTGAGACTAAATTGATGGTGATCGAGGTAACAACGAGAGAACTGTTGCCGGATTCATGGAATAAAAGGGCCTTCGTCTTATTTAAGGTCACCATAATCCCCAGCATCGCGACATGCTGGACCATTTCCTTGGTACTGAAAGTGGGCCAGGTGTGCTGCCTATTCTAGTGTCGCACCCCGGGCTATGACGAATGCATCGTCGGCCAAATTACTCCCAGCCTGGGAGGGAGGCTACTTCGAAATGAAACAGTCATAGCCTATATTGCAAGGGTAGAACACCACACGACTTGGGCGTTTGCACAACATTCTACACAATCCATGTGGAGGACGCTGAATACCTCCAAATAACCTGCCATTAGCCGTCTTAATTATAGAGGTACCCTGTGATATTGGAGCGCTTTCCTGATGGAGCTGAATAGTAGCCAGCAGTTGTAGTTGCATTTCGATCCGATCATAGTTTATTAGACTAAATTGGAATAAAATATCAAAGCTAACAATATATAAGAGGTCCCGTGACGCTCCGTTTATACAAAATAAATGAATTTGAATTAGAATAATACCTTAACTCGATACGAGGGATTAAAAGCTTGATCTTTTAATTTAAAATCATAGACAATTTGTGTATTTATTCAGGAGATATAATCTTTAAGTAACGTCCTCCTTGAGAAACATGCTATTAGTGTGTAGACACACACTAGGTCGTCAATCAAAAGACCAGGGTTCCAGGCATTAAATACGTACCTTATGTAAATATTGGTCTTTAGCAGAGATCCGACCCAGAACATTCCAATACTCGGCCCTAGTGGCTGAGTATTGGAGTCCATTACTGATTTCTGTTTATTTAAAACGTACATCTTTAAATGTTAGCCGTATATTTAAATAAAGATTTAATTAAGGCAGAAGGTAAATAAATGGGGTTGTAAAATGTAAGCCATTATTTGGTAGTTAATAGCTAGTTGTAGTAATAGTTAAAATTTTTGTATTATCATCATCATCATCTCAGCCCATATACGTCCCACTGTTGGGCTCGGGCCTCCTCCATAATGGAAGGGTAATTGACCCACTATACCACGCTGGTCAGACGTGTTGGTATAGGGTTTTATTTCGAGATTTCCTTCTCTCGCATAGATGTTATATGCGTTTTATATCCCTTAGTCGTCTCGTACGATCACCCACGGGTAAGATAGGGGGTGGTGAATTGTATTCTTACTCGGTCACGACACGGGAGAGAGAGAAAATATTTGTATTAACAAAATTGATATTGAATTTTGTCGGTTACGTGAAAATATAATTATATTTAATAATTTTGTTGTATTACAATACATAAAAAGTACTAAAATGTGAATTAGACATAACTATGCTTTACGTGTACAGACTTGTTGTGCCAAAATACCGAAAGGAACCGGTAATTGGATAAGGAAGGCTTCATGATAAACAATGACTTTAAAAGTAAAACTTATATTATCAAGATAAACCTTGGGGCTCTCAATTCTTCTCTAGAATTTGAAGAAAAATACAGACAAAACGTTTCATAATAAAAGATCTTAAAGCTAGACAAAAATGAATGGATAAGGTCATAACAATACGGGTAGGCCTAGTGCTTGTTTGCGAAACACATAATTTCAATCGCGATTGCCAGTTCATCCGACAAATGTAGTGATGATTGCATTTTCCTTTTTTCTTTACAAGGCCTATATCCAACAGTGAATGTCTATTGATGATAGCTGTAGATGGATGAATTCAAGAATTAATTAAAGGTAGAAAATTTTCACAGACAAGTATATTATCACAGAACTGCGATAAAACTGTAACCTTAATCCACCTTAAATCTTTTGATCCTACGTTGCCTTTTTTTTTCTATTTGTGGTTATCGTAAAATATGACTAAGATACACAAGTAGATAACATTACTACAAGAGAGAGTAAACTTGATAAAAAACCTTATACCTATACATCTGACAAATGGTAATCCGCTGGTAATCCGCTTCCCGTTGTGGAGGCTTGAACCCGGCAGTGGGGTGTACATAAACTGAGAAAACGATGGCATTTTATAGTAATTATCGATAAAGGTTAGTTTTGTTATGAACACAGTATAAAATCACAAGACGCTATAAATGTCAAAATCTTATGCAGCAGAACCTGTTCTTATCGTAAAGAAAGTATTGAATGACTTTTTCAAGAACTCGTACTTTAAAAATATTGTGGATCATCTTTAAAGTTAAATAATGATCACATTGTAGCACCCATCGTTTCTTTTTTACGTAAAGTTTTAAAAGAGAAAAGAAAAAATAAATTATAAAATGTTTATTCATTCAGTTCAGCTCATAACGTCCCACTGTTGGACTTGAGCTTTCTCCATATTAGGAAGGAAATTGACCCACTATACCACGTTGATCAGACGTGTAAGTACAGTTTCATTTCAAGTTTTCCTTCTCTTGCAGAAATGTTATATACATATTGAATCCCTTAGTCATTTTTTACAATGCACACGGGTAAGAAAGGGGATGGTGAATTGTATTCTTATTCCATCACCACAGGGTCAGTATAAACTGTTAAAATTAAACACTAATTAAATAAACAGTCTCAATTATGTTTAATTAACGAATATAAGTGTATATACATATTTATGAATATTAACTTTTTTCCTTATACGTAACTGAATTTTTATTACGAGAAATGTTCACATATTCTTTTTTTTATACATCTAAAATTAAACAAAGCTGATCGTATTATTTTGTGTAATAACAGAGTAAGAAAACAATTCGCTATCCCTTCTCTTGCCCGAGCGTGACGTTAAAAACGACTAAGGCATATGTTATACATATAACATCTATGCAAGATAAAGGAAACTTGAAATAAACCCTTCACCAAGCCGTCTTGCGTGATGCGTGACTTGACTTGCGTGATGTACTTGGTCAATTTCCCTCCCATTTTGAGAGGAGGCTTGAGTCTTGCAGTGAGACGCATGTGCGCTAAGATGTTCAAAATATTTTGTGACACCGCTAAAAATAAGTGTATTAATTTGTTACGGCATTAATCCTTGTAATATCACTTTGATGACGGCGTAAGTAGTAATATATAATTATAAACTATTATACTCGTTGGCAGCTCAGGCATAACCGGTATTTACCTGTAATATAAGGCTTCCAACTAAATTATCCATGGCGAAACGTCGTCACACTGGAGGCATTCATTTACGAAACTAGCATCGCAAGGCATGAGTTTCCCTAAAGTCTAGTTCCTTTGAGGTAATTTATCGTGAGACGTTTTAGTTATGATGCACTGCATCTAAAATATTCAAAGTGTTTATATAGGATCAGATTATTTTATGTAGGTTGTTAGATTTTTTGATGTGAAATATCTATAGGCGAGGGTGAACCTAATCGTTGGTGTAGCGTTAACGCCACGCTTGGATATGTAAATTTTTGTAACGAAACCATAACCTGTTTTAGAATTTTGTACAACGCTATCTAGTGAGATCAAAATATATGTTAACGACGGACTACTTACGAAGACTAAAGACGTGACTAATTAATTAATTAATTATAACTCGACATTGGCACCAATAGCGCATATTACTGCAGCTCATTGGCATTAATCAAGAAGAAGAAGAAGCATCGCACGGTCCCACACGTAAAACACAATTATATCATGTTCATACTTTAGCACTATATATGCGTTACATTGTTTAAAATAGCCTATTAGGTATAAAACACTAAAATATTGAAGATAATCGTCACATGCCATTCTCACGTACTGGTCAAAACGCAAAAAAAAAATTTTTATTACTTTTTAATATTAAAAAATAGATTTGGTAATAAACTGTTCGTGTGTAGGCAGAGTTCTCCGCTTCCTATCTTGTCCGTGGATTTCATAAAAAACGACTAAGGGATATAATATCCGTATAAGATCTGTGCAAGAGAAGGGAAACTTGAAATAAAACCCTATACCAACATGCCTGACCAGCATAGTAGTAGTAAGTAAATTTCTCTCCTACTAGGGAGGAGGCTTGTATCCAGCAGTGGGACATGTATGAGTTAAGACGAAACTTGATAAGTCCGGCAAAAATTCTTTGCGTTTAATTAAGTTTTTCAAAAACTTTAACTGCTTATAGTTGCAAAATTTATTAGAAATATTTTAGGTACTAAAAATTTTAATAAGATGCAATGTCTCGCTATCTGCTTGTCTGTTGAAACAGCCTTTGCTAACAAAGTAATTATTAATTACGGCTATTAAAACATAAGTATAACAAATTAAATTAAAATGGGTTACGCTGAAAAAACAATTAAAATATTACGAGTAGATTTTTTCATAGCCATTGTTGACTAAAAGCATTTCTTACACAGCCATACTGGTCTATTATAAAATCGACTAAAACAGGCTAAAAATCTACACCAGGAGAGTAGGTAGCGACTCTTTTCTGGTAAAAGTATAATACCTCACTGGAACCGCCGCACCGCCTGCTAAGCGCGACGGTAAAACCTTTCGTTTTTTTAAATACGACGTCTCGCACTAAGGAAATAATTCTTATATTAGGGGGGATTTTATAAGCATATAATTTACGGACACAAATTATAATAGCATTAAACCCTCACGAGTAACCGAGGAAGGTCAACGTCCAACAGTGGTCAGCAAAAGTCCGAATGATGACGATGATGATATCAGGCTGGTCACACATAGGGTTTTATTTCAACTTTTACTTTATCATAGATGTTATTTGCATACTATATCCCTTAGTTTACTTTTACCATGCCCCTGCAAAAAAGGTATGTGAATTTTATTATTCTGCCACTACCTGAAAAAATTTACCCCAATTGACACTAAAATATTTGTACATTATTTTACAACATGCATGATACTCTAGGTATTGTATCCATAGTTATCTTACTCTTCTAAATTACTTTTCTTTGTACAATTCCTAACGGAATTAAAGTTTTAAAAGTAGGATGTTAGTAAGCTTATTCGATAATTCGTATAAACAAAAGTTACATGGTCAAATATAGGAGTGTTTTGCATATGCCTTCTAAAACCTTGAAATACTATCCATAGCATTAGCGTCGCTTGCGTAGATTAAATACCTACTTATTCATCTATTATCTCATGTAATACTTTGTTACAACACTCACCTTGTCACATGGCATTAATATTAACATAGCTACACAATACATCAATTACCATTTTAATTATCTCAATACTCGCCAAACTGTGTTCGAAATACATTCTTAATATTAAATACACAGTGCTATGTTCTTATTTGTCGCAGCGTTATATACCTGCACAAGGTTGTTAGGAGGGAGAGTACATCGTCCTGCCACCACTGCGATTGCGACGAGGACACGGTGCAGCATACACTCGAGATCTGTGCCTCATAGGCAGAGCAGCGTCGTGAACTCGTCGCAATCATCGGTGCCGACCTGACGCTGCCGACCATCGCCAAGGCGATGCTAGACAGCGTCAGGAACTGGGACGTGGTCGCAGCCTTCTGCGAGGCAGTAGTCTCGCGGAAGGAGGCGGCGGATCGCTTGCGCGAGGAGCGCAAAGAGGATCCGCCACCAGCGATTGGGGCGATGCAGGCGCGAATACCTGCGCCTCATGCCGCCCTAGCCGAAGCCGCGGGTGACGTGACAGGGGAATTAGTCCGTCACCCGCTGAGAGGCCAACCGCGTGAGGAATGACCGACGTCCTCCCCGAGGAGGGAGAGGACGCCGGTCGATGGGAGGATACCCCAAATATGGAGTATTCCGTCGGGCCGACCACTGACGTCAAGTCACCCTGCTCCGTTTGTCGGCCCAACGATGAAGGCGACGTGCATCGCGTGTGTGCGTGCTTACGCCCCTCTGTCGCCCCGGACGGAGTGGTGCGAGGAGCGGGACGACCGCAACGCACCCCAAAAAAGGGTTATATATTTTTGGGCCTTCTATATTTTACCCACTTCTTCGGCTTCCGGATTATAACGGATTCATCATCATCATTTCAGCTCATATACGTCCCACTGTTGGGCTCGAGCCTCCTCCACAATAGGAGGGAAATTGACCTGACTATACCATGCTAGTCAGACAGGTTGATATAGGGTTTTATTTCGAGTTTTCTTTCACTTGCATAGATATTATATGCATATTATATCCCTTAGTCGTCTTTTACGACACCCACGGGTAAGAGAGGGGTTGGTGAATTGTATTCTTACTCTATCACCACACGGATTATGCATCATTAATTAAAAAAGTAAAGTTGAACTTTTACCTATCCCAAGGAATTACGATACCGGTATAAAGCGTTAATTCTATGTGATAGTACAAGACGTGTTCCATCTATATGTCAATTTTTATCCAAATCTGTTTAATATTTTTCGCGTAATTATATAAGTAAGAAATATTTATACACTTTCACAAGCTTCTTAAAATACGGGAATAAAATATAGTCCAAGTTAGTTACTGATAATATAGATAGATTTCCATTAGTGCATAATTTTTAAAATCACTTATCTTGATATGTATAAAAGCATTTTAAATAACCTCATATTCATATTTATAATATTAGTTAGAATAATCTATCGCCATAAACAGGCAATCTGATGAAATACTTTGTTGTTTTGGAATAACAATGATAGCTCTTGATATTAACGAGTTCAATCAAAATCAAACTTTACAGCTATATACAGATAAAGATTTTGAATTATATAGTTTCAAAGATCTCAACATATTATCTCTAATTACTTTTAAGTATGATTATTTTCTATATGTTATACCAAGCACTAGTATATTTTCAAATTAACTAACCACTGAACCGACGAGCTAGTGCAGACTTACCACTGAACTTAACCCACCAAAAACTTATTAACCCTACAAGACTATTGTAATAACAATTAGGTACGCTCACCGTCCATTACCCATATTACAAATAAGGATACCCTGTTTGTAAAATAGCCTCTTTGTCTGAATAAGGTCGAAATAATTTAGAAAGGTTGTGGAAAAGAACTATTTAAGCTGCAGTTGATGACCTACGAATTTACTACGGAACGTGCTGGTATGTATAATCTTTTTCTCAACTCATATAGACACGTACTAGGTTGTCTACATGATTTGGCGTAGATTCCCTACGCTATGATATGAATAAAAAATATATTTAGAAAATCTTCTTAGTTCTTTTGGGTTCTATTGTTTTGCTTGAACCTTCTCCACTATAGAAAGGAGATTGAACTACTATACTAGACTTATCAGTTTGGTTAGTAAAGGTTTTTGTTTCGAGCTTTAAATATAACATACTGATAATATTCCCGAAGACATATTTACTAGCTTTATTGGTTGGACTCGTTATCTTACCCGTGGATGCTCTAAAAGAAAACAAAGGAATTAAATAGACATATAACATTTATGTAAGAGAAGGAAAACGTAATAAAAACCCCTATAGCAATACATTTGATCGGCGTGATATATTTCCATTTTCCTCCTATTATGGAGCCTCAAGCCCTGCAGTGGGACGTATATGAGCTGAGATGATGATGATAACGATGATTAGTAACGCGACAAACTGGGATTACACTCGCTGAAAGTAATCTATTGAAAGATTCAAAGCTCTATGTTGATCTAGTATCGCCAGTTATGGCCGAGTAATGTTATTAATCTATCGAAAAAGCCTAATCTTTAACAACTAGTTAGTCCTTCTTATAGTTGAAAACTTTCACCCACTGAAACTTCTGTACGTTAAAACAAGTCCTTTAACTGATCTTGAATTAATAAGTGTAGAAGAACAATATGTACAAAATCCAGTTTCCTTTAAAATTTACATCTAAGCGTGATAAAGTCATACCTGCATAACGTCACAGTTTTCAATTACTCTAAACTTAATATAAATAATCTAAATATAACTTCGATGACATTTACGTACGATATTTAAAATATTTATCTGTTAAACACTTGAAACAGCGTCTGTCTATTGCACAGATACAAGAGTTTATTGAAATAAGTGATGTTCTTGACGTAACTCAATATTAAATAGAGTATATTTTTTTTCTGTCTCGTTATGGTAAGGGAGTAAGTGAAAAAATAATGTAAATGACATATCTATAATAATATAGTAATTTTTTTCTATCCGTCAATAGATATATGCGTCAATAGCCTTAATAATTGACCTATCAATAGCCTAGTGACGCTCACTGTTGGACATGGATCTGCGCAATTGGATGATGATGCCTTACCACATTTGGCAAACGAATTCATGACTGCAATTAGTATTACAAGTTTTTCAGGAGCATTCGGCTCTACTAATAACAAGAATGGATACCGGTAGCCTGCCTATATGACTCAATAAAGTACCTATACCACAGGTTATAGGGTCGCTGCCACCTCTGCCGTCGTTCCACATGGATTAGGTGGAGTGAAAAAAGGAGCTGTTTTCTGCCCCTTTTTAGGAATGCAATGTATCACTGCATCTTAATTTATCATGGGCGTGATAAAAATTGAATATGAGAAAACTAAGAGAGTGAGCAGCATCACTCTTCTGGTAAACTTATAATACCTACGATCAATCCATCAAGATAGAACTCAAGATTAACAAGTTCATTGTAAGTAAAATTACTTTTACGGGTTTTATTAATTACAAAGATTTATGATTGCCCGACGTTTCGAACACTTTACAGCATTCATGGTCACTCGGTCGATAAAATCCGTAAAAGTAGTTTTATTTACAAATAGCTGACCCGACAAACGTTGTCATGTCTTAACTATTGAATAATTAATAAAAAAATATATATCCAATAGCGACAATTTGATGTCAAATCTAATTGATTTCCACGTTATAATTAAATGCAACTTGATAAGGGTTAAACGCAACATTTCAATGTTGTTGATTACAATTCCATCGATTCCTTTTAACTTCATTTGACGTGCTCTTGTATGTTATTAACTTGCAGCATTGCGAGTTCTGCGTATTGTTTGTACGTTTGATTGCTGGCATTTTTAAAAACAATCTGTTAAAATTTAAAAAAAAATCTATTATATTCTTCGTTATGTCAAATAAATGAAAACAGTATATTAAAAATATTAAAACCAACCAAAATCTGTATATTAAATTAAACTTTAAATATAAACGTGATGAAAAAACATTTCCCAAAAACTTACACTATAATTGAAATCAAATTACACGAAATGATAAATAAACTATGTATTAACTGATCCATCTATGTTAAACGATATTTGCAGCGCGCATTCAATAGCTGACATTTATTTCAAATGACTGGCCGTTATGTCAAACAACTAACAATCACGTAAAATTAATATTGTTGTAAGGTTTTCTCAAATTTTCTAATGTTTTGCTCAACTTTCTTATTTTTTTCTTTCATAAGAACATTCTCCTGACAATATTAAACACAACGAAAAAAGAATTAGCGAAATTGTTCCATTCGTTCACGCGTGATGTCATGACCAAGGGAAATAGAGATTAATTTTTATATATATAGATGTATAGTGCTCGCGTAACCATCATCAATCATTATTAAAAGGTTTATTAAAACGAATCGTAATTCTTTAGTTGATGGAATATTTATGTATAATTTTTATTTATAAAAATAATGTATTAACGAGTACATTACAATTTTGGGCAAGTTAAATGGACCAGATGTAAGTGTTAATTATTGCTTTACGCGGCGGCAAATACCACGAATTTTAATAATCTTTAAAGGTAATTAAAAGAGAAGCTTATTTAAATTTTCATAAATTCAACGAGAAGCTTTTAGGCCTACATTTATTTAAAAGGAAATTTCATTTTATAAGTCCGTTAAATTTTGTGCGAAAATGGCTTCCAAAGCATAGGCAATGAGGTCTAAGAACAATCGTTTCCTAAATGCATAAGGGTAGATTGTCCACTAAAAGCTAAGATTTTGTTACATAATATTTATTATTGGTTTATTATATTATAATTAGTCTACTACATATAAAGTTTTATACGACAATAATATTCTCCGTGTAATGCCGGAATAAGAATATAATTCACTACCCCCTAATTTTGATCTAAGGGAAGACTAAGGGATTAAAAAAAACTAGCAACCCGCCCTTGCTTCGCTTCGGTTTCAGTCGCCTTAGCCGCGTAATTCCCATTCCCGTAGGAATACCGGGATGAAATATACTCTACGTTAATCCCTGATATTATAGCTTTCCATTTTCGTGAAATTATGCGATCGGGAAATTTGGTTTGTAATAAATTTAACGTTTCATTGGATGTGTGACATGTGGCACCGTCCTGTTAAAACCACATGTCAGTGATATCTACGTCTATCTCGCAGAAGGAGGAGGCGGCGGGTCGCGAGCGTGACAAGCACAGCCTCGACGATGCGACCCACTGCCGGCAACTGGGGCGGCGCAGGCGCGACTATCTGCGTGCCATACCGCCCTAGCCGAGGCCGCGGGTGACGCGACCGGGGATTAGTCCGTCACCCGCCGAGAGGCCGACCGCGTGAGGAAAGACCAACGTCCTCCCCGACGGGGGGACGTCGATCGATGGGAGGGTACCCTGGGTAGGGGGTGTTGTGTGCTTAAGCCCCTCTGTCGCCCCGGACGGAGTGGTGCGGAAGCGCGTCGACCGCAGCCCACCCAAAAAAAAAAAAGTGATAACCACGTCATCAATAATAGGCCAAAATTGAGTTGTTGTTGAACAACTCAATTTGGCCTATTCGAAAATCAGCTGTTATGTGGCCAGCCAGATCGTGTGATTTAACACCACTGGATTATTTTTTGTGGGTCTATGTTAAGGACAGAGTCTATACGGAGCCAATCGAATCGATTGCAGACTTAAAACTCAAAATCCGTGATATGATTAACGAAATAGACCCGTCATTTTGCCAAAAAGTGAATAAAAACTATGATGAAAGAATCGACATCTCTCAGCATGGTCGTGGTGGACATTTGCCAGATATCATTTTTCATTCATAATTGCCGAACTTTTCTCTTCGTAATATAATAAAAATTTGTATCACCTTCATCTAAATTTCTTGAGTTATTTTGTTTTAGAAAACAAAGTTCTTGTTGAAAAACCCTTTATTAGTAAGGATGCAAATAAAACTTATGCAAGAGAAATTGAGAATAAACTTGAAATGAAATCTTATACTAACACTTTTAACCAGAGGGGGTATAGTAGTTTAAATATCCTCCCAAAACGAAGGAGGTCTAAGTCCAATAGTGGGATGTATATGGGATAAGAGGAATGAACACTCACTATTTTTAATTATTTTCGGTATAGTATGCAATCATCTCAATCCATATATATATGCCACGGTTGCGCTCGGGCCTCCTCCATAATGGCAGGGAAATTGACTTACTATACCATGCTGGTCAGATGTTTTGGCATAGGGTTTTATTTCGGGTGACGTGACCGGGGATTAGTACGTCACCCGCTGAGAGGCCGACCGCGTGAGGAAAGCCCCACGTCCTCCCCGAGGGGGGGACGTCGGTCGATAGGAGGGTACCCCAATTAGGGGTATTCCGTCGGGCCGACCACTGACGACAAGTTAACGCTGCTCCAGTGGTCGGCCCAACGATGAAGGTGACGTGGTTTTTGGGTGGGTCGCGGGAGATGCGTGCTCAAGCCCCTCTGTCGCCCCGGACGGAGTGGTGCGGAGGCGCGCCGACCGCGACCCACCCACAAAAAAAAAAAAAAAAATAGGGTTTAATTTCGAGTTTTCGTCCTTTTGCATAGATTCTAAAAGCATATAAAGCATATGTCTTATTCGTCTTAAACGGCACCTATGGGCAAGACAGGAGGCGGTGAATTGTATTCTTACTCCATCACCTTATTTATTTCTTTGGGCAGGCGCGCTTAAATATCATTTAGACCTACATAACTTAAAGTTAAAGTGTCTGTTTGTAATGTCAAAATAGTAGTTTTATTCATGCTCATGCGGATATTTGCGAGATAGCTATCTCTAAAGCCCAGCTTAAACATTTTTGTCTATCTGTCTATTCGTTTCGGGTAATCTTCAAAATGGCTGAATAATTTTGATAATATTGTACTAGCAGGTAGCTGTTATATAGATAACGAGTAATTCAGGCAATTTTTCTCAATAAAACTCTATAAAATTTTGCCTGGTCCGGAACTTAAATTCGAGGCCACATTTTAGGAGATATTGCTGTTTTAAACCACTAGAACCGAAACGAAACGAGGGCGGATCATTAGTTCTTATATAAAATGAATATTGGTATCTTTACTAACTAGTGTTTTGGTGGTTTTACATCCGATTAATCTTAAAGCTTTTGGACTTGTAATTGTGGTAACATTGTATTAATATAAATTTATTCATGCATGATAAAATTAAATAAATAATATTAATATGAAAACTTCATTGGCGTTTGTGATTTTTGATATCGCAAAACCACCTATTTGCGAGTTATATGATAACTATGGTAACTAGTGGTTATATGATAACCCTTACTAATTTTATAAATGCGAAAGTAAGCTTGTTTATTTTTTACGCTCCCACGCTTAAGCCACCGAGCTGATTTCATAAATTCTTTCACCAATGGAAAGGTATATATCAGGGAGTAACATAGGGTATATTTTATCCCGGTATTCCCACGGGAAGGGAACTACTCGGCTAAGGCAACTGAAACCGAAGCGAAGGGAGGGTGGTTTGCTAGTACTTAATATAATTATTGGCAGATTGAATTATAAGAAATACTTTTCTTCCTTTAGTTTTTGAAGTTATACCTCTTAGTGTGTTAGTGACAAAGATGAGAGTAAATTTTACGATGAGCGCGCACATTGTCACAAAACCGACACCTTGAAGTTAGCTAGCCAACATTCTTTACGATCTGCGCGCACACCGTCATAAATGTGAACTAGAAAATACTTAATGATATCTGATGTTAACGCGAGCACTACACATTGTAAATAAAACTACTTTTACGGATTATATCGTGTTTGTATTTGATTTATGATTGCCCGACGTTTCGAACAGACAATGTCTGTAATAACGATAACTTGTTGGATGTGAAATACCTTAGTCCGCCCGTGACCATGAATGCTGCAAAGTGTTCAAAAATCAAACACAAACGCGATATAATCCGTAAAAGTAGTTTTATTTACAAATAGAAAATACTATAATATAAAACTTTCAATGTATTAAATACCATTTAATCTATTAGTAGTGTCGTTTTTTCTACAAATGTAATAAAATTTTTAGAAAGATTTTTATTTAGTTACGCCAAAGTACCCTTCTTTTGTTCGTTGGTGTCATAATCCTCTATTACAACAGGGATATAATATGCAGATAACATTGATGCAAGAGAAGGAAAATCGAAACAAAATATAAGATTTTGTTTCGACTTTCCTTCTCTAACACTCCAACACGTCTGACCAGCGTGATATAGTAGGTCCTATTCGTCAACAGTGAAGGAGGCCTGAAACCAACAGTGGGACGTATATGGGTTAAGATGATGAGTTGCTAAATGGCATTTACTTATTAGTTTATAATGATATAGCTTCGTTTTATTGGTACGACAAGGCCTTTATTAAACAGAGCATATTATTTGCAACAATAGTCGGTAAGATTCACGAAAATGTACGATCTACATTACCGGTCTCGTTTCACCCGAAGACGTATGACTGCCTTCCTGATGCCTTTGCTGCGAATCTCGAAAGAGCTTTTAATTTTATTTAATTGAAACTCAAAACAAGTTTTAAATTGTGGTATAGATTTTACTTCAGCTCATATGCGCCCTGTTTTAGTGTATTTACTTTAGCCTCCTACGAGTTTTAACAGCTTAATGAGATCAGTCAAGGCACACGGTCGCCGTTCCTTTCCTTGTGAGCTCTCACTAGTAGCTCCAAATTTTATGATCAAAATTTTTTTTTATCTCTTTGGTTGGAAAGTAAGGATGATACGCTATGATTTTTAATCAGTCGTATAATCATTACACTAATGATTAAAGAAACAACATACCTTCGTCCATTTAAGTTTAATGGATGTTTCATTTGCTAAAAAAGAGATAATAATAAACGAGTTAAGAACGAAATTGCAAAGAATTTAGTGCCAATAGTTGTATTGTACATATATGTAATGTAATATTGATTAGAATAAATAAGCGATACTTCAGAATTATGTAAAAGTAACCGCTGAGAGTTCATTGATAAATTGATACATTTTGTTTTCATTTTTTTTTATGCCGTGTATAGTAAGAATGCAATTCACAACCCCCTATCTTAATCATGTGTGTCGTAAAAGACGACTAAGGGATATAAAATGCATATAATATCTTTGCATAAAAAGGAAAATTTGAAACAAAATCCTATACCAACACGTCTTTGGGCCGACCAATGACGACAAGTCACATCTGCTCCGGTGGTCGGCCCAACAACGAGGTGACGTGGGAACGGGTGGGTTATGGGCCCGTGCGCCGTCCTTTCATCGCCCCGGACGGACTGGACAGCGCGTGTGCTTACCATAGCCCACGCGAAAAAAAAAAAAAATACCAACACGTCTTTTTTTTTTTTAGGGTTGGGCCATGGTCAGCGCACCCGCCGCCCGGCTTCGTCCAGGGCGACAGAGGGGCAGCACGCGGCTCCATGAACCACCCGTGACACGTCACCTTCGTCGTTGGGTCGACCAACGGTGCAGATACCAACACGTCTGACCAGCGTTTGTATAGTAGGTAAATTTCCTTCTCATAGCGAAGAAGGCTCGAGCCCAAGAGTGGCACGTGTATGGGCTGAGATGATGCTGATATTTTTCTTGTATGTCCTCAGTGTGGTGACAGATTAAGATTAGAATATATCAACACCATTTTCTTTACCGTAACTCGTAAAATGGACTGCATACTAGGACAATGTACCTAACACTTCTATGAAGCTCATACTCCTAACAGCTTTCGACAATCCACTTACCAAATGTCAGTTATGACTCTTTTGTAAAGCCTATATCGAACAATGAATTTACATTAGCTGATGAATGGATGGATGTATAATAATATAGGTATGGGCAGAACAAGTTGAGTATCATATAAATATATACGATAATTTATTATTATCTCAGCTTATATAGATTCAACTGTTAGGCTCGAGTCACTTTCACAATAGCAATATTAGGTCAATGTAACTCATTGACCTTAATATATCACGCTGGTCAAGCGCGTTAGTAAAGGGATTTATATCGCGTTTTACTTATATTGCACTGATGTTATATAAAAATTATATCCTTTAGTAGTCTTTTAGGATACCCACGAACATGAAACGGAATTGTTGAATTGTAGTCACACGCAAAAATTTTGTTTAATTTAGATAATTAATTAATTATCTTATTTATTGTCATCAGGATACCGTTTTTATTTAATTACTAGCAGCCCGCCCTCGCTTCGCTTCGGTTTTAGTCGTTTTACCTGCGTAGTTCCCGTTCCCGTGGGAATACCGGAATAAAATATAGCCTAGTTTACGCCCTGATATTATAGCTTTCCATTGGTGAAAGAATTTTTGAAATCGGTCCAGCCGTTTTGAAGATTACCCGGAACAAACAGACAGACAGACAAAAAATTTTTAATCTGTATTTTAGGCATAGGTGTCGTGCAAATAACCGTGTGAGCATGAAAAAAGCCTATTATTTTGACATTACAAACAGACACTCCAATTTTATTTATTGGTATAGATTTCATTTATTTAATAATTAATTACTCCTTGATTTTATGTTTTATTATATACACTAATTTAAATATTTAATTGCGCCATTCAATTTTTTATGAATGTCTTCTCATTAAATAAGGTTTTTTTATTTGCATTATTGTGTTATTACCACCTATGTAATGAATAATTAATTTCATGATTATTTTATGTTTATTTTATTTTAAATATATTACAAAAATCACCACACTAACGTCACAGGTGTGGTTATAATGCTGAGTTTTATCTAATAAAAAAAAATTTAAGTAATATTTTTATTACATACTAGCAACCCGCCCTCGCTTCGCTTCGGTTATAGGTTATAGTCGTTTTACCCGCGTAGTTCCCGTTCCCGTGGGAATACCGGGATAAAATATAGCCTAGTTTATGCCCTGATATTATAGTTTTCCATTGGTGAAAGAATTTTTGAAATCGGTCCAGCCGTTTTGAAGATTACCCGGAACAAACAGACAGACAAAAATTTTTAAATTGCTATTTTAGGCATAGGTGTCGTGCAAATAACCGTGTGAGCATGAGAAAAGCCTATTATTTTGACATTACAAACAGACACTCCAATTTTATTTATTGGTATAGATCAATTAGATACTCAACCTTGAAAATGGTTCGATGCAAGTTTTTTTTTTCAATTATTAAATTATGGTTATTATATTTTTCATTTAAAAATATTTTCCTGGAAAAATAAACAACATTTACAATCGCCAACACGCTTGAGAGTTATAATAATAGTAGTTATTTAATAGTATGAGTTAAGTAATATGAGTATTTACCTATTTGTCGTACTTCTTCCTTTCAACCTGTACACGACCCAATATAAGGTAGGTAAACGACCTGTCTCATATAGCCTCGGATTTACGAGATTTTCGAACCGTAGCAGAAACTTGACAATAGCATCTTCTGCCTCCAACGTATAAAATAAAAAGACTCACAAGTACATAAAGGCTTAATGATGTCAGTAAAAGACGCATTTTCGATAGGGCAATCTCAAATTGGCTTGTCATGTCTTCAAGTTCAATACCACTCGTGCATAAGTTTACTTATGGGCCTCTATTGCATCTTTTTCTTACAAGACGACGGTGAGCCCAACAAGTTTAGCATAGTGCTTTGTGGACCACTTTATTTATTTTCAATCATATTATATTATTATTTTGGCATCTTTTGTAAATTTCGCGCGATCTAGGTGTCCGTTTTTGTAAGCTTAATTAAATACGCTGAAGCAGGATAAGTAATTTTTTCTTATGCAGTGATGTTATGTGATATATTTTTTAGTCTGTTCTGTAAGGAGTGTTAACAAAATTACAATGGAGTTAAAAACGTCTGCAAACGAAAAAATAATATAATAAAAAAATAACACGTTTTTAACGCTTAGAGCGTTCTATAAATGTGTTTTTATTTTTAAATTATATTAAATAAATTTATTATATTTGAAAATAATATAATAATCCTCATCACATTCTCATGACTCATATACCCACTGCTGGGCTCGAGCCTTCTCCACAATAGGAGGGAATTTGACTTACAATACCACGCTGGTTAGGCAGCTTGGCATAGAGTTTTATTTCGAGTTTTCCTTCTCTTGCATAGATGTTATATGAATATTGTAATCCCTTAATCGACTTTTATGAAACCCATGGAAAAAACTAGATGTGGTAAATTATATTCTTATTCCGTCACCACAGGAGGATATAAGAATAATAATAATAACAAATAGAAGAAAAAAGTAGAAGATATTGGCTTCTACGTATGCATTTTATTCTTGATAATATGGTAGATGACACATTTATTAAGTAGTTAATAATTGTAAATATAATAACTCGAATATAATTTTCATAATAATATATAAACTAGTACTACATATTTTCATAATATATAGTAGTAAATATAACAACTGTATTATAATTGTCATAGACGTGCCAAGTTTGGCTGCCGCAATTGCTATTGCGTTTTCTTCAAGACATTTGCACATTCTCGTGCCGATTTTTAGGCTTATTTCACATTCGCATTCGCAGGAAAGTGAGGAATGACTCATTATATGCCTACCCCGTCAATATACGGATAAAGATCTCAAATAAATAAACTTAGAACAAGAAACGAAGAATTATTTTGTATCAATATTATTATCCTAAGTTCTTTCTTAAGGAGCTTCTAATAGTATATGCAGTCTTATGGAAGAAACATTTATTTAAGGCATGAATCTCGTTTATTTTTAAGATATTATTGTTCTATAGTATTCAATTCATGTTTCTGAATTTGTTACATCGTTTATACTGTCAAGGCCGGTAAGATCAGTATAAAGACATACCCGAATCAATCACTGTACCGAAGATACGTATTTTATTGTTTTTACATTCGAACTTTATTACATTCCTCCATTTCGTATCGTAATTTTACGATATTGGAGTATTTAATGATAAATAAAAAAAATAGATTATGGTTTTTATTTACTACTAGCAACCCGCCCTCGCTTCGCTTCGGTTTCAGTCGCTTTACCCACGGCGTAGTTACTGTTTCTGTGGGCATACCGGAATAAAATATAGCTTATGTTACTCCCTGATATTATAGCTTTCCATTGGTGAAAGAATTTTTAAAATCGGTTCGGTAGTTTAAGCGTGAAAGCGTTACAAACAAACAAACAAACACCCTTACTTTCGCATTTATAATATTAGTATGTTTTATTTAAAAGTTACGGATTATTAAAAAAAGTTGCTGCAGTTTTTGGTTGAATATACTGGTGGCAAAAATACATTGTCTCTTTGATCCAATATATGTTGCATATCTTCAGATTTTTTTTTTCAATATCGCAAGCAGAATTTGTAAAGACTCTATGGTCTCACTCTATGAGACAAATAGATAAATTATTTACCATGTCACATCTCCGTCATCCGCAGAGAGGCTGACCGTGCGATCACAAATATCAACTTATTAATGTGTTACGTTAAAACTTTCAAATTTAAATACCTTCATTTCTAATATCGTTCGTTTCTTTTTGTACAATATTTGTTTTCGAAAAATTCTAAGGATAAAAAATCTATTTAAGGATCCTTAGATAGATTTTTTTACTAAAATTTCGTAAAAATCTTGCACATATGACAAATATCCAAGAGAGGATAAATGTCCAAGAGAGTCGAAATAAAACCGTATAATATAACTTTTCTTAAAAATTTTATCCTTCGCGTTATCGTAAGATATATCGTAGGTTAGGATAAAATTTATACAAAAAAATTATCTTGTTACGCCAAAGAATTATAACTTCTTAGGTACATATACCATATACATACATACACATATGCTTTTTTTTCGATATTTTTTCATCTCTAGTGTGAGTAATCAGACAATTTTATAAAAAGTAAGTAATTTATATATATCATCATCATCATTTCAGCTTATAATTGACCGAATGTTGGGCTCGAGCCTCCTCTATATTAGGAGGGAGATTGATTTTACTATATCATGCTGGTCAGACAGGTTAAAATAGGGTTCTGTTTCGAGTTTTTCTTCTCTCGCATAGATGTTATATGCATATTCCATCCCTTTCGTCGACTTTTACGACATCCACGGGCATGATAGGGAGTGGTGAATTATATTCTTACTAGCAACAAGCCCTCGCTTCGCTTCGGTTTCAGTCACTTAAACCCGCGTAGTTCCTGTTCCCGTGGGAATATCGGGATAAAATGTAGCCTATGTTACTCCCTGATATTATAGCTTTCCATTGGTGAAAGAATTTTTGAAATCGGTTCAATGGTTTAAGCGTGAAAGCGTTACAAACAAACAAACAAATATCCTTACTTTCGCATTTATAATATCAGTATGAATTCCGTCACCACACAGAAATTAATTAATTCGTTGCAGTATTTTCTCCTATTTCATTATGCATTGTATTTGAATATTACTCAGCTTACAGTTAAACTATGGCACGTACAATTTATATATATAAATAACATGAAAAATATTGTCGAAATTAATATCTTACATATGTACATATCTCATCAAAAATCTAGTATGAAATACCTAAAATATCGAGCAGTCCATATTACGGATAGTCAAAAGGAAACCGCGTTTCATGGCTATGGGCACAACAAATTACACCAATTTCCATTCTGCAGAGTTTTTACGTCTTCGTTTCGCCATTTGTACGATTGATGATGTGTTACTTATGTTGAAACACGATATCTATTTATCAAGCAGAACCATCGAATATATTATACCTACCATATATATTGGAGCTTAAAAAATCAAAACCTTACTATATAAACTGACAGTTTTTATTTGATAATTTCTGATGTTTAATTGAGTATTACACGTTTTATAAATAAATTTGGGGGGGTGATGAAGAAAGAATACAATTCACCACTCCCTATCTTGCTCGTAGATGTCGTAAATAAGACTAAGGGATATAATATGCACATAACATCTGTGTAAGAGAAGGAAAACTCCAAATGTAACCCTATACCAACATATCTGACCAGCATGGTATAGTAGGTAAAATTCCCTCCCATTGTGGAGAAGGCCCAAGCCCAACAGTGGGACGCATGTGGGCTGCGATGATGATGAAATAAATCTTTACAGATTTTATCGCGTTTGTACTTGATTTTTGATTGACCGACGTTTCGAACACTTTTCAGCGTTTATGGTCACGGGCGGACTTTTATTTGTTATAGTTCAGTTATATGTCATTATTTTTTATAGGTTTAAAGTTATGTCGCGTTTATTCCTTGGAATAATACTGAATAAAGTTTTTGAAATCAAAACGGTATTAATGTTAAATTTATTAAATGTAATATTTGACTCGGAATCATTCACAATTTCATAGTTTCTTTTTTGTTGAACTCCTGGGTATATTTTTGGGGTGGACTATGAATGGTCTACGCACTCGCCGTCCACTTTGTCAGGGGCGACAAAGGGGCGGCGCGCGGCCCCATAACCCACCGAATCTCCTCTCCTTCGCTATTGGGACGACCACCGGTACCAAGTTCCTTGTTGCTCGTGGCCGGCCCGATTTGTGGAACTCCGTAGCTTATTATGTTATTCTATTATGTTATTCTTTATAATAATGGCTATTTGGTCGATAAAATACCTTCAAAATTAGTGCATCTAATTCAAAGAATACCCGGCAAACTAACATATAAACTAAATTTAAAAATGGATGTCTTCCCTTTCTTTTCTAATGGAGACTTCCATTATTAGTTCGTATGGTGACGATGAAAGAATACAATTCACCACCCATTCTTGCCCATAGTTGTCGTAAAAGATGACTAAGGAATATCATGATAGGCACATAATATCTATGCGATTTAAAGAAAAACCCAGCAGAAATTATGGTATAGTAGAAAATTTCCTTCCCATTTTGGCGGCGGCCCAGCTTAACATTGGGACAATGTAGACTGAGATGATAATGATTATAAGTACTTATTATATATACCGTCATAAAATCATCAAAATCATCTCGGCTTAATTATGTATATTTCAGTGTTCGGTACGAACTCCTAATAGGAGAGAATTTGACCTACTATACCACGATGCTTAGACGGATTGACATGGGTTTTACTTTGGTGTGGTCTCGTTGAGGGAGCTCACCGCCTGGCGCGTCGACGCCCGCCGGGACGTCATTGCCCGTTGGGCAGTCCGGCTGGTGAGGCCTCAGTTCGGGGTGCAAATGGTGGAGGCCCTCCGGCCGGTGCTGATGCAGTGGTTGGAAAGGCGGCACGGGGTGCTCTCCTTCCGACTAGTGCGGGTGTTGACGGGGCATGGGTGTTTCGCCAAATACCTGCACAAGGTCGTTAGGAGGGAGAGTACAGCGTCCTGCCACCACTGCGATTGCGACGAGGACACGGTGCAGCATATGCTCGAGGTCTGTGCCGCTTGGTCAGAGCAGCGTCGTGAACTCGTCGCAATCATCGGTGTCGACCTGACCATCTGCCGACCATCGCGCTGCCGACTATCACCAGGGCGATGGTCGGCAGCGTCAAGAATTGGGACGCGGTCGCAGCCTTCTGCGAGGCAGTGATCTCGCGGAAGGCGGCAGCGGATTGCCTGCGCGAGGAGCGCAGCCTCGATGAGGCGATCCGCCGCCGGCGACTGGGGTAGCGTAGGCGCGAATACCTGCGCCTCATGCCAGGGAATTAGTCCGTCACCCGCTGAGAGGCCGATCGCGTGAGGAAAGACCGACGTCCTCCCCGAGGGGGGGACGTCGGTCGATGGGAGGGTACTCCAAATAGGGGGTATTCCGTCGGGCAGAACACTGACGTCAAGTCACCCTGCTCCGGTGGACGGCCCAACGACGAAGGCGACGTGCATCGCGGGTGGGTTGCGGGTGTTGCATGCTTAAGCCCCTCTGTCGCCCTGGGCGGAGTGGTGCGGAGGCGCGCCCACCGCAACCCACCCCAAAAAAAAATGTAGTTTTATTTTCGCTTTTGCTTTTTAATTAGTTGTAGGACCACACTGTTGACAGTTGTCTGTCTATAGTTGTGGGCCGGTCCGTACGGGATAGTACAACACTCTTGCAGAAAATCGACGTTTGACAATGAGTAGTAGCAATTTGAGAGTCGGAAATCCAACTTTTGAGGGTATTTGCATGTGGTGGGTTTTGGTGATGCCTTTAATTGTACCGAACCTCATTGTCCGTATTCACACTACCTTCATTTTCTTCACGGTAGGCAACGGCCTAGCAAAGATCCATGAACTACAGCAACACTTACCGTTAGCAATAAAAAAAAGAAGTATTTTTATAAAAAAATACTGTGTAATACATTACAAACAGATATACATTTTATTTATCTTTATATGTAATCGTTGGCAGAGGAAGTTTATGTAGTTCGTAAGTACAATGAACTATTGTGCTTTTTGCGAAAGGTCATGTTTCAATGTCAATAATGTTTTGCAAAGTTTATTACTTACTTGTATTAAAGACTTTTAAAAACTTTTATATTAAAGAATATGAGTCTATTAAGTACTGCTACATCTTATATCTTTATACGAGCAATTATATATAGGTATATATTTTTATATTAAATATATATAGGTATATTTTTTTTCAAGATCTCGGAAACGGCTCCAACAATTTTGATGAAACTTGGCATACATACTAGAGGTTTTGGGGCAAAAAATCGATCTAGCTAGGTTTTATTCATAGAAAATGTTGTTTCATCGGTGTTTTTAGCAAAACAATACAATGACATCAAATTTTAAAAGAATATGAATTCAAATTTCGCCGTCAACGTCAAGAGTTATAATAGCTCAGTTGGGAAAGTTGTCCAGTTTTCTTTTTGTTTTGTTTTGGCATTCAAATAGCGAGGGATCGAATCTCGGTGTTATTATTATTCTCTTTTTATAATTTTAATATATTTTATTTTTTATTAATATATATCTAAATAAGTTCGGCAAAAATACACCAAAAATATACCGAGCAAAGCTCGGTCAACCAGATATTTATGACTAATATGCATAATACATCAATCACCTTTTTTGTTATGTTAGTAATTGTCATAACAACGACGGCTGCGGAGAACGTTTGTTGCCTATTATTATTATTATATATGGGCATTTTCATAAAAATGCACAAGGGCGTTTTCAGGCCTGTCCCTCTAAAACATTATCTTTTTTAAACAATTAATTCTATTTGAAACTAGGACAAAATTTTACATTAGGCTTATTGTACATTTAAATAATATTTTATAATATTATTTAAGCCAATTATAGTATAATTTTTCGATTAAAAAATAATATAACAACAGATTGCTATCATTTTATCGTGTCCCTTTGTAGCCAGACGATATTTCAACACTGAATTTACATATTAGTTGTAATAATTTGCTCAGTGCCGTATTTTATTTTTCTGGTAGATAGTGTAGGGTCAATTTATTAAAAATATATATTAACTAATAGTGTTATTATTACATAAACTATTACAAAAAGAGTAGTCTTTCGGAGAAAATGTGGTAACAAAACTGACGTGTCAGGATTTTTAAAAACGCACTACGGTAATCAAATTCTGTTTAATTTATTTATTTTACGTCTAGTTAATATATATTTTTAATAAACTGACCCTACACTATCTACCAGAAAAATAAAATACGGCACTGAGCAAATTATTACAACTAATATGTAAATTCAGTGTTGAAATATCGTCTGGCTACAAAGGGACACGATAAAATGATAGCAATCTGTTGTTATATTATTTTTTAATCGAAAAATTATACTATAATTGGCTTAAATAATATTATAAAATATTACTTAAATCTATACCAATAAATAAAATTGGAGTGTCTGTTTGTAATGTCAAAATAATAGGCTTTTTCCATGCTTACACGGTTATTTGCACGACACCTATGCCTAAAATAGCAATTAAAAAATTTTTGTCTGTCTGTCTGTCTGTTTGTTCCGGGTAATCTTCAAAACGGCTGGACCGATTTCAAAAATTCTTTCACCAATGGAAAGTTATAATATCAGGGCGTAAACTAGGCTATATTTTATCCCGGTATTCCCACGGGAACAGGAACTAGGCGGGTAAAACGACTATAACCTATAACCGAAGCGAAGTGAGGGCGGATTGCTAGTGTACAATAAACCTAATCTAAAATTTTGTGCTAGTTTCAAATAGAATTAATTGTTTAAAAAAGGTAATGTTTTAGAGGGACAGGCCTGAAAACGCCCTTGTACATTTTTATGAAAATGCCCATATACTATTATTATTACATATGCTCAATTTTATAAATTTTAAAGGCACAGCTTTATTCTTTTTTGTCGCAACATTTCTTGATAAACCTCTCGACGATGCAGTAATATTTTAAGGAAACCAGTTGGTAATTTTGAATTTCCTTTAAACAATGTTTTCATTTTGATAAAATTAATAATTTGTATTGGTGTACCAAATTTTCACGTAAATATCAAAAATCAGATTTTGAGCTGATTATATCAGTTAATATTATAGGTCTTTTTTTGGGGTATCCTCCCATCGACTGACGCCCCCCCCCTCGGAGAGGACATCGGTCTTTCCTCACGCGGTCGGTCTCTCGGCGGGTGACGGACTAATTCCCCGGTCACTGCCCAACGGGCAATGACGTCTCGGCGGGCGTCGACGCGCCAGGCGGTGAGCTCTCTCAACGAGACCACACCGCTCTCCGCTCGTACCCACGACACCCGCCGATATAAATCAGCGAGCATTTCCGCCTCCAGGTCCCAAGGGGGAGTCCCGGCCAACAGGCACGTTGCCTCCGTCGCCACCGTGCGGTATCCGCGTATGGCCCTGACCGCCATGGCCCTCTGTGGTCGCCACAGAAGAGCCCTGAGTCGGACGGCCAAGGACCCCGCCCACACCAGTGCGTAATTAAATAAAATACCCTACAAATGGAAATTCTTGTGTTACGAGGGACTTTACCAACATAATTAACGGACACAAATTACACCCAGACTCAGAACAACAATTTGTCGATCACAGAAAATGTTGTCCGGAGTGGGACTCGAACCCCCGACACTGGCTCGGTAAGTCGGTATCTCAATCACTACACCATCTGTGCAGTCTAGTTAGTAGCCCACCTAGTGATAAATCCTTCGGTTGCATTACATTGCCATTGACACTGGTACCGGTTCTAGTCGCAGATGGCCTGTCTGGCAGATTATGCTTTCGAATACCATCACGAGTTGACATCCTAACGTGATCACTCTCTCCGCGGGTGACGTACTAATCTCCGGTGGTCATCAAACAGGAGATCCCGTTTCTTTGGTTATGATTATTGCTACGAGGATACGGCGCAGCACATGCTCAAGGTGTATGCTGCATGGGCAGAGCAGCGCCGTGAACTCGTTGCAATCATCAGTGTCGACCTGACAACGCTGTCAACTATCGCTAGGATGATTGACTCGACAGCATTAGGCCTTGCCCGAAATGACTGCTTCAAAGGTAGCGGCGATCGCGTCTCAGTTCATGATGCAATGGCCGGAAGCCTCAGGTTGGCACCGTTGCTTGCAATTAGTTCACGGCACTGTTTTACCCAGGACAGACAGACCTCGAGCGTATGTTGCGCCAAGTCTTCGTTGTAACGGCACTTGTGACAAGACAGAGTAGTTACCGTCGCGACCATGCACAGATACTTGCTGAAGCAACCATTTTCTGACTGAACCTGCACCAGTCGGAAAAAGAGAGTCCCGTGACACCGCACTATCAATTCTGTCATTGCTGCCAACAAGGCCTCAAAGCAAAAAAATCATAGTCTTTTACTCCCTTTAAGTATTACCAATAACAGCATTATGTGAAATACTTCGGAGATGCTTCTGTATTTATTCAGAGTAAATAAAAGGCAACAATTCATCGTTACGCCGCATTCCCATAAACGAACAAGCATAAACAAAATAAAATATGACTTGAAACGTTACCGACAGACAGAAACCACATCACGTCCGCGGTATATATCGGTAGTGGTTTCAGCAAGAATCGCATATTCCTGCACGAAACTGCCAAATTGCATATCGATATGGATACAGGCTTTCCAAGATTTAGACTTTAACTGGAATTGTCGTCAATATAAAATTTAAAGTTTTAATATAAGATTTAAAGGTGCTGTGTGGTAGCGGCTTCGAATACTACCAACCCTTGCTTTGCTCGTGGGTGTCGTAAAAGACGACTAAGAGCCCTAGATTGACCCGGACCAACTCCATCTGGTACCATTTGGGTCAACGATTACATTCCCAAGGAGGGTTGACGTCAGGCAGGCGGCCGGTCATAAAAGTCATTGCCGAAACTTTTTGCAATATGTCAAAACAGATGACATATTGCGTCGACCCCAAGTAATTGGGATAAGAGCAAGATGATGATGATAAGATTTAAAGTTTTATTTCAAAATTCCAAAGTTTGTTCCGCGTTTGTATTTAATTTTTTTATTGCCTGACGTTTCAAATACTGTACAGCGTTCATGGTCACGCTTGGACGCAATAAAATCCGTAAAACTAGTTTTATTTACAATGTAGTGCTCGCATAAATATCAGAAACTATAATAGCTATTCAAAATAAGATTTAAAGAATTTTCAATATTATGTTATATAATAATTCATCATCACCATTTCAGATCATATACGTCCCAGCAGTGGGACGTGTGGAGGACCACAACAGGGGGGAAATTAGCTTTACCATGCTGGTCAAACAGGTTGATATAGGATTTTATTTCGAGTTTTACCTTCTCTTGTGTAGATGTTATATGCGTATATATCCCTTATATCCCTTAGTCGTCTTTACGACATCCACGGGCAAGATATGGAGTGGTGGATTATATTCTTACTCCGTCACCACACAGACATATGTATTTCCCGTAACATATCTCTATCAGTTGACTCATACGATACACATTAGGGTTAGTGTTAATGTGAAATTTCGGATCCGGGTACGAATATTAGAATACCATTATAATGGCTTCGGATACGATTCATCTATACCAATAAATAAATACCAATAAATAAAATTGGAGTGTCTGTTTGTAATGTCAAAATAATAGGCCTTTTTCATGCTCACACGGTTATTTGCACTATACATATGCCTAAAATACACTTTATTTTTTTTGTCTGTCTGTCTGTCTGTCTGTTTGTTCCGGGTAATCTTCAAAACGGCTGGACCGATTTCAAAAATTCTTTCACTAATGGCAAGCTATAATATCAGAGAGTAAACTAGGCTATATTTTATCCCAGTATTCCTATGAGAACGGGAACTACGCAGGAAAGACTGAAACCGAAGTAAAACGAGGGCGGGTTGCTAGTCATTTATAATCATTTTGACTTATATACGTCTCACAATTGGGTTCAAGCCTCCTCCATGATAAAAGAAATATTGATCTACAATATCATGCTGGTCAGATGTGTTTCGTTTCAGGTTTTGTTTTGAGTTTTACATCTCTTGCATAGACGTATGCATGTCATATTTTTCAGTCGTATTTTACGACATTTACGAGCAAGTGGGTGAATATTTTTAGTCCATCACCATACGAAGATTTAATTGTATTCTTACTTCATTACGACACGGATAATCACGACACCTTCAGTTACGATTACGGATGTAAAATTATAAGAAATCATATTATGCCCCTTTGGAGAAAGTTACATTTAGGCTGTCAGAATGAAAGAAAATCTTTCGTAATATGGTCCAAACGAATACCGATCTTATTTGAAATTATTCCATACTTTAAAAGGGTTTCGGTCACGATTTTGAAATTTTTTCTTTTTAATATATGATAGAGAATAAGAGAAGGAAAACTCGAAATAAAACCTTATATCAACCTGTATGACCATAATGGCATAGTAAGGTCAATTTCCCTCCTATTGTGGAGGAGGCGTTTGGGGTCTACCCAATAATATATGAGCTGAAATGATGATGACGACGATGATGATGAGATAATTTTGATAACAGTTATGGAGCCCCATGCAATTCCTAATACACGTGGAAAGGACTCTTACTGCATTAGTAAATCAAAGTAATCACATCTAGAATCTCTTATTCCATATAGGTACACGTTCAACGCATTCTGAGTGCTGTTCTGATTCCAGGCAGTGAGGTTTTATTAATTTTATCATACGTAACGAGGTACAAATGGAAAGATATATGCATTGAAATACCGTAGTTATGTATTAATTTCTGAATATTATTTTCGTTCTTTCACAATCTATATTTATGTTATATCCTCTACAGTATGAAAGAATTTGGTCTAATTATACCACGCGAGTCAAGTAAGTAGTTATGTTATATATAAGTAAATACTGTTATGCTTAATATTCTATCTACAAGCTCGTTTTATAAAATCTATTAGCTTCTACCTGCAGTTTCGCCCGCGTAAATAATAATTTGCCTATTAAATTGTTATCCCAAGGGAACATATTATCGAAATAAAAAGTATTCTATTTATTAAATTAAGAAATACTCTAACTATGTGCCTATTTTTATACAAATATAGTCAATAGCTTACGCGTGATTAACAGACATTTAAATATCATTCATCATATCATTTATCAGTGCTCAAGAAATAAAAACCGCGTAAAAATTTCATGTTTCTAGGCTCAGTGGTTTTGGCTGTACGCTTTCCGATCCTTCAAGGAATGAATTGCATCCCAATGTAAGTGAAATTTCAAAAACGCTAGAACATATATTTACTCATTTATTATTAAAGTTGCATGATTCTATCATCAATAATGACGAATTTCCATAAATGTCATCCCCGATTTCTACCCCTTATACCCATTTTTTTCGCGATAAAAAATAGCATATGTCTCTTATCAAGCTATAGTCCATCTCTGTATGAAATTTCATCAAAAACGGTTCAGTGGTTTAAAAGTGAAACTGTAACAGATAGACAGACCGACAGTCAGACAGAGTTACTTTCGCATTTATAATATTAGTAAGGAAGTACGTTTTTAGTAGGTATGCCGATGAGCCATCCTATGTCGGCGAGTCCTACATACCCTTCTGCTATACATGCAGGGGGATGCTACGATGCATAAATGCATTTTCCATGGTGTAAAGAAAAGTATAAATATATTGATAATTTAAAATACATTACAAGGTAAGCACATAAATAATTCAGTTATTCAATGTTAACGTGTTAAATTGAGGTCGTTTGTATAGTTAATACATGGTATATTTTAATCTAGCCGAGGCCACGGGTGACGTGACCGGGGATTAGTCCGTCACCCGCCGAGAGGCCGACCGCGTGAGGAAAGACCGACGTCCTCCCCGAGGGGGAGACGTCGGTCGATGAGAGGGTACCCCAATAGGGGGTATTCCGTCGGGCTGACCACTGATGTCAAGTAACCCTGCTGCGCTGGTCGGCCCAACGACGAAGGCGACGTGGTTTTCGGGTGGGTTGCGGGAGTTGCGTGCTTAAGCCCCTCTGTCGCCCCGGACTGAGTGGTGTGGAGGCGTGCCGTCCGCAGCCCACCCACAAAAAAAAAATGGTATATTTTAATAATATTTCTTTTTTCTAAAACAATCCATGTATTGCGGGGTCTTTACAAACATATTAATAACGGACACAAATAACATTCAGACTCAGAATCATCATCATCATCATCATCATCTTGCTCTTATCCCAATTACTTGGGGTCGACGCAATATGTCATCTGTTTTGACATATTGCAAAAAGTTTCGGCAATGACTTTTATGACCGGCCGCCTGCCTGACGTCAACCCTCATTGGGAATGTAATCGTTGACCCAAATGGTACCAGATGGAGTTGGTCCGGGTCAATCTAGGGCTCTTAGTCGTCTTTTACGACACCCACGAGCAAAGCAAGGGTTGGTAGTATTCGAAGCCGCTACCACACAGCACAATACAAACACACACAAACAACATTCAGACTCAGAATATTGACTCAATTTATGGACTACACATAGTGATGTCCTACGTGGGATTCGAACCCGCGATACTGGCACGTTAGGTCGGTATCTTAACCAATCCACCATATGCGCAGTCAATCTGTATTGTATTTATACTATAACTAGCCGAACTGCATCGTTTGTTTACATCATTTAAGATTAAAAGAGGATTAGAGTGAGCGTTGTATGTATCTTCAACTCTTTGGGCGAAAGTAGTCTTGGAAGAAGATGGCGGAGTGGTTTACAGCTGAGATAGGCCATACTGATGCTTGATATTACCCTAACCGAGGCCGTGAGTTACTTTAGAAATACACCCCGACGGCACTGTTGATCGTCGTCATCGTTGATGACCAAGACCTGTATTTAGAGAACACGGTTATGTGCTATAAGTCATCACTGGTAATACACACTGGTTGTAAACATGTGTTTCTGGAGTAATCCTACTAATATTATAAACGTGAAAGTTTATGAGGACGCGAATATGTGAAGATGTTTCTTGCTTTTTCACGCAAAAGCTACTGAATGTATTTTGATAAAGCTTCACAATGATATAGCTTACATATCAGAATAACACATGGACTATAATTTATCTGGGTATTCCTACGGAAAGGGGAACTATGCGGGTAAAATCGCAGTGCACTGCTAGTACGAAATAAAAAATATAACAACCTGTCTACCGGTATGGTATTGTGGGTGAATTTCTCATGTATTGTAGAGGAGGTTCGACTTCAGTATTTGAAATCTATATAAGCTGAGATGATGTGTTGATAAAGATAATATTATTTGGATTTATTTCGAAATACTTTGCTAAGTATATGCGGTAACAATTCTTCAAATAGAAACTGGTACAAACAAAACTACTGTTAAAAAAATTGGTTTTGCTAAATTCGGTTTACCGACGATAATTTTTTGTGGGAACATAATTGGATAATTTTATGAACTCAATTATTATCACTGAATTATTATTATTTTGTATAATACAAAGGAGTTAATTAAAATTAGTTTTTTTTTTGATAAATTAACATTTATTTGCACTCATTACTTTTCATAATTTTACTTCAATTATACTAATTAACAAGCAACCCGCCCTCGCTTCGCTTCAGTTATAGGTCATAGTTGTTTTACCCGCGTAGTTCCCGTTCCCGTGGGAATACCGGAATAAAATGTAGCCCAATTTACGCCCTGATATTATAGCTTTCCATTGGTGAAAGAATTTTTGAAATCGGTCCAGCCGTTTTGAAGATTACCCAGAACAAACAGACAGACAGACAAAATTTTTTTAATTGCTATTTTAGGCATAGGTGTCGTGCAAATAACCGTGTGAGCATGAAAAAAGCCTATTATTTTGACATTACAAACAGACACTCCAATTTTAGTTATTGGTATAGATAATACAAAGGAGTTAATTAAAATTAGTTTGTTTTTTGATAAATTAACATTTATTTGCACTCATTACTTTTCATATTTTTACTTCAATTATAATGATTAATTAGAAGTAACGATATCACAAACCGACGCTTAGATCGATGTTGCCTCTCTATCATTTGTTTCGTGCTCTCGCTTGTACGGGCGGTTCAGGCATAACGTAACAATGAGTAATGTTTTTTGTAAGTGCAGCCGGCACTAATATTATAAATATTAGTGCCGGCTGCTTCCATACTAATATTATAAATGCCAAAGTAAGGATGTTTGTTTGTTTGTTTGTTTGTTTGTAACGCTTTCACGCTTAAACCACCAAACTGATTTCAAAAATTCTTTCACCAATGGAAAGCTTTAATATCAGGGAGTAACATAGGCTATATTTTATCCCGGTATTCCCACAGGAACAGCAACTACGCCGCGGGTAAAGCGACTGAAACCGAAGCGAAGCGAGGGCGGGTTGCTAGTAGTTTATAAGACGTTATGACGTCAAAATCATTAAAAATTTGTTAAAGCACTATCTAGCTGATAATTAAAAATTACTTACAAATTTAATTCGTTTATTATCCTCTTTACTTATTAGCAATTCTTTCTAAGAGGTTTTAACTGAATATTGCCGCGAGATATATTGGTGACAATTTTAAGGCTTTTTTTAATTTCTCATGATGATTACTGTTATCTCCTTTTTTAATGGATAAGGATGTTTGATGTTAATGCAAGAATTTGAATTATCATATATATTTTATCAGATTTTAAGGTGTTTTATTTATTTATGTATGGTAGGTATATTTTAAAGGGTTCATTTATTTATTCACTTATATATTGTTTGCAATACAATTAAATTGCAATGCGAGAGGTACATTCAAACTTCTGTTTACCGTAAAATTCTCGATTCAATAATGGTTTAGATTCACAATTGGGCACTCACAATTGGGCACGGTAGGTGGCGCTACTGTCAATTTCAAGGAGAATTCAATTTATTTTATTTGAATAGAACAACGTCTGTTTGATTAGCTAGTATGCTTATAGAAATATACAATAATTGCTCGTTTAAAGAAATTTAATTTGCACATGGTTTGAGGGCAGAACCCAATTCAACATCTTATTTACCTTGACCTTAAAATCGGAATCTTCGCACAATACCTCATATGTATTACTGACTGCACAGATGGCATAGTGGCTAAGATTCTGACCTACAATGCCAGTGGCATGGGTTCGAATCCAACGCAGGACAACAATTTGTTGTTCCGAGTCTAGATGTAATTGGTGTCCGTTTATTATATGTTCGTAAAGGCCCCCGCTATATAAAGATTACCTTAATATAGGGTGTTGTTTTTATATAAAAAATATACATAAATAGTATCATTGACTGGTTTTAATAGTTGATATACCATGGCACCGTATGGTGACGGAGTAAGCAAAAGACGACTAAGGGATTAAAATATGCAGATACCAAATATGCTATGCAAGAGAATAAAAACTAGAAAGAAACCCCATATGACAACTCATCTGACCACCGTGGTATAGAAGGTCAATATCTCGCCCATTGTGGAGGAGGCTCAAGCCTGGCAATGGAAGATATATGAGATCTAATCATAATGATAATACCATGCCAAGTGCAATGGTTAAAAATTTGAACTAAACTTTATCTTTATACGTGGTAAACGGGTAAGTATACCACCCACCACCACCTTTGTTTTTACTATGACTTTGTAAAAAATAAGATGTTTAAAGAATATAAGTTGCCGTGTGGTGACGGAGTAAGAATACAATTCACGACTATTTTTCTTACCAGTGGATGATGTAAAAGATGGCTAAGGGATATAATATGTATATAAAGTCTACGCAATAGAAGGAAAACTTTAAATAAAACAAACCCCTCTGACCAACGAATTATCCCTCAATATCCCTCAATCAATCAATCCCAATATCCCTCTTATTATGGAGGAGGCTTGAGCTCAGTAGTGGGACGTATATGAGCTGAAATGATGATGAAAAAATTATAAAATATGTTACTTATTATGTAAAGTGCCATTAATATCCACAAATAATACACAAGTCCACTGTTGGGCTCGAACCTCTTCCACAATAGGAAAGAAATTGGCCTACTATACCATGCTAGTCAGACAGGTTGATATAGGGTTTTATTTCGAGTTTTCCTTCTCTTGCATAGACATTATATGTATGTATATTATATCCCTTAGTCGCCTTTTACGACATCCACAGGTAAGATAGGGAGTGGTGAATTGTATACTTCCTCAGTCACCACACGGACGATTTTTTGATCTATGAAGCAATAAATTAACCATTCCATTTATAAGATTAAGTAGTAAAACTAACAAAAACTTCTGTCTCAATAAATTCAAGTAAACATTACTATGAAAAAAGTTTTCAGTATGGTAAGAGAATTTTTCCTATGAATCTCACACAAGGGTGTAATAGAAGTACGTGGAGTCTGAAATACTTTCTGTCGTTTTTATTAAAAGAACGTGAGCATGGTACCCATCGGAGTATTTTGTATTTCATGAATTATAGCAATGTGAGATTTAGTTATGTCTTATATAGACGTAAATATCTGGTTGACCAAGCTTCGCGCGAAACTTTTTTGTTGTATTTTTGTCGAATTTATTTAGATATATATTAAATAATACTCATGTAGATACATTAAAAAAAACTATTTTTACTTTTTAGCGAACCACGGAGGCTCAAGGATGGTTATTCTATGACCATGAGTGTTGAAAGGCGTTCAAAATTAAATTAAATAAAATTAAATAATTATAATAATATATAATATAAAAATAGTTTTATACAAAATGCTTACATATAATATATAATAATACTTACATATAAGAATAATCTGACTGAACGAAATACGTTCCGTTCCCTGTTAAATACTTTGTAAACATGTTCCATGTTTTTATTGTACTAATGAATTTATTTTTATTCAGATTGCGTTCCGTTGTTGTGCTAGAATGATTAAATTTATAGTACTCCATTTTTGTTGTTAAAAGAATTTATTATCCCCTAAATTAGTGCTGAAGTTAGATTTGGTATTGCAGTGTAATAGTTTGAATACTTACAATTACAATACTATTTGGATGCAAATTGAAATCTATATTTAGTTGTATAAAATGTATATTTCTACCTTTGTAATTTAAGATTGTTTTTTTTTTCTGTACAACATTGTCACAGAACCGGCAGATGGATTGTTATTATTATTTCTTTTATTTTTTTATTTACTTATTCACTCTTGATTATTTTGCTATTGTTTTTACCACATATATTTTATTATCTTTTTTACTTATTTATATATTTTTATACTATATATATTGGACTAGGCCAAAAAAAACTAAATTTTTTTTTATTAACGGTACTGTGAAAATATAGTTCATGATGACAAAAGAAAATTATTCTAAAAACTTGAGCCCTTAATATTAATATTAAGAGGTGCATCATTATGATTATCGATTTTTGAACAGCTACTGAATTTTTCACATAAAATTCGGACATCATGAATTTTAAAAATTTTACCATTTCATATCTTTGAAGGAAATTAAATTCCCTACAAAAAAGCTTTCTTAATAAATTAACGTAGGACGAGCCGTTCCCTTTTAATCAAGCCTTAAACATTGATATATTTTTTTAATTTTATAATTTGGATTCTGGATTTTTTTAACCACTATAAATATCAATATTTTTATATAGCAAATGATTATTCTTAAGTAAAATTTCATGCTCTACAAAAAAGGTCTCTTAACATTTTTTATCAAATTCACTCCTTTCAAAGTTATTCGACTTTAAAATTAAATTAAAAGTAATTAACCGTTTATTTTCAGAATAATTTTCTTATGTCATCATGAACAATATTTTCACAGTACCGTTAATATAAAAATTGTTCGTTTTTTTTGGCCCAGTCTAATATATATATTTTTCATATTATATATTAGTGCATTATAATATAGGTATATATGTATTGTAATATGTTAAACTCGGACGTTAGCGATAATGATAGTTACTTTTCTGTGAACAGTAGTGACGACAGTTTTGTGAGTATACCGGTGCTTGCAGACGAACTGCAATCTCATTTGTCGGATCCACATAAACGCCCAAAGTATTCCTGCTCATTATTCCGATATGCTGGCTAATCTCCAGGATAAGAATATCCATGCAATCTTAGTGTCAGAAACATGGCTAAAACCATGCCTTCCATTTAATTTATATACTTTGCCAGGTTTCGAGTTAATAAGAAACGATCGTACGACTAGTGTTGGCGATGGTGTTGTTTACCTTTCTCCCTTGTTTGTACATCATCACAACAGCCATCGCAGAATACCGGTGAGCATTTATTCTTATCAGTGGAACTTAGTCATACCAAGATTTTACTGGGTGTGTACTATCCGTATGTGCAGTGTCCGTCGCTTCGAATCAACTATTTCCCCTCTTTTGAACAACTTCTAGAAAATCTTATACCCTCTTACATCATCATCATCTGATGATGTCGCCTTCGCCGGAACGTTCACACACTTACATTCTTATATAATATATTATTTAATCCAACGGCCCCCATCTATCTCAAAGATCGATTTAAGTACCTCCATGACACACATACAAAATCCTTGAGATCATCTGAGAATTTGAAATTAAAGGTACCAACACACTTCTCTGATTTCATAGGTAAGTCTTTTACTGTAAAGGCTATAACGTTGTGGAATGCGTTACCAGTAGCAATCAGAAAAGCCCCGATTTTAACTACATTTAAAAAACAGTTGACAGATCACTATTTCATCATTTCAGCCTACAGCCGTCCACTGCTGGACGTAGGCCTCCCTCATGTTGCGCCACAATGTGCGGTCCTGTGCCGCCTGCATCCAACGACGCCCAGCAACTTTCACTAGGTCATCGGTCCACCTAGTGGGGGGGGCGTCCTACACTGCGTCGTCCGATACGTGGTCGCCACTCGAGAACCTTTCTTCCCCAGCGGTTGTCGGTTCGTCGAGCGATGTGGCCTGCCCATTGCCACTTCAGCATGCTAATTCTTCGTGCTATGTTGGTTACACCCGTTCTTCTGCGGATTTCCGTATTCCAGATTCTATCTCGCAGAGAAATCCCGAGCATAGCCCGCACCATAGCACGCTCAGCGACTTTGAGCCTTGATATAAGGCCTACATTTAGGGACCACGTTTCCGTGCCGTAAGTCATCACTGGTAACACACACTGGTCGTAGACCTGTGTTTTCAGACACTGAGGTATGTTGGACGAGCAGATCCTCTTAAGTTTCCCGAACGCTGCCCAACCGAGTTGGATTCGTCGGCTGATCTCTTTCTCGAAATTGGATTTACTTAACTGGACTGTTTGTCCGAGGTAAACATAGTGATCGACAACTTCGAGAATCGCATTGCCAACTAGGACCGGTACAGGAATGACATGGGCATTTAACATGACTTTCGTCTTGTCCGTGTTCATTCGTAAACCCACTAGTTGGGATACCCTGCTGAGATCATTGAGCATTGTGCCAAGGTCCTCCATCGATTCTGCCATAATGACTATATCGTCCGCAAATCGAAGGTGAATGATGTATTCGCCGTTAATGTTGATGCCGAGTCTAGTCCAGTCTAAGAGCTTGAAGACATCTTCCAGTGCAGTGGTGAACAGTTTCGGAGAGATGACATTTCCCTGTCTCACGCCTTTCTGCAACTGGATCGGTTTCGTACTCTTATCCCGGATACGGACTGACATTGTGGCGTTCCTATACAAACACTTCAGCACTTCGATATAGCGATAGTCGATTTGGCACCGCTGAAGGGACTGCAGCACCGCCCAAGCTTCGACTGAATCAAAGGCTTTTTCATAGTCCACAAACGCTAAGCACAGGGGCCGATTATACTCCTCGGTCTTTTGTATAATCTGCTGAAGCGTAAGGATATGGTCTATGGTGCTATAGCCTTTTCGGAAGCCGGCTTGTTCGGGCGGCTGGAAGTCATCGAGCTTGCGCGAGAGTCGATTGGGAATGACCCTCGAGAACAACTTATAAACATGGCTCAGGAGTGAGATGGGTCTGTAGTTCTTTAGAAGAGCTTTGTCACCCTTCTTGAAGAACAGCACCACCACACTCCTGGTCCACGACTCAGTAACGTCGCCCCCGAGGATAACGGAACTAAATAGCTTCTGAAGAGCTATTAAGACTGGCTTGCCGCCCGCCTTCAGAAGCTCTGGCGTAATTCCGTCATCTCCCGGTGCCTTACCGTTATGTAGTTGTTTGAGAGCCATTCTGATCTCGTACAAGCTGATGTCCGGGATTTCTTCGGTATAGTGCCGAGTTAGCTTGGATCTGGGATCTTGGACCAAGCCGACAACAGGATTTCGGGATGATTTGTATAACTGTCCATAGAACCTTTCGACCTCTCCCAAGATCTCACTTTGGGATGAAATGACAGTGCCATCGTCGGTCTTCAGCTTAGTCATTTGGCTTTGCCCAATAGACAGATCTAGACAGCCAGGCCGTTGCCTACCGTAAAAAAAATACTCTTCTTAAACCTCGTTTAAAGAAGGACATGTCGTTCCGCTCGGGAAACACAGGAGCAGGTAGTTCATTCCAGAGCTTGCACGTACGTGGCAGAAATGATCGCTGGAAACGTACTTAGAGTTGAAGACCATAACGTTGCCAGGTGAAATGGATAAACCCTGCTACGATGTCGAGTGGTACGTTGGTAGAATGATGACTGTAGTACCAAGTTAAACAGTTCCTCGGAAGCAGCAGCTCCCCGTGAAATAGTTGGTAGAGTACACAGAGTGACCCAAAGTAATAAACCTCAGTGATACTAAGAGTATATACAAGTCACTCCTTACTACATGAGCAAGAATGGAGGAATTGACATCGAGAGATGAAGGGAAGGCAACGCTTTAAGGCCTGCAATTCTCCCATTCAGAGAGCAAAAAAAGCAGAAGCAAATTGCTAACAGTAATACGTAAATTTTCTGTTGCAGTGGGATACTATGCTGGATGCGGTGGCATATCTACAAAAACCGCTGCAAATGAAAAAAAATAGGAGCATGACCTAGAGTTATCAATTCATCTATTGCATTTATTTCGCGTAAATCAAAGAATGTAATAACATCAAACGAATTACAATACAATTAAACAAATAATCTATTTAACTTTAGATAAGAAAGAAAGAAAAAAATATTGATACATATCGTTAACAGTGTACATAATAATGAAAAATATAATAAAACAACATGCAGGGTGTGTTTGAAATGTATCAACCAGGAGTCCATTGCAGCATATGCTAGGTACAAATTCCTGGCGCTGATTATTATTTAATGTATCTATTTTGGATATCTTTGCTAGAATAATATGAATTGAAACACAAAAAAAACTTCAGGAGAGCGAAAAAATAAGTGTAACCAAGCAACTCGAGAATTTTTTTAAATACTATCACAGTTGATATTTGTATTTGGAAATTTATATGAAGTTAAATTTACGTTTTTGAAGTTTTAAAATCTTAGTATATTCACTAGCAAATCACGATTGAAAAAAAAAACGAAAAATCACCATGCGACCAATTTGTGACGCGCATCATCAGTTGGCGCGTCAAACTCATGGCATCTCGAGCCTCTTCTTTTCTAATCATATGCAAGTACTTCCCGAAGACCCCGTGTCCGGTAAACACCTGAGAAAAATTGACCTACTATACCACATTGGTCAGGCGTGTTGCTTTTATTTCAAGTTTTCTTTCTCTTTATTGATGTAATATGCGTATTTAATCCATTAGTCGCCTTTTTGATACCCACGACCAAGAGAGGGCCTGATGAATTGAAGTCTAACTTCATCCTCGCACGGTAATTAGACGGTATTTAAGTGTTATTAGGCGCGAGCTAACAATTCATGATAAATAAACTGTGACAATTAGTTCGAGCATTTAAGAGTGAAAGGCAATAAAAAGATAGTTCCTTTCACCGTTCTTGTTAGTACTTAATGATTTGTGATGTTTACGCGAGTATTACACATTGTAAATAAAACTAATATGTGGATTTTATCGCGTTTGTATTTGATTTTTGATTGCCCAAAGCGTCGTATAGTTTACAGCATTCATGGTCATTCCATCCGTGACCTTGAACGCTATAGCATTCCAGGTCACGGGCAAGTATTCGAAACGTCAAATACAAACGCGATAAAATCCGTAATTTTATTTACAATTGTTAGTACCTTCTTATTTTTAGAAGACAATCATAGAAAATAATTAGTGCTAATCAAGTCATTTGTAAATAATACTTAGTAGTGGAATGGCAAATCATTTAATATTGTAATAAAAGTAAATAATTTAGTATAGGTACTTATTGATCACACAAAATTGTATGATCTATCTTATCACAGACAAAATGAATAATTTCTTCATCAACATTGTCACTGTTGGGCTCGAGCATTCTTCACAATAGGAGTGCAATTGATCTTAATATACCTTGCTGGTCAGATAGGTTGATATAGAGCTTTATTTCGAGTTTTCCTTCTCTTGTATAAATATTATATGCCTGTTATATTCCTTAGTCGTTTCTTACGACAGCTACGGGCAATAAGGGGTGGTAAAAATGAAAAAAAAAAAAACCCAACAAATGAAAAAACTCAATACCAAACTGTCTGACCAGGGTAGTATAGTAGGTCAATTTCACTCCTATTGTGGAGGAGGCCCGATATACAGGGTGTATTAGGTTATGGAGCACTGTTCGAGTATGTTGTAGTTTAACGGTCATAGATCGTAATTAGAATGTACATTACACAAAAAACAATATAACATAAAAGTTATAGTGATTTAAAAAAAATGAGTCTAAGAGTCTATGCCTTAAATGTTACGTATTATGTAGGCATGTACAGACAGAATCCATGTAGGCATGGAAAGCTTCGACAGTATAATTTCATTAATTCATACCTAGAATTGAGCAAACGTTTCAATGACAGTGTAGGCACAACGGCGAGCAGTCAACGGTCATAGGCCGATCAGCGGTTTTAAAGCGAAGTTTGTTTTGCTTATGTGAATTTAATCATTGATTTCTTCAATTTCTAATTAATAGTTAACAAAGTACGAATATGTTGCGTATTAAGTATCATTGACTTTATACATTTCAATCAGATTTACACGAAAAAGCGATGACAAAATTGAAAACTTTACATGTCTCTAATTCCTTAACGAATCGATATTTTTCGTGATTTTTTTTTCATGGGTTCCTACTACCATTGCCTAGCTCTCTTTTGACTAGTTGGCCCATAACCTTATATAGATCCTGTATATAAGCTAAAATGAAATTACTACATGAATCCCCTATAACACCCAAAAAGTCATCAAAATCGGTCCAGTCATTAAGGAGGTATTCAGTCACATACATACACGTATGTAACTGAATACACACTCGTATGCGTGACAGAAGTGTTAAATACATACAGATTTGATTTCGATTATTACCTTACTTATTAAGGTAATAATCGAAATCGAAAGGCGTAACTTATTACGCAGGTGCCAATTTTTAAACGGTTTTAAATTTATATTTTAATCGGTTTTATTTATAGACATATCATATATAAAATATGGTGATTCAATGTATGTATAGTGTAATATATAAATATTTGATTTGTATACATACAGTCATAACATTGATAATAACTTAAGCGATTTTGTTAAAATAACCTAACAAGTTAATCAGGTTCACGATTTAGTTGTTTTATTATGATACAAGATCAATGACCTGTGATTTATTTTATTTATATACTAGCTGAGCCAGCAAATGTTGTTCTGTTCAAATAAAATAAAAGGAATTCTCCTTGAAACAAAAATAAAAGTTTATAATTAACAAATGAAAAATAGAGGTTGATCGCAGAAGGGTGAAAATTAGGGTTGTATGTATTTTTGAATTAGATATCATGAAAAAACAAAAAAAAATATCTAAAAAACAAAAAAAAATAAAGAGTGGACCACCCTTAACATTTAGGGCGATGAAAAATAGATGTTGACCGATATGCACACGAAATTTCATGAGAAATGGTCTAGGTATTTCGGATGAGTTTAATTGCAAACACCGTGACACGAGAATTTTATATATTAGATTTTATACCATATGATTTTTATTTAAATAAATATTTTAGTCGAATTTATTTAGATATATATTAATAAAAAATAAATAATGAAAATTATATAAAAAATTACAAAAAGAGAATAATAATAACACCGAGATTCGAACCGACGCTGTTTGAATGCCACAAAACCCAAAATTAAAACCGGCCGTCTCCTCAACTGAGCAATCGTAACTCATGACATTGACAACGAAATTTAAATTCATATTCTTTTAAAATTAAATGTCATTATATTAAATTAAGTTAAGTTTTACTAAAAACATGGACAAAACAACATTTTCTATAAATAAAACCTAGCTAGATCGATTTTTTGGACCCGAAACCTCTAGTATGCCAAGTTTCAACAAAATCGTTGGAGCCGTTGCCGAGATCCTGAATATATATATATAGGTATATATACAAGAATTGCTCGTTTAAAAATATAAGATAGATTCACTCGAAGAAGCAATTGAGCAATCTAGAAAAACCTCAAACGCACAGTACGATATATCGAATAGGAATAATAGTTTTTTATGCTGACGAGACGTGTATCATAGCCTGGGCTATGACACTGGAAGTGAGGGTAAGCTTAACCACTTTTGGCATAGAGGAGATGAGAAAGACAAATCGCGGCAACAGTGCCTCTAATTTATCTATCCTAAGGACTAAAATAAGACGGAAGCTTCTTTTCTTAGCAGTATCGTGAACCCGTCGGAAACATCTGTGTCGACTTGACGGTCCGGCCCGCTCCTCTAAATAGGAGGCGAGAAGTGGTTATGATTATTAATAAATATTATTATGTATAAAATGAGTAAGAATGACGTTTTGTGAATACATTGTCCTAAATAATGACTGTTTTCATAACTGTTGTGGTAACAAAATTGCACTTAAGTATTGCATAAGATTATTTCATTTAAAATACGAAAACTTATAATATTGATAAGGGTTCTCAAAATAATAATTACAAGAACATAAGCAATGGGATACTGTAGGCACGGCTTCAATTCATCCATCCATCAGCCTATAGATGTTGACTGTTGGACATAGGCCTCTCCAAGATAATGTCAATCGGAAGGGTCTTGTGCCACTTCCATCCAACGGTTCCCTGCTACTTTTATCATATTATTAGTCCATCTAGTAAGGGAACGTTCTACCCTGCGTCGTCCGATTCGTGGTCGCCACTTGAGAACATTTCTTCCCCAACGGTTATCGGTTCTATGAGCGAAGTGGCCTTCCGAATGCTAATTCTTCGGGCTATGTTGGTTACGTCAATTCTTGCCATTTACCGGCTTTTATCACATAGAGAAAAACTTCACTCACATAAATACTTAACAGAGCGCTTCCTATAGCACGTTGAACGACTTTGAACAATTTTATGAGGCGGACATTTAGAGACTATGTTTCAGTGCAGTATGTCATCGCTGGTATCACAGACTGGTTATAGACCTTTACCAGACACTGCGGCATATTGAACGAGAAGATCCTCTTAAGTTTCCTGAACGCTATCGCTCCGAGTTGGATTCGTTGGCTGACCTCTACCTCGAAATTGGATGCACATAACTGTCTTGTTTGTGCTGGGTAAACATAGTGATCGACAACTTCAAGAATCTCATACCCAACTAGGACCGGAACTAGGCACAGCTTTTAAGGTATATATTGATAATTAACATTTTTGATAACCTTTAAAACGATACCCAAATTGATATAAATGATTTGGTGTCATGAATATTTATTTAAAATTTGTAACTTATATTAATGACCCTGAAATGAATACTGTTTTTGAAATCAATGTTCTGTTATTACTAGGACACCACAGAACATATTAAGTTCAAAATTATCAATTAACCATATTAGCAAAATTTTAATGCGGTATGGAAACAGCTATAAATACTATCAACTTTACATAGATCTGGCCCTCTATCTGATGCCATCTAGTTAACCATTACATGCTCATATAGGGTTGACGTCAGGCAGACGGCTGCTCATAAAACTGTTGCCAAAAAACTTGCAATATGTGTTATAAAAAAGAGAATACATGGTGTCGAACCAGAGTTTTTTTTTTATTGCATACGAGCAAACAGTACACCTGAAAGTAAGTGATGCTGCCACCCATGAACCTTTGTAAGGCCGTTGCCTTCCGTAAAGATAATGAAGCGAGTGTGAATACGCGCAATGAGGTTCGGTGATACTAAAGGCACGGTATAGTCATCTATCAGTAATGTATCTCGGTCGTAACCTTGAATTAAATGCCTACATCCGCGCGGTACGTAAACATGTGATAGGGCTGCCCGCTTCCAGCATTTTTATTACATTTGCCTACTTTGTTTCCATTTAGTTTTGTATATACTTTTCTTATATTATAAACAAATAAAATACTATGTGAATTGAATAGGAAGTGTTCAATAAGAATGCGTGTTCATTTTTGATTGGTAGTTTTAATTAAAAAAACATGTTTATGTTTAAATAACAAATCGGTCTTATAAATTTGCGACCGAAAAATATTTGCGCCTCGACTGAGACGTACGAAATGCTTTATTATTCAATTTTAAAGTATAAAAAATCCGCATTCTGATATAAAGCTTAATTTAAAAAATATCGGTTGTCTGTAAAGTCGGTTTACTGACGATAGTTGAACGTGACAACGTCGTAAGAAAATACGGATGGAATGGTTTCATTTTTCAAAAGAAAATTTTAATTTTATTTGTTTGATAGATATTTTGTATGGATCAATATATGCTACTTGTCATATTAAATATGTGTATAATTATGTATTTTTAGTGAGAAATTCGCGCCGTTATTGTTAAAAACAACAACACACCGTCCGTTCGTCATAGGGATGTGAAAATAATCGATTTTTAAAAAAATCGATTATTTATCGTTTATTTTTTGTAATAATCGATTTTTACAATCGATAATTTTTTGTAATAATCGATTTTTACAACCGATAATTTTTCTGTAATAATCGATTTTTACAATCGATTATCAAAATAGGAAAAATCGATTATTAATCGTTTATTTTTTTGTAATAATCGACTTATACAATCGATTATCAGAATAGGAAAAATCGATTATTAATCGATTTTTTACTATTGATTATTAATCGATTATTCACATCACCACAATCCTGTTGGGAGAAAAAATCGATTATTTATTTTTAATTAATCGATTATTTTATAATCGCTTATTTATTTTTAATTAAGCGATTATTTTATAATCGATTTATTTTAAAGAACAAAAATCGATTATTTTTCCTCCAAGTCACATCCCCTGCCGCAGTGACGAACTTCGTCACTGCGGCACAGTCGCGACTGTCTGCATGCCGAGCGCACGCCGAGATCGAGGCGCGTAGGTATAGCTCGCGTTTCGTACGTTTGTGTGAAGATGGATTACTGATAGATAATATTACCGTGCTAAAGGCGTCACTAAGACCCACCACACGCAACACCCTCAGAAATTTGTTACTACTCAACGTCGATTTTCTACGAGAGTGTGGTAATACCACGGATGGACCGGCCCGTGGCTGTCGACAGACAACTGTCAACAGTGTAGTCCTACCACTACAAAGGGATAAGTAATTAGGATAAGAGCAAGGTAGTGATAATGATGAATATTATAATTTTTTTAAATGTTTCTGACAACGACAATATAATCTTTATTATAATTAGGGTATATCAAAGGATCTCATAGCATTAAAGTAGAATTAATTGCAATATTTAAAATGGGACTATTAACTTTCTATGAAATTTCCAAATTTTGTGGATAATAAATAATATAAAATTATGTTATGTATTAAAAGGTATTTTTTTGACATTGCGAAACATCGCATAATTGCATTAATTTTAACATTTTAGTAAGTATATCGTTTTGAGGGTTATTTGCGCCTCTAAGAACAAAAAATATATAAGAATAGTAGTAGTTTATATTATCGCACAAGCGTATCTTTATCAAAATGTAAAAGCAGTTGTAAGTTACTGTTATATGTGTGGTCTTCCACTTGTGATGCAGATTATTCATACGCGTCTTTTAATTATTATTTTTAATTTCAATTACGTGATTAGATAATTCTTATGTAATACATTTTTTTTTTCAATATTAAAAATAAACCAAATTTAAGATACTCATTATAGCCATATATTTTTAATTCGATTGGCATTTAATAATATAAAACCCAAAATAAGATAAAACCCAAGATTTTACGAAAAAAATGAGTTTATAATTTTTTTTAATTGTTCCCCCACTTCAAAAATTTCAAAAAAATTCTGAAGTACCCTCTGTATTTAAGAAGTTTCCAAGTATTTATTAGTAATAAAAATACAAGCTTGATAAAACCCAAGATTTTACAAAAAAAAGAGTTTTTAATTTTTTTTAAATTGTTTCACCACTCCAAAAAATTCGAATAAATTCTGAGGTATAGAGGGATATAAAAGATATTTTCTGACAAATTTTGGTGAGTGACATAATTCAAAAAGGTTTAAAAGAAAAAGATTTTAATTTTCTTTTCTTCGTTAAAAATCGACTTTCTTTGGAAAATCATAATCATATGATTTTTTCATGTTTTGGACTTGTAAGAATCAGAAAAAAAATCATCATAATTTAATTCTCAATTTTACTATATATAAAAATAAAAATAATTTCGATTAAATAGTTTTTTGTTAATTTCTCGGGTACCGTTTGAGTTAAAGGGCTAAAAATTTAGGTGAATTATTTTCATTCGATACCAAATCGACCCCCTAAGTATAACTCAAAAAAGCAATGGGGGCAGAATTCCCATGTTAATCCGGCTATGCCCTTTATGCCCATTTAAATATAACAAAGCATCTTTTTTCATTGTTGTGTTAGAGCTTATAAAATGTTCCAGTTTTTAAATTTATAAATGTAATAAGTTTGTCATATTTATGGTCATTAACATACATATTGATTAAGGTATTACTACAAAATTTATTTTCTCTAGTATTATCTATTTAGGTCTTTCTTCGTGTGGTGACGGAGCAACAATACAATTCACCACCCCTCTTTTGCCTATGCGGTAAAAGACGACTTAAGTGATAAAAAATGTATTTAAAATCTGTGCAAGAGAAGAAAAACCTAAAATGTAACCCTATACCAACACGTTCGATTAGGGTGGTATAGTAGGTCAACCTCCCTTCTATTATGGAGGAGGCCCGAGCTCAGCAGTGGAACGTATATGACTTGAAATGATGATGATTTAAATATTTTAGTAGTCCTTTTACAATACCTGCTGGCAAATAAAAGGAGGTGACATAACACTTTCTTAGCCCATTAATATATAGTATTTTATGTATTTAATATACTCCAGTTCCTACCTTTATGTGAGCTGACTGTATAACTGACATCTTCAAATAAAATATGCACCGGTGGTCGCTTCGCAATACGATTTAAAGCCTTCAAAGTAGATCCAGCTCGTTCCAATGCGGCAGGCGTCCATTGGCTTTCTTGTGCCTCTTCTAATACAATCGGATTAGGGTGAGATGAACAGGTGATATTAGCCAAAGCTGCAGCTGCTATAGCTTTTCGAACTAACGGAACCTCATGTGTATTGGACATGATAATTTCACTATAAACTCATATGAATTTTCCACAAAAATAGGTAACTCACTAATAATGAAATAGTATATTTTTGTTCATAAATATTTATCCATATAGGTACATTTAAATTTTAAATAAGTATTCTTATAATAAATTTAATCTTTTATTTGTAACATAAAATCATTAGTAGCATTAAGAATATAGCATTTTATTTATTATATTATTTTTGTGATAGAATGTTCTAATTTATTATGTTCGAGTAAACATCGATATCGTAACCGGTGCGCCAGAGTCGCAATACAGTAATCGCGTCTGTCTCGAAGCAGTGACACAACACTACTAACCGCTTACGTGTATTAAGAAGACCCGATAAAGGCGTTATTAACTTAATTGATATATTAGTGATGTGACATATACGAATATCCACTAATTAAAATAATCGTTATGAATATTTTTATGATCTTTTTCCTGTTGTCCTCTATAATATATATTTGCGGTTAAGGTTAATTATTAAGTAGTTATGAGGCTGGAATAGCGATTAACTTTATTTAATTAAGTTTTAATTGCTTAGCTATAGTGAAAGCCTACCGTACCGCCAATGAAGGATTAAATTTTTAAAATTATAAAATAAAAAATGTTATTTGTTAGAAAGTGGTGTATGTGGTAGGACCACCACACAGTGTATATCTACAGCAGTGGGCCGGTCCGTCCAGGATAGTACCAGGCTCCCGTAGAAAATCAATGTTTGAGTAGTAACAATTTGTTAGTACACTTCATTCGATGAGCAAAAGAGCCGAACGCTCAACTTTCTGAGGGTTTTTGCGTGGGTTTCGGTGATACCTTTAGTATCCTCGAACAAGCATTCATACTGCCTTCACTTTCCTCACGGTAGGCAGCAACTTAGCAACGATCCATGAGTAGCAGTATAACTACTATCAGGTGTGCTGTTCGCTCGTTTGTCACCAACAGCAATAAAAAAAAAGATGTTTCTGACATTCAGGATACGTTTTTCATGAATGTATTAAATTAAAAGACGTCTTCTTATGCTTCTGATAAATATGCCATATAATGTTGGACACGGATCTCTTTCAGATAAAAGGTAATTAACTGACTACATCACGTTGGCTGGATGAATTAGCATAGTAGTTTATTTCTATTTAGTCCGGCACCCGCGGAGAGGTTAACCTAGCGACGGTGATCAGCGTCCCGGGGGGACGTCGATGGGAGAGGGTACTCCCTCGGGGTATTCCGTCGAGTCGACCACTGCAGTCAAGAAACTCTGCACCGGTGGTCGGCCCAACGACGAAGGCGATGTGCTTTATGAGTAGGTTACAGGGCCCCGCGCCGCTCCTCTGTCGCTCCGGACGGAACCGGGCGGTAGATGCGCTGACCGTAGCCCACCCAAAAAAAAAAATAGTAGACTATTTCTAATACTTTTTTTCTTGAAGTATGCTCTTTTCTTAAATCCCTTTATCATCATCTCAGTTCATATACGTCTCAATATTGAACTCGAACCTCTTCCATTGTGGGAGAGAATTTGACCTACTATACCACGTTGATCACACGTGTTAGCATAAGTTTTCGTATAGAATTTTCCTTCTCTAATATCGATGTTATCTGCATATTATGCCCTTAGTTATCTTTTACGACACCCACGGGCAAGGGAGCGGATGGTCAATTGTATTTTTAATCTGTCATCACATGGAAATTCTTAAATAGCTTTTTATGAAATGCAAGGAAAATAAAGGTCTGTTAGCCTTTGTATTCTTACTTTATTTTCACATGGAATAAATAATAAAAGGAAAAAGTAATTAGAAAAATCAACGAATATTAATTTATTGCAAAGAATAAGGCACAGGATATATTTAATTTGATCAATACTATGAACTAGTGGTAGGACCACGATATTAACAGTTGTCAGTCTACAGCCTCGGGCCAGTCCGTCCGGAGTAGTACTACACTCTCGAAAATGTCGTCCGAGTTGTAGCAATTTGTTACTGCGCTTCGTTCGGTGAGCGAGAGAGCCGACAGCCCAACTTTGTGAGTGTGTTTGTGTGTGGTGGGTTTTAGGGATGCCTTTAGTATCACCGAAACTCATTGCACGCATTCACACTCCCTTTAGTTTCTTCGCAGTAGGCAGCGGCCTTGCAAAGGTCCATGAGCGGCGGCAACACTTACCATCAGGTGTACTGTTTGCTCGTTTGCCACAGTTTACAATCAAAAAAGAAACTATATAATCTTCTAACCATGTATACAACCAACGATTAAGTTAGATAGTTCGTAATTGAATTCATAAAAGGCATAGTGATCTAGGCAGTGAACATTGGTGCCGAACTTCGTAGATATGATCCCTGAGCAGAACTTTTCATTGCATGTTCCATAAATCATTTTCATCCAGTTGCGCCAGTGACCGATTAGTTAGGAAATGAACGTTTGATGTGGTATAGAAATGTGATTATAGCAGTGTTGAAGACGAGGTTTTGATTTAGGGCCAAGAAATGCCTAGGAAAAGATGGATGGTCTGTCTCAAGTATGACATGACATGGGCAGACAGGGAGTGATTACAGAGATGACGTCTGATGGGGTTGTATTGAAGGATAAGACATATTACATCGACCCCAAATAATTGGAAAATGAGCACGATAATGATAATGAAAGAAAGTTCTCTACAATGCAAATAATTATTATATCTTACAGTGGGATACATTTGAGCTCATATACGTCCCACTGTCTCGAGCCTCCTCCATAATAGGAGGGAAATTGATTTACTATACCACGCTGGTCAGAGGTGTCGGTATAGGATTTATTTCGAGTTTTTCTTTTCGCGCACAATTGTTCTATGTATATTTGATCCCTAAGTCGTCTTTAACGTCACCCATGCGTAAAAGAAGGGGGTGGTGAATTAGATTCTCATTCCATAACCACAAAGAAGTGAGATGTTGTTTAAAATAATAAATTTTCTCGTATCTTTACAGATGTATTTCCTAGTTTTTATCATATTAAAAGTCTATTCGCAATTTCATCCAATTCTAATAGAATAGTACTTGTCTACGAAGTTAGCATCTGTGACTTTTAAAAATAAATGACATTCTAATACTGGACCAGATGGCAGGACATTTGATTAGTTCTGATTTCCTATATCGATTAATATAAACTTGCATTATTATAAAATCTAAATATGTAAATTTCAAAAGACTGAGCACATATTTATAGAAAAAATTGTGGATTCTGGTTTGGAGGTAATGGTAAGGGAGATAATGGTAAGAATATGTGGTGAGATTCGTCTCGGCTTAGATACGTCCCACTGTTTGGCTCGAGCCTCCTCCACAGTAGGAGGGAAATTGATTTTACTATGCCATGTTGGTCAGACATGTTGATATAGGGTTTTATTTCGAGTCTTTCTTCCTTAGATGTTATATTATATCACTTAGTTGTCTTTTATGACATCCATGGGCAAGATGTGGAAGTGGTGAATTGTATTTTTACTCCGTCACCATACAGAAAAATGTGTGAGATTAGTCCTGTATAATAGACTGGATAGATCGCCGACTGTACGACAGTTTAAATAACGTGTTGTATATCAAGCATTACGAGTTCAATATCCAATATAATTTTCCCGATTGTCCTAATCGTTGAGCGATGAAAAGACGTTTTAAAATTTCTCTGTGATATAGTTAAACATATATATTTTAGTGTTTTATTTTTTTTTTTTGTGGGTGGGCCGCGGTCGGCGCGCCTCCGCACCACTCCGTCCGGGGCGACAGAGGGGCTTAAGCACGCAACTCCCGCGACCCACCCGAAAACCACGTCGCCTTCGTCGTTGGGCCGACCACTGGAGCAGCGTTAACTTGTCGTCAGTGGTCGGCCCGACGGAATACCCCCTATTGGGGTACCCTCCCATCGACCGACGTCCCCCCCTCGGGGAGGACGTCGGTCTTTCCTCACGCGGTCGGCTTCTCGGCGGGTGACGGACTAATCCCCGGTCACGTCACCCACGGCCTCGGCTAAGGCGGCATGAGGCGCAGATATTTGCGCCTGCGCCGCCCCAGTCGCCGGTGGCGGATCTCCTCATCGAGGCTGCGCTCCTCACGCAGGCGATCCGCCGATATATATTTTAGTGTATTGAATATCAGCTAATTCTTGTGCTTAATAAAAAGTTTGAGTCAACATTTGGTTTATGATTTTGAGCCAAATTTTATAGATTGTGTCAACCTTCAATCATTCTTGGGAACGCAATCGTAACAGAACACTGAGTGGATTTTTCAACATCCTTGCCCGTAATACAAGGGTTTTTTACCGTTGTATTGCGTGTAAATTTACAAACATTTAAATAAATCGCACAAAACATTGTTCTATAAGGCAATCGAACCTATATATCTTCGCACGGTACGTCGATATTTTAACCATTACGCAGCATTTACTATTATTTATTATTGTTTATAATTAATATGTCTACATTAACAATTTTATGTTTAATTGTTTAGTATTATAATGTTAATAATGACTTAGAATTAATTGATTTGGAAATGTTTTATGCGTTGGCGTTTTAAATTTAGTAAATCAGTAAATAAAACTACTTTTACGGATTTTATCGCAATTCATCGTTATTGCAGAGACTTGTTGGACGTCAGACATGCGAGTCCGCCCGTTACCATGAACGCTGTAAAGCCGCTGCCGAAACGTCAAACAATCATAAATCAAAAACAAACGCGATAAAATCCATAAAAGTAGTTTTATTTACAATGTGAAGTGCTCGCGTAAACATCAGATATCATTAGTAAATAAGTGTTTATATCAAGCTCGCTAATTTGGATGACAAGGTAATAAAACGATAAATTAAGGATTCTCACTTCTATGTTATCTTGCGGGTAACTGGACCGGGGAATAGTCCGTCATCCGTATAGAGCCTGACGTGAAGGGGGTATCAGGAAGAGAGGACACCCAAAAGGGTAACGGCGTAGCGGAGGCAGTGCCGCCGGTTATGTGGTTGCGTGCCGTTCTTTCATCGGCCCGGACGGTTACACCATAGCCTGCCAAATCAAAACTATGTCATCTCAAATATTATTTTATAGTTTCACTATAGTTTGTCTATGTACTAACCAGATTGAGACAAACATCTTCACTTGCGACAACATTAATGGCTTATCATGGTTATATTAGTGCTATTCTGAGGTATGGCTTGATACTATGGGGTAATTCGACTGACGCTTATAGGGTATTTCTGACTCAAAAGCCCTGCATCCGAGCCATAGCTGGTATTTCTCCTTATGAATCATGTAAATAATATTAAAAAAAAAATTGGCGTGTTAACCTTAATTTGCATGTATATCTACGAAATAAGCACATTCGTAAAATGTAATAGCGACTTATTCTGTACTGCAAAGGATAAATGGCCGCGCAATATCAAAAATCTTCACAGATTAGTTATAGAATCTCGACCACGTTCTACCAAGTTCATGAAAAATTGCTATTCTATGTGTATATTAATTTATAACAAATTACCAGAATATATCAAGACACTTCCTTTTCCACAATTTAAAAAACAAAATCATGGTTATTAGGAAAAAATTATTACGAAGTTCACCACCCCTTTTCTTACTCGTGAATATCGTAATAGACGACTAAAGGATAAAATATGCATATCACATCTATGCAAGTGAAGGAAAACTCGAAATATAAACCTATACCAACACTACTGACCAGTGTGGTAAAGGAGGTCAATTTCCCTCCCATTGTGGAGGAGGCTCGAGGCCCAATTTTTGTTTCTAAGATCTTTTCTATAAATAATTCTTATATGTAAATGGCTTCATGTTATTATTCAACTCGTTATTATATTTCTTTCCGGTTGTTAGTTTCCTAAAATGATTAAATAAACAACAAAATAGGATATCATAATACTTTATATTTACGCCCGTATTACGTATGTAAAATAAATCTTTATCAATTTTATCGCGTATGTATTTGACGTTAACTTTCCCGACATTTCGAACACTTTTTAGTCTTTGTTTGGGAAGACTAAGACGTTTCACGTTCAACAAGTAATCGTTATTGTCTTGCAGTCTTATACCAGTCAAAATTAAGAAGACTGCCGTAAGACTGCAAGCTATTATGATAACTTTTTGTATAGATTTGACTCCAACAATAATTAAATATTATTTTATTCAACATTCAGTAAGATAAGGTAAGCTGTCTACTAAATTTCATTTATTGGTATACCTACCCTAGCAGTTTTCTTGCGAGGTCTTTCTCATCTTGGCCACTTCTCGATCCGGTGGTAGCATATTAAATTGCCAGGCTGGCCACAAACGTCAAGGATTCGATATCCGTTGTCGACCCAATGGTGAAGGGGAAGGAATGGAGCGGTGGGTTATGGGATCGCGCGCCGACGATGACTTGTTGGATGTGCGACATCTTAGTCCACCCGTGACCATAAACGCTGCAAAGTGTTCGCAACGTCAGGTAATCAAAAATCAAATACAAAACGCGTTAAATTCCGTAAAATAGTTTTATTTACAATAAAAAATAATTGATGAAATAATAAAAATTTCATTAAAATTAGAAAAGTGAAAACCAAGAATCGAACCGGGCTATATGGATTAAGCGATTGCTCGATTTTGAAACAGCTATTTTTATGCTTGATTGCGATGTAAAAAAATACCTTTACATTCTAATTATCCTTTTTTCATTGCCCGAAAATACCGATAATACGAGATTTCCTATAAATGAAACCTAGCTATATCAGTTTGCGGGTGATCGGACCGGGGACTTTAACCGTCACTCGCAGAGAGGCTGACCGCGCGACGGCGACCGACGTCCCGGGACAGAGACGTCGAGAGGTGAGGTTACCCGAAAGGGTGTTCCGTCAGGTCAACCACAAGGAACTCGGCATTGGTGATCAGCCCTACAATGAAGGCGACGTGAATACGGTTATGAGCCCACCCGCCGTCCTTTCGTCTCCCCGGACGGAATGGACAGCGTGTGTGCCTACCATAGCCCATCCGTAAGAAAAAGCTATATCAATTTATCGTCCCCGAAATTTTCTACATAATAAATTTCATAGAAATTCTTCCAGTCGTTTGCGAGATGTTGAATATATGTATAGAAATATACAAGAATTGCTAGTTTAAAAATATTAGATAATAGCAACCCACCCTCGCTTCGCTTCGGTTATAGTCGTATTACCCGCGTAGTGCCCGTTCCCGTGGGAATACCGGGATAAAATATAGCCTAGTTTACGCCCTGATATTATAGCTTTCCATTGGTGGAAGAATTTTTGAAATCGGTTAAGCCGTTTTGAAGATTACCCAGAACAAACAGACAGACAGACAGACAAAAATTTTTTAATCGCTATTTTAGGCATAGGTGTCGTGCAAATAACCGTGTGAGCATGAAAAAAGCCTATTATTTTGACATTACAAACAGACACTCCAATTTTATTTATTGGTATAGATATTCATGCATCTTTCAGTCGTCTTTTATTATCACCTTCATAGAAAAGGAAGGGGAGGTGAATTGCATTTTAACTCCAACTATTGGCTAATTGTTTTATTATCTGAAATTAAATAAAACACAATGATTCATTACTGTGTTAAATGAAAAAAGAATTTAAACATTTAATTTATAACCACACTGTAGCAGTAAATTATTTAATCAAATGGAGAAGAAAATACATTTACTTAGAAAAGAAAACGTGCTATTTGGACGATGTTTTTCACTTGTGCCTACAATTTTTATTGTGGTTAATGGTCCTTGAGGAAAAATATGGTGGCTGAGAAAATACAAATTACTATTAAAAGTAAAGGTTTTGTAGATCTGACATTAAAATGGTAATTTCCTGATGGTTTTGAATTTAAATTAAAATTTAAACTTGGAAATAGATTTTAATATGTGCTACCGAAGTCAACTTGATTTAGCCAAATCTATATCGTATTCTATAGAGATTAAAGTCACAGCATCAGTTCTCGTGGACCGCTAAGTAGGTGAAGAAAGGGTATGTAGCAGTTTATGGAGCCCCATGCCGCTTTTAATTTATATTTAAGAGTGGTAGGACCACACTGTCGATAGTTATCTGTCTACAGCCGCGGGCCGGTCCGTCCGGGGCAGTACCACACTCTCGCAGAATATCGACGTCTGAGTAGTAGCGATTTGTTACTGCGCTTCGTTCGGTGAACGAGAAAGCCGGAAGCCTAACTTTCTGAGGGTGTTTGCGTGTGGAGGGTTTTGGTGGTGCCCTTGGTATCACTGAGCCTCAATGCACGCATTCACACTCCCTTCACTTTCTTCGCGGTAGGCAACGGCCTTGTAAAGGTCCATGAGCGGCAGCAACACTTATCATCAGGTGTACTGTTTGCTCGTTTGCCACCGTTTGCAATAAAAAAAAAATATATTAGCGCCCTGGACAGTTGGAAGAGTTATGATGCAAAAAATAAAAAAAAAGGTTATATGTTATTTTGTGCTCAAGTTGTGAGCTGACGTTTAGATTCAGTTTGATTTTGGCACCTATGCCAATGTCTATAAGTAATCTATAAGTAAATTGAAGACGCACGATCATTATATTGCTTACAATAATAATATAAATTATATGCGCTTGTAGATGTCGTAGACGTATAGGTAATCATATAAAATGAAGGTAATTTTGCTCTTGAGTTTTTTAGACTGGTGAAAAGGTAGCTAGCACTAAAAATACATTACCTTTATATATTTCTTTTCTGTGTGGTGACGTAAGAGTAAGAATACAATTCACCATTCCCTATCTTGCCCGTGGATGTCGTAAAATATGACTATAGGGATATAATATGCACATAGCATCTGTGCAAGAGAAGGCAAACCCGAAATGAAATCTTATACCAACATGTCTGACCAGCATGGTACAGTAGGTCAATTTCTCTCCCATCGTGGAGGAGGTCCGAGGCCAACAGTGGGACGTACGTGGACTGCGATGATGATGATGACATATTTCTTGTGTACGTGTGTATGTCATTGAACTCCTCCTAAACGGCTGAACCGATGTTGATGTAATTTTTTTGTGTGTTCAAGGGGATTCGAGAATGGTTTAGATTCACAATTAAAACTGGTAGGTGGCGTTGATGTCGATTTCAAGGCAAATTCCTTTTATTTTATTTGAACAGAATAACGTCTGTTGGGTCAGTTAGTTATTACTTCGAGTTAATTAACATATATCGATATTTATTGATAAAAAACTAGGATCGAAGATTCTCGTTGAAGAACTCATTACCAGTGGTCGGCCCAATGGCGAAGGAGAAGGAATACGGTGGGTTATGGTACCGCACGCTGCCCTTTCGTCACCCTGGCCGGAATGAACGGCGTGTGCACTGACCATCATCATCATCATCATCATCGCAGCCCACATACGTCCTATTGTTGGGCTCGGGCCTCCTCCACAACAGGAGGTCATTTGAGATCATTTATATTATGCTGATCAGACATGTTGGTATAGTGTTTCATTTCGAGTTTTCCTTCTCTTGCACAGATGTTATGTGCATATTATATCCCATAGTCGCCTTTTACGACATCCACGGGCAAGATAGGAAGTGGTGAATTGTATTCTTACTCCGTCACCACACGGAACTGACCATACACTGACCATAGTCCACCTAAAAAAAGGACTCGAAAATTCTAACTAATACTTAACAGTTGCGTAATTTAACAATAAGATTTTATTTTGAAGATTATTCACCACAGTATCCGTAATTTAAGACAATAAAAAGAGGAAGACTTCCGATCTGTCATAAAATAAGGGGTTTTACTTAATTTTTGCTTCGGTCAGAGTGCACCAGGTTGTTAGCCGTAAAACTGGACAGGCACTTAAATTTTTTACAACGGCTGTACAAAGACAAGATTTTATTACTAACTGTAACGTAATGTGTTATAAAACCAATATGGTGGTTTTAACTGTGAGGTGATTTTTTAATATGCTATTTCTGGTCGTTTATTAGTTCTTCTTCTCAAATTACATCTTATTATTTCGTAACGGCCTTCTCTAGAGATAGGCGGTTAAATTACTTCATCAAGCTGTCTACACAGATTAGCGTGGACTTTTATTTCCAATTCTCACTCGCCGAAAAAACCACGTTATCAGCTTATGTCCCTTAATTGATTTTTAGGAATTCCACGGGAAAGGAATATGTAATGACAATATTTATAGCAATATTTATTTAAGATAGCAAAATTTTAAAATCTTACTGACGGAATATTATTCAATTCTATTCATTATCAGTGTATTATGTTATTTAAGATCTTGTATATAATATAAGGGGTATCGACGAGACCTGGGTTTTGGGCGTTTTATAATAAAAAGGTATATTCATAAGAAAAATAAATATTATAAAAGAATATGTTTCGTCTAAATTCGTATATATCCCACTGTTAGGCTTCTCTCTCCTCCATAAGAGGAGGGAAATTAACATTCTTTACCATGATCGTCAGATGGTTTGCTATAAGATTTTACGTTGCGTTTCCCTTCATTTGCATAGATGTTATGTGCATATTATATCCCTTAGTCATTTTGCAATACTCACGGGTAAAATAAAGGCGTGGTGAATAATGTTCTTACTTTGTATGTGAGTTTATGACAACTATATACTTTAATTTTCAACTTTATCTTATACTAGCAACCCGTCCTCGCTTCGCTTCGGTTATAGGTTATAGTCGTTTTACCCGCGTAGTTCCCGTTCCCGTGGGAATACCGGGATAAAATATAGCATAGTTTACGCCCTGATATTATAGCTTTCCATTGGTGAAAGAATTTTTGAAATCGGTCCAGCCGTTTTGAAGATTACCCGGAACAAACAGACAGACAGACAGACAGACAAAAATTTTTTAATTGCTATTTTAGGCATAGGTGTCGTGCAAATAACCGTGAGAGCATGAAAAAAGCCTATTATTTTGACATTACAAACAGACACTCCAATTTTATTTATTGGTATAGATATTCATGCATCTTTCAGTCGTCTTTTATTATCACCTTCATAGAAAAGGAAGGGGAGGTGAATTGCAACAGCGACGACAGCGGAGCGCTGACGGGACCGCGATGCGGCGTGAATGTCACAATGCGATCGTAATGAGCCTTTAACACCACCTTGCACGATCGAGACGTTGATATGCGCCAAGCGCGGTGAGTTTGTGCGATATTTCCTATGTTAATTTGTATATTACAATTGCTTACAGTGCGCCAGCGCCGCGTAGTTGTCCCACCCCGTCCGCTGTTTGACCAAAGCTTTACCATCTTTTCTCCTTTGTGACGCAAGTGAAGTTGCACGGGTCAGCTAGTTATATAATATTTGCCAATGTATACATAATCATGACAATTTTAAAGTAATTTGACAACGTCTTCATCATCGCAGCCCGCATACGTCCCACTGTTGGGCTCGGGTCTCCTCCATAATTGGAGGGAATTTGAACCTACTTATACCATGCTGTTCAGACATGTTGGTATAGGGCTGCATTTCGAGTTTTCCTTCTCTTGCACAGATTTTATGTGCATATTATATCCCTTAGTTGACTTTTACAACATCCACAGGCGAGATAGGGAGTGGTGAATTGTATTTTTACTCCGTCACCACACGGAAACGACAACGTCTTATACATATAAAATACCGTGGGTGACCGGACCGGGGATTTAGTCCGGCACCCGCGGAGAGGTTAGCCTCGCGACGGCGATCGGCATTCCTGGGAGACGTCGCTGGGAGAGGGTACTCCCTAGGGGTATTCCGTCGGGTCGACCACTGAAGTCAAGGAACTCTGCACCGGTGGTTGGCTAACGACGAAGGCGATGTGCTTTATGGGTGCGTTGCGGGACCGTGCGCCGCCCCTCTGTCGCCCCGGACGGAGCCGGGCGTCGGGTGCGCTGACCGTCCACATAAAAAAAAAATACATGCACAAATTGGTTATAAAGAAAGTTACCCTGGTTCCGTCATAATATTGACTAATCCTTTAACAGTAAGTTAGCCTTCCCAAAATTACTGTTTTCATGCTGTTATTGCTTGTTACGTTTTCATTTGATCTAAATATGGTGCAATGTTGATTCGAAACATTGAATATGATCTAAGGAAATTCACTCATTTAGTTTTAATTAGCTCTTAAAGTTCTGGAATTTATTTAATAGTATAGAAGAAGTCACCTTTAAACAAATCTAATTTTACTGTCTATTACATAAAAAATAACCTTAAAATGTTTACGCATTATTTGTTTTAAATTTCGTATAATCTAATCAAAGCAAGACCTTGGTATAGCATAATTAGTATTTTTTTATAATTGTATTAAATTCTTTTCTCTTTTCTTTTTCTATATACTAGCTGACCCAACAGATGTTGTTCTGTTGAAATAAAAAAAAGGAATTCGCCTTGAAATTGACAACAGCGCCACCTATAGAATTATGAATGTAATTAATTCTCAAATCTCCTCGAACACACACAAAAAATTTCATCAATATCGGTCCAGCCACTTAGAAGAAGGTCAGTGACATACACACGTACGACATTTTAACTTACTGTACCGAAAAACAATGGTGGTTATATCATCATCTTCATAGCTCATATACGTTCCACTGCTGGGTTTGAGCCTCCTCCACGGTGGTAATAGCATTCATAGCAAAAGCATTCATAATCTATCGTCACTCAACAGTGAAGTTCTTAAACTAAAAGGGACAGGACGTAAATTTTGTCCCCTTATAATTTTAACTCTAGCTGAATTATGTACTAGCAATTTTCCGTGTGTGAGTTACACCACCTCCTTGCCCGTGGAAGTCGTAAAAGACGACTAAGGTATATAACACGCATATAATATCTATATAAGAGAAGGAAAACTTGTAAAAAACTCTATACCAAGCCGTCTGAACAGCGTGGTGTAGGTCAATTTCAATCTTATCGAGGAGGAGGCTCGAGCCCAGCAGTGGGACGTTTATGAGCTGAAATGATGATGAAGACTAGCAATTACTTGGGTCTTGTAAGTATTATAATACTATTATGTATCTAAGACTAATTAGCAAATACAGAGTTAGAGATTGTCAATCAAAGGCGTTCGATAGGGTCTGGCACAGGGCACTTCTATCGAAGCTACCATCATACGGAATCCCCGAGGGACTCTGTAATTGGATCGCCAGCTTTTTGGATGGTCAGAGTATAAAAGTCGTCGTAGATGGCTTCTGCTCCGATACCATGACCATTAATGCTGGTGTACCACAAGGCTCGGTACTCTCCCCAACGTTGTTTATCCTGCATATCAATGACATGCTCTCTATCGAGAGTATGCGTTGCTATGCGGATGACAGTACGGGTGATGAGCGGTACACTGAGCAACGGAATATCCCTCGGAGTACTCAGGAAAGAAGGGTTCAACTTGTGTCTGAAGTCGAGCACTCTCTGGGACGGGCCTCGGAATAGGGTGAACGGAACCTAGTCCAGTTCAACCCCACAAAGACACAATTTTGCGCGTTCACTGCAAAGAAGGACCCGTTTGTCATGGCGCCACAGTTCCAAGGAGTAACTCTCCCAATTTCTGAGAGTATTGGGATTCTCGGCGTCAAAATATCGAGCAAAGTCCAGTTTGGGAGTCATTTGGAGGACATAGCCAAATTGGCAAGCAAAAAGTTGGGCGTCCTGAACAGAGCCAGGCGGTACTTCACACCGAAACAGCATCTTGTGCTATACAAAGCACAAGTTCGTCCTCATGTGGAGTACTGCTCACATCTCTGGGCAGGTGCGCCCAAATATCAGCTAGACCCACTTGACTCCCTGCAAAGACGGGCTGTTCGAATCGTCGGGGATCCCAATCTTGAAGAGACTTTGGGTCACTCTGTGTACTCTACCGACTCTTTCACGGGGACTGCTCCGAGGAACTGTTTGACTTGGTACCACCATCACCATTCTACCAACGTACCACTCGACATCATAGCAGGGTTCATCCATTTCACCTGGAAACGTTATGGTCTTCAACTGTACGTTTCCAGTGATCATTTCTCCCACGTACGTGCAAGCTCTGGAATGAACTACCTGCTGCTGTGTTTCCCGAGCGCTATGACATGTCCTTCTTTAAACGAGGTTTAAGAAGAGTATTTCCTTCACGGTAGGCAGCGGCCTGGCTGTGCCCCTGGTATTGCAAAGGTCCACGTGCAGCAGTTTCACTTACCATCAGGTGTGCTGCTTGCTCGTTTGGCACCGTTGCCAATAAAAAATAAATAAAACACTTTATCAATCACGATATTTTGAAGTCCAAAATTCGCTATGTTTACCATTAATTCACCCGTTCGTCACATTGTTTAACTACTTGCACGATGCCTTTTTTTTTGGTGGGTGGGTTACGGACGGCGCACTCCTCGCACCACTCGGTCCGGGGCGACAGAGGGGCGTAAGCACGCACACCCGTAACCCACCGGTGACACGTCGCCTTCGTCGTTGGGCCGACCACCGGAGTAGGGTGACTTGACGTCAGTGGTCGGCCCGATGGAATACCACCTTGTGGGGTACCCTCTCATCGACCAACGTCCCGCCCACTCGAGGAGAACGTCGATCCTTCTTCACGCGGTCGGCCTTTCGGCGGGTGACGGACTAATTACCCGTTCCAGTCACCCGCGGGCTCGGCTAGGGTGGCATGAGGCGCAGATAATCGTGCCTATGTCACCCCAATCGCCGGCGGTGGTTCGCGTCGTCTTCGAGTGGTAGGACCACACTGTGGATAGTTATCTGTCTACAGCCGCGGGCTGGTACGTCCGGGGCAGTACCACACACTCGCAGAAAATCGACGTCTGAGTAGTAATGATTTGTTACTGCGCTTCGTTCGGTGAGCGAGAGAGCCGGAAGCCCAACTTTCTGAGGGTGTTTGCGTGTGGACGGTTTTGGTGGTGCCCTTGGTATCACCGAGCCTCAATGCATGCATTCACACTCCCTTCACTTTCTTCGCGGTAGGCAGCGGCCTTGTAAAGGTCCATGAGTGGCAGCAACACTTACCATCAGGTGTACTGTTTGCTCGTTTACCACCGTTTGCAATAAAAAAAAAGAGACGCTCCTCGCGTACGCGCTCCGACGCCTCCTTCCGCGAGACTACTGCCTCGCAGAAGACTGTAACCACGTCCCAGTCTTTCACGATGCCTAGAAAGATTAAACTTGGCGTCTAGCTTTGTAATTGTTTGTTTTACTATCCAGTTTTATAATTTAAATTCGTTAAACTTTTTTATTTACACTTATATAAACTCTCTGTACAAATTTGCGCACATCTTACATTCTTTGCCCGTTCTTGGGATCCCTCTCGACACTTTTTTTAATCACAAATGGAGAGTGAAAGGGGCGAAATAGTTAAAGTTTGGAAAAATGTGTAAAGAGGAGCGAAAGTGAAATTTGAATAGCAGTATAAAAGAGTGTCTATTATTTTTTTTCTCTATCAAACGTTTTTAGTCACGAATTTTTAAATTAAATTTAATTCGGTATACATATATTTTAACAATATGTTTTATTGCTAAAGATGTAGTCAAAAATTTGAATATGTATGACTAAGTAAAGGTATATTCAAATTTAGGAAGTAATTAATTTAAAGCTCAGATCTATTAAGATTTTCTTTTTTTTTTTATTGCCAACTGTGGCAAAAGAGCAAGCAGCACACCTGATGGTAAGTGAAACTGCTGCACATGGACCTTTGAAATACTAGGGGCACAGCTAGGCCGCTGCCTACCGTGAAGGAAATACTCTTCTTAAATCTCGTTTAAAGAAGGACATGTCATAGCGCTTGGGAAACACAGCAGCAGGTAGTTCATTCCAGAGCTTGCACGTACGTGGGAGAAATGATCGCTGGAAACGTACAGTTGAAGACAATAACGTTTCCAGGTGAAATGGATGAACCCTGCTACGATGTCGAGTGGTACGTTGGTAGAATGGTGACGGTGGTACCAAGTCAAACAGCATTTTAGAATAAGTAGAAGCATTTTAGAAGAAAAACCGTGAAAGTGTATGCTAGGGCAATGCATATACTAAAATCGATGTGTGGGGGGTTACAAGCTTAGAAAGGATAAGAAATGAGTATATTGACAAAGATGGAAAGTGGCACCAGTGATACAGAAGATTAAGAGCGCGAGATTGTCTTGGTATGGATATGTAATGAGGAGGGATGAAAAGCATGTGACAAGAAGAGTTATTAATATGATTTTGGATGGATTTAAGAAGCGTGGGAGACCCAAAAAGATGGATGGATTATGTGAATGAGGATATGCGTATGAAAACAGTGAATTCATATAGCAGACAATGGAAGGTTGCACATGTTGTACGACCCCACTTATCATAAAATGAGGACAGAAATGATGATGGTCGACTGGTAGAGAATGCCTAAGGCATTAAGTCTACCGTGTACCTTCGTTTGTGCAAAAGTTTTAAAATAAATAAATAAATGATGATGATGATGATTTTAATAAGAGAAAATCCAGCCAATTTGCATTATTAAGTAGCAAATAATACAAAAGCTTTGGAATAATTTCAATTAGAGTTTAAATCAAATCTCATTTCTTTTAATAGTAAAAATGTAAGCAAATATATATTTTTTTTCATATTGATGTTCTGTTAATTATTATAGAATTACACTCAATGCCGCTTCTTAACTAAGCAGCAATAAGAATAAATTACACACATAAACAACATGAGGAATGAAAAAATCGAGTTTATTACTTCAGAGAGTCTACTAGAATCTTAGGATGCTAATGTAGAAAAGCCAAGTTGTGACTTCAGCATTTTACGAGACTATTTTTAAGGCAATACCTAGATTTTATAATCTTCATTTTAAGGGTTCCGTATCCAAAGGGTAAAAACGGGACCCTATTACTAAGATTTTGATGTCTGTCCGTCCATCTGTCTATCACCAGACTGTATTTCAAGAACCGCGATAAATAGACAAGATTTTTAGACAAATTATGTATTTATGCTATCGCTATAATAAACAATACTAAAACCAAAATAAAATAAATATTTAATGGGTCCTCCCATACAAAAACGCCATTTTGCGCCTATTTTTTATAGGTAACTAGTGGGTAACAGTCTTACCCGCCTTGTTTCCGTTCCCGTGGGGAATACTGGGATAAAATATAGTCTATGTTACTCCCTGATATTATAGCTTTCCATTGGTGAAGGAATTTTTGAAATTGTTTAGGTTCTTTTTAAGCGTGAAAACGTAACAAACAAACAAACAAACTTACTTTCGCATTTATAATATTAGTAGTAAGGATTATAAAGCTCGGCTGGACTAGACACAATATGAGAACAGATAAAAAAAAAGGACGAAGGACATAATAAAGAAGGATATTCTAGAAAAGGGAAGAGACAAACAGAAATATGGCATGATAACTTACTAAAAGGATGGAGACGATTTTATCATGATGGAGACGAGAGTAAGAATCTAGGGCAGGCCTATGTCAATGTACAACTTAACCAATAAATGGGTTGCTGAACATCTGGCATACAAACGTAGCAATGTTTTAGTATATCCATATCATAATACATTTTAATTATTATATGAATAGTATTTAAGTTAAATATGTATTGTAATTTGTATTTAAGAGGATATTCTCGTTCAATATTGCGCAATGTCTGAAAACAAGGTTTTACACAATGCAATATACAGCAATTAAACGTGGTCTCTAAATATTGTCCACATAAAAAGTAAAATAAATCCTCATAAAAATAAATCAATCGTATGTAAGTATTAATTAATTTGATTGTCTATATGATTTTCTAAGAAATTTAATAATTTTGTTTGTAATTTATTATAATTTATGTTAAAAAAAAATAATGCACAATAAAACTTATTAAATGGCATAAAAAACGTTTGTGAATCTAAACGAATCATTATACTTTAATAGATTTTATTTAATGCACATTTAATAACAACAAAAGTACAAAACTTCAATCTATGAATGTTTTAAATTATCAATTTTCTCGTCCGGAAATTGCCTTAAGATCGATAAAAGAACTGTTGAGAAAATAGATTCTTGCAAATACAGCGTTCCATAATGGGGTATATTAGAATACACAATCATAAAATCATTTATTCACATTTATCATCATCATTATAATCTCAGTCCATATATGTCTTACTGTTAGGCTCGGGCCTAGTATACCATTGTGGAAGGAGATTTAATTTACTATTTTTTTTTTTGGGTGTGGGTTGCGGTCGGCGCACTCTTCGCACCACTCCGTCCGGGGCGACAGAGGGGCGTAAGCACGCACACCCGCAACCCACCCACGTGCACGTCGCCTTCGTCGTTGGGCCGACCACCGGAGCAGGGTTACTTGTCATCAGTAGTCGGCCCGACGGAATACCCCCTATTTGGGGCACCCTCCCATCGACCGACGTCCCCCCCTCGGGGAGGACGGCAGTCTTTCCTCACGCGGTCGGCCTCTCAGCGGATGACGGACTAATTCCCCGATCATGTCACCCGCGCCTCGGCTAGGGAGATTTAATCTACTATACCACGTCCGTCAGACATGTTGGGTTATAGGGTTTCATTTCCAGTTTTTCTTCTCTTGCATTGATGTTAAGTGGCTCTTATATACCTTGTTTGTCTTTTACGACACCTACGGGGCAGAAACACGGTTGTAAATAGTATCCTTAATCTTTCACTACAAGGAATTTATTTTATTTACATTCATTTAAATTCTAAATACACATAAATCCTTTAAATTAATTTTTTTTCCCGAGATTGTATTGGGAAAGAATTAATTAACCATTTAAAAACCATAGAAAAATTAAGTACAAAAAGTAAAATGAAATGGTTCATTGTCATTTAGACTTAATAATTTCACTTTTTCTTTACACAAAAACCTTATTTGGAGTCCCACGATTTTCTTTATGAAAATTTGCACTAAGCAAAAATTTAAAACTATGATATATATTCTAGAATAGTAAGCAATTCTCAGAACATTCCTCAACTCGTAATAAGATTTTTCAACAAAATAAAAATGTAATTGGCTATTTAGAAGATAAGGTCTTTAAATAAATATACTGCGGACCTTTTTTGCTTATTTGCAGTAAAAATGATAAAGTCGTCTAAAACTCTCGAGCGTCCGTCATGTCTAGTATAAAATATTCTAGACAAAGTTATGGTTTGACATTAAATTACATGGCTCTTTAGATTATTTCTGAATTATAATAATAGCCCAGCGCTGGTTTCAAGTTAGCTTAATTATTTTTAGTGTAGATTTTTTTTGTGATATATATATTGAATATTATCGCGTTTTGATGAACCACATTTTAAAAAGGTGTTATTGGCAAAGGCAAATACTGAACTACTAAATGATCGAAGTAATCAGATAATATATTACCTACGAACACGCTGGTGAGATGGGTTTTTATAGGGCTACTAAGTTTCTCTTTTGAAGTATATATAGGTATATTGGATAAAAATCCATTAACAGTGCTACAGTTTGACCACTGAGAGTTTGTAATCGGAAGGGTGACGTAACTTTGAAGTGGTGAGCAATTAGCAGAAAAAATATTATTATTGTTTATTTACCCTACCAATGAGTGATAACATTAAAAATCTGTATAAGACAACGTAAAAAAAAAAATTACACCCACACGCACACTTGCGCAGGCATACACACTCACACACAATACAATAAATACACAGGGATGGCTAAAAATTAGCGCTGTACCTAGCGACAACAATAGCTGAGCCGATTCCTTATGCCTTCTAGTTTTAATCTTCTTTGCAAAAAAAATATTATTATTATTTTGTGCTTATCTCCAATATAATATCTCCGCTTATGCACCACTCTGGGAGAGGAATTCTGTACCACGATGGTCAAACAAGTTGCAGTGCGTTGCAGTGTTATTTGCGGATATAAGGTCGTGGTAAATTGTATAAATATACCTGTGGTATAAATGTGGTAAAAATTTGTTTAATATTCAATTTAGTGCATAGATATAAACGTGTAGTGATGGAGTATTTACTCCATCACCACACGTATATATTTATGCACTAAATTGAATATTAAACAAATTTTTAAAATCTATACTGCGCTGTTACAAGGTTTTGTGAACCGTTTATTTTTGTAGTGTGAGCTAAAAATATCATACGATTGTTACGTTACCCTTCGTTATATTTCAAAATAAAATATTTTCAACTATCACCATCATCATCACAGCTCATAAATATCTCACTGTTGGCTTCGAGCCTCCTCCACAATGGGAGAGAAATTGACCAGCTGTACCATGCTTTTTTTTTTTAAGGTTGGGCGATGGTCTGCTCCGCCGCCTCCTTCCGCGAGATAACTGCCTCGTAGAAGGCGGCGACCGCATCACAGTTCCTGATGCTGTCGAGCATCTCCCTAGCGATGGTCGGCAGCGTCAGGTCGGCACCGATGATTGCGACGAGATCACGGCGCTGCTCAGCCCACACGGCACACACCTCGAGTGTGTGCTGCGCCGTGTCCTCGTCGCAAACGCAGTGGTGGCAGGCCGGTGTGCTCTCCCTCCCGACGATCTTGTGCAGGTACTTGCCGAAGCAACCGTGCCCCGTCAAGACCTGCACCAGTCGGAAGGAAAGCACCCCGTGCGTCCGCTCCAACCACTCCATCAGTACTGGCCGGAAGGCCTCGACGGTCCAGACACCGTACCGAGGCCTCTCCAGCCGGACTGCCCAACGGGCAATGACGTCACGGCGGGCGTCGACCCGCCAGGTGGCAATCTCCTTCAACGAGACCATGCCGTCGCGGGCGCGTGTCTCTGACACCCGCCGGTAAATTCCGGCATGCTGTTCAAACCTGTTGGTATAGGTTTTATTTCGAGTTTTCTTTGTCTTGCATAGATTTTATATGCATTCTTTAGTCATCTTTTACGAGACCCACGGGAATAGGGATGGTGAATTGTATTCTTACTCCGTCACCACACGAATTAATTTTAAATATCAAACAAAATCAAAATCAAATACAACCGTAATAAAATAAAACGATATGACATGATTTTAAAAAGAATAACTTTGTTAGGGAAGTGAAAGAAATCGAATCGAAACTCAATGAAATCGACATCGCTAAACGCCAATAACACGCTTTCTAGTTTTTAGACATGATAATACACAAGCGTTGACTTCAAAAGTTCCAATGTATAAAAAGGCTCGACTGATAATATGTCATGCTAATTCAGCAAAATAGGGATTAGAAGTAAGAAAAAAATAACATTGAACATTATGTTATTCATTTATTTATTTATTTATTTACTTATTTATTTAAGACAACACCCTGCACTAAGGAAATAATCCTTGTATTGCGGGGGACTTTACAAACATATAATTAACGGACACAAATTACATCCAGACTCAGAACAACAATTTGTGGTTCGCACAAAGTGTTGTCCCGCGTGGGATTCGAACCCCCGACACTGGCGCTGTAGGTCGCTATCTTAACCACTACTTCATTTCTTCATCATCATCATCATTTCAGCTCATATACGGCCCGCTGTTGGGATCGAGCCTTCGCCACAATAGGAGAGAAATTGACCTTACTATACCATGATAATCGTCTGATTATCTACTGTCTAGGTAGACTACCTGTCTAGGTAGGGTTTTATTTCGAGTTTCCCTTCTCTTGATGAGATGTTATATACGTATTAATTCCTTAGTCATCTTTTGAGACATCCGCAGGGAAGATAGGGAGTGGTGAATTGTATTCCTAATCCGTCACCACACGGAAACTCTTTTCTTGGGTCGGATGAAAAAATAAATAATAATTTAGGACCTGACACTAATCCTGACTAACTGACAACCATAAAAAACACATTCTCTGAACAGCCAGATTAAAGTTTATATTATTTACAACAAGTATTGATAAACTATAATCACACAATATGCACTGTGGTTAAACTTAACTGCGTAACATTGCGTAACGTTAGTTCACTAGCTTTTACAAGCTGCAGTACAGATATTATATTTATATAGTTAAAGTTTTAATGTTTCATAGGTACATTATGGTATATTATTTACGATGCTTGTTTTGAAATTTATTTTAGTGGTAGAAAATAATAATTATTCTATACGTCAACCTCTTTTCGATATTGTTAACTATCTAAACGTGGTATTATAAATCAATGCGCCCTCCATTGTGGAGGGGGCTCTAGGCCAGAAGTGGGATGTTTGTGGACTACGATGACATTAATGGGAAAGGATGAGGTGGTATTACAACAGTATCTGTATTTTTTATGTTGATGCTATCCCTTTATTGATTAGGATTGCTTTTCACTCAAATTTTAATAAAGCAAAACAATTTTCCAGTGATTTTAAATTCATTGCATGCTCATTTATTTAGAAAGCTATGTAGTATAAGAAGAGTTAATGGATAAACAACACTTTATGTAAGTGGTCTTTAAACACTTACCTTAACACTTTATATCTCTGAATTTATCAGGTTCTCGTCAAGTTATTTGTATTTCACAAAGATTTGATCAAGCTATGTGCTATGCTTTGTGTACTCTTCCGGCTCTTTCATGGGGTTTGCACTGAGGAACTATTTGATTTGGTGCCATCGTTACTGTATTACCAACGTACCACTCAACACCGCAGGAAGGTTCATCCATTTCATCTGAAAACGTTATGATATTTAACCGTACGTTTACAGTTACAGCGATTATTTCTCCCACGTAAGCGCAGGTTTTGGAATGAGCTACCTGCTGCTGGGTTTTACGGGGGCTATAAAATGTCCTTTTTTAAACGAAGTTTAATCAGAGCATTTTCTTCACGGTAGGCAATGGCGTACGCAGCCGTTACGCAGCATATCTATGCTATACGAAAAATGTCATAGATTTTTAACACATCCGATAAGCCCCAAAACATTTCACAGAAAGACAATAAAGCAAAGATGGTTTGTGGTCTTTTACTACTAAAGCGATGCATTAGGATCCGAAGCTGCGAACGATTTCAAGAAACTCTATTTTTTATGTTTTTTTTCTATATTTCAAAACTATCTATTGCCTAGTCTATTCAGTCAGCTTGTCATCATCATCATCATCATTTCAGCCCATATACGTCCCACTGTTGGGCTCAGGCCTCCTCCATAACGGAAGGGTAATTGACCTACTATACCACGCTGGTCAGACGTGTTGGTATAGGGTTTTATTTCGAGTTTGCCTTCTCTCGCATAGATGTTATATGCGTTTTATCTCCCTTAGTCGTCTCGTACGATCACCCACGGGTAAGATAGGGGGTGGTGAATTGTATTCTTACTCCGTCACCACACGGAAAATCAGTCAGCTTGTGCTATATAAGAATAACTGTAACCCTTTATATTTTATTCGAACTACTGTATTATTTTTTTAATTATTACCTAAAATTCAAGTCCATTGGTCAGAAGTTACCAAGTCTATATTGTACTAAATTTATTAATTTATTATTATTGTTCTAAGCAACTATTTCAATAACGATACCCTGTACACGCAATTATATAACTCACTTATTAAGCCTTACAGCAATTACGCGGTTGTATGAAATTAATTTAAATTTTAATAACACTAGGCGCTTTATAACCAATAAATAGTTATTTTCACTTTGAATTGAACCTTCTGGGTACTAAAATATTTTGTTTACGTTTTGTGACATCTGCAAATAATAGTAAGCAATTATAGTTTGAATATAGAGATTGAACTTAGTGAAATTGGATAATTTCAAATGATATTTCTAAATGCAAAATACTATGATTAAGTTTTGAAGAACAAATTTCAGTTTCAATATTTAACCTGAAAATTTTAGATAGGGGTAAAACATGCCTAAATTTTGCCATGTAATTTCAGTTCCATGTAATAGAAAGTAATTTTATATTACCATCTACTGGGTACAGTTGCAGACTTTGGTACTGAAAATTTTCTAATAAACGTAACAACGCTTCTGCTATAAGGAAATTGAACCTGACAGCTAATTCTATTAAGGGGATGACACACGGGAGATATTAATTAATTAGTGAATACTATATAACGGGTTTAGCTACGTACGTTAGACACTATTAGTGGATGACTTTCTCTTTGAGAAATCATTAAAGTATAAATATATCTTTTCACATACTCTCGTAATACTATTTCAGAAATCATTTTTAACTTGATTAATGTACATTTCAAATAAAACTACTTTACGGATTTTATCGCGTTTGTATTGATTGCCCGACGTTTCGAACACACACACCGCCCGCGGTGAACCGTGAATCGTGACCATGAACGCTGCAAAAAATCAAATACAAACACGATAAAATCCGTAGTTTTATTTAAAATGTGTAATACTCGCGTAAACATCAGAAATCATTTGATTAATATAACTCGAGCTTTACAAATATCTTAATAAATATTTGAAAACTATTTTTCCGATTAGATTTTATTTAAAACTACTTTAATTTAAATTAATATCACAGGAAAAGTATGGCTCAAAACTACATCTTTTAAACTCTTATGACCATGACTACCGAAAGGTATTCGAAACGTCGGGATAGTAAAAACTAATCTAAACCACTAAATAATTTCGAAGCTCTCAGCCAGTTTTAAGGACCTAAAAAGAAAGGGGTCGCCTAATATTGTAATCTTAAGCCATAATTATACTCGAAAAGTTGTTATACAATATCCCCTATTATCTCATTCTTATGTATATGTAGTGTATTAAATTTTTATTCCTACATCCATAAGAGGCTTAAGAGGCCTCAAAAGCATTAATCAAAAATACATTCGTTCTGATAGGGACCGTATAAAGTCATTGTAAATGGTTCCGTAAAAAGCATAAAGTTTGTTTTACAGGAAGCGGCCTTTATTACTAAGGCAGATTATCCTCGCCATTATATAAGGGTTATTAAACATGTCGGGTTTTTCCGTTAGCCATAGCAGCTCATATTTATAAGATATTTTGAAGGGTGAAGCGGTTTTAAAGCCTAATAAACTTTTAATTATATTAAGTGCACAATTTTGTTGTATATGAATGCAAATATTATAATCGAATAATTGATATGTGACGGATGCAAATCATGGTCTCTATAATACAGTTAAAACTCGCTCATAAATCTATTTTTTAATAAAAACATTAGTTAGGCCGTTTTTTACCATATTAAAATAACTATTAGTCAATGGTCGACAGATGGTGTTGCTCAGTGAACTCTGCTAATCGAATTTCAATTATTAGAATGATATTTAATAATAATAATTTTTTCCCAGTGTTCGATAAACGATAGAATAAATGTATTATATTAACAGGAATGACAACTTTTAAAAGCGAAGATCATGTCTCTCGGGAGTACTATATGTGTATACATAATGCTAGAATATGCAGTTACAATTATTCCGTGAGTATCGTAAAAACTGGTTAAAGGTAACACTTTATATTTATTAAATATATATACCTACATTTTTTTTTATATATTTTTTAACTAGACAAAATCTTGTACTAAGATAATATTATATTTTGGGAGATATTAGAAATACACAATGAATGGACACAAATTACACCCAGACTTGAAATAATATTTTGTGGATTGCACAAAATATTATTTTACGGGGGAATCCCACCCACGAAATTTGGCGCTGTATATCGCTATCTTAACTGCTACACTATCTGTGCAGTCACATTGGCTTATCTATATTTACGTAACTCATAAATTTACTGCAAAAGAAAGAAACTAAATTTAAGAAATCAACCAGTTTGACTGGCATCACATATTAGTAGGACATTTTCCCTTCCACTTTGTAGAAGGTCCGTGGCTGATATCGGTATATGTATGTACTCTACACTTGGGAAGAAGCAGAGGAAAGAAAGGTAATATTATCTTCATTTATATATCTACTTCAAATTTCATAATCATCTCAGTCTATATATGTCCCATGACGTGCGGTGTTGGTCCTCTTGTTCGGCGTCTCGATCACTGTCAATTCGGTTCGGATCAGCATCCAGGCCTATGTGAAGTACTTAGGCCTGGTGCTCGACGGGCGATGGTTGTTTCGGAAACATTTCCGCAGGCTCGTCCCGCGGCTCGTCGGCGTGGCGTCCGCCCTAGAATGGCTGATGCCGAATATGGGCGGACCGAGCACGGCATATCAACAGCTGTACGCGGAGGTCATCCGGTCGATGGCCCTGTACGGCGCACCGGTGTGGGCGGGATAAATGACCGCCCGACTTAGGGCCCTTCTGTGGCGTCCACAGAAGGTCATGGCGGTCAGGATCATCCGCGGGTACCGCACGGTGGCGACGGAGGTGGCGTGCCTATTGGCCGCGACTCCCTCGTGGGACCTGGAGGCGGAAATGCTCGCTGACTTGTATCGGCGGGTGTCAAGGGTGCGCGGGGATGCCGGTGTTGTTTCCCTGAGGGAGTTCACCGCCTGGTGCGTCGACACCCGCCGAGACGTCATCAACCGTTGGGCAGACCGGCTGGAGAGGCCTCAATACGGTGTCTGGATCGTGGAGGCCTTCCGGACGTGCTGATGCAGTGGTTGGAACGGCGGCATGGGGTGCTCTCCTTCTGACTCGTACAGGTCTTGACGGGGCATGGATGCTTCGGCAAGTACCTGTACAGGGTCGCTAGGAGGGAGAGAACACCGTCCTGCCACCACTGCGATTGCGACGAGGACACGGCGCAGCATACGCTCGAGGTCTGTGCCGCTTGGGTAGAGCAGCGCCGTAAACTCGTCGCAATCATCGGTGCCGACCAGACGCTGCCGACCATCGCTAGGGAGATGCTCGGCAGCATCAGGAACTGGAACGTGGTCACATCCTTCTGCGAGGCAGTTATATCGTAGAAGGAGGCGGTGGGTCGCGAACGCAAGGAGCACAGCCTTGACGAAGCGACCCGCCGCCAGCGACTGGGGTGGCGCAGGCGGGATTACCTACGTGCAATGCTGCCCTAGCCGAGACCGCGGATGACGTGACCGCGGATTAGTCCGTCACCCGCCGAGAGGCCGACCGCGCGAGGAAAGACCGACGTCCTCCCGAGGAGGGGACGTCGGTCGATGGGAGGGTACCCTGGGTAGTGGATATTCCGTCGGGCTGATCACTGATGACAAGTAACCCTGCTCCAGTGGTCGGCCCAACGACGAATGTGACGTGGTGTTCGGGTGGGTTGCGAGTGTTGCGTGCTTACGCCCCTCTGTCGCCCCGGACGGAGTGGTGCGGAAGCGCGCCGACCACAGCCCACCCTAAAAAAAAAGTCTACATATGTCCCACTGTTGGGCTCAAGCCTGCTCCATATTGGGAGGGGAATTGACCTACTATTCCATACTGATTAGACGTGTTGGCATAAGGTGTTATTTCAAGTTTTGCTTATTTTGCATAGACGTTGTATGCATGTTTAATCCCATAGTCGTATTCTACTACAGGCAAAAGAGGGGACGGTGAATTGTATTCTTACTCCCTCACCACAAGAATTACGTATATTTTCCTTCCCATTTTGTACAAGATCCGTGGCGAATATCGGTATATATACACACAGGAATAAGCAGAGGAAAGTAAGGTAACATCATCTTCATTTATATACTTTAAATTTAGTACATGTAAAACTGGTTACGATAAAATAGACAAGCAAGACAAGTGTAAACTGCAAATCATTGGAAAAGGCGTCGAGCCAATATCAATAAAACGCGCCCGAACCTTGAACCGAAGTATTATATGAAAGAACACTTTGCCTCTGAAATAAATATCCGGCAGAATAACTATCAAGTAGCTGTAGGGGTCACGACATGATAGCAAAGATATTTGATGTATATTTTATAAGCTCGTACTGTCAGTAGGACATAGTCGTGTATTTTAAATTTGTTACGTTTTAGTGAAAAGAGAGAAATTCTTCTCGTCATCGTAATCATTACCATGTCAGCTTATTTACATCCTATTACTAAGCTCGAGCCTCCTCCACAAATTGATCTATATTAGGTTAATTGATTTACGTTTACAACGTTAGTCAAATTGGTAGGTATAGGGTTTTATAACGAGTTTTCCTTCTTTTGAATGGATTTTGAATATTATGTCCCTTTTCCTGTATAGTGATGCAGTAAGAATACAATTCAGCACCCTCTTTCTTGCCGGTAGGTGTCGTATAAGACGACTAATGGATCAAATATGTCAACGACGAAGGCGTCGTGCTATACGGGTGAGTTGCGGGTGTGCGTGCTTACGCCCCTCTGTCGCGCCAGACGGAGTGGAGCGAGGAGTGCGCCGACCGTAACCCACGCCCCATAAAAAAAGGGATCAAATATGCTTTTAACAGTTATACAAGAAAAGTAAAACTCGAAATAAAACCCCATACCAACTCGTCTGGCTCGCATGGTATGGTAAGTTAACTTCCCTCCTATTCATGAGAAGGCTCGAGCACAGCAAGATGTATATAGGAGGAAGAAGGTTAAAATTCCTGAATGAATAAATTTCTTAAGAATAATTTTCGATTAATAAATTAAATACCTGCTCGTCGAACCGACAACCGTTGGGAAAGAAAGGTTCTTGAGTGACGACCACGAATCGGACAACGCAGCGTAAGACGGCCTCCCCACTAGGTGGACTGACGACATTCTCAAAGTCGCAGGAATCCGTTGGATGCAAGTGGCGCAGGAACGTTCCGAGTGGTATTTTTGTGTGGAGGCCTATGTCCAGCAGTGAACGTCTGTAGGCTGATAGATGGATGGAAAATAAATACAAAATCAAAATTAAAAAATCAATATCACATGTCCAAAGACGATAAAGTTAATATAAAATATGTATAGATAAAATCTGTACAAAAGAAGTAAAACACGAAATAAAAACTTATACCAACCCAGAGCGGTATATTTGCTGAATATCCATCGTGAAAGAGGCTCAGTGGTATAAAGCATATGAGCTATGATGATGATGATTAAGAAAAATCCTTCTTTTTATTTTGTTCTATCTCCAGATGTCACCTGCAGCTATACCAACCGATTTGAGTGCCTGCGAAGACAGAAATTTTGACTACGACACTTGTTTATCGAATTGGAGTGACTTTGCTTTGGTATCTCCCTGAATATTTTTAATATATAGTGGTCGCCGTGTGGTCGAAATTCGTCCATAATTCATTTTAATAAATTTTTCTGCTACACATTTTCTTTAATTTTATTTATGTATAATTGTAAATTGAGCAAGCTGTATTTCACTAATAACTAATATATAAGCATAAATCTCTATTAGACATTGTCATCATACTTAATTATGATTGTTTGACAATCAGTTCGACCAGAGATTTTAACCGTAAACAAAGTCTATAAGCGTTGCTACGCAACACACTCACACAAACGTGTGCGTTTGTGTGTAGCGATTGCGTTGTAGTGTGCGTAATGCCTTTTTAATGAATTTAATGCATTTCTAATCCATTATTATATAAAATTTCAGTTTTATGCACTTCTCCTCATTATATACTTCAACTGTGCCAAATTTCATACTTGTCCAGCCACGTAATTTTCGTAAAAAGGGGTACAAAGTTTTTGCTTCACGTATTAATATATAGATAACATTTAAATATGATTAATTTTCTATCAAATGATACTTTGATATATGTATCGACCGTATGCCGACAAGATGAAACTATTGCAGATAGGTACGATTGAATATCATATTCATTGAATTCTGAGATCGCAAAATGGACACATGGATATGTTGGCATTTCCATATAGACGCTAAATATTTAGACGTTATAACGGTTCAAGTTGGTTTGGTCATGTAGAGAGAGAATGAATGAAAGGAGATTGACAAGGGGAAATTATAGGGCGCATGCGAACGTAAGTGCTGTAAGGGAAAGACCAAGGCGGACGGACGTTTCACGATTAATTCGAGGACGTTTTTAAAAAGGCCAGATTAAAAGTACCCTAAAGCGAAGAAGATGTATGAGGAGAACAAGTGGAGGGAAGTGGTATCTGCCTACCCCAATGGGAAAGAGGCATGAATATATGTGTGTATGTATGTGTACGTATAACGATCCAAGTAGTGACATACTATGCGAAGTTCAATGGGCACATGCTCACTTCTTCGTGTACTCGTTCTAAGTCATAAGTGCGATGTCTTTAAACAAAAGTTAAAGTTTTGGCGTTAAAGTAAAACTATCTCAATCGTATTCAACACTAGTACTATAATGCGTTGAATTACATGATTTTGAAGTTTTACTATGTAATATTATGTAGACAACGTGCTAAGGTGTATATGAAATTACAGTAGCTATCTTGTGTGGGTAATACATGAAAACCACCTTATTGTAATTTTTCTCGTTAATTTAGTTATTAGCGTTTAATGTTATAGATATTTAAGTCTATACCAATAAATAAAATTGGAGTGTCTGTTTGTAATGTCAAAATAATAGGCTTTTTTCATGCTCACACGGTTATTTGCACGACACCTATGCCTAAAATAGCAATTAAAAAGTTTTTGTCTGTCTGTCTGTCTGTTTGTTCCGGGTAATCTTCAAAACGGCTGGACCGATTTTAAAAATTCTTTCACCAATGGAAAGCTATAATATCAGGGCGTAAACTAGGCTATATTTTATCCCGTTATTCCCACGGGAACGGGAACTACGCGGGTAAAACCACTATAACCTATAACCGAAGCGAAGCGAGGGCGGGTTGCTAGTAAAATATATAATTCATCCATCCATCAGCCTACGGACGTCCACTGCTGGACATAGGCCTCCCCACGAGAATGCCACTCGGAACGGTCCTGCGCCACTTGCATCCAACGGTTCCCTGCGACTTTGAGAATGTCGTCAGTCCACCTAGTAGGGGGTCGTCCTACGCTGCGCCGTCCGATTCGTGGTCGCCACTCAAGAACCTTTCTTCCCCAACGGTTATCGGTTCGACGAGCGATGTGGCCTGCCCATTGCCATTTCAACGTGCTAATTCTGCGGGCTATGTTGGTTACACCCGTTCTTCTACGGATTTCCGTGTTCCGGATTTTATCACGTAGAGAAATACCGAGCATAGCCCTCTCCATAGCACGCTGAGCGACTTTGAGTTTTTTATGAGGCCGACATTTAGAGACCACGTTTCAGTGCCGTAAGTCATCGCTGGTAACATACACTGGTTATAAACCTTTGTTTTCAGACACTGCGGAATATTGGATGAGAAGATCCTCTTAAGTTTCCCAAACGCTGCCCAGCCAAGTTGGGTTCGTCGGCTATATAATTAAGTATATAGTTAAGTACATTTGAATGCCATAATTTTAAACCAAATTGACCTGAGAATGCCTCGTCTACAGGCAAAAAACGTGTCGAATCCATATTCGAAAAATTGTAAATTAAGGTTCTGTAGTCAGCTCATCACATGGGAGTCGGAAGACCTGCTTATATCTTACTTCACCTTGATCATATCCAATATTCTTTCCTTTCGTGTGGTGGGCGGTATAATTATTAATCGTGGGCAAGCGATGGATTACTCTTCCTTTTCTCCATTTCAAAATAATAAAGGATTCCTACCATATATGACCCGATTCAATCAATTACATTCAATTTTAAAACGATGCTGATTACATTTCTTTCTCATAATTTACGGAAATTGTAATGTCAACAAACGCCCAAAAGTACGTATAAATCTTTATATCAATGGCATTAAATATAATTAAGGTGCTTTGTCCTACATAGTCTTATATATAGAATAGATCTCTTGAGTGACCTTTAGATACACGCGAAGCTTAAATAAATCATTGAGGGTAAGAATATATAATAGAAGTCGTCGTATTTTCGTGAGGCAGATGTTCGCAAAATAATCATGAATAATTACATACCTTATTCTATATTACTTGTTGAAAATTATGTCTATTTATTTGAGTACGCTGTTCTATTTTACTTTTTAAAATCATAAAACATATGCCGTATTAAAAAGGAAATATTATTGTCAAGCGGGCATTTACAAATACAATTAATGGCGATAATTTTTATATAGAGGAAGAAGAAAGCTTTGTGTATTACTTAAATAATTGCCCTGCATTGTAATCTAACCCTGTAGCTAAGGTTGTATTACGCAGGAGATTGATACTCCAACATACCACTACAAGGCATTTTATTACCAATGCGATCTGAAAACAAATTGTTATAGACTTGTTATCTTCCTCTGGAAGATCGCATGATTGACCACTACAAAATTTATGAAGTCAGTTCGTCATTTCAACTCATATAAGTCCCACTATTGGCCTCGAGCCTCCCCCACAATAAGAGGAAAGTTGACCTACTATACCACGCTAGTCAGACGTGTTGCTATAGGGTTTCCTTTCGGGTTTTCCTTCTCTTGCATAATATCAGTATATTCGCTCATTTTTTTTTCATTTAAACTGTGATTACGGTGATTAATTAGTAAATTAGAATATAGATTACAAAAAAAAAATTAGACATTAATTGAATTCATTCATTTAATACTGTTTATATTATTATAATACTCGATGAACTGGCAATCGCTGGGAAACAAAGGTTCACGGCGATCACGTATCGGACGACGTAGTGTAAGACGTTCCACCTCCAGTTGGAATAACGACCTGGCGAAAATTGTCTTTGAATAATGGCACAGGAACGCACCTAATGGCGAAACATAATAGAGGCTTTTTTTTTTATGGGTGGGCTATGGTAAGCGCACGCGCGGTCCAGTCCGTCCGGGGCGATGAAATGACGTCGCGCGGGCCCATAACCCACCCGCACCCACGTCACCTCGTTGTTGGGTCGACCATCGGAGCAGATGTGACTTGTCAGTGGTAGTGGCCGAGTATAATAATGTATGAAATTAAATCATAGGAAATACTGAAAAAATATAAATTAAAGAAAAATGTTTTGAAAAACAAGGTTTTTTAATTTGTTAATAATATGAACTAAAGAGTTAAAAATTCAAGTCCATCATCAGACCCTGGTTACCATATAGTATCAAAGTACTCGTCAAGTTGAATCAAATAAGCCCAAAATCGATGGGGTTGCATCATTTAATTATGGAGTTCCTATGGCCAGTTTCCAAGTACATCATCAAATTATCTCTATGTCACAATAATATTGCATTGTCATCCGATTTATACATTCATACAAAATTTCAGATCAATCGGAAACTGGGAAATGGGTCAAATTTAACTTGCAAGATTTGATTACAGACAACTGGACAGGTGAAACTAAATAAAAACTAGTAATAACCATACTATTATTAATTAAATTTGAATAACTTCGCCAGATGATATATTTTTTAAGACTTTAGATTAGTACTGTATTTTATATGTATAATAATAATTTGTGCTGAATATAATTTTAAAATCATAAATTAAACAATGAGAATATTATTTTGTTATAAATTAATATTAAAATTATACTTTTGTTACTAATTACCTTTTGCTTTGCTACATTAATTAACAAAAAAGGGATATACAGCTTTTCATTAAAATGTACGGGTATATAGCTTTAGCGAGACCCTTTACGAGCTTCGTTTTATGAGGGCTCATTACTTTTGTTCTGTAGGATTCAACGGTCACTTAATTACCTACGGTTATTCAGGCTAACTACAAACTTGGCCACTAGATATCAACTAGTTATTTGTCTTGTAAATAAAACTAGTTTATCGATTTGTATTTGATTTTTGATTGCCCGACGTTTCGAACAGTTTACAGCGTTCATCGTCACGGGCAGACTAAAAGTCCCACGTCCAACAAGTTCGTCATTCGTTCGTCGTTATTACAGAGTTTTATATCTACTAGCTACAGACAATTAGTTATTAAATTTGGATCCACATTTTCGTATTAATTTATTGTCAGTGCAAGAAGAAAATGATTCTATATAAAAAATATATTGTTTATGGTTAGTAACTATTAAACATTAAATTTGTAGTAATTATTATTACAAATTATTAATTTAAACCTAACAAATCTAGCATACTAGCACTGAATCGTAACGCGGATACACTGAGAAAGATCCGGCAAGAAAACTCAAGAGGGCCTGGGGCTAAATTATTATAAATTTTAAAAGGTGGCTTACTTTATCTTAATAAACAAAAGGTTTTTGATTTATTAAATAATGTTTAACCCTTATTGTTGTGGGTCAAACTACCCGACCCGACAGACGTAGTCATGTTTTAATTTTGAATACGAATTGGAATAATTAATAAAAATAATAATATCCAATAGCAAAAATTTTGTGTCAAATATAATAGAATTCCACGTTATAATTAAATACAACACAATAAGGGTTAAAAACAACATTTCCATGCTGTTGATTCCAATTTCATCCATTCCTTTTCACATCATTCTACGTTTGACGTGCTCTTGTATGTCTTTAACTTGCAGCATTGCGAGTTCTGCGAGTTATGTTTATACGTTTCATTGCTGGCATTTTCAAAACAAAATCTAAAATTTAAAAAATATTCTATTATATTCCTTTTTTATGTCAAATTAATGAAAACAGTTGATTAAAACCTACTAAAACCTCTATACAAATGTGAATAAAAACAAAACTAATATAAGCGTGGTGACTAAATACTTCCAAAAACTTACTGTATAATTGAAATGAAATTACACAAAATGATAAACTATAATATCAATAGATCTTTTTTTTTGGGGGTGGGTTACGTTCGGCACGCTCCTCGCACCACTCCGTCCAGGGCGACAGAGGGGCGTAAGCACGCACACCTGTAACCCACCCACGCGACTTGTCGCCTTCGTCGTTGGGCCGACCACTGGAGCAGTGTGACTTGACATCAGTGGTCGGCCCGACGGAATATCCCCTTGTGGGGATATTCCATCGACCGACGTCCCCCCCTCAGGGAGGACGTCGATCTTTCCTCACGCGGTCGGCCTGTCGGCGGGTAATTTCAATAGATCTAACGATACTTGCAACGCGCATTCTGTTAACAGCTGACATTTATTTCAAACGCCTGGCCGTTATGTCAAACAACTGATAATCATGTAAAATTAACATGTTTTCTTAAATTTTCTAATGTTCTTCTCAACTTTCTCATTATTTTGTTTCATAAGAACGTTCTCCTGATAATAATAAACACAACGAAAAAAGAATTAGCGAAAGTGTTCAATCCGTTCACGCGTGATGCGATGACGAAGAGAAATAGAGATTAATTTTTATATAGTTAAGATTATATTTATAATAGGATCCCAGCTTGATAGTTATTTCTATTTCTTCTTACGGGGCTTAAAATCACCGTTTCTTTATTCACACTTGAGAATGCTAGAATATGGCTAGATAATTTCCAAGAGAAATGGCGGCAACTCCCTCCTACGCCATCCTGCTTATTCGTTTCATATATTCTATGGCAAATAGAATATAACTATATTTTTATATATACACAGATATTACAAATATATATTAACGGCAATGAAGTCACGTGCTAGGATCGATTACGTCGACCCGGCTTTCGAGCATATACAATTTTAATTATTAAGGTGTGTGCGAGCCGAAGGCGCGCAACATATATTTCTCACGATAATTTCAATACTCTAATAGGTATAGATACACTGTATGCCTAAAATTTTACAGGATCAGTTTGTAAGTAATAAAATGTTTTCTTTGGCAATAGTTTTATGGCCTGCCAGATGTTAACCCTCCTTGAGAATGTAGTGGACTAGATGGCATCATATGTACCATCATTATCCTATTCTTAACCCAACCCAATGTCAGTCTCTTTTTCCACACGGCCCTATCAGAAGCCATATCTGTGGTGTCTTTGAGTGTCATCGGTAGATGTCCCATCCGATTTTGACAATAAATTTTTCAGAGGCCTCTGCGTGTTAGTTCCATATTCCCATGTAAGCCGACCAAAGGACCGGGTATCTTCTCTGTGGAAGAACTCGTGAACAAAAGGAATAATTTATTGCCTTTTGAAAACTAAAACAAGAAAATATAATAATAGAAAATTTCTTTTCTATATATATATATATACATATATATATATATACATATATATATATATATATATATATATATATATATATTTCTTTTATATGCTCTTGTACACGCCACTATAAATCGCAGTTCTGTTGCTTAGTTTGTAGTAATAGTTATGTACATTATTTACTTCATAACTCATTCTTGCTTCGAATGCATTAATAATAAGTTATGTTAATGAATAATTTTAAGGTACCACAGTTGTATCCTTAACAAGTTTCTTGTTATACTAAAGCTTATATAAACGGAATATTTACATAAACTCATTTTTCGTGTGGTGACGGAGTAAGAATACAATTCACCAGCATCATTATATTAAATATTCGCGTAACTTTCAGAAAACTAATGATTTTTAGTAGTAGTTACACATCCTTACTAATATTATAAAAGCCAAGTAAGTTTGTTTGTTCGTTACGCTTTCACGCTTAAACTCCCCCTTGGGAGCTGAAGGCGGAAATGCTCGCGGGATTCTACCGGTGGGTGCTGCAGACGAATCTGATGCCATCTGTTCAACAACTATATTCCTAAGAAGAATTGATGTCAGGAAGGCGGTCAGTCCTATAATTATTGCCAAAATTTTTGCATTATTAAAGAAAACTACATATTGATTCCTATGTAATTGAGATAAGATAAAGATGATTCCGATGATGATCCTAATATTCGTCTTCACTAAGAATTGTCGATATTACATTTTCAATTTGCTTGAATTAATCTTCACATTTGCACTACAGACAATCTTGTTATATACGGCTCGTTTAACCTCACAATTGTTAAGTAACTATTAAGGAAAACGCCTACGGAAGGAACTTTGTTATTATTACACAGCCTGATAAAAAAGTATTTACTTAACTGGCACAAAGGTCCGAGAGATATTCTTGTATATTTTTGTTGAACAAAGCTTTTCTCATTGCCGCTTTTAAATCCCTTTGGGTGTATCCAACAAATTCTTTTAGCAGATTTTATTTAGGATTCATCTAGAACATATTGGTTAAGATGTTCCTACTTAAGTCATCATTCATGTCCCTTATTGGATATAAATTGTCTTCACAATGAAAAGCAATATACCACATTGCCTAGATTTGTTGATATTACTAGACTCTCGCAGAAACTCGACGCCCGATTAGTAATATTGCGTTTTATTTAATGAGTAAGGGATCTGGAGGCTGAAATCTGAGCAGTTAATGATGCTCCTGGAATTACTATGATCCATGGTCGCCAGTTACTACTTGCCATCAGGAGAGGCTGCTAAAATTACATTCCACATCTATTTATCTTTTATTTTACTTTTAATATTTCTTAGTTCTATACATAGATTGATATAAAACTTTTCTTAAAACATTATATTTACTGCCTGATTTTCTAAATATATCAGATATTTACGGGAGCAATCATTACATACTTTAAAAAAAATTATATTAAATTTTTTTCGTTGAAATATGATCAAAATTTCAACAATGTAAAGATGAAATACCACAAAATGACTCATTTTGTGTTTTTTTTCTTACACTATTTCATTTTGTAAAAGATTATTTAATATATTAGTATAAAAACTCGATAAGATACATATATTTTTCTTAAAAATAAAGAAATAAATATCTAAAATCAAATAATATTTATGATTTTGTTATTCATTTTTCTCTCACAATAGTAGCGACCAATAGACCGTTCTTGTGAAATACGAATGTATCATACATTCGTATTTCACAAGAACGGTCTTTATGTTAAAAAGATGCCTCTGTACCAACGAATATAAACTTTCTTCATATCTCTGTCACTTTATTTCTTCACAGTTTCCTCAGTAAGACGCACAACTTACTAAGTGTCTTCATATCGTCAAAAAGACAGCCTTTTGTTACAAAGAATACGAGTATGTCTGAAGTTTGAAGCGCCGTTGCTTGAGTAGTTTTGTGTAGAAAGTACTTACTGACGAAGTAATTGTGTCCGTTCACAATCGAAGACGATTCATGGTTTTGGACGATTGAGTAACACTATTCAATAATGAATATGTATACATTCCTTGCTATTTCAATCACATATCTTCACGCCTGAACGCAATTAAACCAGATACACTTTTTTTAATTATTAATAATCACCCGCTTATTTTACAAGGTAATGTTCAATATTTTTTAAATGATCTTTCTTAGGTTTTCTGTATTCCAGCACAACATAATTTGACTACATTATATTATTTCTTTCTTCTCCCTCGATTGTAAATCTTTTTCTGAACACTTTCTGAACTATGCTACGTTCTTTTTTGAACATCGCATGATACGCATGAAGGCTTCGTCACAGTATGATTCTTTAGGATCCAAATTCTATTACTTGAGATTATCAGATTCAAACAACAAAGGCATCACTCAATTTATAATTGTTTATCAATATCAAATATATACCTTTCGCCGGCTGCCTTATCTACTATACGACAGCCATCAATAAGCTGTAGGCGACGGTCTTGTGACTTTACTAGGGTATAAGCAGTTATATGTGCAGCCTTCCGTGTGGTGACAGAGTAAGAATACAAATCACCACAAAGGGATAAAATATGCATATAACATCTACGAAAGAGAAGGAAAACTCGAATAAAACCTATATCAACACGTCTGACCAGCGTGGTATAGTAGGTAAATTTTCCTCGAATTGTGAAAAGGGCTCGAGCCCAACGGTGGGACTTATATGAGCCAAATGATGATGATGAAATGATGTGCTGTGTTAATAATCACTTATCAAGACTTTACCATTTTTTTTTGTGTTATTTCATTATATAAATTTGTCAGATATTACTACAAGTATCACCAATATTATTTCAGCTCATATACGACCCACAGTAAGGCTCAAGCCTTCTTTACAGTGACATGAAATTGCTCTAATATACCACACTGGTCAGACTGCTTGATTCAGTTTTCAGTCTTTCTTCCAATTCTATAATGTTAACACCTTGCCTCTATTAATCGTCTTCTAAAATCACACACGGAAAAAGAAGAATTGGTGATCATTGCGTTTATAATTTCTCACCATACAAAAAAAATTGACTGCACAGATTCTCTCAATACAAGATATTATTTTTTTTATATAAAAAGAAAAACATCTCAGCCCGCATAAGGCTCACAGTTGAGCTCGGGTCTCCTCCATAATTGAAGAATTGACCTCCTTATACCACGCTGGTCCAACGTGTTGGCATAGAATTGTATGTCGAGTTTTCCTTCTCTTGCATAGATATCATCTGCGTATCTCTTAGTCGTCTTTTACGACACCCACGGCAAGAGATGAATGAAAACATCCACACTAAATATCAAATTAATTAAATAATAAAACTGTTTGACAGATATTACTTTAAATATTCAATCTTGAATCGATTGACGAAGCGATTAATATAACCCCAAAGAGATTACTGGACTAGTGGTAATTAGTTGAGAGACCCTTATTTAGTTTTCCAAACGGGGATTAAACTTTATCGAGATTGTGGTCATTAAGTTCCATTCCTCAGGTTTATGTTAAATTGTTTAGAGGTGAGTTATGGGTCATTTAATATGAAAACTAAACTTTGTAATAATGGTTTATTATGTTTACGCGAGAATTACAATAGAAAATAAAATTAGTTTTACGTATCTTTTTGTATTTTTTTAATTACTGCTAGGGCAAGCGGGAAAACAGCATGCCTGATGGTAAGTGATACTGCTACTCTCGGACCTTTGACAGGCCGCTGCCTACCGTGAAGAAAGTGAAAAGTATGTGAATGCGTGCATGCGTGTGAATATATACCTTCCTTTCCTAACGCCTCTCCCGGGACATCGGTCTCTCTCACACGTTAAGTCTGTAGGATGGCGTGTGGTGATTAGCCACCCTACAATTGTGTTGTAGTCGGCGCAGGTAGATGTGAGAAGGCGAAGAAGAACGAAGAGAGTTATTTCTAAGACTAACGATTTATTTACATTGTTCTAAATTATGTACAATAAATTGATGATAGAACTAGTGACGACCGTACAAGTGAGCGAGCTGATATCGTATGTCGACTGAATGAATAGACATTTTTTTTTTTTTTTTTTTTTTTTTTTGTGTGTGTACAGCTGTTGGCCGCAGATGGCCTTGACAGCTTGACGCGGACTATGGGTGAGCGCTGAGGGCTCTCAACCCGGAGAAATGAATAGACAGCAAAAGGCGGTGTATATATACTAGCATTCAGTCTGCGTGTGGTCCGAATGTGCACGTGTTCCAACAGGTGCAAATGATATCACCGCAGGTGCGAACGCAGGTGTCAGCTGTGTCGCCAGCTGCGTCGCACATCTGTCAGCTGTGCACGCCAGCTGCCTCGCAGCATGGGCCAATCTTCATTAGCGAAGCGGATTGCTTTGCATTGTTGGGTTGTGGTCCAAGTTATCTTAGTGGCGGATAGTCGCCACAAGTCTCTCTGTGAGTGACGGACTATTCCTCGGTCCAGTCACCCGTGGCCTCGGCCAGGGTGACATTAGGTACACGTACTTGCACCTGTGCCGCTGAAAGTCGTCGGCGGCAGACCGTGTCGCCGGAGAGGAGTTCTTTTGCCGCCCACTTACGTGAGATAATTGTCTCACAGAAGGCGGCGACTGCGTCCCAGTTCCTGACGTTGTCCAGCATCTACTTAGCGATGGTCGGCAGCGTCAGGTCGGCATCGATGATTGCGATGAGTTCACGGCACTACTCTACCCACGCGGCACACTCGAATGTGTGCTGCGCTGTGTCCTCGTTGCAATCGCAGTGATGGCAGGACGGTGTGCATTCCCTCCTGACGACTGTGTGCAGTTACTTGGCGAAGCAACCGTGCCCCATCAATACCTGCACCAATCGGAAGGACAGCACCTCACCGCCACGCCGACTCAACTACTCCATCAGCATCGGCCCGAAGTTCTCGATGGTCTGAACACCGGACCGAGGCCTCTCCAACCGGACTGCCCAATGGTCAATGACGTCGCGGTGGACATCGTCCCGCCAGGCGGCCAGGGCTTTGTATTTGATTTTTACTTTGCTAACGTTACGAATACATTTTAACGCTCCTGATTATGGTAGCACTGCGGTCCCGTGACTGCGAAAATTCTTTTATTTCACATGGATTTTATAAGTTATCATTAATAACTCAAGGAAAAGGAATTTTTAGTCACATGAAAATGTCTTCACAACATATTGCAAGTAAAGGGGGTTCACCAGAGTTCAGGCAATATTTGTGTCTTTTTTGTGTATTCCACTATCTAGAATTGATATAAATCATGAGTATATAGAATATAAGGAAAAAAAATATTTCTATGGGACTTTCAGTATAGGTACTGAGAAAAGTAGAAGAAATATAAAAATCATTGAAGAGTACAACTATCATATCATAAAAGTATTTTCCGCAGCAACTTTACCGCAGATATCCGATTTTCATTCAAATACTTCAAGCAATGAAGTTTTCACAGAAATTTGGAAATTGCATTCAAAATCTCGTAGTCAGTTGGCAAGTTCTTGTACGCTTGCAAACAGCATCATCTTCATTTCAACGATTTAATTATAAAAAGCCATTTCTAATATTAATGTTTAAAATTCTGGCTTTAATTTTATTGTCTGTTCGATTGACAATCTGATTTCAGTTTTTGGAAAATTCCATAAGTCAGTTTGTATTTAGTACGTTCTGTGTGGTAACTGAGCAAGAATACAATTCCCCAACCCACCTCTTGCACTGGCAAGATCCACGGGGATATCATAAAAGAGGACTAAGGGATGTGATATACAGAAAACATCTCTGTACGAGAAGGAAAGTGCGACATAAAACATTATGCTAAGATATTTACCAGTGCGGTATAGTAGGTAAAATTCCCTGCCATTATGGAGGAGGCCGGAGCCCTACAATAGAACTTGTACGGGTGAAGATGTGATGATGATTTAGTAGGTACTTTTGATAATATTTCAAATGCTATTTTGCCTTGTTAATTTTTTACATGCGAATTTTACTGTTTTGTCGATCACAGATATAATAATATTTTCAGAATATTTCTTGTTACCATACTCTAAATATTTATATATATAATATATATATAATTTTTTTGAGTATGTATGTCACTGAACGCCTCCTAAACGACTGGACCGATATTGATGAAATTTTGTGTATGTGTTCAAGGAGTTTCAAGAATGGTTTAGATTCACAATTGGAACCGGTAAGTGGCGCTGCTGTGTTATTTGAACAGTCTTTTGGGTCAGCTAGTCTTTATATATATATTTATTGTGTACGTGTGTATGTCACTGAACTCTTCCTAAACGGCTAGACCGATGTTTGAGGGATTTTTGTGTGTGTTCAAGAGAATTTAAGAATGGTTTAGATTCACAATTGGACCCGGTAGGTTGCACTGCTGTCGATTTCAAGGAGAACTCCTTTAATTTTATTTGAACAGAACAACGTCTGTTGAGTCAGCTGGTCTCATATAACACACCTCAAAACGTATTGGGATTGACGCAATATGTACTTTTCTTCCGTCGTATATATCGCAATAATTTTAAGACCAGTCGCCTACCTGAAGTCAAATCCAGGAGGCTCCTTGAGAATATAATTGTTGAGCAGACGGCATTAGATAGAGTTGGCCAAGGTCCATGTTGGCAGGTATGAGTAGTAGTTTTAAGACACACATGACCAATGTTTGGTAGTATAAGCAGTCACTACATTCCAATAATAAAACTAAAATCTCTAAAAACATATCCAAGGATTGTAACTATTCTGTTTTCAACAAGTTCAGTTAAAACCGATCACGTTATTCAATATTGGTCTTATAATTATTATTACTGAGCAAATTTAGTTGAAGGGCAATGAGAATTTATCCAGAGATATATTTAATTAGGACGTGTTGTGAAAGAAGTAAGAAATAAAGAAAAATAGTTTATTGCTCCCTCGCAGGGGAATACATATTTGTAGAACTTATTTTATATATACATAGATGTAAGAGCTGGGATCCTACCTGCAAGCGAGTAAAAGGATCGCTACTCAGCTTTATGTTGTTTAACACCACAACGCTATTTTTCAGTAGCGGCCTATGGTGTGACGATTGTCAGCAAACTCAAAGCTTATTACTTATTTAGAACAATATTTTTGTTAAGAATACTTAAAACTAGAATAAGTACGTCCTACACGTGCAAATATTAATAACAACAACAAATATAGATACTATTGATATACTGTAATTTATTCTATGTGGTGGTAATTATAACATCTATGATTTGCAATTTTTCTAGCACTTATTACTTCTAGCTACCAAGCTAAAAAAAACAAATTGTGTTTTTTTTTGAAACCACGGTAAAAGTGAAATTCTTTTTTGAATTGTAAAAAAATAGCAACATTACATTAAACACTGATAAAAATAAACAAAAAGCGTGGAGCACTGGCACAATAGGGTAATAGTCAATACACTGCACGGTCAGCTGATGCGAACGCCGCCGTGTCGGCCTCGGCTGCTCGGTCGAGCATCTTTCACTTTACCCCTACTCCGCGGCCGACCGTCACGCGACATGGAATAGATGAACGAAAAAGTTTGAGGCAATGTAATAAAAGTTTCACTTTAAAAAAATAAATATACTTGTTACGTTATAATTCATTTCATTATCTCAGCTCACTAAAGTGCCACTATTGGGCAACCTCAATTTCAACCTCTATTTGGCAACCTTACCTCCTTCACAATGGCAGGAAAATTGAGCGACTATACGATACTGATCAGACGTGTTGGTATAGGATTTTATTTCGAGTTTTCCTTCTCTTGCATTGATGTCATCTGTTATAATCCCTTAATCGTCTTTTATGACACCTACAGGTAAAAGAAGGGGTGGTGAATTGTATTCTTTCGTGAATTGTACCACACGGTAATAAATTGTTAATGATGACTAAGTGGACCAACGACCTGGTGAAACTTGGTGGGCGCCGTTGGATGTAGGCCGGACAGAATCGCAGTTTGTGTTGTTCGAAACACGAGGCAGGCCTACGTCCAGCAGTGGACGGTGATAGGCTAAATGATGGTGATGATGATAATGATGATGCTGATGGTAGAAAATAATATTTATAAATATTAATTAAATTAGTTTGGATTTCGTTGAATAAATCATTGCTAAGCAATAAAGAAAGCCTAAAGACTAAGGTCACACATAATATATAAATAAAATCTCTTTACGTCATCATATATATATATAAAGCGAAAATAATATTAATAAAACTGTAATAAAAATTTCGGAAAATATTGTCCGCTTTATGTTACTAATCCTGACGCAAAGTTAGACAAGTATACATTTCAGAATAATCCAACCATATTCAATGTCACATTTCATGAATGTAATTCAATAACATTATGTACATATTCTATTATGGCGCATAATAGATCAAAGATCATAGAAGTGGAACAATTTCATATTATAATATGAACGTGGTTTGGAACAAGATCACTTGGCTTTATATCTAGCTTTATCTAGGTTCGTAACATGTGTATATTCAGGGCTTACTATTTAAACACTGTTTTGTTATCTTCTTCTCATTCATCTTGATGTATACTGGTTGCTTGACTTCAAAGTCTGTAACTGTGATTGGAACCACAGAAAAGAGAAAAGAGATATAATAAAAAACAATATAAGTTGTCTAATACATTGATATGTCAATAGACTACAAATTTAATGTTGAATAATTACTAAATATATTTTTTTTTTCACATAGAATCATTTTCTTCTTGTACAGGCAATAAATTTGTACCAAAAATGTGGGTCAAAACTTAATAACTAATTTTCTATAGCGGGTAGGTAATTATAAAAATCTGTAATAACGTTGACTTGTTTGGACGTTAGACATTTTAGTCCGCCCGTGACCATGAATGCTGTAAAGTATTCGAAATGTTGGGCAATCATAAATCAAATACAAACGAGATAAAATCCGTAAAAGTAGTTTTATTTATAATTAGCAATCCGCCCTCGCTTCGCTTCGGTTATATGTTATAGGTTATAGTCGTTTTACCCGCGTAGTTCCCGTTCCCGTGGAAATACCGGGATAAAATATAGCCTAGTTTACGCCCTGATATTATAGCTTTCCATCGGTGAAAGAATTTTTGAAATCGGTCCAGCCGTTTTGAAGATTACCCGGAACAAACAGACAAACAGACAGACAAAAATTTTTTTATTGCTATTTTAGACATAGGTGTCGTGCAAATAACCGTGTGAGCATGAAAAAAGCCTATTATTTTGACATTACAAACAGACACTCCAATTTTATTTATTGGTATAGATGTATAGTGCTCGCGTAAGTATCAGAAATCATTGTCTAATACAGTGAGGAATAACAAAACCTAAGACCATAATTACGGTGATGTAGGTATATGTTTATATTGTAACATAAATGTTTTGGTTAATGTGTTTCATAAATGTCATTAATCTATCAACGTATGAGAAAGGGTGACAAGATTTTATGTCAAAATAAATTATATTATGCGGAATTAATTTATGAGTCTTAATTATCTTTTCCATTCCGTGCAGTGACGGAGTAAGAATACAATTCACCACCCCCTCTCTTGCCCGTGGGTATACATTATCGTAAATCATCTTAGTAAATGATAAATAAAAAAATATATAAATCATCTTATATACCTGAGTGTCTGAAAACACAGGTCTACGATCAGTGTATGTTACCAGTGATGACTTACAGCACGGAAGCGTGGTCCCTAAATGTAGACTTCATAACCAAGATCAAAGTAGCTCAACCTACTATGGTGCGGGCTATGCTCGGGATTTCTCTGTGAGATAGAATACGAAATACGGAAATCCGCAGAAGAAGGGGTGTAACGGACATAGCATGAAGAATTAGCATGCTGAAGTGGCAATGGGTAGGCCACATCGCTCGACGAATCGACAACCGCTGGGAGAGAAATGTTCTCGAGTGGCAACCACGTATCGAATCACGCAGTGTAGGACGAATTAGGTGAACCGACAACCTGATGAAAGTTGCTGGGCATCGTTGGGTGTAGGCGGCACAGGACCGCCCTTTATGGCGTAACATGTGAGAGCCTAGTCCAGCAGTGAACGGCGATGGGCTGAAATAATGATGATAATGAAATCATCTCAACGGCGTTTGAACTTAGTTTTTTAATCTTTTTTTCTTTGCAGAAATAAGTTTCACTAATGGTTACAAGTAAGAGCCTCCTTCATAATAACAGAAAAATTGGAGTAATACACCACTTTGTCAAAATAGCATGATATAGAGTTTTCAATGCAAGTATTCACTCGTGCTAGCTAGAGAGATATATTTTAAAATTAATTTCTTTCTTTGCCTTCCCTTCCCTTTTCTCTCTCTTCTTTAATTAGCCTTAAAAACATTATTGAAAAGATTTTAAAATATTACATTACTAGTAAATCAACATAAGTGCTGCATAATGGCGGCTACTAATCCGTACATTACTTGTGAGTGCCTTAAAAGACTACTAAGAACTTAACATCACCCTTGTTTTTTTTTTTGGTTGGCTGTGGTCTGGCCACATCCTGCCCAAATTGTCATAATCTACTGTATTCCCTCCCCATTGCTATTAGTCTGCCTACTGGTAGCGATTCCTTGACTTCCGTGGCGGGCCCGGCGGGTAACCCTTTCAAGTACCGTCCCCTCCGACACCCCGCGTGCTGGAGCGTCGCCCTCACGCGGTCGGCTTCTCTGTGGGTGACAGAAAAATCTCCGATCCGTCCACCCGAGCTTTACATCGACCGGGGAAACTCTATATAATACCGTTATTGGAATTGCAATTTGTTGTGGCTAAAGCTTTTTATTGCCTATCTGGTTCACTAAAAATGTCCGTGGATAACGTCATTGACGAATGTCAAAACGAATGTGTCGTTTATGATATTTATAAGGGAGAAGAATTTTCGATATTTTCTGTCCTTAATCCATGAATGAAACAAGAATGAAACACGGAAAAATTCTTTAAATAAAAGTTAATATAACATTATAAGTTTGTAAAACTTAAGTGGATCTTCTCGTCCAATATGCCGCAGTACTTGAAGACAAAGGTTTATAACCAGTATATTACCAGCTAGCTACCAGCGACACGAAAACGTGGTCTCTAAATGCCCGCCTTAAAAAAATACTCAAAATCGTTCAACGTGTCATGGGGAGGCCTATGTTCGGCATTTCTCTACGTGATAAAATCTGGAATACGGAAATCTGTGGAAGAACGGGTGTAACCAACATAGCCCGCAGAATTAGCACGTTAAAATGGTAATGTGCAGATCACATCGCTCGTTGAACCTACAACCGTTCGGAGAAAGGTTGTCGTGTGGTGACCACGAATCGGCCGGCGGAGTATAGAGTGACCCTTTACTAGGTAGACTGACGATATCATGAAAGTCACAGGGAACCGTTGGATGCAAGTGGCACAGGACTGTTCCGAGTGGCACTTTCGTGACGAGGCCTAAGTCCAATAGTGGACATCTATAGGCTGATGAATGGATGGATGGAACAATATATTATTACTTTTTTTGTAATTTGTTTATCTCATCGTGGCGAATAATTTTCGTCATTTATAGTCACGTAAATCCTGGACCATGAAAACAGAAAAAAATTAAACATAATAAATCTACAAATTAATTTTATTTTATATGCATAATATATTTGATCACCATTTTATAAAATAACAAACAGTTGAAAATGCTTAAGAGAAGGTAGAAACTTGCTTAGTAATTAAAACACCACTAATAAACAAAATCTAGTCTAGAAGTAAGTCTTCCATAACTTAGAATAAAGCAATTTTATTCCAAGTTTGTTTGCCACAGATATTTCATAACGAACAAGTTTTACAAGAACAATTTACTCAAACAAAGATTTCGCAACACTTTCAAAATTAAATGCAAAATCTCTTAGCCACTCGTCGAAATTTTGTCCACCTGCAGGCAATTTGTTCTTAACTTCAGATTTATTACCATTAAAGTTATTGTTTAAAATCTCCCTATAATTCCTAATTAAAAATTTCATCATCGAATCAATTCCATTGCAAATTTGATTAAAACCTGCCGTGAAATTGTAATTTAATGAATGAGTGAAACAATTGTTATTTGTCTACGTTGAAAATTATTCAGTGTTACTTTGCGACGAATGACACGACTGCAATTATGAAATAATTAATAATTCAACGAGTAATTTTCTACTTAAATGACTATTCTTTATTTAAAATTAATTTTCAATTAATATGGTTTGCCATATGATGGGATAATATATGTCTGCGATAGACTTAGTATGAAAATCTGATATGATATTTATAGATATAGCCGTTGCCATCCTCCCTTACGGATTAGGGTGACCAGAGCTGGAACGAGTACATAGCTTCAATAATTCCCAAACTATAGTCGTCCTTCTTTCCCCACGGGCTCTCAGCCTATATTTGACATGACAATATTTTTTTTTTTTCTGTAAAAGATGCAAGTTTGAACTGAAGTAAGAGAAAAAAAGGAAGACCTATTTTAGAAAAATAGTATAGTGGGATAAACCAGTTCTGAATTGGAGGCAATTAAAGTCTAAAAATATCAGCGGACCATAGCGTAAAAATAAAAATTTATGAAATATCATAAGGTAATAGAATAAGAAGTCTTAAAAATCTAAAAAATAAATCCAAATAGCTTTAATATATTCAAATTTAAGTCGATATTCACAAATATAACGCAGAAATATAACGCAAAAATTGCACGCAAATACATATACGAATAAGTACCGAACACCTAATCGATATGTCCAGACGTCTCCATCGATCATCAAAACATGATGTGTCATAATCGAGTGTATACTTGGCATCGCTATTTGTATGGCCTATGTATCTTGAATTTATTAGCCACCAATTGATTCATGCTACTAGCTCTGAATATTATTAGTTATATTATAGAACTTTATTCAACTTGATAAAAGAAAAACTTGTGAATGTGTAGATATATATAATCCGTTTAGATTATATATAATCCAGGTAGTAAACGTAAATATCGACAAAAGAAGAAAAAATGTATAGGAACTATACCTATGTGGGAAATTATACAATAAAGACGTAAAATCGCACGTAATACCATATCATTTGAGTCGACTCAATATGTGCTCTTCTTTAATAGCACATATTACAAACGTATTGGGCATAGTTTTATGACTGGCCGCGTCCCTGACGTCAACCCTCTTTATAAATGCAATTTTTGACCAGATGACATCAGATGACCCAGGTAAAAATCTCTTAGTCCACAAGTAAGCATTGGTGATATTCCTAGCCCATAGCATGCATCATAAGACACATTCAACTACTATGCAGATAAATATAACACGCTCTTGTCATTTTTTTAAGACAATCTTGTGTTACGGGGGACTTTACAAACATATAATTAATAGACAAAAATTACATCCAGACTAAGAACAACAGTAGGTGCATCGCACAGTGTTTTTTTTTTCCGGGTGTGCCATGGTCAGCCCACTCGCCGCCGGCTCCGTCCGGGATGACAGAGGGGTGCCGCGCGGCCACATGACCCACCGTAGCACGTCGCCTTTGTCGTAGGGCCGACCACCGGTGCAAAGTTCCTTGTCGTCAGTGGTCGGCCCGACGGAATAACCCAGTTGCGGGGTAACCTCTCCTCTCGACCTTCCCCTCGGGGGCGTCGGTCACCATCGTGCGGTCAGCATCTCTGCGGGTGACGGACTAAATCCCCGATTGAATCACCCTGCTTTCGGCTAGGGCGGTATCAGGCTTAGGTATTCGGGCCTGCGTCACCCGAGTTGCCGGCCGCGCACCGCGTTGTCGTGGAGGTGTTCCTCTCGCGTGCACTCCGCCGTCTCCTTCCGCGAGACGACTGCCTCGCAGAAAACGACGACCGCCTCCCAGTTCCTGATGCTGCTGAGCATTCTCTAGCAATGGTCGGCAGCGTCAGGTCGGCACTGATGATTACGACGAGATCATGGCGCTACTCTGCCCACGCGGGACACACCTCAAGTGTGTGCTGCGCTGTGTTCTCGTCGCAATCGCAGAGGTTACAGTACGATGTGCTCTCCCTTCTCAAGACCGTATGCAGGTACTTGTCGAAGCAACCGTGTCCCGTCAAGACCTGCACCAGTCGGAAGGAAAGCACCCCATGCCTCCGATCGAACCACCCCATCAGCACCTGTTTTAGTTTCCAAGTCATTGGGGGCTTGGGCTAGTAAGACTCCTCTGACATGATCAGAGACCTTTATTAGTATATAGATTAGTAGCAAGATAGATTAATGTAGGAGGAAAATTTGAAAAGGTATTGAATTAACAAGTCGATGTTAAAGTATGATGTATATTAGGGTAAATTTTGCATTTTCAGGCGTATCAACGAATAAAAATCTAAGCGCAATGAATTACTATGCATATCGTATGATGATTCGTACACATGAGGAGAATGTCATTCTGAAGTGCCGTCGGCTATTCCAGCAATTCGCTGTCGACATGTATGTCAAAGTCGAGACCGAACGTTTAGCGTTCATCCGATTCAATCAGGCAAAGCTACGATCTGAGGACTATATACACTTGCGTGATGCTATTCATTCAGATGGTGATGTTCAGAATATTGGACGTCTGACGATTCTCCCATCATCTTATATCGGAAGCCCACGCCACATGCACGAATACGCTCAAGACGCTATGACGTACGTGCGAAATTATGGAACGCCGGATTTATTTATTACGTTCACATGCAATCCGAAGTGGACGGAAATTGAACGTGAGTTGGAACCGGGCCAAAAACCGCAAGATCGCCATGACATAATCGCCAGAGTATTTCAGCAAAAACTCAAGGTTATGATGGATGTGCTTACTAAATATCGAGTTTTTGGTGACATACGTTGTTATATGTACTCGGTGGAATGGCAGAAGCGTGGACTACCGCATGCTCATATCCTAATTTGGTTGCTGAACAAATTACATTCAAATGAAGTGGATGACATCATATCAGCTGAAATTCCTGATCCAGTCACTGATCCCCATCTACACGACATTGTGACGACACAGATGGTGCATGGACCGTGCGGTGCATTAAATCCATTATCGCCTTGCATGGCTGATGGAAAGTGCACAAAACGATATCCGCGACCGTTAGTTGATGAAACAGTCACAGGGAACGATGGATATCCAGTTTATCGTCGGCGTTCAAAAGAAGATAATGGTCGAACTATCAAAGTTAAAGTTCAAAATCAAGAGATTGAGATCGGAAATGAATTCATTGTACCATATTGCCCGCTGCTATCACGAATTTTCGAAACACATGCAAACGTTGAGAGTTGTCATTCGGCCAAATCAATCAAATATTTGTGCAAGTACGTCACAAAAGGCAGCGACATGGCTGTGTTTGGTATTGCGTCGGAAAATGCGAATGACGAAATCAGCAACTTCCAAATGGGCAGATACGTCAGTACTAATGAAGCATTGTGGCGATTATTTTCATTTCAAATTCATGAAAGATATCCCACAGTTGTACATTTAGCAGTGCATTTGGAAAATGGCCAAAGAGTTTACTTCACTGAGGCTAATGCGGCACAACGAGCTGAGAGACCACCTTCGACAACATTGACTAGCTTCTTTGTAATGTGTGAAGCAGATCCATTCGCAGCGACGCTGATGTACGTTGAAATGCCCAAGTATTACACTTGGAATGAATCAACAAAGAAATTCCAACGTCGCAAACAAGGAACCCCAGTTCCAGATTGGCCACAGGTGTTTTCCACTGATGCACTAGGTCGCATGTATACTGTTCATCCTAGAAATGATGAATGTTTTTATTTGCGACTGCTGTTGGTAAATGTACGTGGACCAAAATCATTTGCGCATTTGAAAACTGTGAATGGCCACCAATGCCAAACTTATCGAGAAGCATGTCAACTATTGGGTTTGCTGGAGAACGATTTTCATTGGGATTTAACACTTGCGGATTCAGTTGTTTCATCAAATGCGTACCAAATACGAACGCTGTTCGCAATTATCATCACCACATGTTTTCCTTCACAACCAATTCAGTTATGGAACAAATACAAAGACGACATATGTGAAGATATCTTGCATCGCTTGCGCATTCAAACGAATAATCCTGACATCCAAATAACCGATGAAATCTACAATGAAGGATTGATTCTGATTGAGGATCAATGCTTGACTATTGCAAACAAGCTACTGATTGAAGTAGGAATGATTGCGCCAAATCGATCGATGCACGATGCATTCAACCAAGAATTAAATCGAGAGCTGCAATACAATGTTGATACATTGCAGGAATTCGTTCGAAATAATGTGCCGTTGCTGAATGAACAGCAAAAACAAGTATACGAAACATTAATACAAGAAGTGGACAATAATACTGGTGGTCTATTCTTCATGGACGCACCCGGAGTAACAGGGAAAACATTTGTCATTTCATTGATTTTGGCCACTATTCGATCAAGATGTGACATAGCTTTGGCGTTAGCATCATCTGGAATTGCGGCGACTCTTCTAGATGGCGGTCGTACTGCACATTCTGCGCTTAAGTTGCCACTCAATTTAAATACAATTGATACTCCAACATGCAATATTTCCCGATCCAGTGCAATGGGAAAATTGTTGATGCAATGCAAGCTCATTGTTTGGGATGAGTGCACAATGGCACATAAGAAATCACTTGAAGCACTTAACTTCACACTGAAGGATCTTCGGCGAAATAACAACATATTTGGCGGCTTGATGATATTGTTGGTAGGCGATTTGAGGCAGACGTTGCCAGTAATTCCCCGTGGAACGCCTGCAGATGAATTGAATGCTTGCCTGAAGGCATCACCTTTATGGAATAACGTAAAAACCTTATCGCTAACCACTAATATGAGAGTTCAACTTCAAAATGATCAAAGTGCTGCACAATTTTCCAAACAATTGTTGGCTGTTGGAAATGGAAAAGTCCCAGTTGATGCGACATCTGGATTAATTACTCTTACCAACGACTTTTGTCGATTTGTAGACTCTCAATTAGCTCTTATTGAAAATGTTTTCCCAAACATTAGTGAGAATTATCAGAATTATGCTTGGTTAAGTCAACGAGCAATTCTTGCCGCAAAGAATAATGATGTACACGCACTGAATTTCACCATTCAATCAAAAATTGCTGGCGATTTGGTGACATACAAATCCGTTGATTCCATAACAAATCCCGATGATGTAGTAAATTATCCAACGGAGTTTTTGAACTCTCTGGAGTTACCAGGATTTCCACCACATAACTTGCAACTCAAAGTTGGTACAGTTATTATGATATTGCGTAATTTGAATCCACCGCGACTTTGCAACGGTACTCGACTTTCGGTAAAAAGACTTATGCCGAATTTGATTGAGGCAACCATTATTAACGGAAAGTACGCAGGTAAAAATGTATGTATTCCTCGAATACCAATGATTCCGACTGATCTTCCGTTTGACTTCAAACGATTGCAATTTCCAGTTCGCCTTGCGTTCGCAATGACAATTAACAAGTCGCAAGGCCAATCGCTTAGTGTTTGCGGGATAAATTTAGAAAATCATTGTTTTTCACATGGGCAGTTATACGTTGCGTGTTCACGAGTTGGGAAACCATCCGCTTTGTTTGTGTTAACGTCAGACCAAAAAACAAAAAATGTGGTTTACCAAAGAGCACTTCAATGAAACGGATAATTTGCGGACACGTATAACGCTTCGATTCAGTATTTACTTTGGATTCACTTTCTTTAGAGAAGTTCAACTAACTGTTGTGTTGTATTTATGTACTGTACTATTGTGAAATGAAATAAAATTTTTCCTTTTCAAATAAAAAACAAAAAAAATATTTCTTCATCTTTTAATCACCAAACGAAATGTTACATAAAACGAAGCCAGGTGGCGAAACGGAGTTCGCCGGGTTTGCTAGTTAGGGTAATAAAATAGACATTGATATAATTATTATTAAGCAGATGGGGGTGATTATACAAAGCGAATATAGAAAAGGTAATGAACATAGATTATTAGAAAATAAGATTAACTAAGAATAAGTTATAATAGTACTCACTAAAATATGTACACTTTTTTTTATATTTTTTTTTTAATTTTATTTTATTTTGTATTTTTTTTTATATATGTATTTTTATATCTTTATATGCTATTTTTTTTGTTATTTTTTTTAAAGACATTTTCTTATTTTTTTACTTAAAAATAAATTAAATTAAGTTAACTAACATCAATAGTAAGGTACAAAATATTTAGTTAGTATAAGACATTATGAGGGAAAGGATATAAGAAGTAAATTAGAATCATGTATTTAACATATATTGTAAATTACTATGAACTAATGTTAGCTTATTACAACTACTTCTTGTTATAATAGAATGATAATATGTTTAAGATGGGGATAGAAATATAAATTAGTATAATTGTTAATTTATTACATGTACTTGCAATTATAATATTTTGAGTAAGGTTTATATATAAGATAACAGTATTGCAAAGTAGAGCAATTGACAAGTATATGTATAGGATAACAATCTAGATATTAATTAGCACCATCTATATTATAACATTATTATTAAGATAATTAATAAAGTATAAAAAGAAGAAAGAAAGAAAGAAAAATACAAAATTGATATATAACAGGGTATATTATGATGAATATATTACAAGGTATATGTTAACATTTGTATAAATATGAACCTTCTAACCTGACCTAATCTGATTAAAATTAAAAATAAAAGAATTCGAATAGATTAATATAAACAAGATTAAGTCCTTGTGCTATTTCTTTTGATAGCTTTTGTAGCGATCCTTTTACAATAGTTAATAAATGGTGTTCTGCTGTCATAATCTGATATTAATTTGTGTATGTTGTCTACTGATATAATGGTATCGGTTTCTAGTTCAAGATTGAAGCGGTCCTGTATGTATAATGGGCATTCCGTGATTATATGTATGATGGTTTCTTCAGCATCGGTTCCACAAATACATTGTGGGCTGTCTTTACGTTTAAATCTAAAAAGATATGCCGAGAATCCACCATGTCCTGTAAAGACTTGTGTTAATATCTGGTCTATTGTAATTGATTTCAGGATTTTGTGAGAGGTTATTGTATTAGGGAAGAAAATTTTGGTGACTTGGCTTGTGTTTGTATTGGTATATTTATTATTCCATTCATTTATGGAATCAATTCTTATATGATTTCTTGTGTAGGAGATGGGGTATTTGTCATATCATTTGTCATTATGTTTTGTTGTAAAGCGGCAGATTTAGCTAGTTCGTCGGCTCTCTCATTACCCTCCAGACCAATGTGGGATTTGATCCAGCATAGATCTATATCCTTTTGCTGGAAGAGACAATCATTTAAATGGGCACGAGTTTTTAGACCTAATGGATGTAGGGAAAGGTTATCGATAACAGTATCCAATGCCGCCTTGGAATCACTGAGAATGACACTTTTTGCAAAATTGATATTAGCAACCATCTCTACTGCCAGGCCTATGGCCAGCAGCTCAGCCTGATAAACAGTGCAGTAGGAAGCCAGATAAAATTTTTGATTATAAATTTCTTTTTTATTATTATCCCAATCAGTGAGAGCAGCACCAACCTGATCATTAATTTTGCTGCCATCGGTATATATGTATACTGCACTGTTTATAAGGCTGTTTAGGTCTTCTTGGTTGTGAATTTTGAGAAGCTGCCGGCTCATACAATACGCTGGATGGGGCAATTTACAGAAAGGTGCCATAGTTTCAGGTTCCTTGTCAGCAATAAGTGTTAAGTATCCTCTCTTGACACCGTACAAGAAAGCTCTCTCTCTGATATGAATATCGAGAGAAAGTATGTCAGCAAGTAGTAGGGAGGCATTGAGCGAAACAGTACTGTAGGCTTTAGAAATTTTTATTGCAAAATGTCGTTGGAGGGAATCAAGCTGTCTACGTATAAAAGTTTTATTGGTTGCAGGAGCCCAAGCGCTAGCAGCGTAGGAGACAATTGGGACTACAGTGGCATTGTATATAATTTTGATTATTTTAGAATGGAGACCCCAACTAACTCTGGCGGCCTTAAATAGTTGCTTGCCTACATTTAGCGCCTTTTTACATACATAAGTAGTATGAGCACCAAATGTAAGGTTGCTATCTATTATTAACCCCATCAGCACCGGCCGGAAGGACTCGACCTAATGGGCAATGACGTCTCGGCGTTCATCGATCCGCCAGGCGGCAATCTCCTTGATCGAGACTATACTGCTCCCAGCTTGTGTCCTACACCCGCCGGTAAAGTCTGACGAGCATCTCCGCCTCCAGGTCCCACGGGGGAGTGCTGGCCAAGAGGCTCGCTGACTTCGTCGCCACCGTGCGGTATCCGCGTAGTGCCCTGACCACCATGGCCCTCTGTGGACACTACAAAAAGTTCTCAGACGGACGGTCAGTCTCACCGGTGCGGTGCGCCGTACAGAGCCATCGACCGCATCACCTCCGCATACAGCCGTCATCACGTAGCGTTGGGTCCGCCCACATTCGGCAACATCCAAGAAAGGGTGGACACCGCTCCGACAAGCCGCAGAGCAGGTCAGAGAAAATGCATCCGTACCCACGAAGTTTTATCCTGCGTGGGATTGCAACCCACGGAACTGGCACGGTAGGTCGGTATCTTAACCACTATGCCATTTGTGCAGCTCTTCATTAATATGATATAATATTATTTTGCATTCCAATAATATTTTATGGTATTTACATTACAGTATATTATGATGCAATGATTTTTGATTCACAGTTTAAAGTTTATTAAACAAGCTTTAAATAAATTTATAACGGTTCCAACCTCAATATAAATTCATTGGTTTGCAGTCGTGTTCATCGCATTGCAGTTGTTGATATTTTGAATTATTTGCATATGCATGTACAAGTATGTATAAATATGGGTATAGGCATATGACAACTAAATTTCTGAGTATGCAACTTCTAATTACATGACAGCATGATCGAATATTCATTATCATCATTCATCATCAATTTAGATAATATACGTCCCACTGTTGAGCTCGAGCATCCTCTACATCAACAGGGCAACTAAACTTCTATACCACACTCTTCCGTGCTAAAGATAGAGCGACAAGTGCATGACAGCAAGTTCCTAGAAAAAGGCGACTAAAGTTTTAAAAATTATTTCTTCGATTACGGATATAAAAATAATGTTTTTTTTTTTAATTTGATCTATTTTTACTGTAAGTAGTTAAAAGGTTGTATTTTGTATTCATTGTTATTTAAGAACTTTAAGTAATAAATTGATAAAAAAAGATATAAAAATGTAATATGACAAGGAAATGCGACGTATGTTTTAAAACAAAGTCGTAAGTAGCACAGATAGTGCGCTTATACTATAGAACTTATTTTACTGCGCTTATGACAGCGAAAAATAAGTACTAAGTTTATGTAATGATAAGTATGACCGCCGTAACGTTGACATTTAGGGCTTTTATGGTAAGAAACCCACAGTTCCCTTATTACAGTTTTCATATTATAAACCGCAAGTGGCGATTAAAGCACTTATGTTAAGCAAAAAGATTCATCAATAATAGGGATTGCATTAGTATCAGAGCAGCGTTAATCGATACCGCGATTATGTTAAGTACTACATGATTAATAATCTGGCGCTTTAGAAGGCTACAGCAGTATCCAGCACTTGCGGCTGAGATATTAAGGAAATTATTTTTCTTTTTGTAGTTATACAAACGCTTATACAAATCAAAATGTAATCATACAAAATTTTTTTTATAAACTGTCAAAGACAAAGTTATAAATCTCGATACGGCGATGCCGAATATGTAACTACCTCAATTTGGTAAAAAATGTTGAATAAGGCGATTATAATAAGCACGGTAGCACTGGTCAGACGTGTTGGTATAAGGTTTTATTTTGAGTATTCCTCCTCTTGCATATGCTATATGCATATATACCTTAAGCGTCTCTTACAACACTCATGGAAAAGAGAGGAAGTGGTGATTTGTATACTTACTCCGTCACCACACGGAACTGATCTGATTTTAGCAAGCACAAATTTTTATTCGATTTGAGTAGCAAAAGTGATCATGAAATAAGCAATTGACCCCGATAGAGTAACTAGCTTTTGTGTTTTAAAGTAAAATTCTGGTATATTATCCGTGTAAAATAATAATCATCTATTACTTACCCGTAGGACTCGTAAATATCAGCTGAGGGTATAAGTGTATCACTTTCTCTCGGGAAAGCTATATTACCTCACAGCGATCATCAAGCCGCTTATTGTGGCGAATATGCATCTCATTTATGGGTCGAGGTCTATATCAAGCAGGGAACGGTGACCGGTTGAACTATGATGTTAATGTTAGAATTCTAAATCTGATTAAGTCGACCTACCTACAAAATTCCAATGTTAAATAATTAACTCTATGATGACAAATTATACCTTAATTACTATGATAGATATGTCAGTTTGTGATTGTTGTTGTTGTTACGAGTTTGCCAGGACAGTTTTGCTACTAATTTTCTTAATGATAACCTGGGCACTTTTTACAATTTTCTCTGGAACTTACGTTACAGTTGGTGACATGTTGTCTTTTTACGGCTATATGCTCACATAATTAAGTTGAATATATTTCATAGATACTCCATGAGACATCGCCAGTCCTTATTTTTGTTTTTTAATTTTTTAAGTTCTCATATTTTACTTAATTTTTTAGACTGTTTCCATCAATCGTCTCTGTTTTCTAGTGTTTAGCAGGTAATCTATAAAATTAGCGAAATATTTTTTTCTATTCAAACTTTATCTCGATTGTCATTAAATGTGATAGAATTCTTACAAAAAAATAACATTTTATTTCATATAATTCGAGTTAATTGTTATGATTCGAACTTCTAAATATCCAATTTCTTTAATGATGATAAAAGTTTTTAAGTTTTTACCATATTATAACGCTTTCTATTATTACAATCATTTATCTAAGTAATATTCTCAAAACGTGAATGGTGAATTAAAATTAACTAGCCTAGTAGACCTCTATAATAGCGAACAAATTCTCTAACTCACTAATTGTTATTGAAACTGTTCCGAAAACTGATCCAGCTTATACCAATGTTGATTCTCATTGGAAAAGCTATGATAATGGACCGATGCCAGATTTACAATGATTACCAGAAGGGTCGCCGCTATATAATTTTATTGTTGTGATAAACTAGAAGTGCTTACCCTCTCTATAGTAACACTACCCCGCAATTGCTATGATTAGTATCATAGAAATTGCTGGGATTTTTGTGACCCTTTGTTCCTCTACTACAATGTGACGTTGTAAACTTTGTTTTATCGTTGGAGTCTAAGTAAAGTTCACAAAAGATGTATATGACTCCATCTAATCAACGCCTATCCTGGGGTTGAGGGTAGCCCTGGAAAAGACGGAGGCCCTTTTGTTCCATGGCCTCCGTACTGCCGGGCCTCCCGCCGGCGCTTCTATCACCGTGAAGTCGGTCACCATCAGCATCCAGGCCCACATGAAGTACTTGGGCCTGGTGCTCGACGGGCATTTTTGGTTCCGGGAGCATCTCCATCGACTTGTTCCCCGGCTTGTCGGCGCGGCGTCCGCCCTTTTGCGGCTGATGCCGAATGTGGGCGGACCCAGCGCTACGTGCCGACAGCTGTACGTGGGGGTGATCCGGTCGATGGCCCTGTACGGCGCACCGGTGTGGGCGGGGTCCCTGACCGTTCGTCTTAGGGCCCTCCTGTGGCGACCACAGAGGGTCATGGCGATCAGGGCCATACGGGGTTACCGCACGGTGGCGACGGAGGCAGCGTGCCTCCTGGCTGGAACTCCCCCGTGGGACCTGGAGGCGGAGATGCTCGCCGAAATTTATCGGCGGGTGTCGGAGACGCGCGCCCGCGGCGGCATGGTCTCCATCAAAGAGATCACCGCCTGGCGGGTCGACGCCCGCCAAGAAGTCATTGCCCGTTGGGCAGTCCGGCTGGAGAGTCCTCGGTACGGTGTCAGGACCGTCGAGGCCTTCCGGCCGGTGCTGATGGAGTGGTTGGAGCGGACGCACGGGGTGCTTTCCTTCCGACTGGTGCAGGTGCTGACGGGGCACGGTTGCTTCGGGAAGTACCTGCACAAGATTGTCAGGAGGGAGAGCACACCGTCCTGCCACCACTGCAGTTGCGACGAGGACACGGTGCAGCACACGCTCGAGGAGTGTGCTGCATGGGAGGGGGATCGCCGTGAACTCGTCGCAATTATCGGTGCTGACCTGGCGCTGCCGACCATCGCCAGGGAGATGCTCGTCAGCGTCAGGAACTGGGACGCGGTCACCGCCTTCTGTGAGGCCGTAATCTCACGGAAGGAGGCGGCGGATCGTGTGCGAGTAGAGCTCCTATTCGGCGACACGTTCCGCCGCCGGCGACTCGGGCGGCGCAGGCGCGAGTATTTGCGCCTAATGCCGCCCTAGCCGAGGCCGCGGGTGATTGGACCGGGGAATTGTCCGTCACCCGCAGAGAGGCTGACCGCGCGACGGCGACTGACGTCCCAGGACGTCGAGAGGTGAGTGTACCCGAAAGGGTATTCCGTCGGCCGGCCACTGACGACAAGTCACATCTGCTCCGGTGGTCGGCCCAAAAACGAGGTGACGTGGGTACGGGTGGGTTATGGGCCCGCGCGCCGTCCTTTCATCGCCCCGGACTGGACCGCGCGTGCGCTTACCGTAGCCCACCCAAAAAAAAAAAAAAAAAAAAAAAAACCCTACTAGTTTTATGTTGTTATTTAATTATGACTATGTTGCTAACGATGGGTGTCATAAAGGACGGCTAAGGCATAAAACACGCATATGATAAATATGCAAGAAAAGGAACGCTGGAAATAAAACCCCATACCAATTCCCCTGACCAGCATAGTATAATAGACCAATTCCCCTCCTATTATAATAATAATTGTCATACGAATTTTGTTAAGTTAGTTTTGAGAATAAATTTATGAAAATCAATGGCTACTCTTTAAGTTAATGAATGATTGAATTAAATGTTTTTTTTATTGCAAACGGTGACAAACGAGCAAACAGTACACCTGATGGTAAGTGTTGCTGCCGCTCATGGACCTTTACAAGGCCGCTCCCTACCGCGAAAAAAGTGAAGGGAGTGTGAATGCGTACATTGAGGCTTGGTGATACCAAGGGCACCACCAAAGCCCTCCACACGCAAACACCCTCAGAAAGTTGGGCTTCCGGCTCTCTCGCTCACCGAACGAAGCGCAGTAACAAATTGCTACTACTCAGACGTCGATTTTCTGCGAGAGTGTGGTACTACCCCGGACGGACCAGCCCGCGGCTGTAGACAGATAACTGTCGACAGTGTGGTCCTACCACTATACTATACTAAAATTATATAGAGATTAATATTATATAAGATTATATAGAGATAAGGGAAGGAAAACTCTAAATAAAACCCTAAGCGAACACGTCTGACCAGCGTGCCATAAGTTATGAGAGGGTACCCCAAATAGGGGGTATTCCGTCGGGCCGACCACTGATGACAAGTAACCCTGCTCCGGTGGTCAGCCCAACTACGAAGGCGACGTGGTGTTCGGGTGGTTTGCGGGTGTGCGTGCTTACGCCCCTCTGTCGCCCCGGACGGAGTGGTGCGAGGAGCGCGCCGACCGCAGCCCACCCCAAAAAAAAAAGAAAAAGCGTGCCATAGGTAGCGTGCCGTAGGTCAAAAAGTGGGAGATATATGCGCTGAGATGATGATGATGAGATGAATATTATATCATACTAGCTGACCCAACAGACGTTGTTCTGTTCAAATCTAAAATATAGTAAAAGGAATTCTTCTTGAAATTGATTGCAGGCTCACCTACCGGTTCCAATTATTAATCTAAACCATTCTAATATCCATCGGAACAGCTACAAAAAATGATTAAAATCGGTCCAGGCGTTTAGGAGTTCAATTAAAAACAGACGAACAGAAGATATAATTGATATAAAGATTTCACAAACAGCAATATATTTATTAATAAAAACATATTTTTGCATTATTTTTATTCGTATGCAAATCTCCAAGTACATAAAATATTATTCAACAAACTATGATTACATTAAAGTCCAACATGCTCCGAAATTCTCCAGGGATTACTGAAATGACAGCTCATGTCACAGAATAAAGCTTGTGAAATGCAAAAGTTCTGAGAATTTTTGTTTCAAACCAATTTTGCACCACAGAAATAGTTGGATTTTAAAAACATATGACAAATTATATTTTCCTCCACTAACATGTACCATATATTTATTGATGGTGTTTATGCAGGCTATGGTTTAATCGAATAATATCTGGATGTCTAAGGCGACATGACAAATGACAACTCCTCAACTGGTCGTTCTTTACTTTTTTTTAAGCGGTATTATTTTTCTTGCGATGATGTCATCGGCCTAAGTTCTTTAACAGTCTGTCATGAAATATGAAGAAATGGTGGTAGACAATCTAAGTCTGTCACCACACGGTAATATTCGTATACACTAAAAGTGTGCTAAGCAAAAGAGTAGATTACTAACCCTAGCGAAATTAAAATGTTTAGTACTTTAAATAAATATAAGGATAGCAAAAATCATCTTAGCAACTTTTAACTTTAATTACGATCGCCAACTAGGTTGCCAAGCTTGATGATTATGCCATTGTCCCATAATGGAGGCATATAGACCTGCATGAGTGGACGTTCAGAGATATACAATCTCTTAAACTGTAAATTAAAACCCTTTAAATATATTTATTTAAATTAAACATTACCATTTTTTATTTCCTCGTGGTGATGGAGTTAGAATACAATTCACCATCCTCTATCTTGTCTGTGAGTATCGTAAAAGGCGACTAAGGGATACAGTGTGTTACAAATGCAGTAATAATTTCAGCAAGTCATCAATACAATCTAAAAGTTTTCAACTATTTAAACATAGTTTGACGCAAATGAAGAAGTTGTAACTTCAAAACAAAAATTCATAACGGTACTTTTCTGAATCTCTGTCTATGATTGCTAAATGCGACTATTTTATAGCTCAAATATATCTCGGTACAATTTCTTACAAAGGTAGAAGACTCAGACAATATAATTTACAAATCAAAAATATGATTCCATTTACCGAAGTGAAGAAGGATTGTTTCACTCCGCTACGGTAGATTTGATTTTCATCTCGCTGAAGTCAAATGAAAATTTTGGACTGAACGTTGGTTTTGCGATATTACTTGACATCGCTATAACCTTTCCAGTCCAATCTTTTAATCAGAGAAACTAATTGCTTTCAATTTTGTACAAAGACTCGGGGGGTGAAAAAGTGATAGATGCTATCTGGTTTTCATGAAATATAAATGGTATATTCTATTTAATTTTTGAATTTGAAATGAATGGAACTTATCGCTTTGAATTTTATTTCTTATTAGGCAATTCTTCCATCCATCTATTAGCTCATCGATGTTCAATGTTGGTCATAACTCTAACCACGGAAAGAGCATAATGCCATTGCTATGCTTGTGGGATGAGTTTTATAACCTCCCCGGCAAGTCAGGAGTGGCGAATTATTGTACTCTCAACCAGTACTACTACATTTCGTGTGGTGATGGAGTAAAAATACAATTTACCACTCTTATTTTTTTTTTTTTTTGTGGGTGGGTCGCGGTCGGCGCGCCTCCGCACCACTCCGTCTGGGGCGACAGAGGGGCTTAAGCACGCAACTCCCGCGACCCACCCAAAAACCACGTCGCCTTCGTCGTTGGGCCGACCACTGGAGCAGTGTTAACTTGTCGTCAGTGGTAGGCCCGACGGAATACCCCCTATTGGGGTACCCTCCCATCGACCGACGTCCCCCCCTCGGGGAGGACGTCGGTCTTTCCTCACGCGGTCGGCCTCTCGGCGGGTGACGGACTAATCCCCGGTCACGTCACCCGCGGCCTCGGCTAGGGCGGCATGAGGCGCAAATAGTTGCGCCTGGGCCGCCCCAGTCGCCGGTGGCGGATCTCCTCATCGAGGCTGCGCTCCTCACGCAGGCGATCCGCCGCCTTCTTCCGCGAGATCACTGTCTCGCAGAAGGCTGCGACCGCGTCCCAATTCCCGACGCTGTCGACCATCGCCCTAGCGATAGCCGGCAGCGTCAGGTTCGTACCGATGATTGCGACGAGTTCACAGCGCTGCACTGCCCAAGCCCCGCAGGCCTCAAGCGTATGGCGCGCCGTGTCCTCGTCGCAATCGCAGTGGTGGCAGGACGGTGTACTCTCCCTCCTAACGACCTTGTGCAGGTATTTGGCGAAGCACCCATGCCCCGTCAAAACCTGCACCAGTCGGAAGGAGAGCATCCCGTGCCGCCTCTCCAACCACTGCATCAGCACCGGCCGGAAGGCCTCTACGGTTCGCACCCCGAACCGAGGCCTCTCCAGCCGGACTGCCCAACGGTCGATGACGTCTCGGCGGGCGTCGACGCGCCAGGCGGTGAGATCCCTTAACGAGACCACACCGCCCTCCGCTCGCACCCCCGTCACCCGCCGATATAGTCCGGCGAGCATCTCCGCCTCCAGGTCCCATGGGGGAGTCCCGGCCAGTAGGCACGCTGCCGCCGTCGCCACCGCGGTATCCGCGGATGGCCCTGACGACTGTGACCCTCTGTGGTCGCCACAGAAGGGCCCTAAGTCGGGCGGTCATGGACCCCGCCCACACCGGTGCGCCGTACAGGGCCATCGACCGGATGACCCCCGCGTACAGCCGTCGGCACGTAGCGCTCGGTCCGCCCACGTTCGGCATAAGCCACGATAGGGCGGACGCCGCGCCGACTAGCCGTGGAGCGAGCCTGCGGAAATGCTCCCGGAACCACCATTGCCCGTCGAGCACCAGGCCCAAGTACCTCATATGGGCCCGGATGCTGATGTCGACAGAGTGGACGGTGATCGAGACGCCGATGGGAGGGCTCATAGTGCGCCCATGGAACAAGAGGGCCTCCGTCTTGTCCAGGGCGACCCTCAACCCCAGCGCCTCGATCCGCCTGACGACCTCCTCGGTACCCGAGGTCGCCAGGCTTACCGCCTCTTCTAGCGTCCCACCGCGGGCTGTGACGAGCGTGTCATCGGCGTAACAAATCACGCCCAGCCCCGGCGGGAGGCTCGCCCTCAACGCCCAGTCGTAGCTGATGTTCCACAGGGTGGGTCCGAGGACCGACCCCTGTGGGACACCGCACGTCATGGGTGTTCGCACGACGTCCCCTGCTCGGTCGGTGCAGAGGACGCTGCGCCCCTCCAAATAGTCTGCCACTAGCCGCCTCAGGTAAACTGGCACCCCGTGATACCGGAGCGTCTCCCTGATGCAGCTGAATGGCAGACTATTGAATGCGTTGGCGATGTCTAGGGACACCACCAACAGCACTCCCCCGCCGGTGACGGCCTCAGTCGCCACGGCTCTCAGGCGCAACAGAGCCGCGATCGTCGAACGACCCCTGCTAAACCCAAACTGGGCGTCCGACAGATCGGGCCCCGTGCCGACGAGGTGCCGCTCGATGCGGGCAGCTACCACCCTTTCCAGTAGCTTGCCCGTATCATCGAGCAGCACAATAGGCCTGTAGGCCGAAGGCGACTCCGGAGACCGTCCCGGCTTCGGCAGGAGCACCAGCCTTCCCTCCTTCCAGCACCCAGGGAACCGTCCGGACGCTAAACACGCGTCGAACAGCCCCCTGAGGCGGGGTCCCAGGTGTTCGAGGACCAGGGCCAGCACACGGTTAGGAACACCGTCGGGCCCGGGGGCGGTAGACTTTGCGCGCATGCGCGTCACCGCCACCCCCCTCTCGGGTTCCGTGATGGGCAGAACACTGTCGTCGTCGGCCTCCCGGTCAGTGTCTGGCGGAGCCAGGGGCGTATGTTCCGCCCGCCGCGGGAAACAATTTACCACTCTGTAGCGAACATCATAAACAAATACGTGCATGGGCCGCCGAGCCACCTCTCTCGCCTATGTCTGACCTTCCATCTCTTGCCGAGTTTATGAATACCGTTAGAACTCTTCCCCTCAACAAGGCTGCTGGCGAAGATAAAATATCAAATAAAATGATCAAAGAAGCTAGTCGAGCATCGGGCGACTCAATGTTAATAATTTTTAATCGTTGCATAACTGAAGGCATTTTTCCTCGTATATGGCGGCGCGGTTATATACGTATAATTCCTAAGGGCGGTGATAAGCCACCAGACGACCCGAAGTCATATCGACCAATCACCTTACTGCCTTCATTAGGCAAGCTCTTAGAACGTCTCATTGTTCCTCGTTTATTGCCGGGTGGACCAACGTTCAATCATAAACAATTCGGCTTCACTCACGGCAAATCAACTATCGACGCGGCCGTTGCGGTAAGACGTGTCATTAGCGCATCCGTTTTTAAATACGTACTGGGTGTCTTCCTGGATATCTCAGGTGCTTTCGATAACGCCTGGTGGCCAATGCTACTTCTTAAATTAAAGGCTCGTGGTTGCTATAGAAATATCTACCAAATCATACAGTCGTACTTTTTAAATGGCTCGACTAAATTGAAACTTGGTCACCATGCTGTGTCGAAACCACTGACGATGGGCTGCCCTCAAGGTTCGGTATTAAGTCCATATCTATGGAATTTAGGTTTTGACGATTTTCTCGAGTTACCTCTACCGAAAAATTGTCTACTGATCGGCTATGCAGACGACGGACTTTTACTTATACAATCGAACACAAGGGATGGTTTAGAGAAATTAGCGGAAACATGCCTCAATGATATATTCGATTGGGGTACACGAAACCGGCTTGCCTTCGCACCACAAAAAACATATCATCTTTTATTAAAAGGACATTTACAATCAGCGCCGCGTATAAAATTCAATAATATGACTGTCAAAAAGAAAGAATCAGTTTGCTATCTCGGCCTAGTCTTAGAAAAAAATTTTTCATTTATTGAACATATTAAAACTGTAGGCGAAAAAGCGAAACGGAATTTCTACGCGCTTACTAGAATATCCACATCTACTTGGGGCCTTCGTTTTAATACACTTAAAACCATATACATGGCCACATATTTGGGGTGTATTTGTTACGCTGCACCTGTATGGGCCGATAGGGCCACCATAGGGGCGGCTCGCCTTAAATTACTACAGAGCCAACGATTGGCCCTAATATTCTTATGTAAAGCCTATAGAACGGTTAGTACCGAGGCCTTACCAGTACTCGCGGGTGTACTTCCGGTTGATTTGGAGATTCAGAGACGAGCGTCAATGTATTACACCACAAAGGAAACTATGAATACAGATTTCCTTCTACCGCGCGACCGAAATAAAATTGCTAGATTGTTTGCACCACAATCCATTGTTTATGAGGAACTTTTAACTGAATGGCAAGAAAGATGGGATTCATCATCGAAAGGTCGTCATCTTTATCTATTTTTTCCATGCATCCGGGAGCGCCTGGAGAAGGTGTGGTTGGAGGTTGACCACTTCGTGGCCCAATTTTTAACTGGCCATGGCAACTTTAAAAGTAAATTATTTTCTTTTAAACTCGTACCATCACCATTATGTCAATGTTCCACATCTGACCACGAGTATGAACAATCAGCACATCACATTCTCTGGGAGTGCGATCTCTGGCGAAACGAGCGTAACCTTATGTTAAACAGTTTGCAAGTCACCTGTGGGGTAGTATACTATACGGACCTTGTAGCAACTCGAGAAAATTTCCGTGCGTTCATGCGTTTCTGCCATACCTACTGTAGCAATCAATCTTAACGCTCACATATAGGCCCCGTTAAGCTCTTCCATATCCGTGGTGCCGTACTGCTGCGCTATCGTAGCTGTACACCTTTTTACTTATTGACTGACTAGTCATTTTGTTTTCCTGTCTCCCGCTTTGCCTAGGAGGGAAGTGGAATCTCTCTTTCCAACTCCTCCTCTTTAATCTTTTCTAATTAAATTTGTTGCGGGTCCCAAGACAATTAAAATCATATCCCGGGACTGCCTGAGGGTCAAACCTCGGTGTCATTTATGGAGACCATTGTGGATCCTGGCTTACAGGAGTTACAATGGTGGGAATGTGTGGTGGGATTAGTCCCATAAAAACTCTGTAGCTTGCCCGTAGATCTTGTAAAAGACGACTAAGGGATATAATATGTATATAACATCAACGCAAGAGAAGAAAAACTCGAAATAAAACCCTATACCAACCTGTCTGAGTAGCATGGTATAGTAAGGTCAATTTCCCTCTTAATATGGAGGAGAGTCCAGCCCAGCATTGGGACATATATGAGCCGAGATGATGATGACTAGAATAATATATAAAAATCTCATTAACTTGTATACCTTCCCTGTGTGGTGATGAAATACGAATACTACCGCTACCCGCTATTTTGCCCGTGGTTGTTTTAAAAAACGATGTTAGATAATTTCTACCTTATGCCAACACCTCTGACCAGCGCATTATAATAGATCAAATTTCTGCCCGCTATGGAAGAGCCCAAGCCCAACATTGGGACTTATGTGGACTGGAATGATGAGACGAAATTAATATAAATTAGAATTTAAAAATAAAGTTACAATTATTGTGAATTTGCAATTCATTATCATCATTTCAGCCTATCACCGTCCACTGCTGGACGTAGGCCTCCCGCATGTTACGCCACAAAGTGCGGTCCTGTATCGCCTCCATCCAACGACGCCTATCAACTTTTACCAGGTCGTAATTTTCAATTATAACTAGTTAATGTTTATAATATTCGGATGGGGAATCGCTGGGGAAGAAAGGTTCTCGAGTGGCGACCACGTATTGGACGACGCAGTGTAGGACGCCCCCCCCCCCCACTAAGTGGACCGACGACCTGGTTAATGTTGCTGGGCGTTGTTGGATTCAGGCGACACAGGATTGCACTCCGTGGCGTAATCTGAGAGAGGCCTACGTCCAGCAGTGGATGGCGATAGGCTGGAATGACAATGATGATGAATATTACGATAAAAACAGTAACTCATCAATCGCGTATATGTAATATTTAAAGATAGCTTGTAGCTGAAACTACTTGTTGTGACTGCAGTTTTGCTGGTGTGGATTATTTTTACTCATAATGCTAATATTTTGTTCAAATATAATGTTGTATTTTGTTCAAATCCCGTAACATTAATAATAATATCGACAATAGAAATATCATAAAATATCAATTAACATTTCTGTTATTCCAGAAGTGTCCGAGATTAATGAATTCAATCATAGAAACAAATAAATTACTTTTCTGATTCCAACTGTTGGGTTCGGGCCGCCTTCACAATGAGAAGGCCATTGAGTTACTAGACGCTATTGGTTAGACGTGTTGGATTAGGATCTTATGTAGAATATTTCTTCATCTATACAAAGATGAGCCGCAGACAAGACAATCGGCAGTATGCTTACTTTATCATTCCGCGAGAAAACAAAATAAAGTTTTGCCGAATATAAAATAAATTACTCAGTCTTTTAAATATTAACATAGATAATATGAACTACTTCAAGATAGGTTTAATATTTATTTCACAACCCGCTACATAAGTATTATGATAACGAGTAACTTTATGTAGGTAATATATGAGTATATCCACATAAATTTCATTCACAGAAGTTTTGAAATGTCTTGCGAAATAGTATTATTATGTACAAAACAGAGCATGAAAATATATTCAAGTAAAAAGAATTGCCTATAGACAGTAAAATATATCTATGTGGCATCTAAAGATAAGGTGGAATGTTAGAATGCGAGGTCATGCAAGCAAAGTTTTCCTATTCAAGCAGAAGAATTTCTAAAGTTTTACGACCGCCGAGATATCCGTCGGCAGAATGAAAGCTCCTTTAAATTTTACCAAATATATTTTGTAATATTTGTTACATTTTTGTTGTATTTATTTCTTTTTTTGTTGTTATTTTAAAAGACAACAACCTAAGGAAATATTTTTTGGATTATGGGGGACTTTACAGATATATAATTAATGGACACAAATTACATCGGTACTCAGAACAACAATTTATTGACGGCATAAAGTACACGAGAATCGTACTCATGACACCGTGGTGGGTTGATAATGTCTTTACCACTATTACCATCTGTGCAGCTTTGTACTTAATTATTTGATTTTATATTTGCATTTATATGATCTACATCATCATCATCATTCAACTTATCCCATCGTTCACTGTCTCTTGAAAGAAAACTCGAAATGAAACCATCATGCTAATACGTCTAACCAACGTTGTATAGTAGATTAATTTCCCTAACACTGTGGAGGAAGCCCGAGCCCAATAGTGGGATTTATATGGGTTGAGATGATGATAAAATACTGAAATGAGTGCCAGTACATTTTGATTTATTGATAGTTGATCGATTTTTAAAACTAAGAAACGTAGCTATTATTATTCATTATTACTATTTTCAAAACTAAGCCCAACTTATTTAGGGCGTTTGTGTGTAGTGGGTTTAGTCATGCCTTTATTAGGTATCGCCGAACCTCAGTGCACGCATTCATACGCCCTTTACTTTCGTCGCAGTAGGCAGCGGCCTTGCAAGGTGAGCGGTAGTAACACTTACCATGGTGTGGTGGTGTTCTGCCGCTCGTTTGCCACTGTTTGCAATAAAAAAAAATATTATTATTTCCATAGGTACAGAGACTGATATACAATCTTGCTATCTAGTGTATTTTGCTGAATACAGGCACACGTAATAATGTTTATTGTGTTGAAAAACATTAATGAATCTTCACAATTAACATCTGCTGAGAGACTACTACCAAGTCTATAATTTGTAAAGTTAAGATTAATAAAATTGGTTTACACGAAAATAACCACTAGCTAAAGAATCAGTGGACAATGGGTGTTGTAATATCGGTAACGAAATTACTAAAATATTTTATTTAGAAAATTAATAAGAGAAACTTGTACACATAATCCAGTCTGTCAACCGTAGCGATTATGACGTGATCTCCTCTATATAAAAGCCTAGGTCTAACAGTAAACCAAGTTGTATTTATCAAGTCAATGGAATTACTAAGATAATGAAAAGCAGAATTCTGCTAGGCAACTTGTAAACATAATCCAGTCTGTCAACCGTAGCGACTATGACGTGGTCTCCTCTATATAGAAGCATAGGTCCAACAATAAACCAATTTTTATTTATTATGTCAATGGAACGATGAATGCATCGAACTCGTATGTAATTTAATCATTAATTTCGTTTCGTCTCAGCACAGGAACGTAACTCTACTAGGCTCGTAGCCTCCTCAATAGGAGAATTATTGACGTACTATACCACGCTGGTCAGAAATATTGGAATAAGGTTTTCTATAGAGTTTTTCTTCTCTTGCATAAATGTAATATCCATATTTCCCTTAGTCGTCTTTTATAACATCCATGGGCAATATACGGAGTAGTGAATTATTTTCTTACACCTGCCCTACAGAGACTAATTTAATTTACGCTACAATTTAAGCTACGAATACTATCAACCTTTTTATGTCTCGTGGGTATCATAGATGATTAAGAGATCTACATCGACCAGGGACAACTCCACGATACCGTCCTTTCAAGAATTACATTTTCAAGAAGGGTTTCCAAGGACGGTTGATGTTAGGCGGGTCATTATTCATAAAACTATTGCCAACAGTATCTACAACATGTAGGTAAGATGTAAAATGAATCCATATTATAGTATTCTAAGTAATTGGAATAAGAGTTGAATGCTGATGATCTTAGCAATGAATGAATCTGAGGTAATTTACAAAAAAATATGACTCCTAATTAAAATTGTAAGTCTTTTAACAACGTAATCTTAATAAAAATAAAGGATGATTGTCGCTTCAACAAATTTCTAAGAATATAATTAATGTTGCAGAAATTTTCGCATTTAACTTTCGAAGTTATTATAATAATAAGAAAGATAAACAAGTAAATCTGCCAGACTGGGTTCAAAGAAATCTCCAAATTTTGTTGTTACTTATAATAAATAAGTAGTGAATAAATAATTTTATACGAGACTAGCAATCCGCCCTCGCTTCGCTTCGGTTATAGGTTATAGTCGTTTTACCCGCGTAGTTTCCGTTCCCGTGAGAATACCGGGATAAAATATAGCCTAGTTTACGCCCTGATATTATAACTTTCCATTGGTGAAAGAATTATTGAAATCGGTCCAGCCATTTTGAAGATTACCCGGAACAAACAGACAGACAGACAGACATACAAAAATTTTTTAATTGGTATTTTAGGCATAGGTGTCGTACAAATAACCGTGTGAGCATGAAAAAAGCCTATTATTTTGACATTACAAACAGACACTCCAATTTTATTTATTGTTATAGATTATCTTTCTTGTAATCTCCCGTTTTGATCATCGAAGGGCTAAGCGGAGGTATAATACGTTTACCTATATTTTCTTCTAGATTTTTTTGTTACACGTCCATGCGTTGAGTTTTCTATTTATAATTTCCTGAATACATAATGTGGTCAATATTCCTATATTATCTTATAAAAACTCTAGCAGAGTTAGTTTTTGGTTTCTGCTTCGTTTTTTGTCGACTGTGACGGTTTAAGAATACATTTTCTTATCAGCTTTTATTATGTTGCAGTATTCGTAGAAACGAAACGTAACGTTCGGGAAACTTAAGAGGATCTTCTCTTCCAATATACCTCAGTGTCTGAAAACACAGGTCTACGACCAGTGTGTGTTACCAGTGATGACTTACGGCACGGAAACGTGGTCCCTAAATGTAGGCCTCATAATAAGGCTCAAAGTCGCTCAGCGTGCTCTGGAGCGGGCTATGCTCGGGATAGATAGAATTCGGAATACTGAAATCCGCAGAAGAACGGGTGTAACCGACGTAGCACAAAGAATTAGCATGCTGAAGTGGCAACGGGCAGGCCACATCGCTGGACGAACCGACAACCGCTGGGGAAGAAAGGTTCTCGAGTGGCGACCACGTATCGGACGACGCAGTGTAGGACGCCCCCCCACTGGGTGGACCGATGACCTAGTGCAAGTTGCTGGGCGTCTTTGGATGCAGGCGGCATAGGACCGCATATTGTGGCGTAACATGAGGGAGGCCTACGTCCAGCAGTGGACGGCAATAGGCTGAAATGATAATGATGATGATTCATAAAAACTGATGCAAACGCCACAAAAAGCCATTTTATGTCCCACTTTTTCTTGTTGCACTATCCAATTACAGTACTTTACGTAATTTTAAGTGATTTTCTGACACGTCTTTTTTTATAACTACGCGGGGGATATGCAAAAATGTGTATTTTTATAATCTTTTTCACATAAAAAAGGGTACTGTTCTTAAGTAAAAAAATGTTGAATACCAAACAGATTGAACTAACATAAAAACCAAGAATATGCGTAGCTACAGATTTACTGACGTGAAAAAAAAAAATGAATGAAGAAAGACGAACGAAGTCATATAAATGGGAAAAGGCCTTCCTACAACGAATTTAACGAACCTTGGCGGTGACATACTGAAAAAGGTCAGCTGCGAAATCATAACTGAGAAATATACGTGACGAGATGTATAAAGTGGAAGTAAGAACTTTTGTGTTAAGAGCATTTTCACCTTAAAATACATAAATCCCTTTGTTGTGGAGGATTTTAAGAAACATAAGTAATGGATGCAAATCACAACCAAACTCACACACTATTTGTGGATCTTAAAATGAATTATCCTGCTAGGGAATTGCACTCAAACATATTATGGTGAGTTCCGTGTGGTGATGGAGTAAGAATACAATTCACCACCCCCTCCCCACCCCATCTTACCCGTGGGTGATCGTTCGAGACGACTAAGGGATATAAAACGCATATAACATCTACGCGAGAGAAGGCAAGCTCGAAATAAAACCCTATACCAACACGTCTGACCAGCGTGGTATAGTAGATAAATTACCCTTTCATTATGGAGGAGGCCTGAGCCCAACAGTGGGACGTATATGGGCTAATATGATGATGATATGGTGAGTTTACCTTCTATTTTCCCTTCAACGTTCTACTAAGATGATGTTACCTTCATAATATTGAAGTAACTCATAAGTAAAAAAAAAACATAACAAAAAGACATGTCAGAAACTCTGGACTTCAGTTGCTTTAGTCACCACTTTAGACGGCTGGATGTCAAAGTAAACCATCCGATCTAAAATATGACAAACAAAGACGAGGCTAATATGTATTTGGTCCATTCAATAAGAGGATGAAGGACTCGTGATGAGTCTTAGGCGTCTTCTCATTTTTTTTCTCCACAGAGAATGAACACGATCAAGCTATTGTCGTGTCATCTAACATTCACAATTTTAAACTACCATTAGGAAAAAATCACAGCAAAAGCATCAGATAAAATAAAAAACTTAGCTAAATTCTCAGGAAATATACACTAATTATTAAACATTTGAAGATCACTAAAATAATAATGGTGTTTGTTTAATAATACTGAATTTGTAAATATTAAATGTATGTAACAAAAAGACTTTATGATGCTAAGATTCTCTTGATTCTCAAGGACTCTAAAGACGTTCAAGCAATTTTCGTTTATGATTTATAATATTATAAACTAATGTATGATTTATTCAAAAATTACTTTCCTGCTAATGAATACAGCACATGTTTACTTCAGGTATTAAGTTGTTAACATGTTTAACAAATTAAGGCTAACGAGCCATTTAAGACGCTTAATTAAGCTTCATGAATCAGTTATTTACTATGTAATTAATTGGATCTTTGAAAACATGTTATTTCCTTTCAGATTCGTCGCCCTACATATTAATTGACTTATTTGTATTGAGGCAGACTTTCATGTTTTAACAGATTTGACAAAATCTAACCTATTTTCTTTCACGTAAAATCTATATCTGATTTTAATTTTATAAACGAAAATGGTAAATAAACCTTTCTCAATTTAATTATAACTCTTGTCCACCTCCTCCATTCCTTATCACAGTCATCATCTGCCTTCTGTTTTCATATAAATTATTTTGATGGGTATCATCGCATAGTTGCTTCTATAAGTACCTACACAAAGCCGCAAGGAAAGAGTGAATATCGTCGTGCCACTAATGCGATTGTGACTAGGGCAAGGTGCAGTACACGCTCGTGGTCTGAGTGGCTTGAGCAGAGCAGCTACATGAACTCGTCACAATCTTCGGTGCCACCTAATACTGTCGACCATCCACGTCCTGGACAATAGCGGACAAAAGACTCGAATGTCATCAACGACCCGCGAGTGTGGTCGCTACTTATCCAAACGTGTCATTTTCCACCGTACTGAGCTACTGCCCTAAACGAGCAAGTTTTTGAATATAGAAATCTAAAAGATAAACTTAGGCCATTGAGAATAAATTGTATAAAATCTTACCTTGCCGTATGGTGACGGAGTATGAGTAGATTCACCACCACTCTCTCTTGCTCGTAAGCGTTGCAAAAGATGACTAAGGGATATGATACGCAGGTAACTTCTACGCAGGACAAGCAAAAATTGGAAAAAATAACCTATGCCAAGATGTCTGTTCAGCGCGGTGTAGTTAATGACTTTTCCTTCCAGGTGGAGGAGGCCCGAGCTCAAAAGTAGGACTTATGTGGGTTGAGGTGATGTTGATGATGATGAAATTTTTCTTTCAGACAATAAACATAAGCGCTCCACAAGAAAAAAAAGAGCTTTACCTGAATATCTATTCGGAATTACATGCTTTATTTAAAATTTACTCATGGTCAAATCTCCGTCTTTCGCACGTCTTTAGTACTTATTACGAAGGTTAAAGAAGTTAATCTAGTATAAACATCAACCAATTAATAAGTTGGTAAGCAATTCTGCATTAAAAGTTTGCGTAAAATGAGTTCTTTTATACTTCGCTTCCCGTCTGATACAAATAGTGCCGGTATTTCTTTTAAAAATAGGAAGCTGAAAACTTTTCAAAACCATCTTCGTATATATTTTCGATACAGTAGATACAGCAATACAGCAGAAATTTTCACCTTAACCGTTCTTCAAACTCAATTTATACTGTGGCGGTTTCCAAATCCGCCGGGAGAAAGTTCACTAACATATTTATACGTCAAATTGTGGAGTCTTTTACTGGGTTTTCATTGAATTTGTAAAATAAAATTTGGAGTTGAGTTATTAAGTTACTAATACCGGTCACTAGGTTTATAACGTTTATAACGAAAATAATAATTTATTATATCGCCACTCACATATATCTTTCTTTTTGGCATGCTATAGTAGGTACAGTTACATCCCACCGAAACCGTTTGGGGTAACAGAAGAATGGCGTATGTACACATAATCTGTCATATTACTCCTTCGTTAATGGAGTGGGCCACCAGAGTTCGGTAATTTGCCAGCATGTAACTCTTTCAGGTACCAATTCTTGTCGATAGCTCGGCAATAAAGCAACAATATGTTGACTGCACGTGTTCAGCCTCTCTTCAGATGGTCGCGTGATACAGCTGGTCCGATCACCTGCGGTATCGGCTATGGTCCGAATATTCAAGTTATACCAACTTAAATTTTGACAAGTTTAAGTTGGTATAACTTGAACTAAAACTTAAAATAAAAGTTTATAATGTGACCATTATAAACTTTTATTTATATTTACCATCGTGTGCAGCATTATTCACAGAACGTATGTGGAAAATCAAAATTCTATACATTTGGTACCAGATTATTTTAAGTAGAAGCAATTATTAAATAATTCATCTGGTACAAAATCCTACTCTTATCGCAATTACTCTGGATTGACTTAATATGTACTTGTCTTTCATATTACTTAGATACATAGGTATATCTAGCAAAAGTTTTGACAATAGTTTTGTGAAATGCTGCCCTTTTTTGGCCGCAGGTACACAGACACCGTCCGATTCGTCCGGGAAGAAGAAAGGTGCGACGAGCAAACCCATTGCCCACCTCTTTCTAGCGCCAAATTGGTGGGCCACCGGTACCTGGCCTTATCATTAGTGGCATGATGACCACCTGCCATAAGTCAACACCCTCCTTAGTACTATAATTGTTGATCAAATGGATTCAGATGAGTTTAGCCTAGGTCGATATAAAGTCCCGCCGGGCCGGCCACGGACGACAAAACGCTCGGTACCGGTGGTCGGTCCAATCGCAAGGAGAGGAATTACGGTGGGTTATGGACCCACGCACCGTCTCTTTGTCGCTCCGGACGGAATGGACGGCGTGTGCGCTGACCATAGCCAACCAAAAAAATGGGTCGATATAAAACTCTTATTTATCAATTATTATACTTAATATAGTTCAAAAAGTTTTCTAGTTATAAAATTCTAAGCTAAGTATGCGAAAACGTACCTAATTAAAGAGCAAAATAATCTATACCAATAAATAAAATTAGAGTGTCTGTTTGTAATGTCAAAATAATAACAGGGGCTTTTTTCATGATCACACGGTTATTTGCACGACACCTATGCCTAAAATACAGATTAAAAATTTTTTGTCTGTCTGTCTGTTTGTTCCAGGTAATCTTCAAAACGGCTGCACCGATTTCAAAAATTCTTTCACCAATGGAAAGCTATAATATCAGGGCGTAAACTAAGCTATATTTTATCCCGGTATTCCCACGGGAACGGGAACTACACGGGTAAAACGACTGAAACCGAAGCGAAGCGAGGGCGGGTTGCTAGTCCGAAATAAAACTGGTAGTTTCATTTCAAAGAAAAACACTCTTAAAATTCACAATTCATTATGGCTCAATCCAAAACAAAAAAAAAATACGTGAAAGCAAGAAATAAAAATGTTCAAATAACGACAATAAACAAGAATCTGACTGGAGCAGTTTTACCCAGATATCTTCACTTCTATATAAAACATCGATAGTATGTAAAGGTTTTTACAGATTTCCCAAGAGAAAAAGCGGCCTACACATTTACATAAACTTGTATGACAAAATAGGGTAGCATGAGGATTCATTTGGTATTTGAGATAGCTGGTGGGTTTAGACTTTCTCGTATTATATTTTACAAAAACTATCGTTCCAACATTTGTATACACGATGTGAAAAAGTTCATTTCTCTATTCAATTTATTTATTTGAATGCATTTAATTTAAATTTTTATTGTGGTAAAGGAGCAAGAATCCTTTTCCCGTTCTTGCCCATGACTGTCAAAAATACAATTAAAGAAATATGTTTTGATACTTATCGTACATCTGTTAACTTCACGTTTGTGTCCACCACGAAACCCTCCATGGCCACTATAACAAGATCCAGAGTGACGCTTTTGAACTTATCATATTTAAGCAACAGAATTGGGAGGGTGATGTTAATGGTGCACCCACACCTATAATGATGTGGACCTAGACCCTGGGGTATCAATCATTTTTAGGCATCACCTTAGTGGCTAAACTACAATGAAGATCTCATGTTGAAAAAATGATGAGCGCGTTTAGCAGCTTATGCATTGAAAAAAAAATTATAGTTTTTACCGTCAATGAACCAGCTAGACTAAATTCATTTCGCTTCCTTCCGTAATTTTATGTGTTATGGTATATAACTCTGGGGATGTACCGCGGATTTGAATATAATCTATGTTTTCCAAAAAAGGACTTTCCGTATAATTTATAATCTAGAACCAAGATTTTCACTTCAAGATAAATTAAAAAAAATATCCGTGAAAAAAAAAACTGCGTGGAGTGGGCCTAGGCCTTGCCTCCTTAGTGGTTAAGATGAATAAGTGAGCCCGCCGAGTTTTGTTTTGCCGTATCTTCTCAGTAGCTTATTAGATTAATTTAAAATATCTGGTATAACTTTTTTTTGGAAATGGTATTTTAATGAATATATTTATAAACTCATTTGCAAAAAAAACGGGCGGTTTTGATTTTCATTCATATTTAAAAAGATACAATACCAAAAAGGTTTCAATCGTTTGTACACGTCACTGGCCGGTTTTAAAAATGCTGTGGTATTTAAAAAAGTACGTTCTAAATTCAATTTTTCATTTGATGTTCATTTTTACAGAAAACCCCTTTTTATCCTACATTTTTGGCGCGAAGTTCCAGAAGTTAACATCGACTTTCATAACTTTTATTCAATTTTTATCGATTAATTTCATATCCTTGACTGTCAAAGCTTTATTTAATGCTGTTTGGCTGTATCAAAAATGGTAGATAAAGTGGTAAAAGCTACCAAAATTATCGCGCTGCTTGAAGAGGGTTGCAGCCAATGTTTCGTGGCTAGGAGGCTAAATGTTAGTCGCTCGACAGTCCAAAGGACCTGGCAGCGATATCAGGAGACTGGTTCCGTCGAGAGAAGGCCTGGTTCTGGAAGAAAACCATGTACCCAACCACGGGATGATCGTTTTCTTGTGAGTCGCGCATTGAGAAATCGCAAATCTTCGTATGTGGATCTTAAGAACAACCTCCAAGAAGTAAGAAATGTGCATATTAGTCTATGGACGGTCAGGAGGAGGCTTCTCGCTGCCAATATACGCAGTCACCGCCCGGCCCGCGGCCCCAAATTACTCCGTGAGCACAGAGTTCACAGGCTTAGGTTCGCTAGAAATTGTGAATCATGGACTCAAGACGATTGGAATAGGGTTTTGTTCTCTGATGAAGCCAGGATATCTCTGTTCGGTGAAGATCGACGTCGGCGAGTGCTAAGAAGACAAGGAGAACGCTTTGCAGAGGCATGTTTCGAAGAAATCACACCTTATGGTGGGGGCTCTGTTATGTTTTGGGCAGGAATAAATTCAATGGATCGTACAGAGTTAGTCTTCATTGAAAACGGCTCACTGACTGGGCATCGATACATAACGGAAGTTCTAATTTCTCATGCACAACCCGCATTGGCCGCTCTAGGTGAAGACTCGATTTTTATGGACGACAATGCTCGCGCCCACCGATCCCGCGATGTTAATGCGTATGTGCAAGAGGTCGGCATTCGTCGTTTGGATTGGCCAGCTCGAAGTCCCGACCTCAATCCCATAGAGCATGTCTGGGACGTTCTGAAACGGCGTGTGAGATCAGTACACCCGGCTCCGCAGACCATCAGAGAGCTGAAGAATGTGATTACTGCGGAGTGGGAACGTATTCCGCAAGCAAGTATCCGGGATATACTCGCTAGCATGCCCAGACGAATTCAAGCTGTGATTTTAGCTAGAGGGGGTCACACTCGATACTAAACATTTATCTGCTTTTACTTTATTAAAGAAAAACAAACAAAAAAACTTTTTTATTTTTACTTCATGAGCATATGCACTACTAGCGAATATACACTACTAGCGAGGTTTAGCATTATTTCCCATAAATTGTATCTAAATTTTATGAAATACTGATGAAAACGATTATTTTCTTATTAATTTAGCAAATTGTGTGGATAAAACTACCTATAATTATCAAACAAAGAAATATTAACATTTGAAATGGTTCATTGCTTAGGTGCCCGTTTTTTTTGCAAATGAGTGTATATCAAAAAAAAATGATGAAATAATGAAAAATATCAAAAAATAAAAACAGAATAATAATAACACTGAGATTCGATCTCAGGCTATTTGAATGCAACTGGACAAGTGCCCAACTGAGCTATTGTCTTTTCAAGAATGATGGCGACGGTAAAATTTATATTCCTATTCTAATGACATTTTATGTCATCTTATTGATCAGCTAAAACACCGACAAGACGACATTTCCTATAAATAAATCCTAGCTAGATCGATTTTTTGGGCCTGAAACCTCTAGCATACTAATAAATTTTATAAAAATCATTAGTGCCGTTTCTGCGATTCTATATATATACTAGCTGACCCAACAAACGTTGTTCTGTTCAAATCTAAAACAAAAAAAACGGTTCTAATTATTAATCTAAATCATTCTAATATCCATCGGAATAGCTAAAAAAAATCAAAATCGGTTCAGCCGCTTAAAAGGAGTTCATTTACAAACATAGGAACAGAAGATTTATATATATAAAGATAGAAACGTTTATATAGTCGAAAAAAAGGTTACATTATAAAAGTTTATACAGTCGTTAAGTTTTCTTAAATTTTATAATTTTCTGCGCAACTTTCTAATTTTTTTCCATAAAAGTCATTTTCAAAGTATTAGAAAACTTAAAAAAAAAGATGGGCAAGATCGGTAAAGTCGTTCTCAACTTATGTTATTGTCCTGCCCGAACAGCGCCCCCTACCGGGTCCAATTGTAAATCTAAACCATCCTCGAATCCCCTTCAATACACACAAAAAATTTCGTCAGCATCGGTCCAGCCGTTTAGGAGGAGTTCAGTGACATACACACGTGCTCAAGAAATACATATATAAAGAAGATTAGTGTTAGATTCCCAAATCACAAACATAAATTTCGGTCAATGAATGTTAGTGGCAGCTGGTGGATCAATATGTATTATTATACTAACTATCAAATAGGTAATATACTAACTATCAAATAGGTTCATGAATTTTTTTCATGAAATTTAGTATTGATAAATCCTAAGTAAATGATAGAAAGTTCACAAAAATTCGCATTCACAAAAACTCATTCTAATCCATCCAGCCGTTTAATTGCAGTATAGATAAATAACCTGGACACCAACGGCAGCGCCATCTGCCGGGCTGCTTTGTGAATCTAAATCATCCAGGCCCCCACTTGAATACATTCACAAAAATTCATTTAAATCCATCCAGCCGCTTAGTTGCAGTGTAGATAAATAACCTAGGTACCGACTGCAGCGCCATCTGCCGGGCTCATTTGTGAATCTAAATTATCCAGGCCCCCAGTTGAAAACATTCACAAAAATTCATTCAAATCCATCCAGCCGTTTAGTTGCAGTATGGATAAATAACCTAGATACCTAGTCGTTAAGTTTTCTTCAATTCTCTGATATTCTGCGCAATTTCTTAACTGTTTTTTTCAGTAAAAGCCTTTTTCAAAGTATTAGAATAATCAAAAAGAAAGATGGATGAAATCGGTGAAGTCGTTTTCTAGTTATGTTATTGTCCTGCCCGAACAGCGCCACCTACGGGGTCCAATTGTGAATCTAAAGCATCCGCGAATCCCCTTGAACACACACAAAAAATTTCGTCAACATAGGTCCAGCCGTTTAGGAGTTCAGTGACATACACACGTAAGCTAAAAATGTATATATAAGATATCGTCTTTATGATTGACTTGTAGAAAATGTAATAAACATTACAGGTAGCCGTTCAATGTAGGTGGCACATAATCCTCTTATGAACCCTCTGCGAGAAGTCTATATGTGGCAGATAACATTAAAATGCGGGTGGAAGTAAATCAAAATTATTTATTCTTTTAGGTCTCCGTAAATACTTTTGTACTTCATATGAAAATGACGATAATTTCTAAGCTATTTATAAAATCTGGGAACCGGGAATCTGTAGTTCAAACTGTGCGCACTAAAATTATTCTATTTACGACATCTTCAGATGTTACAAGCTTTTTGCATTGTCCGTTACCCTAATCAAAATTATTATATGTATGTATTTTCGCGGTTTGAAAAAATAATATTTATCAAAAAGATTAAAAAAGGTCTATTCATATATTTATAAATATATAAGCACTTAAATGTATATCTTTATTCAAAAATATATATTTATTTTTTTTTTTTTTTTATTGCCAACGGTGGCAAACGAGCAAGCAGCACACCTGATGGTAAGTGAAACTGCTGCACATGGACCATTGCAATACCAGGGGCACAGCCAGGCCGCTGCCTACCGTGAAGGAAATACTCTTCTTAAACCTCGTTTAAAGAAGGACATGTCATAGCGCTCGGGAAACACAGCAGCAGGTAGTTCATTCCAGAGCTTGCACGTACGTGGGAGAAATGATCGCTGAAAACGTACAGTTGAAGACCATAACGTTTCCAGGTGAAATGGATGAACCCTGCTGCGATGTCGAGTGGTACGTTGGTAGAATGGTGACGGTGGTACCAAGTCAAACAGTTCCTCGGAGCACTCCCCGTGAAAGAGTCGGTATATATAAATATATATATAAATTACGTGTCACGTTGTTTGTCTGCAATGGACAACTAAACTACTTAATCGATTTTAATCAAATTTGCACACCGTGTGCAGTTTGATCCAACTTGAAAGATAGTATAGTTTACATCTTAATTTATAATCGCAATATTATTTTATTGTAAATTATTTGTATTACCTATATTTACCTATTATTTGACATTCACAATTATCTGTTAACTGCAAACGATTTTAACAGATGGCGATATCTGTTAACTAGATTGAGTGATTAATTAATAGATGGCGCTGCTATGTCAAACCTACAGACGTGTCATATACGATTTTAACTTGCTTTTTTACGTAGATGCCATTTGTAAAAAAATATGACAACCTCTATGACAGATGTTATCCTACAGTTCCACTTAAATAGTTTAATAAAATGTAATATAACAAAATCATTAGCCACAGCAACGCGTGGCCGGGTCTGCTAATATATATATATATATATATATATTACGTGTCACGTTGTTTGTCCGCGATGGAATCCTAAACTACTTAACAGATTTTAATCAAATTTGCACACCGTGTGCAGTTTGATCCAACTTGAAAGATAGTATAGCTTACATCTTAATTTATAGTCGCAATATTATTTTATTGCAAATTATTTGTCTATTATTTGACATTCACAATTATCTGTTAACTCCAAACGATTTTAACAGATGGCGATATCTGTTGACTGGATTGAGTAAGTAATTTGTATGTGCTCAAGGGGATTCGAGAATGGTTTAGATTCACAATTGGACCCGGTAGGTGGCGCTTTCTTTGAACAGAACAACGTCTATTGGGTCAGCTAGCTAGCTATATATATTTCTTTTGGATGTGTAATTGTCATCTAACTCCTTCACGGCTGGACCGATTTGGATGAAATTTTGTATGTATATTTCAATAGGCTCCTGGACGGTTTGGAAACGTAATTGGACCAGATAATTGACGCTGCTGTTAGTATATGTCATCAAATTAGATTTGATTTACAATTGAGTATATTAATGTTGAGTCATCTACTCAATTTGTCTAAACCACGTTGGGGATATTGCGGAAAGGGGGATGCAGCAGCTATTCCCCGTCAACCAATTGAACATTACCGGAGCAGAAATATATGTACATCGCATCGCGCGCGGGTATCCATATTTTCACATTTTTCTTTATGTAATTTAAATATTCAACGCAGTCGCGACAAACATTGTCAGATTTAAATAAATACTTACACATTACAGTAACATCTAGTACATGGTTTTTATTGCACGAGCACCTAAGGAATCGCAACCCCAGTAATTACTAAAGATATTATTTAAGGTGCTGTTTTTATCGGACAGTAGGAAGTCTGCCGGGTACGCTAGTTCAATTATATCTTTAATATAAAAATGAATCGTTGAATGTGTTGCTAAGCGCAAATCTCGAGAACAGCTGGACCGATTTCGCAAATACTTTTTTTAGAATATTCCTTTAAGTACTCCCATACAAACGATTCGTAATAATACTTAAAAGTCAATTTGAACTTTAATACCATACCATAAAGTTCAAGTGTTAGTGGAGAGGTTCCTGGAAGGCAAAACAATTGAGTGACATTAGTATCTATACAAATAAATAAAATTGAACTATTTGTAATGTCAAAATACTGGGCTATTTTTATACTCACATGGTTATTTTCACTATACCTATGCCTACAAACCAGTTTATAAATGTTTTGTCTGTCTGTCTGTCTCTTTGTTTTGGGTAATCTTCAAAACGTCTGGACCGATTTTGATAATATTACCATGTATCTGTCTATATAAGAAGTAACACAAGCTGATAGATATTTTGTGGCGGTATTCTCACGGGAACGAAAATTACACTAATAGGGGGAATGAAGCCCGAAGTGAAGCGAGGGCAGGTTGCTAGTATTTACATATAATCAAATATGTTTATAATAAAATTATTTAATTTAGGTTCTGTATAAGGCTTAATTACTGCATACATTTGCATGTAACGTACTATTCCATAATTTGATATTTTTTATTATCATTTGATTTTAATTGTTTAATCTATATTCAAATCTTATCCAGTTTTATGCCTTAATATTAAAGATAAATTATTAATAATTGATAATAATTTTATATAAGATCAATGTGTTATGTTTATATATTTGGCGTAATGTGCTTTGTTGTGGCGGCTTTGAATACTATCAACACGTACATCGTCGTCGCTCGTAATTGTCATAATAGATTACTAACAATTAAACATAGCCCTGGATCAACTCCATTTGATACTACCTGGTTGAGAATTGCATTCTCGAGGATTTATTGTCAGGCAGGTGGATCGGCATGAAACTATTGTCAATTTTTTTGCAATATATACAATGGTAGACAAGTACATATTGCGTATTTCAAGTACATAATAAGAATAAGAGCAGGATAATGATGCTGGCGATTGAGCATTTCACCAATCACTTTTGGGCATAAGCCTCTTCCATAGAATGTCACAGTTGGCGGTTATTGTTAGCAGTGTTATTAGTAACATCTGGTTGACCAACATAGTTCTTTTATATTGTATTTTTGACGAACGTATTTAGATATATATTAATAAAAAAATAAAAATGATGAAATAAAGAAAAAATATCAATAATTAAAAACAAGAATAATAATAACACTGATATTCGCTCTCACGCCGTTTGAATGCGACTGGACAACATCCCAACAGAACTATTGTCACTCCTGACGGCGACGGCTAAATGTACATTCTTATTCTAATGACATTTTATGACATCTTATTGATTAGCTAAAAACACCAACACGACGACATTTTCTATAAATAAAATCTAGCTAAACCGATTTTTGACCCCGAAATCTCTTGTATACTAAATTTGATGAAAATCATTGTTACCGATGCCGAGATTCTGAAAATCTATACCAATAAATAAAATTGGAGTGTCTGTTTGTAATGTCAAAATAATAGGCTTTTTTCATGCTCACACGGTTATTTGCACGACACCTATGCCTAAAATAGTAATTAAAAAATTTTTGTCTGTCTGTCTGTCTGTCTGTTTGTTCCGGGTAATCTTCAAAACGGCTGGACTGATTTCAAAAATTCTTTCACCAATGGAAAGCTATAATTTCAGGGCGTAAACTAGGCTATATTTTATCCCGGTATTCCCACGGAAACGGGAACTACGCGGGTAAAACGACTATAACCTATAACCGAAGCGAAGCGAGGGCGGATTGCTAGTATAGAAATATAAACAAATGTTCACAAAAGTAGCGTTATAAAAGATAAATTATATGTGGTATTGTGAATTTCTGATGTGTATATACCGAAACAATAATACGATTCATCAGTATTACCGTTCATTTATTCCCATCCTTCCGTGTGGTGAAGGAGTAAGAATACAATTCACCAACTTTCACTCTTGCCCGTGGGGGTCGTAAAAGGCGATTAAGGGATATCCTGTGCGTATTTTTTTTTGGGACTAATCCCACCACACATTCCCACCATTGTAACTCCTGTAAGCCAGGATCCACAATGGTCTCCATAAATGACACCGAGGTTTGACCCTCAGGCAGTCCCGGGATATGGTTTTAATTGTCTTGGGACCCGCAACAAATTTAATTAGAAAAGATTAAAGAGGAGGAGTTGGAAAGAGAGATTCCACTTCCCTCCTAGGCAAATCGGGAGACAGGAAAACAAAATGACTAGTCAGCCAATAAGTAAAAAGGTGTACAGCTACGATAGCGCAGCACCACGGCACGGCACGGCACCACGGATACGGAAGAGCTTAACGGGGCCTATATGTGAGCGTTAAGATTGATTGCTACAGTAGGTATGGCAGAAACGCATGAACGCACGGAAATTTTCTACAAGGTCCGTATAGTATACTACCCCACAGGTGACTTGCAAACTGTTTAACGTAAGGTTACGCTCGTTTCGCCAGAGATCGCACTCCCAGAGAATGTGATGTGCTGATTGTTCATACTCGTGGTCAGATGTGGAACATTGACATAATGGTGATGGTACGAGTTTAAAAGAAAATAATTTACTTTTAAAGTTGCCATGGCCAGTTAAAAATTGGGCCACGAAGTGGTCAACCTCCAGCCACACCTTCTCCAGGCGCTCCCGGATGCATGGAAAAAATAGATAAAGATGACGACCTTTCGATGATGAATCCCATCTTTCTTGCCATTCAGTTAAAAGTTCCTCATAGACAATAGATTGTTGTGCAAACAATCTAGCAATTTTATTTCGGTCGCGCGGTAGAAGGAAATCTGTATCTTGTGCGTATATCCACTATACAAGAGAAGGAAAACTCAAATTAAAACCTTATACCAACCCACCTGACCACCGTGGCATTGTAGGTCAATTACCCTCCCAATATGGAGGAGGCTCAAGCCCAGTGGTGGGACGTATATGAGCTGTAATAATCATCATGATTCCCGTCGGGAACGTTACACAACTTCGCCATTGGGCGTACCACTGGTACCAAGTTCCTTGACATCCGTGGCCTTTGACATACTAAACCAGGTTGGTCAGTCGCATCAGTATAGGGTTTTATTTCGAGTTTTCCTTCTTTATATTTCATATTTAATGTTAGTCCTCTTTTACGTCACTTGTTGGCAAGGTAGCTGTGGTCATTCAGCATATTAGTGCAAAGCATTAATTCTCGTTAGGCTGGGCTCATACATCCGGAATACCTATTTGAACCCATAATCTGAATTCATATTGCTCATTTAGAAAGTCTGGCATTGCATACAATTCAAGTCCAGCCTTAATCTATATTTATTTTGCGCTCCGCCGCCGGCGACTGGGGGCCAGCCACCGCGGGCGATCCGCCGCCGGTGACTGGGGCGGCGTAGGCGCGAGTACTTGCGCTTCATGCCGCCCTAGCCGAGGCCGCGGGTGACGTGATCGGGGAATTAGTCCGTCACCCGCCGAGAGGCCGACCGCGTGAGGAAAGACCGACGTTCTCCCCAAGGGGGGGACGCCCCGGTTAAGCCCCTCTGTCGCCCCGGACGGAGTGGTGCGGAGGCGCGCCGACCGCAGCCCACCCACAAAAAAAAAAACCCATTGATTAACATTAGTTGTTATTATAGTTACTTGCAATCCACCCTCGCTTTGTTTCGGTTTCAGTTGCCTTACCCGCGTAATTCCCTTTCTAGTGGGAATACCGGGACAAAATATAGCCTATGTTACTCTCTGATATTATAGCTTTCCATTTATGAAAGAATTTTTGAAATTAGTTCGGTGGTTTAAGCGTGAAAGCGTAACAGACAAACAAACTTACTTTCGCATTTATAATATTATATAATAAGGATTAATTATCATTTTTGCTATGCATATTATTTTTTTGAAGTGAAACTTCTAATGCGACTTCCAATAAGGTTGCGTTAAACGTTTAATGCTACGGGAATAGAAAGAGACAGAGCGAGAGTGAATGCGTGGCACTCGAACGCATGCGCGTATATACCTGTTACAGGCCAGCGCGAGCTTTAGCAACGAGTACCGTCCAATTTTCATCATTTTTTATATTATTTTTTTATCTTTTTTTATATTGACAAAAAAAACGTGGCATCATAGAAGTTTCATTTCTGACATGCGTATTTTGTATGCACGCTCTTTTTTTACACAACTATCAACATCCAGCAACGCAGCTAATATACGTCCCACTGTTGGGCTCAAGCCTACTCCACAAAGGGAGAAAAATTACTGCGTGCGTGTACTATACCACGCTGTTCCAACGTATAGGGTTTTATTTCCTTCTCTTCCATAGTTGTACATCCATATTTTGTTCCTTAGTCATCTTTTATAATATCCACGAGCAATAAAGGGAGTGCCATCACTCCTAGAAAAGGAGTGGTGAACTGTATTCTTACTCTGTCACCACAGGGAGAATAATTACAATCATATAATTATATTTATAAATAATTATTGTTTATACATTAATATTTCTAATAATTAATTATACAAATTTTATATTACACTAGCTGACCCAACAGACGTTATTCTGTTCAAATATTATAAAAGGAATTCTCCTTGAAATCGACAGCAGCGCCACCTACCGGGTCCTATTTTGAATCTATACCATTCTCAAATCCCCTTGAACACACTAAAAATTTCATCAACATCGGTCCAGCGGTTAGGTAGAGTTCATTGACATACACAAGATATTTATATATAAAGATTTGGTCGTAAAACTTTTATAATTAAATATTGTATGATTGGAAATAACAAACAGGTGAGTCAGTTCCGTGATTAAACTAACTTGCAAGCAACCTATATTATAGAGAAACGATATCATCCCCCAGTGATCATTATCATAATTAACATCTAACAGCCAAATATTCACGGAGATTTGCCTTCATTCCTTATCTTTGACGGGTTGTACACATTTCTAAAATTCATTAAATTTGTAAAGTAAATTGTATCGAAATCATTTATATATAAACTTAGGTAAAATTATGGATAAAAGGTTTGTTTATCTTTTAGGGTGGTTTTTTCTTTTGATGAATTCTTTTATTTCAAATTTATTCTTATGTATTATATATCATTGTTATTTCAGTAAAAAAGAATCGTAATCGCGGTGGCACAAGTTAAAATTAATTTTAAGCAAATATTCTAAATATTTTTCATGGCAATGTGATCTATATCTTTCAATTAATTTAGCATTAGTTGTAGAAGAAATGTTTGGTAGTGATATTAGCATAAAAGCTAAGATTCATTTCTAATGACGACATATTGCTTCAAGAATAAATTGTTACGTATGTTTATGATAAGCATTACATGAAAATAATAAACCTAAATCACAGCGAAACTAATTGTAAATTATAATCTTATAATTTCCGTGTGGTGACGGAGTAAGAATACAATTCACCACTCCCATTCCATCTTGCCCGTGGATGTCGTACAAGACGACTAAGGGATATAATATGCACATATTTAAGATCTGTGTAAGAGAAGGAAAACTCGAAATGAAACCAACATATCTGACCAGCATGGTATGGTAGGTCAAATTCCCTCCCATTGTGGAGCCGAGCCCGAGCCTAACAGTGGGACGTATGTGGGCTGCGATGATGAATCTTATAAAGAATTGTTCTGTGTGGAAATTGAATCCACTGTAGGTACTTCGCACGAGCCGTTGCTACTTAAACCATGGTCGTGCTAGACATGGTCCGCTAAGTCAATATTAAGCAAATACATGTACACTAATACTATTCTTACTACTTATTCGTAATATTCTTTTTTAAACTTCTTTGGTTTTTTTCTGCTTTGTGTGTTCATTCAAAATTTAGTTTATGTTGGACGAGTTAGCTCGTTATTTTGTCCAATTCTTAAATGTTTATTGTCAACATTCTGCTCCTATAATTTATTAAATTAGACTAACTTCGTATTAAATCAATAACTTAAAATCACCTAAATTTGGAGTAAAAATCTATAACAATATAAGTATAATTTTATCCTATGATGTAAAGTAATAACTAACCTAGCTCTGTCGTAGTAAGTAACCTAGTCTGAACTAGCTGCCCCAACAGACTGTTCTGATCAAATAAAAAATAAATATTGTAAATAAAACTACTTTTACGGATTATATCGCGTTTGTATTTGATTTATGATTGCCCAACGTTTCGAACACTTTGCAGCATTCATGGTTACGGGCGGACTAAGATGTCTCACGTTCAACAAGTAATCGTTACTACAGACATTTATAATTATCCACCTGATACAGAAAATTAGTTGTAAATATATTAAATTTTGACCCACATTTTAGTACAAATTTATTGCCAGTGTAAGAAGAAAATGATTCTATATGAAAAAAATATATTGTTTATGGTTAGTAATTATTAATTATTAAATTTGTAGCAATTATTGTTATAATTTTTTGATTTAAAACTAACAAAACTAATATACTACTACCGGATCGGCACGCGGCCACACTGAGAAAGATCCGGCAAGAAAACTCAGGGGACATGATGCTGAATTAGTATTGATTTTTAATTTTAGATGCGGCTTACTTTGTCTTACTAAAAGATTTTTGATTTATAAAATTATCTTTAACTATTATAATAAACGTCGGGCAATCATAAATCAAATACAAATGCGATATAATCCGTAAAAGTAGTTTTATTTACAATGTGTAGTGCTCGCGTAAACATCAGATATCAAAAGGAATATTTTTTAAATTGATCTCAGCTTCACCTACCGGATCCAAATATTAATCTAAACCATTCTCGGATCCACTTGAACACACAAAAATTACATCAAAATCAGTCCATACGTTTAGAAGGAGTTCAATTACAAACACACGACCAGAACATTTATATATATGAAGATAATATTTAAAATCCTAATATATCGACTAGTGACGTAGTAAGATTATAATTCCACATCTCAGGCAGCGTAAATAACTCACCCGACCGGGTATTTAGTCCTGCACCCGCGGAGAGGCTAGCCTCGCCACGGTGATCGGCGTCCCGGGAAGGCGACATCGACGCGAGAGGGTACCTCCTCGGGGTATTCCGTCGGGCCGACCACTAAAATCAAGGAACTCTGCGAAGGTGGTCAGCCCAACAATGAAGCCGACGTGCTTGCGTACGTTTAACGCGCGCCGCCCCTCTGTCGCCCCGGAAGGAGCCGGGCGGCGGCTGCGCTGGCCGTAGCCCCAAAAAAAAAAGGGCAGTGTAAATAATAATTGAATGGAAATTCGATATATCTCATCATCCTCTCAATCCATACACGTACCACGCTGGTCAGACGTATTGGTATAGTACGTAGTACTTAATATAGTACGTAAGGTACGTAATTCGATATAAGAACCTACAAACTCCAGTCTTACTATGCTATAGTAGATCATTTGCCCTCACATTATGGAGGGGGCTTGTTCTCAGTAATGGATTGCACCATATATAGCATGAAGAAGATGATATATTACCTAAGTAGTACTTTTACAAATATAATTTTGAGTTATAAATAAAAATGTTAAACGACAATTCCTTATAATTTATATCTAGAACTAGCAACCCGCCCTCGCTTCGCTTCGGTTATAGGTTATAGTCGTTTTAACCGCGTAGTTCCCGTTTCCGTGGGAATACCGGGATAAAATATAGCCTAGATTACGCCCTAATATTATAGCTTTCCATTGGTGAAAGAATTTTTAAAATCGGTCCAGCCGTTTTGAAGATTACCCGGAACAAACAGACAGACAGACAGACAAAAATTTTTTAATTGCTATTTTAGGCATAGGTGTCGTGCAAATAGTCGTGTGAGCATGAAAAAAGCCTATTATTTTGACATTACAAACAGACACTCCAATTTTATTTATTGGTATAGATTGCAAACACATTTCCTTTTTGTCATTTTCATGGTGCTCTTCAAATTGGTATTGCCTGAAAATGACATATCCTTTCCTTATGCAAGTCCGGTGAACTCGTAAATGATATATTTCCTATGAGGTGGCTTTTTGCATACATTTGAATATACGACCCGCTCACTTTATAACAATTATGCAAAAAGCATCCTTATGCATATAGCTTAAAATGAAATAATTAAAATGCTTTGGTTTAAAAAATACACGCATACTGATCCATTAACATTTTTTAAAAACGTTACTGATCTTGTTGTTCTTCTTATTTCTGTTATCATAATATCAATCAGTTACTAATACGACCTGATAATTTATTTATTAATTAAAATATTCTTTAAGTTTTTAGTTCTCCATATTAATCTTTGTCCCTCAGCAAGTCCACATACACATTGTTAAAAGTATCTTCTGGTAATTCTGGTGGAAAATGAAAATGTAAAACAACAAATGAAAACGTAAACAATCTTAGTCCGCCCGCGACCATGAACGCTGCAAAGTGTTCGAAACGAAAATCCGTAAAGTAGTTTTATTTAAAATGTATTTATAATACTCACGTAAACATCAGAATTCATTATTTTATTCTCTTTTTGTATATAAGCAATGATGATACCGCTTCGCGTAAGCCATTCGCAGATGATCCGGAACCAGTCCACCGCTTTGGTGGGATGGCCTGAAGTGCACTGGGAAGTGGTTCAGGGAATAGGTATGAACGAGTAACCCATAGGGGCACCACTGAAAATATATCAGATAGCCACTGAAACGGCTGTACACTTTTTGGCCCATTCCAGGAGTGAAACCTAACAATTATTTTGGTTTACTCCTGAGAGAAGAAAATAATTATAATTCCAGGTTACTAAATATCTAGGGGTTATATCATTATAATATATTATGTGAGAATTTAGCTCAGTAAGACTTGTCTAATTAAAATAAGAATTTACGAGTTCAATTATTCACTTTAAGTATCTGATATAATAATATTTTTAACAGCACTCGTAATAAATTGTATCGTAAAATTACGGCATTCCACCTGTTTCATGATTTTATTAGACACTTTGCACCAATTGAAATTAGGGTCCGACTAAATTGTAAATTGTTATATATAAAAATTTAATTACATTTATTTATTGTTATCAATTTTATTTGTTTAATTTCATTTCCTTCCCGTGATTTATACATTCTTCCCATAACTTTTCATTTTAAGGGGAAATAGAGTGGCCGAATATTCCACGTCGGCCTGACGGATGAGTTTACGATTAAAGAAACATCTATCGATTAAATAAACATCTATCTATGTGAGTTTAGTCCAAGATTTTTTTTTTTTTTGGCGGTACATGGTCAGCGCATCCGCCGCCCGGCTCCGTCTGGGGCGACAGAGAGACGGCGCGCGGCCCATAATCCACCCGATAGCTCGGATGAATTGACGGACTAAAATCGCCAGTCCGATCACCCGCGGCCTATGCTAGGACGGCATCAGTGGAGGGGTTCCTCGAATTTAGTCCACCATGTTCATCATTCTATCTACGGCCATTTTTGGACCTAGCCCTCTCATACTAATGACTCAATCACCACACTTGAATGTATGTAGTTGCCCATTTTTTCTGGTCATCTCACAGTCGGTTTTACGTCTTCTGAAAATAAGTATGGGGTAATAAATTTTATTCTTCACCCACCACCATATAACGCATCGCATATATTAGTGATACTATTGTCATCTATTCACATTTCATGACCAAATAGTATTTTTTTTGTAGACTTTCCGAGTGGTTAACCTATATATACAAAATAACCCTTGGCTGTCGTGAAGAATGACTGAAAGATAGTAATGTATATAAAATATATTCAAGGAAAAACTAAAAATAAAACCATATACTTACCCGTCTGAACAGCTTGATATAGTAGGACGATTTTCCTCCGATTGCAGAGGAAGAGACTCGAGATCAGCAGTGGAACGTATATGAGCTGGGATGATTGTAAATTTATAGTGGACTAACCTAATAACACTTTCGGTACAAAGAGGGTCGATGGTGGTCCAAATCTTGCCTTAATTAAAGTATTGTAAGATTTTTAAGCTATTTATTTGATATTTAAAAGCAATTTCCTTTTAAACTATTTACTTTGGGACCTTTATTTTATTACTAAACCAATTAGGATGGCCCAATTAGATTCCGGCCTAGCGGCTATTAGTTAGCTAAAGAACAAATTAGCTTCCAATAATAACAAATAGTTGGTCCAGTGGTCGTAGCACGTGAATGCCGATTGGGGAGCTAAATGTAACTGATCGGTGAATGTCTCATCATGATCGATGTTGAAAGGAAAACGTATATTAGGAATACAAAAAAATATGTCACGTTAGAACCATGCGACTATTGAATACAGAAATGTATTAATCATCATCATCATCGTGTTCTTATCCCAATTACACGGGGTCGACTCAATATGTACTCTTATTCTAGAATAAATATTGCAAATTGATGTGAACTCTCCTTCATCATCATCATCTTGCTCTTATCCCAATTACTTGGGGTCGACGCAATATGTCATCTGTTTTGACATATTGCAAAAAGTTTCGGCAATGACTTTTATGACCGGCCGCCTGCCTGACGTCAACCCTCCTTGGGAATGTAATCGTTGACCCAAATGGTACCAGATGGAGTTGGTGCGGGTCAATCTAGGGCTCTTAGTCGTCTTTTACGACACCCACGAGCAAAGCAAGGGTTGGTAGTATTCGAAGCCGCTACCACACAGCTATGTGAACTCTCCTTATGAATTTAATTGTTAACCAGATTGAATTAGATGGAGTTGACCCATGATTTAAAGCTCTTAGTAGTCTTTAAAGACATACCCCAACCAATGCAAAGGTTGGTGGTGTTTATAGTCTTTACCATACAGCAACATAGTGTAAATATATTTTTTTGTAACTACTACGTTTTTGGCGTCCGCGACCTCGGCTAGGGAGTATCAGGAGCAGATTACTCACACCTAAGCTCTGCAAGACGCCGTTGGTAGGACGTATCGCTGTAGAAGAGTTACTCCTGCGTACGATCTGGCACCTCATTACGCGGCAGGACAATAAGTTACAATATAAGAAATGTATCTGATGTTTACTTGAATATCATTCAACATCATTTCGGCTCATGTACGTCTCACTGCTGGGCTTGAGCCTCTTCCATAATAGGAGGCATATTGGCCTACTATACCACGCCAGTCAGACGGCTTGGTATAGGGTTTTAGTTAGAGTTTTCCTTCTCTAATAGAAACGTTATATGTATATTGTATCCCTTAGTCGTCTTTTACGACATCCACGGGTAAGATAGGGAGTGGTGAATTGTATTCATACTCCGTCACCATACGGATGTAAATGAATTAAAAATACATTAAAAATAAAACTATTGAATTTATTGTATTTGTATTTGCAATCAAAAGTCAAATACAACACGATAAAAACCGTAATCATAGTTTTATTTATAATAGAAGAAATATATTACTTCTTTATGAAAAATAGGCTCCATGACGATATTGTGAACGCTAAGTCTTCAAAATCTGGGAAAGTAGAAATTAAATATAACAACGTAACCCGTAAAAATAGAATTATTTCTTATATGTAATAATCAGTAATGCAGCAATTGTTGATACAAATGATGACCTTGATACAAATGATATGATAATAATGATGATACAAATGTGTCATTTCTGTTTTTCTTTTTAATAATTTCAAAAAAAGGAAGACGTTCTCAATCCAGAGGTTTATATTTTCTTGATATAGGCATGTTGGAACATAACTCCACCAGAGAGCTTTGCAAAATTCTTTTTTGTTTGAAAGAGATTTATTCTGTAACAAGTCCATTAAAATTTCGTTATGATTTGATAAAATAGGTGGAGGTTTTTGGTAAAAAGCTTTTCTTGTTGAATGGATTTGGTCATATAAGCATTCGGAATGAGGGAAAAGCGGTATGGGGGCCAGTAAGTACTACTTTTTTTATTGCCTTTGATGACAAACGAACAAGCAGCCCACTTAATAACAAGTGGTAAGTACCGCTACTGCACCTCTACAATACCAGGGCCACAGCCAAGTCACTGCCGTAAAAGTTTACTCCAACTATTTCGTTAATCGAAGGTTAACTACTACCCAAACTCTGATTCTCAGCGAGAGTGTGGTACAACCTCTTAGGTTCGCAACTCCTTCATAAGAGGATGAAAATGAATATACTACTACCGGGCTAGTTAGACGTATTATTATAGGGTTTTATATCAAGCTTTCCTTCACTTGCCTAGATGTTATCTGTATTTCATATCCCTTAGTAGGCGTTTACATCTCCCACGGCATATAAGATAGGCTGATGAATTGTATTCGTAATTCGTCACTACACAGAAGAATCAATGGGCTATTTATATGTATTCCAATTTAAATATTTATTGAAATTAAATTTTCTTGCAGGTTTAATTTTATATATCTGATTATCGTCATAGTAAAACGGTGGTTGAAGCCTCAAACCATTACAAAATGACGCCACTCGACTGTCAACTGCAGAATTCAAACAATCACGTTTCTGTTGTTTAATAATAGCTTGTATTTTACGTAACGATGAAATTAGATACAGATGAATAAAATAAAAAGGATTTAATTGAAATATTAATTACATTTCTTATTTCATATTTAGTAATATTCATTCAATAATGTTTAACCCTGTATGGTCACAGGTTGAGAATATGTACAGAAGTAAAAGTACGTATTTTATTTACTCCTGGTATTCGTAAAAATGGGATGGAAGGTCAATAGGAGACTGGTCCAGAATACTTTCATGGTAAAATCTTTCAAGCTTGGTTGTTATAGCATTATCTTCCTTAACCTATGCCCAATACAGAATTATTTAGTCGATTATATACAGCAATAGAAAATTAAAGACTGAATGATTCATAATTCACTCACAAAGTTCGTGTTGAGATCGGGCCTCCTCCACAATGGAGCTTCGAGTTTTCCTTTCCTTGCATAGTTGTTATCTTATATCTTTAAACGAGCAATTCTTGTGTATATATATGAAAATGTTGTTTTGTCAGTGTTTTTGGCAAACAATATAATGACATTAAATTTTAAAAGAATATGAATTCAAATTTTGCCATCAATGTGATGAGTTACGATAGCTCAGTGGCGAAGTAGTCAGCTTTCATTTTATTTTTGACATCGGCGACAAACGGCGTCGGATCGAATCTTGGTGTTATTATTCTCTTTTTGTAATTTTTTATATAAATTTCATTATTTATAATTTTTATTTTTTATTAATATATATCTAAATAAATGCTACAAAAATACTCCGAGCGAAGCTCGGTCTACCTGATATTATGAATAATACGTCTATCACTGATCTTTAAAACCCTCACGAGCAAGAGTGGTGAATTGTATATTTACTCCGTCACCGTCGGGAATCTATACCAATAAATAAAATTGGAGTGTCTGTTTGTAATGTCAAAATAATAGCCTTTTTTCACGCTCACACGGTTATTTGCACTATACATATGCCTAAAATACACTTTATATTTTTTTTGTCTGTCTGTCTGTTTGTTCCGGGTAATTTTCAAAACGGCTGGACCGATTTCAAAAATTCTTTCACCAGTTGAAAGCTATAATATCAGGGAGTAAACTAGGCTATATTTTATCCCGGTATTCCTACGGGAACGGGAACTACCCAGGAAAGACGACTGAAACCGAAGCGCAGCGAGGGTGGGTTGCTAGTAGATAAATATGAATACTGAAATATAATTACCATTTGTTAGTGCAGCGTTCATGGAATGTCTCCACTTCTTACACATCTATAATTTCCACTTTAAGAGGCTTTTAAGCAAAACTTGACGTTGATTTGATTATCATCATCATCGTCATCTCAGTTCACAAACGTCCGATTGTTGGACTCGAGTCTCCTTCAATGTAGGGTGTGAATTAATATGCTTATGAAAAAATTTAAATAAAATAAACTAAAAATTATATAGTTAAGTTTGGGTATGCGACACCTTTACTTAAGTTTTCAATGTATTAAAAGGCTATGATTTTCTTTTTCCTATCTTTCCTTGACGTAAATAACGTCAAAATTGTTCCTTAAAGACTTTAGAAGGGCGAGTCGCCACGACTACTGAAAGTGTTGATGCAGCGCTTTTATTACTTCAATTTTTTCTTTATATTTTATATATTTTTATATATTCTTTATATATTCTTAAATCGATTTTACGACATCCGAATAAAAAATGAAATAATCGATTGTATTTTGCTGTATCATCACATAGTATATCTTTATTATTTTAATAAAAATACAATGAACGATTAAAGCTGTCCACAGCGACATTAATGTCATGATAAACTTGAATGCGAAACGAACCTCATAAAACGTGCTATCATATTTTACAGCGAGTGTATATGCATTTTTTTCATTTGCCCGGAACACATCGTCGGGGATTAATAGCCAAAGCGAAGGTTTTATTATTAAACGCATATTTTAGTAGCTACACATTTTTTATGACCTCTGAAAATGGTTTAGATATTTTCATGAGTTTCTTTACAGGTAAATTTACCTACCCAAATGCTAAAATGCTAGCTAAATTGCAAATTTATTGAGTAGAATAATAAAGAGGATCTATAAAAGTTTCAGTTCATACCCCATCAAGGTTCATTATTAGATACCTGCGCTAGTTGGGTTAGTAGGTTAATGCGATAATTACCACGTTTATGAAAAGGATAGACGGTCGCAGTAGGAGTTTTAAATAACCGTGCAAAATGCGGCTGTTCATTTCCCTAGTAATCCTTTAGGTGGTTTGACCGCCTCTCAAGAAAAAGTATTGTGTGGTGACAAGTTGTATTCTTAACCCTTCACCATCCCAGAAAAGTAAACATTAAAGCGTGTTATTGTAAAGTAATTAATTAGTTTCTATTATCTATTTTCTTTCTATTTAGAAGGATGAAATATTTATTTTTACTTATTATACGTTATCATAGTCCTCTCAACTCATATACATCACACTGCTGGGCTGAGTTGATTTCACAAATGTACAATGAACGGGCACATATTAAATCTAGGCTCAGAGTAATCTCTTGTGAATCGCGCAAAAATCCAATAATATCCTGGGCGAGGATCGAACTCATGACACAATAAACTTCTTCAATTTTAAAACATTTTGGGCAAGTAATTTGAAAAAAAAAAATAAAACACCGAGTCATTTGTATTTATTTAAATTGATAGAGGAAAACAGACGAATCAAATTAAAAAATCATGTCTTTGGACGGTAGTATCAAATTAACATTCAATAATGTGAGCTAATTTAACCATAATGGCTTTTAAACTATATATTACTAGCTGACCCAACAAACGGTGTTCTGTTCAAATCTAAAACATGCTAAAAGGAATTCTCCTTGAACTCGATCGCAGCGCCACCTACCGGATCTAATTGTAAATCTAAATCATTCTCGATTCCCCTTGAACACACACAAACAATTTTATCAACACCGGTCCATCCGTCTAGGAGGAGTTCAGTGACATACACACGTACAGAAAAAAAAATCTATATATATACATAAAGATATGTTATATCCCTCTCTGGTAATCGAACCAAAGGCTCACACAGAGGTTCACAAAGGCTAATAAATCTTACAAGTATAAACGTGCTCCAGTTTTCACTCATATGGATAAGAGACAAGGATAACCAAGGACAATAGAAGGATACACCATGGTTAATGGTCCTTACACAATGGTGAGGATAATCTCATACGGTTAATAAAGGCTGCTTCGTGTTAGGGAAACTTTATACTATTATGGGACAATTTAGGGTGTCTACACACCTGGAAATAAACTGTAAACAGCTATATAAAACTAATGCGATGTAGAAAAACACCAATATTATTATACGACTTTGTGAGGCTTATGCTGTATTGTAATTATTAAAGTACTAAAGTCTAACTTTTTATTAGCTGCAGTAAAATGACGTTTCTAAATGTCATTCCGTAAAATAATGTTGACAGCCTAATCTCAATAGGGATGTGATTCAGTTCACAAAAGTTTACAGAATATCTAATCGTTCCATAGCTGACTCATAATGATCATACTAAATTCTATTTAATATTAATGTAAATAAAAAGCTGTATAAACGTTGATCCTTTTAGACATATATAAGGTAACACTCAAGAAAACGCTCTCTCAAGTTGGTAGTACTGGTTTTTGGTTACGGTGCTACGATGACGCTTGACCGCCATTTTGTTTCGGTTGTCATTCGCTCATTCGGCTTCATACTTCTGTTTTGAGTGCATGAATAACTTTGATTTGCCCACTGCGCGTTGTTTTTGTTATCATTATTGTTAAACTTATGTTACGTTGTGTTTGTTTTTCATTACCTGTTTTCGTTAATCGTGTTAGTTTTTTTTTTGTTTGATACATTGAAGACATGGATGCTCTGCCGAGCACATCGCAAGATGGAGACACATTTTTATCTCCTAAGAAAAAAAGGCCACGTGTAGCTCTAAGTGCAACTGAAAAACTTTGGGTCCAAAACGTTTACAAATATGTGTTTGAAGTGAAATCTTCAGAATCAAACATTGAAGTTCCAAAAACAAGTGAATGCGTTAACAAGGTGGCTGAAGTCTTGGGAATATCCGTCCGCATCAATAAGCACACTCTTGCGAGTGTGCTTATTGATAGACAAGATATCATATCATGGCGCCAGCGCTACCTGCGTTTAATTAAACAATATCGTAGGGAGGGAAAATACATATATTATCAAGACGAGACCTGGGTCAACGCTGATACGTGTCAACTCTTAGTTTCTTCTATTTGTTCCCTTTTTGTTTTGATGTCGAAACTTGTGATTCTTTTTTGTTCTTTTCAGGTCATACTACAAAAAAAACCTGGATTGACGGAAGTATTAAATCTTCTCGACAGGCATTTTTAGACGGCCTGACTACGGGATTAAAAAATCCCACAGGAAAGGGCAAACGACTCATAATTAGTCACATAGGCGGAGAAGAAGGCTTCCTGGTCGACGGACTTCTTATGTTTGAAGCAAAGAAAGGTACAGAAGACTACCATGATGAAATGAACGCGGAGTGTTTCGAGGATTGGTTCGGCGGTATTCTACCTAAACTCAAGCCGAATGCAGTAGTCGTAATGGACAATGCGCCCTATCACTCTCATAAGATCGAAACAATCCCGAAGATGTCATGGACGAAAGCACGAATTCAAGAGTGGCTGACTACTAAAAATATTGCGTTTGAACCAAATATGGTCAAGGCCACTCTCATAGATATTGTGAAACAACAAAATCATACTGAGAAATATGCCGTAGACAAGATGGCTGCACAAAAAGGTATCACACTTTTAAGACTGCCCCCTTATCACTGTGAATTGAACCCCATTGAGTTGGTATGGGCGCAGGTAAAGAGTCACGTCGCAAACAATAATAAGACGTATAAAATGCAAGAAGTGAAAACTTTATTCCAAGAAGGAATCAAGAAAGTGACACCGGCTAAGTGGAGTGACTGTGTGTCTCACACTATTAAAGAGGAAGATAAAATGTGCCACCTCGATCATATTATAGATGAAGTGACAGATAGATTTGTTATTAGTGTGACCGAAAGCGACAGTGACAGTGATTTCTAAAAAGATTAATTAAATAACATTATTATGACCTTTTTGTTTCATTTTGAATGTACCTCCCTATACTTCCACTAAAAAAGATCAATCCTCTAGTATAGTAATAATAATAGGTTAAAAAAATACATTACAACTTAATATTAAATCTCAAAAAAAAAACCAAACTGATTATTCATTTATGATTCACTCATTTAGCTACATCGCTATTTATTTTTCTTCAAAAACCGGCAACCCACAAAACGTCATTTTACTGCAGCTAATAAAAAGTTAGACTTTAGCAATCCGCCCTCGCTTCGCTTCGGGTTCAGTCGCTTTACCGCGTAGCTCCCGTTCCCGTGGGAATACCGGGATAATATATGTTACTCCCTGATATTATAGCTTACCATTGGTGAAAGAATTTTTGAAATCGGTTCAGTGGTTTAAACATGAAAGCGTAACAAACAAACAAACATCCTTACTTTCGCATTTATAATATTAGTAATACTATATTAAACTAGCTGACCCTACAGACGTTGTTCTGTTCAAATCTAAAAAAATAGTAAAAGGAATTCTCCTTGAAATCGATCACAGCGCCACCTACCGGGTTCAATTGTGAATCTTAGCCATTCACGAATCCCCTTGCATACACACAAAAAATTTCGTCAACATCGGTGAAGCCGTTTAGGATGAATTCAGTGACATACACACGTACACAAGAAATGTATATATAAAAGATGAAGTGTCGTTATGTATTGTTAAACGAATAGGTTTATTCATGTTTACACGATTATTTACACGATTTTCAAAAACCAGTTTGAATATTTTTTGATTGTCTATTTGTTCTAGGGAATCTTCAAAGAATCGCTTGAGGTGTGTTCCGAGTAGGCAGAGCAGCGCCGTGAAATCATCGGTGTCGACCTAACGTTGCCGACCATCGCTAGGGTCTACCATATAATTATATTCACCTACGACACCTACATTTTAAATGATTCAATTGTAATATTCAACTCTTTCCTGCTTATTTAAGAAGCAGCAATAGTTCAATCGTCTAATCTATAAGTTGTTATATTTATCTTCTCCGTTCATTATTTTCAATAATACACCTGCTGGATTCCACTTTAGGTTATTTCTTCCCTTCGATGTCTTGACAACAAAGCACTGTGACGTTATTCTCACTTGACAAACTCCCTCCAGGTGACAGAATAATCCTCGTTACGACACTCTGTCCACTCGGTATACGGCAGCCTAATTATAAACTTTGCTCCTTTATTTTTTAATTGTACAGTTTACAATAAAAAAAAACTTTTTGACATTTGTATTCATCAATAAGTAGAAAGAATTGATAACAATTTTCATAAATATAAAAAATACCGGTAAGTAAAGAAAAACATAAAGTATTAAATATTTGATCAGAAAAACTATATACATGAATTTCTTTGCAAATATCTTCTACCACATACCACCGCATTAAGTTACTTGATATATTGTCAGTTTCGTGCAAAAATCAGCGAGGTTATTCAATATGGGATTTTTTCGAGCATATTTGCCTCGGTTCTACCTAACATAAACCCTGGCTGTATGCTTCTATACTGGTAATATCCTTTGTAAGTACAATGAATGCGCCTGAATACATTCCATAGAGCTTTGTGGAAGACTTCGAATTTGTATAATATGAAGTCGCATATGATATCGTATTTTATCCCTAATATAGTAGGGTTGGTAAGGATTCTTTCTATTTTTAACTATTTAGATAGGTCGATAACGTTGTTTGATAATATATATTTTTTATTGCTATTGATGGCAAACGAGCAAACGGCGCATCTAATGGTAAGTGAGACTGTTGCTCTTGGACTTCCGCTAGGCCGCTGCTTACCATGAAGAAAGTGAAGGAAGTAGTAATGCCATGCAAACACCCTCAGAAAGTTGGGCTGCCAGCTCTCTAACTCACAGTACGAAGTTTGGTAGTAAATAGCTACTTCTCAGACAGTGATTTTCTGCGAGAGTAAGATACTACCCCGCACGGATCAGCCGTGGCTGTAACCATACGACCGTCAACACTGTGATCCAACCATATAAAGCGATAAGCTATTCGTATTTCACATTGAATGTTCCTTAAAAAAGTATTCATGTGTGATGATGGATTAAAAATATAATATGTCACTAACCCCCTTAGGTTCCCATGGGAGTCATAAGATCCGTTGGAGGGAGTTCAGGGAAGGGGACAGCAACGCTCTTCTAGGAAACTTACAACAACCCAGGGCAGACTACAATCACTTACCCACTGGAACCAGTGTTATATTGAAGTATATAAAAATAGATTTAAAAATGTTGCCCCTCGCAACTAACGAAAAATATCTCTAGGTAAGCATAATGCCCATTTCACCAAGAGAAGTGAACAGAACTAGTTAAGACGAAATCAATGAGACCAAACTTAATAGGTAATAGGCATCCAGGATTTAGTGTATTACTAAATCTGACTCTCTATAACGATACTAGTAGTAGCAGACATTGGATGGAATAGCAAGCTTGGAGATTTTTTTTGTGGTGGGCCATGGTCCGTGCACCCGCCGCCCGGCTCCGTACATGGTGACAGAGGGGCGACGCGCGGCCCTGTAACCCACCCGTGACACGTCGCCGTCGTCGTTGGGCCGACCATAGCGTAGGGTGACTTGTCGTCATTGGTCAGCCCGACAGAATACTCCCGAGGAGTACCCTCGTCCCCCGCTCGGAGACGTCGGTCTTCGTCGCACGGTCGACCTCCCGGCGGGTGACGGACTGACTCCCCAGTCCAGTCATCCGCGGCCTCGGCTAGGGGAAACATTGGAACTACAAAGTCAGAGACAAAAGACACGTCAAAGTTATAACTACCCTTTTTTGGCGTCGGGGTTTTAAAATGGAATCAAGTACATATGGTACTACTAATGATAAAAATGGACTCAAGTACATGGTGAATAACAAGAATATATATTTCTCGTTCATTATTCGTACTACTTTTTGTATGGTGGCTATTGCTATGAGGATTATAAATAAAATTGACTACCCTTATTTTGTCTGGTGGTATATAATATACAGACAACATTGTTGTAAGAGAAGCAAAACTAGACAATTTTATGCCAACACGTCAGACCAGCGTGATGTAATGCAGCGTGATGGGCCCGAGCGCAGTAGAGGGACGTATATTGGGGGTGATGATAATGATTCTTGGTAATGTCGATGGAAACGAAATTGTGTGGTGACGGAATAAGAATACAATTGACTACCGTGTTTCTTGTCTGTGGGTGTTGTAAAAGACGAGTAAAGGATTTAATTAACGAGTAAAAGACTGCACAGATGGCGTAGTGGTTAAGATAGCGACCTACAGCACCAGTGTCGGGGGTTCGAATCCCACGCGGGACAACACTTTGTGCGATCCACAAATTGTTGTTCTGAGTCTGGATGTAATTTGTGTCCGTTAATTATATGTTTGTAAAGTCCCCCGCAATACAAGGATTATTTCCTTAGTGCGGGGTGTTGTCTTAAATAAATAAATAAATGAAAAAATTGCATATATCATCTATGCAAAAGAAGGAAAAAGTCGTAATAATGCCCTCTACCAACACGTCTGACCAGCGTGGTATAGTAGGTCAATTTCCCTCCCATTGCGGAGGAGAATTGAGACCAACAGTGAGACGTGTATGAGCTGTAATGATGATACGTATTAATATTGAACTTTATTTTGAGTATTAATTCACACTTCTCAATGAATTAGGTGGAATTAAAATTAGGCATCAACTGAACTAGGAAACGTTTCTGCGCTAAGGAAATAATCCTAGTATGCCGGGGCACTCTTTGCAAGTTATTCTTTCTAGTTCAAATACACCCAGACTCAGAACATCAATTCGTGGATTGCAAAAATTACTTCTACTACGTTTAGTCTTACGTAGTAATCAAACCCACTACAAGTGGAACGTTAGGATGTACTTTAACCATTACGTCATCTAAGTAATCAATGATTGATTGAATTGGTTTAAACTGTTTAGGAATGAATTATTAACAATGGTGTTATTTGCTAACATCACTTTATCTTCTTATATGACATCTATATACAAGTAAGGAGCCACATATTATAGGTTATCTTATTTATTTAGCAAACACAAAAATAATGTTTCTCAGAAATACTAAACATCTCGCTCAGAATGTCGACCGGTAGTCAAGCGACCGTTAATATGCCATCATCGTTCATAACAGATGGAAACATTCCCATGGCGTGTCATCCTTAGATAAACCTGCGTGTAAGATATTGAATTAACGCAAACGGTTTTACTTATTCAAAAATAATGAATAATTTAAAATATGTTTTATATCTCTTTTTTCGTGTAGTGATCTAATAAGACTACAATAATAATATGCATGTTAAATCTTTAAAAGAAAATCTCGATTCAAAACCCTACATCAACCTGTTTGCCCAGCAAGGTATAGTAAGGTCAATTTCTCTGCTATTATGGAGAAGCTGGGCTCGACCCAGCAGTGGGACGTATATGAACCAAGATATTGAGATGATATTTTTATACATAACTCAAAATTCTCAATTTAATTATGGATGGAGTGAACTAACATGCAAATTGCAAAACTAAAATATAAAGTAATTAAAACTTTCACGCTTATCAAATCAAATACACTAATTAATTGAATTGATAGTATACAAAATTCTAAATTGATAGTTAGTTTTAAACTGCAATAAAAGTTTTATTTAGAAATTAACTTTATGTATTCGACGAGTTTTAACGAGTTTTATTAAATTTCTAATATAAACAAATATTAACAATTTTTGAAGCTTCGACTAAAAATAATTTTCGTCAATTTTGTTTGAAAACTATACACGAATAATAGCATTTCATTATATACTGTGCATCTATTGTTCGACAAAGGCCTTCCCACGAGGGTGGACAATACCATAATCGCCACGCTCGACAGTACGCTTAGATATGGGAATAGGTATTAGTACATCTCTAAAAGGCTGCTCCTGCCTGTTAATTCTTCTTAAGATTTTTAAACTGGATTTTGACTCCCAGTCACTCAATATCAGCATTCAAAGAGTGCTGCTGTCTGCAAATTCTTCTGCAAATCTCCCACCTGGATCTGACGGCTTCTCTGATAAAGTAATAAAGTGGGCATTTATAGTATATACATGTACTACACTCATTTGCAAAAAAAACGGGCACCCAAGCAATGAACCATTTCAAATGTTAATATTTCTTTGTTTGATAATTATAGGTAGTTTTATCCACACAATTTGCTAAATTAATAAGAAAATAATCGTTTTCATCAGTATTTCATAAAATTTAGATACAATTTATGGGAAATAATGCTAAACCTCGCTAGTAGTGTATATTCGCTAGTAGTGCATATGCTCATGAAGTAAAAATAAAAAAGTTTTTTTGTTTGTTTTTCTTTAATAAAGTAAAAGCAGATAAATGTTTAGTATCGAGTGTGACCCCCTCTAGCTAAAATCACAGCTTGAATTCGTCTGGGCATGCTAGCGAGTATATCCCGGATACTTGCTTGCGGAATACGTTCCCACTCCGCAGTAATCACATTCTTCAGCTCTCTGATGGTCTGCGGAGCCGGGTGTACTGATCTCACACGCCGTTTCAGAACGTCCCAGACATGCTCTATGGGATTGAGGTCGGGACTTCGAGCTGGCCAATCCAAACGACGAATGCCGACCTCTTGCACATACGCATTAACATCGCGGGATCGGTGGGCGCGAGCATTGTCGTCCATAAAAATCGAGTTTTCACCTAGAGCGGCCAATGCGGGTTGTGCATGAGAAATTAGAACTTCCGTTATGTATCGATGCCCAGTCAGTGAGCCGTTTTCAATGAAGACTAACTCTGTACGATCCATTGAATTTATTCCTGCCCAAAACATAACAGAGCCCCCACCATAAGGTGTGATTTCTTCGAAACATGCTTCTGCAAAGCGTTCTCCTTGTCTTCTTAGCACTCGCCGACGTCGATCTTCACCGAACAGAGATATCCTGGCTTCATCAGAGAACAAAACCCTATTCCAATCGTCTTGAGTCCATGATTCACAATTTCTAGCGAACCTAAGCCTGTGAACTCTGTGCTCACGGAGTAATTTGGGGCCGCGGGCCGAGCGGTGACTGCGTATATTGGCAGCGAGAAGCCTCCTCCTGACCGTCCATAGACTAATATGCACATTTCTTACTTCTTGGAGGTTGTTCTTAAGATCCACATACGAAGATTTGCGATTTCTCAATGCGCGACTCACAAGAAAACGATCATCCCGTGGTTGGGTACATGGTTTTCTCCCAGAACCAGGCCTTCTCTCGACGGAACCAGTCTCCTGATATCGCTGCCAGGTCCTTTGGACTGTCGAGCGACTAACATTTAGCCTCCTAGCCACGAAACATTGGCTGCAACCCTCTTCAAGCAGCGCGATAATTTTGGTAGCTTTTACCACTTTATCTACCATTTTTGATACAGCCAAACAGCATTAAATAAAGCTTTGACAGTCAAGGATATGAAATTAATCGATTAAAAATTGAATAAAAGTTATGAAAGTCGATGTTAACTTCTGGAACTTCGCGCCAAAAATGTAGGATAAAAAGGGGTTTTCTGTAAAAATGAACATCAAATGAAAAATTGAATTTAGAACGTACTTTTTTAAATACCACAGCATTTTTAAAACCGGCCAGTAACGTGTACAAACGATTGAAACCTTTTTGGTATTGTATCTTTTTAAATATGAATGAAAATCAAAACCGCCCGTTTTTTTTGCAAATGAGTTTATATAATCATTATAACTATCTTTCAGCTTCTCGTCATCCACTGCTGAAAGTAAGCCTCCCTAGTCACTAATTTGAATTTCCCAATGGCGAAGAAGAGGCATTACGGTGGGTTATGGGCCCGCGCGACGTACTTCGTCGCCCCGGACGGAATGGACGGCGTATGCGCTTAACATTTTTTTTTTTTTTCTAATTATGATATACTTAACAGTTACCTCATAACATGACAATCTAGCTATGAAGCTAATAAGTAATTTAAATCTAATTTAATTTGCTAAGACTTACAGAGTAAAGAATGTGTCCATTGGCACTTTTCTTATTGTCTCTAATAATAATAAAATACACTTTGTTCTTGTGTTCTTCAAGGATAGCACTCACTGCACTACTTATCACTAATTTCACTAAACTAACTCAAAAGGCTTAGTCCTTTTCAGTCTCCTTACTATGTCCCTGGTGTTGACATTAATAATTAAATAAATTTCAACATATTCAACGTTTTTCGGCCAATAAATAATATTATAAATATTTATAATAGACCTATATATGTTTTTCTATTAGCGTAAGATGACAGTCTAATAGAGGGTTGCACAGGTTATTAAATTAAATTACGTGAATTCACGTAAAATTATCATACATTTTAAACCGTACTATAGAAAAAGTGATTAACTTGCTCAAGGTTTTACTCAAGGTTGGCTGTTCTGTTCATTTAATTTTGGGTATTAAAAGGGAATATAATAACATCATCTCAGCCTATATAACTCCACTAATAGACTCTGGCTGCTTTCAAAATAGGAGGGACATTGACCTATTATAATCAGCTGATCAGACGTATTGATATAGGGTTTTATTTCGAGATTTCTTCTCTTGCATATATGTTATATGCATATAATCCTTTAGTCGTCTTTTACGACAGCCACGAATAATAAAGCGGGTTTGTATTCTTACTTCAAAACTATACGGAAAACAATATCTTAAAAAGTTTCATTTAAGGGGCCCCCTTTTTTATATATAGAGTGGTAGGACCACACTGTCGACAGTTATTTGTCTACAGCCGCGGGCCGGTCGGTCCGGGGTAGTACCACACTCTCGCAGAAAATCGACGTCTGAGTAGTAGCAATTTGTTACTGCGCTTCGTTCGGTGAGCGAGAGAGCCGGAAGCCCAACTTTCTGAGGGTGTTTGTGTGTAGAGGGTTTTGGTGGTGCCCTTGGTATCACTGAGCCTTAATGCATGCATTCACACTCCCTTCACTTTCTTTGCGGTAGGCAGCGACCCTGTAAGGGTCCATGAGCGGCAGCAACACTTACCACCAGGTGTGTTGTTTGCTCGTTTGCCACCGTTTGCAATAAAAAAAAAAAAAAAATTTAGTTGAGTTAAGTATTTTTATTTTTCGAGTGACCAAGGTGACCGAGTAAGAATGACAGCATAGTTCAATTTCCCTCCCATTGTAGAAGAAGCTCAAACCCAGCAATAGGACGTAAACTAGCTATATATATTTATCTCAACTCTTATCATGAAATCATCTGGGATTACGACAACAGTATCAATTGTAGGATTATTTGCATTATGCGAAAGCACATGGTCAATAATGGACGTCGAGAGACAATAGGATTCATGTACAACTGTTTTATTATAAAAACTAGCTTCTGTCCGTGTCTTGGTCTACGTGGAATAGTTACTTTAACCCTCGACTTTATTTACCTAGAAAGTGAAAATATTTTTAAATAATACGAGTCTGTCATACATGATTTTTGCGAAACTGGCTGTTTCTGCAGCGCACGCGTAGCGGCAGATCTCAAAAGGAAATAAAAATCCCCGATTTTGTAACTTTCTGCGTTGGTATTCCACTCCTATTAGTGTAAGCGTAGTTATATATAGCATATAGCCATTCTCGATAAATGGGCTATCTGACAGTGAAAGAATTTTTTAAATCGCATCAATAGTTCCTGAGATAAGCACGGTCAAGCAAACAAACTCTTAAGCTTTAAAGTATACATTAAAAAAATAACAAGGAATTGCCTCTTACATAAATCTTTTCTTTACATTCATTAAGTTAGCAATTAAACATTCAAATGATTTATTTTAACGTGTTGTACCTGTCTACATATGAAGGAGGATAGCACATTTTGGAACCCAAAATTAATTACGTTGTATATAATTGATTTATGCGGCTTAATTAAGCTTCTTAGCAAGCTCGTTAGCGCCTATAATTTAATTAAGGGTCGTTAACAGAAAATTAAAATGTACAAAATTAAATCCTGAAACTATTTTATTTAAACAAGGCTATAGATATATAAATAATACAGACATTCTTCTTGTTTTTCAGCTGAATTACATTATAAAAAATCATTGAATAATGTAATTATTAAATCATCATTATATCTTTTAAATCTAAACTTTTAGAAATAGCAGCATAACTTGTACTTTTATGTATTTCTTTTCTATTGTTTAGATTTATATAATACAAAAAAAAATCTCATTATTTATTAATTTTTTAATGTATATTTATTACAAACATATTCGTGACAGCGTTATTAATTTTATCCACCTTGTAAATTTGCTCATAATATTATTTGTTTCTTTGAACACAATAAATAAATAAATAAATTATCACCCACCCATTACTGGGCTCTAGCCTCCTCCATATTGGGAGGGGAATTGGCCTACAATACCACGCTGGTCTGTTTCCGTGTGGTGAAGGAGTAAGAATACGAATCACCACACTTGCCCTTGCCCGTGGGACACCCACGGGCAAGGGCAAGATATAATATGCATATAACATCTGTACGCGCCCTTTATAATTTAAATAAAATATTAAATACACTCCACACTTTACGCATTACAAAGGTACACAATCCTTATATACATTTCCGAACGCATCCTTTCTTGGCCACGCCCTCTCATATCCGCTTCCCCAATAAAAATAAAAAAAAAGTTAGTTAAAAACAAGAAGTCAAGAAATGGCCGCCTCGTAAAAAAAATCGCTACGCTTTCAAAAAGTTGAGTTGAACTCCTAAAACTAATAAACGCAATTGCGCACGCGCCGCTCGGTAAAATTCATTACCTAAATCAATATTGTTCGTGAAGTGTAATTATTGATGAACTTTGTGTGGGAACATTACGATCAGCGAGCCGAAGGAAATAAAAATGTTGCTGCGACCAGTGAACTATCGAAGGACATTACAGGTACCCAGCCTTTCCTAGAATAAAACCACACAACCCCCCTTTTTGGTCCATCTCACCGGATCTATTTACTCAATCATATTTACACTACACAACGTCCGCAAATTTACAAGGTATTCTCGCCGCCATAACACGTAACCATATCTATTCTATAAAAATCGTCTAGCATCGCATTATTGAATAACCTATTAATTTTGACGCTGATAGTAATAATACAAAAATTATAGGAATGCAGTGGAACCCTAAACAAGACAAATTTCAATTTAAAATTAACTTGTTCATTCATTGTTTATATATTACGATTTTCAAAACGCTTAAAATCTAAAGGTCTTGTCAACCCTGTAGATTTAGATAACGCTGAAATGTATCTCATACGTTATGTACAAAACGCTCATTTCGCTAATGATATTTCCGCTTTAAAATTAAATAAATCCGTTACAAATAAAATCGCTAAACTCAACCCGTTCATTGACTCTAATAACATTCTTAGAGTTGGTGGTAGGTTACGCCATTCTCAACTCGACTATGGTCAAAAACACCCTATTTTACTACCATCTAAGGAACGTGTAATTGAATTAATAATAGATTATTATCACCTGATCAATATGCATACAGGTCCCGCTCTCTTACTTTCGCTTATAAGACAAAAGTTTTGGATATTATCCGCTAGAAATCTAATACGACAAAGAGTACATAAGTGTAATAAATGTTTTAAACTTAATCCTAAAAATACTTTTCCTCCAATGGGAGACCTGCCCATATTTCGAGTTTCGGAAGTGAAAGCTTTCGTTCATACCGCTGTGGACTATGCAGGTCCTTTTTACATTACGCATATTCGTAAACGCGGCATTAAAAGCCAAAAGGCATATATCTGCTTATTTGTATGTCTGACGACTAAAGCGCTACATTTAGAGTTAGTCTCTGATTTGAGTTCTGACTTATTTCTCGCCGCTTTTAAACGATTCATATCTCGTAGAGGTCCTGTTTCGCTAATATACAGCGACGAAGGTACTAATTTTATAGGCGCAAAACGCAAACTCGATGAGATCTATTATTTTATACAGTCCAAATCGCATATTAATTACATTGGTCAGATATTATCTGAACAACGTACTCAATTTAAACATAGTCCGCCATACGGCCCACATTTTAACGGCCTTAGTGAAATAAATGTTCGCTGTGTTAAATCTCACCTATTTAAGGTAATAGGCTCGCAAATACTTACATACGAAGAATTTAATACAATACTTGTACAGATTGAAGGTCTACTCAATAGTCGACCTCTTTGTATTTTAAAGTCAGACCCTTCAGATATAACCGCATTAACGCCTAATCACTTTTTAAATATAACTCCGCTTAAATTTTTACCCGCTGAAGATATCTCAGATGTTTCGACTAATCGCTTATTACGCTATCAATTACTTAATAAAATCACTAGCTCCTTTTGGCGACGATGGAGTCAAGAATATTTGACTTCATTGCAGCAAAGAGAAAAATGGAATTCGCCTTCTAAGCCTATTAAACCAGGAACTATCGTGGTTATAAAGGATAACAACGCTCATCCTCTTTGTTGGCCTCTAGGAATAGTGGATGAAATCTATCCAGGAAAGGATAAAATAATACGCACCGTTAAAGTACGCACCTCTTCAGGTTCTTATATACGTCCAGTGGTTAGACTTTGTCCACTGTCGCAATAACAAATATCTCATAACATTTAATTTATATTCTCTTTATTCTTAGTTATAGTATAGATCGCACCTTAATTTAACAAATTAAATTAAAATTTTTATCTCAATGTTTAGAGGAAACCTCTAGGCCGGGGGAGTTGTACGCGCCCTTTATAATTTAAATAAAATATTAAATACACTCCACACTTTACGCATTACAAAGGTACACAATCCTTATGTACATTTCCGAACGCATCCTTTCTTGGCCACGCCCTCTCATATCCGCTTCCCCAATAAAAATAAAAAAAAAGTTAGTTAAAAACAAGAAGTCAAGAAATGGCCGCCTCGTAAAAAAATCGCTACGCTTTCATAAAGTTGAGTTGAACTCCTAAAACTAATAAACGCAATTGCGCACGCGCCGCTCGGTAAAATTCATTACCTAAATCAATATTGTTCGTGAAGTGTAATTATTGATGAACTTTGTGTGGGAACATTACGATCAGCGAGCCGAAGGAAATAAAAATGTTGCTGCGACCAGTGAACTATCGAAGGACATTACAGGTACCCAGCCTTTCCTAGAATAAAACTACACAATATCTACGCAATAGAAGAAAACTTGAAATGAAATCCTGCACCAATCTGTCTGACTTGCCTGGTGTAGTAGTTCAATGTCCGTCTTGTTGCGGAAGAGGCTCGAGCCCAACAGTGGGAAGCATATGAGCTGAAATGAATGGATGAATGAAATTACGGATGAACTCACGGGTAAGATAGGGTTTAGTAAGTAGTATTCGTACTCCGTCACCGCACGGAAAATATTATAGTAATCCTACTAATATTATAAACGCGAAAGTTTGTGTGTGAGTATTTGAAGATGTGAGGATGCGAGGATGTGGGGATGTGAGGATGTGAGGATGCGAGGATGTGAGGCTATGAGGGTGTGAGGGTGTGAGGATGTGAGGATGTGAAGATGTTTGCTGCTCTTTCACGCAAAAACTACTAAATGGATTTTGATGAAACTTCACAATAATATAGCTTACACATCAGAATAACAATTAGGCTATAATTTATCTTGATATACCCACGGGATGGGGAACTATGCTGGTAAAACCGCAGGGCACTGCTAGTATATTATATTCGTTTAACTAAATTTATTACAGAATTAAATTTACTATAATAGTTTATTCCACAATTGCATGCAAAAGCAGTAAGTCATATGTATTTGCATTTCCAGATTTGATTAGCATGTGGTTAGCAAATCCTCGGATGGCCTGTACATTTTATTTGCATAACTACCGGGCAAGCTTGGCGCTTGAAACTATTTACATTAACATTCATATCACTGAAAATTATTTGTGGGTGCGGAGATTTGAACTATATTTGCGGATTCGCGGCTATCGGGATGATTTTATAAGTAAATAAACTAAATCATTATTTATATTGACACCTTTATCTCTGACTAGCAATCCGCCCTCGCTTTGCCGTGGTTGCCGTTGCCCGTGGGAATACTGGGATAAAGTATAGCCTATAATACTCCCTGATATTATAGTTTTCCATTGTTGAAATAATTTTTGAAATCGGTTCTTTGGTTTAAGCGTAAAAGTGCAACAAGCAAAGGAACTTAATTTTGCATTTATAATAATAGTAAGTATGGGTTCAATCAACATCAACATATATATTAGACTGGGCCAAAAAAATCAACTATTTTTTCTTTTAAGTATATCGAAAATATTATTTGGGATGACAAAAAAAATGTTGTGAAAATTTGAGCCCTTAATATTTATATTAAGAGGTCTATCATTGCAACTTTTGATTTTTTTTCCGGAGCGTGTTTTTGTCTCATAACTCCTAAACCGTCGAGGTAAATGAAATTGACTAAGAGACATTTTTTGAAGAAAATTTAATTGTCTACAAAAAAAGACTGATTTTAATCATGAGAAAACGGTTCATCTGACAAAAAATTTTAATTTTTTGTCAGATGAACCGTTTTCTCATAACCACGCCTTGAAAATTGGTATGATTTCAGAATTTGATTTTTAATTTTAGGCTTTTGTCATTCACTTAAAAATTTGTATCCGGAAAAAATTCAATAGAGACTCTTGAAGGGAATTAAATTTCCTACAAAAAACGTCTCTTAACATTTTTAGCTAAATTCACTCCTTTGAAAGTTATTCAAAGTTAAAGTTGAAGTCAAAATGAAATTCTTGTTTTTCTCGCATATTAAGCTCAAATTCTCAAAACATTTTTTTTTGTCATATAATATTTTCGATATACTTAAAAAAATATAGTTGATTTTTTTTGGGCCAGTCTAGTATATATACATTGAATGTAGGTAATCATTTTAATTACCAAATATGTTTTCTCAGTATATAGTAACACAGATTCATAATCAGTGTATGTTACGAGCGATGTTATGTTACGAGCATATGGTTTAAAAACCTAGCCTCCAAAGGTCGATTTAAAACAAAGTTTATATTGTTCATCTAATATGCTCAGCGTTTTCCTACTAAATAAACTTCAAAATACGGAAGCAAATTATTCTATAATTATTATATCTATCTATTAATATTAAGATTCCGATGCATTGTTATTAGATTTATAAATTCAGTTCGACTGAATTACGTAAGGGTTCTAATATGGTTTAATATTCTTACCCCGTTGCCACATGGGGTGTATGTGCCGCATGTTAATTATAATATCGTCATATATTTTTCATAATGGCTTTGATAATTTGTAAAAATATTCATTCCACAGAATAATACATTTCTTGAATCATTAATTACAACTCACTACATTCCACTGTTGGGCTCGAGCCTCCTCTACAATATGAGGGAAAGTAACTTATTATACCATGATGATCAAAAGTGTTGGTAAAGGGTATCATTTCGAGTTTTCCTTCTATTACATAGATGAGGGATTAAATATGCCTACAAAATCTTTGCTTTCTTCAAAACTTGAAATAAAACCCCATATCAACACAACTGACTAGCCTGGTGTAGTAGGTCAATTTCCTTTCTATTGTGTAATAGTGGATTCGTGTGGTGACGGAGGAAGAATACAATTCACCACTCCCTATTTTGCCCGTGGATGTCGTACAAGACGACTAAGGGATATAATATGCACATAAGATCTGTGCAAGAGAAGAAAAACTCGAAATGAAACCCTATACCAATATGTCTTGACCAGCATGGTATAGTAGATCAAATTCCCTCAAATTGTGGAGGAGACCCGAGCCCAACAGTGGTATGTCTATGAGCTGAAATGATGATAAAAATGATGAATAACCCACAACATATTGAAATATTCGTAATTCTTTAAAAGATTTAAATTTTCTTTTCCTCATTATCATTTTATAACCAATTTGAATGGATATAAAACGTTGGAATCGATTTTAAGATTGGATGAGCAAATCCACCAAGATAGAGTGATTGAGATTTTAATCATTCTAGTTTCGTTTTAAAAAATGTATCTATACAGTCGAACCCTTGGCTTTCTTCCTGATAGCCGATAAAAAATAAAGACAGATATTTCTTAAAATTCTTTTCACTTCCATTTCATTCTAATTGATTTCACTTGAACAGTTCTATTGCCACGATTTATGATTTATATCATTGGTTTTCGTCTATTTCATTGAGAATTTTTATATTAAGCAAAGGAACTAAGGACCATAGACTATTTCAATCGAAATACACAACTATTCAACATTCCTAGTGTTTTTTTTGTATTTATACTTCTTTTTTCGGTGTGGTGACTGAGTAACCAAAATCACCACTGCTTTCCTTGCCCCTGGCTATCCTTTTTTTTAGGGTTGGGCCATGGTCTCAGCGCATCCGCCGCCGCTCTGTCCGGGGCGACAGAGAGGCGGCGCGCGGCTTCATGACCCACCCGTGGCACATCACCTTCGTCGTTAGGCCGACCACCGGTGCAGGGTAACTTGTCTTCAGTGGTCAGCCCGACTAAATACCCCTGTCGCGGTATACCCTCTCCTCTCGACGTTCCCCCGCGGGGACGTCGGTCGCCGTTATGCGGTCAGCCTCTCTGCGGGTGACGGACTAAATCCCCGGTCCAGTCACCCGTGGCCTCGGCTAGGGCGGCATTAGGGGCAGATACCCTGATTATCCTAATGGGCAACCAAGGGATATATAATAATATCATTAATTAAAATTCTAATATAATATAGCAATAATATCCAACATACGTCCGTGTGGTGACGGAGTAAGAATATTAGGCACCATCCCCTTTTTGCCGGCGGGTGACGTAAACGACGACTAAAGGATATAATATGCATTTAACATTTATGCAAGAGAAGTAACACTTGAAATAATTCCCTATACCAACTCGTCTGACTAACGTGGTATGTGATAGTAGGTGATAGTAGGTGAATTTCTCTCTCACTGTGGAGGAGGCTAGAGTCAAATAGTGGGACTTATATGAGATGTGATGATGATGATAAGGGACCATCATCCAACATAAAAATATTCTGAATTCATAGAAAAAGAGTTCTCTCGTGTCTAGGGTTGCCACCCGTAATTTATTATAAAGTATATGTACATTATTTCGGGTAAATATTCTCTTGTTTTTTTTTTTTAGGCGTGGGACGCGGTCGGCGCGCTGCTCGCACTACTCCATCCGGGGCGACAGAGGGGCGTAAGCTCGCACACCCACAACCCACCCACGATGAACACGTCGCCTTCGTCGTTGGGCCGACCACCGGAGCAGGGTTAAGGGTAATTATACTCTATACTTTACGTGAACGATAAAGTACGTGATAATTAAATAGAAAACTTTATTTCGTCCGAACTGACTTATCTAGAAAAACTCTTCAAGGTAAACAAAGTGTCTTTGAATCTGTTAAAAAAATAACAATTTATTATAAAATAAATATAAAGTACAAAGATGCTGTTTAGCATTGATAATTATTTATTAAAATTTGCTAAAAATAATCGTAAATATGTTTTAAAGCAAAATATTGGAAACCGCACTATATTTGGACACAAAGTACTTGATTTTTCTTCATTTATTAACCAATATAATTTATTGAAACAAAAAAAAAAGGTGGCAACCCTACTCGTGTCCATAAATAATGGAAAATGCTTGAAACGTCGACAAAGTCAACATCAAAAAGTAACGATATAAAATTCGTAGAGGTAGTTAAATTTCTATGTATACATGCTACTCGCCTAAACCTAAGAACACAGCGAATAATATTAAACCTTTTTCTTTTTGTTTTTGTGGTTGGGCTACGGTCGGCGCACTCCTCGCACCACTCCGTCCGGGGCAACAGACAGGCGTAAGCACGCACACCCGTAATCCACCCGTGATACGTCGCCTTCGTCGTTGGGCTGACCACCAGAGCAGGGTGACTTATTCTTTTAAAATTTAATGTCATTATATTGATTTGCTGAAAACACCGACAAAACAACATAATCTATAAATAAAACTTAGCTAGATCGATTTTTTGGCCCCAAAACCTCTAGTATGCCAAATTTCATCAAAATCGTTGGGGCCGTTTGCGAGATCCTGAATATAGATATATATACTAGAATTGCTCGCTTAAAGATATAAGATAAGATAGTTTAAATAACCCTAATCTATTTTTTTATGTCTCAGATACACACTGTCAACAGTCTTCTATCTACAGCCGCGGGCCGGTCCATCCGGGTTGGTACAACACTCTCACAGAAAATCGTCGTCTGAGTAGTAGCGAGAGAGCTGAAAGCCCAACTTTCTGAGAGTGTTTATGTATGGTAGGTTTTGGCGATGTCTTTAGTATCACCGAACCTTATTGTACGTATTCACACTCCTTTCTCTTTATTCACGGTAGGCAGTGGACTTGCAAAAGTCCAGAAACGGCAGTATGATGTTAATCAAGTATGCCATTTGATCGTTTGCCACCAACAGTGATATAATTTTTTTTAAGTTCCCAGCAATACAAGGATTATTTCCTTAGTGCATGGTGTTGTCTAAAAGTTATTATTATTATAATTTTTTTTTCATGTTTTAGAACAATACACTTCTCGTGGGTCATGAGCATCATCTAATAGACATTGACTATTATAAATTAGATACTAAGCTGTTCAGACGGATTGCAATGTTATGTATTGTTATAAGCACGTATGTTGACGGGGTAAGAATGCAATTCGCCACCCCGTCTCTTGTCCGTGAGTGTCTTACAAGATGACTAAGGGTTTACAATATGCATATAACGTCTATGCAAGAGAAGGCAAACTTGAAAAAAAAACCCTGTACCAACACATCTCACCAGCTCGGCATAGTAGGTCAATTTCCTTTCTATTGTGGAGGAGGCTTGAGCCCAACAGTGGGACTTAACTGAGCTGAGATAAGCACAGACGACAGAGGTATTTAAATTCTGTCGTTTTTTTAACATATTCGTTTCGATTGAAAGACAATATGTTATATTCTGATTGTACCACGCAAAATATCCCCTCTAATCTACCATTAATCTATTAAAATACGGATAGCAATTACCATCAATTGAGCTGTTGCCTTATCTACAACAATTTCCAAATTAAAAAAGGCAAATTAAACGAAATAACGTCCATCACCTTAATTTATTATTCTTTTATATTTATAATTAAGGATTGCATCAATTGGCGCTGTCGTAAATTCTATCAGGGCATGCGGGGAAAATTAAATTTATGAATAAATCAAAGGGATCAGATTGAATGTGAAAACGTTGAAATTTTATCAGAAATGCGTAACAGCGTGTCACACGTTTACCGTTATTAAACCATTAATTATTCAATTATGAATTCAGTGATTTGTACTACATCGTTTGTTACTTCGCATTGAGGTACAATTTGTTATTCAATTTTACTATTCTTCGAAATTCGAACTATTCTATTCGGATGAAAATGTGTTTATATGTATGTAATGTAGGTTGAAGAAGAAAAAAGAACGTTGCATAGGGATTTTTTAAATTTTAATGACCTATATTTGAAGTGGTAATTAAACCAGGTAGTACGCAATGAACAGACCACATCAACGAATCGATAACGGCTGTCGAAGAAAAGTTCTCGAGTGGTGACCACGTATCGGGCAACTCAGTGTAGGATAACTAGGTGGATCAACGATCTGGTGAAATTGCCGGGCGTCGTTGGATGCAGGCGGCACAGGATCGTGCTTTGTGGCGAAACATGAGGGAGGTCAGTAGTGGACAGCGATAGGCTGAATGGCGATGATGATGAATCAAATGTAGGGTAACCAAATATCAATTCCCTTTACTGAAAATTTTAAGACAGTCATAAGATTATTAATCGGTAAATATTAAATTTTTTTTAAATTTTAAATACCTCGATAGCAAATCGAGTTACGATAGAAATTAACTGGACTGTTTTCAGTGTTACACTACAAGAACTGCATATATTAATTAGGGAACAAGTGCGAATGTGTACTGTCCGTGGTGACAGAGTAAAAATACAATTCACTACTCCTTTTCTTGCCCGTGGATATCGTAAAAGACGACTAAGCGATATAATACGCATATAGCATCTATGCAAGAGAAGGAAATCTTGAAATAAAACCCTAAAATAACCTATCTGACCAGCATGGTATTAAGGTCGAATGCTCTCCTATTGAGGAGGCGGCTCGCGTCGAACAGTGGGACATATATGAGCGGAAATGATGATGATGAAGTGTGAATGATATCGATCTTATCCTGAAATTAATATGAATATGAGTTAACTAAAATAATAGGTAATGTATTAACAATGACCGACGCCCTAGTGAAAGTTGCTGGGCGTCATTGCATGCAGGCGGCACAGAACCGCACTCTATAGCGTGAGGGAGGCCTACGTCCAGCAGTGGACGGTGATAAGCGGAAATAATGATGATAATGTATTAACAAAATTTAAAAAACACATAACAATACGCAAGCGATAAGCAAACGTTAATTATAAGGTACCCAATACCTCCACTAGATGTCACTTAACCATCCAAACGTAACAATACTAAATTTCATGCTTATCATACAAACTTACACGACATAAATTATTTAGAATTCGATATATATGAAATTTACGTGATCAAAGTTTTGTATATTTTAGGCGTATCTATGAATAAAAGTTATAAGTACTGCTTTTTATTTCACATGAAAAAAAACTTTATAAATGTATCACATAAGTAGACTTTAAAATCAACATAACTTGCTATTTTACATAATTTAGAACAACAGTAAAGAATATATTACCTAAGTTGTATAATAAAAAATGTAAGTTGGCAAGTAGGAATTTTACATAAAAATGCAAGGTCGGAGGGCTCACGACATTAATTAAACCTTAAGCGAGGCTATTAAAGATTAACAAGGGCATAACTAGTTGCTTATGGTAGGGGCTTTATGGGACAGTATGTTACTTACGATATTAAACTGATGTCCTTAATCTTTTATGATTATGACGTCTATAATTTAGTTTGTGTTTGCGTACTTTCGTACTGCGTATTATTTAAAATTATTTTAAGGCTTATATTATGAATATATTGTACATAGAACTCCTAACCAAGCTCAAAATCGCTAAGCCTGCTATGATACAAGCTATACTTGGGATTTCTATGCGAAATAGAATCCGATATACGACAATCTGAAGAAGAATGGGGGTAACCGACATAGCAAAAAGAATTGACTCGCTGAAGTGGCAATGGGCAGGCCACATAGCTCGACGAACCTACAATCTCTAAGGAAGAAAGTGGAGTGGCGAACACGTTTCGCAGTATTCCTATACTGCCAACTATGTGACCAGCAACCTGGTGAAAGCTGGGCGTCACTGTATGCATGCGGTATTGGACCGTACTTTGTGGCAAAACATGAGGGAGGCCTATTTCCAGCAGTGAACTGCGATAAACTGAATGATGTTAATGAAAACATTAAGCGGCAAAAACTTAATTAAGAAAAATAGCCAAAGTGATCTTTAATTTAAGTTTAAAATGATTAAACCTTCTTGAAATTGTGATGGAAATAATTTTCTATTTTAATTTAAACATAGGTGATCCACTTTCAGAAAACTAGGTGTTAGTAATTTCATTAGTATTGTAAGTTAAAGTTTTAAGGTTAATTAAGTGATTAATTACGCTATAAGTGGATAATCCACAGTGATATCTTTAACTGTATATAAATTATGGCAATAGGTTAGCCTTTATTATTTAGGATTAAATGTTTATCATTATTAAGGGTATCCCTTAGTAGTCTTATGAGACTCAGTATTCAGATAATAAGAGCAAGAAAACTCGAAATAAAACCCTAATCCACCTAACCAGTGCGATAGGGCAGGTGAAGGAGACTTGAGCCCAGAAGTGGCACGTATATAAACTGGGATAATGACGATGTGAAGTTTACAGAAAAATCGTTAAAAAATTAGAATGCATAGTTCTTTAACAATTTTTTTTTTCTTATTTGGTGTACCGTTCTTATTTTCTTTTACGCAACTCATATACTTGCCACTATCAGTCGCTCAAGTTCTCCGTAATAAGATGAATTAAATAGGTAATAATGATTTCTGATGTTTACCCGCCTATTACACATTTGAAACAATTTTTACGAATTTTATCGCAATTGTATTTGATTTTTAATTTTTCAAATTTCGTACACTTTTCAGTGTTCCTGTTCTCCCATGACCATGTCAAATCATTGCAAGTACAAGCCCAAGAAACTTTCGCTGACTCGTTATATAATGATATTATGGGAGCAATTGAACTACATTTATTACAATTGAATTCTGATTATGATAAAAATTCTACCAATAAATTTTTTTATGAACCGATTGGCTTCACACACAACTAGGTAAAGCACAGAGCCAGGATTTTGTCTGGCAATCGCTGAGTGAGATTCTTATAGAGATCTTTTTTTTTTGGTTGGCTAGGTTCTGTGCACACCCCGCCCAATCTGTCTGGGAAAACGGATGGCCGCCATGCGATTCTATAACCTACCGTACTCCCTCCCAATCGCCATTGGATTGACCACTGGTTTCTACCGATTCCTTGACATCCGTGGCCGGCCCAGTGGATTACCTTTTCGAGTACTAGTGTTACCGGCCGGGGCGTGGTGGCCCTCACTGTTACTCGTTAACATTTATAATTCTAAAGCCTCACGATATACTTGAATAATAGCAGTAGTAAATAATGTTGTCTTCAAACGAAAAAATCTAAAAATATATACAATTCTTATACAAGATAATAAACATCTCCAAGGCTATTCATGAAAACAATATTTTCTATACTTAGGACTAAAACAGCAAACGAATAAAACAAATTGAGATACGATATTATTAACATTAAAAAATGAAACAGACCTTTTTGCTAAGAAATAATGGAAAATGCCCATTTGTAAGCCTCTAAGGATTTTTAGCTTTGCCGTTTATTCTCATAGCTTTTATATTTACACAGTTCCGCAATGTTTAGTTTCAATAAAATATAAAAAATAGCATAAGAAAAATCTAGATGGGTTTTAGAAGATTTTAAAGCGATTTAAAATGTCAAATAAAGCGAATGTTCGCACTTTTGTTATTCTGCTTGGTGTTTTGATGTTATTGCTTTCAACAAACTTTTTTGAAGAAATTCTCGATACATAATAAAGTTGTTTAACATTAATCGGTATACTTCTTTAGATCTGGTCATTATTGCATAGCTATTAAATTAGATTGATGATGTTTGGATTTATTTATCACTGCTTATTTCATCGGTTATACAAAAATAAATTGTGCTAGAAAGTAATAAAGCATGAATAGGAAAAGTAGTATTTATAATTAGTTCCATTCATCTATCAACGTCCATTGTTAAACATAGGTTTCCCTGAGGTGAATAATGTTTTAATTGCCATTGCATGCAGATTAGATAATGTAGTTGGTGTTTATTCGCCTGGTAGCCTTCGAAGGAATTTATAACAAACAAGTAAGAAGTGGTGTCGCATTGTGATTTAGAGCGGAATATTATAATAGATTATTTAGTCCATATTCATTTACAGATAATTTTGAGATATATTTATGAGATATACTTATCTGTACTCCTGTACAGATAAGTCAAATAGAAATTTACCGTATAAAATATTTTTTTAACATTTTCCTCAATTTTAGATCAGATTTAAAGATGAAATATACAAAATACAAAGCCATAACTTACCGATTTATGTTCATTACTAATTTCAATATATAAATACTCAGTAAAATTACCCGTGTAATCTTCTATGCCATTAGGCAGAAAATGTTTCAGCGAGAAACTTCTAAAATAAAAATCTATTTTGCGCTTACCCTAAAAAAATCAAGGATGGTTAGTGCCACAGTGTAAACTGCGCAGCTTTTAACGAAAATTAGAAGTGCCTTGTTTCTAACCAACAAGGTTACATAACTGAAAGTTCTGAGGCACGAGTAATAATCAAAACCGCACTTTTTCTTCAATTTATTATTTCATAAAGAGTTTTTTTGTTGTTATAATGAAATATCACCCATATTACGTCGGCTTAGTGAAAGAAATTACATTAGATGAGCTAAGAAAGGTAGAATTATAAAAAATAGGGAGTTTGTAGGACCGGGTGGTATACCAGTTGAAGTGTGGAAGATTTTGGGAGAGGGTAGAGCATAAGTGGAATGCGTTTACGCATTTTCCATTGCCTAGCTTGAGTAATTAATCCTGTATCCGATATCGTGACACATAATTACCACTCCCCTCCCAGACCAAGCCCAACTTTCTGAGGGTGATTGCGTGTGGAGGGTTTTGGTGGTGTCCTTGATATCACCGAGCCTCAATGCACGCATTCACACTCCCTTCGCTTTCTTCGCGGTAGGCAACGGCCTTGTAAAGGTTCATGAGCGGCAGCAACACTTACCATCAGGTGTACTGTTTGCTCGTTTGCCACCGTTTGCAATAAAAAAAAGACCACCTAAATATCGAGGCATTCCTCTGTTTGAATGCATGAGAAACCTCGTAACGAAGCGAGACATTGAGCATATCGAAAGGGAGAGTGTTGATAGAGTTACTGACAGCTGATAGCTGCCAGTACCACATCTTATTTAGTCAGCCATTGCATCAATTGTAGATAGAATCGCGTTGATACGGCAAACTGTATATCCTGATTGGTACAACGCATTGCCTAGGTTAAGCCACCGGCTTAGATACAGGCTACTATGCACAACAAGTCGCATCATATCGTTTTAATCAGAAACGTAATTTACCGACCGGGCCCGTGAAGTCCTATATTTATGAAACCAAAAGTTTTTTTTTTAAATCGTAGATGGAACTCATATGACATAGGATTCCACAAGAATCTTATGCTGCTCTGGTATTACATCACAGTATGGGGCATAAAATTGGCACTATTTGATCATCTCAGACCATGGACGTTTTGTTGATTCTCAGGCATCCGGAGCTAATAGTTTGAGCCAAGCCGAGAATCAATATCACTCGTATGGAAAAAATGGTAGAAGAGATCAGAGAGGACCTATTTTATCATGCCAGTGCATGCCACATCATAAGAACTTTCGCTTGATGCTCCTTTCGTATACTTGTAACTGGACTAGGCATCAGCTCGCCACTCATAGTGAGGTTTGCCGTAGTTTGTGATATTCAAAAGTGGAGATCTCTTTCAAGAAAAAATACTAGTTTCCAAGAGGGAATGCTACTCATTTTAGACCAGTATTGACGACTCCAGAGGGCAGTTTAGATATGATTGCAAATTATATTTTAATACCCATCCGTTACCCAGATTAATAATAACAATTGTTTTAAATATTTTGCTAACAGTACCTTTAAGTCTAAATTACTTCAAATATCTCCACATCTATTGTTAAAGTAATTATTAGGGCCCGTACAGATTACTGACCTATTGGCAATTAATTAGGGGATCGCTATTTAGTTTTGAAACCAAGCAATTATGTTTTAAACATAAGTATCTTAATTTGGGTTGATAGCAGTATCAATTTGGTGTTACCAATAGCTATTTATAATGAAAAACACTTATTCTAACTAAACTGTAATTAAATAAATAAATCACGTTAATATTTTATAGTTCTTCGATTCACAATTTGTAAGACGAGTCAGATTTCAGATTAAAACATGATGTAATAAGAAAATCAGATCATGTTAATAATTCCATACGTTGCTATCAAATTATTTTTATTATTGACATGATTATTTTGTACGACGATAAAGATATCTGCAATATTAAAAAGTATTATTTCAAACGTTAGAATATTCTTTGAAAGCATAATATAATTAGTTAATTCAATATGACGTTATCTGTGTAATTTTGAATGTATAATACTAAAAAAAAGTAGTTCCTTTCATTAGAAGTAAGCAGGTGTTCGATATCACCTTTTACATTTTCCATTTAAATTCAGTCCGACGAAAATCAAACCTTTCTGTACTAAAAGGAAATAACCCTTTCCATTTTGATAGATGTACTCATATTTTAAATTTAGAAATTCTATTGTGTTTTAGATGGACAGTTGGTAGAAATTTTAAAGTGCTTCAACTTCAAACGAATGGTAATCGAATAATGGAATTGAATAAAATGGATCTCTATAAAATTCAAAATATAAATTATCTTTATGTAGTTGCTACGTGGTGGCTAGGCTACTAATACTAACAATGCTTATAGTAGTCATGGATAAAAGACGACTAAAATCCTTATAGACCATCTCCATCTGTTACCATATAGTCTACAATTACCTACATATTTTAATTTTGTTTTTTTTTTTGTTAGGCTATGGTCTTGACATATGTGGATGGGCGACGTGCGACCCTATAACTTACCGTATTCCCTCCCCATCAGCATAGAGCCGACCACTAGTACCGATTCCTTGACATCCGTGGTAGACCCGGCGGCCGAATTACCTACATATATGTATAAGGTAGGTTGATCTTAAGCAGGCGGGTGATCATCTATTGCAATATGTACGGTGGAAGTAAAATACATATTGTGTTGACCCAAAATAATTAGGATAAAAGCAAGGTAACGATGATATTTTATAATTATGATTTAGAAGTAAGAAGAAAGATTTATGTAATCTAGCATAAAGAAGGATATATGTACGCATGTAAGAAGTTATAATTTTTAGGCGTAACAAGATAAAAATATTTCTAAAAATATTTATTATCCTACGTTTATAGAAATAAGACACTAATTATAGAAAAAAGGTATACAAACACTAAAAGTCTTATCCTTACTTCCTTACAAATATTATAAATGCGAAAGTAAGTTTATTTGTTTGTTTGTTACGCTTTCACGCTTAAACCACAAAACCGATTTTAAAAATTTTTCACCTATGGAAAGCTGTAATATCAGGGAGTAACATAGGCTATATTATATCCTGGTATTCCCACGGGAACGGGCACTACGTGGGTAAAGCGACTGAAGCCGGAGCGAAGCGATGGCGGGTTGCTAGTTACAATATACATATATATAACATTTATGATGGTATGCGCATGTATCCTAAAAATTTACTTGCATATTTTTTTCCTAACGCTGTAAAAGACTATAACTTCATTAATTATTTTTTTTGTATTTATAAATTTGAATCAAAAATAATAAAACAATGTATTGTGAAATATATAATATTATTGGATTCTAAACAAATGTTACGGTTTTGCCTTCACAACTCTGCTATCAATCTCTTTTCAAGACAATGTTGATATAATTTTCAGACCAATGCACACGAGAGCGGAACATATACAGATAACAAAAACTCTCAAATGGTTGCTTTTCTAAACAAATGAAGAAGTTATATGATTTAGAAAGTTATTGAAGAGTTGTTTTATAGATTTTATAAATAAAGTGTTATAGAAATATTTCATTATGTACAAGTACGTTTTTTTTTAGAAAAGATAACGTCCTGCACTAAGGGAAAATGATTATATTACGAGTGACTTTACAAACATATATTTAACGGACGCAAATTACATCCAGGCTCAAAATAACAATTTGCGAATCGTACAAACTTTTGTCCTGCATGGAATTCGAACCCGCGACACAGGCACGATAAGTCTGTATCTTAAGTACTACCACTACGCTATCTATGCAGTCAATCAAACAGTCGGGAACTGTTAAAGTTAGGTTAGAAAGTAAAAATTCATATTTAGTCTACAATTTACAAATAAATTCTTATACACATTTGATGGACTTACCTCGGTTCTATATTATTTCGGACATGTTCACGGAGGTGAGCACTGACCGTTCATATGCAGCCGTCTGTAAGCTTCTTCCCTGGTAGGCAGGATGCAGCGAGGCTCAATGTTGTATCAGTGATGATTGCAGATATACTAGATTTCCTATTTATCAAGCATTGTCTCAACTGATATTTGTGAATACTCATTCTAATATTAGAAAGAAATTAATACTGAAATATATAATATAACTAGCTGACCCAATAGACGTTGTTCTGTTCAAATAAAGCGCCACCTACCGGGTCCAATTGTGAATCTAAACCATTCTCGAATCCCCTTGAGCACACACAAATTACTTACTCAATCCAGTCAACAGATATCGCCATCTGTTAAAATCGTTTGGAGTTAACAAATAATTGTGAATGTCAAATAATAGACAAATAATTTGCAATAAAATAATATTGCGACTATAAATTAAGATGTAAGCTATCCTATCTTTCAAGTTGGATCAAACTGCACACGGTGTGCAAATTTGATCAAAATCGGTTAAGTAGTTTAGGAGTCCATCGCGGAAAAACAACGTGAGACGTAATTATATATTTGATGACGATATTATATATTTTCACTCTAACATTATCTGACCTCTAAAATAATACTAGAACGCTTTATCTTTACTAATATTATAAATGCGAAATAAGTTTGTTCGTTTGTTACGCTTTCACGGTTAAACCACTGAACCGATTTCAAAAATTCTTTCACCAATTGAAAGCTATAATAGCAGGGAGTATCATAGGCTATATTTTATCCCGTTATTTCTACGGGAATAGGAACTGCGCGGGTAAGCACACGCAAACTCCCTCAGAAAGTTGGGCTGCCGACTCTCTTGCTCACCGAACGAAGCGCAGTAAGAAATTGCTACTACTCAGACGTCGATTTTCTGCGAGAGTGTGGTACTACTTCGGACGGACCGGCCTGCAGATGTAGACAGATAACTGTCAACAGTGTGGTCCTACCACTATTAATGAATTATTCATGTTGCGAAAATGTTGTATTGTTTTATTTATTACTCCATTTTTATCATCATCCCTATATGGTGATAAAATGGCAACAATGTGTCAACCGTTACCATTATGTGGGAGTCCTACAGGCACTTGGTGTAAACCTGCATATAAAGCATTATCCACTCATCGAGTGAAAATGAATTGATTTACTAAAATAAATCATTTGTATGTAGAAAATAAATAGATTGTTCTATTAGATTTAAATTTTAATATCGTCCACATCTTTATTTTTATGTGTTAATTTCTTCTGTACGTGTGTATGGGACTGGAGTACTCCTAAACGGCAGGACCCATTTTGAAAAAAAAATGTGTTCAGATAAGTTTAAAAATCCGTGTTATCCGTGTGGTGACGGAGTAAGAATACAATTCACCACTCCCTATCTTGCCCGTGGATGTCGTACAAGACGACTAAGGGATATAATATGCACATAAGATCTGTGCAAGAGAAGGAAAACTCGAAATGAAGCCCTATACCAACATGTCTGACCAGCATGGTATAGTAGGTCAAATTCCCTCCCATTGTGGAGGAGGCCCGAGCCCAACAGTGGGAGGTATGTGGGCTGCGATGCGATGAAGTTTAAAAATAGTTTAGATAGGCAATTGGACCCGGTAGGCGGCACTGCGATCGATCGCAAATCATTATATCTTATCTTAATATGTACAGAACAGAGTCTGTTGGGTCAAATAGTATAGGTCAAATAGTATAGTCAAATATATATGTAATTCTTGTGTACGTATCTATTTGAATGAACTCTAACGGCTGGCTGGATGGATTTTGATGTTTTTTTTTTATCTCAGTGTTCAATTGGAGGTAAAGATTAGAATTTGGACCCAATAAATTGCGCTATGATCAATTTCCATGAATTCATTTTGTTAAGATTTTTACAGAACAGCGTCTATTGGGTCGGGGCTATGTTTATAGTTAGTCCGTCACCCGCTGAGAGGCCGACCGCGCGACGAAGACCGACCAACCAGAAAAGAAAAAAAAAGGTTAATCCCTTTTTTTTGTATAAATATAAATATCAATAAAACATTTTTTATAGAAATTATTTTTATACTAACATTTATAATTATGTAATAAACATTTATAAAAATATAATATTTATAATTATATTCAATTTTAAACACCAATTTTTATTTCAAGACCTGAATATAATATAATATTTTAGGATAGACATTAATTAGTCATCCCTATTATTATATGATATTGTATTTCAGAAAAACAGCATTATATAATTCTACAGAAGTAAATTATATAAAGGCATATAAATAACCAATACGTTGATTTTTATTCTTATTATTTTAAATTAATGATTCAGAAAGAAAAATATTTGACAAGGTCATACAGTAAAGATTCCAAAAATTACATTATCAATTTAACAACATACAATTCCATTGCCAAATTGAATTCCAAGAGAACGTTAAAATTGTTCAACGAACATGGTACGTATTTCAATTGCTTGTTACTATATAAAATAAATTACATATAAGAATCTATTTCGCGGCTTTTCCACGTGAACTAACCCCAAGTTAACATTGTAATAAAACTTTTCGCAAAAACAAACATTGACTTGAGCTTGAATATCGGTTTGACCTTTGGGATGCCGTTTCATTACCTACTAGTTTTGCAGATCCTTCGTAAAATTGGACCGCTTATATTATTAAATTTATCAGTTAGATAAATTATTTAGTTACTAGATTTTGCCGGTTGTGTATTGGTAAGTACTCCTAGTATGGTTTACATATTTTCGTAAAATAGTAATTACAATTAATACCACATATAACTCATTATCACTGTAGCGCAAGATTACCAACTAACTGTGATGCAGAAGCTTCCGATTTCATCCTTGGTTCCGATCCGTAGAAAAAATTGTCTGCAGTGGTGGTCAGCTCAACGATGAAGGCGACGTGCTACGTGGGTGGGTTACAAAGCCGCGCGCCGCCCCGCTGTCGCTCCGGACGGAGCCGGGCGACCGGTGCGCTGAAAGTAGAAAAAAAGAAAAAAATAGCTCAAAGAATTAGCACGTTGATATGATAATTTGCAGACCACATTGCTCGTCTAGAGGTCTATATCTAAGGATTCAATATGGTGAACATTCGTATGATTTCTAAATAGAAAATTATTAATTGTCGCTTGCTAATTGATTCTTGATAGTAAAAGATGATAATATTCGAGTTTTGCAATTGACTACGTCAAAAGCTTACACTAAAATGATCAAGGAGATATGCTATTTGGAACCTAGAGTTGTTAAAAATACGCTATTAAATATTCCTACTAAGCAGTACAGAAATGCATACTTAGTTGTGACTTAGTGATATTATTTTAGACCAATCGAATGAAAGCTGCATGAAATAAAATAGGTTAGCGATATATTGTATCTCTACTTCTTTACTATATACATTAAAATATGAACCTCTATAATTAACAGCTAGTATAAAATAAAGAGTAAAGGTAATTACAAATTGCATCAAGTATTTTTCGGTTAGTCATATCAGTTATTAAAACATGAATAGTACAAGCTCGTTATCAGACGCGTAAGGTTATTGTAATAATTCCCAGTTACGTCAGTTCACGTGTCAGATTTAAATATGATAACCGAAACAGTAAATTTAAAATAATGAGTAACCTTGACAAGAATATTTGAGTCATGGGGATTTATTTTATTCATTGAACACTCATTAAAATTTACCAGTATTATATCTACTACTTTTTCTATTTATATTATGTAATATATCATATTTTTTTTGATGTGAAACATCTTTAGGCGAGGGTGAACCTGATCGTTCGCGTGGCGTTAACGCCACTCTTGGATATGTACATTTGTGTAACGAAACCGGAACTTGTAGAATTTTGTACAGCACCATTTAATAAACTCAAAATAAATTATTAACCTAAACACATATGTATAGTGTACTAATGAAAATATGTGTTTATTTAATAAAAGTCATCATTTCTTGAAAAAAGAATCCTGAGCCACGGCTCCCTTTTTTATATCAAAAGAAGCTTTAAGTCCTTTCACAAAATATAAGTAAAATTTCTAAGACCGTGAGAAACACTGCAACTACAATTGATAATATATTTAACAATATACTTGTTTGAATTATTCATTAGTACCATTAATTACGTATACCTCTGTACGGTGAAAGGTTCTAGTTCGTCAGTACCTTTTTTTATGGCTTTCATACGTAAATAATAATAAAAAAATAATTACATAGTTAATAGCTATGTAATCATTTTTTTTATATTACAATAACCTGAAAAAAAAAGAATATAAATCTGTAAAATATATTAAATAACTTTAAACAAGCAATTCCTTTATTTAAATTGTGTATTTCGGAAATGCTTTAAACGTACAATTAATGTTTAGATAACATTATTTTACTTTTAAAAAGAGTTTTTAACGCCATCTTACTAATTATTGAGCTCGTTTCAATGTAGCATCTATTGGAATCATGTTCAACTGTATACTAAGTCACTCTTAGGCAATTCCGACCTCTTCGGCATCAGGCTACATGGCTGGTGGCATAGACGACCTAACCTACGGCTGAAGCCACTCTAGATGAGTTCTCATGTAGATTGATTGACTAGTTCACCATTCGCAAAAAAAGCGATGACATTAATGACTCGCACGTTACTCAAGGGTTATATAGGCGCGCCAATTACATCTAAATCCCATGAGGACGCTAGTCTGCTCAAAAGATCATTAATGATTCCATTGGACTATGATTTGTGTTATCTCTTTCTAACACTATCTATATCAAAAAATCCTCAAGAAGTTTGTTAGCGAATATTAAAACTGCTTCACAAATGTCAAGAACCAATTTCATACCCTACGTATTGACTTGCCCAATTTTCTATGCAATTCGATCCGGTGATAGGTAATTAGATATCCATCCATTAATTCGCTTGCTAACATCAACTAGTGACTGTCTATTCTCCCAAGGGTCAACAATATTATTAGTCGTATATTTAATGTTACATGTACATTATTTTAGTATAATATTAATTTGTGCTTCCATGTTTGCTACATCACGTGAATAACCATGAAATGTGGAAAATATTACATATATTAAACAAAATTCCTTTTATGAATTTTGACATATTAGTATTTGACACTTTTGAGGGTTTGTAATCAACTTTTCCCCGTTAAAAGAACGAAAATAATTCGTAACATTGAGCAAGTAAAAATCAAATACATACGCTATAAAAACCGGAGTTTTTTTTCACATATATATCACTCGCAGCAACATCAGAACTTATTATGAAAAATATTATTTACTTTTTCTAAACACTGTTAGGAATCTTTAATATCCAATAATTTAAAACGAATCCGATACCGTGATTCGTAGGCTCTCAATCGAGAGATTCAAATATACGCCCAACCATGACACATCATGTTTTTATGATTGATGGAGATGTCTGGACATTATCGATTAGTTCATCGACACGTTCTGTAGGTACTTATATAATTCAGAATCGTATAAGTTGCATGACTTGTGTAGAAATATTCTGACAGTTGTAGATCATCCGCGAATAGACTACAAGCCCATGGAAAAAATTAACCTGCGAAATGAACCAACGTGAATAACGTTTAGAAGGCTGTTACTATATCATAAAATAACTCTGAGCGCTATGCCGTCATTTCTGAGCGGTACAGGTGAGTACGTGAGTAAATGGAATTTCTCAGGTACAAGTGAGGAAGTGTTTGTATTTAAAATTGTATTTAAATGAAGAGTATTTCCTTCACGGTAGGCAGCGGCCTTGCTGTGCCCCTGGTATTGCAAAGGTCCATGTGCAGCAGTTTCACTTACCATCAGGTGTGCTGCTTGCTCGTTTGCCACCGTTGGCAATAAAAAAAAAATAGAATTTTGTGAAATATAAAACAAAAAATATCAATTATTTTATAATGTACCATATACCTATTACTTATTTCGTGTGGTGACGGAATAATAATATAATTCACCTGCCCCTTTCTTATCCGTAGGTATCGTAAAAACAGTCCAAGGAATTATTGCAGATAACATCTCTATGCAAGAGAAGGAAAATAATACCCGTCTGAACACTGCTTGGTATAGTAGGTCAATTTCTCTCAAGCTGCGGAGGAAGTTTAATTCAAGCAGTACAATATATGTAGCTGCAGATTCGCTATCTAATATATAAGTAATCAATGCAAATTTAATGAAAAATTAAATATCAGCTGTTTGTATTTGATTTCAATCATTGCCTACCTCAAAATATTTCTTCAATCTTGTCAATTGATCGACAGTTACAGTATATCTTGAAAGAAGAGTGGATTTAGCTGATAAGTTGTGACACCCTGTCCGATTCATTCAGAGCGATAGAAGGGATGGCGCATGACTCCGTAACCGGCCATACACGTGCCCTTAGTAGGTGAGCCACTGATAACCGTCCTCGTTATCAGTGGCCCGTCCAACGAGTCACCCTTTCGGGTACACCATTTAATATTCTTTAGAAGTATTTAGTATGAAGTATTCAGAGGATTCTTCTGTTCTGTACTTTCTAAAATTGTTTAAATTACATTTATTTAATATTATTTGTACAAGATTATTTTTAAGAGCCTCTATCAAATATATAAACTTTTCAGCCTTATAATTGCTATTTAGATAAGGTAGAAATTAAACCCAAATAAAACCTAAGTTAAACGCTAATTAATTTTGCTTACGTATATTTTTAATATAAACTTGAATGAATAGAATAGGGACGCAAACATTTGGCAAAATAGGTTATGAATAATTCGAAATTTGGAATTGTAATTTGTGTTGTTAGAATCTCCGATTGTTGATGCTGTGATGACGTAGCGATTATCATGATGTAGGTCAACACTGTATATTGATAAGCTTGAATACGAGTTGATTACTATAACTGTATTGAATTATATTCATTTGAAAATATTAACAAGGAATAACATTATAGTTTCACTACAATTTACATTTATATAGCTGCTTAACGTTAGTGATGTTTATAATTTCATTTGCTACTATGTGTCTATCATCATCATCATCGTAATCATTCAGACGTAGACCTCCCTCATGTTACGCCACAAAGTGCGGTACTGTGCCACCTACAACCAACGATGCCCAGTAACTTTCACCAGGTCGTCGGCGGGGGCGTCCTATATTACGTCATCCGATACGTGGTCGCCACTCGAGAAACTTTCTTCCCCAGCAGTTGTCCGTCCATCGAGCGTTGTGTTCAGCCCATTTCCACTTCAGCGTGCTAATTCTCCGTGTTATGTCAGTTACACCCGCTCTTCTACGGATTGCCGTATTTTGGATTCTGTCGAGCAGAGAAATCCCGAGCATATCTCGCTCCATAGCACGCTAAGGAACTTTATTGCACAATCTTGTGTTATATTTTCCGTATGGTGACGGAGTAAGAATATATTTCACCACCCCTTCTCTTACCTGTGAATATCGTAAAAGACAACTAAGGGATCTAACACGCAGAAATTATATGTGCAAGAGAAGGTAACTTCGAAATAAAACCATATACCCACCCGTCTGACCAGTGTGGTATAGTAGGCTCCCTCCCGTAATGGAGGAAGCTTGAGCTACGATGATGTTTTATATAGCACACTAGCAACCCGCCCTCGCTTCGCTTCGGTTATAGTAGTTTTACCCGCGTAGTTTTCGTTCCCGTGGGAATATCGGGATAAAATATAGCCTAGTTTAGCCCCTGATATTATAGCTTTCCATTGGTGAAAGAATTTTTGGAATCAGTTCAGCTGTTTTGAAGATTACCCGGAACAAACAGACAGACAGACAGACGAAAATTTTTTAATTGCTATTTTAGGCATAGGTGTCTTGCAAATAAGCGTGTGAGCATGAAAAAAGCCTATTATTTTGACATTACAAACAGACACTCCAATTTTATTTATTGGTATAGATATAAAAACTCATCTCTTCTTCCGTGTGGTGACGGAGTAAGAATACAATTCACCACCCTCTATCTTACCCATGGGTGATCGTACGAGACGACTAAGGGACATAAAACGCATATAAAATCTATGCGAGAGAAGGAAAACTCGAAATAAAACCCTGTATCAACACGTCTGACCAGCGTGGTGGTGGTGATTCAGAGTATAGGGTAATTGACCTTAGTAGGTCAATTACGAATACACAATTACTTCCATTATGGAGGAGGCCCGAGCCCGACTGTGGGATGTATATGGGCTGAGATGATGAAAAACTCATTAGTAAATGAAATTATGATTTACTATTTTGCTTTTTATCAAAAAAGGAACATCGGAATAAAAATGAAGTTCGCTACGAATTAACTATCGAGTTAATTATTTTAATGTCCTTCCAAGAAATTTCAACAGAAATGAACTATGAAAATTAATTTAAATTTAATAATTTAGTTATTACAAAAAAAAGGTTTCATAATGTACATATTTTAAACATAGCTAGTATATGTTTTAAACATAGCTCGTTTAAAATGTTACATGCCATGGTATTTGATAGGATCCCCAAATGTATGTATATGTTTTTTATGTGTTTTTAACACTGTCTATAAAACTGTATTACCTTTAGAAATATATTCAACGACACAATTATCTTTATATCAACTCATGTACGTCCCAGAATTGAGCTCAAGTCTACGTCACAATCGAAGGGAAATTGAACTAATACTACGCTATCAAACGGGGTTTAATTTTGAGTTTTACTTCTATTGCATAGATATTAGTGAATTATATTTTTAATTCATCACAGCACAGATAGGAGATTTAGTATTCTAGTAAAATTAATTAAACAAAACACTTTTATTACATATTCATAGCAAGAATGTTTGTTAAAACAAGATTTTTAAGTTGCCACAATCCATTACTAACACTCTTTTTTGAAAAGTGGCTCGACGTGGGGCCGCATAATCGAGTCACCGGCAGCAATTTCTTAACTTCAGTGCCTCAGTCGTAGCGCGGCATTTGAAAAAAAAAAGTAGAACAACGTTATCAATATCAATTGTTTTTACCAATGCTGAGAATTGTGACAATAGATTCGGAGTATAGGAATGGATTCAAAAGTAATATATTATATTTTTATACAGTAAATGGGGTGGCAGTACTCTTTGAAGACAACCCAGTGGACTTTTTGTAAAGTATCTGTCACCGTAAAATTGTACGAACCGTTAGTTTATAAACTATCTAGTGAGATTATAAACTATCGACAGATTGTGAACGGATATAAAAATTTACAATCTAACGCTTATATTTTCGTAAGATTTTAAACTGACTATGTTCAACCATCAAATTGTGAACAAAACGCAAAGTGCACGCTGATTGGTTCAACGAATCATTGTTTTCACATGCTGCCCCGCTGCCATTATTATTTTAGCGACATTACTACATTACATCAATTTAAAGATATTAAAAATAGTTTTAAGGTGGTATTTAATAATGTACGTTAATAATTGCTGACAATGAGCTTTTTAATTGCTGATAATTATGTTTGTAACTCTATGCACACGAACACATGCTATCTATAACGTCAACCAATCAGAGGACGGTTCACAAATTCGCAGGCGAGAAATTGTAAGACAGTGCTGTGATTGGGTCATTTCTTTTTGAACTGATGGTTAAAAGTATTAAAATCACAATTTGACGATTGAACATAGTCAGTTTATAATCTTACGAAAATATAAGCGTTAGATTGTAAATTTTTGTGTTCGTTCACAATCTATCGATAGTTTATAATCTCACTAGATAGTTTATAAACTAACGGTTCGTACAATAATACGGTGACATATCCATATGGAAGGAAAGACGACGCTTTCTGTTTTTTTTTTGTCGGCCTGCGGTCGGCGCACTCCTCGCACCACTCCGTCCGGGGCGACAAAGGGGCGCAAGCACGCAACCCGCAATGCACCCGAACACCACGTCGCCTTCGTCGTTGCGTCAACCACCGGAGTAGGGTTACGTGTCATCAGTGGTCGGCAGGAAAGACGACGCTGGTAAATATTCAGTATTTTAAATGAAATTACTTTACGGATTTCACCGCGTCCAACGACGTGAGACATCAGACCACCCACGACCATGAACGCTGCAAAGTGTTCGGAACGTCGGGCAATCAAAAATCAAATACAAACACGATAAAATCAATAAAGTAGTTTTATATAAAATATGTAATATTCGTGTAAATATCAGGCATTATCAAATATTCAGTATTTCATTCAGTGAGAGAAATGGAATATCGGGTTTTAATGAACACCTTGAAAATGTTTCCATAGATTTTTAAGGTTTACTTTGGGTGGACGCTGGGAGCAGTCATCCTGGCCGGCTTGCACAGAATCGCAATTATAAGGAGCGTCATTGTACTCATCCTATAGCTTTTATACAACTACATCATACTCTTGCAGCCTCTTGAGTAATTATGAACTGAAATCTCTGGTGGATAAAGAACATAGCTTACTATGAAAATTAATAGACTATAAACTAGTACACTCGGGTTTAATTTTTATGAATAATCATTATCCTTCTTTAATCCCAATTATTTGAAGTCAACACAATATTTACTCCACTAGTATTGTGCATATATTTTATTAGCGATAGTTCTATGACCGGCCGCCTGCATCGTACCGATCCTCCAAGAGAATGTAATTTCAAAAACGCTCTGCACTAAGGAGTACTTGTGTTGGGGGCGATGTTACAAACATATAAATAACGGACACAAATTACATCCAGACTCAGAACAACAGTTTGTGGATGGCACAGTGGCGTCCGTGCGTATTCGAACCCGCGACCCTGGCACTGTAGGCTGGTATACAAATACGCCATCTGTGCAGTTGTTGACCAGAAAGCATTATATAGAGTTGGTCCAGGTAAATATAAAACTCTTAGCATCTTTTACGGTACCTACGAGCAGTGTAAACGTTGTTCGTATTTCTTGTATAGTTTGCTCACGTGTGTTTCAATTAAACTACTGGCAGTAAGTACTGGCAGTTGAATTTTTTTTAATCCACTAGATGTTACATAATATATCACATACTATTAAGAAAACAAGTCTTACTTTCTTATCTTATTAGTATCATATTAGAATAGAATTTAAAAGGTTATATTCCTGAATGCGGCATTTAAAACCAAGAACGTATCGCTTTTATAAAAAAAAATAAGAAAATTATATTCAAAAACGATTCTTTCGATATCGAGATGATCAAAGAAGATCAAAAGTCAACCTTTATCAAATTTCGAAGGACGTATTGCAATTTGTTAAAATCCCAATAACTGTCCGATTTTTGATATAAATTATTTTCTGGATGGATAGATACCTCCATTTAAATTATACTTGTCATGTTTTGACATTTTACTAATTCATCATCATTCATCATTTCAGGACATATTCATTCCACTTTTGGGCTCAAGCATCTTCCATAATAGGCGAGAAATTAACCTACTATACCATGGAAATCAGACATGGGGATAGGGTTTCATTTCATGTTTTGCATAGATGTTATATGCATATTTAAATCCTTCGTCTATTACGACAGTTATTTATATAGTGGTAGGACCACACTGTCGACAGTTGTCTGTCTACAACTGCGGGCAGGTCCATCCGGGGTAGTACCACACTCTCGCAGAAAATCGACGTCTGCGTAGTAGCAATTTGTTACTGCGCTTTATTCGATAAGCGAGAGAGCCGGCAGCCCAACTTTGTGAGTGTATTTGCATGTGGTGTGTTTTAATGATATCTTTAGTATCACCGAAACTCATTGCACACATTCACATTCCCTTCACTTTCTTTGTGATAGGCAGCGACATTGTAAAGGTCCATGAGTGGCAGTAACACACCACCAGGTGTACTGTTTTTACGTCTGCCACCGTTTCCAATAGCAAAAAAATATTACGATGTAGTAAAAGAGGGAATGATGAATTGTATTCCTACTGCGTCACCGAACAGAATAATTTAAAATTATTAATTAAAACAGTACAATATTATCCGAATGGTAACGACGTAAGGATACAATTCACCATGGTGTTGTAAAATATGTCTAAGGTATGAACGAAAATCAAACAAACTTAGAAAACTCGTTGTCTCTAATGGATGGAGATGGCTGCCATTTTAGTCACTTAGAATAGTTGAATTGATTGTGGCTAAGTTATCAGCCACTCAAGATCAGACATATACCCTCTCATTGTAGCAAGGGGGCCGTGCGGTACAATGTGGGAACAGAATACAATTTCTGTTAACTAACTGTCAACAGAATTATTTCAATTATGTGATTCATCTCATCATCATCTCAGCTTATATTATATTATTATTAGCTCAACTTATATATTTTTGGAATGGGCTGTGGTCAGCGCACCCGCCACCCGGATCCGTCCGGGGCGACGCGCGGTCCCATATCCCATCCATAGTAGGTACGTCGCTTTCATCATTGGGCCGACCACTGGTACTGAGTTTCTAGTCCCTCGTAGTCGACCCGATGACATACCCTGCGGGATACCCTCTCCTCTCGACGTCCCTTTTCCGGGACTTCGGACGCCGTCGCGCAATCAGCCTCTCCACGGGTAATGGACTAAAATCCCCGGTCCGGTCACCCGTGGTCAAAAATCTGGTCTCCCGCGGCCGCCCACTGTCAGGCTAGAGCCTCTTCCACAATAGGAGGACAATTTGCCTACTACACAACACTGGTCAAATGGATTGGTAAAGGGTTTTATTTAGAACTTTCTTTCTATTACATATTACCCTTTAGTCGTCTATTACGATACCCACGTACAAGAGTAATGAGTTACTCCCTTACCTCACAAAATATGTGAATAATATCACCTAATTTAAAATCGCTGTCTCGTTTTAATTGTACAACAACAGATTACTCGATGTGGTGATTCTTTATGAATAGGATGTGTTAATATATCATAGTGGCCCATGGAAGTCTTATAAATGGATTGAATGATCACCGAAGGACTCGGTAACAGCACTCCCTTGGAAATTTTTTTATAATATCTACTGCGATCGTTCTTACTTTCATATTACTAATTAGCTCGATTTAAATGGCATTATTTTTTTATTCGTTTTAAGCGTTAGTGTGCAAAAATTAAACTAATTTAATAAAAGAGTCCCCTGATTGCTATAGCGTTTTTATTTAATTAAACCCAAATATAGCGCGTTTGTTACTAATACGTTTTCTTAATTACGAACCACTAAAGCTTATTATTTTAGAATTAAAGCCCAACCTATTTAAAGGCTTAGTTAGTCGTGTACTATTAGTTAATTAATTTTAAGCCACTGAATATTATTCAATTTTCTTTTACTTTTTTAAAACAAAGTAATTTTTTTTACATATAATTTATTTTTATTAATTTATTTATTTAAGACAACACCCTGCACTAAGGAAATAATCCTTGTATTGCGGGGGACTTTACAAACATATAATTGACGGATACAAATTACATCCACCTTGATTGGCGATTACGTTTAAATTAATAAAGAAATGTAAATTTGCCTCAGTTTTGTTGGCTACTATAATTTTCATTCGTTACAATTTTAGAATAATTGGTGTATTCAATATTTTTTTAAATCAAACGCCTTTATATATTCATGTAAAATAAGAAATGTTTTAACCGATTTCAATAAAGGGAAAGGTTCTCAGATTCGACTGTATATATTTTTATCCTTGTTATCTTGAAACTTTCAACTGGGTGAACCGATTATGATGATTTTTTTTTTTATTTAAAAGCTGGAGCCTCCCGTGTGGTAACATACGCAGCATACGGTTTCTTTTATCTTGTAGAGGAGCAATATTTTCATTCATTCAACCTGAAACTGAATGAAATTTAACCCCTAAAGTAGTGAAAAGGGGTGCGAAAATTTGTAGGAAAGGTGTTATAGAGTTGTAAAAATCAACGTATAACAACTCCATTAAATATTAAAAATACCTGTTGTGTGAGCCTTTTGTCTAATTAGTTACTTATAAAATATCATACAATTGAATACCAGCCTAATATCGTTGCGTAAATTATATTTATGCGAAACTTACACTTCAGAGAAAACATTAAATACTAAATTATTTTGTTAATCTTACTTGGCATTGATAATTAATTGAATAATTAAGTCATATATGATAGGACAAAGTCACATATATGATCGGTTTCTTTAACTTTATTAATGGTACCGACTTTAATTCTATTACGATAACTCTTATATTAGATAACAATATTATCTATTGAATAGGTAAGTCTTTAAAACAAGAAGGATGTAAACTTAAGGAAATAAAATTACATATAACAGCAATTTTTTTATTTAGTAAAGTTATTACAATTTTAACTGCTGCAAGTTATTTAGAAATAGAGTTTAAAAATAAAAGTTTTGACGAAAAAAATCCATATAATGTTATATGGATTTTTTAGGAACGTATTTAGGTACGTAAGTCATTGACTCTAGTTATTAATAATAGTGAATACAATGGAAGTGAATATATACAAACCAAAATTCTTCCGGTTAAAATGCACTATGACACGAGGCTATAAAGTCTCTTACTTTAGTAACTTGCTCAAATTTAAAACCTTATTTTTATTCTCCAGGGATGTTGTTCAATGTGGCTTAAAACTTTCCAAGCCTGACACCGGTAACTTTATTTTATCTTCTACAAAATAGGATCAATAATATGGTAAGGAGTATTTTGAGTGGTTACAGATGCCGTATTTGTTTAAACAGGGACCTCCCATACTGAGTGTTGAGGTTCCCTTCCTTGGCAGAATAATTCTTTGTCTACGAACAATGATAAATATTTTTTTTTGAACAGGGTGTAATTTTTACTTGGTAATTATGTATTATATGTTTTCACCATCCCTTACATAACCATAAGAGTATGCCAGAGGAGTGGATAACAACGCTCTCCTGGGAAACTCATACTAACCACTTCACCTACATCTACGCTGTGTCATCCAATGCCTACCTGCCATGGCCTCCCCATTACCATATTAACGTGCTTATTCTTCGAGCTATAACTATTACAACAGTTCATGTAGATTATACGAAGTATAGCTCTCTTAATATCACGCCGAGGGATTTTAAGCCTTTTTATCAGACTTACATTAGAGACCACGTTGCTGTGCCATATGTTATTGCTGGTAAACGACACTGGTTGTAAACCTTTGTTTTCAGACACTACGCAAATTTAGAGGACAAGTTTCTTCTCGATTTTCCGAATGCAGCTTAGCCAATCACAGCCATTGACAACTCGTCTGCTAAGCGCTGTAGGTAGTTATCACATTATCTTATAAATGGGGAACTTATATCTAATAGTCGATAAGCAGCTGATTATCATCATCATATTGCTCTGATCCTTATTATTTGGAGTCGTACATAATACAAAGGCTTTGGCAATAATTTCATGAGTGGCTGCTCGCCTGACGACAACTTTTCATAAAAATGTAATTGTTGATCAGCTAATATCAAATGGAATTGACCCAGGTCGATTTAGCTGTCTCAATCGCCTCAGGACATCCACAAACCCAAGAGTATTCGTAGCCGTTACCACATATTAGAAAAAAATGGACAAAATACTGTTTTTGTAACATTTGTTTGGTGTAACATTTATTTTCCAGTGGTTACAGAGAAAGAATACAACTAACGACTCTCTCCGTTTCTTGCCTGTGGGTATTGTAAAAGTTGAATAAGAGATATATGCAGATTAAATCAATGCCAACAGGTCAGAGCGGCGTGGAATAGTAGATCAATTTGCCTCCCATTGTAGAAAAGGCCCGAGCCCAACAATGGGGACTTAAGTAAGTTAAGATGATAATTGTATTTAAATATTTTTTTTTAAAAAAGCGTACTCTTAATACTATTATTTCTACTCTTTGATGTTGTCCTAAAAAGATCCACGATTTAGTTGAAGCTTCGTTATTGTTTAGAAATTTCATAGCGGTCGTCTAACTAATAGCTGTTAGTCTATTAATCTTGCAGGGTCATACTAATCGCTTTATCAATCGATTCAAGGGTTACGAGACTTAATACAGATTTTAGAGGAACCCTCTGCACGAAAATGGTTAGACGGTTTAAACTGTCAGATCCTTATCTAAGAGCTTTATTAGAATTACCTGTATTGTAGCTAAACCTTTGAATATATTACCACATCTTTGTACGTAATTTTGACTTACAAATTAGTCATCTAAAATTATTGCTTAATATTATTAAATACTTTAATATATCTTAATCTTAGATTATATACGTCCTACTGTTGGTCTTGAGCTTCCTCCAGTAGTAAAATAAAAGTAGTAATAATAAAAGTTTCAATGATTAAAATGCAACTCCAGATATAGTTCTGATTACTGCCTATTGCGCTAACATGATTTCGATTGCAATACAGAATATTTTTTTTTTATACGAAAGTTTAATTTTATAAAAGACTAGCTGACCTAACAGATGTTGTTCTGTTTAAATCTTAAAATATAATAAAACGAATTCTCCTTGAAATCGATCGTAGCGCCAACTACAGAGTCCAATTGTGAATCTAAACTATTATCGAATCCCCTTGAGCACATACAAAAAATTTCATCAAAATCGGTCCAGCCGTTTAGGAGGAGTTTAGTGACATATACACGTACGCAAGAAATATAAACGGAGTAAGAATACTATTCACTACCCTCTCTCTTGCCCGTGAGTATCTTAAAAGATGACTAAGGGATATAACACGCATATAATATCTATTTTTTTGTTATTTTTCTTTTATTTTACTGACTTTGTCGCACAGCGACCATATCGTCCTATAGAATTAACAGAATGAATGATACATATACAATAAATCTACTTATCACTATTTTAAACCTAACTCTGCTAACCTAACTAATATTTTCATCTTTTCAGATGTAGGGTCTGCTAATATACCGTTAAGAAGGCCAATGTCTATGGAACTAACCATTGCGATGTATGACTTTTTTTTTATTGGTGGACTATGGTAAGCGCTCGTGCGGTCCAGTCCGTCCGGGGCGATGAAAGGACGGCGCGCGGGCCCATAACCCACCCGTACCTTCGTCACCTCGTTGTTGGGCCGACCGCCGGAGCAAAGGTAACTTGTCATCAGTGGTCGGCCCGACGGAATACCCTTTCGGTTACCCTCACCTCTCGACGTCCTGGGACGTCGATCGCCGTCGCGCGGTCAGCCTCTCTGCGGGTGACGGACAATTCCCCGGTCCGATCACCCGCGGCCTCTGCTAGGGATTGCGATGTATGACTGCCTATAACTTTCGTTTCGAATACATTCCATCAGAACATGCTGAACATCCTCATTAGTTCCACAGTCATTACAGTTTGGAGACGGGGTTTTTTTCATCAAAAATGCGAACTTGTTTGATGGAATGTGTCCCGAGCGTAATCTAAGAATTGTCTTTAGATATTTTCTATTGGCCTTTACATTATCTATCCAAGGGTGTGATGAAAGAAAGAAAGAAAGAAAGAAAGAAATTTTATTTTGTAAACCTCACACAATATAGACACCAATGAAAGAAATAAGAACTACTAACTAAAAACAAGGAGTGGAATATGTGAGGCCAAAATATGGTGCCCATCTCAGCTTATGGTACAGTAAATATGATACTACACCGCTGATATTCTGATGGACCCGTACAATCAAGTCGCGGAAGCAACAATATATGCAAAACAAATATATTTTAAAAAAATTAAACAGTAATATTTGAAATAGTAACATTAAATTAAGAATGAAATAAATTAATACTATACTATATCATATTCTAGTTATCATAATTATCACATAGAATAGCTTAAGTAAAAGAAACAAATTATTTAATAAAGACATATAGAATATAAAATAAAATAAACATTAATAGTATAAAGAAGAAACCGAAAGTACATAAATCTTGTGGTTAGCTAGGAGTCCTTGATGAAATAGAACGAGAAATAACTACAGTAAATTTGTGGTCTGTATACAGAATATTAAGGTATCAATTTTTGATTTTCAAGTAGGATTAGCTTAAGTCTTTTTTGGAAAACCCTTGTAGTTTTAGAATGCAATAAAGGGGGTTGAAGTACATTCCAGCAACGACTTGCTGCAAACCTAAAGCTACCGCGGAAGGCAGTAGTTCGATGTTTCTGAGTATTCATCAGATATGTTGATGCTCTAGTTATGTAACTATTATATTTTCGAGACCAGCTTATCTTCTCATGATGCTATTTGTGGTTGGATAATTCGGTACCAGATTCCCTTCTCCCGTGATCTTTCATCAAAATACTCCTGCCAAGCTTCCTTACATTGCAGCTTAACTAACTTAACGACATCTGTGAACAGTGGTAACACATGCAGGGGTATACCTCATTGTAAGGCTCGTTTGGCTAGCAGATCTACCTCGTCATTTTCTTTTAAATTTATTTGCGATGGAATCTATTGGAGAACTACACTTTTATTAGAAGATTTCAGTTTTAAAATTGATTTCAATATTTTATAGGCAATCGGTATACCTCTCCCAAGAGAGGTGCAACGAGCCAAATGTTGCAATGAGCAATATCTATGAAAGAGAAAGAAAACCCAAAATAAAACCCTATACCAATCCGCCTGACCAGTATGGTATAGTAGGTTAATTTCACTCCTATCTAGGAGGAGGTTCGAGCCGAGAGCGTAGCAGTAGGAAGTACATGAGCTGAAATTAAGAATATAATTTTTGCGTTCATACGCTAAAACTATTCCAATAGTTAATAGTAGATGGTAAGCTTGTGGACAACAATATATCCCTGACAATAACTTTTTACGTAAAATATATATAACATTGCGCTTCAGGTATAAGCTCAAGCATATTTTCAGTTTCAAACCGGACGTGAACACAGAGATAATAATAGATTGTTTTATTTTTAATATAATAGATTTTTAATATAATAGATTTTTGTGAAAAAGAGGTTGTGTTGACTCGTAAGTAAATGCGATAGAAGCAAGATGATGATATTTAATTTTGGAATATATCAGTAACTGGCTCACGCTGCGCTTCGGTGTTAAATGCTTTGCCTTCGCATTTTAATCTCCAATATCTTATAATATATGTGACTGCAGACCATGAGGCCTCGGGTTCAATACCCAGACCGGGCAAAATTATGTAGGATTTTCTTGAGAAGAAAAATAGCATAGGTTACTCGTTACTTATAAAGGGTCCCTGATAGTAAAATATTATTAAAATCGATCCAGCCGTTTGGAAGATTACCCGGAACAAATAGATAGATAGATCAAAAAAAAATTAAGTGGTTTTTAGGCATAGATATCGTGTAAATGACCACGCGTATTATTTTGATATTACAAACAGACATTTAAATTTTATTTATTTGTATAGTCATAGTTATCGCCAAATCAATAAATAGTTTTATTCATTTTAATATAAATACCATCAAAAACAAGACTTGTAAAAAAAAAGCCAAGCCTCGCAACTGAATTCTTCTACCATAAAAATTTGTGAGATCCATGTTATACCAAGTCGGTTAACTCATTCGGTCCCTGCTTAAGGCACCTTTCTTCTTAATTTATTACGTAAATAGCTAACCTAAAAACTTCTTATAGTGACTATATCAATATTAAAGATCTTTTATGTTTTAAATGAACAGAATGACTTGGCAATTTATCGACATTCATTGTTGAACAAAGCTTTTGAATAAGGGAGGTATAAACAAATTTATAATTCTACAATCTTTCGGATTTAGATTGAATTGAATTTCTAATAATAGATTTCACAGAGAACGTTATAACAATCAAATATGAGGTATTATACAATTTTATATTAAATCAGTCCAACCGTCTTTTAGGATTACAGGGCACAAACAGACATACACAAAAATATTTAAACTGGCTTTTAGGCATAGGTATCGTGTAATCGTGTGGGTATGAAAAAAATCTATTTTGACATTACAAACAAACACTTCAATTTCATTTATTTGTATAGATTTATTCTTTTCAAATTAAATTTAAAATAACTTGATATTGTTAAACATTTTTCAAATTACTTTAATCTTTGCAACCAAAATTATACCAAAAAAGCTCCTAAGATCTAATATAAATTTGTTCTGGGTTTCTTTAGCGTGTTAACGTAACATTAACTTTACTATCTTGACAATTATCTCCCCCGAAACTATCAATTGAGACGAAAATGGTACCGAAAATAGTGTAATGAACTTGCGATACTTTACGTGCTTCGTGAAAATTATCCCGAGTCTAGACAAGCGGGGACAGCTTAATTACAACTGATAGCATTCACGCTCGAAGTAGCCTAGAGTGGATCACGGTTCCATTTGTATGCTAATATATACCTCTCTTTATATCCTGGTAATACGTAACTATGAATTTTTCAGTAGATTATTATTTAAAAAGCAATAGTACTTCATTTTTATATGAAGTTATACTTTAAGTATGCGTTATTAACATTTTTATTTTTATATATACATATATTTATTGTGTACGTGTGTATGTCACTGAATTCCTCCTAAACGGCTGGACCGATGCTGACGAAATTTTTTGAGTGTGTTCAAGGGGATTCAAGAGTGATTTAGATTCACAATTGGACCCGGTAGGTGGCGCTGCAATCTATTTCAAGGAGAATTCCTTTTATTATTTTTTTAGATTTAAATGGAACATCATCTGCTGGGTCAGCTAGTTTGATGTAAAATATTAATATTATTTAATCGATTTCAAGCAAATGATTAACAAGTTTTCAAATACGCAGTAATGCCCAAATAAGTATCCATTTATGATTCATCACTATCATTATCATCTATAAGTCCCACTGTTGGGCTCAGGCGTCCACTATAATGCGAGGGAAATTGAACTACTATTCCAAGCTGGTAGACGTGTTGGAATAGGATTTATAAGGAGTTTTCCATCTCTTGCACAGATGTTATCTACGTATTTTAATCGGTTGGTCGTCTTTTGCGAAACCCACGAGCAGGAGAAGGCATGGTTGATTGTATTCTTGCTTCGTAACTATACGGACAACATTTGTGTTTATAGGTTCATTATAAAATTATCTATACCAATAAATAAAATTGGAGTGTCTGTTTGTAATGTCAAAGTAATAGAATTTGTTCATGCTCGCACGGTTATTTGCATTATACATATGCCTAAAAATCATTTTAATTTTTTTTGTCTGTCTGTCTGTTTGTTCCGGGTAATCTTCAAAACGGCTAGAGCGATTTCAAAAATTCTTTCACCAATGGAAAGCTATAATATCAGGGAGTAACTTAGGCTATATTTTATTCCGGTATTCCCACGGAATTGGGGACCACGCGGGTAAGGCCACTGAAATCTAAGCGAAGCCAGGGCGGGTTGCTAGTACCTAACAAGTATGTCTTATATAAGATAGAAATTTCATATTCAATAATCAATTACGAGACAAAAAATAAAATATTATTTTATTAATTATGATTTATTATTAGTAATTATATGTTAATATTTTTTTTTAAATTTCCGTGCAGTAAGGGAGTAGTAATATAGTTCGTCATCACCTTTCTTGCTCGTTTTCATTCTATTGCGTAAATGTTATCCGCATATCACATCCCGACCCCGAAACCTTTAGTATGCTACATTCCATGAAAATTGTTGGAGCCGTTTCCGTATATATATATATATATATAGTTATATACATATATATATATATATATATATATATCCGCGACTTCGTCCGCGTAGAAATCATGTGTGGCAGAGGCAATCACAGATAACTGTGTAGTGCGTTCAGGGTTCTACAGGATCACTGTTGCACTGGTGCTCTGGATGATTTAATGCCAATCTGGTATATCAGAGAGGCGCTGTTATCAGGGGGTGCTCCTATACCTTAGGTGGCTGACTCCAGACTAATTGAAGTGGTGCAGTGGCCCCTATGTGAAGCGCGCAGAAGTGTTTGTGCTAACACCTATGTTGTACTGCTCCCCGTTGAGCTCATACTTGCGGGTGATTGTATGATACGTTAGCTGAGGCTGGACCCTCTACGGGCTGGGCTTAATTTAAATAAGCGATGCGTTTGGTCACACTCGTTACCGAGGTGGTGATTCGATGAGTCACGATGCTGCCTAGAGTAGCCCTATATAAAACGAATGATTTGCTGTTTCATAGACCCTGTAGCTATACACCCGTCGGCATAATAATAATCATTGATTCGGTTCCACTCGGTCGAGGACAAGATAAAATATTTGCGTTAAATATTGGGGTACTCGACGGGCGACGGTATTTCAGGCGCATTTTTATCGAATTACTCCCCGGCTCGTAAACGCGGTGTTAAATGTTGAGGTCTGTACGGGAGACTGGTTCGATCAATGGTCCTGTACGGTACACCTGTGTGAGTTAGTTCTGACCACTTGTCTTAAAACTTTCTTCTGGCCCTCACAGAAAGCCATGGTGTTTAGAGCTGCACGCGGATACCGCGCCATGTCGACCAAGTTAGCGTGTGCTTTAGCCAGAACACTCCCGTAGGACTTAAAGGTGGTAATACATGCAGCCCTCCCACAATTGTGGTTCCAGCTAGGACATAGCAGACATACTTATGAGGTCTGTGTTGCCTGCGTAGAGCAGCGCCGTGAATTCATCGCAAGCATCACTGCCGAAGCTGCCGACTATCACTTAGATCATAGTCGACAGGTCAGGAACTGGTACGAGGTCGCCAACTTCTGCTTAACTTGCGTAAGAACTCGACGGAGCGAGTCAAGAAGAAAATCTTCCAAACTGACTCGTTCCACCACTGTAGCGTCAGGTAGTGGCTAGCCCGAGTGCTTGCGCTTTGCTATCTTTACGTGATAAAATCATACCTTCGACAATCGTCGATCTAATGTAGCGTGCCAGTCCATCCAAAGCGAGAGAGCGGGAAACCCAACTTGCTGAGGGTGTTTGCCTGTGGTGGGTTTTGATGATGCCTTTAGTAGAACCAAATCTCATTGCACGCATTCACACGTCCTTCATTATCTTCACGGTAGGCAGCAACCTGGAAAAAGACCATGAGTAGTATCATTTACCATGAGGTGTGCTTTTGCTCGTTTGCCAACAACAGCAATAAAAAAACCAACCTAGTCATAGACACGGATGGCTGCAACGGGGATTAGTCGTCCACCCGTAGAGAGACTGAACGACAATATAGTTTGCTGCCTGAGATCAAAAGGGGTGTTCTAATGACCCTGCACGACTTTCTTTTTCTATTTATTCTACAAACTATGAATTTTGCGCTACACCCTTCTCTAAGGAACTTCACAAACATATAAGTTACAGACACAAATTGTACCCAGTCTCAGAGCAACAATTTGTCGCTCACACAAAAGATTGTCCGGTATTGGAATTGAACCTGTGATACTGGCATGGTAGGTTGGTATCTTAACCACTATGTTATCAGTGCAGTTAATTAATCACGGGCGTTATATGAATTTATTACTTGTGTATTAGAAAAATATCAAAGCAGAATTCATTCCCTTACACACTTAGAAAAGAATATATCCTATGAGGTTGATATTCAGAATAATTTTCTTTTATAATGAGTCATTTTGTATCGATTTTTATTGAAGTAAGTTGTACTCTAAGCTGTGTAAGTTACTTTAGTTTTTTAACTATCCCACGGGAGCTCTTTAATTTACCGTGATTAAAAATATCCTAAATGTTGGTCGGAGATGTAAGGACCACCATGAAAAATTTCATTTAAATCGGTCGAATAGTTTTGAAACCCGCTTAATTAGCCCGTACGAACAGACAGAGAAATAAAAAAAATATTATATACTAAGGGTGGTATCTAAACACATCTATACCAATAAATAAAATTGGAGTGTCTGTTTGTAATGTCAAAATAATAGGCTTTTTTCATGCTCACACGGTTATTTGCACGACACCTATGCCTAAAATAGCAATAAAAAAATTTTCGTCTGTCTGTCTGTCTGTTTGTTCCGGGTAATCTTCAAAACGGCTGGACCGATTTCAAAAATTCTTTCACCAATGGAAAGCTATAATATCAGGGCGTGAACTAGGCTATATTTTATCCCGGTATTCCAACGGGAACGGGAACTACGCGGGTAAAACGACTATAACCTATAACCGAAGCGAAGCGAGGGCGGATTGCTAGTGGAAGAATAAAAAAAATCTATTCGATAATCGCAGCGAAATTTTTAATAAACGAAACGACGTCTGCCTGCTTTCGAGTTGCCCACATGTGAACTACGTACGTCCCGGCCCCCCAAAAAGGATATCGGCAATAATCATTATTACGAACTTGTAACCCAAATACAACATTTCATTGAAAGATCTTTAAAAATCAGAGAACTTTCATACTAACTTTGGACCTCCCTTTTAATCCCTTAGGGGCTGATTTTCGAAAAAATATTTTACATTTTTTTCATGATTTTCAATGAAAAACCATAGTATTGAATTTTATTTGAATAACTTCAAAAACTTCAAAAAGTTTCAACTAATTTTGTACCCCCGTTTGATCCCTTTAGGGGGTGAATTTTCCAAAATACTTTATCAGTGCTCCCCTACGTTACGAAAGAAACCCCTGTGCAAAATTTCAAGTTTCTAACTTTTATAGTTTAGGCCCTGCGTTGATATGTCAGTCAGCTTCTCCTTTTATATACATATATAGATTAATCTATTCAACCTAATTATATTTATATACGAGTACACATATCCATTCCATGTCACACATACATTGGTCAGTTGGAAACGAGTTTCTCACAATAGGAGGTAAATTGGTCTATTGTCAACTTTGGCCAAACAAATAAATAAATCTAATTAGTTTAGACTGCATAGTGATCACGATACTGCTTTATCAAGCCATTGTAGTGAGTTCGATTCCCACACAGGGAAATACTTTGTGCGATCTACAATTGTTATTCTGAGTCTGGATGTAATTTGTGTCCGGTATGTGTATATGGTGTGTGTTCCGTGTGGTGACGGAGTATGAATACAATTCACTACTCCCTATCTTGCCCATGGATGTCGTAAAAGACGACTAAGGGATATAAGACATATTATCTGTACAAGAGAAGGAAAAATCGAACTGAAACCCTATACCAACATGCCTGACCAGCATGGTGTGGTAGGGTCAAAATACCTCCCACTGTGGAGGAGGCACAAGCTCAACAGTGGGACGTATGTGGGCTGCGATGATGATGATGATGTATATGTTTTTAAGGGCCTACACAAGTCGATGATGTTTATTAATTAAGTTTCTTGATCGTATCTTACGATACCCACCGCTTGGAAATATGTACGTAAAAACACGTGGTTTATTAAAATCCAATACTTTCTTCTTTTTTTTGGGTGGGTTACGGTCGGCGCACTCCTCGCTCCACTTCATCCGGGGCGACAGAAGGGCGTAAGCACGCACACCCGTAACTCACCCGTATAGCACGTCGCCTTCGTCGTTGAGCCGACCACCGGTGCAGAGTTCCTTAAAATCCACGACCACAAAAAACAATTTATATTTGTTTTTTTTACATAAAAGTAAAATTTAGTTCGATAATATCTACATATACATATGTACTTACGCATATAAATGCAAAAATCTTTCTTCATAATCGAGTAGTTCAGTACAATATACTACCCCCAGTGGCATTTCTTAATAACCTCGTTACAACTTAGACCCATATTAACCTTGTGATATGCATAAACAGCTTTTAACCCTAGCACCGCGCTATCACTTTAAGTACGGCTTTCGCTATTTCGTGGTCTCATATATCCCAGCAATAGAATAGGTAACATTTAACAGCGAGGGCGCAACGGTGGCTTTGGTTACATTAGCATACGTTTACGCCAGCACCAGCACTCCTATGGTTATTTACATAATTAGGAATACGACAATTAAATGGCAACGTAACATTTCATATGTATTTAAGTAACGTCCTCGCATTTGGGCGGGAGATGGTTTAATTTTGAAATGATGTACTTTTTAAACTGATTTCTTTATTCAACCTTTTTTAATTTTAAGCTTTTGACGTAGGATGTCATTATTTTAAATTCTTCCTATTTTAAAAAGATATAATAGTGATTATTAAAATATATATATTATATAGTTTTGACTGTAGTAACATTGTTATATATGCAGCATTTGTATGACTGAGCTCGATATTTTTTAGTTAAGTTATAAAAAATAATTGATGAAATAAGAAAAAACTGAAAGAAGAGGACTGAACCGAGACCGTTTGGATTCAGCAACTGCTCGCTTTCCTAACGGAGCTATTTTTTTATTTCTGATGTTTACGCGAGTGTTATTACATATTTGAAATATTATTTTTACAGATTTTATCTTATAAAAATTGTGGGCTGAAATTGAATAACTAATTCTGTGACGGATAGATATAAATTTCTGTAATCATCTTGTGTCTTGTAGACATCTTAATCCTTCCGTAACCATGAACACTGAAAAGTGTTCGAAACGTTGGAAAATCAGAAATCTAGTTCGTATTAGTGTTGCCCAAATGCAAGACCAAGACGAGACTTGGACCAGTCTTGGTCTTGCAACATCACACCTGGTCTCGTCTTGGTCTTGGTCTTGCGCACCCGAGTCTTGGTCTTGGTATTGCAGCAAGAGTCTCGCAAAGTCTTGCAAGTCTTGCAGTTGGAATAACGTAACAGTCATTTATCATGGCAATGAAAACTCCAACTAAATTAATCAAATAGCATCCTATCCTATCTATCCATCTGCTAGCCTACAGTTCACTATTGAATACAATACTTACCACTGGGGAAAATTACTCTCCTATTCCCCTGTTGTTCCATTAGACAGCGTTACTACTCTTGTGACAGGACTTTCGACCCTATTTTCTTAAGACGTCACCATACGAGGCAGTTGATACAATAAATTTTATGTCATTTTATAATCAATGCGATATTTTTACAATTAATGCGATTGTTTATATTCCCCTTCAAGTTAAGTGGTATGTATCTATTGTATTTCCAGTTTAGTTACTGATACTCTCGATACTTGAAAAAACCTGTTGCTCTATTGCCTATATATATATACTTTGGCCGCTGGATCCATGTAGCTCTTAATATATTATTTATTCAAGAACATATAAAACTGATTTAAAATTTTATGGTTTGAATACTTGTAAAATGTATGATATTCGTCGTCATCGTCACAGCTCATAAAAGTGCCACTGCTGGGCTTAAGCTTTCTTCCAGTAAGAGGAAAATTGATCTACTATACCACGCTGGTCAGACATGTTGTTATAGGCTTTTATTTCAAGTTTCACTTCTCTTGCACATATGTTATATACACAGGGTGTATCAGGTTATGGGGCAACTGTTCGTGTATGTTGTAGTTCAACGGTTATAGATCATAATTAGAATGTATATTACACAAAAACAATATAACGTAAAAGTTATAGTGATTACAAAAATGTGTGTCTAAGAGTTTATGCCTTAAATTTTATGCATTATGTCGGTATGTACAGACAGGATATATGTAAGCATGTAAAATTTATTATTAAGGTATTAGATTCGCGCGAACCTTTGAATGGTTACGTAGGTACAAAGGCGACTCATCAACAGTCATCGGCCGATCAGCTGATTTATGTTAAAGCGAAGTTTGTCTTACTTATGCAAACGTAATCATTGATTTATTCAAATTCTAATAAACATTTAACAAAATACGAATATGTTGTAGATTAAGTATCATTGCTTTATACATTTTAATCAAATTTACACGAAAAAACGATGACAATATTGAGAACTTACATGTCTCTCAATTCATTAACGAATAGATATTTTTATTTCAATTTTTTTTCATGGGTTCCTAACACTATTGCCCGATCCGATTTGATACGACATCCACGGGTAAGAGAGTGGTGAATTATATTCGTACTCTGTCCCTACATGGACATTTATGTAAATTAATTGTAGGCATATTTCTATGTCCAACAGTGAACGTCGTTGGGCTAATGAATAAACGGATATATAAATATGTATAATGGGCAAGAGCACTCTCGTGATTACGGTATTTTTGTCCTTAAGCCTTTCCGAAGAGTAATTCTGAAAAGCCAACACCAACATTGGGAATCGATTCAAATTCAAATCATTTATTATGTATAAACCCCGCGGGGGCACTTAAATATTGTCATTTTTTTTACATTTTTCTTAAAGTTATAATTACCGCCGGATCGGAACGCGACCGCACTGAGAAGATCCGGCAAGAAACTCAGCAGGATTGTCTATTTTTTATTTATTTTCTAATTTCTTTTAAATAAAATTACATCTTACAACATGCTTATTAATAGTTCCAGTGTAATTCCATTCGAAATATATAGTTCACAAATATAATAATAATCACAAATGTAATGAAAAAATTATGGTTGGACCAGGTCCCGCAAGCGCCACCCGATCACGAGTTAACTACTGAAGCAGCCATCACTCCCCTCAACCATAATGGAGGGAAGGGAGTGACCCGCTCCTCATAGCTACCGCTAGAAGACCCTTCAGTGAGCATGACCAATACCTTTGGTCAATAGATGGATATCTCAAGACTGATTTGACTTGCCGTGTAGTGACGGAGTAAGAATGTAATTCATCACCCCCTATTTTACCCGCGACTGCGAACCCACGACTAAAGGCTATAATATATAACACCGGTGCAAGAGAAGGAAAACTTGACATGTATGACCTGTAACAACACGAGCGATCACCGTGGCGATTCCCCTCCGCCCACGCCCGATTTCCCTCCTGTTATGTAGAAGACACGAGCTCAACCGTATATAAGTTGAAATGGTGACTTGAATTAAATGCAAGACCGCGAGACTCTTGCAGGCCCAGTCTTGGTCTTGCTCAAGTCTTGCAGGGCCAGTCTTGGTCTTGGTCTTGCAAAAATTAAGCGGTCTTGGTCTCGGTCTCGCATTTCTCGCAAGACCAAGACCAAGACCGCAAGACCAAGACTTTTTTGGGCAACACTAGTTCGTATATATCTGTAAGAATAGTTATATTCATCATCATTATCACAGCCCACATACGTCCCACCGTAGGGCTTGGGCCTGCTCTACACTGGGAGATAATTTGATCTATTATACTATGCTGGTTAGACATGTTGGTATAGGGTTTCATTTCGAGTTTTTCTTCTCTTGCACAGATCTTATGTGCATATTATATCCCATAGTCGTCTTTTACGACATCCACAGGCAAGATAGGGAGTGGTGAATTGTATTCTTACTCCGTTACCACACGTTAAGTTAGTTATATTACAAATAACCTATTTTTATTTTTGTATTTGTACCTAAATTTGTCTTCCTATTCTAATTATATTGCATGAACAGATTGAATATAGCATATTTTCTATAGATGAAACCTAGCTAGATCGATTTGTCGCCCCAAAATTTTCCTGCTCATTAAGTTCAATTACAATTGTTAGAACGCTTACCAAGGTTCTGAATGTATAAAAATATATGAGAAATATCCAAATAAATAGGTATCTATTTGTGTAATATCTTCCATTCGCCATTCAGGGCGACGGTTAGGACGTCTTGCAGTTTCGCTACTCCACTTTCACTCCATTATTACTATTACTTACTAACATACTAAATAGCAAATTTCTAAGGTTAAGATAAAATATAGCCAGTACTTGTTGATAATGTAGTATTCTAATACATTTTTAAATTGGTTTGTATGGTGTGAAAATGTTACAAACAAATAAACTCACATTCACATTTATTATAATTTTTTTTTATTGCCTACGGTGGCAAACGAGCAAGCAGCACACTTGATGGTAAGTGATACTGCCATGCATGGACCTTTGCAATACAAAATTATATTAAACTGATGAAAGATTAAACAATACATAATCATGTTTGTTATTTTACATTTTTCAACAAAAGAAATTGCTCTCTTTGTTTATGTGGAAATAAAGAAAGATATTATATTCTGTAACACAATATATTTGTTTATAAGTACCCTGTTATTAAATTTAAATTCTAAAAGGAATTGAAAAGAACGAAATATGTGTAATGCATTGTTGGGGCTGCTTTGGGTATATTGCAAAACCTTTCAGTTACGCAATATAATTCCTCCAAGTGAGAAGTTATGAATATTTCTACTTTTTTGTTAGACTTTTTTCTTTTGGTCGCCTAACAATAACGTTTATTCTATTTGAAGGCACAAATATTTAAAATATTTTTTTTCTGAAACTCCTCTACTATATTACAAGTGAATTAACATAATAGACTGAACATTACTGTTCAGACTAAACATACTGCTCATATGTACTATATATTGCTAATATATTAGAGTAAATATATCTTGTTATATAATGTCCTACTTGTAACTGTTATGGGTTTTTTCGTAGTTTACGGTAACCCTGGTTTTAATTATATTGTAGTATGTAATAGTTAACACTAAACCACTATGAAGTGTAACGGTTTATTATTCTATACTTTAAGGTAGGTATGTAGGACGGCGTATGGAGATTAGCCACATACAATTGTGTTGTAGTCGGCGCAGGTAGATGTGAGAAGAAGGCGAAGAAGAACGAAGAGAGTTATTTCTAAGACTGACGATTTATTTACATTTCATAAATTATGTACAATAAATTGATAATAGAACTAGTGACGACCGTACAAGTGTGCGAGCTGATATCGTATGTCGACTGAATGAATAGACATTTTTTTTTTTTTGTGAGTGTTTAGCTGTTGGCCGCAGATGGCCTTGACAGCTTGACGCGGACTATGGGTGAGCGCTGAGGGCTCTCAACCCGGAGAAAAGTATGCTAAGCGACATCGCCCAAGGGCTCCCCCTGTGGGGAACGGTCCTCGGTTTGGGGCGTCGCTGGAGGCAAAGTGGGCGTGCCCACGTTTTTAGTAGTGACTTTTGCGCGGTGCGGTTTCGCACCTCGACGGCGAGGGCGGAACCGCGGATATTTATTTGTTAAGGCCTCGCGGGCCGTGTAGGCTCTTTGTTGAGCGAGTGTGATATTGTCGTCCTCTTCGTCGAGGACGTGACGAGGACGTCGGATGGAGGAGATTTTGGAGGGTCTATAGGAAGCCGCCCCAACCACTAGTTGGTTGGGGTGTGTCATGGCAGAGTCAAAGTAGCTCTGAGAGCACCGTTTCATAAACTGCTTGATGGTCGGCAGTTCGAGGTCGATGTGGAGATCGACGTTTCGTATGAACCACGGTGCTCCCGTAGCTCGGCGCATGAAACGATTTTGTAGTGTCTGTAGCCTGTGGATCCTGTGTGGCTTAACATGCGCGAACACCACGCTGGCATAGGTCATGATAGGCCGTATGCAGGTGGTGTATAGTCGGATTTTGCTACTCAGGGCCATACGCGACCTAGAGTTGAGTAGACAGTGGAGACGGCCCATCACAAAGGCTGCCCGTGCGCGGACTTGCTTTATGTGAGGGGCGAAGCTGAGTCGATCGTCAAGGGTCACACCCAAGTATTTGGCCTGCCTGGTCCAAGTGACCGGCTTGTTGAAAATTTTAAGGGGGGGGAATGCTATCGACAGAGTAGGAACGGGCAGTTCGTCTAGTGAACATGACCGCCTGACTCTTCTCGGGGTTGATTTCTAATCTCCATTTCCTAAATCAATTGGCTAGGGCGGTAACCGCTGTTTGGAGAGTCTTGGCTACTGTTGTCGGGGATCTACCAGCACAAAAGAGTGCGGTGTCATCAGCGTAAAGCGCTTTATGTACCCGGTTGAATTTGGGCATATCGCTAGTGTATAGCGTGAAGAGAAATGGGGAGAGGACCGACCCCTGAGGGACGCCGGCCTTGATAGGGTGGGAGGTCGACAACGTCCCTTCCACCCTGTAGCGAAAGCTGCGATGACTTAAGTAGTCATGTATAATGAGAATTAAGTAGTGAGGGATCTTGAGGAGATAGAGTTTGTAGATTAGGCCTTCATGCCAAACCTTGTCGAATGCTTTCGCTACGTCTAGGAATAATACACCCGTATATCTGTTCATGATGAACTGACTACTTGTGTATTCTACCAAGCGGTGAACTTGTTGTACGCAGCTGTGTTTAGCTCGGAAACCAAACTGTGCGTCGGGAACGAGGTTGTTAGCCTCGGCGAATGTGCGTAGTCTACTGAGAACTATTCGTTCGTAGATCTTACCTAGATCTTTTAGTAGACTAATCGGGCGGTAACTACTGGGTTCGGTACGGCGCTTGCCGGGTTTGTGGATTCCTATTACCACGGCCTCTTTCCATTGCGCGGGAAAGATATTATTATTTAGTGCTGCATTGAAGATGCAGCACAACAGGACTATTAAGTGGGCGGGGAATAATTTAATGACTTTATTTGAGATTCCGTCCGAACCTGGGGCTTTTCTGGTTTTAAGACCCCTGACTAACGATTCGACCTCATCGGTGGTTACTACTGGGATAGGCTGATCGGGGTTGTCGTTTCGTAACGAGCGCGAGAGAGTGGTACGACGTTCCACTTCGTCGGCGATGAAGCGGTGATTCGCGGCGTCGGGGTGTAGTGTACTCGGCGTACACTGAAGCTCCAAGCAATCGGCCAGGCATTCTGACTTTTCGTCGTCCATAAACGCCGGTGGCTGGTTGGGTCTGGTGAGAGGAGGGAGAGTGGACACGATGTCTTTTTTGAGTGAGCGGGAAAGCTGCCAAAAGGCTGTGTGAGAGGGCTCTAGCTCCTCGAGCATGGCGTCCCATTTGCTCTGTCTCAATTCATTGTTTTTTTGCAATGCAGCGACCTTTTGTAGTAAATGAGCGTTCCACCCATTGGTGAGGTTGTCCTATCATTGCGAACTATATTATAGTTCGCGATTCTAGGGTCCCTGTTGAATGGTTTTAAGAACGTTTCTTGTACTAACAGGATGTCGAGCTGGTGTTCCCGAAGGAATGTGCCTACTTCATCCCTCTGTTGGGTAAGGCTATTTGCGTTGAATGTCCCTACTTTGAGGTGTCTGGGTTTAACTCTGCCGGGAGTGTACCTATCCATTTTAGTTGAATTTGAGTGAGCCTAGACGCTCTAACGTGGGGGCGAATTTGATCGCTATATTAAGGAGGGCGAGGTTGTTTCCCTCGTTCTTTCTAAGATCGGCTGCAATTTCGTGGATTTCCGCGAAATTGATTTGAGCCGCGAAGTTGGCCACCAGGATCTAGATCTGGATCTAGTCCTTGGGAGGCTTTTGGGGGCGCGCTTTTAGCTACGACGATGGGAAGGGGGGCGCCCTGAGGGGGCTTGGGATTACCACCGGTGGGCTGGTTTGGCCCGATTATTGGTGGTTTGGGCTGAGATGTTGCGGGTGGGGCAGCGGGCTGCCTGTTGCGCCGGGTTGGGAAAGCCTCCTTGCTGGTTAGCAGGGGGCGAGCCCACGCATTGTGGGTTGGTAAGGGGGCTGGGACGAAGGTCTTATTATAGTACAAGGCCTTGCCGTTTGTGTTGGGCTGGCGGACTAGCCTCCTCGGCGCTCTTGGGCAGCCGCGGTAGTTGGCCGGGTGTCCGTATTCTCCACAGAGAACACACGCAGGTGGCTCTTTGCAGAGGGAGATGTCCTTTGGCCTTTCACACTGGGCGGTGTGATGGTCACCTAGGCACTTGACGCACCTAGGACGGGCGAAACAGTTCTTGGACGAGTGTCCATACATTTGGCACTTGTGACACTGTGCCAGATTACCATTTTTGTGTGGGGGCTCTACCGAGACCCCAGAGAGGCCACAGATGGTCTTAATTTTGTAGATTCCTTTACCCTCTGCGTTATTCGTAAGGCAGACGAGTATCATGTTAAGGGAGTAACGACCCTTTCCCCGGATCATTCGGTGTACTTCTACAACCGGCAGATCCTGGGTTTTGAGAGAATCTAAGATCTCTTTAGTGTCGATTTCTCTCGGGACATTGCGTATAACTGCACGCAGAAGTTTGGCTTCGGGGAGGGTGTATGTATGGTAGGGAATCTGTTGATTCCCTAGCATGCTTAACATGGTGCGGTGGTCGGCTGACGAGTGAAGGTCCACTCGTATGCCTTGGGGTGTGGATTTAGCTGATTTGTAATTTATGCGATTGGTGTTTAGCCAAGCGGAGATGGTTAGCCTCTTCTCCTTGTCCCTGATATATAGGGGCGGGGGAGCCAGTGGTTTTTTGACAGTCTGCGGAGCGACGGTGTTGCTGTCCGTGGAAGATGGGACAGAGGTAGGGGTGGCCTGCGAGACGACTGGGGGGACCGAGGTGGCCATGGCAGTCGTTGCAGACGGGGCTGCAGCGGGTGTTTTTGCCGAGTCAGTCGGCTTAATTTTTGGGGCCTTAGAGGGAGCCTCTTTGTTGACCTTTACCTTTTTGCTCCGCTTGCGGGAGCGAACTACAGTAAATGAGCCCTCATTGGGCGAATCTTCCGACTCGGAGGAGGAGGACGATGAGGCTGAGGAGGACGGGGGTGATTCCGTTTCCATCGCCGTGCTGATGGTCGGTAATTCCGGCTCAAGCGGCAGGGCGGTAGTAGGAGCGCGTTGGGGCTGGGGTGGTAAGATGGTTATTGCTCCAAAATGTTGGGCAATATAAGCTTGTATCTCTGGGATTGCCAGAAGGGCGTCGATTGTAATAGTTTTTTCCGCCATCGTGGGCTGGTGGAAAAAACGTTCGCGGGAAAAGTGTGAAATCTAGTGCCCTGGGTGAGGTGAACCCTGGGTTGTGTGTGGTGATTCTTCATCTCTTCCGATTGTTAGCTCTGCCCTGAAAGGGGCTCGGCAGGCAAATCGGGGCCTTGCCTCACCCGGCTTCGTTGACACCGTGAGGTTTCCGCCGGGGACCAAACAATATGGTTTTCTGCCCTGAGGGGGCCAAAATGGGTTGACTTTTTATCTACCAACGGTAGAAATCTGCACTCGACGTCTTGAGAAAGTCGACTCGTGCAGTTGGGATCCGGCAACACCTGCGTCCAAACAGCGAAACTGCCACAGACAACCGTATACACGGCCACCCGGAGCGGGCCACTGAACGGCCACAGACGTCAACAAAATGGCGGCGCGACGCGACGCGAGGTACGCTGCGAGAGCGAGCGAGACGGAGCGAGATCGCACGACCGCAGGGGGCGGGTGCGGGGAGAGCGGCGCAATGGAGAGCAACGAGGCGTACGTCCGTACGCTACGGGTCTCCGACGCGGAATGAATGAATAGAGAGATTTTTTTTTGTGTGTGTACAGCTGTTTGCCGCAGATGGCCTTGACAGCTTGACGCGGACTATGGGTGAGCGCTGAGGGCTCTCAACCCGGAGAAAAGTATGCTAAGCAACATCGCCCAAGGGCTCCCCCTGTGGGGAACGGACCTCGGCTTGGGGCGTCGCTGGAGGCAAAGTGGGCGTGCCCACGTTTTTAGTAGTGACTTTTGCGCGGCGCGGTTTCGCACCTCGACGGCGAGGGCGGAACCGCGGATATTTATTTGTTAAGGCCTCGCGGGCCGTGTAGGCTCTTTGTTGAGCGAGTGTGATGTTGTCGTCCTCTTCGTCGAGGACGTGACGAGGACGTCGGATGGAAATGAATAGACAGCTAAAGTACGTAAATACGTAAATCGCTGTGTGAGCAATTTTGGCTCGTAGAGTAGTGGTTAAATCAATTTGTTTGAAAAGTAAGAGTGGTAGGACCACACTGTCGACAGTTATCTGTCTACAGCCGCGGGCCGGTCCGTCTTGGGTAGTACCACATTCTCGCAGAAAATCGACGTCTGAGTAGTAGCAATTTGTTACTGCGCTTCGTTCGGTGAGCGAGAGAGCCGAAAGCCCAACTTTCTGAGGGTGTTTGTATGTGGAGGGTTTCGGTGGTGCCCTTGGTATCACCGAGCCTCAATGCACGCATTCACACTCCCTTCAATTTTTTCGCGGTAGGCAGCAACCCTGTGAAGGTCCATGAGCGGCAGCAACACTTATCATCAGGTGTACTGTTTGCTCGTTTGCCACCTTTTGCAATAAAAACAAGAAAGTAAAATAATTTGAAGTAACATCTTCAATCTTTTGAAAATACAGGTCTACGATCAGTGATGACTACGATGACTTACGGCACGGAGAGGAGATGCCTAAATGTGGGCCTCATAACTAAGCTCAAAGTCGCTTAGTGTCGCTATGCTGCGGGCTATGCTTAAGCTTTCTCTACTATATGGAATTAGAAGTATGGCAATTGTAGAAGAACGGATGTAACTGATATAGCACGCTAGAGTGGCAATGGGCAGGACACAACGACAACCGCTGCGCACTTTGTGGCGAAACATAAGGGAGACCTTCATCCAGCAGTGGACGACGATAGGATGAATGATGATGACGATGTCGACGAATATTCATTCATGGCTATTCATTCATTTGTGGCTATTCATTCATTCATGGCTATACATTCATTCATGGCTATACATTCATTCATGGCTATACATTCATTCATGGCTATACATTCATTCATGGCTATTCATTCATTCAGGGCTATTCATTCATTCATTCATGGCTATTCATTCATTCAAATCATGACTATAACTCGAAGTCTTTTAACACGTTCACTGCATTATGAGGACGAAACGCCACATGCACGTGTTTTTGCTTGTGCAGCGGTAAAAGTCACGTTCTTTCACTCTGTGCCGGGGTAATAAATACCCCCGCACAGAGTGAGACTGTACTGTATTTTTTAAACACATCGTTTTGTGAGGCTGATATAGTCTTTACGCGCTGTAAAGAAGTTCAAACTTGCCTCGAATAGACCTCATTTGCACTAGCTGAAAATCCATAAAAATGGCTTAGCAGTGAACGTGTTGGGGTGCTACGCCAGAAACCTCCGCGTGGTGTACCCTGGGCACGAGCGACAATTCCTTGGAGTGCTCTCTGGAATTGTTGCTCGTGGCAAATATCTGGCCCGAGGGGGGGCCCAGTTTGTGGGATGCCCCAAATTCGCTCCATGCCCTCTAATTGTAGAGGGTATTGGACGCGAAAATTCGACGGGCCCAGTCACTCATCCGTTTGAGGACTGGGCAGGCATTTGCCAACCGCGACAAATCGTAGACCTAATTCTTGCTTCGGGACATTTGTCTTGAGGCCTAGATTCAGGAGCGAGGGTCTTGGCTTAACCGCCTGGACCGCGAGGAAGAAAACCTCTATAAAACAATCACCCAGAATACTAAGTTCTGGCGCGCGGCGAGAGGATGCATGGCTGATGGGTTGTTCAGTCGTTAGCGCACCCCCAGCCAGGGTACCTGCGGACCCCCTGTGTTGGGATACAAATTTACGCTTGCCCGGGTATCGGGATCTCTGCCCGGGTCGACCGTTTATTTCTCCCATACTCGTGGGAACAAGATGGAAAACTCACAAAAAACAACACAACAACTAGAAAGGAGGGGTGAGACGCCCGATGACATCACCAGGAACGGGGATTCTATAAGTTCCCACATCACAACCCTGCCAAGCTACCGAAAAACTGGCACAGAGGAAGGAGAGGCCTCGTCCGACTGCAGCTCAGCTGCTAGTTCGGTACTGGGGGCTCCAAAATTAGCCGCGGGCCCGGCGAAAAAAGGGGCCCGTAAGAAGAAGAGCAATCGCAAAATCGCCCCTGAAACGGCACGCGCTAGACGGCGCGCTGCAAAGCTGCGACAGGAGGCGCAGAAGATACTGGAGGCTGCTGATGTTCCGCCCAGTAACGGCGGCGCCTCTGAGGTAGGCAGCTCCGCGGCCATGGAGACAGATGCGATCGCGGAGCAGTCGATGTACGAGGGCGGCAGTGCCGCAGGACCGTCCAACACGAAGGAGAGCCCGGCCGTTCGAGCCGCCGGGGGGCCTGCGGCATCAATCCTGACGGCGGCTATGGAGGAGTCCCTCCCCCCACAGGTGCGGCAGCGCCCTCTGCACAAGAGTGGCAGCTCCTCATCTGACTCGGAGGGGAGCGGAGACATCATGCCTCCTCCTAAGGTGGCGACCTCACGCAGAGGGCGCGGAGGGCGTGGGGCTGCGGTGGCGGCGAGAACTGGGACTCCTCCCCCAGTAATGCAGGAGCGAGAGGCTGAGGCTCGCAAGCGGGCCAACGAGGCGGCAGCCGCTAGAATGATGAGGGTGTTGAAGGACGTCCCTCCCACTGGCGTTGCGGCTGCCGAGCCCGCTGCGACAAGCGCCGCCCCTAATGTGTTCATCCTGCAGGCCGAAAACGCCCGCCTTGGTGGCGAAGTTTCAGGCCTGCAGGAGGAGAACAAGGCCTTGGCGAAGGAACTGTCGGCGGTACAGAAGGCGAACCGCGATTTGACCAACTAGCGGCTTTAACAAATTGAGGTATATTTAGCTGTCGCAGTCTAAGATTTATCATTTTTACGGTTATTTGGAAATTTTCCTTAGTCGTATTTTACATTTTATTATAAATTTTCCGTATGGTGACGGAGTAAGAATACAAATTTCCACTTCCTATCTTGCCCAAGGATATCGTAAAAGACGACTAAGGGATATAATACGCATGCAACGTCTATTCAAGAGAAGAAAAACTCAAAATAAAAGCCTACACTAACCTGTCTGCCTAGCATGGAATAGTAAGGTAAATTTCTTTCCTATTGTGGAGGAGGCTTGAGCCCAACAGTGGAGCTGAAATGATGACGATGATGATAAAATCTGAAACAATAAAAAATCCTTTAACATTAGCAACTACTATTCAATTGTTTCCGCGTGGTAACGGAGTTAGAATACAATTCACCACCTTCTTGCCCGCGGGTGTCGTACAAGATGATTAGGGGATGTGGTATGTAGATAGCATCTATTAAAAAAAGGAAAGCTTAAAATAAATGGCAACTATTCTGACTAGTATAATACGTAAATTTTCCGCCTATTAAAAAGGAGGCTCGAGTCCTTTATTTGGTTGAATGAGCAGATTTTGTCTGCTAATGATGATGATTCAATTTAATTGAGTTTTGTTTTTTTAAAACAACATCCTTCACTAAGGAAATAATCCTTGTGTTACTGCGAACTTTACCAACATATAATTAAGAGACACAAATTACACCCAAACTTAGAAAAATAACTTGTGGATGAATTTGAGGCACGTAGGTCGGTATTTTAACCACTACGCCATCTGTGCAATCAGTTCAGGTTTAATTGGCCAGTAATCTGAACTCCGTCTTTCTTTTTAAATTGTGCCGATATTGTTACGGCATGGTTGCTTTGACGAGTAATTGTATACGGCTGCAAGGAACTGAATCCCTCTTATCCACTGAATGCGGTAATCAAATGCTCGATGTCGGTAGCATAAACAGATTACAATAATTATAGCCTATTTATCATTGCTACCTATAGGAATAGCTAGTCGCCACTGTCAAGAATTAGAAGATAGCGTCTCCTACAAAGCCTTGATGTTAAGCAATAAAATACCGATTATTTGATGAATATACATACTCACTGACCAGACGCTGTTTTGTATAAATCTAAAAAAAGATATCGAATGACTTTAAATATGTTGGAGTGTAACTTACCAAGTTCAATTGTTTATCTAAAACAGTGCAGGACAGTGCGGGTAGCAGGTGATAAATCGAGCATCAGAATGTTTTGCCGAGTATCTTACAGTTACAGGAAAGACGAGTTCAATTTTTGTCTGAAAAAGTTCACTTTGGGAGCCATTTGAGGACAAACCCAAATACACAAGTAAAAATTCGGTCTTCCTGAAAAAGAAAGAAGAAGCTTGCTTACAGACGACTGCATAGAAAGGTCAGTGCTCGCCTTCGTGGTGAATTGTATTCTTACTCTGTCACCACACGGAAGCCTACTTAGTTTCTTATTTATCTTTAACGATATCCGCGAAAACGATAGAGCTGTATTCTTATTTCGTCACTGTGTGGAGTTACTAAAAGTTACTACCTAATATTTTTGAGGCTTTTAAAAGAATATGACAGCTCTTGCAATCATTTTTATTCAAATTATACTCTGAATATCATCTGAATGTTCTCGGAGAATGAAATAATAACTGTCGCTTTTCTTGAAAATAGCTTCATTCCATTTCCTTAACAATTCCTAAGAGCAGTGCAATAAAATGTTTTGCTTGTCGTTTTATTTTAAGTAAGTGGGCTAGCAGCCGTCACTTTTTCCATTCTCGTAGTCAAACTAAACTACGTTTGAAATATAAATGAGTTCTCCCGTGTGAATTATTCTACAGTAAAATTTAATTACATTTTTTTGTAAATAAGAGTCAAAGAATTATACTAGATTTAACTGTCTCATATATCCTTTTAACAGTGAAATATTTGCTGTATCTATGTGGGCGGCACGCTTCTCCTTCCAAACAAATTAGTGATTTTTTTATTTCTGTTGAGGTTTATGGGAATGGGTTTATTAAGCTAGTGTTATTTGTATGGACATTAGTGTTATTGTCGAGGTAATATACCTGGCATATTTTTCATTTTTATAACAATTCTTCTCATAAAAAAAAACTAACACAGAGCAGTCACGAGGACTGCCGACCTAAGCGAAAACTTAAAATTATGACCGTACAGATTTTGGGTACATAAATTAATTGTTTGTCTTGTCTATTCTTACTTAATATTATAAATGTGAAAGTATGTTTGTTTGTTTGTTACGCTTTCACGTTTAAACTACCGAACCGATTTCAAAAATTCTTTCACCAATGGAAAGCAATAATATCAGGGAGTGAGATAGGCTATATTTTATCCCGGTATTTCCTCGGGAACGGGAACTAGGCGGGTAAGGCGACTGAAACCGAAGTAACGCGAGGGTGGGTTGCTAGTAGTAACATAAACAAAACTTTAATTTTGACACTGTTTCTATGGGTTTCAAGCTATTCGTTATTAAATTTTTCTTTAGAAATTTTAGCAGTTAAACAGTCTCAGCAGTCTGGAATTTGGATTGATCTATTATAATCAAAATGGGCTGATGGGGTAAGATGCATTCTTACTCCATCAGCCCATTTAAACACGGCAAAAATCGAATTTCCTGAATAAATGTATGAGACTATAAAAATAAAATGTAGTTCTAACACCTTATTACGTGTGATGACGGATTAAGAATAAAATTCACCACTCCCTTTCTTTCCTGTGGATGTCATAAAAGACGACTAAGAGATATAATATCCATATAAGTCTTTGCAAGAGAAGAATAACTCGAAATAAATCTCTATACCAACACGTTTGACCAGCGTGGTATAGTAGGTCAATATCCCTCCTATTACGGAGGAGGCTCGAGTCCAGCAGTGGGACATATATGAGACGAAATGATGAACATATAAATGCGAATGTGAAATTGTGTAACCTTAACTACTTCCGATTATTATATAATCTAAAAATTTAACTAATAAAAACTGACTTTAATAAGACTTATATAGTTTTCTTACGGATGCCATAAGTAGACTATACGGGAAGTACCAGCTTTCAAATAAAAAAGAATCATTAAAATCTGTTCAGTCCAGTCGAAAAGTCGAAAGTTCTGAGGTAACAAACATAAAAAAATACAGTCTAATTGGGAATCTCTTCCTTTTTGGAAGTCTGTTAGAAATAACTGATTTCTCTATAGAACAAAGAAACCGGTTTCCATTGGTAAAATGTTTGGGTGCATTGACACTTATTCATTGTAGTGTCCATGCTTTCACATAATTGCTTTTAGATCGATGGATGACACCAATTTCATTACATTCTTTTTCCTCTTAAATCTTTCATTTCCTTATAGCTATTGCGAAAATTTTATCAACAAACAAGATTAATGGAATCAATTTTCTATATATACGGACGATTGAATGATTGGTTTAGTAATGAATATCAATTTCCATCTATGTAGATAAATTCAATTGAAGTATGTATTTGTTTCAGCGTTTTTCTTGCTCACGTAGTAATTGGCACGATACTTATACCTAAAAACCAGACAACTTTTGTTTTATCTGTCTGTTTAATTATTGCGGCCACACTTCAAAATGGCTGGACCGATTTTGTTAATATTTCAATAACAGTTAACTGTCTGCATAAGGAGTAACTTAGGCTATTTCTCCCTGTTAGAAATGCCCTATGTAATTTTTCCTAATCAGGGTGTTGTGTTAAAAATAAAAGAAAATAATTGATTATTAAGTTAATGATAATTCAAATCTACCGCGATTACATTTCCGTGAACAACGCTGTCTACATTCAATTAGGAAGTTAACGCTAAAGATTCATGACTTATTTGGGTGCCTTTGGCACACAACCCAGATGCAGTATACAGAAAGCCAAATGCTTTTAGAAGAAATTTATGTTTACCGGAACAAAATTACAAGGATATACAACCGTATTTTGGTTCTTGCTTGCTTTAATTAAATGTTATGGGTATGTTATGATCTCGCGGAAGGAGGCGGCGGAATGCCTGCGTGAGGAGCGCAGCCTCGATGAGGAGATCCACCGCCGGCGACTGAGGCGACGTAGGCGCAACTACCTGCGCCTCATGCTGTCCTAGCCGAGGCCGCGGGTGACGTGACCGGGGATCAGTCCGTCGCCGAGAGGCCGACCGCGTGAGGAAAGACCGACGTCCTCCCCGATGGGGGGACGTCGTCCTCCCCGATGGGGGGACGTCGGTCGATGGGAGGGTACCTCAAGTAGGGGGTATTCCGTCGGGCCGACCATTGATGTCAAGTAACCCTGCTCCGGTGGTCCGCCCAACGACGAAAGCGACGTGGTTTTCGGGTGGGTTGCCGGTGTTGCGTCCTTACGCCCCTCTGTTGCCCAGGACGGAGTGGCGCGAGGAGCGCGCCGACCGCAGTCCACCCCAAAAAAAAATGGTAGTATATTATCATCCCACTCTTTGTAGAGAAGGATTAAGAATAGTGCCACCACTTTTCGTTCGTTTCGTATAATTCACTTGTACCAAATTAGTGAAATATATACAATTTGTACTTGCTTTCTGTGTGGTGACGGAGAAAGAATACAATTCACCACTCCCTATCTTGCCCGTGGATGTCGTAAAAGGCGGCAAGAGAAAGAAAACTCGAAATGAAACCCTATACCAATATGCCTGACCAGTATGGTATAATTGGTCAATTTCCCTCCCACTGGATAGGAGGCCCGAGCCCAACAGTGAGCCGTATGTCAGCTGCAATGATGATGATACAATTTGTTATACATCTATACCAATAAATAAAATTGGAGTGTCTGTTTGTAATGTCAAAATAATAGGCTTTTTTCATACTCACACGGTTATTTGCACTATACATATAAAAATCATTTTATATTTTTTGTCTGTCTGTCTGTTTCTTCCAAGTAATCTTTAAAACGGCTAGACCGATTTCAAAAATTCTTTAACCAATGGAAAGCTATAATATCAGCGCGTAAACTATGCTATATTTTATCCTGGTATTCCTACGGGAACGGGAACTACGCGAGTAAAACCACTAAAACCGAAGCGAAACGAGGGCTGGTTACTAGTCTATACCAATAAATAAAATTGGAGTGTCTGTTTGTAATGTCAAAATAATAGGCTTTTTTCATGCTTAGACGGTTATTTGCACGACACCTATGCCTAAAATAGCAATTAAAAAAATTTTGTCTGTCTGTCTGTCTGTTTATATGTCTGTCTGTCTATCCGTCTGTCTGTCTGTTTGTTCCGGGTAATCTTCAAAACGGCTGGACCGATTTCAAAAATTCTTTCACCAATGTAAAGCTATAATATCAGGGCGTAAACTAGGCTATATTTTATCCCAGTATTCCCACGGAAACGGGAACTACGCGGGTAAAACGACTATAACCTATAACCGAAGCGAAGCGAGGGCGGATTGCTAGTAAGTAAATAAAAACACTCAAAGAGAATGAAAACTCGAAATGAAACAGTATCAAACCTTGAACTACGTAGAATAAATAACTAACTACTAGAGGTATTAAGGGTAAGACTTATGTTGTACATTGAAATGTATATGTGTGAAGAAGACTACTCACTATTTGTAGGCTGACTAAGTCAGCCTACAAATAATATTGTTAAGGGATCGACTAGATATTGTATACATAAATTTGTAGGCGTATTAATTGAAATTGAAAGCCTGACATATTACACATGACAGGCTGTATTGGATACAATAATGGTATTTAGATATGGTTAACAGTTTAAGCAAATGGGCTTAGAGATTTATTTATTACTAGCAATCCGCCCTCGCTTCGCTTCGGTTTTAGTGGTTTTACCCGTGTAGTTCCCGTTCCCGTGGGAATACCGGGATAAAATATAGCCTAGTTTACGCCCTGATGTTATAGCTTTCCATTCTTTTGCCTGCCAAGCATTGTATAATGATGATATTATGCACAGAAAAATTTATAAGATAGAACGGCATTGTGAACGAGGCAAGCCTGCAATAAATCTGATCCATCGTTCCTAATATTGACGAAATTCGTTTTACCGGCTAATAGTCGCGCTCATATAGTAACCTTAAACGAATCTCCAACAAAAAAAAAGAAAATATGCTTTCTTGTACATGTAACATATCGAAAAAGAAGTCAGTTATGTAGTGTCGTCCAAGAAGGAATTTCTTTTCATCGGTAAATCCATAAACTTTTTAATATTTGTTAGTTTTGTAATAGTATTATGTCGTTTATAGACAACAACGATAAAATACCAAACAGAGCCAAACATTATTATATCATCTGCCATAAATAGATGTCATCTTTTATTATTTGAGCAACCGCGCAATGTACGTATGTGCGCTATGCGATATCACCGAACACCACGATAACGCCGTGGTAGCACTAAAAGGCGTATTACACTACACGATATTTAGGGCCCTGTGGCAAGGGTGGGCGTGGCCCCTAACTAGCGAGCCACTTATTACACTAGCCGATACATTTGGCCCTAACTCAGTTGTGGAGTGACGTCGTACGACGTCGACGTTTTTATCGTAGCCTTAATATAAGAATTTTAATATGTAATTTCCAATAAAACTTTAGTCTTTAATCTTCGTATCTTTATTTTTGTATTTTTTATGTTTTTTCTGCCATAATTTTTTATGTTTTTTCTGCCGTACCTACGTACGGATTTTTTTATAATTTTCTATGACTTGGATTAAAATCTCTTTTTGTTAACTGCATGACATTGGTGATAATGAAAGGGAAGTAGACCTACTATACCACGTTGGTCAGACGTGGTGGTATAGGGTTTTATTTCGAGATTTCCTAATCTGGTATAAATGTTATGTGCATATTAAACCCCTTAATCGTCTTTTACAACACCAACAGGCAAGAAAAAGGGTGGTTAATAGTATTCTTACTCCGTCACAACACGGAGAACTGACTCACGCACTCGAAACATCCGTTCACTTCGTTTGTCTAGTGACGACTGAAGCGCACTGACTCCCTGAATGCTATTACACAGCCCAGTGGCAAGGGAGTCAGGGAGCTAGGGCGACCGAGTCGCTCCGGTCGCCCTGATTAGGGACCCTAACTCAAGTGAGTTAGTGAGTCAGGGTAGTGTAATAACAGTAAGTACTGTTACTACACTACCCTGAATCAGGGCCCTGACGCCTGAATGTCGTGTAGTGTAATACGCCTTTAACGTCCACGTGCTTTTGTCATGTGTGAGTGTACTTAGTACGTAAGTTATTTATAGTGTGTGTACAAACTACAGCTTCGAGATTGGTGTGTGTGTGTTATGTTAGTGTGTGAAATTGTTGTAAGTAGAGACCTTGCGTATGTGTTAACATTGTGTAGAGGGAGAAATGCGGCGACGCTGGTTCTAGTACAGATTGTGAGCAAGGATCTTTCTAAAGAATTTATATTTCTCTGTGTTCATTACCGTTCCCTACTGACCTAGGATGCGCAGTGGAAGGGGACACCAGGCCAGTGAGGGATACCAAATGGGTAATAACATTGGCTTGCGATTACGCAAGGCTGTTTTAAGTTCTCTTAAATGATAGTACAAGAACAGATTTTAACACTTACGAGTAGATACCGCGGAGGTAGCTATAACGTAACCTAACTCAGCGTTCGGTCTGGCCAGACAAATAGAAACTAACTGAGGGGTTACTTAGCTTTGTATCCAAAAGCGCGGTGATGACAACGGCCTCGTACACTTCAAGGACTCAGGCTTGCTACTTGCACACACAATTTAATGTTCACAAATATATACTTAATTCTAATTAACTCGCGTACATAAACGGCACACAAAACAAAGGGGTGGCGCGCAATATTATAAATACCACGATTTCACGGCTTTAGTCCCAAAAGGACATAGCAATTACAAAAATATGTGCGTACGCGACCGTTACTTCCAACGCGAACCAAAGTGAAAGTGAAAGTGGAAGAAAAGTAACCAAAAAGGCGGAAACAAAACGACCCCGGGGCCGGCCGACGCGCCAGCCCCGTGCCATCCGCGAACCAAAAGTGAAAGTGGCGGCCGGCTCCGAGCCAACCGCGAACCACAAAAATCAGAACTACCCTACATGGATTTAATTATTAAACTAATATAAAAATGTTTGGTACCGAACATCTACCCGCCTCGGACAGGTCTACCTGGCCGCTAATCAATTGGTAAACGGGACAATGTTGCTACCGCTCTCTTCAGTACCGAACCGTCCACCTGAACCTCAGCAAAACGAGGCACATTATCTGCGCCATATACTAAATTTAAAATTCGGCCGCGACGCCAGCACAGTGGCGGCAAATTGGTATCTTTTATCAAAACGAGGTCACCAACTCGAGGTGGATTAGTCTTGTCAGTCCACTTAACGCGCTGCTGGAGAACATGAAGATATTCTAAGCTCCAACGCTTCCAAAAGCTTTGAGTAAGCTGTTGGACCAACTCAAACCGCGAGAGACGACTTGGTCTCACATCAACAAAGGGGTACTCAGGCAAAGCATTAAGTGGCTGACCAATCAAAAAATGACCCGGTGTGAGAACCTCCAAGTCACTCGGGTCTGAAGAGATCGGACACAACGGTCGCGAGTTCATTACGGCCTCTATCTTACAAAACACAGTTGCGAGTTCTTCAAATGTGAGTACAGACTCACCAATAACTCGTCGCAAATGTGCTTTAGCAACCTTAACTGCGGCTTCGAAAATACCACCCCAATGTGGGCATGCTGCCGGACTAAATTTCCAGGTTATACTACGACTGGTTAGTTTATTACCAATATTTGTGTGATTGCTGGCTAAAAAATCATGTACATCTTTCAAATAATTATTGGTTCCCTTAAAATTTGTGCCACAGTCCGAACGTATCAAAGAAGGCAGTCCTCTCGGCCTCGGTGGAGAGGGATGACACTAATTCAAGGTGCGCCGCTTTAGTTGACAGACATACGAAGACACACAAATAGGCCTTGACTGTTTTACTATTTCGCAGAGTTGAAGTCTTAACCAAAAAAGGACCTGCAAAGTCGGTGCCTACACCGGCGAACGGCCTCGATTCTCTGACACGATCAGAAGGGAGGTCACCCATCAAAGGTTGCATGGTACTAGCCTTCAGCCTGTAACAAGGCATGCAACGAAATACCACACTGCGAATCGTTCTTCGAGCAGACAAAATCCAAAATTCTCGCTGCAATATGGCTAATAAGGCGTTACAGCCAGCGTGAGAATTTCTAATGTGACGGTCCGTCACCAACAATTGCACAAAATGACCTTGCTTGGGTAACAATATAGGATGCCGACTACCGTAGGGTAGACTAGAGTTTCTGAGGCGACCTCCAACACGTAAGATACCCGTGTTGTCCAAAAAGGGGCTCAACATACGCAAGGCTCCTGTTAGTTTAGCCTTACCAGCTTTCAAAATTTCAATCTCCCTTTCAAAATATGTATCCTGTACCACACGTATCCAATGGCAAAAGGCCTCCTGTCGTTCTTGTGGTGATAGAAAAGCCTCTAATTTTTTGTTCCGTAAGTGCTTACAGTTGTAATAGAAGCGCTTAATCCAAGCTGTTACACTTACTAATTTATCGAGGGAGCTATACCGATTCAATAAGACATTTGGATCGAATACACAAGCACGCCTCTCAACAGCGAGCAGTCGCAATCCAGGCAACGGACCTACGTCCAAAACCGGCGTCAGTGGCCATTCAGACTCTGAGCGTAATAACCATTCCGGTCCCCACCAAAGGGAGTGCGTTACCAAGGCGGGGGATGTACAACCCCGAGATGCACAATCAGCTGGGTTAAGCTCACCAGGCACATGCCTCCAAATCAAGGGAGTCTCAGATTTCTGAATTTGGGAGACTCGGTTCGCTACAAATACCTCTAAGGTGTGAACTGAAGCCCTTAACCAGCACAAAACAATTTGGCTGTCAGTCCACGCGTAAGTGGTGCTAATGTTCACAGTATGACGCAACAAATTCGACACGTGATTAAGAAGACGCACAAGCAGAGTAGCCCCTGCCAATTCAAGTTTAGGGATTGTCAAAGCAGTCCGTAGGGGTGCCACCTTGCTCTTCGCCATGACCAGTGAGATCTTTACTTGGCTGTCAGAACCCACCGTACGCAAATATACACAAGTGGCGTAACCCCGTTCAGAGGCGTCCGAGAAACCATGCAGAGTTGCCTGGTACTTTCCTGGAGGAAGCATAGAACGAGGGATCGATACCTCATTGATCGCAGGAAGTGAGGATACAAATTTGGTCCAGTCTTCCATCAAAGCTCCCCGAAGAGGTTCGTCCCAGCCTAGTCCTGCCATCCAAAGCCTTTGTAAAAAGCATTTAGCCCAAAATATGACGGGACATATCCAACCATTTGGATCAAATGTTCTTGCAACCGTGGAAAGCACCAAACGCTTAGTCCAAATGCGCGGCAACTCTAAGTCAACATTGTAAGTGAATATATCTGGGGCTGGTTTATACTGAATGCCGAGAACAGTCATCATAGCAGGGTTCTCGATATTCTCGAACAAATGCGGATCTTGCTGATGTTCATCCGGAAGTCCCTTCAAAAGCGCAGGTGAGTTGGATATCCACTTCCGTAACTCATAGCCCGCGGTGGCTAAGATGCCTATCAATTCATCCCGTAGAAGGATGGCCTCTTTCTCAGAGGGTGCACCAGTACAAATGTCATCGACATACAAATCCTCTTTCAAAATCGCGGCTGCGCGAGGAAACTTTAAGCGCTCCAGGTCCGCGAGCTCCCACAGAGACCGTATAGCCAAATAGGGGCTCGACTTTAACCCGTACGTGTTTGTATTGAGCTCATAAACAACCATGGGATCCTGGGGGCTTTCACGCCATAGAATCAACTGATACCGACGGTCATCCGGGTGAATAATCGTCTGTCTGAACATCATCCTTATGTCAGCCACAAATACAACCTGATGTCGACGGAACCGAGTGATGACGTCACAGAGATCCTTGATCAATTTAGGACCAGCATACAAACAATTGTTCAACGATACACGCGTTGAAGTTTGCGCAGAACCATCGAATACTGTACGCAATTTGCCATTTGATGCCTTAATTACAGCATGATGCGGTAGAAAGAAGTGATCCACTGTTTGCCAATCTAATTTCGACACAGACATGTGTCCCAACTCCTCATATTCACGCATAAAATCAATGTATTTCTCCTTTAGGAGAGCATCTCGAGCCATTCGGCGCTCCATAGCCAATAGTCGTTTCTCAGCAGCAGGCCGCGAGATGCCAAGTGGTGGCCGTACGGCGAGAAACGGCAATCGAGTCATAATCTGACCAGTACGTAGGCGACTCGTATTGTTTTGGTAAAACAATTCGCACTCCTCATGCTCCGGATCAGTGCGCGGAGCCTGTGGTGGTTCTTCCACTTCCCAAAACCTCTGAACCGCATCAGAGAGAGCAGAGCCTACCATCAAGCCAATGTCAAGACGGGTATCCGTGAGGACTGGTCCCATCAGTGCAGAGCCAAATATGGTCGGGATGGCTACCATGCCTCCTGGTTGCATGACCTGAATGCTACCCAAGAATATGTTTCCCAGAACATCGGCGCCTAGCAACAAATCGACCGATCCAGGTATACCAAATTTGGGGTCTGCCAAGTTCAAACCCGACGCTAAACCAATAGCATACGGAGACAACTGCTTCTCCGGATGGGTGCCCAAAATATTGTTCATAACAATGGCTGAACACTCAAACAATGGGCTTGACGAGTTTATAGGAGAGAACGCACATAATACTTGGCCTTCAACATTGGCCACAACTGCGTTGCCAACACCTCTAGTGACATGAGGAAAATCACGCATACTTAGGCGTACCTGCCCCACCAACCAAGAAGACGCTATACACCCCTGAGAGCCTGTGTCCAGAATTGCCCGGACCACAACAGAGGCACCTGTCCGTCCCCAGACCCTTACAGAAGCAGTGGGTAGGAGTACGGTTTCAAACGGGGGTGGTGCATGACGGGGGCAGGCGCCGTGTTCCTAATGTCGTCTAGGCAGCGGGTGATTCTCATGTTCACGGCAAGCGTCATCAAAGGTAGGTACCCGCCCGTGACGATACGGGCGCGAATCGTGGTTATCACTCTTACCACGGGCTTCCGATGACGGCGAGCATTGACCTTGTGGGCGCCTCGCTGCGGCAGAATCTACGACGCACGGGGGTGAGCGACTAGGTCTCGTGGTGCGGTTTTCATACCGGTGCCTTCGCTCATAACTACCCGTAGGTGAGACTTGACGTTCATGTTCACGACCAATCCCATTATTATTCGCACAAAGAAGTTTCAAATGCTGGCCTCCGCAGTACGTACATGGGCGAGGATTAGGGCAATCGCGATGGAAATGGTTTCCCAAGCAAGAAAAGCACCAACCTCGAGCCTTAGCCAAACGCCTACGTGAGGCCACGTGCAGCGCAGTGAAATCTGAGCAACTGGCAACTTTATGACTCGGGGACTTGCAATAGGTGCACTCAGGTCGCGACTGTACAGCAGCAAAACGTGGTGGGTGACGAACCTCTGGCCTTCTAAAGGCGTGATTGCGGGTCGGAGCCGATGACCGCGGCAACTGTTGACCAAATGACCTGTCAACGACCGTCATGTCTACCATCCTACACTCGTCTTCCAAAAACTTCTTAAGGTCATCAAAAGCAGGCAAGTGAGTTGCATCATCACCTCCATATTTTTGCTCGAAACGAGCCCTAAGTTCCGCAGGAAGCTTTTTCAAAACAATATGCACCAGCATATATGACCAAGTGCTCACCGGAAGGTCTAACCTTTCCAGTGCGTTGATCGCAATCATCAATGGGTTCAATAAGTCGGACCTTAAAGCCGAGACCCTAGATACCACTGGCAGACCCAAGAGCTGACCAATGTGTGTATCTGCCAGGCAACGCTTATTTTGGTAACGCTTTATGAGAAGGTTACGTGCCACTAGGTAGTTTCCATCATTGATCTCCAGGTGCTGAACTAAACCTCTCGCCTCACCTTCCAACACGGAGAACAGGTAGGCCAATTTTTGAGCGGGACCTAAGTCAGAACGCGCGTGGACTAAGCTCTCAAACAAATTTATGAAACCTAGCCATTGGTCCAAACAACCATCAAAACGCGGCAGGTCCAAAGTGGGCAGTTTACTCAATAAGCCCGACGTAGAAGGTTTCACATCCCTAGACGCGGGAGACTCACCCCTTTTCGACGCGGAAATTTCCCTAGCACGCTGTGAGATTCGATCTGCATAATCCATGATCTGGTCATAATCCGCGTGTACCAAGTCACGATACGTTTGTGGGTAATCTTCATCAGAAATATCTAAAATTTTTGTGTTGAAGTTACGGTACACATCATCAACAAATTGTAAGCGCGTATCCAATTTGCTGTACCTATCCAGGAGAGACTCATTTCGATCAGACCTATCAACCAAGGCGGTTGCAGTCGAGAACCATCTCAACTCAGAGCGCAGCTTACCTGCCGAGTCCTTAGCGCTAGTAAAAGCAGCCATAATAATCGAATAAGATAATTAAATTCCAACAAAAAAATATATATATAATCAACTAAACAAATCAACCAATTGAAACAACAATCAAAAAATACAAATTACAAAATTGAACAATATTTAAATTATTGCGCAAAGGGAAACGTTAATATTTTACTGTATAAGTACCATAAACAAAACGCAAAAATAATATTTAACTAATTGTCTATATAGTTCAATTCATTCGTTCATTCAATCACGAGACTGCACTACTCTGTGGCACAATGTACTACGCAAATTATTTTATTACTCTGTGGCACATTAAGTAAACAATGATATTCAAAATTTCAAATGTTGCAGTGAACTTATTTATATGATATTTTTAATAACTAATAACAATAAGTACACAAATGATCAATCACACAAATATTTAATGTGTATCTTTATACACCAGACTATTTATTAAACTGGGCCGTAATACGTAAAATTCAAGTAATTATATCGATTTATTTTTCAACACGGGCACTTGTAGATATCAATACCAAACAAAATTACTAGATTCACTAGAACCACGCTCTGCTACCAGAAAGTATGTTCATTACCGTTCCCTACTGACCTAGGATGCGCAGTGGAAGGGGACACCAGGCCAGTGAGGGATATCAAATGGGTAATAACATTGGCTTGCGATTACGCAAGGCTATTTTAAGTTCTCTTAAATGATAGTACAAGAACAGATTTTAACACTTACGAGTAGATACCGCGGAGGTAGCTATAACGTAACCTAACTCAGCGTTCGGTCTGGCCAGACAAATAGAAACTAACTGAGGGGTTACTTAGCTTTGTATCCAAAAGCGCGGTGATGACAACGGCCTCGTACTTCAAGGGCTCAGGCTTGCTACTCGTACACACAATTTAATGTTCACAAATATATACTTAATTCTAATTAACTCGCGTACATAAACGGCACACAAAACAAAGGGGTGGCGCGCAATATTATAAATACCACGATTTCACGGCTTTAGTCCCAAAAGGACATAGCAATTACAAAAATATGTGCGTACGCGACCGTTACTTCCAACGCGAACCAAAGTGAAAGTGAAAGTGGAAGAAAAGTAACCAAAAAGGCGGAAACAAAACGACCCCGGGGCCGGCCGACGCGCCAGCCCCGTGCCATCCGCGAACCAAAAGTGAAAGTGGCGGCCGGCTCCGAGCCAACCGCGAACCACAAAAATCAGAACTACCCTACATGGATTTAATTATTAAACTAATATAAAAATGTTTGGTACCGAACACTCTGATATTATGATCTTTTAAAGGTTAGGAAGAAGAGGGACATTCAACAGGATTTCTCCACTTATTAGTAAGAGGGATACATAATAAAACAAATCTTTATAATTTAGATTATTTTAGATAATACCTAATCGTTACACTGCAAACAGTCCGCATCATTTGATAGTATGCTTATCAAGATCAATGGTACATTTGCGATCCTATCGCGATAATAGAAATTATGCTATAGAAAAAGTTTTACATCGACCTGGGCTAGTTTTTTGGATGCTATCTGGTCAACAATACACATTGCCAAAAACCACTAACTTCTACAATATGGGAGATGGAAAAAAGAGTAGGTATTATATCACGTCAACGGTAAATAATTGGGACAAGAGCAGTAGAATGAGGATGGTGATTCACCCTTTTGCCGATCACTACTACAACGTTGTACCTTGGCCTCCCTTGAGGTATTTGTCTCCTTGCATGGAATGCTATGCGGTTATTTTTAGTAATATTCTCAAAGTAATTGCTACGCTTGGCGAGTGGTTTGGCGATTACATAAGGTGTTATAAAATTCCCAGGTGAACGCTGATTCGCATTCTCCTAGTAAACCGTCAATCAATTTTTGCGTCCGCTACAGATTAGTAAGGGGTAGCGAAAATTGTATCCATATTCCATCGCTACACGGGTAACTTCTTTTAAGTCCAAATTAGTCTCTATGGTGGGCACGAAATGTAGCAAAAATAGGCCACGCACTAAGGGTAGGTACAGGATTTTATTTGACGGTTTCTTTCTATTGCAATGATATTATCTGCTGATATCCTTTAATCGATTTTTAGATACCCACGGGAAGGGAAAGGGTAGTAACTCTTATCGTCACCACCGTTTTATTAGTTGACGATAATAAAACACGCAACTCAAACCTAAAATAAAACGCACACTGCTTACAAAATGAAGAAAAAGATAAAATCATAATCAAATAAGTCAAATAAAAAGCTTTTAAAAGGGGTATCAAACCATTTTTGACCGATCTAATAAAAAAAACGAAAGTACGTGTTCTTACTACTGAAGTCTATAAACCATATTTATAGCGTACTTTAAGTACGAAAGGAATTTCATTGAAGTGCTCCATCTATTTATTTGAAGATAATAAGGGGCGTTTACACTTGAGTGAATTTTTATGCAGACTTAGAAGGGTTTTCAATCATATCTTGTTTTATTTTAGCCATTTCGACTATATATTTACATGGAAATAATATAACTGATATTGTAATATTAACGAAAGACAGTCATTACTCTACTCATTATTATTATATTCGCTATAACCATTTCTTATGTTATAATGTAAATATATACTGCTATTAGGCAAAAACTCAATTACAATGAAAGGGGATTATTTACTTATTTATTTAGGGTATACAACGCAAATAAGATGAAGAATAATAGGCTAGGTTGCAAAATATAATTGAACCGTACTTAGAAATATCATATAATTCTTGCTAAATAAAAAACTTATCAAGTGTCTTTAATATTTGTTTATTTCGACTCCTGTCGAATTATTTTACTTTGCTTCAGCTAGTTTTCAAAACGAACTAACATGACGTATATAGATAGCTAATTTTATAAGAATAATTAAAAGTAACTTATTATTTAATTGTGCAAAAAAAGAAATTGATAATGATAAAATTAAAAACTTTAAAATTAGAGGTTACGCTTGTCGTTATTAATTCAAGAAAGAGTTTTAATAATATGTTAGCATTAATACTAAGTCATTTGACTAGACATACCATCTATACCAATAAATAAAATTGGAGTGTCTGTTTGTAATGTCAAAATAATAGGCTTTTTTCATGCTCACACGGTTATTTGCACGACACCTATACCTAAAATAGCAATTAAAAATTTTTTGTCTGTCTGTCTGTTTGTTCCGGGTAATCTTCAAAACGGCTGGACCGATTTCAAAAATTCTTTCACCAATGGAAAGCTATAATATTAGGGCGTAAACTAGGCTATATTTTATCCCGGTATTCTCACGGTAACGGGAACTACGCGGGTAAAACGACTATAACCTATAACCGAAGCGAAGCGAGGGCGGGTTGCTAGTTTTTAATACAACACAACAGACGTATGCAACTACAGCTGGCAACTGACGATTAACTATGCCTCCTATACCTCATTATTCTCCTATAACTCATTATTTACATCGATAACGATTTCAGAATTTGTTAATACGGATAGTATGTAATCAAATTATTAAAAGAATAAACATATACTATTTTTATATGTAACTAGCAACCCGCCGTCGCTTCGCTTCGGTTTCTGTCGCCTTATCCCCATTGTTCCCGTTCCCGTGGGAATACCGGGATAGAATATAGACTAGTTTACTCCCTGATATTATAGCTTTCCATTGGTGAAAGAATTTTTGAAATCGGTCCAGCCGTTTTGAAGATTTCTCGGAACAAACAGACAGACAGACAAAAAAATATAAAGTGTATTTTAGGCATAAGTATAGTGCAAATAATCGTGTGAGCATGAAAAAAGCCTATTATTTTCACATTACACATAGACCCTCCAATTTTATTTATTGGTATAGATTATTTTAATGTGTATATTCATTAAGAAATTTAAAATGGCATATCTGAAAGTAGTACTCTGACTTCCTATTTAAGAACAAAAATTTAAATTCAAAAACAAATCCATAAATACTCTTGAAATTAGGTGTGTAAACTTGGCCTTAATCTATATATTTTTGTGGTGAAAATTCGTTGATTCATATTATAAAGGTATTCCAATGAAGATAGATGAGATAGCAATTCGGAAATTTCAACAGCCACTGGTTATGTATTTTATGAAAATTTATTATTGTATTAAGCCATTAGGTACGTAATATTAGATAACAATAGGTCAAAGCAAAATAATCATTCAATTATATTGTTGTCTTTTCGCTGAACACGTTTGAAAACAAAGTTAAATACAAAAGCAACAACAAATTAAATAATCATTTTAATGACCTGTCAAACAATAAGTTTGGTACACCGCCCTCTGTTGCGTTAATAGGGTGATTAAGCGAACAAAGCTAAAGTTTTTCAGTGGAAAACACCCTACGGCCATCCACAAATAATAAGTTCGTTTTGTTTCATATTATAATGCAGAATTGCTATTATAACTTATGTCTAGTGCACATTTTAAACGTGAATAGTTAACCAAATTGTCGTCTTTTGTTAACACCATAAATCCGCTAGAAAGTACATTAGGGTTAAAACTTTCAGTAAACTTATTCTCTTTTATCATATTTATATATATAATATTGACATTATCTGCATGGTGACAGTGTCAGAATACAATTCACCGCCCTCCTCTCTTGCCCGTGAATGCAGCATAAAACCTCTAAGTAATTAATGCATATAACATCTATGCAAGAGATGGAAAACTCGAAATAAAACCCTATAGCATCATCTGATCTATCTCTATATGATTGATCTAACCTACCACGCTGATCAATTTCCCTCCTATTATGAAAGAGTTTCGAGTTCAACAGTGGAACGTATATGAGCTGAAAAAATGATAGGTATAATATTGGCCACATAAATACGTAATCATTCACTTTCTTATATGAATAAATAGATGAAATAATTTGAAGAGCTTGTTTGCTGAAGAGTTTGTTTGTTTGAACGCGCTAATCTCAGGAACTACTACTGATCCAATTTGAAAAATTCTTTCAGTGTTAGATAGCCCATTTATCGTTAGTGTTAGTCTAAAGTATTTATAACACGCGGATGAAGTTGCGAACAGAAGCTAGTTAATTCATATTTACGAGGATTTTGGAGTTATTTTTGGCGTAAGACATTATTGTAAAGAAGTTATGTGTAATGTTGATTTTATATAGAGCACTGTATTCCACTTGTCAAGCCCTTTCATTTGATATCCATATTAATGGGTTTGAAAAAAAAAATAGGTTATCCGCCATTTTGTAGCGGCGCCCCACTTGAATTTATAATAAATTTTAGTGTACATAATTGTATTGTCACCAGAACCAAAGGCGTATTCCAAATTTCAGATCAATCGGTTGTCAGGTTGAGGGTGAAATTTCAATTACTATAGTTTGTCTAATCTGAAGTACATTTTGACGTTTCGAATTTTTTAATACACAATAACTTAGGTCAAACGAGTACACATGATTGCAAACAATAAATCTTAAATTTTAAAGAACTATTACGTTATTTATATAATTAACGTTGCGGGTGACTTTCTTGTACAATAATCTAATGTTGAAACTCGAAAAACTAATTTAAAATAAAAATAACATGTAAAACAGTAATTGTTACTGACGATGTTACAATGTCACGTCATCACGTTCTATTCAGTAGTGCTTGACAACTTTCTTCAGGATGTCGGCAACGGCTCCAACGATTTTGATGAAATTTGGCTTACTAGAGGTTTCGGGCCTAAAAAATTGTTTTGTCGGTGTTTCTAACTAATCAATCAATACAATGACATAAAATTTTATTGACATTCATTCAGAAGTTGTTCAGTTTTTTTTTATATTTTGTTTTGGCATTCAAAGAGCGTGGGATTGAATCTCGATGTTATTATTATTCTCTTTTTGTAATTTTTGATATTTTTTCATTTTTTAATTTTTATTTTATATATATATCTAAATAAATCCGACAAAAATGCAACAAAAATATACCGAGCGAAGCTCGGTCAACAAGATATTCATTCCATTATTTTAAATTTTAGCTTATTTTAGATATTTATTCCCAAATCTACTTACAACTTCTTATTCATTTGTAGTAAAATTGAATGTTCTTACCTGAGGCGTCTTTAAATTCCTACTTTATACTGGGAAAAGGGTCTCGAACATAATCATCTAAGTTAAAACGTCGTGTCAAGACAAAACCCTTAATGAAGTAAGTTTACCTAGTCTTAATAAACGCAAAGGGTCGAGCGTTAGTGACAACGAGCTTTTGTTATGAATACATGTATTAATTAATGGAAACTATGCACATCCGTTGAATTCACTTTGCTACATAGTCATCCTATATCATAATGATCTCTGATGTTTAAGTATTTATTCATTTAAAATAAAACTATTTTTACGGGTTTTATTGTTTTTGTTTTTAATTTAAATTTTCCCACAACATAGTTAACAGCGTTTGAAAAACGTCGGCAAATTAAAAGTCATTTACAATCACGATAAAATCCTTAAAATTGTATTATTTCAAAAATCATATCATATTCAGTGGTACATAATTATATTATATTAGTAAATTAAAGCAAAACTATAGCAAAACTCTAAGCAAATAACCGCTGAGTTTATTGCGGATCTTCTCAGTAGCAGTCACATTCCGATCCGATGGTAGGTTATTGTATTAATTGTCGGCGCGGCGTCCGCCCTATCCTGGTTTATGCCGAATGTGGGCGGACCAAGCGCTACGTGTTGACGGCTGTACGCGGGGGTCATCCGGTCGATGGCCCAGTATACAGTGCACGGGTGGGGGCGGGGTCCCTGACCATCCGACTCAGGGCTCTTCTGTGGCGACCACAGAGGGCCATGGCGGTCAGGGCCATACGCGGGTACCGGACGGTGTCGATAGAGGCAGCGTGCCTGTTAGCCGGACTTCCCCGAGAAACCTGGAGGCGGAAATGCTCGCCGGTTTGTATCGGCGGATGTCGGAGGTCCGAGCGAAGGGCGGTGTGGTCTCATTGAGGGAGCTCACCACCTGGCTCGGTGACGCCCGCCGAGACTTCATTGCCCGTTGGGCAGTCAGGCTGGAGAGGCCTCAGTTCGGTGTGCAGATCGTGGAGGCCTTCCGGCCGGTGCTGATGCAGTGGCTAAAACGGCAGCACGGAGTGCTCTCCTTCCAACTGGTGCAGGTTTTGACGGGGCATGGATGCTTCGCCAAATATTTGTACACGGTCATTGTACGACGTCGAGCATCGCCAGGGCGATGCAGGGGGACGCGGTCGCAGCTTTCTGCGAGGCAGTAGTCTCGCGGTAGCGAAGCGCGTACACGAGGAACGTCTCCTCGACGACGCGAACCGCCGCCGGCGACTGAGGCGGCGTAGGCGCGAATACCTGCACCTCATGCTGCCCTAGCCGAGGCCGCGAGTAACATGACTGAGGAATTAGTCCGTCACCCGCCGAGAGGCCGACCGCGTGAGGAAAGACCGATGTCCTCCCCGAGGGGGGGACGTCAGTTGATGGGAGGGTACCCCACAAGGGGGTATTCCGTCGGGCCGACCACTGACGTCAAGTCACCCTGCTCCGGTGGTCGGCCCAACGACGAAGGCAACGTGTCGCGCGGGTGGATTACGGGTGTGCGTGCTTACGCCCCATTGTCGCCCCGGACATAGTAGTGCGAGGAGTGCGCCAACCGTAACCCACTCAAAAAAAAAGTCATTGTATTAATTTTATTTAATTTGATTATATGTAAGTGTACTCGCAGATTTATAAATAATTTTTGGTGGCAGGACCACACTGTAGACAGTCTTTTGTCTTGGGGTATTGAGCGTGAGGGGCTGGCATGGTGTACAGGGAGACCCGATGGGAATGGTCACCGCCGGCCACCTGCCGGTCAGCAGGGGACCCGAATCTAGGATCATCCTCCCTGGGAGGCTGTCCCACCAATCGGCGAAAATCCCGTTGGGTAGTCGTCGTGCCGGTGTGGGAAACCGGAGTGGACCTCGGCGGCTACACACGGGGGGGGCATCGGGGGCCCTTTCGTTCGTGTCAGCTCCTCACAAAACTCACTCCTCGACCATGCACTATGCCCTGCCTTTTTTTTTGGTATCACCGAACTCCGTTATACACATTCACACTCCCTTCCTCCTCCTCTTAAATTAAAAATCATGGCCAAGAAAGTTAAAAAGAGACGATTTTCTACGGCGGTCCCCTTATCCACATTTGATGTGGATTTTTGCAATATCAGGGGTTTACATAGCAATCTCGACGCCGACCACCATCACCTCGAGATGGCGCGGCCTGCCTTATTCCTTTTAACGGAGACGCAGATAGGTGCTCCGGATGACATTTCGTACCTAAATTACCCCGGCTACGAGTTGGAGCATACCTTCCGTCGTAAAGCCGGGGTGTGCGTATTCATCCGAGGTGATATCTGCTGTCGCCGCCTTCGGGCCCTCGAACATGGTGACTTGTCAATCCTGTGGCTACGCGTAGACTATGGAGGGCTTACCCGCATCTACGCATGCCTCTACAGGTCCCATGGCAGTGATCCGGGATCAATTCAATTATTTGAGAACGTCCAATGGGGGATTGATGAAATATTGGAGCAGTGTCCATCAGCGGAGGTGGTGGTTCTTGGAGACTTCAACGCTCATCATAAAGAGTGGCTGGGGTCCCGAACCACTGACCTCCAGGGTCGACATCTCTTCAATATGGTCTCGGCCTATGGTCTCTCACAACTGGTGACACAGCCCACCCGTATCCCAGATATTGAGAGCCATGAGTCTTCTTTACTGGATCTTCTGCTGACTACACACCAGCATGGATATCAGGTAGTGGTTGAAGCCCCTCTTGGGTCTTCTGACCACTGCTTGGTTCGTAGCAGTGCCCCTGTTGTAAGGCCTAGTCGTTCTAAGGCGACTGGGACTCGCAGAGTCTGGCAATATAAGTCAGCAGATTGGAATGGACTGCGCGAGTTTTACGCATCCTACCCATGGAAGCGGCTTTGCTTCGCCTCTTGGGACCCTGGCGTCTGTGCGGACTGCGTTACCGAAACGGTTATTACGGGGATGGAATTATTTATCCCCAACACCAAAATACCCGTCGGTGGCCGCAGTCGACCCTGGTTTAACAAAACCTGCAGGACGGCTGCATGCCAGAAACAGTCCGCATATCAGGCCTGGAATAGGGCCAAAAAATGCCAGGACCCGAACGCCAAAGAGGTGAAGCGGAAATTTAACGCCGCTTCTAGATCTAGTAAGAAGGCTATTGCCAGAGCCAAGGCGGAACATGTTGCCAGAATTGGCGAGCGATTGCAAAGCTATCCCGCTGGGAGTCGTGCATTCTGGTCGCTCGCCAAGGCTGCCCAAAGCAACTACTGCCAGCCCAATCTCCCACCACTGCAGAAACACGATGGTAGTCTGGCCCACAGCGCAAAGGAGAAGGCCAATCTTCTAGGTCAATTCTTTGCCTGTAACTCGACTTTGGATGCCGGAGCTGCCACACCACCTACTATCCCACGGTGTAAAAGCTCACTGCCCGAAATCAACATCACGCAGCGAGCGGTTAGGCGGGAGCTGCGGCTTTTAGACGTCCATAAGTCGAGTGGACCGGATGGCATCCCTGCAGTGGTACTAAAGACGTGCGCCCCTGAATTGACTCCCATCCTCACGCGCCTATACCGACTTTCCTACGCTACTAATAGGGTTCCGTCTTCGTGGAAGGTAGCCCATGTCCACCCGATCCCTAAAAAGGGAGACCGGTCTGACCCATCGAATTACAGGCCAATTGCGATAACATCCTTGCTCTCCAAGATAATGGAGAAGGTTATAAACCGCCAGCTACTGCAGTACCTTGAGGATCGCCAGCTTATCAGTGACTGCCAATACGGCTTTTGTCATGGTCGGTCGGCTGGTGATCTTCTTGTGTACCTCACACACCGTTGGGCAGAAGCCTTGGAGGGCAAGGGTGAGGCGCTGGCGTTCAGCCTAGATATCGCAAAGGCGTTCGATAGGGACTGGCACAGGGCACTTCTATCGAAGCTACCATCTTACGGAATCCCCGAGGGACTCTGTAATTGGATTGCCAGCTTTTTGGATGGTCGGAGTATAAAAGTCGTCGTAGATGGCTCCTGCTCCGATACCATGACCATTAATTCTGGTGTACCACAAGGCTCGGTGCTCTCCCCGACGTTGTTTATCCTGCATATCAATGACATGCTCTCTATCGAGAGTATGCGTTGCTATGCGGATGACAGTACGGGTGATGAGCGGTACACTGAGCAACGGAATATCCCTCGGAGTACTCAGGAAAGAAGGGTTCAACTTGTGTCTGAAGTCGAGCGCTCTCTGGGGCGGGCCTCGGAATGGGGTGAACGGAACCTAGTCCATTTCAACCCCTCAAAGACACAAGTTTGCGCGTTCACTGTAAAGAAGGACCCGTTTATCATGGCGCCTCAGTTCCAAGGAGTAACTCTCCCAATTTCTGAGAGTATTGGGATTCTCGGCGTCAAAATATCGAGCAAAGTCCAGTTTGGGAGTCATTTGGAGGACAAAGCCAAATTGGCAAGCAAAAAGTTGGGCGGCCTGAACAGAACCAGGCGGTGCTTCACACCGAGACAGCGTCTTGTGCTATACAAAGCACAAGTTCGTCCTCATGTGGAGTACTGCTCACATCTCTGGGCAGGTGCGCCCAAATATCAGCTAGACCCACTTGACTCCCTGCAAAGACGGGCTGTTCGAATCGTCGGGGATCCCAATCTTACGGACAGATTGGAGTCGCTGGAGCAGCGGAGAGACTTTGGGTCACTCTGTGTACTCTACCGACTCTTTCACGGGGAGTGCTCCGAGGAACTGTTTGACTTGGTACCACCGTCACCATTCTACCAACGTACCACTCGACATCGCAGCAGGGTTCATCCATTTCACCTGGAAACGTTATGGTCTTCAACTGTACGTTTCCAGCGATCATTTCTCCCACGTACGTGCAAGCTCTGGAATGAACTACCTGCTGCTGTGTTTCCCGAGCGCTATGACATGTCCTTCTTTAAACGAGGTTTAAGAAGAGTATTTCCTTCACGTTAAATCAATAAAAATAAATATCGGTCAATAAAAAAAAAATAATAATTAAATTTGAATAGAAAAAACAAATCCACGACCTGTGTGTGAATGACTTACGGCACGGACACGTGGTCCCTAAATGTGGGCCTCATAACTAAGCTCAAAATCGCTCAGCGTGCTATGGAGCAGGCTATGTTTGGGATTTCTCTGCCAGATACAAACCGACTCCAACCAGTACAGAATTAACACGCTGAAGTGGCAAAAGGTAGTCACATCGCTCGACGAACTAACAACCGGCGACTACGTATCCGACGACACAGTGTAGGCTCTCCACAAGGTAGGCGGAAAACCTTTGCAGGTAGCACAGAACTGCACTTTGAGGGAGGCCCACGTCCAAGGGACAGCGATAGACTGAACCATGAATGAAGATGAATTTGAGTTCGAATATGGCAATAATTTTGACAGCATCAGCCACTGTTCAATCTGGAACGCACTACAACAGTCAAATATTAACTACAACCCTTAACCACTGACGTACTTATGTCGTACGTCGCCTAAATCTGTTTCAGTTTATTAATTGAATTTGCGCAGGAATTTATAGGCGATCATTTTATTACCTTCCTAACTATCAGTAACGTGGCCGACGCAGAAAAAAATTTACGTATGCGATGCTTCTAAATAAGTATTTTTGATGATAAGACGTATGTGATACGTATGGTCAGTGTTAGTGTAACACTTTTAGCGTGATTGTGTTTTTTTTTATTTATGGCTAAAAGGACCAGAATTATAAAAAAATACAACTGTGGAGTCTGCGTCAAGAAAAAAACTCCAAAATTCAATTCGGTAATATAGACGCGGATAAAACCATGGTATCTTGGCTCAATGTGTCTGATGAATCATCAGCAGATGACTGTTCATCTGGCATTGATTGATGGCATTCATTTTGATGAACTAGATATTTTGGACGAGAATGAAGTAGAAGAAGAGGCTGTGTCTAATTTACAATAACCGTCGGCTTCAGTGAACTTTGATTTTTTTTTATGATGATGACATTCCTCTCTCACAATTGAGTCGCGAAACCTACTCTGAAGTAAAAGCAGTAATATTCTTCAGGATATTAGATATTGCTGCGGCCAATTCTTCCATAATGTCCAATTATCCGTCTTCAGACTGCTCGTGGAGACTTGAAGAACTTTGAAAGAAATTAGTAAGGTAGGACCACATAGGAGTGGTAGGACTACACTGTTGACAGTTATCTGTCTACAGCCGCGGGCCGGTCCGTCCGGGGCAGTACCATGCTCTCGCAGAAAATCGACGTCTGAGTAGTAGCAATTTGTTACTGCGCTTCGTTCGATGAGCGAGAGAGCCGGAAGCCCAACTTTCTGAGGGTGATTGCGTGTGGAGGGTTTTGGTGGTGCCCTTGGTATCACCGAGCCTCAATGCACGCATTCACACTCCCTTCACTTTCTTCGCGGTAGGCAACGGCCTTGTAAAGGTCCATGAGCGGCAGCAACACTTACCATCAGGTGTACTGTTTACTCGTTTGCCACCGCTTGCAATAAAAAAAAAAAAAAGTAACACCACATCTTGAGCGAAGATACGCTACACCACAACATTCCCACGAACTCAAAGGCCTGATTGCCCGTATATCAGGAGAATAATTGGTATCAAAGTTGAAGCAGTGCTGCACAGCAAGTACTGCACAGATGGCTAAGATGGTTAAGATAGCGACCTACATTGCCAGTGTCGAGGGTTCGAATTATATGTTTGTAAAGTCCCCCGCAATACAAGGATTATTTCCTTAGTGCAGGGTGTTGTCTTAAAAAAAAAAAAAAAAAAAAAAAAAAAAAAAAAAAAAAAAAAAAAAAAGTAACATCTGAAGCTATCAAATTTCAGATTATGAAAAAAATGCCACCTCTGTTTCAAGCAGAAGCGACGTAAACCCGTTACGGGGGTCAAGCTTGCAGACATTCGGCCTGTATGCAGTGTTCAAAACCGACGTGCAATAATTGCTGTTAAAAACTCATTAGATATAAGATTTTTGGTAAAATTACATGTGATTCTTCTAAAATGATATCAATTTCGTCTAAAAAGAAAAGAATCAAGAAGTTTCTGTAATATGTACAATTTTTGATGATTTTATAAAATTGAGATAGTTTATTTCTATAGACGGATATTTAGTAATGAATAAATATTGTAACTACATTTAAAGTGTTTTTCGTTATTGTTCTATTCATTTTGAATATCTTAAGCCGTCTAATACAAAACAATCCTTACTAATATTATAAATGCGAAAGTAAGTTTGTTTGTTTGTTTATTTGTTTGTTTCTTACGCTTTCACACTTAAACCACAGAACCGATTTCAAAACTTCTTTCACCAATGGAAAACTATAATATCAGGGAGTAACATAGGCTTTATTTTATCCCGGTATTCCCATGGGAACTTAAAGAAGGAATTTAAAGACGTATGTCATAGGTACGTCAGTGTTAGTGTTACAAAATCACACGTCAGTGGTTAAGTGTTAAATACATTAATATCCTGAAATATATCTATATTTCCTATTGTGTCCATTCATTTAACTTTATTTGGTTATTAATCTGTATTTCGTTTCTTTGTTGTACTTTATCAGTCAAATTGGGAGGAGTAATTTTATTATCGTTGAATACTATTGCTTTGTGTAGGCTAGAAGTTAAGGCTTTTCTGTGAAAGTAAGTTGGTGATTTGTTTGTTGTGCAGGTTTAAAATATCAATAAGGCCACGGCCTCCATCCTTTCGTGTTAATGTCATTCTTTGAATACAAAACCTTGGGTGATGTTTTCTGTACCGAGTCATGGTGGTATTGATAGTTCGCTGCAAGGATTTTAATTCATTTTTTCTCCAATTGAGTATGCCAAATGAATAAGTGAGAATGGGGATTATTATTATTTAAGCAATAATAATATGGTATTGTAAGCCAATAATAATACGGTATTGTAAGCCAATTGCGCAATTAACAGGCAGGCTCATGCCCTGAATAAAAGTAATAGGACTAATCTGAAGTAATTCATGATTTAACTTAGTTCACTCCAGAATGCCGAATAAGGGTCTAGAGAATACAATGTTTATATATATCGTCTCCTAGGTCTGCAGCTACTTTAAGATGGCATATGGTATCTAGGGTTTGTTAATATTAACAAAAGATACTGATATCTTATCGGTAAAAGTAATACCATACCCGAAAACTGCACAAATAGTCGTCAAATGTAACATTACCGCGAACTTGCCTCGTTTGAGGCGATCCGGTCACAAGTACAAAGTTCTCACACCAGTAGTGCTTTATCCTGAATTGTACGCTTCAAATTAACGATTTTACAAACATGCTTACTGTTACGAGTTTAGCGTTTGATTGCAGTATGATAACTTCAGTTTACATTTCTAAAGTTCATATCTCTTAGTAAGTTAGAATAAATTATGTATCTCCTTCACATTGGATGTTGTCTTTATTCAATGAAAGTATCTGGGGTTTTAAAACGCCACTGTTAGTTTTAGGCCTTCTTTTTAGGGATGAGAGGGAAATTTATCAACTATGTCTTTGACTACTCGTGGTTAAAATACCGACTTACCAAGCCAGCGCATGGCTACGATTCACGGTGTAGGATAATAATTTTACGATCTATAAATTGTTGTTCTAAGTCTTGGTGTAATTTGCGTCCGTAAAATTATATGTTGCCCGTTTAAATTATTATTTTCTCCGTAATGCAACGATTATTTCCTTAGTGCAGGGTGTCTCTAAAAAAATAGCTCTCTAGTCAGATAGCTTAGCATAGGGATTAATAATGAGTTTTCCTTTTGAGACGGTGCTATCTGCATATCATAGGATATGCATTTTTTATCTTATCGTATATTAACAAGAACGAAAGTGGTATTTAAACACGGTTATCATGCCGATAAAAAAGAGGTTATGAAACAAAACAGCTTTCTTTGGCCAAAAAAAAACTTGCTCCACCTATGCACATAAAAGACAAAATGTGTTTCTACTTGTGTTCGTTATAGACTATGAATCTATGCATGGGCCCAAAACAGATTTTATTATTAAAGCAATAATGCTTAGATGGTTTTGGTTTTAGATCACTAACATAATGAGGAACCTATGAAAATAAACAATTGCCTGGTAGTTGGCGATAGAATTGATTTCAAGGAATTATATTTATATTTTATTAATTTATAAAGCAACATCTTTTGGGTGAGGTAGTAAGATTATAAAATAAAACAAAACAAATAAATGCTTTAAAAGTTGATTTTAATAAATAAAGCGGTTTTGTTTACATGGTTGTCTGGATTAATTGAAATGAGAATGTTTGTAAAAATTATAGCTCTGTCGAACATTTCGTCATTAACTCCTTCATATCTTGGCAATTGTCCGTATCCCTCCATTCAGAGCACTTCTGTGAGATAATAGTTAAAATTAATTGTTATGATGATATATTTTAGCTGCATTAATTACATAATTGTATTGTCAGTATGTTTTTAGGCTATGGTGTAGGCGCACGTCATCCGTTCCATCCGGGGCAATAAAGAAACAGCGCACGCCCCCATAACCCACCGTATTCCCTCGCCATCGCCCCTTGCCTGACCATTAGTACCGAATCCTTGACGTCCGTGGCTGATGCGCCGGATTACCCTTTCCGGTACTATTCCCCGTGGGCAGCATACAAAAATAATGTCACCGGGGTCTTGCTCCAGTCCAGTCACCTGCCGTTTTGTCTAGAGCAGCATTAGGCGTAGGTATCTCCGCCTGTGACGCTCCAGGCATTGGCGATGGAACGTGTCGCCGTAGAAGATTTTATACCGCGCAAAAGCCTTCGCCTCTCTCCGTGAGACTAATACCACGCAGAAGGTGATGACTGCGTCCCAGTTTCTGACGCTGTCAAGCATCATCTTGGCGATGGTCGGCACCGCCGATTGCGACGAGTTAACGGAGCTGCCCCTGCTGCTGTGGGTGCTGCATTATATCCTCGTCGCAATCGCAGTGGTAGCTGGACGGTGTGGCCTCCTTCCTCATGACCGTGTGCAGACCAGGTCAATACCTGCACTAATTACAATGAAACACCTCAAAACACCTCATACTGCCGATCTAACTACTCCATCAACATGAACTGCATGTTAGACTACAAAAGTGATGCATGAGAAACAACTGCATGTGGCCAGGTTGCGTATGTTGTGATGCATGTGCGGCGTAACAAAAATTGTTAAAATAAAGAGTGAACTTATAAGAGATAGTTGGAAAGTGGGACCAGTTGAATTGAAGAGTGAACGCTTTACGTGGTAGAAGCATGTGATGAGACGAAATAAAAGAAATATTGTGAGGAAAGTTAAAAGTAAAGCGTGGAAAGTTTTAGTGCGAATAAAAGATGGATGAATTATTTGAAGAATGCCATAGATAGAAAGACAGTGAACGAAAAGATGACATCTGATGAGGTTGTGTGAAAGAAAAGGAAATATTGTGTCCAACTCAAGTAATTGCGATAAAAGCAAGGTAAAAGTCATCATCATCATTTCAGCCTATCACCGTCCACCACTGGACGTAGGACTTCCTCATCTTACACCACAAAGTGTGATCCTGTGCCGCCTCCATCCAACGACGCCCAGCAACTTTCACCAGGTCGTCGGCCAACCAAGTTCGTCCTACACTGCGTTGACCGATACGTGGTTGACCCTCGAGAACCTTTCTTCCCCAGCGGTTGTCGGTTCGTCGAGCGATATGGCCTGCCCATTGCCACTTCAGCGTGCTAATACTTCGTGCTAAGTCGGTTATACCTGTTTTTCTGTAGATTTCCGTATTTCAGATTCTATCTCACAGAGAAATCCCGAGCATAGCCCACTCCATAGCACGCTGAGCAACTTTGAGCCTTATTAGGAAGCCTACATTTAGAAACCACGTTTCCATGCCGTAAGTTATCACTGGTAACACACACTGATCGTAGACCTGTGTTTTCAAACACTGAGGTATGTTGGACGACAAGATCCTCCTAAGTTTCTCGAACGCTGCCCAACCGAGTTGGATTCGTCGGCTGATCTCAAATTTGGATCTACCTAACTGGACTGTTTGTCCTAGGTAAACATAATGTTCGAAAACATCGAGAATTGCATTGCCAACTAGGACCGGTACAGCAATGATTTCGACATTTCACATGACTTTCGTCTTGTCCATGTTTATTCGTACATCCACTAGTTGGGCTACCCTGCTGAGGTCGTTGAGCATGATGCCAGGTAAAATTGATAATGATTAATTATAGAATAGATTAATATTTACCTTAAGTAATTGAAAGTGGACACATAGTTTTAATTTGAATAGCTCGCACATATCTGGCGCACCATATTTTGATAAATCAGAACTATCGCTTAGACATTTTTCTTTAATAAGGACCAATATTTCAGGATCCTTATCCAGATTTTTATCGAGTACTTCCATAAAAGCTTTTTTATCTAATTTTCCGTCTGAGAAAAATCCTTTTTTCTTCGCGATACATTCATCTCGAGCGCACTAAAAACACAAAATTATTTTAATACTGTTATACATCGAGCGACAACTAAAGATAGAGGTAATCGTAGTTTTCATATAATTACATTTAGTGATATACTAAAAAGGTTAATCATTCGTCATCATCATTTCAACATATCGCCGTCCACTGTTGGACGTACGTTTCCCTCATGTTACGCTGCAAAGTGCGGACCTGTCCCCCTGCATCCAACGACGCCCAGCAACTTTCAACAGGTCGTCGGTTCACCTAATGGAGGGGCGTCCTACACTGCGTCGTCCGATACGTGGTCGTCACTCGAGAACCTTTCTTCGTCAGCGGTTGTCGGTTCGTCGTGCGATTTGTCATGCCCATTGCCACTTCAGTGTGCTATTTCCTCGTGCTATGTCAGATACACCCGTTCTTCTGCGGATTGCCGTATTTCAGATTCTATGTCGCAGACAAATCCCGAGCATCCCCCACACCATAGCACGCTGAGCAACTTTGAGTCCTGTTATAAGGCCTACATTTAGAGACCACGTTTCTGTACCGTAAGTCATCACTGGTAATAAAGGTGATTAAAAAATGATGTATTTATTATCCGGGTGGTGACGGTGTAACAATACACTTTACTATTCTCGATTTGGCCATAATGTCACAAAGGATGACTTGAGGGATATAATATGCTTATAACACAAATGAAAAAAAAAGGCAAACGTGTAATAACGGAAGGAGGCGGCGGATCGTGTGCGAGTAGAGCTCCTATTCGGCGACACGGTCCGCCGCCGGCGACTCGGGCGGCGCAGGCGCGAGTATCTGCGCCTAATGCTGCCCTAGCCGAGGCCGCGGGTGATCGGACCGGGAATTGTCCGTCACCCGCGGAGAGGCTGACCGCGCGACGGCGACCGACGTCCCAGGACGTCGAGAGGTGAGGTTACCCGAAAGAGTATTCCGTCGGGCCGACCACTGACAAGTCACATCTGCTCCGGTGGTAGGCCCAACAACGAGGTGACGTGGGTACGGGTGGGTTATGGGCCCGCGCGCCGTCCTTTCGTCGCTCCGGATGGACGGGACCGCGCGTGCGCTTACCATAGTCCACCCATAAAAAAAAAGTGTAATAAGAACTCTATAAATCTAAATCTCTATACCAACCTATCTGACGAGCGTGGTATCATCATCATCTTAGCCCATATACGTCCAACTATTGGGCTCAGGTTTCTTCCATTATGGAAGGGAAATTGACCTACTACTGGTCAGACATGATGGCGTAGGGTTCATTTTGAGTTTTCCTTCCTTGCATCAATGTTATCAACATATTATATTCCTCGTCTTTTACGACACCCACGAGAGAGAGTAGTGAATTATATTTTTACTCTGTTACCACACGGAAAAGCATGGTATCAATGTCCCTTCTATTATGGAAGAAGCTCGAGTCCAGCAGTGGAACGTTCATGAACCGAGGTGTTGATGACTGACTGTATAGACGACGGAGTCATAACTCGATTTCTAATGCCAAATATGATAGATTTCATTCAGACAGTTATTTGTATTTATTAATTGTATGTTTGATGTATAAGTGTGTGTGTGTGTGTGTGTGTGTTCGTATTTATTCAATAACTCGTTTTTGGTCGTAGTTCGGTATTAGTTTATACTTTTATTATTGCTTTATATCAAACGTATTCATCCTTATCACCCTGCTCTTATCAAAATTACTTGGAGTTGAATCAATATATAATCTTCTGTCATAGTTCATATTGCAATTTTGGTAATACTTTTACGAGGTGCTGCCTGCTTGACGTTAACTCTTCTTGCAAATGTATTGTTGACGATCAGATCAGAAGGAGTTGGCTCAAGCCGATAAAAAATATTAGTCGTCTTTTACAGTAATGTAAGGATTGGTCGTGTTCGTAATCATCACCACAGCTTAGTAGTATTTTTCATATGTATAAAGTATGTATTTAATGAAGTATATATATGTATTTAATAAGGTAATTTTCTCAAATGGTTAAAAGTATAAAAACTACTCGAAATTAGTCAATTATATACTTACTGAAGGAGGTTTCATTGGTATTTGAAAGCATTCTTTCATATCACCTTCGCCTGTTTTCATAATTTCTTCCTCAAGAGGTCGACCATACTTCATTGAACAGCAACGCATATATTCCTAATATCAAATAAATTAAATGTAACTGGAATTTGTCCACACTTTTGTAAGATGATTGCCTAACTCATCTCACTTTTCTTAAGAATTGTATATGTTTCCAGCTTTTAAAATCTGATAATTATTTGTTCCAGAGATTTTAACTCAATAATCTTTTAAAAGTTTTTTATTTTGAGATATTAACATAAATGTATTCAGATCAAATCAAGTGATCAAAATTTATAAATAAACTGTATCTACAGTAATTGGCGAAATCTTGTAAACGCCATAATATATAAAAAAAAAAACTGTATCTACGGCAACGTGTCAAGCCCGGTGCCGCACTGAAATCATTTCCAGTCCCTTTTTTTCCGCTTTATGACTCAAAAACCATTCAATTTAAACTATATAAGCTAGTACTCTAATTTTTATAAACACAGTTGAAATATTTAGATATTATTGTCCAAAAATCGTAATTTTTATGTCTTACTGACTGACACAAGACACTTCAAAAGCTTAACCCGTAATGGGTTATATCTAAAAATTATGTTTTTGCATAATATATGTATGTAATTAATTGTAACGGAAAAAAAATATTTCTTCTTAGTAGAAGAATAAGATTCATCATCAAAAGTTTTACCGTTTTATAGGTATTAATTTAAATTAAAATTATTTCGACGTCCCCCTGCATCAAGTCGGTAATGTGCTATTATGGACTTTTTGCTTTTATGTTAAAATCGTAATCTATGGGTATACATATTGTGAATTTTTGTTATAATTATCCTACTTATATTATCGGAGATATTTGGAATAACCATTTTATTGTAGGGGAAAATTGTAAATACATTAATAACGAGAAAAATATCATTACACATTAATACAAAAGCGATTTTCTTTTCGGTATTAAGTAAGTTGCTATTACTGGGTTATTGTAGTGAATAACTTGCAGTTATTTCCGATAAAAGCATATGCCATATTTATTTCGTATTTAATTCGTAAAACATAATACATTTAGTAAACAAAGGTACGCTAAAAATCTTTAGGTCCCACGTCCGTGTTTAAGGTAGGTTTGTGGTGAAAAATTTAGTTCATCTGAAAAGCAACGCGTATTCAAAAACTTTTATGGTCTCGTTGATCGGAAACTTCAATGGTTGTATTTAAGTAAACATGTAAAGACATGTTTACTTAAATACAACCATTGAATTGCGAAGTCAATCTAGGTACTTAAAACTTAAAAGATTTTTAATATTGATATGGTTACTATAGGAAGTTGTTAGGTTAGCTAATATAATAACGTAATAACTTAAGACAGAAGGTCCCTTAAGTAAGGACTGAATAAATTAACCGACTTGGTATTACATGGATCTCACAACTTTTTATGGTAGATGAATTGAGTTGCGAGACTTGGTTTTTTTATAAGTTATGTTTTTGATGCATCTCATTTCTTTTCGCAGATTGGGACAATCTGGGAAAAGAAGGAGGAGATGTGGAAATAATAAAATTTGATTGGTTTATTCATACTCATTTCTTCTAATCTCCCCCTCCTCTCCGCTTTGGTGGCAACCGAGACTTATGACTATTAGTGTTCTTTCGTTCATGTCAACTTCAGGCAATTTAGTCTCTTTAATAGTTTAGGAGATTTTGGTACAAGTGCATAAGATATATCCGATTCTTGCTATTTCATTCTGTGATTGACCATTTTACAAGTTACGTTTGATTGACCACTTTACAAAACTTGTATACTTTAATAATTGGTTTCTCTGTTTACATACATCTATGTTGGCCTACCCTCAACTCATCATCACTCCCTTTGCGCAGTTTCGCGTTAAAGTCTACTTTAACCACCGTGAAGTAGGTTTTAGACGAGTGTATGGCTTTCGTCATGTTCTTGTAAAAGTTTGCCACCTTTGGGACGGTTGATCGCCCCAATGTAGAAGAAAGAGTTTTTGATAATCCTACAATGTCCCGTCGGATTTTGCGCAATACCTGTTCCAGCTCGATCATCTTCTCATTGTAATCGCCACGATTGGCAGGCGGGTTGGCGATCGCAGTGAGATATTATACATTTCCCTGGAAAGAGCTGTTACCCACTCTTCTGGTGAATCCTTACCCGGTTCTTAGGACTCCCACAGACAGGCAAGGGGTGGCGAGAATTATATTCGTATCTCGTATGTTATACTTACATATACAGCTACATTGATTCATTTACTGCAAATGTAACTTATTAATCCTATATATTCATATAGGATTACAAAATGCCCAATTGCATGCATTTATGCAGTAAATGTATCTAGGCAACTGGACCGAAAAATTATCACTTTAAGTCATATTTAGAGATAGGAAACACTTTTGTAATAGGAGAAAAACAAGCAATTGTGTTTTAAACTTACAAAGTACATATTATATGTTTTTTCTAATAAATATGTTTTAGAATAATCTATAGAACTTAAGACAAATTTTTATCTCAAGTCTGTTGTCAGTGAAGTTGACAACCTACCATAGTTATTATAATGTTGAACTTTTTCACATTTATGTTTTTACCAGATGCTTATATAACGTTATTTTTAGCAAAGTTATGTTCAAGTAGCTTTATTTAGCAGTAATCCGTGCAAAATCATATACTGGTTTGAAACAGTATGGGCTATTCATTTTTATTTGCAGCGCGATAACTGCTTAAGGGTGTGGTTGAGTACGAACTGTATGTAGCAAAATACTTCAGTATCAGGGTAATTTATTTATATAATATAAATATATATACATATGCACTAAAATATCAGAAGATAAAAATGAAATTTACTTACTGGATGCAAAATGGTATTACATTCATTCTCCTGGGCGTTGGCCTGAAATGTATAATTTTACACATTATACATCTTTCCATTGGGAATATGTGAGATCGACATTTACAGAATTACGGAAACAATATTCAATAGAAAATGTTTGATAAAATTCTTCGTTCAAAAAAAAAAATACTTACCGACGCTGCAATTACAAATAGTACAAGTAACACTGTGTAGTACATGACGTCTGTTGTGTCAAACTGACCGGTATAATCGTGATCATCGCTCACTACTATTTATATGTAAGTTCTGAATTCGTTTATTCATTTTAACCGCTAAAGACCAGAAAATTATCGCATTATATTGTTGACATGACATCACATCCTTTTTTTAGTAATAATATATGTTGAATAAAGGTTAAAACAATTAATTTATTGGTGGTAATCGTTTTTAATATTTGAACTTGGTGTTTAATGGGTGACTAGGCAATAATACTATAGTGTTATCAAGTAGTACTTGCGGCCTCTTATGTACCGCTAATTTGGGTATATCTTAATTATTAACAGACTTGATTATAGTTTTATAATTGAATTGGTAATTTTATAAAGTATTCTACAGAGGAGGCTGATATAGAGGAAGTCAACATAAAGGAGGCCTACAATGGACAGCAAAAGTGATAATAATAAATAATAAACAGAGTCTTACTGCCTAAGCAGTAAGACTCTGTTAGCTCACTGTAAGTCTGAAACACTTAAAAATATCAAGAAAGTATTGAATGTCCATATATTATTAAAAGAAAACAAATGTATTTTACTACCTAAAATAGTATTGTCATTTATCGTGTTCATAACTATAGAATTTATTCCATTAAACGTTCACGCAATTACCTGAGACAGAATCTTTGAATGACGTCAAGATTAGAAAATAAGTTTTAAGTTGCAATATTAATTTTAAATTTATTTGACATGTCGATGTGAGTAGAATAGGATAAATGAGAGGTATTTTTTTTTTGGGGTTGGGCCACGGTCAGCGCACCCTCCGCCCGACTTCGTCCGGGGCGACACACAGTGTACTGCCTAGAACAAGCTAGGTGGACAAAAGTCACTCTTAAATTTCCGGAAACAGGTGGTTAATTCAGGTAAACAACACCCCCAAACCTCTAATTCCAAGAATAGTTTATGTCTAATATTCCAGAATTATTAGTGATAGGCTTACAATGCGAGGTAAAGAAGGACCCGTTTGTCATGGCGCCACAGTGCCAAGGAGTAACTCTCCCAATTTCTGAGAGTATTGGGATTCTCGGCATCAAAATATCGAGCAAAGTCCAGTTTGGGAGTCATTTGGAGGACAAAGCCAAATTGGCAAGCAAAAAGTTGGACGGCCTGAACAGAACCAGGCGGTGCTTCACACCGAGACAGCGTCTTGTGCTATACAAAGCACAAGTTCGTCCTCATGTGGAGTACTTCTCACATCTCTGGGCAGGTGCGCCCAAATATCAGCTAGACCCACTTGACTCCCTGCAAAGACGGGCTGTTCGAATCGTCGGGGATCCCAATCTTACGGACAGATTGGAGTCGCTGGAGCAGTGGAGAGACTTTGGGTCACTCTGTGTACTCTACCGACTCTTTCACAGGGAGTGCTCCGAGGAACTGTTTGACTTGGTACCACCGTCACCATTCTACCAACGTACCACTCGACATCGTAGCAGGGTTCATCCATTTCACCTGGAAACGTCTTCAACTGTACGTTTCCAGCGATCATTTCTCCCACGTACGTGTAAGCTCTGGAATGAACTACCTGCTGCTGTGTTTCCCGAGCGCTATGACATGTCCTTCTTTAAACGAGGTTTAAGAAGAGTATTTCCTTCACGGTAGGCAGCGGCCTAGCTGTGCCCCTGGTATTGCAAAGGTCCATGTGCAGCAGTTTCACTTACCATCAGGTGTGCTGCTTGTTCGTTTGCCACCGTTGGCAATAAAAAAAAGGTAATTGAGTCGCATGTAATTAAAGCATTTATATAAGTTACTTCTGTACGACACTTTGAGCAATATCTTATTGTTGCAGTTAGTGGTTTCTGCAAGTTTTTAGTAATGAATTTTACAACTGAAGGTTAGTACTACACATTTTGACTATATTTAATCATATTGTTAACAAATTTGTATATCTAAAATGTATCTGAAAAGACATTAAAATTTATTGCGTATTATTAAATAGTTTTAGACTTAAATGGACTGGGAACAACTTGTACACTTTTGTAGACGGGCTAAATTATGATTTCATCTTTAGTTCGCTTAGTTCAATGAAATATAAATCTATTTTAAATCAACACAAATGAGTACAAATACTTTTTTTTATTTTTCAGAATATTTTTTATCAAATAAAGATATAAGAAGTTTCTTGTCTATTTTTCCGTCTGAGAAAAATCCTCTTTTCTTTGCATTGCATTCTTCCCGATCACACTAAAAAAAATATTAAAATTATTATTTATAAAGCAATATAAACGTCATTTCCGTGTGGTAACGGGGTAAGAATATAAACTTGAAATAAAACCCTATACTAATACGTCTGGGGTACTACGCCAGAAACCTCCGCGTGGTGTACCCTGGGCACGAGCGACAATTTCTTGGACTGCTCTCTGGAATTGTCGCTCGTGGCAAATATCTGGCCCGAGGGGGGGCCCAGTTTGTGGGATGCCCCAAATTCGCTCCATGCCCTCTAATTGTAGAGGGTATTGGATGCGAAAATTCGACGGGTCCAGTCACTCATTCATTTGAGGACTGGGCAGGCATTTGCCAACCGCGACAAATCGTAGACCTGATTCTTGCTTCGGGACATTTGTCTTGAGGCCTAGATTCAGGAGCGAGGGTCTTGGCTTAACCGCCTGGACCGCGAGGAAGAAAACCTCTATAAAACAATCACCCAGAATCCTAAGTTCTGGCGCGCGGTGAGAGGATGCATGGCTGATGGGTTGTTCAGTCGTTAGCGCGCCCCCAGCCAGGGTACCTGCGGACCCCCTGTGTTGGGATACAAATGTACGCTTACCCGGGTATCGGGATCTCTGCCCGGGTGGACCGTTATTTCTCCCATACTCGTGGGAACCTTATGGATTTCTTGTACAATAAAGATGCAGATAGGAGGGGTGAGATGCCCAAAACCACCACTAACGGGGAGCCTAGTTCCCACGCTAAAGCCTTGCCAGGCTACTGCAACTCTGGCACAGACGGGAGAGATGCTTCGTCGGACTGCAGTTCCGCACTGGAGGCATCCAAATCAGCCGAGGGCCCAGCGAAAATTGAGGCTCGAAAGAAGAAGAGGGGGGGGAAACCCACCCCCGCAACGGAGCGCGCCAGGCGACGCGCTGCGAAACTGCGACGGGCGGAGCAGAGGACACGGGGGGCTGCCGATGTTCCGCCCAGCGATGGTAGCGTATCTGACGCTGACAGCAACGCGACGGCGGAGACCGATGGGACTGCAGAGCAGTCAATGGACGAGGGCGGCAGTGCCGCAGGGCCTTCTGATGTGATGGAGAGTCCAGCCGCTCAGGCCGCCGGGGGGCCTGCGTCATGTTCTGCGGCCCTGACAGTGAGGGAGGAGGCCCTCCCCCCACAGGTGCGGAAGCGCCCCCTGCACAAGGGTGGCAGCACTGCATCTGACTCGGAAGGGAGTGGAGACATCATGCCTCCTCCCAAAGTGGCAACCTCACACAGGGGTCGCAGAGGGCGTGGGGCTGCGGTGGCGGCGAGGACTGGGGCTCCGTCTCCGGTAAGCCAGGCTGCAAGGATAGTGGGGGATCCTCCAACCACAGGAGTGGCGGCCCTGCAGGCTGAAAATGCCCGCCTCAGTGGCGAGGTATCAGGTCTGCAGGAGCACAATAAGAAGCTGGAGACGGAGCTGGCGGCGGTGAAAAAGGAGAACCGCAGGTTGGCCAAAGAAATGGCTGACCTACGGGCCCAAGTCGCGCGGCTGACGCCCGCCGCGCCGAATGCAGGGCCACCGAAGCCAACCCTGCCACCGACGCCGGCGACGAGGGCTGTCGCTGCCACCCCCCCTGCTCCGTCGACTCGCGCCACGGGACGTACCCCTGTCCCGGCTGCAGAGGTGCCACTTCCCGTAGTAGACGGCGTGTCGGATGAGGCGATGCGCGCCATTTTCACCAGAGTTGGTCGGATGGTCGAAGCGCGCATTGAGGCCGTGGAGGCGAGACTCCCTCCTGAGGCACCTCTCCGGCCGCCACTCGCTGCGGACAGGGCGAGGGCAGCGCGGGCGACGGTAGCATCGAGTCCCACCCCGTTACCATGCCAGGGTGGCCGCGTGGCCAGCTTTGCGGCGGCCGTGGCTGGGCCTAAGGGTCCCGCCACAACAAAAAAGGCGAGGGTGGCGCCAGCTCCTGCCATACCGCAGTCGGTGCCCGCAACGATACCGCAAGCACCGGCTAGCGGGCCCGTGACTGCGCCCGCTGCGCTCAGCGCTGCTGCCATGCTGGAACAGGGTTGGCAGGTAGCTGAGTGGAGCAGAAAGGCTCGCGGTCAGAAAAGGAGGGCGGCAGCCAAAAACGCCGCGGAAGCTGCTGCTCCCCAGGCGGGAGCCGGAAAAAAGAAGAGAGGCAAGAGGTCGCGCAAGGGGCTCCGGCCGCCAAAATCAGCCGCAGTTGTTATTACTGTGCTGCCTGAGGCGGCTGAGAGGGGCCTAAGCTACGAGGCCGTCCTGAGTCGCACCCGGCGGGAGTTAGACGTCTCTGACATTGGAGGCGTCGAAGCTAGGACCCGCAAGGCCCAGACAGGGGCTCGGATCCTGGAGTTCTCTGGGGCCGAGGGCGCCAAGGCGGCCGACAGTTTGGCCACGAAGTTGCGGGGTCTGTTCGAGGAGGAGGGTGGCGTCCGAATCGCCAGGCCCGTAAAGTGCGCCGAAATGCGCATTACGGGTCTGGACGATTCCGTGACGGTGGAGGACGTCCGGGAGGCTATCGTGGCTAGAACCGGATGTGCCTCGGACACCGTCCGAATTGGCGCCATCCGCCCTGGTCCGGGCGGTGTCGGTGCCGCCTGGCTGCGGTGCCCGGTGGAGTCGGCCAAGAAACTGGCCGACTCAGGCAGGCTCCTCGTGGGCTGGAGCTCGGCGCGGGTGACCGTGCTGGAGTCCCGGCCTGCGAGGTGCTACAAGTGCATGGCGGTCGGACACACTCGGCCGACATGCACTAACTGCTTTGACTGCAGCGACCTTTGTTTCCGCTGCGGTCAACCCGGGCATAAGGCGGCATCCTGCGCCGCCACCCCCCACTGCCCCGCATGTGCGGCTGGCAATAGGCCCGCGACACACCGCATGGGGGGCAAGGATTGCAGACCCCCGGCTTCGGCCCCAAAGGGGCGGAGCGGCCCGACGACCCCGGCCGCTCCGGTCCTTAGCGCGACCCGAACGCCCGCCAGCGTGGAGGAGGTGATGGATACGGCCCACTAATGGCGACCGAATCCTACCACCTCCTGCAGGCCAACCTCAACCACGCCGCCGAGGCACAGGACGTTTTCCTGCAAGCCATGGCGGAGTGGTTGATCGGTGCAGCCGTAGCCGCGGAGCCGTACGTGGTGCCTGACCGGCCCAATTGGCTGGGCAGCAGTGACGGCTCTGTGGCAATCGTCGTCTCCACGTCGTGGCATTCCCCGCCTTTGTTGCTCAAGGACAGGGGCGATGGGTATGTCGCGGCGGGATGGGGAGAGGTTACGCTATTTGGTGTTTACTTCTCCCCTAACAGGAGCGCGACGGATTTCGGGGCCTTCCTCACCATCCTGGGGGCCTCGATACGGCGACTAGCACCGCGCCAAGTCTTCGTTCTGGGGGACTACAACGCCAAGTCCACGGCGTGGGGGTCCCCCAGGACGAATGCCCGCGGGCGGGCGGTCGAAGAGAGGGCGGCGGCACTGGGCCTCTGTTTGCTGAACAGGGGCTCGGTGCAAACGTGCGTGCGGCAGCAGGGCGGGTCGATAGTGGACTTGTCGTTCGCTAGCCCTAATGTCGCAGCACGTGTGAGGAGCTGGTGCATCCAGGAGGAGGTTGAGACCCTATCCGACCACCGATACATCCGGATAGAGGTCTCCCGGACCCTCCTGCAGCCCAGCAGGGGTCACACGGCGGACGGAGCTCCCGCGTTTCCGCGGTGGGCTGTGGGTCGATTGGATCGGGACCTGTTGGCGGAGGCAGCCATCGTTCAGTCATGGCTGTCCTCACCGCCCCAGGCGGACGGGGTGGATGCCGAGGCTGGCCGCATCCGCTGTGCATTAACGCAGATCTGCGATGTGGCCATGCCCCGTGTGCGGCGCCTGCCCCCGAAGAGTGCGGTCCCCTGGTGGTCTCGAGAATTGGCGGACCTTCGGGCCGCGTGCATACGTGCCCGGAGGGCCTACACCCGCAGCCGAGCGCGTCACCGCGACGCTGAGCGGGAGGGCCAGCTGTACGAGGCTTACCGCAGTGCGCGGTCTGCCTTCAGGCTGGCCGTCCGTACCGCCAAGGACGTTAGTCGGCGGGAGATGCTGGACAGTCTCGAGCGTGACCCCTGGGGTCGCCCCTACCTCGCGGCGCTGAACAAGCTCCGCGGGCGGGGCCCCCCCCTCACCGAGACTCTCCAGCCCAGCCTCCTCACCAGAGTTGTCGAGGACCTCTTTCCACGGCGGGTGGAGCACACGCCCCCGATCATGGCTTCGCCGGACAGCGACCGGGAGGCCGACGATGAAAGTGCTCCGCCCATCACGGAGCCGGAAATGGGGGCGGCGGTGGCGCGTATGCGAGTCAAATCCACCGCCCCCGGGCCCGACGGTATTCCGAACCGTGTGCTGGCCCTCGTCCTTGAACACCTGGGACCACGCCTCAGGGGACTGTTCGACGCTTGTTTGTCGTCCGGACAGTTCCCTGGGTGCTGGAAAGAGGGGAGGTTGGTTCTCCTGCCGAAGCCGGGACGGTCTCCCGAGTCAGCCTCGGCCTACAGGCCCATCGTGCTGCTCGATGATGCGGGCAAGCTGCTGGAGAGGGTGTTGGCTGCCCGCATCGAGCGGCACCTCGTCGGGGACGGGCCTGATTTGTCGGACGCCCAGTTTGGTTTTCGGAGGGGGCGTTCGACGATCGCGGCCCTGCTGCGCCTGAAGGCCGTGGTAGCGGAGGCCGTCACCGGCGGAGGAGTCCTGTTGGCGGTGTCCCTGGACATCGCCAACGCCTTCAACAGTCTGCCATTCAGCTGCATCAGGGAGGGGCTGAGGTATCACGGGGTGCCCGTGTACCTCAGGCGGCTGGTGGCAGACTACTTGGAGGGGCGCAGCGTCCTCTACGTTGACCGAGTAGGGGACGTTGTGCGAACGCCCATGACGTGTGGTGTCCCACAGGGGTCGGTTCTGGGTCCGACCCTGTGGAACATCGGCTACGACTGGGCGTTGAGAGGAAGCCTCCCACCCGGGCTGGGTGTAATTTGCTACGCCGACGATACACTCGTCACAGCCCGGGGTGGGACGGTGGAGGAGGCGGCTAGAGGAGGCGGCACGCCTGGCAACTCTCGGCACCGAGGAGATTGTCAGGCGGATCGAAGCGCTGGGGTTGAGGGTAGCCCTGGAAAAGACGGAGGCCCTTTTGTTCCATGGCCTCCGTACCGCCGGGCCTCCCGCCGGCGCTTCGATCATCGTGAAGTCGGTCACCATCAGCATCCAGGCTCACATGAAGTACTTGGGCCTGGTGCTCGACGGGCATTTTTGGTTCCGGGAGCATCTCCACCGACTTGTTCCCCGGCTTGTCGGCGCGGCGTCCGCCCTTTCGCGGCTGATGCCGAATGTGGGCGGACCCAGCGCTACGTGCCGACAGCTGTACGCGGGGGTGATCCGGTCAATGGCTCTGTACGGCGCACCGGTGTGGGCGGGGTCCCTGACCGTCCGGCTGAGGGCCCTCTTGAGGCGACCACAGAGGGTAATGGCGGTCAGGGCCATACGCGGTTACCGCACCATGTCGACGGAGGCAGCGTGCCTCTTGGCCGGAACTCCCCCGTGGGACCTGGAGGCGGAGATGCTCGCCGACATTTATCGGCGGGTGTCGGAGACGCGCGCCCGCGGCGGTATGGTCTCCCTGCAGGAGATCACCGCCTGGCGGGTCGACGCCCGCCGTGGAGTCATTGCCCGTTGGGCAGTCCGGCTGGAGAGTCCTCGGTACGGTGTCAGGACCGTCGAGGCCTTCCGGCCGGTGCTGATGGAGTGGTTGGAGCGGACGCACGGGGTGCTTTCCTTCCGACTGGTGCAGGTGCTGACGGGGCACGGATGCTTCGCAAAGTACCTGCACAAGATTGTCAGGAGGGAGAGCACACCGTCCTGCCACCACTGCAGTTGCGACGAGGACACGGCGCAGCACACGCTCGAGGAGTGTGCTGCGTGGGAGGGGGAGCGCCGTGAACTCGTCGCGATTATCGGTGCCGACCTGGCGCTGCCGACCATCGCCAGGGAGATGCTCGTCAGCGTCAGGAACTGGGACGCGGTCGCCGCCTTCTGTGAGGCCGTTATCTCACGGAAGGAGGCGGCGGATCGTGTGCGAGTAGAGATCCTATTCGGCGACACGTTCCGCTGCCGGCGACTCGGGCGGCGCAGGCGCGAGTATCTGCGCCTAATGCCGCCCTAGCCGAGGCCGCGGGTGATCGGACCGGGGAATTGTCCGTCACCCGCAGTGTGGCTAACCGCGCGATGGCGACCGACGTCCCAGGATGTCGAGAGGTGAGGGTACCTGAAAGGGTATTCCGTCGGGCCGACCACTGACGACAAGTCACATCTGCTCCGGTGGTCGGCCCAACAACGAGGTGACGTGGGTACGGGTGGGTTATGGGCCCGCGCGCCGTCCTTTCATCGCCCCGGACGGACTGGACCGCGCGTGCGCTTACCATAGCCCACCCATAAAAAAAAAAAAAAAAAAAAAAAAAAATACTAACACGTCTAACCAGCGTGGTATAGAAGTCAATTTTTTCCTGTTATGAAGAAGACTCGGGCTCAACAGTGAGATGTAAACGAGGTGAAATGATGATGACGGTGATACAAAGGTATATATCGGCAGCGGCCTTGTAAAGGTCCATGAGCGGCAGCAACACTTACCATCAGGTGTACTGTTTGCTCGTTTGCCACCGTTTGCAATAAAAAAAAAAATATATGTTTGTAACCTCATATGCAACTACTGTTATATTCAAAGAGATTATAGATATTGAGTCTGGGTGTTATTTGTATCCGATACTATGTTTGTAAAGTTCCTCAACACATGGATTTAGATTCCTTACATATTTTCTGAACAGATTAAACTTAATCTGCTTCGTGGTGGCAACTACGAATGCTAACAATCCTGACATTACTCGTGGATGTCGTAGAAGATACCTAAGAACTTTACATCAAGGTGGACGAGTTACAGTTTAGTCTTATGCATATGCCGTATGGTCGTAAACTATATTCCCAAAGAGGGCTGACGTCGGCTAGCTGGTCATAAAATATTGCTAAAACTGTTGCAACATGTACGATGGATATTGTGTGGATAATACATATTGCGTCGACCCCATGTAATATTTTCCTATTTTCCACTGCTATGCTCTGACCTCCTCCTTATAGGAGGGAATATGACCTGCTATATCACGTAAGTCAGACGTGTTGACATAAGGCTTAATTTCGATTTGCCTTCTCTTGTATTGATATTTTCTGTTTACATCAATGATGTCAAGTGTGCACGTGTCCTCTAGTTGTATTTTATAGAAGTTTCATCATCTCGGCTCATATACGCCCCACTGCTAGGCTCCAACGTCCTCTATAATAGAAGGGAAAGGTAACCTTACTATACCTTGCTGGTCAGAAAGGTTGGTATAGGGTTTTGGTTCATGTTTTTCGTCACTGCGTCGTGCATAGATGTTATATGTGTATTATATCCCTAAGTAGTATTTTACCACATCCAGGGGCAAGTTTTTTTTTCCTTTTTTTTACGGGTGGGCTATGGTAAGCGCACGCGCGGTCCAGTTCATCCGGGGCGATGAAAGGACGGCGCGCGGGCCCATAACCCACCCGTACCCACGTCACCTAGTTGTTGGGCCGACCACCGGAGCAGATGTGACTTGTCGTCAGTAGTAGACATGTTGGTATAGGGTTTTATTTTGTGTTTTCCTTCTCTTGCACAGATGTTATGTGCATTTTATATCCCATAGTCGTCTTGTACGACATCCACGGGCAAGATAAGGAGTGCTGAATTGTATTCTTACCCCGTCACCACACGGAAGAAAATGCAATTATCAAAAGAAATTAAAAACATAAACAATTATGGTCTTTATATTATGTACTCTTTTTATACTCTCTTTTTATAAAGAGATAAACAGATTATTAATACCTTCAAATCACATTTCATTATGCAATTTAAGTCCTACGAAATAAGTATCACTTCGATTCCAGTAAAAAGAAACGAGTATGGCTACATTACTCTATTTGGCAATTCATAATTTTCTGAGCATAAAATTTAGTAACACTTTTGGTTTTATTTTATACTAGCAACACGCCCTCGCTTTGCTTCCGTTTCAGTCACTTTACCCGCGTAGTTCCCAATCCTGTGGGAGTACCGAGATAAAATATAACCTAAGTTACTCCCTGATATTATAGCTTTCCATTGATGAAAAATCCGTAAAAATAGTTTTATTTATAACTAGCTAACCCAACAGACGTTGTTCTTTTTAAATCTAAAAATTACCGGTTATAATCTAAACCATTCTTATATCTATCAGAACAGCCACAAAAAAACATCAAAATCCGTCCAACCGTTTAGAAGGACTTCAATTACAAACATGAACAGAAGATTTATATTTTTACTAGCAACCCGCCCTCGCTTCGCTTCGGTTATAGGTTATATTCGTTTTACCCGCGTAGTGCCCGTTCCCGTGGGAATACCGGGATAAAATATAGCCTAGTTTACGCCCTGATATTATAGCTTTCCATTGGTGAAAGAATTTTTGAAATCGGTCCAGTCGTTTTGAAGATTACCCGGAACAAACAGACAGACAGACAGATAGATAGACAGATAGATAGACAGACAGACAAAAATTTTTTAATTGCTATTTTAGGCATAGGTGTCGTGCAAATAACCGTGTGAGCATGAAAAAAGCCTATTATTTTGACATTACAAACAGACACTCCAATTTTATTTATTGGTATAGATATATAAATTTCTTGTGTACGTGTGTACGTCATTGAACTCCTCCTAAATGGCTGGACCAATGTTGATGACATTTTTTGTCTGTATTCAAGTGGTTGGTGGTGGTATTCGAGAATGGTTTAGATTCACAATTGGATCCGATATGTGGCGCTGCTGTCCATTTCAAGGAGAATTCCTTTCACTATTTTTTTTAGATTTAAATAGAACAACATCTGTTGGGCGAGCTAGTATAATATATATTACAAATATGTGTAGTTCTCGCGTTAACACCATTATGAGATAACTCATAACGAGTTATGAAGTTTACGTAAGAAGTAAGAAAAGTTTAAAAAAATATCATCAGCATCTTGCTCTTATCCCAATTACTTGGGGTCGACGCAATATGTCATCTGTTTTGACATATTGCAAAAATTTCGGCAATGACTTTTATGACCGGCCGCCTGTCTGACGTCAACCCTCCTTGGGAATGTAATCGTTGACCCAAATGGTACCAGATGGAGTTGGTCCGGGTCAATCTAGGGCTCTTAGTCGTCTTTTACGACACCCACGAGCAAAGCAAGGGTTGGTAGTATTCGAAGCCGCTACCACACAGTGTAAAAAAATACTTAAATGTATATATTTTGCGTTGGTATAACAGAGGTAGTACGTCGATCTGTATTTTCTTTTCATATGTATTGTACAGATTGAGACTTATAAAGATGTTATCTGATCCCAGGTCGGGTTCTTCTTATTTAGATATTTAAATAATTTACTGTAATTAAAAATGTTCATAGGACTAACTCTATACGGTCGTAACTGATGATGGCTTTGTAATTAAAATAAGAGCAAACTCACGCGCGGTAAATTAACACATTTAATTTTATATTCTGTGAACTTTCATGCGGTTTAAAATAATTGGGTGATTTATATAGATCTAAAACACAGGTCTTTGACCAGTGTGTGTAACCAGTGATGACTTACGGCACGGAAACGTGGTCCCTAAATGTAGGCCTCATATCAAGGCTCAAAGTCGCTCAGCGTGCTATGGAGCGGGCTATGCTCGGGATTTCTCTGTGAGATAGAATCCGGAATACGGAAATCCGCAGAAGAACGGGTGTAACCGACATATCACGAAGAATTAGCACGCTGAAGTGGCAATGGGCAGGCCACATCGCTCGACGAACCGACAACCGCTGGGGAAGAAAGGTTCTCGGGTGGCGACCACGTATCGGACGACGCAGTGTAGGACGCCCCCCCACTAGGTGGACCGATGACCTAGTGAAAGTCGCTGGGCGTCGTTGGATACAGGCGGCACAGGACCGCTCATTGTGGCGCAACATGAGGAAGGCCTACGTCCAGCAGTGGACGGCGATAGGCTGAAATGATGATGATGAAATGATGATATAGATCAGTTACGTTACAGAGATTAAGAGGACCTGGAAAGATTTCTGAATCTATTTATGAAAGCGTTCGCATATCATGAGGATTTTTAAGTATGTAATTTCTTATGATCCAAGGCACTTAACAACCTCTCTATAGTTTTGACTCTACCGAGAGTGACATAGTCCTGTCCTTTAGCAAACATGACCTTTCTAAATCTATAAATGCTTTGTCTAGAGTAAAACCTTGTAGTTTATAGACCCCTTAGAAAAGATCATCTGAAGAATATCTGTTGCCACCTTCCGTGGAGGTAGGTACTCCCAACTTAAATCCTTCATGTATCAGTCTCGTGATATACCTACATCACTTGCAGCAAGTCACAGTGCTGTGTGGTAGCGGCTTCGAATACTACCAACCCTTGCTTTGCTCGTGGGTGTCGTAAAAGACGACTAAGAGCCCTAGATTGACCCGGACCAACTCCATCTGGTACCATTTGGATCAACGATTACATTCCCAAGGAGGGTTGACGTCAGGCAGACGGCCGGTCATAAAAGTCATTGCCGAAACTTTTTGCAATATGTCAAAACAGATGACATATTGCGTCGACCCCAAGTAATTGGGATAAGAACAAGATGATGATGACTTGCAGCAAGTTACAAATATACTAGTAAATTCCTTTCTAATGATACCAAACACGGTAAGTTTGTGTTAATTTATTTATTAATCATAGTTTAGTTATCCGCCAGAGGGCACCACACTGCATAGGTATATGATATGCCACAATTAGCGGACAATTAAGACGTTTCTTGTGATACCCCATTTGTCTTTTTACAGCTAATAGTTTAAAAAGTATGACGGAACAGACCAGCATGCCATAGAAATATCACAATTTTCGAATAAATACGGTCAAAGTCACGAGAAAATATTAGTAATATACATATTTTTGAAATGTAAATTAACGCCCTTTTCAATGATACCAAGTACAGCATATTTATCTCAAATTTATTTTTAACACTGTACTTTATGACCGTTAGAGGGCCCACATTAGATTTAGTGATACGTCATATAGCTTATAACTAGCGGACGATCAAAACGCTTCTGACAAAACATCATTTCTCCAATTCTAATTAGTAGTTGAAAAGTTATAAGGGAACAGATGAACGTACATACATACATAGCCAATCAAATTCATAATCCACCTCCGGCCGTAGTGGGGTAAATAGAAAATAAATGTATATTTTTACTACATAAAATAATAATGCTATTTATCGTGTTCATTCATTCCATAGGCATTTATTTAATCACGCGTTTACAGGCTTGTAACTGTTGTGAGACATATTATCCACAATAGTCTCCACGAATGACGTCAAGATTACCAAATAAGTCTCAGGTTGCAAAATTAATTTTAAGATTATTGATACGTCGATACAATTGAATAGAATAGAATAAATGAGGATAATTCCAGAACAATAATCAAAGAAAATACAATTAAATGCTTTTAAAGTTAATTTTAATAAATAGGTTTTGTTCTCATTTCTGGATTAATTAAAAGAAGAATAATTGCATAAATTATAGAACTGTTGAGCATTTCGTCATTAGGTTGCTCATATCTTGACAAACGGCCGTATCTATCCATTCTGAACATTTCTGTAAAAAAAAAAAAATTATTGTAACGACGTAATATTTTAGCTGTGTTAATTAAACAAAGCGCTCATATGTATTTGTATACCTTGAGGAATTGAAACTTTACACAGAGTTTCATTCTTATAAGTTCACACATATCTGGCATGCCATATTTGAATAAATCAGTACTATCACTTAAGCAGTTTTCCTTAATAAGAGCCATTACTTCAAGATCCTTAGTCATATGTTTTCCAAATAAAGATGTAAGAACTTTCTTGTCTATTTTTCCATCTGAGAAAAATCCTCTTTTCTTTGCAATGCATTCTTCTCGAGCATACTAAAAAAAAACATTATTTTGAAAGTATTATTCATAGATCGATATAAGTGTAGATAGTGGCAATTATAGTTTTTAAATTTTGGTATATTTCAAGAGATTGTTGATTTGAGTCTGGGTGTTATATATATCCGTTACTTGTATGTTTAAAGTCACGTTTGTAAGACACAATGATTTAGATTCCCCAAATACGAGTTCTTCTCTTTTATAAATAAAATATGAACAGAATGAACTTGATATGCTGCGTGGCAGCTAGCTACCAATACGAGAGCGTCGTAGAAGTCGTCGAAAGAGCGTTACATCCACTTGGGCTAACTACATCTTAAACCATCTGATCAAAAATTATATTCCCAAATAGGCCTGACTTCAGCTGTTCATAAAATATGGCTAAAACTATTGCAATATGTACGATGGAAGAAGAGTACATATTGCATCCAACCCATGTAATTTATTATAATTAAACCTAACTAAACAGATAGCAAAATAGTTTTTGAGACCCTTTTTATTGTTTTATTATATCTAATTTACTACGTATTTAATAATGCTTAAAGAAAATTGTCTGATGTATTCAAAGTACAAAAACTGCGAATGATTTCAACCTCCTCCAGAATATGAGGGAAAATAAATCTATTATGTCTCTTTAGTCAAAGTTGTGGTTATAGGGTTTCATATCAATTTTTCTTCACATGCCTATTTGCTATATGTATATTACATCCTTTGGTCATCTTTTAAGATACGCACGGACAAAAAATGGTGTGAATTGTATTCTTACTCCATCACTACACGAAAAAAAAGGATATTACTATTAATGAAATCAATTATATATATACTTACTGAAAGAGGATCTATTGGCATATCCACGCATTTCTTTAGATCATCAGGTACTCCCATAATGTCATCCGAAAAAGGTCGACCATTCCTCACTGCACAACAATGCATATGTTCCTAATGACGAATAAAATGAGTGTGACTAAATAAATGTATCTAACCAAATAACTGTAACACACAGTTGCCTTTTTCCCTCACTTAATAACGAATAAAATAAGTGTGACTAAATAAATGTATCTAACCAAATAACTGTAACACACAGTTGCCTTTTTCCCTCACTTGATAACGAATAAAATAAGTGTAACTAAATAAATGTATCTAACCAAATAACTGTAACACACAGTTGCCTTTTTCCCTCACTTAATAACGAATAAAATAAGTGTGACTAAATAAATGTATCTAACCAAATAACTGTAACACACAATTGCCTTTTTCCCTCACTTAATAACGAATAAAATAAGTGTGACTAAATAAATGTATCTAACCAAATAACTGTAACACACAGTTGCCTTTTTCCCTCACTTAATAACGAATAAAATAAGTGTGACTAAATAAATGTATCTAACCAAATAACTGTAACACACAGTTGCCTTTTTCCCTCACTTTCTATAAGAATAGCATATTTTGCTAGATTTCAACATTTATATTATTTCCCGATATTTAAGCTTTTGTAATATTAATATAAATGTATTCAAATCAAATCATGTGATCAAAATTTAAAAATTAATTGTAGGTATACTTAATTTAATCAACTATCTTAGACATAGGAGTTCCCACGAGAATTTCACTCATAACGGTTTTATGCCACTTGCATCCAACGGCTCACTGCGACTTTTGAAAATGTCGTTAGTTGACCTAGTGAGGAGTTATCTTACGCTGTATTATGTGACACGTGGTTGCCCTTTTTTTGGGATGGGCTATAATCAGCCCACATGCCGTCCGCTTCGTTCGGGGTAAAAGGGCGGCGGGCGGCCCCAAACCCACCGTATTCTCTGTCTTTCGCCATTGGACTGATCCCGGGTACCAAGTTCCTTATCATCCGTGGCTAGCCCGATGGGTTACCCTTTGGCGTAAACGTGATTGACCCTGGAGAACCTGCTCAAATGCTTATCAGCTCAACTAGCAATGTGGTTTGCCACTTCAATGTGGTAATTCTTCGATGTAGATTACCCCCGTTCATCTACGGATTGCCGTATTTCAGAACGCAGAACACAAAACAGTGGGTGAAATACACACAGAATAGTGGATTATGGGGTCACACGCTATCCCTCCATCCCCCGCGACCACGATCATACTGTAAATTAAAAGATTTATAGGTAATTTAGTTTACTGCCTTTAATTATGCGGCAGAGAACAACTTGATATAGTAGACAGGTTGCAAGTATTGGGCTCCTCAAGTCTGCATTTGATATGAATCAAAGGGTTTTGAAAAGAATTATATGTGTTGCCCCCGATAATGATTAGGTAGTTTCATATATAGGTTTCACCTATGTGTCGGTGTATTACATAGAGGTTTTGCTTTTGGAAAATAACAATAATTATCATAATAATAATTATAAAAAAACCGGTTCTTCGAAACTGGCCTGTTCTTGGAAACGGCCGAGTCACATTGTACTGGGACCGTTCTATTATCGCTGAGACTATTATGGCCAATAAGTCAGGCATCGTGGTGATAGATCGGCTAGAGCGCCGTGCAATGATTTTTGATGTTACTATTCCGCATGACGGGAATCTCGTGAGGGCTGAGAAAGATAAATAAAATATCAAGACTTAGCTCACGCGATTGTCGACATGTGGGATGTGGACACGGCAATTGTTGTATCGATAGTCATTTCGACTAATGGGATAATAGTCAAGAGCCTTGATCAACACCTAAAGAGGCTCGCGTTAGGTAGTTGGATTGCGGTTCTGGCGGTGTTACTGGACACGGCGCGCATCGTGACGAAGTTTCTCTCTTTAGCCCTAACCACCGACAGCTTGATCCTTGTATTCGCTGCCGGTGGGTCATTTCACTTTTAATATTTTTAAATATTATATTTTATATTATACTAGCTGACCCGGCGAACGTCACACCGCCTTTTTCATAATTATTTTGTTTTAGTATTATCCGTGCGGTGACGGAGTAAGAACACAATTCACCACCCGTGAGTGTTGTAAAAGACGACTAAGGGATATACCGCCTTTTCTTATCGATACCAAAATCTTTTTAATCTAGATCTACATGTAATTATGCTAAAAATGTCGAACCGACGGGACGAACGTCAAATGTTTAACAGGTAAGAATGGTTTGTATGGGAAATAATAAAATTATTTTATTAGTATATTTTACTCACAATTGCCATATCTTCTAACCGTACAAACTTTCCCTGGAATTCCACAAATAATTCAAGACCAAAATTAGACAAATCGGTCCAGCCGTTTTCGAGTTATAGCGAGACTAACGAACAGCAATTCATTTTTATATATATAGATTTAAAAATGTATTTAGTAGGTATAAGTTTAAAATAAAGATAAAAAATATTAATTATCTATACCAATAAATAAAATTGGAGTGTCTGTTTGTAATGTCAAAATAATAGGCTTTTTTCATGCTCACACGGTTATTTTCACGACACCTATGCCTAAAATAGCAATTAAACAATTTTTGTCTGTCTGTCTGTCTGTCTGTTTGTTCCGGGTAATCTTCAATACGGCTGGACAGATTTCAAAAATTCTTTCACCAATGGAAAGCTATAATATCAGGGCGTAAACTAGGCTATATTTTATCCCGGTATTCTCACGGGAACGGGCACTACGCGGGTAAAACGACTATAACCTATAACCGAAGCGAAGCGAGGGCGGGTTGCTCGTTTAATTATAAAAATTATTATATTTATGTGGTAGGAGCACACTGTTGACAGTTGTCTGTCAACAGCTGCGGGCCGTCACGTCTATGGTAATGCCACACTCTCTCAGAAAATCAAGATCTGACTAATAGGAATTTGTTATTGCACTATATTCAGTGAACAAGAGAGCTGGTAGCTCAACTTTTTTAGAGTGTTTGCGTGTGGTGTGGGGGTTTGGTGATGCCATTGGTATTACTGAACTTTAAAGCACGCATTCACACCCCCTTCACTTTCTTTACGGTAGGCAGTAGTCTATCAAAAGTCCATGAGCGGCATATTACTTGCCAACAGATGTGCTGTTTGCTCGTTTGTCCCCAATAGCGATAAACAATGCAAAAGTATGTCGATGTAATTAAGGCAACTTCTAAAACTATAGTCCATAAAATATAGGATGATCTCTGTGACAGTTGTTCCTAGTGCTGTTACGCTAAAGTCCGTAGTTTGTATCGATAAAACTCTTTATTTTTATAATTGTCAGTTTCTTTTATTTTCAGTTTATTTTAATTAAAATACAATCAATGAAAATCTTTTTGATTTTATTTCAAACAAAAACTGTTTTTTTTTTAGTGTTTTAGTTATTCAAAAGGAGTACAATCACGGTCTAGGTCGCTATTATCGTCATCACTGGAGCGTTGCTGCTAGAAAATTTATCATTTTTTGCCAAAACAGGAACAGCCGTTAGATCTATCGATCAATTACGACCGTTTTATAAATAAATTTGTCTAGTTTATTGACAATAATGCGTACATAATATTATCATTTACTCTAAGACGAAAAGTAGCTTTTTAATGTTTAATTAATTCAATTTATGTATTTTGTAATGTAACTGTCCGTTTTAATTGTAAAAAAAATATGTTGAACGTTTTATATAGGTACTGAATTGAGTTTATTTCTTTTATGAATAATTTAATAAAGACGAGTTATCGGTTTACGTATATCGACTGTCCCATCTATTTTTTTTTTCAGTCCAGTATGAACTTGTGCGTAAGCGTCATTTATGTATAAAATGTTTACTGGGTATTTCAGTACTTACAAGGTACATTTTAGGCATAAATAATAATATTTTTATGTTTATAATATATTGCAATTCAGTTGCAATGAAACTAGCACTTGGGATAAGAGCAAGATGATGATGAAATGATGGTAATCTATCAATTAATTTTTTAATGACAAATGTATTTCATGCTGAATTTGATCTAATTATTTTTTTCTATAATGTAATAATTAATAAACTAATATAATGTAATCTATGTTTCACATGCCAAACAACAATATATATTAATGTACTTGTCATCTGGGGGCACGGCAGTGCCACCGCCAAGTCGAGCAAAAAAAAATTCGGGCAAAACGCAACACTGCCGTAACTCTACTTTTCTCGAAGCCATTCAGGCCATTTTCGATCCCCTATAACTTCGTTGTTAATAAAACTAGAAACCTGAATTTTTAATAACCTAGCAGGCATTATATACACATTGTGTATTTCAAATTTCATTCAATTTGAACCAATAGTTTAAGAATTATAACTATTGACTTGTTATAATTCTTAAAGAAGAAGAGAAGTCATTCTGTTTATTTAAAACATAAAAAATCTTTAATATTGATATAGTCACTATAAAAAGTTGTTAGGTTAGCTATTTACGTAATAACTTAAGAAGAAAGATCCCTTAAGCAGGGACTGAACTTTACCATAGCCCACATAAAAAAAAAAATAAAAACCTGGGACTGAATGAGTTAACCGACTTGGAATAACATAGATCTTACAACTTTTTATGGTAGAAGAACTCAGTTGCGAGGCTTGGCTTTTTTTTACAAGTTTTGTTTTTGATGGTATCTATTTTACTCTGTTTAGTGTGAATAAATGAATTTGAATTGGATATTATAATGGTTACTTGGTACATTTTGTGTTTTGAATTCACAAATTCATTTTGAATCCTTAGCTATACTATTTTCGTGTAGTCCTTTCCTCTTTCCTTATTATATGCTTTAGTAAACGTTTTGCAAAATTAAAACTAACAAATTATAGTACTAAAACTAACATTTTTCAACTACTAGTAAGTGGCTCTAAATATTTTTGTTTTTATAAATATACTAGCAACTCCCCCTTTTTTGCTTTGGTTTAAGTCGCCTTACCTTATAGTTCCCGAAGGCACGCGGCCAGAAGCGGAGAGCGGCGGCCAAGAGTGCCGCCGTGGCCGCCGCTCCCCAGGCGGGAGCCGGCAGAAAGGGGAAGAAAAGGTCGCGCAGGGGCCTCAAGTCGCCGAAGACGGCCGCGGTGGTCATCACCGTGCTGCCTGAGGCGGCTGAGAGGGGCCTCAACTATGAGGCCGTCCTAAAACGCGCCCGGCGGGAGCTGGACGTCTCCGGTATCGGGGGCGTCGAGGCGAGGACCCGCAAGGCCCGGACAGGGGCTCGAATACTCGAGTTCCCTGGGGCCGAGGGCGCGAAGACGGCCGATAGTTTGGCCACGATGTTGAGGGGGCTGTTCGGGCCGGAGGATGGTGTCCGAGTCGCCAGGCCTGTCAAGTGCGCAGAGATGCGCCTGACAGGCTTGGACGATTCCGTGACGGTGGAGGACGTCCGGGAGGCCATTATGGCGCGTACCGGATGTGCCTCGGACACCGTCCGGATTGGCACCATCCGCACTGGTCCGGGCGGCGTCGGTGCTGCCTGGGTGCAGTGTCCGGTGGAGTCGGTCAAGCAATTGGCCGACTCAGGCAGGCTCCTCGTGGGCTGGAGCTCGGCGCGGGTAACCGTGCTAGAGCCCCGGCCCGCGAGGTGTTACAAATGCATGGCGGTCGGGCATACCCGACCGACATGCAAAAACTGCTTTGACTGCAGCGGGCTATGTTTCCGTTGCGGCCAGACCGGACACCAGGCGGCATCGTGCTCTGCGGTGCCCCACTGCCCCGCGTGTGCGGCAGGCAATAGGCCTGCCAAACACCGCATGGGCTCTGGGGACTGCAGACCCCCGGCATCGGCCCCGAAGGGGCGGGACGGCCCATCGACCGGGCCAGTCCCTGCTCCGAGCGCGGCCCGATCGCCCGTCAGCGCGGAGGAGGTGACGATGGATACGGACCGTTAATGGACCCCGTATCCATTCGTCTCCTCCAGGCCAACCTCAACCACACCGCCGGTGCGCAGGACGTGTTCCTGCAAGCCATGGCGGAGTGGTTGATAGGAGTAGCCGTAGCCGCGGAGCCGTACGTGGTGCCCGACCGGCCTAACTGGTTGGGTAGCACCGATGGCACCGTGGCAATCGTCGCCTCCACGTCGTGGCCTTCGTCGCCTCTGACCCTTAGGGACAGGGGCGTCGGATACGTCGCGGCGGACTGGGGGGAGATTACGCTCTTCGGAGTTTATCTCTCCCCTAACTGGAGTGTGACCGATTTCGAGGCCTCCCTCACCATCATGGAGGCCTCGTTACGGCGAATGGCATCGCGCCAGGTCTTCGTCTTGGGGGACTTCAACGCCAAGTCCGTGGCGTGGGGGTCTCCCCGGACGAACGACCGAGGACGGGCGATCGAGGAGTGGGCGGCGGCACTGGGCCTCTGTTTGCTGAACAGGGGCTCGGTGCATACGTGCGTGCGACAACGGGGCGGGTCGATAGTGGACCTTTCGTTCGCTAGCCCCGAGGTCGCCGCACGCGTGGGGAGCTGGCGCGTCGTGGAGGAGGTGGAGACCTTGTCGGACCACCGGTATATCCGGATGGAGGTCTCCCCGGTAATCCCGACGCCCAGCAGGGGTCACGGGGCGGATGGACGTCCTGCGTTCCCGCGATGGGCTGTGGGTCGCTTAGACCGGGACCAGCTGGCGGAGACAGCCATCGTTTACTCGTGGCTGTCCTCTGCCAACCAGTCGGACGGGGTGGACGCCGAGGCTGGCCGCATCCGCAGTGCGTTGACGCAGATCTGCGATGCGGCCATGCCCCGGGTACGGCGTCCGCCCCCGAGGAGGGCGGTCCACTGGTGGTCCCGAGAGCTGGCGGATCTCCGGGCCGCGTGCATTCGCGCCCGGAGGGCCTACACCCGCAGCCGGCGGCGGCAACGCGACGCGGAGCGGGAGGCCTTGCTGTATGAGGGCTACTGCAATGCGCGGTCGGCCTTCAGGCTGGCCGTCCGCTGCGCCAAGGACGTCAGTCGGCAGGAGATGCTGGACGGTCTCGATCGTGACCCCTGGGGACGCCCCTATCGCGCGGTGCTGAATAAGCTCCGCGCGCGGGGCCTTCCCCTCACCGAGACTCTCCAGCCCAGCCTTCTCACCCGGGTCGTCGAGGACCTGTTCCCGCGGCGGGCGGAACACACGCCCCCGGTCATGGCTCCGCCAGACACTGACCGGGAGGCCGACGACGACAGTGTTCCGCCCATCACGGAACCCGAGATGGGAGTGGCGGTGGCGCGCATGTGCGCAAAGTCCACCGCCCCCGGGCCCGACGGTGTTCCAAACCGCGTGTTGGGCCTGGTCCTCGACCACCTGGGTCCCCGCCTCAGGGAGCTGTTCGACGCGTGTTTAGCGTCCGGACGGTTCCCTGGGTGCTGGAAGGAGGGAAGGCTGGTGCTCCTGCCGAAGCCGGGACGGTCTCCGGGGTCGCCTTCGGCCTACAGGCCTATCGTGCTGCTCGATGACACGGGCAAGCTACTGGAGAGGGTGGTAGCTGCCCGCATCGAGCGGCACCTCGTCGGCACGGGGCCCGATCTGTCGGACGCCCAGTTTGGGTTTAGGAGGGGTCGTTCGACGATCGCGGCTCTGTTGCGCCTGAGGGCCGTGGCGACTGAGGCCGTCACCGGTGGGGGAGTGCTGTTGGCGGTGTCCCTAGACATCGCCAACGCATTCAATAGTCTGCCATTCAGCTGCATCAGGGAGGCGCTCCGGTATCACGGAGTGCCAGCTTACCTGAGGCGGCTAGTGGCAGACTATTTGGTGGGGCGCAGCGTCCTCTGTACCAACCGAGCAGGGGACGTTGTGCGAACGCCCATGACGTGCGGTGTCCCACAGGGGTCGGTCCTCGGACCCACCCTGTGGAACATCGGCTACGACTGGGCGTTGCGGGGGAGCCTCCCGCCCGGGCTGGGCGTGATTTGTTACGCCGACGACACGCTCGTCACAGCCCGCGGTGGGACGCTAGAAGAGGCGGTAAGCCTGGCGACCTATGGCACCGAAGAGGTCGTCAGGCGGATCGAGGCGCTGGGGTTGAGGGTCGCCCTGGACAAGACGGAGGCCCTCTTGTTCCATGGGCGCCTTATGAGCCCTCCCATCGGCGTCTCGATCACCGTCCGATCGGTTGACATCAGCATCCGGGCCCATATGAGGTACTTGGGCCTGGTGCTCGACGGGCAATGGTGGTTCCGGGAGCATTTCCGCAGGCTCGCTCCGCGGCTCGTCGGCGCGGCGTCCGCCCTATCGTGGCTAATGCCGAACGTGGGCGGACCGAGCGCTACGTGCCGACGGCTGTACACGGGGGTCATCCGGTCGATGGCCCTGTACGGCGCACCGGTGTGGGCGGGGTCTTTGACCGTCCGACTTAGGGCCCTTCTGTGGCGACCACAGAGGGTCATGGCGGTCAGGGCCATCCGCGGATACCGCACGGTTGCGACGGAGGCAGCGTGCCTATTGGCCGGGACTCCCCCGTGGGACCTGGAGGCGGAAATGCTCGCCGAGTTGTATCGGCGGGTGTCGGGGGTGCGCGGGGAGGGCGGTGTGATCTCGTTAAGGGATCTCACCGCCTGGCGCGTCGACGCCCGCCGAGACGTCATTGCCCGTTGGGCAGTCCGGCTGGAGAGGCCTCGGTTCGGGGTGCGAACCGTGGAGGCCTTCCGGCCGGTGCTGATGCAGTGGTTGGAGAGGCGGCACGGGGTGCTCTCCTTCCGACTAGTGCAGGTGTTGACGGGGCACGGGAGCTTCGCCAAATACCTGCACAGGGTCGTGAGGAGGGAGAGTACACCGTCCTGCCACCACTGCGATTGCGACGAGGACACGGCGCGCCACACGCTCGAGGCCTGCGCGGCTTGGGCAGTGCAGCGCCGTGAACTCGTCGCAATCATCGGTGCCGACCTGACGCTGCCGGCCATCGCTAGGGCGATGGTCGACAGCGTTAGGAACTGGGACGCGGTCGCAGCCTTCTGCGAGACAGTGATCTCGCAGAAGGAGGCGGCGGATCGTCTGCGCGTGGAGCGCAGCCTCGATGAGGAGATCCGCCGCCGGCGACTGGGGCGGCGCAGGCGCAACTATTTGCGCCTCATGCCGCCCTAGCCGAGGCCGCGGGTGACGTGACCGGGGATTAGTCCGTCACCCGCCGAGAGGCCGACCGCGTGAGGAAAGACCGACGTCCTCCCCGAGGGGGGGACGTCAGTCGATGGGAGGGTACCCCGCGTAGGGGTATTCCGTCGGGCCGACCACTGACGACAAGTAAACCTGCTCCGGTGGTCGGCCCAATGACGAAGGCGAGGTGGTTTTCGGGTGGGTTGCGGGAGTTGCGTGCTTAAGCCCCTCTGTCGCCCCGGACGGAGTGGTGCGGAGGCGCGCCGACCGCGACCCACCCAAAAAAAAAAAAAAAAAAAAAAAAAAAAAAAAAAAAAAAAAAAAAAAAAAACCTTATAGTTCCCGTTACTGTCGGAATACCAGGGTAAAATATAGCTTGTATTGCTCTATGACATTATAGTTTCCCATTGGTGAAAGAATTTTTGAAATCGGTTCGGTGGTTTAAGCGTGAAAGCGTAACAAACAAACTTACTTTCGCGTTTATAATATTAGTAAAGATTTATGATAAAATAAAAATAAGAAAAATCTTAAATTTACTTACGTGTTCAAACACGGTATTACATTCCTCCACCTGGTCGTCAGCCTGAAACGTAAAGTTTTAAACATTATTCACCTTTCAATTGGGAACATGTAAGTTCCAATTGCACTAGGCACAATTATCAAACCAGTGTTTCATTGAAATTGTTTTTCATTTGCATAAAAAATAACATACCGATACTAGAGCTAATAAAGCCGTAAAGTACATGACGATTGTCGTGAAAAAATGACTGTTATGATCTAAGTTGTTATTCACTGCTATTTATATTTAGCTCTGAACTCGTTTATTCATTTTAACCATTAAAAACCAGAAAATTGTCGCTTTATTAATATGTAATCACGATATTTTTTAATAATAGTGGAGGTTAAACCAATTAATTTATTTTCTTTTAGAGTATATGGTAGAGTGCGTATGCTTCCGCGGAAAGAAAGACTAGAGATGGTCCACGAGAGTGTTATATGGGTTTTATTCGTTTGTGCGTCTTAAAATATTTGAATGTTGTGTTCAGTGGCGATAATATTTTCGGAGCATTTCTATAGTCTTACTCCAAAGTTTATCATAGTGTTAAGTACCGGTTGCTCTTTAAAAGGGTAGCTCTACAAATTGATTTGCATAGTTCATAGATTAGTAGTTCATGGCAATGAAAGGTATGTGACAAGGAGGGTTATCAATATGATTGTGGATGGACGTAAGAAGCGTGGGAGACCTAAAAAGAGATGGATGGATTGTGTGAATGAGGATATGCATATAAAAGCAGTGAGTGCAGATATGTCGGCTGATAGGAGGCTATGGAAGTTAAGAACATGTTATGCCGACCTCACTTATTGTGGGTTGAGGGCAGTCAAATGATGATAAATTAGTATTTCATTATTATATTACTAGCAACCCGTCCTCGCTTCGCTCCGGTTTCAGTCGTCTTACCCTTGTAGTGCCCGTTCCCGTAGGAATACAGAGATAAAATATAGCCTATATAACTCCCTGATATTATAGCTTTCTATTGGCGAATAAATTTTTGAAATCCGTTCGGTGATTTAAGTGTGAAAGCGTAACAAACAAAAAAACTTACTTTCGCATTTATAATATTGGTAAGGATAATATAATTACATTGATTTTTTTCAGTTTTATTTATTTCATATATTTTTTTACATATAGCTATTTATTTTGCAAAGCTGTGAGGTGGCGACAACCAATACTATCAAACAACCCTTGTATTGCCGTAATCATTACAATAATTGTAATGATAAAAACAGAGAGATGTTAATGATGATTTTACATATAAGTATTGAAAATTATGGATATATGTGAGATTTTTAACAAAATAAAACTAGTTACTCTTATTTTGGGGGACATATTATGGTGCTGTTACACCCAACCTAAACTGCTTGGGGTGGCGCAAGGATTGCCGCAACCACATAACCTGTCGCACTTGATCCTTATATCGCCATATAGGCGGACCGTGGCAAAATAGCCTTATTACTTTTATAAAACATTGTTTCACCACATTATAGACGTAATACCTAATGAATAAGTATTAAAGAAATCAATATAGTCTTTTAATTAGTGTTGCCCAAACGCAACACCAAGACGAGACTTGGACCAGTCTTGGTCTTGGTCTTGCAACATGACACCTGGTCTCGTCTTGGTCTTGGTATTGCGCATTCGAGTCTTGGTCTTGGTATTGCAGCAAGAGTCTCGCAAAGTCTTGCAGTTGGAATAACGTAACAGTCATTTATCATGGCAATGAAACATCCAACTAAATTAATCAAATATCATCCTATCCTATCTATCCATCTGCTAGCCTATAGTCCACTATTAATAATAGTTTTACTAGGTTAACAATAGTTTTTAATAGGTAATATAATATACCTACGAAGAGGGTCACCAAATGTATGATATTAGTCATCATCGTCAAAGCTCATAAAATTGCCACTGCTGGGCTTAAACTTCCTTCCAGTAAGAGGAAAATTTATCTACTATATCACGCTGGTCAGACATGTTGATGTTGGTTCTATTTCTAGTTTCACTTCTCTTGCATATATGTTATATACACAGGGTGTATCAGGTTATGGGGTAACTGTTCGAGTATGTTGTAGTTCAACGGTCATAGATCATAATTAGAATGTATATTACACAAAAACAATATAACATAAAAGTTATAGTGATTACAAAAATGTGTGTCTAAGAGTTTATGCCTTAAGTTTTAGGCATTATGTAGGCATGAACAGACAGGATATATGTAGGCATGAGAAGCTTCGACAGTATAAATAGGTATTAGATTTGCGCGAACCTTTCAGTGGTTACGTAGGTACAAAGGCGACTCGTCAACGGTCATCGGGCGATCAGCTGATTTATGTTAAAGTGAAGTTTGTCTTCCATATGCGAACGTAATCATTGATTTATTCAATGTCTAATGAACATTTAACGAAATACGAATATGTATCAGCAGATTAAGTATCATTGACTTTATACATTTCAATCAGATCTAGACAAAAAAGCGATGAAAAAATGAAAACTTTACATGTCTCTCAATTTATTAACGAATCGATATTTTTATTTCAATTTTTTTTCATAGGTTCCTGACACCATTACCTCGGTCCGATTTAATACGAGATCCACGGGTAAGAGAGTGGTGAATTGTATTCGTACTCTGTCCCTACACGGAAAATTATTACATTGCAATCATTATGTACGCATACCGATCTACGCATAATCATTCTTTTTGCGAGTGTGGGTGTTATTTATGTAGATTAATTGTAGGTATTTTTCTATGTCCAACAGTTAACGTCGTTGGACTAATGAATAAACGGATATATAAATATGTATAACGGGTAAGAGCACTCTCGTGTGAAACTTATCAAGACTAACTCACAGGGTGACGATTACGGTATTTTTATCCTTAAGCCTTTCCGAAGAGTAATTCTGAAAAGCCAACATCAACGTTGGGAATCGATTGGCCAATAGATGGATATTTCAAGACTGATTTGACTTGCCGTGTAGTGGCGGAGTAAAAATACAATTCATCACCCCCTATTTTACCCGCGAGTGTCCTAAAAGACGACTAAGGGCTATAATATATAACATCGGTGCAAGAGAAGGAAAACTTGGCATGAAACCCTGTACCAACACGGCCGATCACCGTGGCGATTTCCCTCCGGCCACACGGCCGATTTCCCTCCTATTATGTAGAAGACACGAGCTCAACAGTTGGCCGTATATAAGCTAAAATGGTGATTTGAATTAAATGCAAGACCGCGAGACTCTTGCAAGCTCAGTCTTGGTCTTGCTCAAGTCTTGCAGGGCCATTCTTGGTCTTGGTCTTGCAAAAATTAAGCGGTCTTGGTCTTGATCTCGGTCTCGCATTTCTCGCAAGACCAAGACCGCAAGACCAAGACTTTTTTGGGCAACACTACTTTTAATTCATCATCAGTCCACCTAAGTACCACTGTTAAGCTCAAACCTCGTCTACAATGGAAGAAAAATAATTGACGTACTATACCACGCAGGTCAGACGTGTTGAAATAGAATTTTATGTCGAGTTTTCCTTCTCTTGTATAATGTTCATTATCATCATCATCGCAGCCCACATACGTCCCACTGTTGGGCTCGGGCCTCCTCCATAATGGGAGCATGACTATGATTTAAAAAATAGTAAATAATTACTTCAATTAAATAACGTACGTAAATAAATCTATACAATGATGCTAAACATTTTCAAATTCCACAAGATACGAGATCTAACTATCCAATTATTAAGGTGTTACTATTTTTAATCGTCTTTATATTCATTAGGTATTCTTCTGCCGTGTATAAGTAACTGAACTTCTAAACGGCTGATCCGGTTTCAATGATTTTTTTTTGTGTATTTTCCAGTGAATTCGAGAAAGGAAATTATTCCATCACACGTTCACACAATTATAGCTTCTGTGCGACAGAATCCACAATGATCTAATTAAATGATGCTAAGATTAGAAAATAAATCTTAAGTTGCAAAATTAAATTTAATTTATGGATATTATTATAAATTACTAATAGAACTGAATAGAGTAGGAAAAATAGGAAGAATGGGAAAATTATAGTAAGATAATAGAAGAAAACAATACAAATAAATGCATTTGAAGATAGTTTTAATTAATAGAGAGGTTTTCTTGCGTGGATTAATTGGAACGAGTATGTTTGCAAAAATTATAGAACTGTTGAGCATTTCATCGTTAGCTCCTTCATATCTTGACAATTGTCCGTATTCTTCCATTCAGAACATTTCTATGAAAAAAAAAGGTAAAATTAATTGTAATGACAAAATTACACTATGTTCTCATATGTGCTCATATTTACCTTGAAAAATTGAAAGCGCATACAGAGTTTAATTTTTAAAAGTTCACACATATCTGGTATGCCAAATTTGGATAAATCAGTACTATCACTCAAGCAATTTTCTTTAATAAGAGCTGTTAATTCAGGATCCCTATCGGTATTTTTGTCAAATATAGATATAAGAGCTTTTTTATCTATTTTTCCTTCTGAGAAAAATCCCTTTTTAGTTGCGATGCATTCTTCTCGAGCACACTAAAAAAAAAAACAAAATTATTTTAAAACTATTATCCATAGAGATAGATAGATTTAAAATTATAATTCGTAGATAGTTCCAAATATAGTTTTAAATTTGTCATATAAATATTCGTACATTAAAAAAAAATTGTAGATATGGAGTCTAGGTATTATTTGCATCCGTTACTTCTATTTTATACAAGGATTATTACATTACCCCCGAAATACAAGGATTATTTCCTTAGTTCAGGGTGTTGTCTTAATTAAATAAATAAAATAAAAAAATTTGTAATATCCCTCGATCCAAGGTTCTAGATGCCTTGAATATGAGTTGTTGTCTTTTATAAATAAAATGTGATGCGATTACCATTAATCATGATATAAAACTGCGGATTTTATCGCGTTTGTATTTGATGTTTCATTACCCAACGTTTCGAACACTTTGCAGCGTTCATGGTCACGGGCGGACTAAGATGTTACACTTCCAACAAGTCATCGTTATTACAGAGATTTATAATTATCTACCTGATACAGAAAATTAGTTATTTTATTTTGACCCACATTTTGGTACAAATCTATTGCCAGTATAAGAAGAAAATGATTCTATATGAAAAAAAAACTATATTGTTTATGGTTAGTAATTATTAAACATTAAAGTTGTAGTAATATTTATGACAATTTATTAATTTAAAAATCTAACAAGGCAATTACTGTGTCTTACTAAATCAATAATCAAATACAAACGCGATAAAAGCCGTAAAGTAGTTTAATTTGGAATGTGTAATACTCGCATAAACATCAGAAATCATTAATCATGATATGCTGTGTGGTAGCAGCCACAAATACTACCATTTCTTATGTGGCTCATGGGTGTCGTGCAAGATGCTTAAGAGCTTTACATCGATCTGGGCCAATCACATCTTATGCCGTCTGTTTAACAATTACATTCCCAAAGTGGGCTGACATCGGCTAACTGGACATAAAACTGTTGCAATATCTATGATAGAAGAAGAGTACATAATGCGTAGTAATTGGAATCATAACTAAACAATCTGAAAGTGATACAAAAATAGTTTTTGAGACTCTTTTTTATTGTTTCACTATATCAAATTTGCTACCTTATTCCTTTTCTTTACTTACATTTACTCCGTAACCACACGCAAAAATAATTTTCGAAATTAATTATATACTTACTGAAAGAGGGTTTATTGGTATTTGCAAGCATTCCTTTAATTCTTCAGGTATTTCCATAATTTCGTTCGAAAATGGTCGACCGTCCTTCCTTGCACAGCAATGCATATATTCCTAATAACAAGTAAAATAAATGTAACTGGACTTCATATTTCCGTATACATGGTTGCCTTTTTTCCCCACTTTATAAAAGAATAGCATGTTTTGTAACATTTAATATTTGATAAGTTCCAGATATTTAAAGCCTTATCAATATATAAAATTTACCTATTTTTAATATGCATTGAACTCAAATCAGATGGTGAAAATTTTATAACTAACTGTGTTAGGCACACATCCATAAATTGTCCCTCATAGACATAGGCCTCCTCATGAGAATTCCATTCAGAACGGTCCTGTGCAACTTGCGTCCAACGGCTCCCAGTGGTTTTTGAAAATATCGTCAGTCAACATATTGTCCGATTCATGTGTTGCCACTGAAGAGCCTTTTTCCCTAACGGTTGTCAGTTCAACGAGGAGGTGGCTTACCACTTCAATATGCTAATTCTTTGAGCTACGTCGATTACACGTGTTCTTTTACAGATTTCCGTATTTCGGATTTTATCCCGTAGGCAAATACCAATATAGTTCACTCCATAGGACGCTGAACCACTATGAGCCCTTTTATGACGCTGCCATTCGTATATACAAGTACACATACTTGTAACATAAATAAATGTATCATCACCATCATCATCTTTTCATCCTATATATGTCCCACGGTTGAGCTCAGGCCTCCTCCATAATGGGAGAGGACCTGCTATTCCACGCTGGTCAGACGTGTTGGAATAAGGTTTTTTCGAGTTTTCCTTCTCTTGCACAGACTTTTTAAAGATGGCGTCGCAATGAAAACGTGTTCAGACCTGAATAAAACAGTAGTTGGAAAGGCGGCACGGGGTGCTCTCCTTCCGACTAGTGCAGGTTTTGACGGGGCATGGGTGCTTCGCCAAATACCTGCACAAGGTCGTTAGGAGGGAGAGTACACCGTCCTGCCACCACTGCGATTGTGACGAGGACACGGCGCGCCATACGCTCGAGACTTGCGCGGCTTGGGCAGTGCAGCGCTGTGAACTCGTCGCAATCATCGGTGAATACCTGCGCCTCATGCCGCCCTAGCCGAGGCTGCGGGTGACGTGACCGGGGAATTAGTCCGTCACCCGCCTAGAGGCCAACCGCGTGAGGAAAGACCGACGTCCTCCCCGAGGGGGGGACGTCGATCGATGGGAGGGTACCCCAAGTAGGGAGTACTCCGTCGGGCCGACCACTGATGTCAAGTAACCCTGCTCCAGTGGTCGGCCCAACGACGAAGGCGACGTGGTTTTCGGGTGGGTTGCGGGTGTTGCGTGCTAACGCCCCTCTGTCGCCCCGGACAGAGTGGTACGAGGAGCGCGCCGACCGCAGCCCATCTCAAAAAAAAAAAGACCTGAATAAAAAACTTACAAAATTCAAGTGTTTTCGCTCGAGGTTCACTAATGTCAATAACTTTCATAAATCTTTTGAGTTTAGTTTACAAATACGATTTCGACTATTCGACTATTTAGTAGTTTAGCTTTCTTTTTTATTTGTTATTCTTAATGTTTAAGCTCATTTTCTATATTTTTTACGATGCTAAAATTTGGTACACATAAAATGAATCAAACCTTTTTATTGGCACATGTGTCATATTAGGTAATTATGATACACGACTCTATTTAAACCCCGTTTATACTAACTTTAGCACAATGGAAAGCACAAGAAAGAGAAAAATTAAACTAAAAGCAGAAGAAATCTAGAAAAGAAGTATAAGAAGCATAAATATCATAATTATGCAAAAGTATTATAGTAGTAATAGTATATTATATTAATGTAATTAGTAAACTTCTGAAACTAATTGATGTAATCGTTAATTTGCTCATCACATAGTATGAAACAGTGACATTCGATCGAGCAATCTGAGAAATCTGACAGTGATATTTATTTTCTATATAATAGAAAACCTACAAAAAAACATATACTAAAATAATCAATGAATTTTAATATAAAAAAATCGATTAATATAAAAATCGACTATTTTTTCACATACCTAAAATTAAAACAACATACAGTAGCTAGTTTTCAGCCACTAGTAAGTGGCTCTAAATATTTTTCTTCATGAAATTTGTGATTAAATAAAAAAAAAGATAAATTTTAAATATACTTACTGGTTGAAACACTTTATTACATTCTTCTACTTGGTCGGCAGCCTGAAACGTAAAGTTTTACACATTGTTTACATTTTAATTGAGAATATGTAAGTTCGACTTCGACTGGACACAAGTACCGTACCAGTATTTAATTGAAAATATTGTTCTTTTCCATAAAATACTTACCGTCACTCCAATTACAAATAGTACATATAAAACCATATAATACATGATGACTGTCGTGAATAACTGACCGTTATAGTCTGAATCGCTATGCACTGCTATTTATATTTAAGTCTGAACTCGTTTATTCATTTTAACCGTTAAAAGCCAGAAAATTATCGCATTATATGATTAATGATAACACGATATTTTTTTATAATAATAGAGGTTAAAACAATTCTTTTTTTCTATTAGAGCATATGATAGACCGTGTATATTTCCGCGGAAAGGATTTGTTCACAAGCGTTAAATGGATTTTATTTATTAATGCGTTTTAAAATATTTGACTTTTGTATTCAACGTGCGATAATATTTTTGGAAGCTTATCTAGTCTTACTCTTAAGTTTTTCATAGTGCTAACTACCGGTAGATATTTAAAAGGGTAGCTCTATAAATTGATTTGCATATTGCATAGATTAGTAGTTCATAATATAGTAATTCAAAAAGGTGCCATTCCAACCTCGGCTGCAGGCTGCGGATGCAGGCTGCGGACGCAGATAGCACACGCATGACACGCAGTCGCTACACGCACGCTGCATTCGTCCAGACAGTATCTTAGCCACGTTATTCTTATATTTCATGTGGCTTGTAGCAAAAAGAACAGAATATTTTATTACAAGATTACTTAACTGGTCTTCTTCAGCGAAAATCTCTTTTTTTTTAATAAGTATTAATTATAAATCTGAATATCGAGATTCGATAAAAATTCTATCCAATATGAGTGCTAATTTGATTGCAAATTAAGTTTGGTGAGATTGACGCCGACTACGGGACTTGTCTCAACAGGTTGGAGTAACGTAACTACGTGCGCATCGGCTTGCAGCCGCAGCACTACTGGTCTGCGATCGGCTGCAGCTGCAAGTCGCAGCAGCTCTTGCTGCTGCGACTTGCAGAGGTAGCACGTGCAGCCGCGTTCGGAATGTTTTTCACAGAAATTCAAACTACTACATCAAAAACCAGTCGTGTAGCCGCAGCTGTCTTCGTGCAGCCGCTGCATGTGCTGCCTGCAGCCACAGCCTGTAGCCGAGGTTGAAATAGCACATTTAAGGTGCCATTCCAAACTCGGCTGCAGGCTGCAGATGCAGGCTGCGGATGCTGCGGATTCTTGTCCATGACTCTGGAACGTAGCCCCTAGGTATGACCGAGTTAAATAGCTTTTGAAGGGATTTTAAGACCGGCTTGTCGCTTGCCTTCGGAGGCTCTGCCATGGTTCCGTCACCTTCCAGTGCCAAAACGTGCTATTCTAACCTCGGCTGCAAGCTGCGGCTGTGGCTGCAGGCAGTACATGCAGCGGCTACACGAAGCCGGCTGTGACTGCACGACTGGTTTTCTATGTAGTAGTAGTTTGAGAGCCATTCTAATCTTCTGCAAACTGATGTCCGGCATTTCTTCGGTATAGTGCCGAGTTAGCTTGGATCTAGGATCTTGGACTGTTATTAAAACAGTTTTTATAGATTGTCATCGGGAATTCCCCGCTCTCGGCTTTACTATAAATACGAGCATTTGCTAGTGCGACACTTACCAGGTTGAGAGCCTTCAGCGCTCACCCATTGACCGCGTTAAACTGTCAAGGTCATCTGCGACCAACAGCTACACACACACAAAAAAAAAAGTGCGACATTCATTCATTCGTGCGCTAGCATCCAAATAGTGCGGAGCTCTATACTTCAGTTACTTTTAAACTAGAATTCAATAAAAGGTACTGTACTGTTTCAACTTTATTGTTTGAATTACGTTTATCATGGAAAACAATCAACACTATCAACATCATAATGAGGTGGATGACGTTAGCCATGCTGACGTCATTGCTTTTAAAAACAACACGCCGCCGCAACCTATTCTGTCATATATATATATTAGTTGTATAGTTTTCTTTTAACTCTCGCTATGAACAGATAAAATACATTCCAATAAGCAAATTAAGTCACACGAAATCAGTATGAAAGGGAGAGAAATAAATATAGATTCGTATTCTATTTTGAAATCCATTATTTTTAGAGCAAAAAATTCAACAGCATATTTGATTTTAACCTGGGACTTCACTATAAAAATATGGGTTTAAAAACATAAGCTAAGACAAACCATAATTAGTTTTCGAAATCATAGTGTTCGTAAAATGCTTATAATTTTACGTTGATACATTCATTGCAAAAGTGTTATTTCAAATAAACTTTATATGAAATGAAAGCTTCAAAAGCAGATATTTACTTCCCAGAAAATGTTTCTTCTACAATCTAATTTACTTACATTATAAACTGAAATTTTGCTAACAAATGATGGAAGCTAATAAAATGGAATAGAATTGCCTGCCTGCCAGGGTACGATAACAGGATGATGTCATAACATTCAGGGCCAGGAAATGAGCATGTGAAGTCGTTCCCTTCAAAGGAACCTAAGGTGCGCTAAAATTAAATTATATTGGTATAATTTGATTTCGCCTGAATGTCTGTAATATTTACGGTTAAAGCAATTTGCGACGGTTCAATTTTTTTTTTCGATTTCATATTTAAGGGGAGTTGAATGATGTTTAATTTTAATCAATACGACAATTTTAATTTAAAAAAGTGTATTATATATCCTTTAATGATTTGAAATTTACTGAGACATATTATATTTAATTTTGTTGCGTATTTTTTTTTATCTTTATATATAATTTTGCTGTCCATGACTGAACTACTCCTAAACGGCTGGACCAATTTTGATGAATTTCTTTTTGATGAATTTGAGAATGGTTTAGATTAATAGTTGGACCCGGTAGATAGGGCTACGATCGATTTCAAAGAGAATTCATCTTATTTTGTTTAGGTTTAAACAGACTGTACGTCGTTTTCAAGGTTACAGGATATCAGGCCCGCCGTAAGTGGGCGTGCAAGGTGTGCACCGCACGCGGCCGGTACGTCCAGGGGGGCGGCAAATCGAGCGACGCATTACGTAATTCATGTTATAATAGGTATTCACCCTACCATAAGTATAATATATTTCATCGTATGGAAAAAACCGACCGATTGGCGTTAACACCGCCATCAATTGGTATCTAGGTGCTTGTACACATTCTAAGAGTATTATGGTGGATAAACAATAACGATGGCACATTGAATTGCAATTATTTTGTTAATAGTTTCGGCAAAATTATTGAGATATTTAATCACACAAGTGATTATACTTCAATTATCCGTCAGTGTAAAACAGAACGCGCTGCGCGGAGACGAGCGGCGGAACGGCAGGCACTAGAGGCTGCAGTCGTTCCCACCAGCGACGAAGGCGGCAACACTTCTGCTGCAGAGCCGTCGCAGGACGGGCACGGGAGCACTGCCGGGCTGTCACAGGACGAGGGCTGCGGTGCCGCAGGGCTTCCGGAGAGCTGAGCTGAGGACCGACACGGCCTCGAAAATGTCAACGGACGAGGGTGGCAGAGCCGTCCGACGACGAGGGGTCGCGGGGTGGCCGGCAAAGGGACGAGGGCGGCAACTTGGTCACAGATCGTCAATTGTCGTTCGCTAATCCCAATATTGCTGCACACATGAGGAGCTGGTGCGCCCAGGAGGGCGGACGGAGTGAACACCAAGGCTGGCCGCATTTGCTGTGTGGTAACGCAGATTTGCGATGCGGTCATGCCCCGTGTGCGGTGTCTCCTCCTGAACAGCGCGGTCCCCTGATGGTCCCAAATGATGGCAAATCTCAAGGTCATGTGCGTACACCCGTAGCTGGCGGCACCATCGCGATGCGTAGCAGGAGAGCCAGCACGAGGGTTACCGCAGTGGGCAGTATACCTTCAGGTTGGCCATCCATCTCGCCAAAGACGTAAGTCAGCAGGAGATGCTGGACAGTCTCGACCATGACCCCTGGGATCGCCCCTATCGTGTGGCGCTGAGCAAGCTTCGCGCAGGCCTGAGAGACTCTCCAGTTCGGCCTTCTCACCAGGCTCGTCGAAGATCTATTCCCACGCCGGGCAGACCACACGCCCCCGGTCTAGGCTTCGCCGGACAGCGGCCGGGAGGCCGACGTAAGCGTTCTGCCCGTTACGGAGACGGAGATGGGGGTGGCGTTGGAGCGTAAGTACATAAAATCCACCGTCCCCGGGCCCAAACGTGTGCTGGCCCTGGTCGTCGAGCACCTGGGACTACGCCTCATGGGACTGTTCGACTCTTGTTTGGCTGTTCCCTAGTTGCTGGAAGGAGGGGAGGCTGATGCTCCTACCGAAGCCGGGACGGCCTCCAGAGTTGACCGCGGCCTACAGTCCTATCGTGCTGGTCGAGGATGCGGGTAAGCTGCTCAAAAGGATCCTAGCTGCCGCATCGGGCAGCACGTACATAGAGTCGGTCCCAATCTGTCGGACATAGCCAACGCATTTAACAGTCTGGCATTCGGCAGCGTCGGGGCGGCGCCCCAGTATCGTTGTTTCGGCAAGTACCTCTACAAGGTCGCGAGGAGGGAGAGGACGCTGTCTTGCCACCACTGCGATTGCGACGAGGACACAGTGCAGCACACGCTCGAGGCCTGCAAGGTCTGGGCAGAGCAGCACCAAGAACTCGTCGCGGTCACTGGTGTCGACCTGATGCTGTCGACCATCGCTAGAACGATGCTCGGCAATGTCAGGAACTAGAACGCGGTTGCTGCCTTCTGCAATGCAGTCGTCTCGCAGAGGAAGGCGGCGGAGTGTGTCCAGGAGGAATTTCTCTATCACGACACGCTCAGTCACCAGCAGATTGGGCGGCGCATGCGCGAGTACCTGCGCCTGATGCCGCCCTAGCTGAGGTCGCACGTGGACCGACCGGGGATTAGTCCGCCACCCGCAGAGATGCCGACCGCGTGAGGGCGACTCCTTGGCCGGCAACACTGCAATGTTGCCAGAGCGTCAATGGCGACGATACCCGAAAGGGTAACCCACCGAGCCGGCCACGGATATCAAAGAATCGTTACCACTGCGGTCGGTCCACTGGCAACGGGGAGGGAGTAGGTTATGGAGTCGCACGACGCTCATCCGTCGCCCCGGACGGATTGGGTGGGATGTGCCGAAACCATAGCCTACCAGAAAAAAGGGGTGGCATAATCGATATTGCACGCGGGCGATGAAACAGCTAGCGGCGGGCCTGCATGATATATTTACATTTTTCCGTGTGGTGACCGAGTAAGAATACGGTTGACCACCCCCTCTCTTACCAGTGCATGTCGTAAAAGACGATTATGCGATTAATATGTATAGAACATCCATGTAGGAGAAAGTAAACTTGAAAAGGAATCCTATACCATCACGTCTGACCAGCGAGGTACAGTAGGTCAATTTCAGTCCTATTGTGGAGGAGGCTCGAGCTTAACAGTGGGACGTGTATGAGCTGAAATGATGATGATGATATATTTTGTTAAATAATGAAATAGAAGAGTAACACTTCTGGGACACTTAAATAATGGTCTGTAAAATCAGTAACTATTAGTTAAGTAAAGTAATACTAAGGGACGACTAAGAGACTCAAGCAAACCACATCACTACAAGAGAATAAAAACTCTAAGTAAAACCTATATCTGTTTAACCAATGTATTTTAGTAGATCAAACTTCTTTCCCATTATGCAGGAGGCTAAAACCTAGTACCTACCTACTGAGATGTACATATATAAACTGGGATAAAGTATCAAAAATTACAAAAAGTAATTGTAAAAAGCTCTTTACGTTAGTAGAACAGGGAGAGTATGAAAATAGATCTTTAATTTCTCTTCATATTTATTATACAACTTGAAACATATAAATATGTTATTTGATGTTTCTTGTTCAGATATTTAAGTAATCTACTGCATAAAGTTTATTATTTAAAATATGTACAGGACTAGGTCTATACGGCTGATGAGAGCATCGTGACCAGAATAAGGTAAAAGTCACGCGCGGTGAACACGCAATGTAGCAACTAGAGGTGCATGTTTTGAGCTAGAAGCACGCTTAATATTTTATTCTGTGATCTTCATTGCGGCTCAAAATATTTTGTAAGTTATAAAAATTAATTAGTAAGGGTTAGTCTTAGTTATCCTTCTGAACACCGATGACAAAGTGCAGTACCTGTGGTCCACCCACTTGACGCTTGAAATTGGTACGCACTCGATGGCCTGTGGGCTCGTTTGCCAGCCCATCTCGTTGCCCCGAACGGATCGGAAGGTGCGCGACGCGCCATGTTCTTACGCCAAAGAATAACCTTAGCTATTGGCTGCAGGATCACTAGGAGAATGGGCAGTAGCACTTCCCTTGCAACAAATATTCTGTTACTGTGATTACCAGCCTGCGTATCTGCCAGGTGTGATAGTTATATAGATAACCCCCTCCAATTAATCAACACGTAACAAGGTAAATATACTCTTTTGGATCTGAAACAGTTAAAACAGTCTCCGTGTATTGAAAAAATGAAACAAATGTGTTTTACTACCTAGAATTGTATTATCATTTATCGTGTTCATTCCATTGGAACTTATGCCATCACACGTTCACACAATTGTAACTACTGTGAGATAGAATATACAATGGTCTCCTTGAATTATGTCAGGGCTAGAAAATAATTGATAAGTTGCTAAATTTATGTTAAATTTATTGACACACTAATAAAATTGGAACGATCGAAAAATTTTCCTATGCTAGAGTCTCTACTTCGGGGTCGGGCCCGATTTGTCGGACGCCCAGTTTGGTTTTCGGAGAGGGCGTTCGACGATCGCGGCCCTGCTGCGCCTGAAGGCCGTGGTAGCGGAGGCCGTCACCGGCGGAGGAGTCCTGTTGGCGGTGTCCCTGGACATCGCCAACGCCTTTAACAGTCTGCCATTCAGCTGCATCAGGGAGGGGCTGAGGTATCACGGGGTGCCCGTGTACCTCAGGCGGCTGGTGGCAGACTACTTGGAGGGGTGCAGCGTCCTCTACGTTGACCGAGTAGGGGACGTTGTGCGAACGCCCATGACGTGCGGTGTCCCGCAGGGGTCGGTTCTGGGTCCGACCCTGTGGAACATCGGCTACGACTGGGCGTTGAGAGGAAGCCTCCCACCCGGGCTGGGCGTAATTTGTTACGCCGACGATACACTCGTCACAGCCCGGGGTGGACACTAGAGGAGGCGGCACGCCTGGCAACTCTCGGCACCGAGGAGATTGTCAGGCGGATCGAAGCGCCGGGGTTGAGGGTAGCCCTGGAAAAGACGGAGGCCCTTTTGTTCGATGGCCTCCGTACCGCCGGGCCTCTCGCCGGCGCTTCAATCACCGTGAAGTCGGTCACCATCAGCATCCAGGCCCACATGAAGTACTTGGGCCTGGTGCTCGACGGGCATTTTTGGTTCCGGGAGCATCTCCATCGACTTGTTCCCCGGCTTGTCGGCGCGGCGTCCGCCCTTTCGCGGCTGATGCCGAATGTGGGTGGACCCAGTGCTACGTGCCGACAGCTGTACGTGGGGGTGATCCGGTCGATGGCCCTGTATGGCGCACCGGTGTGGGCGGGGTCCCTGACCGTCCGTCTTAGGGCCCTTCTGTGGCGACCACAGAGGGTCATGGCGATCAGGGCCATACGGGGTTACCACACGGTGGCGACGGAGGCAGCGTGCCTCCTGGCCGGAACTCCCCCGTGGGACCTGGAGGCGGAGATGCTCGCCGACATTTATCGGCGGGTGTCGGAGATGCGCGCCTGCGGCGACATGGTCTCCATCAAAGAGATCACCGCCTGGCGGGTCGACGCACGCCGAGAAGTCATTGCCCGTTGGGCAGTCCGGCTGGAGAGTCCTCGGTACGGAGTCAGGACTGTCGAGGCCCTCCGGCCGGTGCTGATGGAGTGGTTGGAGCGGACGCACGGGGTGCTTTCCTTCCAACTGGTGCAGGTGCTGACGGGGCACGGTTGCTTCGGGAAGTACCTGCACAAGATTGTCAGGAGGGAGAGCACACCGTCCTGCCACCACTGCAGTTGCGACGAGGACACAGCGCAGCACACGCTCGAGGAGTGTGCTGCATGGGAGGGGGATCGCCGTGAACTCGTCGCAATTATCGGTGCCGGCCTGGCGCTGCCGACCATCGCCAGGGAGATGCTCGTCAGTGTCAGGAACTGGGACGCGGTCGCCACCTTCTGTGAGGCCGTAATCTCATGGAAGGAGGCGGCGGATCGTGTGCGAGTAGAGCTCCTATTCGGTGACACGTTCCGCCGCCGGCGACTCGGGCGGCGCAGGCGCGAGTATCTGCGCCTAATGCCGCCCTAGCCGAGGCCGCGGGTGATCGGACCGGGGAATTGTCCGTCACCCGCAGAGAGGCTGCCCGCGCGACGGCGACCGACGTTCCAGGACGTCGAGAGGTGAGGTTACCCGAAAGGGTATTTATTCCGTCAGGCCGACCGCTGACGACAAGTCACATCTGCTCCGGTGGTCGGCCCAACAACGAGGTGACGTGGGTACGGGTGGGTTATGGGCCCGCGCGCCGTCCTTTCATCGCCCCGGACGAACTGGACCGCGCGTGCGCTTACCATAGCCCACGCATAAAAAAAAAAAAAATGCTAGAGTCTCTACTTAGTCAATAGAAAAAAATAACCTACAATTCAATGTACGTAAGGTTCACTTTTATACACACGAGTACCTTATATTATTTTTTTTTTAGAGTCAGGCTGGCAGGGTGATACCCTGCCTGATCCACAAGAATAAAAAATTGACCTACACTACGCACTAAACTATACTACACTACAATGCTGGTTAGACCTGTTGGTTTAGTACGACATCCGTGTACTGAATTATGTATATTCTTATTCCGTGGTTATATGAAGAGCTGTACATAATATATAGGTTAGGTTAATTAGAAGCCGTAATAGAAATATTACAACTTGTAATTTCGTGATTAAGAAAGAGGAATTATATTGTAAACGATTTATTAAAATTACGCCTTTTTTGAGGTTAGGTCGCGGTCGGCGCGCTCCTCGCACCACTCCATCCGGGGCGACAGAGGGGTGTAAGCACGCACTCCCGCAACCCACCCGCGATTCACGTCGCCTTCGTCGTTGGGCCGACCACCGGAGCAGGGTGACTTGACGTCAGTGGTCGGCCCGACGGAATACAGGGGGTATTTTTATTTGGGGTACCCTCCCATTGACCGACGTCCCCCCCTCGGGGAGGACGTCGGTCTTTCCTCACGCAATTAAAATTATGCCTATAATATATTAAAATGTCATCGCCGTCATTGTCACCTTGGATAAGCGAACCAATGTATTGAAAATTTGAGCATACTGGTATAAGTACTCCGTCTAAAGAAAATGGAAAGAATATTTCGGCGGTCTCTCTCTCGAGTCTGCTAATTTCAAAGTCAAAATTTTCAAATCTATAACACCAATTTTCCAGTATGCTCTGTACCTCAAGTCCATCATCTCTGCTGAGTGCTTCTGATGTCATTTCGATATTTAAAAGACATTCCGATGTTTGTGATGATTTAATCCATTGGTAAAATTGGTTTAAAAAAATACGGAAAGCTAACAAGAGTTTCATCTATAATTTCACTGTGGTCAAGTCTCCTAATGTGGTCATGTGGTTGAATAATTACGATTAGTGATAGAACCGCGATCATCGATCGCCTACAGTGCGGTCTTCTAGTAATGAATAAATCCGGAACTGAAGCAAAGGGGTTTCATATGTGGGCACTCCTATGATGGAAATCAATGTAGATAATGCACCTGTGAAGAATTTTAAATACATATATAATTTAAAGTGAAATGAATTATATTAACGTGTTGCAATGCAGAAATAATTATAGTATTAATAAGTTTTAAGTTTTGTGTCTCTTTGCTGGGCGTCGTTGGATGCAGGTGACACAAGACTGCACTCTGTGGCGTAACATGAGGGTGGCCTATGTCCAGCAGTGTATGGCAATAGAAAAAGATGATGATGATGATGTGTCTCATTGTCTGTATTTTTGCCCAGCTAATTTCTGAAATGGCTCGATTTTGGATGGTACTTTACTGTCAGATAATTACACTATAAAAAGTAACTATACTGTTATTTCAAAAAATATGATACAAAAACGTTATATTTCAAGAATTTTTTATTCAAATAACCAATTTTTGACGGCAGCTTTAATTTATATCGAATTGAAGCGTAGCAGTATGCAACAGAGTTATCATATTTTAATTTTGTTACTATTTCTACATAACTTTCAGAATTATATACTTTTATATAACTTTCATGATTCGCGGTATCAGACAAATTAAGATCTTAGATGTCCAAAAGCCATTGTTATTACAAATATTTTTTTTTACTCACTATGGTATTAGTTATAGAAGAAAAAATAAACATGGCTATTAGTTTCAGGTTAATAGCGGCAAAAGATTCACCTATGAAATAATTTTCCTTGTGTTGACGGAGTCAGAATACAATTCACTACCCTCTATCTTGCCCGTGGGAGTCATAAAAGATGACTAAGGGATTATATGCCCATAACATTTATGAAAAGGAAGGTAAACTGGATATAAAACTCTATAGCAACCCATCTGACCAACGTGACATAGTAGGTAAATTTTGATCCCATTGTAGAGGAGGCTCGAGCTCATCAGTGGGACGTATATGAGTTGTGATGATGATTTAATAATAGTATTGCATTATAAAACTAGCAACCCGCCCTCACTTCACTTTGGTTTCTGTCGCATTATCCCCGTAGTTCCCGTTCCCGTGGGAATACCGGGATAAAATATAGCCTAGTTTACTCCCTGATATTATAGCTTTCCATTGGTGAAAGAATTTTTGAATTCGGTCCAGTCGTTTTGAAGATTACCCGGAACAAACAAACAGACAGACAAAAAAATATAAAGTGATTTTTAGGCATAAGTATCGTCCAAATAACCGTGTGAGCATGAAAAAAGCCTATTATTTTGACATTACAAACAGACACTCCAATTTTATTTATCGGTATAGACAACAGTGATATCATAATAATCGTAAATATTATGTTGGAATGGTGACAAAGTGAGAATGCAATAATCAACTCTCCTTCTTGCCCAAGGTATAGTAAAAGTTGATTAAGGTATTAATAAAAAAATAAATAACATTACTGCAAGATAAAGTAACTCAATAACTCTTTTAAAAAAACATTGGGATTTGTGTAGGCTGAGAAAAAACGCGAGAAGACATTGAAGTACTTGAATATTGTATTTATAATTATCATATATTCAATATTCACCTAATATTTAGTGATTCGCTAATAGGTAGAACCACTCAAATATACTGAAAGAATAGATCCAAGGTATTGGACTATGTTCTTATAACTAGAAGAGTATCAAAACTGGCATATTGAAAAAATGTTTAATCGTCGTGATTATTTTTTAAATTTTAATTTAAATATTTACTAAATAATTGGAATGGTTAAATTCCGTTCCAAGGAAATGGCACTTTAAAAGCCTATAATGCGACGGAAGCATTGAATACACAATTTGGCAAGTATCCGGTAATTGTATTTAGAGTGACGCACCTATGACAAGTTTTGTGTGATACCAATTACTGTGGTAAATAGCAGTTTTCAATTTATTTATTATGTTAAATCACTTTAAATATCTACAAATTGATTTCTGATGTTTACGCGAGTTGTATCTACAAATTGTTGTCCATTACTTTTGATATTTATAAAAAGGTTTAAATTCTATAATATTCGTATGGATGATGATAATAGCAAAGCGATTGAACATGATAGGTAAATCAGCTCCTTTGTATTTTTGATTTCAACTAAACGTGTGATGTAGAACATAATGATTTCTGATGTTTACGCGAGTATTATACATTTTAAATAAAACTACTTTACGGATTTTATCGCATTTGTATTTGATTTTTGATTACCTGACGTTTTGAACACTTTACAGCGTTCATGATCACGGGTGGACTAAGATGTCTCACGTCCAACAAGTCATCGTTACTGCAGAAAATTTTTAATTATCTACCCGATACAGAAATTAGTTATTAAATATTGACCCACATTTTGATACAAAATTTATTGCCAGTGTAAGAAGAAAATGATTCTATATGAAAAAATTATATTGTTTATGGTTAGTAATAATTAAACATTAAAATTAATAGTAATTATATTTAAAAACTAACTAATAATCTAGTATACTACCACCGGATCGGAACACGGTTACACTGAGAAAGATCTGGCAAGAAAACTCAGGTAACATGATGCTAAATTAAAGTTAATTTTGAAGGCGGCTTACTTTATGTTACAAAAAGGTTTTAATTTATAAAATTATCTTTAGTTATTATTATTGTGGGTCAAATCTATACAATATAGCTCATATTGTGTCATTTCACGGTGTCTTGCAGTCTTGTGGTGGTCTTTTTGGATTTGTTTTTAATAATGTTTATAACAGGATCCCAGCTTGATGGTAACACCCAGCCATCCTCTCTATTGAAATTTTTGTGTTTTTTAATCTCAATAGCCTCGCGTACCATTCTAGGCAGGTATCGGTGTTCTTTTGCGAGAATTTGTGGTTTATCAAACCTGATGTTATGGTGGGCGCGGTCCTGACTATGTTCACAGACTGCAGACCTAGTGTCCCGGCGGTGCTTCACATCGGCTATGTGTTCTTTGATCCGAGTTCTTATGGATCTCTTTGTTTGTCCAATATAAGAGAGACCACAGTCACAGTCAAGTTTATATACTCCTGCATCTTGTAGTGGGATCTGGCACTTGACAGGTGGTAAGAATTGGCTAATCCTCTTCAGTGGCTTAAAATAAGTTTTAATGGAAGAGCGTTTCAGAATGTAGCCAATCTTGTCAGTGACTCCTTTGACATAAGGTAGTATTGCAGGAAGGCGCTCAACTGTGGGTGGTTTCACTCGGTCTCTGCGACGGGGGCGAGGAACTGGCAGCTTGTTTGCACGTAGCACCTGCTTGACATGCTGCAGCTCCCCAGCCAGGTGTTCATCGTCACAGATTCCTCGTGCTCTCTGCAACAAAGATTTACACACGGTAGCTAACTGTGAAGGGGGATGATGAGAATCACCGTTCAAGTATCTGTCTGTATGTGTTGCCTTACGTTACACTGTATGACTCAAGGTGTTATTAGGGTTACGTATAACCAAAATGTCTAAGAAGGCTAAAGAGTTATTTGACTCCAGTTCCATAGTGAATTGAATTTTTGGATTAATGGAGTTAAGATGGTTTAGGAATATGGTTATTTTGTTGGACGTGAGACATCTTAGTCCACCCGTGATCATGAACGCTGTAAAGTGTTCGAAACGTCGGGTAATCAAAAATCAAATACAAACGCGATAAAATCCGTAAAGTAGTTTTATTTAAGATGTAGAACATGTTTTCCTCACTTGGCAAAATGGAACAAATGTACCGCGTCACATCCAAATTTTGCTTCAAATTTCTCCAAAGGCAAAGCAGAGCTTTTGGAGAAATTTATAGGTCCCAATATACCTCTGTATGTACCCTATATTCCCATTTAAGTCTACGAAAGGAGAGTACCTTTTCATCAGGAAGATCGCGTATAAATAGAAATTAATAATAATAATGCATTTATTTCCTCTTAAAGTATTAAATTTTAATTGCGAGGTATCTAACTTCTGTGCTAGGTTGAAAACCTATTCTACAAAAGTCAGCGCGCTCTATTTGATGTAGGTACGTGAGTATATCAAAAACTAAAATTATATAATTATTAATTTTCGTAGTAGGAAATACTGAAGAAAGAAAAAAAATATATCGTATTTGCCACGTTTAGCAGATAGTTTAGCAATCACAGTTGATGTTATAAGTTGTGCCGTGTGGTAGCGGCTTCGAATACTACCAACCCTTGCTTTGCTCGTGGGTGTCGTAAAAGACGACTAAGAGCCCTAGATTGACCCGGATCAACTCCATCTGGTACCATTTGGGTCAACGATTACATTTCCAAGAAGGGTTGACGTCAGGCAGGCGGCCGGTCATAAAGGTCATTGCCGAAACTTTTTGCAATATGTCAAAACAGGTGACATATTGCGTCGACCCCAAGTAATTGGGATAAGAGCAAGATGATGATGATGAGTTGATGTTATAAGTTTTTAATCAGTATCTAATCCCTTAATCCTATAAGTCACAACTTACATACTTATACTAAATAGAATCGTCAATAGAATCATACTAAAGGAGACTCAGTAAAGTGCCTGAAATGTGGTTCTTCAAAAATGAGAAAGCAATTTTCCTACCATTTCATACGGGATAGGATTTTTTTAAGTTTTCTTTCTCTGAAAGTAATGTTATCAATTTAAGTTATTAAGTTCCTGAGTTGTCACCTATGATGATCATGGTAAAGAAGAATTGGTTATACATACATTGTATAGTAACCCAATGATGGATAAAATTTTATCAGAAAAATATAATTCCACGCAGTTATTATTTGAACTTGGTTAAATTTTGTGTAATAAAATTGCATACCTTCGCATTTTTTTTACTATCATCCAGCAAAACTTAAGTTTCACCTAGCACGAAGTATGTAATTTAAATGTAGAGGACCAGGTTTGCGCGGCTAAAACTGATGACGAGATCGTGACTAGAATTAGGGAGTAGTCACGCGCGGTGAACACGCAATGTACTAGCGATTGGCCTATATTACCGAGCACAAGTATTCTTAATTCTGTTAATAATTTAACATGTGCATTTCTAGAATTATACCTAGCCTTAATGGTGACATAATCTTATATATAACCATATATGGTGACGAATTAAGAATATCATCATCGCTGCTCAAGTACGTCCCACTGCTATTACTACTATCCATAATATGTGAGAAGTTTATCACGCGGGTCAGATGCGCTGGTATAGGGTTTATTTCGAAATTTTCCCTTGCTTTCATAAATGTTGTATGCATATTATATCCCTTAGTCGTTTTTACGATACTCATGTGATAGAAAACAGAGGATACCGAACAAGTGCCGCAACACATATCTAATTAATATTCGAAGTTCTGCGGTAAATTACAATTTTAAGTTATAAGGAATACAAAATAAGTTCTTGGGTTTTCATACCATCGTTGACGTCACAAATACAACACCAAGTGTACGCGGTTAGACCATACCGTAGAAGAAGAAAATAAATATACCAATACTAACTATATTGGTTTCGTGGCGACGGAGTAAGTGGCTTTCTCCACTGGTGACAGATGAAGAATACCATTCACCACCTATTATCTTGCCCGTGGGTATCGTAAAAGACGACTAAGGAATTTAATATGTATATTATAACAATGCAAGAGCAGAAAAACTAGAAATATAATCCTAAAATAACTAGTTTGACTAGCGTAGTATAGTAGGTAAATTGCCCAACAATTTCGGCGAAGGCTGGAGCCCACTAGTAGGACGTGTAAGAGCTGAAATGATTGATGAACAATGGCACTTGAGGAAAAACAACTTTAGTGAAATAGTTATTCATTTCTTAATCCATCATTACATAGGTCTAGCTGATAACTAGATCATGCTCTCCTAATTCTTCAACTCACTTACCACAATTGAGTCTGAGTGAAAAAACTGTGTGGCAGCGGCTTCAAATACTACCAAACCTTGCATTACTGGTGAGTGTCGTAAAAGATGAGTAATGGATCTGGGCTAACTCCATCTGATGCCGTCAGATCAATAATTATTACCAAGAGGGGTGGACATCAGGCAGGTGGCCAGTCATAAAACTATTGCCAATAAATTTTGCAATATGCATTATGAAAAAACAGAAAAATCGAGAAACTTAAGAGGATCTTCTCGTCCAACATAATTCAGTGTCGGAAAACACAGATCTATGACTAGTGTGTGTTACTAATGATGACTTACGGCAAGGAAACGTGGTCCCTAAATGTAGGCCTCATAACCAAGCTTAAAGTCGCTCAGCGTGCTATGGAGTGGGCTATGCTCGGGCTTTTTCTGGGAGATAGAATCTGAAATACAGCAATTCGCAGAAAAACAGGTCTAACCGACATAGCACAAAGAATTAGCACGCTGAAGTGGCAATGCGCAGGCCATATCGCTCGACGAACCGACAGCCGCTGGGGAAGAAAGTTCTCGAATGGTGACCACGTATCAGACGATGCAGTGTAGGACGACCCGGAATGAATGTAGTTATACTTTACGACTTCCACGAGTAATACTACATAGTAAGACTACAGAGATGGCGTGGTGATTAAGATACCGACCTTCAGTGCCAATATCGGTGGTTTGAATCCCACGCAGGACAGCACTTTGTGTGATCCACAAATTGTTGATCCGAGTCTGGATGTAATTTTTGTCCGTTAGCTATATGTTTGTAAAATCCCCTGCATTACAAGGATTAATTCCTTAGTGCAGGTTGTTTGTCGTTAAAAAAAGCGAAGTGGCGGTAAATTATCGTATTACTCTGTTACATCACCGTACAAAAAAACCCAAATTATAACTTGTCTAATTACATAATATTCTCTATATTATAGGTAGGTATCTTATTTGACGTATTCTTATCTTTTCAACTAACACAAAAACCTTTTCCAACTCATAAATATACGGGAACCTTACATCCATTTCGTTTGAAAGCTCATCTTACGCACAAATACGAGTGGAATAGACCCTTTTTATCTATTTCAAGTGCTTAAGGTGTGTAATTCTATGTATTAGTACTTTAAAACTCTTGATACAAGTATATACGTATCTTCTAGATGTTTTAATCTATAAATGATCTCGCTTGTATAATTTTTATAAGACCTTTTACTTTATATCGTATCGAAAATGTCTTTAGCCGCGTTCGGCACTTTTTTGTAGGGGAAACTTATGAGTTCGCGTCACCGACATGCTCATGACTGTGCACGAGCAGTGTGCTCTGCGCCTTAGAAACTTTTTGTATGGTAAAATCTCGTGTGTTCGCGTTACCGACATTCTTATAGCAATATATCTGTAGTTATACAGCTGACCTAAGAACACAGAACCTTATACCTATCTTATAAGTAAAATCGTATAGATTTAGTTAAAAGTTCAATGTGTATATACTGTGCATTGTTTAAATAGTGTTTTTGTTTGATTATTATTTGAATTTATTAACTGAAGAATCATTGTACAGTATTGAGTACTAAATAAATTAACTAATATTTTTAAGATAAAAAACAGAAAATTATTTGAAATACTCGTATTATGACGTTTTAAAATTTTGTATTTTTATATAAAGCCTTTTTTAAGCACTGAGCACTTTTTCAGTGAACAAAAATTATGGAACACCTCATCATTGGGGGAATAAAAACCTGTATAAATCCGATACTTTTAATTGTAGATCCAGTCCTCTTGACTGTTTTGTATTTTTTTTTTGTTTTTATTCGCGTTGGTGGCAAACGAGCAAACAGTACACCTGATGGTAAGTGCTATTGCCGCTCATGGACCTTTGCTAGGCCTACCTACCGATAAGAAAGTGAAGGGAGTGTGAACGCATGCAAAGAGTTTCAGTTATACTAAAGGCAAAAATCCACCACACGCGTTACCCTCAAAGGTTCCATTATGGAGGAGGCCCGAAACCAAGAAATATAAGGTTTGAGATGACGTAGACAATTTGTTGATATTTTAAAAGGGAACATTAACAGACTTCCAGGTGGAGATTCGAGTTCAAGTCTAAGATGAAACAGTAGTTAACATATTCGTTAGTTATTATTATAATATACGTCGTGCAATAAATAATCGAAAGTGTAAATTAGCTAGCAGACCACTTAATAACATATTCTATTTACCTGACTACGGCCGGTTATGAATTTGACTGGCTATGTATGTAAATATGTTCATTTGTTCTCTCTTAGCTCTTTAACTACTGATTAGAACTGGACAAACGAGATACCATTAGAAGCGTCTTGATTGTTCACTAATTATAGGCAATATGACCTGTCACTGAATTTAATGTGGCATCCTCCAGCGGTCATAAGGTACTGTGTTAAAAAATAAATTTGAGATCAATATGCCGTATTTGGTATTATTTTCCAATGCTATGAAAAAGAAAAAAAAAGAAATTAGATAAGCTAAATACGTTTATCAATCGTCCAACAACTGTACTTCCTTCAAAGTAAGAAAAATGACTTACTATATAATGCTGGTCAGACAAACCCAACACGGGTTTGGTTTCGAGTTTTCCATCTCTTTAATAAACGATATATATATCCATATTTCTCACGGCAGGCAACGGCCTGGCTGTGCCCCTGGTATTGCAAAGGTCCATGTGCGGCAGTATCACTTACCATCAGGTGTGCTGCTTGCTCGTTTCCCACCGTTGGCAATAAAGAAAAATCTCAAGTCACTTTTTTACGTTACTGACGAGCAAGACAGTGGATAACGAATTTTGTATTTTTAAATGAAAACTTTTCGTCACCACACGGAAATTTATATTATTCTAAAATTAATAATTATATACGACGTAGTACATTTTTTTAAAATTTTTTTAGTATTTCAATTTTGTTTAATACCGCGACGTTTTAAATATTCTTCAATAATCGTGGTCAGGGGCGATTAACGATGATGAATGAATGATATTATATAATATTTTTATCTAAACACTCCAGTCCATTCATTTATCTATCCAACCATCAGCGCAACAACGACTACTGCTGGAAACAGGTGTCTGCGATGGGCGACAATGCCTGATCTGATCTGTGATCGCCAAGCGCTATGCTTTGCCGTTAGCGCAGCGTTATGGCAGTGCATGTCATAAATTTTCTAAGAGAATGTTGTTGGACATTCTTTTGGTGATTCCTTAGCCGGCTTCTACAGATCCCACGAGAATGTTACAAGTTTCCCAGCAGAGTGTTACTAGGTATACTTCAGCAGTTTTTTTTTTTATAAATTCCACTAGAATATAAGGGTTGGTGCAAATTGTACCTATTGGAAACCAATCATCAAACTAAAAATCTTACTATTGCGAGTTTTCGGAGAAAATTCTTCGAAAATATAGAGAATCCACAGACAACTACAATAACAATAATCCGACACCTCATTTAAATATAGACGCCCAATAGGCACTCTTATACTTTTGCCATTGAAACTGCGAGATAATTTCTCTCATTCCGTCAGCTATTGCAGAAAATTCCTATTATGTACATGTACTGAATTGGAATATATAATTGATATTCCCCAGTACACGTCATGTTTGTGATGAGTTTAATTACTCAAACCTTGTTCCCTTGATAACTAAGATGATACAAGACGTTTGTTGTTGGCTAGTTGAAACTAACAGCCTGTTTTGATTAAAGATTATAATACAACTTTACTTAGCAGTATGTATAGTTTCATTACAGAATAATATATACGATGGAAGAGAGTACATAATGCCTCGGCCATAAGTAATTATAATAAGAGCAGGACGATGACGATTTCATCTCCAAGATGCACGGTAGTGACAGCCGTTGGTCGTCGATGGCCTCTTTTTAGGAGTCTGTCAAGACAAGGAAAGAAGCCGCGAAGCAGGCATGCGAGGCGCCTGCGTCTACCGACTCGCTCCATCGGCGATCATAGAGGAGGCGACGCTGATATGTGCTTCTACGCCCACCGCCCTGAATAATGACAGGACGTGGCCAAACGGCTAAGCGTTAGGGTATTGGGGATGCTAACAGTGGGAGCTGAATTGATGGTGATGATGTATACTTGTTCTTAGAACTGACGATAGAAACCGAAGGATCAAATTTAGCTAGAAGGTGCAGTCGGTTTATTTAGATAGATATTGTTTGAGTTTTGCTTTTGAATATTCTACTACGACAGTCGATTAAACTTCGAACTCAAGGCGTGTCTGCTTAGCACTCCAGAAATGGTCAACATTATTTCAGACACTAAATAATTTTGTAGCTTAAAAACTGCGACGACGATCGATACTGTCATGGTGGCCCCGACTCACATCAGTTAGCATACTTCATCTGCCTGGAACAAGCAAGCATCTTCCTTGCTGGTAGTGATTGTGACCGACATAATGAGTCATTCAGATCGACATCTATGCATACAATCCTGGTGAGCATACTCATTTCTTATTTGTTTATATAAAGGCACGCAGCATATTTTTTCTAAAGAGGCCATCATCATCAGTTCATATACGTCCCACTGTTAGAGTCGAGCCTTCTCCACAACGGGAGGAAAATTGATCTACTTACCACGTTGGTCAGACATGTTGGTATAGGGTCTTATTTCGTGTTTTTCTTCTCTTGCATAGATGATATATGCATATTATATCCTTTAGTCGTCTCTTACGACACCCACGAGCACGAGAGGGGGTGGTGAATTGTATTCTTACTCCGTTACCATACGGAAGTAGTTTGTAATAAACTGTGAGGCCATGGTCTGTCGCGTTCTGTAGACTGTTAAAAATATCAAACTAATCTTGCCTCCTTTTTTTCCCATTATACTCGCTATAAAAGAGAGTGTAAATACATACATTTTTTTATAAGCGCTATTTCGTGTATTATCTTCTTTTTCTTTTATACGCGACATTCGTGGAAGGAGGTATAAATATGCAATCAGCGGACATTTGTAACATCTAGATTCGGAATAATCATTTATGTATCGTAAAGAGAACTAACAATATTGAATCTACGACACTAAGTATGAGGGAAGACTACTTAGACCACAAAAGTTTACGGTCATTCATAGATGTGAAATAAAGTCTCGGTCATAGCTGGTATTATGTAAGTAGTAGAACTTACTGGCTTTATAAATTGGTAATCGAAGTCTAACTCAGAATGAGCAAGCAGTGTTGGCGGAGTGCCAAATAACTAACGATTAAGGTTCCAAATGGCAAAGCACTTTAACTTATATTTCTAAATTTCTTTTATGGTTACTTTATGGTTACACATTCAGAGCTTGCATTACTCGAAGAACCTACAGTCTTTGGGGAAGAAATGTTTTCGAGCAGCGATCACGAATGAAATTACGTAGAGTACGACGATTACAACTAAATAGACTAACGACAAGTTAAAAGTTATTAAAAACTGCTTAATGCAAGTGGCACAAGGTGGCAATCTCATGGGAAAGTTTAAATACAACATTGGGCGTTTTATGGCTAACAGAAGGATGAACAACTTTAAAACATAACTTAGATAACTACCGAGGACTGCAATACTTATTATAACCAATATTAATAAGCTCAAATTTTATATATCATCTCGATATTTCGAGATAAGGCGTACAGTGTAGGTGCGATATTCCGCAGTACTGCGGGACCTGATATTTAATTCAAAAGCTAAATCTGCACTAAGAAATAAGTACTTGTGTCATGACGTACATTACGCGTACGTTTTTTAAGTTGATGGGATTCTACCACCTAAAGAATTGATAGAAATTGATTCCAAAATATTCTAAGCACATTTTCAATCATAAAAGTTGAAGTTCTAGACAAGAGTGGTAGAAGCCATCTACTTTATCAAGCAAATAAGACTGGTTATGTTGTAGTTTTCTAAATCTCCTTGTAGAGTAACGAGGTCTAGAATCCCAAAACTGGACAATTCTTTATGCTATTCATGAAATACCTATTGTTGTTTCTGGGAATTCTGGGTATTGCAGGTGATTATTTGTTTATAAAGTCTACCATAATTCAAAGATTTATTACTTTATCGTCATTATCATTATCTCAGCTCATATAAGCCCACTGCTGGGCTTAAGTCTCCTCTAAAGTGAAACAGAAATTGATTATACCACGTTGGTCAAGCGTATTGTTGTAGTGTTTTATTTCTAGTTTTCCTTCTCATGCTTCTCATGTTTTCTCTATATTGAATACCTAACGACACTAACGGGCAAAAGAAGGGTTAGTGAATGGTATTCTTACTCCGTCATAACCCGTAAAATTTATGATATTTAATAAAAATAAGTTAAATAACAACGTGTATAGATAAATATAATTTTACATTTCGCATAAGCAGAGACGCATATATAAATAGTTACCAAAGAGTATTATTAAATTCACTTACCAGTATTCAAATATAATATATTTACACTTCGTGTTACCGTACACGTTGCCATTTTACTCGCGACATATACCTATCGTATTTGCTTAGTACATTCGTTATTGTCAATATTAACTTAAGAAACACTTCTCACCACTTCAGTGTTCGTACGTTTATACAAATTTCAAATTCAATGTTATGTTGCGAGAAGTGAAATTACTTATGAATTTTTTATTGCGTTTCCATGTTCAGTATTTAGAAAGTTCTTAAAGGAAGTTTTATGTAGGTTTTGTTGCATTTTTAATATTATTTACTTCTATATTCGAGGATAAACTCACGACACGCAATGGGGTTCTAGTGTAGACCTTTTGTTTCTTACATTACGATACAGACAAAAAAAAAATCGAGTAGAAATAAAAATCTATTAAAGTACCTTAAACAGAAAAAGGTTAATAATGTATTTATTCGGTTCCGGGAGCATTTCCGCAGGCTCGCTCCACGGCTCGTCGGCGCGGCGTCCGCCCTATCGTGGCTTATTCCGAACGTGGGCGGACCGAGCGCTACGTGCCGACGGCTGTACGCGGGGGTAATCCGGTCGATGGCCCTGTACGGTGCACCGGTGTGGGCGGGGTTCTTGACCGTCCAACTTTGGGCCCTTCTGTGGCGACCACAGAGGGTCATGGCGGTCAGGGCCATCCGCGGATACCGCACGGTGGCGACGGAGTCAGCGTGCCTATTGGCCGGGACTCCCCCGTGGGACCTGGAGGCGGAAATGCTCGCCGAATTGTATCGGCGGGTGTCGGGGGTGCGCGGGGAGGGCGGTGTTGTTTCCTTGAGGGAGCTCACCGCCTGGCGCGTCGACGCCCGCCGAGACGTCATTGCCTGTTGGGCAGTGCGGCTGGAGATGCCTCGGTTCGGGGTGAGAATCGTGGAGGCCTGCCGGCCGGTGCTGATGCAGTGGTTGAAAAGGCGGCTCGGGGTGCTCTCCTTCCGACTAGTGCAGGTGTTGACGGGGCATGGGAGCTTCGCCAAATACCTTCACAAGGTCGTAAGGAGGGAGAGTACACCGTCCTGCCACCACTGCAATTGCAACGAGGACACGGCGCAGAGCATACGCTCGAGGCCTGCGCGGCTTGGGCCACGCAGCGGCGTGAACTCGTCGCAATCATCGGTGCCGACATGACGCTGCCGGCCATCGCTAGGGCGATGGTCGACAGCGTCGGGAATTGGGACGCGATCGCAGCCTTCTGCCAGACAGTGATCTTGCAGAAAGAGGCGGCGGATCGCCTGCGCGAGGAGCGCAGCCTCGATGAGGAGATCCGCCGCCGGCGAATGGGGCGGCGCAGGCGCAACTACCTGCGCCTCATGCCGCCCTAGCCGAGGCCGCGGGTGACGTGACCGGGGATTAGTCCGTCACCCGCCGAGAGGCCGACCGCGTGAGGAAAGGCCAACGTCCTCCCCGAGGGGGGGACGTCGGTCGATGGGAGGGTACCCCACGTAGGGGATATTCCGTCGGGCCGACCACTGACATCAAGTAAACCTGCTCCGGTGGTCGGCCCAACGACGAAGGCGAGGTGGTTTTCGGGTGGGTTGCGGGAGTTGCGTGCTTAAGCCCCTCTGTCGCCTCGGACGGAGTGGTGCAGAGGAGCGCCGACCGCAGCCCACCCACAAAAAAAAAAAATGTATTTATTCAAGGCTTCTCCAAAAATAGGAATAAACATGCTGATTAGACGAGTGGTTATAGAGTTTTATTTCTAGTTTTTCTTCTCTTATATAAATCATCGCAGCTCATATGCGGTACATCCCATTGTTGAGCTCGAGCCTTCTTTACTGTGGGAGGGAATAGCCTCGAGCCTTCTCCAAAAATAGAAGTAAACATGCTGATTAGACGAGTAGTTATAGAGTTTTATTTCCAGTTTTCCTTCTCTTACATAAATCATCATAGCTCATATACATCCCATTGTTGGGCTTCTTTACTGTGGGCGGAAATTGGACTTATACCACGCTGGTCATATATGTTGATATATGGTTTCATTTTCAGTTTTCCTTCTCTTACATTAATGTTATCCGTATATAGTATCCCTTTGTAGTCTTTTACGACACCCACGAGCAAGATAGATGGTGAATTGTATTCTTATTCTTCTCGTTACCACATAGAAAATGTCTTTCACATATATTTATTTGCATATATTATATTCCTTAGTAGATATTTATGATACTCATCAACAATAAAGGGGGTAGTGAATTATATTCTTACTCCATCGATGAAAGAGAAGAAAAATTCGAAATGAAATCTTATACCAATACATCTGACCAGCGTGGTGTAGTATGTCAAATTCCCTCCCACAATGGAGGAAGCCCGAGCCCAATAGTAAGATCTGTGTGGGTCGAGATGAGATGATGATCTAACATTCTTGCGTGTGGTGATGGAGTAAGAATTCAATTCACCAACCCTCTTGTCTCGCCTGTAGGTATCGTGAAAGATGACTAAGAGATATACGCATATAACATCTATAATCGAGAACGAAAACTCGGGATAAAAAAAAAAAATCTATAACAGCCTACCATGTAACCAGCGTGGCTTAGTAGATCAATTTCCCTTCTGTTATCCATATTAGCCTCCAGCTTAGCCTCTTCAAGGAAGCTCGTACTCAGCAATTTTTTTAAGCTACTGCATAGCTTTTATCGCGGGCTTATCGCGGCGACCGAATCAAGAAATTCCGTAACGAAAATAAAACCTCACACCCCCAGTAGCTCGTACCATGTACGCGGGTGGCGGCATCTCGGCCGAGCGTACGGTCGTCGAGACGTCGACATTCTGCGTTCGTCCGTCTCGGTGCGCACACGCGCCACCGTTTTCTAACGGTCCCAATGATCTTCAGCGGATGACAGTGGTAATCCAAACTGCCTTTATTGTTATACATATAGTACATTTGTTTTCTTATCGGTCACCACGCTGAAAGAGTGTAACTTGAATTAATATCCAAGAAAAAACTTGAATTAATATCAAAGAAAAAAATACGGCATAAATAAAAAATAAATAAATAATTAGAATTGCATACGCACGCCGGGGCCTCGCGGACGCCGCTGCGCACTCGCCCTGATGATGAGCATCGGACATGCTCGAAACCCGGGTCGACGAAATCGATCTCAGCACGTGAGTGTTTTGCCGTTTTAGATATTATAATAATTGCATAAGTTGATAAAAAATGCTATGCAATAGCTTTACCGCGGCAGTCCTCGAGTGCCACACATTTTTTTTTTTATGGGTGTTGATGGCAAACGAGCAAATAACACATCCGATAGGAAATGAAGAAAGTTAAGAGAGTTCGAATGCGTGCCATGAGGTTCGGTGATACTAAAGGCATCACCAAAACCCACCACATGCAAATACCCTCAGAAAGTTAGGCTTCCGCTTCTCTTACACATTGAACGACGTGTATGTAATAAATTGCTACTACTCAGACGTCGATTTTCTGGGAGAGTGTGGTACTACCCTGGACGGACTAAGCGCAGCTGTAGATAGACGACTGTCGACAATATAATCCTACCACATAGAGCGTACATTGCAACCGAGGAATTAATATACCAATGATGATTTATTGATGAATATTTTCTTAGATTTGTATTCTAATGTATGTAAAAATTGAAGCGTGTTGACACAGAGTGAGATTGAAATATGCATTACATTTTTTATGAATACAACAGAAGGCCGAAAAATATCTTTCAAATGTCTTAAGTAATAGTTAAGTACGTAGCTTCATAAGATAAGTTAAAACTACAAACTAAATCCTACACTAATCTGGCTTGCCTGGTTAGGATAGTGATAGAATAGATTAGGACAATTCTTATCTTGAAGGCAATTCGTGTCTAGTAGTGTACCATATGTTTTTTTTTCTTACACTCCAACCAATATAGAGTCAAAAATATTATAGTTTTTCTATTGTTAGCATTCTTTTCTCAATTTAACTACCAAAGAAATATTTTTCATGCATCCTTTAATTTTATCAAAACTTAACAATGTAGTCCTAACTCAATTTATATAAAAAAAATATTCCTTATTTACACATCAATCTCGTTCCGTGTGATGACGGAATTTGAATACAATTTATCCCCTCTCTCTTTCCCGTGGGAGTTTTAAAAAGTGACTAAGGGATATCCCGTGTGCATAACAACTATGCAAAAGCAGGCAAACTCGAAATAAAGTCCTATACCAACCCGGCTGACAAGCGTCGTATAATAGGTCAATTTCTTTCCCAACATGGAAGAGGCTCGAGCCCAGTAGTGGGACGTCTATGAGCTGTGATGACACATCAGTAAGGAAAAATAAGATATTATTCTTCTTTGCAACTAGAACCCCAAGAATGCTTGATACCAACGTCAGGATTAAAACCTTAGATCTCAGGATCAATATTCATATACCAGTGAAATAACGAGAATCATATAGTATATTACGTAATTATCTTACGGTCTATTTTATATTTTGGGGCCTCAATATCCAATAAACAGCCTTTGCTGTAAAATACACTTAATGGTAATTTACCCTTAATAAGATTCGGAATAGAAAATAGTTTGTGTCCTGGATTAACTGACAAGCTGCTTATTATGTCGGATAAATTGGGTATTCCTGTGAGACTATATACGAAACACGTATTTCAAGTGAAAGATAAAATGGGTACTACAAATAACAACTTACAAACAAAATTATTACATTTATTGTAAAGTTAAAGCGTTTGTTTATTAGCTCGATCGCACTAATTTCAACCCTTAGTTTTCATAATTATCTTAGAGTGTAAGATAAAATGTTTATCAAGAAAAGTTATAAGCTTTCTACATAATTCTTACCAACAATAAGACACTTAGAATCATGCAATCTTTCCAATCATAGTTGTTATAATAACGGATGAGATAACAAGAACAGTGATTGATGTACGCATAAACAAAACAGTAACATTAAATAGATTTTAAATATAGGAAGGCGAAGCTGCTAGCAAAGCTAGTTACTTATATTTTCGATATGATAATGGACCAATGATATGAATAATCTACATTTACTTACGGGTATCTAATAGTGGTAAACAGAATTTTTCAAAATAAAATTACGCAAAACAATTAAGCCAACGTGATACAGTAGGCCAATGATCTTTCTACTACTATAGAAAAAAACTTTAGCCTAGTAGTGAAACGTATATAACAGAAAAACACCTATAGGTAAGGTCATAATATAATGTAACTTTTAGCTCAAAATCTACTTTTTCGAACAACAATGGACATAATGTAGGTACATTAACATACAAATAGTCTAGTGACTCATTCTAGCCCATTCCGAACGAGAACGCTTATCAGCTGTAATTAAGCTGTCTTCGCTTGTTCAGAATAGGGATAATTTTCGCCGAACAAGTAAACTATCACGAAATGATTACACTCTTTTCACATCCATTTACTAAGTAATTTATAGTATCCAAAAACTTTTATTTCGAAGATAGTGAAGCAAATAGTTAAACACGATTTTATTAGCTTTATGTGTGTTTATAAACATTTATATCGCTGTAATGAAATCGATCGGCATAATTTCATTATGGACAATTGGACACCAAAAGATTGAAAATAATATGGTAATATTATATAATTTAATTTAATATTATGGACGATATTTAATATGAAATGGTAAATATTGAACTCGTTTAATATTTGAATTCAGGTAAACGTTTCTTTATATACATATATGAGTTAAAACACTTCATTTTGATTCCAAAATTGAAATCTATTGAACAATTAGATCTGAAAACCGAAAACAGTATTCGAGTGCTCGCTGAAGTCGCTCTCAACCTAGGCCCAATTTGTTTGTGGTTACAACAGGTGACGCTCCAAACGCTTAATTGTGCTAACTGTATTAACTTACGTTCCCATCGCACTAATGAAGCAAGCACTAGTGCATTTCCAGTCAGTATACTGTTTCTTTTTATAGTATTAGGACATTAAGCTGCCAAATTGTGGAATCTACTTTATCCTTATTATTTGAGTTTATTTACGTTCCACTGTTGGGCGGACGTCTCCTCCATAGCATGGGCATCTTGCATTGATTCTGCATATCACATGCTTAGTTATTTTTTAACGAGATCCAAGAGTAAAAGAATTGGAAAAGTGGTGAATTGTATGACTTATTATGTCAACTTACATCGACTACACAGATGGCGTAGTGGTTAAGATACCGACCTATCGTGACAGTGTTGTGAGTCCGAATCCTACGCAGAACCATACTTTACGTAATCCACAAATTGGGCTTTCGAGTCTGGATGTAATTTTTGTCCGTTAATTATGTATTTGAAAAGTCCTCCGCAACACAAGGATTATTTTATAGAGTGTTGTCTTAAAAAAAAAACATTATAAAAATCTTATTTTATCATCATATCATTTTAAAATTTTATTTTGTCGATATTATTACACAAATTGCTAGTGATTGCATTATTGTGACATTAATTATGAGATTATTCGTAAGAAATGAGATATGAGAGTTATAAATTATACTGGTACCATACTTAGGTATTAAATAGATTTCATTAATACTAGACCCGCATGTTTTTTTCCTATCTCCTATTCGTAAATTATCTACAAGTATTTTCTATAGGTATTAATATATCTGCAGGCTCAATCTTTTACCTGTTTCTAGGTATAATTGTATGTACTATTTAATAATTTCAGACGTGTTGGTATGGAGGGTAAGATACCTTTGTCTTGTATAGATGCTATATGCATATTTAATCCCGTAGTCGTCTTTTACGACACCCACGGGCACTTGTGAATTGTATTCTTATTCCATCATTACAGGAAAAATATAATCATAGTTATTAATGTAGAAGAAATCCAAGGTATTAATCGTTTTCGTTTCATGAGTAAAAGATACAAGCAGATGACAACACTGCTAGAAAAACAAAAATGAATCCAAACTCTATGTTAACCATTCAAGTCGACAAGAAATATCACCACGATATAGTAGATAAGTTTTACTAGGTTTTTTGTTTGGGGGTGGGTTGCGGTCGACGCGCTCCTAGCACCACTCCGTCCTGGGCGACAGAGGGGCGTAAGCACGCACTCCCGCAACCCACCCGCGATGCACGTCGCCGTCATCGTTGGGCCGACCACCGGAGCAGGGTGACTTGACATCAGTGGTCGGCCCGACGGAATAACCCCTATTTGGAGTATCCTCCCATCGACCGACGTCCCCCCCTCGGGGAGGACGTCGGTCTTTCCTCACGCGGTTGGCCTCTCAGCGGGTGACAGACTAATTCCCCGGTCACGCCACCCACCGCCTCGGCTAGGGCGGCATGAAGCGCAAGTATTTACGCCCACGCCGCCCCAGTCGTCGGCGGCGGATAGCCTCATCGAGGCTGCGCTCCTCGCGCAAGCGATCCGCCACCTCCTTCCGCGAGACTACTACCTCGCAGAAGGCTGCGACCGCGTCCCAGTTAGGTAGGCAGCTTCAGGTCGGCACCGATTATTGCGACAAGTTCACGACGCTGCTCCGCCCAAGCGGCACAGACCTCGAGCGTCTGTTGCGCCGTGTCCTCGTCGCAAGTTTTACTAGGGTTGTTGAGATTCGCATTGAAATTTGAGGTGCTGAAGAACTAAAAAAAAAATAGTCTTCTAGTAAAACTTATTTGAGCTAATAAAAATATTCGTGTGCTAATGTAGTAAGAATACAATTGACCACTTCTCATCTTGCCCGTGGATGTAGTAAAATCTTTTACTGTATGTAGTAAAAGATGACTACGGAATACAATATGCATATAACGGCTATGCATGGGAAGGAAAATTCGATGTAAAACCTCTAGCAATTCGTCTGACTATAACCACCTGGTTATAGTAATTGAATATCTCTTCTGCTATAAAGTAGGCTCGAGTCCAATAGTGGGACGTGTATGAGCCAAGATGATGAGATGATATATCCTATTTTTAATAAAGAGACGTCATGATCTCGAGACAAGAATACCAACTCAAAAAGGTAGCAATACACACCTGATTATTAATAAGTGTTTCTGCCGCTCATGGAACTTTACAGGACCGTTGCCTACCGCGAAGAAAATGAAATAGTGTGAATTCGATGATACTAAAGGCATCTAAAACCCACCACATGCAAACACTCTCAGAAAGTTGGGCTGCCAGCTCTCTCGCTCACCAAACGAAGCGCAATAACAAATTGCTATTACTAGGACGTGGATTTTCTGCAAGAGTGTGGTAGTGTTGCCCAAATGCAAGACCAAGACGAGACTTGGACCAGTCTTGGTTTTGGTCTTGCAACATGACACCTGGTCTCGTCTTGGTCTTGGTATTGTACACTCGAGTCTTGGTCTTGGTCTTGGTAATGCAGCAAGAGTCTCGCAAAGTCTTGCAAGTCTTGCAGTTGGAATAACGTAACAGTCATGTATCATGGCAATGAAAAATCCAACTAAATTATCCATAATCCAACTAATTAAAACTATCCTATCTATCCATCTACTAGCCTATAGTCCACTATTAATAATAGTTTTACTAGGTTAACAATAGTTTTTAATAGGTAATATACCTACGGAGAGGGTCACCAAATGTATGATATTCGTCGTCATCGTCAAAGCTCGTAAAATTGCCACTGCTGGACTTAAGCTACCTTCCAGTAAGAGGAAAATTGGTCTACTATACCACGCTGGTCAGACATGTTGATATAGGGTTTCTAGTTTCACTTCTCATGCACATATGTTATATACACAGGGTGTATCAGGTTATGGAGCAACTGTTCGAGTATGTTGTAGTTCAACGGTCATAGATCATAATTAGAATTTATATTTCACAAAAACAATATAACATAAAAGTTATAGTGATTACAAAAATGTGTGTCTAAGAGTTTATGCCTTAAGTTTTACGCATTATGTAGGCATGAACAGACAGGATATATGTAGACATGAAAAGCTTCGACAGTATGAATAGGTATTAGATTTGCGCGAACCTTTCAGTGGTTACGTAGGTACAAAGGCGACTCGTCAACGGTCATCGGGCGATTAGCTGATTTATGTTAAAGCGAAGTTTGTCTTACATATGCGAACGTAATTATTGATTTATTCAATGTCTAATGAACATTTAACAAAATACGAATATGTATCAGCAGATTAAGTATCATTGACTTTATACATTTCAATCAGATCTAGACAAAAAAGCGATGAAAAAATGAAAACTTTACATGTCTCAATTCATTAACGAATCAATATTTTTATTTCATTTTTTTTTCATGGGTTCCTAACACCATTGCCTCGGTCCGATTTAATACGACGTCCACGGGTAAGAGAGTGGTGAATTGTATTCGTACTCTGTCCCTACACGGAAAATTATTACATTGCGATCATTATGTACGCATACCGATCTACGCATAATCATTCTTTTTGCGTGTGGGTGTTATTTATGTAGATTAATTGTAGGTATTTTTCTATGTCCAACAGTGAACGTCGTTGGACTAATGAATAAACGGATATATAAATATGTATAATGGGCAAGAGCACTCTCGTGTGAAACTTGTCAAGAATAACTCACAGGGTGACAATTACGATATTTTAGTGCTTAAGCCTTTCCGAAGAGTCGTTCTGAAAAGCCAACACCAACATTGGGAATCGATTGGCCAATAGATGGATATCTCAAGACTGATTTGACTTGCCGTGTAGTGGCGGAGTAAGAATACGATTCATCACCTCCTATTTTACCCGCGAGTGTCGTAATAGACGACTAAGGACTATAATATAATATAACATCGGTGCAAGAGAAGGAAAACTTGACATGTAACCCTGTACCAACATGGCCGATCACCGTGGCGATTCCCCTCCGGCCACGGCCGATTTCCCTCCTATTATGTAAGGAGGACGGGCAAGTCCATCCGAGGAAGTACCACACTAGAGTGTGGTACTACCCCGGATGAACTTGCCCGCAGCTATAGACTAGTGTTGCCCAAAAAAGTCTTGGTCTTGCGGTCTTGGTCTTGGTCTTGCTAGAAATGCGAGACCGAGACCAAGACCAAGACCGCTTAATTTTTGCAAGACCAAGACCAAGACTGGCCCTGCAATACTTGAGCAATACCAAGACTGAGCCTGCAAGAGTCTCGCGGTCTTGCATTTAATTCAAATCGCCATTTTAGCTTATATACGACCAACTGTTGAGCTTGTGTCTTCTACATAATAAGAGGGAAATCGGCCGTGGCCGGAGGGGAATCGCCACAGTGATCGGTCGTGTTGGTACAGGGTTTCATGTCAAGTTTTCCTTCTCTTGCACCAATGTTATATATTATAGCCCTTAGTCGTCTATTACGACACTCGCGGGTAAAATAGGGGGTGATGATTTGTATTCTTACTTAGCCACTACACGGAAAGTCAAATCAGTCTTGAGATATCCATCTACTGGCCAATCGATTCCCAATGGTGGTGTTGGCTTTTCAGAATTACTCTTTGGAAAGGCTTAAGGACAAAAATACCGTAATTGTCACCCTGTGATTTAGTCTTGATAAGTTTCACACGAGAGTGCTCTTGCCCATTATACATATTTATATATCTGTTTATTCTATATACGTTCAGTATTGAATCACTTAGGCCCCTATTCAGAGAAAAAGGATTCCTCACACTTTCAGGCATATATATACTAGAGCTATGCCTATTTGTCAGAAAAAATCATCCATTTTTTAATTTCAAGATTGATTCTAAACTAAATGTACGTAGTCAATATAGGTATAACTTAAATGTTCCAAGAATAAAAAATACAGTTTTTTATAAAAGTGCATATGTTATTTCTGCTATAACTACAACCATTTACCTAATCATATAAAAAAACTTGAAGATAAGTTTTTCAAAAACACTTTAAAAAAATGGCTGATTGAAAATGTATTTTATGATTTAAAAGAATACTTTGATAAGAAAATGTAGTAATTTCAGTGTATTATGTTATATAAAGATAAATTACCGAATATATTTTAATATGTATTAATAAATTATAGAATTAACGATTATTGCAATGCCCGATTGGCTCAGCTGTTGATACCAAAATTTTGTAAACATCCATGTAAAACACAGTTTCTGCAATAAATATCTTTGTATTCATTAGCCCAACGACTTTCACTGTTCGACATAGAAATATACCCAAAATTAATCTACATAAATAACACCCACACTGCAAAAAGAATTATTATGCGTAGATCGGTATGCGTACATAATGATCGCAATGTAATAATTTTCCGTGTAGGGACAGAGTACGAATACAATCCACCACTCTCTTACCCGTAGATGTCGTATCAAATCGGACCGGAGTAATGGTGTTAGGAACCCATGAAAAAAAAATTTAAATAAAAATACCGATTCGTTAATGAATTGAGAGACATGTAAAGTTTTTAATTTTTTCATCGCTTTTTCGTCTAAATCTGATTGAAATGTATAAAGTCGATGATACTTATTCTGCAACATATTCGTATTTTGTTAAATGTTCATTAGACATTGAATAAATCAATGATTACCTTCGCATAAGCAAGACAAACTTCGCTTTAAGATAAATCAGCTCATCGCCCGACGACCGTTGACGAGTCGCCTTTGTACCTACGTAACCATTGAAAGGTTCGAGCAAATCTAATACCTATTTATACTGTCGAAGCTTTACATGCCTACATATATCCTGTCTGTACATGCCCACATAATGCGTATAATTTAAGGCATAAACTCTTAGACACACATTTTTGTAATCACTATAACTTTTATGTTATATTGTTTTTGTGAAATATAAATTCTAATTATGATCTATGACCGTTGAACTACAACATACTCGAACAGTTGCTCCATAACCTGATATACCCTGTGTATATAACATATATGCAAGAGAAGTGAAACTAGAAATAAAACCCTATATCAACATGTCTGACCAGCGTGGTATAGTAGATCAATTTTCCTCTTACTGGAAGGAAGCTTAAGCCCAGCAGTGGTACTTTTATGAGCTGTGACGATGACGACGAACATCATACATTTGGTGACCCTCTTCATAGGTATATTACCTATTTAAAACTATTATTATCCTACTAGGACTATTATTAATAGTGGACTATAGGCTAGCAGATGGATTGATAGGATAGGATGATATTTGATTAATTTAGTTGGATTTTTCATTGCCATGATAAATGATTGTTACGTTATTCCAACTGCAAGACTTGCAAGACTTTGCGAGACTCTTGCTGCAATACCAAGACCAAGACCAAGACTCGAGTGCGCAAGACCAAGACGAGACCAGGTGTGCTGTTGCAAGACTAAGACCAAGACTGGTCCAAGTCTCGTTTTGGTCTTGCATTTGGGCAACACTACTATAGACAGACAACTGTCAACAGTGTGGTTCTACTACTAATAATGCACATGGTATCTAATTACGGTACTTTTTTTACTATATAAGAACCTTTACGAAATGTATTTGAACTAAAACTTATGCAGTCACAATTCATAATTAGATAAATAACAGATAACTGGTTTAAAACTAAAAGATAAATACATTAATATAATTTCACTTCAGTAATTTAACTTTCTTGTATACTACTACAATCTTATTATGTTCGCGTTCTCCAACTTCTGGTAATATATTTTCACTTTGTGAGTGTAACGAGAAACTTATAATTAAATTAAAATTAGCAAAGCACTTTGCTCAAGCACTGGAGTGTGTTGTTTTTTCTTTGAAACTTGTATCGTCGTTATAAAATTCCCTTTGAAATTTAAACCTATTCTAATATTAAAAAAAAGACTGTTGTCTCAACGTTCACAAAAATTGTTAAAATACTAATTAATAAAAATATTTTAATGTGATTTTACTTTTCTAACTAAAACCTTGTTTTTTTAATACTGTCAGGCAATAATTTCTTATTTATAATTAGCAGTAGGATCATAAACGGTGAAGATTTTGGCATTATTTTCATTTCCTTAAAATATCAAAATGCACGAAGACTTAGTAATTCAAACAGTTACCAAGCAAGTATTAATAAACCCGCGATCGAAGCCTTCGAATTTAGTTTGGAACTAGCAACCCACCCTCACTTCGCTTCTGTTTCAGTCGTTTTTCCTGCGTAGTGCCCGTTCCTGTGGGAATACCGGGATAGAATATAGCCTAGGTTACTCCCTGATATTACAGCTTTCCATTGGTGAAAGAATTTTTGAAATCGGTCCAGCCGTTTTGAAGATTACCCGGAATAAACAAACAGACAGACAGACAAAAAATTTTTAATTTGTATTTTAGGCATAGGTGTCGTGCAAATAACTGTATGAGCATGAAAAAGCCTGTTATTTTGACAATACAAACAGACACACCAATTTTATTTATTGATATAGACTATGTATTCTACACAAGGAGTTTGATTTATTGACGCGCAAGACAAATATACTTAAAATCTATACCAATAAATAAAATTGGAGTGTCTGTTTGTAATGTCAAAATAATAGACTTTTTCATGCTCATACAGTTATTTGCACGACACCTATGCCTAAAATACAAATTAAAAATTTTTTGTCTGTCTGTCTGTCTGTTTGTTCCGGGTAATCTTCAAAACGGCTAGAGCAATTTCAAAAATTCTTTCACCAATGGAAAGCTATAATAACAGGGCGTAAACTAGGCTATATTTTATCCCGGTATTCCCACGGGAACGGGAACTGCGGGGGTAAAACGACTAAACCCGAAGCGAAGCGAGGGCGGGTTGCTAGTATATACCTAAAATTTTTGAATAAAAACATAGTCACAATTACCATCACTAGTAAGTAATCCTTGAATTGCAAATATTAGGAGTATCTAAACTAAAATATCCTTAAATATTAGGATAAAATAGATATTATAGGATTTTTTAACACGTAATACTACAAATTTTTCCGTGTGGTGATGGATGAAGAATACCATTCACCACCCCCTGTCTTGACTATGGGATATACGTATAAAATTTATCTAGAAAACCTGAAAAACATAATAACTTTTGTGATACGCGTTGAATCTACACTGTATTAGGTTCCTATTGCTGAATATAGGGTACTAGAAAACTGCTTTGTGTATTACTTCATCCAATCTATTTTATGTAACTTATTATTTTTCATAGCTTAAATAATAATTATGATTTACCTTTACTACACAGCCAATATAGTAGTCTAAATATAAAACTATCGTCTCAAATGTCGTTGGCTCGATCTCAACATATGATAAGTTTTGACTCACTCATGACATAAATACATAGGTTTACGCCTCTTTCCTGTAGAGGTAGGCAGAGACCACTTTCCTGCAAGCAAATATTCTCATGAGTCTGGGTGTAAATTGTGATCGTTAATTGTATATTTGTATATTCCCACACGATGCAAGGATTTACATAATTGTTTAAAAAACCTTTCGGATATTAATCATATTCATTCATCATTATCATTACCGTGTGTTGACGGATTAAGAATACAATTCACCACTCCCTATCTTGGTCGTGGATGTCGCAAAAAATGACTAAGGGATGTAATAGGCATATAATGTCTATGCAAGAGAAGGAAGTCTCGAAATTCAGTTCAGTCATTTCAATAATCTTTATCCAATAATACTAATCCCAAGAGATATTCCCAAAGCTGTAATTTCTGTAAGCCAAGACTCACAATGGGCTCTAGATGACAACGAGATTTGAGAAACGCTTTTCATTGTCTTGGGATCCGTACCAAATTTATAAAAGTAAAGTAGTAGGAAAAGATTTATTCCACTTCGCTCCTGTGTAATGCGGGTGAAATAAAGCAAAATTGACTGGTCATCCAATAAATAAGGGGGTGTAAAGTTACGATAAGGATAACAGTACAGCACCACGGATATAGAGAATTTAAAGTGGCCTATATGTGACCTTTTAGATTAATCGCAATAGTACATATAGTAAAAACATCTGAATGCACAGAAATTTGCCCAAGTTACTACAAGAATTGTGTAGTTTATTTATAGTTTAACATAAATTGCGTCTTTTACCGAATAATCTTATTGAATACAGTAATTTTTACGCAATTATATTTAAATCTTTGAAATATTTGAACTTGAAGAAATGAAATACTTAAAATTGCAAAATTTATTTAATCTGCTAATCTGCTTTCTTTCCGTCGATAAAAAGTTATGTCATTGAATGACAATAAGATGATTATATACAATTTGAATAACAACAATTATAACGCCGTGGTGACAGAGAAAGAATATAAATCACCACTCCCTATCTTGCCCTTGGATGTCGTTAAGATAGCTAAAGGATATAATATGCATATATATTATATCCCTTAGCTGACACCTACGCAAGAGAAGACAAACTCGAAATAAAACCCTATACTAACCTGTCTGACCAGCATGGTATAGTAAGGTCAATTTCTCTCCTATTTTAGAGGAGACTCATGCCCAACAGTGGGACATAATATATGAACTGAAATGATGACGATGAAATGCCTCGTAGAGTATAACGAACCCTTACATTGCTGGATGGTGTAAATGGCGACTAAGAGATTTACATAGACCTGGGCAAACTCTATCCGATGTGGTAGGATCAAAATTGCATTTCCAAGGAGGATTGACGTCAAACAGCCGTTCGTTCTTAAAACTATTGCACCAATAAAGAAAAATACATATTGAGTCGATCCCAAGTTATTTGGATAAGAGCAAAGGTATAATGATGAAGTGATGAATTACAATTTCGGAAATGTTAAAACGATATCAACCAAATTAGATGACAAGTTTTCAAAAAGTCATTTAGTTTTTTATATAAAAAAAAAAATAGCGTGAGTACTAAGTACGCATGTCAGAAGTGAAACTTCTTTGGTTCCATGTGTTTTTAATCAGCATTAAAAACAAATGTTTAAAAAAAAACTCTCGATCTTTCTCACTCGCTTGCTCCCTACTCTCGCCCCATGGCTGTGCTTCGTATTATGTTCGCCCTTCCTCACTCTCTCTCAATCGCTCTCTCCCTCTTCTTTGACAAAAACGCTACACATCTTCGTGACGCTAAATTGCGTTTTATCCGTAAAAAATTTACCCTCATGCGCGCAAAGAAATTTCACTTCAAAAATGTTATTATTCTAAGAGAAGGAAAAAAATCGAAAAAAATCCCTATCTAAATACGCCTGACAGATTTCGTATAATAATTAAATTTTTCTCCCATTGCAAAGCATGTCTGCGTATTATATATTTTGGTACGTATGGGCTACATCAGCTACGGTACAAAAATGAATATCGGCTGCGGCAAAATTAGTTTATTAACTTTAGAAGTTTTCTTCAATATCATAATATACAGTACTCTAACTAACAGATAGTAAATATAGAAGTGTCAATACATTTGAACCCACTCAGTGTCCTTTTTCAATGAATGCTTACATTATACTTAGTTGGATACACTGCCGTACCTTAATGTAAAGACATCAATTTAAAACCTAACCTTTGAATCGGAGAGAGCTCCATTATTTGTTGCTAATGTGTGCCATTTATCATATGAATCGACGATATTGGAATTCCTTGAACCGAAAAACGTCTGATATTACATAGTATGGTGTTCACAGATAATATTTGTTATATTTACGCACAACTGTTTTACTATGGGTACATTTTATCTATAAGTTATACATATATTCATTTACGTGCCATGTTTCCGTATGAGGACCAAGTGCGAATACAATGCACATCCCAATTTTTTGTCCATGGGTGTCATAAAAGACGACTAAGGCATAATATAATATACTAGCAACCCGCTCTCGTTTTGCTTCGATTTCAGTCTCTTTACCTGCGTAATGCGATAAAATATAGCCTATGTTAGTCTCTGATATTATAGCTTTCCATCAGTGAAAGAATTTTTGAAATCTGTTGGGTGGTTTAAGTGTGAAAGCGTAACAACTCTTATCTTATATGTTAAGCCAGGAAATTATCTAGTTATGTGCCTATTTTCTGTCGAATCTGTTCAACTATTTGCGCGTGATTTGTTCAACATCAACATTTATCACATACTAGCAACCCGCCCTCGCTTCGCTTCAGTTCTAGTCGCTTTAACCGCGTAGTTCCCGTTTCCGAGGGAATATCGAGATAAAATATAGCCTATGTTACTCCCCGATATTATAGCTTTCCATTGGTGAAAGAATTTTTGAAATCGGTTCGGTGGTTTAAGTGTGAAAGCGTAACAAACAAACAAATAAATTAACAAACAAACTTACTTTCGCATTTATAATATTAGTAACGATTTTCATATTTATAATATTTATGTTATTACCTTTCTCAATAAACAGTCTTATAGAAAACACAAATTTCAATATATAATTTACAATATTAACATATTCAAGCTAATTAATATATCTACATCTGTATATATGACCGGCAAATAATTCAGTCAATTCATCTGAAGTCCTATTATGGTATTTTGTGATGAACTATTCTAATAGAAACCTAACTGCTAAGCTGTATGAACCTAGTCGGAAGTTGAGTTATTCACTCAAGTCTGTTTCTACCGACCGCAATGTTACACTTCCTCAACGATACAGTAAGTAGGTCAAGCCACATAATAATCTCATCTTGAGATGAGTGACTACAACTGTGGTTTTGCGGTGTTATAAGGACTAATTAAGTATGCTTATTGTAGAATTGTATGTAGAATTGTATTGCCCGTTGGGCAGTCCGGCTGGAGAGGCCTCGGTTCGGGGTGCGAACCGTGGAGGCCTTCCGGCCGGTGCCGATGCAGTGGTTGGAAAGGCGGCACGGGGTGCTCTCCTTCCGACTGGTGCAGGTTTTGACGGGGCATGGGTGCTTCGCCAAATACCTGCACAAGGTCGTTAGGAGGGAGAGTACACCGTCCTGCCACCACTGCGATTGCGACGGCGCCATACGCTCGAGGCCTACGCGGATGGGCAGTGCAGCGCTGTGAACTCGTCGCAATCATCGGTACGGATCTAACGCTGCCGGCTATCGCTAGGGCGATGGTTGACAGCGCCGGGAATTGGGATGCGGTCGCAGCCGTCTGCGAGACAGTGATCTCGCGGAAGGAGGCGGCGGATCGCCTGCGCGAGGAGCGCAGCCTCGATGAGGAGATCCGCCGCCGGCGACTGGGGCGGCGTAGGCGCAACTATCTGCACCTCATGCCGCCCTATCCGAGGCCGCGGGCGACGTGACCGGGGATTAGTCCGTCACCCGCTGAGAGGCCGACCGCGTGAGGAAAGACCGACGTTCTCCCCGAGGGGGGGACGTCGGTCGATGGGAGGGTACCCCAATTAGGGGTATTCCGTCGGGCCGACCACTGACGACAAGTTAACGCTGCTCCAGTGGTCGGCCCAATGACGAAGGCGACGTGGTTTTTGGGTGGGTCGCGGGAGTTACGTGCTTAAGCCCCTCTGTCGCCCCGGACGGAGTGGTGCGGAGGCGCGCCGACCGCGACCCACACACAAAAAAAAAAAAAAAAAATTGTAGAATTGTATTGAAATTATGACTACAATATTATACAATGATGCCGCCTAGTCTTTATCTATATTAATCTATATCTATACTCCATACTAATATATAAAGCTGAAGAGTTTGTTTGTTTGAACACGCTCATCTCAGGAATTACTGGTCTGATTTGAAAAATTACTTCAGTGTTAGATAGCCCATTTAACGAGAAAGGCTATATACAGGGTGTATCAGGTTATGGGGCAACTGGACAAAAGGAAGCTAGGCAATGATGGTAGGAACCCATAAAAAATTTTTGAACGAAAAATATCGATTCGTTAAGAAATTAGTGACATGTAAAATTTTCAATTTTGTCATCGCTTTTTCGTGTAAATCTGATTGAAATGTATAAAGTCAATGATACTTAATACGTAACATATTCATACTTTGTTAAATATTCATTATAAATTGAATAAATCAATGATTACGTTCACATAAGCAAGACAAACTTCGCTTTAAAACAGCTGATCGGCCCGTAGAACGGCAAGCGGTCAAGGCCTTTGACCGCTTGCCGTTGTACCTACATGTTATTGAAGCGTTTGCGCAATTGTAGGTAAAAATGAATGAAATTATACTGTCGAAGCTTTACATGCCTACATGTATTCTGTCCGAACATGCCTACATAATACGTAACATTTAAGGCATAGACTCTTAGACACATTTTTTTGAAAAAGCTATAATTTTTATGTTATATTGTTTTTTGTGTAATGTACATTCTAATTACGATCTATGACCGTCAAACTACAACATACTGGAACAGTTGTCCCATAACCTGAAACAACCTGTATATTCACGCTAAGACCAATAGCAGCGGAGCATTGATGAAGAATGTTTCAAAATCAGTATTTTTTTTCGCTGAAATCATGTATGACAGAATCTATACCAATTAATAAAATTTCAGTGTCCGTTTGTAATGTCAAAATAATAGGCTTTTTTCATGCTCACACGGTTATTTGCACGACACCTATGCCTAAAATACAGATTAAAAAAATTTTGTCCGTCTGTCTGTCTGTCTGTCTGTTTGTTCCGGGTAATATTCAAAACGGCTGGACCGATTTCAAAAATTCTTTCACCAATGAAAAGCGATAATATCAGGGAGTAAACTAGGCTATATTTTATCCCGTTATTCCCACGGGAACGGGAACTAGGCGGGTAAAATGACAAAAACCGAAGCGAAGCGAGGGTGGGTTGCTAGTCGTATTATAAAAATATTTTCACCTGCTATGAAAACAAAATGGCAGGTTAAAGTTAACGTTAGCTCAAATTAACTATTCCACGCTGACGAAGTCGCGAGAAGGAGCTAGTCAGTAATAAATCAAGACGCTTATTGAATTCTTCGTGTGGTGACGGAATAAGAATACAAGTCACCACCCTCTATCTTACCCGTGGTCGTATCAGATGACTAAGGGATTACATTTAACATCTATGAAAGAGAAGGAAAATTCGTAATATAACCCTATACCAACCTGTCTGACCAGCAGGTCAATTTTCCTTCTATTTCGGAGGAGGCTCGAGCTGCTGGGCTCGTGTGACGTATATAAGCGGCAGTAATGATGATGAATGATGATAATATTAAGAACTATATATTATCACCATTGTTTATGTTTATACACATAATTAGCTAACCCAACAGTCGTTGTTCTGTTCAAATAAAATAAAAGGAATTCTCCTTGAAATCAATAGCAGCGCCACTTACCGAGTTCAATTATTCATCTAAACCAGTCTCGAACCCACTTGAATACACACAGAAAAAACATCAAAATCGGTTCAGCCGCTTAAAAGGAGTTCAATTACAAACACAGAACTGAAGATTTATTTATGTAAAGATGTCAATATATTAAATACTAGCAACCCGCCCTCGCTTCGCTTCGGTTATAGTCGTTATACCCGCGTAGTTCCCGTTCCCGTGGGAATACCGGGATAAAATATATCCTAGTTTACGCCCTGATATTATAGCTTTCCATTGGTGAAAGATTTTTTTTTAAATCGGTCCAGCCGTTTTGAAGATTACACGGAACAAATAGACAGACAGACAAAAAATATATAACGTGATTTTTAGGCATATGTATAGTGCAAATAACCATTAAGAGATAAGATATTATACCATTATACATACTGCAAAGCCTTAATCAATTTATACGACACCTGTAAAAGAAAAAGAGGATGGGAAATAACATATTTTCTACGAGAAAGTAATATCGAATACAAAAAAAAAAGAGAATTATTATTAAATCATCTCCAATCTATACCAATAAATAAAATTGGAGTGTCTGTTTGTAATGTCAAAATAATAGGCCTTTTTCATGCTCACATGGTTATTTGCACTATACATATGCCTAAAAATCACGTTATATATTTTTTGTCTGTCTGTCTATTTGTTCCGGGTAATCTTCAAAACGGCTGGACCGATTTAAAAAAAAAACCTTTCACCAATGGAAAGCTATAACATCAGCAGTAAACTAGGCTATATTTTATCTCGGTATTCCCACGGGAACGAGCACTACGAGGATAAGGCAACAGAAACCGAAGCGAAGCGAGGGCGGGTTGCTAGTATTGGCTAATAACCACGTTACATATTTTTCTATAAGAAAAATAGACTCTTAATATTTAGTGGGTAACTTAAGCGAAGTTTCATCAAGTAATAAATTCTACTGTTAGAAGTATACTAAAACTCAAGTTGCGGTCGGCACTTATAAACTGTATAATGTAAAAGTTAGAACCATATCAAAGTCTCTTATACCATTACTACCTTCTTATGCTAATAATTTTAGAATGACGCAATACTCCAATCTATATTTACTCCATTCCACATATTATTTCCATTCCATTGCACATATTGGAATAGTTCTGTGACGTGTCGCCTGCCTGACATGAACCCTAATTGGAAATATAATTGTTGACTACACCACATTAGATTGAGTTGGCCCAGGTCAATATAATGCTCTTTATTTAATTAATTTTTACATATAGGCCATTGTCTATAACACTTAACACTTTATTTGGCATAAGTGACTTCACTGACACGGATCTGTCAGAATATCAGCGCTAGGGTAACTACATTGCCTCAGCAATAGCTGAGACAGATACCATATTTTGGCCTCACACATGTGCACAGTTATATATAAAACTAGCAACCCGCCCTCGCTTCGGTTATAGGTTATAGTCGTTTTACCCGCGTAGTTCCCGTTCCCGTGAGAATACCGGGATAAAATATAGCCTAGTTTACGCCCTGATATTATAGCTTTCCATTGGTGAAAGAATTTTTGAAATCGGTCCAGCCGTTTTGAAGATTACCCGGAACAAACAGACAGACAGACAGACAAAAATTTTTTAATTGCTATTTTAGGCATAGGTGTCGTGCAAATAATCGTGTGAGCATGAAAAAAGCCTATTATTTTGACATTACAAACAGACACTCCAATTTTATTTATTGGTATAGATATACAGGGTGACTGGTAAAAGATTGTACATATTGAAGGAGGGTATTCAGTACTCGATTCTGATACCGAATATATAAAAAAAATTGGTACTTAAATTTTGAACTAATTATCTTATAAAAATATTTAGTTATGGACACATGGGATAGGTCAACGTACATCAGCAATTGTAGGTACTAAACAGTTCGCGCATTGAACTAGTTACATTTTAGGTAAATATTCTACCTATGCGACTCGACCCAGTAGATATTTTTTTTTCATCGCGGGCCGCAGACAGTGGTCAACGTACGCTGGCAAACCTATTGTTGTGATTAGAAACAAATCACTTTATCTCAGGATTGGTAAGAGCTATGAATCTGCAAATAACTTTAGTGTTTTATGACATTATTCTTACACCTAGTTTAAGTAATTCTAGTAATAAATATCCAAAATCTTGACAACAGTGCTAACAAAACTGTTACTCGATATCGGTATCGGTGTATCGCCAGTAGGGTGACAATATTTTTGGAAGTCTTGTCACACTAATATTGTTGATGTTTACTATGTAGTTAATTAATATTATCTTCTTTTTACACTTTTATTAGTTACATGTGGCCATTATCTATCGTTTCCTTGAATATGTACAATCTTTTACCAGTCATACTGTAGATATTATTGCTTGAGGAAAATGTGAGGTTGCAAAATAAAAATATTTTCTTTCTTTCTTTTATCAGTTCTTATGACACCCACGAGCAATGTAAGAGTTGGTAGTATTCGTAGCCGCCACTACACAGCACGAAGAAGGCAGACGTCTCTTCTACCACGACATACAAATTCGGTTAATATAGGACACTGGCTCAATGGTTTCCCTTTTCTTTATTTCAATCTATACATATCAAATTAGTTGTGCGCAAACCTCTCATACCTATAGTCTATACTAGCAACCCGCCCTCGCTTCGCTTCGGTTATAGGTTATAGTCGTTTTACCCGTGTAGTTCCCGTTCCCGTGGAAATACCGGGATAAAATATAGCCTAGTTTACGCCCTGATATGATAGCTTTCCATTGGTGAAAGAATTTTTGAAATCGGTCCAGCCGTTTTGAAGATTACCCGGAACAAACAGACAGACAGACAAAAATTTTTTAATTGCTATTTTAGACATAGGTGTCGTGCAAATAACCGTGTGAGCATGGAAAAAGCCTATTATTTTGATATTACAAACAGACACTCCAATTTTATTTATTGGTATAGATTAATAAATGTTATTGAATAAAAATCATCATTTTCTGGAAAAAAAATGTAATATTTTATTAATACTTTATGCATTATTAGTTCCTGTCGTAATCTGCTCTTTTATGCATATATAAAATAAATTTTGATGTTTCACATCTACCAGGCGTTCTGAGCGCCGGCTCCCTTTTCTTATTATTTCGTTATGTGTGATGGCGGAATAATAATAAAATTTACCAAACATTTCTCGGCCGTGGGTGTAGTAAAAGATAACTAAAGGATATAATGGATAAGGATATAATATGTAAGGGAAGAAAAACTCGAAATAAAAACCCGCGTCCTATATCCTATATGTAGGTTTATTTCCCTCCCACAGTGGAAAAGGCCCAGGCACAGCAGTGGAACGTCTATGAGTTGATATCATGATGATGATAATAATGATTATTTCTTTATATAAAATTGTACACAACATATTAGTAAGTATTAGCTAAAGAACCTCTGCCAACATAATACAATTCGCAAATTTATTGCAAAAGATTGTCTGAAGTTCAAGCGGTTCAATGAAGAGTTAGCTAATAAAGCAGACTACACTCTCGCAATCGCCTTAGAGAGAATGTAGAGTACCGCTTCACATACACCTCAAACCGTTATATAAAATAACTGCGGAATAAAGGATTATTGATACATATAGTATTTCTACTTCATTAGTAATTCAATAAATCACCAATTTCATATCAGATATTGAAGGATGGAAGTAATTTTGATTTAAATCAAAGGTCAATACTGAGTACTGACCGTCTTAAGGTTTAAACTTTCAGTCTAATCATGTAATCTGTACTATTAGCGATATTAGCTGTATATTTTTACATCACTAGAGCCTTTGAGCTATACGAAGTAGTACTTCAGGGCATAATTCATTCGCAAAGACAGGGAAATTAAATTTAGTCTTTTATTTTCATTCACAAGAAATAGTTCTTAGGAATTGGCTTAATTAATTTTAAGAATTAGATTCCTTAAGTATATCCAGTTGTAATATAATCTTGAAATTATAATAATTAGCAAACAAATACTTTTTATAATACTGAAGAAATTTTAATCCATTATCAGAAGCTGTTAATAAAATCGAACGCTCCTATAAGTTTTAGATGTCAAGGTAAAGTTCATATCTTCTGATTTCTGATGTTTACGCGAATATTACACATTTTAAATAAAACTACTTTACGGATTTTATCGCATTTGTATTTGATTTTTGATTGCCCGACGTTTCGAACACTTTATTTGTCACGGACCTAATCGCAAAAAAATATACCTTTTGGGGTACCCTCTTTTTCTAAGTCCACCCGTAACCTCGGGCAATCAGAACTCAAATACAAACGCGATAAAATCCGTAGTTCTGTTTAAAATTCATATCTTCTTCTCTTTCTCAGCTTATGCACGTTTTACTATTGGGAATTCATCAGAAAAGAACAATTAATCTAGTATCTCTCTCACTGGCGAAATGAGTAGGCAAAGAATATTAGTTCGACTTTATTTTTATTAGCAGACAAGTACGCAACATACTTTATGATAAGTCCTTACCACCGCTAATGGATTTTAGCAAATACCAGGGTACAGATAATTCATTACCTAACGTAGCAAAGTACAGGACTGGAAGAAATGAACTGAGGGAAGGGGTTTGAGTCACCGGCGTTCTCTGAATGATGAATGAAACCCATCAGTAAGCTGCTACTCAGACATCGATTAGTCGAGGTACTGGACCCACTATATCGCACTAATACATACATATACCTACTATTTCAAAAAGGTCGCAGGCGAAGATATGGAACTACATGACGACCTATTCTAGACTACTCCGGGGGAGTGAACAGGTTACCATCAAACTTATATGCTTTGCTTGTTCAACTCTCACTTCAAGTTAACTGATCTATCCATATATTGAATAGAGCATAGGTTTCTAAGAGGCGATAAGACTGTTTAACAATTGCAATTATGTACATATTCTTATAAGTTCCTTGTGGTGACGGAGTAATAATACAATTCACCACTCCCTGTCTTGCCCGTGTATGTCGTAAAAGTCAACTATATGCACGTAACATCTGTTCAAGAGAAGGCAAACTCGAAACGAAATCCTATATCAACGTCTGACCAGCATGGTATAGTAGGTCAGGTTCCCTCCTATTGCGGAGGAGGCCCGAGCTCAACATTGGGAAGTATGTGGGCTGCGATGATGATTCTTATAAGTTGCTCGGTAGTATTGATGTATTCTTCTGATCATCCTAAGTAACTAAGTGATTTCTGATGTTTACGCGAGTACCTATTACACATTTTAAATAAACTACTACTTTACGGATTTTATCGCGTTTGTATTTGATTTTTGATTACCCGACGTTTCGAACACTTTGTAGCGTTCATGGTCACGGGCAGACTGAGATGCCTCACGTCTAACAAGTCATCGTTACTGCAGAAAATTTATAATTATCTACCCGATTCAGAAATTAGTTATTAAATATTGACCCACATTTTAATACAAATTTATTGCCAGTGTAAGAAGGAAATGTTTCTATATGAAAAAATTTTATTGCTTATGGTTAATAATTATTTAACATTAAAATTAATAGTAATTATATTTAAAAAAACTAACAATCTAGTTTACAACCACCGGATCGGAACACGGCCACATTGAGAAATATCCGGCAAGAAAACTCAGAGGACATGATGCTAAATTAATATTAATTTTGAAGGCGGCTTACTTTATATTACTAAGAGGTTTTAATTTATAAAATTATCTCTAGTTATTATCATTGTGGGTCAAATCTGTAACAAATTTTTACGGCTCTCACGAGAAAGTACAAGATAATGCCATATTTAACTCCTATCCACACGGAAAATCCGTGTTGTGACGGAGCATGAATCTCGTTGGTGATTGTAAAATACTTCTAAGGAACTTGAGCAGATAACATCACGGAATGAAAAGGGAAACTTGAAATGAATTCCTGTATTGACACGTCTGACCAGCGTGATATAGTAGATTAATTTCCCTCCCACTATGTAGGAGAAAATGACGATACTTTGAAAGTTGCAGAGAACCATTGGATGCAAATGGCAATCTCGTGAGGAGGCCTATGTCCAACGTCTGTCCAACATGTCTACGAGCTGATGGATAGATGAATGTAGGAGGCTCAAGACCAGCAGTGGGACATATACGAATACAAATGATACGGCAAATCATATAACAATTTTAGAATTTATCAAAATAACCTTACTACATCCTGCATACGTTTAACATAAACCAAACGTCTTGTGTATTTACTTAAAACATTAATTACAGTAAATATTATTAAATTCGAAGACGCTCTTCCCACACCATATAACCCACCCACCTTTATAATCTAACTCTAAACAATATATTCAGATTAGTTGAGTTTATGTAATACTAGTAACACGCTCTGACTTCGCTTCGGTTTCAGTCGCCTTATCTGCATAGTACCCGTAGGAATACCGGGGTAAAACGTAGTCTAAACCACGAAGAATTAGCACGCTGAAGTGGCAATGGGCAGGCCATATCGCTCGACGAACCGACAACCGCTGGGGAAGAAAGGTTCTCGAGTGGCGACCACGTATCGGACGATGCAGTGTAGGAATTAGGTGGACCGACGATCTAGTGAAAGTTGCTGAGCATCGTTGGATGCAGGCGGCACAGAACCGCTCTTTGTGGCGTAACATGAGGGAGGCCTACGTCCAGCAGTGAACGGCGATGGGCTGAAATGATGAAATAATGATAGATGTATAGATTTTATTGGAGACGATAGAAGATGCACTAACTAATCTTCTTTATCATCATCGTCATCAGCTGATATACGTCCCATACTGTAGTAGAGACTCCTCCATAATAGGAGGGGAAATAACCTGCTTCGTGATGATCAGAGGGGTTGGTATAGGGTTTTATTTCATGTTTTTTTTTTCTCTTGCACCGATGTTATGTGCATATTAAATCCCTTTGTCATTTTTTATTATACTCTTGGGCAAAAAATGGGATGGTCAAGTGTATTCTTACTCCTCCACCACATGGATTTCATTATAGTAAGTGAAGTATAGGAGTGGTAGGACCACACTGTCGACAGTTATCTGTCTACAGCCGCGGGCCGGTCCGTCCGGGGCAGTACCATGCTCTCGCAGAAAATCGACGTCTGAGTAGTAGCAATTTGTTACTGCGCTTCGTTCGGTGAGCGAGAGAGCCGGAAGCCCAACTTTCTGAGGGTGATTGCATGTGGAGGGTTTCGGTGGTGCCCTTGGTATCACCGAGACTCAATGCACGCATTCACACTCCCTTCGCTTTCTTCGCGGTAGGCAACGGCCTTGTAAAGGTCCATGAGCGGCAGCAACACTTACCACCAGGTGTACTGTTTGCTCGTTTGCCACCGTTCGCAATAAAAAAAAAAATAAAAAAAAAATTAACTACATATAATGAGCAGGCTGATTTTATACTTTCACTAATGATTGGTTTTAGTGACTACAGTCTATAGTGTAGTGACTATTGGTTAAAGTGAATACTTTTACTGTCTCTTTAGGTTCCACTATTAGGCAAGACCTCTTTAAGGTGAGCAAAACTACCCTACTATTCTGCTCAGACCAGATAGATTGCAATAGTGTTCTGTTTCGAGGCTCCCTCTTATGGTAGTAATGGGATACAATTACTTACTTTTAGATCACTTATTTTATATTTTACGACAACAAAACGCCAAATGAATTAAACCCTTGTTCCGTAATGACTCAGTAAATTGAATATGCATTATTATTATATAACTTTTGTAGGTGCATTAATTAATCCTGACTAAGTTATTCACACTAGAACGGCTGAGCGGAATTGTGTAAAATTTGAAAAAGAGATAAATTATTATTTTAGAAAGCTGATGTTACGAAATAAATTACAGTTTCCATGACACAAGTGTAATTGACAACGACTATATTAAAGTAAGCTGAGGCGCGATCATAAGCTAATATTAAATATGTCATGCCCGTAAACACGTGCTATAATACATAATGCTGCAACAAATAGAAGCTGAGTGGTGTCCATACATGTTAGTAAATGTGGCAAAATAGTAATTATCATCAAGCATTCTATGTGGTCGCCGTTATCATGGTAACTGCTGAGATAACAAAAAATGAGATAAATGGAACGACTTAGATTTTACAAATAAAATAATAGCATTAAATAAATAAATCACACAAGCGAACGTACTGTCATAACATTTGAATTGCACTTTAAATGCTAAAGTTGTGAATGGAAAATTATATTTACAACGAATAATGCAATTTGATGCGGATTGAATACAAAAAAAAAAAAAAAATTTCTTACAAAAAAGTAAAGCATAACGTAACACATTGCAATAGAAAACTTAACTATTTAAAAGCTCGCAGAAAATTCAATCAGAAGATCTTGGAGCGTGGTATAATGTAATAATCTACTTATGTTTTTAAAGATATCGAAGAAGCTTTAAGTAAAAAGCTCAAAGTAATTATATTTGTAGAAATTCCATTTAATTAACATGTTATTTATTATGAAAGTACTTTTGCTAATATTATTATTATTGGAGTTTATTAGACTCGTATTTGATGACTACTCTCTGTTTATTAAGTACTAGGAACCCGCCCTCGCTTCGCTTCGGTTATAGGTTATAGTCGTTTTACCCGCGTAGTTCCCGTTCCCGTGGGAATACCGGGATAAAATATAGCCTAGTTTACGCCCTGATATTATAGCTTTCTATTGGTGAAAGAATTTTTGAAATCGGTCCAGCCGTTTTGAAGATTACCCGGAACAAACAGACAGACAGACAGACACAATTTTTTTAATTGCTATTTTAGGTATAGGTGTCGTGCAAATAACCATGTGAGCATGAAAAAAGCCTATTATTTTGACATTACAAACAGACACTTCAATTTTATTTATTGGTATAAATATGGCTATTCATAATTAGTTTAAAGAAATAAATATAAAATTGACATCTGAGAGCTCATTTTGTTTACCGGTCTTCTTGAGCCTATATACACCTTTTTTTTTTTTTTTGAGGGTGTGCTGCGGTCGGCGCGCCTCCGCACCACTCCGTCCTGGGCGACAGAGGGGCTTAAGCACGCAACTCCCGCAATCCACCCGAAAACCACCTCGCCTTCGTCGTTGGGCCGACCACCGGAGCAGGTTTACTTGTCGTCAGTGGTCGGCCCGACGGAATACCCCCTACGCGGGGTACCCTCCCATCGACCGACGTCCCCCCCTCGGGGAGGACGTCGGTCTTTCCTCACGCGGTCGGCCTCTCGGCGGGTGACGGACTAATCCCCGGTCACGTCACCCGCGGCCTCGGCTAGGGCGGCATGAGGCGCAGGTAGTTGCGCCTGCGCCGTTCCAGTCGCCGGCGGCGGATCTCCTCATCGAGGAGCCTATATATCCCTACCACTATTGGTCTTTGCCCTCCCCCGCAGTGGAGGAGAAATTAATTTTTTGTATCACTCTGGCCAAATCTTGTATTGGTGGTATATTTTTGATACGTTATGTGACAGGTGTAAGGAGATATAAGGTATAACTTTGATTGAGAAATATTAAACATACACCATATGTATACTATGGTATACATACCATAAGCGTCATTTATGACACCGCTCAAAAAGGGGATGAATTTTATTATTTGTATTAGTTAACCTTCATCGCGATTTAAAAAAAAGAAATATAAACTACTCTGAAATCATCAGGGGTATCGGCAATCATCTTCATAAGCATCAATTAGTCCTCCCCGAGGGGGGGACGTCGGTCGAGGAGAGGGTAATCCTCAAGGGGTATTCTGTCAGGCCGACCACTGACGACAAGACACTCTGCTCCGGTGGTCAGCTCAACGACGAAAGCGACGTGTCACGGGTGGGTTACGGGTGTGCGTGCTTACGCCCCTCTGTCGCCTCGGACGGAGTCGGGTGAGGGGTGCGCCGACCGTAACCCACACCCCCCAAAAAAATGGGCAACAATTAGATTTTTTAAATTCTACTAAACATGTAATAATAATATTTAAAAGTTCTTCGAATACATTTAAGGTTTTTCGACGGTATCTATTTTCGTTACTAATATTATAAATGCGAAAGTAAGGATGTTTGTTTGTTTGTTTATTTGTTGTTACGCTTTCACGCTTAAATCACTGAACCGATTTCAAAAATTCTTTCACCATTGGAAAGCTGTAATATCAGAGAGTAACATAGGCTATATTTTATCCCGGTATTCTCACGGGAACGGGAACTACTAAGGCGACTGAAAACGAAGCGAAGCAAGGGCGGGTTGCTAGTATTTAATACATCTAAGTCAGTTTAGAACTCAATTTAACTAACCAAAACCTATATAGATATTTTACTGCCTTATTTCAGTTTTGTGAGTATCGTGGACGTGTTTACGGTTTATTACATGTCGTAACTCTAAATTCAGGAACTCTAGATATTTGGTCCTTTATAATATGACTATATGTTTATTATGTTAAGTCTGAGCTAACTCAGTTTATATAAAATTGTCATAAATTAATTTTACAGATTTCAAAAAAAAAAAAAAAAAAAGTAGAAATTTCTCAATTGGACTAGTCTTTGCTGGAATACTTTAAATTTTCGATACTATTTGCTATTAATATTCCAGCAAGTTTTCTAAATAATTTGGAGAATTCTTTCTGATTATTCGAGTAAGGAATAGTGTTGTTAGAAAGCAGTTTTGAAAGTTATTTCATTTTCGTAAGCGTTAGACCCTGAACTTGGATGATATTTTTTTTTTTTCATGGGTGGGCTATGGTAAGTGCATGCGCGGGCCATTCCGTCCGGGACGATGAAAAGACGGCACGTGGGCCCATAATCCACCCGTACCCACGTCACCTCGTTGTTGGGCCGACCACCGGAGCAGGGTGACTTGTCGTCAGTGGTCGGCCCGACGAAATACTCTTTCGGGCACCCTCACCTCTCGACGTCCTGGGACGTCGGTCGCCATCGCGCGGTCAGCCTCTCTGCGGGTAACGGACAATTCCCCGGTCCGATCACCCGCAGCCTCGGCTAGGGCGGCATTAGGCGCAGATACTCGCGCCTGCGCCGCCCGAGTCGCCGGCGGCAGAACGTGTCGCCGAATAGGAGCTCTACTCGCACACGATCCGCTGCCTCCTTCCGTAAGATTACGGTCTCACAGAAGGCGGCGACCGCGTCCCAATTCCTGACGCTGTCGAGCATCTCCCTGGCGATGGTCAGCAGGGTCAGGTCGGCACCGATAATCGCGACAGTGGACTTGGATGGTATAAGATGTGCTTTCAAAATTAAAAAAAACATAAGTGAAATATTGGAGTGTGACTAAACTAAAAATACAAATATTGTGGGTAATTGATATTTTCCGTGTGATGACGGAGTAAGAATACAATTCATCACTCCTATCTTACCCGTGTGTATAGTAAAGGGTGGGCAAGGGATGTAGTACACATATAAAGTTTATGCATAAGACAGAAAAGTCAAAATCAAATCCTATACCAACACGTCTAAAGGAAAATATTGTCTGACATGAGGTATTGTCTTAACATGAGGCTAGTCTTTTAAAGATGCCTTACAAAGCGTAGCGAGGTAATGTGCTGCAAAGATAATTTTCACCTTATTTTAACTGGTAACGCGTCCCTGAACGCCTCGATCGTAACACTGAACTTTTTTCATAAAAACCTCGTTCTAAGAAACTTGTCTGATAGTCCTGTACAATATAAGAGCCGCGTAAAAATTTAGGTTCCTCTATGGATGTATAAAATTAAATTTTCTCTGTCATATACAAACGATATTAGGTCGTTACATTTTTATAAAACTTTTTTTATAGTTATACTGAGTTATAGTTATACTGAGTTATAGTTGAACTTCACACCTGTTAATATAGTAATTTACCTCTTTAGGAGAGTACAGGTATTTTGTGTAGTCTTATAAATTTCCCGAGGATGGTTTCTTAGATAATTCAAAAATTATCCCTCTGTCGTCAAAGGTAAAGACCATTCTCCATTATATGGACCAAACAATCTTAACAACTAAGTATACGAGTTGAAAAGAAACAGAAAAAAAAAATATTGAATTCATATTCTTACTTGACTAGCCCAGCCCCATGGCAGGTCTACTATCACTTTTCATTCGCCTCATACAACATTATACAGAGATAGAAGAGCTGGTGACAATTTTTATTCTTATTCTTTCACCACTTAGTCAACATGAATTCAGTATAAGGACAATATCAGGATTATCCATCTCAGCTCATGTACGTCCCACTGGTGGGTTCAGGCCTTTTTCACAATGGGAGGGAAATTGAGCTACAATTTACTGTTAAGACGTGTTTCCTTATCTTGAATCAATGTTATCTGCATATACTCCTTAGTCAACTTTTACGACACCCGCAAGATAAAGATAATGATAATAATCCTTATTAATATTATAAACTAGCAACCCGCCTTCGCTTCGCTTCGGATTCAGTCGCCTTACCCATGTAGTTCCCGTTCCCGTGGGAATACCGGGATAAAATATAGCCTATGTTACTCCCTGATATCATAGCTTTCCATTGGTGAAAGAATTTTTGAAATCGGTTCGGTGGTTTAAGCGTCAAAGCGTAACAAACGAACAAACATCCTTACTTTCGCATTTATAATATTAGTCAGAATATATATAGGAAATATTTTATCGCTGTATTTCCACGAGAATAGGAACTACGTAGGTAAAGCGACTGAAACCGAAGCGCAGCGAGGGCGGGTTGCTAGTATTATATAAAAATAAGTAATACTTTTAAAAATAAGTTTTCTTTATTATAAATAGTTAAGTAAAATACTATGACAATGCGTTTTATTCAAGGCTTATTATGTACTATACAAAGGTATATAACTATAAAGTACACTATAAATTGAAATTCTGTCGAAATTTTGTCTCGCCGATAGAACTTTGTGAAATATCTAGAAATCCTCACGAGGGTGACTGTTTCGCAAATAACAAATGACAACATTTTAGGTTCCCAAGCGAAGCTATTTTGTGACAAATTTATTTGGCTACACGTTGAGCGAAAACAAATATTTATCAACTTGTCTTTATTGATGTAAGTAGGTTTATAAATAAATTTTGTGTGGGTAAATCGTAGACGATATGTTTTAGAATGAGTATATTTTCGTTATTGTTGTGCTTTTCTAGAAACTAAGTAATCTCTGTAATACCTATATTGTAAACTAGCAACCCGCCCTCGGTTCGCTTCGGTTATAGGTGATAGTCGTTTTACCCGCGTAGTTCCCGTTCCCGTGGGAATACCGGGATAAAATATAGCCTAGTTTACGCCCTGATATAGCTTTCCATTGGTGAAAGAATTTTTGAAATCGGTCCAGCCGTTTTGAAGATTACCCGGCATAAACAGACAGACAGACTGACAAAAATTTTTTAATTGCTATTTTAGGCATAGGTGTCGTGCAAATAACCGTGTGAGCATGAAAAAAGCCTATTATTTTGACATTACAAACAGACACTCCAATTTTATTTATTGGTATAGATAGCATGGTGAATTGACACAAAAACATGTGTAAGATAAGGTACCGATCTACCATGCCAGTGTCGTGGGTGCGAATCCTATGCCGGACAACACTTTGGGTGATTCACAAATTGTTGTTCCGAGTCTGAATGTCGCAATGCCGCAATACAAGAATTACTGCCTTAGTATTTTAAAATAAAATAAAATAAACAAGTAGCCATCGCTCAGGACGCCGGGCAGATGTGAAACATCGAAATTATTTTGTACAAGTATATATGCATAAAATAACAGATTACGACAGGAACTGATATTGCATAAAGTATTCATAAAATATTAGGCGTTTTTTTTCTCCAGAAAAGGGTGACTTTTATTCAATCTGGGGGTACGGCAGTGCCCCCGCCAAGTCGAGCAAAAAAAAAGTCGGGCAAAACTATGTTTATAGTCTAACTTTTTATTAGCTGCAGTAAAATGACGTTTTGTGGGTTGCCGGTTTTTGAAGAAAAATAAATAGGGATGTAGCTAAATGAGTGAATCATAAATGAAAAATCAGTTTGGTTTTTTTTTGAGATTTAATATTAAGTTGTAATGTATTTTTTTAACCTATTATTATTACTATACTAGAGGATTGATCTTTTTTAGTGGAAGTATAGGGAGGTACATTCAAAATGAAACAAAAAGGTCATAATAATGTTATTTAATTAATCTTTTTAGAAATCACTGTCGCTGTCGCTTTCGGTCACACTAATAACAAATCTATCTGTCACTTCATCTATAATATGATCGAGGTGGCACATTTTATCTTCCTCTTTAATAGTGTGAGACACACAGTCACTCCACTTAGCCGGTGTCACTTTCTTGATTCCTTCTTGGAATAAAGTTTTCACTTCTTGCATTTTATACGTCTTATTATTGTTTGCGACGTGACTCTTTACCTGCGCCCATACCAACTCAATGGGGTTCAATTCACAGTGATAAGGGGGCAGTCTTAAAAGTGTGATACCTTTTTGTGCAGCCATCTTGTCTACGGCATATTTCTCAGTATGATTTTGTTGTTTCACAATATCTATGAGAGTGGCCTTGACCATATTTGGTTCAAACGCAATATTTTTAGTAGTCAGCCACACTTGAATTCGTGCTTTCGTCCATGACATCTTCGGGATTGTTTCGATCTTATGAGAGTGATAGGGCGCATTGTCCATTACGACTACTGCATTCGGCTTGAGTTTAGGTAGAATACCGCCGAACCAATCCTCGAAACACTCCGCGTTCATTTCATCATGGTAGTCTTCTGTACCTTTCTTTGCTTCAAACATAAGAAGTCCGTCGACCAGGAAGCCTTCTTCTCCGCCTATGTGACTAATTATGAGTCGTTTGCCCTTTCCTGTGGGATTTTTTAATCCCGTAGTCAGGCCGTCTAAAAATGCCTGTCGAGAAGATTTAATACTTCCGTCAATCCAGGTTTTTTTTGTAGTATGACTTGAAAAGAACAAAAAAGAATCATAAGTTTCGACATCAAAATAAAAAGGCAACAAATAGAAGAAACTAAGAGTTGACACGTACCAGCGTTGACCCAGGTCTTGTCTTGATAATATATGTATTTTCCCTCCCTACGATATTGTTTAATTAAACGCAGGTAGCGCTGGCGCCATGATATGATATCTTGTCTATCAATAAGCACACTCTTGCGTGATTGAGTAGCGAATTCGAAATTAAGATGCTTCATAATTTTTCTCAATGTCTCTTTCGAGAAGTTGGGCAATCCTGGGTCATCATTTACAACTAGCAGCACCTAAAAATGATTAAAGTTATTACCTAATTGGTTAAGATTACACATGGGATGGGAGAAAACATACATAACGTATAATAAAAAGATGAGTGACGACATGTGTAAACTAACTTTTGCGATGGTGGGTATTTCATTTCTATGAAAGAACTGAAGTACAATTCGTCTAACAGCAGTGAATGTGAAATCATCAAGTTTATCTTTAAATGTAAGTTTTGGGCCCGTTTTTTCGGGAGGTTTTGGTAATTCGCTGTCGTTCTCCTTGTGCTCCTTTAAAACGGAATAAACTGTGCGGACGGATATTCCCAAGACTTCAGCTACCTTGTTAACGCATTCACTTGTTTTTGGAACTTCAATGTTTGATTCTGAAGATTTCACTTCAAACACATATTTGTAAACGTTTTGGACCCAAAGTTTTTCAGTTGCACTTAGAGCTACACGTGGCCTTTTTTTCTTAGGAGATAAAAATGTGTCTCCATCTTGCGATGTGCTCGGCAGAGCATCCATGTCTTCAATGTATCAAACAAAAAAAACTAACACGATTAACGAAAACAGGTAATGAAAAACAAACACAACGTAATATAAGTTTAACAATAATGATAACAAAAACAACGCGCAATGGGCAAATCAAAGTTATTCATGCACTCAAAACAGAAGTATGAAGCCGAATGAGCGAATGACAACCGAAACAAAATGGCGGTTAAGCGTCATCGTAGCACCGTAACCAAAAACCAGTACTACCAACTTGAGAGAGCGTTTTCTTGAGTGTTACCTTGTATATGTCTAAAAGGATCAACGTTTATACAGCCTTTTATTTACATTAATATTAAATAGAATTTAGTATGATCATTATGAGACATGAGTTTTCCGTGTGGTGACGGAGTAAGAATACAATTCACCACTCCCTATCTTGCCCGTGGATGTCGTATAAGACGACTATGGGATATAATGTGCACATAACATCTGTGCAAGAGAAGGAAAACTCGAAATGAAACCCTATACCAACATGTCTGACTAGCATTGTGGAGGAGGCCCGAGCCCAACAGTGGGACGTATGTGGGCTGCGATGATGATGATGATGATGATTATGAGTCAGCTATGGAACGATTAGATATTCTGTAAACTTTTGTGAACTGAATCACATCCCTATTGAGATTAGGCTGTCAACATTATTTTACGGAATGACATTTAGAAACGTCATTTTACAGCAGCTAATAAAAAGTTAGACTTTAGTACAATTTAATATAATATGTATTACTCGTGAGGTACATTGTGTTTTCGTGCGATTGCCAAGTCATTCTGTTTATTTAAAACATAAAAGATTTAATATTGATATAGTCACTATAAGAAGTTGTTAGGTAAGCTATTTTATTGTAATTTTATTTAAAAGAAATTAGAAAAATAAATAAAAAATAGACAATCCCGCTGAGTTTCTTGCCGGATCTTCTCAGTGCGCTCGCGTTCCGATCCGGCGGTAATTATAACTTTAAGAAAAATGTAAAAAAAATTACAATATGTAAGTGCCCCCGCGGGGTTTGTACATAATAAACGATTTGAATTTGAATTTACGTAATAACTTAAGAAGAAAGGTCCCTTAAGCAGGGACTGAATGAGTTAACCGACTTGGTATAAGATGGATCTCACAACTTTTTATGGTAGAAGAACTCAGTTGCGAGGCTTGGCTTTTTTTTTCAAGTATTGTTTTTGATGGTATAAACATTTACATTATAAGCATGTGTTTAGGTTCATAATGTGTATTGAGCTCACTAGATGGCATTGTACAAAATTCTAAAATGGTTTCGTTACACAAATTTACATTCCAAGCGTGGCGTTAATGCCACACCAACGATCAGGTTAAAATAATGTTAAAGAAATATTTGATCAAATCAATTAATGTATTAAAGTAAGTTTAACTAAATACACCGACTTAATTAGCGGAATATAAAAAAGCCAAGAAATCCTTAAAATATATTTGTATTTTAAAACAAAATAAATTTTAGAGTTTGACTACTTGTAAATGCACTTACAATGTGAGTTTTGTATGAAAATTATATAACAGATTCATGCGGTGTTTGGCGGACTTATTACCCCCCGCACACGTGGGGCAGTAGGGGCGATGGCACACAATCCCGCCTTGTGCCCGGACTTTCGTAGTAAAAATAAAGGCAGTTGAAGCAGTTAGTGCGTCATCTGGGTTTGCCGGATCACCATGCCATTGTAGCATCTCTGTGGAACCAGGCAATTTCTAGACTAACTCTACGGATGCATGAGACAATGAAAATTAAAGGTAAGATAAGAAAAAGATCCCAAACAGAGATTGTAAGTCATCAGTATGGTGGCGGCAGAGTGGCTGACCGCGCGACGGCGACCGACATCCCGGGATAGGGACGTCAAGAGGTGAGGGTACCCGAAAGGGTATTCCATCGGGCCGACCACTGACGACAAGTCACCCTGCTCCGGTGGTCGGCCCAAAAACGAGGTGACGTGGGTACGGGTGGGTTATAAGCCCGCGTGCCGTCCCTTTATCGCCCCGGACATAATGGACCGCGCATGCGCTTACCATAGCCCACCAATAAAAAAAAATGGTGGCGGAGTTACATTAATTGACGTGTACAATTTATCGCTTCTTTCATGCCTGCAGGAGTCGTAAAAGCTGCCCAAAGCAAATGACATCTATGTCAAAAAAGAAAAATTTGAACCGAAACCGGCTATAACGGTTAAATTCGTTCGTATTTTGGAGGGGGTTTGTTTGGTTGTTGTACTACTGGAGTAGAACTTTATAAGCTGAGAAGAATTTATGCTTCACTGCGAAAGCTTTTGCTATATTTACTTCTTACAGTAGTCCCAGATTATTAAAATAAGTTTTGTTAGAACTCGATGTGTTATTAGTTCAGTTAAAATGTCATGAAGTCGATTGAGTAACTCTTAGTGCATCTCAAATATAAAACTTAGAATGGAGCGTAACTTGGCAGCTCACTTAAAAGTTCCAATTTTATAACCAAATGATCCCTAAAATATTAGTGTTGTAAGTCCAAACTTTGCAACTTTCAGAGAAAACCAATTTACTATTTTCACTGGTAGATAAGCTTAGAAGTTTTATTTTATTAGCCTAAAAGTAAACTAAATATATCAATTCTGTCACCCGGATGGGAAGAGAAGATTCAGTCAGTATATAGCGGGCTGCTTAATAAACCTGAAATACACTTATTTATATTTTAGCAGCGGTAATATTTCAGCTTAAGCAGTCTCTAAGGACTAAGGACCTATTAGCTTTTTGTAGCCCTCTTTACCCTTAAAGTTAGTTTTATATAATTAATTGAAAATAAAAGGATTATGGAGTGACTAACTAATTTATCTATAAACTAGCAACCTGCCCTCGCTTCGCCGCGGATTCAGTCGCCTTACCCGCGTAGTTTCCGTCCCTGTGGGAATCATCTTCATCATCATCTCAGCCCATATACGTCCCACTGTTGGGCTCGGGCCTCCTCCATAATGGAAGGGTAATTGACCCACTATACCACGCTGGTCAGACGTATTGGTATAGGGTTTTATTTCGAGTTTTCCTTCTCTCGCATAGATGTTATATGCGTTTTATATCTCTTAGTCGTCTTGTACGATCACCCACGGGTAAGATAGGGGGTGGTGAATTGTATTCTTACTCCGTCACCACATGGACTATGGGGGGGGAGGGGGACCTGTGGGAATACCAGAATAAAATATAGCCTATGTTACTCCCTGATATTATAGCTTTCCATTGGTGAAAGGATTTTAGAAATTGGTTCGGCGGTTTAAGCGTGAAAGCGTAACAGACAAACTTACTTTCGCATTTATAGTATTAGTAAGGATGTAGCAAATATGGCATCTGTTAATCAACTCTATCTACATATTTATCAAGTGTATTTTCTAGGAATAAAAAGTGGGAACTATGTCTATGCCAAATTTCATCCAACTCTTTCTAGCCACTCAAAGATGATTGAATAACAAACAGCCATCCACACTGTAAATATTTATTCTATGTTGGGATTATCCATAATACAAGATCATTTAATAATATGGTGAATAAGATAAATATTAAAACAGTGCGTGGGTGTATGCGAGCGTGCGTGCGTGGGTATGTGTGTGTGTGTGTGTGTGAGTGCATGCGTGCGTGCATGTGTAGCGTGTGTGTGTTTTGCTGGTAACTAAAATAATACAATTATTTATATTATCATGGAAGTTTCTAAATTTTTTTAACTTTTTATGTATATCGATAAATATTTGCATATTCTTGCTACCCCGTGTAAAAGCATATTTATGAATGCAACGTATACCTGTTATTTATTCAAAAGATTTGTAAAATTCGGTTAATAGAGCATTAAAGCTAGTGGGCAGCTGCGCTCTCTCAGAAAGTTTGAAATATCAGTTACGGTCGCCAATCCACCCACCAAGCATGGCAAATGGGATATCATCCCCTATTTATTGTGAGTTCTGTATCCATCCATCAGCCTACAGACGTCCACTGCTGGACATAAGCCTCCCCACGAAAATGCCACTCGGAACGATCCTGCGCCACTTGCATCCAACGGTTCCCTGCAACCCCGAGAACGTCGTCAGTCCACCTAGTGGGGGTCCGTCCTACTCTGCGCTGTTCTGTATTATACAAATATATTTTATAAAACAACTATGAACATATAATTGAGAACAATATCGTTTCCACACAACGAACCATAATAAACGCCATGTATATATATCGAGAACATTTCCTTTAGTCTTTAATACTGAAACAAAAAACGTTACAGAGTAAAGGTTATATGAGAATGAATTTGTAACAAATACCTGGCGCCATCATATGCCATAACCATAAAGGCTTCACAACTCCTTTTGAACTTTTTGTCAATTGCTTTTGACATTCGGCGACTTAGAGATCGGGAATATAATTCCATAATATTTTGAACCTATTATTTTAATAACAGACATTTAGTTGACCTTGTAGGGATGGTAATATATAGAGAGAGTGGTCGACACGAAGACGATAGGGAGGAAAGACTGTGGGTTATGGAGTTGTGTATTGCTCTTTCTTCAAGCTAAACGGAATGGACGGCGTATGTCTATAATTTACTACACCTTCATCATCATCATCATCATCGCAGCCCATATACGTCCCACTATTGGGCTCGGGCCTCCTCCTCAATGGGAGGGAATTTAACCTACTATACCTGCTGGTCAGACATGTTGGTATAGGGTTTCATTTCGAGTTTTCCTTCTCTTGCACAGATATTATGTGTATATTAAATCCCATAGTCATCTTTTATAACATCCACGGGCAACATAGAGAGTGGTGAATTGTATTCTTACTCCGTCACCACTCAGAAACTTACTGCCACCTTACACAACAAAAAATTATTAATTTCCTATTTTGACCTGTATGAACTTTATTAAGACGCTTATACGACCAATGTATTTTAATAGCCCACATGTTTGGGTTACAGTCATAAAATGTTTATGATTTTGTCCTTATAGCAAAGGATAGATCTACAACCCACATACAAGTTCGCAAAGTCAGACAAGTACATACTAATGTCATATGTACATACGCATATTTGTATTTCAAAGTTTGAAGAGATACACATCTCTAGGGTTCATAATTAAATATTACCTAACATGTTTAGTGTGAATGTATAACAATTTGCCAGTATTTCAAGAGTTTCACGCGCCGCCATTTCGTCAGCCCGAATGGACCGAATGGCGTTAGGCGTAGCTCGCCCAAAAAAAAAAGTATTTTAAGAGCTAAGCAAAAAAGTATTTTAAGAGCTAAGAGCATTTAATTCGTATGAAAAATATTGAATATGATATATGAATGCTATTACTATATAAAGTCTTATAAACTAAAATATAAATTGGATAGTTATTACTTTAGTATTTTAGTAATTACTATCAATGCTATTCATTTAAATACCATATAATAATAAAAAGTTTAAATACGTGAAAATAAAAAAGGTCTAAAATGTTAATAGCTGTTTTTGTTACTGCGTATGCTGCTGTGTGTACTGTTATTTTGGAAAACGAAACTGAAGATATACATATTATATACATTTCCACTATCGTTGTCAAAAGTAACACACATTACGACTATCTACAGTAGTTTAATACTATAAACAAAATGATATTGCCATATGGCCGGAGATTACCAATTAAGAATATAGTCAAGTACCTAGATTGACCCGGACCAACTCCATCTGGTACCATTTGGGTCAACGATTACATTCCCAAGGAGGGTTGACGTCAGGCAGGCGGCCGGTCATAAAAGTCATTGCCGAAACTTTTTGCAATATGTCAAAACAGATGACATATTGCGTCGACCCCAAGTAATTGGGATAAGAGCAAGATGATGATGAATATAGTCAAGTACGTGTCTATTGTTTTTATAAGCGTAATATTAATAAAAAGCTTTATCAGAAAACTTAAACAGAATAAAGTTTATATCATTTTAAATCTATACCAATAAATAAAATTGGAGTGTCTGTTTGTAATGTCAAAATAATAGGCTTTTTTCATGCTCACATGGTTATTTGCACGACACCTATGCCTAAAATAGCAATTAAAAATTTTTGTCTGTCTGTCTATCTGTCTGTCTGTCTGTTCCGGGTAATCTTCTAAACGGCTGGACCGATTTCAAAAATTCTTTCACCAATGGAAAGCTATAATATCAGGGCGTAAACTAGGCTATATTTTATCCCGGTATTCCCACGGGAACAGGAACTACGCGGGTAGAACGACTATAACCTACAACCGAAGCGAAGCGAGGGCGGGTTGCTAGTATAATAAATATAAGCTAAATACCAATTACATGGTAAATAGACTAAGAAGAAAGTGACGAGCTAACAAAATGTATTTCCACTTTTCTCTACAGCGAATGTGTCCCAAAATGCTTTGTGTAGAACTTTTAACATTTTAAGTAAAACACACTTTGTACTAAACTTGTGAAAGAGTTGAATGTTCAAAGTTTAGGTGTAGATATTTCATAAAATTTAATTTTCTGTTTTAAATAAAATATGAGGATACCGTGCACTGCCTTGTAACTTAAACCTTCACTTTGTATAAAATATATTTCATAAATCTACTTATGTTTTTAGTATGAATTATTATTTTAAAATATTTTAGGTACGGTGACGCGAATTTAATTCCAACTCTCTTTTACCCGTGGGTGTGGTGAGAGAGAAGACAGAAGAACTCGATATAAAACCATATGCACACGTCTAGTGGCTATTTGGAGGGGCGTAGCATCCTCTACACTAACCGAGTAGGGGGTGTTGTGCAGACAGTAGAGGTCAGTTCTGGGCCCCCGTGGAACATCGGCTACGGCTGGGCGTTGAGAGGGAGTCCCCCACCGAGCTGGGCGTAATTTGCTACTCCGAAGATACACTCGTGAACTCGTCACAGCTCGGAGCGGGACGCTGGAGGAGGTGGAGTGCCCACTCTCGGCTTCGAAGAGATTGTCGGGAGAATCGTGGCGCTGGAGTTAAGAAAAGCCTTAGACAGGACGGAAGCCCTATCATTCCATTCGGTCCGCACCAATCTTCCCCCCAGCACTTCGATTACCATCAATTCGATTACCATCAGCATCCACGCCTATATGAAATACTTGGGCCTGGTGCTTCGCGGGCATTGATGATTCCGGGAGCATTTTTGTCGACTTGCTCTGCAACTTGTCGGCATGGCCTCCGCTCTTTCTTGGCTAAAGCCGAATATACGTGGATCCAGCGCTATGTTCCGAAAGCTGTACGCGAAGGTGATGCAGGCGATGGCCCTATACGAGAGGTGATGTGGGCGGGGTCCAGTCCGTCTGAGGCCTCTCTCGTGTCCACAAAGGACCATGGTGGTCAAGGCCATACGTGGATACCTCACGGTGGCGACTGAGGTAGCGTGCCTGTTGGGCGGGACTCCCCCGTGGGATCTAGGGGCGAAGAAATCTAGCGTAGTCCGCTCCATACTCAAAACTGTTACGTATTATCTAACTTTATTACTAAATTTCAAGACTCGCAACTACTAAGCATATAGGTGGAGCTCTTTGTGATTCTCATATTTAATTCCGATTTCGAAATGACAAAAGTTGAAATAAATGTTGCACAAAGCTATATAAATTCTTATATATTAAGCAGAATTTGTAATAAAATATTTTGAAAAGCGCAACGCTTAATCTTCAATTGAGATCGCTAATTTGATTATTAACGTAATGATTCTAATGGTTACTCAAAGTTCGATGACGTTAGATATTAAAATAGACCGCTGTGGTAGTGAACATCAAGTTTATAAAACCAAAATAATGTTGTACTAATAAGTACCATTCTGTGTGGTGACAGAGTAAGAATACAATTTACCACCCCCTTCTGACCAGTAAGATTTACGTAAGTGAATGGCTCTTTAATTGCGATGGACCCTCAAGCCTAACAGAGACACATAAGGAGCTGAAATAATGATTAATGATGACTTTATTAAAAAATCTGTTATTATAAGTAGTAGTAGTAGTAGTAGTGGTAGGACCACACGGTTGATAGTGGTCTGTCTGCAGCCGCGGGTTGGTCCGTCCTAGATAGTACCAGACTCTCGGAGAAAATCGACGTCTAAGTAGTAACAATTTGTTACTGCGCTTCGTTCAGTGAGCGAGAGAGCCGGCAGCCCAATTTTCTGAGGGTGTTTACGGTGGGTTTTGGTCATGTCTTTAGTTTCACCGATCCTCATTCACATTCCCTTCACTTTCTACACGATAGGCAGCGGCCTAGCAAAGGTTCATGAGTGGCAGTAGCACTTACCATCAGGTGTACTGTTTTGTCGTTTGCCACCGTTTGCAATAAAAAAAAAATAACTATAATAAATACATTACAGACTGAAATGCAGGCTTTAATATTGTTGTACAGTTAATATATAAATGACATATCACGATAAATGGATAATATCAAGTCTATTTATACAAGATAAATAGCGGCCAGATATGGTAATGTTAGCATCAATCATTATTACACTCCAAGCTACGTTAGAATACCGATTTGCCCAAGGTTGCGTTACAAGAAAAATCGTTTAAATTGACGCCTTGAAAGTTTTGGGTGATAAGGTCATACAGCTATAACAGTTAACAATTATATCATATTATTCTTGGCGGTTCGTGAACTAATTATTACTACCTTCACGAACAAGTAAAGTGTAATAACGTATTAGAGTATCCTATTCAAAGGCAACATGAATTACAAGAAAAGTAAGAGTTGGGTAATAAAATTTAAAGGCAACTAAATTCATCGTATTATCAAAAAAATTGTAATATAATCCATAATTTTATTGAGCCCATGTTTTACAGAAAAAAAAACATTAAAAATGTATACATACAATACGCTCAGGTTAATAAGTTAATAATTCGAGTTGAAAGCTGTTGTAAGTTTAATAGAATCAAAAATATGAATCACATATCTAAACTTCTGTAGGGAACGTTATCCTCTAATACCTTTAAATAAGCAAGTATTGTATATTTCTATATACACAGAATTTTAGAAATGAAAAGATTTCTATAAAATGTAATAAGCATCAGGTTTCGGAGGTAATAAATCGATCTAGTAAGGTTTCATTTTCATTTGTGTTCATTGTTTTAAGGTATCAAAAAATTTGAATATAAAAGTTAATTTAGCGACTGCTTTCACGAGTAAAAATAACTTAGTTGGGAAATCGATCTGTCCTAAAATCCAAACCGTCCGGTTCGGTTATTTATTGATTTTAGATTTCTTATTATTTCAATCCTCTTTTATTTACTTTTAATTTTTCGTAATTTCATCAGTTTTTTTTTATTAATAATAATATACTAAATAAAATGTTGATCTGAGCTTGGTTATCCAGATATTTTGCATTTTGTCATTTCAGCTCATATTAGTCCCACTGCTGGGCTTGAGCCTTCTCCACAATGGGAGAGAAACTGACTTACTATAACCACGCTGGTCAGACATGTTGGTATAGGATTTTATTTCGAGTTTTCCTTCTCTTGGATAGATTTATTATGCATATTCAATCCCTTTGTTGCCTTTTACGGCATCCACGGGCAAGAGTGGAAGTGTTGAATTGTATTCTTACTTCATTACCACACAAAAAAGATTATTGAATTTATTTCGAGAGTGTGAGGGTAGGCGAAAAAAAAATTATTTCGATAGGCAATAATAATAATTTCTCAATTTATCTTTTAAGTCTACTAGTAAATATTCTAGAAGGTAAAAACTTTGAAAATCTTGTACCAAACTATATTTCTTTGTATATCTATTGAGAACCAAATAAAATGTACGTCTCAGGTGTAGAATAATACGAACAAATCAAGTTTACTCATGTTTACTATATTGATACTGTCTGAGGTTGATATATAATTTTATTGCGTAATATTGTTTGCGTGAAAAGATGACAAACATATAAAAACAGATGTATATTTTTGGCTGAGCTGTTTTAAATGAAATTGGCAAATGAGAAAAATATTTATCATTCCACAGACATTCACTTTTTGTTAAGGAAAATATGTAATTTGGCAAGGCCAAAGGATTATGTGGGTGTAAGTGCCATAATCGTAGGTGGGTTGGGCCGATAGTTGGTGCTTTAAGCTATCCAGGAGAATGCTACTATCCCTTCTTCTGTTAATCTCTTGTTGGAATTTTACAGCTATGACGGAAAAGGTAAAAGTAACACATGATCTTGATAAATATGTCGTAAAATGCACATAAAAATGTTACATATCTATTTGTATAGTACCTAACAGGAGGTGCATATTGATTAAACCATCATATTTATAAGTTTCAAGCATGCTCTATTTGGTAAACGAATTATAGCTTCATTAATTGAAGCTTAAAAATGTATACAATATATGTAGGGGAAGTACGTCCAAAATGACACATACGGACAAAACGACACATTGGTGATATTTAAAAATTAGCGCGGTTTAGACAGTCAAAAATAAGACAATTAGGAAGCGCCCCCACCGGAAATATACCATTGGATTTCTCAGAGTCATTTAATATACGTAACGGACGCCATGTTGACATTTGTGTTTTGCGCTTGGAGAAAAGTTTGTTAGTGGTCGTCAGTTTTTTGTTTTTCGGTAAGTTTTCTTTTGTTATTTTACTGTGTAATAGTTTTTTATATTCAAGCATCTTGTGCTTGAGGTGATCGTGTAGATTATACAACATTATTGTCGCTGCAATAAGATTATTTTTCGGATCGTTATTTTTTTGAGGTTATGTACAAAATGACATACAACCAATACGGACAAAACAACATAGTGTGTCGTTTTGTCCGTAGAGATGGTGAATAGTAAACATATAAATCTCTTTAATTCACAGGATTGCAATTTGCCACGGAATTATAAAAAGACAAGTAATCGGCAATCATGGAGTCCGCAAGCGATGCAAAAAGCTATTGAAGCTGTACAGGAGAAAAAAAGGGTTGGCTTCTGGCTTCTAAGACCTTCAAAGTACCACAAGCTACACTAAGGCGTCATGCTTTGAAACAAAATAAAAGAATTCCACCAGCAACAAAAGGTTTGGGCCGATTTCAGGTAACATTTCCTCTTCAAATCGAGAGACAATTGGTTGAGCATATAAAGCTACTTGAAACTCGCATGTTTGGATTAACGCAGACAATGGTCCAAGAACTCGCTTTCGGATTGGCTGAAAAGAATGGCTTTGCACACAGTTTTAATAAAGAAAAGGGCAAAGCTGGCCAGGAGTGGCTAGATGGATTTTTAAGGCGCCATATCTTTACGTAAACCTGAGCCTACTTCCGCAGCCAGAGCCCAAGCTTGCAATAGACCCCAGGTAAAAAAGTTTTTTGATAATTATCAAGAATACATAGACAAATACAAATTCAACGCAAACCGGATCTACAATGTGGATGAATCGGGATTGTCTACTGTCCAAAGACCTCAAAAAATCTTGGCTACCACTGGCAGGAAGCAAGTAGGTGCCATTACGAGTGCAGAGCGAGGATTCAATGTGACAGTCGTGTGCTGCATGAACGCAGCTGGGTCGTACGTACCTCCTTTCATGATTTTCCCTAGGAAGAATATGAAAAACGAGCTCGTGGATGAAGCATCAACTGGCACCGTAGGAGTAGCTCAAGAAAACGGATGGATGTCTACTGAAATATTCGTGAAGTGGCTCCATCATTTTCAAAGCTTTGTAAAAGCTAGTCATGATGATAAAGTCCTGCTTATTGTCGATGGCCATGCCAGCCATAAGTCATTCGAAGCTTTGAACTTTGCGAAGGAAAATGGAATCGAAATTGTTTGTCTTCCTCCTCACTGCACCCATCGTATGCAGCCTCTCGACGTATGCTTTTATGGACCTCTCAAGACATATTTTAACCAAGAAATTTCTGTCTGGCTTAGAAACCATCCAGGAAGAGTGGTGACAGCTTTTCAGATCGGATATTTGTTTAATCAAGCTTATGGAAAAACTGCTTCAGTTCAAAATGCATGCAATGGTTTCAAAAGCACTGGTCTGTGGCCAGTTAATCCGGACATATTTCCAGATCACTTTTTTGAACCATCTGAAACAACAAATATACCAATGGCTTCCACAGCTGATAATCCAGACCAAATCCAGGATGATGACCTTCTTCCATCGTTGCCAATTGACCTGGAGGCTGGTGAGATTATGACACAGATACAGAATGAGGCCCCTGAACCTTCATTAGAGCCGTCCACTAGTTCTTCTAATCCATCTAAACCATCGGATTCTTCAGTCGCAATAGTAGTCACTAATGATATTCCTAACATATTGACTGGCCACTCAGACATTTCCCAACCATCTACAAGTTCCTTTCCTATGACAAGTCCTTTAGCAGTTCCAGTTAATGTCATTTCTCCAGTTCCCAGAGGTAAATTTGTAAGTGGTCAGGGTAAACGAAAGCCAAAGAAACGAACTACAACATTCCTTTTGACATCATCACCAAATATGGTAGAATTAAAACTCAAACGAGCTGAGACTGAAGCTAAAAACCAACTCGTAAAAGAATCCAGGCAATTACTAAATCTATTTATGTTAATGAAGACTCAGATGAAGATGGTCTTGATCAAGAAGTCGAAGAAGACGATTGTGCCTGTATATACTGCAACGATCTTTACTCACGTTCAAAGCCTGGTGAGGGGTGGTTGAGGTGCATGAAGTGCAGTCGTTGGGTTCACGCGGCCTGTGCTGATTTGCCAAAGCGTACCAAAATATTTGTTTGCGAATTGTGCAATTAATTTTTGTTATTTACTATTGTATTCATGTTGATGGCTGTGTATGTCATTTAGTCCATACGGTTTGTGTCGTTTTGTCCATACGGTATGGACAAAACGGATTTTTCTTGATCTCCATTTAAGACTAAATATTTTTGTAAGTGTTGATTTTTGTGACAAATCCTTTAAGGTATGGGTAACCAATTAATATAAGCAAAGTTTTATAAAAAAAATATGTTCCTAATACGAATAATAAAAAAGTTATTGATTATTAAAAAAACACTATGTCATTTTGGACGTACTTCCCCTAACTGCTACTCGTAAAATTCCATTATAAAACTGTAGGTCTATATCTCATTGGTTTAAATACTATCCCATGTTAGCAAGACGAATTGTTTTGTCTTGTCTTGAGAGACATCTATCAGACACTTTCTACATCAAGACTTGCAGCAGATGTAATATAATCAGCTTCATCATCATCACAGTTCATGTACGTCCCATTGCTAGGATCAAGCTTCATTCACAATGGGTGGAAAAATTAACTACTATACCACGCTGGTCAGATGTTAATAATAATGCGGATAAAATACCAAATAAACGAAATATATAAACAACACACCACCAACACGATTCTCAGAGTAAGAATACAACTCACCATCTCCTTTCTTGCCCGTGGTTGTCGTAAAAGACGACTAAGGGGTATGATATGTATATAACACCTGTGCAACCGAAGCAATACTCGAAATAAAACCTTATACCAATCTGTTTGACCATCGTGGTATAATAGGTCAATTGACTTCTATAGTTGGTGGGGGCCCGAGCCCAACTGCGGGACGTATGCGGGCTGAAATGATGATAATTTGCTATTTTTGATTTAAGTTACACTATGACTAAAATTGACAGTTTCTAGCCACTCATATAAAGTATCTGACATGTGACGGAAATGCTTCCTAAAATATCGCCTGTGATAACTTTTACGGCGTAGTCTCGTTGCCCGTTTTGCACATATAAAAATAACAGTATATTTGTTATAGAAAACTTAAGGTCATATAGTTTTATGTACATATACTTTCGGTTTTCAAAATTGCTATCATCATCACAGCTCACATACGTCCCACTGCTGGGTTTGAGTCTTCTCTACAATAGGAGGGCAATTGACCTATTACACCACACTCGTCAGACGGGTGGGTATAGAGTTTTTTTTAAGTTTTCGTTTTCTTCCACAGTTATTATATGCATAATATCGTCTTTTACGACACCTTTTACCCTGGGTAAGATAGGGAGTGGTGAATTATATTCTTACTTCGTTACCGCACAGAAGAAAAATTGCAATAGTTAGATGAACGCGGGAAAAGAACAGGTGTTAAATTCTATTCTTAGTCCTTTTGGATGCAAAATATGTAGCTTTTAAATTTGGAATCTCACGTCGTGGCTTTGAACTTAAGAACTCAGCGTGACAATATATTGCATTTTGCACGAACATATCGCTGATACTTTTCAATAGCAAACAATCAGGTAAAAAATATATAATGCAAGTATTCAAAAGAGCTTCAGTTAATTCCATATGATGACGTTGATAAAGAGGGTTAAGTCAATTGCTGTTTACATTCAGATAAATAAGGATCAGATATGGTAATGCGGCCATCAATCATTATCACAGCCCAAGCTATCTCTGAACGCCCATATTTGCACGAGATTAAGTTGTAAGCAGCAGCGAATATAAAATGAGTTTACTTATTTTTAACACCCGATGCGAAAAAATGGGGAAAATTTTACGTCTGTATTTCTGTTTGTGGTAGAATAGAATAGCATTAATTGATAACACTAAACAATAATAACAATTATAATACATGTTTTTATAGTTAATTTCGAAAATTGGGGAATATTCAGCATTATGCTGCATAGAAATTATGCAGGTTTTTTTTTCATAGAAATTATGTATAGTGTCTCCTAAACGAATGGACTGATTTTGATGCGGCTTTTTGTTTGAAAGCTGACGTGATCGAGATAGTTCTTAGCTACAATTTAGGAGTAGCTTCAGTTCATGTGTTTCAAGTTCTTCAACTCTTTTTGTTAGCTACCGTAGGGATTTTAGACGTATGATAGGTATTTATGTTACTTTCGAACATATGTAATCTAACATTTATAGTACTCAGGTATAATGGTAGCACTGAGCTACTTTAATGATGGAGATCGAAGGTAAGGAGACGCAATCCTGAATTGTCGGTTATTACTTATCTCATCAAGTTTGCACTCATTGAATTTATCTTAATTCATCATCATCATTATCATTGCAGCCCACATACGTCCCACTGTTGGGCTCGGGCCTCCTCCACAATGGGAGGGAATTTGACCTACTATACCATGCTGGTCAGACATGTTGGTATAGGGTTTCATTTCGAGTTTTCCTTCTCTTGCACAGATTTTATGTGCACATTATATCCCTTATTCGTCTTGTACGACATCCACGGGCAAGATAGGGAGTGGTGAATTGTATTCTTACTCAGTCACTACACGGAAAACATTATCTTTATTACTTCTGTTTATTTCTACTGAAGTATGTGATGTTACTCTTTTTAGAGTTTTTTTTGTGGGGGTTACGACATTTTTAATTTTATTTATTATCTAACAAATATTTGAAAAAAATAAATCATATATATATAGAGGAGAAAGAAAACTTTACATAAAATCCTTAAAACAACTCATTTGTTCAGCATGGTATAAATAATCGATATTTCCATTATGGTGACAGTGAGGTCTGAACAGTGATATACTTTTGTCCTGATAAAATCTAAGATACTTATTGATATAATTTTATATCGTGCTAAGTGGCAAGCAGTATTAAAATTTACACACTTATCTCTGCTTACTAAACATTTTAGTTTCGTTTTATGTTATATTTTAATATTTTGGAGTTATAAGCCTCGACACACAGAGTACTATATAGCCTTAATTCTCTAGCACGAATTAACATATTATAATTTGATCTTGTTCTTATATTTATTTAAAATCCATGCAGCATGTAAATTGGTCGATATTCAACCAAAGTTAGTGCAGAAAATGAAAATATTGACTACCCCTACTCCTAAAGGAGAATGAGGATAAGATCATCAGCTAATATTCCTATTCGACATAGTATATTAGTTATTTTCTTCCTTTGTGGCAGAGCATTATGCCGAAGGTATAAAAAAAAAACAAAGAAGGAAAAATGTTGGTTATCTATACCAATAAATAAAATTGGAGTGTCTGTTTGTAATGTCAAAATAATAGGCTTTCTTCATGCTCACACGGTTATTTGCACGACACTTATGCCTAAAATAGCAATTAAAAATTTTTTGTCTGTCTGTCTGTCTGTCTGTCTGTCTGTCCGTCTGTTTGTTCCGGGTAATCTTCAAAACGGCTGGACCGATTTCAAAAATTCTTTCACCAATGGAAAGCTATAATATCAGGGCGTAAACTAGGCTATATTTTATCCCGGTATTCCCACGGGAACGGGAACTACGCGGGTAAAACGACTATAACCTATAACCTATAACCGAAGCGAAGCGAGGGCGGATTGCTAGTGTAATATTAAAATTTGGTATTGTAAGTCATGATTCGTAACCTGCGTTAAGTCTCAACCTCAAAGATAAAACAATGTTTTTTCAACCAATACCAATACCAAGTCCAATATACATCAGTGTCTGGAAACACATGTCTACAACCAGTGTGTGTTACCAGTGATAACTTCGGCATAGAAGCGTGGTTCCTAAGTGTAGGCGTTATAACGAGGCTCAAAGTCACTCAGCGTGCTATGGAGCGTGCTATGCTTGGGATTTTTCTGCGAGATAAAATCCGAAATACGGCAATTCGCAGAAGAATGGGTGTAACTGACATAGCACGAAGAATTAGCACGATAAAGTGGCAATGGGCAGGTTACATCGCTCGACGAACCGACAACCGCTGGGGAAGAAAGGTTCTCGAGTGGCGACCACGTATCGGACGACGAAGTGTAGGAGAACTAAGTGGACCGACGACCTGGTGAAAGTTGCTGGGCGCCGTTGGATGAAGACGGCACAAGACCGCTCTCTGTGGCGTAACATGAGAAAGGCCTACGTCCATCAGTTGACGGCGATAGACTGAAATGATGATGATGACACTTTCCTTTACTATAGCGTTATAATGAAGTCTACGAAAAAAAAAACTACCTATACATTATTTTATAGGTTGCTCCTTTCTTTTAACTACTCTTCACACTATGGAAAAACTCTTCTGTTGGCAAGGCCTTCACAAAATATAATTAACGGACTCAAATTAAAATCAGATTAGAGATTCAAATATGGGAATAGAACCATTGGTAATCAGCACCGTAGATCGCCACTTAGATCACTATTCTATGTGCAGTCAAACTATTTAGTTAAGGTTTCAATTTGTTCATATTTTATAACTTATACCACACTTTAAACGTGTAAAATATTGCTCATAGGCAATCGTAAATAGTTGATAATATACCTTTGCAGTGGACTAAAATTGGAATGGAGTGAATATATGTAACACTAGCAACCCGCCCTCGCTTCGCTTCGGTTTTAGTCGTTTTACCCACGTAGTTCCCGTTCCCGTGGGAATACCGGGATAAAATATAGCCTAGTTTACGCCCTGATATTATAGCTTTCCATTGGTAAAAGAATTTTTGAAATCGGTCCAGCCGTTTTGAAGATTACCCGGAACAAACAGACAGACAGACAAAAAATTTTTAATCGCTATTTTAGGCATAGGTGTCGTGCAAATAACCGTGTGAGCAAAAAGCCTATTATTTTGACATTACAAACAGACACTCCAATTTTATTTATTAGTATAGATATTAAGGGAAACTTGCCTAAATCGTACTTGCGCCTAAATCGTACCCTGTCAATATTTTCAAAACAAAAGCAGCGGTGGCGATACAAGTGATAGAGAATGGAACTATTAATCGGCCATTTTACTTTAATTACTTTGACATCGTGTTGCTTTTCCTCCCACAAGAAATATTCAAAACGTAAGTAATTTTATGATTTTAAATCTGTGGCTAAAATTATTATTAGTGATTAAAATTTGCAGTATGTCATCGAATCTTACATTAATTCAAAATTGATTCTTTATAAGTAATGACGCTTTTCCGTGTGGTGGCGGAGTAAGAATACAATTCACCACTCCCTATCTTGCCCATGGATGTCGTACAAGACGACTATGGGATATAATAGGCACATAACATCTGTGCAAGAGAAGGAAAACTCGAAATGAAACCCTACCAACATGTCTGACCAGCATGGTATAGTAAGTCAAATTCCCTCCCATCATGGAAGAGGCCATAGCCCAACAGTGGGACGTATATGGGCTGAGATGATGTGAATGACGCTTCATGAGCATAACTTTTTTGGCAGCAAATATCTTGTGTTTAATTCGTACCTGTAGTTTTGGTTGATTTCGTACCGGTATGAATTAGGAGTGTGCAATAATGTTCTATTTTCGTTTAAGGTTATCATGGCTAAACGAAGTTATAATGCATGGTCACAAAGTGATATGGAGAAAGCACTTAGCGAACATAGAAATGGAATATTAAAATTCAACGAGGCATGTCGTACATATAATATACCTAAACCCGAAAAAAGTAAATGAGAAAGAGAACTGACATTATAAGCTGTGCAATGAGAATAGGAAAGAACATATGATCCAATGTTTGAAATGCAAGTATTGGGTTCATGAGCTTTGTGCTGGAGTAGATGGAAATACTCTCGATTACTTGTATGATGTTTGTAACAATTAGACAATTTTAGAATTAGATATTTTTTGTATTTGAAAGACTAATTAAAATGATAACAAGGATAATAGTTAACCTTTCATCATCGTACAATGGTAATCGAGCTGCAATGGTTTTAAATCGTACTTTCCTAAGTACGATTTAAAACCAATACAGTACGATTTAACGACAATGTTCCTAAAACGTAACTTTTCTAATTTTTAAAAAATGTTATTTTTCTGGGGGTGTTTTTTATGTTTAAGTTTAAAGTAATATCTTTGTTGATTAGTCATTTAATAAAGATTCTATAATGCTAAATTTCACATTTATTTTCATTTTCTCCTCTGCATTATTAACGACTTTTCTTAAGTGGTACGAATAAGGCAAGTTTCCCCTATACATATTTTAATAAAGAATATCTTGTGCATATAAAAACTATGTAAGAGAAGTAAAACTCGAAATAAACCCTATATCAAAACGTCTGACCAGCGTGGTATAATACATATGTCAATTATCCTTCCAATGAATGAAGCGGCTCGAGCCCAGTTGTGAGACTCATATATATGAGCTGTGATGATTCATATATATATCACTAGAAATGATAATTCACGGAAATATGAAAATTAAAGATTAAAAATATGATTAAGAAGATTGATTTACCACTGACGACAAGTCACCCTGCTCCGGTGGTCGGCCCAACGACAAAGGCGACATGGGTACAGGTGGGTTATGGGCCCGCAAGCCGTCCTTTCGTCGCCCCGGACGGAATAGACCGCGTGTGCGCTTACCATGGGCCCACCCATAAAAAAAGATGATTGATTTATTTGAAATAAAACTATATTACCTTTATCGTCATGAACGCTGAAAAGTTGAAACTTCGGAAAAAATTTCATTTCAAATACAAAACGCGATAAAATGCGTAAAATTAATGTTATTTGAAGTGTAAATACCAGAAATCATTATAAGAATAATTTAGTGACGTTATTGTAGTGTTTCTTTTCTTTTTATGGGGTGTGGGTTACACTCCGTCCAGGGCGATAGAGGGGCGTAAGCACGCACACCTTCCGTCTTCGTCGTTGGGCCGACCACCACTAGAGAGAGTACCCTCTCCCTTCGACGTTTCACATTCAAGATCATTTACACTCATACTGTTTTTATGGGAACATCCTCTACGTTCCAAAATTTTGTTAACAGTTTCTCAATATTTTCACTATCGGATTGAGACAATACCGCATTGTTACAGTATGTAAATTTAGACGGAACAGGTATAGGACCCGATACCAACCAACCGAATTGAGAATTGATTAATTTAGTACCTTTCATTTCTAATGATAAACAATTACCAACCAATATATCCCAAAATATATCTGCTCCTATTAACACTTCTACCGGAGCTGGTTGATGAAGAATAGGATCAGCTACCTGAATATTGTCAGGCAATTTGAGTAGACTTATATCGAATGGAAGTCTTGGTAACTGACCTGTTAGCTGTGGTAAAACAAAACATTGTAAACTGACATTAAATTTAGTGCATAAAGATTGCACTTTTATAGTACAGATTTCAGTAGTTTTATTATTAACTAAATTGCCTGTTCCAATGATGTTTAAAGCCTCAATAGGTTGAGTTTTCAATGATAATTTATTTTTTAGTGATTCAATAATAAAATATGATTGGCTACCACAATATAAGAGTGCACGAACTTTGATCTTTTGCGAACCAAATGGATTCGAGACTTCAATCATGGCGGTGGATAATAGAACTTGACTTGTTTGTTTATTAGAATGATTGACCATTAAATTAGGTGGCTCAATAACATCGACAAGGGTTGACGTTGATGACGGACGTTGCAGTAAACTATTGTGTCTTTCTGAGCAGCCATGTATTCGACATGGTCCCATGCGACACTCGCTAACAGTATGACCCTGCCTAAGACAATTAATACATAATTTATACTTTTCTACGTCTGTCATTCTTTAATCGATACCCTTGGCCTTAAAGGTAGGACAATCATATATTAGATGACGTCCATTACAAATTATACATACAAATGTATTTTGAATTTTATTAGATTTTTTATAATTACTAGTGCTCGTAAAAGATTTAACATTTTTATTTTCAACTGGCTTAGAATAGTTTTATTATAATTAGTTTGTGATTGCATCAATGACCTTGCGTTATGATGGTCATAATTATTATTACGACCAAGAGATTCGAGTACATTAGTCCAATTAGTGAGAAATTTAAAAAATTAAAGTAATGTGGGTGCTTCATCGGACTCCCTACTACGATGTTCTTCCCACTTTAGTAACGTATGGGTATCTAGTATTTTAGAGAGCATAAATACAATTAATACATCCCATTTATCAGTTGGCTGACCCAAACTGGATAAGGCGCGTAGGTTTTTTGTCACGTGATCTACTATAAATCTCAATGATCGCTCCGATTCACGTGAAAGTGGCTTGATAGTGAATAGAGTTTAAGTGATGATTAATTAACATTCTTTTGTTATTGTATCGACCGCATACTAACTGCCAAGCCTCAGGATAATTATTGGCAGATACCTCGAGATTTGAAATAACCCTAGCAGCGTCACCTTGTAAATATGAATTCAAGTAATGAAATTTATTAATGTTTGGAATGCGCTCATTTTTATGAATTAAACTTTCAAACGTGTCTCTAAATTCTAAACAGCGGAAATATTCACCACTAAATTGTGCTATTTGTATCTGAGGAAGTTTAAGACCTATCTCAACATTATGATGAGCATCATCTACACAGAAAGAAGTATTTTGCAAAGACTGTTGTCTTTATTCATATTCGTTACATTTAGAAAACTTTACAATTAAATTCTTTGCCGTAGCAATGCTCTTTATGATGTCTTTTTCCATATTATCACGTTCATTAAGCTCAATGTCCATATTTGCGGTACTCAAAACCTCTATTTCACTGCAAATCATCTACTTTAGCTGATAATGATTCAAATTTGGCAAGCTTTAAATTCAACATTGTTAACTGAATGTCACTTAATTCCTTTTCTTTAGAAATACTATTTAAATAATTTTTAAATCTTGTAATTTGTTCTTTGGCTGACGTTCTTTTAGCAAATAACTCTTTATAACGCTCTTCAGCCATAGTGTAATTTAAGTTAAGCACTTATCTAGCTAATTTGCTGTGTGGTAGCGGCTTCGAATACTACCAACCCTTGCTTTGCTCGTGGGTGTCGTAAAAGACGACTAAGAGCCCTAGATTGACCCGGACCAACTCCATCTGGTACCATTTGGGTCAACGATTACATTCCCAAGGAGGGTTGACGTCAGGCAGGCGGCCGGTCAGAAAAGTCATTGCCGAAACTTTTTGCAATATGTCAAAACAGATGACATATTGCGTCGACCCCAAGTAATTGGGATAAGAGCAAGATGATGATGATGATGACTTATCTAGCTAATTTGTTTTATAATAATTATAAAAAAGGACAAATAAAAATGATTAAATAAGCTCACGTCACTCCCTTCGGTGTCACCTGCTAGTTGGAAGACTGGGGCTGGCGTGCCACACGTCTGAGGAGCTCGTTGGTTGCAGTTATTGTCTAGAATTAGTCGGCAAACACAATGAGAATTTGCTATCAATAACTTGTCACGGAACGAAATCTATGATTTTTGCACAGATTAGCAAGATTTCTCTTTATAATGTATTATTTACCTTTATTTTATAGCAAGACGCTTATATTTCTGAGAAATAATAGACTGTCTTTGAAATTTGTTCGTTAATTTTCTTAAATCGGCACAGAAAATTAATAATAAAAAAAGAGGGTATAAAATAATCTGATTTTGTACGAATTTTTTGTAAGAATTGGGACGTTTACCGTTATGATTTACCCCGTTTACACAAATTAGTTGTAATTAAGAATAGTATATAAGGTATACGATGTATATTGGATGATTAGGATTAATATTGTGATTGTAGGAAGACACTTATCTTTTTGATGCAGATGTCGATGTAATACTTTTGCTGTATTACTGCTCGAACTCAGCTTCTGAATTGCTCTGTAATTAGTATACTGCAAGGCTCCAACCTTTAAAGTAATCCGATTCGGAAGTGGTCAACCGTCTTGACGAACTTTGTCCTTTTTAATGTCTTGAAAATTTTTGTATTTCTTGGAATTTGCACGGATTTCTAATTTTCCCCTCATGGGCCACCAATGTTGTATCTTTAGAGGATACACTGGTGCCAAACAAAAGTCCCAAATAAGTTTAAATCTAGTATATTACAAAATTACGTGTTACAACTTGTGAGTTCTGTGGGTAAGTGAGTTCAAGTGAGTATTTGTTATATTAAACTTAATAGCGCCTAGTGTATTACGCACATCACTACACTATAGCTTAGGGAACTAAATAAATACATACAGGCTCTATGATTCTGGCTAGAACACCCTCTACTATTGAAAATCCGTTGAAATGGATTTACATTATCATAGGATATCAGGTTTAGATATTACATTATTATTAATAGTTCATATGTGATTTTTCGCCTTAAATAGACTACCATTGTTTTTTTTTTTCGGGGTGGGTTGCGGCCGGCGCGCTCCTCGCACCACTCCGTCCGGGGCGACAGAGGGGCGTAAGCACGCAACACCCGCAACCCACCCACGATGCACGTCGCCTTCGTCGTTGGGACGACCACCAGAGCAGGGTTACTTGTCATCAGTGGTCGGCCCGACGGAATACCCCCTACTTGGGGTACCCTCCCATCGACCAACGTCGCCCCTCGGGGAGGACGTCGGTTTTTCCTCACGCGGTCGGCCTCTCGGCGGGTGACGGACTAATTCCCCGGTCACGTCACCCGCGGCCTCGCCTAGGGCGACATGAGGCGCAGGTGTTCGCACCTACGCCGCCCCAATCGCAGGCGGCGGATCGCCTCATCGAGGCTGCGCTCCTCGCGCAGGCAATCCGTGGCCTCTTTCCACGAGATCACTGCCTCGCAGAAGGCTGCGACCGCGTCCCAATTCCCGACGCTGTCGACCATCGCCTTAGTGATAGTCGGCAGCGACAGGTCGGCACCGATGATTGCAACACGAGCGTATGCCGCGCCATGTCCTCGTCGCAATCGCAGTGGTGGCAGGACGGTAAATAGACTACCATGTCAAATGCTTTAAGATTAGTGAGTCGTGTCATTTACAATTCTAGCTGAGATTTTAAAGTATTAAATGGAAACAACATATAAACATTTTCTGATAGATGGAGCGTAAAACGTCTCCCGCAAAGATACGAGTCACAGTACCTACTCACGTTGTACTAATTCGTAAGAAGATTGAAATGAATTTGTTCCAAGTCTAACGTATGGTAATAATTTTTGTGTTGGTCTTATGCAACTCAGTCATTTCAGGGAGGGTAGATTATAAGTGAAAATCGGGCTGACCACTAACGACAAGTCGGCATGCACTGGTGGCCGGCCTAACGACGAAGGCGGCGTGCCACGGGCGGGTTACGAGGCCGCGCACCGCACCTCTGACTCCCCGGATGGAGCCGGGCGGCGGATGCGCTGATCGTAGCCCAGCCCAAAAAAAATAAAAAATGGCAATCATTTTTCGCTCGCAAATTACTTTTTTCCGGGTGGTGGTCTTGCCTGTGGATGTCGTAAAAGACGCTTAAGGGATATATTACGCATATACATCTAAGCAAAAGAAGAAAAACTTGAAAGAGAACCCTATACCAACCTTTCTGACCAGTATAGTAAGGTAAAATTCCCTCCTATTATGCAGAAAGCTCGGGCCCGACACTGGAACGTATATGAGCTGAAAATGGTGAAATTAGATATTTATAAACAGACCAGCATGCTAATACCTACATCTCAGTGAGTTTGAATATAATTACCGTATCATATGAACATCTATACATAAGAAGGAAAGTGCAAATCAATTATTAGATTAATCCTTCATATGGTGGAGGAGAATCGAGCCCAGATATAGGACATATTTGGGCTGGAGTGATAAGAGCTTTTTTTTTTTGGGGGATGGGCTGCGGTCGGCGCGCTTCCGCACCATTCTGTCCGCGGCGACAGAGGGGCTCAAGCACGCAACACCCGCAACCCACTCGAACACCACGTTGCCTTCGTCATTGGGCCAACCACCGGAGCAGGGTTACTTGTCATCAGTGGTCGGCCCGACGGAATACCCCCTACGTGCCATCCCATCGACCGCGAGGACGTCGGTCTTTCCTCACGCGGTCGGCCTCTCGGCGGGTGACGGACTAATCCCCGGTTACGTCACCCGCGGGCTCGGCTAGGGCGGCATGACACGCAGGTAGTCGCGCCTGCGCCGCCCCAGTCGCTGGCGGCGGGTCGCTTCGTAAAGGCTGTGCTCCTCGCGCTCGCAACCCGCTGCCTCCTTCTACGAGATAACTGCCTCGCAGAAGGCTGCGACCGCGTCCCAATTCCTGATGATGCCGAGCATCTCCCTAGCGATGGTCGGCAGCGTCAGGTCGGCACTGATGATTGCGACGAGTTCACGACGTGGCTCTGCCCAAGCGGCACAGACCTCGAGTGTATGCTGCGCCGTGTCCTCGTCGCAATCGCAGTGGTGGCAGGACAGAGTTCTCTCCCTCCTAGCGACCCTGTACAGGTACTTGCCGAAGCATGCCCCGTCAAGACCTATACGAGTCGGAAGGAGAGCACCCCGTGCCGCCTTTCCAACCCCTGCATCAGCACCGGCCGGAAGGCCTCCACGGTTTGCAACCCGGACCGAGGTACCTCCAGCCGGTCTGCCCAACAGGCGATGATGTTTCGGCGGGCGTCCACGTGCCAGGCGGTGAGCTCCCTCAGGGAAACAACAGCCCAACCCCCCCCCGCCGCGCACCCCAGACACCCGCCGATACAAGTCGGCGAGCATTTCCGCCTCCAGGTCCCACGGGGAAGTCCCGGCCAATAGGCACGCCGCCTCCGTCGCCACCATGCTGTACTCGCGGATGATCCTGACCGCCATGACCTTCTGTGGACGCCACAGAAGGGCCCTAAGTCAGGCGGTCATGGATCCCGCCCACACCGGTGCGCCGTACAGGGCCATCGATCGGATGACCCCCGCGTACAGCCGTCGGCAGGTAGCACTCGGTCCGCCCAGGTTTGGCATAAACCACGATAGGGCGGACGCCGCACCGACGAGCTATGGAGCGAGCCTGCGGAAATGCTCCCGGAACCATCATTGCCCGTCGAGTACCAGGCCCAAATACCTCATATGGGCCCGGTTGCTGATATCAACCGAATGGACGGTGATCGAGACGCCGATGGGAGGGCTCATACGGCGCCAATGGAACAAGAGGGCCTCCGTCTTGTCCAGGGCCACCCTCAACCCCAGCGCCTCGAACCGCCTGACGACCTCTTCAGTACCTGAAGTCGCCAGGCTTACCGCCTCTTGTAGCGTCCCACCGCGGGCTGTGACGAGCGTGTCGTTGGCGTAACAAATCACGCCTAGCCCGGGTGGGAGGCTCCACCGCAACGCCCAGTCGTAGCCGATGTTCCACAGGGTGGGTCCGAGGACCGACCCCTGTGGAACACCGCACGTCATGGGCGTTCACACAACGTCCCATACTCGGTTGGCGTAGAGGACGCTGCGCCCCTCTAAATAGTTTGCCACCAGCCGCCTCAGGTAAGCTGGCACTCCGTGGTGAGTGATGAAGACTTGTAGGGTTACCTAAATTGAGGGTTACCTATACATATAAAACATATACGCAATATAAAATTTTGCAGTACTTATTTTATACACTAAATTACAGTTAGATCTGTAGTCGTAAATGTAATGAAAATATTCCCTCTCGTAAAGGGACATAAAAAATACAAACTGAGTAAAATGTTTTAACAAAATAGGCCCCTTTACCACTGGCCAATAAAAATAGAAAACGATGGCACTTGATAACTCCCCAGGCAGCTGAAGGCCACAATGAATTAATTAGAAGAAGAAAAACGGTTACTAAAAATTCACAGCAAAATGGTTATACTATAGGATTATCTATACTAATATTATAAAGCTGAAGAGTTTGTTTGTTTGTTTGTTTGAACGCGCTATTCTCAGAAACCGCTGGTCTGATTTGAAAAATTATTTTAGTGTTGGATAGTCCATTATCGAGGAAGGCTATATTATATTATCAAAAAAATTAGGGATCCGTACTAAAAGTCCAATAATGTAAACCAAGGTGTAAAAAAATGACCCGAAAAAATCCTTACATTGCGTGTGCTGCGAAAACTATTGACTATAGAACAAAACAATGTACAACATCTTTGTAGAAAATATAATTGTCTACAAAAAATATCACAACATTATATATCTAACTATTGTAGTTATCTCACAATAAGTGCTTTTTTGAATTTTTCTAAATAATTTAAATGTCGTCGCTTAAAAACTCTTTATTTTGTACCTTGGTATTAATCTTTATCAAAATAAATTATTCAAGACGGATTCAATACCTTTATATAACTTTTTGAATCATTAAATTTGGACATTTCATTCAGAAGATATCACGATATTAGAAATGTAAGTGTTGTAGCCAAATAAGTATTAAGTATTGCGCGCTGTGGCGGACGGCCATCAGGGGCGAGGAGGCGGTAGTCTCTGCGAGATACCATGCCGCGCGGCTCATTCTAGGGATGGGCGATCTTGCTGAAAAAGATTATTTTTAGGAAATCTGAAGGTGTTATTAATCTTATATAATCTTATATATCGCTTTGCATGAATACCCGCACAATTAAAAATTTTTGAATTTCTGGTTTATCATATAGCACGATCCAAAATGGCCCATATTTTATGATTTATAAAACTCACATTTAAATCAGCAAAAACCACGCGATGGCATGACAAAGTGTTATTATGTTATTGGTGGATTTTTGACGAAATTTTTGTTCAACAGTCGACGATCACCAGTTGTTAGGAGTGCTTGCATTCGACCGCTTCGAAGTTTTTGAAAATAATGTAATAATTTCAAATAAGTATGCGATGTTTTAGTAATAATTTCTGTAATACTATTCCATTTTGAGATATTTGTCTCTTCGTGAAAAACCGTTATAATTTCTCAAACTATTTTTTTATGAAAATTGTTACATTTAGTGCTACTACGTTCTTCACGAAAGAGTAAGTAAGACAACAATAGTTATTTGGTTATATTTGTTTTTTAAAGATAAAAATGATAAAATTACTTGATGTTATTAAGAAATATGTTAATCACCTTTAAATTTAAAGCTCAAAAATGTAGGACCGTAAGCAAGATAATCTTATTTTGTCTATAATTAGGTTGTTTTAATGTTACTGTTTCGTATATATGCGTAGACAAACACGGCAGCTACCGGTCGTGAACCAGTCATAAGGCATGCGGGTTTCTTCGTGATGTTTATCCACTTTTAGCGTTGAATATTTTTTACGGTAGACCCTTATGAGTTAATTTTTTTTAGCAGAGGCTGTGGGTGACCAGGTCGAGGATTTAGTTCGGACAGCCACGGAGAGGTTAGGCTCACGACGGCGATCGGCGTCTTGGTAGGAGACGTCGACGGGAGAGGGTACTCCCTAGGAGTATTTCGTCGGGTCAACCACTGAAATCAAGGAACTCTGCACTGGTGGTCGACCCAACGACGAAGGCGACATGCTAAATGGGTGGGTTACAGGTGTGCGTGCTTACACCCCTCTATCACCCTGGATGGAGTCGGGCGAGGAGTGCGCCGACTGTAACCCACTCCCCAAAAAAACGAAAAAATGACTTAATTTTTAAACACTTAGTTTTTCTTACAATATCAAATCCACGTACTCTTGGTATTTAATGAATGAGGTCTCTCTACTCCTCTAATGACTCCCTAAATTTTGAAGATTACGTCAAACAAACAGAGCTACAGGCAAAAAATCTTAAACTGTATGACTGAATCATAGGTATCGTCAGAATATCCGTGTGAGCATGAAAAAAACCTATTATTTTGGCTTTACAAACAGACAATTTTATTAATTTGAATATATGTATAGACTACTAACAATAATAATACAAAGCAGCTATGAGAAATATCCAGAGAAGTGAAAACTTAAAACTTTGTAAAAACAATTGTTATTTTTGGTTATTCAGATTAATCGTTTTATCTTAAATTAAAATTTGTATATTAAAACTTTTTACATTTATTTGGTTATTACATCTATTGGCATAAATATAGTGACATTGACATAGAGACAGTTTCCGTAGATATTGAGACATTGGCAGGGACTTTTGACGCAAATGTCAAAATGTCATGTAGCGCTTTTATATTCTTTTCATTATTTTAGTGTTTTAAAGTGTTATATTCAATAATTTTGCTGATATTTTATGTAATATAATGCAGATAAAATTCTGAAATGTAGTGAAAATGATATAATAGTGAATTACGTGCATTTTGACATTCTGCCCAAATTTCCTGAGACGCATGACTTGGATATCAGCACCAAGTCATGCTAAAGACTGACTGAAAGACTAAGACTAAAGACGTGAATAATAATCAATATACTCGACATTGGCACCAATAGCTCATATTATTGTAGCTCATTGCCATTAACTAAGAAGAAGAAGAAGACGCGAATGTCAAAATGTCATGTAGTGCTTTTGTATTTTTTTCATTATTTTAGTGTTTTACTGTGTTATATTAAATAATTTTGCTGATATTTTATGTAATATAATGCGGATAAAATGTTGAAATATAGTGAATAGGATATAATAGTGAATATAGTGAAATGCGAGCATTTTTATATTCTGCCAAAATTCCCAGAGGAACCATGGATTGGTTCTCAGCACCTAATCCATGGTAACGACTAAGACTAAAAGACGAAGACTGAAGACGTGAAGAATATAATGTATATTATAACTCGACACTGGCACCAATAGCTAATGATTGTAGCTTATTGCCATTACTCAAGAAGAAGAAGAGACATTGGCAGCAGACAGATATAGTATTAGCGTTAACAAGTCACGTGATCATATAGATGATGGCTTACATGAATTTACTTCCTATCCAAACTTGTAGAGGTTTTCACTTCAAAAATAACTTGAAATAAAACCTTATGCTAACATTTTTGTCAGCATAGTAGCTGAAGTTTTAATGAATGGTGGCAGAAGATCTTATCAAAAATTAAATGTACAGAGGCTTTAAAAAGTACAAAAATATTATAAACTAGCAACCCGCCCTCGCTTCGTTTCGGTTTTAGTCGTTTTACCCGCGTAGTTCCCGTTCCCGTGGGAATACCGGAATAAAATATAGCCTAGTTTACGCTCTGATATTATAGCTTTCCATTAGTGAAAGAATTTTTGAAATCGGTTCAGCCGTTTTGAAGATTACCCGGAACAAACAGACAGACAAAAAAAATATGAAGTGCATTTTAGGCATATGTATAGTGCAATTAACCGTGTGAGCATGAAAAAAGCCTATTATTTTGACATTACAAACAGACACTCCAATTTTATTTATTGGTACACACACACACACACACACGCACACACGCACACACGCACACACGCACACACGCACACACACACATAAATATACGCTCGTGCAATTGTACTTGCAAATTATTACTATAATCATGATTTTGTAAATTGAAAACATATATTCTATTAATTTTTAATTATCTTTTTTGCTCATTCGTTGTTACCTTTTTTTGTATGGGACTAATCCCACCACACATTCCCACCATTGTAACTCCTGTAAGCCAGGATCCACAATGGTCTCCATAAATGACACCGAGGTTTGACCCTCAGGCAGTCCCGGGATATGATTTTAATTGTCTTGAGACCCGCAACAAATTTAATTAGAAAAGATTAAAGAGGAGGAGTTGGAAAGAGAGATTCCACTTCCCTCCTAGGCAAAGCGGGAGACAGGAAAACAACAATATATCATTGAGGCATGTTTCTTTGTTACCTTATAAAAAAAATGTAAATTTGGTTTTAGTATCTATTTGGCTCCTATTCTGTTGCATTAAGTTTTTCGCTGGCCGGGGTGAGGACCTGGTGATCTGTAATACAGGTATATCCCACTTCAGACACCAGCTCCTTACATACAACCAACATATTCATTAGCATAATTTCTTGTTCTATGTAAAACCTGATTTGTAAGGAGTAATAAATAAATATTATTATTAAATATTATTATTAAATATTATTATTATTATAGTATTACTCTTAATCAACTTTTGCGATACTCACTTGATTGAAGATATAGGATAGTGAACTATATTCTAATGCCGTCACCACACGCAAATCATGAAAAAAAAAAAACTATATCCTAATATTGAGTTGGAAAATATCAAATAAGTTTGAGTACATGCCTGATTGATAGGCAAAGATTAGCTGAGGGAAAGATAGCACAAAAAAAGTGAGCCGTCGCTCAGGATGCCTGACAGATGTGAAACATCGAAACTATTTTGTACGAGTAGAGACGCGGTATCGAATATAAAGTATCGATACTGAACTCATGAATAGTATCGAAAGATAAGTAACGTACTGTTTAAAGTATCGAGTACTTTTATTTACTTTATCTTTAGGTATCGAGTACTTTTCTTTTGATACCGGTACTTTTGTACTCGATATTTTAGTCAATAAGTACTTTTTGGTAGGTATCGTATCGAATAAATTATCCATTTGAAAATTGACTTTACGACTCATATTTATGGTAACGTCATTTAGTAGAAACGAAATGAACCTTCTAAAACGTAGCTTGAAATAATTTGCGATTTATAAACCAGAAATAGCGGCATCTATCGAGCAAACGACTAACTCTAAGCTACAATATATTTTATAAAGAACTCTCTAATCCTGTAAAGATAATAAGACAAGCTGTTTAAAGTGAGTCAAAATCCAATTCTTAAGGAGTTGGTGACATACAAACAAATAAATACACAGCTGAAACTAATAAAAGCCTATAAAAATGAAATGCTTTCATCCATTCACAGACATATTTTCCGCACGAAGAGTGTGATTTAGGAAACAGAAATGGCGGCATTTATCGAGCTAACGACCAACTCTCAGCTTCAATATATTTAATAAAGAAATTTTTAATCCTGTAATGATAATAAGACAAGCTATCTAAATAATTTTAACGTCATTGGTCCTCCTTAAATTTTCAACTTTTAAATGAAATTTAAATGTTTAAAGTGAGTCAAAATCCAATTCCTATGAAGTCGGTAATATTTGTACATACAAAGAAATAAATATATATACACCTGAAATTAATAAAAGCCTATAAAAAAACTAAATACCGTATCTACTGGTATATTTATATTACTAAGTTAGAGAATTTTACATTAATTTATAAAACAAGTATATATCCATAACAGAACATTAGATTACGACAGGAACTAATACAATAAAACTAAGGCATAAAGTATTAATAAAATATCGCGATTTTTTTCCAAAAAATGATGATTTTTATTCAATAAACATTTATTTTCATTAATATACATTATAAGTAACAATTTACTTTGCGTTCACTAGATGTCGTTGTACAAAATTTAAAATCGCACTATGGTTTCATTACAAAAATGTAGGTATATGCATCCAAATATTTATTTAATAATTAATTAATAGGAGACCGCAAGGCGTGGCGTTAAACGCCACGCGACGATCACGGTCACCCTCGCCTATAGATGTTTCACATCAAAAAATAATTAAATGAATCACACCGACCTTTAATAAGCATCAAGCTTAAGGACTCAAGAGATACAATTTATTCGATGTGTGACATCATTATTTGGGATAAAAACACCAATCATCGTCATCATCATTTCTGCTCATATACGTCCCACGGCTGGGCTCGAGCCTCCTCTGTAATGTGAAGGAAATGCAGTTACTATACTCTGCTGGTCAGACAGGATTTTATTTCGAGTTTTCCTTAATTTATAACGAAGTTATATGCTTATTACCTTAGACGTTTTTTATGACAACTATTCACAGATTATTATAATTATTTAGTTTCGAAAAGGATATTATTTCTACGCCAATCAAAACCTAGAAAAATTCAAAGTAATTAAACACCTATATAAAAAAACAATAAACAAATAAAAGTAGGTATGCGTATTTTAACATTTTCAATAAAAGAATTTGCGGAAATATCAAATCCTATCTCTATTTAATCTTCATGATCCCCTACACCGTAAGCTCAAGTAGTTCAAACAACCAGGGGTGTAAATGACCAAATACCGTACCCACTTGACTCTTCGATCAACACTGAGAGCTATAAATAAATTCTATAAAGGTTACTTTCATGAGGTGAGATCAAAAAGGTATTTCAGATGCGATATAGAATAGGATAACACTTATGTTTTATTTATTGGAAATAAGTGATTATAAAACGTTATTTAGTTATTGTAAATAAGACTATTTTATTTACTATTTTAGCTGTGTGGTAGCGGCTTCGAATACTACCAACCCTTGCTTTGCTCGTGGGTGTCGTAAAAGACGACTAAGAGCCCTAGATTGACCCGGACCAACTCCATCTGGTACCATTTGGGTCAACGATTACATTCCCAAGGAGGGTTGACGTCAGGCAGGCGGCCGGTCATAAAAGTCATTGCCGAAACTTTTTGCAATATGTCAAAACAGATGACATATTGCGTCGACCCCAAGTAATTGGGATAAGAGCAAGATGATGATGATGAAATAAGACTATTTTACGGATTTTATTACGTTTGTATTTGATTTCTGATTGCCCGACGTTTCGTACACCTTACAGCGTTCATGATCACGAGTGGACTAAAATATCTCACGTACAAGTCATCGTTATTACCGAGATTTATAATTATCTACCCGCTACAGAAATTAGGTATTAATTTATTGCCAGTACAAGAAGATGTAGTGTCCAAAACGTTGGGCAATCTAAAATCAAATATAAACGCGATAAAATAAATAAAATAATTTTAGGTATTTACAATGTACAATATTCGCGTAAAGACCAGAAATCATTACGTTATTTAGTTACTTTTATCTTATATCTTTAAACGAGCAATTCTTGTATATATATATATATATCATCATCTTGCTCTTATCCCAATTACTTGGGGTCGACGCAATATGTCATCTGTTTTGACATATTGCAAAAAGTTTCGGCAATGACTTTTATGACCGGCCGCCACCTGACGTCAACCCTCCTTGGGAATGTAATCGTTGACCCAAATGGTACCAGATGGAGTTGGTCCGGGTCAATCTATATATATATATATATCTTTAAATGAGCAATTCTTGTATATATATATATATATATATATATACCTATATATATATTCAGGATCTCGGAAACGGTACCAACGATTTTGATGAAACTTGGCATATTAGAGAATTCGGGTTCAAAAAATCGATCTAGCTAGGTTTTGTTTATAGAAAATATTCTTTTGTCGGTGTTTTTAGCAAAACATTACAATGACATTAGATTTTAAAAGAATATGAATTCAAATTTCGTTGTCAACGTCAAGAGTTACGGTAGCTCAGGTGAAACGTTGACTGGTCTAAATTTTAGTTTTTGTGTGTCAAACAGCGTCGGATCCAATCTCGGTGTTATTATTATTCTCTTTTTGTAATTTTTTATAAATTTTTTCATTATTTTTTTTTTTTTTATTTTTTATTGTTATATCCCTAAATAAATTCTACAAAAATATTCCGAGCGAAGCTCGGCCAACCTGGTATTATATATATATATATATATATATATATATATATATATATATATATATATATATATATCGGAAACGGCTCCAACGATTTTGTTAAAACTTGGCATACTAGAGGTTTCGGGTCCAAAAAATCGATCTAGCTAGGTTTTATTTATAGAAAATGTTATTTTGTCCGTGTTTTTAACAAAACATTACATGGCATTAAGTTTTAAAAGAATATGAATTCAAATTTCGTTGTCAACGTCATGAGTTACGATAGCTCAGTAGGGAAATTGACCGGTTCTAATTTTGGGTTTTTTGGCATTCAAAAAGCGTCGGTTCGAATCTCGGTATTATTATTATTCACTTTTTGTTTTTTTTTTTATATTTTTTTCATTATTTAATTTTTATTTTTTATTAATATATATCTAAATAAATTCGGCAAAAATACAACAAAAATATACCGAGCGAAGCTCGGTCAACCTGATATTAATTTTTAAAGCATAAAATTCTTCGCTATTCCTATAGTTATACCTTCGCCAGTATGGGAAGAAAGGAGGCATCCTATCTCACGCTGGTATATCGTATAGAGTTTTGCTAAGAAATTGCCTTCTGTGATGGTATCTCGACACCTCCGGGAAGGGCAAGAAGGATGAATGGTATACAATCACTTATTATCTTATTATTATTATTTCAACCCATACACGTCCCATATTAGTCTCAGGTTTCCTTCACTATGGGAGGGAAATTGATCTACGATACCACGCTGGTTAGATTTGTTGGTATTCAATTTCATTTTGTGTGTTCTTCCTCTCGCGTAGATGTTATTTCTTATGTTTTACAGACAAGAATGTATTTTTTAATCGGTCACTACACGGATACCTAAAACACTATAAGAAAAGAATTTTTCGTAATTCTTTCTAAATTATATACTTAGATTAATTTCATTCACTCTAATATTACTTTAAACTTTTCAATTAAATTGAAATTAAAATTTACTGATTTTTCCCTGTGGTGACGGAGTAAGAATACAATTCACCACTCCTTATCTTGCTTGTGCTATCGTATAAGACGACTATGGGATATAATATGCTCATAACATTTGTGCAAGAGAAGGAAAACTCGAAATGAAATCCTATACCAACATATCTGACCAGCATGATATAGTAGGCCAAATTCTCTCCTATTATGGAGGAGGCCTGAGCCCAACAATGGAACGTATGTGGGCTGCGATGTTGATGATGATTATGAACTGATTTTACAATTTTTCATGTTATAAACAAATGACTTCAATAAGCCAAAGGTTCGCGCTGTGCTGCTCTCAATCTGCCTATAAAATGCCTGACGACTCATGCCTTTGAATAATAGTGTTACTTTTTTACCCTTTAGGGATATAGTTAGGCATTCTGTTCTATAATAAAATATTCTTTTTAGTAAAGATATAACTGTTAGTAATTTATTTTATTTTCTAATACATACTGTCACTGATATAAAAGATCTTATATTCTTTATAACAAAAGCCTCATCGCTTAAATTCAAGAGTAAACGAGGCTTTGCTTGCCTCAACAATACAATGCTCAGGTATCTACTTGGAATTAGTTACGACCTAACATTCTATTGTGAACTAAAAATACAGACATAGTTCCGTCACGGCCGTTCGTTTTTAAGCTATACAATTTTGTCAAAATAGCTTTTTGTGATGTTTTATGAGGATAAACATTGTACTTTAGTTAGGAATACAATTGGATAAATATTTTTTTAAAAATGATTTGCATTTGAAATATTTAAAGTAAATATATTCAATAGTAGATAAGTCACCAATTTGCTATTGGGAAATTAAAGAAATTCACATTAAGTAGAGCGTGATCAATTTAAGAATTATTGAAGTTACGTCTTTTGGCCTGTTAGGTAAAAATTATGAGAGTAAATTTGTAGCGTCACGAAAAACCGACACCGTGAAGTTAGTCAACATTTATTTACGATACGCGTGCTCACTGTCGCCAATGACAACTAGATAATGCGTTATAATAAAACTTTCAATGTATACCTTGGTTCTTTTCTATTAGAAAATGAAATACATGTATATATCACAAAAAAAAAACTGATTTTTATGTAAATTGATTAGGGTAGAAAAATATCTTAATTACTATCATGCTACAATCCATTGCGTATTATGTAGCAAAAAATCCACTCCAAGAGGGTGATAAATTCGTTTTATATTGTGTTATGTCACTGGTGGGTAAGAAGGTCAAGTACCTAGGCTGTATAATAATAAAGTAGAACGTTTTTTGTAAGAAAGTACGTGGAAATAATAGCTATTTCTTAGTAAAGATCTCAATTTCTCAACATTGATTATAAACATGCCTTTACCTAATCTATAAACATTCGTCGCCTATCTCGTGCGGTGATGGGATAAGAATACAGTTGTAACCATCCCTTGTTTGCTCATGGGAATCAAAAAATCAGCTATGAATTCACCAGGTGAGCGGCAGCAGCTCTCGCCTCAGCAGTGTATAGCACCTCACTGCGATCCTTATTCCGTTTGTCAAGCGTGGCAATTATGAAGTATTCCCTAATATGAATAACAAAACAAGATATGAGGCACCCTTACGTCCAGCATTGGACATCAGCAGTCGACTAAATAATAACAAGTAAGAGAAGGAAAAATGGAATAAAATATACCTATACCAAACTGTTTAAGTACTTATTAAATGAACAAAAAAATTTTCAAATCGGTCCGAGGGTCTTCGAGTAATCAGTGAATATAATAAAATAAATAAAAAACATTTTTAAAAACAAGCTTTTATTTAAATGCTCTAAAACGAAGAAAAAATGCTTGTCAAGACTTGTCTGCTGCTGCTTGTCAAGAAAAGAGTACAAACTGGACATTTTATTTTGTTTATTTTAGGAGTGCCTATGGCCCCCTTCCGATGCCATCTTGAGACTAGCTTCATGGTATCATATTACAGGCCGCGGGTGATGTGACCGGGGAATTAGTCCGTCACCCGCTGAGAGGCCAACCACGGGAAGAAAGACTGAAAGACAAATAGGAGGGTATTCCGTCGGGCCGACCACTGACGTCAAGTTACCCTGCTCCGGTGGTTGGCTCAATGACGAAGGCGACGTGCATCGCGGGTGGGTTGTGGGAGTGCGTGATTACGCCCCTCTGTCGCCCCGGACGGAGTGGTGCGAGGAACGCGCCGACCGCAACCCACGCCCAAAAAAAAATGGTATCATATTATTGTATTGTCACAGAAGTTACGTAAGTAAACCAATAATCTAACGACAGGAAGTGGTTCTAATTTAACTCGCAAGATTTTTCCCATACTAACAGGGCTCGTTAAATAAAAGCTTATAAAATAAAAAAGGATGCCGACGAATTAAGAACCCCCTCATATTTTCTCTTTTTATTATTGCAATAAATATTTATTATTCTATTTATATATTTACTAGCTGTCCCCCGCCTGCTTCGCTGGTCTGAAATTGAAATTTCTGTAAATGACAGTTATGACACGATAAATAATTTCATTATTATAAATAATTCTTAATAGTCCTCGATTCAGCAAATGTCAAATTGACAAATAAACATAACCGATAGAATTAAAATGACAATCGAATAGAATAAATTGTGCTGCAATAAAAATTCATTATTTCTAAGTCATAAAATATGGGTTAGGTAATTAACAACACATCATATATTAAAACCTTCTCCAAAACACGCTGCATCTTATGGTATGCCTAAGTATTATTCTGATCGGTTCAGCAGTTTTTGCACTATAACCGAACAAAAAACCGACACACCATTTATTAGTATACATTATTCATAATTGAAAATATAGGTAGTTACATAAGCTGTCACATACATTATTATTTTAGTGTTACGATATTGAGCGTTTCGGTATGCTACATGATATTAAAGTTGATTGAGCATAGATTATATAAAATATTAATTTAAATTCAATTAATGTACACTTATTATTAAGATTGAAAAATTTATAATGTCAAATTTATATGCAAATTTCAGTTATATTATCTTAAATTTAATAGTAGTAATAATGAATTGGATTTAGAGATTTCAAAAAGATATTCATTTATGGAATATGCTTCTTCTAATAATAGTAACTATTTTTAGATTTAAAGGTCTTAATAAAAAATAAAATATATAAAATAAAAAATAAAAAAAAAAAATATAAAATAAAATAAAGGTAAAATGTTAAACAATTTAGAAGCCATACACAGTATGCTTTTGATTTCTGATGTTTACGCGAGTATTATACATTTTAAATAAAACTACTTTACGGATTTTATCGCGTTTGTATTTGATTTTTGATTACCCGACGTTTCGAACACTTTACAGCGTTCATGATCACGGGTGGACTAAGATGTCTCACGTCCAACAAGTCATCGTTACTGCAGAAAATTTTATAATTATCTACCCGATACAGAAATTAGTTATTAAATATTGACCCACATTTTGATACAAAATTTATTGCCAGTGTAAGAAGAAAATGATTCTATATGAAAAAATTATATTGTTTATGGTTAGTAATAATAATTATTATTACATTTATTATAAAAAATTATATTGTTTATGGTTAGTAACAATAATTATTATTACTAACCATAAACAATATAATTTTTTCATATAGAATCATTTTCTTCTTACACTGGCAATAAATTTTGTATCAAAATGTGGGTCAATATTTAATAACTAATTTCTGTATCGGGTAGATAATTATAAAATTTTCTGCAGTAACGATGACTTGTTGGACGTGAGACATCTTAGTCCACCCGTGATCATGAACGCTGTAAAGTGTTCGAAACGTCGGGTAATCAAAAATCAAATACAAACGCGATAAAATCCGTAAAGTAGTTTTATTTAAAACAGTATGCTTTTATTACTAAATATAAACATATATTATGTCTTTACTTCAATCAAGTATTAAACAATTATAATATCTGTTTAAAGACTGCACAAATAGTGTTGTTGTGAAGATGTCTACCCTTTTTTTTCTATGGTCAGCGCAGCAGCCGCTCGGTTCCGTCCGGGGCGACAGAGGGGCGGCGTACGGCCCCATAACCCACCCGTAGCATGTCGCCTTCGTCGTTGGGCTGACCACCGGTGCTGAATTCCACGGGTACTCTCTCCTCTCAACGTCCCTTTCCTGGGACATCAGTGGCCGTCGCGCGGTCGGCCTCTCTGCGGGTGACGGACTAAAACCCCCAGTCCGGTCACCCACGGCCTCAGCTAGGGCGGCATTAGGCGCTAGTCCTCGCACTTGCGCCGCCCCACCATACCAATCTACCCTGCTCGGTGTCACAGACAACCAAGAAAATTGATAAACATGGTGCGATCCACAAATGAATATTTTCACTGAGTGTATATTTATCACTTTCGCGTCGTGAGAAAGTACGAATACCATTCACCACCCCCTTTCTTACCTTATTAATATGCTGATAACATCTATGCAAGTAAAGAAAAATCTGAAATAAAACCTTATATTAACACGTTTGACCAGCATGGTATACTAGATCAAATTTCCTTCCATTTTGGAGGGCGCTCGAGCCCAGAAGTGCGGCATATATGGGCTAAGAAAAATAAGAAATATATTTAGAAAGTCCCTTACAATATAAGGATTATTCTCTTTGTCGTTTATTGTATTGTCTTTATAAAATAATAAAATGAAATAAATTAAACTTATGTGCGAGTTAACGTTTCACAAGCTACTGCTAATCCCTGAACAGCTTGGGTTCTGAACAATTGTAACTACTGTAGTACAAGTTTGAGCAGTTAGTATTTTATTAGTTATGTTACAAGCGCTCCCCACACAAATACCAGTCAGCAGCCATTTTAAGTTTTGCTTGTTTCAAACTAATTAACTTGTGCATCTATTTTACATGTTCAGTCTAATATAAAATGAACTTTAAAACTATAACGCGTGTGGAATTAAGATATAATAAGACCACAACTTCCTTGCTTATGCGAATAATTATTAACAACTTTACAGTAATATGTCTTAATTTCAAGTAATATTTAAAAAAAATCTATAAGACATTTAACAATTAATCAATCGTAAAGATGATGATTAATTTATGTGTTATTGAAGTTATAACTCATTTGGCGCGTTTGGAAAAAGTGATGAGAGTTTTACAATGTGCGCGCACGCCGTCACAAAAAACCGACACCCTGAAGTTAACTAGTCAACATTCTTTACGATGCGCACGCACACTGTCACAAATGTCAACTAGATAATACATTATAATAAAACTTTAAATGTATTAAATACCTTTTTTCTATTATTAGGGTCGTTTTTTCTAAAAACTTATGCGAAGTATAAAATGTTTAGAAAGATTTTTATCTTGTTACACACACTTTTTTTTAATACTAATGTTTAAATTGTCTTAGTTTTATTGCACAAAAATGTTTCTTTAATGAAAACACGTGCTAGAGACATGAATAAACACCATCACTTTAAGAGAAGGCAATCTAGTAAGGAAGATAGTAGGTTAATCTTAACTTTGCACATATAGTTCCTGACTAACGATGAGATGTGCATAGAACGAAAAATAGAAAAACAACTTTCTGTGGTTATTCAGTTTTCATCCGACTATGGCATAGCTGAAGAACGGCTATGATTTTGACAGGCTATGTATGTATGCTTATCTGTTCCTCATAGCTCCTATTTCAACTATTTCTTAGAACCGAACAAATGAGGTATGGTTAGAAGCATCTTGATCGTCCGCTGGTTACTGGTGGTATACTGATAACTATAGTATCGTATCGTATGACATTATTATCAAATTGCAACGAAGGCGTCTTAGTAGAGTCTATGTGTCGATTATCTTGCTTCTTCAGTGACGTTGTTTAATACTGTGTCCTGAAAATCATATTTCATACTTTTCAGCCTCGTTTTTTGTCGTAGTTGGGTTTTAGTTTTTAATTTTTTAGGGTTCCGTACCCAAAGGATAAAAACGGGACCCTATTACTAAGACTTCGCTGTCTGTCCGTCCGTTTGTCTGTCACCAGGCTGTACCTCGAGAACCGCGATAGCTGGACAGTTGAAATTTTTACAAATTATGTATTTCTGTTGCCACTATAACAACATATACTAAAAATAAAATAAAGTAAATATTTAAGGGGGGCCCCCCACACAATAAACGTGATTTTTATACATGATGATACGAAACCCTACGAGCGCGACTTCGATTCGCACTTGGCCGGTTTGATTTTATTTACGAGTATGAACGTCCTTAATATTGATTAGGTAAATGAAACGCAATATAAAAGAAACACAATAACGACTAAATAGTCACTCCACATTGATCAATAGATCAACTGTATTACGCTGTCAAGGCTTATTTACAGCTCAATAATCCTTATTTATACATCTGGAATAATCTAACTAAATATAGGTGCCATCATCTGTATCGTACAGACAAGTTAATACGAACACGGGTGTTGAAGGATCATTATGAAAATATGCAGACATATATGCGTATTTTTTCACACCTTCCCAGAACCATCCAGGTTGACAGAAGGGACGCCGCACGACTCCAGAAGCTTTTTTTTTTTGGGGTGGGCTGCAGTCGGCGCGCTCCTCGCACCACTCCGTTCGGGGCGACAGAGGGGCGTAAGCACGCACACCCGCAACCCACCCGAACACCACGTCGCCTTCGTCGTTGGGCCGACCACCGGAGCAGGGTTACTTATCATCAGTGGTCGGCCCGACGGAATACCCCCTATTTGGGGTACCCTCCCATCGACCGACGTCCCCCCCTCGGGGAGGACGTCGGTCTTTCCTCACGCGTTCGGCCTCTCGGCGGGTGACGGACTTATCCCCGGTCATGTCACCCGCGGCCTCGGCTAAGGAGGCATGGCACGCAGGTAGTCGCGCCTGCGCCACCCCAGTCGCTGGCGGCGGGTCGCTTCGTCGAGGCTGTGCTCCTCGCGCGCGTGACCTGCCACCTTCTTCTGCGAGATCACTGCCTCGCAGAAGGCTGCTGCTGCTCCGCCCACGCGGCACACACCTCGAGCGTGTGCTACGCCGTGTCCTCGTCGCAATCGCAGTGGTGGCAGGTCGGTCTGCTCTCCCTCCTGACGACCTTGTCTAGGTACTTGGCGAAGTTACCAAGCCCCGTCAATACCTGCATCAGTCGAACGGCAACTACCCCGCCCACACCGGTGTGCCGTACGACACCTATGCCTAAAATACAGTTTAACATTTTTTTGTCTGTCTGTCTGTATGTCTGTCTGTCTGTCTGAGGTAGTCTTCAAAACGGCTCGACCAATTCTCGATCTCGATTTATATAAGGAATAACTTAGACTATATTTTATCCCGATATTCCTACGGGAATGGGAACTATGTAGGTAAGGCGACCGAAACTGAAGCAAAGCGAGGACGGATTGCTAGTAGTACATATTGCAAAAGTTATCGACAATATTTTTATGACTAGTTGCTTGCCTAAAGTCAACGCTTCTTAGGAATGTAATTGTAGTTCGGATAGCATCAGATGAAACGACTCAGGTTTATGTAAAGCACTTAGTCGCCATATACGACTTCCACGATAAATATATTATAAGGGTTGGAACTCCTCCTAAACGGCTGGACCGATGTTGATAAATTTTTTTGTATGTGTTCAAAGAGATTCGAGAATGTTTTAGATTGACAATTAGACCCCGTAGGTGGCGCTGCTGTCGATTCCAAGGAGAATTCCTTTTATTTTATTTATAGAAATACTTATTCAAAATCTCGTAAACGGCTCTAACGATTTCCATGCAATTTTGTAGATTGGATATTTCGGCGTCGATAAATCGATAATTTTTATTTTAGAAAATCTCGTTGTAACAGTATTTTATATATATTATATTTTAACAAAAAATTAATTATTAGTATATGAAGATTAATTTAGCCAATGTCATCGAGAACAAACGTAGCGCGGCTTAGAATTCGAGCAGTTTCTTAATATAGGCCCCAATTTGTCTTTGGTTTTATTTTATTTTAAGTTTCTTTTATATAAGAAAAGATTACTCTTTTGTGAGAACAGCTATTATTATCTAAATATTGGGCCTGGTGCTCGACGGGCAATGGTGGTTCCGGGAGCATTTCCGCAGGCTCGCTCCGCGGCTCGTCGGCGCGGCGTCCGCCCTATCGTGGCTTATGCCGAACGTGGGCGGACCGAGCGCTACGTGCCGACGGCTGTACACGGGGGTCATCCGGTCGATGGCCCTGTACGGCGCACCGGTGTGGGCGGGGTCCTTGACCGTCCGACTTAGGGCCCTTCTGTGGCGACCACAGAGGGTCATGGCGGTCAGGGCCATCCGCGGATACCGCACGGTGGCGGCGGAGGCAGCGTGCCTATTGGCCGGGACTCCCTCGTGGGACCAGGAGGCGGAGATGCTCGCCGGATTGTATCGGCGGGTGACGGGGGTGCGAGCGGAGGGCGGTGAGATCTCGTTAAGGGAGCTCACCGCCTGGCGCGTTGACGTCCGCCGAGACGTCATTGCCCGTTGGGCAGTCCGGCTGGAGAGGCCTCGGTTCGGGGTGCGAACCGTGGAGGCCTTCCGGCCGGTGCTGATGCAGTGGTTGGAAAGGCGGCACGGGGTGCTCTCCTTCCGACTAGTGCAGGTGTTGACGGGGCACGGGAGCTTCGCCAAATACCTGCACAAGGTCGTAAGGAGGGAGAGTACACCGTCCTGCCACCACTGCGATTGCGACGAGGACACGGCGCGCCACACGCTCGAGGCCTGCGCGGCTTGGGCAGTGCAGCGCCGTGAACTCGTCGCAATCATCGGTGCCGACCTGACGCTGCCGGCCATCGCTAGGGCGATGGTCGACAGCGTTGGGAATTGGGACGCAGTCGCAGCCTTCTGCGAGACAGTGATCTCGCAGAAGGAGGTGGCGGATCGTCTGCGCGTGGAGCGCAGCCTCGATGAGGAGATCCGCCGCCGGCGACTGGGGCGGCGCAGGCGCAACTACCTGCGCCTCATGCCGCCCTAGCCGATGCCGCGGGTGACGTGACCGGGGATTAGTCCGTCACCCGCCGAGAGGCCGACCGCGTGAGGAAAGACCGACGTCCTCCCCGAGGGTGGGACGTCGGTCGTTGGGAGGGTACCCCACGTAGGGGGTGTTCCGTCGGGCCGACCACTGACGACAAATAAACCTGCTCTGGTGGTCGGCCCAATGACGAAGGCGAGGTGGTTTTCGGGTGGGTTGCGGGAGTTGCGTGCTTAAGCCCCTCTGTAGCCCCGGACGGAGTGGTGCGGAGGCGCGCCGACCGCAGCCCACCCACAAAAAAAAAAAAAAAAATCTAAATATATTTCCCAAGAATCACAATTTATCAAAAAAGGAAATACCAGACTAAACTCGGTTGTTGAGTACTAAAAGGTAAACGAAACGTAAAAAAGTATTGCACGTATACAAACTTGTTTTAGACTTACAAAAGATATTTCTGACTAATACGTTTGGTCCATTTAGTGAAATAGATTATGATTATTCCAAAATAGGATTTGGAAACGTTAAATAAAAAAGTAAAAGAAACATGAAAAAGAAAAAGGTAAATCGTCGTATGTCGTATCGTATTTTACTAGTACACATTGGGTGATCGAACTCCGTAGCTCAAACGAATTGATCTCAGAAGGGATTGAGCAAATACGGCATGTTTGCCAAAAGCTTTGCGGAATAAGATTATTCAGACAACCTGCCTTAAGGTGTTAGAGAGCGCAGGGTGTGAAAAATTCAATGTATCTTATTTCCGTTTTACTATTTATGTTTTATATATTTAAGATTAATGTCCGACAACTTGATATAGTATACATCGTCAGCTTCATATCAGCTTATATACGTCCCACTGTTGGGCTCGAGCCTCCTCCACAATAGGAGGCAGATTTTCCTACTATACCATGCTGGTCAGACTTATTGATATAGGGTTTCATTTCGAATTTTCCTTTTCTTGCATAATGTTTTATGCATATTTAATCCCTTAGTCGCCTTTTACGACACTCACTGGCGTAAGAGGAGGTAGTGAAATGTATTCTTATCTTTATATATGAATTTCTTGTGTACGTGTGTATGTCACTAAACTCCTAAACGGCTGGACTAATGTTGATAAAAATTGTTGTGCATTTTCAAGGGGATTCCAGAATGGTTAATATTCACAATTGGACCCGGTAGGTGGCGCTTATTTGAACAGAACAACGTCTGTTGAGTAAGCTAGTTATATATGTAGATTTTTATAAATCAGTTTTTAAACATAGGCTTCCCCAAAGAGAAATAGATTTGATTAGTATCTGCATTATTATTTATCTTAATATGCATGCAATAATGCCATATAAAAAGAACAGGAAAGATTTAAGAAAATCGTAAATATGAGAGCTTACCCAATAAAAAAGCATATAAAATATTTACATTGTAACTGGATAACGCCGCTGATAAATGGCTCGTATACTGCTGAAACTATCTAGTTACGGTTTGTGGTTCCGAAGTAACAAATCAAGTGTGACTCTATATCATTGGTAACATTACTCTTTGACAGTATTGGTTTGTGTATGTTATATATCTGTTCAGAAATTATAATTCTATATGATACCGGCCACAAAGAGCATAATATAATTATAGTACAGAACAATAAAAAAAGAACACTTATCTACTTATTAATTTAAATTATTTGCCGTATAGTGTAAGTAAGAATAAAATTTTCGTGAATTTGTTATACTAGCTTCTGCTCGCAACTTCGTGCGGTTTACGTAAAAGGTGAAAATATTTTTATAGTACGATTCTGTCACACATGATTTTTGCGAAAATTTTGCCGTTTACGCAGCGAAAGCTCTTAAAAGGAAATAAAAACGATTTTGAAACATTCTTCATTGGTGCTCCGCTCCTGTTGGTCTTAGCGTGATGATATATAACCTATAGCCTTCATCAATAAATGGGCTATCTAACACTGAGAGAATTTTTCAAATCGAACCAGCAGTTCCTGAGATTAGCGTGCTCAAATAAACAAAACCTTCAGCATTATGTATTAAGTATAAATAATAGATATAGATTTATTGAAAAGAAAAAATCAAAATAAAGTCTTGGTAGCAACCCGTCTCTTTAAGATGATATAGGAGACCAATTTCTCGCCTCGTAGGAGGCGACAAGTCCAGCAATGGTATATATTTATATGAAGTGAGTGAGATGAAGTGATGACAAGAGAAATTAATACAAATTATTGCAAAAGCTATAATTTTTGTAGGTATATTGTTTTATTAATAAAAATAACACAATTTATGTGTATGTCGGCGTTGCGCCAGGAATTTGGACAATGATAGTAAAATACTGAGTATGTAATCACTGTATTTATTAGGAGTTCTTGCCGGAGAAGTGAGTGAAGTAAAAACTGTCCTCTATTCTAATCTTACAATGTTTTTATAACCTCAGCTTTACAATGAAACGGTCTAGTCTTAGTAACTACAATTACTTTTTATAACAAACAAATAATACAACTACTTTTACTATCGGCATATAGCTAAATAATAATGATAAATATTCTAATGCATTTAACATAATTCCAAATAGTCAATTTTACACAATTTACATTAATGTAATTAAAGGAAATATTGTTCTCATATATTGTTCAACAGACGGCGCTCTAACTAGAAATAAATTAGAATCTTTATTGTGTAAAAAGAACTAAATATGGTTACAAATAATTACATTAATTCTAATCGATTTTAATTTGATCAATTATATAAATATTTATAACAATTAAATCAAAGATTTCTAGAAATACATTCAAAAAGTGTCTTAAATATCATAGCATGGTAAATAGCAGTGTTGTTACTACAAATAATTATTTAAATATTAGTTGCAAATATTTCAAACATGTTTATAACTATATTTGATAACACATACATCAACAATTTACAAATATTGCCGATAGAGGGCGATATGCGCCCATATGTACTTATACGTCTTAGACACTGCAAGTATAATTTAAAATCATTCAAGTCATGGCGATACAGTAATCTTGGTATTATATTCTTCTCTTTCAGCACATGTATACATAATAATGTTGGGCTCAAGCCTCCTCCATATTAGGAAGAGGTTTGACCTATAATTTTGTTTGACCTACAAAAATTGACCTACGTCAGTTAAACGGGTTGATACATGGTTTTATTTCGAGTTTTCCTTCTCTTATCTATGCAAATATTACATTATACGCAGTTAATATCTATATATTATCTGCATCTTATGTCCATTTTATTTTTGGAACGGGCTAGGTCAGCTCACCCGTCGCCCGGCTCCGTCCAGGGCGACAGTAGGGCGGCCCAAGGCCCCGTAACCCACCCGATAGCACGTCACCTTCATCGTTGGGCCGACCACCGCCACAGAGTTTCTTGCCTTCAATGTTCGGTTTGACGGAATACTCTGAGGGAGTAACCTCACCCATCGAGTTCCCCTTCCCGGGACGTCGGTCGCCGTCGCGAGGTGAACCTCACCGCGGGTGACGGACTACACTCCACGGTCCGGTCACCCGCAGTCTCTGCTATGGCGGCATCAGGCTCAATATTATATCCCTTAGTCATCTTTTACGGTACCTACAGGCAAGAGACGAGGTGGTGAATTGTATTCTTACGCCGTCACCACACCGAAAGACATTATATTACTCGACCATAATACAAAAAAGCATAGAAGCAAACTGGTTATTGATTAGCGTAAGTGCAAAGAGCAGGTACCTAACACTTTTATATATCTTGAAAACGAGGCTAAACTTTTAATTTAATCTAACTTACTCCATTGAGCTTATTTACTGCCGCTTTGGAGTAAATAAAAAAAATGTCTACCAACGACCTAGTAGGCAACCTGTGCGAAGTATCTATATATTAATACGTGAAGCAAAAACTTTGTACCCCTTTTTTCGAAATTTACTTGGATGGGACAAGTATGAAATTAGGCATTGTTGAAGTATATAATGAGGAGAAGTGCATAAAACTCCAATTTCATATAATAATGTATTAGAAATACATTAAATTCATTAAAAAAGCATTACGCATACTACAACGCAATCGCTACACACACACGCACACACGTTTGTGTGTGTTGCGTAGCAACGCTTATACACTATTATTTACGGTTAAAATCTGTGGTCGAACTGAATGTCAAACAATCATAATTATGATGACAATATCTAATAGAGATTTGTGCTTATATATTAGTTATTAGTGAAATATAGCTTGCTCAATTTACAATTATACATAAATAAAATGAAGGAAATTGTGTAGCAGAAAAAATTATTAAAATGAATTATGGCCGAATTTCGATCACACGGCGACCAGTAGTTCTAATAAAAGCCTTATTATGGTCTGTGTTTGTTCATCTAGTTGAGTTTTACTTTTAAAATATTTTGACTTCAATGTGACGCTGAATAGCTTACTATCTCTGTCTATTCCACAGAAATATTAATACTTTAGAAAGGCCATTCGGCTGATTTTGTTCGAAAACCAGCGTGGCATAATTACTCCCTCCCGCTGATGTTAACACATATGCAAGGTCTATGCTTACAATAATTTCACGCACTAACATAACACACACACATCAATTTCGAAGCTGCAGTTTGTACACAAACTATAACTAAGTTCTGTAGGCAACGTATGCTCACATATAAAAAAGCACATGTACGCTAGTGCTTGCCATGGTCGATATACTACACGATATTTATTTAGTCTGTTTTATCGAAACAAAAATATTAATGCCTTTAAATTAAGCACTTACTTGTGTGATGTGTTGAAGTTATTTGTAATGCAAGTCAGTAATTTAACAGTAAAATCATGCAAATGAAATACTCCTCACTATACTCTGTATAGGTGACAGAAAATTTAAGTGCTATAATAAATTACGTAAGCGAGTAGCGATTTGTATATTATATTGTTCCCATTTCAGATTTCCCGTTTCAGGATGAAGTCGGGCAATCATAAATCAAATACAAACGCGATATAATCCGTATAAGTAGTTTTATTTACAAGTAGCAACCCGCTCTCTGTTCGCTTCGGTTATAGGTTATAGTCGTTTTACCCGCGTAGTTCCTATATAGCCTAGTTTACGCCCTGATATTATAGCTTTCCATTGGTGAAAGAATTTTTCAAATCGGTTCAGCCGTTTTGAAGATTACCCGGAACAAACAGACAGACAGACAAAGAATTTTAATTGCTATTTTAGGCATAGGTGTCGTGCAAATAACCGTGTGAGCATGAAAAAAGCCTATTATTTTGACATTACAAACAGACACTCCAATTTTATTTATTGGTATAGATGTGAAGTGCTCGCGTAAGTATTAGATATCATTCTTAAAATATGTTAGGAGGAGGCTCGAGCCCAGCAATGGAACATATATGAGCCAAGATGATGACTATTATGTCAACAATTCTTGGAATAAAAATTCAACACTTATGAAAAGTTAGAAATCAACACATATATAATAACTAGTAATGAATAACCAGTCTCAAGAAATTAATTCTTATCATAAATTATTCCATCTTAAGGAAGAATAGAACAATTATTTTGTACGACAACTAAATACCTACTTAATTAAACATTACGTGTAAAATTCATATATATATATATATATATACACTCATTTGCAAAAAAAACGGGCACCTAAGCAATGAACCATTTCAAATGTTAATATTTCTTTGTTTGATAATTATAGGTAGTTTTATCCACACAATTTGCTAAATTAATAAGAAAATAATCGTTTTCATCAGTATTTCATAAAATTTAGATACAATTTATGGGAAATAATGCTAAACCTCGCTAGTAGTGTATATTCGCTAGTAGTGCATATGCTCATGAAGTAAAAATAAAAAAGTTTTTTTGTTTGTTTTTCTTTAATAAAGTAAAAGCAGATAAATGTTTAGTATCGAGTGTGACCCCCTCTAGCTAAAATCACAGCTTGAATTCGTCTGGGCATGCTAGCGAGTATATCCCGGATACTTGCTTGCGGAATACGTTCCCACTCCGCAGTAATCACATTCTTCAGCTCTCTGATGGTCTGCGGAGCCGGGTGTACTGATCTCACACGCCGTTTCAGAACGTCCCAGACATGCTCTATGGGATTGAGGTCGGGACTTCGAGCTGGCCAATCCAAACGACGAATGCCGACCTCTTGCACATACGCATTAACATCGCGGGATCGGTGGGCGCGAGCATTGTCGTCCATAAAAATCGAGTCTTCACCTAGAGCGGCCAATGCGGGTTGTGCATGAGAAATTAGAACTTCCGTTATGTATCGATGCCCAGTCAGTGAGCCGTTTTCAATGAAGACTAACTCTGTACGATCCATTGAATTTATTCCTGCCCAAAACATAACAGAGCCCCCACCATAAGGTGTGATTTCTTCGAAACATGCCTCTGCAAAGCGTTCTCCTTGTCTTCTTAGCACTCGCCGACGTCGATCTTCACCGAACAGAGATATCCTGGCTTCATCAGAGAACAAAACCCTATTCCAATCGTCTTGAGTCCATGATTCACAATTTCTAGCGAACCTAAGCCTGTGAACTCTGTGCTCACGGAGTAATTTGGGGCCGCGGGCCGGGCGGTGACTGCGTATATTGGCAGCGAGAAGCCTCCTCCTGACCGTCCATAGACTAATATGCACATTTCTTACTTCTTGGAGGTTGTTCTTAAGATCCACATACGAAGATTTGCGATTTCTCAATGCGCGACTCACAAGAAAACGATCATCCCGTGGTTGGGTACATGGTTTTCTTCCAGAACCAGGCCTTCTCTCGACGGAACCAGTCTCCTGATATCGCTGCCAGGTCCTTTGGACTGTCGAGCGACTAACATTTAGCCTCCTAGCCACGAAACATTGGCTGCAACCCTCTTCAAGCAGCGCGATAATTTTGGTAGCTTTTACCACTTTATCTACCATTTTTGATACAGCCAAACAGCATTAAATAAAGCTTTGACAGTCAAGGATATGAAATTAATCGATAAAAATTGAATAAAAGTTATGAAAGTCGATGTTAACTTCTGGAACTTCGCGCCAAAAATGTAGGATAAAAAGGGGTTTTCTGTAAAAATGAACATCAAATGAAAAATTGAATTTAGAACGTACTTTTTTAAATACCACAGCATTTTTAAAACCGGCCAGTAACGTGTACAAACGATTGAAACCTTTTTGGTATTGTATCTTTTTAAATATGAATGAAAATCAAAACCGCCCGTTTTTTTTTGCAAATGAGTTTATGTATATATATATATTTAGTGATTGGTCCCGAACATAGATATTTTATTACTATTATTTTGTTATTTCTATTTTATTAATTACTAAAGAGTGCTAATGAGCACTATGAAGTTTGTACTATAGATCATCATCATCATCATCGCAGCCCACATACATCCCACTGTTGAGCTCGGGCCTCCCTCACAATGAGAGGTAATTTGACCTACTATACCATGCTGGTCAGACATGTTGGTATAGGGTTTCATTTCAAGTTTTCCCTCTCTTGCACAGATGTTATGCGCATATTATATCCCATAGTCGTCTTTTACGACATCCACGGGCAAGACGGGATCCACGGGAGTGGTGAATTATATTCTTACTCCTTCACCACATGGAAAATATACAAGAATGTACTATAGATATACAAGATAAATTAAGTAGATAATGTATATCAGAATAATTGATTTTTAAATACCTATTTAAATATTGTTAATATAACTATATAAAACGATTATTAAATTAAAAGTGTTAAAATATTTATTAATATGATAAAATTAACACATAGCTAATTATTGAAATCGATAACTTATAGTATGCTGGACAACACTATCGATACGCGTGGATCAACGTCAATGTTTTGAATGAAAACGTATGCTAAGGCGGTTCTCAGTGATATCACATTGAACGTAGTACATTGCGCGGTTGCTGGACTAATAAAAGGTGATATCCATGTATGGCAGACGATGTATAATGTTTGGCTCTTTTTACGATTTCATAATTGTTTGTTACAAATGACATAATACTCTCATAAAATTACGAAATATCACTGAATTAATAAGTTTATGGACTTAATGATGAAAAGAAATGCCTTCTTAGACTATAACTACGCAACTGACTTCGTTTTCGACACGTTGTAACAGCGCAAGACGGCATATTTCTCTTTTTTGTCGGAGCTTCGTTCAAGGTCACTATATGAGCGCAAGTAAGAACCGGTAAAATGACTTTCGTCAGTATTAAGACCGTTTGATCGCAATTGTGGCACGCTTGCCCCGCCCACATGGCCGTTCTATCTTATTAATTTTTCTGTGGTCTATTCCATGGGAATACGGTGATAAAATATTTTGCTCGCCGATAATGTAGCTTTCGATTGGTGATAAAATTTTAAAATAGGTTGAATGGATTTAGGCGTGAAGACGTAACAAAGGAACTCACATTCATTTTTATAATATAGGGTTTTATTCTTTAAACATGTAAATTTGACTAACTAAGAAATAAAATAACTATCCTTTGAATTCCAATGTAAATATATTTTATAGTTTATTAAAAACTAGCTGTACAACAACGAGTACAAACAACAGTAGGGCGTATATGAAATATTATGATGGTCGATGATTGGTCTAAGTATCGACCTCTAATATCATGTGTTCGATCTCCAGGTAGCAATTCTTTTCGGGGCGACCACTGAAGTCAAGGAACTCTGCACCGGTGGTTGGCCCAACGACGAAGATGACGTGCTATCGAGTGGGTTACGGGGCCCCGCGCCGCCTCTATGTCGCCCCGGAAGGAGCCGGGCGGCGGGAGCGCTGACCGTAGTCCACCCCAAAAAAATAAAAAAAAAGTTAGCAATTCTTTGTGGAATTCACAAATATTTTTTCTGAGTCCGAGTGTAATTTATGTTAATTGCATGTTTTTTAAGTAATTGCAACATAAGAGTACAAGCTGTTGTCTTTTAATAAAAATATAGTGATAATTTATTACTTCTTTCCATGAGATAACGCAGTAAAACGCAAATCTGAGGGGAATTATCTAATCCTCATCATATAGCAATAGGGGACGGAACTTAAACTATATCATTTACTTTGCCCATAAAACGAACTTAAGTCTGTACAGGTCTTATTAAACATCATCATCATCATCACAGTTCATAGACGTCCCACTGCTGAGCTCGAGCCTCCTCCACGATGGAAGGGAAATTGACCTACTATACCACGCTGGTCAGATGTGTTGGTATAGGGTTTTATTTCGAGTTTGCTTTCTCTTGTATAGATGTTATGGGGGTGGTGAATTGTATTCTTAGTCCGTCACCACACTTATTAAACATATTATATGAATATTAGGTTTATCATCATAAACATCATCATCACAGCTCATATATACTCGTATCCCACTAATGGCCTCGTGCCTCCTCCACAATGAAAGGGAAATTGACCTATTTTACCACGTTGGTCAGACTGGTTAGTGTAAAGTTTTATTTTGAGTTTTCCTTCGTTTGTATAGAAGTTAGCTGTGCTTTAATCGTCTTTTACCATATGCACTGGAGAGAAAGGAGGTGGCAAATGGTATTCTTACTCCATCACTTCAAACATGCTTTAAACTTATGCTTTTTCATAATATCAGGATACTTTTTTATCCTTATTCTATGAGCTTACTGTTATCCAGCTCGTAATAACTATTTTAATCTGTAATAGCTTTTATACGAACAGTAATATTCAGGTTCAAATTTCACTGTAAACAACAAACTTATTCAAGCTCAAGAGCTTAACAATTCGAAATTTGAACAGAACAGTTAATAACAGTATTCAGCCGCTTACGCTCCGTTAGCGAGGGTTCCATTTGTTTGTGGTTTGACCAGGTGCAAGCGCCAACGTACCCGCTGTATTAACCAAATTAACTTGTATTCTAATCATGTGTTCTAATGAAACAACTTGTAGAAAATATATCTCAAGACCTAGGGCAGTTTCCTTTGATTTTAAGATATTTGAAAGATCTCTGAATTATATTGCCTAATTCGGTGAGTTAAATACATGAATTAGGTTGAGACTTACTAAGAGTTTTATCAAAAAATCCTTACAGTACGGTCTCTGAAATTGTTCTTGATCTAAAGAAGTGGATGATTGATTTTTAGAACTCTTGAACGGCCTACTGCCGGGTTAGAGCTTTGTTCTGGACAGGAGTGAAATTTTTTTTTTTTTTTTTTTTTATTAAACTTCATGCAACAATGCAATGGCGGACTTAATGCCAAAGGCATTCTCTACCAGTCAACCATAGGTGATGCAGAGACGAAAAAAAGGTAGGTGCATGTTCCGAGATAGTTATATTATTGTAAAATGAAAAAAAAAATATATTTTACATAGATAAATAGGTATATACGAAAATATATAATACATACCAAAGATACATACATACCCAAATACAAAGATAGATATGATATATATTAAGATATATAAATATATTCATACACAGTATATATACATAATTATAAGGACATTATATCAGTTGTGATGATTCTGCCAACTCGTTTAAGAGATGGAGTCGAACGCTCTTCTTAAATGTTTGACGACTAGTTGCCACCCTTATACCGAGAGGTAGTGAGTTCCAGAGGAGAACCGCCTGGACAACGAAAGAGGAATGCACACGATCAGAGTGATGAGATGGACAAAGTAAGAGCAAGTTTTTGGAGGAGCGAAGGTTTCTGTCATGATTAGTAGAGAGGTATTGAAAGAAACAAGACAAGTAATTAGGAGAATTAGGAGAGTTGAGGATAGAATATAGAAAAGTAAGGGCACGCAAACTACGGCGTATTCGAATAGTTAGAAAATTTAATTGAGAACGATAAGCAGAAATATGATCATACTTGCGAAGATTATATATGAATCGAATGCAGTTATTGAGAAGACGGTCGGTCAGTTTATTAAGAAGATCTGCATTCAGGTCAAAATAACACACATCACCATAGTCAATTAGAGGAAAAATTAAAGTTTGGACAAGCGTCGTTTTAGTTTTAACCGGTAGAAAATGTCTCAACCGATTGAGAGCACGTAAGCTACAGGTGACTCGCTGACTTACTCTGGTTACTTGAGTTCTCCAATTGAGAGTTCTCAAATTTATATCTCTGGTCCATGCTGATCAGACTGGTTAGTATAGGGTTTTATTTTGAGTTTTCCCTATGTTTCATTGATATCGCATGCGTGATATATCTCTTACTCATCTTTCTACGACTGGAGGTAGGGAAGAGTATTCGTGCTCCGTCACCACAGGTAAAGTAGGGGATTACGGGTTCAAAACAATATATAAAGTTCCTTACATTCCAATGGGAATTATATAAACTGCCTGAAAGATCACGGAAAAAAATTAATAGCAATAACATTCTCCTGGGTATCTTGTTAGCAATAACTGCAAACATCAAACGAGGCAATTATGGTAATATGGTTTCAAGGCGGAGACCTACATTTAGCCGTAGATTTGGATATAATAATGTATGAATTAATAATATTATACTTCTGATAAGCCTTTGAGAATACTATTTAACACAGAAATACCACTAACAGTTATATTGTTAGTTATTTTCAAATAATAAAACCATAATCCCCTAACTATTACGTTTAGTGAAAGGTTTTTTTTTTTTAATATTAAATAATAAAGATTACATCTAAAGGTATAAAAATATGAACAATTATATATAGTAAACCAAATAATCAAAATTCTAACCGCATAACTATAAATCATTTAAAGGGGATTTTGGAGCACCGAAAAGTTCTTCAAAGTTATTGTTACGACACGTAATAAACTAGAACCACATTTACGATAAGCACAGACGCACGAACAAAATACTAAAACGTTCACGACTAGATTTTACCTATAGCTCTGTATGCGCTATTTTCTCACTCCTGAGAATAAGATTTATTTCAATAGAAGAAAAGGTCTTTTTTTATAGGTGGGCTATGATAAGCGCACACGCGGTCCATTCCGTCGGAGGCGACGAAAGGATGGGCCTATAACCTACCCGTACCCACGTCGCCTTCATCATTGGGCCGACCACCGAACAGGGTGATTTGTCGTCAGTGGGCGATGGAAGATAAGGTCTAAAGTTCTTTTTATTGCTGTTGGTAACAAACGAGTAAACAGCACATCTGATGATATGTGAGACACTGCTGCTCATGGACCTTTGTTAAGCCGCTTCCTACCATGAAGAAAGTAAAGGGAGGTATCACCAAAACCACACGCAAACAACCTCAGAAATTTGGACTGTCGGATCTCTCACTCGTCGAACGATGTACAGAAACAGATTGCTACTGCTCAGGAGTCGATTATCTACGCGAGTGTGGTACTATTCTAGACGGACCAGCTCGCGGCTGTAGGCGGATGACTGTCGATAGGGCGGCCCTACCACATTGCCTACAGTTTTCTGTCTAATTTTTTTTTTATTTATTTATTAATATTCATGCAACAAGTACAATGGCGGACTTAATGCTAAAGGCATTCTCTACCCATCAATCATAGGTGATGCAGAGATGAAAAAAAGGTAGGTGCATGTTCCGAGACAACTATATTATTCTAAAATGAAAAAGAAAATACATTTTGCATAGATAAATAGGTATATATGAAAATACATATATAATACATACCAAACAAACATATATACGCTAATACATAGATATGTGTATATATTAAGATATATAAATACACATTCCGATCCATGATCGTAATATATCGGCGAGTTTCGGTGTAATTTATGATTTTTAAGTTTTGTAAATTACCTTTGAACCAGCGATTTGTTTTCTTGTGTGGGAAATGGATTTATCATCCATCGGCCTTCTCTATAATGGAAGAGAAATTGACCTATTATACCGCGCTGTTCAGATGCAAGAATCAAGTACAATCACTCTGTAAGAATAGTTTTCTTTCATATTAAGCATTTTCTTGAAAAGATTGAAAATTATTAATACTTTACATTCATGGCCATAATATAGTTTGCGTAAATAATTGTAATTTTTTATTTTAATTACAATTAATTTAAATAGGATGTGGCAATAATTCTTAATTTTGATATCTGCGATATGACTTTTATTTATCTCAGCAAGCTTTTTCATTAATGTAATGGTGTCAGTTAAAAATTATTAATGAAATATGATTTTTTGATTACCCGATGAAAAGAGATGACCATGAACGCTGAAAAGTGTTCGAAACATCGGGGATTCAAAAATTAAATACATACGCGTTAAAATCCTTAAAGAAATAGTTTTATTTATAATGTTTTCATTAATAGTGATGTGATGAAGTTGATCTAGGAATATTTATTCGTTAAGATGATAAGGAATACTTATTCGATAACATACAAGTAAATGTTTTTTTATTAGATGAAGAATTTAATTATTATATCAAAAACTTTAAAGGTCTTCTTAAAAATTATCTATAAAATTGGAATGTAAGGGTCAAATACGGAAATATGGAAATCCGCAGAACAACGGATGTAACCGACATAGCACGAAGAATTAGCACGCTGAATTGGCAATTTGCAGTCCACATCGCTCGACGTATCGACAACTGCTGGAGAAGTAAGTTTTTGGAGTGGTGATCACGTATCGGATGACGCAGTGTAGATGTCTCCCTACCACTTTCTGACAATGTGGTGAAAGTTGCTGGGCGTAGTTGTATGCAGGCGGCACAGGACCGCAATCTTTGGCGCAACATGAGAGAGGCCTACAACCAACACTAGATGGCGATAGGTCGAAATGACGATGATGATGAAGATTCACAATTACAAAGGAAGTTATAATTTCAACGACACTACTGTATAACACGAATTGATAATATTATATAGATATTATTTGTATATGTATGTGTATGTGTTAAATTTACGTAATTTGAAAGAATTGATCGCAGTAAAACGAACATGGGTTTCAAAAGTCGCGTGAAATAGGATCATTGAAATTGCCTACACAGATGGTTTATTTACGTCTGTGTAACATAGAAATTATTAAACTTTTATCATTTATTTTATGATATTAAAAGAAAAACTATTACCAACATTTTAAAGTAGACTAACAAAATGATTAATATAATATTTTATGTTTACTGTTACTATATTAATCAAATGTCGTTATTTATAATATTTTAAGTATAAAAATCAGCCTTTTATTTGGGTGTGGGCTACGGTCAGCGCACCTGTCACCCGGCTTCGTCTGGGGCGACAGAGATCGACTTTACTTGGTCCGTCCACCGCATTGGCGACCTGCTGCGTGGTCTAGTTCCCTCGACCCGGTCCCTGTACCACCAGATGTTCAATACAAGTTTTGTCGCGCATGAGATTTGAACCCGCAACACTAACACGATAGGTTGGTATCTTAATCACTACGCCATCTGTACAGCCAAATGATGTTTACGGGCTTCGAAAATGAAATTATCGTTTTTTGTTACGGTGATATAATATAACAATGTGTGAGTAGCTCAATGTTAGTATTATTTAAATTGTCAGCCAATTACGCTTAACATATTATGGCAGTACGACAAAAACCGCTCATTTCGATAACTATTTCGACATTGATACCCATTTATACACGTGTGTGTAGTTATTGGTTACAAAGATTACTGAACACAGTGGCAACAGCCACTAACTAACTTGACCAAAACATAATCAATATAATTTATGTATTAACAATCTATTGAGCACTCAATAGGACTGCAAATAATTTTCTAATATATCATTCAAAGCGCTTATTCAAGATTTGGTTACATACTAGATGTAATAAAGCTTTAGAAAACCATAACAAAAATCTAATCAGAATAGAAAGCACCTTGAATTATAAAGAACTTCCGAGATACTTGTCGATAAAAAACTTTTACATCGCTTATTTAGAATTGTTTTCAGGTCAATGTACGTAGGTACAAATATTTATAAGTATAATAATAGAGTTATTTGAAACTTCCTTTTCTTTTTCATAAAAAAAAATTGTGTGTATATAATAGTCACATTTTTGGATAAGCTTTTTTATATCAGTTTGTAGAATGTTTAAAAGAAATACGACTAGCTACACGAATCTTATATCTTATATCTTTAAACGAGCAATTCTTGTTGGTATTTCTGTGTACAGAGTAAGAATACAAGTCACTACCCCTCTCTTGCCCGTGTGTGTCATAGGAAGAGGTATAATATGCAGTTATTTATGCAAGAGAAGGAAAACTCGACAATAAACCTAACTAACTTTTCTGACTAATACTGTATATTGGGTCAATTTGCCTCTTGCTGTAGAGGAAATAAATACAAAATATAAATTAAATACAAACTCCGTGGGATGAAGCCTTAAAAACAAGTGGTTACCTACCCTTTACTTCTCAAATAAAAGCATGTTTTATCAGTGACTAGCAGAACCCTGTGGTTTTACCCGCATAGTTCTCCCTTCCCGTGGGAATATCGGGATAAATTATATCCTACGTGTTATTCTGATATGTAAGCTGAATTACTGTGAAATTTCATCAAAATCCATTCAGTAACTTTTGCGTGAAAAATCAACAAACATCCTCACATACTTACATACTTTCGCATTTATAAAATTAATAGGATATAAGTGAGTGAACACCGTTACTGTCTGATGGTGGCTACGAATACCATCAACACTTACATTGTTCGGGGGTAGAAGAAGACGATTAATTGAAGACTTCATCTAATGCCGTCTGAATAGATAATTAAATTCCTAAGGAGAGTTGACGTCAGTCAGGCGGACTTCAGGTCTTACCACACTGAATACCTAATATAATATAGTGAATAATTGTAATCCCATTGAGTTATGATATCAACTAAACAGGTCATGAAACTTTGAAAAAATATCAAACAGCTACTTCTAGTATTTTGCCATCTGTTTTAGAAAAAGAAGATCATCATCATCATCTCAACCCATATACGGCCTACTGTTGGGCTCGGGCCTCCTCCACTATGGGAGGGAAATTGAACTACTGTACTATCCCACGCTGGTCAGACGTATTGGGTTTTGTTTCGAGTGTTCCTTCTCTTGCATAGATACTTACTAGCGTACCCTGCCCGCTTCGCCAGGCTAGATTTTGCTTTATCCCGCAAAGTCGAGCAAAAAAAAAATCAGGCAAAACGCAACACTGCCGTAACATACTTTTCTCGAAGCCATTCAGGCCATTTTCGACCCTCTATAACTTCGTTGTTAATAAAACTAGAAGCCTGAATTTTAGCAGGCGTGGTATATACATTGTGTATTTCAAATTTCATTTAATTTGAACCAATAGTTTAAGAATTATAACTAGTCAAAATTTCGTAATTTTGTCACTCACTGACTGACTGACCGATCATCAATATTAAAGAGGCACTTCTAGCAGACATAGAGGTTTCAAATTTAGAATAAAATTAGTGTTTAGTGTACAAATGAAGGAAAAATTATGAAACATTGTAATTTTAGTGCAGTTTCCGAGATACACTAACTGCATAAATAATTTTGTAAACCCATATAAATATATAGGATTACAAAGTTATATTTGCAGTTATTGAAATGGAACTTTGTAAAAATAAGAATACATTTGTCGCCATCATTGCTACTCTATGGGAATCGTAAAAACCGGCTAAAGACTGCGCAGATGGCGTAGTGGTAAAGATACTAACGTACCGTGCCAGTATCGCGGGTTCGAATTCCATGCAAGACAACACCTTGTACGATCCACAAATTGTTGTTCTGAGTCTGAATGTAATTTGTGTCGATTAATTATGCGTTCTCTCCGTGTGGTGACGAAGTAAGAATACAATTCACCACTATCTGTCTTGCTCGTGGATGTCGTATAAGACGACTATGGGATATAATATGCACATACCATCTGTACAAGAGAAGGAAAACTCGAAATGAAACCCTATATCAACATGTCTGACCAGCATGGTATAGTGGGTCAAATTCCCTCCCATTGTGGAGGAGGCCCGAGCCCAACAGTGGGACGTATGAGGGCTGCGATGATGATGCCATAATGAATTAGGTATATGTTTGTAAAGTCCCCCACAATATAAGCATTATTATTCCCTTCATGCAACTCGTTGTCATTAAAAAAAAAGATTCTACAGGAGAGTGGGCAGCAGCTCTTGCCAGGGAAATGTATGATATCTCACCGCGATACCAACCCGCCTATTAAACGTGGCAATTACGGCATTATTCCTGGTATGGCGAAGAAAAATGAGCCCTAGTCATGGCAACTCTGCTACCCTTGAGCATCGTTGGATGCAGGTGCCACAGTACTGCATTTTATGGTGAAGCATGAGGGGGGTCTATGTTCTGCAGTGGACGGCGATAGGCTGAATGATGATTAGCATAATAGGTGTAGACAGATACCTAGATATAATTATGTTCAAAGATAACTTGTAAAATGATCAATCAACGGAATGAAAAAGCAAGAGTGGGACACGTCTTATGAAATTGTACCAAAATCTCCCAAAGTATTAAGCAAACAAAATTGCCTGACATTCACCTGAAAGAAAGAACGCCATCATTAGGCTCGATTGCTATCAAAGCGGAGAGGAGACTAGAAGAGATCTGTTTCAAAAAACCAATCAATTTCTTTATTTCCACATCTCTCCGCTTAGTTTAGGTAGAAATGACTCAAGTGGAAAGGAGAGATGTCTCATTTTTCAGAGAGTGGGCTCTACGAAAATCTGTTGTTGGTATCCAAGAAGTAGAAGGTACCGGAAAAGAAAATAAGTAGGTCTATCTACAAAAATAAATGAGTTACCATCAAAAACAAAACTTGTAAAAAAAAGCCAAGCCTCGCAACTGAGTTCTTCTACCATAAAAAGTTGTGAGATCCATGTTAGGTATACCAAGTCGGTTTACTCATTCAGTCTCTGCTTAAGGGACCTTTCTTCTTAATTTATTACGTAAATAGCTAACCTAACAACTTCTTATAGTGACTATATCAATATTAAAGATCTTTTATGTTTTAAATAAATAGATTGACTTGGCAATCGCACTATGTTTAGTACAATTTAATATAATTTGTATTACTTGTGAGGTACATTGTGTTTTCATGGACTGAATGAGTTAATCGACTTGATATACCTAACATGGATATCACAACTTTTATGGTAGAAGAACTCAGTTGCGAGACTTGGCTTTTTTTTTACAAGTTTTGTTTTTGATGGTATTTTATTTAAACAATTAACTTACATCATTTGACAACTCAAAAAGAGGAGTGCTCCGATCGTCACCAAACTTGACTACTCGACAGGTCAATCTGAAGATTCCCTGAAAATTTCATTGAAATCGGTCCAGCCATTTCGGCGCCTATATGGAACATACCCACACACTTTCTCTTTTATATATATATAAGAAGATATGCATATTATATCTCTTAGTCCTCTCTTACGACACCCACGGGCAAGAGAACACCGAAAAGAAAGAAAAAGAAGATATATCTACATCCCATACAAACAGGAATAAGAGTATTAGAGTAGAGAGTATAAATATTTCGAACTATATCCATGGTTTCATACACGTTAAAATTACCTGGCTATGTTGATTTAGTGAGATGTCCAAGGATTTCTTTGCATCTACTTCAATCTAACAAGGCTAAAAATCTGCAATATCCAATAACCGCAAGAAAAATCTTCCATGTAGTGACGGAGCAAGAATTTGAAAAATAAAATTATTCACCACTGGCTATCATCAGACGTGGGTGTCGTGAAATACGACTAAGGGATATAATCCATCCATTCATCCGACAACCTATAGATGTCTACTCTTGGACATAGGCCTCCCCACGAGTATGTCACTCGAAACGGTTCTGTGTCACTTGCATCCAACGGTAAGGGATATAATACACATATAATATCTACGCAATAGATGGAAAACTCAAAATAAAACTGTCTGACCAGCTTGGTATAGTATGTCAATTTCTCTCCTATTATGGAGCTTGGCCCAGTAGCAAGAAAAATATTAGAGACAAAAATATTTCATATAATTAATGAAAGGATTTGTTACTTTAGTTAAATCGAATATAATAAATAAAACTAGTAAAAAACCTTTTCAGTTTATTCTCCCTTAAAACTTTACTTACTTCGTATCTAAATAAAATAATTTCTGTGCACATAAAATATCTAGATAAAGTATCTAAGCCCAAAAAAGCAGGTAATCGCGAGAGCTCACATTAATTCTACTAAGAGACGACGACATTGGTTGTTCTTTTACGTTTCGTTAAACAGCTACTCAGAGTAAATACCCTTTATTTAGGATTATTTAGTAGAGACATATAATTGAATTTTGAAGACAATGATTAAGTTTAATTTTTTATTGTATTTTTTATCGAGTGACATAAGCATTACATGCTTTAGGAATTTTTATCGCGCTTTTATTCGATGTTCGATTTCGCCACGTTTCGAATACTTTTCAGCGTTCATGGTTACGGGGCAGGACTAAGGTGTGTCACGTCCAACTAGTCATCGTAGTAACGATGTACATTGTACTAAAGTCATATGCGCAAATACATATGCGATAAAATCTGCATAAATAGTTTTAACTACTTTTATGTATAAATTCATGCATATGCTTAATTTTCATAGATCAATAGTAAAAAAGTGTATATTTATTTAAAACAGTAATCATGACAAAAAAAAAATAACCCGTAAAAATTATGGTGTGCCGATTTTCTTTGAGACTGTGTGATATTTTCGAATACAATAAAATTTGGTAAGGCACGAAGAAAATAGAGTCGTCTGTTCATATTATTACTGTAGTCCTTCTATTGATATTTCACGACCTTGATACTAAAGGTTCTTGAATATTTTATAATATAAAATACGTATGGAAAGTTATGCTATATTTCATGTTTAAAGTCCTGTGGTGAAAAGAGGGTCGTAATTTTGTTTTATTTGAATAAATTGCTCGCTTCGCGGGCGGGTTGCAAGCATTTGTTTTCACTTAGAAAACCACTCGACGCTTTCGAATCTACCACTTAGGTTGCAGCTTTAAAATAAGCGGTTAGTGTACCTGAAAAATTTGTAAAACATTTATAGAAATATTTATTTACAGTTATTTACAGTTTAGATATTTCCAATAAAAATATAATATATTACTCTTTTTATTATAATCCATTTTAGTAGATGGATGGATGAACAAAAGGCAAAGGGCGTAGATAAGCTGAAGTATTCTTTAGAATTTTTTCACGTTGCGACTGTTACGTAATTTCAGCAATTCTAAAAAATTAGAATCTTTTATGATTTGAGATATTAAGTTTCCCTGTGATGAAGTAAGAATGCTATTCACTACCCTATCTCTTGTGTGAGTGTCGTAAAAGATGTCTAAGGGATTATAATATGCAAATAACATATATGCAAGAAAAGGAAAACATGAAATAAAACCTTATATCAACACGTTTGACCAGTGTAATGTAGTAGGTCGATTTCTCTCCCATTGCGGTGGAGACCCAAAGCCAACAGTGGACTCTGGGACGCATATGATGATGATGATGATGTCAGATATTAAAAAAATTGTCGGTTTTATAACATAAAATTCTAACAACAGATCTACGGTTTAGTGTATACTACGAGACATGAAAGCCATTGATACCCATTTCCACGAATATTTGTAAAAATGTTGGTTAATACCTATATAAATTTAATTTATAATTATTATCACGCAACGATCACGAATGCAAGAAATTTAAGAAACATGCATATGTTAATATGCCTTGTCGCCGCCTTCTGTGAGGCCGTAATCTCACGGAAGGAGGCGGCGGATCGTGTGCGAGTAGAGCTCCTATTCGGCGACACGTTCCGCCGCCGGCGACTCGGGCGGCGCAGGCGCGAGTATCTGCGCCTAATGCCGCCCTAGCCGAGGCCGCGGGTGATCGGACCGGGGAATTGTCCGTCACCCGCAGAGAGGCTGACCGCGCGATGGTGACCGACGTCCCAGTACGTCGAGAGGTGAGGTTACCCGAAAGGGTATTCCGTCGGGCCGACCACTGATGACAAGTCACATCTGCTCCGGTGGTCGGCCCAACAACGAGGTGAAGTGAGTACGGGTGGGTTATGGGCCCGCGCGCCGTCCTTTCATCGCCCCGGACGGACAGGACCGCGCGTGCGCTTACCATAGCCCACCCATAAAAAAAAAAAAAAAAACTGTTAATATGCCTTCTTATTCAAACTCGCTGTTTTTATAGCTCACCTTCGACATTGACCGTGCAATAAGGCAGAAAGTGTTAAAAGCGAAAATTAAACCATGAAAATGTAGATTTATAAATCTTCAGACCGTTTATTCACTCGGGCTACAACATAATTTATCTAGAAATTTGTAACCTGAAAGCTTTATACAAATAATCTTTAGAATTATAGCTAGTTGATTATTTTTAATTAGTGTAAGTGTTAAGGTATAAAACGGTGGGATCATATTTGAATTTCATGGGTTTCTACTGGCGATTACGAAGTTGAAGTGGCAGTCAACTAAGGTTTTCTACCAAAATGAAGCCGCAGTCGATATGCGCAAGTAAATTATGAGCTGCCAGTCAATTGCACAAACGCCAGGTTTTCCACATCGACCCCTCTTCCATTATAAAGAGGACTGACAGACACTATATTCTCTATTGACTGTCATTGGTTGACTGTATAGCCGCGGGCTGGTCTGTCTGGAGTAGAGCTACAGTCTCACAGAAAATCAACGTCTGAGTAGCAATTTGTTAGCGCACTTCGTGAGCGAGAGAGCCGGCAGCCCAATTTTCTGAGGGTGTACGCGTGTGGTCTGTTTTGGTGAAACCTTTAATATCATCGAACCTCATTGCTTGCATTCAAGCTCCCTTCACTTTTTCACGGTAGGCAGCGACCTAGCAAAGTCCTATGAGCGGCAGTATCACTTAACACGGTGTTTTGCAGTTTTGTGGCGGTATTTATGGATTATTTTAATTATGTTTATATTAGGGTCCCCCCCCCCCCCCTAGCATGATGGTAACAACCAGCCATCCTCTCTATTTAAATATTTATATTTTTGATTTCAATAGCCTCGCGTGCCATTTTAGGCAGATTTCGGTGTTCTTTTGTTACGTGGTGGATCAAACTTGATGTTATGGCGGGCGCGGTCCTGACTATGTTCACAAACTGCAGACTTAGTGTGACGGCGGTGCTTCACATCAGCTATGTGTTCTTTGAGCTGAGTTCTTATGGATCTCTTTGTTTGCCCAATATAAGAGAGACCACAGTCAAGTTTATAAACTCCTGCATCTTGTAGAGGGATCTGACAATTGACAAGTGGTAAGAATTGACTAATCCTCTTCAGTGGCTTAAAATATGTTTTTATGCAAGCTCGTTTCAGGATGTATTACTGCAAGGAGGCTTTCAACTGTAGGTGGTTTCAACAAGTTAAAGTACTTGATTAAAAGAAAGTTTAACCAAATACCTATCTCAATAGTTACAAGATCTGAATCATAACTCTTATTTTTTGTTGTAAATTGTAATATGGCTGATCATAAATATCTATACCAATAAATAAAATTGGAGTGTCTGTTTGTAATGTCAAAATAATAGGCTTTTTTCATGCTCACAGGATTATTTGCACGACACCTATGCCTAAAATACCGATTAAAAAATTTTTGTCTGTCTGTCTGTTTGTTCAGGGTAATCTTCAAAACGGCTGGACCGATTGCAAAAATTCTTTCACCAATGGAAAGCTATAATATCAGGGCGTAAACTAGGCTATATTTTATCCCGGTATTCCCACGGGAACGGGAACTACGCGGGTAAAACGACTATAACCGAAGCGAAGCGAGGGCGGGTTGCTAGTTATAAATATATTTATTACATTGGTTTTCAGTTCAGGAAGAATTTCACACGTCATCAAAAGCGCCATGAAAAGTGTAAGATATAAAATCGTTATTTTCACAATATTTCCCATTTGTTATTCAGTAATTAAGAAAAATATATTATAATGATGAGGTTCATAATTTTGTTGAGGAAGACGAACTCCGTAAATTTAATTATTTACTTCAAAACACTTCACATTTTTCAACAGATCCTCCAGTCCTATTGTGTTATTATTATACACGGTTGAAAAGAAAAAGTTGTAAAACCAAGTCCTATAATTTAATTTCAGAGAAACTCTTCAGTTTTCATACAGCTTTTTCATGTTGCATCCCATCATTAGTCAAGTCTTTGACACCTCATGCAAATGAAAAGTAACCCATTCTTATTAATTTTAATGATATGGTTATTTAAATTTTGAGAGTGCGTGGGTATTCTCTTTCATGTATAATTATATCATAATTTGTAAGTAAACAATGTAAAAGAGTAAGGAGACTTGAACTGCTTCTGAGAACAGTGAAGTTAAGTACGTGCGCTAATTAATTAATTTACTCAAGACACAGTTCAACGAGTTTTATGGTGCTTCTTCTTAATAATATAATCGCTTGTTCGCTTTGAACTTTTGATGTTGGTCCTCCTAAGAACTATAAGAATAGATATATAGCTGCTGCATTATAACTGTACTATGTGTATAATAGTAAGGCACATACGATTGTGTAAAAGAGGAGCTTTTCATTGACCTGGGCTTTCAATTGGCCAATAATAAATTCCAAGGGAAGGTTGACGTCAGGCAGACGACCGATCATAAAACTATTACCAAAACTTTAAATATGTACTCTACATATTGCGACGATTTAAGTAATTGTGATGAGAGCAGGATAATGATAATTATCATTATTAATAAGATGAATAGAAATAAAAATTACTAATAAGATGTATCTCTTTTTGGGATCTTCTCCAGAGAAGATAATCGGTCCTTTGAAAGGCTTGCACGGGGATGTGGATGCAACACGCAGAGGCCTTGGGAGAAATTTAATGTTAAAAATTAGATGTATTATTATTTCTGGTTCTTTCTTCTCTCCCCACATTATTAACCGACTACAAAAAAGGAGGAGATTTCTCAATTCGGCCATATATATGCTTTTTTTATGTTTGTTCGCGGATAATTTCATCGTTTATGTACCGATTTTGATAATTTTTTGTTGGAAAGGGTATACTACCCAAATGATTCCATGAAAATTTTATCGAAGTCGAACAAGGGGTTTTTGAAAAATCAACAAAAATATAAAAATTTATCCACATTGTCTACACTATTAAAGACGGTTTCTTTTTTTACAAAAAAAAAAATATTATTCGTATTCAAAAGATTCGTAAGCGAAAACTTGCGTGGATTCTCATAATCCGTGCACTCCTGCTTTGGGATCCAGGCCATTCTTCTCTGGAATGCATTGCCTCTGGACATCAGAATGGCTACCAGTCGCGACGTTTTTAAGGCCATGGTCAAACGATTATACTTGAATTTTCTGGCAGAGTCGACACATCTGTGACAGCTCACATCCACTCATTCAAATATCATTATCATTATTTATGTATGTATGTATATGTATTTATATATATTTATAGAGTATATATGTATTATGTAATAGTAATTATATATAATTGATTTACTACGCGACATCGTTAACCACCTTGTATTGCACCTGCCTGACATTATTTCTGCTCCACCCTAGGTCGGCTGGTAGAGAATGCCTATGGCATTAAGTCCGCCTTGTGCGTTTGTTTGTGCAAAAGTTATAAATAAATAAATAAATAAATAATCTGCTGTTTGTCCTAACCACCTTCTAAGTGGGGGTAAGGCTACAGAAAACCATATTCTCTGTCCGCCTCCCTCTCTCTTGCATAATTTTGATTTTCGTTATGATGCTATATTTAAATATTTTTACACAGGAAACGTATTTTATATTATCATACATTTTACACAGGTTTGTAGCATTGATGTTAAAAAACCTTCATTGCATGGTAAAAACCTTCATTGACAATTACTGTAAACTATCTGATACGTTGATATTAAATTGTTGTTCATGGATTCTTGAGCTGTCAGCTTTCAAAATTGGATTTCTTTTTTGTGATTATAATTGTTACTCGAACTTTACCCGGAAGTAGTAGTAGTATTGTATAAATATCGATATAGAAGCCGGTTTTATTCTTTAATCTTCTGAACAGTCTAACAACATTTAAGCGGTCTATTCTAATAAAACCTTTGAATAAGAGACTCGTTTGTAAGACTGAAAGTCATTGAACTTGAAAGTGATTAGATTTATAATGAGTCTCATGCATAACTTGCGGTTGTTACTCAGTAGAGGGATTGATCTTTAGTTATATTAATTTAGATGGTACATGAACAAAATTTACAGAAGAAAGATATTCAAGTGAAAACCACTTAGATGGTGTATTAACCGGCCACTCAATACATGGATTGACCATAAAATAAATCTGTTTAGACATATTTATACCCCTTAACGATATAATAAATATAACAGGATATATAGATATATCTATTAGCCAATCAACTTCCGTGTGGTGACAAAGTAAGAATACAATTCACCACACCCTCGTGGGTGTCGTAAAAGAGTACTAAGAGGTATAATATGCAAATAATATCGATGCAAGAGAATGAAAACTCGAAATGATAATCTATGCCAACACATCTGACCAGCGTGGTATAGTAGGTCAATTTCCCTCCTATTTTGGTGGAGATTTGAGATCAGCAGTGGGACGTATATGAGCTGTGATGATGATGATGAATCAGCTTCTACTGTTGAGCTTAGGGTGGCCCAATATAATAATGTTCTCCACAAACAAATTTTGCTAGTGGTCAATCCATTGCGAGTTTATACGGTAGGACCGCACGGCGCCCTTCATTCTGTATGGAATAGAAGGGCCGTGTTCAGATTATCATATGCATGTTGTTGTATCCCAGTGTTGAGCTCAAGTTTCCTATGAAATGGATGGAAATTTAATCTAGTATACCGCGCTAATCGCTACCGCGCGTTCGGAAAACTTGAGAGGATCTTCTCGTCCAATATTCCGCAGTGTCTGAAAACAAAGGTTTATAACCAGTGTGTGTTATCAGCGATGACTTACGGCACTGAAATGTGGTCTCTAAATGTCGGTCTCATAAAAAAGATCAAAGTCGCTCAGCGTGCTATGGAGAGGGCTATGCTCGGTATTTCTCTACGTGATAAAATCCGGAACATGATAATCCGTAGAAGAACGGGTGTAACCGACATAGCCCATAGAATTAGCACGTTTAAATAGCAATGGGCAGGCCACATCGCTCGTCGAACCGACAACCGTTGAGGAAGAAAGGTTCTTGAGTGGCGACCACATATCGGACGGCGCAGCGTAGGACGACCCCCCACTAGGTGGACTGACGACATTCTCAAAGTCGCAGGGAACCGTTGGATGCAAGTGCACAGGACCGTGTCGAGTGGCATTCTCGTGGGGAGGCCTATTTCGAGCAGTGGACGTCTGTAGGCTGATGGATGGATGGATGGATACCGCGCTAATCAAACGAGTTGTTATAGGGTATTATTTCTTTCAAGGTCTCCTTTTTTTGCATATATGTTATCTGCATATTATAGTCGCTAAAGAAAAAAAAAAGGTAAATGCTGTTGTCTATTTTCATGGACACTTCTCTATTTTTACAAAAACCTAAAGAAATTAAAAGTTGGTGGAAATTTTCTTCCTTAGTCGTCATCATATACGTAATAAGAGACGACAAGTTAACGCTGCTCCAGTGGTCGGCCCAACGACGAAGGCGACGTGGTTTTTGGGTGGGTCGCGGGAGTTGCGTGCTTAAGCCCCTCTGTCACCCTGGGCGGAGTGGTGCGGAGGCGCGCCGACCACGACCCACCCACAAAAAAAAAAAAAAATATACGTAATAAGAGACTGTTTAGTAAAGATGTCGAGGATTGATTTATTTTTAGAATTAATAATAACTATTAGTGCCTTGGTAATTTTTTCATCATATTTTCATCGAGGTCATTCACTCAATTTCCAAGTAGGGTTGATGTCTCAGGCAGGCGGCCGCTCATAAAGATATTGCCAAAACTTTTACAATATGTACTATGAAGGACGAGTATACATATATTAAATCGAACCCCAGTAACTTTAACAAGAGCATGGTAATGACGATTTGTGCCTTTAAAGAAAATTGAAACTAGGTATAATATAAATTACTTATTAAATGGTAAACTTAACTGAGATAAATTGCAAGTTTCCAAATTATATCACCTGTAAAGGTTTAGGTTTGGGTATATTAATTGGGGTATCTTATTACAATAGCTTAATATGAATGTTGTCATAAATTAGGCGACATTTGGGTTCATTGAATATTTTACGTAATTGAATTTTCATGCTATGAATGAAACTAACCTATGCAAATGTTTCACATAGTGAGTTAAAATAATAATTAATCCTTTCTTTTTTTTTATTACAAATGGTGGCAAACTAGCAGACAGTATATCTGATGTTAAGGGTTGCTACCGCTCATGGACCTTTGCAAGGCCGCTGCCTACTGCAAAGAAAAGGTTGTGGACAAACAACTGTCGACAGTGTGGCGCTACCACTAAAAAAATTAACTAACTAATTAGGCTAAGAAATAAATGTTGATAATTGCTATTAATATTATTCTAAATTAATTTACACCCGGATATATACTATGATCATCATGCATCATTATCATCCTGCTTTTATCTTAATTACTTAGGGTCGGTAGAATTTGTACTTTTCTTTTACAGTACATATTGTAAAAAGTTTCGACCATAGTTTTATGACCAGTCGCCTGCTTAACCTAACAACCCTCTTTGAGCATGTCGTTGATGACTAGAGCGCATCAAATAGATATGGCCCAAGTCAATGTCTTACTTGTCTTATGACTTCAATGGCTATTCCTAGCCGCCAATACAGAGCATGTTAATTTTGGGAATTGTTAACTTCTATCTCGTAAAATCTACTGCTAGTTATGTTATATAGGAAATTGCGTTGGACGATATAGTTGTTGATAATATCGTTGTATCTACTCCTAGATTTAGGAATAATTTATTGCAATCACTAGACTGATACAAGTAGCAATAGGTGTCTATAGTAAGTCAAGCATTAATTCAATTACATTATGCTCGATTTTAGAGAACCTAGATAAATTACTGGGTAATATTTGAAAGTATTATGCTGTTACTGAATTTATGAATTTACTAACGGAACGCTTCATTAAACTTTTTATTCAACCCAGGATTTGAAAATGTTTGTCTTTAATTCCTGGGCTGAATTTCAAATTCTTATATCATTAAAACTATGAGATAGTCATAAAAAGTTAATTGTCTATGTCGGTAAACCTTACTACTTTCTCACGGTTATTCAATATATCAGATACTTAAAAAAGGAAGGAATATTGGGTAGTTTTAAGGTGAAATACGATATAAAGTATCTTCTTACTGCTATGTGTTAAATACTAGGCATGCCTTTTAAGTTTTAATTGTCCGTCACCCGCAGAGAGGCTGACCGCGCGACGGCGACCGACGTCCCAGGACGTCGAGAGGTGAGGTTACCCGAAAGGGTATTCCGTCAGGCCGACCACTGACGACAAGTCACATCTACTCCGGTAGTCGGCCCAACAACGAGGTGACGTGGGTACGGGTGGGTTACGGGCCCGCGCGCCGTCCTTTCATCGCCCCGGACAGTCTGGACCGCGCGTGCACTTACCCTAGCCCACCCATAAAAAAAAATGCCTTTTAAGTTCTGTCGTTTGCATATTTCCCGGCAATTTTGAATTTGGAACTGTTCTGTATTCGAATGTGTTTAAATTTTGAATCTCTAAACAATAGAAAGTATTAGGATTAATGCTATTGTTCAGTCACAGCGTCGATTGGAATCTCTCAGGTTACGTACGAAAATGAATCTTTCTAAGGAAAATGTTTGTGCAATAATTTTCTACAACTTTAGAAGAGGCCTGACACGGCTTCAGTGTTTTGAAGAGCTAACATCTGTGTTCAGCGATGAAGCCCCATGTCTGCGGACTGTCGACTGCTGGTTTTTAGAATTCCAGCGTGGAAATACTAGTGTTAGTGACAAATCTTGCGTAGGACGCCCAAAATCCGCCTTCACTGAAGATAACATCATTGCTGTGAGACAACTAATCCTCGAAGATCGTCATGTGACGTATCGAGAGATAAAGGCTCTATTAGGCATCTCAGAGATAACCATTCAGAAGATCTTGCATGAAGTGCTTCGTGTGAGAAAGCTAGTTTGCCGTTGGATACCGCATCTGCTTTCCGACGATCACAAGGCGGCCCGCGTCAGATGGTGTAAGAAAACTCTGCAAAGGTTCAACCAAGGAGAGTCAAATCACGTCTACGACATCATCAGTGGTGACGAATCCTAGATCTATGCCTACGATCCTGAATCCAAACAACAATCTACAATCTGGGTCTTTCAAGACGAGCCAAAGCCGAATAAAGTTGTTCGTTCTCGAAGCACTTCAACGAAGATGGTGGCCACGTTCGTTGGAAAAACCGGCCATGTTGCGACTATTGCACTTGAAGATCATAGAACGGTTAACGAAGAGTGATATACCACAGTTTGTTTACCACAAGTTATCGCCGAACTTCGAAAATCCAACTCAAAGCGACGCATCATCCTGCACCACGACAACGCAAGCTCACACAGCGCTCGTCAAACGATTGAGTATTTGAAACAGGAAAAAGTAGAAATTCTTGACCATCCTCCATACAGTCCTGACCTAAGCCCTAACGATTTTTTTACATTTCCTAAAATTAAGAAAAGTTTTCGTGGTCAAAGATTCCAGTCCGGCGAAGAAGCAATCGCCGCTTTCAAGACAGCCATTTTGAACACCCCCACTTTATAAGGTTCTAGTTGTGTTTTTTTCTTCAAACGATAAAACTTAAAAGGCATTCCTCGTAATCTCCAGAATTTCAACTTGTAATTAGCCACAGAACTGCTAATATTCTTTTAAAACATGTTTTGACAGGCAAACGTTTTAAATGAAAATTAACAGTTTACAGTAACGAGGTATACTCAGGTTAGTTTAGGATAGTTCTGATTGGAGAAACACTTCATTGTAATCCATTCTACTTTGTAAGCAGTATATTGGTTAACGGCGGGGAAGTACTCTTTCCTTACATTTATTTTAAACTAATAATGTATTTATGACATGTATTTCATATTCCAATAAATTATATTTAAGTATGGTATATATGGGGCGTAACGCAAGTAAATATCAAATAAATAATTATGAATTATCCATTAATTATCTGACTAATCAACCTTACGGCTTTTTCTCAAAATCAGCATAATCACAGCCCGTATACGGCTCAAGTCTCCTGTACTATATCACGCTGGTTAGACGTGTTTAGTCTAGGGTTTAATTTTCCGCGGTGGGACGCTAGAAGAGGCGGTAAGCCTGGCGACCTATGGCACCGAAGAGGTCGTCAGGCGGATCGAGGCGCTGGGGTTGAGGGTCGCCCTGGACAAGACGGAGGCCCTCTTGTTCCATGGGCGCCTTATGAGCCCTTCCATCGGCGTCTCGATCACCGTCCGATCGGTTGACATCAGCATCTGGGCCCATATGAGGTACTTGGGCCTGGTGCTCGACGGGCAATGGTGGTTCCGGGAGCATTTCCGCAGGCTCGCTCCGCGGCTCGCCGGCGCGGCGTCCGCCCTTATCGTGGCTTATGCCGAACGTGGGCGGACCGAGCGCTACGTGCCGGCTGTACACGGGGGTCATCCGGTCGATGGCCCTGTACGGCGCACCGGTGTGGGCGGGGTCCTTGACCGTCCGACTTAGGGCCCTTCTGTGGCGACCACAGAGGGTCATGGCGGTCAGGGCCATCCGCGGATACCGCACGGTGGCGACGGAGGCAGCGTGCCTATTGGCCGGGACTTCCCCGTGGGACCTGGGGGCGGAGATGCTCGCCGGATTGTATCGGCGGGTGACGGGGGTGCGAGCGGGGGGCGGTGAGATCTCGTTAAGGGAGCTCACCGCCTGGCGCGTCGACGCCCGCCGAGACGTCATTGCCCGTTGGGCAGTCCGGCTGGAGAGGCCTCGGTTCGGGGTGCGAACCGTGGAGGCCTTCCGGCCGGTGCTGATGCAGTGGTTGGAAAGGCGGCACGGGGTGCTCTCCTTCCGACTAGTGCAGGTGTTGACGGGGCACGGGAGCTTCACCAAATACCTGCACAGGGTCGTAAGGAGGGAGAGTACACCGTCCTGCCACCACTGCGATTGCGACGAGGACACGGCGCGCCACACGCTCGAGGCCTGCGCGGCTTGGGCAGTGCAGCGCCGTGAACTCGTCGCAATCATCGGTGCCGACCTGACGCTGCCGGCCATCGCTAGGGCGAGGGTCGACAGCGTCGGGAATTGGGAGGCGGTCGCAGCCTTCTGCGAGATGGTGATCTCGCAGAAGGAGGCGGCGGATCGTCTGCGCGTGGAGCGCAGCCTCGATGAGGAGATCCGCCGCCGGCGACTGGGGCGGCGTAGGCGCAACTATCTGCGCCTCATGCCGCCCTAGCAGAGGCCGCGGGTGACGTGACCGGTGATTAGCCCGTCACCCGCCGAGAGGCCGACCGCGTGAGGAAAGACCGACGTCCTCCCCGAGGGGGGGACGTCGGTCGATGGGAGGGTACCCCACGTAGGGGGTATTCCGTCGGGCCGACCACTGACGACAAGTAAACCTGCTCCGGTGGTCGGCCCAATGACGAAGATGAGGTGGTTTTCGGGTGGGTTGCGGGAGTTGCGTGCTTAAGCCCCTCTGTCGCCCCGGACGGAGTGGTGCGGAGGCGCGCCGACCGCGGCCCGCCCACAAAAAAAAATAAAGGGTTTAATTTTGAGTTTTTTATTTCTTGCATAGATGTTATATGCATATTATATAACTTAATCATCGGTAACACGAGTAAGATTGAGAGCGGTAAATTATGTTCTTAGTCATTTCTCACAATCACCATTCATAAAACATAGTATTATATGTAACTCATTTTAAATTAAAGAACAAAAAAAAAGGGATTTTACTTAAACCCACCGATAAAATCAATATAATAAGTCTATGTTACAAGTTTAATTAAATTTCTTTTGATGTTCTGTTTTATTCATTTTACTTTAATCTAGAGCAATGGCTTCGATGTTTATTTTTTAATATTTTTACGTTATATAAAATTGTGAGAATCTTCTAGACTAAAACCTGAATACTGTCTCTAAAACTGGTTTTAACGTTAGGTAATTGGAAAGCATAAATCGCAACATTTGTGGAAAAAGGACGCAAATGGAATACACAAACTTTTCAGAAACGTAAAAAACCTGTTTTGTGAAAAATCCGAGTTATAGAGAAATATACTTTTAAGAGACTTGATAGATAAAGTTAAGTTAGCCTAACGCTGTCCACTGCTGAACGTAGGTTCCTGTTTTGCCACAGAGTGCAGTCCTGTGCCGCCTGTATGCAACGACGCCACAGTAACTTTCACCAGGTCGTCAGTCACCTGCTAGGGAGATATCTGAACTGCGTCATCTGATACATGACCACTCTTTGGAGTATTACTCTCTCACTCACTCGCTTTGGAGTATTAATGTCTCATCCGATCTCTACTCTTTGGAGTTATCTACCTCAGTGGTTGTAGGTTTGTTGAGCAATGTAGCCTACCCTTTACTAGTTCATCTTACTAGTTCATCTTGCTAGTTCATCTTGCTAATTCCTCGTTCTATGTTAATTACACCCGTTCTTCCACAGATATCCGTATTTCAGATCTGCGAGATATCGCAGAGAATTTTAGAGCATAGTTCGTTCGTTTGAGCGAATTTTAGATTGATAAGGACCCCGTTTTTGTGCCGTAAGTCGTCACTGGTAAAATATACTGGTAGAAGACCTGTGTTTTCATATATGTACTCTTAAGTTTCTCGGACGCTGACCAGCCGAGTTACATTCGTCAGCATACTGCCTTCTTATTTGTGTCTTTAACGCGTTACATCTTCCTCTTTCAATTGTGATTTAAAGTCTAATTAATCCTCAATCAAACACAATATATATTTAATTCTTGTCAAAGAGATCTTATTCTATTTTTCTTGAAATACATTGAATAAGGTCTCAAAGGCACTTTAACATTTACCAAGTAATTTCATAGGCAAAACGGAATAAGTCTCCGATGTAAAATTTTAATGAACAGAAGTTTTTCAAGAAAATGAATTGTATAAATCATAGCTTTTCAATTATACAATTCCTTGACTCATTCTGAATAACCATTATAATTTATACAGAGCTAACCAAAAGACTTAGTTTTGTACATATTAGTATAAAATATAATGCCTTGAAATCAATCGCAGCGCCATTACCCGAGTTATTAATCTAAACCTTTTCTTAAATTCACCTAAACACACACAAAAGAAAATTATCGAAGTCAGCAAAGCCGTTTAAAGATTTATATAAAATTGTACATAAAATGTCTAAAAAACATTCATCCCATCATCTTACAAATACCTGACCCCATTAGCAGCACTTATACAGTGCGCTATTAGGGTCAGTCCTCCTGTACAATGGGAGGGAAATTGACCTACTATTCCACGCTGGTCAGAATTGTTAGAATAGAGGTTTTATATCGAGTTTGCCATCCCTTGCATACAATATCTATCTGCAAATTATAATCCCTCAGTCGTATTCAGTCTCATGACGTATTAAGAATACAATTCGCCCCAAAGGGTGGCATTGTAATCTTAATACGTAACCATACGGCAAATTTTATATTAAATTTTGGCATAGAATTTAATTATATATTATACGAAATAAAGCTATCCTCCGTGCGTTATAGTATGTCTTTTTTTTCACGCTGTGGATAATGTATTTATGCATTCCCCCTGCATGTATAGCAAGGTGTATGTAGAACTCGCTGACATAGGATAGCCCAGCAGAATACCAACTAAAAAACCGCCAGCAGCCCCACTTCCTCATCTATTGTGGGTTGCCAAAGGGTCGCCTTTGGGCACACGAGTTTGGCATTCCGACAGTCTACCTGACGACCATGCCGCGTGTAATGGGTCATCATGACTGAGTGTGCAGACGAGCGTATTCCCCGCATCGTCTCCCTGATCGCCGTCTGCGAATTTGATAATCTATGCCTTAAGAACTCTAGTGTTGAAATGGACTATATAGTCCATTTATATAAATATTGTACCTGGAGAAAGTGCTCCATTTATTCAATCAGTCCTTGCATCATGTAAGTTCACTTAAGGTTTTATTATTCAAGTTGAATAAAATATAGCCATGGCATGTTTGAAGTATTAAAAATATTTTAAAATATCTTAAAATTAGTCAAATTAATTAAATTTATTTTTTACATGTACACAAAAAGCTCATATGTTATTATAGGTAGATAAGGCAAGATACTATAAATTTTCAGCAAAGTAAAATCAAATATATGTAATTCCATGATATTAGTTCCAAAATGCTACACTGCTAAGCCAACAGATATCACTAATAAACGCTTAGGTGTATTAACTGTATTATTATCTCAATAACGATAACATAATGCGAATGTGGTCGTAAATTATGTGACACTTGGGTTCATACATTCGTTATATGATTGTTAAATGCAGATAATAGGAATTGCTAGATGTACCATTTTAAACGTTTACTCAGTAAAATCGACTTCAGTAACATTTATTCATTCATTCATTTCAGCTAACCCACTGCTGGGTTCAAGCTTTCTCCACAATGAAACGTAAATTGACCTACTATACTACGCTGGTCTGATGTGTTGGTGGGGGTTTTGTTTAGAGTTTTGCTTCTCATCCTTTTCTCTAAGTAATAGTTACTGATAAATCCTTTTTCTTGTTTTTCTACGAAACATACTCAGTTTTACCATAATTAGAATTTTAATTAAACTACTTTACGGATTTTATCGCGTTTGTATTTGATTTTTGATTACCCGACGTTTCGAACACTTTGCAGCGTTGTTCGAAACGTCGGGTAATCAAAAATCAAATACAAACGCGGTAAAATCCGTAAAGTAGTTTTATTTAAAATGTATAATACTCGCGTAAACATCAGAAATCATAATTAGAATTGTTTCCGGCGCACCGGTGTGGGCGGGGTCCCTGACCGTCCGTCTGAGGGCCCTCTTGTGGCGACCACAGAGGGTCATGGCGATAATGGCCCTACGTGGTTACCGCACAGTGGCGACGGAGGCAGCGTGCCTCCTGGCCGACACTCCCCCGTGGGACCTGAAGGCGGAGTTGCTCCCTGGAATTTACCGGCGGGTGACGGAGACGCGCGCCCACGGTGGTATGGTCTCGCTGAAGGAGATTACTGCCTGGCAGGTCGACGCCCGCCGAGACGTCATTGCCCGTTCGGCAGTCCGGCTGGAGAGGTTTCGGTCAGGACCGTCGAGGCCTTCCGGCCGGTGCTGATGGAATGGTTGGAGCAGACGCACGGGGTGCTTTCGTTGCTTCGCCAAGTACCTGCACAAGATTGTCAGGAGGGAGAGCACGCCGTCCTGCCACCACTGCAATTGCGACGAGGACACGGCGCAGCATACGCTCGAGGTGTGTGCTGCGTAGGCTTAGCAGCGCCGTGAACTCGTCGCGATCATCGGCGCCGACCTGACGCTGCCGACCATCGCCAGAGAGATGCTCGACAGCGTCAGGAACTGGCACCCGGTCGCCGCCTTCTGTGAGGCCGTCATCTCACGGAAGGAGGTGGCGGATCGTGCACGAGAGTAGCTTATCTTCGCTGACACGTACCGCCGCCGGCGACTCGGTCGGTGCAGGCGCGAATACCTGCGCCTAATGCCGCACTAGCCAAGGCCGCGGGTGACTAGACCGGGGAATTTAGTCCGTCACCCGCAGAGAGGCTGACCGCGCGACGGCGACCGACGTCCCGGGACAGGGACGACGAGAAGTGAGGGTACCCGAAAGGGTATTCCGTCGGGCCGACCACTAACGACAAGTCACCCTGCTGCGGTGGTCGGCCCAACGACGAAGGCGACGTGGGTACGGGTGGGTTATGGGCCGGCGCGCCGTCCTTTTGTCGCCCCGGACGGAACGGACCGCGTGCACGCGCTTACCATAGCCCACCCATAAAAAAAAAACGCCAACCTATTGGACCATTATGGTAAGGTAAATTGCCCTCCTATTGTGGAGGAGGCTCGAGTCCGGCAGTGCGACGAATATGAGTTGAAATGATGATGATAATGAATTACATTTATTTCTAGAGATCCACTCTTCCTTCGCTACGATTTCAGTCCTTTTACCCCGCATTTAAATCTCCAATATCTCCTAAGATATTACGATACGCGACTGCAATCTATAAGGTCTCGGGTTCGATTCTCAGACCAAGTACAATTTTATAGGGTTTTTACCGAGAATAAAAATTGCCCAAGTTACTACTTATATAGACCTAATAGTAAAATGTAATCAAAATCGGTGGAGCCGTTCTGAAGACTACCCGGCACAAACAGATAGACAGACAAGGATATTAAAAGTGACTAGGCATAGATATCGTGCAAATAACCATGTCGGCAGGAAGGAACCTATTATATTGACATTGCAAACAGACCCTGAAAATATTGAGATTGCAAAAAGATACAGATGCGGCAATCCATAGAAGAACGGGTGTAACCGACATAGCCCGCAGAATTAGGACGATGAAATGGCCATGGGCAGGCCACATCGCTCGTCGAACCGATAGCTGTTAGAGAAGAAAAATTCTCGAGTGTCGATTACAAATCGGACGGCGCAGCGTAGGACGACCCTCTTAGGTGTATCAAGTGGACTGACGACATCTTGAAAATCGGTGGGAATCGTTGGATGCAAGTGGCACAGGATTCGAGTTCCGCGTGGCATTCTCGTGGGGAGGCCTATTTCCAACAGAGGACGTCTATAGACTGATGGATAGATGGACAAACAGATATTTTTATTTTATTTATTTGTATAGATTAAAGAATGGTATTTATGAACAAGTTAATTGCCACTCGAATTATCTATAATATTAGCTTTTATTATGCCTTTCATATATAACACAACATATACACAACAATACTATTATTTGGTTATAGTGCCAAATAATATTTAATATCGACGAGAACTAAAAAGCAAGTTAATAAGCGTGTAAATTATACAGAAAATACTTAAAACAATAGGAATATATATTATATAAATAGAAATAATAATAAATGCGAATATTTTGATATTACCAAGACTAAGTTTAAATTGAAAGTGATGGGCAGTAAAACTTAAGTGAAATTTAATTAAATAAATGAAATATTTAAGTCTAGTAATGCTTAGTGTGATAAATTTTAAAATTAACTCTCCTTATCCTCTAATTATATTTAGAAGCATTAAAAACTTTAGAATAGGGCACTCGATAAAAATTTTACACGAGTGTTACTTGAGTGAAATAAAACTATTTTGATTGACATTTAATGTTTTTGATTATTTTTTTTTTTATCTTTGAATTGTAATTAAATTCGAATTTACATATATTGCCTTTAGTGATGAATGAGCAATTAGCTCACCTAATGGTAAGTGGTAACTACAGCTTATGGACCATAGCTTATGACTTATGGCCAAATCTACTCACACTTCGTTTTTTTACAAGAGTTTCATCATCATTATCATCACAGCTCATTTTGAGAAATTGACCTACTACATCACGCTGGTCAGACGGGTTAGTACAGGGTTTTATTTAGAGATTTCCTTCTCAGGCATAAATGTTGCGTGCATATTGTAATCCCTTAATCATCTTTTACGACACCCACGGGCAAGAAAGATGGTGGTGAATTGTATACTCCGTCACCACACGGAAAGTTTCGTACTACTCCGGACAAACCGGCCTATTTATGGCTGGAAGCAGAAAATTATTCGTATCATGACTATTTTTTTTTTTGCAGACTGTGATGCGGTTGAACCGTCCCATTCAGGATGATGGGAAGGCGACGTGTGACCCCATAACCCGGCGTATTTTCTCCTCTTCGCCATTGGGTCGTAAATGGTAACGAAGCTGTGAAGTCGGTGACCAGCCCAACCCGACACAGAGCCGTCACCCTCACGCGGTCAGCCTCTACTGGTGAAGGACTATTCAGTCATCTGCAGCCTCAGCTTAGGCAGCATCAGGCACAGGTCTCGTCACTATGCTACTAATAATTTGCATACAATAACGTAGATGCAATTTTTTTATATAATTGTAATTATTTTATTGTAAAATGGAGGAATAATTGATTTAACAATTTGCCTGTATAAATTACTATATAATTACTTTACATTTGGAGCAATCCTCCATGAACGAATGAAATCATGCATTGGGCTACACTGGACCCCATATAATGTGAAAATGATTGATATTATTAACGTTTATTATACATTTATTTTGATTAAACCTTGGTAAAAATGATGGCTATTTGTTTTACTAAAATTCATTTTGACTTTTTAACTGATCCAGGTAAATTTTGGTAATTATCTTTATAAGCTACTAGCAACCCGCCCTCGCTTCGCTTCGGTTTCAATCGCCTTATCCGCCTAGTTAAAAATTGACAAATGCTCTTTATTCATTTTTACTGAAGAGTATTTTCCGTGTGATGACGGAATAAGAATACAGTTCACCACCCCCTCTCCTACCCGTGGCTGTCATATGAGACGACTGAGGGATTATAATATGCATACAATATCTATGCAAGAGAAGAAAAGCTCGAAACTAAAACCTATGGCGCCACGTTTGACCAGCGTGGTATAGTAGGTCATTTTCCCTCTCATAATGGAGGAGGCTCGAGCCCAACAGTGGGATGTATAAGGGTTGGAATGATGAAACAAATGATGAATGAAGAGTATTTAAGCAAAAATTAAAGAAAATCGATGACGAATTTTGTTTCCTTATACAAACTTTGCTACTGCTGAATTGCAGTAGCCCCCCCAACCTTTTAGGGGTTGAATTCCACAATATCCTTTCTTAATGGGTCCCTACGTCACAAAATAAAATTAGCTTCAGTAGTATCAGCTCGGCGTTAATGAGTTAGTCGACCAACTTCTTCATACCTATTTACACCCTTAGACTGTGAAAATTAGGAAATGCTGAAACACGTGTTTATTTATTCTTTATTAAAGAGTATTTGTGGAGAATTTGATGAAAATCGAAAGTCAGTAAACTGACATCTTCCTACCTATTTTACACCCTTTTTTTTTTTTTTTGTGGGTGGGCTGCGGTCGGCGCGCCTCCGCACCACTCCGTCCGGGGCGACAGAGGGGCTTAAGCACGCAACTCCCGCAACCCACCCGAAAACCACCTCGCCTTCATCATTGGGCCGACCACCGGAGTAGGTTTACTTGTCGTCAGTGGTCGGCCCGACGGAATACCCCCTATTGGGGTACCCTCCCATCGACCGACGTCCCCCCCTCGGGGAGGACGTCGGTCTTTCCTCACGCGGTCGGCCTCTCGGCGGGTGACGCACTAATCCCCGGTCACGTCTCGGCCTCGCGGCCTCGGCTAGGGCGGCATGAGGCGCAGATAGTTGCGCCTGCGCCGCCCCAGTCGCCGGCGGCGGATCCCAGTCGCCGGCAGCGGATATCGCCGGCGGCGGATTATTTTACACCCTTAGAGGATGAAAATGGACAAACGCTGAAACATGTTTTTTTTTATTTTTATTAAAGCGTATTTGTGCTTAATTTGAAGACTAGTAGCTAAGGATTTTTTTTCTTTCCATACAGACTTTACCGTTGCGTTTCACCCGCTTGGTGGAATTTCCAAAAATCTTTTCTTACTGGGTGCCTACGTCGCGAAAAGAAACTACGGTCCAAATTTAATTTTTCTAGCTTCAGTAGCTTCGGCTCACCCTGTTCCTTTTTATGTATATTATTGTTAACGCCCCCGCAACACCCTCTGCAGGTGGCATTTCGTAAAATCCGTTCTTAGCTGACCTCTACTTGACGAAAGGTATATTTCTGCCAAATTTCAAGTCAGTACGCCTTATGGTTCCAGAGATATGGGGATGAGTCAATATATCGCTCGCAAAACCCTCCTCTCCTATATATATATAGATACAGTAAAACCCGTTTAAGACGATTTCGCAGGGACCCGACCAAAAACGTGTCTTAGGCAGGAAAGCGTATTATGCGGGAAATGAAAAAACGTGCCATTATTATTTATTATATTCTATTATTATTTTGAATACCTACGTATTGAATTTAACATTTAAAAATTGCCTAAATAAAATTTTGTTTATTTTCTTTATTTTTAATATACTTACTACTAGATACATTTTTAAATATTAAAAAAAATATTTAAAAGTATAAAAAATGTTGTTTATTATTATTACGTTATTTAAAGTAATCACTTATTTTAGTTTGACAAAAAGATTTTGAGGCATTAGCAATTACAAGATTTTCAACGTACATAATTTAATTTTCGCAGTGCGTCTTCGCTTGATCCAAAGAAGTTACATAGCGTCTTAAATCATTAACTGCTGATAATGCCTGGGCGTGTGAAAAAATCGGAGTTGACTCAGCTTCTTCTTAGTCATTATCACTTAGGGTCGCTCGACAGTCGTCACTTCGTCAGTCGCTGGCCGCTGCCGCAAGGGGTAATGTGTATTTGAGTGGCACGTGTTGGCGTATTAAACAGGATGACGATCATATTAAGCGTTAAGAAATGTATGAAAACATGTATCAAGTTGCTGGGACTGACGCAAAATGGCGTATTATGCCGGAAATTGTATTAAACGTGATCGTATTAAACGGGTTCTACTGTATATAGATTAAACTATTTATATCAATAAAGGTGTTTATATGCCAAAAATAATCGTCTTCGTCATCTCAGCGCATACACGTCCCACTGTTGGGCTCGGACCTCCTCCAATATGGGAGGGAAACTGACCTTTCATATCACGCTGGTCAGTGTTGGTACTATTAGTCGTCTTTTACGACATCCACAGGTAAGAGAGTGGGTGGTGAATTGTATTCTTACTCCTTCACCATATGAAATGCATGAATAATATGCAATACCAATTTTAAAATAATAGCAAATATTACCTTTTCTGTATATATGGTGACGGGATGGAAGCTTCTCACAGAAAACATTGCAGGGTGCAGTCTAAGTTCGCCTGATACCAGCAGCTTCCCATTTCATACGCTTCCCATTAATTAATCATTCTATCTGGAAGCTTAGTATTTCAGCTACGCTAAATGTTCCCTTTGTAGTTGTTATTCGGACATCAATGGATAAATGAAAAATAAAAAACAGTTTTCCCAAAAATAAAAAGCGAAAAATAAATGAAATGAAGTACCCACTATAAATCCTAAGAAACCCGTGAATAACTATTTAATTTAATAATTAAATATATGCTACCTTGTTTATACAGGGTGTATCAGGTTATGGAGCAACTCTTCGAGTATGTTGTAGTTTAATGGCCATAGATCGTAATTAGTAATGTACATTACACAAAAAACAATATAACATAAAAGTTATAGTGATTTAAAAAAAAATGTGTCTAAGAGTCTATGCCTTAAATGTTATGTATTATGTAGGCATGCACAGACAGAATACATGTAGGCATGTAAAGCTTCGACACTATAATTTCATTAATTCATACCTAGAATTGCGCAAACGTTTCAATGACATCGTAGGTACAACGGCGAGCGGTCAGCGGTCATAGGCCGATCAGTTCTTTTAAAGCGAAGTTTGTCTTGTTTATGTGAATGTAATCATTGATTTATTCAATTTCTAATAAACATTTAACAAAGTATGAATATGTTGTGTATTAAGTATTATTGACTTTATACATTTCAATCAGATTTACACAAAAAAACGATGACAAAATTGAAAAGTTTACATGTCTCTAATTCCTTAACGAATCGATATTTTTCGTTCTATTTTTTTTCATGGGTTCCTACCACTATTGCCTAGCTCCCTTTGGACCAGTTGCCCCATAACCTGATACATCCTGTATAATGTATATAAAAAATACATATTTAAAAAATTATATCTTTTAATAAGAAGAAAATTAAGAAGGACTTTAATAAATTTAAGTATTTTTAAACAAAACAAAGTATATTAATCTTATACTCGGCATTTCTTCGTTATGAAGCGACAACGTCTTTCCCAGGGGATCGTGTTGCCACGTTGCCTAAGCTATTTTGTAAAATCTCTCGCCAAGATGCTTTGGATTTTAAGTGTATTTTCTTCTTATTCGAAGAAATATAAGAAAATATTGTGACAAGTAAGACGTAGAATAAGGCTGCCCTTAGTAGTTTTTGTGAAGGCAGATAGATGTATGTTAAATACAATTGTACATACATATAGCCAATTTTTATCAATTTTTCCCTATATTTATTCAACTGCCGCTTTTTTATCATAGCAGAAAGGCTTGCTATACAATGCTGGTCACATTGTTTGACAAGGATTTTATTCCATCCATCACCTTATAGACGTCCACTGTTGGACATAGGCCTCCCCACAAAAATAGCACTTGGAACAGCCTGGTGCCACTGCCGGCCGGATCGCGACTGGGGATTCTTAGCACCCCCTGCTCCACTATCCACGGGCCCGCTACCAAGATGAGCCTGTAGAAAAACGAAACTAACGTAACTGGGGGGCCGTTATTTTAATTGCATCCATTTTTAGAGAGGTGGAATAATGTCATAATCACGTTTGGCAGACGGGTTGGCGATTTCAATAGGTGTTATAAGCTTTGCCAGGAGATAGCTGCTACCCATTCTCCTGTTGAGACCCATAGTCGATTTTTCAACAACGACAACTCCCACGGGCAAGTAAGGGGTTACAACAATTGTGTTCTATCCCATCGCTACATGGCGGGAAGGATTTTGTTTCAAGATATGCACAAGTCATGGGAAAGGAGATATGGTAGGAGACGAGGAGAGAAGGATGACAAACAGAAATTTATGTATCAAACATCGATTTTCTGCGAGAGTGATGTACTACCACGGACTAACTGGCCCGCTGCTGTAGACAGACGCCTATCTTTTTTTTTTTTTTTTCACGCTGTGGAAATGTATTTACGCACTATCCCCCGCCGGTTACAGACAGGGGAGTGTGTGTGGGACTCGCCGGCCACAGAAGTGACCAAAATACCCACTAAAACCACAGCGCCCCCTACCGCGCTTTTACGAGGTGACGGAGAGATCGTCTGATAACATTCTATCCCCGACACCCCAACGCTTGGCCGTCTGGCCACGTCCTGTCATCATTCAGAGCGGTGGGTGGAGAAGCGCATAGCAGCGTCTCCTCCTCCCTGGTCGTCGCCGGCGGAGCGAGTCAGCTGACGCAAGCGCCTCGCGTGCCCGCTCCGCGGCCTCCTCCCTTGTCATGACAGCCTCACAGAAGGAGGCCATCGACGACCAACAGCTGTCGCTGCCGAGCATCTTGGAGATGATGGTTGGCAGCGACAGGTCTGTTATTCCCAGTTCCGTTGACAGGACGTGACGCTGAGGCCCCCAGGCGGGGCATACTTCCAGTGTGTGGCGCGCATCGTCGATTAGCGCGCCACACTCATGACATCCTGGGGAGACAGACGCCTATCTGCAGTACTACACTGTACTACAACATAAAACTTATAAACTACTAGCTGACCCAACAGACGTTGTTCTGTTCAAATAAAGCGCCACCTACCGGGTCCAATTGTGAATCTAAACCATTCTCGAATCTCATTGAGCACACACAAATTACTTAAATTATTTAAATCTAGTCAACAGATATCGCCATCTGTTAGAATCTTTTGGAGTTAACGGATAATTGTGACTGTCAATTAATTATAGACAAATAATTTGTAATAAAATAAAATTGCGACTATAATTAAAGATCTAAGTTATCCTATGTCTCAAGTTGGAGCAAACTGCACACGGTGTGCAAATTTGATTAAAATCGGTTAATTAGTTTAGGAGTCCATCGCGGACAAACATCGTGACAGGAGATTTATATATATTAAGATTGCTATTGAATCAAACGAAGCAACTATGATATACCTAACTATATATTTATAATGTGTATATTTAATTAAATAGAGTATTTTACATGCAATAGCAGAAACAGTAGAATTTATTCACAGTGGCCAAATTATAAAACTCATTAATATCCACACAATCAATTACAGTATTATTTAAATGTTTGTTTTACCAGAATTAATTATTCACTTCGTAGTAAACGTAAAATTGTGTGTTGAAGTTTTAGCATAAACGAGGTATTATATAATGTAAACAGTAATAAAAATTATAATAATTATACACATTTCTCAACTTGGACACGAACTTTATGAACCATTAAACATAGAGTGTACTATTATAAATATGTAATCATACTAAACCATGTTACCTCTTGCTAGGTTTGCAAATGTATTGTAAGGGTTGCTACGTGATGTGCTACTATAAAGGGTTCCCAAAGGAGGTAGCCTAAAAACTTGAAACGTGACATATTTGCTAAATTTGCACATCTACGAAATAAATCATTTTTTTGTGTAAGTATAATAAATATTACTAGATATTTCTTATCACGATTTGCTGATAGATTACTATAAAATTTAACAATGAGATAGATACAGAGCTAGAAAATTTTAAGTTTAAGCGCAGGCGTATCACATAAATAACAAGTGTCTTAAGAAGATTGCTCCATTTGTTGGTTGGAAAACTCGCGCGTATGTGCATCAGATGATGTCCAAATGCTGTCCAGCCAGAGCCGGGAGTGGTCGGCCTACCGAAATTCAAGATATATGTGGTCTGTGCAATAGGAACGCAGGTGGGTTATGGAGTCCAATACTACTTTCCATCGTTCCGATGGATAGGCAGAGCGAAAGAAAACATGGAGAAAAAGGTCGGTCGGATCATAGCTGGTCCGAAATAGGAATATTAAAACCGCTTTTGTAAATAATTATTACGGATTTTATCGCGTTTGTATCTGATTTTTGATTACCCTATGTTTCGAATACTTTACAGCGTTCTTGGTCACGGGCGGATAGTCCGCCCGACCAAGCTATTACTATTTGTAGAGTTCGCGTGATAAAATCCGTAAAATAGTTTTATTCACAACTAGCTGACCCGACAGACGTTGTCATGTCTTAACAATGAATACGGATTAGTATAATTAATACTAAAATAAAAATATCAAAAAAATATCCAAAAAAAATATCCAATAGCAACAATTTGTTGTCAAATCTAATATATTTCCACGTTATAATTAAATGCAATACAGTAGGGGTTAAAATCAACATTTCCATGCTGTTGATTACAATTCCATCGATTCCTTTTAACTTCATTACGCGTTTGACGTGCTCTTGTATGTCTTTAACTTGCAGCATTGCGAGTTTTGTGTATTTGTTTGTACGTTTGATTGCTGGAATTTTTAAAAACAATCTACTAAATTAAAAAAAAAAAACATCTATTATATTCTTTTTTATAACAAATCAATGAAAACAGTGTATTAAAACCTACCAAAATCTCTATATTAAATTCAACTTTCAATATAAGCGTGATAAATAAACATTTCATAGAAACCTGTATAATTGAAATTAAATTACACGAAATGATAAATTAACCAATCCATCTATGTTAAACAATATTTGCAGCGCGCATTCTGTCAATAGTTCTGAAATTTATTTTAAACGACTGGTCGTTATGTCAAACAACTAACAATCATGTAAAATCAATATTGTAGTTAAGTTTTCTTAAATTTTCTAATGTTCTACTCAACTTTCTTATTTTTTTCTTTCTTAAGAACCTTCTCCTGGCAATGAGAAACACAACGAAAAAAGAATTAGCGAAATTGTTCCATCTGTTTACGCGTGATGCGATGACCAAGGGAAATGGAGATTCATTTTTATAATATAGAAGATGTGTAATGCCCATCTAATTATCAGAAATTTTTTTGCATTTGTTGAAATTTTTGATTATTACATTAATTCATTAGCTATTTATTGTAAACTAGTGAACACTTCAAATAAAAAAAAAAAACAATCGTAAAGATTGTACAGTGAGTACATCGATCTACTATACATTTCTTTAGTTCATCATCAATCCGTCTATCTCTCATTGTACACCATGTAGATTAATTGGTGCTTAACAGTCGACAAAATTCTTTCTCTTTTGCAACTTGAAAAAGTCTTACTATTAAATCTGCCCCATTTTGTTGAAAATATCTCATTTTCCCATGTCGCATCTAGATGATTCAAGTCCCCTTTCTTAGATAAGCCAGTCTTTTGTGAAGCAATAGTTAATTATATTCCAAATATATTTTCCTTAGCCGTCTCTTTTTATCTCAAACCAAGTATTCCCTAGCTCTGCCATTAACCCACATAAACGAGCATAAGTAGATACAACATATGTCTACAGGGGACGCCTGCTCATTATTTTTCCGCTACATTATTCATTGTCTAAAATAATACCTCAAGCAACAATATTGTATGGCTCAGAGTTATGTGCCCTTTGAGACGAGAACAGGCTTCATATGCAACGAAACTCTTTCTAACTAATTTAACGTTACAAAAAGTATTTCTGACATTATTGATCATTGAATCTCAAAGTTCTATTCATTTTTGTAAGTAAGATTTAGATGAGGAGTAAGTTCATGCAAGTTGTCATTGACATGGTCAAGATGTGTACGTCTTAATGCTAACACTATATCTGTAGCTATGTAAATGTTTTTAAAAGCTGGAGCTATATCAGTGTTTTTAAAAAAAATTATAATGATTTACGAATGAATGTTTACGCGAGTATTGCACATTGTAAATAAAAATATTTTACGAGATTTATCGCATTTGCATTTGCTGTTTGATCGTCCGACGTTTTGAACACTTTACAGTCAAGGGAATACCAAGAGAAGGAAAACTAGTTCCCATGCCGAAATATCTGACCAGCGGTGTATAGTAGGGGTAGGTATCAATTTCCCTCCCATTGTGGAGGAAGCCCGAGGTCAGTAATATGTGGACTGAGACAATAATGATGTAAATAAGTATCTAAATATATTATGTATATGATATTCAGTTATTGCTTTATAAAAATTAACAATACGGATTAGCATAGAACTTTATGTCGAAATTTTCGTTTCTAGAAATTATTTTATCAGCTTATAAGCCCCAATAAATATTTACGATAGTCATAAAAAAAAATAGACCAGTGACTATTATATTCCTACTGCTTTATTTAATGGAAAAGTATTATAAAATATTATAAATGAATGTTAAAAATAAAATCTATTACACAAGGCATTTGAGGAAATAAAACCAATCGGTACCTGTGAATTTCGAATTGCACCTACAGAACCGCACGTGCCTGACTGAAATCAGTCAACCATCCGTAGCACAGTTGACTATAGATTTAAACTCAGTCGAGCAGATATTGTACCGAGTAAGAGACATTTAACATCAATTCTATGCTTTTCTGGCTTTGTGCAAAGAAAGTAAATGTGCCGCAGCGAATCTTCATAATATCTTTTTTTTAAATAAGATAACAATTATAATAAGAGGTAGGTAATATGTAAAACTACATAGATTGCAATAACTTATGTAGTAACTTTGTTGTAAGTATTGCTGATTCGATTCGTAACAAGAAGATTCTTGGTCAATTTCAACATATTCTGCATAAAGTTTAACTCATTAAAAATATTTGGACTCGATTAATTTTGTGCCCTTTAATAATTCCGTGTGGTGATGAAATAAGAATAAAATTCACCCGCTATCTTGCCCTTGAGCATAAAGCACTCATTAATATAATTCATCTCAGCTCATAAACGTCACACTGCTGGGTACGAGCCTCTTCCAACGGGAGGGCAATTGACCTACTATACGATGCTGGTCAGACATGTTGGTATAGGGTTTTATATCGAGTTTTCCTTTTCTTGCATAGATGTTATGTGAATATTATATCCCTTAGTCGTATTTTCTGACATTCACGGTCACAATAGAGAGTGGTAAATTGTATTCTTACTCCGTGACCACACGGAAATAAATATATAATATATATAATAGCATATGTATGTAAGAGAAATAAAACTCGAAACAAAAACTTATGCCAATACGTCTGACCAGCGTAATAGGTTAGGTGTAGTAGGTCAATTTACTTTACTCGACGATGCGGGCAAGCTACTAGAGAGGGTGCTAGCTGCCCGCATCGAGCGGCACCTCGTCGGCACGGGGCCAGATCTGTCAGACGCCCAATAGTAATAATAATTTGGGTTTAGGAGGGGTCGTTCGACGATCGCGGCCCTGTTGCGCCTGAGGGCCGTGGCGACTGAGGCCGTCACTGGCGGGGGAGTGCTGTTTGTGGTGTCCCTGGACATCGCCAACGCATTCAATAGTCTGCCATTCAGCTGCATCTGGGAGGCTCTCCGGTATCACGGGCTGCCAGCTTACCTGAGGCGGCTAGTGGCAGACTATTTGGAGGGGCGCAGCGTCCTCTGTACCAACCAAGCAGGGGACGTTGTGCGAACGCCCATGACGTGCGGTGTCCCGCAGTGGTCGGTCCTCGGACCCACCCTGTGGAACATCGGCTATGACTGGGCGTTGAGGGAAAGCCTCCCGCCCGGGCTGGGCGTGACTTGTTACGCCGACGACACGCTCGTCACAGCCCGCGGTGGGACGCTAGAAGAGGCGGCAAGCTTGACGACTCTAGGCACTGAAGAGATCGTCAGGCGGATCGAGGCGCTGGGGTTGAGGGCCGCCCTAGACAAGACGGAGGCCCTCTTGTTCCATGGGCGCCATATGAGCCCTCCCATCAGCGTCTCGATCACCGTCCATTTGGTTGAGATCAGCATCCGGGCCCATATGAGATACTTGGGCCTGGTGCTCGACGGGCAATGGTGGTTCCGGGAACATTTCCGCAGGATTTCTGCACGGCTCGTCGGCGCGGCGTCCGCCCTATCGTGGCTTATGCCGAACGTGGGCGGACCGAGTGCTGCGTGCCGACAGCTGTACGCGGGGGTCATCCGGTCGATGGCCCTGTACGGCACACCGGTGTGGGCGAGGTCCCTGATCGTCTGACTCAGGACTCTTCTGTGGCGACCACAGACCATGACCATGGCCATGGCGGTCAGGGCCATACGCGGATACCATACGGTGGCGACGGAGGCAGCGTGCCTATTGGCCGGGACTCTCCCGTGGGACCTGGAAGCGAAAATGCTCGCCGGATTGTATCGGCGGGTCGGTGGGTGGGAGCGGAGGGTAGTGTGGTCTCTTTGAGGGAGCTCACCGCCTGGCGCATCGACGCCCGCCGAGACGTCATTGCCCGTTGGGCAGTCCGGCTGGAGAGGCCTCGGTTCAGGGTGCGAATCGTGGAAGCCTTCCAGCCGGTGCTGATGCAGTGGTTGGAAAGGCAGCACGGGGTGCTCTCCTTCCGACTAGTGCGGGTGTTGACGGGGCATGGGTGCTTCGCCAAATACCTGCACAAGGTCATTAGGAGGGAGATTACACCGTCCTGCCACCACTGTTATTGCGGCGAGGACACGGCGCAGCATACGCTCGAGGCCTGCGCCGCTTGGGCAGCGCAGCGCCGTGAACTCGTCGCAATCATCGATGCCGACCTGACGCTGCCGACTATCGGCCGCTATTCCGTCGGGCCGACCACTGATGACAAGTAACCTTGCTCCGGTGCTCGGCCCAACGATGAAGGCGACGTGCACGTGGGTGGGTTGCGGGCGTGCGTGCTTACGCCCCTCTGTCGCCCCGGACGGAGTGGTGCGAGGAATGCGCCGACCGCAACCCACCCGCAAAAAAAAATAAAAGTAGGTTAATTTACTTACCACAGTTGAGGAAGCCTGACCCCGACAGCGGGATGTCTATGGACTAATATGTTCATGATGATAATGATTGTAAACTTGTGGTCCCCAACATATTTTTTTAAATAATAATTTCACCATGTACCTGCTAATTGTCCTAGATATTTAATTACTACCTCGACTTACGGCAGGATACTCCTCAAGGGGTATTCCGTCGGGCCGACCACTGACGACAAGTCACCCTGCTCCAGTGGCCGGTCCAATGACGAAGGCGACGTGTCACAGGTGGGTTACGGGTGTGCGTGATTACGCCCCCCTGTCGCCCCGGATGGAGTGGTCCGAGGAGCACACCGACCGTAACCCACCCCAAAAATAAAAAAGATATTTAATAATTACAAAAAGTTATGTTTATCTATCGAGACATAAACCTCTTAAAGAGAAGTTAAGGGGCTAATCGCCACGCTTGGCAGGTAAAATGGCAATCGTAGTTGGTGTTATAAATTGCCCCTCATAGAGTTTCTGTAAATTCCATGATATTAATAACACCATTTTTTATCGTAGAAGACGATTAAGAGATAATAATCATGCAACATCTACGTAAGACGAGGAAAATTGGAAATAAAACCCTTTTTTTTGGAGGGCTTGAGCCTAGCAGTGGGGCATTACCAAGCTGAAATTATGTTGACTTAATAAATCCTCTACTAACAATTTCAATATTCGCATAGCTATTCTAATTGATTTACATTAATCAATTAGCTATCATCTTAGCCCACATAAGTCCCACTATTGGGGTCGGGCCTCCTGTGTAATGGTAACAAATCTGACCTACTATACCGCGCTGGTCATACCTGTTGGAATAGGGGATAAAAATGTCGAGTTATCCTTCTCTTTAATATACCTATATTACTAGCAGACCCGGCCACGCGTTGCTGTGGCTAATGTTTTTGTTATATTACATTTTATTAAACTACTTAAGTGGAACTGTAGGAGAACATCTGTCATGGAGGTCGTCACATTTTTTTACAAATGGCATCTATGCAAAAAAACAAGTTAAAATCGTATATGACACGTTTGTAGGTTTGACATAGCAGCGCCATCTATTAATTAATTACTCAATGCAGTAAACAGATATTACCATCTGTTAAAATCATTTGGACTTAACAGATAATTGTGAATGTCAAATAATAGACAAATAATTTGCAATAAAATAATATTGCGACTATAAATTAAGATGTAAGCTATCCTATCTTTCAAGTTGGTTCAAACTGCACACGGTGTGCAAATTTGATTAAAATCGGTTAAGTATTTTAGGAGTCCATCGCGGACAAACAATGTAACACGTAATTTATATATTATATCCGTAATTTAATCACGTAATTTATATTTATATATTACATATTTATATATATTTATATATATATAGATTTGCATATTATATCCCTTAGTCGTCCTTTCAGACACACACTAGCAAGAGAGACGGTGGTGAATTATATTTTACTTCATCACCACACGGATAAAATTAGTTAGGTAAGACTTAAATTATAATAAAAAAAACATCTTGCGATTAGATGATATGAATAAAATTTCATTTGACTCTTTCCAGTTCACTGGGATAATATGATACCATTAGCTTCAAAGATTATTGGGCGTTTCAATTTCTTTATATTACAGTAAGGTTTCGTAATAAGATACTAATGACGCAGAGATGAAATTCTCCGAAAATTATTAGACTTAGGAGTGCCTTTGAGTTTATTTAACGTGATATCATTTTCATAATTCCACGATTTTACTACTTGAAATCACAGTAAAATTCATCAGTCTTGTCAAAATTATTCACTTATTACTATTTATGTGGTAGGGCCACCACTAACGCCGATCTTCTGTCTACAAGGCCAGTCTCCGGGCCGGTCCGTCTGGGGTAGTACCACATTTTCGCAGAAAATCGACGTATGAGTAGGAACGGATCGATACCACCTAGGAATCGATACTTTTAATCGATATCGTATCGGTCGCTAAGTAACGGTACTTAATCAGTATCGATTGAAAAGTATCGATACTTACTGGTATCGGTATTGAATCCTTTTTGTGACCTTTTAGTAACTTTTATAAACTTATATAACTTATATAAAAGTTATATAAACTTTTAATACTCAGTATTGAAAGGATTATCCATAGGGCATTTGATGGGCATTTTGATGAGCTTTTTCTTTAAGAAATCTCAGCCCTAACATTCAATTCTCAACTACTATCGAAAATCATTTTTGAAGTATGGAGTACTCTTTTCATTCGATTTCGATACCATGGTTTTTATTCGATACTACTACACAGTATCGAATGAAAAGTATCGATAACATATGAGTACTCATTAGTATCGATTCATCCCTACGTATGAGTAGTAGCAATTTGTTATTACACTCTGTTTAATAAGCGAGAGATCCGTGAGCCAGAATTTTAGAAAATCATTTTATTTATATTTCATACAAGTCTTTTTTTTTATTGCCAACGGTGGCAAACGAGCAAGCAACACACCTGATGATAAGTGACGCTGCCGCACATGGACCTTTACTATACCAGGGGCACAACCAGGCCTACTGTGCCTACCGTGAAGAAAATACTCTTCTTAAACCTCGTTTAAAGAAGGACATATCATAGTAAATAGTTTGAATTTTTCTGGAAGTGTTTATTAATTAAATAAAAATGTCTTGCTGCTCGCCTTGCATCTGAAGATGTTTGCGTGTGATGCGATTTGGTGATGCCTTTAGTATCACAAAACCTCATTACATGCATTCCAAAACCCTTTACTTTCTTTACTGTAGGCAGCGGCCTAGCAAAGGACCATGAGCGCCAGTATACTTACCATCAAATGTGCTGTTTGTCCGTTTGCCACTAACAGTAATAAAAAAAATCATTACTATCCTAGCTTTTTAGTATTTCATCATCATCATCATCGCAACCCACATACCTCCCACTGTTGGGCTCGCGCCTCTTCCACAATAGGAGGGAAATTGATCTTACTATACCATGCTGGTCAGACAGGTTAGCAAAGGGTTTCATTTCGAGTTTTCTTTTCTCTTGCATAGATGTTATATGCGTATTATATCCCTTGGTCGTCTTTTGCGACATCCATGGGCAAGATAGAGAGTGGTGATTTGTAGTCTTCACCACACGGAAAAATAGATATATGCTTGTGATATTCCTTAGTCGTCTTTTCGATACCCACGGGCAAGATAAAGGGTAGTGAGTAGTATTGTTACTCCGTCTCCATACGGCAAAATAATTATTTAAATTTAATTTTTGGCACCTTCATGTAATATGGGCAAGCCTATAAGAAATTATAGTTGTTACTTAGCTGTGTAAGCTATAATTCTACCTTTATCACATTAAAAATGTTAATATGTAACATCAATATGACATTTGTTTGCACTGTAAGTCAAAAATAAATATACATAACTATAGACATATTACAGATTATCGTATGTAACATCTAAAGGAATAACAACTAACATACTTCGAACTTACTACATGCAAGATAGTTTTGAATTGATTAAAACTTTATTCAAACACATCCTGTTCTGGAATTAAATTTATAACAAGAAACAATTAAGCTAGTGCCGCAGAATCTAGGCAATTAACTGAATCGTTGGTAGAATATTAATTTTAACATGTGCCTATTGAAAACATTTTGATATGGACTGGTGGAATAAAACATTGCGTGAAAATCTCCGTATATTCAAATTTAACTTTTCAGTTTGTGAATTCATGTGCGTCGTCAACTTATCATAAACCTATCTCTTATTGACAGTTTTCCCATTTATTGAGATAGTGATAGGCTGATGAGGAATTGAAAACTGATTGAATAGTTTATTAGGTACAACTACTATTTTCTTTGCCTTCGTATAGATTTATTTTTTGAAGACTAGCAACCCGTCCTCGATTCGCTTCAATTTCAGTAACCTTGTCCCCGCATTTTGAATCTTCAATATTTTTATATATACGCGACAGCAGTCCATGACGCCTCGGGTTTGATTCCGGACCGAGTAAAATTTTATAGAGGCTTCTCGAGAGGAAAATAACCTAGGTAACTCTTAATATAGACAGGTACCTGGTGGTAAAATATTATTAAAATCAGTCCAACCGTTTGAAAGATTACCCAAAATGTACAGATAATAAAATTTTTAAAATGGGGTTTAGGGAAATATATCTTGTAAATCACCGCGTCAACATGAAAAAAAAACGTATTATTTTGCAATTACAAACAAGCAATTTAAGTCTATTTATTTGTTTAGATGTCGAAGGAAAACGAAGCAACAAATAGGATCTTCAGCTTCATAATGGCGGTAATTAATTGATACATCTACAAATTTTCCTTGTTCGACAAGCTTATAGAAAACAATATTTATTGAAAATCAATAAGTTTGTACAGACTATTATAACAAAGTCAGTAAACATTGAATTAGGACTGTTTCTAACAACAAAAGGGGGGTAAAGCAAAAGTTTGTTCAGCTGATTTTAATGTAAATTTATGTAGTCTTATCGCGTAAGCTGTTTATACTGATTACAATAATATTCAGGGCGAACATTTAAAAGTAAGCAAATTGAAGACAATAATGGGCTGTTGTTATCCGTTACTGGTTGTAATTTGTACGAAATTCCTCACTTTAAATGTTTTTTAAAGTTGTACTTCTTTTGACGCGTTAGCTAAAAAATATGAGTGTAATTTTTTACGAAGCGAGCATACACTGTCGCAATTGTCAACTAAAATGATGGGCATAGCACTGTTTTGAATGGCTTTCTGTTGGAGAGGCCTATGTTCAACATTGAATATCTTAAACTGGTGGTTTATTCATTCCATGTAATCAGCCTTTTGAGATTCATGACTACAATATTAGTGGTAAAAGTATTAGGCATTTTGCTAAATTAAAATACTTATCAATTAATAAGAAGATCAATAAATTTAGCGCTGTAATTGCTCCCTAGAAATTTTAATATAGTATATATAAATAATTTTTAATTTCTGATGTAATATAATGTACTTGTTTAAATTTTTTATCGTCCTTGTATGTTACAAAAGATGCTGGATGTCTTATTTACTAAAATTATGATTAACATATTTGATCATTCTTTAGTTTAGCAAAACGCTTAATACCTTTATCACTAATATTGTAGTCGTGGATCTGAAAAGGTTTATTACATGGAATAAATAAACCAGTTCATGATGCCCAATGTTCGACATAGGCCTCTCAAAAAAAAAGCCTTTCAAAACGGTGTTATGCCACTTGTATCCAGCGGCTCTCTGCAACTTTTAAGATGTTGTCAGTCAACTAAGTGGGAGGTCTTCCCGCGCTGCATGATTGGTTTCGCGGTCGACACTCGAAAACCATTCTGTCAAACTGACAAGCGATGTAGCCTGCACATTGCCATTTCAACTTATTACTTATTTGGGCGATATCGGTTACAATTACCCTTTAACGGATATTAACAATAAATGAAACAAATATTGTGAAAAACTTTAAAATAAAAGCAGATATTACTAAAATGTAAAAAACAATATCTTTATATATACATTTCTTGCGTTCGTGTGTATGTCACGGAACTCCTCCTAAACGGCTAGACCGATGTTGATGAAATTTTTTGTGTGTGTTTAAGGGGATTCAAAAATGGTTTAGATTCATAATTGTACCCGATAGGTGGCGCTGTTGTCAATTTCAAGGAGAATTCCTTTTATTTTATTTGAATAGAACAACGTCTGTTTGGTCAGCTAATGTAAGTATATATATACTCGACACTGTACTAGGATTTATCTATTCCACCTGAAAACAATATGCTCTACAACTGTATATTTTCAGCGATCATTTCAAGAACTAGAATGAACTGCCTGCTGCTGTGTTTCCCGAGCGATATAATATGTTATGTCCTATTTTAAACGAGATATAAGAATAGCACTTTATTTACAGGAGGCAGAGGCCTAGCTGTGCCCCTAATGTTGCAAAGGTCCATGAACGGCCGTATCACTTAAATATCAGGTGTGCTGTTTGCACATCTACTATCAATAGCAATAAAAATAGTTTGAAAAAATAAAAGAATAATCCGTGGGGTGATGGAGTAAGAATACAATTTACTACCCTCTATTTCACCCGTGGGTGTCGTACCCCTAAGGGATATCTTGTGCACATAACAGCTATGCAAGAGAAGGAACATTCGAAATGAAACTCTATGCCAACCCGCCTAACCAGCGTGGTATAGCAGGTCAATTTCCCTCCCAATATGGAGGAGGCGCCAGCCTAATATTGAGACGTATATGAGCTGTGATGAAAAACGATTTTTGTAGATTTGAATATTTCACACACGGATTATAGATCTTATAACATCAAAAATGGCACGCTTAAACCTTAAGAACTTGTATTTTTAATTCTAAGATGAAATATATACTATACTAGACTTATAATAACGATTTTTGATTCATAAAACTTCGTCATAGGCAAACGGGACTGATCTAAGCGAAGCTTGATTACGTGACTATAAGTTGCGTGACGCACGAAATAAACGGATCTATTATTTTCGTAGTGCCTATAATTTTACTTTCAAATTTAATAAATCGGTATTTATGGCGAAATAGATATAAAATTGTCCTAGAAATTTACTTGAAGAAATATTAGTCAATTAACGCATTTTTTGTATGAGTTATTTATGTATTCTTCGTGTGGTGGTAAAGTAAGAATGCTATTCACCCCCTCAACATGTGGGTCACCACATCTGTGCAAGAGAAAAAAAACTACCTAAAATCTTATGCCAACACGTTTGACCAGCGTGGTATAATAGAACAATTTACCCCAGGAGAGGCCCATACCTAACAGTGGGACTCGTGAGGGCAGAGTAGATAATGATGCTGATGTATGTAACATAGTCGTGGCAGGTTAGGAATACAATTTCATTATCCATTACTTTTCTACAGAAATAATCATATATATGTAATGAAAGTATACTTTCATTAGTTTTGAATTTGCCGCGCTGCTCATGTTCCGTGCGCCTCCATTTTAATTACCTCCAAATATAAAATCTGACAGATGGCATGTTGTAGAACTTTCGTGTGAAGTACAAATAATAAAATAGAAAAGTAAATGTTTAATTAAGATTATAGAAGGAATTGTGTTAATTAAGAAGTGATAATAGTAAACTTAAATTGTCGTTTCTTTGTTTACAGGTAAGATTGTTGTTTAATAGTTTCTTAATGTAAAATAGTTATAGTGAAATAAGAAATACAGAAAATCCTTTGTTTACAGAGAAACATATTTCGTTTATTTTATTATCCTTGATTAAATTGTCTTACATATAGTTGAGGAATTACCAGCAAAATTAGCTACATCACTCTTCTCTAAACACCAACCAGGATCCCCAAATCGCCTATTAAGCCAGACAATTATAGTATTTATCTTCCTTGGGAAAGTTTATATCTAATAGTGAAAGTCGTTATGCTGTATGTCATTTAGTGAAATATATAGTAATAAATACTACAATCTCAGCTCATACATATGCCACTACTGGGTTTGAGCCTACTCCGTCATAAAAGTGCAACTTACCAATTATACCATGCGGGTCAGACATGTTGATATAGGTTTTTATTATTACTTTTCCCATTCTTGCATCGATATAACATGCATATGATATCCTTTAGTTGTCTTTTACGACACTGAAGGACATGATAGGGGGTGGTGAATTGTATAATTTCTTCGTCACCACGCGGAAAGGAAATTGACTTTCTTAAATGTCAAATATGTTATGTTAGATAATATAAAGATATGAAGAAATAGTAAGTCAAATTTCCGTGTAATTCAAGTTTCCGTGTGGTGACGGAGTAAGAATAAAATTCATCACTCTTGTCCGTCGATGTCGTAAAAGATGACTATGGGATATAATATTCACATAACATCTATGCATCAGAGAAGGAAAACTCGAAATGAAAACCTATACCAACATGTCTGACCAGCCTATACCATATAGTTAAGTCCATTTTCCTCCCATTGTGGAAGAGAACCGGAGTCCAACAGTGAGATGTACGTGGGCTGCGATGATGATGATGGAGAAATAAGTCACCCTAGCTGCCTATAACAGCAATAAAAATAACACGCGTTATTCTCTGTAAGAGTTTATTTGCATTAAATGGTTTATAATAATCTATGACCGGTGGTTTTACATGAAATTTAACGAATCAACTGAACCCTATTCCCTGCACGGATTTGTGCAGCATCTGGAGTCAAAGAAGGAAGCAGTGGCACTTTAAATTCTGTATACCATATAGACCTTTGTCATCATAACTTGTATCATCATTCTCAATTCTATCGGGGTTCGATTTCAAAGGTAACAAAGTTTGACTGAAAATCAATTATACGATATTATTAACTGAACTCCGAAAATCAAATGATCAACTCCTAACTATCACTGATACGAATATGTGTAGTTGTCAAGATTATTGATACATATCACTCTCACAGATAGTTACGAAGACTTAATGTTCTTTCAGTTTGTGAATGCGTATATTTTTAAATACCCTTCAAATTTACAAATTAAAATATTATTGTAAATAAAACTACTTTTACGTATTATATCGTGTTTGTATTTGATTTATGATTGCCCGAAGTTTCAAACACTTTGCAGCATTGCGAACATAGGACCGCGCCCGCCATAACATTAGGTTTGATAAACCTCAAGTCCTCGCAAAAGAACACCGATACCTGCCTAGAATGGTACGCGAGGCTATTGAAATCAAAAAACACAAAAATTTCAATAGAGAGGATGGCTGGGTATTGCCATCAAGCTGGGATCCTGTTATAAACATAATTAAAAATAAATCCAAAGAGACCACCACAAGACTGCATAATACTGTGAGCACTTATTGTATAGATTTGACCCACAATAATAATAGTTAAAGATAATTTTATAAATCCAAAATCTTTTAGTAAGACAAAGTAAGCCGCATCTAAAATTAAAAATCAATATTAATTTAGCATCATGTCCCCTGAGTTTTCTTGCCGGATCTTTCTCAGTGTGGCCGCGTTCCGATCCGGTAGTAGTATTAGTTTTGTTAGTTTTAAATCAACAAATTGTAACAATAATTGCTACAAATTTAATAATTAATAATTACTAACCATAAACAATATAATTTTTTCAAATAGAATCATTTTCTTCTTACACTGGCAATAAATTTGTACTAAAATGTGGGTCAAAATTTAATAAATTTATAACTAATTTTCTGTATCGGGTAGATAATTATAAATATCTGTAATAACGATTACTTGTTGGACGTGAGACACCTTAGTCCGCCTGTGACCATGAATGCTGCAAAGTGTTCGAAACGTCGGGCAATGATAAATCAAATACAAACGCGATATAATCCGTAAAAGTAGTTTTATTTACAATGTGTAGTGCTCGCGTAAACATCAGATATCATTATAAAATATTATTCTTAACAAAATATATTTTAAAATATATATACGTCTTATAAAAGTAGTTGCTTAGGGGGTGTTCATAAAATACGTGAGATGTTTAAGGGGGAGAGGGGGTTGAGTCAAATCTCATCTAATCTTACGTTGGAGAGAGGCGGAGTCTCGGCAAATATCACGCAAATTTTTTCTGATTGAAACAAAAAAAAATTGTTAAATTTTTATTACACTTATAATTAAACTCTCAGCAATATTGATTACTAGTCTTAACTAGTCGTAAATAAAATCACGAAGCAATTTCTTTTTTCTTTTTACAATAACAATCCAACGCGTTTACTTAAGAAACCCACATTTTGAAAAATCTCACGTGAGATTGGGGGATGGGGGAGGGGTTTGAATAAAATCTCACAACATCTCACCAAGGGGAGAGAGACAGAAAATTTAAAACAACACCTCACGTAATTTATGGACGCCCCTTAGTTACTGTTGTAAATTCAACCTTTATTTTGCCGAACTTGTTTCTTAAGTTTTAGATTTACACTTTACATTTACAATTTTGCGCATTTGAAGCCGAAACGTAATGAGTATGCCTCGTTTAGAGACGAAATACGAATTCGAATAAATATTTCAAGTTCTGCAAAAAATTGCAAGTTGGCGTTCTGGAAGGTGTTCATCACGTGAGAGTAAGATTGCCTTATCTCATGTTCCACCTTGAACATGTCCCATATTCCTACCACTCCATTAAGGGTTGCTGTATATTGATTAAGCATGAAAGGTATCCCTTCCTTTCTTCTATTTTAAAATAACATTGGATTGCCGCCTGATATCTCCTAATTCAATCAATTATTTACGATAGATTTATACATCATCGTCATAACAGTTCATATACGTCCCACTGTTGAGCTCAAACCTTCTCCACATCATCATCATTTCCCACATCATATGTCCCACTATTGGGCTCGAGCCTCCGCTACAAAAGAAGAGAAATTGACCTATTATACCGTGCTAGTCAGACGTGTTGATATAGGGTTTTATTTCGAGTTTTCCTTCTCTTGCATAGATGTTATGTGCTTGTTATATCCCTTGCTCGTCTTTTACGATACACACGGGTAAGATAAGGTAAATTGGTGGTAAATTGTATTCTTACTCCGTTACCACACAGAAACTTCTTCACAATTATAAGGAAATTTACCCTACATACAAACTAATCAGCCTGATTGTCGTAGGGTATAATAGGTAGGTTTTATTTGAAGTTTTCTTTCTCTCTCATCTCTTGCATGTGTTCTATAATAATCATCATCATTTCGGATCATATAAGTCCCACTGTTGGACTCGAGCCTCCTCCATAATAGGAGGGAAATTGACCTAACTAGCATGCTGGTCAGACAGGTTGGTATAAGATTTTGTTTCAAGTTATGTCTCTTGCATAGAGGTCATATACGTAATATATCCCTTAGTCGTCTTTTACGATACCACACGGGTATGAGAGAAGGTAGTAAATTGTATTCTTACTCCGTCACTACACGGAATAGATTTATTAAGAAACTTGATATTTAAACATACGTTATATTTTTTCTATAAAATTCAAAATAACAATTTTCTCTATTCTATAACTTATAAAAACTACGTTTATATGAATGTTCTACATTTTATATGAATGTTTCATGCTGCAAGGACCAAAGTGATATTTGTTTGTTTGGCGATGATTATACCCATTCATTGTCCGACAAAACCATTGTATGCGTGGTTTTTGTCTCATAAATAATGCGGAGTGTAGATTGGATGGGCGCTACGAACATTGAAACTTGAAAATTCTGCATAATGTTGTAGTTTCTTGCAGATTATTTCTATACCAATTTTTCTTCTTTTGCAATATGTATAATATTCAACTAGTCCTAAAGTCACCCGCGATACAAAGATTATTTAGTTAGGATAGGACGTTGTAAAAAAATCAACATACCGCACACCACAATGGAATGGAAGGAATACGGGATAGTATCAAAGTGGAATAGAAGATAGGGTAGTCTACTCTTAGATTCGGCTTCAAAAATACATTTGAAGCCAAATCATCCCGAGGATGCCACGTTTCGAGCCGAATTACGAGTCGAATAAATATTCAAAGTAGAAAAATTGCAATTTGACATTCTAGACGTCAATCATCACGTGAGAGTAAGAAGATTTCCTTATCTCCTATTCCACCCTGTTCCTATTCCATATTCCTTCTATTCCAGTATGGTATGTGGAATGTTGATTAACTATGGGAACCTAGTGGTCTTCCCTTCCCTCCTTCCATTTTAAAACAATAATGGATTGCGTCCATATATTGCCTAATTCAATTAGAATAGTGTAGCTTATAAAAAGGAAGACTGTGACAGTTTTTCTCATAACAAATTTATTATGTTATTATGACATTTATTATTAATGCTAAGTCAATGAGTGGGTTAATGCCTAAGCGCCATTTTCAGTTCTTCAACTTACCCTGAATAAGCCTCTTTATAGTCCCTTTTTATCTATTCTTAGAGCCGATTATTAAATCTAGTAATAAGCTCTTCAATTATAGTCAAAAATTTGCAATTAGTGTAATTTTATAATAGTGAAATAATTTTACTTTATTTACATTAGTAAATAAAGTAAAATTATTAGTCAAATTATAATTTATTTTACCTGTTGATTGAAAGTTTCTTACTGAACTAAATATATCACGCACTTTTATGTAACTAAGGGGAATTTTGTGCCTATAATTTAAAACATTAGTCGTCTCAAACGAGCACCTAGGGAATGCGACTGTCTATTCTCAACAGGATACGTTGTAAAAGCGTACAATGTGACCCTAAATTGGTGTGCCGGGGATCATTTACAGGGGTAACATTGTAGTGAACATATAAAGGAGTCATTTTAAGTTGTAAATAAAGTGTAGTATTATTTTTAGAGGCTGATGCATCTATCTTCACAAGAAAAATGATTTTCGAACAAAGACATAACATCTGGGGGTCTCGTTTGCCAAGACAATCTGTTTATTTAAAACATAAAAGATCTTTCATATTGATATGGTCACTAGAATTTGTTTGTGGTTAGCTAATTACGTGATAATTTCAAAAGAAAGGTCCCTTAAACAGGGACTGAATGAATTAACTGACTTGGTATAACATGGATCTCACAACTTTTTATGGCAGAAGAACTCTATTGCGAGGCTTGATTCTTTTACAAGTATTGTATTATTTTAAACTGTATTTCCTACATTGGAGAGCGATATTATGACTCTATATTGTAAGTATAAAAATATAAGCTATCTGGATTAAATTGACGATATCTTAGTCATAACAGAATCCATGGAGGATCTTGGCGCTATGCTTAATGAGCTCAGCAGGGCTTCTTAATTAGTGGGTCTCCAAATAAATATGGACGAAACGAAAGTTATGTTTATATCATTCCCGTACCGATCCTAGTTGGAAATGCGATTCTCGAAGACAAACAGTCCAATTAGGTAGATCCAATTTCAAGAAAGAGGTCAGCACATGAATTCATCTCGGCTGGGCAGCATTCGGGAAACTTATTTGAATTTGAATTCTCCAAATGTCGGCCTCATAAAATGGCTCAAAGTCGTTCAACGTGCTATTCTCGGTATTACTCTACGTGATAAAACATATGCCGGAGGCATACGGAAATTTATAGAAGAACGAGTGTAACCGACAGAAGCCCGCAGAATTAGCAGGTTGAAATGGCAATGAGCCAGCCACATCGCTCGTCGAACCGACAACTGTTGGGAAAGAAAGGTTCTTGAGTGGCGACCACAAATCGAACGACGCAGCGTGGGACGGCTCCCTACTAGGTGGACTTACGACATTTTCTAAGTCGTAGGGAATCGTTGGATACAACTGGCGCAGGACCGTTTCGAGTGGCATTCTCGTGGGGAGACCTATGTCCGACAATGATCGTATATAGGCTGATGGATAGATGGATGATCTAAATTAAAACCAAGAACTTCGGGCCAATTTCTTTCCATTATTCTTGTCGTAGAATCTATATGGAGATATGCCAGTTAAAAAGTTTAAAAAAGCAATCAAGAGTAGATTTTGTAGAAAAGGTTATTATAAAATCTCGGATTATCTTGATGATAATACAGACTGGTTATGAGCAGCTCCTCATTCAGGCATTTTCTCATTATTTCAAAAGGTGTTACATACATGTTTATTCTGTTGCTGTTAATATAATTGTAAAGCGTAGCGTGTTTTGCCAAACGAATTTGTTGTTTAATCTGTGTTTTATGTTTGTGGCCCATGGTATTGGTCATGCTCACTGAAGGGTCTGCTTGCGGTAGCTACGAGGAGCGGGTCACTCCCTTCCCTCCATTGTGGTTGAGGGGAGTGATGACTGCTCTAGTGGTTAACTCGTGATCGGGTGCCGCTTGCGGGATCTGGTCCAGCCATGGTACTTTTTCGTTATATTTAATAACTGTATTGTATGATGATTCGAAAGGCATCACACTGGAGCTATTAATAGACATGTTGTTGTATATTATCTTATTAAAAAAAAAAATAGTAAATGAATAAAAAAGAAGACAAGCCCACTGAGTTTCTTGCCGGATCTTCTCAGTGCGGTCGCGTTCCGATCCGGTAGTAGTGTAAGGTAAAAATGTAAAAAAGTGACCATATGTAAGTGCCCCCGCGGGGTTTATGCATAATAAAGTATTTGAATTTGAATTTGAATTTGAATATGGGTTGAGAATAAAAAGAAGGTCAACGTTAATCACAGTATATTTACTCTTGTTTACCGTATCGATCATTTATTATCGAGCTATTCAACGTATGAATGAAATGGTGTCTATTAAGTAGGATTAATATAGTAAGTTTACCCCTCTTTAAAGATGCAGAAAAATTCTAATCTATATGTAATTTTTGCAAACCATATATGTCTGTATGGATCTGAAGTCGAAACTCTCGATTGATTGATTATTTTAGTTTGGAATTGAAGGTCAATTTTAGTTGTATACGAATTTATCGCTAAGCTAACCTTTTATTTTATTTCTACATATTTGTAGTAAATACCCTCCTTTCAGAGTTGTTCTATTACTGAAAGCAAATACGCTTGTGAAGGAAAATGCAATTTATTTTTCACAAAAAAGGACAAAACGCGAGATGCAGTGAACTGCACATGTCGTCGCTTTTGCACCAGAAATGAAATTCTTAATGGCACTATAAATAATTTCAGTGAATAATGAATTTTTTAAAATGTACACATTTTCTAATTTAACTTTTAATTATTTGTTATTTGTTTATACAAGTTACTTTTCCTAAACTCAAAATAAAATGCCATAGAGGCCTTCGTGTATTTTTATTCAACATCATTATCATCATTCACATTTCACATTATGTTCACATTTTTAGAACATATATAAAAAATTTTCTACTCAGTCATCAAATAAAATTTGACTGTTATAACATTGATATTTCTGTAATATAGTTAATCTTTTTTAAATAATGAATTTCTCTTTTGTACCCACAATTACAACATAGATTCACTTACGTGTAAAATAGGTATGCGATTTTCTAGAATCCAATTATGTATACAATATAATTTGTTACTATTATCAGCAGCAGGCATACGATCAGTATTAGTACGTCGTGGTACAATCTATTAATCTGTGATGGCAGTGTTATTAGTATCTGCAGAACACAATATGGTGAACGCAGTAAGAGGCCGCGGCAAAGTAATATTTCTTTAGCCAGCAATCATTATTTCAATATTTCCATTAACTTTTTTCTTCTTTTTTAAATTATTTATTTGTAATTTTAACACACATATTATTTATATTTGTATTATTATGTGATATTTATTAATATCCATGGTTGTTTATTAATCATAATCAGTAAATTTACTTAAAGGTACATAATGACAACATATATTTATAATTAACTGATATCCGTGAGTCACAGAACAGGGTTGCCAGCGGAAGATCAGTGTTAGGTGATACCCAGCTAATGCTGAGATGGTGACCCTTTCGGTAGGACATGTATTAGTCCGCTTTTATTCTGCTACTGATCCTTCAGACTGTTGTGGTCGTACACTTTTTGTTTCGTTTATGCTTAACTATTGTTACTGATGACCACTATTTTTCTTATATTTTCTTTATAACTATTATTTTGTATACTTTTTTTTTATATTAAGCGCTTATTTATTTTTTGTTATGATAATTACGTTTAGCATGTCTTCTGCCGAATAAATGCATTTTCTTTCTTTCTTCTTTCATCATCTCGGTTCATATATTTCTTACTGCTATGCTTGAACTTACTTTACAATAATTGGGCAGTTGTCCTTCTATGCTGATTAGATGTGTTAGAATGATTAATCATTAGAGGTTTTGCTCTTGCAAAGTTGTTATATATATTTATATATACATATATATATATATATATATATATATGTTCGTGTACCGTGTGTGTCGTTTTCCGTGTGGTGACGGAGTAAGAATACAATTCACCACCCCCTATCTTACCCGTGGGTGATCGTACGAGACGACTAAGGGATATAAAACGCATATATCATCTATGCGAGAGAAGGAAAACTCGAAATAAAACCCTATACCAACACGTCTGACCAGCGTGGTATAGTAGGTCAAGTACCCTTCCATTATGGAGGAGGCCCGAGCCCAACAGTGGGACATATATGGGCTGAGATGATGATGATGATGATGATGATTCGTGTGCCGCTTTTTGCGATACTGCCAGGAAGATAGAGCATGATGAATTACATTCTGACTTACGGCACTGAAACGTGGTTTCCAAATTTAGGTCTCATAAAAAAGCTCAAAGTCGCTCAACGTGCTATGGACAGGGTTATGCTCGATATTTCTCTACGTGATAATATTCGAAACACGGCAATCCGTAGAAAAACGGGTGTAACTGACATAGCCCGCAGAATTAGCACATTCAAATGGCAATGGGCAGGCCATACCGAGAGTGACCACGAATCGAACGATGCAGCGTAGGACGATCCCCACTAGGTGGACTGACGACATTTTCAAAGTCGTAGGTAGGTAACCGTTGGACGCAAGTGGCGCAGGACCGTTTCCAGTGGCATTTTCATGGGGAGGCCTATGTCCAGCAGTGGTCGTCTGTAGGCTGATGGATGGATGGATAAAATTTATATTCTTACACCAGTATCACAAGGATATTTTTTTATTCACAGATCTTTGACAAAGACATTATTAATTACTTATGGTTTGCTACATAATTTAATAAGCACAGGTGTGTATAACGCATACTAAACTTAAAAAATACATACCACTGATGTGAACTAATGACTTAAATTTTATGGTTTTACATGTCATTATTTGCGTTTTATGTGGGTTTCTCTGAAATTTCATTAACATACACAAAGTCCGGCATAACACCCGGTAGACGGTAATAGGTTCTATTTATAATACGTGGGACTAAAAACTAGATAGTGAAATTTAGGATGTTCTACCTCAATTAGAACTTTAGAGGTGAAATTGTAAGAATATTCTGTAGGTATCTTTTAAAATATTTTTGTGTAATTTTGAAACATAATTTAATAGGTCATTTTAAATAAAACCACTTTACGGATTTTATCGCGTTTGTATTTGATTTTTGATTGCCCAACGTTCATGTATTTGATTTTTGATCCGCCCGTGACTCTTTCTCAGTGTGGCCGTGTTCTGGCTAATATAATATGACTCATATAATATGCACATAACATCTGTGCAAGAGATGGAAAACTCGAAAGGAAACCCTATATCAACATGTCTGACCGAGCCGACCACTGACGACAAGTAGCTCGGCTCCAGTGGTCAGCCCAATGACGAAAACGACGTGGGTACGGGTTGGTTATGGGCCCGCGCGCCGTCCTTTCGTCGCCCCGGACGGAATGGACCTCGTATGCGCTTACCATAGACCAATCATAAAAAAAAATATCAACATGTCTAACTAGCATGGTACAGTAGGTAAAATCCCCTCCCATTGTGAAGGAAGCCCGAGCCCAACCGTGGGACGTATGTGGGCTGCAAAGATGATGATAATGGCGTATCACTTAGTTGATACGTGGGATTCGAACCCATAACTTTGGCACTGTAGGTCGGTATTTCAACCGCTACCCCAACTGTGCGATCAAATGACTGTTATTATAAGACATAAAATAATTTGTATAAAGTATGTAATTGCGTAGTAAATTGTTGGATTTAATGTTGTAAATGAAGTACGTCTTTTACTTTTTACGAGTATGAGGATGCTAAATGTTATTACTACTTTCACTTGAAAATGTTGTTTTACTAGCAACAACATCTTCCGTCACATGTGATTTTCTTTATAATGACCGCTATCTAAGATGGACAATGTATTATTTAAATAAGTAATGACTTTTTTAATTTTAGTTTCAACAATTTTTTATCGCAAATGGTGACAAACGAGCGAGCAGTACACCTGATGGTAAGTGTTGCTGCCGCTTATGGACCTTTAGTAGGTAGGCAGCGGCCTAGCTGTGCCCCTTGCCTACCGCGAAATAAGTAAAGGGAGTTTGAATGCATTCGATGTGGTTCGATGACACTAAAGGCATGATTAAAACCCGTCACATGTAAACACCCTCATCAAGTTGGGCTGCCGGCTCTCTCACTCACCGAACGAAGCGCAGTAACAAATTGCTAGTACTCAGACGTCGATTTGCCGCAAAAGTGTGGTACTACTCTGGACAGACCGGCCCGCGGCTGTAGACAACTGTCAACAATGTAGTTCTAGCACTTTAAACTTTCAGCTTTCAGCTCATATACGGCTCACTGTTGGGCTCAAGCCTCTTCCAAAATAAGAGGGAAATTGACCTTACTATACCAAGCTGGTCAGACGGGTTTAGAGTTTTATTTCGTTTTTCCCTTCTCTTGCATAGATGTTATATGCGTATTATATCCCTTAGTCGTCTTTTACGATAATCACGGACAAGATAGGGAGTGGTGAATTGTATTCTTCTTCCGTCACCACAGGGTAAGCCTTCACGGTAAGTAAATCTTAGTTTAATAACTTGAAATTTCAAAGGGCAGAACTATTTAGATGTGTTATGAATATATATCCTAATAGGAATTGATATTTTAAGCTTTTGCGAGTGGTTATGGAGTAAGAATATAATTAACCACCCCCTCTCTTGTCCACGGGTGCTGTAAAAGACGACCAAGCTAAATGATATGCGAATAACATCTATGAAAGAGAAGCATATTTCGACATAGAACCCTATGGCAAAATGTCTGACCAGCGTAGTATAGTAGGTCAATTTGTATTGTGAAAGAGGTCGGAGCTCATTAGTGACACTTGTATGAGTTGAGATGATAATGATAACATCAAGATAAAGCCTAAATATTTTTCTTTGGCTTATGAAGATATAACCATATTCTTTTACGAGGGACAAAATTAGCTGAACATCCCATTTTGAACAGATGCGTTGATATATTTTTAAATATTTTAATTAAAATATCTGGTTGACCGAGCTTCGCTCGGAATATTTTTGTCGAATTTATTTAGATATATATTAATGAAAAATAAAAAATAAATAATGAAAATTATATAAAAAATTACAAAAAGAGAATAATAATAACACCGAGATTCGAACCGACGCTGTTTGATTGAAAAAATACCAAAATTAAAACCTGTCACTTTCCCATCTGAGCTATCGTAACTCAGGACGTTGCCAACGAAATTTGAATTAATATTCTTGATTATCAGTACCATCAGCAATGAATTACCTACCATCTCTCTTTTTGTTATATTCATCCTAAGGTTGCCTGGAAGAGATCGCCTATAGCGATAAGGCCGCCCTTTGTACATTCTGGATTATAATTATTATTTAAGTTTTTCTTGTAATTGGTGTACAAATAAAGAATTATTTAACTATCTATCAATAATTAATGGAATGCATAGTTGCCTAGTTTAGATCTAATAAAAAAAAAACAATTCTTTATCGATTTCAAGCAAATCAAGAAAATTAGCCCTAAATATAATGCGTACCAACTGTGAATCACTCAAGTTATTGATTCTTTTATATCATTTATTTTCGTATTGATCTTCGCTATGAATACGTATTAATCTCACTTTAATTATTTCATAAATAATCTACATAAATCACACCGAACATGTCGTATAATATTGTGCTTCAAAATTGAAGTTCTCAATTTAGGAGTAAATCTCAAATTACTCAAGCATTATTATACAAGAAATTTTAGCATATCGTACTATACATTAAACCAGTGTAAGTTTTACATAAATTAAGTAGAAATTTCCCGTAAAATAAGGATAATAAAATGATAGCAAACTTTTGGCATGTCGTGAAAAAAAAAACCATTTGACAGTCGTAGCTAGCGCAAAATATTGTAATTAATTTATAGGCACTGAAGATAGGCACAAGGTATCTTGTACACATATACACACACACACACACATACATACGTATATATATATATATACAAACAAATTTATCGAAAAGAAATAGAGGGACAGAGGATGTTGATTGATGATGAGGGTTCACATCAAACCCTAGAACAAAGGAAACGTATTTCGAAGATACTTCAAAAGCAACCTTATTCTATAAAAGGTGCACAAACCTCAACGGACACAGTATTGGGAGCTGATGCCTGGAAATAAAAAGAAACAAATAACGACATGATGTGACAACATTTACAATCCATTCTACTTTTGTAGAACTGCTAGATTTATTATTTAGTTTTCATTTGTAACACTATTATCACAAGGATCCATTTTATATGTATCTAATATATAACAGCATTTATATTTTCATTATAACACAATATATATACACAATACATATATATATATATATATATATATTGTTTTATAAGATAGCTTATGAACGTATACAATGGCTTAAGTATGGACTTCCAGTATTGAGTGCCGTTTTAACCATTCCCACGTAGGACAATACTTTTTGCGATGCATAAAATCTTTTTTTGTTTGGGTACAAATTGGGTCTATTAATTTTACATATTTGTGAAATTCTTAGTGTAACATAGCAATTATTTTTATAACCTGCCTACTAAGTACACCTATACATCTTCTTATTTTATTTATCTTTGCATTAAGGATCTCGTTCAGCAACTAAGAATATTGTTAGGCTTTCCTGTAGATTATCAAAATTTTTGAAGAATGTCTCTTAGAACTTTTAGTAAACAGTTTGTAACGGTATTTAATTATAGTAATATGCCGATAAATAATAATACCAAAAGAACTGATGATTGTGTAGCGAAATGTATATATCTGTATATCTCTCCTTATCACTTTATATCTCAAAATTAAAACTTATGAGGTTAAACATATAGATAAATGACCAAATGACAGAATGACCTAAGGCCAAACTCCAACTTTACTGCGCAAAAATTAAAAAAAAAGCGATCTAGAGCGCAACAATAGTATAGGGGACATGTGGCGCGCTTTGCTCGATCAAATTTAGAGTACGCCACAGTTGCACTGCTCAGGGCCATCATGGAAGAATGACGTAAGAGAAAGTAAGGGCTCTCTAATATTATCTGATATTACTTTAGTCAACTCACAGTGCAAGATTAGTTTTAAACTTTAACCGTCAGTTGGACCTCAGTTTCATAGCAATTGCTATTTGTCACCACTGCAAAAAATAGTCACAAAGACAGGGTGTCGCAATCAATAGAAAAGTGCTTAGTTTGGCCTGAATAGCGCTTTACCATCGTACTTTTAGGTAGTGGGACAATATCTCAGTTTCGTTACCTGTGTTTTGAGCGTTTAATTTTCCTTAAAATCTCTCTCATTGTTCTAATTTTCAATGAAATATGAGCACACACTTTCAATACGTACTATCATATGTGTGTACGCGTGCGTATGTTTGTGAAAATTCTTTGTTTCTGAACAAAAAACTACAGTATACAATAAAATAATACGAAAACAAAACAAATTAAATTCATTTCATTAAAACCAAACTATATTTTCACAAAAAACTTAATACTAAACATAACGCCCTGCGGATCTCAAAACGAGTCCCCTAATACGCATTAATTTTCCGGTTAATAATCTTGCTTAGCTAAATTAACAGAACCGAGAGAAAAACCAGTAAAAACAATCCATATAGAACGTCAACACGAGTCTTGGGGATCCGGTTATGTGACAAAAAAGTAGAACCAGTAAGTAAAGGCAAGGAATAGCAATTCTAAATTGCTTTGGGCAAATGTATATACAAGATTCAGACCGTGAGTGCTATGTTCTTGTGTTGTATTGCGGCATTCTGTTTGGATAATTAAATGTGAGACGCCTTTCACTTCTCATTGTGATTTCGCGAATGTCTACCGGTACCATACTGAAAGCAATGTACTTCCGCGACGTAAGACAATACATTTTCTTGATCCAGGCAGCTCTTAAATAATCCACACTTATTTTAAAAGCTAATCCGTTTTTTGTTTGTTCTAAGAAATCCTTTATGGGTATACGATATGGGACCGCGTCGCTTCATCGTCTTCATTTTACAAGAGTTACTTTGGCTTCTAAAGACCGTGACCATTTTTCCGAATACAGCAACTACTTGTGAGCTCCAGAATGCTCACCTAAATTAAAACTAGCGTAGGCATAATAAGATTGGGCCGACCACTGGCGACAAGTCACCCTGCTCCGGTGTTCCGTCCAACGAACGAAGGCGACCTGGGGTTACCGGTGTGCGTGCTTACGCCCTTCTGTCACCCCGGACGGAGTGGAGCGAGGAGTGCGCCGACCGTAACCCACTCCCCAAAAAAAGGGCATAATAAAAATCAAGACAACAAAAACCAAAGTGAAGTCATCCGGAAAATGATTGTAAGGAAGATATCATATACAATGATACCTCCCTTATAATGATTTTCAGTGTGGTGACAGAGTAAGAATACAATTCACCATCCCTTTTTTGCCCGTGGGTGTTGTAAAGAAAACGACTTAGGGATATAATATGCATATAACATCTATGCAAGAGAAGAATAACTCGAAATAAAACCCTATACCAACACGTCTGATCAGCGTGGTATAGTAAGTCAATTTCTTTCCCATTGTGGAGGAAACTTGAGCCCAACAGTGGGACGTATATCAGCTGTAATGATGATGATATACAATGAATAAAAGTCTTGCAATCTAGATAAAGCGAGGAAACGAGAATTTAATATTCAGTTTTTGTTTTTAAATGTAGCTTATTTAAATAACATCTGCACTGCACTGCACTGCACAGATGGCGTAGTAGTTAAGCCGGAAGCCCAATTTTCTGAGGGTGTTTGCGTGTGGTGGGTTTTAATAATGCTTTTAGTGTCACCGAAGTCACCGAAACTCATTGCACGCATTCACTTTCACACTCCCTTTATTTTCTTCGCGGCCTAGCTGTGCCCCTGCTATTGTAAAGGTCCATGAGCGGCAGCAACACTTACCATCACGTACTGCTTGTTCGTTTGTCACCATTCCCAAAAAAAAAAAATAAGATACCGACCTACAGTGCCAGTGTCAGGGGTTCGAATCCCACGCAGGACAACCCTTTGTGCGATCCACAAACTTTTGTTCCGAGTCTGGATGTAATGTGTGTCCGTTTATTATATGTTTGTAAAGTCCCCCGCAATACAAGGATTATTTCCTTAGTATAGGTGCTGTCTTTTTTTTAAAGAAAATGATTATTAATTTGTTTTTATTATTAATTTCTATATTTCAAAATATTACAACCAAAACACTAAATGCACGTAAGTTATTAATCAGTCTCACATTTCCTAAGTCTTTATTAATTTATATTATTTATTTATATATTTTATTATTATATTAATAATAAAGTCAAAGTAATATATTAATAATAAAGTCCAAGTATTATACGAATTATGTAGTTAAAATTTTTATTTCAGCGCACTGGTCTTAGAAACCATTTAATCCTGAGAAAATGTTTCTATTATATTTGTAACTAGCAACCCGCCCTCGCTTCGCTTCGGTTATAGGTTATAATCGTTTTACCCGCGTAGTTCCCGTTCCCGTGGGAATACCAGGATAAAATATAGCCTAGTTTATGCCCTGATATTATAGCTTTCCATTGATGAAAGAATTTTTGAAATCGGTCCAGCCGTTTTGAAGATTACCCGGAGCAAACAGACAGACAGACAGACAAAAATTTTTTAATTGCTATTTTAGGCATAGGTGACGTGCAAATAACCGTGTGAGCATGAAAAAAGCCTATTCGCACCGCTTCCTCGCGCATTGCACTATATCAATGAGATCATAGTCTCTGAACCTACACTCGACTTATTTTCGTGTACAGAGAGATGTTTCATGTGCATAGCAGAAAGTTATGTGGAGTCGCTGTCCATTGCCAGCAGTGTATGCTAATCCAAAGTTATTATATTATTAATCATTACACATATATGTATAGTAAAATAATTTTCTTTATGTTATAACTTATTAATATTTTTGTGATAACTTTTATTCTTTTTTTTTAACTCCTTCTTGTTTTGTATTATTACTTTTTATTGCGCATGGTACGCTGTTAGCAATAAAAAATAACTGAATGTTGAATAAATAAATAAATAAATAAATAAATTATTTTGACATTACAAACAGACACTCCAATTTTATTTATTGAATATAATATCTATACCAATAAATAAAATTGGAGTGTCTGTTTGTAATGTCAAAATAATAGGCTTTTTTCATGCTCATACAGTTATTTGCACGTCACCTATGCCTAAAATAGCAATTAAAAAATTTTTGTCTGTCTGTCTGTCTGTTTGTTCCGGGTAATCTTCAAAACGGCTGGACCGATTTCAAAAATTCTTTCACCAATGGAAAGCTATAATATCAGGGCATAAACTAGGCTATATTTTATCCCGGTATTCCCACGGGAACGGGAACTACGCGGGTAAAACGACTATAACCTATAACCGAAGCGAAGCGAGGGCGGGTTGCTAGTATATATATAAGATAGAAAACGTATTTATAGAGTAATAAAAATATGCTACGAACTAAGGGTCGAACAAATTGCTTGGTCATATCATAAATGTATGCCATTATTATATATAAGTACTGCTACACGAGGCATTTAAATACATATAAAGCCCTGGGTCGGACTATTATTTTTGTAATTTACAACAATTATATATTATAAAGACTACAAAAATAGCTTAGTGGTTAAAATATCGACTGATCGTGTGGGTTAGATCTCAGGCAGGGCAATAACTTCTGCGATGCACTCTTTGTCAAATTGTTGTTCTTTGTTTGTGTGTAAATTTACACCCGCTATTTCAAAAGAAACTATTTTTAACCGCACAATTGTGTTTCTGAAATAACTATATATCGCCAAGTGTGGTATTATTATTAAATACATTTACCGCTATACTTTTGAGGACTTTTGCTGTTCTTATTCTATAAACTCAAAAAACAAAACTCATACTTTACCTAATATTCAAGTGGAAATAAGACACTTATTATTTGTTTAGAGAAAAATATTTTTACATGTCATTATTCTGGTAAAATTTGGTTTTTTTTTAATGAAGCATAATATAATAGATTTTTCTTACGATATTTTGTAAAAAAATCATTTTCACATCAAAATTGATTAATATTGGTGTTTTTGTATTGTTTTTTTTTATGCTTATCAAATGATAAGCTTAACGACATATAAGATTTTTTATGTTTTAATGATAGAATATAAAAAACTAAAATATTTTCTTTTACGATTTAAGGTTGGACTTTGACCTTGAATAATTTTCCAATGAGTCGACTTAGCCAAAAAATCATTTCAGACCTTTTTGTTTTGTTGACCACTGAAGTCAAGGAGCTCTGCGCCGGTGGTCGACCCAACGACGAAGGCGACGTGCTATACGGGTGGGTTACGGGTGTGCGTGCTTACGCCCCACTGTCGCCCCGGACGGAGTGGTGCGAGAAGTGCGCCGAACGTAACCCACCGCGCAAAAAAAAGACCTTTATTGTAAACTAGCTTTTGCCCGCGACTTCGTCCGCGTAGACTACAGAATAAATCACCCTATGCACCATATCTTCTGTTTTTTTAACGAAATTAAATGATACGTGGCTTAGATTTTAAGATGGACCACCAAACTACCAAAATTGTGAAAATTGTATCGAAATCCATTCAGTGGTTTTTGTGTTATGCCATAACATACAGATTGAAAGACACCAAAATTCTAAAACCATTGTAAAGGGGTAAGGCTATTTTTTGAGCTTATACCAAACTTATAGTACCTCTTTATAAACTACATTAGCGGTTCTGCCCTCAGGTGCTAAGATGACCAGACTGCTAGGAGAGCTCACTCTCGAGCAAGCCACGTAAAACTGACCGTGCGAGAAGCAGTCTACCCTAAGATCAATTCCTGCTGTTTTTAGTGACTGACCCTGAGACTTATTAATCGTCATTGCGAAACAGACCTTAAGAGGGAACTGCAGCCTTTTAAACTCGAATGGGTACTCCGATGGTATAAGTGGTATCCGTGGTATATACACCGATTCACCTCGAGCACAGCCAGTAATTACAATGGCCTCTACTAAGTTTTTATGTAAGGCTTTCACACGCAACCTGGTCCCATTGCACAACTTAGGCGGATTGAGGTTTCGGAGTAGCATTACTGGAGCACCCACTTTGAGGATAAGTGTGTGAACCAGTAGACCAGGTGGGTTGAGTGCATTTAAGAACTCAACAGGATAGTGTATAGCATCATCCGTATGCACCTCAGTGTCCACAGACTTGTACTTGTATTCTACACCTTCGAATGACTTTAACAAAGTGTCATTAATAACTGAAGCCTGATCGTTCTTAGGTGTCAAAATTACACGTTCACACAGCCACTCCATGGATTTGTTGTGTAGGTTGTGAACATCTGGATATATTCGGGCTATTAGGTCATCAACGGTCGGTACAAGTGAGGCAAGATCTGATGGAATTGTAATCTTGCCATCAGTTTCTGGATATTCTCCATTTCCTATTTTAAGAAGAAGATCGGAGAATTGTCCAGCGCAAACATCACTCTTCAGGTGCACCCGCATATTTTTTTAAGGTGAAGCTTTTTGATTAGGGGCCAAAGACTTGATGCCTTAATGCAAGCCTTAACTTCGTCAGCTCGAGTTCCCCTCGGCACTACCGGCAGAGTCTGACGGAAGTCTCCAGCTAACAACACGGTGACTCCACCCATCATGTCATCGTTCCCTCTAATATCTTTTAGTGTTCTGTTTAGCGCTTCAAAACCCCTCTTATGCGCCATTGTGCTCTCGTCCCAAACTATGAGTTTACAATCACGCAGCACTTGGGCCGCATTACTCTGTTTTGAGATATTGCACAGTGGAGTTTCCACATGGATAAGGTTTAGTGGCAGCTTGAAAGCAGCGTAAACTGTCTTGCCTCCCTCCAACAGTGTTGCTGCGATTCCTGACGATGCGACAGCTAAGGCAATGCTACGATTACTCCTAACTTTTGCCAATAGCAAATTGATAAGGAATGTTTTACCAGTGCCACCAGGAGCATCCAGGAAAAAAATTTGCCCTATTCCTTTTTCAATATTGCCAAGGATCTTCTGGTAAACGTAAAGCTGTTCATCCGTCAGTAACTCCTCATTGCATGACACCACCTCTCCTAGGGCGCATAGATCATAATTGGTCTCCCTCAGATATTCTCTATTGTCCAAAGTCGCTGCAGATCTTTTTGGCTGAGGTAATCCGTACTGTGCCAAGTTTTGTCCTGCTTGAGCTAATACTGCATCCTCAATCAAAATCAAACATCTGTTGTACACCTCGTTAGTGAGGTGTACAACAGATACACAATCTTGCAACTCTCTTTCCAGTTGCCGTTTAATGTCTTCTGAGAGACTCTCTTTGTATTTCTCCCAAAGGCTTAAAGGATCAGAGAGTTGACAGAAAACTAACATTATTGTAAATAGCTCTCGCAATTTGAGAGGAGAATCGCATAATGCAGCTTCCTCTAAAGTGGTGTCCCAATGCTTGTCGTCTTCCAGCAGACCAAGTGCCTTACACGCAGATTGAAATGTTGGATGGAGGATTCCATTCACAGTTTTTAAGTCCTCAAAGGATGTCGGTCCTCTAACCTCATGGAGCAAAAGGCGTACGTGGTAGCACTCGGTGTTGTTTGGATGAATCGTATAGACCCTGCCCAGAGCGTGCACTTTTTTCACTCCGGGCCAGCCCTCAACATCTTTCCCTTTTTTCCTCCTTGAAAATTTTTTGCTGTTCCAGACATAGTAAGAAGGGACTTCGGAGTACTGCAGAGTTTTAGCGAAATTGTCTGTTTTGCAGATTTCAAAAAAGCCTAGGAGCGTTGTCTGTGGTGGATTATTTATCTTTTCTGACAAATTATTTGAGGTGAAGTATATTCGCTGACCGTTTTCAAGATGAACAGCGAGGTGTACGACAGGGGGGGAACCTTTCATGAATGGGAAAGCTTAAGATCCTCCAAACTGCTTCGGAACTGCTTATGTACCGGCCGCTTTCGTAGATTTTTACCTCATCTTTTTCATTCTCTAGAGTAAAGGCCGCTTGATCACTGCCCTTGTTCACGTACTTACAAATATATTTGATAGATTTAACAGAATTGCAGTACTCCACATTAATATGAGCATTGAAAGTACGTGACAGGACAGGATTGTAAGGCACCACCCAGCGGTTGTCCAACTCTATTTCATTAATTTTTATTGTGTTACCACCGTCAGCTGGAGACCTCCTCCTATATTGCGGATATCCATCGTCTCCTGTCTGGGTGTCCTTGAGAAACGGTCGAGGGTACCTCTTACTGCAACTGCCATCTTTCATGCAGGGCGAGTTGTAATTTAAACTTCCGCAAGGACCATGTATCATACTGGCCTTCACAATATCGTAGAGGAGAGGGTCTTGCTCAGGGTCAGGTATTTCTGCACTAATAACATTGTCGATCTTATCTGGGGTGATACGCTGCTCTAGCCATAGCAAGATGTGAATGTGAGGAAGACCCCGTTTTTGCCATTCTACCGAGTATATAAAGCAATGCATTCCCCCAAATAGATTGCCTTTGGTAAGAAGAGCCATCATCTTTTTCACCTTTAGGTGGAATACCCTAGCTATAATATCGTGGCGATCGTGTGACTTTTGGGCAGGTAAAAGTATATCTGTGATGTCTTTCCATCGGGGGTTACACGTAAATGTGATAAAAAGATCAGGACGACCGTACTGACGCACGTATGTCATAGCGTCTTGTGTACGCTCGTGCATATAGCGTGGTCCCCCGGTAAAAGATGACAGGAGCACCACCTTCTGACCTAGCTGCTGAACATCAACATCCTGCCTTCCTATGGCATCCCGCAAGTGTATATAACTGTCAGCCCTCAGCTGCGCCTGGTTGTTCCTGATATAGGTCAACCTTTCCGTCTCTATTTTGGCGTACATGTCCACTAAAAACTGACTAAAAAGGGAACGGAAATACACCAAGTGATTATCTTCTCCTTGTCTAATCATTATACGAAAAGAATAGAACCTTGCAGCTGAAATTGTATTTTTAAGTATTAATTTGGTCTCAGGATCACGCTGAGGTAAAGAAATGGAGTACCCATCCTCGCCACGGCAAAACAAAAGCGGATACTGCAGGGCGTCATACGAACGGTGAATCTCGCTAATGCGCTGCAATGAATTATCGTGGCTCTCAAGGATAATGTCTCGTTTCTCAAATTGCTGACCAACTATTACTAATGCCACCTCATTTGACGTAGGAGCATTAAAACGACCCCTGTGATTCTCCGGCGGTTTCTTCTCAGCATTAATGACTACTTTAAATGGTTTAGACGTTTCAGGCACCTTGTCCAGGGTGATCTTCAAGTCTCTTACATAAGTATTAAACGTATGTAGCATTCTCTGCAGTTGCTTGACTAAGCCGGGTTTTACTTCGGGAAAGATACTGCACCTCAATTGTACTTCCCTGTCATCTTCGCCAACAAAATATATTTGTAAAAATTGTGGTTCCTTTTGAGGAGCTGGCAGCAAGCTTCCCACCAAATGGTATACCTGGCCCTGAACTTTAAAAGTTGGCATAAAACCGTCTTTTATTATTTGTTTTGCTCCGAAAGAAGTCATTTGAAAACAGCTATTATATTTACGAATACGGTTCATGAAATGGTCGTGTTCTGGATGTATATCCATTATCAAACTGTAGAGAGGCTCAGGTAGCTGTTCATAAGGCGGGAGCTGCACCTTACCAGCACTGCAGAACATGCCGGGTGGCTCCTCCTTCCACTTGAGAGCATTACACCAATGGCACTTGTTGTTCATGGCACCCAAGGATACAGTACTGTCCGTCTCATACTCTATATCAAGATCATAGGCCATGCCGGAGTGAGCCTTGGTTTTCCAGGAGCGTCCTTTCCTTTGTACTCCTCTTCCAGGATTATTTTGCTCATATAGAGACTGTGCCGCCCTGTGTACCTCAGGGTGAGTTTTCTGGTATCTGGCCACGGCAGCACGGTGAACTGCTGGGTTTGTTTGCGCATATTTTTTTGAAGCGTTTTGAATTTGTTTTTTCCGAGTAGCGTCGGTGCATCTGGCACGACGTTTCTTGGAGCATTTAGTAGGAAAGATAAGAGATTGATACTGAGATACGTCATGATCTGGTTCTAATATGGGCGGTGAATTAGTAGGCACTTCATTTCTTCTCGTAGTAATCTTCTTTGCAACGACGGGGAGAAGTGAAGAAGGGGAGGCGGTCTCGGCCATTGTCGCAGTCACTTCACTACGGACGTAAACATCGAAATGGCCACGTGACATATCATGTGTAAAGCGTAGTCGTCCCACAGGGTTACCTGTAGTACCAAAATAAGAATACTTTGAAAATTAATTTGAAAAAAAAAAATTAAATATATAGTATTATAAAGTTAATGAAAGAAAAAAAAAATAGAAAAATATTCGAAAATGATTAAGAAAAAACAATTTGAAAAAGAATAGTTTTTTTTTAAATATTAGCAAAACAATTTGCAAAAGATAAGAATATTTTGAAAAGCAAAGTTATGCACAAGGAATCAAGGCAATTAAAATAGTAGTATCATAAACTTAATAAAAGTAAAAAAAAATGGGAAACAATATTTGGAAATGATTAGAAAAGCAATTTGGAAAAGAATAGATTTTTTTGGAAAAGATTAGCAAAACAATTTTTAAAAGATAAGAAAGAATATTTTGAAAAGCAAAGAATTGTGCTGAAAAGCACAGTTTTTAAAAGATACTGTTGCACTGAAAAGTACAGTTTACTTGTATGGTATAATCTATCGCAGCGTTTGCGCTGGACGTGTTATTAAGACCAAGGTTGCAATTATAATGTGTGGGGCCGTGCTTTTTTTTTTTTTTTTTTTTTTTTTTTTTTTGTGTGACTTAGTTGTTAGCCTCAGATGGCTGTGACAACTTTACCCGGACTGTTGGGTGAGCGCTGAGGGCTCTCAACCCGCAAAGTGGGGCCGTGCCGCCTCGCGCTGCTTATATACCCTCCGGGGAGATTGGCGTGCGCGACTCTTTCATTATTGCTGAAGCTACTTAAGGAAACCACGAAAAAATAATAAATATCCGAATATTAGTTTTAATATACGGTGAAAAAACTTGTTCAAATACGAATAAAATGCAAAATTGTGTTTTTCGCATATATAATTATTATTATAGTCAAACATTTCGTTGAAGTCAAACACTTTCATCGACTAATACGATAATTTTGTTTAACAATAGCATCAACCTTGTGTGATAGATACGTATTCAATCAAGTTTTTTTTTTAGTGTAGGCATCTGCCAAAAGTAACGAAAGCAAAACTTAGTTTTATGACTTAAAAGCAACGATTTTCCTCCCATTTCGAGGTGATTTCGAAAAATCAAAAAAAAAATTGAAAAAAAAAAAAAAACTGAAGCCTGATCATAATTACCTACTTACATGTCAAGTATTTAATAATTAAAGTAACGGTGATAGGCAACTTCAAAGCGAAAATATAAATCCATTTTATTACCGTTCCCTTGGGAATTTCGAAAAATCCCGTCTTATTCCTTGCCTACTTCATAATGGGGAAATAATTTTATACACTTATTATACTTAATATACTTAACAATAGCTACGAAAGAAAAAACAAACAATATAACTTTTAAGCAAGGATTTTCATCATATTCCGAGAGATTTTCAAAAAACCCTAAAAATGGTTTTTAGTTATCGTAATAACCTACTTTTAAGCTGAATTTCAAGTCTCTAATAAATAAAGTTACGGAAATAGGGCAACTTTAAAGCGAAAATATAAGTAAATCTTTTTTTATTCCCGTTCCTGTGGGAATTTCGAAATATCCTGAAAATTGTTTTTTGTTTTCATAATCACCTACTTATATGCCAAATTTTAAGTTTCTAATACATATGGTTACGGAGATAGGGTAAATTTAAAGCGACAAAATATAAATAAATCCTTTTTATTCCTGTTCCCGAGGGAATTTCGAAAAATCCTAAAAACGGTTTTTAGTGATTGCAATCACATATTTATATGCCAAATTTCAAGTCTCTAATAAATATAATAACGGAGATAGGGCAACTTTTATAGCGAAAATATAAATCCTTATTATTCCCGTTCCCGTGGGAATTTCGAAAAATCCCGTCTTATTCCTTGCCTACGTCATAAAGACAATATCTGTGCAAAATTTCAGCTTCCTAAGTCCAAGGGTTTGGGCTGGGCGTTGATGAGTCAGTCAGGACTTTAAATTTTATATATTAAGATCGTTAAATTCCCTATTTAAAAAAAAAAACTGTGTTATTTAAATGGGCAATCAAAAATCACAAATTGAGAAAGAAATTAATAAATTATTTAGCTCACCCGATTATATTTCTTTACTTAACTTTTCTTACAACTTATAAACTACTGACTTTTAGCAAGCAATAACACGATTCAAGTAGTTTAAGACAAACTTAACGATGCCATGTTCGAGCACTTCTGCCTTGCATATTCTGAGCGACACACTCTTTGAACTAACATTAAGGTAAAATCTCGTTAACTATAAGCTGTGTTTTGAATTTATATTACCTAAACTAACGTATTGATTTTTTTAACTGTACTAAAATCTAGTTTTTAAACTAACGTATATAGTAGACATACTTGGTTATAATTACGTTAACAGGGATATTTTTTGGAGGGTGGATCAATTCTCTGTCAAAGAGATCTAGCTTTGAAACCAATGGTACAGACGAATTTAAAAATACATAAAGTTCTTTGACATTTTAATAATAAGCAAATGTAATATTTAATATGGTAATAATAAGCAAATCTCTTGAAGAAATTGTGTACATATTGGAAAATACCTCCGAGCTTTTATTATTACCAATGGTTTTGGAAATCATTTGGAAGTTTCAGAAGAATTAGACTTATTTGTTCGTTCAGTCTCTACTACCGGCAAAGGATAACGGTAATCTAGGATTAAATCAAACATTTGAAAGTGCTGACTGTATTTAAAATAATATACAAGGTTCCTTTTTCCGACCCGATTCTGATTGTAGATGTCAGAAATATTGATTTTTTAACTGTACTAAAATCTAGTTTTTAACTAAAATGGCGTCAGGTGAATTGTATGTCAAACGCAACCTGCGTTTGACATACAATTCACCTGATGCCATAGAAAATGTGGGATCTGTAAAAATTTGCTAAGGGATAAATAAAAGAATGGGTATCAGCGCTATCCCTTAAAACACATACTGTGCTCGCCAACCCACCCGCTAAACGTGGTGATTATGCCATTTTCCTCCTTATGTCTTATGTTTAAAAATAGAAATCAATGGTTATGGAATCTTATATTTTGTGGCTTATTATTACATTTATAGTCATTAAACCAGTTTTTATCTGATATCAAAAAAGGAGGTTCTCAATTTCTTTCCACCGATTATTCTAAGAGGCTTGGATCGATGTGGAAAATTCTTTTTTCTGTTCCATAGGTTATATTTTCCTATGTTTATTAGGTCGAGATTTGATATTGAGATCTATAAGTAAAAAGCGAAATGAAAGATATTTTTAACCCCCGACGGAAAAAGAGGGGTGTTATAAGTTTGATGTCGATGTCTGGCTGTGTGTATGTGTGTGTGTGTGTGTGTGTGTCTGTCTATGGCATCAGAGCCCTCAAATGAATGGACGGGTTTCCATGAAATTTTTTTTTTATTTGAAAGCCATTTTCCTGGCGGTGGTTCTTAGCTATGTTTGGGTAATATCGGTCTAGCAGTGTGAGAGTATCAGCTCTTTTCCCAAGTGATGTAATGGTGTATGAATATGTTTTTACCTGCTTAACGAATGCCAAGTATACTAACGTTGAATGACAATTAATTAATAACTTTGACCTGAAGCTGCAACGAGAGTGGTCTCCAGAGACCCAAATCATCGAAATCTCACAGCAGATGTATCGTACTTTGGGTTCAATAGATTAGTTTCAATGAATAGGTACCTTGCAGGTTATGATCTACAATGCGATTACGTTGACCTGGTACTACAACCTGGATGGTCTCCAGAGAACCCAATTCTTCAAAATCTCACAGCAGATGTATCGTACTTTGGGTTTAATAGATTAGTTTCAATGAGTAGGTACCTTGCAGGTTATGATCTAGCAATGCGGTCACTTGACCTGGTACTACAACCTGGATGGTCTCCAGAGAACCCAATTCTTCGAAATCTCACAGCAGATGTATCGTACTTTGGGTTCAATAGATTAATTTCAATGAGTAGGTACCTTGCAGGTTATGATCTAGCAATGCGGTCACGTTGACCTGGTACTACAACCTGGATGGTCTCCAGAGAACCCAATTCTTCGAAAACTTGCAGCAGACATATCGTGTTTGGATTCAATATATTAGTTTTAATATGTAAATTTCTTGCAGGTTATAAGTTTAATGTCGATGTCTGTCTGTCTGTTTGTGTGTGTCTCCGTATGTGGCATCGTAGCTCTCGAACGGATGGACCGATTTTGATGTGGGTTTTCTTCTTTTGAAAGCCAGTTTCCTTGCGGTAGTTTTTTGCTATGTTTAATATCAATGCAGCAGTAAGAGTATCAACTCTTTTCCAAAGTTATGGAATGGCGTATGATTACTCGATTAGGTGCTTTACGCGTGCTAGTACACTCGTTAAATGACAATTAATTAATAATTCCTGTTGAAGAGAACGTGATACTTTTTGTATCGGTTTAGTTTGTGTCGGGGTTTATTCAAAATTTTCAACTTTACCTTTTATTAAGTAAAAAAATTAAGCCTTCTGATAACTCTGAGGAATTAAAAAGCGAGAAAAATAATATCTTTTGATGTTGGTGCCTCCTATAAACTACTACCGACCGATTCATATGTAAACTTCTACCTAAAGCATAAAAGATACTTCTTGCTTTTTAAATACTATGTATTTTTAAAGTTTTTTTTTTTATTTTTCGCTTATTTTAAATCATGTTATGTTATACAATTATATACATTATGTAAAGATTAATCTTAAATGAACTACTGTCGCATTGAATTTTACACCAATATTTTTGATGGTTACTAAACGATTAAGCTCTTATCCACTAACCCTAACGCTATTAAATACAATAATGTTCATTTAACGGAGTCGGACAGTTTTCAGTCTTCGCATTTATAACTAACACAAAGGTGATAACGTTAATTTGTATATTGCCTGAGACGCTTCTAACATTTCTCATGTCTCAAAACAATAAAGCTTAAAACACTGCTAAAATACGATGCAACGTTGTTCACCAATCATGCCTTTGTGAAGCTTTGCTACAGTTGGTGACATAACCTCCAGATAGTAAAATAATTAAATATCTACTTACCTGTGTGTTAGAGGCTACGAATACTATCAACCCTTACCTAGTTCATCGGTAGCGTAAAAGACGTATAAGTACTTTATATTAGGGCTGTTGATAAAGTGTTGATAATAATAATAAACTTTATTGACTCCAAACAATGCTACAATAATGATAGTTTCTAGTCTATACAGATAAGTACTTACAAACTATTTTGTGAACACTAGCGTCTAAACTAGACCGAGCCTGTATCTCAGACACTAGTTTCTTCCCATGGCACTATATATACACCAACACTGAGTAAGGTTAATTTTTAAATTTTACAATTATATTTAAACATTTGAAATCTAAAAACGTTCTAAATATTGCGGTTTACCAAATAGTGTCCCTGCTTCTGCAAGTACCCCCTTTCTACAGAATATTATGTTAGTGGTAAATAACACCAATATCGAAGTATGGATATTATTATTTTAAAATATCGACTTGTTACTCATATTTTTGTGGACGATATATCGATAGTTCGATACAAAAATATATAAGATATTTATTTCAATAAATTTGTTGTTTTATCGTTCCTTGAAATTGGAAATTGAAATTCTATTGTTAATTGAAGCGATAAGTTTTAGACATTGAATTTAGTGGCAAGAAACTTAGATAAATTCATCTATTCTCTGAAAATATTTTAAACGCTTGTAAGCACGATAACGAATATAAAAATCTAATTATAATAGTGATAACTTTTACAATAAATATAAATTTATATAACGTTAATTATTATTTCATAATTCTATGAATTGATTGTTTGTCTGAAAGCTGTAAAATAGGTAGAGAATCCAAATAATATAAGAAAAAAAATTAATCACAGTTAACTAGTTACGAGTATAATTTAGATCACCTCATTTGATATCTAAAGATCATCTTAGGTGCACGTAGTACAAAATCGACTATTGTGACCTTTTTAAGAGATCATTTTTAGGGTTCCGTACCCAAAAGGTAAAAACGGGATCCCATTACTAAGAGTTCGCTATCTGTCCGTCCGTCTGTCTGTCACCAGGCTGTATCTCAAGAACCGCGATAGCTAGACAGTTGAAAGTTTTACAAATTATGTATTTCTGTGGCCGTTATTATAACAAATACTTAAAATAAAATAAATATTTAAGTAACTACTAAAATAAATATTGTACCAATAAAATAAATATTTAAGTACACACAGTATTTAAGTTACCCATACAACTAACGCGATTTTTTGGCCTTTACAAATAATGGGTACGGAACTCTTCGTGCGCGACTCCAACTCTCACTGAGCCGGTTTTCTTTATTCTTGTCCCACTGATATAACATTAGTCTATTATATAGCGAAAAATAAATTGGACTATATTATTCTAATTTTTTCTAGTTCATATACGTTTTAGTGTAATTGAATAGTGATTAGGTGCCGAAGTGAAAGGGTCAATTTTGTTAGACCGCACAATTGGAAAACATGGGATATACATAGGCGTCCCATACCAATTATCGCTCGGGCTGGACGTATTGTCGTTGGTCAAAATAAAAAGCGACCATTTTAGATGCATGTATTTCACACCAAAGGAGCAAAGTTGGCCAAATATACCTTAGCAATAATCTTTTAAAATAATCCGCTGGCAAGGAATGAGTCGTGACATTATAGCTGTTCGTACTTCGCCTCCACATGACTTAGCTTAGCGACCATAGTAATAAATTGAATTTAATATCGAGTAATTTACTGTTTCCATGATTTTATCTTGTTAGATCTCCTTATATCCCTTAATGACCCGTAAATAATCTTCAAGTTAAAAAGAAGGAATGAGTAATTATATTCTTGTGGCGCTAGACGCAATGAGCATATGGCAATCCGGTTTTTGCAATAGTTATAAACTGGTTAATTCGTCTCGAATGGACCAATATTTTTGGAGGATCGGTTTATGTGATGTTGCCGTTTAAGTATTGATGCTATAATAGTAAAGTTAGATTGCACAAGAGTAAAATGTCAAATAATGCGGGGAACCAAATACTGTGCAAAATAATACTCATTCGGGTTTCAGCAGACTTCGTCAACACCAGAAGCACGTGCCTGAAGGGAGAAGAAGAGAAGATGCGGCGCGCGCCGTCCTTTCGTCACCCTGTACGGAATGGACAGCGTGTACACTGACCATAGCCTACCCAAAAAAAAAATGCCAGCTAGTAAGCGAACCAAATATCCGTTATACCTTTCGAGTGGAGTACATTCCTCCAATAGATGGTGCCCCATATATATTTGGCATTGAACGACCCAACCATTACTCTGAAACTACTGTGAACTGTATTGTAGATTATGAAAGATTGTTTGACTACGATCGCCAGCCTACCAGTTTCTAATAATAAACCAGTTCATAAGAGTGATAAGTCGTCATGCCTACAAGAGGGATTGACCAATGTTAGATACATTAATAGAAATAACAAAAAAATAAAAAAAAATCTTGTGTCCAGAATGTAACACAGACATCATCAGATTTCATTTGATTCGATCAAATTTGTATAGCTGGAAGTCTATCTCTGTAAACATTATCATTACTAAAACATTTTAATAGCTTTTAAAAATTCCCTCGTCGACTTATAAAGTTGTGCTCGTGGTAGATTAGGGCAATAACTCTCACGCAACTTCAATTTGAGGGTGAATTAATTTCGAAGTTTTGCCAATTTTTTTGGTTAATCGATTGGCGTTAGGTATGTAAAAATTCTAACTTTTCCATTTCTACATAAGTTACTCTAACCGACTTATCACAAGTTACAGTAGATTATAAGTTTTTCTTTTTCATTTCTTTTCTTACGGTGCGAATCACTTAAAATATTTATTTACCAAGAGGAAATAGCTCGATTATTATTTTTACTTTATTAATACTTATGAAATAATATTAGCCATGAAAATTGTTATTTTAAACGTTATCGCACTGATGAGAGGTAACAGTCATTGATTTTTTTTTCTACGTGTCTTTAAAATAAGACGTAGGTACACGTGATAAAATTCGGAATGGTTAGGTAACACTTAATTTAAAGGTTTAAAATTCTATTTTTCTATTAAATAATAGAAACTAGAGTAAGAAGAAGTAATTAGTTTCAACCTATCAGTAATTATAATTAGTCATAATTATTAATGTTCAACGATGTTACCAGTGATGATTTATGGCACGGAAACGTGGTCCCTAAATGTAGGTCTCATAACTAAGCTCAAAGTCGCTCAGCCCGCTATGGAACCGGCTATGCTCGGAATTACTCTGCAAGTTAAAATTCCAAATACGGAAATCCACAGAAGAACGGGTGTAACCGACATAGCATAAAAAAGTAGCACGCTGAAGTGTCAATGGGCATGCTACTACGCTCGAATCGAATCGACGAATCGACAGCCGCTGGGGAAGAACCGCCCTTGAGTGGTTACCACATATCGGACGACGCAGTGTAGGACGTCCCCCCACTAGGTGGACCAACGACCTGGTGACAGTTGCTGGGCATTGTTGTATGCAGGCAGCATAGGACCGCACTCTGTGGCGTAAAATGAGGGAGGCCCACGTCCAGCAGTGGACGGCGATAGGCTGAAAAGATGATAATGAATTATTGAAAAAAGTTTGAGTATAGCTACTTATGTACCCACGTAAAAAGATATGCTTTGTTGCTGTAATAAGATCAAAATCTTTCCAAATATTTTATTATCCTTCGTTTTATCCTACATTTGCAGAAAATAAAAACACTAATACCTAAAAGAAAAAGATATTTATAATACATTTAAAGTCTTATTATAACACATTATCTAGTTGACATTTGTGACGGTGTACGCGCGTATCGTAAGAAATATTGACCAGCTAACTTCAGGATGTCGGTTTTTCGTGACGGTATGCGCGAGGCGAGTATCGTAAAAATTTTCTCTCATAATTTTTCCTTAATGCCCCCGAAGAAGTATCATCATCATCATCTTGCTCTTATCCCAATTACTTGGGGTCGACGCAATATGTCATCTGTTTTGACATATTGCAAAAAGTTTCGGCAATGACTTTTATGACCGGCCGCCTGCCTGACGTCAACCCTCCTTGGGAATGTAATCGTTGACCCAAATGGTACCAGATGGAGTTAGGCCGGGTCAATCTAGGGCTCTTAGTCGTCTTTTACGACACCCACGAGCAAAGCAAGGGTTGGTAGTATTCGAAGCCGCTACCACACAGCACTGCACAATGCCCCCGAAGAAGTATAACTTCAAAAATAATTTAAATGTTCAATTATTTATAAAAATTTAGAATGGATCAAGGCTATTTTGTCTAGTAATGTACTATTTATACATTCTCGGTGTGTACACCAGAAGCTACATTTACAAAAGCAGTTCAAAAGAAGCTTTCTTGAATAGAAATGATGAAATTAATTACCAAAAGATTTTCGACTAGCCCTAACACAGCTATAGACTTAGTTATTTGAGCTACTATTAACTAAACATTAGTATTTGTAAATCGGAATCTCGCCTTTAATTCAGTCAACCCTAACCAAACACCGCCAATTTTCTAATCAATTATTAAGTAACAAAATCGGTAAAATTATGTTTATGAACATTATTTTATATAATATTGAATCAGTGAAAACTAAATTATTTATATTATTACTTACATTAATTTTTTATTTAATTCAAAAACACAAAGTTTAGATAAACAACTACTATGATAAATAAAAACTACTAATTTTGAACAATATTATATTTGTACCAAACACAATTTTGAATCAAAATTAGTTTACGTAGTTTTAATATTGCTTCCATATCATCTAAGAATTAAAATTCACTTGTATTAAATTACGACTACAACTAAAATATTCATAATATCAATGATGAAATAGGATTTACTTTGCTATATTAATTGGATGAATCTATAAGTTTGTTCAAACACCTTTAGCGTTCTCAGATTGAATTAAAATATGTCTAATATGTATTTTGAAGTGTCACGTAAACACCATTTTGATGAAACCTTTAAAATACATTTTACGTGATGTATCATACAAGAAAATGCTTTTATAAGGTACCCCTACTTTTAATGTAAGTGTTCAAATCTTTAGTGGCAGGTAATATAAGAGATTTATGATATAAGTGTATGTCACGTACTAGAGTAGAAATTATTATCAAATATATTGCATGTTAAAAACAGTGCTACCTTAAGGGCTATGTTTCGATGTAACTCCATCCACTACTTGACGTAGACCTTCTTCATGGTTCACATAAAAGTGTGATTCTATGCCGCTTGCATCCAACGACTCCCAGTAACTTTTACTAAATCGTCGGTCAACCTAATGGACAGACATCCCAAACTGCGTTCCCAGTTATGTGCTCGCCACTTGAGAATCTTTCTTCCTCAGCGGTTTTCGATTCATCGAGTGATGTGGTCTTACTCATTGCGACTTCATCGTGCTAATTCTTCATACTAAGTCGGTTACACCCGTTCTTTTGCGGATGCCCGCGTTTCTGATTCATTATTATGTGTTTATAGTAATATTCTGTATAAATTTAACCGATCAGCCAATAACTTTGAGCTTCTACAAGCTATATAATCTCTTCTCTCTCAGATAAAACGCGAAAATGAACAGATTTGTATCGCCGATAACCGAGAAAGCTTTACTGATATTTGATTCTTGAATAGTCCTCTATTAGTATCAGATGTATAGTATCCAGGGATGTTCAGTCCTAATTTAGTTATCATCTACTTAACAAGTCATGATATCTACCAATAATAAGAAAAGTCGTGATCAGTTTTCATACTGCAACGAAAAAATATTAAAAATATTGTATAGAATTATAGGTAAAGCTATTTTTAACTACCTAGATCTGCATTATCATCACTCGTCAAATGGAACTTTGTCAAGCTCTGGCTTATATGAATAGGTTTTACTTGTAATAAGTAAAATTGTCGGAGTTTAAAATTTAAATTCTTTGTTTTGTCTATATTCCTAAAAAAACTGTAAAATGAGCAAAAATAATTGACACGCAAACTGCCAGTGGCAGATAATACCAATATTTCTCACTTAACTCCATCGCGAAGTAGGTTAAATTAAAAGTTTTTCCATTTCTAAGTTAAATAATTTCAGGATTGATAAATGAAATGAAGAAATCATGCTAGCATAGTATTCTGTATAGCGGATATAAAAAATCATATTTCTGAAGACATATTACTTTAAGGAACGTAGAACAGATTGACCTGAATAAAATGAAATATTAAATTTTTCTCGTCGTCAATTTGAGCGACTAAGAAAAGAAAGGCAACGTGACGTGTTCCTCGCAAACTTTGAAAGAGGATAGATTGCAAAAACCTTTAGAGATAAAACCAAAAATTGGTATGATAATAGACATGGCTAGTACGTGCAAATCGAGTAAAACATCGCATCGTATGTTCTAAAGGTTAACAAGTAAAGGTATTAATTCTGTTAAAAATAATCCGATCAAAAACATAAACTTGAAAGTTGGCGGCATGTTTAATGTTCTCATTACCTATTATGATATGATTATCAACTTCATATTTAAAAGAATTAGGACTTAAATGAACGCCAAGTTCTGAAGGCAATTTTCAAATATAACTCATTAGAAAAACATGTAACGTACTTAGGTAAAATTAAAACATAATTTCTTGTTTATCTTTCTATTGCAGAAATATATTTTATATCCATACTAATATTATAAATGCGAAAGTAAGGATGTTTGTTTGTTTGTTTGTTTGTAACGCTTTCACGCTTAAACCACCGAAACGATTTCAAAAATTCTTTCACCAATGGAAAGCTATAATATCAGGGAGTAACATAGGCTATATTTTATCCCGATATTCCCACAGGAACGGCAACTACGGCGCGGGTAAAGCGACTGAAACCGAAGCGAAGCGTGGGCGGGTTGCTAGTATATGATAATTTAAACGCCAATAATCGGATTATTTACATAAACTAAACAACTTATGACCTAATGAACGTCAATAGTTGACTTAACTAGAGATTGCAGATACCTATCTCATTTTCTCCCATATACGCCCGTAGACTACCGTACGTAGACGTAGACGCACTGTTAGACTTGAACCTTCTCCACGACAGAAGGAAAATTGATCTACAATACCTCGTTGGTCAAATGTGTTGATATAAGGTTTTATTTCTCGAATTTTTATTCTCTTGCATAAATGTTATAAGTATAGGTGGATTTGGTTTTTTTATTACGCGAGGACGTCGTCACATGGGAGTTCAGATGCTAGTTACTTTATATTTAATTAATCGATTTCTATTCCTTATATTATATGCAAGTATTATTTTTATATTGTACAGTTCTATTATTATAAGTATTTGATTTGCAGGTCAAAAATTGATGCTTTTAGGTGGAAGAGTTTTTGTCAAAAGGCTCCAAATAGTTCATGTGAATAATGGACATGGTACTTACTACTTGTCAGTTCTCTATGCTTGGAATTCGCTTGACACACTCCCTCGTTTTCCGATAAAATCATTATAATAATAACAATAAGAAAATAATAATAAATTTATGAAATATTACTTATTCTTGGACTCTTTAATATATGACTAAAAGGTGCTGTTATTTATTATATATTTTTTTCGTGGGCAAGGCCTATATCCAGCAGTGGACGCTTTTAGGCTGATGGATGGATTTTATATTTACTGATTAAAATATATATTCTTACTAGCTTTTGCCCGCGGCTTCGCCCGCGTAAAAATTTACTTGCATATTGAACTATTATCGTAAAGAATATTATCGGCATAAGGAGTATTATATTTCTTAATTTAAGAAATACTAATAATTTAATATCTACGTGTCAATATTCATCCAAATCTGCTCAACAGCTTAAGCGTGATTGAGTAACAAACATCCAAATATCTTCACAAACTTTCACATTTGAATATTACTTCCAGCCTTATAGTTCAGATTGCCGTGCAAATACGATGATAAATATGCCTTTCTTTAGTCTCTGATAACGTACGTTTCCATTGGTGAAAAAAAAAATTATAGCAATCAAACACCCGCAGTTTCATTCACGTAGAAATTCCCATGCCAATACCGAGATAAAAAATGCCTATGTTACTCGCTGATATTATAAATTTACACACATGCCAAAAAAAAAAATAATATTAATCCCAGAAATATCAGAGATATAAATTGCCTATGTTACTCGCTGACAACATAGGTAGCTTTCCATTGGTGAAAGAATTTATAAAATTGTTCGACATCCCCCGGTATAGTTCTCGTTCCTGGGCAAATACCGGAATGAAAATAGCCTTTCACTGATAATATAGCTTTTCATTAGTGAATTAATTTTTAAAACCATTAAATTCCCGTGATTTCATCGACATTGTACCCGATCCCATAGGAATATCGCGATAAAAATAGCTTAAATATGTTACTCGCTTAAAAATAGCTTTCCATTAGTGAAATAATTTTAAAATCGACTTAATTCAGCCACACCGGGATAAAATATAACCTGGGATAAAATATAGTCTAAGTTATTCCTTATGTACGACTGGTAGACCTGATGGTAAAATATAATCAATATCGGTCCAGCCATTTTGAAGATTACCTGTAACGAATAGACAGACAGACAAAAAAATTTGGACCGTATTGTGTGAGCATAAATAAAACCTATTATTTTGATAGACAAACAGACGCTTGAAATTTATTTATTTGTAGAGATAGAAAATTGTAATAATATCTTGATTGTAACTTACTGTCTGGTAGCTGCTAGAAATATTACCACGCTTTCATTGTTCGAGGGTGTCGCAAAATACTACTAAGACAAAGATTTACATCGACCTGGACCGGTGATGCCGTCTGGCCAACAATGTCGTGCGCCAGGTCATAAAATGTTGCAAGAACCTTTGCAATATATCTACGATGGCAGAAGAGTACCTACATATCGCGTCGATCCAAAGTAATTAGGATAAGAGCAAGATAATGATGATATATCATTGGCTGGGTGTCTTCGACTATATGTGTTTTATCCTTTTGGGGCAGTCCAAAATTGTTTCTTAGTGAGTGCTTACCCCAAATAACCGATCGGTATACGAAATTTCACATTTTTAGGCCCGGTATCTTTGGCTATACACTTTCACCCTCTTAGGGGTTGAATTTCGGGGTGGACGCCGAGGCTGGCCGCATCCGCAGTGCGTTGACGCAGATCTGCGATGCGGCCATGCCCCAGGTACGGCGTCTGCCCCCGAGGAGGGGTGTCCACTGGTGGTCCCGGGAGCTGGCGGATCTCCGGGCCGCGTGTATCCGCGCCCGGAGGGCCTACACCCGCAGCCGGCGGCGCCATCGCGACGCGGAGTGGGAGGCCGTGCTTTACGAGGGCTACCGCAATGCGCGGTCGGCCTTCAGGCTGGCCGTCCGCTCCGCCAAGGACGTCAGTCGGCAGGAGATGCTGGACGGTCTCGACCGTGACCCCTGGGGACGCCCCTATCGCGCGGTGCTGAATAGGCTACGCGCGCGGGGCCCTCCCCTCACCGAGACTCTCCAGCCCGGCCTTCTCACCCGGGTCATCGAGGACCTGTTCCCGCGGCGGGCGGAACACACGCCCCCGGTCATGGCTCCGCCAGACACTGACCGGGAGGCCGACGATGACAGTGTTCCGCCCATCACGGAACCCGAGATGGGGGTGGCGGTGACGTGCATGCACGCAAAGTCTACCGCCCCCGGGCCCGACGGTGTTCCTAACCGCGTGCTGGCCCTGGTCCTCGAACACCTGGGACCCCGCCTCAGGGAGCTGTTCGACGCGTGTTTAGCGTCCGGACGGTTCCCTGGGTGCTGGAAGGAGGGAAGGCTGGTGCTCCTGCCGAAGCCGGGACGGTCTCCGGAGTCGCCTTCGGCCTACAGGCCTATCGTGCTGCTCGATGACACGGGCAAGCTACTGGAGAGGGTGGTAGCTGCCCGCATCGAGCGGCACCTCGTCGGCACGGGGCCCGATCTGTCGGACGCCCAGTTTGGGTTTAGGAGGGGTCGTTCGACGATCGCAGCTCTGTTGCGCCTGAGGGCCGTGGCGACTGAGGCCGTCACCGGCGGGGGAGTGCTGTTGGTGGTGTCCCTAGACATCGCCAACGCATTCAATAGTCTGCCATTCAGCTGCATCAGGGAGGCGCTCCGGTATCACGGGGTGCCAGTTTACCTGAGGCGGCTAGTGGCAGACTATTTGGAGGGGCGCAGCGTCCTCTGCACCGACCGAGCAGGGGACGTTGTGCGGACGCCCATGACGTGCGGTGTCCCACAGGGGTCGGTCCTCGGACCCACCCTGTGGAACATCGGCTACGACTGGGCGTTGAGGGGGAGCCTCCCGCCCGGGTTGGGCGTGATTTGTTACGCTGACGACACGCTCGTCACAGCCCGCGGTGGGACGCTAGAAGAGGCGGTAAGCCTGGCGACCTATGGCACCGAAGAGGTCGTCAGGCGGATCGAGGCACTGGGGTTGAGGGTCGCCCTGGACAAGACGGAGGCCCTCTTGTTCCATGGGCGCACTATGAGCCCTCCCATCGGCGTCTCGATCACCGTCCACTCGGTCGACATCAGCATCCGGGCCCATATGAGGTACTTGGGCCTGGTGCTCGACGGGCGATGGTGGTTTCGAGAGCATTTCCGTAGGCTCGCTCCGCGGCTCGTCGACATGGCGTCCGCCCTATCGTGGCTTATGCCGAACGTGGGCGGACCGAGCGCTGCGTGCCGACGGCTGTACGCGGGGGTCATCCGGTCGATGGCCCTGTACGGCGCACCGGTGTGGGCGGGGTCCATGACCGCCCGACTTAGGGCCCTTCTGTGGCGACCACAGAGGGTCATGGCGGTCAGGGCCATCCGCGGATACCGCACGGTGGCGACGGAGGCAGCGTGCCTGTTGGCCGGGACTCCCCCGTGGGACCTGGAGGCGGAGATGCTCGCCGGACTATATCGGCGGGTGACGGGGGTGCGAGCGGAGGGCGGTGTGGTCTCGTTAAGGGATCTCATCGCCTGGCGCGTCGACGCCCGCCGAGACGTCATCGCCCGTTGGGCAGTCCGGCTGGAGAGGCCTCGGTTCGGGGTGCGAACCGTGGAGGCCTTCCGGCCGGTGCTGATGCAGTGGTTGGAGAGGCGGCACGGGGTGCTCTCCTTCCGACTGGTGCAGGTTTTGACGGGGCATGGGTGCTTCGCCAAATACCTGCACAAGGTCGTTAGGAGGGAGTGTACATCGTCCTGCCACCACTGCGATTGCGACGAGGACACGGCGCGCCATACGCTCGAGGCCTGCGGGGCTTGGGCAGTGCAGCGCTGTGAACTCGTCGCAATCATCGGTACGGACCTGACGCTGCCGGCTATCGCTAGGGCGATGGTCGACAGCGTCGGGAATTGGGACGCGGTCGCAGCCTTCTGCGAGACAGTGATCTCGCGGAAGGAGGCGGCGGATCGCCTGCGTGAGGAGCGCAGCCTCGATGAGGAGATCCGCCGCCGGCGACTGGGGCGGCGCAGGCGCAACTATCTGCGCCTCATGCCGCCTTAGCCGAGGCCGCGGGTGACGTGACCGGGGATTAGTCCGTCACCCGCCGAGAGGCCGACCGCGTGAGGAAAGACCGATGTCCTACCCGAGGGGGGGACGTCGGTCGATGGGAGGGTACCCCAATAGGGGGTATTCCGTCGGGCCGACCACTGACGACAAGTTAACGCTGCTCCAGTGGTCGGCCCAACGACGAAGGCGACGTGGTTTTCGGGTGGGTCGCGGGAGTTGCGTGCTTAAGCCCCTCTGACGGCCCGGACGGAGTGGTGCGGAGGCGCGCCGACCGCGGCCCACCCACAAAAAAAAAAAAAAAAGGGGTTGAATTTCCAAAAATTCTTTGTTAGAGCTCGCTTATCCTTGCCAAAAATTGTTTCATAGTGCTTGGTAAGTGAGCACTAAGAAAATCTGGGGGTAATCCGAGAAAGCCGACCGTGTAATAAAATGATCCTTCCTAGGCTCAGTGATTTCGGTTAAACACTTTTCACCCCCTTAGGGCTAAAATTGCAAAAATCTCTTACTCCAAGAAAGGAAACTTTATACAAAATTCCATGTTTCTAGGCCTAATGATTTCGGCTATATATTTTGCACCCCTTTAGGAGTTGATTTTAATAAAATAATTTCTTAGAGCTCACTTACAACAAAAGAAAGAGAATTGCATAGAAAGTTTTACGTTCCTAGCTCCAAGAGTTTCGTCTATACGCTTTTCACCCACTTAATGATGATTTTCCAAAAATCCTTTGCTAGTGCTCGTGTACCCCAAGAAATAAGACGACGTAAAAAGAAAATACTTTCCCCTATTTCAACCCCTTATACCTATTTTTTCGCGATAAAAGTAGCCTTATATCCTTTCTCTAGCTTTAGTTCATCTCTGTACCAAATTTCATCAAAATCGGTTAAGTGGTTTCGACGTAAAAGGCTATATGCTTTTCAACCCCTATTTTTTTTTGGGTTGGGCTGTGGTTGGCGCGCTCCTCGCACCACTCCGTCCGGGCACCCCAAGAAATACGATGGTGTAAAAAAAAATACGTTTCTAGGCCCAGTGGTTTCGGCTGTATGTTTTTTGGTATTTTAGGGGTTGAATTTCATCCCCATGTAAATGGAATTTCCAAAACGCTTGAGCGAATATTTATTTATTTATTATTAGGTGCCTCAATACAAAGATTCGTGGTTTGATCATCGAAAATGACGAATTTCCATACAAAATGTCATCCCCTATTTCAACCCCTTATACCCATTTTTTTGCGACAAAAAGTAGCCTATCCTTTCTCAAGCTTTAGTCCATCTCTGTACCAAATTTCATCAAAATCGGTTTAGACGTGAAAGACTATATGTTTTTCACCCCCTTAAGGGGGTGAATGCCCAAAAATCCTTTGCTAGTGCTCGTGCACTCCAAGAAATACGATGGTGTAAAAAAAAATACGTTTCTATGCCCAGTGGTTTCGGCTGTATGTTTTTTGGTATTTTAGGGGTTGAATTTCATCCCCATGTAAATGGAATTTCCAAAACGCTTGAGCGAATATTTATTTATTTATTATTAGGTGCCTCAATACAAAGATTCGTGGTTCGATCATCGAAAATGACGAATTTCCATACAAAATGTCATCCCCTATTTCAACCCCTTATACACATTTTTTTGCGATAAAAAGTAACCTATATCCTTTCTCAAGCTTTAGTCCATCTCTGTACCAAATTTCATCAAAATCGGTTTAGACGTGAAAGACTATATGTTTTTCACCCCCTTAAGGGGGTGAATTTCCAAAAATCCTTTGCTAGTGCTCGTGCACCCCAAGAAATACGATGGTGTAAAAAAAATACGTTTCTAGGTCCAGTGGTTTCGGCTGTTTGCTTTTTGGTATTTTAGGGGTTGAATTTCATCCCTATGTAAATGGAATTTCCAAAACGCTTGAGCGAATATTTATTTATTTATTATTAGGTGCCTCAATACAAAGATTCGTGGTTCGATCATCGAAAATGACGAATTTCCATACAAAATGTCATCCCCTATTTCAACCCCTTATACACATTTTTTTGCGATAAAAAGTAGCCTATATCCTTTCTCAAGCTTTAGTCCATCTCTGTGCCAAATTTCATCAAAATCGGTTTAGACGTGAAAAACTATATGTTTTTCACCCTCTTAAGGGGGTGAATTTCCAAAAATCCTTTGCTAGTGCTCGTGCACCCCAAGAAATACGACGGTGTACAAAAAAATACGTTTCTAGGTCCAGTGGTTTCGGCTGTATGCTTTTTGGTATTTTAGGGGTTGAATTTCATCCCCATGTAAATGGAATTTCCAAAACGCTTGAGCGAATATTTATTTATTTATTATTAGGTGTCTTAATACAAAGATTCGTGGTTCTATCATCGAAAATGACGAATTTCCATACAAAATGTCATCCCCTATTTCAACCCCTTATACCCATTTTTTCGCGATAAAAAGTAGCCTATGTCCTTTCTCAAGCTTTAGTCCATCTCTGTACCAAATTTCATCAAAATCGGTCCAGTGGTTTAGACGTGAAAGCGTAGCAGACAGACAGACAGACAGACAGACAGACAGACAGAGTTACTTTCGCATTTATAATATTAGTAAGGATTATTAGGTGTCTTAATACAAAGATTCGTGGTTCTATCATCGAAAATGACGAATTTCCATACAAAATGTCATCCCCTATTTCAACCCCTTATACCCATTTTTTCGCGATAAAAAGTAGCCTATGTCCTTTCTCAAGCTTTAGTCCATCTCTGTACCAAATTTCATCAAAATCGGTCCAGTGGTTTAGACGTGAAAGCGTAGCAGACAGACAGACAGACAGAGTTACTTTCGCATTTATAATATTAGTAAGGATTTAAAAAGCGGTCACTAAAGTCTAACTTTTTATTAGCTGCATTAAAATGACGTTTCTAAATGTCATTCCGTATAATAATGTTGACAGCCTAATCTCAATAGGGATGTGATTCAGTTCACAAAAGTTTACAGAGTATCTAATCGTTCCATAGCTTTTTAAATAAAACTACTTTACGGATTTTATCGCGTTTGTATTTGATTTTTGATTACCCGACGTTTCGAACACTTTACAGCGTTCATGATCACGGATTCATCATAGGTGGACTAAGATGTCTCACGTCCAACACGTCATCGTTACTGCAGAAAATTTATAATTATCTACCCGATACAGAAATTAGTTATTAAGTATTGACCCAAATTTTGATACAAAATTTATTGCCAGTGTAAGAAGAAAATGATTCTATATGAAAAAATTATATTGTTTATGGTTAGTAATAATTAAACATTAAAATTAATAGTAATTATATTTAAAAACTAACTAATAATCTAGTATACTACCACCGGATCGGAACACGGTTACACTGAGAAAGATCCGGCAAGAAAACTCAGGTAACATGATGCTAAATTAAAGTTAATTTTGAAGGCGGCTTACTTTATGTTACTAAAAGGTTTTAATTTATAAAATTATCTTTAGTTATTATTATTGTGGGTCAAATCTATACAATATGAGCTCACGGTGTCTTGCAGTCTTGTGGTGGTCTTTTTGGATTTGTTTTTAATAATGTTTATAACAGGATCCCAGCTTGATGGTAACACCCAGCCATCCTCTCTATTGAAATTTTGGTGTTTTTTTATCTCAATAGCCTCGCGTACCATTCTAAGCAGGTATCGGTGTTCTTTTGCGAGGATTTGTGGTTTATCAAACCTGATGTTATGGTGGGCGCGGTCCTGACTATGTTCACAGACTGCAGACCTAGTGTCCCGGCGGTGCTTCACATCGGCTATGTGTTCTTTGATCCGAGTTCTTATGGATCTCTTTGTTTGTCCAATGTAAGAGAGACCACAGTCACAGTCAATATACTCCTGCATCTTGTAAAGGGATCTGGCACTTGACAGGTGGTAAGAATTGGCTAATCCTCTTCAGTGGCTTAAAATAAGTTTTAATGGAAGAGCGTTTCAGGATTTATTTACTCGCGTAAACATCAGAAATCATTACGTTCCATAGCTGACTCATAATGATCATACTAAATTCTATTTAATATTATTGTAAATAAAAGGCTGTATAAACGTTGATCCTTTTAGACATATACAAGGTAACACTCAAGAAAACGCTCTCTCAAGTTGGTAGTACTGGTTTTTGGTTACGGTGCTACGATGACGCTTGATCGCCATTTTGTTTAGGTTGCCATTCGCTCATTCGGCTTCATACTTCTGTTTTGAGTGCATGAATAACTTTGATTTGCCCACTGCGCGTTGTTTTTGTTATCATTATTGTTAAACTTATGTTACGTTGTGTTTGTTTTTCATTACCTGTTTTGGTTAATCGTGTTAGTTTTTTTTTGTTTGATACATTGAAGACATGGATGCTCTGCCGAGCACATCACAAGATGGAGACACATTTTTATCTCCTAAGAAAAAAAGGCCACGTGTAGCTCTAAGTGCAACTGAAAAACTTTGGGTCCAAAACGTTTACAAATATGTGTTTGAAGTGAAATCTTCAAAATCAAACATTGAAGTTCCAAAAACAAGTGAATGCGTTAACAATGTGGCTGAAGTCTTGGGAATATCCGTCCGCACAGTTTATTCCATTTTAAAGGAGCACAAGGAGAACGACAGCGAATCACCAAAACCTCCCGAAAAAACGGGCCCAAAACTTACATTTAAAGATAAACTTGATGATTTCACATTCACTGCTGTTAGACGAATTGTACATCAGTTCTTTCATAGAAATGAAATACATCGCAAAAGTTAGTTTACACATGTCGTCACTCATCTTTTTATTACGTTATGTATATTTTCTCCCATCCCATGTGTAATCTTAACCAATTAGGTAATAACTTTAATCATTTTTAGGTGCTGCAAGTTGTAAATGATGACCCAGGATTGCCCAACTTCTCGAAAGAGACATTGAGAAAAATTATGAAGCATCTTAATTTCGAATTCGCTACTCGATCACGCAAGAGATTATTGATAGACAAGATATCATATCATGGCGCCAGCGCTACCTGCGTTTAATTAAACAATATCGTAGGGAGGGAAAATACATATAAACTCATTTGCAAAAAAAACGGGCGGTTTTGATTTTCATTCATATTTAAAAAGATACAATACCAAAAAGGTTTCAATCGTTTGTACACGTTACTGGCCGGTTTTAAAAATGCTGTGGTATTTAAAAAAGTACGTTCTAAATTCCATTTTTCATTTGATGTTCATTTTTACAGAAAACCCCTTTTTATCCTACATTTTTGGCGCGAAGTTCCAGAAGTTAACATCGACTTTCATAACTTTTATTCAATTTTTATCGATTAATTTCATATCCTTGACTGTCAAAGCTTTATTTAATGCTGTTTGGCTGTATCAAAAATGGTAGATAAAGTGGTAAAAGCTACCAAAATTATCGCGCTGCTTGAAGAGCGTTGCAGCCAATGTTTCGTGGCTAGGAGGCTAAATGTTAGTCGCTCGACAGTCCAAAGGACCTGGCAGCGATATCAGGAGACTGGTTCCGTCGAGAGAAGGCCTGGTTCTGGAAGAAAACCATGTACCCAACCACGGGATGATCGTTTTCTTGTGAGTCGCGCATTGAGAAATCGCAAATCTTCGTATGTGGATCTTAAGAACAACCTCCAAGAAGTAAGAAATGTGCATCTATGGACGGTCAGGAGGAGGCTTCTCGCTGCCAATATACGCAGTCACCGCCCGGCCCGCGGCCCCAAATTACTCCGTGAGCACAAAGTTCACAGGCTTAGGTTCGCTAGAAATTGTGAATCATGGACTCAAGACGATTGGAATAGGGTTTTGTTCTCTGATGAAGCCAGGATATCTCTGTTCGGTGAAGATCGACGTCGGCGAGTGCTAAGAAGACAAGGAGAACGCTTTGCAGAGGCATGTTTCGAAGAAATCACACCTTATGGTGGGGGCTCTGTTATGTTTTGGGCAGGAATAAATTCAATGGATCGTACAGAGTTAGTCTTCATTGAAAACGGCTCACTGACTGGGCATCGATACATAACGGAAGTTCTAATTTCTCATGCACAACCCGCATTGGCCGCTCTAGGTGAAGACTCGATTTTTATGGACGACAATGCTCGCGCCCACCGATCCCGCGATGTTAATGCGTATGTGCAAGAGGTCGGCATTCGTCGTTTGGATTGGCCAGCTCGAAGTCCCGACCTCAATCCCATAGAGCATGTCTGGGACGTTCTGAAACGGCGTGTGAGATCAGTACACCCGGCTCCGCAGACCATCAGAGAGCTGAAGAATGTGATTACTGCGGAGTGGGAACGTATTCCGCAAGCAAGTATCCGGGATATACTCGCTAGCATGCCCAGACGAATTCAAGCTGTGATTTTAGCTAGAGGGGGTCACACTCGATACTAAACATTTATCTGCTTTTACTTTATTAAAGAAAAACAAACAAAAAAACTTTTTTATTTTCACTTCATGAGCATATGCACTACTAGCGTATATACACTACTAGCGAGGTTTAGCATTATTTCCTATAAATTGTATCTAAATTTTATGAAATACTGATGAAAACGATTATTTTCTTATTAATTTAGCAAATTGTGTGGATAAAACTACCTATAATTATCAAACAAAGAAATATTAACATTTGAAATGGTTCATTGCTTAGGTGCCCGTTTTTTTTGCAAATGAGTGTATTATCAAGACGAGACCTGGGTCAACGCTGGTACGTGTCAACTCTTAGTTTCTTCTATTTGTTCCCTTTTTGTTTTGATGTCAAAACTTATGATTCTTTTTTGTTCTTTTCAGGTCATACTACAAAAAAAACCTGGATTGACGGAAGTATTAAATCTTCTCGACAGGCATTTTTAAACGGCCTGACTACGGGATTAAAAAATCCCACAGGAAAGGGCAAACGACTCATAATTAGTCACATAGGCGGAGAAGAAGGCTTCCTGGTCGACGGACTTCTTATGTATGAAGCAAAGAAAGGTACAGAAGACTACCATGATGAAATGAACGCGGAGTGTTTCGAGGATTGGTTCGGCGGTATTCTACCTAAACTCAAGCCGAATGCAGTAGTCGTAATGGACAATGCGCCCTATCACTCTCGGAAGATCGAAACAATCCCGAAGATGTCGTGGACGAAAGCACGAATTCAAGAGTGGCTGACTATTAAAAATATTGCGTTTGAACCAAATATGGTCAAGGCCACTCTCATAGATATTGTGAAACAACAAAATCATACTGAGAAATATGCCGTAGACGAGATGGCTGCACAAAAAGGTATCACACTTTTAAGACTGCCCCCTTATCACTGTGAATTGAACCCCATTGAGTTGGTATGGCCGCAGGTAAAGAGTCATGTCGCAAACAATAATAAGACGTATAAAATGCAAGAAGTGAAAACTTTATTCCAAGAAGGAATCAAGAACGTGACACCGGCTAAGTGGAGTGACTGTGTGTCTCACACTATTAAAGAGGAAGATAAAATGTGCCACCTCGATCATATTATAGATGAAGTGACAGATAGATTTGTTATTAGTGTGACCGAAAGCGACAGCGACAGTGATTTCGAAAAAGATTAATTAAATAACATTATTATGACGTTTTTGTTTCATTTTGAATGTACCTCCCTATACTTCCACTAAAAAAGATCAATCCTCTAGTATAGTAATAATAATAGGTTAAAAAAATAAATTACAACTTAATAAATAATAATAATAACTAACTTAATAAATATTAATAAATAATCTCAAAAAAAACCAAACTGATTATTCATTTATGATTCACTCATTTAGCTACATCCCTATTTATTTTTCTCCAAAAACCGGCAACCCACAAAACGTCATTTTACTGCAGCTAATAAAAAGTTAGACTATAGTGATCTTTTTTTTAAAAAGATAACGCTCAGGACCAAGGATATAATCCTTGTATTGTAGGGGACTTTTCAAACATAATCAATAGACACAAATTACATACAGATCCCAGAACAACAATTTGTGGATCGCACAAAGTATTGTCTTGCGTGGCAATCGTTCGAAACTGCGACACTGGCATGGTAGGTCGGTATCTTAAACACTACGCCATCTGTACAGTCAAGTTTGCTAATAAATAATAATTTAACTTGTTTAAGTTGAAAATATTTTGTCAAACTTAATATAACGTTAAAGTATCACAGTTTAAAAGCTTATATTTTCATGTATTTATACTTTAATGTATTAATTGAATTGAAAAGGCTCCACGCCAAAATTATGCTTTTGTGTAACCAGTGCAGTGGACCAATGCTTTCCGACGAGGATAAGTAACTACTAACGTCTATTTCTACTATTTTATGACACTATTCTAATCTATACCAATAAGTAAAATTGGAGTGTCTGTTTGTAATATCAAAATAATAAGCTTTTTTCATGCTCACACGGTTATTTGCACGACACCTATGCCTAAAATATAGATTAAAAAATTTTTGTCTGTCTGTCTGTTTGTTCCGGGTAATCTTCAAAACGGCTGGACCGATTTCAAGAATTCTTTCACCAATGGAAAGCTATAATATCAGGGCGTAAACTAGGCTATATTTTATCCCGGTATTCCCACGGGAACAGGAACTACGCGGGTAAAACCACTAAAACCGAAGCGAAGCGAGGGCGGGTTGCTAGTAACCAATAAATTTTGAATAAGTATGTGTTTTAAGTAATTATAATCAGAACATAACATTTTGATACGATATAAAAACATCATTTTATTTTTAAAATAAAAGTAAATTATTTGTTTGAGAGTCTAAATAGTTTTATGACATATTAACATTTATATATTTTTATCTTTGCGCATAAATATTATTTTAATCCCACCGACTATATTTTTATCCGTAACCTAAGGAAACAAAGGTTTTCTAAAGTGTTGTTGTCAATAAAACACAACTACCAGACCCCATAATGCAGATTCAGAGTTCCTTATTACATATGCATTGTTATATCTTACCGAAGCGTTGTTGGCAACAACCCGACAATCGAACCTTCTTGTTTCAGATCCAATCAATTGGCGATCCCTTTTGGGACATGCTTGAATATTCATTGTTGAGGCATACTGATTGGATTTAAGATGTTCTTCAGATAATATTACAACTCTATGACTGCTATACCTATAGGAATTATGTAAATTTTCTGGCCCTTCTAAAGATTGGTTAACCATTTTAACTTTGCTTGCTTTGTGTAATTATTTCGTTAAACTATACATTTTGGATCCATCCATCCATCAACCCATAGACTTTCAATATTGAACGGAAGTCTTCCCACGAGGATTCCACTCGGAATGACCCTGTGCTACTTGCATTCAACGGTTCTCTGCGACATTAAAGATATTGTCCGACCACCTAGTAAGGGGTCGAGCTACTCTGCGACGTCCGATACGCGAGAACCTTTTATCCCCAACGGTTATCGCTTTAACGAGCGATATGATCTGCCCATTGTTATTTCAATGAGCTATGTCGTGTGTCGTCGTATGGTATATCGATTACACCTGTTATTCTACGGATTGCCGTATTCCACAGTCTATTACGTAGAGAAATGCCGAGCATAGCCATAGCCACTGAGCCTTTTTATGAGGCCGCCATTTAGAGACCACGTTTCAGTGCCGTACTTCATCGCTGGTAACACACACTGCTTTTGATTTTTGACATTGAGTTAAAAATGAAACAACAAAATTCTATTGCTTTATAGTCCATAAAATATAGCTTGATCTCTGTGACAGATGTCTATGAAACTAACGAAGTAAGTTTGAACGAGCGACATGTATACAATTTCTTTTTGTGTCAAATATATTTTAGTTTTTTCGTGCCAGTTTTATTGCAACTGAATTACAATATATCATTAATATAAAAATATTAATATTAATGCCTAAAATGTACCTCGTAAGTACTGAAATACCTAGTAAACATTATATACATAAATGACGCTTACGCACGTACAAGGTCATACTGGACTGAAAATAAAAAAGAGATGGGACAGTCGATATACGTAAATCGATAACCGATCTTTATTAAATTATTCATAAAAGAAATAAACCCAATACAGTACCTATATAAAACTTTTCACATATTTTTTACAATTAAAACAGACAGTTACATTATAAAATACATAAATTGACTTAATTAAACATTAAAAAACTACTTTTTGTCTCAGAGTAAAGGAAAACGCATTATTGTCAATAAACTAAACATGTTTACTCATAAAAAAAGTCACAACTGATTTTAACGACTGTCCCTATTATGGCAAAAAATGATAAATGTTCTAACAGGAACGCTCCAGTGATGATAACTATAGTGACGATGATCTTGATTGTACTCCTTTCGAATAATTAAAATAGGCAAAAACAGTTTTTGTTTGATTTAAATTCAAAAAGATTTTCATTGATCGTATTTCAATTATAATAGAATAGAGAAAATTACAATTATAAAAATAAAGAGTTTTATCGATAAAAAATTACGGACTTCATCGCAAGCGTGACATCACTAGAGACAACTGTCACAGAGATCAAGCTATATTTTAATGACTATAGTATCCAATTAAAAAAACGTACACAGCCGTTTTATCATATATACTTTCGACGTATGTAGTTATTGTAGTTGTAATCCTTTAATGTTTTGCATAGTCTACATAGAATTTACGACTAAATTTTTCATTACTTAACAGTCACGATGATTTGTATTTAATTTAATTTGAAACCTTTCATTGTAGAAATCAAATCAACTTTACTTACTACGATATTAGCAAAATTATTTAAGAGATCTCTGATCTATAGATATTCTGAAGAATTTTCCATTAATTAGTAAAATACCTCTAGGAATAGGTATAAATATAAATAAAATGGTGGCAGATACGATGTTAATAACTAATTAAATTTTACACAGTTATAAAATTGAGCTCAAATATTTAATAATATTTATGTAGCTATTAAATATTGAAATTTCGAAATTTATTATTTGTTTTTTGGTAACTTTATTGCATTATTTAATTTCTCTAACGTTACGAAAATCTTGGAGTATCAATTTCAATAAAGATTGTTATTATACATATGGCAACGAGAGGATCAAATGGATACAGTCCACATCGCGTCAATAAAAGGGTTCGGGTTTCATGAAATTGTAATGTAGAACAAGCTCCTATCTGCTTGGTCTATCAGAGAAATTTATTTAATGCAACATAAATAGTACGATTATAAATTATAGTTTTAACAAGAAATATGGTAAAAAGTAAAGAGCGTGTTTCCATAACATTTTATATAATTAAAATTTGTTCTCAAATTTTTACATTCATTATATGGGAAAGAAAAATCATTGCTCTTCTTTCATGTCCTTATTTAATTTTTTTGAATTCGGTATTCAAGGAAGGCAACGACTTGACCATACTTCTTGTATTGCTGGTGTCCATAAACGGCAGATTTCATTTAATAGTAAGGGCACTTCTTATATGTACGCGGTCAGAGGCAATAAAAAATTATTTATTATTTCTACAAATTCGGTTAAATGTAACTTACATCAAAATTTAATTGTAGTAAAAAGTGTATTTTAAATACATTTTAAGATGTACGATGTAAAAGCTAGCTAGTAGAGAAACATAAATATAAAGAATTTCTTTCATCTTTTTTACATAAAACAGATTTCTTATTTTGTTTTTACATATTTTTCATTTATAAACAATACCCACAATATTTATGAGCAAAAAAGCCTTTCCATTACACTCGACGATTAACGTCCCTAAAGCGTTTGCACCTCCGGCGTTCTCAGACTTTTGTGAGACCGTCAACTACATTCTTCTGAATGAAACGTTTTAAATAAAATACGAATGAGTCGCACTGAATAGCTGACGTGAACTCGTTTCTAAAGCTTTCGTGGAGCAGCTGCGAACGAGGTAAGAAACACTGCCTTGTAAAGTATTTATACTTGCATTAAAAATATTACATATGTTTTATGACAGAATAAATATTTAAAACTTCACACTGTTTTCATTCCACATTGCATGAGACTGCTATGAGACATCAAAAGACAAATTAAAAACAAAATCGGTCTCGGACATTAAGTTAATTACTCTATGGTTATGGAAAGACCCGCATGCGCCCCGGGCGGATGACTGGCATGCAGCCACATAACCTGCCGTATTTCCTCCCTATCGCCATTGCGCCGACGACTAGTATTAGTTTCCTTCACATCCGTGGCCAATCCGCCGGGTTACCTGTCCACCCGCGACCTTGGCTAGAGCGACGCCAGCCGCAGATAATAGCTCCTGCGCCGACAGAGGAGCGTGTTATGATAGAGGAATTCCTCTTGAACCCGCTCCTTCTGTGAGACAACTGCCTCGCAGAAGTTGGCGACCGCGTCCCAGTTTCTGACGCTGTCGATCGTTCTAGCGAGGATCGGCAGCGACAGGTCGGCAACGATGATTACGACGGCCACGTAGACATCGAGCGTATACTGTGTTGTGTCCTCGTCGCCATCGCAGTGGTAGTAGGATGGTGTCCTCTCCATCCTCGTGACATTATGCAGGTAGTTGCTGAAATACCCATGCCCTGACAAGACCTGCACCTGTAAGGAGAGAAATCCCTGCCGCTGACCCAATCACTCCATCAACACCAGCCGGAAGACTTCAACGGTCCGAACACGGAATCGAGGCCTTTCCAGCCGGACTTTTCAACGCGCTGGGACGTCCCAGCGGGCATCGCCCCGCTAGGCGAGGAGCGAGACCATGCCACCCCCCGCCAGAATCGCAGACACCTGCGGATAAAGACCATCAAGCATCTCCCATGGGGAGTTCAAGCCAACACGCCCGCTGTCTCCGTCGCCACCGTGCGGTACCCGCGTTTGGCCCTGACCACCACGCCTCTCTATGGTCGCCACAAGAGAGCCTTCAGATGAACGGTCAGGCACCCCGCCCATACTGCTGCACCGTACAGGGCCATCAACTGCACTACCCCTACGTACAGCCGTCGACACGTAGCGCTGGGTCCGCTCACATTCGGCATAAGCCATGAAAGGCAGGACGCCGCGCTGACAACCCACTAAGCAAGTTGGCAAAACTGCTCTCGGAACCACCATCGCTCGTCGAGCACCAGACCTAAATATTTCATCTGGACTTGGATCCTGATGGGGACCGAATTGACAGTGATCGAGGCGGTGGTAGGTGGACCGTTGCGGGGCTCGTGAAATAATGAGGCCTCTGCTTTATTTAAGGCCACTCTAAGCCCTAGGGCCTCCATCCACCTGACAATCTCCTCGTTATCGGCATCGTGGCATACGTGGCATCTCTCGGGAGTTGCCAGGCATGCCACCTCTTCTATAATCCCAGCCCGGACTATTACGAGCGTTTCGTAGGTATAACCAATTACGCCCAGCCCAAGAGAAAAGCTACCTCGCAACGCCCAGTCGTCGTCGATATTCCACAGAAGACCGACTCGTGCGGAAAACTGCACGACATGGCCACACAACGACCTATTCGGTCCATGTAGCGAACGCTGCGCCCCTCCAAATAGTCTGCCACAAGCTGCCTCAGGTTTAGAGCCACCCTCTGATACCGGAGCGCCTCCCTGATGCAGATATTGGGAGGTTTCTGGGCATATAAAATATGTTAAAATCCATATTTTGTTAATTCTCGTATTCATAATTCATTCAGTCATTCCAATTTAAAAAATATATTTATTAATCTATAAATTTTATGTTAAAAACCTAGATATTTCTAGAAGTTTGCTAAAGATAGTGGTCAAACTTAATATCCCTGCTATAAAATTAAAATACATATACAATAACATACAATAACTGTCGCTGACAATGTCAATTCTAGTTATATGATCACCACTTAGACATAAGCTGGGATAATCTATGAACAAACATAGACTGGCAGTCAAAATGGCTGAGAATATAGATTAAATTTAATAATGTTATCCCCAATTTCGCCTTTCGGTCCTTAAGTAATTTAATACTTGGGTGATATTATGAGATGGGCCAGTAAAACGGCAGTGCTAATGTAGTTGTTTGTTTAAAGGAATTAACTTTATTTTGTTATTAGCATCAGTTATTTTAGTTGTTCATTTAAATATTTAATACATTATATTGTAATCATAATATTAAAATATTTCTAAGTATTGTGTCGACTAATTCAATTACCAACTTAAATCATATTGAAATTTTGAAATTTTCGCAACAATTATATAATTCTGAATCCTTTGTCAGTGGTAATTACCTCTTTGATACATTTGTTAGCTTATGACTATAGATAATTGAGCAAGCTGTATTTCACTAATCTATACCAATAAATAAAATTGGAGTGTCTGTTTGTAATGTCAAAATAATAGACTTTTTTCATGCTCACACGGTTATTTGCACGAAACCTATGCCTAAAATATAGATTAAAAAATTTTTGTCTGTCTGTCTGTTTGTTCCGGGTAATCTTCAAAACGGCTGGACCGATTCCAAAAATTCTTTCACCAATGTAAAGCTATAATATCAGGGCGTAAACTAGGCTATATTTTATCCCAGTATTCCCACGGGAACGGGAACTACGCGAGTAAAACGACTATAACCGAAGCGAAGCGAGGGCGGGTTGTTAGTAACTAATATAAAAAGTACTAAGTAGAAATGCCTATTAGACATTGTCATCATAATTATGATTATTTGACATTTAGTTTGACCAGAGATTTTAACCGTAAACAAAAGTGTATAAGCGCGCGCATGTATGCGTGTATGTGTGTAGCGATTGCGTTGTAGTGTGTGTAATACCTTTTTTTATGAATTTAATGCATTTCTAATCCATTATAATATGAAATTTCAGTTTTATGCACTTCTCATTATATACTTCAACTGTGCCAAATTTCATACTTGTCCATCTACGTACTTGTCTTACAAAGGGGTACAAAGTTTTTTCCTCACGTATTTATCTAAGATTATTTCTTGAATATCTACATCATCTCGTGACGTTAATTAAGATGACAAAATTAATCAATTCTACCATACTTCAATTTATTTTCTGTGTGGTGACGGAGTAATAATGCAATGCACCATAAAATACGACTAAAGGATGGAGGAAGGAAACACCTATGCAAGAGAAAGAAAACTCGAAATAAAATTCTATACCAACACGTCTGACCAGCGTGCTATAGTAGGTGAATTTTCCTCCTATTGTAGAGGAGGCTCGAGCTCAGCAGTGACACATATATCAAATGCAATTAATGAATGAAAACAACTATTATCATCTTATTTATATCAGCAGATGCTATGCAATATCGATTGCATAAAACATTTGATACGCAATATCTCATTATTATCAAACGTTTGCTAAATTCTGCAAATATTCATACAAATCGTATCACTCTTATTTGTCACTGCATGTATTATAGTCGGAAAACGTTTCTCGATTATTTTTTTTAATCAAGTGTTTGTATCAGATATTTTTGCTTTCAAATAATAAACAAACCCTTCAGTTTTATAACAGTAATATATCTACATTTATTTCATCATCATCATCTGGGCTCATATAGGTCCCACAGCAGAGTTCGAGCCTCCTCCTTAATATGAGGGAAATTTTCTTTACTATACTATGCTAGTCAGATAGTTTGGTATAGGGTTTTGTTGGCATAGAGTTTTCCTTTTCTGACATAGATATTATATGCGTCTTTTGCGACATCCATGAGCAAGATAGGGAGTGGTGAATTGTGTTCTTATTCCATCACCACACGGATTTATGGAGTATAAGCTTATCTTTGACTTTAGTTGTTTGTACTCAATGAGTTTACCTGTATTTTTATGTATGCAAGTAAGGTAACACAATGGAAAACTTTATCATTGCCACAAATAATAAAAATAATACGTTACTAGAAACTTTATGCATTTATATCACAAACTCACACAGATACTGCTCGGTTTACAAATAACTCCTACGTGCTTAGAATTCTGCAATGCAAATATGGAGAAGTTTTAAATTTTCTGCGTTATGTGAATTTTTAATATAAATGAGTAAAACTACTTCTGATAATTCTGTGGAGTCCGCTCGTGGCCATGAATGCTGAAAAGTGTTCGATGTGCCTAAATAGGTAGGTAAATACAGTATTATTTTGTATAATAGTTACATACATCAGTAGTTTTTTTGATATAAGTATTTATTTTACAACATAATCTTTATCTGTGTAGTGACAGAGTAAGAATACAGTTCACCACTCTTCTATCTTGCCCGAGGATGTCGTAAAAGATGATAATGGGATATAATAAGCACATAACACCTGTGCAAGAGAAGGAAAACTCAAAATGAAACCCTATACCAATATTTTTGACCAGCATGGTATATTAGGTCAAATTTCCTCCCATTGTGGAGAAGGCCTGAGCCCAACAGTGGGAGCTCATATTTATGATATTATTACCACAAGTCCCTCTAAAACAAAAGAGGAACTGATCTCTTTTACGCTGTTAACACACGTTAGTATATGATTTAATTACAAAATTCATTTTCTTTTAGTAACGTTATCTTACCGTGGCTACGGGAAAACTAGAAGCAAGGCATTGTCATCCGCGGGCTCGGCTAGGGCGACATGAGACGCAGGTATTCGCACCTACGCCGCCCCAGTCGCCGGCGGCGGATCGCCTCATCGAGGCTGCGCTCCTCGCGCAGGCGATCCGCCGCCTCCTTCTGCGAGATCACTGCCTCGCAGAAGGCTCCGACCGCGTCCCAGTTCCTGACGCTGCCGACCATCGCCCTGGGAGGGTCGTGAAACGCCCTGAGATTGCCGACTATATATTCCTCCTTAAGGTTATACAGAATCGTATAGATTATCCTGAGCTCTTATATAAAATTAATTTTAATATACCGTTCAAATCTAATCGTTTCCATCCACCATTACAGATACCACGTGCAGCAACAAATTATAGGCAAAATAGTCTTTTGATATGCGCAAGCACAGGCTTTAATAAATTAAGTAAACAGCATGATTTTGACCCATTTATGACAAATGTAAATGTAGCACGTTGGATTTTAAGCCAAGATTTTTTTTAAATTATTCTAACATAAGTAAACGCATTCTAATGTGAATGTATTGTAAGTAATTATATTACATATAGTCAGAATGCTCTCAACCAATTATACAATTACTATAAGTGAAGACTTCTAATTATCTAACACAGATACTAACAATTAGTCTATTTAGATATAACTAGCTATAAGGCTTCCATAATGTACAAAATAAATAAATAAATAATTTATTCACAATACTAAATTATCAGATCCCATAACAAATATATACATTCTTATTATATGTACTCGTATATACACGGATATCCCACAGAGGCATTTCCGGCAAAAATCTGACAATCGAACCTTCTTGTTTGGGACTTAATCAATTTGTGATCCCTTTTTTGGGTAAGCCCGAATATTTATTGAAAGCCATACTAATTTACTTGGAAATATGTTTAAAATAATTACGCTATATTTTTATGTTGTTTTATATAGGATCAACATAATAACTAATTAATTAGAAGCTATTCCACAGATTTTAGCGAAATTGTAATGTAATTCTAATCTTAATTAAACTTCTTTCTTTTCCGCGTAAATAGTAAAGTTCAACTAAGAGATGTGAGTAGATACCATCACATAAGAGAAACCCGAACGATTTTCCTGATATAGTAGGCCTTTCTCACTTCCATTTTGATGTAGGTCTGGAACCAACTATTGAAATAATTAAAAGCGCTACTTCTGAATGAGGCTTATAGTCGACGTGCTATCGTGTGATTTATTGTTTGCTTAAAACAAAAAGGCATGTAATACTACCAGTACTGCGTCAAATTTTTTACTGGTCGTATGGAATTGTTGTTTAAGCGAATTATGAAACCAGCTGAATGGACTCTTTTCTTATTATTGCAATTTTATAACATAGCTAGTAACCCCCCCTCGCTTAGCTTCGGTTTCAGTCGCCTTACCCGCATAGTGCCCGTTTCCGTGGGAATACAGAAATAAAATTTAGTCTAAGTTATTCCTTATGTAGACAGATACCTGGTTACTACCAGGTAGTAAAATATTATCAAAATCAGTCCAGCCATTTTGAAAATTATCTTAAACAAACAGAAAGATAGATAAAACATTTAAACAGTATTTCAGGCATAGGTCTCGTTCAAATAACCGTGTGAGCATGAAAAAAAAAAAGCCCAGTATTTTGACATTACAAACAGAAACTTAAATTCTATTTATTTGTATAGATTTCTAATATGAATTTAGTAGGTATCCCTAGCAAGTCGTCAGTTAAAATACAGTGAGGAGATCACTGATTACAATTTAATTTATAAATCAAGTGACTTGCCTCAATAGAACAGATGGCTGTGTTGCAGCAGCTTCATAAATACTAAAACAGTTTTGAAACTATTGTGATAGTCTTTATCCGTTTAGTGACTTTGAGCTTTTAATAACAGTTTAAACAGTCTTCAAGCTACGGCTTTTACTCTTGACATAATTTATAGAAGCACAACATTAGGTATCTTTATCTATTCAACCGGAGTTCTTGAATTATAATCATAATTATCGACACTTTATTGTTTTTTTTTTTTTGGCATTAAGATTGGTAACATAAAAATAATTTAGATTGTTTCCTCTGAGCTTGAGGATACTTGAGGGTATAATCGGTACCAATGATTACTGTAACAGCGAAGGAAAAGAAATAGGGTAGGTCGCGCCACCGTTTCATCGCTAAATGAAAATGGTAGAACAACATATCAGCTCGTACAAGTATGTCTCACTTCTGAACTCGAGCTTCCTTCATAATAGGCGGGCAATTTATCTACCTTATATACCAAGTTGTTCAGATAGTTTGGTACGTGGTTTATTTTTGGGTTTTACTTATCTTGCATAGATTATTATATACATATTGTATCCCTTAGTAGTCTTTTACGATATCTACGGGCAAGATAGGTGATGAATTATATTCTTACTCCCTCACCACATGGAACGGTAGAAAGACGGCATATAAAATATGGTTTTTACCAACTGACAAACTTTTTATTTATTTTTTATAGTTTAAGAATAAAACTAAATTATAATATCAAAACATCTGTATATTACCTGAAAGTTTTTTTATAATGCCACAGACTTTATAGTTTTGACGTACATAGACGTTTGTCAAAACTAAACTCTGTTCACTTAAACACTAAAAAAAATATTAACTCCTTGTTGCTTATTAAATTAATTTACGAGCTAGGAGGTAATGTCTTCTGAAAAAATTGAGTATCTTCATATGTTCCTTTGTGTCTGCCTATTTTATTAGAAAATATAGCCACCGACGCGAGATATAGTAGAGACCAGCGAGCATCTCCGCCTGCTGAGACTCTCAGCGTATATACATATGTTTTACTACTGGGCAAGAGCTTCCACCAAAATAAAAGGTAAGTTGACCTATAATACCACGCTGATCAGACGAATTTGTACAGGATTATTTCATGTTTTACTTCTCTTGCACAGATGTTATAAGCATATTATATGCCTTAGTCAACTTTTATAAATTCTAAAGGCAAGAAAGGGGGTGGTAAATTGTATTCTTACTCCGTCTCCACACGGAAAATATTACACATACATTTATTAATTGGAAAGTTTATACCACATTAACCTTGTAAATATTAGTTGGGTAAGTATGTACATAAATCATAAAATATGTAGGTTAGGTCAAGTGTATACCTATATACTTAATACTAATTTATTAATAACACAGTTATAGGTTTGTTATCTTGTATTTAGTAGTAGTCTGACAAAATGCCAACCTTAAGACGTGGCATGAACCCGAAATGTAATAAGTGTCAACCTTATCTCTATTTTTTTTTTCACCTATAAGAAATAAGATATTGGGAGTCTCTTTTGGCGGGTATGCACCAAAATTTCAGGTATTATCGATGCGCTTTGTTGTTTGTCAATCATTTGATTTTGCAAAGATAGTTAATCGATTCTTCGGTATCCAGCTATTGTTAAATATTAGTTTTAAACGGCATACTGTCTTTTCATATAACATTGGAATTTAACACTCTAAATTTGTAAAATTTTGTATAGGTGAGTTTAAACATTCCTGTAGTATTTTAGGAGTCGCTAAAAATTCAAAAGGTCTAAAAACTGTAATCACGAACGATAATGTTCGTAGTTTCGTTAAATGATGCTTAAGGACTATCAAATTAGAATAGAGTAAAATATTTTTATTTCGTGTTTGAAATAAAAATATTTTACGGAGTTTAGGAGGACAGTCGTGACCGTGAAAGCTGGAGTGTTCAAAACTAGACAGCCACATGGTCAACTCATTGCCATTTTAACCTAAGATTGTAATGTAGGACGTCAATTATTTTAAGATCCGTAATACTCGTATAAACATTAGTGCGTAATCGTTAAGAAAGATATGGTAACAACTGACAATAAATTTGTACAAAAACATTTAATAACTAATTTCTGTAGCAGGTAGATAAATGTATTAAAGTATGATATTACATATAGGTACGCCTTAGTTGACGAATGGACTGCAGAAATTGTGAAGAGGGACATTTACAACAAGTGAATAAATTGAAAAATTTTAATATCCGGCACATATTATAATAATAAAAAAAAGTATTACATTGTCTTCATCAGAAATTATCAATTACATAATTGTTATTTAACGATTATACTAGCATGCGTGAAGCACTTAATCGAGTAATATGATTACGCTATTACATCATTTTGGAAAAGAGGATACTCTTACACTGCTGGACCGATCCTAACCAAACTAAGAACCTACGTAATAAAACTGGCTTTCAAATGAAAAAATCCACATCGAAATCGGTCCATCCGTTTGAGAGCTTTGATGTCACAGACAGACACACACACACACATGCACCCACACAGATAGACAGACATCGACAACAAACTTATAACACCCCTCTTTTTGCGTTGGGTCGGTTAAAAAGAATCTGTTATCAAAACAATGCCAACAACTCGTGTCACATCGCAATGGTTGCTATAGCAATACCTTTAAATAACGTTTTGAACTACTTGACCCACTCTACTTAATGCTCAGATTAAGGCTCTAGGAAATTATTTTCGTTATACAATTTAAATATTACGTTTGGAGGACAGAGATCTGTGTAAAATGAAGAGTCCTTCACATAGTATTAATATTATTTGGTAAGAATTCTCACTATTTGGACGAGATTTGAATTAAAAGATGGAAAGGTCGCTGAGAGAAGTGTAGATTGCCTAAAACACTAAAGATTAGTGAAATTATGAGATTATTATATAAAAAAAAAATTCTTTTCGTTTAAAAACATTTCAGAGTATCTTTGTAAAGAAAAATACTGTTCAAAAAAAGTACAGTTAAGATTTTAGTATACATCCATACTAATATTATAAATGCAAAAGTAAGGATGTTTGTTTGTTTGTTTGTTTGTTTGTTTGTTTGTAGCGCTTTCACGCTTAAACCACCGAACCGATTTCAAAAATTCTTTCACCAATGGGAAGCTATAATATCAGGGAGTAACATAGGCTATATTTTATCTCGGTATTCCCACAGGAACGGGAATTACGCGGGTTTAAGCGACTGAAACCGAAGCGAAGCGAGGGCGGGTTGCTAGTACTACAGATTTTAAAGTTTTATCTTTTTACTAGCAACCCGCCCTCGCTTCGCTTTGGTTAACATCCATGGTCAACATCCTTACTTTCGCATTTATAATATTAGTATGGATGATACATGTATATTTCCATTCTTGGACTGTTATCCAAATATCGTGATAATAACATTTTCTGATAAAACCGAACAGAGCCTGAGCCAAAATTTTATAAGTATGAAACATAACTAAGGCGTATGTTATATTAACAGTCTATGGTAACGTGTGTCGCGCGACGGCGACCGACGTCCTGGACGTCGAGAGGAGAGAGTACTTCGCAGGGTATTCCGTTTTGCCCACCACGGAGGACAAGGAACTCGGTACCGGTAGTCGGCATAACGACGAAGGCGACGAGACTACGGTGGGTTATGGCACCGTCCCTCTGTCGCTCTGGCCACGGCGGAGCCAGGCGGCCATAGAACACCCCAAAAAAAAAAATGGTAATGGTGTATAGAAATAATGATCACCACGTTCGTAACTTACCGTTGGTATTATAAAAATCAATAAGAAGATGTATTTAGACACTAATCATACTTTAACTTAATATATTTATAATAAATAATAAGTGCACTCATTTCTAGCTACGTGTATAACAGATTTCAATAAAAAAGGGAGAGTTCAATAAAAAAGGGGTTATGTAATGGGATTCATTGAAACGTACTTAAGCGTTATCTCGTTTTTAAACGATTTGGTTTTTGTGCTCAATCATTTATAGTAATACATTCATTGGGATTCAGTTATTATTATAATAGTCCGCTGGTGATCATGAATGCTGTTAAGTGTTCGAAACGTCGTCGGGCAAACAAAAATCAAATAGAAACATGATAAAATCCATAAAGTATTGTAAATAAAACTACTTTTACGGATTATATCGTGTTTGTATTTGGTTTATGATTGCCCTACGTTTCGAATACTTTGTAGCATTCGTGGTCACGGGCGGACTAACGTGTCTCACTTCCAACAAGTCATCGTTATTACAGACTTTTACAATTATCTACCTGATACAGAAAATTAGTTATTAAGTTTATTAAAAATTTACCCACATTTTAGCACAAATTTATTGCCTATCGTCATTATTAAGTATTTAAGTTACACAGGCAAAGAAATCCTCACCAGGCAGATAGACGACTTCTTAAATGTCGTAAGGAACTATTGGATTCAAGTAGCCCAGGACTGTTCTAAGTGGCATTCTCATGAGGAAGCTTATGGTCTAATAGTAGGCATATACAGGCCATATATCAAGATGGATCGATGGAGACTTGAGACACTATCGAAATTAGCTTTAGCAACCGGCAATTAACTTTTAAACACGTATATCCTTATGAATATGGAAAGCCATATTTGTACGAACCAAATTAAAGACCCTCTCTGTAGCAGTCCATTAGACTATAGTATAAAGTATATACCTATCCAACTGAAATATATATTCCCCTTAAATTGTAGCGCAAGTGCGACATTCATTCAAGTAAAACTTTTTGGTAAAATCTTTATTTCAGAGCCTATTTACTATTTGTATTTCAATGGTTCTTAGGATCGAAATTCTCATTCAGTATTTTAAGCCAACGAAGACGAATACTTGAGATATCTACTTGGACCAAATTCAATAATAAGAATTCAATAAACCTTTGTATTATGCAAAACGAAATTAAATATTAGAATATTAATTCAAAGGACATTGAATATAGAATATAATAGAATCGATTATTATTATACCAGAGCTTTAGATGTTGCTTCGTTCCCGATATAACTATATCTCGCATACTTCTCTCGCTAAACTGAACTCAATTATGCTATGCATTTTTAATATTACCGAAACACACTATCACATGTTTGGGGAAGGGAGGGGGTTGACGAAGTGTGATATTATGTAAGGGTGGGAGGGGTCCTAAGTCACGTGACGTGACTTAACAAAACTTCATGCATCTATGTATTAAATGCCAATTTTGAACTATTAACTAAAAACTTAAAAATATTTGCAACTTTATTTCTTCAAAAGCATTATCTTTCTAACAAATGCGGTCTCACACACAGCGTTTCGTCGTGATTTCATTATTTATGTTTTGTAAAATTGCAAAATATGTGACGTCATACTAGGGAGGGATCTCACAATTGTGATCAACTGTGACAAGGACGAGGGAGGCGACAAAAGTCACGAGATTAGTGTGACATACTTAATGGATTAATCCATTTTTATGGATTAAAATTCTATCCCATATCTCAATTCTTTTTGTGGGGTAAAGTAGCCAGAGTTACTTTTATAACATTAGTTAATTGCCAGTGAAATCCTCGTCAAAATCAGTTCAGTTGTGTCAAAGATTACCCAAAAGTATGACAGTAATATACAAAGTTATTTAAATCATAGTGTTATGATTAACTCAATAGCAGCACCAACTGTGTAGTGTCGGAGTAAGAATTTATGCACCACCTCTTTTCTTGTTTGAGAGTGTTGTAAAAGAGAACAGAGTGTACATTATAATCTACAAATAACAAAGATACAAGAACTGTAAAATTAAAAGAAAACCTCTAAAAACATCCGTTTAATAAAGCGTGCTTCAGTACGTTAATTTTCCTCCTATTGTGAAGAAGGCTCGTGCTCAACAATGGAATGTATATGAGCTGATATGGAGATGAATGTCATTGAACACGAAAAAGTTACTGAGAGACATATTGCTTATAGAAATTCTTCATCATCATAAACACAACTCCTTTATGTCTTGCTACTAGGCTCGAGCCTAGTAGCAAGACATAAATGAGATGTGTTGATGATTTTTGCGGAGTACCACAAAAGGAGTGAAATTAACCTACCATATCACGCTGGTTAGACAAATTATTATAGGATTTTATTTCGATGTTTCTCTCTTGCATAGATTATACGCATATTATATCCCTTAATGGTCTTTTATGACACCCGCCGGCATAGGTGATGAATTATATTCTTACTCTGTCACCACACGAACAAAGGGATATAAAAATGCATTATCTGTTTATAAGATACCTGGTTATAAGCTTGTCTAGTTATAATTAAGTGGTATTTTTTATGTGGGCATATTTATATCTTCATTAATAATATTGCCAATTTAATAATATTTATGACGGTGTTTGACGTCGAAAGGCGCCATGAATTGTACGCTCAATGACTACTACCCTTGATTTTAATCGAAGATTTATGAGTTGGAAAAGACATTTAGCACCCTATCCGTACCCTTTCCTTTTACGGACAATCAATATTTGACTTTAACCGGAAAGTCGGTTCGTTCTAATATTTTGTTGAAGTTCAAAAAACAAAATTAATTCGAAATGTAATTAAATTTAAATAGCCGTATTCTTGTTTATCTTTTCTCCATTATATTCTTTGTTTCTTGGTTCATTTACATTTCATTATTAGGAATAAACTTTTTCTATAATTCAGTAGAAACTTAAAATATAATAAGTCGATTATGTACCACGATAGATAGATGGAATGACATAAATCTAATTTTCGAATCTTTTCTCTGCCATAGTAAGTGATATAATTCATGTAACGACCCTTACTCATTTTTTACGATAACTGTCTGCCTGCTGCCTACCATTGGTGAACTTATGAAAGGAATTCTGAAATAAAACCCTATAGCAACCTGTTGGATTCGTGCAGGATAGTAAGTTAATCTAAGAAATAACAGTGAAACTCGATAATAGGACGGTTATGATCGAAACATAATAGTGAAGTTGGTCTATAGTTAGAAATTCACTGTTATTTTTTTATCATAAAATAAGCCTCTCTTTTAATCGCTAATTGAAATAAAACTCCGTAGCAACCATATAGGTTGTTACGGAGTTTTATTATACCAATATTTTAGCCTTTTTCTCATCTATACACATACAGTAGTTTCATTGCGAATATGAGCAGGGAATAATAATAATAACTTTTTATACTTTTCATACATGATGTATTAGGTTTTATTAAATAACCTCTAACTTATTAATTTTATTTACTTTATTTACTTATTCTCTCTAGCTCACCGAACAAAATGCTAGGACTAAACCCATTGTGGGTTTCATAATTAATTTTTATTTTTCAATTTTATATTCTAAGTTACTCAGCGTGCCATGGAGCGGATTATGCTCGGCATTTCTCTGCGAAATAGAATCCGAAATACAAAAATCCGCAGATTAACGGGTGTATCCGATATACCACGGAGAATTAGCACGCTGAAGTAGCAATTAGCAGGCCACATCGCTCGACGAACCAACAACCACTGGGGAAGAAAGATTCTCGAATGGCGACCACGTATCGGACAACGCAGTGTAGGACACCCGTCAATAAGTGTGTAGCGAGAGCTCTTTTGGCATAGGTTTTCGAGTGGCGACCACGTATCGGACGACGCAATATAGGACGTCCTCCACTAGGTGGACCGACGCTCTGGTGTAAGTTTCTGAGCGTTGTTGGATGCGGGCGGCAGAAGACCGCACGCACTCTGTGGTGTAATATGAGGGAGGCTTACGTCCAGCAGAGCACGGCGATAGGCTGAAATGATGATGATTTTTCTTTAAATTAGAGAAGACCAACACGTTTTTTATCATGACAACCAACAGCTCTTACAATTTGTCCTGAGCAAAACCCTACCATTTGAAAACAGTTTATCTCTTTCAACGTTACAAGATGGCAAAGGATTTATTTTAACTCGATCGCTGGGTGAATATTTAAATGAATTTTCAACAGCAAAGGCTTAATCTACAATTTGAGTAGTCCTTGCTTCGATAGAGTTGCAAGGCTTTGCATTATACTAAGAAGCTTAAATCATTTATGAAGAGGCATTCATGAATTCACATGTCTCCACTTGGGACTTTCCTTGTTCATATTACAGCTAGCTTTGGATACGTTTTAGTTGCAGAAATCATTTGTTTTAGCATTTTTGATATTGTCAATTTCGCTACTAAATCCATAGATTTAAATCGTTGACTAAACCACACACGAAAGCTTCTTTACTCCATGAGAAGCAAATGAAGACTGATATTATATCCCATCCATCAACTTATAGATGCCCACTGCTGGAAATAGGCCTCCCCACGAGAATGCTATTCGGAACGGTTCTGCGCCACTTGCATCCAACGATTTCCTGCGACTTAAAGATGTCGTCAGTCCACCTAGTAGGGGGCCGTCGTACACTGCGTCGTCCATCCCAATATTATATACCTATTTTTTATTTTATTTTGGACTTACAGCCTTCGATGACACCTCGTATGCACTTTGATTTGTGGACTATCTGAGGGCAATGTAGGACATCCCACTTGAGATTGATTGACACGGCACCGTTTCGATATAATATTTACACGTGTGGTTATGGAAGACTTTAACGTAAAACTAGGCAAAGGGAGTAGAGTTGAGAATGGGACAACGTGGATGTGGACAGAGAACCCAGAGGGGCTGATTTTCTAGAGAAGGAAAGCTTCTTCCTGATGAATTCCTGTTCAGGAAGTAATCAAAAAGTAATTGGACATTGATATTATTCTACTTATCAAGCCCTTTCATTCTATTTCCATATTGAAGCAGTTGTAAAAAATATGTAATCCGTCATTTTGTGGAGAGCACTACCTTAGTGTTACAATCATGTTCAATTCAGAAAATTTAATTGTTTTGTAAACCAAAGACGTTTACTAAATTTCATGTCAATCGGTCCACGGATAGAGGACGAAATTCCAATTAGTAAATTTGACCCAAAAAAAAACAAAAGGGCGAGCTAATATAACCGTTTAAATATTAACAAGGTATTTTTTTAAATATTACCTTAAAAGAATTTAATATAAACCGGGCAATGTTTTCTAATCATTTTACTTGTAATTTGAGAATTCCATTATTTTTATTTATACAATACAGTACAAGGGTAGGTTGTACAGTAGAGTTATTTTAGTTTTACTTACGGCTTTAGTAATCTCAAGCTTTTGTTAAATACAATTGTGTCAACTAGATTCAACTCAATGAAAGATTTAATAAATAAAACACGAATGAGCCGTTGCGTAATTGAAGGGAACCCATTCCTAAGAGAGATTTGTGAGAAGTTGAGACATGCCAACATGCTTATGATATGATTATACAATATATTAATAATGTTGTTCATAAAATCTGAATTACAAATACGATATCAAAGTTTGAGCAACAAAGTGGGTGAGATTATATTATAAATACATTTCTATTACATAAAATTAGTGAACATTAAAATGAATGAATTAAAAATAGTAGATTCAAGAAGCGTGCGTGCAAGTGTGTTTGTGTATATGTATATATATATATATATATCTAGGTCTATATATTCTAGGTATTATAATATTAAAATGTTAAAACAGATTAAGCAATATTTACGATATAGCAACGTTTGAAAAGGTTACAATAACAGCGGTTACTCTAATAGCAATACTTACATTGGCAAAGGCTACCAAAGCCATAGAATCATTTATGGAAAATAAAATTCTTTTCTTAGTGTGTTAGTAAAATTCGTTACTGGCACAAGCCTACTTTCTGAAAAGATTACTTATGCAAAAATTAAGGTAAATCAAAACTATAGTTTCTTGAAGATTGGTTTAGGCAAACTAAATAACACCCTATACTAATCCGTCTGATCAGCACGGTATATAGTGGGCCAATTTCTCTTCCAGTAGCGTTAGTAGTACAACAATTTTTCAACCATTGTGGACATTTGCGTAATAGTGGGCTGTATACAAACTCAGAATTGTCATATATTTCATACAATATCTGGTTGACCGAGCTTCGCTCGGCATATTTTTATCGAATTTATTTAGATATATATTACTAAAAAATAAAAAATAAGTAATGAAAAATATATAAAAAATTACAAAAAGAGAATAATAATAACACCGAGATTCCGACGCTGTTTGATTGAAAAAATACCAAAATTAAAACCTGTCACCTTCCCATATGAGCTATCGTAACTCATGACGTTGCCAACGAAATTTGAATTCATATTCTTTTAAATTTTAAGTGCTGAGTGGTAGCGGCTTCGAATACTACCAACCCTTGCTTTGCTCGTGGGTGTCGTAAAAGACGACTAAGAGCCCTAGATTGACCCGGACCAACTCCATCTGGTACCATTTGGGTCAACGATTACATTCCCAAGGAGAGTTGACGTCAGGCAGTCGGCCGGTCATAAAAGTCATTGCCGAAACTTTTTGCAATATGTCAAAACAGATGACATATTGCGTCGACCCCAAGTAATTGGGATAAGAGCAAGATGATGATGATTCCTTTAAATTTTAATGTCATTGTTTATTTTGCTAAAAACACGGACAAAACAACATTTTCTATAAATAAAACCTAGTTAGATCGCTTTTTTGGACCCGAATCCTCTAGTATGCCAAGTTTCAACCAAATCGTTTGAGCCGTTTCGGAGATCCTGAATATATATATAGGTATATATAAATATATATATATATATATACAAGAATTGCTCGTTTAAAGATATAAGATAACAATTTTAACTTTTAACTAATCGAATAACCACAAAAAACGAGAAAGATAACTACACGAGAATTATCTATGTCTATAGTTTCAATAGATCGAATCTATTGAAACTATATGCATATGTTTCTAAGTATTCATTAAAGAATATATTTTTAGAAGAAGAAAATATTTTTATTTGCAATGCTAGTCGTACTTATACAGCTCTCCATATTTTTTATTTATACCTTAAATATGCATTTTAAAGGACAATGGGCAAAAATGTATGGCGCTTGTCCCATCGGCGGCCACATCTGTCCTATATATTTTTTAGTCGACAATTATGTATATATTAAGACTGCAAAAAATTATTTCGTCAACTTGTTTAGATAAAAAGTTATAAAGCGTTGATCATATAAAAAAATCGAATTAATTAAACCGAAAGTACGTAAATGATAAAACGTAATGCATGTCTAAGTATAAGATAATGATGGATTAAATAAAACTAAAGGTTAATTGGTTATTAAATACATCGATTTATTGACAGACACATATACAATGCTCGTATATAATGCTAGTATTCCTTTAAAAAAATAAAATGATGGGATTCAATTGTCGTCTACAATAATATCGTTTAAAAAATGAGCTGGTAAACGGATATCTTCCTCTTGGTTTCTCGCCCACCCTAAATACCACACTACACACATAATGTGGGCACAGCAACCAAGAGTGCGCTTACCGCTTAGACAACTGCAATAGTAGTTTTCTATGGCTTCTCTGCCGCTTTTCTCTCTATCTACTATAATGTACGAATAATATATTTTTGACCTAGTATGTCTAGATTGTATTCGACATCTTAGCCAAACATTTGTTGCTGTGATGCCGCACCTGCCTAGGCCTGTAACATCGGGGTCCCTATACGTTTCTATATTATAGAGACCTTGTCGCACATGCTCCGCATAATAGCTGCGGGCTAGCTTCACTTGGTATGTACCAAGTGCAAAAATGGTTAAATCGTCCTCAGTCAGCAAAGGAAAATCACTTATGTTAGGTTGGTTTCCTGTAATGCTATCGAAACTAGCCCGTCTACGATTAAGGTTGTTGGCTAGGACATACTCTGCTAGGTTATTTGGTTGGTTCACTCTTTGGTTTATAACTTCTATAAATGTTTTAGCGTGAACGTTATCTGACAATGGTTCTCTGCAAGCATTCAATAATGCAGCACCTTTTCTAAAATCTGTCATCATATGAGGCAAAGCACGATTGAAAAAGTCTTGTCGGAATAGTTTAAAATCGCGTTTGAACCAACCATTTATAACTTCAACAACCCAGCGGCACATAGTAACCAACCTAGACTTATTCGCTTGTTCTGTCGTCAATTGATCTTCGTCTCGATTTTTTGTTTTCGGTAAGTGAGCTTCATAACCATAGGCATGTAAGTCGTCGATTACGTCGCGAAACCCACGGTCTAAGATGAACACATCTCCATGTTCAAAAAACCAATGGAAAGGATTTCCTTCGTCGTCAATCATATTTTTCATTATTTGTGCATCTGATTCTATGGCTGAATATGGCCCAAAGGCATCTAAAATGTGGCCATCGCAGCACACTTTAAAAACAGTTTCAACAAATTCGTGTATTTGTGTAGACTATATGATCGCTTTTGGAATAAATAGTTTGCGGACTTTTGTATATATATAAGTGGCGTCTGCTATCACAATTGCCTTTCTGTTTAAGGCATTTGCATTTCCAAAAATTGCATTTGGAACTTGTAGGTTTCGGTTAGCTACATCAATTCTATTGAGATGATCATAACCAAGATGCCGGGGAACGAAGTCCAGTAAAAGAGAGTCTCTGGCGAACGTTAAATGTCGTTCTAGAGTTCTACGGCTCATATTAAAAAGCGTCGCCAGCCTTTCATTTGCTTCACCGCTTCGCAATTTCATTAAGTAGCATGCCAAAGATGTTTTCGGGCGTGTTGATACGTTCGACAATGAAGGAGTTTGTTCCAAAATATTCATAAATTGGTCTCGACTAACGCCTAATCGGATGTATACTTCATTTGGGTCCATGTCATCTATATTATCAAAATCTAGTATAGATCCTCGAAGCACCGCGATTTTCATGAGGCTCATGATATGCACAAAATGTGTGGCATTGAAGTCGTGGAGCAAGTTAGGGCTGTCAATTATTTGATCCCAATCATTGGATACCAAATGATGATCGCAAACTCTTGCACTATTTGGAATATAAAAATTAAAATGAATCAAGAATGTCACTTTAATGTTATTCGGAATCCTTCGGAGATCCGTTCGTCTGCAGTTTTCATACATACAACGCGTTGCTGTATTAGGGAGTCTTGAATATTCTTCAATATGTAATACACATTCGTGTGGACGGTCTTCTCTTGGCTGCGCAGCTCTTTCTGCCCGTTGCCAGCATGGTCGACAAATGTACTCCTGACCATTGTATTGTATCTGAAAATGAGAGTATTACAATTAGTTAAAACGCTTAGTTATTTTCATTGAACGCTGTTCAAACAAAGCGAAATATAAAGAAAAATATTTTACTCGATTGCCTAAGCAGTATTAATTATCTCGCTTACTCATACGTAAATACCGATACTTCTATCCCGTTCTCGCCCCGTGGATCAAACGGAACGACAACGTCGCCGCGTCGGTAACAGTTTACTTACTACTTACAGCGAAATGTAATCTCAATGCGCGAGAGTTAAAACACTGTGACCACCTCAAGTTAAACAGTACTATATTGTTGACGTGACAACTAAGAAATAATGATTTCGTTTGATGTACTTACCTGATGTTCAGAGGTAAGAGCTTCAAAGATATATTGGCCTACAGCGGGATGTTCTTCAAACCGAGCACGGGTTATTTCGTATCTTCTTCTGTTTATCACGGATCTATTACATAAAATACACACTTGGCGATTATCTGCCATTGTTATAGGAATCTGCTTAAAAAAAGTCCAAAAAAACGAGCACAAGTCACCAAGATAGATATTAACAAGTCCGATATGCAAGCCAGAGTCAAAAGAAATTGTCAAACAATAATAATCGCACAGTACTCAACGAAACAAATGTCAACGATGGACTGCGCTGTGCGCTCGAGCATAACGGTAATCGCCGAGTCGCCGAGTGCGAGCGGCGCTCGTCGCTGATTGGTTGACGCATGAAACATGGCGAGACCGATTTTAACAAAGGTTCTTAGACCTCTAATAGAAAAAGTATTGAATATTAGGATACATAAATAATAATGAAAAAAAAAATAGTATTTTAATAATAGTATTTTAACTATATTTTTTTTCCCAAACGGTATTTCATAGTACTCCTTGAACAATATTTGTTGTCAAAGATCTCCCCTTTCAAATGACACTAGTTTCATTGATGGCCGCTCATGGGCCGCAATGCCCATTGTCCTTTCATAAAAAGAACTGAAATACCAACAACCGAATTAATTAAAAAATATTAAAAATATAATTCGATTTTCTTTTTATTGCAAACTAGCAACCCGCCCTCGCTTCGCTTCGGTTATAGGTTATAGTCGTTTTACCCGCGTAGTTCCCGTTCCTGTGGGAATACCGGGATAAAATATAGCCTAGTTTACGCCCTGATATTATAGCTTTCCATTGGTGAAAGAAGTTTTGAAATCGGTCCAGCCGTTTTGAAGATTTCCCGGAACAAACAGACAGACAGACAGACAAAAATTTTTTAATTGCTATTTTAGGCATAGGTGTCGTGCAAATAACCGTGTGAGCATGAAAAAAGCCTATCATTTTGACATTACAAACAGACACTCCAATTTTATTTATTGGTATAGATGATGGCAAACGAGCAAACAGTACACCTGGTGGTAAGTGTTACTGCCGCTCATGGACCTTGGCAAGGCGCTGCCTACCGTGAAGAGAGTGTCAATGCGTGCAATGGGGGTCAGTGATACTAAAGGCATCACTAAAACCCATCACACGCAAGCACCCTCAGAAAGTTGGGCTGCCAGCTCTCTCGCTCACCGAACGAAGCGCAGCAACAAATTGCTACTACTTGGATGTCGATTTTCTGCGAGAGTGTGGTACTACTCCGGACGCACCGGCCTGCGGCTGCAGATAGATAACTGTCAGCAGTGAGGTCCTACCAGTATTTTAAAGAAAGATTAACATAGCATTTTAAAAAGAAATATGTCACGGTTAACATAGAGTCTGAATGCGATTACTAATCGCGAGGAGTAATTATATATTATTTGGAAAGACAAGAAATATATCAAGAAACCATTAATCTTCTAAAAGAAAATAACACCTGCGCTGAACATCTGCTGGGAATTTAATAGCAATACTATGCGTACAAATATTATTTGATAACCTAAGAGGCGTTAGTCAAGAGATATTACACTATTTGACGTTGACTGAAATTGTTGAGTAGGTGTTAGAGCTTAATATGCATACGACCTTTGATATAAGGTTGTCACGCAGAATAAGTTATTCATATAATAAGTAAAGTGACACCTCTCCTTCAAGACATATAAGGGTAATTTTCACTAGAAAATATGTGAGCAACTTTGTAGTATTTACATGTATAATAGTAGATAACATAGCAGAACTATTTGAGATTTGGTAATACCACTATATATATATATGCCTTTAGTATCACCAAAACCCACCACATGTAAAAATCCGCAGAAAGTGAAGCGCTCTTGCTCACAGAACGAAGTGAAGTAACAAATTACTACTCAGGCGTCTATCTACGAAAGTGTGTTACTACCGCGGACGGATCGGCCCTTGGCTGCAGACAGACGATTGTCGACAATGTGGTCTTACCAAATGTAAAATTCTTTATACTTTAAGATTACAGAGAAAATCGTAAGTCGTTTTATTGAAGAATGATTTTCTGTTAAAACTTATGAATTGAAAAGTCGACCATAACATAAATACAAATAATAAATGGTAGGCTAGTAAAATGAAAATAACCTCTAAGACAATGTTTTGCTGTTATTATGACTTGATAAAAAAATATATTAGATGTAAGTGCTATTTATACGATAGAAATTAATAGTAAACATTTTATGTTCAAAGTAAAGAAAATCTAAGGACTTTCTTTGCTTTTAACGTAAACTTTTTTCTTTATATAAAAATACTTCCAAAAAGTGAAAAGCCTCCATAGATGGTTGCTTAAAACGACAAATGTGGCAATTGAATAAATTCTCTAGAATTTGTTCAATCGTGTTTACCCAGTGTTTAAGAAAAAATTGGACAGACTCAATCATCTGACCCGTGAATGCTACTAATGGCCTATTAATTTTATTCAATTTATTAAAGATTGCAAACATAAGATCAACGAAAATATAATAATTATCAGAGAGTGTTATTAAATTTTATTTATTACGTATATACTCTGATTGATTGAGCTTAGCGGGGTATTTTTTTATATAAACAGTTTTTATTTACAAGTAAGTTAAGTTTTTTGGTAAATATGTTTAGAATTACGGAGTTTTGAGTTATATTTAGATACAAATTACATACGTACGATGAAATATGAATATTTCTCTATCCAATCGATACAATAAGGATATGAACTAGTTATTTGAATTACAAACAATAAAGATAATTTATAATAATTAAAAACTAAAAAGGGACCAATGATAAGAAAGGAAAAAGTAAAAATCAATCTCATCATCATCATCGCAGCCCACATACGTCCCACTGTTGGGCTCGGGCCTCCTCCACAATGGGACGGAATTTTGACCTACTATACCATGCTGGTCAGACATGTTGGTATAGGGTTTCGTTTCGAGTTTTCCTTCTCTTACACAGATGGTATGTGCATATTATATCCCATAGTCGTCTTTTACGACATCCACGGGCAAGATAGGGAGTGGTGAATTGTATTCTTACTCCGCCACCACACGGAAAAGTCAATCTAGATGTCAAATCAATCTAGATGCCCAGTATTATTTTTAATAGCATTGGCTAAATTTCATCATCATCATCATCATCGCAACCCATATTCGTCCCACTGTTAGGCTTATTCCTTGCCTAGGAAATTGATGTACATTTGGCTCGCTCGGGTACGCTAGTCAGATGAGTTGGATTTTTTTTTATGGTAACGTGGCAACGAAAGGACGGCGCGCGGGCTCATAACCCACCCGTACCTACGTCGCCTTCGTTGTCGAGCCGCCCACCAGTGCCGAGTTCCTTGTCCTCAGTGGTCGGCCCAACGGAATACCCTTTCGGGTACCCTCACCTCTCGACGTTCGTGTCCCGGGACGTTAGGCGCCGTCGCGCGGTCAGCTTCTCTGCGGGTGACGGACTGAAATTCCCGGTCCGGTTGATCTTGTGCTGGTACTTGGCGAAGCTACTGTGCCCCGTCAGCACCTGCACCAGCCGGAAGGAAAGCACCCCGTACGTCCGCTCCAACCACTCCATCAGCACTGGCCGGAAGGCCTCGACGATCCTGACACCGTACTGAGGCCTCTCTAGTGGGACTGCCCAAAGGGAATGACGTCTCGGCGGGTGTCGACCCGCCAGGCGCCAATCTCCTTCAACGAGACCATGTCGTCTCCGACACCCACTGGTAAACCTCGATGAGCATCTCCGCCTCCGGATCCCACGGGGGAGTTCTGGCCAGGAGGCACGCCACCTCCGTCGCCACCGTGCGGTAACCGCGTATGGCCCTGATCGCCATGACCCTCTGTGGTCGCCACAAGAGGGCCCACAGACGGACGGTCAGGGAGCCCGCCCACACCCGTGCGCCGTACAGGGCCTTCAACCGGATCACTCCCGCATATAGCCGTCGGCACGTAGCGTCTCACCCCGAGCTGTGACGAGCGTATCGTCGGCGTATTACGTCCAACCCGGGTGGGAGGTTCCCTCTCAGATATGTTGGAATAGGATATTATTTCGAGCTTTCCCTCTCTTGCATTAATGTTACCTGCATACATCTCTTAGTCATCTTTTACGACACCCACGGGCAAGAGAGGCAGTGAATTATTATTAAGGGCAGTGAAGTATTCTTACTCCGTCACCAGACGGATAAATTTACTGAAGGCAAATTTAAAATTCAAATTTACTGAAGGCTAAAAATTTAGCCACTTTCTAATTATTTTAATTTTATTATTTTTTTAATTTTCTTAAACCACTAATCTATCTATAAGGTTTTCTATAAATGCAAACTAGCCAGATTGATTTATTGCTCCCGCACCCACTAAATTCTATGGAAATCGTAGCAGCCGTTTTTGAAATTTTGATTATATAAAAATATACAAGAATATACTATTTTCCGTGTGGTGACGGAGTAAGAATACAATTCAACACCCCCTCTCTTGCCCGTGAAAGAGGACTAAGGGATTAATTAATATGCACATAACATCTATGCAAGAGAAGAAAAACTCGAAATATAACTCTATACCAACACGTCTGACCAGCGTGTTACAGTAGGTCAATTGCCCTCCTTTTATGGAAGGGGCTCGAGCCCAACAGTGGGACGTGTATGAGCTTAAATGATGATAATACAAGAATAATAACTGTTCATTTAAAGGTTAAATTTAGCTGAGAGTTGAAATCATTCGGGTAGAAAGAATATTATGTGTCATCGCTGCATTATGAAATAACTAAAAAAAAAACTATAAACGTACAAGACTATTTCGGCATCTTACGTTTCGAGAAGGAGAAATTAATATTCTGAAAAGAAAATCGATATTCTGATCAGCTCATCGCCATCATCATCATAGCTCATATATGTCACGCAACAATGATTATCTTCTTTTTTTTACTAATACCTTAAAAGTGATACATAATTTCACTACAAGTAAAGAAAAACTCAAAAGCCCATACTAAAACAACAGATCAACACGATGTATTAGATTATTTTCTCCCCATTTTCTCACATTATGAAAGTGGCCCATATTTAATAGTAGACGGCATATGACCTAAAAACGAAGCATATATTAAAAGGCAGAGAGTGCGCGTAAGTTATGTTATTCACCACATGATGACGACTATCAAAAACACATTAAGTATGAATCTACTGAATCATTAAATCCAATATTAATGAAATGTTCTACCAGTTAATAAGTATTTTCCGTCCTTTGGTCGCCTATATAACATTTATGTACGCATCGGTAAACCAGACCAATTTATAACCAGTTTTTTTTTCCATTAGACTTGGTTTCGATTATGTTGGTTAAACCGTTTGTGCCTCAGGCGTTCTCTCTTTGTTAGACCGTCAACTACATTCATCTACATGAAAAGCCTCAAACAAAACACGAATGAGTCTCAGTGAATGGCTAAGAGTTTCAGTTGAAAGATAGGTCTTAATGGAAGTGTTAGAAAATGTGAAAGTTAACATTTTCTTTTGTTTGGCAAAGAAAAACGTACCTGAGCTTGTAGCCCGCTGTTTGAAGCAACATCAGAGTAGCATGGGGCTTTCACTCACTATATAATCTGCCAACTGTCCTCTCTTCGCCTTGAAATATACTTCACCTTAACCTTTCTATTTTCTACGGTCCGTAGGCATATTGTGAACTGCAAGGGTCGAAAATATCCAGTCGTCCACTCATGGCCTCACCTAGAGCTAAATAAGGCGCAATAAAGACCACCCGCACCACTATCTACAGGATCTACTAAAAGTGACGACTATCTCTACTCGTTCACCAGTGTGATAGAAGAATTATATAGAAGCTTTAGATAGAAATGCATTAGGGACAAATCAGCGAAACCGTGCTGTCCGACACAGTAAGGATTCTCCTCCTCGTAATGTCCTATTGCCTAATTTTCAAAAAGAAAAATATAGTGGGTGTATAAAATTTTTAATAAACTCTTTGTCATCATTATATTATTCATATCATTATATTCAACTCGACGAAACACTAGTATTTATATATCTAGTACAATAAAATTAAAGGGTAGAATAAAATAAAACTACATCAGTTAATATGGTATTTTATTTAAAACAAATATTTATCTGAAAAACAATATTTCTATTATTTAGTTAACTACAATCTTTACAAGTGAATTAAATTATTATCAATCACGATCTAATATTGCCAAGAATCAATTCTTTTATCAATTAGCTTTAGTTATGATTGACAATCATCTAGTTTCACATTAAAATGACGAATTCAAACATTAGACACGGATTTTTAATGAAATGTTAATGCTAATAAGTTATTATTAATATTACCCTGATACGGATATATTCTATGCATCATTGGCACAGATTCCTTTCAGGCCTGGATGAAAGTATTGAGAAATATATATTAGGATATTCTATATATTAGAAATCTATAAATAAAAATTAAAAGAAATATGTATTATATATTCATGTTACAGAATCATCTTTACAATACATTTCTAACATTGGTATCGGCAAATAATACATAATTTATAACATCTACTAAAATTTTGACATGTTACATATAATATGAGAAACCAACAGATACAGTTTTAAGACGTCTAAAAAAATTATTGTTGGTAGTAGTAATAGTAGTATCAAATAGGATACAATTTAAACTTGAAGGTAGGAAATAAAACCATTTTTACGAATTTGGTGTCCATTTTTACTATGCTGTTGATAAAATTTGTAGTTTTATTTTTACATATCTTTATATGTATATTTCTTGTGTACGTGTGTATGTCACTGAACTCCTCCTAAACGATTCGACCGATGTTGATTTGATGAAATTATTTGTGTGTGTTCAAGGGGATTTGAGAATTTTTTTAGATTCACAATTGGACCCGCTAGGTGGCACTGCAATCAATTTCAAGGAGAATTCCTTATACTATTTTTTTAGATTTAAACAGAACAACGTCTATTGGGTCAGCTAGTATATAAAGATGACTATTGCATAAACATTAAAAATAAACTAATAAAAGAATATAACATATATTTATAGTCCGAAAGTTACTTTTGTTGATTAATCTAATTCTTATATCGTTATTATAAAGATTGATGTTGAAATAACAGCCGATAAACATTCTCATTGTCAGCGATTTCTTGGTGTCACTATACAACACTTTATACAAATTTAATAATATTTTACAAACTCAACTTTGTTCTTAAAATCTTAAAGTCACTAACACACTTCACTTATATATCAACTTTCAAGTTAATCCATATCCTTAAATTGTTAAGAACTTTGAATTTACAAATTCGATATTTTTAAATATTTCTTTGAATGTTTGTAGTAATTTTATCACAGAGCATAGAATCACGCTCATTATATTTTCATGTTCTGTGGATTATACAGATGAGTACAAGTAAATAACACTGGCGAAGGATAATAGAGTACGTGCGTCAAAACTACTTGCCCACTGCGCACTTCCCTGCATAGCAGCGGGTGTCTCACCTGCGACAAAATAAATACAATGAGGAAAAGTTTTTATAATATACTTGCGAATTCCTTTGATGTCTTTAAGTGCCAAGGGAATTTAGCACTTTTATTTATCGTAGTATATCTATGCTACGTTCTTTTGAGACTTGCAAACCATAAAATATTTCACTCTAGTAACAAATTTTATGTTGTTTATAGAAAACTCCGTATTTTCTTTCAATACATATATTCCCTTATATATGGCATACGAAACATACATACATCCCTTTCACTATATATCTATTATATACATTATTTGCTCAATTGGTAGCTCATGGTGAATCCAATGGAATAAAAAACAAAGGCTAATTCCAAATACATTCGGTATACCAAGTCAATTGCCGTCTATAGAAGGGAGGGCTCATGTTCAGCAGTGTCAATGGGCTGAAAATATGAAAAAAATAAGAACTTAAAAATATAAGATTAGCTAGGCTATAATTTATTATTAAATAAATCCATCTCCAGTTTATACTTTCGCCGCTATTTGAAGTTTCTATGAACTTGTTCCACCATCATCACAGCTCATATACGTCCCACTACTGGGCTTGCGCCTCCATAATGTGAGACAATCAAGCAACTCAGACGAGTTGTTATACGATTTTATTTTGAGGTTTCTTTCTCTTACATAGATGTTATCTGTAGTGTCCGATCGAAACTATTTTTTACGGCTGAAACCGAAACTGAATTTCGGCCTCAGTCTCAGTTTCGGCCGAAACCGTAACTTTAGTGTTAATTAAAACGTCAATATTTTTGAAGGAAGAAAAATAAATAGTCTATCATAATCAGTTAGTTTTTACTGTTTACTAAACTGTAAACATAAAATGAAAGTTACAAAACAAATATAAGAACCAAAAAGTGAGCCGTTGCTCAGGACGCCTACTAGATGTGAAACATCAAAATTGTTTGTACAAGTATTTATGCATAAAAGAACAGATTACGATAGGAACTAATATGACACAATGTATAAATAAAATGTTCCGATATTTTTCTAGAAAATGATGATTTTTATTTAATACACATTTATTTTCATTAAATACAAGAATTATAAATTCAAAACTATTTTTAATTGTGACTACTCAATTCTTTTAATCAGTGATTTCTGTAATAATATAATAGTATGCCTTTGACGATATTACCGTGACAATTGGTCGGCACTACACTTACTATCATATAGGGAGACGACGCCTCACCACGGCATGCGTCGCCACACCGGTAATCGGTTTTACGTGCGGCTACAGATGTTTCTCATCGATAATTTCGATTTATAATAAAGCTAGGTAATAGACCACTTTTGTGTTTGCCTTGTTTCAAAAAAAAAATTCAAAGACAAAAAATGTTCACGATAATTTATGAGCTACATCACATAAATAGTGAAATAAAATATACCTGTTTTGAAGTGATTACCTCAAACTGCGAAATTTAATTAAAATAACTAAAATTGTGAGATGACTGAACGCGGTAAAATGCCACTTCATCTCTCGCACCTCGTGCACCGAGCTTGAACTAGCGCAGCGCAAAAACTCATGAATTCAGTTTCGGTTTAGGCCGTAGTTTCGGCTCGATTATCAGCTGCAACTAAGCCAAAACCCGGGTTTTTTGGCCAAAACTAGGCCGAAACCAAAACCGAAATTTCAGTTGGACACTAGTTATCTGATATTATTATCCCTTAGATGTCTTTTACGATACCCATGGGCGCGATGAACTGTATTTCTACTCTGTCACCACACGGAAAGTCATTTACCAAATTGACAATTACCAAACTAAATTTCAAAAGATTCAGGATATTTATTTTTGCCTGATTTTCGAACAAATTTTTATTAATAAATACTTATAAACACTTAGTGATAAACACATATGAATTCTTCATTACGAACGTTATCAACGTTGATAGAGTTCAAATAAAGCACAGAGGACTAAAACCTCGACAGTTTGCTTTGCAAAGTAAACTTAATTTGAATTCCGCAGAGATCATTATGCAATTAAATAGTCTCTATGGAGTTATTTATTTTGAAACCACGTCAATATTGCATCTAAGTTTATTTGCATTGACTTATTTCCCTTATGATTACGGAGTAAGAATGTTACGATTACCATGCCCTTATTTTTTATATTCATCGTAGAATTAAATAAATTCTGTAATGAAATACTTATGAGTACTTAGAGAAAACTACGAAATATTAAAAAAAGAAATTATGAACCCAAATTACACCAGCCGTCCTCAACTAGAGGAGTACTAACAAGTTGTAATGATTTCACCCGTTTAGTTTCTATTTCCGTAGGAATATAGAGATAAAATATAGCGGGATGTGGCCGTTATGTTACTCGCCGATAGAGTAGTTTTATATTGGTGAAAGAATTCTTAAAATCAGCTTATTGGTTTAGGCGTAAAAACATAACAAACAGATGTTACTTTCGAATTTATAACATTAGTTACGGTTAATAAATTAAATTTTAATAAAGAAAATGAATATTTATAAATTATGATGATTGATTAAGGATACAATCATCCTTTAAATCTCCGTGAGATTCGTAACACCCAATTATCAAAAGAACATGAGAATAAACCTAAAAAACCGGCTAAGTGCGAGTTTGAGTAGCGCACGAAGAGTTTCGTACCATCTATACCAATAAATAAAATTGGAGTGTCTGTTTGTAATGTCAAAATAATAGGCTTTTTTCATGCTCACACGGTTATTTGCACGACACCTATGCCTAAAATAGCAATATTTGTACTATACATATGCATAAAATACACTTTATATTTTTTTTGTCTGTCTGTCTGTCTGTCTGTCTGTTTGTTCCGGGTAATCTTCAAAACGGCTGGACCGATTTCAAAAATTCTTTCACCAATGGAAAGCTATAATATCAGGGCGTAAACTAGGCTATATTTTATCCCGGTATTCCCACGGGAACGGGAACTACGCGGGTAAAACGACTATAACCTATAACCGAAGCGAAGCGAGGGCGGATTGCTAGTAATCTATAAAAAGGGCAAAAAATCATGTTTTGTTGTATGGTAGCCCCCATAAATATTTATTTTATTTTGTTTTTAGTATTTGTTGTTACACTGGCAACAGAAATTGAATTGAATAATTTGTGGCAATTTCAAGTGTCTAGCTTTCGCGGTTCTTGAGATACAGCTTGGTGACAGACAGACGGACGGACAGGCAGCGAAGTCTTAGTAATAGGGTTACGTTTTTATCCCAAAGGATAACGGTACGGAACCCTAAAAAGTACTCTACTTTATAACTTTTTTTTTTTTGGGACTAATCCCACCACACATTCCCACCATTGTAACTCCTGTAAGCCAGGATCCACAATGGTCTCCATAAATGACACCGAGGTTTGACCCTCAGGCAGTCCCGGGTCATCAAATCATATATTTTAATTGTCTTGGGACCCGCAACAAATTTAATTAGAAAAGATTAAAGAGGAGGAGTTGGAAAGAGAGATTCCACTTCCCTCCTAGGCAAAGCGGGAGACAGGAAAACAAAATGACTAGTCAGCCAATAAGTAAAAAGGTGTACAGCTACAATAGCGCAGCAGTACGGCACCACGGATACGGAAGAGCTTAACGGGGCCTATATGTGAACGTTAAGATTGATTGTTACAGTAAGTATGGCAGAAACGCATGAACGCACGGAAATTTTCTCGAGTTGCTACAAGGTCCGTATACTACCCCACAGGTGACTTGCAAACTGTTTAACATAAGGTTACGCTCGTTTCGCCAGAGATCGCACTCCCAGAGAATGTGATGTGCTGATTGTTCATACTCGTGGTCAGATGTGGAACATTGACATAATGGTGATGGTATGAGTTTAAAAGAAAATAATTTACTTTTAAAGTTGCCATGGCCAGTTAAAAATTAGGCCACGAAGTGGTCAAACTCCAGCCACACCTTCTCTAGGTGCTCCCGGATGCATGGAAAAAATAGATAAAGATGACGACCTTTCGATGATGAATCCCATCTTTCTTGCCATTCGGTTAAAAGTTCCTCATAGACAATGGATTGTGGTGCAAACAATCTAGCAATTTTATTTCGGTCGCGCGGTAGAAGGAAATCTGTAATTCATAGTTTCCTTTGTGGAGTAATACATTGACGCTCGTCTCTGAATCTCCAAATCAACCGGAAGTACACCCGCGAGTACTGGTAAGGCCTCGGTACTAACCGTTCTATAGGCTTTACATAAGAATATTAGGCCCAATCGTTGGCTCTGTAGTAATTTAAGGCGAGCCGCCCCTATGGTGGCCCTATCGGCCCATACAGGTGCGTAACAAATACACCCCAAATATGTGGCCATGTATATGGTTTTAAGTGTATTAAAACGAAGGCCCCAAGTAGATGTAGATATTCTAGTAAGCGCGTAGAAATTCCGTTTCGCTTTTTCGCCTACAGTTTTAATATGCTCAGTATGTAAGACTCAGAAGTCTAATATCGAACAAAAAAAACATGTAAGTATATATGTATTATGTTGCATGTCGTAATGAGCGACGAAGTATGTGAGACCTCTTTGTGAACCATTAACCACACAATGTAAACCATATTTCTTGCAATAAATTCATTTCATTTCATTTCATTTCATTTCAATAAATGAAAAATTTTTTTCTAAGACTAGGCCGAGATAACAAACTGATTCTTTCTTTTTGACAGTCGTATTATTGAATTTTATACGCGGCGCCGATTGTAAATGTCCTTTTAATAAAAGATGATATGTTTTTTGTGGTGCGAAGGCAAGCCGGTTTCGTGTACCCCAATCGAATATATCATTGAGGCATGTTTCCGCTAATTTCTCTAAACCATCCCTTGTGTTCGATTGTATAAGTAAAAGTCCGTCGTCTGCATAGCCGATCAGTAGACCATTTTTCGGTAGAGGTAACTCGAGAAAATCGTCAAAACCTAAATTCCATAGATATGGACTTAATACTGAACCTTGAGGGCAGCCCATCGTCAGTGATTTCGACACAGCATGGTGACCAAGTTTCAATTTAGTCGAGCCATTTAAAAAGTACGACTGTATGATTTGGTAGATATTTCTATAGCAACCACGAGCCTTTAATTTAAGAAGTAGCATTGGCCACCAGGCGTTATCGAAAGCACTTGAGATGTCCAGGAAGACACCTAGTACGTATTTAAAAACGGATGCGCTAATGACACGTCGCACGCCGCAATGGCCGCGTCGATAGTTGATTTGCCGTGAGTGAAGCCGAATTGTTTATGATTGAACGTTGGTCCACCCGGCAATAAACGAGGAACAATGAGACGTTCTAAGAGCTTGCCTAATGAAGGCAGTAAGGTGATTGGTCGATATGACTTCGGGTCGTCTGGTGGCTTATCACCGCCTTTAGGAATTATACGTATATAACCGCGACGCCATATACGAGGGAAAATGCCTTCAGTTATGCAATGATTAAAAATTATTAACATTGAGTCGCCCAATGCTCGACTAGCTTCTTTGATCATTTAATTTGATATTTTATCTTCGCCAGCAGCCTTGTTGAGGGGAAGAGTTCTAACGGTATTCATAAACTCGGCAAGAGATGGAAGGTTAGACATAGGTGAGAGGGGTGGCTCGGCGTCCCATGTACGTATTTGTTTATGATGTTCGCTGTCGACTGAGATGTCATCGTCTGGGATTAACGTATTTAATAAAACTTCCGTGGTCTCCTCAATACCCGTAGTGTGTTTACCGTTCACTTTAATGTTTTGTATGTACGCTAAGTCGACTGATCGATTCGCTTTAAACTCATGATATAGTGGAGACCATGGACCTTCACTTTCTAATCTTTCCACAATTTTATTTAACAAAGCGTCTTTCGATTTTTCTACTGCAATCCGGTAGCGAGACCTGGTAGCTTTCAGTACAGATAGAGATTCATCAAAGGCCCTTCCTATGTTAGGTGACTTTTTAAGTTTATTATGCTTCCTGCGCGCCCTTCGAAAGCGTTTGCGGAGTTCCACTATGTGATTGTTCCACCAGTCACATCTCTTAGTATTAGGCAGGGATGTTCGGCCTAGGGCTACATCAGCACAGTATATCAGAGAATGTGACATTAGTTCTACTTTATAACTAATAACATTAAACACTACCATAAACCTGCCGACAAAAAGCGACAACTATGTCATTATCAATCCAGTTGAAGCCTATATACTTATACCCAACAGAGTATTTCAATGGACTGAAGTATGAATAAACATAATTAGAAATAATTCAAATGCTTCAATCAGTATAGTAATACTCAAGATTAAATTTATTATAAAACAGCATTTTGATTTGTTATTCTCTGGCATATAAACTTTCAATTCACAATGCACTACTGAAACTAAATAGCAGAAATATGCTCACTGACTCACAATAGACATTTATACGCTATACTGGGTGCAAAACTTATGATGGCAGTACTAAGCGCTTCACAACGCTTCAGCCATAAAATAATATAAAATTTTGTAGTGTTAAATAATCATTTTATATTCAACTGTTATTCATATCACAGTTCATTTATGTCCACTGCTGGGCTCGGGCCTCCCCCACAAGGGAGGTAAATTGACCTATTATATCATATATATATATATACTATACTATACCATATATACTACTATGCTGGTCAGACGAGTTAGTATTGGATTTTATTTCGAGTGTGTCTTCTCTTGCATAGTTGTTATAAACGGCATTAATATATCACCTTTTTTTTTTTTTTTTTTTGTGGGTGGGCCGCGGTCGGCGCGCCTCCGCACCACTCCGTCCGGGGCGACAGAGGGGCTTGAGCACGCAACTCCCGCGACCCACCCGAAAACCACGTCGCCTTCGTCGTTGGGCCGACCACTGGAGCAGCGTTAACTTGTCGTCAGTGGTCGGCCCGACGGAATACCCCCTATTGGGGTACCCTCCCATCGACCGACGTCCCCCCCTCGGGGAGGACGTCGGTCTTTCCTCACGCGGTCGGCCTCTCGGCGGGTGACGGACTAATCCCCAGTCACGTCACCCGCGGCCTCGGCTAAGGCGGCATGAGGCGCAGATAGTTGCGCCTGCGCCGCCCCAGTCGCCGGCGGCGGATCTCCTCATCGAGGCTGCGCTCCTCGCGCAGGCGATCCGCCGCCTCCTTCCGCGAGATCACTGTCTCGCAGAAGGCTGCGACCGCGTCCCAATTCCCGACGCTGTCGACCATCGCCCTAGCGATAGCCGGCAGCGTCAGGTCCGTACCGATGATTGCGACGAGTTCACAGCGCTGCACTGCCCAAGCCCCGCAGGCCTCGAGCGTATGGCGCGCCGTGTCCTCGTCGCAATCGCAGTGGTGGCAGGACGGTGTACTCTCCCTCCTAACGACCTTGTGCAGGTATTTGGCGAAGCACCCATGCCCCGTCAAAACCTGCACCAGTCGGAAGGAGAGCAACCCGTGCCGCCTCTCTAACCACTGCATCAGCACCGGCCGGAAGGCCTCCACAGTTCGCACCCCGAACCGAGGCCTCTCCAGCCGGACTGCCCAACGGGCGATGACGTCTCGGCGGGCGTCGACGCGCCAGGCGGTGAGATCCCTTAACAAGACCACACCGCCCTCCGCTCGCACCCCCGTCACCCGCCGATATAGTCCGGCGAGCATCTCCGCCTCCAGGTCCCACGGGGGAGTCCCGGCCAACAGGCACGCTGCCTCCGTCGCCACCGTGCGGTATCCGCGGATGGCCCTGACCGCCATGACCCTCTGTGGTCGCCACAGAAGGGCCCTAAGTCGGGCGGTCATGGACCCCGCCCACACCGGTGCGCCGTACAGGGCCATCGACCGGATGACCCCCGCGTACAGCCGTCGGCACGCAGCGCTCGGTCCGCCCACGTTCGGCATAAGCCACGATAGGGCGGACGCCGTGCCGACGAGCCGCGGAGCGAGCCTACGGAAATGCTCCCGGAACCACCATCGCCCGTCGAGCACCAGGCCCAAGTATCTCATATGGGCCCGGATGCTGATGTCGACCGAGTGGACGGTGATCGAGACGCCGATGGGAGGGCTCATAGTGCGCCCATGGAACAAGAGGGCCTCCGTCTTGTCCAGGGCGACCCTCAACCCCAGCGCCTCGATCCGTCTGACGACCTCCTCGGTACCCGAGGTCGCCAGGCTTACCGCCTCTTCTAGCGTCCCACCGCGGGCTGTGACGAGCGTGTCGTCGGCGTAACAAATCACGCCCAGCCCGGGCGGGAGGCTCCCCCTCAACGCCCAGTCGTAGCCGATGTTCCACAGGGTGGGTCCGAGGACCGACCCCTGTGGGACACCGCACGTCATGGGCGTCCGCACAACGTCCCCTGCTCGGTCGGTGCAGAGGACGCTGCGCCCCTCCAAATAGTCTGCCACTAGCCGCCTCAGGTAAACTGGCACCCCGTGATACCGGAGCGCCTCCCTGATGCAGCTGAATGGCAGACTATTGAATGCGTTGGCGATGTCTAGGGACACCACCAACAGCACTCACCCGCCGGTGACGGCCTCAGTCGCCACGGCCCTCAGGCGCAACAGAGCCGCGATCGTCGAACGACCCCTCCTAAACCCAAACTGGGCGTCCGACAGATCGGGCCCCGTGCCGACGAGGTGCCGCTCGATGCGGGCAGCTACCACCCTCTCCAGTAGCTTGCCCGTGTCATCGAGCAGCACGATAGGCCTGTAGGCCGAAGGCTACTCCGGAGACCGTCCCGGCTTCGGCAGGAGCACCAGCCTTCCCTCCTTCCAGCACTCAGGGAACCGTCCGGACGCTAAACACGCGTCGAACAGCTCCCTGAGGCGGGGTCCCAGGTGTTCGAGGACCAGGGCCAGCACGCGGTTAGGAACACCGTCGGGCCCGGGGGCGGTAGACTTTGCGCGCATGCGCGTCACCGCCACCCCCATCTCGGGTTCCGTGATGGGCGGAACACTGTCGTCGTCGGCCTCCCGGTCAGTGTCTGGCGGAGCCATGACCGGGGGCGTGTGTTCCGCCCGCCGCGGGAACAGGTCCTCGATGACCCGGGTGAGAAGGCCGGGCTGGAGAGTCTCGGTGAGGGGAGGGCCCCGCGCGCGTAGCCTATTCAGCACCGCGCGATAGGGGCGTCCCCAGGGGTCACGGTCGAGACCGTCCAGCATCTCCTGCCGACTGACGTCCTTGGCGGTGCGGACGGCCAGCCTGAAGGCCGACCGCGCATTGCGGTAGCCCTCGTAAAGCACGGCCTCCCGCTCCGCGTCGCGATGGCGCCGCCGGCTGCGGGTGTAGGCCCTCCGGGCGCGGATACACGCGGCCCGGAGATCCGCCAGCTCCCGGGACCACCAGTGGACACCCCTCCTCGGGGGCAGACGCCGTACCCGGGGCATGGCCGCATCGCAGATCTGCGTCAACGCACTGCGGATGCGGCCAGCCTCGGCGTCCACCCCGTCCGACTGGTGGGCAGAGGACAGCCACGAGTATACGATGGCTGTTTCCGCCAGCTGGTCCCGGTCTAAGCGACCCACAGCCCATCGCGGGAACGCAGGACGCCCATCCGCCCCGTGACCCCTGCTGGGCGTCGGGATTGCAGGGGAGACCTCCATCCGGATATACCGGTGGTCCGACAAGGTCTCCACCTCCTCCACGACGCGCCAGCTCCCCACGCGTGCGGCGACCTCGGGGCTAGCAAACGAAAGGTCCACTATCGACCCGCCCCGTTGTCGCACGCACGTATGCACCGAGCCCCTGTTCAGCAAACAGAGGCCCAGTGCCGCCGCCCACTCCTCGATCGCCCGTCCTCGGTCATCCGTCCTAGGGGACCCCCACGCCACGGACTTGGCGTTAAAGTCCCCCAGGACGAAGACCTGACGCGATGCCAGTTGCCGTAACGAGGCCTCCACGATGGTGAGGAAGGCCTCGAAATCGGTCACACTCCAGTTAGGGGAGAGATAAACTCCGAAGAGCGTAATCTCCCCCCAGTCCGCCGCGACGTATCCGACGCCCCTGTCCCTAAGGGTCAGAGACGACGAAGGCCACGACGTGGAGGCGACGATTGCCACGGTGCCATCAGCGCTACCCAACCAGTTAATCCGGTCGGGCACCACGTACGGCTCCGCGACTACGGCTACTCCTATCAACCACTCCGCCATGGCTTGCAGGAACACGTCCTGCGCACCGGCGGAGTGGTTGAGATTGGCCTGGAGGAGACGAATGGATACGGGGTCCATTAACGGTCCGTATCCATCGTCACCTCCTCCGCGCTAGCGGGCGATCGGGCCGCGCTCGGAGCGGGGCCTGGCCCGGTCGATGGGCCGCCCCGCCCCTTCGGGGCCGATGCCGGGGGTCTGCAGTCCCCAGAGCCCATGCGGTGTTTGGCAGGCCTATTGCCCGCCGCACACGCGGGGCAGTGGGGCACCGCAGAGCACGATGCCGCCTGGTGTCCAGCCTGACCGCAACGGAAACATAGCCCGCTGCAGTCAAAGCAGTTTCTGCATGTCGGTCGGGTATGCCCGACCGCCATGCATTTATAACACCTCGCAGGCCGGGGCTCCAGCACGGTTACCCGCGCCGAACTCCAGCCCACGAGGAGCCTGCCTGAGTCGGCCAATTGCTTGACCGACTCCACTGGGCACTGCACCCAGACAGCACCGACGCCGCCCGGACCAGGGCGGATGGTGCCAATCCGGACGGTGTCCGAGGCACACCCGGTACGCGCCGTAATGGCCTCCCGGATGTCCTCCACCGCCACAGAGTCGTCCAGACCCGTGAGGCGCATATCTGCGCACTTGACGGGCCTGGCGATTCGGACTCCATCCTCCGGCCCGAACAGCCCCCTCAGCATCGTGGCCAAACTATCGGCCGTCTTCGCGCCCTCGGCCCCAGGGAACTCGAGTATTCGAGCCCCTGTCCGGGCCTTGCGGGTTCTCGCCTCGACGCCCCCGATGTCGGAGACGTCCAGCTCCCGCCGGGCGCGTCTTAGGACGGCCTCATAGTTCAGGCCCCTCTCAGCCGCCTCAGGCAGTACGGTGATTACCACCGCAGCCGTCTTCGGCGACTTGAGGCCCCTACGCGACCTTTTCCCCTTTCCGCCGGCTCCCGCCTGGGGAGCGGCGGCCACAGCGGCACTCTTGGCCGCCGCTCTCCGCTTTTGGCCGCGTGCCTTCCTGCTACGCTCAGCCACCTGCCAGCCCTGTTCGAGCCTGGCAGCAGCGCTGAGCGCAGCAGGCGCAGTCGCGGGTTCGCCGGCCGGCGCCTGCGGTGCAATCGCTGGCGCCGGCCGCGGCCCGGCCTTGGCGGGAGCCGGCACCTTGCCGGCTTTCTTGGCCCCCTTGGGTCCCGCCGCGGCCGCAGCGTAGCTCACCACGCGGCCACCCTGACAGGGCAGCGGGGTGGGAGCAGACGCTTGCGGCCGCCTCGTCCGGTCTGCGGCGAGCGGTCGGAGGGGCGGCTCAGGCGGGAGCCTGGCCACTACGGCGGCGATACGCGCATCCATCATCACCCCTACTCGGGCTAGGATGACGCGTACCGCCGACTCCGAAACGCCGTGTACCTCGTCGGGCGGCGGCTCCTCCCCCTTCCGAGGTCTCCCGCGGCCACGAGCCGGCGGAGGGACCACGACGAGGGGAGGCAGCGGCGAAGCCGCGACGGGCGCAGCCGCCGCCACGGGCGCAGCCGGCGCCACGGGCGCAGACGATGGGCCCGCCCTCAATGGCGCGGCCCGTCTCGGCGGCGGGGCCGGCGCTGACGGCGCAGCCGGCACCAGGCGCTCGAATTAAGACCGCAGGTCAGCCATGTCTTTGGCCAACCCGCGGTTCTCCCTCCGCACTGCCTCCAGCTCCGTCTCCAGCTTGCGGTTGCGTTCCCGCAAGCCGGAGACCTCCCTGCTGAGGCGGGCGTTCGCGGCCTGGAGTGCCGCCACCTCGCCCTCCCGGTCGGCCAGACCCGGCGTCGCCGGTCTCGCCGCCACCGCACCTCCCCGACCCCTGCGCCCCCGGCGCGCGGTCGGGACCTTGGGGGGAGGCCTGATAGCGTCACTACCCTCCGAGTCCGATGCGGAGCTGCCACCCTTATGCAGGGGGCGCTTCCGATCCCTCGGAGGGGAGCGGGCCTCCTCCCTCTCCCTCCTAACATTTAGGGCCGCCGTGAAAGCCCTCGCCGCAGGATGCAGCTCAGCTTTCTCGGCAGCCCCCCTATCTAGCACCACACTGCAGACCATTCCGGACGACCTACCTCCAGTCACCCCAGACGGCCCAAACGGCTCCGCAGCGCTTTCGCCGCCCTCGTCACCACCTTGGCCGACTTTCGGCCCACTAATCTCCTCGGCGGACGGTTCTTTGGTACCACCCTCGTCCGCCGACATCTCCAAGACCGACCTGGCGTCCACAGATGGCCCTGCGGCACTGCCGCCCTCATCCGTGGACAGCTCGTAGGCCACGTCGGTCTCCGATTCCTCGGATAGCCCCGTCGAGCTGTCGTTCCTCCTGCTCTTGGACGGCACTGCAGCACCGCCACCCTCGTCCTTCGACGGCTCTGCGGCGGTGCCGCCCTCGTCACTGGACAGCCCCGTCGAGCTGTCGCGCTTCTTTCGGGACGGCTCTTCGGCTTTCCCGCCCTCGTCCCGCGACGGCCCTGCGGCTGATCCGCCCTCGTCGCTCTCCTCTTTTTTCTTCGACGGCCGGGCAGCACCGGCGTCCACGTTCCGCGACGGCCCTGCGGTGGCTGCGGTCGCACCGCTCTCGTCGCCCGCGGCAGCGGCGGCATCTCCTAGTACCTGCCGCTCCGCCATCCTCCTCCTACGCGACCTACGCATGTGTCGCGTATCCAGCTTCCCCTTCTTTCTCCTCCTTTTTGGTCTCCCTAGAGCCGATTCTTGTTTCGCCTGGCTCACAGCTGCAGCAGAAGTTGCTCCCCACCCATACGATTGGGAGCTGACTGTGCCCGAACTTGGGCGCGACTCCTCGTCGCGCGCAAGCACCGGCACAGCAAGGGACTCCCCGGCCTGGCCGGGACCCTCTGGTGAAGTTATACGTTTGTTAACCTCTGCCATGACGATTTGGAAGTTTAAGTCCTCCTTGACTACTACTCTAACGACTGGACGCTTTTTTTTTTCGCGCGCGCTTCTTAACCCACCAGCCATACATCTCCTCGCCGAGTAGCAAAACTTGAGATTGGGGTGATTTTTTATAGGGGTTTTCTTCCCCGCAGTCCGCAGACCCCCGGTCCTGACCCCCCTACTCAGGATTACGGTTTGGGCCTTCCGGGTCTGGCCGCTCGCGAGCGACCGACCCGTCACGCCCCCGGGCCGTGACGCAACCGTCCCTGGCGACGGAGTGCCATGAGACACATCCGCCCCATTGGCCCCGGGCCAAATCCGCCGTGCGCTCTGCCTTCAGAGTCGGCACGCGGAGACCCCCCCTCCCGCCGGAATCTTGGCCGTCCAAATGGACGTTTCCAGGGTGCACCACGTGGAGGTGCCCCGGCCTCGCACCCCATTAATATATCACCTAGTCATCTTTTACGACATAGTAGCTCTCCAATACAACACATAAATGTTATTCCAACATTTCTAATTTTTCTAATAACACACAATAATTAAGTTTTATATACGTATTTCAATTAATTTATTTCAAAGCATGAATTCAGAATTTTAATTAAAAACTAAAATATCTACCCAACAAAGATGATTAAATACAGCAATAAACGTTATATGAAAAAATTTAGGCACAAACGTCGGCAATAATGGTCGCACTGGGAAATAAAGATACTATGTCATATTTTTTTAATAAACATTGATTTAAAATATCGTAGGGATTAACAGCTCGATTATAATAAACTTTTATACAATATTGCGTATATAATTTTCAAACAATATACAAATTATATATAAAATTTAGATAGATTTTTATCAAATATGGCCACGCTACTAATAGTGGAGTTCCTCTCGCGCACGCTCGCTGCCTCCTTCCGTGAGATGACGGCCTCACAGAAGGCGGCGACCGCATCCCAGTTCTTGACGCTGTCGAGCATCTCCCTGGCGATGGTCGGCAGCGTCAGGTCGACACCGATGATTGCGTCGAGTTCACGGCGCTGCTAAGCCTACGTAGCACACACCTCGAGCGTGTGCCGCGCCGTGTCCTCATCGCAAACACAGAGGTGGCAGGACGGTGTGCTCTCCCTCCTCACGACCATGTGCAGGTACTAGGCGAAGCGCCCGTGCCCAGTCAAGATCTGAACCAGTCGGTAGGAAAGCCTCCCATGCCGCCGACCCAACCACTCCATCAGCACTGGCCGGAAGGCCTCGAAGGTCCGAACATCATACCGAGGCGTCTCCAGCCGGACTATCCAACGGGCAACTCGAGCCATCTCTCTCAGCGAGACTGGGTCGTTCCCGGCCCACTCCTCCGACATCCGCCGGTACAGTTCGGTGAACATCTTCGCCTCCAGGTCTTACGGGGGAGTCCCGGCCAACAGGCACGCTGCCTCCATCGCCACCGTGTAGTATTCGTGGCCGCCATGGCCCTTTGTGGACCCCGCCCACACCAGTGATAGGTAGTCAACATGGGTGTTCAGCTTTACAAGCGAAAATGCGACTTTCTCCTCTTTCACACAGAGAATACCATCTGCCATCAGAACATCAGAGTCGAGTACTGACATCATTTTAAAGGATATTGTCTGGTATTACGGTTACTTCTTAATAACTTTATACTATTTAATGATATGGTAATATACGTAAAGCGTATTAACTTTAATAAAAAATTACTTCCAGTTTTAAATACTTACTTTTAAATTAAATATTAGATATTTTAATTAGATATTTTATTTTATGGGTCCCAAATTCAAACTCAGGACTTCACAATCCTAAGAGCATAATAACTTAATCAACTACATTTGGGATTATCTAATTAAGATGTGTAACTAAAATATAAATTTGATTACAATAAAAACATTAACTATAAATATTTTGTTAGGATCTCATTTACTAAAACCATTTACGAAAATTTTTTTAACAAGCTCTTAACTAAATCTAACGACTTTAAAAAAATACATTTAAATATTTTACCAGGTCACATTGTACAGTTCCTCAAATAAGTAAAATCTCAAGATAAGTCAACGCTTGAAATTACTTAGACTATTTACTAGAAAATTAACTCCACCAATTCTATGCCGAAATGTCTGACGATTGTCAGTTGACGAAAATCCCGGTCAACTAATTAGAACTTCTAGACGTTCCAACCACGCTCCAGTTAATTACATCAAGGACAGGCTTGATTTATTGTCTATCTTTCCACTGAGAATAATTAGGAAGGTTTTTATACCCTTTTTGCACTCAGAATCGTGGTTTCATTAGGTAGTTAATAAGATTCAAACTGAGTGTTTAGAGTTGAAAATGTTAAATTTGGAGGTTTAGAGCGAAGCAATGCCGTTTTAAGGCAAAACCTTAATTAAATAACCTATATTTGTATATCTGTGTATATATTTATTTAGCCCGTCTTTACATAAGAAAGGTTGTAGTATACAATAAAATTAATCCGACGAGAAAATTATTACACTGCCGTAAAGTCACAGAGTTAGAACATAATTCATCACACCCTTCCTTACCGTAGGTGCCGTAAAAGATGATTAAGAGACACGATATGCTTACAAAGTGTATGCAAGAGAAGTAAATAGAGGAATCTTTAAAGTAAAATACTATCCATATATTTACCAACACTAACCTTATCATCATCGTTATAATTCAACCGATTGCCGCCCACTGCTGGACGTAGGCTTCCCTCACATTTTGCCACAAAGTGCGGTCCTGTGCTGCCCGTATATAACGACGCCCAATAACCTGCACTAGGCCGTCGGTCCACCTAGTATGCATGCTACACTATTTGCTATTCGAGCAATGTGGCCTACCCATCGCCATTTCAGTGCTAATTCTTCGCATTATATCGGTTAAACCTGTTTTCCTATGGATTTCTATATCTTGGAGTCTATCTCGCAGAGAAAGCCCGAGCATAGCCCGCTCCATAGCACGCTAAGCGACATTAAGCTTGGTTACGAAGTCCACATTTAGGGACCACATTTACGTGCCGTAAGTCATCATTGGTAAAACACACTGATCGTGGACCAGTGTTATCAGATATATGTTGGATGTAAAGATCGGGGATCTTTAAGTTTCTAGAACGCTGCTTGGCTGAGTTGAATTCGTCGACACTTACTCCAAATTGCACCTACATAACTGGACTGTGTGTCCAAGGTAAATGCAATGTTCTACAACTCGGGAAAATCCGACTAAGTATAGTATACCATCAAAAACAAAACTTGTAAAAAAAAAAGCCAAGCCTCGTAACTGAGTTCTTCTAGCATAAAAAGTTGTGGGATCCATGTTATACCAAGTCGATTAACTCATTCAGTCCCTGCTTAAGGGACCTTTCTTCTTAAGTTATTATGTAAATAGCTAACCTGACAACTTCATATAGTGACTATATCAATATTAAAGATCTTTTGTCTTTAATAAACAAAATGGGTTGGCAATCGCATGAAAACACAATGTACCTCACAAGTAATACATATTATATTAAATTGTACTAAACATAATGCGATTGCCATACTCAGAAAATTTGGATTTCGCCTCTCTCGAAAATTAATTACTGATGCATCTTATATATTTTTTCTCTAGCCTATTTTTCTTTCATTGTACGAGATCTTGTTTATTCATTTATCAAGTTTCCAAAGACAAATATCTACGATATAAAATTACAGATTTAAAATCAGGTTTTTTTTATTGCAAATGGTGGCAAACGAGCAAACAGTGTATCTAATGGTAAGTGTTGCTGCCGCTCATGGACGCAAGGCCGCTGCCTACCGCGAAGAAAGTGAAGGGAGTGTGAATGCATGCAATGAGTTTCGATGATACTAAAAGCATCACCAAAACCCACCACACGCAAACACCCTCAGAAAGTTGAGCTTCCGGCTCTCTGATTTTCTGCGAGAGTGTGGTACTACCCCAGACGGACCGGCCCGCGGCTGTTGACAGATAACTGTCAACAGTGTGGTCCTACAATTATCCTATAATTATCTCTGTTTAATATACTAACTACTGGATACATCTTTAAATACATATATTATATAAAAAAAATATTTAAAATTTAAAAAGCGTTTTAACCCACAGACAGCAAATACAGAGACCAAACCGACGGCGGTTAGGGCTCCAAAGAGAGAAACTTCACGAAACAAATTCCGTAAAATATTTTTATTATTAATAAAGGGCGACGTGAGTATTACATAACGATATTAATTATGTAAATAATACATGCAAACAACCTTCCAGGTACAGTTAAATATAAATAGTAATACAATAAATATAAAAAATACATAATTCATAAGTAATATAAGGATTTCTGATGTTTACGCGAGCATTCATCATCATCGCAGCCCACATACGTCCCGCTGTTGGGCTCCGGCCTCCTCCACAATGGGAGGGAATTTGACCCACTATACCGTGCTGGTCAGACATGTTGGTATAGAGTTTCATTTCAAGTTTTCCTTCTCTGGTACATATGTTATATGCGTAATATATCCCATAGTCGTCTTTTACAACATCCACAGTAAGGGAGTGGGGAATTGTCTTCTTACTCCGTCACCACACGGAAATACGCAGGTATTACACATTGCAAATAAAGCTACTTTACAGCTTTTATCGCGTTCGGACTGCGGACTGACCGCCTGTGACCATGAACGCTGTAAAGTGTTCGAAACGTCGGGCAATCAAAAATCAAATACAAATGCGATAAAATCCGTAAAGTAGTTTTATTTACAAGTGATATAAGTTTGGTTAATTTAATATGTTAAAATTGCAACTGAAATGTGTATATTGGATGAAAACGTTACCTAAGTTAACCTAATAACACCAAACCTTGCCGTCAATATGATTTTGTTTCAACTTTTTTCTTACCGCTATGAGAATATCTACTTTCTCCGCTCGTTTTCTACAACACCCGTGGGAAATAATAGGGTAGCGATATTTTTTATCCTTACCTTCTGCGTTGTTATGCAGACATTTTCTTAATACTGACGTGATTTGTGTGATTTCGCAAAAGAGGGGGACACGGAAAAACAGTTCATGAACTAAAGTCATTTCCTTAAAAAAACATATTAAAGGCCCCTTTTGGTTGAACTTATGTTGAGTGATACTACTCTACTGCCATTTCTCTTATCAGAACGAGTACGTAAATAGGTTTTTATTAAGTTAGTAATAAAATCACAAAGTAGGTAAACTTTGGTATTGAAATTATCGTGAGACTGATCCATATTATATATCTAAAACGGCAAAAACACTCACGTGCTGAGATCGATTACGTCGACCCGGGTTTCGAGCATGTCCGATGCTCATCATCAGGGCGAGTGCGCAACGGCGTCTGCGAGGCCCCGGCGTGCACTGCGCGATGTATATCGAGCAGCGCGCCTCGACACAGCCATGAGGGGTGCGGGGGAGGTGTTCGCCTCTTGATCGTCCTCGGCGGAAACGTCGGACGAAACTTCACAACCGGAGTTAAGCGACGTTGTTGGTATGTCACTCCGTGTGTCGTCACCATCACATACCACGCTGGTCACGTCACTCTCCACGCACACCATCACCTTACGACTCACGGCAGTATTAAGAGCTGGTAACCATGCTGACGACAGCTTCCATCCACCGTCTCTGTTGAAGATCCGATGTCAGTTTATCTCTATGGCCTCACGTATTTTCCGCGGTCTGTAATGTCTCTCTGTGGCTAATATGAATGCTTTGTCGAACCAAATTGCCTTGTATTCGCGAGACTGGCATGCTCTGCTATTGCTGATTGTATCGCATCCATGCTCTTCATACTCCTGATGTGTTCAGTTAGTCTGATGGCGATGTTGCGTCCAGTTTCTCCCACATAACTCTTGCCACAATCACATGGTACCTACTTGATAGACGCCTGGTACGCCCAGGTGGATTTTGTCTTTCGGTGAACGAAGCATTTGTCGTATTCGGCCCGGTGGGCGGAAGAACGTTCTAATGTCGTATTTCCTTCACAAGAGATGCCCGATTTTGTTCGTTATTCCTTTCACGAAAGGTAAGTAGGACGGAGAACCGACAGAACAGAGTGGTAGGACCACACTGTCGACAGTTTTGGTAGGACCACAGTCTTGACAGTTGTCAGTCTACAGCCGCGGGCCGGTCCGTCCGGGGCAGTACCACACTCTCGCAGAAAATCGACGTCTAAGTAGTAGCGATTTGTTACTGCGCTTCGTTCGGTGAGCGAGAGAGCCGGAAGCCCAACTTTCTGAGGGTGTTTGCGTGTGCAGGGTTTTGGTGGTGCCCTTGGTATCACCAAGCCTCAATGCACACATTCACAATCCCTTCACTTTCTTCGCGGTAGGCAACGGCCTTGTTAAGGTCCATGAGCGGCAGCACCACTTACCATCAGGTGTACTATTTGCTCGTTTGCCACCGTTAGCAATAAAAAAAAAAGTTCCACACCTGTTGGCCGCTTACGTTCACTTGGCTTGACCCATCGACAGCATCGCCGCCAATTGTACCCGTTGTCCACTAGTGCCTTCCTTACGTGCTCGAGCTCTGCATCGACGTATTGGGGATCACATATTCGAAGAGCCCGGTTGACCCCGGATTATAGTGATCTTGGTACTGAGTACAAGTGTGCAGGATGATGGTGAGAACAGGCATGAAGATATCGGTCTGTGTGCGTAGTTTTCCGGTGGACAGTGTGGCTTAGACTACCATTTGTCTCTCGGATAACACGTACATCAAGGAATGGCAGTATTCCTTCTCTCTCTTCCTCCACGGTAATACTGATCTTATGATGTATCTTATTTAGGTGTTCCGTGAATTGCACAAGGTTAGTCTTGTCCACCACCGCGAAAATGTCATCGACATATCGCCACCAAAAACGTGGCCTAATACTGGCCGTTCTTAAGGCAAGGGATTCATATAGATAGAGCCATAGAGATAAACCAACATCGGACCTTCAACAGAGACGGTGGATGGAAGCTGTTGTCAGCATGGTTACCAGCTCTTAATACTGCCGTGAGTCGTAAGGTAATGGTATGCGTGGAGAGTGACGTGACCAGCGTGGTATGTGATGATGACGACACACGGAGTGACATACCAACAACGTCGCTTAACTCCGGTTGTGAAGTTTCGTCCGACGTTTCCGCCGAGGACGATCAAGAGGCGAACACCTCCCCCGCACCCCTCATGGCTGTGTCGAGGCGCGCTGCTCGATATACATCGCGCAGTGCACGCCGGGGCCTCGCAGATGCCACTGCGCACTCGCCTTGATGATGAGCATCGGACATGCTCGAAACCCGGGTCGACGTAATCGATCTCAGCACGTGAGTGTTTTTGCCGTTTTAGATATTATAATAGGTAAACCTTGGTTCTGTACATAATTAATCCTGTTTTCACTGTTCTTTAAGTCATCAATAATAGACCTATTTTATAGATATACTAAAATATAAAAATGGATTAAATATAGCGACATTTGGCAGGTGGTTAGGCGATCAGAGTTGATATTATATATTGCCCAGAAAAGTACTGTTATCCACTTTCTCAATGCTACCTTAACTGATTATTACCTTTCATATGAAAAAGCGTCAATACATTGTATTTTTCCTCTGTCATCACGCTGAGAGGAATTAAATAGTAAATAATTATTATTTCCGTATAGTGGCGCAATAAAAATACAATAAACCATCCTGTTTTTGCTTCTAAGTCTCATAGAAGACGACTAAGGGATATAATATGCACATAATAATGATGAAATAAGAATACAATTCACCACTCCCTATATTGCCCATGGATGTCGTAAAAGACGACTAAGGGATATAATACGTACATAACATCTGGGCAAGAGACAAAAAAAATTCGAAATGAAACCCTATACCAACATGTCCGACCAGCGTGGTATAGTAGGTCAAATTCCCTCCCATTGTGGAGGAGGTCTGAGCCCAACAGTGGGACGTATGTGGGCTGCGATGATGATAATGATGAATATCTATACAAGAGATTGTAAACTCGAAATAAAACCATCTAGGTACCAATCCATATGCCCAGCTTGGTATAGTAGGTACATTATCTCGCCTAATGTGGAAAAGGCTCAAGCCCAACAGTGGGATGTATATGAGCTGAAATGATTGAAATTATTGTTAAATTTTTCATTAGATAGACTTACCCGTCAATACGTGTACCCTTGCTGATGCCGCCTGCGCGTTGTCTGGAGCGCACTGATAAGCACCTGCGTCTGATGTTCGTGCTGATTGTACCAATAACCTACTGCTACTGTGTATACCTTTCTCTGTAACTAGAGATATACCACCACGTGTCGAGTCGAAGTTTATCGTCTGTAGAAGAAAATATAATATGAATATGTATTAACGATAGTTAAAATTTCAATTCTGGGAATAACAGAGGCCGCTTGAACCAAGGGGTTCTCTCAACTGCACGAAGTATCCCTATTATGCCTGCTTTTTGTTATACTAGCAACCCGCCTTCGCTTCACTTCGGTTTTAGTCGCCTTACCCGCGTAGTTTCCGTTCCAGTGGGAATACTGCGATAATATATAGACTATATTACTCCCTACTAAAATGGCTTCTACTGGTGAAAGAATTTTTGAAATCGGTTTGGTGGTTTAAGCATGAAAGCGTAATAAACAAACAAACAAGCAAACTTCCTTTCATATTTATAATGTTAGTTTTGTTTGTTAGTTATTTTAGATGGGGCAGGCTATGGGGTGTATACAGATACACCCTACCTCATCTGTCTGAGGGCGACAGATAGGGAAGCGTGCGATTCTATAACCAAACGTATCCCTTTCCCATCACCATTGAACTAGCCACTGTTCCAATTAAAAACAAATTCAATATCCATTGCAGAAATATTTAGATGTAATGGATTTTGATGTTTGGTTATTACATTATTGTTTTTTCAGTGGAAATATAATATATATATATATATATATATATATATATATATATATATATATATATATATATATATATATATATATGAGAGGCGGGTTTTGCGATCGATATATTGACTCATCACCATATCTCTGGAACCATAAGGCGTACAGACTTGAAATTTGGCAGAAATATTCCTTTCGTCGAGGGGACAGGGTGAGCCGAAGCTACTGAAGCTAGAAAAATGAAATTTGGACCGTAGTTTCATTTCGTGACGTAGGCTCTCACTAAGAAAAGATTTTTTGAAATTCCACCCCTAAGGGGAACGCAACGTTAAAGTCTGTATGGAAAGAAAAAAAAAATCTTTAGCTACCGTCTTCAAATTAAGCACAAATACTCTCTAATAAAAATAAATAAACACGTGTTTCAGCGTTTGTTCATTTTCATCCTCTAAGGGTGTAAAATAGGTAGGAAGATGTCAGTTTACTGACTTATCACAGAGCCGAAACTACTGAAGCCAGAAACATGAAATTTTGACATTAGTGTCTTTGCGTGACGTAGAAACCCACTAAGAAAGGGTGTTTTGAAATTCAACCCCTAGGGGGTAAACCGCAGTAACAAAGTTTGTATAAGGAGAAAATAAACTACATAGATTTTGTACAAATTCTCCAAGTATACTCTTTAGTAAAAATAAATATACACTTGTTTCAGCATTTTTTAATTTTCCCCCTCTAAGGGTGTAATCTACACTAATATTATAAAGAGGAAACGTTCCTTACGAATAAACTCAAAAAATCCTGGACGGATTTCAATAATTCATCATTAGAATGTTACAGTACTTATGCCTGAGTAACATAGGCCATATTTTATCCCAGTATACCCACGGGAACGGGAACTACGCGAGTAAGGCGACTGAAACTGAAGCGAAGCGAGGGCGTGTTGCTAGTTATAATATAAAAACAGTATCGTGAATAATAAAATTAGTAACAGCAAAGAAATGGAAAACTGATAAAATACCAACCGCAAATCCATTCCGCCTGCCAAATATGGCAATTGTGGCATTATTCTCCTTTAAAGAGACTAATGTCCAACAGTGATCACTGATGCAGTGATATACGCATGGATTGATATTATGGACCTCCTTTAAATGAGAAAAATTGCCTACTGTTCAACGTTGTTCAGAAGATTTGGTATGGTACTATTTCAAATTCGCCCTTTGCAACTTAACTAGTTGCCACGTTGAATATGTTAAGTTTATATTCTCATAAAAATTTAAATGTTGAAATGACCCCAGAGTGGTAGAAAGCCGACGTCCTCCCCGAGGGGGGGACGTCGGTCGATGCGAGGGTACTCCTCAAGGAGTATTTCATTGGGCCGACCACTGACGACAAGCCACCCTGATCCGGTGGTCGGTCTAACAACGAAGGTGACGTATCACGGGTGGGTTACGGGTGTGCGTGCTTACGCCCCTCTGTCGCCCCGGATGGAGTAGTGCGAGGAGTGCACCGACCGTAAAAAAAAAAAAAGAGTGGTAGAATTAATCTGACGAGAATTTTTAACGAGGTTGCTGGCGCTAAAAAAACAGTGAGATCTAACCATCTCTATGATCTACAGCAGCGCTTAATCATAGGTATAGTAATCATGTATTACCACATTCACATAAAATTTGAATGAAATTAGAAGTTTGTTAATAAACGTTTGTGAATCAGCCGAAACTTTTAAGAGATATCTCAGATTCATTATCCTGCCGGGTGTCCGCGAACGTTAAGGACTCGGTACCAGTGTTTGGCCCAACGGCGAAGAACAAGGCATACAGTTAGGAACACGATATCGAAACGAAAGTATCGATACTGTACTCATGAGTAGTATCGAAGAAAAAGTATCGTACTCAATAAAGTATCGAAACAAAAGTATCGATACTCCAAAGTATCGAGTATTGAGTACTTTTCCTAGAGTCTGGGTCGTGATGACCTTTTTTTGGGAATTTGTCCATTTGTGTTCGGATTAAAATATGTCGAGCCACTTTTTTGAAGGTTCGTTATGCTTTACCTAGATGGCGTTACCAGGCGTTACCATAAGCGTGAACCATAAGGTCAAGTTTAACATGGATACTTTCTACAATTTCTTCGATACGATACCTGCCTAAAAGTACTCATTGAGTAAAAGTATCGAAAAGAAAGTATCGAGTACAAAAGTATCGGTATCGAAAGACAAGTACTCGATACCTAAAAGTATCGATACTTTTTTCGTGTCCCTACATACAGTGGGTTATGGGGCCACTTGGGCCTCTTTTGTCACCCTGGACGGAACGGACGGCGTGCGTCCCAACCATAGCCCACTCGAAGAAAAAGACTCATCATTATCACTCCTTATCCTTTATCCATCGTATATATTGCAAAAAGTTTCACCAATAGTTTTTTGATCGGCCGCTCAACGTCCATCCTTCTTGAGACTCTGGTTCCTGATCAAAGAGCACCTGATAGAGTTTATTCAAGTCAATATAAAGCTAGTAGTCTTTTATGACACCCACGAGTAAACGTTGAAAGTATTCGTAGCAGCCACCACATTGCAAGATATTTCAGACTCTATCTAGATAAACTCTCTACGCAGACAAACAGGAAACGATTCGTAATAATTATATGGAAATTTTCAAGCCACATGAAATATGCAACATGCAAATCAGTCTTAACAAGTGTAACGCTTGCACTAGTTTGATTAGAATTCCATTAAGCACTATAATGTGACTACGTTCATAACTTTTTACTCCGGGACTACCACCGTTTATTATTTATATTTCCACTATTTTCACTTAAGATAGTATGAATAACACTTTTAATTTAAATAAGTTTCTGTCAGTATTTTATAAATAGCTCAAATATATATGGAATTTAATTAGAGTAATGGAATTTTGGGACTGATAAAATTGTATTAAATTTTTCAATAAAACGTTTTGTTATTACTGCTTTCAATAGCAAAATATATAAAAATCCACTTACACAAATAAATACAGTTGAATTTAATAATAGCAGAATATTCATTTTATTGTTTTGAATCTTTATAATAATAATAATTATTTTATTTAATAATAATAATCTCACGGTGCCTTGCCGATTTTTAATTGTTTCAGAGCCATTGTGATCTCGTAGAACATAATTTCCAGGATCTCTTCGATATATTACAGAGTAAGCTTGGATCTGAAATCTTAGACCAAGCCTACAACAGGATTCATGGATAATTTATACAAATGTCCATAAAATCGTTCGATCTCTTCCAAGCTTCCAAGATCTCAAGGATAAAATGACAGTTACGTCGGTAGCCAGCTTAATCATTCGGTCCGGTAGACAACTTTCATGGGAAAATTTTAAAGCCACAGAGCTTCTTCGTCTCTTCAATATGCTGTATATTGAATTGAAACATTTTGCATCGCATGGACTTGGAAATTTGTCTATTTAGTTGCCTATGTTGTGCCTGTGCCTGTGACTGTGCCGTTATTTTCTCATATCCACTCTAAGAGGTTGGCCTTAGCTATTAAACTGTTTTTATTGTTAAATTAATTACACAACGGCTTAATTAATATTTGCCCTTGTTTTCATTTCTAGTGCTTTATGTATTCTTTTTAATATATAATAATATAGTCAGTATAATTGAAAATTCGTTCGTACTCGTTGTCTTCAAAGGAATTATCCCAAAAGTACGATATGTCTAAAGTTTTAGGAGTTAGATTCTCCGGAGACTATTCTAATTGCAGCATCAAGTCAAAGTTATGAATTAATTGTCATTTGACGATTATACTGTCACGTGTAAAGCACTTAATCGAAAAATCGTACGCCATTACATCATTTGGGAGCTGATACTCTTACACTACTAGACCGATATTAACCAAACCTAGCTAAGAACAATGGCCAAGAAACCGACTTTTAAATGAAAAAAATTGCATTGAAATCGGTCCATCCGTTAGAGAACTGCGATGCGACAGACAGACAGACACACACACATATACACATACACACCCAGACATATATCGACATGAAACTTATAACACCCCTCTTTTTATTCGGGGGTTAAAAAAGTAACTATATTCATATGTTTAAAATTTCGTATCTCCAAACTTTTCTAAAAATTTAATTAAAATCCGCTAAATGTTTTTAAGAGATAATAAATTGATACCATTCCGTGTGGTGACGCATTAAGAATACAATTCACTACCCTCTCTCGTACTTTTGGTTGTCGTAAAAGACGACTAAGGAATATATTACGCATATCTTATATCTTTAAACGAGCAATTCTTGTATGTATGTATATATATATATATATATATATATATATATATATATATATATATATATATATATATATATATATATATATATATATATATATATATTCAGGATCTCGGAAACGGCTCCAACGATTTTGTTGAAACTTGGCATACTAGAACATTCGGGTCCAAAAAATCGATCTAGCTAGGTTTTATTTATAGAAAATGTTCTTTTGTCGGTGTTTTTAGCATAATAAATTTTAAAAGAATATGAATTCAAATTTCGTTGTAAATGTCAAGAGTTCCGGTAGCTCTGTTGGGGGACGGCCGGTTTTAATTTTGAGTTTTGTAGCATCCAAACAGCGTCGGTTCGAATCTCGGTGTTATTATTATTCTCTTTTTGTAATTTTTTTATATAATTTTCAGTTTTTATGAATATATCTAAATAAATTCTATAAAAATATTCCGAGCGAAGCTCGGTCAACCTGATATTTACACCTATACATGAGAAGAAAAACACGAAACAAAATCCTATACCAACCTGACTACCGTCGAGGCCAGCCGGGCGATGCTGATGGAGAGGCTGGGTTGGATAGCATGGGGTGATTTTCTTCCGACTAGTGCAGGTATTGACGGGGCACGGCAGCTTCGCCAAGTACCTACACAGGGTCGTTAGGAGGGAGAGCACACCGTCCTGCCACCACTGCGATTGCGACGAGGACACGGCGCAGCACACGCTCGAGGTGTGTGCCGCGGGGGCAGAGCAGCGCCGTGAACTCGTCGCAATCATCGGTGCCGACCTGACGCTGCCGGACCGGAGATTTTAGTACGTCACCTGCAGAGAGAGCTGACTGCTCGAGAGTGACTGACGTCTCGTGACAAGGATGTCGAGAGGTGAGGGTTCCCGAAAGGGCATTCCGTCGGGCCGACCACTGAGGACAAGGATTACCGAGTACTGGTGGTCGGCCCAATGATGAAGGCGACGTGGCTACGTGTGAGTTATGGACCCACGGGCCATCCTTTCGTCGCTCCAGACGGAATGGACGACGTGTACGCTGATCATATCTCACCCACAAAAAAACTATAGTAAGGTAAAAGTATAGTATAGTAAGGTCAACTTCCCTCCTATTATGGAGGAGGCTCGGACCCAGGGATCGGACGCATACGAGCCGAATTGATGAAATTAATATGCTGTACTTTTATTTCGAAATCTATACCAATAAATAAAATTGGAGTGTCTGTTTGTAATGTCAAAATAATAGGCTTTTTTCATGCTCACACGGTTATTTGCACGACACCTATGCCTAAAATAGCAATTAAAAAATTTTTGTCTGTCTGTCTGTTTGTTCCGAGTAATCTTCAAAACGGCTAGACCGATTTCAAAAATTCTTTCACCAATGGAAAGCTATAATATCAGGGCGTAAACTAGGCTATATTTTATCTCGGTATTCCCACGGGAACGGGCACTACGCGGGTAAAATGACTATAACCTATAACCGAAGCGAAGCGAGGGCGGGTTGCTGGTTGTTTTAAATATTACTCGAGTCAAACATTGACTTATCTATTGACTAATCGCGTATTTATAGATTTTATGAAAAAAAGCAGCACAGCATAGTTAAATGAAATAATATGAATAGACTAAATACGTAAATTTGAAAATTAAAGGTCAAATTGAAAACTGGAGCTTCCAAACCCATGAGGGCTGTTTTGCTATCTACTAATCTATCATTTAGCCATCGCTTTGACAAAGTTTATATACTATAATAATATGCCAAATTGAAAATTTTGAATAACCCCCGATACAAACTAAAATAATCCAAAAAAAAAAAATTACGTTCTCTTCAAGAGGAATTATCAATTAATGGTTATTTAACAACTACTGGCATGCGTAAAGCACCCCTATTCGAGTAATCATGTGCGATTACATCACTTTGAAAAAGAGCTGATACTCTTACCTTACACTACTGGACTAATGCTAATCAAACATAGCTAAGAACCACTGCAAGGAAACTGGCTTTCAAATTAAAAAAACCGCATCGAAATCGGTCCATCCGTCTGAGAACTACGATGCCACAAACAGATACACACACAGACAGATATCGACGACAAACTTATAACACCCCTCTTTTTCCATCGGGGGTTAATAAAAACTAGTAGGCGGTGAGTGGTCGAAAATCGGTCATAATTTATTTAAATTCATTATTATATGAATTTTCACTTTTATACACTTCTCATTATATGCTTCAACTGTGCCAAATTTCAAACTTGTCCACCCACGTAATTTTCGTAAATAGGGGTACAAAGATTTGCTTCACGTATTAATATATACATATGTAGATAACTTGATTAACTATAAAAAAAACTACAATGTCAATTTATTTCACTAAATTCTTAGCTGACGTTAGGAATGACATTTTAAATGCGAACAAAGTAAAATTACACGTAGCTGAAAGTTAAACGAGTACCCATTTCCTAGAAATGCTCCTATAAAATAACGTCCAAGAGTTCCGTAACTCCAGTAATTGTCTCAACGACTCGCCTGCACTCAAAGATACGTCAGTCTGATGTAGTCTCTAACAATATGAGGTTGAATATATAGAATAAATTAGGAGAATTTAGCAACGAAATAGTGCAAAATTGTAAATATTAAGTAACGTATATATATATAACTTTAAACAACGGATATTGCCGGAACAGAATGGAATTTAATAACTTTAAACAAGCAAATCTGTCGTATATAAAATAGCTGTGCCAGCAACTGTGTTTGTGTAGGTTACTTATTTAATGCTACTATGTCGTTTAAACTCCCACGTGATTAATCGAAATAGTAATACATAATAATGACAGTCTTTATCTCAATTGTTGTGAAAACTGCAAATGTTTTTCGCTTGAAATATTGCAATAATTAACTACCGAATAAGTACAATTTAACAAAAAATATATATCAGTTGGAGTTAATTTAAGTATTAAAAATAGGTGAATTTACACTTTTAGCAGCATGTTATAAAAACACAATTTAACACACCTCGAGCGTGTGCTGCGCCATGTCCTCGTCGCAATCGCAGTGGTGGCAGAACGGTGTGCTCTTCCTCCTGACGATCTTGTGCAGGGACTTGGCGAAGCAACCAGTGCTCGCGACTCTACTGACACTTTTCTGTCCGTGGTATTGCAAAGGTCTATGAGCAGACAGACTTAGCTTATCTGCCACTATTCACATGATAATTCACATGATACTGTAGCGTGAGACTTTTGTGGTAGACAAAGTTAACGTTAAGCTATAGAATAGTCTGACCATCGCCAGGGAGATGCTCGTCAGCGTCAGGAACTGAGACGCGGTCGCCGTCTTCTGTGAGGCCGTAATCTCACGGAAAGAGGCGGCGGATCGTGTGCGAGTAGAGCTCCGATTCGGCGACACGTTCCGCCGCCGGCGACTCGGGCGGCGCAGGCGCGAGTATCTGCGTCTAATGCCGCCCTAGCCGAGGCCGCGGATGATCGGACCGGGGAATTGTCCGTCACCCGCAGAGAGGCTGACCGCGCGACGGCGACCGACATCCCAGGACGTCGAGAGGTGAGGTTACCCGAAAGGGTATTCCATCAGGCTGACGACACATACTGACGACATGTTACATCTGCTCCGGTGGTCGGCCCAACAACGAGGTGACGTGGGTACGGGTGGGTTATGGGCCCGCGCGCCGTCCTTTCATCGCCCCGGACGGACTGGACCGCGCGTTTGGTTACCATAGCCCACCCATAAAAAGAAAAGAAAAAAAAAAGCTATAGAATAGTATCGGTTATATTTTCATTAAATCTTCCAGTTTATTAAGTTTAACGTAAAGTCACCTTAATATCGTGTAGTATTCACAAGAATATAGATGCCATTTAATTACGAATTCGAGAATCACGTAGCGTTTTCAAGCCATAAATGTATAGTTGTATATAATATACTAAAGCGTACAGTGAAATAATTTTGCTTTGTTGATTATGAAATATATGTACAGTTATAAATTCATATCAGTTTGTATTTATACATTGTATATACCAACATGTCTGACCAGCATGGTATAGTAGGTTAAATTCCCTCCCATTGTGGAGGAGGCCCGAGCCCAACAGCGGGACGCATGTGGGCTGCCATGATGATGATGATATACTTAAATATATTATTGTGCGATTTGAATATATCGAATATATTATTATATACACTCACCGTGACATGACTGGCTAAACAAAGTAGTCGCCCATTTCTGTCATGGTGGTAATCACAAAAAGATCTTGAAGACAATAGGCAGTTACTCTACTAAGAAACATGAGATACATTCACAAAATCACTTTACAAATGCGGATCATTATCATCATCTCACCACCACATAAGTCGCACTGTTGGGCTTGGGCTTTTTTAAAATAAGAGGGAAAGACTTACAATATCATATTGGTCAGTGGTGTTGACATAAGATGTTTTTTTTATGACGAGTTTTCCTTTTTTTTTATGTTATCTTCCTATCATATCGCTTAGTTGCCTTTTACGATACCCATGGCCAAAGAGGGAGTAGTGAATTGTATTCTTACTCTGTTACCATACAGATATTATGGGATAATCCCTCCTTAGGGAGGATTATATCCCACAGTAAATGACTATAGCCTGATAGATAAACTGATGAAGAAATTTATAATCTGAAATGGAATGTAGCATTTAGTGTTAATAAAAAGATAAAAAAGGCCATATATATTTCTTGGCTCAGAAAAATCTTGGCAACGACGTTATTAGCCAACAAACCTTTTACAACAAAATAACAGCAAGTTTTTAGTACAAAAGCTCGTTTGTTCTTCATATCGTGTCAATACTTCATTGCTCATATATTTCTCTTCAAACTATGAAAGGCTTATTATACAAGTAGTAAACCGGAACTTCCATTATTCCGTCGTGTTTGTTATTTTATAATATGACGTAAAACTTTAGTTACCTTCCCTCTATGCGTCCAATTAATAGTGTTGGGTGGTTCTGGTGTATGTCGAACTATACACGTCAAGTTTATAGTGGAGCCCGCGTATATGAACAAGTCAGGACCTCCCATTATCTCAGTTTCTGGTTCTGTGAACAAAATTGTACAATAAATAAATAAAGTAGCTTTTAATTCTACTACTTTATACAATATATATAAATTATTAATAACTAAAATAACTTATATAAGATTTAGCGGACTAATTAAATTATTACTATAATACTAAACTTTTAATACTTTAATTTAGTAGTCGCCTTTATGGCGTAGGCCTCTGCTATACTTTGCCATGCTTCTCTTTCACGCACCTTTTGCATCCAATTCATGCCACATTTTACATAAAAATATCTCTCCAGCTCTTCGTAGATCTTCCTTGTTTCCTTTCTTTGTCCCTTGAGCTATATTCTGTCCATCGGTTGCTGCACATTCTACATATATGACCAGCCCATTCCCGTTTTAATAATCTAATTCTAGTTAATAAAATTAATTAATTAAATAATTTTTTGCGTCCTGTTGTGATGTATAAAGAATACAACGTGTTGGTAATCCTTACTTTCCTTAAGGGTTCATTGCCGTACATCGAGGCAGAACACAGCCGCGCTCGATTAAGCGCTTACGACTGTCGCGCGCGGCCGATGTGACAATAGTTTTTTTTTTGTGTGACTTAGTTGTTAGCCTCAGATGGCTGTGAAAACTTTACCCGGACTGTTGGGTGAGCGCTGAGGGCTCTCAACCCGATAACGACAATAGTTAAAATATGAAAATCTATGGCGCCGTTTCCGAGGTATGCGACAGCTGCGCGCGGCGAATGACAGAAACGACGGCGTCACACATTTTCATACTTTGATTATTGTCGCATCAATCGCTTACGACTGTCGCGCGCTGCTACGATCCGCCCCAATGTACGGAACTTAACCTTTAGAGTTGTAAAACTAATTAAAAGAGCACTAGAGACAGTAGTGAACAGTAGATCCAATCTACGCATATCACAACACTAGCAGTGATTGCTGCACTTCTATCAAGCGTGAGAATTAAGGCATTATACTCCTAACTGGGTAGATTTATGTCCCAAATTGAACGTTGATATGGTGGATGAAAGAGACATACCTAATGTATCATTCACATTGAACATGAATCATTTACCTCGTTTTAAGTACTACCTAAAAATTTTTACACTATTTATTGTAAAAAAAATATTTTTAAATAAGCCCTCAGGACGCCTGGCAGATGTGAAACATCGAAATTATTTTGTGCAAGTATATATGCATAAAAAATAGATTACAACAGGAACTGCTATGGCATAAAGTATTAATGAAATATTACGATTTATATTATTATTTGAAATATTACACAACAATTAGGGACAAATCGATACCAATGAGTACTCATATGCTATCGATACTTTTCATTCGATACTACAACTACCAGTATATAACATCACCATTCGAAACTATTACTGTATCACCATTCGACAAGATTAAACATGATGAGACACGATCAGACGCGACCAAATACGATCAGACAGAATGAGACACGATGAGACACAATCAGACACGACCAGACACATTTAGACACGATCAGAAGCGATGAGACATTATGAGATGATCATAAATGTCCAGATAGGTAGAGACACGATCAGACACGATGAGACTCTATGAGACACTACCAGACAGGTCCAGACACGTTCAGATACGATCAGACAAGATGAGATAGGATGAGACACGTCCAGATACAATCAGACACGATGGGACACGATCAGACTGGTCCTGACAGGTTGAGACACGATCAGACAGGATGAAACACGATGGGACATCACTAGACACGTTCAGACGCAATCAGACACGATGAGACACGATCAGACAGGATTAGACACGATAAGACACGATAAGATACGATAAAACACGATCAGACACGATGAGACACGATCAGACACGTCCAGACAGGGTCAGACACGATCAGACACGATGAGACACGATCAGACACGTCCAGATATAGTCAGACACGATCAGACACGATGGACACGTTCAGACACAATAAGACAAGATGAGACACAATCAAACACGATGAGACACGACCAGACTCATCCTGACAGGTTCAGACACGATCAAACAGGATGAGACATGGCCAGACACGTTCAAACATGACCATACAGGACGCCTGGCAGATGTGAAACATCGAAATGATTTTGTACATTTATTTAAGTATATATGCATAAACGAATAGATAACGACAGGAACTAATACGGCATAAAGTATTAATAAAATATTACGATTTATACAGGGTGTATCAGGTTACGGAGCAACTGTTCGAGTATGTTGTAGTTTAACGATCACAGATCGTAATTAGAATGTACATTTCACAAAAAACTATAAAACAAAATAGTTAAAGTGATTTCAAAAATTTGTGTCAAAGAGTCTACGCCTTAAATGTAAGGTGTTGATGTTACGTAGGCGTCTAGGTCATCGCCCGCCTTCATACCTAAATAATATCGGTGTGTGTTAGGTTTGTTTGGTTTATAATAAACTCTTGTAGGTAAAAAGTAAAATAAGTACTTTTGAATTTGACTGCACAGATGACGTAGTGTTTAAGATACCGTCTTACCGTGCCAGTGTCACGGGTTCGAATCTCACGCAGGACAACATGTGCGATCAATAAATTGCTGTACTGAGTTTGGATGTAATTTTTGTCCGTTAATTCTATTTGTGAAGTCTCCTACAATACAAAGATTATTAACTTAAAAATAAAATAGAAGCTAGATATCTACCTATTTTTAATAAAAAGATTTTATTAATAAATTTTTAATAAAAACTTTTTTCGTGAAAGTTGCCATAAAGGTAAATATCCCATATTGATAAACGGAGTAATCCAGATAGGTAATAGGTATTAACATTTCGAAATTAACAATTGCTTCACTGCAATTCACACATTTTTAATACCGCACATCGCACCAACACACCGAACCGGGAAAAAGCCATATTTCAATCGCTTTAAATCGCGGACTTTTAATACGCGAAAAAGTCGTAAGGAGATAATAACGCCAATCGCCATCTAGACTGGACATCCGAGTCGAACTAAAATAATTAAATAAAAACGAATAATTCAATTTTAAAAACCTATATCTTTTATAGGCAATAAGGGCCTGTCCACACATATTTCACCATTTTTTTTTTTGGAGGTGGGTTGTAGTCGGCGCGCTCCTCGCACCACTCCGTCCGAGGCGACAAAGGGGCGTAAGCACGCACACCCACAACCCACCCACGATGCACGTCGCCCTCGTCGTTGGGCCGACCACCGGAGCAGGGTGACTTGACGTCAGTGGTCGGCCCGACAGAATATCCCCTATTTGGGGTATCCTCCCATCAACCGACATCCCCCCCTCGGAGAGAACGTCGGTCATACCTCACGCGGTCGGCCTCTCAGCGGGTGACGTACTATCCCCGGTCAGGTTACCTGCGGCCTCGGCTAGGGCGGCATGAGGCGCAGGTATTCGCGTCTACGCCACCCCAGTCGCCGGCAGCGGATCGCCCCATCGAGGCTACGCGCCTCGCGCAGGCGATCCGCGCCTCTGCACCAATCTCTATCTTGTCTGTGGATGTCGTAAAAGACGACTATGTGATATAATATGCACATAACATCAGTGCAAGAGAAGGAAAACTCGAAATGAAACCCTATACCAACATGTCTGACCAGCATGGTATAGTAGGTCAAATTCCCTCCCGAGGGGCGAGACCAACAGTGAGATGTATATGGGCTGCGATGATGATGATGATCGTCCATCTTGCGTCTCAGCTGAGAACCGAATTAAACTATCAAAAATCGTACGAAATTTATTCACAGTGCGTACTAAGTACAATTTCGATCGCGGAATATAAAACGCGAGAGTAAAAAAAAATACCTCATTGTGAAGTGCCGTAGTGCGGACAGGCCCTAAGCGAGCGAACGTCGTCGGGCGGCTCTTTTGACCTTGTTCGTGGGCTTGCCCACATGCCTACATGTATACAGAGACGAAATTCATTTTCGTTAAAAAATTACAGTTTCGGTTTTATTGTTTTATTTTGCCTACAAGATATAGGTAATTATTTCATTTATTTCCCTTTTTCTTAATACACCTCTGTGTCGGTATTTCTTTCAATAGCTATGGCCACGCCTCTTCGTTCCAGCTGATTTTAAGGCGAAGTTTGTCTTGCTTATGCAAACGTAATCATTGATTTATTCAATTTCTAATGAACATTTAACAAAGTACGAATATGTTACACATTAAGTATCGCTGACTTTATACATTTCAATCAGATTGACACGAAAAAGCGATGATAAAATTAAAAACTTTACATGTCTCTAATTCATTTTATTTTTCCTTCAAAATTTTTTTATGGGGTCCTACCACCATTGCCTAACTCCCATTTGACCAGTTGCCCCATAACCTGATACACCCTGTATTGTTATTTGAAATAATTCACAAAAATTAGGGATAAACCGATACCAAAGGCTACTCTACTCATATGGTATCGATACTTTTCATTCGATACTACTACTACTAGCATATAACATCACCATTCGCTACTGAGTACTAGTATCGAACGCAAACAATGGTATCGAATGTGCAAGTATCGGAACGGCATTGGGTGGGACGGAGAGTTCCTCCATTTACCTGCGTTCATTGCGGGGCTTACCCGTGATGACCTTTTTTTTAGCTAAAGTGAAGGAGTAAATGATAACTCAAGTGTTGATACTTGTTGGATTCTGAGGTATCACTTCCTCCCAGACTTGCTAAAAAAAGTTCATCACAAACAATCCCGCGATCACGATGGACATATCTGATAGGCTCTATGAAAAGTACTCACTGCTTCGAAAACGACTCGATATTGCATACTCCAGAAACAAACCATAACTAACGAAAAACAAGGAAAATCATCATTAATCCCGCCTTAAATGTTACCTAAAATATTTATTATATTTTACTTTATTATTGTGAGTCATTAGATGCCCTAAGTGTTAATGATTTCTGGTGTTTACGCGAGTATTACACATTTTAAATAAAACGTCCAACAAGTCATCGTTATTGTAATCAACATTGACGTGAGACATCTTAGTCCGCCCGTGACCATGAACGCTGCAAAGTGTTCGAAACGTCGGGCAATCAAAAAACAAATACAAACGCGATAAAATCCGTAAAGTAGTTTTATTTAAAAAGTGCCCTAAGTGTTACCTAAAATATCATTGGTAAAAACAAACGAGAAAATAAATTCCCTTATTTTCGAACTCCAAAAATAAACTATAACTAAAGGAAAACAACGAAAAACAAGTTGTATAAGCCACGTCTATAACCTCACAGTTCTCAATAAACGTTACGGGAAAGATCGCTTGATATAAGCTCCGAGCTAAAAATAAAAGGTTGTTAACAAATATTTATTTAGGCATACAGATGTGTGGTGGTTAAATTTGTTATCAATATGTATATTTTCATTGTTTGCAGAACTTTGTTCGTGTTTTGATGAATTTGGTTAACCATTTGAGTGTATGAATACTTTGAACATTTAACAACATTGTAATTTCGTAATACAATTCGTGTGGTGAAGAACTACTAATTATTCTTTGCAACAAATATTGTACAAGTCGAAAAAAGGCCTTTGTAAATATTCATCATATTTCCGTGTGGTGACGGAGTAAGAATACAATTCACCACTCCCTATCTTGCCCGTAGATGGACAACTATGGGATAATATGCACATAATATTTGTGCAGGAGAAGGAAAAGTCGAAATGAAACCCTATACCAACATGTCTGACCAGCATGGTATATTGTGTCAAATTCCCTTTCATTGTGGAGGAGACCCGAGCCCAACAGTGGGACGTATGTGGGCTGTGATGATGATGAAATATTAGAAAAGATGAAATATTATCATCTCGGCTCATACGCTCCAAATTAGTTTCGTGTGGTGACGGAGTAAGAATCACCACTCTATATCTTGGCTGTGGATGTCGTAAAATACGACTAATATTTAAATATGCATATGACATTTGTGCAGGAGAAGAAAACTTAAAATAAAACCCTATACCAAAAGCCTGACCAGCATGGTATAGTAGGTCAATTTCCCTCCTATTGTGAAGGAAGCTGGAGCCCAACAGTGGGACGTGTATGAGCTGAGACGAGACGACGGTGTTTTTTTTTTTACTTGTTCATCAAACTGATAATTATCATCGTTATCATCTTAGCCCAAACATGTTGACCAAACAAGTCCCAATGTTGGGCTCTTTCACAATGGAAGGGAAATTGATCTACTCTGGTCAGACGGGTTGGTATTGCATTTTAGTTCGAGTTTTTCTTCTCTTGAATAGATGTTATATGTTTATTTAATCCCTTAGTCGAATTTTATGATACCCACGGGTAAAATGGCGGTGAAATATATTCTTTTTGTAAACATTAAGAGAAGGAAAACTTGTAGTCACAGCGACAGTATAGACAATAGAATCGATTCCAGTAGTGGGAAGACTCATAGCTTTAAACACAAATACAGGAGTCACTTAGTCTTTGTTCCTCAATCACAATTATGAAATAAATAAAGATATAACTACGAACGCGACTTCATTTATTGTGGAATATAATTTCTTTAACCTGTTAAACTAGGGTAACTAGTTGTAGCTATTAATCATATTTTATTCCAATCTGATCTTTTTCTTATATGTAGGGTATATTTGCAAAGGCTTTCGTTCATCTAATCACTTATCAGCCCATCCACATGCACTGTTGGGCTTAGGCTGGCCCAAGGTAGAACAATGGATTAATCACTACATTTAACAAACGTGTTGAACATCACATATGCTGCTATAAAAGCTCTTAGAAAATATTGCTGCCAATTTCCTTAGTATTCTCTACGTACTTCATCATCATCATCTCAGTTCATATACATCCCAATACTGGGCTTGACAGTCATCCCTAATAGGAGGGATATTGACCTACTATATATACCACGCTGGTCAGATGGGTTGGTATAGAGTTTTATTTTAGAGTTCTATTTCTCTTCTCGTGTAATATGCGTATACCCTAGTCGCCTTTTATGATACCCACGGGCACGAAAGAGGTTGGCGAAATGTAATCTTACTTCGTCACCAAACTGAGAATTTTCATATTATACGAGTATACGAAATTGAAATTAATTTTAGAAATATCAATAGGTCATGAAACGTTTATACACTAATTCGTATAAAATAATTGCTTACGCATTCCAAGGCACGTGTTAGTTTATCATGCAGTAAGGCGTGATGAAAAAAGGATATACATATATAACATTTTATATTAATTTACATATATATTCAATTACAATTCCTAATAATCACACAAAGTCAAGAAAACATTTATGAGGAAAATAAATCTGATTTGGGTTTATTTTTGGTAATTGATTCATTGCAATGTGATATCCTACCCTCATCTTCCGTGTGGTGATGGAATAAGAATACAATTCATCACTCCCTATCTTGCCCGTGAATGTTGCAAAATACGATTAAAAATATAAACGCATATGAGGTCAATGCAAGAGAATGAAAACTCGAAATAAATATATCAACCTATCTGACCAGCATGGTATAGTATGGTCAATTGGCTTCATATCGTAAAGGAGGCTCGCGCCCAGCTGTGGGACGTATGTAAGTTGAGATGGTGAATGTGATATCCTAACTTCAACGATTTCCTTCCACCCAATGTTTCATGTTGCTACCTACGCCTGTATACAGTTATTTTTATAACACTTTAATATAAAGTAAATTCTAAAAAATAACTTCATGTAAATCGTATTGCCATGCTAAATCTTATTGCCCTCTTATTTTGTTTTTTTTTTAATGGTGGCATCTAAATTCATAAGTTATTATATAAAATGTATGCTTATGAAAAAGTACTTTCGCATAGTCGCACAACGCGCTAAGGTGCAGAATATACTCGTACCTGAAGCTTTTAATAGAAATAAAATTCAGAACATGTATTTCACATTAAAGACTTAATGATATACATACATTGTAGAATCGGTAACCATTGGAGACGAAAGAATGAGATCTAGGTAATGGTCCATCAATTGAACTAATTTGCTATTAAAAGTTTCATATATTTATTGACTAAAGCTGTAGGATCGCGCTCGTTTTTCTGGGAAGTGTGACAAAATCGATAGTAATATAATAGAATAAACATCTTTCGCATTAAACCATCATTTTAATTCCAAAATATATTACGCATAATGAGATATAATTAGGTATCAATTAAAATTCTAATTGATTAATTTATGCGACACTTAACGTTTACTTATTTTTTCATTAGAACTCAAGCTATAATTTATTACCCTAATTAAATGTTTATTAGTAGGTGTCGTTTTTTTTTTTCTATCGTTAAACAGTAATTTAAATTGTTTCTGTGACATTATAAATTATAATATATAGTATAGATGTCCGTTACCATTTACAAAAATGACTATAAATGCTATCAACCCTTAACATTGCTCGTAAGTGTCGTAAAAGACGACAAATATACCTAGACCTGGGACAACTCCATTTAATTCTGTCTGGCCAACAATTGCTTTCCCAAAAAGTGTATTGTGTCCCCAAGGTCACTGTTCTTGTAACAATTTTTTTTTTTTTTTTTTTTTTTTATGGGTGGGCTATGGTAAGCGCACGCGCGGTCCAGTCCGTCCGGGGCGATGAAAGGACGGCGCGCGGGCCCATAACCCACCCGTACCCACGTCACCTCGTTGTTGGGCCGACCACCGGAGCAGATGTGACTTGTCGTCAGTGGTCGGCCCGACGGAATACCCTTTCAGGTACCCTCACCTCTCGACATCCTGGGACGTCGGTCGCCATCGCGCGGTTAGCCACACTGCGGGTGACGGACAATTCCCCGGTCCGATCACCCGCGGCCTCGGCTAGGGCGGCATTAGGCGCAGATACTCGCGCCTGCGCCGCCCGAGTCGCCGGCGGCGGAACGTGTCACCGAATAGGATCTCTACTCGCACACGATCCGCCGCCTCCTTCCGTGAGATAACGGCCTCACAGAAGGCGGCGACCGCGTCCCAGTTCCTGACGCTGACGAGCATCTCCCTGGCGATGGTCGGCAGCGCCAGGTCGGCACCGATAATCGCGACGAGTTCACGGCGCTCCCCCTCCCACGCAGCACACTCCTCGAGCGTGTGCTGCGCCGTGTCCTCGTCGCAACTGCAGTGGTGGCAGGACGGTGTGCTCGCCCTCCTGACAATCTTGTGCAGGTACTTTGCGAAGCATCCGTGCCCCGTCAGCACCTGCACCAGTCGGAAGGAAAGCACCCCGTGCGTCCGCTCCAACCACTCCATCAGCACCGGCCGGAAGGCCTCGACGGTCCTGACACCGTACCGAGGACTCTCCAGCCGGACTGCCCAACGGGCAATGACTCCACGGCGGGCGTCGACCCGCCAGGCGGTGATCTCCTGCAGGGAGACCATACCGCCGCGGGCGCGCGTCTCCGACACCCGCCGATAAATGTCGGCGAGCATCTCCGCCTCCAGGTCCCACGGGGGAGTTCCGGCCAAGAGGCACGCTGCCTCCGTCGACATGGTGCGGTAACCGCGTATGGCCCTGACCGCCATTACCCTCTGTGGTCGCCTCAAGAGGGCCCTCAGCCGGACGGTCAGGGACCCCGCCCACACCGGTGCGCCGTACAGAGCCATTGACCGGATCACCCCCGCGTACAGCTGTCGGCACGTAGCGCTGGGTCCGCCCACATTCGGCATCAGCCGCGAAAGGGCGGACGCCGCGCCGACAAGCCGGGGAACAAGTCGGTGGAGATGCTCCCGGAACCAAAAATGCCCGTCGAGCACCAGGCCCAAGTACTTCATGTGAGCCTGGATGCTGATGGTGACCGACTTCACGATGATCGAAGCGCCGGCGGGAGGCCCGGCGGTACGGAGGCCATGGAACAAAAGGGCCTCCGTCTTTTCCAGGGCTACCCTCAACCCCAGCGCTTCGATCCGCCTGACAATCTCCTCGGTGCCGAGAGTTGCCAGGCGTGCCGCCTCCTCTAGCGTCCCACCCCGGGCTGTGACGAGTGTATCGTCGGCGTAGCAAATTACACCCAGCCCGGGTGGGAGGCTTCCTCTCAACGCCCAGTCGTAGCCGATGTTCCACAGGGTCGGACCCAGAACCGACCCCTGTGGGACACCACACGTCATGGGCGTTCGCACAACGTCCCCTACTCGGTCAACGTAGAGGACGCTGCGCCCCTCCAAGTAGTCTGCCACCAGCCGCCTGAGGTACACGGGCACCCCGTGATACCTCAGCCCCTCCCTGATGCAGCTGAATGGCAGACTGTTGAAGGCGTTGGCGATGTCCAGGGACACCGCCAACAGGACTCCTCCGCCGGTGACGGCCTCCGCTACCACGGCCTTCAGGCGCAGCAGGGCCGCGACCGTCGAACGCCCTCGCCGAAAACCAAACTGGGCGTCCGACAAATCGGGCCCGTCCCCGACGAGGTGCCGCTCGATGCGGGCAGCCAACACCCTCTCCAGCAGCTTGCCCGCATCATCGAGCAGCACGATGGGCCTGTAGGCCGAGGCTGACTCGGGAGACCGTCCCGGCTTCGGCAGGAGAACCAACCTCCCCTCTTTCCAGCACCCAGGGAACTGTCCGGACGACAAACAAGCGTCGAACAGTCCCCTGAGGCGTGGTCGCAGGTGTTCAAGGACGAGGGCCAGCACACGGTTCGGAATACCGTCGGGCCCGGGGGCGGTGGATTTGACTCGCATACGCGCCACCGCCGCCCCCATTTCCGGCTCCGTGATGGGCGGAGCACTTTCATCGTCGGCCTCCCGGTCGCTGTCCGGTGAAGCCATGATCGGGGGCGTGTGCTCCACCCGCCGTGGAAAGAGGTCCTCGACAACTCTGGTGAGGAGGCTGGGCTGGAGAGTCTCGGTGAGGGGGGGGCCCCGCCCGCGGAGCTTGTTCAGCGCCGCGAGGTAGGGGCGACCCCAGGGGTCACGCTCGAGACTATCCAGCATCTCCCGCCGACTAACGTCCTTGGCGGTACGGACGGCCAGCCTGAAGGCAGACCGCGCACTGCGGTAAGCCTCGTACAGCTGGCCCTCCCGCTCAGCGTCGCGGTGACGCGCTCGGCTGCGGGTGTAGGCCCTCCGGGCACGTATGCACGCGGCCCGAAGGTCCGCCAATTCTCGGGACCACCAGGGGACCGCACTCTTCGGGGGCAGGCGCCGCACACGGGGCATGGCCGCATCGCAGATCTGCGTTAATGCACAGCGGATGCGGCCAGCCTCGGCATCCACCCCGTTCGCCTGGGGCAGTGAGGACAGCCATGACTGAACGATGGCTGCCTCCGCCAACAGGTCCCGATCCAATCGACCCACAGCCCACCGCGGAAACGCGGGAGCTCCGTCCGCCGTGTGACCCCTGCTGGGCTGCAGGAGGGTCCGGGAGACCTCTATCCGGATGTATCGGTGGTCGGATAGGGTCTCAACCTCCTCCTGGACGCACCAGCTCCTCACACGTGCTGCGACATTAGGGCTAGCGAACGACAAGTCCACTATCGACCCGCCCTGCTGCCGCACGCACGTTTGCACCGAGCCCCTGTTCAGCAAACAGAGGCCCAGTGCCGCCGCCCACTCTTCGACCGCCCGCCCGCGGGCATTCGTCCTGGGGGACCCCCACGCCGTGGCCTTGGCGTTGTAGTCCCCCAGAAGGAAGACTTGGCGCGGTGCTAGTCGCCGTATCGAGGCCCCCAGGATGGTGAGGAAGGCCCCGAAATCCGTCGCGCTCCTGTTAGGGGAGAAGTAAACACCAAATAGCGTAACCTCTCCCCATCCCGCCGCGACATACCCATCGCCCCTGTCCTTGAGCAACAAAGGCGGGGAATGCCACGACGTGGAGACGACGATTGCCACAGAGCCGTCACTGCTGCCCAGCCAATTGGGCCGGTCAGGCACCACGTACGGCTCCGCGGCTACGGCTGCACCGATCAACCACTCCGCCATGGCTTGCAGGAAAACGTCCTGTGCCTCAGCGGCGTGGTTGAGGTTGGCCTGCAGGAGGTGGTAGGATTCGGTCGCCATTAGTGGGCCGTATCCATCACCTCCTCCACGCTGGCGGGCGTTCGGGTCGCGCTAAGGACCGGAGCGGCCGGGGTCGTCGGGCCGCTCCGCCCCTTTGGGGCCGAAGCCGGGGGTCTGCAATCCTTGCCCCCCATGCGGTGTGTCGCGGGCCTATTGCCAGCCGCACATGCGGGGCAGTGGGGGGTGGCGGCGCAGGATGCCGCCTTATGCCCGGGTTGACCGCAGCGGAAACAAAGGTCGCTGCAGTCAAAGCAGTTAGTGCATGTCGGCCGAGTGTGTCCGACCGCCATGCACTTGTAGCACCTCGCAGGCCGGGACTCCAGCACGGTCACCCGCGCCGAGCTCCAGCCCACGAGGAGCCTGCCTGAGTCGGCCAGTTTCTTGGCCGACTCCACCGGGCACCGCAACCAGGCGGCACCGAGACCGCCCGGACCAGGGCGGATGGCGCCAATTCGGACGGTGTCCGAGGCACATCCGGTTCTAGCCACGATAGCCTCCCGGACGTCCTCCACCGTCACGGAATCGTCCAGACCCGTAATGCGCATTTCGGCGCACTTTACGGGCCTGGCGATTCGGACGCCACCCTCCTCCTCGAACAGACCCCGCAACTTCGTGGCCAAACTGTCGGCCGCCTTGGCGCCCTCGGCCCCAGAGAACTCCAGGATCCGAGCCCCTGTCTGGGCCTTGCGGGTCCTAGCTTCGACGCCTCCAATGTCAGAGACGTCTAACTCCCGCCGGGCGCGACTCAGGACGGCCTCGTAGCTTAGGCCCCTCTCAGCCGCCTCAGGCAGCACAGTAATAACAACTGCGGCTGATTTTGGCGGCCGGAGCCCCTTGCGCGACCTCTTGCCTCTCTTCTTTTTTCCGGCTCCCGCCTGGGGAGCAGCAGCTTCCGCGGCGTTTTTGGCTGCCGCCCTCCTTTTCTGACCGCGAGCCTTCCTGCTCCGCTCAGCCACCTGCCAACCCTGTTCCAGCATGGCAGCAGCGCTGAGCGCAGCGGGCGCGGTCACGGGCCCGCTAGCCGGTGCTTGCGGTATCGTTGCGGGCACCGACTGCGGTATGGCGGGAGCTGGCGCCACCCTCGCCTTTTTTGTTGTGGCGGGACCCTTAGGCCCAGCCACGGCCGCCGCAAAGCTGGCCACGCGGCCACCCTGGCATGGTAACGGGGTGGGACTCGATGCTACCGTCGCCCGCGCTGCCCTCGCCCTGTCCGCAGCGAGTGGCGGCCGGAGAGGTGCCTCAGGAGGGAGTCTCGCCTCCACGGCCTCAATGCGCGCCTCGACCATCCGACCAACTCTGGTGAAAATGGCGCGCATCGCCTCATCCGACACGCCGTCTACTACGGGAAGTGGCACCTCTGCAGCCGGGACAGGGGTACGTCCCGTGGCGCGAGTCGACGGAGCATGGGGGGTGGCAGCGACAGCCCTCGTCGCCGGCGTCGGTGGCAGGGTTGGCTTCGGTGGCCCTGCATTCGGCGCGGCGGGCATCAGCCGCGCGACTTGGGCCCGTAGGTCAGCCATTTCTTTGGCCAACCTGCGGTTCTCCTTTTTCACCGCCGCCAGCTCCGTCTCCAGCTTCTTATTGTGCTCCTGCAGACCTGATACCTCGCCACTGAGGCGGGCATTTTCAGCCTGCAGGGCCGCCACTCCTGTGGTTGGAGGATCCCCCACTATCCTTGCAGCCTGGCTTACCGGAGACGGAGCCCCAGTCCTCGCCGCCACCGCAGCCCCACGCCCTCTGCGACCCCTGTGTGAGGTTGCCACTTTGGGAGGAGGCATGATGTCTCCACTCCCTTCCGAGTCAGATGCAGTGCTGCCACCCTTGTGCAGGGGGCGCTTCCGCACCTGTGGGGGGAGGGCCTCCTCCCTCACTGTCAGGGCCGCCGCCAGGGATGACGCCGCAGAACACGACGCAGGCCCCCCGGCGGCCTGAGCGGCTGGACTCTCCATCACATCAGAAGGCCCTGCGGCACTGCCGCCCTCGTCCATTGACTGCTCTGCAGTCCCATCGGTCTCCGCCGTCGCGTTGCTGTCAGCGTCAGATACGCTACCATCGCTGGGCGGAACATCGGCAGCCCCCCGTGCCCTCTGCTCCGCCCGTCGCAGTTTCGCAGCGCGTCGCCTGGCGCGCTCCGTTGCGGGGGTGGGTTTCCCCCCCCTCTTCTTCTTTCGAGCCTCAATTTTCGCTGGGCCCTCGGCTGATTTGGATGCCTCCAGTGCGGAACTGCAGTCCGACGAAGCATCTCTCCCATCTGTGCCAGAGTTGCAGTAGCCTGGCAAGGCTTTAGCGTGGGAACTAGGCTCCCCGTTAGTGGTGGTTTTGGGCATCTCACCCCTCCTATCTGCATCTTTATTGTACAAGAAATCCATAAGGTTCCCACGAGTATGGGAGAAATAACGGTCCACCCGGGCAGAGATCCCGATACCCGGGTAAGCGTACATTTGTATCCCAACACAGGGGGTCCGCAGGTACCCTGGCTGGGGGCGCGCTAACGACTGAACAACCCATCAGCCATGCATCCTCTCGCCGCGCGCCAGAACTTAGGATTCTGGGTGATTGTTTTATAGAGGTTTTCTTCCTCGCGGTCCAGGCGGTTAAGCCAAGACCCTCGCTCCTGAATCTAGGCCTCAAGACAAATGTCCCGAAGCAAGAATCAGGTCTACGATTTGTCGCGGTTGGCAAATGCCTGCCCAGTCCTCAAATGAATGAGTGACTGGACCCGTCGAATTTTCGCATCCAATACCCTCTACAATTAGAGGGCATGGAGCGAATTTGGGGCATCCCACAAACTGGGCCCCCCCTCGGGCCAGATATTTGCCACGAGCGACAATTCCAGAGAGCAGTCCAAGAAATTGTCGCTCGTGCCCAGGGTACACCACGCGGAGGTTTCTGGCGTAGTACCCCCTTGTAACTATTTAACGAAATTTTTGTGCTTATAACCGTCAGGTGATCAAAGGCCTCAAGTTGGCAAAAATTTTATTCTTATCCCGTTGTCTGTTTGTACTGTACAGTAACAATATTTTCCAATCATTCATAACCAACAAAATCACACCTACCATAAAAGCATAACACAACCACCGATTTGTAACTTTCTTAAAAAGAAAAAGAATTATTGTATAATTTGACATTGCTCATATGAGGAAAGTGCACAAATCTTTTGCAAATAACAATCCAAGAACAGCTTCACTTGTAAATATTCGTAACTTTAAATACACTTCTAAAGTAATAATTTTCTTATTATTTAAATTAACACGTGTTTCCTAAATTTTATTGCTATTAAATTACATTTTGTTCACATTACCTATGTACATTACTAAATGCCTAAAAAAATTAACCTAGAAAAGTCTTCGTATTGCGTAGGAATTGAAATAGGTTATTTTTGCATTCGTAAGATGTCGATTTCGGTATGTATTTTCAAATATCCATTTATTAAATCATGCCATTGGAAAATATATATCGCGTTCAGATATGTTATTTATATGCAACAAATGACTCAAAATAACTGTGTTTTATTATAAAGTTATTCATTCGACTTTAAAATTAAATTCAAAAGTAATTAACCGTTTATTTTAAAGTTGAATAACTTTGAAAGGAGTGAATTTGATAAAAAATGTTAAGAGACCTTTTTTATAGAGCATGAAATTTTACTTAAGAATAATTATTTGCTATATAAAAATATTGATATTTATAGTGGTTAAAAAAAATCCAAATTAAAAAATTAAAAAAATATATCAATGTTTAAGGCTTGATTACAAGGGAACGGCTCATCCTACGTTAATTTATTAAGAAAGCTTTTTTGTAGGGAATTTAATTTCCTTCAAAGATATGAAATGGAAAAATTTTTAAAATTCATGACGTACGAATTTTGTGTGAAAAATTCAGTAGCTGTTCAAAAATCGATAATCATAATGATGCACCTCTTAATATTAATATTAAGGGCTCAAGTTTTCAGAATAATTTTCTTTTGTCATCATGAACAATATTTTCACAGTACCGTTAATAAAAAAAATTGTTCGTTTTTTTGGCCCAGTCTAATCTGGATACTAAACTTCAGGTGATTAAATGATATTCCTTCACGAACAAGCATTTTCGATTGAAAATGAAGATAATAAATTGAACCCAGCAATATCTAATCTTATTAGAAGTTTATCACATTACAACTTTATAAAGCTACATCTGAACAAAAATACAATAACGACAAGTTCGAACTATCGTTGTAAAAAATGGTTTCTATACGATATTTGCTTCATTACATCCCGAAAAGAAGTTTGACGTTTTATGAAAGTGAGAGACAGCTGTTGCTCAATATAAATGTTCCATTACAGATCAGACGGACGACCTTAAAGGCGAATATGTGTTACGCATTTCTATTCTTCGTAAATGTATCTTTTTGAAAAAAATAACTCATGCGAGAATTTTATTCGTTGAATTGTACTTTTCATTTATTTAGTCGATATGAAATGTATATGGCGTTGAAATGTTCCTAAAAATACTATAGTTACATGCAATATTAATCGTCGGGTAGTACAAGACTGCTCTTTGTGGCAATCAATGGGTGATATATCCAGTACTGGTAAAGGTTTTATAACAATGATGACGAATCTTTTTTTATAAAAGCATTTTATATGACGTATTTTACTATAGTTAATAGTGGCTAACGAGTAAGTTTATTCTATGAGTCTCGATTTATTTTGGTGATAGATATTGATTTTTTCAGTGCTATGTTTTTAAGTATATCATACTCTTAATTTACAGAACAGGATAGGGTGGTGACACTTTTTATTTCTCACTCTGTCGCAATACCGATACCCTCAAGCTTATGGTAATTTATATAAAAGCTTTTTCCGATAACGTTTTACTTAGAATTGCTGATACAAAAACATTATTTACGTTATTAATTTGTGTTGTTCATTATTTATTAGTCAAATGAACACAGATTGAATTTTCTGATAAATGTTGGTAAATGATTTATTTCCATTAAATATACAATAGATAGATTGTTCTCAAAAATACTAAACTGAATAAACGCCTGAGTAAATTTTGTGCACTTATTTTTATGTTTATAATATTAAGCCATTTTATTAGCGGTTTCTAATAAGCAAGAGTTAAAAAGCCAGCACCGCTATAACCACATTAAAGAGCTTCACATTTATATTAGAATTAGATTTTAGAGTTCACAACATCTTGCTAACCCAAAAGACGCTTCATGGATCATTTAACATAATTAGAGGGATTTCAACGTGATTTGTATCTACTTGTGTATTTGATTAATTTCATGTAATAATATTTTGCGGTGTGATGACGGAGTAAGAATACAATTCACCACTCCCTATCTTGCCCGTGGATGCCGTAAAAGACAACTATGGGATATAATACGCATATAACATCTGTGCAAGAGAAGGAAAACTCAAAATGTAACCCTATACGAACACATCTGACCAGCATGGTATAGTAAGTCAAATTCCCTCTCATTGTGAAGGAGGCCCGAGCCCAACAGTGGGACGTATGTGGGCTGCGATGATGATGATGATGATGAATATTTAAATAGTGATCAATAAAACTACTTAAAAATAGCTACAAATAAACAGAGATGAATCTACAGAATATTTTATCAAAGACAATGCCTTTTCGCCTTTAAGTGAATATAATATCTTACAAAATCCTTTAATTTCGTAAAATAGCATAAACAGAAATAGATTACTGCTTCATAACAGCACGTAATACAATTAAACAATAATAGACCAACAAACTAATTGAGTAAACAAGAATACAACGTTCCTAGACGACAGTTATGTTAAACACAAACCATACGAGCAATAGTTGTGAAGTGTTATTTAACTTTGCGTCGAAGTCTCTATCTGAAGTTGCTTCCTTTTGATGCGGTAAATCCTCTGTCTTTCGATATATCTTGACATTAAACTATTTGTGTCGTTTCCTACTTCCTTGCCAAGAATTTGTTCAATTCTCGAACGTCCACCAGCCATGGCAATATTGTTTAGTTACTTGTGAAAAATATGAAACAATTTCGAAGTTTTTTTTTTTTTGTATGTGGAAACCTTCCTAGCTTCTTAGCGGTTGATTCTAAGCTCAGAATGGAATCCAAGTAATTGGCACGTAGCCAAATATAATGCAAGCTAGTATTTTAGAAGTACTTGGAAATGGAGTTCGTGTTACAAATGTTTGCGTAAAGTTCGCAATTTGAAATGAACACCAGTTATGTAATTTAGTCTGCCTTTAATTTCAACTAAAACTTTTTGGTAATATTCTACAGTTCTGTATATCAAAATATATAACTGAAGGCATACTTGCTGCCAAATAAAAATACTAATACTGCCAAATAACAGCACTATTTGCCCATATTTTTTGTAAACAATATTATTGATATTATTGTAAAAGTCCAATCTAGTCTCAAATATAGTTAGGTTATTACATTAGATAAAACTCTTACAAGAATTAAATCTGTCTTTACATACCTATACAATAAACTGCTTCAGCATCATCTTAGCTCATGTCCATTGCTGGACATAAGCTTCCTCCATATTAGAAGGGAATTCACCTACTATATCAGATGTTATGGTATAAGGTGTTATTCAAGTTTTGCTTCTCTTACTATTTCTCTCCTTTTTCACGGGATCTTCCTAGGGAAGATACCCGGTCCATTGAAAGGCTTATATGGGGATATGGATCCAACACGCAGAGGCCTTTAGAGAAATTTAATGTTAAAATGGGATGGGACATCTACTGATGACACTCCACGTTTGCACATAACACTCGTGGACTGCCAACAGTAGGTGTAAAACTATTGTGTAATTATGATATCTAAAACCTGATTATGGGGTTGTGAGGTTTGATGGACTGGATTAACTGAATACTATGGATTTAAAACTGTGGTCTGCCTTTAATTTTAGCCTTTATTGTCTTGAACTTTGGCAGACGGTGACTCACCAACTCACTGAATGGGCCCCCCTAACAGTCACCACAGACACGCAGGCCAAACGGGCAAAAGGGTGGCAACATTGGTGCAAGTGGCTTGGGGTGTCGAGCGGTGCGGCGCCGGTTTCACCATCACAAGTCCCCGATAAACGGAGACCCGCAGTGGTTTCCCCGTAGTTATGCCCTTGAAAATGACACTTCCTCCCTCGAGCATATAGCTCTGACGACCCCTCTGTGACCAGCCGTTTAAGGCAAGCCAGATTTGGAAATCCTGCGGCCACTCTTCGGTTTCCACTCCAGCCAGCCAATAAAGGCCGGCCGACTCTCTGGAGCACTCAGGACCGCAGTGTCGCCACTCACATTCAGCACGCCACAAGCTGCCCTGTGGTTTATTGGCTTTCCTATAAATCTTGTGATACATTTTTTCTTTTATACCAAAAGAACTTAGAGAGCCATATAATGTTCCTCCGAAGTTTGCGTTAGTCTCATGGTGAGATAACGACTGGCCCAGAGGGTAAGTATATAAAGTCTATTTCTCTTATTATTACTCGTATACTATATGCATATCAATGATTTATTGAGTTATAAAGATCAAAGTGGGCATGGTTAAGGAAATGAAAATAAATGAATGGAGTAAAAGATCTCAGTGAATTAAGCATCTCCTACTACTAAGTAGCATTAACTAGCTACTCGGTTGACTTCAGCGTGCGTCCATACTTCCATACACATGATAACGCAGAACAAGCCAGTATTAAGTATAGACTACGCTACGAGTGCATGAAAAACGCGTATGAGCGCGAATGGCTACTTTATATAAAATAGGCACAGTTGTGTGCAAGTAATGGGTACTTCGTACCGGCAATTTGAATTTATCCTTTGCATTTAACAACGCGTCTCTTTACACGCTGATACACGCTTTTCAATTGCATTTGATACTTATTAAAGTGTAATTCAGATGTTACTGGAATCGCCAAACCTCGTGACAAGCTTGGCGACTATGGCAATAATCCTTGCAATCAATGACCACACTATATTGTTAGACTCACCTTGATTACACTTTCGCGGACTAATATTAAATATTAATCAACCTTACCAATAAACCATCGATATCACATATAATCACCATTACACTAAATGAACAATAATTGAATGTCTAACACGACATTCTACAACTGCAACGTACTGTTCCCTAACTTAACCGTCGATCAACTGCACTCTAACCGCTTTTTTTTTGTGTGTGACTTAGTTGTTAGCCTCAGATGGAGTGACAACTTTACCCGGACTGGTGGGTGAGCGCTGAGGGCTCTCAACCCGTAACTCTGACCGTGACTACGATCCTATTTTATAGGTCGTAGACACGCTGAAATATATTCAAACACCGCGACTTGAAAAATATAACAATACAAAAGTACTCTACTATTAATATCATGATGATACAATTATATCCAACATTTTGGAGATCGTAACAATATGATGTTTTATAGAAGAGTCCTGCGTTAAATAATAGAGGACGAAAGTCTGAATTGGCACTTTATAGCAAGACATTAATTATTCATATGTCAATAATCGTACATATTTAAATACATAAATATTACTACTATATATAATAGAAAATTTTCTATGTAGTGACGGAATAAGAATACAATTCACTACCCCCTTTACTACTAAGGGATTACTACATACAATATCTATGCAAGAAAAAAAAACAAACTTGAAATATTACCGTGTACCATCTGACTAGCGTGGTAGAGTAACTAAAGTAGTAAAGTAGTGGTTAGAGTAACTAAATTTCCCTACCAATGTGGAGGAGGTTCAAGCCCAGCCGTGGAAAGTAAATGAGCCGTAATGATGATGATAATGTCCATAACCGTACATCTTTAGATACATAAATATCACTACAATATATATTAGATAAAAATAAAGATTTATACTAACCTACAATATTAAGATGCACAGCATGTCCTATAGGTGGTGTAGTAGATATCTGGCACTCATATTGTCCAGAATCCCGACGCTGTGGGCTGCGAATACGCAACGCCCACTCTTCGGAACGTGGTTTATGCTGTGCCTCGAAGCGTTGATCGGAAGTATATGTATACCGACCGACCGTCAGTAAATGGATGTCACGATGTCGCACCCATGAGACCTGGACAGTATTATATTTTGAAATAAAGAAAACATAATGATGTAAATATATTAGGTGAGACTTAAGTTTTAGCACTAATAGTTAGTTATTCCTTTTTTTGCACTCACCCTTTTACTGTGGAAGATTTTATAAACATTTTATGAATGGAGATAAGTTATCTGACTCGGAACAATAATTTCTAGATCAGACGGAGTGTTGTCCTGCATGGGAATCGAACCCGCGACACTTGGAACGTTATGTTAATATCTCAACTGCTACGGCATCTATAATTTTTCATGTTATTGGCGAAAAACGGACATTATTCTATAGATAAATGTTAAATAGATCTAAACCGTGTAGTGACAGAGTAAGGATATAATGCACCACCCTCTCTGTTACCTGTAGGTGTCGTAAAAGACGACTATGCAAGAGAAGAAAAACTCGAAGTTAAACCCTATGCCATCATGTCTGACCAGGGTGGTATAGTAGATCAATTTCTTTTCCACAATGGAGGAGCCCCGAGTCCAACAGTGAGACCTATATGGGCTGAGATGATCATGAATATTAGGTCTAATTTTTTATGTGGACCACATTGGCGACAAGTGTCTGTCTACGCGATTCGGTCTGTCCGGGGTAGTACCACACTCTCGCAGAAAATCGACGTCTGAGTAGTAGCAATCTGTTATTGCACTTTGTTCGGTGAGTGAGAGAGACGGAAGCTCCACTTTCTGAGGGTGGTTACGTGTTATGGGTTTTAGTGATGCCTTTAGTATCACCGAACCTCATTGTAGGCATTCACACTCCCTTCACTTTCTTCGCGGTAAGCAGCGGCCTTGAAAAAGTCCTTGAGCGGCAGCAACACTTACCATCAGGTGTACTCTTTGCTCATTTGTCGTCGTCTCCAATAAAAGAATAAAAAAGAGGGTAATCAAAAATCAAATACAAACTTGATAAAAGCCGTAAAATAGTAGGTATTATTTACAATATAATAATAGAATTTGTCTTGTACATTCAAAATGTATTGAAACTCAGTATGGCCATCAAGAATCTATAAATTGCATCTGGGTACGAGATTGTTGAATATATGCATCCATGCTATGAGATTGTTGAATATATGCATCCATTCAGTAATCAAAATGGTATCATCGATATTTAATATCCTAGATCGGCTTGTCTAACTTATTTGAGAAGGGTCGTAGTATGATAGCAAGAAAATAATCGTAGTTCAAACTTTCAAAATAACTAATCTTGATGGCAAGGATAAGCTTTCTTAGTTACACAATATCATTAATAACAAAGATTTTAATCAAGACATTATTCAATATATGTACAAAATAATTAATAGAAAGAGAACGAAAGAAAAATAATTTATTACTCCTTTACGAGATGGTAAGAGACACTGCTGCATATGGACCTTTGCAATACCAGGAGCACAGCCAGGCCGCTGCCTACCGTGAAGGAAATACTCTTCTTAAACCTCGTTTAAAGAAGGACATGTCATAGCGCTCGAGAAACACAGCAGCAGGTAGTTCATTCCAGAGCTTGCACGTACGTGGGAGAAATGATCGCTGGAAACGTACAGTTGAAGACCATAACGTTTTCAGGTGAAATGGATGAACCCTGCTACGATGTCGAGTGGTACGTTGGTAGAATGGTGACGGTGGTACCAAGTCAAACAGTTCCTCAGAGCAATCCCCGTGAAAGAGTCGGTAGAGTACACAGAGTGACCCAAAGTCTCTCCGCTGCTCCAGCGACTCCAATCTGTCCGTTATATTATAAACAGACAACATAAAATAAAGAAAAAAATATATCAACAGTGTTATCCCCTTCGCAAAAAAGGAAAAGGATAGCTACTCAGCATAATGTTGAGGCATCTACTATAATAGAGATACCGAAACGCTGTTATTCTGCAACGTCTTGGGACGTCTGTCAGCAATGTACAGGTAGATACAGAATATAATTAAACTATTAAATTACCGCTACTTTTTTGTAAATAATATTATACATATATTAATATATAATGAATAATTCGATTGCAGAGATGGCATAATATAGACTTATCATGCCAGGTATTACGCGTTCACAAAACACTGTACTTTGTACGATCCATAAGTTTCTTATTCCGAGAATAGGTGGCTCACTATTGTGCTCAAGCCCCTCCACAAAAGGAGGGCAAAGGACCTACTATAGCACGCTTATATGGTTATATTTCGAGTTTTCATTCTTTTGCATAGATGTCATAAACATATTTTATCCCTCAGTCGTCTTTTACGACACCCACAGATAAGAAAAGGGGTTCGTGAATTGTATTCTTGCTCCATCATCACTTGAAGAATCATTATGTAATTCTGGTATTCCAATTCCAAACTACGTACATGTTATTAATTTTTTTTTCAATATGCCCAAGACTTATGATCAAACGGGGATTTCTCACCAACCGGTATAGAGTTTTATTTTGAGTTCTCCTCTTTCATAGATGTTATTTGTAATAGTCCTATACCCGTCTTTTACTTTATCTATGAGGGATAGATAGATAGATAATTCTTTATTTGTACACCAATTACAGGAAAAACTTAAAAAATAGTTATAACCCAGAATGTACAAAGGGCGGCCTTATCGCTATAAGTGATCTTTTCCAGGCAATCTTAGGATGGATATAACAGAAAAGGGAGATGGTAGGTAATTTGTTGCTGGTGGTACTGAAAATCAAGTCTAAATAACATTACGATAATATAACTAATAAATATTATGTGTTAATATCTGTAACCCTAATACTGTAAAAATAAAACAATATAAATTAATAAATAGTAGATAACTGTATTTATATCCTAAGTATAAGTATACATTCATATAAATAATCACACGCACATACACATACACAAGGGTTTACCTATGAAATCAGTGTAGTGTGTTGGTACCTTTAATTAGAAATTTTCAGATGATCTCAAGGATTTTGTATGTGTGTTATGGAGGTACTTAAATCGATGTTAAATTATATTCTTACTCTCTCACACAGAAAATAAGATATACGCCTGTTTTATTCGAAACCACTCAGTATAACTGTATCTTTAATGTTCTACTAGTCTTAAAAGAACCATAAGCTCAGTAGCAGAAACGAATTCTACACATATCGGAAACTGCCTATTGTAAGTCGAACAAAAGTGAGCCGGATGACTTTGTTCACTTCAACTGAAACCAATTCAAGCTTAATATTACAGTTTCAATACAAGTGGGAATTCTGTGACACCTGTTTCCGAATACTACTTTGTTAAAAGTTTATCTACTTAAATAAATTACACTGACCCAAATTGTAATAGTAATTTCGGAACTCTGAATATATAATCGAAGATTTGTATTTCAAGTATTCTTACTTGGAAATTAGTTTTACTTGTAATTGAAAATTAGTTTTACTTGTAATTGAAAATTAGTTTTGCTTCTAATTGTTTCCTAATTATTCAGATTGTAATTATCTTTTAGATATCTGTAAAACTATCTATAATATTATGCAAGGTCGCGAAGATATGTCTTTTTTTTGTAATACTTTTATACTCTAAACGACTTTGGTATAGTGTTTTTTTTGGGGTTGGTTACGGTCGGCGCGCTTCTCGCACCACTCCGTCCGGGCGACAGATGGGCGTCAGCACGCACACCCGTAACCCGCCCGTGTCACGTCGCCTTGGTCGTTGGGCCGACCACCGGAACAGGGTGACTTGACGTCAGTGGTCGGCCCGACGGAATACCCCTTAAGGAGTACCCTCCCATCGAGCTCACCCCCCCCTCGGGGAGGACGTTGGTCTTTTCTCGCACGGTCGGCCTCTCGGCGGGTGACGGACTAACTCCCCGGTACAGTCACCCGCGGCCTCGGCTAGGGCATTTGGTATAGTCTGACTACAGATCGATTCTGGGTAAAGCAGAAGACATAAATCCTTACTAATATTATAAATGCGAAAGTAAGTTCGTTTGTTTGTTTGTTACGCTTTCAGACTTAAACCACCGAACTGATTACAGAAATTTTCTTTCACCAATGGAAGGCTATAATATCAGGGAGTAATATAGGCTATATTTCATCCCGATATTCCCACGGGTTCGAGAACTACGCGGGTAAAGCGACTGAAACCGAAGCGAAGCGAAGAAGGGTTGCTAATAAATTATAAAATAGATTATTTCTTATTTATCCATATACTAGCCGACCCGGCAAACTCCGTATCGCCTTTTTTGTTTTTTTTTGTAAGCTATGGTCTGGATCAACCCTGCCCCGACGGTCCGGGGCGACTGATGAGTAGCATGCGACCCCATAACACACCGTATTGGCGATGGGGAGGACATCGCCATTAGTCCGACCATCGGTGCGTGGCGGACCTTTACATCCGTGGCCGACCCGGCGGTTTATCCTTTTGGGTACCGTGGCCTTTGACGCCCCGACAATATTGCAGTGTTGCCGACCAGGGCATCACCCTCACGCAGTCGGGCTCTCTGCGGGTTGCTGACTAATCCCCGGTCCGTTCACCTGCCACTTCGTACCGACTAACAGTCGATTCTTTAATTTTTTAGTTTTTTAATACTTATTCTGCTATTCGGGACGCTGAGTCAGCTAGCAAGATAAAACAGGGAAAAAAGAGTTAAATCATCAATTATTTTATGTCAAAAAATTAAAATTATAAAACATCTAAAATTTTGTGTTTGGCATCAATATATGTATAATACTAACGTCACTCAATTGTTTTGCCTTCCCGGAACCGCTCATATGTTAGTTATTAGTGAAATACAGCTTACTGAATTTACAATTATACATAAATAAAATTAAAGAAAATTGTGTAGTAGGAAAATTAATTAAAATGAATTATGGCTGAATTTCGATCACACGGTGACCTAGTTTAGATAAATACGTATAACATAATATGTATACTTTTCATTTAGATTAAAGGTCTTTTTTACTAGTATGATAACCCTTTTTTAATTCCAGTTTCAGGCAGAAACTGCCGCTCATTGTAACCGACAGTGAAGGTTTCGCTAAAAGTGTTTTTTTTTCTTAAAGCCGACTATTTTATCATCTTTGCTCATATACGTCCCAAAATTGGGTTCGAGCCTTTTCTATAATATAAGGGAAATTGTCCTACCCTTAGTCGTCTTTTACGACACCTACGGGTAATAGAGGGCGTGGTGAATTATATTCTTACTCCGTCACCACACGGAAATTATTATAAGTATTGGATTACTTTAAGTTAAAATTATATACTCTTAGTATATGCTCTCTTGGGGTTAATCTATACAAATAAATAAAACTATTTGTAATGTTGAAATACTGGGCTTTTTTCATGCTCACACGGTTATTTGCACGACACCTATTCCTAAAATACAGTTTAAATTTTTTTGTCTGTCTGTTTGTTTGAGGTAATCTTCAAAACGGCTGGACCGATTTTGATAATATTTTACTACCATATAGCTGATACACCACATAGCTGTCTATATAAGGAGTAACCTAGGCTATATTTTATCCTGGTATTCCCACGGATACGTGGACTATCTAAATAAGGTGACTAAAACCGAAGCGAGGACGGGTTGCTAGTGCATAATAAATGATTTGGAACTTGAATAAAGTTTGGTGGGGTATGATTTGCAATAAATAGGAATTACGTAAAGTTGAAAATATTCATACTCACCGTTCTGTTTTGTAGGTTTTTTACTTTACAAAGTAAAGTCACTGGGTGTCCAACTAAACCGGTAACGTTTTCAGGCGTACTAGCATCGAAGTATGGTGCTCCTGGGGTCTGCGGCCAGTCTTCTAAGAATTCAGTTCGAAATCTTCTGGATGATTCTGATACTGTGCTTTGGTCCCTCGGCCGACTGTTACTGTTATCTTGCCGACATACTAAAGAAAGATATTTCCATTATAAATAACTTCAAAATTTTAATTCAACTTACAATATATTAATATCAGGATGACCGAGCTTTGCTTGGTTCAATTTAATTTTGTGAATTGAACTTTAAAAAGTTTGACGAACATATTTAGGTATTCAAGAACAACGTTTAAGAGTAATGAAAAAAAAAAATAAAAAAAAAAGAATATGAACAACACCTAGAAACGATCCCGATATTAATGAATGCGATTGTTCAACTTTCAAACAAACAAAAATGCATTTAATGCTGTCGATAGGGGTACCCTTTTAAAGGAGGTGAAAGATAAAATTCCTAGTTTGTACAACTTTCTTTGGCAATGTTATGGTTCTTGCACCAAATTAACATATAATGGTAATGAAATTTTATCTGCTGTTGGTTGCCAACAAGGTGATCCTCTTGGTCCTGCTATTTTCAGTCTCGCCATTAATCCTGTCATCCAAAAGCTTTAATCGAAATTGAACCTTTGGTACTTGGACGATGGAACTTTAGGTGGTGACTTAAATGACGTGTTTAATGACCTTACTGTATTAATAGATGAGTTCCACCGGATTGGCCTTGAACTAAATTTTTCAAAGTGTCAACTTTTTATATTAGATAATTTACAAAAAGATCAAATAATACAAAAATTCAATACATTGGCTCCTAATATAAAAATCATTGACAAACGTTCCCTTCATTTATTGGGTGCCCCTATTTATGACGAATCTTTCCCTCATTTTTTCGAAGAAAAAATTCAAAATTTTTTAGAATGTTCAGACCGTTTATTTAAAATCAATACCCATATAGCCTTTACTATTTTTTGATATTGCCTTTTTATGCCTAAATTCATGTATACTATTCGTTATTGTCAATTTTGGAAGCATAAAGAAATTCTCCAAAGCTTAGACAAAATAGTTAGAGACACTTTGGAATCAATTTTGAATATAAATTTAAAAGAACGAGAGTGGCTTCAGGCATCACTTCCAGTACGTTTTGGAGGTTTGGGCATTCGCTCAATTTCTGGTGTGGCGTTGCCCGCATTTCTATCCTCAGTTTATAGCACTCAAAATTTAATTTACAAAATTCTAGGACCCTCTTTAAAAAATATAGAAATACCTTCTTTTAATGAGGCCAGAAATACGTGGTTGACTTGCAATTTTAATAAAAATCTCCCCACGGACCCGTCATCTCAGCGGCTGTGGGATGGGCCGCTATGCAAGCTTGTACGGAAGCAACTTTTCAATACGTGCTCAAGCTCTGCGGATCGCGCCCGTCTATTAGCTGTTGATGAGTGGGAATCGGGTCTATGGTTACAGGCTCTCCCTTCACTACGTATTGGAACATTAATGGACACTTCTACTTTCCGTATTGCAGCTTGTCTACGTTTGGGTGCATCTTGTTGTGCACCGCACCGTTGCCAGTGTGGTTTTGTCGTCGACCGGCTCGGGCACCACGGCCTCTCCTGCTTAAAGAGTGTAGGTAGAATTCCTCGCCATACCAGTCTCAATGATATCCTCCGTCGGGCTTTTACCAGCGCGAACTGTGCCGCTGTTTTAGAACCTTGCGGCCTAGTTCGCGCTGATGGTAAGAGGCCCGATGGTATGACATTAATTCCGTGGAAGATGGGTCGACCTTTGATATGGGATGCAACTTGTGTTGATACCCTAGCGCCGTCACATCTTCCCGGAACTGAAATTGTGGCTGGAGCGGCGGCTGAATCAGCAGAGAACCTCAAAAGGCGCAAATACTGTACTCTAGACAGTGTATACATATTTGAGCCTTTTGGTGTAGAAACTTTGGGACCGTAGTGGCCTGGCGCCCATAATATATTTAAAGATTTAAGTAAACGCCTTAATGAAGCGACACGTGACCGGAATGCTGGGCTTTACTTGGCACAGAGGTTAAGCATTGCCATCCAACGTGGCAATGCTGCCAGCATTCTGGGCACGTTACCTACTGGCAGCGGTTTATTTGAATAAGTATTTGTCTCCTATTTTGAGTTTTTAGACCATTTATTACTTGTGTAGTAAAATTTATAATGTTTGTAATGTCGATATAAAAAATTAAGTAAATTACTTTGAAACTGAACTATTTTGATTCATGAGAATGACGTCTAAATTTGCGTTCATATTTTAATTATATTTTATTCATTGGCTGAAAACGCCAATAAAATGATACTTCCTATAAATAAAACCTAGTTAGATCTTTTTTTTTTGCCCCCGAAACCAAATAGTAAATTTCATGAAAATCGTTGGTGCCCGTTTGCAAGATTCGGCAAATATAAAAATATACATACACTAGCTGACAACAGGCGTTGTTCTGTTCAAATAAAATAAAAGAAATGCTCCTTAAAATCGACAGCAGCGCCACTTACGGAGTCCAATTGTCCATCTAAACCATTCTCGAAAAATCTCATCAACATCGGTCCAGCTGTTTAGGAGTTCAGTAATATACACACATACACCAGAAATTTACATATATAAAGATTTATATAGAAATATACAAGAATTGCTCGTTTAAAGATATAAGTTACCCCTTAGTCGTCTTTTATGATACCCATGTGCAAGAAGAAGGTGGTGAATTGTATTGTTACTCCGTCACCACAGGTAATATCATCAGCAGTAGGCCATATATGACTGTACGCGGCTCATTCTTCGCGGTCTATCGCAAAAACGGTTGATCGTATCAAAAAAAAGTTCAAACAAAAGTTGTAGAGAATTTTATACTCTACAACTTTTATAATAAGTGCAAATCTCATTTAAGCAATAGAAAGCGAGATATTCGCGAAAGAAACGATTTTTACGACCTTTGACCTTCAATATCTTAAGACGCGAACAAGATAATATTTGTGACTTTTGAGACAACATTTAGAACGACAAAACAAAGGTTAATACCAATTTACAGCTTATTACCTTTCATTTCGAGGTGAAACCCCTAATATGACTGGGCTAAATCAATGTTTTCCACAGAGAGTTAGCAGCAAGGTTAATGATTATCAACCTTTTTCTGAAAGTAAGATTTTTGTTTCATAGACTTTATCTAAGATGACTGTGGCTGTTTTATAATTAAGAGAATATTTGATAACAACTTTAGGAATGTCTTTATATATGGACTAAGAGTTGTAAATCTATAAAATAAAAAAATCATGGTTCAGCCGTTTAGAAGTGCTTCAGTCACATATACGGACAAAATAATTATATGTCTATATAAAGATATATAATAAAAGTAAGTCTATCGCATGACTAAGCATTACAATTTATCTTAAAACAAAATAAAATAGAATTTTAATTAACATGTCCAAATCATTTGTTTCAATTTAAAAAATCCCAACTTATTAAGGTAAAACGAAAAACATCGTAACAAAAGAAGAATTTGCGGCGAAATTAACCAACGTAATATACAGGACTATGCAAATGCAATCGTAAATCAAATATAATTGTGAGTATTCACACCCACGTACAATAAACAAGCGATAACTTCATTAATTTACCCAGGGCCTGCCATGATCCCCGTCAGATTAATGGAACCTTGTGATAAGATTAAAAATTAAACGCATTAACGACCTGAGGAAAGTAATCGAGTGGAAAATGAAACGTCCACTGAAGAGATGTAAATCGCGATTGTCAGCCGAAGCTTGATTAAGTGTTAAATTTTAAATTATGATCCCACGGCTTTGTCGTGTCGATGGACGAATTTACTGCTCAGTTTATTACAATAGAGTCTCGTTGGTTGCGTAACGAACCTGATCTCGCACATCTCTTACCTATTTTATTACGGACATGAAAAATTTATTCTGAACGTCTGTCGCGCAAAGATAGATCGCACCTGCATTGCGTGTTTTGTGTTTGTTGTTGAATTATACGATAAAATCTTGATGTTCGAAATATATTTGCTTCAAAGTCTCAATTTACTACATAATTACCAAACTAACTACCAATTTTAGGAAAACGAAAGGCACTATCTGTATAAACTGTAGAATTGTTATATAATTTCTTTTTAATTACTTTACAATGAGTACAGTTACAGACATCGATTCTTTTTCTAATTCTAATACATGAATAAAGAGGTATTAAGTATATATGTGGTAATGAAGTGTCTGTTTCTAATGTCATAATATTAAGTTTTTTCATGCTTACACGGTTATTGACCCGGTAACTATGTTTAAAAATCAGTTTAAGCAGTTTTGTCTGTCTGTCTGTGTCTCTGTTCCGAGTAATCTTCAAAAAAGCTGGACTGATTTTACCGTACTGTTATATACTAGGTTGTTCTATTTTTGTTCTGATTTAAAATGCGGGGCAAAGCGACGAAAACCGAAGCGAAGCGAGGGCAGATCGTTAGTAATTAATATACAGGTGAAAATCGACTGCAACACTGTCCTAGGAGTTTTATAACAACATCTGCGATCACCAACGCCTGGCAATCATAGCAATTATGCCATAAAATTCCTTTAGGGAGGCCGCAATACTGACAAAAACGGGTACAACCGATACCTCACCTGATAAATGATAGGAATGTGTACGGTAGGTTATAGGTTCACGCGTTCCTTTTATCGCCCTGGATGGATCGTAAAAGGTGTAATCATACCATGCCTGTCCCCTAAAGAAAGGCAGCTGTCTAAAAGTGGAAGTTGATGGATGATATACAGAGCTTAAATCGTAACATCATCATTAATATAAACTTTGAATATTACAAAAAAAAATCCAATAGAACACAAAATAATACAACAAAAAATATGTATCAGTATTCTAAAAGATTATAAATAAAATAATTTATTTTGTAAACTATTTATAAAATAAAATCATATAACACTGTGTTAAAATCTTACCAATAATGCAGGAGAGGAAATGAGCTGTGAATAGGCACAAGGCAGTAGCACGCGCCATTTTTCACCGCTCCCTGAGGCGTAGGGTCATCGCTCCTGAAACAAAGAACGCGCTAATAATCTCTGCAGCCATCACCTTTAGGGGCTCCTAAAAGTAGATACGTGCCAAATAAACCTGGATTTCTAATTATGCATTAACTAAACAAAACGTAATTTCTCACGGGGCTTGAAATATGAGTGTAATAAGTTTTTATTATACTTATTAGTGATTCAGCCCAACATATCATGGTTTAACGTTAACATAATAAAACAAACACTTGTATTACATTTTTTTGATGACACTTCATATACAATTGTTTTCTTACACAATGTGTAGGGATGCAAATAACGAAACCAAAAACATCGATGTATCGATAAATCGATGTTTGATAACAAACATCAATGCATAAAAACATCGCCCTGAAAACATCGATGTATCGAAACATCTATGTTGTCTAGAAATCTATGCGATGAGCCTTTTTTCTTAGCTAAATCAAGGATATTTTTTACATGAAACACCAACATTTGTGTGATGTGAGGACCTTTTTTTGCAGGCTCTAAAAGTACCATACATTTTAAGTCATGCAGGCAAAACATAGATGTCAAAACATCGTATAAAATAACATCGATACATCGATGTTTTTTTATTGATACATCGATGTTTGCATCCCTAACAATATGGCGACGGTATAAAAATACAATTGCAGGCAACCCATAAAAATTTGATGAAGATCTCATTGTGAGAGTGGGCATTTTCTATTGAGAAATATCGCAGTAAGGCGTCATGCCTTACTGCGATCGCCAATCCGCCTGCCAAGCATGGCAATTATGATACTTGCCTCCTAACCAGCAGTGGACACCGATACGGCGAATGATAATAATTATTACTTAACTATACAATCTCTATCTTCTTCTCAGTCCATATATCTCTCATTATTGGGACCAGTGGCGTCTGTACCTTAAGTGCATTCGTGCGCTGAACCACCAAATCAAAATATTTAAAAACTACAACATTTAACTTCATCTTTATTTTAAAATTACCATTAATATTTATTCTTTGAACATAAAAAACATATAACAAATAAAATTTCAAATTATGACGAAACAATATAGGCGCATTACTAAACTATTAAAACTTATATTCCTTGTAAAAAAAAGCTCGTGCGCTGAGGCGAGTGCACGGGGACTGCCCATACAAATTGTATTAGATATGAGTTAAAACACCTGGCGCGTGAGACAGAAGATAGTTCATAGAAATATACTGAAAAATGAGTCTGTTCCCGTACGGCGCACGGGCGAACCGAACGTTGCCGAGAGAACTCGACTTACGACGAAATTCGCCGATGATGTCTCGTTAAGTACAGTAAGTAGATATAGTTTCGATGTATCTGTGACGAGTTAAATATGGTTTGTTTACATTAATTGTTTTTTTTATTTTGGTCTTAGTTCTATTTTATACTGCGTATACAGTGGGTGAAAATGAGCATAAATAAGAGTATATTAAAGACAATAACAAAACTTTTTAAAATATAGTTGATATAAATTGGCGGGACCATCAAGGCCCTCTTTTATAAATATTTTTTGAAGTATGAAAAACAAACAAAATACCAAGTTTTCTTCGCAAGTATACCTACAAAATGTAATGCGTTCAAAAATAATTAAAAAAATTTTTACGTAAATTGTTGTTCCATTGCAATTTCTGATCTTAATACTTAGTGAGGAAGTAAAGTGCACCACCACTTTGATGACCCACCAGCCGCCACTGATTGGGACACCCTTTTTCATAGAGATAGGAAAATTTGCCGATTATCTGATGATGGCTAAGGGGGTGGGCATAAGCTATATCTATACTAATATTATAAAGAGTAACGACTTGTTTATTTGTTCGTATTGAATTGGCTCCAAAACTACTGGTCCGATCTCAAAAATTCTTTCACCAAAGGAAAGATATAATATCAGGAAGTAACATAGACTATATTTTATCCCGGTATTCCCACAGAATTGGAAACTACGCAGATAAGGCGAGTGAAACCAAAGCAAAGCGAGGGCGGGTTGCTAGTCATTAATAAAATAAAGTTAATTGATTAATAAATAACTAAATAATTTTAAGTTATAATACTCCATTCCTATTTAATCTGTAGGTACATGTGTCGAATAATTGCGAACTGTACTATTATGGATCCAATTAAGATAATTTATTATCACTGAATATATATCCTAGTTTGTCTTTCCTTTTTTTCGTTTAGATAAATAATTTAAAGACAGAATGCTTACAAAGTAAACATAAGCCGTTCAGAATTAGGGAGTACCTTGTCTGTAAAATGGCAATCCATTTATGAAGGTTGCCTCAGAGCTATATGTAAAGTAGTACATGGTAGGTTTAGTTAACTGGTAGTAATTACCTTAATTTTCATATTCACGATTCTAGAATTTTCTTACATGCCCTTTTAATTATTCGCCAGACCTAGTTATTTTACAAGCAATATTTTCTTTAGATATTTTGCTTAATTATAATATAATAAAGTAGAAAACGGTCAAACATATTATTTTAATTTATTTCTGAGTTAAAATAACAAAATCAAATTAAGTTCTATTAAGTATTACTACTTATGTGGTGACGGAGTAAGAATACAATTCACCACCCCCTATCTTACCCGTGGGTGATCGTACGAGACGACTAAGGGATATAAAACGCATATAACATCTATGCGAGAGAAGGAAAACTCGAAATAAAACCCTATACCAACACGTCTGACCAGCGTGGTATAGTAGGTCAATTACCCTTCCATTATGGAGGAGGCCCGAGCCCAACAGTGGGACGTATATGGGCTGATATGATGAAGTATTACTACTTATTTCTTTAATTTAATCCCGCTTAACATCTTAAAAATATTTTATATATCCCGCGGTGTCCTATTTAAAAGTTGTTTTATATTACAAAACCCTGGGGAAATTTCAAATTAGATAAATTTTGACAGGCATCTGATTTCTGGCTCCGTCGGCGAATATTATTTTCTCGTGAGATCTACTTGTATTAAAGATAACAGACAATTGGTAATTTATCAAAATGTACTGTATTATCTTGTTGAGTGTAATTACGTTTGCATTTTTCGTTAACTATTTGTAGATGTATTATTTACTCTCTCATCTCAGCCTATATGTATATGTCCCACTGTTGGGCTCAGGCCGTCTCCATAATGGGAGTTCTCTTGCAGAGATGATATATGCTTATTATATCCCTTAATCATATTTTACTACATCCACGGGCAAGATAGAGAGTGGCGAATAGTATTCTCACTCCGTTACCACACGAATAGATATTTACTCTTTTTTGTGGTAAAAACATTGTTATATTGTGATAGGATTTTATAACAACGACTCATCATCATCTTTCTTCCATCTACTTATTTTTCCATTGTATATATTACAAAAAATTTGAAAATATAACTTCCTTGACTTGACCCTTCTTGTGAATTTAATTTTATCCAGAAGACAACATTGGAGCTGACCAATGTTGATGTAAAATTAAACTAAACCAGATTGATGTAAGAGTTGGTATTATTTTTATCTATCGCTATACAGGTCATTAACACGTTAGCTGCTATATTGGGTCAAAATCTTATGGGATCTTATGTATATCTAGCCCCTGGTGCGGCTTTAATAATACCGTTCTAACCGTTGGTGCGGGACGAATATACATATATCGTATTTTCAACACTACGACAGAGATAAATATAGTTTTGGAATTATCACGTCAATCATTATACAAAAAATACATAAAATACTTGTCGGATCTTTTCAACCTGACACGCACTGTAAGTGAAATATTATAGTCTAGTGCGTTTGTCGGATCTTTAAGACCCGAGCCCGATAGACGCACTGAGTTTATCGTTAAAATAAATAGTGAAGTGGTCGTGGGTGGTTGCGATTTAAACCGTTTTTAATTTTAATAATACGAAATGAAGATATCTAAAACATGCTTAATGTTTAGTCATGAAAGTAGTAATACAAAAATGGAAGATCAAAAAGAAACACCCGAATATTCTACAATAGACCAAAACAGGTATATAGAGCAAAAAGAGAAAAGAAGGTGAAAGCAAGATATGAGGGTTGCATGAAAACAACGTGTCGTGATTGTTATAATGATTAACATAAATAACACTATTACATAGCACATCATTAGATATCAGTAATTTTTTTGTTATTTTGAACATTTGAAATATTTTATTTAAAATACTAGCAACCCGCTTTCGCTTTCAGTCGCCATACTCGCATAGTTTCCGTGCCCGTGGGAATATTAGGATAAAATATAGCATAAGTTACTCCTTATTTAGACAGCTACCTGGTAGTAAAATATTATAGAATCAGTCCAGCCGTTTTGAACATTACCTCAAACAAACAAACAAACAGACAGACAAAACATTTTTAAACTGTATTTTAGGCAAAAAACACAGTATTTTGACATAACAAACAATACCTTGAATTATGTACTCGTATTATAATAAAAATATTTCAATATCGACTTTTATTTAATATTCTTCAGGCACATCACTTTAAATCCGTCAATATATTTACAAATTGGTGCTGATATCGGGTCGAAAATATCCGAAAAAATCAACTCCCAAAAACTAAAAAGTTACTGGTCTAATTCACTTTCTATCGTAACTCGATAAATAAAATATTTTTAATTACATAGATAAATTACATTTAAAATTGGAATGCCAAACAAATATTTTCGACCCCATAACGCACCAATAAATTGTCTCGCTACAGGTCGAATGTATCTGTCCACGCACCAACGGACAGTTAGAATAATATTGTGCCGTAGCTAACGTGTTAAAGGTCTCAATATTATAAAATTATTCGGATTCATAAGTTGATGACTTCAATTTCATAAACAGACTGAAATTGTCAGAGCAGTAAATACATTTGAAGTTTCTTACGTAGTCTATTTAAGTTGTTACCATTAGCTAAAGGATCCACAGAAAAATAAGTAGTAGCATCCCTCTGAAAAAAATAGTTTCGATTGCCATCCCACTTACCTAGTGTAGGAATTACGGCATTATTCCCTTTATCGCCCCAATATCGAACAGTGATTGTCAGCAGACTAATAATAAAAGCTATTGCTTTAGCCCACTTTTCCCACGTATTTATTGGTTTTTAGATGGAACTAATTACCGCGATCTTTGCGATGTATCAACCATACCATAGAAGTTACTTTAAAAATTATAAATCGTTATTTTGTGACGTCCGCCATATTGGGTCAAAACCGGCTATATATTTAAATAACCACGTATTGTCATATGAACAAATGACAATACGTGGGCAAAGCTAGGATAGCTTTTTTATTTTGTTATTAAAAAATATATACTAGCTAGTATAATTTAATTAAAATAATTTTGTTTGCTTTCCTCTTCATTAACAAGATAATGAATTCTAATATTCATTTTATTCTTTGTAATTTGATTTTCTAGTTCTAATTTAGGTATCTTATAAAATATTTATTATAACATTAGCATATTAGTACTTCTATTTATAATTTAATACTAATTTACCATGACATTTGTTTCTTTGTTGCCTAGGATAATTTATAACGCACAAAATTTGCTAAATTTCAAATGAATATAGTTATAAGAATTTTGCTGACTTGCTTAGGAAATAACTTTATGTTTTGACCACTTCACATAATATATTTTCAAATTAAAAGTAAAACTAATTTATATACGTTACATCAGCCATACCTAAAGTGGGTTAGACAAATCTAGTGACTTTCTTGCCAATTTTTTTAAATAATTCTAATTCATCATCATTTCAGCTCACATTTGTCCCACTGTTGGGCTTGGGCCTCCTCAACAATAAAAGGAAAATTGACCTTACTATACCATGCTAGTCAGACAGGTTGGTATTTTTTTTATGGGTGAGCTATTGTAATCGCACACGCGGTCCATTACGTCTGGGGCGATGAAAGGACGGCACGCGGGACCATAACCCACCCGTACCCATGTCACCTTCGTCGTTGGACCGACCACCGGAGCAGGGTGACTTGTCGTCAGTGGTCGGCCCGACGGAATACCCTTTCGAGACAGGTTGGTATAGGGTTTTATTTCGAGGTTTCCCTCTCTTGTACAGATGTTATATGCTTACTATATTCCTTAGTCGTCTTTTACGACATCCAAGTGCAAGATAGGGAGTGGTGATTTGTATTCTTACTTCGTCACCACACAGAAAAGTAATTCTAATTACTCTGTGTGCGTGTGTGTGTGATTATCTATTAAGGAGTTCTTATCCAACATACCACAATATCTGAAAACGTAGATATACGGCCAGTGTGGGTTACCTGTGATGATGTACGACAAAGAAACGTGGGCCCTAAATGTGAACCTCATAACTAAGCTCAAAGTCACTCAGCGTACTATGGATCGGGTTGTGTTCGGGATTTCTCTGCAAGAGAGAATCCGAAATACGGAAATCTATAGAAGAGCGGGTGTAACCGAAGAAGCACAAATAATTACCACGCTGAAGTGACAATAGGCAGACCATATCGCTCAACGAACCGACAACCGCTGGAAAAGAAGGTTCTCGAGTTGCGACCACGAATTGGACGACATAGAGTTGGACTAGGAGGACGGACGATATGGTGAAAATTTTTGGACGTCGTTGAAGGCGGCACAAAACCACACTTTGTGACGAAACATGTGGGAGGCCTACGTTCAGAAGTGGATAGCGATAGGTTAAATGGTCATCATCATTTGATGATGAAAAAGGAGTTCCATAAATCTAATAGTAAGATGATGATGATGATTAAGGTGTTTCATTCATCAAATAATATTTGCTGAGTGTTCCATTATTTTTAAAGTTACAGAATTCTATTTTATATTTTATATTAGTATAATATATATCATGAAAATCGTTACAGTAGAAGAATTTCCATGTATCCCGTAGTTGATATTTGATTGCCCAACGTTTCGAACACTTTACAGCGTTTATGGTCACGGGCGACTAAGATTAAATTTGTACCAAAATGTGTGCCAAAATTTAATAACTAATGTCTGTAGCGGGAAGATATAAATCTCGGTAATAAAGATGACTTATTGGAGTTGAGACATTTTAGTCCGCCCGTGACCATGAACGCTGTTTGAAACGTTGGGCAATCAAAAATCAAATACAAGCGAGATAAAATCCGTAAGGAAGTTCTTTTTTACAATCCATATATCCTCACAAAAATTCGTTATAATAATATTAGTATTATATTGATGAAGAATTCAAAATTTAGCAACAAAGGTTAAACATAATTCGCACTCCTAATTTGATCTATTGTTACATTAATGAAACGATCGTAATTATTTCAAAATCAAGACTCTTTTACTTACTAACTCAAATTTCACTGCCTTTTAATTACTGTTGATTACGGAACTGGCACTCAATCAATAAAACGTTTAAAACTTTTTAAATTATCTTAACAAACTTTTGAATTTCGTCACTTTGTTTCAACTTCAAAATTCAGTTAATAAAAGTCATGAGGTTTACAATCACAATTCTGAATTTATTATTGTTTAATATATTAGGGATATAATATCAGACTGGGGCGGCCGTAGGCGCGAATACTTGCGCCTCATGCCGCCCTAGCCGAGGCCGCGGGTGACGTGATCGGGGAATTAGTCCGTCACCCGCCGAGAGGCTGACCGCGTGAGGATAGACCGACGTTCTCCCCGAGTGAGGGACGTCGGTCGATGGGAGAGTACCCCAAATAGGGGGTATTCCGTCGGGCCGACCACTGATGACAAGTAACCCTGCTCCGGTGGTCGGCCCAACGACGAAGGCGACGTGCACGTGGGTGGGTTGCGGGTGTGCGTGCTTACGCCTCTCTGTCGCCCGCTCGAGGCCTGCGCGGCTTGAGCAGAGCAGCGCCGTGAACTCGTCGCAATCATCGGTGCCGACTTGACGCTGCCGGCCATCGCTAGGGCGATGGTCGACAGCGTCGGGAATTGGGACGCGGTCGCAGCCTTCTGCGAGACAGTGATCTCGCAGAAGGAGGCAGCGGATCGTCTGCGCGTGGAGCGCAGCCTCGATGAGGAGATCCGCCGCCGGCGACTGGGGCGGCGTAGGCGTAACTATCTGCGCCTCATGCCGCCCTAGCCGAGGCCGCGGGTGACGTGACCGGGGATTAGTCCGTCACCCGCCGAGAGGCCGACCGCGTGAGGAAAGACCGACGTCCTCCCCGAGGGGGGGACGTCGGTCGATGGGAGGGTACCCCGCGTAGGGGGTATTCCGTCGGGCCGACCACTGATGACAAGTAACCGTGTTCCGGTGGTCGGCCCAACGACGAAGGCGACGTGCACGTGGGTGGGTTGCGGGTGTGCGTGCTTACGCCTCTCTGTCGCCCCGGACGGAGTGCGAGGAGTGCGCCGACCGCAACCCACCCCCAAAAAAAAAAGGGATATAATATCAAATATACATTTTACGCCTATTAAATTTAAAATGTGGCTATATAAAGTTTTATTTCATTCCTATTAAATTTCGAATAATATAGATGTATTCTTATTCTGTGCGGTGACGGAATAAGAGTACAATTCACCACTCCCTATCTTGCCCGTGGATGTCGTAAAAGACGACTAAGGGATATAATATACATATACAATCTACGCAAAGGTAGGTAAACTTGAAACAAACCCCTATACCAACATGTCTGACCGGCATGGTATAGTAAGGTCGATTACCCTCCTTATTGTGAAGGAGGCTCGAGGTCAACAGTGAGACGTATATGAGCTGTGATGATGATGATGATGAATATAGAAATCCGTGTGGTTGACGACTTAAGAATATAAAACACAACCTTGCGCATGGGCGCCGTAATAAACGTCTAAGGGATATAGTATGCAGATAACATCTATGCAGGACAAAGAAAACTTGACATAAAACCCTATATACCAAGCGGCATGCAAGAGAGGAGACCCAAGCCCAACAGTGGGACTTCTATGGATTTAGTTATTTACCCGCGTGATGATTGATTCAGAATATAATGTGTTACCACACCTATCTTTGCCGTAGCAGTTGTTGAAACCAGTTAGGGAATTGCAAGAAGAAAAGAAGGAATATTCTTGTTAAACTATATCGATATTCTCTCTAAAAAAATATAGGCCATATTCAATTCTAGTCGTTTTTGAGATTATGAATGCATTCTTCAATAATACATAATTATTATTGCCAGATTTAGGGGAGGGTGACCGGGGCAGTACCGGGGCCTCCACAAAAGAGAAAAATTCAAAATCAGACTAGTAAACACATTCGTTTTATTACCAAAATCGAAAATCATAGAAATAAGCTCCGTAGGTTCTGTTCGTTAACGCTAAAATTAAATTTTTGATAATTCTTATTTCCGCATTTATACATCTTTTCATCATCATTGCAGCCTATCGCCGTCCACTGCTGGACATAGGCCTCCCTCATGTTACGCCACAAAGTGCGGTCCTGTGCCGCCTGCATCCAACGACGTCCAGCAACTTTCATCAGGTCGTCGGTCCACGTAGCGAGAGGGCGTCCTACGTTGTGTCGTCTGATACGTGGTCGCCACTCGAGAACCTTGCTTGAGAAGCGATGTGGCCTGCCCATTGCCAATTCAGCATGCTAATTCTTCGTGCTATGTTGGTTACACCCGTTATTCTGTGGATCTCCGTGTTCCGGATTTTAATTCGCAGGGAATTTTATATGTATTTATACGTTTTTCACATCTTTCAAATCTATTTTCACAACAAATTTTCACAGGTTTCACATCAAATTACTCATTGGCAAACTCGACTGAAAAGTATCCATTTTGTTTGAACAACAATTTTCTACTCCTTTATTGCCCCGAGATCTGCAGACCTCTTAATCTAGCATTGATTATTATGATGATCGCTGTGTTGATGAACTAATAATATAAAATATTACCACCCATTCCTTCCTCGCGGATTCTAGAAATGATGATTAAACAATGTAATCATATGACATCATAGCAAAGACAAAGATCCGAATTATATGTGGCCTATCTACACACATACATTCATATATCCACGCCTTTATCCCATAGGAGTAGGAAGAGACCACCTCCCTCTACATACGACATAATGCTTTCGCCTCCTCTACATTCACTAATCTCCTCATGCATATCCTTCGGTTTAGGGTACTTATAACCTGGCCTTTCTTAAGAACGTCCCCAATTTGATAGTGGAACCTATAGGTAGATAAGTAGAAACCTATCTAAACTGGTATAATAACTCATATTCTTAACAAAAAAAAGGCTCAAACCTAACTGGGATAATTTCAATAAAATTAAGATTATGTGCCTTCTAAAAGAAAAGGCATTGCATTACTAAGAATTCTTTCCTAAAGAAATATATTATTACCAGGTGGCTCGAAAAAATATAGGCAAAAGTTTGGTAATAAAATGGGCCTCGCATGTTATCGTCGATTAAACAATACCCCATTACTAACAGTAGACGCGAAATGATATGAATTTGTCGCACGCTACTTAAATAAACAAGAGCCCTTATAACGGTATATATCTCGGTCTAGGTTTGTTCAAACTCGTATTGCGTTTTCATGGAAATTGTTTCTGTTTGTTTTTATTTATAAACTGTGAGACATATGTTAAATCAATGTTGACCACTTCTTCGATAGGGCAGTGCTATCAGCGTGCCATGGCAATGTGTTGTCTGTCTACTGATGCCAGATTCGAATTTTAAAACACGAACATTTCATTTCTGCTGTCACTTATTGTGTATTAGTTGAAAATTCGTAGGTTTGAACTACTGCCATTATAGTAATAAAGAATAAAATAAGAGAGATAAAAATAAATCCCTTTTTTATTATGTAATTTTTTATTTTTCTCACACTGCCAGTCCGTAACGGAATAAGTATACAATTCACCACTCCACTTCACCTTAACCGTGGGTATCGTAAAAGACGACTAAAGGTCAAAGATATGTTAAGTAGATAAATTCCATGCAAAGGAAGGCAAACTCGACATAACCTATACCAATACGTCCGACTAACGTGGTATAGTGAGTCCATTTCCATCCCATTGTGAAACTTACATGGGCTGAGATGATGACAATTATCCGTTACATGGACAAGTAAAAAAAGCAAATAATTAATATAACATGTTTTGTTTTAATTAAACAGGATAATTTTAGTTGATTTAGATTTCATGTGGTGGTGGAATAAGTATATAATTCAGCATTTTCCTTTTTCTTTCCCGTGGTTTTTTTTTATTGCAAACGGTGTGAAACGAGCAAACAGTACACCTGATGGTAAGTGTTGCTGCGCCACATGAACCTTTGTAAGGCCGCTGCCTACTACGATGAAAGTGAAGGGAGTGTAAATGCGTGTAATGAGGTTTGATGACATTAAAGACATCATTAAAACACACCATACGCAAACATCCTCAGAAAGTTGGGTTTCTAGCTCTCTCGCTCACCAAACGAAGCGTAGTAACAAATTGCTACTATTCAGACGTCGATATTCTGCGAGAGTGTGGTACTACCCCGGACGGAGGGGCCTGCGGCGACTGTAAACAGACAACTATCAACAGTGTGATCCCACCATGATGAAAAAGGTGTGGTAAAAGACGAGTAATGGATATAACATATATATGCAGGAGAAGGAAAACTCGAAATGAATTATATACAATCCTGTTTGATCAGCATAGTATCACCGTCATCATCATCACATCTTATACACCTCCCACTACTGGGCTCGAGATTCCACATTGGGAGGCAAATTGACTTCTGTACCACGCTGGTCAGGCGGGTTGTATAGGGTTTTTTTTTATGTGGAGGCGGCGGATCGTCTGCGCGAGGAGTGCAGCCTCGATGAGGCGATCCGCCGGCGGCAACTGGGGCGGCGTAGGCGCGAATAACTGCGCCTCATGCCGCCCTAGCCGAGGCCACGGGTGACGTGACCGGGGAATTAGTCGTCCTCCCCGAGGTGGGGATCTCGATCGATGGGGGGGTACTCCAAATAGGGGGTATTCCGTCGGGCCGACCACTGACGTCAAGTCATCGTGCTCCGGTGGTCAGCCCAACGACGAAGGCGACGTGCATCGTGGGTGGGTTGCGTGTGTGCGTGCTTACGCCCCTCTGTTACCCCGGATGGAGTGGTGCGAGGAGCGCGTCGACCGCAGAAAAAAAAAAGAATAGGGTTTTATTTCGAGTTTTCCTTCTCTTGCATAGTTGCTATATGCACAAGATATCTCTTAGTCGTCTTTTACGATACCCGCGGCTAAGAGAGAGGGTGGTGAATTGTATTTATACTCATCACAGGGAATAGCATAATAATGATTGATTGATTGTGGTTTGATAATTCTGTGTTTAAAATTATGCAATTTTCAGATTACACTCTATAGAGTGCCTTGTGATTTAAATGTATCAAAATGATTTCTGATGTTTATGCGAGTATTACACATTTTAAATAAATCTACGGCTTTTCTCGTGTTTGTATTTGATTACTGATTGCCCGACGTTTCGAACACTTTGCTGCATTCATGGTCACGTGCGGACAAAGATATCTGACGTTCATCAAGTTATATAATTAGGGCATTGGCTTTATAAAATGTTGTATATTTTGTAACATTTGCAGTAGTTCACTTTCCACATGTATTTATATACTAGCGTACCCAGCCCACTTCGCCGGGCTAGATTTTGCTTTATTTTATTTAAACAATAAACTTACATCATTTGACAGTTCAAAAAGAGGAGTACTCCGATCGTTACCAAACTTTACAGGATTATTTGCCAGGTTAATCTGTAGATGCCCTGAAGTTTCATTGAAATCGGTCCAGCCGTTTCGGCGCCTATATGGAACATACCCACACACTTTCTCTTTTATATATATAGACTAGCAATCCGCCCTCGCTTCGCTTCGGTTATAGGTTATAGTCGTTTTACCCGCGTGGTTCCCGTTCCCGTGGGAATACCGGGATAAAATATAGCCTAGTTTACGCCCTGATATTATAGCTTTCCATTGGTGAAAGAATTTTTGAAACCGGTCCAGCCGTTTTGAAGATTACCCGGAACAAACAGACAGACAGACAGACAGATAGACAGACAGACAAAAATTTTTTAATTGCTATTTTAGGCATAGGTGTCGTGCAAATAACCGTGTGAGCATGAAAAAAGCCTATTATTTTGACATTACAAACAGACACTCCAATTTTATTTATTGGTATAGATAGATATTATGATTACGTTATGGTAGCATTTGTATTGGTCAAAATAAATTTGGGCAATAAAAAAAACTGGTTCTGTGAGTCGGAGTCGTGCACGTAGGATTAGGTACCATTATTTATAAAAATCGCGTTTGCTGTGTGGGAGTCCCCCTTAAATATTTATTATTTTGATTTTAGCATTTGTTGTTATAGCGGCAATAGAAATACATAATTTGTAAAAAAATCAACTGTCTAGCTATAGCGGTTGTTGAGATACAGCTTGGTGACAGACAGACGAACGTGTCCGTCAGCGAAGTCTTAGTAATAGGGTACCGCTTTTACCCTTTAGGTGCGAAGCCCTAAAAAGGAGTATGAGTTTTTGACGCCATCCTAGTCTATGTGAATTTTGTCGACTCGCTTCGTATTTTATCTTACCACTTTACAATAAATTATTTACATTAGATCATCATCATCATCTTGCTCTTATCCCAATTACTTGGGGTCGACGCAATATGTCATCTGTTTTGACATATTGCAAAAAGTTTCGGCAATGACTTTTATGACCGGCCGCCTGCCTGACGTCAACTCTCCTTGGGAATGTAATCGTTGACCCAAATGGTACCAGATGGAGTTGGTCCGGGTCAATCTAGGGCTCTTAGTCGTCTTTTACGACACCCACGAGCAAAGCAAAGGTTGGTAGTATTCAAAGCCGCTACCACACAGCACAAATTATTTACATTAGATATTCTCTTGTATTATTTTAAGATATCGTTTCATCTCATATCAGCTCAAATAAGTTCCTCTGTTGGAGTTAAGTCTCCTCCAGAATATGAGGAAAAGTTTTTATCTACTCTACCACACCGCTCAAACGTGGTACAGTAGGATTTTATTTGTAAGTTTCTTTCTCTTGCATAAATGTTATATACATATGTATACCTTGGTCGTCTTGTACGACACCCCCTGGCAAGAAAGGCGGTGGTGAATTGTATACTTATTCCATTACCACATAGATAGTTTCAGAAAATAAGGGATATCGACACGATCTCTCTAACAGTTTTTCCGTGACACTGAAACAAACACTCATAAGTTTTCTATTTATAATATCATAAATATATTATAAATCTCATTATATAAGAAGGACGTGTAATACTTGCGTAATCTTTCAAATTGTTTTTTTTTATTTGTATTTGGAAGATCAAATATTAAAATCACTTGATATACCTCAGACAGCTAATCAAAGGTCTCCGCTAATATTTTTACTCCACTTTAAACTAATAAAAACAATGGACATTACAGTTAATATAATTTAGTGGATTACAAGCAATTACTACTGTGTGGTAGCGGCTTCGAATACTACCAACCCTTGCTTTGCTCGTGGGTGTCGTAAAAGACGACTAAGAGCCCTAGATTGACCCGGACCAACTCCATCTGGTACTATTTGGGTCAACGATTACATTCCCAAGGAGGGTTGACGTCAGGCAGGCGGCCGGTCATAAAAGTCATTGCCGAAACTTTTTGCAATATGTCAAAACAGATGACATATTGCGTCGACCCCAAGTAACTGGGATAAGAGCAAGATGATGATGATGACAAGCAATTACTAGCTGATCCAACAGTCGGTGTTCTGTTCAAATAAAATAAAAGCGCCAACTACCGGGTCGAATTGTGAATTTAAATCATTCGCCAATCCCGTTGAACACATAATAAAATTCATCAACATCGGCCCAGCCGTTTAGTAGTCGGGCCGACCACTGATGACGAGTAACCCTGCTCCAGTGGTCGGCCCAATGACGAAGGCGACGTAGTGTTCGGGTGGGTTGCGGGGGTGCGTGCTTACGCCCCTCTGTCGCCTCGGACGGAGTGGTGCGAGGAGCGCGCCGACCGCAACCCACCCCCAAAAAAAAGCCGTTTAGTAGGATTTCAGTGACATACACACGTACCCGAGAAATTTATATATGGAGAAGATAAGGAATCCCTGGCTTAGCAATCGTCTCACCGTTGCTTCACTTATGTCAAATACGTCAACGTCGTGCACTTCATATTTTGTATTAAGCGTTTTTCTTGCTCGCCACAAGAAACTATTTTGTCTGTTATTATTAAATACTAGCAATCCGCCCTCACTTCGCTTCGGTTAAAAGTTATAGTCGTTTTACCCGCGTAGTTCCCGTTCCCGTGGGAATACCAGGATAAAATATAGTTTACGCCCTGATATTATAGCTTTCCATTGGTGAAAAATTTTTGAAATCGGTCCAGCCGTTTTGAAGATTACCCGGAACAAACAGACAGACAGACAGACAAAAATTTTTTAATTGCTATTTTAGGCATAGGTGTCGTGCAAATAACCATGTGAGCATGAAAAAAGCCTATTATTTTGATATTACAAACAGACACTCCAATTTTATTTATTGGTATAGACCAGCAATCCGCCCTCGCTTCGCTTCGGTTTCAGTCGTATTTCCAGCGTAGTTCCCGTTCTCGTGGGAATTCCGGGATAAAATATAGCCTAGGTTACTCCCTGATGTTATAACTTTCCATTGGTCAAAGAAGTTTTGAAATCGGTTCAGCCGTTTTGAAGATTACCCGGAACAAACAGACAGACAGACAAACAGGCAGACAAAAAAAATATAAAGTGTATTTTATGCATATGTATAGTACAAATAACCGTGTGAGCATGAAAAAAGCTTATTATTTTGACATTACAAACAGACACTCCAATTTTATTTATTGGTATAGATAGACTACAGTTAAATATGGAGTATGTAAAGTAAATTTGTGTATGATCCCGTGTGGATTTGACTGGAATATTAAAGTGAATGTTACAGAGAAGCTCAGGATTTTCGATTGTGTTACGGATGATTTTTAAAATATTAATCATCATCGTCATCAACTCCGCCTATATATCCCCCGCTGTTGGGCTCAGGCCTCCTCCACAATAGGAGGGGAATGGACTTATTATTCCACGCTAGTCAGACGTGTTGGAACAGGGATTTGTTTCAAGTTTTCCTTCTCTTGCACAGATGTTAAATGCATATTATATCCCTTAGTCGTCTTTTACGACATCCACGAGCAGGATAGGGGGTGGTGAATTGTATTCTTACTTCATCACCACACGGACGCGCGAAAATATTCGTAACATCTGAAATTTCGCATCTATTGGATAACGGAAGAATTTGAATTTTTAACACATAGTTTTAAATTATAATCGATAGACCTAAATTCAATATTAGCACGATAGCATAAATATTTAATAAACCACTTTTGAATACTTTCAATCTGAGTGATGTATCTACTTATCATATCTAGGATTACATATTTGTGAGCCATATTCCATTATGCTCCTAACAAACGTACAATAATGATTTACGATGACTTGTGACACTGAAACGTGGTCACTAAATGACGGCCTCATAGAAAAGCTCAAAGTCACTCAACGTGCTATGGAGAGGGCTACCGTTGTTGTTTCACTACGTGACAAAATCCGAAACACGGCAATCCGTAGAAGAACGGGTGTAAACGACATAGCCGGCAGAATTAGCACGTTGAAATCGCTATAGGCAGGCCACATCGCTCGTCGAACCGACAACCGCTGGGGAAGAAAGGTTTTTGAGTGGCGATCACGAACCGGACAGCGCAGCGTAGACTACACTAGGTGGACTGACGACATTCTCAAAGTCGCAGGGAACCGTTGGAAGCAAATGGCGCAGGACCGTTCCGAGTGGCATTCTTGTGGGGAGGCCTATGTCCAGCAGTGGACGTCTGTACGCTGATGGATAGATGGAAAGGTACAATAAAGTATTTTAATAATTTTAATCTCTCTCTATACTATCATAGACTACTATCATAACTTATAGATAATAGCTTTTATAAATAAAATATTGTAAACATTCATTTCCAAGTCCTGAAATACTCGTTATAAGAACTAGGTCAACAGAAAAAATATCTGCACCTAACACTAACACGTAATTTTCCGCAGCATGATATGCACAAAATAAATGTGCTTCATATTTTAAGCCAAGCACAACATAACAGAGAAAAGAAAATAAATCTCGCTAAGTATATCAATATAAATTGTGTTCATAAATATATGGTATCTATCGGTATCTCATAGCGAATATGGTGGAATCGATTTTTACACAAGATAATTAAAATAATTTGCATCGTACACGAATAATTGTTTTATGTAATAATTTATATTTACACTAGCTGACCCAACAGACGTTATTCTGTTCAAATAAGTACAATAATTGGACCCGGTAGGTGATTCTACCGGGTCCAATTGTGAATCTAAACCATTCTCGAATCCCCTTGAATATGCACAAAAAATTTCATGAAGATCGGTCCAGGAGAAATTTAGTGGCATACACACGTACACAAGGAATTTCTATATAAAGATATTTGTAAAGTATAAGATGATGACGGACGATGAAAGTATTGTTTCTTATTATTTTTATTATTGTTTCTTATTCATATTTTATCTACCGTGTGGTGACGGAGTAAGAATACAATTCACCGCTTTCTATCTGGCCCGTGTATGTCGTAAGAGACGAGTAAGGGATATAATATGCACATAATATTTGTGTAAGTAAAGGAAAACTCGAAACGAAACCCTATAGCAACATATCTGACCAGCATGATATAGTAGGTGAAAATCCCTCTCATTGTGGAGGAGGCCCGAGCTCAACTGTGACATGTATGTGATGATGATGATGATGAAAGTATTATTTTGTCAAGATTTTTGAAGTTATACTGCTTTTGGCGCATTAGGGAAAAATAGTGATAGTAATTATTATAATTTTACGATGCGTCCTCAGTGTCACGAAAAACCGACACCCTGATGTTAGCTAGTCAACAATTTGTAGAATGCGCGCGCATACTGTTACAAGTCTAGATAATACGTTATAATGAAACTTTCAGTGTATTAAATACTTTTTTTCTATTATAAGTGTCATTTTTTCAGCAAACGTAGGATAGGACAAAGAATAAAATTTTTGGAAGGATTTTTAGATAGATTGTTATCTTATTACGCCAAAGTAAAATTTCATAAATGAGTACATAAGTACACACACAGACTATTTATTTCAAAGCTGTAAGAAATGAAATACAAAATAAATAAAACCTCTTGCTAATCGGCCTGGTCGGCGTAGGATGGCAACTTGGAATTATTCCTATTAGGGAGGAGGCTACAGCTCAACAGGGAGAGTTCAATACTATCTATACCAATAAATAAAATTGGAGTGTCTGTTTGTAATGTCAAAATAATAAACTTTTTTCATGCTCACACGGTTATTTGCACGACACCTATGCCTAAAATAGCAATTAAAAAATTTTTGTCTGTCTGTCTGTCTGTTTGTTCCGGGTAATATTCAAAACGGCTGGACCGATTTCAAAAATTTTTTCACCAATGGAAAGCTATAATATCAGGGCGTAAACTAGCCTATATTTTATCCCGGTATTCCCACGGGAACGGGAACTACGCGGGAAAAACAACTATAACCTATAACCGAAGCGAAGTGAGGGCGGGTCGAGACCAAAAACCGGTAAAACCACCACTAAACTACTGAATCGCTTTTCATGCAACTTACACCATTTTAAAGCCCAATTCCTAGGCTTTAAATATGTAAATTATTATAAAGAAGTAAAATGAGTCATTGTTAAGATAAATCAGTTTTTATGCGCACTTGACGCTTGAGTCGATTTACTTGCACGCGAGTGTATGTTAAAATAATATGGAAGCTTTGATACCAGAAACGGATATTTTAAATTTTCTCATTATACAATATTTGAATTATGTTTTTACTACTTACCTTATTCAGTATAACACGGTAAACAAATAAATTATTTCTTGCCACAAATATATCGTCAAACATTAAATAACAAGACAATTTATTAGGCCGAGTATTAATATCGTCCTTAGTTACCATGATGTCAAATATAAGCTGATTAACGTGGGCAATTATATTTGCTTAAGAACTAGCAAATACGTCATTTGTTTTGTAAATATTTATATAATATTGCTGTTCATTAAAAATTGTACAGAGAAAGCATTTATTAGCTCATCGACGTCTACTGTTGGACATAGGCCTCCATAAAAAGAGTACAATATTATAATCCTCACGCTTTACAAACGGGTTTGTTGATATTATTACTATCCGTGTGTTTTAGTTTTATTACAAACTAGCAACCCGCCTTCGCTTCGCTTCGGTTATAGGTTATAGTCGTTTTACCCGCGTAGTTCCCGTTCCCGTGGGAATACCACAATAAAATATAGCCTAGTTTACGCCCTGACATTATAGCTTTCCATTGGTGAAAGAATTTTTGAAATCGGTCCAGCCGTTTTGAAGATTACCCGGAACAAACAGACAAACAGACAGAAAGACAGACAAAAATTTTTTAATTGCTATTTTAGGCATAGGTGTCGTGCAAATAACCGTGTGAGCATGAAAAAAGCCTATTATTTTGATATTACAAACAGACATTCCAATTTTATTTATTGGTATAGATGGTGGCAAACAAGCAAGCCGTACACCCGATGGTAAGTGTTGTCGTCGCTCATGGACCTTTGCAAGGCCGCCGCAAATAAAGTGAAGAGAATGTGAATGCGTGCAATGAGGTTCGGTGATACTTGAAGCATAACTAAAACCCACCACACGTAAACATCGTCAGAAAGTTGGGCTATCGGCTCTCTCACTCACCGAACGAAGCGCAGTAAGAAATTGTTACTACTCGTACGTCGATTTTCTACGAGAGTGTGGTACTACCCCGGACGGACCGGTCCGTGGCTGTAGGCAGACAACTGTTAACAGTGTGGCCCTAATACTATATTGTTGACGAAATAAGAATACTATAACTACTCTTTATCTTGCCCGTGGGTGCACATATAAAAGAGAAGGAAAACTCGAACCAAAAACATTGTATAACCCGTTTGACCAGCGTGATATAAAAGGTCAATATCCTTCCTATTGAGGAGGAGACTCGAACCCAGCAGTGCGAAGTATATGAGCTGAAATGATTACTATCGTATGAGAATGTAGCAATCTAATCTCCTGGTGGTCAGTTTGCTTCTATAACTCTCATAAGAAAATAAGGGATGGTGACAACCCGCCCTCGCTTCGCTTCGGTTTCAGTCTTTCTTGCGTAATTCCCGTTCCCGTGGGAATACCGGGATCAAATATAGCCTAGGTTACGCCCTGATAAAGGCGTAAACTAGTTAAAAGGCGTAACTTTCCATTGGTGAAAGAATTTTTGAAATTGGTCCAGTCGTTTTGAAGATTACCCGGAACAAACAGACGGACAGACAAAAAAGTATAAACTGTATTTTAAGCATATGTATAGTGCAAATAACCATGTGGGCATGAAAAAAGTCTATTATTTTGACATTACAAACAGACTCTTCAATTTTATTTATTGGTATAGATATATTACTAGCTACCCCAACAGCCGTAGTTCTGTTTAAATAAGCGCCACCTATCGAGTCCAATTGTAAATCTAAACCATCCCCGAATCCCCTTGAACATACACAAAAAAATTGATTACCATCCAGCCGTTTAGGAGGAGTTCAGTGACCAACACACGTACACAAAAAATTAATATAGGTATAAAGATAAGTATATATAAATATATTATTATATTTAAAAATAGAAGAAGATATTCTATTCTATATAAATATTGCGGGTTCGATTATGTGCGATTCACAAATTATTGTTTTGAATCTGGATGTAATATATGTTTATTAATTGTATATTTGTAAAGACCTCTAAAGGATAAGGATTATTGCGCAGTTTTTATTTACTTGCCGAAGCAACTATGTTCCACCAAAATGTGCATCAAGCGGAAAGAAAGGACCACGTGCCGTCGATGCAACTATTCAGCACCAAACGAGAGCATTTAATGCTCTGAACACCAACTATCTAAGGGGCAATGTCTTCCTCGCCGGACGTCGCCCCACCAGGCAGCCAGCTTGCGAGGCAGAGTATCTCCGCCTGCATGTCCCACGGGGAAGCTGCAGCCAAAAGGCAAGCTGCCTCTGTTGCCACCGTGTAAAACCTGTGTATGGTCCTGATCGTTACAGTCCTTTGTGGTCGCCCCAAGAGTGCCCTGAGTCAGGCGGTCAGGGACTCCGTCAATACGGGTAAGGATATTTCAAATTAAAATTTGAATGTATTAATTAACCTCAAAAATGTACGATATACAGTAGTATGCCTATATTATTGAAACAATGAGGTTGTCGACAACGAGCAGAACCAATTTAATTTTAATATTAAAATAAAGCCTTTAATATGGCCGTTATGAAACCCCAACCTTTATAAAATTCAAATAAAGAGCATTATGTTGAATGCTAAGCCAATCTTTTGCCTTTATTATTTGAAAAGAAAACAATTGGAACGTATTTGTGCTTAGAACTTTTACGCCAGAAAATTTTTAAACGTATTTAAAATCGGATCTTTCTCGTATGAGTCAACGGTAAACTCTACGATAAATTTACTTCTTTACGGACTTATTTTTAAATTAATTTTAGAAATGTGTATTTGGTTAATCTGTTGAACTTTCTTTCGATTTCGAGTTGAGTGTGTAACAGCTGCGTATGTTATTATTGTTTCTATTGTTTTTGAACTTTTGAGACTCTACCCCTCAAAGTTTGATTTACAAGTTAAGTTGTAGGAAACTGAAGAGCTGTCACCGAAACTCGTTTGAGTAAAAAAGTAACTAAGTAATTCTAAAAATTAATATTTTAGTGTAATTTTTGTTGTAAAAACATCTGTTGTCAGATTAAGATGGTGCGTGAATTCATGTAAGTCATTATTGATATGATCACGTGACGTCTTAACGCTAACACTATTTCTGTAGCTAAATCAATGTCATCTGTGCCAATAGATAACAAAACCAGTTAAAAGTAAAAAGTTTTAAGTTACAGATATTAATTTAAGGTCAACAATTAATTTGGACAACCAAAACTGAAAATCGTACGTTCATAGTTTAAAGTTTTCACTTCTGTCGGTCGTTCTCACGACTGCTAGGTTCTCCTCAGACATATATTTTGCAATAATTGGTATCGTACATCAGAATAGCACAATAATTGAGCACAAATTAACACGTTCTAATTAATTGTATTATTAACTAAATCTAACACTAATTAAAAACTAACACGTTCCGAGTGGCATTCTCGTGGAGGGGCCTATGTCCAGCAGTAGATGTCTGTAGGCTGATGGATGGGTGGGGTACTAATTCTTTCGGTCTTCCTAAAGAGAGGGTTAAATAGCCTATCATTTTGCGCTAACCAGATGAATTGATATAGCTTTATATTTCAAGTATTTTCCATCTTCCACTACACCTGCAGGAGAGACTCGGATGATTGACTGTATTCTTTATTGCGTAAGAGAATCAAGAATACATTAGTCGTATACCTATTACTAATTGTTTATTCATGTCTATGATTTGATGTATACTAAAATTACTTTGCAGAAACCTTTGAAAATTTGATTTCGTCACGTAGCCTCATAAATCTACTCCATTCTAGGAAAGCTCAATTTAAGACAAGCCATGAATAATTTGTATTTTGTTAGAGGTTTCTGATTATATAATATTATAATATTTACAGTATATACAACTATTTCTCCTGCCTTTATGTTACAAAAATATTAATACATCAAGATTCAAACGTATAAAAATTGTTTTATGAATATATATCACATATACCCTTATACCCTCTATATTCAAACCCTTTTTTTGGCTCTGATCTGATCGAATCTCATCCATATATCTCCAACAATGGTAGTGCAACTTAAGACCGCTACTTATTAAGTGAAGATTTTGGTATTAGATATACCATAAAGGTAAACTTAAGTTCCGTGTCCCAGACAGCTGTTTAACATTTCAAGGCCCTAGTATCGCAACATATTTTCGTAGATTTTCCAGGACGTCCCAACATAAACTCTTACGATCCTCAATACTAATAATGAAGATATATATATTCACATCGCAGCATTAGATTTATCGATCAATATAGGCGGTTAATCGGAGATCAACTTAGGTGTTAGAATTTGAATAACTTCCAGATTAATTCAAAGCAGCTGCCAAATAGGCCAATAACAAAACACGATAGCCCTGAAGCGAGAGGGAACTTACACGGTTTATCTGCATTAAATTGCACAATTATAGAACCTGTTACTACTTTTCATGTCTTCTCGTAGATAATTCTTATGACTGTCACAGAAACACAAGGAGCAATAGAAGGCGAGAAATATAGATAAATTTTTGTTGCCATTCATAATAAATTGACGTCATAACAACATTTGTTGTAAAACAATTTAACTTTTTTATGCGGCATTTTGTCTTAAGTTTGTTAGAACGTAATAAAACTTGATTCTTGACAGAAACAGACGCTATAATATAATCGTATCAAAGATTTTACTTATTTCATATTTTCATTGCAATATTAATAAAATTGTAAGTATTAAAGTTTGAGTTTTCAAACAGTATAAACTATTTTACTAACTAGTATGTGAACTATTATAAAGTCTCGAAAACAGTAATTCTTAAAATTATGTTCAATTTAATTATCATCATCATTTGATCATCATCATGGACTTTACTATATCGTGCTGGTCAGATAAGTCGGTATAGAATTTTATTTCAAATTTCCTTGTCTAGACTAGCTATTAATGATTTAAAAATCTTTTGAACACATTACTTCAGAATTTTTCCTCCATGTATTGACTAGTTAAGATAACAATATACAATAGAATACAATATATAAGAATGCAATATCATCGCCTATTAGGTTCCCTTTGATTGCCAAAAAAAACAACTGAAGGGTCAGAAAATAGGCAACAGCAGACCACAGAAAGGCGTACAAACCCAACTGTGTTCACCAACCCGTATGCCAAGCTTGGTTATTTTATCTCCTCTTATTAGATATATCCAAGAGTGAATGATAATGAGCTGATAGACAGATTGGCCTAAATATTTTAAATGCACACACTATATGCTTAAAGATGAGATCCTATTTTCTTTTCTGATTTTATATAAATTTTTCAAAATATATCATCGTCATCATTATCGCAGCTCATATACATCCCACTATTGGCCTCCTCCACAATAGGAGAGAATTTGACCTATTATACCATGCTGGTCACATGTTGGTATAGGGTTTTCATTTTGAGTTTTCTTTCTCTTGCACAGATGTTATGTGTATATTATATTCCTTAGTCGTCTTTTACGACATCCACAATATAGGGAGTGGTGAATTGTATTCTTACTCCGTAACCACACGGAATAATGAATCAATAAATATATTCATAGCAAAATATCCTAGGCCAGAAACATCATTACAAATTCACTATCTTACACAAAAACTGTCATCAATCTTTCTCATCAAAGTTGATAATTAAGATGCTATAATTACAACACCAACATTGCGAAAATAACGTCAAAAGGATGCGGAATTCTTGAGCTCAAAGAAGAAGAATAATTAATTAATTGGGTAATTTATATTATATGCGCATGAAGAAACTGCTGTGTTGTGACACAATGTTGTTAATTACAATCAATTACAAAGTTAGGCCGCAACTTAAGTAAAGTAACCATCAATTTTCGCAACAACCTTGTATTTGGTTTTCTCAAGAATTATTTTACGAATTGTAATTACCTACATTAATTTCATTTGGTACGTGCCATTGAACCGTCTTTAAAATCTTAAACAATCTATCAAGTGTTCTTTTAATGTTTAATTTAAATATTTGTATGATGAGTAAAATATTTAAATGTCTTTATTTTCTTTAGAAAACCTTAGATACTTGTAGTTATAAATTGTTTAAAATATTAATTTCATCATCAGCATCTCAGCCTATATAGGTCTCACTGTAGGGCTCAGGCCTCCTGCATAATTGGGGATTGATCTACAATTTAAACTGGTTGGTCAAACGTGTTGGAATAGGTTTTGATTGAAGTTCGTTTTCTCGCACAAGCGTTATATGCTTATTATATCCCTTAGTCATCTTTTACGACATCCACGGGCAAGATAGGGAGTGGTGAATTGTATTCTTACTCTGTCACCACACGGAATAAACATAATTTTGAAATATTAATTTACACTACATAAAATCCACGCGTTCTTTTACGGTGGGACAAATGTAAAGCTATTAAGAATATGTAGCTCTGATACATACATTACCTAGACAAAGAGCAGATTTTTTTGAAAAGTTTATAAAACGATTTACGGTCGCCAATCCGCATGCCAAGCGAGGCAGTTATGATATTTTATTGTGGAGAAGACTATTGCTGACTGTACACAGCACTTCTTGTACAGTTATATGCCACTCATTTAATGAGATGATAAATGTAGGCAGATATATTTCCATGTATTTTTCAGACCATCATCGTCATCACAGCTCATACATGTCTCAATGCTGGGCTCGATCCTCCTCATTATAAAAAGGGGAATGGGACCTACTATACTAGTCAGACGGGTTAGTATAGGCCTTTGTTTCAAGTTTGTCTTCTCTAGCATAGCTGTTATGGTCGATGGGGGGGTACCCTAAATAGGAGGTATTCCGTCGGGCCGACCACTGATGACAAGTAACCCTGCTCCGGTGGTCGGCCCAACGACGAAGGCGACGTGATGTTCGGGTGGGTGGCGGGTGTGCGTGCTTACGCCCCACTGTCGCCCCGGACGGAGTGGTGTGAGGAGTGGGTCGAGCGCAGCCCAACACAAAAAAAAAATGCCTAGTTGTTATATGTACAATATAACCCTTAGTCGTATTTTACGACTCCCGCGGGCAAGAAAAGGGGTGGTAAATTGTATTCTTACTCCATCATCACACGGGAGTTATTGTAATTTATAAATAAATATTATAACAAAGTTACTCAAATAACAAAACAATCAAATCAATTAAACTGCAAGTGTCAATACTTCTTCTACTTTAATTCATTCACAAACCAAATACTTTTGTACTAGTGAAATTTATAAATAATAATTAATTTATATACGTAATTTAATCTAAATATATTAGAGCTATAATTGCCACGCTTGACCGGGATATTGGCGATTGATGTTGGTTTTATGACTTTTCTAGAACTTCTGCTGTTCACTTCCTTTCTCTTAACTAGTATTTACAACTGCTTCTTTTACGTATAGTACTTTTACAAGGAGTGAGAATTCAATTCAGAATCTCCTTTGTTTCCAGTATATCGTAAAAAACCACTAAAGACTAGAAATAAAACTCCATACCAACCAGTCTGATGTCAGCTTGGTATCCATCTATCCTACAGACGTCCATTGCTGGACATAGACCTCCCCGAGAACATGCCACTCGGAAAGATCCTGCGCCACTTGCATCCAACGGTTCCCTGCGACTTTGAGAACGTCGTCAGTGAACCTAGTAGGAGGTCGTCCTACGCTGCGTTGTCAAAATCGAGATCGCCACTCAAGAACCTTTCTTCCCAAACGGATGTCGGTTCCATTGCATTTCAACGTGATAATTCAGCGGGCTATGTCGGTTACACCCGTTCTTCCACGGATTTCCGTGTTCCGGATTTTATCACGTAGAGAGATACCGAGCATAACCCTCTTCATAGCACGTTGAGCGACTTTGAGCCTTATTATGAGGCATTTAGAGACCACGTCTCAGTACCGTAAATCATCGCTGATAACACACACTGGTTATAAACCTTTGTTTTCAGAAACTGCGAAATATTGGAAAAGGAGATCCTCTTAAGTTTCTCGAACGCTGCCCAGACGAGTTGGATTCGTCGGCTGTCCTCTTTCTCAAAATGGGATCTACCTAACTGGATTGCTTGTCCTTGGTAAGCATAGTGATCGAGCCAAGCTTGATATAGTATATATATATAGCTACTATTTTGAAAATTGTATGATATATATAGTATTACATTAATAGCGCATGGCTCGATCGTGTCTCTTGTGTCCCAAGAAAACATATGACGCATCACAAAGAACTTCTCAATTGTACGACAGTGGAGAGCATTGTAGATACCCTTTGTAGGATTACTCTTAAATGATGAACATTATTTATGTAGTCTACGAAAATTTAATATTGTATTAGCCGAATAAAGGGTTATAAGAAAGTAATTCCTGTTATTCAGATTACAAGATGAGAGTTTTGGGGGAACATATTATATGTTACTTTATAGTTAGTATATTAGTTTAAATATAAAACTGCGTGTCAAATGTCGTGAATTATAGTCCTATATACGGCAATTGTTTGTGTGATTCACTATTGTTCTAAGTATGTGTGTAATTTAAATCTGTTAATTGTATGTCTATAAAGTTTATGCGATGCAAAAAAAGATTATATACTTGTCGCAGTGTCACTACCTCTGGCACCATATCTTAATAGTTTTTAAGAATTAATCGATTTTTTTTTGTGTGTACAGCTGTTGGCCGCAGATGGCCTTGACAGCTTGACGCGGACTATGGGTGAGCGCTGAGGGCTCTCAGCCCGGAGAAAGGTATGCTAAGCGACATCGCCCAAGGGCTCCCCCTGTGGGGAACGGACCTCGGCTTGGGGCATCGCTGAAGGCAAAGTGGGCGTGCCCACGTTTTTAGTCGTGACTTTTGCGCGGCGCGGTTTCGCACCTCGACGGCGAAGATGGAACCGCGGATATTTATTTGTTAAGACCTCGCGGGCCGTGTAGGCTCTTTGTTGAGCGAGTGTGATATTGTCGTCCTCTTCGTCGACGACGTGACGAGGACGTCAGATGGATGAGATTTTGGAGGGTCTATAGGAAGCCGCCCCAACCACTAGTTGGTTGGGGTGTGTCATGGCAGAGTCAAAGTAGCTCTGAGAGCACCATTTCATAAACTGCTTGATGGTCGGCAGTTCGAGGTCGATGTGGAGATCGACGTTTCGTATGAACCACGGTGCTCCCGTAGCTCGGCGCATGAAACGATTTTGTAGTGTCTGTAGCCTGTGGAACCTGTGTGGCTTAACATGCGCGAACATCACGCTGGCATAGGTCATGATAGGCCGTATGCAGATGGTGTAAAGTCGGACTTTGCTACTCAGGGGCATACGCGACCTAGAGTTGAGTAGACAGTGGAGACGGCCCATCGCAAAGGCTGCCCGCGCGCGGACTTACTTTATGTGAGGGGCGAAGCTGAGTCGATCGTCAAGGGTCACTCCCAAGTATTTGGCCTGCCTGGTCCAAGTGACCGGCTTATTGAAAATTTCAAGGGGGGGAATGCTATCGATAGAGTAGGAACGGGCAGTTCATCTAGTGAACACGACCGCCTGACTCTTCTCGGGGTTGATTTCTAATCTCCATTTCCTAAACCAATTGGCTAGGGCGGTAACCGCTGTTTTGAGAGTCTTGGCTACTGTTGTCGGGGATCTACCAGCACAAAAGAGTGCGGTGTCATCAGCGTAAAGCGCTTTATGTACCCGGTTGAATTTGGGCATATCGCTAGTGTATAGCGTGATGAGAAATGGGGTGAGGACCGACCCCTGAGGGACGCCGGCCTTGATAGGGTGGGAGGTCGACAACGTCCCTTCCACCCTGTAGCGAGAGCTGTGATGACTTAAGTAGTCATGTATAATGAGAATTAAGTAGTGAGGGATCTTGAGGAGATAGAGTTTGTAGATTAGGCCTTCATGCCAAACCTTGTCGAATGCTTTCGCTACGTCTAGGAATAATACACCCGTATATCTGTTCATGATGAACTGACTACTTGTGTATTCTACCAAACGGTGAACTTGTTGTACGCAGCTGTGTTTAGCTCGGAAGCCAAACTGTGCGTCGGGAACGAGGTTGTTAGCCTCGGCGAATGTACGTAGGCTACTGAGAACTATTCGTTCGTAGATCTTACCTAGGCCTTTTAGTAGACTAATCGGGCGGTAATTAATCGATTACGGAAACGTCAAGTATTATACTTGGGTGTTTTCGATACAACGTTGGCAATCTTTTTGATGTTTGTCGTTTGACCGTTAACGTTTGAAATACTACCAAGTTTTTTTTTTAAGAGTGGTCCGATAAATACTCAGTGGAGAGCGAGACTTGGGGGCCAGCGGTCGATGTTGCTGCCGTGTTGTATCAAATTCACCGCGTTTCCCTAACGTTGTAATTTAGCTGCGGGTGACGTGACCGGGGATTAGTCCGTCATCCGCCGAGAGGCCGACCGCGTGAGGAAAGACCGACGTCCTCCCCGAGGGGGGGACGTCGGTCGAAGGGAGGGTATCGCACGTAGGGGGTATTCCGTCGGGTCGACCACTGACGACAAGTAAACTTGCTCCGGTGGTCAGCCCAACGACGAAGGCAAGGTGGTTTTTGGGTGGGTTGCGAGAGTTGCGTGCTTAAGCCCCTCAATCGCCCCGGACGGAGTGGTACGGAGGCGCGCCGACCGCAGCCCACCCACAAAAAAAAAAACGTTTAATTTAGCTGTCGGCATACGTAATCATTAGTTGTAATAGAAAATAGTGTTAACGTTAGTTATTGAATATAGTTTAAAAAGTTGCCATCCGAAGTGTTATTTTATTACATCGCGATATGTGACTGACCTGATGGTGATACAGCACGGCTCACCCCCCAACCTTCGACATACTTTTAATGCCTACACAGTAAACATTCTATAACGATAAAAATAGTAATAATGGTATTTTTTTGGTTATTTGTAGTAATATATTTATTATACATATCTATAATGTAGTCACGGAGTAAGGATACAATCACCATCCATTTACAATATGATAGAACCACACTATCGATAATCGTCTATCTAGACCAGTCTATCCGGGGTAAGACCACACACTGGCAAGAAATCGATTAGTTCGGTGAGCGTAAGAGCCGGCAGCCCAACTTTCTGAGTGTCTTTGAGTGTGGTGGGTTTGTGTAATGTCTTTAGTTTTACAGAAGCTCGTACGCATTCACACTTTCTTTATCTTTCCTCATAGTAGGCAGTAGCTTAGCAAAGCTCCATGAACAACAGCATCACTTACCATCAGGTGTTATATTTTGTCGTTTGTCACCAAAAGCAATTAAAAAGAAATCCGCTATATTACCAATATCATAAAATACGACTAAAAGGATACGATATGTCTATAATAAGAACTCGAGATAAAACCCTTTGCCAAATTGTTTGATCAGCTTAGTATAGAAAGAAAGAAAGAAAGAAATTTTATTTTGAAAACCTCACACAATATAGACGCCAACGAAAGAAATAAGAACTACTAACTAAAAACGAGGAGTCGAATATGTGAGGCTAAAATATGGTGCCCATCTCAGCTTATGGTACAGTAAATATGATACTACACCGCTGATATTCTGATGGGCCCGTACAATCAAGTCGCGGAAGCAACAATATATCCAAAACAAATATATTTAAAAAAGTTAAACAGTAATATTTGAAATAGCAACATTAAATTAAGAATAAAATAAATTAATACTATACTATATCATATTCTAGTTTGTAAAAAATATCATAATTATCACATAGAATAGCTTAAGTAAAAGAAACAAATTATTTAATAAAGACATATAGAATACAATATAAAATAAACATTAATAGTATAACGAAGAAACCGAAAGTACAATAAATCTTGTGGTTAGCTATGAGTCCTTGATGGAATAGAACGAGAAATAATTACAGTAAATTTGTGGTCTGTATACAGAATATTAAGGTATCAATTTTTGATTTTCAAGTAGAATTAGCTTAAGTCGTTAGGATATATTTGTTTACGTTTCTTCTTTCTGACCGAATTCACCGCCGGCGTGTGGAGCGGCGAGGACGTGCTTGCTGATACGCCTGATGCCACTCTAGCTGAGGCTGTGAACGATCGAGGATTGTCACCACTCAAGTCAGCCCATCGCGAGGATCGACGACTCCTGTATGCGAGGTCATCGCTCTAGAGTAGGTGCCCACCGAGGCAAGCCGCCGACGGACCATCGGAGACGATGAAACTATAGTACCGGTGGTTCATCTTTCAAAGCGGAGGGAAGGATCACGGCAGGTTATTTAGTGGGTTAAGGCTCCACACTACTTCATTGATGCCTCGGACAACGGAGTGTGTGTTTAGGTACATAATTCTTGCCAAAACAAAAAAAAGTTAGGTTAGTTTAGCAGTGAGACGCATATGAGTTTGCATCATCACCTCAGAAAATTTTTGTCTCTCTTACCTTGTTGTTGAGGATATCTTGGTAAACAAAATCAATAAATTTTTCGTCTGCCCTAGAATTCCAATGGGAACAACAATATCATTTTTCAATTTTCAACTATTTAATTACAGAACAGGAAAATAAAATAAAACGGTAATAATTTGCATAAAAGAAACACATATTTTTTTGTAAATGCCTATACTAAGCTGCAGTTGAGAATTTTCGTACCACAAATGTTTCGTGCAAAGCCTTTTCACTGAAATTCGAAAAAGGTTTCCCTTGTACACAAAGCCGTGGCTAAAACAAACCTATACTCCACCTTCAAATCGAACAGAGTATTATTCCTTAGAAACAATATAATATTTCAATACCGCATGGAGGTAACTTTTATAAGTTTGGATATGGAAGCTAATTTCTGTAATATCAAATAGGATGTAAAAAAATCCTTCTCTCAAGGAAGATGTATTTTTTTTAGTTTTCTGTTATTCCTTTTTATATAAATAGCTATACTGGTTAAATCTATACCAATAAATAAAATTGGAGTGTCTGTTTGTAATGTGAAAATAATAGGCTTTTTTCATGCTCACACGGTTATTTGCACGACACCTATGCCTAAAATAGCGATTAAAAAATTTTTGTCTGTCTGTCTGTTTGTTCCGGGTAATCTTCAAAACGGCTGGACCGATTTCAAAAATTCTTTCACCAATGGAAAGCTATAATATCAGAGCGTAAACTAGACTATATTTTATCCCGGTATTCCCACGGGAACGGGAACTACGCGGGTAAAACGACTAAAACCGAAGCGAAGCGAGGGCGGGTTGCTAGTTTAGAATATAATTAGGGTACTCTTTCAGATACCCACCCTTAAAGCAAATCCCAGTGCACATCCAAACAATCAACCTACTGAGTAAACCTTATGATTATTTCAGACGGTCTTAGCCTGTCTATAGTTTTCTGTAGAGTATGTCATTCAAGTGACTAAACATGCGAAGTCATGGTAAAAATCTTTTTTATGGTTCGATAATAGTCATGGAAATCAATTTCTATATTTTATAACCGATTACAATTCTCAAAATTTCACTATTTCTATTGCCACCAATATATTTTACGTATGGCAATGGAGTAACAATACCATTCACAATCTTTTCTGCAGGTGTCGTAAAAGATGACTAAAGAAAATGATATGAAGATAACATTTATACGAGAGAAAACAAACACGAAATAAATCCTTATTTCAACCCGTCTGACCAGCGTGACATAGTAGGTCAATATATCTACTATATTATCTACTAAGCTCAAGCCTAACAGTATATGATGTCATGATATTGATGAATGACTGCACAATTGGCGTAGTGCCGACTTCAATTCCCATGCAGGTCAATATTTTGTGCAAACCATAAATTGTTGTATTTATTATGGATGTCCTTAAATCATATGTAATGTCGCCTGTAATACAAGAATTATTTCTTAGTGTAGGTTGTTGAAATATCACGTTATGAAACGCAAAGGTTTACGCGCATATTACACATTGTAAATAAAACTATTTTACGAATTTTATCACGTTTTCATTTGATTTTTGATTGCTCGATGTTTCGAACACTTTAGAGTTCATGGTCACGGGCGTACTCTTAGTTTGCGAACGTCGGGCAATCAAAAATCAAACACAAATGCGATAAAATGCATAAAGTAGTTTTATTTACAATGTGTAAAGTTAAATCTTCAATTTTGTCATCGATTTTTCTTGTGATTGAAATATATGAAATCTTACTTAATCTGCAACATATTCGTACTATGTCAAATGTTTATTAGAAATTGAATAAATCAATGATTACGTCCATCCGTGTCGTGACGGAGCAAGAAGAGCCGCAGTTGATTTATAAAAAAATACCACCTCTGAAGCGTCAAAATCGGTAGGCATACACGTATGGCAAGTCGAATTCACAACCTTATTGAGACTGAAGAAGAGCGGAAGCAGTGTTTGGAGGCAAACAGAATGAGAATTTCTCATGTAAAAAAAACTTGACTTGTCTTTCGCTAGCCCCAATGTCGTAGCACGTGTTGAAAACTGGTGCGTCAAGGAGAAGATCGAGACTCTACATTCGGATAGAGATCTTCAGAATCCTCCGTCAGACTAGTAGGGGCCAGATGGCGGATGAAGCTGCTGCGTTTCGGCGGTAAACTATGCGTCAACTGGATCGAGACCTATTGGCGGAGGCAGCCTTAATTCCATGCTATCCGTCCAAGTGGACCTCGACGTCGAGGCTGGCCGCATTCTCTGTGCATTAACGCAGATCTGCGATGCAGCCATGCCGTACTTGTAATGTCTTGTCTCGAAAAGTGGTCTCGAGAGTTGGCGGATCGTCAAGCTACGTACATACGTATCTACAGGCCCTACACCCGCAGCTGGCGCTGTCACTGCGACGCTAAACGAGAAGATCGCTGTACGAGGCTTACTGCAATGAACGATCTGCCTTTAGTCTAGCCATCCGTCATGCCAAGGGCGTTAGTCCGCAGAAAATGGTGGATAGTCTCGAACGTAACCTCTGGGGTCGCCCCTATCGCGCGGCGTTAAGTAGGCTTCGTGACCGGAAACATAATCACTAGATTTTCGGCAATGGCAGCACGAAGTTTGCCTGGTCAGCTAGTATATTTTTTATATATAAATTAATTAATATCTACTGAGACGAGATTATTATAATCTATATCAAGTACTCAGTATTTCAATTTCAGATAAAGCACTCTTAAAAAGACATTGTTACCAATACAAGTAAGTACCTTCGATAAAATATTCATATAAGTACAAAAAACTATTTATACAAAATTGAACGAATGGTGCCTATACGTCTGTAATAAAGGTTTTGCAAACCTAATATATTCTAAAGAAGTTTATTATCATTGTGAATAAGTTCTACCGAGAACTGAGTAAATAAATAAATGTTCTTAAATATATTTGAGTGCTAAAAGATATTCTCAGAATTCTATTGAATATATTATCAAACGTATAGACAATAGAGTACTCATGTAGTGAGAATACAATATATAAGCTAAAAATACAATCTATCACCATGGTAATCGTAAAAATTGGCTTTGGGATCACGAAAATGTTCTGCACTGCTTTGAAAATATAACATCAACTACGATCGCCAATCCACTTGCTAAGCGTGGCGATTGTAGCATTAACCTCCTCTACGTTCAACAATAGACGTCAATAAGCTATGACCATGATCACATGGTGATGATGATGAAGGAAATAGATTTATTTTAAGGTTAGACTATATATGTGATTGCTTCTTTTCCTATGCGTCAACTGGATCGAGACCTATTTGCGAAGTCAGCCATCCTTTATTCATTGCTATCCTCACCGCCCCAAGTGGACTTGGTTGACGCTGAGGCTAGCTACATTCGCTGTATGTTAACGCAGATCTGCGATGCAGACATGCCGTGCTTGTGATGTCTTCTTTTGAAGAGAGCAGTCCCTTAGTGGTCTCGAGAGTTGGCGGATCTTTGAGCTAAGTGCATACGTGCGCGCAGGCCCTACACCCGCAGCTGGGGCTGTAACTGCGACGCTGGATGATCAGCTGTTCGAGGCTTACTACAACACGCGGCCTGCCTTCAGGCTGACCGTCCGTCACGCCAAGGACGTCAGTGGACAAAAAATGCTGGACAGTCATACGTGACTTCTGAGGTCGCCCCTATCGCGTGGCGCCTTGACTGGTATGAATCTTTTTGCACGTATGGACATGAACAAAATAATAGTTTAGATTTGCATGATAAAATACACTACATAAAAATATTTTTTGACTTATACTTAAACGTATCTTTCATGCATCTTTGCTTTATTCTCAATCACAATACAAGTGTCTCATTGGCAGCCGAATAAAATACGACGACTTTCGTAAAACTGGTTCCATTTCGTAGACTAATTGTTAATTACTGGTTTAATTAATTCATTTTAACCTTTTACCTTGTTAACCTTTTACCTTTTTTTTTAGAATAAAAATAAGACAGTTCTGTACTGTAAAACGTATTTTATTTCACGGCATTATTCACAATTTTTGAAGAGTATCTTTTACTACCCATTATTTTTAGTTTTGCTGTTAATTTAGTATTAAATGTAACTTAAATATTACCGTTATAAACTTCAAATATGCCATCTGTGGGTCCGTAAATGTCCACTGATGGACTAAATCTCCCCACAAGAATTGTATTCATAACAATCCTACCTACGATACTTGTCTAATAATTCCTCGCGACTTTTAAGATATAGACATCCGCTCCATACATAAATAAATATGATTTAGTCCGGGCACCCGCGTAGAGGTTAGCCTCACGATGGCGATCGACGTCCCATTAAGGGACGTCAACGGGAGAGGGTACTCCCTCGCGTCCACCACTGAAATCAAGGAACTCTACACCGGTGGTCGACCCAACGACGAAGACGACGTGCTATACGGGAGGGTTACGGGTGTGCGTGCTTACATCCCTCTATCGCCCCGAACGAAGTCGGGCGGTCGGGTATATAAATATACTTCTTATTTTTTTTAGAGGATAGATAAGTGTTATTGGCTGTTTTTTTTTTCAGTTCTTATGGATCCCACTATTGAGTACAAGGCATCAGTATTAGAAAATTCGATCCACTATACTACTCTAGTCAAATGCGTTGATTCATATTTATAACGAGTTTGCCATCTATTACAATGATGTTATCTACATACATTTATTAGAACCACAGAAAAAGTGCGTATAACTTTTCTATTTAAGAATATAACTTCAGACATATAAAATAAATGTTATAGCTGTGCTGGCCACGAACACTACCAACCTTGATATTACTTGTGGGTATCGTAAAAGATGACTACGAGCTGCAACATGTATAAACTCGATCTGATACCGTCTAGTCAGCAATTGCATTCGCAAAGAGGGTTGACGTAGGTAGGCGGCCGATCATAAAACTACTGCCAGAATTTTTTGATGGAGAAAAAGTACCTACATATAACGTCGACCTAATTCGAATATAATTAGCATAAAAATAAGATGATAAATATGAAGATAAAATAATTTTTAATATTTCTGTCTATAATAAAAAAAATAAATTAAGAGAAGGAAAACTCTCAATAAAACCCTATACCAACCCGTCTGACCAGCGTAATATCAGTCAATATTCCTCCTATTATGGAGGGGGCTTGACACCAGCAGTGGGATGTATATGAGCCGAGAGAGAGAGATGTGAAAAGAAGTGCCTGTCTGTACTTAAATACGCACGTAAGAAGTTTTACTTCTTTGGCGTAACAAAAGCGAAAATCTCTCTAAAATTTTATCCTTCGAGTTATCCTACGTTTTTAGCAACAACGAAACTAATAATAGAAAAAGAGGTATTTACTAAATTAAAAATTTTATTATAATGCATTAGCTATTTCACATTTGTAACGGTATGCGCGCGCATCGTAAAAAAAATACACTTATAATTTTCCCTAACACGCCAAAAGAAGTAAACTTCGAAAAGACTAATATAGATTCGAAAAGAAAAGTTCTAGAAGATATCATACTCACTTTTCATAGTTTACGAAATATTGGACGTATAACACGTAGGCCGTTAGTGATGTACTCTGCCTTTTACCAAACACTCAACTCAGCACGCCACCGATTGAATCCAACGCTAACGAACTATAGAGACGTGACAACAGCCAAAATCTTTTTTCCCATCAAACATTTTTCGTTCACAAGCGTGCTCTGAATTTGAATACTATACACTTGTGTTGTGCTATTCAAGTTATGTAACAATTTAGAGCCTTTTTCACTTTGATACATTAAGCTTTATACAGTGCTAGTAGTGCAGTGTGTATGAAGCTGAAAATTTTATATTTTACTTAGGTGAACTTCATTAAAAATATATTTAAATTGAATGCGTTTCGAGGTTAATTAGTTATAGCAGTATTAAGAAAATAGAATAACACGCCGAAGTCTCGTATTCAAACCCATAGCGCCCATTTTTGCGTCTTCAAAGGCATGGCTATCAAATGTCTAACTTGATAAAAATATAACAGTAAAATACATTTTTTTATATTGAAGTCAACCAAAAATTTGTTAATAATCAGCTAATGTATGTATGTAGCTATAATTATATGTTTTGTTGAGATTTCTTTACTATTTTGAATATTAACTTTTAATATAGTACAGAGTCTTGAAAACATGTTATTTGTTGCTGCACGGAATAGCAGTTACCACTGTACTAATTTTCACTAACATAATATGAACTAATTATCAGAATTTAGAATCAAGTAAAGATTTTTCAGTCCTGCTAGCTTGAAGCAGAGCCTTCTAAAACTGGAAATTTTTTGTTACATTGAATAACATCGCTACTATATAAGGTTGCAGAAACAAAATAGAGAATCATTATTAGTTTTGAAAACAGTATTAATTTACAACTGATATAATCAAGTTAGTTTGAAACACAGTTTACAGAGTCTTTCAAAGGTCCAATTATTTATTGCTGCACAGAATAAGAATCATCATCATCATCACATCTCAAATGGGATATATTTGCTGCTAGGCTTGAGCCTCCTCGATAATGGGAGGGATATTGATCTGTTATAACACGCTAATCAGAGGGGATGATACAGAGTTTTATTTCGAGTTTGCCTTCTTTTGCATAGATGTTATCCGCATATTATCATCCCTTAGTTTCCTAAACAACACATATAGGTAAGAAAGAAAGTCTTTCATTGTATTTTAGTACATCGCGACGGAGAAATAAAAAAAATGTAATGTGAAAATGCAGCAACAAAGTAGAAACTAAATTTAAATTATTTTGAATTATATTAATAATTTTGAAATTGGTAATGATTTTCGTGTCTACAAGTATACGCTCAAACACAATTTGCCGAACCTTTAAAAGTTCTAAATATTTATTGTAACTCCGAATAACAATACAATCTTCTGAGGAATATTTTTGGAGAAAGAAAGAATGATGTTTATTTTGCTCTCGTAAAAATACAAAATATTTACAATTCATTGATATAACAAATAGTAATTGAAACATAAAAGGGGCAAATAAAATAAAGTCCAATACAAAAATAATTTAAGTATGATAAAAGAGAAAATTCAGTTTGTTCAACTGAAATATATTAAAATAGCAATGTATTATGCAATGTGTCGACACACACACAATGTTAGTTATTGGTGGCTAATTGATAGGTGCCCACGTAAATAACCATCCATCCTACCTACCATTCATTGATCTATCCATCAATCCATAGACGTCCACTGTTGATTCGTGTTCGCCACTTGAGAACCTTTCCTGCCCAGCGCTTCAACGCTTGTCCAGTTCGACGAGTAGTATGACCTACTTATTGCCATTTCAACATGTTAATTCTTCGGGTTATATCAGTTACACCCATTCTTCTACTGATTGCCATTTGCCGGAGAAATACTGAACATAGCCCTCTTCATTATATATTGAACTACTTTGAACCTACATATTTATGAAGGCGCCATTTAGAGACCACGTTTCCTATACGCACGTATACATACCCATGTATAAATTGTAGCCAAGAACCATCTCGATCAATCAGCTTTCAATAAAGAAACGACATCATCGGACTGCATAATCGGTCCATTCGCTTAAGAGCTACGATTGCATATACAGACATACACGTCAAAATTATAACACCGCTTTTTTGCTATAGTTTGAAAATGGAATTGAAACACCGTTAGAATAATCCAGTAATCTGTGCAAGGTAATCAAATAATCTAAGTAAATAATTTTCCGTGTGGTGACGGAGTAAGAATACAATTCATCGCCTACTTTCTTGCCCGTCATCATCATCACATATGTCATACATACAGCCCACATATGTCCCACTGTTGGGCTCGGGCCTCCTCCAAAATGGGAGGGCATTTGACCTACTATACCATGCTGGTCAGACATGTTGGTATAGGGTTTCATTTCGAGTTTTCCTTCTCTTACACAGATGTTATGTGCACATTATTTCCAATAGTCGTCTTATACGACATCCACGGGCAAGATAGGGAGTGGTGAATTGTATTCTTACTCCGTCACCACACGGAAACGTCTACGTCTACGTCTTGCCCGTAGGTGTCGTAAAAGACGTCTAAGGGATAACAATGCAGATAACATCCCTGTAAGAGATGAAAAATTCGACACAAAATCCTATGCCAACCCGCCTGACCAGTGCGGTATAGTAGGTTAGTATCCCTTCCATTCTCCCTTGTTTCCCCTTCCGTCCTCCCTTGCCCTCCCCTGCCTCGTCCCTTGGGGGCCCGAGCCCAACAGTGGTACTTAAATGGGCTGCTAAGAAGATAAGAAGAAGAAACAAATAATATGATATTATTCAAAAAAACATGCAAAATAATTCATGTAGTTTCGTTATTCAGACACAAATAGGTCACATTTCTATCAATCAAATTAGAATATTTCAGTAACTGAAAAGGGGTCTGGAATGTAGATAAAGAAATTTTTAAAATTTCAATAATTATAGTGACATTACCATTATTATCTTAACACTACCAATAATATACCAAGTAATGACGTCACACTACTAAATATATCGTCATCATCTTGAATGTGTTATGTAGTTAATATCCATATATATTTTATTTCTAAGCCTCATGTCTCCATCTCCGAAGGGATATAGGTATAAAAGTATCAATCCAATTCCCCTAATAATTTCATAACTGTCATCATCATCGCAGCCCAAGTACGTCCCACTGTTGGGCTCAATTATTTAGTTAGCTGTTCAAATTATTTAGTATAAGCCCAATACCTATACAAATATTAACTGACCCGCGCTCTTACAACTCTCAGCACATGCAACAAAAGCTCTCAAAATGAAACATTTTTTCTCTATTTTTGCGAAACATTCTTATTTATTAAAGCTTTAACAACGGTTATTTAGCAACATTTTCGACTGTAATGATTATCATAGCAATATTTAAAATATCAATAGTTATATTAAAGGTACCATTCCAACCTCGGCTTTAGGCTGCGGATACAGGCTGCGGACACAGGTAGCACACGCATGACACGCAGCCGCTGCCTGCATTCGCAGCCGGTAGTGATTCCGAAGCTGGTTGCACGTGCTGCGGTAGGCTGCGTCTAATTGCTTCCAGACAGTATCTTTAGCCACAATATTCTTATATTTCATGTGGCTTGTATCAAAAAGAACAGGATATTTTATTATAAGCTTAATTAACTGATCTTCTTCAGCCTCCGAAAATCTCATTTTCTTGAAATAAATATTGATGCTAAATCTAAATATTGAGAGCCGATAAAAATTCTATGATTCTATCCAATATGAGCGCTAATTTGATTGCAAATTTAGTTTGGTGAGGTTGGCTCCGAGTGGCGACTACTTGGGACTTGTCTCAACAGGTTGGAGTGACGTAACTACGCGCGCATCGACTTGCAGCCACAGCACTACTGGTCTGCGATCGGCTGCGGCTGCAAGTCGCAGCAACACTTGCAGCCGAGGCTCGGCAGCACGTGCAGCCGTAACCGCGTTCGAAATGTTTTTCATAGAATTCCATACTACTATATAGATAACCAGTCGCGCAGCCACAGCCGGCTTCATGCAGCCGCCGCATGTGCTGCCTGCACCCGCAACCTGTAGCCGAGGTTGGAATATCACCTTAACAACGCTTACTTTGGCAATGGTTACATCGCCAAGGTATGGAATCATTTATTCCGATAGATTTAAATACATATTTAGCTTAGAATTATCGTTAAATCCATCACGCGCCTGGATTAAGAAAGGAGTGTTCATGAAAAATTTGAAAGAAATCTGTTCTATAGTTTCGATGGTCTCGTGATGAGTCACGACGAGTTTGTATTAGTGTTGGTGGTAAAGAAGCAAACAGCACACGTGATGGTAAGTGCTACTCATGGACCTTTGCTATACTGCTGCCAATCATGAAGAAAGTGAAGAAGTGGAGAATGCGTGCAACAAGTTTCTATGATACTAGAAGCAAAATCCAAACCCACGCAAACTCCCCCAGGAAATTGGGCTGCCGGCTCTCTCGGTCACCGAACGAAGAGCATAACAAATTGTTACTACTGGACTACTTTTCAACTGACAATGATTATATTACCAAGGAGATTGCACTTTAGATTGGTAGCATATTTCCTTAACTAAACAAAACTTCTGCAGTGAATTCTGTTTCTTCTAACGCCTTTTGTAGTGAAGAACGAGATATTTTCGAACGACTTTATTATATGTATAAAATAAGTATGACTTTAAGTTGTATACATATCTGATTTATTCACAATGATTATGTTTGGTTTGATTGCTTGTTTTTTTTTATTACTGAATCTAGGGTGTATCCAATAATTAAAAAAAAACCGCATGCCAGGTAAATCTGGAGAGCTTAACTCGCGCTTATGGTAAAAAAAAAACATTACACTCAGTAAAGGTAAGGTTGAAAACGGTTAATCCTTTCAATGTGAGTTTTAAGCTTATAAAACCACCCACTCTATTAATATTAAATTAGAAATTTAATGTTACATTAAATGAGGAACCTGGTTTTCAATATTTGTGGCACAAGGAAATCGCGAATTATACAAGTTTATCGTTGACTTTAACATTTTTTAACAGCAGACTCCAAAAATCTTTAAAAAAACATCTTAATCAAATATTTTATCATTGGGTATTGGTCTATTTTTTGCCGTCTATATAATATGTGTATAAGTTTTACTTTTCTTCCTAGAATGTAATGTTTTAAGATTATAGAACGTTGAGCATTTACATTTTAGATGTACATTTTATTTATGGTGGTGGAAGATGGAAAGGGCTACTTAACATTACTTAATATTCTTCACCGTAATAATATATCAATCTTGTCTCACATCATTCATTTTTAAGTATCTTAATCGACTTTGTTAAAAGAGAATGGAGTTTTTAGAATTAATTTACTTACATCCAATAATAGTCTGTATGATTGTTATATTTTTACCAACTCTGGTTTAATTTTTTATCTCGTTTTACTTTAGACATCTAGACACGCCGTAACGTGATAAGCTAAGTTCAAGAGCCACACCGTGTGTAAGTTTACAAGAACAATTTTGAGACACTTTGTACAACTTTATATTTAAAAATAATTAAATAACTAACATTAAGTCACCAAACGTGGTTTATTTCGTTAGACTTTTTAGATAACTTTATATCCCCAATTTTGCATACACAGATTAAACGATTATGTAGATAATAATATCCAAAAATTGAAATGATTTGTGACTGACAGACTAAAAAATAGATCACTGGGCTAAATTTTTATCTGCAAATGAAATGTTTTTTTTTTTGGGGGGTTGGCCGCGGTCTGCGCGCTCCTCGCACCACTCCGTCCGGGAGGACAGAGGGGCGTAAGCACGCAACACCCGCAACCCACCCAAAAACCACGTCGCCTTCGTCGTTGGGCCGACCACTGGAGCAGGGTTACTTGTCATCAGTAGTCGGCTCGACGGAATACCCCCTACTTGGGGTACCCTCCCATCGACCGACGTCCCCTCCTCGGGGAGGACGTCGGTCTTTCCTCACGCGGTCGACCTCTCGGCGGGTAACGGACTAATACCCGGTCACGTTATCCGCGGCCTCGGCTAGGGCGGCATGAGGCGCAGGTATTTGCGCCTACGCCGCCCCAGTCGCCGGCGGTGGTTCGCCTCATCGAGGCTGCGCTCCTCGCGATCCGCTGCCTCCTTCTGCGAGATCACTGCCTCGCAGAAGGCTGCGACCGCGTCCCAGTTCTCGACGCTGCCTACCATCGCCCTAGCGATAGCCGGCAGCGTCAGGTCAGCACCGATGATTGCGACGAGTTCACGGCGCTGCGTGGCCCAAGCAGCGCAGGCCTCGAGCGTATGCCTCGCCGTGTCCTCGTCGCAATCGCAGTGGTGGCAGAACGGTGTACTCTCCCTCCTTACGACCTTGTGCAGATATTTAGCGAAGCACCCGTGCCCCGTCAACACCTTCACTAGTCGGAAGGAGAGCACCCCGTGCCGCCTTTCCAACCACTGCATCAGCACCGGCCGGAAGGCCTCCACGGTTCGCACTCCGAACTGAGGCCTCTCCAGCCGGACTGCCCAACGGGCAATGACGTCTCGGCGGGCGTCGACGCGCCAGTTGGTGAGCTCCCTTAACGAGAGCACACCGCCCTGCACTCGCACCCCCGTCACCCGCCGATACAATCCGGCGAGCATTTCCGCCTCCAGGTCCCACGGGGGAGTCCCGGCCAATAGGCACGCAGCCTCTGTCGCCACCGTGCGGTATCCGCGGATGGCCCTGACCGCCATGGCCCTCTGTGATCGCCACAGAAGAACCTTAAGTCGGACGGTCATGAACCCCGCCCACACCGGTGCACCGTACAGGGCTATTGATCGGATGACCCCCGCGTACAGCCGTTGGAAATGAAATGTTTAATAGTAAAGCGTATTTTTTTACATTGTAAAAAGTGTGGCAAACGCAGATCACTACCATATCGAATAAAGTTACACGATCACTTCGCTCGCTATATCGGTTAAAGAACTTTCTTCCTCTGAAGACCAAGAGAGCGCTGGTTCAAACCTTAATCTTTCCTATCGTCGATTATGCTGATGTGTGCTACCTCGACCTGAATGCAGATCTGCTCAATAAACTGGACCGACTTCTCAACAATTGCATTCGTTTCGTTTTTAACCTGCGTAAATTCGACCATGTATCCACATATCGTTCTCAGCTTAATTGGCTACCAATCAGACAAAGATGAAGCTTGCGAACTGTTTCTTTACTGTACTCTATTCTAAACTCCCCTAATGCTCCTCCCTATCTAAAACATCACTTTCAATTTCTTTGCTCCACCCATGACCGTAATCTTCGTTCCTCCAAAAATCTTCTTCTTCACTGTCCTTCTCTCTCCTCTAATCTTGTACACTCTTCTTTATATATCCAAGCCATTCGTCTCTGGAATGCCTTGCCGTTAGAAATCAAAATGGCCGCTAATCGTAATAGTTTTAAGGCTATGGTGAAACGTTTATACCTAGATCTTCTGACGGAATCAACTCTTCAGTGATGAATCACCTCTACTGTTTATAAAATTTACATATATGTAATATGTGTATGTATATATATCTATGTATGTATCTATGTATATATGTATTGTTCATATGTACTAGGTATAAGTCTATATAAATTTGCTATGTTTGGATAACCAAATTTCTGAATTCATTGCTCGAATTGCATTGCACCTGTCTAATTCATTTCTGCTCCACCCCAGGTTGACTGGTAGGAAATGCTAAGGCATTGTAAATAAAACTAGCCGTGACCATGAATGCTGCAAAGTCTTCGAAACATCGGGCAATCATAAATCAAATACAAACGCGATATAATCCGTAAAAGTAGTTTTATTTACAATGTGTAGTGCTCGCGTAAACAACAGATATCATAATGCCTAAGGCATTAAGTCCGCCATGTACCTATTTTTAAGTACAGAAGTTTTAAATAAATAAATAAATAAAATAAATACTGGGATAAATTATAGCCTATGTTACTCCCTGATATTATAGCTTTCCATTGGTGAAAGAATTTTTTAAATCGGTTCTGTGGTTTAAGCGTGAAAGCGTTACAAACAAACAAACATCCTTACTTTTGCATTTATAATATTAGTATGGATAAGTACAAATGTCTATTAGACATTGTCATCAAAATTATGATTATTTGACATTCAGTTCGACCATAGATTTTAACCGTAAACAAAAGTGTATAAGCGTTGGTGTGTGTATGTGTATAGCGATGCCATGGTAGTGTGCGTAATGCCTTTCTTAATTTATTTAATATACACTCATTTGCAAAAAAAACGGGCACCTAAGCAATGAACCATTTCAAATGTTAATATTTCTTTGTTTGATAATTATAGGTAGTTTTATCCACACAATTTGCTAAATTAATAAGAAAATAATCGTTTTCATCAGTATTTCATAAAATTTAGATACAATTTATGGGAAATAATGCTAAACCTCGCTAGTAGTGTATATTCGCTAGTAGTGCATATGCTCATGAAGTAAAAATATAAAAGTTTTTTTGTTTGTTTTTCTTTAATAAAGTAAAAGCAGATAAATGTTTAGTATCGAGTGTGACCCCCTCTAGCTAAAATCACAGCTTGAATTCGTCTGGGCATGCTAGCGAGTATATCCCGGATACTTGCTTGCGGAATACGTTCCCACTCCGCAGTAATCACATTCTTCAGCTCTCTGATGGTCTGCGGAGCCGGGTGTACTGATCTCACACGCCGTTTCAGAACGTCCCAGACATGCTCTATGGGATTGAGGTCGGGACTTCGAGCTGGCCAATCCAAACGACGAATGCCGACCTCTTGCACATACGCATTAACATCGCGGGATCGGTGGGCGCGAGCATTGTCGTCCATAAAAATCGAGTCTTCACCTAGAGCGGCCAATGCGGGTTGTGCATGAGAAATTAGAACTTCCGTTATGTATCGATGCCCAGTCAGTGAGCCGTTTTCAATGAAGACTAACTCTGTACGATCCATTGAATTTATTCCTGCCCAAAACATAACAGAGCCCCCACCATAAGGTGTGATTTCTTCGAAACATGCCTCTGCAAAGCGTTCTCCTTGTCTTCTTAGCACTCGCCGACGTCGATCTTCACCGAACAGAGATATCCTGGCTTCATCAGAGAACAAAACCCTATTCCAATCGTCTGAGTCCATGATTCACAATTTCTAGCGAACCTAAGCCTGTGAACTCTGTGCTCACGGAGTAATTTTGGGCCGCGGGCCGGGCGGTGACTGCGTATATTGGCAGCGAGAAGCCTCCTCCTGACCGTCCATAGACTAATATGCACATTTCTTACTTCTTGGAGGTTGTTCTTAAGATCCACTTACGAAGATTTGCGATTTCTCAATGCGCGACTCACAAGAAAACGATCATCTCGTGGTTGGGTACATGGTTTTCTTCCAGAACCAGGCCTTCTCTTGACGGAACCAGTCTCCTGATATCGCTGCCAGGTCCTTTGGACTGTCGAGCGACTAACATTTAGCCTCCTAGCCACGAAACATTGGCTGCAACCCTCTTCAAGCAGCGCGATAATTTTGGTAGCTTTTACCACTTTATCTACCATTTTTGATACAGCCAAACAGCATTAAATAAAGCTTTGACAGTCAAGGATATGAAATTAATCGATAAAAATTGAATAAAAGTTATGAAAGTCGATGTTAACTTCTGGAACTTCGCGCCAAAAATGTAGGATAAAAAGGGGTTTTCTGTAAAAATGAACATCAAATGAAAAATTGAATTTAGAACGTACTTTTTTAAATACCACAGCATTTTTAAAACCGGCCAGTAACGTGTACAAACGATTGAAACCTTTTTGGTATTGTATCTTTTTAAATATGAATGAAAATCAAAACCGCCCGTTTTTTTTGCAAATGAGTTTATTTATAATCCATTATTATATGAAATTTCAGTTTTATACACTTCTCCTCATTATATACTTCAACTGTGCCAAATTTCATACTTGTTCATCCACGTAGTTTTCGTAAAAAGGGTACAATTATTTTTACTTCACGTATTAATATGTAGATATTGAACTTGGCTCCCCTTTTCACATTTAAGTTTTTGGTGTGATATTTCTTTACCTCAGTTATACACCTCAAGATAATAATCTTACTTGATTCCGACAATTTTTATCTAATCTACATTCTGTATATAGTAAACTACTTTAGATAATACCTACTTTTGTAATATCTAACACAATATTGCGCTCATTTTACTCGAGTTTCCACTCATAAAAAGTAATGTGAAAATTATTCGTCCTCCACATTAACAGTGGATACTGAGAGTGAGCACAAAGATTTTATTACAAAAGAATACCGCGACTAAAACTTTATACATATTTTTAATATATTATTTTTTTAATTATGAATACTATTTTTATCTAAGAAAAGCAGAAAAAAAGTCGACAGAAATTTACTTTATTACTTTGCCCATATATAATATAATACGTGCTCGGTGCATACGTGCGTGCGACAACGGGGCGGGTCGATAGTGGACCTTTCGTTCGCTAGCCCCGAGGTCGCCGCACGCGTGGGGAGCTGGCGCGTCGTGGAGGAGGTGGAGACCTTGTCGGACCACCGGTATATCCGGATGGAGGTCTCCCCGGTAATCCCGACGCCCAGCAGGGGTCACGGGGCGGATGGACGTCCTGCGTTCCCGCGATGGGCTGTGGGTCGCTTAGACCGGGACCAGCTGGCGGAGACAGCCATCGTTTACTCGTGGCTGTCCTCTGCCAACCAGTCGGACGGGGTGGACGCCGAGGCTGGCCGCATCCGCAGTGCGTTGACGCAGATCTGCGATGCGGCCATGCCCCGGGTACGGCGTCCGCCCCCGAGGAGGGCGGTCCACTGGTGGTCCCGGGAGCTGGCGGATCTCCGGGCCGCGTGCATTCGCGCCCGGAGGGCCTACACCCGCAGCCGGCGGCGGCAACGCGACGCGGAGCGGGAGGCCTTGCTGTATGAGGGCTACCGCAATGCGCGGTCGGCCTTCAGGCTGGCCGTCCGCTCCGCCAAGGACGTCAGTCGGCAGGAGATGCTGGACGGTCTCGATCGTGACCCCTGGGGACGCCCCTATCGCGCGGTGCTGAATAAGCTCCGCGCGCGGGGCCTTCCCCTCACCGAGACTCTCCAGCCCAGCCTTCTCACCCGGGTCGTCGAGGACCTGTTCCCGCGGCGGGCGGAACACACGCCCCCGGTCATGGCTCCGCCAGACACTGACCGGGAGGCCGACGACGACAGTGTTCCGCCCATCACGGAACCCGAGATGGGAGTGGCGGTGGCGCGCATGTGCGCAAAGTCCACCGCCCCCGGGCCCGACGGTGTTCCAAACCGCGTGTTGGGCCTGGTCCTCGACCACCTGGGTCCCCGCCTCAGGGAGCTGTTCGACGCGTGTTTAGCGTCCGGACGGTTCCCTGGGTGCTGGAAGGAGGGAAGGCTGGTGCTCCTGCCGAAGCCGGGACGGTCTCCGGGGTCGCCTTCGGCCTACAGGCCTATCGTGCTGCTCGATGACACGGGCAAGCTACTGGAGAGGGTGGTAGCTGCCCGCATCGAGCGGCACCTCGTCGGCACGGGGCCCGATCTGTCGGACGCCCAGTTTGGGTTTAGGAGGGGTCGTTCGACGATCGCGGCTCTGTTGCGCCTGAGGGCCGTGGCGACTGAGGCCGTCACCGGTGGGGGAGTGCTGTTGGCGGTGTCCCTAGACATCGCCAACGCATTCAATAGTCTGCCATTCAGCTGCATCAGGGAGGCGCTCCGGTACCACGGAGTGCCAGCTTACCTGAGGCGGCTAGTGGCAGACTATTTGGTGGGGCGCAGCGTCCTCTGTACCAACCGAGCAGGGGACGTTGTGCGAACGCCCATGACGTGCGGTGTCCCACAGGGGTCGGTCCTCGGACCCACCCTGTGGAACATCGGCTACGACTGGGCGTTGCGGGGGAGCCTCCCGCCCGGGCTGGGCGTGATTTGTTACGCCGACGACACGCTCGTCACAGCCCGCGGTGGGACGCTAGAAGAGGCGGTAAGCCTGGCGACCTATGGCACCGAAGAGGTCGTCAGGCGGATCGAGGCGCTGGGGTTGAGGGTCGCCCTGGACAAGACGGAGGCCCTCTTGTTCCATGGGCGCCTTATGAGCCCTCCCATCGGCGTCTCGATCACCGTCCGATCGGTTGACATCAGCATCCGGGCCCATATGAGGTACTTGGGCCTGGTGCTCGATGGGCAATGGTGGTTCCGGGAGCATTTCCGCAGGCTCGCTCCGCGGCTCGTCGGCGCGGCGTCCGCCCTATCGTGGCTAATGCCGAACGTGGGCGGACCGAGCGCTACGTGCCGACGGCTGTACACGGGGGTCATCCGGTCGATGGCCCTGTACGGCGCACCGGTGTGGGCGGGGTCCTTGACCGTCCGACTTAGGGCCCTTCTGTGGCGACCACAGAGGGTCATGGCGGTCAGGGCCATCCGCGGATACCGCACGGTTGCGACGGAGGCAGCGTGCCTATTGGCCGGGACTCCCCCGTGGGACCTGGAGGCGGAAATGCTCGCCGAGTTGTATCGGCGGGTGTCGGGGGTGCGCGGGGAGGGCGGTGTGATCTCGTTAAGGGATCTCACCGCCTGGCGCGTCGACGCCCGCCGAGACGTCATTGCCCGTTGGGCAGTCCGGCTGGAGAGGCCTCGGTTCGGGGTGCGAACCGTGGAGGCCTTCCGGCCGGTGCTGATGCAGTGGTTGGAGAGGCGGCACGGGGTGCTCTCCTTCCGACTAGTGCAGGTGTTGACGGGGCACGGGAGCTTCGCCAAATACCTGCACAGGGTCGTGAGGAGGGAGAGTACACCGTCCTGCCACCACTGCGATTGCGACGAGGACACGGCGCGCCACACGCTCGAGGCCTGCGCGGCTTGGACAGTGCAGCGCCGTGAACTCGTCGCAATCATCGGTGCCGACCTGACGCTGCCGGCCATCGCTAGGGCGATGGTCGACAGCGTCAGGAACTGGGACGCGGTCGCAGCCTTCTGCGAGACAGTGATCTCGCAGAAGGAGGCGGCGGATCGTCTGCGCGTGGAGCGCAGCCTCGATGAGGAGATCCGCCGCCGGCGACTGGGGCGGCGCAGGCGCAATTATCTGCACCTCATGCCGCCCTAGCCGAGGCCGCGGGTGACGTGACCGGGGATTAGTCCGTCACCCGCCGAGAGGCCGACCGCGTGAGGAAAGACCGACGTCCTCCCCGAGGGGGGGACGTCGGTCGACGGGAGGGTACCCCGCGTAGGGGGTATTCCGTCGGGCCGACCACTGACGACAAGTAAACCTGCTCCGGTGGTCGGCCCAATGACGAAGGCGAGGTGGTTTTCGGGTGGGTTGCGGGAGTTGCGTGCTTAGGCCCCTCTCTCGCCCCGGACGGAGTGGTGCGGAGGCGCGCCGACCGCGACCCACCCATAAAAAAAAAAAAAAAAAGAAAAATATATAATATAAAATATTCATATATCCAATTATAATCCATTTTTGAACATAGACCAACTCATGCTACTTAGAATAATCTTATGTCGCCTCGCCTGCAAGTAACATTTCTCTGTAAGTTTCACAAATTTTTCAGTCCACAGTTGGGGTCCGTTCGCACTGTGTCTACTACTATTTGTTCGTCATTCGAAAAAATTTGTTCTCCGACAACTGTTATTTTATTGCGCAATATGGCTTGCCTACTGCGACTTTGGTGTACTAATCTTTAGGGCCATGACAATTTCATCACTAATTGTATGGATTTCCTTAGAGCAATAGCGCCTCCCCATTGTTATTTCGATGTATAAATATTTGGCGTTCATACTTTGGGCCGACCACTGAAGATAAGGAAATCTGCGCCAGTGGTTGGCCTCGCGGCGCTCCTCTGTCACTCCGGACGGAGCCGAGCGGTGAGCGAGTCGACCATGGCCCCCCTCCCTTTTTCTATAATTTTTTTTTTAGTGTGTGTGTGGAGTTCCTATTTTCATGTACCGATTGAGTAAATATAAAATTCACCACTCCAATTTTTAACCCGGTATAACGTAAAAGACGATTAAGGGATTTTATATGTAGCTAATATCTATGCAAGAGAAGGCGCACTTGGCACTCAACCTTACCAGCGTGGTATAAGAGGTTTAAAGGCTCTGTTTGCAGAGGGGCTAATAGATATATTTGAGTTAAGATAGGATGACGAATCTTTGGAGTTATGTCGGTTTTATATGTTCCTGTATAGATTTTCTTATCCTGTCTTTTATTCCATAGGTAAATGCTGAGCATAAATTCTTTCATATCAGGCTGTATGACCTTTTTCATTTTTAAGGCTAAGTTGGAGAGTAATGTCATAATAGCCACTGTTTTTTTTTTTTTGGAGGTGGGCTGCGGTCGGCGCGCTCCTCGCACTATTCCGTCCGGGGCGACAGAGGGGCGTAAGCACGCACATCCGCAACCCACCCACGATGCACGTCGCCTACGTCGTTGAGCCGACCACCGGAGCAGGGTGACAAATAACCACTCTTAGTGTGCTGGTTAGTGATCGCAGTTGGGGTTATAAGTTTCCCAAGAGACTCCTGGCCATTCTATTAATGATGTTTCAACCAGTTTTCACGAAACATACATCAAGAGTAACGTGGTGACTAATTGAATTTTTATCTTATTACTACATAGGATAAAAAATAGAAAAGATATACTGGATCACCTACATGAAGAAACATTTATCTTAGTGAAGTTGATTTATCATTATAAATTATCTAAGGCTGTGAGATCAAGATTTTAGGTAACATATCTCTCTCTCATTGATTATTTAGACCACTCAAACGTCATGTTAGAAAACATGAGAAATTCTTAAATATTTAAACGAATATGAATATGATTTGAATAATGTATTCCTTCATCATTTATCACATCTCATATACGTCCCACTGCTGAGCTCGGGCCTCCTTCGCAATGGCTGGGAAATTGACCTACTATACCATCTTGGTCAAATGGGTTGGTATGGAGTTTTATTTGAGCTTTTCCTTTTGTTGCATATTATATACCTTAGACGTCTTTTACGACACCCACTGGCAGGTGGTGAATTGTATTCTTACTCCGTCACCACGCCAGAATTGTGTAATTATGTTTTAATAATATGCATATACCTAATCTCTATGCAAGAGAAGGAAAACTCGAAATAAACCCTATATCAACCCGACTGATCAGCGTGGCACAGTAGGTCAAAATCCCTCCTATTACAGAGGAGGTTCGCGCCCAGCGGTGTGACGTATATAAGCCCAAATGATGATGATGTTTTAATAATTTCCTTTTATGTGTTGGAGGAGACCCGAGCCCAACAGTGGGACGTATGTGGGCTGCGATGATGATGACGATGATGTATTGTTTTTAATAGTAGGTTACGCGACTGCTATTTTTCTACCAAAACTCATTAAAAAGCTAGTTCTGCCGACATAATACTACGTTCTTATAAAAAAAAAACGTTGAAAAACCATACGACATCCCTCTCTTTGTGTATCCTCATTATATGCTCTTCAGTCCTTTAACTTGCCGCATATAACGATTTCGCTATACCCCTTGTATTACAAAAGTGCATAAACAGTCGTAACTACCTACCATCAGGTGAGCTGCTTCCTCGTAAACTATTACACGCACATATAAAAATTAAAGAAAAAGATCAGCCTTTTTTTGGGGTGGGTTACGGTTCAGCGCACCCGCGGCCCGGCTCCGTTCGAGATGACAGAGGAGCGATGCGCGGCCCCGTGACCCAGCCATGTAGCACGTCGCCTTCGTCGTTGGGCCGACCATTGGTGGAAAGTTCCTTAACTTCAGTGGTCGGCTCGACGGAATACGCTGAGGCAGTACCCTCTCCCATCGACGTCCCCCAGCCTCTGCTAGGGCGGCATCAGGCGCAAAAAAAGAAAAGATCAATTACACAATACGTTTTCGTGTGGTAACGGAGTAAAAAATACAATTTACCATTTCGTATTTTGCCCGTGGATGTCGTAAAAGATGTCTAAGGGATATAATATGCACATAGGTAACATCTATGCAAGAGAAGGACAACTCGAATTAAAACCCTATACCAACATTTCTGACCAGCGTGATATAGTAGTTCAATTTCTCTCCTATTCGGGAGAAGTATTTAGCCAAACAGCGTGTGTAAGCTTAGATTATGATGACGCTACTTTATAAGTTTCAAACGAATAAGTATGCTATACCACAGAAGACAAAGATTCGGTACCAGTGGTCCGTCGAAATTATCTTCCTTTGGATGTTTTTTTCTGGGTCCAAAATTAAAAGCTAATAGATCAAATAATGAATATTTTATGTCTAATTTTTCTTATAGTGACGAAATAAGAATACAATTCACTGCCTTCTCTCTTGCCCATGAATGACGTCAAAGACGGCAAATGACATTATACAAAGATAACATCTCTGGAAGAGAAGAATGATTCGAAATAAAATCTTGTACAAACCGGTCTGATCAGCGTGGTATAGTAAGTTAATTTCCGTTTTATAGTGGAGCTGGCTGGAACCTTATATTGGGATTAATATGAGCTGAATGTCTACTTTACATATGAGTTGTAATATATTTATGCATGTACTAACAGTAGCTTTGCAGATATTTTTAGGAATTTTCATCCATTAGCATATCATTTCTTATCTATAACATATAACGCGTCGTTAGGCAAAAACTCTCCCCCGTGAATTTTTATACTTTGGGGTGAAAAATGTAATTTCCTAATGGATTATTAACAAAAAATCAAGATAACCGAATGGAAGATCAATGAAATGTTGTAGTTGGTCTCTTGTTCTAAACCTACACTTATTGGGTCTCGGAATTATATGTGTGTTGTCTTAAATTATTATTAACTACCGCTTTCTTTAAAGGGGAAGAAAATATATCTTCACGGCATTTAGATATAAAACGGGTATAAAAATTATCAACCGAATGATATGGTTCTCTAAAGACCTCAAATTTTTGGATAGCTGTTCAAATTTTAGAATATCACTATTCCTTTAGGTTACTGAGGTCAGGCGATAGTATTGTGAAAAATTATTTACTACTTAAATAGGAAGCCTCTCCAATATAATTGAGAATAATATTTTTTTTTAAACTTAGTTCATACGTAATAAATTACAATGTATAAAATTTTGCATATTTCAATCATAATCATAGATATACTAAACCTTCTCCTATAATAACAATAAGAGGTTGAATATATTTGTATATACATTTACCATACACATTTTTCATTATCAGCATATTATACATCCCACTATTGAACACAGGCTTCCACCAATAATAGGTAAAATTAGTGGAAAAATGATCTACACTGATTTTCTTTGCTTGCCAAAATTTTATCAGCTTACCTCTCGATCAGTCTCAGTTTTTTTCCATACTGAAGAAGAAGAAGAAATAATTTATCAAATATATTGTATTTCGTACTTAACTATCTGATTATATATTTATGTATTTCATATTTAAACATTAAATTGCATCATATATTAACTGTATCCACATTCTCACATGCATTACATTTTTCGTAGACACTTCTACACTATCGTTTTTCTATATGTAGCAAGTTTGTTTAATGTGTTTAGGTTTTAACTACTTTACGGATTATCATTAGGTATAGCATATATGGGATATAATGTGCACATAACATCTGTGCAAGAGAAGGAAAACTCAAAATGAAACTCTGACCTGACTGACCAGTAGGTCCAATTCCCTCCCATTATGGAGGAGGCGCGAGCCCAACCGTGGGACGAGTGTGGGCTGCGATGATAATGGTGATGATGATGATAGCATATAATATATCTATAGGTATATCATTATCTATAGCTTTTCTTTCATCCAGGAGAAGAACAGTTAGAAAGAAATGGAAAAAAAAAACGAAGAAAAATCTAATACTGAAATCAAAGATATCAATCATGGAATTATTAAAAACTGCCGCAATGTATCTATACCAATAAATAAAATTGGAGTGTCTGTTTGTAATGTCAAAATGGCTTTTTTCATGCTCATACGGTTGCACGACACCTATGCCTAAAATAACACTTTTAAAACTAAAATAGCAAATTTTTGTCTGTCTGTCTGTCTGTCTGTTTGTTTCGGGTAATCTTCAAAACGGCTGGACCGATTTCAAAAATTCTTTCACCAATGGAAAGCTATAATATCAGGGCGTAAACTAGGCTATATTTTATCCCGGTATTCCCACGGGGACGGGAACTACGCAGGTAAAACGACTATAACCTATAACCGAAGCGAAGCGAGGGCGGGTTGCTAGTTTTTAATATAAACCTTCCAAATAGTCTCTCCATTTTTCCTCCAGGGAATGCCAATATCTCATATTTTTTTCAGATTAATTAATGTTATACAATACTTTATTGCTTTAGAAGTCGTAGCGTTAATTTGAAACCAATAAATTTGGCTGTAAATATTTTCTTTTCAAATTAAACTAGTAGTAACTGGCTTTTGGCTGGTATTTTTCAAATAAATTAGTTACAATATTTGTATGATTTTTTAATTTCTTATAATAAAACATTGGATATTACTATATCCACAGACATAGCCACTGCTATTAATATCAACATATTATAAAAATATACAATTTGTAATCAATATAAGCTACCGTACCGCTAAACCGATGAAACTTGTAAACATAATAAATAAAATTAAAGATAATAATCAAAGTTATATAGACATTCAATTGCAATTTTGTGAGATAAAATAAATCAAAAGTTAATATTGCTTTAATAACTTAAGTAGAAACGTCAATATTAACGTTAAGTCGAGAGTTGATAGAATTATATAAATTGATCCCAATAACAGCATAATTTTAACACGAAGTGATGAAACTTTTATTAAGAATAGCGGAGACTCACCTTATTAAAAAGATTAAAGAAAATTTTCACCTCCATTTAAAAAAAAAACTTCTTGAGCCTTAGTTCTTGAACTGACATGAAAGTAAAAATAAAAAACTCACAACATAATCTCGTAGTCAAAACACACAACACTTACAAAAACAGAACACTTCAGAATTCAAAATAAGAACTTAAGCACTTTTCACACTGAAACTTTTAAGTACTCGCATTGTCGAAAGGTACAACGTTAGAAGCGTAACGTGTCGTATCTTAGTATCGCGAAAGTTGTATGAACGAGTGTTCGTTGAGTCAGTAGGGCTGCCACTGCGATGTGAAATGCGTACCGCGCTTGCGTAGCTTTACGCTACCGGCTCTGCACTTCTGATACATTTCTGCTTCAATTAATCTCCTCTACTCAATAAGTACTAGTACTATACATCTAATAATTATATAAAGTTTTGACCCTATTGACATTTTATACATTAATTATATTATTAAGAATCAACGCTGAATATTAACATATTTATTAGACACCCAAAAAGAAGTTCTTCTCAGTATTTTTTTGTTCAAAGTATATCGAAAATATTATTTAAGGTGACAAAACAAAAAGTGTGTGTGTACTTATGTATGCATATAAGAAGTTGTACTTCTTTGGCGTAACAAGATAAAAATCTTTTTTTCATTCGGTCCTTTGCGTTATTCTACGTTTGTAGAAGAAATGACACTAATAATAGAAGAAGCAAAGTAGACAATTTTGAATAATAAACTAAGATAAAAAAAAGTCTTACGTTCTTTTCAACAGGAATTAACAATTAATTATCAGTTTACGATTATACTGGCATACGTGAAGCACTTAGTCGAGTAATTATACGCCATTACATCATTTTGGAAAAGAGCTGATACTTTTACACTGCTGGACTGATATTAACCAAACACATCTAAAAACTTCCGCAAGGAAACTGAATTTCAAATGAAAGAACCGCGTCGAAATTGGTCCATCTGTTTCAGAGCTACGGTGCCACAGATAGATACACAGATAGACAGATGTTGACTTCAAATTTATAACACCCCTCTTTTTGCATCGGGGGTTAAAAAAGGTATTTCAAAATATTTGAAAGTTTTATTATAACGCATTATCTAGTTTATATTTGTGACGGTGTGCGCGCGAATCATAAACAATGTTGACTAGCTAATTTGAGGGTGTCGGTTTTTCGTGACCACATGCGCGCTCGCATCGTAAAATTTACTCTCATAATTTTTCCCTAAAGGATGATTCACACTACACCGTGTCGTGACCGGACCGGGCCTCGGCCGAGGCACGTCCATCGTACGCCGACCGGGACAGTCATTCATGTTACATCGGGCTGTTTGGGTGTATTCTTTGCACGGCCGTGTCTGTGTTATGTGGTTTTTGTCCGCTAGCGATTTCATCTGTCGATAGACTTGACGTTTAAGTATATTTGCAATTAAAACGTTTAATATGCAATTTTCACAATTTGAATTGGCAGCTATTGCAATTGCAATCAATGATGAACTATAAGCAAAACGAAGCGAAACTACTAAAAGAAGATAAGTATATCCAACCTGGAGAAAACAAGAAGCAGATGGACAATTTGCTTTACTTTACAAAGAATTAATAAATATAATTTTAATTAAATTTTTGTATTTGTTATCTAAATACTTGGGATGGCTTATGTCGTAAATCACAGGATACTTGGGCACACATTCTAATAATTTCTCATCGTTCATTTTGCTGTTGACCTGCTCACCTCACTAAGATTTGACGTTGACTGCTCTGCAGGCGCCCGGGCGCATATGTATGTTCATGTTAGAACGTGTCGGGGCCGGACCATGCCGGAGCCGGGAAACAGTATCCACCGACATTTTAATGCCGTCCCCCGGCCGAGCCCCGGCAGCGCACGGCCGGGGCATGGCCGAGCCACGATCAGGCATGAATCACTTCATACAAAAAGTATACCATAATGTTTAACCGTGCCCCGGCGAGAGCATTCTCCGGTCGCGACAGGGTGTAGCGTGAATCATTCTTAATGCGCCAAAAAGAAGTATGACTTCAAAATTATTGGGAACATTTGAGACTTTAATATTAATATTAAGAGTTCTACAGAAAAATCTCTTAACATTATTAACTAAATTCACTCGTTCAAAAATTCTTTATGTCTACAGTTGACATCAAACCAAAATTCTTTTTTTCTCTGATTTAAATTTTTCGAGTCAATTGATATTTTTTTTTTAATTTCCAGACAATTTTGTTTACTTTAAGAATATTTATTGACTTTTATTCGGATAATAATTTTGAAATGAATTACAAAGTCTAAAGTTTCAAAATCAAATTATAATACATATTTTATCCTTGAAAAAATATATATGTATCATTAAAATTTAAGAAAACAGTTTGTCTGACAAAAAGTTCAAACAGATATTTTCCATTTTTTTTTTTTTGTGGGTGGGCTGCGGTCGGCGCGCCTCCGCACCACTCCGTCCGGGGCGACAGAGGAGCTTAAGCATGCAACTCCCGCAACCCACCCGAAATCCACGTCGCCTTCGTCGTTGGGCCGACCACCGGAGCAGGGTTACTTGACATCAGTGGTCGGCCCGACGGAATACCCCCTATTGGGGTACCCTTCCATCGACTGACGTCCCCCCCTCGGGGAAGACGTCGGTCTTTCCTCACGCGGTCGGCCTCCCGGCGGGTGACGGACTAATCCCCGGTCACATCACCCACGGCCTCGGCTAGGGCGGCATGAGGCGCAGGTAGTTGCGCCTACGCCGCCCCAGTCGCCGGCGGCGGATCTCCTCATCGAGGCTGCGCTCCTCATGCAGGCGATCCGCCGCCTCCTTCCGCGAGATCACTGTCTCACAGAAGGCTGCGACCGCGTCCCAATTCCCAACGCTGTCGACCATCGCCCTAGCGATAGCCGACAGCGTCAGGTCCGTACCGACGATTGCGACGAGTTCACAGCGCTGCACTGCCCGAGCCGCGCAGGCCTCGAGCGTATGGCGCGCCGTGACGTCTCGGCGGGCGTCGACGCGCCAGGCGGTGAGATCCCTTAATGAGACCACACCGCCCCCCGCTCGCACCCCCGTCACCCGCCGATATAGTCCGGCGAGCATCTCCGCCTCCAAGTCCCACGGGGGAGTCCCGGCCAATAGGCACGCTGCCTCCGTAGCCACCGTGCGGTATCCGCGGATAGCCCTGACCACCGTGACCCTCTGTGGTCGCCACAGAAGGTCCCTAAGTCGGACGGTCATGGACCCCGCCCACAACGGTGCGCCGTACAGGGCCATCGACCGGATGACCCCCGCGTACAGCTGTCGGCACGCAGCGCTCGGTCCGCCCACGTTCGGCATAAGCCACAATAGGGCGGACGCCGCGCCGACGAACCGTGGAGCGAGCCTGCGGAAATGCTCCCGAAACCAGATATTTTCCATTGAGCATTTAATTTCCTTAAAGATATATATATATACACATTATTTGCATTTAGCTCGATGATTGGCAGTTAACAAGCCAAAAATTCTCATGCTCGCTCCGCTAAGTAACAAAAATCTAAAATAGCGACCAATGCAATCTCTTATTATTAAGGGCTCAAGTTTTCACAGTACTTTCTATCACCCTAAATAATATTTTTCTCCCTGTAACGTTAACGGGGTAAGAATATAATTCACCATCCACTCTCTATCTCATGGGTGCAGTAAAAGATGACTATAGGATATGTAGATAAATATCTCCGCAAGATATGGAAAACTCGGCATAAAACTCTATACCAATAACTCTGACCAGCGCAATATATTAGATTCATTTCTCTCTCATTATACAAGGTGTTTTTTATAGAGGTATAGAACTTTAAAGTTGCCTAAACTTTTTTAACTGGCGGCCATTTTGTCAGCTGCCAAGTGATTTATGTTTACCTTGGTATGGCATTTCAATAAGCTTAGACTGACGCCTGAACAACGCTTCCAAATTGTGCAAATTTATTTTGAAAATCATGGTTCTGTTCAAAATACGTATCGCGCACTACATCCATTATATGGTCAACATTATCGTCTATCAGAGCAATTAATTCGATTAACTATGGCATGTTTCCGCACCGTGTTTACTCTAAATCATAATCGGATCCATAAATCATAATCGGATCCACAAAGACGTCGTATAGTGCGTACAGAAGAAGTCATTGCTGCTGTAGAGCGTAGCGTAGAGGAACACCCGTATCAGTAAATCCGCCATCGTGCACAGAAATTGGATTCGTGTCCATCCAAAATATTAAAATCTTGAAGAAATATCTTGGTTTGCGTGCTTACAAAATCCAACGCGTGCAACAATTGAAGCAACACGATCACCTAGCAAGGCGTAGATTTGGTGAATGGGCCCAAAACAAGATTGCCGTTGATCTCGATTTTCATAAGCGAATTTTGTTTAGCGTAGAAGCTCACTTTTGTTTGAATGGATACATCAATAAACAAAACTGCCGTACTTGGAGTGATGATAATGCAGAAGTGTATATTGAGACACCGTCACATCCAGAAAAATTGACTGTTTGGTGTGCTTTATGGGCTGGGGATCATTAGTCCGTACTTCTTTAAAAACGATGCTGATCAGAACGTTACTGTGAATGGTGACCGCTATAGAGCCATGATTACTGATTTTTTCGTTCATCAATTGAACAGCCGTGATGTGCAGGAGCTGTGGTTTCGACAAGACGGCGCAACATGTCGCACAGCTCGTGCCACAATTGATTTATTGAAGGAAACGTTTGGTAACCGCATAGTTCCACGTTTCGGACCTGCGGATTGGCCTCCAAGATCGTGTGATTTAAGGCCGCTAGGCTATTTCCTGTGGGCATACATGAAGTCGCTAGTCTATGCCGATAAGCTTGAATCGATTGAACACTTGGAGGACAACATTCGCCGCATTACTGCCGATATACAGCCACAAATGTTGAAAAAAATTATAGAAAATTGGACCACCAGATTAGACTACGTCGGAGCCAGCCATGGCGGTGATATGCCCGAAGTCGTATTTAAATTATAATGATAGAAGATTATCTTTAAAATAAAGTAGATTTCATATCAATTTAAAAAATAATCTTTGTTTTATTCCATTTCAAAGTTCTATACTCCTATAAAAAAACACCCTATAAAAGAAGCTCGAGCTCGGTAGCGCGACTCATGTCGATTAAGATGATATAATATTTTTAGTATCATCATCTCAGCCTATATATGTTCCACAGTTGGACTCAAGCCTCCTCCATAATGGGAAGAGAATTGACCCACTATTCACGCTGGTCAGACATGTTGGTATAGGATTTTGTTTCGAGTTTTCCATCTCTTGCATAGATATCATATGCTTATTATATCCCTTAGTCGTCTTTTATGATATTCACGGGTAAGATTGGGAGTGGTGAATTATATTCTTATTCCGTCACCACACGGAAGGTACATTAGTGTACATTAAACAAAAAATAAATATCCATTCATCAGCCAAACTATATGCACTGCTCTACATAGGTCTCTCTATAAAGGATGACAATACCGCAATTAACAATTTTGCAGGTGCATAGGGCTAGCGATCGCAGTTAGTATGATACCTACCTAGTAGAATTCCGGCTGGGACATAACCATATACTATAATATTGACTGATTTTCTCCTCTTTATATCATCATATCAGTCTATATAAACACCACTGTTGGGCTTAGACCTACTCCACAATGGGAAAAAAAATTCACTTACTATTCCGCTTTGGTCAGACTTTTCGGAATTACTTGTTAGACACCTATGAACAGAGACAGGGGTGGTTTACTGTATTCTTACTCGGCAATCACACGGTTAATCTATTTATGTAATTTAACATATATTTTCACTGTAAGACTAGTTTCCTTTACAATAAGGTTAAAATAGCTTATACTGTTTCCTAAGACCGTAGGATTTTATTACGAGTTTTCCTTGTGTTGCTGTTATTTTTTATACAATTATGCTATCAGCACCTTCCTATTTTTTTTTATTTCGAAGAAGTAAAGGTTACTGACAATTTTTAAAGTTACAATAAATTTTGCTTAAATAAGTTTTAACTTAGAAGTTTTTAGCGGTAAGCAAAATTATAAACAAATTAATGCATCATGCAGCAATTGAACTTTAAGAAGCAATGTTATACTATTATAATACTAATTGACCTTTTATAGCAATATTAATAAATAAATATTTTAAAAAATTATGGCAACAAAATCAGTAACTATCAAGCTGCCCACAGCTTCGTTCACGCAATAAGCAACTTACACAGGATGAAATTTCATGCTCGATGATTAAAAAAAGTAAAGTTTAGTTTTATTATCCTAAGAGAACATATTACCGCAATAAAAATATATTATGTCAATCCAGGAAACAGTATCTATGCGCCAATTTTCACCCAAATCTTTTTAATTGTTTACGCGTGGTTCATTAAAACCTCCAAATATCTCTATAAACTCACATTGATAATATTAGTAGGATTATTGTAAGTGACTTATAACTTGCAGACGATCAAGACGTATCTAACGATACAAAAGTAACTTATCAAAATAAGTTAAGTAGTTAATGAATATAATAATACCATCAAAAACAAAACTTGAAAAAAAAAAGTCAAGCCTCGCAACTGAATTCTTCTACCATAAAAAGTTGTGAGGTCTATGTTATTCCAAGTCGGTTAACTCATTCGGTCCCTGCTTAAGGGACCTTTCTTCTTAAGTTGTTATGTAAATGGCTAACCTAACAACTTCTTATAGTGACTATATCAATATTAAAGATCTTTTATGTTTTAAATAAACATAATGACTTGGCAATCGCACTATGTTTAGTACAATTTAATATAATATGTATTACTTGTGAGGTACATTGTGTAATTGTATTCTAAATTTGAAGCTTCTATGTCGGCTAGAAGTGCCTCTTTAATATTGATGATCGGTCAGTCAGTCAGTGAGTGACAAAATTATGAAATTTTGACTAGTTGTAATTCTTAAACTATTAGTTCAAATTAAATGAAATTTGAAATACAAAATGTGTATATAAGGCCTGCTGGGTTACTAAAAATTCAGGTTTCTAGTTTTATTAACAACGAAGTTATAGGGGGTCGAAAATGGCCTGAATGGCTTCGAGAAAAGTATGTTACGGCAGTGTTGCATTTTGCCCGACTTTTTTTTTTTGCTTGACTTGGCAGGGGCACTGCCGTGCCCATAAATAACGGGATAAAGTAAACGTACACACATATTCGTGTGGTGACGAAATAAGAATAGAAAGAAAGAAAGAAAGAAAGAAAGAATAGTTTAACACACAAGTTTAAAGAATAGTTTAGTTTTACAATTCACTACTGCCCTTGGATGTCTTAAAAGACGAGTAAGGGATATAATAACTATGGGGACGTTACCCGAAATAGTAGTCCGCCGGCTGAATCGGATGTCTAGTAATTAGTACACGTGGTCAGCTCAATGGCGACGAGGGAGAAATACGGTAGGTTTTAAGGTCACACGCCGCTCATCCGTCCTCTCGGAGAGATAAGGGGCATAATAACCATATAACATCTATGCAAGAGAAGAAAAACTGGAAACAAAACCCTACACCAACCAGCCTGACCAGCATGGTGCAGTAAGGTCAATTTCCGATCTATTATAGAGGAGACTCGAGCCCAGCAGTGGGACGTTTATGGCCCGAGAATCGAGATGATGATGATGACATACATATCTCTCAAAGTCATAACTCTTCCTTTAGCTTCGCAGTTACTGATTAGGTGGTAAAATATTTTAAGAATATAATGTTGTACATAGTTTTTATATTGTTATTTTTTAAAGACATTAGCTTGAAAGTTCATATTTTCACTTCAGTACCCATTAGGGTTGCCATTAAATAAAAATAGTGTTATCTTAGCCAACAAGCTAGCACTTAAGTAATTATATTTTACTTAGCAAAAATATGAAATAATTTATATTATCTAAATAATCTTCTGTATATTTACTACGTTAATAGCACACTTGTCTAAAATAGTTGTATTCTTAATAATGAGAATATGATCTTGATCAATATCTGAGATAATCATGCTACTACTCGCCACTACTGCTACTACGTTATTAGTAGTCCATTAGTAGACCGAGCTTCGCTCGGAATATTTTTATCGGATTTAGATATATATTAATAAAAAATAAATAATGAAAAATATATAAAAAATTACAAAAAGAGAATAATAATAACACCGAGATTCGAACCGACGCTGTATGAATGTCAACAAAATCAAAATTAGAACCTGTCAACTTCCCATCTGAGCTATCGTAACTCATGACGTTGACAACGAAATTTGAATCCATATCCTTTTAAAATTTAATGCCATTGTTTGTTTTGCTAAAAACACGGACACAACAACATTTTCTATAAATAAAACCTAGTTAGATCGATTTTTTTGACCCGAAACCTCTAGTATGCCAAGTTTCAACAAAATCGTTGGAGCCGTTTCCGAGATCCTGAATATATATATATATATATATATATATATATACAAGAATTGCTCGTTTAAAGATATAAGATAAAAAAATAAAGAAGAAACGAAAGGAACAGCTACAAGTTGAGCCCTTCTTTCCTCTAACTTCCTCCACGGGATATTTTGATGCCTAATATGCTCGTCACCCGTGCTGTCATTTACATAGCATTGCGATAAGCATCATTGGGAAGAGCACACAGCGCAGTAGGACGCTATCATTAACACCCATAGTAACGAAGCAGGAACCATTCAAGACAATTTTTACACTTCGACCTTGCAGAAACTGGTCGATACAGAGTCCCTGAGGGATACCATATGATGGTTGCTTAGATATAAAAACCCGGTGGCAGATTATTGAAAGCTTTAACGATTTCTAGGCTGAAAGATATCGCCTCATTCTTGCCCTCCAAGGCATGTGTCAAATGTTGTGTAAGGTACATAAGAAGATCACCAGCGTACCGACCATAACAAAAGATGTATTGGTGATCCCTGATAAGTTGATGATCTTCAAGGCACTGCAGTACCTGGCGATTTATTATTCTCTCCGATATCTTAGAGAGCAGAGGTGTTATTGCCATTGGCCTGTAATGCGATGGATTTGACCTGTTTTGCAATTGAGTGGATATGAATTACCCTTAATCCATGTCCATGTCTAAACGCTCTTCAAGAGATGGAAAGAATTTATATTGATGACGACCCTTTATTCATCATTGCCACCTTTCCTACCATTTAGCCCGTAGCTCATCATATATGATAGATTCCAACGCGAAAAGTCTAGTAATTTTATTAAGAATGCGTTTTTCTTAATGAGGTAATTCATTGGCGCGCGCCTTTGTATCTACATGTCGATCGAAAGTTCGCCTCCAAGTAGAAATATTAGTGCCAAGGTGACTCGTGCTTTTTAGCATTTAGGATGTGAATGGACTGTGTTACCTGTTGTAAAATACTTTCTATATTCGCCATATTAGAGAGATATTGACCCAGAGGGTTAATGATTCTAGAAACCAACTTCTCGTTATGGTGGCCATTGAAATCCAAGAGTCTGCTGGGAGTGAAATGAAACGAAGCCAAACTAAATTAAACGAAACGAAATCAAATGAAAATTTTCTTTATTTTTGGGATTCCGTATTCAAAGGGTAAAAACAGGATCCTATTACTAAGACTTCACTGTCTGTTCGTCCGTCTGTCTGTCACCAGGCTGCATCTTAAAAACCGCTATGGTTCAACAGTTGATTTTTTTTACAAATTATGTATTTCTGTTGCCGCTATAACAAAAAATACTAAAAACAAAATAAAATAAATATATAAGGGGGGCTCCCACACAACAAACGCGATTTTTTGCCCTTTTTATAGATCATTATCTATTCCGTACCATTGTACGGAACTCTTCGTGCGCGACTCCTACTCGCACTTAGCCAGTTTTTATTTACAATTAAAGTAAATTTTATCAATATTTTATTGTTCAGTGACAGTAAAGTTATACAAATAACCTCAGTTAGATGCATGTATTTCTGCTAAATATTACGGTCGTGTATCGTGTAGGCAGGTCCTGCTTTAATATAGACTAGGAACCCGCCCTCACTTCGCTTCGGTTTTAGTCGTTTTACCCGCGTAGTTCCCGTTCCCGTGAGAATACCAGGATAAAATATAGTTTAGTTTACGCGCTGATATTATAGCTTTCCATTGGTGAAAAATTTTTTAAATCGGTTCAGCCGTTTTGAAGATTACCCAGAACAAACAGACAGACAGACACACAAAAATTTTTAATCTGTATTTTAGGCACAAGTATCGTGCAAATAACCGTGTGAGCATGAAAAAAGCTTATTATTTTGACATTATAAACAGACACTCCAATTTTATTTATTGGTATAGATATAGATATCATAAACGCCACGCTTAATAGTTTTGAAGTTTTATAAATTGTCCAACAGAGTTATTATTTATTTTTATTATTTATTTATTATTACAATATCATAGCAGAAAAGAACTAATAAAATACATTGCCTTATAAAATTAGTAAACTATTCAATTAAATTTTATATACTATAATAACCTGAACCTGGACCTGGGTTAAGACCTAAACCGACATTCAAAATAATTAATCAGTAGATTGCATATAGTAAGTGTTCATGTTATAATGATCATTCTTTTGGTAAGCCCTCAATCGATCTTTACTTGCATTTATTATGTACTAGCAACCCGCCCTCACTTCGCTTCGGTTTTAGTCGTTTTACCCGCGTAGTGCCCGTTCCCGTGGGAATACCAGGATAAAATATAGCTTAGTTTACGCGCTGATGTTATAGCATTCCATTGACGAAAGAATTTTTGAAATCGGTCCAACCGTTTTGAAGATTACCCGGAACAAACAGACAGACTGACAAAAATTTTTTAAACTGTATTTTAGGCATAGGTGTCGTGCAAATAATCGTATGAGCATGAAAAAAGTCTATTATTTTGACATTACAAACAGACACTCCAACTTTATGTATTGGTATAGGTAAACCCCGCGGGGCACTTACATATTTTCATTTTTTTACATATTTTCTTAAAATTACCGCCGGATCGGAACGCGGCCGCACTGAGAAGATCCGGCAAGAAACTCAGCGGGGTTGTCTATTTTTTATTAATTTTTATAATTTCACTTAAATAAAATTACATCTTGTAACATGCTTATTAATAGTTCCAGTGTGATGCCATTCAAAATATTATATAATAAAATTCACAAATATAAGGACATGCAATTAAGACTAATTAAATCAGATAATAATGGCTAAAGGTAAGTGTATAAATATCACAGTGACAGTATTATGGCTGTATTTCTAGTGTTCTTACAAAGTTTATTATCTTTTTACTTCCTGTTTTAGTCACATATGACACCCAGGCGAATTGAAACAGTTGTGTGAATCGTGAAATAAACTCATTTGCAAAAAAAACGGGCGGTTTTGATTTTCATTCATATTTAAAAAGATACAATACCAAAAAGGTTTCAATCGTTTGTACACGTTACTGGCCGGTTTTAAAAATGCTGTGGTATTTAAAAAAGTACGTTCTAAATTCAATTTTTCATTTGATGTTCATTTTTACAGAAAACCCCTCTTTATCCTACATTTTTGGCGCGAAGTTCCAGAAGTTAACATCGACTTTCATAACTTTTATTCAATTTTTATCGATTAATTTCATATCCTTGACTGTCAAAGCTTTATTTAATGCTGTTTGGCTGTATCAAAAATGGTAGATAAAGTGGTAAAAGCTACCAAAATTATCGCGCTGCTTGAAGAGGGTTGCAGCCAATGTTTCGTGGCTAGGAGGCTAAATGTTAGTCGCTCGACAGTCCAAAGGACCTGGCAGCGATATCAGGAAACTGGTTCCGTCGAGAGAAGGCCTGGTTCTGGAAGAAAACCATGTACCCAACCACGGGATGATCGTTTTCTTGTGAGTCGCGCATTGAGAAATCGCAAATCTTCGTATGTGGATCTTAAGAACAACCTCCAAGAAGTAAGAAATGTGCATATTAGTCTATGGACGGTCAGGAGGAGGCTTCTCGCTGCCAATATACGCAGTCACCGCCCGGCCCGCGGCCCCAAATTACTCCGTGAGCACAGAGTTCACAGGCTTAGGTTCGCTAGAAATTGTGAATCATGGACTCAAGACGATTGGAATAGGGTTTTGTTCTCTGATGAAGCCAGGATATCTCTGTTCGGTGAAGATCGACGTCGGCGAGTGCTAAGAAGACAAGGAGAACGCTTTGCAGAGGCATGTTTCGAAGAAATCACACCTTATGGTGGGGGCTCTGTTATGTTTTGGGCAGGAATAAATTCAATGGATCGTACAGAGTTAGTCTTCATTGAAAACGGCTCACTGACTGGGCATCGATACATAACGGAAGTTCTAATTTCTCATGCACAACCCGCATTGGCCGCTCTAGGTGAAGACTCGATTTTTATGGACGACAATGCTCGCGCCCACCGATCCCGCGATGTTAATGCGTATGTGCAAGAGGTCGGCATTCGTCGTTTGGATTGGCCAGCTCGAAGTCCCGACCTCAATCCCATAGAGCATGTCTGGGACGTTCTGAAACGGCGTGTGAGATCAGTACACCCGGCTCCGCAGACCATCAGAGAGCTGAAGAATGTGATTACTGCGGAGTGGGAACGTATTCCGCAAGCAAGTATCCGGGATATACTCGCTAGCATGCCCAGACGAATTCAAGCTGTGATTTTAGCTAGAGGGGGTCACACTCGATACTAAACATTTATCTGCTTTTACTTTATTAAAGAAAAACAAACAAAAAAACTTTTTTATTTTTACTTCATGAGCATATGCACTACTAGCGAATATACACTACTAGCGAGGTTTAGCATTATTTCCCATAAATTGTATCTAAATTTTATGAAATACTGATGAAAACGATTATTTTCTTATTAATTTAGCAAATTGTGTGGATAAAACTACCTATAATTATCAAACAAAGAAATATTAACATTTGAAATGGTTCATTGCTTAGGTGCCCGTTTTTTTTGCAAATGAGTTTATTACATGAATTCGAGAAGAATGTAAAAGTATTTATTGCTTAGAAATTGCAGATCGGTGCAGGCAGGCTTAGCGATAAGTCTTTGCAAACTGCACCTTGGGTGCCGTTAGGTAATAAATATATTTTGTCGAAACTCTTGAATAAGATATTTTCTATACATTCTTTAAAAATAATAGATGACATATTACAGTAAGTATAAATTTGCAGTAACGAGTATCATAAACTCAATTTTCACTGAGCTTGAAAATTGCTTATACAATTCACAAATGATTATGCATGTCTGTAAAATTGACTACGACATAGATATTATTATTTTTTTGATGCGAAATAATCTTTAAAAAATAAGTATTATATAATGATTTCTGTTATTTACGCGAGTATTAAACATTTTATCTCTTTTGAACTATTGGTTGGACTGGTGGCCATGAACGCTAAAAAGTATTTGAAACGTCGTGAAATCAACAATCAAATACAAGTGCGATAAAATACATAAAAATATGTTTATTTCATAAGTATTAGGTTTTAATTTTTTGCTATATTTATCATCATATTATGAGCTTTGTTCTATGTATGATTTTTCTAATACAGTTTAAATGTTAATATATTGTGTGAATTCAAGACAAGTTTATTTAAACTGAAACTGTTTTATGCAATCGTGCGTAGCTTAGTCCGGTAGCTATTGAAATATATTTTCCTGCACGCAGTTGTGTGTTTTGTTTCAATTACGTTTTGTATATATTCGATAGGAATTTATTTTATTTGTAAATATTTATTTTTATCTTCGATTATGCCTATTTATATTCAGTACACGCGGCTAGTATTTGTGTGGTGATGAAGTAAGTATACAATTCACTACCCTCTGTCCTGCTGGTGAGTATCGTATAAGACGACTAAAGGGATATGCAAGGAACATCAATGTAAAAGACAGAAAACTCTAAGTAAAACCCTCTTTTTTTTTTAGGGGTGGGCTGCGGTCGGCGCGCTCCTCGCACTACTCCGTCCGGGGCGACAGAGAGGCGTAAGCACGCACACTCACAACCCACCCACGATGCACGTCGCCTTCGTCGTTGGGCCGACCACCGGAGCAGGGTTACTTGTCATCAGTGGCCGTCCCGACGGAATACCCCCTACTTGGGGTACCCTCCTATCGACCGACGTCCCCTCCCCCCTTGGTGAGAACGTCGGTTTTCCTTACGCGGTCAGCCTCTCGGCGGGTGACGTACTAATCCCCGGTCACGTCACCCGCGGCCTCGGCTAGGGCGGCATGAGGTGCAAATACTCGCGCCTACGCCGCCCCAGTCGCCGGCGGCGGATCGCCTCATCGAGGCTGCGCTCCTCGCGCAGGCGATCCGCCGCCTAAGTAAAACCCTCTGCGAATCCGTATGACCAGTGTGATATAGAAGGCCAATTTACTTCTTATTGTTGAGGAATCTCGAGCCCAACAGTGGGACATATATAAGACGAGATAACACGTGGCCAGTTACATATATTTTTTTATACTCAGCTCATCGTTCATTCGTCATTATCATTTCAGCTCATATTTGTTACAACACAATTGGGGGGGTAATTGCCCTACTATATCACGCTGGTCAGGCGAGTTAATACATGATTTTATTTCAAGTTTTCCTTCTCTTGATGTTTTCAGCTGTCGTGGTATATTGTTTAGTTTTCTTTTAAAATAGAAGGCGGTGAATTGTATTCTTACTTCGTCATCACACGGATTACAGAATCAGTTGTTCCAATTACATTGCATATGTATTCAGTAGGTACTTTTTATAAAAAAAAATCAGCATTTTTTAATTTTCGATTATGATTATTTTTATTTCTATTCAGTACACGTTATAACCCTTTAAATATTTAAATAGGCGTTATGAAATGGGATCCTTTAGAGTGTATATTATTATATAACTGTTACGAAACATTTAGGTTTATATAGTTATTTTATACTTTACATAAGTGTCATCTTGGTTCACATTCGTTTGACTGCTGGGCTTGAGCCTCCTCCACAATATGAGGTAGATTGACCTTACTATACCATACTGGTCAGAGAGTTTGAAATAGGATTTTGTTTCCAATCTTCTTTCTCTTGCATAGATTTTATATGCATACTACATCCCTCACTCGTATTTTACGACATCCACGGGTAAGATAGGGAGTGGGTTGTATTCTTACTGCATCATCACACGGATAGTGTATGATATATTCACTATTGAACCCGGTAGGTGGCGCTGCTATCAATTTCAAGGAGAATTCCTTTTATTTTTATTCGAACAGAATAACGTCTGTGGGTCAGCTCTTATACATATATATTTATATCTTATCGATGTGTATATTATTTAAAGTATTATGGATATTAAGGATATCCGTGATTCACTATCGCCATTGAGAATACACTAAGGGTTTACAATACATTTCTAACAAGTTAGCATAGGTGTTGTTTCCATTTAACAAACATGAATGAATTTTCAGTTAGTTAAAACTTCTAAAACGTTCATGATACTTTTGAAATTATAAGAACGTATTTGAATATACAATGTAACTATATTTAATCCGTATTTCTCTGTCACATAGAAGCAAATAAGGATAATCACAATACCGTGACTGATCGATGACGAAATATTATTAGCAAAAGACCCTGAGCTTATGGTCGAATAGTCCAAGTCTTTACGGACCGTTTGCTCTTTCTTGTTATATCGAAATCTTTTTTCCTTCCTATTATAAAGAGCCCAAGCCTCATCGTTTGCGTTTATAGACTCTTAGATGTCTGTGGTCCGAAGATTAGACCCTTTTATACGGCTTATACGTGGACGGTATTTTAGACCACAAAGCAAGTGAATCCGTAAATCTTATCAAATAGATAAAAAACTACTACGCTGATTTTAATCATTCATTAGGAATAAATAATACATATAAATGCCCCTTGTTCTGGTAGCAAAAACTTAGGCAATTTTAAATATCTTTGTCGAACGATTTAATCGTGGTTTGTATAATTATAGTTAAATATGTTAGAAAAAAATAGCGTGAAACTTTGTGTAAGAAACGGCTCACATCTATCATTATATGTGATATATGTGATTGAATTGGATGATACTGTACTACCGTAATACAGTTTTAACTAGTACGGAGGACAGTGTAAACCTAGTGCAACAATATAATGGTTAATTTCAGTTTTGCAATGTAGCATGTAAGTTAAAACATTCCTTTTCCTTTGTTATGGTTTATGTAATTTTTATGTAATTATGTAAATAAATAAATAAATAAATAAATAAAATAAAAATAAAAATGTATAATTGTAAAAAAAAACAAAATACATCGAAAAATTTAGGAGTTAAAAAATTTAAACTATATAAAATAGACAACAAGAAAGTAAGGGAGAGTGAATATGAATTAATTTAAGTTTGAATTTTATTAAGCTGAATCTATAAAAAAGTAATATGACTTTAATAGCTTTATTGTAAACTAAATTATGAAGCCAAAAGTGATTATTATAGGTAGGAGTTGAGCCTAGCTTTTTAGAAAGCCTTACTGAGTAAGATTAAAATACCATAGCTTCTATACTCAAAGATAAAAAAAAGTGTATAGTATATAATAACAATTTATAAATAATAATTCATAACAAAATTTTATTAATACACCGAATTTGGAGTTTAGCTCTAATAAAATGTATTAATAATGCAATAAATTAAGAAGACGCTTCTGTCGAAATACCATTATTTTTGAAGGATGAAAACTGTATTTACCACATTCGATTCTAAGATAATGTAATAATTGTAAATAAAACTACTTTTACGGATTGAATCGCGTTTGTATTTGATTTATGATTACCCGACGTTTCGAACACTTTGCAGCATTCATGGTCACGGGCGGACTAAGGTGTCTCACGTCCAACAAGTAATCGTTATTACAGACATTTATAATTATCTACCCTATACAGAAAATTAGTTATAAATTCATTAAATTGTGACAGACGATCTGCCGCCTCCTTCTGCGAGATCACTGTCTCGCAGAAGGCTGCGACCGCGTCCCAATTCCCGACGCTGTCGACCATCGCCCTAGCGATGGCCGGCAGCGTCAGGTCGGCAACGATGATTGCGACGAGTTCAGGGCGCTGCACTGCCCAAGCCGCGCAGGCCTCGAGCGTGTGGCGCGCCGTGTCCTCGTCGCAATCGCAGTGGTGGCAGGACGGTGTACTCTCCCTCCTTACGACCCTGTGCAGGTATTTGGCGAAGCTCCCATGCCCTGTCAACACCTGCACTAGTCGGAAGGAGAGCACTCCGTGCCGCCTTTCCAACCATTGCATCAGCACCGGCCGGAAGGCCTCCACGGTTCGCACCCCGAACCGAGGCCTCTCCAGCAGGACTGCCCAACGGGCAATGACGTCTCGGCGGGCGTCGACGCGCCAGGCGGTGAGCTCCCTTAACGAGATCTCACCGCCCTCCGCTCGCAACCCCGTCACCCGCCGCTACAATCCGGCGAGCATCTCCGCCTCCAGGTCCCACGGGGGAGTCCCGGCCAATAGGCACGCTGCCTCCGTCGCCACCGTGCGGTATCCGCGGATGGCCCTGACCGCCATGACCCTCTGTGATATACAATAAGTGCTCACAGTATCATGCAGTCTTGTGGTGGTCTCTTTGGATTTATTTTTAATTATGTTTAGATCAGGATCCCAGCTCGATGGTAATACCCAGCCGTCCTCTCTTTTGAAATTTTTGTGTTTTTTGATTTCAATAGCCTCGCGTACCATTCTAGGCAGGTATCGGTGTTCCTTTGCGAGGACTTGAGATTTATCAAACCTAATGTTATGGCGGGAGCGGTCCTGACTATGTTCACAGACTGCAGACTTAGTGTGACGGCAGTGCTTCACATCAGCTATGTGTTCTTTGACCCGAGTTCTTATGGATCTCTTTGTTTGCCCAATATAAGAGAGACCACAGTCACAGTCAAGTTTATAAACTCCTGCATCTTGTAGAGGGATCTGGCACTTGACAGGTGGTAAGAACTGACTTATCCTTTTGAGTGGCTTAAAATAAATCAACAAATTGTAAGAATAATTGCTACAAATTTAATAATTATTAATTACTAACCATAAACAATATAATTTTTTCATATAGAATCATTTTCTTCTTACACTGGCAATAAATTTGTACTAAAATGTGGGTCACAATTTAATAAATTTATAACTAATTTTCTGTATCGGGTAGATAATTATAAATGTCTGTAATAACGATTACTTGTTGGACGTGAGATACCTTAGTCCGCCCGTGACCATGAATGCTGCAAAGTGTTCGAAACGTCGGGCAATCATAAATCAAATACAAACGCGATATAATCCGTAAAAGTAGTTTTGGCCTATTTATATATTTGGCCTATATTTGGCCTACAGGCCTATCGTGCTGCTCGATGACACGGGCAAGCTACTGGAGAGGGTGGTAGCTGCCCGCATCGAGCGGCACCTCGTCGGCACGGGGCCCGATCTGTCGGACGCCCAGTTTGGGTTTAGGAGGGGTCGTTCGACGATCGCGGCTCTGTTGCGCCTGAGGGCCGTGGCGACTGAGGCCGTCACCGGTGGGGGAGTGCTGTTGGCGGTGTCCCTAGACATCGCCAACGCATTCAATAGTCTGCCATTCAGCTGCATCAGGGAGGCGCTCCGGTATCACAGAGTGCCAGCTTACCTGAGGCGGCTAGTGGCAGACTATTTGGTGGGGCGCAGCGTCCTCTGTACCAACCGAGCAGGGGACGTTGTGCGAACGCCCATGACGTGCGGTGTCCCACAGGGGTCGGTCCTCGGACCCACCCAGTGGAACATCGGCTACGACTGGGCGTTGCGGGGGAGCCTCCCGCCCGGGCTGGGCGTGATTTGTTACGCCGACGACACGCTCGTCACAGCCCGCGGTGGGACGCTAGAAGAGGCGGTAAGCCTGGCGACCTATGGCACCGAAGAGGTCGTCAGGCGGATCGAGGCGCTGGGGTTGAGGGTCGCCCTGGACAAGACGGAGGCCTTCTTGTTCCATGGGCGCCTTATGAGCCCTCCCATCGGCGTGTCGATCACCGTCCGATCGGTTGACATCAGCATCCGGGCCCATATGAGGTACTTGGGCCTGGTGCTCGACGGGCAATGGTGGTTCCGGGAGCATTTCCGCAGGCTCGCTCCGCGGCTCGTCGGCGCGGCGTCCGCCCTATCGTGGCTTATGCCGAACGTGGGCGGACCGAGCGCTACGTGCCGACGGCTGTACACGGGGGTCATCCGGTCGATGGCCCTGTACGGCGCACCGGTGTGGGCGGCGTCCTTGACCGTCCGACTTCGGGCCCTTCTGTGGCGACCACAGAGGGTCATGGCGGTCAGGGCCATCCGCGGATACCGCACGGTGGCGACGGAGGCAGCGTGCCTATTGGCCGGGACTCCCCCGTGGGACCTGGAGGCGGAAATGCTCGCCGAGTTGTATCGGCGGGTGTCGGGGGTGCGCGGGGAGGGTGGTGTGATCTCGTTAAGGGATCTCACCGCCTGGCGCGTCGACGCCCGCCGAGACGTCATTGCCCGTTGGGCAGTCCGGCTGGAGAGGCCTCGGTTCGGGGTGCGAACCGTGGAGGCCTTCCGGCCGGTGCTGATGCAGTGGTTGGAAAGGCGGCACGGGGTGCTCTCCTTCCGACTAGTGCAGGTGTTGACGGGGCACGGGAGCTTCGCCAAATACCTGCACAGGGTCGTAAGGAGGGAGAGTACACCGTCCTGCCACCACTGCGATTGCGACGAGGACACGGCGCGCCTCACGCTCGAGGCCTGCGCGGCTTGGGCAGTGCAGCGCCGTGAACTCGTCGCAATCATCGGTGCTGACCTGACGCTGCCGGCCATCGCTAGGGCGATGGTCGACAGCGTCGGGAACTGGGACGCGGTCGCAGCCAACTGCGAGACGGTGATCTCGCAGAAGGAGGCGGCGGATCGTCTGCGCGTGGAGCGCAGCCTCGATGAGGAGATCCGCCGCCGGCGACTGGGGCGGCAACTATCGCGGCGCAACTATCTGCGCCTCATGCCGCCCTAGCCGAGGCCGCGGGTGACGTGACCGGGGATTAGTCCGTCACCCGCCGAAAGGCCGACCGCGTGAGGAAAGACCGACGTCCTCCTAGAGGGGAGGACGTCGGTCGATGGGAGGGTACCCCGCGTAGGGGGTATTCCGTCGGGCCGACCACTGACGACAAGTAAACCTGCTCCGGTGGTCGGCCCAATGACGAAGGCGAGGTGGTTTTCGGGTGGGTTGCGGGCGTTGTGTGCTTAAGCCCCTCTGTCGCCCCGGACGGAGTGGTGCGGAGGCGCGCCGACTGCGACCCACCAAAAAAAAAAAAAAAAAGTAGTTTTATTTACAATGTGTAGTGCTCGCGTAAACATCAGATATCATAATGTAATTATATTTATATTTTTAAACTATCTTTTTAATTTACTTTAAAATAGCTCGTAAAGTAGAAATCTGATTTTTTATGTTACTAATGGAAATTTTAAGCTATACTTTAAGATAGTTTATTTTTTCTCATAAACTATAGGGATCAGCACTAGAATTCGATCTAAAAATTCTTCGTAGCTTTATAATTAACTAGCAATCCGCCCTCGCTTCGCTTCGGATTCAGTCGCCTTACGCGCGTAGTTTCCGTTCCCGTGGGAATACCGGGATAAAATATAGCCTATGTTACTCCCTGATATTATAGCTTTCCAATAATGAAAGAATTTTTAAAATCGGTCCAGTACTTTTGGAGTTTATTCGTTACATACAAAAATACAAAAATACAAATCTTTCCTCTTTATAATATTAGTGTATACTAGCTGACCCAACAGACGTTGTTCTGTTCAAATCTGTAAAAAAATTGAAAATTGAATTCTCCTTGAAATCGATTGCAGCGCCACCTACCTGTTCCAATTATTAATCTAAACCGAAGGGTTTGGATGTTCCGAATTATATAAAGATAGAAAAGTTTATATAGTCGAATAAAAGGTTAGGTACATTAGAAAGGTATATATATAAACGATAAGTTTTCTTAATTTTCTGCGCAACTTTCTATTTTTTTTTCCTTTTTTAAAATATTAGAAAACATAAAAAAAAGGTGAACGAAATCAGTAAAGGCGCAGCGGCGTCTGCGAGACCCCGGCGTGTTTTTTTTTTTGTGTGTGTAGCTGTTAGTCGCAGATGACCTTGACAGCTTAACGCGGTCAATGGGCGAGCGCGCATGGCTCTCAACCCGGTGCCCCGGCGTGCACTGCGCGCTGCATATCAAGCGGAGCGCCTCGACACAGCCACGAGAGGTGCGGGGGAGGTGTTTGCCTCTTGATCGTGTTCGGCGGAATCGTCGGACGAGACTTCACACACGGCGTTAAGCGATGTTGTTGGCATGTCAGTCCGTGTGTCGTCACCACTGCGCACTCGCCCTGATGATGACCATCGGACATGCTCGAAACTCGGGTCGATGTAATCGATCTCAGTACGTGAGTGTTTTTCCGTTATAGATATTATAATATGTATCAATCTCACGATAATTTTAATACTGAAATCGATAATTTCAATACTGAAATTGTTCTCAAGTTATGTTATTGTCCTACCCGAACAGCGCCACCTACCGGGTCCAATTGTGAATCTAAACCATCCTCGAATCCCCTTGAATACACACAAAAAATTTCGTTAACATTGGTCCAGTCGTTAAGGAAGAGTTCAGTGACATACACACGTACGCTTAAAATTTATATATAAAGATTATAAAAACAAAAACATTCAGAAATCTATCAGGAAATCGAAGATATGAGGGTTCTATGGTTTTCAATAATTTCTATGATATTAGGATTACAATGAAAAAAATATTGAGATGATTGTAAACCAGTGTGTCAACATACATGATTCTTTTCATAAAATATTTTAAAAGGAATTATTCAAATGGCGCCTTATGTTTTTGCGAATTTAAATATCTGCGATACTTTTTAGATGTCGTCTATTCGTCTCTGTGCCTAAATTGATTGGATAGACTTTGACAAATAAGGTATCATTTTATTCGTCTAGACTACCACTTGGCACTTTCTCTACTAGTTTGAAAAACTCTCGTGGGGAATGCTCATAGAAGTGGAGACTTAATAGGCCTCCCCACGGGAATACTACTTAGAACGCTCTTGTGCCACTTGCATCTAACGGTTCCCTACGACTTCCATGATATCGTCAGTCCACCTAAAAGGACTCATCCTATATGTTTGCCGATTCGTGGTCACCACTTGAGAAACTTTCTTTCCCATTAGTTTTAGAATTGATAATTAAGCGATATGGCCAGCCCATTGCCATTTTAACATGCTAATTCTTTAAGTTATGTATGTTACATCGGTTCTTTTACGAACTGCCGTATGCCGGATTATATCACGTGGAGGAATACTGAGAATAGTCCTCCATAGCACGTTGAGCGATTTTGAGTCTTTTATGAGGCCGACGTTTGGTAACTACGTTTTAGTGGCGTATGTCGTCGCTGGTAACACGCACTGGTTATAAACTTTTGTAAATATAATTACACACCGCCGTAGCCGACACTTGCAAACACCTCCTGCAAGCCCCAGGGGGCAGTTCTGAAAATAAGCACGCTGCCTCCATCGCCACCTTGCGGTAGCCGCGTACTGCCCTGACCGACATGGACATCTGCAGTCGCCACAAAAGAACCCAGAGTCAAACGGTCAGGGACGCCACCCACATGACTGCGCCGTACAAAGGCCATTACTACCAACCCTAATAACGAATTTTCCAAACTCAGTAACTCCGAATCCCTACGTGTTATGCACCTAATATTATACCCAGAATAACATAACAGTAACGAACACTGTGTGAAAATAAGGTGCAAATATCAAAAAAAAATTATGCAAAAAAGAAATTCCAGAATTCCATAAAACAAAATTATAACTTTATGATTATGATTTTTTAGCCTTTTTGATTTAAAAATAGCAAAATTATTAGGTTTATAGTATTATTATATATATATTATTATATTTGAATATTAAAAAAAAAAATAACCTCTGATGCAAAAAGAGGTGTGGTTTAAGTTTGATGTCGATCTCCGTCTATCAGTGTGTGTGTGTCTGTCTGTGGCATCGTAGCTCTCAAACGGAGGGGCCGATTTAGATGCAGTTTGTTTCATTTGAAAGCTAGTTTCCTTGCGGTGGTCCTTAGCTATTTTTGGTTAATATCGCTCCAGCAGTGTAAGTGTATCAGCTCCAAAATGATGTAATGGCGTATGATTACTCGATTACGTGCTTCACGCGTAGGGATGCAAACGATATATCAACGTTTCTGAAACATCGATGCTTGAATAAAAAAGACATAGTTGGCAAGCATTTATTATTGTAAAATATTTACTATTGTAAAACATTGATGTATTGATGTTAATTTATACGATATTTTGACATCGATGTTTTGTGTGCATGATTTAAAATGTATGGTAGTTTTAGCCGAGCCTGCGTAACAGTTTAGATAATCTATTTCTAAATAACTAAAAAAGAAGCTCATCACATCACGCAAATGTTGGTGTTTCAATATGCTTGATTAAACTGAAAGATAAAAGTTCATCGCATAGATCTCTAAAAAAACATAGATGTTTCGATACATCGCTGTTTTTAGGACGATGTTTGTTCAGAAACATCGATGTATCGATACATCGATGTTCTTGGTTTCGATATATGCATCCCTATACACGCGTGCCAGTATAATCATTAAATAATAATTAATTGATAATGCCCGTTGAAGAGAACGTAATACTTTTCTTTTTATTATTACTTTTGTCTCGGAGGGTTATTCAAAATTTTAAATCTTACTTATTTACACAAGAAATTAGAACATTTTTTTTCATTTTCTGTAAAAATTATAGGCAAAATTTAAAAAGCATAATTCCAGTTAAAAAAAAATTAAATTTTGATAAATCTATTAACCTTAAAAGTACCAATTTCCATTTAATTTCCATTTGTAACATATCAAAACAAATGTCCAATTTTCGAGATACGCATCGCGTTTTTATTTTTACTATTCAAACGTTTTGAATACTTTATAGTATTGTATTGTATTTTACTTTATAGTATACTTTATAGTATACTGTGAACTCGTCACAGTAGCACTTTATTATTTACAAATATAGTTGTATATATCTGCCCACTACAGTATTATTTATTAATTCCATCCATTTATCCTAACTATTGGCCGATCGACGGTCATTATTAGGTAAAGGCCTATTCACAAAGTGTTGAATCTCCATCGAATCATATGGCTTTATATCACCACGATCAGTAAGTGTTTTATAAGTTTCATAGGACAGATGATCTGGCTGATTCATTAGCTGATTCTTACTCTTATAGAAACCAACGCTCTCGTAGGCAAATAAAGCAGTAACATACTGTATACTCAATCCGGGCTAATAAGAAACTAGGTAAATTTTCCTCATGTTATGAAATAAAGGAACGTATATCAGCTGATATGATCATGTTAATAATAGTAGTTAATTCTATTTTTATTAAAGCAATACAGTTCACTAAGAAATTACTCCTTGTATTACAGGTTACTTTATGAACAGAGAATTAAACCACATAGATTAAACACAGGCACGGAACAACAATTTATGGATTATACATAAAAATGGTATTAAATACACTTCGCACCTTTAATCCAATACCGTCGCTAAACGAAATTTTTCGAGAAACTGTTTTAGTACCATCTAATTGCTGTGCACTGAATTTACACATTGCTTCAATTTATATATTTTAATTTCACTGAACTTTTTAAATTTTTTCGAAAATGTGTACGTCACTAATATTTTAAATTATTTTTATCCACTAATTAATAATATATAAAAAGAAAAATAAAATGTGTTTTAATAGGAATAATAGTTGTTAATAAAATAAAAATAAAAGATCATTATTCCTGAAACGCTAAAATACTCTTATTTATATTAGTTAATACTAGCAACCCGCCCTCGCTTCGCTTCGGTTATAGGTTATAGTCGTTTTACCCGCGTAGTTCCCGTTCCCGGGGGAATACCGGGATAAAATATAGCCTAGTTTATGCCTTGATATTATAGCTTTCCATTGGTGAAAGAATTTTTGAAATCGGTCCAGCCGTTTTGAAGATTATTCGGAACAAACAGACAGACAGACAGACAGACAAAAATTTTTTAATTGCTATTTTAGGCATAGGTGTCGTGCAAATAACCGTATGAGCATGAAAAAAGCCTATTATTTTGACATTACAAACAGACACTCCAATTTTATTTATTGGTATAGTTAATATTTGTCATAAATCTTTAAATAGCTCTGCTGTAAAATTGGCTTATTTAGGATAGTGACGGTATTGGATTAAAGGTGCATCTTGTTACTGGTCGATATGTTAACCACTAATGTCATGAAGTTGTCTATGAAAGCGTCCTCGTTTTATTGAGCTAGCTAGTTGTAATCATAACATACAAAAACCAGTAAAAGAAAACAGTAAATGTACTTAAACAATAATACCAAAAACCAATAAACACATCAGACAGTACATTGACTTTGAGTTATTCGTCGCTCTATTACGAAATGTTTTTACCTTAGTTATCGAACCATACATTTATATTTCAATGTACTAGGTATAACGTGATTAGAATTTATAAGAAATATGTATTTACTGTTTTATTTTACTTTGGTGGTAGACTAGTAGCATATTCAATCGAGAGTGGAAACCACCGCCCATGGAGCTCAGCAATATCAGGAGTCACCTACCTGCCTACCTTAAGAAAAGAACTTTACTTAAACCTTGTCTAAAGAAGGACATGTCATGGTGCTCGAAAAAAATCGCAGTATATGAATTCATTCCAGGCAGCATAGTTGAAGTGTATTCTGCTTTTGAGTGGAATAAATAGTTGTTATCACAAGCAGACGTTGGTATCAAGTCGGACATTTTTTTGGAGAAGTCCTCATAAATGAGTCGACAGAGCAAACAGACATACCAGAAATCTTACTCCAGCACTACTAACTACAAATTACCATCCATTGAAATGATCAATAATTCATACAGCACGTCCATTGTGCTAAACAGCCTAGTTAACTGTAGACCAATAACGCAATTTAATTTTATTAATGAACTGAGGGTATTGAGTAATTAATTCCTAGAAGCAAGTTTCAGTATTTTATTCTACGTTACTTGAATTCTATATGTCGCAGCGTCACTACTTCTGGCACCATATTTTAATAGTTTTTAAGAATCAATCGATTACGGAAACGTCAAGTATTATACTTGGGTGTGTTCGATACAACGTTGGCAATGATTTTTGATGTTTGTCGTTTGACCGTTAACATTTGAAATATTACCGAGCTTTCGTTATTGAGAGCGGTCCGTTGAATACTCAGTTGGGAACGAGACTCGAGAGCGATCGGTCGTTGTTGCTGCCAGGTTGTATCAAATTCACCACGTTTCCCTAACTTGTAATTTAGCTGTACGCATCCGCGTAATAAGTGGTTATTATAGAAAAGTGTTAACGCTAATTTTTGAATACAGTTTAAAAGTAGCCATCCGAAGTATTATTTTATCCCATCACGATGTGTGACCGATCTGATAGTAATGCGGCACGGCGCCAACCCTCGATATATATATATATATCGAAGGTTGGGGGCGGCCATGCTGTATCACTATCAGGTCGGTCACACATCGCGAGGGGATAAAATAATACTTCGGATGGCTACTTTTAAACTGTATTCAACAATTAGCGTTAACACTTTTCTATCATAACCACTAATTACACGGATACCGACAGCTATGAGAGACCATAAGCCGAAACCATATTGAAGAGATGTCGACCCTGGTGGTCAGTGGATCGGGACCCCAGCCACTCTTTATGATGAGCGTTGAAGTCTCCAAGAACCACCACTTCCGCTGATGGACACTGCTCCAATATTTCGTCAATCCCCTATTGGACGTTCTTAAATAACTGAATTGACCCCGGATCACTGCCATGGGACCTGTAGAGGCACGCATAGATGCGGGTAAGCCCTCCATAGCCTACGCGTAACCACAGGATTGACAGGTCACCATGTTCGAGGGCCTGAAGGTGGCGACAACAGATATCGCCCCGAATGAATACGCACACCCTGGCTTTACGACGGAAGGTATGCTCCAATTCGTAGCCGGGGTAATTTAGGTACGAAATATCATCCGGAGCACTTATCTGCGTCTCCGTTAAAAAGAGCTGGGCAGGCCGCGCCGTCTCGAGATGATGGTGGACGGCGTCGAGGTTGCTATGTAAACCCCTGATATTGCAAAAATCCACATCAAATGTGGATAAGGGGACCGCCGTGTAAAACCTTTTCTTTTTGTTTTTCCTATTCATGGTTTATTTTGAGAAGAGGAGGAAGGGAGTGTGAATATGTATAATGGGGTTCGGTGATACCAAAAAAAAAAGGGGCGGGACATAGTGCATGGTTGAGGGGTGAGTTTTATGAGGAGCTGATACGAAGCACGGAAGGGCCCCCGATGCCCCCCCGTGCGTAGCCGCCGAGGTCCACTCCGGTTTCCCACACCGGCACGACAACTACCCAACGGGATTTTCGCCGGTTGGTGGGACAGCCTCCCAGTGGGGATGGTCCTGGGTTCGGGTCCCCTACTGACCGGCAGGTGGCCGGCGGTGACCATTCCCATCGGGTCTCCCTGTACCCCATGTCAGCCCCTCATGCTCAATGCCCCGACCACGACTTCACCACTGCAAGTTTCAGGCATCACCAAAACCCACCACACACAGACACACCCAGAAAGTTGGGCTGTCGTATCTCTCGCTCGCCGAACGAAACGCAGCAACAAATTGCTACTACTCATACGTCGATTTTCTGCCCGACTGTGGTACTGCCCCGGACGGACCGGCCCGCGACTGCAGACAGAAGACTGTCAACAGCGTGGTCCTACCACTCTGAATCATTTTCTTCTTACACTGGCAATAAATTTGTAACAAAATGTGGGTCAATATTTAATAACCAATTTCTGTATCGGGTAGATAATTATAAATGTTCTGCAATAACGATGACTTGTTGGACGTGAGACATCTTAGTCCGCCCGTGAGCATGAACGCTGCAAAGTGTTCGAAACGTCGGGCAATCAAAAATCAAATACAAACGCGATAAAATCCGTAAAGTAGTTTTATTTAAAATGTGTAATACTTGCGTAAACATCAGAAATCATCAAGTTTTTATAACATACTAGCTGACTCTGCGAACTTCGTACCGCCATAATTTTTTCGTAAATATATTTTCAAAATTGCCGAAAATATAGTGTCTATAGCTGTTATTTACGTTTTGATATTACATGTCAGATACGCTTTTGTTATACCACGTTTCATAGTGACTTATATTCTCTTTGACGTTTTATGTTACGTCAAACGGGAACGCGATCGGGCGGGATTAAAAGTATCCTATGTCCGTCTCCTGGATCTAAGCTACCTCCCCACCAATTTTCAGCCAAATCGGTACAGCTGTTCTTGAGTTATAAATAGTGTAACTAACACGACTTTCTTTTATATATATAGATAAATTGTGTAATATCGTTATCAGTTGATAGTAAAAGTTTTAAAGTTAAAGTTTATTTTTGTCTTTTAAGAGCATTTAAATAAAAGCTTGTTTATAAAAAGTTTTTTTTACTTTTATTTTAGTTTCTACTTTTTAGTTATCGTTGTACACGTTCCTCAGTCTCTTCATCTCAATTCAACTTGAAGCTTACTTGTGCCTTACGAACCACAGTTCTGGATTTGATTTTAGAGTTATCCTCCTGCTAAGAGGAAAATTGAGCTACTATGCCATTCTGGTCAAAAGTGTTGGTGGGTGGGATAGGTTTTATTTTGAGTTTTCCTTCTCTTGCGGATGTGTTATATGCATATTAGTCATCTTTTAGGACCACTCTATACCACACGGTATAGAGTATTAATAACAAGATTTAATCTGTGAGTACCAGTAGCAAAGCTTAATTAAAAACTAACTCTGACTAAGCAACCTAGATGAGTCAAGGGAGCTTTAAAAGGTCTTAATATTATATCGTATCATAGCATATTTGTGTAATAACTGAGTTTCATTTTTCGTTTATGTTTTAAATATCTATAAATGATGTAACTTTTTAATTTAATTTCTTTAAATTCCATGTTGTGACGGAGTAAGAGTATAATTCACTACCCTTTATCTTGCTTGTGGGTGTCGTAAAAGATGACTAAGGAGTTTAATATTTTTATTATATCTATGAGATGCAAAAGAATCCTTCATCATCGCAGCCCACATATGTCCCACTGTTGGGCTCGGGCCTCCTCCACAATGGGAGGGAATTTGACCTACTATACTATGCTGGTCAGACATGTTGGTATAGGGTTTCATTTCGAGTTTTCCTTCTCTTGCACAGATCTTATGTGCATATTATATCCCTTAGTCGTCTTGTACGACATCCACGGGCAAGATAGGGAGTGGTAAATTGTATTCTTACTCCGTCACCACACGGATAGAGAAGAATCCTTATCCTTACTAATATTATAAATGCAAAAGTACGTTTGTGTTTATTGTTTGTTTATTTGTTACGCTTTCACGCTTAAACCATCGAACCGATTTAAAAAATTCTTTCACCACTCGAAAGATAAAGTATCAGGGAGTAACATAGGCTATATTTTATCCCGGTATTCCCACGGCAACGGGTACTACCCGGGTAACGACGACTTAAACCGAAGTGAAGCGAGTACGGGTAGCTAGTCTTGATATAAAACCCTAGACCAATCTGCCTGACCAGCACGATATAGTAGACCATTAGCCCTCCTAGTATGAAAAGGATTTAATCCCAGCACTGGAACATATATGAGCTCAAATGAAATGATGTAGATTAAGTCTTAGACTGCCAGAGTGTTACCAAAATCAAAGCATGTTTATATTGTATTTGGGTCATAATATATTAATAATTCAATACACATAAACAAAAATATAAACATACTGTTATACTGTAATGGTTCCGGACTTTATTATGGACTAGCAACCCACCCTCGCTTCGCTTCGGTTTCAGTCCCCTTACCACATAGTTCCCGTTCCCGTGGGAATCATCATCATCTTGCTCTTATCCCAATTACTTGGGGTCGACGCAATATGTCATCTGTTTTGACATATTGCAAAAAGATTCGGCAATGACTTTTATGACCGGCCGCCTGCCTGACGTCAACCCTCCTTGGGAGTGTAATCGTTGACCCAAATGGTACCAGATGGAGTTGGTCCGGGTCAATCTAGGGCTCTTAGTCGTCTTTTACGACACCCACGAGCAAAGCAAGGTTTGGTAGTATTCGAAGCCGCTACCACACAGCACCCCCGTGGGATAAAATGGAACGAATCGTTCCATGAAATCAAATGAAATGAATCGTTCCCGTGGGAATACTGGGATAAAATGTAACCTATGTTATTCCCTGATATTATAGTTTTCCATTAGTGAAAGAATTTTCAAATCGGTTTGGTGGTTTAAACGTGAAAGCGTAACAAGTAAAACTTATTTTCGCATTTATAATATTAGTAAGGATATATGGGCTGTTTAAAAAATAAATTTTCAAAATACAAATACATGTTCATACTCGAATCCGTACTATGTTCTGAAAAGTTTAGTTAATTTCAAACTCATTATTACGACGCTAGAAAAGATTAACTTGGAAAATAGATGAGAACTGTTCCACTGAGCGGCGCTAATAACACTCGTAACCGCAACCGCCGACGCTATGCTTAATTTATCAAGCGCCATTTCCTTAAAATTATTAATTACTTTTTGTTGATTTAGTATTTCACATGTTTTGTAACATTGTGAATCCTAAACTAGTTACAATTAGAAGGCAGGACTTCAAACCAACATCTTTTTTAAATTCGTTCTTATGATTTACCATTTATGCTATTCTAGGTAATCCTATAATAGCAATACATAGTTGTTGAACATTATGTTTACCTTGGACAAACAGAACAGTTTGTCAGTCAGAAATTGGATGATAATGTGATACTATCTTCAGAGCGGCGACGGAGTAAGGATATAATTCACCACCCCTCTGTCTTACCCATGGGTGTAAGTAAAAGACAATAGAGGTATATGTTATGTAGATAACATCTATACAAGAGAAGAAATACTTGAAATAAAATTCCATAGCAATTCGTGTGACCAGCGCGGTGTAGGTCAATGATTGACATTGCGTAGAAAGCCTTAGCCCAGTGGACAGTGGACGTATATATAATACTAGCAATCCGCCCTCGCTTCGCTTCCGTTATAGTTTATAGTCGTTTTACCCGCGTAGTTCCCGTTCCCGTGGGAATACTGGGATAAAATATAGCCTAGTTTACGCCCTGATATTATAGCTTTCCATTGATGAAAGAATTTTTGAAATCGGTCCAGGCGTTTTGGAGATTACCCGAAACAAACAGACAGACAGACAGACAGACAGACAGACAAAAATTTTTTAATTGCTATTTTAGCCATAGGTGTCGTGCAAATAACCCTGTGAGCATGAAAAAAGCCTATTATTTTGACATTACAAACAGACACTCCAATTTTATTTATTGGTATAGATATAGAATAGATATATTCATCATCATTAATCTGCTCATATAGAGCCCACTGCTGGAGCCTCCTTGAAAATAGGAGAGTAATTAACTTACTTTACCACGCTGGTCAGACAAATTGGTATAGGATTTTATTTTCGAGGTTTTATTTTTCTTGCACAACTGTTATATGCATATTGTGTTCCTAAGTCATCTTTTACTACACCTACAGGCAAGATGGTGATGGATTAATGGATTATATTCTTATTCCAACGCCACATAGATGACATTACTATGATAATTTTTATTTTCCAACAAACTTACCATCTCAAATACTAAATCGAGTTCAAAAGTTAAAAACCCTTAGTGAAGTAATTATGTAAAACTCGATCAATCGACTTGTTAGGCTTCAGTTAATAGACTTAACAGCGCTTCTGAAATTCTGATGTCAATTAGTACCGATGTTCTAGACTAAAGATAATTACTATATCAGACAGTAATGGAATAGATAAGTAGGTACATTAATACAAATTATACCTAGGTAAATATATAGGTATTACTAATATTGAATTATATTCTTTACGAGCAACTCGCCCTCGCTTCGCTTCGGTTTCAGTCGCCTTACTCGCGTAGCTCCCGTTCCCGTGGAAATACCGGCATAAAATATAGCCTATGTTACTCCCTGATAGAGATGAGAGCACCCGAAAGGGTATGCCATCGGGGCGACTACTGAGGACAAGGAACTCGGCACTGGTGGTCGGCCCAACGACGAAGGTGACGTGGGTACGGGTGAGTTATGGGCCCGCGCGCCGTCCTTTCGTCGTCCCAGATTGAATGGACGGCGTGTGCGCTTACCATAGCAAACCTATAAAAAATGTTACTCCCTGATATTATAGCTTTCCATTGGTGAAATAATTTTTGAAATTGGTTCAGTGGTTTAAGCGTGAAAGCGTAACAAACAAACACATAAACAAAACTTTGCAATTTCGCATTTATAATATTAACTAGCAACCCGCCCTCGCTTCGCTTCGGTTTTAGTCGTTTTACTCGCGTAATTCCCGTTTCCGTGGGAATATCGGGATAAAATATAGCCTAGTTTACGTCCTGATATTATAGCTTTCCATTGGTGAAAGAATTTTTGAAATCGGTCCAGTCGTTTTGAAGATTACCCGGAACAAACAGACAGACTGACAGACAAAATTTTTTTAATCTGTATTTTAGGCATAGGTGTCGTGCAAATAACCGTGTGAGCATGAAAAAAGTCTATTATTTTGAAATTATAAACAGACACTCCAATTTTATTTATTGGTATAGATAAGGATGTCATTATCATAAAGCGGTTATAGTAGAATTCGTCATCATTTCAACTCATGTCCGTCTCACAGCTGCGCTCGAGCCTAATCCATAAAAGAAGAGAAATTGACCTATTATACCCTGTTGTAATACCAGGGTTGGTAGCCCAATCCGCCTAGAGGGTTTTATTTTGAGTTTTCCTTCTCTTGTATAGAATGTTACCTGCATATCCCTTAAATGACATTTTACGATGACCACGGGCAAGAATGTGAATTATATACTTATACTGTCACATACACATAGATTCACGCCTCTTTCCTATAGGGGTAGGCAGAATCTACTTTCCTCCACTTGCTACGATCATGAAATACCACTTTCGCCTTCTCCAAATTCATGTAACTCCACATGCATGTTTTTGACAACATGAACGTTTATGTATTATTCTTAAAATTAACATACGTAATGTGCAATAATTTTCATCGCATTCGTCATTGCATCATCCCACATACGTCTCAATGTTGACCTTGGGCCTCGTCCACAATGGGAGGGAATTAACCTACCATACCATGCTGGTCAGAGATGTTGGTATTTTTTTGTTATGGGTGGGCTATGGTAAGCGCACGCGCGGTCCTGTCCGTCCGGGGCGATGAAAGGATGGCGCGCGAGCCCATAACCCACCCGTACCCACGTCACCTCGTTGTTGGGCCGACCACCGGAGCAGATGTGACTTGTCATCAGTGGTCGGCCCGACGGAATACCCTTTCGGGTAACCTCACCTCTCGACGTACTGGGACGTCGGTCGCCATCGCGCGGTCAGCCTCTCTGCGGGTGACGGACAATTCCCCGGTCCGATCACCCGCGGCCTCGGCTAGGGCGGCATTAGGCGCAGATACTCGCGCCTGCGCCGCCCGAGTCGCCGGCGGCGGAACGTGTCGCCGAATAGGAGCTCTACTCGCATACGATCCGCCACCTCCTTCCGTGAGATTACGGCCTCACAGAAGGCGGCGACTGCGTCCCAGTTCCTGACGCTGTCGAGCATTTCCCTGGCGATGGTCGACAGCGCCAGGTCCAACAGAAAGAAGTCTAAGAGATATGTTGAAATTTCATAAATTGTTTAGAGTATGCAATTTATTCAATACTAACAACCCGCCCTCGCTTTGCTTCGGTTTCAGTCGTCTTAACCGCGTAGTTTCCGTTCCCGTGGGAATACCGGAATAAAATATATATTATTGTTACTTCCTGGTATTATAGCTTTCTATTGGTGAAAGAATTTTTGAAATCGGTTCGGTGGTTTAAGCGTGAAAGCATAACAACAAACAAACTTACTTTGACATTTATGATATTAGTAAGGATTTATTTGTATAGACAATGCACTTAGCGTACTGTTGGTGCAGTCTTTGATTACTGGTATCCCGCCCATTTGGCGTAAGTGAAATACGTGTACGGCATGTTATGGATTGGTGCACCACTTCTATGGCCATATCAAAATGGCCATATAAAAAAAAAATCAAAATTATTCTAATTTATATAGGTATAATTCTATTCTATATATAATTCTAATATAACATTCTATATATAATTCTAATAATACAATTTCTTATTGTTGTAAAGGTTTGTTAATTGGATTATTTTTAAAATGTTTTTTATGTTTTTTATTCTATTATTTATAATAAATTAATAATTATAATTAAATATATTACTGTCATTAAAATTAAATGAATATGGAGATTGATGTAACTAACCACTGACTTGTAACTATGTTATCAATAAAGAATACAATACTATACTACTATACTATCATGGCTTGTCCTCAAAGAAAAATAGGTACTTTTGGGCTGCCGTGGCGATGTATTGCGTCAAATATATTTTGATGAGCCACGCGTTGATGGATTTGTCGTCATTATAAGAAACAGGAATGCCTGCGTGATCTTGCATTTACGCGATAGTACTAACAGTATCCTGAGTGTTTAAGCAGATTGATGGGATGGACCCCGCTGATTCAAAATTCATTGGTTTCGTGCAGATTTTAGAATAAAAATATCTGGTTGACCGAGCTTTGCTCGGTATATTTTTGTTACATTTTTGCCGAATTTATTTAGATACCCTCGTATCTGCCTCCTATCATGCCTTTTAAGTTTTGTCGTTTGAAGAAAAAACACAACTAGAACCTTATAGTACTTTTTATTGTTTTTGAAAGTATTCGCCACGTAGCTTAATACACTTTTCCATCCGCTCAAACCAGTTATTATAACATTTATTCCACTCTAAAGTGGGGGTGTTCAAAATGGCTAACTTGAAAGCGTCGACTGCTTCTTCACCGGACTGGAACCTTTGACCACGAAGACTTTTCTTAATTTTAGGAAATGTAAAGAAATCGTTAGGGCTTAGGTCAGGACTGTATGGAGGATGGTCAAGAATTTCTACTTTTTCCTGCTTCAAATATTCAATCGTTTTACGAGCGCTGTGTTATCTTGCGTTGTCTTGGTGCAGGATGATGCGTCGCTTTGAGTTAGATTTTCGAAGTTCGGCGATGACTTGTGGTAAACAAACTGTGGTATACCACTCTGCGTTAACTGTTCTACGATCTTCAAGTGCAATAGTCGCAATATAGTCGGTTTTTCCAAGAAACGTGGCCACCATCTTCTTTGAAGTACTTCGAAAACGAACAACTTTAGTCGGCTTTGGCTCGTCTTGTAAGACCCAGATTGTAGATTGTTGTTTGGAATCAGGATTGTAGATCCAAGATTCTTCACCACTGATGATGTCGTAGACGTGATTTGACTCTCCTTTGTTGAACCTTTGCAGAGTTTTCTTACACCATCTGATGCAGGCCGCCTTGTGATCGTTGGAAAGCAGATGCGGTATCCAACGGCAAACTAGCTTTCTCACACCAAGCGCTTCATGCAAGATCTTCTGAATGGTTGTCTCTGAGATGCCTAATAGAGCCTCTATCTCTCGATATGTCACATGACAATCTTCGAGAATTAGTTGTCTCACAGCAATGATGTTATCTTCAGTGAAGGCGGATTTTGGGCGTCCTTCGCGAGATTTGTCACTAACACTAGTATGTTCACGCTGGAATTCTAAATACCAGCGTTCGACACTCCGCAGACATGGGGCTTCATCACTGAACACAGTTAGCTCTTCAAAACACTGAAGCCGTGTCAGGCCTCTTCTAAAGTTATAGAAAATTATTGCACGAACGTTTTCCTTAGAAAGGTTCATTTTCATACGTAACCTGACAGATCCCAATCGACGCTGTGATTAAACAATAGAATTAATCCTAATACTTACAACTGTTTTGAGATTCCAAATTTAAACACATTCGAATACAGAATAGTTCCAAATTTAAAATTGCCGGGAAATATGGAAACGACAGAACTTAAAAGGCATGCCTAGTATATATTAATAAAAAATCAAAATGAAATAATGAAAAAAATATCAAAATTACAAAAACAGAATAATAATAGCACCAAAATTCGATCCCACGCTGTTTGAATGCCAAAACGAAATAAAGAGAAAACTGGAGAACTTCCCAACTGAGCTATTGTCACTCTTGACAACGACGATGAAATTCGAATTCCTATTCAAAGAAGGTCAATAACATTTTATGTCCTTGTACTGATTAGCTAAAATCATCGACAAAACAACATTTGCTATAAATAAAACCTAGCTAGATCGATTTTTTGGAGCCGTTTCCAAGATATATATATATATATATATACACACATAAGAATTGCTCGTTTAAAGATATAAGATAATATTTAACGCTAGTTTGTAAAAAAACATGTATATATTACTAAAATCTTTTTTATTATGCTCTGTACTAAAAAAAGAATCCTTGTCTTGCAGGAGCCTTCACAAATATATAATTTAACGGACACAAATTACATCTAGAACAACAATTTATGGATGGCACAAATTGTTGACCAACTTGGGATTCGAACCCGTGACACTGGCGTGATAAGTATCTTAACCACTATTCCATCTATGCAGACACCTGTGGACCTTATGTGTTGTGTGGCTAGGAATACTACCAAGCCTAATGTTACTTGTGGGTTAGTATAAGAGTAATAATTATACAGTGTTTTACCAGCGATGACTTACGGCACTGAAACGTGCTCTCTAAATGTGGGCCTCATAAAAAAGTTCAAAGTCGCTCAGCGTGCTATGAGGGCTATGCTCGGTATTTCTCTACGTGATAAAATCCGAAAAACGGTGATTCCTAGAAGAACAGGTGTAACTGAGATAGCCCACAGAATTAGCATGTTGAAATTGCAATGGGTAGGCCACATTGCTTGTCAAACCGGCAACCGTTGGGAAAGAAAGGTTCTTGAGTGGCGACCACGAATCGGACTGCGCTGCGTAGGACGAGTTAGTCCCCACTAAGTGAACTGAAGACATTCTCAAAGTCGTAGGGAACCGTTGGATGCAAGTGGCGCAGGACCGTTCCGAGTGGAATTCTCGTGAGGAGGCCTGTGTCCAGCAGTGAATGTCTGTAGGCTGATGGATGGATGGATAAGATAATATAAGATGACTAAGAATTATATCGACTTGACCAACTCTATTTGATCACATGTGTTTCACAATTACATTTTCGACCGATATCTATACTACCAACACTTAGTAAAGTATTTGAGAAAATTATATTTGAACAGATGTTGAGTTATTTTAACAAACATGGTATGTTCCACAAAAATCAATTTGGTTTTACTAGGAATTGCTCTACTATTGATGCGGGTGTAGAACTATTAAAAAACATCTCGGCCTGGGAGGAATCGCACGAGGCTTTGGGCATCTTTTGCGATTTATCTAAGGCATTTGATTGTGTTAATCACGAAACTCTTATCAAAAAACTACAGCACTATGGGATCAGGAAGAACGCTCTGGAACTTATAATTTCCTATCTAAGTAACAGAATTCAGAGAGTCGATGTTAATGGTGCACGATTATCTGGTTCTGTTATCAAAATAGGCGTTCCACAAGGGTCAATACTGGGGCCATTTCTGTTCCTTGTATATATTAATGACTTACCCTATTACGTAGGGGACAATCAAAACACTGTATTGTTCGCAGATGATACTTCTTAACTATTTAAAATTAAAAGACAAATGCTTAATTATGACGATGTGAACAATGCACTGTCTAAAGTTGTTCATTGATTTAATTCTAACAATTTAGTTCTTAATGAGACAAAAACCAAATGTATTAAATTCACTACACCCAATGTGAGACAAGTGGGCACTAATGTTGTAATGAATAGTGTGGCTCTGGACCTTGTGGAATCAACCACATTTTTAGGCGTCACTATAGATGCTAAACTCCAACGGGGACCTCAAATTGAGAAACTGTCAGGTAGGCTCAGCTCTGCAGCTTATGCGGTAAAAAAAATTCGCTTGTTAACCGATATTGAAACAGCCAGAATAATTTATTTCGCTTACTTTCATAGTCTTATGTAATACGGCATATTACTGTGGGGTTGCTCCGTAGAATTGAATAGAATCTTTGTTTTACAAAAAAGGGCTGTCCGCGCGATTTATAATTTAGGCCCAAGAGTATCACTAAAAGAGAAATTTAAAGAAGTGAATATTCTGACTGTTATATCCCAATATATATACGAAAATGTTTTATATGTAAAAAAAATATAGGTAAATTTGAAAAATATAGTGACATTCATCATGTAAATACCAGGAATAAACACAAATTAGTTGTACATAGTACTCGTCTTCAGCGAGTTGACAGGTCTTTCATGGGGCAAAGTATACGCTTTTACAACAAATTACCGAATAATATCCGAGATATGCCAGTGAATAAGTTCAAAAAAGCAATCAAGAGTAGATTTTATTTAAAAGGTTATTATAAAATCTCAGATTATCTTGATGATAACTCGGACTGGCAATGAGCAGCTCCTCATACAGGAATTTCCTCATTATTACAATGATAATTACGCTTACGTTTATTATTATTTTTCTTTTATTGTTGCTACTATAATTGTAAAGTGTAGCGTGTTTTGTCAAACGATTTTTTTGATTGGATCTGTGTTTTATGTTTATGGCAAATAGTATTGGTGATGCTCACTGAAGGGTCTTCTAGCGATAGCTATTAGGAGCGGGTCACTCCCTTCCCTCCATTACGGTTGAGGGGAGTGATGGCTGCTCTAGTAGTTAACTCGTGATCGGGTGCCGCTTGCGGGATCTGGTCCAACCATAATTTTTTCATTACATTTGTGATTATTATTATATTTGTGAACTATATTATAGGTATAATATTTCTAATGGCATTACACTGGAACTATTAATAATGTTGCATAATGCAGGTTGTAAGATGTAATTTTATTTAAAAGAAATTAGAAAAATAAATAAAAAATAGACAATCCCGCTGAGTTTCTTGCCGGATCTTCTCAGTGCGGTCACGTTCCGATCCGGCGGTAATTATAACTTTAAGAAAAATGTAAAAAAAATGACAATATGTAAGTGCCTCCACGGGGTTTATACATAATAAATGATTTGAATTTGAATTTCCAAGCAGGGATCAGCCAATCATAAAACTATTGGCAATAACTTTTAATATATGTACGACGAAGAAACAGTACTTATGCGTCGACCCTAAGGAATTAGGATAAAAACAGGATAATGATGATGATAATCAATATACCTGAAAATAAATATTTATTATTATTACTAGCTGACCCAACAGACGTTGTTCTGTTCAAATAACACCGCAGCGCCACCTACCGGGTCCAATAGTGAATCTAAACCATTCTCGAATCTCCTTGAACACACACAAAATATTTCGTCAACATCGGTGCAGCCGTTTAGGAGGAGTTCAGTGACATACATACGTACACAAGAAATTTATATATACAGAAGATAAACTTGTTGATGTTTAACATATAGGTACATAAGTAGAAATAATTTACTCAGAAACATCTATTCCGTCCGTCTTCTTAGGATTCGAATAACGTGTCGTAGTCTGTTTAAAAATTCATTAGAAAATAATTTCTTCCGGACGTTATAAACAGGTCCTTATTAGATAGAAATTACAAGCAGACTCAAAAGAATAATTTGCGGAACGTACCAAAAATTATCCAGCATTTGAATCTAATCCATAATATACGGCACCAGAGCTAATTGCTAGTACCAATACACTATTTATGGATTTTATTGTACGTTAACTGCTTACGTAATCCTTATTTATTTTCAATTTATCTAGAATACGGGCACGTGACCCATTACAAACTGTTCAGCGCTTTGTGATTAAAATGTACGGATTTAAGACTGCGTTTGACATGCCAACGTTGTTTTTTTATTGCTAAAGGCTTATATAATAACGTACAATGTAACAGCAATAACTCATTTCTCACAAGCTTATTATTTAAGGTTTAGAAGGTCTTACAGGGTACAATATTCTACACATGAATATTAAGAACCTTGTTCTGTTTCATACGTTATAATTATCACGGACTATTTGTAATGCATAATGAATGCGAAAATTAAAAAAAGGATGTTTATGTGAATAGTTTCAAAATATCGTCATAATCATTACTTTTTATTTTATTTTATTTATTACTTCATGTATTGAGTACAATGACGGACTTAATGCCAAAGGCATTCTCTACCAGTCAACCATAGGTAGTGCAGAGATAATTATTGGCAGGCACATGTGTCGAGAAAGAAAGTCATATGATTAAAAAAGACAAGGTAATACATAAGAATATACAAGAATACATAATACATACCAAATATACATAGATAAAAAACACATAAATACGATATATATATAAATATATAAAATATATATAAATATATACATACATAGTATATATACATAATTATACGAATATTATATTATATAAGTTGCGATGATTCTGCTAATTCATTTAGGAGATGTAAACGAACTCTTTTCTTGAATGTGTGACGGCTAGTAGACATTCTGATGTCCAGAGGTAGCGAGTTCCAGAGGAGAACCGCCTGGACAAGAAAGGAAGAATGAACACGATCGGTATGGTGAGATGGACAAAGTAGCAGCAGATTGTTGGCGGAACGCAGGTTTCTGTTGTGATTAGTGGAGAGGTATTGAAATAAACAAGATAGGTAGCTAGGAGAATTAGGAGAATTAAGAATAGAGTAGAGCAGAGTAAGGGCGCGCATACTACGGCGTTGGCGAATATCAAGAAAATTTAGTTGAGAACGATAAGAGGAAATATGGTCATACTTGCGAAGATTAAATATGAATCGAATGCAGTTATTGAGAAGACGGTCTAGTTTATTAAGAAGATCTGCATTCAGGTCAAAATAACACACATCAGCATAGTCGATTAGGGGAAAAATTAAGGTTTGAACAAGCGTTGTTTTAGTTCTTACCGGTAAAAAGTGTCTCAACCGATTAAGAGCACGCAAGCTACTGATGACTCGCTGACTTGTTCTGGCGACGTGAGTTCTCCAGCTGAGAGTAGAGTCTATGTACAAGCCAAGGTCTTTGACAAAAGGGGATAGTGGTACAATAGAACCGTTGTACGATATAGAAGGGAGAGGTATGACGTCTACTCGGCCTATTATACGCTGACTACCCACAATTATCGCTTGGCACTTAGTAGGGTTTACCGTCAGCCCGAACCGGTCACACCAGCTTTTTATGTAATCTAAATCCCTATTTATCTTGGCGATTGCTAATAGGATATCTTCCACGCTCACTTGACAGTACAGTTGCAAGTCATCGGCATAAAGATGATACGAACACTGAAGATTATAAGTACTTCATGTTGTTGAGCTCAAAGCTTCTCCATAAGAGGAAAAAAATTTACCTATTATATCACGCTGGTCAGACGTGTTGGTATAAGATTTTATGACGAGTTTGCCCACTCTTGCATAGATGTTACCTGTATATTATACCCCTTAGTCATCTTTTACGACACTCATGGACGTCATAGAGTAGTAAAATATGTTTTTACCCCGTAACTACATAAATAATAACCTTTAAAACTGTGATATTATGGTGTTGTCGTCGATGTCGTCTTATACAACTTCCACGGGCAAGATGATGAATTGTATTCTTACTCTGTCACTAAACGAGAAGTTTATATTTTAACTATTATATTTTTGATAAAATAATATGAATTATCTATCTTGCTCGTGGATGTCGTAAAAGACGACTAGGGATATAATATGCACATAACATCTGTGCAAGAGAAGGAAAACTCGAAATTAAACCCTGTACCAACATGTCTGACCAGCATGGTATAGTAGGTCAAATGCCCTTCCATTGTGAGGGAGGCCCGAGTCCAACAGTGGGATGTATGTGGGCTGCGATGATGATGATGAATATGAATTTATCACGCTTTTAAACCATCCAGAAGAAATAAAATACTAATTGATAGTGAAAACCACATCAAAATTCCTTGTGAAGTTTAGAAAATCTAAGTGTTTATAAGGACAAACAGCACAGTATTAGAAAGCTTTGTTTTGAACTATGAAAAGATGGAACAATTATTAAACACGACAAAATAATGATAAAATAAGTAACATAGTCATTTAATTACAGCTTCATATAGAAACAATTCTTGTTAAATTATCATCATCATTTCAGCCCATATACGTCCTACTGCTGGGTTCGAACCTCCTCTAATAAAGGAAGCAAATTGACCTAATATACTATGCCGGTCAGATGGGTTGGTATAGAATTTTATATTGAGTATTTCTTCTTTTGCACCAATATTGTATGCGTCAATCTTTAATGACACCCATGCATAAGATAGGGAGTGGTGAATTGTATTCTTACTTCGTCATCACACATAATTATACGCTTTAAATTTTATAACTAAAATGAAATTACATCGTAATTATCTGAACTGAAATGTAATATCAACAGCAATACACGGATGTGAAAAATTCCATTGTGCTACCCGTAAATATGAGATGAATTTGAGTTATTTATATCTCTTGGAAATTAAATTACCGCGTAGAATATCGGCGGTATAAATATATTTTTACGGAAGCAATATTTATAATCAAACAAAAAGAGAAACCGGAAAAGTAAAAAGATTATTATAGGGCTTTTATCGGCAAATTTGCTTCAAAAATTCAATATTAACCTATAAATACATCATGACGTTTGTTAAGATATTCATTGTCATCTTATTTTATCGCATTTTGATGTGAAACATCTTTTGGCGAGGATGAACCTAATCATTGGCGTGGTGTAAAAAGCTCTTGGCGTTACGACGTCACACTATATGACGGAATATGCGAAGGTAAACCTAATTGATGTAGCATAGCTATTTTTTTTTTTTTGTTGTGTGGTTAGTCGCAGATGACCTTGACAGCTTAACGCGGTCAATGGGCGAGCGGAAGGCTCTCAACCCGGTAAGTAAGTTAAGCGAACATCGCCCGAGGGCTCCCCCTGTGGGGAATGGACCTCGGCTCGGGGCGTCGCTGAGAGCAAAGTGGGTGTGGCCACGTTTAGGTTTGTGACTTTTACGCGACGCGGTTTTCGACTTCGACGGCGAGGCCGATACCGCGGAGTTTTATTTGTTATAGCTGCGCGAGCTGTGTAGGCCCTTTCTTGGGCGATCGAGATGGCGTCATCCTCTTCTTCAAGAAGATGACGAGGACGTCGGATCGCGGATATTTTTGAGGGGACGTAGTTTACCGCCCCAACCACTAGTGGATTGGGGTGAGTCGTGGTCTAGCGTAGCGTTAGGGCCACGCTATTTATATGTGCATACGTAGTCCATACGTAGTAGTGTGTGAGTGAGACGGAGTGACGCGACGTTGTGCGCAAGCGCCTACGCCTGTGCGCTATCTCTCTCGCTGCACTGAACTCGCATACCTATAGTGTTGGGCGGAGGAACGCCGTGAACTCGTCGCAATCATCGGTGCTGACATGACGCTGCTGACCATGGCTAGGGAGATGATGGCCAGCGTCAGGAACTGGGACGCCGTTGCCACCGTCTACGAGGCTGTCATCTCGCGGAAGGACGTGGCGGACCGTATGCGGGAGGAAGGACTCCATGCGGACACGGTCCTCAGCTGGCGACTGGGGCAACGCGCGCGCGAGTACCTGCGTCTGATGCCGCCCTAGCAGAGGCTGCGGGTGACTGGACCGGGGATTTGTCCGGGCACTCGGGACGTCGACGGAAGTCAAGGGACTCTGTACCGGTGATCGGCCCAACGTCGAACGCGACGTTTTATACGGATGGGTTACGGGTGTGCGTGCTTACGCCCCTCTGTATCCCCGGACGGAGCGGAGCGAAGAGTGCACCGACCGTAACCCACCCCCAAAAAGAAAAACCTATAGTGTATTAATGAAAATAAATGTTTATTGAATAAAAATCATCACATTCTGAAAAAAAAATCGTATTATTTTATTAATAGTTTATGCCATATTAGTTCTTGTCGTAATCTGTTCTTTTATGCATATATTTGTACAAAATAACTTCGATGTTTCATGTCTGCCAGGCGTCCTGAGCGATGGCTTCCTTTTTTAATACAGTGAAATCTTATATAACGAAATATAATAATATAACGAAATAATGAAAATATTGATATAGTTTGTTTGCGAATGTCACAGAGGAAGATGAAAATGTTATAGAGAAGCCATTATTTATGTTTTTTTTGCTATTAATAATATTTTCTTATTTATTTTAAATACAACACCTTCCACTACAGAAATAATCCTTGTATTGCCTCTTTGGGGTATTTACAAACATATAATTAATTAATTCAGACTCTGAACAACAATTTGTTGATCGCACAAAGTGTTTTCTTGCGGTTGGGGTGGGATTCGAATCGCCTGACACTGGCATGGTAGGTCTTATCTTAAACACTACGCCATCTATGTAGCCATTATCCCAGTAGCAACATTAATACTTGATAAGATGATTTTCAAGTTTATTTTCCCCTAAAAATATATATCAAGATTAATGTTTCCATTAAAAATTTGCCAAGACCAGCCATTGGCTGGTTTAATTGTAAAGCGCATGGGCACTACTTCCGCTTTTTAAAGCTTTTCCTCGATTTTTGAACCCTCATAACTTGGGTTTAGACTAGACTAGATATATAAAATTTTACGGGATATATTGTTAACAGCTGACTTATTAAACATTGAATGTTTTTGATTGCATAGCTTTTAAAGTTTTAATTTATTTTATTGATTTAAAAATTTTTACTGTTGTCACTGACTCATTGATGATTCTTGAAACTTTCAGAGTATTGCCGAGAAAGCTGAAATTTAGGTGTTAGCTGGTCATAGTAACGGACAGTTAATAAATGTTTCACCTACACCCATGTGACGATCACGAGTCTGATATTTTTTGACACTGCCATGGTTCCGTCTTGGCAACATTTTTCATGAAAATGTTTTGATGAGCTTACTGTTTAAAACACGTATATCAACACGTCACCTAGTGTCAAATACTTTAAATGCTGTAGATAATGTTAAGTAAAAATAAAATAACCAAAAATAATATCCCATCTGAACGAATTGCTATAAATGTCATTAGTTTCACAAAAAAAAATGTCAGTAATTTTCAGTGAGGAAATGGCTACCGTCCGTGTGGTGAAGGCATAAAAATTCAATTCACCAACCCCTATGTTGCCTGTGGGTATCATAAAATAAACTAATCGTATAATGAAAATAAATTTTATGAAACAGTATGAAGATCGTAACTCAACCATGGATTGTACACAGGTGCGAAACATGTCTTTATTTTCTGGTGGCGAATATAGGCTTTTCTTGATTTTTGATTTTCTTGATTTTCGTTATGCCTTTTAAATTAAAAATGTTTAAAATCAAAGTTACCCAATATTAACAATGTGAAATAAGAAATAAGATTTTTGGTTTCCCGATGCCTCAAATATACCTTAAAAATCCTTTTCAGCATTCGTGATCACGGGAAGATTATCAAGAATATTCATAATAATTTCCTACATTGCATTTAAACAATTAGGAGCTATGTATAATGAAATAGAATTTTGTCGATTTCTTTTTTTACTGAATTGGATTTAATGATCTCTAATATAGTATGAGTAATGAATATTACATGAGGTGATCATGAACGCTGTAAAGTATTCGAAATATCGGGCAATCAAAAATCAAACGCAATAAAATCCGTAAAATTTTATTAATTCAAGCTTGATCCAGTAATATAATTATTATTTCATCTTGGCTCATAGACGTCCCACCGCTGGGCTCCTCCTCCATAATAGGAGGGAAATTAACCTTCTATATGCATATTATATACCTCAATTCTTCTACCATAAAAAGCTGTGAGATCCATGTAATACGGTTAGTTTATTCGGTCCCTACCTAAGGGACTCTCTGTCTTAAGTTATTACGTAATTAGCTAATCTAACAACATCTTCTAATGACCAAATCAATATTAAACATCTTTTATGTTTTAAATTGAATAGATTGACTTGGCTATCGCATGAAAACATAATGTACCTCATAAGTACATATTATATAAACTAGATTGTTTAAGGAACGAGAAAATGATAACAATATATGTAATTATTTTTTAATAATAATTACATCGCATTATATCTAAAAGTGCTACATCTGTAATACATTATTACAGCAAAAATATTCTTATCAACAACAAAACAAAAGTGAAATAAGAAATTAGCGAAACGTAGCTGGTAATAAATATGGCTATTAAACAAGCAGAAAATAGGAAATGTGGTCGCGTGCTACGTCCATTCTTCCATTTTCACCTCGTTTACCCGAAACTTAATTGTTAATTTAGACAAACCTCGTTTTGCACCGTTATTTTAGATTGTAATCGACTAAAAAAGTATCGCACAAAAAATACTTAATTTTTTAGTAAGTATAAAAATCTCGTATGAGCAAGAATACATTTCGCCACCCCCTTTCCTGCCCGTGGCTGTTGTAAAAGACGACTAAGGTATTATAATATAGAAGTCTATGGAAAACAAGGAAAACTCGACATAAAACTCTATACTAACACGTTTAACTAGGGTGGTACATATAGTAGATCAATTCCCCTCCCAGTGTGATTCCTCTACAACTCCCACTGTCCCACTCTTTATGGGACTTAGGCATCCGATAAGAAAGGATTTTGAAAAATTATACCTCTAAGGGGGTGAAAAAGCGGACCAAGGTTTGAATGGGACAATGTAATTCCTTGGTCCAATCTATTTCAAATATTGCATAAACATTCTTTAACAGAATTGATGAAAGACGTGTTTCATATTTTATTGAAATCCATTTCCTAACAGTAACCCTGTAAAAAGGGTAGAAAGTTATTTTGGAGGTGATTTGCTTCAAAGTTGATAACAACACTCTTTAGTGTTTTTGATTTAAATAATATTTTATTGATATTTTATTATATTTTTTTTATTTTTTTTGATGTTTGATAATTCGATTCGATTTTATTGTCAGAACACACAGGTGCACTGTGCAGATCCATTGATCAAACCAGTCTCCCATATAGCCGTCAACATGTAGCTCCGCAGCAACCAGCCTAGGATTAATTTGATAAAAATGCTCCCGTAAGCACCATCGCCCGATGTGCACTAAGCCCAAATATTTCATCAGACCCTTGACTGATTAGAACTGCATTAACGGAGATTGATGTGCCAACAGGTGGACAGTTACAGGGTCAATGAAACAGTAAATCATTTGTTTTATATTTAAGGGGCAGCAAGACTCATCGAATCACCACCCCGAGTGTGGTCAGACTTATCGCCTATTTAAATTAATTCCAGCCCAGAGAAAGTCCAGTCTTAGCTAATGTACCACACAATCACCTGCAAGTACCTCAGCTGGGCGCCGTACAACATAGGGGTTAGCATAAAGTCCTCTATGCGCTTCATGCAGAGACCACTGCTCCGCTTCAAATAGTGTGGAACTAGCCGCCTTAGGTATAGAAGCACCCCCTGATAACGGCGAGAAAGCACCTCCCTGATGTACGGAAATGTCAAACTATTGAATGATTTGATGACATCTAAATACACCGTCAAAAGCACGCCTTCGCCAGTGATCGCCTTTGTGACCAAGGGCCACAGGCATAAAAAGGCTGCGATCGTCTGCCAGAAACCGAACCGAGGATTGTTCAGATCGGGACAACCTCACTAAGGTGCTGGGTGATACTGGCAGTCAAGATTAGCACACTAGCTTGCCTACATCATCCAGCAACACGGTGGGCCTGTAGAATCTTGAGTGCAATACACAGTTTACCTGTGATTGCCTCTGCCACACATGATTTCTACGCGGACGAAGTCGCGGGCAAAAGCTGGTATGACAAAGTATTAAGATTTTTACCAGAAAATGATGATTTTTATTTAATAAAGATTTATATTCATTAGTATACACTATAGTATAGTGTTTAGGTTAATAATTTACTTTGAGCTTATTAGATGGAGTTGTACAAAATTCTATTAAACAGGTGATATGCAGGCGGCGGACCGTGTGCGGGAGGAAAGATTCCACGCGGACACGGTCCTCCGCCGGTGACTGGGTCGGCGCAGGCGTGAGTACTTGCGCCTGATGCCGCTCTAGCAGAGGCTGCGGGTGACCGGACCAGGGATTTAGTCCGGGCACCCGCTGAGAGGTTAGCCTCGCGACGGCTATCGGCGTCCCAGTAGTGGACATCGACGGGAGAAGGTACTCCCTCAGGGTATGCCGTCGGGCCGACCACTGAAGTCAAGGACTCTGCATCGATGGTCGGCCCAACGACGAAGGCAACGTGCTATACTGATGGGTTACGGGTATGCGTGTTTACGGCCTCTGTCGCTCCGGACGGAGTGGAGTACACCGACGATAACCCACCCCCCAAAAAAAAAAAACGTGTGGCACTCGGGGACTGCCGCGGTAAAGCTATTGCATTTTAGCATTTTTATCAACTTATGTAATTATAATTATTTATTTATTTTTTATTTATGCGGTATTTTTTTTTCTTTGATATTAATTTAAGTTACACTTTTTGAGCGTGGTGACCGATAAGAAAACAAATGTACTATATGTATAACAATAAAGGCGGTTTGGATTACCACTGTCATCCGCTGAAGATCGTTGCGACCGTTAGAAAACGCACGAAAACACTTTTTGACGTATCTAAGCTACGCAAAGCGGTGGCACGTGTGCGCACCGAGACGGACGAACTTAGAATGTCGACTACCATACGCTCGGCCGAACCGCCGCCACCCGCCTACCATGTCACTCGTCCCGAGCTACATGGCCCGAGTTACATGGTACGGGGGTGTGAGGTTTTATTTTCGTTACGGAATTTCTTGATTCGGTCGCCGCGCAGCCCGCGATAAAAGCTATACAATAGCTTAAAAACAGGTGATTTGTAAATATTTATCTCATGTACCGAGTATTGTGTGTTCTCTCAGGCCACAATTTTTTGTATGATCTACGTATGATTATACCGAGTCTGTATGTAATTTGTTGCTATTAATTGTAAATTGTCCATAATTATATCATACGGAAAAATAAATCTTTGATAAACCATACAGAGTAAGTTACCTGAATGACCAAAATATTAAGAATTTCTTTAGTTTTTATCGTACAGTGGAAGGTAGACTTTGGGCCAGTTTATTATTTTAGTAGCTCGTTATGTCGAACATTGAGCACGCAAAAGTCCGATTTATAAAACCGTGTAACTACAGTCACGTCCCGTCGACTGCTTGTAATATGAAGATAAATTTCATTTTGGTAATTGAGTTATATGAATATTGTCAGTTTTCTTCATTGCCGTTAACGGCTTTTTTATTTTTGAATTATTTAATTTTAGAATTTTTTGAAATTGATCGGATTTTACATATTTTATTGCAATTTTTTTTTATATTTATATCTCTATCCTTTTATCCATCCATCCATCAGCCCATAGACGTCCACTATTGGACATAGGCCTCTCCACGAGAATGCCATTTGGATCAGACCTGTGCCGTTTGCACGCAACGGTCGCAGAGATGACTTTTGAAATGTTGTATAACGCTGAGTCATCCGACGACTTACCACCGTGGAATTACTCCATCTTTGCTAATATTTTTTAACACAATTTTATTAGTTTCATCTATTTGTATGTATTTATCTATGTATGTATTTATCTATATATGTATTTATCTATGTATGTAGTGTCCGACCGAAAGTGGTTTTTACGACCGAAACCGAAACCGAAACCGAATTTCGGCAACGGTCTCAGTTTCGGCCGAAACCGAAACCGAAACTTTCTTATAAGGATCATGTTTTCAGAGAAAAATAAAGAAAATGTTTTATAATCAGTCAGTTTTAATTTTTTTTTGTTTAAATCACATACGTAGCTTTAATACTTATTTATTTATGTTGTTAACCTAATATCACAATAGTTATAGGTGGATAGGTATTTAATATTTAAGTAATGAACAAAACAATATAAATCACTTTTATCTTAAAAACAAATTAACTTCTTCTATACTTAATCGTCATATTGACACTTCAACAAAAAACAAAAGCTAAATTATAAACTAATCGTAATCATAATATTGCAAAACGCGACGACTAGATACTAATAATTTCAAGTAGGTATTTGTACTTAAATGTTACTTCTTATTAATATTCATAGTTAAACAATCTTATATTACCTATAGGTAAGAAACAATAGTTTATCAACATTTTCGCGTCGCAGATTGCTCCCTCTGTCTGAATAAATTTGTCCAGCAGCACTAAATAATTGTTCATTGGAAACACTCGTTGGTGGAGCTGATAAGTATTTCAGTGCCACCTTTCTCAAAGACAGATATGGACTAGAATCCCAGTAAGAATAAATATCTGCACTTCTCTGTAATCTAGGCTCTAATAAGTATGCCTGAATAGAATATCACCACTAATGCACTATAGTAAATACCATGTACCTAACTAATGTTTGTTTACATATAGCATTAGCGAAAGAGTTAAATTAACCACAAAATGTTTAGTTTTTTAATTTTTTATGGTAAACTTGATTCTACTATAATCTAGGTACTCCTTTGTTATATTAAATTACTTTTCGAGGTACTCTTATATTATATCACATGATAAAACTTACCGAATTCAAAACATATCACACGAAAACTCACAACAAACAAAATGCACTGCAAACAAACAGGTTACGACATGATTACGCACGTGGACGCGGCCAAATGTCATCGTCGCTTGGATGTCATTTACCACGCCGAACACACCCAAACACAGCGCGGCAACTCCCGAATGCAGTTTCGGTTTCGGTCGTAGTTTCGGCAGGTTTGCTGCCGAAACCGAAACATAACCGAAACTCGTTTTTTTGCCGAAACTCGACCGAAACCGAAACCGAAACCGAACATTCGGTCGGACACTATATGTATGTAACGGATCGATCTTTGAACGTTATTTTGCCCCACTTTGAACGAACAGATTTTATTTAAAGTTTGCACATAGGCCAAAGGCCCATGATAATTTAATAATTCTATCAAAATAGATGAATATCCCCATTAGATTCGCTAAGGTTTAGAAATTTCTTATAGAAATTCCTTTGCATGAGAGTAAGAGAAATTGAGCTATAATGAATTATAGTATGCAAACTAAGCATGCGCTATATTCAGAAATTCTATGATTCGGGCTGTCAGCTTGTAAGCATGTATTTTAGTTTTTTAAACCATGATTTTCTATTATTGATGCTATTAATACCCAACACATACTTTTCTATCTACTTAATTATTTAGAACAAACACCTGTCGATTCAATAGTTCAACTGTAAATGAAATAGTTACACTGATTTTCTTTTTATCAAAAACTTGGATAAGTCTCAATTAAATGCTTTTCTACTGATACGCACTATGCGTCTCCATTATTATTTTGTAAAAATCAATCTACAACTTTGTTGTTTATTGACTTTGGTTAGAGTATTCTCCGGGAGTGGGATGGGGAGTAAGGGGATAATGGTTACTAAGATCTGACACCGGCCCAATTGTAAACCTCACCTGCCCGCGTCCGGCGGTTCGTTATGAATAGCCGGCGGCGACGCCCTCTGGTGCCGCGGTGCTCCCTGCTAGATAACAGACGAGGCAATGGCGACCGAACAGTGGCGGGATAACCACACACCCGACTGCGGTTGGAAGAGGCTACAGCGGCCTTGGGGTCTAAATAGCTGCAAAAAGGACTGGGGCAGAAGGCAACGGGAAACCACTGCTTCTATTTTCCCAAAAAAGTTAGCATGAAGAATCAAATAAGAAATAGTATGTCTGGCGATCCGGCTAACGCCCGACGCCACTTCCCCGGGAGAGGTGGTGTGAAATGTGCAACCGGCCATGCGCTCGTGGCTCTTCAGGCGCCGCATGGAAATTCTGCTACTGATGAACCAAACACTAGCAAATCAATCCGCCACCCGCACCGAATCGGAACATGGAATGTGCGTGGCCTCAACCAACCTGGCAAACTGCAAATTGTGGAGAATGAAATACAGAGGAAAAATGTTCACCTGCTAGGGCTAAGCGAGACGCATTGGAAAGGACAGGGTCATTATATACTTGAATCTGGTAGTACAATATATTTCTCAGGCCCAGAACATGAAAGAAGCAGAGGAGTGGCTTTCATCGTGCCACGATATATGAACAATTGCGTCTTAGGCTATAATCCAGTCAGTGATCGAATAGTCACATTGCACCTAAATACCATACCATGCAAACTGAACATTGTGCAGGTATATGCTCCTACTTCTCAGTCAACTGAAGAAGAAATAGATGACTTTTATGATACGCTGACGGCCACACTTAAACGGCTATCAAAGCGGGATGTTACCATCATCTTGGGAGACTTTAATGCCAAAGTTGGTGACACCAAAAACGAGGATCATCTTCGTCGCGTTGTGGGGAAGCATGGTATCGGGGAACGAAATGACAGGGGTGAGCGCTTGTTACAGTTTTGTTGTGAAGAAAATTTTACCATCTCCAACACTTGCTTCGAACGTCATAGGCGCAGACTGTATACATGGATATCACCAGGAGACAGATGTAGAAACCAAATCGACTACGTACTGATAGGCACACGATGGAGAAGCTCAGTAACGAATGCCACAACCTACCAAGGTGCTGACTGCGGCTCCGACCACCAGCTTTTGGTAGCAACAATCCAATTACGGCTAAAGAGGATAAAGAGACCTAAAGTAGTTCCGAATATGCGAAGTATAGACCTCAATGGCTTTAGACAAGGTTTTGAGAAAATAGTGACAGATATTCCGAATGACTTAGACAGCGATAGTAAGTGGGAACAATTCAAGGGGATGGTTGAAAAGACAGCTATCGAGAACAAGCGGGCAGAACCCGTCATGAAGGATTTCATTACACCAGAGACGGCGCAAATCATTCTTGAGAGACGTGAACTAAAAGAAAACGGTTTATGTTCACCCGGAGATTTGCAGCGGTATTCAGAACTCAGTCGCCAAGTCCAATTACATTGTCGGCAGGACTATGATAGTTTCATCAATGGAATTTGTCTGGAACTCGAACAACACTCCCTAAGGAATGAGTCCGCGTATCTCTTTCAGAAAGTTAAGGAATTGACTGGAACGCGTAAACCTAAGACATGTGTCATTGAGGACAAAAACGGACGCCTACTTACAGATGTCGCTGACGTGTTAGAGCGCTGGAAAACTTACTGCGCCGAGTTGTTTGACACAAAAGACACTGCAAATGTTGTAATTACATGGTCAGCAGAAGAACCGGACATCTTACTTTCGGAAATCAAGCACGCTATCAAGGCTCTTAAGTGCAAGAAGTCTCCAGGCAAGGATGGTACTACGGCCGAAGTACTAAAACACCTTGGTCAAAAAGGCACAAGAGCAATTGTTGATATATGCAACACCATCTGGAAAACGGGAAAATGGCCGAAAGACTGGACAGAATCGGTGTTCATACCCTTACACAAGAAAGGTTCTTCGAAAGACTGTGGAAATTATAGAACGATAGCACTAATATCACATGCTAGTAAGATCCTCCTCCATGTCATCAACCGACGTCTTAACTACTTTTTAAGGCGACAGATACCCGAAGAGCAAGCAGGTTTTGTGAAGGGCAAGGGAACAAGGGAACAAATATTGAACGTCCGTCAAATCATTGAGAAAAGCAGGGAGTTCAATAGCTCTGTGATCCTGTGCTTTATAGATTACACAAAAGCTTTTGACTGCGTGCAATGGAGTCACCTATGGAACGTGCTACTGGAAATGGGAGTTCCTGAACATCTTGTCGCTTTAATACAGAGCTTATATTCGGAAAATCGCTCTTTCATTCGGATAGGTACAGAATGCTCCAATATGTTCCAGACGAAAAAAGGTGTAAGACAAGGTTGCATATTGTCCCCTACACTTTTCAACATATATGGAGAGTATATAATGCGAAAAACCATAGAAAACTGGGAGAAAGGTTTTCCTATAGGTGGAAAGAGATTATCAAATCTTCGATATGCCGACGATACCGTTCTTCTGGCAACATGCATGGAAGATATGAATGAGCTATTCCGAAGACTCGAAATTGAAAGTGGCAAAATTGGTCTCGTAGTGAACAGAGCAAAGACTAGGGTGATGATAGTGGATCGTACCGGGACACTGGCAAATGTCACCTGCAACATTCCGAGCATTAACGTGGTCGACCACTACATTTACCTTGGCTCCCAAATCTGCAACGATGGCAGCTGTGCCCCCGAGATAAAAAGACGCATCGGAATGGCTAAAGATGCTATGACCCGTTTGAGCGTCATTTGGAGGAAGAGAGGAATAGGTATTATAACCAAGATGCGGTTGATCCGAGCTCTGGTATTCCCTATTTTCCTCTATGGCGTAGAAACGTGAACAATCTTAGCCCGAGAACGACAAAGGATTGATGCATTCGAGATGTGGTGCTGGAGGCGATTACTCCGAATACCTTGGACCGCAAAACGCACCAATGTATCTATCTTGAGTCAGCTCAGAATAAAAACCCGTTTGTCGACAATATGCCAACAACGCATACTTTCCTATTTCGGACACACAGTGTGCAGAGGCGATGAGAGTCTGGAAAAGCTGATTGTCGTTGGGAACACCGAAGGCAAGAGATCGCGTGGTCGTTCACCAACTAGATGGACTGATCAAGTGAAAGACTCATCATCCTCCAAATTCTATGCGGTCGTGAGAGACGCGCTGGATCGAGACCGGTGGAGGCAGATCATCCGCTCCAGATGTAGCTCCGATGCTAACCACGATCCTCAGATATGAGGGACCGACTTTAGAGAGAGAGAGAGAGTATTCTCCATGTATATATCATACACACACACACACATATTTATATATACACAGAATATTGCACGATTATAAATAAAACTACTTTACGGATTTTGTCGCGCTTGTATTTGATTTTTTATTGCCCGACGTTTCGAATACTTTGAAGCGTTCATAGTAGTAGTTTTATTTACAATATGTAATACTCGTGTAAACATCCGAAATCAATATTTACACGATTACATAATTTGTGTTCTATATATTTGTAGGTAAGAGTATATTTTTAAACTTCTTCATTAATATGTTAACCTTTAGCTCTGGTAGCTACATTAAAAATTCACCACATTATATAAAACCTACAGCTCTGTAAGGTATTAATACACTTCAAATAAACTTTTTACAGCATGGGTCGCTAATACTGTGGCCGCAAGCACGTAAAATTTACTACACTTATTTGCTATTCAGTGATATCATTTATCTATAAGACTATTTGACATATCATCATCATTATCTTCACTCATATAGGTCCCACTGCTGCCCTATTCTCCTACAATGGGGAGGGGGTTGACCTATTATATCAAGCTGGTCAGACGGAGTGATTTCAAGTATGCGTTCTCTTGCAGCATTGTTATCAGCTTTAGTCCCTTAATCGTGGCTTATGATCACCCACGGGCAAAAAAGGTGGGGTTAGTGAATAGCATTTTTACTCCGACACCGGAAAACATTACTGATGTCTCTTTTTAAATATCCAACACGTCTGACCAGCGTGGTATATTAGGTCAATTCCCTTCCGACAGTGTAGGAGGCCCGAGCCCAGCAGTGGGACATATATGGGCTGAGATGGACTGGCCATCGTCATCAGACGATAACGTCTTAGTTGTCTTAATAGACTGCCGGTATACACTATATCATTTAGTTACACGAAATCGATATTTTAAATAATTAAAAAGCAGTGGATAAAGTAAGTATTAAAGAGGATAAAGAGATTTAAATTTCAACTGAATATACAAAAAATAACAATTAACTTAGATTACGTTCACACGCGCTCAGCGTCCACCAGCTTGCACACATTGATCAACAGGAAATTGCTTTTAACAACTTTAATTGGACTCTCACAAGAAAAAACTTTTCCAATCTGCCTTTACCGGTGGTAAAGCTTTGAAGGCTAGGATTTAAATGATAAGTCAGTACAGTTTATTTATGGAGTTTGATATACATCTGGGTTACCTGCATAAATTTTACAGACCTTTATCACAGTAACCCATACGTAAAATATTAATAAGCCATTAGGTTTGGTAAAGTATACAGTTTTTAGAGGCAAGTAAATCCATTTTAAATAAATGAATACAGCGCGCTTCATTTTTTAAATTGCCGCCTAGTTTTTTTAGGATTGGCATGGTTATTTGAAACAGTTATAGAGAATATACTTGAATGAATTCCATATTTCAACTCTTAGCCCATAGATTTATATTACTAAACATAGACCTCCCCAAAGGGGATTAATGCCATAATCTCTATAGTTGGCAGGCAGATTGGATCGTAGCTAGTGTTATAAGTTTCCGAAGAGAGTATTTTTCTCACTCTTGAAGATCCTTCAGTCCGCTTTACTGACTGTTACAGTAAAGAGTGACGACGCATTGCATTCTTAATTTTTCAGCACACAAGGAAGATATGAGAGTATTACACATCATTAATAATATTATGAATGCAATAGTAAGTTTGTTTGTTTCTTTGTTACGCTTTCTCGCTTAAACCGCGGAACCGATTTCAAAAATCCTTTCACGAATTTAAAGCTATAATATCAGGGAGTAGGATACGCTATATTTTATCTCGGTATTCCCACGGGAACGGGAACTACCCGGGTAAGGCGACTGAAACCGAATTGAAGCGACGGTGGGTTGGTAGTTTAAAATAAAACTGGATCCTAACGTTATTTTTGGGGTAACGAATAAGAATGCAATTTTGTTGCTACTTTTCCGTGGATATCTTAAAATGCGAATAAGAGATGAATGAGAAAAAAAAATCTGAAATCGAAATCATTTGATTGGCGTGGAAATATAAACCGTTTTGCTTTTTTACTCGGCGGTCTATGGTCAGTGCACAGACTGTGAATTCCATCCGGGGTGACGCAAGGGCAGGGCGTGGACCTATTACCCACCATATTTCCACTCCTTCGCCATTGGGCCGACTACTGGTACCGAATTCCTTGTCGTCTGTGGTCAGTCCAGTGGGATACCCTTATGGGTGCCATCCCTCCCCGACAGCTCTTCCGGGACGTCGCCCTCACGCGATCAGCCACTCTGCGGATGGCGGACTATTCACCGGCGGCGGATCGTGCCACTGTAGGGTGGTCCCTCCCGCAAAATCTGCCCTCTCTTTGCCACGAGATGACGGCCTCGCGCAAGGCGGCGACTGTGTCACAGAGACCTCTACACTCTACTGTTATGAACAGAGCCCCATGTACTTTATCACTCATGATCACGCAAAGACGATGATTATTGGAAACTTATTCATTATTGACAGAGTACTCGGAACCGATTCAATTATATGTATTTAGAGGTTTATAAAACGTGATAAAGAACATTTTAAATATTAGGTAATTATCAAGTCGTCCTCATACGCTATTTGATAGGGTGATAATGACCAAATTACTACCACGTAAATTCGCTATCCCAGTTGGTACTATCAGTTTATCAAGAGAGTGCCGCTGTCTACACTGCTGTGCTCTTTTCCTAGCCTATCACCATCTACTGCTGGACGTAGGCCACCCTCATGTTACGCCACAAAGTACGGTCCTGTGCCGCCTGCATCCAACGACGGCCTACAATTTTCACCGGGTCGTCAGTCCACCCAGTGGGAGGCGTCCTACACTGCATTAAGCATTGCACTGCATTATATAACGAAATATTTTCTTAATGCCTCATCGTGATATTTTAAAATAAACTTTATTGAAAAATTTGAGGTCATTTTTACTATTAAAGTAACAAACTAATCACAGATTCTATTTAAAAAAACTGGCGTCCAAATTGCTTAAGGTGCTTGCAAGGTGTTGTTTCACGTTCGTCAACTTGACATTTAATTTTATACTTTCTCTCTGAATACAGTACGGATATTAAGCAAGTTAAATACGGATGAATTAAATTTAGAGGAAATTTATTTATATAGGTACAAATTACATACATAAAAATATGTAAAACATATATTTAATAAAATCCTTGCTTATTAATAGTCAGTTGGTATTTATATAAGTATTTTAATATTCAACACATATAACTAAATGTATAAACTACTAGTAACGCGTCCTCGCTTCGCTTCGATTACAGTCGTCTTACCCGCGTAGTTTCCGTTCCTGTGAGAATACCGGGATAAAACATAGCCTATGTTACTCCCTAATATTATAGCTGCCCATTGGCGAAGAATTTTTCAAATGAAATCAAATCAAATCATTATTTCTGCATAAACGCTCGAAATTATCTGATTTTGGGCTCCTAATCTACCGTCGTAAGTAACATCTAGATATTATTGAATACATATTAAAATGGGCCAATCTTTCGTATTGACGATTAATTTAGCTCTTTTTCTAAAAGTCAATTGTTCGATCCATAGTAGCCCATCTCCCACAACCATTTTACTGGAAAATCGCCTCAGAGTCAATTATCTATGAATAATATTTATATTTTAGGCCACAGAAAATATAGTAAAGATCAGAAATATACTCTTATTGCCATTTAATTTAACACATTCTTAATTTTTTATACCATTAATCAGAAAAAAATTAAACTCTAGGGCGATTTTTAAATTTTGCATTGCTTTTTTTATCGCCTATTTTATGGCGTTAAAATAATAAAATTATTCTAAATTAAATTACACATTAAACTATGATCTTTGGAGAATCGAATTCTACAGTTATGTTGAAAATCCTTGTATGCAATTAATTGTATTTAATTATTGAATATTAGTCCACATTACAATAAATTACGATACACAAGCGGGCACCGATTTCCATCCGACGTCCTCGTCACGTCCTCGACGAAGAGGACGACAATATCACACTCGCTCAACAAAGAGCCTACACGGCCCGCGAGGCCTTAACAAATAAATATTCGCGGTTCCGTCCACGCCGTCGAGGTGCGAAACCGCGCCGCGCAAAAGTCACGACTAAAAACGTGGGCACGCCCACTTTGCCTTCAGCGACGCCCCAAGCCGAGGTGCGTTCCCCACAGGGGGAGCCCTTGGGCGATGTCGCTTAGCATACTTTTCTCCGGGTCGAGAGCCCTCAGCGCTCACCCATAGTCCGCGTCAAGCTGTCAAGGCCATCTGCGGCCAACAGCTGTACACACACAAAAAAAAAAAAAAAAAACGGTCACCGATTAGTACGGTGCGAGCACCCGTTGAGCATGGACCTATGTCACTTGTTCCTGCATCCCGGTTCAGTGCGTTCGTATTCTAAAATCATTATTATACTGCAATGACATAGTTTTGATACATTTCGTATTTTGTCATAAGTTAAGATTTTTTACTATCAAGTATGTATGACTTACGTACGATGTATATGTGTGGAGGTATGTAAGATTTGATCGGAATAAGAGTACGAATCCGATCCGATTGCGGCATGGCATGAGACAGGGATACGTCATCTCTCCGGAACTGTCCACCACTGCACTGGAATATGTCTTCAAGCTCTAATACCGAGTCAGACTCGGCATTAACATCAACGGCAAATACATCACTCATCTTCGATTTACAGTAATATCGTCATTTTTTTTTTATTATTGCAAACTGTGGCTAACGAGCAAACAGTACACCTGATGGTAAGTGTAGCTGCCGCTCATGGACCTTTACAAGGCCGCTGCCTACCGCGAAGAAAGTGAAGGGAGTGGTAATGAGTGTATTGAGGCTCAGTGATACCAAGGGCACCACTAAAACCCTCCACACACAAACACCCTCAGAAAGTTGGGCTGCTGGCTCTCTCGCTCACCGAACGAAGCGCAGTAAATAATACTCAGACGTCGATTTTCTGCGAGAGCGTGGTACCACCCTGGACGGACCAGCCCGCGGCTATAGACAGATAACTGTCGACAGTGTGATCCTATCACTCTTGAATTATGCCAGAATCTATGGAGAACCTTGGCACCATGCTCAACGATCTTAGTACGATATCCCAACTCGCGGGTTTACGAATGAACATGAACAAGACGAAAGTCATGTCAAATCCACATGTCCTGTACCGGTCCTAGTTGCGAATGCGATAATCGTAGTTATCGATCATTATGATAAACTTGGACAAACAGCAGTTGGGTAGGTCAAATTTCAAAAAAGAGGTCAGTCGATGAATCCAAATCGACTGGGCAGCGTTCAGAGAACTTAAGAAGATCTTAAAAGGATCATTCAACATACCTCGGTTTCTGAAAACATATCTATATCCTGTGTATGTCACCAGTGATGACTTACGGCACGACAATATGATCCCTAAATGTAGGCCTCATAACCAAGTTCAGTCGCTCAGCATGCTATGGAGCAAGCTGTGCTCGGGATTTCTCTGCGAGATAGAATCCGATACATATTTGAGGTGTTGATTATGATTACACAGGATTTTCCTGGCTAAATGTCTACATTTTTAAATTTTCATTGAGAAATGTTTTCGAGATTTCTTCGCCTAACAAACCAAACTAGGGGACTTTCAAAATATACGTAGATCCCATTCTTAGATAATTGCGGGCGAAGAAGAAGTTTTTTGTTATCTTATTTCAGCCATGGGACGCAAGGACTGCGTAATAATTCTGATGGATTGTGGCCCAACTCAGTGCTCAAGGAAATTATAATATAGAAAAATGTCTTTTTATAGACGAGGAATTTTTTTATTTAGGGGCAACACCAGATTCGTTGTACAGTGAAGGATTAGTGGAAGTGAAATATCCAACCTCGCTATTTGAAAATGATCCTTATACTGTCTGACAAGCTAAAAGACTGAAATGTTTTAAAGCGAACAGCCAATCTTAAATCACGACTGGTATTACTGGTTTCAAGGCCAATTGCACATAGCGAAAACTTATGTGTATTTGTTATATGGACTGGTCCTAATTTTTTATTGAAAATAGTAGAAAAAGACCACCTTTTGGCAGGAGAAAATGCTATCCAAATAAAATATTCATTTAGCATTTAATTTGTTTTTATGGTAATTGTTATTATATATTTTACATAACATACTTATTTGTGTTTTCTTATTAATCTAACAGGAAAATTTTATTAGTCAACTAAAATAAGTAACTTATTTTCTTACAATTAATCTTTTGTCAAATCACATCATGATTACGGCTCAAGACTACTTTGTCTATCTCGACCCTCGCGTTACACGAGCAACTGTAGTTAGTTACGCACACATAAACATTTCTGCAGTCTTTTACCTAAACTCGAGCGTAATCATTTTGCGAAATGGCTCTTAAGGGCACTTACATATTGTCAAGTTTAAACGTTGTTTGGATACAATACAATAATCGACCATTTTTGAAATCGGTTTGGTGGTTTAAGCCTGAAAGCGTAACAAACAAACTTAATTTCACCATTTTAATATTAGTAAGGATACATATATCCCTGTGTTGATGGAATAATGATAAAATTCATCAATATCTTTTTAGCGCGTGGACACATATTAAAATGTAAATTTCAAAGACCTTTTTATTTTTGGGCGATTTATGATTTGAACGCAAGCCGACCAATCCGTCTGGCGTGGCGAAAGGGCAGTGCGCAGCCCTGTAACCCATCATATTCCCTCTCCTTCACCAGTGGGCCGACTACTGGTACTGAAACCTTGACGTCCGTGGACAATCCGCTAGGTTACCCTTTTGGGTACCATCGCCCTCGCCTTTCAGAGACGAATAAGGATAACATGTTCAATAATTTCAAGGCAGATAATATCTATACATGATGTCAGCTCATATAAGTCCCACTGCTGGGCTCGCGCTTCCTCTACGATAGAAAGAAATTGACCTACTATACCAGGCTGATCAAACAGGTTGGCATAGGGTTTTATTTTGAGTTTTTTTTTCTTGCATAGATTTTATATGTATATCATATCCCGAAGTCGTCGCTTACGACACCTACGGGTGGAATAAGGGTTAGATAACATCTATAAAAAAGAAAAAATATGAAATATTACCCTATACCAATGTCTCAGGCAGTCCGGCTGGAGAGTCCTCGGTACGGTGTCAGGACCGTCGAGGCCCTCCGGCCGGTGCTGATGGAGTGGTCGGAGCGGACGCACGGGGTGCTTTCCTTCCGACTGGTGCAGGTGCTGACGGGGCACGGGTGTTTTGGGAAGTACCTGCATAAGATTGTCAAGAGGGAGAGCACACCGTCCTGCCACCACTGCAGTTGCGACGAGGATACGGCGGAGCACACGCTCGAGGAGTGTGCTGCATGGGAGGGGGAGCGCCGTGAACTCGTCGCGATTATCGGTGCCGACCTGACGCTGCCGACCATCGCCAGGGAGATGCTCGTCAGCGTCAGGAACTGGGACGCGGTCGCCGCCTTCTATGAGGCCGTAATCTCACGGAAGGAGGTGGCGGATCGTGTGCGAGTAGAGCTCCTATTCGGCGACACGTTCCACCGCCGGCGACTCGGGTGGCGCAGGCGCGAGTACCTGCGCCTAATGCCACCCTAGCCAAGGCCGCGGGTGATCGGACCGGGGAATTGTCCGTCACCCACAGAGAGGCTGACCGCGCGACGGTGACCGACATCCCAGGACGTCGAGAGGTAAGGTTACCCGAAAGGGTATTCCGTCAGGCCGACCACTGACGACAAGTCACATCTACTCCGGTGGTCGGCCCAACAACGAGGTGACGTGGGTATTGGTGGGTTATGGGCCCGCGCGCCATCCTTTCATCGCCCTGGACGGACTGGACCGCGCGTGCGCTTACCATAGCCCACCCATAAAAAAAAAGAAAAACCAATCCGTCTCGAGGTGTATGCCACGTGGGCGGGGGAGTGCCGTGAACTCGTCTCGAACTCGAACTCGTGAAAAAAATAGACTAATTTATGTCCTATAATCTATAATTTATATCTTATAATATGCACAGCCAATAATTAGACGATTTTGTTCTTTGGACTAGAGATGTTAACCTCAGTTAGCTGTTATACGCAGAATATTAGTGAGCATAGAGGGCTCAACCTAAAACACCTCTCCACCCACTATGGGGTACAAAATGTGATTTTATATTTGTTACCGCCTCATGAGCCGTGTAAGCTGTTATCTGAGCTTTAGTAAGACATAGTGCAGAACGTGCACCAAGTACACTGAAGACTTAGTGAAAGTTGCTGAGTGTGGTTGAAGGTAGGCGGCAAAGGACCGTACTTTGTGGTGAAACATGAGAGAGGCCCACGTCCAACAGTGAACGATGATTTGCTGAAAGATAATGATGACGAGGAAGTAAGGAGTGGCGACACATTCTATTCTTAATACAACTGACAGTATTATCGGTTCATAATGTACACGGATAATATACCGCAATATCTATACCAATAAATAAAATTGGAGTGTCTGTTTGTAATGTCAAAATAATAGGCTTTTTTCATGCTGACACGGTTATTTGCACGACACCTATGCCTAAAATAGCAATTAAAAAATTTTTGTCTGTCTGTCTGTCTATTTGTTCCGGGTTCCGGGGCGTAAACTAAGCTATATTTTATCCCGGTATTCCCACGGGAACGGGAACTACGCGGGTGAAACGACTATAACCTATAACCGAAGCGAAGCGAGGGCGGGTTGCTAGTTCTAAATAAAGCGTTAAATCAACACTACACCTTTACCGGTAGAGCTTATAATTTTATTACTCTAATCAGGAAGCCACGTTACGGTTTAATTAGTGTAAATTTAATTTACATTCAAGTCTTTATACATAATTAATTTCCACCTCGATGGTTTCATCTCGTTGAGCCAGTGATTTAAGCGACTGCCGATCATTAGCTCTTGGGTTCGAATAAGAAGAAAAACCTGTGTCTCGGCTTTTCTGTAGTTTTCCTCGTTTTTACGACTATTTACCTTTTGTAATTATTGACTATCTATTCTATACCAATAAATAAAATTGGAGTGTCTGTTTGTAATGTCAAAATAATAGACTTTTTTCATGCTCACACGGTTATTTGCACGACACCTATGCCTAAAATACAAATTAAAAAAATTTTGTCTGTCTGTCTATCTGTCTGTTTGTTCCGGGTAATCTTCAAAACGGCTGTACCGATTTCAAAAATTCTTTCACCAATGGAAAGCTATAATATCAGGGCGTAAACTAGGATATATTTTATTACGGTATTCCCACGGGAACGCGAACTACGAGGGTAAAACGACTAATACCGAAGCGAAGGGAGGGCGGGTTGCTAGTTTTAAATAAAGCGTTAAATCACAACTACACCTTTACCGGTAGAGCTTATGATTTTATTACTCTAATCAGGAAGCCACGTTACGGTTTAATTAGTGTAAATTTAATTTACATTCAAGTCTTTATACATAATTAATTTCCACCTCGATGGTTTCATCTCGTTGAGCCAGTGATTTAAGCGACTGCCGATCATTAACGCCTGGGTTCGAATAAGAAGAAAAATCCGTGTCTCGCCTTTTCTATAGTTTTCTTCGTTTTTACGACTATTTACCTTTTGTAATTATTGTTTATTTATTAATAAAAATGATTAAGTTGGCAATGACATTTTATGGTGAAATGTATGTTGAGTTGTATTGAGCTTATTTCTTCTAAAACAAACGCGTAAGATTAAAATTAAAAAAACAAATGTCCTAAACTACATTTCTATTTTAAGGCATACATTATTCTATAACAAGAGCCTGAAGTCATATAAATAATAGATATAAGCTACATTTAGATACCGAAAAATTATTCTAGATCACATCATCATTGCAGCTCATACATTTACGTCCCAATATTGGGGTCGAACCTCCTCCATAATGGGAAGGAAATTGACCTACCATTCCACGCTGGTCAGACGTGTTGGCATAAGGTTTTATTTCGAGGTTTCCTTCTCTTGCATAATTGTTGTATGCATATAATATTGCTTAGTCATCTTTTACGACATCCACGGGCAAGAAGGGAGTGATGAATAGGGAATTTGCACGAAACTCCAAAATTAATAAATTATTTTTATTTGTAATCTTTATTGCTTAAAATACGTACCTACATATACAATTATTTTTTATTCTACAAAATCACCGTAAACTTAATCTACTGTAAAAATGCTGGCATGAAATTGATGATCAGTTATCACTTACTCCTAGAATTTGATAAAAAAAGCTCATCACGGCTACCCTGCAATCAACGAAATTAAAAAGTGGTAACGGGGAAAAATATCGATGAATCGAAATATCGATATTTTTTTCGATATATCGAACCCCGATATTGATATATCTAAAAAACGATATTTTTAAAAATATCAACAGTTCTAGCTGATAGCCCTAGCAACCTGTGCGAATATTCTGACGTCACAGAATATGCGCGCCGATTAAAAAAAAAATTAGCGTAATGGTTTATATTTTGTATGTGTTATATTTTTTCTGGTAATGTAATAACTAGTAGAAACGTTAAAAAAAATATATTAATATTTCCTATTGGATTCTTACTCCATCACTACACGGAAAAAATAGATCAAACACACAAAATATTCTACGTTAGAATCAAAACTATGATATTCACTAGGAAATATATTTCTTCAACAACTACATATTTTTTAAGCCAATAATTCCTAGAGTATACATCACTACATCTTGCTTAAGTAATTGGACGGTACGTGATGACAATTGTGTCACGTCCAACTTGGGATTTACATACTAGCAAAGAGTGACATTGACTAAACTATGTGTTATAAACAAACCGTATGTTAAAGCTGAGTAAAACATAATATTTGAGACATATTACTTATACTTTGAATGTTCTGTATATCCTTAACCAGCTTCTGCTCGCGACTTCGTCCGCGTTGTATAGATACTATGGGCTAACGCTAACTTTTATCTAAGACTTTGTTTACGTAGAACATGAATATATTTTTAATAATACGATTCTGTCACACATGATTCTTACGCAAATTTAGCGGTTCACGCAGCAGAAGCTATCAAAAGGACAAAAACCGATTTTGAAACATTCTTGATTTGAGCGCCGCTCTTGTTGGTATTAGCGTGATGATATATAGCCTATAGCTTTCCTCGATAAATGAGCTATCTAACACTGAATTTTTTTTTAATTGGACCAGTAGTTTGTGAGAGTAGCGCGTTCAAACAAAGAAACTCTTCAGCTTTATATGGTAGTATAAATTTAGTAAATACTTGCAAGCCGCCCTTGCTACGCTTCGGTTTCAATCGCCTTGCCTGTGCATTTTAAATCTCCAATATTTTCTAAAATATTACGATACGCGACTGCAGTCTGTTAGGCCCTGAGTTCGATTCCCGGACCGAGCAAAATTTTATAGAAGTTTCTTGAGAAAATAGCCTAAGTTACTCCTTATATAGACAGGTAGTAAAATATTATTAAAATCGGTCCAGCTGTTTGGAAGATTACTCGGAAGAAACAGACAAAAATATTTAAAGTGGTTTTTAGGCATAGGTATGAAGTAAATAGCCGTGTGAGCATGAAAATAACGTATTATTTTGACATTACAAACAGACACTTCAATTGTATTCATTTGTATAGATAAACTAGTTGTTAGTAATACGATAATGATATGTGGTTAAGTTCTCCTAATTATAGCAAAATGCACGTACGAGTATGAACTTATTTCACATCTAAACCTATCTATAGAAGTTTTCTCTTCAAAAATATTTTTTAATTTTATTGAGCACGACATCACAGCACATTATTAGAAGCGTTTTATAAATGCCAACCAATTTTGCAACGAAAGAGAAAGACCGAACAATATAGTCAATGCTTTTGAAGCTATAAAACAATAAAGTAAAGCTAGAGAAATATCAATACTAAGCAACTAGAACGAACAAATGACAAATTATAGTGGAACATACCTTCCTGCTACCACTCTTTTAACGGATAGCTAGAGGATTTGTGTTCAGACTGCCAAAAAAGTAATAAAAAATATATAACACGAATTTTTTAGTTAATACAACCAGATGCCTTTGGCATAACGCCCAACGCATGCTAGCTAACTATAGTAGCTACTAACCATTCTGGTTATTGACTAAGACCTAAAAGTTAATTTAACAATGGATGAAGGTGTTAATTACTTTTCCTTTAATTATTTATCGACATTCACAAATCACTATTTCAAAATAAATAATTTTGAAAATCAGTCTTATATGACAACGTTATATCTAAACATACATTAAAAATACAAACGTACAAATTAAGAAATTAATCATTTCTCAAAGTCGGTTAATAATTAATATACAGCGTTAGATACTTCCTTGTGAAATTGAAGCAGACTTAGCATATTAAAATGCGACTGCATTTGGCTTTAAGCCAGATCTAACATGAAAACCTATCGATTTGGAAGCGAATATTCGCCTAAGGCCATTTAGCAAATATACATAATTTTCTATCATTTATTTGCACAAATTTAGTAATTACCTTTTAATTTGAGTACTGATGTAATTTGTGTTCTAAGGCAAAAGTAGAATAGAATAAATGAGTATTTCATATGTTGACGAAGAAACATACAAGTCACCATCCCGTATCTTGCACATGGCTATCGTAAAAGAGGATGAAAAACGCAAAAGAGGAAATGGGTACAACATTTATGTAAGAGGAGCATATCATCATCATCATCATTTCAGCTCATATATATACCATTATTAGGCTCGAGCCTCCTCCACAATAGGAGAGAAATCGGCCTTTTTTTTTTGTGGGTGGGCTGCGGTCGGCGCGCCTCCGCACCACTCCGTCCGGGGCGACAGAGGGGCTTAAGCACGCAACTCCCGCAACCCATCCGAAAACCACGTCGCCTTCGTCGTTGGGCCGACTACCCGAGCAGGTTTACTTGACATCAGTGGTCGGCCCGACGGAATACCCCCTATTGGGGTACCCTCCCATCGACCGACGTCCCCCCATCGGGGAGGACGTCGGTCTTTCCTCACGCGGTCGGCCTCTCGGCGGGTGACGGACTAATCCCCGGTCACGTCACCCGCGGCCTCGGCTGGGGCGGCATGAGGTGCAGGTAGTTGCGCCTACGCCGCGAGAAACCGGCCTTATTATACCATGCTGGTCAAACAGGTTGGTATAGGGCTTTATTTCGAATTTTCCCTCTTTTGCATAGATGTTATATTAATATTATAGTCGTTATTTATTATCGTAGTCCCTTAGTCGTTTTTTACAACATCCACGGGCTAGATAGGGAATGGTGAATTGAATTCCTATTCCTTCACCACACGGAAAAGAGGAGCACAACTTCAAATAAAACCATACCAGTATGACCAGCGAGGTATAAATGTATCAATTTTCCTCCTATTGTGGCAGAGGCTAAAACCCAGGCAAGCTTTATAAGCTAGGATGAGAATAATATAACAAGACCGCAAGTAGCATAGGTAATATTTGAAATCAAACAGAGTGTATCGTAAAGTTTAGCCCTAATATTTGTAGAATTTCGCTCTAATTTTACCTGCGCCTAGACACATAAAAAAACAGTGCTGGAGGTTTCCCTGTGGTGATGGAATAGAAATACAATTCACCATCTCTATCTTGTCTGCGGGTGTTTTTTTTTTCTTTTTATTGCCAACGGTGGCAAACGAGCAAACAGCACACCTGATGGTAAGTGAAACTGCTGCACATGGACCTTTGCAATACCAGGGGCACAGCTAGGCCGCTGCCTACCGTGAAGGAAATACTCTTCTTAAACCTCGTTTAAAGAAGGACATGCCATAGCGCTCGGGAAACACAGCAGCAGGTAGTTCATTCCAGAGCTTGCACGTACGTGGGAGAAATGATCGCTGGAAACGTACAGTTGAAGACCATAACGTTTCCAAGTGAAATGGATGAACCCTGCTACGATGTCGAGTGGTACGTTGGTAGAATGGTGACGGTGGTACCAAGTCAAACAGTTCCTCGGAGCACTCTCCGTGAAAGAGTCGGTAGAGTACACAGAGTGACCCAAAGTCTCTCCGCTGCTCCAGCGACTCCAATCTATCCGTAAGATTGGGATCCCCGACGATTCGAACAGCCCGTCTTTGCAGGGAGTCAAGTGGGTCTAGCTGATATTTGGGCGCACCTGCCCAGAGATGTGAGCAGTACTCCACATGAGGACGAACTTGTGCTTTGTATAGCACAAGACGCTGTCTCGGTGTGAAGTACCGCCTGGCTCTGTTCAGGACACCCAACTTTTTACTTGCCAATTTGTCTTTGTCCTCCAAATGACTCCCAAACTGGACTTTGCTCGATATTTTGAATGTGTGTGTAATGGGTGTGTAAAAGGCGACTAAGTGATATAATAGATGTATAACATCTATGCACAATGAGAAAAACTCGAAATAAAACCCTATACCAAACTGACTGACCAGCATAATATATTAGATCAATGGCCTTCGTATTATGAAGGAGGCTCGAACCCAACAGTGGACCTTATATGAGCTGAGATGATGATGATTATATAGTGCTGAAATAAGGGCAGGATGGCGATCGTTGGAGAGGGTACCCCGCAATCGGGTTCTTTCGTCTGGCCGATCACTGAAGTCAAGGGACTCTGCACTCTCCGTTGCCTCGGACGGAGTCGGACGGCGGGTGTTCCGACTATGGCGCACCTCTAAAAAAAGGGATAGCGATTGTAAAAATATCTGTTATATAACCTATATCGTCTATTACTTAAATTGGTCATGAATCTCGGATATTTTGCATGGCTTACCAAGGAAGGTGTGTCATAAACGATAAGTCTGTGACTTAAGCATTCAATTTGGATGACACACCTTTCTTTGCCGTGGCAGTCGCAAAACTGGCTAACTGTTCATCAAAAATTATTATGGAGCACTTTCTTAATTCACACCAAATGCAATTACCACTTATCAAATGTATGACATATATGGCATAGTAACATTCTTCCTTAAGGAGCCTCTGCTCAACTATATATATAGACAAGCTGCTGGATAGAAGAAAAATTTGCAGATTGATAACTACCACGTCGTCGGTGACAGAATACAGTGGATGTTTCTTGCCCGTGGGAGTCGTAACGAGAGAATGGGCAGTAGCATTCTTATGGGTAACTACTGGAATTGTCAACTCGAGATTGAGATAACAATTCCACGAAAGAAGCATTACAGCATATAATTTTTTTATGGGAATTATACGTCCAATATTGCACAGTGAAAATTTGAAGTATAAATAAGCTTATAATTAATACAATGTAAAATAAATAGCAGCAGTTTATTACGTATTCATTATATTTTTAAAACATAAATTAGCAGCATAATTAAGTAATCTAATTGTAAATTATTTAGTTCTAAATGTAAATACATAATAGCAATTAATTTCTGTTTCATTTATTTTAATATAACAATGTAGGTTTAAAAATAATCTTATAATAATAAACCTGTCACCAAGTATATCTAAATATTAAAATATATAAAATTATGTTTTTGCGTGACTACATATCATAAATTACATAAAGTGTGGGCGGTTTAATTTTAATCAATGTTTTATTTGCATCCGGTTTTCTAGGTAATGAAAGTAAATCAGTCAATAGCCGGTATAATGCTTAAAAAATATTTATGCATGATATTAAGCTTTTAAGAAAGACGATAATGGTAATTTTAAATTAAAACTGTGATATGCCGATTTTTTTTTAGAATTTTGGAAACTATAGGTTTGATTTGAGATTTGAATATCAGTTGGTTAATTCTGTATAATAAGTTTTACATATAATATAATATTCCAACAATGTTTTGTTGTAATATTAAAATAATATTATTCAATGACGCACCATAATATCTAAAAATTAACATTATTTTAACTCATATGCATGTCATGAATCGAAACATTTACCTAATGTACTATATAACAAACGAAACAAAGCCATAAAAAATCACAAAGGATTTATGCCTCTGTTTCGTTTTCTCATGAGCAACGATTGCGACAGTTTTAAAATTGCTTTCCCTTTGCGATAATAAAGTAAACTTACTTTAATCACTACCTTATATAAAATTGCATTATAAGAGTAAAATAATTCGGCTATAGGCTATTGTGGTACGTCATTTCTTCTTATAATTGGGTACATCTAGGTTCTTGGTGCCGGTGTACCGCCTAAATGGCTATACATATAAAGGTATAAGGCAGATTTTGGGCTACACACCGTTTACTTTCACCACCGCGGAAGTTTTGGTATTGCAAACGAAACAAAGCCTAACTCATGATCAATTGCCTGTCCTCATCCTACGCTAAATGAGTCGACACAACTAAGCCTAACTATAGCAAAAAAGTTACCGATGTACTGAAATATATCAATGGTCTCTTTGCAATCACGCGGGCGTTGTATAAAGTGACTAAGGAAATAGATTCTCAATCTATATACATCTATCTACATTGTATCTTGTAGAAGACAAATAGATAAATAACGCTCACATAGTCATGAATGCGTAGGCGAAACCCAAAACAGTATCTCTCCCAAATACAATCTCATTTCTTAGATGTTTTATTAAATTAAGCTAAACACTTCTCTGTGTGTATCGTAGATTAAAAATTACTTTATTTTAGTATTCGTGTAAATGTATGAACGCGGGACTCCGGCAAAACAGTTTTGTTGCCCGGGCGTCGAAGGGGACAGTACACAGATTACCCAATGGCGATGAGGAAGTAACACGGTAGATTATGAGGCCATGTGCTACGCATTCATTACCCCGGATAGATTGAGCGGGATCCAGACCGCTACGGTCTGGATCTACCATAAAACAAAGAGTCGTATAAATAAGTTAAAGGAGTATTAGAAAAACGGGCTTCATCGCACTCCTAGGCAACTTATAATAATAATTGTAATTGCTAGCTACTGTGTATTAAACATAGCAATTATACCATTTTCTCATCATAGGCCTATAGTGGACGTCGGTACACCTATTGATGTATAGATGGAAGCACGCGTTTTTATTATACACTAGCAATCCGCCCTCACTTCGCTTCGGTTATAGGTTATAGTCGTTTTACCGGCGTAGTTCCCGTTCCCGTGGGAATACCGGGATAAGATATAGCCTAGTTTACGCCATGATATTATAGCTTTCCATTGGTGAAAGAATTTTTGAAATCGGTGCAGCCGTTTTGAAGATTACCCGGAACAAACAGACAGACAGACAGACAAAAATTTTTTAATTGCTATTTTAGGCATAGGTGTCGTGCAAATAACGTGTGAGCATGAAAAAAGCCTATTATTTTGACATTACAAACAGACACTCCAATTTTATTTATTGACTAGCAGCCCGCCCTCGCTTCGCTTCGGTTATAGGTTATAGTCGTTTTACCCGCGTAGTTCCCATTCCCGTGGGAATACCGGGATAAAATCTAGGCTAGTTTACGCCCTGATATTATAGCTTTCCATTGGTGAAAGAATTTTTGAAATCGGTCCAGCCGTCTTGAAAATTATCCGGAACAAACAGACAGACAGACAGACAAAAATTTTTTAATTGCTATTTTAGGCATAAATGTCGTGCAAATAACCGTGTGAGCATGAAAAAAGCCTATTATTTTGACATTACAAACAGACACTCCAATTTTATTTATTGGTATAGATATAGACTCGCGACCCGCCCTCGCTTCGCTTCGGTTATAGGTTATAGTCGTTTTACCCGCGTAGTTCCCGTTCCCGTGGGAATACTGGGATAAAACATAGCCTAGTTTACGCCCTGATATTATAGCTTTCCATTGGTGAAAGAATTTTTGAAATCGGTCCAGCCGTTTTGAAGATTACCCGGAACAAACAGACAGACAGACAGACAGACAGACAGACAGGCAGGCAGACAGACAAAAATTTTTTAATTGCTATTTTAGGCATAGGTGTCGTGCATATAACCGTGTAAGCATGAAAAAAGCCTATTATTTTGACATTACAAACAGACACTCCAATTTTATTTATTGGTATAGATAGAGGTATCATAGGCAGGTGACAGTTTTAAAATGAATAGTTTTTAGTTAAACCAGTCCTAATGGACTCCAATCCCATAAGCAGTTATTAGATACCATCATCACGTCATAGTTTTATACCAACCGTTGGCAATCCACAAGTTTTATATTCAGACGTGGAGTGTCATCGGTAGACGTCCCATCCCATTCTTAGACTAAATTTCTCCAAAGGCCTCTGCGTGTTGTATCCATATCCCCCATGTAAGCCTTTCAAAGGTCCGGGCTTCTTCTCTTGGAAGATATCCGTGAAACTCGGAGATACATCTTGATATAATTATATATTCGCTATTCTTATTAACATAATAATTACTAAACAATAACATAACTTACAATTCATCTTCTTCAACATATTCAGTTTCATTTGTTATAAGTCTATGAAATTCTTTATTAAAGTAATCCGATATCATATTCCACACGTTAAACGAATACCATACTACAACACTAAGTGAAAATATCAGCCTAAATAATAATCCCAACATTTCTACAAATGATTCTTTCTTGTAGTAAATATTATCGAAATACCACAAAAACTTTAATAGTGCATTATCTCTAAATGATTTTCACAAAATTTGTCTAAATTATTCAATTATATTTAAATTCTATTGAAATTATTTAATTTATTAAAAATACATAAAATAAATAATAAAAATAATAATTTAATTCTGTCTAGATTAATTATAAGTAGGATTAAATATCTATTGCAAATTTTTGAAAGAAATCTATTAAACTATTTCATTAAAATTATGATTTAATTTTATTGCTAAAATATAAATAAAATAAAATACAAATATACTTCACCTTTAAAATTACGACGGTATCCAGTAACGAAAATGGCTCTCTATTTTAGAACTTAACACTTGATTGGCTTAAAATTTAAAGATATATTTACGCGTTAAGCTCATATTTTTAAACTTAATAATATTAAATAGAAGACAAAATCAAAATAAAACTGTACCGACGCGTTTATTTAGCTTATTATAGTAGCTTAATATCCCTCCTACTGTGGAGGAGACTCGAGCACAAAAGTGGAACGCATATGAGCAGAGATTATGACCATAACCATAATAATTCAAATCAATTAATTCTTCACTTGTATTATTATAAACGTATTATACAGTTGTCTATTTATATTATTTCACTTAATCAATTCAGTCGTCGTATTGAAGATTTGTTCCATAAATCATATCAGATACGATCTCAAAAACAACTTGAACTTGTGGATAAACGAGCGTAGTGAGCATTACAATACTGTTTGCTATTACAAATAGTTTCATAGTCTCCAGGCCGTCTGATGATCTGAAAATGGAAAAACAAATATAAAATTATCGAGTAATTATCATTTGTCAAGCCACGAAACATATTGAAATCAAAGAGTAGTGTTGATTTGTTAAAAACAAGATGCTCTAGCAATTCATACACAACTGTCATGGGCTTGCCCGGGAACAGGCCAACCTCTAACATTAACTCCTAATTTTAGTTGTGATGTTAATGCAACATATAGATCATTTCCATGCGATGACGAAGAAAACCTTATCATTAAGATCATCAATACTGCATTTCCCGAGTAAAAATCGATTAAGGTATCTCTTTCAGTAAGGTATCTCCATCTGAGTAGCATAGTATAGTAATATACTAGTACTGTCTCTCTCGTCGGGAGGTGCCTCTTGCCCAGCAGTGAGAAATATACGGGCTGAGTAGAAGGAATTTATGTAAATTTTATGAAATTAGAGACTGTTTTTTTTTTGGGGTAGGTTGCGGTCGGCGCACTCCTCGCACCACTGCGTCCGGGGCGACAGAGAGGCGTAAGCGCGCACACCCGCATCCCATCCACGATGCACGTCGCCTCCGTCGTTGGGTCGACCACCAGAGCAGGGTGACTTGACAGTGGTCGGCCCGACGGAATACCCCCTATTTGGGGTACCCTCCCATCGACCGACGTCCCCTCCTCGGGGAGGACGTCGGTCTTTTCTCACGCGGTCGACCTCTCAGTGGGTGACGGACTAATTCCCCGGTCACGTCATTCTCTCCGTATGGACGTATGTGGGCTGCTGTGAGAATGATGATGATGATGAGATACTTTTTCACCCAATATATTTTTTTTATTCATCACTTACCTTAACCATCCACCAAATCCTTGTTCCTCATCATCTAATGAATCAACTTTTACTGGCACCTGTTCGGAATTTCCAGTTTCCTTCACTTCAACTTTTGGTACCGCTTTTTTCGAGGAGATATTGTTTTGTTTAACTTTCTTCATAATCTAGATGACATGAAAGGAGTAATAATAAATTTATAATAAAGTACTTCGTGTGGTGACGGAGCAAGAAAATAATCCCCACCCCCTCTCTCTTGCCCATAGGTGTCGTAAAATATGACTAAGGGATGTTCAGATAATATCTATGAAAGAGAATGGAAACTCGACATAAAACTCAATACGACCTATGACCAGCACGGTATAGTTAGTCAATTTTCCTCCTATTGTGGAGGAGGCCAATAGTGGGACTTATGTGGATTGAGATGATGAAATTATAATAAAATTTGGATTACATAGTTTTAATTTACCGTGTAGTGATGGAGTATAAATGCAATGCATTTGTCCTTTATTACGGCTTAGGCGTTCTAAGAAACAATTAAGGAACTATATAACTGTATGAAATGAGATAGAGAGGATGGCTGGATATTACCATCAAGCTGGTATGTAGTAAACATAATACCATCAAAAATAAAACTTGTAAAAAAAAGCCGAGCCTCGCAACTGAGTTCTTCTACCATAAAAAGTTGTGAGATCCATGTTATAACAAATCGGTTAACTCATTCAGTCCCTGTCAATATTAAAGATCTTTTATGTCTTAAATAAACAGTATGACTTGGCAATCGCATGAAAACACGATGTACCTCACAAGTAATACATATTATATTAAATTATACTAAACATAGTGCGATTGCCAAGTCAATCTACATATCCTATATATTTATTGGGTTTATTTATGCAGTTAGTGTATCTCGGAAACTGGACGAAAATTACAACGTTTCATAATTTTTCCTTCATTTATACACTAAATACTAATTGTATTCTAAATTTGAAGCTTCTATATCTGCTAGAAGTGCCTCTTTAATATTGATAATAAGTCAGTCAGTCAGTGAGTGACAAAATTACGAAATTTTGGCTAGTTATAATTCTTAAACTATTGGTTCAAATTGAATGAAATTTGAAATACGCAATGTGTATACAATTCCTGCTGGGTTACTAAAAATTCAGACTTCTAGTTTTATTCACAACGAAGTTATAGGGGGTCGAAAATGGCCTGAATTTCTTCGAGAAAAGTATGTTACGGCAGTGTTGCGTTTTGCCCAACGTTTTTTTTTTGCTCGACTTGGCGGGGGCACTGCCGTGCCCCCAGATTAAAAATAAAAACAAAAGACCACCACAATAATGCAAGACACTGTGAGCACTTATTATATAGATTTGATCCTCACTAGTAATAGTTGAAGATTATATTATAAATCCAAAAACATTTAGTAAGATAAAGTAAGCCGCCTTTTAAAATTAATAATAATTTAGTATCATGCGCTCCTGAGTTTTCTTGTCGGACCTTTCTGAGTGAGGCTGCGTTTCGATCCGGTGGTAGTATATTAGTTTTGTTAGGTTTAAATTCATAAACTGTCATAATATTTACTACAATTTTAATGTTTAATAATTACTAACCATAAATATAATCTCCGTGTGGTGACGGAGTAAGAATACAATTCACCACTCCCTATCTTGCCCGTGGATGTCGTACAAGACGATATACCCCATAGTATATGCACATAACATCTGTGCAAGAGAAGAAAAACTCGAAATGAAACCCTATAACAATATGACTGACTAGCATGGTATTGTAGGTCAAATTCCCTTCCTGAGGCCCGAGCCCAACAGTGGGACGTGTGTGGGCTGTGATTATAATGATGATGAAAAAATATAAATTTCTCATATAGAATTATTTTCTTCTTGTACTAGCAATAAATTTGTAACAAAATGTGGGTCAAAATTTAATAACTAATTTCTATAGCGGGCAGATAATTATAAATATCTGCAACAACCATGACTTGTAGGACGTCAGACATCTTAGTCCGTACGTGACCATGACATTGACAATTCAGATAATTGTGAATGTTAACTCCAAACGATTTTAACAGATGGCGATATCTGTTGACTGGATTGAGTAATTAATTAATAGATGACGCTGGTATGTAAAAAATAGTAAATGAATAAAAAAGAAGACAAGCCCACTGAGTTTCTTGCCGGATTTTCTCAGTGCGGTCGCGTTCCGATCCGGTAGTAGTGTAAGGTAAAATGTAAAAAAGTGACCATATGTAAGTGCCCCCGCGGGGTTTATGCATAATAAAGTATTTGAATTGAATTGAATTGAATATGTCAAACCTACAAACGGGTCATATACGATTTTAACTTGCTTCTTTACATAAACGTCATTTGTAAAAAAATATGACAACCTCCATGACAGATGTTCTCTTACAGTTCCACTTAAATAGTTTAATAAAATGTAATAGGGCGTCTACATGTTGGCCGAGTGCAGGCGAGCGATGGCGAACGCCAACGTGTGTACACCCGATTTGCCTTAGTTGGCCAACGCTCGCCGTTGCTCGCCTAGTTGGCCGAGTGAATACAAGCGCCAACGTGTGGACAGCTGATTTGTCTTCACTCGCCGTTACTCGCCGTCGCTCGTGATCACTTGCCTCACTTCGCCTTGGTGTCGGTTTTTGTGCACAAATCAAAGGCACTCGTCTACACTCGGCCAATGCCGTCTACACGTTGGCCGAGTCATCATTACACGGTTGACATCCATCGCGGTTAGACGTGTTTAATGTGATATTGTCGCTCAATATAAATGATTATATTTTTAAATTTGCATCACTACTTCTAGATATGCGACGTAAATAATTAGATCCAAGGCACCCTATATGTTACCTATAGTATCAAAATGTATCTTCATCATTCATCATCATTTTAGCTAATATACGTCCTACTGTTGGGCTCGAGCCTCCTCCACAATAGGCGGGAAACTGACTTTAGTATTCCATGCTAGTCAGACAGCTTGGTATAGGGTTTTATTTCGAGGTTTCCTTCTCTTGCATATATGTTATATGCTTATTATGTATTATATCCCTTAATCATCTTTTACGACATTCACAGACAAGATAGGGACTGGTGAATTTTTTTCTTACTCCGTCACCACACAGATATATCTTACACTGTTCTATTTCTGTGAATACTCAGTATCAACCACCTTCTTTTTTTCCCACTTTACTGCGGTATACACTGAGATAATAGTTATATACGCGCATTAAATAAATAGTCGAAGCTGCAGCAACGTTAATGTCAACGTCCGTAGTGTTTCAGTGCACAATGAACACTGACATCGGCCAACGTGTAGACACTTCTACAAACGCTTATCTACGTTAGCCACTCGCGTTGGCGTTCGCCGCACTCGGCCAACGTGTAGACGCTAGCACTCCCCTTGTACCTATTTGCCGACGCTCGCGTTGACCTAGGCTCGGCCAACGTCTGTACGGGACTTAATATAACAAAAACATTAGCCACAGCAACGCGTGGCCGGGTCTGCTAGTATGCATATCTATACCAATAAATAAAATTAGAGTGTCTGTTTGTAATGTCAAAATAATAGGGTTTTTTCATGCTCACACGGTTATTTGCACGACACCTATGCCTAAAATAGCAATTAAAAAATTTTTGTCTGTCTGTCTGTCTGTCTGTTTGTTCCGGGTAATCTTCAAAACGGCTGGACCGATTTCAAAAATTCTTTCACCAATGGAAAGCTATAATATCAGGGCGTAAACTAGGCTATATTTTATCCCGGTATTCCCACGGAAACGGGAACTACGCGGGTAAAACGACTATAACCTATAACCGAAGCGAAGCGAGGGCGGGTTGCTAGTATTTTAATATGCATATTATAATATACGCATATAACATCTATCATCTCGCAAGAGAAGAAAAACTCGAAATAAAACCCTATAGCAACACGTTTAACCAGCGTGATATAGTAGGTTAATTTCTCTCTTATTTTAGACGAAGTTTGAGCCCAATAGTGGAAATTATATGAGCTGAAGTGATGGCTGATTTCAACCGGTCAGGCTGCCGGTCATAAAACCAATGATTGCCAATAACGTTTGCAACATGTACAATGAAAAAGTAGTACATATTGCATTAATCCCAAGTAATTAGGACGATGATGGTATGTAAAATGATTACAATTAACAACAGAACATGAGAATTAAATATAATTATTGTTTCAATCTATTGATTAACACAAGTAATCACAATAAACTAAGACAAAAAACATTCAGCGAAAAGCTTTATTTTGTAATAAAAGCAATTTAGAAACTTATTTCATTCGTTACAGTAAAAACGTTCCAAACTAAATCACTTACATGCTGTTAGCCTAAATTTAAATGAACAAAAACTATTTTAACAGCAATTTGTCGCTACCACAATGCTGTTCATAGTGCGTAAAGGCTTCGAAAGTTTTGTCAAAAACGATTCAAAGCGTTTATCCAGGTGTAAATTTTTGAATAGATTTAACAGATTGAACATTTTCGGCATTAAATTGTGGTAACAGCTATTCAATTGACTATTTTTAATAATAGTTCACTCAATAACGAAATTATAAAACACAAGTTCTATTGAAAATATTGGTATATTTTAATGGAATATTTTATCAATTAAATAATAATCAACCATACACACATTGTTAGTGGGCATAATTTGCTATACATATATATAAAATGCTTTATCCTGAGTGATGGATCAACGCATAGCCTAAACAGCTTATCATAGAGACGTGAAACTTCGAGGGTGTGTTCTTTGTGGGAAGTAGGCATCCGATAAGAAAGGATTTTTTTATTAAATTATACCTATAAGGGGGTGAAAAAACAGGGCAAAGTTTATGGACAATGTGATTCCTTAGTTCAATCTACTTTAAATTTTGCATAAACATTCTTTAACAGAATTGATGAAAGACGTGTTTCCTGTTTTACTGACTTAGCTACTGCTGTATAGCGAGAAAAAAATTCCTCATCGATTTTCATCAAATTCTCTATAAACACTTTGTAATAAAAATAAATTAAAACGTGTTTCAGAATTTTTTAATTATCACCCTCTAAGGGTGTAATTTTCATTAATATTATAAAGAGGAAACGTATTTTTGTAAGTTTGTTACTAATAAATTCAGAAACTACTGGACGGATTTCGATAATTCTTTCACTATTAGAATGCTACATTATCCCTCAGTAACATAGGGAATATTTTATCCAAGTATTACCACAGCAACGATAACTACGCGGGTAAGGCGACTGAAACCGGGGCGGGTTGTTAGTTGTAATATAAAACAATTCTTCGTGTTTTTTATCATCATAATCCTGATCTTATCTCAGTTTCTTGAAGTCGACGCAATTTATATTCCTCTTTTATCGTATGTATTTCATAAGTTATTGGTAATAGTTTTATGACCGGTCATCTGCCTGAAGTCAACCCTCCTTGAGAATGTAATTGTTGATCAGATGGTATCAATGTGAGTTAAAATTTAAAGTAAATATTTCTTACTTCTTACCATAGGAGGTACAAAACCCAAACCAAGACGATTAGAGGCTATAATATACAGAAGGCCTTTATGCCAGAAAAAAAATCTTAAAATAAAACCCTATACCAACCCGGCCAACAAGCGTTGTATTCAATTTCCTTCTTATTCTCTCGAGCCTCAACTATTGGAGGCTCAAGTCCAAGAGTGGGACAAATTAAATGGGAAATGATGACGAATCTTATGGGAAATACCAATAGGTAATATTAGTATATTTCTCCCTTACGGGAGGCTTAATGGAAATATGGAATATAAAACTATCAGAAAATCTTTAAACGTTATTAAAAGCTTACAATAATATTAATTATATTTCAATTGCTACTGCTATTTATACATTTCATCATCATCATCACAGCCAACATATGTCCCACTGTTGGGCTCAGGCCTCCTCTAAAATAGGAGGGAAATTGACCTACTATACCATGCTGGTCAGACATGTTGGTATAGGGTTTCATTTCGAGTTTTCCTTCTCTTGCACAGATGTTATGTGCATATTATATCCCATAGTCGCCTTTTACGACATCCACGGGCAAGATAGAGACTGGTGAATTGTATTCTTACTCCGGCACCACACAGAACATTTAATGACGGAACACACACGAAACATTTATTCATTTAATGTCATGATAATCACGGCAAAGTAAAATATATTATTCAGTAGATATGTTGGTACTGCAATACAAAAGCTCAATTTAGCTATAAATATATCTTGAGGGACTCAGACTTAACAAACCGTATGTAAGGAATAGCACCTGAGAACCTCATCAAATATTATTTGATTCAATATTACCTCAGTGGCGCAGGTATGCGATGTGGAAGAAACAAGAGGCACGCACGTCCCACACTGAACTCTCACACCTAACGAACCACATTCAGTGAGAAGCCTCTCAAACGCTGATCGATATTTTACTAGAGTTACTTACAGTTAGTACAAAGATAAAGCGATTAGCGTATTTTAATTATTTTAGATGTAAAGTAGATTTATAGTTTGCAATTCTAGAAACTCCTTTGTTGAACGGAAGCTAGGCCATATTAGGTGCAATTTTTTAACACGCTTTTATTAGTTTCCCCTGTATGTTTATTTGTAATATCCACATTTGAGCTCGATTTTGCCTTACTTTGAGCGATTGTCTTTAAACTTTGCGCACTTATCAAAGACCGATGACAATGCAATAACCCGCTTTTTTATTATGCTACACGATTTTTTTTTAAGACAACGCCCTGTTTTAAGGCAATGAATCCTTGTATTGTGGGTTCTTTACAAACACATTTATAGATGGCATAAAGTATAATCCTACTTTGAAATCGAACCACGTCACTGGCATGGGAGATTGGTGTCTGAACCCCTGCGCTATCGCTGCAGTCAAAATTTGGATTGTCATAAGACCAAATTTTATCTTTTTCATTTTTATTCCTTATTATTTCTTGTGATACCAGCGCATTAAATTAGAGTTATGAGACATTATTTATCCAAATATAATAGAAGTTACTGTATCTAAGAATTTCTTTGTGTGGTGATGGAGTAAGTCTACAATTTACCACTTCTTATCTTTCACGTGGGTGTTGTAAAAGAATATTGAGGCATACTATACGCGGATAATATCGATGCAAGAGAAGGAAATCTTTACATAAAGCTCAGTATCAACCCATCTGATCAGAGTGAAGTAGTATGTCTATTACACTGTCGTTGAATAGGACGCCAGTTGACCAATAGTGATACTTGACTAGACCCAGAAGAAGAAAAGAGGACAACTATATAAAATCAAAATGATTCCTTTCTGTACATTAGTCAGGTAAGATAATTGGACTCTATTCACCAACATTAGCATAATGAAGTGTGCAGAATTAAGTGAATTCTTTATACTCTCGCTCTCATACTCTACTGTGATAATATTTCAGTATTAACTAAAGCTTTGATTTAAGATCAAAAATTAAGCTCAAATAGACTCTGAGGAATAAAATAAAACTTAAAGTTGTTAATTTCAGTTTCACGAAAATAATATTAAACGGACTTTGTTGACACTACAAAATAAAATGTAGACTATTATGTAAATACTTTCAGTATTACATATAAACAAAACAGTTTTTCAAAAATAATAACAGAAAATGTGGAGTGTCAACTTGTATAGAGTATCGGCTTGAGTAGTGTTAACAATTTGTTGAACATAATCATTTTATATTCAAAGCTTGTAAAAAAGCACTTTTTACTCAGTCCACACCCAAATCTTTGGTTCTTAATCTCTAATGCAATTATGAATTATTACCGATGAGTGAATAAGTAAAGCTTCACTTCGTTTAGGTAAATTTTAAATGAACTAAAATAGTTTCAATATATAATATACTTATTAGGTTTGATTTTATTCTGTTAAAAACTTTACTTACTATAACTATCTCTTTACTTTTGTATCGTAGACATACGGCATCTAATCGTAATAATAATGATAGAGATTGTATGGCATTTGTAAGGCATTTGTAATTACGCAAGCCAAGGTTAATAAAATTATGTAGAAAATGAGCTGTCGATGAAATTGATATATTATAATCAACTCTGATACTCTCAGATGAGATAAATTGATTGCCCAGTTGAACACTCTCAATGTTTTTCCGTCATATATTTATCATTTTGGCAAAGGTTGCTCCAGGATCTTCGTAGGACACGCCGTATACAGTAATGTTATCATACAAGCACTGGTATATATGTAAGTTAGATAAATAAAAGAAAATACTTCTAAAGGGTGAATTTGGGGTGCGAGGCCGGGGTACCTCCACGTGGTGCACCCTGGAAACGTCCATTTGGACGGCCAAGATTCCGGCGGGAGGGGGGGTCTCCGCGTGCCGACCCTGAAGGCAGAGCGCACGGCGGATTTGGCCCGGGGCCAATGGGGCGGATGTGTCTCATGGCACTCGGTCGCCAGGGACGGTTGCGTCACGGCCCGGGGGCGGGACGAGTCGGTCGCTCGCGAGCGGCCAGACCCGGAAGGCCTAAACCGTAATCCTGAGTAGGGGGGTCAGGACCGGGGGTCTTCGGACCGCGGGGAAGAAAACCCCTATAAAAAATTACCCCAAATCTTAAGTTTGGCCACTCGGCGAGAAGATATATGGCTGGTGGGTTAAAAAGCGCGTGCGAAAACAAAAAAGCGTCCAGCCGCTAGAGTGGTAGTCAAGGCAAGACTTAAAAATGATCCAAATATGGCAGAGGTTCAAAACGACGTACCTACTCCAGAGGGTCCCGGCCACGCCAGGAAATCCCTCACCGTGCTGGTTTCTGAGCGCGAGAGGCGCACAGTCACCAGCACAGTCAGTCTCCAGTCGTATGGGAGGGGGACAACAGCTGCTATGTCTGCCGAGAGCCCAGCACAAGATCAGGAGGCTCACCGGGGGGAGGGGAATGATGTGAAGGAGAGGAAAGAGGTGGAAAAAAAGAAGAAGGGGAAGAGGAAGCAGAAGCGTACCGCCCAGGCGCGAGCCCGCATCGAGACCGCAAGGTGGAAGGCGTGGCGGGAGCAGCAGAAGGCGGATGGTATGGCTACGTGCGACGAGGGTGGCAGCACTGCTGCTGCAGGGCCGTCGCAGAACGGGGGTGGCGTTGCTGCCCAGCAATCGGAGGAGGAGACTGGGTCAACCACAGAGCTGTCGCTAGACGAGAGCGTCAGCGTCGACTGCAGCAGCGGACCCGAGGACGAGGGCGGCATTGCCGCAGAGCCGTCGCAGGATGAGGGCAGCAATGCCGCAGGGCCATCCGAAGGTCTGGAGTCGGACACGGCCGCAGAGATGGTCCTAACGGATGTGGGCGGAAGTGCCGCAGAGCCGTCCGCCGATGAAGACGGCGCTGAATGGACGCAGGTCGAGGCCGAGGGCGCGAAGACGGCCGATAGTTTGGCCACGATGCTGAGAAGGCTGTTCGGGCCGGAGGATGGAGTCGAAATCCCCAGGCCCGTCAAGTGCGCAGATATGCGCCTTACGGGTCTGGACGACTCCGTGGCGGTGCAGGACATCCGGGAGGTCATTATGGCGCGTACCGGGTGTGCCTCGGATACCGTCCGGATTGGCACCATCCGCCCTGGTCCGGGCGGCGTCGGTGCTGTCTGGGTGCAGTGCCTAGTGGATTCGGTCAAGCAATTGACCGACTCAGGGAGGCTCCTCGTGGGCTGGAGTTCGGCGCGGGTGACCGTGCTGGAGCCCCGGCCCGCGAGGTGTTATAAGTGCATGGCGGTCGGGCATACCCGACCGACGTGTCGCAACTGCTTTGACTGCAGCGGGCTATGTTTCCGTTGCGGTCAAGCTGGACACCAGGCGGCATCATGCTCTGCGGTGCCCCACTGCCCCGCGTGTGCGGCGGGCAATAAGCCTGCCAAGCACCGCATGGGCTCTGGGGACTGCAGACCCCCGGTATCGGCCCCAAAGGGGCGGGGCGGCCCATCGACCGGGCCAGTCCCCGCTCCAAGCGCGGCCCGCTCGCCTGTTAGCGCGGAGGAGGTGACGATGGATACGGACCGTTAATGGACCCCGTATCCATTCGTCGGAGTGTTTGATAGGAGTAGCCGTAGTCGCGGCCGTACGTGGTGCCCGACCGGATTAACTGGTTGGGTAGCACCGATGGCACCGTGGCAATCGTCGCCTCCACGTCGTGGCCTTCGTCGTCTCTGACCCTTAGGGACAGGGGCGTCGGATACGTCGCGGTGGACTGGGGGGAGATTACGCTCTTCGGAGTTTATCTCTCCCCTAACTGGAGTGTAACCGATTTCAAGGCAGCCCTCACTATCATGGAGGCCTCGTTACGGCGACTGGCATTGCGCCAGGTCTTCGTCCTGGGGGACTTTAACGCCAAGTCCGTGGCGTGGGGGTCCCCTAGGACGGATGACCGAGGACGGGCGATCGAGGAGTGGGCGGCGGCACTGCGCCTCTGTTTGCTGAACAGGGGCTCGGTGTATACGTGCGTGCGACAACGGGGCGGGTCGATAGTGGACCTTTCGTTCGCTAGCCCCGGAGTCGCCACACGCGTGGGGAGCTGGCGCGTCGTGGAGGAGGTTGAGACCTTGTCGGACCACCGGTATATCCGGATGGAGGTCTCCCTGGCAATCCCGACGCCCAGCAGGGGTCACGGGGCTGATAGGCGTCCTGCGTTCCCGCGATGGGCTGTGGGTCCCTAAGACCGGGACCAGCTGGCGGAGACAGCCATCGTATACTCGTGACTGTCCTCTGCCCACCAGTCGGACGGGGTGGACGCTGAGGCTGGCCGCATCCGCAGTGCGTTGACGCAGATCTGTGATGCGGCCATGCCCCGGGTACGGCGTCTGCCCCCGAGGAGGGGGGTCCACTGGTGGTCCCGGGAGCTGGCGGATCTCCGGGCTGCGTGTATCCGCGCCCGGAGGGCCTACACCCGCAGCCGGCGGTGCCATCGCGACGCGGAGCGGGAGGCTGTGCTTTACGAGGGCTACCGCAATGCGCGGTCGGCCTTCAGGCTGGCCGTCCGCTCCGCCAAGGACGTGAGTCGGCAGGAGATGCTGGACGATCTCGACCGTGACCCCTGGGGACGCCCCTATCGCGCGGTGCTGAATAGGCTACGTGCGCGGGGCCCTCCCCTCACCGAGACTCTCCAGCCCGGCCTTCTCACCCGGGTCATCGAGGACCTGTTCCCGCGGCGGGCGGAACACACGCCCCCGGTCATGGCTCCGCCAGACACTGACCGGGAGGCCGATGACGACAGTGTTCCGCTCATCACGGAACCCGAGATGGGGGTGGCGGTGACGCGCATGCGCGAAAAGTCTACCGCCCCTGGGCCGGACGGTGTTCCTAACCGTGTGGTGGCCCTGGTCCTCGAACACCTGGGACCCCGCCTCAGGGGGGCTGTTCGACGCGTGTTTAGCGTCCGGACGGTTCCCTGGGTGCTGGAAGGAGGGAAGGCTGGTGCTTCTGCCGAAGCCGGGACGTTCTCCGGAGTCGCCTTCGGCCTACAGGCCTATCATGCTGCTCTATGACACGGGCAAGCTACTAGAGAGGGTGGTAGCTGCCCGCATCGAGCGGCACCTCGTCAGCACGGGGCCCGATCTGTCGGACGCCCAGTTTGGGTTTAGCAGGGGTGGTTCGACGATCGCGGCTCTGTTGCGCCTGAGGGCCGTGGCGACTGAGGCCGTCACTGGCGGGGGAGTGCTGTTGATGGTGTCCCTAGACATCGCCAACGCATTCAATAGTCTGCCATTCAGCTGCATCAGGGAGGCGCTCCGGTATCACGGGGTGCCAGTTTACCTGAGGCGGCTAGTGGCAGACTATTTGGAGGGGCGCAGTGTCCTCTGCACCGACCGAGCAGGGGACGTTGTGCGAACGCCCATGACGTGCGGTGTCCCGCAGGGGTCGGTCCTCGGACCCACCCTGTGAAACATCGGCTACGACTGGGCGTTGAGGGGCAGCCTCCCGCCCGGGCTGGGCGTGATTTGTTACGCCGACAACACGCTCGTCACAGCCCGCGGTGGGACGCTAGAAGAGGCGGTAAGCCTGGCGACCTCTGGTACCGAGGAGGTCGTCAGGCGGATCGAGGCGCCGGGGTTGAGGGTCGCCCTGGACATGACGGAGGCCCTCTTGTTCCATTGGCGCCATATGAGCCCTCCCATCGGCGTCTCGATCACCGTCCACTCGGTCGACATCAGCATCCGGGCCCATATGAGGTACTTGGGCCTGGTGCTCGACGGGCGATGGTGGTTCCGGGAGCATTTCCGCAGGCTCGCTCCACGGCTCGTCAGCTCGGCGTTCGCCCTATCGTGGCTTATGCCGAACGTGGGCGGACCGAGCGCTGCGTGCCGACGGCTGTACGCGGGGGTCATCCGGTCGATGGCCCTGTACGGCGCACCGGTGTGGGCGGGGTCCATGACCGTCTGACTTAGGGCCCTTCTGTGGCGACCACAGAGGGTCATGGCGGTCAGGGCCATCCGCGGATACCGCACGGTGGCGTCGGAGGTAGCGTGCCTATTGGCCGGGATTCCCCCGTGGGACCTGGAGGCGGAGATGCTCGCCGGACTATATCAGCGGGTGACGGGGGTGCGAGCGGGGGGCGGTGTGGTCTCGTTAAGGGATCTCACCGCCTGACGCGTCGACGCCCGCCAAGACGTCATCGCCCGTTGGGCAGTCCGGCTGGAGAGGCCTCGGTTCGGGGTGCGAACCGTAGAAGCCTTCCGGCCGGTGCTGATGCAGTGGTTGGAAAGGTGGCACGGGGTGCTCTCCTTCCGACTGGTGCAGTTTTTGACGGGGCATGGGTGCTTCGCCAAATACCTGCACAAGGTCGTTAGGAGGGAGAGTACACCGTCCTGCCACCACTGCGATTGCGACGAGGACACGGCGCGCCATACGCTTGAGGCCTGCGGGGCTTGGGCAGTGCAGCGCTGTGAACTAGTCGCAATCATCGGTACGGATCTGATGCTGCCAGCTATCGCTAGGGCGATGTTTGACAGCGTCGGGAATTGGGACGCGGTCGCAGCCTTCTGCGAGACAGTGATCTCGCGGAAGGAGGCGGCGGATCGCCTGCGCGAGGAGCGCAGCCTCGATGAGGAGATCCGCCGCCGGCGATTGGGGCGACGTAGGCGCAACTATCTGCGCCTCATGCCGCCCTAGCCGAGGCCGCGGGTGACGTGACCGGGGATTAGTCCGTCACCCGCCGAGAGGCCGACTGCGTGAGGAAAGACCAACGTCCTCCCCGAGGGGGGGACGTCGGTCTATGGGAGGGTACCCCAATAGGGGGTATTCCGTCGGGCCGACCACTGACGACAAGTTAACGCTGCTCCAGTGGTCGGCCCAACGACGAAGGCGACGTGGTTTTTGGGTGGGTTGTGGAAGTTGCGTGCTTAAGCCCCTCTGTCGCCCCGGACGGAGTGGTGCGGCGGCGCGCCAACCGCGACCCACCCACAAAAAAAAAAAAAGGGTGAATTTTATTATAATCATTGTTATTTCTGCTAATATTTGTCCCACTGTGGGGCTTGAATCTCCGCAATAGAAGGGAAATTGAGCTTCTTTATACCACGCTAATCAGACGGTTTGTTAAAGGGTTTTATCTCTAATTTAACTTCTCTTGCACACATGTTTTATGCGTATTATATTCCTTAAACTTTTTATGACTTTCTTATTCAGTCAAAACAGAAAAATATCAAAAAAAGATGAATTTAGTGTTAATTAAAATTTATTTGTATTACCATCGCCATTTTTATCTTTTAATGACTGATCAATCCTAATCAACCAACTTTAAAAGTTATAAAAATATCTTCTGAATTTATTTAAAACACTTAAAGATTTAAGCTTAAATTAATACTTCAATATTTTCTCAGATATTAAGGTCTACGAGTATCTATACTCTAAAACAAACAAAAATATTTTAGCCTCATCTGTGTATTCTAAGAAAAATTATTGAATATGTAAAAAAATATTTAACAACATTATGATTTTTACGTAATTAAAAGTAAACATTTTTAGTTAGTTTCATAGTTAATATAAATTTACTAATAATTTCATGAAGTATGTAATATAGTTCCGATAAGTATATCATAGGCATATTAACTTGTAGACTACCGCTAACGAACTCGTGTCTTCGGTTGGGTTGGCATTAGCTTCTAGGTATACAGCGTGTTCTCTTCTTAGTTATAAATGTGATATTTTTATTTACGTTATTTAACAAGAAAAATACTGGGCTGGAAATTCTTTTTATTTTCGTTTTAATGATTTTGTATAATTTTAGACAACACTATCGTTAATAAAAAATAGAAGTATCGATCCTATTGCAGGTTCTAGTAATTATATAGATGCTTAAATCACTTCAAATTTATGAAATAATAATTCACATTTGTATAAACAATCGATGACTTTTGGAATATAATATTTGAGCGACCCATTAAAACCGTAAGGGATGCTTTTAAGATGTAAGTAGATAAGGTTATTACGAGAAAAGGAAAATATTAAAGTCTAACTTTTTATTAGCTGCAGTAAAATGACGTTTTTAAATATGACATTTAATCGTTCCATAGCTGACTCATAATGATCATACTAAATTCTATTTAATATTAATGTAAATAAAAGGCTGTATAAACGTTGATCTTTTTAGACATATACAAGGTAACACTCAAGAAAACGCTCTCTCAAGTTGGTAGTACTGGTTTTTGGTTACGGTGCTACGATGACCCTTGACCGCCATTTTGTTTCGGTTGTCATTCGCTCATTCGGATTCATACTTCTGTTTTGAGTGCATGAATAACTTTGATTTGCCCACTGCGCGTTGTTTTTGTTATCATTATTGTTAAACTTATGTTACGTTGTGTTTGTTTTTCATTACCTGTTTTCGTTAATCGTGTTAGTTTTTTTTTGTTTGATACATTGAAGACATGGATGCTCTGCCGAGCACATCGCAAGATGGAGACACATTTTTATCTCCTAAGAAAAAAAGGCCACGTGTAGCTCTAAGTGCAACTGAAAAACTTTGGGTCCAAAACGTTTACAAATATGTGTTTAAAGTGAAATCTTCAGAATCAAATGTTGAAGTTCCAAAAACAAGTGAATGCGTTAACAAGGTGGCTGAAGTCTTGGGAATATCCGTCCGCACAGTTTATTCCGTTTTAAAGGAGCACAAGGAGAACGACAGCGAATCACCAAAACCTCCCGAAAAAACGGGCCCAAAACTTACATTTAAAGATAAACTTGATGATTTCACATTCACTGCTGTTAGACGAATTGTACATCAGTTCTTTCATAGAAATGAAATACCCACCATCGCAAAAGTTAGTTTACACATGTCGTCACTCATCTTTTTATTATACGTTATGTATGTTTTCTCCCATCCCATGTGTAATCTTAACCAATTAGGTAATAACTTTAATCATTTTTAGGTGCTGCAAGTTGTAAATGATGACCCAGGATTGCCCAACTTCTCGAAAGAGACATTGAGAAAAATTATGAAGCATCTTAATTTCGAATTCACTACTCGATCACGCAAGAGTGTGCTAATTGATAGACAAGATATCATATCATGGCGCCAGCGCTACCTGCGTTTAATTAAACAATATCGTAGGGAGGGAAAATACATATATTATCAAGACGAGACCTGGGTCAACGCTGGTACGTGTCAACTCTTAGTTTCTTCTATTTGTTCCCTTTTTGTTTTGATGTCGAAACTTATGATTCTTTTTTGTTTTTTTCAGGTCATACTACAAAAAAAACCTGGATTGACGGAAGTATTAAATCTTCTCGACAGGCATTTTTAGACGGCCCGACTACGGGATTAAAAAATCCCACAGGAAAGGGCAAACGACTCATAATTAGTCACATAGGCGGAGAAGAAGGCTTCCTGGTCGACGGACTTCTTATGTTTGAAGCAAAGAAAGGTACAGAAGACTACCATGATGAAATGAACGCGGAGTGTTTCGAGGATTGGTTCGGCGGTATTCTACCTAAACTCAAGCCGAATGCAGTAGTCGTAATGGACAATGCGCCCTATCACTCTCGGAAGATCGAAACAATCCCGAAGATGTCGTGGACGAAAGCACGAATTCAAGAGTGGCTGACTACTAAAAATATTGCGTTTGAACCAAATATGGTCAAGGCCACTCTCATAGATATTGTGAAACAACAAAATCATACTGAGAAATATGCCGTAGACGAGATGGCTGCACAAAAAGGTATCACACTTTTAAGACTGCCCCCTTATCACTGTGAATTGAACCCCATTGAGTTGGTATGGGCCCAGGTAAAGAGTCACATCGCAAACAATAATAAGACGTATAAAATGCAAGAAGTGAAAACTTTATTCCAAGAAGGAATCAAGAAAGTGACACCGGCTAAGTGGAGTGACTGTATGTCTCACACTATTAAAGAGGAAGATAAAATGTGCCACCTCGATCATATTATAGATGAAGTGACAGATAGATTTGTTATTAGTGTGACCGAAAGCGACAGCGACAGTGATTTCGAAAAAGATTAATTAAATAACATTATTATGACGTTTTTGTTTCATTTTGAATGTACCTTCCTATACTTCCACTAAAAAAGATCAATCCTCTAGTATAGTAATAATAATAGGTTAAAAAAATACATTACAACTTAATATTAAATCTCAAAAAAAAACCAACCTGATTATTCATTTATGATTCACTCATTTAGCTACATCCCTATTTATTTTTCTTCAAAAACCGGCAACCCACAAAACGTCATTTTACTGCAGCTAATAAAAAGTTAGACTATAAGTGATAAATTTGGCCAGTATAGGATCAGCATCATCTTTGTTCGTATACGGCTCACTATTGAAAATTAACCTATCGTATGGGCTCGAATCTCATCCATAATAAAAGGGATGACTACGCTGGTCAGATGAGTAGGCATTTTTTTTTATGGGAGGGCTATGGCAAACGCGCACGCAGACCCTTCGGTCCGGGGCAACGAAAGGACGGCGCACGGGCCCATAACCCACTCGTAACCTCGTCCTTTGGTCGACCACCGGAGCAAGGTGACTTGTCGTCAGTGGTCGGCCCGACGGCATACCCTTTCGGGTATCCTCACCTCTCGACGTCTCCGTCCCGGGACGTCGGTCGCCGTCGCGCAATCAGCTTCTCTGCGGGTAACGGACTAAATTCCCCGGTCCGGTCACCCGCGGCCTCGGCTAGGGCGGCAACCGCCGCCTCCTTCCGTGAGATTACGGCTTCATAGAAAGCGGCGACCGCGTCCCAGTTCCTGATGCTGTCGAGCATCTTCCTGGCGATGGTCGGCAGCGTCAGGTCGGCACCGATGATCGCGACGAGTTCACAGCGCTCCCCCGCCCATGCGGCACACACCTCAAGCGTGTGCTGCGCTGTGTCCTCGTCGCAATCGCAGTGGTGGCAAGACGGTGTGCTCTCCCTCCTGACAATATTGTGCAGGTACTTGGTGAAGCAACCGTGCCCCGTCAGCACCTGCACCAGTCGAAAGGAAAGCACCCCATGCGTCCCCTCCAACCACTCCATCAGCACCGGCCGGAACGCCTCGACAGTCCTGACATCGTAACGAGGTCTCTCCAGCCGGACTGCCTAACGGAGAGACCCCTCCACCAGCCCATGGTCCCTCCAGCCATCCTGGCTATATGGACCGAATCACGGGAGATGCACGCCTTACTTGCGTGTGCTCTTTCGGGCGTGCACTTTCTTGACTCCCTACAAATTGTCTGCCCGAGCCCTCTCCCCTTTCTGGGGCGGCTTATGTTGCGTGGGTGTCGCTATTGCGACGAACGACACGATGATAGCGACTGCGTCATCGGCTCTGTCCTTTCTCCGCCAGCTCGAGCCCGCTCCTGATGTTATGCCAATGGTGCGAAAAGTCTCTCAACCGTCGAAAGTTGGCCTCGGAGTTATCAAGCTCGCAGTAGTGTATGGGTCCAGGATTGATCCGTTGAATCCCGTCCAACATCTTCATACGTATTTCATCATACAAGGGGCATCGCCACAACACATGATCCGGACATTCATCCTCTTCCCCGCAGTAACACAGGCTACTCTGGCACAGCTTCATTTCATACAGTCTCCTTTTAAAACAGCCATGACCTGTCAAAATTTGAGAGCACTGGTAGTCGGGCTCAACCCAGGGGGATCTGAGTCGAACACCAACATCAGGAAAGAATCGATGGAGTTCCCTACCCTTCTCCTCACCAGCCCATCTTCGCTGCCACTCAGCAACGAGCTCCTCCGAAATTTGGCTTCTCTCTGTCTTAGGGCAGTCCCGGCCAGAAAACCTAACATCATCTATCCTACCAGCACGGGTGACCTCTAAATCTGCAGGAAGTACCCCTGCCAAAACAGGCAATGCTGCCGAACTCACCGAGCGGTAGGCCTTAGTGAGTAAAATTAGGGCCTGTCGCTGAGTTCTCAGCAAAGCGCTCCTTACCATGTAAGTGGACGTGCGCCTCCACCAACATCCAGCCGCATAAGTAATAATGGCCACGAATATAGCCTGGTACAGAATTCGAAGGCCCACATACCGTATACCCCAGGATGAGACGGAGACACGCGACATTTCCCGAACGCTGCTGCAGCACGCTCTCCGATGGACTGTGCATGAAGCCGGAAGCTCAAATTAGAGTCAATTACGACACCCAGGATAGTGGCTGATTGAACGCTTCTTACCGGCTCTCCACCGAGCCTAACTGTGGGCGGTCGTCCACTCATCTTCCCCTTTAGGGTCATAGAAGATGATTTCAGGGGGGAGAAGGATAATCTGTTACGAGATCCCCAGGCTGTGATCAGTTCGAGCACCGTAGAGGCCAGAGCCTCGACTCCCGCACGAGAGTTCGACTCGATGATGACCCTTACGTCATCCGCGTACGCAATCAGTTTGACTCCTTCCGGTAAGGGGAGTCGAAACAGGTCGTCCATCAGGAGATTCCACAGAGAAGGTCCCAATACTGATCCCTGCGGGCATCCCATGGTTAATTGTTTCCACACGATTTCACCCCCAGCAAAGAGACCGGCACGCCGGCCGCAAAAATAGGACACCAGCATCCTATAGATGTTCGGCGGGCAACCCCCGTTCTTTACCTTCAGTAGAATCATGGGCCATCACGCGTTGTCAAATGCACCCGAAACATATTTACAAGTACTGTTGGCCACGGTGTCCAGAAGGGACCGGATAGCCGTGACGGTAGAATGTCCGCGCTTAAACCCGTGCTGACAAGAGATGTTGCGCGAGATGTTGGGAGCACAATGTAGTAATATTCTCTCCAAGACCTTACCCAAAACCGAGAGAAGTGTGATCGGGCGATATGCTTTAGGATCAGACAGTGACCGACTGTTACCCTTGGGGATAACAATCAGCTGCCCGTCCTTCAACACGTCGGGAAAAGTACCTTCCTCGATGCACTTGCCAAATAAACGCGTCAGCTCGGAGCCAGCCACGCGCCACGCATGCTTAAGCATGCGGGCGGTTACTCCATCAATTCCCGGAGCCGAATTCGGTAAACGCCTAACAATACCCTCAATAACCTGTCTCGATGGGGGGGGCGCATCCCGCCCCGATGGGGCGCATGCCGCCATGGTCCGTACCTGGCGATGGTAATGGTCATCTCTTTGGGGATCGTCATCAGGGCAAAGCGCGCCAATTAGTGCAGAGATCGATTCCTCAGTTGTACCTTACGTATCCCTCTACGAGCCGAGCACCACTTACGATATTTGAAGGGGGTCGTACTTTCCCCACGGCCAGCTTGTATGCTACACCCCACGGGTCCTCGTTACCAGTGTTTGCGATGCTCCTGAAAATGTCAGTTTGCGCCCGCCTCATCATTGCTCTATATTTCCTGCGGCATTCGTAGTACCTCAATTTTGCAGTCTCTTCTAAATGCCCTGGACCTCTTTTCCTGGAATCCTGCCATACCTTCCGCAATTTATTGGTCTCCTTTCTTGTGGAATCCAAGGCAGGAGACCACCATTCGTAGCCCCTCACATTTGGCCTATCACGGCTGAGACCTAAACTTTCCTCAGCACAGCGCTCAATAACATTCATGAACTCCTTGCAGACATCACTTGCAGGCTTTTTCCAATTTATGCATCCTACCCTATCGTGTAGCAACGCCTAAAACCGACCCCACCCAACACCGCGCTCCCGGTAACGCCTCGGTCCTCCCAACAGTTCCGCATGAGGAGCGGGCTGACGTGCATAGATGTAGCTAAAGGTGATCAGGCGGTGGTCGCTACTGCTGGCATCAGGGTGTACCCTCCATTCCTGGATGTTAGTGCCTCTGGTGGATAGGGTAAGATCTATGTTGGACTCGCCGTTGGCTGTGGAAAAGGTGGCTGGTTCGCCCTGGGCGTTGTGAATCAGCAATCCTCTGGAGGCGATGAAGTCCTCCATCATCTCACGCCGGTGCGTTACGTCGTGTCCACGTCCGGTATAGTGTCGAGGCAAACAGTGCCACAGCGGTGAGTGGGCGTTTGAGTCTATTCCTAGTATGGTCGTGTGCCCCTTCATCGCGTTCAGGACCGAACCCAGGTGTTGGAGGTGATGATCGATATCGTCAGAGTACTGGAAGTATGCGCTGACTATGTTAACGGAAGGGGCACCTTCCAGGGAGATGTGGCAAGCTACGCAGTGGCTATTCGATAATTGGTGATAAACCACGCACGTAATTTCCGGACGCATGAGCATTATGCCACTCTTAGGGGGCCCGTCCCCCGCGACGACGAGCCATGGAAAGGGGCGTCCAGCGGTGGCGAAGAGAGAGGACATGGCGTAAGTTCTTGAATAAGAACTATGTCCAGCCCCATCTCCCCTGCAATAGCAGGCAGCTCTGCTGTGGCAACCGCTGACCCCTGTAGGTTGATCTGGCCGATTTTAAGATTCAAAGAGCTATTGGCCATAATTAGTGTTGTTGATGTTTCTTTCCTCGGCATTCTTGCGCGCTGGACAGTCTGACGAGTTCGTGGTATGGTCAGCGGCGCCCTTACGGTTTAGCTTCTTGCATGTGGCGCAGATATTGGAATTCGCTTGACACTCAGCATTCTTATGCCCATCTTCTCCACATTTCCCACACGTCATCGATTTAGCCCGGCAATACTTTTCAGGGTGCTCAAACATTTGGCATCTGCGGCAGCATGTAACTCCAATGTGATCGATGACCTCTACCGCGTCCCATCCAATGTACACCCTGGACAGGTCCATCAGCTGTCGACGGAGCGCTGGAGAGCACTCACACACCCACGCATTTTTATTAACTCTTCTGGTCCGTTGAAAAAGTGGACGCAGGTCTTTCTTGAGGTCTTCCAGTGAGCAGCTCTCTGTCAAATTTTGTTCGTGGAGTTGTTCAATAACTTCCTGTGGCTTAGTTTCAGCGTCTACACCCACCAGAGAAATAAGGGGCTTTCGCTCCCGAGTTTCCCCCACACGGAGAGTAGTGGGGAGGGCGGCTTTGAACGCATGAGCGTCTTTTTCAGAGGTGGTTTGAATGATGACACCAGCTCCGCCCGTTTTACGTACCCCCTGCACCTTGATTCCTAGTCCAGCTGGATTAACGGCAACCTTTAAAACCCTCTTGGTGTCATCTGCAGTTTTGAGTGCGTCCAAGTGGTCTTCTGCTGGGAAAACCGCTACAGTTGGCCCGAGGCGTGCAGGGATGGGCAACGGATTGGAATTTTTGCCCATGATGGCTCCAGCATACGACTTAACGAAAGAGGGTCCGGGTTCCTGGCCTAAAGTGGCCAACCGCGCCTCCGACTTTTGGGCACAAATTTCAGACCGAGCGGCGCGCAGTTCAGCTGCGGCCAGGCGGGTAATCAGGTGGGTTATGACCAACCCCACGGCGTCAACATGTTGCCCTATGGCAGCAATTTCGTCTTTGTTAAGCTTTGAGGTCTTACACTTAACTGCGTCCATTATCCCACCGGTCGAGGAAGTCGCGATGGACGCAAGCCTCTCAATGGAAACCTCTGACATCAGGAGTGATGGTGCAGATTCTGCATTGGAGCTGGAAGGTGGCGGGGCTGCCGGGGGCTCAGCCCGACGAGTTTGAACTCGTCGTGGGACCGCCTCCTGGACTTCTTCCGGTGAGGACAGCAGTCTCTTGGAGCCAGGTCCAACCGAAGCAATGAAGACAGGGGGCGTGCTAAAGCCCTGCGGGGGGTCCGTGCGAGTGAGGCACGGGGGATGAATCCAGCTTCGCGGCCTATCTCCCTGAGAGCCTGCAGTTCTTGCTCCTTATTAAGGAGCTCTTGCTCGATTAACGTCCTTTGAGTCCTGAACTCCTCCTCTTCATCAGCCATGATCCCAGGAGGTGACGGTGGCCGAGTTCAGACTAGGAAATTATCCAAAGCACAGATAGCCAAGATCGCGTAAGCAAGCGTCGGCAGCAATTTTATGCTTATTTTTATAATAAACTAATAAGATTCAGCTGATTAATTAAGCGCAAAGCCAAAAAGAAGCAGCATACAAAATGCAGGAATTAATAAATACCGCTAGAAAAAAGTTAATAAATAAAACTTTTTTGAACCAACGGGTAGCGCCACCGCGGCAAATCCGCAAAACTAATGTAACCACTAGCGCCACAAGGGGCACAAGGGTTATGAGCGTGAATTAAAAGCCAACTGTCAGCTGTCATACGACAGCGGCACTTAACCTAACTTATTATACTGTTTTTAAGAAAAGTAAGCAAAATAATAACTTAGCCTATACTATAATATAAATAACTTATGCTAGGTACTTATCTAGGGCTGGTCACTATCCGTTCAATACCACAAGCACTTAAATAAGCGTCTATGTCAAACTTTTCACCATAAACACTATAAGAACTTACAGCGTCACTTTCGCGAAAAGGGAGGAAATAAGAAGGGATTCAAGTGTACAGGGATGTACCCCAAGACACCCGTAATACACTTATACAATAATTTCTCGATAAAATAGCTAATAACTCTTATTATGAATTTATTAACGAGAGCGCCACAGAGCACCCTAACACACGACCGTCCTCGACGCGAGTCGACGACGCAGCGTCGACCCGCCAGGCGGTAATCTCTTTGATGGAGACCATACCGCCACGGCCGCGGGTCTCCGACACCCGCCGGTAAATTCCGGCGAGCATCTCCGCCTCCAGGTCCCACGGTGGCGTTCCGGCCAGGAGACACGCTGCCTCCATCGTCACCGTGCGGTAACCGCGTATGGCCCTGATTGCCGTGACCCTCTGTGGTCGCCACAAGAAGGCCCTCAGACGGACGGTCGGGGACCCCGTCCACACCGGTGCGTCGTACAGAGCCATCGACCGGATCACCCCCGCGTACAGCCGTCGGCACGTAGCACTGCGTCCGCCCACATTCGGCATCAGCCACCAAAGGGTGGACGCCGTGCCGACAAGCCGGGGAAAAAAGTCGATGGAAATGCTTCCGGAACCACCAATGCCCGTCGAGCACCAGGCCCAAGTACAGATGAGTAGGTATAGGGTTTTATTTTGAGTTTTCTTTCTCTTCCACAGATGTTAGAAGCATATCATATCCCCTAGATTTTTAGGACACCCACGGGCATGACGTGAGAGAGTGGTGAATTGTATTTCCACTCCGGTACCACAAGGTATATTGTGAAAGAGGCTTTTATCTAAAACTGTATGAACAAACGATGTAAATAAGGTACTTATAACAAGATACTTTAAAATACTATCTTGTACAAGTTGTTACGCCCTACTTCGTGACCTAATTAAAGTTTCTTCGCTGTTACTAGATTTCACCTACTAACATCGAATTACTATGTTCGTCACGCTCTCAGAGTTAATTTTAAGAACATTTTATACTACACTATACCAATCGTGCGATTATGAAATAATTTTATAATATGTGCCACTTATTTCCGTGTCGTGAAGAAGTATGAACAAATTTAACATTTTTTCCTTTTTTCACCCGTGAGTGTCCTAAATGACAACTAACGGATTAAATATGTATATAACATATTTGCAAGAAGAGAAGACTCGAAATAAACCCTATACCAACCCGTATGACTAGCGTGATGTATTAGGTTAATTTCCCTCGTATTATGGAGGACGCTCGAGTCCAGCCATGGGACGTATATGAGCTGTGACGATGACCACTTATTTCTTTAGCGTCGATAATGCTTTTTAAATTAAAAACAAAATGCTTGATTTATCTTACAGTAAGTGGCAAAATAAATTTGGACAATGGAGTAGTGGACTATGTTAACATATTTACTTCTTGTGATAGCATAGCTCTTACACATGTTTCGTATAGATTACTAGAATTACATCCCTTTGCATATTATATCCCTTAGTCGTATTGTATGACACTCATGAGCAAGACAGAGAAGGGCGAATCGTATTCTTACTCCATTAATTCACGAAAAGATTAAATGATTTTTTTACTACACTAAGATTACTAGTTAAATATTTAGCACACCTTGCTACAGAATCTAAAATGAACAGATGACTCAGCATGATGACCCAGCAAATGTAGTACTCAGTATATAATTCAATTTTGTATTGTAAACAGAGTTAGAAAACCCTCAGTGTGGACTGTAAATTTGGAGGCAATTTTGCAAGGACGCCAAATTTCTCGCGGTTACCTTGACCTTAATTTGTATAAACTACAAAAGTTGTATAGGCGCGTTGATGTGATCGTAATTTATAAAAAAGAAAGAGTTGTTGTTGCTACCAAATGACAGGCATTTTAATACAATACATATTTAATAATTATTTTCCGTGTGGTGATGGAATAAGAATGTAGTTAACTACCCCCCTCTCTTACCCATAGGTGACGTAAAAGACGATTTGGAGATGATATCAATTCAAGAGAAGAAATACTCGCCTTAAAACACTATAACAATACATTTGACCAACGCAATATAGTATATACGCAATATAGTATAACGCAATATACCCTACGCCACCAACGTTAAAGATCTCGGCTTACATATAGATATGGCTCTTAACTGGCACATCCAAGTGGCTCAGGTCGGACGTAAGGTTACCGGCATATTACGTTCTCTCTACCGATTAAGAAATTTACTTCCACCTATTACAAAAGTGAAGCTTGTGCAGACTTTAATTTTTCCCATCATCGATTATGCTGATGTATGTTACTTCGACCTGAATGCAGATCTACTCAATAAACTTGACCGTCTTCTCAATAATTGCATTCGATTCGTCTTTAATCTTCGTAAATACGACCACATTTCTTCCTTTCGATCCGAACTAAACTGGTTGCCCATACGTCAACGACGAAATTTGCGTGCACTAACTATGCTATATTCTATTCTCCACTCTCCCTATGCACCCTCATACTTAAAGCCTCATTTTCAATATATTTGTTACAATCATGACCGCAACCTTCGTTCCTCTAACAATCTTCTTCTTTCTTGTCCCACTCATAGCTCCAGTTTGGTTCATTCTTCTTTCTTCATTCAATCTATTTTACTGTGGAACGCCCTCCCTCTTGAAATCAGGCAATCCAAAACACGATTTATTGGCAGATCGTTCTTCATAAATTTTCGAGTGTATATTCATGTAAGTATATGTGTATTTGTATTTGTATATATATATTTCTATGAGTATGTATTATATGTAAATATATGTAAGGTTTATTATTTTTCATATTATTGTTATTTAGATATACAGGTATATATTTTTTTTTTAACATAAACAGACTTAAGTAGTTATCTCAACAATTTTCTATATAAATGGCACCTACTATAATATTTCGTCATCACCCAAAGGTTGGCTGGAAGAAAATGCCTATGGCATTAAGTCTGCCTATGTACTTGTGCATGAAATTTAAATAAATAAATAAATAAATATAGTAGTCAATGTCCCTTCCATTGTATTAGTAGTTTATTTCCATTCCCTTGTGGAGGACGGTCGAGCCCAACAGTATGACTTATATGGGCTGAGATGATCGTGTTAATGAAAGCAGGTTAAAATTTGCTATGTGATAACGATTACTACCAACCCTTATAGTGACCATAGGTGTCGCAAAATATGACTAAGAAATTCCCAAGGAGGATTGATGTTAGGCAGTCGACCAATCATAAAATTATTTGCCAATAAATTTTGCAATATGTAAGATAAAAGAGGAGTACATATTGTATCGAATCTAAGTAATTGAGACAAAAGCAGGATGACGATGATGACATAACGATTAAGGTTAGTGGTAGTACGCTTTGCCATCTTTTATCAAATTGCTATTTACCATCCGAAGATGGTGTTAAAACAAAAAAAAAACAGCTCCAAATTGCACCACCTATTATAATAAATCGTATTTGTGTTTCTTAGTTTTCTTTTATTTATGATTTACAAAAATTAGGCTTCACGATAGAACCAATTAAGGTATTGACACTTTCTGTGTAGTGATTGGGTAAGAATACAATTCACTACTCCCTATCTTACCCGCGGATGTCGTAAAAGACGACTAAGGGATATAATATGCATATAACGTCTGTGCAAGAGAAGGAAAACTCAAAATAAACCCTAAACCAACATGTCTGACCAGCATGGTATAATAGGGTAATTTTCCTTCTATTCAGACGAGGCTTAAGCCCAGCAGTGGGACGTTTATGAGCTGAGATGATTTCATATTAACCTGACTCATAAAAATAGACTTCAGTAAATAAATGAAACACTCTGTATATAAGACAATTTCATGCCTACGTCACACTGACGTGTTAGTGTTATTAGAAGCCCTAGCAGTCCGTGACATGACATCTCTATAATTGTAACCCCGTATAATAATTGTTGAAGGATATTATTGCTCTTAGTAAGTGATCATCTGGCTATTAGATCAATTAGTTTGAGTTTCATGTAGCTTAATTATATATAACTAATATCTTGTGGTGAAGCAGGGAATACATATAGCTAGTTTAAGCTAGCTAGTTTAACTCAGCATCTCGGGTAATATAATTGGCTGAACAAGGTCTTTAGATATTTTTTAAATATCTTATATCTTTAAACGAGCAATTCTTGTGTATATATATATATAGACATATATATATATATAGACATATATATATATTATATATATATTACGATTTTGTTGAAACTTAGCATACTAGAGGTTTTGGGTCCAAAATATCGATCTAGCTAGGTTTTATTTATAGAAAATGTTGTTTTGCAAAATAAACAATGACATTAAATTTTAAAATAAAATGAATTCAAATTTCGTTGTCAACGTCATGAGTTACGATAGCTCAGATAGGAAGTTGACAGGTTCTAATTTTGGTTTTTTGGCATTCAAACAGCGTCGATTCGAATCTCGGTGTTATTATTATTCTCTTTTTGTAATTTTTTATATATTTTTCATTATTTATTTTTTGTTTTTTATTAATATATATCTAAATAAATTCGATAAAAATATTCCGAGCGAAGCTCGGTCAACCTGATATTAGTCATAATGTGGTGATATTATGACTCAACCACCAAACAACTAATATCCATAATTGGAAATAGGCCTATTCGTGGAGTGAAAATATCATTGCCGCCATGCGTGTTGACACAATAATTGTTATAAGTTCCTTAGAAGAGTACTGCAGAGAAGTTGGTTCCCTCTGACAGTTATTACCACTCTCACGAGGAAATCAGTAATGATCCCAATGTAACTAATCACATTTGAAACGGTTTTTTTTTTATTACTTGTAAAGATGTATATTAATATGTCCTTTTAATAGAAGCGTGTGCGCAACAAGCTTCTATTATGAAAATAAACTTGACACAATATACCGCACAAACTAAATAATTTGGCGTTGGATTGATTTTTTAATTTACCTTCTATTATATCCATCAGACTATCAATGTACACTGTTCATCATCATCATCATCATCATTACAGCCTATCGCCGTCCACTGCTGGACGTAGGTCTCCCTCATGTTACGCCACAATGTGCGGTCCTATGCCGCCTGCACCCATCGACGCCCAGCAACTTTCACCAAGTCGTCGGTCCACCTGGTGGAGGGGTGTCCTACACTGCGTCGTCCGATACGTGGTCACCACTCGAGAACCTTTTTTCCCCAGCGATTGTCGGTTCGTCGAGTACATCACTCGGCCTGCCCATTATTAATATTAATATAAATTATTATTATAAGTATAAATACTGAATATAAATCCCAATTGATTATTGCCTAAACATTTTACTAGTTAGGTATTATCCAAATTATATGTTTTGAGCTTAGAAATATGAGATTTATAACTAGTGAGTAAAATAATTTTGATGATGTGAAATAAAATTATTATCATTTCTAGTATCCAAAACAATGAACAGAAAGAAGAAAATATTTGTCTACAAACAATATTATTTGTTACCAGAAATCATTCTACATAAGCCTGTTTTGTTCCGTGTGGTGACGGAGTAAGAATACGATTTACCACTGTCCGTGGATGTCGTAAAAGACGACTGTGGGATATAATATGCACATAAGATCTGTGCAAGAGAAGGAAAACTCGAAATGAAACCCTATACCAACATGTCTGACCAGCACTGTATAGTAGGTCATATTCCCTCCCATTGTGGAGGAGGCCCGAGCCCAGCAGTGGGATGTATGTGGGCTGCGATGATGATGGTAACGATGATGAAGCCCGTTTTTGGTTATATGTTTTTATTTTTAGTTTACGGTAGATTATTATAATCTAACTGCTCGGATGGCTTACTGGTTATGTCCTTATTGTTGATTCATCCCCCACGCAATACTTTATGTGAACTACAAATTTCTATTTTGAGTCTGGGTGTAATTTGTGTCCGTTAAATTGTGTTTGTAAAGTGTAAAAAGCAAAACAAAATCTTTGTTTTTCTTTTTACATCTATATCCTTAATCTAGGGTGTTTTCTTTTATAAAATAAAATAATTACGATAGTCATAATGATATTATTTGTAACTACTATAATTTTGTATAATAAGTAATCTGACTGCACGGATAATATGTAGTTATAATGGATAATTCACCCGAAAACCTCTGATTTTTTCTTTCATAATGTTAAAAAAAGAGTGGCTTAAATCAAAAATCACATCACCGTTCTCTGAAAGGGACTTTTTAATCGCGCTCAGAAAAACAATAGGGTGTCTAATTTACAAAGAACCTTCGTGCTGACAGCTGTTTTTGTCACATGCCGGCACTTAGGGGTCACAAAAAGTGAATGACTTGTTTACCTAACACTCAACCCTTGGAATGAAGATTAATAATGCATCTGGAGTACTTTGAACGTAGTTTCTAACGCATTAATTAGGGAATTTGGTACCGTACTTTATTTAGTACTGTAGTAACCTACACGTGATTAAATAACCTTCGTCATCATCAACATTATTTCAGTTAATACGCCTTTCATAATAGCAAAGACTACTTTACGAAACTCGCCAGATGGGTTGGTATAAGATTTTATTTCATTAATTTTTTTTTTGTATATTACCCCTACTTATGCTACCCCGTTTTACTCGCATTCAAAGATACGCAGTTTTCTCTTCGAGCACTCAAGCCTTAGATATATTTTTTATTCATAAAATTTCAATTATTTTTATATGTATAATATTTTAACCATATTCTTTAAAATTATTGTCTTCTTTGAACTAGTTTCAAATAACCATTTTTTTTTTTGTACATTTAATATAAGCAAAATTACTTGAATTCGACTTACACGACCTATCGCGTAAGTCCGGAGTATTACCGTATTCAAGATGCTTTTTTGTATTATATTTAGTCGTGTCGTTTTAAACCATACCCACGGTTTGGAGTGGTAAATTACACCCTTACTCCGTCACTATATAAAAAAAAAAATATATTCAAATATTCTTAACTAATAGTCGCAATAAAATGTAATGAAAGTTTTTTACATACTTAGCAAGTTTGGTTGGTACCCTTTTAATGCCGAAGATTAAACTCAAACAAGGTCATTTAATCACACAAACTAGCTATTTCTAAAACATAAAACTCTTATCTTTAAGAGGTTGAAACAACAATAAATCAATCACTACTCCACGACATTTCAGTTTATCTTTGATTTGTAGGAGATCAAAACGTTTTGGTAGAAGCTTAATCTTCTTTTAATGAAATAAACTTTATCTGGGTATTAGCGAAAATGCTTTGTTTCATTGTTATTTTTGTATTAAGTGTGTATTATTTGAGTACTAAATGTCTGTTAATAATAGTCTACTCTTTGATACCGCTGAATTTAATAATCGAGTGTTGACTAAAATAGTAATATACAGTTGCGAAATCTTGATATTAAATTCAATGATTCCTTATAACGGGTTAATACAATAACAACTTTTAATTTCCATGGAAATAGAAAAAAAAATAACCCCGTAAATAGCAGCGCTTACCAAAGAAAGTTGTGACGTCAACTACAATCGCCAACCCACCTGTCAAGTATAGCAAATGTGGTGGTACCTTTCTAGGGTAAGTGAATAAATATACTACTATAGGGATAGGCTGATGGATAAGAAACAATAAATCCTATGAGAAGGGTTTATACAAGGCTATATAGGGACTATGTTTCACCAGGCATTTCATCGAAGTCAAAGATAGGAAGGAAATTGGCTCTCGCCGCCCTTCTGTCACCTCAACTGACTAACGAAGTAAAAAATATGTGATCATCATCGAAGCTGATATACGTCCCACTGTTAGACTTCAAACTAAGAGAGACTTGAGAGCCTAAGAGTGGACAATATTTAACGTCAATTACCCTTTTATTATGAAGCAGACTGGTTTCTTAATTGTAGAAAAATTCACCTACTATGCCATACTCGCCAAACATATTAGTATAGGATTTTATTCCGAGATTCTCTTCTCTTACATACCTATATATTATATACATATTATATCACTTAGTCGTCTATCTATTCTTAATCCAAAATCTTGGTGACCGAAAGGTAAAAAAAAATAATTTAGGAGGTTTATTTCAAAAATGTCTTGGCTTAAATCCCAAAGTTCTCTGAACTAAACCATTAGTCCAAATTATGTATGCACATGAAAATAAATGATTACCTACATTAAATATTAAAGACGAAACAAAGTGAGAAAACTATATCATAAAACTTTTAGTTGACCACAAAACCTTTATAATATAAATAAATTTCGAAATTGTATATAATCTCTTAACTATATTAGATAACAATCAAAACAGTTGATCTCTGTTTGTTTGGGAGACAAATATTCGGGAATCGATCGTAATAATAAAAAATGTATGAAACATTCGTAACTAAGTATTTCATTCACATTGTGGTTAGAGGGTATTTCGTATGGTTTCTGTATTCTGGAGAGCTAAAAATTACTCTCGATATAAACTGATAATAATGATATTTATCCACAGTTTAAGCTTGGTGGATATGAAATGAGAAGGGATGAAAGGTATGTGACAGGGAGGGTTATCAATATGATTGTGGATGGACGTAAGACGAGTAATAGACCGAAAAAGATGGATGGATTGCGTGAATGAGGATATTATGCGTGTGAAAGCAATGAGTGCAGATATGACGGCTGATAGGAAGCTATGGAAGGTAAGAACATGTTGTGCCGACCCCACTTAGCGTGAGATGAGGGCAGGCAAATGATCAGTGATATTTATCGACATAAACTTATAATAGTAATTATAACTAACTCATTATAATCATTACAGCTTAAATACTCTTATTTGCCACTGCAGGGCTCGAGCTTCCTCCACCATGGGAAGGAAATTAACCTACTATACCACGCTGTACAGGGATGTTGGTATAGGGTTTTATTACCGCGCCAACCATGGAGGACAAGGAACTCGGTACCTACCAGTGGTCGAGCTAACGACGTAGGGGACATGCTATGGGTGGGTTATGGAGCCGCGCGCCGCCCCTCTGCCCGGATGGAGCCGGGCGGCGGGTACGATGACCTTCGTCCACCTAAAAAAAAAAAGGTTTTATTTCAAGTTTTCCTTCTCTTAAATAGATGTAGTATGCGTATTATGATCACTTAGTCGACATTATTGACATCATTGAGTTTGTATTCTTGTTATTGTACTACGAGTGGTGACGGAGTAAGAGTTCACCACCACGGAGTTACCACTGCCCGTGGGTGTCGTAAAAGACGATTAAGAGATATAATATGCATATAATATCTTGGCAAAAAAAAGGAAACTCGAAACAAAACCCTATACCATCATGTTTGAACAGCGTGATATAGTAGGTCAAATTCCCGCCCATAGTCGAGGAGGCTCGAGTCCAGTTGTGGGACATGTATGGATTGAGATGATGATGACTAATGAAATAATCCTTATTTTATGGGGGACTTCACAAATATGCAATTTAATGGACATAACTTACACCCAAATTCAAAACAATTTGTGTATCGCCCAAAGCATTTTTGTGCATCCAAATCGAACCCACGAGACTGGCATAGTAGATCTTAACTAGTATCTTAACTACTACACCGTCCATATAGTTGGTTTAAACTAAGTATAAATCATCATCATCATCGCAGACCACATACGTCCCACTGTTGGGCTCGGACCTCCTCCACAGTGGGAGGGATTTTGGCCTATTACACAATGCTGGTCAGACATGTTGATATAGGGTTTCATTTCAAGTTTTCCTTTTCTTGCACAGATGTTATGTGCATATTATATCCCATAGTCGTCTTTTACGACATCCACGGGCAAAATAGGGAGTGGTGAATTGTATTCTTACGCCGTCACCACACGGAAAGTACACTGGCATAGTAGGTCGGTATCTTAATTATTAATGCAGTTGGTTTAAACTAAGTATAAATGCTTAATGAAATTTGTCGTAATCATATTCAAGATCCACTACTTCAGTATATAAATCTGTTTGGTTTATCGCAGTATCGTGTTCAGGACGTGACCCATTTATTCAATGGACATTATCTGTAGCCCGCACGTCATAGATGTTTGTCACAAGATAAGTACTCAACAGTGACATCGTAATGCCAAATTTCTTGTATGATTAGAGTAATTTTGAAGGCATTAGTGGCATAATTAAGTATTAGTACCGGTAAATAGTAAATTTTGTAAACAAATAAATTTTGTATCAAAATGTGGGTCAAAATTTAATAATTAATTTCTGTATCGGGTAGATAATTATAAATTTTCTGCAGTAACGATGACTTGTTGGACGTGAGACATCTTAGTCCAACCGTGACCATGAACGCTGTAAAGTGTTCGAAACGTCGGGTAATCAAAAATCAAATACAAACGCGATAAAATCCGTCGTTTTATTTAAAATCTATCACCCAATTTCACATCAACCATCTATCTCTCTCTCTCTCTCTGCACATTTTTATATCTAAAAATATCGTAACAAGTTATATTGTAATTTGTCACTATGAAAGCAGTTGTAAATGACTTAACAATATCGAAAGCATTTTAGAACAGACTGTTTTAAAATAACGCTTTATGATTAATAGCAGTTTCTGTTAGTGCTAACAGAATTTTAAATTGTTGTCAAGTTTCTTGAACGTACTTTTATTTAAGATATATTATAACTTAGTTTTACTGTTATATACCAGTATTATTATTATTGTTTACATCGTTCGGGATAAACCCTATCTAAGGCCACCTCGTCAACAAATACACTCTCAAGGAGAGTTGAGGTCAAGTAGTCGCCCATTCATAAAACCATTGCCATAACTTTTTCAAATTGTACTAAAAAGAAAGAGTACATATTGAGTTGGCCCCAAGTAGTTGAGCAAAGATGCTGATAATATATCATTATCTGATATAAAATATTTAATGATTTACAACCTGGCAAATAAATTAATTAAAAAGAAATATACGTAATCATTCTCAAAACGGAGAGCCGTCTTTTTAAATATTTTTAACCATGACCGATGTATGTGTGGTGTCTATTGATATCTACTGGGAAAAGTTAAACTTTGCGTCCCTATTAATAATATCTCGATATATTATGCTAATAAAACTCGATCTCTAAATTTATGACATAACATCATAATCAGCACATCAAGAATTACCAAGCTATAAATATTTCATCCCAAATCGCATTTATTTAATGCTATCTCTCTTTGTAGGTATATGTCTGATTGTGTATTTAAGTTTACGTAAAACTCAGGTTTTACATATTGATTTCTGATGTTTACGCATTTATTACATGCATTATAAATAAAAATATTTTACGGATTTTATCGCGTTTGTATTTGATTTTGATTGCTTGACGTTTCGAACATTTTTTAACATCCATGGTCACGAAAGTGAGGTTTAATATATTATCGCTAATACAGAAATTGAAAGATATGACGCTTCTGCTTGAGAAACCTAATAAAATTTAAGTACTCATAGTTCGCTAAATATGATAGGACTCCCATGGGACTCATAAAACTGACTTGAGGTCTTCCAATTGTAAGTCCTTCTATTGTATCCGTCCTATTGTAGCTAGAATATATAATAGATAGATGAATGAAAAGTAATTAGTTTTAATATTGTTTGTTTTAAACAGCTCTACATGTTAAGTCAGTCAAATATGTTATTTTTATGCCAGTCTATACAGTTTTTGATTGACCACAAAGTTAACTACAGCCGCGGGTCAGTCCGTCTGGGGTAGTACCACACTCTTGAAGAAAAACGATGTTTGAATAGTAGCATTTTTTTTTCACTCACTGAACGAAGGGCATCGTTCGGTGAGTGAGAGCGCCTGAAGCCCAACTTTTTGAGTGTTTGCGTGTGTTGGGATTTGGTGCTGTCTAAAGTATCACCGACCCTCAATGCACGCATTTACACTCCTCTCACTTCCTTGGCGGTAGGCAGCGGTTTAGTAAAGGTCCATGAGTGGTGGTCTCACTTACCATTAGGTATGCTGTTTGTTTGTTCGCCTCCAATAGCAATAGAAAAAAATTGTTGTAATAGTAAAAAAATGACAACCTTTAGATATAGACATGATGTACATTTCTCACTTCAGTTTCTTAGGGCGTTTATAAATTATATTCAACTTGCGATTCATTCATTAGGCAGACATTATCTAATGGGCGCACGTCACCGATCCGTTTATCATGAGCTACTCGACTGTAAGACCCATTGGTACGAATAAGGATTTGCTAGGACAGTTATGAGGAGACCTTACTTATGTAGCTATATGAAAGTGGATGGTTGTGACTGCCATATATACTACAATATTCTGGATATAATTAATGTAAAGAATTTCTTACATTAATAAACATGTAGATATATTTTTGAATTAATATTTTTAAGTTCTGTCATCTCAGCCGTTCTACGACTCCATCGCACTCGCTAATCAATATCCGAAGCAAAAAGTAATAATATATTTGTTCTTATTTGCCTATTTTTTAAAATACTTATTATTTTATATTGCGCGAGTGATTATTTATTTCTATCTTCTATTACACAGGACAGGAAAACCCCCATATTTGCCCGTTTTCGGGATTTGTCTAAGGCATTTGACCTGGTCAATTATAAAGTGTTGAAGCATAAGCTACAACATGAAACAACATTGCCAAGTGAAATAATAAACCTGTTTATGTTTTGGTATAATAATCAACGAAACATTGTCAAGTGAGAAGGTACAACTTCCAACGTATACCGCTTAGAGTGCGGGGTGAGACAAAGGGGGTTAAGCTCACCTCGTCTTTTTAATATTTACATGAATCAGCTGATTGGTAGACTCAGCAATACTAGCATCGGGTGTCATATAGACGGGGTTTGTCTTAACAATATCAGTTATGCTGATGACATGGTGTTGCTGAGTCCATCGGTCAGTGCCTTAAGGCGCCTACTGGCAGTTGGTGAAGAATATGTCCGCATAGAGATAGAGATAAGAATATGGCTCAAGGAATCAAGTACAATGCTAAAAAGAGTGAGATTATGGTTTTTAAGGCTGGTTATCGCCAGAGGCTATCGTACCATACCGGAGATATCACTCTACGGATCACCTCTGCAAAGAGTTAGCAGTTTTAAGTACTTGAGACATTGGATTATCGAAGATTTAAATGACAACAAGGACATAGACAGAGAGGGTAGGTCGTTGTCGGTGCGGTGTAATATGCTGGCTCGCAGATTTGCACGATGTACTGAAGCGGCCAAGGTCACCTTATTTAAGGCTTTTTGCCAATCATTTTACACGTGCAGCCTGTGGACCAACTACAGCATGTGCGTCTACAACGATCTGCGCGTGCAATATAATAACGCGCTCAGGATACTGTTGGGGCTGCCGTGGAGCTGTAGTGCGTCCACTATATTCGCGGAGAGACGTATAGATGGTTTCAAGGCCATCATACGTAAAAGATGCGCTTACTACACACGCGCGTCCGCGGCAGCAACAACACTATCCTGGGAGTGTTCATAGACAAGTGAGATTCACCAATACTACGTCATCGGATGAAACTCCACATGGGTATGTAGTATATAGTTATAAAATATAAATTTGTCTACTAACATTAGCTTTAAGATTATTGTTACTAACACTATGGACATTACCTGCAATAAATGATGATTATTATTATTACGAACTTTAGTCATCAATCGAAATACCTGCCCGTGAATTAGCAGTATGCCCACCACTTCTGGTCCTGCCAACGGCTAGAACTAACCTGCTAGCCAGAACGCCAATAACGCGAGCACTTGGTACCATAAACGAAGTTCACACAAAAGTTGATATTTTCACATGTCAATTGAGTGAATTCTATAAGACACTTCTTTCTATCCTATGTTATAAATTAAGTTAAAAGTAGTATTAAGGTAGGTATAGATTAATTGTAAATCATCTAGAAGTAAGATTAGGATTAACACTAGTGTATGGACTATCGTATTAGGTTTTCAACCTGTAAATAGATAGTCCTAATATATTAAATAAATAAATAAAAATTTTATCTTTATATATAAATTTCTTACGTACGTGTGTATGTCACTGAACTCCTCCTAAACAGCTGGACCGGTATTGATGAAATTTTTTGTGCATGTTCAAGGGCATTCGAGAATGGTTTAGATCCACAATTGGACCCGGTAGGTGGCGCTTATTTAAACAGAACAACGTCTGTTGGGTCAGCTAATATTTATTTATATCCTTATATTATATACCACTGTTGAGGTTGAGCCTCCTCCACAATACAAGAAATATTGACTTTCTATACCATGCTGGTTAAACGGGTTGTTATACTGTTTTATTCTGAGTTTACCTTCCTTTCCATAGACGTTTGATGCATATTTAATCTCTTAGTTATCTTTTATGATACCCACGGACAAAATGGGAAATTTGTATGCATTAATCAGTAGGTCTCTGAATGAATTGAAAATACATTTAAACCCAGTAAATGTGATCTTAATTGCGTTTGCTTGATAAAACGGATTTGCTGAATGTTTGCGTAGTTTTTAAAGTCGCCATTCTCCATTTTTTTTACAGTACAACGTCTGTTGGTTATGGTATTGAATACATAATACTTATAAGATTAAAAATACAAAGTATCGTAATAAGTATCTAATTTATCTCTGATAGCTCTTTATCTTTATCTAATGAGCCTCTGATACCTCATTAATTATCCTATTGAGTACAATTAATTAATTTGTTATTTATCATAGCTTAAATAATAATATAGGTATGGCAAACAACGATACAATTTAAATGAAGTCCTTATTTGCGTAATGAGAGGTTTTTTCGCTAAATATGTACATATATTTATTAACTGTATTGAAAACCGAGAATCAAAATTGGTATTGCATATTGATCAAAGGTATATCTTTGATAATTTTAATGTACAGCACTTCAAATACCTCAACACAAATATTTAGCGATGTATACGTCAATATATATTTAAAATTAGCGTGATATAAGCTACATCTGTTATTAATAAAATTTTTTTTTTTTCACATTTATATTACTCAGTACCTAATAAATAGCTTATTTAACAAACCCCCAAATCATTATATATATTCAAACATATTCATATACCCTTTTTTCTGAGGGATGAGTACACTCGCCGGTTAAAGAGGTATGCTTAATCTGACCTTTTACCTGTAGTATGTCCCAATTTAATAAGGAAAAGTGTTTTCTTTATTAAAAGATGTTTCTTTTTATATTCTATTGAAATATAACTATATAGTATATTTGAAAACTTCTCCAAACAAAATTCCTTTAGAAATAATTATAACAGAAATAGCCCCAAATTTAATGACAATATCATTTAAATTCGTTTTCTCAATATATTGTATGATAACGGCAATTGCTTAGTAACTCTCAGCCACTCTTCTGCATTTAATGAATGCAGTGTTTCCTCAGTAACTTTTAAATAAGATAATTGGGTTATAAGCCACGACGGCTTCATACAATTCGAACTGAAATGTTAGGGTATTAAAGCGCAACAATACGTAAACATTTTCCGATAGGTGTAACGTACTTTGGTTAATATTAAGTAGACTAGAATGACATGAAACTTTAAATGTAAATCCAAAATAAAACCATTCGAATAACACAACCTTTATTAGGGTGGAAGGCGGTATTAGAATTTATCTGCCTTCATTGTAGATTCGATTCATCTATTGTCAATTGTGTTTCAAAGGTGGGCTGTTTCTGCAACAGACATTATCTTCAAAGCTAATGCCACACATTTACGTCACTAGATTTGCAATGAAATATTTTTGGAACTCCCCTTACTATGAATTAGTATCTACTCTCCTCTATTTTTAATAGTACATACCTATGTTGTAATAGTATAGTAAAAATGCTATTATTTATGAATATTCATAAAATATGATTAAGATACTATGTTTTCATCCAAAATGCATGATGTCAATATTTTCTAACGTGAGTTATATTACCAGATCTCTCTTCTTAAGATGACGTGATGAGCGACTAAAGGCCGTCATTAGTCACTAAACGCATATCGAAAAAGGAGGTCGTGAAGAGTGATATACGAGTGAAACTTTTTCATCAACTCCTATTTATAAAATTGCCACAATGTCACTCAAGTCTGGGTTTTGTCTATTTTTGTGATTCAGTAGAATACTTATATTAAACAAACAACAATTCGACGATTTGTCTAAATTCAAATTAGCGTTTCTATAGTAGTTTTTTAACACCAAATAAAATAATTAAAATAATAGAATCTGATAATTTGAAATCAATAACTTGAATTGATTAGTTAAATATAAAATGACCAAGCATCTGAAAACTATCCCCAAACCAAGACAAATGTTTAAGTTCAATAAATCATAAGTTATTGACTTTATGTAAATAATTCGACTATTAACATTTAAAAAAATCGTTTTTAAACACCATAATAACAAATATTTTTTTAGTAACAGAAATTTATGTTTGAAATTTACTGAATAACGCTCTAAGTTCTTCTAATGAATTGATTTTAGGATTGTCTACACAATTTGACACCCATTTATATCTCAGGTCTATTGTCAGTGGTTGTTTCGGCAAGTACCTGCACAAGGTCGCGAGGAGGGAAAAGCCGCCGTCCTGCCACCCCTGCGATTGCGACGAGGACACGGTGCAGCGCACGCACGAAGTCTACGTGGCCTGGGCAGAGCAACGCCGTGAACGTCGAAACGATGCTCGACAGCGTCAGGAACAGGGACGCGGTCGCCGCCTTCTGCGAGACAGTTATCTCGCAGAAGGAGGGGGCATAGCGGGTCCGTAAGTAATTCCTGTACCACGACAGGCTCCGCCACTGGCGCGTTGGGCGACGCAGGCGCAAGTACCTGCGTCTTAGCATACGGTAGATTATGGGGTCGCGCGCCGCCCATCCGTTGCCCCGGGTGGATTAGGTGGGGTGTGCCCAGACCTACCCCAAAAAAAGGGCTATTGTCAGTGAAGTTGAGAACCATACCAAATTTATCAGAATATTATATTTGGCTCCCATTTACACATTAATATTTTTCTAGGTAATATACAGGCTGTATCCGGTTATAGGGCAACTGGTCAAACGGGAGTTAGGCAATGGTGGTAGGAACCCATGAAAAAAATTTGAAGGAAAAAAATTGATTCAGAGAATTAGAGACATGTAAAGTTTTCAATTTTGTCATCGATTTTTCGTGTAAATCTGATTGAAATGTATAAAGTCAGTGATACTTAATCTGCGACATATTCGTACTTTGTTAAATGCTCAATAGAAATTGAATAAATCAATGATTACGTTCGCATAAGCAAGACAAACTTCGCTTTAAATCAGCTGATCGGCCGATTACCGTCATGTCATTGTCATTGAAGCGTTTGCGCAATTCTAGGTATAAATGAATGAAATTATACAGTCGAAGCTTTACATGCCTACATAATACGTAACATTTAAGGCATAGACTCTTAGACACACGTTTTTGAAATCACTATAACTTTTATGTTATATTGTTTTTGTGTAATATACATTCTAATTACGATCTATGACCGTTAAACTATAACATACTCGAACAACTACCCAATAACCTGATACAACCTGTATATATATTTTGTAAAACATACATTATAGAATATTATATAATGTATGTTTTATAAAATATTGAGAATATTTTTTTAATATTTTTAAACCTGTTTGTTTCCAAATTCTAAAAAGAATAACTAGAAATATGTACAACATTTTGGTTTTGACATATGACATGTTTTACTTTAGGAATATTTAAAGAAGTATATTTTAAAAACACTCATGCGGTTTTGGGACTCGACTTTCAATGTATTTGTATGAATATATTTATGTACAGCAGACCCGCCTGGGGCAAACGAGATAAATCTTTCATTTTACATGTTGTATCTTATTAGATTTTAATACTGTACCTTTTTCGTATTACGTTAAGCCTTCAATGTTGAAATAGGTCATTTTTGAATGACTTTTTTTTTATTTACTGACCATCTGGTCACCTAGCCCGAAAAGTGTAGATATTATACTCAATAATCTTACAATACCTATGGTCTTTATATATCAATGGGCTTAGGGAATTAGGCATTCGAAGCACGCCCGCTTATGCAGTATCTGAAGTATCTAAGCTTAAGTACACTTTTCACCTTACATTATGCAACAACATTAAATCCCTGCGCACAAGGAGGGCGTTCACTTTAACGGCAGTGTGCTTATGGCTGCAGACAGATTAGAGCATATATATATATATATATATATAAAATATATATCAACTAAATTGCCACGTATTCCTTTCCCTATTTTAAATTAATATAAACTATACACAGTTTGGAATTTCTTGATCGAATTCGGGACGTGTTGGTGAAAGGCCATGTTAAGAGTATGCCTAACCGTAGAGAATGTATGAATATTTTGATAAGTGTGAGTGATGCGATGGAAGTATGTCTTTACCTACTAGCAAGCGTGAGACTATGTATGTATGCAGTTTTCTTCAATACATATAGTATGAGATTTAAGCGGACAAAATTGTTTGCAAGAGAAGAAAAATTAAATAAAACTATAGTCATCTCATCTCACCATCGTTTGAAGGTCAATACGGTAGAAATATATACCGAATAATCAGCTATTTAAGAGACAAATAAAAATAATTGTAAGTGTCATCAGTATATCTCAACAAATATGATGAATTTTTAACACCCGCGTCAAGCATCTAATATCGATACCCATGAAGGGATTATTATTATATTATTATTATTACTATTTTTATAAAGTGTCCAGTAATATATATTTTCTTGTCTTATAAAAGGGGATGTCTAAAATATTGCGATAAAAAATTAGCGAAGCGTAAAAATAGTTTCGTAGAAGTTTAAACGTAAAAGTTAGTAATATCAAAATGTGACTGATGATAATTCCAAATTAGATTTCTACGTAGAGGTATATATAAATTCGAATCTTTATTAAGAAAGTGCCAAACAAGTAAAGATTGCTCGTAAATACTTTAACGGCAATACGCAGTTGATCTAAGGTAAAAGTTTTTATTAGTTTTATATTTAAACATATTTTCTTACTATAATAGCTTATTTGATCAAATTAAATTAATCGAAATTGAACTAAATAATAAAATTAATAATCTTATATATTTTAAATTAATGTTTATATTTATAAATTGCTTTTTATTTATTCACATTGTAAATAATATTTTATGGCACTTTTCCCTCCATAGACTCTCACCATTGTAACTCCAGGATCTATAACGGTCTCCATAGGTGACACCGAGGTTGGACCCTCAGGCAGTCCCAGGAAATACTTTTGATTGCCTTGGGACTCGCACCAAATTTAATAGAAAGTTTAAAAGGAGGGCTTAGAAAACCTTTATGTAATGTGCCTACCTCCCATGCAATGCGAGGAACAGAAGCGAATTGACTAATCAACCAATAAGTAAAGCACCGCGGATACTTGAGAGCTTAACGGGACCTATATGTAAGCCTTAAGATTTTTTGCAGTAATAGGTATGGCAGAAACGTGTGAATGCACGAAACCCATAAAGTAAACTACTCCAAACGTGACTAACAAACTGTCTAAAATAAGGTCGCGCTCATTTCGCCAGAGAGCGCACTCTTAGAGAATGAGATGTGCTGACTGTTCATATTAGTGGTCAGATATGGAACATGGATGATATAATAATTAATATAAATAATTTATTGATTGTCTATCTAATGACAGATGCCTACACCAAGGAGGGAAAAATATCTAATATCTTCGCTACAGGTATTAGAGACTGAATCGTTTCTGACGTTTACAAAGCATTACTTAGGTACATTTCATTTTAAAAAAAGGAAATATGCAGTTGTGTAATATAGAATATATTTTTCGTGACATACAAATCTGTGGTTCTTCCACATAACTATAGGTTGAACTGGTCTGAAGCTTATATGTACCCAAGTCTTAATGCTTTAACCGTTCAGCAATAAAAGTTAACGGTTCTCGGTAACAGTAACAGTCTTTTACAATGTAATAGTGATTGTTCACTTCTACCCTTAGGCACATAATAACATTGTGAAGCTTATTACATTCTTAAGAGTTATTTGAAGTAATTTTGTACTTAGATACTTTAAAGCTTTATACTATACTAGCTGACCTAACAGACGTTGTTCTGTTCAAATAAAATAAAAGGGATTCTCCTTGAAAACGTTCGCAACCCCACCTATCAACTGTAACCACCGGGTGCAATTGTGAATCTAAACCATTCTCGAATCCCCATGAACACACACAAAAAAAAAACCATCAACATCGATCCGTTTAGAAGGAGTTCCGTGACATACACACGTACACAAGAAATTTATATATAAAGACAAATGAGATATAAATGAGACTATAAGATGGTGGGCTAAACAACGATCTCTTATGTCGAGTATCAAGACGTCAACTCCAAGTAAAAGGATTATTTGTCACCGAAGGTCAAGGACTCGGTACCGGAGGCACACCCCAAGTAATGACAAAGAGATACTATACGATTATGGTAATGCAGCGATTTAGGTGGTATTTAACTGGACTATAGGTTGTCCTCAAAAGAGAAAAATGAGAGAATGGTTCCTTGTGTGATCATAAAATGATAACTGTAAGTCTGGTTGTAGTTTGTATCCATTGCTAGAATAATTATAGAGTCTCCAGCGACATAAGTATTTATTTCAGAGTGGTATATGTTTTTTATTTTTTGTTTTATTGGCAACAGTGGCAAACGAGCAAGCAGCACGGGCCATTGCCTACCCTGAACAAAATACACTTCTTAAACCTCGTTGTCATAGCGCTCGGGAAACACAGCAGCAGGTAGTTCATTCCAGAGCTTGCACGTACGTGGAAGAAATGATATAACATTAAAAGATAAATAAAGTAGAATCGAAAAATAAGAGATTCATCGTTTATGAAACAGTATTTGTATTTAATAAAATTGCATTCTACGTTTTTTGTTTAGAATCTGACCATTATTTGAACGAGTTAATTGTATACTTGTTAAGTAGTAGCGTGGATTGCATGTAAGTATTTAAATCGCGTGGCCACCTAGTATGTAAGATAATTTTGTAATTAGGATATAAAAACATGTATTACATTATAATCATGCACCATTATATACGAGTATGTAATTAACTCATGTAATAATTTGAAACTAAATGACATCATCTTAATAATTCTGATCTTATCCCAATTGGACTTATTTGATTTACCCGTCAGTGTGGTAAAAGACTACTAACGGATATAATATCTATGCAAGAGAAAGAGAACTTGAAACAAAACTCTATACTAACCCGCCTGACCAGCGTGGTATAGTAGGTCAATTTGCCTCCAATTATAGAGGAGGCCCCAGCCCAACAGCGGGACGTATATGGGCTGAGATGATGATGATGACTCAGTATGTGTTTTTCTTTCATGGTACATATTTCAAAAGTGTAGGAAATAGTTATTTGACCGGCCGTCTGCCTAACTCCATTAAAATAAGAATACCATTCCCTCTCTCTGTTTTAAGCGTGGGTATCGTAAAAATGACTAAATTATATGAATATAACATCCAGGCAAGAGAAGGAAACATCGACACAAAACCTTACCACCTGTGTGACCAGCATGGTATAATGGACTAATTTCCTTCATATTTTTCAAGAGGCTTGCTTATATCAGTTAAATAAAAATATCTGGGTGACCGAGCTTCGCTCGGAATATTTTTATCGAATTTATTTAGATATATATTAATAAAAAATAAATAATGAAAAATATATACCTAAAAAATTACATAAAAAGAATAATAATAACACCGAGATTCGAAGCGACGCTGTTTGAATGCCAAAAAAACCAAAATTAGAACCTGTCAACTTCCCATCTGAGCTATCGTAACTCATGAGGTTGACAACGAAATTTGAATTCAAATTCTTTTAAAATTTAATATCATTGTTTGTTTTGCTAAAAACAAGGACAAAACAACATTTTCTATAAATAAAACCTAGCTAGATCGATTTTTTGGACCCGAAACCTCTAGTATGCCAAGTTTCAACAAAATCGTTGGAGCCGTTTCCGAGATCCTAAATATATATATATAGGTATATATATATATATATATATATATATATATATATATATATATATATATATATATATATATATATATACAAGAATTGCTAATTTAAAGATATAAGATAAGATATATATTACGGAAATAAATTATGATCATACAAGGAAAGGCTTTTGATCTATGTTTCTGTCATATTACATACTACTTTATTATTCCACATAGTAAAAATAAAACTTTCATACCGTTGAGAGAAAAGTTTCGAATGTTAGGTATATGTCAATATTTATGTTTCTTGGTCACATATGACAATATTCATATATTTAGACACCAAGGTCCCTTGCATCGCAAGGGGATTAAACGAACCTACAAATTAAAATTTATCTTTCACATTAGAATAGAATATCATTAATTGTCACATTTTTTTTTTTTTTTTTTGTGGGTGGGCTGCGGTCGGCGCGCCTCCGCACCACTCCGTTCGGGGCGACAGAGGGGCTTAAGCACGCAACTCCCGCAACCCACCCGAAAACCACCTCGCCTTCGTCGTTGAGCCGACCACCGGAGCAGGTTTACTTGTCGTGGGACGACGGGCGCATACGACATCATCGGGTAGAGTGCGGCGTTCCACAGGGTTCGGTCCTTGGTCCGACCTTGTGGAACGTCGGGTTTGACTGGCTTCTCCGGGGTCAGCTCCTTCCCGGGATGGGGGTTATCTATTATGCAGATGACACCCTCATCACGGTGAGGGGGGCTGATTTCCGGAGGCCGCCCGACTAGCAAGGATTGGAGTAGCGCTCGTCGTCGACCGGATAGGCATGTTGGGCCTGAGGGTCTCACGGGCGAAGACAGAGGCCCTCCTCTTTTATGGTCCAAGCCGAGGTCTCCCCCGCAGAGCACAGATCAGTGTGGCTGGGGTTGCCGTGCCGGTGCAGACTCGGATGAAGTACCTGGGTCTGCACCTAGATAGTAGATGGAGCTTCGGGCCGCACTTTGCTCAGCTAGTCCCTCGACTCGCCAAGGCAGCTGCGGCGTTAGGTGGGCTTCTGCCAAACACTGGAGTCCCTGGATCGTCCTGCCGGCCTCTGTATGCCGGTATCTTGCGGTCTACGGCACTGTACGGTGCCCCTATCTGGGCGGAGTCTCTCACCGCCTCCAATAAGGCTAAATTGCGAAAGGCGCAGAGAGCCATGGCGGTGAGAACAATACAAGGGTACCGTACGGTGTCCTGGACTGCAGCCACACTGCTGGCGGGCGATCCACCCTGGCCTCTACAAGCTAGGGCGCTTGCAGAGGTCTATCGACTCTGCGCTGCGGCGCGGGTTAGTGGCGGAGGTATCACCACAAGGGGACTGAGTAGGGCAATAAAAACGGCCCGAAGGATAGTTATTCGGCGCTGGAGGGAGGAATTGGAGTCCCCTGTAGCAGGACGGGGGACTGTAGAGGCAATTGCGCCCCACCTCCACCGCTGGATGAAACGAAAGCACGGCAACCTGACCTTCCGGATGACGCAGGTACTTACCGGACACGGGGTCTTTGGTAAGTACCTGCATAGAATCAGGCGTGAGGAGGCCCCCGGATGCCATCAGTGTGGCGCGCCAAATGATGATGTGCGTCACACCCTGGAGATATGTCCCGCCTAGGGGGCCTCAGCGCCGCGACCTGTCGGCGGTCATAGGAACGGGCCTGTCGTTGTTGACCATCATAACAAAGATGCTCGACAGCGACAGGTGCTGGTCGGCGAGGGCCTCTTTTTGCGAGGAGGTCATTGCCCGGAAGGAGGCCGCGGAGCGGGAACGCGAGGCACTTGCGTCCGCTAACTCGCTCCGTAGGCGGCGGCCAGGGAGGGGGAGGCGCCGATATGCGCGTCTCCTCCCACCGCCTTGAGTGACGACAGGACGTGGCCCGACGGCCTTGCGTAAGAGTGTCGGGGATCGAATGTCATTAGACGATCTCTCCGGCACTCCGTAAAAGCGCGGTAGGGACCACTGTTGGTTTTAGTGGGTATTTCGGTTGCATAGGCGACTGGTGAGTCCCACACACCCCCCTCGTCTGTTGCCGGCGAGGGGTAGTGCGTAAATTGCATTTCCACAGCGTTAACAAAAAAAAAAAAAAATAAGGTTTACTTGTCGTCAGTGGTCGGCTCGACGGAATACCCCCTACGCGGGGTACCCTCCCATCGACCGACGTCCCCCCCTCGGGGAGGACGTCGGGCTTTCCTCACGCGGTCGGCCTCTCGGCGGGTGACGGACTAATCCCCGGTCACGTCACCCGCGGCCTCGGCTAGGGCGGCATGAGGCGCAGGTAGTTGCGCCTGCGCCGCCCCATACGCCGGTGGCGGATCTCCTCATCGAGGCTGCGCTTCTCGCGCAGGCGATCCGCCGCCTCCTTCTGCGAGATCACCGTCTCGCAGAAGGCTGCGACCGCGTCCCAATTCCCGACGCTGTCGACCATCGCCCTAGCGATGGTCGCAATCGCAGTGGTGGCAGGACGGTGTACTCTCCCTCCTTACGACCCTGTGCAGGTATTTGGCGAAGCTCCCGTGCCCCGTCAACACCTGCACTAGTCGGAAGGAGAGCACTCCGTGCCGCCTTTCCAACCACTGCATCAGCACCGGCTGGAAGGCCTCCACGGTTCGCACCCCGAACCAAGGCCTCTCCAGCCGGACTTCCCAACGGGCAATGACGTCTCGGCGGGCGTCGACGCGCCAGGCGGTGAGCTCCCTTAACGAGATCTCACCGCCCTCCGCTCGCACCCCCGTCAACCGCCGATACAATCCGGCGAGCATCTCCTCCTCCAGGTCCCACGGGAGAGTCTTGGCCAATAGGCACGCTGCCTCCGTCGCCACCGTGCGGTATCCGCGGATGGCCCTGACCGCCATGACCCTCTGTGGTCGCCACAGAAGGGCCCTAAGTCGGACGGTCAAGGACCCCGCCCACACCGGTGCGCCGTACAGGGCCATCGACCGGATGACCCCCGTGTACAGCCGTCGGCACGTAGCGCTCGGTCCGCCCACGTTCGGCATAAGCCACGACGGGCGGACGCCGCGCCGACGAGCCGCGGAGCGAGCCTGCGGAAATGCTCCCGGAACCACCATTGCCCGTCGAGCACCAGGCCCAAGTACCTCATATGGGCCCAGATGCTGATGTCAACCGATCGGACGGTGATCGAGACGCCGATGGGAGGGCTCATAAGGCGCCCATGGAACAAGAGGGCCTACGTCTTGTCCAGGGCGACCCTCAACCCCAGCGCCTCGATCCGCCTGACGACCTCTTCGGTGCCATAGGTCGCCAGGTTTACCGCCTCTTCTAGCGTCCTACCACGGGCTGTGATGAGCGTGTCGTCAGCGTAACAAATCACGCCCAGCCCGGGCGGGAGGCTCCCCCGCAACGCCCAGTCGTAGCCGATGTTCCACAGGGTGGGTCCGAGGACCGACCGCTGTGGGACACCGCACGTCATGGGCGTTCGTACAAAGTCCCCTGCTCGGTTGGCACAGAGGACGCTGCGCCCCAGCAAATAGTCTGCCACTAGCCGCCTCAGGTAAGCTGGCACTCCGTGATACCGGAGCGCCTCCCTGATGCAGCTGAATGGCAGACTATTGAATGCGTTGGCGATGTCTAGGGACACCGTCAACAGCACTCCCCCACCGGTGATGGTCTCAGTCGCCACGGGCCCTCAGGCGCAACAGAGCCGCGATCGTCGAACGACCCCTCCTAAACCCAAACTGGGCGTCCGACAGATCGGGCCCCGTGCCGATGAGGTGCCGCTCGATGCGGGCAGCTACCAGATTGTCACATAAGAATTATATCACAGTATTTAGTGGTAGGACCACACTGTTGACAGTTTTCTGTCCATAGCCGCGGGCCGGTTCATCCACACTAGTATCACACTCTCGCAGAAAATCGACGTCCGAGTAGTAGCAATTTGTTACTGTGCTTCGTTCGAGGAACGAGAGAACCGGAAGCCCAACTTTCTGAGGGTGTTTGCCTGTGGTGGGTTATAGTGATTAGTATCACTGAACCTCATTGCACGCACACACTCCCTTCGCTTTCTTCACGGTTGGCAGTGGCCTTGCAAAGGTCCATGATCAACAGCAACATTTATCATCTGTTCGATCGTTTGCCACCGTTTGTAGTAAAAAAAATAAAATAAAAATTAAAGTTGATACCAGGGATATGCTCAATGCTCGTTGTCATTGTCATTGTGCTGCATAGAAACTAAGCTGGGCCGGTTTTCAAAAAACGGTATTAGTTTGAAATATACAAGGAAGAGAAAAAAAGAGAAAATAAAATAAAAATAAAATAATTAACGAAAAGAATGATAATAAAATAACTAAAAAATATAAATTAAATTATAAGGAATGTGTTTAAAATGATGAGCTCGCGTGCTCATTAGTATTATCATTTATCTGATGAATATAATATGACACTACTGCTTGAAAAATCGGCTGTAGAATCCCTAGGAATAGGCAGTAGTTCCCGTATAGGGAAAATAATAACATCAACAGCGATCCCAAAACCGCCTGACAAGCAGGGCTGTTGTTATTCTCTCCCTTGGTGGTGGTGTCATATTCGATAAGTATAGGGTATACACATCAGGATATGTCATGTCCAATAGTGAGGCTGATGGATAGATGGATAATTTATGATATATATTGTAGGTATCCATAAATTGTGTATTTGTAATCAAAAAATATTTTCCGTGTGGTGACGGAGTAAGAATATAATAAATCACCACTCCCTATCTTGACCGTGGATTTCGTAAAAGACGACTAAGCGATATAATACGTATATAACATCTATGCAAGAGAAGGAAAACTCGAAATAAAACCCTATACCAACCTGTCTGACCAGCATGTACAGTAAGATCAATTTCTTTCCTGTTGTGGAGGAGGCTTGAGCCCAACAGTGGGACGTATATGAGCTGTAACGATGAATCAGAACAACCGTTTATGAATGGCACAAAGTATTTTTCATCGTTATCGAACTCCAAATATTTGCAATAGAATCGAATCGTATTGTCATATTAAAATATTTAATTATGCCTGCTTTAAACCTAACATTAGTGAACTCTCCTGTATACATAGCTTTTTTTTATCCTAGCCGAGGCCGCGGGTGACGTGACCGGGGATTAGTCCGTCACCCGCCGAGAGGCCGACCGCGTGAGGAAAGACCGACGTCCTCCCCGAGGGGGGGACGTCGGTCGATGGGAGGGTACCCCAATTAGGGGTATTCCGTCGGGCCGACCACTGACGACAAGTTAACGCTGCTCCAGTGGTCGGCCCAACGACGAAGGCGACGTGGTTTTTGGGTGGGTCACGAGAGTTGCGTGCTTAAGCCCCTCTGTCGCCCCGGACGGAGTGGTGCGGAGGCGCGCCGACCGTGACCCACCCACAAAAAAAAAAAATCCATAGCTTTTACTAATCTTACATAGAACATACCAGTGAATTCGGTCGTACGCCTTCTCCAAAAATACCATGTTCCAGTATTGATTTGCACTTTGGTATTTTCCATGAGTTGGCCTTAGATAAATACGAGTAGTTACTATATTTTTATATTTAAGGATGGGTACTAGTTCACTAGTGCGAAATAAAATCCTATACAAACCTGTCTGGTGAGGGTACCCGAAAGGGTATTCTATCGGGTCAGCCACTGAGGACAAGGAACTCGGCACTGGTGGTCGACCCAACGACGAAGGCGACGTGGGTACGGGTGGCCACGCGCGCCTCCCTTTCGTCGCCGCGGACGCCAAGGACGGCGTGTGCGCTTTCCATAGCCAATCGATAAAAAAAAATACCAAACTGTCTGACCAGCGTGGTATAGAAAGGTCAATTTCTTTCCTATTGTGGAGGAAGCTTGCGCCCAACCTATTCGTTCGGTATCGACTCTTCATTAAACAAGTTATAAAAAATTAGATCTGCCACTTTCATCTTTCCTTCCAGCTTTCAGAACTTTTCACTGCTACTACACTGCTACACACATACTAAAACTTTATAGGGAAGGCACCAAACAGTAAGAGTGCATTCGCGTGTTTCTACATGCGCTCGGCCGCGTTCACGTTAGTCACTTAATTTTCGGGAGGCGCGGCCAGAGCACCTCCTCGTGGTGCTCCCTGGTAACGTCCATTTGGACGTCATGCGTCCATTTGGACGGCCAAGATTCCGGCAGGTGGGGGTCTCCGCGTGCGGCTCTGGTGGCAGAGCACGGCGGATCTGACCCGGGGCCAATGGGGCGGATGTGCCTCATGGCACTCCGTCGCCAGGGACGGTTGCGTCACGGCCCGGGGGCGTGACGGGTCGGTCGCTCGCGAGCGGCCAGACCTGGAAGGCCCAAACCGTAATCCTGAGTAGGAGGGTCAGGACCGGGGGTCTTCGGACCGCGGGGATGAAAACCCCTATAAAAAATTACCCCAAATCTTAAGTTTGGCCACTCGGCGAGGAGATGTATGGCTGGTGGGTTAAGAAGCGCGCGCGAAAAAAAAAAGCGTCCAGCCGCTAGAGTGGTAGTCAAGGCAAGACTTAAAAATGATCCAAATATGGCAGAGGTTCCAAACGACGTACCTACTCCAGAGGGTCCCGGCCACGCCGGGGAATCCCTCACTGTGCTGGTTTCTGAGCGCGAGAGGCGCACAGTCACCAGCACAGTCAGTCCCCAGTCGTATGGGAGGGGGACAACACCTGCTATGTCTGCCGAGAGCCCGGCACAAGATCAGGAGGCTCACCGGGGGGAGGGGATTGAAGCTGAAGTGAAGGAGAAGAAAGAGATTGAGAAGAAGAAGAAGGGGAAGAAGAAGAAGCAGAAGCATACCGCCCAGGCGCGAGCCCGCATCGAGACCGCAAGGTGGAAGGCGTGGCGGGAGCGGCAGAAGGCGGCCGGTATGGCTACGTGCGACGAGGGTGGCAGCACTGCTGCTGCAGGGCCGTCGCGGAGCGGGGGTGGCGTTGCTGCCCAACCATCGGAGGAGGAGACTGGGTCGACCAAAGAGCTGTCGCTAGACGAGAGCGTCAGCGTCGACTGCAGCAGCGGACCCGAGGACGAGGGCGGCATTGCCGCAGAGCCGTCGCAGGATGAGGGCGGCAATGCCGCAGGGCCATCCGAAGGTCTGGAGTCGGACACGGCCTCAGAGATGGTCCTAACGGACGTGGGCGGAAGTGCCGCAGAGCCGTCTGCCGATGAAGACGGCGCTGAATGGACGCAGGTCGGCCGGAGTAGGGACGAGGGCGGTGGATGCGCCGCAGGTCCGTCCAGTAGGAGTAGGGGGACGATAGGCAGGCCGTCACTTGAGGGTAGGCCGTCGTCGAGTAGGGAGAAGAGGAAGGCTGCCGAGGAGGAGACCATCGCCACCACGGTAGGTACGAAGGAGAGGGAGGAGGCCCTCCTCCCGAGCGTCTGGAAGCGACCCCTCAAGGGGCGCAGCTCGAACACCGACTCGGAGGGGAGCACCATCATGCCTCCTCCCAAAGTCCCGACCATGCCCCGTGGGCGCAGAGGTCGTGGATCGGCGAGGCCGGGGACTCCGGTTCTGGCAGGCCACAGTGGCGAGGTGGCGGCCCTACAGGCCGCGAACGCCCGCCTTAATAAGGAGGTCTCCGGCTTGCGGGAACGCAACCGCAAGCTGGAGACGGAGTTGGAGGCGGTGCGACGGGAGAACCGCGGGTTGGCCAAGGAGATGGCCGACCTGCGGGCCCAGTTCGCGCGCCTGGCGCCGGCCGCGCCGCCGGTGCCGGCCTCGCCACCGAAACGGGCTGCGCCGGGGAGGGCGGGCCCGTCGTCTGCGCCCTTGGCGACCCCCGGCATCGGCCCCGAAGGGGCGGGACGGCCCATCGACCGGGCCAGTCCCCGCTCCGAGCGCGGCCCGATCGCCCGTCAGCGCGGAGGAGGTGACGATGGATACGGACCGTTAATGGACCCCGTATCCATTCGTCTCCTCCAGGCCAACCTCAACCACACCGCCGGTGCGCAGGACGTGTTCCTGCAAGCCATGGCGGAGTGGTTGATAGGAGTAGCCGTAGCCGCGGAGCCGTACGTGGTGCCCGACCGGCCTAACTGGTTGGGTAGCACCGATGGCACCGTGGCAATCGTCGCCTCCACGTCGTGGCCTTCGTCGCCTCTGACCCTTAGGGACAGGGGCGTCGGATACGTCGCGGCGGACTGGGGGGAGATTACGCTCCTCGGAGTCTATCTCTCCCCAAACTGGAGTGTGACCGATTTCGAGGCCTCCCTCACCATCATGGAGGCCTCGTTACGGCGAATGGCATCGCGCCAGGTCTTCGTCTTGGGGGACTTCAACGCCAAGTCCGTGGCGTGGGGGTCTCCCCGGATGAACGACCGAGGACGGGCGATCGAGGAGTGGGCGGCGGCAATGGGCCTCTGTTTGCTGAACAGGGGCTCGGTGCATACGTGCGTGCGACAACGGGGCGGGTCGATAGTGGACCTTTCGTTCGCTAGCCCCGAGGTCGCCGCACGCGTGGGGAGCTGGCGCGTCGTGGAGGAGGTGGAGACCTTGTCGGACCACCGGTATATCCGGATGGAGGTCTCCCCGGTAATCCCGACGCCCAGCAGGGGTCACGGGGCGGATGGACGTCCTGCGTTCCCGCGATGGGCTGTGGGTCGCTTAGACTGGGACCAGCTGGCGGAGACAACCATTGTTTACTCGTGGCTGTCCTCTGCCAACCAGTCGGACGGGGTGGACGCCGAGGCTGGCCGCATCCGCAGTGCGTTGACGCAGATCTGCGATGCGGCCATGCCCCGGATACGGCGTCCGCCCCCGAGGAGGGCGGTCCACTGGTGGTCCCGGGAGCTGGCGGATCTCCGGGCCGCGTGCATTCGCGCCGAGATCCGCCGCCGGCGACTGGGGCGGCGCAGGCGCAACTATCTGCGCCTCATGCCGCCCTAGCTGAGGCCGCGGGTGACGTGACCGGGGATTAGTCCGTCACCCGCCGAGAGGCCGACCGCGTGAGGAAAGACCGACGTCCTCCCCGAGGGGGCGACGTCGGTCGATGGGAGGGTACCCCGCGTAGGGGGTATTCCGTCGGGCCGACCACTGACGACAAGTAAACCTGCTCCGGTGGTCGGCCCAATGACGAAGGCGAGGTGGTTTTCGGGTGGGTTGCGGGAGTTGCGTGCTTAAGCCCCTCTGTCGCCCCGGACGGAGTGGTGCGGAGGCGCGCCGACCGCGACCCACCCAAAAAAAAAAAAAAAAAAAGTCACTTAATTTTCAAATGAATAAGTTTTACAAATAATTGATAGTAGCTTTAAAAACGTTAAATACAACTTTCATGGTGGAACTTATTTTCTACAAATAAAAAAGGACTCTGCTTTTATAATTAGACAAGTCGCTAGTTTTATACCTAATAAAATCGGTTGATTAGAAAAAAAAATATCTGTCTTATATGCATCCCACTGCTGGACTCAAGGTACTCTCCTTCATAATAGGATGGATATTGACACGTCTTTTACGCCATCTACGGGTAAGACAGGAGAGGGTCAAAATTTTATACTTACTCCATCATAAGTAGTAAAATTACTTAGTAATTAATGAACATTGTTTAAATTTCTTCTTATTCTAACCTTTCATAACTTAAATAATATTTAAGCACAGATATTAACAGCACAAATACAAATCCTGTTTACACAAGAACTCTAGTTAATTATTAACATTGTTAAACATTAATAAAATTGTTTATTTAGGATTTCAAATTAACGTATTATTTTAACGACTCTCAAAATAATGTAACATTTATAGATACAACTAAGCAGAAATATAATGATTTATAGAATATCCTTTTATTTAAGAAATTATGTTAGCTGAATAATAAACGAACGGTTTGCGACCCTATATCCTATCTATCCGGGACGACGGATGAGCGGTGCGTGGCCATATTTTATCGCCATTAGGTCCAACCACTGGTACCAATTCCTTGACATCCGTGGCCGGCCTGGCGGGTTACCCTTTCGGGCATCATCCCCTTCCACGCGATCACGCAGTCGGTCTCTCTGCGGGTGGCGGACTAATCCTCGGTCTATCCACCTGTGACTTTACGGCTAGGGTGACATCAGTCGCATGCCTGCACCGCCCAACGTACCAGTGCCAGAGCGAGACGTGGTAGGGCAATTCTTCCCGGATCCGCTCTGTTAACTTTGTCACAGAGAGGCAGTCGTCTTGCAGAAGGCAGCGACCGCGTCCCAACATGTCGACACCGACGATTGCGACGAGTTCACGCCGCTGCTCTGTCCAGGCTGCGCAGACCTTAAGCGTATGCTGTGCCGGGTCCTCGTTGAAATCCTAGTGGTGGCAGGACGCCGCCCTCTCTCCTCGCAACCATATGCAGGTCCTTGCCGATAAAGCCATGCCTCAATAAAACCTGCACACTAGTCAGAAGGAGAGGACCCCAGACCGCCGACCGCCGGTAACTACCGGTAAAGAACAGCGAGCATCTCTGCCTCTAAATCCCACGGAGGAGTTCCAACAGGCACGCTGCCTCCGTAGCACCATATCCGCGTATGGCCCTGATCGCCTTCTGTTGCTGCCACAAGAGAGCCCCGAGTTTGATGGTTAGGGATTAACAAATAGCACATCTGATGGTAAGTAACAGGTACTGCTGCTCATGGACGTTTGTTAGGCCGCTACCTGCCATGAAGAAAGTGAAAGGAGTGTGAATGCGTGCAATGAGGTTCAGCGATATTAAAGACATCACCACACCTAAATACCCTTAAAAGTTGGGGTTCCAGCTCCTTCAATTACGAAACGAACAGCAGTAATAAATTGCTACTACTCAGACATCGATTTTCTGTAAAATTGTGATACTAAACCGAAAGTAGCGGCCCGCGGCTATAGACAGGCTGTGCAGACGGACATTCTTTACAGGATAGACCTACCACATATTTTTTTTTTATTAATGTTGCGTAAAGGTCATTCTCGCACTGAACCCATATTTCTCTACAGAACTTCCAAAGAACCCAATACCGTCTTTGAACACACTAAAAAATAAGAGAGAAATAACCTATTTTTTTAATTCAATTGCATTTTTGTTTTCGGTATATTCAAAATATGTTTAAAACATTTGGAAAGTGATAGTCAAGTAGACCGCAATAAAATCCATAAAAATTGAATTATTCAATATATGCAATACTCGCATAAACATCACAAATCATTAATTAATGTATTTAAGGGCGCCTCTATGTACTAAATTTTAATGAATAGATCTTAGTAATACTATTTATGACTCCCATCTAGTTTTCAAAATTAGTTTGAGTAATCCTATTAGTATTCAGCTCACGATCGAACGATTTACGATCATCTGATTAGATTTATTGTTAATAGAAGATGTTCGAGCATACTGTAGATGTTAAATTTGAGGAGGCTCCAGTTACGCATTTGAGTAATGAGATTCACAATGATCGCCATCACTGATAACGTTGTTCCAAATAAGAACAAATAGAAATTAACTGAAGACATTTCATATTTCATATTTATTACATTTTCCGTGTGGTGACGGAGTAAGAATACAATTCACCACTTATCTTATCCGTAGATGTCGTAAGAGACAACTAAGAGATATAATATGCACATAACATTTGCAGGAGAGATAAATCCCTATACCAACATGTCTGACCAACATGGTATTGTAGGTCAACTACTTGCCTATTGGGGAGGAGGCTCGAGTCCAGAAGTGGGACGTGTATTAGCTGAGACGAATATATAACTAATATCTGTCGCCATATTACCATATTATCGCTTGCAAATGCGTCTGAAGCAAAACTATACACCGTATATATTAAATCCGTTTGAAATATTTGATCCGTATGGCGACGGATTAAGAGTAAACCTATAATATGTGTCGGGGAAATCTTCCTGACAGAGACGGCGGAACGTGCGTGTAAGGAACTCTTCCACGGCGACATGATTCGCCGTCGGCGACTTCGGCGGCACAGGTTGAGACCGCAGGTGACTGTACCGAAGAATAGTCCGTCACCCGCAGAGAGGCTGACCGCATGAAGGTGACCGACATCCCAGGGGGGGCGTTAGGGAGAGACGGTATACGACAGGGTATCCCGTTGCGCTGGTCACCTAACGTCCGTGACGTTAAGGAACTTGATTCTAATGGCCGACTCAGTGACGAAAGTGAGAGAATACGGTGGGTTTTGGAGTCACGCACTGCCCTTTTGATCGCCCCAGATGGAACAAACAGCGTGTGTGCTGACTATAGCCCACCCAAAAAAAAGCTACTGATTTTCTTAGATCCTTTAGTAACTAAAGATTAAATCCTTTATATTACAGACGTGTGGTGATGTGATGTGGTGAAGTATGGTATTCCGTGTGATGACGGAGTAAGAACGCCCTCCCTCCCTTACCTTCCTCTCTTACCCGTGGGGATCGTAAAAGACGACTAAGGGATATAATACGCATATGACATCTATGCAAGAGAAGGAAAACTCGAAACAAAACCCTATGCCAACCTGACTGACCAGCATGGTATAATAAGGTTAATTTCCCTCCTATTTTGGAGGAGGCTCGAGCCCAGTAGTGGGACGTATACAAATCGAAATGATGAAAATGATTACAGAAGAATTTAAAGAAAAGAGTCATCAACATCGTTCTAATTGTTTAAGTTGAGTTCAGCTACTCTTGCAAAGATTTGCTTTTACACACACCTATAGCCTCCTTAGAGCACCTCACCTAATTATCACTGCCCACTACTCCCTTCATTTAGTGACATGAATAGGTGGATGATAAAATCTCACAGTCAAACAACCGAATGACCTACGAGAAAGGAATAGGTGATGAAAGTAATGTTGTGAGAAAAGTTTTGGGTATGAATGTTAAAGGTTTTAGGGGTAAAGAAAGACCGAGGAAAAGAAGTCCATCCAGGACTGCATGAGACATGACATGGATAGCCGGGAAGTGACTACAGAGATGACGTCGGTTCTACCGGATATGGAAGAAGATGACATATTGCGTCAACCCCAAGTAATTGGGATAAGAACAAGATGATGATGATGACTTAATTAAGAGAGTGTAATCGACACAGTATGAATAATTAGCATGCTAAAATGGCAATGGGCAGGCCACATCGCTTGATAAATCGACAACCGCTGGGAAGAAAGGTTTTCGAGTGGCGACCACGTATCGGATGACGTAGTGTAAGATGCCCCCCGTCTAAGTGGACCGACGACCTGGTGAAAGTTGCTGAGCGTCGTTGAATGTAGGTACACAGGATTTCACTCTGTGGTATAACACGAGGGAGGCCTACGTCCAGCAGTGGACGACGATGGGCGGCAATGATGAATGATGAATACTTAATTTATAAATATGCATTGTTAATAGTACCAATATTATCATCATCATCATCAACGCAGCCCAAATACGTCCCACTGTTGGGCTCGGGCCTCCTCCACAATGGGAGGGAATTTGATCTACTATACCATGCTGGTCAAACATGTGAAGGAATAATGTGATGTACCAATATACATCACACTATTCTTCTAAAAAGCTATATAACAAACTCTTTTTCAGCTTATTTGCACCTCACTAGCTCGCACCACTTGGGAACAAATTATCCTATACCATGACTACCATGATCTACCCATGACGTATAGAAATTAATTTCGGCTTTTCCTTGACTTCCTGTTTAAATTCATTACATTTATCTAAAGATATAAATTGGTGAATTTTGTGAGTAGTGACGAAGTAAGAATACAATTCACCATTGATGTCGGTAAAGATGACTAATGCATATAATATATACGAGGCATGCCTTTTAAGTTTTGTCGTTTGAAGAAAAAAAGACAACTAGAACCTTATAGTACTTTTTATTGTTTTTCAAAGTATTCACCACGTAGCTTAATACACTTTGCCATTCGCTCAAACCAGAACATAACATTTATTCCACTCTAAAGTGGGGGTGTTCAAAATGGCTGACTTGAAAGCATCACTGAACACAGATGTTAGCTCTTCAAAACACTGAAGCCGTGTCAGGCCTCTTCTAAAGTTGTAGAAAATTATTGCACGAATCTTTCTAAGAAAAATTCTGAGAAAGATTCATTTTCGTACGTAACCTGACAGATTCCAATCGATGCTGTGACTGTGATCATTTAATAACAAAACACAAATGACAGCTATAGACAAACTATATTTGCCAAGAAGGCCGGCAAGGCGCCGGCTCCCGCCAAGGCCGGGCCGCGGCCGGCGCCAGCGATTGCACCGCAGGCGCCGGCCGGCGAACCCGCGACTGCGCCTGCTGCGCTCAGCACTGCTGCCGGGCTCGAACAGGGCTGGCAGGTGGCTGAGCGTAGCAGGAAGGCACGCGGCCAAAATCGGAGAGCGGCGGCCAAGAGTGCCGCTGTGGCCGCCGCTCCCCAGGCGGGAGCCGAGGCGGGAGACGTGTCGCAACTGCTTTGACTGCAGCGGGCTATGTTTCCGTTGAGGTCAAGCTGGACACCAGGCGGCATCGTGCTCTGCGGTGCCCCACTGCCCCGCGTGTGCGGCGGGCAATAAGCCTGCCAAGCACCGCATGAGCTCTGGGGACTGCAGACCCCCGGCATCGGCCCCAAAGGGGTGGGGCGGCCCATTGACCGGGCCAGTCCCCGCTCCGAGCGCGGCCCGATCGCCCGTTAGCGCGGAAGAGGTGACGATGGATACGGACCGTTAATGGACCCCGTATCCATTCGTCTCCTCCAGGCCAATCTTAACCACTCCGCCGGTGCGCAGGGCGTGTTCCTGCAAGCCAAGGCGGAGTGGTTGATAGTTGAGTAGCCGTAGCCGCGGAGCCGTACGTGGTGCCCGATCGGACTAACTGGTTGGGTAGCACCGATGGCACCGTGGCAATCGTCGCCTCCACGTCGTGGCCTTCGTCGTCTCTGACCCTTAGGGACAGGGGCGTCGTATACGTCGCGACGGACTGGGGGGAGATTACGCTCTTCGGAGTTTATCTCTCCCCTAACTGGAGTGTGACCGATTTCGAGGCCTCCCTCACCATCATGGAGGCCTCGTTACGGCGACTGGCATTGCGCCAGGTCTTCGTCCTGGGGGACTTTAACGCCAAGTCCGTGGCGTGGGGGTCCCCTAGGACGGATGACCGAGGACGGGCGATCGAGGAGTAGGCGGCGGCGCTGGGCCACTGTTTGTTGAACAGGGGCTCGGTGCATACGTGCGTGCGACAACGGGGCGGGTCGATAGTGGACCTTTCGTTCGCTAGCCCCGGAGTCGCCGCACGTGTGGGGAGCTGGCGCGTCGTGGAGGAGGTCGAGACCTTGTCGGATCACCGGTATATCCGGATGGAGGTCTCCCTGGCAATCCCGACGCCCAGCAGGGGTCACGGGGCGGATAGGCGTCCTGCGTTCCCGCGATGGACTGTGGGTCGCTTAGACCGGGACCAGCTGGCGGAGACAGCCATCGTATACTCGTGGCTGTCCTCTGCCCACCAGTCGGACGGGGTGGACGCCGAGGCTGGCTGCATCCGCAGTGCGTTGACGCAGATCTGCGATGCGGCCATGCCCCGGGTACGGCGTCTGCCCCCTAGGAGGGGGGTCCACTGGTGGTACCGGGAGCTGGCGGATCTCCGGGCTGCGTGTATCCGCACCCGGAGGGCCTACACCCGCAGCCGGCGGCGTCATCGCGACGCGGAGCGGGAGGCCCTGCTTTACGAGGGCTACCGCAATGCGCGGTCGGCCTTCAGGCTGGCCGTCCGCTCCGCCAAGGACATCAGTCGGCAGGAGATGCTGGACGGTCTCGACCGTGACCCCTGGGGATGCCCCTATCGCGCGGTGCTGAATATTCTACGCGCGCGGGGCCCTCCCCTCACCGAGACTCTCCAGCCCGGCCTTCTCACCCGGGTCATCGAGGACCTGTTCCCGCGGCGGGCGGAACACACGCCCCCTGTCATGGCTCCGCCAGACACTGACCGGGAGGCCGATGACGACAGTGTTCCGCCCATCACGGAACCCGAGATGGGGGTGGCGGTGACGCGTATGCGCGCAAAGTCTACCGCCCCCGGGCCTGACGGTGTTCCTAACCGTGTACTGGTCCTGGTCCTCGAACACCTGGGACCCCGCCTCAGGGGGCTGTTCGACGCGTATTTAGCATCCGGACGGTTCCCTGGGTGCTGGAAGGAGTGAAGGCTGGTGCTCCTGCCGAAGCCGGGACGGTCTCCGGAGTCGCCTTCGGCCTACAGGCCTATCGTGCTGCTCGATGACACGGGCAAGCTACTGGAGAGGGTGGTAGCTACCCGCATCGAGCGGCACCTCGCCGGCACGGGGCCCGATCTGTCGGACGCTCAGTTTGGGCTTAGGAGGGGTCGTTCGACGATCGCGGCTCTGTTGCGCCTGAGGACCGTGGCGACTGAGGCCGTCACCGGTGGGGTAGTGCTGTTGGTGGTGTCCCTAGACATCGCCAACGCATTCAATAGTCTGCCATTCAGCTGCATCAGGGAGGCGCTCCGGTGTCACGGGGTGCTAGCTTATCTGAGGCGGCTAGTGGCAGACTATTTGGAGGGGCGCAGCGTCCTCTGCACCGACCGAGCAGGGGACGTCGTGCGAACGCCCATGACGTGCGGTGTCCCACAGGGGTCGGTCCTCGGACCCACCCTGTGCAACATCGGCTATGATTGGGCGTTGAGGGGGAGCCTCCCGCCCGGGCTGGGCGTGATTTGTTACGCCGACGACACGCTCGTCACAGCCCGCGGTGGGACGCTAGAAGAGGCGGTAAGCCTGGCAACCTTTGGTACCGAGGAGGTCGTCAGGCGGATCGAGGCGCTGGGGTTGAGGGTCACCCTGGACAAGACGGAAGCCCTCTTGTTCCATGGGCGCCATATGAGCCCTCCCATCGGCGTCTCGATCACCGTCCACTCGGTCGACATCAGCATCCGGGCCCATATGAGGTACTTGGGCCTGGTGCTCGACGGGAGCATTTCCGCAGGCTCGCTCCATGGCTCGTCGGCGCGGCGTCCGCCCTATCGTGGTTTATGCCGAACGTGGGTGGACCGAGCGCTGCATGCCGACGGCTGTACGCGGGGGTCATCCGGTCGATGGCCCTGTACGGCGCACCGCTGCGGGCGGGGTTCATGACCGTCCGACTTAGGGCCCTTCTGTGGCGTCCACAGAGGGTCATGGTGGTCAGGGCCATCCGCGGATACCGCACGGTGGCGACGGAGGCAGCGTGCCTATTGGCCGGGACTCCCCCGTGGGACCTGGAGGCGGAGATGCTCGCCGGACTATATCGGCGGATGACGGTGGTGCGAGCGGGGGGCGGTGTGGTCTCGTTAAGGGAGCTCACCGCCTGGCGCGTCAACGCCCGCCGAGACGTCATTGCCCGTTGGGCAGTCCGGCTGGAGAGGCCTCGGTTCGGGGTGCGAACCGTGGAGGCCGTGGAGGACACGGCGCGCCATACGCTCGAGGCCTGCGGGGCTTGGGCAGTGCAGCGCTGTGAACTCGTCGCAATCATCGGTACAGACCTGACGCTGCCGGCTATCGCTAGGGCGATGGTCGACAGCGTTGGGAATTGGGACGCGGTCGCAGCCTTCTGCGAGACAGTGATCTCGCGGAAGGAGGCGGCGGATCGCCTGCGCGAGGAGCGCAGCCTCGATGAGGAGATCCGCCGCCGGCGACTGGGGCGGCGTAAGCGCAACTATCTGCGCCTCATGCCGCCCTAGCCGAGGCCGCGGGTGACGTGACCGGGGATTAGTCCGTCACCCGCCGAGAGGCCGACCGCGTGAGGAAAGACCAACGTCCTCCTCGAGGGGGGGACGTCGGTCGATGGGAGGGTACCCCAATTAGGGGTATTTCGTCGGGCCGACCACTGACAACAAGTTAACGCTGCTCCAGTGGTCGGCCCAACGACGAAGGCGACGTGGTTTTTGGGTGGGTCGCGGGAGTTGCGTGCTTAAGCCCCACTGTCGCCCCGGACGGAATGGTGCGGAGGCGCGCCGACCGCGACCCACCCTAAAAAAAAAAAAAAAGACGGACTATATTTTCGGCAAATTTGAAAATATATTTACGGAAAATATTATATATATAACAAAACGCAAATGACAGCTTAACGTAATTTTGTCTATAGTTAAAAAATTTATGGTTGGTATGGTTGAAAACTTTGATAATTATAATTTTGTCAGAAATCAATAATTAGTAATTTGTATTCTCTTTGAATCATCAATAACAATGCCGCGACCTAGACGATTACATCTTTCCTGACAAAGCTGTAATGGTGCTTCCATTAGATACTATATTTTCGGCAATTTAGAAAATATATTTACGAAAAAGAATATGGCGGTACGAAGTTCGCCGGGTCAGCTAGTTTGTAATATTTTAATACATACGAACCTTTAATATACGTTACTAAAATCTTAAAACTATAGTGTTATTTTAAAAAGAAAATATTAATTATCATCACAATAATACGTTGATTATACACTGTTACAAAAGTTTAAGCTGTAAAGTAGTTTTTGCAAAGCAATTTGCTAACATGTAGTAGCACTTATCCGAGCTTACTGACCCAGTACTCAACTTAATAACTTGCAACTATAATTACTCGTACATAGTTTTGATTTATGGATAACGTAATACCTTCAACATTAGATTTTGTTCCGTGTAGTCACGATCTACGAGTATTTTACCGATCTTTTAGAAGGCTAAAGAATACTCATTTGAATAAGTTTGAGCTGATAATGTAGATGATTAGACACCATGGTGTCAATTCTTTCGACATGTCTAGTGTTGTCGCAGTACAGCTGTTTCGAAAAATCCTTTCACGTGATTGCAATAAAAGAACGAATTGCTGACGGCCAATACTGTGTTTTCAAAGAAAATGCTTTCACTCTGTAGGCGGGCTGCAAGAATTTAACCCTCGAGCAAAAAAAGAACAGTGTAGTAGTGATATTGCTAACAATCGTCTGTTATCTTTGCCATCATCGTATCAAAGAAGTATTCTAATGTAATTTACCATTTGGCAGCCATTAGTTTGCCGTATCCATTACCTCCTTCAGGGTTTTTTTTGGTGGATGGGTTGTGGTCGCCGCGCTCCTCGCACCACTCCGTCCGGGGCGACAGAGGGGCGTAAGCACGCACACCCGCAACCCACCCACGTGTACGTCGCCTTCGTCGTTGCGCCGACCACCGGAGCAGGGTTACTTGTCATCAGTAGGCGGCCCGACGGACCTCATTCAGGGTGGCAGGGCAAATATACCCTAATAAAAACGCTAAGTTGAAAAATTTAAATATAGAAATTATAAAGCTTCATTTCAGCTCATATACGTCACACTCTTGGGCTCAAGCCTCCTCCACAATATGAGGGAGATTTACTTTAATCTACCATGATCAGATGGGTTAATATAGGGTATAAAGCTTACTTAGAAAAATATACAGACAACGCCATCTGTTGAATAAGACAATATCTATTTAACAGCGAGACGCACGTAATCAAAGGAAAGAACTATATACTACGTATGAATTTGTCCTTGATACACCTTTTTAATGTCGTTGCCATAGTAACCAACGCTACTTTGTTCAACAACAAGATAAAGCCACAATAATGAAAACTATGTGTTTGTTCTCTCAAAAGATGAAAAGGTTTAGAAACGTTCTTTTTTGTTTATTTGTTTTTCACTGTACCTAAGTTAGACCTAGTAGTGGAAAATATATTGTTGGATAGCACAGATAAATTTTATAAATGAAACTACTTTACGGCGTTTATGGCATTTGTATTTGATTTTTGATTGCCCGTAGTTTCGAACATTTTAAAGCGTTCATGATCATGGGTGGTCTTAGATGTCTCTCGTCTAATAAGTCGTCGTTATTACAGAGATTTATATCTACCCGCTACAGAATTAGTTATTAAATTTTGACCTAAATTTTGGTACAAATTTATTGCCAGTACAAGAAGGAAATTCTATATGTAAAAAATTTATTATTTTTGGCTTAGAATAATAACGTATAGAAGGATAGTGTCAATACTTCGAAAGTTCGAAACATGAATCTAAAAATACTAATGGCGCGCAGACGATTACACATATACACACGCACACCACCATACAAATTATGAAATCAAATTTTGTTTTTATTAACATAAATCGTCGAAATACTTTTAAAAGTAATGTTAAAAAACTTTTAAGTTTTTCAAATGTGTTATGACACCATTTGAATGCACAAACCGTCATAATTACCTATTTATTTTTTAAGAGTTGCGTACGTACGTGCAGTACAATGACTTGTACATTACGGAACGGTTCCGGTGTAAGCTCCATTAGGCTCCAATTGAAATGCTTCATTTTTTGTGCGCGAACTTACCTTCTATACGTTATTATTCTAAGGTTTTTGGTTTGTAATTATTAAACATAAAATTTGTAATAATTATAATAACAATTTATTAAATTAAACCTAAAAAGTTTAATATACTACCACCGGATCAGAACGCGGTCACACTGAGAAAGTTCCAGCAAGAAAACTCGGAGGGCATGATGCTAAATTATTATTTATATTTTTAAAAGGCGGCTGACTTTATCTTACTAAAAGTTCTTTGATTTATAAAAAAAAAAAATGTGGGTCAAATCTATACATTATAAGTGCTACGGTGTCTTACAGTACTTTCTGCACGCTGTCCTTACATAATGGGCCATCCTGCAGGGCGTGGAATACCTCGTTTCTCGATTCGATCACCCAAATTATATTACAACCTTAATTCTAGCTAAATTGTATTTTACGATCATGATGGAATAATTTTATTAAACACTAGCATCTCTATATTAATTATTTTTTTAGTTCATGATGAATACAAAAATCTCATTTGCCAAAGCTCTTAAAATTCTCAACACTTCTTTTTCATTAGTTTGTGCTCGTACTCCCTAGAGGTGTTTCATTTTGAAATTTTAATTAGCAGCTCGATGAAACTTTGCTTCCCTTTGATTATGTTAATAATTTTATAGTTAATAAATCTATGTCTATGAATAATAAAAATAATAAGCTGAAAATAAAATTTGAAGATACCTTTTTTTGAGTGGTTTATGGTCGGCGTATCCGCCGTCCAGCTCGGTTCGGGGCGACGAAGAGACGACCCCATAACCCATTGTAGCTCCTCGCCTTCATCGTTGGGCCGACCACCAGTACCGAGTTTCTTGTCCTCTGGAGTTAGCCCAAAGGAACACCCTTTGGGGTACCCTCTCCTTTCGATGTCCCTTTCCTGGGACGTCGATCACCGTCACGCGGTCAACCTCTCTGCGGGTGGCGGACTAAACCCCGGTCCAGTCACCCGCGGCCTCGGCTAGGAAGCTTTCCAATCCAATCACCAGATTTTGGAACGTCTAACAAGGAATGACGATTATAGATGAATGAATGGAGTGAGATTTTGATAGTGTGTGCCCTTATTTATTAGCATATGTAGACAGGTAAAAAACTTACCTGATGGTAAGTGGTAATACCATGAACTCAGTCAGATCCCTGCCCACCGTAACCCGGACGTCCCTTTCCTGGGACATTGATCACCGTCGCGCGGTCAACCTCTCTGCGGGTGGCGGACTAAACCCCGGTCCAGTCACCCGCGGCCTCGGCTAGGAAGCTTTCACATCTTATCATCTTTCTAGAGGGGAGCATTAAGTTTTTTTGTTAGATAATGGCATCATTCATTAGAGTCCAAAAAAAAAAAGAGTATGTAGGTGTGTATTTTATGTCCCACCACAACAGGGACTAGTGTTCCACTCGCAGGGAGTCCGTTCGTCGTGATACAAGAACATTCACGGGGTGGCACATGGAAGGATAAGTGGACCAGGAAGTGGATCAACGAACTCAAGGGATTAGTTGCAATGGTTCATTCTATAAGTGTAAACGGCCAGTACCTACAGGTTATGAGACCCCATGCTCATCCTTGACGCTTGGACGGATCATGATGAATAAGTTTGTTTTATTATTGTTATCATTTGATTGCTGTAATTCAGATACATTATAAAGCTTGGCAACCATTTATGAGCCTAATCCGTTTCGAATGAATGTCAGTTTGAGTATGAACGTAATTGGCAGATATGATGAATGCATCTGTCTTAATTTGAAACATCAATATTTATTGTAAAGAGAAAAATAATTTACTCATTCTTTTAATAATTGATATAAGAAATAGGAATTATTTACCTGTATTGAGAACCATGCTCTAATTACAAAACCTTTTTTTATCATTTGGATATTGGCGCAAAACCTATATCAAACAAAATCACTGTAAAAAATTACTACACGAGTTGAAAATACAATTTTAGTTCTTAGTAAAGTCATTGAAAAATAATTATATTTTACCTTTATCTTCTATCTCACACTTATGAGCCTCTGAAAGCTTGGACAAATTCAACTTGGGCCAATTCCATCTAGTATTGTATCGTCACGGATGATGTTGGAATAGTTGAATATGTCGCCAGCCCGGTCGCCTAATAGTGAGGGGTAATATTTATATGTAATAGTGTACGGATTTTGTAGACCACCCTTTCCACGCTCGAAATAGTTCAGTGAAGAATTGACCACACCATAGCCTGTCAAAAAATGTTACTACTTGAATGCTTTCTGGTCGCTTTATTATATTTAAATTAAATCGTAATAGGTAATAAAAGCAAGAAGTATAATAAAAAATGAAATATAACATGTTAATTAGTTTAGTAATAGTGTTATGACAGTTTAGTAAGTTTTGAAATAATAAAATCTTATTATACAAATTTGACTCATTAGAACGCATTATTATAAATCACGATTTGAAATAATATCTATACTAATATATAAAGTTAAAAAGTTTAATTGAACGCGGTAATCTCAGGAACTACTAGTCTGATTTGAAAAATTCTTTCAGTGTTAGATAGCCTATTTATCGAGAAATGTTACATATCATCACGCTTAGACTAACAGGAGCGGAGCACCAATGAAGAATGTATCAAAATCGAGTTCTTTTGAGAGCTCTCGCTGTGTAAACGTTAAAATTCTCGCAAAAATCCTGTGTGAGAATCGTATTATTAAAAAATATTTTCACCTTCTACGTAAACAAAATCTTAGGTTAAAGTTAGCGTTAGCCCAAAGTATCTATACCAAGCGGAGGAAGTTGCGACCAGAAGCTAGTACAAGATATATAGCAAAATTTAATTATTATTCTTGATTAATAACATAGACGTGCAAAGAATATTTCTAGTCTCAGTTTGTATTAGGCATAACGTTTTGGGTTATATAAGTTTCTTGAGAATTGCTCTGTAGATCTTTTCACAAATTGCGCGGCTAACCCGTAGTGGTCTATAAAAGTTTTTATAATAAAATAAGTCACTCGTGAAATGAAGCTGTATTTCAAGGAAAGCTTATAAGTTACAATATTATGAAATAAGGTAGGCCATTATATGGTTTGCAAATATATCACTCAAGATCTTTTACAATTTTTCTATAGAAGTTTAAAGTCAGAATGATTAAAAGTAATCGTACTTATTATTTAAATATAACTAAAACTAATGCCTGTTAGTTATATTTAATATAAGGATAATACAAAATTTAAACAATCTTTTAAATGTTGTAAGTAAATTTGAAATAAACCTTTTTTACGAATTTCACGTCACGTTTGTTAAGTGACATCGTTAAGCGTCCTCCATACTTTTTAATGTATATGTTTACGAGAGGAGTCCTCCATACTTTTACTCCTACATACGTTGTCTTTGTCTTGGTTGTCTTGTCTTGTCTTGGTATGGACATGTGATGAGGAGGGATGAAAGCCATGTGATAAGGCGGGTTATCGATATGAATGTGGATGGACGAAAGAAGCGTGGGCGACCCAAAAAGAGATGGATAGACTGTGTGAATGAGGACATGCGTATGAAAAGGGTGAGTACAGATATGACGGCCGATAGGAAGATTATGGAAGGTAAGTACATGTTGTGCCGACCCCACTTAGCGTGGGATAAGGGCAGGCAAATGATGAATGATGAGGAGTCCTCCATACTCTATAGAGAAATGTTGGGCAATCAAAAATCAAATATAAACACCATAAAATTCGTAAAAATAGTTTTATTTGAAGTGTTTAATACTCGCGTAAATATTAGAACTCATTACAAATAAACAAATATTAAACATTTTTATACGGAGCAACTGTCATTGGACTTCCTTAAACTAAAGGGACAACGATGTTATAAAGTTAGACTAGCAATACTCAACTTTTTATAGGGGTCACATACATACATACATATGTATCATATATGTTCATATCATTTAGTATGTCGTGTAGCGCCTTCCGTGTGGTGACGGCGAAAGAATACAATTCACCATCCCCTTATCTAACTCTTGGGCATCGTATTAGATGACAAGGGATATGCATATAACTTTTGGGCAAGAGAAGGAAAACTCGAAACAAAACCCTATACCAACCCGCTTGACTAGCGTGGTGTAGTAGATCAATTTCACTCCCATTGTCGAGGAGGCTCGAGTGTTAATTATTAATAAATAAATAATTTTAATTGTTTAGTTATTATGAAGCCATACGCAATAGCCTCATCTTTTAAAGAAGTTTCATAGATATTAATGAATAGTTTGGACATATTCCTCGAGTAATGACGGGTATAAATGATCCCTACTTCCCTTATTTATTTGTAGAGTTCATAAAAATTAGTTAAGCGATCACCATTGTCAGTAGACCCACTTCTTGGAAATTTATATCACCAACCGCGATTGCCAATCCAATCACCAGATTTTGAAACATCTAAAAAGTGATGCCGATTATAGATGAATGAATGGAGTGAGATTTTGATAGTGAATGCCTTTATTTATTATCATATGTAGATGATTAAGTAGTTCGTGGTATTACCACTTACCTGAGATGGCGTTAGTACCTCTAGCAATCTTTAAACTTATTAAAATCCCGCTTGTATAGGATAAGTTTATATCAAATGTTTTCAGTGCATGTTAATCTTACTATAGAATCCAGATTAAGTCTTAGAAAAGTTCTTTGCGTTTGTTTTAAAAGAAATTTTAGACAAAGACGATTAAAATATTTTAATTTTGCACAAAATTTTTAAATAAAACTACTTTACGGATTTTATCCCGTTTGTATTTGATTTTTGATTGCCCGACGTTTCGAACACTTTGCACCATTTATGATCACGGGTGGACTAAGATGTCTCACGTCCAACAAGTCATCGTTATTACAGACATTTATATGTCATATGACATTTAAATGTCGATAAAATCCGTAAAGTAGTTTTATTTAAAATGTGTAATACTCGCGTAAACATCAGAAATCTTTATGTACATTCTTGTAAATCCATAGAATTATAGTCTGGGCAGTTCTTGAAGAGCTCTTATAGTCCGTAAGAAACAGTACTCTAAAATTCCACATTTTTCTTTGCCTTTAAACGTAGTCTAAAATCAAAATATAATCCTGGGAAAAAGCATACTACTGCGCAGAGACAGGGCTTAAAAGTAGCCGATTTCCTTAACAGAAACATCTTAACGCTAAATTTAAAAAAGACCAAAACTATTAATTTTTGTAAAACCGCAAAATCCAAACCGCCACAACAACTCTCTCTAAAATATCACACTTGCTATCCGAACATCATTGAACCCAGCAATCGCTGCAATTGTGCGACAGTAGACAACATATGTTCGATTAAATATCTCAGTGTTATCATTGACAGTAACTTCTTCTTTAAACCCACATACGCCTACTCTCCAGTCGCACTCGTAAACTCATCTACATGGCAAAATCATTACGAGACTGCACACCTCCTGCCACTCTGCGAACCGTCTATTTTGCGTTATGCCAATTAATATTACAATACGGTATCGCATTATGGGGCGGCGCAGCAAGAACTGCACTAATCGAATTGGAGAGAGCTCAAAGGGCTGTGATGAAAGTCATGTTGAGAAGACCTTATCGACACCCTACAGATCTTTTATATCAAGAATTTGCCATCTTAAGGGTCAGGCAATTATTTATCCTAAAAGCCACGCTGCTTACACACAAATGCTTAAAAAGTCGAAAAGACTATCAAGAGATCACTAGGAAGAGAACCTTCAGAATCCCCTGACGAAGCCCACTATTCTCACATCCTCATATTTACAACGCTGTATCAAAGCACTGTAACCTTAAAGATCTCTCCTACTTCTCATGCAAAATTATTGTAAAAACATGGTTACTTTCTCTTTCCTATAACTCAACTGAAAAAAATCATCAATCTTAACATATAATTGCACAGGCGACGACACACCCACCACGCACACGCACATACACACACGCACACATACACATACACGCACACAAACACACCCACTCAGTCGCACGACACATCAAACAAGACCACACTCGCATGCACACCTGCCCGAAGTCACATGACCAATCCTTAACTCTAGTTTTTATGTCACCTTCACTAATGTAGTCACCAATGCTAAAATTTGTAAACCCGCAGTTCTGGCTCCTGAGATACAGGCCTTAGCCTAGTTCAGGGACTACTGTAATCAATTCTGTAAAATAGCATTTCTTGTTAAAAAGAAAAAAAAATCAAAACGCTATCTATGCCAACATTTCTGGCTAGCGGTATAGTAGGTCAATTTCCCTCCCATTATGGAGGTAAGAGCCTTATATGGCCTGAGATGATAATGATAATCTTTTAACACAGTAAGTAAAAAATTTACTCAGCAGTGAATCATTAAGCTTAAAACTTAATAAAATTGAGTTCGTAAAATTAAAACGTAAAACTCATTGCCACATCTGAGTAAAGAAAGATAATTTAATTAATTAAGTCCTTAAAATTTGTTAGATCCACAGAAAGAGCACGGAAATGAAACGTGAGTTCCCTTTCTAAACACAATTATTGGACCCAGTTGAATATTCTGCAGTAATTATATTTGCTATGGAGAAAAGTTTACGATAATAATACACCTAAAAATAAAAAGCCAGTTTTAAAATTTTACGCATATTAAAAAAGTTTACATAATTACAACATAGACCAAAAATATAATGCCGTGTCAGTTCATACATGTCTCACTACTGGGCTCGAGCCTTCTCCCCAATAGAAGAGAAATTGACCTACTATACCATGCTAGTCAGACATGTTGGTATTTTTTTTTTTTTTTGGGCTGGCCTGCGGTCGACGCGCCTCCGCATCACTCCGTCCGGGGCGACAGAGGGGCTTAAGCACGCAACGCCCGCAACCCACCCGAAAACCACCTCGCCTTCGTCGTTTGGCCGACCACTGGAGTAGGGTTACTTGTCATCAGTGGTCGGCCCGACGGAATACCCCCTACCCGGGGTACCCTCCCATCAACCGACGTCCCCCCCTCGGGGAGGACGTCGGTCTTTCCTCACGCGGTCGGCCTCTCGGCGGGTGACGGACTAATCCCCGGTCACGTCACCCGCGGCCTCGGCTAGGGCGGCATTGCACGCAGGTACTCCCGCCTGCGCCGCCCCAGTCGCCGGCGGCGGGCCGCATCATCGAGGCTGTGCTCCTCGCGCTCGCGACCCGCCGCCTCCTTCTGCGAGATAACTGCCTCGCAGAAGGCTGTGACCGCGTCCCAATTCCTGATGCTGCCGAGCATCTCCCTAGCGATGGTCGGCAGCGTCAGGTCTGCACCGATGATTGCGACGAGTTCACGACGCGGCTCTGCCCAAACGGCACAGACCACGAGCGTGTGCTGCGCCGTGTCCTCGTCGCAATCGCAGTGGTGGCAGGACGAAGTTCTCTCCCTCCTAGCGACCCTGTACAGGTACTTGCCGAAACATCCATGCCCCGTCAAGACCTGTACGAGTCGGAAGGAGTGCACCCCGTGCCGCCTTTCCAACCACTGCATCAGCACCGGTCGGAAGGCCTCCACGGTCCAAACACCGTATCGAGGCCTCTCCAGCCGGTCTGCCCAACGGGCGATGACGTCCCGGCGGGCGTCGACGCGCCAGGCGGTGAGCTCCTTCAAGGAAATAACACCGCCCACAAGTCGGCGAGCATTTCCGCCTCCAGGTCCCACGGGGGAGTCCCGGCCAATAGGCACGCCGCCTTCGTCGCCACCATGCGGTACCCGCGGATGATCCTGACCGCCATGACCTTCTGTGGACGCCACAGAAGGGCCCTAAGTCGGACGGTCATGGATCCCGCCCACAACGCTGCGCCGTACAGGGCCATCGATCGGATGACCCCCGCGTACAGCTGTCGACATGCCGCGCTCGGTCCGCCCACATTCGGTATCAGCCATTGTAGGGCGGACGCCACGCCGTAGAGCCGCGGGACGAGCCTGCGGAAATGCTCCCGAAAAAACCATCGCCCGTCGAGCACCAGACCCAAGTACTTCATATGAGCCTGGATGCTGATCGCAGACATGTTGGTATAGGGTTTTATTTCGAGCTTTCCTTCTCTTGCACAGATTTTATATGAATATTATATCCCTTAGTCGTCTTTTGCGCCAGCCAAGAGCAAGATAGAGGGAGTGGTAAATTGTATTCTTACTCCGTCAGCACACGGAAATATAAATAAGAGTATATTATTTTTATTTGTATATGTGGAGGAGAACACGAGATTCAATTTGTAAGAACTCAATTGTAAGAAGTCGCACACGATATGAAGATCTCTATTAAATGGCGAATTTAACGACGGTATAGTATCTCATTGTAAATAACGAATTCCATGGGCAGAAAACTGTAAGCACAGTTAATTACATTATTTATCATCTTTATATATAAATTTCTTGTGTACGTGTGTATGTCACTGAAGTCCTCCTAAACGGCTGAACCAATGCTGATGAAATTTTGTGTGTGATCAAGGGGATTCGAGAATGGTTTAGATTCACAACTGGACCGCGTAAGTGGCGCTGCCATCGAGTTCAAGGAGAATTCCTTTTACCATTTTTTTTAGATTTGAACAGAAGAACGTGTTGGGTCAACAAGTCTTTTATAAAATTGTATAACCAATGCAAACAGCCAAAACTTTATTTAATATAGCCAAGTTTTTATTTTTACTCTTACTCAAGAATTAAATTCGTCTGCTTTTAAATTTATTCGTCCCCATTATGGAATTGTCTCTCACTTAATGGACACATTAAGACGTTCAATGATCCTTCACCGCTATCTTAATTCTGCTAGTATAATAACATTTAGAGTTACCAAAGCTTTCCCAGTTGAATTTTGACGAAGACCAAACCGATAAGAGAACCGATTGACGGACATTATCGTAACACATGCAATCTTTTGTCTCCTTGATTTTGAAGCGTCATCTCCATAGCGATTTAAGACTTAAGGTTAATAAAATAAAGTTAAAATTTCAAAACTTATTCTTTTCTGTTTTCTTGAACTCCCATATTCCTAATATTATTTGTGCTTTTGGATGCTTGAAGATGAACCTTTAAAATTATCAAGCCAAGTAGTATTATTCAAAATGTTTTTTGCTTTGATCATACAAGATTTGAATCTTACCAATGTCAGGCTTAAATTACTAGACTTAGAAAACTGCCTTCCAAACTATATTAAGATTTCTACGGCACTAAAAGATAAATAATTTCTTATTTATATCATTGACATCATTATCACAGCTTATTTACGGCCCATTGTTGGGCTTGAATCTCTTCAACAATGGGAAGAAAATAGACCTACTGCCACGTTGTTCAGACGGGTTAGTTTAAGGTTTCACTAGTTTTCCTTCTCTTGCATAAATGTTATCTATAAATAATGCAAATGCAGTCGCCTTTGATGATACCCACGGGCAAGAAAGGGGGTGGTAAATTGTATTCTTACTCGATCAGAACAGGGAAAAACTTTTTATATTGCAGCTAACTTCTTATAGTGGTAGGACCACACTGTTGACAGTTGTCTGTCTAGAGCCGCGGGCCGATCCGTCCGGGATAGTACCACACTCTCGCAGAAAATCGACGTCTGTGTAGTAGCAATTTATTACTGAACTTCGTTCGATGAGCGAGAGTGCCGACAGCCGAATTTTCTGAGGGTGTTTGTGTGTGGTGTGTTTTGGTGATGCTTTTAGTTTCACCGAACCTCATTGCACGCATTCACACTAACTTCACTTTCTTCACGGTAGGTAACGACTTAGCAAAGGTGCATAAGCGGCAGCAACACTTACCATCAGGTGTACTGTTTGCTAGTTTGCCACCGTATGCATTAAAAAAAAATAGTATATATATTTCCTTTATAGCAATATATTGTTTGTAAGCTTTTATAAACAAAAAAATCTTTTACATCATAAAGAATAAATACTTAACGGTTTGAATTATTCAGAAAGCATTCACGCGGTCCCTAATGCTTATGAAGAGACGCGTTCATTTGTGATTATTGAAAGTCTACAATACAAAAAGATTTTTTTTGCAAAGAATTGAATGTTACAGCTGTGATTCTCTTGATAATACATTATTTGTAGATATTATTTTTTCAAAAGAATACATGGTGAAAATGCTTTGATATTAGGCTATAAATGTGATTAAAATTTCGACAAAGCTCTCCTAAGCATTGAAGCCTTTTAAATTAATTGAGTTTATAATATCACGGTAATTATCCGTGTGGTGGTATATAATTAAATCCATCTTGATCGTTGGCATCTAAGGGATATATAGCTATGTTATCTTTCATTCAATTTTTCAACCAATTTTGTTGCACAGGCAATCAATTAAACTAACTAAATCGTATACCAGGGTAATAATAGTCGGTCAATTTCCCTGCTATTATAGAGTAGGCTCAAGCCCAGCAGTGAGACGCATATGACCTACGACTAGGATAATAATGACGAATGAAAGATTTTGTGGTATTCGTTGAAATATAAATAAACATACACGATCGTGAAAGATATGGCACAAATTATTTACAAAAGCTAGACATGCCCTGTATTAGGTACGTAATGGTCACATGAGCTATGCAAATCTAAACAATATGAGACTTTAGTTGGTGCAATCAGTAGTAATTGCTGCTTGGTGGATTTTTAGTATGGTGATTGACAGAGAGGTACAGAATTAAAAATTTGCGTACACTCTGTTCATAATGATCACTTTATGTCATAGATACACATAACAAAATTTACACTACACATTTCCTTATATCTAGCTTCTTTAACTTTACACTTCACTATCTATCAACAAAACCTATAATTTTAACATTAAATAAAAATCTCAAAATATATGTAAAAAACATTGAGCTAAAATTAAAAATGTATTCAAAAAACTTCAACAGTAATTACTGACTAAAAGCCAAATATTTTTTTTATATGGAATCACGTTTTTTGTATTAGCAATAAATTTATATCAAAGTTGCGGGCCAAAATTTAATAAATAATTCTGAACCGAGATAGAAATCCCTGTAATAACAATGACTTGTTGGACGCGAGACACCTTAGTCTTAATCTGTACCCATGAACGCAGAGAAGTATTCGAAATGTTCGGCAATCAAAAATCCCATACAAATGGGATGATATTGGTATAAACCTTTTTATTTCAAATGTGTAATACTCATGTAAACATCAGATATCATTATAAAATATTTTTATTTTATTATTTTCCGTGTGGTGACTGAGTAAGAATACAATTCACCACTCCCTATCTTGCCCGTGGATGTCGTTAAAGACAACTATGGGATATAATATGCATATAACATCTGTGCAAGATAAGGAAAACTCGAAATGAAACTCTGAACCAACATGTCTGACCGGCATGGTATAGTAGGTCAAATTCACATTGTGGAGGAGATCCGAGTCCATAAGTGGGACGTATGTGGGCTGTGACGATGATGATGACGATTATTTAGTTTTATAAATTGAATAGCGGCCCTGCACTCTATCAAAATATGAATCCATGTTAGCATATGTCACCAACCTTATTGTAGCCCGTGGGGGACGTAACCAACGTCCCTCCCTCCCCAAGGGGGGGACGTCGGTCGATAGGAGGATACCCCCAAATAGGGAGTATTCCGTCGGGCCGACCACTGATGACAAGTAACCCTGCTCCGGAGGTCGGTCCAACGACGAAGGCGACGTAGTGTTCGGGTGGGTTGCGGGTGTGCGTGCTTACGCCCCTTTGTCGCCCCGGAGAGAGTGGTGCGAGGAGTGCGCGGACCGCAGGCCACCTCAAAAAAAAAAGCCCGTGGGAACGGTAAAACTCGACCGAGGCATCATTAATCAACTGGCCAGCACCATTTTCGAAATCAATCAGATTCGAAAATCTCAGTTTTGGAATCTCGCTACCAAGCTTGTTTTGCTAATACATCAACTTCTTCGTTACTTGCAAGCCCAATATGTGATGGAATCCATTGGAGAATATTTTTATTTTCGAAGCGGATATCAACTCAAAAAATGTTTTCATAATTTCATAAGCTGTGGGAGCGCTTCTTAAATAAGAGGTACACCGAGTTACTTATTGAAGAGCACTTTTCGAGTCCCTAAAAATAACAAGTTTATTGAAGTCTATGAACTTTTTGTAAGGGAGGGTTTCAGGGCTGGCAATTAGTTCAGTTAAAATATGTTGTCATTCATTACATATATTTAAAAATAATTACGTATTTTTTTATCTTTAAAAAAGGAATATCAGGTTGACCGAGCTTCGCTCGGAATATTTTTGTAGAATTTATTTAGATATATATTAATAAAAAATAAAAATTATATAAAAAAATTACAAAAAGAGAATAATAATAACACCGAGATTCGAACCGACGCTGTTTGGATGCTACAAAACTCAAAATTAAAACCGGCCGTCTCCCAACTGAGCTGCCGTATCTCTTGACATTTACAACGAAATTTGAATTCATATTCTTTTAAAATTTAATGTCATTTTTATTGTTATGCTAAAAACACCGACAAAAGAACATTTTCTATAAATAAAACCTAGTTAGATCGATTTTTTGGACCCGAATCCTCTAGTATGCCAAGTTTCAACAAAATCGTTGGAGCCGTTTCCGAGATCCTGAATATATATATATATATATATATATATATATATATATATATATATATATATATATATATATATATATATATATATATATACAAGAATTGCTCGTTTAAAGATATAAGATATGTTATCAGAACCAGAAGCCGTATCATCTTAATGCAGGATACCAGTTCATGTAACATAATATCTTTTTCTAATGTAATATACATCATAATCATTTCAGCCTATAGCTGTCCACTGCTGGACGTAGGCCTCCCTCATGTTACGCTACAAAGTGCGGTCCTGTGCTGCCTGCATCCAAAGACGCCCAGCAACTTTCGCCAGGTTGTCGGTCCACCTAGTGGAGGGGGCGTCCTACACTGCGCCGTCCGATACGTGGTCACCACTCAAGAACCTTTCTTCCCCAGCGGTTGTCGGTTCGTCGAGCGATGTGGCCTGCCCATTGCCAATTCAGCGTGCTAATTCTTCGTGCTATGTCGGTTACACCCGTTCTTTTGCGGATTTTCGATGTAATATTATTAGAGCTGAAGTTAGATCTAGGAGGGAGTGCATATACAGGGCGTAAGTATAACAATAAAGCTTCACATTCGTTTTCATTAATATATGACTCGTAAACTACATTTCCATTCATCCAGCTCATTTTACTCCAAATGATACTTCATATAAACTATCACAAAACCTCTGCCATCCATTTTTAAACGCTTTTTTTATTTTGGGGCTCTTTAACCCGTCAATTTAAAACCTTTATATTTCTGTATGGTGACAGAGTAAGAATACAATTCACCACTCCATATCTTACCCGTGGGTGTTTTAAATGATGACTCACGGATTAAGTATGCATATAATATCGATGCAAGAGAAGGAACACTCGAAATAAAACCCTACACCAGCCCGTCTGCCCAGACTGGTATAGCAGATCAATTTTCCCTCCTATTATGGAGGGGGCTCGAGCCCAAAAGTGGAACTTATATGAGCTGAGATGATGATGAAGAAATTGATAGGATAGGTCTTTTTCTGAGATTAGCTAGAACAGGTCGCTTCTTAGCTACCGTATTAAGTGACCACTAACGACAAGTCACCCTGCTACGGATGGTTGGTCTAACGACGAAGGCGACATGTCACGGGTGGGTTACGGGTGTGCGTGCTTACGCCCCTCTGTCGCCCAGGATGGAATAGAGCGAGGAGTGCGCCGACCGTAACCGTAACCCAAACCAAAAAAAAAGCTACCGTATTAAATGTGTTAGACTATTACGTCTTATAATAGAAACTATTTAATACTTGTGATCACTATCAATGTCTAAATCACTATTGCTTATAATGATATAAAAAAGAGTAGTAAAGCCTAAAATGAAATGGGTTTAAAAAAAAAAAACGGTTTTTTTGTGCATTATAAAACTTTATTATTAATAATATAGATATTTAATGCAAAAAACTTTAAAAAAATATTCTATTAATTATAAACAATTCAAAATTGATGAAATTTAAATAAAAAACAGCTATAAACGCGCCATGATCAGTCACCATAGTTGTGACGTCATAATGTTATAGAGCAAATTCTGATAATATTCCTGATGTTGATATATTTATGATAATCAATTTATGATAATCAATTTATTTATTATTTGTCAGGAGTTGTTTTTGTAGTATTATTATTTTTTTTATTGCCAACGGTGGCAAACGAGCAAACAGTACACCTGATGGTAAGTGTTGCTGCCGCTCATGGACCCTTACAAGGCCGCTGCCCACCGCGAAGAAAGTGAAGGGAGTGCGAATGCGCACGCATCGAGGCTCGGTGACACCGAGGGCAACACCAAAACCCTCCACACGCAAACACCCTCAGAAAGTTGGGCTCCCGGCTCTCTCGCTCACCGAACGAAGGGCAGTAACTAATTGCTACTACTCAGACGTCGATTTTCTGCGAGAGTGTGGTACTACTACCCCGGACGGACCGGTCTGCGGCTGTAGACAGATAACTGTCGACAGTGTGGTCCTACCACTCTTATTAGTACATAATGGTACAAACCAAGAACGATATCTTTTGAGGTTCGCCATTTTTATTATAAATTTGAATATTTAACAATGACAAGAAAATTAAATAAATCAAAAGTCTGTATTTATTATTTCTCTATAAACTGCAATGAGTGAAAACTAACATGATAACGTCACACGCGCTCGGGTTTGTTCGGGAGCTGTCGGCGTGTCTTCGGTACTGGATTCAAAAATTATTTTTTATTTTGAAATAACTTTTGAATTATTGCGAAAAAAAAAAGTTTTGTTATAAAACTTATATATGATCTTTCCATTTATCTCAAAAAAAACATCAAAAAACCAATTCACCAGGCCAGCGTGATATCACAGAACTAACTTTAAAAATTACTTAATAATCCAAATATCATAATCATACAGAAATTATAGTAGAAGTTCAACAATAAACAGATAAAATATTATTTGTTACTGAAGTAATAGTTCACACTTCTCCAGTCTCATGTGTTATTGAGGCTCAGGACGACATGTGAGCCAATGGCACCGGAGATCAGGCATTCTACTCAGATCATACATCGCGTCCATTTCTTATATGCTTAGTGTATTTGATGAGTTGAGTTACAGGTATATATTTGTGAACAAGGAAAACTAAAAAACAAAAATTCGTAAGACACCTTTTGAATATTGTAGCATAATTTCCTTGAGTCCTCTTATTATATTAGGTGATAAGAGAAAGACAAGAAAAACATAGAAAAGGCAATTGACTTTCAACTTAAGACCAGAAAGAATAACCATTATATTGTATAGTTTTTACCAAAAGTTGGCCTTTCGTTCAATATGTTTCTTGCTCTCGATTCTGTACGTACAGGTCTTCTTGCTAGCTTTGGCTGAAAGCCAAATACTGTGGCATTTCATACTGACACAGTACCGCCTTTGTCACAATTTATTGAAACAGTTAGCCGTTAACAAATTAATTCACTAAAACAGGATTTACGCTTTCTGTTTCATTTTAAGGGTGGAAATTCTTTATTTTACCTAATTTAAGATTTATTTCACAGCAGTTTAGTAAAATTTCGAACAGTTAACACGTATAATAATAGACTAAAAGGTATTTTTTTTCTGTATTAAACTTAACTTTATCACTTAATTCACCTTTTAAGGAGTATATAAGAATCTAAGTGTCGTAAAAGATGACTAAGAGATATCTAAGTAAGATAAGAAAAAATATGTTTAGTACTAGCTGACCCAACAGACGTTGTTCTGTTCAAATAAAATGAAAGGGATTCTCCTTGAACGCCACCTACCGGGTTCAATTGTGAATCTAACCCATTTTCGAATCCCCTTAAACACACACAATAAAAATATCAACATCAGTCCAGCCATTTAAAAGGAGTTCAGTGACATACACGCGTACACAAGAAATATATATATCAAGTTATCTAAGAAAAGAAAAGTATAACCCTATACCAATGTTTGACCAGCGTAGTCTAATATCTCAATCTCCTATTTTGGACATGCACAATCCTAACAGTGGGATATATTACAAGCTGAGGTGATGAAAACCTATCATCAGAGATATTATGATCGATGGCAATAATGAGTAGGTTTTTTCGAACCTAACTAGCACTATGTGTTAATCACATCGTCTTATGCGGATGAAAGTAATAAAAAAAATTTAATTGAAATCGGATTATTTAATGGAAATATTTTATTACTTTCGGGAAACTTACGAGGATCTTCTCGTCCAACATACCTCAGTGTCTGAAAACATAGGTCTACGACTAGTGTGTGTTACCAGTGATAACTTACGTCACGGAAACGTGGTCCTTAAATGTAGGCCTCATAACAAGTCACTCAGCGTGCTATGGAACGGGCTATACTCGGGATTTCTCTGCGAGATAGAATCCAGAATACGGATATCCGCAGAAGAATGGGTGTAACCGACTTAGCATTATAGCCGAATTAGCACGATGCATTGGCAATGGGCAGGCCACTTCGCGCAACGAATCGACTACCGTTGGGGAAGAAAGGTTCTAGAGTAGCGACCACGTATCGGACGACGCAGTGTAGGAAGCCCCCTCCACTAGATGGACCGACGACCTGGTGAAAGTTGCTGGACGTCGTTGGATGCAGACGGCACAGGACTGAAACATGAGGGAGACCTACGTTCCGCAGTGGACGGCGATAGGCTGAAATGATGATGATTTTATCACTTTTAGTTTGTCATAGATAAGAAAAAAAAGCATCGATGCACCGTACAAAACCGCGACTGACATTTACTCATTCAAAGTTACTGCTAATACACGGTCATAATCTAGTACCTCAGAGCCAATCAACTGTGATAATAAGCGCTAGACGTCACAATTATTCCAATTTAGTTTTTATAAGCATCGTATATCCTTATTAATATTTACAAATTTTATAAAGTTGATTTTCTTTTCTCGACGTTTCGGACACTTTGTAGCGTACATGGTCACAGGCAGACTAAGATGTCTCATGTTAAACAAGTCATCGTTATTACAGAGATATATGTTTACCCGCTACAGAAATAGTTATTAAATTTTGACCCGCAATATAATACAAATTTATTGCTAGTACAAAAAAAAATGTTAAAAATCTGTAAAACTTTTTTTTTTTTTATAATGTACGCGTAAGCATCAGAAATCATTGAGAATCGTATAGTAATTCGCCATCAAGTGTTTAGTGTAGACATTACCTAAAAATAGGGAGATTTTTTTTTTTTTTTTTGGGTGGGTCGCGGTCGGCGCGCCTCCGCACCACTCCGTCCGGGGCGACAGAGGGGCTTAAGCACGCAACTCCCGCAACCCACCCGAAAACCACCTCGCCTTCGTCATTGGGCCGACCACCGGAGCAGGTTTACTTGTCGTCAGTGGTCGGCCCGACGGAATACCCCCTACGCGGGGTGCCCTCCCGTCGACCGACGTCCCCGCCTCGGGGAGGACGTCGGTCTTTCCTCACGCGGTCGGCCTCTCGGCGGGTGACGGACTAATCCCCGGTCACGTCACCCGCGGCCTTGGCTAGGGCGGCATGAGGCGCAAATACTCGCGCCTGCGCCGCCCCAGTCGCCGGCGGCGGATCTCCTCATCGAGGCTGCGCTCCACGCGCAGACGATCCGCCGCCTCCTTCTGCGAGATCACTGTCTCGCAGAAGGCTGCGACCGCGTCCCAGTTCCCGACGCTGTTGACCATCGCCCTAGCGATGGCCGGCAGCGTCAGGTCGGCACCGATGATTGCGACGAGTTCACGGCGCTGCACTGCCCAAGCCGCGCAGGCCTCGAGCGTGTGGCGCGCCGTGTCCTCGTCGCAATCGCAGTGGTGGCAGGACGGTGTACTCTCCCTCCTCACGACCCTGTGCAGGTATTTGGCGAAGCTCCCGTGCCCCGTCAACACCTGCACTAGTCGGAAGGAGAGCACCCCGTGCCGCCTTTCCAACCACTGCATCAGCACCGGCCGGAAGGCCTCCACGGTTCGCACTCCGAACCGAGGCCTCTCCAGCCGGACTGCCCAACGGGCAATGACGTCTCGGCGGGCGTCGACGCGCCAGGCGGTGAGATCCCTTAACGAGATCACACCGCCCTCCCCGCGCACCCCCGACACCCGCCGATACAACTCGGCGAGCATGTCCGCCTCCAGGTCCCACGGGGGAGTCCCGGCCAATAGGCACGCTGCCTCCGTCGCAACCGTGCGGTATCCGCGGATGGCCCTGACCGCCATGACCCTCTGTGGTCGCCACAGAAGGGCCCTAAGTCGGACGGTCAAGGACCCCGCCCACACCGGTGCGCCGTACAGGGCCATCGACCGGATGACCCCCGTGTACAGCCATCGGTACGTAGCGCTCGGTCCGCCCACGTTCGGCATTAGCCACGATAGGGCGGACGCCGCGCCGACGAGCCGCGGAGCGAGCCTGCGGAAATGCTCCCGGAACCACCATTGCCCGTCGAGCACCAGGCCCAAGTACCTCATATGGGCCCGGATGCTGATGTCAACCGATCGGACGGTGATCGAGACGCCGATGGGAGGGCTCATAAGGCGCCCATGGAACAAGAGGGCCTCCGTCTTGTAAAAATAGGGAGATAATACCGTGCGATCTCAGTGAGCATATGTTTACATACGTCTCTTCAGGGTGATGATGAAGAATTGTATTATTTCACACCCACACGAGGTAATAATCATGTTGTTATTATTGAGTTACTTAAATTGATTTAAAACAATATTTTATGCCACTCCAACATAGGTATGTTTAATATGTATTTTTATTGCATAATTTGAATTAAATTTAAAAATGTAGCCAGTTACTCTGACAGAGGGGCGTAAGCACGCACACCCGTAACCCACCTGTGACACGTCGCCTTCGTCGTTGGATCGACGGAGGAGGATGGAGGGTGACTTGTTATCAGTGGTCGGCCCGACGGCCATCCGTCTTTCCTCGCGCGGTAGGCCGCTCTGTGAGTGACGGACTAATCCCGAGGTCCAATCATCCGCGGCCTTGGCTAGGGCGGCATCAGGGCCCAGGTAATCGCGCCTGCGCCGCCCCAGTCGCGTGCGGCGGTTCGCATCCTCCGCCGCCTCCTTCCGCGAGACTACATCCTCGCAGATGGCTGCGACCGCATCCCAACATTATGCCGTCCTGGGGACGCCTATTTCCAAGAGGCGCCAAGAATAAGCTGATGTAATGAAAATTACACGCGTATTTTTCCCCTTATATGAGACAATCATATTCACTATTAAATAAACTGAGAAGAAGTATTTTTAAATTGCTCTATTATAGAATCAATTTATTTTAAAGCTTAAGATATATATGCCAAATTATATACACTTTTACTAATAAATCGAATGTAGAGAAGGTAACGGAATCATTATGTATTACAGATTTATTTGATATTTTCCTGTTTGATAACATGTCCCTTAGCAAGCAATTTCGTAAGAAAATGCGAGATTATTTATTCGTTTCATCGATAAACATAGGTCCCATATGTTTATACAACGTGATGATCTTAGCAAATGAAATTTGTTTTCAATATATCTTAAAATATTTGACAACGATTTTATAAGAAAAATTTTACTTATGAATTTATCAAAATTGTAATATTTTCATATTGCTATGACGTTGTCTTAGTACAGTATATAGGCCTATATTCTGTTGCTCGTAACAATAGTCATTACTATTTCATTATCGTCATCATTACTATAGCTCCTATGTTTCCCACTACTAACAGTTGTGCAGTTTCAAGTTGTCCCACCAACACCTTTCAAGTTGTCCCACCAACTAGACGAGCGTGGCCTTACATACGATAAACAATTTTCTCTTGTATTGTCGACTTTACGAGAAACGATTGCCCACCGTTATCCGCTCGCCAACTAACGTTCCGTGTGGTGATGAAGTAAGAATATAATTCGTCACTCCCTATCTTGCCCTTTGATGCCGTAAAAGACGACTAAGTGATGTACTATGTACCTAACATCTGTGCAAGAAAAGGAAAACTCGATATGAGACCCAATGTCTGACCAGCATGGTATAGTGGGTAAAATTCCCTCCCATTATGGAGGAGGCCCGTGCCCAACAGTGGGAGTTATGTGGGCCGCGATGATGATGATGATGCTGAACTAACGTTTATAAACCAACTAGCATGTTAAATACTCAGTAATTTGTATAATAGAATCGCGTCATAGTTTAATACAATTCTAAATGAAAAGTTTGTCTTAAATTGGAATAATATATAAAGGTTCTGCGATAGATGGTATGTGGAATGCCTTCCATGTAAACCAAAATAGGGTGACCAGACCGGGGATTTAGTCCGGCACCTGCGGAAAGGTTAGCCTCGCGACGGCGATTGGCGTCCCGGGGGTGACGTCGATGGCAGAGGATACTCCGTCAGGTCGACCACTGAAGTCAAGGAACTCTGCACCGGTGGTCAGCCCAACGATGAAGGCGACATGCTATATAGGTGGGTTACGAGGCCGTGCGCCGCTCTTCTGTTACCGCCGATGGCGCCCGGCGGCGGGTGCGATGACCGTAGCCCACGTCAAAAGAAAAAAAAATTAAACCAAAATACAAATTCACTACTTAAAATCTACTGACTTGTAAGATACATTAATAAGGTTTTTCATGATAAACTGCTTATTCATTTATTTATCACAGCTCACACATGTCCCACTGCTGGGCCTGAGCCTCTCTATATTGGGAGGGATATTAACCTACTATGCTACGCTGGTCAGGCGGGTTGGTATAGGGTTTTATTTCGAGCTTTTCTTATCTTATATTGTTGTTATATGCACAAGATACCCCTTAGTTGCCTTTTAAGACATCCATGAGCAAAAGAGGTGACGGTGAATTGTATTCTTACTCCGTCACCACATGGCAACTAAACCGCTTAATTAACTTAAACATCCAAATAGAGCAAGCAAAATAGCAAGAATATTATTCACCACCCCCTTTCTTGCCCGTGAGTATCGTTAAAACGTTTGACCAGTGTGTTGCGATGCAGGTTCATTTCCCGTCTATTGTGGAGGAGGCTAAACCCAAACAAAGGAACGTATATAAGCTGAAATTGATGAATATAAATATATGTATGCATATATATATATATATATTCGTGAATTCAACCTATATATATTTGAAACCATGTATGAAACCTTTGAAACTGTATTGAAGAACTTTCAAAACAGATTCAAACATTATGAAGTCACAGAAAAACTAATTACAGCAATGTAGACAGTGAACATCAAGATACTAATTGCTAGACCACTTTATATATAATACACGAAATTATTATAATTATATGCAGTAACTAGTTTTATTCTCGCTTTTATTGAGGTAATAAATATTTATTGCTATTAGTTTCTCAATATAGTAATAAAGTAAGATTATTATATCTTTTCTAGCCTTTTGGTGTCGTAAAAGACAACTTAAGCATATTAGGAGTGGCGAATATCTAGACTAGAGAAGGAAGGAAAATTCGAAATAGAACTTAATATCAACCCGCCTGACCAGCGTGGTAGAGCGTACCAATTTCTCTCCTATTACAGAGAAATCTCAAGCCCCAAGAGTGGGATTTATATGAGTTGAGAACATAATGATTATTTTGAATTTGTCATCGTTGATGAAAATATCATCCTCCTCATCATTTCAGCTCATATACGTCCCACTGTTGGGCTCGAGCCTCCTACATAGTAGGAGGGAATTAGTCCTTACTATACCACGCTGGTTATCTGACTATACACATCTGAGCCCATCTATGTTAGTATAGGTATTTCGACTTTTCCTTCTCTTGCATAGATGTTAAATGCATATTATATTCCCTAGTCGTCTATTACGTCACCCACGGGTAAGAAAGAGGGTGGTGCATTGTAATCTTACTCCGTCACCACACGGAGAGTTATGTTAATCTACATCCTTTCTCGACAAGCTTTCCTCCCCAATGATAGGACGAACTTGTGGTCTGCCCATTGCTATTTCTTCCATGCTATGTTGATAACATCTGTTGTTCTACAAATTTTCGTATTTCGGATTATGTCTCATAGAGAACTTTTAAGCAAAGCCCAGACAGCCGTAGCACACTGAACAAATTCGTATGTAATTGTTTTAATCTTTGAAATCTATACCAATAAATAAAATTGGAGTATCTGTTTGTAATGTCAAAATAATAGACTTTTTTCATGTTCTCACGGTTATTTGCACTATACATACCTATGCCTAAAATACACTTTATATTTTTTTTTGTCTATCTGTCTGTTTGTTCCAGGTAATCTTCAAAACGGCTGAACCGATTTCAAAAATTCTTTCACCAATGGAAAGCTATAATATCAGGAAGTAAACTAGGCTATATTTTATCCCGGTATTCCCACGAGAACGGGAACAACGGGGATAAGGCGACAGAAACCGAAGCGAAGCGAGGGCGGGATGCTAGTATATAATATATTGTTTATATATTTGTCTATCACTTATTAGGGAACGTTGTGGTATGAAAGTAAATGTAGTGACAAGGATTGAAAAAGGTAAGTTGGTTTGGTCACATAGAGAGAATGATTAAAAGGAGATTGATAAGTGGAATTTATAGAGCGAATGTGAATGGAAGTGTTGGAAGTGGAAAACTAAGGCGAACGTTCCACGATCAAATCGGGGACGTTCTTAAGAAAGGTCATGTTAGAAGTACCCTGAACCGAAGAATATGCATGAGGAGATTAATGAATGTGGAGGTGGCGAAAGTGGTATGTCAAGATCGTAGCAAGTGGAGGAAAATGGTCTCTGCCTACTCCTATGAGAAAGAGGCGTGAATCTATGTATTTATGTATGTATCACTTATTAAAATTAATCAATGGATCTGTTGATTGTCCTACATTTTTATCAAAAATAGGTTTTAATATACCAGTTAGAGATTCGAGATATCACAACCCCCTGGCCATCTCCCATTAGTAACAACTAATTACCGTCAGATTACATTTTTTTTTTTGGTGAGCGAGCAATACACTGAATAACCAATATAAAAAACATAAATTCGATATATTTAACGCTAATACGGATGCGATAAAATGGACACTTAGTCTCGATTTTTGCACAACACATCAATAGGCAAATGTAATGTTCTCCATTTTATTGTTTTATGTGAAGCGTAATAGTGAAGACCTGTTGTTGACTTTATTTATCTTAAATATGTTTACCTGGATTTTTATTACTTTTAAGATTTTGGTCTCGCGATAAATAAATAAATAACAATTATTGGCGAAGAAATTATCATAATACATGCAATTATTTTAAATAACCTTAACGTGAAATATTCACTCAGATATGCTCTAAGGAAAATATTACTAAGATTTGAATTATATATTCGACATTTGAATAATGTCAGAGGTATGTTAGACAATGTTACATTTCCGTCTCGAGCGTATACTTTATGCACGAGTACAGCAAAGTAAATGGAAGTGAATTTGACACGGTTAATGTTTTACCTTGTATCCTGAGTTCACAGTACATAGGTTTCATTCTACATTTTCACGTTGCATATTAATATCTGTATGCGTAATTATAATATTTCCTTTGTATATATTATTCTGTACAAATCTAAAAAAATATTTGACCTCTGACGTTTACGCAAATATTACACATTTATGTCTATACTAAAGAGTTTGTTTGTTTGAACATCTTTTAGTAAGACGAAGTAATCCACCTTTAAAAATAAAAATTAATATTAATCTAGCATTATGTCCCCTGAATCTTCTTGCTGAATCTTTCTCAGTGTGGCCGCATTATGATCCGGTGGTAGTATACTAGATATGTTTAGGGTTTTCAAATTAATAAATTGTCATAATAATTACTACAAATTTAATTTTAAATAAAACTACTTTACGGATTTTATCGCGTTTGTATTTGATTTTTGATTACCCGATGTTTCGAACACTTTACAGCGTTCATGATCACGGGTGGACTAAGATGTCTCACGTCCAACAAGTCATCGTTACTGCAGAAAATTTATAATTATCTACCCGATACAGAAATTAGTTATTAAATATTGACCCACATTTTGATACAAAATTTATTGCCAGTGTAAGAAGAAAATGATTCTATATGAAAAAATTATATTGTTTATGGTTAGTAATAATTAAAACATTAAAATTAATAGTAATTATATTTAAAAACTAACTAATAATCTAGTATACTACCACCGGATCGGAACACGGTTACACTGAGAAAGATCCGGCAAGAAAACTCAGGTAACATGATGCTAAATTAAAGTTAATTTTGAAGGCGGCTTACTTTGTTACTAAAAGGTTTTAATTTATAAAACTATCTTTAGTTATTATTATTGTGGGTCAAATCTATACAATATGAAACCTTATTACTCAATTAACGAATTTATGGACGACAAACTTTAATAATGTTATTTAAAAATGTTTTTATATATTATTACTTTGACATATCAATTGATTTCTATTTTATCGCAACCCATGACTTTGTATTTCAAATTATTATTATTTCTGTTTGTTTGACTATTTCGATTTATCTACTAAACAACTTGTAGTATTTGTACACCGGAAACGGTAGAATATTTGAAACTTATCTAAGATAACACTAACTAATATGACAATATTCTGACAAATAAATTATTTTGATTTTGATTTTTGACTTTTTACGATGGGCAATCTTTTTCTTAGATTTTGGGCAACTCGATTTAAGTATTTAAACGGGCAATTTTTACAAATATATATTTACTTTTTTTTAGATTTGAATTCTTCCAAACTAATCGTAACGCCTAATCAATGCAAATCATTTTTAAAATCATCTGAACACGTACAAGAAAAATTATCAAAATTTGGCTTATAAAAAAATTATTATACCGATTTTATCGCGTTTGTATTGATTTTTGATTGCCGGACGTTTCGAACACTTTACAGAGTTTATAGTTACGGGTGGACTAAAGTTATTTGGCTAGCTATTTATGATAATTTGGCATACACAGGCACTATAGAAATATAGATATTATTTATTTTTATCAAAACATGATTTATACACATAAAGGGAATATGCATATGGAATGCAGTCGCCTTTTGGCTATGACATAAACTAAGGCAACTTAAAACCTTTAGAGATTAATTTATAATCATTAAGTAGTATGATATAATAGGAATTCAAGAAGTAAGTAAAGCAAACAAGTAGCAGCAAGAAATGCAGTCCTCGATGATATGATTGCTTTGAGTTATATAGGCGAATTTTATCAGGTAAAGGCAATTTTGTTAAATTCGATATCTTTAATTTTAAGATATATAGATATACTTCAGCATGTGATCACAAGTTCAGAATACAATGTGTCACTACCTCTTACTTTTTAGTGGGAGGCTTAGAAATCGGCCGTGTTGTCGGTGGTCAACCCAATGACGAAGGCGACATGCTATAGGGTGGGTTACGGGGCCACACGCCGCCCCTCTGTCGCCCCGAACGGAGCCAGGCAGCGGGTACGCTGACCGTAGCCTACACCAAAAAAAAGATACGAATTTTATAATGTGACAATTATATTTTTACCACTTCGAAGTTACGACGTATTTACCAACACTTATAGTTACCTGCAGGTTATTCTTCCTCACAATTAAAACGTGGTAAAGACGTAAAATAGTTTCTAACTATATTAATATAACTGAATACAATCTAATCGCAAATAAATAAGTCTGAAAGGCGGAAACCCATAATGGCTAAATAAGGTAAGGAAAATAACTACCTTCATATTTTTCCAGCTAATAATCCTCATATTTATCTGCAGATAATAGTTGGCTCGCGTGTAAGCTGTTACGAATACTTATTTAAGATGATAATGCTCGAAAATGGGAACCCCAATCAGTAATAAGGGTCAATTTATAAATATCTAATATATGTTAGTGAAGATACATATTTTAATCGTCATCATCTAGTTTTTTTGCCGTTCACTGTTCCGCCTCAAATCAGGATCAGGTCTTGGGAGATAAATTTGTAAGTGGTAGATGCATACTGTCAATAGTCGTCTGTTTATAGCCGCGAGCCGAACATCCGGGGTAATGTCTGAATAATATCAATTTATTACTGCATTTCGTTCGGTGAGCGAGAGAGACGAAAGCAAAAAAATAGTTTGAAAGTAATCTTATACCGTCGCCACACAGATATTATTATACATAATTTTATAATTCATATCCTGCCTGGTGGCAGGTAGATTAACGACTTGTTTAAATTCTTTTGCCATCGTCATCACCTATTATGATATCGGTTATTACATCCACTGAGCGAGCCACAGAAGTCAATAAATACGTTCCCATATATGCCTATCATCATCACCATTACAGCACATATACGTCCCACTGTTGGGCTCGAGTTTCCTCCAGAATAGGAAGGTAATTGACCTACTATACCACGCTGGTCACATGTGTTGGTAAAGGGTTTTGTTTAGAGTTTTCCTTCTCTTGTATAGATATTATATGCATATTTAATCCCTTTTTTTTTTTTTGTGGGTGGGCTGCGGTCGGCGAGCCTCCGCACCACTCCGTCCGGGGCGACAGAGGGGCTTAAGCACGCAACTCCCGCAACCCACCCGAAAACCACGTCGCCTTCGTCGTTGGGCCGACCACCGGAGCAGGTTTACTTGTCGTCAGTGGTCGGCCCGACGGAATACCCCCTACGCGGGGTACCCTCCCATCGACCGACGTCCCCCCTTCGGGGAGGACGTCGGTCTTTCCTCACGTGGTCGGCGTCTCGGCGGGTGACGGACTAATCCCCGGTCACGTCACCCGCGGCCTCGGCTAGGGCGACATGAGGCGCAGATAGTTGCGCCTACGCCGCCCCAGTCGCCGGCGGCGGATCTCCTCATCGAGGCTGCGCTCCACGCGCAGACGATCCGCCGCCTCCTTCTGCGAGATCACTGTCTCGCAGAAGGCTGCGATCGCGTCCCAATTCCCGACGCTGTCGACCATCACCCTAGCGATGGCCGGCAGCGTCAGGTCGTTTTTTCTTTGTTTGAGTTGGATATTACCTTATTTGGTCTGTGGATGTCATAAAAGCTGAATAAGGAATATATTATGCAGATAACATCTATATAAGAGAAGGAAAACTTGTCATAAAACCTAACACGATTGACCAGCGTGGTATAGTTTTACTTCCCATTATGGGGGAGGCTCGAGTCCAACAGTGGAACTTATGTCGACTAGATGATGATAATGAAGAACTAATGAGTTGAATAAGGACTGGTTTCTGTCAGCATAGCCATTTAGTGTGTCAAAAAAGGGTTGAGCCAGTAATCTTTGCTTCTCCCAAACATTTCCCTCGGTTAATGAGAAGACAATAAATGGTCGGGACATCTCGCTCGCGATAATAAGAGGAGGTTTAATCTATTATCTATTAGAATATATATTTGTCTATTAGATCTATATTTATCTATTAGAATTAGCACTGATGATTTTTTTTATTCTTTGTCAAAAGTATTACAATAATGGCTTATACTGAAAATGTATGTCCTTGTTACGGCGCATAACGCCTCCTAACATTATGATGATCAATACTATTGTGTGGTGCAAGTTTATCTTAGTAGGCACTTACGTGAATATTAATACCTAACAAATAGTGTACTTCAATCTACCGACAACCTTCATTCTGTACGCACGAACTTTATAAAATCATTTAAAATTGTACTTGGACTTTAATTAGCCCCACTGTATAAGCTAAATATACATATTGGTGGCCCATCAGGGGAATAAATAGCAAGAAAAACATAAAATAAGAAGAAAAGTCAAGAAAAAACAGATGACAATCTTGTCAAGGCGGAGCCGGGCGGTTGGTGTTCGATTTCCATTGGCCTGATTGAAGATTGGAGAAAAGGGTTTAAGAACCAAGGTGCATCCAGGATCACCTACGAGTCCTAGGCTAAGGCGAGCGGATTTGGCGAAAGAATCTCATCGCGCACCAGACTTCTGCAAAACAGATAAGTGCCCTTTCCTTCCTATTCTACCAATATCTCATCCTAAATTTCAGATATACGTCCATAACTATTACAATCAAATCAATTTGTGTAAATCAAAGTATTTAGTCGTTAAGAAAAATTGCATCATCATTTAATATTTTTTTTTCTATATACTCACATTTTTCCGTGTGGTGATGGAGTAAGAATACAATTCACCACCCCCTATCTTACCCGTGGGTGATAGTACGAGACGACTAAGGGATATAAAACGCATATAACATCTATGTGAGAGAACGAAAACTCGAAATAAAACCCTATACCATCACGTCTGACCAGCGTGGTACAGTTGGTCAATTACCCTTCCATTGTGGAGGAGACTCGAGCCCAGCAGTGGGACGTATATGGGCTGAGATGATACCCACATTTAATGAAAATAAATTTTAAATTTATTTGTTTCGTAATTGAATTTAAACTAATAATTGCATAATTTTATCATAAATTTATTACGATTAATAGCATAATAACGTCAACTGTTACTTATTACATTAAAATAATAATTTAATAGAAAGATAATTTCATAAAAAATATTATTGTACCTACCCAGAGGTTATTGACCTTGTAGAACGCTAGTAACTAAACAGTATTCTTCGTTTGATGACGAATACTTAGATATTTCGCTGACTAATTTCAGATGGATAACCATTACGAGTGCATTATCTTGCCGCCTGCAATCCACCGTGCGGTCAGAACCGGGTTACTGGTCACCAGGTGTCGTCAAGTCGAGGAGCGTGAGCCATTCTTTATTTATTTATTAGTATTGTTCATTTAGTAGTAATTTTATAGTTTGTGTAACGTGTAAGTACCTACAATGCCTAATGAATTCGTAGAAAAGGAAAAAATATAATTTAAAGGATTTAATCACTAGAAGGTCCTCTGCTAAAGGGCAGATAACTAAATTTAAAAATTATTTGAATAATATTTCTTTGAATAATATTTCTACTAAGAGTGCATTGAATAGTATACAGTTGACCGAGCTGAATATAAAACTAGCAAAATTCGAGGCATTGTCGGTAAGGGTTGATGACTTGCAAAGTGAGATCGAGGTTTTAAATTCAGATAATCTGACAGGTGAAATTGATGAACGCGACAGTTTCGAGGGTGATATTATTGTCAATATTGCCACTGCTAAGACTTTAAGAGCCAAACATTCTAAACTCGAATGTGAGCACAGGCGCTCTTCTATTCACGATAATTCTTGTTGCTCGAATTGCGATCATCAAACAGCTGGTTTAAAACTACCTCAAATACAAATAGCCAGGTTCGACGGCGCTCATTTTCGATGGTTGTCATTTCGCGTTGCATTTGAGAGTTTAATTCACAGAAATGAACATATAACACCTATTCATAAGTTCCATTACCTTATATCCTACTTGGAGGATGATGCCGCGAGAGTTATATCAAATCTTGAAATATCGTCTGCTAATTATTCGGAGGCATGGAATTTACTTTGCAATCGATACAATAATAAAAGAATTTTAATAAACCATCACTTATACTCATTATTTAATATAAAACCGAGCCGGTTTTATAACGCGAGTCCAAGAGGTCATTGCGATTTTTAGTCGACCATGTCACGAAAAACCTGCGTGCATTGTCCAGCTTGGGACAGCCCACTGACAAATGGGATGTCTTAATTATTTTTATGTTGTCTTCTAAGCTAGATTGCAACACGTTAGTAAAATGGGAGGAATATCGGAATAGTCTGGACAGTGATACCCCAACATTAGAGCAGTTCAATAGATTCTTAATTTATCGCGCAGACGTACTGGAATCACTAAATCGTAATAAACATGATGGCACTAAATCTCAAATGGCAACTACACGCAGTGACTTTACCAATAACAATCAAAAACAAGTTCAGAGCACAACAAAATCCTTTGCATCTTATTCTAAGGTAAATAAAGATAAAAAGGGTAATACGTATATATGTGTTATTTGTAGTAATAATCACAGAACATTTGAATGTCCTGCTTTTATCGTTAAGAGTATAGATGAAGGAAGTAAGTAAATACAAATTGTGTGTTAACTGTCTAAGGCAGGGACATCACATAGGTACATGTCGAATGGGACCGTGCCGAGAGTGTAATAAAAAGCATCATACTTTACTGCACCGCCCCGATGTATCTTTCTAATATTAATAATCATATCACGTTAGATGATGTTAGGGATAATAGTCATGAGACTATTACTACTTTTTCAAAGCGAAGTTCAAGTCAAATTCTTTTATCAACGGCTGTAATAGAAGTATCGAATGCATTGACCAAGCAAAAGGTGAAGGTTCAAGCCCTTCTAGATTGCGGCAGCCAATCATCTTTCATTTCTAAAACACTCAAAGATAAACTTTCCGTTAAGTCATTCCCAATTGACTCAATAAAGGTCATAGGAATCGGAAATACAGTTAATTCATTCATTAACAAAGGCTGTAATATTAAAATTAATTCTGTAGATAAGAAATACAGTACAAATTGCTCATGTCTGGTTTTAAAGGAATTAACCGGCTTAACACCAAGATACCCACCTGCCGGTCAGCAGGGGACCCGAAACCAGGATCATCCTCCCTGGGAGGCTGTTCCACCAACCGGCGAAAATCCCGTTGGGTAGTCGTCGTGCCGGTGTGGGAAACCGGAGTGGACCTCGGCGGCTACGCACGGGGGGGCATCGGGGTCCCTTCCGTGCTTCGTGTCAGCTCCTCACAAAACTCACTCCTCGACCATGCACTAAGCCCCGCCTTTTTTTTTTGGTATCACCGAACTCCGTTATACACATTCACACTCCCTTCCTCCTCTTCTTAAATTAAAAATCATGGCCAAAAAAGTTAAAAAGAGACGATTTTCTACGGCGGTCCCCTTATCCACATTTGATGTGGATTTTTGCAATATCAGGGGTTTACATAGCAATCTCGACGCCGTCCACCATCACCTCGAGACGGCGCGGCCTGCCTTACTCTTTTTAACGCAGACGCAGATAGGTGCTCCGGATGACATTTCGTACCTAAATTACCCCGGCTACGAGTTGGAGCATACCTTCTGTCGTAAAGCCGGGGTGTGCGTATTCATCCGAGGTGATATCTGCTGTCGCCGCCTTCGGGCCCTCAAACATGGTGACTTGTCAATCCTGTGGCTACGCGTAGACTACTGAGGGCTTACCCGCATCTACGTATGCCTCTACAGGTCCCATGGCAGTGATCCGGGGTCAATTCAATTATTTGAGAACGTCCGATGGGGATTGACGAAATATTGGAGCAGTGTCCATCAGCGGAGGTGGTGGTTCTTGGAGACTTCAACGCTCATCATAAAGAGTGGCTGGGGTCCCGAACCACTGACCTCCAGGGTCGACATCTCTTCAATATGGTCTTGGCCTATGGTCTCTCACAACTGGTGACACAGCCCACCCGTATCCCAGATATTGAGAGCCATGAGTCTTCTTTACTGGATCTTCTGCTGACTACACACCAGCACGGATATCAGGTAGTGGTTGAAGCCCCTCTTGGGTCTTCTGACCACTGCTTGGTTCATAGCAGTGCCCCTGTTGTAAGGCCTAGTCGTTCTAAGGCGACTGGGACTCGCAGAGTCTGGCAATATAAGTCAGCAGATTGGGATGGACTGCGCGAGTTTTACGCATCCTACCCATGGAAGCGGTTTTGCTTCGCCTCTGGGGACCCTGGCGTCTGTGCGGACTGCGTTACCGAAACGGTTATTACGGGGATGGAATTATTCATCCCCAACACCAAAATACCCGTCGGTGGCCGCAGCCGACCCTGGTTTAACAAAACCTGCAGGACGGCTGCATGCCAGAAACAGTCCGCATATCAGGCCTGGAATAGGGCCAAAAAATGCCAGGACCCGAACGCTAAAGAAGTGAAGCGGAAATTTAACGCTGCCTCCAGATCTAGTAAGAAAGCTATTGCCAGAGCCAAGGCGGAACATGTTGCCAGAATTGGCGAGTGATTGCAAAGCTATCCCGCTAGGAGTCGTGCATTCTGGTCGCTCGCCAAGGCTGCCCAAGGCAACTTCTGCCAGCCCAATCTCCCACCACTGCAGAAACATGATGGTAGTCTGGCCCACAGTGCAAAGGAGAAGGCTGATCTTCTAGGTCAATTCTTTGCCTGTAACTCGACTTTGGATGCCGGAGCTGCCACACCACCTACCATCCCACGGTGTGAAAGCTCACTGCTCGAAATCCGCATCACGCAGCGAGTGGTTAGGCGGGAGCTGCGGCTTTTAGACGTCCATAAGTCGAGTGGGCCGGATGGCATCTCTGCAGTGGTACTAAAGACGTGCGCCCCTGAATTGACTCCCATCCTCACGCGCCTATACCGACTTTCCTACGCCACTAATAGGGTTCCGTCTTCGTGGAAGGTAGCCCATGTCCACCCGATCCCTAAAAGGGAGACCTGTCTGACCCATCGAATTACAGGCCAATTGCGATAACATCCTTGCTCTCCACGATAATGGAGAAGGTTATAAACCGCCAGCTTCTGCAGTACCTTGAGGATCGCCAGCTTATCAGTGATCGCCAATACGGCTTTCGTCATGGTCGGTCGGCTGGTGATCTTCTTGTGTACCTCTCACACCGTTGGGCAGAGGCCTTGGAGGGCAAGGGTGAGGCGCTGGCGTTCAGCCTAGATATCGCAAAGGCGTTCGATAGGGTCTGGCACAGGGCACTTCTATCGAAGCTACCATCATACGGAATCCCCGAGGGACTCTGTAATTGGATCGCCAGCTTTTTGGATGGTCGGAGTATAAAAGTCGTCGTAGATGGCTCCTGCTCCGATACCGTGACCATTAATGCTGGTGTACCACAAGGCTCAGTGCTCTCCCCGACGTTGTTTATCCTGCATATCAATGACATGCTCTCTATCGAGAGTATGCGTTGCTATGCGGATGACAGTACGGGTGATGAGCGGTACACTGAGCAACGGAGTATCCCTCGGAGTACTCAGGAAAGAAGGGTTCAACTTGTGTCTGAAGTCGAGCGCTCTCTGGGGTGGGCCTCGGAATGGGGTGAACGGAACCTAGTCCAGTTCAACCCCCCAAAGACACAAGTTTGCGCGTTCACTGCAAAGAAGGACCCGTTTGTCATGGCGCCACAGTTCCAAGGAGTGACTTTCCCAATTTCTGAGAGTATTGGGATTCTCGGCGTCAAAATACCGAGCAAAGTCCAGTTTGGGAGTCATTTGGAGGACAAAGCCAAATTGGCAAGCAAAAAGCTGGGCGTCCTGAACAGAGCCAGGCGGTACTTCACACCGAGACAGCGTCTTATGCTATACAAAGCACAAGTTCGTCCTCATGTGGAGTACTGCTCACATCTCTGGGCAGGTGCGCCCAAATATCAGCTAGACCCACTTGACTCCCTGCAAAGACGGGCTGTTCGAATCGTCGGGGATCCCAATCTTACGGACAGATTGGAGTCGCTGGAGCAGCGGAGAGACTTTGGGTCACTTTGTGTACTCTACCGACTCTTTCACGGGGAGTGCTCCGAGGAACTGTTTGACTTGGTACCACCGTCATCATTCTACCAACGTACCACTCTACATCGTAGCAGGGTTCATCCATTTCACCTGGAAACGTTATGGTCTTCAACTGTACGTTTCCAGCGATCATTTCTCCCACGTACGTGCAAGCCCTGGAATGAACTACCTGCTGCTGTGTTTCCTGAGCACTATGACATGTCCTTCTTTAAACGAGGTTTAAGAAGAGTATTTCCTTCACGGTAGGCAGCGGCCTAGCTGTGCCCCTGGTATTGCAAAGGTCCATGTGCAGCAGTTTCACTTACCATCAGGTGTGCTGCTTGCTCGTTTGCCACCGTTGGCAATAAAAAAAATTAAAAAAATACCCGGTTCATATCAACACATTAAAGATACCTGAAAACATTATGCCTGCTGATACAACCTTTAATCAGCCAGCGCCGGTAGACGTGTTGATAGGCGCGGATCTATTTTGGGATATCTTAGGTACTGAGCAGTTGTCTCTTGGTCCACAAAATCCAACATTACGTAATACGCAATTAGGCTGGATAGTATCAGGTCCTATATGTACAAATGTGGTTAGCAAATCTATACATTGCAACCAAGCTATTCAAGGTGATATATCAAATCAAAATAATATTAACAATTTGATTTCAAAATTCTGGGAATTAGAAGATGTTCCTACAAGACGTATAATGAGTGAAAATGAAAAGGCCTGTGAACAACATTTCCTCATTCATTGATAGAGTAGTCACTAGCAACTTTTGTATGAAATTGCCACTAAAGGTCGCTCCAGATTATTTGGGCGACACTTATATGTTAGTCAAAAAAAGATTGCATTATTTAGAAAACGTTTTAGAAAAAATCCACAGTTAAAATTAGAATATACAAAATTCATAAATGAATACGCCGAATTAGGTCATCTCTCATTAGCTAAAGATGAGAGAAAAATAACTTATTATTTATGTCACCATCCGGTACTAAAACAGGAAAGTGAATCTACTAAATTGCGTGTAGTATTTGATGGATCTGCAGCTGCTACATCAGGTTATGCATTAAACGACATTTTAATGGTAGGTCCAACTATATAAAGCTCTTTGTTTGCTATATTAATACGTGCCAGGCAATACACGTTTCTGTTAACCGGCGATATTGAGAAAATGTACCGCCAAGTGTTGTTAGACAAGGAAGGCCGCAGTCTTCAATGTATTTTATGGCGAGGAGACGAGAATCAACCTATTCAAAGATTTGAATTAAATACATTTACCTATGGTACCGCAAGTGCCAGTTACTTGAGCACACGTTGCTTATTTCAACTAGGTGAAGAACAAGGTAACGAACTGATTAAAAATATAATACAACAAGATTTTTTGGTCGATGATCTCTTAACTGGTTCGAATACGGAACAGGGCTTAATTTTTAAATAAAACTACTTTACGTTTTTTATCGCGTTTGTATTTGATTTTTGATTACCCGACGTTTCGAACACTTTACAGGGTTCATGGTCACGGGTGGACTAAGATGTCTCACGTCCAACAAGTCATCGTTACTGCAGAAAATTTATAATTATCTACCCGATACAGAAATTAGATATTAAATATTGACCCACATTTTGATACAAAATTTATTGCCAGTGTAAGAAGAAAATGATTCTATATGAAAAAATTATATTGTTTATGGTTAGTAATAATTAAACATTAAAATTAATAGTAATTATATTTAAAAAAAAAATGTTACAGATAAATTTGAACAAAAAATATAATAATTTGAATAAAAATTGGCAACAAGGATTAGATTGGAGCGAACCGGTTACCGAAAATCTGAGAGATGACTGGTTAAAATTCACTGAGGATTTAACATGGTTAGAGAGGATTAAAATTCCTAGATTAGTTTTGTGTGATAAACCTGATTGGATTGAATTACATTCATTCAGTGACGCATCTCAGTCCGCATACGGTGCATGTATTTATGTAAAATCCATGAATAATAACGATGACGTCACACAAACAAACTGTTATGTGCTAAGTCAAAGGTTGCACCTATAAAGCCATCAACGATACCGCGACTAGAGTTATGTGGTGCATTATTATCCGCTAATCTATGTAGATCCGTTATCGATTCTCTCCGGTACAAGCCGGATAAAATACTACACTGGTCTGATTCTAGTGTGGTATTAAGTTGGATAAATTCTGATCCGACAAGGTTAAAAATGTTCGTAGCTAATCGCGTCTGCGAAATACTTGAATTAACGAAGGCATCGTCATGGCGTTATGTTCCCACTGCAATGAATCCAGCAGATTTGATATCTAGGGGAATGACTGCTAAGACTCTGTTTTCTACGGACTTATGGTGGTTCGGAGCTAGTTTTTTGAGTAAGGACGAATCACATTCACACATATATATACTCATAATGTGTTTTGTTTTGTTAGTTTATATAATTCAAAGTAAAGACGTGGTATTTTATTATTAATAATATATGTTTATTGCACTATGTGTATGAATAGTACTAGAAAAAAATAATTTGACCGTCTGTCTGTCACTAGATAATTTAAATTTATAGACCGATTTGTTATTTAAATATAAACATGTTTTTTTTTAAATTAAAACTACCAATCAAAAATCAACACGCATTCTTATTGAACACTTCTTATTCAATTCACAAAGTATTTTATTTGTTTATATAAGAAAAGTATATACAAAACTAAATGGCAACACAAAGTAGGCAAATGTAATTAAAATGCTGGAGGCGGGTAGCCCTATCACATGTTTACGTTTAGGCATTTAATTCAAGGTTACGGCCAAGATATATTACTGGATAGATGACTATACTGTGTCTCCGTTCTTAGATAAAAATAAATTGATTCGCGTGGGTGGGCGTATAGATGCTTCTGCATGCCAATTTGAGAAAAGGCATCCAATATTACTACATGCCACGAATAGACTCACGAAATTATATTTTGTAACAGAGCATCTTGTGAATTTGCATGCAGAACCGCAGCTGTTGCTAGCAACTGTACGGGAAACTGTGTGACCTGTCAATGGTAGGCAACTCGCCAGGCGCACTGTTGCTAACTGCGTGCAATGTAGGCGAATAAGTGGCAAGGTATTGTGCCCTAAGATGGGTAACTTACCTTCACCACGCGTGAATATAGACTTTCCATTCTTGTCTGTGGGTATAGACGTGGTTATAGACTATTTTTTATCTTAAATCGCAAGGGCCGGGGAAGTCGGCTGATAAAATGTTATATGTGTATTTTTGTGTGTTTGCATTACAAATGCGTTCATCTTGAGGCAGTCAGTGACTTATCAAAGGATGCATTTGTAATTACCCTTAGGCGATTCATTGCACGGAGAGGTAAGCCATTGGAAATATTTAGTTACAATGGCCGTAATTTTGTTGCTGCTGCGAAGGAAATCGGGAGTTTTTTGAAACAAAAGAAGGAACCCATTTCTGATCTTGCAAGCCAATAAGGTATTAGGTTCAGTTTCATACCGACTTATGCTCCTCACTTCGGTGGCATCTGGGAGGCCGGTGTAAAGTCGGCTAAATATCACCTTAGACGAGTTATTGGCAGTAGTCATTTAACATATGAGGAAATCGCTACTTTGTTTACACAAGTAGAGGCGATTCTAAATAGTCGTCCCTTATGCCCATTATCATCCTCTCCTAACGACCTTCTCCCTTTATCTCCAGGGCACTTTATCATCGGGCGGCCATTAACTGCACTACCTTCGTCAGCCTTGGAAGACGCGGACAGTAGTAAACCGCTAAACAAAAAGAAACGGCTCGAGAAAATGAGACACCATTTGTGGAAAAGATGGCAAAGGGAATATTTGTCAGAGCTTCAACAGAGAACAAAATGGCGTAAGGGCGATGGTCAGCTCAACATAGGAGATATGGTACTTCTAGCTGAAGACAACGCTCCGCCATTAAATTGGCGCCTAGGACGAGTTCTACGGCTATTTCCTGGACCTGACGGTGTAGCCCGAGTCGAAGAAATCCAGACCAAGAAGGCTTGCGTGCGGCGTCCCTTTACACGTCTCTGCCCGCCTCCTAACATTATGATGATCTATATACTATTGTATGATCTAATACTATTGTATGGTGCAAGTTTATTTTAGTAGGCACTTACGTGAATACCTAACAAATAGTGTACTTCAATCTACCGACAACCTTCATTCTGTATGCACGAACTTTATAAAATCATTTAAAATTGTACTTGGACTTTAATTAGCCCCACTGTATAAGCTAAATATACAGTCCTAATCTATTTATTTTAGAAATCCTTACAAAATCAGGCACCAGGTAGATTAATTAAGGTTATTAATACTCTCTCATTTGGCATATTCAGATGTAAAATGAAGCTTTGTTCACTTGGCACACGTCACGCCATAGCTCTGCTAATACGCTAGGCGAATTCATGTTAGACACGTCAAGAATTCGCAGATCTACACTCAACTTTAATTATTATGCAGATTGTGAAAATGAATTCACAAATAGTATTGCATTTAATTAATATACCTTACAGCTCAGTTATTTGTATATGTTTTTATGTAAATAACGTATATTCGTGACGGAATAAGAATACAATTCACCATTCCCTATCTTGCCCGTGGAGGTCGTAGAAGACGACTAAGGAATATAATACGTCTATAATATGCCTTGCAGAGGCAAGAGAAGAAAACCTTGAAATAAAATCCTATACTAACCTATCTGACTAGCATGGTATAGTAAGATCAATTTCCTTCCTATTATGGAGGAGGCTTGAGCACAATAGTGGGACATATATGAGCTGAGATGATGGTGATGAACGTGTTTTTAGTGTATGTCAATGTGGTGAAGAAATTGAGAACTTTAGGAACTAAATAAAATATATAGATATTATGTATTATATTTTATATTGCTTTTACATATCTATAATTTATTGAATTATAATAAAAAATTAAAAAAATATATAAAATTAATACAAAAATTGTCAATGGATATAAATGTATTGTAGACGATTTACTGACTCAACAGGCGTTGTTCTGTTTAAATAAAATAGAAAGAATTTTCTTTGAAATCGACAGCAGCGCCACCTACCAGATCTAATTGTGAATCTAAACCATTCTCGAATCTCCTTGAACACACACTAACAATTTCATCAACATCGGTCCAGCTGTTTAGGAGGAGTTCAGTGACGTACACACGTACACAAGAAATATATAGGTACATATACTAACTGACCCAACAGACGTTGTTCTGTTCAAATAAAACAAAAGGAATTCTGCTTGAAATCGATAGCAGCGCCACCTACCGGGTCCCATTGTAAATATAAACCCTTCTGAAAAGTTTGTATAGTCTAAAAAAAGGTTAAATTAGAAAAGTTTATATAGTCGTTAAGTTTTCTTAAATTTTCCAATTTTCTGCGCATCTTTCTTAATTTTTTTTCCGTAAGAGTCATTTTCAAAGTATTAGAAAACTTAAAAAAAAAGATGGACGAAATCGGTAAAGACGTTCTCAAGTTATGTTATTGTCCTGCCCAAACAGTGCCACCTACTGGGTCCAATTCAAGGATAGTTTAGATTCTAAACTATCCTCGAAACCCCTTGAATACAAACAATAAATTTCGTCAACATCAGTGCAGCCGTTTAGGAGGAGTTCAGTGACATACACACGTACGCTAGAAATTTATATATAAGATAAAGATAATACATTCTCTAGATATCAATTACCTACAAGGTAAGATAATTAGCTCATATTCCGTTCCAATTGGATCGATGTTTCCTATTTTAATGTGTATGAGATGAAAAAGTAATGAATTATTTATTAGAAGAAACGTTACAAATGTTATGTTGTCATTATGGGTTCAACTTCTAAATAGAACACTTTTTGGTAACAACCACAAATGTTTATGGAATTTAAGTATTGTTAATCGTGTCTTATACCTCCGTGTAAAAAACAGGTATATATTTATGTAACATATTTTCTTATAAAATAAAGCACTTTTTCTCTATTATCTTTATTTCTGATAGAATACTTATCGCATCGTATCGCAGCCCACATACGTCCCACTGTTGGGCTCGGGCCTCCTCCACAATGGGAGGGCATTTGACCTACTATAGCATGCTGGTCAGACATGTTGGTATAGGGTTTTATTTCGAGTTTTCTTTCTCTTGCACAGATCTTATGTGCATATTACATATATCCATTAGTCATCGGGCAATATAGGGAATGGAAATTGTATTCTTATTCCGTCACCACACGTTGAACACCACATAATGAAAATACATCATAGTAATCCGTTACCATAAACTTTTTTTTTTTTTTTTGACCATTGATGTCAAGTAACCCTGCTCCGGTGGTCGGCCCAACGACGAAGGCGACGTGGTTTTTGGGTGGGTTGCGGGAGTTGCGTGCTTAAGCCCCTCTGTCGCCCCGGACGGACCGCAGCCCACCCACAAAAACAAAAAAAAAAACTTTTTATATATTTACAAATAAATAAATTTCAAATGTCTGTTTATAAGGCACATATTGACTGCACAGATAGGCGTAGTGATTAAAACCGACCTACCGTGCCAGTGCCGTAGGTTCTTATCCCTTTTAGAACAACACTTTGTGCGATCCATAAATTGTTGTTCTGAGTCTGGATGTAATTTTTGTCGGTTAACTATGTGTTTGTAAAGTCCCTCGCAATGTAAGGAAACTTAGTCCAGAGCATTGTCTTAAAAAAAGGAATAACATTGAATCGTAGGAGTGTTGGCTGTTAGGTGAAAATATCATACGCGACACCTGATTTATATATATTATTATATCTATACTAATAAAGCAGAAGAGTTTTTTTTGTTTGAACGCAATAATCTCATAAACTACTGGTTCGATTTGAAAAATTCTTTTAATGTTAGATAGCCCATTTAGTGAGCAAGGCTATAGGCTATATATCATCACGCTAAGACCTATAGAAGCGGAGAAACAATGAAAAATGTTTCAGAATCGGGTTTCTTTTTCCTTTTGAGAGCTTCCACTGCGTGCACTACATAAACGTTTAGGTTTTGCAAAAATCATGGATGACAAAATTGTATTATTAAAAATATTTTCGCCTTCTACGTAAACAAAGTCGCGGGTTAAAATTAGCATTAGCCCAAAGTAACTGTTCCACGCGGACGAAGTCGCGGGCATAAGCTGGTATTCAATATAATGTCAAGATATTAGGTAATTTTCAGGCTCACACAGTTATCTGCATGATACCTATTTTTAAAAACTAGATTAAAGATATTGGTTGCCTGTCTGTTTGTCCCGGGTAATGTTAAAACGGCTGAAGTGTCTTTGATGAAATTTTACCGCCATCTAGTAACATCCTATTTTTGTCTCAGAAAAACCCTACAAAATTTTGTGTGGTCCGGGAATTGAATTTGATGCCTTGTGGATTGCAGTCTCGTACCATACCTACTACAACATCAAGGTAAACAAGGCTTTCGTTAGTTATTTATATTATAAAATATATATTAGAAAAAAAGATATTTAATCATCATCATTTCAGCTCATATACATCCCACTGTTAGGCTCGAGCCTCCTCCATAATAGGAGGGACATTGGCTTACTATACCAGGTTGGTTGTCTGACCAGTTATATATGCATATAATATCTGTGCAAGATAAGGAAAACTCGAAATGAAACCCTATACCAACGCATCTGTGATTTAATTCGATTTCATGGTCTTGTTTCATTTCGAATTTTCCTTCTCTTGCATAGAAAGAGCTGTTTACTTCTTCAATCGTTAATGCTACAATGTTTAAAATAAGTATTTTTTTTATTTTCATTAAAAGGAATATCTATCTGATTTAAAATGCGGAAGCAAAGCTGAAAATTAAGCAAAGCGGAGGCGTGTTGCTAGTATTAGTATCGATTTCTATCTAAACTTTATCTAACACAAACTATTCAAAATACACTAAGTTCCAAAAGTCTTGAAAATAAACTAACAGTTTTGTTGAAGTTAGTTCTTTACACAACACTTCTCTCAAAAGATTCTGAAGATGGACTTCAATACGCTAGATAAAACAATAGTAAGATTTTTCTTTCTTTTGTTTTAAGTCGTTTAGTCTAATGGTATATACTTTTATTTATTTGAAAATTGTGTACACGACTTTATAGTTTAATCTTTGGTATTATGAATTCCCAGAAAGATGGCGATTGCTAATCTCCAATGAGAAAAAGTGCTGACATTAATTGTATTTACCGGTCAACATACAGGCAGAAATCTCTCATACTAATAGCCAATAATGGAATGTGCAAAAATGTTCATAACACCGATGCATTGACATTTCTGGGCGCATAAGATGTTTTTAATACGCTTTTATTAGCTTCAGACGTATCTATGTTAGTATGTAACGGAATCTTTGAACATGATTTTCACCCCCTTCAAAACGTTGCATTAACTCGAAATTTGGCATACTTATTAAGAACCGATGACAATTCAATATTTTAAACAGTTTGACCCGTTATCCTTACTAGGATAATCAGGATTAGCGATTTTTTGTGTTCCTGACTCCAAGCGTATTTTTATAGTTATAATTATAATGTTATTTTAAGTTTCAAATTTCAAAATTATTTATGTCACTTTCCAAGTTCATGTTTTTCATTCATCTTTTTTGGGTATTCTGCACACACGCCATCCATTCCATCCGGGGCTAAAAAGGGCGGTGTGTGGCCCCAGACCCCTCGTATTTTCTCCTTTTTGCTATTGGGCCGATCCACCAGTATCGATTTCCTTGTCGTTCGTAGCCAGTCCGGCGGGATACCGCACGACATATGTTTTTCATTCACCTTAACCTTTTAATAGGTATAAACACACATGTTTTTGAATTCAGTTCAAATATATTCACTTATTGGATACTGGTCTTGGCACAATGAAAAAAAAAAACAGAAATACTATGTATAACGCTTTTTTTTTCATGGGTGGGCTGCGCGCGGCCCTGTAACTCACCCGATAGTACGCGCCTTCGTCGTTGTGTCGACCACCGGCGCAGAATTCCTTGTCTTCATTGGTCGGCCCGATGGAATATCCTGAGGGGGTACCCTCTTCCATAGACGTCCCTTTCTCGGGACATCGATGAGGATTGCGAGAACTATATTAGGCTTAGAGATACTAGTCAAGTTTCAACTCTCACCGCAGCGCCGATATTCTATAGGCGAAGAAAGGATAGCATAGTTGCTTATGGGGTCACACGTCAACTTTTCGACTCCCCGGATGGATGTCTGGACAGGGTACAGCTAAGGTGGTCCATTGAAGTCTCATTGTGGCGATATGTGGCCCAAAACAGATGGGACTTCCCCATCGGATACGGTAGTTATAAGCCTCACGGATGGATCAGACAGGTTGTATTCAAATCATAGCTAGGCATAAAATGAAAACTGTCATACAACTAGCAAGACAAAGTTGTAACACTTAATTAAACGTAATGAAATATTTTACAGTCGTTTGCAATAGAATTCAACAATCATGTAAACAAACCAATTTGTCACGATTACTCCATAATCACATACATTTGACGATCAATTATGAACATAGGCTGATTTCAACGAACGCACCATTGTTTTCACATTATCTTCAACACGATTTAACTGTATTTATATGTTAAATTTGATTAAAACATTTGCAACGTAAAAATTTCGAAGTATTTGACAAGCCGTCATCTTAGTTTTTTACTCATCGAACTCTATAAGTCGTTGAAAAGTTAGTGTTGTTCGTAATCTGAAGTTAACTTTTATTTTTAATTTAATTAATTTATTTAATATTATTTGAATACAATAAAATTTTTTTTTCAAGAGCTTCATATAATTATACCAAAACGGATTGTATCCTAAGCCATAAAAATAATGGTTAGTTTTATAAAATTGACAGGTGGCCATTTTGTTTATAGAATTGTCATTCACTGTTCTGTGGGTTCGCTGTGCATTAGTGTTTTTGTTTCCGTTTTCTGTTTTCGATTTCTACGACTTTGCATTCTCATTTTGGACTTTTGTTTTGCTTTACGATTATCACGGGGAGATGGATGCTCATAATTTTGAGAAATGGTAAGGTTTCATTTGTTGATTTTTGTACATTTATGATAAAACTATATAAAATTAATATTATTAAGGGTATTTATAGATATAAAATTACATTATGACAGAAAATTATCTTTTTTGTTTTAGGTTTAAGATGGTTTTAGACAAAATTCTGCCGGGATCTGTAATTGTAATGAATAATGCTCCATACCATTCTCGCCAACTCGAACGAGTGCCCAACATGAGCTGGAGGAAGGATGCTATACAAGTATGGTTACGTAGCAAAAATATAGCTTTTGAAACAAGTGAAATAAAGGCACAGTTACTCACAAAATTTGATAAAAAAAAATATGTTATAAAATACGTTGACGAGCTCGCCGCATCGAAAGGAATAACTGTGCTTCGCCTTCCTCCCTACCACTGCGAACTAAACCCAATTGAGCTCATTTGGGCACAGGTTAAGTCATATGTTGGGAGAAATAACAAATCTTTTAAAATGGCGGAAATAAAAACTTTATTGAACGAAGGGTTGGCGAGAATCGGAGCCGAACAATGGTCGAAAAGCGTAAGTCACGTCCTAAAGGAAGAGGAAGAAATGAAAAAGCTCGACGGCATTTTAGACACGGCAAGCGATGACACAGTGGTTCCATTTATAATTACGGTCACCGGCGACACTTCTGATAGTGATGATGACGAAGACGAAGATTTAAATTTGTTTTAATAAACACTTTTTTCTATATAATCAGTTTTATTATATAGTCTATGGCTTATATATTTAATCTATTAGTCAGTTTTATTTTAGTACTTATACTACTATGGGCCATACTCTATGGCTTAAAATTAAAATAATTAGAAAAATAAATTTAATTAAAATTAAATTAGAACACTATGACATCACTATGGGCACAAACAATACGCTGTCAATGTCAGTCCGCCATATTTGTTTACATGATTGTTGGATTCTATTGCAAACGACTTTATTTAACGTCATATCCGACTAATTCAAACTCTTTGTTGTATTTAATGCAATTTTCAAGGTGTTAAAAATGTAAAAGTATAACTCGAATTTAAGCCGATAACCAACTTGAAATTTTTAAGGCTATTTGAAAAATTAACAGAGCAACATTTTTTAAATTTGTAGCATAATACAGAAGCAATTATACAGAGGTTCATATTAGATATCCAAAGGACTCCTAGATAGATGCAATAATATCTCCTAAAATGTGTTTAAAAAATGACATCAAACATGAAAATGTAAACGTAATTGTTTTTATATGAAAAATATGCTCGATCGCGCTCGCTTAGATATAAGAAATCATTAAATCCAATATTGCTCGGTAAATCTTATAACTAAAAGAAAGTCCAGTCACATGAAAATCTTTAAGAATCATAAGCTCTTCTCCGAGATAAAAGTCTCTCAATATCCAATGTTCAAACGCCAATATTTTTGGCGTCTGAAATGAACATTTCTTTGTAAGAAGTAAATAAAAAGAAGCAAATGAACGTTGCTTTGTCACACAATCTTTATAATATTTGGAGGATGTTCTATGAGAATAAGCATCAGTATTAAAATTTATGTTACGTATTCAAATCTGCGTTTATCAACGTAAAATGGATTGGGTTATTAAATTTATCGATGAGTAAAACCTACGTATATCTTTTCAGACAGAATCCGAAATACGGAAATCCGCAGAAGAACGGGTGTAACCGACATATCACGAAGAATTATCACGCTGAAGTGGCAATGGGCAGGCCACATCGCTACGGAAAGCTGCTAGTCGGTTGGAGTGCAGCTGGCGTCCAGGTATTGGAGAACCTCCCATTGAGATGCTTCCGATGCCTGGAGCTGGGGCACGCGACTACGTTGTGTCAATCTTCCGTTGATCGTTCCGGACTATGTTTCCGGTGTGGTAACGTCGGTCATAAGGCGGCTGAATGTATGGCAACATATCGTTGCGCGGTTTGTGCTGATGCTGGCCGCCTGTCGGAGCATCGAATGGGAGGGAGGCTTTGCAAGGCCCCCTCCTCAAGAGGAAAAGTGGCCCAAGGACCTCAGGCCCCCATACCAAGTACGAGCCGCCAGGTACTGGAGGAAGTTGAAATGTCTCATTAATGGGAGACAAAATTCACTTCCTCCAGGCGAATCTGAACCACTGTACCGGGGCTCAGGACCTGCTACTGCAGTCCATGGCGGAGTGGGATACAGACCTGGCGGTGGCCTGCGAGCCATATTTCATCCCTCCCTGGCCCAATTGGGCGGGGGATCTGAATAATGATGTTGCTGTCTTGACCAGAGGACGTATCGGCCCTCCCCTCTCCGTTATTGAGAGGAGTAATGGTTTCGTCGTGGCGGGATGGCGGGACTTCGTAGTTATTGGCCTTTATTTCTCACCAAACCGTGTACTGGCGGAGTTTGAACTTTTCCTGGACTCCGTCAGTGCTGCGGTCCGACGCCAGTCACCGAGGAGAATCGTAGTCCTCGGTGACTTCAACGCGAAGTCTCGGGCATGGGGCAACCCCGCCACAAACGCAAAGGGAAGGGCTGTCGAGGAATGGTCCAATCTCTCCAACCTCTCCCTCCTCAATAGAGGGACTGTCCACACGTGCGTGCGTCATCGCGGTGGGTCCGTGGTGGATCTTTCTTTCGCTACCCCCGGTGTCGCGCGTGAGGTGAGTGGTTGGAGAGTCGAGGAAGGGGTGGAGACTCTCTCGGACCATCGTTACATCCGGTTTGAGGTCTCCTACTCTCCGGGACCACTAGGGCCCCGGCGCGGAAGAAGGAGCGGGCTTCCCAAATGGGCCATCGGTCAAACCGACCTAGAAATGGTCCGGGAGTCCGCTATAGTGCAGCGCTGGGGTTTAGCAGGGCAGCACATCACGGGAGCGAATGGGCTCGCAGGCCAGTGGAGAAACGTCTTGCAGGAAGCGTGCGATGCGGCGATGCCGAGGGCTCGGCGGAGACCGCCGCGACGTCAAGTCTACTGGTGGTCGCCCGAAATTTCTGATCTTCGGGTGGCCTCCAATCGATCGCGGCGCGCCTACTTCCGATGTCGACAGCATAGTGACCGGGATGACGTCCTTGAGGGCCAGCTGCGGATGGAATATAAAAGAAGGTAGAAAATTCTGTAGCTGGCCATCAGCCAGGCGAAGGAGAGGGCCCGCGAGGAGCTTCTTACGGGCCTCGATAGGGACCCGTGGGGGCGTCCGTACCAGACAGCACGGAACAAGCTCCGTGCCTGCGGAGCCCCCATCATTGAGACTCTGGATTCGGCTGTCCTATCGAGGCTGATGGAGGAACTGTTCCCGCAGTCCATGCGACACATTCCCCCTCTAATGGCTCCTCAGTTAGTGGTGGAAGCGGAGACACCTATTCCCCTCATCACTGACGTTGAATTGGAAGTGGCCCTCTCACGACTCCGTGGGAAGAGGAAATCGCCTGGCCCGGACGGTGTCCCGGGGTTAATTCTCGGCGTCGTCGCCAACTACTGGATGGATGAACTTCGGGAACTGCTCAAAGAGTGTTTGAGATCCGGGCAGTTCCCCGAACTATGGAAGAGCGGCAGGCTCTGTTTGCTGCGGAAGGATGGTCGCCCGATCGACTCTCCTTCTGCCTACAGACCACTGGTGGTGCTGGATGAGACGGCAAAATTATTTGAAAGGGTGCTCGCGAACCGTCTTGTCCAGCACCTCGAGGTTGTCGGGCCGAGGCTGTCAGACAATCAATATGGATTCAGGCACGGCCGGTCAACGATCGACGTGCTGGCCGCCCTGAAAATCCTGGCCACCGAAGCAGTGGCCAACGAGGAAGTGGTACTGGCAGTCTCGCTCGACATTAAAAATGCCTTCAACAGTCTCCCACATGAGACGTTGAAGGAGGCGCTCTGATACCATGGGGTGCCTCTGTACCTTCGGAGGCTGTTGGAGGCGTACCTCGAGGGAAGGCACGTGCTCTGGGAGGGGAACGACGGGCGCATACATCATCACCGCGTGGAATGCGGAGTTCCACAGGGCTCGGTCCTCGGTCCGACCTTGTGGAACGTCGGATTTGACTGGCTTCTACGAGGTCGGCTCCTTCCCGGGATGGGGGTTATTTGTTACGCGGACGACACCCTCATCACGATGAGGAGGACTGACTTCCGGGAAGCCAACAGGCTGGCAAGGGTCGGATTAGCGCTCGTCGTTGACCGAATTGGCAAGTTGGGCCTGAGGGTCTCATTGGAAAAGACAGAGGCCCTCCTCTTTCACAGCCCACGCCGAGGTCTCCCCCGCAGAGCACAAATCTGTGTGTCTGGGGTTGCCGTGCCGGTGCAGACTCGGATGAAGTATCTGGGTCTGCACCTAGACAATAAGTGGAACTTTGGGCCGCACTTTGCCCAGCTCGTCCCCCGGCTCACCAAGGGAGCCGCGGCGCTAAGTAGGCTTCTGCCAAACACTGGAGGTCCTGGATCATCCTGTCGGCGTTTATACACCAACATCTTTCGGTCTATGGCACTGTACGGTGACCCCATCTGGGCGGACTCTCTCACCGCCTCCAATAAGGCTTTTCTGCGAAAGGCGCAAAAAGCCATGGAGGTGAGAACTATAAGAGCATATCGTACGGTGTCTTGGACCGCAGCCACACTGTTGGCGGGCGATCCACCCTGGCTACTTCAGGCTAGGGCGCTTGCGGAAGTCTACCGATTCCGCGCAGTGGCTCGCGCCAGTGGCGAACCTAACGCCACGAGGGGAATGAGAAGGGCAAGAGAAACTGCCCAAAGGACAGTAATTCAGCGGTGGAGAGAGGAATTGGAGTCCCCCGTAGCAGGGCGGGGGACTGTCGAGACGATTGCGCCCCACCTTCACCGCTGGATGAACCGAAGGCACGGCAACCTGACCTTCAGGATGACGCAGGTACTTACCGGACACGGGGTCTTCGGTAAGTACCTGCACAGAATTGGATGAGAAGAGGCTCCTGGATGCCATGAGTGTGGCGCGCCAAATGATGATGCGCGCCACACACTGGAAGTATGTCCCGCCTGGGGGCCTCAGCGCCACGACCTGTCGGCGGTCATAGGAATGGACCTGTCGCTGTCGACCATCATCTCAGAGATGCTGGACAGCGACAGGTGCTGGACGTCGATGGCCTCTTTCTGCGAGGAGGTCATCACAAGGAAGGAGGCCGCGGAGCGGGAACGCGAAGCACTTGCGTCCGCTGACTCGCTCCGCCGGCGGCGAATAGGGAGGAGGAGGCGCCGATATGCGCATCTCCTCCCTCCACTTTGATTGACGACAGGACGTGGCCAGACAGCCTTGCGTAGGGGTGTCGGGGATCGAATGTCATAAGACGACCTTTCCGGCACCCCGTAAAAGCGCGGAAGGGACCGCTGTGGTTTTAGTGGGTATTCCGGAAGCATAGCCGGTGAGTCCCACACTCCCCCTCGTCTGACACCGGCGGGGGATAGTGCGTAAATTGCATTTCCACAGCGAAAAAAAAAGGCCACATCGCTAAACGAACCGACAACTGCTGGAGAAGAAAGGTTCTTGAGGGGCGACCACGTATCAGACGACGCAGTGTACGACGCTCCCCCACTAGGTGGACAGACGACCTGGTGCAAGTTGCTGGGCGTCGTTGGATGCAGGCGACACTGAACCGCACTTTTTTAACATGAGGCAGGCCTACGTCCAGCAGTAGACGGTGATGGGCTGAAATGATGATGATGATATATTTTAAAATCTCATTATATTTTATTTCTGCAATATTGCCCAACTAAATCAAAGTTGCAGTGAGGCGTTGGATACAGACTGTATAAAACCGCCCTTAGTGGAATCAGAAAAATCAGCACTGAATGATTGTCGTCAGACGGGCGGTCGGTCATAAAACTATTGCCAATAACTTTTAAAATATTTTCTATGAAAGAAGATTATATATTAATTCAACCCCAAGTAATTAGGATGAGTGCAGGATAATGATGATGATAACACTATCATTACCCCATAACCGTATTCCCTCCCCGTTACTATTGGGCCGACCACTGGTACCGATTCCTTGACGTGCGTGGGCAGCCCGACGGGTAACCCTTTTGGATACTGTCTCCTTCGATACCCCGACGAAAAGACAGTGTTTTCGGAGTGTCGCCCTCACTCAGTCTGCCTCTCCGCTGGTGGCGGACTATACCCCGGTCCGTCCACTTACGACCTCGGCTAGGGCAGCATCAGGCACAGGTACATGAGCATTCAACCTACTAGCCGTCAAATAGTTAAGCATACTAATAACTGTACATAGATTTCAACGATATCGGGCAAACAATCAACCGCTGGTTGGCTGTAAGAATAGTGCTTTGCCAATCAATTCTTCGGTTTTAAATAATACGATTTTTATGGACTTTTTGCGTCTCGGAAATATAGGAGGTTAATTCGTGACCATGAACGCTGAAAAGTGTTAAAAACATCGAGTAAATTAAAGACATATACAAATATGATAAAATCTGTAAACATAGTTTCATTTAAAATAATACGTAAATATCAGAAATTATTCTGTTTTACAGATCGAAATGCATATGCCTCGACAAGATTTACAGGTGATTAAAGTTTAAATCATGGCTACTGGTACGTGTCTTTTATTTTATTTTTTTGGGGTGGGTTGCGGTCGGCGCACTCCTCCCACCACTCCGTCCGGGGCGACAGAGGGGCGTAAGCGCGCACACCCGCAACCCACCCGAACACCACATCGGCTTCGTCATTGGACCGACCACCGGAGCAGGGTTACTTGTCATCAGTGGTCGGCCCGACAGAATAGATAGAAAAGTGGGGTACCCTCCCATCGACCGACGCCGGGGAGGACGTCGGTCTTGCCTCACGCGGTCGGCCTCTCGGTGGGTGACGGACTAATTTCCCGGTCACGTCACCTGCGGCCTCGGCTAGGGCGGCATGAGGCGCAGGTAGTCGCGCCTACGCAGCCCCAGTCGCCGGCGGCGGGTCGCTTCGTCGAGGCTGCGCTCCTCGCGCGCGCGACCCGCCGCGTCCTTCTGCGAGATTTCTGCCTCGCAGAAGGCTGCGACCACGTCCCAGTACTGGTACATGTCTGGCAAAATTTTCATTCAGTGATAAATTCATTGTGTAAGAAGTGAAGAAATATGAACACACTATATCAACACCCAATCGCACTTTCTGCCCTCAGTAAAAGATCACTAACTTAGCAGTCAAAAAGATAAAAAGAATCAATATTTAAAATTGAACTATGTATCACCTAGTCTAGCGAGTGAGTTTATTATATCGGCCCATAGAAGTTTTACTGTTGGAGCCACAATGGGAGGAACATTGACCTACTATACATAAACATGGGAATGGTGAAATGTATTCCTACTCCGTCACCACATAGAAAAAGATATTATTAACATAAAATATTAATTAAAAAACAATTTAAAAACAAGCTTTTAATTAAATGCTCTAAAACGAAGAAAAAGTGCTTGTCAAGACTATTAAAACGAATCCAAACTCGACAGTTTCATCTCGTTTAGTTGACGAGTTCCGATGGCCACCTTCCGACGCGATCTTGAGACCAGCTTCATAGTACTATATCATTGCATTGTCACCGAAGTTATATTAGTAAACCAATTTTCAATCTAATCTAACGACAGGAAGTGGTTCTAATTTAACTCGCAAGATTTGTCCCATACTAACATACTAACAGAGCAAGTTAAATAAAAGCTTTTAATAACATTAGTTATATGATAATATCAATACAGTATTACAGTACTAAATATATGCGACGTATATATAACATACATATGGCGAGAAAGATATGTATATTAATCATTTACAAAACAGCGGCTACTAAGGCCTTTTTTCCTTGTGAACTCGTCGAAATACGTTTGATGGCTCCAATGTCAATAAAAATATAACAAGATACAGTATTTTGAGTGAAATATTTATTTGGCGTTTCCAATCAGGATATACGCCACAAACATACATAATAAACATTGAATTGAAAGTCAAATCAAAGATTGTGTTCACATTAAAAAGAATCTTTTATGGTATTTTCCAATATTAGATATCTTATGTGTAATAATATACACTTCAAAATATAAACATGTATCAACTGGCAACCAATTTGGTACATTTTTTTATAATCAGTACCTACATACATCTTATAAATTTTGATTAAATAAATTTGACTGTGTATGCCTGTAAATGTCTGTTTGAAAGTTGCGCCAGTTAAAAGTTTAGGAGTGAACGGCTGACATGGTATAGACATGTGATGAGGCGGGATGAAAGTAATGTTGTGAGAAAAGTTTTTGGTATGAATGTTGAAGGCTTTAGGAGTAAAGGGAGACTGAGGAAAAGATGGATAGATGGACTGCGTGAGGCACGACATGGATAGCGTGGGAGTGACTGCAGAGATGACGTCTGATAGGACCGTATGGAAGAAGATGACATATTGCGCCGACCCCAAGTAATTGTGATAAGAGCAAGATGATGATGATGATGATGTGTATGTCTGTAATGACACTTTAAGTCATAGCAGTATTGAGCATTGACTACAAAGTCGGGTACCGGTGACCCGTCCACTTGGCACTGGAAAAAGGTATGAAACCGGCGGGCTCTGAACTCGCTCACCGTACCCTCCCATCACTTCAGACATTGTGTGACTCACCATGGCCTGTCGCCAAAATAGGAAAGGTCATGGCAAAATATCAATGTCACTTTGAAACAGTGAAATAACACAAGCTGAGCTTAAATCTATGTTTCAACTATATTAACTTGTATAAGTAATCTGTAAAAGTAATTTTCCGTGTGGTGACGCAGTAAAAATACAAATCGCCATCACATTTCTTTCTCATAGGGTGTCGTAAAATCTTTTTAGACTATACTGAACACTATGATACTATAATATGCAGGTAACAAGCAAGAAAAGCTTAGCAAGAGAAGCTAAACTCGAAATAGATCGAATATACTAACACGCCTAACCAGAATGGTATAGTAGGTTAATTCCTCCCATTGCGGCAGCAACTTTGGCCCAGCAGTGGGATGTGTTATCTTTGGTTCAATTTCTTTCTTTTTTCCTTCTTCTCTCTTTCAAATAATTACTTATACCATCATGATTAGTGTAAACAGAAACGCCACCAGTCAATTCTATATTCTGAAAAAAATTGCAAATAAAAACTCATTATAAATTAAAAATAACATGCCCTGTATTTTTCCTATTTTATAACTAGCAACTCGCCTTCGCTTCACTTCGATTTCAGTCACCTTACCCGCATAGTTATCGTTTCTGTGGGAATACCGGGATAAAATATATTCTAAGTTACTCTTATATAGACAGCTACCTGGTAGTGAAATATTATCAAAATCACTCTAGCCGTTTTGAAGATTACCCCAAACAAACAGGCAGACAGACAGACAAAAAAATTATACTGTATTTTAGGCATAGGTGTCGTGCAAATAACCGTGGAAGCTTGAAAAAATCCCAGTATATTGACAGTACAAACAGACACTTCAATTTTATTTACTTTTTTAGATATTTATATAGGCCTATTTTTAAATATATGTATTTGCCTTTCAGGTACATATAATATATAATTATATGTACCTGAAAGGTTAGGTTTACCGCTGAATTCAAATACCCACTGTACAAATATCCACTCAAAAGTCAGAGAGGTCGAACAGCTATTATGGGGCCGAAGTATTGTGTATTTATCTACATGGTGATTTTGTTTGCTCAATGAAAGGTACTCTATAATATTTCTTCCTGAATATAAGTCATATTTGTAATATTTGTAGGATAGCCCATAAGTAGGGATGCAAATATCGAAACCAATAACATCGATGTTTGAAAACATACATCGATATCCAAAAAACATCGATGTTTTTTAGGAATCGTTGCGATGACCTTTTGTTTTAGTAAAATCAAGAATATTTTTTACATGAAACACCAACATTTGCGTGATGTGATAAGCTTTTTTTTAGTTATGCTGAAGCAGAGTACCTAAACTGTTACGCATGATCTGTTAAAACTACCATCCATTTTAAATCATGCAGGCAAAACATCGATGTCAAAACATCGTATAAAATAACACTGATACATCGATGTTTTACAATAGTGAACATCGATGGCAAGCATCGATTTTTTTACTGAATCATCGATGTTTCTGAAACGTTAACGTTTGCATCCCTACCCATAAACCTTTTCCATAAACAGTGTGGTAGTAGCTAGGAAGACTATCCACACTTAAATCGGTCATGGGAATCGTAAAAGACAACTGAAAGCCCTACATAGACCTGGGCCAAGCCATCTAATGCCATCATACAACAATAGCATTCCCAAGGAGGGTTGACGTCAAGCAAGCGGCCGTTCATAAAACTATTGCCAATAACTTTGGCAATATGAAAGTAGAGTACATATTAAGTCGAATCGGTTTAAGAAGAGTATTTTCTTCACGGTAGGCAGCGGCCCGGCTGTGCCCCTGGTATTGCAAAGGTCCATGTGCGGCACTATCACTGTTCATCATCAGGTGTTCTACCTGCTCGTTTGCCACCGTTGGCAATTAAAAAAAAAGACCATGTAATTGGTATACGAGCAGGGTAATGATGATGATGATAAGGATATTTGTTATAATAAGATTTATATGTATATCAATTTTAAAGCAAACTTTCTAATAATAATAGCTTAACTGTGCATATCGTATTTAATGTGTGCATAAATTGAAAAAGTTATAACTTAAAATATATGAAGATCAAGTGAAATTAAAATTTCATCTTCGTAAATTTTAATTAAATTCATGATTATGTGAAGTTTAAGCTATTAAATTGAGCGTTTCACATTAAAAAAAGATATCTCATTCTTGAAGATAGACTTGCTTTGGAAGCACTTACTTAAAATTTCCAAACCATTAAACTACCTCCATAAAATCTTTTCGTGTCCATCTATTTCTATAGTAATGCAAATAGAATGTAGAAATATTATTTAAAACAATGCTCTAAAAACGATTCAAAATTAATTATTTTGTTTGTAATTTTTAGACACTAAATGCACCGTTTGATGCCGTAGTTACGTAATATAATATTAATTATTTTTTTTTAAAAACATGTATTTAAATGTTCTAAAACGAAGAAAAAGTGCTTGTCAAGACTATTCAAATGAGTCCAAACTCGACGCTTTTATCTTGTTTAGTATTGGGGTTCCTATGGCCACCTTCCGACAATATCTTGAGACCAGCTTCATGGTACCATATTATTGTATTGTCACTGAAGTTACGTAAGTAAACCAAATTTAAACTTAATCTAACGACAGGAATAGGTTCTAATTTAACTCGCAAGATTTGTCCCATACTAACATGGCAAGTTAAATAAAAGCTTTTAAAAATACATTTAACAGCTCTTTTTTTTTTCTTTATCGCGGGGTACCCTGCCCTCACGGCGTCCCCCCTCGGGGACATCGGTCACCGTTGCGCGGTCCACCTCTCGTTGGGTAACGGACTAAACCCCGGTCCAGTCACCCGCGGCCTCGGCTGAGTTAACTGCCCTTATCCCTTGTGCATGGGTATTTAAAAAAAAATACTATCTGTAGCAAGGGAAGGCAAATTGAAATTAAAAGCCTATAATAACCCGTCAAACCAGCATATTATAGTAGGTCAATTACCTTCCTATTACGGAGGATATTAGAACACAGAAATTCGACGTATATAAGCTGAGATGATGATTCATTGTGATGATAATTGAATTCAATAAATTCTAGTTTTGTTTTTTTTTTAATTTGTAAAAATCAGGCTTTGGTAGATCACGTAGTTAATTATAAACTTTAATTAGAACTAGTATTATTAATAAATATATAAATGAAAGAAATATAAGCTAAGATAACATGAATTTCTTATAAATCTGTTTGTTTTTCTCGACTATGTGATATTCGTTAGTATAAATTGAGATAGCTATACATGAAATAAACAACACAGGTCCACAAAAAGTGGTGAGTGCTTGGTATGAAACTATGATTTTGTAACGTATTTTTTCTCACTGAACATAAATTTAAACTCGGCATTGGGGTATTAAACTTTTCTACATAAAATTATTAGTGCGTAATTAGGCTTATTTCTTTCCGTAGTTTTCAATCTTAATTTTAAAATTTGTTGATACTTCATCGTCATCATCACAGCTCATATACATCTCACTACTGGGCTCGAACCTCCTCCATACTGAGAAGGTAATTGACCTACTATACCACGCTGGTCAGGTGGTTGGTATAGAGTTTCATTTTGATTTTCTTCTTTTGCATAGTTGTTACGTGTACAAGATATTTCTTAGTCGCCGTTTACGATACCCACTGTTAAGAGAGGCGATGATGAAATGTCTTCTTACTCCCTCATCATACAGAAGATATTTTCTCGCTGAACACGAATTTAAAACTAGAATTAAAGGTCAAACTTTTCTGCATAAAGTTATTATTATATAATTTTTGCTTATTTTTTGTTCTGTAGTTTTCAATTCTAATATTAAAATTGGTTGATTTGTTGCCTATTATGTCTTGTATAGACTTCTATTACATTAAATATTTTATGTATAATTATTTTTGGTCACAAAGAAATAATAGGTACATTTGAAATTATATAATATACAGAAATGGTACAGCAAGTATATGATCTGTATGACGAAAGAAGACGATTACAAGAAAACAAACCGCTTCCAAATTTATTCATCTCTTGTATTCGTAGGATTAGGAACTGCATACATAAAGAATAATTTAAATTATAAATATTAACTATAATTACCTATATAAAACATTGTAACATATATTATTTAAGTAATTTTAATACTATACTAAACATCAATGATATTTTAATAGGCACCTATTATGTATATATGCGAGTTTACACATAAGTTGCTTATTAACATTTAAATACAACAATCAGGTCAAATACTTTCCAGTAGGACAATGTACTTTTTTGGCTTTTTTACACGTATGTTAGAAGAAAAGAACAAGCTGTGTATCATCTTTGTGGACTTTATAAAATTTAATGAGATATTTAGCTTTTTCCTCTTAAATGTTACGGTTTTTCTGCACAAACTACTTGAAAGTTTTACGTCAAATGTCTTGCAAATTCTTTGAAGTCGGCTCAATCAAAAATTCGAGTGTACTTAAAGTTCTCCCAAAAGATTGCAAAAATGAACTTTTTTGGACTGGATAAAACAACGATACAACTTTTTCTTTTTTTATAAAGCCGTTTGAGAGCGCATATTTTTGTTAATATTGCTTTTAATGTTTAGAGTTTGCATTCTTTTTTAAAGGTTATAGAGATTTAGACCTCACCTGAATTACTACACGAGTAAGAAAAAGTGTTTGTCCATTCCTTTATTTCAATCACTCAGCATGTTGAGCTTCAAACTGGCCACACACGTCAAGGGACTTGGTACCAATGGTCGGATCAGGAGGGAATATCGTGGGTTTTAGGGCCACGCGACGCCATTTAGTCACCCTGGATGGAATCAACGTGATCCCACGCTACGACGCGCCAAAAAATGGCATTTTCGGGAAGGAACGTTTTAAATATTAATGTTGGCTTTAGGCAAATGCGAAGGCGAAAGAAAATATGAATGAATTGCGTAATGTAAACAGGAAGTGATGACAGAGATGACGTCTGATTTGACTATATGGAAGGAGAAGATATATTGCATAGACCCTAAGTCACTAGGATAAGAACAAGATAATGATGATGATAATTTATCCGAAAATAATTGAAATGGAAGAAATTTTTTGACCAAGTTTTTGACCAATTTTGACTAACACCTAGAGCTGGGTGGAAAAAAACGATTATTATTTTGTCTTGATATAATATATTATAATAAATTATTTATTAATTATAAATTATATTTACATAACAAAAAATATTTTTATACCGCAATCGAGTAGAGCCTGTAAGAAAAGTCAGTGATATGATTCTAATTCAAATATTTCAAAAAGATTTCTTAATTGAAAAAAAAAAATCTGGCATTTTGGTTCATCTATACCAATAAATAAAATTGGAGTGTCTATTTGTAATGTCAAAATAATAGGCTTTTTTCATGCTCACACGGTTATTTGCACGACACCTATGCCTAAAATAGCAATTAAAAAATTTTTGTCTGTCTGTCTGTCTGTTTGTTCCGGGTAATCTTCAAAACGGCTGGACCGATTTCAAAAATTATTTCACCAATGGGAAGCTATAATATCAGGGCGTAAACTAGGCTATATTTTATACCGGTATTCCCACGGGAACGGGAACTACGCGGGTAAAACTACTATAACCTATAACCGAAGCGAAGCGAAGCGAGGGCGGGTTGCTAGTATTTAATAAAAGTAGTTAATATTTTATGAAAAGTGAAGTGTATGCTCTTGTATTGCAGTCAGTACTTTAAATTCTTCGAAATATATTATTTCAATGTTTATTTAAAGAATGTCCGTGTGGTGATGGAGTAAGAATACAATTCACCATCCCATTACTTGTCCGTGGGTGTCGTAAGAGATAGAATATGCATATAGCATCTATGCAAGAGAAGGAAAACTCGAAAAAAACTCTGTACCAATACGTCTGACCAGCGTGGTATAGTAGGTCAATTTTCCTTCTATTATGGATGAGGCTAGAGCCCAATAGTGGGACATATATGAGCATTGTTGATGATGATGATATTAAAGAAAAAAAATATAATAATACTACGAGTATATTATAAGGTATAAATACGAACAAGAGAGATATTCTTTTCAATATAAAATTTTCATCGTCTTTTGTGAACATTTATAACATTGATATCTTCATAAAAGTACCCAATAAACTGCATAAGTGGCATGTTTTTATCTCTAAAGAAGCTAATAGAAGTGTTATAAGTATCATATATCCTAGGTCCTTACACATTTTGCCATTGAATTTTAATCCCACGTGATTTTATTACACCTTTTGACGTTTTCAGAATTACATTTTAAACTTTAAGTTTATTATTTAAAATCGCTTCGAATACTACCAACCCTTGCTTTGCTCGTGGGTGTCGTAAAAGACGACTAAGAGCCCTAGATTGACCCGGACCAACTCCATCTGGTACCATTTGGGTCAACGATTACATTCCCAAGGAGGGTTGACGTCAGGCAGGCGGCCGGTCATAAAAGTCATTGCCGAAACTTTTTGCAATATGTCAAAACAGATGACATATTGCGTCGACCCCAAGTAATTGGGATAAGAGCAAGATGATTTAAAATCGCCTCAAGAATGAGCAATCGACAAAAAGCGGCAAAAATATTTTGCTGATAAGAACCTCAAAATCAAAGTCGCATACTTATACAACCAAATAAAATAAATATTGGATGAGATAAAGCGTCATTTATAAAGGTATTTTAATAGAAATGTGATTGATTTTACTAGTTATTACTTTTTATAATCATTGTACTCATGTAAGTGACCTGTGTCTTTTTGAGAATAAATTCTTTAAACCTAAACCTAATGTGAATAAGTCCTTTAGGCATTATCTTAAGTTATTAATAGATAATGTTATGTTTAATACAAACGAAATTTCTCAACAACGATTTTTCACAATGTAGTAATGCTATTTTAGACTTTGTGTTCAGTAAGATGATTTGATACTTTCCAAGACGAATGGTGATAGGTTTGGGCATGGTTCGGGTAAGCTTGACAAACGATATCTCAGTCGCTTTTCGGTAGGCATGAAGACGAATTGTGAATACAGCTCTAAAGAATAATAATAAGTAATGTTGCCACTTTGAAATCATTATTGATATATAATTGTCACATGGTTAGTTAGTGTTGCTGAGACCGAAGATTTACATTTTTTTATTTTTAGATTAATTATCTTTTTGATCATTATCATCCTGTATCTCCGATTTACGGGATCTTCCTAGGGAAGATACCCGGTCCTTTAAAAGGCTTACATGGGGAAATATGGATCCAACACGTAGAGATCTTTGGAGAAATTTAATCTATAAATGGGATGGGACGTCTACCGATGACACTCCATGTCTGCATAACACTCGTGGACTGCCAACGGTATAACTATTGTGTGATGATGGTATCTAAAATCTGATTATGGGGTTGGAGGTTCGATGGACTGGTTAACTTTAAGACTATTGATTTAAAAACTGTCGTCTACCTTCAATACCTTTATCGTCTTGAACTTTGGCAGACGGTGACTCGCCAACTCACTGAATGGGCCCCCCTAAACGGTCGCCACAGACATGCAGGCCATACGGGCAACAGGGGGGCAACATTGATGCAAGTGGCTTGGGGTATCGAGCAGTGCAGCGCCAGTTTCATCATTACAAGTCCCCGATAAACGACGACCCGCAGTGGTTTCCCCGTAATTATGCCCTTGAAAATTATCCTCCTCGTCATTATCATCCTCATTATTAGTATTCATTTATTTCAAAAATTCTCATTAAATACATTATACAATGACGTGAACTGTACCACATAAATCGCGAGGGATTCATCTGGGTTACGGCGAGTCGTTATATGGTAGCATTTTACATACATATACTATTTACTCGTCATACTAATCAATATTATGTGTTACATAAATTCTTTTAAATTTGTTTTTGAATAATTTACAATTTGTTTATACATTTGTCCCAGGTTGTCGGGAAGCTCATTCAAAAATACTGGTATCAAATGTTTTCAACCTGCCGTTAATTAGATAAGAGATATTTGGGGTCGATTTTAGTAGATATCGTAAAAGTTATTGGCAATGGTTTGAACACTAGCACGCCTACGTAACGTTAACACTTTTAGGAATGTAATTGAAATTATCGTGAGACTGATCCATATTATAATATCTAAAACGGCAAGAACACTCACATGCTGAGATCGATTACGTCGACCCGGGTTTCGAGCATGTCCGATGCTCATCATCAGGGCAAGTGGGCAGTGGCGTCTGCGAGGCCCCGGCGTGCACTGACGCCCAGTGCGCAGGTGATGAATGGATAAATGTAAAAAAAAATCTAACTTTTAAAATTATAAATCTATACAAAAACATCATACCGTCAAAATTCATCATAAAAGTTAATAATAAAATTGTCAATTTTGGAAGCAATTTACATGGAAAATTAGCTATTCTCAGGAATATTTAAGCAGGAAGGCACATTAATATCTGTCGTCGTCTTATCGTCTTCGTTCATATAAACCCCACTGTTGTCCATCCCACTGGAAGTCCGAGACTTCCTCTAGAATATGGAAGAATATTGACCTACCCTCCCACGCTGGACTGACGTGTTGGTATAGGCTTTTGTTTCAAGTTTTCCTTCTCTAGCGTAGTTGATATGTGCATATTATATGCCTTAGTCGTCTTTTACGACATCCACAGGCAAGAAATGTATTCTTACTCCGCATTACACGCTACACGGACAGCCTATAAATATTATTTCTGTTATATTTATTACATTCCATCCATCAGCCTACAGACGTCTACAGACTGCTGGACATAGGTCTCCCCCCGAGAATGCCACTCGGAACGGTCCTGTGCCACTTGCATCCAACGGTTCATCATCATCATCATCATCGCAGCCCACATACGTCCCACTGTTGGGCTCGGGCCTCCTCCACAATGGGAGGGAATTTGATCTACTATACCATGCTGGTCAGACATGTTGGTATAGGATTTCATTTCGAGTTTTCCTTCTCTTGCACAGATCTTATGTGCATATTATATGCCTTAGTCGTCTTGTACGACATCCACGGGCAAGATAGGGAGTGGTGCATTGTATTCTTAATCCGTCACCACACGGATAACACGGTTACCTGCGACAAAATGAGCCCGTGGAGAGGCGGAACTGCCGTGACTGGGAGTCGTCATTTTTATTACATCCACTTTTATTTTTTAGGGGGAGTATAATGGCATAATCGCCACGCTTGGCAGATGGGTTGGCTCGCAGTAGGTGTTGGTGTAAGAAGTTTTCCCAGGAGATAGCTGCTGTCCATTCTCCTGGTGAGATCCTCAGTCGATTTTTACTTCCACGGACAAGCAAGGGGTGACGACAATTGTATTTTATCCCGTCGCCACACGAGATTTATTACATTATATAATTGTAATTTACTATTTTACTATCGATTTATCTACCAATAAATAAAATTGGAGTGTCTGTTTGTAATGTCAAAATTATAGGCTTTTTTTATGCTTACATGGTTATTTGCACTATACATATGCCTAACACTACTACTACACTACACTTTATATTTTTTTGTCTGTCTGTCTGTTTGTTCCGGGTAATCTACAAAACGGCTGGGCCGATTTCAAAAATTCTTTCACCAAAGAAAGCTATAATATCAGGGCGTAAACTAGGCTACATTTTATCCCGGTATTCCCACGGAAACGGGAACTATGCAGGAAAGACTGAAACCGAAGTGAAGCGAGGGCGGGTTGCTAGTTGTTTAATATAAATATTCGACCCATTCCTTTATCACATGATTAATTATCGTGAATAATATGTGTCAAATCAAATCATTTATTCTGCATAGGCCTCTTAAGGGCACTTAGATATTGTTAAATTTCACAACGTTTAAACACAATACAATAATCTACCACCGGATCAGAACGCGACAACAAACTGAGAAGATCCGGCAAGAAACTCAGCGGGCAGTCATTTTTTCTTTAATCTTTTAATCAACATCATTGTCTCAGCTCGTGTGCGTCCCACTGTTGAACTCTAGTCTCCTTTACTAGGGCAGAGACACTAAACTACTATACCGTGTTGTGTTCCGTGTGGTGACGGAGTAAGAATACAATTCACCACTCCCTATCTTGCCCGTGGATGTCATAAAAGACGACAAAGGGATACGATATTCACATAACATCTGTGCAAGAGAAGAAAAACTTGGAAATGACACCCTATGTCTGACCAGCATGGTATAATAAGTCAAATTTTCTCCCATTGTGGAGGAGGCTCGAGCCCAACAGTGGGACGTATGAGAGCTGCGGTGATGATGATACCGCGTTGGTCAGACGGTAAATGATTTTACTAAGAGTTTTCTTTTAGTTTTATAGATGTTATTTGAATACCATCGCCTTTATTCTTTTCTTACGACACCTATCTTTGAGGAAGGTGCTCGTGAATTCTTACTCTATTGCCACACGGAAAAATGAACAGAAAATACTTCATTTATTAATAATAAATAATTTAAAAAAAAATAAGAAACAGTATTTATACGTTTATTACTTTGGAAGCAGTAACTGTTGGAGAACATCCGGTCTTATTCTATTATTGGACTTAAGCTTCTTCTCAAAGGATTTGTTTGAGTTAAAACTACTTAATGAATTAACGGCTGCGTAAAAGACATCCGTTGCAACTCATAGTTCCTTTTTAGGTCTTTTCCATCTTAACGCTCACATATAGGCCCCGTTAAGCTCTTCCGTATCCGTGGTGCCGTACTGCTGCGCTATCGTAGCTGTACTCCTGTTTACTTATTGGCTGACTAGTCATTTTGTTTTCCTGTCTCCCGCTTTGCCTAGGAGGGAAGTGGAATCTCTCCTTCCAACTCCTCCTCTTTAATCTTTTCTAATTAAATTTGTTGCGGGTCCCAAGACAATTAAAATCATATCCCGGGACTGCCTGAGGGTCAAACCTCGGTGTCATTTATGGAGACCATTGTGGATCCTGGCTTACAGGAGTTACAATGGTGGGAATGTGTGGTGGGATTAGTTCCTTTTTAGGATTCCGTACGCAAAGGGTAATAACGGGACCCTATTACTAAGACCTCGCTGTCTGTCCGTCCGTCTGTCTGCCCGTCTGTCTGTCACCAGGCTGTATCTTAAAAACTGCGATAGCTAGACAGTTGAAATTTTTACAAATGATGTATTTCTGATGCCACTATGACAACAAATACTAAAAACAAAATAAAATAAATGTTTAAGGAGCTCCCATACAAAAAAACCCGATTTTTATAGTACGGCGTTCTACGTGCGCGACTCCGATTCGCACTTTTTTTTTAATTTAATATAACTGTGACTGATAATAAATATTCATCTATACTTTTTTTATGTGTAGTGTATAGCTGTTAGCCGCAGGTGCCTTTGACAGCTTGACGCGGGCTGTGGGTGAGCGCTGAGGGCTCTCAATCCGGTGAAGATAAAACTAAGCGACATCACTCAAGGACCCCCTCTGGGGAATGGACCTCGGCCTTGGGCGTCGCTAAAGGCAAAGTGGACGAGCCTACGTTTTGCTTATTGACTTTTAGGCCACGTGGTTTCGCACCTCGACGGCGAGGGCGGAACTGCGGCTATTTACGTGTTATGGCCTTGTGGGCCGTATAAGCTCTACGTTGAGCGATTGTGATAGTGTCGTCCTCTTCGTGGAGAACGTGTCGAGGACGTCAGATGGACACTTATACATCTTCGTTCGTTGTTGGACTCATATCTAATAATAATATATAATGCAATAATCACTATGCTTTGAAATCGTCATCGCGGTTCAGTTGGTGTTATACATTCGAGAGAGCACATTTAATCATTCAATCGGTGATCCCTTTTTTTTTGGCAGTCCATGTTGAGAGCGCGCGCCGGCCGCTCCATTCAGGGTGACGAGCTGGCGACTACATAACATATCACATTCCCTCCCCTTCGCCATTGGGCCGACCACTGGTACCGAATAACCGGTGATCCCTAAGCTGGTTTTACGATGCCTACAAAAAAGAAAACCGTGACGACAGGTTGTAGTCTTAACCTATCACTACCATACATAGCCTCACGCCCGTTTCCCAGAGAATAGGCAGAAAATGTACATTATCACAAGCTACGAGCCTGATTTATCTTAATCGCTTAAATCACACTCATCATATTCTTCATGCATGATCTAAATTTACGGGTCCTCATAATATGACCTATCACCAACATATCATCATTTAGTTTAGTAACGTACTTTGTGATCGTTCCCTTGTAATCATCCCACTCAAACTTACTCTGAATACTTGCTTCGTCAACGACTCTTCTTCACTCATTACTTCTTACGAGTCCAAACCCCTTTAACATAGCGTTTTCATCTTTGTCGCCATCTTTCTCATAGATGAAGGTACTAACACTCTTTGTAGCCATTACATACACATCTTTAAAATTTATTATAATTCGCAGCTATACAAATCTCGGTAAGGTGTATTTTAGCGTCCCTAGCCGAGGCCGCAGGTGACGTGACCGGGGATTAGTTCGTCACCCGCCGAGAGGCCGACTGCGTGAGGAAAGACCGACGTCCTCCCCGAGAGGGGGACGTCGGTCGATGGGAGGGTACCCCAATAGGGGGTATTCCGTCGGGCCGACCACTGACGACAAGTTAACGCTGCTCCAGTGGTCGGCCCAACGACGAAGGCGACGTGGTTTTCGGGTGGGTCGCGGGAGTTGCGTGCTTAAGCCCCTCTGTCGCCCCGGACGGAGTGGTGCGGAGGCGCGCCGACCGCGGCCCACCCACAAAAAAAAAAGGTGTATTTTAGCGTGTTTAAGACCGTAGTTCTCGAGCGTGGGAACTTATGATAGAGCTTTGACATTTTCTACACACACGGCCGCATTATTCAGTGTTAATACATGCACCTTGAAAACAAATCTATTTCCAGTGCTTGCACTAGTACGTATTCATTATGCGCTTTTCTTAGTAGGATGTTCACAATGTTACAAAAATAATGTAATGAATTAGGCTTTAGCATATCGCATCCTGACGTTCACAGTAGCCACTACGGCGAAGGGTAGGGTTAGTGTAGGCTTTCTAGGTAATATATTTACTATCTATTTTTTATGTGTTTCGTTATTTCGTGTTCTGTCAAAAATTCCCATTGATTTGATTATCAGCACCCAATCATTGGTAACTAATATGACTAAGAATGTGAACTAACTAATATAATTTGTGAAGAAAATTATTACTCGACACTGCAGTCATAGCTCATATATATATATATACGAACGAAAAATGTCGTTATTCGTTAAGGAATTAGAGACATGTAAAGTTTTCAATTTTGTCATCGCTTTTTCGTGTAAATCTGATTGAAATGTATAAAGTCAATGATACTTAATACGCAACATATTCATACTTTGTTAAATGTTCATTAGAAATTGAATAAATCAATGATTACATTCACATAAACAAAACAAGCTTCGCTTTAAAACAGCTGATCGGCCTTGGACCGTTGACCGCTCGTCGCTCGTAGGTACAACCTACTCTATAGTGTGTGCCAAATAGCATGGCAAAAGAGATGATTTGGTGACCTTCACCACGATATCAAATTACTTGGATTTCCCAAGTAATTTATCGCTAATTCTATCGCTTTCCATATAAACCGTCTTATCGTTGTAATATCGTGGTGAAGGTGTCTAGACTGTACTGAGGTTAAAAACATTTGTCTGCGTGTAATTTGTTTAGAATTTTAATTAAGAAATTATTAAACAACTACACGTGCAATAATAAAGCATACGTACACGTTACCTACCTTACCACTGCCCTAGCATGAAACTGATAGCTAACCTATCTTAAGGCTAACTTTTTGTTAAATACGTAAGGTGAGGTAATATACTAAAATAATTTATTTATGACATTACAAAAATCTATAGTTCTGGACTGTCACTTCCACTACTGTTACTATCACTGCTGTCTGATACATGAATTATGAATGCATCAATCTTTCGGTATGTACTGTCATCGAGGCCCATCATTATTTTTTCAATATCTTTTACGTGCTCCACATGGAATGTCAAACAAAATGGCGACTGGGCCACACGACGCCACTGATCTCGTACACCTGAAGCTAAAATCAGTTAAGAAAAGATTTTATGTTTGATACACATAACCTAAAATCTTGCATCTACTTGTGCAATCCTTTAGGTTTATTACACCTGACGGTAAAATGAGTTGAAAGAAATGTGTCATAACTTAAAACTTGGCATTTTTTGGGCGTTACATAACTCTTCGAAGTTAATTACGTATTTAATTATAGGATCTATATTATATTGAATTTATATAAATATTCTCGGTACTTTAATTTTAATGTTAATTAAAAACTTTTGATATTCAGACATTTGAAAGTAATTTGGCATTGTTATCAATGATATTATTTATAAAATAATGAAATGTCACCAGTTACAGGTTAATCTGGTATTTTAAAACAATGAAATACATGATTATAGGATATTAAAAACATATATTTTCTATGGTAATTTTACTAGATTTCGTAAAATTTTGGGTTGTGCTGTTTGTAATGTTGCTTCCTGGTAGGCATCTACCAAGAGAATTTTGCGATACAACTTTTCGATAGATTTGTATGGTAAGCGATAGATTTTTTTGCATTTTAAGATATCGTGGTGAAGGTAGATGAAGGTCGTCTTTTGCCACGTTATCTGGCACTGAGTATATCATTGAAACGTTTGCACAATTCTAGGTATTATGAATGAATTTATACTGTCGAAGCTTTACATGCCTACATATATTCTGTTTGTACATGCCTACTACATAATACGTAACATTTAAGGCTCTTAGACACATTTTTTGAAATCACTATAACTTTTATGTTATATTGTTTTTTATGTAATGTACATTCTAATTACGATCTATGACCGTTAAACTACAACATACTCGAACAGTTGCCCCATAACCTGATATACCCTGTATAATAGCCAACGCAAGAAAATTAAATATTAGTGGAAATGGACAAAAAAGTTTTAACAAATTAGGAAGTTCATGGCATGTTCTCATTTAAATATTTCTTTGTTTATTATAGTCAAGAGCGAAATGGTTTTCATTAATAGATTTTATCTCTTTTTATTCTACTATATCTACTCATTAGGTATTTATAATATGTAATGTCTAAGTCATATTCTGGTAATTAAAGTCCTTGTGTACTCTAGCTAATATTTTGAACAGAACAATCTCTAGTTGAATAGTCTTCCTGCTTTTCTATTAAATGATTTTATCTCTTAAAAATATACCAACTTCATATTCATTTCAAAGTGTACAAATATTTTAATCTATCACTCTACATTTAAAACACAGTTTTAATGTATCCCACCATAGTTAATTAATTGGTTACAGTTTGATTTTAATAGTTATTAGCAATATTGTCCGCGTGAGATTCCATAGATAGTTTGATGCCACATACACATAATTAGCTTTTAATGCTTTAGATAAGGTACGCTGGATAATTGTGTTCATAGACTAAGGATTGATTGAACAGGTGCGTTAGACTTATTGGCTTTGACATGCCTCCACTACAATTGCAAGTCTTCGCACTAATAAAAGTGTTTGTTACAGAAATATATCTATGAAGCCAAGTTGAATACTTGTATTTTGTATATTTTCTAAAATAACTTTACAGAGCCTGTAATAACTTATTAACTAACAGGAATAATAAAATCACACAGAGTGCCTCGTAATCATTGTCCTCGAAAGTGCGAATTAGCCATAATTATTATTGATTGATCGTTATTACTACTATATTTTTTTCTTTATAGTGTTGTCCAATTATAGTTGTAGTTGGTAAATTATATATTTAATTTGATTGTATGTGAAGGCTCTTGTGAGATGCGGCCTCTTGTATCAGACAGTTTGGGCATCATTAATATTCTTTATCTTGTAATGGCTGCCTCTAGCCAATTATTATGCTACATTTATTTAGTGCCGAAATTAACTCACTGATACATGGCTTTTAGAGAAGGATTAAATTAGCTTTATTTAATTTTTAAGTAATTTTTCTTTGATAATGTACTCGATATGTTACATCGCTGTTGAAGATTACGATGTATACTGCAAAATGTATTCGAGGGAACGTTATTGGGACTTGTTTTATAATAATTGTTTAGTTGTAACTTTTTATTGAATACAAAAAAAACAATATTTGTTACCAAGCATTATTCAATGAAAAACATAGGATAGGACTTTTTTTAAATTGTATTATCAGCTCTTCATTGTAGGTTATTGGCGATAAGAACTGAAAATAAATTAGCTAAATTAGCTATGAAATATTACAGTAACATTATAAATCCGAATGTTCGGTGGTAAATGCGAATATTGTTTGTAATTCAAAAAATATCCAACCACGGTAACCCATGGTCTAATTATTTTAACGTGCTTGGATATTTTTTTAGATACTTTGATCAACATTGGCTATTTTTTATTTTGGAAATAGCTCGCAGCGCAGCTATTTTAATATATTATCAACTTAATGTTATGTTTTTGATATGGGGAAAGCTTATTCATAATTATATATATAAATTTAGTTATTAATGATGTTTTTTTTATAAAAACGGTTAATATGGATTAAAAAAATCACAGAGAATTTGATAACAATTATTTTTAATTCCCTTTGTGGTGGATGAATAATTCTATCCCCGTAATAGCCATTTCGGTAATGCAGTCCGCACAAACACAAGGATCCAGGCGAAGCAAAGACGCTTCTGAGTAGGATGCGTAGAACTCGCGAAGTCCATCCCAATCTGCTGACATATATTGCCAGACTGTGAATCCCAGTTCCGTAGAGCGACTTGGCCTCACAACATGGGACTCTGCAGTGGTCAGATGACCAAGTGAGGCTTCGACCACTACCTTGTATCCATGCTGATGCGTAGTCAGCCGAAGATCCAGTAAAGAAGACTCGTGGCTCTCAATATCTCGAACATTGGTGGGCCGTGTCACCAGTTATGAGAATAAGCCGAACCCATATTGAAGAGATGTCGACCGTGGTGGCCAGGGCGATACTCGACAGCATCAGGAACTGGGACGCGGCCACAGCCTTCTGCGAGGCAGTAGTCTCACGGAAGGAGGCGGCGAAGCGCGCGCGCGAGGAAGGCCTCCTCGACGATACGAACCGCCGCCGGCGATTGGGGCGACATAGGCGCGATTACCTGTTATGAGAAAACCTGATGCCGCTCTAGTCCGTCACCCGCCGAGAGGCCGACCGTGCTAGGAAGACCGAAGTCCTCCCCGAGGGGGGGACGTCGCTCGAGGAGAGGGTACTTCTCAAGGAGTAGTCCGTCGGGCCGACCACTGACGACAGGTCACCCTGCACCGGTGGTTGGCCCAACGACGAAGGCGACGTGTCACGGTTACGGGTGTGCGTGCTCTTACGCCCCTCTGTCGCCCCGGACGGAGCTGGGCGACGGGTGCGCCGACCGTACCCTAAAAAAAAAGGAAGTTGCCTTCCAACTGACGGTTTAAAACTGGCTTATTCGTACTAATAATTTGTCAATGTTTCTCGGTTTAAAGCATGTAACAATCTAAGAAACAAGCAACAAACAAGCTAAGGCCCAATTGAGAGAAATAACGGCTTCGTGGAGATTGAACTTCAATAACGTATCTAGTGAAAGATTGACAATTTCATTAAACTTTGTATTGCACTGTTTATGCATCAAGGATTGAATTCTTGCAATAGTTTCGTCTAATTTTACCCCTTAATCGCGTATATATTCGCTATAATGGAATTTACGGTGATAAAACACTATATTCTTAAAGGGTAAACTATGGGCAATTAAGATCTTCTATGCTTATTAACCAAAGTATTTTTACAATGTATCGTTAACATAGCTTGCGTTAATTTACAATGGCAGTACAGTTGATTAATTTTCATACAATCGTAATATATGTAGTGTATACAAGACGATAATACTTATCTTTAGAATATACTTATAGCGCCATCTATCCAACAACATAAAATCTACTTAGAAAACTAAATGTATGATCGCCCTCTCTTGATACGTCTTTGTTATCTCGGTTGTCATGGCAGCTCACACTTCAGTGAGCTCTGTAGATAGATTGCTTTAAACAAATCCGACGTTATGTTAATTCGTCTTCAGCTAAAGATTTTCTTAAAATAAAATAATTCGGTTTGACGTGACAAGACGCTGGAGAATTATGTCTTATGACAGAATTATTTTATATTATTTTATAACGTATTATTAGACGTTTTATTATATAATATAAGTAATATATTATAAATCCGTGTGGTGACGGAGTAAAAATACAATTCACCACACTCTCTCATACCCGTGGGTGTCGTAAAAGACGACTAAGGGATATATTACGTATATGATATCTATGCAAGGGATGGAAAACTCGAAACAAAACCCCACCAACCTGTCTGACCAGCATGGTATAGTAAGGTCAATTTTCGTCCTATTGTGGAGGAGGTTTGAGCCCAGCAGGGACGTATATGAGCTGAAATGATTATATAACGTATTAATGGACGTTATTATAAAACATTAGTTTCCGTGTGGTGACGGAGTAAGAGTACAATTTACCAGTTTTCCCTTGCACGTGGATGTAGTAAAAAACGACTATTAAATATGCATATAATATCATCATCATCATCATCATTTCAGCCTACAGCCGTCCACTGCTGGACGTAGGCCTCCCTCATGTTGCACCACAATGTGCGGTCCTGTGCCGCCTGCATCCAACGACGCCCAGCTACTTTCACTAGGTCATCGGTTCACCTAGTGGGGGGGCGTCCTATACTGCGTCGTCCGATACGTGGTCGCCACTCGAGAACCTTTCTTCCCTAGCGGTTGTCGGTTCGTCGAGCGATGTGGCCTGCCCATTGCCACTTCAGCGTGCTAATTCTTCGTGCTATGTCGGTTACACCCGTTCTTCTGCAGATTTCCGTATTCCGGATTCTATTTCGCAGAGAAATCCCGAGCATAGCCCGCTCCATAGCACGCTGAGCGACTTTGAGCCTTGATATGAGGCCTACATTTAGGGACCACGTATACACACTGGTCGTAGACCTGTGTTTTCAGACACTGAGGTATGTTGGATGAGAAGATCCTCTTAAGTTTCCCAAACGCTGCCCAACCGAGTTGGATTCGTCGGCTGATCTCTTTCTCGAAATTGGATCTACCTAACTGGACTGTTTGTCCGAGGTAAACATAGTGATCGACAACATCGAGAATCGCATTGCCAGCTAGGACCGGTACAGGAATGACATGGGCATTTGACATGACTTTCGTCTTGTCCATGTTCATTCGTAAACCCACTAGTTGGGATACCCTGCTGAGATCATTGAGCATTGTGTCAATGTCCTCCATGGATTCTGCCATAACGACTATATCGTCCGCAAATCGAAGGTGAGTGATGTATTCGCCGTTAATGTTGATGCCGAGTCTAGTCCAGTCTAAGAGCTTGAAGACATCTTCCAGTGCAGTGGTGAACAGTTTCGGAGAGATGACATCTCCCTGTTTCACGTCTTTCTGCAACTGGATCGATTTCGTACTCTTATCCCGGATACGGACTGACATTGTGGCGTTCCTATACAAACACTTCAGCATTTCGATATAGCGATAGTCGATTTGGCACCGCTGAAGGGACTGCAGCACCGCCCAAGTTTCGACTGAATCAAAGGCTTTCTCATAGTCCACAAACGCTAAGCACAGGGGCCGATTATACTCCTCGGTCTTTTGTATAATCTGCCGAAGCGTGAGGATATGGTCTATGGTGCTATAGCCTTTTCGGAAGCCGGCTTGTTCGGGCGGCTGGAAGTCATTGAGCTTGCGCGAGAGTCGATTGGTAATGACCCTCGAGAAAAACTTATAAACATGGCTCAGGAGTGAGATGGGTCTGTAGTTCTTTAGAAGAGCTTTGTCACCCTTCTTGAAGAACAGCACCACCACACTCCTGGTCCACGACTCTGGAACGTCGCCCCCGAGGATAACGGAACTAAATAGCTTCTGAAGGGCTATTAAGACTGGCTTGCCGCCCGCCTTCAGAAGCTCTGCCGTAATTCCGTCATCTCCCGGTGCCTTACCGTTACGTAGTTGTTTGAGAGCCATTCTGATCTCGTACAAGCTGATGTCAAGGATTTCTTCGGTATAGTGCCGAGTTAGCTTGGATCTGGGATCTTGGACCAAGCCGACAACAGGATTTCGGGATGATTTGTATAACTGTCCATAGAACCTTTCGACCTCTCCCAAGATCTCAATTTGGGATGAAATGACAGTTCCATCGTCGGTCTTCAGCTTAGTCATTTGGCTTTGCCCAATAGACAGATCTTGTGCGAACACTTTTGAGCCACGATTCCGCTCTATCGCTTCTTTAATACGGAGCGTATTAAATCGGCAAATATCGCGACGCACAGACCTGGAGATCTGCCTATTTAGCTGCCTATGTTTGGACCAATCGGCTGAAGACTGCACCGTCATCTCTTTTCTCCGCTCCATGAGCTCGAGAGTCTGGTCAGAAAGTTTTTCAGGTCTATTGACGCGGTGAGCCTTGAAAAATTTCGACCCAACCACGTGGACAGTTTCCACGAACCTGTTGTTCATATCGTTCGGAGATTCGCACTCGTCCAGACATTGGAAGCGATTGTGTAGTTCGAGTTGAAAGCTTTCGAGGTTCTGGTATTGGACATATGTAGGTCGGAGTGTAGACTTCATCAAGCGTGACCGCTCGACTTTTGTATGGATATTCAATGTGGCTCGTACCATCCGGTGATCGCTCCCAGTTTTAATCCTGCTGATCACTGAGACATCATTGAATATCTGTCGTTTGTCTGATAAGATGAAGTCTATCTCGTTTTTTGTTGAACCATCGGGGCTAATCCAGGTCCATTTCCTTTGTGGCTGCTTCCTGAAGAAGGAATTCATCATAAAGAAGCTTTCCTTCTCCAGAAAATCAGCCAGTCTGACCCCTCTGGTTTCTCTGTCAATATCCATGTTTCCCCACTCTCAACTCATCATCACTCCCTTTGCCTAGTTTCGCGTTAAAGTCTCCCATAACCACTGTGAAGTGGGTTTTGGACGCGTGTATGGCTTTCGAGATGTCCTCGTAAAATGCCTCCACCTCGTCGTCGGAGTATGTCGAGGTCGGTGCGTATACCTGTATAACCTTCAGCGAATACCTCTTGGTAATTCTGAGTATAAGGTACGCTACCCTTGTCGACACACTCTCGATCCTCTCCACGTTGTCTACGAGAGACTTACGAACGATAAACCCTATACCACCTTGGGACGGGTGATCGCCCTCCCGGTAGAAGAGCAAGTTTCCAGACTGGAGGATTATCGTGCCCTCGCCCTCTCTTCGCACTTCTGATAACCCTACAATGTCCCAGCGGATTTTGCTCAATTCCTCTTCCAGCTTCCGCTCTTCCCTCTCGTCAGTCCTGAGTGTCCGAATGTTGTGTGTTACCAGGGCCAACGATCGTTTTTGTTGGTAGCCGGATCGCTGCCGGAGATTCCTCGCACCCCCCGCTCCACCACTACTGGGCCCGCCACCAAAATGAGCCCGTAGAGTACCGGAGCCGCCGTGACTGGGGGCCAATTTTTTGTTGTACGCCATTTTTTTTTAAAGGGGATATTGCCGTAATCGCCACGCTTGGCAGGCGGGTTGGCGATCGCAGTATTTGTGTTTTACGTTTCCCAGGAGAGAGCTGCTGCCCTGCTCTCCTGGTGAACCCTCAGCCGATTTTTACGACTCCCACGGGCAAGTAAGGGGTGGCGACACATGTATTCTCAACCCGTCGCCACACGGGGTCATATAATATATATTCTGAAAAAGGAAAACTCGCATCTGACCAACGTGGTATTGTAAGTTAATGCTCCTCTTTTTGTAGAGGAGGCTCGAGCCCAACAGTGGGACATATATGAGCTGAAATTATTATGAATGATGAAATATGAAACTAATAAACATGTCGCATCGTGCCTTGTAAACTGCACGGCTAGAAATTGACGTTCATGTTTTGAACAAGAAAATTTACAATCTCTAATAATTTGCAATTGTTATCTAACAAATTGCAATAATTTATCCACCAACAAGTTTGTGTTCCTGATCAATTATTATTCAGCTATAAACCAGAGTGAATAGGTTTTCATTGATAATGATATTCACAATCCAAGATCGAATTTCTTCGATACTTGAATTGCATGCTAGTAGACTACTACTGTGCGTCATGCCGCCCTAGCCGAGGCCGCGGGTGACGTGACCGGGGAGTTAGTCCGTCACCCGCCGAGAGGCCGACCGCGTGAGGAAAGAACGACGTCCTTACGTCCCAAATAGGGGGCCGACCACTATTCCGTCGGGCCGACCACTGATAACAAGTAACCCTGCTCCGGTGGTCGGCCCAACGACGAAGGCGACGTGGTGTTCGGGTGGGTTGCAGGTGTCCGTGCTTACGCCCCTCTGTCGCCCCGGACGGAGTGATGCGAGGAGTGCGCCGACCGCAGCAAACCCCCCAAAAAAAAAAGTAGACTGCTACGCAAAGATCTCTAGTTCGATGCTGAAGACACACATATGAACTTGTGTGCATTAAATTTTACATTTTTTTAACGGCGAAGTTAAATATTATTATTTGATTAAATCCATGAGCTTTTAAAAAATGTTCTATTTGCACAAATAGGTATTATTTTTATATTATGTTACCCATTTGTAAAGGACGTTAAGCTGTTGGGCCAAGCTTATATTAACATACATAATTATACAATAATCTCTATGGAGGGTCAGTGTCCTGAAACATCTTGCAGTAAGTAATATTTTTGTTGGTTAAAGGGGCGTCGATAGGGTATATATATATATATATATATATATATATATATATATATATATATATATATATATATATATATATATATATATATATATATATATGGGTCAAATATTAACGGAGTATGAAGTAAAATGAGTCATTACTCCTCCTCTTTCCGTGTATGATTGCAAAATATGACTGAGGAGCGCAAGTAGATAATATTATTCATCATCATTTCATCTCGGCTCATATATCTCCCACTGTTGGGCTCGAGCCTCCACAATAGGAGCACAATTTACATTATCATACCATGCTGGTCAGACAGGTTGGTACAGGATTACTTAAATTGTATATTGCTTACTTTTCCGTGTGGTGACAGAATAAAAATACGATTTACACTTCTGACCAGCGTGGTAAAGTAGGTTAAATTACCCCACACAAAGGAAGAGGACCGAGCCCAGTATTGGGACGTGTATGGACTGAGATGTGATGATGATTAAACTAAAAAATATCGATTATGGAATATAATATGCTTATAATATCTATGCAAGAGAAAAAAATGAAACAGAACATTATACTAAGACGTTCAATTTGCTAGTCGAACGTGTTAGTAAAATGTTGTTTCATTTTATTTGTATATTTATTTTATTTCATTTCTTTTCCGTTTTATTTTTTTATATAGTAAGTCGATTTCCGTTCTGTTGTGAAAGAAACTTCAGCCTTTTTAGGCAGGCTCTGGTGCTGCCGCACGCCGTACGTCCCGTCCGGGATGACGAGAGGTTCGCGCGCGACTCCATAACTCCCTGTATTCCCTCCCCATCGCTATCTAGCTGAATCCTTGACATCCGTGGTCAGCCCGACGGGATACCCTTTCGGGTACACTCCCATCTTAACGCCTAGGGGTGTCGCCCTCACGCGGTCGCCTTTTTTTATAAGATAACACCCTGTACTAAGGAAATAATCCTTTTATTGCGGGGGACTAAACAAACATACAGTTAACGGACACAAATTATATCCAGACTCAGAATAACAATTTATAGATCGCATAAAGCGTTGTCCTACATAGGATTCGAGCCCACTGACATTGTAGGTCGGTGACCACTACGCCATCCGTGCAGCCTCTCTGCGGGTGACGGATTATTGCTCGGTCCGGTCACCCGCAGGAAGCTTCAGCCAAGCAATGGAATGTATAACAGCCGATATGATCATAATACAGCCTATTATCAAGATCCTATAGTTAAAATGCTGTACTTTCATAATATACAACAATTGAACTATATTAGTAGTTCATTATTTCCGTGTGGTGACGGAGTAAGAATACAATTCACCACTCCCTTTCTTGCCCGTGGATGTCGTAAAAGACGACTAAGGGAAATAGGTAATATGCATGTAACATCAATGCAAGAGAAAGAAAACTCGAAATAAAACCCTAAACCAACCTGTGTGACTAGTAAGGTCAATTCTTTAAGACCTCTTATTGTGGAGGAGGCTCGAGCCCAATAGTGGGACGTAAATGAGCTGATGATGATGATGATTAGTTCATAGTCATTATAAATAAAACTATTTTACGGCTTTTATCGCGCTTGTATTTGATATTTGATCGCCCGACATTTCAAACACTTAACAGCGTTCATGGTCATGAGCAAATCCGTGATTTAACACTAAAGTATTAAATGTATAATACTCGCATAAACATACGAATTAATTGTGCTGTTACTCTATCATGTTTTTTTCCAGAAATAAAATGTGGTGTTGATTTAAAATGTTTGCTCTTTCAAAGAATATGTTTTTAAGAAGTATGTATAATAAACTCCTCGTAAATATCAAATTAGGAGGCAATTAACGAAGAATTTCTTTCAACATTCTTTTGTTTGCTTTTAAAAGAATGCTTCTCCGTAATTTAATTACTTTTTAGGGAGTATTTAAATTTTTCTTTTTACCTTTTTCTTTTAATGTTTCGTACTTTATTGAAAGAGTAAGTTATTTTATTTGAATTACATTTCTGTGGTTAGAAATTACAATTGGACTTTCATCTTTATATATTTAAGGGCAACTTGTTGAACACAATATATTAAGGGGGATTTTAATTGACATACTTCATTCCTTCTCAATATTTTGCAATATAATTTATTTAATATTGAACATTAAAATATTCTCAAGTGGTAAACAGTTTAATTATGCAAAATGTTACCAAACCTTACTTTCCCGTGGGAGTCTTAAAGACCGGCTAAAAGACCAATAGGATAGCGGGTAGTAGCATCCAACTGGAAAACGTAAACCGCTACGTTTGTCAAAATACCTGTCCAGTCTGGCAAAGATCACATTATTTCCTCTCGTTGGGAAATCTATTACTAATATTGGATATATAGGCAAATTCTGAATATGTAACTTTTCTTCACAGCTCATATACGTTCCACTACTGGGCTCGAGCTTCTCCATATCGGGAGGGAAATGAACCTACTATCCCACGCTGGTCAGGCGGGTTGGACTAGCGTTTTATTTCAAGTTTTTCTTCTCTTGCATAGTTGTTGTATGCATAAGATATATCTTCGTCGCCTTTTACGACACCCACGGGCAAGACAGGGAGTGGCGAATGGTATTTTTATTCTTCCACTACACAGAAAAAAATATTTAAAAAGATATATTTGATGTGGCAAGTATAATTCAATAAAACATCAAAATAAATTGAGTCTTGATGAACAATAATATAGAAACTAGAGATATCATTTTGTAAGCTGATTATTCTTCGCAATCTTTACTAATATCTTTATATAAATTTTGAAATATAATTTAACATCAGAAATTCATAAGAATATAGCATTAATTTAACAAGCATTACAAAATAGTAAATTAATAGATATTTCTGGCTCTACTTTGTCTTATTTTCTTCGGTAACAAATGGTACTCTTCGACTTCAGGAATATCAGGTATACAGCCAATTCGCTGTCTGATTTAAGTACAAGTTAGAAAAAAGTGAAATGAAGACTCTTGGCCTTTCTCCAAAGAACAATAGCAAATTACTACTACTCAGACGTCTGATTTTAATTAGAGCATATCCTGTATGAGCCAGCCTGCTTCTCCTGCAGGAAGTCTGTCAAAAGCGTGACCTATCACTAATTGATGATGCTATGCAGCAGCGTGACATATCATGAATTGATGTGTTCCAATTTTGTCTTCAAATTAGTAAATTGTAACTTTTTGTACATATGTAGATTAACGTTGCTTGCTTTCTACATTTAAATAAAAAAAAAATGCTCATCCAAATCCCTTTTCAACACTATTCATTGGTAAAGCTCCTTTGTGCCAATAGTAATAATGACCATGGCGGTTTTTTTTTATAGAATTTGGTGAAAACACATTGGATTTAAAAATGTGGAATATGACAGCTATTTATTGCTGTCTATGCGTAAGTCTTCCTCTTTCTCCCTCTTAGTCCATATAAATTCCTTTATTGAGGACTAGTGACATCCTCAAACTTCACAAAAATTAACTTTTTATTTCATACATAATAGAAAAGAAACACCATGCTACATATTAGTCTTTTACGACAGCATTGGTAAAATTATCATACAGCATATGAACATACCCGCTCGATATACATCTATTGTCATCCATTCGTTAACCAATCGACGCTCAATTATAGACGTAAGCTTCGCCAAGTGAGGTTAATTTGATTGCACAGATGACATAATAATTACAATACCCATTTACCGTGCCAATACCTCAACGGGTTTGATTCCTACGCAGGAAAATATTTAATGCGACCCACAAATTATTGTTCGGTATCAAGGTGGACTGTGTTTTGTGTATGCCTGTGTGGTGACAGATTAAGAATACAATTCACCCTCTCTTATCCGTGGGTGTCATAAAAGACGGCTAAGAGACTAATATACCGATAAAATCGATTCAAGAGAAGGAAACCTCGAAATGGAGAAGGCTCGAACCCAACAATGGAACGTATATAGCCTGATGATTATCTAGATGTAATTTGAGTCAGTTAATTATATATTTAAAATTTACTTCACAGTACAAGGGTTAAGTCCCTAGTGCACTGCTGTATAAAAAAAGTATTAGAAATAAAAAATTAAAACGCGATAATCATCACGCTTTTCCATGTGATGATGGAGTAAGAATACAGTTCACCACCCCCTTTCTTACACATGGGTGTCGTAAAATATAACTAAGGAATATGAGGCAGGTATGCGCATGGCAGGCCACATCGCTCTTTGAACCAACAAGCGTTGGGGAAGAAAGATTCTTGAGTAGCGATCACGAATCGGATGACGCTGCGTAGAACGATCCCCCACTAAGTGAACCGGCGACATTTTCAAAGTCACAAGAAACCGTTGGATGCAGGTGGCGCAGGACCGTTCTGAGTGACATTCTTGTGGGGAGGCCTATGTCCAGCAGTGGACGTCTGTAGACTGATGGATGAATGGATGGATGATGCGCAGATATTATTGCAAGAAAAGGAAAACTCGACATAAAACTCTAAGCTAACACGCCCGATCAGCGTGGTAGACTAGGTCAATTACCCTTCGATTGTGGAGGAGGCCTGAGCCTAGTAGTGGAACGTAAAGCCGAGATAATGATAAGATGATGAATCGCCACGCTTTATTGTAACTCGTTCCCATAATAATTAAATAGACAAAGTATTAAAAATATATGACTATGTTAATCGTTGACTAAAACATTTTCTATCAGTTTTTAAAATCACATATATTTTACCACTTTGCCAAAAAATTTTACCAAAAAAATGGTGCTGTTAAACTATTTCATAAAATGAACTAAGTAGTCATTCTTGTTGTTTTATTCAGTTCTTCAAAGCTCATTTTTGTAATCTTTTACAAAAACTTCGCGTTTACTCGAAATTTCGATTGAGCTTATTTAAAAGACTTCTTTGATGTAAAAGTTTAAAGTGGTTTACGCAAGGTAACTCTAAACTTTATGAGAAAAATAACTTGATAACTCAACTAAACTTTATGCTATAAAATAAGGCTTGATATAAAAATATTCTTGGAAGTGAAAAACTATATAAAAATTATAATTTTATTATCAAATTATACTATAAAAAGATAATATTATTGGCCATATAAAACTTTTGACGATTAAGAAATCTTGTTTTCATATAATATTCATATTTGAATATTGTAAGTAATCCTTTTATTGTGGCTGATATTATTCTGTATGGAATTCTAAAGATTAGACCGAAAGCCTAGAAATTCAAATAAAACCTAACATACCTTTTGTATCTAAATTAATGTTTGAAGTTTTCTTTTATCAGCATTAATATTGACGTTAAACAAATTAAGGCAGTATAATTTTGTTAATGTACAGGAATATGGCATTATTACCTCACAATTAAATAGAAAAATAATCTTTCATTTGTAACATTAGGCTTATGGTAATAAAAAGTATATTATTTTATCAGTACATTATTATATTAGGGGTTAAAGTATAAAAATGGCCGTTTCGTACTGATAAATTAAAACCATTTTTTTATCATAAAACAGATTTATTTAATCAAAGTATTTACCCTCGTTATCTATACATTTCTGTCATCTAATTGATAGATCATTTAAACCTTTGCAATAGAACTCTGCGTTCCTGTACTCCACAAACTGTGTGAAAGTATTTTATAGGTAGGGTTCCTCGGAAGAAAATTTTTTTTCGTGCAAAAAGTTGTAGGCCGGGATCCACCGTACATTTTTTTATTTGATTAATAACAAGCTAATTTTTCGTGAGTAGCTTTATCTTGATGAGACGCCCAACAATATCTGTACGAAAACTCTCAATTGTGGTAGGTTTCGGAGGTAGGAGGGATAGAATATGTCCATTTGGTAGTTCCCAAAATTTTATTACTAACGGGGTGATTTTTGGTATATCTCAAAATAATTATCTAAATTATCTTTTTTTTTTTTATTGCTAACGGTGGCAAACGAGCAAACAGTACACCTGATGGTAAGTGTTGCTGCCGCTCATGGACCTTTACAAGGCCGTTGCCTACCGCGAAGAAAGCGAAGGGAGTGTGAATGCGTGCATTGAGGCTCGGTGATACCAAGGACACCACCAAAACCCTCCACACGCAATCACCCTCAGAAAGTTGGGCTGCCGGCTCTCTCGCTCACCAAACGAAGCGCAGTAACAAATTGCTACTACTCAGACGTCGATTTTCTGCGACAGCATGGTACTGCCCCGGACGGACCGGCCCGCGGCTGTAGACAGATAACTGTCAACAGTGTGGTCCTACCGCTCCTAAAAAAATATTTGTCCCACAAAATCTATGGTTCCATAACAGAGTCTCCTGCTCCCAACATGTATCGATAACGAGGTCATCAAAAGTAATTACTAACAAGCTGATTTTTCTTTTCTTACTTATTTAATATTTATATAAATTAACAGTCATATTGTCCTACAAATTGCGTGGTACGTTATGCCGGTCCTACGCTCAAAAGTTGTAGTACAGATTCTTGAAGTAAAAATAATTACTATCAAGCTCAATCTTCGTCAATAGTTTCATTTTGATGAGACGCCCTACAATATCTGTACGAAAACTCTCAATTGTGGTAGGTTATGGAGGTAGGAGGGATAGAATATGTCCATTTGGTGGTTTTCAAAAATTTATTACTAACGGGGTGATTTTTGGTATATCTCAAGATAATTATCTAATTTATCTAAAAAAATATTTGTCCTACAAAATTTACGGTTACATCACAGAATCCCCTGCTCCCAACATGTATCAATAACGAGGTCATCAAAAGTAATTACTAATAAGTTGATTTTCTTTTCTTACTTATTTAATATTTATATAAATTAACAGTCATATTGTCCTACAAATAACGTGGTACGTTATCCCGGTCCTACGCTCAGAAATTGTTAATACCACAATACTATCGGGTTATCGTTCCGCGTGCCGTCCTTTCATCGCCCCGGACGAATTGGACCGCGTGTGCGCTTACCATAGTCCGCCCATAAAAAAATAATTACCAACATGTCTGACCAGCATGATATAGTAGGTCAAATTCCCTCCCGTTGTGGAGAAGGCCAGAGCCCAACAGTGGGATGTATGTCGGCTGCGATGATGATGATGTGAAAAAGAAAAATTAACAGTTGAATGCACACATAACTTCTAGTAGTCAGAAATGTGTGAAATTGATTCAAGGCCCTATGTGACTTTTTTGATTTATCCGCTAAACAGTCACTGTTTTGGAAGTAAAAAAAATTTATTCAAACTTAGTTATTCATTTCAACGTACTTCTATTAGGCATCTAGATCTCATCTTCATCATGTTATCATCATTATCTTATAACTATATATCTTCACATATTACAAGTATTATTCGTAATATTATTTTTCTACGCAGTGAAAGAAATCGTTTGTAGTATATTTACTTACAAGTTTCTTGATATCCGTATTTAGTACCTTAGCTAAGGGCTAATAAAAGTTAATGATTCTTTATAACATTCTTATCAATATGGTAGTTACGTTCAACGTACCTACCTACAGCAAGATAACTATGTTATTCGTTAAGTACCAAAATATATTATCACTGTTCCTTTTCAAATCTTATGTCGTAAAAGCCATAAAACCAATTCGATAATGTCATTTAAACGTAAGTAAACGTTTGTGTGTCATAAAGTCCACGGCTGTGATACTACTTGAAGTAAAATGTACTCAATCAATGTTCTCACTAAAGGATCTGCTTACGATAGCCGCGTGAAGCGGATCTCTCCCTTCCCTCCATAGTGGTTGAGAGGAGTGATGACTGCTCTAATAGTTAACTCGTAAATAGGTACCGATTGTGGGATCTGGGCCAGCCATAATTGTTAGAATTAAATATATGAATCTTGTAATTCGAAGAGTATCACACTGGAGCTTGTACTTTTTTATAAAATAGGACTAATCCCACCACACATTCCCACCATTGTAACTCCTGTAAGCCAGGATCCACAATGGTCTCCATAAATGACACCGAGGTTTGACCCTCAGGCAGTCCCGGGTCATCAAATCATATATTTTAATTGTCTTGGGACCCGCAACAAATTTAATTAGAAAAGATTAAAGAGGAGGAGTTGGAAAGAGAGATTCCACTTTCCTCCTAGGCAAAGCGGGAGACAGGAAAACAAAATGACTAATCAGCCAATAAGTAAAAAGGTGTACAGCTTCGATAGCGCAGTAGTACGGCACCACGGATACGGAAGAGCTTAACAGAGCTAGTACTTACAAGATTGTGTATACATCCATACTAATATTATAAATGCGAAAGTAAGGATGTTTGTTTGTTTGTAACGCTTTCACGCTTAAACCACCGAACCGATTTTGAAAATTCTTTCACCAATGGAAAGCTATAATGTCAGGGAGTAACATAGGCTATATTTTATCCCGGTATTTCCACAGGAACGGGGACTACGCCGCGGGTTAAGCGACTGAAACCGAAGCAAAGCGAGGGCGGGTTGTTAGTTTTATATAAGAGAAGATAAGCCCGCTGAGTTTCTTGCCGGATCTTCACAGTAGCGATCGCGTTCAGTCCGGTGGTAGATTATTGTATTAAATTGTGTTAAAATTGACCTTACGTAAGTGCTCTCGTGGGGATTATGCATAATAAATGATATGAGTTTAAATTCAATATGCTCTAATTAGCTTTACGATTATCAATTTAACCGTGTAGTTACAGGTTATTGTAGTTGTTGCCGTTCCTTATTTTTTAATAGTAGTCTGAAATACATTTAAGCGAACAGGTTAAGTGGCCGCCAACCTTGATAAAGTCACTGAAAACGTCAACCTGCTTGCCAATCGCCATTATCATGATATTATTTCTGCATACAGGGAACTTAACCTTATGGGGTTGAGAGCCCTCAGTGCTCACCTACCAGTCCGGGTAAAGTTGTCAGCCATCTGCGGCTAACAACTAAGTCACACAAAAATGCATACGGGGAAACGTCCATTATTAGACATCATATTTGTAATATTTTATATCTTCATTCTATCTCATAAACGTCCCACAGCTGGGCCCGAGCCTCCTCCACAATAGAAAGGCAATTGACTTTCTACACCACGCTAGTCAGACAGATATATATAGGATTTTATTTCGAGTTTTCCTTTTTTGCAAAGGTGTTATATACATATTATATACCTTAGTCGTCTTTTACGAATGCCACAGATAAGAAAGGATCGGTGAGATGTATTCTTACTCCATTACCACACAGATTATAATATACTACATTACAGGGATATATAATGTTAATATACTATTATAAAAATTAAACTACATCATCATCGTATTAGCTCATTATGGGGTATAATAAATAACGACCGGGCTCGAGCTTACTCCACACTGAGAGTGAAAATGATCTACTATTTATTTAATATTATTTTCGATGGTCCTACGATAAGTTGGTATAGGATTTCATTTCGAGATTTTCTTCTTTTAATTCGGTTTAGAGCTACTTAGTGTCAACGGCGACACTTCAACACAATTTTGGCATACTTTATGCCTTCACTTTCTACTTACAAATGAGATGATAAAGCCGTAATTACTTAGATCGCTTTGCAATCGGATGGACGAACACATTGGGTGGAGAGAGAGGAGAGAACTGCTGTCTACTCTCCTGGTGAGATCTTATGTGCCTTTTTACGATTTCCATGTACAAAGAAGAGATGAAAAGAAAAGGATTTTTTTCCCTTAACCACACCTGATATAGCAGACCAATTTCCCTCCCATTATCAAGGAGGTACATGGTCAATGTTAAAACAGTAAGTCTATAACTATAAGAAAAAAAACTAGATATGAAATATTAATTCGCTATGCTAATATTTTTGTACTTTTGTAATTTTTGTAACACAAGTACACTAAATATACACTGCAATTTAATTACTCCTTTCATGAAAATAATTATTTAACAGTGTGATGCTGTAATTTATTGTTGCAAGTGTGAAGTAAATTTGCTACGAAATGTTAAATTTGGCATTAGGCCAATATAAGCAATGCATACGTATCGATTTGGAAGTGAAAAGCTCATAAACTTAGAGACTAATGAAAATATTTTACGATCAATTAAACAAAGTTTCTCGCCGTATGGTGACGAAGTAAGAATACAACTCTCCACCCCCTTTCTTGCCCGTGGCTATCGTAAAAGATGACTAAGGGATATAATATGCATATAACATCTATGCAAATGAAGGAAAACTTAAAATAAAACCCTATACCAACCCGTCTGACGAGCATGATATAGTAGGTCATTTTTCCCTTCCATTATGGAGGAGACTTGAGCCCAACAGTGGGACGTATATGAATAATGGTGAGACAAAGGGCAATAGAACACCTATTAGACGTTGCAAAACATTAATTTAATTCTTCTTTACATAGATATTTAAACTTTTTGGGCGGTAACGGAATAGGAATACAATTCATCACCCCTATCTTACCTTTGAGTGGTGTGAAAGCCTATAATAGTATGTTGCATATGCAAGAGAAGGATGTTACCTGCTTTGTCGTCTTCTGCAATACCAACGGAAAAGAAGAGGGGTAGTGAATTATAATAAAAGACATAAAATTATAGTTGTCACAAAATAAGGGGCCCGTTTTGACATTTGGTCTTACCGATGTAATTAGTGATGAACCATACGACTCGATACTCACTATAAATCGATTCAAGTTTACATGAGTATATAATCGATTTGAAAATGTATTGTAAAGTGCATTGGGTTAAAGTTCTGATTTGAATATTTTACTTAAACTGTGATATTGTTATAGTTATTTGAAATGATACAATGTTACGAATGGTCATTTTTCTATCATTTAATATTTTTGTTACAATAACATTTACTCAATCACAAAAATATCGAGAAAAAGTGAATCTTCAGTCAATCATTTTCTTAAGATGATCAGCTAAAATTGTCAGTTGAGCTATAGTCACCCATATATATATATATATATATATATTATTTCATTTTCATATTGACGTCTTGAATATTCAGTAAAAATCACTACACAGCTGGTGAAATTCTGTAATTAGTTGGTCTAAATACTATTATTAAAATTAATAATACCGGCCAAGTACGAGTCCACCTTAAAAAATATATCTTGATCGATTTATTTTTCCTTAACCGATTATTAATAGTCTGTGGACAATATGAAAAAATCGTTATGCCACGGCACCTAGCCCAGTGGGCGGTACCCGTCAATGAAAGATGTAATTACCTTTAAAACATTTCGATCGGTAAAAAAACTTCTTGGGCGTGAACTGTCAAAACGGGCCTTTTATTTTGTGACAACTATAACGGACACAAATTATATCAAGACTCACAAAATAAATTTATGGTTCGCATGTAGTATTTTACGTGGAAATCAAACCCGTAATACATATCACAGTAAATCGCCATTTTAAGCCCTTCACTATTTTTACAGCCAACCAGACCTACTGAAAGATATAGGTAACATTGTAGTTATGATTATTTAAAAGAACCTTTTAACAGCTTTATTTTCAAATCTACATAAAAACTTTCCTAATCCTCCTTTGCGAGGAACGTAACGTTAAAAATTAAAAAGATTATATAGTACAGTTTGCTTACAAAAGATACATTTATTATTCATGAAGCTTAATGTTGCTCTTAAGGGTACCTCGAAATTATGTAGGCTTAACATAAATAGCCGTTATCGTAATCACATCCCACACTGAGGTGTTTAAAAAACCGGAATATATTATTTTATCGGATATTCGTTAATAATAATAAATGAGAGTATGATTAATTTAGTAGATACTAGTTCAGAGTGCGAACTCGAAACGCCTCCTCATGATATACCTAGGGAAATGTCCGTTGGGCGACAATGCTTAAGATAAGTAAATTGGCAAAGGGCCTTATGTATGGCTGTGCTTTTCAGAATACACGATAATGATCCAGTGGTCGACGGTCCCTCGTCGTAAGAGACAGCAGCCAATTCGTAATTCCATGTTTGGGATAGGGATACAAACAATACATCGATGTTCCAATAAAAAAACATCGATGTTCACTATTGTAAAACATCGATGTTATTTTATACGATGATGATTTTTGCCTGCATGATATAAATGTATTGCTTTTAGCAAAGCGTGCTAGAAAAAGGTCCTCACATCACGCAAATGTTGGTGTTTCATGTAAAAAATACGCTTGATTTAGCTAAAAAAAGGTCATTGCATAGATTTGTAAAAAACATCGATGTTTCGAAACATCATTCACACACATTCAGGGCGATGTTTTTTGTACATCGCTGTTTTTAGTTTCGATATTTGCATCCCTAGTTTGGGATACCACAGACCGCAGGGTAAAAACTCCTTATAGAAAGATACGAAAGATACTCCTTATAGAAAGATCTAATCAAAAGTTTGACCACTCGATAATCGGTAATATTGTTGTTGGTTGAAGGGGCGTCGATAAGGTATACTATGGGTCGAATATTGTCAGAGTAAGAAGTAAAATGAGTCATCACTCTTCCCCTTTCCGTGTATGATTGCAAAATATGACTGAGGAGCGCAAGAAAATAATGTTAATCATAATCATCATTTCAGCCCATGTACGTCTCACTGTTGGGCTTTTTTTGGGGTGAACTGCGGTAGGCGCACTCCTCGCACCGTACGGGGCGACAGAGGAGCATAAGCATGCACACCCGCAACCCACCCGAACACCACGTCGCCTTCGTCGTTGGACCGACCACCGGAGCAGGGTTACTTGTCATCAGTGGTCGGCTGGATGGAATACCCCCTATTTGGGGTACCCTGTCATTCGCTATTGGGCTCGAGCCTCCTCCACAATAGGAGAGGAATTGGCTTGTCAGATAGGTGTTGTATTTCGAGTTAACTATCTCTTGCATTGATATTATATACGTATATCTTATTATCCTTTAGTCGCCTTTATAACATCCACCGACAAGTGTGAATTATATTCTTACTCCGTCACCACACGGAAAATATTATAATATGATACTCTTCTATGGTCAAATTCACGTTTTTTTTTTGTGGAGAGGGCTCAACCTCACGAGGGGAACATACGTTCCGTATCATATATATGAGTTGTAATCATGTTGATGATAGCAGTATTGCATTGTGGTATCATGAAAGACATTCTAATATCTGGAATAAACAAAGGTAAGGGCAAATATAAGTTTAAAATAAAAAACTACTTCATTAGCAAACTTTAGATTACGGCTCTTAAAACTTTTTATTATAAAAAACTTCAACACAAATTCTTAGTACCTAACTTAAAATCGTTAAAGACTTTTTTAATTAAATTAAGGTTCCTATATCTTAGCTGCCATTCATTGGACATCTGAAGGTAATTATTACGAACTCATTGCTTTAAAGTTGAACATTTACCGCCTCATTTAATGCTTGATTATGATTATAAAGAGTAGCACTCTTTCCACTTTGTGGTAATGAAAATAACCTGTATTATATTTATGCTAAAATATTTTAAAAGGTATAATAATACGGCTCATAATAACAATAGTACTTTTTTCTGATGTTTACGCGAGCATTACATATTATAAATAAAACTATTTTACAGCTTTTATCGCGTTTGTATTTGATTTTTGATTGCCCGACGTTTCGAACAATTTACAGCATTTATGATAACAAGACACGATATAATCCGTGGTTTGAATTAGCGTTGCTGATTGACTTCAGTAGCTCCCAGATGGAATATAGATATACTATTCTGGCCTGATCTTTTTAAATAGATAGCTATACCCCTAATTCTAACATCTTGACTGGTTACTGGGATCTTTAGAAGAATAGGCCAGAGCATTCATGTGGGAAACATAAGGCTAATTATGAATGCCCACCTGCCTATTAAGGGTGATGATTGTGGCACTATCTTTTAAGAATTAAGAGATGGATCATTATCTCAACTCGTAAATATCCCACAGATAGAATCGAACCTCCCCCAATAAGAGATAATTTTGCCTATTATACCGCATTGGTCAGACGTGTTTGATATAAGTTTGCGTTATAGGTTTTTAATTCAAGTTTTCCTTCTTTTGTGTAGATGTTTTATGCATATTATATCCTTTGTTGTCTTATTCGACACTTACGGACAAGGGACTGGGTGAAAAATTATCCATCCATGCAGCCTCCTCACGAGAATGCCTCTCGGAACGGTCCTGTGCCACTTGCATTCAACGGTTCTATGCTATGTCGGTTACACCCGTTCCTCTACGGATTTCCGTGTTCCGGATTTTATCACGTAGAGAAATACCGAGCATACCCTCTCCACTTTGAGCTTTTTTATGAGGCCGATATTAAGACACCACGTTTCAGTGCCGTAAGTCATCGCTGGTAACACACACTGGTTATAAACCTTTGTTTTCATTATATTCTTACTCTGTCACCACAAGCAAAAAAATTATTCAGAAAGTGCTCTGGCGTCACTATTTATATCATCGAGCATCCTTATTCGGACTATGTTTACACTTGATGTATTATCATTAATGATTTCTAAATAAAATAATATTAAAATAAATACGTTTATTCATGAGGGAAAGATATAATAATAAAAGAAATATTTACGAAAGGAATAACATAATAATAAAAACATTATATGTTTACGCTGACAACCCTTATACGTACAAATATTCCCAATATGAACGACTTTGAGTACATATTTTTTTATCAACGATTTCATTCTATTTCGAACAAAATTTGCTGTTTCATCCATTCATCGGCCCATAGACTCGGGTCAATCCTATGCCCCCTGCATCCAACGGTTCCCTGGGACTTTCAATCCTACGCTACGTCGTCTAACTCGTGGTCGCTACTGGAGAACTTTCTACCTCAACGGTTGTCGGTTCCTAAAGCGATGTAACCTTCCCATTACCATTTCACGTTACTGATTCTTTGGGCTAGGTCGGTTAAGGCCTGTCTTTCTATTTTTTTTTTCTTTTTTTAAATGACAACACCTTGCACTAAGGAAAAATTCCTTGTACTTCAGGGGACTTTACAAACATATAATAAACGGACACAAATCACATTCAGACTGATAATGAGAACAATAATTAGAAGACCACACAAAGTATTGTCCTGCGTGGGATTCGAACCTACGATACTGGTCGGGTAGATATCTTAACCACAGCGCCACCTGGTCACGAATTTCCTGTTATCTATACCAATAAATAAAATTGGAGTGTCTGTTTGTAATGTCAAAATAATAGGTTTTTTCATGCTCACACGGTTATTTGCACAACACCTATGCTTAAAATAGCAATTAAAAAATTTTTGTCTGTCTGTCTGTCAGTCTGTTTGTTCCGGGTAATCTTCAAAACGGCTGGGCTGATTTCAAAAATTCTTTCAGCAATGGAAAACTATAATATCAGGGCGTAAACTAGGCTATATTTTATCTGTTTTGAAGATTACCCGGAACAAACAGACAGACAGACAAAATTTTTTTAATTGCTATTTTACGCATAGGTGTCGTGCAAATAACCGTGTGAGCATGAAAAAAACCTATTATTTTGACATTACAAACAGACACTCCAATTTTATTTATTGGTATAGATTAGAGATTAGTCTTGTAAACAATCATAATTTATTTTCATTTAAATATTATATCACAAAATTTAACAACTGAGATAATTGGAGGCATTGAACGAAATCAATGAGACTAAATTGCTGAAATATAATTATTTTCTGTATAACAATTGAACTTTGTTTTAGTTAACATATTTTTGTATAAGAAAATTAAATTATTTCCAGAGCACTCGTATGAAAAATTATATTTCTTTCAATACTGAAATGGTAGGTATCTAAATGACAACAAGGCTGAATGTAGCTCAACGTGCTATGGAGAGAGCTACGCTCGGTATTTCTCTGTGTGATAAAATCCAGGATACGGAAAGCCGTAGAAGACCCGGTGTAATCACCGTGTCTTTATCGAGTGGCAACCAACGTACTAAGCGGACCGACAAAATTTTAAGAGTCGCACGGAGCCGTAGGATGCAAGTGACACAGGACCGCCCTGGGTGGCTTTGTGAGATCTAAGACCAACGAGATTTCTTATGTTTTGATGTCAGTATATATCTACATATTTTAGTTGGCCATGGAAAAGCGTAAGGTCTAGTAACATATTTTATTCTTAGCCTATTACTGCTCGGAACGGCACAGTATCACATCAGTTATAGAGTTTTTGTAAAGATTTTTTTGGATTCATATTTAATAGGAACGATAAGTGAACATTGTATTCTTACTATAGACCGCATGGGCTGATGTATGTAATCAAATTATCATTTGTATTGTCATTTTTTAGAAGATGAGCAACATCTATCGACAAACGCTGTCAAACAGTCTGCACGTGACCATGAATGCTTTAAAGTGTTCGAAACGTCAGGCAATCAAAAATCAATATAAACGCGATAAAATACTAATTTTATTAACAGTGTGTAATAATCGCTTAAACATCAGAAATTATTACGTTTACAAATTGTTGCAATCTAAAGCTCTAAAATTTTCGATAGAGTTGTATTAAACGATTACATGACACCAGAAATTAAAATACTGATTGAGTTTTAACTGCCGATAGATGTCTAGATGTACGTCTTCCGCAAAGACGACAATACTAGTGACAATTTGATTACCACATATCAAATAATCGTGTCGTGTCGTGTCCAATAGATGGCGCACTTCTTCTATAAAGACGATAATTCGAGTGATAATTTGATTTTCACACATCAGCCCACACTAATTGAACTGATAGAAGGATAGGAATGGATTTTCAATGCATGTGGGTACGAGTCATTGGTGTGAAATATTTCACTTGGAAACAAATTGTTATTGCATTTTTACTCAGTCATCATACATTTACTTTAGGAGTTATATATATATTTTCATTTCTCATACTCTGAAAGTATTATTTATTTGATCTGATTAGTGATTGGCTAGTATTACTCTAGACTACTAGACCTTGGGCGGAAAAGACTTAGTAATAGCTTCCCTCTAGGGCGGGCATGTATTTTAAAAATAGAACAAAATTGCCACGAAAGTTATTCCATCGTTAAGAAAAATAACGATTAAAATTTTAAAATGCTGCGGTTTTGTGATTGTATAACCAAAAATGCCTGTTACGCGGAACAGCCCGCGGCGGCAAAGCGGTAACATTGAATTTCTTCTAAATTAAAATTAAAAAAAAACATTATATTTTTTTTTTAGAAATACTACCTTCGGAAGCTGTACCATAAGCTAAAATGTCAGTTTTATAAACTAATATATCAAATATTAGTTTATAAAACTGACATTTTGATTAAACAAACTAATATTTGATTAAAAGTACAGTACAAGTGTTCTAATATTTTGATCCCAGATTCGATTGGGGGCGAGGTAAATAGAGTAATTTAGAATATTTTACCAGAAATTTCAAACGAAAGTCATTTAAACACGCAATTATTTTTTGAAGAGGTGAACAGACAAGAATATAAATAATTTATCAAAAGAATGTTGCTTATACAGTTCAATGGACTATTTAAGCAAAATAAAGTTTTCTATGGTATAAAAAGGTAATATTTCCATATGGTATCTTTATATTCAAAGTGTAAATTGGAGTGAAAGTCATCAGAACGGACTATAACCACCCTCACTGCGCTCCAGCATTTAAATACCTCAAACAGGATTTGGTTCCTTTATATAACAATGTACTATTCCTATATGGCAATGATAACCACACCTCTAGATATTATTTCTTTTCACATATTCTATAATTTAAACACTAGAACTTAACCATCAATAGTCATAAGTATTAAACTGATAAAACTATCTTAATAATTCAAAAGAATCTAATCATTCAACTTATCATGAAAAGCACTAGGTTACGATTATATGCGGGTGACGTGACCGGGGATTAGTCCGTCACCCGCCGAGAGGCCGACCGCGTGAGGAAAGACCGACGTCCTCCCCGAGGGGGGGACGTCGGTCGATGGGTGGGTACCCCAATAGGGGGTATTCCGTCGGGCCGACCACTGATGTCAAGTAACCCTGCTCTGGTGGTCGGCCCAACGACGAAGGCGACGTGGTTTTCGGGTGGGTTGCGGGAGTTGCGTGCTTAAGCCCCTCTGTCGCCCCGGACGGAGTGGTGCGGAGGCGCGCCGACCGCAGCCCACCCACAAAAAAAAAGAAAAAATGTTACGATAATATGTAACTTTAAAAATCATAGAACAGATAATACTTAATAGTATTATCAACAAATACAGTTAAATCAATAAAAAAACAAATAACGTAATATTAAATTTAATAACATATCTATACCAATAAATAAAATTGGAGTGTCTGTTTGTAATGTCAAAATAATAGGCTTTTTTCATGTTCACATGGTTATTTGCACGACACCTATGACTAAAATAGCAATTAAAAAATTTTTGTCTGTCTGTCTGTCTGTCTGTTTGTTCCGGGTAATCTTCAAAACGGCTGGACCGATTTTAAAAATTCTTTCACCAATGGAAAGCTATAATATCAGGGCGTAAACTAGGCTATATTTTATCCCGGTATTCCACGGGAACGGGAACTACGCGGGTAATACGACTATAACCTATAACCGAAGCGAAGCGTGGGCGGGTTGCTAGTAAAACATAAAAACGCAAATCTGTAATATTTTAAAAATGAAATTCTAAGACTTTGAAGAAAAGTAATTTGTCGCCCTCGCAAAGCTAACGCAGCTTCCTAGAATATTTCTTCAGAAATATTGGGTATATTAATGTTATATTAACATACCCAATATATTAATGCACATTTGTCTTCTGTATGTAACTATAATATACAATTTTTTAGCTCTGTCAATTTAAATAAGAAACTTAAAATTAACATTAACCTTAGGTATGACATAACTGTAAGTGTAAATTCATATAATAAGTAAATTCATTTCTTAAATTGGCAAAATGTATGTATTGATTATGAAGCCATTAATTCTTAGAAGTCTTTATCTGCAATTGGAAACTCTTTTTGCATGCCGCTTGACGGTCAAATATGGTGATACACTGTCTATCTGTAACTACTAATATTTTATATCCATATTTCGCAAAATAAATGATTTGATTTGATTAAAAATGTAACAAATTGGAAATCATAAAGAGCTGATTACACATCTTAGTTTAGTAACATCTATATGGTTTCATATTCAGTTATTCTATGATAAATATTTTCTATAAATACCTTACTTTATTTCAAAATCTTATATGTATATATGTAAATATTGCCCTTATTTAATACGGCATATTATAGCGTCTTATTCGTGTGGTGACGGAGTAAGAATACAATTCACCACTATCTTGTCCGTGAATGTAATAAAACACGCCTGGATTGGACTTATATATAATATTTATGTATGAAAAGGAAAACTCGAAAGCAAATCTTATAACAAACTCTCTCAGAATAGAATCATCATCTCAGCCTATTTAAGTCCCAATGTTGGGCTCGAGCCTCCTTCACAATGGGAGGGGTATTCACCTGCTATTCCACGCTGGTCAGACGTACTGGAATAGAGTCTTAGTCGAGTTTTCCTTCACTGACATCGATTTTACCTGCATATATTCCTTAGTCGTCTCTAACGACATCCACGGGAAAGAAAGAAGGTGGTTAATTCTATTCTTAATCTGTAACCACACGGATCAGATTGGTATAGTAAGGTCAATTACCCTTCTATTGTCTACAATAGAGGAGGCTCGAGCCTAGCAGTGGATCCTATGAGCCGAGGTAATATTACAAGGTCACACGTAATCTTCTATCGCCCTAGACGGATAGGGTGCTGTGTGAATAAAACGTAATCTGTAAATAAAGAAAGGGTTTCTTTTTAAGAACGTGCCCTATAATTACGCATAGAATTTCCACGCTTCAAATACGTGATAATAAAAGAGATAATAAAATAATACTGTAATTGAATTTCAACCGTAAACGTACTTTCGTCGTTTACAGTAAAACATAAACGTATATGAGGCCGGCCAAGAATGAATGTAACAATCAAGATATAAGTGATCGTAAAGTTATATTACATAGAATTTGGAACACTAAACCTCAAAAATAATTAAAATACGTTTATCTGAATTAATGATTACAAATTTAATAAACTCTTGTACAGAACATTTAATTTAAAGATGCGTTTAATTTTTATTTACTTATTAAAGAGTAATAAAGGACTTACCTTTAAATTTTTTTATGTAAAGGAGACAATGAAAATTACTGAAACGAAACATGGATCATTCAGAAAGATCGTTTCAGCGTCCTCATCACGCAGCCTATTGCCATTCATTGCTGGACGTACGCCTCAATGTGTTTCGCCACAAAGTACGCTCCTGTGCCGTCTGCATCGAATGGCGCCCAGCAACATTCACCAGGTTGTCGAGCCATCTAGTTTTGCGTCCACACTACATCGTCCGACAATTGGTCGCTACTCGAACACCTTTCTTCCGCTGCGGTTGTCAATTCGTTAAACGATGTGACCTGCCCATTCCCACATCAGTGCGCTAATTCTACATGCTCTGTCAGTTAAATCCGTTCTATTATAGATTATAAAATATCTGGTTGACCGAGCTTCGCTCAGAATATTTTTGTTGTATTTTTGTTTATTAATTTATTTAGATACATCTTAATAAAAAATAAAAATTAAATAATGAAAAAAATATAAAAAATACAAAAAGAGAATATTAATAACACCGAGATTCGATCCGACGCCGTTTGAATGCCAAAACAATACTAAAAAGGAAACTGCAGTACTTCCCAACTGAGCTATCGTAACTCATGACGTTGACGGCGAAATTTGAATTCATATTCTTTTAAAATTTAATGTCATTATATTGTTTTGCTAAAAACACTGACAAAACAACATTTTCTATAAATAAAACCTAGCTAGATCAATTTTTTGCCCTCGAAACCTCTAGTATGCCAAGTTTCATCAAAATCGTTGGTGCCGTATCCGAGATCCTGAATATATATAAGTATACTAGCTGACCCAACAAACATTGTTCTGTTCAAATAAAATAAAAGGATTTCAGCGCCACCTACCGGGTCTAATTGTGAATCTAAACCATTCTCGAGTCCCCTTGAACACGCACAAAACCTTTCATTATCATCAGTCCAGCTGTTTAGGAGGAGTTCAGTGACATACACACGTACACAAGAAATTTATATATAAAGATATACAAGAATTGCTCGTTTAAAGATATAAGATATAAATATATTCAAACGAAACGATCATTTAATGTGAATATATTCATGATCACTGCTAAACATCTTTCCTTCTTTTCTTCATAATTTAAAAAAGTAACTTGGTTGGTTACCTTAGTGCCTATTGGTCCTTTATTGGTCTCAATCTTCATCATCATTTCAGCCTATCGCCGTACACTGCTGAACGTAGGCCTCCCTCATGTTACGCCACAGACTGCGATCTTGTGCCGCTTGCATCCAAATACGCCCAGCAACTTTAAGCAGGTCATCGGTCCACCTAGTGAGGGGGCGTCCTACACTGCGTGGTCCGATACGTAGTTGCCACTCAAGAATCTGCCTTCCCCAGCGGTCGTTGGTTCGTCGAGCCATGTGGCCTGCCCATTGTCATATATTAGATTGCCGTACGGAAGATATTTAATTACCTACAATAGAAACTCGATTATCCGGCCCTCAGTTATACGGATTCGCGATTATCCGGAATACCAACCGCAGCCTGTGTATTGTACCTAATCGAATTTATGCAAGCATGAAAGTGACTGAAATGGCACGTCCCGCCCGCGGCCCACACGTTTCGTTATTGTTTTAGTTAGAAATTGTTACTCCGCTGTGACGTGCGTGCCCCGCAGGATATGTAATCGTGTTTTAATAACCACACAAAATTACGCACATACTAGATATGCAAAGGAAGTTTTTCATACATTTAATTATCCGGATCTTCGATTATGCGAATGCTTAACTACAACAATTAGTCCGGTTAATCGAGTTTCTACTATACCTATACAACCTTGAACAGACAAACTTGCTAGTATATTTCAGCATTATCATCATCCTGCTTTTATCCCAATCCCTTGGAATCGACGTGTTATGTACTTTTATTCCATCGCACATATTTCAAAAGTTATTAGAAATAAGTTTATGACAGGCTGGTTTTATGATCCACCTGACATCAACCCTCCTTGGAAATGTATATTGTTCTAAGTGGTACGACCACACCGTTGACGGTTGTCTATCTACAGCCGCGGGCCAGTCCGTCCGGGGTAGTACTACGCTCTCACAGAAAATCGACGCCATTTGCAATAAAAAAATGTAATTTTTGATTGACCAGGTGGCATCAGATAGGATTGGTACATTGGCGAAGGTAAAGCTAACGGTGTCGCGAGTTCTGTTTTTTCTCATCTCAAAAATGCCAAGCGTGCCTAAAAGAGTGTTCGCATCAAAACAATGAATGTATAGATGTCGGCAGAGACGACGCTTGAGTAAATAAAATCTAAGAGCAAGTAAGCTTGAAATTAATCTTCATCATCAACTAACCTTCCTTTTTATGGTGCCGTACCAAAAGGGTAAAAACGGGACCCTACTAAGACTTCGCTGTCTGTCCGTCGGTCTGTCTGTCAGCAGGCTGTATCTCAAGAACCGCGATAGCTAACCAATTGATTTTTTTTTTAATTATGTATTTGTTTTACCGCTATAATAACAAATATGTACTAATAAACGTGTGGCACTCGGGGACTGCCGCGGTACAGCTATTGCATAACATTTTTTATCAACAATTATAATTATTTATTTATTTTTTATTTATGCAGTATTTTTTTTCTTTGATATTAATTCAACTTACACTTTTTGAGCGTGGTGACCGATAAGAAAACAAATGTACTATAAGTATAACAATAAAGGCGGTTTGGATTACCACTATCGTCCGCTGAAGATCGTTGGGACCGTTAGAAAATGCGCGGAAACACTTTTTGACGTAAGCTACGCAAAGCGGTGGTACGTGTGCGCACCGAGATGGACGAATGCAGAATGTCGACGACCGTCACACCGAACGCTCGGCCGAGCTACATAGTAGGCGGGTGTTAGGTTTTATTTTCGTTGCGGAATTTCTTGATTCGGTCGCCGCGCTCAAAGCCCTCGATAAAAGCTATGTAATAGCTTAAAAATAAAATAAATATTTAAGGGGGGGTTCCATACAACAAACGCGATTTTTATAGATAATGGAACGGCACTCTACGTGCGCGACTCCGACTCGCACTTAGTTTTGTGATACCGGCAGAGATGATAAATGAAATTATATCTTCTGCGTGCATACACACATACGTATAACGACATTCTATTATGTACATATATATAACAACATGTTATCAAGAAATGAAAAATAGAAGTATGGTTACGATATTTTTAATACTATTTCCCCCACAACAAAATATTTCCTGACCATTCAAAAAATACACACGTAATTCTTTATTTTTTTTTTTATTGCCGATGGTGGCAAACGAGCAGGCAGCATACCTGATGGTAAGTGATGCTGCCGCACATGGACCTTCAAGTTAACGCTTCTGTCGCCACTATTTTTTTATATAAGTCTATTTACAACGCTGTATTAAGTCATAGGTACCTTACCTATGACTTAATACAGCGAAAAGTAAAATATCAGAACATCATCTTCATCATCGTAGTCCACATACATGTTGGGCTCGGGCCTTCTCCATAATGGGAGGGAATTTGACCTCCTATATCATGTTAGTCAGGCATAGGGTTTCATTTCGAGTTTTCCTTCTCTTGCACAGACCTTATGTGGGTATTATATCCCTTAGTCATCTTTTAAGACATCCACGGGTAAGATAGGGAGTGGTGAATTGTATTCTTACTCCGTCACCACACGGAAAATATCAGATACTCATTATTAATTATATTATTATCGGAAAAATAATATCAGCCAATACAAAATACAACATAGTAAAATGATACTGCACGTTCAAATAAGATAACGTTAATGATGGATGACAAGTGAGGGGTAATGTGAGTTTGGTTTTTTGCTCTAACACACATCATGAATAGATGAGCAGTTTCCTTTGTTATCTAATCATTTTTACACTTAACAATCTATCTTAATTTTTAAATTATTTGTTGATTGTATATCTTAATATATATAAATTACGTGTCACGTTGTTTGTCCTCGATGGACTCCTAAACTACTTAACCGATTTTAATCAAATTTGCACACCGTGTGCAGTTTGATCCAACTTAAAAGATAGGATAGCTTACATCTTAATTTATAGTCGCAATATTATTTGTATTACCTATATATACTTATTATTTGACATTCACAATTATCTGTTAACTCCAAACTATTTTAACGGATGGCGATATCTGTTGACTGGATTGAGAAATTAATTAATAGATGGCGCTGCTATGTCAAACCTACAAACGGGTCATATACGATTTTAACTTGCATTTTTACATAGATGCCATTTATAAATAAATATGACGACCTCCATGACATATGTTCTCCTAAATAGTTTAGTTCCACTTAAATAGTTCAATAAAATGTAATATAACAAAAACATTAGCAGCCACAACAACGCGTGGCCGGGTCTGCTATTATATATATATATATATATATATATATATATATATATATATATATATATATATATATATATATATATATATATATATATATATATTTTAAAGACCTGCTCTAAGGAAATAATAACCGTGCTCAGAGGGACTTCACAAACGTAATTGATGGACACAAATTACATCCAGACTCAAAACAACAATGTTTGAATAGGTCAGTATCTTAAGCACTACGTCATCTGTGTAGTCTGTATGAAATTATCGTGGTAATAAAAAAAAATAAATTTAAAATAAATACTTTACGGGGCTATGTAGCATTATGGAAAATTATTTATATATGTATTTACTTAAATCTTATATCTTTAAACGAGCAATTCTTGTATATATATATATATATATATTCAGGATCTCGGAAACGGCTCCAACGATTTTGTTGAAACTTTGCATACTAGAGGTTTCGGGTCCAAAAAATCGATTTCCATCCATCAGCCTACGGACGTCCACTGCTGGACATAGGCCTCCCCACGAGAATGCCACTCGGAACGGAAAAAATCGATCTGGCTAGGTTTTATTTTTAGAAAATAAAATGTTGTTTTGTCCGTGTTTTTAGCAAAACAATACAATGACATTAAATTTTAAAAGAATATGATTTCAAATTTCGTTGTCAACGTCATGAGTTACGATAGCTCAGTTGCGAAGTTGACCTGTTTTAATTTTGGTTTTTTTGGCATCCAAACAGCGTCGGTTCGAATCTCGGTGTTATTATTATTCTCTTTTTGTAATTTTTTATATATTTTTCATTATTTATTTTTTATTAATATATATCTAAATAAATTCGATAAAAATACAACAAAATATTGCGAGCGAAGCTCGGTCAACCAGATATTAGATCTTTATATGTATATACTTAGCTCGTCCGTGTGGTGAGGGAGTAAGAATAAAATTCACTCACTTGCGTGCACGTGGGTCTCATAAACACGACTAAAAATTATAATATGCTATAACATTTATGCAAGAGAAAGAAAACTCGAAACTAAACGCTGTGCCAACATGTCTGACCAGCATGATAGGTAAATTTTTCTGCCATAATATCTTTAGTCCAACAATGGGACGTATATGGGTTGAGATGATGATTCTTAACTGTATTAATCTAAAGAGGTATAACCACTGTCTTTATAACTAAAAATATCATACAGTATAATTGTACTATAATAGTAGCTTTGAATACATTGTTGAGGTAATAAATAAAATGAAGCTTTGACATATTTCGGCAGTCATTTACCCTCCACGTCAATAAATGACACTGTGCAATGTCTGTGAAATGTCGTATCCCAATTTTCATAAACGTGACAGAAATTTTAACGTGAATAAGGTGAAATATATCGCCTTCTTTTTTTTTATGGTGGGTTGCGGTCGGCGCGCTCCTCCCACCACTCCGTCCAGGGCGACAGAGGGGCGTAAGCACGCACACCCGCAACCCACCCCACGTGCACGTCGCCTTCGTCGTTGGGCCGACCACCGGGTGACGGACTAATTCCCCGATCACGTCACCCGCGGCCTCGGCTAGAGCGGCATGAGGCGCAAGTACTCGCGCCTACGCCGCCCCAGTCGCCGGCGGCGGATCGCCTCATCGAGGCTGCGCTCCTTGCGCAGGCGATCCGCCGCCTCCTTCTGCGAGATCACTGCCTCGCAGAAGGCTGCAACCGCGTCCCAGTTCCCGACGCTGCCGACCATCGCCCTGGCGATAGTCGGCAGCGTCAGGTCGGCACCGATGATTGCGACGAGTTCACAGCGCTGCGCTGCCAAAGCGGCGCAGGCCTCGTGCGTATGCTGCGCCGTGTCCTCGTCGCAATCGCAGTGGTGGCAGGACGATGTACTCTCCCTCTTAACGACCTTGTGCAGGTATTTGGCGAAGCTTCTCCTGGCAGTTTCACTCGACATAAAGAACGCTTTCAACAGCCTCCCACACGAGACGTTGAGGGAGGCGCTCCGGTATCATGGAGTGCCTTTGTACCTCCGGAGGCTGTTGGTGGCGTACCTCGAGGGAAGGCACGTTCTCTGGGAGGGGAGCGACGAGTGCATTTATCGCCATCGGAGGGAGTGCGGCGTTCCTATGGAACGGGCTCGGTGCTGGGTCCAGTCCTGTGAAACGTTGGGTTCGACTGGCTCCTGCGGGGTCGGTTCCTTCCCGGGATGGGAGTTATCTGCTACGCAAACGACACCCTCATCATGGTGAGGAGGGCTGACTTTCAGGGGGATGCCCGATTGGCGCAGGAGGGAGTAGCACTTGCCATAGATCGGATTGGCATGCTGGGTCTGAGGGTCTCGCTAAACAAAACTGAGGCCCTCCTATTTCATGGCCCACGTCGAGGTCCCCCCCGAGGAGCACATATCAGTGTGTCTGGGATTTCCGTGCCGGTGCGGGCCCAGATGAAATATCTGGACCTGTACCTCGATAGCAAATGGAATTTCGGGCCACACTTTTCCCAGCTCGTCCCTAGGCTCACCAAGTCAGCCGCGGCGTTGGGAAGGCTTCTGCCAAATACTGGCGGTCCTGGGTCATCCTGTCGCCGTCTCTACGCTGGAATCCTGTGGTCCATGGCGCTGTATGGTGCCCCTATCTGGTCGGAGCCCCTCACCGCCCGCAACAAGGCCCGCCTGCGTCGACCGCAGAGAGTCATGGTGGTGAAAACTATTCGAGGTACCGTACAGTGTCCTGGACTGCGGCGACGCTACTGGCAGGCGACCCGCCTTGGCCGCTTGTGGCTGAGGCGTTGGCGGAGGTCTACCAGCTCCGTGCAACAGCGCGGGCCAACGGCGAGCAAGTCTCTGCCAGGAGACTGGGCAGAGCACAAGAAGTGGCCCGAAGGGAGGTTATCCGGCGGTGGAGGGAAGACCTGGAGTCCCTCGTAGCAGGGCGGGGGACTAAGGAAGCGGTTGCGCCGTATCTTCACCGCTGGCTCACAAGGAAGCACGGCAACCTAACATTTAGGATGGTGCAGGTGCTTACCGGACACGGGGTCTTCGGTAAGTACCTGCATATGATTAGAAGAGAAGAGGCCCCCGGATGTCATGAGTGTAGTGCGCCAACTGATGATGCGCGTCACACATTGGAAGTATGCCCCGCCTGGGGATCTCAACCCCACGACCTGTCGGCGGTACTTGGAGCGGACCTGTCGCTGCCGACCGTTATCGCATAGATGCTTGGCAGCGACAGGTGCTGGTCGTCGATGGTCTCATTTTGCGAGACCGTCATATCAAGGAAGGAAGCGGCGTAGCGGGAACGTGAGACGCTTGCGTCTGCTAACTCGGTTCGTCGCCGGCTACCCGGGAGAAGGAGGCGACAATATGCCCAACTACTCCCACCGCCCTGAATAGTAATGACAGGACGTGGCCAGACGGCCATGCGTTGGGGTGTCGGGGATTGAATGTCATCAGATGACCTCTCCGGCACTCCGTAAAAGCGCGGAAGGGGCCGCTGTGGTTTTAGTGGGTATTCCGGCCGCGGATGTGGTCGGTGAGTCCCACACGTCCTCCCCGTCCGTCACTGGCGGGGGACAGTGCGTAAATGCATTTCCACAGCGTGAACAAAAAAAAAAGGTATTTGGCGAAGCACCCATGCCCCGTCAATACCTGCACTGGTTGGAAGGAGAGCACCCCGTGCCGCCTTTCCAATCACTGCATCAGCACCGGCCGGAAGGCCTCCACGATTCGTACCCTGAACCGAGGCCTCTCCAGCCGGACTGCCCAATGGGCAATGACGTCTCCGCGGTCGTCGACGCGCCTGGCGGTGAGCTCCCTCAACGAGACCACACCGCCCTCCGCTCGCACCCCCGTCACTGAAATATATCGCCTAGCAAATTATATAGATATTTCTTTCTTATTAAATTATTTAATTAAAATTCCATGGACAATTTTGCATTTAAAACATTTACATGATTTTGATACAGTTGCCAAGTTACTTTTAAACAAAATAATTTCAATCTAGTAAATATTTGTATAAATCCTGTTCTGATTAATGATTTTATAAGTTGACCTTGTTTGATATCGTCTTCGTCTTCTATTTCAACCCATATACATTCTAATATTGGCCATAAGCTTTTTCCATACTAAAGTCTAACTTTTTATTAGCTGCAGTAAAATGACGTTTTGTGGGTTGCCGGTTTTTTGAAGAAAAATAAATAGGGATGTAGCTAAATGAGTGAATCATAAATGAACAATCAGGTTCGTTTTTTATTTTGAGATTTAATATTAAGTTGTAATGTATTTTTTTAACCTATTATTATTACTATACTAGAGGATTGATCTTTTTTAGTGGAAGTATAGGGAGGTACATTCAAAATGAAACAAAAACGTCATAATAATGTTATTTAATTAATCTTTTTCGAAATCACTGTCGCTGTCGCTTTCGGTCACACTAATAACAAATCTATCTGTCACTTCATCTATAATATGATCGAGGTGGCACATTTTATCTTCCTCTTTAATAGTGTGAGACACACAGTCACTCCACTTAGCCGGTGTCACTTTCTTGATTGCTTCTTGGAATAAAGTTTTCACTTCTTGCATTTTATACGTCTTATTATTGTTTGCGACGTGACTCTTTACCTGCGCCCATACCAACTCAATGGGGTTCAATTCACAGTGATAAGGGGGCAGTCTTAAAAGTGTGATACCTTTTTGTGCAGCCATCTCGTCTACGGCATATTTCTCAGTGTGATTTTGTTGTTTCACAATATCTATGAGAGTGGCCTTGACCATATTTGGTTCAAACGCAATATTTTTAGTAGTCAGCCACTCTTGAATTCGTGCTTTCGTCCACGACATCTTCGGGATTGTTTCGATCTTCCGAGAGTGATAGGGCGCATTGTCCATTACGACTACTGCATTCGGCTTGAGTTTAGGTAGAATACCGCCGAACCAATCCTCGAAACACTCCGCGTTCATTTCATCATGGTAGTCTTCTGTACCTTTCTTTGCTTTAAACATAAGAAGTCCGTCGACCAGGAAGCCTTCTTCTCCGCCTATGTGACTAATTATGAGTCGTTTGCCCTTTCCTGTGGGATTTTTTAATCCCGTAGTCAGGCCGTCTAAAAATGCCTGTCTAGAAGATTTAATACTTCCGTCAATCCAGGTTTTTTTATTAGTATGACCTGAAAAGAACAAAAAAGAATCATAAGTTTCGACATCAAAACAAAAAGGGAACAAATAGAAGAAACTAAGAGTTGACACGTATCAGCGTTGACCCAGGTCTCGTCTTGATAATATATGTATTTTCCCTCCCTACGATATTGTTTAATTAAACGCAGGTAGCGCTGGCGCCATGATATGATATCTTATCTATCAATAAGCACACTCTTGCGTGATCGAATAGCGAATTCAAAATTAAAATGCTTCATAATTTTTCTCAATGTCTCTTTCGAGAAGTTGGGCAATCCTGGGTCATTATTTACAACTTGCAGCACCTAAAAATGACAACTTGCAGCACCTAAAAATGATTAAAGTTATTACCTAATTGGTTAAGATTACACATGGGATGGGAGAAAACATACATAACGTATAATAAAAAGATGAGTGACGACATGTGTAAACTAACTTTTGCGATGGTGGGTATTTCATTTCTATGAAAGAACTGATGTACAATTCGTCTAACAGCAGTGAATGTGAAATCATCAAGTTTATCTTTAAATGTAAGTTTTGGGCCCGTTTTTTCGGGAGGTTTTGGTGATTCGCTGTCGTTCTCCTTGTGCTCCTTTAAAACGGAATAAACTGTGCGGACGGATATTCCCAAGACTTCAGCCACCTTGTTAACGCATTCACTTGTTTTTGGAACTTCAATGTTTGATTCTGAAGATTTCACTTCAAACACATATTTGTAAACGTTTTGGACCCAAAGTTTTTCAGTTGCACTTAGAGCTACACGTCGCCTTTTTTTCTTAGGAGATAAAAATGTGTCTCCATCTTGCGATGTACTCGGTAGAGCATCCATGTCTTCAATGTATCAAACAAAAAAAAACTAACACGATTAACGAAAACAGGTAATGAAAAACAAACACAAGGTAACCTAAGTTTAACAATAATGATAACAAAAACAACGCGCAGTGGGCAAATCAAAGTTATTCATGCACTCAAAACAGAAGTATGAAGCCGAATGAGCGAATGACAACCGAAACAAAATGGCGGTCAAGCGTCATCGTAGCACGGTAACCAAAAACCAGTACTACCAACTTGAGAGAGCGTTTTCTTGAGTGTTACCTTGTATATGTCTAAAAGGATCAACGTTTATACAGCCTTTTATTCACATTAATATTAAATAGAATTTAGTATGATCATTATGAGTCGGCTATGGAACGATTAGATATTCTGTAAACTTTTGTGAACTGAATCACATCCCTATTGAGATTAGGCTGTCAACATTATTTTACGGAATGACATTTAGAAACGTCATTTTACTGCAGCTAATAAAAAGTTAGACTTTAGGAGTGCTTATAAACCATGTTGAGCAGATATGTTGCTATAGAATTTTATTTAGAATCTTCTTTCATAAAGGTAATTTTAACCATTAACACCGCCCAGTCACCTTTAACAATTTAATGAGAAAGAAATTGGTGGTAAATTGTATTCTTATTCCGCCACCATATATTGTTTTATGTAGAATTGTTAAGTACATGCAAATCCTATTGAGATCTTACTTGAGACCTTTTTTTTGATAATCACAACATATTTACCTCTCATATGGAAACGACTTACACAGTACTTAATCAGTACGTGGAAACCGTTGAAAATTGTAATTTTCTCCGATCCTAAAATAATTTATGACTACACAAATAATAGTGATATAAATATCGAGTTCCTGCCGGGCATCATATATTTAATCCATACGCAGGCCAGGTTTCATCGACGAGGTCTTCCCGTCGGTGCTGATAGAGTGGTTGAGTAGGTAGCATCGGGTCTTTTCCTGACTGATGCAAATGTTGACGGGGCACGGATGGTTCGCTAAGTATCTGCACACGGTCGTAAGGAGGGAGAATACACCGCCCTGTTATCCCTGCAATTTCCACTTGTGATTGCGAGAACACAGCGCAGCACATGCTCAAGGTATATTCTATCTGGGTAAAGCAACACCGTAAACTCGTCAAATCATCGGTGCCGATTAGACGCTGTTGTCCGTCGTTAGGAAGACGCTGGCTAAGGTCATAAATCGAAATGCGATTGCCGCATCGCAAGAAAGCGACGGAGTGATTCAGGGCCAAGACTGGCTGGTGGTACGCTCCCGTACAGGGGGAATAACTGCGGGCAAGGATGGTTCCCAAAAATGTAACCCCCAAACTGACTATGTTCATTCTTTTTCACTTTTGAAATATATAAACCTTACTGTCCGTAACCTTACTATACTTTCCGTGTGGTGACGGAGTAAGAATACAATTCACCACTCCCTATCTTGCCCTTGGATGTCGTATAAGACGACTATGGGATATAATGTGCACATAACATCTGTGCAAGAGAAGGAAAACTCGAAATGAAACCCTATACCAACATGTCTGACCAGCATGGTATAGTAGGTCAAATGCTCTCCCATTGTGGAGGAGGCTCGAGCCCAACAGTGGGACGTATGCGGGCTGCGATGATGATGATGAAACCTTACTATGAAAGAAAAGTGTATATTGAGACGACCCCAAGTAATTGGGAAAAGAGCAGAGTGATGATGAGGACAAAAGATAGTATTTAAAAAAAATCCTTCATAATAGAAGTATTTCAATTATTTTCAATGATTTCACAATTCATTATGTGAATGAGTAATCAATTAATCTGTCTATAATTGAACAAGTTCCTGAGTGTATTAAATTAATTTGTGGTGTTGATCAGAGTCAATCATTGTTATCAACGCGTTAGCTTATAGCTAATATAACGTATTACTAAACCGTATGTTTCTTGATCAGTTTCGAGATGAGAGGTCATGTTAAGAATATGTGTAACCGTAGAGAATGTATAAATACTTTGATGAGTATGAGTGAAGCGATTGAATTATATCAGGACCGTGGCTTATGGCAATCCGTATTCTCTGCCTACTCCTCTGAGAAGCAGATTTGAGGCTATGTATATATGTATTTAATTTATTACTTCTTTATTTTTTATATAAATGTTTGTAATGGCGAATTATAAATACGCTATGTCATTAAACCTTACTTGTCCGAAGGTCCTAAAATAAACTAAATCATAACAAAAGAGTAGGTATTAACATATTCTCTACTGCTAGACTCTCCTCTATGATTTTCCTCTCCCGCTCACCAAACGCTCAGTAGCTTTAGAAAAGAATTCTGATAGCATCTGTTCTACCAGCTACATACTTGTACTACTGTTGCTATCGATCTTAATAGATAGACACGTCAATGAACCTTAAAAACTTATAAACAAAGCTTCAGAACTTGAATTTTCACTTATAATTTAATAAAATATTCTTATCGCTAACTTTTAAGCGTAATCTATGAATCTAGTCGCAATATCATTTTAACATATTGCCATTACAAGGTATGCCTAGTTAAAAGGTACGGCGACTATTATTTCTTTTTTTTTTAAATCATCTTAATCCACTAAGTCTCACTGGGCGCAGGCATCTGCTACATTGGGAGGGAAATTTATTTACTATCGCGCTGATCACACATATAGGGTGTTATGTCGAGTTTTCCTTCTCTAACGTAGATGTTGCTATGGGAGATAATCTCCATATCATACTCCTTAGTTATCTTTTACGATACCCACGAGCCAGAGAGGGGGGGTTTTGAATTGAGACGGAGTAATCGTCCCCACATGGAATGTATTTATTAAATTGAATCATATGAATTAGCTATCACATGTAAATGTATTGTAACGGTCTGTTTTTTAATTCAAATACATTCAGAACATCGTCAGCCTTTTAAAAATCTAGGACGACAAATCCGTGTCATTTTAAATAAGAGTTAATTTCATAATCCTTAAAAGTCTATACTTACCACTATATAAGTGAATTTAATGTACTATGTATATGTTACTAAATATCCTCTTTTGTGAAATATTTTTAATAGTTATTTATTAGTTTATGACTTTTTTATTTGTAATAAATATAATTATTATGACTGGTCGATGCAACAGATCCACACTGAGCATTTATTCTTTTAAGTGAAGAAAGTTTTGACTTTTATAATATTAGCGATGCATATTAGTTTATTTTCAAAATACATGGTTGCGAATAGAATAAAGTTTTGTATGATATTGATAAACTTTAGTTTTTATGATAATAATATTATTCAAATCTCTAAAAATTCGAAATAGATTTCTTCGTTTATTACCGAATAATTAAATGACCATAGAAATGGTTAGACAAAAGCTAGTAAATGATGTAATTACTGTTGGTTTTGGAATGAAATGAGCCAGTAGTTGACGACATCTTTCCAGATGAAAGTTAAATAATTAATCCTGAATGATAAAGCGCATTATTTGTGTAAAAGCAAACTCAATCTTGCTTTTAGACCGTTAAATAATAAACGAAGGAAACACTAGCGGTGAACAGGAAAGTTATTTCATTCCATTGGTGTACACATTATAAAAGACAATACAGGGAATTTTGCCGGAAACGTGAAAGCGTCATGTGGTAATCTTGTAGTATATACAATATTTTTAGTGAGTTTTATTAAATAGCTTCGATGACATTTTAGATAATGTGATGCGAAGAAACTGATGGGGTGTAATTAATATAATATTGAATGTTTACAAAAACTATTTGCATTTTTCACTGAAAATGCCAGAAGACAACATTAATACTGTCAACATACCACTATTGAAGGCGACAATTTAACTTACTAACAATGAGTAATATAAAAAAACTGAATATATGAAGAAACTGATAGTTTGGGATAAAAATTATAACTAAACACTAGCAGTAATGAGTTTGGGCGTCATCCCGCCCTAACCGAGGCCGCGGGTGACGTGACCGGGGAGTTAGTCCGTCACCCGCCGAGAGGCCGACCGTGTGAGGAAAGACCGACGTCCTCCCCGGGGGGGGGACGTCGGTCGATGAGAGGGTACCCCAAGTAGGGGGTATTCCGTCGGGCCGACCACTGATGACAAGTAACCCTGCTCCGGTGGTCGGCCTAACGACGAAGGCGACGTGGTGTTCGGGTGGGTTGCGGTTGTGCGTGCTTACGCTCCTCTGTCGCCCCGGACCGAGTGGTGCGAGGAGCGCGCCGACCGCAGGCCCAAAAATGAAAAAAAGCAGTAATGAGCTTGTGGTAGTATCTGATTTTCAATACAAAATAAGAACAGTAAAGATTACAGATTAAACGTGGTATCGTTTAGTTCGGACAAATATAAAGCAAAAGTAGGAGTGACCCGTCATTAGTCTAGTCATCTGATAATAAGTATAATAGCAATAGACGAATTGAATTAAATATAATTCGTGCTATGACAAAATAAGAGGACTATTTTCATTTATTGCCCGTGGGTGTTGTAAAAGACGACTAAGGGACTATGTAAATAAAATATGTGTAAGAGGACGAAAACTCGAAATAAAACCCTATGTTAACACGTTTGACCAGCGTGGTATAATAGGTCAATTTCTTTCACATTACGAACTATATGGGCTGAGATAATGATGATGGACGCCCACTCTCCAAACTTTAACCCTTTAAAAACATTTTGTACCCAGATTATGATCTACATCATTGTCAAATATTCAGTGTGACAAAGGGTTGATGTGGGGCTTCATAACATGACATATTACCCGCCGCCTCCTATTAAGCGGGCGAGTGAAATCGATTTTTTGAGTTTGGTGGCTGGTTTTCCTGCAAGTTTTCTCAAGATAGTTTTTGTCACCAATCTCAAATGTGTCACATATATATATATCTTAAATATTTGTATCGTAAACATCTCACTATTGGTCATGAGCCTCTTGAATTATAAACAACCTATTATGTAGTATACACGCAATGCATATACTCCCTATCTTGCCCGTGGATGTCGTTTAAGACGACTATGGGATATAATGTGCACATAACATCTGTGCAAGATAAGGAAATCTCGAAATGAATCCCTATACCAACATGTCTGACCAGCATGGTATAGTAGGTCAAATTCCCTCCCATTGTGGAGGAGGCCCGGGCCCAACAGTGGGACGTATGTGGTCTGCGATGATGATATACTGACTCCGGTCATAGCATAAGTTAGTTGCGTGAAGAACGAAATGATTGGTTTATATTTTTGGACCCTATAATAAATTTAAATATGAATGACTTCTATAGAGACCTTGCTATAGTTGTTCAGAGATAAATCACGGCCATGAAAATTACACTTGCATTATTTTTTTCTAAAAGTTTACTTCTTGCAGCCTTGCAGCCTGAAGCAGATAGAGCTACCAAAAATGTACCAAGAACTACTATTTTACTAGCAAATAAATTATTTATTTCATTTTTTTTTTTTATTATTGCCAACGGTGGCAAACGAGCAAGCAGCACACCTGATGGTAAGTGAAACTGCTGCACATGGACCTTTGCAATACCAGGAAATACTCTTCTCAAACCTCGTTTAAAGAAGGACATGTCATAGCGCTCGGGAAACACAGCAGCAGGTAGTTCATTCCAGAGCTTGCACGTACGTGGGAGAAATGATCGCTGGAAACGTACAGTTGAAGACCATAACGTTTCCAGGTTAAATGGATGAACCCTGCTACGGTGTCGATTGTCTATTGTATAATAACCCATTAATTATTACTACTCTACCTTTAATTTAGTTTACTAGACCTATAGTTACACGATAAAAAAAAATATTAATAATAATGAATTAAATATATATATATATATATACAAAATTAAACAAAAAGAAAATACAAAAACATTAAAAAAAAAAAAAAGTACATATTCTATCTCCTATTACTATAATTACTATAAGTTACCTAGATAACTATTATAATTTTAACTCTTCACTATTAATTCATCATCAGCATATTCACTGATATATGCATAAATCATATGCATATATCATTGACATTTGCATATGTACATGTGCTTCATCTAATCACTGAATAATAAAAAACATCATTGTCTATTTCTTTACTATCCCAATATTCACCACACTCCTACTCTCATTCTTATTACTTACTACTACATTACTACTAACTATTTTAACACGTCATCCTACTTCTTTCTTCCTTATCAATTAACTTCTCTTGCTATAAATTAGTCTGGCTAATAAAGGTCTCTGATTATGTCAGAGGAGCATTTAAGCCCAAGTCCCCTAATGATTTCTCCAGCTCCAGCGACCTCCAATCTGTCCGTAAGATTGGGATCCCCGATGATTCGAACAGCCCGTCTATGCAGGGAGTCAAGTGGGTCTAGCTGATATTTGGGCACACCTGCCCAGAGATGTGAGCAGTACTCCACATGAGGACGAACTTGTGCTTTGTATAGCACAAGACGCTGTCTCGGTGTGAAGTACCGCCTGGCTCTGTTCAGGACACCCAACTTTTTGCTTGCCAATTTGGCTTTGTCCTCCAAATGACTCCCAAACTGGACTTTGCTCGATATTTTGACGCCGAGAATCCCAATACTCTTAGAAATTGGGAGAGTTACTCCTTGGAACTGTGGCGCCATGACAAACGGGTCCTTCTTTGCAGTGAACGCACAAACTTGTGTCTTTGTGGGGTTGAACTGGACTAGGTTCCGTTCACGCATTCCAAGGCCCGCCCCAGAGAGCGCTCGACTTCAGACGCAAGTTGAACCCTTCTTTCCTGAGTACTCCGAGGGATATTCCGTTGCTCAGTGTACCGCTCATCACCCGTGCTGTCATCCGCATAGCAACGCATACTCTCGATAGAGAGCATGTCATTGATATGCAGGATAAACAACGTAACACCGAGCCTTGTGGTACACCAGCATTAATGGTCATGGTATCGGAGCAGGAGCCATCTACGACGACTTTTATACTCCGAACATCCAAAAAGCTGGCGATCCAATTACAGAGTCCCTCGGGGATTCCGTATGATAGTAGCTTCGATAGAAGTGCCCTGTGCCAGACCCTATCGAACTCCTTTGCGATATCTAGGCTGAACGCCAGCGCCTCACCCTTGCCCTCCAAGGCCTCTGCCCAACGGTGTGTGAGGTACACAAGAAGATCACCAGCCGACCAACCATGACGAAAGCCGTATTGGCGATCACTGATAAGCTGGCGATCCTCAAGGTACTGCAGAAGCTGGCGGTTTATAACCTTCTCCATTATCTTGGAGAGCAAGGATGTTATCGCAATTGGCCTGTAATTCGATGGGTCAGACCGGTCTCCCTTTTTAGGGATCGGGTGGACATGAGCTACCTTCCACGAAGACAGAACCCTATTAGTAGCGTAGGAAAGTCGGTATAGGCGCGTGAGGATGGGAGTCAATTCAGGGGCGCACGTCTTTAGTACCACTGCAGGGATGCCATCCAGTCCACTCGACTTATGGACGTCTAAAAGCCGCAGCGCCCGCCTAACCGCTCGCTGCGTGATGCGGATTTCGGGCAGTGAGCTTTCATACCGTGTGATGGTAGGTGGTGTGGCAGCTCCAGCATCCAAAGTCGAGTTACAGGCAAAGGATTGACCTAGAAGATCGGCCTTCTCCTTTGCGCTGTGGGCCAGACTACCATCGTATTTCTGCAGTGGTGGGAGATTGAGCTGGCAGAAGTTGCTTTGGGCAGCCTTGGCGAGCGACCAGAATGCACGACTCCTAGCGGGATAGCTTTGCAATCACTCGCCAATTCTGGCAACATGTTCAGCCTTGGCTCTGGCAATAGCCTTCTTACTAGATCTAGAAGCGGCGTTAAATTTCCGCTTCACCTCTTGGGCGTTCGGGTCCTGGCATTTTTTGGCCCTATTCTGTTAACTTAATATGTTGTTATACTGTAAATGAAAAATTAGTCTGTGACATATTTAGACTGTGGCTCTGGTAAAATAGGATGATGCAATAATATATAAAAAAGATGGCGTTTAGGCTTAGAAACAATGTTTGTGTTTTACATTAATAAATTAGTTTAAATATTAATATACAGTTTCTCTTCCATCCACGGACCCCTCATCATATTCCAAGCCCGATATGCGGACTGTTTCTGGCATGCAGCCGTCCTGCAGGTTTTGTTAAACCAGGGTCGGCTGCGGCCACCGACGGGTATTTTGGTGTTGGGGATGAATAATTTCATCCCCGTAATAACCGTTTCGGTAACGCAGTCCGCACAGACGCCAGGGTCCCCAGAGGGGAAGCAAAGCCGCTTCCATGGGTAGGATGTGTAAAACTCGCGGAGTCCATCCCAATCTGCTGACTTATATTGCCAGACTGTGCGAGTCCCAGTCGCCTTAGAACGACTAGGCCCTACAACAGGGGCACTGCTACGAACCAAGCAGTGGTCAGAAGATCCAAGAGGGGCTGCAACCACTACCTGATATCCATGCTGATGTGTAGTCAGCAGAAGATCCAGTAAAAAAGACTCATGACTCTCAATATCTGGGATACGGGTGGGCTTTGTCACCAGTTCTGAGAGACCATAGGCCGAGACCATATTGAAGAGATGTCGACCCTGGAGGTCAGTGGTTCGGGACCCCAGCCACTCTTTATGATGAGCGTTGAAGTCTCCAAGAACGACCACCTCCGGTGATGGACACTGCTCCAATATTTCGTCAATCCCCCATTGAACGTTCTCAAACAATTGAATTTACCCCGGATCACTGCCATGGGACCTGTAGAGGCATGCGTAGATGCGGGTAAGCCCTCCATAGTCTACGCGTAGCCATAGGATTTCTCATAAGCGTGCTTTCTCATAAGTGAAAGTGTCTCTCTATCGACATAAAGGAATAATAATAGGAAAAAATCTTGTAAAATCTAAAGCAACATATAAATTTTCTATTTATACTGCCGGCAACAATATTTAAGTAAATATTTTTATAAAAAACAAAGCGCCAGTGTTGTTTTATACGGTTGAATGAAATTTGATTCTATAAAAACTGTATGCAAACTTAATTAAATATTTTACAAAATATCGAATATGCAAAACAACATTTTGTGAATAATAAAAGTTTTTTTTGAAACTAAGGTGTTTAATAACTGATATGACGTGTCATATCCAGTAAAGCGTTACTCAAAAATTTACAAATATGTAATAAGTTTGAGACAGCAACTGGGAAATTCATTTCAATCGACAAATCCAAATCGGCTTGGCAGCGTTTGAGAAATTTAAGACGATCTTATCGTCGAAAAATGCCGCAGAATGAAATGAAATGAATTTGAATTTTTGGTAGGATCAAACTATCGACAGGCGTCTATCTTCAACTTCGGGTTGGTCCATCTGGAGTAATACTATACTCTCGCAAAAAATCGACGTTTGAGTAGTAGTAATTTTTTACTATACTTCGTTTGGTAAACGAGAAAGATAGAAGCTCAATTTTCTTCTTCTTTTTTCGGGTGTTTGCGTTAGGCTACCTTTGGTGATTGATTGACCTTTAGTATCACCGAACCTCATAATACGCATTCAGATTCCTTTCATTTCCTTCACGGTAGGCAGTGGCCTAGGAAAGGTCAAGAAGTGCCAGTATCATCTACCATCAGGTGTGCTGTTTGCTCATTTATCACCAACAGTAAAAAAAGTAAAAAAAAAAATTTACGGCCAATATATATTAGCAGTGATGACATATTGCACTGAAACGTGGTCTCTAAATGTGTGGAAATGGACTGATAAAAGGCTCAAAATCTCTCAAGGTGCTATGGAGAGGGCTCTGTTTAGTATTTCTCTAGGCGATATAATCTTTAATACGAGAATCCGTAGAAGAAAGGGTGGAACCGAACCAGCAGAATTAGCACGTTAAAATGGCAGACCATATTGCTCCACGAACCGACAACCTTTTGAAAAGGATGGTTCTGGAATGGCGGCCACAAACCGGCTGACGTAGCATAGAACGACTCCCTACTAGGTAGACCGATGACATATTGGAAGTAGCAGGGAACTGTTGGATGCAAGTGGCATAGGACCGCTCTAAGTGGCATACTCGTGGGGAGGTCTATATCCAGCAGTGGACGTCTACAGGCTTATCAATGAATGGAAAATTCATCATCATCATCCTATTCCTATCGACTCGACCTAATATTATGCAATCTTTCATAGAACATATTGCAAAAATTTGGCAATTTATAAGCGGCCGCCATCCTGATGTCAATCCTCCTTATGAATGTAATTGTTGACCAGACGTGATCAGAAAAAGTTGACCCAGGTCTATTTAAATTGCCGGCGACTGGGGCGGCGCAGGCGCAACTATCTGCGCCTCATGCCGCCCTAGCCGAGGCCGCGGGTGACGTGACCGGGGATTAGTCCGTCACCCGCCGAGAGGCCGACCGCGTGAGGAAAGACCGACGTCCTCCCCGAGGGGGGGGGACGTCGGTCGATGGGAGGGTACCCCAACAGGGGGTATTCCGTCGGGCCGACCACTGACGACAAGTTAACGCTGCTCCAGTGGTCGGCCCAACGACGAAGGCGACGTGGTTTTCGGGTGGGTCGCGGGAGTTGCGTGCTCAAGCCCCTCTGTCGCCCCGGACGGAGTGGTGCGGAGGCGCGCCGACCGCGGCCCACCCACAAAAAAAAAAAAAGGTCTATTTAAATTCGTAGTCACCCTTTATTCCGTGTGTTGACGGAGTAAGACAATTCGTCACTCCTCTTACCCTTGGGTATCGTAAGATACGACTAAGGGATATATTAAGCATATGACATCTATGCAAGAGATAGAAAGCTCGAAAAAAAAGCCAGTACCAACCTGTCTGACCACCATGGTATTGTAAGTCAATTTCCCGCATAATTTGCAGGAGGCTCGAGCCCCACAGTGGGACGTATATGAGCTGAAATGATGAAATGATGATAAGTCGTCCTTTACGACACCCACGAGCAATTTAACGGTTGGTAGTATTTGTAACCGTTACCACACAGCAATCAAGTAACATTATAAAATACATATTTCCCAAAAATATTAAAATAATTTGAAAAGCTGAGAGATTTTATTTCAATGTTAGTAATAAAATTCATCTTTCTCTGTTACAACAGAAAACAAATAATAAAATTCTTAATAACGTGTGATATTTTTGTAACTCTCAGAATTTTTAATAAAGCATTTTTTAATAAATATGAATTTGGTATGGAAGAATTTTTAATAAGTATAAATTTTGTTAAAAGGTAGTAATGTAGCCAATAAGGTATTTCTATTTAAAATACCAGAGCACGAGATTTTTTATTTAAATTTTAAGCGATATTTGTTTATGAATTTCAAACGAAACACTATTTAGGAGCATAATGATGATAAACAATTAAGTGTATTACCTTGTGGTGACGGAGTAAAATACTATTCACTGCCCCCATTTGTTGCAAGTGAGTCCCGCTAAAGACGGCTAGTCTATGGATAATAATATGCAGATAACATCTATGCAAGAGAAGGAAATAGAAAAAAAAATCCTATACCGACACGTTTGACCAGCATGGTATAAGTAGGTCGATTTTCCTTTCATTGTGGAGGAGGCTCGAGCCCAGTAGTGGGACATATACGAGCTGTAATGATGATGTGATGTGATTCAAATATGAGGTTTCCATATGTGGGTAATTATCATATATCTTGTATGTATCTTGACACCCAACTGTTCAAACGCATATTATATATGAATTTTATATTTTTGCTTGCATATGAATTTAAATTGTTATTGTTTTAACTGTTGTTTTAATAGTATTTGAAATTTTTACTATTTATAAAAACTGGACATAAAAAGATTAATATAACTTCAATTGTATCAATGAATGGATGGAATGGACTTATCCTTTTATTAACTGAATTATGAAAATAGTATTGTAGCAGTATTTTAGTATATCATCATCGCAGCCCACCTTCGTCCTACTATTGGTCTCGGGTCTCCTCCACAATAGGAAGGAATTTGACTTACTATACCATGCTGGTCAGACATGTAGACATGTTGGTATAGGGTTTCATTTCGAGTTTTCCTTCTCTTGCACAAATCTTATGTGCATATTATAGCCCTTAGTCGTCTTTTACGACATCCACGGGCAAGATAGGGAGTGGTGAATTGTATTCTTACTTCGTAATCACACGGAACAATTTTTGTATATATGTACATAGTTCTAAATTCAACTGTACAATGAACTATTAACTTAAGTTATAACAGTCCCGTTATTGAAACACCATGTGAATCACAGTGAAATAAATGTATATATTAGGTGTATATATTCACTAACTATTGACATTCGTATAACAATGGCCTAATAATTGTATTGGTTTGGCGTCTCTACATCCGTTACTGTTTCAATGTGCGATAAGTACGTATACAACGTATTGTGATGACATATAGCATATCAAATGTTCTAGTATACACACAGGCTTTAAGAAATATATTTTATGTTCATAACACAATACTCTTGATTATTTTTTTGTTAAGATAACGACTATCACTAAGTCATAAATCTTTTTTGTGGGAATCTTTGCAAACATCTGGGGGCATGGCAGTGCCCCCGCCAAGTCGAGCAAAAAAAAAGTCGGGCAAAACGCAACACTGCCGTAACATGTTAGGTTAGCTATTTACATAATAACTTAAGAAGCAAGGTCCCTTAAGCAGGGACTGAATGAGTTATCCGACTTGGTATAACATGGATCTCACAATTTTTTATGGTAGAACAACTCAGTTGCGAGGCTTGGCTTTTTTTTACAAGTCTTGTTTTTGATGTTATATAATTTACAGAAAAATAATAATAACCAGACTCAAAATAATTATTTTATATCACTCAAAGATAGAAGCACAGGCTACAAATGCTATCAAACTTTTCAATGCGCGTAGTTTACTACGCGCATTGAAAAGAAAATCCTTTAGGATGGCTCAAGCCAACTTCGTCTGACATTGTCTCGTCAACAATTACATTGCTAAAGATGAGTTGACCTCAGAAAGATAGTCGGTCATGACACTATGTAGTTAGAATATTATGTAGAACTAAGAGCAAGGTGACGGTACCGTAAAGGGCCCGCTGGACCGGCCACGGATGGCAAGAAATCGGTACCAGTGGTCGGCCCAATGACAATATGTAGGTAACACGGTAGGCTATTGCGCCGCGCCTCGTCCATCCATCCTCCAGTTCCAAACCATAGCCTACTAAAAAAAGGTGGATGATAACGACATGGATCAAACGCATGACACATTACACAAAGAGGTTAATATTTAGACCGATTCAAATTATCACAACACTCATAGGTATATTTTTCCGTGTGGTGACGGAGTAAGGATAAAATTAACCACTCCCTATCTCAACTGTGGATGTCGTCAAGAACGACTAGGGGATTAAATATGCATAAAACATCGATGCAAGAGAAGGAAAACTCGACATAAAACCCTATACCAACACGTCTGTAGTAAAAAAATGACAGCCCGCTGAGTTTCTTGCCGGATCTTTTCAGCTTGTGGCCGCGTTCCGATCCGATGGTAGATATTGTATTATATTCCAACGATGTATAAATTTGACAATATGTAAGTGCCTTTAAGGGGCCTATGTAGAATAAATGATTTGATTTGATTCTAACCAGCGGGCTATAGTAGGTCAATTTTCTTCCCATTGTGAAGAAGACTCAAAAAAAAGGTTATCAGTATAGAATGCAATTTGGCGTGGTCATTCATTGGGGTCCTAAATTGTCATACTCACCATCTGGCAAGTGCTAATGCCCACTCTCCAGATGATTCGTCTCATCTCATACATGCCCCACAGCTGCTCGGGTTTTCTCACCAATAGGAGGGCAATTGACCTACTATACCATGCCTTTTATTTTTTTAGCGGTGGACTATGATTAGCACACCCTCCGCCCGGCTCCATCCGGGGCGACGGAGGAGTGGCGCGCGGCTCCACGACCCACCTGTAGCCACGTCGCCTTCGTCGTTGGGCCGACTACCGATGCAGAGTAACTTGTCTTCATTGGTCGGCCCTACGAAACACCCTGGTCGCGGGGTATCCTCTCCTCTCGGGAACGTCGGTCGCCGTCACACGGTCAGCCTCTCTGCGGATGACAGACTAAATCTGCAGACCAGTTAACCGCACTCTCGGCTTGGGCGGCATTAGGCGCATATACTTGCGCCACCTACTATGTTAGTCAGACATGTTAAGGTTTTATTTCGTGTTTTCCTTCTCTTGCATATATCTTATGCGCATATCCCTTAGTCGCCTGTTATGGCATCCACGGGCAAGATAAGGAGTAGTGAATTGTATTCGTACTCTGTCACCACTCAATGATTAACATGAAAGAATAAATTTTCTTCTTATTCCATCACCCTTTATTTGGGGGGTGGGTTACGGTCGGCGCACTCTTCACTTCACTCCATCCGGGGTGACAGAGGGGCGTAAGCACGCACACCCGTAACCCACCCGTATAGCACGTCGCCTTCGTCGTTAGGCTGACCACATGTGCTTGACTTCAGTGGTCGGCCCGATGGAATACCCCGAGGGAGTAGCCTCTCCGTCCCCTACTGAGACGCCGATCACCGTTGCGAGGTTATTCCATCACCCTACCACAACACTGTTTATATAAACTACTCGTGAAGTAAATAAAGTATAAAGTAAAAGGCATATACAAAGTTTAGCTGAAAATCAATAGAGTATACAAACTGCTGGTTATTATAATTAAAGTATAAAGTAAAAGATATACAAACCATTGAACAATTTACATCAACAATCTCACAGTTATCGAAGCTCCTCACGCACTCATCAATAAATGAATGTACTTCAAATCCAAACGATGGACGAAAACGCTATAAACGTTAAATCAAGGCAATTAACAAAAAACATTCTATTTCTCTTTTGGTTACTTTTATATAAAAGCTTTCTCTTGTTTGTTTTTTTTTACGGTAGTATATATATTTTGTTTAGTTTCCCTTTTAAGTAAGTTGGAGGGTAAAATTAAAACAGCTCTGTATACTGAATTTTTACATAAAAAGAAAAACGCTTTGTTTTATTCATTTACTCACTATATTTTGGCGTTTGTTGGAACCACATTTGTATTTTTTGTGTCTATATTTATATTTGAGTTATACTTAAATATACTTAAGAATATTTAAATAAGGTGTTCTTTTATCAATATTTTATTTTAAATAAAACTACTTTACGGATTTTATCGCGTTTGTATTTGATTTTTGATTGCCCGACGTTTCGAACACTTTGCAGCGTTCATGATCTCCGTGATCATCGTACAATATACATTGACGCTTCAATATGTAATGATAGTCCCATCACATGATAGCAGAGTTCAATGAATTGCAATCAATCTATCTATGCGTTATGATTTCGGCTCGACTCACGCCTACGGGCGGTGAGGTTTGCGGGGCGGGTAAAAAGCGTAGCGAGCCGTGCGAGCACGCGCGCATCTCGTCTTCCAAGTTCGGGCCGATTCGGGCGCTTTCGAATAGTTGCAAGTCGTCGCGTTCGTGTCATTCGTTGATACGACGACCGTTTCGCGAAGCCGTTCATACGTAAACATGTTTATCAGTCAACTATAAACTGGTTTATTAGTTCACGGCAAAGAAACAGTCGAAAAAAACTGTTCGTTTATTCAACGACCACCACTAATCTCCAGGAACAAAAGATTTTAAAATAATTCCGCTCTTAGCTCGGTTGGCTTCTAGTTTCAAGTAGCAATTTTGCGACCTTAATAAGTACGAATAACAATGTAGCAAGATTCTTGTAATGAGGAAACAATAATCGTATTTTATATTATTTTATTATTTGAAAGTACGCTGGCTAGTAAAAATTCTATGTGAGTCTATTTTTTTTTCTTTTGTTTAATTTTGTCTTTAGTAATTTATTTTATGTTTACGTACTTTGGTGTTGTATTTCATAAAACCAAAGGAAATTATATTTCATTTTTATAACATTATTTATTAATATAAATAAGTTATTACTAATTAATATATCATATACGTTTATTTATTTATTATATTTCATGCTTTCATTCATCTCAAACTAACCCCTCCACAATTGGAAAGAAACTGACTGACTGGCCAGACCTATTAGCGTAAAGTTTTACTCCCTGACATTATAGCTTTCCAATGGTGAAAAAATTTTTGTTATCGATTTGGTGGTTTAAGCGTGAAACGCTTAAACCACCAAATCGATAACAAAAATTTTTCGTAAATCGTAACATACAGACAAACCAACTTACTTACGCATTGATAATATTAGTAAGGGTTAATAACTAGCTGACACGGCGTACCGGTTTTTTTAGAGAATATTTTGTTTTTATTTATGAGCCACCTACGTAAAGGGTAAAGGCGTAGATTAAAGAATTATAACACTTGCGCTATATTCAAACCAGTTGGTTTATCAATGATTCCATTATATTGACACGTTTGATATGTAGAAAATTAATAAGCCACGAATTTATAAAGTACTTATTGTAAATATTACATGTAGGTACGTAATTAATAATAAAGGAGAGACAAAATCGTCGGTTTACAAAATTACTATTTAATAATGATCGACATCAGATCCGGGCAGCCAAGATCCTCTCCAACAGCTTGCCCGCAGCAGCACGGTGGGCCTTTAAGACCGACGCGCAGTTATTTTTTTTTTATGGAAGCAGTTGCAAACGAGCAAACAGTGCACCTGATGATAAGCGATACTGCCGCTCATGAACCTTTGCTAAGCCGCTACCTATCAGGTTATTGTCCGTATCACCGGGGCCGTATTTGGCCGTGGGAACAGGCTCTCGATAACTATGGTAAGGAGACCGGGTTCAAAAGTTTTGGTGAGTGGGAGAGGGGACACGAGCGGAGCTTACTAAGCGCCTTTAGACGACCGCAAGTTTCCCGTTCGAAACTATTCAGCATCTCTTCCCGATTGAAGTCCTTGGCGTGACGGTTGGTCAGCCTAAAGGCAAAGTGCGCAGTGCGACAAGAATCATGCAGCTGACCCTCCCGCTCAGTGTTCCGGTGACGCTGCCGGCTGCAGGTGCAGGAGACCTCCGGGCACGTATGCATGCAGCCGGGCCATCTGCTAATTCTATGAACCATCAGTGCACCACCTTCTTCAGGGACAAATACCCCATAGCCACATCACAGATCTGCGTTAACGCACAATGAATTCGGCCAGCTTTAACATCAACTACGTCGACTTGGGATGGTGAGGGCAGCCACGAATGAAGGTTCGCTGCCTCCGCCAATATGTTTCGATCCAGTCGACCTACAGCTTACCGCGGCTTCGCGGAAGCTCCGTCCGCCATGTAATCCACTTCGTCCACCTGCTGGTCTGTCAGAGGGTCCGGGAGATCTCTACCCGAATGTACCTGTGGTCAGATAGACTCTCGACCTCCTCTTAGACGCACGTGCTCCTAACGTGTGCTGCAACATTGAGCCTAGCGAACAAAATGTCCACTGTCCATTCGCCCCGCCACCGCACGCACGTATGCACTGAGCCCCTGTTCAGCAAACAGAGGCACAGTACTGCCGCCCACTTTTCGACCTCGTCCTGGAGAACCCCCACGCCATAGACTTAGCGCTGAAGTCAGTCAAAGTCGATGGTCTGGTTTCTTCCGGAGTCATGGCAGATCTCGCTACAGAAATTCTCATTCCGTTTGCCTCCAAACGCTGCGTTCGCTCTTCTTCAGTTTCATTGAAGATCGTGAACTTGATTTGCATTACGCGTACACCGACCGATACGCCTCACAGGTGGCGTTATCTTATAAATCAATAACAATATATAACAACTACGATAAACCTATTACTTTTGCAAAAGAAGTGGTTATTCTATTCGATTGAAATTATGATATAACGTATTATCTGTTTGAAGTTGTCAACTTCTGGCTATCTTCACGTTTCGTATCACGAGATTTAAAAATTCTGATTTCAATAAAAAATCCTTTTAATTTTCTTCAATGCAAATCAAAAATAAAAAGAATTATCTAATTTGGTGCAGTCGCTCTGAAGTTATGCACATATATACTTACATTTCCGTGATTAATTTTGATTTAAATAGATTTAAATATACCTATTACTATATATATCATATCATATAACATTGGTGATTATCGTATATATCGTTATCTGATCATCCCTTTCAATCCGACTAGCTTTAGTGTTCAAATATCTTATTGAGTAATCCACAAATTAAATCACATTATTTTCTTTCAAATTAAAATTTTAAATAAAAATTACGAAATCATTTTTTTAATTAACATGTTTGCTATAGTAGTATTATCGCTATTTACTTACTAATGACTGCTATCTCAATACAAATTCAAACTCTGACGTCTATAAATCACTACAAGTAACTCCGATAGAATTACATCATCCATCTTCTCAAGCTTTGTTCAATACGGAATTACTTTGCTGCCCTTGGACTATTAAAACATTGACCGTGAATTGCGTAGGCGGCTAAGAAATTAGTACACTTCGTAAGAATCCCTTCCAACTTAAAACATTCTAAGCATAGTATTTGCTTTTGCAAGCATTTGTTTTTATACTCTAAGACGGTAAAAACTACCCTTTTTCCTTTATCTTTTTAAACAATTTTGAAAGAAAATTTACTTTTTGTGTGGATTTCATCATGTTATATCTTTTGCGAAAAGTAATTATAAAGAAATAATGAAATAATAAGGAATTAAATGTATTCATCATATCATCTCAGTTCATATATTTTCCATTACTGGGCTCGAGCTTCCTCCTCCAATAGGTGGGAAGTTGACTTACTATATAATGCTGAACAGACATTTTAAATATATAGTTTAGTTTTACTTAAATGCGATTTAATTCTTGCATAGATGTGCCCTAAACCATATTATATGCCTTAGTCGTCTTTTACGATATCCATAAGCAAGATAAAGAGTGGTGAATTTTATTTTTACTCCATCATTACACAGACAATGTTATATGTACATGTAAAGATTGTGAACAGGATTAGGTGTGGACAGGATTAAGAAAATATGACCACCATCAGTTTCTTTCCTGCAGGTACCTAAAGAATCGATATGAGCTGGGAGCCTCACTCCAAAGCAAAGAAAATTCGAAAGTAAACCAATAGTAGTATATGAGGCCGCAAAGAGCAAAGATGCATACATTATAATTTCCATATGATTTATCTATGTCAATGTTAAAGGCGTTTTTTTTTTTCTTTTGTGGGTGGGCTGTGGTCGGCGCGCCTCCGCACCACTCCGTCCGGGGCGACAGAGGGGCTTAAGCATGCAACTCCCGCAACCCACCCGAAAACCACCTCGCCTTCGTCATTGGGCCGACCACCGGAGCAGGTTTACTTGTCGTCAGTGGTCGGCCCGACGGAATACCCCCTACGTGGGATACCCTCCCATCGACCGACGTCCCCCCCTCGGGGAGGACGTCGGTCTTTCCTCACGCGGTCGGCCTCTCGGCGGGTGACGGACTAATCCCCGGTCACGTTACCCGCGGCCTCGGCTAGGGAATGTTAAAGGCGTAGAATTTCCTTCATGTAGTAATAGCTTAAAAATATGAAATATCACCTTACTCTCGTAAAAGTGGAGGCGTGGTAATTATGCTATTAAATAGATCCGTGTTTAATAGTGAAAGTTGCTAGGCTGATATTTGGATGAAAAATTTGTACCTATCAATAGATGTAGGGAATGATAATGATGCCAACGATTTAGAAAGCGGAAATGGGATTAGTCCCACTGATTCTCAGTCCTAATAGCGGAGTGTTTATGATTAAAAAAAATGTGAAGGCTGAAGAAGTTGTTGTCGTCGGGGATCCCATTCTTACGGATGAATTAGAGTCGCTGGAGCGGCGGAGAGATTTTGTTCACTTTGTGTACCGAATTTTTCACGGAGAGTGCTCCGAGGAACTGTTTGACTTGGTACCACCGTCACCATTCTACCAACGTACCACTCGACATCGTAGCAGGGTTCATCCATTTCACCTGGAAACGTAATGGTCTTCAACTTTACGTTTCCAGCGATCATTTCTCCCACGTACGTGCAAGCTTTGGAATGAACTACCTGCTGCTGTGTTTCCCGAGTGCTATGACATGTCCTTCTTTAAACGAGGTTTAAGAAGAGTACTTTCTTCACGGTAGGCAACGGCCCGGCTGTGCCCCTGGTATTGCAAAGGTCCATGTGCAGCAGTTTCACTTACCATCAGGTGTGCTGCTTGCTTGTTTGCCACAGTTGGCAATAAAAAAAAGTCTAAAGAAGTTGCACTTCATAAAACGATTATTAATACATTGCATGAATAATTGTCCTATGGATCAAACCCACTTCATTCAGAAAAACAATTCAATATTTAGACCACTTCACATTCTGTGTAGTTAATATCAAGTACATGTTTTGTAACAAGCTATCTATTCTTAGTATATGTAAGTCACATTCACAAGTACGTCTGAACTAGTCAACGGTCGGCAATACGGGCTGACAAATGACGTCCGAATATGAGGCCAGTGGCAGACAATGATAATGTCACCAGTAATAAATGGTGGGCTGCAACGAATAGCGGTGCCGACGTGATTTGAGGATTACGATATATTATTACTTGACGACACTATCCCAATGTAGGCTGAAGGCACGCGATGGGCCACGTCCATTGTCTAAGTACATATATGAATTTCATAGAAACTATTACAATTATAGAATTAATGAATAGTTTTCATCTTTCATCAGAGTCATTATTATTTATCTTCTGTAAATAAAATTGTGGTGTCTGTTTGGAATGTCAAAATATTTGGCTTTTTTCATGCTCGCACGGTTATTTGCACGACAATTATGCCTAAAAACTAGTTTAAAACTTTTTGTCTCTCTGTCTGTTTGTTTGGGGTAATCTTCAAAACGGCTGGACTGATTTTGATAATATTGTACTACCAGGTGTGTATATAAGGAGTAACTTAGGCTATGTTTTATTCTGGTATTCCCACGAGAACGGAAACCATGCGGGTAAGGCGACTGAAACGGAAGCGAAACGAGGACGGATTGCTAGTTTATAATACATAGCATATGTAATACATACATCACATAGAATCTCAGAGATTATTGAAGGTTATTGTTGTAATTGTACACAACAAAAATTGAGACAATTCCTTTTGCTTTTTAATTTTAAACTTTGTTTGTAGTGGTTTATTAATAAAGCGCTATAAACTACTAAAGGTATATTATTCTCTATATTTATAGCTTATCAATTTCACTTTTCACGGTGTATAAATTAACGAATTTTGGAAAACATAAAAAAAAAATATACAATTGTATATTCGTATAGGTATACATCATCATTATCATCATCTTAGCCCATATACGTCCAACTGTTGAGATCGGGCCTCTCACTGTGGGAGGGAAATTGACCTACTTATACCACACTGGTCAGACGTCCTTCTCTTGCATAGATATTGCATATGATAATTCTCTAGTCGCTTTTTACGACACTCTCGAGTAAGAGATGGTGGTGAATAGTATTCTTACTCCGTCACCACACGAAAATAAATCGTTAAAAATATTTATAGTTCTCATAAATTTGGCAACACTGATATTAATAACAGTGGACTCCCCGTATTGTGTACTATAATATATATACACCACGGGATATGTATGCCCTTAATATGTACGCATGTAAACACGAAAGTGTTTTAAGGAAATGCTGAAATTATTCTTTTACCATTAAACTTTTGACATATTTAATTTCTTGAAGATTTCATCCTTTTATTTTTCTATCTAACCTATAATGAATTCAATAGATATAGGTAAATATTAACATTTTTTTTTTTAGGGGTGGGTTGCGGTTGGCGCGCTCCTCGCACCACTCCGTCCGGAGCGACAGAGGGGGTAAGCACGCACACCCACAACCCACCCACGATGCACGTCGCCTTCGTCGTTGGACCGACCACCGGAGCAGGGTTACTTGTCATCAGTGGTCGGCCTGACGGAATACCCCCTATTTGGGGTACCCTCCCATCGTACCGACGTCCCCCTCTCGGGGAGGACGTCGGTCTTTCCTCACGCGGTCGGCCTCTCGGCGGATAACGGGCTAATCCCCGGTCACGTCAAGGTAAATATTAACATAACAAAGTCGGTGATTTTACTTTGCACAGTATTATCGGGAAACTATCTTCAAGGTAGATTGAGGCATAGTGGCACATTCAACATCCATGAGAGTCTTTCAAATCAGTGTAGGAATTACGAAAATAATATGCAGTGACACTCCCCTAAACTACTTACGCTTGTAACAGCAATAGCGATCGTTAATGTGCCTGACAAATGTAACATTGGCATAGATTAGGAATCGAATGGATGTTGGCTTTTTGTTAAGAATATGTTTCAAAATTCCTTCTATTGCTGAGCGTATCTTTGCAGATAACATCAATACAAGAATATAAATCCTTATGCTGGCCTGTGTGGCCAATGTATTGTGAGAATCATATTCCCCTCCCACTGTGGAAGAATTGAGCATAATTATGGTATATATTAGGTATATTTAAAAAGGATTAGAAAACTTACTTCCATAATACTACGACGCTTATCTAAACCGTAGCACTCCCTACTTTTAATACTTAAACACAAAAAATACACAAAAATCAGTGACGTAAAACGTTACAGGCAATATGGCATGATTCCTCACATTAAACTCTACTTTTATGACGTCATTGCCGCATTGAATATTGTTTGAAAGGTCTATGAATATTTATTTTGTGTGGGTAGTTATATTGTCATTGAAGACGTTACTGCCGAGTTTATCATTTCTCCATACTCATAACTATTATATATATACATACATATAGCAAATGGATTATTCATGTATGAATAACTTCGTTACGTGGAAACTGCCTTGTAAACATAGATATCAATATGAATGTATTCCTATGATGTATTAATGACTAGCAATCCGCCCTCGCTTCGCGTTGGGTTTAGTCGCCTTACCCACGTAGTTACCATTCCCGTGGGAATACGGGGATAAAATATAGCCTATGTAACTGCCTGATGTTATAGCTTTCCACTTGAAAAAGGATTTTTGGAATCGGTTCGGTGGTTTATGGGTGAAAGCGAGACAAACAAACTTACTTTCGCATTTGTAATATTAGTAAGGATTAGCTACGGGAGCCTATCACCGCCGACCGGGGGTCAGCACCACGCTGCTATTTTTGCCATACCTACTATTGCAAATAATCCTAAAGCTCGCATATAACCCCCTTAAGCTAGAACTGATAGATCACATCCGTAGTGCTCTACTGCTGCGCACGTAGGTGCGCATCCTTTTATCTATTGGCTTATTAGCCAATTTTGCTTCATGGCTTCCGACTTATATAAGAGGGAAGTGGAATCTTTCTAATTGGAAAGTGGAGTTAAGTGTTCCTCTTGTTTTCCTTTTCTGATTAAATTTGTTGCGCATCGCAAAACAGTTAAAAGCGTTCCCCGGAATTGCCTGAGGGCAAAACCTTATAACTTACATGGAAACCATTGTGGTTGTGTGGTGAAATTAATCCCAAAAAAAGTATTCTGCTATGAACATTAACAATAAGTAAATTAGCAAAACAAATACGTTCGCTAACCCGTTTACAAGCATGCCGTGACTTTGAGCAACAGTAGATAATCTGACTTCGTGAAATTATGATTAGTCATTTTGTAGAAATACTTCATAGCCATTAAACTGCCTTGTTTATAATTGCAGAACAAGATAACAAAAGTAACACGGTCAGTCTTCCTAACTTAGGCCATGAAATCAGATCTGTGGTTGAAAATTACCGATGTTTATGTTTACTATAAATTTCCTTTCTATTATAAAGATCGAACTCGAATTAGTCAATTTCAATTTTTTTTTCAATTTCAAACTTTATTGCACTCCATAATGTATAAAAGATCTTAACAACAAAACATGTAACAATTATGGACCCTGTAGGGCACGGCAACAGTAGGAGAGAGGAACATTTTTATGAATGTTCCTAATTTTATGATACATACTTTTACATATATTTACTAGAATTATTATTATGCGATTTTTGTTATTATTAAAATTTTAATTATGGTTATTTTTAAAATTTACTAGAATTATTTTAGAATTTTTATGCTGTGTGGTAGCGGCTTCGAATACTACCAACCCTTGCTTTGCTCGTGGGTGTCGTAAAAGACGACTAAGAGCCCCTAGATTGACCCGGACCAACTCCATCTGGTACCATTTGGATCAACGATTACATTCCCAAGGAGGGTTGACGTCAGGCAGGCGGCCGGTCATAAAAGTCATTGCCGAAACTTTTTGCAATATGTCAAAACAGATGACATATTGCGTCGACCCCAAGTAATTGGGATAAGAGCAAGATGATGATGATGATTTTAGAATTTTTATTATTATTAAATTTATTATTAATTTACTTAATTTATGACGGTTCATTTCAAACGTCTTAAATACATTTTCCATTTAATAAAACTTAAATAATAATTATATTACATTAACAGTTATATCATCATCCTCTCAGCCTATATATATCCCACTGTGGGCTCAGGCCTCCTCCATAATGGGAGGGGAATTGACCTACTATTCCACGCTGGTCAGACGAGTTGGAATAGGGTTTTGTTTAAAGTTTTTTTTTCTCTTGCATAGATTTTATATGCTTATTATAGCCCTTAGTCGTCTTTTACGACATCCGCGGGCAAGATAGGGAGTCGTGAATTGTATTCTTACTCCGTCACCACACGGAATAACTATTATATACTTACTAAAAAATTTAGAAGAAAAAAATCCATTGAATGATATTATTGAAATTATAATTTAAAATGTATATTTTTAATTGTAGCTACATTCTCATTTTATTTAACGAACTGCTAAAGTTTTCATAAAAATCATTATATTTGATGTCTGTAAGCTGACAATGGTGTATTTTTATACTTTGAAAACATACGCTTTAAAATACTGATTAAAAACAACTCATTTTTGTTGTGTGGTAACGGCTACGTTACGTATATTACCAACCCATACGTTGCTCGTGGATGCTGTAAAAAGGCTAAGAGCTTTACAAGGACCTGGACTCCATCTGATACTGTCTCATCAACAATTATATTCCCAAGGAAGGTTGACGTGAAGCAAGTAGTCTAAGCACTATCTTCTGCAATATATACGATAGGAGTACATATCTCAAGTAATTGGGATAAGAGCATGGTGATAATTTTCTTGGTCATTAGAGAAGATATTAAGGTTAAAATTAAATTTTGCTTTACCATATTTATATACCATAATATCATGACTTATACACGTAGAGATATGTCCACTAAATGTAGGCCAAATCAAAGTCGCTTAGCATGCTGTGGAGCGAGCTATGCTTGTGTTTGCTCTGCGAATCCAGAATACGGCAATCTGTAGAAGAACGGGTGTAACTATATAGTATGAAGAATTAGCACGCTGAAACTGCAATGGGCAGGCTACATAGCTTGAAGAACCGATAACTGCTGGTGAAGAAAGGTTCTCTAACGGCAACCACGTATCGGGCGACGCAGTGTAAGACGCTTCCCTACTAGGTGGGCCGACGACCAAATGAAAGTTACTGGGTGTCATTGGAAGCAAGCGGCACAGGACCACACATTATGGCGAAACATGAGGGAGAACATAGGCTGAATGATGATGATTATGATATATCAAAAAAATAATTTAATATAATGTTACCATTACAATATTGTTAGATATGTTACCTTCTACTCCGAAATCATTATCTTGATTACAAATCGTATGTTAAATAATACGAACAAAAATTGTTTTACTAATATACCATAAATAATAACAACCTTAACCCTTTTAAAGTAGGTAAATAATTTACTCTCAATCAATTAACCTTTACGTATGGCAATACATCAAGTGTAAGAAATGGCACGGTTCATTATTAGGCGATTAATATTAGTGAGACTAATACGCCTCAAATTTACTCGTCAAGCTGTAAATCTATAGTGAAACACAACTTAAATGGTACGATCAACAAAATCAAGAAAATAAATTAACATATACATATACCTACTGAACAAATAAGTATAGTTAATATTACCTGGCAGTAATAGAAAATCAATGAAATGAGGCCAAGCTCGAGGGGATTACATACTAGCAAAGGTTAAAGAGTCCATTCCTAAATCTATTATCAAACCCTCGTTTTTCTTCAATATATATATTTATATATATTGTCCGTTAATAGGCATGGACCACCTTCTTACCGAGAGAAAAATTGACTTGCTATGACTAATAAATACTACATTAGGTTTATTAGTTTTATGTTAATCCTAATCCGAACGAGTACAAAAACTACTAAAAAAACTCATATGAATTCGACGTATAAGGTAAGGAAGTAAAATTTGTAAAAATATTTTTGTTGTATTATTATAGTTTATTGTACCTATTTCTTAGATTTGTACTGCAATTACAGCAGTAAATCAATAAAAATTTGCTCATAGCAAATGGGGCTCTGATTAAAAACAGTGATTTTTTATTCTTGATTTCTCTCTTATTTTCGATGTTAACTGAAATGATGTAAATAGCTTATTCATCTTTTATGAAAAGAAGAGGAAAGGAAGGAATGTTGAAATGTGTTCTTAATTGGTCACTATATGAAAATGGGAATCTTCAAGTTTATGCATTTATTAATTGTCTCCGTGCAAATCATCTCCTTTCCATGTGATAACGGAGTAAGAATACCATTCACCATTCTGTTTCTTTCGACCGTGGATGTGGTTAAAAACTACTAAAGGATTATTGCATATAACAGCTATGCAAGAGAAGGAAAACTCAAAATAAAATCCTATGTCACGACCAGTGTGATATAGCAGGTAAATTTTTCTCCCATTGTGTTGGAGGCTCGAACCCAGCAGTGGGATGTATATGAGCTATGATGATAATGACGATGATGAATTGTTTCGGCAGTCTGAGATATCCAAAGTTGAAATTACCATAATGTTCTAATATTATGAGAGTGGAATATGTCTGCAAAGTTTTAAAACAATGGGCTTGAATTAGTTATTAGTTGTAAAAAATGTCACATTTTTAAATGACACGTGATGAGATGGAATGAAAGTAACGTTCTGAGGCAATTTTTAAGTGTGGGTTTTATGTATTTTATAAGTGAAAGTAAAGGAAATATTGTGTCGACTCCACATAATTAGGATAGGAGTAGTCCTTCTTTAAACGAGGTTTAAGAAGAGCATATACTTCACAGTAGGCAACGGCCTGGCTGTACCCCTGGTATTGCAAAGGTCCATGTGCGGCAGCATCACTTACCATCAGGTGTGCTGCCTGCTCGTTTGCCACCATCAGCAATAAAAAAAAAAAAAGAATACTGATGATAGTTTTGTTTCAGCCACTATACGAAGCGGCAGTTGCGAAAAATATTATATGTGTATGGTGACGGAGTAATAATATAATTCACCACTCCCTTTCTTACTTGTAGGGGTCAACTAAACATAAAAGGCAACTACGGAATTATAATAGGCAGACAGCATATATGCAAGAGAGAGAATGTTCTAAATAAAACCAACCCGTCTTGTTTTTTTGGGGGTGGGCTACGGTCAGCGCACCCGGCGCTCGACTCCGTCCAGGATGACAGAGGGGCGGCGCGCGCGGCCTCGTAACCCACCCGTGGGACGTCGCCTTCGTCATTGGGCCGACCACTGGAGCAAGGTGACTTGTCGTCAGTGGTCGACCCGACGGAATACCCCTTGAGGAGTAGGTTCCCCTTCCTCGACCAACATTCCCCCGCTGTTCGGGAACGTCGGTCTTCGTGGCACGTTCGGCCTCTCGGCGGGTGACGGACCAACTCCCCGGTCCAGTCACCTGCGGCCTCGGCTAGGGCGGCATCAGGCGCAGGTTATCGCGTCTGCATGGCTCCAGTCGCCAGCGGCGGTTCCCGTCGTCGAGGAGGCGTTCTTCGCGCCCGCACTCGGCCGCCTCCTTCCGCGAGACTACTGCCTCGCAGAAGGCTGCGACCGCATCCCAGTTCCTGATGCTGCCAACCATCGCCCTGGCGATAGTCGACAGCGTTATAAAAAAGGGATCCATCGTCGTACAAAATAACATCAATATTATTTTGTACAATTAAATATGCATAAAATAACAGATTACGACAGGAACTGATATGGCTTGAATTATTAATAAAATATTACGATCTTTTTCCAGAAAATGATGATCTTTATTCAATAAACATTTGTGTATTTTCATTAGTATACACTATAGGTATGTGATTAGGCTAATAATTTATTTTGGGCTCACTAGATGGCGTTGTACAAAATTCTAAAACAGGTTATGGTTTCGTTACAAAAATGTACATATCCAATCATGGCGTTAACACCACGCCGTACGGGTTGAGAGCCCTCAGCGCTCACCCACCAGTCCGGGTAAAGTTGTCACAGCCATCTGAGGCTAACAACTAAGTCACACAAAAAAAAAAAAAAAAAAAAACACCACGCCAACTACGGGTTGAGAGCCCTCAGCGCTCACCCACCAGTCCGGGTAAAGTTGTCACAGCCATCTAAGGCTAACAACTAAGTCACACAAAAAAAAAAAAAAAAAAACACCACGCCAACTACGGGTTGAGAGCCCTCAGCGCTCACCCACCAGTCCGGGTAAAGTTGTCACAGCCATCTAAGGCTAACAACTAAGTCACACATAAAAAAAAAAACACCACGCCAACGACTGATCGTTGGCGTGGTGTTTTGGACCTGAGTCCACCCTGGCATATAGACATTTCACATCAAATAAACGACTTTACGGATTTTATCCCATTTATTTTTGTATTTGATTTTTAACTGCCCGACGTTTCGAACACTTTATAGCGTCCATGTGACCATGAACGCGTAAAGTAGTTTTATTTACAACTATCGTTTTAAACAAAATCGCGTGCCTTAAAAATTTTAAATGCACCTGAAAATTTGATAATGTTTATAATTTATAATTATTTCCTATATCTACTGTTTTAATATTTCTAATTTATTGTAACTAAACATGCAAGATGATTTAGTTTATAAAATCTTATATACATTTACATTTATTTAAAACCCAAGTGTGATATTTGAAGATGGTGTTACCATATTCTACTACTACCTGTATCTTAAAATTTATAATTTTTATTTCAATATGGGGATGGATAAACGAATAAATCTATAAAAATAAAACAATACACTGTCACGTTCGATTTGAAAACCTTATTTTTTATTATAATAGGTGACAATTCTATAATATTACATTAAAATTACATAATAATTAAAAGTAAATCAAAAGATATTTATCAAAATTCTAACTTTCCTAATATTAAGAACTTTTCGCAACTCTAAACGTTTTAAATGACGAATAAGGGATGTAAACAGAAACATGAGCAAAAGAAGGAATCATCATCATCACAGCCCACATACGTCCCACTGTTGGGCTCGGACCTCCTCCACAATGGGAGAGAAATTGATCTACTATACCCTGCTGATCAGACATGTTGGTATAGGGTTTCATTTCGAGTTTTCCTTTTCTTGCACAGATATTATATGCGTATTATATCCCTTAGTGGTCTTTTACAACATCCACGGGCAAGATAAGGAGTGGGGAATTGTACTCTTACTCCGTCACCACACGGAATAAGCCAGAAATACTAAGGATGAAATCTACATAATCATTATCATCTCAGTCCCTGTTGGGCTCGGCCCTCCTCTATGGGAGGGAAATTGACCTACTATACCACGCTGGTCAGACGTGTTGGTATAGGGTTTTATTTCGAGTTTTCCTTCTCTTGCTTACATATTATATCCCTTAGTCTTCTTTTACGATACCCACGGGCAAGAGAGGGACAGGTAAATTGTATTTTTACTCCGCACCACATGGAAATCTTATCCAATCGATGTACTCAGCATGTAGAGACTTTTATCGTTGTCATTAATAACGAGACTCGTAGTCATTCGTAGGACATACACTTTTAATAAAAGAAATAAAAAGTATTTATTTAAAATATTACTTTTATTATTATGAACAAAAAATTAAATATAACACATATATACTAATACTAAATACTGCTTCAAAGTGTTTACCAGTTATTAACTTTCGCTCAGTACTTCATTCAGTGAAACTCGGCAACCGTGTACTCTTCCTGCACTTAATGAGAAACTGCTAGCTGTCACTCAGTACTAACCTAATACCCTATATCAAGTTGGACTGTCTACACATACCGTATAAGTTTCTATACACAAAGTTGCTTTAAAACGTAACGTAATGAGTTTTGCTACATTTAGAGCAGCTTGTATAATTCATGTTTATTCTTGTATAAATAGAAACTATGTCGCATCGTAAATATGTAGTTGCCATAATCAACTTCTTGATATATTTTCATCATCTCAGTTCAAATATGACTTTGCTGGGCTCTAACCTTCTTTATAATAGGAGAGAAAATTATTTTTTCATATTAAACTGGTCAGTCGGATTGATATAAGGTTTTATGTTGAGTGTTCCTTATTCTGTATAGGACCTATCCTGTATGTATATATATCATCATCATCATCATCATCGCAGCCCATATACGTCCCACTGTTGGGCTCGGGCCTCCTCCACAATGGGAGGGAATTTGACCTACTATACCATGCTGGTCAGACATGTTGGTATAGGGTTTCATTTCGAGTTTTCCTTCTCTTGCACAGATGTTATGTGCACATTATATCCCATAGTCGTCTTATACGACATCCACGGGCAAGATAGGGAGTGGTGCATTGTATTCTTACTCCGTCACCACACGGACGGTATATATATATATATATATAACATGAATCTTATGTTTATATCATATCCCCTAATCGCTGTTTCCGACACCGACAAGCCTGAAAGGGGACCCCCCCTTTCATGCTTGTCGGTAAATTGTATTTGTTATTTTATTACCATACCGAACTATTTAATTAAATACTCAACAATTCTGTATTTTTTTTAAATCTTTCATGAAACGTAATATTTCCGTCGGGCTGACCACTGACGTCAAGTCACCCTGCTCCGGTGGTCGGTCCAACGACGAAGGCGACGTATCGCGGTTGGGTTATGGGTGTGCGTGCTTACGCCTCTCTGTCGCCCCGGTGGTGCAAGAAGTGCACCGACCGTAACCAACCAAAAATAAAATGAGACGTAAAATTATGATTAAAATCAAATGGAAAAATCTATAAATTTAAATCTCTTATTATACAAATTATGCTGTTACAAAATGGTGAATTTGCCTGATATTTTAACTTCTTTACCAAAATAAAAGTAAACACAATATAAAGATTCTTCTCTGATACAGAAAAGCAATTAACAGAAATTTAAAAGTGTACGCCTCCAAGTAGTCCCCGCCATCAAAAATTATGCTAATCTTGTCATCGCGGGACATGAAAAAATGCGTCACGTTAAAAATACATTACACTATGAAACACAAAAGCGTAAATGAAATATAAACCTTGAGGCTTTTAGACGTTTTATGAAACAGATAAAATATTTTATTAAACATTTTAAATTGACTCATTCAATCTTTATTGTGAACTTTGTTTTCAGCTTTCAGGAAAAAGTCATTTCAATCTTTTTTTAATCGCATTGTTTTTTTATATGGTATTGGAATAAGCATAATAATAGGTCTTTACCTATGTAATTGCCGTTCTGCACTACTGGCCATTTCAAATGAAAATAATTTTTGTTTGGCTAAGAATTCTAATTTCAAATTAATTTTATTTTAAAACATGGAATTCATTTTCCAAAAGTAGTAATTAGTTTATTGATTAGTGTTACGTTTTCATCGCATTTCAATCTTTTTCGTCATCATGGATACGTTAAAAATTCGAGTAATTATGGAATATGAGTATCGTCTTGGCAGCAACGCGGCACAAGCGGCACGCAACATCAACGACGTTTACGGAGCTAATACTACAAACCAACGCACCGCCTGTTATTGGTTTGCTCGCTTCCGTTCTGGAAATTTCGACCTGAAAAATGAACCTCGCGGTCGTCCGAAGACTTTGGTCGACAATGACGAATTAAAGGCGATTGTGGAAGCCGATGATACACAATCTACGGCTGAATTAGCAGCAGCTTTCGACGTTAGGGTCAAAACAATATTGATCCATTTGCGTAAAATTGGCAAGGTAAGAAAGCTTGACAAATGTGTGCCCCACAAGCTCAATAATCGCCAGCGCGAAGTACGCGTCGAGACATGCCTTGCATTGCTCAACAGACACACAAATGAAAGAATTTTGAAACGCATTGTTACTTGCGATGAAAAATAGATTCTGTTTGATAACCGCAAGCGCTCAGCAAGTTGGTTGGATCCTGGTTCAGCACCTAAACAATGCCCAAAACGAAAACTTACCCCTAGAAAAGTGATGGTCATTGTTTGGTGGTCTAGCGCCGGTATGTTTCATCACAGCTTCTTACCAAACGGGGTGAGCATTACTGTAGATGTGTACTGTGAAGAACTGAACACAATGATGGGGAAGCTGGCACATCTCCAACCAGCATTGGTCAATCGCTCGTCTCCGCTGCTCCTGCACGACAATGCGCTACCTTATACTGCACAGCAGACGGTCTCCAAGTTGCAAGAACTGGGGATGGAAGCTCTCCGTCATCCGCCATACTCATCAGACCTTGCTCCTACAGACTACTTCTTTTTCCAGAATTTGGACAACTTTTTGGCGGGAAAGAAATTCAATACCCGAGAGGCAGTACAAAATGCCTTTGAAGAATTTGTTGCCTCCCGTCCAGCTGATTTCTTTAAGAAGGGCATCAATAAACTGCCGCTGCGTTGGCAAAGATGCATTGATTGCATGGGTGATTACTTCGATTACTATAAATAAAAAATACATGAAAAAAAATCTTTAATTTTTTTTCATACATAACGGCAATTTCATAGGTAAAGACCTAATATTATCAACCCTGTCTTTCTTGCGGGTGTCATAAAGAAATTACTAAGATAATTTAAATAAATAATATTTTTTTTTTCCGTGTGGTGTCGGAGTAATAATACAATTCACCACTCCCTATCTTGCCCGTGGATGTCGTAAAAGACGACTTTGGGATTTAATATGCACATAACATCTGTACAAGAGAAGAAAAGCTCGAAATGAAACCCTATACCTACCCCTATAACCCTATACCCCCATGTCTGACCAGCATGGTAGTGTAGATCAAATTCCCTTTCATTTTGGAGGAGGCCCGAGCCCAATAGTGGGACGTATGTGGGCTGCGGTGATGATGATGATGATTATCATTTTAGAAGACGGAAACGTCAAAATAACATATTTTAAATACTTATCTGACAAGGATATACCATCCTGGTATATTTTCAGGTAAGATTTTCTCTCGTTGTAGAGGGGCTTTAACCTAACAGCAAAAAATAAATGAGACGAGACGAATGAAACCTAAAAATATTTTGTTGACGTAGATAATGCAAAAATTTTTAAATATAAAGCAAACAAGAAATAAAAAAGATAAATATGGTGGTATTGTGGCGTAGTCACGCGTATATACATAAACATAAACAGACATACATACACAATTACATCATCATCACACACATATCATCATCGCCATGATCACTATACATAGCATCATCATCACATTCGTGCAATTACACACAAACAATACATTACTATTTCCGACACAAAAAATATAAATATTAAAAACATAATAATATACACGACACGAATAATGCACAATGGAAAAGCGCATCGCTCAGCGGGGTGCCTTGTTTTTATCTATGTACCGAACGATGCGCTTACGCGCCTGGCACTAGTTGACACCGACCTCTTGCTAGCGGAGCCCGCGTTGCTCATATATAACGCCATATGAGATCGCGAGTAATTACGGGTTAAGAGCCCTCAGCGCTCACCCACCAGTCCGGGTAAAGTTGTCACAGCCATCTGAGGCTAACAACTAAGTCACACAAAAAAAAAAAAAAAAAAAAAAAAGCGAGTAATTACGAATCTACTATTTAGTGTTAAGACTTTTCATGTATCATCCACTGTCGCTTTGCTTACTACTCCTTCTGTAAACTTAACCTGTGCTGTGTTGTAACTTCAATAAACTTTCTTCTTGTGCTATCTACTCTTTATCTTACTACACTACAACTACGCCCAGGCAAACCACAGTATAAATATGATTTAAATAGTAGAATTGACAATGCTGTATTTCTCTTTCTCGTTACATATACGGTTGGCACCACTTCACAGCCATCTCTACCATTGGTCAAATTAAATAGTATGTGCTTTCCTGGTTGCCTGTACCTAACACATTTCCAAAATTATACCCACAAAATATATCCAGCCATTGAGAAGAAATATAATGATTTCTGATGTGAAATAAAACTGTTCTTACAGATTTTATCGCGTTTGTATTTGATTTTTGAGAAAATGTGTATCACCTTAAAAATTTAAAAGACTCTGAATATAATATTTGAAAGCTCAGAATATATGTTATGATTCCAACCCAAAACTAATTTACTTTTTAATTCACCGAACATTGGCTTTACTCTTTCCATTTCCGATTTATCCTTTCTTCTTAATGCCTCATTATTAACATCCCGGTATTTTGTAATATTGCTCCTTTTTGCAGAAGTAATTGCAGTTAGTCAACCATCCCAGATCCACTAGAACGTGACTTTGGCTAGGGTGCCTTTGAGTGCATTCGTGCATAAATTATACTCAGTTTGTCGTGAGCTAGACTACCCTTTATGCTACGATTTTGTATCCCAAATATTGCATGGCATCAAGAAGATTGATAAGTTTATTTATAGTTTACCTTTACTTGCATATCGTCAGGATATTGATATATTAATATCGATGAAATAAGAAACATTATACAGCTTTTTTTTTTGCTTTGCTGGTAGGCCACGCTCAGGTCACCCGTCGCCCGACTCCATCCGGGGCGACAGAGGGGCGGCGCGCAGTCCCGTAACCCACCCGAACACGTCGCCTTCGTCGTCGGGCCGACCACCAGTGCAGGGTGACTTGTCATCAGTGGTCGGCCCTACGGAATACCCCTAAGGAGGACCCTTTCCTCGACTGACGTCCTCCCGCTGTTCGGGGACGCTGGACGACGTCGCGCGGTCGGCCTCTCGGCGGATGACGGACTAACTGCCTAGTCCATTCACCTACGGCCTCGACTAGGCCAGCATCAGGCGCAAAATATTAATCACCTGAAGATCTTTAGAATTGCTGCCAGGTTGCCATCTAATATGTTTGATACGTCGTAAAACTAAAAATATAAATAGAGCTAACTTTGATAGTGGTTATGTACCTTGTAAGTTATAAAGTATTTAAAATTAACTTGACAAAAATGTAAACGCTTTTTGTTTTCGTTAACTTTATGATAGGACTATAATACAAAATAAGGCTATAACTAACGTTATGGGCCAACAGTCCGTAAGACCATACGCAAAATCCATCTATACTAATATTATAAAGAGGTAAAATTTGTAAGTTTGTATGCAGGGGGTAATCTCTGGAACTCATAATCTAATTCTAATTTTATTTTAACTGGCAGAAAGCTACATTATTCCTGAGTGCTATAGGCTATAAATTGTTTCTATAACATGTATATTAACCGAGCTATCACAACTTTTGTCTGGCAAGTCGGAAAAAAATACCTCGTAAAACAGAATTATTTGCGTGCGCTGCCTAAACAGTTGCTTAAAATTAAAAAGAATGTATGGCTACCTGGTTCATCTTAATTATTTCTACAAAAAAGTCAGCGATACCATATCTCTATCTTTTATATTTTATCTTTTATACTTCTATTATTGCATTAAAAAATTTTTTTTTCGGCATTGTTACGTTTGGTTGATTATTTGAGCAACAAAATATTAATTCTTATGACAATAAATTATTTCAGTATCACAGGAACATCATACAGATAAGATTTGCCATTTACAGTATATCAATTGGTCATACAGTTTCGGAGATAATATAAAATTACTAAAACGCAAAATGACCCTAGCATAACTTTCATTGTGCAGACGTTTTACCTATTTGCCCATAGATGGCGTTCTGCAATGACGTCATTTTTCTGAATCGCGGTGTTAAGACTTTCCGTGGATTGATGACCCTCTCGAATTATTATGCCCACGTTGTCGTTAGTTGGAGTTCTAAAAATTACATGTCAGTTGGTTATTGGTTTCGGTTGTTTCGTTCGCATGGTTGTTGTTGTTGATAGATACCTCATAATCGAAAATATCGTAATTTCGTTGTACGTTTGTTTTGTATGTTCGTAGTTTCGTACTTCGTTCTATCGTAATAATCGACACGAGTTATTCGATATTACGATTGTTTTGTTTTGTAAAGGCGGACGGTGTTCGAGTCGCTCTCCCTTTGTTCATAATTGTTTTCAAGTCTGTGCGTGGTTTGTTGAGAGCATGCCTAAAAGGAAATCTCAACTGTCTCGGCAGACATCACAGACAAGAGCCGATCGAGTACGCCGTACGGAAGAATCTGCCCCTGAAAATGAGCAACGCCTCTCGAGAAATAGAGAATATATTTCGCAAGCACGCGCTAGAGAATCTAGCTCCGAGCGCTCACAGCGCCTCGCAAGCCAAAATGTGAGGACGACGCGGGCCCGTGCTCGAGAAACTAGCGCTGAACGTGCGCACCGTCTATCTGAGTTAAGGCAGCATGTCTGTGAGACAAGGGATAGGGAGACTAGCACTGAGCGCTCGCAGCGCCTAGCAACAGAAAGACAGCGAGCAGCTACAGTCAGAGCGCGTAATCGGAATATAGCCCAAGGAAATAGATCAGCCTTCAATTACGATGCCAATATAGATTATGCTCAGCAAAACACTGTGAAAATAGGCGAAATGAATAAAACATGTCCTAAGTGTTTTGCAAATAAATGGAGCGATGAACCAAATGGTATGTGTTGTGCTGCAGGAAAAGTGGTTCTTCCTGATATCCAGGCACCACCACAACCAATAAAAGATCTATTACTGGGCAATCATCTATTATCTGCGCATTTTTTAAAAAACATACGAAAGTATAATACACTCTTCCAAATGACGTCATTCGGTGCTAAAGAAATTCGCGAAGGAAACTTTATGCCTACATTTAAAGTAGAAGGGCAAGTTTATCACTTAATTGGTAGTCTACTCCCTTCGCCAGGGCAAAGCCCGCAGTTTCTACAAATTTATTTCATTTCTGATGCCGACCAACTTTCGTTGCGGTCTAATATTGCTCCTAACCTAAATATCGATTTAATCAATGATTTACAGACGTCGTTAAATAGTCATAACATTTATATTCGCAGTTTCAAATACAATTTAGAACATAACTCTTCATCTGAAAACTTAAAATTAATCATTCACGCTGACCGCACTCCACAAAATCAACATCGTGGAAGATACAATTCACCTACAGCAAACGAAGTTGCAGTATTATTGGTGGACGAAGATAAGGGACCTAGAGATATAGTCCTTCATTGCAAAGATGGTCAACTGAAAAGAGTTTCTGAATTACACAGAGCTTACGATCCCTTACAATACCCTTTGATGTTTGTTAACGGTGAAGATGGTTATTATTTGACTATCCCTCTACAAAATTCAGCGCGAAATAAAACAGTTTCGTGTATGCAATTTTATATGTATAGATTGATGACCAGGGCCAACAGTTTTAATCCCCTTCATTATTATCGGGATTTGTTTAGTCAATACTGTGTTGACATGATGGCTAAAATGATAACAGAGAGACTAAGTTACATAAGTCGCAATCAACAACAACTGAGAGCTGATGACTATATCCATTTAAGAGACGCTATAAATCAGGATGCTAATGTCAACGCTGCAAATATTGGCCAACATGTCATCTTGCCTTCATCTTTCACCGGCTCTCCGCGTTACATGCATGAAAAAACCCAAGATGCAATGACGTATGTACGCAACTATGGAAGACCCGATTTATTTGTGACGTTCACTTGCAATCCGGAGTGGCCAGAAATTAAGAAAGAGCTATTTGCTGGCCAACGTTCTTTCGACCGTCATGACATTATTGCTAGGGTTTTTCATTTAAAGATGAAGAAAATGATCAAGTCGTTCACTAAAGACGAGGTATTCGGCAAAGTCAAATGCCATATGCTTAGTGTTGAATGGCAAAAACGCGGACTACCACACTGTCATATGCTGTTTTGGTTTGCACAAAAAATACAACCAGATGAAATAGACAGTATAATAGTTGCTGAACTACCAAACAAAGATGATGACCCAATATTATTCGATATTATCACCAAAAACATGATCCATGGACCTTGTGGGGAGCACAATTTATCATCACCGTGTATGAAGAACGGTATATGTTCAAAGAAATATCCTCGGCGATTCGTCACCGATACTCAGACAGGCGAGGATGGTTATCCTGTATATCGTCGTCGTAATGCTGAAAATGGTGGTCAAGTCGCAGTTGTAAACATCAGAGGGAGGCCGATTACAATAGATAACAGATGGATTGTACCATACTCTCCAATGTTGTGCAGGTCATTTAACGCCCACATTAACGTCGAATACTGCCATTCAGTTCAGGCTATAAAATATATATGTAAATATATAAATAAAGGTTCCGATCAAGCCACGTTCAGCGTTAGAAATCCGCATGATGAGGTGGAAAATTATTTAAATGGGCGATATATAAGTACATCGGAAGCCGTCTGGCGAATACTCGAATTTCCGATCCACGACCGACATCCCACGGTCGTGCATTTGGCCGTGCACTTAGAAAACGGGCAAAGGGTGTTTTTCACACCAGGAACTGCGCGACAAGTTGCCCAAAATCCGCGCAAAACCACTCTATTAGCGTTTTTTGAACTCTGCAATACCGACGAATTTGCAAAAACGCTGTTGTACCACGAAGTTCCACACTATTATACGTGGGCTAATAACAAATTTTCAAGACGAAGGCGCGGTCAAGACGTCGATGGGCATCCAGAAATAAAAAGAGATGAAGCTTTGGGAAGAGTGTACGGTGTACATCCGTCACAATCAGAATGCTTTTATCTAAGAATTTTATTGCACCACGTACGCGGTCCCACATCATTCAAAGATTTGAAAACTATAAATGGAGTGGTCAAGGAGACGTATCAAGCGGCTTGCCGGGACAGAGGTTTGCTGGAAAATGATGATCACTGGGAGAAGACATTAAGAGAAGCTTCGATGTCGGAATGTTCATTGAAACTTAGGGAGTTATTTGTGGTGATACTGCTATTTTGTCAGCCATCTGAACCGTTAAAACTATGGGATATCTTCAAGGACAATTTTTGTGAAGATATCAGACATAGAAATCGACAACAAAATCAGGACTTTACCATGCCTTTTAATGATGTTATGTACAATGAAGGTTTAATACAAATTGAAAACAAACTTTTAGCATTGAATGATAAAACATTGAGTGACTTTGGATTACCGTCTCCAGTTCGCCCTGTAAATGATGCAATAGATACAATGTTGGTACATCCGCACAACATCAGTGAATTAGCTACTTTTGTAAATGAAAATTTGCCTAAATTAGTCACAGACCAAAAACAGGCTTTTGATGAAATTATTGATAGCGTAACGAATAATAAAGGAAAAATTTTTTTTTTAGACGCCCCAGGAGGCACAGGGAAAACATTCCTCGCTAATTTAATATTAGCACATGTTAGGCAATCCGGAAAAATAGCTTTGGCAGTGGCTTCTTCTGGGATTGCGGCTACTTTATTGAGTGACGGTAAAACTGCTCACTCTACCTTCAAACTCCCATTGACAGTTTCATTGGAGCAACAGTCGGTATGTTCGATACGCAAAAATGGGCCCATTGGTCAATTGTTACAGAATACGTCGTTGATAATGTGGGACGAATGTACCATGAGTCATAGAGCTCATGTTGAAGCAGTGGATCGAACACTTAAGGACTTGAGAAACTCAGTCGCTGTCATGGGTGGTGTCACTTTTGTGTTTGCAGGTGACTTTCGTCAGACACTTCCCGTCGTCACAAGAGGTACACGTGCGGATATCATAAAGGCATGTCTAAAATCATCGCCCCTATGGAGTATAGTCCAAACTTTGAATTTACGTACGAACATGAGAGTCCACGTTATTGGAAATATGGATAACGATTTTCCACAACAGCTGCTCAAAATTGGAGAAGGGTCTTTTTCTTCTCGAACCTTGGACTCTAACTCTGCGGAAATCGTTATAAATGAGACTCTGGGTCGTATAGTTCACAGTCTACAGCATCTTATAGATGCAGTATATCCTGACCTCGAATATTTACTAGATAGAGACATTCATTGGCATTGTTCAAGGGCTATCGTCTCACCAAGGAACGATACAGTCAATGAAATCAATAATCTAATTTTACAAAAAGTTCCCGGCCATGGTAAAATCTACAAGTCAATTGATACAGTGTGTAATATCGAGGATGCAGTCCACTATCCGCAGGAATTTTTAAATTCCCTTAAACCATCTGGTCTGCCACCTCACGAACTGCTGTTGAAATCCGGGACACCTATCATGCTTTTAAGAAATTTAAGCCCACCTAACCTGTGCAATGGCACAAGGCTACTAATAAAAGATTTAAAAGACAACCTAATTGTGGCGACCATTCTCATCGGCCCAGGAGCTGGCCAGTTGGCGCACATCCCAAGAATTCCAATGATTCCGACGGACCTACCCATACCGTTTAAACGACTCCAGTTTCCAATAAAAACATCATTTGCCCTGACTATTAATAAGTCCCAGGGACAAACATTCTCTTTGGTTGGCATTGACCTACGAAAAGAATGTTTTTCCCATGGGCAATTATATGTTGGTCTATCAAGAGTGGGATCATCCGAAAGGCAGATTATTCTGTTACCGGAAAATAAAACAACCTCAAACATTGTATATAGAGAAGCTTTAAATTAAATAGATACCTAACTTAAACAAATAAATAAAATAAGTAAAAGGCAACTAAGGGTTAAGTTACCTTGAGCAGAAAATAGAACTTCGGTAATCTTTTAAGTTACTGATCTGATTCCAAAAAATATTTTACTAATAAAATTAAATACAGTAATATCAATCGAGTGTAATCTTATGTTAAAACAAGAAATTTTCCGCGGACGAAGTCGCGGGCAGAAGCTATATAAAGAGATAAGATTGTAAATAAATTTAGAAATTAGTCCATTTAGTAACGTAATAAGACTGCTCAATTGGGTAAAAAACCTAGAATGTAAAATAAAATCTTATATTAAACCCACTGGCTAGTGCAGTGTAATTTACTTTCACTCACTTCGATAGTAATAGGACCATACTGTTGCTAGTTGTCTGTATACAGCAGTGGGCCGGTCCGTCCGCGGTAGTACCACATTCTCGCAGAAAATCGTCGTCTGAGTAGTAGCAATTTGTTACTGCGCTTCGTTCGTTGAGCGAGAGAGCCGGAAGCTCAACTTTCTGAGGGTGTTTGCGTGTAGTGTGTTTTGGTGATGCCTTTAGTTTCACCGAACCTCATTGCAAGCATTCACACTCCTTTCACTTTCTTTACGGTAGGCAGCGGTCTAGCAAAGCTTCTTAAGCGACAACAACACTTACCATCAGGTGTACTGTTTGCTCGTTTGCCGCCGTTTGCAATAAAAAAAAATTGAAAGAACCTTGTGGCGACGAGTATACAAGTGCTGAGAATAGGTGAAATAAAAATGGAATACATATGCTATATACGCACACAATAATAGTTGGTATGTTATCTTTATTACAACAACTATCATTATTGTACTACTTAAGTTGATATTTATCGGGGGATACTGGCGTCTCGCCTTTTTCCTTTAATAAGAAAATAGGTCGCTATCTATAAGAATCAATTAACTAAGAAAATGGGTCATCGTTACATCATCCTATAATAATTGCCTATCACTCTTGCTAGATTGTAGCACAAAATAATTATTACGAAAATTATTGTCTGTATGTACTCGTAAAAAATACTGTTAAGTTACGATGATCATATGGTAATTGACTTAGAAAATAATGTTCCTTCTAGTGTAATGCGTTCTTGTGGGCCTTCGCGGATATCTTATTAGACGATTAAAGTATGAACCACAGAAAGACAAAGTAACGTTGTTGCGAGGTCATATTTTCTTGCCATTCCTTGGAAGTCTATACCAACTTGTTTTGCTAGCGTTTTATAAATCAATTCTTCTTTTATTGTGCTTTAGATTGACAATCCTCTGCACTTACCATTAGTCCGCCGAGGGTCCACAAGAGTGTAACAAACATTTAAGGCTGACACCCCCAGTCTGGACGACCAGAAAAGGTGATGTAAGTTTATGCCTATGAGCCCAGCGGTATGTATACAAGTTATTAAGAAAATAATGTAATAATTTTTTAAAATAATTAAATAATCTATAATAGCGGGTCTGTTATAAATAAAATACAAATACTTTATACCTTTAATGTAGGATTAACTATATACCAACGACATGCTTTTTGACTAGTATATATTAAGAACCAACGAAAGAATCACTCAACGTAAAGCAAACGCAGATGTCATCGGCGGACGCATCTGCCGACGTGTAGAGGGGGTGATTTGCTCGTCTGTGGTAGGTATTTGACGTCCGCAGATGCATCCGGCACTCATCTGTTAGTTATCGGTTTTTGTAGCACGGATCAAAGGGTTTCAACGCCAGCGCTGAGTGTTGCGTCCACACGTCTGACGACGCATCAGTGTTCATCGGGAAGCGGATGAGAATGCACGCGTGATTTCTGCAGTATTTTTTCGTTCTTTCTTTTTTACTTGCTCGTTAAAATAGCTAACACGAGCACTGACAAAATATTCAAATTCCTGGAGCTGTATCAAGCAGATATTCGAACAAAATTATCAAATTTTCGGGATGGCTCTGCATATATGTAGTTCTAAAAGCTAGTTATCCACGCTATTCCTGCGAAAAAAATGGCGTCCAGGAGGATGTGTTAAAAAAATTGGAATAAATCATCATCTTCATCATCTCAGCCCATATGCGTCCCACTGTTGGGCTCGGACTTCCTCCATAATGGAAGAGTATTTGACCTACTATACCACGCTGGTCAGACGTGGCGGTATAGGTTGGTAAAGGGTTTTATTTCGAGTTTTCCTTCTCTCGTATTGATGTTAAATGCGTTTTATATCCCTTAGTCGTCTCGTACGATCACCCACGAGTAAGAATGAATGTGTGGGGGATGGTGGTGAATTTTATTCTTACTCCGTCACCACACGGAAAGCAAAAAATACATTATGGAAATTATTTTTTTCCACATTATTCGGTATCTATGTATGCTGATTACAGCGTCCACCACGTTGTTCTTCTCCATTTTTTTTTTAATAACTACTGCGATGGACACTTAAATAATACTTCATCATTTCAGCCTATTGCCGTCCACTGCTGGACGTAGGCCTCCCTCATATTGCGCCACAATGTGCGGTCCTATGCCGCCTGCATCCAACGACGCCCAGCAACTTTCACTAGGTCGTCGGTCCACCTAGTGGGGGGGCGTCCTACACTGCGTCGTCCGATGCGTGGTCGCCACTCGAGAACCTTTCTTCCCCAGCGGTTGTCGGTTCGTCGAGCAATGTGGCCTGCCCATTGCCACTTCAGCGTGCTAATTCTTCGTGCTATGTCGGTTACACCCGTTCTTCTGCGGATTTCTGTATTCCGGATTCTATCTCGCAGAGAAATCCCGAGCATAGCCCGTTCCATAGCACGCTGAGCGACTTTGAGTCTTGATATGAGGCCTACATTTAGGGACGACGTTTCCGTGCCGTAAGTTATCACTGGTAACACACACTGGTCGTAGACCTGTGTTTTCAGACACTGAGGTATGTTGGACGAGAAGATCCTCTTAAGTTTCCCGAACGCTGCCCAACCGAGTTGGATTCGTCGGCTGATCTCTTTCTCGAAATTGGATCTACCTAACTGGACTGTTTGTCCTAGGTAAACATAGTGATTGACAACTTCGAGAATCGCATTGCCAACTAGGACCGGTACAGGAATGACATGGGTATTTGACATGACTTTCGTCTTGTCCATGTTCATTCGTAGACCCACTAGTTGGGATACCCTGCTGAGATCATTGAGCATAGTGCCAAGGTCCTCCATGGATTCTGCCATAACGACGATATCGTCTGCGAATCGAAGGTGAGTGATGTATTCGCCGTTAATGTTGATGCCGAGTCCAGTCCAGTCTAATAGCTTGAAGACATCTTCCAGTGCAGTAGTGAACAGTTTCGGAGAGATGACATCTCCCTGTCTCACGCCTTTCTGCAACTGGATCGGTTTCGTACTCTTATCCCGGATACGGACTGACATTGTGGCGTTCCTATACAAACACTTCAGCACTTCGATATAGCGATGGTCGATTTGGCACCGCTGAAGGGACTGCAGCACCGCCCAAGTTTCGACTGAATCAAAGGCTTTCTCATAGTCCACAAACGCTAAGCACAGGGGCTGATTATACTCCTCGGTCTTTTGTATAATCTGCCGAAGCGTGAGGATATGGTCTATGGTGCTATAGCCTTTTCGGAAGCCGGCTTGTTCGGGCGGCTGGAAGTCATCGAGCTTGCGCGTGAGTCGATTGGTAATGACCCTCGAAAACAACTTATAAACATGGCTCAGGAGTGAGATGGGTCTGTAGTTCTTTAAAAGAGCTTTGTCACCCTTCTTGAAGAACAGCACCACCACACTCCTGGTCCACGACTCTGGAACGTCGCCCCCGAGGATAACGGAATTAAATAGCTTCTGAAGGGCTATTAAGACCGGCTTGCCGCCCGCCTTCAAAAGCTCTGCCGTAATTCCGTCATCTCCCGGTGCCTTACCGTTATGTTGTTTGAGAGCCATTCTGATCTCGTACAAGCTGATGTCCGGGATTTTTTCGGTATAGTGCCGAGTTAGCTTGGATCTGGGATCTTGGACCAAGCCGACAACAGGATTTCGGGATGATTTGTATAACTGTCCATAGAACCTTTCGACCTCTCCCAAGATCTCACTTTGGGATGAAATGACAGTGCCGTCATCGGTCTTCAGCTTAGTCATTTGGCTTTTCCCAATAGACAGATCTTGTGCGAACACTTTCGAGCCACGATTCCACTCTATCGCTTCTTTAATACGGAGCGTATTAAATCGGCGAATATCGCGACGCACAGACCTGGAGATCTGTCTATTTAGCTGCCTATGTTTGGACCAATCGGCTGCAGACTGCACCGTCATCTCTTTTCTCCTCTCCATGAGCTCGAGAGTCTGGTCAGAAAATTTTCTAGGTCTATTAACGCGGTGAGCCTTGAAAAATTTCGACCCAACCGCGTGGACAGTTTCCACGAACCTGTTGTTCATATCGTTCGGAGATTCGTACTCGTCCAGACATTGGAAGCGATTATGTAGTTCGAGTTGAAAGCTTTCGAGGTTCTGGTATTGGACAGATGTAGGTCGGAGTGTAGACTTCATCAAGCGTGACCGCTCGACTTTTGTATGGATATTCAATGTGCCTCGTACCATCCGGTGATCGCTCCCAGTTTTAATTCTGCTGATCACTGAGACATCATTGAATATCTGTCGTTTGTCTGACAAGATGAAATCTATCTCGTTTTTTGTTGAACCATAGGGGCTAATCCAGGTCTATTTCCTTTGTGGCTGCTTCCTGAAGAAGGAATTCATTATAAAGAGGCTTTCCTTCTCCAGAAAATCAGCCAGTTTCTGGCCCCTCTGGTTTCTCTGTCCATATCCATGTTTCCCCACTCTCAACTCATCATCACTCCCTTTGCCTAGTTTCGCGTTAAAGTCTCCCATAACCACCGTGAAGTGGGTTTTGGACGCGTGTATGGCTTTCGAGATGTCCTCGTAAAATGCCTCCACCTCGTCGTCGGAGTATGTCGAGGTCGGTGCGTATACCTGTATAACCTTCAGCGAATACCTCTTGGTAATTCTAAGTATAAGATACGCTACCCTTGTCGACACACTCTCGATCTTCTCCACGTTGTCTATGAGAGACTTACGAACGATAAACCCTATACCACCTTGGGACGGGTGATCGCCCTCCCGGTAGAAGAGCAAGTTTCCAGACTGGAGGATTATCGTGCCCTCGCCCTCTCTTCGCACTTCTGATAATCCTACAATGTCCCAGCGGATTTTGCTCAATTCCTCTTCCAGCTCGATGACCCTCTCGTCAGTCCTGAGTGTCCGAATGTTGTGTGTTACCAGGGCCAAGGGTCGTTTTTGTTGGTAGCCGGATCGCTGCCGGAGATTCCTCGCACCCCCCGCTCCACCACTACTGGGCCCGCCACCAAAATGAGCCCGTAGGGTACCGGAGCCGCCGTGACTGGAGGCCATTTTTTTGTTGTACGCCATTTTTAAAAAGGGGATATTGCCGTAATCGCCACGCTTGGCAGGCGGGTTGGCGACCGCAGTATGGATGTTTTACGTTTCCCAGGAGAGAGCTGCTGCCCACTCTCCTGGTGAACCCTCAGCCGATTTTTACGACTCCCACGGGCAAGTAAGGGGTGGCGACACATGTATTCTCAAACCGTCGCCACACGGCCATAATACTTAAAGGTCCTAAATAAATAAATAGCTGCAACAGCTACGGTCTCAATATCCATTTCGCGTGCGTACGTATTGCGTCCGTCAAGAGTCAATACAGACTGATCGACCTACAGACGTGTGGACGGCGCACAGAGATCCATCCGCGGATGCATCTGACGACGTCTGCGGACGCATCTACCGACGTGTAGTGGGGGCTTAATAAATGGGAGCAATAATTTAAAATACTTATTAATTGTTTTGTTATTTGAGATTAAAACATTAAAATAATATTCATAATGGCGTATAAAATATTAAAATGTATCTAAGCATTTTTAAAGATATTCCAGTATAATAAATTATCACTTACGAAAAATAACTGTCACATACATTATGTATGTGACAGTTATGTTATAGTATCTAAAAATTAAAATAACTCAAGAAATTTTCTGAAAGTAAACTAGTAATTATGTTCTTTGTAAAAGGCAATGTATAAAAAACTATTCAGCTACAATATGAATAGCCCACTTGAAGGTTTATTTCGTGAAATTTAGTTAGTGATATATTGGTTAAATAACGTGTCCAATCTAGTTGATTTACACACCCAATAATCTTAACCGTCACGCTACACCCGTCAGGTGTCAAGAAGTACCGTACCCGCCATTGTCACGTATAGCACAATGAAAACGCTTTATAGTGTATTCTAGCAATAGACTAAATTTGAAATTGCTATTTCAATAAGTTTTATGTAGTGTATTTTCTAGATTTATTATGTGTTTTAGATGTAATTTTGCCAAATTAATAATGTGTTACATTTTTATGGAACTTTAGCGAAGCCAAGAGGATGTTCACAGTTTTGACAGGTATGTATGTTGACATTGTTCATCTCATCGTCATCTCATCTCGGCTCATATACGTCTCACTGCTAGGCTCGAGCCTCCTCCACGGTGGGAGGGAATTTGACCTTATACTGGCCAGAGAGGTTGCTATAGGGTTTTGTTTCGAGTTTTCCTTCTCTTGGGTAGATTTCACATGTATATTTAATCCCTTAGTGGACTTTTACGACACCCAGGGTTAAGACCACACGGAGATGTTATGTTTATTGTTCATCTGTTCCCTTATAATCCCAAACTACTTATCATAACTTAAGAAATAAAATAATAAGGTGTTATTTGTGGGTTTTAATTTGCCGACATTAATATTTATCATGTCATGTTGGGTAGCAAATAAAATATATTTGAAATATCTATATAAGTATTACTGACTGATTTTCTTATATTCGCCCGTTAATTGTTTATTTGTTGATTAGAACTTCAATAGCGATTTTTAGAGCATAGGCGTGATCGTTAAGGCCGTTAAAGATAAGTATGGCGGTTAACACTCGCTCTGAGCTCTAAAGTTCAGACTTTTTTATTTTACCTAAAATACGTTTTGAAGTCAGTCATATAGAACGACTTTTGCCTTTAAATGAAATTGGGCACACACTTATTTAATGACTGGAGCTAACAATGTGGACATGGATGGCTTGCGGAGGGCCATTATTAATGCGTTAAATTCGATTTTTATTATCATTTATTTAGTTTAATTATAATATCAATCATATGCACATAGTTCTTCACTGTGATATATTTCGTGCTTAGGATTATTCTACATTGCAATCGTCAATTACTCGCAGTAGTATTACAATTTAAAGATTACATTTAATTTATAATGAAATTAAATGTAATCTTTTTCAGAATTCTGAGAGATAATTTTTGCACGTATATACGAACTGTAAGCGAGAAGCGAAAAAATGACAAATTAAGGTCAAACAGACAATGAAACAGGGTGGGCACTGTCATCCAACGCCTGTTTTCCTTGGCCTCGAGTCAAATATTGCATCTGAAAATTGAAATGTTCTTTCATAAAATTTTGAAAAGCTATTGTGTCATGCTATTAAGATTCATTATTATTTCATTACTTTAATACCGAAAATTACATGTTTATCCGTAGTAAAGAACAATAACATTATTATTCACTACAAAAACCGCTTAATAAACTAATAAACCAGTTTTTATAGCCCGAGCGTAATGCATTCGATTCCCATACAGAAGTCATTTGAGATTTTTATAGCTATAGCCCTTAAAAGGTGATTGTTGTCTTTTTAAAAATGCTGAGGACCAAACTCATCATGATCAAAGGCTCTACTTTCCTTTGCTGCTAATCCACATAAAAATATAACAGTAACAGTTAACATTTTAATTATAACAAAAAGAGTGATAAAAACGGAAATATATAATACATTTTATATTTATTGGATACATAATACAATCCAATTACATATTTTGATGACAAGATAATTAATTTCACTTAGATATATTATCAATTAAGTAATAGTTGTGGGTGGCCATTAACTCGCACATAATTCAGAGAGATTTGGCCTGTATTTTCGCAGATACCCATATCAATGAGAGCTTGTGGGTCTGTGGCGTGTTGTTAATGAAGAGGATTGTTTTACTCAGTTCAATCAAATGTAATCTGTATGTGAATGCATAAGCGATGACTGTTTGATTGTCAATACGTGGAATTGCAGATTGAAGTTGCGTTTGGAATTCACATTAATGTTGTTTTCCATATTGGTTATCTGCATAATATCAATGTTGTTTTAGTGACTTATTGAACAAAGAAATAATCATCCATCAAAATTGGCTCATTTTCTCACCACTACTATGGTCGTCAACTCGTCTGTCACGCATGAGTACAGCACTGAATAGTTAGATAACACTCATTTGTTGGGTAGGCTTACATCTAATAGTGGTTACCAGAGAATTAAGGATGTTGGCGTGTGGTGACGGAGTACGATTACAATTCACCACTCCCTATTTTGTCCTTGGATATGCAAGAGGACACGAAAAAAAATCCTAAGTCAATTTTCCTCCTATTGTTGAGGACATCCAGCTATGGAGCAAATATTAGCCGATATAACATGAACAGAATATAACAATCTGAACATAGTAACGACTATAAAAATAAACTAATATAACCTTTTATCATCTTTTTGAATGAACTATAAGCAAATACATTGAAAAAGCTATTGTAAAATTTAATGACTACATCCGCTTCCATTTAACTCACTATCTAGTATAGTGCCCGATAAAAGCAGCATTGTAAATAGTTCGACACTAGCTAGCAGACTGTGATCTCAATACGGAAATAGAGGATGCGATAAAGCGTAAATATTTTAAGATACATACTTTAGACTTTGTACCTTCCGATTTCAATGCATAAAATCTATCGGGAGATTTCCTTGTTATATTATTATTTGTACAATTCGAATGCTGTTCAAATGTTTGTAATGTATGTTTAGTAGAATGTTTTATATTAATATTGAGATAAAGTGAATATCATTTCAGCTTACCTATATACGTCACACCATGTTACATTATTTACTTGCTTTTAATAAACAATTACGATGGTCATTTATCTTATATCTTTAAACGAGGAACTCTTTGTCTATATATATACATATATTTATATATTTTTAGTCAGGATAAAGAAACGGCTCCAACGATTTTGATGAAACTAGGTATACTAAAAAATCGATCTAGCTAGGTTTTATTTATAGAAAATGTTGTTTCGTCGATGTTTTTAGCAAAACAATACAATGACATTAAATTTTAAAGGTATATGAATTCAAATTTCGCCGTCAACGTCAAAAGTTGGGAAGTTGTCCAGTTTTCTTTTTATTTTGTTTTGGCATTCAAACAGCGTGAGATCGAATCTCGGTGTTATTATTATTCTCTTTTTGTAATTTTTGATATTTTTTTCATTATGTTGTTTTTATTTTTTATTAATATATATCTAAATAAGTTCGGCAAAAATACAACAAAAATATACCTTAATAAAAATATAAGCTCGGTCAACCAGATATTTAATCGATAATAAATGAATAAATAAATATTCATGTAACATCAATGCAAGAAAAACTCGAAATAAAACTCTATACAGACACGTGTGACCAACATAGTGTAAGTAGTAGACCAATATAGTAGGTCAAATTCCTCTTCATTAAAGAGGAAGACTCGAGTACACCACTGGACCTTACGGTCTAATATGATTATGATTAAATAATATGGTACATAATGTAGGTAATATCTCTGTCAAGGAGTATAGGGACAGTGTTTTTTTGTTTTTTGCAGTTTTTACTCCGGACGCATGACGTCCATTCCATCTGGAATGACGTACAGTCAGCGCGCGGCTCCATAACCCACCGTATTCCCTCCCGTTTGCTATTGGGCCGAGAACTGACATTGAGTTCCTGAACGTCCGTGGTCAGCTCGGATAATATCGCCACGTTATATCGTTCATTTATATGAAGGACCAGCAGCCCGCCCTCGCTTCGCTTCAGTTCGATTCGCTTTACCCGCATAGTTCTCGTTCCCGTGGGAATACCGGAATACAATATAGTATTACGATCTCTAAAGTGTTCGACATAATTGTATCATTATGATATTAATAATAAGGTGCTTTGTATTTTTATATTTTTCAAGTAGCGGTGTTCCAATATTTTTGGCGCTTGGAGCGCAGTCGATCGACGGGCAAGTTAGAGAACAGTACGCTGCATTGTAGAATGTCGTGTTTGACATTCAATTATTGTTCGTTTAGTGTAATAGTGATTAAATGTGATATCAGTGGTTTATTGGTATGGTTGAATAATATTTAATATTAGTCCGCGAAAGTGTAATCAATGTGAGTCTAACAATAGCCTATGTTACTCCCTGATATTATAGATTTCCACTGGTGAAAGAATTTTTGAAATTTGTTCAGTGGTTCAAGTGTGAAAGCGTAACAAACAACCTTACTTTCGCATTTATAATATTATTAAGGATAGAAGCTAACCTGTATGATTACACTAAGCTTGAATCAGAAAGCAGGCTTAAACTTATTAATATCGCACTTTTTATATACATATTTCATATTTTGACTGCACAAATGGTGTAGTGTTTAAGATAGCGACCTACTTTGCCTGGGTCTTTGATTCAATTCCTATGCAGGACAATACTAATCCCGCAAAACAACGATTATTTCCGTTTTTTGATGGTGTTGTGTTTCAAAAGTAATAGTTTTAAAACAATTTAGGTATATTGTCAAATCCAAGATATAAGTTCTACTTTATAGGAATATCTTTAAAATATACACATTTGATTTATGAAACTCGATTTTTAAAGACGTTAATATATTCCTAAATCATTCCTTTTTGTTTTCGCGTATAGCGATAAATCAAACATCCTTATTTGTGTGAGCGAGCAATTTTCTATGTGGTGACAAAGTAAAAAAGACTTATATGGTTTTCTCTTGGATGCCATTGTATAAACTGGATTAAATTGATATTGAACCACACGAGCAGCACCAGCTTTCAAATAAAAAAATAATCATCAAAATCGGTTTATCCAGTCGAAAGTTCTGAGGTAACAAACATTAAAAGAAAAAAAAAAAAATAAAATAAAAAAAAAAAAAAAAACACGAATTTAGAAGCTCCTCCTTGTCGGTTAAAAAATACAATTCACCATCCCTTATCTTGCCCATGTGCATTGTAAAAGATGAATAAGGGATTATAATAAGCATATAACATTTATGCAAGAGAAGGAAAACTCGAAATGAAACCCTATCTCAACCCGTCTGACCAGCATGGCATAGTAAGGTCAAGCTCCTATTGTGGAGGAGGCTCGAGCCCAGCAGTGGGACGCATATAAGCCGATACGAAAGGGATTATAATAAGCATATAACATCTATGCAAGAAAAAGAAAAATCGAAATATACTACCAACGTGATATAATAATGCCTAGCGTAATATCATCATCATCATCATCTCAGCCTATATATGTCCCACTGTTAATAGAAGTTCAATTATAATATAGTAGTAGGCGTAATATAGTAGTTCAATTTTCTTCCTTTTTAATACGCTTTTATTAGCTTCAGACGTATGTATGTTAGTATGTTAGTATGTAACGGAATCTTTGAACATGATTTTGACCCCCTTCAAAACGTCGGATTAACTCGAAATTTGGCATACTTATTAAGGACCGCGATGACAATTCAATATTTTAAACAGTTTGACCCGTTATCCTTATTAGAATAATCAGGATTAGCGAAAATTCAACTAAAAAATGAAAAATAAATAATAGTTCAAAAAAACTAAAAAAATTCATTTTTAAAGAAAATGCAACTAAAAAATTGAAAATATTTTTTTTTAAATTTGAATTAAGAATAGTGCATATAAGAAAAATATATTTATTGTAAAAAAAGCGTTTAAGATATTATCAAAATGATAATTCTTCTACTCATATCTCAATACAATATTTATAACTATTGACAACATGCACCCCACGCTTTTTTTACAACAATTTTTTTTTTCTTATATACGCTATACTTAATTCAAAGTTTTAAAAATTTATGTGAAAGAGGCTCCAACCACTAAGCTGTCACTGCCGAGTGGCACATATGAGGTAAGATGATGATGATACTAAAACAAATGCACAGATAGCGTAGGGGTTAAGATATCGACTTGCCGTGTCAGTGTCGCGGGTTCGAATCACAAGCAGCACAACACTTTGTGTGACCCACAAATTGTTGTGGGTCTGGATGTAATTTGTGTCCGTTATTTATAGGTTTGTAAAGTCCGCCGGCGTACAAGGCTTATTTCCTTAATGCAGATTGTCTTGAAAAAGGGAAAACTTTAATGAATACAAAAAAATATTTTGTTCTATTTTAATAAAGGTATAATCACAATAAATAAACATTAAATATCTTCATTCATTTGTAACTTCATTCGAAAAAAAAACCTCTGTAAGAATGAAACGAAACCGCTTTAGAAATGTTTTGTTAAAATTTACCGTCACAAAGTATTTACAGATTGTGGGTACTTTATTGGACGTAGACCTTCATAAATAAGACCCTCGTTTGTACCAGTAAGTAGACCTATGTAATATTCATTATCTTATAATTTTATATTCATTTTGAAACCGTTTTTGAAATGCTGAAATTTGTTTAGAAAAATTGGCAGATTATAATTAATACATGAATTCGTTTGTTTTAATATTCGGTATAACTTTATGAATTTATTTTTATTCGTGTATGAACTTTTTGAAATGGATCTACTTCGTCGCGTCGTCTCAGCTCATGCACGTCCCACTATTGGGCTCGAGCCTTCTCCTCAAAAGAAGCATAATTGACCTGCAATACCACGCTGGTCAGACACGTTGATATAGTTTTATTTCGAGCTTTCCTTCTCTTGCGCAGATGTTATATGTATGTTGTATCCCTTAATCTTTTACGATATCCACAGGCAAGATAGGGAGTGGTGAATTTTATTCTTACTCCATCACCACATTGAAAATGGATCTACTTATCTTTTTCTAATTCTTCAGTTTGTAAACATTCCATTTATCACAATTCCATCCTATTGAAGTTCAATAAATTTTCTCTAAAGATGGCCACGTCAATCAAGGTATAATATTTGTGTGTCGTGAGCCCAGATAACCAACAATACAACCTTCCTGCATTTTCTGAGCGATTCACCAGCATAGTTTTGGCTTAGATAGCACGCCTCTAATTTTTACTTATATTATACCTTAAATTTTTATTAATAATAATAATCTCAGCCCATATACGTCCCACTGTGGGGCTCGGGCCTCCTCCATAATGGAAGGGTAATTGACCTACTATACCACGCTGGTCAGACGTGTTGGTATAGGGTTTTATTTCGAGTTTTCCTTCTCTTGCATAGATGTTATATGCGTTTTATATCCCTTAGTCGTCTCGTACGATCACCCACGGGTAAGATAGGAGGTGGTGAATTGTATTCTTAATCCGTCACCACACGGACATAAATTTTTATTACCTAACTTCAATTACTACCGTGTGATTATGTAGTAAGAATACAATTGACCGCTCTCTTTCTTGCCCGCGAGTGTCGTAAAAGACGACTAAGGGATTACAATATGCAGATAACATCTATGCAAGAGAAGGAAAACTCAAAGTAAAACCTTACGCCAACCCGCCTGAACAGCGTAACATACTATAACGTCAATCTCCCTCCCATTGTTGAGGATTCCATCAGTGTTCCACTGAGTAGTATTAGTAATAGCATAAGAGTTATGAGTATTTTAAATAAAACTACGGATTTTATCGCGTTTGTATTTGATTTTTGATTACCCGACGTTTCGAACACTTTGCAGCGTTCATGGTCACGGGCGAACTAAGAAGTCTCACGTCCAACAAGTTGCAATTGCAGAAAATTTATAATTATGTACCCGATACAGAAATTCGTTATTAAATATTGACCCACATTTTGATACAAATTTATTGCCAGTGTAAGAAGAAAATAATTCTATTTGAAAAAATTATATTGTTTATGGTTAGTAATTATTGAACATTACAAATAATAGTAATTATATTTAAAAACCTAATAATCTAGTATATTACCGCCGGATCGAAACACGGCCACACTAAAAAAGATCCGGCAAGAAAACTCAGGTGACATGTCTGATGTTTACGCGAGTATTACACTCGTGTAAACATCAGAAATCTTCATATATTTATTCAAATTTAAATATTGATTATCTTCAGACTAATTTGGCTCATAAAAACTATGCAAAAATAATAAATGCACAGTTTTTATTTCACTTTTAGGACCTTTGATGCAATAAGGTTGTTATTGTCATGTAATGAAACAATTACAGGTTCTATGCTGCTAGTGTCAGGATTTAGACCAAAAATTTTTAACTAATCAAACTATCAAACAACCTATCCTGAAACACATGTTCAATAATTAACAATCGTCATCATCATCACTTCAGCTAGTCAGACGTGTTGGTATAGAGTTTGCTTAGATGTTATATATATATATATATATTAATCCCTCATTCGTCTTTTATAACACCCACGGGTAAGAGAGGTTGAGGTTGATGAATTGTATTGTTACTTCGTCACACGGAAAATAATTGACAATGCCAATTGTAATTTTTAAATTCATTACCTTATTTTTTTTTAATTATTTTTTTAATATTTATATTTTTTTCAACAGCAACAATAAATTTGAAAATGTCTTATATTGTTTTGTCATTTGTTTACCTGTTGGCCGCAGATGACTTTAATAGCTTTTCCCAGACTATGGGTAAGCGCTGTGGGCTCTCAACACAGAGGAGAAGGTTTCATATATAAGTAAGTTATATATGAAACGTTAAGTTTAAGTTAGGTAACACAAATTGAAGAAATAAAATAAGTAAAAATTATGAGGCGAGCCATCTAAGGCAAAACCACACAATGCTGGTGTGGAAGAGTTCATACATAATTATATATTTTTCATAGTACAACACACAGCTTGCCTACAGACAAGTGAATAAATAAATTGTGCGTTAAAATTCTGTAGGTACATACCTATAGACATTCCTATAATAAAACACACGTGTATATCAAGCTTAGATGTCGTAATTGTCAAGATACCTATAGTACCAGTATTGTATTGCGAGTCTCATGCTGCAGAATACTTTGTGCCACCCACAAAATGCGATGACTTGCGGCACTGAAACGTGGTCTCTAAATGTCAGCCTCGTAAAAAAGCTCAAAGTCGCTCAGCGTGCTATGGAGAGGGCTATGCTCGGTATTTCTCTACATGATAAAATCCGGAACACGGAAATCTGTAGAACAACGGGTGTAACCGATATAGCCCGCAGAATTAGCACGTTGATATGGCAATGGGCAGACCACATCGCTCGTCGAACCGACAACTGTTGGGGAAGAAAGGTCCTTGAGTGGAATGCCATCCATTTTTATATTGGTATAATGCCATAATCGCCGCGCTTGGCAGACGGGTTGGCGATCGCAGTAGGTGTTGGTGTAAGAAGTTTTCCCAGGAGATAGATGCTGCCCATTCTCCTGGTGAGGCCCTCAGCCGATTTTTACGACTCCCACGGTCAAGCAAGAGGTGACGACAATTGCATTTTATCCCGTCGCCGCACTTATTTTTGTAATACCTACGTGCAAATAAAGATTTGTAATATTTGTATTCGCTACCACATAGTCACATAAGTTACTTCATCATCATCATTCAGCTGATAGAGTTCACTGGGCACGGACCCCTCCACTATGGAAGGGAAATTGACCTACTATACCATGCTGGTCAGACGTGTTTGTATAAAGATTTATTTCGTGTTTTCCTTCTCTTACAATGATGTTATATGCATATAACCCTTATTTGTCTGTTACGACATCCACGAGCAAGGTGAATTATATTCTTATTCTGTCATCACACGGATTAATCCTTACTAATATTATAAATGCGAAAATAAATTTGTTTATTTGTTACGCTTTCACGCTTAAACTACCGAAGCGTTTTGATTAATTCTTTCACCAATGGAAAGCTATAATATCAGGGAGTAACATAGGCTATATTTTATCCCGGTATTTCCACGGAAACGGGAACTACGCTGGTAAGACGACTGAAACCAAATCGAAGCGAGGGCGGGTTGCTAGTATTAAATAAAATTTAATAACATACGTTACTGTTAAATAACATTTGATCACTCGATTAAACTATAAACTGATATATTCGTTAAAGATCCTAAAATAATATTGATTATTTGATCGCAGCTAACGGACCATCATCTAGCGAGAGATAGGACGGTGCCGTTAAAATCGCACGCCTGAATGTGTTTCGTGACAGTGAGACGTAATACGTACCTGAATCAGTATGGAGCTAGAGAAACTGAATGTGACTTTATTATTATTTAATGATTTCTGATGTTTACGCAAGTATTACACATCTATACCAATAAATAAAATTGGAGTGTCTGTTTGTAATGTCAAAATAGTAGGCTTTTTTCATGCTCACACGGTTATTTGCACGACACCTATGCCTAAAATAGCAATTAAAAAATTTTTGTCTGTCTGTCTGTCTGTTTGTTCCGGGTAATCTTCAAAACGGCAGGACCGATTTTAAAAATTCTTTCACCAATGGAAAGCTATAATATCAGGGCGTAAACTAGGCTATATTTTATCCCGGTATTCCCACGGGAACGGGAACTACGCGAGTAAAACGACTATAACCTATAACCGAAGCGAAGCGAGGGCGGGTTGCTAGTTTTAAATAAAACTACTTTACGGATTTTATCGCGTTTGTTGCGGCTTAGTGAACTGTATGGGGCACCTTACGCCAGCAACATAACGACGTGGGCTTGCCGAAGGACCAGCGGGACGCCAATCCCACTAGTGGGACTGATTCCCACAAAATGGGGGTTTGTTCGGGGAATATGGGAATCAAGAGGAGACCTTACCTCGTCTTTCCTGTGCTTTGGTGGTGCTGCAGACTTGCCGGGCTGAAGGTGGTGTTCACGACGAGCTAGGTTGGGCTGAATGCGGGCACTGAAGTTATTGTCTATTTAATATGTGATCACTACTACAGTATATACACTACAGTATATACACTAGGCTGACCAACGTGGTACTTTATTTCGTGTCTTTAAAGCGGAACTAGATAGTGCGGGCGCCACGGAACCGATACGTCACAAGAGTCTTTCGCGAGTGTGTCAATACTAGAATGTCAAAATGGCGGGGCGCACGCTGTCGAACGAATGTAGGCGAACGTAACCAAATATTGCTCTTCAATCAGACGTCACGCGATTGGCGTGAACAGCGTTTGTATTTGATTTTTGATTATCCGACGTTTATTCGAATTTCAAAATTTCAGCAGTAACGATGACTTGTTGGACGTGAGACATCTTAGTCGGCCCCTGACCATGAACGCTGCAAAGTGTTCGAAACGTCGGGTAATCAAAAATCAAATACAAACGCGATAAAATCCGTAAAGGAGTTTTATTTAAATTGTATTATTATTGTGAAAGTGATTTTTTGAAATGCAAACTTCTTTAGCATCGTTGTGATTTAAAAGTCGATGAAACAAAAATGCGTCAGTAAAAAGAGACAGACACATAAATTCATAAGATTTAAAGTGGGCGAAAATGAGATAGGAAGCATTATATGGTGTTTATTATATTTGTTGTACGTGTATTAATACGTGTTTGTGCGAGCATGCGTAATACAAAGATTGTACAAAATTTCTGAAGGTTTCACTTCTATCACGTGTGAATTGCACATTTGTTTTCTTTTTCTTTCTTTTGAGCATGTAGTGACAGATTAAGGACTACAATTCGCATTTTGAAATTCACCCATCTTGCCCGTATATGTCGTATACAAGGTAGAGATGACCATACGACAATAATTTTAATTTAGAGTATCTGATGACTTGCCCAGCCTGTATAGAAACATTGAAGACAATATGTCGTATAAACTATACCACAGCACATTACTTTGTATTGTATTGATATTTCAAAATACTCCTATACACTATTATTGCCGGTGTTTTCATTTATTGTCGCATTATCATCACTTTGTATATGAATATATTTAAAATGCCTGTTAGTAGGTTTAGAAAAGATGTAATGGAAAAGCTTAAAAATCATTGATATTAATTGATTAAATGATTAAATTACATGAAGGTATATGTTAAACTCTTATATTTATATTAGTAAGTTTGTTATACTTTATCATCTAGAATTTTATAATGATAAAAAAATTACTAAAATAGCCTATGTACTCAACAAGTCAGCTATAACATAGTTTATCATAATATGTGGATAACGTAGTGAGCATCATTTGGCTTCTTAATATTTATTTTACTTAGTAATAAAAATGTGTATCTGTTTATTTTCTCTAAATAAATAAATAAAAACGACTAAGGAATATAGTATAATATGTAATGTCTGTGTAAGAGAAAGAAAGCTTGAAACAAATCTTTATAACAATCTGTCTTGACTAGTATGGTATAATAAGGTCAGTTTCTATTCTATTGTGGAGAAGGCTGGAACCCAGGAGTTGGACATAAATTGGCCGAGATGACGAAAACTTTTCTTAATTAATAGATTCAAAACAACGATATTTTTTGCCATACCAGGAGCAGAGCCAGGCCGTTGCCTACCGTGGAAAATTACTCTTTTTAAACCTCGAAGATCATAACGCTTCCAGGTGAAATAGATGAAAACTTTTTTTTTAGGGTGGGCCATGGTCAGCGCACGCGCCGCCCGGCTCCATCCGGGGCGACATAGGGGCGGCACGCGGCCCCATGACCCACCCGTGGCACATCGCCTTCGTCGTTGGGCCGACCACCGATGCAGGGTAGCTTGTCTTCAGTGGTCGGCCCGACGGAATACCCCAGTTAGGCCAGTTACGGGGTACCCTTTCCTCTCGACGTTCCCCCTCGGGGACGTCGATCGCCGTCACGCCGTCGTGTCGTGGAGGTGTTCCTCCCACACGCGCTCCGCCGCCTCCTTCCGCGAGACGACTGCCTCGCAGAAGGCGGTGACCGCGTCCCAGTTCCTGATGCTGCTGAGCAACTCCCTAGCGATGGTCTCAGGTCGGCACCGATGATTGCAACGAGATCACGGCGCTGCTCAGCCCACACGGCACAAACCTCGAGTGTGTGCTGCGCCGTGAAATAGATGAACCCTGCTACGATGTCGAATGGTACGTTGGTAAAATGGTGACGACGGTACCAAGTCACGGTTACCTGTGATTTTCAAGATGTCACCGGCCATCCTAGAAGGCAGTCATCCTACGCTGTGTCGTCCGGTTCGTGGTCGCCACTTGAGAACCTTTCAACCCCAACGGTTGCTGGTTAAATAAGCGATGTGACCTGTCCATTGTTATTACAACGCGCTAATTCTTAGAACTATATCGATTACACCCGTTCTTCTGCGGATTTCTATATTCTGAATATTATCACGTAAAGAAATACCGGGTATAGGCCTTCCCATAGCACGTTGGGTGACTTTATGCCTTTTTATGAGCCTGACAATACAAAAAAAAAATGAATTTAAAAATTGTTATTATTCCTCATTAATACTGAAGAACCGACTGAAGGATATCATCTCTAAACAAAACCCCAAGCCAACAACACGTCTGACCAGCGTGATAAAGTAAGTCAGTCTCCTTTTCATAGTGGGGGAGGCCCAAACTCAACAGTTAAGGGCCTGAAAAGAAATACAATATTGTATGTTGTATGTAAGGACAGAGTTAGAAAACAATATACAATAAATACATCTTCTTTTCCCGAGAGAGTCATAAAACTTGATTACGAAATATAAGCAATGACACTGAAAGAAAAGAAAAACTTAAAATGAAAATCTATCTCCAAAGTTTATTGTGATGTTGTTAGTAGACCAATTTCTCTCACCACATATAGGTAAATAGAAACCTCAAAGCAAATTACTTTTGTTCATCATTTTCTCAAAGCATCTAAAGTTCCATTGTGGATCATCAAGATTCTAGTTGCCTAATTTACCAATTAGCTTGTGCTTGCTTGGGTTAGTAAATACAAACCCGTCTAGATTAAACCTTGTAAGCTTAGAATAATAACGTATAAAAGGATAGTGTCAATACTATGAACGTTCGAAACATGAATCTCAAAATACTAACGTACACACGCACACCACTATACAAATTATGAAATCAAATTTTGTTTTTATTAACATAAATGGTCGAAATACTTTTAAAAGTAATGTTAAAAACCTTTTTAAGTTTTTCAAATGTGTTATGACACCATTTGAATGCACAAACCGTCATAATTACCTATTTATTTTTTAAGACTTGCGTACGTACGTGCAGTACAAAGACTTGTACATTACGGAACAGTTCCGGCGTAAGCTCCATTAGGCTCCAATTGAAATGCTTCACTTTTTGCGCGCGAACTTGCCTTCTATACGTTATTATTCTAAGCTTGTAAGTTTAAATTAAACCTTGACATAAAATTATTTCAAGATTTAATCTAAACTATAATACTAAAGTGTTCATTTGCTTAAACATCCTAATCTCAGGAACTACTGGTTCCAATTAAAATATTCTTTTAGTATCAGATAGCCCATTTATCAAGTAAGGCTATATAACCTCACGCTATGACATATTGAGCAGAGCATTAATGAAAAATGTTGCAAAAAATGGAAAAAACATTCCTTCTGAGAGCCTGCGTAGCCAGCAAGTTTTATATAAAATACTATGTATTCAATGTGACAATATAAACCTATATTATGTTATTTAATTTACATTTCCCACTTAAAGATGTAAAAAATAAAAACACCTTATATACATACACTCTATATATATATATATATATATATATATATATATAATACATATTATTATCTATACCAATAATTAAAATTGGAGTGTCTGTTTGTAATGTCAAAATAATAGGCTGTTTTCATGCTCACACGGTTATTTGCACTATACATATGTCTAAAAGTCACTTTAATTTTTTTTTGTCTGTCTGTCTGTTTGTTCCGGGTAATCTTCAAAACGGCTGAACCGATTTCAAAAATTCTTTCACCAATGACAAGGTATAATATCAGGGCGTAAACTAAGTTATATTTTATCCCGATATACCCACGCGGGAACGGGAACTACGCGGGTAAAACGACTAAAACCGAAGCGAAGCGAGGGCGGGTTGCTAGTAAAGGAATAAATTTAATCATGGACTTATTTAAATTCGAATAATACATAATTTGGATACCAAATATAAGTACCTGTATTTAAAAGATAATGTTTACAGTACAATTAGACACATCCATAAAATCACTCATCCGTGTAAAGAGCATTTCATATCGGAGTCTGAAACGCGTCGGCATTTTCCGAACCTCCAGGGAGGGCTACGTGACGAGCTTTCACTCCTAAAATATTTGTACTATTCATCGCCGCCAGTATTAAAATGTTCGCTATTCGGCCCCGCTCTTTATCACACTTTATTTTTTATGATACTGGGCCTGTACCTACTTATGAGGCTTATACTGCGAATCTGTAACTCGGAATGTTCTACCGTCATGTCAGTAGCGTTATAAAAATATTTTCGGTGAGTACGTAGCCGGGATACGGCGATTAAACCTTTGTTTTATTTATTTTTTCATTATCTTTTTTACTGATATGCGTTTTTCACGAATCCTTTTTTATTTTGATTTTTAGTGTGATGTGTGAATTATTATAATAAAAGCGTTGAGTTAACTTTTCGCGTAATATTTTTCTTTTAATAAATAAGTAAACTAAAAAATTAACCGCTCGATATTGCCAGCTTTGAATAACAGTGATATTTGTTGTGTGCATGTTATAGTAGGTAAATTTCCCTCCCAGTGGAGGAGTTCTAAGCCCAACAGTGGGACTTATGTGGGCTAAGATGATAATATGGGATTCTGGATTATCAAGGATTCAGTATATTTGGGTGAAATGAAACCGAACCATAGCATATCCCCATAAGAAAAAGCATTAAAACATGGCAAAATAAAATATTTATTTGACTTTAATAAAAAGGTACCAACTATGTATTGGTTACACAACAACTCCCGTATACATGTACGTATAGTTATTTTTATTTGATGTGATAATTTATGTTTGTTTTCAATTATAAACAACTAGAACTTTTCACTTCAGAACATGATTAAAGGGCTATTGTCTGCCACCTTATCTCAATAAAGTTTACAGATGACTCTTTGGTATCAATAGCGGTTTGCCGACTAAAGAGAATGAACTCTCTAAAAGCTATTAAAGTGATAAAGGGATTCGAGGAGCTTGTTTGTTTTAGTAACAATACATTAACTTCAAAAATAAGTATATGTCATACACAAATTTATACTAACAATAAGTACTACTAATGGTGAGCCGGTTTTTTTTTGTTCGGTTATACTGCGAAAACTACTGAACCGATCAGAATAATATTTTTACCATAATATGCAGCGTGTTTTGGAGAAGGTTTAAGTATTTAATATGTTGATAATTACTTATCAGAAACCTATATTTTTTTTTTTACTTAGAAATAATGATTTTTACTGTAACTAATTTTATTGTATTGGATTGTCATTTTAATTGACATTCAGTGAATCGAGAAATGTCAAAAAATATTTAAATATTTATAATAACTAGTGGTTTTTTTTTTTTTTTGGTGTAGGCTGCGGTTGGCGCGCTCCTCGCACCACTCCGTCCGGGGCGACAGAGGGGCGTAAACACGCAACACCCGCAACCCACCCGAAAACCACCTCGCCTTCGTCGTTGGGCCAACCACCGGAGCAGTGTTACTTGTCATCAGTGGTCGGCCCGACGGAATACGGGGGAATACTATTGGGGTACCCTCCCATCGACCGACGTCCCCACATCGGGGAGGACGTCGGTCTTTTCTCACACGGTGGCCTCTCGATGGGTGACGAACTAATCCCCGGTCACGTCACCCGCGGCCTCAGCTAGGGCGGCATGAGGCGCAGGTAGTTGCGCCTACGCCGCCCCAGTCGCCGGCGGCGGATGTCCTCATTGAGGCTGCGCTCCTCGCGCAGGCGATCCGCCGCCTCCTTCCGCGAGATCACTGTCTCGCAGAAGGCTGCGACCGCGTCCCAATTCCCGACGCTGTCGACCATCGCCCTAGCGATAGCCGGCAGCGTCAGGTCTGCACCGATGATTGCGACGAGTTCACAGCGCTGCACTGCCCAAGCCGCGCAGGCCTCGAGCGTATGGCGCACCGTGTCCTCGTCGCAATCGCAGTGATGGCAGGACGGTGTACTCTCCCTCCTTACGACCTTATGCAGGTATTTGGCGAAGCACCCATGCCCCGTCAAAACCTGCACTAGTCGGAAGGAGAGCACCCCGTGCCGCCTCTCCAACCACTGCACCAGCACCGGCCGGAAGGCCTCCACGGTTCGCATCCCGAACCGAGGCCTCTCCAGCTGGACTGCCCAACGGGCAATGACGTCTCGGCGGGCGTCGACGCGCCAGGCGGTGAGCTCCCTTAACGAGATCACACCGCCCTCCGCTCGCACCCCCGTCACCCGCCGATACAATCCGACGAGCATTTCCGCCTCCAGGTCCCACGGGGGAGTCCCGGCCAATAGGCACGCTGCCTCCGTCGCCACCGTGCGGTATCCGCATATGGCCCTGATCGCCGTGACCCTCTGTGGTCGCCACAAGAGGGCCCTCAGACGGACGATCAGGGGCCCCGCCCACACCGGTGCGCCGTACAGAGCCATCGACCGATAATAACTACTGGTTGCCGAGTGGTCGAAATTCGGCCATAATTCATTTCAATAAATTTTTCTTTTTCACAATTTTCTTTTAATTTTATTTGTGTATAATTGTATATTAATAAAGCTGTATTTCACTAATAACTAATACATAAGTACAAATGTCTATTAGACATTGTCATCATAATTATGATTGTTTGAGATTTTAGCCGTAAACAAAAGTGTGCGTTGGTGAGCGTATGTATGTGTGTGTGTGTGTAGCGATTACAAAGTAGTGTGCGTAATGCCTTTTGTAATGTATTTAATGTATTTTTAATCCATTATTATATGAAATTTCAGTTTTATGCACTTCTACTCATTATAGACTTCACCTGTGCCAAATTTCATACTGTTCCATTCAAGTAATTTTCGTAAAAAGGGGTACAAAGTTTTTGCTTCACATATTAATATATAGATGATATTATTTATCCGTCATAAATGTTATTTAAACTAAATAATAACTGATGAATTAAAACTATATATGCTGGCTTAAACCTCATCGTTTGGTGGGAAATCGACCTTCTATACCACGCTGGTCAGATGGATTGGTAAAGGGTTTTATTTCGAATTGTCCCTCTCTTGCGTGGTTGTTATATGCATACTACATCCCTAAGTCTTAGGAATGGTGACTGTATTTTTACTCCGTCACCACATAGATTTTTGCTTACCTACAAACCACTTTCATTTTGATAAGGAATATAATGTGTAACTAGAAATAGTTTCGTTTGTGAAAGTCGAAATATAAATCGTCGTCGAAATCATCATCTCAGCCCATATACGTCCCACTGTTGGGCTCGGGCCTCCTCCATAATAGAAGGGTAATTGACTTACTATACCACGCTGGTCAGACTTGTTGATATAGGGTTTTATTTCGAGTTTTCCTTCTCTCCAATATATAAAACACATACAATATAACAATATAAATCGTCGTCGAAATATACAGGGTGACTGGTAAAAGATTGTACATATTGAAGGAAACGATAGATAATGGTCACAGATAACCAATAAAAATGTAAAAAGAGAAAAATATTAATTAACAACATAGTAAACATCAACAATATTAGTGTCGCAAGACTCCCAAAAATATGGTCACCCTATAGACTAGAGGTATCGGATCGTATTCGAGCTTAGTGCACAGATGGCGTAGTGGTTAAGATAGCGACTTGCAACGCCGGTATCGGCGGTTCGAATCCCCCACGCGGGACAACACTTTGTGATCCACAACTTGTTGTTCTGAGTCTGGATGTAATTTGTGTCCGTTAATTATTATTGTTTGTAAAGTTCCCAGCAATACAAGGATTATTTCCTTAGTGCATGGTGTTGTCTTAAGATTATTATTATAAATTATTATAGTCATTGAAAGGCATCAGTCATTTTTCCTTCATACTTTGATCCTGGCTTAGGACAGGCAAAAATACCTAGATAATAATAAACGTTCGTAACTGAATTTTTCAAAATAAATTCTTTATTTCTAATGTACTTAGATTAGAGGCAGTTGGTATAAATTAGGAGGCACCTTGGTGTTTCTGACGTATTTAAAAAGTGGAATCATACCTATGTACAGTGATTAAATAATAAATCTATTTACAAATTACAATTACGCTAATCCCAGCAATCAAAATTAACAAAATAATTGCTTACCTCTTCGCGTACGTAAATCACAATGATTTAGTGAATATGAAATTAAAAATTCATATCACTAATCTATCACTTTTTACAAATACGGTTAATAAAAGCGCGGGCAATCAAATGACTCGTAAATTAATAAATGAATTGGAAATGCAAAATGGCGAAATCGGCGCACGCGCTTTGACTGAGTACAGACGAACTGGCACCGCGGGCGGGACATTCCCTCAGAGGGGTGTGGGCAGTGGGGTGGAGGGCAGTTCGTCAAGGTGCGGGAGTAGGGCTATTTTATTAGCACTTATCAAGGTCACGCACTCGCCTAATTTCTTTTATTAATGCCGATTTTACTGCTAGAATTATTAAAAGTAGGTATAGGGATAATGTTATTAATCTACAAACAACCGTATGTTATGTTGGTTGTTTGTACGACGTCCAGCGTGGCGAGAGCGCCTGTCTAAAACAATACTTACAACATACCTTTCTTTTTATACTTGGGATCCTTCGACCGACCGACAACACTAACACTCACTTGATGCTTTTACGTTAACACTCACTTGATGCTTTTACGTTAAACAGTAATCACTGGCAAAACTCGCGGAACATAGTCGATTCACTAAAGTCTAGAACACGTTGAAATTGACGTGCATGTTTCATGCCACGTTTTGAAATGTTCCAAATAGTTTTGTGACGTAGATATGTACGTTAAAACTTCGAGTGGCTTCTCTTGTGCTAGCTTGCAGTTCCTCTTGGAAGTACTTCAAGATATGTCCTTCAAGGCTTACTGGAAAAGCGGTTTCAGCCACGTCCTTGAGGGTGAAGCAGAATATGAAATGGGCCATAGTTAAGCAACCGCCTGCAGTATTATAGCATTATCAGCACAAGATGCCATCAACCACTACATCGAAAATTTTTATTTACATAATATCAAAAAATAATAAACGTGCATAAAAACAATCCGACGAACGGAGCTACGCAAGGATTAGAAACACACTAGTACGATTAGGCCATCGCGGTCCGCGGATAACTAAAGAATTTTTTGAAGGATTCCCGTATGATGCGATAGGTAGCGATAGCCGTCCTGCGATCTGATTGGTCCGAGACGGTCTTGTCGGCTCGGACCAATCACCCAATAACTAGTTCAATATCGCTGTTACGTAAATTTTTAGTACAAGTGCGTTAACCTGTACATAGATAGATATACCTATAGGTAGGTATATTATCATCTGTGTCCAGGACTAAATATTTTTATAAGATAAATAGTTCAAAATTTAAGTACTATTTTTTTTATATATATTCGGTATCAGAATCGAGTACTGAGTAGCCTCCTTCAATATGTACAATCTTTTACCAGTCATCCTGTATATATTAGCCAGAAGAATGCCACGGAAGATTGATGATAATAAAAGCGATGAAATTATTATACAATCACAGTTAAATATTGTTAGTATAACCGGTAAAGAAACAATAATACCAAAACAATTTGGCTTAGCAAAACTATTAAAGATGGAAAATATTACTAACGTAAATAAAATCAGATACAAAAGTATATATATAATAATATATATATATATATACTAGCAGAACTGGCCACGCGTTGCTTTGGCTAATGTTTTTGTTATATTATATTTTATTAAACTATTTAAGTGGAACTGTAGGAGAACATCTGTCATGGAGGTCGTCATATTTTTTACAAATGGCTTCTATGTAAAAAAGCAAGTTAAAATCGTATAGGACACGTTTGTAGGTTTGACATAGCAGCGCCATCTATTAATTAATTATTCAATCCAGTCAACAGATATCACCATCTATTAAAATGATTTGGAGTTAACAGATAATTGTGAATGTCAAATAATAGATAAATAATTTGCAATAAAATAATATTGCGACTATAAATTAAGATGTAAGCTATCCTATCTTTCAAGTTGGATCAAACTGCACACGGTGTGCAAAATTTGATGAGCTCATTATTTTAATACATTAGCTGTGCACCAACTTTGCTCACGTGAAATCCCCTCTTATGTACATTGTTTACACTAAGATACGCTTTGTGGTATAAGCACACTCCCGGCTGATACTCAGCTACCGCAATCTATGTAACACGCAGCTGTGCTCATTGAGGTATCCAATTAACAAAGGCTACTAATTCTTATATTCGCATATTATATTCTTTAGTCATCGCAAGGTGGAGTGTGGTATATTGCATTCTTACTCCATCACCATATACAGGTTTTTACATAATATCTTTTATCATTATCATTATCTGAGCTCACAGAAGTCCCACTGTTGGGCTCGAGCCTTCTCTAGAATTGGAGGGCAAATGAGCTACTCTACGCGCTGGTCAGACTTGTTGGCATAGTGTTTTATGTTTTCCTTCTCTTGCATAGGTTTTATTTGAATATTGTACCCTTAGTCGACTTTTACGACACCCACGGGCAAGAGAGGGGGTGATCAATTGTATTCTTACTCCGTTATTACATGGAGATATAATATCTTTGATTAAAGTCATTCTTTTTTGAGCAATCAATAACTATCTACTATATAATAATATGCAAAAAGTATAAAAATATATAATACTAGCTGACCCAACAGACGTTGTTCTGTTCAAATAAAATAAAAGCAGCGCTACCTATATACCTACCGGGTCCAATTGTGAATCTAAACCATCCTCGAATCCTCTCGAACACACACAAAAAATTTCGTCAATATCGGTCCAGCCGTTTAAGAGTTCAGTGACATACACACGTACGCTAGAAATTTATACAGGATGTGTCGTAAATAGTGGTCCAGCGTTAAGGATTCGATAAACCAGATAATTTACTATAACAAATTCCATTTTTAACCATTTTTAGCCGAGGGTTCCGTAAATATTAATTTTTAGTTATTTATTTACCAAATTTCTACCTCTTGTAACAAATTTGGTTGTAGTTTTATCAAAAACCATTATATTTTCATTTTGATTACTGTTAATTACTGCTGAATACAAGAGCTATCGTTTATTAACATGTTATTTAATGAAGATTTAGATCTTCTGCAAAAAAAAATGATTGTACTCGAATTTTAACGGATTTTTTTAACATATCATGCTAATTCAAAAGCGATTTATGTAAAAAAAATGTACTACACTGTCAGTGCCCATTAATTTAATAATATGCCTATTTAATACCAATTTCAAAATGGTATCATAATACCAGATCCCTATAAAAAACAGCAAGATATCTAATTTTAATTGAAGAAAGTAAGATTTTCATTAAAATTAATTTAAACATTTTGTTGCATTAATTTTACAACAAAACGGATAATATGGTAATAAAACTTTGAAATATAATTTGAGTGTGACAAAACTGAAGTCCAAGAAGATATGTGGCTCCAGAACGATGGCTGTCCCGCTCACTATGCTGTTAGAGTACGAGAGCACCTACACACAGCGTATCCAAATAGGTGGATAGGACGCTTAGGTCCAATACTATGGCCACCGCGCTCGCCAGACTTAAATCCCCTGGATTTTTTTTACTGGGGTTGCCTGAAAGAACATGTGTACAAAGAAGAAATAACGTCCATTGATCACTTGAGGACTAGCATACACACAGCAGCTAGAAAAATAAACGAGAGTGGGTTTGCTCGGCGACTTAAACGGTCGTTTATTCGACGTTGCAGAGCATGCATAGCTGCAAATGGGGGCCATTTCGAGCACTTGGTGTAATTTAAATGTTAAAGAATAACAATAAATGATGTATGATGATGTATGACTTGTTTTTTTTCAATGCCTTGTTGTAATTTACAAGTTAGGTCTAGATCACTTTGCAACAATAGTAAAAAGTTGTCTTTTATAGTCGTTTTAACTAAAATTTCATTACTTGTTTTATTAATGGGATAGTAAACCTTTTAGAATCGGTATTAAGTAGGAATATAATTAAATAAGTAGGCACTGATAGTAAAGTTTTTTTTTTTACAAAAATCGTAAGTATTATAGCAATAAATTTTAAAATTAATTTTAATGAAAATCTTACTTTCTTCAATTAAAATTAGATATCTTGCTGTTTTTTACAGGGATCTGGTATTATGATACCATTTTGAAATTGGTATTAAATAGGCATATTATTAAATTAATGGGCACTGACAGTGTAGTGCATTTTTTTTACATAAATCGCTTTTGAATTAGCATGATATGTTAAAAAAATCCGTTAAAATTCGAGTACAATCATTTTTTTTTGCAGAAGATCTAAATCTACATTAAATAACATGTTAATAAACGATAGCTCTTGTATTCAGCAGTAATTAACAGTAATCAAAATGAAAATATAATGGTTTTTGATAAAACTACAACCAAATTTGTTACAAGAGGTAGAAATTTGGTAAATAAATAACTAAAAATTAATATTTACGGAACCCTCGGCTAAAAATGGTTAAAAATGGAATTTGTTATAGTAAATTATCTGGTTTATCGAATCCTTAACGGTGGACCACTATTTACGACACACCCAGTATATCTATACCAATAAATAAAATTGGAATGCACAAACCGTCATAATTACCTATTTATTTTTTAAGAGTTACGTACGTACGTGCAGTACGGTGACCTTGTATACTACGGAACGGTCCGGCAGCGGCGTAAACCAGCGATGAGACGACTTGCTTTTTTTTCAATTCGAATCAATCGAATTAAAATTACTATTGATTCGAATCGCAATTCGAATGGATTCGAATCGTCACATTCGTCACGTCAGCGTTATAGTCAAATTCGTACTCGTATGTCGAGTCATCTGCCTGTGAAGCCGAGTTGGCGAGTTATAATTCGTTTACATTATTATTCGAGCGAGTTTTTTTGGCGGATCGGTTTGCATTACGAATGAGTCGAGATTTCGAGATACAGCTGTGTGCTCAATATTTGGTTATGGAAAAGGGACTATTAGGTATATTAACTTTTAAACACGTAGATAATGACAATACTTTTTTTATTATTACGATTAAAATCATCATATCATAATGACAAAAAGTAAAAATAAAATCATATACATTTTTTTTTTAATAAAGTCTGATTCTAATAAGTTATTACCCGATAAATCAACTATAAAAAAAATAAATTCGTTTTTATACGTCACAGGTTTACTCATAATTAATAGCTATTATTATTAATTACGTAAACGAACAGTCAACAAAAGCAAGAAAACATTAAATCGCGCGAGGGACGAATTGTAAATTCTACCTCAAACGAATCGAATTGCATCCAACCAACTCGTGATTCTTAGAACATTTCGTGTATTTTCGTATTTTCTCACTCGTACAATTCATTCATACGATTCTTCGACTCCGTATTAGAGAGCGAATCAACGAATAGAAAACGAATCAACGAATGTCCTATCAAACCGAGTCGACTCATCGCCGCGCCGCCGCGGCCGCCCGCGCTACGAGTACCTACGAGTACGACACGAGTTAACGAATTGATTCGGTTTCGGTCAACGGTAATTCGAATGAACGTGTCAATAGTCTTATTCGAGTTATTCAAATTAAATGATTCGAATTACGCAACGCTAGCGTAAACTCCGTGAGGCTCCAATTTAAATGCTTCATTTTTTGTGCGCAGACTTACCTTCTATACGTTATTATTCTAAGGGTTATTTTTTTTATTATTAATACACTTACCTGTACAACGTAGGAACAAAATGTACGACAATTCGTTGTAACATGAAAGCATAACAAGTAAATAAATTCAAATTCTCATTTATAATAATAAGTAAGATAACACCTAATAGCTAATAATATTACAGTATATAAGTGTGTTTAAGCGAGATATAGCAGACATTATCTCCCTCATAAACATCCAAGTATGTGTTATCCGAGAGCATATAGTGAATAAATTACAGAAAACGACGTACTGTAGTTGGGTTTTGTTTAATTTTAAAATACATACGATAAAGTATGATTTAGAAGTGTAAATTACCTATTTTTATCTATACTTAATAAAAAAAATTGAAGTGTCTGTTTGTAATGTCAAAATACTGGTTTTTTTTTTCATGCTCACACGGGTATTTGCACGACACCTATGCCTAAAATACAGTCAATTTTTTTTTTGTCTATCTATCTGCCTGTCTGTTTGTTTGAGCTAATCTTCAAAATGGCTGGACTGATTTTAATAATATTTTACTAACAGGTAGTCTATATAAGGAGTAACTTAGGCTATATTTTACCCCCGGTATTCCCGGTAAGATATAAAGTTTGTCACCCTCTTTGAACTATTCATTGTGAGATGTGAGAGTTTTATTATCCATATGGAACAAATTGTTATTGACTTTCGCTTCAGTTCGTACAGCACTAAAATGTAATAGTTAGGTCAATAGATTTGTACCCTATGGCGTAAAACACCAAAAATGAAATTATATAGCGCAATGTATCAAACCTACAAAAATTGTAACAAGTAATTCAAGTGAAACAAACACGTGACTTTGTCGTTCAACTGACGTATAATATCACAGAACGTCGGAAATTACTTTCTTCTTCTTCGTCTTATTTAATGGTAATGAGCTACAAGAATATGAGCTATTGGTGCCAGAGTCGAGTATTATATTGATTATTCACGTCTTTAGTCTTAGTCTTTCAGTCAGTCGTTAGCATGATTTGCTGCTGATATCCAAATCATGCCTTCTCTGGGAATTTTGACAGAATATCAAAATGCACGCAATTCACTATTATATCATATTCACTACATTTCATAATTTTATCTGCATTATATTACATAAAATATCAGCAAAATTATTCAATATAACACTTCAAAACACTAAAATAATGAAAATAAGAATAATAAAAATAATAAAAGCGCTACGTGACATTTTGACATTCGCGTCAATAATCCTCGGAAATTACTTTTAAAACCTCACTAGCTATAGACATATATTAATAATTCAGATTTTTTTTCAATTAATGATATTTTATTTTCATCTTATAGCTCGGCTTCTGCAAAGTCACGGTCCATCAGCACGACAAGTCGTTGCATTTAATTAAATCTAATTGACAGCTTCCCTAGGAGTTTTCGTAGAGTCATGAATATAGACATAAAACACTGTTAAATAAAATTATCTATCTTTAGCACCTTCAATGCATTACGTTACAAGATCATGCTTTCATGTTCCCGCCAAAACGTATCAATTTTAGATGTTATTCATTTCATAGGCAACATTAAAAAAACACTATAATCAACCCAAAAGCTTATTTACTTTATATATTTTTTGTTTCTCTGTTCAGGAATTTAGATTAAAATGGTAAGAGTGCACAGGGAAAATTTTTACTCAAACTTTTAACCTCATGCTGCGTCTGTAGGATTTTTAATCTAGATAAAAGGCTCAACGAAATTTTTGAAATAGCTAAAGTGTTACAAGCTTAACAAAGGGTAGATTGAGTAATAATTTACATGGTAGTGAATTTTTAAATATGTATTTTTTTAGGCTTCTAACTATGCACTTAAGTAAACTTGGTTAGTTAAATTGTCACATAATAATAAAACCAGCCAGAATTGTGTACCTACTTAAAAGGTAGCTTACCGGTGGATATCGTAAGAAATTACTAACGGATTTATGCATATAATACCTATGCAAATGAAGACAAACTCGAAATAAAACAATATACCAACATATCTGACCAGCATGGTATTGTAGGTCAATTTCCCTCACACTGTGTAAAGATTTTCTGATAGATCAGGTCTCCAATAAAGAGAACAATCATCATCTTATTATTTCAGCACATATGTAAATATAATTATGTCATTGTTGGACTCCGATTTACCTATGTCATCATATTTATACCTCACTGTTGATTTAGTTTCATGTCGAGTTTTTCTTCTCTTCAATCGATGTTCTCCGCATATCTGCTTAGTCTTTTAAGACACCCGCGAGCAGATGAGGTTGAATTATATTTTTACTTTGTCATCACACGGAAAAGACGACGATACGAGTAACAATTTGATTGTCACATATCAGCCATATATCCCACGCTTGTCAGTCCATTTGATAGGATGATTGGGACGGATTTGCATGGTATAGGTTCGCTTTCCAAGGATGGCAATAATTTTTTTGATTGTAAACAAGTTTTTAAACTTTAGACTTAGGCTGTTTAGGCTTAGGCTTTTAATACCTAGAGTAGGTATTAGGAAACGAGTACTATTGTCAAAGATCCAACTTCATCTAGTCCACCATTCAGCATTAGTATTTGGATCCACATATTGAATGCTTATAACACGGAAATAACGAGGCAGTCACCGAATGATATGTCTAGGTGTATAAAACATATGAATGTACTACGTATGTATGTAGCATTCATAGAGCGAATGTAAAAGGAAGTGTCGGAAGGCGAAGACCACGGCGGACGTTTTACGTCCAAATTGGGAACGTTCTTAAGAAGAGGTTAGAAATACCTAAACCGAAGAACATGCATGAGGGGTGTAATGAATCTGGAACAAGTGAAAGTAGTTTGACAAGATCGTGGCAAATGGAAGAAAGTGGCCTCTGCCCACCCCTATGGGAAAGAAGCGTGCGTGCATGTGTGTATGTATGTACTACATCCAAATAAATATAAGTAAAAGTAAATCATGAGATTACAATAAAAGAACACAAACTCTTAAATAATCTGTAGATTTTTGAAGGAACTCCTCATAACCTTATATAAATAATAATAGATATTACTAATAATAATAGATATACCTTATATAAATAATACGTTAATGCTACCTTTTTTGAATTGAACAGACAAAAATGTTAAAAATTATCATAAATAGAGGAAGTTTTCTATTATTATTTAAGTTATAGTAACATTTAAAGTGAGGGAAACAGTAAAAATTAAGAGGAACTTTTAAAATTTTATTATCTTGAAATTAAAAACAATGTAAAATATAGATAACTAATACCCTCTATCAAAAATCTTCTACGAAAAGCAACAAGGCCAAGAAATGCGGCATGAAGAAGTCCCGCTAATTTTAATAATGTTGCTCTACAACATATAATTAAAATTAGTAGGACCAAAATTACGTTGATGCAATTTGTTGCTAATTTTTCGGCCGATTATAGGATTAAATTGAGTGTGAATTATCGTTGTTACTTATAAGAAAAAGGCCAGCTCGTTATCCCGCCTTGTTGTTCTTCGGGTGATTACATTGCGGGAGAATCCCCTCGGCGCGTTTTCCGTACCTTGAACGGGGCGGTTGGCGGTTTCGCAATTTAGTTTGAACGGTCGCTGAGAAAAATTTGCTGTGATGGGTGAATAAGGCGCCTGCGCGTCATTCGTCGTGGCGCGGCAAGGCGGCAACGTTAGCCCCGCAGTCAACGGCGCGGCGTGAACCGATTAGTCTGCGCCGATAGGCTTCGCTCCGCGATTAAACGTCAACGAACCTCTCCCGCGCACCCCACCACCCACACATCAAACTAACTAATTGATTTATACCCTTAAACATTACCAACGCAACAACAACTTTATTTACTACAAGAGTAATAGTGGTGATAAAGGACAAATAAACTTTTAAAGGATAAATAAGCTATAAAGTTATGACTCTCAAGTGTATATAGGTATGTCGTTAAACTTTACTTTTTGTTGCTGCGATTGCGACCACTAAAAAGCAGTGTTATGCCTTATGGATAAATAATGGTAAATATATCCTTGCTTTAGTTTTCAAAGTCATGGTGTGGTAATAAGCTAATGGATTACCTCAGGTAGTGCAGACACATATTACACGACAATTTTCGAAAACTCGATCATTAATTTTCATGTCAGTATGTCACCTAAATAATTTGTATGAATTACTGAACAATCAGTCATTCGCCGGTGCATGTAATTTAGCGCCTTTGCCAATTAAAGAAATTTGAATTTAAAACTGCACATAATTTACTCGGAATTCTCGTTTACTGCTGAATATTTTTTTACCATTGTCTTTTTTTACGTTTTTCATATAATTGAAACATTAAAATGTTTTGCATTAGTAGAATTATTTTAAATCAATAATTGTTATATAATAAAATATTAAGATATTTTTATTGCTGCTCTCTTACTTGGAACAACTCAATCGATTCTATCACTATACATCTGTATAGTGATAGAATCGATTGAGTTGTTCCAAGTAAGAGAGTAACTTGTTATCTCGAGCACAAAAATATGATCAAGAATTTTTTCTCTCAAAGGAAAGTGTATGATGTGAATATACGTACACTTCATTTGTCTTTTTATTAAAATAGAACAATATTTTTCAAAAAAATATAATTTAATTCAAATATAATAGATATTACGATTTATAAATATTTATATTATATAATAGTCCGATGTTAGTCATTATAGAGTAATCATTTTCGGGTAAAATCTAGTCAGAACTATCTTTATTAATAATTATAATTACAAGCTAAGATCTTATTCGGCTTATAACCTTTATTCCATCTATCCATATGTCAACCTATCTAGACCTATTACCAGGCTCTTTAAACAGATCGTTTACAAAGGGGAATAATTCCATAATTGCCTCGCTTGGTAGTCGGCTTGAAGATCGCAATTGGTGTCATAAATATCTCAAGAAATTCCTGTCGACTATTTTCCTAGTTACACTTAGGGAAATATATACAGTGTATTGTTAACACATCAGTTCATGGCTATAAAGTCATTACAACACTTTTTTGAGTGATCCAGGATTTGTACTCAAGATTTCACGATAATAGTTATATTTATACTATCTGACCCAATAGACGTTGTTTTGTTCAAATAAAATAACAGGAATTCTCCTTGAAATCAACAGCAGAGCCACCTACTGGGTCCAATTGCAAAACTAAACCATTATCGAATCCCTTGAATACACATAAAAAATTTCATCAACATCGGTCCAACCGTTTAGGAGGATTTCAGTGACATACATACGTACCTACACAAGAAATATATATATAAAGATTTGCTGCGAAATATCTATAAGGAATTACTGGCATAATGAGAACACGCAATTGGCCCAATTTATTAGTTCTATGTTAAATAGTAAAACAGTAATTAAAAATAAATGCCGAGGGTTTAAATTTAACCCTAGGTAAAAGTTCTTAAAAATTGTACTTTTTAAATTATAAATTACTACTTACTTAAAGAAGCGAAAACACCACAGTGAGATTGCCGATATTCTCCTTCAACACGGACTTTAAGAATTTTAAAATAAAAGCCGCTGAATAAAATAACCGGTGAGCGAGAGAGCCGGAAGCCCAACTTTCTGAGGGTGATTGCATGTGGAGGGTTTTGGTGGTGCCCTTGGTATCACCGAGCCTCAATGCACGCATTCACACTCCCTTCGCTTTCTTCGCGGTAGGCAACGGCCTTGTAAAGGTCCATGAGCGGCAGCAACACTTACCATCAGGTGTACTGTTTGCTCGTTTGCCACCGATTGCAATAAAAAAAAAAAAATAACCATAGACATAGTTTCTAACCAGCCTGATTGCATGATTAGAGCTTTACGTGTCAAAGCTCGAATTGGAAATATATTTACATGTTCATAAATTGGTCTGTTGTATGAGGACAGAGACGCTCAGACAAAAATGTCTTTATTGATATATGTATGTGTGTAAAGACCGCATGATGTGGAATTCCTTTCCCGCCCTTGTCTTTTATAAAACTTAGAGATTTGTTATTTTGTAACAAGGGAATGGTTTAGATTTTAGAAAGTAGATTTAAAATATTTGACGATGCGTATGTCTTTTTAGTGTGTTTAAAGAATAAAAACCTTTATAAATAAAAATCTTTATTAAGATTAGATAAACAATTAAACATCGAATCTTTTGGTTTGGTATACTTGTCGATTAATTTAATTTCGAGATAAGCGAAAATATACGATATATATAATTAAAATTTTCTGATAAGTATTTATATTATTTTGGTGAGTAATATTTAATTTATAAGCTATTATGGATTGCCGATTATGAATAATCAACATTTCATTTGTTAACCGATTTGGCACAGTTCTGACAATGTCAATAAGAAAACGGTTGAAATCAGCTAGTTTGTTAGAATTTAAAAGTATTATTGTTATTATGTGTGATTATGAATTTATATTTGATTTGTTGTATAATCTATTTCAACTAAGCAGACATAATTTAAAAATCAAACTTTTCATTCATTTGCTGTTTTGCTATTAAAAACACGACGTTATTCATTGCTGAAAGTCGACTGATCTTATCACCATAAATATTCTTCACAAGTAATATTAAAGAACAGTGTACGTAATACATCATATTGAATTCCTTAGAGGTATTTTCAAAGAGCAAATCATTCTGACACTTACGGGCATTTATGGAGTTGTGTATCTGTATTTTTAGGAATAATAAGCAACGTTTGGATTTGAAATGTTAGCACAAAGAAAAACATTTGTAGTATAAATATAATTTGATTTTATCAACTTTTAGGAATAATATCTAGTTGACCGAGCTTCGCTCGGAATATTTTTGTTGTATTTTTGTCGAATTTATTTAGATAAAGAATAAAAATTAAATAATGAAAAATATATAAAAAAATTACAAAAAGAAAATAATAATAACACCGAGATTCGAACCGACACTGTTCGAATGCCAAAAAAACCAAAATTAGAACCGATCAACTTCCCAACTGAGCTATCGTAACTCATGACGTTGACAACGAAATTTGAAATAATATTCTTTTAAAATTTTATGACGTTGTATTGTTTTGCTAAAAACACGGACAAAACAACATTTTCTATAAATAAAACCTAGCTAGATCGATTTTTGGACCCGAAACCTCTAGTATGCCAAGTTTCAACAAAATCGTTGGAGCCGTTTCCGAGATCCTGAATATATATATATATATATATATATATATATACAAGAATTGCTCATTTAAAGATATAAGATTTTATGCTGTAAAAGTACTTATGTCAATCACATGTCATTTGTCCATATATACATATATTAAAGAAATTAATGATTAACTATTCTGATCTCCCTGAAAGAAATGGCTTTAAAAGCGATTACTTTATATAAGTTAATATTTCTTTTTATAATCTGCTTGACAATGATGTTTTAATTTAATCTAATATCTTTAAATTAGCAATTCTTGTTTGTTCCTATATATTTAAAATCTCAGCAACAATTTTCATGAAATTGAGTAAGGTTTCATGGGTAAAAAACCAATCTAGCTAACTTATATCTATAGAAAATCAGGTTTTATCAGAGTTTTCAGGCAGTGAAAAAAATAAAATTAAAATATGAAGATAAATTTAACAACTGCCATCGAGGATAACAATAGCTCATTTGGCAAATCGAGCATATTTTTTTCATTGCATTGTCAATTATCTTTTAAATTATATTAAAAGAAAAACAACGTGTTCTTGGTCATTTAGAGACTTTAAACATAATTTTCATTTCTAAGTTTGGTTATTTAAATTAAAATTGAAATATATATTTATTTAAAATCCGTTTCACACGATTCCACAACAAACCTATTTTATGATATATTTACCTTTATAAATTTAGACAAAATAGTATAATCTGTTTAAGTACAGATTTTTTAATCTATATTCACGAGAGTTACATTATCCCCTAGTGCTGTAGGCATCTTTTTGTTCCAGGAAAATATCTCAATTTCATGGAAGAATTTCGCTTGGGGAGCCTAAACAAAAATATAAGCAGAGTTATTATGTATACCAGCTATGCTTTTGTATTCTCGTATATTATATTTTCATAACAATTCCATAAATGATCTATCTAACGCTAGGAGGACTCTGCTTTAAATAGTAGGATTTAATAACATTTTACAGTGTTCATTTTATAGCTATGTCGTTTCTGAGTATTACGTCGCTTAGTGGTCTTTTACGATACCCACGGGCAAGACAGGCGGTGGTGAATAGTCCTCTTACTCCGTTACCATACGAAGGGACAACAATTTAATGTGACACAATCTTTTTTCAATTAACCCGACGGAGCTGGGTTAAACATAATATTAAATAGTCATAAGATATCTTAACCTGAAATCTGATTAAAATAAGGATAAATGAAATACCTTTTGAAGGAACAAATATAAAATATTGAATACACTTTCCGTTAAAAGTTCGAGAGAATAAAGATTACATAACTATATGGTAACTAATGAGGTTCTATAAATAACAGCTTATTACTGCTTGCAATAAACACGTTCGCCAATGCAAAAACGACATCAAATCAAACTATTGCTTCCTAATATATATTTGACATTTGACATTTCTGCGTTTGGTGACAGAGTAAGAATACAATTTAACACTCCCTGTCTTACCCGTGGGTGTCGTAAAACATGATTAAAGGGATAAATTAAGCATATAACATCTGTGCAAGAGAAGGAAAACTCGAAACAAAACCTTATTGCAACACGTCTAACCAGCGTGGAATAGTAGGTCAATTCCCCTTCCATTATGGAGGTGGCCTGAGCCTAATATTGGGGCATATGTAGGCTGAAATGATATATTTGACAAACCGATAAACGTTTTCTTATAATTGTAATATAGTTATAAAACTATAGGTATGTTTGAGCGTAGCTTAATGGAAACCATCTTGAATGTTTGACACCTGATATTTGAATATGGACCTAAGATAGTTTGGCTTATACCCAAGTTACCAAATAGGTCACACATATATATATAATGTTATGATCATATATTAAAGAGATAAATGTCTATTTAACTTGGATGACATGTAGTAATATTAGCATATTACACTTATGTTTAAACTCTTAGTCTCTCTCTTGATCAACGCACCTAACTTTCTTCGCGATCATCATTCATCATTTCGGCCTATCGCCGTCTACTGCTGGACGTAGGCCTCCCTCATGTTACGTCACAGATAGCTGATTACGTTAGCTGATTAGCTGTTACGTCGTCTGATTCATGGTCACCACTCTAGAACCTTTCTTCCCCAGGCATTGTAAGTTCGTCGAGCGATGTGGCCTGCCTGTGCCGCTTCAGCGTGCTTATTCTTCGTACTATGTTGGTTACACCTGTTCATCTGTAAAATTCCGTATTTCGAATTTTATCTCGCATAAAAATCCCGAGCATAGCCCGCTCCACACCACGTTGAACGACTTTGAGTTTAGTTAGGAGGCCTACATTTAGGGAACACGCAATACACTTACGAATATGTACATATTTATCAACAGCTGTTATTCTAAATTTCTTGATATTCAAAGTTTCTACTCAAAAAAATGTTTACTAAAATTAAAATATAAACCTGGGATGCTTTAGGACCGGTAGTTGCAGGCTTATGCAGTATTTTTAATCTGGTGTTGACGCGGCACTATAAAAATTACACGGAAATAAAAAAGAAAAACACAAAATAAAAGGCCCGTAAGTTATATTTCATAATAGTTTTGTATTTGGGTCTCTTAGGCATTTCTTTTACGCTCTAAATGGTAATTCCTATCTCTAGGACAGAGAATAATATGTCTTTTAAAGAAACGTTGAGTAATAGCTTTTACTCCGCAGTGGCCTTGGAATTTTTCTACTGTCTCTCAGGACACACCCGGTTTATATCTGAATAAAAAATATGCCACTGTTTTAATTTTAAGCTTACAATTCAACTCGAAGTGGTTTTAAAAGTACATCGATCTAACAAACATATACTTATAAGAAGAAACTAACATTATATTTAATAAGTAACACCTCGCAATAAATATATTAATCCTTTTAATGCGCTGCTATTTTAGAACCAATCACAAAGAGAATTATCTAGTACAGTAGTAGCTAACGATCTCAATTAGTTTCTGATTCCTTATTATGCCGCGAGTACTTCAATTAATTGACATTTCTCGATAATGTTTATCGAGGTACAAAGAGCGAATAATCTATGATCTTAGTATAATAGTCCCAATATACTAAGCAAATTTATCTTCTAGTCGTCTTTCTGTATATCTTTATTCAGAGATTTCTTTTAATTAAAACAAGCTAGAGCTTGTATACATCGAATGAAAGTAGCGACGTAATTTCGAATGGTGCACTATTCAAAGTCCTATTCAATGTTGCTTTAAAGATAGTTAAATTATAAATACTACCGATGCTGTTAAAATTTTACTATTCCTTTGCCTTGCGTTATAAAAATTAAACAAAATGCATTTGGAAATTGGATGCAAAGAATGTATGAACATAAACCCAACGTTCGTGTTATCACTTGATCATGTAACGGGGATAGATTTACTCATCACAGTTCATATCCGTCCCAATGCCGGGCTCGAGCCTCCTTCTCAATGGGTGGGAAATTGACGTACTATATACCACGCTGGCCAAATGGGTTGTTACAAGATTTTATTTCGAGATTTCCTTCTCTTGCATAGATTTTATATGCTTCATTATAATTTCTCAGTCGGTTTTTACGATAACCACGGACAAGAAAATGGGTGGTAAATTGTATTCTCACTCGATAACCACACGGAAATAGATGATAGATGAATTAAAATATATAAAATTCTACGCACGTAGTCATCATCACGGCTCATATACGTTCCACTACTAGGCTCAAGCCTTCTCCATATTAGGAGGGAAATTAACCTACTTACTATATCGCACAAGGATCCCTTAGTCGCCTTTTACGACACCCACGGCCAGGAGAGGGGGTGGTGAATTGTATTCTTACTCCGTCACCACAAATCACGTAGTTACCGGTTGGAATATAAATTTGATACCTCTTACTTGCCTGTGGAGGTCTTGAAAACCGAGTGAGTGATCACCAAGCGGTATGGGCAGTAGTCCTGGCAAACTATTATATTCTATAATACTTTCGAGTCTAAGTGCGATCACCACTCACAAAAAGTCTGCATAGCGCTTTACAGAAGTTTATAGTTCATAGCCACGGCGTAAGTACTTTGTATATACTCCATGTCCATAGCGGACTTTGATAGTCTAATGAAGAATTGTAATATCATTGAGTAAAATATACGTAATATCTTGCAAAATTCCACAACCTATTTTTTTTTTTTTTCATTTTATTTACTCTCATGGTCTTCGAAAAGATATACGCAAGTTTAAGCACGATTTCATTTTGATACATAATCTTTAATGCCACGTAATACAGTTTGAAATTTTGCTATCTATCAGACAATTTCAAACTTTGTGATGTTTAGAAAGAAATCCTCGATTGCCTATTTAAATATAATCTATAGAAATCTGCGGCAAACGCCAATAGCTTGGCTGCCTATAGCCTTCGGGTGCACTTCAAGACGAGACATTTTGTAATTCTGAAATAACCGTCCGTTCCTGAGAAGTTTCGATTTAAAGCGAAAAGTAACTCGCCATTTTATTAATTAACTGGTCACTTAACATACCTTTATGAAAGTCTCTACCCTAAAATTATGGCGTTATACTATAATTGGGTGAAAATAGGGTGAAATTTTCAAGCCCTCCATTACCCAAATTACACTTAATAAATATCACTCACTTAACCATAGCCTCATTCTAACGTAGAGCGTATGTATATAAGAATAAAGTTTATATTTATTAAAAAATCCCTTAATTTTTCCGCCACTCCCTAGGGTTAATATTTTCATTTCTTACAATTTAAGGTATGTTTATTTGGGCTAATAACGCAATATTATATATTAATGATTAATTATTTTGTTAAATTTCTTATGTTTTTAAATAGAAATGTGGCTATATATTATATTTAATGGGGGTTTTGCTAGATATGGGAAAATGAAGGGCGGCCTTACATTGTATTCAAAAGTATGATTATTAAATATTCTATATAGTTAAAAAACTTAATGAACAGAAGTCGCTAATAGGAATGTTTTATGTAGTAATAGTAGTTTTCTTTATCATACATCAGCATTTGAGTTCATACACGTCCCACTGTTGGGCTCGAGCCTCAACGGTGACGGAATAAGAATACAATTCACCACCCTCTTTCTGGGCCGTACTGTTCTTCAAGAAAGGTAACATTCTGCGAAGGTAAAATTCTTATCTCACTCTTAAACCACATCTATAAGTGATTTTCGAGGGTCATTACAAACTGACTCACATCCAAGTATGATAACTTTCAGCCGCTCCAGACATCTTACTCGGCTGGGCAGCGTTCAGAATACTGAAGAGGATCATGTCATCCAAGATACCTTAGTGTCTGAAAGCACAGGTTTCTAATCTTATTTGTATCACCAGTGATGACTTATTTCATGACAACGTGGTCTCTAAATGTAGGCCTTATAACTGAACTCAAAGTCGTTCAGTGTATTATGGAGGAGCCCCTCCATGCTCAGAAATTCTCTACGAAACAGAATCCGAAATATGGAATTCCGTAGAAAACTGGTGTAATCGACACAACATGAAGAATTATCATACTGAAGTGGCAATGGACAGACCACATCGCTCGAGGAGTCGACGACCGCTAGAAAGTAAAGGTTCTCGAATGGCGACCACGTATCGGTCTACTAGTACGTGCATATCAATTCTCGTAAGATGCAACCAGGTGGATCGACGAACTTTTTTTTGGCGAAAATTGCTGTGTATCGTTAGATGCAAGCGACACAGATTGCACTTTATGGTGATATATGAGAAGATTGAATGGCCGAATGATGATGATGCTGATTTAATATAATACTGCGGTCGTGATCTGCTGAAATATATTGGCATAGAGCCTTCGCCTAGTCAGTACAGTGCCTAAATAGCATTTGCCGGAGTTGCAGAATTTTTATAGCTAAATTTTAATGATTACGAAGTAGTTTGTACCTATGGTTCTTTTAATCCTCAAGCAAAGCGTAATTAAGCTAGTATCACATTAGATCCTATTAAAATCAATGTGTTTTCCATAATTAGTATAACGCCAAATTACACACATATAGTTTGCACAGAGTACCTATAGTAAGACCTATAGATAATTTAACGGATGCGAAACCAACACAACTTCTACATTATAAATATGCAAATTCTACTTAAATCTACCGGGCTTTTCTCTAATGATAAGATAGTTTAACATGTTTATGCGTGTAGTTTACTGAGGTCATTTTAATTATACAACAGAGTCCGATCGTTAAATAGTAATAGCTGCAAATTTATTGCCACCAGCGTATGATGACGATAGCTGTATAATTTTATTACTCTTTCATCATAAGAAGGGACATTATGAGACTGTGTAACAAAAGCTGAAAAATATTATCAATCATAAGTTATACTTAATTAATTCTAACTACTAATATAAATGACCAACCTACTACTAAGTGGATTGATGACATCTTAAAAGCCGAATTGGAGGCACGTAGCATAGGAACGTTTTGAATGGCATTCTCGTGGAAATCCCTTATCTACGGCTGATAATATAATCTAAATCATCAGTTTGTTCGTGTGCTGACGGAGTAAGTATACAATTCACCACTCCATATCTTGCCCGTGGATGTCGTAAAAGACGATTAAGGGGTATAGTACGCAGATAAAATCTATGCAAGAGAAGGAAAACTCGAAATAAAACCCCATATACCAACCAGTCTGACTAGCCCAACAGTGGGACTTATATGAGCTGAAATGAAATCATCGGTTCAATAGCTAACTTACATATGCAGTATATGTAACTTAGCTATTGAACCAATGCTTTAGATATTCCACATTCACATTATTAAAGATACTCCAAAATTACAGGCGATTAGAAAAGCCGAGCCGAATAGGTAAGCGTGCTGCTTTATATCGAGTTACAATGATTTTACATATTTACATCATTTAACCGAATTTTTCAACTGTAGGAAAAGAGGCTGTTGACTATTTTAATTTTACTCCGTCGTACCGAAAATCATTAAAAACCTTTCAAATACTGTTAAGATATTCAGATGCATACATAAAATCTCATATCCTGTACATCGCTAGTCACAAGATGTGTTATTAAAAGATCAAAGTGATGTATAACCGTCTCTCATTTACTCATTAAAAATATCGTTATAAAGATGTTAACAAAATTTTCAGACGGTATTTATACGGCGTAAGCGTTTTCTGCGACAGGATATTTCATCGGCCTTTCAACAAAGGTATCAAACAAGCTTAATAAACGTTTAAAGATTGTATAGGATATGCGTATCTACTTAGTGTATTGTCAGTTTTAATAAAAATTAAAGTAATATAATATTGATTGGTTATTGTGTTTTAATTTCGGTTTAATGACGCAATCAGTCGACTGGTTGAAGACTTGACTTTAAGTTAAGTAAGATTGAGTATTTTTACAGAAAATACAATTTGTATATAAAAATAAAATTTGTTTATAAAAATACAATTTCAGAGAAAGTTCAAACAGAAGATTCGTAACTATCGATTTTATGTTACCGTTATTTACGTAAATCTTTTTGTAAATAAAAACACTCCGTAACAAAAATTAAATAAAAATATTTTTACGGATATTATTTTATTTTTATTTGATTTTGCTATACCGATATTTCTGACACTTTTCAGCATTCATGGTCACGAGAGAATTCAGAGTTATCCTCACGACAGAATACAAAGTTCTTCTGTGACTATAAATGAGAAAATAAACTCATAATTAAAAAAAACAATGAAACACGAATTTTTTTAATTCATATAGGTATTGTAAATATGAAATTATGTAAACATTAGAAATCATTAAATTACAAATTACACCCAAACTCAGGATAGGCATATGCCCAAATGCAAACATAGAATACTCTCGACAGCGGCGGTCACTGGGCCACCTGTACAATCACCATTAAATGAATATAATCTAAATGAATCTAAATGTATATCACTTAATATTATCAAATAACAGTCCTGAAACTGTTAACAGTTTACATTAAATTTACATTTGACAGCTTTGTTCAATCTTTTCAACCTGACGAGGGTCACAATGAGTTAGATGCTGGCAACCCTAGAACCTTTCGTTACAATCCATTACGCTTACTTAAATATGCTTTTCAAATAACCATTGATCTATTATATACAATTCATTAAAATTAAAAAGGTCAATGAGTAATTTTATTTTATTAAAATAAATTTCTCGGTGAACCTCGTGTCAACTACCTTTTATTTGATTATAATATAATAAATAATTGATGAATGCATAGACTAGCAGTAAGACTAGCTTGAAATGTGGTTAATATTACGTGGAAGAAATATACACCTAGAATAATTGGTTAGACGATAGACTCATCCGGCCGGGCTGACCACGGAACGTACTCGGTACACTGGTACCGGGTGGCATATTTCGCAATTGAGCCGGGGTGGGAATATGGTGGTTTATGTGCCCACGTGCCACTCATTAGTCACCCTAGCAGGAATGGACGGCGTTTGGCCTGAGCACCCAAAAAAAAATGACTATAGGTTCACCATAAACGCCATCTACTAATAATAATATTATATGTAGCAGTAACTCCTTACATACCCTTACATTGCTCGTCGATGACGTGAAGGACGACTAAGAGATTGAAATCGACCTGAGCCAACTCAATTTGATGACGTCTGGTTAATAGTTAGATTGTCAGATCAGATAGGCGAACGGTCATAAAACTATAATTTTGCAATACTATACTATATAATATATAAACGTATATATTAGAGTGCACTTCAAGCATTTAGGATAAAAGCCGGATGATGACGATGATTTACATTTACAAGTGCCTCAAAATTTCATTGGGGGAAAATTATTTTAAAACAACTAATGAATATAAATCTGCAACTAATCTGTTACTAAATTCTTTTATGGTGTAAACTATACCCAATTCTGATAAATTTCTCATGCTCTCGCATTTTTTATTCTGCCTAATACTAATTATGTGTATTTACATATGATCAATTCATCTTATTATATAGTATATAATTAAAAACTTAAAGAATAAGATTATTAATTAATTAAAATTATCACGTATACTACATATTATCTGGCATTAACATTGTTTATTAACTGATGTCTTGCTTTGCGAATGACAGCACGTGTGATGAGCGGTATACCAAGCAACAGTATGTCCCTCGGAGTATGTTACAGGACAGAAGGATTTAACTTCTGTCTGCAGTTGAGCGCTCTCTAGGGCGAGCCTCGAAATGAGATGAACGGAACAATCTATTTCAATATCACAAAGACACAATGTTGCGCTTTCGCTTCAAAGAAGGACTGCAATAACAAGCAGTAATTCTTCAAATTTCTGACGGTATTGGAATCCTCAAAATATCAAGTCATTTTGACTTCAAGTAAAGTAAAGAAGAAATAAAGAAAAATATTTATTTCAGGCTCTACAGCATGTTTAAATAGTAATAACTTATAACTACTTACATACTATTATAAAAACAAAGACTACAGCTAAGAATGATAAATATAAACATTTAAATTACTGTAGTAGACCAAAGAGGTTCTACTTCAGCATAAGCTGCAGCACTAAGGCGCTACAGCGCTGGTTTTCAGGCAAAACCATTTCGAGGAGCACAGGCCGCCACGAAACAATACAAACACATAATAAATATCATTATTTATGAATATGAGATAACATTAGCAATAAAAAATACATAGTAAACTTAAGAATAAAATATCCGGTCCTAGTTCCTGACGCTGCCGAGCATCTCCCTAGCGATGGTCGGCAGCGTCAGGTCGGCACTGACGATTGCGACGAGTTCACGGAGCTCCCCGCCCACGCGGCACATACCTTGAGCGTGTGCTGCGTCGTATTCTCGTCGCAGTGGTGGCAGGATGGTGTGCTCTCCCTTCTGACGATCATGTGCAGGTACTTGGCGAAGCTACCGTGTCCCGTCAGCACCTGCACCAGTCGGAAGGAAAGCACCCCGTGCATCAGCTCCAACCACTCCATCAGCACCGGCCGGAAGGCCTCGACGGTCCTGCCGAAAATCATCATCTTAACCCATATAAATCATCATCTTAACCCACTATTTGATTTGGGCCTCCTCCTTTGTGAGAAAAAATTTGAACTACTGCATCACGCTGGTCAAAGGTGTTGGCATTGTTTGGAATTTTCCTTCTCTTGAATTGATGTTATCTGCATATTATTTTATTTTAATAACGCAAACACGCTTTGATAACTCTAATAGCGAAACAATTACGTATTGGAAAATGTACTTATGTAAATACTTAAAATTAACACTAACGAAATTTCAACAATTCAGCGATTTTGTCGAAATATTTGACTACTAATTTATATATTACTAATTTTAAAATTTATTAAATGGATTAGATTTGTTGAATTTGAAAAATAAAATAATGGGGATCTAAAATATTCACTATGTTTATTTTTACAAAAATATACAAACGAAATGGTAAGTTTAAAAATGTTAATAATTATGATACATGGTTTGTGTTTTATGACTTTATCACGAATATTAACACTAAGTCCGTAAGCAAAGTATACTAAAATTTCTGTAAAGCCAAAAATAACTTCTACTTATATTCGTAGCAAATTAGCAATATTCTAAGAAACCATTCTTGCTTAAAACAACAGAAACGTGATTCAATAATCGAAAAATCTTTTGCCGAATTCGAACAACAACGAACTGTATGATCTGGAAAATATAGGTGTTTTGTTGTAACGATATTTGTAATATGGTTTATGTATGTCGTATATTCGATAACTTTGGATAACTTTTTATACATCGGTATGGGTACAACGTGTTATTACACGTTTCATCATCGCTTTCCTTGCTTCGATTGTCGTAAAAGACGACTAAAGTATATAAGCACTTAATATCACTGCGATAGAAGGGAAACTCTAACATTTGCGCTATTGTTAGATAGTGGATCGTTTTCGTTCCCAAACATTTTGGGCTTAAAAAGACTAAAAAATCATAAAATAAGGACCATAATTAGAGCTAAACATTAAATAAACACTACAAGAAATAATAAATACAGATGTTAATGTTTATTTAACTACGCGCAACTACTTCAATATCACCAATATTATATTATAACCAAATTTTTCGATGAGTAATGTTTTAATTAACTAAATGAATTGACCCTTTGCAAAAGATTAATATATTTGATTTTTTTTTTATTTCAAGACCTTCACACATGTTCTCTAAAATGTTAGCAGCTCTGGAGCAAAAATTTATTTAGGCGATATAACTTTGTAAATATTATGTAATAAAAAAATATATGTATACGTTACTATCATCATCATGGCAGCCCACATGCGTCCCACTGTTGGGGCTTACTTCGCAATGGGACGGAATTTGACCTACTATACCATGCTGGTCAGATATGTTGGTATAGGGTTCCATTTCCAGTTTTCCTTCTCTTGCACAGATATTACATGCATATTATATCCCTTAGTCGTCTTTTATGATATCCACGGGCAAGATATGGAGTGTTGAATTGTATTCTTACTACGTAACTACAGAACACAGTACAGAAATTATTTAACGTTCGAATATGTAGTATATACATCATCACTGACACACCCCATTTACGTCCCACGGTTAGGCACAAACCTCTTCCACAATGGAAAACAACTGACCTAAAATACTATGCTAGTTAGACAGGTTGGTACAGAGTTTCGTTTTGAGTTTTTCTTCTCTTGCTCTTGTTATACGCATATTATATCCCTTAATTATCCTACACGATACCCACGTATAAGAGAGGGGGTGTTGAATTGTATTTTTACTCCATCAGAACACGGAAAGTTAAAATTTATATTCTGCTGAATTCTAATATTCGGCGTTCTAACAATTACACCGGGCTGTTTTTCAACTCAAATTTTTCTAAAATCCAATTTTATAAATACTACATAAATACTACTACTAAATACTAAATACTAAAGAGCTATACTAACATAGATTCAACTTAATAATACCAACGTAACACCTACGGCTATTATTAAGTTTCCCAGGAGATTTCAGGCGCACATTATTCGGATGTTCCCTCAAGCAGTTATTACAAGTCCTGTGCAAAAGTGAGGGATGGAGACACGTAACATACCTAGCTCTATATGTTGCTGGAGAAAAAATACGTACATACATATGTGTATAATAACACTGATTCATTTTCCTCTGTTCATACGTTCCATTTCTTCTTTACAAATTACATTTCATACTGTCATTGGAAAAAAAGAAACATAAAAGTATTGTCGTCATTTTAATAATATATCTTAGTGTCTCGTGAATTTCTTAGAATTATTTTCTTTGTGAATAAAATGTAGTCTCGCATGAAATTCTAGTTAACATAACATTAAGTTCGATTATTTTAGGTATTTATTTCAAAATAACCATTAAGTTAATCATCAATTTCTTTTTTTTTTAACGCCATACCAATTTATATGGGTTCGGCAGCACATACTACTACTGCTACTAAAATAAATTATAACGAAACAGATAAAATCAATCCTGCAGAATATATAATGGTCGTTTTTGGTTGAACGCCATAGCGAACAAATCTGCTACCATCTATAAGGTATTTTTGTTTGGGCCGACCACTGATGTCAAGTAACCCTGCTCCGGTGGTCGGCCCGACGACGAAAGCGACGTGGTTTTCGGGTGGGTTGCGGGAGTTGCGTGCTTAAGCCCCTCTGTCGCCCCGGACGGAGTGGTGCGGAGGCGCGCCGACCGCAGCCCACCCACAAAAAAAAAGGTATTTTTGTTTAATATGGACTAATCCCACCACACATGCCCGCCATTGTAACTCCTATAAGCCAGGAATCCACAATGATCTCCATAGATCACACCGTGGTTTGACCCTCAGGCAGACCCGGGAAATGATTTTAATTGTCTTGTAACCTGCAATCAATTTAATTGGAAAAGTTAAATAGGAGTTGGAAGACATTGATGCCACTTTCCTCCTACGCAATGCGGGAGACATGAGAAGGTATTGCATAATAACGCCCAACTCGACCATCTCACTTATAATTTGCATAAAACTACGTATGAAAATTGATAACAAAAAAAAATATCCCCGGAGGTCGGTTACATTTGGCAAGCGGTTTATGGACAAGAGTTAATATTCATATTTTAATCTTATTTTATCATGTATAAATGATTAAGGAATACGTTAAAAAAACATTTGAATGTTTATTTTTAAATATTATGATAAATAACAAAAGATATTACAATTATTGAACGACTTTTATTTTAAACTAACAACCCGCCCTCGCTTCGCTTCGGTTTCAGTCGCTTCACCCGCGTGGTAGCCGTTCCCGTGGAAATACCGGGATAAAATATAGCCTATGTTACCCCCTGACATTACAGCTTTCCATTGGTGAAAGAATTTTTGAAATCGGTTCAGTGATTTAAGCGTAAAAGCGTAACAAACAAACAAATAAACAAACTTACTTTCACATTTATAATATTAGTAAGGATACGGATATATTAGTTGTTATTATAAGTAATTAATTCAAGTCAAACAACTTTATAAAAAGTCGGTATATAGGTTGAATGGTAAAGTCTGTAAATAGGTTGCACATTCTAAACCTTATTCACTGAGAAAACCGTCGAAAATTTCTTCTCAAGTAAGTACACTAGAGAGTTTCAAGTAACGTCTGAAGGAGATCTCGCTACCAAGTTACCCGCATTATGAATGAGCATGTGGGTTGGTACGTGCCCGAGTGACTACTTATGTTTACTTAAAAAAGTTATTGTACAATTTAATCCAGTAATTCATATCTTTATAAATATAACAATAAAACTTTATGATTTTCTTAGATTTTATTACATGCTTTTGCCTTCATCATTTCAGTTCGTATACATCCCACTACTGGGCTCGACCCTTCGCCATAATAGGAATTCGACCTACTATATAACGCTGGACAAACGGATTGGTACAGGATTTTATTTCGTGTTTTCCTTCTTTTGCAGTTTTTATATATATACATATATACATCCCCTAGTCATCTTTTACGACATCCACGGGCAAGATAGGGAGTGGTGAAAAGTATTATTACTCCGTCACCACACGGATGTGCAGTGTATCATTCTCTATAATATATATTATGGTATTGAAATATACAATTAAATGGAACAATGTTCAATTGCATAATTGTTTAGATTCATTTAAAAGTTCTTTTAATAGAATATATTTTCATCCATCATACTCGTGATGAGTATGTTGTCAAATACTAGAAATAGGTCTCCCCATGAAGTGGGAGTAATACCCTAATCGCTACGTTTGGTATGCGGGATGGTGATCGTTTATGGTATAATGAGTTTCCCAGTAAACGCTGTTAACTGTTATCCACTTCGCTGGATGTCTCTAAATCATATTCATTAACTTCTACGAGATTTTAAACAAATTATGTTCTTAAGCCGTCACATATACAAAAATGTTCATTATCGTTACACTTAAAATAGTAAAATGTATGGTACTTAAGTTTTAAATTCTCGTATGTGACATTTCAGAGAATTTTCAACTAGATTATCACCATAAAATTATGGACCAGGGCAAACACTACAAAATAAATAAACAAACCTTTATTGAACATAAAAAATTCACTAGTAATCGTACTATTAATGGAACTCCTGATTTATCCACACCTTACCAAAAAATACCTTAGTAAAATATTAAAGCCAGGAACATCAAATATTGACAGTACTTTAATATTGTGACGCAAAATTGGGAGGGCTTTTTAGAAATTCCATTTTCAAAGGGTAAAAAAATCTTGGGCTTATATGAAAATTCATCATTCCTAAAGTTGAAAGAGATGAATGTGGAAGCATGATTTTGACACAAATAAAGACGCGATCTGCCAGGAACTACTAGTACCTAATATATCATTATCGTGCTCTAAATCTAATTACTTAAAGTCGATTTAATATGTTCACTTATTCTCCACAATTCCACCAGATGTCATCTCTATATTCATTCTCTTGCCATCTATGTTAGAATCTTTAATTCTTTTTCCATTCACGCTATCCAACTATTTTTCTTTTGCTTCTTTTTTTTCCCGCCCAGTCTTCGAGATACATAAATGAAATTTTCCTTACACCATTACTTTAATCCCGTCTCATCTCATGTTCATTCCATGTCAGATGTTCACTCTTACTTTTCCATCACATGTGCAACTACAAATTGGGTAAAATTTAATAACAATGGTTATTAAGTATTCCACGCAGTCACCGTTATTATGGCAACTGCTGGGATAACATAAAATGTGATTGATATATATATATATATATATAATTAACTAGCTGACCCGGCGAACTTCGCACCGCCTTTTTCATAATTTTTTTGTTTTAGTATTTATCAGTTTGGTTTTAGTAATATCCGTGCGGTGACAGAGTAAGAATACAATTCACCACCCGCGAGTGTCGTAAAAGACGGTTAAGGGATATACCGCCTTTTCTTATCGATTCCAAAACCTTTTTAATCTAGATCTACATCTAATTATGCTAAAAATGTCGAACCGACAGGACGAACGTCAAATATTTGACAGGTAAAAACGGTTTGTATGGGACAATAAAATTATATTATTAGTATTTTACTCGCAATTTTCCATATTTTCACACCGTATAAACCTTCCCTGGACTTCCACAAATAATTCAAGACCAAAATTAGACAAATCGGTCCAGCCGTTCTCGAGTTTTAGTGAGACTAACGAACAGCAATTCATTTTTATATATATAGATATGATGACAGAGAGACTGTTCAAACAAAGTAGTAGCATTGTATAGATAAGTAATCCACGCTAACAAAGCTGCTGGCACCGCAAATACATAAATAAATGTGGTTAGTAAGCCCATCAGTTAATTTTGCCATAACATCAACGATCAATAAACCGCAGTACAACGGGTCCCCTGGGTTTATGATTTTGGATTAAATAACAACAAGGGTACGATACCGTTTTTTCTTGGCCCACGCAAACCTTCGCTAAATCTGATTTCAAGCTGATTTTTGTTTTCCGAAAGGTCGCAATATATTCAATATTTGCGATGGAGTCGAGAAACACTTTATTATACCCGCTTTATTTGTTTGGGGCTAAGCCGAGGCTACAAACCTAGCCCTTATTAAATCAAATAGGACTTTATAATATTTTTCAAAGCTTAGCATTTTGTAAAATTGCGAATTTACAAATTATAGAAAGTATATCATCGATGTTACGCGCTTTACTAGACCTTTTATTAATGAGATGGAACAGCAAACGTAGTTTTTTCCAGGCTAAGGAGTAACCTATTCGCTAATCTGAACCTATCTCTTTGCTAAATTTAATCGAAATCTCTTCTACCGTATTTGTGTGATTATCAAACATCCATTCAAACTTTTGTATTTTTATATTAAAATATATTGAATTGCGTATGTGTTCTGAAACATGTTCTTTTTAAATACTTTTTGAATTAATTTATATATAACCGCTTGACGTTAAACCTTTATTTTAAGCCCTTTAGCTATGGATCGATATAGGCTGCCGTGTAGGACCGCTGAATCGCACGTGATATCATTATATTAAAAACGCGACGCGAAATTTTGCCTTTCAAGAAATTTATAATACTTGGATGTTTATCGCTTATGCGGTAATGGAGCACGAAGAAAATTGTGTGGTAACCCTTTCACGCACGTGAGTATCGTAAAAGAAGTTAGTCTTCTAGGGATATAAACAGTTTTCATCAATGCCAAAAAAGATAATGTCTAAATAAATCGCGCACATCAGTCTAGAAAACGTGATATAGAAGAATAATTGCTTACATATGTGAGAAGTTCCGAGTACAATAGTATATTAATTGAAAAGAAATGCAATAGACAGAAATATAAAAAAGGGAATTATATCCTTATTAATATTATAAATGCGAAAGTAAGTTTGTTTGCTTGTTTGTTTGTTATGCTTTCACGCTTAAACTACAGAACCGATTTCAAAAATTCTTTCACCAATAGAAAGCTATAATATCGGGGAGTAACATAGGCTATATTTTATCGCGGTATTCCGGGGTAAGGCGACTGAAACCGAAATGAAGCCAGGGCGGGTTGCTAGTACATTATAAAGTACTGTAGCATTTTATTAAACAATCGTTTGCTCAATTAAAACTTTTTAATTGTCTTCTTTCTCTTACTTTATAGCCGATTTATAATCCACCATTTGGTACGGCTCATCTTTGATGTGACGGCAATTAGTCTGTTACACCGTGCCAGCTATACAGTTTAGCATTTTATTGCTTTTTTTCGAGGTTCGCAACGATTTTGTTTAGCTTTTCATGCGACATGCTTGAAAAAGGATTGGTGAAATATTATGCTTTTAACGCACTTATATAACGACTATTAAAAGCGCCGTTTTTAATCAAATATGATGTTGGTGTTATATGACATCTTATGATAGTAAGAATACAATTAACCACCCCCCTTTCTTGCCCGTAGGTGTCATAAAACACCATTAAAGGGTATATAAATACAAGAGAAGGAAAACTCGAAATAAAACGAACTATATTAACACGCCGACCGCTGTGATGTAGAAGATCAATTTTTCATCCATATTAGAAGATGCTCGAGCCCAATAGTGGGACGCATATAAGCTGAGGCGACGATATGTTTATTTAGAGTTCTTTTTTAATAAAATTTGCAACCAAGAAAATAGATGAATACAAAAGAAACTCCAATAATCAGAGGTTGGTTTAACAAACGGTAATCTTTACGTTCTTTTTCTTATCAGATCGGCTGCACTGCGCCCGGACGTCCGCAGCGACAGTAGAACTTTTTATCACCCTTAATTGATAAAATATTAACATAGAAGGGGAATCTTACCGTAAATAAAGTCAACAATAATAACATTTTGTGTGACTACGTCATGACTATCATTTATATCGTATCCTTTTTTTTGGAGGATGGATGACGGTCGGCGCGCTCCTCGCACCACTCCGTCCGGGGCGACAGAGGGAAATAAGCACACACACCCGCAACCCACCCGTAACATGTCGCCTTCGTCATTGGGCCGACCACCAGAGCGGGGTGACTTGACGTCAGTGGTCGGCTCGACGGAATACCCCCTGAGGAGTACCCTCTCCTCGACCGACGTCCCAGCCTCGGGGAGGACGTCGGTCTTTTCTCGCGCGGTCGGCCTCTCTGTCGGTGACGGACTAATTCCCCTGTCCAGTCACCCTCGAATTTATATCGCTTTCTAAAGCTGTAATTATAGTTCAGAAGTTACAGTACAAATTTTAATTATAATTTTATTCTATGTAGTGACGGAGTAAGAATACAATTCAATACCCCTCTCTTGTCTTTGGGTGTAGTAAAAAACGACTAATGGATTAAATATACTTATAACATCTATGAAAGAGAAGGAAAACTTGAAATGAGACTACCTACACGTCAGGCCAGTGCGGTATATTAGGTCAATTTCCCTCCTATTGTGAAGGAGGCTTGAGCCCAAAAGTGGGAGATATATGAGCCGAAATAATGAATCATAGTGATGATAGTTACAAAACTTTGCAAAATAAGCTTATTAAAATCGAATTTCAGCTTTATATTAACGACTCGAATTTCAGCTGAACATACACTAGTTATAAATAAAAGCTTGTAAACAATGTATTAGGCTCATTTTCATATCAGTGTAATAGAAATTTCGTTTATTATTCTTAATATGTGTAAAGATATATGGGATACCTCTTCTATATCCGTAAGGTGACGGAGTAAGAATACAATTCACCACCCCTTCTCCTGTCCGAGTGTGTAGAGAAAGACGACTAAGGCAGATGATTTGCAGATAACGTTTACGGAGGAGAAAACTTGACATAAATTAGCAGTAGTTGAACAATTTCCCTCCCATTGTGGCGGATACCCAAGCCCAATAGTGGAGCTTATGTAGACTGAAATAATAATTCAATAACTGTCCTTGTCGAGTGTAAATAAAAGAAGTAAGATAAATATTTTATAACTGAAATATGCAATAACTAATCCAAAATTATTGTCCTCAGCCACACTTTATCAAGCATAGCCTGCCACAGGAAACTCCGTTTCACATAAAAAGGTCTCCCTAGAGGTGCGTGTTGCCGCCGCGTTATACAACATATGTATATGACACATGCGTTTTACCTCGTTCGTTATACTACCACTTATTTACATTAAATTCAATGGAGTTTATGTGTTGTGTTTATTTGTAAACTAGCTATGCTAGCTTCGTTTGTATCGAATAAGTGGCTTAGTATTTGTATTTGAAAGTGGACGTTATGGGATTAATAGATAATATTGTCCATTTTTTAAGGACATCGCAGTTTTTTTTTGGTACGCTATGGGCTGGATACACCTCGCCCAATCCGTCCGGGGCGACGGATGGGCGGCGTGCGACCCTATAAAAGGACAACACTAAGGAATTAATACTTGCATTACGGGGGACTTTACAAACATAATTAATGGACACATATTACATCCAAACTCAGAACAACAATTTATAGATCACACAGTATTGTCCTGTGTAGGATTCAAACCCACGGCACTGGCTGGCAAGATGGTATCTTAACCACTACGCCATTTGTGCAGTATTTATTTTTTTTAAACACCCATGACCGTTCATTAATAATGATGTTATCTTTTTTTTGTGTATAGCTCTTGGCCACTAATGGCCTTGACAGCTTAGCCCGGACTATGGGTGAGCGCTGATGGCTCTCAACTCTGTAATGATGTCATCATCATCCTGCTCTTATCCTAAATTACACGATGCAATATGTGATGTAATTATTGAACAGACGGCACCAGATAGAGATGGTCCAGGTTGATGTATGTATGATGATGTATGTAAACCTTTTGAGGTGAGTCCGCAAGCAGCGGATGTATCGGTCCGGCGGAGTTGTGGTGCATGTAAAAACAATCCTATGACTTCGCCGTAACTGAGGGATAGAAACAGCGTATGGTTTTTAGCTGGTAGTTACGCCGTCACATTATCGACGCTAAGCCCGGCATTCCCCATCTATCAGAGGTGAGCATGCGTAAATACTGCATTTAAAAAAAGGGTTGATGTAAATCATTCGGCTTTTACGACACCCATGAACAATGTAAGATTTGATAGTATTTGTAGCTAGTAACACGGCATATCAATAGTAATAATATCAGCTTTTTTTTTTCGATTAGCAATTAATTACTAATTAAGCGCATTGTTGCCAGTGTCGAGATGCAATATTCTTCATAAATTATCATAGTTTCTTCATATTAATCATTGCCCGTCAGTAATTTAAATTGTTATCTTCAACAGTGCTATAGCCAATCTGTTAACGGTATCTTCTATGAATTTTAAAATAAAAACAAAAATAGTTGTAAAGCTTTTTTAAATTATATTCACTAAACCCCAGCAGTTTCTCCAGGTCACATTACACAAATGTCAACAAAATTATGTAACAGATTAAAATACGAATTCATTAAATATAATACAAAATCAACAAATAATGCTTTCATGTGTCCGCCAAAAAATCCGATATCAACATTAACAAAATGCACAGTAATTTCACCATTTTTATTATTTCAGGAGTTGTCATGTGCAAAGCTGCACAGAACGCTTAATACGCTATGTCCCATTGTTACTATATTTTACCGGATTTGTTCAAATTGTAGAAAATTTATAGACTCTACTTCACCAATAATAATTAATTATCATAGTTTATGTACTATTTCCTAAAACCTTTGTCAATAAATAGTCTGTATTATACAATAAGATTTTTATGAGTCTAAGTTGCATTAACTGATTATTAAGCACGTTTGCATATGCAGCCGTTGACGTTAACTAGCTTTTTACCTTGGTGAGTGCTTGTAAATCCAAATTTATCAGGTTAAAATTGAATTTGAATTACGAAGATCTCAACTCTTCCTTTCTCTTGGATGTCATAGACGACTAAAATTTAGTAGAACTGGCTACAAAAAAGATAACTTGAAATAAATATCTACGTCAGCTCTTCTGCTCAATTTATTACAGTATTGGGATACCGTACCGTACCGTGCTGTGTGGTAGCGGCTTCGAATACTACCAACCCTTGCTTTGCTCGTGGGTGTCGTAAAAGACGACTAAGGGCCCTAGATTGACCCGGACCAACTCCATCTGGTACCATTTGGGTCAACGATTACATTCCCAAGGAGGGTTGACGTCAGGCAGGCGGCCGGTCATAAAAGTCATTGCTGAAACTTTTTGCAATATGTCAAAACAGATGACATATTGCGTCGACCCCAAGTAATTGGGATAAGAGCAAGATGATGATGATTAGGATACCGTACCCAAAGGGTAAAAACCGGACCCTATTACTAAGATTTCGCTGTCTGTCCGCCTCACCGTCCGTCTATCTGTCACCGGGCTGTATCTCAAGTACCACGATAGCTAGATGGTTGAAATTTTCACAAATTATATATTTCTGTTGGCGCTATAATAACAAATATTAAAAATAAAATAAATAATTAATTGCTCCCATACAACAAATGCGATTTTATCAATAATGATACGGAACCCTTCTTGTGCGACGCCGACTCGCACTTAGCCGGTTTATTATTCCTTTTTTCAATTTTCTTCTACATCACAGTAAATATACGCCACAATACTGGCTCAAGCCTCCTCTAGAATGGGAAAGAAATTGACGTACCACATTGGTTAGACGGATTGGTACGGGATTTCATTTTGAGGGATCCTTCTCTTGCATAGATGTATGCATATTATAATCCCTTAGTCGTCTTTTACGACACCCATGGGCAAGAAAAGAGATGGAGAATTATATTCTTATCCCGTAACCATAAGAATATTTTTTTTAATATTTATAACATTTTTACATTACCTATAAAAGAGTCATGTGAATTTTCATTATTTAAAATCTTAGTAATTGCCATATTTATTGAGAGGTCAACTTTGTATCTTTATATAGCTAGTTTTTTGACCTTAACTTTAAGCTGTTATATGCATTACGTTAATTAATAACATCAAAATAATCTACGCAATTTGTCTCATACCTGCCTCAAGAATTTATAATATACTAGCTGACCCAACAGACGTTGTTCAGTTCAAATCTAAAAAAAGGGCCATCAACCGGGTCCAATTGTGAATCTAAACCATTCTCGAATCCCCTTGGATATAGAAAAAAAAAATTATCAACATCGGTCCACCCGTTTGGGAAGAGTTCAGTGACATACACATAAAGTAAGTAAGTGACGTACACAAGAAATTTATATATAAAGACTAGCTGACCCAACAAACGTTGTTCTATTCAAACATGAAATGAAATCGACAGCAGTGCCACCTACCGGGTCCAATTGTGAATCTAAACCATTCTCGAACCCTCTTCATCATCATCATCATCATCTTGCTCTTATCCCAATTACTTGGGGTCGACGCAATATGTCATCTGTTTTGACATATTGCAAAAAGTTTCGGCAATGACTTTTATGACCGGCCGCCTGCCTGACGTCAACCATCCTTGGGAATAGAATCGTTGACCCAAATGGTACCAGATGGAGTTGGTTCGGGTCAATCTAGGGCTCTTAGTCGTCTTTTACGACACCCACGAGCAAAGCAAGGGTTGGTAGTATTCGAAGCCGCTACCACACAGCACCTCGAACCCTCTTCAACATACACAAAAAAATTCACCAACATCTGTCCAGCCGTTTAGATAGACGAAAAACATCAACATTATTTAATAAAATAATGTCTAAGGAGCACAGTATCAACAGACATCTCAATAGCTTTATCTCTCTAGTCACAAAGGAACTGATACCCATCTGGAATCATTATGTTCTGTGCAGTAAATTGAATAAAAGGCAGACACGGACATTCGTTGTTAACCCGTAATCGTCCCGCAAATGACTGACAATAGACTCGTTTGTACGGGATGAGTCGATTTGTGTCAGATCGCAGGTGAATGGCGAGGTCGTAAAGGTTAATTTTGTACTTTTTCTGATTTAACTAGGTAACTGATAAGTTAGAAAACCTTGTCGTAATAAAATGTAACATGCTATAAATAGATTTTCTTGTAATTTTTACATTTAATTGCTACTATTTGACTGATTGATTGATAGTTAATCTGATTAGTGATCTATTCGTAATCATCGTTCAGTCTATAACCGTCTACTACAGGAGGTAGACCTCATGTTTCGCCACAAAGCACAGTTCCATGCCACCTGCATCCCAGCAACTTTCACCAGGTCTTCAATCCACCTAGTGGAGCGCGTCCTAACGTCGTCCAATGCATGGTTGCCACTTAAGAACCTTTCTTCTCTAACGATTGTCGGTTCATCGAGAAATGTGGCCTGCCCATTGCCACTCCACTTCTTAATGATATATTATGACTGATGGATTGAATGGTGACGAATGTGTTAAGTGGTGACGGATGGTGATGGATGAATGGTAACGTAGTGGTAGTGATGATGGATAAAATGAGTAGCGATCGATGGTGATGAATAGAATGAGTAATAATAAATAATGATGGGTGTTATGAGTGGTATCTGATGGTGATGGATGGGATGATTTGTGACCAAAGGCAATGATGAGATGATTAAAACTGACGTAGTTAAGATAGTAAAGTACATTATATTTAAAAAAAATGAATGGTTGGTGTATTGCTATTTTAATAGACCTTCATTGTCGACAGCGTTTTATTCCTCCTTCTGTTATAAACCACATCCCCACACACGCAATAAGTTGGTTATTTTTTACCTACCAAAACATTCACTAGAAATAATTTATATACCAAAACAACTTTTCTGGGTCAGCCTTAAAACTATAATTTCGTCGCTGAAATCAATAGACAGAAAAATATTTAAAAAAAATTGGAAATAATATTTATTGAAATTTAAATTATTCGTCTTTGAGATTAAAAAAGAGACACTCCGTGCCTAAAATTATCATCATAAATATATTGAGGTTCTCTTTTAAACATGGCTACCCTGCACAGAAGGACAATGTCATAATTGTGTTATAAGTTACCTAGTACAATATTGCTGAGTATTCTTGTTGATCATTTACTTTCACTGCACAAATGGCATAGTGACGAAAATACTGATCTAATATGGCAGTGGCGATGGGCTCGTACGATTCATAATTTCTCGTTCTGAATCTAGATGTAATTTCATTTTTCATCATTTCAACTCATATACGTCCCACTGCTGCGCTCAAGCCTCCTCCATAATAGGAGTAAAATTGATCTTACTATACCAGGCTGGTCAGACAGGTTGATATAAGATTTTGTTTCAAGCTTTCCATCTCTTACATAGATGTCATATGCGTAATATATCCCTTAGTCGTCTCTTACGACACCTACAGGTATGAGAGGAGGTGGTGAATTGTATTCTTACTCCGTCACCACACGGAATGGGTGTAATTTGTGTCCATTAAATTATGTGAGTGAAGTCTCCCCCAGTACAAGCATTATTTCCTTAATGCAGGGTATTATATTTTAGAGAAAGTAATGCATTTTTACGACTGCCATAGGCAAATAAATTGTGACACTTTGTACATATAACTCGTCTTCACAGAGGGAAATCACTGTTACAATATTACAAAACATTATGAAAGGAATTCTTATCTAATTAAATCTCTGTATAATTAATAGTACTTAACCGAAGGGCTAAACTTAGAGTACTTAAATTTCAAGGAACAGTATTATACTTTTAATGTACTCCATAATTCAGTTTAAATGAGGTTGGTGCGAGCTTTAATTAGTCACTCAATTGGGGTAGAACGTAGTACTCATTTTAATTCATGATATAGGTCTATTAACGGATCAATAACCTTTGCAAGGTTGAAGTTTCGCTCGCTATAAGATTAATGCCTACTATAAATCATGCTAGACTTTTTTGGCTCATAAGAATCTCCTAAAAGTCTAATAACAATTTAAGTGCCAAGATGTCAAACTTAATATCTTATTTCGGAACTTTTCTTCAATATTGAAGTTTAGTAATAAATTCCTTTTTTTTTTGTAATATTTTTTGTTATGCATAAAAAAAGAAGTCTAGTCTTTACGCGCAAAAATCAAGAATCATCTAACATTTGTTTTGATTTTCATCGCCATCATTTCAGCTCATACGCGTTCCACTGCTGGACTTAGGCCTCGTTCACAAAGGGTGGGAAATGGGACGCTGGTCAAACGAGCTATGGTCAGCTTATCCGCCGCTCCGTCCGGTGCGACAGAGGGGCGGCGCGCGGCTCCATAACCCACCCGTAGCTACGTCGCCTTCGTCGTTGGACCGACAACCGGTGCCGAGTTCCTTGTCTTCAGTGATCGGCCCGACGGAATACCCTAAGGGGGTACCGTCTCCTCTCGACGTCCCTTTCCCGGTACGTCGGTCGCCGTCGCGCGTTCTACCTCTCTGCGGGTGACAGACTAAAATCCCCGGTACTGCTCGACTAGGGAAACGTATTAGTATAGGATTTTATTCCAAGTTTTCAAGTTTTCTCTTGCAAAATGCAGTTGTTAATCTGTATTTTATATCCTTAAGTCGTGTTTGATGACATCCACGAGTATGAAAGGGCCACTCCCTTTCATGAATTGTATTCTATGTCGTCAATACACGAAAAATAAATAAACGCTTTACAATAATTCTCTGCTTTAAAAAAAATGTATTTATAACCTAGTATGTAATGATGTCCTCATGATGTACCCGTGGATATCGTAAAAGACGACTAAGGGCATATGCACATAACATATGTGCAAGAGAAGGAAAACTCGAAATGAAACCCTATACCAATATGTCTGACAAGCATAGTATATTAGGTCAGATTCCCTCCCATTGTGGAGGAGGTCCAAGCCCAACAGTAGGACGTATGTGGACTGCTATAATTATGATGATGTAATGGTTAATTTGGCTAAACTACGAATTTTATTTTAAAGACTCGTTTAGTAATACATAACTGATACTAATAGAAAACTTCCAACGCCTTATTACGACAAGTAAGATTTACGTGAACAATGGCTTTCAGTCTTATTTATTCCCGTATGATCTAAGCTTTTATTTACCCAAATTCTTTGGTTTTGAGCGGACCTTCCCTCAGGAGAACGGCGCACAATACGAGCCTGCTACCGTTCCGGGTTCTGCTTTTGCTAGTTCCTCATCTATACAGGTCTATGAACCCGTAGACATTCAGCGATCTTTGGTACATATTCTGCGAGACGAGAGATTAATAGTCCTCTCCCGTTCACGCTCTGCCATGTCTTTTGCATAAATCAGCTTCTCACAGGAGAAGGTGGCGACATCTTAGCAAATACAAAAAAAAAGATAAACACTTTACCTGGAACAAAAATCCTCTTTTTGGCCAATAACGATATTCACAACTTCTGAATTGTCTGTTCGTTTACAAAGGTAGATTATAAATTAAAAATTAGAAATGCTTTATATTCCTGTGAATACATGCTAAAGGCATAAATATATTACAAGCAGCCGGTATCAAACAAAACTTTTCGTTTTATAATCGTTTTATGTAACCTTCTGAGGCGTTTTCCTCTTTCGAAACAAGCACAAAGGGTTTGTGAAGTGTAAATTCAACTTGAAGGTGTTTTATATTCCTGAATACAATTTCAAGACAAAATTTAAGAACTTTAATATTTAAAAGCTGTATAATTCTTAATTAATATATTTTTTATATATTTTCTGTGTGTTGACGGTTAAGAATACAATTCGACCCTCTTGCCCGTGGGTGACGTTCAAGAAGACTAAGAGATAATGATATGCAGAACAGCATTGCAAGTCAAGAACATACGACCCATCGACATAAAACCCTTTACTAACATGTCTGACCAGTGTGGTTTAATAAATCAATTTCCCTCCTATAGTGGTGACGCCCAGAGCCCAACAGTGGGATGCGTATGGGCTGAGATGATGAGAAGTAATAATTTTAGAATGTAAGATGTAATAGTTTTGGAATTGGTTATGATTTTAGAAATAGCGCTCCTGAAGTATAAATAATTATTACAAGGATAAGCCCATCAAGATTGTCTCAGATCTCATCATCACGCATAAGGTTGCCGACGTCTCAATCAGTCGCAATCATGACACACCACTTTTTCCTTTCCATCTATCCGCTTATTGATGTTCATTATTGGATATGAACCTCTCCTAGGGATGCAAATATTGCACCTGATGCCGCCCTAGTAGAGGCTGCGGGTGACCGAACCGGGGATTTAGTCCGGACACCCGCGGAGAGATTAGCCTCGCGACGGCGATCTGCGTCCCAGTAGGGGACGTCGACGGTAGAGGGGACTCCCTCGGGGTATTCCGTCGGGTCGCCCACTGAAGTCAAGGAACTCTGCACGGATGGTCGGCCCGACGACGAAGACGATGTGGTATACGGGTGGGTTACGGGTGTGCGTGTTTACGCCCCTCTGTCGCCCCAGACGCAGCCGGGCGAGGAGTGCGCCGACCGCAACCCAACCCCAAAAAACAAAATGGGATGCAAATATAGAAAACAAAAACATCTATGTATCGATACATCGATGTTTCAGAACAAACATCGATATACAAAAAACATCGCCCTAAAAACATCGTTTTCATTTCAAATAAATAGTGCAAACAATCCTAAATTTAATTTAAAACGAAAGCAAACTTATTTATAGCGAGCTTTTTTATTTATTGAATAAGTTTACCCGTCTTTGGGATAAGGAAGATAACGAGTAGAGGAAGTAACATTACATTTAACAAGTATTTTTTTATTAAAAAGGATAATACAAGCTTACTTTACTACAAGCTTAATGTAGCAAGTGATTTAGAAATAGAGTTCAAAAATAACAGTTTTGACAGTCAGTCAACATTGGTGACCACAGTGTCACGTAGGCTCTGCTAAAATTACCAAAATTTCTAATAGATGGTTGGCAAAACATCGACGTAAATCGATGTTCACTATTGCAAAACATGTATCATGATCATCCCTAATACCAACACGCTTGACCAGCGTGGTGTAGTAAGGGCAACTTCCCTCCTATTGTGGAGGATGCTCGAGTCCAGCAGAGGAACGTATATGAGTTGTGACCATTGTAAAGAAGATTCGATGAGGGCATATAGCTATTATATTGTTATATTACATAAAATATCAACAAAATTATTCAATATAACACTGTAAAAATCCTAAATTATGAATGAAATGAAAGAAAAAACGTACGTAAGTCTTATATTCTCGTAACTAAACTGTCCCGCAGGTTTTGCTAAAATAACCATAAATTTCAAACAGATATTAGGAAAGATATTATTAAAAAACCATCGATGTTTGTCATCGATGTTTTTTTTACTGAATCATGGATGATATTTACTTAAACATCGATGTTTTAGAAACATCGATGTTTCAGAAACATCGATGTATCGTTTGCATACCTAGCCTCTCCACGAACAAATAATAAAGCTAAAACCTGCACTTTTAGGAGGTCCCTGTCCAGCATTAGAAACTATTTGGATAAGAAAAAGGTAGAACAACGCTCTACTTATCATATTCATCATCATCATCATTTCAGCCTATCGCCGTCCACTGTAGGACGTAGGCCTCCCTCATGTTACGCCACAAAGTGAGGTGCTGTGCTGCATCCAACTTATCCTTTGAGTAACTTACTTATCAATTGAGATGAAGAAAAAGTTAAAACCATGCACCGCTTATTAGAAATGAATTGAAAATTTCATATCTATTACAATTTAACTGAATATAACATCGAAAGAAATCATTCTTCTACGCAAAATTGATACCAGAGTAACATAATTTAATTTCAAGGAATACTGCCCACACAAAACGATTTCGGAGATATGAGCTACTAAACAAAAAAGTTATAACACAAGCAATTATTACCAGCCGGTGTATACGGAAGGACGGACAAAGTTGCCTCATAAACGCTGCATGAGAATTGGTTTGAATAAAAATGAACCCATTTTCGTAAAAATTTTGCGTGAAGTATTTTATCGTAAAAATAAGCTGAGGGAGTATAGGAGATTTGGGCACTACAGGCAAAGTAAAATTCAATATAAGGTACTATGCCAATCGGTATGACAATCGTGGTCTGTAATGACTTCTGATGTTTAAGCGATTATAACACATCCTTACTAATATTATAAATGCGAAAGTAAGTTGCACCTGCACTAAGGAAATAATCCTTGTATTGCGGGGGACTTTACAAGCATATAATTAACGGACACAAATCCATCCAGACTCAGAACAACAATTTGTGGATCGCACAAAGTGTTGTACCGCGTGGGATTCGAATCCCTAACACTGGCGTTATAGGTCGCTATCTTAACCACTACGCCATCTGTGTTTGTTTGTTTGTTACGCTTTCACGCTTAAACCACCGAACCGATTTCAAAAATTCTTTCACCAATGGAAAGCTATAATATCAGGGAGTTACATAGGCTATATTTTAACGCAGTATTCCTACGAGAACGGGAACTACGCGGGTAAGGCGACTGAAACCGAAGCGAAGTGAGGGTAGGTTGCTAGTTGCAAATAAAACTATTTTTACAGATTCTATCGCGTTTGTATTTGATTTTTGATTGCCCAACGTTTCCAACACTCTAACAGGGTTCATAGTTACGGGCGGACCGTGAAAACCGTCCATGTAGTCCGTAAAAGTAGTTTTATTTACAGTCGTGATGTAGTTGATCGATTTCGTTCAAATTATGGAGGAAGTTTGGGCCCTACAGTGAAGTGGGTGTGAACCAAGAAGAAAAAGCCGTTCATAAAACTTTATTAACCATAAGGATTTATCACAAATCCTTTTAGATAATCGTCATTTTTGCTCTCTCAAAATTCGTATATTTTGTTTCTTTTTATACTTTCATATTTTTAACCGACTTCAAAAAAGGAGGAGGTTTCTCAATTCGACCGTATATATGCTTTTTATTTTTTTTTTTTTTTTTTTTTTGGCCGAGGACCGACCCCACAGGGGTCGGTCCTCGGACCCACCCTGTGGAACATCGGCTACGACTGGGCGTTGCGGGGGAGCCTCCCGCCCGGGCTGGGCGTGATTTGTTACGCTGACGACACGCTCGTCACAGCCCGCGGTGGGACGCTAGAAGAGGCGGTAAGCCTGGCGACCTATGGCACCGAAGAGATCGTCAGGCGGATCGAGGCGCTGGGGTTGAGGGTCGCCCTGGACAAGACGGAGGCCCTCTTGTTCCATGGGCGCCTTATGAGCCCTCCCATCGGCGTCTCGATCATCGTCCGATCGGTTGACATCAGCATCCGGGCCCATATGAGGTACTTGGGCCTGGTGCTCGACGGGCGATGGTGGTTCCGGGAGCATTTCCGCAGGCTCGCTCCGCGGCTCGTCGGCGCGGCGTCCGCCCTATCGTGGCTTATGCCGAACGTGGGCGGACCGAGCGCTACGTGCCGACGGCTGTACACGGGGGTCATCCGGTCGATGGCCCTGTACGGCGCACCGGTGTGGGCGGGGTCCTTGACCGTCCGACTTAGGGCCCTTCTGTGGCGACCACAGAGGGTCATGGCGGTCAGGGCCATCCGCGGATACCGCACGGTGGCGACGGAGGCAGCGTGCCTATTGGCCGGGACTCCCCCGTGGGACCTGGAGGCGGAGATGCTCGCCGGATTGTATCGGCGGGTGACGGAGGTGCGAGCGGAGGGCGGTGAGATCTCGTTAAGGGAGCTCACCGCCTGGCGCGTCGACGCCCGCCGATACGTCATTGCCCGTTGGGCAGTCCGGCTGGAGAGGCCTCGGTTCGGGGTGCGAACCGTGGAGGCCTTCCGGCCGGTGCTGATGCAGTGGTTGGAAAGGCGGCACGGGGTGCTCTCCTTCCGACTAGTGCAGGTGTTGACGGGGCACGGGAGCTTCGCCAAATACCTGCACAAGGTCGTAAGGAGGGAGAGTACACCGTCCTGCCACCACTGCGATTGCGACGAGGACACGGCGCGCCACACGCTCGAGGCCTGCGCGGCTTGGGCAGTGCAGCGCCGTGAACTCGTCGCAATCATCGGTGCCGACCTGACGCTGCCGGCCATCGCTAGGGCGATGGTCGACAGCGTCGGGAATTGGGACGCGGTCGCAGCCTTCTGCGAGACAGTGATCTCGCAGAAGGAGGCGGCGGATCGTCTGCGCGTGGAGCGCAGCCTCGATGAGGAGATCCGCCGCCGGCGACTGGGGCGGCGTAGGCGCAACTACCTGCGCCTGATGCCGCCCTAGCCGAGGCCGCGGGTGACGTGACCGGGGATTAGTCCGTCACCCGCCGAGAGGCCGACCGCGTGAGGAAAGACCGACGTCCTCCCCGAGGGGGGGACGTCGGTCGATGGGAGGGTACCCCACGTAGGGGGTGTTCCGTCGGGCCGACCACTGACGACAAGTAAACCTGCTCCGGTGGTCGGCCCAATGACGAAGGCGAGGTGGTTTTTGGGTGGGTTGCGGGAGTTGCGTGCTTAAGCCCCTCTGTCGCCCCGGACGGAGTGGTGCGGAGGCGCGCCGACCGCAGCCCACCCACAAAAAAAAAAAAAAAAAAAATATGCTTTTTTTATGTTTGTTCGCGAATAACTGCATCATTTATGAACTGATTTTGATGATTCGTCTTTTGTTGGAAAGAAGATATTTCACAGGTGGTCCCATTATAAGGAAATCAGGGTTTGATGATAGCAGACCAAAGATATCGAGGAACTTTCATAAATCGTAGGGGCGACTGGCGCGTTTTTAGTTTACTGTTTGAAGTCGGTTTTTTTTTTGTTAAAATTAAATCAATAACTCTTCTTAATATTATTATTAACACGTCTTTATCATCATCATCATCACAGCTTAGGTACGTACGTCCCACTACTAGGCTTGAGTCTCCTCCATAAAGAGAAGGAAATTAACCTACTATAACAGCCTGGTCAGACTGATTGGTATAGTGTTTTTTTTTCGAGTTTGCCTTCTCTTGCATAATTGTTGTATAAACAATATATGCCTTAGTCATATTTTAAAACAGTCACGAGGAAGATAAATGGTAGTGTATTCTCATTTCGTCGCCACACGGAAACCCGTAATCAACAATTATTCAAACTACAATAGAGTCTTATTACTCAACTTGTCAGTCATTTGCATTGCCTTTGAATTTAATATACTAATATACTTCCCTTTACCTTTTCATCCATCTATATGTTGAAGTTCACTGTTGAAAATCCCCATAAACGAAAAATAGACCAAAATCGCCATGTCTGGTATAAATAATTTCTATCTTAAGCAATTCTTTGTTCAATTTCAACAATTGCGAAACAAATTTCAAAACTAATCTTAGCCAAATTGTTAAAAAATTCTACTGAACTAGTTTGACTCCATTGGCAATATTGAAAAAACAATATGTAGATCTCAATAGCTTTGTAGGGGACGCATCGTCCGATATTATTCTCTACATTACCATAAAGAAAAACTTTATTGAATCAACCGAATGCAGGGTTCCATAATCCCAGTGTGAGATAATAAAAATTTGTTTACTCCTTTGATATATAGGCAACAATATCTCACATTCTTACACGAAGTTTTTTTATTGGCTGTTCACTTTGCTTTATCAAATAATAAAGGGTTATAAAATATTGTAGTGTTGGATCGTGAATACTATGTGATGAATGAATAATAGGTCATAAAATGTGTTAGATTTGAGGATTCAATGAATTCTTGAATATATTTTATGACATATAAATCGGTATAAAGCTGTTAATAAGCTTTGACAACTTGCGAAAAATTGTTGAAGGGTTTGTATTGCCATATTATCTTCATCATCTCACATACATTCCACTGCTAGGCTCAAGCCTCCTCCACAATAGAAGGAAAATCAAACTACAGTAAAACCCGTTCAAGACGATTTCGCAGGGACCCGATCAAAAACGCGTCTTAGGCGGGAAAGTGTATTATGCGGGAAAGGGAAAAATGTGCCATTATTATTGCCATATTATTATTTTGAATACCTATGTATTGAATTTAACATTTAAAAATTACCTAAATAAAATGTTGTTTATTTTCTTTATTTAATATACTTATCTACTACTAGATACATTTTTAAATTTAAAAAAAAATATTTAAAAATATAAAAATTGTTGTTTATTATTATTACGTTACTTAAAGTAATCACTTATTTTAGTTTGACATAAAGATTTTGAGGCAATCAGCAATTGCAAGATTTTCAGCGTAATTTAATTTTCGCAGTGCGTCTTCGTTTTGAGTCAAAGAAGTTACATAGCGTCTTAAATCATTAACTGCTGATAATGCCTGGGCGTGTGACCAAATCGGAGTTGACTCATTTTCTTCTTGGTCGAGCGACCCTAAGTGATAATCACTTAGGGTCGCTCGACAGTCGCTGGCCGCTGTCGCAAGGGGTAATATGTGTACTTGAGTGGCACGTGTTGGCGTATTAAACGGGATGACGATCGTATTAAGCGTTAAGAAATGTATGAAAACATGTCTCAAGTAGCTGAGACCGACGCAAAATGGCGTATTATGCGGGAAATCGTATTAAACGTAATCGTATTAAACGGGTTCAACTATATTATTTTTTTTATTGCAAACCGTGGCAAAAGAGCAAACGGTACATCTGATGGTAAGTGTTGCCACTCGTGAACCTTTGCTAGGCAGTTGCCTACCGAGAAGAAAATGAAGGGAGAGTGAATGCGTGCAGTGAGGTTCGGTAATACTAAAGGCATCACGAAAACACACCACACGCAAACACCCTTACAAAGTTGGTCTTCCTGGCTCTCTTGCTCACCGAACGAAGCGCAGTAACAAATTGCTACTACTCAGACGTCGACCTTCTACGAGAGTGTGGTACTACCCCGGACGGATCGACCCGCTGCTGTAGACAGACAACTATCGACATTGTGATCCTACTATACCACGCTGGTTACACGTGTTAGTTTTTTAAAGTTTTTCTCTTGCATAAATGTAATCTGCATATTATATTTATATATCCTTTACTCAAATTACATAACACCGAGGTGCTAGAGATAGGGTGGTGAACTGTACTCTTACTCCGTTCCTACACGGATCTGTCACTAAACGAAAATTACTGGTTTTTTTTACATATTTTTTAACATTTCTATATAATCTTATGTTATATCTTTAAACGAGCAATTCTTGTATATATATATATTCAGGATCTCGGAAACGGCACCAACGATTTTGATGAAACTTGGCATACTAGATAGAGGTTTCGAGCCCAAAAAATCGATCTAGCTAGGTTTTATTTATAGAAAATGTTGTTTTGTCAGTGTTTTTAGCAAAAAAATATAATGACATTAAATTTTAAAAGAATATGAATTCTATAATATCTAAAACGGCAAAAACACTCACGTGCTGAGATCGATTACGTCGACCCGGGTTTCGAGCATGTCCGATGCTCATCATCAGGGCGAGTGCGCAGCGGCGTCTGCGAGGCCCCGGCATGCACTACGCGATGCATATCGAACAGCGCGCCTCGACACAGCCATGAGGGGTGCGGGGGAGGTGTTCGCTTCTTGATCGTCCTCGGCGGAAACGTCAGACGAAACTTCACACCCGGAGTTAAGCGGCGTTGTTGGTATGTCACTCCGTGTGTCGTCACCATCACATACCACGCTGGTCACGTCACTCTCCACGCACACTATCACCTTACGACTCACGGCAGTATTAAGAGCTGGTAACCATGCTGACGACAGCTTCCATCCACCGTCTCTGTTGAAGGTCCGATGTCGGTTTATCTCTATGGCCTCATGTATTTTCCGCGGTCTGTAACGTCTCTCTGTGGCTAATACGGAGGCTTTGTCGAACCGAATGTAGTGCCTTGTATTCGCGAGACTGGCATGCTCTGCTATTGCTGATTGTGTCGTACCCATGCGCTTCATACTCCTGATGTGTTCAGTTACGATGGTGACGATGTTGCGTCCAGTTTCTCCCACATAACTCTTGCCACAATCACAATTGAATATGAATTCAAATTTTGCCGTCAACGTCATGAGTTACGATAGCTCAGTTGGGAAGTAGTGCAGTTTCCTTTTAGTATTGTTTTGGCATTCAAACGGCGTCGGATCGAATCTCGGTGTTATTATTATTCTCTTTTTGTATTTTTTTATATTTTTTTCATTATTTAATTTTTAATTTTTATTAATATATATCTAAATAAATTAAACAAAAATACAACAAAAATATTCCGAGCGAAGCTCAGTCAACCAGATATTTACTATTAATAATATCAACGGTATAATAACTATTATAGGAAATTGGAATAGATACTAAGCTGAACGAGAGTACTATAGTTTTTCTTTTGATAAATATATTTGATAAGCCGTCATACTTAGACCAAGTATCAACAAGAAATGGAAAAGAAATAAACGTGGAACAAATTAGATTTCACTCAATTGGATTATACGCATATTGACTTTTCTAACAAACTATTTCGAGTAATTTGAGATGGTTTTTCTATGAGCTTACGAAAATTGTTTTTCTTTTTCTTTTACATACGTCATCATCATAGCTCCCACTATTGGCCTCAAACCTCCTCCACAACGAAAGGGAAATCGCTCTACTGTACCACGCTGGTCAGAAGTATTAATATAGAATTTTACTTCGAGTTTGCCTTCTCTTGCATAAATATTATATGTGTCACCGTATTATTGCATGAACCGTGATTGTGAACGGACACAAAAATTTACAATCTAACGCTTACATTTTCGTAAGTTTATAAACTGACTATTTTCAACCGTCAAATTGTGAACAAAACGCAAACTGCACGCTGATTGGTTCAACGAATCATTGTTTTCACACGCTGCCCCACCGCCATTATTATTTTAGCGACATTACTACATTACATCAATTTAAAGATATTGAAATCAGTTTTTTGATGGGATTTAATAATGTAGGTACGTTAATATTTGCTGACAATGAGCTTTTTAATTGCTGATCATTTTGTTTGTAACTCTATGCACACGAACACGTGCTATCTATAACGCCAACCAATCAGAAGACGGTTCACAAATTCGCAGGCGAGAAATTGTAAGACACTGCGATTGGGTCACAAGATACTGCTATTGGGTCATTTCTTATTGAACTCACGGTTAAAATTATTAAAACCACAATTTGACGGTTGAACATATTCAGTTTATAAATTTAAGAAAATATAAACATTAGATTGTAAATTTTTGTGTCCACAATCTATCGATAGTTTATAATCTCACTAGATAGTTTATAAACTAACGGTTCGTACAATAATACGGTGACATATGCATATTATATTCCTTAAGCTACAGACAAGAAAGTGAATTACATTCTTACTCCGTCACCACACAGAGAATCTACATACTTACAATGACAAAACCGTTAAATGTTTAAATTGAACAATGAAAGTTTTTAATAAGCGAATTCATTCCATCTTTACGGATCGAATACGGGAATCCATACAAAAAAAAAAGTTAATACAGATATGAGGGAACAACATCCGAATATAAATAAAATAAAATATGCAAACATCTGAATTGAATATTGCTATACAATTCTATATTGAAATCGATGAAACACGACATTTTGAAGTTAAATATTGATATATTATAAATATTACAGGACCACACTATAAGAGAGGCCTATGTCCAGCAATATAAGAAAGGCCTATGTCCAGCAATGGACGGTAAAATGCTGATAATGATAAATATTGATATAATTATATCTAACTTACCATCAGGTGTGCTGTCTACTCGTTTGCCACCATCGGCGTTTTTATGATAATTATAGAGGCATTTGATACCATATAGAGATATATTTTATCACTGAGACACTAATTGGAAAGCCAAGGCTTCAAACAATGAAAGCTTATATCAAATCTCATGTTTTACACAACCAGCCGTATTTACTAATCCGTCACAAGTTCTTCACGGTTCTGTTATTACACAATTTATATGAAATACAGCCGTCATGTTATAATGCCTATGTAAATACGAAACAAAGAATTTTATCGTGTTTGTGCGTGATTATTAATTTACCAATCTTTAGAACACTTATAAGCGTTCATGGTCGCGAAAGGACTACGGTGTATCACGAAGTCATCGTAATTACAAAGATTTTTCGATGCCCTATTATCCCTGAAAATAGTTATTAAATCTCCACATGTTTTTTTTAAGGCCAACGGTTGCAAACGAGCAAGCAGCACAGCTGATGGTAAGTGATCCTGTCGCACCTGCACCACCTTTGCAATACCAGGGGCACAGCCAGGCTGTTGCGTACCGTGAAGTAAATGCTCTTCTTAAACCTCTTTTAAAGAAGGACATGTCATAGCGTTCGAGAAACACAGCAGCAGGTAGTTCATTCCAGAGAATATTTATTGCCAGTAGAATGTTGCATTGGTAAAATAAAAATTATAATACAAAAACACTATTCAATCTTACGAGTATAAATAAAAAATCCACCCGTGACCATGAACACTGAAAAGTGTTCGAAACGTCGGGGAATCAAAAATCAAATACAAATGCGATAAAATCCGTAATAATTCTTCTATTTATATTGTACTAGCAACCCGCCCTCGCTTCGCTTTCAGTCACCTTACCCGCGTCGTTCCCGTTCCCGTGGGAATACTGGGATAAAATGTAGTCTACAATACTCAGGATGAATGTAACTTTCCAATGGTGAAAGAATTTTTGAAATAGACACAGTAATTTTTGAGTTTATTCATTACAGACATACACAAACAAAAATACAAAATTTTCCTCTTTATAATATTAGTGCAGATAATATTGAAGTAATCATTAGTTAAATTAAATCTGTAAAAACATAATGGGGCTGCTCTGAGGAGTATTATGCTCGTGTAATATCAGTAAACTAGAAAGTACATTTCAATATGATAATAATGAACATTGCATGTAGTAATATTGTATTATTACGAAGTCTTCCACCCTGTCAACCTAAGTTCTTGTAAGTAAAATAAAGTCTCTTACATTTACGCTTATTCAATCATAACCGTCTACCATCTTTCATTCGCCGTGACAAACATTGGGCGATAAAGTATATCATAAATCATGAAGGCTTTCTCTCGAGAAATCTAGGCAGTTCCCCCTTTTCATATTGTCAGTCGAGTAAAGCTCCTTATCTTCATTCATACATAAGCAATAAGCATTAGATTGCTATATTGTGATATTACTTCAGAATTTAGTTATCTCAAACCGAACTTATAGAATAGGTAAAATAGATTTGTAGATTGCCTAATCCATACCAAATATCTAAATGTCTAAGATATGTAGATAGATTCGATTCATATAAATTTCAGATTAGAATAGGATACAATAGCATTTATTGTCACATAACAACAATTACAACAGAGTAATTTTTATAATTAAAGTTAACAACAGAGGAATGCTCAGCTTGTGCTGCATTGAAACTGTGCGGCTAGTTTTCAGCAAACCTGTTTCGTTCGAAATATACAAGGAAGAGCAAATTAAGAAGAGAAAAAAAAACAGAATTAAAATAATAATAATAATTACGTGATCATCTTCATCTTAGCCCATATAGATTTCATTTCTGGGCACGGCAATTCAATTCACAAACTATATACATAAATGTATTACAATCCATTTGCTATCTTTCAACCTATGGACATCAATTATTGGACAATAATTATTGGACACAGGATCCATCCTTTAGGGAATTTCCTAAAGCGCTACAATGAACGCTGTCGTGTTAGCCGTTACTGTTATAAGATTCACCAAAACAATACTGTGCCGATTCTCGCGATGATCCCTCAATTGCTTTTTACAATTCCCATGGGTCAGTATAGGGTGGTAGGATAGTATATTCTTAACCTATGCGGGGTAAGATTAAAAATATTAATAAGTCGCCTTTGAAACTATTCAATTGATGTGTCCCAAACTAGTTTCATTAGAAATACAAGAATGGTTTAAGATTACTAAAACAATGTATCAAAATATGATAGATGGTGCTGTGATGGATATCAAAGAAATCTGCTTTTATTTTTTGCTTATACTTACATACAAAACAGTCTATTGAGTCAGCTAGGAACATATATTAATCTGAGAAGTAGTTTAACCCGGTATCAACGTCTCCTTTCTATCATCGTACCACTTGACACCGCAATGTAGTTTATCCATTCCACCTGGAACGATATGGTCCTCGACTGTGATTTTTTCAGCTTTCATTTCTTTGTTGCACATGTAGGCTCTGAAATGAATTATCTATTGCGGTGTTTACCGAGCGCTATGTCATGTCCTATTCTAAACAAAATTTAAGAAAATCTTCTCTGTTATGATAGGTAGTGACTTGGCTATGGCCCTGGTATTGCTGAAGTTCATGAACGGCAGTTACCACTTAACAGGTGGGCTGTTTGTTCATGTGCTATAAAAGGCAATACAAAAAAATAAGTTCATAAAACGTTTACTCGCGGTTGAAGTAAAATTTCTTATTATAAAAATCTTTTATTATTCAATTACTTTTTTGTAGGTATTAATGCTTACATGTTTTATACGTTTCACGTCGTCCACCCATCATTTCTTTGGTTTTCCCTTATCCCTAAAGTCACGTAAATATTTCCTATCAACACGTTTGACCAGCGTGTTTATAGTAGCTCAATTTCCCTCCTCAGATGAAGAAGGCTCGAGCCCAATAGTGGGACGTATATAAGTTGATTATGATTAAGATTACTTTCATTTCGTCTCTTTACATGTCCACACCACGTCAAAATTTATTCCTTAACTTTGCCGTCACTGGCGCAACTTTGACTGAGTATTCTAAGTCTGGGTGTAATAAGTCCTTTAATTGTAAGTTATCATACATATATTTACAATTAAGAGGTACTATTCTGAAGTAGTACATTTAAATATTTTACAAGGTTTAATTCAGCTTGGAATATGTTTGATAAAAATATTGCAACTGAATTTTAATATAGTCAACTTCAACCGAAGAAATTGAAATTTGGCATACACATTTAGGTTTGATGACAATGCATGGTGAGTTAAGTGAAGTCATTATAAATCTAATATAGCGGAGGGTCCAAGATGATGGATTAGCTATTTTAGAAACACTCCCTCAATATGGATATCGAACGAAAGGGATTGCAAAGAAGTACATGAAAATTAAGAGCATTTAAATAAAAGCAGAGCATTTTAAATACATTTTTGACTTTTAAAATATTCCATGTAAATATATATAGATCGTCCATCATCGTCCGTGTGGTACAAAATCGTATACCAACCTCTTCGACCAGCATGGTATAGTAAGCTCAATTTCCCTTGTATTACGGAGGAGCCTCGAGCCCAGTAGTGGGACGTATATGAGCTGCAAGATGAGAGAGTAATATATAAAGGATATACAAATTCGCTATAAAACCCTGTTGCAAGAGATTAACAGATCCCAATGGTATTTATCGAAGATTTAACGCAATAAAGTTTTATGTTATGTCCGCAAGCTGTCGAACTGGTAACTTAATATTGTTACTATCAAGTAAGAAGTTTATTTGAAACTGGAAATTTCCAATAAAGTACAAGGGTTATATGAATGTATAAGACATTGCCAATTCTTTCACTCTTTTATTAGGTTTCCTTGGTTGTTTTCAATACAGTACTCTGCACCGTGAAATTCACGCTTTATAAATAAAACATTTTTTACGGGTTTTAGCCCGTTTTTATTTTATTTTTGATTACATGACGCTTTGAACATATTTTAGGGTAAAATCCACAATATTGAAATACGATAAAATCCATAAAAATAATTTTACGAATACATGTTTATTTTATTGTAGTGTTAAATTTCTATAAATTGAACATCAACATCACAGCCCAGAAACGTCCCACTGTTAGGCCTGGGCCTCCTCCAAAATGGAAGGAAATTTGACCTACTATACCATGCTAATCAGACATGCTGGTATAGGGTCATTAAACCGTAATTCTCATTAGGTCGAATAAATTACCATTCCTTTCTGCTGAACTCCTAAATACGCTTTATATCGAATTAATCTCGGTCCTCGGACCCACCCTGTGGAACATCGGCTACGACTGGGCGTTGAGAGGGAGCCTCCCGCCCGGGTGATTTGTTACGCCGACGACACACTCGTCACAGCCCGTGGTGGGACGCTAGAAGAGGCGGCAAGCCTGGCGACTCTAGGCACCGAAGAGATCGTCAAGCGGATCGAGGCGCTGGGGTTGAGGGTCGCTCTGGACAAGACGGAGGCCCTCTTGTTCCATGGGTGCCGCATGAGCCCTCCCATCGACGTCTCGATCACCGTCCATTCGGTTGACATCACCTTCCAGCCCATATGAAGTATTTGGGCCTGGTGCTCGACGGGCCATGGTGGTTCCACGGCTCGTCGGCGCAGCATCCGCGATATCGTGGCTTATGCCGAACGTGGGCGGACCGAGCGCTACGTGTCGACGGCTGTACGCGGGGGTCATCCGGTCGATGGCCCTGTACGGCGCACCGGTGTGGGCGAGGTCCCTGACCGTCCGACCCAGGGCTCTTCTGTGGCGACCACAGAGGGCCATGGCGGTCAGGGCCATACGCGGATACCGCACAGTGGCGACGGAGGCAACGTGCCTGTTGGCCGGGACTCCCCCGTGGGACCTGGAGGCGGAAATGCTCACCGGTTTGTATCGGCGGGTGTCGGGGATGCGAGCGGAGGGTGGTGTAGTCTCGTTAAGGGAGCTCACCGCCTGGCGGGTCGACACCCACCGAGACGTCATTGCTCGTTGGGCAGTCCGGCCGAGAAGCCTCGGTTCGGGGTGCGAATCGTGGAGGCCTTCCGGCCAGTGCTGATGCGGTGCTTGGAACGGCGGTACGGAGTGCTCTCCTTCTGACTGGTGCAGGTCTTAACGGGGCATGGATGCTTCGCCAAATACCTACACAAGGTCATTAGGAGGGAGAGTACACCGTCCTGCCACCACTGCGATTGCGATGAGGACACAGCGCAGCATACGCGGTCTGTGACGCTTGGGCGGAGCAGCGCCGTGAACTCGTCGCAATCATCGGTGCCGACCTGATGCTGCCGACTATCGCCAGGGCGATGGTCGGCAACGTCAGGAACTAGGACGCGGTTGCAGCCTTCTGCGAGGCAGTAGTCCCGCGGAAGGAGGCGGCGGATCGCCTGCACGAGGAGCGCAGCCTCGAAGAGGGGATCCGCCACCGGCGACTGAGGCGGCGTAGGCGCAAATACCTGCGCCTCATGCCGCCCTAGCCGAGGCCGCGGGTGACATGACCGGGGATTAGTCCGTCACCCGCCGAGAGGCCGACTGCGTGAGGAAAGACTGACGTCCTCCCCGAGGGGGGATGTCGGTCGATGGGATTGGTATTCCGTCGGGCCGACCACTGACGTCAAGTCACCCTGCTCCGGTGGTCGGCCCAACGACGAAGGCGACGTGCATCGTGGTTGGGTTGTGGGTGTGCGTGCTTACGCCCCTCTGTCGCCCCGGACGGAGTGGTGCAAGGAGCGCGACGACCAAAAAATCTCGAATAAATTAGTCTGTAAATCGAACAAAATTATTATTTCCCTGGGAAGTGTTAATAGTATGTATTTATACGTTATAATTCGAATACTAAAAAGCAAACTCCGTATGTGGTAGTTAGTAAAATATAATTACTTTTTTACTTGAAATTCTTTGAACTAATATCAAAATAATCTAAAAGATATGGTCACTTCTACTCTATTGTTGGTGTGTGTTATATATGAATGAATACATACATTTATCTCTTTAAACAATTTAAAAAAATCACACCTCTCTGAGTCTAAATTTTAGCTATAAAATCCTCTGAATCTCAAATTATTTTTAATACGAACTTCTTTCATATCTCTTTACATTCGAGTTGTTAAAATTCTACTGTATAAATACAAATTATATCCACACACAAAACTCATTTGTGAATCGTACAGGGAATTGTCTTAGATAGATAGATTGATTCAGTTGTAGGCATAAGAAATTTTATAGCAAATTTTATATTGTAATATTTGCAGTCATCACAGTATTAAAATATTTCATCATCATCATCTTGCTCTTATCCCAATTACTTGGGGTCGACGCAATATGTCATCTGTTTTGACATATTGCAAAAAGTTTCGGCAATAACTTTTATGACCGGCCGCCTGCCTGACGTCAACCCTCCTTGGGAATGTAATCGTAATAATTGGGAATGTAGTATTAAAATATTTCATTTACTGTTATATTATGTTCGCTATATTTTATTGCCTAAATGAAATATACAAAATGGAGTTTATGAACAATATTTTAGTGACCTAAAAATATTCTTTACCTTTTAGTTTGTATAGTAAAACGGAGGTAAAAGTAACATATAAAATATATAATACCCCCACACAATAAATGATGGCAGTTAAGCAGTAAGAGACGAGCCAAGGACGCGAAGCAATAACTGATATAAAATTTAGCTGTCTTTCAACTTAATGTTTGTACATAAAAGTTAGGTTTTACAAACAAAGAGTTTAACTTTACGATAGGGTAACATATGGAAGAACTGTAAACGTTTATTTTTGTTCATGTTACGACGTACAATGTATTTCTATATTGAATATGTTCATCTATAAATTCCATATCGAAATACATTGCATGTATAATATTCCTACGTTAATTATTTTTAACATAGTCCAAAAAGCCGCGTGTGTTGAAGGAAAAAGAATAGGTACAATTCACCACCCTACCTTGCACTTGGTTGTCGTAAAAGACGACTTAGGGATATAATGTGCATATAACATCTGTGTAAGAGAAGAGAAGAAATAAAACCTTATACAAGTCCGACCAGCGTAGTACAGGGGGTCAATTACCGTTCTATAGTGGAAGAGGGCCGTGCCCAGCAGTAGAACGTCTATGAACTGATATGATGAGTTCAAAAAAGGAGTAGGTTCTCAGTTCGTCTTTTATTTTTTTTATGTATGTTCGCCGATTACTTGAAGACGCTTTTTTGACAGAAGAGCCATGGTGCAATGCACACCGGCTGATCCTTTCATCCTTTTCTATAGCCCGTAGAAACGGCAGACAACAAAAAAAGATATTTTTTTTTTATTTTTTTTTTTTTGTGTGTGTAGCTGTTGGTCGCAGATGACCTTGACATCTTAACGCCGTCAATGGGCGAGCGGAAGGCTCTCAACCCGGTAAGTTAAGCAAACATCGCCCAAGGGCTCCCCCTGTGGGGAACGGACCTCGGCTCGGGGCGTCGCTGAAAGCAAAGTGGGCGTGGCCAGATTTAGGGTAATGACTTTTACACGGCGCTGTTTTCGACCTCGACGGCGAGGCCGATACCGCGGAGTTTTTCGTGTTAACGCTGCGCGAGCTGTGTAGGCCCTTTCTTGGGCGATCGTAATAGCGTCATCCTCTTCTTCAAGAAGATGACGAGGACGTCGGACCGCGGATATTTTTGAGGGGACGTAGTTTACCGCCTCAACCACTAGTGGATTGGGGTGAGTCGTGGCAGAGTCAAAATAGCGCTGGGAGCAACGCTTCATGTACTGCCTGATGGTCGACAATTCGAGGTCGATGTTTAGATCGACATTACGAACGAACCACGGTGCTCCCGTTGCCCGTCGCATGAATCTATTTTGTAGTGTTTGTAACCTGCGGATCCTGTTTGGCCTAATGTGCGCGAACACTACACTAGCATACGTCATGATTGGCCGTATGCAGGTAGTGTATAATCGGACTTTGATCGTTGGCGTAGCATTACCGCTTGGATATGTACATTGGGTAACAAAACCACAACCTGTTTTAGAATTTTGTACACCGCCATCTAGTGAGCTCAAAATAAATTAATAACCTAAACATTAACATATACCTATAGTATATACTAATGAAAAGAAATGTTTATTAAATAAAAATCATCATTTTCTTGAAAAAAACTCGTAATATTTTATTAATAGGTACTTTATACCATATTAGTTGTTGTCGTAATCTGTTTATGCATATATACTAACTTGTACAAAATAATTTCGACGTTTCACATCTACCAGGCGTCCTGAGCAATGTCTCCCTTTTTTTTATATTCATATCACGATATGTGGTCTATTTCTATATGTAATACATCCATCCTCCTTTATGAATACATCTCATAGATAATATTTCCATATTAAATACAGTGGTGTTATTTTTTTTACCCCGCCATTGGTTATGCAAAAGATTCCTGCTCCAGCTTCCATAATTGCGTCGGTTTTGGGGTTTTTCGACATCCGTTTCTGTTACTGTTTCCGCACCTTTTATAACGGCAACCTCAGAGGAAATTTACGACGTTTGAGGGGACAATGGAGTTCAACGTACGGCATCATAAATGATGAATCCATAAATATATTTTTCATTAAATATCACTAATAACTACTTAATTTTGAACATTTATTAATTAAAAAAATATAAACTTTATTCAAATATACCTCAGCTCGCGCAACCATTTCTGATTCTGTTTCCGTTGAAATTTACTTTAAATACCTCCTTGCGTTTCTGTTGCCGTTATGATAATTCTATTACATAACTAATCTCAATAAAAATATGACTTACTTTTGATGAATATTATTAAATTAATGTTTCATTAACGACCTCTAAATTTTAAAGCTGAAGTCAACATATGATGTTATTGTTAAGTATCGTTTGTATTGCCTTAGCTATTACTTAAAATTAAGGGATCACAAGTATAAAGGGGTACATGTTTGTTAACTATAACCATAATGTTGACATTAGAACATAATTATTACACTTGCTTATAATAAAAATAATAACGCAACACGCAATAACCGTAAAAGAAACATTTTCCACGGTAAAGAGTAAATTAGGGAGTTTCATTAGCAGTTGCAACTAATATTAGTTATTTTAATTATTTTGCGTAGAATATTAACATACTGTTATATATTTATACAGATCAGCCTCTATTAGGTCACCTTGTATCGAATGATAATATATTTTCATCCACCATCCATCTAATTAAATATATATTATATAGTCTAAGATCCACTTGTAGGTAACGAAGACCGAATACAAGGGTCAGCATTATTACCCGAAGGTATCAAAAACGTCAATTAAGGTAGATAAACAATTATCATCCAAGAGAAGAAAAACTCAAAAACTTATGCGGGTAGTATAGATTTTAATTGTCTGATCAATTTTCCTGATCTGGAGAAAAAACATGACCAATTATGAAATATATATGACGCTGATAAGATGCCTTAAGAATTACATAATTTGGCTTCCATTTTCAATACTAAATTGCTCTTTGTAATGCTTTTGTACCATCGGTAAAAGTAATTATGTCCATATATTGTATATTCCACATTAATTTTATTACTGCTCCTAAAAATAATAACTTAAGGAAGCAACAAATTAATACCTAATCCAAATTGCTTAAATATTACGAATAAAGTTCAAATTAATTCATCTCAAGTCGTAAGTGGTTCCTAAATAATAAAACATTTGTAATGGCCTGTCCTAATATTTTATCTGGGAGCAAGTACGCGTTTCAAGGAATCATGTCACTTGGGATTCTAAATACGTGATAAAAATACTAATACACTTACGTATCCAATTAAATATTTTGCGAGAGATATTTTTAGAAACAAAAGCATATAATTATTTATACATTTTATTTATACACCAACACGTTTTATCATCGGAATAATTGGTCAATTTTCTCCAACAGTGGGACAGTTCGACCCCAACAGCGAGGCGTGTATTGACTGAGAGAAAAATGAGAAAGAAAGCATTGCGAAAATAGTTTTTATATGTGTGTGAAACTGGCCAGTTATAATCTATTTTTAAAAATATAATTATTTGCAAGTAAATATGAGTACGTTCCAATTTTAAAATTTCCCTTCATATTTTTTGCGGGCTAACTCAAATTATCGGGCATAGAGTAATACTATATATTGGAAATACTATATATTGGAAATAGAGAGCCCACTCGCGTTTTTTTGACATCACTAATACCAAAAGAAAGCGCCATCTATTATCTTAATCAATAATTATTACGTATCCACACAAAGACATTCTTTACACACACATACGTCTCACACACACACACACACACACACACACACATGCGTCTTTCCATGTGTGCATTCTATTATCCTATTCGTAGAATTTTAAGCACTCTCTATATCCTAAGTATTGAATTGCTAATACTTAGCAAATCAACAACTATAAAGAAATAGTCTCGAGCGCGAATTCAGTGCCCGTGACTTTTAGCAGTTACAATATTCAATAAATCGTACATTGAAATTACGCTTGCTATACTAATTGAAGCAAAGCATCGCGGGCAAATCTGTGTATGTAATACATAGCACACAATCAACTATCAACAACGTTGGTCCATAGAAAATTATATTCTGCCGAAACTGTTAAATTACAAAGTGGACAAGAATTTAGAGAACGATAAAGAGTACGAGGATGATCTTATGAAGATTTAAACTTACTAGTGTTTCTTTATTCTAAATTATTTGTTATCGTAGCTAGAATTTAACACGAATTGCGATAGTTGGTAAATTTTCTTAAAATGGAAGTATGTAGTGAAAATAATAGTCTCAGATAGTACAATAATTAGAACATTTCTGAAATCACAGGACGCAATTTTATATTATTGGCCATTTCATTTAACATTGAAATCTAAAGACAATTTACATATATGAAACATTCAATTTATTTTTATACATTGAATGAGTTAGGCTACAGAACCTAATTTAAATAATATAATATTTAGTATAAAGACAAAACACCCTGCGCACTAAGGAAATAATCCTTGTATTGCGGGGGACAAACAACATATTACAAACATATAATTAACGGACACAAATTACATCCAGACTCAGAACAACAATTTGTGGATCGCACAAAATGTTGTCCCGCGTGGGATTCGAACCCCTGACACCGGCAATGTAGGTTGCTATCTTAAGCACTACGCCATCTGTGCAGTCATATGTACATCGATATATGTAAACATTATTTGAATCTTAAAGATTACATGATAAAACCAAGATTGTTGTTCAAATTAATTTCTTTGCTTGAAATACTAACAATCAATTAGCAATATAGTAAAATAAGAGAAAAATAACATTACAAACGTAATACGAAATATACACGATATTAATATTTTTAGGTAGTAGTAGTACCAGTAACAGAAATATTTAAAAATAAATCTAAAATATAAGACAGAATTTCAGATATAGTGTGGTAAATATATTAAAATGGTTTTGGCAAATTATGACAGCTTATTAATATTAGGGATTAAAGTATGAAATTACCGTTTCGTACTGATAAATTAAAACCATTTTCTTGTCCATAAAACAGATTTCTTTAATCAAAGTATCTACACTCGTTATCAACACATTTCTGCTATCTAATTTGAAGAACATTTAAACCTTTGCGATAGTATTCTGGGGTCCTGGACTCCACAAACTGTGTGAAGGTATTTTGTACTGCTTCCTCGAAAGAAATTTTTTTTCCGTGCAGAAAACTGTCCAAATCGCGGCAAAAATGGTAGTCTTTTGGGGAGAGGTCTGGCGAGTACGGAGGATGATGTATAGTTTCTAACTGCAGGTCTTGTAGTGTTAAAGCAGTTTCTCGAGCCGTATGAGGTCTTGCGTTATCATGGAGCAATAATGGTGCAGATCGATTGACAAATCGGGGCTGTTTTACTCTGAGTTTCACCATCATTGTTCGGAATTCTGCAGCAGTAGACACCTATGTTTATTATTTGACCAGATCTGAGGAAGCTGTAGTGAATAACACCATGAAGTGACGACCAAACCGTTACCGTCACATTTCTATGGGTAAGATTCGCTTTAGGGCATTGATGTAGCGTTTGATCTGGGGTCAGCCATTGCGTTGTTCGCTTGCGATTATCATAAAGAATCGGTCTTCACTTTTTTCGTTGTTGTTAAAGGGTTGTTCTTTATCGCTATTCTATTCCTGCAAAAATAACATTTTATGTCAACTAACTTATTCTAATATAAATTAATTGATCTTCATTGTTGACATTGGCAATTATAGCCTTCTTGATCTTGAAATCAACTATACCTACAACTAAACCTAACTATAACTACTCGATCAGTCCACTTATTAATTCTTTTATCTCACGAACATGCGCCCGCAAGGAATATTTAATATAGAATTTCATGTTCGATTTACCTTCCCTTACAGTCTAGATATCTAGAGAGACTACATGCTAAAAGCTTTAGTGGTCTTTTAGAATATCCACAGTTAAGAGATGAATTGTATTCTGACTCCACCGTAAGTTAAAATTAAATAACTTTAGAGGGCTAATTTTAAAATACCTTTTATTTGTTTGGTTACTTTGCTCATACTATAGTTCTGCACTCTTTTAATGATCTTAGCAGCAAAAATCTGTATTATACTTTTCAAATTATGTAGTATTGACTAATTTCAAAACCTATGTGTATACATTACACATTGTTAAATCTTATACTTTTTTTTGTTAATGCAGTGGAAATGCATTTACGCACTGTCCCCCGCCAGTGATAGCCGAGGAGGTGTGTGGAACTCGCCGGTCACTGTGTAACTGGAATACCCACTAAAACCAACAGCGGTCCTTTCCGGGCTTTTACGGAGCACCGGAAGGATGGTCTGTCGACATTCGATCCCCAACACCCCACGCAAGGCCGTCTGGCCACGTCCTGTCGTCTTTCAAAGCTGTGAGAGAAGATGCGCATATCGCCGCCACTCCCTCCCTGGTCGACGCCTGCAGAAAGTCTCATACTTATTAGAATAGAATTTTAAAATTACACTTCATAATATTTATTATATATGATAGAAGTCAAACTCAGGATCTAAGGCTTTTTATCCCCAGCTTAATACAACTAAATAAAATAAGCAATCAATAACTGATATTTTTTTCGTGTGGTGACAGAGTAAGAATACAATTCACTACTTCCTATCTTACCTGCGGATGTCGTAAAAGACGACTATGGTATATATTTAATATGCACTAACATCAGTGCAAGAGAATGAAAACTCGAAATGAAAGCCTCTTTCAACATGTCTGACCAGCACGGTATAGTAAGTCAAATCACCTCCCACTATGTAGGAGGACACCCAACAGTGGGACTTATATGTGCATTATGTAACTATCCAATTATTCATTCATTCATCCGTCCGATAGCCTGTTCGTGTCCACTATGACAGTTCTTACACGTGAGTCATAAGCCTTTTGAAGAGGTAGAATAATATAATTGTTACACTTGGCTGGCCGTTTGTCAGAAGTAGTTGTTATTTATAAGCTTGCCAGCAGTTTGCTGCTCAATGGGATCACTCGGCAGATTTTTGTGACTCCTATATGAAAGTAGCAAGCGGGGAAACATTATAATCTTAACCCATCACCAAAAATGTTACTAAAAATAATAATATTATCTCGTCATTATTATTTCAATGCTCAATCTTCAGTCGTTTTGAATATAGACCCATATACATGTTATGTGAAATTATTTAACAATTACGGTAATTCGGATAGAATATCAATTCCAGTTTTTAAGATTGACTCTTGCGCTATACAAGAGTTGTTTTGCAGCGGTTGAAGTGCCTGAAATAATATATATATTTATATATATATATATATATATATATATATATATATATATATATATATATATATATATATATATTTATTTACGTCTTTAAACTGTTAATTGACAGTGATAGATTCGTCAAATCTATCGTTTCTTGGAGCCTCGTAAAATGCAAATAAAAAAATATGTACTAGTGTAGAGCTTTACTCACTAAAAAACTAGCAGTGGGACTTGACAGTCACTAAAGAACCCGCTCTCAGAGAACTTACAGAAAGATCGGAAGTTTTACGTTAATATAGTAGTTTGTATTTTCTCTTCATCTGTTTTTTGCAAGATTCTCAACTCAGACATGTCTTAAACTGCTGATCTGAGTGTAGGTATGGTGTGCCGTTCGGTGAGTCGTTGGCATGTATACTGATAGTGTGTATGCCCATGGCAACAATTTGGGCGATCCTTCCAGTGATTTTGCGAGTTAACACCTACTAAAACCAAAACAGTGGTGTTGAAGGCACATGACAGTTTTGAGTTAAACCAAGTCCATTGTAAGATTCAATTCAGTTAACAATACAGTACAACAGCAATTTTACAGCTGTCATTGGCAGTCATCGAGTGTTGTGTAAATGTGGAATGTCATCAGTAGACGTTCCATGCCATTTTTATATTCAGCTTTTTTAAAGGATTAACGTTTTGGACCTATATCTTCATATAAAGCTCTCATAATATCGGGTGTCGTCGACTCCTTGATGATCCCATAGAAATAAATGGTGATATATAATAATAACAAGTATAAACACATATTAGTGAAACTAGAACACATTATTCATGTATATATATCCTCGTATATATAAATAATTTAATTACCTAAATTGACTGCACTTGATGTAGAAGGCTGATTATTTTTCTTCGGTAATAATGAAGTGTTAAGATAATTTGTTAGCAAACATTCAAAATCTGAAAATTATTTATCGATCGTGAGTAAATACACATAATAAATCTTCTTAATAAAGTAGGTCAAGATATATAATGTGTTAATATTTTATATTATAATAATATATTTATTTATTACATTTAAAATGTTTAGTTATTACAATAACAAATATGCAAAAGCCCAACTATGTCATTTCTTATGGTTTAGCTCAAATATTTTATTTTGTTATTAATACATTTCGCTTTCTATTCTTGCCCTATCTATTAATGAAAGTATAGACTGCAGAAGATTTTTATTGTTGTAGATGTACGTAAAATAGACATAATAGAGAGAAAATGCCGTGAATAGAACAGCAAATGTCGTGTGGTAAGAATACAATTCACCACTCCCCATCTTTCCCGCGGCTGTCGTAAAAGACGACTATGGGATACAAATATAACATTTATGCAAGAAAAGGAAAACTCGAAATAAAACCCTATGCCAACATGTGTTATGGTTATGTTATGTGTTATGTTATGGTTACCCGAAAGGGTATTCCGTCGGGCCGACCACTGATGACAAGTCACATCTGCTCCGGTGGTCGGCCCAACAAACAACGAGGTGACGTGGGTGCGGGTGGGTTATGGGCCCGCGCGCCGTCCTTTCATCGCCCCGGACGGACGGGACCGCGCGTGCGCTTACCATAGCCCACCAAAAAAAAAAAAAAAAAATGCCAACATGTGTGCCGAGAATGGTATAGTAGGTCAATTTCTCTCTTACTGGGGAGGAGGGTCGAGCCCAGCTGTGGTACGTTTATGAGCTGATAAGACGACGTAAAATAGCATATAAAAGTTGAATAATCATTTATCTCTTTTTTTACCATTATGGTGTTTAGTGAGTCACTGACAGCCTAACAATTGCATAGATAGCGTAGTGGTTAAAACACAGGCCATGTATCGTATATTTGATTTTTACGATCTTCGACTATACTTTGTGTGATCCACAAATTCTCGCTGAGTCTGGGTGTTAATTACACCCATGTTGTTTTTGTGTTACACAATTTTGTTGTTCCTAAAGATGGCCGTAATACGATAAAGCCTTTATTTTTGTTTTATGTTAGACTATGGTCTAGATACATCCCGCTCAGTATGTCCAGGGCGACAGATGGATGGCGTGTGGCCCTATAATCTACCATGTTTCCTCCCCAATATCATTGGGTCGACCGCGGGTGTCGATTCCTTGACATTAATGGCTGTCTCGGCGGTCACGGTCACCAGGATGGCAGAAACTTAAGATCTTAGACTAACATGTCAGTCAATCACCTAAAAAGAATCTATTGCTACATTATTACGTTGGAATACTATTCCATACTAACCAGACAATCAGTAGGCAGTGTCAAAACATTCAATCGACGATTTCGGTTTTGTCTGATAAATGAATATCGCACACCATTTTCTTCTTAAGAAGTTCCAAATCCGTATCCTTCTCCAGTTTGCCCTGGACTCTTTGTACCCATTCTTGGAACCGTTCTGGATATTTTTCAGGATTCGGCAAATGGTAGGTCAAACTGAAAAAAATAAACAAAAACCATTTCAGTATGTAATATGATAATATTTTACATTTTTTGCCTAAAGATTTTGTCTGATCTTTAAAAAAAGGCCTGTCTGATCTTTAAACATGAGTAAATATAATAATTATAATAAATGAATACGGAAACAGAGATATTTTTTGGGTAAAAGGTCTACTGCTATAAACAGGTTTTCCCACAGAATAACTGAAAGATGGTATTTAGTTGTTTACATCTAACAGTTTCCTATGACTTTCATTATTCATCCATCAGCCTATAGACGTCCACTGCTGGATATAGCCTTCCCCATGAGAATGCCACTCGGAACGGTCCTGCACCACTTGCATCCAACGATTCTTTCCAACGATTCCACCTAGTGGAAAGAGGTCCTACGCTGCGTCGTCCGATTCGTGGTCGCCACTCAAGACTTTCATTAATTCTACGATTAATTAATCATTAGTCTTCTAGGTCAACCTTTTGACTTACAAGGAACCGGTAGATTCTTGGTTCTTACTCGGAAATCTTTAATGCTCAATGGTAGGTTATGTACTCTGAGCGAGTCATGCCACTGCCAGAGTTCTTAAGTATGTTAATGCCACTTCTTTTTGTAGGGATTCATCATCATCTCAGTCTCACTGCTAGAATTCAGAATCCTCCATGATTGTGAGGAAATTAACCTATTGTACCATGCTGATCAAACAGGATGGAATATTTTATATTAAGTTTTTCCTTACCTGTATGGACGTTTTAATAGAAGAAGAATGAAGTATATAACAAACTTTTAAACGTCTTTTAACACGCCCATGACACGGACACATTACACGGAACGTAATGATTTCATAATTTTTGTAATGTAAATACAATCTACTTAGAATTAAGTAAATATGTTCTGTTGAATAAATATATAAAGTAGGTACTTACAGGAGTCATGGGGACAATCAAATGAACATTTTTTGACATGTTATAGGTACAGCTTCTTTAATACTTTTTAGGCCGTCATTGGGCAATAAAGTCTTGATTTCTATAATTTTTACACCTGCCCACAAAACTTATACTACGCCAAATTTTTTATTCTTCTTCTTCTTGTGTAATGACAATCAGCAACAATTATGCCAGTGTCGAGATACAATATTTCACATTTTACAAAATTTTCACATTTTTAGTCACGCCACATAATGCAGTCGCTAAAAATTCTATAAATTTCAATTTTATAATATACTAAAAATTACAATTGACAGCGTCAAATAGGCATCTGCAACTTTTTAATTAGAGAATAGAGAAATAGTGGGTACTTTACAGTTCGATGGAGGTTACATGAGAATAAACTAAAACTATGTAGGTACTTTGGCTCCTTAAAATGATTATCGATAATAATTATTTTGTATTAAATATGTTGTTAGTAAATTCTTATTGAATAAAATAAACATCAATAAAAATATCAGTTATTTAATTTATTGTATTCAAAATAAATATTTATATGGGACATCTAGTGACATTTATTTACACTATTAGTGTCAAATCAAATAAAAACTATTAGAGTTCAGAACTAGATAGCGCTATAATATAAAACGACTGTATGTTATCGGGTCTTATTGAAAGATGGGTCTGCGTCGGGAACGTTTTTGTGCTATGATTTTTACGATTACAAGTGTCGCTTGAAACCGGATGAATCGTACGATGGTCTTCGAATGGCATTTATGGATGAAGGCCCTTCCAAGGTCAAGTTACGTTAACTAACTTTGAGAGATGAAGAAATAAGTGACAGCATTTTGACGCTTATTATGAAAGAGAACGTGCTGCGAGCAGTGAAAAATTTGATACCAAACAATAGGCGAATAACGTATCAGGCGATATTGCGCCCAATTTTCGTCGCCGAGAGATACGGGCCCATCAGAATATCAGCGGTGTAGTATCATGTTTACTGTACCATAAGCTGAGATGGGCACCACATTTTGGCCTCACATATTCGACTCCTTGTTTTTAGTTAGTAGTTCTTATTTCTTTCGTTGGTGTCTATATTGTGTGAGGTTCACACAATAAAATTTCTTTCTTTCTTTGGATGCGTTGACAACGCATCGAGCATCGAGCGTTCGAGCAGGCTATAAACGAAGTGTCTGCAGCGGACTTAAAAAAGTGTTTCAAAAATTTTTTTAGACGCATAAAACATTTTATTATTTTATATAGATTGGTGGATAGTAATTTTAAAATATATAAAAAAATAAATATCATTTGGAACCCTTTTTTATTTTCGCAAATAATATATCATTTATGCGATCAGTATGAAAAACTAAGTAGTTAAACGAATCTAGCAAATTAATATGGGTAGTAGCAGAGTAAAATCGTTATTATCACTTCCAGTACTAAGGGTATTTGTGAAAATGATTAAGGGTTGTGGCAGAAAACATTACAGGATAATTCTTTGAAAGAAGAATATCTGTGCCGGATATATTATAATATCAATTCCCCGGCTGTCAAAGTGTAACGATTATGCCTCGATTGATTGTCAATCGCAGTCGATGTTATAAGTTTCTCAGAAGATTGCTGCTGTCTATTTCGCTAACATGCCCTTATAAGCCGACTTTTATGACCTCTATGGAATATGGAAGTATAAATGTTTTCTTCCTCGATTCAAATAGGGCAAGTCATGTCTAATACGGTAAATATTTAACACTTTTGCATATCCCTTTTATAAGGATATAATAAGTATTATAATAAACTACAATATAATAAAATAATTGGTCGTTTATTTATATTTCAGTTACTCCGGCTTTATGCGCTACACGTAATGGAGTTCGTAGCAAGCGGGGTAAAATCCGCTATATGGTTATCTATTCTACATGGCTTCCTCTTTCTCGTCGGTAAGTACTCCTGAACTTTTAATCTATGGGTCGTTACATAATATTCAGTATTTTAAAATTATGCTTCAGAACGGAGGCTATTATTATAAAAGTTTTTTTTATATATTCTTAAACAAATGCTGTAAGAACTGCTGATTCATTGTAAGAATTCCAAAATTTCAGCAATATTTACGATAGAAGAAGGGTACCTAAATGTCGCGTTGATCCCATATAATAAGAGCAGAATGATAATGATATCACTAAAAGGGAAAAAGGGCTTCCACCAAATGAAGGCAATTAGCTTATTACGTCTCCTGTGTGTTATTAATTTAGGATTATAATATGTCACCACCCATTCATCATCATCCGTTAACCATGAATCATCGTTCGCGCGCGGTTGTGAGCGTACATGTCACTAAAACAGTTTATAAGTACCCGCCTTTGAGTTGGGGCAATGGTATCCGAATTGACGGTAATCGAAGCGCCAGTGGGAGGCCTGATACGGAGCCCATGAAACAATAGGTTCTTCGTCTTGTCCAGGGCTACCCTCAACGCCAGCGCCACGATCCGTTTGAGAACTTCCTTTGTGCCGAAAGTTCCCAGGCACACCGCCTTCTCTACACTCGCCGCCTTCAATATACTCGTCACACTCCGGGCGTGACGATTGTATCGTCGGTGTAGCAAATTACGTCCAGCTTCGGTGGGAGGCTCCCTCTGAACGCCCATTCTTAACCGATGTTCCATAGAGTGGGCCCGAGAACCGACCCCTGTGGGCAACCGCATGATATATTGCCAAGGACGGTGAATATGATCAACCTTAGTCCCACCCTATCACCCTTTGAGGAATCAATATTCAGCAATTGATTGATGAAGAATCAGTAAATTAGTAATTATCTTCTGGAGATTAAAGGTTACTTTTGCTGAAATATGTCAAAAAACTGAATAATCATGAATTGAATATAATTTACTGTCCTTTGGGAACAATACTAAAAAAATGTATATAAATACAATACAATAATAATACACTACTTAAAAAAAATAACCCTAATAACGTACTTTAATGTAAAATTTGAACGATGTAATTAGGATGAAAGAGTAACAAGTAAACAAAAACACTTCCGTATTTATTAGAAAATACGGAAGTGCGAAATTTAATAACGAAATTTAGTATGGATGTCTTTCAAATATACACCTTAATATTAAGATCATACAATATTAAGATCGTAGAGCAAATATAACGATCCTTAAATTAGTAGAACGTATTGAAATATAATTTTCATTGATAACAGCTTTATTAATGTTCCTATTGAGTTTTACAAGGAATGCGTAAGTTTTACCACATTTGTTATTTAAATTAATTATGAGTCATTACAGAGCTTCAATTGAGGTGTGATAATATTAATTATATGTAATAATAGCTGCTTAATAATAATCTAATCTATTCTAATAATCTAATCTAGCTAATTAATAATAATTATAATATTATATCTATCATATAATATTATATGTAATACTAGCTGATCCGACAGACGTTGTTTTGTTCAAATAAAATAAAAGGAATTGTCCTTGAAATCGATCGCAGTGCCACCTACCGGGCCCAATTGTGAATCTAAACCATTCTCGAATCCCCTTGAACACACGCAACAAATTTTATCAACATCGGTCCCAGCCATTCAGGAGGAGTTCAGTGGCATGCACACGTAGGTACTCAAGAAATATAAAAAGAGATTAGTGTTAGATTCCCAAATCACAAACATAAATTTCAGTCAGTGAATATTGGTGGCAGCTGGTGGCATCAATCTGTATTACTATATTAACCATTAAATAGGTAGTTCCTGAAAATTTTTCATGAAATTTTACGTAATTGATAGAAAGTTCACAAAAATTCATTCAAATCTATCGAGCCGTTTAGTTACAGTATAGATAAATAACCTAGACACCAACGGCAGGGCTATCTGCCGGGTTGATTTGTGAATCTCAATCATCCAGGCCCCCACTTGAACACATTCACAAAAATTCATTCAAATGCATCCAGCCGTTTAGTTGCAGTATAGGTAAATAACCTAAATACCGATTTCAGTACCATCTACCGTGGTTGATTTGTGAATCTAAATCATCCAGGCCCATACTTGCATACTTTTAGAAAAAAATGTTTAAATCAATCCAGCCGTTTAGTTGCAGTATAGATAAATAACCTAGATACCGACCGCAGCACCATCTGCCGGGCTGATTTGTGAATCTAAATTATCCAGGCCCCATTTGAAAACATTCACAAAAATTCATTGAAATCCATCCAGCCGGTTAGTTGCAGTATGGATAAATAACCTAGATACCTAGTCGTTAAGTTTTCTTAAATTCTTTGATTTTTTGCGCAATTGCGCAAAGAATTTTTTTTCTAAATTTTTTTTTACCGTAAAAGTCTTTTTCAAAGTATTAGAAAAATTAAAATGAAAGATTGACGAAATCGGTGAAGTCATTCTCAAGTTATGTTATTGTCCTGCCCGAACAGCGCCACCTACCGGGTCCAATTGTGAATCTAAACCATCCTCGAATCTCCTTGAATACACACGAAAAATTTCGTCAACATCGGTCCAGCCGTTTAGGAGAAGTTCAGTGACATACACACGTACGCTAGAAATTTATATATAAGATTTTATATATAAGATTATATGTATAATATTATAATATAATATGATAATTTTATATCTATCCGGGTGGTGACGGAATAAGAATATAGTCCACCTTTCCCGTGGATGTCGTAAAAGCCGACTAAGGGATATGTAATATGTAACATGTATATATGTAACATGCATATAACATCTAGAGAAATAAAACTCGAAACAAAACCGTATACCAACCTGTCTGACTAGCATGGTATAGTAGATCAATTTCCCTCCTATTGTGGAGGAGGCACGAGCCCAGCAGTGGTAAGTATTAAGCTGAGATGATGATGATGATTATTACGAGTATATCACATTATTCATTATTAACTGTAGTATAAGTAGTAATTATTCACTAGCTAATGGTCGATTCATCAGCCTATTGGTGTTCGTTATTGGGCGCAGAACTCATCATCATCATCTCAGCTCAAATACGTCCCACTGCTGGGCTCATAATAACTTATGATACACTACTCAGAGGGGTTTGTATAGAACTTTTATTTCGAGCTTTGCTTCTCTGGCGTATTATAATTATACTAGCAACCCGCCCTCGCTTCGCTTCGGTTTCAGTCGCCTTACCCGCGTAGTTCCCGTTCCCGTGGGAATATCGGGATAAAATATAGCCTATGTTACTCCCTGATATTATAGCTTTCCATTGGTGAAAGAATTTTTGAAATTGGTTCAGTGGTTTAAGCGTGAAAGCGTTACAAACAAACAAACAAACAAACATCCTTACTTTCGCATTTATAATATTAGTATGGATGGATATTATATCCCTTACATCATCATCCCTTACGTCGCTTTCACGACACCTGAGAGCAAGACAGGGGTGGTAAATTATACTTTTAATCCCTCATCACGCAGGTATAATACCAAATCCTCTCATTATATTGGATGTTCAAGCAATATATGAATTGAATAAATTGGATTTTATTAACTGGAACGAATTAAAAATAAATAATAAAAGGTTTTTTTTATTCTGCATATGGTGACGGAGTAAGAATACAATTTACCACGTAAAAGACCACTGAGGGATACGGTATGTAGATAACATCTATGCAAGAGAAGGAAAACCCAATATTTAAACCTTTGTCAAAACGACTGACCAGTGCGATGTAGAAGTTCAATTTCCCTCCCATTATGGAGGATGCCCGAGCCCAATAGTGAGTTTAATGTAGGTTGAGATAATATTTTAATTATTAGTAGAGACAATTATCAAAAAGTTTACCTAAATACATACGTTAGCTTATTTGTATTTTGAACATGGGCCCCACAGTAAGAGATAATGTCAACCGTCACGCTTAGTAAGTGAATCGTCAACCGCAGTTTTCTAGGTGACCGCTTCAGGAGCGGATCACTCCCTTCCTTCCATTTTGGCTGACTCTATATACTCTCCGTATGGGCTGATCTAGTGGTTAACTCGTGATCACCCGATCACGAGTTAACCACTTACGGAATCCGGGCCAGCCAGAATCATTTAATTATATTTGTGAATTGTATCGTCTTCGAAAGGCATCACACTGGAGCTATTAATAGGCATGTTGTTGTATGTAATTTCATTAAAATGAAATTAGTAAATAAATTATATAAAATTAGATAATCCTGCTGAGTTTTCTTGCCGGACGTTCTCGGTGCGGTCGCGTTCCGATTCGGTGGTAATTTTAAGGAAAAATGTAAAAGAAATGATAATATGTAAGTGCCCCTGCGGGGTTTATCCATAATAAATGACTTGACTTTGAATTGGGTCACTCCACTGGTTCTGATTTAGCCTGTACGATTTCCCCAAAGTATTAACAATTGGCAACATTTCTTGACCCGTCACTATGCCAAGAATTAAAAAGCCATTATATAGAAAAAAGCATTCTTCGCAATAATTTAGTCTTAAGAAACATCATCATCATCTCAACCCACGTAAGTCCCATTATTGAACACCGGGCCTCCTCCGAAATGGGACGAATATAGACAGGTGTTAAATTGTATTCTTACTCCGTCACCACACAGAGAGTAACAAACTTAGTTAAACGCTATAATAACGACATGATAAAATAATTAAAGACAGTATTAAACCTATATAAAACGATAAGCGGCGAGAACTGCTTTTAATTAAAATCTTATTCGTATTTCTACGAACGGTGTTATCTTTATATCTAATTAGCTGTTCGTGGAATTCCTCATTTCTTTAATTGCTTTTATTGATAGACAGAATTCATCTTATGGTATAAGGTAACAGTCGTTGATGATCTTGTTCAATAATAGGGGCACGGGCAGATTCTTGCCTATTGTGAGGTGGGGCCGACCACTGAAGATAAGGAACTCTGCACCGGTGGTCGGCCCAACTATAAATAATAATAATATTTATTTTGCACAAAAAAACATTACAATAAATTCATATTACATTCAAATTTGACATATACATATATCTTTTACACATTTACTAATCGTTGGCACCTGTACTAATGTAAACCAATGTTTACATTAGTGATACAATTATCACAGGTGCCTGCGCCCTCCATTGATAGATCAAAAAATGTACCATTCTATGATCACAAAAATACTTACATCTAAAAGTGTATTATACAGATTGAAGGCTACGGGTAAGGAACTATGAAGGCGACGTGGCTACGGGTGGGTTATGGGGCTGCGTGCCGCCCCTCTGTCGATCCGAACGGAGTCGGGCGGCGGGTGCGCGGACCATAGACCAACCCAAAAAAAAACTGTGAGGTGGGATATTTTCGGATATCTCGCTCCTTAAATTAAGTGCAGTAGAAAATTGCTCGTACTCAGAAGTCTATTTTCTGTCAGAGTGTAGTAGGTACTACCCCAGAAGGGCTGCCCAATTAACTATAAACAGCGTAACTCTTGTGAGATGGACCCCATGGAGGGTATCGGGGAGGTGCCAACTGTGTCCTTTCGGGTACCATGGGCTAGCCACGGACCTCAAGGAATCGGTATCAATGGCCGGTCTGATAGCGAAAGAGGAGGGAATACTGTGGGTTATGAGGTCTTCCGACGCTCTTTCTTCACCCTGGACAGAACAAACAGCGGGCGTCCAGATCATAACCGGCCCCAAAAAAACGAAAGCTTTATTAAAGTTGCTTTGCATCAAAGTTACCTTTAAGTAGGATAAATAATCCTAATTCATAATTATTTTATAAATAGCAGTGCCCGCGAATTCGTCCGATTAGAATAGTGACTTTGGAGGGTACGGATCCCTAATTTTTTTAAATATATAATAAATATAGCTTATAGCCTTCCTCGATACATGGACTATCCAACACTGAAAGAGTTTTCAAATCGGACTAGCGGTTCTTGAGATTAGCGCGTTCAAACAAACAAACTCTTCAGCTTTATAATATTAGTATAGATTTTGCTTGTTTTTAAGATTTACAGTCACTTCATTGTACAATGTCCATAGATCACAGCTTTTCGATAAACAAGTCATATAAGACCTTTTCTCGCAACCACCATTCCACAATACATCGATATATCTTTGTCAGTTTCAGTTATTGGCTTTTCTTTCACTCCACAGTATTTTCTTGTAACAATATTTCTTACTTTATCTTCCAAAGATATTTACCCACGTATTTCATTGAATTTACATATCTGCAGTGCGTATTCTACTTTAATTTTACATATGAAAATAAATTCGTGTAAGTAAAGCTTGTCAGTGTGTACGACGTTCTAGGTCCGAGGCGTGAAATAAGACACAGGTATAACGTATACTTGTATATATTCTATACTCCACAAACGATTCACACAAAAGATTTTTTTTTTTTGTGTGACTTAGTTGTTAGCCTCAGATGGCTGTGACAACTTTACCCGGACTGGTGGGTGAGCGCCGAGGGCTCTCAACCCGTAACACAAAAGAAACAATTCTGAACATATTTATACTAAGACTTACAATGAAACCATAGCGCGATCTAGTAATTTTAGAGTCGCTTAATTAACAAATGACATAAACAAAGAATTCGAAATTTATAAATACAAATGTTATATGTCAATATTTAAAAAATATAAATCTTAAATAAATAAGTCTTAACCAACCTATTTGGATGGTTTACCTGAACAAGTGAAAAGATCAGATCTGCTTTTTTTAAATTAAAAATATTATATAGTATTAGGAGACATTTGTCAAAAGAAACTCTTAATTTATTATGTGACCTCCTTATTCTATCTTCTTTTGATTATTGTAGCACAGTTTATGGTCCCCGATTATATACTAAAACTGAAAATTCCATACAAAGAGTGCAAAATGCATGCATGAGATTCTGTTTTAATATACCAAAAAGGGAATATGTAACGCCATATATGATCAAACATAAAATTTTAAACATGAAATCAAGAAGAGAGCTCCAGCTCGCATGTACGGCTCAAAAAGTATTATGGAATAAAAACCCTGAATACTTATTTGAAAAACCTACGTGGCTTAGAGATATTCACTCAAGAACTATACGCTCTAATTCATCTTATACTCTTCAAATACCAATGCACAAGACTAGTGGTTTCAAAGGCTGTTTTAAATATAGTGTATCAAAAATATGGAATAACATTCCACCACCTTTGAGATAAAATACAAGTTTGACCCGCTTTAAAAAAAAAATAAACTACTACTATTATTCCGAAATAAAACCATATTTGATGCGACATTTGTATAACGAACTGATGAATAGTTACATGAAATAAGCTACAAATTTGCAATCAATACATACGTCAATCGCTGCCCAGATATAAACATACGCACACACATATACACGTGCACACACGCAAACAAGCACTCAACACTCGTAAACACAAAAATGAAAAAGCGAACTCATCATATAAAAGCACATCCTTCATAATTCAATTCATTAATTTTATTTATATTATTATCATTCTTATTGTTAATTATTTTATTTCTTTTCTTTTTTTCTCTTCTTTTGTTATTATTTGTTTCTTATATATTTGGGGGGAAGGGGTTTGCTGAAAATCTGCCCTGCATGATTTCTATGCAGCACAACGCTGAGCATTCCCCTATTGTCAAAATAAATTAAAAATGTGTATTATAATTTTTAGTTATTATGTGACAATAAATGCTATTCTATTCTATTCTAAAATAATATGGAATATATACATACATACGAGTATATAGGAATCATAAATGTACTGCGCAGATGGTGTAGTGTTTAAGATACCGGTCTACCGTGCTTATTGTCAAACATTCTAGAGTGGTAGGTCCACACTGTCGACAGTTATCTGTCTACAGCCGCGGGCTGGTCCGTCCGGGGTAGTACAACACTCTCGCAGAAAATCGACGTCTGAGTAGTAGCAATTTGTTACTGCGCTTCGTTCGGTGAGCGAGAGAGCCGGAAGCCCAACTTTCTGAGGGTGTTTGTGTGTGGAGGGTTTTGGTGGTGCCCTTGGTATCACCGAGCCTCAATGCACGCATTCACACTCCCTTCACTTACTTCGCGGTAGGCAGCGACCCTGTAAAGGTCCATGAGCGGCAGCAACACTTACCATCAGGTGTACTATCTGCTCGTTTGCCACCGTTGGCAATAAAAAAAAAACATTCTATTTTGGTGCAGCACTACTTTCCGTGTGGTAATGTAGTAAGAATACTTACAATTATCGAACGATTATTAACGAATATAATATCTGTATAAGAGAAGGAAACATCGAAATGAAACCCTATATCAACATGTTTGACCAGCATGGTATAGTAGGTCAAATTCCCTCCCATTGTGGAGGAGGCCCGAGCTCAACAGTGGGACGTATGTGGGCTGCGATGATGATGATGACAACTTTGAATAATCCACAAATTCAGCCACAGAAATTTACAAATTATTGCTCATAGTCTAAGTGCGTCTGTTAATTATATTTTTCTGTAGTCCTCAGCAATACTTAGTGCAGGATGTAATCTACGAAAAAAAATTAGCCCTAAATCTAGATAGAATGTTATAGTATGCAATTCCCTGCAAATAATATATCTATAATACCTATATATACAGTGGTAGAAATAGCTTATATCCAACAATAGCGCAAATATGGTCTATAAATATAATTCAAAAGTAAAGTTACTGTAACTTTGGTATCATTTTGTATAATAATAAAATACCCAAAGAAATTACCAAACAACCGTCTTCAAAGTTTTGGTACATAAAATATATATTTATATTCTATCAAATAAAAGTATTATGTAATATTTACTCATTAGAAGTGCTCCTTAAGCATTGAACAACTCCAAAAATATACTACTACAAAAAACACAACGTATTTGACGTTATGTTTTTGTCTTTTGTAAAAAGTTGTTCGCTTATTCTTTACCGTTATGAAATTTAATTTTTAATCTATTTGCGACATGCTTGTTTTTATATTATACTAGCAACCCGCCCTCGCTTCGCTTCGGTTATAGTCGTTTTACCCGCGTAGTTCCCGTTTCCGTGGGAATACCGGGATAAAATATAGCCTAGTTTACGCCCTGATATTATAGCTTTCCATTGGTGAAAGAATTTTTGAAATCGGTTCAGCCATTTTGAAGATTACCCGGAACGAACAGACAGACAGATTTTTTTTAATCGCTATTTTAGGCATAGGTGTCGTGCAAATAACCGTGTGAGCATGAAAAAAGCCTATTATTTTGACATTACAAACAGACACTCCAATTTTATTTATTGGTATAGAAGATTCGTGTGTAAGTAACACACGAGTTCGTTTAATCATAACCATATTACACCTGATGCTAAACCATTGTCATAATCACTACATATTATAAAACAAAGTCGCTTTCTCTGTCCCCATGTCCCTATGTATGCTTAAATCTTTAAAACTGCTCAACGGATTTTGATGCGGTTTTTTTTAATAGATAGAGTGATTAAAGAGGAAGGTTTATATGTATAATAACATCCATTAAATAGTGGAGAAATACTGTTATTTTTGAGGTTTCTAATGTGATGACTTAAATAATTACATTTTTTTCGCTTACATTGCAAACGCAGGCTGAACCCTACGAGATTTATCAAAATAATGTACTAAGTATTGTACACATTGAAAAGGTCTACAGAAAACTCCGCGATGGTATATGTCTATCTCTTATGAATATCCCACAATAACATTTTTTGTTATTTACTTTTTACGACAAATAATGGCTAATTTTTGAAGCGATTTTAACCAATACAGCATTAATCCTTATCCAATTAAATACCTTAAATACATTGTTGATTTAATATAAATCTATATGGCCCTTTATAGCATATGATTTAAATGAATATTTTCGAAGATATTACAGATTTACAAATTGCGGGACGTAGCGTTTGCGTTTGCGAGGAAAATAACAATCTATACTAATAAATAAAATTAGTGTCTGTTTGTAATGTCAAAATAATAGGCTTTTTTCATGCTCACAGGGTTATTTGCACAACACCAATGCCTAAAATACAGATTAAAAGATTTTTGTCTGTCTGTCTGTTTGTTCCGGGTAATCTTCAAAACGGCTGGACCGATTTCAAAAATTCTTTTACCAATGGAAAGCTATAACATCAGGGAGTATATTTTATCCCAATATTCTCACGGGAACGGGAATTACGCGGGTAAAACTACTAAAACCGAAGCGAAGCGAGGGCGGGTTGCTAGTAATATATTTATTTACTAGCAATCCGCCCTCGCTTCGCTTCGGTTATAGGTTATAGTCGTTTTAGCCGCGTAGCTCCCGTTCCCGTGGGAATACCAGGATAAAATATAGCCTATTTTACGGCCTCATATTATAGCTTTCCATTGGTGAAAGAATTTTTGAAATCAGTCCAGCCGTTTTGAAGATTACCCGGAACAAACAGACAGACAAAAATTTTTTAATTGCTATTTTAGGCATAGGTGTCGTGCAAATAACCGTGTGAGCATGAAAAAAGTCTATTATTTTGACATTACAAACAGACACTTCAATTTTATTTATTGGTATAGATATAGGAGATGAGACATTTCCAGCAATATATTGACTCATCACCATATCTCTGGAATCATAGGGCGTACAGACTTGCAATTTGGCAGGAATATTCCTTTCGTCGAGCAGAGGTCAGCTAAAAACGGATTTTACGAATTTCCACCTACTAGGGGTGTTGCGGGGGCGTTAACAGTAATATACATATAAAGGAACAGGGTGAGCGGAAGTTACTAAAGCTAGAAAAATAAATTTGGACTGTAATCCGTAGTTTCAATTCGTGACGTAGGAACCTACTAAGAGAGGATTGTTTGAAATTCCGCAACACGCACTGACAAAGTCTGTATGGAAAGAAAAAAAATCTTTAGCTACTGTCTTCAAATTAAGCACAAATACTCTTTAATAAAAATAAATAAACACATGTTTCAGCGTTTGTCCATTTTCATCCTCCAAGAGTATGAAATAGGTAGAAAGATGTTAGTTTACTGACTTATCATAGAGTCGAAACTACTGAAGACAAAAACATGAAATTTTGACAGAAGTTTCTTTGCGTAACGTAGACACCGCCTCTTTTATGGGTGGTCTATGGTAAGCGCACACGCGGTCCATTCCGTCCGGGGCGATGAAAGGACGACGCGCGGGACCATAACCCACCCTACCCACGTCACCTTCGTCGTTAGGCCGACCACCAGTGCCGAGTTCCTTGTCCTCAGTGGTCGGCCCGATGGAATACCCTTTCGGGTACCCTCACCTCTCGACGTCCCTGTACCGGGACGTCGGTCGCCGTCGCGCAGTCAGGCTCTCTGTGGGTGACGGACTAAAATCACCGGTCCGGTCACCCGCGGCCTCGGCTAGGGCCGTTATCAGGCGCAGGTACTCGCGCCTGCACCACCCGAGTCGCCGGCGGCCAAACGTGTCAGTGAAGAGGAGTGCCTCTCGCGCACGATCCGCCGCCTCCTTCCGTGAGATGACGGCCTCACAGAAGGCGGCGACCGCGTCCCAATTCTTAACGCTGTCGAGCATCTCCCTGGCGATGGTCGGCAGCGTCAGGTCGGCACCGATGATCGCAACGAGTTCACGGCACTCCCCCGCCCTCGCGGCACACCTCTAGCGTTTGCTGCGCCGTATCCTTGTCGCAATCGCAGTGGTGGCAGGACGGTGTGCTCTCCGTCCTGACGATCTTGTGCAAATACTTGGCGACGGTACCGTGCCCCGTAGAAAACCCCTAAGAAAGAATTTTTTAAAATTCAACCCCTAAAGGGGTAAACCGCAGTAGCAAAGTTTGTATAACGAAAAAAAATTCTTTCTCTTTCTCCACAAATACTCTGTAATAAAAATAAATAAACCAGTGTTTCAGCATTTTTTAATTTTTACCCTCTAAGGGTGTAATCTACACTAATACATATTATAAAGAGGAAACGTTGTATGTTTGTTACGAATAAACTCACAAACTACTGGATGAATTTCATTAATTCTTTCACCATTAGAATGTTACAGTATCCCTGAGTAACATAGGCTATATTTTAACTACGTGGGTAAGGCGACTGAAACCGAAACGAAGCGAGGGCGGGTTGCTAGTCTAATTATATAATTATAAAATAATTTTTGTGGTGACGGAGTTAGAATACAATTCATCATTCTCTATCTTGTCCGTGGATGTCGTAAAAGACGTCTAAGGGATATAATACGCATATAACATCTATGTAAGAGAAGGAAAACTCAAAATAAAACCAACCAACCTGTCTGACCAGCATGATATAGTAAGATCAATTTTCCTCGTATTGTGGAGAAGGCTTGAGCCCAACAGTGGGACGTATATGAGCTTTTTTAGGTCTTATGTTTAACTATAAGCTTCATTCACAGTGGTTTACTTTACCTGGCATATTTTTATTATTTTCAATGCTTGAATTATTTCACACAGGTACAAAGATATCCTAATCATTATATATCATCTCAACCGTTTAAGTATACCTACGCCTTGTTTTTATACTGCACTGTGGCAGAGAATTTGATTTACTTATATCACGCTGGTCAAATGTGTTGTTAAGGGGTTCGAGTTTCCTATCGATATTATCTATATATTATATCCATTAATCGTCTATTACGACACTTTCTTTTTACGACACCTACGAGCAAGAGATACAGGTAAATTGTATTCTTATTCCATCACCTCACTGAAAGGGCACATATACAAAACTATATATATATATATATATATATATATATATATATATGTGTGTGTACTATCCAACACTGTGTCGTCGTGTATGTACGTGGTCGCCACTTCAGGACTTTTCTTTCCCTGTGGTTGTCGGTACGTGTGTTCAGCGTGTTATTTTGTTATTTTGTTGTGCCGTGTCGATTACATCCATTCTTCTGCGGATTTCCGTCTTTCCAGAGTCCTCCTGCACATATAATGTTCATCAAAATCTGTTTGTACTCTACCTGAAATTTTTGGACCTTAAAACAAGTATCAGTGAAATGAATTCACGGAGATCATCTCCGTACAAGAGATATAAAGAACTTGACAAGAGATAAAGAACTTGATGGAGTGGACTTTATTACAGCTGTAAAACAACCTTTCATTCTGCTATGGGTCATTATTTTATCTTTTCTGAATACGATTACGAGGATTTATATGCTGAATTCGTATGGTCTGCATAAGGATTTAAAAAATCATGGATTTGTTTATTTGTTTTTTTTAAACTAAACTAACTAAATAAATTTTTTATTTCGAGAGCATTTGTAAAAATATAATATAATGGATGCAAACTACATCCAAATTCAGAATAATAATTTGTAGATCACACAAATTAATGTCCTGCGTGGAAATTTAGACCACGTTACAGGCTCTGTTAATCAATATCGTAACCAATACACCATTGGTGCAGTCATATTGTATTTATGAGAAATACAAGAGGTGCTCTAAAGCGCTTGCCTAGCAGTTTTTCTAGAGAGACTGACCAGGCGATGACGACGCTCTGCCAACATTGCTTTCTTTTTTAGACGTCAATAGAAGATTACACCAGAAAGGGAGCGAAGCTACAAAGACAAGGACACGGTACCAGTGGTCCGCCCAAATAGCGATAGAGTGGTACAATAGTTATGGGGGTTGTACACCATGATCAGAACAGGCCATGTCTATAAAATGAAAACCATGTCTTCCAATAAATAAAGAGGATTCTCGGCTCTTTATTTACTAAAAAAAATCTGTCATATAGGGAAGAAGAATAATAAATTGGTATTACACACACTTATAGCTATTTACATGCCCCATTAATGAAAATATATTATTATGTTCATGCGGCAATGTTAACTAGCCCATTAATATTACTTATCATAATAGACCTTACTCAATGAGGCTATAATAAATTAAGATATTTGACACGTAGATTAGGAAGTACTTACAGAAATATATGAAGTCTTAAGCTGAACAAATATGTGTATAATAATTTGTTATATTTAAAATGGAAAAATACTCTTCTTTTAACAGCTGATATGTGGACAATATTTTTTTACAATTATAGTCCTGCTAGACTATAATTGTAGAAAAGTTGGCCTATTCGGGTTGCAAATAATTGGCCATAAGCTTCTATGCTGCTAAGCTTCTCTTTTATCAAATATATTTTTATTATGATATTAGTGATGGAATAGGAATAAAACATGATTATTTTTTTGATCTTTATAAGTGTATATTTAAATTATTGGTAAATTTGTAAATGGATTATTACCACTCATCTAATAAACTTAACCAAATAAAACATCTGTAATTCTGGTATATTCTAAATATATTATTGTTAGGTAGTCTAGGCTTATGCAGGGATGTTCGGTCCAGGGCCCTGTACGGCGTACCAATTTGGACGGAGTCCCTGATCATCCGACTGAGGGTCTCTTGTGGCGACCACAGAGAACCATACACGGATACCGCACGGTGCCGACGGAGGCAACTGGCCTATTGGCCGGCTTTCCCCGTGGGACTTGGAGGCGGAGGTGCTTGCTGGTATTTACTGGCAGGTATCAGCAAGGCTGGCAGGGGGTGGCTGTGTCTCACTTCGCGAGTTGGCTGCCTGACGGGGCGACCCCCTCCTAGACATCATTGCCCGTTCGGCAATTCGGCTGGAAAAGCTTCGATTCTGCGTTCGGACCGTCGAGGCCTTCCGGCCGGTGCTGATGGAATGGTTGGGTAGGCAGGACAGGGTCCTCTCCTTCCAACTAGTGCAGGCCTTATCGGAGTATGGATGTTTCGGCATGTACTTGCACAAGCTCGCAAGGAGAGAGAGGACACCATCATAATACAGTAGATTATAAGGTCACAGGCCGCTCATTCGTCGCCCCGGACAGATTGGGTAGTCTAGGCTTAAACGGAAATTTCAGGGATTTGGTGGATATTGTAAATTTAAATGTAATTTTTCATGTGGTGATGGGGTATGAATACAATTCACCTCTCTTCTCTGTGAGTAAAGTGTATATTACATTTATAATATATATATACAAAAGAAAGAAAACTCATAATAAAACCCTACACCAATCCATCTGATTGGCGTGATATGGCAGGTCAATTTCTCATCTATTGTGGAGGAGGCTCGAGCCCATCACTAGGACGTATAAGTTGAAATGAAAACGTATAAGAAAATTATTTAAAGAATATTTACTAAACTATTTTTCATATGGTGATTAAGAACGCAATAAAACATACGTGTTGAGTAAATATTCGAAGTTCTACGGAAAATTGCAAGTTGAAATTCTGGAGGGTACTCATTACGTAGAAGAAAGACTTCCTTATTGCCTATTCTACCTTGATACTATCCCGTACTTGATAGTATTCCATTCCATTGTGGTGTGCGGTACATTGATTAAAACTGGGAAAGTGGTGAGGCTCCCTTCCTTCCCTCTATTTTAAAATAATAATGGATTGCCGCCATATTTCGCCTAAGTCAATCAATTATGGAATGTGGATTTCCCTGGAATGATAAAAAAATTAAGTAAAAAATATTATTACTTAAGATATTTTTCGGATATTTGCTATCTCAGAAACGAAGATGAATCATTTCTTTGTTACTACAAATAAAATAAATAAACTGTAAAGAATTTGCTTGTAAAATAAAAAAAGTGGATTTAATTATTATAGATTCTTTCGTATTTTATGAAGGGTATATTTGTTGCAATTCTAGTCAATTAAATTCTGAACCACACATATCAATTTAGCAAGACACTGGCACTTTATAACCATTAAATAAAAATAAACTGAATCTTCGTTTAAGACTATATAGGTTTATCCGTGTGGTGACGAAGTAAGAATACAATTCACCAACCCCTCTATTACCCATGGTTGTCGTAAAAGACGAATGAGGAATATAATATGCATATAATATGTAGCAAGCGAAAGAAAACTCGAAACAAAATACCAGCACGTCTGACCAGCGTGGTATAATAGGTCAATTTACCTCCCATAGTGGAGGAGACCCGAGCTAGTGTGGGACTAATAGCTAAGTACCATAATCGTAAACTATCAGCTTTATAATTAGTAAAGTCAAGCATATTTTCAAAATAAAAATGATTACTACATTTTAGGTTTTACTTAAATTAGGGACTCGCGCTAGGACCCAGTATAAACATCTTATGTTTATTTTAAATATACTTAATAAAAGTGAAAATTACTTTATTTCAGGTAAAATATAATAATAAAAAGCCAATAGTACATCAAATACTTATATTTATTGTTCTTTCTTAAACGACCAATTATTACCAATATTTTCAATTTCTTGTCATTATTTTATGACAAGATTAAGGTTCATTGTGAAAACTTTTTTAGTTAACTAGGTACTTTAAACAATACCTTCTATATTTTCTTACACTACTATGATGTATTAACTTAAACTACTAACAATTAAAGATAATATAGAACTCAAAAAAAACAACTGAAAATCAAGAGAATTAAATATCTTTCTTTGGGATAAACTAATACTACAACATTACTTAGTCGTTTTATACATCAGATTTAGTTATAACAATTTGAACAAATTGGTTTCATCTGTATTTTACAAATGGCTATATTGCATTCAACGCATAAAAAAATGGTATTTCGATCCTTTTTCAGTTACAAAAATCACAACGCACTTTTCGTCGTATTTGTATTTCTTTTTTATTCTTCTTTATTATCTCTTTCTCTTTATTTATGCCTCAAAAGTTTATCGGTAGCCATTTACTATGAAATAAACAAAAAACTACTTAATAAATAGTAAAAATATGATGAAAAGTCCAGTAACGTGTTTAGTCGCTACCGGGTCCAGTGAACCCATACGCACCTTTTACATCCATAGCACTTACATGCAGCAATGCAGCAAACTAACAGACAAGTACAACAGCCATTCGCAGTGCTACACTGTCTGTTCAATGCACATTGAACATGCAACGCAGCAAACTCAAAAGTAGAGCATGTCAACATACAAGTAAAGCATGTCAACATACAAATGTGCAAAATTAGCACTGACATGATTTAAAGACACTGCGTTATACTTTACACGTACGACACACTAACACAAAATGGTATATGTGTGTATTAGCAATAAGTAGTATATAAGGTGTACATTGTGTAAAATAAATCAGATTTGAATTTATTCATCTCTCAGTTACATCCCTCTCACTGCGGCCAAGACACCCTTAGCCGTCAGTTCTGATTAGTCGAGTGAGTCTGCTTGACTGGCAGTGAGAGTTACCAATCCTCCACCCAAAGCTCCATCTCACTGTGGCCAAGACACCCTTAGCCGTCAGTTCTGATTAGTCGAGTGAGTCTGCTTGACTGGCAGTGAGAGTTACCAATCCTCCACCCAAAGCTCCATCTCACTGTGGCCAAGACACCCTTAGCCGTCAGTTCTGATTAGTCGAGTGAGTCTGCTTGACTGGCAGTGAGAATAACCAATCCTCCACCCAACATCCATCTCACATCCACCTGTCACCTTAGGTAGCACGGTGCAGGTATCCCATCATATAGGCTAGGAACTTAAGGGCTTTAGGTACTTCAAACTATAACCTTAGGTTCTTCTGTCAAACACGGCGTTAGTCCACTAGCCCAGACTACGCCTGTACATTTGGTCCTTCGAGACCATTTGGTCCTTCGAGTAAAAGTAAAGTTTTTTTTCCTCCCTCTAACCCCCCCGTAGGTTTGACATAACAGACATACAAATCAGTTAAGAACGGGCTGGTGTACTCAACAAAGCATCAGTTTCGGAATTGACTGAAAGACTTTTACTTACGTACTCTGTCAGAAAGCCTCTCGTTGCGGTTCGGTCACTGGCCTCCCACAAGCGGGACTCACCAGCTGATTGAGAAGTCGCACCTTCAGGGACGTGTTATAGCGAGAGCGCAGGTACGATAAGTATTGACTTAAAACATTAGTAGTAGGAAAGTTAGGGTAGGGCTATTAGGGAAGAAGACAAAAGAAGCACTATGGACATACAAGAAATAAACACAGCAATCAAGAGCCAGGAGGAAGATTATAACGAGATCAGGAGGATAATTACAAACATTAAAAAGGACTCCGTGAGCCGAAGAACACAAAAATACATTGACGAAAAAAGACAAACACTAACTACTATTTTCCAACGGGTGCAAGAGAATCACTCGAAACTGGAAAAACAAGAGATGTTATCATCTCACAAATATATCACTACAAATTACTTTGGAAATATCCAAAAACAATACAACGAGGGCTTAGCCCACCTACAAAACTATGAAGCAAGACTTCAACTTGTTCAGGCGATATATGAACCTGAAGAACAAAACACAAACGAAGAAGAAGGGAGAGGGAATCCCAAGACGTTTATACAAATGTTCAGGATATCCCAGATGTCAAAAAGGCTAATTCAGGCAAAAGAATCAGTCACTGAAAACAAACCTATATGGCATTTACAAACTACAATAAACAACTTACAAAAACGATGGCAGGATATTGAAGAAACACACATTGAATTATTATTGGAGGAGGATACATCGGGACACCTTTACTTCAAAAATAAATATTTTGAAAACACCCAAATTGAGTTCGATACTACAATGGAGATGCTGGAAGAAAAAATCCATGACAGTTCCAGCGAAAAAATAACCTTAACACAGTCGTCAGGAAAACTACCCCGTATCTCTATTCCAACTTTTACTGGGAGTTATGACTCATGGTATACTTTTCATGATTTATTCAAAAAAATTATTCATGAAGATAAAAATATTTCATTGGTAGAAAAGATGCAATATTTAAAGACAAATGTAAAAGGTGACGCAGCAAAAATTATACGTCATCTAACGATAAGTGAATCGAACTATGAAACCGCATGGAAATTGCTTACGCAACGTTATGAAGACGAACGAATGATATCAATTAAATTCATCGATAAATTATTAGATTTACCCAAGCTAAATGTTGCGAATGCAGCGGGTTTAAGAGACATGCACGACACCATAAAAGAATGTTTGGAATCTTTAAAACATCAAGGAATTGACATTTCAACATGGGACCCTATTTTGGCTAGACTTTTGGCCAGGAAATGGGACCAACAAACTGATTCAAAATACGAGGATCAGTTACAACACCCAAACAAATTGGAATCGTTTGAAGAAATGTTACAGTTTTTAGAAAAAAGATTTAAAAGTTTAAAGTCCTACGATCAGCAAAAAATTACGTACAATCACCTGAGTAATAACTCGGTGAATCATACAATAAATAAATACCGGGGAACACTCGTACCAATAGCAGAATCATCAAAAAGTAAACATTGCTGGTACTGCAAAAGCACAGAACATAATATAAATAAATGCCCTAGTTTTAAAACCTTGAACGTGACGCAACGATATAAGGAAGTCTCAGACAAAGAAATGTGCAAACGCTGCTTAAATCATGATAAACAAATAAAATGCACGAGCGAGTTTTATACAAAATGTGAAATATGTCAACATAAAGGTCATAACACACTATTACACCGAACATTCGATTCAATTAAAAGACAACCAGAGTCTTCTGAGTATACGAAAAAGTTCACTCCTAAACCAACTATGAGTGATAAAAAACAAAACACAACGTTATCGAACTTATCAGCTACCAATTTAGAGGCAAAAAATACGGTCTTATTAGCCACAGCGCTATTACAAACCACGTCGTATGATGGAACACCACAATTATTAAGAGTATTGTGTGACCAAGGTTCAGAAGCGTCATTTTGCACGGAAGAAGTAGCACAACTGCTGTCGTATCCAAGACAAAAGGTTCGAGCCGAAATAAAAGGCATTGGAGACAACGAACCTAAGACATCGAAATATACAATTAACATAAAACTACAACCAAGGTACTCTAGTGAGTACAGACTACCTGTAACACTTATAGTACTACCAAAGCTTACAAACTCGTTACCAAGAAGTAACTTACAACAATTACAAGAGTTGGACAATGTTCTATTGGCAGACCCAACGTACAACAAAAAGGGACCTATAGACATAATTTTAGGTGCCCAAGAATATAGTAAAATACTATTACAAGGTTTTAAACGACTACAAGGCGGTATAATCGCTCAAGAAACAGAATTGGGTTGGATTTTATCCGGGTTATATCCGCAAGACACAAACGGTGGCATCAAAGTATTAAGCATGATGACTCGCACCGACGACATACAACAATTAACAAAATTTTGGGAATTAGAAGAAATTCCACGACACTATGCACTCACCAAAGATGATGAGTTGTGTGAAAATTACTATACAAATACTACAATACGAAGTTTCGACGGCACTTATACGGTACGACTGCCGTTTAAGGACGCGAACATAAAATATGGCGAGTCAAGGAAAAAAGCCGTGGCTCGACTATTACAACTAGAACGTCAGTTCGAAAAAAATGAAAATTTACGCCAACAATACAAGGAATTTATGTACGAGTACCTAAATATGGGTCATATGAGAAAAGTACCTAAACCAGAATATTACACAGGAGAGTATTATATTCCCCACCAAGCGGTAATAAAAGAAGACTCTCTTACAACAAAACTACGAGTGGTATTTGACGCTAGTAGTAAAACAAGTAGTAAAATAAGCCTTAATGAAAATTTACATAAAGGACCACGACTTCAACAAGACTTATCAAACATATTATTACGCTGGAGAACGCATAAGATTGCTTTCATGGCCGACATTATGAAAATGTACCGGTTCATAAAAATAAACCAAGAAGACTATAAATATCAAAGAATTTTATGGAGATTTTCTCCAAAAAAGGCCATTAGTGAATACGAACTAACAACGGTCACGTATGGCACAACAAGCGCGCCTTATCTGGCCGTGAGAACATTACAACAACTAGCATTAGACGAACAAGACAATTACCCTATCGCCAGTAGAGTAACGTTACAGGATTTCTATGTTGACGATATTTTGTCAGGAGAATCCCAGGAAAGCTCCGTCAAGGAATTACAAGAACAATTAATAGCAATGTTAAACAAAGGTGGTTTCCAACTACGAAAATGGTCTTCAAATAGTTCGGAATTGTTGAACAATTTAACATGCGATAAAGAAGAAAGTCGGATGCTGAAACTTCCCTTAGACGAAACAAGAAAGTCGTTGGGAATTATATGGTCTCCAGGCGAAGATAAATTCTGTTTTCAAATAACTATAACAGAAAACACAAAACCCACCAAACGGTTCATTATGTCAGAGGTGGCGAAAATATTTGATCCGTTGGGCTGGTTGGCCCCCATCATCATAACACTAAAATTACTAGTACAACAACTGTGGACGTCTGGGATGGAATGGGACCAACCAGTAAATGACATAATACGAAATAAATGGACAGAAATACAAAAACAGTTAAAAAACATAGAAAATATACAAGTACCACGATGGTGTCACACGATAGACAGGACAAAGTTTGAGCTGTATGGATTCTGCGACGCCTCAGAAAAAGCATACGGGGCTGTCGTCTATAGCAGAGTAATGGTGAATAACAGTTACTACATAACATTGCTCCAAGCTAAGTCAAAAGTTGCACCGAAAAAACAAAAAACAACATTACCGCGTCTTGAGCTATGCGCCGCAGTATTATTGGCTAATTTAATAGAAAAAATAAAAAAAGCTCTAAACGGTGATAACAATACCGTGATTTCATGCTGGACGGATTCTATGATCACGTTGGGATGGATAAAAGGAGATCCTGGGCGATGGCATACGTTCGTGGCCAACAGAGTGTCAGAAATTAACAGCATAATACCTAACGCTCAATGGAATCATGTCATATCGTCTGAAAACCCAGCGGACATTATATCAAGAGGATTGGAGCCAGAAAAATTAATAAACTGTTCCTTATGGTGGAACGGCCCACCATGGTTACAGACGAGTGATATACCTATTACAACAACAGCACCACAGCCAAATGAAGAAGCCAAGTACTGTTTATCAACAACAATTAATACTACGAATGAAAAGTATGACATCTGGAGTCGATTTTCTAACTACAATAAAATGATAAGAACATTAGCGTATTGCTACAGATTTATCAGCAAGCGCAAAAAGCACGAACCATTATCCTGTACGGAACTAGAAGAAACAGAGAAACGAATTCTATGCATATTGCAACAAGAAGAATTTTACGATGAAAAAGAAATTATTCGAAAGAAAAAATCACTGCAGAAAAACAGTAAATTATCCACACTAGATCCATTTATTGATAACGATGGATTATTACGAGTTGGAGGTCGAATAGAAAACGCTGACTTGCCATATAATCAAAAACATCCTATACTATTACCACGCCGACATCATATAACGTCATTAATAATACAAAACGCACACATGAAAACATTACATGGAGGAAATAAACTAACTACAGCTGTCCTACGACAAAAATACTGGATTATAGGTGGAAAACAAGTTGTCAAAGGTATACTAAAAAAGTGCGTCAAATGCGCGAGATACAGGTCCGAAACGAAAGTACAAAAAATGGGGATACTTCCAAAAGCAAGAGTCACGCAATCATATCCATTTAGTCACACTGGAGTGGATTATGCGGGACCAATACAAACAAGAACAATGAAAGGAAGAGGTCACAAGTCCTACAAATCATATATTGCTGTATTTGTATGCTTAGCAACAAAAGCAATTCATCTAGAATTAGTGGGAGATTTGACAACTGAAACATTTATTGCGGCACTGCGGAGGTTCATGGCCAGACGAGGACACGTGTCACATATGTATAGTGACAATGGCACGAACTTCGTAGGCGCAGCGAAATTTTTGGAACAAGAATTATTGCAAATAACACAGTCACCTGGATTCCAAAATACGATGACCAGTATAGGTACTCAGTGGCATTTTAATCCGCCAGCAACCCCCCATTTTGGTGGGATTTGGGAGAGCAGCGTAAAATCAGTAAAGTACCATTTACGTCGAGTAATTGGAGAATCGACATTAACGTACGAAGAAATGATAACATTTTTACATCAAATTGAAGCTTGCCTAAACTCGAGGCCGTTATGTGCACAAAGCGAAGACATCAATGATAATACAATACTAACGCCTAGTCACTTTTTAATTGGTCGGGAAGCAGTTGGAATCCCAGATCCGTTATCAAACATAAATACTGATTTAATAAATAGATGGAAACAAATTCAAAGAATGAAGAAAGATTTCTGGAAAGCCTGGTCATCTGATTATTTACATCAACTTCAACAAAGATACAAGTGGAAAGAAACTCAAGAAAATATCAAAATTGGAACCATAGTACTAATAAAAGATGAAAACATAAGTCCAAGTAAGTGGCCCTTGGCAAAAGTGGAAAGCGTTCACCCAGGAAGCGACGGGGTGATAAGAGTAGTGACACTCAAAAAATCGACAGGTTTATGTCAAAAACGATCAATACATACATTAATTCCTTTACCCGTATATCAGGAAGAATTAATGACTAACACGAATACATTAAGAAAAAATACCGAAACGCCTGTGAATAGTAACATAGCAAATAACATAAATAAAAAGTTTAAGACACTTAAGTCAGGCGTGTTACTCTATACTACATTATTATTGTGTATCGGACAAGTAACAAGTACATCAATGTTTACTATGAAACATTTAAATCCAGGCCTATATGTAGAACAAATAGGTACTTCAACAATAAACAGAGGAAGTTTTAGAATAGAAACTAATTACGAAAGGAGTGATTTGGAACTGAATTTAAATAATACGATAAAAATAACTAATCAGTTTCAAAAGTTATGCACTGACACACAACAGTATACAAAAGACACCCATTGTGCAGAATTTTATTATCATTTGAACGAAGAGAAAGCACGATTTGAGAAGATAAAGGATTACCTTACTGGGATAAAGATTTCTAGAAGGAGACGTGGATTATTAGGACAAATGTTAACATACGTGTTCGGAGTAAACGATGAAGTATACAGAAGTATTGACTCATTGAGTAGCAATCAACAAGAACTTATAAACGCCGCCAATCATCAAACAAACATAATGATATCTACAGTATCCGCTGTAAACCAAACCGAGGAGCGGATTAAGAAAAAGTTAGAGAATTTTGAAAAGAAGTTAAATGAAGCTATAGCATTCATGTACGATAACGACGTATGGTATAAGATGGTAGACGCTAACAATGTGAAAATACAAGTAATACAAACGTATCAATTAGCGAGCAATTACATAACAGAGATTATTCACTATTACAACGGGTTACTTGAGATATACCTAAATAACGCATCGATATACACGATTTTGAGTCCTAAATACGCTAATGATATAATACAAACAACCAATCAAAAGTTACCTGGAAACTTAAGGATAATTCAGGATCAATTAATACAGACTAACATGGAAATAAATGCAACACATATAAACGTATTTGCGTACTATCCTATTCATGACATAAGAAAATATACACTAATACACATAACGGCGATTCCTCAAAAGTTGACCGGGAGTTCTTTTGAATGCTTGTCAATCCCAAGAGCATTCATAGGCTTCGACTATAACAATGAACGATACTTTGAATTAAGTAAAGACGAGTTCAAAGATTGTTTACACAAAAAATCGGAGTTTGTTTGCTATCCCGTGGCTGTTAAGAACATGCAATTGAACAAGAATTGCATTGTTGACCAGCTATTCAGCAACAATAATAACACTAAATCACAATGCACATCAAGAAGATACAACATTCAATCTACAATTCTATGGAAACAACTTTACATGCAGAATACGTGGATGTTTATCACTACAAAAACACAATCAGCTTCGATAATATGTGATGGACAAAGACAAGAAATTAACCTAGAGGATATAGGAGTACTACACATTTCAGAAAGCTGTGTAGTAAAGACGTTGAACAACATTCTTGCAGCTAAACGAATAACAACAACAACTGTGCAAGCATCATATTTTAAAAGGAGTAATTTTACTCTAGACACACAAGTAGTCCAATCAGAGATACCAGACATACCGAAGGAGGAAGTATTAGATAGCTCCACCAGTATATTTGACCACTTAGCCGCTTCAGAAGCAAAGCTAAAAACAAGATTAGATAACACAATATGGAGGCGAATAGAGTCTCATTCCTATGTGGTTAGCACCGTGACATCTCTTTCTTTAATAGTATTAGCTTGTCTTTTAATTTATTTCAGACCACTCAAACAATGTCGAGATAGACTTACGAGAAGACAAAACAAGGAGACAACTACAACACAAGCCACAGAGACAGACAAACAGCGGGCAGCTCCACCACAACCACGGCCACGGTATGGGAAACCTCGTCCCCAGACTACAGTCCAAACACCACAAACGACGGAAGGACACATTGGACCATATGAGGTTATCGAATTATACGACTTGCAGTCGTGTTCCTGAGAGACCCCAGAATGTTCAATGCACATTGAACATGCAACGCAGCAAACTCAAAAGTAGAGCATGTCAACATACAAGTAAAGCATGTCAACATACAAATGTGCAAAATTAGCACTGACATGATTTAAAGACACTGCGTTATACTTTACACGTACGACACACTAACACAAAATGGTATATGTGTGTATTAGCAATAAGTAGTATATAAGGTGTACATTGTGTAAAATAAATCAGATTTGAATTTATTCATCTCTCAGTTACATCCCTCTCACTGCGGCCAAGACACCCTTAGCCGTCAGTTCTGATTAGTCGAGTGAGTCTGCTTGACTGGCAGTGAGAGTTACCAATCCTCCACCCAAAGCTCCATCTCACTGTGGCCAAGACACCCTTAGCCGTCAGTTCTGATTAGTCGAGTGAGTCTGCTTGACTGGCAGTGAGAGTTACCAATCCTCCACCCAAAGCTCCATCTCACTGTGGCCAAGACACCCTTAGCCGTCAGTTCTGATTAGTCGAGTGAGTCTGCTTGACTGGCAGTGAGAATAACCAATCCTCCACCCAACATCCATCTCACATCCACCTGTCACCTTAGGTAGCACGGTGCAGGTATCCCATCATATAGGCTAGGAACTTAAGGGCTTTAGGTACTTCAAACTATAACCTTAGGTTCTTCTGTCAAACACGGCGTTAGTCCACTAGCCCAGACTACGCCTTTACACTGTCCTTAAAACTCGTCGGGGTCGGGCCCGATTTGTCGGACGCCCAGTTTAGTTTTCGGCGAGGGCGTTCGACGGTCGCGGCCCTGCTGCGCCTGAAGGCCGTGGTAGCGGAGGCCGTCACCGGCGGAGGAGTCCTGTTGGCGGTGTCCCTGGACATCGCCAACGCCTTCAACAGTCTGCCATTCAGCTGCATCAGGGAGGGGCTGAGATATCACGGGGTGCCCGTGTACCTCAGGCGGCTGGTGGCAGACTACTTGGAGGGGCGCAACGTCCTCTACGTTGACCGAGTAGGGGACGTTGTGCGAACGCCCATGACGTGCGGTGTCCCACAGGAGTCGGTTCTGGGTCCGACCCTGTGGAACATCGGCTACGACTGGGCGTTGAGAGGAAGCCTCCCAACCGGGCTGGGCGTAATTTGCTACGCCGACGATACACTCGTCACAGCCCGGGGTGGGACGCTAGAGGAGGCGGCACATCTGGCAACTCTCGGCACCGAGGAGATTGTCAGGCGGATCGAAGCGCTGGGGTTGAGGGTAGCCCTGGAAAAGACGGAGGCCCTTTTATTCCATGGCCTCCGTACCTCCGGGCCTCCCGCCGGCGCTTCGATCACCGTGAAGTCGGTCACCATCAGCATCCAGGCCCACATGAAGTACTTGGGCCTGGTGCTCGACGGGCATTTTTGGTTCCGGGAGCATCTCCATCGACTTGTTCCCCGGTTTGTCGGCGCGGCGTCCGCCCTTTCGCGGCTGATGCCGAATGTGGGCGGACCCAGCTCTACGTGCCGACAGCTGTATATGGGGGTGATCCGGTCGATGGCTCTGTACGGCGCACCGGTGTGGGCGGGATCCCTGACCGTCCGGCTGAGGGCCCTCTTGAAGCGACCACAGAGGGTCATGGCGGTCAGGGCCATACGCGGTTACCGCACGGTGTCGACGGAGGCAGCGTGCCTCCTGGCCGGAACTCCCCCTTGGGACCTGGAGGCGGAGATGCTCGCCGAGATTTATCGGCGGGTGTCGGAGACGCGCACCTGCGGCGGCATGGTCTCCCTGCAGGAGATCACCGCCTGGCGGGTCGATGCCCGCCGAGGAGTCATTGCCCGTTGGGCAGTCCGGCTGGAGAGTCCTCGGTACGGTGTCAGGACCGTCGAGGCCTTCCGGCCGGTGCTGATGGAGTGGTTGGAGCGGACGCACGGGGTGCTTTCCTTCCGACTGGTGCAGGTGCTTACAGGGCACGGGTGTTTTGGGAAGTACCTGCACAAGATTGTCAGGAGGGAGAGCACACCGTCCTGCCACCACTGCAGTTGCGACGAGGACACGGCGCAGCACACGCTCGAGGAGTGTGCTGCATGGGAGGGAGAGCGCCGTGAACTCGTCGCGATTATCGGTGCCGACCTGGCGCTGCCGACCATCGCCAGGGAGATGCTCGACAGCGTCAGGAACTGGGACGCGGTCGCCGCCTTCTGTGAGGCCGTAATCTCACGGAAGGAGGCGGCGGATCGTGTGCGAGTAGAGCTCCTATTCGGCGACACGTTCCGCCGCCGGCGACTCGGGCGGCGCAGGCGCGAGTATCTGCGCCTAATGCCGCCCTAGCCGAGGCCGCGGGTGATCGGACCGGGGAATTGTCCGTCACCTGCAGAGAGGCTGACCGCCGCGATGGCGACCGACGTCCCAGTACGTCGTGAGGTGAGGTTACCCGAAAGGGTATTCCGTCGGGCCGACCACTGATGACAAGTCACATCTGCTCCGGTGGTCGGCCCAACAACGAGGTGACGTGGGTACGGGTGGGTTATGGGCCCGCGCGCCGTCCTTTCATCGCCCCGGAGGGACAGGACCGCGCGTGCGCTTACCATTGCCCACCCATTAAAATAAAAAAAAAAAAACACTGTCCTTAAAAGGAACTGAGAGCAGCAACGTCGCAAAATTTAAAACTTAAAATTATTACTCTTTCATTGAAGTAGCCAGTCCTTAACTGTTAACCAACTTCCATTGAAAATGTTACAACCACTTAAAGCGCCTCCACGGAAGATCAGTGCAGGTTTCTTTTAACCTGCAATATGCTGAGTTGGGGACGCTTTGGGACAGACAATAATCTCAATTTGTTATTTTATTGTACCTTTCAAATCAATTGTAAGTCTTGTTCGTCACAATAAACAGATTTTCTTTCTTTAATTAATTAAGCCAGCGTGTGTATACTTATAGTAACCATATTGTGGCTCGCATTCTCGCCTATTCTGGTGACATACCATCTATCACAAAATTCTTTTACAGTATTCTGATTTAATTGTCTTAATTTATTAGTCTTCTGGATAATCTGACGAAGCGTGAGGATATGGTCTATGTCGCTATGGCCTTTTCGGAAAGCGGTTCAGGCGGCTGGAGGTCATCAAGCTTGCACGTGAATCGATTTGTAATGACCCTCGAAAACGACTTGTAGATGTGGCTCAAAAGTGAGGTGGGTTTGTAGTTCTTTAGAAGAGCTTTGTCGCCCTTCTTAAAGAATAGCACCACCACACACCTGCTCCACGTCTCTGAAACGTCGCCCCCGAAGATAACGAAATTAAATAGCTTCTGAAGGCTTCACAAGCTCTGATGTATATTTAATTACATTAAATTTCCTTATTTATAATACACTGACTGACCCAACAGACGTTGTTCTGTTCAAATAAAATAAAAGGAATTCACCTTGAAATCGGCAGCAGCGCCACCTACCGGGTCCAATTGTTAATCTAAATCATTCTTGAATCCCCTTAAACACTTACAAAAATTTCATCAACATCGGTCCAGCCGTCGATATTATCTCCATACCATATTCCTTGATCGTCTCACTCATGTCTATTGAGGCAATCAACAAATAGCAAACTTGACAAGCCCTGAGTAATAAGAGAGGATGGTGAATTGTATTCTTACTTCGTGACTACGCGGCAAACCTTTTCACACTGTTAGTTTTACTCAGGCTACATTTTACAACTATAATGTTGCCAAAGTTGAATTTTGAAATTACTATCTTTCGCGAGTGATAAGAATAGATGTAGAATTTATTTTATTATGTAATAAATAACAAACGTAGATAAATAAATTTTACATATTCAAATAAATACAAAAACAATATATCTTCATTACTGTAGTCTCCGTTGCTCTTTAGATTTTTTGTTACTTCACGGCTTCCGCGTCATCCTATTACACCTACTAATGGTCGCGGAATTGTCGAAATTCAACCACAGATAATTTAAATTTATTTATCTGTTACAGAATTTAATTAAATATAATTGTATATTGAGCAAGCTGTATTTCACTAATAGCTAACATATAAGTACGAATAGTTATTAGACATTATCATCATTAATCTTCTTCTTTTGTATTGGCAATAATCTACGATAATATGAGCTTTTGGTGCGAGTGTCAAGTTACGATATTCTTCTTAATACGTCTTTATATGAATAGTCATATTAGTCTCAGTCACTAACATTGATCGTGTGCTGATAATCAAATCATGGTTTCTCTAGCGATTTTGCGGCATATGAAGATGCACACAATTATTAAATCACATTTACTACACTGCAGAATTTTTTCTACATTATATTACATAAAATATCAGCAAAATGATTCAATATAACACCGTAAAACACCAAAGTAATAAATAAAATTCTACAGCGCTACATAACATTTTGACATTCCGTAATATCGTCATCATTGGTTATCTGACATTCCGTTCGAACAGAGACTTTAATCATAAACAAAAGTGTATATGTATGTGTTGATTGCATAGTAGTGTGCGTTGTTTTTATTTATTAATTGAATGTTTTTATAGAGCATTATTAAATCGAATAGTAGTTTTGTTCAGTTCTCCTCAATATACTTCAACTGTGCTAAATTTCATACTTATCCATCCGTGTAATTTTTGTAAAAAGGTTTACAAAGTTTTAGCTTCACGTCTTAATATATAAATATCTGGTTGACCGAGCTTCGCTCGGAATATTTTTGTCGAATTTAGTTAGATATATATTAATAAAAAATAAATAATGAAAAATATATAAAAAATTACAAAAAGAGAATAATAATAACACCGAGATTCGAACCGACGCTGTTTGAATGCCAAAAAAACCAAAATTGGAACCGGTCAACTTCCCAACTGAGCTATCGTAACTCATGACGTTGACAACGAAATTTGAAATCATATTCTTTTAAAATTTAATGTCATTGTATTGTTTTGCTAAAAACACGGACAAAACAACATTTTCTATAAATAAACCCTAGCTAGATCGATTTTTTGGACCCGAAACCTCTAGTATGCCAAGTTTCAACAAAATCGTTGAAGCCGAAGCCGTTTCCGAGATTCCGAATATATATATATACAAGAATTGCTCGTTTAAAGATATAAGATATGTCCATCACTACGAAGAATAATGTTCCGTGCCACTTTACCTTATACTACATTTTGTAGGATCGCGAACAGCTGCAACAACATATCGATTTACCCTTTGCTTCAGTGTTTAAGCAAATATTGAAGCTAAACAATTTATCGAAATTGTAATAAACTAGCCTGATTAGTCACGGGATGGATTGTTATTTGCTTCTAGCTTACTGTATTTTTATATATTGTGCGTGTTAGTGATGGCTGCTAGTAGTTAACTTGTGATCAAATACTACTTATGAGAACTGGTTCAATCATAATAATTTGTATACTTGTGAATATATTAAATTGCGATTCGAAGGGCATACCACTCGAGCTAATGAAACATGTGCTAAAGAAACTTATGAAACATATTATATCGATTTAATACTAAAGTAGTCAGTGAAAAGGAATAAATAAACCCGCTGACTTTCTTATCGGATCTTCTCAGTAGCGGTCACGTTCTGACCCGGTGGTAGTTCTTGGATTACTTTAGGTTTAAATCATAAAATTGAGATATGCAAGTGCTATGATTGCTATCGCAGTATTTATACATAACTATCTCATCCAACAGACGTTGTTCTATTCAAATAAGCGCCACTTACCGGGTCCAATTGTGAATCTAAACCATTCTCGAATATGCACAAAAAATTTCATCAATATCGATCCAGCCGTTTAGGAGGAATTCAGTGACATACACACGTGCGCAAGAAATTTATATATAAGAAGATAAAGATAAATGATTTTGAATTTGTATTTGAATTATTATTCTGTCTCTCATATGCAATATTTACCTTTAAGGAACGGTCAAAATGAGGTATTAAGGACTTAATATCATATTAATTTTTAGTGTAAACAATTTTTGGTTATAATAATTAACTGTTTTTATCCCAATTACTTGGGATCGACGAAATATATACTCCTCTTTCATAGTATATACTGCAAAAGTTATCAGCAATAGTTTTATGACTAGCTGCTGTCAACCATCCTGGGAATATAATTGTTGCCCAAACCGTCAGATAGAGTTGGCCCAAGTCGATGTAAAACTCTTACTCGTCTTTTACGATATCCACGAGCAATGTAAGGGTTGGTAATAATTATAGCCGCTACCATACAGCACATGTGAACAATTGTTGGTAAACCTTTTACATATCGAGATAGTAACTTCTACAATTATCATTTATATTCGAGAGTGCATTCTTTAAATACATCCCTAGAGGCTAAAAGAAATACCTTGTTTTGATGGGCTAAGAATATTATTTGTTTTTCCTTGTCTTTGAGTCAACTATAAACATTAGTAAATAACATTACTGCAAAAGAAGGCAACCTTAGTAATGTCATAGTCACTATGTTTGGCAAGCAGGTTGGTAACTGCAATTGACGTTGTAAGTTTCCCGGAAAAGTGCCGCGGCCATTCTCAAGAGATATGACACATGTAACTACTCTAATCCAGGCATAAACAGTTATAGTTCTAATGAACTTGTTGAAAGCTCGTAATGTAACCAAAAAGCTGATTTAAAATTATTAGTAGGTAAATAGATTTGTTCTTTGACAATGGAACGATGTCTTTATTTTTTTGGATAATAGATTTAGCCAATAGTAAGTTATAATATAACGGTATCTATCTATACCAGTAAATAAAATTGGAGTGTCTGTTTGTAATGTCAAAATAATAGGCTTTTTTCATGCTCACACGGTTATTTACACGACACCTATGCCTAAAATAGCAATTAAAAAATTTTTGTCTGTCTGTCTGTCTGTCTGTTTGTTCCGGGTAATCTTCAAAACGGCTGGACCGATTTCAAAAATTCTTTCACCAATGGAAAGCTATAATATCAGGGCGTAAACTAGGGTATATTTTATCCCGGTATTCCCACGGGAACAGGAACTACGCGGGTAAAACCACTATAACCTATAACCGAAGCGAAGCGAGGGCGGATTGCTAGTTTCTTATAAAATTCTTATGCCATGTGGTGACGGAGTAAGAATACAACTCACCATTCCCTCTTAACAGGCGACTAAAGGATATCTTGTGTATATAACAACTATGTAAGTGAAGAAAAATTCAAAATAAAACCCTATACCATCCCGCCCGAACAGCTTGGTACATATCTATAGTAATTTTTGCTTGGTATATATAGGTCAATTTCCCTCCTAATACGGAGAAGGCTCGTGCCCAGTATTGGGACCTATATAAGCATATATCATCATTTCAGCTTATATACGTCCCACTGCTGGGCTCGAGCCTCCTCCATAACAGGAGGGAAATTGACCTTACTATTATACCATGCTGGTCAGACAGGTTGGTATAGGGTTTTATTACGAGTTTTCCTTCTCTTGCATAGATTTTGTATGCGTATTATTTCTCTTAGTCGTCTCTTACGACATCCACAGACAAGATAGGGAGTCATCATCATCTTGCTCTTATCCCAATTACTTGGGGTCGACGCAATATGTCATCTGTTTTGACATATTGCAAAAAGTTTCGGCAATGACTTTTAGGACCGGCCGCCTGCCTGACGTCAACCCTCCTTGGGAATGTAATCGTTGACCCAAATGGTACCAGATGGAGTTGGTCCGAGTCAATCTAGGGCTCTTAGTCGTCTTTTACGACACCCACGAGCAAAGCAAGGGTTGGTAGTATTCGAAGCCGCTACCACACAGCACAGGGAGGGTAGGGAGTGGTGAATTGTATTCTTACTCCGTCATCACACGGAATGAGCGTATATGATGGTGATTAATGAAATAATTTTTAAAATTGAACTATTATTATTATTTTATTGCAAACGGTGGCATATAAGCAGACAGCACACCTGATGGTAAGTGGTGCTGCCGCTCATAGACCTTTGCTAGGCCGCTGCCTACCGTGAAGAAAATGAGTGGGAATACATGCAACGAGGCTGGGTGTTACTAACAGCATTACCAAAACCCACCACACACAAACACTTCAGAAAGTTGGGCTTCCGGCTCCCTCGCTCACCGAATGAAGCGCAGTAACAAATTGCTACTACTCAAACGTCGATTTTCTGCGAGAGTGTGGTACTACCCTGGACGGACCGGCCCGTGGCTGTAGACGACAGTTGTCGACAGTGTGATCCTACCACTACATCTAAAATGAAAAACCTTATCTCTTTATTAGAAATTACAATAAATAAACGGTCAAAACAATTTGGAATTGATTTTTGTTACCAGCTGATTCCGGCACCGAATCAACACAGGAAACAACTACGTTGGACCTATCTTCTCGGCACTTCAGAGCTGAATTTCTTCAAGAATGGCAAGGTTCTCCGGACGCGCCATATTTTGACCCTAATACTCCGAGGAATATAACTGGCCTGGTTGGTCATCCGGTTCGACTATTGTGCAGAGTTAAAAATCTACAAAACAGAACGGTGAGTAAAATTTGTAATTTAAAACGACTTTTGTATGATGAAATAAAAATACAAGCGGTTATCACTTCCTGTCTTACTGCAGCTTTCATAAAAGTTACTTACGCAACGTTACAAGATCTTTTATATTGATCCCTTTGGTTACAGTGGTCATATTAAGGCAACTGCCCCTCTTCTGAAGGAAACTCGTGACGATTAGTGGAACGCAGAGAGATACATTAGCTAGAAGTATAATCAGTAATTTTATAACTATCCCAAGGCTTTAGTTTGACATGATCATCATCATCATCACAGCTCATATACGTCTCACTGTTGGGCTCGAGTCTCCTCCACAATGGGAAGTTTACCAAGTTAGGCAGACGTGTTGGTATAGGCTTTTATTTCGAGTTTTTATTCTCTTGAATAGATATTATATGCATATTATATCCCTTAGTTGTCTTTTACGACACTCATGGGCAAAAGAGGGAGTGGTAAATTGTATTCTTACTCCATTATCAGACGGAGAGCCTAGCTAAAAATAAAATGGAGATATCCTAAAATACCTCCATTTTTTTTTTGGCTGACCTAAGATTCGAACCGGATCACTCAAGATCAAGTACTTATTCCTGATAGAACTAATATTAAATTCAAACGTTATTAACTTCATTTTACATGCCAAATATTTATACATTTCTTGCTATAAAGGTAAATTGAGTACAAAATAATAGGCAATAAAATTGTAATGACAACACTATCAATACTTACTTAATCTAAAAAGTAACTCATTTATATTTATACACGGTGACATTTATGTCGTCTTACAAAATCAGGTCAATTAAAGTATCGAGTATCTACTATTCATTCGTACAATTAAAATGTTAAGAAAAATATTTACTAGAATATTTTTTAATGAAAATTATTATAAATAATTACTAATTAAAATAGTAAGGAAACAGCATGTAGCGAGCGCATAGATACTCAACACAGATGATGTACTATGTAGGTACTACGATCACTTTACCGCGGCGCCAATCGGGCCAATCGGACACCGCAAAGGATACCTGTTAGGTTTAGGTAGGGAATTACGCTTTGTAAAAGCCGTCCACGTAGTCTTCGTACCTATGATTGGCTAACGAAATTCCGCATGATTTCTTTTGTTTAAAATGTAAACATGATAAACAGGTTGTTACAAAATATTAACTTTAATTTATTTTTCGTTTATTGTTTTTTTATAACTACCACTATTGAACATTCAAATATGTTAGATATGTTTCTTTGGTCGGATACTTAATAGTTTTTTTTTTGTAAGACGACAAAAAAGGCACCGTGTATACTAAATTAAATTTACCAGGAACATAAGCAAAGCTACGGATTTCCCAATATCCCAAACCTGCCATCCCTCTCTCGTTATATTCACTCATAATCCTTTATGTTCACCCATTTATCCCTTGGCCATCAATTACTGGTGCTCTTGATCCATTCTTTAAATTAGTACGTTGACAACTCGATATGAAAACGTTGACGGGGGTTATTCCTTTCAAATTTAACAATACATTAAAAATGCGTCACAGTATTGTTTCTTCTACATTATAAAATTACTAGTTGATTCGTTAATTACGCGAGTATTACACATTATAAATAAAACTATTTTTTACGGATTTTATCTTGTTTGTGTTTGATTTTTAAATTGCCCGACATTTCGACACTTTTCAGCGTTTATTGCAACGTATATTTATTTACAAGTATCAACCTATTAACTTCAAAAATATATATTACAGCGGCATTGATAACTCCTATTCAGCGAAAAGTTAATAAAAGAGGATCCATTATACTAAATTCAAAGCTGCCTGAGGATATACTCACCTTTTTCCGTAGTTCCCAAGAGGCTAATGGTTTTGTTCGATCGTTAAGTGGACCAAGATCATCCTCTTGCAGAATATTATTTAACAAAGTACCCAGCGGTATATCTTTGTTTTGTTAAGAGTCTTAGCACCATAATTTTGATGCAATAAAGTCCACCCAGATTAAAAACAATCATTAGTGATTTGCACAAGGAATTGTGTTGCAACCACCATGCAATATTCGTCATGGCACAAACCATGCAATATTCGTTATGGCACTTTACTACTTACACTACGATCATCTGTGCAGTGTGTTTTTATTGTAACCTCCAATGGCATAAGCTAGCAAGCTCTGGGTCAAGCAAGAAGTTATTTAATGTTTTATCTAATCTTATATCTTTAAACGAGCAATTCTTGTATATATATATATATACCTATATATATATTCAGGATCTCAGAAACGGCTCCAACGATTTTGTTGAAACTTAGCATACTAGAGGTTTCGGGTCCAAAAAATCGATCTCATCATCATCATCATCATTTCAGCCTATCGCCGTCCACTGCTGGACGTAGGCCTCCCTCATGTTGCGCCACAATGAGCGGTCCTGTGCCGCCTGCATCCAACGACGCCCAGCGAATTTCACAAGGTCATCGGTCCACCTAGTGGGGGGGCGTCCTACACTGCGTCGTCCGATACGTGGTCGCCACTCGAGAACCTTTCTTCCCCAGCGGTTGTCGGTTCGTCGAGCGATGTGGTCTGCCCATTGCCACTTCAGCGTGCTAATTCTTCGTGCTATATCGGTTACACCCGTTTTTCTGCGGATTTCCGTATTCCGGATTCTATCTCGCAGAGAAATCCCGAGCATAGCCCGCTCCATAGCACGCTGAGCGACTTTGAGCCTTGATATGAGGCCTACATTTAGAGACCACGTTTCCGTGCCGTAAGTCATCACTGGTAACACATACTGGTCAAAGACCTGTGTTTTCAGATACTGAGGTATGTTGGACGAGAAGATCCTCTTAAGTTTCCCGAACGCTGCCCAACCGAGCTGGATTCGTCGGCTGATCTCTTTCTCGAAATTGGATCTACCTAACTGGACTGTTTGTCCTAGGTAAACATAGTGATCGACAACTTCGAGAATCGCATTGCCAACTAGGACCGGTACAGGAATGACATGGGCATTTGACATGACCTTCGTCTTGTCCATATTCATTCGTAAACCCCAAAAATCGATCTAGCTAGGTTTTATTTATAGAAAATGTTGTTTTGTCCGTGTTTTTAGTAAAACAATATAATGACATCAAATTTTAAAAGAATATGAATTCAAATTTCGTTGTCAATGTCATGAGTTACGATAGCTCAGTTGGGGAGACGGGCGGTTTTAATTTTGTATTATGTGACATTTAAACAGCGTCGGTTCAAATCTCGGTGTTATTATTATTATCTTTTTGTAGTTTTTTATATAATTTTCATTATTTATTTTTTATTAATATATATCTAAATAAATTCGACAAAAATATTCCGAGCGAAGCTCGGTCAACCAGATATTAGGATTAAAATGAACAAATTGTCCTTGATTTAATATTAATATAAATAAAACTCTAAAAGAATATAATTTACCACCCACAATCTTGTCCGCTTTCCGTCCGTTTCATTTACTCATTCATGAATGAAAGGAAACTAACAAGTAGAATCTATAGGGCGAATATGAATAGAAGTATTAGAAGGGGACGACCCAGGCGGATGTTTCATTTTCAAATCGAGGACGTTCTTAAGAAAAGTCAGATTAAAAGTACCCTAAACCGAAAGACATGACATGCCACATTAGGAGATTAATGAATATGGAGGAATTGAGAGTACTCTCTGCCTAACCCTTTGAGAAAGAGGCATGAATGTATGTATATATGTATCACATTCGTGCAAGGGAAGAAAAACACGAAATAAAACCTTATACCAACTAGTCTAATCGGGGGTATAATAGGACAATTTCTCTCGAATTGTGGAGGAGGCTTAAGCTCAGCATTGGGTCATGAGCATAAGCGTAACATGAGCGTAAAGATGTAAAACTCTAATATCAAGAAGGTTCACTATTTATAATATTATAATTGGCCACAGTTTCATCACTGCACATATACCGTAATCAAATGCTTTATCTATAATCCTCCATACTGTTAACATTTCTGTGGATAACCTAAGGTTTTTGAAGTTTCCTTCTTTTGTAAAAAAGAAATCCACCCAACTAATGCACATAAGAAGATATTATATTTATGTCTCTTGGATTTCTCTTCGGTTTTTGTTCTTTGCGGATTAATAACACGCTACTAATAATAATAAGAATTCATAACACGCTGAATTTTATATTCATTCCATATGAATTAAAAAGAAAACGATCAGTTAGAAATTATTTTTATTCTCAGAGATTACCAAAGTTCATTAAAAGTATCAATTTACCCTTTTGAACCTAGAAATCAATAGCTTCATCAATAATTTTGTATTTGAATGCTGAGTAAACAACGTCCGTAATAAAAAACCGGCCTTTGAAATGCTAACTTTGTTTATTTTTGTTTCAAGATCGTAATTCATTCCGGTTTCTCGAGTTTCTTTTTGTATTAAGAGATGAATATATATCACTATAAAATCGTCATTAGCATTTCCAACAGCTCTCATGACAGCCGCTTCCATTGTTAATGAAAGAAGTCTTTAATAAAAGATACAAAAATTACAGTTATAAAATTTTAAGTCGTGCAAACACAGACTTGCTATGCTAATCAGTTAAAGAGTAAAATAAAGTTATTAATATCATTGTACTATTGTACATTCTTTGAATTATTCTTTCTATGTATAGATATTCTGTAGGGTAGAGATATAACATGTGGTGACTTAGAGTACAATTCACTGCACCATTTCTTGCCCGTGTGTATCGTAAAAGACGACTAAGGGACATAATATGCAAATAACTCCTATATAAGAGAAATTAAACTGGAAATAAAAACCTATACCAACCCGTCTGACCATCGTGGTATTGAAGGTGAATTTCCCTTCCATTTCGGATGAGGATCAAGCCCAATAGGTGGACTTACGTGAACTGAAATGATAAAGATGTATAGGAATAGAAAATATCTATCTTTGAATTCAATAGGATCATCAAAATAAACTTGGCTCATATACACAGATACGTATCACTTCTGGGCTCGAACCTGTTCCACAATAGTAGGAAAATTGACCTATTATCTATGCTAGTCAGACAGTTTAATATTGGCCTTTATTTCGAATTTTAATTCTCTAGCATAAAAGGTATATGCGTATTATATCACATAATCATCTTTTACGTCAGTCACAGGCAAAATAAGGGAGTCGTGAATTGTATCCTTAGGACTTATTCTGTAGGACGATACTAGGCGGACTAACGATCTGGTGGAAGTTGCTGGTCGTCGTTATATTTTTTACATAAATTTCATCATTTCAGCTCATATATCCCACTCATATGTCCCACTGTTGGGCTCGAGCCTCCTCCACAATAGGAGGGAAATTGACCTATTCTGGTCAGACAGGTTGGTATAGGATTTTATTTCGAGTTTTCCTTCTCTTGCATAGATTTTAAATGCGTATTTTATCCCTTAGTCGTCTTTTACGACATCCATGGGCAAGATAGGGAGTGGTGATCTGTATTCTTACGCCGTCGCTACACGGCAAATACAAAAAAAAAAAAACATAAATTTAGATATGACTTCCATCCTAAATATATTCCTGACAGGATTTGGTTTACTAAACGTAAGAATACGTTATTACTCGTTACATCTTCAAAAATATTATTATTATTTTTGACAACTTTAAAAGATGCAAATGATTTGCCGTGCGTTGACCGATTAAGGTATTTTATTAAATACTAGCAGCCCGCCCTCGCTTCGCTTCGGTTTCATTCGCTATACCCGCGTAGTTCCAGTTGGAATATTGGGTTAATATATAGGTAGCTTATGTTACTTCCCTGATATTATAGCTTTCCATTGGTGAAAGAATTTTTGAAATCGGTTCTGTGGTTTAAGCGTGAAAGCATAACAAACACACTTTCGCATTTATAATATTTAGTATTCTTAATATTTAAATATTATAAATGCGAAAGTAAGTTTGTTGTTTGCTTATAATCTTTATGTAAGAGAAGGAAAACTATAAATAAAACCCTATTGCAACCAGTCTGACCGGCGTGGTATAGTAGGTTAATTTTGATTCACTCGAGTATAACAGTGGGACGTGCATAAGCTGAAGTGATGATGATGATGAACAAACTTATCCGTCTTTGCTAATAAAAAAATTGAATACAAAAAACACCACATTTTATAGCTTACGGGTTATATTTTTCCCCAGATATAATTGAGTTTACTCAATCGGATGAATGGTTCAGGATCGTATAAATAAAGAATACGCAATCATCATTTTTTGTACACCAATAACTATTATTTTTATACATATTTTCAAATAAAACTCACTGAAATTAATAGATGTTTTTCAAATTTAAAAAAATAGTTGTGCCTGCAGAAATTTTGTGATCTGTTTCAATAAAGCCAAACATTTTAAATTTATTTACTATTTAAAAAATAAGTGGTTATTTTAACATAAATGGACAATTTTCTACACTGTGGCCCTATAAATGGATTTGTATCACAAGGCCGCTGAAATACGCTAGTTTTATTATATAAACGATAATAAACGTAATATTATCGATGGAAATATTTCGCTAGTGATTGTAGATAAGCTTAACATCTAAGACATAAAAAAATAGCAAATTCTTGTGGTTTCACCTAGTTCTCGTTCCCGTGGCACTACCGGCTTACAATATAGCCTAAGTTACTCTTCGTCCGTGTAGTGACGGATTAAGAGTATAATTAACTTCATCTTGCCCGTGAGTTTAAAAGACTAAGAGACGAAAAGAGACGGCAAACTCGAAATAAAACCTTATACTATCACGTCAACCAAGAGCATGCGGGCCCATATGAAGTACTTGGGCCTGTTTCTCGACGGGCAATGGTGGTTCCGGGAACATTTCCGTCGACTTGTGCCGCCGTTTGTCGACGCGGCATCCGGCCTTTCCTGGCTGATGTCGAATATAGACCCATCACTACGTGCTGGCGGCTATGCGGGGGTGGTCCGTTCGATGGCCTAGTACGGCTCATTGGTGTGAGCAGGGTCTCTGGCCTTTCATCTGATGGCTCTCTTGTGGCGTCCACAGAGGGCCTTGGCATTCCAGGTTATATGCGGATACCGCACGATAACGACGGAGGCAGCATGTGTATTAGCCGGAACTCCTCCGTAAGACCTGCTCGCTGGACTCTACCGGTGGGTGTCGTCGACGCGGGCAGCGGGCGGCTCAGTCGACATCCGTCCTGACGTCATTGCCCATTGAACAATCTGGCTGGAGAGGCGTCAGAACAGTGTTCGGATTGTTGAGGCCTTCCGGCCCGTACTGGTGAAGTGGTTGGGTCGGTGGCACGGGGCTTTACTTCTGACTGATGCAGGTATTGACGAGGCACGTTAGCTTCACCAGCGAGGTAGAGCCATTCCGCTACCACTACGAGCAGCGCCGTGAACTCGTCGACTGCAGTTGCCGACCATCGCTAGAGGGGACTGGGATGTGGTCGCCGCCCTCTATGAGGCAGTCATCTCATGGTAGTAGGAAGCGGATCGCGTGCAAGAGGGACTCCTCTATGACGACACGAGCCGCCGCCGGCCACTTGGGTGGTAGAGGCGCGAGTACCTGCGCTTGATGCAACTCTAGACGTAGCCGCGGGTGGCTTGACCGGGGAATAATCCATCACTCACAGAGAGGCTAATTGCACGAGGACGTGGCGCTCTGAGTGGCATCCGGGAGGGACGGTACCCGGAAATGGAGTATTCCGCCGGGCTGGCCATTGACTTCAATACCAGTGGTCGGGCCAATGGTAAAGGGGAGGGAATACAGTGAGTTATGAGTCTTCGCGCCGCCTTTACATCGCCCCAGACGGAATAGACAGCGTATGGGGTGACCATAACCCGGTAAAAAAAAAATACCAACACGTCTAACCAGTGTGGTATAGTTAATTTCACTTTTATTGTGGAGTAGACTCGAGCTCAGCTGTAGGATATAAATAAGCTATAATGATGATGATAATGATAAAGTTATTCCTTATACAGACAGCTACCTAGTATCGATTATCAAAATCGGTTCAACCGTTTTGTAGATTATCCGGAAGTCCGGAACAGCCAGATAGAGAAACAAAAAACATTTAACTGATTTAGGCATTGGCATAGTCTTGATGACCATATAGCCATAAAAAGATCTGTTATTTTGACATTACAAACAGACACTTCAATTTTATTTATTTATCTAGATAAGATATATTCAATGTGTAGGGCAACAAAAATACAGATACCCTTTTGAACGTTTTGTTTCATTTCCTCTTTTTTAGTTATCATATTTTCACCACTTACTACCAAAGATAAAATGTTTGGCTTTATTCTTGAACTATATATGTACCTACGTTCGATTCATGACCCCTTTGAATTATATCTATGTGTGTCATCTAGTTCACCCGCCGGAAAAATGGCGTAAAAGAAAGAGACGAGAAAAATATTATGTCTACATTTGAGTCTATGGTAGCATTTATTTCTTTGTTATACAAACAAAAGTGGAATGTAAAGACATTGTATTCTAGGTCCGTATTGTGAAGACCTCACTATTAAATATCTGTGTCATGTATTTTAAACATTTGTACTTAATACTTTGTATTTGAACCGTCTTCAAAAAGGGAGAAGATTCTCAATTCGTCGCCATCTTTTTTAATGTATGTTCAATGGTTAATCGAAAACACTTAAACCGATTTGGTAATTTTTTTTGCTTGTTACGGTATACTTTCCAAGTAGTTTCATGGTCATCTGGGTATCATTAAAATTTCATATACACAATTGAAGCGACTTGGTTATACCTATTTATAGCGCGATGTAACCACTAAAATGCAAATAAAAAATTTTTATGTAAACAAAGAAAACCGCCTTCAAAAAAAACCGAGGAATTGCAACACCGGTAAACCGCAATAAAATAATATGTATCGGTTGAAGTCGACGCCCCCTCTAAACTACTACCTAACCTATATGAACTCGTACTTAAGGCAGACGCTTTTACCTAAGAAAGGCACTTCTATCTAAGGAATTCCCAGAGAATTGATATCTGAAAGACGACTGGTTATTAAATTTAGCCAATAAACTACGTAACATATATTACTTTTCTTCCAGGTTTGATAAAAGAAAACGATGTACTGTGATGACTTTTTCTAATAAAAGCCAAGGTTAAATGTAGATCATAATAATGATGATCAAATATTTATAATACAGGTGTCGTGGGTCCGCCATCGAGACATACATTTATTAACTGTTGGCCGCTATACGTATACTTCGGATCAGCGTTTCGAAGCATTACATAAACCACGTTCTGAGGAGTGGGCGTTGCGCATACGGAGTCCACAGCGTCGCGACTCCGGTCAGTACGAGTGCCAGATATCTACAACTCCACCCATCGGACATGCTGTCTTCCTAAATATAGTTGGTTAGTTAATATTATTCTAACATTTTTATTTTAAACTATCTCTCTTTTATTTTGTTTCTTAAATATATTTTTGCTAGTCTTAGTATAATAAAAAACAAAAGTTTGAGTTATACGGACCTAAAAACACAATGCAAAATTTGAAATAAGATTATATTGAGAAATTTATTGAAAGGCTGAGAACTCCAGACTCTATAATAAATACCTACTCAATGATATTTCAATAAACTTTTGAATAAACTTTTCAATATTATATAACTTTTCAATATATGTATATTTTTTCATCTGTTTCCTCATAACTTCTTAACCCCTTATCATGATTTGACAATTAAGGTATCGTTAGAAGTGTCTTAGTGATCCGCTGGGTATTTCGTAGACTATCGTAAGGTATCGTATCTTATCACTCTAAATTCAGTAGGTACGATGCTTCTACAAAAAAAATATAAACATGCTAACGAGCTGATATAGGTTGATTTATTTTCTTACTCTTTTAAAAATATTTACATTAGAATAAAACCTCAAAATAATTGAAACAAATGATATCCTTTTGTCTAATGATATAATCATTTGGATTAAAAAATCCAAATGTTTATTTACACAATATTAAAACAATAAAAAGGGAGCATAATGACCTCTGATGTTTACGCGAGTATTAAACATCTATACCAATAAATAAAATTGGAGTGTCTGTTTGTAATGTCAAAATAATAGGCTTTTTTCATGCTCACACGGTTATTTGCACGATACCTATGCCTAAAATAGCAATTAAAAAATTTTTGTCTGTCTGTCTGTCTGTCTGTCTGTCTGTTTGTTCCGGGTAATCTTCAAAACGGCTGGACCGATTTCAAAAATTCTTTCACCAATGGAAAGCTATAATATCAGGGCGTAAATTAGGCTATATTTTATCCCGGTATTCCCACGGGAACGGGAACTACGCGGGTAAAACGACTATGAGCTATAACCTATAACCGAAGCGAAGCGAGGGCGGATTGCTAATTGTAAATAAAATTACTTTACTGACTTTATCGAGTTTGTATTTGATTTTTGATTGCTTGATGTTTCAAACTTTACAGTGTTCATGGTCACGGGCGGACTAAGATGTCTGATGTCCAACCAGTCCTCGTTATTACAGATATTTATAATCATCCTCCCGCTACAGAAATTAGTTATTAAATTTTAAATTGTGACCCATATATTTGGTACAAATTTTTTAAAATCGACCAAAGTATTTTGTTCAAAAGAACAAATACCTTAAAAAACAAATACCTTTATTTACCTTAAATACCTCTTTACATAGGCTAGTAAAAAATACATTAAACTGCCTTGAGTCGCATATAAAATAGCTGTTCTACAACACACCAATTGGTGCTAGTAGTTATTTTTTGACGCTTATAGCATAATCCGTGGGCGACTCTTAACACGCTGTTATTCTTTTAATCTGAACGTATCTTTATCTATACCAATAAATAAAATTGAATTGTCTGTAATGTCAAAATAATAGGCCTTTTTCATGCTCACGCAGTTATTTGCACTATACACATGCCTAAAAATTACTTTATATTTTTTTTCTCTGTCCGTCTGTTTGTTCCGGGTAATCTTCAAAACGGCTGGACCTATTTAAAAAATTCTTTCACCAATAGAAAGCTATAATATCAGGGAGTAAACTAGGCCATATTTTATTCTGGTATTCCCACGGGAACGGGAGCTACAGGGATAAGACGACAGAAACCGAAGTGAAGCGAGGGCGGGTTGCTAGTATATAAATAATACTTCTATTCGTTTGTGTATATGTACACAACCAAAAATATATGCGAAATTAACGACCTCCCCTCGTTTCGCTTCAGTTTCAGCCGCCTTACCCCCGCATTTTAAAATCCGAAATATCTCCTAAGATATGGCCTCGGGTTCGAATCCCGGATCGGGCAAATTTTTATAGGGTTTTTCTAAGAGAAGAAATAATAAATACTGTAACTTCTTATATAGACAGTTACCCGGTAGTCAAGTATTATTAAAATCTGTCCAACCATTTAGAAGATTACCCGGATCAAATTGACAGACAGTCAGACAAAAATTTTAGGCCTAGGATACCTATGTATCACGCAAATAAGTGTGAAAATAAAACTTATTATTTGACATTACAAACTCTCTCTTTGCAATGTCAAAGTAATAGGCTTTTTAGTTTTATATAATAATATTTTTTTTTTTTTTGGTAATTTTTAGACGTATTCAAGAATGGTTTAGTTGGACAATTAAACCGGCAAATTTGTACAAAACAGATCCTTTTGAGACAGCTATTCGTAATTAGATATAGAAATGAAAATATCTACCATAAAACTATCAAAAGTTGCTACTAGAACGTATTAAATATATCATCTCGGCTTATATACGTCCAACTGCTGGGATCGAACCTCCTCCACGATAGGAGGGATATTAATTTTACTATACCATGCTCTCAAACAGTTTGGTATACGGTTTTATTTAGAATTTGCCATCACTTGCCAGATATTATCCGCATAGTAATCGTTTAGCATGTTTTACGACACCCACGGGTAGATAGGTTAAATGGTGGTGAATTGTATTCTTACTCCGTCACCACACGGACGACTAAGAATATCATCACCAACCCGCCCTCACTTCGCTTCGATTTCTGTCTCCTTAGCCGCGTAGCGCCCGTTCCCTTGGGAATACCGGGATAAAATAATAAAAATATAGCCTATGTCCTCTCTGATATTATAACATTCCATTAGTGAAAGAATTTTGAAATAGGTTCGGTGATTTAAGCGTGAAAGCGTAATAAACAAACTTACTTTCGCATTTATAATATCAGTAAGGATTAGGAAGGATATACTGGTCAGACAGGTTGGCATAGTTTTGTTTTAAGGTTTCCTTTTCTTGCATAGATATATTATTTGCCTATAATATCCCTTAGTTCTCTTTTACGACACCCAAGGCCAAGATAAAGGGCGGTGAATTGTATACTTACTGCGTTACCATACGGACAACTAAGTATATAGTTGACTTATATTTCTTAAAGGTAATTAATATTATGCTAATATATATCTACAATATTTTAACTTCTTAAACATTTTTAAGTCAACAATTTTAATATCTTCTAAAATGATCTTTATTATTAAACTTGTGTTTCCTTAACAAATATTTTCATGTAAGTTATTATGAAAATAATATGAGCCCTCACCAAATACATATTTAGTATTTATACAACTTAAACAATGGTTGGTAGAGATAGTATATCATATTTGTTTATTGGCTGGAGAATTTCATCCCTAGTCTTTGTTTGCCTAAAACAATATGAAACCTGTGTTTTACCTAAAGTACAAAATCAAATACAACTTTAACGAACCATATCATTTACATAAATACCCTTACAAATGTTTTAATATTAAACTTTATGTTATATCCACTTATGTTTTAATATATGAACTTTTTAATATTTGGGAGTTTCAACAATTAAATCTGGTTTATTAATTACCTGGCAATTTATTATAACTTATTCGTTGTAATAAATGTCTTAATTTCTATAAATTATAATATACTTGCTGACCCAACAAACGTTAACCTGTTTAAATCTAAAAAATAGTAAAAGGAATTATCCTTAAAATCGAGCGCAGCGCCACCTACTGAGCCCAATTGTGAATCTGAACCATTCTCGAATCCCCTTGAATATACACAAAAAATCTCATCAAGGTCGGTCCAGCCGTTTAGGAGGAGTTCAATGACATACATACGTACACAAGAAATATATACTAACTGACCCAACAAATGTTGTTCTGTTCAAATAAGTGCCACCTACCGCCATCAATTGCGAACCTAAACCATTCTCGAATACCCTGGAACACACACAAAAAAATTCATCAACATCGGTCCAGCCGTTTAGGAGGAGTTTAGTGATATACACACGTACACAAGAAATTTATATATCAAACATATTATAAGTTATAATAAATATCATATTTTTAAAGTTAAAAGCTTTATAAATATTTATTTTTTCATTTCAAACATCAATTTTAGAACCCGAAACTATAATATCCAGTGGACCAGAGCTTTTTATTCAAGCAGGATCAACAATAAACTTGACGTGCACAGTTCGTCACACTCCAGAACCACCGAGTTCAATCACGTGGACTCATGGAGAGCAGGTAATTATTAAATTATCATAATCAATATCTCAGCTCACATACTGCCGGCCTCGAGCTTCTTCCATAATAAGAGAGAAATTGAAATTCTAAATTTCGTAAATAGTCAAAAACTTCATAAGTCATTATGACTTTAGAAGTCATTATTTATCGTAGTCCGTCCGTGACCATGAACACTGAAAAGTATTGAAAATATTGGTCAATCAAAAATCAAATACAAACGCGATAAAATGTGTAAAATAATTTTAATTACAACTCGCATAATATTCAGTCAATTAAAGACGTTAAATGTTTTATAAACAATTTACCAAATTACTTTTGCTACATTGCTATGCTATTTACATAGATAATAATTGAATATGTTTAAAGTATATAATGAAAAGCCTGTTGAACAAATTTTTGTTTATATCAACAGATTAAGTCAGCCATTTTGAATTAATTATAATCTACAAGTTTGCAACATAAACTATTGGTTTTACGCGCTTTTCTGTTGATTTGGTTTCACGAAATTACAATATATATATTTGCCCTTTCTGTTAAAATATTGCCTCAACATCATCCAATCTACAAAATCTTCCATAAGTATAATGAAACACATTATTGACGTATAAAAAAGAAACATATTATATATGATTGTGTCAAATAAAAATGTGAGTGTGAATTTAGTTGTATCACCGATTGAAAATCTCTCTATAAATCACGGCAAATTTATTATGTAGCATAATTATATATAACTAGAGACGCCACATTGTTTATTTTAAGTTAATTTTTAATTTATAAATGTTAAATGCTTGAGGCCCCATGTTGCTACGCCATTAGAATACAATAATTGTCGCCAGCCTTTACTTACCCTCAGGAGTCGTAAAAATCGGTTACAGGTCTCATCTGTACAAGGAGCACTGACTTTTTGCTTGAAAATATGTAAGAAATTAATGCAATCGTCAATCCGCCAGCCAAATGTAGCGATTATGACGCTATGCCCTCGTTTATGGGGAACATTACATCTAACCGTACACAAAGAGAAGGTGAATGATGATGATGAATTACTTAAGTCCCATAAAATCAAAAAATTCACGCTTCTCAAAGACTAAAAATATTCATTATCATCATAATCACAGCTTTTTATACATCCCACTATTAGGCTTAAGCCTTCACCATAGTAAGAGGGAAATTGACTTACCGCGCTTGTCAAATGTGTTTGTATTTTCTTTTATGGGTGGGCTATGGCAAGCGCACACCCCATTCATTTCGTCTGGGACGAGGAAAGGGAGGCGCGCGGGCCCATAACCCACCCGTACCCACGTCGCCTTCATCGTTGGGCCGACCACCAGTGCCAAATTCCTTGTCCTCAGTAGCCGACCCGACAGAATACCCTTTCGGGTACCCTCACCTCTCAACGTCCCTGTCCTGGGACGTCGGACGCCGTCGCGCGGTCAGCCTCGCTGCGGGTTACGGACTAAAGTCCCCGGTCCGATCACCCGCAGCCTCGGCTGGCGCAGGTACTCGCGCCTGCGCCACCCGAGTCGCCGGCAGCGGAACGTGTCACCGAAGAGGAGTTCCTCTCGCGCAAGATCCGCCGCCTCCTTCCGTGAGATAACGGCTTCATAGAAGGCGGCGACCGCGTCCCAGTTCCTGATGCTGCCGAGCATCTCCCTAACGATGGTCGGCAGCGTCAGATCGGCACCAATGATTGCGACGAGTTCACGGCGCTGCTCTGCCCACGCAGCACACACCTCAAGCGTGTGCTGCGCCGTGAATTGGTTGGTATAGGCTTTTATTTCGAGTTTCCTTTCTCTTGCATAGACAATATCTGCATATTATCTCTTATTCGTATTTTACGTCAATTAAAGACAAGAGAGGGTGGTGAATTATATTTTTACTCCGTTACCACATGGAATAAATATTAATATACATATCTTCGATTAGTATTTAGACAGCAATCGCAAGCAAAAAATCTAGAAAGCATAACAATACCATAATATATAGATATTATTGTTGATTGTGAAGGCAAAAAGTATTACATATTGAGTTTTCCGTGAAGAAATTCGTAATAAAAAGCACAAAATCAGTTGTTATTCAATTTCCGTTAACGTATATTAATAACATAATATTTTTGTAACGTTTTTGTATTACATTTATGTATATATAAATTTTGTACTTACTGAAATCTTACAATGATTTATTTTGTATTTATTAGCTAGTTATTAATAAGTATAGTTTATGTTTTCGATTAAGTCAATCGTATTAGAACGGGTACGTAGCTTATATATGTCCTACTGTTGGGCTCGAGTCTCCTCCACAAAAGGAGGCAAATTGACCTACTATACCAAGCTGGTGAGACGGGTTGGTATAGAGTTTTTGGTTCGAGTTTTCCTTCTCCTGCATAGATGTTTTATGCATATTATATCTCTCAGTTGTCTTTTATGACACTCACAGTTAAGATAGGGCGTGGTGAATTGTATTCTTACTCCGTCATCACACGGACTTAGATATGTGCATAATAATTGAAAAATCTGTTGTCCTTCATATTTTCTTTAGGCCATAAATTTCGACTCTGCTCGAGGCGGCATATCACTGGTTACAGAAAAGGGCCTAAAGAGTACCAGCCGTCTTTTAGTTCAGCGAGCCATGGGACCTGATGCGGGTGTTTACACTTGTGGACCCAATAATGCCCCGTCAGCAGCTACCAGGGTTCACGTATTATCTGGTAAGAAGAATTATGTGTTTTGCCGAAATAGTTCGTAATTTATTTAGGAAAGGGGAGACCCTACTCAGCGAAAATTTCATACAAAATAGTATTGGAAGTATTCGCGAAATAAATTTTACTGATTTTAGTGTGATTCAAATAAGGTCACTTAAAATAATAGGTTTGCCTGATATAGATATTATGGAGTTTTCTTTATTATATATACCAGAGCTGGAAATAAATACGTTCTAACTTAAAAAGAATTTCTTTTTTTTTCTTTTCTTCTCTATTTTTCCTTTTTATCCAGCTCTATAGTCACTGCTATATACAAGCCTCTTTCACAGTATAAAAATTAACCTATTATACTACTCTCATGAGATAGGCTGAAATGGTTTTTCTATTTGACTCGTTTTGTTATATATAACGCCTAAAATAATGAACGTATTTTTCAACCATCCGTCCATAAGCCAATTGAGATCCAATTTTGGATATACACCACCACTTGAAAGACGGATAACACCATAATCTCACTCCCAAAGTCACTATTGTTTTTTGATATCAGTTAGTATTATTATTTTAAAGGGAAGCGCTGTTGACTATCATAGTACTTACTTACTTACTTACGCAGTTTTTACAACTGCCTCGGGCAAGTGGTAGATGACATATTGTGTTCTTAGATTGTTACCACGGGGAATTGTATTATTAATACAATAAAACATGGTTTGATTTAATCGTCATCGTTATCATTACAACTTATATACGTCCCACTGCTGGGCTTTAATCTCCACCTCACTACTGGATTCAAACCTTCTCTACAATGGGACGGAATGGGATGGAAATGGACCAACTATACCACGTTAGACAGACCAATATATTTGCGTTTCGGTTAAGGTTTATTTCGAGCTTTTTTTTCTCCTCTTGAACAGATGTTGTTTGCATATTATATCCCTTAGTCATGTTTTAACATCGGGCAAGATAGGAGGTGTTGAATTGTAATCTAACTCCATCACCATTGGAAGGGACTTCATCTTCTTGTCGTCATCGTCTCAGCTCATACACGTCTCACTGCTGGATTCAAACCTCCTCCATAATAGAAGAGAAATGGACGTATATACCACACTAGTCAGACGGTTAGTAAGTATAAGGTTATGTTTCGAGCTTTCCTCCTCTTGAATAGATGTCGTTTATACATTATATCCCTTAGCCATCTTTTACCTACGGGGCAAGATAGGGAGTGGTGAATTGTATTCTAACTCCGTCGCCACAATAAAGAACTTAAGTAAAAATATTAAGGTTGTCAATTTGTAGATCTGTAATGTAACATTAATACTATAGATATGTAATATTAATACTATGGATATGTAATGTAACATTAATATTAACAGGTGAACATCCAGCAGCCATGCAGCAGGGTTGTGCAAAATCAACACTGGATAAAACAACATCATTGCTATGCACCGTACTAGTACTCGTTGTTCTAAGAAAACCTTCATTCAGTAATCTTCAATTCGGCACTTGAATATATTTGGAATAAATTTAATCTAAATGCAACCACTCAAGAGTAAAATAAAATGGTATTGTTATTTTAGAAGCGTCATTTATTCGAAGAGTAAGGGACAGGAAATATTTTGACGGCTATGTTAATATCAACGCGTTTTCTTCATTATGTTTTATATATTTATAAAAGTTGAAGATTTCTTATTTTAAACATTAAAAGTAAAAATTTAATATCCTTAAGAATGACTTCTTTATTTAGTTTGTATGTATAGTATGTGTATTTATCTTTTATGTTTATTTAAAATAATGTACAATTATACCAATGATTTTTAGTACCAATGGATGTTAATAATTTCTTTTTATAACAAATAGCTAATTAAAATAGATAAGATGTTGAAAAATATCAAATAATTACTTAAACATAAACCTATTATTCCTACATAAAATTTAGAGCAGCCTTAAGAACCTAAATGGAAATTCGTAGGTTTTATAGTAAGCACCTAGTTTAAGAGATATTTGGTACTATATTGCGTAGATTAAAAGGTGATCATTTGACTTTAAAAAGGTCATTTATACCAATATTATAAAGAGGAAAGATTTGTTTGTTTGTATTGAATAGGCTCCGAAGCTACTGAACCCATTTCAAAAATTCTTTCACCAATGGAAAGCTATAATATCAGGGAGTAACATAGGTTATATTTGATCCCGGTATGCCCACGGGAACGGGAACTGCGCGGTCAAGGCGACTGAAACCGAAGCGAAGCGAGGGCGGGTTGCTAGTCGTTTCTAAACGCATCGAGTCGCGTTAATTCAAAATATACAAAACAATAACATTATACAAGTTAATTTTCCTTTCATAAGAAACAGTTCTATACCTTAAATACTGTTCAAGTGTTCACATTTTTTGTAAACAAATTCTTAAATCATATCGATAGAAATATTTTAAATAAAACTACTTACGGATTTTATCGCGTTTGTATTTGATTTTTGATTGCCCGAGGTTTCGAACACTTTGCAGCGTTCATGGTTATGGCCCGCCCGTAAAGTAGTTTTATTAATAATAATACTCACAAAGTCTCGAGTTACAAAAGATTTTTTAGTAATTTCTACTCCTACATCGCTTACCTAACGAGTCATTTTATCAATATATAACTTATTTACAACTCGCATTAATGACATATGATAATGAATTGATAGAATATCAAAAAATATTAGAATTTTGACCTACTTCCGAGTGAATCAATGGATCTGAAATTAACTAAGAACCACCTTCAGATATTTCAAATAATTATTTTTATTCGTGACCTCAAGCTATTTGGCCACTAAGTGACAAAGAAATGTGTGTCGTACATAAGAAAAATTATAAAATAATTGTAATTGCAGGCAATACAACAACGTAAAAACAAAAATATATCATTATGTTTTAATGTATCGTGCTTCATTTATTTTTATTCTCGCCTATAAAGTAATGATTGGAGCAATTGTAATATTAATTAAGAAATGGTGAGCGACTTTTGTAAATATTTTGTAAATAATAAAAAAAATGTTGTCCAATTTAAGCTATTTAATTGTAATTGTATGGAATGTGTAAATAATGAACGTCAACGAAATAAAGTTTGTTATAAATGAAGTAGTTTTTCTTTTTAAAATAAGAACAATTTTGTCGTGAGTGATGGAGTAAGAATACGATTCGTCATCCTTCACCCCCTTGCCCATGGGTGTCGATAAAGACTACTTAAAGAACGTAGCTATATAAGAGAGGAGAAGGTGTTTTCAAAAATACTACATTTGATTACAGAGACGAGGAAAGGGATTTGGTTTTTGTTATATAGTCGAGCTACATTTATTCATCATTAAGCTCAAGCATTTCTTTAACTTTCTGTTTATAAAATATAATTAAAACCATATTAATGATTTATCACGTATAAAAACTAAAGGGTAACAGAGGGGGTGTCTTGTCGTATACTAATAAACTCTTAGTCACCGAGGCATCAAAAGGGTATAAAATTATAACAAATAGGTCACGTAATGTGGGTAAATTCTCTAAAGCATATGATACGTAGACATCATAACCGCAAAAGTAGGAAAAATCGAAATAAAACCCTATGCCAACCGTCTGACCGGCGTAATAAAGTAGATCAATTCTCTTGCCATATGCGCTAAATATTGGGATTAATATACAAGAATAATGAAAGCAGCAAAATCATATAGAGATACTAGCTGTATGTATGCTGATGAAATTTTTTGTGTGTGTTCAAGGGATTCGAGAATGGTTTAGATTGACAATTGAACCCGGTAGGTGGCGCTGCTGTCGATTTTAAGGAGAATTCCTTTTATTTTATTTGAACAGAACAACGTCTGTTAGGTCAGCTAGTACACCACTGACGTCAAGTCACCCTGGCGACATGTCACGGGTGGGTTACGGGTGTGCGTGCTTACGCCCCTCTGTCGCCCAGGACCGTAACCTACCCCAAAAAAAAGGTCAGCTAGTATATTAATAATATTTTAAATTATAGATGTACAAAACTAGTAAAACAAACTTGCAAAAACTTTGTAGCTGCTATTATTAATCAGGTAAATCAAAATGGAAGGTTTTATAAAAGGTAAAAACGACTTATTTATTAAAACTTGAAAAGTTATAGAAGTCATAACAACCTATTTATATTAGAAAGCACCTGTGTATCTTGATAAAATTCTTATTACTGTGCTATAAATACAGGATTTTCTGAATTCTGGCATTGGCTTTTATTTATTACAGATGGCGTTTAGTAGTAAAATTATTATTGGTTTCAAAATTAATAGAATTTCTGGGTAAATGTTCGATCAAAATGTTTTGATGTTAGTAATAATTTACAATTGCTCAATAAAGCTGCTACGAAATTTGTGCGTCAACATTAAATCGCATATTTTTTCTTTTAAAGGTAATTAAGAAATAAGTCTTGCTGTTGCAAAGGATTACCAACATTAGATACAATCTGTACGCATATTCAGAAAAATATTATAGTTCTACATGATATATAATCTAAACTACTTTAACAACCACATCAGTTCGGCTTAAAGCACAAGAGCATCTATTCGGTCGAATCTGTAGATAGCTACTTCAGCATGTAACACTTTGCGCCTAATGCCGCCCTAGCAGAGGCTATGGGTGACCGGACCGGGGACTTTGTCCGGTACCCGCGGCGAGACTAGCCTCATGACGGCGACCGACGTCCCGGGACAGGGACGTCAATGGGAGAGAGTACTCCCTCGAGGTATTCCGACGGGCTGACCACTGAAATTAAGGAACTCTGCACCGGTGGTCGGCCCAACGACGAAGGCGACGTGCTATAGGGTGGGTTACGAGGCCGCGCACCGCCTCTCTGTTTCCCCAGACGGAGCCGGGCGGCGAGTGCACACCGTAAAAAAATAACGCCTAAAATTAAAAAAAAAACACTACCTAGACACAGAGACCACAGGAAACAATACTAATCACGAGAATAAGATTAGAAAATAAAGTCACATAAGATGTAATGAATGTTCATGCGATGACTTACTATTAGTAAGAATATAATTCACTATTTTTTTCGTAGGTATCATAAAAGCCGGCTAATGGATATGCTATACACATAAGAGCTATGGGTAATATTTTTTTCTATTGCGCAGAATAATTGAGCCCAGTAGTGAGACGTATATGAGCTGAGATGAAGATGTAATGAATTGAATAAAATTCCAACATATAATAACAAAAATGCTTTTAATACTGTTACTAATACTTTTCAAAAATTTATAATAAAAGTTACAAACTTAAAACATCAAATTTACTGAAAACTTGAATAAAATTAATAGTATCGGCAAATCAATTCTAGCTGCAGCAATTTGTTCTCAAACCTCTTCAATTCAATTATACAGTTAATATCTAAAACTTGAGAGTTCTAAAGAACTAAAGAGTTCCTTCTGTACTGTCCCACTAAGCAATATTATAGATTGTGTCGGGTAATTGGTACGACTTAATTGAATTCAATTCAAATTAAATACCTACTGTTAACTGAGACATTTCGAGGGCAATTTTGTAGAAGGGTGTAATTTCCAAAAATTAATTCAACCGAGAAGCAAATAAGCGAGGTTCAATGTGTATAATGTGAACGAAATTGTTCAAAGGGTGCGCAAATTTGCTTATCCAAATAAAAAACACTACATTCTGCAAGATGTTGTAAAGAGAGTTGGGAGCGAATAATTACCAATTTCTGGGAGGTTTATTTAGGCTCATGGTCGCGTTCCTCGGCTCGAAATCCGTTATAAGCTTTTTCTTGGTCAGCAGAAATTAATTACCTTAATCGACCCGATAAACTTACATCAATTTTGTTTATTAAGAGTACACAGCAAAAACGGAAAGAGGCGTATCGCAGATCAAATAAAATTCTTATAAAATTTAAAATTTAAGTTGTTATGTGTTAAATAATATTATTATAGTGACATTTATTACATTCTGGCTGCTGAGAGGATGCGTTCCTGATCTCTGTTTGTTGATCATAACTGGTGATGGGTATTCAAGAATACTATTATTTTTGTGTGGTACCGGCTCCAAATACTAGCAACGCTTAACATTACTGCGGAGTGTCGTAAAAGACGACTAATTTTTTTACATGGACCTGGGTATTCCTTATGATGTCATCTGGTCAATAAAATGAAACCCTATTTTATATCAAGTTTCCCTTAGTCATCCTTTACGATATTCACGAACAAGAGAATTTTGGATATAGCTGTTCTGCTTCCTGTAAATAAATCAGTTGCTCTTAAAAATGCCAGAAGCATTCTTTGGTCAAAATATAAATAAAATCCGGATCATTAGAAAAAACGCGAAGAGAAACACACGTTTTTAATGTCACAAAATGGCAGTCAATGACGCGATTTGGCTTTGGTATTTTTCACCAATTCAATAGAATTGGTCTGACGTATTGTCATAGGTTTTTATGTCGAGTTTTCCTTCTCTTGCACAGATGTTATCTGCATATCATACCAATTAGTTGTCTTTTATGACACCCACGGGCAAAGGAGGAGCTCGTGAATTGTATTCTTACTCCATCATCACACAAAAGATACTCAAAATAGTCACACAACTGTTTACTTACGGTTTCGGTCCTCTCGTTAATAATTTTATTTCAAAAGTAACCTCTATCTTTTAATAACAGTACTCTATCCTAATATATTATATTTTTTTATATTCCTGGCTACATGTGAGCACATGCACGTGCAAGGTTTCAAGACCATCGGTGAAGCATAACAAATGAACTTACATTCGCATTTATAATATTAATTAACGTAATCTTTCATACGATCTCCTACTAATATCGGTGTACGGTCTACGGAGTACCGCTATGATTAAAATCAATCAGAATATTGAAGTATTTAAATTGTTACTGAATATTATAACTTTTTTTTTGGGGTGGGTTGCGGTCGGCGCGCTCCTTTTTTTTTGGGGTGGGCTGCGGTCGGTGCGCTCCTCGCACCACTCCGTCCGGGGCGACAGAGGGCACACACAAAAGCAACCCACCCGAACACCACGTCGCCTTCGTCGTTGAGCCGACCACCGGAGCAGGGTTACTTGTCATCAGTGGTCGGCCCGACGGAATACCCCCTATTTGGGGTACCCGGTGCTCGGGATTTCTCTGCAAGATAGAATCCGTAATACGGAAATCCGCAGAAGAACGGGTGTAACCGACATAGCACGAAGAATTAGCACGCTGAAGTGGCAATGGGCAGGCCACATCGCTCGACGAACCGACAACCGGTGGGGAAGAAAGGTTCTCGAGTGGCGACCGCGTATCGGAAGCCGCAGTGTAGGACGCCCCCCCACTAGGTGGACCGATGACCTAGTGAAAGTAGCTGGGCGTCGTTGGATGCAGGCGGCACAAGACCGCTCATTGTGGCGCAACATGAGGGAGGCCTACGTCCAGCAGTGGACGGCGATAGGCTGAAATGATGATGATGATGATGGGTTACCCTCTCATCGACCGACATCCCCCCTCAGGGGGGACGTCGGTCTTTCCTCCAGCGGTTGGCCTCTCAGCGGGTGACGGACTAATTCCCCGGTCACGTCACCCGCGGCCTCGGCTAGGGAGAATATTATACCTTGAGCTTAATTATAACTTTTCAGTGACTATGTATTTCATAATACATTATTTTATTTCAGCAGTTATGTAGGTGAAGCTTAAAACCAGAAGCACGTGCTTTTAAACTTAGGTTGAGTCTCATATGTTAAAAAGAAATTTCACACAGAAGTCTTATTTAACAAAGCAAGTATAATAAGAATTTTATTGAATAGTCAAAATGAAATTGAAATTGAATAGTTACTCGTAATGGCAATGGGCAGGCCACATCGCGGGTGAAACCGACAAATGTTGGGGAAGAAAGGTTCTTGAATGGTGACTACGAATCGGACGAAGGTTCTTCGGTTCGACCCCCTACTAAGTGGACTGACATTTTCAAAGTCATAGGGAATAGTTGGACGTAAGTAGCACAGGACGGTTTTATTAAGAGATCGCCCGTCTTATCATGAACCAATCTCCTCAGAAGTATTGCACTGCTACCGAAGTAACATAGTATATTATATCACCGAATACAAGTTTTTTTTGACACCTTTAACCAAATTTCTCGACTTTACTGTATTTGTTGTATTGAAACAGTACAGCAATTTGCGGAGCGCACTTCTGGTCCTCCTTTCCTTGTTTTATAAGTATTATCCATAACCAAGATTTCAACTTATATTTCTACTTCATGCAATGGAGGAATAAAAAAATATCCACCGTACTAAGCTATAGATATATAAAAAATATCCTATATGTTACTCCAGAACTAATTTATAGTTATTCAATAAAATCTAAGGTATTTTATTAAAATCTTTTCATCAGCTTTTACGAGGTGAAGTAACAAATGAACAGATGGAAACAACTTGGTTTCAGATTCATCTTAATTATAGAATAAATAACCTGGCAGTAGGAAAGATACCTTTAAAATATTGTAATTTTATGTACATAATAATATAAAGTTATAACGTCTTCGAATTGAATATTTTCAATATTAGAAAGAACTCTTATTTTATTTTTTTCTGAATAGATTGTAGCAAATATCAAAAATTACATGTAGCGATTTGAAAAGAGTTATAATTTACAAAACAATTCATGCCATTTCTATGCCAAACTTTAAGTGGGTCAACACAAAATAAGCTACGATTTGAATTTGAAGCGTATGTATTAAGGATAATGTTATTTTGAAAGGAAGCAGTGAATCGAAAATTTATTTATGTGCTGAGTCGTGGGACCCAAGTTTCAGGGAATATAATATAAAACCCATCTACACTACGCTATCTTCGTTTGATATTGAGTTTCTTCGAAACTATTCTGGAATGTTTAGCAACTTTTCTTTTGTGAATGTTTGTTACACCTTCACAAAAAATTTTCAGTAAATAAAATTTCTTTTATTACGTTATAAGTATTAGTACCTACTATAGTATTATCCGTAACATATTAAGTTTTACATAATTAAATAATTATTACATACTTAATAATTAAATTCTAATACAAGTTTTTCACATAACATGTAAGACAAAAGAGCCTTTACAGGGCTTGTTCGTTTAGGATCTATTTGTACCTGATACGCTCAAGCCCATGGAAAACATTACAAGGAATAAAGATAGAAGAATGATAATGTTGGTTAAAATATGATATCTGATGTTTATGCGAGAACAAAACATTTGAAACTAAACCTATTTTTATGGATTTTATGTTTAATTTTTTATTTCGCGACGCTGATTTTGATACGTTGAGCATTCACGGTCAAGCTACAACGCTACTGAACACTGAGGACGGTCCTCCTTATTTTCAATAAAATATACTTGCTAGAAGTTTAGTGCTGTGTTGTAGCGGCTACTTATACTACATACCAAACCTTATATTGCTCGTTGGTGTCGTAAAAGACAACTTACTAAGCCTTGCATAGACCAAGGTTAGCTCTATTTAATGCCGTCTGGTCAGCAATTTGATTCCCAAGGAGGACTGAAATCAGGCCGTCGATACACAACATACAATTATTGCCAATAACTTTTTGCAATTTGTAATATTATGAAAGAAATGTACATGTTGAATCGACCTCAAGTAACTAGAATAAGAATGGGGTAATGATGAAAAGTTAAGGTCTACTAGACGGATTAAGAATAGAATGACTCCACACCCTTTATTCTTTTGTAGTACTCGTTAAGATCGGTTGAAGGATATTCCGGAGAATGGACCACAACACTCTCGCAGAAAATCGACGTCTGAGTAGTAGCGATTTGTTACTGCGCTTCGTTCGGTGAGCGAGAGAGCCGGAAGCCCAACTTCCTGAGGGTGTTTGCGTGTGGAGGGTTTTGGTGGTGCCCTTGGTATTACCGAGCCTCAATGCACGCATTCACACTCCCTTCACTTTCTTCGCGGTAGGCAACGGTCTTGTATAGGTCCATGAGCGGCAGCAACACTTACCATCAGGACTGTTTGCTCGTTTGCCACCGTTTGCAATAAAAAAAAAAAAAAAACCAAGTGCGTTTGATAACTCACCCTCTGAAATTGGTGATCGTCTCCTGTGATAATCCGTCTGGATACCGTTATATTGTTATACTAGCAGTCTGCCCTCGCTTCGCTTCGGTTATAGGTTATAGTCGTTTTACCCGCGTAGTGCCCGTTCCCGTGGAAATACCGGGATAAAATATAGCCTTATTTACGCCCTAATATTATAGCTTTCCATTGGTGAAAATTTTTTGATATCGGTCCAGCCGTTTTGAAGATTACCCGGAACAAACAGACAGACAGACAGACAAAAATTTTTTAATTGCTATTTTAGGCATAGGTCTCGTACAAATAACCGTGTGAACATGAAAAAAGCCTATTATTTTGACATTACAAACAGACACTCCAATTTTATTTATTGGTATAGATTTGAAGGTAGCTAGTTCAATAGTGAGATATACTTCCCTTCTTCGCAATACCAATGAAATGAAATTACCACACTGAGCCACAAAGTTAGCATAGGTTTATATTTTATTTGAAGTGAAAACGTCTTTAGGCACGTTGAGCACGCTTTGAGGCAACAAAAATAATCGACTCGCGTCATCGTTGGTTGAACAAAAAGCGTGAAACTCGCGTCATTGTCACCGCATGTTTCCTTGTATACTGTACACAAATATTCCTCCTTTCCCCCTCGCGTATTTTTTTGTGAATCACAACTTGACAGATAAACGCTTCTATCATCTTTGAGAGCATATGAGGGAGGCAGACATTTGATTGATTGCAACTGTATGTTCATAGATTTAACACAGTTTTTTCATAGTGTCACTAGGCATATAATATTTTATTTTATAAAGTTAAGGAAACAACTAAAAACTAAACTATAATACCAAAAAATACATATAAGTATTATTATTTCATCCATTCATTCATAACAGCTCATATACGTTCCACTGCTGGGCTCGAACCTTCTTCGTAAAGGGAGAGAAAATGACCTACTATACTACGCTGGTCAAATCGTTGATATAAGATTTTATTTCGAGTTGCCATCTCTTACACAGATGTTACGTTTACGACGCCCCTTAAAGATGGTGGCGAATTGTATTTCTACTCCGTCACCACGCAGAATGTATAATGTATTATATTAAAAATATTTTTTTACAACGAAATTAAATTTTTATTTTTGCTGTACGTCAATTTCAACTCTCAAAGTGATTTAAATGTTAAGCTTTATAAATATAAAGTATTATTTACATATTTCTGCAAACCTGATCTTCTAACAATTTTTGAACAACAAATATTTATTTATAGAATGTTAACGTATATGTTAATATTATTTCCAAATAAAATATATTTTTTTAATTCATTGACTCTTGTATTACTCACGTTTACCACCATAAAAACCGCCTAAAAATCAGACGCCGATTTGATTTTAGAAGTATGTAATTGTTAAACTTGTCATAAAAGTCAGCAAACGGGAAACCGCTATCTATTACGGTTTCAAATGTAGACTATTTGTATTAATACTCTAATTTACTATTCAAAATTTATTAACGTAAAAGTGTTAATATTGTTTGTACTCGTGATATGTACACAATATTTAATCGACAAGATGCACACTGCCTTAGGATTTTAAACTGTAAGTATAATAACCAATTGTTACTATGAATTCTATAATTACAAAATAGTGGTAAAAAAGCAGACCTTTGATTGTTACGGATACTTGCATGTTTTCTTAACTCTTTAAATATCTACCTACATTCGAGTGTTCCAAACATGTAATAATACTTTCCTATATCGATTGAGGAAAAACTTCAGAGGCATTGTCATCAGTTCTGAAAGAAAATTATCATGTATCTGAAGGCAACTTATGTTTTATCCTTAGTGATGTTCAAAGACATATGTGCCCGCATTTAATAAACGATGAACGGAAGCTTCACGGAGAAAAGAAAATATGTTCAACAAAAAAGTAATTGCCGAACGTCTTCACGTTAAAACCACATCCATACCATCTATTTCTTTTGGAAAACTTGTGAGACCGTATATGTATAGAGACTTCTCATAATCCAGCAAAGTAAGAACAGATACTATAAACATTATTTTTATAGAATTTTGCAACTTTTTTTAGGTGGACTACGGTCAGTGCACCCGCCGCCCGGCTCCATCCGGGGCAACAGAGGAGCGGCGGCCGCGTAACCCACCCAGCAGCACGTCGCCTTCGTCATTGGGCCGACCACTGGTGCAGAGTTCCTTGACTTCAGTGGTTGGCCCGACGAGGGAGTGCCCTCTCCCATCGACGTCCCCTTCCCGGGGAGCCGATCGCCATCGCGAGGCTAACTTCTCCGTGGGTGCCGGAATCCCCGGTCCGATCACCCGGCAAAGAGACTACTGAGAAAATACTTTTCTTTCATAGTACTACTGCAAAACTATTTGGCAATATATTTAAGACTGGGCACCTGCCTGATAACAACCTTCTTTTATGACACCCACAAGCAATGTATGTGTTAGTAATATTCATGGGAAGCCATTCATGTCATGGCAGCCACAAAACTTGCTTTAAGTTTGCATTATATTTGAAAATTTATTTTTATCGTGGTTCGACAAAGGTCATCACACTGGACATAATATTAAACACGTTATACGTAATTTTATTTAATGTAAAAAAAATATGGCCTCTAAGCTAATCTGAGCGAAATATAGCTCTAAATATGGCCTCTAATACCCACTGAGTTTCCTACCAGATCTCCTTAGTGCGGTCTCGTTTCGGGGATAGTTGTTTGGATTAATTCAAGGTAAAATATTAAATTTTATAAAATGTATGTGACTGTGTGATATACGCGATATTTACATAATAAATTATTTAAATGTTTATCATCATCATCTTCGCAACTAACATATTTCTCAATACTGGGCTTGAGCCTGTGGGCTCGATTTCGAGAATGCTGAGAATGTGGAGACATTGGACGGGAAAATTTGAACTACTATATATACCTCGCCAGTGAGGCGAGGTGGTATAGGATTTTATTTCGAGTTATCCTTGTCTTGCATAGTTGTTATATACACAAGATATCCCTTAGTCGCCTTTTATGACACCCACGGTCAGATAGGGGGTGATGAATTCTTTTCTTACTCCGTCACCACACGGGATTTAAATACAAATAAATATTAAAATATTGAACTAAGCCAATAAAACTTATTAAACTTATTAAAAAACTTTTGCAACTATTAGTAAGTAAATTTTTTTGTAACACTTAAATATGATTTGAAATTATCCTTCATATTATTCAATATTTGACTAAAATAAACATGTTTATACCACGTTTCCGCATCACAGAAATATAACGGAAAATTCACGTATGTTGAAAAAATATTGCCTAAATTATCTCAAGAATGTTCGGGGGAAATTCCATTTTATTCCACATATTGCGACTTGTTCAGTCGGTTGCAAATTATTTAATTTATCATGTTGTCATATGCATGTTAAAAAACATTTTCTTATGCAAACGGAATATTTCTGTCTGACTTCGGTCACAGTCGTTTGAATGGGGTTCATTTTTGCGTCTTGCATGACCAATATTGCATTCAAGCAAGAAAAATTCCTTTACCACAAAATATTTTATTAAAACGGTTTATTCTTTCACATTATTTTTTTTTACCAGTTGAAACAGTTTCAAAAACGTTATTTTGTTGGAAAACTGTTGTCTGACTGCCTTGGTTCGGCCAATCGAGTTGTATGGGACCTCACAACTTGCTGTGCTATTATTTTTGTCTTTGTACGACACAATGGTTTAATAAGAAAAACAACGGGCTAAGTGCAAGTCGGAGTCGCGCACGAAGGGTTCCATACCATTATCTATACAAAGGGCAAAAAAATCGCGTTTGTTATATGGGAGTCCCCCTTATATATTTATTTTATTCTGTTTTTAGTATTTGTTGTTACAGCGGCAACAGAAATACATAGTTTGTAAAAAGTTCAACTGTCTAGCTATCGCGGTTCTTGAGAAATAGCCTGGTGACAGATAGACGGACGGACAGACAACGAAGTCTTAGGTCTAATAGGGTTCCTTTTGTACCCTTTGGGTACGGCATCCCATATTTTATGAAATGATTGTTTTCTTATTAACTAATTATCCCCAATTTTATCTGAACTAAGAAATAGTAGTAGATCCCCCTCAAGGTTTACCTTCAATAAATGGCTAATAAGCACTATCACTGACCAATTCCACTTTCGAAGGGATTAGGTATTTTGGCAATAGATAACGCCGTCTTACTATTTTTTTAGAGTATAACGTGATATCTCATAAGTATTAAAACATTCTCATTCAATGAAACATAAGTATATAAAATTTAAACTTAGGCTATAGATATTATAAAACTTAAAGAAAAGTATTGTACTGCGTTTATTTTTCATTTAAGTACATACGCTAGCTGCTAAGTCAAACATATGCCACAGAGGAGGGACTGTCAAATTATCTTTGGCCAAGAGTATTATTGGAAAAACTAACAACCCGCCCCCGCTTCGCTTCGGTTTCAGTTCCCTTACCTGTGTAGTTCCCGTTTCCGTGGGAATACCGGGATCAAATATAGCCTATGTTACTCACTGACCACTATAGCTTTCCATTGGTGAAAGAATTTTTGAAATCGGTTCGGTGGTTTAAACGTGCAAGCGTGACAAACAAACACACAAACTTACTTTCGCATTTAAAATATTAAGTAAGGAAGTAAGGATTCTTAATAGCAAATTTGATATTTGGAACTGTGCCCAGTTAACGGTAAAAGACTTGCTCACCGTTATATAGGATTGAAAATGATTTGGCGAGCTACGAATTATTTTCACTATCTCGTTAATCCAGTACCATAAATTTTGACCATTGAGTCAAGTAAAATAGTAAGAATTTGTAAAATTACAGAAATTAGCTCGTAAGTACCTTTGTGTCAGAAAAAAAAAAATTATAATTATATTATAACTATTTTCATAGTAAAAAAAAAAAAAAAAAAGTCACCCTGCTCCGGTGGTCGGTCCAACGACGAAGCCGACGTGTCACGGGTGGGTTGCGGGTGTGCGTGCTTACGCCCCTCTGTCACTCCGGACGGAGTGGTGCGAGGAGTGCGCCGACCGTACCTAGCCCCCAAAAAAAAAAAGTTTGTAATCTAATGTATGTAAGCATAAATTTAAAACTGTAGATTATGAGAACCCGGATTCTAATAATCCATTGAATTTAAAATAGTACTACAAGACCACGAAGTAATTCTCCATCGCAAACACGAAGTCTACAAATATGCGTGAAAGATTGATTTATTGCGTATTTAACTCACAGGTATTATATACTTAGCATATTTAACTCCACATAGTTATGAAAAATATGTAATGTGCTGTGTGGTAGCGGCTTCGAATACTACCAACCCTTGCTTTGCTCGTGGGTGTCGTAAAAGACGACTAAGAGCCCCTAGATTGACCCGGACCAACTCCATCTGGTACCATTTGGGTCAACGATTACATTCCCAAGGAGGGTTGACGTCAGGCAGGCGGCCGGTCATAAAAGTCATTGCTGAAACTTTTTGCAATATGTCAAAACAGATGACATATTGCGTCGACCCCAAGTAATTGGGATAAGAATAAGATGATGATGATGATGATAGTTATGAAAAATATATATTTATTTAATAACACTAGAAAGAAAGAAAAACCATTTATTTCGGTGTCCAAAACATAAAGTAAATAATCAAAATCGTTACATAGACTACATAGAATACTGAAAAAGTTTCCACCTCAGCATAAGCTGCATCACAAAAATGTTACAGCACAAATTTTTAGATAAAACAGATAAAACTATTCAGAGTAGGGATGGCGATCTGAGATCGATTAATCGAAGAATCAATTTTTCAGGCAAAAAAAAACGATTTTATAAATCGATACGAAGCACTGTATCGAGGCGGTGAATCGATACTTTACCCTAGAAAATAGTCATTCTATTTTTTTTTTCTGCCCGTTCGATACTAAGTATGTCAGTTTATGTTTTGTACTATATTATAAGATTAATAACACTTTCAGATTTCCTAAACGGAAAAAAAGCTAGTCACATATTTTTACTCTCCAGATTTCCTAAAAAAACAAAAGGTTATCGCAAAGCCCGTGCAAAAAAGATCGATAGATCGATTAATCGGGAATCACTGCTTCAGACCTCGATTTACTTGTGAGTTGATTCTTTGGACGATAATTCGAATCGATTCAAGAATCGATCTTTTTTTCAGAAAGATCGCCCATCCCTAATTCAGAGTGAATACGGTTCATCATAACGTATAGAATATAGTCTACATACTGTACACTAGCGTTAAAGATTATTGTTACTAACACAATGGGTATTGTCTGCAATAAATGACTATCATAATTATTTCAAATCCATTAGCGTATCAACATATGCTTTTTCACAGAAACCTCCTCAAGGCTATTAATACTCTAACCACTACCTGTAGCAGGCAATTTAGCGATACCAGTGGGCTTACTCTTGAAATTAATTCTCCTAATTTCGAATTGGATTCGATTTCAATCTCACCAAACTTATATTTGGTACTCTTGAACAAAATCGAGAATGAATTTTTTGCGTTCGTCGTTGTTATTTTCACCAAATATGTTATGTTTTCTTACTTTAAATTAATAACGTTATTGAACTCGATCACCACAAAGACGCTTTCTTGAAATTGTGCAACATTAACTATTTTAAACTACGTCAAAATCACGTCGGGAGTAGCAAATATTTGACTTAATCGACGAGAGTGGAATTCATTTAGTTTAGAAACGTTCCACCTAATTTGATTCCAATTGGGCGCTAGTGTCGCTTTCAAGAGTACCAAATTTGCTCAAATTCGAGCTGCGATTGGATTTAGAATTGGAATCGAGATTCAAGAGTAGGCACACAGATATTATTATAAGAATCTCAGAAGAATACCACTTTACGTTTTCCAGGTGATGTCTCACCTAGTTTTAGTGCCACTTAAGAAGTAAGGAGTAGTGATATATTTGTCTTCCCCCATTATAGGATTGAACTTCTACTTATTTACTTATATTCTTAATATAATAGGGAAAGGTGACTATAAAAAAATCGGATTCAAAACATCTAAATATGTTTAACGATAATAAATAATTGATATCGATTTCCTCCCAATCATAAAAACTAGTACAATGTTCTTGAATATAACTCATGAATGACGTTATAACCATTCATCCATTCAAAAATATAACAATGACGTGTAGTTCACTGGGAGAAGTTTTTGATGGTGATAAGTCACGTTTGATGATCGGGCATTTTATTTTTTATGCCTGAAGAGCGTCAACTGCTTACACTATATAGTAAAAATCCATATTATTCTCATAAACTGGTATGAAAATTGCATTTATATACTTACCTATATATAATGAACTACAAAAGAAATAATTATAGCTAATTAATTGTTAAGTGATTAAAAACACAAAGACTTGTAACAACAATACGTTATTGAAAGATCCTTTGACCTTTGACGTCGTGAAAAAATACTGTTAATGGAAAATGTTCTATCTACAAATATAAATCAATTAATTGTTACTAAATCTAAAAGCAATTTATTTACAAATGCCGATGTGCGTTATGTGTACACAATAACTTCATTTTGTATCGCTGTTGGTGGCAAACGAGTATATACCACACCTGATAGTAACTGATGCTGTCTGATACCGCTCATAGACATTTGCTAGGCCGCTGCCTTTAATGAAAAAAGTGAAGGAAGTATGAATGCGTGCAAAGAGGTTCGATGATACTAAAGGCATCACTAAAACATAGGCAATAAGGTTTTATTACGAGTTTTCTTTCTCACACATAGACGTTATATGCATAGTGTAACCCTTATTTTTAGGGGGTGGTCGGTACGGTCAACGTTCGCAGCCCACCCGTCGCTTTCGTCGTTGGGCCGACCACCGGTGCAGGTGACTTGTCGTCAGTGGCCGGCCCGACGAAATACCCCTTGAGGAGTACCCTCTCCTCGATTGACGTCCCCCCCTTGGGGAGGCCTCGGCTAGGGCGGCATCAGATTGCTTGGCAGCGACAGGTGCTGGTCGTCGATGGCCTCATTTTGTGAGGCCATCATATCAAGGAAGGAAGTGGCGGAGCGGGAACGCGAGGCGCTTGCGTCTGCTGCGTCTGCTGACTCGCTTCGTCGCCGGCGACCCGGGAGGAGGAGGCGACAATATGCCCACCTACTCCCACCGCCCTGAACAGTAATGACAGGACGTGGCCAGACGGCCATGCGTTGGGGTGTCGGGGATTGAATGTCATCAGACGACCTCTCCGGCACCCTGTAAAAGCGCGGCAGGGGCCGCTGTGGTTTTAGTGGGTATTCCGGCCGCGGATGTGGTCGGTGAGTCCCACACGGCCCCCCCCGTCCGTCACTGACGGGGGACAGTGCGTAAATGCATTTCCACAGCGTGAACAAAAAAAAAAAAAAAGGGCGGCATCAGATAGTGTAACTCTTAGCCGTCTTTTACGATGATTGGTACATAGCCACTACCATCTAGCAATATTACAATTAATTACTGCTACAACTAATTATTAATATTATTACTACTAAATACTGTTAACCAAAATTATTAAAGAATTATTCGCGTTATGCCACGTGTAGGAATATAATAATCACCATCAAGAACTGGAGTACAGTTTTCAGACCGAACTGATGGGAAAGTAAAGACCGACCTTTTCCGCAAACAAACAGATAAGCTGGTGCCAGGGTGTGTCCAATGCTGAGACGCTGATAAATAGATGAATAAATTAATGCATGAAATTAACTAAAAGAAACGCTATATGTATTTATTTCTATTTTCTATTCAGAAATCTCCATTTTTTTTAATAAGAAATTATTTCTCCGTAAAAAACTGCGTACCTTACCACTTACCCTACTTCTACCTAGTGTATTACTGGAATTACGGGCATCGGTTATTTACTCAGTGGAGTCTATATAAGTGCCCTTTCACAAAAAATCACTTTGATGTAACAAAAAGGCTTACTATATTATTCATAACAATCTGTATCTCCCGAGAATAATATGTCCTGTTGACTAAATGAAACTCAGTGATTTTTTTTTTTAAATGAGTTCAACTTCCTACACACTTTTATCTGCAGCCGGAAGTGTTTCAAGCGCTGTCATCATCTGTCAGCGTCGGCCGGTAATTACTCTTACCCTACGTAACGCAGCCATATTTATGTAGGAATCTTGATATTCTCAAATATGATTTTAAATGAATACTTCATAGATAGAGTAAGCTTAAGCTCTAATTACCCATGAATAGTGCATCAGATTTGATTCTGATCTAGAGGAAGATTTAGAGTGAAATAATTCTTTACAGATCCTTTTTTATATATCCTTTCCAATTATTAGAGTATCACTACCTCTTCCTTATACTGAGTAGAGAAAGACTCTTAAGGATGAACGTATAAACAGTCAACATCGAGAAGGAAAACTCTATGTATAAGCCGACATGACATGAGAACAAATATTCTTACTAAAACCCTATACAAATCCATCCGGTCAATTTAGTAAAATGAGCTACAAATTAAAGAAGGCAATAAAAATAAAGAAACTTTAGCTTATCAAGCCATTCATTTAATAGTCTAAGCGCCTACATAAGTTCCACAGGCTAGAGCCTCCTTCATAATAAGAAGGAAATTAACCTTATAGTAGGTTAATTTCCTTCTTATTATGAAGGAGGCCGCGCTGGTCAAACATTTTGATATAGGGTTTTATTTTGAGTATTCCTTTTCTTGCATAGATGGTATATGCATTATGCGCACCATCGTTTTTTTACGACGACCACGGGTAAAATAGCACGGGCTTGATATCATCTAACACTAATAAGTAATATCTCGTTGACCAAGATTTTTTCTTTGCTATATATATATATATATATATATATATATATATATATATATATATATATATATATATATATACAGGTTGTCCCTAAATTAAACGTCCAACGGAAAGTGGGTGGTAGATGACTTTATGACAGCTATGAAAAAAAAAAAACCCATGTCACCTTTTTTTTTGATATGAGCATATTACTAAAAACGGCGAAAAATCAGACCTTGTACGATATTTTCAAGTACTATAACGACACATAGACTAGTTTTGGCATCAGATATTTCTTGTTGGAAGTGCAGATAACTGCACTATCGACCACAAGTACAATTAAAACTAGATATCTTACAATGACATAAAAAAAATATTCATTTGTTATGGCTATTCCTTAATTTTTTCGAAGAAAACGTTAATCTTTTGACTTTAACACATCATCCTGTAAAAAAAAAGGAACGTAACCATAGTGGCAAGTAATTTTAAAAGTTAGTCACATTATTCTTTATTCCAAAATGGTATAATACCTTCTAGATGTTATCGTAACTTTTAGAAAAAAAATGTTTTTGTGACAGACAACGAAGTTTATGAAAAATGATAGGTATATTTTTTCTTCTATTTTATTAGACCTCATATAAAAAATCTTATTACGTGTGTGAAAAAGAGATAGAGAGTGACGCCTATTGCATTTTATTGGGCACTAGGTAAATGTCTCTCCAAATATGCTCGAGGAACATGAATGAACACTCGATGGTCTGGATAGCGTTCAGTATTCGGATATCGCTCACGATACAATCTACTTGCAGCATGATCATTGCATCTGTACTCTCCATAGATAAAATGCATATTAGGGAATTCTAACATTGTATATAAGAAGACGGCATCGTAATCACACAAGTCACTTTTTATTTTAATGTCACTCTTTCTATACTAGTACTATCTACTGTATGCAAATAAATGGCGTGGCTGCGGGTGACCGGTCCGTGGCTGCGGGTGATCGATATATATATATAAGACTGGGCCAAAAAAACGAACAATTTTTTTTTATTAACGGTACTATGAAAATATTGTTCATGATGACAAAAGAAAATTATTCTGAAAACTTGAGCCCTTAATATTAAGAGGTGCGTCATTATGATTATCGATTTTTGAACAGCTACTAATTTTTTCACACAAAATTCGGACATCATGAATTTAAAAAATTTTTCCATTTCATATCTTTGAAGGAAATTAAATTCCCTACAAAAAAGCTCTCTTAATAAATTAACGTAGGACGAGGCGTTCCCTTGTAATCAAGCCTTAAACATTGATATATTTTTTTTATTTTTTAATTTGGATTCTGGATTTTTTAACCATTATAAATATCAATATTTTTATATAGCAAATCATTATTCTTAAGTAAAATCTTATGCTCTACAAAAAAGGTCTCTTAACATTTTTTATCAAATTCACTCCTTTCAAAGTTATTCGACTTTAAAATTAAATTCAAAAGTAATTAACCGTTTATTTATATATATATATATTTATATATATTTATATATATATATATATATATATATATATATATATATATATATATATATATATATATATATATATATATATATATATATATGTATTTAAATATATATTTTTGTAAATTTTATTTTTAACGAACATATTTAGATGTATATTAATAAAGAAAATGATGAAATAATGAAAAAGATATCAATAATTAATTGAAAATTAAAAATAATAATACTGAGAGCCGATCTCAAGCTGTTTGAATGCGACTGGATAATTTCCCAAGTGGGGTAGTGTCACTATTGACGGCGACGGCTAAATTTACATTTCTATTTTAATGACATTTTATGATATTTTATTGATTAGCTAAAAACACAGATAAGAAGACATTTCCTATAAATAAAACCTAGCTAGATCCGATTTTTTACCAACGAAACCTTTAGCATACTAAATTTCATGAAAATAATTGGTACCTTTTCAGAGATACTGAAAAAATAAATGAGGTGCCGCAATATATATATATATATATATATCTCTCCTCATCATCCTGCTCTTATTGCAATTACTTGGAGTCGACGAAATATATACTCTTCTTTCATCATAAATATTGCTATTGCGATTGATTTTGATATAAAGGTTTTAAAAATAACATCCAAGTTAATTTTATCACCTTCAAAGTATGCTCCTTCAGAAACAATAGACTTACGCCAACGAATAATCCAATCCTCATAACATTTTTTAAATGCTTTTTCCGGAATTGAATTCAGTTCTCGCCGCGAATTCTCTTTTATGTCTTCTACCGATTGAAAACGGATGCCACGAAGTGGTAATTTGAGTTTAGGAAAAAAAAGAAGTCGGCTGGAGCCATATTTGGTGAATATGGTCATTGCTCGATGGTATTTGTTGAGTGTTTGGACAAAAAATCGTTCACAGTAATGGCGTTGTGCGATAGCGCATTATCGGAATGCAAAATCCAAGATTTTTTACCACAAATCTGGCCTTTTTCATCGAATTTGCTCTCTTAAACGCCGTATAACGCTCAAATAATATTCTTTACTTACCGTTTGACCTTCTGGCAAGAATTTCGAGTGCACAACACCGCGATAGTCAAAGAAAACAGTCAACATGACTGACTTTTGATCGACTTTGGCGTAGTTTTTTCGATTTCGGTTCAATTGGGAGTCGCCACTCCGAAACTTGTAGACTAGTTTGCATGTCAAACTCGTAAACCCATGTCTCGTCATCAGTAACAATGCGTTTCATGAATGTTGGGTCGGAATTGGCTCGTCCTAGCATGTTCTCAGCGACTCTCATGCGACTGAGTTTTTGGAGAAAATTCAGGTCTTTTGGGACTAGCCGAGCGGAAACATGTTTCATACCCAAGTGATTATTTAAAATGGTACGGATCGACTCGTGAGACACAGAAAGTTTGGCGGCTTTCTATTTCAAAGTTGAATGAGGATTTTTAGTCACTATTTCCTTCACTTTTGCAATGTTAAGTTCAGTTGCAAACGTTGATGGCCTACCAGAGCGAGGCGATTTTTCCATCACATCTCGACCACTTTTGAACGCTTTGTACCACTCATAAGCACGTGTTTTTGATAAAGTCGATTCACCGGAAATCTTTTGTAACATTTTCAGGGACTCCGAACACGAAATTCCTTTGGCGATGCAAAATTTAAGACATAACCTTTGTTCGATGTTTTTGTCCATTATGAAATTCACATTACACACTAGATATGATATAACTAAAAACAGCACTGTATTTAATATAAATAACAGATGCAACTCAAACTCCGCGCCAAAATGGAAAACATTGTGCCAATCTAACAACAACAAAAAAAAAACAAATAATTGAATTTGGAACCGTAAACAAATCATCAATGCCCAATTATTTCTTGACTGAATGTAATTTTTGGCCAGACAGCATCAGATGGAGTTCACCCAGGTCGATATAAAGCTCTTAATCGTCTTTTAGTATCAGATGGAGTTCACCCAGGGCTATATAAAGCTCCTAATCGTCTTTTACGATCAGTTCTGGTACTCGAAGCAGTCGCAACCACCGCCACATAGCATCGTTGTCATAAGTTCAATTTAAGGACTTCTCTGCCTTTATAAAATAATGAAAAGTATATAAAATTTGGATAAAATAACTAAGAGGAATTGTTAATTGAACTAACACTGCATTCTTTGACTACATTTGAACTGCTTACTGAAATGATCGCAAAATCTATACGGCCCATTGATTCACGACAATTTGAACTCTACTCATAAATCTGTCAGAAATATATACAATTCACAACAACTCCATTTTACAAAAGTGTATTTGACTGTAAAGTTATAATAGATGGAGCGATTTTATTGAAGCGAAATTTACTACACGGCAAATGCACAAATTTCGTTACCAGGGCAAATAGTACCTTTCCAAAAGACTGCTGCCAATTCGTCTTACTAAATAATATAGTATTTTACTGTATACCCACATTTTGCACTAAAATGAACCCTAAAAGCAACAAATGGATCTTAAATTCTATCGAGCTCAAGTTTAATGCATGATTAACTATGCTTTAGTCAATTTGACGCTCATTTATTGGAAATGAATTGTAAATATTTAAAAGGACCTGGATATACATGGATTTTTTTCCGTGTGGTGACGGAGTAAGAATACAATTCACCACAATCTTACCCGTGGGTGATCGTACGAGACGACTAGGGGATATAAAACACATATAACATCTATGCGAGAGAAGGAAAACTCGAAATAAAACCCTATACCAACACGTCTGACCAGCGTGGTATAGTAGGTCAATTACCCTTTCATTATGAAGGAGGCCCGAGCCCAACAGTGGGACGTATACCTATGGGCTGAGATGATGATGATGATACATGGATTATATAAATCCTGAATACTTACATTATAAAGATATTTTTCATCTCAGTTCATAAGTCCTATTATTGAGCTCGGACGTCCAATATAATGGGAGGGAAATGGATCTAGATTCGATACTGCGTTGATCAGACGTGTTGGCATAGAATTTTATGTCGAATTTCTCTTTTCATGCATAGATGTTATGTATTACTTATCCGTAGTAGAAGGGAAATTGACCAACTATACCATGCTAGTCAGCCGTATTGGTATATCGTTTTATTTGGGTTTTCCTTCTCTTGCAGTGATGTTATCTGCTCACACATTAGTCGTCTTTTACGATCACATACGGCAAAGGCATCGGTGGTGATCATGGTAATTTTACTCCGTCACCACGCAAATATTATATTTAATTGATTTGCGAAGTATTTTTATGTAGCAATTATTACGGACCAAGGATTTAGACCGGCAACCATGGAGAGGCTAGCCTCGCGAGGGCGATCAGCGTCCCGGGAAGGGGACGTCGATAGGAGAAGGTACTCCCTCAGAGTATTCCGCCGGGCCGACCACAGAAGTCAAGGAACTCTGCACCGGTGGTCGGCCTAACGACGAAGGCGAAGTGCTATAGGGTGGGTTACGGGGCCGCGCGCCACTCCTCTGTCGCCCCGAACGAAGCCGGGCGGAGGGAGCGAAGACCGTAGCCCGCCCGAAAAAAAAATATAGCAATTAGTCGATTTCATTTGAAGTTGTGAGACTCAAAAGCAGTTTTTCCAAATTCTATTAAATAAATGTGGTTTACCTGAAAATGTGAAGAAGGAAGCGCACTGCAAGAGAATAACACAAGTTTACAGTCACCTTAGTTGACCAAGTGGGGTTTAGGGAAATCATAGATTACTAAGACAAGTAATATTATAATGATTACTATCATCATCTCAACTCATATGCATCCCATTATTGAGTCTGGAATGGAAATGGCTTCCTCCATCACCATCATCATCATCATCATTTCAGCCCACATACGTCCCACTGTTGGGCTCGAGCCTCCTCCACAATGGGAGGGAATTTGACTTACCATACCATGCTGGTCAGACATGTTGGTATAGGGTTTCATTTCGAGTTTTCCTTCTTTTGTACAGATATTATGTGCATATTATATCCCATGGTTATCTTTTACGACATCCACGGGCAAGGTAGGGAGTAGTGAATTGTATTCTTTCTCCGTCACCATAATGGAAGGAAAAATTCTATACTAAACTGGTCAACCAATTTGGTAAATTTGTTTTGAGATTTTCTCCCCTTGCTATTCTCTGTTGGTATCCCAGAGTCGTCTTTTACAAAACTCATAGCCAAGGCAGTGGGTAGGGAATTATATAGTTTCTTTGTCATAGCAGGAAAAAATAATAATATTGTAAGTAACAGACCTGTTAAGAAAATTAAACATTAGGTGAGATTAAAAATAAATGACATACAATGATAAAAATATTATGTAGCCCACGAGCTTAGAGAGAATATTGATTAAAAAATTGTGTGAAATGTACGAAATAGGCTTTTTTGTCCAAAAACGTGTTTTTGTGTAGACGCAATATTCCGGATTCTATGAAAGCTCAAAAATGATCCTTTTCGAGCCAAGTTTTTACGCATACTATTTCAGCCGTATTAAAGGACAAAGCTTTTTAAAAACAATGACAAAAAAATGTGCTTCGTCTTTCATTCAATTCCTAAAAATCTTAACATTTGTCTTATATTAAGATAGAAAGTTTTTAGTCAATGACATTACCTAATATGTATATCTAAAAAAATATTATTACTAACAAAAAGATACTATGAGATTAGGGATGCAAATAACGAAACCAAAAACATCGATGTTTTTTAGGAATCTATGCGATGATTTTTTTTTTAGTCAAATCAAGAATATTTTTAACACGAAACACCAACATTTACGTGATGTGATGAGCTTTTCTTTGTTATTCAGAATCAGAGTACCTAAACTGTTACGCAGGCTCTGCTAAAAGTACCATACATTTTAAATCATGCAGGCAAAACATCGTATAAAATAACATCGATACATCGATGTTTTACACTAGTGAACATCGATGGCAAGCATCGATGTTTCAGAAACATCGATGTATCGTTTGCATCCCTATATGAGATTGACTTAACTAAAATAATATTATATTTTCTTTAATGCAGGTGATTTCCACCGACTACCTACTTTCCGTGTGGTGGTGACGGAGTTTAAACCTAATTCAACACCCCCTATCTTACTCATTGATGTCATAAAAGACATCTAAGGAATATAATATGCTTATAACATTTGTGCAAGAAAAGGAAAACTTGAAATAAACCCCTATACGAACATGTCTGACCAGCATGGTATAGTAGGTCGATTTCCCTCCTATTGGGGTGGGGGATTGAGTCCAGCAGTGGGATGTGTATGGACTGAGACGATGACGAGGCGACGATTACTATAGGATTAACTAATAGGTCGAATATGGAGAAAAGAACTGATTCAAAGATTAAGAAGATGAATGTTCTAACTGATACGATGTAATCTTATATCTTTAAATGAGCAATTCTTGTATATATATATACCTATATATATATATTCAGGATCTCGGAAACGGCTCCAACGATTTTCTTGATACTTGGCATATTAGAGGTTTCGGGTCCAAAAATGGATCTAGCTAGGTTTTATTTATAGAAAATGTTGTTTTGTCCGTGTTTTTAGTAAAACAATATAATGACATTAAATATTAAAAGAATATGAACTCAAATTTCATTGTCAACGTCATGAGTTACGATAGCTCAGTTGGGGAGACGGCCGGTTTTAATTTTGGATTATGTGACATTTAAACAGCGACGGTTCTAATCTCGGTGTTATTATTATTCTCTTTTTGTAATTTTTTATATAATTTTCATTGTTTATTTTTTATTAATATATATCTAAATAAATTCGACAAAAATATTCCGAGCGAAGCTCACCCAACCAGATATTTTCATTTAAACAAAGATCAAACCGATAATTAGAACCGAGAAAAGTTTTCAATATTAGAACATGAAATTCTATTTTTATTAACCCCAGACGCAAAAAAAGGTGTTATAAGTTTGACGTCGTTGTCTACCTGTGTGTGTGTGTGTGTATGTGCGTGTATAATATTGTAAAACGAAAACAATATTTGTGAATTACTACGTTAATTGGAATCTATAATACTTTACAACTGAAACTAAAATTAGGTTAACAAAAAAGATGTTGAATTAATGTATGTACAAAAATTTTCTTTAATTTAAAAAAGACAATTATACTCTATGTACGCATATTGACTAATTGATACCGCGCTGGTCAGATGTGTTAGTATAGAGTTTTATGTCGAGTTTTCCTTATGCATATCATATCCATTAGTCGTCTTTTACGATACTCACGGGCAAGCGAGGCGTTGGTAACTGCATTCTTACTTTGTCAATACCAGGGAATATATAAGAATGTTTTAGATTAATAACTAGTGGCACTATAAATGGCAGTGCGATCAATTTCAAGGCATTGTATTTTATAATATGTACAGAATAGGATAGGACTACTAGAGCAGCCATCAATCAAATGGTAATAAGTAATTTCAGCTTTCTAATTATTATGAAATATAGGAATAGCTATTTTTATTAAACGCGACATGTATATAACCACTTTTTGCTTATTTATTATACTGTCCAAGCAAAACAATTTTTTTTCGGACGTTTTGCAAATTCTATAGAAATAAAATCAACATAGTTGAATAAAAATCTAATACTGATCGTTGTAACAATTGATTAATGTGCTTCATTTGTCACTCCTCTGTCTGACAAAGAGCAAGCTGAAGTTTAACACACCGTAAATTTTAGATTCTTGTAACAGAAAAAAAAAAGTCGTAGGAAAGCCTGTCCTTTTTCCGCAAACTGTAATTTAAACCGGTAATCTTACAATTAGTAGAATTTAAACCCTTAATCTCATGATTGTAAGAGCTATTTTTGTAAGTTTTTTGCCTAAAGTAACGATATTATCTGCTTAATTTACTTAGTCCCTTACAGCATACGTACACAAAAAGGAATGGAAATATATGGTACTCTTAATTCTCAAGAAGACTGATGTAACAAATGTTAGATTTAGAGTACAAAACCCTATATTCATTTTAAGTTTGATTTTATTTTAGAAATACTGATTAAAAAAACTGTTATGATTAAATAATTCCATATGATGATGGAGTAAGACTACAATTCAACACCCCCTCTCTTACCCGTGGGTGTCGTAATAGAGGACTAAAAGATTAAATATGCATATTGTAGTGAAACACACGCAAGTTGGTTCAATACTGATTTATTATTTTAATACCTAATTACAATTAATGTACCGACAATATACTACACATATATCATCTGTGAAAGAGAAGGGAAATTTTAAATCAACTCCTATGCCACCCCGTTTGTGGTGTAACATGAGGGAGGCCTACGTCCAGCAGTGGACGGCGACAGGTTGAAATGATGAAGAGTATTAAAATAGAAAGAAGAGAGAAAGAAAGAGCCTATATTTATATTTTGTAGCACATCCCCCTATCTTATATCTTTAAACGAGCAATTCTTGTATATATATATATTCAGGATCTTGGAAACGGCTTCAACGTCATGAGTTACGATAGCTCAGTTGGGAAGCTGACAGGTTCTAATTTTGTTTTTTTGGCATTCAAACAGCGTCGGTTCGAATCTCGGTGTTATTATTATTCTCTTTTTGTATTGTATCTATTCTCTTTTTGTAGTGTATGTATATTTTGTATTATCTCTTATTGTATTGTATTTTTTATATATTTTTCATTATTTATTTTTTATTTTTTATTAATATATATATAAATAAATTCGATAAAAATATTCCGAGCGAAGCTCGGTCAACCCGATATTAGCATACTTAAGAGTAAGATGTGCCTTAAGACAGAATACAATCACATCCAGAAAGAAAAAAAAATATAAGAATAAAATTTACCTATTCATACATCACATGTGCATATAATATGCACATAACATCTGTGCAAGAGAAGGAAACCTCGAAATTAAACCCTATACCAACATGTCCGACCAGCATGGTATAATAGATCAAATTCCCTCCTATTGTGGAGGAGGCCCGAGCCCAACAGTGGGACGTATGTGGGCTGCGATGATGAAGAATACAATTGTCGCCATCCCTTGCTTCCCTACGGGAGTCGTAAGAACCGACTAAGGTATAGTAGGTCAAATTCTCTAGCATTGTGGGGGAGGCCCGAGCCCAACAGTGGGACGTATGTGGGCTGCGATGATGAAGATGATCTCATCACATACACTGGCTAATGGGTTACTTGAAATAAAATCAAGTTATCTACTTACATTCCGTAGGCATTGTTTATAATACATATTAAAAAAGATTTATTACAATCATTCTAGATCATTTCAATATGACAACAATAAACAGTAATACTAGAAATATTTAATAAATAAAACTGGCTAAGGGCGAATCGGAGTCGCGCACGAAGAGTTCCGTACCATTATCTCTAAAAAGGGCAAAAAATCGCGTTTGTTGTAAGGGAGCTCTCCCTTAAATATTTATTTTATTTTGTTTTTAGTATTATTTGTTATAGCGGCAAGAGAAATACATAATTTGTAAAAATTACAACTGTCTAGCTATCGCGGTTCCTGAGTTACATCCTGGTGACAGACAGACAGACAGACGGACAGACGGACAGACAGTGAAGTCTTAGCAATAGGGTCCCGTTTTTACCCTTTGAGTACGGAACCCTAAAAACTATTGGCCTTTTTTTACAATTTAATGTTATATTTTGAAACTAAAAGGCTGTCTAATCAAGCGATAACATTAAAATGTTAATGAAACTGATTAAAAGCATCGATTCTAAAGAAGTTGCATAATATTTAGAAAACACAATTTTATAGTATCATGAAATGCCACCTTAAAGACTGAGTAAGCTATTAGCTTAGGTGTCACCAAATAATTGTCCATAAAATATACGAGCAATACATAAAGATTCAATATATTTTCTAAAAATATACATCACAATTGTATAATGGTATCAGCATTAGGATTTCAACCCAAAGGACATTAAATAGGTTTTTCTAAAAAAGGGCTTTAGTTTAGAATCACAAAGGTACAATACGATGCCGAAGATTTATTGTGATTTCTAAAATATGCTATTTTCTTTTATATATTGTTAACTAAAACTAATATGAATAACTTTCTATATTCTAATACCAAATCAACAATCTAAATCGATGTTTATGATATTTAAAATTATTGTTGAAAAAGCTATAAAAACGCTTCATTATGAACAAATTAAAAAGCAGTTAATAAATTGTAATTTAATAATAATGGAATTATAAAAATTGTAAATTACTTGACATCAAATCATCATCATCTTGCTCTTATCCCAATTACTTGGGATCGACGCAATATGTCATCTGTTTTGACATATTGCAAAAAGTTTCGGCAATGACTTTTATGACCGGCCGCCTGCCTGACGTCAACCCTCCTTGGGAATGTAATCGTTGACCCAAATGGTACCAGATGGAGTTGGTCCGGGTCAATCTAGGGCTCTTAGTCGTCTTTTACGACACCCACGAGCAAAGCAAGGGTTGGTAGTATTCGAAGCCGCTACCACACAGCATTAATTACTTGACAAATTTAATTACTTGACATCAAATGATAAATAATTTATTTATTTATCAAATGATATATACGTGAAGCAAAAACTTTGTACCCCTTTTTACGAAAATTACGTGTATGGACAAGTATGAAATTTGGCACAGTTGAAGTATATAATGAGGAGAAGTTCATGAAACTGAAATTTTATATGATAACGGATTAGAAATATATTAAATTCATTAAAAAAGGCATTACGCACAGTACCATGCAATCACTACACGCAATCTAACGCTTAAACAGTTTTGTTTACAGTTAAAATCTCTTTGTCGAACTGAATATTAAACAATCATAATTATGATAACAATGTCCAATAAATATCGTTATTAGTGAAATACAGCTTGTTCAATATATATAAATTAATTATGGCCAGTTTTCGACCACTCGTCGACCACTAGTTATTATAATAGTTCATGGTTCACTTATTATACAAAGTAAGATAATTACAAAAATACAGTATAAAGGAACCCACGTTGTTTATTTTATTTTTCAGTAATAATTTATTTCTTACTTTTTAGTCTAAATTATTATAAACTCATTTGCAAAAAAAACGGGCACCTAAGCAATGAACCATTTCAAATGTTAATATTTCTTTGTTTGATAATTATAGGTAGTTTTATCCACACAATTTGCTAAATTAATAAGAAAATAATCGTTTTCATCAGTATTTCATAAAATTTAGATACAATTTATGGGAAATAATGCTAAACCTCGCTAGTAGTGTATATTCGCTAGTAGTGCATATGCTCATGAAGTAAAAATAAAAAAGTTTTTTTGTTTGTTTTTCTTTAATAAAGTAAAAGCAGATAAATGTTTAGTATCGAGTGTGACCCCCTCTAGCTAAAATCACAGCTTGAATTCGTCTGGGCATGCTAGCGAGTATATCCCGGATACTTGCTTGCGGAATACGTTCCCACTCCGCAGTAATCACATTCTTCAGCTCTCTGATGGTCTGCGGAGCCGGGTGTACTGATCTCACACGCCGTTTCAGAACGTCCCAGACATGCTCTATGGGATTGAGGTCGGGACTTCGAGCTGGCCAATCCAAACGACGAATGCCGACCTCTTGCACATACGCATTAACATCGCGGGATCGGTGGGCGCGAGCATTGTCGTCCATAAAAATCGAGTCTTCACCTAGAGCGGCCAATGCGGGTTGTGCATGAGAAATTAGAACTTCCGTTACGTATCGATGCCCAGTCAGTGAGCCGTTTTCAATGAAGACTAACTCTGTACGATCCATTGAATTTATTCCTGCCCAAAACATAACAGAGCCCCCACCATAAGGTGTGATTTCTTCGAAACATGCCTCTGCAAAGCGTTCTCCTTGTCTTCTTAGCACTCGCCGACGTCGATCTTCACCGAACAGAGATATCCTGGCTTCATCAGAGAACAAAACCCTATTCCAATCGTCTTGAGTCCATGATTCACAATTTCTAGCGAACCTAAGCCTGTGAACTCTGTGCTCACGGAGTAATTTGGGGCCGCGGGCCGGGCGGTGACTGCGTATATTGGCAGCGAGAAGCCTCCTCCTGACCGTCCATAGACTAATATGCACATTTCTTACTTCTTGGAGGTTGTTCTTAAGATCCACATACGAAGATTTGCGATTTCTCAATGCGCGACTCACAAGAAAACGATCATCCCGTGGTTGGGTAGATGGTTTTCTTCCAGAACCAGGCCTTCTCTCGACGGAACCAGTCTCCTGATATCGCTGCCAGGTCCTTTGGACTGTCGAGCGACTAACATTTAGCCTCCTAGCCACGAAACATTGGCTGCAACCCTCTTCAAGCAGCGCGATAATTTTGGTAGCTTTTACCACTTTATCTACCATTTTTGATACAGCCAAACAGCATTAAATAAAGCTTTGACAGTCAAGGATATGAAATTAATCGATAAAAATTGAATAAAAGTTATGAAAGTCGATGTTAACTTCTGGAACTTCGCGCCAAAAATGTAGGATAAAAAGGGGTTTTCTGTAAAAATGAACATCAAATGAAAAATTGAATTTAGAACGTACTTTTTTAAATACCACAGCATTTTTAAAACCGGCCAGTAACGTGTACAAACGATTGAAACCTTTTTGGTATTGTATCTTTTTAAATATGAATGAAAATCAAAACCGCCCGTTTTTTTTGCAAATGAGTTTATCATTCGACTCTTGGCTGTGAGTGTCATAAAAAAGCGACTAAGGTATTATATAACATCTATACACGAGAAGGAAAACTCAAAATAAAATCCTATACTAACATGTCTGATCAGGGTGATATAGTACGTCAATTTCCCTTCTATTGTGGAGGAGGCTAGACTTCAACAGTGGGACCTTTATGAGCTGAGACGACGAAATTAATGATGATTATTAAAGCATATTTTTTATTTCTATAATATATTTTCTCGTTTTTTAGAATGGCTAAATCACTTAAGTACTAAAGAAAAATAGTATATATTTTATCCTGGTGAAATAGGTTGATATAATGGGACAAATGATGATATGGCTGCATAGAGAATGCAGAGGTTTAGATATCGACTTACCGTGCCAGTGTCGTGATATCAATTCCTAGTCGATGTATTACTTTGCGTGTTCCAATAATCGTTGTTCTGAATCTGGTTGTAATTTGTGCCCGTTTATTGTATTTTTGTAAAGTACCTACTCCCATGCGTTGTATTTAAAAAAAGTTATTAAATAACTGTTTTGTCGTCGATCTTTGATAAGTGTGCAAAGGTTCAATCTGATTTGAAGTGAATCAAAATCACATTCAAGGATTCCATTACAACGAAACGCGTAGACAGGTGAAGCTAATAAAAATCGTGAAATATTTCTAGTCCTACTTATCATTTATGTTTATTATAAATATAACTTTTATATAACTTTCTGTCAAAGGTATTGTCGTCTTCAATTCTAATGTATTGGCCTTCTTAAAGTGAAATTTATTCATTCAAGAAATTGGTTTATTAAGTCCGTACATCTAATCATCAGCTTGTCAATGTCAATAGTTGGATATAGGCCTCTCCAAAGTTAAATAAGGCCGATAATTGAGTCACAGTCGTAAATTTTTCTATTCTCCTTTTTCTATTCATTAGTAAATTTTTAATACTCCATGGTGAAATTAAGGATTGGTGATACAATATGTTTTTCACCTATTAACCACACATTAGGCTTTAGATACATATTAATCATCTAACAATCCAACTTTAGTTCATCTCTGCATCGATTCAGCTCATATACATCCCACTACTGGGCTCGAGCCTCTTCCATAATAGGAAGGAAATTGACCTTACTATACCATGTTGGTCAGACAGGTTGGTATAGGATTATATATCGAGTTTTCCTTCTCTTGCATAGGTGTATATGCGTATTACATCCTTTAGTCGTCTTTTACGACATCTGCAGGCGAGATAGAGAGTGATGAATTGTATTCTTATACCATCACCACACATCACAACTATAGTTACCTCTCTATAATATTAATACAGATTTCAAAAATAAAGTTATTTATTTCGTAAATACTCCATCCAGTTCGAATATTTTGACAACTATCTTTTACACAATGACTTTACTGATAACATAATAATATATCAAATCTGAAAATGCTCGGTGTATCATCTTATCGGTATAGAAAATATGAACGTTACGAAGACGTATAAGACGTAGTTATTATCCCAATTGAATTTGTTGTCCCCTAGGGATAACGTTCAGAAATATACGTAAATAAAATACAAGCCCTTTTTACTCTTTCTTCGATCGTCTACGGTCCAACTTCTAGTGGTAGAGAAATAAATGTGAACAAATTTATCTCTTACCTAAGGCTGCTACGATCAAGGTTTCTGTGGGAAGGAAATAAATAGTAATGTATTTATCTTCTCCTGAGCTAAATAACGTTTTGTAAGACAGTAAATAACGTATTGTAGTGATCACGACTTTAGAAAGTTTCAATAATTTATTTAGAAATGAAATAAACTGCCACGAAAAAAGTTGACCTTAAAACTATGCTGCATACATTTAATAATTTAAAATTAACTCTTTATCAAATCGTAAAATCTTGTTTATCTTGACTTGAATTATCATAGTGTATCCACTCTTTATCGCCAGTAACGTTACAACGCATAAAATTATTTTATGCCTAGTAAACAGCTTTTCAGCTTTTCATAACTGCGTAACCAACGTTCAACATCTCTTGGCTTCAGGCATATGTACTGATATATAAAACTCAATTACCTTATTTTTGGATAATCCCTAACAGTTTTGAATGATGTGGAACTGCTTCCTGAGTCACATCTAATGTAAGAGCAAACTCTTTTTTAAATTTCATATAAATGTTCCTCCAATATTATTTTCAATTCCATGACTTTGTACGTCTTCGGCCTTCCGCTGCGGTCTTTGTCTTATACGCCAAAATCACTGTCTTTAAACTTTTGAGCCTTATCATAAGATTTTACAAGCAATCAATGCACCTCATATACAGTTTTTTTTTTTTTTTTTTTTTTTTTTTCTTGTTCCATGGGCGCACTATGAGCCCTCCATCGGCGTCTCGATCACCGTCCACTCGGTCGACATCAGTATCCGGGGCCCATATGAGGTACTTGGGCCTGGTGCTCGACGGGCGATGGTGGTTCCGGGAGCATTTCCGTAGGCTCGCTCCGCGGCTCGTCGGCACGGCGTCCGCCCTATCGTGGCTTATGCCGAACGTGGGCGGACCGAGCGCTGCGTGCCGACGGCTGTACGCGGGGGTCATCCGGTCGATGGCCCTGTACGGCGCACCGGTGTGGGCGGGGTCCATGACCGCCCGACTTAGGGCCCTTCTGTGGCGACCACAGAGGGTCATGGCGGTCAGGGCCATCCGCGGATACCGCACGGTGGCGACGGAGGCAGCGTGCCTATTGGCCGGGACTCCCCCGTGGGACCTGGAGGCGGAGATGCTCGCCGGACTATATCGGCGGGTGACGGGGGTGCGAGCGGAGGGCGGTGTGGTCTCGTTAAGGGATCTCACCGCCTGGCGCGTCGACGCCCGCCGAGACGTCATCGCCCGTTGGGCAGTCCGGCTGGAGAGGCCTCGGTTCGGGGTGCGAACCGTGGAGGCCTTCCGGCCGGTGCTGATGCAGTGGTTGGAGAGGCGGCACGGGGTGCTCTCCTTCCGACTGGTGCAGGTTTTGACGGGGCATGGGTGCTTCGCCAAATACCTGCACAAGGTCGTTAGGAGGGAGAGTACACCGTCCTGCCACCACTGCGATTGCGACGAGGACACGGCGCGCCATACGCTCGAGGCCTGCGGGGCTTGGGCAGTGCAGCGCTGTGAACTCGTCGCAATCATCGGTACGGACCTGACGCTGCCGGCTATCGCTAGGGCGATGGTCGACAGCGTCGGGAATTGGGACGCGGTCGCAGCCTTCTGCGAGACATTGATCTCGCGGAAGGAGGCGGCGGATCGCCTGCGTGAGGAGCGCAGCCTCGATGAGGAGATCCGCCGCCGGCGACTGGGGCGGCGCAGGCGCAACTATCTGCGCCTCATGCCGCCCTAGCCGAGGCCACGGGTGACGTGACCGGGGATTAATCCGTCACCCGCCGAGAGGCCGACCGCGTGAGGAAAGACCGACGTCCTCCCCGAGGGGGGGACGTCGGTCGATGGGAGGGTACCCCAACAGGGGGTATTCCGTCGGGCCGGACGAAAAAAATTAAATGATGCTAATATGAGATCAATTGTATATTAAGATTATAATTGACTAAACGTACTTTATATGATCTTTTATACGACATCTTTAACATAAATCTTGTGTAGCATCATCTTTATTAAAATGGCTTTAAATCACTTGTAATCCTTTCATATCAAACAAACTCTGAAATATCTCTCAATATAATCTGTAAGTAATTCAGATAGGCCAATGAACTTGTAGAGTGAGCTAGTAACAAATATTATGGTATAATATTACAGCGTTTATTATATAATTATTTAGGAACATGAGATAAATTGCCGAGGCTAAATATAAGATGAGTATTATACTCACCAACACTTACTATATATTAATGTTATTATAGCACGCAATGATGAAATATTTAATTATACACTATATTGGTAAGTTCGCCGAGTAAGATATATTTAATCATTATTTTATCATAATATTTTGGTGGCGGGCCCGGTAGCGGTGAACCCTTGGGTGCGAAGAATCTCGAGAAAAAGGACCGACGAACTGGTGAAAGTTGCTGGGCATTGTTGGATGCAGGCGGCACAGGAACGCACTTTGTGGCGTAACATGAGGGTGGCCTACGTACAGCAGTGGACGGCGATAGGCTGAAATGATGAACTGCTCTTTCTCTTATCTACTTGAATTATTAGTTATGCCAGATTAATATAATAATAATTACTTTCTGGTGCATATCTTTTATCCTACAACCTACCCTACATACACCAATCTGCATTATCGATGTATGACGAATAATGCCGAACTATGTGCTCCCTTTGGTGGTCGCCTCAATACACTATACCGCACTGGTCAGACAAATCGGTACAGAGTTTTATTTCGAGATTTCTCTCTCTTGCATAAATATTATATGCATATTAAATTTCCCAGTCGTCTTTTGGGGCGCTCGGAGGCAAGATAGGTGGTGAATTACATTCTTAAACCGTTACCACACAAAAAATACTATTAGACGATCATAAATATTTCTCAATACAGCTAAATTAACTTACCTAATAAAATAAAGCAAATAATTTCTCTAGTTCTATATTATTTAATAGAATTCACAAATAATCAAGAAGTAGGATAAAATAATATAAAACTCTGTTACTAATAAAAACAAAGTACTTTACTACGTTATCCACTTTTAAAGATAAACTTATTTCATTAAAAAAATAACTTCACAAGAACTTTTGAACATTACATAACAATAGACATGGACTTGAAATTTATGTTCTTCAATATGAAAAATTTTATGACATCCATATATTTATATGATATCCATAGTTATCATAAAGTTGGTGACGTTAATTTTCTCCCCCACGTGTGGTTCAAAATACTCTACTGCCACCCCTTACTGTTTCATGGCAGTCTTAATAGTTGACTGAAGAATCACCAAGCAACCTTGATGATGAAATAACGCCATTCTTGGATTATGACATTTGCCTGTCTTCAATATTTTAGCTCATATACGTCGCGCTGTCAGGCTCGAACCTCTCCACAAAAGGAGGCAAATTGGCCCACTGTACCATGCTGATCAGACGTGTTGGTATAGGGTTTTATTTCGAGTTTTTTTCCTAGATTTTATATGCATATTTAATCCCTTAGTTGTTCTTTACGGCACCCACGGGCAAGAGAAGGAATGGTCAATTGTATTCTTACTCCGTCACCACGCGGCGTTTTGCCTGTCTTAGTACGATAGGGGATGTTACTAGGCTGATTTTATGCTATCATAAATAATTCTGCGATTGTAATCTACATCAAATTAGTGGTGATAATATAGATATTGTATCTGTTACTCTTCAAATATATTTTTATTCTTCAGCATAGATATACTCCATTGTTACAAATCAATTACAATGGGAGATAATTTGCCCTTCTATCGTTTAGTGATCGTGTAGTAGTTAAGATACCGATTTTTGGAACGAAGTTCCTTATCGCGCGTTGTGAAAGGGGGCTAGACGGAAAAAATTCTTACGAAAAGTTGTCACGACACTTTCTGCTATAGTAAGCTATAGTAAGCTGTGCGAAGTCGCATGTTTCTCTGTCTGTCTCTCTCTCTCTTATAGAAAGCAAGCCAGATGAATCATTTCTATTTCGCATTGAACAGTGTGGTGTCGCGACGATTATTTTTGTTGAGTGTATACAACAATAAAATATAATACTACCATTGATGCAGTTTTTTCAAGACATTTAAATAAAATAGAATCCCAAACATATGTTTCCTACTTCAGTTACCACAAGCCAATTATTACGAAAATTGAGCCTACTGATTAAGTTTATATAACATTATATTTGTTAATAATAAAAAAAAAATTATTATAACTTAAAAAAAATAAAATTTTATTACAATTCCTTCACTAATTAATCGAAAGGAACTTCGTTCCATCCGGGTGTCCCTTGACACCTCTCAAGTTTTTTTTTTTTCATTGCAAGCAGTGGCAAACGAGCAAACAGTACACCTGATGGTAAGTGTTGCTGCCGCTCATGGACCTTTACAAGGCCGCTGCCTACCGTGAAGAAAGTGAAGGGAGTGTGAATGCGTGCATTGAGGCTTTGTGATACCAAGGGCACCACCAAAACCCTCCACACGCAAACACCCTCAGAAAGTTGGGCTTCCGGCTCTCTTGCTCACCGAACGAAGCGCAGTAACAAATTGCTACTACTCAGACGTCGATTTTTTGCGAGAGCGTGGTGCTACCCCGGACGGACCGCCCGCGGCTGTAGACAGATAACTGTCGACAGTGTGGTCCTACTACTAGGACCTGCCCTGCCAATTGTCATCGGTTCGATACCCAAGCAACGATTGTGCGATGCACAAATTATTCATCATTATCATCATTACAGCTCATATACGTCTCACTACTGGGCTAGAGCCTCCTCCACAAATGGAGGGAAACTGGCCTACTATACCACGCTGCTCAGATGGGTTGGTATAGGGTTTTATTTGGAGTTGCATAGATTTTATACGCGTATCCTTTAGATGTCTTTTACGACATCCACAGGCAAGATGGAGAGTGGTGAATTGTATTCTTCCTCTGTCACTACACAGAAAATATAACGTGTGTCTCGAATATATCAACTAGGAATCCTTATCCGATTTGCCGGGCACTAGGTCCGCACACCGGCTTTCCGTTGCCCTGGAAGAATTAGGTGGAGTGTATTCAAACCATAGCCTACCCCAAATAAAAATGGCAAATAAAATCTGGTGAGAATTGTATTCTTGTTCCATCATTACGTAGGAAAAAAAATATACACATTTTGGCTTCATATAACAATTGATAGTTAAAGGCTCGATTTGACATCGCAGTTTGCTGACAATACGGAATGTTTTGCACAATTCGTAGGAACTAACTGAGAGGAACAAATTGTTATGAGACTCAAGAGACTATAACTATCGAAGTATGCACATTTGTAAAACTTGCTTAGATTGTTATTCCCAATATAATTTGATGCTAATATGTTATACTGTAATGATTATATGACAACATTTACAATTCCTTTTTTCTAGGATAAGGATAGAATATCTGATTTACGGTATAATTTTTTTTAGATATATATATATATATATATATATATATATATATATATATATATATATATATATATATCTAAAAAAAAGATGAAGTAATAAAAAAGTATTAAATACAGAATAATAATAATACCGAAATCCAATCTCAGGCTTTAAATGCGACTAGACAACTTCCTACCTGAGCTGTTGTTACTCTTGACGGCGATGGCTAAATTTACATTCCTATTCTAATGACATTTCATGACATTTTATTGATTAGCTAAAAACACCGACAAGACGACATTTTGTATAAATAAAACCTAGATAGATCGTTTTATGCCCCTAAAATCTCTAGTAAGTATACTAAATTTGGGTGTCAAGGAACGGGTACCAGTGGTCGACCCAATAACGAAGGGAAAGAATTATCGTGGTTTATGGGGCCGCGTGCTGCCTTTTCGTCAACCCGGGCGAAACGGACAGCGTGCGTCCAGACTATAGCATGACCAAAAAAAGTATATGTTTACGACAATGAATCAGTGTCATATCATTTTAAGCCTAGAAGCGTGCACTCACAGACGCCATTGCGGCCTCTCCCTGATAATAAACATTAGATATTCTTGAAATTCAGGTGAACTTAAGCGATCCTAGCACGTGAAAATTTACGTTTATTGCTTTTAATATATATTTCTAATATATCATAAGATTGAACTCAAGATAACTTTAGTCATCGTCATCCTCACAGCTCATAAATATACGTCCCATTACTGGGCTCGCACCTCCTTCAGAATGAGAGGGAAATTAACTAACTATACTACGCTGGTCAGACGGGTTGGTATAGGGTTTTGTTTAGAGTTTTCCTTCTCTTCCATAAATGTTGTTGGGGTACTGAATTATAACCTTACTCCGTCTCCACAGCGAAAGATATAGGACAGATAATAAATAGGACTCGTAAAATCGGGTAAAGGTAAAAGACAGCACAGCTTTTCAGGCCTAGGTACAACACCTTACTACGATCGCCACTCCGCTTGTCAATATTTTCTTGTATGGTGTTAACATAAATCATTTAAGCGAATGAACCCGCCATTCTCCGAGGAATGCCTTCGTCTAGTAGAGGACGGCGAAACGTTGAATAATGATGATGAATATTTTTTTATCAACTTATTGATTCTGAGAGAAATATTCACTACATTTATTATGAAAAAAAAATTAGAAGCGATATATACGACGTGTTTAAAGCGAAATAATGCAGCCTCTCTCGCTCAAGTAAGTGTTCTTGTTCTTGCTTTAATGGCCTTAGTAGTATAACTGTGCTACTATTCTACCAATGTCCGTTAAGTAAGAATATGATCGATGCTTAGTTGTTGCCTTAGCTTTATTTCTTTAATACCTCAAGTAATTGCTAACTATTAATATAAGTTTTGAAAGACATCAAAGAGTCATAAAAGTATATATTATTTTTTATGAATTTTAAAATCTTTTATATTGATACATAATATATATTTTTATGTCTATAGGTAGAAATTATTATGTTATTATATATGGTAACGGAGTAAGAATACAATTCACCACTTCCTATCTTGCCCTTGGATGTCTTACATGACGACTAAGGGATATAATATGCACATAAGATCTGTGCAAGAGAAGGAAAACTCGAAATTAAACCCTATACCAACATGTCTGATCTGCTGATCATGCTGGTATAGTAGGGCAAATTCCCTCCTATTATGGAGGAGGCCCGAGCCCAATAGTGGGACGTATGTGGGCTGCGATGATGATGATGATTCAATAATTAAATAAAACTTGACCAATGTTTTACGTTGCTGTAAAAATTAACTTAAATTCAGATTGCAAAGCTCACTCCCATAAATAAAGTTAACAGTTTTGTAACAACACTTAGCTCCATTACCACTAGCTATTTGGCACAAACACACTGTGTCATCATTAAAACACTAACATTTGTCACAGATAAATTAAGAGGCACCTATAAAATTACGGAAACAGCTTGAAAACAGTAAATTACTTGTAGAAATTATTACTGTTTTCATACATTTTAGCTAATCGTAAAATGTTTGATCGTTATTATCACTGATATTGATTAACTCATGATCTGTATCATATACCAAGTCTTGCCATAAATACTGTAACAAAGAAAAAAAAATTCTTTTGCAAATATGTAACATTTATTACTTTTACAGTGTGTTAGTTTAATACATATATATAAAACAATTTAAAATATAAAAAAGCTTATTCGAAGTGGTCTCCATTGGCTATATAGTCCTTTAAAAGTTAAGACCAGTTGTCAATAGAAGCACGCACTCTTTCCATCTCAAAATTCTTCACTGCATATCGTATGGATTGTTTTCATCATCATCATCTCAGCCCATATACGTCCCACTGTTGGGCTCCGGCCTCCTCCATAATGGAAGGGTAATTGACCTACTATACCACGCTGGTCAGACGTGTTGGTATAGGGTTTTATTTCGAGTTTTCCTTCTCTCACATAGATGTTATATGCGTTTTATATCCCTTAGTCGTCTCGTACGATCACCCACGGGTAAGATAGGGGGTGGTGAATTGTATTCTTACTCCGTCACCACACGGAAAAGACTTTTTAGAGTGAATTTATTTATCCCTACATATGAACTTCCTTTACATAATTTGTTTTAAATTTAAATAATTAGATTTAACCATTCTAATATTGCTATAGGAGTGATAGTAATAGAATTAATGAAACAGTAGACAACATCTTTGATTTACATTAATCCAGAACTGTCCGAGGACTAACTTTCTGATAAATTGTCTTTCCAAGTGTGAAACGTTTACAAGGACATAACATAATTAATATAACTTGTAGAACAAGCTAGATGAGACTTCAGTTCTCGAACTTGAGTTCCATATAACTTAAGTTTATTTAGCGCATCACTAGATATTTAGCAATAATCCCTTTGGTGATAGGTAAAAATGTTTGTGTCAGAATGCCTTTGGAGGAATGATATTTTGATATTGCCATCCTATTATAGTGTATGTATTTGTGACATAAAAGTTCTCTTAAAAATCTTATTTTTATTAAGAAATCTTCACTTAACTGTAAACTGGGAGATTTCATGAAAAGTGATGGAGTAATGAAGCGTGAAATAAAAAAAAAAACACGAAGTCGGGGAAGCGCACGTTATTTGATTTGACCAATAGGATAGTTTGGGCTCTCAGATGGTACCAATCGACAATTTTGGCACAAAAGGTGCTGTTATACTTTTTTGTATTACTCTTAGTAAAAAATACATATTTATTGAAAACAATTCATCATCAATATCATCGCAGCTCATATACGTCCCACTGTTGGCCTCGAGCCTTCTCCACAATGGGAGGGAATTTGACTTACTATTCCGTGCTGGTCAGACATGTTGCTTGCTCAGATCTTATGTGCATATTATATCCCTTAGTCGTCTTTTACGATATCCACGGGCAAGATAGGGAGTGCCGAATTATATTCTTACTCCGTCACCACACGGGCAATAATTATTCTTTGTTAATAATATAACAATATTATTAGCAAAAAAGAACTCTAAATGTTGCTTATTGCCAAAATAATGAGTCAACTATTACATAATTATCATAACAATCAAATAAAAGTAAATTTTGTTCACTTAAATTATTCCAGTAATAAAACGTTTTTTGCAACGGAAAAAAATTATTTATTTTAACGTAAAATCCAACCAAAACCATTCAAAAATCCACTTATAGAAAAAATAAAAAAGCTTTGAGGATTCTTTTCACTAAAAGACTTCAAAAAGGAGGAAGTTCTAAATTCGACTGTATGGTTTTATTTTTGTATATTTGTTTGTTTCTGAATGATTGCGTAACATACGCAATCATTCAGCCAATTATGTATCGATTTCGATGATTCGATTCTTTTCATTTCGTAGATCATATTTCTAAAGTGGTCTCATATTTTGATCAAGATCTGATTAGCTGTTTTTAAGTAATCTTTCAAAATGCATATTTGATTCATCTGGACTACATCATCATCGCAGCTCATATACGTCCCACTGCTGGGCTCAAGCTTCCTTGACGATGGGACGGAAACTGACTCACCATACTACGCTGGTGGGATGTGTTGGTATAACGTTTTAATTCGACTTTTCCTTCTCTTCAATCTCGACTTTTGTACTATCATTTAAAATATTCAATTTTTTATTGTCTTACTAGAAAGATATAATAATAATATTATAAGCAAAAAGGGTAGTTTTATCGTTGCCTTATTCAATAAAACAGCAGGATTATGTCGGTAAATATGAGTTATTAAAATATAGTTCGATGGCTCACTTATAAAGACTTGTCAATATTTCCGTTGACTTTTTGCATGTATCGTAATATGTTATCAATAAACAGTTATGATAAATATTTATGGCATAGTTACACACAAATTCAACTATATTTCCATCGACATTTTGCTCTGTTAATAAATAGCGCGTTTATTCACGTTCATGTAAGTGGATTTTTATTTCACGGAATGTTATACTATTTTATACAGTTAAATAAAGAGTAATATAGTGCTTACTGACGATCATTATCATCATCTCTACCTAACTAACTATACCATGATGGTCAAACGCGATTTGACAGCAGGCCATGGTGAATCCGACAAGAGTGGTGAACGAGCCCGCCCGGATACTCTCTCTCAGGCACCATGTAGGTGGGCCACCGGTACCTGACCTTATCATTAGTGGAAACAGATTGACAGAAAACCCTTATTACGAGTCTGCCTTCTCTTACATAGATGTTGTACGCATATCACATCCTTTAGTCGTCTTTTACGAACACCACGGGTAAGAAACGGGATGGTGAATTATATTCTTATTACGTCTCACACCAATTGTTTTTTATAATTATCCTTTTTTATGTTGCTCCATGCTCATTGTCAAATAATTGCGATAACTATGAAAAACCATTTTGAGTAGTAAAGAGTAATGAGGAGATCTCCACATGAAATGACAACAGCAATTGCTTATGAAAGATATAACACCAACAGCATTGCTAATCCGCCTAGTAAGTGGAACGATTATGGCATTATCCTTATTACGAATAGGCTTATGTTCAATAATAGACGTTAACAAGCTAATATAATTGTATTGTTTGCATTATAGGTATACATTCATATTGATTATTTTAATCCATTGCTTACATTTCTAGACGTCGTGTTTTTTTTTATTTTTTACCACTAATGACACATCACCCTGCACCGACGGTTGGCCCAACGACAAAGGTGACGTGTCACGGGTGGGTTACGGGGCGTGGCGCTGCCTCTCTGTCGCCCCGGACGTAGTCGGGCGACGGGTGCAGTAACCGTAGACCACCCCCCAAAAAAAGACGTGTTTTATCGAGAATTTTGTTAAATGAATACCAGTAATACTTTTTACCTGACTCTGCATTTAAAACCAAGATTACAGTCCACAGAAGAATACTATTATCACTAGAATAATAAAATTTCTATGGTGCTATATGCTATTATCCGTGTGATGACGGAGTAAGAATACATGAATTCATCACTCCCTATCTTGGCCGTCGATGTCGTAAAAGACGACTAAAGGCATACAACATCTGTAATAAAAGGAAAACTCGAAATAAAACTCTATAGCAACCTGTGTGACTAGCATGGTATAGTAAGGTCAATTTCCCTCCTATTGTAGAGGCACGAGCCCAACATTGGGACGTATAAGAGCTGTGATGATGATGCTATAAAATGATTTTAAGTCAAGACTAAAGAACAAAAGCTCTTACTTTGTTTTATTGCCATTAATGATCAGAAAGAGGAGCAAGGATTAAGAATATATTACCTACCCTATTAGCCTCCCGTGGAAGATGTATAAATTGGCTAAGAGATCACAAGGATAATGCTCAACAGAGCTCTACTAGTGAGATATAACATTAATTGCGATTGCCAAACCCGCCAAGCGTGGCGATTATGCCATTATCTTCCACTTAGGAAGGTATATTCTTAACAGTGAGCCCTGATGGACTTTAATGATCATAAGGCCCTCATAGTTTGGGTTTAGAATTCTAAAATATATTGTGTTTTAATTCGAGATTCATAACAACGCATTTTAAATATAACTTTATAATAAAATAAACAAATTTTAATTATTTGATTCATATCCAAATAACATGTTATTTAGACCTATTCAAAGTACGAAAATAAACTAGTACGGCCTAAATTCTCCTCTATGATCTCATACCCTTTACACAAAATACACTTCGTTAGTTTATTCATTTAACGAAATTGGTCTGTCTGTATTTATACAATTTTATATTGTATATATGTTGTAGTTATATAAATAGAAAGTTTTAACGTAATTGTAACCAAATGACATTTATGTAGACAACTGATTAATTTTGGAAAACCTCAGCTATTAGCACTATAAAATCGCTTAATTTGATATTCGGATGACTCATCTTTTATCGATAAGTCAGTTATGATTTAATAATTTACGTTGCGATGACGCAGTAAGATAACAAGACTACAAACTACTATCCCCTCTCTGGTACCATGGACAGGATAGAACGACCACGACATAGAGAAGTCGACTAAGAAATATGTAATATTTCTGTTAGCTGCATCGATGTAAGGGAGAAAAGATCTGATATAAAATTCTAAACAATTTCTTCTTATAATATCTGGTGTGATTGCCACCCAATATTTTAGGTCACAATACTCATATTATAATGTCATAGGTGTTACCTAAAATTTAGATGTCATTAGCATTATCTAATCTAATTCTATAACTGAGGTCAAATGCTTTGTGGTAAAATCTTATTTCGTTCACAAATATTTGTTAAAGTAAAACTATAAGCCGTGCTTATATAAAAGGGTTCAAGAGATGAAGGATAGGTATAGAAACAACTGGAATTAAAGAATATTACGAGCGTTATTACAGAGTGTTGCAGCATGAATACTCGTCAAGCAAGAAAAAAATATTTGTTGAACGTGACCCCAACTACCATCATAAGTAATAATATAAATCTTTGCAAGCCTGCCGTCCGGGTAAACACATACTCATATAAAATGTGGTTTTCTTTTTTGCTACAGCTGCTGCTGATAAAAGCAACTATTAATCTTAACTTTATCAACAATACTGAAGTTATAAACTGAATTAGCTTTACTTATAAATGCCTTTATCGTCCAGCTGTGGACGGCGGTAGGCCGGATGATGATGATTATTATAAATCTAACAATAATACTACAGTTTCAATCACCCGTGACCTTGGCTAGTGATATTTCCACCCCGGATTGAAAGGTTTTTAATCTCCAACGCATAAAGAGGGGTCTTATAAGTTTAACGCCATTATCTGTATTTCTTTCTGTGGCATCGCAGGAATGGACCGATTTCGATGCGATTTATTTTTCATGAAAACGACTTTAGTTGCAATAGTTCTTAGCTATGTTTAGTAAAAATTGATCCAGCAGTTTAAAGAGTACCAGCTTTTTGGCTAAAAATTGAACTATTCGTTTTATTCTATTTGTGTCGGGGATTAGTGAATAATGTTTCTTACATATCCAGTTTGCCCGTATTCTGGTGAACTTTTCTTGTTTGCTATGCTTAATGATTATTTTATAAAACCAGCAGGAAAGGAATAAGGTTGCAAATTTTAATTTTAGTTCAGCGTTACCACACCAAAAGTTCATAATATTAGTGAAATTGTTAGCTCAATTTTAGATTTTAGCTACGGATAAAACATTGTATAAATTCTCACACTTGAAATATTTTCTGATAATTTGGTCCTCATATAGTATTCAATTTCATTCAAGAATATAGGCTATCATTTCATCTGGCTTATTTTTTAAAAGCGCATACCCAAATACCATGTTGCTTGGCTGATATTCTTGCAAACAAAATTATTACTATTTACAATTTTTCTTGTTTACCAAAATACAGCGTAAACAACCTTCTATATTTTCTTTGAAATAGAGTTTTTTTTTGGAGAGAGATATAAAGATTTAAGAGTTATGATCAAAAATGGAAAATTCGTATAACATTTTAATTTTCCTTGTCTTTCGGCTTATGTGATAGTCTTTTATAGAGAAGATTCTAATGGTTTTCTGTGTATTAATGGTTCTCTATCCTGTAGTAGTATATTATTAGTAAGTCTAGCCGTCGCTTTTAGTAGCTAGTATATATAAATGCTTTAAATGAAATTTCTTCGTGCATAAAATTATTTTTAAGGATTTTATCACGTTGGTATTTAAAATTTTTACTTACCGGACATTTTGAACACTTTTCAATGTTTATGATCAAGGGAGGACTGACTGATTTTTTTCATTGTACTTCTTATAACTCATTTATATCTCAAAAACCTTGATTTTGTCACTAATTCACTAAAAAATATTAACATTTTTAGGGAGCTCCTAAGGTCCTAGAAACTTGAAATTCGTGGTGTAAGCTGGTGTTAGTACACAAACAAAAAATATAAATCTCGGTACTTATCTCCCCAGTCCCTTAAAGTAGGGGATAGAAGTTTGAATGATATTGCCGCAAAGTTTGATTCCAGAGGTCTTAAATTATATAGAGACTTCTTGTTGTAAATAATGAAATATGTATGTATTTCAATATTTTCAGTAAATCACTCTCCTTCAAATTAGGAGATAAAATTAAGTGCGCGCAAAACACCTAATGTGTACACGCAGTTACAGAGTGGAGTATGAAAAATAGCATCTCTGATATGCAAGAAGTACCCCCCCAAAAAAGAACGATAAATGAACAGAATAAAAAAAGAGAAATTGTAAATATATTGTTATTGTTGTAAGTAACTCGCAAAAAGAAGATAAATTCCACCAAAAATTTTTTCATCTAAAATGTAAGCGAAATAGGACCACTGTCTAGGGCCGCACTGTCAAAAGGATATCAGATCTCATTTAGAGACAAGTTTCAAACTCAACATTGTTCGAACCAGAAACCAAAGAGAATCATAGAGCCTGGATGTATTTATTTAGTTCCCTAAGCTATAGTGTAGTGATGCGCGCAATACATTAGGCGCTATTAAGTTTAATATAACAAATACTCACTTTAACTCACTTACCCACAGAACTCACGAGTTGTAACACGTAATTTTGTAATATACTAGATTTAAACTTATTTGGGACTTTTATTTGGCACCAGTGTATCCTCTAAAGATACAACAAACATGTTCTGACTCTACAGGCCCTACTTCGCAGACTTGACATCTTTTTCAAAATATGTGACTTGGCTATTTCGTTACTATAAGAACTAATGTATAACAAAGAAAATAATGAGTTGTGAATACATTTTTCACCTTACGCCCATGTGACGTTAGCGAAATAACCAAGCTACATATTTTGACTAAAAATTTGTGAACCTGTAAAGATAGAAGCTTAGTTCAACATAATATGATACATTTTAACAGTGCGGCATATGATCCCTTCTTCGCAATATTTTACATGAAAACATTTTAGTGGGATACTATAAAAATATTGATTAGTAAAATATATGTTCCAAGATTTAAATTAGTCATATGAATTATATAAAAAGAATGAAAATTGAATATAAAAGCCTATAACGACATTACAAAAATTTCGTTTACCTTCCCTTTGTTTTTTGTTATTCAAAGTGAAAATACGTCATAAAATTATATTACTGAATCAAAAAACACTTATGTTGAAAGCTGTTGTTAAGAGGGTATAAAATAAAAATCATTTAAACATTTCACGAAGATGTCATAAAAATGATCTGCTTAACAAAAGATTTATTATCATGAAATCTAAAATAAATTCGGTAAATCTATATACAAAAATCACGTAAATAAAATTCCCTATATAGTGATGGAGTAACAACTGCCCACTTTTTTACTAGTTGATATCGTAAAAGATAATTAATGTGTGCCAAGGAGATAACATCTATTGTAAGAGGGGGCAAACTCTAAATAAAACACTGTACTAAACCACCAGGTCAGCTAGCTGTAGTAGCTCACTATCTCTCCTATCAGGGAGGAGGCTCGAGCCCAGCAGTGATACATATATAGGCCGAGATGATGATGAAGATAATGAACATACAAAATATAGATGTTATTTATCAAATAATATACCTACTTAAAAATAGCTAAATAGATTTATATTTAATTTTTTGTGACTTTTATTCATAATAACTAATAAGATTTTGAAATGTCATTCTAGTCTAGTACTTCTAGTCAATTTTAACGAGGAACAAAAAGGGCTCTGCTCTTGCTACTTCGCTTTAAAGAAATATCGCTGGTATCCTACCAAAACCCCGTGTAGGGGGAAGTCCCGTAACGCCGGACAGCACCTAGGGAAGGACACTAGTATTATTTCGGCAATTCCGAAAGCGAGCAATTCAAGGACAAGTGAAAAGGGGCGAGAGGACGTAGCAATAACAAGTGACGGAACGTGATGATTCGGTAACTAACGCGCGCGGCAACAGTGGGAGAGATTATTAGCCATTTTTGGCTAACAGCGTAGCGTGCGACCCTATAATCTACCATGCGCATACCTTTTTTTAACGTCATATACCGGGTCCTTATCATCGGTGACCACCAATTCAACCATGTGGTGACGGAGTAAGAATACAATTCACCACCCCCTCGCTTGCCCGTGGATATCGTAATATACGACTAAGGGATACAATAAGCATATAATATCTATGCAAAAGAAGGAAAACTCGAAACAAAACCCTATTCCAACTCGTCTGACAAGCGTGGAATAGTAGGTCAATTCCTCTCGGTATCATAAAAGATGACTAAGAGATAATATGCAGATAATATCTGTGCAAGAAAAAAACTCGACATGAAATCCTTCACATCTGAGCAGTGCGGTATAGTGGGTCAATTTCTCTCCCATCGTGGAGGAGTCCCAAGCTCAATAGTGGATCTTATGTGGGCTGAGATAATGATAATGAATCTAAGTAAAAATATTAGCCAAGCTTCTTTATTAACACAAAACAAAGGCAATATATTATATAATAAAAAGACTCGTCAAATATCGCTTCATAGAATTCAACATCTACCTAGAAATACGACGAAATTAAGACTAAACGTTGCTGTCGTGTTGATACAATGAAACCATCGCTCATCCATCTTGACAACCGCTTAATGTGCCAACATATAAATGATGCTTATCTTTATAATAAGGCTATAGAAATTACATCAAATTATCAGTTTTATGAAAAATATAACTATGCGCGTTTATAGAACTAGTTTCATCATCATTACAGTCCTTATACGTCTCACTGCTGGGTTCAAGCGTCCTCCACAATGGAAAAATAATTGACCTTCTGTACCAACCTGATCAAACGAATTAGTCTATACTAACTCGTTTGATCACCCAAGATGATCAAACGAGATCACCTTGGTACACCCTATGGTTTTATTTCGAGTTTTCTTTCTGTTGCATAGATGTAATCTACGATAATCCCTTATACTTTGTTTAAGACACCTCCAGGCAAGAGAAAGGAAGATGAATTTTATTCTTACTCCGTCACCTCACGGAAAAATATAACTTTTTTAACAGAAAATTCTGTCGCAATTTTTTTTTCGTGTAATGTCTGCGTAGAATACAGATGTTTACAGGGGCTCCTACTTATGAGTATTTTAAAAGGCGATTAAGGGAAATAATATACAGATAACATCCAAGAGAAAAAACTCAAAATAAATCCATTTACAAATGAATCTGATCAACGTGTCATGTTAATTTGTCTCTCATTGTGGCGGAGGTTCAAGCCTAGAGTTAGAGCAGATTTGAGCTAGCATAATAATAAATTTATTATATTTATTTATTGTAAAGATAAAATTGGAACAAATTGCACACTGAGTTTTCAAGAAAAGTGAAGACGTATGTTATCATCATCTCAGCCAACATAATTCCCACTATTGGGCTCGGGCCTCCTTCAGAATGGAAGGGAAATGACCTAACATACCGCTCTGGTCAGACGGGTTGACATAGGGTTTAACGTTGAGTTTTCCTTCTTTTGCATAGATATTATATACATATCCTTTAGTCATCTTTTATGACACCCACGGGCAATATAAGGAATGGTGAATTGTATTCTTACTCCGTCACTACACGGAGAACAGGTATGTATTTGCTGTTTTTTACTATATTAGGCGGTTTCATTATTATATACCATAACAATATATAAATACTGAAGCTGAAAAATAGCTGTAATATTATAATGAAATATATTTGAGAAATTTTTAGAATCGGCCGTTAGTGACCGAAAAAATACGAATCTTCGCTAGTTATACCAAGGTAGAAATTATTTTATATATTTTTCCCAATATTCGAATGCCCAGCGGATCTCCTCTACAATATAAGTCAATATAATTGACGTTACATATAATTAAGTGCGCTATGTTTTACCTTTAAGATATAAAAAAATTAATACACATCTCGAATATGACCACGCGAATGGATGGAGTATGATCATACCCAAAGCCTTTCCGCAAAGAAAAAAATTCAGCAACAAAACATCAATAAAAGAAAGAAAAAATCTTTGAAAAATACCCTACGCTAATACGTCTGGTAGTGTAATAGTTTAACTTCTTTCGTCTTAAAGATACCAGTGCCAAATAATATTATCTGAGAATCTCTGGATTTGGATTTTTTACTAATGTTATAAATGCAAAAGTAGGTTTGTTTGTTACGCTTTCACGCTTAAACCACCGAATCGATTTCATAAATTCTTTCACCAATGGAATTTTATAATACTAAGGAGTAACATACGCTATATTTTAGCCCGATATTCCCACGGGAATGGGAACTACGCGGGTAAGGCTACTGAAACCGAAGCGAAGCGAGGGCGGGTTTCTAGTACAAAATATTATGAATGAATGTATAAATTATTTATTGTTACGAGCAAACTTTACATAAAAATATAAATGCTTTACATTATATAACTATAAATTATTGCTCGTCACAAAACGACTCCGACTCAGTATGCTGCAGATTAATAAAACCTGTACTGATCCTCCGCGAGCTCGTTATGATGACGTCACGAAAAAAAAGCGAGTTACACAAATTAACAATAATAAAAACGCTAAAAAAAGAAAATCGTACAATATTTAGACTGAACATAATGAAACTACAACTAAGGTTATATACATTTAAACATGGAACATCAACAAATCAAATATAAAACTTAAATCTTCTATACCAATAAATAAAATTGGAGTGTCTGCTTGTAATGTCAAAATAATAGGCTTTTTTCATGCTCACACGGTTATTTGCACGACACCTATGCCTAAAATAGCAATTAAAAAATTTTTGTCTGTCTGTCTGTCTGTCTGTTTGTTCCGGGTAATCTTCAAAACGGCTGGACTGATTTCAAAAATTCTTTCACCAATGGCAAGCTATAATATCAGGGCGTAAACTAGGCTATATTTTATCCCGGTATTCCCACGGGAACGGGAACTACGCGGGTAAAACGACTAACCTATAAGCGAAGCGAGGGCGGGTTGCTAGTAATAAAATAAAATTTGTTGACGAATACTATTGTCCTCGGTGCAACAAAATTGTAAACATGGGTGAATGACTTTTAGAAGTAAGGTAACTTATGAGTGCAATAATCTATACCAATAAATAAAATTGGAGTGTCTGTTTGTAATGTCAAAATAATAGGCTGTTTTCATACTCACACGGTTATTTGCACTATACATATGTCTAAAATACACTTTATAATTTTTTTCTCTGTCTGTTTGTTCCGGGTAATCTTCAAAACGGCTGGACCGATTTCGAAAATTCTTTCACTATTGGAAAGCTATAATATCCTGGAGTAAACTAGGCTATATTTTATCCCGGTATGGCCATGGGAACGGGTACTACGCAGGAAAGACTGAAACCGAAGCGAAGCGAGGGCGGGTTGCTAGTATTGAAATATTTATGACGATGTATTGTTGCCGTCCAGATATCATATGACCATCATAACCATAGCAATATGTTAAATCAATAGATTAAGAACAAAAATTTAAATAATTAAATAAATAATAATAAAGTATATTGAATCCAATTATATCATAAAATAAAGATATAGGAGATAAAACTGATTATCAGAGAATAAATACATTCAATGATAATAGGAAACACTGAGATTCTTTTTTTAAATTTTCTTAACTCTCATCACAAAAGGAGAAATAACTTATATGGCACTGGTGTCGTGTCTCAAAGTCTCTTCCGATTTTTGGTGCTCGTAAATAATTTTTGTTATTGTTGTTTTAATGCCAAATATATTCGACAAATTTCTAATAGGTGGAGGGATATTATTCCAGCACTTTGTCGCCCATAACGGAAGCTGCCTCTAAAAGCCGCCGAACTGTGGCATCGTTAATATTTTTAAATGTGCGTTTTTAATTTCATTTTAATGCCATAATATGTATAGACAAGAATAAGAAATATACAAAGATTACTATATATGCCAATTCGCTAACTCCACAGAAATCCTTTTCTTGAAATTAACAGATAAAACGGCCAGCCAGTGTCGCATAAATTCTCTGCTAAGTGCACACCATTTCCTTAGTTTTATTGGTCCTAGTAGAGTGATAAATGTATCTCATTGATGAGATACCCGGAATATTAGTGCCAAATAATAAATGGTAATGGGGCTAAGTAATGAGCATGAATGGGTTATTAGATTTATGTAGCACAAGTGTGTATATCAACCTCTTTATTTTGTCAGCATTATTCTAATTGCATATGTAGCTATTGAAATAATTTTACATAATTATTTAGTTTTCTTCATGCTCTTGTGGCATGCTTTTGTATTGCATGAATATAACTGTAATTCTTAATAATGCGAGAATCGGTTAGTGTGTTATTTATCCTGATGCTGCCGACCATCGCTCGGGTGATGCTCGGAACTGAGACGCGGTCGCAGTCTTCCGCGGGGCGGTAATCTCGCGGAAGGAGACGACGGAGCGCATACGCGAGGAGCGTCTCCTCGACGACGCGAACCGCCGCCGTCGACTGGGGCGGCGTAGGCGCGGCAATCGCGCCAGCCATGCCGCCCTAGCCGAGGCCGCGGGCGACTGGACCGAATTAGTCCGTCACGCGCTGAGAGGCTGACCGCGCGAGGCAAGACTGACGTCCTCCCCGAGGGGGGGACGTCGGACCGACCTCTGACGTCAAGTCACCCTGTTCCGGTGGTCGGCCCAACGACGAAGGCGACGTGTCACAAGTGGGTTGTGGGTGTGCATCCTTACACCCGTCTTTCACCCCGGACGGAGTGGTGCGAGGAGGGCACCGAAAAAAAAAGTGTTAATTATATTGTATTACGAATTTAATTAAAAGATTGATTATAACATTTCATACTAGCAAATTGCCGTTCGCATGATAATACAAAGATAAAATGTAGCCTTTATTACTCGCTGATATCGTAGCTTGCTATTGGTGAAAGAATTTTTAAAATCAGTCATATTGTAAGTTTCACCCATAAGGTTCCCGTTTGCATGGAAATAACAGGTATAAAATATAGCCTATGATACTCGTTGATACTGTAGTTTTCCATTAGTAAAAGAAACCTTAAAATCGGTTTAGTAGCTTCGGCGTAAAAGTTCAACAAACCAACTCACATATTCGACTCCTTGTTTTTAGTTAGTAGTTGTTATTTCTTTCATTGGTGTGAGGTTTACAAAATAAAATTTCTTTCTTTTTTTCTTTCTCACATTCGCATGTATTACTCATGATACTTATTACTTTTTTATTTATTTAAAAAGACCACCCTGCACTAAGAAAATAATTCTTGTGTTACGGGGCACTTTTACAAGCTTACTTTTACTTTTACATCTAGACTCAGAACAATAGTTTGTGGATCGTCCAAAGTATTGTCCAGCGTAAGATTCGAACTCATAACACTAGCACGGTAGGTGAGTATCTTAACCGCTGCGCCATCTATGCAGTTTTGATGTAAGTATACGAATAAAATTGGGCTATTTTTATCGCTGTGAAATCGGAGTGAAAATATAAGGTTATCTCTTTTTTTTCGTGAGTATTGTAAGAATTAATTAAGATTAAGATATATAAACAGATTTTTTTTTACAATATTTCATGTGTAACCAAACTCGAAATAAAAAATCGCGGGAAACGAAAGCATGACCTCAAATTGTGTACACCACACGAAATCTTACTAAAAGAACGAATAAAATATGTTTACCTATGTAGATTCCTAAATGATGATCTGTTATCACCACAATCTATTCGCGCGCTAATTATCTGTCTATCTTAGAATAATAACATATAGAAGGTAAGTTCAAGCACAAAGAGTGAGGCATTTCAATTGGAGCCTAATGGAGCTTACGCCGGAACAGTCCCGTACTGTACAAGTCATTGCACTGCACGAACGTACGCAACTCTTAAAAAATAAATAGGTAATTATGACGGCTTGTGCATTCAAATGGTGCCACAACACATTTCAAAAACATAAAAAGGTTTTTAACATTACTTTTAAAAGTATTTCGACAATTTATATTGATAAAAACAAAATTTGATTTCATAATTTGTATAGAGGTTTCCGTGTGTACGTGTGTAATTATCTGCCCGCCATTAGTATTTTTAGATTCAAATTTTTAAAGTTCGAAGTATGACTGACACTATCCTTCTATACGTTATTATTCTAAGCTATCTATATATATATATATAAAAGAAAGTCGTGTTAGTTACACTATTTATAACTCAAGAACGGCTGTACCGATTTGGTTGAAAATTGGTGGGGAGGTAGCTTAGAACGGGGAGACGGACATAGGATACTTTCTATCCCGATCGACCGCGTTCCCGTGTGACGTGACATAAAACGTCAAAGAGAATACAAGTCACTTTGAAGCGTGGTAGGTATAACAAAAACGTATCTGACATGTAATAACAAAACGCAAATGACAGCGGAACGTAATTTTGCCTATGATTAAGTATGGTTGAAAATTTGATAATTATAATTTTGTCAGCACACAATAATCAGTAATTTATATTCTCTTTGAATCATCATTAACAATGTCGCGACCAAGACGAGCGAATCTTTCCCGACAAAGCCGTAATGTTTCTTCCATTAGAGACTGTATTTTCGGCAATTAAGAAAATATATTTACGAAAAAAATATGGCGGTACGAAGTTCGCCGGGTCAGCTAGTATATATATATATATAAAAGTAAGTCACACGACTTTCTTTATAGGGCTTTAGACGACTTTCTTTTAGGATAATTTTTATCCCGTTCTTCTTCTTCTTCTTCCTAATGGCAATGAGCTACTTTTTATCCCGTTCGATCGCATTCCAGTGTGACCTGACATAAAATGTCAAATAGATTTTTTTTGTTTCTGTTTGTCCATTCGGACAGGTAAAGGGATCAAAGCTCATATACCTAAGTCTGATACAATTTTCTTCATATTATTTAACATTTTTTTATATTGAATAGCTTATTTATAGTCATTGTCCGTCAGCAAGTCAAGTCGTTACCATTAATTAGGCGCTGAAATCCAAATTAAATGTTTTCTCTGGGAATTTCGATAGAATATGAAAATACACGTATAACACTCTTGTATCACATTCACCACACTTCAGCACCTTAACTATATTATATTACATAAAATATCAGCAACAAATGAATATAATACAAAGAAATCAATAATAATAATTAATAATAATAATAATTTATTTATTTTTCTGACACAAAGGTACTTACGAGCTAATTTCTGTAATTTTACAAATTCTTACTAGTTTATAGCCTTTGTGAGAGACTGGTATCTGCACTAAGATAAAAATCCTGTCTGACAGATTACCAGGCCCCCCCTTACAACAGTCATCATAATTATATCATCTTAGTTTAAGAAATAAGCGGTAAGTAGTGCGAATCTGATAATACTTAAAAGATAAAAGGCAAGTTGTACCTATATGTGTGTGTGTGTGTGTGTGTGTGTGTATATGTGTGTGTGGGCGTGTGAGAGAGAGAGAATGCGTGTGTGAGTATATGTGTTTATACACATTCGAGTTCATGTTTGCGTATGAGTGTTGTATATATGTATAATGAATAAGAGTGCTCGTACAATATGTTTAAGTGTATAATTTAATTAGTGTTAAAGTTAATTTTGAGATTAGGATATTGTAATTATTAAGTTTTCAGTCTCTTCGTAAGCTAAATTTTGAAGCCATTTTAAGGTAATGCGTCTGCACTTACTTTTTGGTAATGAATATATCTTAAGTATTACATTTATCCGATTATAAAGGTAACTTCCTAAAAAGCAGTAAGATTTGTGAGACATACTAAGTTTATAAAGTACTTGTGGGCAAACTCTATTGTTTCAGCGTCTATGTGTAGATGGCTTATACTGAATCTCAGAATGTTTCTTAAGTACGGTGAATAAGATGTGAAGCTGACGTACAGAAAATACTTGGCATCTTTGGTATAACTCCGTGGTAGGATGGTAGAAGGGAAGGCAGTGAGCAACTTTTAGGACGGCTCTTTGAGCACGCTCAAGTGGAAGAATTATTGTCTTTCCTGCTCCACCCCACACTGTTATGCAGTATGTCAATATCGATTGACACAAAGCAGTATAGGTGTTTTTTAATATTGACTTATTCGCCACATGTCTAAGATTTTTAAAAATATAAATTAGTTTTCTAACTCGTGACGCCAATATGTTAATATGAGCCTTATAATTAAGGTTCCTATCCAGTACGACTCTTAGGTAGGTCGTAGTATCTACTTTTTCGATATCAGGACAGAAACATGGATTATTCACATTAGTGTCACAAACGTGAGCAATTATGCGATATTGTGGTATATTTGTATTGGTTAGCGAAATAGGCATGTATTTTGTTTTCTCGACATTAAGGGTCAAATAATTATTAGATAGCCACGTATTCACGGAGCTAAAACCAGCCTGAGCGTATCTATGAACCTCATCCCATGAATTAGCGCTAAATACGAGAGCTGCATCATCTGCATAAATTACAATTTTTCCATGAGATAATTGGAGATTGCACAGATCACTACTAAATGTTAGGAATAATGTAGGGCCCAGTATGCTCCCCTGTGGTACACCGTATTCCACCTCCACATTATCACTCATCCACTCATCAATTTTCACACATTGGAAACGACCAGTTAAATAACTTTGAAAAATCTGGAGTTGAGGACCTCTTACGCCCAGTGCTTCCAATTTCTTAAGTAATAGTGGTATAGAGACTGTGTCGAAAGCTTTAGCTAGGTCGAGAAATATTACAACAATTTTCATCTTTTCTTCAAGTTTATTAATTATATGATCTGTTAGCTCATGTACTGCATCATTAGTTGAACGACTTGCTCGAAAACCAAATTGAGAGGGTGATAGTAAATTTTGTGATTCTAAATATTGTTTTAGTCTATTGTTTAAGATTTTTTCTAATATTTTTGAAAAAGTTGGTAAAACCGATATTGGCCGGTAATTTTTGATACAGCCTCCGTCACCACCCTTATGAATAGGATGAATTAGAGCCCTTTTAAAAGCTGATGGAAATATACAATCATGGAGTGACAGATTGCAGACGTAAGTAAGTGGCTTTAACAATGTATCTACATATGTTTTTACTAACTTTCCAGATGTAGAATCATACCCGGCAGCATGATAATTTTTTAAAGTCAAGATCAATCTTCTAACCTCATCTTCCTCCGTTGGCAAAAGCACGAAAGAATTGGAGGATGAGGTAAATGCGGGCTGTACTAAGGAAGGAATAGTACACGAGTTAATTTTGATAGATTCAGCCAAATTTTTACCAATACCTGCAAAGTAACGGTTAATATTATTCACAGATAAAATGGGATTATTATTTAAAATAAGTTTAACTCCAGATTGTGATGTTTTTTTGGTATTAGTTATGGTTTTGATGACGTTCCATAATTTTCTATTATTACCTTGACTGTTTGTTAATGCTTTTCTTTCATACTCAAGTTTTATTTTCTTCAGAAGGGAGTTACAAAAGTTTCGATACCGCAAATAAATTATTTTGTCTGTATTATTTTTTCATTTTAGTGTGAAGTCTATCTCTATTTTTAATGCAACGTAGAAGACCGATTGTAATCCATAGTTTCAGAAGCCATTTACGTCTAGGTACCTTCTTTTGGCAGGTGGAGGCGGTTTGCATACCACTTATGGCTGTTACAAGAAATTCTGTGGCCTGATTCACATCCCTTAGACTATAAATGTGTTCAAAGTTAAATATTGATATATTCCTCTCAAACGATGCATGATCCAGCTGGTTGACTATTTTATAAGAGTTCCTAGGTTGACTATTTACCCTTAGACTTAAAATTATGCTATAGTGATCGGTAACAGTAGTTGGAGATACAAAACACCGTGTTGGGAATCTGGTTTTGACAAAGATGTGATCCAAACAAGTTAGAGAGTAGGTAGGCATATTAAAAGCTGGAAGCATACCATGTGAGGCCAATAAGTTAAGATAAACTTCGGTTCTAGTATCATGCGATGATGGGGATATATCGATATTCAAGTCACCTGTCAAGATTACATTTTTAATTGACTTTAGTGATGTTAATAAATCATTTAAAGATTCCAAAAATATATTTATGTTTCTGTTACCTGGTGGCCGATATATTGCAATTATGGTGGTATTTATATCAACTTTAATTATCAAACAGTTGGCGTCTAAAATAGTATGCGATTCCGAAATTAAAAAGTTGTGTTTTGATTTGTAATAAATAACTACTCCCTCGTTTTGTGTTCTATTCTTTCGAGTAAAGAAGTAATTGTAACCTTCAATAACAGGAATTATTTGGTTGCTAGGCAACCAACATTCTGTAAATATAATTATATCCCAATCAACATTTGCGCGGCTTAATATAGTATGAAAATTATCAATATTGCGTTTTAGGCTTCTTATATTCTGTAATATGATATTCAGAGCAGATATATCGCTATAAATAACTCCGTTGCAATCATCTATATTGCAAAGGGAGCTATCCGCCACAGATAAACTATCTAAATCATAGTTTAAATCTATATTATCGAATTTTATTTTTATATAGAATACTTGTTCTTATCTACTGGACGTGCGGTATTATATCGTATACGCAGAAAGTTATGCATAGATATACAACTTTTATGGATCGTAGTATTACTGTAGTAGATTATGGACAGTGTAATTGGAATGCTGCTATTATGTTTGTATGAATTAAATATTGTGATTAAAGTTAAATTAAGATGAATAGTTGAATATAATGTATTGTTTATGTTATTAGCATATAAACCGCGCGAATACATGTCGATGTAACTACTGCTCAACCATTCTTCATTACATAAAATATGATTATTGTAAACTACCATTATAATACAAAATTCCATTGATAGTTTGTTGTGCATGATGATGTTTTATTGTGATGAGCAAGTTTTACTACTTAGACCCAAATAAATGTGACTAATTTTAGTGAAATTATTATGTAATTTAAGTTTATATAAGCTGTAGAGAAAGTATTGCCTAAAATTACTTACAAATAATATACTATTTAATTTACGTTTATTTAAATCGTACCAATATTTATCAGTGTAATTGTTTTTAGATAAGGTACTATTTAAGGTATCGCCCATTATATCACACAAATGTATCTTAACATAACCAAATATGAGGGACTTCAAGATATTCTTATTATAATATATATTATAAGAATGCTTATGAATGTTTTTCGTAATTATAATTACTTGACAGGGAAATTGACAAAGCATACTTTTTAGTAACTTATAATATGTTAGTAGATATCTGTGTAGACCTAATTTCTTTGACGTGTAACTTAGTAGTATGTTGAAGTGAGATTGTGAAAAGGTGTGTACTATTGTTGATTTTATGTGTAGTCTTTTGTGAGTACATTTTGTGAGTGTGATAGTGACAGTGTACGTATTAGAAATATTAATATTATACATGTTTACAGTATGAATGCATGCAGTATAACAAAGAAAAATTGTAGGTAGTAGTAAATTTAGACAAAAATACATATAAACTAAAGTATTTGCGCTGTAGCATGGTGCGGGTGACAGTTATGGCGAGTTTCGTTTCACTCTTGAAAGTTGCCGCGATTTATAATTATGATCTATTAATTCAGCTGTACCACATCGGTAATATATTAAATCACTAATAACTGTAGTAATAAAGGTATACCTTCCAAATTAAACCCAACTAGAATGTTCTAGCCTACAAATCAAATGAAATTGAAAGAAAAAGTAATCAAAGTGGTATGCGTATAACGTAACACCAAAGACGTATTTAGTGATGGGATGTACTACTACGAAGAATTGTCGATTAAAAAATAAACAAAAAAATTGGTTGCCTGTAAAGTCGGTATACGGGCGAAAGTTTTACGTGACAACGACTTTGAGTGGTAAAATAATTTTAATGTGAATATTCATTCGTATAGTAGGAAGAAGGATGAAATAATAGTAACAATTTAAAACATTTATTTATACAAAGAATTATATTTAAAACATTAATTTATACAAAGAATCTATTTCATTTCTACTCTTTACACTTTTTATGTCTGTCTCTCTCGCTCTTAGGCGGGCTAACCATGCCCGAGTGGAAGGGACGCGTGCCTCTCACTCGCTCTCATTGTGAGCGCATAACGTGAGCGGAGCGTAACGCAGTTTCTTGAAGTGTCACCCGGCAAACCAATTTATAAGACGTTGTCACGTCAAAACAATTTGTGCGCTCAATTTTTTATTGTTAAAAAGTATACAATTATTACATATTTACTTCAATTTTTCATTCAATTTTAATCCTCTTCTAAACTCATATCAGAGTCAGGAACATCGGAATTGTCACTTTCATCATCCGTATCTGCGACGGATATTATTAAAGATGTCTCAATTATGTTATCAATACGGACGTCACGATCCCAATCAGACATAATGTCCCTTTTCGTTTTATTCACCACCTTCGACCAGTCCTTAGGTTGAACGTTACTGATTGCCTCTTGTAACAGGGTCAACATCTTATTTGCCGTAAATGGCGGTGTAGTATTATTTCTTGCGGCATGACCTACATAAACATAAATGGACTTATGAAAAAAATATTTAGTTTTTAATCAATAAATTAATTTCAAATATCTAATGCAAAATTTACTCTTGAATATGTCTAATCTGTTACCTGGTAATGTTTTTAAATTACATGCTTCGTTCAGAAAGCTGTTACTTTTTCAAAGTATCAAAACGAGAATTGAAATTAAAAACATACCTTTTATTTGGGCCCAAATTAGCTCAATAGCGTTATATTGACAATGGTAGGGTGGTAGTCGCAGGACCTGGTGACCTTTTTCTTTTGCCATCTCGTACAGAGCGTAGGTAGGAGTTGGTGGCTTATGACGCCGTACTAGAGTAATAAGCTCCGTCTTTAGCATACTCATATCTGCTGTAAATCCGTTTTCACTCAGCCACTTCACCAACTCGCTTTTGCGGTTTGATTGTGTTGGAGGTTTATTAAGTTGTACCGAATGGTAGGGTGCGTTATCCATTATTATGGTCATAGGCTCTTTTAAGTTTTCTAAGAGGCCTATGAACCAAACTTTAAATTTTTCGTAGTTCATCTCCTCATGATACTCCGTAGTTTTTTTTCGATTTAAAAGCCAGTAAACAATTAGGGACAAATCCACTTGCTATACCTGCATGGCAAATAATGAGGCGTTCGCCTTTGCCCTCCGGGACTTTGGTACATGACTGTGCCGTATCGTCGGTCCAACTTTTACCCACTGTGTGGTTAGCGTTTAGCCACGTTTCATCCAAAAACACAACTTTACTCCAATCAACTATATTTTTAGCCTTCCTTAAAAAAGTACACCTTGCAAGGGCAATATCAGTCCTTTCCATAATAATTTTTCTTTTGTTAACTTTTTTGTAAACAAAGCCAATATCCTTTATAACATTCCGCAACGAAGTAATACCTCCTTTGAACAGTTCAGCTTCTTTCAATGATTTTAGAAGCTTAAGCAACGTGGGTAGCTCCATTCTTCTATAATAATCATAAATGTGATTTCTAATAGCGTCCTTAGCAAATTCATCCAAATCTGTGATTGGCTTCACCTTGGTCCGCTTTTTGTTCGGTGTAGATAATTTATTTTCAGACGTCCCTTCTTGACCAATTTTCTCGCGTGTTATACGCGAAACAGTATTGCGGCCAATATCAAGAGCTTCGGCTACTCGTTCTACAATTCGATTCAGTGGTAACAACGGTCCATTATTTTGTTGTTCTCTTTCAAAGTAGTTTCGGAGGCGAACAACAAACTCTCTAGCTTGACTACCCAAAACAGTTTTTTTCGTATGCTTAGGCATGGTTATAACCAACAAATATAACAACAAACTTTAACAAATAAAACAACAAACTATAACAAATAACAATTTAACGAAAACAAACTGATGAAAAATGGATAATACGTGTCACATACAAGGCGGTAACACTCGTACTGACAGCATCGCACGGGTAAACAAAATGGCCGACTCGGCGATGCGCCACAGAATAAAAATATGCCACGAAAAAATATGAAATACCAGTTGTTTTGAATGCGTTTACGAAACTTTTTAAAATTTTTGAACTATTAAATTAATTGAATAATTTGTATGAATATATTTTTTCCTATATATAATTTTCGTGACAATAATAAACAGAACAACATTTATTTATGCTACGAGTATAATTAGTGATAAAAATTTAATTGCGAATCGTCACATCCCTAGTCACCTGGTATTGACATGTGTCACCCGCACCATGCTACAGCGCAAATAGAATAAAGATAGTCAAGGATTTAGTTTCAGATCTTGAAGATCAGATTCTGTCTTTATATGATACGCAGTAGCCCCCTCTCTCTTTCGTATTAATACTTTTCCATTAACGGTCCAACAAAATTTGTAATTGAAGCTCTGAAAATTCTCGACCAAGGTAATAGAGTTTTCTAGCTTTATTTGTCAGGCATTCTGTTATATAAACAGGTTGATCTGGTCCTGCCAATTTAATTTTATTCGTTGATAATTTGTGATCCTTATTTACGTTATTATAAGACTTTGCTGATTTTACAATTCTCTCCTTCATGCTTACAGAAGTAAAATTTATTAAAATGGGTTTGTTGGTATCTGATTTTGTTTTAATACGATATATATCTCTTATATCATGGGAGCTAACCGGTACATTCAGAATATTGCCAGTATTGACGATGATGTTAGTTAGTTCTTCCTTCGACTGCAGTGATTTTGTTGGGATATTTTTTAGTTCCAGACATGTTGCTTTATGCTGCCGTTCCAAGTTTTCGATTTTATCCACTAATTGCTGAATATAACAAAGAGAATTCTTACGATCGGCTCTCAATTTGTCGAATTCCGTCATGAGGTTGTCATATTTTTCAGACACAAATTCCACAGTCGTTTTTAAAGCCAAACTCAGCTCTTTAATCTCGTTCACAGTAGTCAACAGCATAGTATGTTTCTCATTTTGCTGATTTTCAAATCCTACAAACATTTCCTTCATCTCGGTCATAAACCCATTTACATCATCAACTTGATTATATTTGCGTTTCCGTTGCGTTATTGTGGATTCAAACTCTAATGATGTTGTAGACAAATCCGGCTGCGAGGTACTATATGTCGAAGGTGATATTGCTGTAGGTGGAGTACGTTTTAACGGCATTTTGAAATGGTATTACAAATAGAAAACAAATATTATGAAATCTTGTAAGTCACAAAAAGACGACTGTATATGGAGGTTCGAACCGCAGGCATATGCGCACGAAGAAAACGTTCAACCAATAGATCACTCGAACGCTGCTTCTCGAGTTTGAAATTATTGTCCTTAACTTGCTCAATACAGTAAATGTTTATACAAAAACACCTTCATGCGTGATCGATTACGCATAGCACTACTCACTGTATTATGCGCTCCTAGTACTTCTCGAACTTCTATCGCTGTGAGATAGGTGCGTTAAAATGTGTTCTGATAATTCTGAAGGTATGCGTTGCACTAATATAAATAGTTACACAGTTCTTACACGAGTATGCACTCCTAGTACAATACTCAAATAATTATGACAAATTTTAATTATTTATTAAATTTTGAATTAAAACTAATACAGTGAGACACGTCCAATCGCTTCGGCGGTTGAAGGGGAAGGGGAATAATCAGTAATTTGTATTCTCTTTGAATCATCATTAACAATGCCGCGACCAAGATGATCGAATCGCTGTAATGGTTCTTCCATTAGAGACTATATTTTCGAAAATTTATAAAATATATTTACGAAAATAATTATGGCGGAACGAAGTTCGCCGGGTCAGCTAGTCTTCGATAAATAAAAATCCATGTCGTGACGGTGTGAGAATATAATTCGCCACTCCTTATCTTACCGTAGATGTCGTAAAATACGACTATTGGATATGATATGCACATAACATCTGTGCAAAAGAAGGAAAACTCGAAATGAAAACCTATACCATCATGTCTGACCAGCATGGTATAGTAGGTCAAACTCCCTCTCATTGTGGAAGAGGCCAAAACCCAGCAGTGGAACGTATGTGGGCTGCGATGATGAAATAAAAATAAAATTTAAAGCAGCTTAATTTAAAGTATGCTGCGAACATAATATGTAAATAAATACGCCCTATAGTTTCGTTTAAATAAAGTCCAATTTCACGCGAATAACAGTGCGTAGCGGCATTTTGAAACTGATATGAATCTGATTCACTGCATAAATATGATACAAAACTATTTATTACGGTTTTTATCAGGTAATATTTTATTATTACTATATAATCCTTTGTTTGTGTCGTGACGGAGTAAGAATACAATTTACCACCCTTCTCTTGCCCACGGGTATCGTAAAATACGACTAAGAGATATAATATGCATATAATATCTATGCAAGAGAAGGAAAATTCGAAACAAACCAACCCGTCTGATTAGCGTGGTGCAAGTAGGTCAATTGAGACGTCATTGCCCGCTGGGCAGTCCAGCTGGAGAGGCCTCGGTTGGGTGTGCGGACCGTGGAGGCCTTCCGGCCGGTGCTGATGCAGTGGCTAAAACGGCGGCACGGAGTGCTCTCCTTCCGACTGGTGCAGGTTTTGACAGGGCATGGATGCTTCGCCAAATACCTGCACACGGTCGTTAGGAGGGAGAGTACACCGTCATGCCACCACTGCGATTGCGACGAGGACACGCCGCAGCATACGCTCAAGGTTTATGCCGCTTGGGCAGAGCAGCGTCGTGAGCTCGTCGTAATCATCGGTGCCGACCTGACGCTGTCGACCATCGCCAGGATGACAGCGTCGGGAACTGGGACGCGGTTGCGGCCTTCTGCGAGGCAGTAGTATCGCGGAAAGAGGCGGCGGAGCGCGTGCGTGAGGAGAGTTTCCTCGACGACGTGAACCGCGGAACGTCCTCCCCGAGGGGGGGACGATATAAAAGGGTTGAGGTATAAAATGCATACAATTCACCACCCCTTATCTTACCTGTAGGTGTCGTAAACGACGACTAAAGATTTAAATATGCATATAAGATCTATGCAAAAGAGGGAAGACTCGAATTAAAACCCGTCTGATCAGTGTGGTAAGACAATGTTCCTCTTATTGTGCGGGAAGTCCAGCAGTGGAAGGTGTAAGAGCTGTAATGATGATGAATGACTGATTATTTTTATTTTATTTCATTCGTTCACTTAATTTTATGTATATTACTCACGTAAATCTCTGAAATTGTTACGGAATTGAATGGTAAATATACCTGCATTAGTTGGTGCGGCATAACCTATTTATTGCTTATAGTCTCAGGCAAGCTGTGGTCCAAATTCGATTGTACTCAATATTTCACTAGTGGATTCCTACGGTTTGAATATGCTAAAATGCTTGTCGTAGATGGCTTTGAAAATTAAGATATGAGTAAAAGCATGACATAATTAATAAGATTTATTTAGTTTTTCTAATTCCTGTTATTCTTGAGCAGAACAATACAGAGGCTAAAAAGCTATATATTCCAACAAACTTATCAACAACCTTATCCTAACTAATACTATAAATGCGAAAATGAGTTCATTTGATTGTTTGTTAAACTTTAACGCCTAAACCACTGAACTGATTTTAAATTTCTTTCAGTAATGGAAAGTAGGTATGCAAACGATACATCGATGTTTCAATAAAAAAACATCGATGCTTGCCATCGATGTTCACTATTGTAAAACATCGATGAATCGATGTTATTTTATACGATGTTTTGACATCGATGTTTTGCCTGCATGATTTAATATGTACCTATGGTACTTCCAGTAGAGCCGACGTAACAGTTTAGGTACTCTGTTTCTAAATAACTAAAAAAAAACTCACAACAACACAAATGTTGGTGTTTGTGTAAAAAAATATGCTTGATTTGACCTAAAAAAAAGCTCATCGTATAGATCTCTAAAAAATCGATGTTTTTAGGGCGATTTTCTGTACATTGATGGAAAGCCATCATGTCAGCGAATAACATAGGTTATATTTTGTACCACTATTCTTAGGGGAACGAGATATATACGTGTACGAAACCACAAGCGTTTGATAGTAAAGAGTAAAATGTCTTCATTAGAATATTATTGAGATTTATTTATCACTTTTTGATGCGGATTATTTAATATTGATAAAATCAATACTTCACCACTTTTTCCTTAAAGGTGTAACCAATGCGTGACAATCCGATACGTAAGTTTCGTAGTTCGTTTACGTAGGTTCGAGACCAGCAGTGGGACGCATTTGAGGTGAAATAATTATGGTCTGGCCATACCCCGTTCTATCATCGCTACGATACAAAATCGTAACAAATGTTCGTACATTGAATTTGCCCGGTGGGTTTGTCTTTTCAATAACTTAACAACGCTCTCATGTGATCGACCTCCCTATAGGTAGCAGACTAATCGTTGGTTCTATCGCCGCCGATCAACTGCGGTGTCGGTTATTTGCCGTCTACCCAACTGTATTCTAAACTTTCTGCAGATAAACTGCGTCATAACTATATAATATATTTATCCCACTCAGAATTATGTTTACTGAATCCTGACTCCTTATAACATTATAATGAGTAACGACGAAGCAATGTATTAAATCCATTCTATACTAATACGTAAATCTGAAGAGTTTGTTTGTATGAAAGCACTAATCTCAGGAACTACTGCTCCGATTTGAAATATTCTTTCAGTGTTAGATAGCCCATTTATCGAGGAAGGCTATAGGCTATATATCATCACGCTAAGACCTACAGGAGCGGAGCACCGATGAAGAATGTTTCAAAATACGTTTTTTTTTCTTTTGAGAGCTTCCGCTGTGTAAACGACTATTTTTTGCAAAAATCATGTGTGACAGAATCGTATGCGGACAAAGTCGCGAGCGGAACCTACTTATCAATATAACTTGAAGATAATGTGCTGAAATCGCGGATAAACCTAGTTAAAAACCAATACATTTATATCGTGTAGCTTTCAATACGACTTCGCAAAAAAGTCGGCATGCACAGTCCCGCGTATGATTTAGTCACGGTAAAGTGTCTTACCGGGTGAAATGTTGCCCAAGTTGACGACAAGCTGTGAATACTAAAGAGCCGTGTAAATTGTTGTTTTTCATATTTATATCGGTAAGTTTGAGAGTTGGGTTCGGCAGTTCCCAAGCGGACGTGTCGGGAATTACCCACGTAAATTATGATCCAAGTTTTTGTTCGAATAAACATTTGGGAGTAGGTGATTAGTTATTGTAGTGAAAATGTTAGTGGATTTCGGGTAAAGTCTGTTAGATGTTTATCTATTAATATAATACGGCCAAATAGTTTGTTATTTATCTTGTATTTTATAAAACATCTTCAATCTAAATTGGGCAACATAAATAGCTCACCATCTCACGCTGGCTAGACGGATTGATACAGATATACACATGTCTACTGTTTTCTTACTTTGAATTGAGCTAGCTAGTTTTCTTTAGTTATGTGTTGTAATTCTCGAAGAGGTGATACATTCTGTTCTTTCGCCGTCTCCCCATTTAATTATACGTTCAAAAATTTAATATAGCCTTTGAATTCACAAAAAAAAAACATAGTTTATCGATTTATAAAATTATAAGATCTATCAAAAGTTAGATGTGCAATCTTACGTTCCAATCTAATCTAGTATGAGAAATTAGAAAGACTCATCTTTTCTTGGTTAAGGTGAAATATTCCGCACTAATGACTTAATACGTCGTGTTTGCGGGGATGGAAATCACAAAACTCTATTGGAAGGTTATTATTTACACTACTACACCATCTGTGCAGTGAAATAAATGTCTTCTTTGCAATCGCCTTGTCACATGCTTTCTGGCTTACACACAATACCACTATCAAGTTGAATACTATGGTATAGTTAATGTAGCATAATTTTCAATCCAAAAAACAAAGAATTTTACTCTGCTGTTGCCTTTATATTTATTATTTAATTTCATTTTCATTAAATTAATCTTCTTCTACATCATCATTATTATCATCGCAGCCTATATACGTCCCACTGTCGGGTTCGAGTCTCCTCCATAATTTGAGGCAAATTGACCTACAATACCATATATAGGATTGATATAAGGTTTTATTTTGAGTTTTCCTTCTCTTATATAGATTTTATCTGCATATCATATTCAGTAATCGTCTTCTACGAAATCTAGAGGAAAGTTAGGGAGTGGTGACATGTATTCTGTATTCAACACACGGAGATTTCTGCACTTGTAAGTTAATTATCCGCTAGCTTTGCTAGTCATACTTAAATAATAATTAGAAAAATAAAATCCTTTTTCCTATTGCATGATATAATTACTAACTATACCAAATGCCATTAGAATCTGTCTAGACGTTGAAGATGTTTAAATGCTTAATATTAAACAAATATACTTTCTCCTTTACAATATCATTACATTCAGCATCGTAGAAGGATAAGCCCGTTGTCATTCTGATGACTGCAGAATAATAGCTAACTATTTAATGTGTCTAGACTCCATTGAAGTATAGCCGGAGTCTTTAACTTATCAATAATTTGCTTTACGTTTGCATTTGGATTAATCTTTCAAAAGCTTAACTTAATAATACTTATCATTTTAATTATATTCATTTAAACAAAACAGTTACGTAAAAATTGAAGATATATTTTATTCTCGAAAAATTTGATTTCGGAATTATTTAATCATTTCTGGCGTTATTAAGTACATAAAACTGTCTCATAAATTATGACGTTTAATATATCTGATATTACAGACGAAAAACGGCGGCGTGATATTAAAACGTGAATGTAGATATCACGTTTGTGAGATATTTAAAAGTTAGCGTAATATCTTTTTAAGCTAGGCGTTTTTTAATAGTGTCACATCTTTATCATCAAAAGAGTAGGTAAATGTGCATAACACTTTGTCTTAGGGCCACACTGTTAATATTCTTGTGTCTACAGCCAACAGTATTGAGTTGAGGTGCTAAGTTATCTGGAACTTGGGCTACATTACTCCTCTGACTTGTTCAGAGACCTTATTTAACAATTTGGATCTATTAGAAATTAGTAGAAATGAAACTCTATACCAACATGTCTGACCAGCATGGTATAGTAGGTCAAATTCCCTCCTATTATGGAGGAAGCCCGAGCCTAACAGTGGAACGCGTGTGCGCTGCGATGATGATGATGAATAAAACGATTGGTGATGAAGCCAATAGTGTTTGCCTGTGGTGGGTTTTGGTGATGCCTTTAATATCACCGAATCTCATTGCATGCATTCACATTACCTTTACTTTGTTCACGGAAGGCAGCTGCCTCATAAAAATCCATAAGTATCTGATTTACCATCAGGTCTGTTGTTTACTCGTTTACCACCTACAGGAATTAAAAAAAAAACAAGCAAAGGAATATTTTATTGCAAAAATAATACTGATTCAGGCAATGAACACGGGACTGGCAGATATCGGTCTGCAATCCCATACTTGTATCGTTAGACTAACGAGAACAATATTTTTAAACTCCATCCATTAGCCTCCCAACGTCCATTTTTATTCGTGGCCATTAAGGACTATATTCCTTTCTTCGGGTATCATTATAAGATACCCGAAGAAAGGGATATAGTCCTTAATAGCCGCATTAATAGTGGTGCTTTTTAGTTTTACTGCCTTTGATGGCAGATGAGCAAGTAGTCCACCTGATGGTAACTGACGTGCATATGAGTTCAGTAACGCCAGAGACACAAATGATTGCCTACCGTAAAAGGGAAGATTAGGGGGAATGGACGCAGAAAAAGGCAAGAAGAGAAAGGATTTATAATGCCGGTTCTTATTCAATTTATCCATATTATGAGTTGCCGCGGCGAACGTTATTACGTATGCTCCTGGTTCTTTTTTAGACGATTTTTAAAAGCTTTTATTTAACTTGCCCTGTTAGTATGTTAGTATGGAACAAATCTTGCGAGTTAAATTAAGAACTACTTCCTGTCGTTAGATTAGGTTGAAATTTGGTTTACTTACGTAACTTCGGTGACAATGCATTAATATGGTACCATGAAGTTGGTGTCAAGATGGCGTCGGAAGGTGATCATATTAACTCCTAAATTAAACGAGATAAAACCGTCGAGTTTCTACTCGTTTGAATAGTCTTGACAAGCAGCATTTAAATAAAAGCTTTTTTATTTTTTTTTTAATTAATATATTTAATGATACCCACGGCTAAGAATTACAAGGTGAATTGTTTCTATTTATGGTATTAAACTTTCATTGAACTCGACTCAAATACGTCCCACTGTTGGACTCGAGCCTCCTTCACAATGGGAGGAAAATTAACCTACCATACCACACAGATCAGACGTGTTGATATAGAGTTAAAATTTCTCCTTTTCTCACAAATATTGTATGCATATTATACCCCTTAGGGCCTTAGTCGTCTTTTTCAACACCCACGGGTAAGATAGAGATTAGTGAAATGTATTCACACTTCGTCACCACACGGAAATGTTTGGTATATTAACAAATAATTTATGAGTATCCACTACTTTTTGATGTATTATGAGAATGAAAAAAATATTCTTAAGCATTTCGTTTTATCTCTTACACATGACTTATAATATGGCTTATGCATCATCCCGTAAGCTCAAATTTTTATTTACCAACCCCCTTGATATTTTTTACTGCAGTGATAAAAGTACTGTCACTTCAATCAATGGGTGTTTCGTTGTTCATTCATAAGTTGTTCTGACTTTTGTAAAGTACGTTTTGTAGATTATAGTGTCAGAAAAAAATATTTCTTATGTCATACTATTTACAATACGTTTTTTGTAATCGAGTATTGTTAGATTTATTTATTAGAAGTATAAAATGAACATTATAAAGATAAAGCTTCTAAATTAATCCCATTATAATTTACACTATATGTTTTAATAAAATCAACTTTAAAAGCATTTGCTGCCTCTACAACTGGCTTTTCACTTTGCTATTCACGAACTACATATGAAGAATTAAATATCTTTAAATCTGTTAATTGACACAAATGATTCACCCACGCCATTTTATATAAATATCTTCAAAGAATAAGTTGATGGACCGGATAAGAATTTGCGATTTGTCTTATTTTTTGTTGTTTTCCGTTTTTTACAAATTGATTCCGTATTTAACTTTTTCTAGTACTCTATAGTAGCAGCTACAAATACTAGTACTCTTTACATTGTTCATAGGTGTTCTAAAAGACAAAAGATTTATATCGACCTGGCCAACTCTGTCTCATGGCGTCTAGTCAACAATTACATGCAGCATCATGAAAGAGGAGTACCTACATTACATATTACATCAATCCCGAGTAAATGGGATAAGAGGGTGATGATGATGATGATTTTACTTTTTTAGTATTAAGTATATAAAACTTATGCCCCGTGGTGACGAAGTAAGAATGCAATTCACCACTCCCTATCTTGCCCGTGGATGTCGTAAAAGATGACTATGGGATATAATATCCCATATATCATTTCCATAAACATTATAATATAATAATAATAATAATTTATTTATTTTTCTGACACAAAGGTACTTACGAGCTAATTTCTGTAATTTTACAAATTCTTACTAGTTTATAGCCTTTGTGAGAGACTGGTATCTGCACTAAGATAAAAATCCTGTCTGACAGATTACCAGGCCCCCCCTTACAACAGTCATCATAATTATATCATCTTAGTTTAAGAAATAAGCGGTAAGTAGTGCGAATTTGATAATACTTAAAAGATAAAAGGTAAGTTGTACCTATATGTGTGTGTGTGTGTGTGTATGTGTGTGTGCGTGTGAGAGAGAGAGAATGCGTGTGTGATATACTCACACTGAATTTAACCCCCTTGGGAATATAATTGTTAACCAGATGTCATCAGATACAGATGGCCCATATCAAAGTAGTACTCGACTAGAGTATTAATTAACATTAAATTTACTTAATTCTATTACATTCAGCCGGAAGCCTAACTTTCTGAGGGTATTTGCGTGCGGTGAGTTTTAGTGATGCCTTTAGTATCAGCGAACCTCATTGCACGCATTCACACTCCCTTCACTTTCTTCGCGGTAGGCAGCGGTCTTGCAAAGGCCCATGAGCGGCAGCAACACTTACCATCAGGTGTACTACAACTAGTCAATGTCACTTCATATCTCCCGCACTGCAGAGGAGGGAAGTGGAATCAATCTCTTCCAACTCCTCCTGTTTTAATTTTTTTTGTTAAATTTGTTGTAGGCTCTAAGACAATTATAGTCATTTCCCGGGACTACCTGAGGGTCAAACCTCGTTGTGATCTATGGACACCACTGTGGATCCTGGCTTACAGAAGTTACAATGGTGATAATGTGTAATAGAATCATGCCGAAAAAAGCTTAATCCGTAAATGGGTTAGAACAGATTGCCTGTAGATGTGGGCTCAAGTCCTGCATATCATGATATTTTTTTGTTTAGAAGTAATTTTATTAAAGCAGCATTATACATAATTTTCATCATCATCTCAGTTCATATAGGTCCCACTGCTGGGCTCAGGTCTCCTCCACAGTGAGAGGGAAATTAACCTATACCACGATTGTTAGACGAGTTGGTACAGAATTTTATTTCGAGTTTGCCTTCTCTTGTATGAACGTTTTATGCGTGTTATATCCCTTAGTCATCTTTTACGACACCCACTGGTAAGAAAGGAAGTGTTGAATTATATTCTTACGTCGTCACTACGCGGAAGAATTTTAAATTGTAGTTTACTTCATAAAAAATATTCAATATTATATGACATTTCACTTATCGTAGAAGCAAATAGATACTAACATCATATACAGATAACGTACGACCGGTTACTCCTTTTTAAATCTGTTATCAGCTCACCAATATTGACATTTAGACAAAAGCTACACTTGTAATGAGGAGGCAATTGGGATTGGCGATCCCAGCTGGTATGTAAGTTTCCCAGGGAGTCACTACTTTGCACATTCCTAATAATCTCATTGCTAATATTTACGATTCCCACGGGAAAGTGAGGAATAATGAAACGTCGTAAACTTTTTTCATGATTCATTCTATTTTTTTAGTTACGCGTTGTAAATTTCTATTGGCAATGCGTATAATTGGAAATCCTTAAACCTGTGCTCTAGAGATTGAAGTTTTCGTTGTATAAAACGACTACTTACTAATAATCTAAGATTTTTTTTATTTTATATTTGCAAACGTTGTGTTTCTATTTGAAACAGGCTACTTATGATTTAACCGCAGCCAACCAAGTCGGGGATCATAGCAAAACGGCGTGTCTAATGCGACTATATGCGTGCATCTAATGATGAAACCTTTATATGTCCAGCACTGGCTTTTCAATGGACCACCCAGTGTAGGGTGGACCACCACGTGTACACCAACGTGTAGGGACCCACCTAGCATGTCATGTGCCTTAACTTCTCTATTAGTGAATGCTTTATGGTATTAAAGGTGTTCCTTTTGACTGGTGCAGGTATTGACGGGACATGGTTGCTTCGCCAAGTACCTGTACACGGTCGCTAGGAGGGAGAGCACACCATCCTGCCAGCACTGCGATTGCGCTGAGGACACGGCGCAGCACACGCCCGAGGTGTGTGCCGCGTGGGCAGAGCAGCGCCGTGAACTCACCGCAATCATCGGTGCCGACCTGACGCTGTCGGCCATCACTAGGGAGATGCTTGACAACGTCAGGAGCTGGGACGTGGTCGCCGCTTTCTGTGAGGTAGTCCTCTCATGAAAGGGAGGGATTACGGTGGGTTATGGGACCATGCGCCGTCCTTTCGTTGCCCCAGACGGAAAGGATGGCATATGCCAGCGCACCTGGTCAGCACCATAGCCCGCCCAAAAAAATATATTAAAGGCTCCACCGAAGCTTTTAGGAAATTTTTAAATATATAAAAAAAACTCTCATCGTTATCTCATTTCGGCTCAAATAAGTCCCATTGCTAAGCTCAAGCTTCCTCCATAATGAAAGGCAATTGACCTTACTATATAACGCTAATCAGACAATGGTATAGGATTTTTTTTTTGAGTTTTCCTTAGTCGTTTTTTACGATATCCACGAATAAGATAGGGGATAATGAATTGTATTGTTATTCCGTCACCTCACGGAAGTTGACTATATTACTCTGCTTATTATTCTGAAATTATGTATATATTTTCCTTTTTTATAATATAATGATGAAATATTCATGTGCCCGAACGCTGCCTTTTAAATGGACTACTCTGTGTGATGATGTAGTACCCCATCCCCCCAATTCTATCGAGTTTTTATTGATTAAATTGGCTTTAGAATGCCTAATAACATTAAAGTCTTATTCATCTAACCATAGATAAGAAAATTTTAAATTTATAATAATGTTACTCGGAAATTTAAATAATGTATCTTTTCTTTTCATCCATAAGGCAATCGTATAAAAACAATGTCTTTTAAATAATATTCATTAAGTTGAAATTGTATATTCGAGAACTAGGAGCTGTTATTTAATCTAATAAAAAAAATGTAATGCTGCAATTAGATAACCTTAAATATTACTCTGGCAATCTCGAAAAGTAAATGCGACCCTTTTGGTAAAGCAGTGGTTTTCTTTATTTCGACTTTAATTTGATTCAGGGGCTGTACGCCTCTAAATCAGATTAAATTATGAATAAGTGGCGCATTAAGCGCAAATGGCACGCTGCTACCTCGCTTGTTATATATTTTTGAGTTGGTATCTCATTTAGTTTTAGTAAAATTTGTTCTTAGATATTGTAATATAGCGTAAAAATGTAGGCTTAAAAATAAGTCTCTGATTGATTAAATCGAATGCATATATGAAATAACTTAACTGACTTTTATAAATAAACAATAAGTAAGTTGTGTTTATGTAAAAAGTAATTTCCAAAATTTTCTTCTTCATCTTCTGATCTCATTTACTTTCCACTTTTGGGCTCGGGCTTGATTCCCATTGAAGTAGAAATCGAGTTACGACCGCCACGCTGGTCAGTTGGCATAGGGTATCACGCAGAGTTTTCCTACGTTTGTTATCTACCTGCATATCATCAATCTTACTCAACTTTTCAACGTAAATTGTGTTTTTAGGTCTTCCACGTAAAAAAGAAACCTGTTTAAAAATAAAAATATGATGAAGGAGTTCAAACATTTCGATCATTCTTCTCAACAAAAAAAAAAAAGTTTGACAAATCGTTAGTTATTCGCTATTTGTAATAAAACTGATTATTAGAAATATCTGGTTGACCGAGCTTCGCTCGGAATATTTTTGTTGTATTTTTGTCGAATTTACTTGAATATATATTTATTAATAAAAAATATAAATTAAATTTTGAAAAAATAAAAAATATCAAAAAGAGATTAATAATAACACCGAGATTCAATCCGACGCTGTATGAATGCCAAAACAAAACAAAAAACTGGATGACTTCCCAACTGAGCTATCATCACTCACGACGTCAACAGCGAAATTTGAATCCATATTCTATTGACATTTTATGTAATTGTATTGATTAGCTAAAAACACCGAAAAAGCAACATTTTCTAGAAATAAAACATAGTAGCAAGCAAGTATAGCTAGATCGATTTTATGGCCCCGAAATCTCTAGTATGCCAAATTTCATGAAAATCGTTGAAGCCGTTTCCGAGATCCTGAATATATATATATAGGTATAGATATACAAGATATGCTCGTTTAAAGATATAAGATTTAAAAAGGCATACTTATAAATAACTATTATTTTTTGTAACAAAAAATAACTAGACATTGTGTTTTTAATTCACATATTCACACATTCAATGTTATATGTTCTTCTAATAAATAAATTTCAGAATTATCTAAGGAACTTGGCACCTATTTTATATCTTAAGTCTTTGGTCGGTGAACTGTACAACCACCCCATAATTATTAAACATATTCTACTTCAGTCGTAGCTTAAATTTATTTACTCAAATTACAAAGCTTAAAGTGCAACCTTATACGTAGGGTATGCCACTGTGGCACTTTCAGTACCGGCTTGGTGGCCTCGAAGAACCGAACACTGAATCAAGGGCTCCAGTCGCGCTGCTTAGTGGACGATGACCTTTCGGCCAGCGTCTTTATGTCCGACGGCCACCTCGCCAAGCGATTCCCTGTCGTCCTCCTAACGTATTGATGCACCCCCCGGGAAAGTCCTGCGAGCATCTTTGTCTCCAGGATCCACGAGGAAGTTCCAGCCGACACATACGCTGCTTCAGCCGCTACTGCACGGTAACCGCAAATGACTATGAACACCATAATAGAACATAGTGGTCATCACAGGAGAATACGGAGTCGGAAGATCAGAGATCTCGCCTACATGTTTGCGCCATACAATGCTATCTACAGGACTAGGTTCTCCCACGTTCGATATGTCAAGCACTGGTGCTTGGGTCTGGACCCATATATATCGTCTTAATCTCAATGCTGATCGGGATGGAGTTCACGACGCTCGAGGTGCTGGCGATTGGATCATTGCGGGGCCGATGGAACAATTGGGCCTCCTTCTTATTCAGGGCCACCGTAAATCTCAGAGCCTCCATCCGCCTAACCATCTCCTCAGTGCCGAGAAACCAAGCGTGTCACCTCTTCTAGTGTCCTGGCTCGGGCTGTGACGAACATATTCGATTTAACACCCTGCCGCGTCTCTAGATTATTTGCAAGTGACATATAATTTGCTTTATGAATGTTTGATATACGAATACTCAAAAAAAAAACGAAGCTGCATCTGTGGTTGCAATATAATTAAAAATATATGATGTTAAATAACAACAAGAGCTGTTTTGAACTCTGTGTGTGTATTTTATTATAAAAGGCTTCAATTATGATATTCGAGCTTTTTACTAATAAGGCAACTGTATAGCTATAAAACCCCTTTGTTTAACTATAATTGCTATTATTGTACCGAATATTCACAGTGATGCTTATTGAAATTCAAAGGGTACAATCAAGCTAACATCTTGATTTAAATAATAATTCATAACGATATTATAATATTCAATCTTCAATTTCAATATTTTTATATTACCTATATCTTTAAACGAGCAATTCTTGTAAATATATATATTTTCAGGATCTCGGAAACGGCTCCAACGATTTTGTTGAAACATGGCATACTAGAGGATTCGGGCCCAAAAAATCGATCTAGCTATGTTTTATGTATAGAAAATGTTGTTTTGTCAGTGTTTTTGGCAGACAATATAATGACATTAAATTTTAAAAGAATATGAATTCAAATTTTGCCATCAATGTCATGAGTTACGATAGCTCAGTGGCGAAGTAGTCTGGTTTCGTATTATTTTTGACATCGCCGACAAACGGCGTCGGATCGAATCTCGGTGTTATTATTATTCTCTTTTTGTAATTTTTTTATATAATTTTCATTATTTATTTTTTTATTTTTTATTAATATATATCTAAATAAATGCTACAAAAATACTCCGAGCGAAGCTCGGTCAACCTGATATTTAGATTTATTAACGACTTGATATAATATAACATTATTTTCAATTTCATAATATTTCAACGTTAAAACGCGTGCTTGTAGAAATTGTTTAACTTTTAAAAGGTGTATTTATCGTCAGTTTATGTAACTTATTAAGTCGTTCTAAAAAAACTGCTAGTGGGTAAGAACTGTAGACCTTGGAGGATTAGCGCGATTGTATAAGCGCGGAGTGTTAGCGTGATTGCTACTAGGTTTTAGTTCTTGATCATAGTTAAGACAGAAGTGAAATTTAATAACACTAGCTTTTATTGAGCTTAAAACGTAACAAAGTTTCTCATCTGCCAATAGATAAGAAAATTAAACACCGAGAATCAATGAAAACCATTCTTGAGTTTTATTTTTATATATGTAATATCAGCGCCCTGCAGTTTCACCCGCAGTTCCTCTCCCCATGGGAATATCGGGATAAATTATAGCCTATGTGTTATTCTGATATATAAGCTATATTATTGTGAAGTTTCATCAAAATCCAGTCAGTAGTTTTTGCGTGAAAGAGCAACAAACATCTTCATATCTTCACATCCTCACGTACATACTCACAAACTTTCGCGTTTATAATACTACTACGAGGATAAGGACTAGTAAGGATTTCTTGTGTATGGGTGTATGTCACTAAACTCCTCCTAAATGGGTGGACCGATGTTGATGAATTTTTTTTGTGTGTTCAAGGGGATTCAAGGATGGTTTAGATACACAATTGGACTCGGTAGGTGGCGCTGCTGTCGATGTCAAGGAGAATTATATTTATTTTATTTGAACAGAACAACGTCCGTTGGGTCAGCTAGTCTTAGTAAAATAGAATTTTTGTAAAAATAAATATAATATTTTTTTATTCCAAATTTTCTGTGAGCTGATGAAGAACGAGTACAATTTACTACCCGCTCTCTTATCCATTAATATAGTAAAAAAAGGTTGAGGGATATGCAGATACCATCATTGTTAGAGAAGAGTAAAAAAAGTGATATAGAGACCAATATCAACGCTTCTGATAAGCATGGTATAATAGCTCTATATCCCTTCCATCTTGGAGGTCGGAGATCTAAGTCCAGAACCCAGGAGAGGAACTTATAGTAGATAAGGTTTTGACTTTAAATTGAAATGAACCATCCCTAATTCACATTTTATTCTTGTTTAGTTACCATACGAATGTTTTACTCTTTATATACAAAATACACCACTAAAATGTATTCTAAGTATTTCAAAAGTGGCTTTCTTTCATGGTCACAATTTAAGGATCTTTATCTGAGTCACGTCGGCACTTTCCCGGAAGGAAGCAATCTAGCAACAAGCCTCCTTGTTCTTTTCTTTGTTCACTACTAAAATAGTGACTTTGAACATTATTTGTGGTTACAATGTTTGGCAAGTCTTCTTAAAAATTTTTCACTTTCAAAATAAGTGTTCGTTTATTTTAAACTTCTCGCTAAAGAATACCTACGTTTCTAATTTTATAAACATACTAGCAAATCGCCCTCGCTTTGCTTCGGTTTCAGTCGCCTTACCCGCGTAGTTTCCGTTCCCGTGGGAATACCGGGATAAAATATAGCTTATATTACTCCCTGATAACTGTATTATAGCTTTCCATCGGTGAAAGAATTTTTGAAATCTGTTCCGTGGTTTAAGCGTGAAAGCGTAACAAACAAACAAACTTAATTTCGCATTTATAATCTTAAGTAAGGACAATTCAGTTAACTTTACTAATAATATCCACAATTGAAACTCTTTAACTTGCACAAAGATATCCCTCATGTAGCTATTTAGAATACTACACCATCCATACAATTTGGCGCATGTATACATATGTAGTTATACTACTACATACTATGCGTTTCAAATAAGAATAGGTTCGACTTCTCGCCTTGTTGTGACGTCATAGCTGTCAATTTGAATCAATTCAATATAACGAATAAAATATCGATATTTCGATATATTTCTGCATAACCACTCTTTGAACTTCGCTCCTTGCGGTGTTCCCGTGATAAGCTGGGGTTAGTGATAACTTATCATCAATTTTGTGCCAGCATTTTTCCTAAAACACCAAAATTTGCGGGATTCCCATGATGAGCTTTTTTAAGCCACTCAGTGTAAATAATGTACAGTAGATTAAGTTTACAGTGATTTTGTAGAATAATATCGACCCTAATTCATTTAGACGGTTTTTCACATTCGAGTAGCTGATACTCAGTACAACAACAAAACTATTAATGGTACGCAAATAAGGTTTCTTTTTAATTAAAAAGATGTTTTTATTTCAGTAATCAATTATTATACTATCGATTCTGAACTCCCTGTGCAAATTTGTGCACCATTAGAATAAATATCCTGTATCTATGAATATGTGAGGCACATGTTATAACTATATACTACATATATGATACTACTGACTATTAAAATATAGGCCCAGGCTTAGTTTAGATTCCAGAATTGCCACGAATCTAGCCGAGGTCGCGGGTGACTGAACCGGGGATTTTAGTCCGTCATCCACAGAGAGACTGACCGCGTGACAGCGTGCAACGTCCTGAACGTCGAGAGGAGAGGGTACCCCCTCAGAGTATTCCGTCGGGCCGACCACTGAGGACAAGGAACTCGGTACCGGTGGTCGGCCCAACGACTAAGGCGACGTGCTACGGGAGAGGTTATGAGGTGCGCGCCGCCCCTCTGTCGCCCCGGATGGAGCCGGGAGGCGGGAGGGCTGACCATTGCCCTCCCCCTTAAAAAAAGGGCTGTTATTTGTGTGATTCATAATTTATTATTCTGAGTCTGGGTAATATTTGCTCTTGTCTACAAGGACATAAATTACAACCAGACTAGGAACGGATAAATATTTAATGACTTTCATTTCAAAAGAACGGACGTCTTCTCAGTCTCTATATGTATCCTTCCTCCTCCTTCATTAGCCTCCTTCACATATAGTAAATTAGTCTACTTGATCATACAGGCTAAATAGGTTGCCATAGGGCTCTGAAAGGGCTGGTGTTCATTATATTTTACTCCATTACCAGACGGAACAGCATAACATAAAAATCTAGACTAGATGATTATACATACGACTAATTACTTGTAGAATTTTATTCAGATATTAATGAAACCTATTCATATCAAATACCCTCTTAAATTTTTTGAAGTCCCTAAGTTTTTCCAAACCATAAGTAATGATTTTACGATGTTATTCTAAATTATGAGTTATCTCAGATCACATAATAACTACTTTACGAATTTTATCGTGTTTGTATTTGATTTTTGATTGCCCAACGCTTCGAACACTTTGCAGCATTCATGGTAACGGTCACGGTCATTCACCTAATTTTTTCATATAGAATCATTTTCTTCTTATACTGGCAGTAAATTTGTACTAAAATACTAAAATGTGGATCAAAATTTAATAAATTTAAAAACTAATTTTCTGTATCGGGTATATAATTATAAATGTCTGTAATAACGATGACTTGTTGAACGTGAGACATCTTAGTCCGCCCGTGACCATGAATGCTGTAAAGTGTTCGAAACTTCGGGCAATCAAAAATCAAATACAAACGCGATAAAATACGTAAAGTAGTTTTATTTAAAATGCTCGCGTAAACGTCAGAAATCATCACATAATAAGCTTAAATACTGAGGTCAGTTATTCATTCCACTTTCTTTAAGAACTCTTTTTTCATAGTGTCAACTAAAATTAATTAATGCAAATAAATGTAAAGCTATGATGGTGGTAAGAAGAATTTCACTGTCTCTTTAATTTTAAATACTATTATTTATTTTACTAACATTATTTGACTAGTTGCGATTGAAAATTTAAAGAGTGAATGCCGTTCTGGACATCTGATGATACGGATTAAAATATTTAAGTATGAAGGCTTTAAGGATAAGGGAAGATCGAGAAAAGGATAGATGGATTGAGTGAAGTATGACATGGATGGAAAGGGAGTGAACGTAGAGATGACATCTGATTGGTTTTTATGAAAGGAGAGGACATATAGCATTTAACCCAATTAATTGAAATAAGGACAGGGTCATGATGATATTTTTATAACGTTCTTTTTTTAATTTATAGCTATTATTTTAAATTTTACCGTCTAAAAGAATATAGGTGATCTTTAACAACTTTATTTTGATTTTTATGAAATGGAATTTGGCAAAAAATTATTAATTTGGTGACTTGTACATGAAACTTATTCCGTGTTGTGACGAAGTAAGAATAAAATTCAATACCCCTTCTCTTACCCATGGGTGTTGTAAAAGATAACTAAGGGATACAATATAAACATAAAATTAAGGAACACTTGAAATTATACCCTATACCAACACGTCTGACCAGCGTAGTATAGTAGGTCAATTTCCCTCTCATTGTGGAGGAGACTCGAGCCCAGTAATGATGTATATGAGCCGAGATAATGATTAAAAAGTGTTCTTTTCTGAGTCTTCGTTGAACATTTTGTCAGTAATAAAAAAAACATTCTATAGTAACTCATTTTCTTAGTCAGTTAAAGTATAGCACTAGCTTATATATAGCACTTAGATAATCTAATTTTGTTATCTCTAACATATGTATTTAAGTATTTTTAAGTTATTTTTGTTTGCCGGCGGCTGGAGAGGTGCCAGCGCGAGTACCTGCACCTGATGCCGCCCTAACAGAGGCTGCGGGTGACCGGACCTTGGATTTAGTCCGAGCACCCGCGGAGAGGAAAACCTCGCGACGGCGATCGGCGTCCACGTATTTTGAGCTAACGCTAACTTTAACCTAAGACTTTGTTTACGTAGAAGGTGAAAATATTTTTTAATAATACAATTCTATCACACATGATTTTAGCCGTTTACGCAGCGCTGCTCCTGTTAGTCCTAGCGATATTATATAGCCTATATATAGCCTTCCTCGATAGAAGCGCTATCTAACACTGAAAGAAATTTTCAAATCGGACCAAGTGTTCCTGAGATTAGCGCGTTCAAACAAACAAAACTCTTCAGCTTTATGTCTTTATATATATATATATATATTTCTTGTGTGCGTGTGTGTCACTGAACTCCTCCTAAACGGCTGTACTGACGAAATTTTTTGTGCACGTTCAAGGGGATTCGAGAATGGTTTAGATTCACAATTGGACTCGGTATGTGGCGCTTCTTTGAATAGAACAACGTCTGTTGGATCAGCTAGTATTAATATAGATTTCTTGTACACGTGTGTATGTCACTGAACTCCTAAATGGCTGGACCGATGTTGGTGAAATTTTTGTGTATGTTCAAAGGGATTCTAGAATGGTTTAGATTTACAATTGGACCCGGTAGGTGGCGCTGCTGTCGATTTCAAGGAGAATTCCTTTTAATTTAAATTTTGAGATTTAAACAGAACAACGTCTGTTGGGCCAGCTAATTTATTATAATATCCAATAAACTTATGTTGCATATTATATTAAATAAAATACATATCTGAGAAATAAATATTCAATATTATTTTATTGACCTTTTTTCTTAGGGGCGTTCTAATATTATTTTTTGTTTGTTCAGTGCTCAATATAAAACATTCGAAATACTATTAAGTAAGTTTCTTAATATGTAAAAGCCAAGTCAGTATGGAAAGGAGGCAAGATCTACAGTAGCGACAACATATCGAACAGTTTAGGATGTCTTTCCAATAGTTGAACTGATGATTTAGTGAAAGTTACGGAGATCCGATGGACTAAAAATGCTTTCGGAAGAACCTCCATATTCAGCAGTGGATGATAGACGTGGCACATAGCTATCATTATCATTTCTATCTTTCATTTCTAATGCGTAAAGATCAATCAATCACTTCTATCATAGAACTGATTTTGCGACGGCGACCTGCGTCACAGTAGGGGATGTCGACGGGAGAGGGTACTCCCTCGGGGTATTCCGTCGGGCTGACCACTGAAGTCAAGGAACTCTGCACCGGTGGTTAGCCTAACGACGAAGGCGACGTGCTATACGGGTGGGTTACGGGTGTGCATCCTTACGACTGTCTATCGCCCCAGACGGAGTGGAGCGAGGAGGGCGCCGACCGTAACCCATCCCCAAAAAAAAAATCATAGAAGTGATTACAATTAAGTTAAAAGAAAAACATGCATTTTAAATCACAGAAATAAGCAAAATAGTTTGTCTGGAAGAAATTATATAATTTCTTCAAACGTAAAATATATTGTAAAAGTTGCTTCAAAACTCGGGTTCAGAAACGTTATAATTTTGTAATTAAAATAATTTAACTTTGATCTACCATTTTCAGCCAAAATCTCAATAAATAGATACTGGAAATAAAGGCCGCAGTAAATCCAGCCTATTGTTTAACACAAACTTTTGAGTCCCATTTCGTTGTCTAGATAATTTTGATAATACAAAAGCAAACTTTGGATAAACTTAAAGTTAGAATATTAAACGTATGTGTGTAACAATTGTACATTCAAGACAGTTTGAAAAATGAATAACTTTTATTCATCTCCACAAATATCGTTTCATCATCATCATCATCATCGCAGCCCACACACTTCTCACTGTTGGGTTCGGGCCTCCTCCACAATGGGATGGAATTTGACCTACTATACTATGCTGGTCAGATATGTTGATATAGGATTTTGTATCGAGTTTTCCTTCTCTTGCACAGATGTTATGTGCATATTATAACCTATAGTCGTCTTGTACGACATCCAAGGGCAAGATAGGGAGTGGTGAATAGTATTCTTACTCCGTCACCACACGGATAAAATTCACGGATAACAACACAAATATCGTTTACAGTTAAATTTTTGACAGTAAGTACAGTTGAATCAACATGGTTATACCATTAGTGGGAGACCTTTTTCTTGGGGTGGGTCAACGCAGCCGCCGCTCGGCTCCGTCCGGGCTGACAGAGGGGCAGCGCGCGGTCTCATAAACTACCCATAGCACGTCCTCTTCGTCGTTGAGCTGACACCGATACCGAGTTCCTTGTCCTCCGTGGTCGACCCAACAGAATACCCTACGGGGTACCTTCTCCTCTCGACGTTCAGGACGTTGGACGCCGTCGCGCGGTCAGTCTCTCTGTGGGTGACGGACTAAAATCCCCGGTCGGGTCATCCGCGACCTCGACTAAATTCGTGGCAGATCTAGAGTCTAAACTAAGCCTGGGCCTATATTTTAATAGTCAGTAGTATCATATATGTAGTATATAGTTATAATATGTGCCTCACATATTCATAGATACAGAATTTTTTTTCTAATGGTGCACAAATTTGCACAGGAAGTTCAGAATCGATAGTATAATAATTGATGCAAAGAAACCGTATTTGCGTACCATTAATGATTTTGTTGTTGTACTGAGTATCAGTTACACGAGTGTGAAAAACCGTCTAAATGAATTAGGATTGTGACAAAGTATCGATATTATTATTTAAAAATACCGATACTTATCCTTTTCGGACGATATATCGGTAATTTGATACTGACAAGAAAACATCGAGGGTCGATATTATTCTACAAAATCACTGTAAGCTTAATCTACTGTACATTATTTATATTACTTTTATGACTCCTTACGGGAAATTAATTATTTTTCTGTGAGTCTTAGGGCGTGACAGCCTTATTTTTTCTTTTTTTTTATGGGTGGGCTATGGTAAGCGCACGCGCAGTCCAGTCCGTCCGGGGCGACGAAAGAACGGCGCGTGGGCCCATAACCCACCCGTACCCACGTCACCTCGTTGTTGGGCCGACCACCGGAGCAGATGTAACTTATCCTCAGTGGTTGGCCCGACGGAATACCCCTTCGGGCAACCTCACCTCTCGACGTCCTGGGACGTCGGTCGCCGTCGCGCGGTCAGCCTCTCTGTGGGTGACGGACAATTCCCCGTTCCGAACACCCGCGGCCTCGGCTAAGCCTTGAGATTTTTTTTGGGGTACTATGCCAGAAATAACTGCCCTGCGTGGTGATTTAACCCCAGACCACCATTTGTACACTCAAATAAATATTTTCGAGTATAAGTAAAAATTGAAATAAAACCCGCTTAATTCGCTTAATTGGGACATTTGTTTATTTTTGCTATCATTATATAAATCTTGTACCGTATAGTGGGCCAGATATGGTCTGAAGAAGGATTTGCTTCTTAAAATATTGTATAGTTGCAATGTAAAAATGAAAATATGACATTATTTGTTCTTTTACATTGTTTTTGTTGAAAAAAAAAATGTGAAATTTACATATTAATTACATGCGTTTAATAATGGCAGTAATTTTATAAATTACATATATTTTTTAATATGTTGTTCCGTAGTGTATATAGAGGACATGAAATAAAACTTGATATCATCATCCATATTTCAGCCTTCATAAATCTCACTCTTGGGCTTTTTTTTGCGGTGGGCTGCTGAGACGTAAACGCGCACACCCGTAACCCACCCGCGACACGTCGCCTTCGTCGTTGGGCTGACCACCGTAACAGGTGACTTGACGTCAGTAGTCGGCCCGACCAAAAATAAATATAGACTATTGTAATTATATTACGATATCATCATTAACCATATTTGTTAATTGTTTTACGGGTATTATTCCGCATTACCTGTGTATGTAATGGGTTAATGCTGTTTATTTTAATTGTAAGTGGTAATTAAATACAACGCACCCCATTTTATTTACTCTCCACTTGTTTATATTTACTTTGTTAATTAATTCAGGTTTAATTAGTCTGTCTTGCAAAATTATTTCCTCCTAAATTATCTCGTACAAGACAAACGAGGTTTCGAGGCCTTATGCGAGTAATTTGCGAAGCGTCGGCAGGTCCAAATAAAATATGCGTCGGTCTAATGAAAACTGTCTACATTGTTAACCTAGGTAGGGCTCCTTAACAACCCTTTTGGTTTTCACCTTAACGACTCCTAAACTAAGTAAGGAGTTTTAAATCATAACATATGTATGTACAATTATGTGCGTGATTTTAAATAAAGTTGTGAAGTTTATGCCGTAATAAGATTTATTATAAATCTGTCATTATGAAATTCGTAAAACCATTTTATCATCATCGTCGTAGCCCACATACGTCTCACTGTTGGGCTTTGGCCTACTCCACAATGAGAGGGAATTTGACTTACTGTACCATGTTGATCAGAGAGTATAGGGCTTCATTTCGAGTTTTCCTTCTCTTGCACAGATATTATGTGCATATTATATCCCTTAGTGGTCTTTTACGACATATACGGGTAAGAAAGGGTGGTGAATTGTACCCTTACTCTCTCATCATACGAAATTTAAAATCTATTTAATTTATAGTTATAATATTTACTTTCAAATATATACTTTCCTAAAATAGTTTTTTATGACTCAATAATAATAAATTTGACTCAAAAATATTGATTCAAGTAGAAATATAAAAGAAAACGTTGAATTAATGATGTTAAGTGAAGATGTAACCCGGGTCAGCATAAGTAGGCGTTAATGACGATTTTTCAAATATGACATATTGCCATGATTGATCGACGTAACCGTGCCGTGACCCAGCTGCTATATGACAAGTATTAGACTAACAATTTATTTCAATCTGCTTGCTTGCGAACATCGCCAGCTAATAATAATATGAAAAGACTTTTAACCAAAAACTCGTTTCACAATTTTGTGTAAAATCTCTAAAGATTATAATAGACATGTATTTCACATTCTAGTAATAGAATTTAACAAAGAAAGGACAAACAGTCCAGTTCGGTAGATCCAATTTCGAGAAAAAGATGAATCCAACTCGGTTGGGTAGCGTTCGGGAAACTTAAGAGGATCTTCACATCCAAAATATGATTGTGCCTGAAATCATAGGTCTACGACCAGTGTGTGTTACGTATTACCAGTGCTGACTTACAACACGGCAACGTAGTCCCTAAATGTAGGCCTCATCACCAAACTCAAAGTCGCCCAGCGTTCTATGGCGCGGACAATGCTCAGGATATGCTCAGGATTTCTCTGCAAAATAGAATCCAAAATAAGGTAATCCGTAGAGGAATGGGTGTAGCCGACATAGGATGAAGCATTAAGCTGAGATAGAACGCTGAAGTTGCAATGGGTAGGCCACATCGCTCGACGAACCGACCTTCGTTGGGGAAGAAAGGTTCTCGAGTGGCGACCGTGTATTGAACGACGTAGTTTAGGACGCCCCCAAGAAGAATACTCGATTGAAAACCCTATTCCATTATTCTAGGCTAATTTCTACTTAAGCTACGTATTCTATAGGAGTGTTTATAGTATTTATTCCGTGTGGTGATGCAGTACGAATACAATTCGCTACCGGCTCCCTTGCCCGTGGATACCGTAAAAGACGATTAAGGGATTAAATATGCATAATTGCATATAAGATATAGGTATGTATAAAAAGCAAAATTTGAAATGAAACCCTATACCAACATTCTACCGACTCTTTCACGGGGAGTTCTCCGAGGAACTGTTTGACTTAGTACCACCGTCACCGTTTTACCAACGTACCACTCGACACCGCAGCAGGGTTCATCCATTTCACCTGGGAACGATATGGTCTTCAACTGTACGTTTCCAGCGATCATTTCTCCCACGTACGTGCAGGCTCTGGAATGAACTACCTGCTGCTGTGTTTCCCGAGCGCTATGATCCTTCTTTAAACGAGGTTTAAGAAGAGCATTTACTTCACGGTAGGCAACGGCCTGGCTGTGCCCCTGGTATTGCAAAGGTCCATGTGCGCCAGCAACACTTACCATCAGGTGTGCTGCCTGCTCGTTTGCTACCATCGGCAATAAAAAAAAATGTCTGATCAGCATAGTTGGTCCACTACCATCCTATTGTGGTGGCGGCTAGAACCCTACAGTGGGACGTGTATGAGCTGAAATGAAGATGAATTAACATTGTTGAATGGTAAATAGCTACTTAAACAAAATATGATAGTTACAATTTTGTTGTGGAAGCACTGTTATTTGGCTTTGTAACAGTAAATTTTACATATCACTGCGTCATAAAATTTTAATACAAACGTTGCAAACTTGCTACTTTCTGCATTCGCTCGTAAAATGGGTAGTTAAGTTAAAATATTTAAGCCGAGTGTTAAGTATACTTTCTAGCCAAGTCCAATCTTATTTAATTTAGTTTTTTTTTTTTAATATATTATAATACCCCATTTATATCTCTCCATCCATAAGCTAAGTAATATCCTATGCTGAATAGGTCTTCTCAAGTAGATTAATATCAGAATCACACTTTTTTATAAAAAATAACTGGCATTCTTTATTCATATCAATCCATTGATTGAAGTGTGTGTTGAACGAGTAAGTTCTGTTGCAGATAAGCCTTTTCCAGAGGATAATTCCATAATCGCCACGCATTAAAAGTGGACGTTGAACGTGCCTACTTCCAAGTTGCCCAAAAGGTACTACCGCATGTTCTATTGAACAAACTTTAGCGGTTTTTTTACAAGTCTCACGGAAAAACAAGAGTGTTAAGTAACATATTATATTCTTCTCATTACCACTCAAGGTACTTCTTTTTCTTCACCTCATATTATATTTGATAATATCTTTGTCTTCATAGAGAAAATTTGAAAGTAGGGTAAATATTACAGAGATTAAAAGCTCTATAAGTAAATGTGTATAAAAAAGTGTTATTGGGTAAAAAAATAAATTAATAAAAAAAACCTTATAAAAACTATGTTGAAATTGCTTAGACATGTAGAAAGAATGGATGGAGCTATATTAAGAGCGATTATGTAAAACCATGTCACTTTTCGCATGGAATAGGTGAAGCATCACCAAGAATGCGGTTACTTATTATAATTATCGCGTATACAAAAAGATTATGAAAGGTATTTCAAGATTGTAGCAAATGAAAATACAGTCCCCGCACAACCGTCTACTAAATAGGCGTGAGTTGTATGTAATTTATTAGGATTTTGTCGTTGAGAAATTCTTAAGAACAAGCAATAGGATTATAGAACCAGATGGCTATTAACTTACCTCCTGTTACTTTGAAGTTTATTTTAAGGAAAAGTACGCGCTAAAGGAGTGTTACATCATACTTAAAAAAGTATAATTACTGAAACATTGGTCGTGGCCGTGTGGTGACGGAGTTACAATTCACCACACTCTCTCTTACCCGGGGGTGTCGTAAAAGACGACTAAGGGGTTAAATATGTATAAAACATCTATGCAGGAGAAGGAAAACTCGAAATAAAATCCTATAGCAACACGACTGACCATCGTGGTATAGAGGGCCAATTTCTCTCCTACTGTGGAAGAGACTTGGACTCAAAAGTACGACGTAAATAAGTTGAAATGATGATGATGATAATTGGTCGTTTGTCTACAGGCAAGATAGGGAGTGGTAAATTTTATTCTTATTCCGCCACCACAAGGATAATAATACCCACTTTAAATCTTGAATTCTATAAACAGGTTATTGTCATCAAATAAATCCAACTATGCCTATGTCTCTCTTCGTCATATTTATTATTTATCAGTTTATCGGCATGCACTGATGGTCATACACTTTCCAGAAAAGTAGCCCGCTCAAAAGCGAAGAAGGGAATACAGCAGGACCTGAGACCTCACGCGATATTGCTGCTGACCTTTGCTTGATGATTTCTCAATTATCTTCAGTAACCAATCAGGACAATGAGACAGTCTTATTTGTGTATTCTGCGATATTGCCTTTTTTCGTGTAATAATGCAATAAGCAAATAAATCCCTTAAAAAGTACCGAAACGATAATAATTTGTGTGGCTTTATTTTGTTATATCAAAACTTTTCACAATCAAACTTTTTTTAATATTTGAAAGTTCTTATCGTTAGATGGGCGCTTAATTTGAGACGGCTTGTACATTTATTTTGACTTTTAATATTATATGAATATTTTAAAAATATATCAACTTCGTCAAATATTTTAAATTTTCTTATTGACTTCAGAGTGATTTCCTGTAGCAATTAATGTCACAGCTAAGGTTTGAAATTATTTGCGAGACAGTGATCTCGCGGAAGAAGGCGGCGGATCGCCTGCGCGAGGAGCGCAGCCTCGATGAGGCGATCCGCCGCCGGCGACTGGGGCGGCGTAGGCGCGACTACATGCCGCCCTAGCCGAGGCCGCATGTGACGTGACCAGAGATTAGTCCGTCACCAGCCGAGAGGCAGACCGCGTGAGGAAAGACCGACGTCCTCCCCGAGGGGGGGGCCGTCGGTCGATGGGGGGTACTCCACGTAGGGGTATTCCGTCGGGCCGACCACTGATGACAAGTAACCCTGCTCCGGTGGTCGGCCCAACGACGAAGGCGACGTGGTTTTCATGTGTTCGTGTGGGCTGCGGGTGTTGCGTGCTTACGCCCCTCTGTCGCCCCGGACGGAGTGGTGCGAGGAGCACACCGACCGCGGCCCACCCCAAAAAAAAAGGTTTGAAATTGTTATTTTTTAACGCTATCCATACACATATATTGTTACTGCTCTCCGTGTGGTGTAGGATTAAGAATACAATTCACGTCCTCCTCTTGCTCGTGGATTTCTTAAAAGACGTCTAATCAATATAATATGCATATAATATCATCATAATTTCAGCCTATCGCCGTCCACTGCTGGATGTAGGCCTCTCTCATGTTACACCACAGAGTGCAGTCTTGTGCCGCCTGCATCCAACGACGCCTAGCAACTTTCTCCAAGTCGTTGATCCACCTAGTGGAAGGGCGTCCTAAACTGCGTCGTCCGATACGTGGTCGCCACTCGAGAACCTTTCTGCCCCAGCGGTAGTCAGTTCGTCGAGCGATGTGGCCTGCCCATTGCCACTTAGCATGCTGAGCGACTTTGAGCTTGCATATAATATATGTGCAAGAAAAAAAACTCGAACTAAAATTCTATACCAATATGTCTGACCAGCATGGTATAGTAAGTTAATTTCTCTCCTATTCGAGAGAAGGCTCGCATCCAGCAGCGGTATGAGCTGAGATGAATTACACGTGGACCAAAAGAAATTTAAAATCCTATATTCCTATCTTCTAACAGGAACAGTTGCTGAATAGTATACAAATAAATATTCGACACCATTTAAATCAGTAAACCAATAAGGCATATCTGATTGTGTTATAAATCATCATCATCATTTCAGCCTATAGCCGTCCACTGCTGGACGTAGGCCTTCCTCATGTTGCGCCACAATGTGCGGTCCTGTGCCGCCTGCATACAACGACGCCCAGCAACTTTCACTAGGTCATCGGTCCACCTAGTGGGGGGGCGTCCTACACTGCGTCATCCAATACGTGGTCGCCACTCGAGAACCTTTCTTCCCCAGCGGTTGTCGGTTCGTCGAGCGATGTGGCCTGCCCATTGCCACTTCAGCGTGCTAATTCTTCGTGCTATGTCGGTTACACCCGTTCTTCTGCGGATTTCCGTATTTCGGATTCTATCTCGCAGAGAAATCCCGAGCATAGCCCGCTCCATAGCACGCTGAGCGACTTTGAGCCTTGATATAAGGCCTACATTTAGGGACCACGTTTCCGTGCCGTAAGTCATCACTGGTAACACACACTGGTCGTAGACCTGTGTTTTCAGACACTGAGGTATGTTGGATGAGAAGATCCTCTTAAGTTTTCCGAACGCTGCCCAACCGAGTTGGATTCGTCGGCTGATCTCTTTCTCGAAATTGGATCTACCTAACTGGACTGTTTGTCCGAGGTAAACATAGTGATCGACAACTTCGAGAATCGCATTGCCAACTAGGACCGGTACAGGAATGACATGGGCATTTGACATGACTTTCGTCTTGTCCATGTTCATTCGTAAACCCACTAGTTGGGATACCCTGCTGAGATCATTGAGCATTGTGCCAAGGTCCTCCATGGATTCTGCCATAACGATATATATAATAATGTTATATATAATAGTGTTATAAATAATGTCAGTCAATTGGACTCAAAGGCCTTATTAAACTAATATATGGAAGAAGATAGTTATACGTATACTTTTGTTAAGTCATAAATTAGTAGTTCTATTCCTCTCAAGGGTCCATACGGAGCGACTAACTTGTGTAACATCTTTAGACAGCGTTCATGAATATTGTTACGCATAACGAAGGTACAGACTATTAATGGTCCAAAGCCGAATTAAGATCAACCTTCACCCATCTAACTGTATAATATACAAAGTTATTGAAAAACTCAGGAATGTAAATATTCTCGTCACCAGGAGCAATACACCAATCTTTATTGGTTTTACTAAACGGCAATCCAGGCTTTCGTCTCCTACCTTTGAACTCGATCATCAAAGTAGCTCCGTGGTACCAGCACACATGGGTGTTTCAATTGTTGAGTCATATATATTTAAAAGTAAATACCCACTGTATGTCTAAGATCCCTAAGACATCTAACAAAAAAGCTGATGACTTGGAAACGCCTGAGCAGATATTCATAAATTTTAGCTAAAAACTAATTCCATCAGGTCGGCTTTCAAATAAATAAAAACCGCATCGTAATGGGGTCCATTAGTTCAGGAGATACGATGCCACATACACAGATGCACAGATATGTCAAACTAATAACATCCCACTCATAGAGTTGGAGCTACAAAAAATGTTTTATAAAAAAAATGTCTTTGAACATATTTTAAAAGGCTTGCCGCAAAATATATGTTCATGGCTGTAATTAGCACTACTGTTTTGCATTTTTAATATTCTTTGGATACATAATTGTTTCTCCGTATAGTGACGAAGTAAGAATACAATTCACCACCCACTCCCTTGCCCGTGGGTGTCGTAAAAGGAAGAAGGGATATGATTAGTTAGTTAATATCTATGCTAGAGAAGGGAAACTCGAAATAAAACCCTATACCAAAATGTCTGACCAGCATAGTAGAGTAGGTCAAATTCCCTTCCATTGTGGAGGAAGCCCGAGCCCGATAGTGGGACTGAATGTGGGCTGATGACGATGATCTAACATGTATACTTTTGATGTTATATTTCTCTTGTGATTTCATAAAAAAATATGTGATTTTATCATTATTATAACATGCATTAAGTGATATATATCAATCCAAAAAAAAAATCTCTAAATAAAACCCATTCCGACTCATGTGGTCAACAACTTTTAATATACTAATTTTGCTTGTCTAAAGAAATAGTCCCCATTGCGGGATATATGTAGACTGAAAATAATAACAAGGAAGAATATAATGCGTCATTTTCTCCTTTCCTTAATACTAAAATCTAAAGACATATTAATTAAGTAATTTGTAATTGAATAATCCATTTTTCTGTGTAGTGTCAGAGTAACACACAATTCACCACTCCCTCTTGCCCGTGGATGTCATAAAAGACGACTAAGGGACTATATTAAGCATATAACATCTATGCGAGGGAAGCAAAACTCGAAATAAAACGCTATACCAACCTGTCTGACCATCATGGTATAGTATGATCAATTTCTCTCCTATTGTGGAGGAGGCTCGAACCCAACAGTGGGACGTATATGAGCTGAAATGATGATGATAATGAATTAATTTTAAACTACATCCTTCAAAGTAAAATATTCATTTTAAAACGTTTTTCGCTGTTTTTTTTCTGTTAAATAATCTGCAGTTAGGTATGCGTGCTTAAATTATATAAAAAGTTGACTACAAAATACTTTTACCATTTACATGCTAAAGTTTTCTCTTCAACGTTTGCTACGGTTGGGTGCTTGGATCCGGAACAAAGCCAAAATTAGCCTCTGTAGCCAAGCACGCCGCGTTCTTTGAACAATTTCTATAACAGCGGACGGGCTGACCTATTTTTTAATCGTTGGGTATTTTAATCAATTTTCAATGAATGAAAGAAGTTTATACAAAACGGGTGGAATGAAACGTTAGGGCTTTTATGAAATTGTTTTAATTCTTGTTATTCGCAATTCATCTCTGAGCGCCGGGTTGAAATATTTTGACTTTAGTAACACAAATTTCGCTTTTGAAAACTTTGCTAAGCAGGTAAGTAACTTCAAACCTATCCCTATTACAATATTTATATTAATATGCAAGTTGTCTTAAAATAATTTTATTTAGATCATTTTATCCCTTCTCGTTTGAAACCAAGTAATAGAAGAATGTAAGCGAAAAGACAAAATGAATTCTCATTCTTATGCTATTTGCAACTATTGGAATGAGCTACCTGTTGTTGTGTTTCCAGAGCGCTATGATATGTCCTTCTTTAAACGAGGTTTAAGAAAAGCATTTTTTTCACTGTAGGCAACGACTTTTCTCTGCCCCTGGTTATGCAAAGGTCCATGTGCGGCAGTATCACTTACCATCAGGTGCGCTGCTTGCTTGTTTGCCACCATCGGTAATGAAAAAAGCTATATAAACAGATTTCATTCATATAATAATATAGAAGAAGTCAAGTCCACAAAAAGCTTATAAAATGTAACAGTTGAACAGCCAAATTGAAATAAAATATGAATCAGGTTTCTATCCTCTTTCTAGTTCCTATTATCAGTCCAATTTCTGTCATCGGTTCAGAAATTTAATACTTTAGTATTCGTGAAGAAGTAGTTTCATATTAAGAATCTAACCTTTTTTACTCGTTTAAATTCGTATTATTATACCGAATAATAATTGCAAATAATACATACATATAACCTAGTTTGCAGTAACAATATTGGGAGAATTACGTTCGCATCTTAGAACGTAATTAGTATTTATTTAATTTTCTATTAGCTCGATAGATATTAATGGGATATTCCAACAGAGATGACTGGCGGCATCATTTTTCAAAGAAAATAATCTATTGTAGGTCCATGCACATAAACTTCACCACCAAAGAAAAAATGTCATAAAAGGCGTTTTGGCGATCATAGTTGGTGTTATAACTTTGCCAAGAGAACCTTGCTCATTCCTTTAGCCGATTTATGTAACTACCATGGGAAACCAAGTATTTTTATGTCTTACATACACAATAGCGATACATTAAATTCCTAACCTGTCACCACACGGACCACCTAAGCTTTTCAGCGTAGGGGGAATATGTCATATTCACGCTATGAGTTCCCCATTAGAACACTTTTTGGGAGGCAAGCTATAGTGCGTTCACACTCAAGAGAACAACACTACCCACTCCTCTGCCCTAATCCAACGTTCAAGGTATGTGGACATATTGTATTTTTAACCCGTCACCACACAAATAAATTCTTTCACTTCTTCACCAATTAACAAACGGTAAAAAGAAATGCTATAAAATATTACAACAGTTAAATATACACAGCTCATTCGTTTTTAATTAAGAATTGGAATTAATCCCAAGAATCCTTCCATTTGCTAACGGCCTATTACAGTTCTATCTTGTTCATTATTCCCAAAATAGTTGGCCAGTTATTTTTGTTGAATTGACGATTTATATTACCTTTCGTCTGTAACATCTTTGTTCTGAATTGGAATGAGCTATTTTAGAGGATTCCTTTTCAGTTGAGAATTTAATTTTCATTGAGGCGATTGCCATTACTGAGATTTTGAATTAAATCGCATAATGAAATTGCTTACGATTATACCTAAATGTTTCATTCAGCAAGATACGAAATATTGGGGACAAAATATTGTAATTTAATTTTAATTCTTTATTTTTTTTCCTTAGCCCGGATCATGTATCTATTTGGCTTTTGGGTAAAGTGGCACCTTTTTTACACAGTGGGAAGACAAAGTATATCTAGTACTTGCAATGCTTCAATTCAAAAGGTATATCATATTGAAATTATTTTTAATAATTTAATTCCTATATACAAGACTTAACAGTGGTGACACATGGTGGCTTTAGACCTTTTTTAAAAATCTATGAAAAACTATGAAATGTATGCCCATAATATTGAAAGATTTGATACGTTAAGTTTAGTCGTCTGCTTACAGCCACGGGCCGATTAGTCCGGTGTAGTACCACACTCTCACAGAAAATCGACGTCTAAGTAGTAGCAATTTGTTATTATGTTAGTATAGTACTTCATTTGGAGAGCTAAAAGCCAGAAGCCCAGCTTTCTGACGGTGTTGGGTTTTGGTGATGAAGCATGTGGCAACTTATTACACGAGTCTCCTATAGACTCCCTTTTTAGATTGGAGTGAAGATAGACTCTCAGTCCCTCACTGCAAGTCTAGATAGACTCTCTTCACTTTTTTACGGTAGGCAACGATCTAGCAAAGGTCCATGAACAGCAGTATCGCTTATGATCAGATATGTTTCTTTCTCGTTTGCCACCAACAACAATAAAAAATAGTCCACAGCTTCAGGTTTGTCTGTAATCTAAACGTGAAGGTCTATTTATTGTTTTTTTTTTTTTTATTTCAGTTTCAATAGCTTTCGAGATAAATAAAGACGCGCCTAACTTTCATATATATTAAAACTATTTACTACAAATATATATATTTTTGAGATCTACGATAAACCCTTTAATTTTATATGTCACGCGATACAGTAGGCATTTTGTGTTTTATTTTTTTTATTTTCAACAACATTACAATTAATGTCATAGATTAAATTCAGACAATAAAACAATCGTTTGTATTCTTCGCAAAGAAGACCCTTTGTCTTCAATTTTCTTTCTTTGTCTTTGACTTTGTAGTCAAAATGTTAACTATTCATCATCTTTATCTCAGCTCAGATACATTAGACCAGGAGTTTTTCAATTTTTACGGAACCCCATACCAAATGATAAAACGGGATACATGCGAGGGTCGTGCGCTTCTGTGTCATAATCGGAGCTGAGTTCTTGCAATTTACCTACTTAAATAATAGTAATGGGATCTTCTCATCACTAATTTTGAGCTATTTCAGAGTAATATTTATTACTGTGGTATTATTTCACATCCAAATTTCTAAAATTAAAAGCTATTTAATTTCGGCGGAACCCTGACTTCTATTCTACGGAACCCCTAGATTCCGCGGAACACACTTTGGGAATCCCTGCATTAGACTACTGAGCTCGGGCCTCCTTCAAAATAGAAAGGAAATTGACCTACTTAAAACACGCTAGTCAGACCGGTTGATACAGAGTTTTATATCGTGTTTTCCATCTCTTACACATATATTATCTGCCTATCATATCCCTTAGTGGACTTATCCACAGGTAATTTAGGGGCTGAGGAGAGAGTACCTCGCCAGGCATTCCGTCTGGCCGACCATGGAGGACAAGGATCTCGGTACCCGTGGTCAGCCCAACGACGAAGGCGACGTGCTACGGTGTATTATGGGGCCGCGCTGTCGCCCCCTCTGTCGCCCCAGACGAAGCCGGGCGGCGGGCGCGTTGACCATAGTCCACCCCGAAAAAGGTAATATAGGGGCTAGTGAATTGTATTCATACTCTGTCACTTCACAAAAAATTATTAGGAAATATTTATTGTCAACTAGCAACCTGCCCTCACTTCGCTTCGGTTATAGGTTATAGTCGTTTTACCCGCGTAGTTCCCGCTCCCGTGGGAATACCGGGATAAAATATAGCCTAGTTTACGCCCTGATATTATAGCTTTCCATTGGTGAAAGAATTTTTGAAATCGGTCCAGCCGTTTTGAAGATTACCCGGAACAAACAGACAGACAGACAGACAGACAGACAAAAATTTTTTAATTACTATTTTAGGCATAGGTGTCGTACAAATAACCGTGTGAGCATGAAAAAAGCCTATTATTTTGACATTACAAACAGACACTCCAATTTTATTTATTGGTATAGACTAGCAATCTACCCTCACTTCGCTTCGGTTATAAGTTATAGTCGTTTTACCCGCGTAGTTCCCGTTCCCGTGAGAATACCGGGATAAAATATAGCCTAGTTTACGCCCTGATGTTATAGCTTTCCATTGGTGAAAGAATTTTTGAAGTCCAGCCGTTTTGAAGATTACCCGGAACAAACAGACAGACAGACAAAAATTTTTTAATTGCTATTTTAGGCATAGGTCTCGTGCAAATAACCCTGTGAGCATGAAAAAAGCCTATTATTTTGACATTACAAACAGACACTCCAATTTTATTTATTGATATAGATTGTTGAAAACTATATTAAGAATACACTATGCGAATAGCGTTTCTTATAAACCAATCTTTAAAATAATAGTTGTAGCTAAATTGAGTCTCGCAGACGTTATTGGAGTTGCGAAGACTGCAAGATAAACTGATTCGGAACTCTGTTCCCTGCAAAGTTAGTTGAGTTTCGTTGACTGTCAATGCACGATACAAGTTAAAAGTTTGAATATTTTATTTTATATTTTAATTATTCTGTATATTTTTTATTATAATGCAAGTATTCTAAATAAAATTTTAGATTTTGAGACGCTAAACGATCTAATTTTTAAATATTCGTGATAATATTCTTTTTAACAACATTTTTTGTTATTTGGTTGATTTTTAATATTTGGTATAATTTTTAGTAACATTAGGCACAGGCACAGACTAGAGAGTATATGTAAGCTGAGAGGAGAGACATCTCTTATAATATTTCTTTTAAATAGAATACCATCTAATAGAAATTACCCTGTTATATTGTAATATTGCTTATTTACTCCCTCATACAAACTATAGCTTGGTTACTCTCTTATAAGAGTGTGTGTTTTCAATAAAATCTGTTGAGTTAAATTAAGTTAAATTTAATCTAACTCTAACTTCCTTTTGAGCTAAAATGCTACATACCTACTTTCTATCTTCATTATCATTATTATTTCAGCTCATATACGTCCCACTGTTGGGCTCGAGCCTCCTTCACGATAGAAATTGATCTTACTATACCATGCTGGCCAGACAGATTGGTATAGGGTTTTATTTCGAATTTTCTTCTCTTGCATAGATGTTATATGCGTATTACATATCTTAGTCGTCTTTTACAATACCAACGGACAAGATAGGGAGTGGTGATTTGTATTCTTACTCTGTCACTACACAGAACGAAATCTACATGTTAGTTTATATTAAATCATAATGCCTTTAGTATATACATAATGTAAATTACGTCAATTATTATCATCCTTATCTTCCCAATTACTTGAGATCAACTCAATATTTCTTAATAGAATATTTCACTTCTTTAATAGAATATGTACTCATTTTCAAAAGTTTTGTGACGGGTCGCCTGCCTGATGACAACCCTTTTTGGAGATATAATTGTTGAACTGACAGCATTAGATGGAGTTGCCCCAGGTCGATGCAAAACTCTTAGTCGTCTTTTACGACATCCAGGTGAAATGTAAGGGTTGATAGTGTGGGCGATGGTGGTTTCGGGAGCATTTCCGCAGGCTCGTCCCGCGGCTCGTCGGCATGGCGTCCGCCCTATCATGGCTTATGCCGAATGTGGGCGGACCGAGCGCTGCATGCCGACAGCTGTACGCGGGGGTCATCCGGTCGATGGCCCTCTACAGCGCACCGGTGTGGGTGGGGTCCATGACTGCCCGACTCAGGGCCCTTCTGTGACATCCACAGAAGGCCATGGCGGTTAGGATCATCCGCGGGTACCGTACGGTGGCGACGGAGGTGGCGTGCCTATTGGCCGGGACTCTCCTGTGGGACCTGGAGGCGGAAATGCTCGCCGACTTGTATCGGCAGGTGTCGGGAGTGCGAGGAGAGGGCGGTGTTGTTTCCTTAAGGGAGCTCACCGCCTGGCGCGTCGACGCCCGCCGAGACGTCATCGCCCGTTAGGCAGACCGGCTGGAGAGTCCTCGATACGGTGTCTGGACCGTAGAGGCCTTCCGGCCGGTTTTGATGCAGTGGCTGGAACGGCGGCACGGGGTGCTCTCCTTCCGACTGGTACAGGTCTTGACAGGACATGGATGCTTCGGCAAGTACCTGTACACGGTCACTAGGAGGGAGAGAACACCGTCCTGCCACCACTGTGATTGCAACGAGGACACGACGCAACATACGCTCGAGGTCTGTGCCGCTTGGGCAGAGCAGCGTCGTGAACTCGTCGCAATCATCGGTGCCAACCTGACGCTGCCGACCATCGCTAGGGAGATGCTCAGCAGCATCAGGAACTGGGATGCAGTCGCAGCCTTCTGCGAGGCAGTGATCTCGCAGAAGGAGGCGGCGGGACGCGCGCGCGAGGAGCACAGCCTCGACGAAGCGACCCGCCGCCAGCGACTGGGGCGGCGCAGGTGCGACTACCTGCGTGCCATGGCGCCCTAGCCGAGGCCGCGGGTGACGTGACCGGGGATTAGTCCGTCACATGCCGAGAGGCCGACCGCGTGAGGAAAAACCGACGTCCTCCCCGAGGGGGGGACGTCGGTCGACGGGAGGGTACCCCAAGTAGGGGGTATTCCGTCGGGCTGACCACTGATGACAAGTAACCCTGCTCCGGTGGTCGGTCCAACGACGAAGGCGACGTGGTGTTCGGGTGGGTTGCGGGTGTTGCGTGCTTACGCCCCTCTGTCGCCCCAGACGGAGTGGTGCGAGGAGAGCGCTGACCGCAGCCCACCCCCAAAAAAAAAGAAAAGGGTTGATAGTGTTCAATTATATAATTAGTATCTTTAGGTAATAAATATTATCGGTGTTCATATTTTATAACCCCTCAAGTTCAATATTGCAACACATTTTTTTCAAAACATATGCCAGTTTCATATAATACTAGCTTATGCTCGCGACTTCGTCCGCGTGGAACAGTTACTTTGAGCTAATGCTAACTTTAACCCGTGACTTTGTTTACAAAGAAGGCAAAAATATTTTAAATTATACACGATTTTTGCGACACCTAACCGTAATATAGCGCTCGCAGCCGGAACCTTTCAAAAGAAAAAACCCCGATTTTGAAATATTCTTCATTGGTGCTCCGCTCCTATTGGTCTTAGCGTGATGATATACAGCCTATAGTCTATAGCCTTCCTCAATAAATGAGCTACCTGGCACTGAAAGATTTTTTTAAAACGGACCAGTAGTTCATGAGATTAGCGCGTTCAAACAAACAAAATCTCTTGCTTTATATATTAGTATAGAAGTATAGATAGTAGGTATAGATTAACTAATGAGTCATCATTATCATCATTACAGCTCATATCAGCAGCAGGACGTACTGCTGGGCTCGAGCTTTCTATGGGAGGGATATCAACCTATTATACTACGCTGGTCAGATGAATTGGTAAAGGGCTTTGTTTCGAGTTTGCCTTTTCTTGCATAGATGTTCTATGCATTTATCCCTTTATCGTCTTTCACGATATCCCTGGGCAAGAAAGGGTGTGGTGAATTGTATTCTCACTCCGTTTCCACACGAAACGCAAGAAGAGAAGAATACATATAAATAATATTTGTAAATACTAGAACATTACAAGACTTATTAAGAATTTTAAAATTTGTTGTATAATATATGGCCCATACGATCTACCGACTATATGAACAATATTGTACTTACATATTTAATTATTTTAAGCATTTCACATAGTTAAACAATACTGTGTTGTAGCGGCTATCCGTGGGGTGATTTTGCCCAGGGTTTTTTTTTTTTTTTTTTTTATTGCAAACGGTGGCATACGAGCAAACAGTACACCTGGTGGTAAGTGTTGCTGCCGCTCATGGACCTTTATAAGGCCGTTGCCTACCGCGAAGAAAGCGAAGGGAGTGTGAATATGTGCATTGAGGCTCGGTGATACCAAGGGCACCACCAAAACCCTCCACACGCAATCACCCTCAGAAAGTTGGGCTTCCGGCTCTCTCGCTCACCGAACGAAGCGCAGTAACAAATTGCTACTACTCAGACGTCGATTTTCTGCAAGAGCATGGTACTGCCCCGGACGGACCGGCCCGCGGCTGTAGACAGATAACTGTCGACAGTGTGGTCCTACTGTTGTCGTAAAAGACGACTAAGGGATATAATACGCATATAACATCTATTCAAGAGAAGTAAAACTTGAAATAAAACCCTATACCAACCTATTTGACCATCATAGTATAGTAAGGTCAATTACCCTCCTCTTGTGGAGGAGGCTTGACGTATATGAACTGAAATAATGATGGTGAAATGATGTAGCGGCTACAAATAATACTAACAATCCTTAAAATTTCTTGTGGGCGTCGTAAATACCAGTGGGACGCATATAGGGACAAGTAATTGAATAGAAAGTATCGATACTGTACTTATAGGTATTATCGAAAAAAAAAGTATCGTACTCATAAAAGTATTGATACCTTAAATTATCGAGTACTTTTTGTAGAGCCTATCAGATACATTCATTACGGGGTTGTGATAAGTTTTTTTAGATAAATCTATTGTGATAACTTATAATCAAATTTTCTTGCACAAGTATATTTTTTACATAAAACAGCAATAAGCTTTTTTTTAGGAATTAAACATCTGTAAACGGATGGAAATTCAAGTTTAAAATAAGTTATTTCTACAATTTATTCGATACGATACCTGGCAAAAAGTATTTATTAAGTGAAAGTATCGATTACAAAAGTATCGGTATCGTAAGAAAATCGTCCTGGGTGCTGGAAAGAGGGGAGGCTGGTTCTCCTGCCGAAGCCGGGACGGTCTCCCGAGTCGGCCTCGGCCTACAGGCCCATTGTGCTGCTCGATGATGCGGGCAAGCTGCTGGAGAGGGTGTTGGCTGCCAGCATCGAGCGGCACCTCGTCGGGGTCGGGCCTGTGGTTTTCGGAGAGGGTGTTCGATGATCGCGGCCCTGCTGCGCTTGAAGGCCGTGGTAGCGGAGGCCGTCACCGGCGGAGGAGTCCTGTTGGCGGTGTCCCTGGACATCGCCAACGCCTTCAACAGTCTGCCATTCAGCTGCATCAGGGAGGGGCTGAGGTATCACGGGGTACCCATGTACCTCAGGCGGCTGGTGGCAGACTACTTGGAGGGGCGCAGCGTCCTCTACGTTGACCGAGTAGGGGACGTTGTGTGAACGCCCATGATGTGCGGTGTCCCACAGGGGTCGGTTCTGGGTCCGACCCTGTGGAACGTCGGCTACGACTGGGCGTTGAGAGGAAGCCTCCCACCCGGGCTGGGCGTAATTTGCTACGCCGACGATACACTCGTCACAGCCCGGGGTGGGACGCTAGAGGAGGCGACACGCCTGGCAACTCTCGGCACCGAGGAGATTGTCAGGCGGATCGAAGCGCTGGGGTTGAGGGTAGCCCTGGAAAAGACGGAGGCCCTTTTGTTCCATGGCCTCCGTACTGCCGGGCCTCCCGCCGGCGCTTCGATCACCGTGAAGTCGGTCATCATCAGCATCCAGGCCCACATGAAGTACTTGGGCCTGGTGCACGACGGGCATTTTTGGTTCCGGGAGCATCTCCATCGACTTGTTCCCCGGCTTGTCGGCGCGGCGTCCGCCCTTTCGCGGCTGATGCCGAATGTGGGCGGACCCAGCGCTACGTGCCGACAGCTGTACGTGGGGGTGATCCGGTCGATGGCTCTGTACGGCGCACCGGTGTGGGCGGGGTCCCTGACCGTCCGGCTGAGGGCCCTCTTGAGGCGACCACAGAGGGTCATGGCGGTCAAGGCCATACGCGGTTACCGCACGGTATCGACGGAGGCAGCGTGCCTCCTGGCCAGAACTCCCCCTTGGGACCTGGAGGCGGAGATGCTCGCCGACATTTATCGGCGGGTGTCGGAGATGCGCGCCCGCGGCGGTATGGTCTCCCTGCAGGAGACCACCGCCTGGCGGGTCGACGCCCGCCGAGGAGTCATTGCCCGTTGGGCAGTCCGGCTGGAGAGTCCTCGGTACGGTGTCAGGACCGTCGAGGCCTTCCGACCAGTGCTGATGGAGTGGTTGGAGCGGACGCACGGGGTGCTTTCCTTCCGACTGGTGCAGGTGCTTACGGGGCACGGGTGTTTTGGGAAGTACCTGCACAAGATTGTCAGGAGGGAGAGCACACCGTCCTGCCTCCATTGCAGTTGTGACGAGAACACGGCGCAGCACACGCTCGAGAAGTGTGCTGCGTGGGAGGGGGAGCGCCGTGAACTCGTCGCGATTATCGGTGCCGACCTGGCGCTGCCGACCATCGCCAGGGAGATGCTCGACAGCTTCAAGAACTGGGACGCGGTCGCCGCCTTCTGTGAGGCCGTTATCTCACGGAAGGAGGCGGCGGATCGTGTGCGAGTAGAGCTCCTATTCGGCGACACGTTCCGCCGCCGCCGACTCGGGCAGCGCAGGCGCGAGTATTTGCGCCTAATACCGCCCTAGCCGAGGCCGCGGGTGATCGGACCGGGGAATTGTCCGTCACCCGCAGAGAGGCTGACCGCGCGACGGTGACCGACGTCCCAGTACGTCGAGAGGTGAGAGGTTACCCGAAAGGGTATTCCGTCGGGCCGACCACTGATGACAAGTCACATCTGCTCCGGTGGTCGGCCCAACAACGAGGTGACGTAGGTACGGGTGGGTTATGGCCCCGCGCGCCGTCCTTTTATCACCCCGGACGGACTGGACCGCGCGTGCGCTTACCATAGCCCACCCATAAAAAAAAAGAAATAAATAAATAAAAAAAATAAAAAAAAAGTCGTAAGAAAATCGTAAGAAAAACTATCGATAATTTTTTCGTGTCCCTAGACGCATACGGTCTGAGATTATAAGATGAGTATTCTTATAAAGTCAAATTAATCCAATAAGTCTGAGACTTAGCATAAATAAGATTTAACCGCTTATTTCTTATAACTTTTAACAAACACACAGCTTAGTTTCGCTCTGTGACCGGAATTAGTTCTGCGTCTATGTTTAAACTTTAAAGACTTAGAATGTTGAAATAATATACTTATAGAACAATTTTTGCATGATTTTTAACTGAATCTATACCAATAAATAAAATTGGAGTGTCTGTTTGTAATGTCAAAATAATAGGCTTTTTTCATGCTCACACGGTTATTTGCCCGACACTTATGCCTAAAATAGCAATTAAAAAATTTTTGTCTGTCTGTCTGTCTGTCTGTTTGTTCCGGGTAATCTTCAAAACGGCTGGACCGATTTCAAAAATTCTTTCACCAATGGAAAGCTATAATATCAGGGCGTAAACTAGGCTATATTTTATCGCGGTATTCCCACGGGAACGGGAACTACGCGGGTAAAACGACTATAACCTGTAACCGAAGCGAAGCGAGGGCGGGTTGCTAGTAATAAATAGATTCAATTACATAATACTCTATATTCATTTCATCAATTTTGAAACAGCTGTCGAAGGTATTAAAATGGCATGTACATGTGGAGACTGAATAAAAATACAATGCTCCCCAACCTATAGGTAGTGTGACAATCGATCTCTTATATAAGCAGACTAGCAACCCGCCCTCGCTTCGCTTCGGTTTCAGTCGCCTTACCCGCGTAGTTCCCGTTCTTGTGGGAATACCGGGATAAGATATAGCCTATGTTACTCCCTGATATTATAGCTCTCCCTTGGTGAAAGAATTTTTGAAATCGTTTGGGTGGTTTAAGCGTGAAAGCGTAACAAATAAACAACTTAAACAAAAGGGCAATCTCGAGTTTAAACTCGACCTCCTCTCTGGCCAACGTTGTTTACTAGGCTAATTTCCTTTATAAAAATTTTTTTTTTTTTTTGGTTGGGCTGCGGTCGGCGCGTCTCCGCACCACTCCGTCCGGGGCGACAGAGGAGCTTAAGCACGCAACTCCCGCAACCCACCCGAACACCACGTCGCCTTCGTCGTTGGGCCGACCACTGGAGCAGGGTTACTTGTCATCAGTGGTCGGCCCGACGGAATACCCCACATCCGGGGTACCCTCCCATCGACCGACGTCCCTCCCTCGGGGAGGACGTCAGTCTTTCCTCACGCGGTCGGCCTCTCGGCAGGTGACGGACTAATCCCCGGTCACGTCACCTGCGGCCTCGCCTAGGGCGGCATTGCAAAAAGGAAGCCCTTACTCAATAGTGGGAATGTATATGGCTGAGAAGACGAATTATATTTCAGTATTATTGTGATACATATGTGTGTATTATATGTACAGCACATATGCGAAAGTAATGAAACTTTTTATTTTTATTATCGTTATCAACATTTTATCATATTATTAAACTTACAAATTTACTTTAAATGAAATACAAAAGAAAGAAGAATCCAAGACCACACTTATAAATAAGAACATAAATATTATTAAACAAACACAAGTCAATACATCTATCTTATATGAAAGACCTCTCTATAATTCATTAAAGTTATTTTTTAATTTATTATTGAGAAATCGAGCATAATTTTTAATGTCAGACATAATAATTTAAAAAAGCATAAGGTTAAAGAAACATTTGTCTCTAAATTTTACATCCTTAAGGAAGACATTTACAGTAATCATAGAATCTGGGGCCATGTCACTGTTTCCGACAAGTCGAGCAAAAGGGCAAGCCCGGTAGCGGTGGAGCAGGAGGGATGAATCTCCTGTCTATCGTAGACAACGTGGAGAAGGTGGAGTGTGTATTGACAAGGGGAGGACTTACCCTATACTCAGAATTAGCAAGAGGTATTCGTTGAAGGCCTTACTTAGGGTTTACGCACCGACTTCAGAATAGTTCGACGATGAAGTGAAGGTCTTTTACAAGGACATCTCGAAAGCCATACACGCGTCCAAAACCCACTTGTTGGTGGTTATGGAAGACTTTCGTACGAAACTGGGCAAAGGGAATGATGATGAGTTGAGAGTGGGGCAAAATGGATACAGACAGAAAACCAGAAGGGCCATAAATTGCCTGATTTTCTGGAGAAGGACAGCCACTCTATGATGACTAACCTTCCATAGTATCCTTCCTACAGGTCCTGGCTGGCAATGCGATTCTCAAAGTTTTTAATCATTTCGCACTAAATAATTTAATTTTATGTAATACTAGCTGACCCGGCGAACTTCATACCACCATAATTTTTTTTAAATATATTTTCTAAATAATGTAAATATATTTTCTAAATTGCCGAAAATATAGTCGGTCTATAGCTGTCATTTGCGTTTTGTTTTTATATGATAGATGCGTTTTTGTTATACCACGTTTTATAGTGACTTATATTCTCTTTGACGTTTTATGTTAAGTCCCACAGGAACCCGGTCGAACGTGATAAAAAATATCCTATATCCGTCTCCTGGTTCTAAGCTACCTCCCCACCAATTTTCAGCCAAATCCGTACAGCCGTTCTTGAGTTATAAATAGTGTAACTAACACGACTTTCTTTTATATATATAGATAGATGTATTACTTGTGAAGTACATTGTGTTTTCACGCAATAATCAAGTCAATTTATTTATTTGAAACATAAAAGAATATCATTATGGTCACTATAGGATGTTGTTAGGTTGTGAGGCTGTCATGACAAGGAAGGAGGCCGCGGAGCGTGCCCACGAGGCGCTTGCGTCCGCTGATCTGCTCCGCCGGCGGCGACCAGGGAGGAGGAGACGCCGTTATGCTCTTCTTCTCCCACCGCCCTGAATGTTGACAGGACGTGACCAGACGGCCAAGCGTTGGGGTGTCGGGGATAGAATGTCATCAGATGATCTCTCTGGCACCCCGTAAAAGCGCGGAAGGGGCCGCTATGGTTTTAGTGGGTATTTCGGTCATATTTGTGGCCGGCGAGACCCACACACACTCCCGTCTGTAACCGGCGGGGGATTAGTGTGCGTAAATGCATTTCGACAGCGTGAACAAAAAAAAAGGATGTTGTTAGGTTAGCTAATTATGTAATAACTTAAAACAGAAGCTCCTTTGAGTAGGGACTGAATAAATTAACTGAGTTGGTATTTCATGGATCTTAAAACAACTTTATACTATTGAAGAACTGAGTTGCAAACCTTGGTTTTTCTACAAGTTATATTTTTGATGGCATAATCTATTTACATTATAAGACGGAAGCTTAAACACTTATAACCATATATCGTTAAAAATAAGGCGCGGAATGTCAACTCTCTCATATGAATATTTCTATTTGATTATTGAAGCGGTCACACTAATAAATTATAATCTACAAAAAAGAAAGATGGCATATCGAATAAAAAGAAAATACGTCATAAAATTTTACAACCCAATCAAGGAGCATTACTTTGGCAGCAATCGTGAATAGCATAAAAACAAAATCCATTTTTATCTTACTCTCAAACATTTCGCTTAGGCATTTTAAAAGAGATCTGTTTGAAAAACAAAAGATTTCAAATCGATTTCGCTCTGAAATTGATATTTGTTCAATTCAAGATATCTGTTGGTGTTATCTCGTTACTTGCTATTCATGACATAGAGTGAATCTACATTGTCAACGATAACTGAGCTTATAAAAATGTGTTTACGAAGATATTTCACCTGAAATTTTTGAATTGTATTTCTTCTATTTTCTTTTATCACTCTGTAGACATACACTATTGAACATAGATTTACCCACCAGAACGCTACTCAGTACGACTATATTATTCAACAATTCCCTGTGATTTTTTTTAAGATATTGTCAGTCCCAATGGTGAGGAACCGTGTCATCTGATTTATAGTCACCACGCAAAAACCTTTCTTCCCTAATATTTGGCGGTTTTACAAGCAATGTGTGACATTTCAATTAACAATTCAGTATGCTAAGTTTCTTACTCCGTCACCACACGGAAGCCAGCTTTTCCGCGTAAGAATACAATTCATCACTCCCTATCTTGCCCGTGGATGTCGTAAAAGACGACTATGGCAAAGAGAAGAAAAACTTGAAATGAAACCCTATACCATGTCTTCTGTGAAAGAGAAGAAAAACTTGAAATGAAACCCTATACCAACATGTCTACCACTGACGACAAGTCACATCTGCTCCGGTGGTTGGCCCAACAACGAGGTGACGTGGGTACGGGTGGGTTATGGGCCCGCGCGCCGTCCTTTCATCGCCCCGGATGGATTGGACCGCGCGTGCGCTTACCATAGCCCACCCATAAAAAAAAAAAAAAAAAAAAAAATACCAACATGTCTGACCAGCATGGTATAGTAGGTCAAATTCTCTTCCATTGTGGACGAAGCCCAAGCCCAAAAGTGGGACGTATGTGGACTGCGATGATGGTGATGATGACGCTCAGTTTTCTCGCTATGTTTGTTACTACTGCGCTTTGTACTGCTGCGCTTCTCATAATTGTACATCCTCTTATCTACTGGCTTATTGGCTAATTTTGCTTTATGTTCAGGCAAATGGAATATTTCCAACTTCTCCTGTTTTTCTTTTCTAATTAAATTTGATACGGTTCCAAGATAATTGAAAATGTTGCTGAGGACTTCCTAAGGGTCAAACCTCAGTGTCTTATACGGCAATCATTGTGAGTCCCAATTTGGAGAAGTTACAGTAGTGTGAATGTGTGATGGAATTAGTCCCAATAAAAATATATACATATGTCTACTATGGCAACCAATACTAAAGCTCTCATATAGACCCTTTAAGCTCTGTTAAATCGATGGTGCTGTACTTCTGCCTTTCACGTAGTTATACATCCTCTTATCCGCTGGCCTATTAGCCAATTTTGCTTCATGTCACCCGTTTTGCATAGGAAAGAAGTAGAACCTTTTCAACTCCATTGTTATGGTAGGATATGGTCTGTACACCCCCTCAATCTGTCCAGGATAATGAAAAGGCGGCGTGCAAGCCCATAACCTACCGCATACTCTCCACATCGCCATTGGGCCGCCCACTGGTACCAAATATTTGACATTCGTGGCTGGGCCGGTGGATTACCCTTGCGGGACCGTCCTTTTCTACGCCCCGGCAACAAGGACTTGTTACCAGAGCGTCGCACAGTGGTCCGGTTTTGCAATTGGGTGGACATTCGACCTAAAGTGACAATTTGAAGTTGAAAAAACTTCATTCGACAGGTTTTTACATAGATAACAACAAATGTTCTACGACTTTTTATAGAAATTAGGCTTTATAGATGAAAAAAATCATTAAAGAAAAAAATGTATGGGGGGGAAAAAGCTATACATTTTTTTTCACGAAGGTTTTATGGAGTGTAGCAGTCTAATCTCAAAATATGTTAAGTGCTAGTGTTATTTAAAATTTAAAAAAATGTAACGCGCGCTGTCGCCTGCGGCCCTGTCCGCAAGGGTGGTTTCAAGTTTCAACTTTTTATAGTACATTTCTCTTAATTTATTACATTTTTATATATTTTTTTTGCCTTATTTTATATTATTTTAACTCAAAAAAAAATATCAAACAAAATAATTTCGATTGTATATGTATCATACATACTTATTAGGTACACTATTAGGCACGAGCTACTCAAAGAAAATAAATTGTTCTATATAGCCAAAATGGCAAACTGGTTGGTATAATGGTTCATTTTGTTTACATTATTCAGTCTCATACATCATGTGCAGGAAGATATGATGACATATTATAATCTTACTCTTCGCCATATGGAGCTCATAAGCATAACGAATGACATGATTTCTATCTGTCCATCATGCCAATGTTCGCAATACTATAATCACCACACTTGACAGGCAGATTGGCGATCGTAAATTTCCCATGACAGTGCTGTTGCCATTCTACAGTAAAAGTTTAAGGGACCCTTAAACTTTTTATGCTCCCACGAGATTGTACCGTCACCAATGGAGAATGGTTTTTCTAATGACCTTCCTCATCACGCCAGTCTACTATCCCACTGCTGAGCTTGGGCCTCCTCCAATGAGAGGGAAATTTACCTCCTATACTATCCTGTTGAGACAAGTTAATATAAGCTTTAGTTTCGAATTTGCCTTCTATTGCTTATAGTCATCTCCTCTAGTCATCTTTTAAGATACCTATGGACACGATAGGGAGAGGTGAAGTGCATATTTACACCGTCACCATACGAAATACCTAATATGTACCTATCCACAACCTTAAATATATCCAATATACAGCGGATTTCATTTATAACGACCTCGGTTGTAACGATTTTCGGTTATAGCGACGCCGAATTTACATCCTTAAAATTTAAAACATCCTTTTGTAGGGAATACATTCGGTAATAGCGACTCCGGATATAACGCCGAATTCGAGAAAACCGACTTGTTTTTATGAACTATTTGGTACAGATTCCTAGAAATTACTTGCGGATGTTGCGACTGAGTCGGCAAAGGCGCAAAGACTCATTCATAAGCTTTAACTATTAAGTTTTCTTATCCTTTCTTCACACTCGCAGATAATCCAATGCTTTGTTTGTGTGTAGGGTTATCCTTAGTTTACATTCGCAAGATGATACTTAACCATCTGCAAATGCTACTTTGTTTGTGTGTAGGGTTACTTGGCATATGCACGAAGTTAAAATTATGAGTAAGTTACGTGGCCAATTTTCAGTTAGTAAATAGTGTTTCTTAAACTTATGAACATGGTTCCTAGACGTAATATGTATGTATTTTTTCTTCAACAGTATATACTGTTAAAAAAAATGTTAATATAATTATTTCGGATATAGAGACTTCCGGATATAGCGCCGACATTAAAGTGGTCCCTCCGCCGTCGTTATAACCGAAATCCACTGTATTATAATACATTTTAATTTTAAGCACGATCTATACGTTTTTGTTATTCGTAACTTTAAGTAGGTTACATATGAATAAATTTCGATTTGAATTTGAATTATGTTTAACCAAATGTTACGTATAATCCTTAATATTTCTATGGTGGCAAGATAAAAGTTTTGATGTTGGTTGGCTACCCTTTAAATTCCAAATCTGCATGAATAAAATTATTTCATTTTATTATTTAAATATGTTTGTATGGGTTATGAATATTATATCAAGATCCCTTATTTACCCAGAAGAATGAATATTGTCACAGGAAACTGATTACAGTAACTGCAATCGCCAGTTCGTTTACTAGGAATACATTTTTTTTTTGCGCAACTTGGTTCAGCGCTTACGTCGTCCATTCCATCTTGGACGACGTAAGGACGACACGCGGAGCGACGAAAGGATGGCGCGCGGACCCATAACCCACCCGCACCCACATCACCTTCGTCGTTGGGCCGACCACCAGTGCCGAGTTCCTTGTCCTTAGTGGTCGGCCCGATCGTCGTTGAACCGGCCACCAGTGCCGAGTTCTTTATCCTCAGTAGAGACATGTCAGTATAGGGATTCATTTCGAGTTTTCCTTTTCTTGCACAGATTCAATGGCATATTATATCACTTAGTCGTCTTTTACGACATCCACGGGTAAGATGTGTGATTTGTATGAGTGGTGTCTGTAAGAGTGGTGATTTGTATTCTTACTCCGTCATCACACGGAAAGATAGATGTTATATTATATTATATTATATTCTATTCTATTCATATTAAACTCATTTGCAAAAAAAACGGGCGGTTTTGATTTTCATTCATATTTAAAAAGATATAATACCAAAAAGGTTTCAATCGTTTGTACACGTTACTGGCCGGTTTTAAAAATGCTGTGGTATTTAAAAAAGTACGTTCTAAATTCAATTTTTCATTTGATGTTCATTTTTACAGAAAACCCCTTTTTATCCTACATTTTTGGCGCGAAGTTCCAGAAGTTAACATCGACTTTCATAACTTTTATTCAATTTTTATCGATTAATTTCATATCCTTGACTGTCAAAGCTTTATTTAATGCTGTTTGGCTGTATCAAAAATGGTAGATAAAGTGGTAAAAGCTACCAAAATTATCGCGCTGCTTGAAGAGGGTTGCAGCCAATGTTTCGTGGCTAGGAGGCTAAATGTTAGTCGCTCGACAGTCCAAAGGACCTGGCAGCGATATCAGAAGACTGGTTCCGTCGAGAGAAGGCCTGGTTCTGGAAGAAAACCATGTACCCAACCACGGGATGATCGTTTTCTTGTGAGTCGCGCATTGAGAAATCGCAAATCTTCGTATGTGGATCTTAAGAACAACCTCCAAGAAGTAAGAAATGTGCATATTAGTCTATGGACGGTCAGGAGGAGGCTTCTCGCTGCCAATATACGCAGTCACCGCCCGGCCCGCGGCCCCAAATTACTCCGTGAGCACAGAGTTCACAGGCTTAGGTTCGCTAGAAATTGTGAATCATGGACTCAAGACGATTGGAATAGGGTTTTGTTCTCTGATGAAGCCAGGATATCTCTGTTCGGTGAAGATCGACGTCGGCGAGTGCTAAGAAGACAAGGAGAACGCTTTGCAGAGGCATGTTTCGAAGAAATCACACCTTATGGTGGGGGCTCTGTTATGTTTTGGGCAGGAATAAATTCAATGGATCGTACAGAGTTAGTCTTCATTGAAAACGGCTCACTGACTGGGCATCGATACATAACGGAAGTTCTAATTTCTCATGCACAACCCGCATTGGCCGCTCTAGGTGAAGACTCGATTTTTATGGACGACAATGCTCGCGCCCACCGATCCCGCGATGTTAATGCGTATGTGCAAGAGGTCGGCATTCGTCGTTTGGATTGGCCAGCTCGAAGTCCCGACCTCAATCCCATAGAGCATGTCTGGGACGTTCTGAAACGGCGTGTGAGATCAGTACACCCGGCTCCGCAGACCATCAGAGAGCTGAAGAATGTGATTACTGCGGAGTGGGAACGTATTCCGCAAGCAAGTATCCGGGATATACTCGCTAGCATGCCCAGACGAATTCAAGCTGTGATTTTAGCTAGAGGGGGTCACACTCGATACTAAACATTTATCTGCTTTTACTTTATTAAAGAAAAACAAACAAAAAAACTTTTTTATTTTTACTTCATGAGCATATGCACTACTAGCGAATATACACTACTAGCGAGGTTTAGCATTATTTCCCATAAATTGTATCTAAATTTTATGAAATACTGATGAAAACGATTATTTTCTTATTAATTTAGCAAATTGTGTGGATAAAACTACCTATAATTATCAAACAAAGAAATATTAACATTTGAAATGGTTCATTGCTTAGGTGCCCGTTTTTTTTGCAAATGAGTTTATATTCCTTAAGTCTTTTAGGATACCAACGCGTAAAATAGATATGGGTGAAGAATTATATTCTTACTCCGTCACTATACTGAAAAAACATTTATAATTAAATTTATTTTAAGGCACATTTATACTACATGCATGTTATATCCTTTCTACATTTCCTTTACGGAAATTTCACTATATATATCGTTTTCGCTCTTACCCAGACTAGTTTATTCTCTGCAACCGTTGTCCCCAAAACAGGAGTGCTCAATTTATCTAACTCGCCGGTACAAATTACCAACGGGTACAGCTATATAGATCTGGGTTGGGCAGTGAGAAATGTCGCCATGGGAATATTTTATGGAGCTTTCCTCTATGCTAATGGTCAAACTGACAAAAAAATGGTATATTTAGTTTACTAACATATAAAGTTTTGTAATGCTGTGAATTGGTGTTATTAGTTTTTTATACACTTGTTTATATCACAACATAAAATTTTTATTTTATATTGTCACATAAATGATACATAAAACATACAACATAAAATAAAAATTGTATGTAGTGACATAAACGAGAGACATCTCTGGCTATACTTTGTCCATGGGCGTCGTAGAAGTGGTTCAGGGGTCTATCCTATCAACCTTACTGAGTTATACCAGTCTTCAGCCACGGCTAAGTTTTAAATGACCTTATTAAGTCCTTACTGCAAATGTCTTTTATTATTATATTTATGATTTTCCCAGAAGTACCCTCTGCTGTATAATCCTCTTACTCTCTCTTAGACTCAAGAGTCCTACGAGAAAGAAAGAGATCACAGCACCTTGTATGCTTATCCCGTTATGACATCGTCTGTCTTTTTCTTATTGATTTCTGAATAAAACCTTTATTGACTAGGTCAATAAAGGTTTAATCTTATCACGACTAAATGGTTCAGGAAGACGAAAGGGCAACGGGAGGTCCCATAACCTGACATAATACCCCCCTGCTACAATTACACAGACCACTGGATTTTTATGACAGTTTTTTTAATATAGGTGGCCCTGCTTGACATCAAAGCGGCGTAATGTCAAATATGCATATAACATGTATTCAAGAGAAAGAAACCTTGAAATGAACCCCTATACCATCTAATCAGCGAGATAGGTCAATTTCCCCCTATTATGGAGGAAGATCGAGCCCAGCAGTAGGTGGTGTATGATCTAAAATAATGACTGATAAAAAAAAACTATCCAAGCCATATTATGAATAAAAATAACATATGAATAAAAATTTTTATAGTTTATAAGAAGAAATCTAGTAGCTGAATTCCAAATACAATTTCAATTTTATAGCTATGCTACAATACTTTGTGGTACTTGTAATGCAATAAATACTCGCTGGGTTCTCATTAATGGCGAATGTTTACTGCTACATTCGCAATTTAATTAACTAGACCTTCTTAATTCACAAAAAGGAGGAACCGATATGCTTTATCTTGTGCAATAATTATTTTCATTTAGTTTCAGTCTGTGCTATTTTATATTTTTAGAAATAGAGATAAAGTTTTTTAATTTGACTAAAATATACCTAATAGATCAAGATACGAACTGCGAATGCGCTGTTCTAGGTACCGTACAGCTAGCTAGGCTAATGTCATAACAATTTCGTATAAAATTAACTTTGAAAGGTGTAAGTACGGATACTATTTGAAAATGTGTCATCACCTTTCTTTCACTTGTTTGGGAATTTCATTTAATAGATATCATCATCATCATCGTGTCAGCCTATATATGTCCCACTGTTGGGCTCAGGCCTCCTCCAGAATCGGAGGGTTATTGACCTACTATTCCACGCTGGTCAGACGTGTTGGAATAGGGTTTTGTTTCGAGTTTTTCTTCTCTTGCACAGATGTTATATGCTTATTATATCCCTTAGTCCTCTTATACGACATCCACGGGAAGATAGGGAGTGGTAATAGATATCGGTAATAGAATAGACATAATTTAATAGATATAGGATCCACTTATTATAAATATATAGCTCCCTAAATTTAGGCCTCATAACCAAATTCAAAGTCGCTCAACGTACTACGTAGTGGGCTATTTCTCTGCAAAATAGAACACAAAATACGTAAATCCGCAGAAGAAAGGGCGTAAACTACATAGAACGAAGAATTAGCACGTTAAAGTGGCAGTGGGCAGGCCACATCATTCGACGAACCGAATACCGCTTTGGAAGAAAGGTTCTCGAGTGGCGACCATGTATCTAACGACGCAGTGCAGGACGGACTAGGTGAACCGACGATCTGGTGAAAGTTGCTGGGCTCGTTGGATGCAGGCGGCAGAGGACCACACTCTATGGCGTAACATGAGGGAGGCCTAGGTTCAGCAGTGGACGGCTGATGATAACGATGATATATAGAATAAGAAGCCCGCTACTAACACTATTGTGCCATTCATGCAATGAAATCATTAAAACCATAAGAAAATCGGTATATAATATTACAAACAAATACTTGAAATCTTTAATAATAAATATATATCTTATATATAAATTTCAAGCGTACGTGTGTGTGTCACTGAACTCCTCTTAAACGGCTGGACCGATGTTGACGAAATTTTTGTGTGTGTTCAAGGGGATTCGAGGATGGTTTAGATTCACAATTGGACCCAGTAGGTGCCGTTGTTCGAGCAGGACAATAACATAACTTGAGAACGACTTTACCGATTCCGTTCATCTTTCTTTTTAATTTTTCTACTACTTTGAGAAAGGCTTTTATAGAAAAAAAAATAAGAAAGTTGCGCAGAAAATCAGAAAATTTAAGAAAACTTAACGACTAGGTATCTAGGTTATTTATCTATACTGCAACTAAACGGCTGGATGGATTTGTATGAATTTTTGGGAATGCATTCAAGTGGAGGCCTGGATGATTTAGATTCACAAATCAGCCCGGCAGATGGCGCTGCAGTCGGTTAGTCCCTGTTACTGCTGTCGATTTCAAGGAGATTTCGTTTAATTCTATTTGAACTGAACAACGTCTGTTGGGTCAGCTAGTATATATATATTTCTTAATATCAGGTTGACCGAGCTTAATATCAGGTTGACGGACCGGAATATTTTTGTTGTATTTTTGTCGAATTTATTTAGATATATATTATATTTATATATTATAATAAAAAATAAAAATTAAATATATAAAATTATATAAAAAATTACAAAAAGAGAATAATCTTATGATTACCGAGATTCGATCCGACGCTGCTTGAATGCCAAAACAAAAAGCGAACTGGATCACTTCCCAACTGAGCTACCGTAACTCTTGACGTTTACAACGAAATTTGAATTCATATTCTTTTAAAATTTAATGTCATTGTTTTGTTTTGCTAAAAACACCGACAAAACAACATTTTCTATAAGTAAAACCTAGCTAGATCGATTTTTTGACCCGAAACCTCTAGTATGCCAAGTTTCATCAAAATCGTTGGTGCCGTTTCCGAGATCCTGAATATATATATATATATAGGTATTAAGAATTGCTCATTTAAAGATATAAGATGTATATGTGTATGTCACCGAACTCCTCCTAAACTGCTGGACCGATGTTGATGATTAAATTTTTTGGGTGGGCCAGGGAATTCGAGAATAGTTTAGATACACAATTGTACCCGGTAGGTGGCGCTGCTGTCGATTTCAAAGAGAATTCCTTTTCTTTTATTTGAACAGAACAACGGCTGTTGGGTCAGCTTGTTTATTATAATTTCAAAGCGACTGAATTTTGACGAACTGTGATTAAAATTGCTCTACTAAAAATAAAATATCTGATTTTAACCCTTAGGACAAAAAAGTGAAGAAGCTAAAACGATAAAATTCAATCACAGTTACTTGATTTTTCTTATGATTTTTATCATATGACCTTATAAATAATGCGAAAAAGTTAGGAAATGGATACCTTTGGATTCTTCATAAAAACATGGCTGTAACTATTATGAGAATTCAGTGTGTGTGAAAATATAAATCATATTATTATATTCTTCTAGGTTTTATTTGACTTTTGAGTCTAGTTAACTTTGACAGAATATCATTTGTTGTAATGTCAGAATAGCTCCTCAAAAATGGCATACCGTTGTATAAATAGATCTTTACTATGGATAAAGTATCCGTTGATTTTCTTACACTCCCTGTACGTAAGACGACTAGTTAAGAATTAACAGTTTGGGTGATTCGTTATTATTATTTTTGAATTATATTTTCAATAAAAAAAGATCACCCCACTTTAACCCAAAACTTGCTAAACATATCCTTACTAATATTATAAATGCGAAAGTAAGTTTGTTTGTTACGCTTTCACGCTTAAACCACCGAACCGATTTCAAAAATTCTTTCACCAATGGAAAGCTGTAATATCAGGGAGTAACATAGGCTATATTTTATCCCGGTATCCCCACGGGAACGGGAACTACGCGGGTAAGGCGACTGAAACCGAAGCGAAGCGAGGGCGGGTAACTAGTAATATTATATACATATAATTTCATTTAAAAGAAGTAATTTAAAAAATGATGAGCTCGGATTTTCCGGGCGTATACTGATCCAATGAAAGATTATTAGATTAATTTTAAATGAAATGTAAAATTGACAATATGTATGTTTCCTTATGAGTCCTTGAACTTAATAAGTGTTTTATTTGATTTAGACTTTTGTGGCGACAGATTAAGTCTACAATTCAACTTGCCCGTAGGTGTCGTAAAAGACGACTAAGGGATATAATGTGCATATAATATCTATGCGAGAGAAAGAAAACTAGAAAATAAATCCTTTTTTTTTGGCGGTGGGTTGCGGTCGCCGCGCTCCTCGCACCACTCCGTCCGAGGCGACAGAGGGGCGTAAGCACGCACACCCACAACCCACCTACGATGCACGTTGCCTTCGTCGTTGGGCCGACCACCGGAGCAGGGTGACTTGATGTCAGTGGTCGGCCCGACGGAATACCCCCTATTTGGGGTACCCTCCCATCGACCAACGTCCCCTCCTCGGGGACGACGTTGGTCTTTCCTCACGAAGTCGGCCTCTCGGCGGGTGACGGACTGATGCCCCGGTCACGTCACCCGCGGCCTCAACTAGGCGAAAATAAATCCTATATCAATCCGTTTGACCAGAGTGGTTTCGTAAATCAATTTCTCTCTTATTGTGGAGGAGGCTTGAAGGCAGAAGCCCAAGAGTGGCGCTTACGATGAATATTGCATTTCACAAAAATGTCACCCGTATTATAGGTAAACAAAAGTAAAAGAATATAAATAAAAATATTTATTTACTCTTATATTCACTTCTATCGCTAGATCTATCCTTAAGATAACGAAAACGGAAACTTAGTACATATTTCTTTTAACAAAGCATACAGATATTTCCGCCTGATAAAACAAAGCTGATAATTCTGAAGATCACGTAGGGCTATGACGGAAGTGAAATTCGGGCGGTAAATTGACTTAGTAAAGTTATTTCAACCCGTCTTGTCCCAGGTTAATTCGACTACAGACAATAATTTATAGGGGAGTGATATTTCATGAAGAGTGGCAAGCGACAAATCTAAATAATGTTGGCAGTTACTTTGAAGATTTCAGTCTGTTTTATTTTTAAGCAAGTGATATAAATATGTTTATTTAAATAGTTAGTGTAGTAATAGTTAGTTGTGATTTGTATTTTACACCCTCGCCCCACGGAACCCTATGTTGAAAGTGGAGAAACCTATGTTGTCCTTTATTCTGGATTGTTAAGTAGGGAACAGCAAGGCCAAAGCTACTAACAAAAAGAAAATAAGGAGGCACTGTCTCACTTTTATACATCGTTTCCTTACTTCGGAGACTGAGTGAAAGTACTTGACTTTAGAAATCTGCGCCAACGTTTCAATTAACGTGGCCCGTATCCATAGAAATCAGCCGATATCACTAGACAGATTATATAGCAGTGCATAAATATGTAATGTACGCTGACAGAGATGTATACCTTATATTCTCTTTGTGATAATCTAATGGTACGACAATATAGCACTAAGGAATCAATTTAATGTTTTAGCTCCTAATATCTATACGAAATAATTTGATGACTACTCTTGTTTGACCCAGCCTTATACCCCAAAACTTCCAAAAAGTTGTCCGTGTGCTTGTCCCACAACTCCTATCAAAATCGAAACGATAAACAGTTAAGCTTAGTGTTTACTGCAACGCTTAGAAGCGTAGCCGAATGTCCTACTCATTATTGGCCATTTAACCAATTATGCGAATTAATTACATACATACATAGATTCACGCCTCTTTCCCATAGGGGTAGGCAGAGACCAAATTTTCCCTCCACTTACTACGATCTTGACATACCACTTTCGCCTCCTCCACATTCATTAATCTCCTCATGCATGTTCTTCGGTTTAGGGTACTTCTAACCTGACCTTTCTTAAGAACGTCCTCTATTTGATCGTAGAACGTCCCCCTAGGTCTTCTTCTTCCAACACTTCCGTTCACATATGCTCTATAAATTCCTTTTGTCCATCTCCTTTCCTTCATTCTCTCTACATTAACAAACCAACTTAACATAGCTTTTTCAATCCTTGTCACTACATCTACTTTCATACCACGTTCCCTAATCATTCTGTTTTTAATTCTATCACTCAATTTCACATCAATCATGCTCCTGAGCGCTCTCATTTCCACAGCATCAATTGTACTTTCGTGGTTCTTCTGCCATACCTAGCTCTCACTTCCGTATATTAGAGTTGGTACAACCACGCCCCTATGCATAGCTAGGCGAGCCTTCTTAGACAGACTCTGGCTGCTCATAAATGTGCGCCATTCACCATATTTCCCTTACACACTCTTCTTTTAATAATTATTCAGTCCCAAAAAATCTCACAAGTTCATGATTGGCCAAAATTATAAGCAATAGACAGCTTATAATTTTGGATTAAGACATAAATTAAAATATCTCAGCAGTTATTTACATTATTTATAGAATCGAAGAATTTAATTTAACGACTGTTCGTATTTCATTCACACTAACGCTTTCATGTCAATAAATTACTTTTCTAATTCATTCGCAAATACGCCCGGCATCAAAAACGCAAATAAGTAAAAGAAAACTTGTACTTTTTTTGTGAAATCTAAATTAAGTTTATCTGGGACTCGATTACGAGAATTAATTTCTGCTGACGAAGAAAAAACTTGTTACGGATTCCGGTACGACGTGACTATGAACTTAAATGAAGCTTCTTGCTGAAATGGGAAAAAATAATTATTCTTTCTCTCTTCTTTTCGCCATTGCGAATAACACGCGCAATAATAGTATTCCCTAAAACAAGTTAATTTTTCTCTCTGATTTTCTGTGGGATAATATATTTCAATCTTAGTTATGTCCAATTTGTTTATTTAAGAATCTTACCTTTGACGTGGATAGTAAATAGTAATGCAATTCTGAGCGATAAAGCATGCATTTTTTTTTTAACTCTGACAGAAAAAGAGATGTATTATAAGTTTGATGTGTCTATGTATCTGCATACACAAACAGTGTATCTGTCTGTTACATCTTAGTTTCTATACGAATGGATTGATTATGATGTTTCTATTTGAGAGAAAAAACTGACACAATTGAGATGGATCTTGGCCTCAATTTATGATCGCTTAGGTTTCTTAAGACCTTTAGGTCTTTTTATTAGCTGCCGCAGGGATTTTAGATGTATAATTTACATTTCTTTCAAACATAACCTAACATTTAAAATATGTATGATGGAATGAGCTGCTCAGAAATACGAAGTTAGGAGACAGAATTCTGGATTGCCTATTAGTCGTCTAGTTTCGCACTAATCCTGTTTTAAAGTGTGAAACAAAAGTAAAAAATGTTCCCCTCTTACCCATGGGTGTCTGTATCGATGTGTACATAGACCTGTGCCAATAGATACCGCCTGGTCAACAATTAGATTCCTAAGGCAGGCTGACGTCAGGCAGACAGCCAGTCATAAAACTATTGCAATGTGCACTAGAAAGAAGAGTAAGTTGACTCCAAGTTATTGGAATAAGAGTAGGATGATGATGATAAGTAAATAATAATAATAAAGATTTTTTGTTTTTTGTTATTTTTCTTTTGTATTTTTAACATTTAGATTTAGAGAACAGCTCTGAAAAGTGTTTGAAAACGTTGAGAAAGTAAAAATCAAATACAAACATGATCGCGTAAATACTGGTAATGATTAACAATAATAATTTCCAAAATTTTTATTTACTTCAAAATATTGATGGCCGTCGTTTGAAATATGAAAATAAGTTACTTATTCGCTGTTTAATTACTCTTGAAAACTTATTCGTCATTATAATTGACAATTACTCAAGTCAATTGACTTAACAGGCAACAATACGGAACTTATATAAGGAAGGTCCCTCAGAAAATTCGCACTAAAGTTAAGATGTCATTGAAATTCAACACGCCTGTGATGAATTTCAAACATTTTTCCTTTATCCATTTCTTTTTCAGAAAAGCGTTTCAAGAACTCTTTTTCCGATGTCGTAAAAATACTTAACAAAATTATATGTGTAACTTAAATTATATGTATATAGACATACTTTTTTTATGTATAGGCAGTGGTAAACGCATACCCGTCCATTCCGTCTGGGGCAATGAAAGGACGGCGCGCGGGACCAGTACCCACGTCGCCTTCGTTGTTGGGCCGACCACCAGGGCCGATATATAAACATACTGCGTGCATTTGTAGCCAAGTTTAAGTAAAGGAATTGGCGAGCTGCACCGTGTATATATTCACACGAACCATTTCGACCCACTTTTGATCCCTTCATCATTCAAAAACAATTCAATAAAAATGGACCAAATTGATATATATCAAATGTCTAGTAAAATGTTAAGGTTTAATAGATAACTTATTTGCTTTATGTAAAAATATTTTTTACTACTTTTTATTAACCATATTTTTTTTTACATTAGTATATAAGAAATTTTGCTTTAATTCTAGCTAATAACTTTATATGTTATTTTTTAAATAAATTTCAAATTTATCTCTAGAACTTGACACCCATACAGATTTTAAGTCTTTTATCGATGTAATCTATAAACCCACCATAATTATCATAATATTGAACTTCTTCCCCATTTTCACATTTATGTTTTAGGTAGGATATGTATATAACATATCCCATTGCACATCTACAGCAGCAATAACTTAATAGAAGACCAACAGTATTAATAATAAACCGATAATATTACAGTCTACGTAGATTCTCGGGTTAGATTTCTACCAGACACACACAAAATTATATGTGTATTTAAAAAATTGCAAAAAAAATAATTATCACTTATTTTAACAACGAAGGAAAATATTTTCAGGAAAATCGCATAGCAATGAGTTCGGAGAATAATCTCCTCAAAAATGTACTAGAACTGTGCTTTAGAGAGCATGACATATTAAATCGCCAGTCCCAGTAACCATGAATATTTATACAATAGATACAGGGATTCATTACTTTAAAATATCCTGACATCTGGTCCTATTCTCACATATTGCTATCCCTTTGGATTACAGAGATCTGATGGTCCCTTTGGGGGTCAAACGATATTCTATCGAAACTGATTATATTAAAAAGTTAGAAGATAGAAGCAGTGAGGTCTTGTTAGTTAAAAGGCGTAACAGACCATTTCTGATTAATTAAGCGGAATAATTACTCCGGAATCAGCGATATGTATTATAATATTATTATGCAAGACCTACAGAAAAGTTAACACCCAAGCCTTGGCGGTATTTGCATTTGCAATGCCGGTCGATCTGGGGATACAAAGACGTGCGTCAATATGTTACTTCACCAATATGTCGAGTAGGAAGAGCTCCTGAGGGAATGACAGGATAAGTGGGTTTCATCAAGGAAGGTACACTTGCATCTACTATTAACAAATATTCGTGAGTCTTTAGAGAAAATAAGTAACGAGATTGAACACTATATAACCCAAATTCTCACTGACCATAAGAAATTTTAAACTAGGAATCATCATCTGACCAACATGGTATAGTAGGTCAAATTCCCTCCCACTGTGGAGGAGGCCCGAGCCCAACAGTGGGTACGTCCCACTGTGGGCTGTGATGATGATGATGCTGACGAATCATCATCATCAAAGCTCATATACATCCCAATATTGGACTCGAGCCTCTTGCACAATAGAAGGGAGATTGATCATGCTGGTCAGACATGTTGGTATAGGGTTTTATTTCGAGTTTCCTTTCTCTTGTATAGATTTAAATGCATATTATCTATATTCCTTAGTCATTTTTTACGACATCCACGCGCAAGAAAGGGGGTACTGAATTGTATTCTTACCCCGTCACCACACCGTAATTCGTACGCGAATTTGAAGACCGTGTGGTTGTTTGATACCTCGTCACCATAGTTTAAACTAATACTAATTTGTCTACGTTTCATATTAAACTGGGATTACGAACAAAGAGCTTCACTAAGAAAGAAAGAAAATAAGATTTACACCACCATACACCACATTGTCAGAAAGTGCAGCTTATGAGCGACTAATGAGGGTGGCCTTGTGCTAGACATTTTATAAATTACGTCTGGAATAGTATAATACACGGACCTTGCAATAACTCGAGAAAATTGCCGTGCCTTCAGGCGGTTCTGCTTTACTTACTATTGCAATCAATCTTATGGCTCAATAAAGGTAGGCTCCGTTAAACGCTGTCATATCCGTGGTGCTGTACTACTGCGCTTATCGTAACTGCGTAGCCTCCTATTTGTTGACATATTAGTTAGTTTTCTTCTATGTATTGTATTTATTTATTCTATGGCTTTATTTATTTATAAACGAGAAATGGAATTGGAAAAATCTCTTGTTTTTAATTTCTATTTAAATTTATTGTGTGTTCCAAGATTTCTCGGGACTTCCTGTGATCAAACTTCGGTGTCATTTATGGCGCCCATCGTTGATTCAGCTTTACAAGAGTTTATGAGAAAATGTGGTAGAATCAGTCTTAAATAGCTAAGAATTCTGGCCATGGATTCCAAGCTTGGTTTGAACAAAAGCTTACATGAAATTTAATGATTTCTGATCTTAACGCGAGTGTCATACAAATGAAACTATTTTTACGGATTTTATCACCTCCGTATATATTTTTACCCCTTTTAAACACTTTTTAGTATTCATGATAATTACCTCCTCCCGAAAATAATTCGAATTCATATATTAATAAATTTATCAGATAACTTCTTGAACAAATTTTCAACCGCAAGCTCAAAGTTTGGAAATGTAAACGGTAAACAACAAGAGCTTTGAATTACGTTTAAATGAAAAATACATAGTGAAATTTTCACTTGTATAACAATGTTTTTTGGTCATAAGACTATAAAGAAGTGACTATAACAGCATGAACGTCAATTAAAAATCCAATTTATCCATGAACTAAAATCATTTTTCCTACGAGCCCTATTATCTAACACGTTGTTTGAAGTAAACAAAGAAAATAAACTTAAATGCCACTGAGGGTATATAAAGAAAATAGCTCCAGGCTAAGACAATCTCCTAAAGATTGATTGATTCGCACGGCTAAGCAACGATGTTTGAGTTAACGATCCGTACTTTGAGAACATCTAAAATGTGATGAAGGTTTGATACGGGCACGCTTTTTATTTAACTGATCTTCAAGTCTGTCAAGGAGTAAATTAACCAGTCAATCTATCCTCCATCCTATCAGCCACTACCGTTGCAAATAAACCTTAATGTGTTATAGATTTTCTAGATTATTCCATTTTTAAAGTGAAGCTTCTTTGCCCTCATGAGGAGCGCATGAGGATAATTTTTTTACGGATGAAACACAATTTAGCGTCACGAAGATGTGCAGCGTTTTTGTCGAATAAGAGGGAGAGTGCGATTGAGACCGATTGAGAGAGAGTGAGAAAGGGCGAACATAGCACGAAGCACAGCCATGGGGCGAGAGTAGGCAGCAAGCGAGTGAGAAAGATCGAGATATTTTTTTTTAATACTAATAAAAAACACTTGGAACCAAAGAAGTTTCACTTCTGACAGGCGTACTTTGTACGCACTTTCTTTTTTTTGGTAGGCTATGTTCAGCACACACGCCCTCTGTTCTATCCAGGGTGATGAAAGGGCGGAGCGCGGCCCCATAACCCACCTTATTACCTCTCCTTCGACATTGGATACACTGCAGCTAATACTATATGTTGTAAATGTGCAATTTTATTTAAAAGATGAATAAAAATGACAGCCCGCTAAGTTTCTTGCCGGCTCTTCTCAGCTTGTGGCCGCGTGCCGGTCCGGTGGTAGATTATTGGATTGTGTTCAAACGATGTATAAAATTGACAATATGTAAGTACCCTTAAGAGGCCTATGCAGAATAAATGATTTGATTTGAGCCAACCACTGGTACTGAATTGTTCGTCGTCCTTGGTCATCCCGGTGAGATACTCTTTCGAGTACCGTAGGACGTTGGTCGTCCTCGTACGATCAGCCTCTCTGCGGATAATGGACTATACCCCGGTCCCATACCACCCACCCCACCACCCACGGCCTCAGCTACTGCGGCATCAGGCGGGTGTCGTAAAAGATGACTAAGGAATATAATATGCATATTACATCTGTGCGAGAAAATAAAATCAAAATTAACCCCTATACCAAGACGTCTGACCAACGTGGTATAGTCCATCAATTTCCTTCCCACTGTGGAGGAAGCTCGAGCCGAACGTGAGTGAATGATAAAAATTAATTGATACTTTAGTAATAACAAAAAAAACGATGTTCTAAAGCTCCATTTTGTAGCGATTGTAGGTATTTCTATATTTTGTGATATGAGATTAATGATAATAATATGTTGTGGGTATGTTGTTTTCTTTGTGAAATCAACCAGTCAGCCGTTAGTCCTCGCCTTTTATTGACACGTTACACTGGCGACGAGAAAGGTTTAAAATTACACGTGTGCAGTTTAGTAATTATCATGCCGATCGGAAAATTAGAACCGTTTAACCTCGAGGCGAACAAATGGCCTGCATATATACGTCGCGTAAAACAGTATATATTACTAAATGCAGTGGACAGTAAATTAGTGGTACCGCTGTTAATATCCGTCGTGGGGGAAGCTACCTACGCACTTATGTGCGATCTGTACGCACCAAGATTTCCTGAAGATAAAAGTTTTGATGAGTTAGTTAATTTAGTCAACGAACACCTGGAGCCGCAGCGATCAGAGGTAGCCGAGAGACACGTGTTCCGTTTATGACGTCAACGCGCAGGCGAACCTCTTGCCGAATATTTACAAGCTTTAAAACATCTGGCGTCTACCTGTAATTTCGGTAAATGTGGATCCTGTTCGACCTTAGAAGAGAATCTAGGTGATCAATTTGTGTCGGGGTTGGCAAACGACGCCATGCAATCGAGAATATTTGCGGAAAAGAAAATCGAATATAAGACAGCGGTGGAGTTGGCATTGGCTCTGGAGGCGGCGGAGAAACACGCCGAGGTGAGCGCTGCCACCACTATAGAGGCATCAGCTGACTCAGCGGGCACGACAGGGGCGGCCAGCGAGGGAGTACATTATGTGCGAAACCGACGAGCCTCTGGCGCGGGCGCAGCTAACGCGTCGCGTGCTGGGGGAGCGGTGGCGGCTGGTGGAGCGACGACGGCTGGCGGCGGCTATAGGCCGTGTTGGCGTTGCGGCAAGCCACACCCCGCGGATCGGTGTCGGTTTAAAAGTTACAATTGTGATATGTGCGGTCAGAGAGGTCATTTAAAGGTGATGTGCAAAAGTGAACGTACCGGTAGTGTGCGGCAGAATTACGTAAGTGATAGTGAGGAAGATTTATTTAACTTTACTAGTTTGCAGTCGAAAAGTAACGAACCTTACTTTATTAAATTAAACATAGATAAAATTATAGTAAAATGTGAAATAGATACGGGTAGTCGCATCTCAGCGATAAGTGAGGACATGTATACGAGAATGTTTTCATATAAAGACATTAAATATGACAATATTATCAATATTATATTACGAAGTTACTCCGGGGCTCGTATTAAGTCACGCGGTTACATTGAGGTGTATGTCACATTCGGGTGCAACAAAGTTAACTCTTTACATTTATATATAATCAAGGGGGGAGCACGACCTATTTTAGGTCGCGATTGGATGCGTACTCTGGACATTAAACAAATAACCCTCAATGTAATTGCAGACGACGGGTTGGTGGATCGATTACGTCGAGAGTTTCCTGAGGTGTTCCAGGACAAGTTAGGTACTTGTAAACAACCCTTACGGTTGCAATTAACAGATGATGAACCGGTGTACGTCCGCGCGCGGTCCGTCCCGCTCGCACTACGCGAACGGGTTGAACGTGAGCTAGGCCGGCTCGAAGCCGACGGTTATATTTATCGAGTCGATTATTCAGACTATGGTACGCCGATTGTACCAGTAGTTAAGCGGAATGGTGAAATACGAATATGTGGGGATTACAAAATTACAATCAACCCCAAATTAAAACGGGATTATTACCCTTTGCCGCGTATCGAAGAAATGTTTTCGAGGCTAAGCGGAGGACAAAAATACTCGAAAATAGACCTTAGACACGCTTACGAACAATGCATGTTAACAGAGGACTGTCAGAGGTATACCGCGATAACTACGCATATAGGGACTTTTGCGTATCGCCGCACGCCATACGGTTTGTCATCTGTACCAGAAAAGTTTCAAAAAATTATGGAAGAAATATTGCGGGGTATTTCTGGCTGTGTAGTATTTTTAGATGATATTTGTGTTACTGGAGCCAACGACCACTTAGATAATTTAAGAGCTGTGTTGAAAAGATTGCGTGAAGCGGGGCTTACAGTGAAGCTATATAAATGTAGTTTTCTGCAGGATGCCGTTAAATATGTAGGATTTATTATTAATAAAGAAGGTTTAAAGCCAGACCCGGCAAAGCTAACTGCGATTGGCGACGCTCCCATACCAAAAAACATTTCTCAGTTAAAAGGTTTTCTAGGGATGTTAAATTACTATGGACGATTTATACAAAATCTTAGTACGTTATTATTCGCCTTGTATAGTTTATTAAAGAAAAATGCCCATTGGGAATGGGATTCTAAGTGTGAGGAAGCTTTCACAAAAGCAAAGCGTGCGCTTATGAGCTCGCGTGTATTGGCGCACTACGAGGAGGAGCGGCCGCTCGTTCTCTCTGTGGACAGCAGCGCGTACGGACTGGGCGCCGTACTCGCGCATCGCTACGCCGACGGCAGCGAGCGGCCCGTTAGTTGTGTATCGCGCACGCTTAGCGCGCCCGAACGCAACTACAGCCAACTGGACAAAGAGGCGCTCGCCATCATGTTCGGCGTAAGTAAACACCATCAGTATTTGTTCGGTAGGAAGTTTACATTACACACTGACCACCAGCCGCTCACACATATTTTTGGAGTGAAGAGTGGTATTCCACAGACGGCAGCGAGCCGTTTACAACGGTGGGCAGCGCGCTAAGCCGCTTACGATTTTTCAATAGAATTCGTTAAATCAGCGAGCAATGGGCCCGCTGATGCTTTATCACGACTTCCCCTGGCCAGGGAAGGTCGTTGGAAGGATACAGTAGATTATCTCAACTTAGTAGAGGACAAGTTACCGGTTTCGTTTAAGGATGTAGCACGGGCAGTGGAGCGTGACACAGTGTTAAACAAAATAAAAGGTTATATTTTGTTTGGTTGGCCGGCCGAACCGAGGTGCGACGCCGAGAGAACTTATTTTGCAAGAAAGCTAGAGCTATCATTAGACCAAGGTTGCTTAATTTATAGGTACAGAATCGTAATTCCACAATCCTTACAAAAAAATGTTTTGGCAGAAATACATGAAAGTCATTTAGGGGTAAATAAAATGAAAAGTTTATCACGTAGCTATGTATACTGGCCGACGCTCGACCAGGATATAGAAGCGACTTGTCGCGAGTGCGAAGCGTGTCGTGCGGTGCGCGATGCGCCGCCGCGCGCTCAGTTACATCCCTGGGAGTTCCCGCTCCACCCGTGGCAAAGAATACACGCTGATTTCGCGGATTGTGGTGGGACTCGATACCTTATAATGGTAGACGCACATTCGAAGTGGTTGGAAGCTTTACCGATGAAAACCACGGACGCACGGACTACGGTGAATGCTTTTAGAAGTATATTCGCGCGATTTGGTCTGCCATCACAGCTCGTGACGGACAACGGCCCGCCCTTTACATCGCGAGAGTTTAAAGAATTCTGCGTAAAAAACTGCATAAACCATATCACGTCAGCCCCTTATAGGCCGCAAGCTAATGGAGCTGCAGAAAATGCAGTTAAAACGGTTAAAAAGGCAATAAGACGAGCTCAATATGAAGGGGAGGATATTATCGCAGCTTTAAACAAATTTTTGTTTAAATATCGCAATTGCCCACATGCCACAACGGGAATACCCCCGTCCGTGGCACTGCAGGGGAGGCGATTGCGTAACCGCCTGGATGCGTTACGCTCGGATGTGGCCAGCACGGTACGTGCCGCTCAAGAGCGACAAGTACGTCACGGGCCCAGCGCCGTGCGCGATTTTGAAATAGGGGAAGCGGTGCTAGCTCGTGATTATACGGCAAAGGGAGGAAAGTGGACGTCAGTTATGGTTAGTAAAAAAACTGGTCCGGTATCGTATAAGGTCGACGTAGGTGACGGAACACTATGGCGTCGACACGCTGATCAGATCCTACCAGTGACAGCCTCGGCCAATCTTAAAAATAGGTTTTCACTATCGCGTACTAGTCCAGCGGCATCAAACCTGGAACCGTCTGAGAACGATTGCGGGACCAAACAATTAGAAGTGCCGCCGAGTGGGACTGAGCGGACACCGTCGCCAGTACAGGTGGACAGTCCGCAGCGCGCCTCAGAGTTGCCTCTAGAGCCGCGCTTGACCACGCCCCCACCCGGTGCATCTGCTCGTGCACTGCGTGCATATAATCGAGCTAAACATTAGATACTTAGACTGTAAGTTCACAACAAATGTATATGTGTATTGTTAGATCTGTTTCATTACTTATGATATTGTTTCTCGGTGGTGGTATTAGCTTTAAGATATTTTGTTATTAAAGGGGGGGATGATGTAGCGATTGTAGGTATTTCTATATTTTGTGATATGAGATTAATGATAATAATATATTGTGGGTATGTTGTTTTCTTTGTGAAATAAACCAGTCAGCCGTTAGCCCTCGCCTTTTATTGACACGTTACACATTTCATTAAAAAATATCTTTTCATTTGTAGGTTATCCATTTGAAAGATATCAGAATCTAAATGAGTCCAATAATAATATTATGGCTTTATTCTCTCGGTCGAGTAATTGCCGACTCCCCGGTAAATTAAATTAGCTGTGTTTGATATATATTTAATACCTAGATAGTTTCAATTGCGTAGAATATTTTCTAAGTATACCGTATGCCTAACACTTTCTAGTCGATGGTCAGTTATATACTTTTTATGGTTTTATCATTTACTAGCAACTCGCCCTCGCTTCGCTTCGGTTTCAGTCGTCTTACCCGCGTAGTTGCTGTTCCCGTGCGAATACCGGGATAAAATATAACCTATGCTACTCCCTGATATTATAGCTTTCTATTGGTGAAAGAATTTTTGAAATCAGTTCCTTGGTTTAAGCGTGAAGGCGTAACAAACAAACTTACTTTCGCATTTATAATATTCGTAAGGATTTTTTTTTTGGGATGAGCTGCGGTCAGCGCGCTCCTCGCACCACACCGTCCGGGGCGATAGAGGGGCGTAAGCATGCAACACCCGCAACCCACCCGAAAACCACGTCGACTTCGTCGTTGGGCCGACCACCGAAGCAGGGTTACTTGACATCAGTGGTCAGCCCGACGGAATACCCCCTATTGGGGTACCCTCCCATCGACCGACGTCCCCCCATCGGGGAGGACGTCGGTCTTTCCTCACGCGGTCGGCCTCTCGGCGGGTGACGGAAATATTCGTAAGGATGTCATCAACATTATCGTCACAGCTCATAAACGTCCCACTACAGGACTCGAAGCTTCTCAATATTATGTAGGAAATAGACCTACCATACCAAGCTGGTCAGGCGGGTTGTTATAGGGTTTTATTACCAGTATTCATTCTCTTGTTATTATATGTATATACAAAATATATCTTAATCGCCACCCCCAGGTAAGAAAAGAAAGAGACGTGGTGAATTGTATTCTTACTCGGTCACCACATGGAAATATTTACTTATATATGCTTTTCTTAATCCAACAGCGTACACTGTGAGTATTGAAAGTAATAAAGGCGAGAAAAATAAAGTTACAAATATTTTTGAACGTATTTAACTCAAACTGTATGTGAATCTGATGAAATATTAAAAAAAATCATAACGACTTAGGAATGGATAGGTGGATATATATTAAAGTAAAATCTATACTAATAAATAAAATTGGAGTGTCTGTTTGTAATGTCAAAATAATAGGCTTTTTTCATGCTCACACGGTTATTTGCACTATACATATGCCTAAAATACAGATTAAAAAATTTTTGTCTGTCTGTCTATCTGTTTGTTCCGGGTAATCTTCGAAACGGCTGGACCGATTTCAAAAATTCTTTCACCAATGGAAATCTATAATATCAGGGCGTAAACTAGGCTATATTTTATCCCGGTATTCCCACGGAAACGGGAACTACGCGAGTAAAACGACTAAAACCGAAACGAAGCGAGGGCGGGTTGCTAGTATTAAAGTAAAATAATAAATAAAATACTGAATTCGAGTAAAATAATGAATTAGGACTAGAATAACGTTGATATATAATATGTTTTACTATATATTGCTAATTTCAGTGTGGTGACTGAGTAAGAATACAATTCACCACTCCCTATCTTGGCCGTGGATGTCGTAAAAGACGACTAAGGGATATAATATATAACATCTATGAAAGAGAAGGAAAACTCCAAAGAAAACCCTATACCAACCTGTCTAACCAGCATGGTATAGTAAGGTCAATTTCCCTTCTATTATGGAGGAGGCTCGAGCCCAATAATGGGACGTATATGAGCTATAATGATGATATATTAGTTATACATGTATGTGGTAGGAACATACTGTCGATAGTCGTCTGTAAGTCGGTCCGTCCGGGGTAGTACACTCTTTTTTTTTTTTTTTTTTTTTTTTTTTTTTAGGGGTGGGCCATGGTTAGTGCACCCGCCGCCCAGCTCCGTCCGGGGCGACAGAGGGGCGGTGCGCAGCTCCATGACCCACCAGTGACACGTCGCCTTTGTCATTGGACCTACCACCGGTGCAGAGTTCCTTGACATCTGTGATCGGCCCAACGGAATACCTACTCGGAATTGTGTATTCTTCTGGCAGAAAATCGACATGTAGCAATTTGTTACTGCACTTCGTTCGGTGAGCGAAAAAGCTGGAAGCCCAAATTTATGAGGCTGTTTGCTTGTAATGGGTTTTGGTATTACTTTTAATACCACCGAACACGTATTCACACTCCTTTCACTTTACCCTATGACAGATCCATGAACGTTAGTATCATTTGATCAGTCTTGCTACTGCTTACTCTTGAATTTCGATTCCAATCCTAAATCCAATCGCAGCTCGAATTTAAGCAATTTGGCACTCTTGAAAACGACACTAGCACTTCGATACGATACTAAAAAATATTTATTGAGTAAAAATATCGAATATAAAGTATCGTGTAGAAAAGTATCAGTATCGGAAGAAAAGTACTCGATACCAAAAAGTATCGATACTTTTTTCGTGTGCCTACCAGAGAGAGAGCAACCGACAGCTCTTATTATACTCGTTCCAACCATTTATTTTACTTTTGACACATGCTTTAGGACGTAACTGTTTCATTATACGCAATTATTAACTTTGAAACCAGTGAACAGAGAAATATATAAACTGGCCAATAATATTTATATATCTTAATTATTACCCACTAAATACATTAATATGCCGTAAATAGCTCTATTCATAAAATTTAAGTGATAATTCATTTCCGTTATAAAAAAGTTACGTTCTATCGCATCTAGTGACAGGATCAAAAGTATTCGGTGCAAACTAATGAATCGCAAATAATCGATTACACTTATTTGCAGTTAAGTCAGCTGACAACTGAGTTTTGAATTGTTGTAATAGACAACACGTTAAAATTGTATCAGGGAGATATAAAAATCTTCTCATCATACCTATAACATGAAATAAAACAACCAAAATATTTTAATATTATTTTATTATAACGAATCGTCGGATTCTTCATACGAACTCGAATCGTCGCTTGAATCATCTGCAGTGTTTATTATTAACTCTTGTGTAGGTATGTTGTCAAATTCAATTTCTCGATCCCAATCAGAGAATATTATATTTTTTGTCTTGTTGATGACACTCGCCCAGTTTTCAGGCGTCACACTAGCACATGCGTTTTTTAAAAGTTCAAGCATTTTATTTGCTGTGAAAGGAGGAGTTGTATTGTTTCTTGCGGCGTGTCGTTTGACTTGTGCCCAGATCATTTCAATTGGATTATATTGACAGTGGTACGGAGGAATTCTGATTACAACATGCCCATATTCTGCTGCCATTTCGTCGATGACATATCGTTTTGGCTGCTTTTTACTTTTTAATATTTTAAGTAATTCTACTTTTATTTATTTTATTTATTTTATTATATTTGGGATAACAACAGTCGTTACAAATGCATATAACATAAAATAAAATTACTAACTAGTAGGACCAATTACAGTTATCCACATTGTTTATAAAATTTATCGTGAACAGACTAGTTATTATGTAATACATTACTAAGCAGAGAAAAAAAAAATACGGTAGTTACATACTAAAACAGTTCCACAAATCAATGACTATCCAAGTACCCACCATTATTTTAATATCCAATAGCGCTTACAGCGCTCGGTGTGAACTTGCACTCAGGAGGCGCAATGGTAGGTAATTGTCAAATCAACAAGTTAATTACATTTACATATGTTGATCTATTTATGCAAGTTAAACGATTATATTATAAGAGTGACTGTCCGACCATTGATTACATAATTATATTCTTTATTTATTCTTAACAATAATATAAATGCGAAATTAAGTTTGTTTGTTACGCTTTCACGCTTAAACCACCAACCGATCTCTAAAATTCTGTCACCAATTGAAAGCCATAATATCAGGGAGTAACACAGACCACATTTCATCCCAACATTCGCAGGGTAATGTGAACGGACGCCGAGGCTGGCCGCATCCGCAGTGCGTTGACGCAGATCTGCGATGCGGCCATGCCCCGGGTACGGCGTCCGCCCCCGAGGAGGGCGGTCCACTGGTGGTCCCGGGAGCTGGCGGATCTCCGGGCCGCGTGCATTCGCGCCCGGAGGGCCTACACCCGCAGCCGACGGCGGCAACGCGACGCGGAACGGGAGGCCTTGCTGTATGAGGGCTACCGCAATGCGCGGTCGGCCTTCAGGCTGGCCGTCCGCTCCGCCAAGGACGTCAGTCGGCAGGAGATGCTGGACGGTCTCGATCGTGACCCCTGGGGACGCCCCTATCGCGTGGTGCTGAATAAGCTCCGCGCGCGGGGCCTTCCCCTCACCGAGACTCTCCAGCCCAGCCTTCTCACCCGGGTCGTCGAGGACCTGTTCCCGCGGCGGGCGGAACACACGCCCCCGGTCATGGCTCCGCCAGACACTGACCGGGAGGCCGACGACGACAGTGTTCCGCCCATCACGGAACCCGAGATGGGAGTGGCGGTGGCGCGCATGTGCGCAAAGTCCACCGCCCCCGGGCCCGACGGTGTTCCAAACCGCGTGTTGGGCCTGGTCCTCGACCACCTGGGTCCCCGCCTCAGGGAGCTGTTCGACGCGTGTTTAGCGTCCGGACGGTTCCCTGGGTGCTGGAAGGAGGGAAGGCTGGTGCTCCTGCCGAAGCCGGGACGGTCTCCGGGGTCGCCTTCGGCCTACATGCCTATCGTGCTGCTCGATGACACGGGCAAGCTACTGGAGAGGGTGGTAGCTGCCCGCATCGAGCGGCACCTCGTCGGCACGGGGCCCGATCTGTCGGACGCCCAGTTTGGGTTTAGGAGGGGTCGTTCGACGATCGCGGCTCTGTTGCGCCTGAGGGCCGTGGCGACTGAGGCCGTCACCGGTGGGGGAGTGCTGTTGGCGGTGTCCCTAGACATCGCCAACGCATTCAATAGTCTGCCATTCAGCTGCATCAGGGAGGCGCTCCGGTATCACGGAGTGCCAGCTTACCTGAGGCGGCTAGTGGCAGACTATTTGGTGGGGCGCAGCGTCCTCTGTACCAACCGAGCAGGGGACGTTGTGCGAACGCCCATGACGTGCGGTGTCCCACAGGGGTCGGTCCTCGGACCCACCCTGTGGAACATCGGCTACGACTGGGCGTTGCGGGGGAGCCTCCCGCCCGGGCTGGGCGTGATTTGTTACGCCGACGACACGCTCGTCACAGCCCGCGTTGGGACGCTAGAAGAGGCGGTAAGCCTGGCGACCTATGGCACCGAAGAGGTCGTCAGGCGGATCGAGGCGCTGGGGTTGAGGGTCGCCCTGGACAAGACGGAGGCCCTCTTGTTCCATGGGCGCCTTATGAGCCCTCCCATCGGCGTCTCGATCACCGTCCGATCGGTTGACATCAGCATCCGGGCCCATATGAGGTACTTGGGCCTGGTGCTCGACGGGCAATGGTGGTTCCGGGAGCATTTCCGCAGGCTCGCTCCGCGGCTCGTCGGCGCGGCGTCCGCCCTATCGTGGCTAATGCCGAACGTGGGCGGACCGAGCGCTACGTGCCGACGGCTGTACACGGGGGTCATCCGGTCGATGGCCCTGTACGGCGCACCGGTGTGGGCGGGGTCCTTGACCGTCCGACTTAGGGCCCTTCTGTGGCGACCACAGAGGGTCATGGCGGTCAGGGCCATCCGCGGATACCGCACGGTTGCGACGGAGGCAGCGTGCCTATTGGCCGGGACTCCCCCGTGGGACCTGGAGGCGGAAATGCTCGCCGAGTTGTATCGGCGGGTGTCGGGGGTGCGCGGGGAGGGCGGTGTGATCTCGTTAAGGGATCTCACCGCCTGGCGCGTCGACGCCCGCCGAGACGTCATTGCCCGTTGGGCAGTCCGGCTGGAGAGGCCTCGGTTCGGGGTGCGAACCGTGGAGGCCTTCCGGCCGGTGCTGATGCAGTGGTTGGAGAGGCGGCACGGGGTGCTCTCCTTCCGACTAGTGCAGGTGTTGACGGGGCAGGGAGCTTCGCCAAATACCTGCACAGGGTCGTGAGGAGGGAGAGTACACCGTCCTGCCACCACTGCGATTGCGACGAGGACACGGCGCGCCACACGCTCGAGGCCTGCGCGGCTTGGGCAGTGCAGCGCCGTGAACTCGTCGCAATCATCGGTGCCGACCTGACGCTGCCGGCCATCGCTAGGGCGATGGTCGACAGCGTCAGGAACTGGGACGCGGTCGCAGCCTTCTGCGAGACAGTGATCTCGCAGAAGGAGGCGGCGGATCGTCTGCGCGTGGAGCGCAGCCTCGATGAGGAGATCCGCCGCCGGCGACTGGGGCGGCGCAGGCGCAACTATCTGCGCCTCATGCCGCCCTAGCCGAGGCCGCGGGTGACGTGACCGGGGATTAGTCCGTCACCCGCCGAGAGGCCGACCGCGTGAGGAAAGACCGACGTCCTCCCCGAGGGGGGGACGTCGGTCGATGGGAGGGTACCCCAATAGGGGGTATTCCGTCGGGCCGACCACTGACGACAAGTTAACGCTGCTCCAGTGGTCGGCCCAACGACGAAGGCGACGTGGTTTTCGGGTGGGTCGCGGGAGTTGCGTGCTCAAGCCCCTCTGTCGCCCCGGACGGAGTGGTGCGGAGGCGCGCCGACCGCGGCCCACCCACAAAAAAAAAAAAAAAAAAAAAAAAAAAATGGGTAATGTGAACCACGTGGGTAAGAATACCGAAACCGAAACGAAGCGAGGGCGGACTGCTAGTATTTAATAAGGCAACAAGTACATTTGTGTTATTTAAGCGAGAGCGAGAGTTATAATGATACAATAAGTTAACCACTATTGGTTATAAGTTTTTTAATATTTTGCATAAACACTTGCTTGCAAGTGCAAAAAGGATCTACAGTACTGAATGTTGTGTTGTATGTACGCGCGATTCTAGTAATGACAGCATTCTGACCATAAGATGTTAAATGCGACGGCACATACAACAATTGTGTATGCCGTGTACGATATGTTGGAGTTCTAAATGTTATTTGAGAAAGTAGTTCGGGGCAATTGATACGTCCGCAAAGTATATCATATAGTAATCCCATGTCCATAACTGATCTCCTTTCCTGTAAGGTAAGTAAATTATATGTCCTACAATTATCTACGTAATTAATAGACGGATTTTTGAATTTATAGTTAAGGTGGCGTATAAACTTTTTTTGAATTTGTTCTATTTTATTGATATCAACTGCATAAAACGGTGACCAGATCTGACAAGCGTACTCCAGAGTGCTTCTAACATAAGAATAAAAAAGAATCTTAAGACAAGTTAGACTTCTAAAGGGTTGACAAGTACGTATTATGAATCCTAGATTTCTATAAGACCTATTAACGATATTATTGATATGGGAATTCATTCTCATTTTTGAGTCAAATTCAACGCCTAGATCACGCACAGTATCAACTCTTTCGATTAAAGCGCCATTAAAATTATAATTAAATTTTATAATATGCCTTTTTCTACTAAAAGTTATACATTGACATTTACGTGTATTAATGGAGATTTTATTTTTTGCGTAGTAACTGTATAAATTATCCAGATTCCTTTGCAATGTCCAACAGTCAGTGATTTCATTAACTTTTAAGAATATTTTTTTGTCATCAGCATATAATAAATGGTGTGTATTATCGAAGCACTTGTATATGTCATATATATATGCATTATAGAGTAATGGACCGAGATGCGATCCCTGGGGCACGCCCGATGGAATTTTAATATAATCTGACTTAAAGCCCCCTAATACAACTGCTTGTGACCGGTTAGATAGATAGGATTTTATCCATCGTAACAAATCCCCGTGAATGCCCAATGACTGCAGTTTTTTTAGCAGGATAACGTGGTCTACCCGATCAAATGCTTTTTGAAAATCAGTGTAGATCACGTCAACCTGCCCACCATTCTCCATGTGACCTAAAACAAAGTTCGAGTAAACTGCCAGATTAGTCACTGTTGACCGTCCGCGTAAGAACCCGTGCTGTGATTCGGGTATACCCTTGGATATTATGTAATATACGTTTTCATATACTAGCTTTTCTAATAGTTTACTTAGAATATTTAAGATAGAAATTGGTCGATAATTTTCTATGTTAGTCTTCGAACCTTTTTTATAGATAGGCACAATATTAGCTTTTTTCCATTGTGTAGGAAATATGCATTCTTTAATGGAGCGTTTAAATAATATTGTTACGGGTAGTGCTAGACTGTTTGCACATGATTTGAGAAATATTGGAGGTATTTCGTCACATCCCGAACCTTTTGAAGTATCTAAGGAATGCAACAATTTAAGGACTTGGCTTTCCTTAACCTCGATGTGAGATATAACGTCAGAATGGTTATAGGTAATCTCTAAATTAGTATCAAGCTGTTGAGATTGTGTATCAGTTACAAAAACATTTTTAAAAAAAGTGTTGAATGCAGAACATATTGAATTGGCGTCGTTAAAATTTTCACCATTTAATGTGAATCTCTGAGGGTAGCTTGAACCACCCCTCTTTGATTTAACGTACGTCCAAAAAAATTTTGGTGTACGCTTGATATAACTTTCAGCGTTTTGTGTAAAACGTTGAAAACACACACTATGTATTTTACGTTGACGGTTTCTGAGTATAGCAAACTCATCGTAGTCACGAGGATTATGAAATTTTTTCCATCTTTTGTGAGCTTTATATTTTTCTTTTATAATTTTAATAAGTGCGCTAGAATACCATAATGGATAAGACTGATTTTTAATAGATAAAGGAATATGTAGTACAAAGCATTTATTTAATTCAATATAAAAAGATTCGACAGCACTTTCAATACATTCTTTGTCCAAAATATCTCGCCAATTTAATGTGCACAAATAATTATTTATTTGTTTATAGTCACATTTATGAAAGTTATAACGAGGCACTAACTTCCCTTTAAAGATTTTCGTTTGAAGATCTGTTATATCAATTTTCAGTGGTGGGTGAAATAAATCCATTTTGGTTATCGGTTGAGTTTGGCTAATTAATATCGGTAAATTACAAAAACAAAGGTCAAGAACATTACCGCAACTATTAATGATATAACAATATTGACTAAGACCCAGAAACTCCAAACCTTCAACAAAAGTCTGTGCACTATCACTATATATATTTAGTAGGGATTCGTCCATATCTTCCCCATTATCACGAAGCCAGTTTATAATCTCGTGTTTTTTGTTGGCCTGTGTTGGCATTTTATTAATTTGGCGAGAGTGATAGGGTGCATTATCAATAAATATTGTTGATGGCTCTTCAAGTGATGTAAGCATTTCTCTGAACCACTTTTCACACACGTCCGCATTCATCTCCTCATGATAGTCTCCTGTTTTTTTTTATTTGAACGCTAACAGAGCGTCTGGTACAAATCCCTTTGTAGTTCCCGCATGGCAAATGATGAGGCGTTCACCTTTCCCCATTGGCACTGCAGAAGTAGAAGCAGCAGTATCGTCAGTCCAACCTTTTGGTATGGAATGATTGGCATTGAGCCAAGTTTCATCTGTGAAAACGACATTCGACCAGTCTTCTATTTTCTTCGCTTGTCTTAAAAATTCACAGCGATATAGCCTTGTCGGCTATATCACGACGTTCCATTAAAATTTTTCTTTTGTCGGATTTCTTATACAAGAACCCGATTTGGTGCAGCACCTTTGACAAAGAAGATTTTTGACCATGAAACAAGCCACAATTTCGTAGAGACGCTACTAATTTTTTCAAAGTAGGAATCTATTTGCTTGTGTAATAATTGTATATATGACGACGAATAGCATCAGTATCAAAACTGTCAATTGCTGTCACTTTACGGGGCTGACGTTTTTTCTTAGGCGTAGATAGCTTGTTCTGTTCAATACCACTACTACCATAGGCTTCTTTAGTGATTTTCGCCACCGTTGGAGCACTAATACCTAATGCTGCTGCAACACGGTCTCTAACTTGGGTTACTGGTATAAGGAATCCGCCATTGCGGCTTTCCTTTTCAAAAAATTCACGAAGCCGCAGCACTAACTCTCTGGATTGTCCTTTAAGCACCATACCTTTCGGCATTTTGCAAGTAAAATCTTACTGGGAGGAACGATACGCTCAACTCAATCAAAGTAAGAACAATGAAATCAATACGGTGGAATATAAATACTCAACACAGCGTATGAAAAATATGAAAGAGCACTCAGCGAACAGAAATGTGACTAGCACGGGAGTCTTGTTGCGAGTGACAGACAACACAACAAAATGGCGTCGCCGGCGCGCCGTTCAGTGTTGCCAATTCGGCTTAAAAAAAAGGGATAGGCTGGATGAGAAAATTAGTGATTTACTACCGCAGACGAGGGCGCCATTGTCTCTAAGTAAAGTTTGGAGCAGCGGACCCCGCTTAATGGAAAAATGCTTCATAAAGTAGTTATTTTTTATTTTGCAAAGTACAAAGTAAAATATTTTGGGAGGACTGAATTAGTGGGTATTCAAAAATTAATGTGCCCAAATAACAAATATATTTACAGAAGTGAAGTTTTTAAATAATATGAAATATGTATTTATTAAGCAAAAATAAAATATCTGTGTTAAATCGATTAAAAGTTCTTCCTGACTAAAATCGATTATTACAAAACATAGTATCCGTAATACATTGGTACAACATTAATTGATCAGAATTCGACCTGCCAAAAGTAAAATAAATGGTTGGAACGAGTATAGTTGCCAAGGCGTCAACGAGCAGGGCACCCAAAAATGTAACCTGCGGGGTCGACCACTGACATCAAGGAATTGGTACCAGTACGCTATTATTATTTTTATTAACAAAAATGTATGTTACTAATAAACCGTAAATAAAACACGATGCTGTAATACTTACAAAATAGAATCTTGTTATCCTTAAAATCTTATGGAATTCAAATGATGTATTATGGATCATCGTGGATTTAAATCATCCGCACCAGAGTATTGTGCAGGCGTCCTTATAATCTATTCAAGGATATCCTTCAACGGAAATGCACATAAATGTTACAGCTTCTATTCAGAGTCAGCCAAGTGAAACAGAATAAATATAAAAAGATACAAAGGAGTTGATCCTATGATTTACGATTAAATATCATTCAGAAGTGTATTGTATTCACGTATTTGGCAAGCCTTGTGAAGATTCTTTATTACTCTAGTCAATAGATAGTAATATGTATTTTCTATTGTTGATATTTTATGTAGACAAATAGATTATTTGTTTTTATAGTCATTTGATTTCTTTCAAATAATATTTTATATGATATATGCCTCTTTTCTTGAGTAAGTGTTAAGTAATGAATTATTCAATGTTATATTAAATAAATCAATTTTTATAGATTTTTGTATTTGATTTCTACTCTCCCGAAGTTTCGAACACTTTTTAACGTTCAGGGTCACGAATGTCGATTACAGGAACATTACGGACCTATTTTGTGTGTATTGTGAAATCCGTAAAAATAGTTTTATTTCAAATGTATTATACTCACGTAAACATTAAAAATAATAATATTATATTGTGTAATCTGTTTTAGAAAGACAAAGAATAGTATTTTATATTAACTGATATGTATCTACTATATTGTGTTGTGTGCTAGCTATTACGAATACTGCCAACCTGTACTTCGCCTGTGGGTGTTGTAAAAGAAAACTAAGAGCTTTTACATTAACTTGGACTATTCCTCCCTCTGATACCAGTCTCCTCCTTGACGTCTAGTCAACAATTACATACGTAAGGAAGGTTAACGTCAGGCAGGCAATCAGATAGGGAGAGTACTCCATCCTGCCACCACTGCGATTGCGACGAGGACACGGCGCAGCACACGCTGGAAGTTTGTGCCGCTTGGGCAGAGCAGCGTCGTGAACTCGTTGCAATCATCGGTGCCGACCCGACGCTGCCGAGCATCATCCTGGCGATCAGAAACTGGGACGTAACTACTGCCTCGCTCCTGCGAACCTCCTGGCTGCGGGGCAGTAGTCTCGCGGAAGGAGGCGGCGGAGCGCGCGGGCGAGGTACGCCTGCTCGACGGCACGAACCGCTGCCGGCGACTGGGTCGGCGCAGGCACGATTATCTGCGCCTGATGCCGCTCTAGCCGAAGCCATGGGTAACTGGACCGGGGAGTTAGTCCGTCACCTACCGAGAATTGACGTCCTCGAGGAAAGGGAGAGACGTCGGTCGAGGAAAGGGCACTCCTCAAGGGGTATTCCGTCGGGCTGACCACTGACGACAAGTCACTCTGCACCAGTGGTCGGTCCAACGACAAAGACGACGTGTCACGGGTGGGTTACGGAGCCGCGCCGCCCCTCTGTTGCCCCGGACGGAGCCGGGCAACGGGTGCGCTGACCGTAGCCCATCCCCAAAAAAAAGCCAAGCAACCAGATATAAAGCTATTGCGAAAACTTTTGTAAAATGTACGATGGAGGTAGAATATATATTGCGTGGATCCCAAGTGATTAGGATATGAGAGGTATGATGATGAACAGCCATCTATAATATACGTACAATATTCACAAGCTTTTATTCAACTAACAATATTTGCTAGTATATTTATTTCAAAATTTGGAAACTAAACGGTCAAGCTGGGAGCCAACACATGAGCTCAAGATGGATTACAGTACTATCTACTCTTCGAGACGCCCATGTAAGACAATGGACATTGAGAGGCTAATCTATTGATATCTTCTAATTATTATTACGACGTTTTACATATTACACTATTAACAGGAGCGATCTTGAATCTACCCAATTAACGTAAGGACTTCATAACGATCTATCAATTGATCTATGAAATTACCATAATGCAATATTAATATTAATTAAATAATTAGGTCTATAGGTATTCATTATACCCATCTTTGTTAAGTAATAGTAATTAAGCATTTGATCTATACTATAGACAATTACGCTATACAAATAGTACTATAATACAGTACAAACTGTCCGTGTGGTGACGGAGTAAGAATACAATTCACCACTCCCTATCTTGTCCGTAGATGTCGTAAAAGATGACTATGGGATATGCACATAACATCTGTGCAAGAGAAGGAAAACTTGTTAAACGAAACCCTATACTACCTACATGTCTGACCAGCATGGTATAGTAGGTCAAATTCCCTCCCATTGTAAAGGAGGCTCGAGCTCAACAGTGGGACGTATGTGGGGTGTGATGATGATGATTTTGATGATAGTACCTAACATGAGCTGCTTATATGTTTGCATGGCTATTGCAAAATCCAGGGACCTTACGCAGTCACCACACGGACAAAGCGCTTTAATATTACATGCTTATTATATCTACATCTTAGAATAATAACGTATAGAAGGATAGTATCGGTACTTCGAACGTTCGAAACATGAATCTAAAAATACTACATGCGCGCAGGCGATTACACACATACACACGCACACCACTATCCAAATGATTAAATCAAAATTTGTTTTTATTAACATAAATCGTCGAAATACTTTTAAAAATAATGTTAAAGAGGTTCTTTAAGTTTTTCAAATAAAATCCGTCCTAATTACCCATTTATTTTTTAAGAGTTGCATACATACGTGCAGTATAGTGACCTTGTACATTACGGAACAATTGAAATGCTTCACTTTTTGTACGCGAACTTACCTTCTATACGTTATTATTCTAAGATCTACATTTTAATCTCACGCGTAATTAATGTGAATGTTTCAGTGTCAAAGCAAATAAGCGCCCGAGTTAATTACGTACAACTTGAGACGAAGCAATATAACAAATGCGTACCAGAAATGTAGATAATTCAGTTCAAAGAGTAACAATGTAGGTGACACCAGTCTAGATAGTTACTCATGAGGAAAAACGAAGCCATGTAGAAGAGATAACTATAAAATGGATTTCACTTCGTTGCGAATCTTATTACGATCACCTTGCGTAAATAAGTTTACTGAAATATGAATATACGTTTACTAAGTTATTGCGAGAAAGAAACCATTTATATTCATATCGCAGTTGGGTTCATGCATATCACTTTGAAACGATCTCGTTTAGTACAACACCAGTTTGCAGCGTTCATTTCTCCTATGTATACACAGGCACTGAAATTAACTATAGCTGCATTTGTTAAGCATTATAATATCGTTCTTAACAAGGTTTCATATGAGGCTTACTCTGGTGGTAATTAAAGGTTTGACTATTATCTAGAAGCTTATTATACAAAGTATAATAAATGATATAAATGAATACTTGAATTGTTCTATAATATTGTATACTTTACTTTAAGTATGAATTGCTATGGGAGTTGAGATTTCAAGCGTATCTATGGAGAGCTTATTATGGTCAAAAATATCACGTTTAAGAAATATTTTGCGGCAACTGTACAGATTATCTTCTATTGCTTTCTTTACAAAATATTTCATATATAGGTATAACAAGATCTTAAGTTGTAATTAACAGAATCTTTATGATCGTCTAAACGGAGTTTGGGATTAGATTTAGACTCAAATTAGATACTGATCAAATGTAAATATTTTTGTATCCTATGAGTATAATAAAGGTGTAAATTAATTATTGAAATGAAATGATGAAAAAAATATTAAAAATAAAAACGAGAAATCTGAAAAAAGGAAAACCAAAGGACAAACTTAGGGCATTCTGGGAATTAAACGATTGCTCGATTTCCCCACTGATCTATTTTTATTTTCAATTCTAGGGCTTAAGATGCTAAATTTACCTTCATATTCTAGTTATATATAAAACGTGAATTCATAAATAAAAAAAACTAGCTACATCTACTCGCCGCCCCCCGTAACCTCTTTCCTGCATGCTTTCCTGTTTCCGAGATTCTAAATATATAGAAATATATAAGAATTGTGCGTTTAAAGATATTAGATACTACAAAATCTTTTATTGTCTTTTATTGGATTTTTCAGCAGAAAGCTCGAATTGTGCATCATCGATTAGTGGCTGGTATGCAGTCCTTTCTGCGTGTGGTGACAGAGGAATAATACCATTCACCACCCCCTCTTTTACCTGTAGGTGCTGTACAATACGATTTAGGGGAATTATATGCAGATTACATCTATGCTAGAGGAGGAATAGCAACCAGTCTGACCAGCGTAGTAGCGTAGTCAATTCCCTCCTATTATAGAGGGAGCTCGAACTCAGCAGATGAACGAAGATGGTGATGATGAAACTGCCTTCCTTGCGTGGGACTCATTATTATAAGTCAAAAGGCAGTATACAATAGTATGGCGAAACACTTTTCTGCTGACTGAACCTCGCTTAGAGGCGTGAAACCGTAATAAAAAATCTTATAATATAACGTTATACACATTACATTATACTTCAAAAAGGTGTCCCTACTCCAATGTTATGTTTCAAAACATCTACTTAACTTGAGGAGCATTACATTCAAAGGGTTGTTAAGCTTGCCTAGGTGTAATGTAGAGAATTTTCATTAGACCCAAGTATATTTTATTTCAGCCCGTCGGCGCTTAGCAAAATATACGTCCAATGGCCAAAAACCTCATTTATCTTGAACGCTATAAGTTAAGTGGCATTAATGTTTGTGAAACTAAATAAACTTCAAATGATAAGTACATCGTAACTAATATTATAAATGCGAAAGTGATTTTGTTTGTTTGCTTTTACAATTTCATGCCCAAGTCATTAAACCGATTTTAAAAACTCTTTCACCAATGCAATGTTATCAACGAGCAATATGGACTATATTTTATCCCGTTATTCCCACGGGAATGGTAATAATGCCGGTGAATCCAGAGGCATTAATTCGATTTTAAATATTACCTATAGAAAGCCTAAGCCAAAAAAATCGCGGTATTCTCGGCACAGAAACGGAGATTCCGTGGGTGACAGCGTGGAAGATTTGACCAATGAAAAGCTACATTATAAGGGAGTACCATATATGTAGTTACTGCTGGTTGCTGCTGATTACTGCTAGTTGCTGCTGGTTACAACTGGTTACTTCTGGTTACTTCTGGTTACGACTAAATACTATTGTATACCACTGGTTACTAGTAACCAGTATTACAACTTGCTTTTACTTGGGAATCATAAAAGCTGAGTAACAGATCACCATGGAAGTGGACAGTCGCTCTGTTTTGCGAGACTTATGAATCAAATGCATGATCTCATATTACTATAATGGTAACTAAGCAATAACTAGCTAAAGATGCAGAGCCATAAAAAAAAATAAAATTAAATAATTTTTAACAAAAAATAAACCGACTTCAAACTGTAAACTAAAAAGCAAAAAATTAATTTACTTCGCACAAAGTCATATGTATTTTAATTTAATTAAATAGAAATGATTAAATATTTATTTTATAATTTTGAAGTCGGTGCCAAGTAAATGCTACTACTTAAGTAAGGTAGCGATTCATATATTTTTCTAATACTGTTATTGTTTTGTAGTTGCTTTGATATTTTTAATGATATTGTGTTTACTTAATGATTTGATATTATAGTAAAGTTGTTGTAGCATTTACTTGGCACCGACTTCAAAATTATAAAATAAATATTTAATAATTTCTATTTAATTAAATTAAAATACATATGACTTTGTGCGAAGTAAATTTATTTTTTGCTTTTTAGTTTACAGTTTGAAGTCGGTTTATTTTTTGTTAAAAATTATTTTATTTTACGATTTTAAGTGATGGATAGACCGAGCAAGAAGGATTCTTCTCGAATGAGGAGACATCGTTTACTTAGACAGAAAATCATCATCATCTTGCTCTTATCCCAATTACTTGGGGTCGACGCAATATGTCATCTGTTTTGACATATTGCAAAAAGTTTCGGCAATGACTTTTATGACCGGCCGCCTGCCTGACGTCAACCCTCCTTGGGAATGTAATCGTTGACCCAAATGGTACCAGATGGAGTTGGTCCGGGTCAATCTAGGGCTCTTAGTCGTCTTTTACGACACCCACGAGCAAAGCAAGGGTTGGTAGTATTCGAAGCCGCTACCACACAGCAACATTTACTTAGACAGAAAATGATAGACGAAAACGATTAGACAAAATTAAAAAAAGCTAAAAACGCCAGGGGAGCTCAAAAATAGATTGTCGGCTATGAGAGCTTATATATCAAATAGATTAACTAACGAAAGTCAAGAAGATCGTGACCATCGTTTTCCTTTCTTTAATTCGTGAGCGATTATCATATGAAACCGAAGAAACCCGTGTTCACCAGTTGAGTTTTTTTTTTTTTTTTTTAAGTTAACACCCTGCGCTAAGGAAATAATCCTCGTATTGCGGGGTACAAACATATAATTAACGGACACAAATTACATCCAGACTCAGAACAACATTTTGTGGATCGCACAAAGTGTTGTCCTGCGTGGGATTCGAACCCCCGACACTGGCGCTGTAGGTCGCTATCTTAACCACTACGCCATCTGTGCAGTTTGATTTATTAAATGCTGTAAATCATTGAGGTATACCCCCAACTGTCTATGGACTCCATCATCCGATCTACTGCAGACTTTCATTATAATCCATATGGGTGCAAAGTTTGCATTAATATAAATGAATTAAGTCCAAACACGAGGTAGCTACTTTAAACCGTTGAGAAGTTCCCTAAACTATCTTCGTCTTCATCATCAGATCCCTAATGACAGTCCCAACCCATCTAGATGTAAAGTTCTTGTCAATACAGATTAATCAAGCTCAAACATAAGGTAGCTGCAGTGAATCGTTGAGGAGTTCCCTGGAACGTCTCTGCTCCATCGTGAGATCTACTCCAGACCTTTATTAAATGGTAGTGCTTTAAAGAAATACTTAATGAAAAAACTTACAAACGCAGTAGTCGCCCCTACGATGTTTGAAAGTTCCCCTTGATTTCTCTGGTCTGCCATCATCAAACTCTGATTTCCTTATCATGGAACCAACTTTGAAATATCTTCTTTTCAACAAAAAAAGAATCTTCAAAATCTTTTCTTAAACTACGAAGTTATCTGCGAACAAACATAACAAAAGCATATATACAGTCGAATTGAGAAACTTCCTCCTTTTTTTTTTGAAGTTGGTTAACAAGTATCACTTTAGCCTTACATACTACTACCCAGTTTCCATCGACCAATTGCAGTACTCTCTTAACTCCTAATCGTTAAGGAGATCTTTAGCTTCACCATCAGCACAGCAGCATCAGATGTTGATTCAAGCATACCTCACAAGCAAAATGTTAGCCCTACATACTACTAAATAGTTTCCATCGACCAATTGCAGTACTGTCTGCTAACTCCTAACCGTTAAAGAGTTCTGTAACTTTATCATCAGCACAGCAGCATCAGATGTTGACACTCTGAAGCATATACCTGAGTAAGACATGACTATTACGTAACAACAACACCATACGAGCAAACAATTTTCGGTGGTTGCCCTCGATTTCTCCTGGATCCCATCATCAGACCCTGACCTGGTGAAAATGGGACCACCTCAGAAGTGAACTCTATCTAACAAAAGAAAAATTTTTGAAATCCGTCTATAATTGACGGAAATATCGGTGAACATACATAAAAAAAAAATATATACATACAGGCGAATTGAGAACCTCCTCCTTTTTTGAAGTCTGTTAAAAAGGATGGCAAACAATAAATGGTTGTATCAGTTTTTTAAGTGTATAACCATTTCATTTATTATAAGAGTAGGTCCGTACTTAAAACTAATTATTACTTAAATGTAATACGAATAACAAGAAGTACGGTTTGATTCGAAAATGATGTTACTGTATGCACACAAAAGTACCGTTAAAATGTTTAAGGGGTAATCCCTTTTTAAAATAGGGCAAGGCTTAAGTGGGTTCTCGCAAGGGTTCAACATTGTATGTGTGGTATTTACTCTTTCGAAAAGGTGTTATAATTACGACAATTAAGTATAAGTGGTGGTCGCTGAGTGCTCGAAATTCGGCCATAATTCCTTTAAATTAATTTTTTTACTACACAATTTTCGTTTCATTATTTATATGTAAAATTATATATTGAGCCAGCTGTATTTCACTAATAACTACTATATAAGTACAAATATCTATTAGACATTATCATCATAATTATGATTATTTGACATTCAGGTCGACCAGAAATTTTAATCGTAAACAAAATTCTATGTATTTTCTATGTATATTCTACAATATATTATTTATTAATTCGTTAGTTTACATGCCAAGATGGAACTTACTTATCCATAAACCTATCGACGTCCACTATTGGGACTCTCCATAAAAGAAAAAATAATTCTATAGCCGCAGTTGTTTTTCCCGGTACCACACGCCAGAGCAGGTCTTTAGGATTTCCACAGCCAAATGGTAAATATTTCACCCACCCGGTCTAAAACTTAAAATACCTTAATAGCTCCAGAAGCCGAAGTTTGCTATTTAACATAAATAGATGCTGCAAACTGCCATTTTCGTAATTGTGAACATACAGAACTAATTATGTGGGTAAATACGAAACTTATAAATTATATATATATATACTAGCAACCCGCCCTCGCTTCGCTTCGGTTTTAGTCGCCTTACTTGCGTAGTTCCCGTCCCCGTGGGTATACTGGGATAAAATATAGCCTATGTTACTCAGTATACTGTAACATTCTAATGGCGAAAGAATTATCGAAATCCGTCCAGGAGTTTTTGAGTTTATTCGTAAGGAACGTTTCCTCTTTATAATATTAGTGTAGATTACACCCTTAGAGGGTGAAAATTAAAATATGCTGAAACACGTCTTTATTTATTTTTACTACAGGGTATTTTTGGAGAATTTGAAGAAAATCGATGTAGATTTTTTTCTCCTTATACAATTTGTTACTGCGGTTTACCCCCTAGGGGTTGAATTTCAAAAAACCCTTTCTTAGTGAGTTTCTACGTCACGCAAAGAAACTAATGTCAAAATTTCATGTTTCTGGCTTCAGTACTTTCGGCTCTGTGGTAAGTCAGTAAACTGACATCTTTCTACCTATTTTACACCCTTAGAGGATGAAAAAGGACAAACGCTGAAATACGTGTTTATTTATTTTTATTAAGGAGTATTCGTGCTTAATTTAAAGACAGTAGCTAAAGATTTTTTTTTCTTTCCATACAAACTTCACCGTTGCATTTCACCCCCTTAAGGGTGGATTTTCAAAAAATCTTTTCTTAGTGGGTGCCTACGTCACAAAATGAAACTACGGTCCAAATTTCATTCTTCTAGCTTCAGTAGCTTCGGCTCACCCTATTCCTTTATATGTATATTATTGTTAACGCCCATGCAACACCCCTTGCAGGTGGAATTTTGTAAAATCCGTTCTTAGCTGACCTCTACTCGACGAAAAGAATATTTATGCCAAATTTCAAGTCTGTACGTCTTATGGTTCCAGAGATATGGTGATGAGTCAATATATCGCTCGCAAAACCCGCCTCTCCTATATATATATATAGATAATGTCACATGTCGTAGAGATATTAGTCTTAGCAAAGTACAAATATCTGCTATGGCTTAATATGAGCAGGTACAAATGTGAGCATAAATTCCTATAATCATCGCAATTCATATACGTCCCACTGCTGGACTCGAGCCTCATCTGCATAAGAAGGAAAATTGACCTACTATACCACCCTGGTCAGATGGATTGGTATACGGTCCTTATTTTGAGTTTTCTATCTCTTGCATAGATGTTATATGGATATTATATCCCCTAATCGTTTTCTCGAGACCTATGAGCAAGAAGGGGTGATGAATTGTATTCTTACCTTAAAATCCTATAATTATCGCACTAATCTTAAGCTGAGGGCACTCCGTGGCCCCGCCAAGTCGAGCAAAAACGCAACAATACCGTAACATACTTCTCTCCGAGCAATTCAGGCCATTTTCGACCCCCTATAACTTCGTTGTGAATAAAACTAGAAGCCTGAATTTTTAATAACCCAGCAGGCATTGTATACACAAACACACTGCATCTTCTAAATTTCATTCAATTTGAACCAATACTTTAAGAATTATAACTATTCAAAATTTCGTATTTTTTTCACTCAGTGACAGACTGACCGACCATCAATATTATTGCGGCACTCCTAGCAGATATAGAAACTTCAAATGTAAAACACAATCAGTATTTCGTGTATAAATGCAAGAAAAATTATAAAACATTGTAATTTTCGTCCAGTTGCCGAGATACATTAACTGCATACAGAATTTTGTAATCCTATATAAATAAATATATAGGATTACAAAGTTACATTTGCAGTTAATAGAACGGGATAAGAGTACAATTATTATCTAAAATATCTGGTTGACCGAGCTTCGCTCGGAATATTTTTGTTGTATTTTTGTCGAATTTATTTAGATATATATCAATAAAAAATAAAAATTAAATAATGAAAATAATATAAAAAAAAACAAAAAGAGAATAATAATAACACCGAGATTCGATCCAACGCCATTTGAATGCCAAAACAATACTAAAAGAAAACTGCACTACTTCCCGACTGAGCTATCGTAACACATGACGTCGACGGCAAAATTTGAATTCATATTGTTTTAAAATTTAATGTCATTATATTGTTTTGCTAAAAAACACTGACAAAACAACATTTTCTATAAATAAAACCTAGCTAGATCGATTTTTTGGCCTCGAAACCTCTAGTATGTCAAGTTTCATCAAAATCGTTGGTGCCGTTTCCGAGATCCTAAAAATGTATATATATATATATAGGTATATATGTATATAGGTATATATATATATATATATATATATATATATATATATATATATATATATATATGTGTAATATCTGGTTGACCGAGCTTCGAATATTTATGTTGTATTTTTGTCGAATTTATTTAGATATATATATTAATAAAAAATAAAAATTAAAAATAAATAAAAATTACAAAAAGAGAATAATAATAACACCGAGATTCGATCCGACGCTGTTTGAATGCCAAAACTAAACAAAAACAGAACTGGACAACTTCCCAACCGAGCTATCGTAACTCATGACGTTGACAACGAAATTTGAATTCATATTCTTTTAAAATTTAATGTCATTGTATTGCTTTGCTAAAAACACCGACAAAACAACATTTTCTATAAATAAAACCTAGCTAGATCGATTTTTTCGACCCGAAGCCTCTAGTATGCCAAGTTTCAACTAAATCGTTGGAGCCGTTTCCGAGATCCTGAACATATATATATATATACAAGAATTGCTCGTTTAAAGATATAAGATATATACAAGAATTACTCGTTTAAAGATATAAGATATTCCGTGTAGTAACGGAGTAAGAATACAATTCACCACTCCCTGTCTTGCCCGTAGTTGTCATAAAAGACGACTAAGAGATATAATATGCACATAAGATCTGTGCAAAAGAAGGAAAACTCAAAATAAAACCCTATACCAACATGTCTGACCAGCATGGTATAATAGATCATATTCCCTCCTATTGTGGAGGAGGCCTGAACCCAACAGTAGGACGTATGTGGACAGCGATGATGAAGGATACAATTGTCGTCATCCCTTGCTTCCCTATGGGAGTCATAAGAACCGGCTAAGGGCTGCTCAGATAGCGTAGTGGTTAATATACCGACCTACCGTGCTAGTGTCGCGGGTTCGAATCCCATGCAGGACACACCTACGATCCACAAATTGTTGTTCTGAATTTGGAAACTCCATTAGATGCTGTCTGGTCAACAACCACCTAGTTGACTATTGATTGATTGATTTGATTTGCAAATGTCTTTATTTATAAAGTATTAACATAGGCAGTATACAATTGATTTTATTCTAATTGATACTATTTCTATATTTAGATAATGTTACTTAGGCTAAGCGCGTCTTTATGCACTTTTAGCATTGATACAATAATAGTAGTAACATAATAAAGAAAAATACTAGAATAATAAACTTACCATATTTATGTTTAAAAAGCAAACTTAGTGAGTCCGCCAAACTAATAACTTTGAAATAATATTAAATTTACAAAAGATTACACTTTTAAACAATATTAATAAATACATTACAAATAATATCGCAACAATATAATTTGTGGGTAAGATCCAACGTAAAGTAATAGAATCGGTCAAAACAAGTACATACAACTGGTCCGCAGGTAAATTATTACCAATAACGTTTGCAGTATGTACGTTAGAAGAGGAGTTAGATATTACATCGAATCCAAGTAATTGGGGTAAGAGGTGGATGACGATGTTCATTTTCTGTAGTATGAAAGTATGAGATAACACACAGTTGACAGCTTAAATGGGAGGAAATATTGCAAAGATTAGCATAAAAGGATCAACATCAATGAAGCTCAGATAAGCGTTACTGCTCGCCGGGATTAAATATTATTTAAATTTACTACCTAAAACTGAAAATTATTGGATGGGGCACTCAACAGAAAATAACCAAAATAATCTAACGTCGAACAAACATTGCCTATAAATTTATCCTTACTAATATTATAAATGTGAAAGTCCGTCTGTTTGTTTGTTATGCTTTCACGCTTAAACCACCGAACTGATTTCAAAAATTCTTTCACCAATGGAAAGCTATAATATCAGAGCTAGGGCTTCCAATCCCGCAATACCGAAATCTCGGTATTACGGGATCCCGCACCATTTTCCAATCCCGCATGATGCGGGATTACGAATGCGGGATCTGCGGGACTGAAAAAAGCGTGCATGCAACCTCAAACTTAATAAACTCTCAAACTCAAACAGTAGCATATCTATACCAATAAATAAAATTGGAGTGTCTGTTTGTAATGTCAAAATAATAGGCATTTTTCATGCTCACACAGTTATTTGCACGACACCTATGCCTAAAATAGAAATTAAAAAATTTTTGTCTGTCTGTCTGTTTGTTCCCGGTAATCTTCAAAACGGCTGGACCGATTTCAAAAATTCTTTCACCAATGGAAAGCTATAATATCAGGGCGTAAACTAGGCTATATTTTATCCCGATATTCCCACGGGAACGGGAACTACGCGGGTAAAACGACTATAACCTATAACTGAAGCGAAGCGAGGGCGGGTTGCTAGTCCTATATAAATTTACAGTTTTTTGATTGTGGCTAATTTTTTTAGTTGATTTTTAAATTGTTTTGTGTAATTTTGAAGATTTGTTTTGTTTTGATTTATTTTTATTCAGTATTTGTTACTGTTTGTGGTGATGAAAAAAACTGTGTAATTTGATTAATCTCATACTAGTAGTAATACCTACTTAAATAAATATGGAGTTAGCTGATAATTCATAGGGTTTTTGTGATAAATAAACGGAGTAATTTCATTGATCTCATATTAATAGTAATACTTTAATAAATGTGTAGTTAGTTTATTAATTCATTATTTTTTGTTACAAATAAACGGCGTAATTTGTTTGATCTTATATTAATAGTAATATGTACGTAAATAAATGTGGAGTTGATTAATTCATTGTTTTATTTGCCTTAAATAAATGTGAATATTTTCGATATGCGGGATCCCGCAAATCCGAGATCCCGCGGGATTGAGAATTCGTAATCCCGCAAATACCAAAATTGAATTCATGTTGTGGGATTGGAAGCCCTAATCAGGGCTATATTTTATGCTGGTATTTCCACGGGAACGGAAACTACGCGGGTAAGGCGAATGAAACCGAAGCGAAGGCGGGTTGCTAGTAAATATGTTATAAATAAATCATGTTGATTAGAAATGTTGTCAAAGGGTTTTATACCTAGTTTTTCTTCTCTTACATAGATATTATATAAATATCGTTCCTTAGTTGTCTTTTATGACGCCCACGGCCAAGATATGGGATGAATTGAATTTATTATATTTATAAAGAATCATAATTTCGGCTCATATACGTCGCACTGAGCTCGAGCCTCCTCCATAATAGGAGGGAAAGTGACTTACTATACTATGCTATACACGCTGGGCAGACGTGTTGGCACAGAGTTTTGTTTCAAGTTTTCCTTCTATTGCGTAGATGTTATATGCAATTTTCTTCCTTAGTCGATTTTTACGACATCCACGAGCAAGAGACACGGAATAAGAATCATTTAAAGCCATAATAACATCTGTTGACGATGATGGCGCTAATATTTATTAGCACATATCATATGGCAATTACCTAGCGCATTGCTAAACGCGATTATTGAGTAGTAAATCTGGTAACATATCTCAAATTTACGACTAAATACGTGGGTAATCTTCAGATAAAATAAAATAATTTAAAAATACTAGCAGTGCCCTGCGGTTTCACTCGCAGTTCCTTTTCCCGTAGGAATATCGGAACAGATTATAACTTATATTTTATTCTGATATGTAAGCTATATTATTGTGAAGTTTTATCAAAATCCATTCAGTAGTTTTTGCATGAAAGAGCATCAAACATCTTCACATCCTCACACATTCGCATACTCACAAACTTTCGCGTTTATAATATTAGTAGGATTGATTAAACTATAAAAAAAAGTTAATTATTACCTAATGTGGTGAAGGAATACGAATACAATTGTTGAGTAAGATGTGCTTACTCACCAGAGTAGTGGGATTTTTTGGGTGGACTAGGGTTAGCGCGCACGCTGTCCAGGGCGACGAAAGGGCGGCGCGCGGCCTCATAATCCACCGTATTCCCTCCCCTTCACCATTGGACCGACCACTGGTACCGAATTCCTTGTCGTACGTGGCCTCCATCTCTCTCCTGGGAAACGTATAACACTTCATTGCGATTGCCAACCCGTCTACCAAGGATGGCGAATGCGGCATTGTTCCCTCATTTGTGAAGGAGGCCTACATCAAGTACTCAAGTAGTGGTCAGTCAAAGACTGAATGATGATTAAATATCCGCATTTTAATATAAACATCAAGAATTAATCCTTACTAATATTATAAATGTGAAAGTAAGTTTGTTTGTTACGCTTTCACGCTTAAACCACTAAACCGATTTCAAAAATTCTTTCACCATTGGAAAGCTATAATATTAGGATAAGCTAAAGCTATAATATTAGGATAATAATATTAGCTATAATATTAAGCTATAATATAGGCATATTTCATCCCGGTATTCCCACTGGAACGAGAACTACGCGGGTAGGGCAACTGAAACCGAAGCGAAGCGAGGGCGGGTTGCTGGTGTATCATATTTTTTAAGATTAGAAGTAGGAAATTGCCGCATTTTTTGTAACCATTGTATACGATGACAAGGGAAGTAGATACCGTTCAGGTATTAAGAGTAAAACTCGAAGTCAACGCTAGCGTGATCCAGTAAACTAATTTCCTAAATCTGAAATAGGCCCGTGATCAATTTATACAAGTCCATATATCCGTGTGGTGATGGAGTAAGCATACAATTCACCACCTTTCTTTTGCCTGTGGGTATTATAAATAAGAGTAAGAGATATAGTATGCCGATAACATCAACAAAAGAGGATATAGAGAGTGAATTGTATCTTAATTCCGTCACCACACGGAAAATAATATGTAGCTTTATTTCTTTTCTAAACAATTTAAAAGAACTGTCTCATTTTGTCAATTAATATCTGGTTGACCGAGCTTCGCTCGGAATATTTTTGTCGAATTTATTTAGATATATATTAATAAAAAGTAAATAATGAAAAGTATATAAAAAATTACAAAAAGAGAATAATAATAACACCGAGATTCGAACCGACGCTGTTTGAATGCCAAAAAAAAACCAAAATTAGAACCGGTCAACTTCCCAACTGAGCTATCGTAACTCGTGACGTTAACAACGAAATTTTAAATCTTATTCTTTTAAAATTTAATGTCATTGTATTGTTTTGCTAAAAACACGGACAAAACAACAATTTCTATAAATAAAACCTAGCTAGATCGATTTTTTGGACCCGAAACCTCTAGTATGCCAAGTTTCAACAAAATCGTTGGAGCCGTTTCCGAGATTCTGAATATATATATATATATAGGTATATACAAGAATTGCTCGTTTGAAGATATAAGATGATTATAAATTGTCAATATTAACAGGCACGGCAAATCAACAAATGAATAGAAATGGCTAGAATTACCACATAAACGCTCTGACATAACTCGTAATGTGATAATTCAATGAACAGACATTTTCATAAATTAAGATTTGCTCTTAAGTAAGATTCACTTCATTTTATATGCCACTTAACAGATTAATTTATATTACACGTTTATTTTCGAATTATCCAACACAATTTATATACGTATGTATACTCTCGCCTGTTCCGTAGAGGTATGCACAAACTACAGATTCCTCCTTGCCACGATACTGACATACCTTAATCACTTAATTCACATTCAGCGCATATTCTTGGTTAAAGGTGTATTTAGTCTGGTTTTTTTTAATATAATTCAAATTCAAATTCAAATTATTTTATTATGCATAAACCCTGAGAGGGCACTTACATATTGTCAGGTTTACAATTTCCAAAAAAAATATACTACCACCGGATCGGAACGCGACCGCTACTGAGAAGATCCGACAAGAAACTCAGCGGGCTTGTCATTATTTTTATTTTTTTTTTTTTTTTCTTCTTACTAGTTATACAATTGTGTACATGTTTTGTAAGAACAAGCTCCAGTGTGATGCCCTTCGAACCGCAAGACACTTAATATAATTTAAACGATTATGGCTGGACCAGATCCCACAAGCGGCACCCGATCACGAGTTAACTACTAGAGCAGCCATCACTCCCCTCAACCACTATGGAGGGAAGGGAGAGACCCGCTCCATGCAGCTACCGCAAGTAGATCCCTATGTGAGCATGACCAACACCACAATATGTTACAAACGCTGAACATACAAAAATTCGTTAGGCAAAACACGCTACACTTTACAATAAAAGTTAAAAGTACATTTACAAACAGTATATTTAAAATAATAAGGAAATTGCTGAATGAGGAGCTGCTCACAACCAATCTGTATTATCATCTACATAATCCGAGATTTTATAATAAGCTTTTTTACAAAGTCTATTCTTGATGGCTTTTTTAAACTTTTTCATAGGCTGGTCTCGGATATCTTTAGGTAATCTATTGTAAAAGCGTATACATTGCCCATGAATGATTTGTTAACTTTTTGGAGACGAGTAGTGTGTACAACTAATCTGTCCTTATTACGAGTATTCATTTCATGAATGTCACAATATCTCTTAAAGTTAGCGATATTTTTTTGACATATAATATATTTTCGTATATATATTGTGATACAGCAGTTAGAATATTTATTTCTTTGAATTTCTCCCGAAGTGAGATTCTTGGGCCTAGATTATAAATTGCACGGACAGCCCTTTTTTGAAGAACAAAGATTTTATTAAAGTCCGCGGAGCATCCCCACAGTAATATACCGTAAGACATAAGACTATGGAAATAAGCGAAATAAACCATTCTAGCTGTTTCAGTATCTGTTAACATTCTTATTTTTTTTACTGCATAAGCCGCTGAGCTAAGCCTACTCGACAACTTTTCAATATGAGGTCCCCACTGAAGTTTAGCATCTATGGTGATACCTAAAAAGACTGTTGACTCCACAAGGTCTAGAGCCACACCATTCATTTGGACATTGGTTTCCACTTGCCTCACATTAGGAGTAGTAAATTTGATACATTTAGTTTTTTTCTCATTGAGAACCAAATTATTAGTGTTAAACCAATGAACAACGTTAGACAGTGCATTGTTCACATCGTCATAATGCAACATTTGTCTTTTAATTTTAAATAACAAAGAAGTGTCATCTGCGAACAACACAATGTCCAGATTGTCCCCTATATGGTAGGGTAGGTCATTAATATATACAAGAAACAGAAATGGCCCCAGAATGGACCCTTGTGGAACGCCCATTTTTATAATAGAACCAGATGATCGTGCACCATTAACATCAACCCTCTGGATTCTGTTGCTTAAATAAGAAGTTACAAGTTCAAGAGCGTTATTCCTGATCCCATAGTGGTATAGTTTTCTGATGAGTGTTTCATGTTGTACACAATCAAATGCCTTGGATAAATCACAGAAAACACCTAAGGCCTCATGTGATTCCTCCCAGGCTGCAAAAATATTTTTCAATAACTCTACGCCCGCATCAGTAGTAGAGCAATTCTTAGTAAAGCCACATTGATTTTTGTGAAAAATACCATGTCTCTTAAAATGAATCAACATCTGATTAAGCATAATTTTTTCGAATACTTTACTGAGTGTTGGTAGTATGGAAATAGGACGAAAATTATTAATATCTGACATACTACCAGATTTAAATAAAGGAATTACTCTACTAATTTTCATGAGATCAGGAAACACACCCTGAGCAACACAACCATTAAATACAAATGCCAGGTGGGGAGCAATAACAGGTATTATAAAATCAATAGTCTTTACTGATAAACCCCATAAATCTGCTGTTTTCTTAATATTAAGATTTTTAAAAGACTTTAAAATATCATCCACACCTACATCTGAAAATTCAAAGGAAGTGTCACATTTTACAATGCTTTGTTTAAGGAGCGATTCAGCCAAAATAGGGCACGACGCTAAGGATTTTGTTGTTAATACAGGCACATTTGTAAAATAGTTTTCAAATTCATGTGCCACTTCTTTATTTACTGTCACATTTTTATCACCAATCTTTAAATTAAAGTCCTTCTTCCGCACAGTGTTCCTACCGGTTTCACTATTAATCACTGTCCAAGTCATGTATAATGTCATGTATAATTAAAGATTTTTTCCATTATATCATGGTATGACAAACCCGGTGAGCAATAATTGACAATTGAATGCCCTTTATCTGACAGCAGGACACCCATATTCTTGCCAATTTCATCACTAAACATAACAATTTCATTTTTAATACTTAAAAATGACTTAGCTGTGGATAGAGTTGAGACTACATCAACAGTTGTTAAGAGGGAACTGCTAGTAGAAAATGGAGTATTTTCTAAGCTTACATTAGATTGCTTAGTCTGGGAGATGGAAAACTGAGAACACTCTACAGATGAGTAGTTATTGGTATCAAACTGTTTAGTGCACTGAATAGATTTATCCAGTGTTATTTTATTAATTGCTGATGAATACTCCGCTATCAGTTTTTCTGAATTGGAGTACTTAATAGACAAATCTGCCAATTTATCTTGAAGAGAGTCAATTTTTAATTGGAAGTCATGAATATCTACATTATGCTCTCTAGTTTTATTTTCTAACATACTAACATAAAAATCAAGCTTATCTATCAGCTGTAAGCGTTCCCTTTTAGATTTTACAGTTTTAATAAAACATCTATGGTTATTAACAAGTTTCTTAGTTTTTTTAATATATTTGTTTATGTTAACAAACTTTTTAAAGATTTTATATTTTTTACATGTATTATTCCTACTGCACCTGGGCATCTCCTCATTACAAGGTGGTAATAGTTTATTAATTGTGTCATGTGACATAGAGGAATTCTCAGGTGCAATAGAAATGTATACTATATACATACTTACTACATATATATATATATATATATATATATATATATATATATATATATATATATATATATATATATACATATATATATATATATATGTATATATATATATATATATATATATATATATATATATATATATATATATATATATACATACTTATACATACTATATACATAAATATATACTAATGTGACCGGCTATTTATTATATCAAATCAAATCAAATCATTTATTCTGCATAGGCCCCTTAAGGGCACTTACATATTGTCAAATTACACGTTTGTAATATTTATATATACAAATTTATATATACAAGTATATATAAGTATATATTTATATTATTCCAACTTTTTGGGGTCGATTGAATATGTAAATTTCCTGCATCGGATATATCGGCAAAAGTAGCAAGTACACTTCATTATGTTTTACTTCAATGTTCAATGATGTATTTAACTACCAACATACGCTTCTCAAGACGATTAAGAGATATAAAAAGCATATAACATTTATCTGGAAAACTTAGAGTTAAAACCGTATACTAACCTATCTAAACAGCATGGTATAGTAAGGTCAATTTCCCTCCTATTGCGGAGGAGGCTCGAGCCCAACAGTGGGACGTGCATGAACTGAAACGATGAATGATGATAATACACTTCCCATACTGTTCTCCACAGATATCAAGAAAATAACTCAGTTTGTGTCATGCTAAGTTAATCATTAACAACTTTCTTCTATAAGCATCATTAATGTGTAAAATTAAATAGAATTGAATCTAGTGTTCTAGATTTTAAAATATCTCATAATTTCAACTCGTATACCTCCCACTGCTGGGCTAAAGCCTTCTCCTCAATAGAACGAAAATTGACCTACTATGCTGGTCAGATGAGTTGGTATGTGTTTTATTTCAAGGTTTCGTTCTCTTAATAGATGTTATCTGTATATATCCTATATTACAAATAATTAGCCGACTTTTACGCCACTCACGAATATGAAATGGTGTGGAAAGCTGTATTCTTTACCCATATTTACATATTCACACACTAAAAGTAAGTATCTATTGCCTTAATATTTGGTTTTTATTTACATTATCATTATTTTACTATCTCTTCGATAACAATCCTCTCTAAAAAGCCAATGCTGTAAAAAATAGGCTCAAGTGTCCTTTACATTTTAATTAGCTTAATGAATAATATAACGCCCGCACTTCGCTAAGTCGCAAATCGTCAAGCTTGAACAGTACCTACACAAGTTTCTTAATTAACACACATAAATACTGTTAAACGTTGACAACGAAGGAAACGACAGTTTAGAACAAGTACATACCCTTTGAAATGTGAACGGGGTTCTTTGAATGGGAAATAATTTTGTTTTAGAAACCTCGCTTTGTCTTTGCTGTTTAGAATTACGTGACAATGAAATATATAATATACATTAAACTAGATAAATTAATGATTGAAGTTTACATCATTATGAACTCTCTGATTATCCTTACATGCGGTGAGGGAGAAATAAAACAATTTAACATCCCTTTATTTTTCAGGTGGCGTATGGCTAGGGAAAGAAATTTGAAACAAAATACAATATCAACTCTCTCTTCGTGTAGTGACGGAGTAAGAATATAATTCACCACTCCCTATCTTGCCCTTCGATGTCACAAGAGACGACTAAGGGATATAATAAGCATTTAACATCTATGCAAGAGGAGAAAAGCTCGAAACAAATCCCTATTCCAACACGTCTGACCAGTGTGGAATAGAAAGTCAATTTCCCTCCCATTACGAAGGAGGCCTGAGTGGCCAAAAGTGGGACATATATAGGCTGAGATGATGATTACAATATCAATCTATCTGACCAACGCCGAATTACTTTCAGACCCGAGACAATACTTAACAAGTATTTTAAAAAGTAAATTCAATATATAAAAAGTAAATTTAATATTATTGGTAAACTTGGACACGCGAAGCATCTGTCTCTCTTACACTTATGGAATCACAATTTTGTTAGCACTTTTTTGAAAGCCAATAAAAATTTATTCAAACAGACATTACAATTGTGGTGACATGGGTTGAAAGGGAATAGGTTAATTTACCTCAGATTGTGGACGAGACTCGAGCTCAAAGGTGAGACGGAAATCTGCTGGGATGACGAATATTATAGTAACTTAATTTTTAAATTAAGTATCTATTAGTCTTCCATGTGGTGATGGAATAAGAATACAATTTATCATTACTTATCTTACCCACGGATATCGTAAAATATGACTAAGGGATATAGCTACGTGGGGCGGGCCGCCCTCTTCCCTCTAATGTGGTTGAGGGGAGTGATGGCTGCTCTAGTAGTTAACTCGTGCTAGGGTGCTACTTGTGGGATCTGGACTAGCCATATTTTCTTTCTTTTCTTTATTTTTTTTTTGTTTTGTAGTAATATTTGAAAGTTTAGTTGTTGTTGTTGTTTAGTTGAGCTAATACCATATGTTGTACGTAGTATAAAATTATATATATTTAAAAGATTTAAAAAAAGTGGTAGCTTGTGGCCGCGTTCCGATCCGGTGGTAGACTATTGTATTGTGTTCAAACGATGTGTAAATTTGACAATATGTAAGTGCCCTTAAGGGGCTTATGCAGAATAAATGATTTGGTTTGATGTGATTTGAGTAAGCATATAACATCTATGCAAGAGAAGGAAAACTTGGGACAAAACCCTATACCAACCTGACTGACCAGCATGGTATATTAAGGTCTATTTCCCTCCTATTGTGGGGAATGCTTGAGCTAACAGTGAAACGTTTATGAGCCGAGACGATGATTCGTATTATTAAATACATAAAAATCCTAAAACCTGTAAATAATCCAATCAGATAAGTATACGCCATAACGATTGTACATAAAATGGAAAATTAAAACTAGACTCGGAAATTATCTTCGTTATTATGGAAATTTATATACACATATTAACCCATAACATGTATTTGCACTTATTGTATTTACACTGCTCAACATTATATGTTTTACAAGTTCCTTAATGGCCGCACATAACTAGCTCTGTATTTTCACTAAAATTGTTTGTAGTAACTACTTTAAATAGCTTACTATTTAATTTAGTTTACTATTTAATTTAATTTGCGAGTATTTGTTATTTACCTTCAAAGAGGGAAGCAAAGGTCTTACAAACATAACAACATAATAATATTATAAATATTCTTTTTTATAGATTTTATCGCGCTTTGTATTTGATTTTTGTTTGCCCGTGTATGTTGATTATTTTTATATTTAAACTAGCAACCCGCCCTCGCTTCGCTTCGGTTTCAGTCGTCTTCCCTGCGTAGTTCCCGTTCCTGTGGGAATACCGGGATAAAATATAGCCTAGTTTACGCCCTGATATTATAACTTTCCATTGGTGAAAGAATTTTTGAAATCGGTTCAGCCGTTTTGAAGATTACCCGGAACAAACAGACAGACAAAAATTTTTTATTTGTATTTTAGGCATAGGTGTCGTGAAAATAACCCTGTGAGCATGAAAAAAGCCTATTATTTTGACATTACAAACAGACACTCCAATTTTATTTATTGGTATAGATTTCTTGTGACACACGTAGTGTTACTGAACTTCTCTTAAACGGCTGGACCGATGTTGATGAATTTTTTGTGTGTATTCAAGGGGATTCGAGAATGGTTTAGATTAACAATTGGGCCCGGTAGATGGCGCCGCTGTCGTTTTCAAGGAAAATTCCTTTTATTTTATTCGAACAGAACAACGTCTGTTGGGTCAGCTAGTCATCATCTTGCTTTTATCCCAATTACTTGGGGTCGACGCAATATGTCATCTGTATTGACATATTGCAAAAAGTTTCGGCAATGACTTTTATGACCGGCCGCCTGCCTGACGTCAACCCTCCTTGGGAATGTAATCGTTGACCCAAATGGTACCAGATGGAGTTGGTCCGGGTCAATCTAGGGCTCTTAGTCGTCTTTTACGACACCCACGAGCAAAGTAAGGGTTGGTAGTATTCGAAGCCGCTACCACACAGCACTGTTGGGTCAGCTAATTATAATATAATAATTTAATGTTCCATAATATTACAATATACATTTTTTTTATATAGAATCTTTTTTTTTATGAGCATTAAATTTGTATCAAAATGTGGATCAAATTTTTAATAACTCATTCTGTAGCGGATAGATATAAATCTCAATAATAACGTTAGAAACGTCAGGCAATTAAAAATCAAACCCAAACGCGATAAAATCCGTAAAAATAGTTTTATTTACAGAACACACCAAAATTTCAGCATAGTCTTTAATCATACTTTATAAAAGCTGGAACAATTTTATGATTTCTATATTCAATTTTGTCCTCTATTAGATCACTGAAATTGTAAGTATAAATACAAAAAGGTAAATATGAATACATCGACATCCTCATCATCTCAGCTCATATACGGCCCCCTGCTGGGCTCGATTCTACTCGACAATGGGAGGGAAATTGACCGCACGCCAGTCAGACGAATTGATACGGGGGAGTTGTTTCGAGGTTTCTTTTTTTTTCGATAGATATTGTATGCATATTATAATCCCTGGGTCGTCTTTTACGATATCCTATTGCCTATGCAATACATGGGGTGATGAATTACTTAGGCCCTTCCCTCCATAGTAATTGAGGGGAGTGATGGCTGCTCTAGTAGTTAACACGTGATTGGGTGTCGCTTGTGGGATCTGTGGGCCTACTCTTAAAATCAATTCTAATTTCGAATTCGATTCAATTCCAATCTCACCAAACTTATATTTGGTACTCTTATACAAGATCGAGAATGAATTCTTCCCATTTGGGGTTGTAATTTTCACCAAATGTGCCGTATTTTATTACTTTAAATTAATAACGTTACCAAACTCGATCACCACAATGACGTTTTCTTGAAATTGTGCAACATTAACGATTTTAAACTACGTCAAAATCACGTCGAGTAGCAAATATTTGGCTTAATCGACGAGAGTCGATTTAATTTAGTTTAAAAAATATCCACCGAATTTGATTCCAATCGTGCGTTAGTGTCGCTTTCAAGTGCAATTTGGTTAATTGCACGAATTCGAGCTGCAATTGGATTTAGGATTGGAATCGAGATTCAAGAGTAGGCACACTGATGCAGCCATAATCATTTGAATTATGTATGTGAATTAAGTTACGTATCACTAGAGCTGGTACTTACAAGACATGTTGTAGATACGTCAGCGTTGTTTTGTTTGATGATGCTCCAACAGCGAAAGCTGCCGGGGATCATCTCGAAAAGATACTCGTAAGGGTAACCCTCCCGCATGAGCCATCGATGCTAAGGATCGAGTACCGATGGTCCTTCCACTTGACGCTTAAAGAGGTACACGCATGACTGGTTATGAGGTCGCACGACATTCCCTTCATCGCCCCAGACAGATCGGGCGGGCGTGACTATATCACCGCCCGTCTCCAAAAAAAGTGATGATTTTTTTATAAGAAACTTTAGAAGAAATGCTTCTTTTTCTTAAACATGTATATGTCATAGTCAGTCGCAGACGTATTCTATTATAGTAAAGATATTAACTTACTGCGCTACACTGACCAGAGGGATTGGTATTTTTTTTCTTTTTTTTTTTATGGGTGGGCTATGGTAAGCGCACGCGCGGTCCAGTCCGTCCGGGGCGATGAAAGGACGGCGCGCGGGCCCATAACCCACCCGTACCCACGTCACCTCGTTTTTGGGCCGACCACCGGAGCAGATGTGACTTGTCGTCAGTGGTCGGCCTGACGGAATACCCTTTCGGGTAACCTCACCTCTCGACGTCCTGGGACGTCGGTCGCCGTCGCGCGGTCAGCCTCTCTGCGGGTGACGGACAATTCCCCGGTCCGATCACCCGCGGCCTAGGCTAGGGCAGCATTAGGCGCAGATACTCGCGCCTGCGCCGCCCGAGTCAGAGGGATTGGTATAGGGGTTTATTTCAAGTATTCCTTTTTTTGCATTAATATTATTCTATGGGAAAGAAAACGATAGTGAATAGTATACTAAGTCACCACACATATTATTACATTACGGTCAACGATACAACGCCTTGGTCATCCATCCATCCATCAGTATATCGACGTACACTGTTGGACATCACTCTCCCAACAAAGTTGGCAACGGAAGTTTGACAACGTTGTTTACAATACCCGCGGCACAGGAAGGCGTGATAACATATCATATTATTAGTCTGTCACCCCATAGATTGAAATATTAACATTAAAGTATGACTAAATGACTCAAAAGCAAAAAACTTCCACTCCAAATTACGATATCTAAAAGCTTTCAAGTACAGTTTTCATTTTGTTTGAGAAATACTGGCGAGAACTTTAAAGTAGAGCAGAGCTTAACTAGCTTTTAAACGTTATTATGTTTCTTAAAATGGGATAAGCTTTAACGCATACTTATTTTAAAATTTATTATATTCAACTATAGTCTTATTATTTTTCGAAATTGGTTAAACATCTTCTGAAGAGACATATCGATAAAATTAATAAATAAGTATCGTCTTTAATTCGGCAAATTCATTTTTGTAAAAGAAATTGGTAAACCTATTTTGGTTTTGAAAATGTTAAGAGTTAGTTAGTTAAGCCGCTCCGGTATCACAGGGTGCCAGCTTAACTGAGGCGGCTAGTGGCAGACTATTTGGAGGGGCGCAGCGTCCTCTGCACCAACCGAGCAGAGGACGTTGTGAGAACGCCCATAAAGTGCGGTGTCCCACAGGGGTCGGTCCTCGGACCTACCCTGTGGAACATCGGCTACGACTGGGCGTTGAGGGGGAACCTCCCGCCCGGGCTGGGCGTAATTTGTTACGCCGACGACACGCTCGTCAGCGTAACAAATCACGCCGAAGAGATCACCAGGCGGATCGAGGCGTTGGGGTTGAGGATGGCCCTGGACAAGACGGAGGCCCTCTTATTCCATGGGCCCCGCATAGGCCCTCCCATCAGCGCCTCGATCACCGCCCATTCGGTTGAAATCAACATCCGGGCCCATATAAGGTATTTGGTCCTGGTGTTTGACGGGCGTTGGTGGTTCCGGGAGCATTTCCCCAGGCTCACTCCACGACTCGTTGGTACGGCGTCCGCTCTATCGTGGCTTATGCCGAACGTGGGCGGACCGAGCGCTACGTATCGACGGCTGTACGTGGGAGTCATCCGGTCGATGGCCCTGTACGGCACACCGGTGTGGGCGGGGTCCCTGACCATCCGACTCAGGGCTCTTCTGTGGCGACCACAGAGGGCCATGGTGGTCAGAGCCATACGCGGATACCGCACAGTGGCGACGGAGGCAGTGTGCCTGTTGGCCGGGACTCCCCCGTGGGACCTGGAGGCGGAAATGCTCGCCAGTTTGTTTCGACGGGTGTCGGAGGTGCGAGCGGGGGGCGGTGTGGTCTCTTTGAGGGAGCTCACCGCCTGGCGCGTCGATGCCCGCCGAGACGTCATTGCCCGTTGGGCAGTCCAGCTGGAGAGGCCTCGGTTCGGGGTGTGGACCGTGGAGGCCTTCCGGCTAGTGCTGATGCAGTGGTTGAAACGGGGGCACGGGATGCTCTCCTTTCGACTGGTGGAAGTGTTGACGGGGTATGGATGCTTCGCCAAATACCTGTACACGGTCGTTAGGAGGGAGTACACCGTCCTGCCACCACTTCGATTGCGACGAGGATACGATGCAGCACACGCTCGAGGTCTGTGCCGCTTGGGCAGAGCAGCGTCGTGAACTCGTCGCAATCATCGGTGCCAACCTGACGCTGCCGACCATTGCTAGGGCGATGCTCAACAGCGTCAGGAACTGGGGCGCGGTCACAGCATTCTGCGAGGCAGTAGTCTCGCGGAAGGAGGCGGCAGATCGCGCGCGCGAGGAGCGCAGCCTCGATGAGGCGATCCGATCCGATGAGGCCGTGGGTGACGTGACCGGGGAGTTAGTCCGTCATCCACCGAGAGGCCGACCGCGTGAGGAAAGACCAACGACCTCCCCGAGGGGGGGACGTCGGTCGATAGGAGGGTACCCCAAATAGGGGTATTCCGTCGGACCGATCACTAACGTCAAGTCACCCTGCTCCGGTGGTCGGCCCAACGACGAAGGCGACGTGCATCGCGGGTGGGTTGCGAGTATGCGTGCTTACGCCTCTCTGTCGCCCTGGACGGAGTGGTGCGAGGAGTGCGCCGACCGCAACCCACCCCAAAAAAAAAAACCATAACACGCACACATATACTACAAAACAAGGCACACCAAATCTTACCACACACATGCATACACAGACATGACAAATTCAACACTTTAAAAAAATAACATGTAATCACTTGTTTCTAATAACGTCAATAAACGTGACTGACATTATTGGGAAGAGGCCTGTCTTTTGTAACACAGTAACTAACACAAAAGACAGTGTTTCAAATTGTTATTATGTACCGATTTTGTTTTTTTGCAATGAAGATTTGTATTTGTATTGCATTAGTAAAGCCAAGTTTCATACCCTACAGAGGGTGCCCTTAAGCCCCATTGCTTCTATGATTTAGCATTAGAGCTATCTGTGCTCACCACTAGTTTGCATAAGGTTTTAACAGCTGCATAAGCTAACATCCCTAGTCCAAACAAAAAAAGAATAGTTTTCCAATAATAAATTTCTAATAATGTTATTTTGTCGTCATTGATAAATGGCGTTTTGTAAAATACTTAGAATCGATTTATCACAACGAAGTTTAAAAGTACGCAAGGGGCAAATTGAACCCATTTTTCTTTAGTACCCAAGGGCATTATTTGGCTTTCTACAGTTGCTCAATGGCGCGATGCTCATTTACAAAATTGCTGTTTGTAAACAACAATAAAATATTTTTATGGAATCTTGTAAAACGCGACCAGTTCGAAGAGTATTTCAAACTTTTAAAAATATTGTGACACTTACTAGTTTATTAAAAAACTTCGGGCCATAAATTATTACTTTTATATATGTTTGTCACTACTCGTGAGGAGGCCAAAGGAAAAAAACACGGAAAATTCCTAATAATTAATATGGACGTTCATCTTTTGTAAGTATTTATCAGTGCATTTTCCTTCAGATATAGCCTATGGCAAAAAATTACTTCAAATACTTTAATAAGATTTAAAGAGGAAGGTATATTACTATACAGCAAAGGACGGAGACTATGTGACTATCCAGGAGAACAGTCTGGATGTTTATGGTGAGAACATATCAAAGTTATAGTTATAGAAACCAACATTTTACTATATAGTTTTTATACTATATACAGTGGATTTCATTAATAACTACCTCGGTTGCAACGACTTTTCGGTTATAGCGACGACGAACTTGTGTCCCTAGAATTTAAAGTATACTTTCGTAAGAAATTCATTCGGTAATAACGACTCCGGATATAACGCCTAATTCGGGTATACCGACTTGTTTTTATGAACTATTTGGGACAGATTCCTAGAAATTCCTTGCGGATGTTGCGACTGAGTCGGCAAAGGCATAAAGTCTTATTTATAAGTTTTAACTATTAATGTTTCTTATCCTTTATTTATATTCGCAGATGATCAAATGCTTTGTTTGTTTGTAGGGTTATCCTTTGTTTACATTCGCAGATGGTCAAATGCTTTGTTTGTGTGTAACGTTACTTAGCATGTGCGCAAAGTTAAAATTATGAATCAGTTACGTAGCATTTACCAGTGAGTAAACAGTGTTTCTTAAACTTGTGAAAAATGACTCCTAGACGTTCATTTACTGTTAAAGAAAAACTGATTTTGGATATAGAGACCTCCGGATATAGCGACGACATTAAAGTGGTCCCTCCGCCGTCGTTATAACCGAAATACACTGTACTATATAGTTTTTACTTACCTACTCTAAATCAAACCACTAAGGCTATAATTTCTAGGCTAAGAATTACCAAAACTAAACATCAGATCGACATCAAGAGACTAGCTACTGTAACACTTGTTCAATAGGGAGCGTCGAAAGATAGATAGCTGAAAGCTTGGCAAACGTGGTATTGTAATAATAATAATTTCACTTATTTTAAACTTATAGAAATTAAACATTTTTATGGTACACACTAGATACTACATTTAGCGTGGTGACGTCGTAAGAATACAGTTCACCCCCTATCTTACCCGTGGGTGTCGTAAAAGACGACTAAGGGATTAAATATGCAAGATAGGGCAAACTCGAAGCAAAACCCTATATCAACTTATGTGACTGGCATATTAAGTCAATTTCCCTCCCATTTGAACCGAGACGTATTTGAGCCAAGATGATGATAATGATCAAATAAATTTAATATCTTTATGATACAAATTATAAAATATAATTAAAATGCGCGTTCACTGCAAAGAAGGACCCGTTTGTCATAGCGCCTCAGTTCCAAGGAGTAACTCTCCAAATTTCCGACAGTATTGGAATCCTCGGCGTCGAAATATCGAACAAAGTCCAGTTTGGGAGTCATTTGGAGGACAAAGCCAAATTGGCTAGCAAAAAGTTGGGCGTCCTGAACAGAGCCAGGCGGTACTTCACACCGAGACAGCGTCTTGCACTATACAAAGCGCAAGTTCGTCCTCATGTGGAGTACTGCTCACATTTCTGGGCGCGTCCAAATATCAGCTAGACCCACTTGACTCCCTCCAAAGGCGTGCTGTTTGAATCGTCGGGGATCCTAATCTCACGGACGGATTGGAGTTGCTGGAGCGGCGGAGAGACTTTGGGTCACTCTGTGTACTCTATCGACTCTTTCACGGGGAGTGCTCCGAGGAACTGTTTGACTTGGTACCACCATCACCGTTTTACCAACGTACCACTCGACATCGCAGCAGGGTTCATCCATTTCACCTGGAAACGATATGGTCTTCAACTGTACGTTTTCAGCGATCATTTCTCCCACGTACGTGCAGGCTCTGGCATGAACTACCTGCTTCTGTGTTTCCCGAGCGCTATGACATGTCCTTCTTTAAACGAGGTTTAAGAAGAGCATTTACTTCACGGTAGGCAACGGCCTGGCTGTGCCCCTGGTATTGCAAAGGTCCATGTGCGGCATCATCACTTACCATCAGGTGTGCTGCCTGCTCGTTTGCCACCATCGGCAATAAAAAATATATATTTTTAAAAGTTAATTGGAAAACAGATTGGTACAAATCACACAAATCAATAACATTCTATTATATAATGTCAGAATGTGAAACGAATAAAAACTAAAAAAATAATATTTAAAAAAATAAAATACTATTATAATTTAGTGATTTAGCGTTTAAATACAAAATTTATTTTATTGCATTGCGTAGAATTGCTATTATCTTTATATATAAATTTCTTGTGTACATGTGTATGTCACTGAACTCCTATTAAATGACTGGACTGATGTTGATGAAATTTTTTGTGCATATTCAAGGGGATTCGAGAATGGTTTAGATTCACAATTGGATCCGGTAAGTGGCGCTACTGTCGATTTCAAGGAAAATCCCTTTTACTTTATTTGAAGAGAACAACCTCTGTTGGGTCAACTAGTATTATTATATTTGACTGTGTGATATACATTTCGTTGTCTACTCTGCGTAGGGGAGTAATTATAATTATTGATATGTTTCAGGAGATGGTTCTAAGCTACATTAAGGTTAACTGAAAGTGGGGCAAATTTGGATAATATGGCCTTTTTTTTTGGGTGGGTTATGATCAGCGCACACGCTGTCCATTCCGTCCGAGACGACGAAAAGACGGCGCGTGACCCCATAACCCATCGTATTCCCTCCTCTTCGCCATTGGGTAGACCACCGGTACCGAGTTCCTTGTCATCCTTGACCAGCCCGGCGGGATACACTTTCGGGAACCCTTCCTTTCCAACACCGGATAATATGTCCTAACAAAATATATTGTAAACACACATCATCTCAGTTCATATAAGGCTCACTGCTAGCCTTAAGCCTCCTTCACAATACTAGGGAAATTGACCTGGTTTGCCTGAATAGCTGATCAGATTAGTATGAATTATTTCAAGTTTTCCTTCTCTTGCATAGTTGTTATATTCACATTATATCCCTTAATTGTCTTTTCTATTCTTATACCGCTACCACACGAATAAACGCACAACATAAGAGAAAATACAATAATCTTCGAATTGACAATAAATCAACAGGCAACGAATCTGCAACATTTTTATGTACAATGTGTAAATAAGGTATGGTAATAACTACTAAAACAAACAACACGAGAGTTTACAACTAAAAGCTGTTTTCCGATGCAATAATTTGAAATCTCAATTCACCAAATAAACAAAGGAATCAAACACAATAGTGTAAGTACACTTGACGATATTATATCCTGTTCGGTAAACTTCCAGCTACTCTAAAAGTTTTTAGTACAAGCGTACTATAATAAAAACGTGAACCTAAAACAATGTTTAAAAGTTTTTCAAGTAGGTGTTTTGTAGTTGCGCTTACAAAAAATTCTCGCATTCATAAATATATACATAGATCAGCACGCATATCGTCTCGGCTCATATACGTCCCACAGCTGGGCTCGAGCCTCCTCCCCAATAGGAGGGTAATTGACCTACTATACCATATTGATCAGACATGTTGGTAGGTATATGGGTCAAGATTTTTTTCTCTTGCAGAGATGATATATCGTCAGTGAAGTTCTAACAGTGCGTAAGTCATTTTTAGACGGTTTAAACATCTTGATGCCATTCGACGAAGAAAGATTGCATGCTAAAACAGACACCGCCAGTTTTATCGAAATAATACAGCGCTATTGGCTAGCTATCTCGTTTCTGATTAGTCGAAAAAAAGCATGCAATCTTTCTTCGTCGAATGGCATCAAATTCATCAAAATGTTTAAACCGTCTAAAAATGACTTAGGTACGCATTGTTAGAACTTTACTGACATCATCATCTTGCTCTTATCCCAATTACTTGGGGTCGACGCAATATGTCATCTGTTTTGACATATTGCAAAAAGTTTCGGCAATGACTTTTATGACCGGCCGCCTGCCTGACGTCAACCCTCCTTGGGAATGTAATCATTGACCCAAATGGTACCAGATGGAGTTGGTCCGGGTCAATCTAGGGCTCTTAGTCGTCTTTTACGACACCCACGAGCAAAGGAAGGGTTGGTAGTATTCGAAGCCGCTACCACACAGCACAAGATTGTTAGAACTTTACTGACGATATGCATATATTATATCCCTTAGACGTCTTTTACGACATCTACGGGCAAGATAGGGAGTGATGAATTGTATTCTTACTCCGTCACCACATGGCAAACTCTCACCTATACACCTATATTAATATCTCTATTAATTTATTTCCTTGTGGTGACGGAGTAAGAATACCAGTCATCACCCCCTTTCTTGACCATGGATGTTATAAAGACGATTCAGGGATTATAATACGCATACAACGGTTTTCGAATTTCCCTTCTCCTTCTCTAATCGTCTTTTACGACATCCACAGGCAAGATAGAGGTTGGTGAATTGTATTGCCACTTCGTCGTCACATAATGAAAACCTAATATATGTGATAATAAAAATATTTCTTGTATAATTGAATTTCATACATAACCAAAATGATAATTGAGAAACATCTGTTAATAATATATTACCATGAATATTATACGCACCATATGTTCCAAATGTGTTTGCTGTCTCGCTTCAATAGATCTTGTATCACTTACTTATTGATATTTTTAAGATAAATATTAGCTAGAAAATATTTGCTGAAAATCCAGTTAGCAGAAACATCTATATTTAAGCAAATTATTAAAATATAAGGCTCATCAAATTTTTTTTTTCGTTCTTATTTAAATAAAGTAAATTATTCCACAATGCGAGTTATAACTATCCGAAAATAATTTTAAATTAGTTTCAATACTAACAAAATTAAAACGGAATAAGACTAATAAAGAGTTACGTAAAATTTGATTGAATTAGGCAATACATTGCGAATTCCATTATTATTTTAAAATGTCAGGAAGGAAGGGAGACCTATCACTATCCTACAGTTAATTAATATACCGCACACCACAATGGAATGGAAAGAATACGGGATAGGATCAAGATGGATTAGGAGATAAGGAAATTCTACTTTCATGTGATGAGCACCTTCCAGAACGAGGCATCCTCAGGACGGTTCAGCGAGGCATCCTCAGGACGGTCCTGAGGATGCCTCGTTTAGAGGCGTATCACCGGTCGAATAAATATTCGAAGTTCTGTGGAAAATTGCAAATTGACGTTCTGGAAGGTGCTCATCACGTGAGAATAAGATCTCCTTATCTCCTAGTCCACCTTAATTTTATCCCGTATTCCTTCCATTCCATTGTGGTATGCGATAAATTGAATAACTGTGGGCAAGTGATAGGTATTCCTATAGAAATACAAAATATTAACTTTTCACAAAATCTGGGCACTGAACAAACATGTTTTTTTTTCTTAGTTCAACATGGATAACACACAAGTAAGAGCTAGTTATGCTTACCTTAAATCATTCGAAACTTCTAAGATAATTTAGGTATAGGCGTGTTTATTAAAGTATTACAAACATACTGTGCTTTCTAATCGAAGTTTGAATCTATTTTACAAGATAATAGGCATTATCTGGTTTTCAAAGTTCAACTTATATTGATCAGTTCTCTGTTCTGTAATATTTAGGTCAGTAAGAACAACTGGTATGCAAACTGAGAAGGACATTTGGTAACAATAGACCTTCATATATACACAGTAAGAACGAATACAATACAGCAACTAAGTCTGTAAATACGCCAAGATAAAGGATATCGGTATCTTCGCCGTCCTACGTAAGTTAAGGGGTTGTTAAATTAGATTGTGAATGCCGCAGTAAAACAATGAATTTAACGAGAATTTCGTGAATATACTTATGATATATTATTGCAACATACACTATATGTGTAAATTAACAACTAAGTTCTGCTCGCGACTTCGTCCGCGTGTTATAGATACTTTGGGCTAACGTTAACTTTAACCTAAAACATTGTTTACGTAGGTGTAAATATTTTTTAATAATACGCTTCTGTCACACATGATTTTTCCCGAAAATTTAGCCTTTTACGCAGCGGCAGCTCTCAAAAGGAAACAAAATCCCGATTTTGAAACATTCTTCATTGGTGCTCCGCTCCTGTTGGTTTTGACGTGATGCCTTCCACAATAAATGGACTATCTAACACTGAAAAAAATTTCAAATCGGGCCAGTAGTTCCTGAGATTAGCGCGTCCAAACAAACTCTTCAGCTCTTTATATATTAGTATAGATATACACTATATTAATTACGTAGTTCCTTGAAGTTGTGGAATGAAAAAAACCGTAATTCATTAACCGCTTCTGATGGAGTAAAAAGCGAATAAAGTATAAAAGTAATAGCAATATCTCTATTATTTTTCTCTAAGAATTACTCCAAGAAAAGAAAAAACCCAAATAAAAACAATGCACTACTATCTAGCCAGTTATCTCGAATACGGAGGCAATAGTAACTAATTGATGGATATGACTTGTACTGTATGTATCCGCCGTCGATGTTTGGAGCGATACAGTTGGAAGTATATATGCTTAATGTAAGATGATAAGAGAAGGAAAAATCGAAATAAAACCCTATACCAACCTATCTGACCAGCAGGGTCAAATTCCATCCTATTGCGGAGAAGGCTCGATCCCAACAGTGGGATGTATATGAGCTGAAATGATAATGGATAATGATGCTTAATGTGAGGTCGAACCACCAGTACATTGATGCCAGGACATAGACGAAGAGACACCCGAAAAACCAACCCAACCGGCATAACACCGAAGTTGGACGGAACTCATTCCATCCAACTTCGGTGAGCTGAGCATGAATTTTATGAATAGTCTACATACATATACAAACACGTATTTTTTTTTTTTTGGGAGTGGGTTACGGTCGGCGCTCTCCTCGCTCGACTCCGTCCGGGGCGACAGAGGGGCGTAAGCACGCACACCCGTAACCCACCCATAACACGTCGCCTTCGTCGTTGGGCCGACCACCGGAGCAGGGTGACTTGTCGTCAGTGGTCGGCCTGACGGAATACCCCTTATCTAACGTTCTGCTCAACTTTCTTATTTTTTTCTTTGGCAGCAAATTTTTATCCACGCGTGGTGCGATGGCCAAGTCAAGATTCATTTATTTATATTTATATATATATATATATATATACTAGCTGACCCAACAGACGTTGTTCTATTCAAATAAAATAAAAGGAATTCAGCGCCACCTACCGCGTCCAATTGTGAATCTAAACCACTCTCGAATCCCCTGAAAAACACATAAAAAAATTCGTCGATATCGATCCAGCCGTTTAGGAGGAGTTCAATGATATACACACGTACACAAGAAATTTATATAAAAAGATATAGATACGTACAATTGTACTTAATTTTAATTTTAAACTGTTACTTTTCTACATTGGAGGACAGAATAAATCTCCATCCTGGCTTCAGTTATTTAAACCATTTTCAACTTCTACATATTGCCCAACCAATAATAATAGGCAAGATGTCAAGTAGCAGCTCAGTAGAACCTTCATAAAGGCGACATTTCTCACTACTCCAACCTAACTGTTCTCGTTCGTAATTTGTATTGGCGAGTTAGAATAATTGAGCATGCCCGTTTCGAGGACACCCGTTGCGGAGAATAAACTGTAGGAGTAAATGTGATTTATTCTCTCTGTGGGTTTTAATTTAATAGCAATTTACCTGCTAATGTTTCCTTGTTAAATACGTTCATACCAATAAAACACTTTATTCCTCCACTTATCGCTCAAATGAGTTTTACGACAGCTATGGGAAATAAACTGTAAAGTGTGATTGTTCCAGAGATTTCTTCATGTGGTGGCGAAGTAAAAAAACATTACAACATCCCTTTTGTTGCTGTTGGATGTCATAAAATACGAAAAAAGAGAAAGATAACTCGAATTAAAACCTTATACCTACTAACTCGTTACATCAGTATGGTGTAGTCAATTTCCTTCGTAGTCTGGGAAAAGCTTAAGCCCAGTAATGGGACGTATATGACCTGAGCTGAGAATGATGAGTGCAGACACCTTTACTAAGTTAAGAGCGAGTAGATGGCGCACTATGAGTCAGCATGTTGCTGCATTCGAAAACCTATTAACACGAAGAAAACTTAAGTGTAATTCACCTTGTATCCTATAGTCTTAATGACACTCAAAAGGGTCTTGAGGTCTGAAGATACGGTATTCAACTTTAGATATTATACTATATTACATTTACTAGTACCAACTTGAAAAATTCGTTTAATTATTGTGATTGATCTAAGAAACGACTACTGTAATTAAAGAAAATCTTGCCGGCGTAAAGGTTGAAATAACAATATCTTAATTACTCATATGATTTAGTTGATGTTTTACATTAATTACTACATATTCATGTGACATAGCAGTAAATTAATGTATTCAAAAGTGAAATTATAGAATATTTATCGATTTCTTGTGCTAGTCTTTTTTTTGTGGTGGTGTAAGATCAAACAGTATCTATTTCAGCAATCGGCCATAGAATGCATTAGGTATGTCAGAATTAAAATTAAATATCGTTACATCGATATTTATAAAAATATCAATATCAACTTCGAAATTTTAAGGAAAATAGGTATATCGATATATCGGCCTAATAAAAAAATGCGTCTATAAAATGATAAAGTATTTGGTTCAGCATAGCTCATTCATCAAAATAACACAAACTCAAAACATACTAGTCACAGGCAATATGCTTATTTTATTCCTTTTGTTCCTATCTTTTACGGTTTTGGATTTAAGTGAATTAATTTACATAAATAAAAAAATATGTCATTTTTGTTATTATTTTCGGTATTGAATATTTTGCATCATCAAAATATATCGTTTAAAAATATCTATATATCGAGTTAAAAGTAGGGGTACTTCATGCATCGATTCATCTTCAACAAGCCAATGCATCTTACGATCTTTCTCTACCGTTTGCCCAGATCTATACCAATAAATAAAATTGGAGTGTCTGTTTGTAATGTCAAAATAATAGACTTTTTTCATGCTCAGATAGTTATTTGGACGATACCTATGCCTAAAAATCACTTTATATTTTTTTGTCTGTCTGTCTGTCTCTCTGTTTGTTCCGGGTAATCTTCAAAACGGCTGGACCTATTTCAAAAATTCTTTCACCAATGGAAAGCTATAATATCAGGGAGTAAACTAGGCTATATTTTATCCCGGTATTCCCACGGGAACTACGGAGATAGAGCGACAGAAACCGAAGCGAAGCGAGGGCGGGTTGCTAGTCTCTAATAATATCGATATTTAATTTCACTGGACCACTCAGTGTGTTTTGTTATCAGATATCTTCCAGCAAATTGACAGGATAAAGAATTAATTAATCTCTTGTCAGACAGGTAAGGAAATTATTTTAGAGTCCCGATAGAACCATCGCACAAAAATCGCGGTATTTCTTTAATCTGGTTATCGTCAAGATCGTCTTCGAGCCTTTAACTAAGACGGCTTAGAAACTTCTCTAGCTATATTTTTCTGTATTGACGTTATTGTTATCTTTCTTACTGATCAAACAAAAGCGGGATGGATAAATAGAAGAAAGATAATATTTATTATCACTAAAAACAACACGGTAGTTAACTTAAAAGGCAACCCAAACCCAAAAACATTAATTCCATGTTTTGTATTAACACATCAAAATGACTGCTCCAAATTCCCAATGGGCTTATAATAACATTATCATAGCTTTTGAGTCTTCTGAGATAATTACGTATTATTACTGCGGCAAATTAATAAATGAGCGCTTCTACGTGTGAAATAACACTTACCCCTATACGTTAAACGCCTTAAAAAATATTGACTTGAAAAATACTAAGCTAATTAATAAGCGTTACAGTTGGAGGTAATTTTCTGCCAGCAGTTATAAATGAAACGGCACATACTCTTGCTAAACATCGGCATATGAATAATAGCAATTCGCCACAGCGCTTTGTTCTATAAGCCGGAGGAGCAGTAATTAACGACAAACTTACCATCAGGTGAGCTGCTTGTTCTCCTATCAGAAGGGCAACAAAGAAAAATATTTTCTATTCTCTAAGGTGGATTTATAGTCGAATAGGATATCAAACTATAACCCAGACGTTTCTGGTTTAATACCAACGATATATACACCTATAACTTTTAAGTTAGGTGTATATTAAATAGTAAATTGTTAACAATTGCTTGATTTAAAATATTACGAGGACAACTTGACATCTGAATGGCTAACTTATAAAAGAGTTGAACCTTTTTTAAGTACACAATGTACGATTTTCAGTCATTTAACTCGGTTATATTTTTTTTTTTATATAAAAATTCTCAGTCAAAAAATTTTCTTCGGGTTTTTAAATATCAATGGCTCGGGTTAAGATCTCAAGTAACAGTTAAAGCGCGCAATATTCTATAACAATGCAAATTATCGTCCATAAAACCTTACAAAGAATTTACGAGCATGCAATGTAATGGGCAATAAACAACCTGGGCAAGTAGTCATAAAATACGTTCCTTTTTTGTGGAAAATTAACTTGTAGCCCTTTAAAGGTTCAAGTAATTGACTTATGTCTCGAGTATCCCAAATATTAATTGTAATTTCTTTTTTTTTTGGCACGATTATATTCTGTGAAACTATTAGCAAACACTAAATAATTAAATTGAATGAAAGACAATATGCAGACATGCAGACATCTCAAAATGTCGACCAAGACAAGAAAGTCATAGATATGCTCCATATCTATGACTTTTCAGCGCTATGTATGAAATATGCCTTATTTTGGATGTGAAACATCTATAGGTTAGGGTGAACCTGAGCATTGGCGTGGCGTTAACTGCTCGTGGCGTTATGATGTCACGCTATACAACGGAATATGCGAGGGTAAACCTGATTATTTGCGTGGCGTAACTACTCGTGGCGTCAAAACGCCACGCTATATATATTTATATATATATATATGTACATACGCAGTCTACATGTAGTAATGTGTGAGTGAGACGGAAAGACGCGATGTTGTGCGCAAGTGCCTGTGCGCTATCTCTCTCGCCGCACTGATCTCACATACTTATAATGTATACTATCCCTAGTATACACAATAGAAAATGATTTTTCACAATTTGAAATATTTTTGAATGTTTAAATATTGTATTTAATGAAAATAAATATTTATTGAATAAGAATCATATTTTTTTGGAAAAATCTTAGTATTTTATTTACACATTGTGCTATGTTAGTTCCTGTCGTAATCTATTATTTTATGCATGTATCCTACCTACTTATACACAATCATTCCGATGTTTCACATTAGCCAGGTGTCTTGAGCGGCGGCTCACTTTTTTTATAAAGGCAACCTGCTCAAATAAATTGTTCTTGTATTGGATAATTGTCATGCATAGGAATAATACATATATCAGCCAAATCGTTAATGAGTTCAATGATGAAGAAGAATATATCTATGAGCATCACAGAAAAATGTTTTCTAAGATAAAATATGTTACTGCGCTTTTTATAATTTGATATCTGGTGCCATCATGTGGACGCAGTCTTTATCGACGGTACGGTATAGAAATAAATCACTGTATAAATAAATAGAAATAACTGCTGTGAGCTTTTTTTTTGGTAGACTATGGTCTGGACATACTCCGTCCAATCCGCTCGGGGTAACGGTACCGATTCTTTGACTTCCATGGCCAGCCCGACGGGTTACCCTTTCGGGTATCGTCCCATTCGATGTCCCTGCAAGAAAACAGCGTTGGAGCATCGCCCTCACGCGGTCGGCCCCTCTGCGGGTGGCAGATTAATCCCCGGCCTGACAAACGACCTCGGCTCAGGCTTAGGTACCTCAAAAATGCCCTAACAAATAATATATTTAATACGAACTTAATTATTATTTATCACCTAACAATTCGCCCACGCATTTTATATCTCCAATGTCTTCTAAAATATTACAACACACGACTGCAGTCCATGAAGCCTCGCGTTTGATGCCCAAACTGGGTAAAATTTTATAGGGGCTTATTGAGAGAAAAATAGCCTACATTATTCCTTATATAGACAGAGGCCTGGTAGTAAAATATTTTTAATCGGTCCAGCCGTTTGAAAGTTTACCCAGAACAATCCGGCAGACAGGCAAAAAAAAATCAATGTGGTTTTTAGGCATAGGTATTGTATAAATAACTGTATTATTTTAACATTACAAACAGACACTTTCGATTTTATTTGTATAGTTTATATTAAAGAGGTTCAACCGTATTCATAAAAGATAAATCAAATGTAATTTTAGACGTCTTATTTCATGCCTTATAATGATGACGGTAAAACCAAGTGAGAATTGTTATGTAAATGGTTTCACGTCATAAATTTTATATTTCGCTGGTTCGAATAATTTTAATAATATTATATTGTTAATATTGATATTATATTGTTAAACTGGTGCCAAATTAATAATATAAAGTCTCCTTTTCTTAAGACAGACTTCTTTATGAGAATCTTAAAAATCATATGTGTAATGCCCACTAGAAACTTATACACATTTATATCAAATACGATTTCCCAATCACCTTCTGTGCATATCGATATACTAGCTGACCCAAAAGACGTTGTTCTGTTCAAATAAAATAAAAGGAAGTGAAATCGACAGCAGGGCCACCTACCGGGTCCAATTGTAAATCTAAACCATTCTCGAATCCTCTTGAACATACACAAAATATTGCATCACCATCGGTCCAGCCGTTTAGGAGGAGTTCAGTGACATACGTACACGTACGTATCATCATCATCATCATCTTGCTCTTATCCCAATTACTTGGGGTCGACGCAATATGTCATCTGTTTTGACATATTGCAAAAAGTTTCGGCAATGACTTTTATGACCGGCCGCCTGCCTGACGTCAACCCTCCTTGGGAATGTAATCGTTGACCCAAATGGTACCAGATGGAGTTGGTCCGGGTCAATCTAGGGCTTTTAGTCGTCTTTTACGACACCCACGAGCAAAGCAAGGGTTGGTAGTATTCGAAGCCGCTACCACACAGCACTACCGCACAGAAACATATACGTACACGTACATATATGTTTCTTATAATGATAAAATAACACAACGATCAAAACAATCATAACATCTTTACGTGCATATTACACATTTGAAATAAAAAGTATTTATACGGATTTTATCGCGTTTGTATTTGATTCCTTAATTTGCCGAAACAATCACCAGATGTTTACGCGCGTATTACACACTAAAAACAAAAATCTATTTTTACGCGCGTATTACACATTTAAAACAAAAATCTATTTTTACGCGCGTATTACACATTTAAAACCAAAATCTATTTTTACGCGCGTATTACACATTTAAAACAAAAATCTATTTTCACGGCTTTTATCGCATTTGTATTTGATTTTAATTTGCCGACGATTCAAACACTTTACGTTTATAGTTTAGAGAAGACTGTCCCCGAAATACAAACACGATAAAAGCCGTAAAATAGTTTTATTTCAAATAAAAAAATAACACTTTGCCCTGTTGTATGTAAAGCCATAATATGTTTTAATTATCATTTAGAAGCGAATGTGATTTATTCTCACACTCTGCGATTCTAATCATCTACTGCAGTTATAAATAAACTCGTATAGTTTTAACCAAATATATTATTCGTCTTCTGGGTTCCAGTGGTTATATGATAGTTTTTATGCAGATATCGTTATGAATTATACTGTGCATAAGAATTAAAAATTAACAATGTTTACAAACCTTTTCTATTAATGACTGTTATATCTATAATGCTAGATAAACTACAAGTTTTGTAATTAACATTATCATTTCAGCTCATATACGTCATACTGCTGAGGATCGAATCTTCTCTAAAATGTGAGAGGAGGTATTGATCTATTACTAGTGGGTTAGTCTAGTCATTTATTTCGAGTTTTCTTTCTTTTGCATGGATATTCTATGCATATTATATACGTTAGATATTTTCCATGTGGTAACGGAGTTAGAATACAATTCAACACCCTCACTCTTGACTGTGGTTGTCGTAAAAGGTGACTAAGTGATATTTAGTGCATATAACAACTGTGCAAGAGAAGGTAAACTCGAAATAAAACTCTACCCAAACCCACCTGACGAACGTGGTATAGTACGTTAATTTCCCTTCCAATAAAGAGGAGGCTTGAGCCCAGTAGTTAGACGTATATGAGTATATATGATGATGTAATGATAATGACGATATGCTCTAGTGATCTTTGAAGACATCCATGGGAAAGACAGGGGGTGGAGAATTATATTATTACTCCGTCATCACGCGGAAAAAGCTTTATAGTAAAGCAAATTAATAAACTGGCAAGCACTCCAAACTAACCAACATTGTAGGTTACCACAATTCAAAACAAACTTTGGTGTTGCTGACAAATTCAATAAACTTTGAAATTAAAGCTTGAACAACATTCACTAAAAACATACAAGAAAATTGCAACTCACACTTTCATCAACTTCCTTTGTTGAAGTAACTGATGTTGATCATTAATCAGATATGTCGTACATTATATTTTCCTATTCATACATGAGTTTAGAGAGGGATCTGACAATTGAAGCTTTTGTAGAAAGAGTTATTAAATATAATGAAATAATATAAAATAAATACTAATAGCGGTTATGATAATTCATTCATTCATTCAACGATCTGCCAATTGAAGCTTTTATAGAAAGAGTTATTAAATATAATGAAATAATATAAAATAAATACTAATATTGGTAATGATAATTCATTCATTCATTCAACGATCTGACAATTGAAGCTTTTATAGAAAGAATTATTAAATATAATGAAATAATTTAAAATAAATACTAATATCGGTAATGATAATTCATTCATTCATTCAAGGATCTGACAATTGAAGCTTTTATAGAAAGAGTTATTAAATATAATGAAATAATATAAAATAAATACTAATATCGATAATTCATTCATTCATTCAAGGATCTGACAATTGAAGCTTTTATGGAAAGAGTTATTAAATATAATGAAATAATATAAAATAAATACTAATATCGATAATGATAATTCATTCATTCATTCAAGGATCTGACAATTGAAGCTTTTATAGAAAGAGTTATTATAAGAGTTAATATATTTAATATTGAAATAATATAAAATAAATACTAATAACAGTAATGATTAAAAATGTCTATTTTATTTTACAGATTAATCTGTTGTTGCTAACGAAAGAAAAGATGCCTGACACTATGAACGTTCACAATGCCTAATAAGGTGAAATAATAAAATTTTGAACGTCTACACTGGGTAATATCAAAACAATTACATCTAATCGATTATGAAATGCTATACAGATGTAAGAAAAGGCAAACCCAAAATATGCGAAACCATTTGAGTCAGCATAGCAGAGTAGGTCATATTATCTCCCACATAGAAGGACACCCGCCCCAATACTGAATTTTATATGAGCTAGTTACCTATTCACCACCTCATTATTGTCCGTGGTTAACGTAAAAAGGACTCGGAGATTATAATATGCAGATAACATCTATGCAGGAGAAGGTTAACATGAAATGAGAACCTATACCAACACTTGTGACCATTTCAATATCATCATCATCACCGCAGCCCACATACGTCCCACTTGTCGTCCACGTCCCACTTGTTGGACTCAAGCCTTATCCACTGTGAGAGGGCAATTGACCTACTACACCACGCTGATCAGACGTGTTAGTATTACCCGAAAGGGTATTCCGTCGGGCCGACCACTGATGACAAGTCACATCTGCTCCGGTGGTCGGTCCAACAACGAGGTGACGTGGATACAGGTGGGTTATAGCCCCGCGCGCCGTCCTTTCATCGCCCCGGACGGACTGGACCGAGCGTGCGCTTACCATAGCCCACCCATAAAAAAAAGACTTGTTAGTATAGGCTATCATTTCGAGCTTTCCTTCTCTTGCACAAATCTTATGTGTATATTATATCCCTTAATCGCCTAAAAGTAAAGTCGCCTAAAGTATTCCTACTCCGTGACCGCACGGAAAGCTTAGTATAGCAGTTCAATTTCTCTCCCATTTTGGAGAAGACTCGAAGTTGGCAGTGAGACATATATGAGTTTATAATTATCTGAAGAATAAAAAGTGCATTATTCACTTCTTTGCCACATATTGATGATTTGGGCATTCTTGTATTGTCCCACTTTAGTTGGAGCAAGCGAGTAAAATTATTTTCAATCCCTTACAATAATTAATTAACGTTCATTTTTAAACGAATCGTAAATATATGTACAGTAAGACTGAAAAATATAATTAAAATACAAGCACAATATAAATTAAATAAAAAATACTTATCTATTGATTTATAATTCCAAGCACAATTGCTTTGCATAAAGAACTCAATACAGCGCCGGCACAAGAATCTGTAATAGGCTTGTGGAGTTACATTTTCTTATAAGTTAATGCATAACAAGTATACACACAAAGACTTCAAAGGCAAAGCTTAATTTATTTTTAAATATAGAATAACATATAATACTTGCGTAATTAATTTTAGCTTTCAATATTTGCAGCTACTAAACGGGTAAGTGATCATTGTGTTCGGGTTCAAAACATTTTTTAGTAACTTGATCACGGGTGCAATGCGGTTAATCGCTTCTTATTCTTTAACAGTGATAAAGTCACGTTGCTGACAGTTTTCTATCTGCAGACATAAACGGCCAACCAGAGTAGTACCACACTGTAAAAAATCATCATATGAATAGTAACAATTTGCTATTGTATTTCTTTCGGTGAGCGAAAGAGCTGGCTGAGCTTAAACCTTTACGATAGGCAGCGACTTAATATTACAGAGTTCCACTAACGGTAGTTACCACTTACCATCAGGTGAACTATCTGTTCGACTAGTCACCGCAATAAAAACAACTTATATGTTGTTTGCTGTTACTTGCTGCAAAATTAATGGCATAGGTAGGTGCGTAATTACGTCTTCATGGTATAAAAAGGATTAATAATACTTTCCAACTAGAATTGAATGTCTGAAAATGAATCAATGAATAAAAAATATCTGAAAGAGAGAGAGAGAATATGTACGTAATTTCTCGAATATTATTTAGTAAGATTTAGTAAAAAATTTTCGAATATTCAATGTCACCATAATTTCCGCTCAGATATGTCCCACTGCTGGGCTTGAGCCCGCTCCACAATAAGAGGAAAATTTACCTACTATAGGTGTTGCTAGAGGGTTTTATTTGCTTACCTGAGGCGGCTAGTGGCAGACTATTTGGAGGGGCGCAGCGTCCTCTGCACCAATCGAGCAGGGGACGTTCGGTGCCGCCCATGACGTGCGGTGTCCCGCAGGTGTCGGTCCTCGAACCCACCCTGTGCAACATCGGCTACGACTGGACGTTGAGGAGGAGCCTCCCGCCCGGGCTGGGCGTGATTTGTTACACCGACGACATGCTCGTCACAGCCCGCGGTGGGACGCTAGAAGAGGCGGCAAGCCTAGCAACTCTAGGCACCGAAGAGATCGTCAGGTGGATCGAGGCGCTGGGTTGAGGGTTGCCCTGGACAAGACGGAGGCCTTCTTGTTCCATGGGCGCCGCATGAGCTCTGCCATCGGCGTCTCGATCACCGTCCATTCGGTTGTAATCAGGCTCCGGGCCCATATGAGGTATTTAGGCCTGGTGCTCGACGGCCAATGGTGGTTCCGGGAGCATTTCCGCAGGCTCGCTTCACGGCTCGTCGGCGCGGCGGCCGCCCTATCTTGGCCTATGCCGAACGTGGGCGGACCGAGCGCTACGTGACGACGGCTGTACACGAGGGTCATCCGGTCGATGGCCCTGTACGGCGCACCGATGTGAGCGGGGTCCCTGACCATCCGACTCAGGGCTCTTCTGTGGCGACCACAGAGGGCCATGGCGGTCAGGGCCATACGCGGATACCGCACGGTGGCGACGGAGGCAGCGTGCCTGTTGGCCGGGACTCCCCCGTGGGACCTGGAGGCGGAAATGCTCGCCGGTTTGTATCGGCGGGTGACGGAGGTGCGAGCGGAGGGCGGTGTGGTCTCTGTAAGGGAGCTCACCACCTGGCGCGTCGACGCCCGCCGAGATGTTATTTCCCGTTGGGCAGTCCGGCTGGAGAGGCCTCGATTCGGGGTGCGGATCATGGAGGCTTTTCGGCCGGTGATAATGCAGTGGTTGAAACGGCGGCACGGGGTGCTCTCTATAGGTGTAAAAAACGATTCAGTAATAATAATGTGCATGTAACATTACGCAAGAGAAAGAAACTTCAAAATAAACCTTCATACCAACTGTCTGACCAGTGTAGTATAGTAAGTCAATTTCCCGCCTATTATTGAGAAGGCATGACCCAGCCGTGGGACCATATATAATTTGTAATGAATAATTTCTCATCTACTCACAAAAAACATTTATTAAATTGATTATATCTAAACTTCACAAGATTATAAACTATGTGCTTATGTAATAAATAGCCACGCAAACATAATCATGACACATTAAATATGTCGAGTATTCATGTGGTGATAACCAGAAATACTTGAGCTCTTCAATGTCCGCTGACATCAAGGAATTGGTGCTGATGGTCAGTTCAAATAGCGATGGAGAGTTAATAGAGTAGCTTATGCAACCGCGCGCCACCGTTTCGTCATCCCCGATGGTTTGGCGGGATATATCCAGGTTATAGCCGGACAAAAAGAGTTCTCCGCTGTATGAAACATTGTTAATATGTTAATACAATAAGTACTTAGTATAATAGAGAATAGGCAGCCTTTGCTAATTGAATACCTCGATGAGTACAGCTGCGTGCTCAGATTGCGGATGCAGAGTACCAGCTGGAAGTGCGGTTCTACCACAAAAACTTAAATTAGTGTAAATAATGTAAATAAGAAGGGATTTCACTTGAGCGAAGCTTCGAGCACAGTTTGTTTTTAATATTATAAGCTATACATATAGGCTCCCACTTTCCCAAACGAAACTATTTGTTTACATGAAAGCGGCTTATAAGCGAAATACCTTAATAAATAATTTTGTTTTGTATTAAAAATAAAGCGGTTGCTTGTGGCATGATTTAATTTGGCTCTCTTGCATACGACCGTAAATTACATCCCCTAAAGTTTTTGGTTTTTTGGAAACAAAATTCAAGCTCATAGAATTGTTTTCGATCTAAATGGAATAATAAATTTTGTGACCTTCCACTCTTTAGAACATGGACAAGTTGAAAGTCAGATATAAATTGTAAGATTTCCTTTGAAGAATTCGAGTAGGTACAACATAATTGTAATAGGAGGGCTTTGGCCAAGAAAGCTTTAAGTAAATTTCTTTAATTGCTATTGTATTTACAATTTTTTGCTTTGATTTCATAGGGATTTCTGATATTTACTTAATTATGTAGTATATCAGAAATATATTTATTTTTACGCATTTTTCCAGTTTCAATTTTATTTTATTTCAATTTTATTTTATTCGGGTGTAATACCCCATCAATATTGATAGGTGGACTAAGGTGAGCATTCGATATGTCATCATAATTGTAAAGGTTGTATGTACCCCATTACACATCTATACCAATAAATAAAATTTGAGTGTCTGTTTGTAATGTCAAAATAATAGGCTTTTTTCATGCTCACACGGTTATTTGCATGACACCTATGCCTAAAATACAGATTAAAAAAATTTTGTCGTCTGTCTGTCTGTTTGTTGCGGGTAATCTTCAAAACGGCGAGACCGATTTCAAAAATTCTTTCACCAATGGAAAGCTATAATATCAGGGAGTAAACTAGGCTATATTTTATCCCAGTATTCCCACGAGAACGGGAACTACGCGGGTAAAACGACTAAAACCGAAGCGAAGCGAGGGCGGGTTGCTAGTACATACTATTTCTGTGTGATGACGGAGTAAGAATACAACTCATCGCTTACCTTACCCTTGGATGTCGTAAAAGACGACTACGAGATTAAAATTGCCTATAACATCTGTGTAAAGAAGGGAATACTCGAAATAAATGCCTATACAAACATATCTGATCATGTTAGCAATTTTAGTATTGAAATTATCGTGAGACTGATCCATATTATAATAAGAGCCAGCTCTTAATACTGCCGTGAGTCGTAAGGTGATGGTGTGCGTGGAGAGTGACCTGACCAGCGTGGTATGTGATGGTGACGACACACGGAGTGACATACCAACAACGCCACTTAACTCCGGGTGTGAAGTTTCGTCCGACGTTTCCGCCGAGGACGATCAAGAGGCGAACACCTCCCCCGCACCCCTCATGGCTGTGTCGAGGCGCGCTGCTCGATATGCATCGCGCAGTGCACGCCGGGGCCTCGCAGACGCCGCTGCGCACTCGCCCTGATGATGAGCATCGGACATGCTCGAAACCCGGGTCGACGTAATCGATCTCAGCACGTGAGTATTTTTGCCGTTTTAGATATTATAATATCTGACCATGGTATAGTAGGTCAGTTTCTCTTCCATTGTGGAGAAACCTCGAGCCTAACAGAGGGACTTAAGTATATGGGCTAAGATGGTGATGATGAATTATTAAGTTGTGATAATTTAATAATTTGGCAATAACTGAACAGCTTATATATTAACGCCGGATTGGAATGCAATCAGGCTAAAAAAAATTTGACATGAAAATTTATTACATCATTATCATCTCAGCCTATATATGTATGGGCCGACCACTGATGACAAGTAACCCTGCTCCAGTGATCGGCCCATCGACGAAGGCGACGTGGTGTTTGGGTGGGTTGCGTTTGTTGCGTGCTATACGCCCCTCTATCGCCCCGGACGGAGTGGTGCGTGGAGCGCGCCGACCGCAGCCCACCCCCAAAAAAAAAGCCCATATATGTATGTCCCACTGTTGGGCTCAGTGCTTCTCCATAATAAGAGATTGACCTACAATTCCACGCTGGTCAGACGTATTGGAGTAGGGTTTTGTTTTTGAGTTTTCCTTCTCTTGCATAGATGTTATATGCTTGTTCAAATTCAAATCATTTATTATGTATAAACCCCGCGGGGGCACTTACATATTGTCATTTCTTTTTACATTTTTCTTAAAGTTATAATTACCGCCGGATCGGAAATATTATATCCTTTAGCCGTCTTTTACGACATCCATGGGCAAGATAGAGAGTGGTGAATTGTATTCTTACTCCGACACCACACGGTAACTTAGTAGGTACGCATGCAATTAATTCTAATTTTTAAAAAGAGAGTTATTTATGTTGAAGGTACTGGCAAATTTTAAATATTATTGAGGATTTTTAATTTTGTTTTTTTTTTTTTGTGGGTGGGCTGCGGTCGGCGCGCCTCCGCACCACTCCGTCCGGGGCGACAGAGGGGCTTAAGCACGCAACTCCCGCAACCCACCCGAAAACCACCTCGCCTTCGTCGTTGGGCCGACCACCGGAGCAGGTTTACTTGTCGTCAGTGGTCTGCCCGACGGAATACCCCCTACGTGGGGTAACCTCCCATCGACCGACGTACCCCTCTCGGGGAGGGCGTGACACAATAAGTGATTTTTTGTTAGAGATTTTCGAAAAGTTCATGGAAACTTTTCAAACGCCTCCTTGTAGTTTGGGAGTTAGCCCAGCTAAGCTCGACCTTTTCGCGTCACTAAATTAACATTGCAAGGTGTATTAACTCCTTGTATATATTCTCTGAGACGAAGGCATGATAAAAGGATCGAAAATAAAAACAAATATGTTTAAATTTATTAATTTTAATTTAGAAAGTTCAACGTATAGGCATAGCGTAATTAAAATTTCAATAATTTGATTTGATTGGAAGCCCTTGTTGCTAAACGTTAACAACCAAATGTCCTACAAATATACCTACACTAATTTGGAACTAAACGGGGTTAGAATACAAGTCAAATCTTTTATCTGTGGATGTCATCAAAGATGAGAAATGGATGTGATTTGCAGATAACATTTATGCAAGATATATATTAAGATTCTGCCCTACTATCATGATGATTACGAATAGTTTTCGGCAATCAGCTAACAGCAGAACTAAGATATTCGATACCTAGCTATACTATGATATTTGATGCCTAACTTTGCTATAGTTTTAGTTACCTATTTTGACCCACATTGTCATTTATTATATTATTAATTGCCAGTAGACACAGGACATTTTTTGGTCTATCTCTTGCACATGGATGTTAAAAAGTGATATAATATGCTGTCACTATAAAAGAAGAATAAAATCTTGTACTAACCCATTTAACGGCGCGTTATAGTAGAACAATGTCCATCTTAAAATAGTGGAGGCTCCAGTTCAGCAGTGCTATGTCAACTGAGGTGACGATAATGATGAAAACAAAAAATGATTTTATAAAAAAAAAATTGTGTTTTGGTCATTCATTTAATCAAAAAAATTGTATTTTGTGTGTGTGTGTGTGTTTGTAATGAAAAAATTCAAAAACTACTGTGCCAATTTCAGAAATTCTTTCACCGTTGGAAAGCTACATTATCCCTGAGTAACATAGCCTATATTTTATCCCGTTATTCCCGTAGGAATATATAGTATAATACCGGAATAACATATAGCCGTTTTACCCGCGTAGTGCCCGTTCCCGTGGGAATACCAGGATAAAATATATCCTAGATTACGCGCTGATATTATAGCTTTCCATTGGTGAAAGAATTTTTTAAATTGGTCCAGCCGTTTTGAAGATTACCCGGAACAAACAGACAGACAGACAGACAAAAAAATATAAAATGATGTTTAGGCATGTGTATAGTGCAAATAACCGTGTGAGCATGAAAAAAGCCTATTATTATGACATTACAAACAGACACTTCAATTTTATTTATTGGTATAGATAAGCGAAAACTCTGTAAAACTATGATATATCGAGGCAATTATCTTAGTCTTCCCTCGTAATTATGTATGTACAAAATTTATAAAAAATATTCAAAACATCAGAATAGTAAACAAAAAAAGCGAGGCAGTTCAAGAACGAAAAATCAGGCAGACTCGCAGACAAATGGATTCGTATCACTGTACAATATTTTAAAGTGTAATAAATTCATCTAAATCATTTTAACTCTATTTCTCTTACTCGTAGTACAGATATCAACATTATCTCAAGTTATTTACAACCTACTGTTGGGCTCGGACCTCTTTCATTGTTTCAAAGTGTTTGAGCTACCATCGCCCTCCGTGTTCAGATATGTTCTTCATAAATTTTCGAGTGTATATTCATATAGGTATTTGTATTTGTATATATATATTTCTATGAGTATGTATTATATGTAAATATATGTAGGGTTTATTATTTTGCATATTATTGTTATTTAGATATACAAGTATATATTTTTTTTTAACATAGACAGAAGTAGTTATCTCAACAATTTTCAATATAAATGGCACCTACTATAATATTTCGTCATCACCCAAAGGTTGACTGGAAGAAAATGCCTATGGCATAAAGTCTGCCTATGTACTTGTGCATGAAATGTAAATAAATAAATAAATAAATATGTTGACATAACGTTTCATTTTGAGTTTTCCTCTTCTTTCATCAATTTTATCCGCAAATACTACACTTACGAGCAAGAAAGAGTGATAAATTATATTAATCTGTTACCATATTTTTTAACCCTTGACGCAAAAAGAGGGGTGTTATATAATGATATCTGATGTTTACGCGAGTATTACACATCTATACCAATAAATAAAATTGGAGTGTCTGTTTGTAATGTCAAAATAATAGGCTTTTTTCATGCTCACACGGCTATTTGCACGACACCTATGCCTAAAATAGCAATTCAAAAATTTTTGTCTGTCTGTCTGTCTGTCTGTCTGTGTATTCCGGGTAATCTTCAAAACGGCTGGACCGATTTCAAAAATTCTTTCACCAATGGAAAGCTATAATATCAGGGCGTAAACTAGGCTATATTTTATCCCGGTATTCCCACGGGAACGGGAACTACGCGGGTAAAACGATTATAACCTATAACCGAAGCGAAGCGAGGGCGGATTGCTAGTTTTAAATAAAACTACTTTACGGATTTTATAGCGCTTGTATTTGATTTTTGATTGCCCGATGCTTCGAACACTTTGCAGCGTTCATGGTCACGGGCGGACTGTCGGAATCAAATACAAACGCGATAAAATCTGTAAAGTAGTTTTATTTAAAAAGGGGTGTTATAATTTGACGTCAATGTCTGTTTGTGTGGGTGTGTGTGTGTGTTTGTGGCATCGTAGTTCTCAAACGGATGGATCGATTTCTATGCAGTTTTTTTCATTTCAAAGCCAGTTTCCTTGCGGTGGTTTTTAGCTGTGTTTGGTTAATATCAGTCCAGCAGTGTAAGAGTATCAGCTCTTTTTCAAAATTATGTAATGACGTATGATTACTCGATTAAGTGCTTCCCGCGTGCCAGTATAATCGTTAAATGACAATTAATTACCCGCCGAGAGGCCGACCGCGTGAGGAAAGACCGACGTCCTACCCGAGGGGGGGACGTCGATCGATGGGAGGGTACCCCAATAGGGGCTATTCCGTCGGGCCGACCACTGACGGCAAGTTAACGCTGCTCCAGTGGTCGGCCCAACGACGAAGGCGACGTGGTTTTCGGGTGGGTCGCGGGAGTTGCGTGCTTAAGCCCCTCTGTCGCCCCGGACGGAGTGGTGCGGAGGCGCGCCGACCACGGCCCACACACAAAATAAAAAAAAAAAATGACAATTAATTGATAATTCTTGTTGAAGAGAATGTTTTTTTATTATTTCAGTTTGTGTCAGCGGTTATTCGAAATTTTCAATTTTACTTATATATCCTGTTTTTATCGTCATTACTTGGGGTCGACACAATGTACTCTTCTCCCAAAGTACATATTGTAAATAGAATTATATTATGAAGTCGCCTGCCTGACATCAGATCTCTTTAGGAATGTTATTATTGGCCCAGGTTGATGTAAACTCTTTAATCGTCTTTTAAGACACTCATTATCATCATCATCATCTCAGCCCACATGAGTCCCACCGTTAGGCTCGTGCCTTCTCCACATTCGGAGGGAAATTGACCTACTATACCGCGCTGGTCAGGCATGTTCGTATAGGATTATATGTCGAGTTTTGCTTCTATTGCCTATATTCTCTGCCTTAGTTATCTTTTACTGCATCAAAGAAATATGGTTGGGTATTCTTACTCCGTCACCACACGGAAGAGAAGAAGAATACACTCGCGAGTAACACGAACTCATCGAGCAATAAAAAAAACAAATAGAAATCCGATAAAATTTGTAAAAATAGTTTTTTTTTACAATGTGACAATATTCGCGTAAACATCAGAAATCATTACTCATGAATGAGTTAAGGATTGAGAATATTCCTAGATATTCCTAGCCATCATCATGAAGTACAAATAAGCTTTTAAAATGAAAGTATTTAATAAATGAATTTTATTTTTTTACGACCAATAGCACTCGTGAAATATTCAGCTTACCTTTTTTGACGATTAATCATGACAATACGTCACGCTTTGATGCGCTCTCCCGTTGACCGGTATTATATCTTCATTTAACAATACCATGTAATATTTTACAATTCGTTATTATTTATAAAGATATTCTTTATTATTTAGCAAATATAAAAAATATAAAGCCGTCATAGAAACATTTGAGTGGAACTATTATGCTCTTATATCAGTAATACTTTCATCGCAAAATTATATTTAACTAGCTGACCCAACAGACGTTGTTCTGTTCAAATAAAGCGCCACCTACAGGGTCCAATAGTGAATCTAAACCATTCTCGAATCCGCTTGAACACACACAAAAATATTTCATCAACATCAGTCCATCCGTTGAGGAGGAGTTCAGTGACATACCTACACACGTATACAAGAAATATATATATATAAAGATTACATAATTTATGTCAAAGTCTCTATAAAATTTATTTTTTTTAGACTCATCTTGGCTCATGTACATCCCGTTACTGTCCTCGAGCCTCCTCCAAAGTAGGAGAGAAATTTACTACACCACATTGATCAAACGGATTGTTATAGAGTTTTATTTCGTGAATCATCGTCATCATCATTATCATTTCAGCTCATATATATCCCACTGTTGGGCTCAAGTCTCCCCCACAATAAGAGAGAAATTGACCTTACTATACCGTTTTTTTGGGGTGGGCTACGGTCATCTCACCCGCCGCCCGGCTCCATCCGATGTCGATTGCCGTTGCGCGGTCAGCCTCTCTGCGGGTGACGGGCTAAATCCCTGACCCAGTCACCCGTGGCCTCGGCTAGAACGACATTACGCGCAGATACTCGCACCTGCATCATTTTGGCTCATTTACGTCCCACTGCTGGGCTCGAGCCTCCTCCATAACAGGAGGGAAATTGACCTTACTGTCCCATGCTGGTCAGACAGGTTGGTATAGTGTTTTATTTCAAGTTCTCCTTCTCTTCCGTAGATATAGATATTATACATTTGAGCCGTCTTTTACGATAACAACTGGCAAAATTTTGGGTTATTTTATTTTTACTGCATTACCACACGGTAAATGTTACTCGCTGGTTACTCGTTTTTAGTCGGTTTTAAATTTAATACATGAGAAATAGAAAATCATATTCCCTTCGGTAATAATTTATCAAACTTTCACGCTCAGATACTCAAAAATGACATTAAAAATGTGTGCACATAGAAGAATGCGCAAAACAAAATCCATTTATGCGTCTTAACCAGGCCTGTCTATTAATCTTCTTTTGAATTATAAGGCACATAAATGTTTATATATGAAATTTTCTGTACGTGTATATGTGACTGAACTCGTCCTAAACGACTGGACTGATTGAGATGAAAGTTTTGTATTTGTTCAGGTGAATTCAATAATGATTTAGATTAACAATTGAATCTAATAGATCGCGGTGCAATCGATTTCAAGGCATTATATTTTAATAACAGAGACGGAACAGGGACTGTTGGGTCAGCTTGCATGAAGGTAAAATATTAAAACTTTTAAATTAACATCCTTTTTACTAAAAGATCGACAGGTATTATAGTTAAAGATAATTTTATAAATCAAAAATATTTTAGTAAAACAAAGTAAGCCGCATCTAAAATTAAAAATCAATACTAATTTAGCATCATGTCCCCTGAGTTTTCTTGCCGGATCTTTCTCAGTGTGGCCGCGTTCCGATCCGGTAGTAGTATATTAGTTTTGTTAGTTTTAAATCAACAAATTGTAACAATAATTGCTACAAATTTAATAATTAATAATTACTAACCATAAACAATATAATTTTATCATATAGAATCATTTTCTTCTTACACTGGCAATAAATTTGTACTAAAATGTGGGTCAAAATTGAATAAATTTATAACTAATTTTCTGTATCGGGTAGATAATTATAAATGTCTGTAATAACGATTACTTGTTGCACGTGAGACATCTTAGTCCGCCCGTGACCATGAATGCTGCAAAGTGTTCGAAACGTCGGGCAATCATAAATCAAATACAAACGCGATATAATCCGTAAAAGTAGTTTTATTTACAATGACTTCTAATGTTTACGCGAGTATTACACATAATAAATAAACTGCAAATGGCTACATTAGCGCAAAATGTTCATTTAAAAAAAACTTTGTTCATAACTATCATCCCAGCTCATATACATTCTACTGTTGGGATTGAACCTCTTCTGCAATATAATGTTTATTGACCCACTAAACGACCCTAGTCAGAGAGGTTTACGCGGATACTGCACGGTGGCGACGGAGGCAGCGTGACTCTAGTCCAGAACTCCCCCGTGGGACCTAGAGGCGAAGATGCTCGTCGATCTTTACTGACGGGTATCGAAGACGCGAACTGGAAGCGGCATAGTCTCAGTCAAGGAGCTTGCCACCTGGCGGGTCAACGCCCGCCGAGACGTCGCCGTGAACTCGTCGCAATCATCGGTGTCGACCTCACGCTGCCGACCATCGCTAGGAAGATGCTCGGCAGCATCAGGAACTGGGACGCGGTCGCTGCCTTCTGCAAGGCAGTCGTCTCGCAGAAGGATGCTGTGGAGCGCAGGCGGGAAGAACGCCACCACGAAGCAACCCGCCGTCGACGACTCGGGCGCCACAGGCGCGAATACCTGCGCCTGATGCCGCCCTAGCTGAGACTGTGGGTGACTGAACCGGGAATTAGTCCGTCACCCACAGAGAGGCTGACCGCGCGACGGCGACCGACGTCCCGGAACAGGGACATCGAGAGGAGAGAGTACCCGAAAGGGTATTCCGTCAGGCCGACCACTGAGGACAAGGAACTTGGCATTGGTGGTCGACTCAAAGACAAAGGCGACGTGCTACGGGTGTGTTATGGACGCGCGCGCTGCCCTTTCGCCGCCCCGGACGGAATGGACGGCGTGTGCGCTTGCCAGAGCCCACCAAAAAGAAAAAGTCAGAGAGGTTGGTACTAAATTTGATACCCCTTAATCATTTGTCATTATTGATGCTCCACGAGTAAGAGAGAGGATAGGGAATTGTACTATTACTTCGTCACCACACGGAGAAAAAAAGAATCTACATTCATATAAATTGAATTCAGGTTTTTAATACTAATATTATACGTACTGTATTAATCAATATTTAACGTACTGTTAAATTAATCAAACTCACACGGCCGTAGTATATTTATTTAACAACTCTTTTGTTCTTGGTATCATTATGTTTTCGTGGATAATTTATACAAAGTGTGCCAAGCTTTACATGCAAATGTATTGTTTTAATAAATACTCCTTTTGTGTGCATATTTACCCGCTTTCTGCCTAAAGTTGCGTTAAATTTGTAAACTCATTCATTCCGTAAATGTTTTAAAATAAACTTGTAAATAAAATATTTTTATTTATTTATTTTTCAGTGTGCTGATGACGATCATGCCGTCTCTTGGCTGGATCACTCGTGGGTATCATAAAAGTCATCTAAGGAATACAATGAGCAAATAACATCACTGCAAAAAAAGGAAAACTCGACATAAAACCCTATATTTTTTTTTTGTGGGTGGGTCGCGGTCGGCGCGCCTCCGCACCACTCCGTCCGGGGCGACAGAGGGGCTTAAGCACGCAACTCCCGCGACCCACCCAAAAACCACGTCGCCTTCGTCGTTGGGCCGACCACTGGAGCAGCGTTAACTTGTCGTCAGTGGTCGGCCCGACGGAATACCCCTAATTGGGATACCCTCCCATCGACCGACGACCCCCCCCTCGGGGAGAACGTCGGTCTTTCCTCACGCGGTCGGCCTCTCAGCGGGTGACGGACTAATCCCCGGTCACGTCACCCGCGGCCTCGGCTAGGGCGGCATGAGGCGCAGATAGTTGTGCCTGCGCCACCCCAGTCGCCGGCGGCGGACCTCCTCATCGAGGCTGCGCTCCTCGCGTAGGCAATCCGCCGCCTCCTTCCGCGAGATCACCGTCTCGCAGAAGGCTGTGACCGCGTCCCAATTCCCGACGCTGTCGACCATCGCCCTAGCGATAGCCGGCAGCGTCAGGTCCGTACCGATGATTGCGACGAGTTCACAGCGCTGCACTGCCCAAGCCCCGCAGGCCTCGAGCGTATGGCGCGCCGTGTCCTCGTCGCAATCGCAGTGGTGGCAGGACGGTGTACTCTCCCTCCTAACGACCTTGTGCAGGTATTTGGCGAAGCACCCATGCCCCGTCAAAACCTGCACCAGTCGGAAGGAGAGCACCCCGTGCTGCCTTTCCAACCACTGCATCAGCACCGGCTGGAAGGCCTCCACGGTTCGCACCCCGAACCGAGGCCTCTCCAGCCGGACTGCCCAACGGGCAATGACGTCTCGGCGGGCGTCGACGCGCCAGGCGGTGAGATCCCTTAACGAGACCACACCGCCCCCCGCTCGCACCCCCGTCACCCGCCGATATAGTCCGGCGAGCATCTCCGCCTCCAGGTCCCACGGGGGAGTCCCGGCCAATAGGCACGCTGCCTCCGTCGCCACCGTGCGGTATCCGCGGATGGCCCTGACCGCCATGACCCTCTGTGGTCACCACAGAAGGGCCCTAAGTCGGACGGTCATGGACCCCGCCCACATCGGTGCGCCGTACAGGGCCATCAACCGGATGACCCTCGCGTACAGCCGTCGGCACGCAGCGCTCGGTCCGCCCACGTTCGGCATAAGCCACGATAGGGCGGACGCCGCGCTGACGAGCCGTGGAGCGAGCCTGCGGAAATGCTCCTGGAACCACCATCGCCCGTCGAGCACCAGGCCCAAGTACCTCATATGGGCCCGGATGCTGATGTCGACCGAGTGGTCGGTGATCGAGACGCCGATGGGAGGGCTCATATGGCGCCCATGGAACAAGAGGGCCTCAGTCTTGTCCAGGGCGACCCTCAACCCCAGTGCCTCGATCCGCCTGACGACCTCCTCGGTACCAGAGGTCGCCAGGCTTACCGCCTCTTCTAGCGTCCCACCCCGGGCTGTGACGAGCGTGTCGTCGGCGTAACAAATCACGCCCAGCCCGGGCGGGAGGCTCCCCCTCAACGCCCAGTCGTAGCCGATGTTCCACAGGGTGGGACCGACACCGCACGTCATGGGCGTTAGCACAACGTCCCCTGCTCGGTCGGTGCAGAGGACGCTGCGCCCCTCCAAATAGTCTGCCACTAGCCGCCTCAGGTAAACTGGCAACCCGTGATACCGGAGCGCCTCCCTGATGCAGCTGAATGGCAGACTATTGAATGCGTTGGCGGTGTCTAGGGACACCACCAACAGCACTCCCCCGCTGGTGACGGCCTCAGTCGCCACGGCCCTCAGGCGCAACAGAGCCGCGATCGTCGAACGACCCCTCCTAAACCCAAACTGGGCGTCCGACAGATCGGGCCCCGTGCCGACGAGGTTGCGCTCGATGCGGGCAGCTACCACCCTCTCCAGTAGCTTGCCCGTGTCATCGAGCAGCACGATAGGCCTGTAGGCCGAAGGCGACTCCGGAGACCGTCCCGGCTTCGGCAGGAGCACCAGCCTTCCCTCCTTCCAGCACCCAGGGAACCGTCCGGACGCTAGACACGCGTCGAACAGCCCCCTGAGGCGGGGTCCCAGGTGTTCGAGGACCAGGGCCAGCACACGGTTAGGAACACCGTCGGGGCCGGGGGCGGTAGACTTTGCGCGCATGCGCGTCACCGCCACCCCCATCTCGGGTTCTGTGATGGGCGGAACACTGTCGTCATCGGCCTCCTGGTCAGTGTCTGGCGGAGCCATAACCGGGGGCGTGTGTTCCGCCCGCCGCGAGAACCGGTCCTCGATGACCCGGGTGAGAAGGCCGGGCTGGAGAGTCTCGGTGAGGGGAGGGCCCCGCACGCGTAGCCTATTCAGCACCGCGCGATAGGGGCGTCCCCAGGGGTCACGGTCGAGACCGTCCAGCATCTCCTGCCGACTGACGTCCTTGGCGGAGCGGACGACCAGTCTGAAGGCCAACCGCGCATTGCGGTAGCCCTCATAAAGCACGGCCTCCCGCTCTGCATCGCGATGGCGCCGCCGGCTGCGGGTGACATAAAACCCTATACCAATACGTCTGATAATATTGGTATAGTAAATCAATGTCCTGCCTTCGTAAAGGAAGACCGATCCCAATAGTGGGACGTATATGGGCTAAGGTGAGTGGGTATGGTGGTGATTTATTCTACGTAATATGCGAATAGAATGTAACCGGGGGATTTTTTTAAGACAACACTCTGCTCTAAGCAAATAATCCTTGTATTGCGGGGTACTTTAGAAACATATAACTAACGGACACAAAATATATTCAGACTCAGAACAACAATTTGTGGATCGCACAAAATGTCCTGCGTAGGATGCCAAAGCCCGACACGTAGATTGCTATCTTAACCTCTACGCCATCTGTGCAGTCAAAATAATCTTATATCTTTAAACGAGCAATTCTTGTATATATATATATATATTCAGGATCTCGGCAACGGCACCAACGATTTTAATGAAACTTGGCATACTAGAGGTTTCGAGGCCAAAAAATCGATCTAGATATGTTTTATTTATAGAAAATGTTATTTTTGTCGGTGTTTTTAGCAAAACAATACAATGACATTAAATTTTAAAAGAATATGAATTCAAATTTCGACGTCTACGTCATGAGCTACGATAGCTCAGTTGGGAAGTTATCAAGTTTTATTTTAGTTTTGTTTTGGAATTCAAACAGCGTCGGATCGAATCTCGGTGTTATTATTATTCTCTTTTTGTATTTTTTATATTTTATTCATTATTTTATTTTTATTTTTTATTAATATATATCTAAATAAATTCGACAAAAATACAACAAAAATATTCTGAGCGAAGCTCGGTCAACCAGATATTACTAATAACACTCCACTAATAACATTCCTTATTAGTGAAATCTACGTTTATAAAAATCATAAATACAAATCCTTATCTATTTTATTGTAAGTTATACAATATGAATCATAATACAGTAATTAGTGAATATAACCCGAAATAACCTCTCCTATGGCACAAAGTTTCACCAAGTCTTAATCTACAAGAATTTGACCACTAATATAGATGAAATTTCAGCTGTTATGAAGGTAGGAAATTTTTTTGTGTTGTAAGGATTTTCAGCTTATCGATTTGCGGCTTATCGAGGTTTGAGTTTCCAAGCTATACTGAACCATCTAGTAGTTTTAATTTGAGAGATTCCATTAGTTGTTTTTGCTATATATATATTATATAAAAAATAGGCTAAGTAAGCTACACATTTCTATGATAAAAAGTGTCATAAAATATCCAAAACTTCATCTCAGCCCATATACGTACATTGTGGAGCTCAGGCCTCCTCCATTATGGGAGGGAAATTAACCTACTATATCACGCTAATCAGACTCCAACGAATAGGGTTTTGTTTAGGGTTTTCCTTCTCATGCATAGATGTCATATGCATATTATATCCCTTGGTCACCTTTTACGATACCCATAGGTATGAGGCGGTGGTGAAGTGTAATCTTATTCCGTCACCACACGGAAAACATATTGACGTAAATATTATGTGAGTTCCTCCATTTCTGTGATGAAATCATTTACTACAGAACCTATTGACGAGTTGCAACTTGAGTTTAACAAGAATGTATAATCTGCATCAGAAATTTTATGTGAATGTATGCATCCATAAAATTACTTTTTACTTCAAATGTAATTTTCTACCGTCTATTAATTATTTCAAATACTGACTTTGTACATATTTATCCTATATTAATTTTTATGTTGCCACATTATAAGCCTTTTAGACAATCTAGAACTATTCGCTTTTCAGTAATTTTGTACTGGGCAATGTTCCAATTGCGCTCTACTTTGGGAACTGTAAGCACGTCCACATTTGCTGGTGCATGCCTTTGTGCAATTGGAATAAATAACTTACATAATATATTCTATAGCTACGTTAAAATGTCACTACAAACTACATAAACTAATCGAAATACAATAAATAAGATCATTAGTGTATTTAGAGTAATTTACTGCCTACTTTCTGTGCAGCGACGGAGTAAGAATACAATTCACCACCCCCTTTCTTGCCCGTGGGGGTCGTAAAAGAAGCACTAAGGGATTGAAAATAATATCAATGTAAAAGAAGGAATACTCGATATAAAATCCTATATCAACACGTCTGACCAGTGTTGAATTTCAAATTCCACCTGGGGCCTTCGTTTTAACACACTTAAAATTATATATACAGCCACATATCTGGGTTGTATGTGTTATGGTGCACCAGCCTGGTACTTGCAGTACTTGCAGGTGTACTCCCGGTCGACTTGGAGATACAAAAACGTGCGTCCATGTATTATTATTGCACTAGGGAAAACATGACTAACAATTTTCTTTTACCACGCGATCGTAATAAAATTACTAGACTTTTTGCGCCGCAATCCGTCGTTAACGATAAGCTCCTGACCGAATGGCAGGAAAGATGGGATTCGTCAACAAAAGATCGCCATCTATATCTATTCTTTCCATCTGTTCGTGAACATTTGGAGAGAACTTGGCGAAATTGACCACTATGTAGCCCAATTCCTCACAAGCCATGGGAATTTTAGAAGTAAATTATTCTATTTTAAACTAGTAGATTCACCATTTTGTCAATGTTCTACCTCCAACTCCTATTTTGAACAAACAGCTCATCACATCCTTTGGGAGTGCATTCTCTGGCGCAACGAGTGGGACCTCATGTTAGATAATATGCATGTCACGTCTGGGGTAATATACTATTCGGATCTTGTAGCAACTCGAAAAAATTTCCGTGCGTTTAGGCGCTTTTGCCATACCTATTACTGTAACCAAACCTAAAGCTCACAAATAGGTCCCTTAAGCTTTGTCCAATCCGTGGTGCTGTACCGCTGCGTTTCACGTAGTTGTACAAATTCTTATTTACTGGCTTATTAGCCAACTTTGCTTCATGTCTCCCGCTTTGCATAGGAGGGAAGTGGAATCTTTCCAACTCCTCCTGTTTTTCTTTTCTAATTAAATTTGTTGCGGGTCCCAAGACAATTAAAAGTGATTCCCGGGACTTCCTGAGAGTCAAACCTCAGTGTCTTATACGGAGACCATTGTGGATCCTGGCTTACATGAGTTACAGTGGTGGGAATGTGTGGTGGGATTAGTCCCAAAAAAAAAACCATTGTTGTATAGTGGGTCAATTTTCTTACCATTGTGGAGGAGGCTCGAGCCCAGTAGTGAGATGTATATGAGCTGCGATGATAATGACGATTGCCTAACAAATACACTACAAATTCAATAACAGTTCAAAAGGGCACACAGCAAATATAGGAATGCAGAGCCAGATTTCGTCTGTGTGGTGACAGAGTAAGAATACAATTCATCACTCTTTCTTACTCGTGGATGACGTAAAAAACGACTAAAGGATATAATACGCAGATGACATCTATGTAAAAAAAGGAACACTCGTAATGAAACCCTATACCACCCGCATGATCAGTGTGCTATAGTAGCTCAATTTTCCTGCAATTCAACTCGGGCCAAGCAATCTGAGGTATATGAACAGAGCTGATGAGTGATGACGATAAATTTAATATTTTTTTTTATTTTCTGCAAACCCAGGACCCCTGGACTATCAGTTAAAAGTATTTTTTTAAACAAATAACAGATTGACTTAATATAAAAAATAGGACGGGTTATTATTAAATTATATCTAAAATATAGCTCATTAAGAGCAATTGAAACCATGGGATACCAAATTTTGAGGTAGTTTCCTCTATGCTACTTCGAAATGTACTTCGAATGACATTACTCCACTGATACGCAATTTGTTAGATATAAACAAATATAAAAATAAATTTAAATATATTATTTACGCACATCAAAAAAAGGAAGAAAATTTAAAAACTGAAACCAGCGTTATCTGAAAAAAATATTAATTAAATATTGATACAGAATTATTTTCCGTGTGATGACGGAGTAAATATACAATTCACCACTCTCTATCTTGCTCGTGGATATTGCAAAAGTCAACTATGGGGTAATATGAATATCTGTGCAAGAGAAGGAAAACTCGAAATGCAACCCTATACCAACATGTCTGACCAGCATGGTATAGTAGGTCAAATTCCTTCCCACTGTGGAGGAGGCCCCAGCCCAATAGTAAGATGTATGTGGGCTGCGATGATAATGGAAAAATTAGTATAGCATTAACTATTTGACTCTTAACTAACATTGTTGATGAGAATGAGCCTGTAAATATTTTTTTCGTACTCTTTAATTTGTTATTATTATATTGTGTCTCCCAGTTTCACGGCTATCTTCCATATTGCTTAAAATATTAAAAAAGGGAAGATACCCGGTCCTTTGAAAGGCTTACATGGGGATATGGATCCAACACGCAGAGGCCTTTGGAGAAATTTAATTTTAAAATGGAATGGGACGTCTACCGATGACACTCCACGATTGCACACAACACTCGTGGACTTCCAACGGCAGGTGTAAAACTATTGTGCAATTATGATATCTAAAGCCAGATTATGGGGTTGTGAGAACCCCATGAACCCCCTTGAACTTTGGCAGGCGGTGACTCGCCAACTCACTGAATGGGCCCCCCCAAACGGTCGCCACAGGCAGACAGGCCATACGGGCAACAGGAGGGCAACATTGGTGCAAGTGGCTTGGGGTGTCGAGCGGTGCGGCGCCGGTTTCACCATCGCAGTGGGTTCCCCGTAGTTATGCCCTTGAAAATGACACTTCCACCCCCGAGCATATAGCTCTGGCAACCCCTCTCTGACCAGCCGTTTAAGGCAAGCCAGAGTTGAGAATCCTTATTATTATAATTATTAATTTATTTATTTTTTGCTTATTCACTATTATCTTAGATACAGGGTGTCCCGAAATTCAACGGTAAGCGGGCACCAACAGGTGACTTACTTATGACTAACCATGTTTCACGAAGTGTTGATAGTAATCACTTTTACTATGTATCCAAAATGTTTTTATTGTATGTTATTAGTATTTGAACGAGATATGGGCGTAGTAGTTTTAAAAATTGGCGCAACTAACCACAATTCTAAAATTGTATAATATTCTAGGCAAACTAGCCAAAAAATATGCATAGGTACTATTTCAGACATGTGCGTAGTCGATAAAATATGTTAATTATTAAAATGGCACGACATCGCCTTCTTCTGTGCATGTGACCCGCAGCCTAAACAATTTTTTAGCGAAGCTCATCTAAGGTTGCAATGGGTTTTGAGCAGACCCTGTCTTTCAGACAACACCAACAAAACAAAAGCTAAAAGGGGATTTAGATCGGGTGAACGGGGTGTCCATAGGATAGGACCAAGGCGCCCGATCCTGCGCCCTCGATACTCTTGGTCTAAGTATGCTCGCACAGGAAGGGCGTAGTGAGCTGGGCCACCATCTTTTTAAAATAACATGTTTTGCAAATCACATCTTCTAATAATCCTGGCAACGCGTTTTGTAAGAAGTTCAAATAACCATTGCCATCTAAGTTTACTTAAACTCAAAGATCCCTATCACTTTCCCATTTATTATGCCCGTCCCCTGTGGTCCTTCCTTAAATTGATATTGGATTGGATTGGGTTTGTCTTCTCTCATAAGGTATAGATTTTCATTGTTCCAGCTATATTGATTGTGAAGATTTAAATAGCCATCGTTGCAGGTTGTTTCATCCGACCATTAAACTTTGTCTATCTAACACAGGGGTGTTTTTGCAGCATCGCACGGCAAAATGCTACCCGCACTGGATAGTCCCGCGGTAATAATGCCTGCACGCGCTTGTAATAATATGGATGAAGCCGGTGACGTTTTAAAATTCGATGTGCATTACTTTTTGGGATGGCCGTTACTGCTTGTATAGCAGGTACCGAGGTAGTTGAATCGTTTTCTATTTTATTGAAACTTCCTCTAACTATCTCCCTCTAAGGCATAACCTCTCTATATCTATCTCTCTCTAACTTATTTTATGGAAAACTTGCAACAAAAACATTTTGGATACATAGTAAAAGTGATTACTAACAATTTGCGAAATATGGTTGTTGTTCTGCAATATTATTAATTTTTTTGACTAGTTTGGCTAGGATATTATATTATTTTAGAATTGTCTAGTAGACTATTAATAATTTTTTTGACTAGTTTGGCTAGGATATTATATTATTTTAGAATTGTCTAGTAGACTATTAATAATTTTTTTGACTAGTTTGGCTAGGATATTATATTATTTTAGAATTGTAGTAAGTTGCGGCAATTTTTAGAACTATTTGCCATAGTAGTGGCAATACTTTTTTTTTCACCACGATGAGCTGAGCAGAAAGTCAAAATCTTATAAAATTTATGGAAAAAACACAGTTTTGGTTAATTTTTGTGTAGAAACTATAAATATTCTGGAATTTTTCATGGTTGTGATCGATAGAAGTGCTACTTACGTTGCTAATACAAAAATATCACTGATTTATTTGTAAAATTGTAGCAATGGCACCTAAAAATATAATAAAGGGTGTCCATTTTTTAAAGATTTCAAGATTTTTTTTTCGTAATGAAAAAAAATATAAGGGTTGAATTTTTTTCTTTTTTTTTCTCGAGCAGTCAAAAGTAGGCCCACCTGCTGGTGCCCGTTTATCGTTGAATTTTGGGACACGTTGTATAAATTTCTAGCGTACGTATGTATGTCACTGAACTCCTAAACGGCTGGACAGATGTTGACGAAATTTTTTATTAGTGTTCAAGGGGATTCGAGGATGGTTTAGATTCGCAATTTGATCCGGTAGGTAGCGCTGTTCGGGCAGGACAATAATATAATTTTTTTTTTTTTTGTGGGTGGGCTGCGGTCGGTGCGCCTCCGCACCACTCCGTCCGGGGCGACAGAGGAGCTTAAGCACGCAACTCCCGCAACCCACCCGAAAACCACGTCGCCTTCGTCGTTGGGCCGACCACCGGAGCAGAGTTAACTTGTCGTCAGTGGTCGGCCCGACGGAATACCCCCTAATTGGGGTACCCTCCCATCGACCGACGTCCCCCTCTCGAGGAGGACGTCGGTCTTTCCTCACGCGGTCGATCTCTCGGCGGGTGACGGACTAATCCCCGGTCACGTCACCCGCGGCCTCGGCTAGGGCGGCATGAGGCGCAGGTAGTTGCGCCTGTGCCGCCCCATTCGCCGGCAGCGGATCTCCTCATCGAGGCTGCGCTCCTCGTGCAGGCGATCCGCCGCCTCCTTCTGCGAGATCACTGTCTCGCAGAAGGCTGCGACCGCGTCCCAATTCCCGACGCTGTTGACCATCGCCCTAGCCATGGCCGGCAGCGTCAGGTCGGCACCGGTGATTGCGACAAGTTCACGGCGCTGCGTGGCCCAAGCGGCGCAGGCCTCGAACGTATGCTGCGTCGTATCCTCGTCGCAATCGCAGTGGTACAATAATATAATTTGAGAACGACTTTCATCTCATCATTTCATCCATCTTTTTTTTTTATTTTCTAATACTTTGTAAGAGGCTTTTACGGAAAAAAAATTAAGGAAGTTGTGCAGAAGTTGAGAAAATTTAAGAAAACTTAACGACTAGATAAACTTTTCTAATGTAACTTTTTTTTCGACTATATAAACTTCTCTATCTTTATATATATAAATCTTCTGTTCGTGTGTTTGTAATTGAACTTCTTCTAAACGGCTGGACCGATTTTGATGATTTTTTGTGGCTATTTCGATGGATATGAGAATAGTTTAGATTAATAATGTATGTATATGTAATAAATGGAACCGGTAGGTGGTGCTGCAATCGTTTTCATGGAGAATTCCTTTTCCTATTTTTTTAGATCTGAACAGAACAACGTCGGTTGTCTCTGAACCCAATGGCAAGTAATGAGTGGCGATAAATTTATGGTCGTCCACTATATGACTCCGCTCACAGATCATAGTAAATTTAAGAGTATATTATTAATAATTATTTATGGTGCTGTGTGGTAGCGGCTTCGAATACTACCAACCCTTGCTTTGCTCGTGGGTGTCGTAAAAGACGACTAAGAGCCCTAGATTGACCCGGACCAACTTCATCTGGTACCATTTGGGTCAACGATTACATTCCCAAGGAGGGTTGACGTCAGGCAGGCGGCCGGTCATAAGAGTCATTGCCGAAACTTTTTGCAATATGTCAAAACAGATGACATATTGCGTCGACCCCAAGTAATTGGGATAAGAGCAAGATGATGATGATGATTATTAATAATTATTTTAAATTTATACTCACGCCATCATGTCAATTTTTCACATCTGACTACAAGTATCAGCACCTACTATTAGCCAGCACATATTATATATTATGCAGACTATAGTGTTACCAGCGCGATATAATAATAGCTTTCCAGAAAAAAACACCAAAATACCTGTCGGTGGCCGCAGCCGACCCTGGTTTAACAAAACCTGCAGGACGGCTGCATGCCAGAAACAGTCCGCATATCGGGCCTGGAATAGGGCAAAAAAATGCCAGGACCCGAACGCCAAAGAGGTGAAGCGGAAATTTAACGCCGCTTCTAGATCTAGTAAGATGGCTATTGCCAGTGCCAAGGCGGAACATGTTGCCAGAATTGGCGAGCGATTGCAAAGCTATCCCGCTGGGAGTCGTGCATTCTGGTCGCTCGCCAAGGCTGCCCAAGGCAACTTCTGCCAGCCCAATCATCCACCACTGCAGAAACACGATGGTAGTCTGGCCCACAGCGCAAAGGAGAAGGCCGATCTTCTAGGTCAATTCTTCGCCTGTTACTCGACTTTGGATGCCGGAGCTACCACACCACCTACCATCCCACGGTGTGAAAGCTCACTGCCCGAAATCCGCATCACGCAGCGAGCGGTTAGGTGGGAGCTGCGACTTTTAGACGTCCATAAGTCGAGTGAACCGGATGGCATCCCTGCAGTGGTACTAAAGACGTGCGCCCCTGAATTGACTCCCATCCTCACGCGCCTATACCGACTTTCCTACGCTACTAATAGGGTTCCGTCTTCGTGGAAGGTAGTCCATGTCCACCCGATCCCTAAAAAGGGAGACCGGTCTGACCCATCGAATTACAGGCCAATTGCGATAACATCCTTGCTCTCCAAGATAATGGAGAAGGTTATAAACCGCCAGCTTCTGCAGTACCTTGAGGATCGCCAGCTTATCAGTGATCGCCAATACAGCTTTCGTCATGGTCGGTCGGCTGGTGATCTTCTTGTGTACCTCACACACCGTTGGGCAGAGGCCTTGGAGGGCAAGGATGAGGCGCTGGCGTTCAGCCTAGATATCGCAAAGGCGTTCGATAGGGTCTGGCACAGGGCACTTCTATCGAAGCTACCATCTTACAGAATCCCCGAGGGACTCTGTAATTGGATTGCCAGCTTTTTGGATGGTCGGAGTATAAAAGTCGTCGTAGATGGCTCCTGCTCCGATACCATGACCATTAATGCTGGTGTACCACAAGGCTCAGTGCTCTCCCCGACGTTGTTTATCCTACATATCAATGACATGCTCTCTATCGAGAGTATGCGTTGCTATGCGGATGACAGTACGGGTGATGAGCGGTACACTGAGCAACGGAATATCCCTCGGAGTACTCAGGAAAGAAGGGTTCAACTTGTGTCTGAAGTCGAGCGCTCTCTGGGGCGGGCCTCGGAATGGGGTGAACGGAACCTAGTCCAGTTCAACCCCTCAAAGAAGGACCCGTTCATCGCGTTCACTGCAAAGAAGGACCCGTTTATCATGGCGCCTCAGTTCCAAGGAGTAACTCTCCCAATTTCTGAGAGTATTGGGATTCTCGGCGTCAAAATATCGAGCAAAGTCCAGTTTGGGAGTCATTTGGAGGACAAAGCCAAATTGGCAAGCAAAAAGTTGGGCGTCCTGAACAGAACCAGGCGGTGCTTCACATCGAGACAGCGTCTTGTGCTATACAAAGCACAAGTTCGTCCTCATGTGGAGTACTGCTCACATCTCTGGGCAGGTGCGCCCAAATATCAGCTAGACCCACTTGACTCCCTGCAAAGACGGGCTGTTCGAATCATCGGGGATCCCAATCTTACGGACAGATTGGAGTTGCTAGAGCAGCGGAGAGACTTTGGGTCACTCTGTGTACTCTACCGACTCTTTCACGGGGAGTGCTCCGAGGAACTGTTTGACTTGGTACCACCGTCACCATTCTACCAACGTACCACTCGACATCGCAGCAGGGTTCATCCATTTCACCTGGAAACGTTATGGTCTTCAACTGTACGTTTCCAGCGATCATTTCTCCCACGTACGTGCAAGCTCTGGAATGAACTACCTGCTGCTGTGTTTCCCGAGCGCTATGACATGTCCTTCTTTAAACGAGGTTTAAGAAGAGTATTTCCTTCACGGTAGGCAGTGGCCTGGCTGTGCCCCTGGTATTGCAAAGGTCCATGTGCAGTAGTTTCACTTACCATCAGGTGTGCTGCTTGCTCGTTTGCCATCGTTGGCAATAAAAAAAAAAAAATATGCTGTAGTTTACTAAGCTGAACGTGTAGCATCTTAAGAAAATTTGCTCTACGTTCATACACTTCAACTTTAGACTCTTTAATACTCATATAAACACTGTGAATTATCATCATCCTCCGAGTTCATATACGTCCAAATACAGAGTTGGAGCCTTCTTCACTATAAAAGAGAAATTGATATGCTGTGCAATATGCTGGTTAAACAGGTTGGTATAGGTTTTTATTTAGTTTTCCTTCTCTTGTAAATGTTGTATATTATATTTCTTAGTCATTTTTTATGACACACACGCGGGCAAGAAATTAAGTGTATTATATTCTTACTCTGTCATTACCTATACGAAAAATAAAGGACGGTAAAGCTCTGTTGTATCCGCGATGTTGTAGTACTGCGCTTAGTTACTGCTTGTGCTCGCTTCAGAAGTTAAACCGTCCTTGCTCACCGGCCCGAGGAAGGTATGACATATGAAGCACGCACACTTTTATATCGCGTTCGGCCCGATGCTAGTTAACGTCATATCCAACGTTACCGCCTAAGCGTTGCTGTGCGTCGTTGAATGCAGATGACAGAAGACCGCACTCTGTGGCATAACATGAGGGAAGCCTACGTTCAGTAGTGGCCAGTGATAGGCTGAAATGATGATGATGAATGATTACAGTATAATCATCATCACTGAAATTTTTACTATAAGCTGGACGTCAGTCGCCCTCACAGAACGCTATAAAGGACGGTCCTTTTACGCCCACGCTCAATGCCTCATATCAATCTTCACCAAGTCTTCGGTCTACCTGATGGAGTGGACGTCCTACACTACATTTACCAATACGTGCCCGTTACTTGAGAACCCTTTTTGCCTAGCGATTATCAATTCTATGGCACGGTGAACCACTATGAACTTATCTCTGATCTCTACAATTAGGACCCTCATTTCCGTGCCATAATTCATCACTAGTAACACTGTTCATAAACCTATGATTTCAGAGATTCAGGTACATTGTATGAGGAGATCATCGACGTCCAATGACATCCTCTTATTTATTATTTGACAATATTTGTGCGTGTTACCATTAAATAAATTCAATAAATAAACATACATGTATGTTGTAAGCCAATTATAAAAAGTTCCGTGGAGTAAATTGGAACCTTAATTGAAGTAATTGGTTGAAAAAGCTATCTGACTATTGGTACCTATTTAGTGGTCAGGTAGTATATTTATAATTAATCACCGTAAACCTTTACCTTACCCTAACCTTAAACCCTTATCCTTAACCGGGTACACATGTTTCTTTGCAAGCAAGCCAGATAGGATAGTGTGTAGTTTTATTTTGAGTTTTCATTCATTTTCTGCAGTCATATTATAATCTTAAATACCTTAATTATTTTTTATGAAATCCGCGAAAGAGGGTGATTGTATACTTTCTCTGTTACCACATAAAATTAAAAGAATAATATACGACCTTTTACAATTTACGAACTTTTACAAACAACCTACAAATTGAATATTAAAAGGTTGCCTTTATAAAGCGAAGAAAGAACAGTTGTTATGATCATTTATACCTGTCACGTACAGATGCTATCAAAATAAATGACTCAACTCAATTATTTTTTTTAAATCCATTATATTTTATACCCACATGATTAAGATTTACACTTCTATAATTTAATTTGATAAGCAAGCTTTATTTTTGGGCAGCAGACACGCTGTCCATTCCGACCGACGCAACAACCTTATTCCCTCCCCTACGCCATTGGGCTGGTTAACAAGCTCAGTCAACACTGAATGTTGTCGCAGGGGACTTCACAGGGAGAAGGTTGAGACTCTATCCGACTATACAGATAGAGGTACCGTACATACAGAGAGAGGTCTCGCGCACCGTCCGCCAACAGTGGTCACATGGTAGATGAAGTACCTGCATTTTTGCTGTGGGTTGTGGGTCGGCTGAATCTAGGCCTATTGGCGGAGGTGGCAATAGTACATACGTAGCTATTCTCAATACTCCCGGCGGGCGCCCCGAAGAAACAAGTTTACTGCTGGTCCAGGAGCTGGCGGACACCCGGGCAGCGTCTTTACGAGCTCGTAGGTTCTTTACACACAGTTGATCACCGCGATACCAATAGGAGGACCAGTTGTACGAGGCTTAACGAACAACGCGATTTACCTTCAGACTGCCCATCCATCACGACAAATACGTGAGTCGGCAGAAGATGCTGAACCGTCTCGAGTGTGACCCGTACTATGCAATCACCCTCTCCGGGTCTGAGACTCACTAGCCCAGCTGAGGAGGCTAGTCGAGGACCAGTTTTCAAGCGGAATAAACGCCCCTGATCATAGCTTTACCAGATAATGACCGGAAAGCCGACAAAAGTATTCCGCCCATCACGGAGGCGAAGATGAGGACAGCACAAATATAGCCTCCTTCACAATAAAAGGGAATTGATCAGAGTGGAGTAGTAATTCTACGCTGGTCAGACGGGTTGGCATATGACTTTATTTCAAGTTTACCTTTTCTTATCTCTCAAATTATACTCCTTAGTCGACTTTCATGATGCCCAGAAACAAAATATGATATAGTGAACAAAAATATATATAATTATTTGTATAAAGATATATTAAAACAAAATCTCGTTCAAAACTCCTGTAAAACTTTATAATACACGTAATAATTCAGAACTGTAACTTTAGTACGGTACTAGGGTAGCTTTAGGGGAAAAACGGTTACTAAAAGACTCCATATTTTATTTCGACTGCGGACACTTCGTTAATTATTCGCATGAAACCCCATAAACTCATTTGTCTTACACGAGATAATTTAAGAGGAAATAATTCTGCAAGGCAAATTAAATTGGAGTTAATTAACTAGATACATAATACATATATTAACAGGCGAAAAACCGTAAGTGTTCTTAGGTACGCACGAATGCACAAGCGTATTGGTATTTCTGACCATGGGTACATATTACGAGGTTTTAGGATGTCTACCTATTTCGGCGTTTCTTTATGCTACTCCATAGAACAAGATGTGAAGAAACTTCCTCGCAATAAGGAAAAAATTCTATCAAATATTATGCTCTTCTAGTTTGTTATGCTTAATGCTTTATGTGGTGGCGGCGGCGAATACGGGTTACAGACACATTGGAGTCATCGGAGCGGCGGAGAGCCTTTGGATCACTCTGCGTACTCTATCGACTCTTTCATGGGGAGTGCTCCGAGGAACTGTTTGACTTCGTACCACCATCACCATTTTACCAACGTGCTACTCGACACCTAGTAGGGTTCATCCATTTCACCTGGAGATATAACATCTTCAACTCTACGTTTCCAGCGATCATTTCAAGCAAGCAAGCTCTGGAATGAACTACCTGCTGCTGTGTTTCCCGAGCGCTATGACATGTCCTTCTTTAAACGAGCTTTAAGAAGAGTATTTTCTTCATGGTGGCTTCTTATTTCGTGCTGGTAATGCAAAGATCCATGTGCAGCAATATCACTTACCATCAGGTGTGCTGCTTGCTTATTTGCCACCATCGGCAATAAAAAAAAAGGTTCATGGATCGACCTCAAAGTAATTGAGATAAAGGCAGGATAAAAACATGGCAAATCATTCTCAATGCTATAAAAAAAACTAATATTTATATTTGTGATAATTGCCAGCCAGCCCGATGATAGTTCTTAGGATTCCGTACGTCCGAACGAAAAACAAAACTTTATAGGCAATTTCGTGTCTGTTTACCCATCTGTCTCATCCAATTTGTTCTGAATCTACCAAACCAACAAACTCGAAATTGTATTTATCTATACCAATAACTAAAATTGGAGTGTCTGTTTATAATATCAAAATAATAATAGGCTTTTTTCATTCTCACACGGTTATTTGCACGACACTTATGCCTAAAATACAGATTAAAAAATTTTTTTTGTCTGTTTGTTCCGGGTAATCTTCAAAACGGCTGGACCGATTTCAAAAATTCTTTCACCAATGGAAAGCTATAATATCAGGGAGTGAACTAGGCTATATTTTATCCCGGTATTTCCACGGGAACGGGAACTATACGGGTAAAACTACTAAAACTGAAGCGAAGCGAGGGCAGGTTGCTAGTATATTTCTATAATACAAATAGCGTCCTTGTTTATAACGAAAATACATGAATTTGGAGGTACAGGGGAAAGAGGAGGGAGGACAAGGAGATCATATGTAAATTAAGAAATAAAAAAAATTCAATTTTTCTGTGTTGCATACGATAAAAAGTGAGGTTTTCATAAGTCGTAAATATCATCATCATTTCAGCTCATATTTGTCCCACTGTTGGGCTCAAGTCTGCTTCACGATAGGAGGTGAATTGATCTACCTATGCCATGCTGATTGTAGGTAGGTATAATTATTATATTTTGAGTTTTCCTTCTTTTGCATAAATCTTATATGCCTATAATATTCTCAAGTCGTCGTTTACGACATCCACGGGCAAGATAGAAAGTGGTGAATTGTATTCTTATTCCGTCACCACAGGGATATAATTTAATTTTTTATAATTATTTAACTAAATAAGCCATTTCGCGCGCTTTATTCAAAAAATTATTGAAACTGAAATTTTTGAAAAAGAACCAAAATATTCCTTTACTTATAAATACATAAAAACTAATACTCATCTATATATCATTAATTTTATTTCGAATTATTGGTGTAGTCTTGCCCAACGGTTAAAGTACAGTGCTAATTGCTCACGAAGTGTATAGGTCCATTAAAAATATGTTTATACTAAATTGTTCACCCTATATTTTTATTTCTTATCAGCCAATACTTGTCCATTATTGAGACAAGTCTTACAATGGAAGAAAACTATCTTCCTACGCCACGCTAACCAGATAGATTGGCATAGAGTATAGTTTTCTTAGATTCATCCGGCACCGTCCTTAGCTTCGGCTAAGTATTCGTTTTCATTTATTTTCTTTAGGCAGGTATTATAATACATATATTATTATGTACTGTTATAATTACTGTGATAAAATTTATGATATTTTGTTAAAGCAAATTTATTTTCGTATTACACGGATATGACAACATACGGATGTTGACGGAGTAGGAATATAATTCGCCACCCCATCTCTTGCCCGTGGGTATAGCAAGAGGCGACTACGGGATATAATATACAGTTAATATATATGAAAGAGAAGGAAAGCTCGGAATAAAACCTGTTTGACCAGCGTGATATGGGTCAATTTCAGTAGGTCAATCTCCCTTCTATTATGGAGAAGACTCGAGTTCAGCATTGGACGTCTATTGACTGTAATGATGATTACTTATTTGGTAATTTAATGGTATCCTTACTAATATTATAAATGCGAAGGTAAGTTTGTTTGTTTCTTACGCTTTCACGCTTAAACCACCGAACCGATTTCAAAAATTATTTCACGAGTTGAAAGCTATAATATCAGGGAGTAACATAAGCTATATTTTATCCCGGTATTCCCACGGGAACGAGAACTACGCAGGTAAGGCGACTGAAACCGAAGCGAAGCGAGGGTGGATTGCTAGTAACTGTATAAAGGACTATTACTAGTTACCTTAATATATTGAATTTATCTCAGAACATAGGCAACAAACAATCATTCACTTTTATACACAATAGAGATATAAAAAGTTTTGATCTCCGCCCACGACACTGAGATTCTCTATTCGCTTGCCAGTCACGTCTGTCGTAGGCTTTTGCTACTTTTTCATCACGTCGACTAAAATTAATTCATGCAAATGAAACTTGCCAGCGTTGAAATGTTTTTAATCTTATTGCTTGTACTCATATAATTGCATGCGGCAACGAAAATATAACCTTTTTTTATCAGCATTTAATTTGTTGCACTAATGGCGGACTAGTCTTAAGTACTTGACTCGACCTGCCGTGCTAAATAACGTATGTCCACTGTAAATAATTCTTGGCATGATAGACAAATTATTGTTCTCAGTGTAGCCTAGGTGTGATTTGAGTTAGGTAATTGTGTTGGCGAGTTTTTGCGTAAAGAAGATTATACCTAAGTGTGGTTGTGTTTTGCCAAATTGGCAATAGGGTTATACAATACGGCAGGTTATGGGGCTACACGCTGTCCAATCCGACTCCCTGGATGGTTTAGGTAGGGTGTTTGACTGGACCTGAGTCCAAAGACCTGTTTGAATATCCTGAAGTGGCAATGGGCAGGCCACATCGCTCGACGAACCATCAACCGCTGGGGTAGAAAGGTTCTTGAGTGGCGACCACGTATCGGACGACGCAGTGTAGGACGCAACTAGGTGGACCGACGACCTGGTGAAAGTCGCTGGGCGTCGTTGGATGCAGGCGGCACAAGGCCGCAGTCTGTGGCGTAACATGAGAGAGACCTACGTCCAGCAGTGGACGGCGATAGGCTGAATTGATGATGATGAATGTGACATGGAAATAAAAATAAATATGACATATTTTCTACAATTCCAACTTTGTTAGAGGAAGACGACATGATGTGACAACCTCATATAAATTGGGATAAAACCAGCAGAAAAAGAATGATCACTCTTCTCTGCCCGCAGGTGGTACTTAACTTTATGTTCAGCTGCGCAGTGTCTAGTGGGAATTACTAAAAGGTTATACCAACAAATGACACAATTTTTATTTAATGTGTTATATCCTAAACTTGAACTAGCTTTACCATCTGTCATTTGTCATCAAATAAGATGCGTTAGATATAATAAAACCAAAAATAGTTATTCAAATATCGCAGTCGATAATTCTTTCAAAAATGTTATAAAAACACGTCCTAATTTAAACAAATATTAAAATAAAACTTCTAAGTCTATTTTAAGCCCTAAGAAAAACCTAATGAATAAATATTTTAAATAAAGACCCCAGTAAATCTGGCCTATTATTTGAAACAAACTTTTGATTGTGTCACATTTCGTTGTCTCTTGTAATCTTAAGACTTTAACAAAGGCGAACTTTGGACCAAATATAAAGTTAGATCATTAAACATGTGATTGGATACCCAATCATATTTCGCAAAGTTTACCAACTGCTGCAATTTGAGTGTTTTGTGGTTTTATCGGTACTGTTTGTAAAGAGAGCATTTAATATTATACCTACCTGCTTATAAAATACATTTATTCATTTGAATAATGCACTAATGTGTCTCAGATTGTCTAAATTTATTACGCTGTAATAACTCAACTGTGAAAACTCGAAATAAAACCCTATACCAACACGTCTGACCAGCGTGGTATAGTAGGTCAATTACCCATCCATTATGGAGGAAGCCCGAGCCCAACAGTGGGACGTATATGGGCTGAGATGATGATGATGATGATGAATAACTCAAGGGACTCTTTCGAAATTCTTAAATGTGATACTTTCTGTATTTGATACCTTAAGATACTAAATTCTGGATATAATACATTAACAAGTTTTCTTAAAAGTAACATTACTGTTCTTTTGAAAAGAAAGTGGAATTGGCTACGAGAATGAATGCAAATTCACTGGAGCCAATTAGTAATGAAACAAAAGTTTGTGAAGGTCTCTAGTGAATGTCTACGAGAGCTAGGCATTTGCAACAGCAAGCTCATCATAGACAGGGTGGGATGCTTAATGAAATATTTTTCCATTACCAACAAGCATTCGTAACAGGACTGTTTTGTAGAGTCCACAAAGAGCTATAGCCCTCAGGGCCAACCAAGTACCCTAAAAAGAAAAAAAAAGGGCCAACCATGTAAGGGCGTCGCATCTCGTCGGGCTGACCACTAATGACAAGTAACCCTGCTCCAGTGGTCGGCCCAGCGACGAGGGCGACGTGGTGTTCGGGTGGGTTGCGGGAGTTGCGGGTTTGAGCCCCTCTGTCGCCCCGGACGGAGTGGTGCGTAGGCGCGCCGACCGCAGCCCACACAAAAAAAAAAAAAAAAAAAAAAAAAAAAGGGCGTCGCATCGGCACTTTGTTACTGGGGCATCAACGTATAGAACAATACCCGAAATGATAAGGCATAATACTCTGAAAGGTAAGCTACTAGTTGAAGGATCAAAATTGAAGAAGCTATTCGGCTGGCCTGCTAAATAACGGAGAAAGCTAATGCGGCAGATTATACCAATTCCGGGCCCTAATTTTTTGGTCAAACACACTGTAGTCGTTGTCGTTGTGATGACGGAATAAGAATACAATTCACCATTCCCTATCGTACAATATATCGTACAATTCACCATTCGTATCGATGTCGTAAAAGATGACTAAGGGATATAATATGCATATAATATCTATGCAAAAGAAGAAAAACTCGAAAAAATCCCTATACCAATTTGTCTGACCAGCATCGTATAGTAAGGTCAATTTTCCTCGTACTGTGGAGGAGGCTAATAGTGGGATGTATATGAGCTGAAATAAGACTATAGACAATCAATAAAAAGGTTAGGCATTTGAAACTTCAGTGACGGGCTCGATGATTTATTCTTTTGGATACCTATAGTGAGCGTTGCCCCTGCACACTCCTAGATCGTCAATATTATTCAGCCTTAATTAAATCAAATAGTAACTTAACCTTATTATCTCCACATTAATGAAAAAAAAAGGTAAGAAAATAGTTAATCCACCAGGTAAATATCCTTACTAATATTATAAATTTGAAAGTAAGTTTGTTTGTTTGTTTATTTGTTTGTTTGTTACGTTTTCACGCTTAAACCACCGAACCGATTTCAAAAATTCTTTCACCAATGGAAAGCTATAATATCAGTGAGTAACATAGGCTATATTTTATCCCGGTATTCCCACGGGAACGGGAACTACGCGTGTAAGACAACTGAAACCAAAGCAAAGCGAGGGCGGATTGCTATTTTTTTTATAATTCTTACATTACTCTAATTTTGGTTTTTCTTTCCTTTAAAAAAAGACAACTCGCTGCAGTAAGAAAAGAATCCTATTGCGGGGAATTTCACAAACATAATTAACGAACACAAATTACATCCAAACTCATAACAACAATTTGTAAATTGTACACTGTTTGTTGTCCTGCGTGGATTCGTACCCACGACACTGACACGGTTTTTTAACCACTACGCCATTTGTGCAGTCAAGCCAGTCTAGATGGACGTGCGAGATGGTCACTTAAATTATTGTGAGTGTTTGTTATAAATGTATGGAATACCATTATTTTGATGAAAATGCGACTATTAAATATAGGTATTTCCGTGTGGTGATGGAGTAAGAATACAATTCACCACTCCCTATCTTGCCCGTGGATGTAGTAAAAAACGACTAAGGGATATTATATGCAGTTAAGATTTGCGCAAGAAAAGGAAAACTTGAAATGAAACCCTATACCAACATGTCTGACCAGCATGGTATACACCTAACCTACATATATCTATAAGCACGCGGAGATTCTTTCGTCGATATCTCGGTAATAAAGCGTGTACCTGAGATTCTTCTTAGTTTAGTGTATTGTGTATGTAATTAGACTGACTCTATTTTCTATTAAGACTATTGGCTCTGTATAAAGTTTAGATGTATATTCTCTGTTTAATTAATATTATGCTACGTACCCAATAATGTAGTCTCTGTCGTCTTATTAATGTCTCTTAGTCGTCTTTTATGAAACCCACGGGCAAGATAAGGCGTGATGGGTTGTGTTCTTACGCCGTCATCATTCGGTAACGGACTTTATCCGCATAGATATAACGTGTAACGTCGCCATTAAAATAATATGATTTTCGTTATGTTTTGTATTGTAAAAAATTTACCCTTTCTTTTTTTTTTGGCGGTGAGTTACGGTCGGCGCACTTCTCGCACCACTCCATCCGGGGCGACAGAGGGGCGTAAGCACGCACATCCGTAACCCACCCGATACGGTGACTTGACGTCAATGGTCGGAAAAATTATGCCCTACCCCTATTTCACACTGTCACGTAGGACTATATTCTCTAAGGAGCAGATTTTCAGAATATCCCTTTTTAGTGAGTCCTTACGTCACAAAATTACTTATCTAGTTCTCATTAATACTAATTTGGCTGGAGCCTAACGGTGTAGGACGTACATGAGCTGCGTACGATATTAAAAGTATCTTCACAAAATGTAATATCCTATTTTTACCAACGGAAGCAAAATAAGTATGACGTCGATGCCTGTCGGTCTGTGTTTGTGTGTGTGTGTGTGTGTCTGTCTGTGGCATCGTAGCTCTCAAACGGATGAACTGATCGATTTCGATGCGTTTTATATGGTTAATATCGGTTCAACAGTGTAAGAGTATCAGCTCTTTTTCAAAATGATGTAATGGCGTATGATTACTCGATTAAGTGCTTCACGCATGCCAGTATGGTCGTTAAATGATAATTAATTAATAATTTCTATTGAAGAGAACGTAATCCTTTTTTTATTATTTTAGTTTGAGTCGGCGGTTATTCAAAATTTTCAATTTTACTTATATTTACCTTTAAATTATGAATATATATACATACATACTAGCTGACCCGGCGAACTTTGTACCACCATAATTTTTTTCGTAAATATATTAATAATATATTAATATATTAATAGTCTCTAATGGAAGAATCATTATTTTGAACCATACTTAACTATAGATAAAATTACGTTTAGCTGTCATTTGCATTTTGTTATTACATATCAAATACATTTTTGTTATCTTACGTTTCATAGTGACTTGTACTCTTTTTGACATGAGTTTCGGTACGAATATGAAAATGCCATGTTAAGCTCTTGTATTATATAAAATTTTTTGGTGTTTTATATTAAATATCTTTGCGGATATTTTATGTAATATAATACAGTTAAGGTGCTGAAGTGTGATGAATGTGATATAAGAGTAGTTTACGTATATTTTCATATTCTACCGAAATTCCCAGAGAAATCATTTAATTCGGTTTTCACCGCCAAATTAATGGTAACGCCTCGACTTAATGACGGACATGACTATAACTACTGATTGACAATGGACGGGGGTTTCGGCGCAAATATGGAAATGTCATGTTAAGCTCTTGTATTATATTCATTTTCTTACTGTTTCATAGTGTTATATTGAATAATTTTGCTGATATTTTATGTAATATAATACAGTTAAGGTGCTGAAGTGTGGTGAATATAATATGAGTGGTTTACATGTACTTTCATATTCCACCGAAATTCCCAAACAAATAATTAATTAGGTTTTCAGCTCCTAATTGACAGTAGGGACTTGACTTATTGACGGACAATGACTTTAAATAAGCTATTCTATATAAAGAAATGTTAAATAATATGAAGAAAATTATAACAGACTTGGCCGTATGAGCTTTGGTCCCTTTGCCTGTCCGAATGGACAAACAGAAACAAAAAAAAAACTATTTGACATTTTATGTCACGTCACACGGGAACGTGATCGATCGGGATAAAAAGTAGCTCATTGCCATTAAGAAGAAGAAGAAGGAGAACGGGATAAAAAGTATCCTATGTCCGTCTCCTGGTTCTAAGCTACTCCCCCACCAATTTTCAGCCAAATCTGTACAGCCGTACTTGAGTTATAAATAGTGTAACAAACACGGCTTTCTTTTATACATATATGCTGAAAATCGTGTTTATTTTTACAAAATATATTTGTTTTTATTTTGAAAATAATAGATACCTACAGTTAATTACTTGTTCCCATACGAACTTATGCTTTTTTTCCTTTTTTTGGGGTGGGTTGCGGTCGGCGCACTCCTCGCACCACTCCGTCCGGGGCGACAGAGGGGCGTAAGCACGCACACCCGCAACCCATCCGAACACCACGTCGCCTTCGTCGTTGGACCGACCACCGGAGCAGACTTCAAGTAATGACGTCAGTGGTTGGCCCGACGGAATACCCCTGAGGAGTACCCTCCCATCGACCGACGTCCCCCCTCGGGAAAACGTCGGTCTTTCCTAGCGCGGTCGACCTCATGGCGGGTGACGGACTAATTCCCCAGTCACCTCACCCGCGGCCTCGGCTAGGGCGGCATGAGGCGAAGGTAGTCGCGCCTACCCCGCCATACGAACTTATGCCTGGCATTTCACCCTTTTGGAATTTAATTTCGTAAAATCCTTTGTTAGTAAGTCTTCGTCACTAAAAGAAATTACTTTAAAAATATAATGTTTCTAGTATACCTATATAAATCCTTTACGAACGATATGATATATTCGCACAGATCTTTCAATTGTTGTATATTACCATTATAATAGCTATTTTAACTACATTTCATGATATATTATATTATCGTACGTTAATTAATACCACTTAATGTAATTTAATTACGCAAGTAAATTCGGTTTTGATGTTAGCTTTTAACAATTAGAACACGATTCAGATTATGATGGTTTTCGATTTATCAAATATATTGTCTAAATTGTGGCGATATCTAATGTAACGCAATTTATTTATTACTAGCAACCCGCCCTCGCTTCGCTTCGGTTATAGGTTATAGTCGTTTTACCCACGTAGTTCCCGTTCCCGTGGGAATACCGGAATAAAATATAGCCTAGTTTACGCCTTGATATTATAGCTTCCCATTGGTGAAAGAATTTTTGAAATCGGTCCAACCGTTTTGAAGATTACCCGGAACAAACAGACAGACAGGCAGACAGACAAAAAAATTTTAATTGCTATTTTAGGCATAGGTGTCGTGCAAATAACCGTGTGAGCATGAAAAAAGCCTATTATTTTGACATTACAAACAGACGCTCCAATTTTATTTATTGGTATAGATAGTCCATAAAATATAGCTTGATCTCTGTGACAGTTGTCACTAGTGCAGTCACGCATACGATAAAGCCCGTAGTTTTTTATCGACAAACCTCTTTATTTTTATAATTCTGATTTTATTTATTATAATTGAAATACAGTCAAAGAAAATCTTTTTCAATTAATTTCAAACAAAAATTGTTTTTTGACAGTTGTAATTATTCGAAAGGAGTACAATCAAGGTCAACGTCACTATTATCGTCATCACTGGAGCGTTCCTGCTAGAACATTTATCATTTTTGCCAAAATAGGGACAGTCGTTAGATCAATCGATCAATTGCGACTGATTTTTGAATAAACATGTTTAGTTTATTGATAACTAGCAGTGACCGCGACTTCGTCCGCGTGGAATAGTAACTTTGGGGGTATAGTGATTTTCAGGATTGATTTATTTATTTTAAAACTTCTGTGGCCAAACGTTGAGAACCTTCACTTGATTCCCGTTGTCCCGTTATCGGTGACTCAACTTGATAACGTTTGTTATCGGTGACGCAACTGATAACGGTAGTCATCGGTGACTCAATTGATAAAGGTTGTTATCAGTGATACAACTGATAACGGTAGTCATCGGTGACTCAACTGATAAAAGTTGTTACCAGTGACACAACTGATAACGGTAGTCATCCGTGACTCAACTGATAAAGGTTGTTATCAGTGACACAATTGATACCGGTAGTCATCGGTGACTCAACTGATAAAGGTTGTTATCAGTAACAACTGATAACGGTAGTCATGGGTGACTCAACTGATAAAGGTTGTTATCAGTGACACAACTGATAACGGTAGTCATCGGTGACTCAACTGATAAAAGTTGTTATCAGTGACACAACTGATAACGGTTGTTATCGTTGACGCAACTGATAACGGTTGTTTTCGGTGACTCAACTGATTACGGTTGTTATCGGTGACTCAACTGATAACGGTTGTCATCGGTGCCTCAGCTGATATCGGTTGTTATCAGTGACGCAACTGATAACGGTTGTTATCGGTGATGCAACTGATAACTGTTGTTATCGGTGACTCAACTGATAACGGTTGTTATCGGTGACTCAACTGATAACGGTTGTTATAGGTGAATCAACTGATAACGGTTGTTATCGGTGACTCAACTGATAATGGTTGTCATCGGTGACTCAACTGATAACGGTAGTCATCGGTGATTCAACTGATAACGGTTGTTATCAGTGACACAATTGATAACGGTTGTTATCGGTGACTTAACTAATAACGGTTGTCATCGGTGACTCAACTGATAACGGTTGTCATCGGTGACTATTAGTGACTCAACTGATAGCGGTTGTCATCGGTGACTCAACTGATAACGGTTGTCATCGGTGACTCAATTGATAACGGTTGTTATCTGTGACTCAACTGATAACGGTTGTCATCAGTGACTCAACTGATAACGTTTGTTATCAGTGACTCAACTGATAGCGGTTGTTATCGGTGACTCAGCTCGTTGAGCGGTGTTACATGTTGACGGCTGTACGCAAGGCTGGTTTGATCAATGGCCCTGTACGGTGTATCTGTGTGGATGAGTTCTGAGCACTTGTCTTAAAACTTTCTTCTGGCATTCGCAGAAAGGCATGGTGCTTATGCTACACGCAGATACCGTACCATGTCGACCGAGTCAGCATGCGCTTTGGGCGGAACCCTTCCGAGAGACTTATATGTGGAAATACACGGAGCCCTTCAACAATTGTGGTGCCAGCTAAGATACAGCAGGCATACTTTAGAGATCTTTTTTTATTAAATAGTGGTAGGACCACACTGTTGATAGCTGTGTGTCTACAGCCGCGGGTAGGGCCGTCCGGGGTATTACCATACTCTCTCAAAAAATCTACGTCCGAGTAGTAGCAATTTGTTACAGCGCTTCGTTCGATGAGTGAAAGAGGCGGCAGCCCAACTTTCTGAGGGCGTTTGCGTGTGGCATGCATTCACACTGCCTTATCTTTCTTCATTGCAGGCAGCGGCTTAGCAAACGTCCATAAGCTGCAGCAACACTTACCATCAGGTGTGCTGTTTGCTCGTTTGCCACTGTTTACAATAAAAAAATATTCACAATCGCTTTACTTTCTTCATGGTTGGCAGCGGTCTAGCTGTGCACCTGGTATTGCAAAGGTTCATGAGCGGCAGCAAAACGTACCATCATGTGTACTCTTTGTTCGTTTGCCACCGTTTGCATTGAAAAAAGAAAAGATCTATGTAGCCGGAGTAGAGCTGCGTCGTGAATTCATCGCAATCATCACTGCCAAATCTACCGACCATTACTTAGACCATAGTCCATAGACCATATGAGGTCGCCATCTTCTGCTTGGCAATTGTCTCGCGTAAGTACTCGGCGGAGCCAGTCAGGAAGAAAAACTTCCAAGCTGTCATGTCGGGTGGGGGGCTAGCCCAAGTACCTACTTGCGCTTTACTATCTTTACGTGATAGAATCACACTCTCGACAGTCGTCCATCTAGCGTCGCAAGCCGGTCCGTCCAGAGCGAGAGAGCCGGAACCCAAACTTTCTGGCCGTGTTTGCATGTGGTGGGTTTTGGTGATACCTTACCTTTAATATTACCAAACCTCATTGCACGCATTTACACTTTCTTCACGATAGGCAGCGACCTGGCAAAAGTTCATGCGCAGTATCACTTACCATTAGGTGTGCTGTTTGCTCGTTTGTCAACAATGACTGCGCACGGGTGATACCACAATAACATAATTTGCTGCCTGGGGTCAAAAAAGAGTATCTGAGTGACCCTGCACAGCCAAAACGGGACCTTATTACTAAGACTTCGCTGTCTGTCCGACCGTCTATCTATCACCAGGCTGTATCTCAGGAACCACTTATAGCTAGACAGTTGAATTTTTTACAAATTATGTATTTCTGTTACCGCTATAACAACAAACGCGATCGCACCACTTTTTGCCTATTTTTGCTTGATATCAGTAAACGGTAACAGGTGAAGGTTACAATATGAAATGTGTGTACCCACTGTTGTTTACCTAGTTAATGGTACGGAACCCTTCATGCGCGAGTCCGACTCCCACTTGGCCGATTTTTAATGGTTATTCTACAAACTATGAATTTCACCCGCTACACCCTCTACTAAGGAATCTCACAAAAATATAAGTGAGAGACACAAAGTAGACTCAATTTACTACTATCTAGTCTACTCTACCCAGAAACAATTTGTTGATCACACAAATAATTATCCGGCGGAAATTGAACACGTAACACTGACATGGTAAATTGCTATCTTAACCACTATGCTATCAGTGCAGTTAATTAATCATTGAGGTTGTATGAATTTATTACTTGTGTATGAGAGTGGATTATATCAAAGCAATTCCTTCCCTATTTTACACCCTTAAAATAGAATATACCTCTGAGGGGTGGATTTTTAGAATACTTTCCATTCACAATTAATCTTTTTATATCGATTTCCAATTAAGTAGGTTGTGTACTGAGCTATATAAGTTACTGTAGTTTTTTACCTATCCCACGGGAACTCTTTAATTTTCCGGGATTAAAAATATCCTAAATGTTGACCGGGGAGGTACCACCATGCAAAATTTCATTTAAATCGGTCCAATAACTGCCGAGATTAGCGCGTACAAACAGACAAACAGACAGAGAAACAAAAAAATTTAAAACCATCTGGATGTATTCTATTTCACTTCTAACAACCCCCTGACTCGGTTTTTAGCGTTTATTTTCAATGTACAGAATTTCGACCTCTACAGTTTTATTATATGTATAGATAGATAGATATCTATATCTATACCAATAAATAAAATTGGAGTGTCTGTTTGTAATGTCAAAATAATAGGCTTTTTTCATGCTCACACGGTTATTTGCACGACACCTATGCCTAAAATAGCAATTTAAAAATTTTTGTCTGTCTGTCTGTTTGTTACGGGTAATCTTCAAAACGGCTGGACCGATTTCAAAAATTCTTTCACCAATGGAAAGCTATAATATCAGGGCGTAAACTAGGCTATATTTTATCCCGGTATTCCCACGGGAACAGGAACTACGCGGGTAAAACGACTATAACCTATAACCGAAGCGAAACGAGAGCGGGTTGCTAGTATATTCTATAATACAAATAGCGTCCTTGTTTATAACGAAAATACATGACTTTGGAGGTACAGGGGAAAGGGGAGGGAGGACAAGGAGATCATATGTAAATTAAGAAATAAAAAAATTTCAATTTTTCTGTGTTGCATACGATAAAAAGTGAGGTTTTCATAAGTCGTAAATATCATCATCATTTCAGCTCATATACGTCCCACTGTTGGGCTCAAGTCTGCTCCATGATAGGAGGGGAATTGACCTACCTATGCCATGCTGATTGTAGGTAGGTATAAGAATTATATTTTGAGTTTTCCTTCTTTTGCATAAATCTTATATGCCTATAATATTCTCAAGTCGTCGTTTACGACATCCACGGGCAAGATAGAAAGGGGTGAATTGTATTCTTATTCCGTCACCACAGGGATATAATTTAATTTTTTTTTATAATTATTTAACTAAATAAGCCATTTCGCCCGCTTTATCCAGAAAATTATTAAAACTGAATTTTTTTAAAAAAGAACCAAAATATTCCTTGACTTATAAATACATAAAAACTAATACTCATCTATATATCATTAATTTTATTTCGAATTATTGGTGTAGTCTTGCCCAACGGTTAAAGTACAGTGCTACTTGTGCTCACGAAGTGTATAAGTCCATTAAAAATATGTTTATACTAAATTGTTCACCCTATTTCTTTATTTCTTATCAGCCAATACTTGTCCATTATTATCATGTCCATTAAGCCTTACAATGGAAGTAAACTATCTTCCTACGCCACGCTAACCAGATAGATTGGCATAGAGTATAATTTTCTTAGATTCATCCGGCACCGTCCTTAGCTTCGGCTAAGTATTCCTTTTCATTTATTTTCTTTAGGCAGGTATTATGGGGTGCGAGGCCGGGGCACCTCCACGTGGTGCACCCTGGAAACGTCCATTTGGACGGCCAAGATTCCGGCGGGAGGGGGGGTCTCCGCGTGCCGACTCTGAAGGCAGAGCGCACGGCGGATTTGGCCCGGGGCCAATGGGGCGGATGTGTCTCATGGCACTCCGTCGCCAGGGACGGTTGCGTCACGGCCCGGGGGCGTGACGGGTCGGTCGCTCGCGAGCGGCCAGACCCGGAAGGCCCAAACCGTAATCCTGAGTAGGGGGGTCAGGACCGGGGGTCTTCGGACCGCGGGGAAGAAAACCCCTATAAAAAATCACCCCAATCTTAAGTTTGGCCACTCGGCGAGGAGATGTATGACTGGTGGGTTAAGAAGCGCGCGAGCGTCCAGTCGTTAGAGTGGTAGTCAAGGCGAGACTTAAAAATGACCAAACACCATGGCAGGAGTTGAAACGAGCGTAGCTACTCCAGAGGGTCCCGGCCACGCCGGGGAATCCCTCACTGTGCTGGTTTCTGAGCGCGAGAGGCGCACAGTCACCAGCACAGTCAGTCTCCACACGTATGGGAGGGAGACAACAACTGCACTGAGAGCCGAGAGCCCGGCACTCCATCAAGAGGCTCACCGGGGGGAGGGGATAGAAGAAGTAAAGGAGAAGAGGAAGAAGAAGAAGAAGCGCACGGCTATGGGGCGAGTCCGTGCCCAAGCGCTCCGTGACAAAAAGAAGCGGCAGCGGAAGTTGGCAGCCGCCATTGCTGCGCGCGATGAGGGTGGCAGCACTGCTGCTGCAGGGCCATCGCAGAACGGGGGTGGCGTTGCTGGCCAGCCATCGGAGGAGGAGACTGGGTCGACCACAGAGCTGTCGCTAGACGAGAGCGTCAGCGTCGACTGCAGCAGCGGACCCGAGGACGAGGGCGGCATTGCCGCAGAGCCGTCGCAGGATGAGGGCGGCAATGCCGCAGGGCCATCCGAAGGTCTGGAGTTGGACACGGCTTCAGAGATGGTCCTAACGGATGTGGACGGAAGTGCCGCAGAGTCGTCCGCCGATGAAGACGGCGCTGAATGGACGCAGGTCGGCCGGAGTAGGGACGAGGGCGGTGGATGCGCCGCAGGTCCGTCCAGTAGGAGTAGGGGGACGATAGGCAGGCCGTCACTTGAGGGTGTAGGTAGGCCGTCGTCGAAGAGGAAGAAGAGGAAGGCTGCCGAGGAGGAGACCATCGCCACCACGGTAGATACGAAGGAGAGGGAGGAGGCCCTCCCCCCGAGCGTCCGGAAGCGCCCCCTCAAGGAGAGCAGCTCGAACACCGACTCGGAGGGGAGCACCATCATGCCTCCTCCCAAAGTCCCGACCATGCCCCGTGGGCGCAGAGGTCGTGGATCGGCGAGGCCGGGGACTCCGGTTCTGGCAGGCCACAGTGGCGAGGTGGCGGCCCTACGGGCCGCGAATGCCCGCCTCAGTGAGGAGGTCTCCGGCTTGCGGGAACGAAACCGCAAGCTGGAGACGGAGTTGGAGGCGGTGCGGAGAGAGAACCGCGGGTTGGCTAAAGACATGGCCGACCTGCGGTCTCAATTCGAAAGCCTGGTGCCGGCTGCGCCGCCGGCGCCGGCCCCACCGTCTAAGCGGGCCGCGCCAGCGAGGGCGGGCCCGTCGTCTGCGCCCATGGCGCCGGCTGCGCCCGTCGCGGCTGCTGCGCCCGTCGTGGCTTCTCCGCTGCCTCCCCTTGTCGTGGTCCCTCCGCCGGCTCGTGGCCGCGGTAGACCTCGGAAGGGGGAGGAGCCGCCGCCCGACGAGGTGCATGGCGTGTCGGAGTCGGCGATACGCGTCATCCTAGCTCGAGTAGGGCTAATGATGGATGCGCGTATCGAGGCCGTAGCGGCCAGGCTCCCGCCTGAGCCGCCCCGCCGACCGCCGCTCGCCGCGGACAAGACGAGGCGGCCGCAAGCGTCGGCTCCCACCCCGCTGCCCCGTCAGGGTGGCCGCGTGGTGAGCTACGCTGCGGCCGCGGCAGGACCCAAAGGGGCCAAGAAGGCCGGCAAGGCGCCGGCTCCCGCCAAGGCCGGGCCGCGGCCGGCGCCAGCAATTGCACCGCAGGCGCCGGCCGGCGAACCCGCGACTGCGCCTGCTGCGCTCAGCGCTGCTGCCAGGCTCGAACAGGGCTGGCAGGTGGCTGAGCGTAGCAGGAAGGCACGCGGCCAAAAACGGAGAGCGGCGGCCAAGAGTGCCGCTGTGACCGCCGCTCCCCAGGCGGGAGCCGGCGGAAAGGGGAAAAGGTCGCGTAGGGGCCTCAAGTCGCCGAAGACGGCTGCGGTGGTAATCACCGTACTGCCTGAGGCGGCTGAGAGGGGCCTAAACTATGAGGCCGTCCTAAGACGCGCCCGGCGGGAGCTGGACGTCTCCGACATCGGGGGCGTCGAGGCGAGGACCCGCAAGGCCCGGACAGGGGCTCGAATACTCGAGTTCCCAGGGCCGAGGGCGCGAAGACGGCCGATAGTTTGGCCACGATGCTGAGGGGGCTGTTCGGGCCAGAGGATGGAGTCCGAATCGCCAGGCCCGTCAAGTGCGCAGATATGCGCCTCACGGGTCTGGACGACTCCGTGGCGGTGGAGGACATCCGGGAGGCCATTATGGCGCGTACCGGGTGTGCCTCGGACACCGTCCGGATTGGCACCATCCGCCCTGGTCCGGGTGGCGTCGGTGCTGTCTGGGTGCAGTGCCCAGTGGAGTCGGTCAAGCAATTGGCCGAGCAAGCAATTGGACTCAGGCAGGCTCCTCGTGGGCTGGAGTTCGGCGCGGGTAACCGTGCTGGAGCCCCGGCCTGCGAGGTGTTATAAATGCATGGCGGTCGAGCATACCCGACCGACATGCAGAAACTGCTTTGACTGCAGCGGGCTATGTTTCCGTTGCGGTCAGGCTGGACACCAGGCGGCATCGTGCTCTGCGGTGCCCCACTGCCCCGCGTGTGCGGCGGGCAATAGGCCTGCCAAACACCGCATGGGCTCTGGGGACTGCAGACCCCCGGCATCGGCCCCGAAGGGGCGGGGCGGCCCATCGACCGGGCCAGGCCCCGCTCCGAGCGCGGCCCGATCGCCCGTTAGCGCGGAGGAGGTGACGATGAATACGGACCGTTAATGGACCCCGTATCCATTCGTCTCCTCCAGGCCAATCTCAACCACTCCGCCGGTGCGCAGGACGTGTTCCTGCAAGCCATGGCGGAGTGGTTGATAGGAGTAGCCGTAGTCGCGGAGCCGTACGTGGTGCCCGACCGGATTAACTGGTTGGGTAGCGCCGATGGCACCGTGGCAATCGTCGCCTCCACGTCGTGGCCTTCGTCGTCTCTGACCCTTAGGGACAGGGGCGTCGGATACGTCGCGGCGGACTGGGGGGAGATTACGCTCTTCGGAGTTTATGTCTCCCCTAACTGGAGTGTGACCGATTTCGAGGCCTTCCTCACCATCATGGAGGCCTCGTTACGGCGACTGGCATCGCGCCAGGTCTTCGTCCTGGGGGACTTTAACGCCAAGTCCGTGGCGTGGGGGTCCCCTAGGACGGATGACCGAGGACGGGCGATCGAGGAGTGGGCGGCGGCACTGGGCCTCTGTTTGCTGAACAGGGGCTCGGTGCATACGTGCGTGCGACAACGGGGCGGGTCGATAGTGGACCTTTCGTTCGCTAGCCCCGAGGTCGCCGCACGCGTGGGGAGCTGGCGCGTCGTGGAGGAGGTGGAGACCTTGTCGGACCACCGGTATATCCGGATGGAGGTCTCCCCTGCAATCCCGACGCCCAGCAGGGGTCACGGGGCGGATGGGTGTCCTGCGTTCCCGCGATGGGCTGTGGGTCGCTTAGACCGGGACCAGCTGGCGGAGACAGCCATCGTATACTCGTGGCTGTCCTCTGCCCACCAGTCGGACGGGGTGGACGCCGAGGCTGGCCGCATCCGCAGTGCGTTGACGCAGATCTGCGATGCGGCCATGCCCCGGGTACGGCGTCTGCCCCCGAGGAGGGGTGTCCACTGGTGGTCCCGGGAGCTGGCGGATCTCCGGGCTGCGTGTATCCGCGCCCGGAGGGCCTACACCCGCAGCCGGCGGCGCCATCGCGACGCGGAGCGGGAGGCCGTGCTTTACGAGGGCTACCGCAATGCGCGGTCGGCCTTCAGGCTGGCCGTCCGCTCCGCCAAGGACGTCAGTCGGCAGGAGATGCTGGACAGTCTCGACCGTGACCCCTGGGGACGCCCCTATCGCGCGGTGCTGAATAGGCTACGCGCGCGGGGCCCTCCCCTCACCGAGACTCTCCAGTCCGGCCTTCTCACCCGGGTCATCGAGGACCTGTTCCCGCGGCGGGCGGAACACACGCCCCCGGTCATGGCTCCGCCAGACACTGACCGGGAGGCCGACGACGACAGTGCTCCGCCCATCACGGAACCCGAGATGGGGTGGCGGTGACGCGCATGCGCGCAAACTCTACCGCCCCCGGGCCCGACAGTGTTCCTAACCGCGTGCTGGCCCTGGTCCTCGAACACCTGGGACCCCGCCTCAGGGAGCTGTTCGACGCGTGTTTAGCGTCCGGACGGTTCCCTGGGTGCTGGAAGGAGGGAAGGCTGGTGCTCCTGCCGAAGCCGGGACGGTCTCCGGAGTCGCCTTCGGCCTACAGGCCTATCGTGCTGCTCGATGACACGGGCAAGCTACTGGAGAGGGTGGTAACTGCCCGCATCGAGCGGCACCTCGTCGGCACGGGGCCCGATCTGTCGGACGCCCAGTTTGGGTTTAGGAGGGGTCGTTCGACGATCGCGGCTCTGTTGCGCCTGAGGGCCGTGGCGACTGAGGCCGTCACCGGCGGGGGAGTGCTGTTGGTGGTGTCCCTAGACATCGCCAACGCATTCAATAGTCTGCCATTCAGCTGCATCAGGGAGGCGCTCCGGTATCACGGGGTGCCAGTTTACCTGAGGCGACTAGTGGCAGACTATTTGGAGGGGCGCAGCGTCCTCTGCACCGACCGAGCAGGGGACGTTATGCGGACGCCCATGACGTGCGGTGTCCCACAGGGGTCGGTCCTCGGACCCACCCTGTGGAACATCGGCTACGACTGGGCGTTGAGGGGGAGCCTCCCGCCCGGGCTGGGCGTGATTTGTTACGCCGACGACACGCTCGTCACAGCCCGCGGTGGGACGCTAGAAGAGGCGGTAAGCCTGGCGACCTCGGGTACCGAGGAGGTCGTCAGACGGATCGAGGCGCTGGGGTTGAGGGTCGCCCTGGACAAGACGGAGGCCCTCTTGTTCCATGGGCGCACTATGAGCCCTCCCATCGGCGTCTCGATCACCGTCCACTCGGTCGACATCAGCATCCGGGCCCATATGAGGTACTTGGGCCTGGTGCTCGACGGGCGATGGTGGTTCCGGGAGCATTTCCGTAGGCTCGCTCCGCGGCTCGTCGGCACGGCGTCCGCCCTATCGTGGCTTATGCCGAACGTGGGCGGACCGTGCGCTGCGTGCCGACGGCTGTACGCGGGGGTCATCCGGTCGATGGCCCTGTACGGCGCACCGGTGTGGGCGGGGTCCATGACCGCCCGACTTAGGGCCCTTCTGTGGCGACCACAGAGGGTCATGGCGGTCAGGGCCATCCGCGGATACCGCACGGTGACGACGGAGGCAGCGTGCCTATTGGCCGGGACTCCTCCGTGGGACCTGGAGGCGGAGATGCTCGCCGGACTATATCGGCGGGTGATGGGGGTGCGAGTGGAGGGCGGTGTGGTCTCGTTAAGGGATCTCACCGCCTGGCGCGTCGACGCCCGCCGAGACGTCATCGCCCGTTGGGCAGTCCGGCTGGAGAGGCCTCGGTTCGGGGTGCGAACCGTGGACGCCTTCCGGCCGGTGCTGATGCAGTGGTTGGAGAGGCGGCACGGGGTGCTCTCCTTCCGACTGGTGCAGGTTTTGACGGGGCATGGGTGCTTCGCCAAATACCTGCACAAGGTCGTTAGGAGGGAGAGTACACCGTCCTGCCACCACTGCGATTGCGGCGAGGACACGGCGCGCCATACGCTCGAGGCCTGCGGGGCTTGGGCAGTGCAGCGCTGTGAACTCGTCGCAATGATCGGTACGGACCTGACGCTGCCGGCTATCGCTAGGGCGATGGTCGACAGCGTCGGGAATTGGGACGCGGTCGCAGCCTTCTGCGAGACAGTGATCTCGCGGAAGGAGGCGGCGGATCGCCTGCGTGAGGAGCGCAGCCTCGATGAGGAGATCCGCCGCCGGCGACTGGGGCGGCGCAGGCGCAACTATCTGCGCCTCATGCCGCCCTAGCCGAGGCCGCGGGTGACGTGACCGGGGATTAGTCCGTCACCCGCCGAGAGGCCGACCGTGTGAGGAAAGACCGACATCCTCCCCGAGGGGGGGACGTCGGTCGATGGGAGGGTACCCCAATAGGGGGTATTCCGTCGGGCCGACCACTGACGACAAGTTAACGCTGCTCCAGTGGTCGGCCCAACGACGAAGGGGACGTGGTTTTCGGGTGGGTCGCGGGAGTTGCGTGCTTAAGCCCCTCTGTCGCCCCGGACGGAGTGGTGCGGAGGCGCGCCGACCGCGGCCCACCCACAAAAAAAAAAAAAAAAAAGGCAGGTATTATAATACATATATTATTATGTACTGTTATAATTACTGTGATAAAATTTATGATATTTTGTTAAAGCAAATCTATATTCGTATTACACGGATATGACAACATACGGATGTTGACGGAGTAGGAATATAATTCGCCACCCCATCTCTTGCCCGCGGGTATAGCAAGAGGCGACTACGGGATGTAATATACAGATAATATATATGAAAGAGAAGGAAAGCTCGGAATAAAACCTGTTTGACCAGCGTGATATGGGTCAATTTCAGTAGGTCAATCTTCCTTCTATTATGGAGAAGACTCGAGTTCAGCATTGGACGTCTATGGACTGTAATGATGATTACTTATTTGGTAATTTACTGGTATCCTTACTAATATTATAAATGCGAAGGTAAGTTTGTTTGTTTCTTATGCTTTCACGCTTAAACCACCGAACCGATGTCAAAAATTATTTCACGAGTTGAAAGCTATAATATCAGGGAGTAACATAAGCTATATTTTAGCCCGGTATTCCCACGGGAACGAGAACTACGCAGGTAAGGCGACTGAAACGGAAGCGTAGCGAGGGCGGATTGCTAGTATATTAATAAAAAACTAAAAATTATGAAATAATGAAAAAAATAGCAAAAATTAAAAACAATAATATCTAATAACACCGAGATTCGATTTCATGATGTTTGAATGCGACTGGACAACTTCCCAACTGAGCTATTGTCACTCTTGACGGCAACGGCTAAATTTAAATTCCTATTCTAATGACAATTTTATGTCATTATATTGATTAACTAAAAACACCGACAAAACAACATTTTCTATAAATAAAACCTAGCTAGATCGTCTTTTTGGCCCCGAAACCTCTAATATGCTAAATTTCATGAAAATCGTTTCCGAAATTCAGATTGTATATATATACAAGAATTGCTCGTTTAAAGATATGAGATAGAAAATAGTACATCTCGAATAAAAGTTCACTATTAAATACAAGCTTTCTCTTAATATTTTTTTTTACTTAAAACAGTAACAATGTTGAGAGCCACTATACTACGGAACGCCTAACAAGCGACATACGACAAAGAAGACAACAAGGATACTGTTACTAAATTGCTTCCCTCTGGAACGGAGTGCTGACGTGACTCAAATATACACGCCCTCTAAATGTGGCACCATTTTAATAAGACCGTTTGACATTTATTACACTGTCATGCTTACGTGATGTCAAAAGAAATATATATCACAATAACGTAATAATATAACGTTTTTAACCGACTTCATAAAATGAGGAGATTTCACTTCATCGGAATCTTTTATATTTTTTGCGAAGGCACTTGAATTGATTGGAAAAATCTTTTGTTTATTTGTTTGATAGGTTTTCAGGTCACATGGTCACCAGTTCCGGCTGTGATGATGAAATCCTGAAAAAATCGAGCGTATCATTCAATTATAATTCAGCACAATTAAAGCGAATCGGATACATTTTTTATAATGTGGTGTAACCACCAAAATATGAAAATATAAAATATTTGATAAAAAATCGAGGAATTAAAAACTAAGAATAATAATACCTTTTAAAGTCGGTACCTCAGAGAGAAGTTCGCATAGGAAGCACCGACTTCAAAAGGTTTTTTTTTCTTTTTAGTTCCTGATTGTTTTTCGAAGGCGGTTTACTTTTTTATATTTAAAAACAATTTATTATATATATAAGCACATCTTTAACATGGAAGGGGTAAACAGAAATATACTTCCATACATCCATCAAACATCCACCTATTAGAGGTAGACGGACTACTCCATGGGGAGCCGAGAGTAGCGGATGATCTTAATCACGTTTTATAGATGAATTGTCGATTGCAGTTGATATTTAAAATTTGTCAGTAGAAACTCTCTTAGTGCTTCTTCAAGCGAATTTCGCGTAAAGGTCAGCAAGGGTAAATGATATTGTATTCGTAACCCGTCACAATATATTTTTACGTAAATTTTAATATTTATTTAATAAGAATGCAAACCTTTTATTGTTTAAGGAATTAAGGAAACCTCATACTGCTATAAATACTAGATGGAATATTCCATAACAGTTGGTTCAAGATACGAACCCAGATCGCGATATCAATATTAAAATGTTAATGCCGCTTGAATTTTGAATAATCGCTACTTATGATATGTGTTAGGCATTTTAAGAGCTAAAATGCCCCTTACGAATGTGTATATGGATAAGTAATTCATCAACATCATCATTGTCATCACAACTCAAAGACGTCCCCCTGCTGGGCTTGAGCCTCCTTCATAGTGGGCGTTAAATTAACATAATATACTGCTCTGGGTTGGTATAGACTTTTATTCCAAAATTGCCTTCTCTTGCATAGTTGTCTTTTATGACACCCACAGACAATAAAGGTGATTTGTGTTTTTTTTGGGGGTGGGTTGCGGTCGGCGCGCTCCTCGCACCACTCCGTCTGGGGCGACAGAGGGGCATAAGCACGCACACCCACAACCCACCCACGATGCACGTCGCCTTCGTCGTTGGGCCGACCACCGGAGCAAGGTTACTTGTCATCAGTGGTCGGCCCGACGGAATACCCCCTATTTGGGGTACCCTCCCATCGACCGACATTCCCCCCTCGGGGAGGATGTCGGTCTTTCCTCACGCGGTTGGCCTCTCGGCGGGTGACGGACTAATCCCCGGTCACGTCACCCGCGGTCTCGGCTAGGGCGCCATGAGGCGCAGGTATTCGCCGCTACGCCGCCCCAGTCGCCGGCGGCGGATCGCCTCATCGAGGCTGCGCTCCTCGCGCAGGCGATCCGCCGTCTCCTACCGCGAGACTACTGCCTCGCAGAAGGCTGCGACCGCGTCCCAGTTCCTGACGCTGCCGAGCATCGCCCTGGCGATAGTCTTCATCATCATCACAGCTCATATACATCCCACTGCTAGGCTCGAGCCTCCTTTATAATGGAAAGTAAATACTACTATACCACGCTGGTCAGGCGGTTTGATATAAGGATTAATTTTAAGTTTTACTGCTATTGCATAGTTGTTATCTATATATTGTATTTCCTTAATCGTCTTTTACGATACTCGCGGATATATAAAATTTATTTAATGTGATCTAATTGAAAATTATTGTGATTACATTGTTTTGCGAAAATCACATCGTAGTAAAAGAATATTATGTCGAAACAGCAATTCCTTAATCAAAACTTTAACATTTGAAATAGTTTCATAATTTTGTCAAGATCTATGAAAAAAACGATTCAAATCTTTAATTCATCTATAATTTCGTAACTATAGATAAATTTATTTCCGTGTGGTGATTCCCTTAGCCCTACGTGTCGAAAAGACGATTAAGATATTAACTATATATCATCCTTCATCATCATTTCAGCCTATTGCCGTCCACTGCCGGAGGTAAGTGTCCCTGAACTATACATATAATACTCGAAATTAAATCTTATACCAATAGGTCAGACCAGCGTGGTACAGTAGGACAATTTTTCTCCTATTGTGAAGGAGGTTCGAGATTAGCTGTAGAACTCATATGCATTGAAATTAAAGATAAATTAGAGATTATTATCAATTGACCTTAATATATTTTTATTGAACTGTAGATTACAGTTGTTAGTTTATTTAAAAAACCCACTTTAATTAAATTACTAATAACCAGCGACCCACCTCGCTTCGGCTGCAGTCGGTTTAGCCCCGTATTTTAAATCTGCTATAGTTATAGCTATAGTTAGGAGTTCCTAAGACATAACCTCAGGTTCGATTTCCGGACCAGGCAAAATTTTATAGTGGTTTCTTGAGAGGACAAATAGACTAGTTACTACTAGACAAATAGACAAGTTACTACTTATATAGACAGGTACTTGGTAATAAAATATTACTCAAATCGGTTAGCTGTTTGGAAGAATACTCAAAACAGACAGACAAACATAAAAAAAAATATTGAAAGTTATTTTTAGGCAGAGTTATCATGCAAATAATCGTGCGAGCATGAAAAATACTCATTATTTTGACATTACAAACAGATACTTCAATATTATTTTTGTTGATAAAAAGTGATAATAAAAACTACGAGTATTACGAATAATCTATAATTTTTAACCGACTTCCAAAAAAGGAGGAGGTTCTCAATTCGTCGGAGTCTTTTTTTTCCTTTTTTTTTATGTATGTTCACCGATTACTCAAAGACGCCTGGACCGATTTGCAAAATTCTTTTTTTGTTTGATAGGGTATACTTCCTAGGTGGTCCCATAGTCATCAGGTCGGGATCTGATGATGTTATCCTTGAGAAATTGGTGGGAATCTTAAAATTTTATTAGTTTACTGTTTGAAGACGGCTTTTTTGTTAAAAATTATAGACTATTAACAAAAAAAAACCGACTTCAAAATCAGTCCAGGCGTCTCGTCTTACATAAAAAAAAAAGATTCCGACGAATTGAGAACCTCCTCCTTTTTTTGATGTCGGTTAAAAAAAATTGCCTCAATAGAAGTATCTAAAGAGTTTACTTAAAACACTAAAATATATAACGTGAGTGTAAACAAACAAAGTGCCTGTCTGAAGGGAAAACTAGGTCATGTCTACAATGGGATCATAAATTTTCAAGAAGGTACATTTGCATGAGAAATACCATAGACGTGGTAAAATAAATACAAAGTATACAACCATAACTTACTTGACTTTATTTACTAGAGAAAGAAATTTCGTCGTGATATTATTGAAGTTAATATTGATGAGGGCTGACGCTTAGGTGCGATTATTACTGGTGGTGTGTCAAACGATTTTAATGAATTTTATCTGGTAATTTTGCATTTTATTATGGTTAAGTTTGGTTAAGTTTTCCGTGTGGTGACGAAGTATTTCCGTGTGGTGACGGAGTAAGAATACAATTCACCACTCCCTCCCTGTCTTGCCCGTGGGTGTCGTAAAAGACGACTAAGGGATATATTATGCATATAACATCTGTGCATGAAAGGGAAAACTCGAAATGAAATCCTATATTAACATGTCTGACCAGCATGGTATAGTAGGGCAAATTGCCTTCCATTGTGGAGGAGGCCCGAGCCCAACAGTGGGACGTATGTGGGCTGCGATGATGATCATGATGAAGATTAGAATTTCCGTGTAGAGATGGAGTAACAATTCGTCAATCTTATCTGCAAAATAAAATTAATCTAGGATGAAGGACTATCCCAACCAGCTAGCTGTTTAGCTCATAATACCAGACTGCATGAATCGACTGAAGCGACGTAGAAACCTGAAGTTCGGTGACATGGACTGCATCACCATATTAGGTGTAGAAGATATTCCTAATAGGGTAAATGTGAACGGAAGTGTTGGAAGCGGAAGACCAAGGCTGACGTTCCATGATCAAATTCGGGACATTCTTAAGAAAGGCCAGGTTAGAAGTACCCTGAACCGAAGAAAATGTATGAGGAGATTAATGAATGTGGAGGAAGCGAAAGTGTTATGTCGAGATTGTAGCAAGTGGAAGGAAGTGGTCTCTCCTTCCCCCTATGGAAAAGATGCGCGAGTATATTTATATTCCTAAAGAGGAATGTCTCCGCCCGAATTTTGTCCCCACCACATCTGCTCATAGTCAGAAGAAGTTGTGTACATATATGTATGTAAATAAATCATCTCATCTCAGCCCATACACGTCCCACTGTTACGCTCTGGCCTATTCCACTAAGGGAGGGAAATCGAGGGTAGTTGACCTACTATACCACGCTGGTCGGATGTGTTGATATAGGGTTTTATTTGGAGTTTTCCTTCTCTTGCATAGATATTATATGCATATTATATCCCTCAGTCCTTTTTACGACACCCCATGGCAAGATAGGGGGTGGTGAATTGTATTCTTACTCCGTCACCACACGGATATTGTAAACATTTATATTTTTAAAAATATATTTCATTCTTAACTGCTTCTATGCAAAATTTAAATCATGTTTTATATCAGCACAGTATTCTTTTAAATTAGCGTATAAAAATAGGCCATAATTGTAAAACATAACGAGAGTACGCGGATTTAAATTAGCATACCCATACATTTTTATTTAGATACATTCGTATATTTTTCTGCAATCATAAAATTTAAATATATATCACCGTTGTTGTCGTGTTCACTTCGAATTTTATAATCTGATATTATTTTGATTTTAATTCATAATTTCGACCCACTACTGGGCTCGAGCCACCCTGATAATAGGAGGAAAACTGACCTTACTATACCATGCTAGTCAGACAGGTTGGTATAGGGTTTTGTTTCGAGATTTCTTTTTCTTGCATGGATATCATATCTTATATCTTTAAACGAGCAATTCTTGTATATATATACCTATATATATATTTTTTTTTTCAGGATCTCGGAAACGGCAAAAACGATTTTGATGAAACTTGGCTTACTAGAGGTTTCGAGGCCAAAATATAGATCTAGCTAGGTTTTATTTATAGAAAATGTTGTTTTGCCGGTGTTTTTAGCAAAACAATACAGTGACATAAAATTTTAAAAGAATATGAATTCAAATTTCGCCCTCAATGTCATGAGTTACGATAGCTTAGTTGGGAAGTTGTGCAGTTTTATTTTAGTTTTGTTTTGGCATTCAAACAGCGTCGGATTGAATCTCGGTGTTATTATTATGCTCTTTTTGTATTTTTTTTTATATTTTTTTCATTATTTAATTTTTATTTTTTATTAATATAGGTATCTAAATAAATTCGACAAAAATACAACAAAAATATTCCGAGTGAAGCTCGGTCAACCAGATATTACGTATTATACGACGTCCACGGCCAAGATAGGGAGTGGTGAATTGTATACCTATTCCGTCACCGCACCGACTCTGATTTCAATTATTAATCCCGTATTCTGGGTGGAGAAAAATCGGCTAACAAGTGAACAAAACACCCTTGTGGTACTCATTATATTGACTGCATTCGTCAACATATTCCAACCCGACAAATATGGTCTCTCTTATAAAAAAATCTATATTCAATAATGGACCAGGCTCATGAATGGATAGATGCATATCTTACTATACCTTCAAAACTGCATTTTTCTTTCAAGAATTTTCTTCAGTAACTGAACTTTTAGAATGCCCAATGCTAAGCTCGAGCGTCCTCCAAAATAGAAGGAACATTGGCCTACTATACCACGCTGGTCAGATGGGATGGTATAGAGTTTTATTTCGAGTTTTTCTTTTCTTGCATAGATATTATAAGCATACAAGAGCCATCTCTTACCACACCCATGAGTGTGATACGGGGTAGTGAAATTTATTTTTACTCCTTCGTCAGACGAAATAAATTCTTAATCATCATCATCATTTTAGCTCATATACATTCCACTACTGGTCTCAAGCCTGATCCTGAAAAAGAATGAAACTAACCTACTATATCAGCTGCTCAGGTGGGTTGGTATAGAGCTTTATTTCGAGTTTTCCTTTTTTTGCATTTAAATGCGTGTCCCTTAGTAATTTTTTGCGACACGGATAAGACAGGGGGTGGTAAATTGTATTCTTACTCCGTCACCACACGGAATAAATCCTAAATATATCATTTATATAATATTATATACTATATCAAGAAAGATAAACAAGAAGTTATTTGAAGTGCGAAGTGCCAACGGTCACATTTCAACTAAATACTTGTTACAAACTACCATTTTCCTTCGCTGTCATCGTACATCCGTATTTATGTGTTAATTAAGAAACTGAACACAAATTGCTACCCGTTTATAGAGTTGTCTCGTTAAAATGCTGACATTATTATAATATTATATTTATTTTTTCATTTTTGACATAATTGCAATCTTGCAAGATAGTTTAACAACCTTGTAGAAGAAGGGAAGGGTAGCAAAGGATCTCATAAACTACCTTATACTTTTCGTCAATGAGCGAAGCACCAGAACCGATTCTCCTATATCTGTGCCGATTTACCAGTCCTTAGAAAATAATTCCCCACCAATTTTTATTATTATCTGTATCGTAAAAAACGACGAGTAATGTAATTATTTGTAATTACATTACTCGTCGTTTACTATAATACCCTACTATAATCTTTTTTTTTGGGTGGGCTATGGTTAGCGCCCGGCTCCGTCCGGGGTAACATAGGGGCGGCGCGTGACTCCATAACCCACCGTAGCATGTTGCCTTCGTCGTTGGGCTGACCACCGGCACCACGTCCCTTCTCCTCCATGGACAGTCTTAATCCCGTTTTTTTTCTTGGTGCGCTATGGTCAGTGCTCACGCCGCCCATTCCATCCGGGACGATGAAAGGACGGCGAGCGGATCCACAACCCACCGAAATTTCTCTCCTTCGCCTTTGGGCTGACTACCAGTGCCGAGTTCCTTATAACTATAACTATCACGCTTCCTTATACTTATCACTATTCCTTATAACCATCACAAGTTCTTCAAAGGCGTCTTTTAAAAAAATCACTTCAATACTCGCTTTGTGATATGGATCAAGCGTCACGCTCGTTCTTAAACAAGTTGTTAAATACCTTTTTTAAGTACTGATATAATCTCATGATAGGTAAAAGCGTCATTATGTTCATAAGTAAATATGTAGGGCGTGTTAAGTTAATTACTTCTACGTTGTCCAAAAATCGAATATATTTATACAAGCGCGCCGGCTTATCTCGTTGGAATCAAGCGATTTACTTCTTGTGCTACATAAATATCAATCTGTGATGTCCATTTTCATCAAATGAATAAATTTTAGGTGATACCTAAGTCAATTTACGACAAATAATAGCATCAATATAATTATTTTTCGTTAAATATTTATCAATATAATTGATTGATATGATTTGCCATTGAACATGTGACATTGACCTTCAAATTGTATTAAGTGTTACCTAAAATTTAGGTGTGTTTGGTGAAAACTCTAGGTTGTGATGGTGTATAAATATAATTCACCTTCCCCTCTCTTGTCCGTGGGTGTCGTAAAAGACGATTAAGGGACACGCATATAACATCTACGCAAGAGAAGAAAAACTGAAAACAAACCCTATGCCAACACGTCTAACCAGCGTGGTGGTAGGTTAATTTCCCTTCCATAGTGGCGGAGGATCGAGCCCAACAGTGGGATGTGATGGTGAAAACGGGCATTTGGTAAATAAACTATTGTTTTTTTTTGTGCTTACGTGCATCATGCTCATATTTGTCCCATTGCTGGGCTCAAGTTTCCACCACTATAGGAGGGAAATTGAACAGACTCCTGCTCTGCTCAATGGTTCGATACCGACGTAGAACAAATACTTTGTGTGATCCACAAATAATTGTTCTGAGCTTGAGAATAATTTGTATCCGCTAATTGGATGTTTATGAAATCTCTCGTGGCATAAAGAGCTTTTCTTAGCGCAATTACTTATGTTTAAAAAAAACTTTTATAAGAAATCTTTTTTAACCGACTGCCGAACCGACGACCGAAAAAAATAATATCACTATTCACCAATTACTCCAAGACACCAAAAATTATAAAGCAAAAATAATAGATATCTTTTGAAGTTGGTTCCTCTTATAAACTACTACCTAATTCGTACGAACTTCTACCTAAATTACTGACTTCGTTCCTCGGTGTATTTTAAAAGCGGTTTTCTTTTTTACTTAAAAATATTTTTTACTTTAAATGAAATGGGTAAAAACATAACGCGAGCCACACAACGGTTGTAATTAAGACATTTATGGCTGAGTGTACTCTGTTTATTTTAATTAAAACGAATATTATTTCTGAGGCTCAGCTATTCCTATTGAAATCGTAACTGTATTGTGAACAATTTATTAAGTAGATTGATTACGTGGTTGAAGTGTTATGAACTATTATTAACACAAATATTATTTTAGTATTACTGTAAGATGTTAATAATTAATTACTGTTATTTTAAATTACTCATATGCTGTAGCTACCTAAATACCTATATTATGCAGTGTATAAGTGGCTACGAATATTACCAACCCTTACATTATTAGCTTAACTTTTTATTTATTTTTATTGAATTTTTGTAAAATTACGGATTTTATCGCGTTACTATTTGATTTTTGATTGCCCGACGTTTCAAACACTTTGCAGCGGTAATGGTCTTGGGCGGCCTAAATTGTCTCACATCTAACAAGTCATCGTTATTTCAGAAAATTTATAATTATCTACCCGACACAGACAATGACTAACTACCCGATAATCTGATAAAGAAAGAAGATTATAATGAATTTTTTTCTATATTCACGTATGTATCTTTAAATTTTTTGGAAATAGTATTTACCACTCGACACCGCGGCAAGTTTCATCCATTTTACCGACAGGATGTGACCAGATGGCCATGCATTTGGGTGTCGGGTTTTGAATGTCATCAGACGTTCTCTCCGGCACCCTGAAAAAATACGTAATTAAAATCAAAGCTTGGTTTTAATGGGTATTCCAGTCGTGTGATAGCCAGCGAGTCCCACACACTCCTCCGTCTATCACCAGCGAGAGACAGAACGTAAATACAACTCCACAAAAATAAGACGCATATAGGCTGAGTAAGTATAAAAAAACATCTATACCCATCTTTCCGTCTGGTGACGGAGTAAGAATACAATTTATCACTTCCTATCTTGCCCGTGGATGTCGTAAGAGACGACTATGGGATATAATATCCCAACGACGAAGGCGACGTGGTTTTCGGGTGGGTTGCGGGAGTTGCGTGCTTAAGCCCCTCTGTTGCCCCGGACGGAGGGGTGCGGAGGCGCGCCGACCGCAGCCCACACACAAAAAAAAAAAAAAAGGGATATAATATTGTTGGGATTCCAAAGAACGCGTCTGCTAGATCATATTTTCAGAGGCTCGGCATCATGACTGTACCCTCTATAGTTATCTTTCAGATGGCAACTTATGTACGGATAAATGTGGTGGAGTACAAGAGACACAACGATATTCACTCGTACAACATTAGAAGCGCGAATAAATTGATCAGCATAAAACGAACGCTAAAAAAAACCGCCAGAACAACTCACGTCATGGGGTCGGCAGTATATAATAAGCTGCCGAGCATAATTACCATAGCTCCTGGTCTTAATGTATTTAAAACGCGTCTTAAGCGTTGGCTGGTCGAGCAAACTTTTTATAGCTATGACGAATTCCTGAAAATGAATTGATAATAATAAATAACTATGTAAGTAATGTAATAATTATAATGTACTGAGAATAATGGCATTTTTTTTTTTTTTATGGGTGGGCTATGGTAAGCGCACGCGCGGTCCAGTCCGTCCGGGGCGATGAAAGGACGGCGCGCGGGCCCATAACCCACCCGTACCCACGTCACCTCGTTGTTGGGCCGACCACCGGAGCAGATGTGACTTGTCGTCAGTGGTCGAGAATAATGGCATAGTGATAATTTAATAATAATAATATATTAGTAGTAATTTAATAATAATAATAATAATGTAATGTGACTATAAAATTGACATGTAAATTGGTTTTACGAAATAAATGAATGAGTATGAGTAATATGCACATAACATCTGAGCAAGAGAAGGAAAACTCGAAATAAAACCCTATACCAACATGTCTGACCAGCATGGTATAGTGGGTCAAATCCCTTTCATTATGGAGGAGGCCCAAGCCCAACAGTGGGACGTTTATCAGCTTTGAAATAACAAACTCACTCAAAAATAATTTCAGATAGATTAAAAAAAATGGAATCATTATAATAACATTTGTTTTCAATTTTTAGACTACCAGGAGGCAATCCTTTATCCGGATTATAATTAACATTAGGAGACGTATGCAGGCTACAATGATGATGATAATACCCCTATTTTTTTTTTTTGTGGGTGGGTCGCGGTCGGCGCGCCTTCGCACCACTCCGTCCGGGGCGACAGAGGGGCTTAAGCACGCAACTCCCGCGACCCACCCAAAAACCACGTCGCCTTCGTCGTTGGGCCGACCACTGGAGCAGCGTTAACTTGTCGTCAGTGGTCGGCCCGACGGAATACCAGGGAGTATTCCGTCGGGCCGACCACTGACGACACTGATGACCATTGGGGTACCCTCCCATCGACCGACGTCCCCCCCTCGGGGAGGACGTCGGTCTTTCCTCACGCGGTCGGCCTCTCGGCGGGTGACGGACATGATAATACCCATATAAGTAAATTCTTCCTTACTAATATTATAAATGCGAAAGTAAGGATATTTGTTTGTTTGTTTGTTACGCTTTCACGCTTAAACCACCAAACCGATTTCAAAAATTCTTTCACCAATGGAAAGCTATAATATCAGGGAGTAATATAGGTTGTATATTATCCCGATATTCCCACGGGAACGGGAACTACGCCGCGGGTAAGGCGACTGAAACCAAAGCGAAGCGAGAGCGGGTTGCTAGTAGTACTATAAAAATAAAAAAAAAATGATTCAGCTGCAATCAAAATATAACAATAATTTTAAATTTTTTTTCAATATATTTATTTATTTTTTCAATATATATTTCAGTATTTTCAATTTTTGTCGTCATAAATTGAAAATACTTAACTACATTTTATAAAGTACTTATTCAAACACATCACGTAGCTACTGTAGAAGATTTACGACACAAAAGTAAGGTTTTACAATACATTAGGTAATTGTGAGTTTAGGTGTGATTTACTGGTCATATTTCTAACGATTACAATAAAAAAAAAAAAAAAATTTTAGTTACCTAACAGTGCTACCGGCTTCGTCTATCTGGATTATTTACTCAAGTATTTAATGTCATTATTTTGTTGGAACACTTAGGTCATCCCATAGTTTACGGCGACATCATATGTGGCGTCGGAGAGGGATGGTACCCGAAATCGTAAACCGCCAGCCTGGCCACGGACCACAAAAATTCGGTACCAGTGGCCGACCCAATGGCGAAGAAGAGGTACTACGGTGGGTTACTGCCACCGGAGTCATATCACTCTTTATCACTCCGGATGGAGTCGACGACGTATGTGTTGACCATAGTCTGCACAAAAGATAAAAGAACATTAGTATGATGAACGTTTTTGTTATCACAACAGTCGTCATGAACGGCAAAAGCGCACTAATTTATATATAACTAGCAACCTGCCGTCGTTTCGGTTTGAAAGAAAGAAAGAAAATACTTTTATTACCACCGTCTCGACACACAACAACAAAGCATTAAACACAGTTTATACTTATCTAAAATCCGTTGGCAATTGCATGTGTCGTGACCGTGTCAACGAGGCGTACACTCAGCATAATGCTGCATTGTGAGGGCACAACACAGCGCTGGTTTTCAGTGTCAACCTCAAGTGACTTACGGGGTACAATTATATAACAAGTTTACTTAACTAATGATATGAAGGCAAAATGTTAATAATAATAAAAAGTGAATAGTAGTAGTCGTATACAATATCAAATAAAATTATAGTAATTATAGTAATATAAGTTAATTGTTATGTATATAATATATATATATATATATTTCAATAAGGGTTTCAGTCGCCTTATCCGTGTAGTTCCGTACCAGTGGAATTACCGAGATAAAGTATAGCTAATGTTACTCCCCGATATTATAGCTTTCCATTGGTGAATGAATTTTTGAAATCGGTTCGGTGATTTAAGCATGAAAGGGTAACAAACAAACTTACTTTCGCATTTATAATATTAGTAAGGATGCTATGCTCTTGTGTTGCAACATTATATTATAGTTCAAGATTTTTTTCGCTGAATAGGCTATCTTATACAATAAGACTTTTTCGAAGTTGTAGAATTGATTTTAACGCGTTAAACAAACAAAGAAACTCTTCAGCTGCGATATTGTACAGCGTATACTCGTATATTGTATACCAACTTCTGCCCACGGCGTTGTTCGCCTAAAAAGTATCTTTGCCAAGGTGAAATTTGATCAAAATCTATTCAACGTATTATGCTTGATGGATTAAAAAGCCGGCTAAGTGCGAGTCGGAGTCGCGCACGAGGGGTTCCATACAATCCTACTAATATTATAAACGTGAAAGTTTGTATGTGAGTATTCACTAGTGGCAGGACCACACTGTCGACAGTTAACTATCTACAGCCGCGGGCCGGTCCGTCCGGGGTAGTACCACGCTCTCGCAGAAAATCGACGTCTGAGTAGTAGCAATTTGTTACTGCGCTTCGTTCGGTGAGCGAGAGAGCCGGAAGCCCAACTTTCTGAGGGTGTTTGCGTGTGGAAGGTTATGGTAGTGCCTTTGGTATCACCGAGCCTCAATGCACGCATTCACACTCCCTTCACTTTCTTCGCGGTAGGCAGCGGCCTTGTAAAGGTCCATGAGCGGCAGCAATACTTACCATCAGATGTACTGTTTGCCACTGGTTGCAATAAAAAAAAAAGGATCTGAAGATGTGAAAATGTGAATATGTAAAGATGTTTGTTACTCTTTCACACAAAAACTACTGAATGGATTTTTATGAAACTTCACAATAATATAGCTTATATATCAGAATAACACATAGGCTACAATTTATCCCGATATTCCCACGGAAAGAGGAACTGCGGGTGAAACCGCAGGGTGCTGCTAGTTATCTATAAAAAGGTCAAAAAAATCGCGTTTGTTGTATGGGAGCTCCCCCTTAAATATTTATTTTATTTTTAGTATTTGTTGTTCTAGTGTCAACAGAAATACATAATTTGTAAAACTTTCAACTGTCTAGGTATCACAGTTCTTGAAATACAGCCTGGTGACAGACAGACGGACGAACAGACGGCGAAGTCTTAGTAATAGGGTTCCGTTTTACCCCTTGGGTAAGGAATCCTAAAAAGAGAGAATTTTGTTACTATTTCTAAACACATTATCGGAATAAACTGTATCTTATGTATTATCGAGGGAATGATCTATCTGTATGCCAATTTTCACGTAAACTTATGGAACGACTGACGAATGAAAGAGTTCTAAAGATGCATTATAACTTTCGCTTAATATTAAGTAGGGGTATATAAAATATTTTACAAAGTTTGCTTGCTGATTAACAAGTTTTTTACATAACAAATCCAAATTGTATAAGGATTGATTTACTAGTTCAGACGTGAAATCTTGACAAACAAATAAACTCACATTAGATGATGTAAATAAACTCAAATAACTCAGTGAAATCCATATCCGACTAATGATAACTTATATATGAGTAGATATGAACACTTTATGATAACAAAAAGACATAAATTTTCGCTCTCAATTCGTAAATATTTTTGTTATTATCTTTTACTCTTTTTATGTTATTCATATGATAATTAATTCTGATGTTTAGGCGAATATTGGAAAATATTAAAATTGTCATTAAGGATTTCGTTGCATTCCAGATCATGGGAAGTTAGTTCAGATGTCAAATGTCGCGAATAAAAAAAGAGAAAAGGGAGATTACTTTAACGTAATAGGTAAAATATTGGATACTAGCCAACCCGGCGAACTTCGTACCGTCATATTTTTTTTTTCGTAAATTTATTTATTAATTGAGAAAAATTACCGAAAATCTAATTTCGGATTATGCCGCGCACGGATCTTACTCAGCGCCATTTAACTGTCATTTGCGTTTTGTTATTACAACATGTCAAATGCATTTTTGTTATACCACACTTTACAGTGACTTGTATTCTCTTTGACGTTTAATGTCACGTCACATGGAAAACCAGTCGAAGTCGAATCGGTACAGCCGTTCTTGAGTTATAAATAGTGTAACTAACACGACTTTCTTTTATACTACTAGCTGCTAGCTGACCCGGCGAACTTCGTAACGCCGTAATTTTTTTCGTAAATATCTTTTCTAAATTACCAAAAATATAGTCTCCAATGGAAGAACCATTACGGCTTTGTCGGCAAAGATTCAATCGTCCTGTGGTCGCGGCATTGTTAATGATGATTCAAAGAGAATACAAATTATTGATTAATGATTTCTGACAAAATTATAATTATCAAATTTTCAACTATACTTAATCATAGCCAAAATTACGTTCAGCTGTCATTTGCGTTTTGTTATAACATTTCAAATGCTTTTTTGTTATACCACGTTTCTTAGCGACTTATATTCTCTTTGACGTTTTATGTCACGTCACATGGAAACCCAGTCGAAGGGGATAAAAGTATCCTATGTCCGCCTCCTGTTTTGTGGGGCGGTAGCTCAGAAGCTACCGCCCCACAAATTTTCAGCCAAATCTGTATAGCCGTTCTTGAGTTATAAATAGTGTAACTAACACGACTTTCTTTTATATATATAGATTAAAAACGTAAATTAGTTATACTACAAGGGAAACAATAATTTTATATTAAAAATGAAGATTTAAATTAGATATTTACAAAGATGGACCCCAGAATATCTGCTCAAAAAGACATGTATGGATTTTGTGAATGAGTATATGCGTATGAAAGCCGTGAGTGCAGATATGACGGCTGACAGGAGCTTTTGGAAGATAAGGACATGTTGTGCCGACCCCATTTAACGTGGAATCAGGGTGGGCTAATGATTACATATATCTTCAAACTGTAAATAATCATTCATTTCAGCTCATATCCGTCCCACTGCTTGGCCTTCTGAATAATAGGAGGTAAATTGACCTACCTATCACGCTGATGATTGTACGACCAAATGATTTTATTTCGAATTTTCCTTCTCTTGCATGAATATTATATGCTCTCTTAATTCCTAAGTCGTGTTTTATGACACCAAAGGGAGAGGGTGGTGAATTGTATTCTTACTCCATTGCCATACGGAACCCTAAATAATGCTTTTATTATTAATCCCCTTTTTTTTGGGGTGGGTGAATGTCTACGCTAAGCTTATACGACATCCCACGAGTATTATAAGGGTTGGTGGTATTCGTAGCGGCCACCACACAGCAAAGGATAATTATTTATGCTATATACAAAGTATTGCCCTGAGTCTGGACGTAATAAGTGTCCGTAAATTTATATGCTAGTAAATTTTGCCGCAATATTAATCAGTTTCTCAATACAAGCACTGTCTTTATAGAGAAAAAAATATAGTGATAACCCCAACATGATTATTGCAATAAGCTTTCTGAGAATTATTTATGTTTAATAAGAATTTCTCCATCAAATCACCACCCGTGCTGCTAGTAGGTGTCGTAAAAGACGACTATGGGATATACGCATAATACGCATATAACATCTATGGAAGAAAAGTCTGAACACCGTGGTAAAGGAAGTCTACGTCTCTCTTATTGTATGATGTTGATGATGATGAGCCCAGCAGCGGCGTATAGGAGCTGAAATGATGATGATGAATTTTAGTAAGAAGTTTTCCATATGCCTACGGAGTAAGAACACCAATCAGTAATCGAATAAGGTATACGATATGCAAATAATATATATGCAAAAGAAGCAAAAAGCGAAATATAACCCTATTTTTTTTTTCACGCTGTGGAAATGCATTTACGCACTATCCCCCGCCGGTTACAGACAGGGGAGTGTGTGTGGGACTCGCCGGCCACAGAAGTGACCGAAATACCCACTAAAACCACAGCGGCCCCTGCCGCGCTTTTACGAGGTGCCGGAGAGATCGTCTGACAACATTCTATCCCCGACACCCCAACGCTTGGCCGTCTGGCCACGACCTGTCATCATTCAGAGCGGTGGGTGAGGAGCGCATAGCGGCGTCTCCTCCAGCGGACGCAAGCGCCTCGCGTGCCCGCTCCGCGGCCTCCTTCCTTGTCATGACAGCCTCACAGAAGGAGGCCATCGACGACCAACAACTGTCGCTGCCGAGCATCTTGGAGATGATGGTCGGCAGCGACAGGTCTGTTATTCCCAGTTCCGTGGACAGCACGTGGCGCTGAGGCCCCCAGGCGGGGCATACTTCCAGTGTGTGGCGCGCATCGTCGATTAACGCGCCACACTCATGACATCCTGGGGCCTCTTTTCTTCCAATTCTGTGCAGGTACTTACCGAAGACCCCATGCCCGGTAAGCACCTGCAAGAAATATAACCCTATACCAACCCGTCTTTTTTTTTAATTTATGCTGTTGAAATGCATTTACACTCTGTCCCTCACCAGTGACAGAGGAGTGGGGTCTGTGGGACTTGCCGGCTACATTAGCGACCAGAATACCCACTAAAACTGCAGCGGCCTCTTAAGTGTTTTTACAGGGTGCCGGAGAGATCGTCTGATGACATTCAATCCCCAACACCCCAACGCATGGCCGTCTGGCCACGTCCTGTCGTCATTATTCAGGCCGGTGGGAGTAGGTGCGCATATCATCGCCTCCTCCCAGATCGCCGACGACGAAGCAAGTCAGCAAATGCATGCGCCTCGCGTTCCCGCTTCGCCACTTCCTCCCTGGATATGACGGCCTCGCAAAATGAGGCCATCAACGACCAGCACCGACCTGACCGTTATCGCAAAGATGCTCAGCAGCGACAGGTCCATTCCAAGTACCGCCGACAGGTCGAGGCGCTGAGGCCCCCAGGCGGGGCATACCAATGTGTGACGCGCATCATCAGTTGGCGCGCCACACTCATGGCATTCGGGGGCCTCTTCTCTTCTAATCATATGCAGGTACTTACCGAAGACCCCGTGTCCGGTAAGCACCTGCACCATCCTAAATGTTAGGTTGATACCAACCCGTCTAACCATTATAGTTATAGTAGGTAAACTTCCCTTCCATTATACTAGATTCTCGAACTCAGCAATTGGACTTATAATCCGAGGTGATGAAACAATTTTAAGAACACTAAATGATTTAATATAACTTGTTGAGGTGGGTTAAAAGGTATTGTCACTTTTAACTTTATTAATTTAATATAACTCCAAAATCAATTCACAATTTCAATTCACTCCCTAATCACCTTCAGCAGTTATTTATTTGAACAAAAACTTATATCATGATTTTCAACAGTAATTCACAGCACGACCGTTCGGTAACTGCCGAACCCAACTCAAGTCAACTCTCGAAGTTACCGATATAAATATTAAAGGCAATAATCTATTTGAGCTTTTAGTATTCAAAGCGTATTCAGACCTCGTCGGACTAGTTCTACTGGACTAAATATTTCACACTGTAAAACATTTGACCATTGCCTACATTATGTATGGATATCTTTGCTACCTTTTTGGTAATTATGATTAATACCATTTGTGTGGGTTTTACACGTATTGAATTCTCATTAATCATTCTCTATAGATTTGTTGATATTTATTGTATTTTTTTTTCCTATCCTTACCTATAATTGTCGGTGTGGTGACGAAATAAGAATATAATTGAGTACTCCGACGACTGACAGATATTATATGCATATAACGTCTATGCAACAGTAGGAAAACTAAAAATAAAACCCTATACCAGCCCGTCTGACCAGGGTGGTATAGTATGTCAATATCCCGCTTATTACGAAGTAGACTTCAATACACCAATGGGACGTATATGAGCTGAGATGATGAAATGATGATGACGGAGTAAGAATACAATTCACCAGTCCCTATCTTCCTCGTGGATGTCGTAAAGGACGACTAAGGGATATAGTAATATCTACGCAAGAAAAGGAAAACTCGGCAGAATACCCAATACTAACCTGTCTAACTAGTGTGGTAAAGTCAATTTCTCTCCTATTATGGAGGAGGCTCGAGCAGTGGAATGTATATGAGCCAGAATAATCTATGACACCCTTATGTACTAGCAAGCCGCCTAATTCGCGTTCCCGTGGGAATACCGGGATAAAATATAGCTTATGTTACTCCCTGATATTATAGCTTTCCATTGGTGAAAGAATTTTTGAAATCGGTTCAGTGGTTTAGGCGTGAAAGCGTAACAAACAAACAAACTTTCGCATTTATAATATTCGTACTCGACGTAGAAAATTCTATAATAAGCTTCCCATTTAAACGCTGAGTAACTCTCAAACCCAATGCTTTGAAGAAAAATAATTTCATTTTAGATATATCATGAAAATATTAACAATACATGACTTTACAATAGTATGCTTTTATCGAAGTAGGTCAAAAATTCATGTGCTCTTAGCGAGCTGAGCATAATATTTCTAAAAAACCCAGTTTCTAGCGCAGGCTTTGATGCGAAATTTCAAAGAGTGTATGTTTGAAAGAGGCAAGCCGAGTGCATTGTTTTCTTATGAAGTAGCGGTGGAGTAATACGAGCATATCTTTTGGAACTTATTTATTAATCTTTGGCGTATAAATCGTCAACGCAAAAGGCGTTTATCATATTTGTAAAGTAATATTTTCTTTAAGCAATGTCGGCAAAATTTTGACAGATTAAAACTATTCGTTAATGTATTTATCTTACCCGCATAATTCCCGTTCCCGTGGGAATACCAGGATAAAATATAGCCTAAGTTACTCCTTATATAGACAGCTATCTAGTAGTAGAATATTATCAAAATCAGTCCAACCGTTTTGCAGATTACCTCAAAGAAACAGACAGACAAAAAATTTTAAACAGTATTTTAGGCAGGCGGCGGATCGTCTGCGCGTGGAGCGCAGCCTCGATGAGGAGATCCGCCGCCGGCGACTGGGGCGGCGTAGGCGCAACTATCTGCGCCTCATGCCGCCCTAGCCGAGGCCGGGGATTAGTCCGTCACCGCCGAGAGGCCGACCGCGTGAGGAAAGACCGACGTCCTCCCCGAGGGGGGGACGTCGGTCGATGGGAGGGTACCCCACGTAGGGGGTATTCCGTCGGGCCGACCACTGACGACAAGTAAACCTGCTCCGGTGGTCGGCGCAATGACGAAGGCGAGGTGGTTTTCGGGTGGGTTGCGGGAGTTGCATGATTAAGCCCCTCTGTCGCCCCGGACGGAGTGGTGCGGAGGCGCGCCAACCGCAGCCCACCCACAAAAAAGAAAAAAAAAAAACAGTATTTTAGGCGCAGGTGTCGTTCAAATAACCGTGTGAGCATGAAAAAAGCTCAACATTTTAACATTACAAACAGACACTTCAATTTTATTTATTTGTATAGATGTCTAGATTATAGTCCCAAGCCTCACCATTCCCACATTTAAGGTAAGTAGAAACGACACTCCCGCATTATGTCAAATAATTTCTATCCCTGTAGATATTGTATCCCTTTTTTGTGTCAGGCTGTGGTCTGGACATACCATGTCCATCCTCAGCGACTCATAGAAGGCATATGGCTTTATAACTTACCGTATCCCCATTGCCATTGACCTGGCCACCTCTACTGATTCCTTGACTTCGGTGTATGTGTCCCGGATAGTACCCGGGTACCCTAAAAAGGTGAATAAATATTTAATTGACGTCTTTATTCAAATACACATACTCGTACCTAACTATAGCAGAAAATCTATTTCAAATATTAGATTTGACCCAAGATTATACAATACCCGATATTATCATAACCTTTTTTAGTCTTTATAAAATATTAAATGAAACTCTTGCATATTTATCAAAAAGGAAGAAATCAAAAAGCTTCTTAATCTCGATCTTTATTTCTTGAAATATATAAGTGAAATATGATAAAGTGAAGCAAACAGTAAAAGAGCGGCCACCAAATTTGATAACACGATCCCTTAGGATGTCCCCGGACATTTTCAACGGTTGTGATGTAACGATAATTCATCCCTTTTTTTCTTAGAAACTTACCGTACTTTGAATTTAATAAAATGTTTATTTATAAAATCTTTAATGTACTATGAATGAAAATTTGTTTTAACAAAAATTGTTTTCATAAATCAGGATTTTGAATAATATGTATAAACTTAAATTACTTTTTGATATATTAGTTTCTCGGCCACACATCCGACGAGCATAGCAGTTCATTTTCTAATGGAAGACGAAGAAGATGGAAGAAGTAAAGTAATTGCTGTCTAGATAAATATGTACCTTACTAGCCAGGTGAACACTATTTGCGTTGATTTTTCTCTTACTTTGATGTTATATACTTATAACTTTAATAATCATTAATTCCCCAATGATAGCAGCAAATGTGAAAAACTAGTGTGTTTAGAAGTTTAAACCCTATCCAAATGTCAATAAATCCGAATTGAGTCTCAGTGTCGCCGTGCCTACGGCAGAGGACATGCTCTATACAAGCCACAAGGAGTTATGAGACAACTAAATCGGGATTTCCTGGCGGTGACGGCCAAGACAGTCTACACTCTCAAACCAATCAAATCACACTTATATCAATAATCGAACGTAAAGGTTTAGCAAACAATTGATTGTGAAGGGCACACAGTCTCGAAACTTTCAAGACGATATCTATTCTAAATTCATTATATGAATATTATTAGTAACGCTACCTATAAGAACAAAATTGTATCTATATTATTACTATGCATAAATAAAACTCAAATTTCTGGCGCTCAGTACACCTGGCAGATGTGAAACATCGAAATTATTTTGTACAAGTATATATGCATAAAAGAACAAATGACGACAGGAACTAATATGGCATAATGTATAAACAAAACTGTTACGATTTTTATTCAATAAACATTTATATTCATTAAATTCAAGAATTAAAAAATCCAAAAATATTTCAAAATGTGACAGCCACGCGTAGTTTTATGCCACACGTAGCTTGTCGCCACGCGTAGCTTTACGCCACGCGTAGCTTCACGCCACGCGTAGCTTTACGCCACACCAGCGATCAGGTTTAGCCTCGCCTTTAGATGCTTCACATCAATAATACATGAAGCCTTATATTACTAGGGAATTGACAAATCATTATTAACGGACATAATAAACATTCAGAATCAGGACCATCGGTAACGGCCTGCACAATAATCAAACCACTTTGGGAATTGAATTCAGCTATGGAAGATTAGTTAAAAATCAGCACAATATCCGCACAATAAGGTATTTCACCAATGTGTGTAATTTATGCCAAAAGTTGAAATAAAGAAATAAGCTTACTGATCTAAAATATAACCAAAAACTCGGCACCCAATTATAAGGTGTTGCCGTACAATGTTATAAAATATTCTGATACCTACATTTTTTGGAAAACAACTATATTGATAGTAGGTATACTTTGTTGAAAGTATAATACTTTTCTTCTTTTTTTGTCTTAGCAATCAGCTACTAAAGCGAGCCATTTTTGCCAGTTTCGAGTTATACCTAGTTTTTTTTTTTTTCTTCAAATTAGTCATTGTCAGTAAGTCACATTGCATTATCACATTGTCTTCAATAGTGTTATGGGCACTGTTAACGGTATCAAATGAGATTTTTGGTGGAACCGAAAACGCATGTAAAGCACTTTTATATCATATTCACAACACCCCAGCAGTACTTCTGTCACTTATATGCCATCAACATTATTTAATATAGGTAACATGTTAAACCACTATGATATTGAATAAAATGTTGCTATAGGGTTTCGTTTCGAGTTTTATCGAGTAATATATCCCTTAGTCGTCTTTTACGACACCCACGCGTATGAGAGGGGGTGGCGAATTGTGTTCTTACTGCATCACCACACGGGAACAATTTTTTTAATCATATCAATAATTATTCATTTAATTTAATTAGAAAAAAACGTGTAATTAATAATTATGATAATGTCCACAAATCTTTTAACTTCAACTTTTTTTTTAGATTTTATTGCTTTGTACAACATGCTTTGTGAGTACTAGAATTGGTTAAACTAAATTTACTATCATGGACCGCCTATCGTAATGACTAGACACCGAGTGACGAAAGGTGCTGGTCGTACGGCGTGACTTTAATGAGCTCTGATTTTAAAGTTTGCATTATATGTGAAAATTTTCTCATGCCGCCCTAGCCGAGGCCGCGGATGACGTGACCGGGGATTAGTCCGTCACCCGCCGGGAGGCTGACCGCGTGAGGAAAGACCGACGTCCTCCCCGAGGGGGGGACGTCGGTCGATGGGAGGATACCCCAATAGGAGGTATTCCGTCGGGCCGACCACTGATGTCAAGTAACCCTGCTCCGGTGGTCGGCCCAACGACGAAGGCGACATGGTTTTCGGGTGGGTTGCGGGAGTTGCGTGCTTAAGCACTCTGTCGCCCCGGACGGAATGGTGCGGAGGCGCGCCGACCGCAGCCCAACCACAAAAAAAAAAAAAAAATGTGAAAATTTTCACGCTAATTTTCTTCATTCTCGTTGTAATCTTGTGTGATACGTATGTAGACGAAGGTACGAAGTAGACTTCAATACACCAATGGGACGTATATGAGCTGAGATGATGAAATGATGATGACGGAGTAAGAATACAATTCACCAGTCCCTATCTTCCTCGTGGATGTCGTAAAGGACGACTAAGGGATATAGTAATATCTACGCAAGAAAAGGAAAACTCGGCAGAATACCCAATACTAACCTGTCTAACTAGTGTGGTAAAGTCAATTTCTCTCCTATTATGGAGGAGGCTCGAGCAGTGGAATGTATATGAGCCAGAATAATCTATGACACCCTTATGTACTAGCAAGCCGCCTAATTCGCGTTCCCGTGGGAATACCGGGATAAAATATAGCTTATGTTACTCCCTGATATTATAGCTTTCCATTGGTGAAAGAATTTTTGAAATCGGTTCAGTGGTTTAGGCGTGAAAGCGTAACAAACAAACAAACTTTCGCATTTATAATATTCGTACTCGACGTAGAAAATTCTATAATAAGCTTCCCATTTAAACGCTGAGTAACTCTCAAACCCAATGCTTTGAAGAAAAATAATTTCATTTTAGATATATCATGAAAATATTAACAATACATGACTTTACAATAGTATGCTTTTATCGAAGTAGGTCAAAAATTCATGTGCTCTTAGCGAGCTGAGCATAATATTTCTAAAAAACCCAGTTTCTAGCGCAGGCTTTGATGCGAAATTTCAAAGAGTGTATGTTTGAAAGAGGCAAGCCGAGTGCATTGTTTTCTTATGAAGTAGCGGTGGAGTAATACGAGCATATCTTTTGGAACTTATTTATTAATCTTTGGCGTATAAATCGTCAACGCAAAAGGCGTTTATCATATTTGTAAAGTAATATTTTCTTTAAGCAATGTCGGCAAAATTTTGACAGATTAAAACTATTCGTTAATGTATTTATCTTACCCGCATAATTCCCGTTCCCGTGGGAATACCAGGATAAAATATAGCCTAAGTTACTCCTTATATAGACAGCTATCTAGTAGTAGAATATTATCAAAATCAGTCCAACCGTTTTGCAGATTACCTCAAAGAAACAGACAGACAAAAAATTTTAAACAGTATTTTAGGCAGGCGGCGGATCGTCTGCGCGTGGAGCGCAGCCTCGATGAGGAGATCCGCCGCCGGCGACTGGGGCGGCGTAGGCGCAACTATCTGCGCCTCATGCCGCCCTAGCCGAGGCCGGGGATTAGTCCGTCACCGCCGAGAGGCCGACCGCGTGAGGAAAGACCGACGTCCTCCCCGAGGGGGGGACGTCGGTCGATGGGAGGGTACCCCACGTAGGGGGTATTCCGTCGGGCCGACCACTGACGACAAGTAAACCTGCTCCGGTGGTCGGCGCAATGACGAAGGCGAGGTGGTTTTCGGGTGGGTTGCGGGAGTTGCATGATTAAGCCCCTCTGTCGCCCCGGACGGAGTGGTGCGGAGGCGCGCCAACCGCAGCCCACCCACAAAAAAGAAAAAAAAAAAACAGTATTTTAGGCGCAGGTGTCGTTCAAATAACCGTGTGAGCATGAAAAAAGCTCAACATTTTAACATTACAAACAGACACTTCAATTTTATTTATTTGTATAGATGTCTAGATTATAGTCCCAAGCCTCACCATTCCCACATTTAAGGTAAGTAGAAACGACACTCCCGCATTATGTCAAATAATTTCTATCCCTGTAGATATTGTATCCCTTTTTTGTGTCAGGCTGTGGTCTGGACATACCATGTCCATCCTCAGCGACTCATAGAAGGCATATGGCTTTATAACTTACCGTATCCCCATTGCCATTGACCTGGCCACCTCTACTGATTCCTTGACTTCGGTGTATGTGTCCCGGATAGTACCCGGGTACCCTAAAAAGGTGAATAAATATTTAATTGACGTCTTTATTCAAATACACATACTCGTACCTAACTATAGCAGAAAATCTATTTCAAATATTAGATTTGACCCAAGATTATACAATACCCGATATTATCATAACCTTTTTTAGTCTTTATAAAATATTAAATGAAACTCTTGCATATTTATCAAAAAGGAAGAAATCAAAAAGCTTCTTAATCTCGATCTTTATTTCTTGAAATATATAAGTGAAATATGATAAAGTGAAGCAAACAGTAAAAGAGCGGCCACCAAATTTGATAACACGATCCCTTAGGATGTCCCCGGACATTTTCAACGGTTGTGATGTAACGATAATTCATCCCTTTTTTTCTTAGAAACTTACCGTACTTTGAATTTAATAAAATGTTTATTTATAAAATCTTTAATGTACTATGAATGAAAATTTGTTTTAACAAAAATTGTTTTCATAAATCAGGATTTTGAATAATATGTATAAACTTAAATTACTTTTTGATATATTAGTTTCTCGGCCACACATCCGACGAGCATAGCAGTTCATTTTCTAATGGAAGACGAAGAAGATGGAAGAAGTAAAGTAATTGCTGTCTAGATAAATATGTACCTTACTAGCCAGGTGAACACTATTTGCGTTGATTTTTCTCTTACTTTGATGTTATATACTTATAACTTTAATAATCATTAATTCCCCAATGATAGCAGCAAATGTGAAAAACTAGTGTGTTTAGAAGTTTAAACCCTATCCAAATGTCAATAAATCCGAATTGAGTCTCAGTGTCGCCGTGCCTACGGCAGAGGACATGCTCTATACAAGCCACAAGGAGTTATGAGACAACTAAATCGGGATTTCCTGGCGGTGACGGCCAAGACAGTCTACACTCTCAAACCAATCAAATCACACTTATATCAATAATCGAACGTAAAGGTTTAGCAAACAATTGATTGTGAAGGGCACACAGTCTCGAAACTTTCAAGACGATATCTATTCTAAATTCATTATATGAATATTATTAGTAACGCTACCTATAAGAACAAAATTGTATCTATATTATTACTATGCATAAATAAAACTCAAATTTCTGGCGCTCAGTACACCTGGCAGATGTGAAACATCGAAATTATTTTGTACAAGTATATATGCATAAAAGAACAAATGACGACAGGAACTAATATGGCATAATGTATAAACAAAACTGTTACGATTTTTATTCAATAAACATTTATATTCATTAAATTCAAGAATTAAAAAATCCAAAAATATTTCAAAATGTGACAGCCACGCGTAGTTTTATGCCACACGTAGCTTGTCGCCACGCGTAGCTTTACGCCACGCGTAGCTTCACGCCACGCGTAGCTTTACGCCACACCAGCGATCAGGTTTAGCCTCGCCTTTAGATGCTTCACATCAATAATACATGAAGCCTTATATTACTAGGGAATTGACAAATCATTATTAACGGACATAATAAACATTCAGAATCAGGACCATCGGTAACGGCCTGCACAATAATCAAACCACTTTGGGAATTGAATTCAGCTATGGAAGATTAGTTAAAAATCAGCACAATATCCGCACAATAAGGTATTTCACCAATGTGTGTAATTTATGCCAAAAGTTGAAATAAAGAAATAAGCTTACTGATCTAAAATATAACCAAAAACTCGGCACCCAATTATAAGGTGTTGCCGTACAATGTTATAAAATATTCTGATACCTACATTTTTTGGAAAACAACTATATTGATAGTAGGTATACTTTGTTGAAAGTATAATACTTTTCTTCTTTTTTTGTCTTAGCAATCAGCTACTAAAGCGAGCCATTTTTGCCAGTTTCGAGTTATACCTAGTTTTTTTTTTTTTCTTCAAATTAGTCATTGTCAGTAAGTCACATTGCATTATCACATTGTCTTCAATAGTGTTATGGGCACTGTTAACGGTATCAAATGAGATTTTTGGTGGAACCGAAAACGCATGTAAAGCACTTTTATATCATATTCACAACACCCCAGCAGTACTTCTGTCACTTATATGCCATCAACATTATTTAATATAGGTAACATGTTAAACCACTATGATATTGAATAAAATGTTGCTATAGGGTTTCGTTTCGAGTTTTATCGAGTAATATATCCCTTAGTCGTCTTTTACGACACCCACGCGTATGAGAGGGGGTGGCGAATTGTGTTCTTACTGCATCACCACACGGGAACAATTTTTTTAATCATATCAATAATTATTCATTTAATTTAATTAGAAAAAAACGTGTAATTAATAATTATGATAATGTCCACAAATCTTTTAACTTCAACTTTTTTTTTAGATTTTATTGCTTTGTACAACATGCTTTGTGAGTACTAGAATTGGTTAAACTAAATTTACTATCATGGACCGCCTATCGTAATGACTAGACACCGAGTGACGAAAGGTGCTGGTCGTACGGCGTGACTTTAATGAGCTCTGATTTTAAAGTTTGCATTATATGTGAAAATTTTCTCATGCCGCCCTAGCCGAGGCCGCGGATGACGTGACCGGGGATTAGTCCGTCACCCGCCGGGAGGCTGACCGCGTGAGGAAAGACCGACGTCCTCCCCGAGGGGGGGACGTCGGTCGATGGGAGGATACCCCAATAGGAGGTATTCCGTCGGGCCGACCACTGATGTCAAGTAACCCTGCTCCGGTGGTCGGCCCAACGACGAAGGCGACATGGTTTTCGGGTGGGTTGCGGGAGTTGCGTGCTTAAGCACTCTGTCGCCCCGGACGGAATGGTGCGGAGGCGCGCCGACCGCAGCCCAACCACAAAAAAAAAAAAAAAATGTGAAAATTTTCACGCTAATTTTCTTCATTCTCGTTGTAATCTTGTGTGATACGTATGTTAACTTAACCAAAAAGCCTTTGTTAGCCATTTGAATATCTAATATGTATGTTAATTTTGAACGTTAAGTCTTTTTATCAAACCTCATAAAAGATTATGATTTTACCTCAGGTTTAGTTAAACCATTCTGAAATTTAAGGTAACTGCTAAATTATATTATTATTAGAAAGTTGAAGGCTTTGTTTGTTTCAAAACGCTAATGTCAGGCACTATTCTGAATTATTTTTCTTTTAGGTTTAATTAAAACTTTAGTATTTTTTTTTTGTCTTAGATAGCCTATTTACGGAAAAGGTATTTTTATATATAAAAGCCTCGTACCCCAATGTTCTTTTGCTAATCTGCGAATTGCTTAACAAATTTTAATAAATCTACTAATAATTATTGTAATAATGACCATTACTATTTTGGTTCAATACTAGGTAGTATTCTTTTCGGTGTGGTAACGGAGTAAGAATACAATTCAACACTCTCTATCTTGCCCGTGGATGTTGTAAAAGACGACTAAGGGATATAATACGCATATAACATCTATGCAAGAGAAGAAAAACTCGAAATAGAACCCTATACCAACCTGTCTGACCAGCATGGTATACATAGTAAGGTCAATTTTCCTCCTATTGTGGCTCAAGCCCAACAGTGGGACGTTGGGACGTGTGCGAGTTGAAGTAGGTAAGTAATTAACTTACTTCTGTCTCTTTTATATTATATGTATTTCACATAAAATAAAAGAGATAAAAGTATTGGACTTTCTGTTTGCCTTTAAATTTCTCTCCATACGCGATTTTATGATAGAGATCAATCCCAATAATTAGGTCAGCTTAAAGAGCGAATTAAATAAGTCTAAAATAAAAATGAGTGTTTTTTTTTCATTTAATTATAAGCCCTATTACTGGTTTATATAATACCAGTAACAGAACGTAATTTGTAAAGCGTAATTTGTATCTTTTAATTAAGCCAAGATTAAGATTATACAAGCTTATAGCCTGTTTAGTGTAGTGATGACGTAAGAACCACCACTTCTTTTTCTGCGAGTTTAATAAAATACGACTAAGGCATGTAGACAATGTATATGATGATGATGATGTGATGTATTTAAAAAGAAAAACCGACTAAGAGCGAATCGGAGTCGAGCACGAAAAATTGCGTTTGTTGTATAGGAGCCCCCTTAAATATTTATTTTATTTTTAGTATTTTTTATTATAGCGACAACAGAAATACATAAATTGTAAAAATTTCAACTGTTTACATATCGCAGTTCTTGAGATACAGCCTGGTGACAAGGGTTGCCAACATTTCTTCGACGAATTAAAGTATTTTTCAAAATAAGCTATAAAAAAATAGTACACTTCTAATAAATATAGTATTTTATGGAAAAATGTTTAGTTGCGAATTTGCACATGGCAAATACACAAGCATTTTATTTAAATTTTTTAAGTTATTATCTGCTTTACCACGAGTTGCTATAGTGGATATCTACATTTATACATTAAGAAAGAAGAGTACCAACCTAAAAAATCTCTTAAAAATAACAACTGGGCCAGACCCTGGATTTCGGTGTTGAAATTATAGTATTTTTGCGTACTATATATTACTTCAATATATAGTACGCAGACCTGAAATATAGTACAATACTATGTATTATAGTACGGTTGGCAACCCTACTGGTGACAGACAGACGGACTTGTTTTTAATCATAAATTTATTAGTATGATAATTCACAAATAATTTTATACCTACTTATGTTATACCACTGCTTATTTCGGATTTTTCATATGCGTCACAATTTTTATATTATGTCTACAGCAATAAAACAGGTTCAGACATTTTTACGATGCAATAGATATATTTAAAGGTCGCATCAGTTCTGAAATGTTCTCATGTAACAATTTCAAATATAATATAGAGGTATTTCTAGTTGATTTAATATATTAAATTCTATATATTTACATATTTAAGAGCAAGTTCTTGATTTCAGACATGTTTATTTGCACAAAGTAATACATTCATCGTAAACAAAAAAGGAATTACTGTGTAATATTTTTAATTTTCCGTGTGATGACGGAGTAAGAATACAATTCACCACTCCTTATCTTGACCGTAGATGTCATAAAAGACGACTAAGGGTTATACATACATAACATTTGTGCAGGAGAAGGAAAACTCGAAATGAAACCCTATACCAAGGTGTCTGACTAGCATGGTATAGTAGGTCAAATTCCCTCCCATTGTGGAGGAGGCCCGAGCCTAACAGTGGGACCTATGTGGGATGCGATGATAATGATTCTTTAATAATAGGCTCACGCTCTCCGTATGGTGACGATATAAGAATACAATTCACCACCCGTATCCTGCCCATGATTGTCATGAAAGACGACTATGGGATATAATATGCATATAGCATCTATGCAAGAGAAAGACTTTTCGAAAGAAAACTCTATACCAACATGTCTGACCAGCATTATCTAATTTCTTCATATTGTTGAGTAGGCTCGAGCCTAGCAGTAGGACGTATATAAACTGAAATGATGATCATGACGATTTTTAACCAGCAACCCGCCCTCGCTTCGCTTCGGCTTTAGTCGTTTTACCCGCGTAGTTCCCGTTCCCATGGGAATACCGGGATAAAATATAGCCTAGTTTACGCCCTGATATTATAGCTTTCCATTGGTGAAAGAATTTTTGAAGTCGGTCTAGCCGTTTTGAAGATTACCCGGAACAAACAGACAGACAGACAGACAAACAGACAGACAAAAAAAAATAAAGTGATTTTTAGGCATGTTTATAGTGTAAATAACCATATGAGCATGAAAAAAGCCTATTATTTTGACATTACAAACAGATACGCCAATTTTATTTATTGGTGTAGATGACGCTAAATGTATCCGTCGATAAAGGAGCACGGACTAAATTTATAGAGATATTGTTCATCATTACAACTTATATACGTCCCACTATTAGCCTCGAGCTAGGGATGGCGAACTGAAATCGATTAATCGAAGAATCGATTTTTCGTGCCCAAAAAATCGATTTTATAAATGGATACGAAGCACTGAATCGATACTTTACCCTAGAGAATTGCCGTTCGATTTTTTCATGTTAATATTTCATACTATATTATAAGAGTAATAACACTTACGGATTTCCTAAAAAAAAAGCTCATCACATATTTAAAAAAAAAGACTCCAGATTACATTTTTTTTGTAAATCGATTCCTTGAACGACAATATGAATCGATTCAAAAATCGATCTTTTTCAGAAAGAGCGTCCATCCTTACCTCGAGCCTCCTCCACAATAGGAGGGACTTTACTGTACCATGCTAGTCAGACCGGTTGGTATAGGCTTTTATTACAGGTTTTTTTTTCTCTTGCATAGGTGTGATGTGCGTATTAAATCCCTTATGGCCGGTTTCTGAGGTACTTTTAACCAGAGTTTAACCGTTCGATAGCGCTATCGGTTCAATAACTTGTCGAATTGCGTTTCTGAACCCAACATCAAACGACAAACCAAAGTTAAACTTGGTTTAACTTAACCGACCAAAAAGGGACGTTTATCGATTCGATAAGTATTGTTTGAAGTTCTGACAGAACTAACCTAAAACCATTTTGTGATTTTTGTTTAGGTTATTTTTGGATTTTCATTTTGTAATAATATGTTAGTCAATAATAGCTATACATATTTATGAATACCAGTAGTTCATCGGAGTTTGATGCGGCAATTCTGGAGGTTATTTTTATTATGTCCATATCTTTAAACCTAACAAATCGCAGAAATACATTCGGAATGGTCACAAATGAAGAATTTAAAGTGAGCTAGGTATCGCTTTCACAAAGGTAGCGTGGTGTATCTTTGTGAAATATTCCACCACACCCGCTCCTGTTGCTAATAGTAAATTCACTCTATCCGTGTTGAACCAAATTTTTATTCCCTTTCGTTTCCATGCTACAGTTTATTTCCAAAAAGGTTGTTATTCGGGACGACATTTTGACGACATAAACAAAACAGCATGCACAAACAAAACAAAAAGTTTTTATTATTGTAATGTAACTATTTGACAATGCTGTCGCTCATTCATACGTCCGTTGAGTTGTAAGGAATTAACTTATTTAATAATTAAAACATTGTTAATACACATATTTACTTTCTTAAACTTATTTATATTAATAACATTGGTAATAAAGATGAAATAAAATGAAAAAAACAATTGTAAACTCAGTCTTGTTAAGAGCCCCATCAAGTGACAATTTAAGAAACCAGTTATCGGTTTCATAGTTATTTGACAGCACGTGGGGTATTCAGAAATGCAACGTAAGTTATCGAGCGTTTATCTTACGCTTAACTTTATTGAACCAATAGCTATTGACAGTTTAACTGAGGATCTCAGAAACCGGCCATAAGTCGTCTTATACGACATCCAGTGGCAAGATAGTGAGTGGTGAATTGTATTCTTACTCCACCTCCACACGGAAGCGATAGTGTTTACTTTTGTTATACTCGTATTTTAACTATTTTGCATCCTACTAATATTATAAATGCGAAAGTTTGTGAGTATGTGAGGATGTGAAGATGTTTTTTTTTTTTTTATGCAAACGGTGGCAAACGAGCAAACAGTACAACCTGATGGTAAGTGTTGCTGCCGCTCATGGACCTTTACAAGGCCGTTGCCTACCGCCAAGGGAGTGTGAATGCGTGCATTGAGGCTCGGTGATACCAAGGGCACCACCAAAACCCTCCACACGCAATCACCCTCAGAAAGTTGGGCTTGTTGTGAAGATGTTTATTGCTCTTTCACGCAAAAACTACTTAATGGAATTTGATGAAACTTCACAACAACATAGCTTACATATCAGAATAATACATAGGCTATAATTTATCCCTACCGGATATATATATATTCCCACGGGAAGAGTATTACGGGTGAAACCGCAGGGCGCTGCTAGTATATTTTGTACTAATGACACGCTCCAACTTCGCTTTACTTTTAGACGCTTTGGCCCTCATTTCAGATCTCCAATATCTTCTAAGATATTACGATACGCTACTTCGGTCTATGATGCCTCGGGTACTCGGCAAAATTTTATAGGCATTTTCTAAGAGGCAGAACAGCCTAAGTTATTCCTTCTAGCTTGATGTGTTAAAAAATAAATATTAAAATTGTTCCAGCCATTTTGAAGATTACTCGAAACAAACTGATAGATAAAAAATGTTTGAACAACATAGGCATCGCGCAAGTGACCGTGTGAGCATGAAAATATTACCTACTATTTTGATTACAAACAGCCATTTGAATTTTATTTATTTACCAACAACCCGCCCTCGCTTCGTTTCGGTTTCAGTGGCCTTACCCGCGTGGTTCTCAATCCCGTGGGAATACCGGGATAAAATATAGCCTAGTTTACTCCCTGATATTATAGCTTTCCATTGGTGAAAGAATTTTTGAAATCGGTCCAGCCGTTTTGAAGATTACCCGGAACAAACAGACAGACAGACAAAAAAATATATAGTGTATTTTAGGCATATGTATAGTGCAAATAACCGTGTGAGCATGAAAAAAGCCTATTATTTTGACATTACAAACAGACACTCCAATTTTATTTATTGGTATAGATGAAAAAAAAAATGTTTTATAAAACTAAAAACACTAGCATAATATATATTGTCCGCCATCATATACCTACTAAAACATCCTGGTATTCCTTTCTATTTACCTATTACTAAGGGTAAGGGTGAGGTAATATATTATAAAAGTAGACAATGAAGATATTGAATATGTTAAAAACTATACATACTTACGGCAATTAAGAGACCGGACAGACAGAAATAGAAAGCAGAGTGGCCTGTACTTGGAAAAGATACTGGTCCCTTAAGGAGGTATTTAAAAGCAAACACTTTCCTATGACAGTCAAGAAAAAAGTGTTTAATTCTTGCATCTTGCCATGTCTTACGTATGGGTGCCAACATGGGCATTGACTCAAAAACATCTTTTAAAACTAAGATCGTGTCAAAGGGGAATTGAAAGGAGTATATTGGGCGTGACGCTAAAAGACCGCAAAAGAGCAGCAGACATTAGATCTACAACAAAAGTGGAAGACGTACTAAAGAAAATAAGACGATTTACATGGCGATGGACAGGACATATGACAAGGGAAAGCAGAATGAAATGGACTAAAATTATAACAGAATGGCAGCCACGTGATGGCAAAAGAAAAAGAGGCAAACCAGTTAAAAGATTGGCAGACGATATAATCTTGATCGGAAGGACAACCTGGTCTAGAAAAGCTACCAATAGAGAAGAATGGAAGCAGCTGGAAGAGGCGTATGTGTCACTAGACACGCTGACTACTGAATCGGGAAACCCGATGTATTAGATTTAAGTTAAAACAATTTGCTACTGTATGTAAAATCATTGTTTAGTATCAGCAATAAACGCTAATAATAATAAATATAATAAAGGGTGTCCATTTTTTAAAGATTTCAAGTTTTTTTTTCGTAATGAAAAAAAATATAAGGTCAACCCTTATATTTTTTCTTTTTTTTCTCGAGCAGTCAAAAGTAGGCCCCACCTGCTGGTGCCCGTTTATCGTTGAATTTTGGGACACGTTGTATAAATTTCTAGCGTACGTATGTATGTCACTGAACTCCTCCTAAACGGCTGGACAGATGTTGACGAAATTTTTTATTAGTGTTCAAGGGGATTCGAGGATGGTTTAGATTCGCAATTTGACCCGGTAGGTACCCGCTGTTCGGGCAGGACAATAATATTTTTTTTTTTTTTTTTGTGGGTGGGCTGCGGTCTGTGCGCCTCCGCACCACTCCGTCCGGGGCGACAGAGGAGCTTAAGCACGCAACTCCCGCAACCCACCCGAAAACCACGTCGCCTTCGTCGTTGGGCCGACCACCCGAGCAGAGTTAACTTGTCGTCAGTGGTCGGCCCGACGGAATACTCCCTACAATAATAATAAAGGGTGAGGGTAACTTTTGCCCTTGTAGATTCTTTCATCTTCACACTAATTTCTCCACCACTAGTAGATCGGCCGCCACTTGTAGCCACGTAGTTGGTTTTGTATGGATTTTTTAAAGGTAGTTTAACAAAATATGCAGCTAAAACAAACATATGCCGGCACTCAAACCTGTATGTCATTGATTTAACAAAATATACAATTAATAAGTATAATAATAATCAAATGGACAATAAATATTAATGGACTGCACAAATTGTCCTACATGGGTTCGAATATATTACTCGCTACAGATTAGAATATAACCACTTCGTCACCTGTTGTAAACATCTTTCAACTACTAAGATCCAAATATTTTGTTGGCTTCTTAAAAGTACTAAACAGATAAAAAATCGGCCATGACTTTTATATGGAGTCATAAGGGAGGGGCTTTTATCGAAGTAGGTTAAAAATTCATGTTCCATTAGTAGCTGCGAACAATATTACAAAAACCCAGTTTCCAGTTCAGCCTTTCATGCAAAATAGGGAAAGAGGGAATGTTTGAAGCGAGTCGAGCGCATTGTTTTCGCAAGAATCCTAATTTGCAGCTGTAGATTTCGAGTAGTTTTATTTTTCATTCGCTTTTTATACTTTGAGATGGCGCTGGACGTTTCTTTTGTACAGTTTTTGAATTAATTGTCAAGCTTTTAATTTAGCATTGTATACCAGCTTTGTAGTTGTTTATTAAATATTAATGTTGATTATTCCGTGTGGTGATCGAGTAATAATACAATGAATAGGTAAGATAGGGAGTGGTGAACTACTCCCTATCTTACCTGTGGATGTCGTAAAGGACGACTTAGGGATTAAATACAGCATATAACAGTAGAAAAACTTGATTAATATAATAATTAATATTCATCATTTCATCTTGAATGTACTACTGTTGAGCTCGCACAAATTGATCTACTATACCAAGCTGGTCAGACAGGTTGGTATAGGGTTTTATTTCGAGTTTTGCTTCTCTTGCTTTGATGTTATATGCGCATTACATCCCTTAGTCGTATTTTACGACATCCACGGCCAAGATAGGGAGTGGTGAATTGTATTCTTACTCCGTCACCTCACGGAAAATAGATTTGTTAAGTTTAAATGAATAAGTTGAGATGATACATAACTAAATGTAACCAAAAGCAATGATTTTTTATCATATAATTTTTTCTGTACTGAATGAATATATCCATAATGTGAGTCACAATATGATGACTGTCTGTAGTGGGTAGATAAAATCTCTGTAATAACGATGACTTGTTGGACGTGAGACAGCTTAAACGCTGAAAGGTGTGCGATAGATCAGGTAATCAAAATTGCGATAAAATCTGTTTTATTTCAAAACATCATAATGACCTTTCTAAATATATTTGTACTATATCTTAAACTATTTAATAATAATTTAATGACTAATAATTTTGTATCGTGGCCTCTGAGATATTTTTTTTAATCTTTGTAGTATAGTCACTTTCTGATCAGATTGTAGAATTGTTAGGTTTGAATTAATAATTTGTCTTAGTATATTTCTTTAGATACAGTAATTTTTTGTCTTTTTATTCTCTCTCTTGTCAAAAAACAAAGACGTGATCATTATGTAGTTTCGCACAGAGACTTAAACAATTAACAAGGTCAGTAATGAACATACATGCACAAATTTGAAAACCACTCTCCTTTAGTGGCGTTGTGCATTCCTGATAAACTTGATAAGTTGTTATTATAATAATTTCTTTCATCTGGAAGTAGCTTATGCCCAGCAGTGGGTATACAGGCGATATAGTGGGTATACAGGCGATATAGTGGGTATACATGGGAATAACAGAGATATTTAAAAAAATCAATCGACCCGATTTACTTTTGCAAGATACTTCCACCTACTCCACCAAATGATCTGGTTTTAATAATTATCATCTCAGCTCATATACGTCCCACTGCTGGGCTCGAGCCTTCACCATAATAGGGAGGAAATTCATCCATTATACCACTCTGACCAGACAGGTTGCTATAAAGTTGTATGGGATTATTAAGGTTTTATAAGAGTTTTCCTTCTCTTGCATATTATAGGCATATCACATCCCTTGGTCGTCTTTTACGACACCCACGGCAAACTTAGTTAATCTTATATCTTTAAACTAGCAATTCTTGTATATATATATATATATATATATATTCAGGATCTCGGAAACGGCTCCAACGATTTTGTTGAAACTTGGCATACTAGAGGATTCGGGTCCAAAAAATCGAGCTAGCCAGGTTTTATTTATAGAAAATGTTGTTTTGTTCGTGTTTTTAGTAAAACAATATGACAATGACATTAAATTTTAAAAGAATATGAATTCAAATTTCGTTGTCAACGTCATGAGTTACAATAGCTCAGTTGGAGAGACTGCCGGTTTTAATTTTGGGTTATGTGGCATTCCAACAGCGTCGGTTCGAATCTTGGTATTATTATTACTCTCTTTTTGTAATTTTTTTATATCATTTTCATTATTTATTTTTTATTAATATATATCTAAATAAATTCGACAAAAATATTCCGAGCGAAGCTCGGTCAACCCGATATTAATATATATATATATATATATATATCAGGATCTCGGAAACGGCTTCAACGATTTTAATGAAATTTGGCATACTAGAGGTCTCAGGGCCAATAAATCGATTTAGCTAGATTTTATTTATAGAAAATGTTCTTTTGTCGGTGTTTTTAGCTAATCAATACAATGACATAAAATGTTATTGACATTCTCTCAATACGAATTTCACCGTCGCTGTCAAGAGCGACAATAGCTCAGTTGGGAAGTTGTCCAGTTGTTTTGTTTTGGCATTCAAACAGCGTGGGATCGAATCTCGGTGTTATTATTATTCTCTTTTTGTAATTTTTTGATATTTTTCATTATTTCATCATTTTATTTTTTATTAATAAAAAACCATATATTATACATAATTAGTAATATTAAAATAAATATCAATAAATAAAAGTAAAATAAATTAATTGCCACGGTTTTTACTCTGACTTATTGTTTCGATTATATAAACATGCGCCTTTTGGTGGTGAGGTCCTGGATTCCCAGTTTGAGCAGATAACTTTAGGGTTATACAAGTATTTTTCAAGAAAAAGGTTTTACGTAACAAAAAAAATCGTCAAAATGTTTTTGGTAAATGGCTTTGATACGTTGAATTAAGAATAATTTTGCAAAACATAGGTATGTTACACCTCGCGCGTGAGGGTGACGCTTCGGCAACACTGTCTTGATGCCGGGGCGTCGAATGAGGCGGTACCCGAAAGGAGAAGGTAGATAAATATATTTGACCCTAGCCAAGGCCGCGGGTGACTGCACCGTGGAATAGTCCGTCATGCGCAGAGAGGCTGACCGCGTAAGGGCGACCGACGTCCCCGCAGGGGCGTTAGAGAGGGAGGGTATTCGAAAGGGTATCCCACCGGGCTGGTCACGGATGTCAAGGAATCGATACCAGTGGTCGGCCCAATGGCGATGGGGAGGGAATACGCCGGGTTATGGGGCCGCAAGCCTTTCATCCGTCACCCCGGGCAGATTGGGCGGAGTGTGTCCAGACCTACCACAAACAAAAAAAAATGTTACACCTCTATTTACCTCTGAATGAACAAAGACGAATGGTTAAGAAATTTTAGACACTTTCATATATAAGGTACTAGCAACCCGCCCTCGCTCCGCTTCGGTTTCAATCATCTTACCCGCCTAGTTCCCTTAGAAGGTAAAAATTGACAAATGCTGTTTATTCATTTTTACTAAACAATATTTGCCGTGTGGTGACGGAATAAGAATACAATTCACTACTCCCTCTCTTGCGCGTGGCTGTCGTAGGAGACAACTAAAGGATTATAATATGCATACAACATATATGCAAGAGAAGAAAAACTCGAAACTAAAACCTATGCCAACAAGTTTGACCATCGTGGTATAGTAGGTCAATTATGCCTCTCATTTATGGGTTTTATGCAAAATTTAAATAAAATCGATGAAGAGTTATTTTCTCCTCATACAAACTTTGCTACTGCCGTTTCCTTCTTAGGGATTGAATTCCAAAAAATCCTTTCTTATTGGGTCCATAGGTCACAAAATGAAATTACGTTTCAAATTGCATGTTTTTAGCTTCAGTAGTAGGTATAAGTTTAACTCGGCGTTGATGAGTCAGACAACCAACTTCTTTATACCTATTAAAACCCGTTTTTTTTTTTTTTTTGGAGTGGGCTGCGGTTGGCGCGCCTCCGCATCGCTCCGTCCGGGGCGACAGAGGGGCTTAAGCACGCAACACCCGCAACGCACCTGAACACCACGTCGCCTTCGTCGTTGGGCCAACCACTGGAGCAGGGTTACTTGTCATCAGTGGTCTGACGGAATACCCCCTGCCCGGGGCACCCTCCCATCGACCGACGTCCCCCCGTCGGGGAGGACGTTGGTCTTTCCTCACGCGGTCGGCCTCTCGGCGGGTGACGGACTAATCCCCGGTCACGTCACCCGCGGTCGCGGCTAGGGCGGCATGGCACGCAGGTAATCCCGCCTGCGCCGCCCCAGTCGCCGGCGGCGGGTCGCATCATCGAGGCTGTGCTCCTCGCGCTCGCGACCCGCCGCCTCCTTCTGCGAGATAACTGCCTCGCAGAAGGCTGCGACCGCGTCCCAATTCCTGATGCTGCCAAGCATCTCCCTAGCGATGGTCGGCAGCGTCAGGTCGGCACCGATGATTGCGACGAGTTCACGGCGCGGCTCTGCCCAAGCGGCACAGACCTCGAGCGTATGCTGCGCCGTGTCCTCGTCGCAATCGCAGTGGTGGCAGGACGGAGTTACCTATTTAAACCCTTAGAGGATGAAAATTAAAAAGTGTTGAAACACGTGTTTATTTATTTTTATTAAAGAGTGTTTGTGGAGAATTGCATGAAAATCGATGAAGATTTTTTATTCTCGCCATATAAACTTTACTACTGCGATTTACCCCTTAGGGGTTGAATTTCGGCGGCGGATCGTCTGCGCGTGGAGCGCAGCCTCGATGAGGAGATCCGCCGCCGGCGACTGGGGCGGCGCAGGCGCAACTATCTGCGCCTCATGCCGCCCTAGCCGAGGCCGCGGGTGACGTGACCGGGGATTAGTCCGTCACCCGCCGAGAGGCCGACCGCGTGAGGAAAGACCGACGTCCTCCCCGAGGGGGGGACGTCGGTCGATGGGAGGGTACCCCGCGTAGGGGGTATTCCGTCGGGCCGACCACTGACGACAAGTAAACCTGCTCCGGTGGTCGGCCCAATGACGAAGGCGAGGTGGTTTTCGGGTGGGTTGCGGGAGTTGCGTGCTTAAGCCCCTCTGTCGCCCCGGACGGAGTGGTGCGGAGGCGCGCCGACCGCGACCCACCCAAAAAAAAAAAAAAAAAAAAAAAAAAAAATGGGGGTTGAATTTCGAAAAATCCTTTCTTAGTTAGTTTCTACGTCACGCAAAGAAACTAATGTCAAGATTTCATTATTCTGGCTTCAGTAGTTCCGCCTCTCTGCGGATCTTAGAAAATATTGTCCTGTGTGAAAATCCAACTCATGACACTTGACACCTTAGGTTGCTAGCTTAATCAGCATCCTTGCAATCATTAAAAGCAGTCGCTAGAATACTTCGAATACCCTTCTACTTCCGAATAAACTTACCGTAAATGAAACATTTTCTTTCTCTCATACTTTGTTTAAACAAAATATGAAAACTGGTTGGCGAAATTTAATTTGATTTATCTTATGAACGCTTAAGTCTTCTTTAAGACGCGGGGAAGTTATTAATGCCGCTATGTTTACTTAAGATATAACGAACTGATGTAATTAAACTTAGAAAATATTGTTAGGAAATTACTTCATTTCCATCATTACTTTGAATTATTCTCAATTATATTAGGATCGATTTATTAGTCGTTGACGTCGGTGTTTCGTTAGAATATGCATTATTTGACCTAGCGACTCTTGAGAATTATTGACCAGTTAACATCTCGATTTAAAACTCTTAGTCGCCTTATACGACACCCATCAGTTGATACCACACAGCGCAAATCCCAGAATCTACCTTAGTATATTATGATGATACTTTTTAGTAAGAAATAGATTTTATTTCGTCATCATCTCAACTCATTAATGTCCTACAGATGGTATCGAACCACATACAAAATAGGAGATAATTAACCTACTACGCTGATCAAAATTTTTGGTATAGAATTATATTTGGATATTTGGTTTTCTTGCATTGATGTTACATGCACATTAAACCCCTTAGTCGTCTTTTACGATACCCATGATGAACTGAAATAGAAATCTATTCATTCTATACACAAGAGAAAATTAAAAGGTAGATTTTCTTTTTAGTGTGATAAATAAATTTAATAGCAGTCCACAACATCTGTATGTTCTTTGTGTCTATTAAAAATATTGTATTCATCCAAGCCATACTTGAGAGGCCCCGTCCTTAACAATAGCAGGCATACTGAAATTCAGCATTTAACATGCTAGGTTATTTACAAAAACTTGATTGCAAGCGATAAATGATTGGCAGGCGTGGGACTTGAACCCGCATCTATTGGAAATCTAGACCAGCGTAGAGCAGACAGGACGATATAAAGTCCTTACTAGTCTTTTACATCACCCACAAGCAATATAATATTATACTAGCAACCCGCCCTCGCTTCGCTTTCATTCAACTTACCCCCGTAGTAGCCGTTCCCGTGGGAATACCGGGATAAAATATAGCCCAAGTTACTCCTTATATAGACAGTTACGTGGTAGTAAAATATTATCGAAATCCGTCCAGCCGTTTTGAAAATTACCCAAAACAAACAGACAGACAAACATTTTTTCAACCGGCTTTTAGGCATAGGTATCGTGCAAATAACCGTGTGAGCATGAAAAACCCAATTATTTTGACATTACAAACAGACGCTTCAATTTTATTTATTTGTATCGATTATATTCGTAAGCGCCACCACACAGCAATCGAAGGAAAGTCAGCTACGGTTATAATCTAATGTTGGTTTAAGAATATAACATGTTGCCACCCCTTACTTTCTCGTGAAAGTCGTAAAAACCGACCGCGAAGCCAAAAAGTTGAACAGGAATACAATAAGGAATACAATGTAACACCAAATGGGATCACCAACCCGCCTGCGAACGGTTATGGCATTATCTTCCCCCTTCATTCGGCCCATTTCCAAAAGCGGACATCGACAAAGAGAGACGAAGAAATTAATAGAGTTTGTTGTTTGAAATAGAAGTATTTTTATAGATTTTATCGTGTCTGTATTTCGTTTTTTAATTCCTGGCGTTTCGAACACTTTACAACGTTTATAGTCACGAAAGGACTAAGGCCTTTCACGTCCAACAAGTCATTACTATTACAGAAAATTTAAATCTATCCGCTAGAGTATTATAGTCCATAAAATATAGCTTGATCTCGGTGACAGATGTCAATGAAATCAACGAAGTAAGTTTGAACGAGCGACATGTTTAGAATTTCATTTTGTATCAAACATATTTTCATTCTTTTCATGCCAGTTTTATTGCAACTGATTTGCAATATATTATAAGTATAAAAATTTTAATATTCATACTTAAAATGTACCTCGTAAGTACTGAAATACCTAGTAAACATTTTACATATAAAAGACGCTTACGCACGTTGTACGTGCGTAAGCGTCTTTTATATGTCATACTGGACATGGTCATACTGGACTGAAAATAAAAAAGAGATGGGACAGTTGATATACGTAAATCGATAACCGATCTTTATTAAATTATTCATAAAAGAAATAAACCCAATACAGTGCCTGTATAAAACTTTCAACATATTTTTACAATTAAAACAGACAGTTACATTATAAAATATATAAATTGAATTAATTAAACATTAAAAAACTACTTTTTGTCTCAGAGTAAATGATAATATTATATACGTTTTATTGTCTATAAACTAGACATATTTATTTATAAAACAGTCGTGATTGACTGATCTAACGACTGTCCCTATTTTGGCAAAAAATGATAAATGTTCTAGGAGGAACGCTCCAGTGATGACGATAATAGTGACCTAGACCTTGATTGTCTTGACCTTTTGAATAATTAAAACAGTCAAAAAACAGTTTTGTTTGAAATAAATTCAAAAAGATTTTCATTGATTGTACTTTAATTATAATAGAAAATCACAATTATAAAAATATAGTTTTATCGTTAAAAACTACGGACTTTATCGTAAGCTTGACAGCACTAGGGACAACTGTCACAGAGATCATCTGGGGGCACGGCAGTGCCCCCGCTAAGTCGAGCAAAAAAAAAGTCTGGCAAAACACAAAACTGCCGTAACATACTTTTCTCGAAGCCATTCAGGCCATTTTAGACCCCCTATAACATCGTTGTTAATAAAGCTAGAAACCTGAATTTTTAGTATCCCAGTAGGCATTGTATACACATTGTGTATTTCAAATTTCATTCAATTTGAACCAATACTTTAAGAATTATAAATAGTCAAAATTTCGTACTTTTGTCACTCATTGACTGACTGACCGATCATCAATATTAAAGAGGCACTTCTAGCAGACATAGAAGCTTCAAATTTAGAATACAATTAGTGTTTAGTGTATAAATGAAGGAAAAATTATGAAACATTGTAATTTTCATCCAGGTTCCAAGATACACTAACTGCATAAATAATTTTGTAAACTCATATAAATATATAAGATTACAAAGTTACATTTGCAGTTAATGAAATGTAACTTTGTAAAAAATAAGTATACATTTGTCGCCATCATTGCTTTTCTATGGGAATCGTAACAACCGGCTAAAGACTGTACAGATGACGTAGTGATTAAGATACCAACGTACCGTGCTAGTGTCGCGGGTTCGAATCCCATGCAATCGCACTATGTTTAGTACAATTTAATATAATATGTATTACTTGTGAAGTACATTGTGTTTTGATGCGATTGCCAAGTCATTCTGTTTATTTAAAACATAAAAGATGTTTAATATTGATATAGTCACTATAAGAAGTTGTTAGGTTAGCTATTTACGTAATAACTTAAGAAGAAAGGTGCCTTAAGCAGGGACTGAATGAGTTAAACGACTTGGAATAACATAGATCTCACCACTTTTTATGGTAGAAGAACTCAGTTGCGAGGCTTGGCTTTCTTTTACAAGGTTTGTTTTTTATGGTATTCTATATTTTATGGACTATAGTTATTAAATTTAAACTTCAGGAATTCAAAAGTCATATAATAAATGTCAAAAGTCATATAAATAAAAATGTGTTTTTGAATAAATAAATGCCTACCATAAATTACATGAGCTTATCATATCCTAAAAAAGTATCGTATTCGGTGAAGTAATGACGTGTCAAACTAGAGAAAAGTGTTTATGGAACAAGAGTATATGGAGTGACATTTTTCCTTATCAGGATTTATAAAGGGCAAACTCAACGTCTAATACATCATACATGTAATAAAGTTAGTTCGCGTGTAAAACAGTAAAAATCATCTGAAATCGTAAACAAAACACAAATTCCCATGATGTCATGTTTGGATGTAAAACTCGAAATATCGTCAGTCAGGGTTTTAAGTGTATATAATCTTAATAACTCCACAACATGATTTCGCTGTCATTATCAGGCCCGCCGTAAGTGGGCGGTACGTCCAGGGGGGCGGCAAATCAAGCCACTCATCTCGTAATTCATTTCATAATATCCACCGTACCTTAAGTATAAGAAATGTCATCGCATGGTAAAAATGGACCGATTGGCGTTAACACCGCCATCCGTTAAAACTAGGATGCTATACCAAATGTTCGTCTGTCAACAGCCAGCACTTACGCAGGGTCGGTGGTTCCGATCTGTCGGACGCCCAGTTCGATTTCAGAAAGGGGCGTTCGACGATCGCGGCCTTGCTGTGCATAAGGGCCATAGTCATGAAGGCAGTCACCAGCGCAGCGTCCTCTACGTGAACCGAATAGGGGCTGTACGGACGCCCATGTCCTGCAGTGTTCCGCATCCCATACCATGTGACATGGCCAGGGATTAGTCCGTCACCCACGGAGAGGCTGACCGCACGACGGCGACCGACGTTCTGGAACGGGAACGTCGAGAGGAGAGGGTACTCCCTTGGGGTATTCCATCGGGTCGACCACTGAAGACAAGGAACTCGATTCCGGTGGTCAGCCCAACGACGAAGGCTATGGGTGCAATACGGGGCCGCGCGCCGCCTCTCTGTCGCCCCCGTCGGAGCCGGGCGGCGGGTGCGTTAACCGTAGCCCACTCCAAAAAAAAAATGCCGACTCTTTAAAATATCGGCTACAACTGGACGATGAGAGGTAGCCTTCGGTTGGGCGTAATTTAGTACGCTCGTTACAGGACGCTAGAAGAGGCGGCATGCCTGGCAACTCTCGACACTGATGAGATTTTCAGGCGGATCGAGGTGCTGGGGCTAGGATGGCCGTGAACTCGTCGCAATGCAATGAACTCGTGGCAATCATTGGTGCCGACTGACGCTGCCAACCCTCGCTAGGGAGATGCTGGACAGCGTCAGAAACTGGGATGCATTCACCACCTTCTGGGAGGCAGGCATCTCTCAGAAGGAGGCGGCGGAGCGAGCGCAAGAGGAACTCTTCTACGGTGACACGGTCCGCCGCCAGCGACTCGGGTGATGATGCCTGATGCCGCCCTATCCGAGGCCGCGGGTGGCTAAACCGGGAATTAGTCCGTCACCCGCAGAGAGGCTGACCGTGCGAGGGCGACCGCCGTCCTGGGTGGGGCGCTGGAAAGTGAGACCCGTCCTGCCATCACTACGATTGCGACGAAGACATGCCGCAGCACACACTCGAGGTCTCCGTGGCCTGCGCAGAGCAGCGCCGTGAACTCGTCGCAGTCATCAGTGCTGACTTGATGCTGCCGACAAGTGCTAGAACGATGCTCAACAAAGTCAAAACTAGGACGCGGTCGTCATGTCAAGGCCACGGAGCAAGTCTGGGAGCAATTCTTCTACCACGACACACTCCGCTACCAGCGCGTTGGGCGGCGCAGGTGTAAGTACTTGCGCTTGATGACGCCTTAGCCGAGGCCATGGATGACTGGACCGAGGAATAGTCCGTCACCCGCAGAAGGGCGTGAGGGCGACGCCCTGGCGGGCACCACTGCAATGTTGCTGGGGTGTCAAAGGGGACGGTATCCGAAAGGGTAACCCGTCGGGCCGGCCACGGATGTCACGGAGTCGGTACCAGTGGTTGACCCAATCGCAACAGAGAGGGAGTACGATAGGTTATGAGGTCGCAGGCCGCTCATCCGTCGTCCCGAACAGATTGGGCGCGGTGTGCCTTCCAAGAAAAAAAGGCGGCATAATGGGTATTACACGCGGGCGATGAAACAGCCAGTGGCGGGCCTGGTCATCATTATCATCTTGCTCTTATCCCAACTACTTGGGGTCGACGCAATATGTCATCGTCTTCCATACGGTTCTATCAGACGTCATCTCTGCACTCACTCCCAGGCTATCCATGTCATGCCTCACGCAGTCCATCCATCTTTTCCTCGGTCTTCCTTTACCCCTAAAGCCTTTAACATTAATACCCAAAACTTTTCTCACAACATTACTTTCATCCCGCCTCATCACATGTCCATACCATGTCAGTCTTTAACTTTTACGTCACTGGCACAACTTTCAAACTTCCTCGAATGTGTTCATTCCTCACTTTATCCATTTTTGTCACACCACACATCCATCTTAACATTCGCATCTCCGCTACATGTAGCCGTCTCTCATCCGTCGCTTTTGTCACCCAACATGCTGATCCATACAGTATGATTTCGCTGTAAAGAGTGTATATGTAATTACAAGATATCAGAATTTCTTTCAAGCCAGTGTTAATACATTGGATTAACACAATAACAATAATTAGCGGAATTATTTTTTGGCTTTGTTTGTATTAAACTAGCGATCCCGCTTCGTGGCGTTTCGGTTCCAGGCGCTTTGTTTGATTTTTTAAATCCCCATTATTTCCTAAGCCTTAAGTTCCAGTGCTGGATCGAGTATTTTATAGGGTTTTTCTGAGAGAGAAAACTCCTTTATACATACTCCTTTTTACTCCTTATATACAAAAGATAAAAATTTAAATAGTTTTTAGGCATAGATATCGTGCAAAGAACCCTCATTCATTCATCATTTCAGCCTATTGCCGTCCACTGCTGGACTTAGACGTTTTGCGGTCCTGTGCCGCGTGTGGTCTAAGTAATGGTCGGTAGATTTGGCAGTGATGCTTGCGATGAATTCACGACGCTGATCTACACTGGCTACACAGATATTTTCTTTTTTCATTGCAAACGGTGGCAAATGAACAAAGAGTACACATGATGGTAAGTGTTGCTGCCGCTCATGAACCTTTGCAATACCAGGTGCACAGCTAGACTGCTGCCAACCATGAAGAAAGTAAAGCGATTGTGAATATTTTTATATTGTAAACGGTGGCAAACGAGCAAACAGCATACCTGATGGTAAGTGTTGCTGCAGCTTATGGACGTTTGCTAAGCCGCTGCCTGCAATGAAGAAAGATAAGGCAGTGTGAATGCATGCCACACGCAAACGCCCTCATAAAATTGGGCTACCGCCTCTTTCACTCACCGAAGCACTGTAACAAATTGCTACTACTCGGACGGAGATTTTTTGAGAGAGTATGGTAATACCCCGGACGGCCCTACCCGCGGCTGTAGACACACAGCTATCATCAGTGTGGTCCTACCACTATTTCAATAAAAAAAGATCTCTAAAGTATGCCTGCTGTATCTTAGCTGGAACCACAATTGTGGGAGGGCTCCGTGTATTTCCACATACAAGTCTCACGGGAGGGTTCCGCCCAAAGCTCACGCTGCCTCGGTTGACATGGTACGGTATCTGCGTGTAGCATAAGCACCATGCCTTGCTACGAATGCCAGAAGAAAGTTTTAAGACAAGTGCTCAGAACTCATCCACACAGATGCACCGTACAGGGCCATTGATCAAACCAGCCTCGCGTACAGCCGTCAACATGTAACACCGCTCAACGAGCTGGGGAGTAATTTGATAAATATGCTCCTGAAAGCACCGTCGCCCGTCGAGTACTAAGCCCAAATATTTTATCTGATCCTCGATTGAGTGCAACCGAATTAACAGTGATTGCTGTGCTGATGGGTGTATAGTTACAAGGTCTATGAAACAGCAAATAATTCGTTTTATATAGAGCTACTCATTGAATCATCGTTTAGATACTAATTATGGCCAAATGTATCGCTTATTTAAATAAAGCTCAGCCCGAAGTGATGGACTCACTTCACCTCATCTTAGCTAATAAATCATACTGTCACCCGCACGAACTACCTCAGCTGGGAGCAGAACAAAATAGGCCTTAGCTCGATGTCCTCTGCGCGCTTCACGCAGAGACCACTTCGCCACTTTAAATAATCTGGAATCAGCCGCTTAAATATAGAAGCACCCCCTGATAATAGCACCTCTCTTATTTATTTATTTATTTGGTTCACCAACAGATTGTTTACATAGATACGTAACAATATACATATTAAAATACAAATGGCAATGTAACATCTAATTAAAGGTAAACACCACATGCACAATAAATATGATTTTTTGAGCAGACAGAAAACATAAAACTTTTAAGATTACCCTGCACCCTTTACGACATAACAGACAATATACACAAAGTGACACACATCCAACATACGCTGTCGCATAACATTCGGTTTATTTAAACTTATAAGCGCGTCATAACTTCATAGCTTTTTAGTACTATGAAGTATTTAAAAACCATCAGACAGACAGGCAGAAACTTGGCTTTTCACTCGAAACAGAGAGTCAGAGTGTACATCAATCACTCTCTTATATACCAGATTGGCAAACTATTAAATGACTTGACGACATCCAAATACACCGCCAACAGCACCTCTCCACTAGTGAGCGCCAACCTCGCTAACGTGCTGGCTGATGCGGGCAATCAAGGTTCTCTACACTAGCTTGCCATCCAGAGCAACACGGTGGGCGTGTAGAACCTTGAACACACTACATAGTTATCTGTGATTGTCCCTGCCACATATGATTTCTATGCGGACGAAGTCGCGGGCAAAAGCTAGTATAAAATACAACTCAATATAGTGAAGATATAAAAATACAATTCACCACTCCCTATCCAGCCCGTGTAGGTCATAAAAGACGAGTAAGGAATATAATAACCATATAACATCTATGCAAGAGAAGCAAAACGCGAAACAAAACCCTATACTCTCCTCTGACAAGCATGGTATAGTAAGATATTTTCCCTCCTATGTGGAGGAGGCTTTAGACCAGCAGTGAGACGTGTATGAGTTAAGGCAAGCTTATATAAAATCATTTACATTAGTATGATTAAATATACTTAAACAACTATAAGCTATATTTAAGATAGAATTGGCGATATTTAATAAAAACTCAAACGACATAAACTATATTAAATTCAACTTTGAAAACTGAACCACCATAAATAATTTAGCATTTATTGCTAATTAGTTATATCCTTACCGCAACTAGCTCTATCAAGCGGTATGAAAGAAAGAGAAGGTAGCATTTGACTTCACAATTCGCCTAGATTTTTACTTAAAGAGGACTTATTGTATGTAATGGATTGTTCAATTATGTCTTTTTAACTAAACTGACCAAGTTTAAAAGCCTACATATGCCATTTATATAACCAATTTTAATCATTTTAACGTGAAAAGATAAATTACTATCTTACATTATTACAAAGAAACAATGAAAATTGACGTACATATCAATGATTTCCACTAAAATAAATTGAAACATGCTCGTAAAAGTAACGTGTTCTTCCAATCTATTTTCTTTAATTAATTAAAGATTGATTAAAAGGTAATAAAAAATCGTAAAACACAATCAACAATTAAAAATAAATCAGCAAAAATTGCCTATAGAAAATGTTCAAAGAATGCGCTGCGGTTTTCTACAGAGGCTAGTTTTGGCTTTGTTGCGGATCTAAACTTTCATTCGTACAAATTTTCTGTTGAAAGGAAAATTGGCACTTAATATAATAAAATTATGATAAATGTTGATTGTTGTAACTTTAATGTTTTCTGATGTTTACGCGAGTATTACACATTTTAAATAAAATTACTACTACTACTACTTCGGGCAACGTCGGGCAGTCAAAAATCAAATACAAACGTGATAAAATTTGTAAAGTAGTTTTATTTAAAATGTTGTAACTTTTACAGAATGCATTACGATAAATGTTAAATTTTGTTCACATAAAATGTATGAATATGCCGTAGGTGAATGTTTTTATTGTCTGAACAAAGAAATAAGTTTAATAGCCACATCCATTTATTCCCGAAAACATAAAAAGTGGTACTGGCTGAATCTGATATAATTATAATTTTTACACCAATTTTTTTATTACTTAGGGGCCAATCCGCCTTTTACCTATCATAATTTTAAACTTCGTGTTTGGTATTAAGAATGCTTATTTTTTTTAGGATGGGCTATGGTCAGCATACCCGCCCTCTGGCTCCGTCCAGGACGACGAAGGCACTATACCCCATAACCCACTGTAGCTCATCGCCTTCGTTGTTGGACCGACCACCAGTTCCATCCTTGTCCTCCGTGGTCGGCCCAAAAATGGCTTAAAGAAAATTCGGTAGGTACGACTTTTTTTTGGAAGGAGGCGGCGGATCGCCTGCGCGAGGAGCGCAGCCTCAATGAGGAGATCTGCCGCCGGCGACTGGGGTGGCGTAGGCGCAACTATCTGCGCCTCACGCCGCCCTAGCCGAGGCCGCGGGTGACGTCACCGGGGATTAGTCCGTCACCCGCCGAGAGGCCGACCGCGTGAGGAAAGACCGACGTCCTCCCCGAGGGGGGGACGTCGGTCGATGGGAGGGTACCCCAATAGGGGGTATTCCGTCGGGCCGACCACTGACGACAAGTTAACGCTGCTCCAGTGATCGGCCCAACGACGAAGGCGACGTGGTTTTCGGGTGGGTCGCGGGAGTTGCGTGCTTAAGCCCCTCTGTCGCCCCGGACGGAGTGGTGCGGAGGCGCGCCGACCGCGACCCACCCACAAAAAAAAAAAAGGTACGACTTTCTAAGTTTCTACAAATATAAACCTGCGAGCATACTATTAGCAGTCGTGTCTCTGTACTATAGAGGAAATGATTTAAAAATTATTGATTAAAGATGACTATAGCAAAAATTTCTGTGTGGTGACGGAGTAAGAATACAATTCACCACCCCCTATCTTACCCGTGGGTGATCGTACGAGACGACTAAGGGATATAAAACGCATATAACATCTATGCGAGAGAAGGAAAACTTGAAATAAAACCCTATATCAACACGTCTGACCAGCGTGGTATAGTAGGTCAATTACTCTTCCATTATGGAGGAGGCCCGAGCCCAACAGTGGGACATATATGGGCTGAGATGATGATAGCAAAAATGATATTTGATTGGATAAACACAATAATTTTGGTTACGTGACTCAACTCAGTTATAAAAAATTTGTATGTTATTATTTAGATTGTTACTTTAACATCCCATTTAATCATTATTTTATCAATTAGAATATAAAGTACTGTTTTTAAAAAAATGTGGATAATAAATAAATTATAAAACACTATATTTGTAACATTAGACCATGCTGCTGTCAATTTTTTGTCTGTAGCCAAAAAAGAATCTAGTACTCCGGGGTAAAATACTTTCGAATAAAATTGACAACTGAATACCAACTTACTATATGTTTCTTTCGATAAACAAGAGAGCCGGCGACCATACAATTTACATGAAATCTTTTCTTATACGGCAAGCGAGGGTTCAAGGTGCCTACGGTACGGTGCCTGCCTGTTGAAGGTCGTCACCGTCGGTAGGTGAGCTGCTGGTTTGTCTGCCACCAAAATGAATACATAAAACATTGACAAGATATGGCGGTACTCTCGGGCAGAAGCCAACAGTAGATGTCCACGAGCTGAATAATTAATAATAGTGTTACATATTTACGTGCCTTCATCATTATCATATCAGCCCATACATGTCTCACTGTTCGACTCGAGCCTCCTCCACAATAGGAGGGAAATTGACCTTACTATACCATGCTGGTCAAACAGGTTGGTATAGGGAATTTTTCGAGATTTCCTTCTCTTGCAGAAATGTTATATGCATATTATATCCCTTATATCCATGTTTTACAATGTCCTTAGAAATATTATTAGACTGTCATCGCGCGATATAACAGTATAAGAATTTAATAAAATTAGAATTAAATTATCCTCGCCTAATATATTTTGGTCAGGTTTCTCTTATAACTCGACCTAATATTTCGTATTAGTATTTAAAATTTCATGGCGAAAATACAAAATCGCGCTTGACGAAGGGACCGATGAAAGTTCGAGGTCAATAGGGACATGCGTATGCCATTAGATCAACAAAGAAGATTTTCAGATACGAGTACTTTAGTGGTATACGTACTATAATGGTAGAAGTTGCTAGATTGGTTTGTTTGTTTGGAAAGAAAACCTTAAGTTTTATTAAATGCAGATGTACCATGAAAGTAGTTAACGGTTGTCAACAATAGCTCTTTAAGTTGATGATTATTAAAAACTTAAGAAAATATTAATTTTGTACCGATTTAATATACCTACTGTAACGCTCTTTATGGAGAAAGAAATTCTGGATCTACTCTTCCATTATTAATTCCAAGAAAAACACATATATGGTAAAATCTTTTTATAAAACCTTTTTAGAAAATAAAATATCCAAAGATTTATATAATCACAAATCACATACAAATACTTTATTTACATAGAACGAAACGAGAAAATGGTCAAGTATCCATAATGGCGGAAAATTTTTCACCAAACACAAAAGTGAATGCAAACGAGAGAGCGTTTATGCTTTGAAATGTCAACCTACAAAGAGTAATGCATTCTCTCTTGTATAAGAATAGGGTGCTACAAAATAGGGGTCCCGTAATGCATGCAATCGCTACGTATCTCAGATCAGCAAATGTATATTTTAATGTATTTAGTTACAAGGTGGTTAAGATATAAAACTGAAAAGGTTTTTATTTTAATGTAACACATAATATATTAATTACAAATCGGCATCATCTCATCTCAGACATGTCCCACTGCTGGACTCGAGTCTCGTCCCAAATAGGAGGGATATTGACCTACTATACTGGTCAGACATGTTGGGTTTTTTTTTTATGGGTGGGCTATGGTAAGCGCACGCGCGGTCCAATCCGTCCGGGGCGATGAAAGGACGGCGCGCGGGCCCATAACCCACCCGTACCCACGTCACCTCGTTGTTGGGCTGACCACCGGAGCAGATGTGACTTGTCGTCAGTGGTCGGCCCGACGGAATACCCTTTCGGGTATCCTCACCTCTCGACGTACTGGGACGTCGGTCGCCGTCGCGCGGTCAGCCTCTCCGCGGGTGTCGGACAATTCCCCGGTCCGATCACCCGCGGCCTCGGCTAGGGCGACATTACGCGCAGATACTCGCGCCTGCGCCGCCCGAGTCACCGGCGGCGGAACGTGTCGCCGAATAGGAGCTCTACTCGCACACGATCCGCCGCCTCCTTCCGTGAGATTACGGCCTCACTGAAGGCGGCGACCGCGTCCCAGTTGCTGACGCTGACGAGCATCTCCCTGGCGATGGTCGGCAGCGCCAGGTCGGCCCCGATAATTGCGACGAGTTCACGGCGATCCCCCTCCCATGCAACACACTCCTCGAGCGTGTGCTGCGCCGTGTCCTCGTCCCAACTGCAGTGGTGGCAGGACGGTGTGCTCTCCCTCCTGACAATCTTGTGCAGGTACTTCCCGAAGCAACCGTGCCCCGTCAGCACCTGCACCAGTCGGAAGGAAAGCACCCCGTGCGTCCGCTCCAACCACTCCATCAGCACCGGCCGGAGGGCCTCGACGGTCCTGACACCGTACCGAGGACTCTCCAGCCGGACTGCCCAACGGGCAATGACTTCTCGGCGGGCGTTGACCCGCCAGGCGGTGATCTCTTTGATGGAGACCATGCCGCGGGCGCGCGTCTCCGACACCCGCCGATAAATGTCGGCGAGCATCTCCGCCTCCAGGTCCCACGGGGGGGTTCCGGCCAGGAGGCACGCTGCCGCCGTCGCCACCGTGCGGTAACCCTGTATGGCCCTGATCGCCATGACCCTCTGGTCGCTACAGGAGGGCCCTAAGACGGACGGTCAGGGGCCCCGCCCACACCGGTGCGCCGTACAGGGCCATCGACCGGATCACCCCCACGTACAGCTGTCGGCACGTAGCACTGGGTCCGCCCACATTCGGCATCAGCCGCGAAAGGGCGGACGCCACGCCGACAAGCCGGGGAACAAGTCGATGGAGATGCTCCCGGAACCAAAAATGCCCGTCGAGCACCAGGCCCAAGTACTTCATGTGGGCCTGGATGCTGATGGTGACCGACTTCACAGTGATCGAAGCGCCGGAATGTTGGGTTACGGTTTTATTTCGAGTTTTTCTTCTCTTGCATAGGATGCATGCATATTATATTCCTTAGTGGTCTTTTACGACTTTAACGGGCAAGACAGGGAGCGGTGAATTGTATTCTTACTCCATCACCACACGGAAATATTGTATTGTTCTGTTTATAATTAAAAAATATCTGGTCGACCGAGCTTTGCTCGCAATATTTTTGTTGTATTTTTGTCTAATTTATTTAGATATATATTATTAAAAAATAAAAATTAAATAATGAAAAAATATAAAAAATTACAAAAAGAGAATAATAATAACACCGAAATTCGATTCGACGCTGTTGGAATGCCAAAACGAAACTAAAAGAAAACTGGACAAATTCCCAACTAAGCTATCGTAACTCATGACGTTGACAACGAAATTTGAATTCATATTCTTTTAAAATTTAATGTCATTGTATTGTTTTGCTAAAAACACTGACAGAACAATATTTTCTATAAATAAAACCTAGCTAGATCGATTTTTTGGCCTCGAAACCTCTAGTATGCCAAGTTTCATCAAAATCGTTGAAAATATGTATATATATATATATATATATACAAGAATTGCTCGTTTAAAGATATAAGATTGTTCATTATGTCCATTTTTTTACATGTTTGTACTACAAATGCATCCTTTTATATGAGTAAAAATACAATTCAAAAAGGCGTCTATTAAAATTCCCTGTTTGCGATAGGCCACCTAAGGTGTAGGTGCTTATGTGGGCGGAGTGACAATCGCCATTGATATTATAAGTTTCCCAGGAAAGTGATACTGCTCATTTTTCTCGTGACTCTCACCTAGTTTTTACGACTCCCATGGGAAAGTAAGGGGCGGTAACCGGTGACGCATTGTATTCTTAATACGTCACCATATGGACACGTTCATATTTTATGAACATATAACGAACTTGCCGTGTGGCAAAGGGGTAAGAATACAATTCACCATGCCCTTTCTTGCCCGTGAGTATCATAAATGCAACTATAAAATCTTATATGCAAATAAATTTTTGTAAGTGAAGAAAACCTCGAATTGAAAACTTATATTAATTCATCTGACCAGTGTAATATATTAGGTAAATTTGCCTTCTGTTCTAGAGCAGGTTCGCGCGTACACATCCTATACTGGACGCGAACCTACCTTTTTTTATGGGTGGACTATGGTAAGCGCACACGCCGTCCATTCCATCCGGGGCGACGAAAGGACGGCGTGCGGGCCCATAACCCACTCGTACCCACATCGCCTTCGTCGTTGGGCCGACCACCAGTGCCGAGATCCTTCTCCTAAGTGGTCCGCCCGACGGAATACCCTTTCGGGTACCCTCAACTCTCGACGTCCCTGTCCCAGGACGTTGGTTGCCGTGGCGCGGTTAGTCTCTCTGGGGGCGACGGACTAGAGTCCCCGGTCCGATCACCCGTGGCCTCGAGCTAAGATGATAAATCCAAAACATTTATCCATCCATCAGCTTATTGACGTATTTTGTTGGACATAAGCGTCCCCACGGAAGGTGTATATGCCATAATTGCTAGTCTACGGAATTGACGATTGCAAATATTATTACGAGTTCTCTACGCTACTGCCTAGTCAGGTTCTATTACTGCCATAAGAATACAATAGACGGTTATATATGTCCGTCAACATCCACGGGTGTATCATAAATATCGTATTGTTATATTTGTGTAATTACGACATAGCTTTCTAAGGTTTCTTCAGCCTGCATATCTACTACTATTGGACACGAACTTTCTGGAAATTTTCTCAATTTTCCTCTCATTGTGGAGAAGGTTTGGGTCCAAACGTACCATGCTAGTTAGAGTATAGTTCCTTGAGAGTATTTTTCACTCTTTTTTGTCCATATCTTTACGCAATCCATCGTTCTTTTCTTGATCTTGCCTCTAAAGCTATCGAATTTCGTACTTAAAACATACCTCACAACAGTCCTTTCATCCAAATTCATGTCCATACCACGTTAAACGTACGCTTTTCAACTTTTCCGTCATTGGCGTAAATAAAAATTTCTCTTAGGAATTCATTCCTTATTCATTCGTTCTTATCACGCCACATATCCAGCTAATATTCGCCTATATGCTGCATACATTCAACCGTCTCTCATCCATTGCTTTTGTGCTCCGATTTAATTTAATTCAATAGTTACTAAATAATATTATCTGCCAGCAGGCTAACATTATTTAGAAATTAGTTTCGTTCGCTACTTGAACTTTTACAACGATCTCACAAAAATTTTGGAAAAGTAATAAACTAGAGACATATTTTTCAAAACATTTATTGATAGAAATACAGCTAAAATAAAAAAAAACAAATATAATAATTAATCTAAACTTGTTTAGCAGTCTCCTTGGGTTCAATATCTTCAACTTTCTTACTTTGTTTTTTCACACCTGTAAATAAAATAATCTTAGTTACATATTCATCATCATCATCATCGCAGCCCACATACGTCCCACTGTTGGGCTCCTCCACAATGGGAGGGAGGTTGACCTACTATACCAGGTCAGACATGTTATTTAGTTAAATATTATTTGATAAAATATAATGTTAAATTATGATTAATATTTTGATATTATATTTTATTATTCGTTTATTGTCATATGTACTCGTATTACATGTCTTAATTTATTATTTAGTTAAATGTTATTTGGTAAAATATAATATTAAGTTATGATTAATATTTTGATATTATATTTTATTATTTGTATAATATTATTGTCTAATTATATATAACTGTTATTAATTTTATAATTTTTACTTATAATATCGCATTAGGTTAAATTAAAAAAAGGTATTATAATTGATTGTAAATAAATAAATAAATGTTCGTGTAGGGTTTCATTTCGTGTTTATCTTTTACGACATCCATCCAAAGTAGGGAGTGGTGAATTATATTCTTACTCCGTCACCACACAGCAAAGTTACATATTAAATAAACAAATTTTTAGCCCGCATAAAACCGAAAGATCACTTTGAAGTTTAAATACTTAATGAAGTTTCTTACCGCCTCCAAGCATTCTTTTGAATATAGTAGAAAATGGTGCATCAATAAGCAGTGTCATCAAGAAAGATACAGCTAAGCATAAACTATAATGTGCCAGGAACTTAAATGTCTGAAAATGAACGAAATTTATGCTTTTATTAACTCTAGCCTTCTTTTATAACAGTCGAATATAAACTGCACAAATAAAGTATTCGTCAAAATAGCGAGCTTGATGCTAATAGTAAAAAAGTTCTTTGATTTTCTACAAATGTTTTTATATATATCCGAGTATGGATGCACTCGGCGCGAGAGTCTCATAACCCAATCCAACATCTACGCAATCAAAATTGCCTCTTTAGTGGATGACAGGCAATTAGCTCTAATGATAAGTCATAACTGCGGTTCATTATTTTCATTATTCATTCATTTCAGCTCATATACAAACTACCGGGCTCGAGCCTCCTCCACAATTAAAAGGAAATTGGTCTTACTATACCATGCTGGGCAGACAGATTGGTACAGAGTTTTATTTCGAGTGTTAATTCTCTTGCATAGATGTTATATGCGTATTGTGTATTATATTTCTTAGTCGCCATTTACATCCACGGGCACACTGGGGAGTAGTGAATCGTATTCTTATTCCGTTACCACTTGGAAACTGCCATTCATGAAACTCTATAATACCAAGTGCACAACTAGACCGCTGACAACCGTAAAGCTAGGGTTTGGGCCTGCAGCTCTCAGACGTCGATTTTCAGCAAAATTGTAGCATTATTTCAGACAAACCAAACCATTTATGGCAGGCACAAAACCACTATCACTATCATCATCATCATCATTTCAGCCTATCGCCGTCCACTGCTGGACGTAGGCCTCCCTTATGTTACGCCACAAAGTGTGATCCTGTGCCGCCTGCATCCAACGACGCTCAGCAACCTTCACCAGGTCGTCGGTCCACCTAGTGGGAGGCGTCCTACACTGTGTCGTCCGATACGTGGTCGCCACTCGAGAACCTTTCTTCCCCAGCGGTTGTCGGTTCGTCGAGCGATGTGGCCTGCCCATTGCCACTATAATCTACTATAATTACGTAATATAAAATAACTTACCACCAAACCGGGTGAAAAATATATAGGTCCAATGGCAGTATAGTTTAAAGCAAGCATCAACATATAATGGAATAAGTACATCGCGTAGGAGAGACGAGAATGTAATTTCCACACTTGCAATGATAGTAACCAATTTATAGGACCTGAAAACATACCAAAGAATATATAAACATCCTTCTGCTTGTTGCCCTTAGCCTTACATATATATATATATATATTTGACAAGAGACAAGAAAGAAATATGGCTGTGATATACTCACACCCCGCCTAAGCTGTCCGGCGGGATGGAAGGGTCAGTATCGCTTGCAATAATTGCAAAAACTGTAAATAACTAACTAAAAAAATGGGGTCTGCTTTTTTGCAATTACTTCAAAAATTATTTGAGCTTTTTTGAATTGAAAAAGATTCAAAAAGAAGAGATAATTACCCAAAAAAAGTCTCATCTCCCGAAACTGTATCACCAATATCATTTATATAAAAATGGGGTTTTTCATTTCATTTCATTCCAAATCGAATGACACCTCAACCATAATTTGCCGAGGCTTATAAAAAAGTGTACCAAAAAAGCACTTGTTGACTAAACTCATCATCATCATCACAGCTCATATACGCCCACTGCTGAGATCGAGCCTCCTCTACAATGGGAGGGTAATTAACCCACTATACCATGCTAGTCAGATGAGTTGATTATAGGATTTTATTTCGAGTTTTACTCCTCTCGCAAAGGTCTTATCTGCATATAATATCTCTCAGTTGACGACACCCACGTGCAAGATAAGGAGCGGACTAGACTATATGATGATTATATAAAGCCATTATCTAAATTAGCTAAAATATTAATGATAATTGACAATTAAGTTGACAAATCTTCATTATCAGCTTACTGTATTTGCATGCGCTGCATAAGGCAATTAGGAGATAAATACATGAAGATAACGTATAATCGATCTATTTGCATAATACTCGTCTTATCTATGTTGTTGTTACTAACGACATTCCGATGTGATAAGTAATAAAATAATTATAGATATCATTAATACGCTCTTTTTCTTTCATATAAATGAAATAACGAAGTTGCTTTGATCTTTTGTAATAATAGACATAGAATATAGATTATATTCATTCATCTATCAGCCCGTAGATGTAGGCATCTCCTCAAGAATGCCACTCTGTCAAGCTATTTGGTACACCCCTAAATAGAGTTAGTAAATTTAAGTACTTGGGTCACTGGGTATCGGAGGATTTAAAGGATAACGTAGATATGGAGCGGGAACGCAGGTCGCTGGCTGTTCGATGTGGTATGTTGGCCCGCAGGTTTGCATACTGCTCTATTCCGGTAAAGGTCACGCTTTTCAAAGCCTACTGCCAAAGTGTTTATACGTGCAACTTGTGGATGAACTTTACCCAGAAGGCATACAATGACCTGCGTATCCAATACAACAACACGCTCCGGGTGTTACTGGGGCTGCCGCGTTTTTGTAGCGCGTCCGGCATGTTTGCTGAAGTAAACGTCGACAGCTTTGCCGCCATTATGCGTAAGAGGAGCGCCTCACTATTACATCGTATACGAGCCAGCCCCAATAACATAATAAAGTGTTTAACTGATTGGTGGGCAGGTCCAATCTTGAGGCGTTGTATACAGTTAAATTACAGGCATGCAGTTAAATTAACTCCGTTGGGATTGGGTGGTCTATCACTCTTAATTTTGTTTTAATATTGTTTTATTTTGCGAAGGAAATTATTATTATTAAATTTATTAAAGTTAATATTATAGTTAATTTAATTTAATACAATGCCCAAGTTTCAACGGAATCAAAGGCTTTCTCATAGTCCACAAACGCTAGACACAGAGGCCGATTATACTCCTCGATCTTCTGTATCATCTGGCATAGCATGGTCTATGGTAATATAACCTTTGCCGAATCCGGCTTGTTCAGGCGGCTGGAAGTCGTCGAGCTTGGACGCGAGTCGGTTCGTAATAACTGTTGAAAGCAATTTATAAATGTGGCTGAACAGTGAGATGGATCTGTAGTTCTATAGAAGAGATTTGTCGCCCTTCTTGAAGAACAGCACCACCACATTCATGGTCCACAACTCAGGAAGATCGTCGCCGAGAATGACAGAAATGAATAATTTCTGTACTGGCTTGCCACCTGCCCTCAAAAGATCTGTGCCAATTCCGTCATGTGCCGGTGCCTTCCCATTCTTCAATTGTTTCAGAGCCATTTTGATCTTGCACAAGCTAACATCCGGAATTTCTTCGCTGTAGTACCGAGTTAGCTGGAATATAGCGAAATAACGAAGTTGCGGGTACAACTAGTGATATAATAAAAAAGATGTTCTACTATCTAATTATAAATTGTGTTTATCACATTCTTTGCAACATAGTTGCGAAAGTTCGTGTCTGTACATGTATATTTATTGACTCTAATATAGAAATAACTGGGTATGCACATTTGCCGGGCTGGCCACGGATGTTAAGGAATCGGTAACAGTGGTCGAGTGATGAGGAGGTAATGTGGTAGGTTATAAGGTCCCATGCTGTCCATCCCTCGCCCCGGACATATTTGCCGAGGTGTTGCCAGACCATAGTCCACGTTAGTCCGTCACCCGCCGAGAGGCTGACCGCGTGAGGAAAGACCGACGTCCTCCTCAAGCGGGGGACGTCGGTCGATGAGAGGGTACCCCAAATAGGGGGTATTCCGTCGGGCCGACCACTGATGACAAGTAACCCTGCTCCGGTGGTCGGCCCAACGACGAAGGCGACGTGGTGTTCGGGTGGGTTACGGGTGTGCATGCTTACGCCCCTCTGTCGCCCCGGACGGAGTGGTGCGAGGAGCGCGACGACCACAGCCCACCCTAAAAAAAAAAAAGACCATAGCCCACCACAAAAAGAAGGTATTTAGATTTAAAACAAGTTTATAATAAAACTACCTATACCAGCTTCGCATACGAAGGTTAATTACCGTAAGTATTTAATACTATGTATTTTGTTACGAATAATTCTTACAATTAACCACCCACTATCTTCCCCGTGGGTGTCGTAAAAGACAACTAAGGATTATAATATTTCTTAATAAATAGGCTAACTTTCGCATTAAGATGTTTTAGAATCCATGTTATATCACCTAAAAATAAAGAATGCAAACAAACAAAATTGTCAGCTTTTTTTTTTGTGGGTTGGCTGCGGTCGCCGCGCCTCCACACCACTCCGTCCGGGGCGACAGAGGGGCTTAAGCACGTAACTCCCGCAACCCACCTGAAAATCACGTCGCCTTCGTCGTTGGGCCGACCACCGGAGCAGAGTTAACTTGTCGTCAGTGGTCAGCCCGACAGAATACCCCCTACTTGGGGTACACTCCCATCGACCGACGTCCCCCCCCCCTCGGGGAGGACGTCGGTCTTTCCTCACGCGGTCGGCCTCTCGGCGGGTGACGGCCTAATCCCCGGTCACGTCACCCGCGGCCTCGGCTAGGGCGGCAAAATTTTCAGCTTTATCGTGAACCGTTTCCGAGTGCTAACGGACTAATAATACAATTCATCCCCCGCTCTCTTCCCGTAGATGTCGTATGCTGAATTATATTCAAACTCCGTCACCACACGGATTATGCTCAATAGTAACCACATAAAGATGAGAAAGAAAGGATGTTTTGAAGAGGATATATTTATTTCATTTTATATCCTTCCATTAACCTATCGACGTCTTCTGTTGGACGTATATTCAAGTCCAAGAAAGGGTTTCAGTTCTCATAGTGTGGACGATACCATAAACACTTCAGCCATACACTCTGGGGGCGTTCATAAAATACGTGTGATGTTTAAGGGGGTTGTCAGTCGAGTCAAATCTCATCTAATCTTACGTTGGAGAGAGGGGGGTCTCGGCAAATATCACGCAATTTTTTTCTCATTGAAACAAAAAAAAATTATACTATTTTGGTCCATTTAATCCAGATTGTACATGCTTAAGATTTAATCTTAAGCGTAATGGTAATACGATTAAGATCATTCGCTGATTCGTTCGAAAGAAAATAATTTCATTCATAATTCGACGTTATACCATAGATAATTCACTATAAAATAAGATAGATGTGCAACTGAGGTTTTAAATTTAAATTATTCTTTTTACAATAACAATCCAACGCGTTTACGTAAGAAACCCACATTTTGAAAAATCTCACGTGAGATTGGGGGATGGGGGAGGGGATTGAATAAAATCTTAAGACATCTCACCAAGGGGGGAGGGAGGGACAAAAAATTTAAAAAACACCTCACGTAATTTATGGACGCCCCCTCTTGTTGATTTTATTTCATAGTGTTTATATAGTACCAAATATAGAACAGGGACACATGAACAGGGATGTGTTGCAAGAGATTAAAAGAAAATAAAGCAACAAACCTGCAAAACCATTCATGCACGCATATATAAGACAACCCACAGCAAAAGCCCAAAAACTTCTGAAGAAGGAATTATAAAAACTAGTCACAACTTGATTATCCCAATCGGCTCTGTTGATGGGTAGATTGAAGTACATTAAATATGTCGTAAGTGTGAAGAACAAAGTCCAAAAAATAATTACTGGAATCTGTGAACAAATCGTTTATATATAATTTTAGATAGTCTGCAAGTCACGGAATAGTGCACGAGACTGGATCTTGTTGTAACTCGAGAAAATTTCCTTGCGTTCAAGTACTTCTGCCATACTTGCTATCGCAATCAATCTTACAGACCATATTTTTGTCATATCCATGGTACTTTTGCGCTGCTTTTCTCATAGCTGTACATCTTATTATATATTTGCTTATTAGTCAATATTACTATATATCTCCCGCTTTGCATAAGAAGTAAATTAAATATTCCAACTCCTCTTGTTGTTCGTTTTCTAATTAAATTTGCTGCACGTCTCAAGATAATTAAAAACGTTTCCTGTGTGCTAAGATGTGAATCCTTCCTTGAGTTATAATCATAGAAGTGTGTAGTGCGATTAGTACCAATAAAAAAGAACACAAAGCAGGCATAACAGAAGTGAAAACTTAAAACTATCAACAGTTGTTATTTTTGGATATTCAAATTACCTATTTAAATAAATTAGAATTTATAAATTAATTTTTTTACATCTATGTTTTGATAATGGTTTTGATATCTATCGGTATAGTCGGTATAGGTCAAAATGTCATGTAGCGCTTTTATATTTCTTTCATTATTTTAGTGATTTACTGTGTTATATTAAATAATTTTGCTGATATTTTATGTAATATAATGCGGACAAAATGTTGAAATGTAGTGAATAGGATATTATATTCTGCCAAAATTCCCAGTGGAACCATTGATTGGTTGTCAGCACTTAATCAATGGTAACAACTAAGACTAAATACGAAGGATGAAGACGTGAAGAATACATACATATATTATAACTCGACACTGGCACCAATAAATAGCTCATGAGTAAATGTAGTAATGAGTAAATAAAATGTCACTGTAATTTAATTTGGTACTGTCAAACAAATTGTAATAACAACGACCTTTTTCGACATTGTTTTACTACGAGTATAATTAAGGAGTATAAAAACAAATACCCAACTCTTCACTCGTTGGATTCAAATTCAAAGTCACCAATGTGACATTTCAATTTCAATCTTTATAGCACCCCATAATGTATTAAAAGTCTTAATTACAAAATTTTGTAACAATTATAAACCCTGTAGGTTACAGCAATAGTAGAAAAGAACATTTTCATAAATTGTTATAATTTTCTTATGCTTTTTACACATACGCAAAATAATAGAATTATTATATATTTATTTTATCAAGATTTTGATATACCGAAAGGATTTGGAGAACAGTTTTAACAAAATAATAACGCATCAAATCAAAATATCATCATCATCACAAGTCATAGACGTCCCACTGTGGGGTTCAAGCCTCCTTCTCAATAGGAGGGATATTGACCCACTATACCATGCTGATCAGACGTGTTGATATAGGGTTTTATTTCAAGTTTTCCTTCTCTTATATAGATATATTAAGTCCCTATTAGTCCCTTACTCGTCTTTTACGACACCCACGAGCAAGATAGGGGGTGGTGAATTGTATTCTTACTCCTTCACCACACCGATAAAAATATTTACAAATAAAAATATTTATATAACTTTTTAAACTACTATTTTTGTACTATCGATTTTTTTTCTTTTGATACGGTTTTGCTTAATTATTCTCTTAGTGTTTAATTCATTGCAAACAAAAGAGCATAATTTGAACGTGCAAATAAAATGTACCATTTTCTTCTCACTTCAAATATGAAAGAAGTCTTAATTCACTTGACAATAGATCCTTACCCCTGTTAATTTAATCTTCGACACTCGAACTGCGTATCCAAAGGCCATGCCAACAAGGAAAGGAGGCGCTCGCGTCAATGTATTTACATAATAATACACCAAATACGTCATCATTTCATGTTCACGGCTAAAATTAAAATACAGTTAAAACAAAAAATACTATAACAAATTCAATCATCACTGAAATGTCCACGCTCGTCAGACGAATTGGTATAAAGTTTTATTTCGAGTATTCCTTCTCTTGTACAGATTATATATGCATTTTTTATCCCTTATTCGCCTTTTAAAACACCCGCGCTATGAAATAATAATATAAAATACATGTAGTTATAATTTTAAAATAAAAAACAATAATTTAAAAAAATATAACAAATCCAACTATCACTACTCTCCGTTAAAAATTTCCATCCAATGTCTACCTGGCAAATGCTTATTTTATTATCATATCAACTTATATGAGTCCCACTACTGGGCTCGAGACTCTTGCATAATAGAAGGGAATTTTACCTTCTTATTTTTTTTTTGTGGGTGGGCTGCGGTCGGCGCGCCTCCGCCCCACTCCGTCCGGGGCGACAGAGGGGCTTAAGCACGCAACTCCCGCAACCCATCCGAAAACCACCTCGCCTTCGTCGTTGGGCCGACCACCGGAGCAGGTTTACTTGTCGTCAGTGGTCGGCCCGACGGAATACCCCCTACGCTGGGTACCCTCACTGTCACTGTCTCGCAGAAGGCTGCGACCGCGTCCCAATTCCCGACGCTGTCGACCATCGCCCTAGCGATGGCCGGCAGCGTCAGGTCGGCACCGATAATTGCGACGAGTTCACGGCGCTGCACTGCCCAAGCCGCGCAGGCCTCGAGCGTGTGGCGCGCCGTGTCCTCGTCGCAATCGCAGTGGTGGCAGGACGGTGTACTCTCCCTCCTTACGACCCTGTGCAGGTATTTGGCGAAGCTCCCATGCCCCGTCAACACCTGCACTAGTCAGAAGGAGAGCACTCCGTACCGCCTTTCCAACCACTGCATCAGCACCGGCCGGAAGGCCTCCACGGTTCGCACCCCGAACCGAGGCCTCTCCAGCCGGACTGCCCAACAGGCAATGACGTCTCGGCGGGCGTCGACGCGCCAGGCGGTGAGCTCCCTTAACGAGATCTCACCGCCCCCCGCTCGCACCCCCGTCACCCGCCGATACAATCCGGCGAGCATCTCCGCCTCCAGGAATTTTACCTACTATATCATACTGATCAGATAGATTAGTATTATTTTGAATTTTCCTTCTCTTGCATCGACTGTATGCATATTAACCCCCATATCATCTTTTACAATACCCAGGGGGAATCACAGTAATGATGAAATGTATTCCTACTCTACGGAAAGTAATGAATATGAATATTCTTTACGTAAATTAAATATTTTTATTAACTTGAAAGAATTACGAAAGATTAAAAGAAGGAACCAGTAGTTGTCGTACCACTAAATTGATTTGATTATAATTATTAATAAGGGATTATCATTTCTAATCAGTATTCTAATTCCGTTAGTTCGAAGGTTGATTAGCATTGATAAATAATCAAAACAGGATGTCGCAACATCTGAGCAAAATTAACAAATAGATTTTTCAATTAGTGAATCATTTACGTTGGGTTGTTTCTAATTTTCTCTTTTCTAAACTAATGCAGATTTTTTTTATCAGACTAAAAACAACGTGTGTACTTATGTACGAAATTATACTTCTTTGGCGTAACAAGATAAAAATCCTCCTAAAAATCTTTCTAAAAATGTCATCCTTCGCGTTATTCTATGCTTGTAAAAATAAGTAACATTGAAATTTTTAAATAATCCCCGACACAAACTAAAATGATAAAAAAAGTATTACGTTCTCTTCAAAACGAATTATCAATTAATTATCACTTAACGATTATACTGGCACGCGTGAAGCACTTAATCAAGTATCATACGCCATTACATCATATTGAAAAAGAGGTGATACTCTTACACTTCTGGACTAATATTAACGAAACATAGCTAAGAACCACCGCCTGGAAACTAGATTGGTGACAGTGTGCGCACGTATCATAAACACTACTAAATAGCTAACTTTAGGGTATCAGTTTTTCGTCACGGTGTGCATCGCGGGCATCGTACAAATTTATTCCCATAATTTTTCCCTAACGCATAAAAGAAATACAACTACAAAAGAAATTAAAATCGAAAAACTAATACGGCAACTAAAAATCCAATAAAAATGTATAAATTATTTTAGCTCACATATATGCCACTGCTGGGCTCGAGTCTCCTCCACAGAAAGAGCGAAATTGACCCTCACTCACGGGTAGAAAGGGAGGGTGATGAATTGTATTCTTACTCCGTTACCACACGGCAAGTAAACATGAATAAATAAATAACATTGACTAATTGATCTACGCCTAAATGTCCAGCAAGTAAATTCTATTCGATTATAATTGATTCGATTTTTTTTTGGGGGGGTAGGTTGCGGTCGGCGCGCTCCTCGCACCACTCCGTCCGGGGCGACAGAGGAGCGTAAGCACGCACACCCGCAACCCACCCACGATGTACGTCGCATTCGTCGTTGGGCCGACCACCGGAGCAGGGTTACTTGTCATCAGTGGTCGGCCCATAATTGATTCAATAAAATAAAGAGCTAAACGTTTCCCTTTAATATGTAATACTTAAAAAAATATTAAGGAAATGTAAAAATATCCCATTCTGCGTTAAAAACTTGGAACTATTCAAAAATACAAAATATGTTTAATATATTTTATATCAATAAGTAAGTCTAAGACTATAGAGTGAAGTGAAAATTTAAAACTATGAACTGAAATTTAAAACTATGAATTTAAAACTATGAATCAATAGTTATTATTTGAAGATATTCAAATTATTTGTATGATCTTGAATTAAAATTTCTAAATTTAAACTTTTTATATTTATCTATTTTTGACGTCCATCGTCACAGACATTGGGACATTGACATAGCTGTAGATATAACGTTAGCGTTAACATGTTACGTGACCATATCGATAACGACCTACAAGACTGGTCTCATCATTCAAACTTGCCTATAGAAAAGTATTCGCTTCAAAAAACAAGTTGTTTAGGTTTTAAATTTCCAACCCAAACTTTTACGAATTAAATGCCATCTAAGACCAATTAATAAACAAAAGATCGATTTGATATTTTTAAAATGTTTAAACAAACAAAAGATAACTTACCCTGCAGCTATCATTACCGGAGGAAATTTATTTATAAAGATGTATGTTGTTGACGCAGCAAGGACACTAACAAGGCCAATAGATAATGCCGTCCACGCAATCTTCCTTTTGCCCCAAAGAACCCAGACGAGTATAAGTGGAGACAACATGTGAAGCTGAACGTCTATAGCCAGGTACCAACTTTGACCAATACACTGTAACAATCATATTTGAAATTTACAATCATGGTTGAAATCTTTTATATCCGCGTGTTTATATTTGAAGTCGAGGAATAATACGAGCATCTTGTAATGGCTACTGTAATACTGGGGATGGATTGGCATGGATGGATGGGGATTGATGGAATAAATGAGGACGGATGGGATGAATGGAGTCGAATGGGGATGGATGATATGTATTAGGACGGATGGAGATAGACGGAGTGATATGACGGATTGCGATGGAATGTATGATAGGGAGTGACGGCAAGAGATGAGAATGAGTGGGGAGGATTGGGATAAGTGAGGATGGATGAAATGAGGTCATAAAGTCGTGTATAATCTATAAAATTATATTTGAGTTTTATTGTTTGTTATATTTTTAGTTTTCTTTCTCTGGCAGTAATGATATTGTATGTTTTATACACTATCAAAGCAACGAAAACTGCGGTTAAGATACTGCCCTACCTTGACAAGTGTTGTAGGTTTTTTTTTAATTATTAGTTTTACTCCGAAGCAGAACAATACTGCCACAATCCACAAATTGTTGTTCTGAGTCTGGGTGTAATTTTTATCTATAAATTGTATGATTGTAAATTCAAGCGCAATAAAAGGATCATTGTAACACAGGGCAAAAGTATATGTCAAAATCGTAGCAAGTGAATGGAAGTGGTCTCTGCCTATAGGGGTACTATGGGAAAGAGCCGTGAATTTATGTATGTATGTACATTGTACAAGGATCATTTCCTTAAGGTGATGGTAAGGTATTGTCTAAAAAAATATAGCGACTTTTCACTCTTAATTAACCGGCAAGCGCTAGGCGTGGCCAGCATTATTTCGTCATAAATGGGGTAGGTATACATCCCCAGCAGTGAAGAATAAAATGCTGAATGGTGAATTATAAATTCGTAAATGTCCCCGTCAAACAAAAATTGACTTTTAATCAAAGTAAATTCATTTAAAACTTGATCCCTAAATGTAGAGCTCATGACCAAACTTAAAATCGCTCAGCGTGATATGGAGCGGGTAATGCTTGGCATTCCTCTGCGAGATAGAATCCGAAATACGGAAATCCGCAGAAAAACGAGTGGGACCGATATTGCACGAAGAATTAGCACGGTGAAATCGCAATGGACACGCCACATCGCTCGACGAATCGACAACCGCTAGGGAAGAAAGTTTCTCGAGCGGTGACCACGTTTCGGACGACCCAGTGTAGGACGCCCCCCACTAGATGGACCGATGACCTGGTGAAAGTTGCTGGGCCTCGTTGGACGCAGGTGATATAGGACCCTCATGATACGCCATAGAATGCTATGGCGTAACATGAGGGAGGCCTACGTCCGACAATGGACGGTGATAGGCTGAAATGATGACGATGATGGAATTGATTTAAGAGCCTTACCGTTGTTCTTGGATTCATATAATTCTGAATATGCAACATAGTTGACCACCATGCCGCCCTACATCTCTGAACTGTATCTGCTACAAGAGTCCAGTTAGGTCCATCAGTCATACGGTTCAAATACGATGCTTCTAATAATACAGCTGCTGATAATAATGGAAACATGCGCAGTAAACGGTTCAGATAAAACAGATGCAAATTTTTGAGCAGACCCTCTGAAATAAAGTCAATGATCATATAATTCCATGCAGACTCAGAACAATCAAGTATTTTGCATCACAGAAATAACTCCCTAGCCGCGAGTGACGGGACCGGGGATTAGTCCATCATCCGCAGAGCGGCTGACCGCCCGACAGCGACCAACATCCCGGGACAGGAACGTCGAGAGGAGAGGGTACTCCCTCGGGGTATTCCGTCGGGTCGACCACTGAAGACAAAAAACTCGACTCTAGTGGTCGGCCCAACGACGAAGGCGACGTGCTATGGGTGGGTTACGGGGCCGCGCGCTGCCCCTCAGTCGCCCCGGACGGAGTCGCCCGCAAAAAAAAAATCACAGAAATAACCTATATCACAGGAATCGAATCCATGACATTCGACAATGTGCAACTACGTCATATATACAATCTTAGTATACACTGGCAAATTCACAAGGTTCCACTTGCGTAGTTCACGTTCCCATGGAAATATTATAATAAAGCATAGTCTAAGTTACTTCTTATGTAGACAGCTACATTGTAATAAAATATTATCACAGACTAAAAAAATAATAAAATATTAAGTTCTCTTCAACAGTAATCATCAATTAATTAATCATTTAATGATAATACTGGCACGCGTAAAACACTTAGTAATCACACGCCATTACATCAGTCTGGAAAAGAGCTGATACTCTTACACTTTTAGATCGATAGTAACCAAACACAGCAAGAACTACCACAAGGGCTTTCAAATGAAAAAATCCGCATTATTTAAATCGGTCCATCCATTTTAGAGCTACGATGTCACAACGAGAAACACAGACTGATGTCTGTGTCCTACTTATAACACCCCTCTTTTAGCGTCGGGTTACAAATTGATCCAGCCGTTTTGAAGATTACCAGGAACAAACCGAGAGACAGACCGACAAAAAATATTCAAACTGGTTTTTACGCATATGTATCGTGTAATTAACCGTGTGAGCATGAAATAAAACGTATTATGTTGACAAACAGACACTTCAATTTTATTTATTCGTTTGGAATCATTAATTGATGTAATACTCTAAGTTATTAACAGTAAAACTACTGATATACTTAATTTTATTATATAAAATCTCATTTTCATTCATGAATAACCTATATTATTATCAGATACTATTAATTGTTTTTTTTTTTTGTGACAAATGAATAAATAGATCACTTGATAGTAAATGTTACTGCCGCTACCGTGAAGAAAATGAAGGGAGTGTGAATGCGTGCAATGAGATTTGGTGATACTAAAAACCTCACCAAAAACAACCACACGCAAACCTCTTCAGAAAGTTGAACTTCACTCACCGAACGAAGTGCAGTAAACAAATAAATACTACTCAGACGTCGATTTTGTGCGAGTGTGTGGTACTACCTCGGACAGACCGGCCCGTGGTTATAGACAGTCGCCAGTGTGGTCCTACCACATATTATCTAACCAGCTTCACTTAATATTATAAAAGGCCTTAGAAAAATTGCTGTTTCATATTATTTTCAAATGTTATCATCAGTATAATTCCCATAAATAAAATCAAAACAAACAAAATTGATTTAGATAACATTTAATCGATTATTAGTATCTAATCTATTGAATATTTTGTTTTGATTAATTTTATTAATCAATTTATACAACAGTTTCACATTTTTCACATAATAATAACATTCGATTATCACACGGTATATAATGTAATTTTCCGTGAACCTTGCCTGTGAATGTCGTAAAAGACGACTAAGGGATATAATATGCATATAACATTTATGCAAGAGAAGGAAAACTCGAAATAAAACCCTATACCAACATATCTGGTGATGACTTACGGCGCGGCAACGTGGTCCCTAATTGTGGGCCTCACAATAACCAAGCTGAGAGTCACTCAGCGTGCTACGGAACGGGCTATGCTCGGGACCGCACTCTATGGTGTAACATGAGGGAGGCCTACGTCCAGCAGAGGATGGCGATAGGCTAAAATGATGATTATTACCAACATATCTGACCAGCATAGTATAGTAGGTCTTTTTCCCTCCTATTGGGGAGGAGGCTCGCCACCTAATCTTTATATATATATTTCTTGTGTACGTGTGTATGTCACTGAACTCCTCTTAAATGGCTGGCCCGATGTTGATCAAATATTTTATGTGTGTGTTCAAAGGGGATTCAAGAGTGGTTTAGATTTACAATTGGACCTGGTAGGCGGCGCTACTTTTATTTTATTTGAACAGAATAACGTCTGTTGGGACAGCTAGTATTATATAATTCACCTTACCCCTTAGTTTTCGTAAGACGCCTAAGGGCTATTGATTCCATATAAAATCGATGTAAGAAAGGGAAAACTCAAAATAAAACCCAACGCGTCTGACCAATGTGGTGTAGTAGGTCCACTTTCCTCATATTATGAAGAAGATTCGAGCACAGCAGTAGAATGTGATATTCTTATACTTACTTGTATTAACTTTTCCAACTGTGTTATAGACAACAAGGAAACCACTTAATGTAAAGAACGTATCCACAGTATAATGAGCTCCCACAACCCACAAAGCTTGCCAAGATCCTGACCACTAAAACATAATAAATTGTTTAATCAGAGTAACTACAAACTAAAGTAAATTTTGTAAACTTTAAGTGAGTAAAATACACTTCTTTCACCTGAACTGTAGATTTATGATAGGACCTTTTTTTTTTTTTTTTTTTGTTCACGCTGTGGAAATGCATTTACGCACAGTCCCCCGCCAGTGGGCGGGGGTTGTGTGGGACTCACCGGCCACGTCCGCAGCCGGAATACCCACTAAAACCACAGCGGCCCCTTCCGCGCTTTTACGGGGTGCCGGAGAGATCGTCTGATGACATTCAATCCCCGGCACCCCAACGCATGGCCGTCTGGCCACGTCCTGTCGTCATTATTTAGGGCGGTGGGAGTAGGTGCGCATATTGTCGCCTCCTCCTCCCGGGTCGCCGGCGACGGAGCGAGTCAGCAGAGGCGCTTGCCTCGCGTTCTCGCTCCGCCGCTTCCTTCCTGGATATGACGGCCTCGCAAAATGAGGCCATCGACGACCAGCACCTGTCGCTGCCGAGCATCTTTGTGATAACGGTCGGCAGCGACAGGTCCGCTCCGAGAACCGCCGACAGGTCGTGGCGCTGAGGCCCCCAGGCGGGGCATACTTCCAATGTGTGACGCGCATCATCAGTTGGCGCGCCACACTCATGACATCCGGGGGCCTCTTCTCTTCTAATCATATGCAGGTACTTACCGAAGACCCCGTGTCCGGTAAGCACCTGCGCCATCCTAAATGTTAGGTTGCCGTGCTTCCTTGTGAGCCAGCGGTGGAGATGCGGCGCAACCGCCTCCACAGTCCCCCGCCCTGCTACGGGGGACTCAAGGTCTGCCCTCCACCGCCGGATAACCTCCCTCCGGGCCACTTCTTGCGCTCTGCCCAGTCTCCTTATAGAGACTTGTTCGCCGTTGGCCCGCGCTGTGGCACGGAGCTGGTAAACTTCCGCCAACGCCTCAGCCACAAGCGGCCAAGGCGGGTCGCCTGCCAATAGCGTCGCTGCAGTCCAAGACACCGTACGGTAACCCCTGATAGTCCTCACCGCCATGATTCTCTGCGCTCGGCGCAGGAGGGCCTTGTTGCGGGCGGTGAGGGACTCCGACCAGATAGGGGCACCATACAATGCCATGGACCGCAGGATTCCAGCGTAGAGACGCCGACAGGACGACCCAGGACCGCCAGTGTTTGGCAGAAGCCTTCCCAGCGCCGCGGCTGACTTGGTGAGCCTAGGGACGAGCTGGGCAAAGTGTGGCCCGAAATTCCATTTACTATCAAGGTGCAGGCCTAGATATTTCATCTGGGCCCGCACCGGCACGGCAACCCCAGACACACTGATATGTGCTCCTCGGGGGGGACCTCGACGTGGGCCATGAAATAGGAGGGCCTCAGTTTTATCTAACGAGACCCTCAGACCCAGCATGCCAATCCGGTCTACGACGAGTGCTACTCCTTCCTGTGCCAACCGGGCAGCCCCCTGAAAGTCAGCCCTCTTCACCGTGATGAGGGTGTCATCTGCGTAGCAAATAACCCCCATCCCGGGAAGGAGCCGACCCCGCAGGAGCCAGTCGAACCCAACGTTCCACAGGACCGGACCAAGGACCGAGCCCTGTGGAACGCCGCATTCCACCCGATGGCGATGTATGCACCCGTCACCCCCCTCCCAGAACACGTGCCTTCCCTCGAGGTACGCCGCCAACAGCCTCCGGAGGTACGGAGGCACTCCATGATACCGGAGCGCCTCCCTCAACGTCTCGTGTGGAAGACTGTTGAAGGCGTTCTTTATGTCGAGTGAAACTGCCAGGAGGACCTCCTTTTTGGCCACTGCTTCGGTGGCCAAGGACTTCAGGGCGGCCAGCGCGTCAATTGTTGAACGGCCGCCTCTGAATCCGTATTGTCTCTCTGACAGTCCCGGCCCGACTTCCTCGAGGTGCTGGACGAGACGATCCGCCAACACTTTTTCTAACAATTTAGCCGTCTCATCCAGCAGCACCAGTGGCCTGTATGCGGAAGGAGAATCGACTGGACGACCCTCCTTCGGTAGCAGACATAATTTGCCGCACTTCCATTGCTCCGGGAACTGCCCGGACCTCAAACACGCGTTGAGCAGCTCCCGGAGCTGACCCTCAAGATACTCTGCGGCGACACCGAGGATGAGTCCCGGGACGCCGTCTGGACCAGGCGCCTTCCTCTTCCCGCGAAGACGGGAGAGAGCCGCTTTCATTTCAGAGTCGGTGATGGGTGGAATTGGAGTATCCACTTCCACCACCGACCGAGGAGCCATTCTAGGAGGAACGTGTCCCATTGAACGCGGGAACAGTTCCCCCATTAGCCTCGACAAGAAGCCCGGTTCCATCGATTCGATGATGGGGGCGCCACAGGTGCGGACCTTGTTCCGCGCTCGCTGGTATGTGCGCCCCCATGGATCCCTGTCGAGGCCTGCAAGCAGCTCCTCGCGAGCCCTCTCCTTCGCCTGGCTGATGGCCAGCTGCAAAGTCTTCTTCTTTGTTTTATACTCAGTCCGCAGCTGACCCTCAAGGACGTCATCCCGGTTACCTCTTTGACGATATCGGATGTAGGCACGCCGCGCCCGGTTAGAGGCCACCCGTAGATTAGCAATCTCGAGTGACCACCAATATACCTGACGACGCGGCGGCCTTCGCCGAGCTCTCGGCATCGCCGCATCGCACACTGCCTCAAGGGCACTTCTTATTTGGCCTGCGAGCCTCTCCACACTTGTGGCCAGCTGTCCTGCCGCGCCCCAGCGCTGTACTATAGCAGACTCCCGGGCCATTTCCAGATTTAATTGGCCAATGGCCCATTTAGGGAATCTACCCCTTGTTCCGCGCCGGGGCCCTGGTGGTCCCCGAGGGGCGGAGATCTCGAACCGTATGTAACGGTGATCTGAGAGAGTCTCCACCCCTTCTTCTACTCTCCAGTTGCTCACCTCGCGAGCAACACCGGGGGTAGCAAACGATAGGTCCACCACAGACCCACCCCGATGCCGCACGCAGGTATGGACGGTCCCTCTATTAAGGAGGGACAGACCAGAGAGTAGGGACCACTGCTCGACGGCTGCGCCCTTGGCGTTTGTGGTGGGGTTCCCCCATGTGCGTGACTTCGCGTTGAAGTCGCCGAGGACAACAATTCTCCTCGGCGACTGACGACGGACCGCGGCACTGACAGAGTCCAAGAATAACTTAAACTCTGCCAGCTCGCGGTTGGGGGAGAAATAGACGCCAATAATGGCGTAATCTCGCCACCCCACCACAACATAACCATTGCCCCTCTCAAGAGTAGAGAGGGGGGGGCCGGCACATCCTCTGGACAGGACAGCTACATCTTCTCTAAGGTCCCCCACCCAATTCGGTGAGTGGGGGACATAGTATGGCTCGCTGGCCACAGCCAAATCCATATCCCACTCCGCCATGGACTGCAGTAGCAGGTCCTGAGCCCCGGCGGAGTGGTTCAAATTCGCCTGGAGGAAGCGTACTCTGTCTCCCATCAGTTGGACATTTCGGCTTCTTCCTGGGCTATGTGACTACTGGCTGATGCTATGGCCTGAGGTCCTTGGGCCACCTTGCCTTTGGATGAGGGGGCTTTGCAAAGCCTCCCCCCCATCGTGTGTTCTGCTGGGCGACCAGCGGTGGTGCATACCGCACAGCGCGGCGTAGCCACACATGCAGCCGACTTATGTCCACTGTCGCCGCACCGGAAGCAAAGTTTAGAGCGGTCAATAATGGACGGACACAGCGGAGCCGTATGCCCCAGTTCCAGGCACCGGAAGCACCTCAATGGGAGGTTCTCCAGTACCTGAACCCCAGCCGAGCTCCAGCCGACCAGGAGCCTTCCTGCATCAGCAAGTGCTTTAGCGGCGGCGACGGGGCAACGCACCTTCACCATACCCATACCGCGAGGGCCACGCTGGATTTGTCCAACTTGGACCTCTGCGGCATCGCAGCCACATGTGCGAACTACTGCCGCACGCACCTTCTCCTCAGTGGCGGAGTCATCCATCCCAGTTACCCGAATGTCAGCACGTTTGACCGGGCGAACAACATCAGCCATACCCGCCAGCGCCGTGCGCAAATTAGCCGCCAGCTGATCAGCTACCTCCATTGTCTGGGACTTGGGCAATTGCAGGACCCTAGCCCCAGTAACAGAGCGTCTAACTTTAAGGCCCTCTTTAATTCCTATCTCTTGGAGATTGACTGCCTGCTCGGCGCGAATCATCGCGTCGGCGTACGTGACCCCCTTTTTTTCAGCCTCCGGCTGCAATTTCAGGATTACAGCCGGGGAGCGCGGGACAGCAAGCGCCGACTGCAATCTCTTTTGCGCCAAAATGGTCGTGGAAGGTGTAACAGCTGCGGGGGCCGTCGGAGAGGCAGACTTTTTGTTTCCTTTCCTCACGACGGTTGCCCAGCTCTCTGTAGTTGCGGGCTGAACAGGAGGGATGATTGCCGAAGTATTAGGTGTTGGCTGAACCAGAGGTACCGACGTGCCCGTACTAACCGTTGCTGCGGCTATAGCAGACGCTGTGGTCTTCCTTTTGTCGGCAGCTAAGGGCGGACGGTTCACCTTAGCAGGCAGAAGACGGTCTTCTAATCCCGCAAACCGAGCATTTACCATTTCTCCCACTGACTTCACAATAGATGATCTCAGTTCCTCTATTGTGTCCACTCCCATTGAAGACGAAGAGGCCCTCATTTCAGAAAACTCACGGCGGTGTGCCTTAAGTTCCGCCTTGAGGGCTTCTATCTCCTTGCGCTGCCTGCTATTTTCCGCTCTCAAACGACGGGTATCTTCCGCTTCCGATTTTGAACACATGGCTTCAATTATACCTTGCATTTCTGCTGCTGAGTCTCTGAGCTTTTTAATAAAAGGACCCTGAAGGTGCCCGGATTTTCTTGTAACTTCCAGGATGATTGCCGCGTTGCGGCCCCCACGAGCACGCATCTCCTCTGGCCCTATGCTAGAGAGATTCTCCATGAGAGGGCATTCCGAAGCCGAGGTGTCCGCCGAGTCCAATGCTGACGCTGCAACATCCTTGCGGAAGGCACGACTTCGAAGCACACGTTCAAATTCAATTTCATCGGCCTCGGTGTCTCTCTTTTTGAGGTCTACCTTGGCACGTGTGAGTCCCACATTGTGGCCCCTTTGCACTGCCTTACCCCGTCGCGAGGTATTCACTTTGGATATAGGTTCGATCTCAGTGTCAGAACCCAAATCCTTCCTTCCAGAATGACTAGTTTTCATGTATTGGCGCTTCCTCCCCGTGGGGGTGATGTCCGTTTCCCCTGTGTCACATTCGACAGCAGAGGCCGCGTCCGTTTCTCCTTCAGAATCGCCGTCCATTTTGTGAGACGAGGCTTACGCCAAATATTAAATTTATCTCAACAATTTAATAAAGGGGCTGAATCGCGATATAACAGTTTACTATTGATATTAACGCGTCTGAATCGCGATATTAAAGTTTTTCAGTAATGTTATAGATACAACCCGACCACGACCAGCACACTGGTCGCGATTTTTTGAACACCGGTCGAATGCCTCCACAGTATGGTTGCAGTCCCGGTGCCCAAGCGACCCCTCCCCTCCCTGACCCTACGATGACCCGATAAGACAAACGAAGCGACACTACCCGACCCGACAAGACAACAAAACGACAAGACAACGATGACAAAGACCGACCCAATGAACAATCCATCCAGCGCACACGTCCGAACTGCACGAGTGCTAACCCCTATCTCCTTTATGATAGGACCTAGTATATGTCAAAGTTCAACGGGGTTTTCGTCCAAGACATGGTTCGTAGTCTAATGATGTAAAAAGTCTACCCGTTTCCGTGTGGTGACGGTGTAAGAATACCATTCATCACCACTTTTCTTGCTCATGAGTGTCGTAAAAGATGACAAAAGGATAGAAGAACATAAGAAAAACTCGAAATAAAGTTTTACTTGAATACGTCTGACCAGCGTGGTATAATAGGTCAATTTTCCTCCCATTGTAGAAGCGAGTTAAACACATTGATGAGTCATATAGGAGTTGTGATCATGATGATAAAGATTCTGATTATAACAAGAAGTCAAGATGCTAAGTTTTGCGAAACTGACTGAAAAGAGTATAAGACTCGGTACAATGAGTACTTAGTTAAATATTATTTTCATCCATCCATTCATCAGCCCGTAAATATCCACTACTGGGCATAGGCCTCTTCGCGCAGAATGGTCCTGTGTCATTTTGCGTCCAACGATGTGCATGACTCGTGCTGTGAAGTGCGATGCGGCCTGCCCATTGCCATTTCAAAGTTCTGATTCTTCGGGCTATATCGGTTACACTTGTTCTTATTTAGTTTTATTAGTCTTATTTAGCCTCTCTTTAAGAATATACCACAAACAGTTTAGCAAGACTTTATATCATATTACCTCTAGCTATACAAGACCGTGAGGAAAGACCGACGGCCTCCCCGAGAGGAGGACGTCGTTCGATGGGAGGGTACCCCTCTAGGGGGTATTCCGTTGGGCCGACCACTGACGACAAGTAACCCTGCTCCAATGGTCGGTCCAACGACGAAGGCGACGTGGTGTTCGGGTGGGTTGCGGGTGTACGTGCTTACGCCCCTCTGTCACCCCGGACGGAGTGATGCGAGGAGTGCGCAGTCCGTGACCCTTCCCAGAAAAAAAAGCTATACAAGACGAATAACTCGTCAGAATGCCTGATACATTGTATAGTATGTATTTAACGGGCTTTATTTTTATTATCCCGCTACGAAATACTTAGCGCATCTATGGTCTCAAATAAACAGACATTATAGAAGGTTTACCTCCACTACAGCTATATTTATAACAATAATTACAAATACCTAATAATTATTTAATGAAAAAACCGGACAAGTGCGAGTCGGAGTCGGGCACGAAGGGTTCCGTACCATTATCTATAAAAAGGAAAAAAATACGTTTGTTGAATGGATGCCCCCCTTAAATATTTATTATTTTATTTTCAGTATTTGTTGGTATAGTGGCAACAAAAATACATAATTTGTTAAAATTTCAACTGTCTAGCTATGACGGTTCTTGAGGTACAGCCTGGTGACAGACAGGCGGATGGACTGATGGACGGACAGACTGACGGACGGGCAGACAGGGAAGTGTTAGAGTAATAGGGTCCCATTTTTACGCTTTGGATACGGAACCCTAAAAAACGCTATACAAGATAATAAACTAGTGTTATCTCTCTCAGCTCACATGAGTCCCATTGTAGGGCTCGGGCCTGTGCCACAATAGGAGGTAAATTTACCTATTATACCAGGCTTTTTTCAGTTTTTTTCTCTGCCATTGATGTTATAGGCGAATCGTATCTATTTAATAGTTTTTGAAGTGAAACTTCTTTAGAATCGTTGTGATTTCAAACCGGATGCAACGGAAAAAACGACAGGTAAAAGACACAAATACAAAAATGTGTAGGATGAAGCCGGCAAAGAATGAGCCAGAAATGTATATACTATTTAATATTATTTTTTAAATCCGTCTATAATTGACGGATTAAAGGATAAAGGATGAGGGATGAAGAATGAAGGATGAAGGATAAAGAAGTTTCATTTCTGACATGCGTACTTTGCACGCACGCTTTTTTTTTATAATACTAACAGGCATGAGAGGGAATGCTGAATTGTATTCTTACTCCGTCACCCTACAAGAAAAACTTGTGTAATTTTGCTTTACCATGTGAATTTTTTGCTAAATATTCGTAGAATCGTATACTTACTAAGAAAGTATCAATTGGATTCGACCAAGATATTTCCGAAGTAAACGCATGTCCCAACAAAACCCAAGCCATAGCTAACGCTCTAATCCCATCTAAACATTCAACGGTATCAGGTCCCGAAGTAAATGTCATTAGACGACGTCCGTTTGTGTACGCCGAGAATGACGTTGCTAACGGATTTACGGATTTTGGATCTGAAATAGAAAAAAAGCATTAAACATACTTATAAGTCATTATCATCATTCTGTTCTTACCCCAATTATTTAGGGTCGACACAACATATACTCTTATATCATAATACATACATATTCCAAAAGTTTATAACCACTCGCCTTCACTTTAACCCTCATTGGGAATGTAATTGCTGAAAAGACGGCATTAGATGGTGTTGGTCTCATACCCATCTTTTACGACACCCACGAGCAATGTGTTGATAGTATTCATATCTGCTACTACAAAGCAAAAAAAGTAGCAATAAGTGATAAAAGAAACCTACAGGGTCACATTGTCAACTATCTGCAGCTGCAGGCTGGTGGGTCCGGCGTAGTAGTACCATGCTCTTTTTTGTTTTTTTTTAAATATACAGTTTTTTTTTTTTTTTTGTGGGTGAGCTGCGGTCGGCGCGCCTCCGCACCACTCCGTCCGGGGCGACAGAGGGGCTTAAGCACGCAACTCCCGCAACCCACCCAAAAACCACCCCGCCTTCGTCATTGGGCCGACCACCGGAGCAGGTTTACTTGTCGTCAGTGGTCGGCCCGACGGAACACCCCCTACGTGGGGTACCCTCCCATCGACCGACGTCCCCCCCTCGGGGAGGACGTCGGTCTTTCCTCACGCGGTCGGCCTCTCGGCGGGTGACGGACTAATCCCCGGTCACGTCACCCGCGGCCTCGGCTAGGGCGGCATGAGGCGCAGGTAGTTGCGCCTACGCCGCCCCAGTCGCCGGCAGCGGATCTCCTCATCGAGGCTGCGCTCCACGCGCAGACGATCCGCCGCCTCCTTCTGCGAGATCACTGTCTCGCAGAACACTGCGACCGCGTCCCAATTCCCGACGCTGTCGACCATCGCCCTAGCGATGGCCGGCAGCGTCAGGTCGGCACCGATGATTGCAACGAGTTCACGGCGCTGCACTGCCCAAGCCGCGCAGGCCTCGAGCGTGTGGCGCGCCGTGTCCTCGTCGCAATCGCAGTGGTGGCAGGACGGTGTACTCTCCCTCCTTACGACCTTGTGCAGGTATTTGACGAAGCTCCCGTGCCCCGTCAACACCTGCACTAGTCGGAAGGAGAGCACCCCGTGCCGCCTTTCCAACCACTGCATCAGCACCGGCCGGAAGGCCTCCACGGTTCGTACCCCGAACCGAGGCCTCTCCAGCCGGACTGCCCAACGGGCAATGACGTCTCGGCGGGCGTCGACGCGCCAGGCGGTGAGCTCCCTTAACGAGATTTCACCGCCCTCCGCTCGCACCCCTGTCACCCGCCGATACAATCCGGCGAGCATCTCCGCCTCCAGGTCCCACGGGGGAGTCCCGGCCAATAGGCACGCTGCCTCCGTCGCCACCGTGCGGTATCCGCGGATGGCCCTGACCGCCATTAAATATACAGTGATCATCACAGGGTTTTATTTCGGGTTTTCCTTCTCTTGTATAGATGTCATCTGTAATAATCCCTTAGTCCGTCTTTTACGACACCCACGGACAAGAAAAGATCAATATTATTCTTACTCCGTCACCACATGAACGAACGTATTAAACTATTTCGTTGAAAAAAATTAAATAACTTACCTGTTTTTCTTACAAATTGATGCCACAAATCGTACATAGTACTGATCAAGGTCACAAAACCAAGGATAGAGAATACAACACTGCAAAATTAAAAACATTAATAAAATGAAATCAATATAATAAAATATACACTTCCCAATTTACTTACATTGCCGCGTAGTCAGCACCTACCCAAGGTTTATCGTTGGGCAATCGACAATATAGATCTCTATATTCAAAACCTACAGCAGAAATATTAAATAGGAACGAGTCAAAAGCTTGACGTGTTGTACAAGGCTTAGGAATGCATACTCCTAATGTTAATTCCATTCCGGATAAGGGATTGCCTCCTGGTAGTCTAAAAATTGAAAACAAATGTTATTAGTTTAGTAGATTCCATATTTTTTTTAATCTATTTCTAGATATTTTTAAGTGAGTTTAAGTAATTTCAAAGCTGATATACGACCCACTGCTGGGCTCAAGCCTCTTTCAAGATCCGGTTGGTGTAGGATTTTATTTCGAGTTTTTCATATTGCGTCGTTGTAATTTACATATTATATTACTTAGTCGGCTTTTAAGATACCCACGGGCTAGAAAGGGGTGGTGTATTGTATTCTTATTCTGTCACCACATGGCATTTAGTAATTTTGTCTGTATTAAACTAAAAAAATAAACGCTTCAAATCACAGGCTATTTCACTAGGCGTTTTATATGTTACTAGCCCATACAGATTCACTACATCACCATAAAGACGTTAATCTTATATTATATCTTTAAACGAGCAATTCTTGTATAGGTATATATATTTCTTTTCAGGATCTCGGAAACGGCTCCAACGATTTTGATGAAACTTGGCATACTAGAGGTTTCGGGGCCAAAATTATATATCTTTAAACGAGCAATTCTTGTATATATATTTTTTTTTCAGGATCTCGGAAACGGCTCCAACGATTTTGATGAAACTTGGCATACTAGAGGTTTCGGGGCCAAAAAATCGATCTAGCTAGGTTTTATTTATAGAAAATGTTATATTGTCGGTGTTTTTACCAAAACAATACAATGACATTAGATTTTAAAAGAATATGAATTCTAATTTCGCCGTCAACATCAAGAGTTAAAATATTGGGAAAATCTCCAGTTTTCTTTTTGTTTTGTTTTGGCATTCAAACAGCGTGGGATCGAATCTCAGTGTTAATATTATTCTCTTTTTTGTAATTTTTGATATGTTTTTCATTATGTTATTTTTATTTTTTATTAATATGTGTCTAAATAAGTTCGGCAAAAAAACACCAAAAATATACCGAGAAAATCTCGGCCAACCAGATATTTAAAATAAAGTGATCATTTTCTTCGCAAACGATACACCAAAATTGTTAAAATCTATGCAATATTTAAATCAAAAATGTTTAACTCGGGGAAATATGAACGCGAATTTGAAATTTGTCTTAATATTTAATTAATAGAATTATATTTCGTATTCATCTCAGCCCACAAAGTAAAGGGGGAGGGTAATAACATTCTTACACCATCACCACACGGAAGATTCCTTATTAAACAGACACAAATTACACTCCGATTCACAACGATGTGTAAATCGCACGAAGAATAAAATTATTCTGGCTAGAAACTCAACCCAATTAACTCCTGTTGCTAATATTTTTGTTACGCCGACGACACGCTCGTCACAGCCCGCGGTGGGACGCTAGAAGACTAGCCTGGTGACCTCAAGCACCGAAGAGGTCGTCAGGCGAATCGAGGCGCTGGGGTTGAGGGTCGCCATGGACAAGACGGAGGCCCTCTTGTTCCATGGGCGCCGTATGAGCCCTTCCATCGGCGTCTCGATCACCATCCATTCGGTTGAAATCAACATCCGGGCCCATATGAGGTACTTGGGCCTGGTGCTCGACGGGCAATGGTGGTTCCGGGAGCATTTCCGCAGGCTCGCTCCACGGCTTGTGGGCGCGGCGTCCACCCTATCGTGGCTTATGCCGAACGTGGCCGGGACTCCCCCGTGGGACCTGGAGGCGGAAATGCTCGCCGGATTGTATCGGCGGGTGACGGGGGTGCGAGCGGAGGGCGGTGCGATCTCGTTAAGGGAGCTCACCGCCTGGCGCGTCGACGCCCGCCGAGACGTCATTGCCCGTTGGGCAGTCCGGCTGGAGAGGCCTCGGTTCGGGGTGCGAACCGTGGAGGCCTTCCTGATGCAGTGGTTGAAAAGGTGGCACGGGGTGCTCTCCTTCCGACTAGTGCAGGTTTTGACGGGGCATGAGTGCTTCGCCAAATACCTGCACAAGGTCGTTGGGAGGGAGAGTACACCGTCCTGCCACCACTGCGATTGCGACGAGGACACGGCGCGCCATACGCTCGAGGCCTGCGCGGCTTGGGCAGTGCAGCGCTGTGAACTCGTCGCAATTATCGGTGCCGACCTGACGCTGCCGGCTATCGCTAGGGCGATGGTCGACAGCGTCGGGAATTGGGACGCGGTCGCAGCTTTCTGCGAGACAGTGATCTCGCGGAAGGAGGCGGCGGATCGCCTGCGTGAGGAGCGCAGCCTCGATGAGGCGATCCGTCGCCGGCGACTGGGACGGCGTAGGCGCAACTACCTACGCCTCATGCCGCCCTAGCCGAGGCCGCGGGTGACGTGACCGGGGATTAGTCCGTCACCCGCCGAGAGGCCGACCGCGTGAGGAAAGACCGACGGAGGGGGGACGTCGGTCGATGGGAGGGTACCCCACGTAGGGGGTATTCCATCGGGCCGACCACTGATGTCACGTAACCCTGCTCCGGTGATCGGCCCAAAGACGAAGGCGACGTGCATCGTAGGTGGGTTGCGGGAGTTGCGTGCTTAGGCCCCTCTGTCGCCCTGGACGGAGTGGTGCGAGGAGCGCGCCGACTGCAACCCAACCCCAAAAAAAAAAAATTGTTGCTATTATTTAATCATTGTAGTATTCGTATATTAATACTATTGAAATACTAAAATACTATACCTATCGTCATTAATGATCCCAGAATATGATTTGAATCCTCTTCTTAAAACATAATATTCTTGTAAATCTCTAATAGTTTCATTATCCAACTGCAACATTCTCGGATCAAAATTATTAATTTCTATTTGGGGTAGGCCTGGCAGCTCCGGTAAATGCCAATTCTGGTCTATAGGCATTTGAATAGCACAGTATTTTCCCTGTAACTCAGAATCTTGGAGTTGCATATTTATGCCAAGGCACTGATGGTAACTACCCATATCAAGAGTATTTCCCTGTAGAACACCTTTCGGAATCCTGATACTGGCATCTCCAACTATCACAAAAAAGAATTCCTCAATATAACAACTTTTTGCATGCATTAGAGATGATCATTTAAAGATAATCCATTTATCCTTACTAATATTATAAATGCCAAAGTAAATTTGTTTGTTTGTTTGTTACGCTTTTACGCTTAAACCACCCAACAGATTTCAATAATTCTTTCACCAATTTCCATTGGTCAAAAATTCATTCACCAATGGAAAGCTATAATATCAGGGAGTAACATAGGCTATATTTTATCCCGGTATTCCCACGGGAACTACGCGGGTAAGGCGACTGAAACCAAAGCGAAACGAGAGCGGGTTGCTAGTAGATTAATAAAAAAATGTAAAAGATTTTTTTAAGTTAAGCAGTTTAATTGAAAATAATAAAAATAATGACACATCCTTCCTAATATAAATACGAAAGTAAGTTTGTTTGTTTATTTATTTGTTACGCTTTCACGCTTAAACCAACGAACCGATTTCTAAAATTCATTCACCAATGGAAAGCTATAATATCAGGGAGTAACATAGGCAAAATTTAATCCCGGTATTCCCACGGAAACGGGAACTACGCGGGTAAGGTGACTGAAACTGAAGAGATGCGAGGGCTGGTTGCTAGTATAAGAATAAATTAAAGTTAAAAAAAACTAAAAAATACGCTTAACAAGTCAAATAATTACTATTTACAAATTTCGTGCATGCGTAGTTCACACACTCTATCTCTCCTGCTTTTATGCGAAGGATACGATTAAAAATTTCTAAATCCTGGCGAATCTAATCAGGACATTCGGCTATTTTGCAAAATTTAAGTAAAATCTGTTCGTTCAAAGTGGGGCAAAATGACGTTCAATGATTCCGTTACATACATCCGTACTATTCTTATAAAGGCGAAAGTAAGTTTGTTTGTTTGGTTTTTACGCTTTCACGTTTAAACCACGGAACTGATTTTAAAAATTCTTTCAATAATGTAAAGCTATAATATCAGGGAGTAACATAGGCTATATTTTATCTCGGTATTCCCACGGGAACGGGAACTAGGTGGGTAAGGCGATTGAAACCGAAGCGAAGTGAGGGCGGGTTGTTAGTAGATACATATATACAGGTGCAACTAATAAAAACGAGTTAATAAAAGCTACATGATTAGGTAGGTACTAAAAATTAAATCCTGAGGCGTTAGTAATTATGCATAGTATATCACTTACTCGTCTTTTATGACATCCACTTGCAAGATAGGGACTGGTGAATTGTATTCTTACTCTGTCACAACAAAGAAGAGATATTAAATTAGATAAGAATAGATATTAAATTAGAATTATACTTACAATACATAGTTAATAAAGTATTCGATCGTATCATTTCAATTTGTTCGGCGCATTGCTCTTCATCCAACACTTCTTCATACAAACTATTGTCCAACGCATCAGTTGGTGGTTCTAATTCAAAGTAGCTATTTACTACATTGAAAAATAAGGACATTAAAACCGCTAATACAAATTTAGACTCCATTATAATTGCTTATTTTTAATTTATTAATTGCATTTATAAACACATATTTAGTAAAAACAAAATGCACATGTGTGTATACATTATACAGATTACGATGATATACATTAAACTTAATGTCTTAGCAATTTTAATCTTATCATTCTGTGGTTGATTAATTTGAAATCTAATGATAAATTAATTTAGTATTTCTGTTGCATATTGCGGAATGATTCGTTATCTCGAAGCTAATTATTACTACGGCTTTTTTGTGAATTAATCCCCGAGTAATGTACCATCATTTCGTCAATCGATATATGCTGTTGCATCCAATAGATTGCGATGGTAAAGAATTATTACTGTTACGAATATAACCACTTACTCAAATATTGTAATCGTCTCCGCTCATAAACGTTCCAACGAATCTTCTCCCCAATAGAAGGGACCTATTGTATCATGTTGACTTTGATATAGGGTTTTATTTCGAGTTTTCCTCCTCTAGCATAAATTTATATCCATATTATATCCCTAAGTTGCCTTTCACAACATCCACGGGCGAGATATGGCACTCCCTATCAAAGTAAGAAGGAAAAAGAAGTACTCCGTCACTACAGGTAGTAAAAAAGTAATATTTAAGTTATTTATAAAAACTTGTATAGGTGTGAAAAATTACTGCCGCAAACTCGAACCCACACCTATAGCAAATACGTTCCAATCGTCTTACATTTGAATCATTACGGAGTGACAATACGGGTGAAAACGGAACAAGTAATAAAGGAAAATGTCATTGAAAAATTATAATGACTCCTCGCTCTTTTTTCCCCGCAGACTTAGTACGATTGACGCCTAATGGAGGTAATCAAATAACAAATAACTTAGTGGTAGGACTACACTGTTGACAGTTTTCTGTCTACAGCCGCAGGCGTGTCCGTCCGGGGTAGTACCACACTCTCGCAGAAAATCGACGTCCGAATAGTAGCAATTTGATACTACGCTTCGTTCGGTGAGCGAGAGAGCCGTAAGCCCAACTTTCTGAGGGTGTTTGTGTGTGGTGGGTTTTAGTGAGGCCTTTAGTATCGCCGAACCTCATTGCACGCATTCACACTCCCTTTACTTTCTTCACGACAGGCAACAGGCTTGCAAAGGTCTATGAGCGGCAGCAACATTTACCATCAAATGTACTGTTTGCTCGTTTGCCACCGTTTGCAGCAAAAAAAAAACATAATAAGGTAAGAGAATGAAGTATAATGGAGTCCATACTATCTACAGCTTTTGATTTTCTAGGTAGCCCATCCTATCTCTCTAACTCTCCTAAATTTCTACACCTATCACTCGCATACGGCTATACACATGTACGTAATTAGATGTACTTGTATTTATTTGTCTATAAAATATATATAAAAAAAACCTTTCAAAAACATAAATGTGAAAATGAGGACCAAGTTTAATGTGATAATTCTATCTTGATCAATTTCATCGACAAAAGACTGCTAGCTGAATAGCTGCCAAATCCTGTAGACAATCCTAAAATTTAATTAACTTATATTCTTAATAATATATATTCTTAATAAAACACAATTTCTTGTCTTTTCTTTCTAAAAAATGTTTGGTATTTCAAAATCTGATTATACATTCTAATATTTGCATTACTTACATACAGCAATTTCTTATGATCTTTCGAATCTCAACATTCAACTTGACTAGTTTTCAGATAGTAGTCATATTCGTGTTTATTTTATATGCAATTTATTGTTTTCAAATTGTAAGATTCTATTCTTATAAATATTTGATTTGCTGTTAAAACTAGGCAAGTCAGTGGCAAATAAGATAACCGTAATCTTAATTGCTATCACTAATGCGTCAAACGACCATTGACGTCCACTGCGGAGGTAGATTCTTCAAAAATTGTATCATAATAGCCACGCTTGACAGTCGTAATGGTTATCATAGTGTTCGCCTGATCCCCGGACGATTTTTATGATTCCTAAAGGAAATAATGAACGGTAACACCCTGTATTCTTAACTTGTCACCACAAGGCTCATTCTTTCATCATCATCATTTCAGCTCACATACGTCCCACTGTTGGGCTAGAGCCTCATCCACCATAAGAGGAAAATTGACTTACTATGCCACACTGGCCAGACGTGTTGGTATTTTGTTCTTTTTTATGGGTGGGCTATGGTAAGCGCACGTGCGATCCATTCCGTCCAGGGCGACGAAAGGACGGCGCGCGGGCCCATAACCCACCCGTATCCACGTCGCCTTCGTCGTTGGGCCGACCACCAGTGCCGAATTCCTTGTCCTCAGTGGTCGGCCTGACGGAATACCCTTTCGGGTACCCTCACCTCTCGACGTCCCTGTCCCGGGACGTCGGTCGCCGTCGCGCGGTCAGCCTCTGCAGGTGCCGGACTAAAGTCCCCGGTCCGGTCACCCGCTGCCTCAGCTAGGGCGGCATCTTCATAGGAGCATCATCATAGGCCCTGTTGCGCCTGAGGGCCGTGGCGACTGAGGCCGTCACCGGCGGGGGAGTGCTGTTGGTGGTGTCCCTAGACATCGCCAACGCATTCAATAGTCTGCCATTCAGCTGCGTCAGGGAGGCGCTCCGTTACCACGGAGTGCCAGCTTACCTGAGGCGGCTGGTGGCAGACTATTTAGAGGAGCGCAGCGTCCTCTACGCCAACCGAGTAGGGGACGTTGTGCGAACGCCCATGACGTGCGGTGTTCCACAGGGGTCGGTCCTCGGACCCACCCTGTGGAACATCGGCTACGACTGGGCGTTGCGGGGGAGCCTCCCACCCGGGCTGGGCGTGATTTGTTACGCCGACGACACGCTCGTCACAGCCCGCGGTGGGACGCTACAAGAGGCGGTAAGCCTGGCGACCTCAGGCACCGAAGAGGTCGTCAGGCGGATCGAGGCGCTGGGGTTGAGGGTGGCCCTGGACAAGACGGAGGCCCTCTTGTTCCATGGGCCCCGTATGGACCCTCCCATCAGCGTCTCGATCACCGTCAATTCGGTTGGGATCAGCATCCAGGCCCATATGAAGTACTTGGGCCTGGTGCTCGACGGGCGATGGTGGTTTCGGGAGCATTTCCGCAGGCTCGTCCCGCGGCTCGTCGGCGTGGCGTCCGCCCTACAATGGCTGATGCCGAATGTGGGCGGACCGAGCGCGGCATGTCGACAGCTGTACGCGGGGGTCATCCGGTCGATGGCCCTGTACGGCGCACCGGTGTGGGCGGGATCCATGACCGCCCGACTTAGGGCCCTTCTGTGGCGTCCACAGAAGGTCATGGCGGTCAGGATCATCCGCGGGTACCGCACGGTGGCGACGGAGGCGGCGTGCCTATTGGCCGGGACTCCCCCGTGGGACCTGGAGGCGGAAATGCTCGCCGACTTGTATCGGCGGGTGTCGGGGGTGCGCGGGGGGGGTGGTGTTGTTTCCTTGAAGGAGCTCACCGCCTGGCGCGTCGACGCCCGCCGGGACGTCATCGCCCGTTGGGCAGACCGGCTGGAGAGGCCTCGATACGGTGTTTGGACCGTGGAGGCCTTCCGGCCGGTGCTGATGCAGTGGTTAGAAAGGCGGCACGGGGTGCTCTCCTTCCGACTCGTGCAGGTCTTGACGGGGCATGGATGCTTCGGCAAGTACCTGTACAGGGTCGCTAGGAGGGAGAGAACTCCGTCCTGCCACCACTGCGATTGCGACGAGGACACGGCGCAGCACACGCTCGAGGTCTGTGCCGCTTGGGCAGAGCCGCGTCGTGAACTCGTCGCAATCATCGGTGCAGACCTGACGCTGCCGACCATCGCTAGGGAGATGCTCGGCAGCATCAGGAATTGGGACGCGGTCGCAGCCTTCTGCGAGGCAGTTATCTCGCAGAAGGAGGCGGCGGGTCGCGAGCGCGAGGAGCACAGCCTCGATGATGCGACCCGCCGTCGGCGACTGGGGCGGCGCAGGCGGGAGTACCTGCGTGCAATGCCGCCCTAGCCGAGGCCGCGGGTGACGTGACCGGGGATTAGTCCGTCACCCGCCGAGAGGCCGACCGCGTGAGGAAAGACCGACGTCCTCCCCGAGGGGGGGACGTCGGTCGATGGGAGGGTACCCCGGGTAGAGGGTATTTCGTCGGGCTGACCACTGATGACAAGTAACCCTGCTCCAGTGGTCGGCCCAGCGACGAGGGCGACGTGGTGTTCGGGTGGGTTGCGGGAGTTGCGGGCTTGAGCCCCTCTGTCGCCCCGGACGGAGTGGTGCGTAGGCGCGCCGACCGCAGCCAACACAAAAAAAAAAAAAAAAAAAAAAAAAAAGGGCGGCATCAGGCGCAGGTACTTGTGCCTGCGCCGCCCGAGTCGCCGGCGGCGGAACGTGTCACTGAAGAGGAGCTCCTCTCGCGCACGATCCACCACCTCCTTCTGTGAGATGACGGCCTCACAAAAGGCGGCGACCGCGTCCCAGTTCCTGACGCTGCCGAGCATCTTCCTAGCGATGGTCGGCAGCGTAGACGTGTTGGTATAGGGTTTTATTTCGAGTTTTATAGATATAGATTTGTATATTGAATCCCTTATGCCCCGTCCACATGTTGGCCGAGCATAGGCGAGCAATGGCTAACGCCAACGTGTGTATACCCGATTAACTTCAGTTGGCCAACGCTCGCCGTCGCTCGCCTAGTTGGCCGAATGAATACAAGCGCCAACGTATGGACAGCTGATTTGTCTTCACTCGCCGTCGCTCGTGTTCACTTGCCTCACTTCACCTCGGTGTCGATTTTTGTGCACAAATCAAAGGCGCTCGTCTGCGCTCGGCCAATGCCGTCCACACGTTGGCCTGCTCGCCATTAGGGACAAGATATCGAAACGAAAGTATCGATACTGTACTCATGAGTAGTATCGAAGAAAAAGTATCGTACTCAATAAAGTATCAAAACAAAAGTATCGATACTCCAAAGTATCGAGTACTGAGTACTTTTCCTAGAATCTAAGTCGTGATGAGCTTTTTTTTTCTAGGAATTTGTCCATTTGTGCTCGGATTAAAATATGTCGAGCCACTTTTTAGAAGGTTCGTTAGGCTTTACCTAGACGGCGTTACCATAAGCATGAGCCGTAAAGTCAAGTTTAACATGGATACTTTCTACAATTTGTTCGATACGATACCTGCCTAAAAGTACTCATTGAGTAAAAGTATGGAATAGAAAGTATCGGTATCGAAAGACAAGTACTCGATACCTAAAAGTATCGATACTTTTTTCGTGTCCCTACTCGCCATTACACAGTTGACATCCATCGCTGTTAGACGCATTTAATGTGATAATGTGGCTTAACACAAATATTTTCAAATTTACACCACTACTTCTAGATATGCGACGTAAATAATTATATCCAAGTCACCCTATATGCTACCTATAGTATCAAAAAGTATCTTCATCATTCATCATCATTTCAGCTCATATACGTCCTACTGTTGGACTCGAGCCTCCTCCACAATAGGAGGGAAACTGACCTTACTATTCCATGCTAGTCAGACAGGTTGGTATAGGGCTTTATTTCGAGTTTTCCGTCTCTTGCATAGATGTTATATGCATATTATGTATTATATTCCTTAGTCGTCTTTTATGACATCCACGGGCAAGATAGGGAGTGTTGAATTGTATTCTTACTCCGTCACCACACGGGTATATCTTACATTGTTCTATTTCTGTGAATACTCAGTATCAACCTTCCTTCCTTCTTTTGTTCCACTTTACTTCGGAATACACTGCGATAATAGTTATATACGCTCATTAAATAAATAGCCGAAGCTGCAGCAACGTCAATGTCAACGTCCATAGTGTTTCAGTGCACAATGAACACTAACCGAGGCCAACGTGTGGACAGCTCTACAAATACTCGTCTACATTGGCCATTCGCGTTGGCGTTCGATGCACTCGTCCAACGTGTGGACGCTAGCACTTGCTTTGTACCTATTTGCCGACGCTTGCGTTGGCCTAGGCTCGGCCAACATGTGGAGGGGGCTTTAGTCGTCTTATATGATACCCACGGACTAGATAGGGGGTGGTGAATTGTATTCTTACTCCGTCACCACACGGAAACTAACTACTAACATAGAGTTTTATAATTATCCTTTTTGCTTAAATCCTTTACCCGTGTTAAAAGAGACCCGTAGAAAAGAAGCAATAGGGAATTTTTACTCCGTTAGTACACAAAATGTTTCAACATAGTTATATTAAAAATAAAAAGGTACTTTGAGAAATACTATTAGGTATCTCTTAATTCAAACATATGACTTAGCTGTACCTTAGCAGTATTAGCAGAGCATTATAATAACTAGTGGTCGCCGAGTGATCGAAATTTGGCCATAATTTATTTAAATTAATTTTTTTACTACACAATTTTTCTGTTTTTTGAGCAAGCTGTATTTCATTAATAACTAATTTATATATAAGTATAAATATCTATTAGACATTGTCGTCATAATTATGATTTTTTGACATTCAGTTCGACCAGAGATTTTAACCGTAAACAAAAGTGTATAAGCGTGTGTGTATGTGTGTGTATATCGATTGCATAGTAGTGTGCGTAATGCCTTTTTTAATTAATTGAATGTATTATTATATCAATTTTAATTTTCTGCACTTCTCCTTAATATATTCTTCAAATAGTGCCAAATTTCATTTTTGTCCATCTGCGTGATTTTCGTAAAAAGGGATACAAAGTTTTTGCTTCACGTATTAAAATATAGATCAGTAGAGTAATAGAGTATATGTAATAGAGGAATATAATTTGCTGTGTGGTGACATAGTAAGTATACAATTGTATAGGAGGTGAATTCACCTCCTCTTTCCGGTGGTTAAAAGACAAGGGATATAATATTCAATTAACATCAGTGTAACTGAAGCTAAACTCGAAATAAAACCCTAACCCTATCCTCAATCCGTTTGATAGTAGGCCAATTTCTCTCCTATTGTGAAGGAGGCGTGAACTCAGTATTATGCCGTAAATGAGTCAAAATGAATGTTTTTTTTTTTTGAGACTATTCTCACCATACATTCCCAGCAGTGTAACTCCTATAAGCCAGGATTGACAATGGTCTCCGAATAAGACACCGAAGTTTGACCCCAAGGAAGTGCCGGGAAACGCTTTAAATTGTCTTGGGACCCGCAACAAATTTAATTTGGAAAGAAAAACAGGAGGAGCTGGAGACATGAAACAAAGTTGGCTAATAAGCCAGTAAATAAGAGTTTGTACAACTACGTGACACGCAGCAGTACAGCACCACGGATTGAACAGAGCTTAACAGACCTTTTTATGAGCTTTAGAGCCCCCGCAAAATGGCAGACTATCTATCGGCCGATAGTTTGGTCGGCGTCTTAATCAGTATGAAGATGTATACAAGTGCGCAAATTGTAACAATTAGTAATCGGCCGATGCATCCGTTTGATGGGACTCCCGATTGCCTTCAAACTAAACTGTCGGCCAACTATCGGCCAACTATCGGCCGACCTGAGGCCTTCCGGCCGGTGCTGATGGAGTGGTTGGAGCGGATGCACGGGGTGCTTTCTTTCCGACTGGTGCAGGTGCTGACGGGGCACGGGTGTTTTGGGAAGTACCTGCACAAGATTGTCAGGAGGGACAGCACACCATCCTGCCACCACTGCAGTTGCGACGAGGACACGGCGCAGCACACGCTCGAGGAGTGTGCTGCGTGGGAGGGGGAGCGCCGTGAACTCGTCGCGATTATCGGTGCCGACCTGGCGCTGCCGACCATCGCCAGGGAGATGCTCGACAGCGTTAGGAACTGGGACGCGGTCGCCGCCTTCTGTGAGGCCGTAATCTCACGGAAGGAGGCGGCGGATCGTGTGCGAGTAGAGCTCCTATTCGGCGACACGTTCCGCCGCCGGCGACTCGGGCGGCGCAGGCGCGAGTATCTGCGCCTAATGCCGCCCTAGCCGAAGCCGCGGGCAATCGGACCGGGGAATTGTCCGTCACCCGCAGAGAGGCTGACCGTGCGATGGCGACCGACGTCCCAGTACGTCGAGACGTGAGGTTACCCGAAAGCGTATTCCGTCGGGCCGACCACTGATGACAAGTCACATCTGCTCCGGTGGTTGGCCCAACAAACAACGAGGTGACGTGGGTACGGGTGGGTTATGGGCCCGCGCGCCGTCCTTTCATCGCCCCGGACCGACAGGACCGCGCGTGCGCTTACCATAGCCCACGCAAAAAAAAAAAAAAAAACTATCGGCCGACCGCTTGATCAGCACAGCGCTCTTCCCCGCCCGCACACTTACTGATTGTTTAGTCGGCCGAGCTTGACAAGTTCATTAAAGCTGGTTATACTCGTTCGATAAAAGGCAAAAAAAAATTTCGTGTAATCAAGTAATTTGGAATGCATTGTCTAAAATTTTCCACTAAATAATCTATCACTGAGAAATTTCTCTCCTATTGTGGAGGAGGCTTGAGCCCAGCAGTGGAACGTATATCAGTTGTGATGATGATGATGTAATAGATTACATTTTTTGCAGCAACCTTATCTTTATATATATAAATCTTCTGTTCGTGTTTGTAATTGAACTCCTAAACAACTGGACCGATTTTGTAGATTTTTGTGGCTGTTCAAACGAATATGAGAATGGTTTAGATTAAAAATTGGAACCAGTAGATGGCCATGCGATCGATTTTAAAGAGCATTCCACTTACTACATTTTTAGATTTGAACAAAACAATGTCTGTTGGGTCAGCTAGTTAAATATATTTTTTATCTGTTGAACTGTGTAGGTAGAACATTCTTCAAATCTTAGACTATAGTGTATTTTTATCATATAGATAAAAATAAATTTATTTCAATAAATATGCAATCATAACTAATCTTTATTTTCGAGTAAATTAAAACACAAGTGTCTTATCATGCACATATCTTTATAATCCTACTATCTTAAAATTCTTAAATATAATTAGCTACACTCTCAATTTATAACGTGATTGGTATTTTTCATATATTAAACAACTGTTTGATAGTGTGTTATCAACAAAATACAGTAAAAACTATATAATGAAAACGTCAAAATGAACATGTATCCTCTTGAGTACATGGTTTCAAAATATTCTGTAATTTTTAGTAATCTCTCTTTCAATCCAGAGGAGCTAGGATTCGAAATGATGTAGGACCAATAGCGTCATTTATCTATCAACAATGATAGACAATTAGCTTAAATATCCCTAAGTATTCCTCATTAATGATTGACTTTATACAAATGGATAAATTATACAACATATTTTCCTAGATGGATCAAAGAACATCGCGGTACACAAGAGTGTTATTACTTTTGAATTAACAATAATAAATCTTCTTTTGATTCCAGTGCATACACGTTTCACTGTTAGGCTTAAGCCTCTTCCACAACGAAAAGAAAAATCTACTATCGCCACGCTTTTTTTTTTTTGGAGTGGGCTGCGGTCGGCGCGCCTCCGCACTACTCCGTCCTGGGCGACAGAGGAGCTTAAGCACGCAACTCCCGCAACCCACCCGAACACCACGTCGCCTTCGTCGTTGGGCCGACCACTGGAGCAGGGTTACTTGTCATCAGTGGTCGGCCCGACGGAATACCCCCTACCCGGGGTACCCTCCCATCGACCAACGTCCCCCCCTCGGGGAGGACGTCGGTGTTTCCTCATGCGATCGGCCTCTCGGCGGGTGACGGACTAATCCCCGGTCACGTCACCCGCGGCCTCGGCTAGGGCGGCATTGCACACAGGTAATCCCGCCTGCGCCACCCCAGTCGCTGGCGGCGGGTCGCTTCGTCGAGGCTGTGCTCCTCGCGTTCGAGACCCACCGCCTCCTTCTGCGAGATAACTGCCTCGCAGAAGGATGCGACTGCGTCCCAGTTCCTGATGCTGCCGAGCATTTCCCTAGCGATGGTCGGCAGCGTCAGGTCAGCACTGATGATTGCGACGAGTTCACGACGCGGCTCTACCCAAGCGACTATCCCCACGCTGGGCGACTTTCCTTTTCTCGTATCGATATCTGCATATTATATTCTTCAGTCGTCTTCAACGTAGCCAAGAGCAAAAAAGATGATCGTGAATTGAATTTTTCTTCCGTTACCACGCGAAAAGGTGTAATAAACTAGCAACCCACCCTCGCTTCGCGTCGGTTTCGGTCGCCTTACCCAAGTAGTTCCCGTTCCCGGAACACCGGGATAAAATACAGCCTATGTTATTCTCTGATACTATAGCTTTCCATTAGTGAAAGAATTTTTGAAATCGGATCGATGGTTTAACCGTGACTTAAGACATTTATTTCGTAACAAATTTACATTTGTGTCGAAAATAAAATAACAGTACCTAAATTAATGTTACATGCTTATCCTATTACAACTGCACAACTTATAATATTAGTTAGTTGATAATATTTCTGCTTTTATAAAAGTAAGGTGGGTATATTCAAAATTATTTTTGTTATGCAAATAATTAATCTATTTTTATTTTTGGAATTGATAGATTGTGAAAGCGTAACAAACGAACATACTTTCGCATTTATAATATTAGTAAGGATGACGTAAATTTAATTGTTATATAGCGTGTATACATATAGATACAGATCTATTTCCAGATATGCAACCAAAATTTTCAAAGAATATAAATTATGATGGCCACTAATATATTGATTTTATCTTTTTAAATGATCTGTTGGTCTACAACAACGTTATTTACTCTAATTTCAGAATACATTTTATTGTATATTGACAGTTGTTTGCTCGTTTTCAACTTTTTCACCAGCGTTACTTGGTCCAGCTTTAGAGCTTTCATCATTCGCTAAATTATCCTCTTTCTCTTTTTCTTCTGGTGGTTTTGGTTTCTTCGGTTGCACTGAAAGCAAATTAACAAAGTGGCTCATTAGTTAGTCTAGTTTAGACGGGCTGATTTAGGGTTTCATATTGAGTTTTCTTCTTCTATATATGTATATGTTATCTGCATATAATATCTCTAAATCGTCTTTTACGATAGCCACGGCCAACAATGGTGGTGGTGAATTGGATTCTTACTTCATCAGACAGAGATCATAATCATTGTCGCCCTGCTCTTATGGCAGTTACTTGAGGTGGACTCAATATGTTTTCTTCTTTCATAGTACATATTGCCAAAGATATTGGCAATAGTTTTGTCTGCCTGACGTTAACCCTCCTCGGGAATGCAATTGTTGACCAGACTGCATCAGATGGAGTTAGCACAGATCATCGTAAGGGTTTTAATCCTCTTTTACAACACCCACAACCAACGCTGGGGTTGGTAATAATCGTAATCGCTACCACACAGCATATACCACTCAGCGATATTATAATTTAATTTTTAATTAAATAATGTTATAATTTAAACTAACCTTTTACCATTAGTTGCTTGTAGACAGCAGAGAATGATGAATCCACAGTAAGAGTGAATATATATGACATGACCACAGACAAGACCAAATATGACAGGAACTTAAATGTCTGGCAAAAAAAAATAAGAATTTAATGCACAACATTAAAATTTACAAAAAAGAATCAACTAAATTATATATTTAAACATTGTAAATAAAACTACTTTACGGATTTTATCGCGTTTGTATTTGATTTTTGATTGCATGACGTTTCGAACACTTTGTAATCCGGAAAGTAGTTTTATTTACAATGTTTCGCGTAAACATCATAAATCATATTTATTAAACTTGAAGCGCTCAAATTGATGGCAATAGTGCCTACAATTCGTCATGTAAACTTAATCCTACTTAGGTACCTACTAGCGAGGAAAACTATACCATCTTGGAGAGAGCTCTAGATATATTATAAATAAAACTATTTTTATTTAAAATATATTTGAATTTTGATTGCCCGATGTGTCGAGCACTTTTCAAAGTTCATAATCACAAGAGTCCTCCACGCGAATGAACGGCTAATACTCGCGTAACCTCAGATATTATAATCTGGATAAATTACAAAACGAACAACATTTATATTCACTTACAATAAAACAATTAAAATGCGGCTAAATCCGTAAAACACTGTTTCAATACTAGCGAAACCGAAAAAAACCGAAAGCCGAAGCGAAACGAGGGTGGGTTACCCTCGTTTCGCTTCGGTTTCAGTCGTTTTACTCGCGTAGTTCCTGTTCCCGTGGGAGTGCCAGGATAAAATATAGCCTATATTACTCCCTGATAATATAGCTTTCCATTGATGAAAGAATTTTGGAAATCGGTGTAGTGGTTTAAGCGTGAAAGTGTAACAAACAAGCAAACTTACTTTCGCATTTATAATAAGTATTAGTAAGGATGTAATCGAGTAAAGTTCATAATATTTAATTAAAAATACTTACGAAAAGTCCAACAGAGAAGTAAATAGGTGATATCATTGTACCATTAATAGCGAACATTAATGGATAGTGGAAGAGGTACATCCCGTAGGTGAGACGTGCGGGCACTCTCCATATGTCCAAAGATAGGAACCAATTGATAGGACCTGAACAAAAGTTACGTTAAGTTATTATATTTATATTTGCATACATTTTGAAAATACTTTTATGATCACCCACCTGCCTGACCCGAATGTAATTTTTAGCTACACAACATCACCACTGAAGTCAAGGAACTGCACCGGTGGTCGGCCTAACGACGAAGGCGACGTGCTATCGAGTGTCTGTCTGCCCCTCTGTCGCCCCGGACGGAGAGAGGCGGCTGGTACGCTGACCGTAGCCCACCCCAAAAAAATTAAAAAAACCTGGACGGCATCAAATTGCCCAAGCTGATGTAAAACACTTAGTCATCTTTAACGACACCCACGAGTGAAGTAAAGGTTGGTAGTATACGTACGCCAGCATACAGCAATCTGTGTCTATTTTATATTATAAACCACTATGGAGCTTCTTAGAAATAAATCCGTTATCCTTCTTTTTCTAGAGATTTTTTGCGGCCTTTCAAAAAAGGGTTTGGAAATTCTGATCAGCATCTTTTTTGTGACAAAAAGAGCTTAAGCGACGGGTATATCGCGTATGTAGGTACTTAACCATACTTTGTAAAGTATTTTCTTGAAATACCAAAATTTTATTGTGTACATTTACGACACAGCCTTTACAAACTTCACTTTTTATACTTTGTAGTGATATGCACGTGAATGAATAAAATGGTAATAAATTTCATTTACTAAGTGGACAAAAACATTTCAGACTCTTAAAACTATGTTCATTTTATCCATCTATCAACCTGGAAAGGTCTACTACTGGACATTAGACTTCACGGCAATACCGCGCAGAACAGTCCTGTCCACTGCATCCAACAGTTCCCCGACACTCAGAATAGTGTCAGTCCAGCTGGGAGCGGGTCGTTTAATGCAGCATTGTCTTCTAAGGATTTCCATATTCCGGATTTTATAATGTAGAAAAATACCGAACATAGTCCTCCTCATAGCACGCTAAGCCTTTTTATGAGGCCGAAAATTAGAGATCACATTTCAGTGCCAATATAAAACATACAAAGATTATATAGATTTTATTTTAATTAACGACTCACGCGTGCACATGATAAGCCTAATGTGCTTTCTATAGAGATCTTTTTTAGAAATTCTTACTGAATAACCTAATAAAACTTTTGTCGGTTTAGTATTGGAATTCGGAACTTATGACTACTTATACTGAAAAAAATATTTTACCTCCAAAACCATGTACACAAGCAAATATCAACCAGCCAATTACACACGCCCAAGCAGGTCTCATAAATGAGTTCATAAAATTATCCATAAACTGATTATTCCAATCGAATTGCATAATTAAGTAATGGAAGTATAATATGCCACCAACTATTCCGGCTGAGCACACCCAAAATATTACTGCTACGATCTGAAATAAGTATTCATAATTTCAAGTGTCTTCTTCGTTACCTATGTCCTACTCAATAACGACAGCAGCTGTCCGAAAGTAAAAAATGATATGCTTTTTTTTTTTTTTTTTTAATGATATGCTATTGGATGATCTAGCCCGTTGACATAATGGTTTATTTTAAACCTTCCTTCTAATGCATTAATGACATCTGCATTTTAGGCCACGGCCTTCGCAGTTTTGTCCGCGGGGAAATTAACGTTTGTTAAATTTTGTTCTTCCTCTATCATAACACGGAGACTTTTCTTTTATTATATAATTAAAATAGCTTTTGCAGAAAAAATAGTCCCCCTAGAGTACTATAATTAATTAATTTAAATTTCCTTATGACAAAAAAGCTGAATGTTTTATGAGAGATGAAAGTGTCTGAATAATACGATATGAAAGAGTAAAACAAGCTCCGTTGAAAAGCATAACACGAGTGATTCTTAATATGAATCTACCAGAATTTCTTTAACGGCCGCAGCACAACTTGACATGAGCTCTCAATCGCTATGATTATTGCCCAATAGTTAAAATCTTAACTAAGTCTATTCATATGCATATACAATATAAAAGATAACAGATTGATAAATTAATGCCAGTTTTCGGTAATTCATTTCAAAGGGCAATGCGCTTTAGTTAATGCAGCAAGAAAAACAATTTCGTCTACTCGTTACTCCATACTGTTGACGTCATTTGGCACTAAAACACCTTTAAAATAACACATGGCATGTCCTGTAAACGAGGTTTAACAAGAGCATTTTCTTCACGGTAGGTAACGGCCTAGCTGTGCTCCCGGTATTGCAAAGGTTCATGTGCAGCAGTATCACTCAACATCAGGTGTACCGTGCCATCAGGCATATAAAAAAAACTCCAATCGCCAAGATCAAAAAGGCGGTTGAATCTTCAGTGTTGCGTTATTATCTCGATCTACATTAGCCAACTGACTTAAGCATGTGTAGCGTTGCCAGGCGTCCAGATAAAGCCGGACATAGGCTTTTTAATTGCATGTCCAGTCAAAATAATCGGTGTCCGGCGAGTCGACTGTTGTCATAATAATCCAAAAAGCTTTATTTTACATACATTTTTTTGTCGTACCTAATAATACTAAAACATAAAATCCTCGATAACGTAGGGTGTCCGGCCTTTCTACCCAAATGTCCAGCCAAACTGGCTGGTCTGTCCAGCTATTAGGTTTGACGACCTGGCAACCCTAAGCATGTGAACATGCTTACCATGAAGTTTTGGCAATTCTTTAAGTAGTAATCAGTTACAGAATTGGGTGCTTGTGTCTTAAAAAGTAAGAATGATTTTCTTACCCATGGCATATTTACTTTCTTTCCGCGGTAAATATGCAAAATATATCCAAATATTAAGCCCACGAAAAATGGTGATGCACGTGTTAACGTATTGAAATAATAATCCGCCATATAATTAGTATCATTGTCAGGACTGCGAAGTAAAATAAACAGATGTTAAGTACATATGTAGGTAAGCAATCACAATATTATGTAGTCATGTACAAATCAGGTCTAAACTGTTCGAACTTTCTCTTAATTTCATTGAGCGGGGTATTTAAGAAAATTGCAGATTCGTATACGTATAGAAGGTAAGTCCGCGCACAAAAAATAAAGCATTTAAATTGGAGCCTAATGGAGCTTGCGCCGGAACCGTTCCGTAGTGTACAAGATTACTGTACTGCACGTACGTACGCAACTCTTTAAAAATAAATATGTAATTATGACGGTTTGTGTATTCAAATGGTGTCATAACACATTTAAAAAACAAAAAGTGTATTAACATTAATTTTAAAAGTATTTCGACGAATTATGTTAATAAAAACAAAATTTGATTTGATAATTTGTATAGTGGTGTGCGTACGTGTGTAATCGCCGCCGCGCATATAGTATTTTGGATTCATATTTTGATCGCTTTAAGTACCGACACTATCCTTCTATACGTTATTATTCCAAGTGCAAATTATATAAATTTAACGCATCAAGTAACGGTTCTTGAGTTCGATTGTTTGAAACTTTTTTTTCAGAAATTGAAGTTAAATTGAGTTAATTTATATTTAGCTAAGAGTTTAAACATTTAATACACAATTCTGTGTGGTGAGGAAGTAAGAATACAATTCACCACTCTCTTGGCTGTAGATATCGTAAAAGATAACTAAGGGATTAAATATGCATATAACATCTATTCAAAACAAGGAAAACTTGAAATGAAACACAATCTAATAGGTCAATTTCCCTCCTACTGTGGAGGAGACTCGAGCCCAATAAAGGGACGTATAAGAGCTGAAATAATAAAAAAATAACAAAAATACTTAATTATTAGTCAGTCTTAGGTATTTAGTGTATCGGGTTTTATTGCCAGGGCGTCACAGGGGACGATACCCGAAAGATGTCAAGGAATTGGTACTAGTGGTCGTCCCAATGCCAAAAGGGAGGGAACACGCTAGGTTATTGGACCACACGCCCAGGGCTGGAGTATCCATAGGGCGGATTAGGCAACAATCGACTAGGGGCCTACCAGGCATCGACGAGCAAGCAGCAACAAAAAATTCAATTCATTTCTGTAACAATTTTTTCAATTGAAAATTCTCATTTCTCTTTTCTACTCCATCCTGAGACCTGGATCATCATTTAACTACAATTATAACCTTTTCATTCAGATAATTTCAATGAAAGTAAAAAGAAATGAGTCAGGCATGTGAGGTAATGCTGTACCATCAAGAAAAGGTGGTAAGGTATGTTGTTGCAATAAGCGATTGAAGTAACAGGATACTAAAGAAGTCGATCTGATCGACTGGACTTTTGTAATAGAAAAATATTTTTTTAAAAGTAAGAAAAGAGTAAAGGAAAGGGGCTCGAGATTTGCATCTGCTAGTGTTAATAGGCCCTGATAGGGTTAATCCGACCCTGCGCACGCCGCCCATCTATAGCTCCTGATAGATTGGGCGGCATGCCTCCAGACCATAGCCTACCCTAAAAAGGGTATTTAGCACACCCAGCTTCTGACTTTATCATGTTTTAAAAATTTAATTACATATACACATTGCATATACACCTCAATGAAATGATACTAGCAAGAAATGTTCTTAAAACATACGCTTGCTAGGACATTCAATACAATTATAAAATATAGGTCAGTTTTAATATTGAACATAATTATACTTACGGTGCCAGTACCAAAATGCCGGCTTGAAAGTTTTTGATATAATTATAAGTCGTCGACAATACCAGTACTACCAAAAGTCCACCCGACATAGCTAGCCAAGCAGAACGTTTCTTGCCAGTAAACACCCAATAAAGTATCAAAGGAGACACGACGTATGCATGCATATCTATAGCGATATACCAAGAATGCGCTACGCACTGAAATATAGTAATTTATGTTATTAAGTTTATAGACGCTGTGTGGCTAAGACCAATGGCAGAAACTATCGAAATATTATAGGATAGGCATAGCTGAGAGGGCTGGGATTTCTGTGTGGTGGTTAATACTACCAAAAAATATTGCTCGTGAGTATCGTAACAAATGACTAAGATATTTACATTGACACGGGGTAACTCCATCTGATGCCTTCTAGTCAATGCTTATATTCTCAGCCTTTTTTTTTTGGTATATATATATATATATTAGCAACCTGCCCTCGCTTCGCTTCGGTTTCAGTCGTCTTACACGCGTAGTTCACGTTCCCGTGGGAATACCGGGATAAAAATAACAGTAGCGAAAATAAATGTCAATAGGGGAGCAAAAACTTCAGACTATATTCTGGATGGGGCGATCTTCATACTTGTATATTTGCACTTCCATGTGGAAGTTATAATAATTGGCTGAGAAATCACAAGGAGATTGGTAAACAGCGCTCTTCCAGGAAATGTATAACACCTTAATCTAATCGTCCATTAGTCATACATATCGATTATGGCGATAAAATATGAATTACTATGTCATGAGGGGTTATTTTTGGGCGCTTCACGTCTTACGTTAAGGCTGATGATGATGAGGACTAACAAACATAAAAAGAAAGTAAAAGAATATTCCCAGCAATAAAAATAGATTAAATGAGAAAAACTTTCCGTGTGGTGACGGAGTAAGAATACAATTCACTACCCCCTTTCCTGCTCATGGGTTTCGTAAAAGACGACTAATATATTTACGCAAGAAAAGGAAAACCCAAAAAAGGGGAAGTTGAGAAAGCAAGGACATGTGGGTATAGGGATACCGACATGTCTGACCGAGGAAAAATGACCTACTATACCAATAGTAGTTCATTTTCTCTCCGATTGTGGAGGAAGTTCGAGCCCAACAGTGATACGTATATGATCTATAATAATGATGATGACAAAATGAGAAAAAAAGTGTAGAAAGAAGTACAGCAAATCACCGACTTACACTACCCCGTTTTTACGCAAATTCAAAGATACAGGGTTTTCTCTTTGAGCACTCAGACCTTAGGTTTATCTACTTTTATACTCATAAAATTTCAATAATTTTTATCTAACATTTTAACCATATTCTTGAAAATTATTGTCATCTCTGAACTAGTTCCAAAAAACATTTTTTTGTGTATTTAATATAACCAAAATTAAATCCTGACTTACGCGAATTCGACTTACGCGTCTCGACTATCGCTCAGTCCCATCTATCGCGTAAGTCTGGAATATTACTGTAATTTAGAAAAAAATATTAACTTACCATTTCGTTAGGTATCAATAGATTCTGTACATGTAAGAGAGTATACCACCAGTTATTACGACAAGTGTTAGTTCTAAAGGCTACAGTTCCCCAAGATGGACCGTCACCTAATTGATTATAGAACGAAGTTTCAAGGAGTACAGCTGCTGCTAGCAATGGTGTTATACGCATAATGCGACTCAAATAGAACCAATGCAGATTTTTGAGGAACGTCTCTGAAAAAAAAAATCATCATCATCTCAGCCCATACATGTCACATAGTTGGGCTCGGGCCTCCTCCACTATGAGAGAGAAATTGACTTACTATACGCTGGTCAGACGTGTTGATCTTTTTTTTATAGGTGGGCTATTGTCAGCGTATGCGCCGTCCGGAACGACGAAAGGACAGCGCGCGGCCCCATAACCCACCCGTACCCACGTCGCCTTCGTCATTGAGGCGACGACCGGTGCCGAGTTCCTTGTCCTCAGTGGAATACCTTTTCGGGTACCCTCACTTATCGACGCCCCCGTTCGAGGACGTCGGTAGTTGATCTATGGTTTTGTTTCAAGTGTCCCTTTTTTTTAGTTGCATACAGTGGTAAACGAATAAACATTACACACAATGGTAAGTGTTGCTTCCGCCCATGGACTTTTGCAAGGCCGCTGCCCACCGCGAAGAAAGTGAAGGGAGTGTGAATGTGTAGGATGGCGTGTGGAGATTAGCCATCCTACTATTGTGTTGTGGTCGCCGCAGGTAGATGTGAGGAGAAGGCGAAGAAGAATGAAGAGTGTTATTTATAAGACTGAAGATTTAATCACATAGTTCTAAATTATATACAATAATTTGATAGTAAACTAGTGACGACCATACAAGTATGCGAGCGAATATCGTATGAATGAATGGGTTTTTTTTTTGTGTGTGTACAGCTGTTGGCCGCAGATGGCCTTGACAGCTTGACGCAGACTATGGGTAAGCGCTGAGGGCTCTCAACCCGGAGAAAAGTATGCTAAGCGACATCGCCCAAGGGCTCCCCCTTTGGGGAACGGACCTCGGCTTGGGGCGTCGCTGGAGGCAAAGTGGGCGTGCCCACGTTTTTAATCGTGACTTTTGCGCGGCGCGGTTTCGCACCTCAAAGGCGATGGTGGAACCGCGGATATTTATTTGTTAAGGCCTCGCGGGCCGTGTAGGCTCTTTGTTGAGCGAGTGTGATATTGTCGTCCTCTTCGTCGAGGACGTGACGAGGAAGTCGGATGGAATGAATGAATCGGCAGCCAAAGGCGGTATATATACTAGCATTCAGTCTGCCTGTGGTCCGAACGATAGCACGTGTGCTGTCAGGTGCGAACAGATGTCAACACAGCTGCGACCGCAGCTGCGCCGCGCGGCTGTCAGGTGCGAACGCCAGCTGCGCCTTGATGTATGGCCAAATATTCATTAGCGAAGCGGATTGCTTCGCATTATTGGGCTGCGGTCCAAGTTGTCTTAGTGGCGGTTAGCCGCCACAAATGCATGCATTGTGGTTCGGTGATACTAAAGGCATCACTATAACCCCCTACACGCAATCACCCTCAGATTGGGCAAGTTGGTTGGAAAATTTGGTTCCTCTTGCATTTTATATGCATATCACATCCTTTAGTCGGCTTTTACGACACTCACGAGCAAGAGAGGGTGGGTTGTATTCTTACTCCGTCACTACACGGAAACAGATAAATACTTCATACAATTCTTATTAACTTTTAGTTTTTTTTATATGTGGTAGTTTTAAAGACCCGTTTCCTTCGCCTAATCTTATGCGCTATGAGCACGTTCCCCGTAGAATATAGATGTTTTGGGATAGAAATATATTTCTTCATTTTTCTTGCTATGTTCATGCTGTGTGGTAGCGGCTTCGAATACTACCAACCCTTGCTTTGCTCGTGGGTGTCGTAAAAGACGACTAAGAGCCCTAGATTGACCCGGACCAACTCCATCTGGTACCATTTGGGTCAACGATTACATTCCCAAGGAGGGTTGACGTCAGGCAGGCAGCCGGTCATAAAAGTCATTGCCGAAACTTTTTGCAATATGTCAAAACAGATGACATATTGCGTCGACCCCAAGTAATTGGGATAAGAGCAAGATGATGATGATGATGATTTTTCTTGCTGTGTGCCGCTATCTTTCGTGACAGCTACGACAAAGGAAATGATAAATATCTGGAATTAATCTAACAGCACATGACCTAATTACTATATGTTAATCTAAATTCAATTATCAAGTAAAAAATAATCTATTCTAATATCATGTTTGATTAGAATAATTTGTCAATATCATTCTAATAAATTTCCGTGTGATGACGGAGTAAGAATACAATTCACCTCCTCCTATCTTGCCCGTGGGTGTTGAAAAGACGACTAAGGGATTTAATTTACTTATAATATCTATGCAAGAGAATGAAAACTTGAAATCAAACCCTATAATAACACGTCTGACCAGCGTGGTTAGGTAATTAAAGGTGGTAGATTAATTTCCCTGCTATTGACGGAGGAAACTCGAGCCCAGCAGTGGGACGTGTATGAGCTGAGATAAATAGATGCTAACAAATAAAATTTTGTGATGACGGAGTAAGAATACTCCGATCACAGTCCCTTCCTTTGCAGTAGGTGATTATAAAAAGATGACTAAGCGACGTAAGCAGATTTTTCACATCACTGCAAAAAAAGACTCTAAATATATCTAATCAACCCGTCAGAATAGCGTAGTATTTTAGGTAAATTTCTATGTCAAAATGGAGATGGCTCCAGCTCTAACTCCAACAATTAGACTTTTCGGTTGAATTAAAATTTGATGAAATACATAATTTAATCTTTCCGTAAGCTAAGATACGTATGTACAATTTGATACAGGATTTCTTCATAATAGAAGGAAAATTGGTCTACTATAGCATGCTAGTTAGAGTATATTGGCATAAGGATTCACATCGACATTTCGTTTACCGTATTGGATTCTCATGCCAAAGAAATTTAGCCTTCTAGTGCAAATAACCTTCTAGTGCAAAATAAAACTAATTTTACGGGTTTTATTGAAGTGAAACATCTTTAGAATCGTTGTGATTTCAAACTCAATGAAACGAAAAAGCGAGTTCATAGAGACGCAAACACGTAAATGTATAGGATTCAGCCGGCGACAGAATGAGATAAAGGATGAAGGATAAAGGCATTTCACTTCTGATATGCGTACTCTCTTATCTGTGGGTGTCGTAGGATATGGCGTGTACTTAGAATAATAAATAACGTATAAAAGGTAAGCCCGCGCACAAAAAATGAAGCCTTTAAATTGGAGCTTACGCCGGCACCGTTCCGTAATGTACAAGGTCACAGTACTGTACATACGTGCGCAACTCTTATAAAATAAATAGCTAATTATGACGGTTTGTGCATTCAAATGGTGTCACAACACATTTGAAAAATATAAAAGGTGTAAGTGTATTAACATTACCTCTGATTATATACACGTTATATAATCAAAGAACATTACTTTCAAAAGTATTACGACGCTTTATGTGAATAAGAACAAAATTTGATTTCATAAGTTATTAATGCTCAGTGTTACCAAATAAGGATTTTTCCCCATTTTAACTAGCGTTATAAAATTTACTTCAATATCTGTTACATGTGTTGATGATGTAATGTTACTTAGCAGTTGGATATTCGTATGAATGTTATGTTTTTATTACATGAATGTCTAAATACCATCAAAAACAAAACTTGTAAAAAAAAGCCAAGCCTCGCAACTGATTTCTTCTGCCATAAAAAGTTATGAGATCTATGTTATTCCAAGTCGGTTAACTCATTCAGTCCCTGCTTAAGAGACCTTTCTTCTTAAGTTGTTACGTAAATAGCTAACCTAACAACTTCTTATAGTGACTATATCAATATTAAAAATCTTTTATGTTTTAAATAAATAGAATGACTTGGCAAACATAGAAAACTTTAATAAACATATTTATAACTAAATATCATAAGTCTTTTATTTAATTGTTGGTTTTATTTTTATTGTGCTCTTTAATTGTTGTTGTGTTGTTTGATTGTTTGTAATATTTGTAGCAGTAGTTTATTTCTTTGTTTGTAACCATTACATATTTCATGATCTGAAATATCATATTTTGTTTCGTAATGTATGTGTTGCCTTTTTTGTATGTAAATTAAGACTAACCCACGTATTCTTAGTTGTTTATTTTTTATCTTGACTCCAAACTTAAGGATAATATTTAAATTATTTTATGAAATATAAATAAAGTGTAAAACTTCAAAATTGTTTCTTTAATTGTTAAGAGATAATGTAACAACTTAGAATACGGGGATAAGTAAGCAAAAACATTAAATTTAACAATAATCACGAGATAATAATAATCATTTTCCCCGATTTTGGTGTAGTTAGGTTTTAGAGGCAACTCTAATTATATAGTGGTGTGCGTATGTACGTCTGTAATCGCCTGTGCGCATGTAGTATTTTTTGTTTCGTGTTTTTGATCGCTTAAGTACCGACACTAACTTTCTTTATTTTATTATTCTAAGGGTGTGTAAATAATATATATGTAAGAGAAGAAAAACTCGACATAAAATCCCTATGCCAACATATCTGACCAGCGCGGTATATTAGAACAATTTCCCTTCCATTATGGAGAAGACAGAGCCCAACAGTGGGACTATATGGTGCCCAATAATGGGATATAGAATGAAATAATGATGATGATTAGCATATAAATCTTAATATATATAAATTACGTGTCACGTCATTTGTCCGCGATGGACTCCTAAACTATTTAACCCATTTTAATCAAATTTGCACACCGTGTGCAGTTTGATCCAACTTGAAAGATAGGATAGCTTACATCTTAATTTATAGTCGCAATATTATTTTATTGCAAATTATTTGTCTATTATTTGACATTCACAATTATCTGTTAACTCCAAACGATTTTAACAGATGGCGATATCTGTTGACTGGATTGAGTAAGTAATTTGTATGTGCTCAAGGGGATTCGAGAATGGTTTAGATTCACAATTGGACCCGGTAGGTGGCGCTCTATTTGAACAGAACAACGTCTGTGGGGTCAGCTAGTATCTTATACATTTTCAAATATTCATAAATTTCAAACTTACTTCCACTCATTTTACCGGCCGTTGCATACATTAAAAGAATACCACCCATAACAAAGAACGTATCTACCGCTGTTGTAGCCGCTGTTATCCATAAACCTTCTTCTGAGAACATCCACTAAAATGAAACTAAATATTAATAAAATCATTATTGTAAGTAAAACTATTTTACGGATTTTATCGTGTTTGAGTGGTCGGGCGGCGGACTCTTCCCGTGACCATGAACGTTCTAAAGTTTTCGAAACATTGGACAATCAAAAATCAAATACAAACGCGATAAAATCCGTAAAATAATTTTATTTACAATGTGTAATGTGTAAACATCAGAATTTTTTAAAATCATTATTATACGGCTGTATATCATTTTCCGTGTGGTGACGGGGTAAGAATACAACCAGCCCCCATTCTCGCCCGTGGGTATCGTGAAAGACGACTAGAGGATTATATAGGCACATAACATCTATGCAAGAAAAGGCAAATTTTAAATAAAAGCCTTAACTAAGCCTAACACTTTTGACCGGTGTAGTATACCTAGTATGTGACGTGACCGGGGAGCTAGTCCGTCACCTGTCGAGAGGCCGACCGCGCGAGGAAAGACTGACGTCCTCCCCGAGGCGGGCACGTCGGTCGATGGGAGGGTACCTCAAATAGAGGGTATTCTGTCGGGCCGACCATTTATGACAAGTAACCCTGCTCCGGTGGTCGGCCCAACGACGAAGACGACGTGGTGTTCGGGTGGGTTACGGGTGTGCGCGCTTACGCCCCTCTGTCGCCCCGGACGGAGTGGTGCGAAGAGTGCGCCGACCGCAGCCCACCCCAAAAAAAAAAGGTTTACCTAGTATGTCAATTTTCCTCCTATAGTGGAGCAAGCTTGAGCCGAGCAGTGGAACGTGTATGACTTGAAATTCATTAGTCTATTTACGGCTCATAATTGGGTACCTCCACAATAGAAAGACATTGTTTCAGCACGCTGCCTGGTTACACTGTTTGGCATAGGATTTGGTTTTTCTTTCTCCTGTTCTTTGTTGAAATGCCTGTCCCCTTTTACAAGAGCTGTGCTGCCTTTTTTTATCTCGAGGACTAGATACTTAATTTGTAGTTTTTATTTTATTTGGCAATAGTTTTGAATGAATATTATTAACTTGAATATTTATTCAAGTTAATAATATTTATTTTGTGTAGGAAAAAATCTACAGCTTCTTCTAGAAAGTAAATAACAAACATCTGCTATCACCCACCTATCAAGTGTGGCAACTATAGTATTTTACCTCTCTTGTGGGGAAATCTATGTCTAATAATGGACTTTGATAGGCTAGGCTAGACTTTGATGATAATAATAGATTACTACCAATTTTATCATTATATACTTTTATATAATCATAAAATTGGCAGTAATCTGTTAGTATCAGAGGTGTTAAGCAGGCATATCAAATCCCTTAGTCGTCTTTCACGACCCCCACGGGGAGTGACAGGTGAGATGGTGAATTGTATTCTTACTCCGTCACTAGACCGAATTTTATTACAAAACAAAATGAAATAGATTCTATAATACACTTACAAAAAATGAATCTATAGGATTTGCTATGTGTGGTTCAGTACCAAAAGAATGTCCAATAATGATCCATATTATTGAAATAGTTCTTATGCCATCCATGCATTTCAAACTTCCTGCTGCTGAATTTGAAATTAGCCGCTGTCCATTTGTATATACAGAAAATGATTGATAAATTGGATTAATAGATTTTACATCTGAAAAATAATATTGCTGTTAGATTTATTTTTAAAAACGAAAAATTAATAGAGCAAGGGCAAGGACTTTAAGGCATATATCGCAAGGACATTAAGGTTAATTTTCGTGCATTGCAGCCGCACGCGTTTAATCGCGAACGTGTGACGCGCGGCCGATAGGCCAATGAATGAATGAATGAACCGGATAATTTATTCTGCAATTTTCAAAGTACGGTTTTTCTGCAAAAGGTCCACGCCACTCAAAAGTTAAAGCACTTTGGGAGGATGCAGACGAGGAGAGTATCAGGCGCCCGCGTTTTATTAAATATCTCGTTAGCCGTGCGTTGTACAACAAAATAATAGAAAGCATTTTTATAAATAACTATCAGCGCCCTGCGGTTTTACCGGCATAGTTCCCCTTCCCGTGGGAATATCGGGATAAATGTGCCTATGTGTTATTCTGATATGCAAGCTGTATTATTGTGAAATTTCATCAAAATCCATTCTGTAGCTTTTGCGTGAAAAAGCAACAAACATCCTCACATCCTCACAAACTTTTGCGTTTATAATATTAGTAGGATCACATTTTTAATGAATTTTATTCGATTTTTTTGTGCTGTATAATGTGAAAGTTCTTATATGCTTGATAGTAGTCAGGTATCAAAATGTATAAAGCAAGCAATTTTCTCACTTGCAAACCGTAGCAGGTCTCGGCAACGGTGCCATACTTACATTTTTATACTCTGATTAGCATTGCATCGGCCGCGTGCGTCATAAATCGCGTGCGTCTATGATCGGCCGCGATGCGTTGCATTTAACCTTTTTAGCCATACAAATCACGAACTCATTAATTAATAACCGATGCTAATTATGACCATATCATAATAACCGCAGTCGCAGAAAATCACATCCGAGTAATAGCAATTTGTTACTGCGCTTCATTCGGTGAACGAGAGACCCGGAAGCCCAACTTTTTGAGGGTATTAGCATGTGGTGGGTTTTAAAGGCATCACGCCTTTAATATCAATCGTATTGCACGCATTCACACTCTCTTGGCTTTCTTTGCGGTAGGCAGTGCCCTTGCAAAGGTTTATGAACGGCAGCAACACTTACCATCAGGTGTACTGATTTCTCGTTTGCCACCGTTGGCATAAAAAACCCCATAAATGCATAAATATTGACCTGGGTGGATAATGAACGCGTAACCCGTCTTAATAATGATAATGAGTGCGAGTTTATTTGTTACGGTTTCGGAGCTTAACCCGTTTTTCATAAAAAAATTATTGCAAAATCGTTCATGTAGAACGCATCCGCGGCCTTAACTAGTACTATATCATAAAGGTAATAGTCAGCTTACCTGTTTTCAACAAAAGTCTATGTGTAAGATCATAGCATGTACTAATTAAAGTAATGAAACCAATTATGGAAAATACAACCCTGTAGACAAAAATGAATCATAATTATACGAGCTGCATACAAGTTTTTACTTAGAAAGCAGCAGCAGCAGCAGATACAGCTGCAAGTGCGTATACAGAAAGGACGTGAGAACAAAAATGACTAATGTACTTTTTTGGAAAATAAGAAGAAATATAAAACTGTTGAAAATTCCATTGTGGAAAACTAAATTAAAATCATCATGATTTTCATTTGCTCTTATTCCAATTATTTTGGGACGGCTCAATATACTATGACTCAACACATTGGGGTAATAGTTTTATGACAAGTCTCCTGATTCACTTCAATCCTCCTTGGAAATGGATCTTTTGAAATTGTGGACCAGGCGGCATCAGATAAAGTTAGCCCAAGTCGATGTAAGGCTCTTAGTCGTCCTTTACGACCCACGAGCAATGTAAGTTGATAGTATTCGTAGTCGTTACCTTACACATACAGCAGAAAACTAAATTTGAATACATAGATAATATGTCCAATAATGGACAACAATAACTGATATCATTGCATCATTACAGCCCACTACGTCCCACTTTTGGGCTCCGGCCTTCTCCACGATGGGAGGGAATTTGACCTATTATACCATGCTGGTCAGACATGTTGATGTAGGGTTTAATTTCGAGTTTTCCTACTCTTGCACAGATTGTGCAATGTGCATATTAAATCCCTTAATCGTCTTTTACGACATCCACGGGTAAGATAGGGAGTGGTGAATTGTATTCTTACTCCGTCACCACACAAAGAATGATATGAAATGAAGTCAATAACTGATAATGAAGTAATTAACATAAGGGAAGGCGGCTAAAGATGGTTATGCAAAATTTTAATAAATAAATGTATTTTTAGAATAATGAAGGAAGGGAGATCCATCATTTTTTTCCACAGTTAATCAATATACAGCACAAGAAATGAACGAATTCTAAATAGGGTCAAGGTGCAATAGGATATGAGGAAGTGTTTTTACTGAAGTACTTCCTAAACTATAAATATAGATTCGACACGTGTTTCTTATCAGAACGAGTCATCTTCAAGACGATTCGGCTTCAAACGCATTCCTTTTTTTTTTTCAAATTATATTGAATTGCCGCCATTGGGCTATCCAACGCCCGTGGGTATCGTAAAAGACGACTAAGGAATACAACAAGTATATAATAACTGTCCAAGAGACGGAAAACTCGAAACCAACCTGTCTAACCAGCGTCATATAGTAAGTCTATTACACTTCTAACTAGGAGGCGCGAGCTCAGCGGTGGGACGTCATGGACTGAAAAAATGAATGAATAAATGTAAAAAAAAACTTACATCGCAACATAACTTGCTGGCACCCTAGGTTTATCGCCACGAAGACGACAAAAGTTGTCTGTATATTCAAAACCAACTGCTGTTATATTGAAAAGTAAAGATGTGATTGCTTGCTGCGTAGTACAAGGTCTTGGTACACAGACTCCCAAAGTAAGTACAGTTGATGATAAAGGATTTGGTGGTATGGTCCTGAAAAATTAACTAATCGTTATTCATCATCATCATATAGCCTTTCACCGTTCACTGCTGGAAGTAAGAATACCCCACGACTGAGAGGATAGTCGAAATCACCACGGTTGGCAAACGAGATGGTGTGTAGTACACTTTATGGTACACTTTATCCAGAAAAGAGCTGTTACTCAATCTCCTGGTCAGACCCTTAGCCGAATTTTACGGGTAAGTAAGGTGTAGCCACACCTGTAATCTTATCCCATCACTAAACGGGGAAATTATTGTAAATCTCATCTTCGTCATCACCTCACATAGGTTCCACTACAAGGCTCAGGCCTGCTCCACTATGGGAGGGAAACTGAATTGTACAACGCTGGTCACACAGGTTAGTGTAGGATTTCATTTTTTTCTCTTGCACATTTTTACAATAATATGGTCACATAATATAAATAATTAATAATAAAATATATTATTTTTATAATAATATGGTCACCTTTTACGACACCCTCGGACAAGAACCCCCTTCTTGTTGTGGTGAATTACATTCTTACTCTGTCATCATACGAAATAAATTTACACGGAAAATTAATTTAATTCCATTAAATTTATCAATCACAGTGATAGCTTAAGAATATTCTCCTCGCCCTTTGCTTTCTCAACGTCATAAAAACTGCCAGAATAATCATCGGGAGTATGATAATAACTATTGTCATCAACCCACCTACAACTCGTGACGATTATTATATTATCATCCCATTCGTGGGGAGGGCTAAGTTCAACAGTAGATGCTAATCACCTATAGAATAGGTATGGTCAGGAGTTAAGAATACAATATATCATAATCCCTTTCTTTCCCATTGGAGTAATAAAAGTCGGTAAGTGCATCAGCAAGCACCTGATAAACTGATAAATCCAAATTCAAATGCCAATCAGCCTACCAAGCGTGTCGATCAAAGGTCAACGCTCAACACTGAATGCATCATCATCTTCATCACCTTCATCATCATCATCATCATCGCAGCCCACATACGTCCCACTGTTGGGCTCGGGCCTCCTCCACAATGGGAGGGAATTTGACCTTCTATACCATGCTGGTCAGACATGTTGGTATAGGGCTTCATTTCGAGTTTTCCTTCTCTTGCACAGATGTTATGTGCACATTATATCCCATAGTCGTCTTATACGACATCCACGGGCAAGATAGGGAGTGGTGAATTGTATTCTTACTCCGTCACCACACGGACATCACCTTACTCTTATCATAATTACTTGGGGTCGACTCAATATGTACTGCCTTCATCCATAGCACTCATTGTAAAGTACTCATAAAACTATTGCCAATAACTGGCCACCTGCCCGACGTCTTGGGAATGCAATTGTCGCCTAGTGGTAAGACCACACTGTTGCCAGTTGTCTGTCTACAGTCGCGAGCTGGTGCGTCCGAGGTAGTACCACACACACGCAGAAAATCAAGGTTCGAGTAGTAGCAATTTGTTACTGCGCTTCCTTCGGTGAGCAAGAGAGCCGGAAGCCCAACTTTCTGAGGGTGTTTGAGTGTGGTGGGTTTTAGTGAACATTCCCTTCACTTTCTTCGCGGTAAGCAGCGGCCTTACAAAGGTCCATGCGACAGCAACACTTACTATCAGGTGTACTGTTTGCTCGTTTGCCACCGTTTGCAATAAAAGAAATGCAACTGTAGACCCAAGGTTCTTACGACCTCCACGGACAAGTAATACTGTGCTGACACACTGCGTTCGTAACTTATCACCACAGGGGGCAAAGATTCTAAGTTTTAAACGAATCTTACCTTTCATGATATTCGCGAAGACCTTCCAAATTGCCACTCATGGCTAATAGTTGTGCACGTCCTAATTCATATTTGTCAAGTTTAGAGAGCATTTCTTGATTCGAATATAATTCACTCGGATTAAAGTCCCTAGGATATTCTGCATATTCAAAACGTGGCAAATGAAAGCTTTGGTTAAATGGTACTCTAATTGAACAAAATTTTCCTTGAATATCCATTTCATCAACAAAACTTTGGATGCCTAAACATTGATGGTAATTGCCCAAATCTGTTGTCGCACCTATTAATATGCCTTTTGGCGTTCTTATACCGGCATCAGCAACTAAAAAGATATTATTTCAATTATTATTTCTCAAGTACATCAACTAAAAATTGCATATTTTGTGCCTTAAAAAGTTTTACATTATTATAAAGTATAATATTGAAAGTTGAAAATGTATATTCATAAAATTCAAAGCTTGGTGTCCATGGCCCGAATAAGCCTAATTAAAAAAAATATACCAAGTAACAGAAATTGGGAAGTACCCTGCACAAGATTGTCAGAAGGGAGAGCACACCGTCCTGCCACCACTGCAGTTGCGACGAGGACACAGCGCAGCACACGCTCGAGGAGTGTGCTGCGTGGGAGGGGGAGCGCCGTGAACTCGTCGCGATTATCGGTGCCGACCTGGTGCTGCCGACCATCGCCAGGGAGATGCTCGACAGCGTCAGAAACTGGGACGTGCTCGCCGCCTTCTGTGAGGCCGTAATCTCACGGAAGGAGGCGGCGGATCGTGTGCGAGTAGAGCTCCTATTCGGCGACACGTTCCGCCGCCGCCAACTCGGGCGACGCAGGCGCGAGTATCTGCGCCTAATGCAAATTTAGGGCTAAAATTGCAAAAAAAGCTCTTTTTTAGTGAGCACTTTCCCCAAGAAAGGCAACTTTATACAAAATTTCATGTTTCTAGGCCTAATGATTTCGGCTATATATTTTGCACCCCTTTAGGAGTTGAATTTAATAAAATAATTTCCTAGAGCTCACTTACAACAAAAGAAAGAGAATTGCATACAAAGTTTTACGTTTCTACACTTCTATACGCTTTTCACCCCCTTAAGGGGGTGATTTTCCAAAAATCCTTTCCTAGTGCTGCTTTGCCTGCTCGTGTACCCCAAAAAATAAGACGATGTAAAAAAAAATACGTTCCCCTATTTCAACCCCTTATACGCATTTTATCGCGATAAAAAGTAGCCTATGTCCTTTCTCAAGTTGTAGTCCATCTCTGTACCAAATTTCATCAAAATAGGTTAAGTGGTTTAGACGTGAAAGGCTATACGCTTTTTACCCCCTTAAGGGGGTGATTTTCAAAAAATCCTTTCTTAGTGCTCGTGTACTCCAGAAATACGATGAAGTAAAAAAAATACGTTTCTAGGCCCAGTGGTTTCGGCTGTATGCTTTTTGGTATTTTAGGGGTTGAATTTCATCCCTATGTAAGTGAAACTACCAAAACGCTAGAACGAATATGTATTTAATAATTTAATACAAAGATTCATGGTTCTATCATCGAAAATGACAAATTTCCATACAAAATATCTTCCCCTATTTCAACCCCTTACACGCATTTTTTCGCGATAAAAAGTAGCGTATGTCCTTTCTCAAGCTTTAGTCCATGTTTGTACCAAATTTTATCAAAATCGGTTAAGTGATTTAAACGTGAAAAGCTATATGCTTTTCACCCCCTTAAGGGGGTGATTTTCCAAAAGTCCTTTCTTAGTGCTCGTGTACCCCAAGAAATTATGATGACGTAAAAAAAAATACGTTTCTAGGCCCAGTGGTTTGGGCTGTATGCTTTTTGGTATTTCAGGGGTTTAATTTCATCCCTATGTAAGTGAAACTACCAAAACGCTAGAACAAATATTTATTTATTTATTATCAGGTGCCTTAATACAAATATTCACGGTTCTATCATCGAAAATGAGGAATTTCCATACAAAATGTCATCCCCTATTTCAACCCCTTATACCCATTTTTTCGCAATAATAAATAGCCTATGTCCTTTCTCAAGCTTTAGTCCATCTCTGTAGCAAATTTCATCAAAATCGGTCCAGTGGTTTAGACGTGAAAGCGTAGCAGACAGACAGACAGTTAATTTCGTATTTATAATATTAGTAAAGAATTAGTAAGGATATAATCATACATTTTTATAGAGTTGATTGGTGAGAACGATTATGACTGTATTTCGATCAACAATGGTAATCGCCAAAAAGAAAAAGATTAAACCCATACGCAAAATAATCTATTAAGTGAAGAAAGACATGTATTGCATAGAATGCCTAATAGTTAAGTTACTAACCTACCGTACCTGGTGATTAGAGTTCGATTCCCGCGCGGGAAAATACTTTGTACGATCCACAAATCGGAATTCCGAGGCTAGTTAATCGTATGTCCCTCGGAGTGTTGTAAAAGGATATGTATCTACTTCTGCTCCTATTGCGAATTTATTTAGGGTTAGTATTATACAATACATAGCTTGACCCTTTTTTGTAGTAGGCCACCATCACGACACCCCGCCCAATCTGTCCGGGGTGACGAATGAGCACCATGCGACCCTATGACCTGCCATAATCCCTCTCCATCACCATTAAACCAACTTGGTACGTGGCTGGACCGACGGGTTACGCTTTCGGGTACCGGCCCGGCGGACTAATCCCCGATCCGTCCACCCGCAAGCACGGCTAGGGCACATAGCTCAGATCCTAAATAAAATCGCATATAACGTTAACATATTAAAATGCATAAATAGGATCACTATACACTTAATTAACATCTCAACCGTATTTCGTTTTCAGAGATGGAAATAACGCAATGTTAAAACGAATGGCCTGTTATAGCACGCTGAACAAACGGATGATTAAGTTTGAATTTACCTTATATTGTAAATATTTAATCTAGTTGGTCAATTAATTCCTTCTTTAATCAACCTCTTACGAAACCCGCGGGCAAAAAAGTGATACGATACATATTTTCAGTTCGTCACTTGAGTTTTTTTTTTTATTTTCTATATAGGTATACCGTACATACCGTACATACCGTATTAATAGAACCTTTCTTTTTTAAGTCGTTTAAAAATCAATGTATGTACTCTCTGTGCTCCAAAACGGCTATACCAATGTCGAAGAAATTTTCAGAGAATCGCCAGATTGGCTTGGAGATATAGTAGAAACTCGATTAACCGGACTAATTGTTGTCGTTTTTTTTTTTTTGCAAACGAGCAAGCAGCACACCTGATGGTAAGTGAAACTGCTGCACATGGACCTTTGCAATACCAGGGGCACAGCCAGGCCGCTGCCTACCGTGAAGGAAATACTCTTCTTAAACCTTGTTTAAAGAAGGACATGTCTTAGCGCTCGGGAAACACAGCAGCAGGTAGTTCATTCCAGAGCGTTAGGCATTCGGGTAATCGAAAATCCGGATAATCGAATGTATGAAAAACCACTTTTGGTTTTCTGCATATGTAGTATGTACATAATATTATGCGATTATTATAAAGACAAATCAATATCCCGCGGGGCATGGACGTCAGAGCAGAGTAACAATTACTAACTAAATAATGCAACGCGTGGAGCAGGTACCCGCGGGGCACGGGTGGGATATGCCATTCTAGACACGTACATGCTTGCATAAATTCGATTTACACTATATATGTAGGTCGCGGTTGGTAGTCCGGATAATCGCGAATCCGTATAATCGAGGGCCGGATAATCAAGTTTCTACTGTAATTCTGAGAAGTCTGACAGCGATTGAATTACCGAAACATTTTTCTTTTTGTTTCATACCTTATTTATAAAAAAGTAATGTTCTCAAGGGATACAATAATAATTAATGGCATAATTGATGACATAGCTAGTATTTTATGATACAAGTAACTTACACTGCATCATAAGTAATAAGTTTCTTCTAATGGCTCTCACTTGTAGATGACATTCTTCAGCATCCAATACGGACTCTAAAAATGTGTTATTTATAGCACCATTTGATCTTTGACATATCACAAACTCTACTAAAAATATTGATAATACTATAATCACTTTTAACGCCATTTTAATTAATATTCTAACTTTAATATTAAAGTTACACTGTAAATAACATTTTTGCTTTATCAGAATTAATTAGGAAGTTCTCAAGTTGGTAATAAAATATGAATCAAAAATTCAAATTGGAAAACGAGTTATAAAAAACATCTTTAATCTTATCAATGTAAGATAATTAAACAAAATATCTTATAATAAGAATATTATAATGTGGATATGTTTGTTGCAAATGATTTAAGTCGGTTGATCACTAATTTTGCGAATAGAAACATACCACAGAAACTAGTGGCTCTGTCTGGAGTGGAGCACACTGTCGAGAGTTGTCTGCCTACAGCCGTAGGCCGGTCCATCCGGGGTAGTAAATCCGACTACTCCGAGTAGTTTTCCTTTTAGGTATGAAGTAAGGATACATTTTAATACCCCATTCTTGTCGCAAAAGACGACTAAGGGGTATGAAATATAAATAACAGCATTTTATATCTGATTTACATTTCCTTATGCAGAGGAAGGGAATGTAAACCCAAAATAAAATGCTATAACAATCCGTCTAACCAGAATAGTCTAGTAAGTCAATTTCCATAAGGGTAGATTAATATTATGGAGCATATGAGTCTCCAGCTCAGTAGTAGGTATAACACCTATGAGCTGAGAAGATAAGAGGACGAAGGAGACAAAAAGAGATCGATGTAAGACAATGAAATAACACATTCACTCTGGTTAGCGTGGCATCAGTAAAGACAATGTAACAGCGAAATAAAAACCCTTTGCCATTCACTCTAGTTAGCGTGGTATCAGTAAAGAATGAAGCAGCGAAATGAAAACCCTTTTCCATTCATTCTAGTTAACGTGGTATCAGTAAAGACAATGAAGCAGCGAAATAAAACCCTTTGTCATTCACCCTGGTTAGCGTGGCATCAGTAAAGACAATGTAACAGCGAAATAAAAACCCTTTGCCATTCACTCTAGTTAGCGTGGTATCAGTAAAGAATGAAGCAGCGAAATGAAAACCCTTTTCCATTCATTCTAGTTAACGTGGTATCAGTAAAGACAATGAAGCAGCGAAATAAAACCCTTTGCCACTCACCCTGGTTAGCGTGATATCAGTAAAGACAATTAAACAGCGAAATAAAACCCGTCGCTATTCACGCTGGTTTTACGAGGTATCAGTATCCGATATTGTTCCATTTAAGACAAAGGCCAATTGTGACACCTATGTATATTCACTGCAAACAAGAAAAATATCTCTATAACCACATACACACACACACACACACACACACACACACACACACACACACACGCACGCACACATAACCGCACGCAAACACGGACGCACACATAACCGCACGCAAACTAGGGATGATCGATGTTCGATGATCATCGATGTTGAAAGGAAAAACATCGATGTTTTAACATCGATGTTGCTATAGGCAAAACATCGTAACATCGATGTTAACTGTTTTTTACATCGATGTTGAAAGGAAAACATCGATATTGAAAAGGAAACATCGATGTTGAAAGGAAAACATGATGTTGAAAGGAAAGTACATCGATGTTGTTATGGGCAGAACGAAATTTCCTAAAAAAAAAAAGTACATCACAATTTGCTTGGAAGATTTTATTTCATCGTCGTAACACCGATGTCAAAAACATTCGACAGATTTCAAGCTCATCAAACTTTACCTGGAAGATTTTATTTCAACTTCGTAACATCGATGTCAAAAACATGCGACAGATTTCCTAAAAAAAAAAAAAGGTCATCAAAATTTTATATCGTTACATCCATGTTCGACGATATCGATATTTCTGTAACATCGATGATTGCCTAACATCGATGTTCGGTGTTCAATAAACATCGAACATCGATGTTGGGCTTTCGATGTTGACATCGATGTTTTTCTAACATCGATCATCCCTAACGCAAACACGCACACACGAACGCACATAAACACACATTTTTTTTATTGCTGTCGGGGGTTAACGAACAAACAGTACCTAAGAGTATGTGATACTGCAACTCATGGACCTTTGCTAGCCCGCTGACTACCATAAAGAAGAAAGTTGGGGGTCCGTTTCTGTCGCTCACCGAACTGTCGCTATCCTAGATAAAACAGCTGGCGGCTGTAGACAGACGACTGTTAACAGTGTGAACCGTGCTGAACCTGAAGGTTCTTATTATACAAACACATCCAGGTGAAGTGTTCTCACCTGCTTACATCCGTTTCTTGTGCGACACCCAAACGTGCGTTAGAAGCTTCAACATTTTATTTATATATAATAGTAGTATTTAAACATCAACTAGAACTACCAAACCGCTTGCCAAGTTCAAAGGATGATAGCATATTATCCCACTTTTATTTGTGAAGAAGCCAATGTCCAAAAGTAGACGTCGACAGGCTGATAGATGGATCATTATTCATCATCATCATTTCAGCTCATATACGTCCCACTGCTGGGCTCGAGCCTCCTCCACAATAGGAGAGAAATTGACTTACTATACCACGCTGGTCATCCGGATTGGTACAGGGTTTTTCTTACACAGTTGTTATGTGCATATTATTGTGCCTTAGTTGTCTTTTAAGACACCCACGGATATAATCTATAATTTTTAACAAAAAAAAACCGACTTCAAACAGTAAACTAATAGAATTTTAAGAATTCCACCAATTTCTCAAGGATACCATTATCAGATCCTGACCTGATGACTACGGGACCACCTGGGAAGTATACCTACCCTATCAAATAAAAAAAGAATTTTGCAAATCGGTCCAGGCGTCTTTGAGTAATCGGTGAACATACATAAAAAAAAAAAGATTCCGACGAATTGAGACCATCCTCCTTTTTTTGAAGTCGGTTAATAAAGAGTAATGTAAATTGTATTCTTACTCCTCCACACGGAAAGGACGGTCCATTATTATTAATTTATAATTTTTATCATTATCATTTTGCCTGTCCTTATCCCACGCTAAGTGCACAACATGTTCTCACCTTTCATAACTTCCTATCAGCCGTCATATCTGGACTTACTGCTTTCACACGCATATCCTCATTCACATAATCCATCATCGTTTTTTGGGTCTCCAACGCTTCTTACGTCCATCTACAATCATATTGAAAACCCTCCTTGTCACATGTCTTTCATCCACCCTCATTACAAATCCATACCAGGACAATTTCGCGACAATTTATAAACTCTATATAGTTAATTAAATATTCCAGGCAAACAAAACTGGCACTGAATGCAAGCTATAAACCTATCAATGTCATCATCATTAACTTGATAAGATATGTACAAAGTGTTGATACTAGGGCTTCCAATCTGCGTGATACGGGATTACGGGCGTGGGATCCGCGGGATTTGCGGGACTGAAAAAAAGCGGACATGCAACCTCAAACTTAATAAACTCTTAAACTCAAACAGTAACATCCTACATAAATTTACAGTTTAAAACATGTTTTTTTTTTGGTTGATTTTTTAAATTTTATGTGTATTTTTTGAAAAAGATTTGTTTTGTTTTTTATTCAGTATATGTTACTGTTTTTAGTGAAGAAAAAAAAACGATGTAATTTGATTGATCTCATGTTAGTACTTCAATAAATATGGAGTTAGTTGATATTTCATAAGGTTTTTGTGATAAATAAACGAAGTAATTTCATTGATCTCATACTAATAGTAATCTATACCAATAAATAAAATTGGAGTGTCTGTTTGTAATGTCAAAATAATAGGCTTTTTTCATTCTCACGCGGTTATTTGCACGAAACCTATGCCTAAAATAGCAATTAAAAAATTTTTGTCTGTCTGTCTGTCTGTCTGTTTGTTCCGGGTAATCTTCAAAACGGCTGGACCGATTTCAAAAATTCTTTCACCAATGGAAAGCTATAATATCAGGGCGTAAACTAGGCTATATTTTATCCCGGTATTCCCACGGGAACGGGAACTACGCCGGTAAAACGACTATAACCTATAACCGAAGCGAAGCGAGGGCGGATTGCTAGTACTTTAATAAATGTGTAGTTAGTCGAGTAATTCATTCTTTTTTGTTACAAATAAACAGTGTAATTTTATTGATCTCATATTAATAGTAATATGTACGTAAATAAATGTGCAGTTGATTAATTCATTGGTTTATTCGCCTTATATAAATTTTCGATATGCGGGATCCCGCAAATACTGAGATCCCGCGGGATTGAAAGCCCTAGTTGATACTACAAAGTGTTGATACGGTATTGCAATAATTTTACTTACGAATAAGTATAGATCTTAAACATAATAAGACAGTTTAGGTGTCATCGTCGTCGTCGCTGCCCACATACGTCCCACTGTTGGGCTTTGGCCTCCTCCGCAATGGGAGGAAAGTTGGCCTATTGTACCATGCTGGTCAGACATTTTGGTATTTTTTTTTATGGGTGGGCAATGGTAAGCGCACGCGCGGTCCTGTCCGTCTGGGGCGATGAAAGGACGGCGCGCGGGCCCATAACCCACCCGTACCCACGTCACCTCGTTGTTGGGCCGACCACCGGAGCAGATGTGACTTGTCATCAGTGGTCGGCCCGACAGACATTTTGGTATAGGGTTTCATTTCGAGTTTTCCATTTCTTGCACAAATCTTATGAGCATAGGTATTATATCCCATAGTCGTCTTTTACGACATCCACGGGCAAGATAGGGAGTGGTGAATTGTATTCTTGCTCCGTCACCACACGGACAAGCTTACGTGTAAGTATTTTAAATTATTACCGGATCTTCTTAACTTGTGAGTGCGATCCGAGCCGGTTGTTTCATTATTCATCATTTCAGCTTATATATTTTCCACTATTGGACTCGACCCTCCTCCATAATGGGAGGGAATTGACCCAATATACTACGCTGATCGGTTTAGTATAGGGTTTTATTTCAAGTTTTCCTTCTTTTGCGCAATTCTTATATGCGTAATATATTTCTTAATAGTCTTTTACAACACTCACTGGAGAGATGGGGGTAGTGAATTGTACTCTTATTCCGCCACCACACAAAAAATCTATATATATATATATATATATATATACATATATATATATAAATTTCTTGTGTACGTGTGTATGTCACTGAACTCTTCCTAAACAAATGGAGCGAAGTTGATGAGTTTTTTTGTGTTTACAAGGGGATTCCAGAATGTTTAGATTCACAATTAGACCCGGTGGTACTGCTGTCGATTTAAAGGAGAAATCCTTTTATTTTATTTGAACAGAACAACGTCTGTTGGGTCAGCTAGTTTGTATATAAAAAGGAATTTCTATTTCCCTTGGTCAACGCATCATTCGTGAACGGATGGAATAATTTCGCTAAATCTTTTGCCGTTGTGTTTATTATTGTCAGGAGAAGGTTCTTATAAAAGAAAAAAAATAAGAATGTTTTTTTTTTTTTTATTTTGTGGGTGGGCTGCGGTCGGCGCGCCTCCCCACCACTCCGTCCGGGGCGACAGAGGGGCTTAAGCACGCAACTCCCGCAACCCACCCGAAAACCACCTCGCCTTCGTCATTGGGCCGACCACCGGAGCAGATTTACTTGTCGTCAGTGGTCGGCCCGACGGAATACCCCCTACGCGGGGTACCCTCCCATCGACCGACGTCCCCCCTCGGGGAGGACGTCGGTCTTTCCTCACGCGGTCGGCCTCTCGGTGGGTGACGGACTAATCCCCGGTCACGTCACCCGCGGCCTCGGCTAGGGCGGCATGAGGCGCAGATAGTTGCGCCTGCGCCGCCCCAGTCGCCGGCGGCGGATCTCCTCATCGAGGCTGCGCTCCACGCGCAGACGATCCGCCACCTCCTTCTGCGAGATCACTGTCTCGCAGAAGGCTGCGACCGCGTCCCAATTCCCGACGCTGTCGACCATCGCCCTAGCGATGGCCGGCAGCGTCAGATCGGCACCGATGATTGCGACGAGTTCACGGCGCTGCACTGCCCAAGCCGCGCAGGCCTCGAGCGTGTGGCGCGCCGTGTCCTCGTCGCAATCGCAGTGGTGGCAGGACGGTGTACTCTCCCTCCTTACGACCCTGTGCAGGTATTTGGCGAAGCTCCCGTGCCCCGTCAACACCTGCACTAGTCGGAAGGAGAGCACCCCGTGCCGCCTTTCCAACCACTGCATCAGCACCGGCCGGAAGGCCTCCACGGTTCGCACCCCGAACCGAGGCCTCTCCAGCCGGACTGCCCAACGCCAGGCGGTGAGCTTCCTTAACGAGATCTCACCGCCCCCCGCTCGCACCCCCGTCACCCGCCGATACAATCCGGCGAGCATCTCCGCCTCCAGGTCCCACGGGGGAGTCCCGGCCAATAGGCACGCTGCCTCCGTCGCCACCGTGCGGTATCTGCGGATGGCCCTGACCGCCATGACCCTCTGTGGTCGCCACAGAAGGGCCCTAAGTCGGACGGTCAAGGACCCCGCCCACACCGGTGCGCCGTACAGGGCCATCGACCGGATGACCCCCGTGTACAGCCGTCGGCACGTAGCGCTCGGTCCGCCCACGTTCGGCATGAGCCACGATAGGGCGGACGCCGCGCCGACGAGCCGCGGAGCGAGCCTGCGGAAATGCTCCCGGAACCACCATTGCCCGTCGAGCACCAGGCCCAAGTACCTCATATGGGCCCGGATGCTGATGTCAACCGAACGGACGGTGATCGAGACGCCGATGGGAGGGCTCATAAGGCGCCCATGGCAAAGCAAACACCCACGAGCAAAGCAAGGGTTGATAGTATTCGAAGCCGCTACCACACAGCAATTTTATGGGGGGCGCGGCCGGAGCACCTCCTCGTGGTGCTCCCTGGTAACGTCCATTTGGACGTCATGCGTCCATTTGGACGGCCAAGATTCCGGCAGGTGGGGGTCTCCGCGTGCGGCTCTGGTGGCAGAGCGCACGGCGGATCTGACCCGGGGCCAATGGGGCGGATGTGCCTCATGGCACTCCGTCGCCAGGAACGATTGAGTCACGGCCCGGGGGCGTGACGGGTCGGTCGCTCGCGAGCGGCCAGACCCGGAAGGCCCAAACCGTAATCCTGAGTAGGGGGGTCAGGACCGGGGGTCTTCGGACCGCGGGGAAGAAAACCCCTATAAAAAATTACCCCAAATCTTAAGTTTGGCCACTCGGCGAGGAGATGTATGGCTGGTGGGTTAAGAAGCGCGCGCGAAAAAAAAAAGCGTCCAGCCGCTAGAGTGGTAGTCAAGGCAAGACTTAAAAATGATCCAAATATGGCAGAGGTTCAAAAAAAATAAGAATGTTAAGCAAAATATTAGAAAATTTAAGACAACAACAATATTAATTTTACACGATTATCAGTTGTTTGACATAACGACCAGTCGTTTGAAATAAATTTCAGCTATTGACAGAATGCGCCGGGAAATATCGTTTAACCATGGAAGTAATAAATACTACGTACAACTACTTATTACTTCCATGCGTTTAACGTAGAAGGATGGCTTTTTGGATGCAAATCTCAAAATGTCATGTAGCGCTTTTATATTTTTATCATTATTTTAGTATTTTACAGTGTAAATATATATATAATTTTGTTGATATTTTATGTAATATATATATATACAATGTCAATAAAATGCTGAAATGTAGTGAATATAATAGTGAATTACGTGCATTTTCACATTCATGCTAACGACTGACTGAGAGACGAAGACTAGAGACGTGAATAATCAATATAATAACACGACACTGGCACCAATAGCTCATATTATTGTAACTCATTGCCATTAAATAAGAAGAAGAAGAACATAGATGGATCGGCTAATATATAGTTTATTCATCATTTTCTTTAATTTCATTTCAATTATACAGTAGGACTTTTGACGGGAATGTCAAACTGGCTACGTGACAGCTTTTATATTTTTTTTTCATTATTTTAGTTATTTAGTTGTTATATTGAATAATTTCGCTGATATTTTATGTAATATAATGCAGATATAATTCTGAAATGTAGTGATATGATATAATAGTGAATTGCGTGCATTTTGATATTCTGCCAAAATTCCCAGAGAAGGCATGACTTGGATATCAGCACCAAATCATGCTAACGACTGACTGAAAGACTAAGACTAAAGACATAAATAATCAATGTAATAACTCGACACTGGCACCAATAGCTCATATTATTGTAGCTCATTGCCTTTAAATAAGAAGAAGAAGAACAATTATACAGTAAACTTTTGACAAGTGTTTAGTCATCACGCTTATATTTAAAATTCACATTAATGTAGAAATATTGGTAGGTTTTAATAAACTGTTTTCATTATGGTAGTACCACACTGTTGACAGTTGTCTGTCTACAGCCGTGGGCTCGTCCGTCCGGGATAGTACCACACTCTTGCAGAAAATCGATGTCGGAGTAGTAGCAATTTGTTACTACGCTTCATTCGGTGAACGAGAGAGCCGGATGCCCAACTTTCAGAGGGTGATTGCCTGTGGTGGATTTTGGTAATGCCTTCAATTTCACCGAACTTCATTGCACGCTTCACACTTCCTTCACGGTAGGCAGCGTCCTAGCAAAGGTCCATGAGCGACAGCAACACTTACCATCAGGTGTATTTTTTGCTCGTTTGCCACCATTAACATTAAAAAAAAGACATAGGTAGTATAGGTAGGGGGAAAGGAAGGCAAAACGGACCCTGTGGGCAAAAGGGACCACCTTGATAATTTTGAAACGTGTAACGTCAACTATATTTTTTTTACGTCAAAATGTTAACAGCTATGTTTACACTATAGGTCTATAGGTCAGTGTACTTAATTCCACCGGCCGCACGTGCAATAATTTAGCAAGACAAGTTATTTTTTTAGATTTTGATGTAAAATTTGCACATTTCAATTGACCTGCAGTTTAGTTTGGTTTATAATATGGTGCTCTAATAATAACCGCATGCAACCTGACATATGATTAAACTAATAAGTATGCCGACTATATCTCAATTTATGACCTCTAAATTTTAAATTTTTGTTGTTAATATCAAAAAGGCAAAACGGACCTCTTATAAGGTAACGTAAATGTTAATATAAATGCAATGCAAATAGAGACAATGGTTTTGCATGGTAAATAATGATAAAAGAAAATCAAATCGAAATTCTTAGGGTGAAACTAGGATGGAAAATGCAATCGAGAAAGTAGGTGCTAGAGAAATTACTTAAAAAGGCTTCTATTCAACTCCTGATACCAAAAACTACTTTGAAGAGAAAGTTGAAGAAATATAAGCCTACTCAAAATATTAATACAGCCACACGTAAGAAACCGAGTAGATTTGAACAAGTTTTTACGCAAGTTCAAGAGACTGAATGCAAGCTACCTATGTAAAACAACGACACGAATTGTTGCTATTGCTTATATTTTATATTAATTACTAGCAACCCGCCCTCGCTTCGCTTCGGTTTTAGTCATTTTACCCGCGTAGTTCCCGTTCCCGTGGGAATACCGGGATAAAATATAGCCTAGTTTATGCCCTGATATTATAGCTTTCCATTGGTGAAAGAATTTTTGAAATCGGTCCAGCCGTTTTGAAGATTACCCGGAACAAACAGACAGACAGACAGACAAAAAAAATATAAAGTGATTTTTAGGCATGTGTATAGTTCAAACAACCGTGTGAGCATGAAAAAAGCCTATTATTTTGACATTACAAACAGACACTCCAATTTTATTTATTAGTATAGATACCAATTCGTATTCATAGTTAAAGACATAACGTCTGTCGTATCAGCTAGTTTCTTATAAAAACTATATTTTATACTTTTATCCTACATTATTCGATAGTTTTCGTTATAGAGTTTTATAACAACAATGTTTCTAACTATAAAAAAATTAAAAATAACCGCTACTGTTATTTAATTAATGCAACACACGGCAACAAGTCATAAAAAATATTTGTATCAGGCGTAATTTTCACGCACATGTAGGTTATTAGTATAATCTATACTATACTAATATACTGGGTGTGTCGTAAATAGTGGTCCACCGTTAAGGATACGATAAACCAGATAATTTACTATAACAAATTCCATTTTTAACCATTTTTAGCCGAGGGTTCCGTAAATATTAATTTTTAGTTATTTATTTACCAAATTTCTACCTCTTGTAACAAATTTGGTTGTAGTTTTATCAAAAACCATTATATTTTCATTTTGATTACTGTTAATTACTGCTGAATACAAGAGCTATCGTTTATTAACATGTTATTTAATGTAGATTTAGATCTTCTGCAAAAAAAAATGATTGTACTCGAATTTTAACGGATTTTTTTAACATATCATGCTAATTCAAAAGCGATTTATGTAAAAAAAATGTACTACATTGTCAGTGCCCATTAATTTAATAATATGCCTATTTAATACTAATTTCAAAATGGTATCATAATACCAGATCCCTATAAAAAACAGCAAGATATCTAATTTTAATTGAAGAAAGTAAGATTTTCATTAAAATGAATTTTAAAATTTATTGCTATAATACTTACGATTTTTGTAAAAAAAAAACTTTACTATCAGTGCCTACTTATTTAATTATATTCCTACTTAATACCGATTCTAAAAGGTTTACTATCCCATTAATAAAACAAGTAATGAAATTTTAGTTAAAAACGACTATAAAAGACAACTTTTTACTATTGTTGCAAAGTGATCTAGACCTAACTTGTAAATTACAACAAGGCATTGAAAAAAAACAAGTCATACATCATCATACATCATTTATTGTTATTCTTTAACATTTAAATTACACCAAGTGCTCGAAATGGCCCCCATTTGCAGCTATGCATGCTCTGCAACGTCGAATAAACGACCGTTTAAGTCGCCGAGCAAACCCACTCTCGTTTATTTTTCTAGCTGCTGTGTGTATGCTAGTCCTCAAGTGATCAATGGACGTTATTTCTTCTTTGTACACATGTTCTTTCAGGCAACCCCAGTAAAAAAAATCTAGGGGATTTAAGTCTGGCGAGCGCGGTGGCCATAGTATTGGACCTAAGCGTCCTATCCACCTATTTGGATACGCTGTGTGTAGGTGCTCTCGTACTCTAACAGCATAGTGAGCGGGACAGCCATCGTTCTGGAGCCACATATCTTCTTGGACTTCAGGAGCGACGTTTTGAAGAAGCATTGGCAAGTCAGTCCGCAAAAAACTTAAATATCTGTCTGCATTTAAAGTTTCTGGCAGCTCGTGTGGACCGATTATCTGTCCGTTAATAATTCCGGTCCAAAGGTTTATTTTAACTTGATACTGTGATCTATCTTGTCTTATGAGATGTGGGTTTTCTCTCTTAAAACCAGTTTTGTCACACTCAAATTATATTTCAAAGTTTTATTACCATATTATCCGTTTTGTTGTAAAATTAATGCAACAAAATGTTTAAATTAATTTTAATGAAAATCTTACTTTCTTCAATTAAAATTAGATATCTTGCTGTTTTTTATAGGGATCTGGTATTATGATACCATTTTGAAATTGGTATTAAATAGGCATATTATTAAATTAATGGGCACTGACAGTGTAGTACATTTTTTTTACATAAATCGCTTTTGAATTAGCATGATATGTTAAAAAAATCCGTTAAAATTCGAGTACAATCATTTTTTTTTGCAGAAGATCTAAATCTTCATTAAATAACATGTTAATAAACGATAGCTCTTGTATTCAGCAGTAATTAACAGTAATCAAAATGAAAATATAATGGTTTTTGATAAAACTACAACCAAATTTGTTACAAGAGGTAGAAATTTGGTAAATAAATAACTAAAAATTAATATTTACGAAACCCTCGGCTAAAAATGGTTAAAAATGGAATTTGTTATAGTAAATTATCTGGTTTATCGAATCCTTAACGGTGGACCACTATTTACGACACACCCTGTATAAAGCGGAAGAGTTTGTTTGTTTGAGCGCGCTAATCTCAGGAACTACTGGTCCGATATGAAAAATTCTTTCAGTGTTAGATAGGCCATTTATCGAGGAAAGCTATATATCATCACGCTAAGACGAACAGTAGCGGAGCACCAATGAAGAATGTTTCAAAATTGGGTCTTTTTTCCTTTTGAGATCTTCCGTTACGGAAACGGCTAAATTTCCTCAAAAATCATGTGTGAGAAAATCGTATTATTAAAAAACATGTTCATCTTCTACGTAAACAAAGTCTTAGGTTAAAGTTAGCGTTAGCCCAAAGTATCTATACCACGCGGACGAAGCCGCAAGCAGAAGCTAGTTGTATATACAATATTCGTGAATTTACGTCAGGATTATGGGGGCGCGGGCGGGTATGATTCTGTTTCAAATCACCCAACGGTTCTGAGCCACCGAACAGCAACGTGGGAACATTACTCGTCATATTATCCTAATGAGCGGGCCACGTACTAATTCACTGACTTCATTGCCTGCAAAGGAGTCATTATCATCATCGCAGCCCACATATGTCCCACTGTTGGGCTCGGGCCTCCTCCACAATGAAAGGGAATTTGACCTATACCATGCTGGTCAGACATGTTGATATAGGGTTTTATTTCGAGTTTTCATTCTCTTGCACAGATATTATGTGCATATTATATCCCATAGTCGTCTTTTACGACATCCACGGGCAAGATAGGGAGTGGTGAATAATATTCTTACTCCGTCACCACACGGAAAGGAATAGATTGTGGAAACTCCTTTGCTCTATATGGCAGGCTTTATAAGGTTTCGAAACAAGTAGAAGTAGCTTTTTAACCGCTACTGAAACAGCGTTGTGGTGTTACCATACATAAAGCTGAGTAGCGATCTTTTTACTCGCTTGCGGGTGGGATCCCAGCTCATACATCTATTCAAAATGTAAACTTAGTTATACAAATGTGTATCCCCCTGCGAGGGAGAAATAAACTATTTTTCTTTCTTTCTTTCTTCTTTTTTGCAGTATTTAAAATACCTTTAATGTCAGTAATCTAGTAACGTAAATACATTAAGTTGTAGATAAGGTATTATGGTTAGATATACGTTGTGAATACTTGGGGTTATTGGTCAGGAAACATTAATCGCAAACAAGCTAAATATCTATATCTATACCAATAAATAAAATTGGAGTGTCTGTTTGTAATGTCAAAATAATAGGCTTTTTTCATGCTCACACGGTTATTTGCACACCTATGCCTAAAATAACAATTAAAAAATTTTTGTCTGTCTGTCTGTTTGTTCCGGGTAATCTTCAAAACGACTGGACCGATTTCAAAAATTCTTTCACCAATGGAAAGCTATAATATCAGGGCGTAAACTAGGCTATATTTTATCCCGGTATTACCACGGGAACGGGAACTACGCGGGTAAAACGACTATAACCTATAACCGAAGCGAAGCAAGGGCGGATTGCTAGTACATAATATTAATAGACCTTATATATATCGATACCAATAAATAAAATTGGAGTGTCTGTTTGTAATGGCAAAGTAATAAGCTTTTTTCATGCTCACACGGTTATTTGCACTATACACAGGCCTTTTTTTTTTTTTAGGTGGGCCATGGCAAGCGCACGCGCGGTCCCGTCCGTCCGGGGCGATGAAAGGACGGCGCGCGGGCCCACAACCTACCCGCACCCACGTCACCTCGTTGTTGGGCCAACCACCGGAGCAGATATGACTTGTCATCAGTGGTCGGCCCGACGGAACACCCTTTCGGGCAACCTCTCACCTCTCGACGTACTGGGACGTCGGTCGCCATCGCGCGGTCAGCCCCTCCGCGGGTAACGGACAATTCCCCGGTCCGAACACCCGGCTATACACAGGCCTAAATATCACTTTATATTTTTTGTCTCTCTGTCTGTTTGTTCCGGGTAATCTTCAAAACGGCTGGACCGATTTCAAAAATTCTTTCACCAATGGCAAGCTATAATATCAGGGAGTAACATAGGCTATATTTTATCCCGGTATTCCCACTGGAATGCGAACTACGCGGGTAAAGCGACTAAAACCGAAGCGAAGCGAGGGCGGGTTGCTAGTAAACAAATAAAATTGAAGTTGTTGTTCTGTTTGTAATGTCATAAAAGTAGGTTCTTTTCATGATGACACGGTGTTATTTGCACAATCATCATCATTGCAGCCCATATAAGTCCCACAGTTGGGCTTGGGCCTCTCGGGGATATTGACTGTTGGCATAGGGTTTTGTGTCCAGTTCCCCTTCTCTCGCATAAATGTTACCTGCATATCCCTTGGTCGTCTTTTACGACACCCACGGGCAAGAAAGGGAGGTGATGAATTGTATTCTTATTCCGTCACCATACAAATTTGCACGATACCTATGCCTAAAAACCAGTTATTTTTGTCTGTTTGTTCCAGGTAATCTTCAAAACGGATGGACCGATTTTCATATTTTTACTACCAGGTAGCTGTCTATATAAGGAGTAACTTAGGCTATTTTTCCTCTTAGAAAAACCCTATGAACTTTCGTCCAGTCTGGTACCCGAACCCAAGGCCATATCTTAGGAGATATAGCCTTGGGTATAAATTATAAATAAAACTATTATTACGAATTTTATCGCGTTTGTATTTGATTTTAGATTACCCCATGTTTCGAACATTTTTCAGCGTTCATAGTTACGAGTGGAAAATAGTCTTATTTACAATGTATATACTTCGGTAAACATCAGAAATCATATTCATAAGATATAGCAGATTTAAAATGGGGGGGGGGAGTCAAGGCGGCTGGAACCCAAGCGTAGCAAGGGCGGGTTGCTAGTGTTTCATAAATTAGCACAAGCTTTCTAACACGAGGCGAGACAAACTCACATACCCATTCAGGTAATGTACGCCAACAAAAATAAAGAGGTCCAAAAAGAAACGGAAGGAATGAAAACACATGGTAAAGGAGAAAGGTAATAATTTAGATAAGGGACTAATGTTTAAGTCTTTCATACACCACACTGATCAATAATCCCAGGTATAAACTTATAATTAAAGTTTTCTTTCATGTATAATATTAACAGCTTACATCCCTTACGCTTATTTTCACCAACGACCCGTAAATTTTAGATAACACCTATATCATCAATATCATTTGTATTTCTTTATGTGCTACCTTAAATTTAGAGGTCTCAAAACTTTGATGTCCCGTGTGGTGACGGAGTAAACATACAATTCACTACCCCTTTCTTGCCCGTGAGTGCCAAAGACGACTAAGGGATATAAAAATCCACATAACATCTATGCAAGGATAACTGAAAATAACAATACATATCAACCTGTTTAACCAACGTAGCATTAGGGATGATCGATGGTCATCTAGAGAAGAGAATTTACCGGTAAAATACACATTTTACTTATTTTACCAACGTGCAATCGGTAATTTACCGGATAATTAACCAAAGTACTTTTTTTGCCTCATGGTGGGGTTGATACGTGATTGAGAATATGTATAGTACAGCCTAATAAGAATTTACCTTATATACACTATAAATATATTAATTAACAAATAAAAAGTTATAAATTATATATAATTATTAAAAATTAATTATTACCTATATTAATTAATATTGATAATAATTAATTATGAAGCTCTTCAAATACCCAGCTTATGTGTATAATTCTGTCAATATTCCTAATACTTTAGCAACATCAATAAATCAGGAGTTTCGTAACTCCAATTTCCGAGATCGAATTTTTTGCATTATTTGGCTATTTAACCGGCAAAATATATTTTACCGGTTAAATAGCCAAATATTTAACTAGCCAGTAATTGGATATTTGTCCGCTCGAAACACTAGTCATCGATGTTGAAAGGGAAAACATCGGTGTTTTAACATCGATGTTGCTATAGGCAAAACATCGTATTTCCTAAAAAAAAAAAGCTCATCGCAATTCAGTCCGAAGAATGTTATTTCTTTGTCAATTATTAAAACCTAACATCGATGTTGGACTTTCGACAACGACATCCATGTTTTTTTAACATCGATGTCCTGTTTTCGCCAAATATCGAACATCGATGTTGGGCTTTCGATTATGACATCGATGCTTTTCTAACATCGATCATCCCCGCGTAGCATAGTAGGTCAATTTCTCTCCAATTGTGGGGAGACTCGGGCCCAGCAGTGGAATAAAAGTACGTAAGCCAAGACGATGTTACTCAAAACGACCATTATCGATTTTTTACGACATTCATCATTCATTCATTATTACGACTCATATACGTCCCACTGCTGGGCTCGAGCCTCCTCCACAATAGGAGAGAAATTGACCTTACTATACCATCAGACAGGTTGTTATAGGGTTTTGTTTCGATTTTCCCATCTCTTGCATAAGTGTCATATGCGTCTCTTACGACACCCATGGATAAGAGAAGCGGTGGTGAATTGTATTCTTACTCCGTCACCACACGGAAGTATGACATTCGCTAGAAAGAAAATAACGGTGAAATGTATTCTTACTCACTATAAAGTATAATAGAATCACAAGCATATTCATCGCTGTTGGTAACGCAAGTACCTAATTACTTTATAATTTTCAGATAAAATTATACTAACGGCTATCTTTAATTTGATGGCCTTATCAGATTAATACATTTTCAATAAATACGACATAATTTTAGAATAATACTATCTGTATTTTCGTGTTCTACAAGCTCCAAGGTGACGTAGTAAAAATTCAATGTTATATAATTTTTTTATCTCTCATGAGTTGACACCCAGCAAACGGTTATACAATGTAATCGATAACATCGCTGCGAAAAAATAAAAATCGAAATAAAACTCTATTGCAAAATTAGCTACCGACGTACCGAGAGGGTCGTTGGAAATGAAGGATACCCGAAAAGGTATCCCGCCAAACTGACCACGGACGATAAGACACTCAGTACCGATGGTGAATGGGAGGGATTACGGTGGGATATGGCATCACGTGCCGTCGTTTCGTCCTTCCGGACGGAACGGACGGCGTGTGCGTTGACCAGTCCCTCCAAACAAAAAAAATATGGCAAAACCAGCTGATCCACATCACATCACCACAGTACAGCAAATTTCTTGCTATTCGTGGTAGAGATGTAGATATACAAGTTAAAATGTCCATAACTAAATAATAATACCTTTTGCAATCGGTGCCGTATGCGAACTTCTACCTCAGACACCAAATTCAAAATGTATTATTTATTGCTTCTCAGTTCCTCAGTGTCTTTTGCAGACGGTTTTTATTTTTTATAACTTAGTTATATTTTGCTTATATCGTCCTTCACTTTCCTCACAGTAGGCAGCAGCCTATCAAAGGTCCACCTTTGATAGGCTAGTACGACTTACCATCAGGTGTGCTGTTTGCTCATTTACCACCAACAGCGATAAAAAAGAACAAAAAAGAATTTTCCAAATTGATCTAAGCATCTTCGAGTAATTGGTAAGCATAGATAAAAAATATAATAAAAAAGATGCAGGCGAATTGAGAACCTCCTTCGTTTTGGAAGTCTTTAAAAAAAAACGGAATACATTTTTAAAAACATTATAATAAAATTACCAAAAAATATAGAAGCAGCTAATATGATTATTACTTAAAGTATAAAAACATCACTGGCATGTGTGTGGATAAATAATAGTGTAGCTACTATCAATCACAATAATATCTATCACTCTATTGCTTTCATATTACATTTAATACTTAAATCAATCCTTACAGACGTCGAGGGCATCCTGTTTTTCTTCAGACAGCTCCTTGCCTGTAGCATCAAGCATTTGACGTCCAAAGTCATTGATAGTCAAACCTTGAACGATTTTCCATTGTCCATTAGCAGTTGTAACAGGGAACGAAAATACTACATCACGAGGAGTTCCATATGATCCATCAGAAACAACAGCCATGCTCACCCAACGATCTCCACTGCCCAAAAACCAATCTCTCATATGGTCAGATGCAGCTTTAGCTGCGGATAAAGCTGATGACATCTTCCTTGCAGCTATGACTGCAGCACCACGCTTTTGTACAGTAGACACAAAAGTAGTCTTCAAGTATTCATCATCATTAATCACTGCTGGAATTGGCTTTTCAGCACCATCGACTGTGACCACAGCATTTGAGGCATCAGGGAACTGAGTGGAGGAGTGATTTCCCCAAATTATTACATTCTTTACATTCTGAACTGGCACACCAACTTTAGCAGCCAATTGAGACTGGGCACGGTTCTGATCAAGCCGAGTCATAGCTGTAAAGTTTTCTTTCGGTATAGATGGTGCATACTTTGAACAGATTAGAGCATTAGTATTAGCAGGGTTACCAACTACAAGTACTTTAACATCCTTGCGAGCCACTTTATCAAGAGCCTGACCTTGCTCTTTGAAAATACGTACATTAGCAGCCAAGAGGTCTTTTCTTTCCATACCCTCCCTCCTAGGCATAGCACCTACTAAGAATGCAGCAACAACATCCTTGAACGCTTCCTCTGGTTTGAAAGTTGGGAGGACTCCAGCAAGCAGAGGCAGAGCACAATCAGCCAGCTCCATAACAACTCCCTCGAGAACCCCCATCATGGGAGCTATATCAAGAAGATGTAGATAGACAGGCTGATTAGGACCAAACACTGCACCAGATGCAATCTGGTATAGCAGTGAATAGGCAATCTGGCCTGCAGCTCCAGTAATCACAACTTTGACAGGTTCAGCCTAGAAAAGTAAAAAACACAAATATTGTTTATAATAACTGTTTATTTTAAATATTTATTCAGTAATATTTCAGTTCATATATGTAGTATTGTTGGGATCAAACCTACAGCACTATGGGAGTGAAATTTACCTATTATAGTATGTTGATTAGATGTGTTGGCATAGGGTTTTGTTTCAAGTTTTCATTTCCTTGCATAGACGTTATAAGCATATAGTCTTAGTTATCCTTTGCAACACAAGAAAGGGGTTGGTGAAGTGCATTCTTATGTCAACACATGGAAATTAAACATCATAACATTAGCCCTAAGTTTCAGGTTTTACAAAACTTAATCATATTTTACATTATTTTATTGTAGTGTGAAAATACAAATTGTGAACTTTTAAAATATACTTGAAACTTAACATGTTGACAGACAGTATTCTCTTACAGGTTGTGGGTGTTGCGACAGTACTTTTTTTATACAGTACTGTTATGTAGCAGCACAGTTATGTAGTGACAGTAGAAAGTCTAAATTAAATCTTTGGTGACAGTACAACATGCTATTCCATATAATTGCCTTAAAAATTGTACACCAAAAGACATAGTGATTTTATGTGAGTTGAAACTTGGACGTCGATGGGCGTACTGTCCTATTAATTCTGGCTATCTTGACGTCCACAAGTGTACTGTATCAACATGTTAAGGAATATAATTATATAATAAATATTTACTAAACAGTAGTGCATTAAGAATTGTTAAAATAACAATCATATTATAAACATAACAGTACTTAATTACTTATTAAATTTTTACAGTAATTAATTATTAAATTTTAATACTATAATTTAGAATCAACCGATGTCTTAAAATCGACTGAACTTATCAGTTGTCGTATAATATATATATAGTAATATGAAGCTCGTTCATTTATTTATTGCTGTTATTTATTCACAACATTTAAAATAGTGATTACTATAGTATAGACAACAAATATAAGGTCAAATAAAAGTCAATGAAAACTTACCATGGTTGATTCTGGTTTGTGAATTTAATTTCAATTTGAGATTTAAATTGTCGATGCGGATGCCAGCTGAAAACTAATAATTAATATTTTATTATAATATAACTGTAAATGTAACAGTTTTATGTAAATTATTTAATCTACTTACTGCTAAATGCCCGCCTCGCCGGACAGTTAAATACCGTTCTGACACTTCACACTTGTGACTGTTCAATTAATTGTCATTGTCAATATTTGACGTTGACATTATAGCAGGCTGGCATTATAGCAGGCTGACATTTTATTCGTTATATTTATTCACGGCTATACCTACAAAGTCTGCGGTGAAACGCCAAACAAAAGGTTTTTCATCAAGAAGTCATGTATACAAAGTCTACAGTCGCATACCTATAATTTTAACATGATAATATGAACTGATATAACGAAGTATAGTACGATTTTCTTCATAAATTATAGAATAATATTTATTTACACAGCTTATTCATAATCACAATCCTTTAGTAAATGAAAGCGTTACCATTAATTAAGCGCTGACGACAAAATAAGCCCTGGCAAATTTACAGAACATGAAAATATACGTAAATCACTTACATAATTAGGAGTGGTAGGACCACACTGTCGACAGTTATCTGTCTACAGCCGCGAGCCGGTCCGTCCGGGGCAGTACCATGCTCTTGCAGAAAATCGACGTCTGAGTAGTAGCAATTTGTTACTGCGCTTCGTTCGGTGAGCGAGAGAGCCGGAAGCCCAACTTTCTGAGGGTGATTGCGTGTGGAGGGTTTTGGTGGTGTCCTTGGTATCACCGAGCCTCAATGAACGCATTCACACTCCCTTCGCTTTCTTCGCGGTAGGCAACGGCCTTGTAAAGGTCCATGAGCGGCAGCAACACTTACCATCAGGTGTACTGTTTGCTCGTTTGCCACCGTTTGCAATAAAAAAAATAAAAATAATTATTATTTCTAAAGTTAAAATTTTCCCTGTATTTACATTTTTACACATTACATAAAATATAAGCAGACTTATTATTTATTTAAAGTTTATTTTTCTCAGCACGGGGCTGGTTATAACTACAATTACGGGCTGTCGCCAAGTAAATGCAGTATGAGGTGTGTTTGTCTGCTGGTGTCCGCTGTGTTGTAATGAAATTAATCATTATATATAAATTATTTATACTATTATTAATATAGCATCATAAAACACTAAATTATTGAACATACTTTAGAATTGCCAGATGATAGATTCACGTTCCTGCTGGAATATTTATTTTTGCTAAAACTTCGTGAAAATAGTTCTCCTTGTATCTACACGTCATACATGGAGACAGTCGCAGTGTTCGTGTTATCAACGTGGAGGACACTGTGTGGTACGATATAAAAACTGTAGGTAATCTTAGAAAACAATAACACTCTTGTAAAAGAAGGAAAAATTGCTATAAAATCCTATATTAACCCTTCTGACAAGTGTTTTAACTTCAACTCCCATTTTGGAACAGACTTGAGCCCAGCAGCGGACCTAAGTGAATTGTGATAATAATGATGATATAATGGTGACGAAGACATTTGACGTACCTATGACTCTTTTAAAGACTGTCCGGTAAGTGTTTATGGTGAACACATGCGGTTGCGTTTTGTTAATAATTTATTTACATTTAAATAAGATTTTGGTGTTACTATTGGTAGCCTATTATTGTTTATGTTTGTTTTTGTTGTTGTGATTGTTATATTGTCTGTTTAAAGGAAGGGGGTAAGTTTTTAATTATATTTATTTTACGTGGGTAATGTGGGACGACCATGGAGGTTGACGATCGACCCCCTGGCCGCCCTCCAGACCCCAATCTAACGGGGAATAATGACAGATCACAAGGTCATAATGATTCCACATATTTGCCAGTATTAACTGCAACTTTATCGCATTTTGAGACAGTTGAGGCGACTGTAAACCGCAAGCGAGGTATTGATGTTGACAACGATGTTAATTCGCCTGCTCCTAAACAGCAACGTCACCTAGCTCCCCAACGTTACAGTCGCGTTCGTTATTCGGTAAAGGATATGGCACCATTTGTAGTTCATGTATCGCGAATTGAGCCAGAACCTACTTCAGGAACTACCCTCAATTCTATAAAATTCGGTCAGTTATTACTAAAACTTAATATTAAAAACATACTACAAGATGGTATTAAGAGAGTCGGTCGAAATAGAATTTCTGTTGAATTTAAGTCGCCTGAGGATGCTAACAACTTTTTATCAAATACTGAATTAGACAGTAAAGGCTATATAGCTACTATTCCGTCATTTAATATCTCCAGGATGGGTGTAGTGAGAGGAATACCGAATGATTGGTCAGATGAGGAAATATTAGAAAACATAAAAACTCCCATAGGTTGCGGCCCTATTCTGAAAGTCAGACGAATTAATCACAAGGTCACGAATGATGGAATATCGGAATGGAAGCCCACTTCTGCAGTAATTTTTACCTTTGATGGCCAAACACTACCCAAACGTATATATTGTTGCTTCAATTCCCTGCCAGTTGATCTCTACTACTATCCGACAGTACAATGTTTTAGATGCTGTAAATACGGACACACAAAGAACCAATGCAGATCGAAGCCTCGTTGTTACCGCTGTGGTGGTGAACACGCAGGCGACGACTGCTCTGCAGAGGATCCATTGTGCCTTTATTGTTCAGGAGCCCATTGTGCAAATAACAAACAATGTCCCGAGTATCAAAGGCAAAAAAATATAAAAATTGTTATGGCTGAAAATAATATTTCGTATGTAGAAGCGGCTCGAACATTGCCTGCAGTATCCAAATCATACGCCGAAGTATCTGCATCTTCTCCTCTGAGCTACCACCACAACACATCTAGTGTACTTGCACAGAATGGTCACCCACAAATTTCTCCCACTATCTCCTACCGAAAGACAGTGTTCACTAAGCCCAAAACTCGTACTCCTCTTACACCTGGTTACGACAGAAGTGCTCACAGAGACCTGACAAAAAATTATTCTTTCTCCCCTTCCACTAACGGTTGTGCTTTGAATGGAAACGCATCCAACTCTAATACACCTGGCAATAAATTAGAGTCAATAATTTTATTATTAACTGCTCTCCTCAATCAAATAAATATACCTGACCACGTCGCCCATAACATAGTTGAGCTTATTATAACTTATTTTAACAACATTCCAATTCCTACAATGGAATGCCAGGAGTCTACTACCCAAAAAACATGAAATAATCTATCTAATTAACACCTATAAACCAGTATTATTTGCTATATCTGAAACTTGGCTTTTACCTCACCTCCATTTTAAAATTTCTCAGTATAGTATATACCGTGATGATCGTAATGATGGTTATGGCGGTGCTGCTATCCTGGTGAAAAATAATTATCCTTGTACCCTGCTTACCTTACCCCCTCATTCAGATCGGATTAGTGTCATTGGTATTAATATACTTGGCATTAATTTCGTATCTATTTATATCCCCTCCCCTGACTATATGGCTATGCAATTCCTCAGAAATTTATGTAATCTGTTTAATCCACTTATACTACTAGGCGATTTTAATTGCCACCATTTTCTATGGGGGTCTGATCATTCAGATACTGCTGGTGTAGAACTCGCACAGATAATTGATGAAGTAGGTCTCTGCATTCTCAATGATGGGTCGCCAACTAGACTTCCTAGACCAGGTCAACATAAGAGTTGTCTAGACCTTACGCTATGTTCGGCAGGCTTAGCTTCATTGTTAGATTGGGAACGTCTTGAATTGACCTACGGTAGTGACCACTATCCTATTTGTTCCACCTTAGTAAATAGGTCACTTCCTACTCCAAATAACAAAAAGCCCCTTTTCAAATATCGCACCTCTGATGCTATGTGGGACATTTACAAACAGGAGTTGGAGGTTAAAGTTCTTAGAATTCAACCAATCACTCCCGATAATCTGGATGCCTGTATATCGCAATTCTCTGAAGCGATTTCTCTAGCTGCGGATGCAAGCATTCCTTTAAAGAACACGGCTTCAGGCAAAATACCATCTCCACCATGGTGGGACAAGGACTGTACAAACATCATCAGAGCACGAAAACAAAGCGAATTAAAGTACATAGCGAATATGACGATGAATAATTTACGAGAATATGGTCAGGTACTTGCTAAGTCCAAGCGTTTTCTTAAGAAAAAAAAGTATGAAGGTTGGAAGAAATTTTGTTCCTCACTTTCTCCTTCATCACCATCATCGCTAGTGTGGCAAAATCTCAAAAGATATAGACGTGGCTGCTGTGTCCAAAATTCGCCTAACATATCGCAAAATATAGTGCTTCAACTAATTAACAAACTGGCTCCTCCTTTTGTACCACTTCCTGAAGAACTCCCTTCATTGCTCAATAATTCTACTTCTATTGATAACAATTTAGATCAATTATTTACCGATACTGAACTAGATGCTGTCCTTAAACATGTTCGGGACTCAACTCCTGGTCTGGATGGCTTCCCCTATTCCTTTTACAAATATACTGGTCAATATAGTCGCCAATTTTTATTAAGCCTAATTAATTTCTGTTTCAACTTGGGATACATTCCTGATGATTGGAAATCCCAATTAATTATTCCAATATTAAAACCTGGCAAACCTCCGGACAATCCTGACAACTATCGACCTATTGCCCTATCCCCAGTCATAGGTAAAATCTTAGAACACCTGATAAAAAATAGATTGGAATGGTACGTAGAAAATAAAGGCATAATAGCAGAGACGCAATTTGGATTTCGGAAAGGGTATAGCACTATGGACAGCATTGGCACTTTTATAACAGACACTCGCATAGCCTTCAGCAAAAATCAGTCCGTTGTTGCCTGTTTCTTGGATATTTCCTCTGCGTACGATAACGTTCTTCTTTCCGTACTCAGAAGTAAATTACGCCAGCTGAGTATTCCGGTTAAGATCAGGAATTGTATATGTAACCTCTTAGCAGCACGCACTGTGACTATTCTCAGTCCATTCGACCAACATAAAGAGTGCAGAAAGGTATGGCGAGGACTGCCTCAAGGCTCAGTGCTGAGCCCGTTGTTATACAACATATACACATCGGATTTACATAGATCCTTAAACATTGACTGCCAAATTTTACAATATGCAGATGACTTGGCTATGTATGTTTCTAATACATCTATTGTAGAGGCCACTCAGTCCATGCAAATATCTCTTAACTCTCTAAGCCAATGGCTTTCTTGCCATGGACTGCATTTATCAGCTGCTAAAAGCTCCGTAGTAGTTTTTACCCGAAAAAGATTTATACCTAATTTATATTTAGAAATTGAAGGCTCTCCTATTATGGTTGTAGACAATGTGAAATTTCTAGGGGTTATTCTAGACTCTAAATTATCAGGTGTACGCCACTTTAATTATATCGCTACCAAGTGCGAAAAAAATATTAATATGTTGAGAGCTCTTACGGGTGTTTGGTGGGGTGCCCATCCGTACACCCTAAAACTTATATATAATGCAACAATTAGAAGTTTACTAGACTATGGATCGTTTCTTTTGGAACCATGCAATAAGAATATCTTGATGAAAGCGGATAGAATACAATTTAAAGCTCTTCGAGTCATATTGGGTTGTATGAGATCTACTCCATCCAACGTCCTGCAAGTAGAGGCTGTTGACCCTCCCCTTTCTCTACGTAGACAGTATTTTGCTGATAGATTTATCTACAAAGCTTATTTCCTCCGGAATCATGTTTTACTACCTAAACTCTCTCAGCTAGATGATCTATCTAGTCAAGAATATTGGACACATAAAGATCTCCCTTTGATCCTAAATTCATTTAGGAAAATTCTTATTATAAAAGACAGGGTACCTATTTATCAATGTAGCAAATATCCCCTCTATGACTCACCATACGAAATATCCAAATTTATTCTAAATTACAACTCATCAATTCAGGTACATAGAGAACTTAACAATGTTAATGCTCAGTTTTCATATATTGTTGACAACGAGTGGAGAGGATATCATAATTTTTTTTCGGACGCCTCCAAATTAAATTTAAACGGTAATACTGGCATTGCCGTCTATTATTCAAATTCCCAAATTATTCTTCAGTTTCAATGTCCTCCAGAGACATCTGTATTTACTGGGGAGTGTATAGGTATTCTAGAGGCATGTTTATTTATCATTTCCCATAATGTCATCAAGAAGGCGATTATCTTCTCAGATTGCAAAAGCGCTCTAGAGGCAATCGTCAGGAATCCTTTCCAAGATAAGCTTAGAAGTCCTATCATATCCCAAATAAGAGATTGCTTGTACACATGCTCACAGAGAGAAACTGAGGTTGTATTGGCTTGGATTCCTGGACACTATGGCATCACCGGAAATGAATTTGCTGATGCAATGGCCAAGGATGCGATAAGCAACAATGTTGCCGATCGCAAGTATTTTTCTATCCAACCATATGATTTGCTTCACCTCTCGAAAACAGACTTACTTGTATCCTGGCAAGCCTTATGGACAGAGTCTAGTAAGACTAAGGGATCTTTCTATGCCTCTATTCAAGGAACCATTCCCGTTAAACCCTGGTTTTATAAATATAGGAAAGTGTCAAAATTAATCACATCAGTAGTCTGTAGAGTACGTCTTGGCCATTGCTGCACGCCAGTCTTTCTGCATAAAATCAGAATACGTGATAGCTCACTATGTGAATGCGGCCTGGATGAAGGTACTATTGACCATATTTTTCTTAACTGCCCTAGGAACAGTGCCTACTCTTTAGATCATATTATTAATAAGTTAAGAATTCAGAGACCAGTTAATGTCCGTCACCTCTTGTCATTATTCCCCAACCGCCATATAATTAACGCTATAATTAAATTTATAAATGCTAACAAGATAAAACTATAATCTATTTAATTTGTAATTATTTTTTAATATTATTTATTTTATCTTTATTACTAACAACTGTCTGTGTTTGTTTCAGGCTCCTTTACTATTGCCACAATCGTCAATTTATAGGCCTTTTTTTTCTATTCTAAATAACACTTTGTGTTTCTCTTTTACCCATGAGTAACCATACATGACACTGGCAGAAGTTGCTGAAAAATCAGCAGATTGCCAATATATAAATTAAAAAAAAAAAAAAAAAAAAAAGACTCTTTTAAAACTGCTGTTCCATATTTTTGTCAACAAGCATATTTTGGACTGTCATCAGACTTGTAATTATTACGATTATTGCGTGTCTCTGGATATAGGGAGTAAGCAGTAAATTATAGTCCGGCATAAAAGAGTAGAAAATAAATGAGGGCGCCACTATCGTTCATGTAGCAACACAGCCAATATGACAAAAATGGTTTTGATACTTTTAATCTTTTGTTAAATTTTTTTCCTACATGAACTGATTAAGATATTAATTAAGATATAAGATTTTAAGATTTTATTTTAATTTCTTTGAAGTCGTTTTTACCTTTTATGGTCTTTTGTTCAGTAAAGCCGAACGGCCTTGCCACGAACACGCCGCAATCAATGGAAGCTTAGCGCGGGCAACGATAACGAGAACAAATATATTAAAATGTACTAAGACGCCACTAGACGGTAACACAAGTGGTTTTAATGAGCAAATTAGGGCAGTGGCGTGGAGCATGGAGTACGACAGTAACAAAATCAAGCGACAGCCAGTGTGTTACAATGACATACGATGTGGTCAGCGGTAATTTAGAGCAGCGACTAGTAAAACGAACTATTTTATACGATTTTTAAGAGGAATTCTGCACAGAAGCTTTTAAGCCCCTAATTATAATAGATAGCCTTTATATATATCAAAACATCCACAATATAAGTTTAATAAATACAATGAAAATGATGTGGGAAGAATACAAATAAAACGGTGATTTTTAAAAATTAAACTTTAAAATAGCTTAAAAAATTTAACATCCTTCGAGGCATAGTAGTTACTGTCATATGGATAATGCCATATTTGTTTACGTCCACCTCGATAGCAGTTATTGTACATTACTTAGATGCGCTAAACGGACGTGGCCGGGCCGAATATAGTTCTGGGAATAACGTTAGCCGAATTATTATGAGTATGTCATATAGAACAATAAAACAGCATAGTCATGTATAATATTAATGTATTATTCTAACAAATCCAAATCTAAATATTCTACACCTTCAATATAAGTATCATCACAATTTTGTTGCGATGTACCAGCACTAGTATCAGCATGGAGAGGAACGATGAACATTTTTTTTTTTATTGCAAACGGTGGCAAACGAGCAAACCGTACACCGGATGGTAAAAAGTCAAAACAAAGGTCCATGAGCAACATCAACACTTACGACCAGGTGTACTGTTTGCTCGTTTGCCACCGTTTATAATAAAAAACATATTTCATAAGCAGGCTTATGATGCTTTACTATTGCCAATAATGTTGGTTTTTTTCATAGTAGGGTCAATTACTACATTATTCTCTAATAGCCAAGACTTATATCATCACTCTAAGATACTGATGTTGGAACTTTATTTTTCACTATATTGGCGCAATGTCGCAGACGCATTGTCCGTTACTATTATAGAGATGTTCAGAATTAGTTGCTCAATCACTATATTATTGAGATGTTCAGAATCAGCTGTTCTATCATCTAGTAAGAAAGCTATTGCCAGAGCCAAGGCGGAACATGTTGCCAGAATTAGCGAGCGATTGCAAAGCTATCCCACTCGGAGTCGTGCATTCTGGTCGCTCGCCAAGGCTGCCCAAGGCAACTTCTGTCAGTCCAATCTCCCTCCACTGCAGAAACACGCTGGCAATCTGGCCCATAGTGCAAAGGAGAAAGCCGATCTTCTAGGTCAATTCTTTGCTTGTAACTCAACTTTGGACGCTGGAGCTGCCACACCACCTACTATCCCACGGTGTGACAGCTTGCTTCTAAAAATCGGCATCACTCAGCCAGTGGTCAAACGGGAGCTGCGGCTTTTAGACGTTCATAAGTCGAGTGGGCCGGATGGCATCCCTGCAGTGGTCCTACAGACGTGCGCCCCTGAATTGACTCCCATCCTCACGCGCCTATACCAACTTTCCTACGTTACTAATAGGGTTCCGTCTTCGTGGAAGGTATCTCATGTCCACCCGATCCCTAAAAAGGGAAACCGGTCTAACCCATCAAATTACAGGCCAATTGCGATAACATTCTTGCTCTCCAAGATAATGGAGAAAATTATAAACCGCCAGCTTTTGCAGTACCTTAAGGATGACCAGCTGATCAGTGACCGCCAATACGGCTTTCGTAGTGGGCGATCGGCTGGTGATCTTCTTGTGTAGCTCACTCACCGTTGGGCAGAGGCTTTGGAGGGCAAGGGTGAGGCGCTAGCGTTCAGCCTAGACATCGCAAAGGCGTTCGATAGGGTCTGGCACAGGGCACTTCTATCGAAGCTACCATCATGCGGAATCCCCGAGGGACTCTGTAGTTGGATCGCCAGCTTTCTGGATGGTCGGAGTATAAAAGTAGTCGTAGATGGCTCCTGCTCCGATACCATGACCACTAATGCTGGTGCACCACAAGACTCGGTGCTCTCCCCCGACGTTGTTTATCCTGACGACATGCTTTCCATCGAGAACGTACTATGCGGATGTCAGCACGGGTGAGGAGCGGTATACCAAGCAACGGAATGTCCCTCGGAGTACACAGGAAAGAAGAGTTCAACTTGTGTCTGAAGTCGAGTGCTCTCTGGGGCGGGCTTCGGAATGGGGTGAACGGAGCTTAGTCCAGTTCAACCCCACAAAGACACAAGTTTTCGTTTTCACTGCAAAGAAAGACCCGTTTGTCATGGCGCCTCAGTTCCAAGGAATAACTCTCCAAATTGCCGACAGTATTGGTATCCTCAGTGTTGAAATATCGAACAAAGTCCAGTTTGGGAGTCATTTGGAGGACAAAGCAAAATTGGCTAGCAAAAAGTTGGGCGTCCTGAACAGAGCCAAGTGGTACTTCACACCGAGACAGCGCCTTGTACTATACAAAGCTCAAGTTCGTCCTCATGTGGAGTACTGCTCACATCTCTGGGCAGGCGCGCCTAAATATCAGCTAGACCCACTTGACTGCCTCCAAAGGCGTGCTGTTCGAATCGTGGGAGATCCCAACCTTACGGACCGATTGGACTCACTGGAGCGGCGGAGAGACTTTGGGTCACTCTGTGTAGGCCATGGGCGTAGCCAAGTCTTAATTTCGGGGGGGTTCAAGAAAATAAAAAAGGCTTAAAATGAGTGTTCGCGCCAATAACCGCGACGACTGATATTCGTCTAAAAGGCTTATTACACTATACGATATTCGGGGCCCTGTGGCAAGGGTGGCCGTGGCCCCTAACTAGGGAGCCGCTTATTACACTAGCCGGTCCACAGGGCCCTAACTCAGTTGTGAAGTGACGTCGTACAACGTTGACGTTTTTATCCTAGCCTTTATATAAGAATTTTAATATGTAATTTCCAAAAAAACTAGTTTTTAATCTTCGTATCTTTATTTTTGTAATATTTATGTTCTTTCTGCCATAAGTAGGTACGGATTTTTTTATAATTTTCTATGACTTGGATAAAAGTCTCTCTTTGTTAACTACACGACATTGGTGATAATGGAAGGGAAGTAGACCTACTATACCACGTTGGTCAGACGTGTTGGTATTTTTTTTTTATGGGTGGGCTATGGTAAGCGCACGCGCGGTCCAGTCCGTCCGGGGCGATGAAAGGACAGCGCACGGGCCCATAACCCACCCGTACCCACGTCACCTCGTTGTTGGGCCGACCACCGGAGCAGATGTGACTTGTCGTCAGTGGTCGGCCTGACGGAATACCCTTTCGGGTAACCTCACCTCTCGACGCTCGACGTCCTGGGACGTCAGTTGCCGTCGCGCGGTCAGCCTCTCTGCGGGTGACGGTCAATTCTCGGGTCCGATTACCCGCAGCCTCGGCTAGGGCGGCATTAGGCACAGATACTCGCGCCTGCGCCGCCCGAGTCGCCGGCGGCGGAACGTGTCGCCGAATAGGAGCTCTACTCGCACACGATCCGCCGCCTCCTTCCGTGAGATTACGGCCTCAAAAAAGGCGGCGACCGCGTCCCAGTTCCTGACGCTGACGAGCATCTCCCTGGCGATGGTCGGCAGCGCCAGGTCGGCACCGATAATTGCGACGAGTTCACGGCGATCCCCCTCCCATGCAGCACACTCCTCGTGCGTGTGCTGCGCCGTGTCCTCGTCGCAACTGCAGTGGTGGCAGGACGGTGTGCTCTAGACGTGTTGGTATAGGGTTTTATTCCGAGATTTCCTTTTCTAGTATAACTGTTATGTGCATATTAAACCCCTTAATCGTCTTTTACGACACCAACAGGAAAGAAAGAGGGTGGTTAATAATATTCTTACTCCGTCACAACACGGAGAACTAAGTCACGCACTCGAAACATCCGTTCACTTCGCTTGTCTAGCGACGACTGAAGCGCACTAACTCCCTGAACGCTATTACACTGCCCGGTGGCTAGGGAGTCGGGGAGCTAGGGCGACAGGGTCGCTCCGGTCGCCCTGATTAGGAACCCTAACTCACTTACTATTATTACACTACCCTGAATGAGGGACCTGATGCCCTGAATATGTGTAGTGTAATACGCCTTTAAGTCCTTCTAGATTCGGGTGATTTCGTCGTGTTCTTGCGCTGCTGAGACTCTGGCCGCCATTTTGACACTGGTCAAGTAAATCGCGGTGTGAACATATAATTATACATTCTCGTTAAACACCTTCCACTAATTCCATAGATTCCTCCTGTTCTATAGATTAAAATCGGAGTCATTTGGTGATTGGTGGCACTGTCACTAACCAATGGCAGCACGGTAAATTTAAAATATGTATGTATAATTATTTATACTTCTCGCCTCTCTTTATTTCAGTACAATATTAATATAATATTTTGAACATTTCGGGGGGTTTTGAACCCCAAAAACCCCCCCTCTGGCTACGCCCATGGTGTAGTCTATCGGCTCTTTCATGGGGAGTGCTCTGAGGAACTGTTTGACTTGGTACCACCGTCACTGTTTTACCAAAATACCACTCGACATCGCAGCAAGGTTCATCCATTTCACCTGGAAACGTTATGGTCTTCAACTGTGCGTTACTAGCGATCATTTCTCCCACGTACGTGCAGGCTCTGGAATGAACTACCTGCTACTGTGTTTCCCGAGCGCTATGACACGTCCTTTAAACGAGGTTTAAGAAGAGTATTTTCTTCACGTTAGGCAACGGCCTGGCTGTGTCCCCTGGTATTGCAAAGGTCCATGTGCGGCAAGATCATTTACCATCAGGTGTGCTACCTGCTCATTTGCTAACATCGGCAATAAAAAAACCCACTTTTTAAAATTCACTCTTCATTTCGAATATCGAACAATTCTCCATATTGTACTTTCAGAAACATCTAGAATAATACAATAAAAAATACATAAATAGAAGATTATTAGAGTACTAATAATTTGAATTTGAACCATTTTCTAGAATTATAGTAGGTTTATTTATGATGATTTAAATTTTATCTGTTCAAATAGCCAAAATAAAAAAATATGCATGATTATTTCGAAAAAAATTTAACCACTCAGTTTACGTTCCCAATTTGGATGTTGCCAGGAGATGAAAAATTTTAGTTTTCAAATATTTAATTTATACTTTTTTGTGTCGGACTATAACTCTATATTTAAATAATGTAAAATTATTTCCTCCTCTTCACTACATAAATTTCAGCAAATAAGAATAATATTGTGTGTTTCTAATGTTTTTTTTCCTTATGGCAAGCCACAGAATTGAAAAGAGTGACATAACTGCTAGAACTGCTCTGCCCTTTTCGATATAACCTCAATACCGTTTTATTATTGTGGTCTGATAATTTTTCTAAGTACTATAATTACGTTAATCAAAGAACCTAGAACTAAGCCCTGGACCTAATATAATGTCGTCGCTTCTACGCTCTACCAAATTTGTGCGTTATTTTACAGGTGCGGCTCGAACGCTTTTACTCAATTCCGCCAAAACCGCAGAGTCGAATTTGTTGATTAATGCAAAAACTTTAAATGCTGCTAATAAGTAAGTGCCTAGGCTTATCTAAGATTATTGTCCAATAACTGCATACATACAAATGCATTGGTATAGATTTTGATAGTTACACAAAATTTGGTCAAACGTATAACCTAAGTAATTTGCCAGTAATTTCCTATCAAAATATGTAAACTTTTAAAGATAAATCCTATATAACTATATTATTGATAGATTTAATGGTGAAGGATCATTTATTACATAGAAACCCTTCGAGCCTGTTTATTAGTGATCTAAAACCGAATATAAAAATACCACAAGGGGTCATTAAAAAATAATTAACAAGACAACAAGAAATAATACTTGATGTTATTTTCTAGCGTTTTATTGAGAGATTATGCAACATCAAAGAAACCGGAAAGCTTAGAACCATTATTACAGAAATTGGATTCTGAAGTAAGAAGATTCGGTAGAATTACTAAGAAAGACATTGATGAAGTGTTTGATGAAATTAAGTCCAAAAATGATATTACTAGCTCACAATCACTGCTTGTCATCAGATGTTGTGGTAAGTTCATATCTAACTATAATTGATTTTGTTTAAATATTGTAATAGAATTTAGTACAATATATTAGTTAATTACACTATGAATAAACAATTTGTAATTATTGTCCAACCGTTCCGAGTTGCATTCTCATGGGGAGGTCTACGTCCAAGAATGGTAGTCTATTTGCTGATGGATGAACGGAAATATCTTTTTATGGCATGTGGCAATGGAGTAAGAATACAATGCACATCACCGTAACTTTGCCCGTAGGTGTTGTGACACATAATAATGGCTATAATAAGCATTGATGTTATATCTACGCAAGTGAAGGCAAACTTGAAGTAGAATCATATTCCAACTCATCTGGCAAGCATGGTATACTAGGTCAAGGTCTCCTCTCGTGTAGAAGGCCTAGTATTGTGATCTTAGAATAATAATGTATAGAAGGTAATGGAGCTTATGCCGGAAACGTTCCGTAGTGTACAAGGTCACTGTACTACACGTATGTACGCAACTCTTAAAAAATAAATAAGTAATTATGACGATTTGTGCATTAAAATGGTGTCATAACACATTTGAAAAACTTAAAAAGGTTTTTAACATTACTTTTAAGAGTATCTCGACGATTTATGTTAATAAAAACAAAATTTGATTTCATTATTTGTATAGCAGTGCATTACACACGTACACATGCATATGTGTATAATTGTCTCCGCGCATGTAGTATTTTTAGATTCATATTTCGAACGTTCGAAGTACCAACACTATCCTTCTATACGTTATTATTCTAAGACTGTGATATATATGAGCTGAGCTGAACATGATGCGATGAGAAATTATCCTTTGGTACTGGTTTATACCTGCTACTATATCTCTGCTCAATTCTCATCTCAGTTTATAGAGATAACATCTAATTCTAGTTATAAACCCTTTTATAAAACTATTTGTCTCATCATCATCACAGCCCACACACGTCCCACTGTTGGGCTTGGGCCTCCTCCACAATGGGAGGAAAAGCGACCTACTATACCATGCTGGTCACACATGTTGGTATAGGGTTTCATTTCGAGTTTTCCTTCTTTTGCACAGATGTGTTGTGCATATTATATGCCTTAGTCATCTTTTACGACATCCATGGGTAAGATAGGGAGTGGTGAATTGTATTCTGTCACCACACAGTATATTGTACTCTGTTACCACACAGAAAATTGTTTTGTCTATTATCCTTTATCATAAAGTTGTACTAAATTTTGGTTGTAAATTGTTATATATTTATCATCCTATTTAAACCATTTTATCATTAATGTAATTGGATTAAATTTACAATCACACATAACGCCTAATCCGGGTATACCGACTTGTTTTTATGAACTGTTTGGGACAGATTCCTAGAAATTCCTTTTGGATGTTGCGACTGAGTCGGCAAAGGCACAAAATCTCATTCATAAGCTTTAACTATTAAGCTTTCTTATCCTTTGTTTATATTTGCCAATGGTCAAACGCTTTGTTTGTGCGTAGGGTTATCCTTTATTTACATTTGCAGATGGTCAAATGCTTTGTTTGTGTGTAGCGTTACTTAGCATGTGCGCGGAGTTAAGATTATGAATCACTTATGTAGCTATTTCCTTTGTATGAACAGTGTTTCTTAAACTTGTGAAAATGGCTCCTAGACGTACATTTACTGTTAAAGAAAAACTGATTTCGGATATAGAGACCTCCGGATATAGCGACGACATTAAAGTGGTCCCTCCACCGTCATTATAACCGAAATACACTGTATATCAATTTCACTTATAGCTGGCATTGTAAGTTCTACAAGCTCTTACCACGAATCGGTTACATGAATAATTAGTTTTACATGTATAGGGTTTTACATGTACATTTTTTATTTCAAGTTTTCCTTCTATTGCATAGACATTATATGCACATTATTTCTCCTACAAGAAAAGGGGTGGTGAATTATGTTCTTTCACTGGCACCAAACCGAGAATGGAATATGTCATGTTATACAGGGTGCGGCGTCAAAATCCGGACTGAATTCAATTTGAATTTCTCGTTTAATTATACCACTTCGAGAGTTCGCGATTGGCGTCCAAATAGCTCAATGCATGTAATAAACAGTCATAACCTCCAATAACCCATGATGTTGAAGCCAAGTGCAGAGTACAATCGAAGTGCTGCGATTTTTGAAAGTGTTCGCGTTGGGCGCTCGGTGACGGAAATTATTCGATTTTTTGAGTACCCAAGATCGACCGTTTATGATGTTGTTGCGAGATTTAACGAATTAGAGAATTCTAACGAAGGTTCTGCTACACCGGCAAGGAAGTCTCACTCAAAGGAGCCCGTTGTCAGAACGCCTGACATCGTTCATCGGGCTCAGGAGCTGATTTTTGAGGATCCAGGGTGGTCGATCTGAAAATTGTCTTCGGTTCTCGATGTGAGCGAGAAAACTATGCGTCGAATCGTTGCGGAGGATCTTCGTTACAAGTCTTACATGATTAAAGTGAGACAGATGCTTTCCGAAGCCGCCAGAACAAAACGAGTTGAACGCTGCAACCTGCTCTTGTGTTCTTTGCGAAACAAGACTGCTGGACGCCTCAGATTCATTTCCGATGAAAAGATTTTTACCGTTGATGCAAAAATCAATCGAAGGAATGATCGCTAGCTCGCCCAGAATCCTGAAGGTGTGTCCATTGTTTCGAGAACGAATTTTCCGGCAAACGTTCATGTGCTGGGTAGTGGCGGCTGGTGGGTCATCAAAGTGGTGGTTCGCTTTACTTCCTCACTAAGTATTAATATCAGAAATTGCAATGGAACAACAATTTACGTAAAAAAAATTTTTTTAATTATTTTTGAACGCATTACATTTTGTAGGTTTACTTGCGAAGAAAAATAGGTATTTTGTTTGTTTTTCACACGTCAAAAAATATTTATAATAGAGGGCCTTGCCGGTCCCGCCAATTTATATCAACTTTATTTTAAAAAGTTTTGTTATTGTCTTTAATATAGTCTATATTTATGCTCATTTTCACCCACTGTATACACAGTATAAAATAGAACTGAGACCAAAATAAAAAAAAATACAATTAATGTAAACAAATCATATTTAACTCGTCACAGATACATCGAAACTATATCTACTTACTGTACTTAACGAGACATCATCAGCGAATTTCGTCGTAAGTCGAGTTCTCTCGGCAACGTTCGGTTCGCCCGTGCGCCGTACGGGAACAGACTCATTTTTCAGCATATTTCTATGAACTATATTCTGTCTCACGCGCCAGGCGTTTTAACTCATTTCTAATACAAGTTGTATGGGCAGTCCCCGTGCGCTCGCCTCAGCGCACGAGTTTTTTTTTTACAAGGAATATAAGTTTTAATAGTCAAATAAAACGCTTATATTGTTTCGTCATAATTTGAAATTTTATTTGTTATATGTTTTTTTATGTTCTAAGAATAAATATTAATGGTAATTTAAAAATAAATATAAAGTTAAATTTTGTAGTTTTTAAATATTTTGATTTGGTGGTTCAGCGCACGAGCGCACTTAAAGTACAGCCGCCACTGGTGCTGGGTGTCGTGTCCAATGAGCGTGATGTCATGCCACCGCATTTCTTTAACAAAGGGGAAAATGTAACTAAAGAAGTTTATTTGAAAGTTCTGATGAATGTGCAAAATTAGTTGTCAGACAACGTGGACATGTTTTGGTCCAAAGAATTTTGGCCTCCCAACAGTCCGGACTTGAATCCTTTGGATTTCTACGTGTGGAGCGTGGTTGAAAGGATCACTAACAAGTCCAGACATCCAAACGTGGCATCACTGAGAGCCTCTATTGAAGCAGCATTCACTGATTTGGACCGAGCTTCTTTAAAACGAGCCTGCGATCTCATCAGACCGAGAATGGAGGCAGTCATTCGAGCAGAAGGGGGTTATATAGAATAAATGTATTGTTTATAACCTAATAAACAATTTAATAACTGATCAAATCGTGAACTTCTCAATTTTTGCAATGCAAATTATGTTTCAAATAAATTTCAATTTGTCCGGATTTTGGCGCCGCACCCTGTATATTGATTCATATCAAAGTCGGTAACAATATCCATTATAATAAAGACATTGTTTTGTAATTGTAGGAGAGCTTGTGCCAGAAGAACTTCCAGAGCAAAGAACCCTACTTGTCCAAAAAATATGGAGTGTTCTTACTGAACGTGGAATCCCAATGGACATCTCTCACTATAATGCTTTATTGAGAGTGTACATTGAGAATGAACATGCATTCTCGCCAGCTCAATTTTTGGAAGAATTGGAAAGGAAAGGCCTACAGCCTAACAGGTAAAATCAATAGTTATAGCATCTGTATTGAGATTATATAAAATTCTATTAAATATTGTGTATAAGCAGATAACATCTAAAGCAAGGCAAGAACAAGTCTAGCAAGGCAGTCTAGTTCTTTGTTTGTTGCCGAAACTTAAAGAAAAAAAGAAAATTATTTTTATATAACTCAAATTTTCTGTGATCCATTAATATTAAATTGATGTTATTACTAGACCAGTCTTCGCACCCTTGTTATAGCAATCTTTTGCAGTTATACAACCCTACTATGTAAGAGAATCAATCAATGGCACTGATACTATATCAGTGCCATTGATTGATTCTCTTACATTCTCCAAAAGATTATTAAACAACTATGCTTACGTTGGTATCTAGTTAAATAATCAGTTTGGCTATTAACATACAGTATTTGCCTGTAACTCGACATTGGAAATAAGAAGCTGCACTGCATCTGGTGGTAGTGTGAAAGTTCTCTCCCTGAATTCTTACAGTGGTCCTGAAGATGTGCTAGTTGATCCCCGACCTCACATGCCAATATTGACTTCTGACTTCTACCACATTAATTGTATTCCTAATAAAAATAATAATAAGTTAAAATGAAGTCATTAAGACGAATAACTACTGGAAATATATCTTGAGAGATGGGACGGCTGACATTTGTCGGGCGTGCCACCTTCCAGGCGAGTCCCTCAGGCATATTGTTTCCGGCTGTTCACGTCTTTGTAACGGCGAGTACTTGCACAGACACAGTCAAGTAGCCTGGATTATTCACCAGCAACTTGCTTTGCTATACAAACTAGTGTCGAGGTGCCGTACTACAGGTATGTACCAGAGCTGGTTCGCGAAAATGGTCATGTCACATTGTACTGGGACTGATCTATCATCACTGACAGAACTGTTGTAGCCAACATGCCTAATATCATAGTGAGAGATCGGTTAAAGCGCCGTGCAATGATTATCGATGTCACAGTCCCCCATGACGGGAATCTCGTGAAGGCTGAGAAAGATAAACAAATCAAATATCAAGACTTAGCTCACGATATTGTCGACATGTGGGATGTGGACACGGCGATCATTGTACCGATAGTCATTTCGACCAACGGCCTAATAGCCAAGAGCCTCAACCAACATCTTAAGACGCTCGCGTTGGGTGGTTGGATTACGGATCTGATACAGAAGGCAGTATTGCTGGATGTTCCTCTATTTGGAGCCCTAACCACCGACAGCTTGGTCCTTGAATTCGCTGCCAGTGGGTTATTTCCCTTTTTATATTTTTAAATATTGTATTTTTATATTATATTTAAAAATGTATTTGGTAGATATAAGTTTAAAAATAATAATATTCGTGGATGCTAACCCATGTCCACACCCGATCCCAAAAAGGGGCGACCGGTCGGACCCTTCGAATTACACGCCATTTGCGATAACATCCTTGGTTTTCAAGACAATGTAATAAACTACCAGCTTCTGCAGTGGCTTGAGGATCATCAGCCGATCAATGATCGCCAATATGGCTATGGTCATGGTCGGTCTTCGGTCAGTGAGCGCCAGCAGTTTTACTATCGCAAAAACGATCGATAGGGTCTAGCACATAGCCCTTTTGTCGAAGCTACGATCATATGGAATTCCCGAGGCACTCTGTTATTTGATTGAACGGTTTTTTGTTGCTATTGTTGGTATAAAAGTCGCCATCGCCCCTGCTCGGAGACCATGAACATTCTGGTGCTGTGGTACACCTCGGCGCTCTCTCCTACCTTGTTTATCCTGCGTATCAACGACATTCGCTCCATAAAGAAAATGCGTTGGCTTAGCGATGACAATACGGATAACAATCACTATACGGAGCATCAAATGTCCCTCTGAGTATATTAATTCTTTTACCGGACTTAACTTGTATCTAAAATCGAGCGCTTTTTGATACGGGTCTCAAAATAACCTGCCTTATTGCTTTCCCATCGCCGTTGGGCTGGCCATCAATACCAATTCCTTGCGATATGTGGACCGCTCGGCTGATATTATGACCTATAGACGCCCGTAGCAATTAATGTAGCCACGGCAGCAAACAATGTTGCTGGTTGTTCATAAGCAATGGTAATGGTCCCCAAGTTGCCCTCACATGGGTAGCGGACTTCTCCCCGGTCTAGCGGCCGCGGTCTTGTGTAGGGTGGCATCAAGCTCCGGTACTTGCGACTGCGCCGCCTGACGATGGCCTCGGCGACGATTGGCAGCCTCAGGTCGCTATGCAATGGTGATAAGATGGAGTTGCTTACTCCTTGCCACTGTAACCCACTCGGCGAGTGTCGCAGGTTCAATTCCCACCCAGAACAATATTTTGTGCGATTGATAAATTGTTGTTCTGAGTCTGGGTGTAATTTGTGTCCAGTACTTAATGTTTGTGAAGTTCCTTGCAATACTTATATTAATCCTTAGATTATATCTTTTGTGCAGAGTTTAAAAAAAAATTACATATTGTTTAATGGAGAATGCATAGTTGTGCAAGTATTGTTTACTTAAGTACATAACACTTTTGTTATTACATTTTTTTCAGAGTCACATATCAAAGATTGATGTGGCGGTACTGCCAAGAAGGTGATGTTGAAGGCGCTACAAAAGTGCTTGAAAAAATGCGTGAGCTGAATATGCCTGTTTCGGAACCAGTTCTTAATGCCCTTGTTATGGGTCATGCATTCCATGGTGATACAGATGGTGCTAAAGCAGTACTGCAGACTATGGCTGGAGCTGGTTTGGAGCCGACAAATAGGACTTACACATTGCTAGCCTGTGGATATGCCAAAAAGGGTGATCTTGATGGTGTACAAGGAACCATAACAATTGCTAAAGAGAAAGACAATGTGCTTAGTGATAGGGTTAGTTGAAACTTATATTTACAATGACTTAATATTAAACTAATCAATATCTTATTTACTAAAAAATTCATAAATTATTTTAGGATGTTCTGGAAATAGTAGAACACCTTGCAGTTAGTGGAAATGGTGACAAAGTGGAAGAATTATTTCCTCATTTACAAAAAAGCATAGGGTTTAACCAGGATGTTTGCAATCTGATTCTAAGATTGCTCAACAAAGGTCAAGAAGAAGCAGCCAAGAAAGTTATGAAAACAATGGCAGTCTCTCCAAACACTGAAGACACTATATTTAAAGGAGCGTTTTTCGTCAGACAATTATTAAGACTTAATAAATCCACTGATGAAATCATCAACACATGTAAGGAATTAAAAAATGAAGGTTTAGTACCAAACGCTTTTTTCATTGCTACTGAAACTGCCCTTGCAAACGGTCAAATTGAACTAGCACAAAAACTATTCAGTGAACTTAATAGTGAAGGCATTGAAATTAGGGAACATTATTATTGGCCACTGTTAGCCCAGAAAGGGAAAGAAAATGATGAAGAAGGTCTGTTACAAATAATTCGAAACATGAGCAATAATGGTATATTGCCAAGTAGTGAAACAATTAGAGATTATGTTATCCCTTACCTAATTAAAAATGACACACCAGAGAATGCCATCTTAAAATTACAAATTGCTAACATACCTGTAATTTTTAGTGCTAGAAATGTAATGATTGAACTTTTGGACAATGGAAACATCAAAAAAGCAGCAGAAATTGCATTACGGTATCGTCCAAGAGGCAACTATAGGATAGTGAGTTGGGCTCTTATAAATGCAGTGAATCAGACAAAAGATGTAGATTCATTTTTAACTATATTACATGTTATATGTAGTAAGGGATCAGGTCAGGTACCACTAGAAGATGAGTCTGCCAAGGATGAAACTCAAACTGAAGATAGCAATATAATTAATGAAATTAGTCGCATTGTTAAATCTGTTGTAAAAAACTTGGCAAAGCCAGATTTATGTGAAAATGTTTTGCAAGGTATCTATAATAAGGGCTTAAGAATTAATACTGAAACAGCAGAAGCTATAGAACAATATCTTGGTGAGCATATGACAACAAAATTATCGGAATTGCTATCCAAATTGTCGTCATCTGATCTAGATTTATCTCCTATTGATGGACCTCGGAGGATCAACATTGAAAGAACCACAGCACAGCTAGAAGCTCAGTTGGTAACTATGAAAAATAAAGGCAATCAGAATGTAACTCGTCTTCAAAAGCAACTACTTTCGGCATATATTAAAGATAACAATGTTAATAAGTTAAACAGTTTCTTAGAGGAACTAAAATCATCAGACTTCGAACTTACGACAGCTACATTAGCTCAGTTATTTGAATTCTACTGTGAAAATGATGAGATTCAACGGGCTGAAGCTTGTAGAGAACAAATTAAGGAAAAGAGCCCAGAGTTTGTATTAAATCAATACAAATTAGTGAATATGGCTTTTGCCCTAGTTAGAGCCAATAGGATTGATGAAGCTATCCAATATTTAAAAGATAATAAAGAAGCTGAGTCATTAGAGAGCTCAAGTTTCATGGTTAACTCGAAGTGTTGGCAAATGTTGAATATTTTAGCGGAGCAAAAGAATGATGCCAAGGTAAGTGTATCTTGAATTTTTATTTTAAGCTGTGAGTACCATTTTGAATAATTTCCACTACCAATATTTTCTGATGTTTAGAAAAATATTAGATGAAATTCAACATAGTTTGTGAAGGTTTATTTTTGAATCTTTTTAGTGTTATTGACTTTCCAATATTTTTGTACATTAGTAGTTGCATAGTGTTTTGGACAACATCGACATATATATATTCTCCCAGACACCCTAACCCCCCCTTTATTGTAATTAGATGCTGGTTGATATAAAGTAGTGTCTCTATCTTCTGCAGAAATGCTTCCATCATCATCATCAGAGCTCATATATGTTCCACTGTTGGGCCTTCTCTGCAGTGGGAGGGAAATAGAGTTTCATTTCAAGTTTTCCTTCTCTTGCATAGATGTCATATGCATATTATATCCCTTAGTCGTCTTTTACGACACCTATGGATAAATTACTAGACTTTTTGCACCGCAATCCGTCGTTAACGATAAGCTCCTGACCGAATGGCAGGCAAGATGGGATTCGTCAACAAAAGGTCGTCATCTATATCTATTCTTTCCATCTGTTCGTGAACGTTTGGAGAGAACTTGGCTAGAAATTGACCACTATGTAGCCCAATTCCTCACAGGCCATGGGAATTTTAGAAGTAAATTATTCTATTTTACACTAGTAGATTCACCATTTTGTCAATGTTCGACCTCAAACTCCAATTTTGAACAAACAGCTCATCACATCCTTTGGGAGTGCATTCTCTGGCGCAACGAGCGGAACGTCATGTTAGATAATATGCATGTCACGTCTGGGGTAGTATACTATTCGGATCTTGTAGCAACTCGAGAAAATTTCCGTGCGTTTAGGCGCTTTTGCCATACCTATTACTGTAATCAAACCTAAAGCTCACAAATAGGTCCATTAAGCTTTGTCCAATCCGTGGTGCTGTACCGCTGCGTTTCACGTAGTTGTACAAACTCTTATTTACTGGCTTATTAGCCAACTTTGCTTCATGTCTCCCGCTTTGCATAGGAGGGAAGTGGAATCTTTCCAACTCCTCCTGTTTTCTTTTCTAATTAAATTTGTTGCGGGTCCCAAGACAATTAAAAGCGATTCCCGGGACTTCCTGAGGGTCAAACCTCAGTGTCTTATACGGAGACCATTGTGGATCCTGGCTTACAGGAGTTACAGTGGTGGGAATGTGTGGTGGGATTAGTCCCAAAACAAAAAAAAAACCTATGGACAAGAAAGGGGTGGTTAATTGTATTCGTACTCCGTCACCACATGCAGAGTAATGCTTTACTTTTTATTATGTTTTACTAGCTTCAGCCGGCGCATTCGCTTGCATAAAATATAACTTTTCTATTTTATCCCATGGATTATCCTGATTGATTAAAAAAGTAAGTCTGTATAACGAGTATCCAATGTGTTAATCCAGGAAATGATCTATCTATGTGCCAATTTTCATGCAAATCTGTTCAACGGTATACATGTGATCGAGTAACAAAACATCCAAATATCTTCACAAATTATCATATTTATAATACTAGTAGGATAGTAGAATTTGGTGGCAGAAGATCATGTAACCTACACTATGGTAAGTGTAAAGGCCGCTGTTGGATTTCTGCATAGGCAGGACCATAGATAGGTTGCTGCATAATGTAACTTGCGATTTGCTCAGGAGTCGATTTTGTTCAAGATTGTGATACTAATTGGACGAACTGATCTTATTTTTATTCTATTCTTACTTCCTAATAATATTTACATTTCAGGTAACAGAAATGACCAATGTTTTAATGGAAAACAATTACATAGTACCTTCTAACGTAATATTGGGACCCTCAATTAAAGTGCACTTGCTAAAAGAAGATGTTGATAGTGCATTAAAAATGTTTGAAAACTTCTGTAAGCAATATAGATGTACGCCTTGGAAGGGGGAGTTGATGAAAGCACTTATTATGAGGGAAGATGCTACCAAACTTCAATGGCTGGCAGATCTTAGTACCCAGGTATTTAAATATTTCAGACAGTAACATAAATTCACACCTGTTGAAATGCCAATTCTCTTCGGCTTCATTCACACTAGTCATTTTAATGTTTATATCATCATCATCACAGCCCACATACGTCCCACTGTTGGGCTCAGGCCTGCTCCACAATGGGAGGAAATTTGACCTACTATACCATGCTGGTCAGACATGTTGGTATAGGGTTTTAATTTTGAGTTTTCCTACTTTTCCACGGATGTTATGTGCATATTATATTCCTTAGTCGTCATTCACAGGCAAGACAGGGAGTGGTGAGCTGTATTCTTAGTCTGTCATCACATGGAAAATGTTTAATGATTGTTAATGTTTATATACACAAATTTAACTAAAACACCCCATTTTTTTGTAAATGGTGGCAAACGAGCAAACAACATACCTGATGGTAAATGATGCTGCCGCTCATAGACCTTTGCTAGGCCGCTGCCTGCTGTGAAGAAAGTGAAGGGAGTAAGGGAGGGCGTCCAATGAGGTTTGGTGATACTAAAGGCATCATCATAACACACCATACGCAAACACCCACAGAGAGTTAGGCTTCCGGCTCTTTCGCTCACCGAAAGAAGTGACGTAACAATTTGTTCTATTCAGACGTGGATTTTCTCCGTGTGGTCCTACCCCATTGTTTTTCATTTTCTGTAAGCCTCATAAATAAACGCAAAATCGCTCAGAGTGCTATGGAGAGTTATGCTCGAGGTTTCTTTGCAAGATAGTATCAAAAATACGCAAATTTGCAGTAGAAAGAATTAGAATGCTAAAGAGTAAGACACCTGCCACCAAGTGGACCGATGACTTGCCGAAATTCACTGGAAGGTCGTTGTATGCGGGCGGCACATACTCGCTCTTTCTGGCGATATAACTTTAACACGCGTACTACTCCCATCCCGCCAAGTGGACCGACGACTTGCCGAAAGTCACTGGGAGGTCGTTGTATGCGGGCGGCACACAACCGCTTTTCTGGCGATATAACTTTAAAGCGCGTACTACTCCCATCCCGTTACTGTGACCGCAGCTTCATTTGGTTTATCATATCCAAGTTGTCCCGTAACCAAATTTTATTTTCATCACAGCTCATTAAGTCCCACTGCTGGGTTCAAGCCTCCTTCGCAAACGACCTATTCTACTAGGTTGGTTAGACCGATTGGTATTTCCAGTTTTCCTTCTCTTGCATAGATGTTATATGCATAATTAGTCGTCTTTTACGACATCCACAGGCAAGGGGTAGTGAATTGTATTCGTACTCCGTCACACTGAATATACTTATGTAATACTAGCAACCCGCCCTCGCTTCGCTTCGGTTTCAGTCGCCTTATCCACGTAATTCCAGTTCCTGTTCCCGTGGGAATACCGGGATAAAATACAATAATACCCCAAACTTACGCGATAGGTGGGACCCAGCGATAAACGCGTAAGTCGAATTCGCCTAAGTCGGGGTTTAATTTTACTTAAATATGTACAAAAAAAATGTTTATTTGGAACTTGTTCAAAAAAGTTTTAAATAATATTATTAACTAAATATTAAAAGATTGACATTTTCTGAATAAAAAAAGTAAATTTAAGGTCAGAGCGCATAAATAAAAAACCGTGTATTTCCGAATTCGCGTAAAACGGGATAGCGTAAGTCGGGGTATTACTTTAAAGGCCTTTGTTACTTCCTTTACCTTTGTTACTTCCTGATATTATAGCATTGCATTGAAGAAAGAATTTTTAAAAATCGGTCCGATGGTTTAAGCCTGAAAGCGTAATAAACAAACAAACTTTCGCATTTAAAATATTAGTAAGGATGCTAAATATAAAATATGCATATACTTCTTTTTTATTTTATGCAACTGTTACAGGTCCATGGTGAAGTAAATATTCTTCATGATTTGGTGCTTGCATTCGTTGAATGTGGACGATTGCGTCAAGCTCGTCGTATATTAGAAACACCAGGATTACAAACCCGTCACCGTAGATTGGAAGATGCTTGTCAGAGATATGTTGAGGTGAAGTAACGCTAAGATATATTTTTTTTATAGGTCTTAACTTAAGCATATTGTATATGAGTGTAATGTTTCAGGTCAGGTTACGAACATATGACGTCACGATCAAGTCAAATATTGTTTCTGGGTTTTCTATCTCTTCTCAAGCCTATACACTTCCTACGATTTGTTACTTGCAACTCAACGAAAGACAATTTGACTTAATATATACGTACTTACGTAACTGAGGGATATAATATGCATATAACATCTATGCAAGAGAAGGAAAACTCGAAATAAAACCAACCTATACCAACCTGTCTGACCAACATGGTATAGTAAGGTCAATTTCCTTCCTATTGTGAAGGAGGCTCGAGCCCAACAGTGCAACGTATATGAGCTGAAATGATGATATACGTACTTTACACACTGGTTAGGTGGTTTGACATAGGTTTTTAAGTTATGCATGTTATTTATCTGCTTTCATATCTTTATCGACTTTTGTGAGACTCACTGAAGAATTGTATTCTTACCCTCATCGCCATATGGCAATTATTTGCCAAACTGATCACCGACTCAACTGCCAAGCATGGCTCTCTTGCCCTTAGGTGTCGTAAAAGCCGACTAAGGGATAAAATATGCATATAACATCTATGCAAGAGAAGGAAAACTCGAAACAGAATCCTGTACTAACACGTCTGACCAGCGCGATATAGTAGGTCAATTTCCCTCTTATGGTGGAGGAGGTTCGAGCCTAACAGTGGGATGTATATGAGCCGAAATGAATTAATATTCAAGACGGTAGTGCTGTGTGGTAGCGGCTACGAATACTACCAACCCTTACATTGCTCATGGATGTCGTAAAAGACCTAAGAACTTTCCAAAGACTTGGGCCAACCTTGATCTGATCAACAATTACGTTCCTAAGGGGGGATTGACGTCTGCCTGGCGGCCAGTCATAGAATTATAGGAAATAATTTTTGTAATATGTATGATGGAAGAGGCGTACATATTTCATCAAGGTCAAGTAATTAATTAGATGTGGCAACCCTAAGTAATTGTGATAAAATGAGCAGAATAAAGATCAGATCCATGACGATAACAATGGCTTATAAAACGAAATTCTCATTTAATATTTCTCAAAAATATTTACAGGAAGGCAAATCTGAATACTTAGAAGGCTTACTTGAGGCAACAAAGGAATTATCACACATTGACCGCTCTAATATTTTCTATCATCTACTTGTGACATACTGCAAAGCTGATGAAACTGACAAAGCTCTCGGTCTGTGGACAATATTGCAAGAGGAAGGGGAAGTACCTAGCGACCAGTTCCTCCAATACCTTGGACAACACCTTAAGTCGAAGAACAGGACAGTGCCTTTTGCAGTACCAGAAGTTAAAGTTACGGTTCAAAAGGATATAGCCAAAAAGGTTGATACGAAAAAAGAGCCAACTAAGAATGACCTTTCGAAAGACATTGAGACCATGATTCAGAAAGGTCAACTGCCACAGGCCATGGATATCACACTCAAATCAATTCAACACGGTGTTGTACCAAAAACAAGTATTATTAAATATCTATTGAAATCTTTAGCTGAAGTTGGTAATGTTGAAAAAATACAGCAATTGGGTAATCAAATCAATGAAACTTTAAAACGCAATGTTACATACAATGACAAGTTAACGTTGGCCATATTTATGAGAGGTGCTGGTACACAACACATTGATAGCTTGCTGCAATCGGTTCAAACCGCTAACTCTGAAGAAGATTTGGACATTGCTTTGAAACAGTTCCCGAGGAGTACTGCACTTGCACTGGTCATTGAAGATGAGGATCTTATCGTAAAATGTAAGTTTTACTTATATAAGAATCTATATATATCCTTTTGAATGTTTTCCATCTCTTACACATCATCTGCTTAGAACCCTTAATTAATTTTCATGTTTCCCACGGTTAAAGATGTTGTCACCGTTTAATTCTTTGTTGAGGCACAAACCACACGAATACGAATTAAAAAGGAATAACTACATAACTCAAGAAAGAATATTAAAAAAATTACGAGCTTTTATTTACTTTCACTTGTGTCTTAAAAATTTGCAATAAATATTTCACCCACTTCCACTTAAACTATCGAGTCTAAAATTGGCGCACGCGTTTGGTTCATCTGAAAATGCACGAGTATTTAAATGACATCATTTTTTATTTAATATGTCGGACGTCACAAAATATTCGTGGTACCCCTTATGACATGTGTTTGAAATGAAAAAATTTGATACGTGAAACATAATAAGTAAGGTAAAGTCATTCTAAATTCAACATGGCGGACGCCACAAAATAAAATGGTTATAACAAGTGTTTAAACACTTTAAAAGGAATAACGTCTTTATTCGTAGTCATATGAATACTAGAAGTGGTCGCTGCGCAACTTAGATGGTTATTGAAACTATCTATTGGTACAATAGCGGTTAGCTAGTTTCATCGTACTACAAAAACCCGCTAACAGCTATTAACTCAATCACGTTTCACGAAAGAGAATCACACAAAAATGAACTTTCGCTAATACTCGATCGCTGCCGGCAGCTAACTGTCGCCACGCGCTATTGTAGCTAGCTTCAGCTAACAATAACAAAACTCTGTAGCTAATAGCTATCGCGATCGCGAAATGGTTCGAACACCGTTTCTTTAATCAATCATCATTTTGTCTCTTTCATTCACGCACACGGAAAAGCTGCGTTTGACCTTTGACTTTCGCCCTTAATATATTTGAAATAAGATAAATTTTTTTGTAAGATTATTTGTGTTATTTGTCATTAGATACTTAAACGTGAGTTGCAGGTAGATGCTTCTAATTATGTGGCCTTGAACTAGTCCTAATACATGTGTTTATCAACATGGTGAATTATAGACACGTCTTGGGTTGAGAATCTTCAGCGCTCACCCAGCAGTCCGGATAAAGCTGTCATAGCCATCTGCGGTTAACGACTAAGTCACACAAAAAAAAAGTGGCGTCACTTACTTTTGCGTATAATATTAAATTTGATAGCTTGAAAATTAAAATAAGGTGTATATATCATCATCTCAGCCCATACATGTCCCACTGTTTGGCTCGGGCTTCCTCCACTATGAGAAGGAAATTGACCCAACATACCACGCTGGTCAGATGTGGTGGCATAAGGTTTTGTTACGAGATTTCCTTCCCTTGTATAGATGTTGTATATGTATTATAATATAGTATATAAATATAGTATGAATATCTTAGAATAATAACTAACAGAAGGTAACTCCGCACACAAAAATGAAGCATTTAAATTGGAGCCAAATGGAGCATACGCCAAACCGTTTCGTAGTGTACAAGGTCACGGCGTACGCAAGGCAACTCTATTGTATAGCGGTATGCGTGAGTAGGTACGCATGTAACATACAACTAGTAAAACACAACCCGCTATTCTCGCTACTGAAATAGAGTGTTTCAAAAACCGCTATTGACATTCGATAGATACTTTCGTTTCGTTAACCAATAAACCCGCTACTACTAGACATATGTAACACTGCGCTGCGCCGCGCAATTGCGCCAACTCAGTTCACTGCGCTGGAAGTATCAACTCACTTCTAGAAAATGTGTTAGCGCACGGCGCAATCGTCGCAGCGCCGGCGAATCTGAACATTTTTTTTATTTATGCGCCTATATGCTATAGTCGACCTTACTGCCTTGTCTTACGTAGCTTACACATAATTTTCTTTACATATAATTTATTATTAGCGTAAGAGATAAGTAACATCCGTCAGTAAGTCGTTACCATTAATTGGGTGCTGAAAACCAAATAGACTGTTATACATATTAAGGTAAATCACTATTATATGATATTCACAACACTTCAACTGTATTACATACATATTAAACTAGCCGACTCAATACAGACGTTGTTCTGTTCAAATAAAATAAAGGAATGTTCTTTGAAATCGACAGCTTCGCCGCCTACCGAGTCCAGTTGTGAATCTAAACCATTCTCGTATCCCTTTGAACATACACAAAACATTTCATCAACATCGGTCCAGCCGTTTAAGAGGAGTTTCAGTGACGTACACAACAAATATATATAATGTAAATAAAGATAAAATATCAGCAAAATTATTTAAAATATAAAACTAAAAACAATAATTCATTCAAGAACGTAACATGACACTCCCATATTCCCGCGCAAAAAACTCAAGGTCGAACAACTCTGTGAAATGTAAATAACTCTTTTAAAAATTGAGTTATACCTAGGTGCGCATTTAGTTGCTCATTCGGTTGTTTCATGTGTTGCGCCATGACGCAATGAGTTAGAAATGGAGTTATACCTGCAGTGGCGCACATTTCATTCGTAGCTCACTCGGTCGTGTTTACATTTTGTTGCGCCATGGCGCAATTTTGAGTTAGCGCAATGAGTCGGCGCAGTCTACTGCGCCTGAGTTACTGAGTTAACGCAAGGATTATCGTTGAGTTACCCATGCCTAGCTACTACCCATCGCTAATGAATACACAAACACCATTTTAAATTTATTTACGCATTTAATTGTTAAATAAAAGCTTTTTGATGTGAAACATCTATAGGCGAGGGTGACCGTGATCGTCGCGTGGCGTTTAACGCCACGCCTCGCGGTCCTCTATTAAATAAACATTAAATAATTATTTGGATGCATATACTTACATTTTTGTAACGAAACCATGGTGCGATTTAAAATTTTGTACAACGCCATCTAGTGAACTCAAAGTAAATTGTTACTTATAATGTATATTAATGAAAATAAATGTTTATTGAATAAAAATCATCATTTTTTGGAAAAAAATTGCGATATTTTATTAATACTTTATGCCTTAGTTTTATCGTATTAGTTCCTGTCGTAATCTAATGTTGTTTTATGCATATATACTTGTTTTATAAATTAATATAAAATTCTCTAACTTAGTAATATAAATATACCAGTAGGTATGGTATTTAGTTTACTTTCAGCTACGAAAACTGGAGAACCGTTTTTTTATAGGCTTTTATTAGTTTCGGGTGTATAATTATATATTTATTTCTTTGTATATTACCGACTTCATAGGAATTGGATTTTGACTCACTTTAAACAGTCAAATTTCATTTAAAAGTTGAAAATTTAAGGAGGACCAATGACGTTAAAATTATTTAGATAGCTTGTCTTATTATCATTACAGGATTAAAAATTTCTTTATTAAATATATTGAAGCTGAGAGTTGGTCGTTAGCTCGATAAATGCCGCCATTTCTGTTTCCTAAATCACACTCTTCGTGCGGAAAGAATGTCTGTGAACGTATGAAAGCATTTCATTTTTTATAGGCTTTTATTAGTTTCAGCTGTGTATTTATTTGTTTGTATGTCACCATCTCCTTAAGAATTGGATTTTGACTCACTTTAAACAGCTTGTCTTATTATCATTACAGGATTAGAGAGTTCTTTATAAAATATATTGTAGCTTAGAGTTGGTCGTTTGCTCGATAGATGGCGCTATTTCTGGTTTATAAATCGCAAATTATTTCAAGCTATGTTTTAGAAGGTTCATTTCGTTTGTACTAAATGACGTTACCATAAATATGAGTCGTGAAGTCAATTTTAAAATGGGATAATTTATTCGATACGATACGTACCAAAAAGTACTTATTGACTAAAATATCGAATACAAAAGTATCGGTATCGAAAGAAAAGTACTCGATACCTAAAGATAAAGTAAATAAAAGTACTCGATACTTTAAACAGTACGTTACTTATCTTTTGATACTATTCATGAGTTCAGTATCGATACTTTATATTCGATACCGTGTCTCTACTCGTACAAAATAGTTTCAATGTTTCACATCTGTCAGGCGTCCTGAGCGACGGCTCACTTTTTTTTTATTCTTTTATTATTAAATTCTATTTTATCTTAAAGACATTAAAAAATGTTTATACTTTATTCCAATCTTATTGTAACAGTTGTGGTATGGTAGTGGATTATATTTCCTTATCTTGCATATTACAAATCATCATTGCCATCACTTCTGGCTATACATCTCACTTCTGGGTTCTGGGCTCGGGCCTCCTCCACAATTGGAGAGAAATTAACCTACTATACTGGTCAGACCGGTTATTATAGAGTTTTATTTCTCTTGCATAGATAGTTACATATTGTTCCTTATAAGTCTTTTACGACCTGCAGGCTACAAAGAGGGTGGTGAATTGTATTGTACTTGCTCTGTCAATACATGGAATATATATCATTTTGTATGGTACAGGGAAATGGGATGTCTAAAATATAATAAATAAAGCGCTCAGTTTGTCGAATTGTCGTGTGAACCAATAGGAGTGGAGAAATTCATATATCTAAATTTATTTAATATGCACTTTACAGGCACCAAAATCGCCGAAATCGCTGCAGAGAAAGGAAAATTGTTACCAGTTAATCTATTATGGATGGAATTATTGATATGTGGTAAAGATAAGGAAGCTACCGAAATTTGGACAAAATGGTTAAACAATGCATCAGTAGTAGTATTCAGAAGGTTATTACAAGAGAGCTATGTTCGTAAACAGCCACAATTGATAGAAAATCTAATCAATCATCTAAAATCTAATACAAATATCTCCAAGGGCACATATGGTAATGTTTATTCAAGATTCATAAATTATTTACTCACCGAAAATAAGGTTCAGGAGGCTGAAGAAAAGCTCAAAGAAGCATTTAACTTGGGTCTTAAATCGGAAGATTTCAATAAAACTACATTAGACAGGTTAAAATCTGCGATACAGGAAACGGGACGTGAATTTAATTTATAAATATAATTAATTTTAAGTCTACAAGTTATACCTGATATTATCAGCCTATTTTAATTGTTACTATATAAACTAGTATTTTTCCTGCAAAAATTGAATTTACTATTAACTCGTAATGTCTATATTCCACTTCTGTACTTGGATATTTACCAAAACTATTTAAAGCAACGTTAATGTTATCAATCAATAAATATTGTTTTATCTACAGTATAAATTAATGTAAATTGAAAATTAAATGTAATTTAGTTACTCGCGCCTGTAGAGTTTAATTTTAGTTAATAATAAATTATTAGTTAATCAGAACTTTTTTATTTATATTTATTATTGTATCCCTAAAGTGATTGATGCGGTTTTCCATTTGTGTATGAATTAAAGAAATAAAATTATCATGATTTCGGCTTTAAACGTTCCATCAATTGTATGTTTATTGCTGCAGATAAAGACTTCCTTCATGTCAATGGTATGGCGAGTTAATCTATATAACCTGCATCAAGTGGCTCCCAACGACTAATTACCGCCGTTCCGCCGCCTGCATACGCCCCATAATGACATGTCAGCTTAGTATTCACTTACGTAAGCCACACGAAATCCATACGCTACAAATCTTAGAGATTAGTAAATAAATATATATCGAATTTGATTTTTGATTGCTCGACATTCGCCCGTGAACGCTGAAACTATTCGAAACGTTGGGCATTCAAATAAAAAGGCGATAAAATTGGTAAATATACTATTATTTACAATATGTAATACTCGCGTAAACATCATACATACTTACATAATGGGTAAAGCTACTTGGGCGCAACGTGGTTTATTACGCAACGTCTATCTACATACACATATATTATATATTTTAACACCTGCAACACAGTCCTTACTAGTGCGGGTGTTACGGACTCCAATCAATGTAAATGTACTTTTTACGTCAATATAGATTTAATCATCTGGCTCTGTTATAGAAATGGGCGTGCCGCATGGATCCATTTTGGGGCCATTTCTGTTCCTTGTTTATATACATATAGACGTGCCCGGAGATACTTTGATTCTACCACGACGAATCAATTAAAACCTTAGTGGTCGCTGCCGGGTCTGATCGCGAAAGTCTCGCCCGAGACTAGGGCTTCCAATCCCGCAGCTTGAATTCAATCCCGGTATTTGCGGGATTATGAATTATCAATCCCGCGGGCAGAGGTGGCGTAAGGCGTGGGCGGTGTGTGTGGGCCACCGCCCACGGCCTCGCGGTGCAAAGGGCCTCGCACCTCACAGCCAATAATAAATTTGTAAAAGTATGGAAAAGCCATTGAGTTATATGTTTCACTAGAAAAGACATCTCAAGTCGATTCTTTCATCCATATAAAATTGGTTACGTGACCATATTACTTCACTTAATCTATGGCAAGCGCTTGCCGAAACTAGACGTGGTTTTAATGGTTTTATACGAATTTTCAATGGACAATAATGCCTACCTGCGTTGTGCGATTTTGCTTAAACAATTGCTAAAAAAGTAAATTATTCACAAATAATGCGGCGTCTTCCCGTATGATGACGGGATAGAATACAATTGTCGTCACCCCTTGCTTGCCCGTGGGAGTCGCAAAAATCGGCTGAGGGCCTCACCAGGAGAATGGGCAGCAGCTATCTCCTGGGAAAAACTTATTACATCTACTGCGATCGCCAACCCGTCTGCCAAGCGTGGCGATTATGGCATTATAGCCCCCCTAACAATAAAAATGGATGCTTTAAAAATGACGGCCCCCAGTCATGGCAGTTCCGCCTCCTCACGGGCTCATTTTGGCAGTGGGCCCATGGATGGCTGGGCAGGGGGTGCTAAGAATCCCCGGTCGCGATCCGGCTACCAAAAAAATCGATCTTTGGCCTTAGCAACACACAATATTCGGACACTTAGGACCGACGAGAGGATCATCGAGCTGGAAGAGGAATTGAGCAAAATCCGCTGGGACGTTGTAGGATTATGAGAAGTGCGAAGAGAGGGCAAGGGCACGATAATCCTCCCGTTTGGAAATCTGCTCTTCTACCGGGAGGGAGATCACCCATCCCAAGGCGGTGTAGGGAAAGTGACTCGTGAACAACGTGGAGAGGATCGAGAGTGTGTCGACTAGGGTAGCACGAGATTTGTCTATCGGGCACAACCAAATGACCAAGTTGAAGACCGATGATATCACTGTTATTTCATCCAAGAGTTCTCACTCTTGGGAGAGGTCAAAAGGTTCTATGGGCAGTTGTATAGATCATCCCAGAACCCTGTTGCCGGCTTGGACCAAGATTGTCGCGAAAGCGAAGTAATATGAGAGTAAACACACATAAGATTGTAACAATAATAAAGAATATTAGGCCCACAATGGGCGCGCGCGCGCAGTGGCGCGGCGGCTAAGATCGAACGAGAGGAGGCTGTCGCAGAGTCGAGTGCCAGCCGTCGTGACAGTAACACGCGAGTAATATTTTATTGTGTATACATTATATTCGATCGAATTATTATAGTTAAGTACCAGTGTTTATCAGAGGCTATTTCAATATAATGGTATATCAGGTACTAGCGAGAGATACCAGTGTTGATATATCTGAATACGAGATTCAAATATATCGGCAGACCGAGTTTAGGCATATCGGAGAACAGAATCAGATATGTCTGAATTTCAGAGCAGAATTCAGATCAGTGCTGGATATATCTGAATACGAGATTCAAATATATCGGCAGACCGAGTACGGGCATATCGGAGAACAGAATCAGATATCTCTGAATATCAGATTGTGAGAGCTAGGCTCGGGATGGCTGTAAGGGGAGGCAGGAGGCCATTTAAGGGGAGAGAGATCAGTGTTTCTGCGCTAATATATTGAAATAGCTAACTGAACCTATTGGCATGTATATAAAGTATTATTGTTTAGATATCAGAGTTTAACATATATTCGCCATGTACTGTGTTTTGTAGTACTTCGGCGACAAAGATCCCAGATCCAAGCTAACTCGGCACTACACCGAATTAAGAAACCCCGGACGTCAGCTTGTACGAGATCAGAATGAATCTGAAACAATTAAAGTACGGGAAGGCACCGGAAGATGACGGAATTACCACAGAACTCCTGAGGGCAGGCAGCAAGCCAGTTCTAAAAGCCCTACAGAAGTTGTTTAATTCTGTCATTCTCGGGGGCGGCATTCCAGAGTCGTGGACCAGGATTGTGGTGGTGCTGTTTTTCAAGAAGGGCGATAAAACGTTCTTAAGGAATTACAGACCAAGCATCTCACTCTTGAGCCATGTCTACAAATTGTTCTCAAGAGTCATTACGAACCGACTCTCGTGCAAGCTCGACGACTTCCAGCCGCCCAAACAAGCCGGCTTCCGATGAGGTTATAGTACCATAGACAGATTATACAGAAGACCGAGGAGTATAATCGGCCTCTGTGTCGAGCGTTTGTGGACTATGAGAAAGCCTTTGATTCTGTCAAAACTTGGGCAGTGCTGCAGTTCCTTCAGCGGTGCCAAATTGACTATCGATACATTGAAGTGCGGAAGTGTTTGTATAGAAACGCTACTATGTCAGTCCGCATCCAGAATAAGAGTACGAAACCGATCCAGTTGCAGAGAAGTGTGAGACAGAGAGACGTCATCTCTCCAAAACTGCACCATTGCGCTGGAAAATGTCTTCAAACTCTTAGACTGGACCGGACTCGGTATCAAAATTAACAGCGAATACATCACTCACCTTCAATTTGCTGACGATATCGTAGTCATGGCAGACTCCATGGAGGACTTTGCCATTATGCTCAATAACTTCAGCAGGGTTTCTCAACTAGTGGGTCTACAAATGAACATGGACAAGACGAAAGTCATGTCTAATGCCCATGTCATTCCTGTACCGGTCCTAGTTGGGAATGCGATTCTCGAAGTTGTAGATTATTATGTTTACCTAGGACAAACAGTCCAGTTAGGTAGATCCAATTTCGAGAAAGAGGTCAGCCGGCGAATCCAACTCGGCTGGGCAGCGTTTGGGAAAGTTAAGAGGATCTTCTCGTCCAATATTTCGCAGTGTCTGAAAACAAAGGTTTATAATCAGTGGGTGTTACCAGCGATGACTTACGGCACTGAAACGTGGTCTCTTAAGTGTCGGCCTCATAAAAAGCTCAAAGTTGTTCAACGTGCTATGGAGAGGGCTATGCTCGATATTTCTCTACGTGATAAAATCCGAAACACGGAAATCCATAGAAGAACGGGTGTAACCGACATAGCTTGCAGAATTAGCACGTTGAAATGGCAATGGGCAGGCCACATCGCTCATCGAACTGACAACCGTTGGGGAAGAAGGGTTCTTGAGTGGCGACCACGAATCGAACGGCGCAGCGTAGGACGACCCCCCACTAGGTGGACTGACGACATTCTCAAAGTAGCAGGGAACTGTTAGATGCAAGTGGCGCAGGACCGTTCCGAGGGGCATTCTCGTGGGGAGGCCTATGTCCAGCAGTGGACGTCTGTAGGCTGATGGATGGATGGATGGAATAAAGGAGTTCAGTAAAATCAAAAGTAGAAAATTTGTTTCTATAATGTTTTTCTGTATTTTTTTCATCTTAATGAATAAAAAACTTAATTTTATGTGATTTTCTATCTTATGTTCCCTTCGTCATGCATCATCAGAGGACCTCGCGAAATGTACCTTGCCCACATTAAATTTAAGTCTTGCGCCGCCACTGCCCGCGGGATCTCGATTTTTGCGGGATCCCGCAATTTGAAAATATTCACGTTTATATAAGGCAAATAACACAATGAATTAATCAATTCCATATTTATTTACGTACATATTAATCAACTCCACATTTATTTACGTACGTATTACTATTAATATGAGATCAATCAAAGTACACCGTTTTTCTTCCCAAATACTGAATAAAAACCAAATAATACACAAAGAAAATTAAAAAATCAACCAAAAAAAGTAACACATTTTAAACTGTAAATTTATATAGGGTATGTTACTGTTTGAGTTTGAAAGTTTATTAAGTTTAAGGTTCCATGCACGCTTTTTTCAGTCCCGCAAATCCCGCGACCGTAATCCCGCATCATGCGGGACTGGAAAATGGCGCGGGATCCTACAATACCGAGATCTCGGTATTGCGGGATTGGAAGCCCTAGCCGAGACTCATTTGCGTTCTTTACTAGGATACAATATGTACACGACTTGAGAAGCTTTTTAGAGTTTTACCTGGACAACTCCAGGTAAAACTTACAAGCACGAGTTGGTGCAGTTTTATCGATAGTGTGGACGAAAATCGACGCAGTTATCGTTGTCGTGTGTACGCTCTATGGACGTTCGATTAACTGCACAAACGGTTTGCGCAGTCAGATTACTACAATATATCGTTGTCGTGTATACCGACCTTAAGGAATAAAATATGCATATAACATCGCATATATGTTGTTGATGCAAGAGAAGCAAATCTCGTAATAAAATCCTATGCCAACATATCTGACCAGCGTGTTTATAGTAGATCAATTGCCCTCCCATTATGGAGGAGGCTTGAGCCCAACAGTGGGGTAAATAAGACAAATAAGACAAAAAGTTAAATAAGGGCTTGAGTTTAGGCGGGCATTGACTTAATAAATTAAATTGTAAATCGTGGCTGTATGAACTTTGTTTCCTTTGCCAAACAAACATACAAAGATTACAAAGCGAATCAAAAAACATTGACGATCATAATTTTGGCGGGAATTTAAGCGTCTTTTCTTTGGTCTTTCGCTTCGCCTGCATGTGAGATATAAATTTAAAGTGAAATTATTACAAATTAAAATCTTTTATTAACGCTTTTAAAACTTTTGCGTATCATAATGTTTTATCCTGCTGAATCCTTGAAAAAGGGGGGACGGTTTTACTTATGCTGGGTGGCGGATTCTTGGCCTTTACGATTTGCAACTATAACTCATAGACAGCTTTGGTCTCAAGATATTCGTAGAATATGGTAAGGTATTTTACAATTAAATACAGAACCAGGTTTGGTATTATAGACATTCTAATAAGTGTTTGTTGTAGTGACGACTTATTAGAAGTTATGAAAAATGAATCTGGACGTCCCACTCAAAGATTTTCACTGCGTCTCAGCTCTCAATTATTACGCGGTTTAGTTCGGCTATATCAACGAAAAGTAAATGTATTTTTAGGTAAGTATTGATCATTCCTTACCAAATTTCGCTTACACTTTTTTTAATAGCACTAGTAGATAATAAACCCATCGTCGTAGCATACAATTTAGGTGTTTATTTTAGATACATGAATTACAGTTTTATCAGTGTTGGTACATTTCTATACCAAACATCAACTTTTGTTTAGACTAAGCAATACTAGGAACACAACCTATTTGTTATTAAAAAATGATAGCCGTATGAACATAAGTAAAATCCAACCAGATCAATTATTTAAAAAATGTAAACAATACTGCTTTTATGATATTCACTAGTTTCTGCCTGTAACTTGCCCAAGATTAAACTTTATCCAAATCCTGAACGGAATTGATGGTTTGATTGAGTAAAAATTATAAAGTTGTACATATCATCAGGATAAGTGTCTTGTGTGTTAATCCAGGGTGTCAGCTATCTTTACGGCAATTTTTATTAAAATTGATCCAGCTGTTAGAGAAATAACATACATCCATCCACACCACAAAATTTCGCTCTTAAACATTAAAATAAATATATATAATTGATTGAATTAGACGATACATAGCGGAAATCCATTTTTATTTTAAAAAAGCAAGGAAGGGAGACCCACCACTTTCCCATGGTAATCAATATACCGCACACCACAATAAAAGGAATATGGGATAGGATTAAGGTGAACTAGGAAATAAGGAAATCTTACTCTCACGTGATGAGCACCATCCAGAACATCAACTTGCAATTTTCAGAATTTCGAATATTCATTCGACACGTGTTTCGCCTCTAAACGAGGCATCCTCAGGACGGTTCGGCTTCAAATGTGCCTAAATATATATGTAATTTTCTCTATTGCTATAGAGTAAGAATATAATTCACTGCCCCTTCTCTTGTCCCTAGGTGTTGTAAAACACAACTAAAATATATAATATTCAGATAACATTGATGCAGGAGAAGGAAAGCTCAAAATGAAACCGTATGCCAACACATCTGACCAGGTGATATAGTAGGTCAAATTGCCTCCCATAATGCCATAATGGAAGAGTCCCAATCCCAAGAGTGGGACATATATGGGCTGATATGATGATGATATATATGTATAGTATGATATCCATATATACTTAATTTGCTACTCCAATAATATATTTCTATATTACTATTCCTTATTAAGCTTCATCATCCTCCATTATTTGAGTAATAATGAGCTACAAATACAATGTATCCCTTATTCTGCCATGGAAGTTAAAATAATTGGCTACAAGACCATTAAGCAAATAGACAAGATTACTCTCCTGGGAAAATGCTTATAATTTTTTATTTTTTTTATTTATATATTTAAGGCAACACCCTGCACTAAGGAAATAATCCTTGTATTGCGGGGGACTTTACAAACATAATTAACGGACACAAATTACATCCAGACTCAGAATAACAATTTGTGGATCGCACAAAGTGTTGTCCCGCGTGGGATTCGAACCCCCGACACTGGCGCTGTAGGTCGCTATCTTAACCACTACGCCATCTGCAGTCATTGCCAACTGCATTCAAAAATCTGCCTGTTAAGTGAGTTAAGTATGATGAGTAAGTTAAGTATGATCTTGTCTATCTGGAGAGGGTCTACATTCAACAGAATATTAATAACCTGGTGGTTGGATGGATTAAATTTTAAGTATATCATCTCAGCCCATACACGTCCCAATGTGGGACTCTGGCTAACTGCCACTATGGGAGGAAAAATGAGCTACTGTACTACACTGGTCAAATGTATTGGTACATTGTTTTGTTTCTAGTTTACCTTCTCTTGCATATATATGCACCCCTGAGTCGTATTTTACAACACCCATGGGCAAGAGAGGGGGTGGTGAATTGTATTCTTACAATATCACCACATGTAAAGTACCTAAACGCTTCTGAATATTAAAAATATTCTTCAATGTTAAACTAATATTAATTAACTATGGTATACTGTGTTTCAGGTGATTTATGCATGATAAATGCAAATGTAATTAAAAGTGCTAATAAAAAGTAAGTTATTATTTAGTTCATAAGTTTTTTAAATTATATATGATTGAATTATTATTATAAGAATGTTCTGTTTTTAGAGTGATACTTTGAAATAAAATATCCTAGCCTATGTTACTTGGTAATAATGTAGTTGTCTATTGGTTTATTTTAATTTTTTTTCTGGTAAGCGCTCACGCGGTCCATTCCGTCCGGGGCTACGAAAGGACGGCGCGCGGGCCCATAACCCACCCGTACCCACGTCGCCTTCGTCGTTGGGCCGACCACCGGAGCAGGGGGACTTGTCGTCAGTGGTCGGCCCGATGGAATACCCTTTCGGGTACCCTCACCTCTTCACGTCCCTGTCCCGGGATGTCGGTCGCCGTCGCGCGGCCGGCAGCCTCTTTGCGGGTGCCGGACTAACGTCTCCGGTCCGGTCACCCGCGGCCTCGACTAGGGCCGCATCAGGCGCTCCTCGCGCCTGCGCCGCCCGAGTCGCCGGCGGCGGAACGTGTCACCGAAGAGGAGCTCCTCTCGCGCACAATCCGCCGCCTCCTTCCGTGAGATGACAGCCTCACCGAAGACGGCGACCGCGTCCCAGTTTCTGACGCTATCGAGCATCTCCCTGGCGATAGTCGGCAGCGTCAGGTTGGCACCGATGATCGCGACAAGTTCACGGCGCTCCCCTGCCCACGTGGCACACCTCGAGCGTGTGCTGCGCGGTGTCCTCGTCGCAATCGCAGTGGTGGTAGGACGGCGTGCTCTCCTTCCTGACGATCTTATGCAGGTACTTGGCGAAGCAATCATGCCCCGTTAGCACCTGCACCAGTCGGAAGGAAAGAACCGTGCGTCCGCTCCAACCACTCCATCAGCACCGGCCGGAAGGCCTCGACGGTCCTGACACCGTACCGTGGCTTCTCCAGCCGGACTGCCCAACGGGCAATGACGTCTCAGCGGGTGTCGAGCCGCCAGGCGGCAATCACCTTGATTGAGACCATGCCGCCTCCGACTCGCGTCTCCGACACCCGCCGGTAAAGCTCGGCAAGCATCTTCGCTTCCAGGTCCCACGGGGGAGATCCGGCCAGGAGGCACGCTGCCTACGTCGCCACCGTGCGGTAACTGCGTATGGCCCTGATCGTCATGACAATCTCCTCGGTGTCGACTGTCGAGAGTTGCCAAGCGTGTCGCCCCCTCTAGCGTCCCATCCCGGGCTGTGACGAGCGTATCGTCGGCGTAGCAAATTATGCCCAGCCCGGGTGGAAGGCTTCTTCTCAATAGTTGTCCATTGGTGAAAGAATTTTTAAAATCGTTTTTGTGGTTTAAGCGTTAAAGCGAAAAAAACAAACTAGCATTTGCATTTATCAATAAGGAAGCGAATTATTAATGGCAGCGCTACTTATTTTCTCTCCCTCGCACGCTATATGTATCTGTCCTTACAAGGTCCTTACTTACGCACGTTAGTACGGTATACAAATCTATACCAATAAATAAAATTGAAGTGTCTGTTTGTAATGTCAAAATAATAGGCTTTCTTCATGCTCACACGGTTATTTGCACACACATGCCTAAAGATCATTTTATATTTTTTGTCTGTCTGTTTGTTCCGGGTAATCTTCAAAACGGCTGGACCGATTTCAAAAATTCTTTCACCAATGGAAAGCTATAATATCAGGGCGTAAACCAGGCTATATTTTATCCCGGTATTCCCACGGGAACGGGAACTACGCGGGTAAAACGACTAAAACCGAAGCGAAGCGAGGGCGGGTTGCTAGTATGTAACTAATAAAATTGATCAGTCTGGATCTGCCTTTATTTGTTATTGTTCTTTATTTTATGTTAAAATTTTCTTTTATGTTACTTCGACCTGAATGCAGATCTACTCAATAAACTTGACCGTCTTCTCAACAATTGCATTCGATTTGTCTTTAATCTTCGTAAATACGACCACATTTCTTCCTTTCGAACCGAACTAAACTGGTTGCCCATACGTCAACTACGAAATTTGCGTGCACTATCTATGCTTTATTCTATTCTCCAATCTCCCTATGCACCCTCATACTTTAAAGCCTCATTTTCAATATATTTGTCACAATCATGACCGCAATCTTCGTTCCTCTAACAATCTTCTTCTTTCTGGTCCCACTCATAGCTCCAGTTTGGTTCATTCTTCTTTCTTCATTCAGTCTATTTTACTGTGAAACGCCCCCCCTCTTGAAATCACGATGTCCAATACGCGTGACATTTTCAAAACTAAAGTTCGTAAGTTTTATATTGATTTTTTGGCAGATTGTCCTTCATAAATTTTCGAGAGTATGTATGTGTAGGTATAAGTGTATGTATGTATGTGTATATATATGTGTATATGGGTATATATTTTTCTATGAGTATGTATTATAGGTAATGGGTTTATTATTTTCATTTTATTGTTATTTAGTTATTAACATAATTAGTTCTCAAAACAGTTTTCAATACTTGCACCTACTATATTATTTCATCATCACCCTAAGGTTGACTGGAAGAAAATGCCTATGGCATTAAGTCCGCCTATGTACTTTTATTTTTGTGCATAAAGATTAAATAAATATATTCGTACTACTACTAAGGGATATATTAAACTAATTACCAACTCGTATATGTTTTTATAGATGGAATATTTTCGAGGTTGATCCTGTAGTGCATGTTAGGCAACCTTTACCAAGACTGGATATACAGGAGGTCGCTCGAGAGCTACCAGAAGATGGACAAAGAATCGAAGACTTGATTCAGGTTTGAACGGCACAACTATTTGAGTGCAAATGACTGTGTGATTGTCCTATACCCACTTAGAATAATATTTGTTTGATCCACATATTCGGAGTCTGAATAAAAGTTATGTCCATTAATTGTTTGTGAAATCCAGATAAGCGAACATTTATTCCTAAGTCCTACGACGCATGTCGATGAGAATGAGGTTGGTATCCTGCACTATGACATAAAGCCTTACATTGCGGGGCACTTTACAAACATTAATGTGCATACACAAATAACATCCAGACTCAGATGAGGCATTTAAGCATCGCGCTAAGTATTGTATTGCCTGGGCAACTTACGATTCACAGGTGGGATGGTTACTTAGGTAACAACTACACGTCCTATTTTTGAGGTAGTCTGGTTCCGTAAACTATAATAAAAATGGACCAAATGGACATTTGTTATACTTCCTCGCTAACTACCTATTACACAAAAAATTCTTAGTAGTGACCCAAACAAAAATGTGACCGATACATTTTCACTTATTTCCATTGAAAGGTATTTTGATTACTAAGACTAGGGACAACAAATCTGGGGATAATAGAGCTTATCCGCCATCTGTAGTAATTTCTCATATCTTTGCTAAGTTGCCTCACTACTAATTTTTTTTTGTATTCGTTTTGGTTAATAGGCGAGCGGTAATGCCGTTGCAAATATTCAAGATATAACCTTACGAGAACCTACTGAACAATTAACTGATATGCTATTGAAGCCTACCGTAAGTGGTTTGAAATCTGTAATACTATGATAAGATCTTTCTGACTTGTAACTCGGTCATGGCGATCAATGATAATAATGAACACGAAATTATCTGTGCGAAACACATTTTTTCAGTAAAAAATCCATATGAGACGACCTAGAAACAATGGTCTTTTCCTTTCCCGCATCAAATGGATATATTCAGCAAATAATATCACTGGAAGAGAAGTAAAAGGCTAATCCGTCTGGCCATGGTAGTTCCTTTTCCCCTACCATTAAAGGAAATAAGGAAATGGGCTGAAATATATCTTAATCTAAAACCTAAGTGATGATTTCTAATGTTTACGCAAGTATTATACATATGAAATGAACTATTTTTAAATTTAGACGTAAAAAGATGTGGCATCGTAGCTCCTAAACGAATGGAATGATTATGTTGTGGGGCATTTTATTTAAAACTTATTTTTTGGGGTGGGCTACAGTCAGCGCACTCGCCGCCCGGCTCCGTCCGGGGCGACAGAGGGGTGGCGCGCGGCTCCGTAATCCATCCGATAGCACGTCGCCTTCGTCGTTGGGGCGACTACTGGTGCAGAGTTCCTTGACTTCAGTGGTCGGCCCGACGGAAAATTCATATGCCTACTAGATAGCGCTAAAAGTAAGTATAGGTATAGGACTATAAGTAAGTAATTAAGTATAGAACAAATGGGCTGATGAATAGCTGGATAGGATCCTCATATATCAATAGTATTTGTTATATAATGTATGTATCGCAGGATGGTTTCGGTGAGGAGAACGAGGATCAACTGCTCCAACACCTGCAGGATCACACTATGGAACAGATGCTGGTGCAGACGGATGTCTTGCGCCCGTTATCGTTCGGTAACAGGTCGCTCGATCGTGTCGACGTGTCGCATGACAAATCGCATGCGACTCTAGCGCATATAGAACACAGCCTCCTAACCGACCACGACCAAACCCTCATCTCTAAAAGTAAGCATTAGATTAAAACTTATCTTTTATCACTGTTGGGAATTAGTCACCTCAAGATGAGGGCATATTCATGGACTAACCATTAATACCAGGCTAGTTAAGGCGCTTTCCGTAGGATAAGACAAGTCATAAGATTTTAAATTGACTTTTGCTATGCTCATATCTCTTAGTAGATTGTTGCGATACCCACGTTAAAGGAAGAAATGGTGGTATTGTATTCCAAACTTTTTTTTTTTGTGGGTGGGCCGCGGTCGGCGCGCCTCCGCACCACTCCGTCCGGGGCGACAGAGGGGCTTAAGCACGCAACACCCGCGACCCACCCAAAAACCACGTCGCCTTCGCCGTTGGGCCGACCACTGGAGCAGCGTTAACTTGTCGTCAGTGGTCGGGCCGACGGAATATCCCTAATTGGGGTACCCTCCCATCGACCGACGTCCCCCCCTCAGGGAGGACGTCGGCCTTTCCTCACGCGGTCGGCCTCTCAGCGGGTGACGGACTAATCCCCGGTCACGTCACCCGCATTGTATTCCAAACTAAGACCACGCCGGCCTAAAGAATACAATCCCAAAAGATGGGGCGAGCGTGTTATCATTTACTAGAGATGTGCTGACTAATCGGTTTCCGTGAGGTGACGGAGTAAGAATACAATTCACCACTCCCTATCTTGCCCGTGGATATCATAAGAGACGACTAAGGGGTGTAATACGCATATAACATCTAATTACATACTAATACAACGAACGTAATTGCAACGTACTTAATAAAGTTTTTGATATTTTTAGGTATTGCTGAAAAGTCGGTTGCAGAATTTGAAAAAGGTAATATTCACAAAATACAAAATTGCTAATAAACACTTTTTTAAATATATGTATCTTTTTAAGTTGAAAACATGGAGGCGTCGCTAAATTTGAAAATTCGCTAGCGACGGATCCAGAAGTGCGAATTTCAGATTGTGGATATGGTTTATATGTAGACTACACCGACAAAAGACTAGATATCTAAATGGGTGTCAAATTCTGAAGATATCTTGACATTTATTTATTAGAAGAACATATAACATTCTAAAGCAACTTTAAAATATATTTTTTTTGTATTTTCCTACTATATAAGTGTTTAAAAATACATATTAATTAAATTTCAATAATGGAATTATTTTCTAAAGCAAATAACTTATGATTTATTCAATCTCCAATAAGCTTTAGCTAGAGATATATGTACATTCAAATCGCCTTATTCTTACATTTCCCAAACAGGCGTGTGATAATCCTAATAATTATACCTTTAACCTTACCACATATCCCTGATTCAACCAACTTTATGTATCACAGACATTCCTGAAATACCCGAAATCCCGCTTCCTGATTTGCCCATTCCTCTACCTGAAAAGTTAGTATCCATTTTGTGTTCCTACATATATAGTGAAATTATTTACTTTAAATACAATAAAAATATGCACACGTCAATATCAACATATCAACTCGTATACATCCTATTGCTGAGCCTACTCTACTCTAGAATACTACTATACAATAGGAGAAAAATTAACCTACTATATCCGGCTTGGAATAAGGTTGCTTCAAGTTTTCTTCTCTATGTGTATGTTATAAATGTGTAATGGCTGTGTGCTGCCACAGCTACGAATACCACCAACTCTAACGTGGGTCTCGTAAAAGACGATTAACAGCTTTACATTGACCCGGGCCAATTATCCGTTTGATCAACAATTAAATACCCAAGAAAGGTTACGTCAGTTAAAAAATTATAGCCAAAACTATTTGCAATAGAGAAAATATTGCGTCAGCCCTAATTTCAAACCTTAAATACTGCCTCTGTTTCGTATACCCACACCTCAGAGATACAGAAAAGCGTGTGTTACATTTTCGTCTGAAAGATTCTGTTTACGATGTATAAAAAAATTATCGAAAAAGCCACACCAAAGAAGGCAAAGCTGCGTGCGTTACAAGTACATATTTATACATCGTGGAATCTAATTGGCTATTTTCCTAAAACGTATGTTACTCAGTTAATCATTGTTAATATCCTCACATTACTAAAAACGTAATAGATTTAGAAAAAAGTCTGATAATTAGACATTCATAAGTTTGTCCGACGGTATTATTCCCAACATGCCTACGACATAGCATTCGTATTAAATCGCAAAAATAGGTAAAACAAAATAATTTTAGGCATAACACCTCGGTGTCGCACCTCACCCGCTCGCGTCCCGCACCCCTTTCTTCTTTTGTGATGCGCCCGAGTCGCGCGACGTTCGTCTATGTATTAATAGGTCAGTTAGCATGCTACCGTACCTACGGTCGATGCCCTTAACCACATGTTACAGTTATGCAAAAAGGGCTCAGGCCTCCGCCATAATGGGAGGAGAATTGACCTAAAATTCCACGCTGGTCACATGTGTTGGAATGAAACGGAAACAAAACCCTATGGTTTTTTTTCGAGTTTTACTTCTCTTGTACAGATGTTCTATCCCTTAGTCGTCTTTTACGATATCCACGGGCAAGAGGGAGTAGTAAATTGTATTCTTACTCCGTGACCACACGAACATATATGTTGTTTTTAATGTATTTTTCGTGTATGGAGCAGAATGCAAGAGATACATCGAGACCCTCAGCCTCCAGAACCTAGATATGTTGCTATTGAACCGCCGAAAGAACCTCAATCGCTTGAAATTGAACTTGAGGTAGGTATAGATCTAATTTCACAAAAAAGTGCACAAGCTAAGTGAAGTATTATGCAGGTATAATTTCTTTTCAATGTTCCTCATATTTTTGCGCATACACGACAATGCCGCAGCCATACTGGTAGCGAAATTGGCCTACGTTACGTTACTAATAAGTTAGAATACTTATTGCCTATAGCGGCAGATAAGCAGACAGCATATCCAATGGTAAGTGATAAATGCTGCTTATGGATGACAGCAAAATCAGATAGGCTGCTCTCTGTGAAAATCATCTTGTGAATAAATAAATTGTGTAATGGCTTCAGAATAAATTAATTGCATTATTAGATTAGAATAAATTAATTGCATTAGATTTGAAAGGCAATCTTAATATTAACATGTCTCTATTACAGTTTCGTAGTTAATTATTAGGAAATTAGCTGACCCAAAACATATTGTTCTGTACAAATCTAAAACAAATAAAATTCTTTTAAATTGATCGTCGCATCACTTACTGCAGTCACTACTTGTGCAATTTTAAATCTAAACCACTGTTGAATCCACAAAAGTGTTCATCAAAATCTGGATACCAATTTATAAGAAATCTAGTCACATACACATTTAAAAAATATATATGAAACGGAAATAATTATTATCAATATCAAAATTATAAAAACAAATATCAAGTAATTTTTATATTAACGTAGGAATTGGAAGACGTACCACAAGGCAGAAGGCGCAGGCTTCGCAATAGATTGATAATAGATAAGAAGATTAAAATAAACCAACATCACTTCCGAGCGAGAATTGAAAATATTTTAGTTGAACTTCGATGCCAGGTAGTAAATATTTTAACTACAAATACACCCAACAATTTAAAAAATATGCGACATATAAAAAAAAAATGTTTACGTAACAATTTCTTATTAAACCAATTTAATTCAAAAGATTAGTCAATAACTGTCAATTTAATATAAAAATTAACCAATAACAAATATAATTAGAATTGCTTTATTAAAAAATATTTTTCATAAATGTCTTTTTATTAAACAAATTTAATTAAAGTCGGTCATTGCCTTATTTTTTATATTTCAATCTTAGAATATAATTAACGTCTCCGAATTACCCCCATAATTTTATTTAGTCCAAATATAGGTTTAGTAGACTTCCTATAAGATTTTTTATTATTTTAGGACAGTTACGACGACATAATCTGTATCCGAGTACCGCCTGATGTATATTTCCATAGACCGAGTCAAGGCGGCGCTAGAATAGCAAATAACGTGGGACTTGAATTGAAACGTCTTTTTGCGCGGAATCTTGGAGTTATCAATACAAAACCGCGAGCAGAACGAGACATTGAGGTAATCTGTTATTTTTTTAATTATAAGGCTCTCTTCACATTCACATACCCCCTTTTTAATATTTAAGTACCTACTACTTGTGATATGTTGTTATTGATTATCGCGTCGAAGAGTCGAACGAAACGATTTTTAAGGTGAACGCACACTTATCCGAATCGTCGACGTATCGTTCGACGCGTTCGGCTCGCATAAGTGTGCGTTCATCTTTACTCGTCTTTTACGACACTCTCGGGTAAGAGAGGGGGTTGTGAATAGTATTCTTACTCCGTCACCACAAGGAAGGCGGTTTTATTCTTATCATATTTGTCATGCTACGAGACTCCTCCAGATGGAAATTAGTTCAGTGACGTTGTCCACTTACGTTCGTAATTGATTGTTATAACACGTACGAGAAAATAAGGGATGGTCTTTGTAGTCTTACTTCGTCACCAAAGAAAAATTACATTATTTATTCCCTTAAAGGAAGTTATGCAAAGATCCCGTCGGAACGTTACGGCTCTTGAAAAGATCGACGAGGAACAAGAAGTATTGAGCCCGTCTAAACGATCACGAGGGCAATTGGAGCCGATCCCCGCCGAATTAAATGTGACTGCTGAGGGTGCGAATGTAACTGAAGTGCCTCGTGTTAGTGTACCCGAACTAATGGAGCTGGATATAGCCAATATGTTAACACAAAAAGTTGAAACTTTATCACAAGCGCGTAAGAGGATAGCTGATGAAGAGGCTGTGGTTAACGTAAGTAACTTTAAATATTTTATTACATTCATCATTTCGGTTCATATACGCCCCACTGCTGGGCTCGAGCCTCCTCTACAATGGGAGGGGAATTGACCTTAGTAGGTCAATTCTCTTAATAGGAATTGACCTTAGTAGGTCAATTCTCTTAATAGGAATTGACCTTAGTAGGTCAATTCCCCTGCCACCACGCTGGTCAGACAGACAGTCAGTTGGTACAGAGTTTTATTTCGAGTTTACCTTCTCATGCATAGATGTTATAGGCGTATTATAAAACCTTAGTCGTCTTTTAGACACCAACGGGTAAGAAAGGGGTGGTGAATTGTATTCTTACTCCGTCACCACACGGAAATACTTAATATTTATGATATATTCCTTTGTCTTGAAAATTGAATACATGGCCCACTATTGGGGACATGGTCTCCACAGTCCACAGTTACAAGGCCTCACACGCTTCCATCATCTCGGCTCATATACTTCATACCACTGTGTTCATGTCTCCTCCACAGTGCAAGGGATGTTAAGCTCCTCTACCATGATCCTATACCCGTTTGGTGCCGGAGTAAGAATACAATTCACCACTCCCCATCCATGAACGGCGTAAAAGACAAAGACTATTTTCAATGAAAAAATAAAGCTACAAGAAAATCGTTTGTCACGGACGTACTTAATTTCTTTTTATATATTCCGAGAAACGTATTCATAATTCGGTTATGAATTACTTTTTTCTTTTGCCGAAATATCATTCCAGTTTTCACTATTTTATTTTCTAAAAAGAACTACTTACATTATTACTTTTTTATATTAATTAGTATCTATTTGGAGGGGTTGAATTAATTATGACTTTTGTTATTTATCCGATTACACTCCATTGCACTCTTGTACTTATACATCATCATCATCATCTTGCTCTTATCCCAATTACTTGGGGTCGACGCAATATGTCATCTGTTTTGACATATTGCAAAAAGTTTCGGCAATGACTTTTATGACCGGCCGCCTGCCTGACGTCAACCCTCCTTGGGAATGTAATCGTTGACCCAAATGATACCAGATGGAGTTGGTCCGGGTCAATCTAGGGCTCTTAGTCGTCTTTTACGACACCCACGAGCAAAGCAAGGGTTGGTAGTATTCGAAGCCGCTACCACACAGCTCTTGTACTTATACAATGACTGACAAACGTCACACAGGTAGTTTGATGTGGGCAATGCTCTACGAAGCCGAATTTAACCGATTGCCTCTTTCCAAAAATCGAAGTGCAAATTTACTATAATGATGTCCGTTTTGGCCCTTGTTGGTAGGCTATGTTTAGCAGTATAAGGAACTAGATCAAGGCAATCAACTTCTGCGAAGCTGTGATCTTGTAGGAGGGGACGGAGCTCTGCCAAGAGGACAGCTGCTGTGCTGTTCCGTATATATACATACATATACAGGGTGTATCAGGTTATGGGACAACTGGTCTAAAGGGAGCTAGGCAATGGACCACCATTGCCTAGCCTAGGAACCCATGAAAAAAATTTGAACGAAAAATATTGATTCGTTAAGGAATTAGAGACATGTAAAGTTTTCAAATTTGACATCGCTTTTTCGTGGAAATCTGATTAAAATGTATAAAGTCAGTGGTCAAATACTTAATACGCAACATATTCATACTTTGTTAAATGTTCATTAGAAATTGAATAAATCAATAATTTAATTACATTCACATAAACAAGACAAACTTCGCTTTAAAACAGCTGATCGGCCTATGACCGTTGACCGCTCAGCGTTGTACCTACGATGTCATTGAAACGTTTACGCAATTCTAGGTATTAATGAAAGAAATTATACTGTCGAAGCTTTACATGCCTACATGTATTCTGTCTGTACATGCCTACGTAATACGTAACATTTAAGGCATAGACTCTTAGACACATTTTTTTGAAATCACTATAAATTTTATGTTCTATTGTTTTTTGTGTAATGTACATTTTAATTATGATCTATGACCGTTAAACTACAACATACTCGAACAGTTGCCCCATGACCGGATACACCCTGTATAAATATTGACATTTATTTTGCAGGCTAAAAGACAACGTTCTATTGGATACGTGTCCTTTAGAGAAAGTCAATTGGCTAAACAGAGGTCAAGTCAGACCGCCGGTAAGTTTTTATTCACATACCAATTATTTGATCTATTTTTAAATTTATTTTAAATTAATCTCAGCTCCTACATATGTCACACTGATAAGCATACGACTCCACAATAGGTGGGTAATTGGCCTAGTTACTATATCATACCGTTCAAAATGACGTGTTGAGTAAATGGATTGATCCTTGTTGTTGGGGCATTACCTGTCAATCTTACTACTTAGTTTGACAGCCAATTACTTAATATGCGCTGACGCGGCGTGACAATGTGAATGACTGTCAATCGATTTATATTTATGCTGACAGCCACATGCGCTTTTCTTATGACGGAAGTCCTATAAAATCCTATCATTCTATACCTCGAACTTGTTTCGTTTATTCACTACTAGCTTCTGCCCGCGACTTCGTCCGCGTGGAATAGTTACTTTGGGCTAACGCTAACTTTCAGTAGCGACTTGGTTTACCTAAAAGGTGAAAATATTTTTAAATAATACGATTCTGTCACACATGATTTTTGATAAAATTTAACCGTTCACGAAGCGGAAGCTCTCAAAAGGACAAAAAAAAAACGATTTTGAAACCTTCTTTATTGGTGCTGCGCTCGTATTGGTCTTAGCGTGATGACAGCCTATAGCCTTCCTCGATAACTGGGCTAACTAACACTAAAAGAAATTTTTCACATCGCAACAGTAGTTCCTTTTTTTTTTTCTTTTGTGGTTGGGCTGCGGTCGGCGCGCCTCCGCACCACTCTGTCCGGGGCGACAGAGGGGCTTAAGCACGCAACTCCCGCAACCCACCCGAAAACCACCTCGCCTTCGTCGTTGGGCCGACCACCGGAGCAGGTTTACCTGTCGTCAGTGGTCAGCCCGACGGAATACCCCCTACGTGGGGTACCCTCCCATCGACCGACGTCCCCCCTCGGGGAGGACGTCGGTCTTTCCTCACGCGGTCGGCCTCTCGGCGGGTGACGGACTAGTCCCCGGTCACATCACCCGCGGCCTCGGCTAGGGCGGCATGAGGCGCAGGTAGTTGCGCCTGCGCCGCCCCATTCGCCGGCGGCGGATCTTCTCATCGAGGCTGCGCTCCTCGCGCAGACGATCCGCCGCCTCCTTCTGCGAGATCACTGTCTCGCAGAAGGCTGCGACCGCGTCCCAATTCCCGACGCTGTCGACCATTGCCCTAGCGATGGCCGGTAGCGTCAGGTCGGCACCGATGATTGCGACGAGTTCACGGCGCTGCGTGGCCCAAGCGGCGCAGGCCTCGAACGTATGCTGCGCCGTGTCCTCGTCGCAATCGCAGTGGTGGCAGGACGGTGTACTCTCTCTCCTTACGACCTTGTGCAGGTATTTGGCGAAGCTCCCATGCCCCGTCAACACCTGCACTAGTCGGAAGGAGAGCACCCCGTGCCGCCTTTCCAACCACTGCATCAGCACCGGCCGGAAGGCCTCCACGATTCGCACCCCGAACCGAGGCCTCTCCAGCCGGACTGCCCAACGGGCAATGATGTCTCGGCGGGCGTCGACGCGCCAGGCGGTGAGCTCCCTCAAGGAAACAACACCGCCCTCCCCGCGCACCCCCGACACCCGCCGATACAACTCGGCGAGCATTTCCACCTCCAGGTCCCACGGGGGAGTCCCGGCCAATGGGCACGCTGACTCCGTCGCCACCGTGCGGTATCCGCGGATGGCCCTGACCGCCGTGACCCTCTGTGGTCGCCACAGAAGGGCCCTAAGTCGGACGGTCAAGGACCCCGCCCACACCGGTGCGCCGTACAGGGCCATCGACCGGATGACCCCCGCGTACAGCCGTCGGCACGTAGCGCTCGGTCCGCCCACGTTCGGCATAAGCCACGATAGGGCGGACGACGAGCCGTGGAGCGAGCCTGCGGAAATGCTCCCGGAACCACCATTGCCCGTCGAGCACCAGGCCCAAGTACCTCATATGGGCCCGGATGCTGATGTCAACCGAGTGGACGGTGATCGAGACGCCGATGGGAGGGCTCATACGGCGCCCATGGAACAAGAGGGCCTCCGTCTTCTCCAGGGCGACCCTCAACCCCAGCGCCTCGATCCGCCTGACGACCTCTTCGGTGCCATAGGTCGCCAGGCTTACCGCCTCTTCTAGCGTCCCACCGCGGGCTGTGACGAGCGTGTCGTCGGCGTAACAAATCACGCCCAGCCCGGTCTGGAGGCTCTCCTGCAACGTCCGATGTTCCACAGGGTGGGTCCGAGGACCGACCCCTGTGGGACACCGCACGTCATGGGCGTTCGCACAACGTCCCCTGCTCGGTTGGTGCAGAGGACGCTGTGCCCCACCAAATAGTCTGCCACTAGCCGCCTCAGGTAAGCTGGCACTCCGTGATACCGGAGCGCCTCCCTGATGCAGCTGAATGGCAGACTATTGAATGCGTTGGCGCTGTCTAGGGACACCACCAACAGCACTCCCCCACCGGTGACGGCCTCAGTCGCCACGGCCCTCAGGCGCAACAGAGCCGCGATCGTCGAACGACCCCTCCTAAACCCAAACCCAAACTGGGCGTCCGACAGATCGGGCCCCGTGCCGACTAGGTGCCGCTCGTTGCGGGCAGCTACTACCCTCTCCAGTAGCTTGCCCTTGTCATCGAGCAGCACGATAGGCCTGGAGGCCGAAGGCGACCCCGGAGACCGTCCCGGCTTCGGCAGGAGCACCAGCCTTCCCTCCTTCCAGCACCCAGGGAACCGTCCGGACGCTAAACACGCGGACTTTGCGCGCCACCGCCACTCCCATCTCGAGTTCCGTGATGGGCGGAACACTGTCGTCGTCGGCCTCCCGGTCATTGTCTGGCGGAGCCATGACCGGGGCCGTGTGTTCCGCCCGCCGCGAGAACAGCTCCTCGACGACCTGGGTGAGAAGGCTGGGCTGGAGAGTCTCGGTGAGGGGAGGGCCTCGCGCGCGGAGGTTATTCAGCACCGCGCGATAGGGGCGTCCCCAGGGGTCACGGTCGAGACCGTCCAGCATCTCCTGCCGACTGACATCCTTGGCGGAGCGGACGGCCAGCTTGAAGGCCGACCGCGCATTACGGTAGCCCTCATACAGCAAGGCCTCCCGCTCCGCGTCACGTTGGCGCCGCCGGCTGCGGGTGTAGGCCCTCCGGGCGCGAATGCAGCGGCTCGGAGATCCGCCAGCTCCCGGGACCACCAGTGGACCGCCCTCCTTGGGGGCGGACGGCGTACCCGGGGCATGGCCGCATCGCAGATCTGCGTCGCAACAGTAGTTCCTGAGATTAGCGCGTTCAAACAAACAAACTCTTTAACTTTATATATTAGTATTCACTATGTTTTATATAAAGTTTACTTCCACTTGCAGTAAAGTTATCCCTTATATTCCTTATCTGCCTGCTAGAATACCCATGAGCTTCTATAACACTCGTGCTAATCCATTATTCTCTTACCCGCTCCCAACTATTTCTTCAATCTAAGTCTCTCTCTATCTATTAGCCACTGGTTTCCTCGACAAACTAACTTCGTAGACGGTTTGGTTTGGTCATTATATTCATACATCAATCTTAACCATCTTTTACGACAATGTGTTATGAATAGTATTCTAACTCCGTCACAATTTTTTTGGGCGGGCTATGGTCTTGACTTACGTTTTCTGTTGACTCCGTCACCATACAGGTACTCACTCTTATTCCGTTATTACAAAAAAAATCTCAAATTTTTAATATTTTAGCTGACTTGGAAGTGGATAAAGAAAATAGAGATGTTAATTTACCTCCATTGGAGACCCAGCCAGGTGTTAATGTAGAAAGGATTATATCTTCAATGTTACAAGAAGCAGGGCTAGCAGATATACATGTTCAGGTGCCGGCCACAGAGATCGATGTACGGGTATCTCAACGTGTAGCATCTCGTGGTAAATCCGCCCGGGGCAATCACAGCGACACCTCTGAGACGCAGTTGGGAAGTCTCGACAGGACTAAAGTATCTCTCGGTGATTCGGATCAAACTACAGATTCTATGAGGTTTATACGGTATGTGTTCAGCATTATAAGATACTAAAAGGCTTGTTTCAGGTGTAGCACGTTAAAATGGCAATGGGCAGGCCACATCGCTCGTCGAACCTATAAACGTTGGGGAGGAAAGGTTCTTGAGTTGCGACCACGAATAGGGCGACGCAGCGTAGGATGTCTCCCTAATAGGTGGACTGACGACATCTTAAAAGTAGCGGGGAACGATTGGATGTATGAGGTGCTGAACCGTTCCGAATGGCATTCTCGTTAGGCGGCGTACGTCCAACAGTGGACCTCTATAGGCTGATGGAATGGAAAAATGGGTTGCGATAATACTTTGAATAGACAATAAAAATATTACCATTATATAAAAGTGCTCATTTTAGAATTACTATGTTTTTGTAACAATCATAACGTTTATTAGGATTTATTACGCATATAACTGTAACCTGCTTGACTGCATAGATGGCGGAGTAGTCAAAGTACCTGTCGTACCGAGCGTTCGATCCCCATCCATAATGCCGCGTTGTGAATTTGCTCCTCACCCATGACAATTCTTTCTGCGATCCATAAGTTCTAAGTGTGGGTGGAATTTCTGCCCATAAATTCTATATTTCTTCATTCATCATCATCATCATAATTTAACCTTTTACCGTCCACTTCTGGACATAGGCTTCCCTTATCCCGGATACGGACTGACATTGTGGTCTTCCTAAACAGACTCTTCAGCTCTTCGATATAACGATAGCCGATTTGGCACCGCTGAAGGGACTGCAGCACCGCCCAAGTTGTGACCGATTCAAAAGCTTTCTTATAATCCACAAACGCTATACACAGAGCTATTGTGTGCACCACGATCTTCTGGATCTTAGTTGTGAATGAACTGAGAAGAAGTGGTAACCTGTATTTTGACTCCATCGCCAAACGAAAAAAGATAAATACTTAACATGGATTGGAATTTGAAAAAAAAAAACCATATCTACGGATTTTATCGCGTTTATATTTGATTTTTGATTGCTCGGCGTTTCGAACACTTTTCACCGTTCATGGTCACGGGAGTCCTCCCATGACTATAAAATCAGCAAAATAGTTTTATTTCTCATCTAATACTCGCATAAACATCGTAAATCATTATGGATTGATATATGTATCTGCAAATGATTTTAAGAATACTATCGAAATGTTGTGTTAGATTTGTATAACATCGCTAATAACAATTTTGTTGCTTCTCACAGAGACCAATGGGGTACCGAGGGAACAATGCTTAAGATCTTAAAGGCCATCAAGAGCGGTTTTCAAGCCGTGACCGTTAACATGCTAATTACGAAAGGGCCAATTATACCCGGACATAAACACATCATTGCTGCACGATGCTTCACTTCAATACTCAGTAAGATAAAATTATTTTTCTCAAACCACTGCTGTCTCATAGAATAGCAGCTCTATAATTTCATTCCCCATCAATATTGTCCTGAATGTAAGTTGAAAATGTTCACACAGTCGACTCCTTGAGCGGCCTAGCTATCTTACGTTACTTTCCTTCAGTAGTTATAACAACTCTGCTCATGAAATAAAAAATTAAAAAAAGAGCGTGTGTACAAAGTACGCATGACAGAAGTGAAACTTCTTTATCCTTTATTCCTTCATCCTTACCTTTTATCTCATTCTCTCGTCGGCTCAATCCTATGTATTTACGTGTTTATGGACTCGCTTATTTCGTTTCATCGAGTTTGAAATCACGATTCTAAAGAAGTTTCACTTCAAAAATATACGTCTTACTGCTGGCTTCGAAACTCCTGCACAATTGAAAGGAAGTTGACCTACCTTGCTGGTCAGATGAGATGGTATATGGTTTTATTTCGAGGTTTCCTTTCCTTCAATAGATGTTGTAAGTATACAGCCGTCTTTTACAACACCAACGGGCAAGAAAGGGGTGACGAATTGTATTCTTACTCTGTTACTACAGTCATATTCGTGGGACCGTGCCGTTTGTTGTTCTAAAACTCGTGACTATGGGGGGGAGTACTGTTTTTATTCAACCCTCTAAGAACTGTCGGACAGAGGCTTGTCCTGGAAAAGATGATGGTTCCATAATCGCCATGGTTGGCTTGGGGAATGGCGAGCACAGCTGTTACTATTAGTTTGCCAGGAAAGCACTGCTACCTACCCCCTTAAGTGCTCCCTAAGCTAGTTTTCTCACGAGAATATAGGGTCTATATGTTTAATGCGTGCAGTTTTCGTGTAGTAGAATTAACATAACTTCCTTTTTCAGAACTTAAACAATATGGATTTATAAATGTCTCCAAAGATCCCAATACACTAGAAATAAAGGACATAACATTAGGACCAAAACTCACAAGTTCACAGGAGCAATTTTAATATGTATTAAATATTTTCATCTTTATTTTTTTGATATTATTTAATGTTATGCGTAATTTAATTTTGATTTTAATAACTTCGTGTTAACAATTTATTTTATTAATAAAACAAATGTATTTGATATGAACAATTTTATTTATGGTCTGTATATAATGATATGATTTCTGTACACTTAATAAATCATTAACTAGAATTCAAGCTAACTAGAAAGATTTATGAGTATCTTAATTATAGGTAGGTAATGGCTTAATAATTTACAAATTCTAAACATAATCGAATGCTGTACAATAAAACAGTACCGACTAAATTGCCTATAAACTAAAACATTTAATCTTAATTTACAATAAAATACAGCCATTTACATTATCGAATTTATTATATTATTATATACTAATTTAATATTTAAAGAGCTTAATTGGTAGTTAATTTTTATCAGATACATATAGTCTTAAACGAGAAAGAAATATTAAAAATTACTGTCATTTATATATGGAGGTTCCTATTTCGGTAAATCATAACATTTTATATATACAAAATCAGTCTCCTACTATTTGTTAAGTCCGCCATATGAAACATACTAATAAAATCAACTACATAACATCTAAAATCAAAGGCAGTCGCGCTTTGTCGCATTAGGACGTTACAGCACTGGACGATTGTATATAATGTAATAACAATAATAGTTTTATATTGAACCACACGTTAACTAAGCATTATAATTTCATTACATCAGATTTACATCAGCATCAATCACACTAGTGTGTTTTCACAGCCTTGCTAACAGTCGTCCCATGCTCTCACACAATTCATATAAAATAATTACAGTCTGTCCTTACATGTATAGGAATGACATTTAGCTACCGCTTATATGAAAACCTTTCACGTAATACTTTTATGATAATGTATTAAGACAATAAATTATCATATTTAAAATCATGAAGTGTAAACAGTAATAAAAAAAAAATTAGTTACCAGTCCGGCTCAATAGCAGCATAAGACTTGGGCATGATTAATAATACTTATATAAGAGGAGGGTACTTTTTTTTAACTCATGCGTAATAGGTACATTATGATGACACACTCACCCGTTAAAAGCTGCTGCGACTTATCACAGTTTCTCGAAACTAACGCTTGTTGTAAAATGGAATGATAGCTTGATGGCGAGTTTGGTTGGAATGCACGGGAGGTTGGTTTTAATAGTTCATGGCGCGAGCGAATCGCTGTCGTATTCGTCGTCTGAGTGTGCACGCTCGCCGTATTGCATGCTCTCGAAGTAGTGTTGTGGCTTACCGTTCCACAAGGAGTCGTGATCAGGTGTGTAGAGGACGGAGCGCTCGAGCTCGCGCGCGAGGCTGTCTGCGGTAGGGGTTTCCGGCAGTAGGTCGCGGGGCATCGGCCGCGCCTGCGGGAACAGCGGCACCAGACGGTTGGTGCGAGCCACATACTCGGCCGCCAGCGCCGCTGAGCACCACGCACCGCTCTCCGACCTCTGTCGAAAGTCCAACCGTTGTTACGTACACACTGGACCCATCGAACTGCTGCGAGTGTCCACACGAACCACAACACCGAGAGCCGACTATAGCGACCCTCACGACACTAACGATTACGAACAACGGCGTATTCACATTATGGGCCTGGGGTATATTCTTTTATTAAGGAATTTTATGGCATGGTTACTAAAACTTTTATGCCAAGTCTTTATTTTAATTATCACTTCATTTAAAATTATTCATATTATTTACACGTTAGCACTTTCTCTGCATTATAATACATAAATGCCATCTAAATGATTTACAAGTTTTATATGACTTTAAAATACTTAAATATTGAACATATGACAATTTTATATTGCCGCCAAAACTTTGCCCGGGGTGTAACTTTTATTAGGCTTCGTCCTGGATGTCTTTTAAAGAGAATTACATAGAAGAGAGAATGAAAGGACGCTGAACAGAAAGATAATTATGATTTTTGTTACGAGAAATTTAACTACGCCTTATCTTTTGGTGTGTAACAACTACGTTTTATATTACTTTTAATTTATTTATAGCCCCAGGATCAATGTCAAATACGCCACTGATAACTCCAGCGAAACAATACGATGATGAGTATGATATTTCATATTTGTCACAGTTTCTCATGAGAATGGCACCTAGTAACGGCTCTTGGTGAATATGAACTAAATAAGTACATAACATTAAGTGTAAATCGATCTAATGCTATGTTTTACGTGTCGTTACATACAATCATTAAATACAACTCGTGTAAATATATCGTGGGTTTTGACATTGTGCTTAATATAATTAGTTATCACCATAACCAGTAATGTGTAGGGCTACGTGAGAGCATCGTTTGTTGCTTTTGTGATTAGCTGATTATTTTGCCATTATGCCACTATGTCAGTAAAATTAAAATACACAAAAAAATCATAAAATGAAAACTACAATATAGTGTGTAGTGGCAAAAATAATGATACTATTCAAAGTAAAAATATTTTTATGTCGCACTTACCATACCATATAAATCTTCATTAAAGTCCACAAATTATCACAAAAAAAAATAAAAATGGTTAAAATGTGCACTGAATACATAAAAATAAAACTGAAAATATGGATCTAAATTATGATATTATTATATAGTTAAAAGTTTATTGAAATTAAGGTACAGCGTAACCCAAGCCAAATTAAAGATGTCATACAAAGAAAACTGTATCGTCATAAATAAATAATAATCTAAATTTTTTCACAGATTCCTACGTACGACAACTTTTACAAACAGAATGTGTCAATTTATATTAAAAACATGATTATGGAAGACGCTGTAACACTAAAATAGATTCGTTTGATTGTTACGAATCGATTTCGGTCATACGTCATCGCATAGTTAGTGACGAGGACACAATCGTTAGCACATGCTCGCCTATATACGGACTCGCTCTACGCAACTAAATGAGATAATATAATCGGGGCCAGCGAAAGGAACCGAAGAGGAACGAAAACTTACGAGACATAATGGCATGTGAGCTGGTCGCGACAAACTACGAGAACGTGTCCGGGGCGAGCGCGGGGCACTCTCACGAGGCGGAATCTTTAAAGAACCAGTTGTTCCAGAAGGAGCGGGCGCGCACCTTGGCATCGGGCGCGGCGGGTGAACGGCGTACGGGTACGCCCGACTTGTCCTTGCGTGGAGGCGCGGCGGGGGCTGGAGAGGCACGCGAACGTCCCGAAGCACGCGAACGGCCTGAGGTCGCCGAGCGCGCCGAATGAGCAGAGTTTGGCCGCCCTGTGTGTAGTGGTATGCGGCTGGGTCGACGGCGAGGCGTGTCCGCGATGCGCGACTCGTCGCTATCGTCCGGCATATGCAGTGGCTCCATGTCGCGCATGCTGCCATGAGCGTCACTCCTACGTTCCCCTCTGTCGCCCCTCTCCCTGCCTTCCAATTGCCGAACTAGCGCGCGAGCACCCTCTAGTTCGATGCTCTTTTCCTCCAACTGAAAAAGGCAAATAGGTCTTGTTACAATTTCATCTTATAATAACATTAAAAATAATACAAAACTAAATAAAAAGTATCCATCATCCTCGTCATCCGAAAAAATGAACAGAACCGGTAAAAATGGATCCAATGACCCCAAATTTCACGGGTCACTATTAGGCAATTCAGTATTTCGGCTCCAAACTTCAAGCTCCATATTAAGAGCACAGCGGTATCATCATAGATGATAGGAGTTGGGTCACATACATTTGACAGTATAGTAAATACCCATTATGCGTTTAAGATCCCTACAGCTAACAAAAAGCGCCGATGACCTTTGAAATGCATTTCATGTTGACAAACAGATATTCATAAATTGTAGATATAATCATCTTTTCCATGTGGTCACCGAATAAAAATACAACACTACCTTTCTTACCTGTGGATTTTATAAAAAACGACTAAGGGATATGATATGCAGATAACATCACTGCAAGAAAAGGTAAAATTGATATAAAACCCTTTTTATATAAAGCCAACCAGTTTGTCCAGCATGGTACTAGTATTATAGATTAATTTCCCTCCCATTGTTGAGGAGGCTCGAATCCTACAGTGAGATGTATATGAGCTGAGATGAAGAACCATCGATCACCTCAACCTCCAAACAAAAGAATCGCACCATAATCGGTACGTGCGTTTAAGCCCAACTTTCTGAGGGTGTTTGCGTGTGGAGGGTTTTGGTGGTGCCCTTGGTATCACCGAGCTTCAATGCACGCATTCACACTCCCTTCACTTTCTTTTCTAGGCAGCGGCCTGTAAGGGTACATGAGCGGCAGCAACACTTACCATCAGGTGTACCGTTTGGTCGTTTGCCACAGTTTGCAATAAAAAAGAAAAACAAAAAAAGAAAAAAAAAAAAGATCTATGATGCCACAGACGGGGACAGATACGTCAAACTTATCCTTTTGGGTGGGGGTTTAAAAATAAATGTTTTCAATGAAGTGACATGTTAAGAAAGGGCTTTTACAACACCCACGAGAAACCTTACGGGTTGGAGGAAACTACCATCACAGCATTGCAGTTTAAACAGTGGACACTAATATTCCTGGGCGGGGTAACGAGAGACTACACTGTTATCACCCCTGATTTTTCCATAGGTGTCTTGAAAACGGGCTGAAAGATGACTGAAGAATTGTAGGCAGTTTACTCATACGAAACATAACCGATGAACAATGACTAATTTGAAGAAACTAATGTTGAGAAAAAGTGATTTGCAAAGACAATTCTAACTTGACACTAGAAATAATGGGCTCGTACGAGGGGTGATCCAAAAGTAATGATAATCAATAATAAACACAATGAATAAAATAAAAAAATATATTTATTTCTCAACATAGTCTCCTAGCAAGTCTATACATTTAGTCCATCTCTTTTCTAAACCTAAAATTCCCTTACAAAAAAAATCCTTATCTTGACTCTCAAAAAAGTCCTCAACCGCGGCCATCACGTCGCTATCATCATCAAATTTCTTGCCTCGGAGGTGTTCCTTGAGTCGTGGAAAGAGATAGAAGTCACTGGGGGCTAGATCTGGTGAATAGGGGGGGTGTTCCACCAACTCAAAGCCCGCTTCCTGAATGCCAGCCATGGCAATTGCAGCTTTGTGAACAGGTGCGTTGTCTTGATGGAACAACACTCCAGCCCGCAGTTTGCCTCGCCTTTTCTCCTTAATAGCCTCCCGCAATCTTCTTATTTGTTCTGCATAGTAGGAGCCTGTAATAGTGGCCCCCTTTTCCAAGTAGTCCACCATGATTATTCCTTCAGCGTCCCAAAAAACAGACGCCATAACCTTCCCTGCTGAGCTTGACACTTTGAATTTCTTCGGCGTCGGTTCATCGGATCGTTTCCATGTCATCGATTGTTGTTTTGTTTCAGGATCAAAATGGTGGATCCAGGTCTCGTCCATGGTCACAAAACGTGACAAAAAATTGTCCTTGTCTGCCTGGAACTTTTCGAGATTTGCTCTTGACATGTCGACTCGTTTCTTCTTTTGCTCGTCGTTTAACATTTTCGGTACCCAACGCGCGGAGACCTTTCTCATATGCAATTCGTTCGCAAGGATTCTTTGAATGCTGCCATATGAGATCCCTGTGACCTCAGCTACATGCCTGATAGTCACTCTTCGATCTTCCAATACAACTTCTTCAACTTTTTTCACATTTTCTTCAGTGAGGGACGTCGATGGGCGTCCTTCGCGGTGTTCGTCTTCCGTCGATGTTCTTCCCAGCTTAAACTCCTTAGCCCAGCGTGCAACTGTGGAATATGGAGGAGAAGAGTCCCCTAATGTTTCCACCAAGTCGCTGTGTATGTCTTTGGTAGACATTTTTTTCAAGCAGAGGTATTTAATGACAGCTCTGATTTCGTGTTTTTCCATTTTGATGTTCACTCCTTGACAGTCCGTATTCAAATGAATGTAGCTCCCGGGAATTGTGGCCTATTTATATGATTTTTTTTTCCTGAACTAGTGGGTAACTGAGCAAGTGACTGAAATTTTTTTGTATTTTTGTGTGCACTAGAAATAACTGATTATCATTACTTTTGGATCACCCCTCGTATTAGCTGATTGCCAATAGCCACAAAAGATCAGTAACTACATACTAACCACTTGTCAAGCAGGACCATTATGGCAAACGTTTTTGAGGGGTAATAAACCCCTAAAGAAGGACGCGGCCTAGTGGACGTCGGTAAGGTCTGGATTTAATTTTATTGCACTGGTGGCAAGCAACACACTTGATGGTAAGCAATACTGCCGCACATGAAGCTTTGCAATACTAGGAGCACAGCTAGGTCATTGCCTACCACGAAGAAATAGCTCTTCTTAATCTCATTTAAAGAAGGACATGTTATAGCGCTCAGGAAATACTTACAATACAATAATACTTACAATTTATTGTAGTTCCTGCACGTAAGTAAAAGAAATGGTCGCTGGAAACGTACAGTTGAAGATCATAACGATTCCAGGTGAAATGTATGATGTATTCATTAATATAATGTCATTAATATTTTACATCGGTTAATTATACCGTGGCAATCATGACTTTTGGAATCTTGGTGTCATTGATATATTATAGATTGTCGTTCATCGACTTTTGAGTTCAATATTGAAATATTATTTCTGTAAATTGTGTCTTATTATATGTATTCTGTTGTATCTGTTCTTTAAACTTTTAAAGTTTATATTCATTTATTAGTAATAGTCCGTTGTGAATTACGAATATGTAAATTCAATATTTTTATTCAGCGTAAATATATAAATGAAATAAAACGTACTCTGAATTTGAGGTCCTCGTTTAGATCTCGCGCGCGTTCCAACCTTTCCAACAATAGAGTTCGTTGTGCGGCCGCACGTCTCAATCGCTCACTTAACACCTGAAACATTCAACAAACAAATATTTAATATCATATTGCTATTGTATAATAAAAGTATTGGGGTAGCCTTTTTTTGGGTAGGTTTATGGTCTGGACACACTTAATCTCTGTGACCAGACCGGCAAGCGTGACCTAATATTACGAAGAATATTACATGTTAATAATTCTTTCCTTCCCTTGGGTGTCGCAAAGGAATCTATGCAAGAGAAGGAAAATTCAAAAAAATAAGCCTATAACAACCCATCTGACAAGCGTTGTATGGTAGACCAAATTCCCTCTCATTGTGGAGGAGGCACGAGTTCAGCAGTAGGATGTATATGAACTGGTCTGATTTTTTTTTTATGGGTGGGCTATGGTAAGCGCACGCGCGGTCCAATCCGTCCGGGGCGATGAAAGGACGGCGCGCGGGCCCATAACCCACCCGTACCCACGTCACCTCGTTGTTGGGCCGACCACCGGAGCAGATGTGACTTGTCGTCAGTGGTCGGCCCGACGGAATACCCTTTCGGGTAACGTCATCTCTCGATGTCCTGGGACGTCGGTCGCCGTCGCGAACTGGTATGATGACGATGACTTTAAAGTTCGTTATAGTTGTAAAAGGTAACAACTGATGACTAAATAAATTAAAAATATCTGAAGTATGAAAATTTATGCACCTATATGTAAAATACTCAGATATCAAACTACACTTTCTATCAAATATTTTTAATACGTGTTTATAAGGATCGAAATATCATTCAGTTTTAAACTATTTTATCTATCTTTATTATCAGTGATAACTGTGATGATATTAAGATCATATCTGAAATGTATGAGATAAATATTATCGCGTCAAACATATAACTATATTTAGATATTAAAAATAAAACTTTGTTCAACGCGTTAAATCTTAGACATTACTAGTTTATTTGATTGATGATAAACCATGTATTTAAAAAGGTTATAAAAAAATAGAACCTTGCAATTTACAACGAAATAGTAACCATAAACATCAATCCAATCTGAAAAGATTTCGAAATATAACAATGATATTGAACAAATCCCTTCAAAAAGTTATTACATACTTATTGAAATTTTTTCGATAAAACTTAACAGGATTTCAAAGTATAATATTATTGCATTCTTGTTTCACTTGAGTTTAAAAGATTTTTTCTGCTGTATCTTGAGTCAATATATTATTTATACCGATCACTTTAATATCAAACTCCCTAAATATATTTCTGTCATTAAGAAAAAAAAGTACTTTACGACTAAGTTTATTTATCAAGCCATTTTATTCAAAGAATTTGTAATCTAGATACTTTTAGATTTTATTTTTATATTTTCATTAATTTAATTTTATTTACTTTATCAGGATTTAATTTTATTTACATAATAAATAAAGGATAAAAGGAATTTGAATACGTAACAGGTATTCAAATTCCTTTTATCCTTTTAACGTCATTTAATTTTATTCTTGATATGATATTGTTTAAATTTTTAAGCTGCAATATGTATAAGATGTGATGTCAACCTATAATTTTCGTTTAGTTAAAATTGTATAAAACAGTTATTGAATAATCAAATATACAACTAATAGAATATTCGTAAGGCGCGTAGTCAGCTGTGGCACTAGTAAATAATAATAAAAAGGAAACGCGGGGCCAGTCACCGGTTGAATCGCTATCAATCATTTGGAACGGGCCAAGGATTATGACGCATTGTGTCGTGAGTATATCTAGTAAATTTGTTGACTTTGAAAGTCAACAAATTTGCTAGATATTTTTAAATTTTACGCACGAACGCAAACTAACCTCTAACTGAGGAATATATTCCTCGGTGCAAAGATATATCCTTGCATCATAAGTTACAAAGGATTAGAAATATTCGGACACAACTTACATCAATACCTTTAACTATAATTGGTGGATAGTAAAATTAATAAAAATATAATTTACCACCTCTCGCTCATGGGTATCATAGAAGGCGACTAAGGGATATGAATAACATCAATGCAAGAGAAGGAAAAACTCGATACAAAATCTACATGTCTGACTAGTTTGGTATAATAATTGCCCTCCCACTGTGAAGGAAGCCAGAGCCAAATCATGGAACATGTGTTTAAGGTGATCTCCGTGTGGTGACGGACTAAGAAATCAATTCACCATTCCCTTAGACGACTAAGGATATAATATGTATATTACATCTATGCAAGAGAAGGAAAACGTGAAATAAAACCCTATATTTCCCTCATATTGTGGAAGAGGCTCGGGCCTAATTGTGGGATGTATATGAGCTATGATGATGATGTTTAAAGTAATGGGATATTTTCGATGGCGTATGAGCTTTAGACCCCCTCTGTGACACATTATCCGTGAGGTAGCACTAGTAAGAATATATTGTGCAGCATACGTCTTTTACCGCAGGTGTCGTTCAAGACTATTTGAAGGATTGGGTGCTTAGCTAGATGCTAGACTGGAAGCAAACTTTGGCCGCGGTGTATTACCATTCTACTAGTAATCCATGCTGCCAAATCACACATATTCGTTTCAGAGTGATACTTAATAACCGTTCGACGAAATTAACAACAGTTCGACGTTAGTGATTTAACATTTAAAACATTAGCCTTCACCATCAGGTGGTAAATTCTGTTAGGCGTTTAGGGTAAGAAACTGCGCTCAAGGCTAGGATAGTAGATAATTGATTAAGCTTAAGGCGCGGTCAAATTAGAAGCGAATAGGTGTTTTATAGCTCAGGAGCTAATCAATTTCAATTTGATATACGAGTTTAGACAGAAACTGCGATATAATGATTTAGTAGTCCTTGGCTCATCAGTTTCCCGTATTGTGACGCAGTAAGAATACAATTCAACACCCCCTATCTTACCCGCGAGTGTGATAAAAGTCGGCTAAGGGATATAATTAATATGCATAAAAAAGCGAAATAGAATCCCTCTGACCAGCGTAGTGCAGCTCAATTCTATCTAATCAATCAATTGCGGTAAAGGCTCGATCCTACTATGGATTTATTTATATGACCTGAGATGAAGATTTAAGCTCAGATATTATGAATAGTTTAGTAGTTACTTTTCTAGAAGAGTAACACGAACGGAATAAAAATATACACAGCTATTTCATAGTTCAAGGACAACAAAACTGCATTTTAATGCGTTTGAGGTTTTTCTATTGTTTTATTACTATTCTATTTATAATCTAGAACTTAGAAGATAGATTCAAATCGCTAAATAAATATCAATTGGTTAACACAGATCAACGGTGGGCGGAGCATTTTAGCATATATGCGTTTGATTTGAATTGGAACATCAAACGTTACTTGAGTACGATTAGAACAATATATGTATACCCATCACTAGCGTTAGTTTCAAACAGTTAACTCATTTAGCAAGTTATTGTTATATTATATATGTGTTATATATTATATTAGTACTATAGAGTCAAATAGTTTAAATGCGTTAAACTCAAAAAAAGCAGTTAATTTTTAAAAATCCTTTTTGAGTTAGATCGTGGCACATACATATATAAACTCTCCAATAGAACGACCTAACATATTTAAATTTTTGTTTAATAAATAAAAAGTTATCAAATAGATTATTATGTATTATATATTTATATTTGTAAAAACTGTATAATAGATATAACAAATATATTTTATAGAATACATTGAACAAGTATTATTTATAATAAGTGGACTAGATATCCTTTATCCACAAGATAACTTTATCGTAAAAAGACATAGGGGTATAAAATATAAAGCTGCGAAAATAAGCTACGGAATAGCGTGGTGTTGGCGCCGTTGCCATAACAACTGCAGTGATAAATTTGAATGCAACCGTTAGTGGCGTATTAAAGCTTAATGATTTTTTGTACTTATACTTTTAAATTCGTGTTAAAACGCTCATGTAAAAAAGTGGCTGATTAAAGGAAATAATAGCAATAAATATGATAGTAACCCAAGCACGTGAAACTCTTGGCATAGTTACTCCACCAATATTTTATTAGCATTGTATTATTGGCCATCAAAGACAAGGATTTAGTACCGAGGGAGAGGTTATGTACAGCAGGTTATGGAGGGCGGCTTAGACGGGCCGTGACCGGACTGTGGACTTTCCCAAAAAAACATACATTTTAACTAATAATCAACAGCTGACCAATGTGAATATGTCCTTAAAAACGTACTGCATAATATATAATGACGGTAGTCGACCGTCACGGACGGTCCATTAGTCTCACAGTTCTGCGTAACTCTGCCGAAATCTAATCGTTACGTCACGCCGACCACTCGTTAGTGCAACGACAGTTCTGAAGAACGAATAGCACGTACTTCGTTACCTCACTCGTTCTGCAATTAAGAGCTCCAACTGTTTTTATATATTTTTTGTTAATGCAACAGATTTCTAACGACCTAAAAAGGAAATTTTAAAATTGACACGCCACTCCTACCGTTACTTATATGTATTAAGATGGAATTTCACACTCTACATGACTAATGATTCGTGTCAATGACGAACGAAACACTATAATATAATATTAAATAAAAACCACCTGGACCTTAAAAAGATGCGTGTTTTAAGAGAAACTGATTAATGGTGCCATTAATCAGTTTCACTGTAGAAGGTCGATTATTCACTCAAAAGTTTATTATATTAAGATAAATTGCAACTTAAATAAATTATAGTTATGTAATTAGAATATAATTTTTTTGTAATCAAAGATATAGTTCCAGCAATATCTTAGTGCCACAGTCTATTTTATGCAGCTGTAAAGCACTTCAGCGTATCTATTTCAGTTTGAAGAACTCGTTCCCCAGTCTTATGTAGAGAAGCAGAATCTCTCTCGAGTAGTGACGTAGTAGACGATAAAAAATGCCTACCTGATTCTGTACGGTGGAGGTGAGCAGTTGCCTTTGAAGTTCTACGGGATTGCTCTCGAGGAGAATCGCCGCGAATTTCTTGGAATCTGGCGTGGAGACGCGCGGTAGGCGTGAGGGAGTTTCGAATGTTGCGTCGAGCCGGCCGAGCGGCGAGGCGGGGGTGAGAGCGCCCGGCGCCGGGTTGGCGCTGGCCGCCACCGCCGCCTCGAGCGCTGCAGCACGCACCAGTAAAGCATCACGCTCCGCCCGCAGCCTCGATGTGTCAGCACATTCACCACACGTTTCGGTTGAAAGTGCTCTCGCGAATGATTCTTCAACTGTGTCCGCGGGTTGTCGGTCGTCAAGTTCTCCGCGCAATTGTTCGGCCTCGTCTCGTAGTCGTACGCCTTTGCGCTGAATGACATCCAATAGGGCCCAAAGTTCATCTTCCAGCGGCCGAGTCCGGGAAGCCGTAGCAGACGCGGAAGCGGATGATGAGTGTGCATCCTAAAATCGAGTAATGTCAAATACCAGATTTATAAACGCGTAATACATAGTTCAATTTCACATTTGAAAGAAACTAAAATAATTTATACAAAGTCCTTTTTACTTTGTATATATGTATTATATTTGTACTTATAACGAGATATCAAAGTTACATAATTATACTAGTATGCCTAGCAATCGATGCAATCTATTTAATAAAAAATGCAAGTATAAACAAACCCTTTTTGTACAGAAATTTAAATTATGGCTCAACGCCGCGTACGGTACAATGGAACATAGAGGAGCAGTGCTGGCCAGTTGGACTGCCATAGAATACTATTTTAAATTTGGCAGTGATGTTGTTTATTTATTAGCTTACTTAAACAACTAATCACTGCGTCAGTATGTAGTACGTTAACATAACTTCAAATTCTCAGCTGAACTTTTGTCGCAAAAAAATCAAATGAAAAAAATACATATTTTTACCTTGCCGCAAGAAGTCTCCGTGCTGAAACCGGAGTCTTGTACCGAAGGTTGCGGCTTGGCACGAGCGGCATCACCTCCGCTGGCCGCAAGTTTGCGTCGCACTCGAACTCCCGGCTCCCAATCTCTACGCGTGCCGCTCGCCGGCGTCGACGGCGCCATCTTCGAGCGCAGGTTCGGGAATGTCTCGATGACGAGGTCGCGAAACTCAAGTAAAGCTCCGACTTCATTCTGGAGTTCCTATTTATGAACAACAGTTTCTGTTCCTTTAAAATATTCTTCTTTTCTACCTGAATATATAGGACTCTTGGGCAAGTGCCTAATATACAACGCCAGACTGTATAGCATTGAGTGTAATTTATTTTATACTAGCAGCCCGGCTTCGCTTCGGTTTCAGTCGTCTTGCCTGCGTAGTTCCCGTTCCCGTGGTAATACCGGGATAAAATATAGCCTATGTAACTCCCTGATATTATAGCTTTTCATTGGTGAAAGACTTTTTGAAATCTGTCCAGCCGTTTTGAAGATTACCCGGAACAGACAGACAAAAAAAAATATTAAGTGTGTTTTAGGCATATGTATAGTGCAAATAACCGCGTGAGCATGAAAAAAGTCTATTATTTTGACATTACAGACACTCCAATTTTATTTATTGGTATAGATAGTTTGGTGAAAAATTGTCTCCATGACCGCGTGGATAAATAATAGGGTTATGCATGTCTTAAAAACCCTGTGAATATCTTATTAGATATAGAAAGGACAGCTTTTAAGGAATAAATAGGGTATACCAACAGTTTGCACCCATTAATTATCAGTTAGTAACAAAGTCGAATAGCATCGTAAGTTGCTATAAAAATTACTCCACATAAACTAAATATATATAAATACCACGGGTAATATACATATATTTCCCGTATGTAAATGTTAAAAGGACGTAATTATATTGACAAACAGCAGAGCGTGAACTTGTAGCCATAATTTCAGTACAGTTTGAGAAGGCGTTAACACTCTTTTGTGAAGAAAATTATCTGGTATACATATACCCATATGCATCAAATCATCACTCTTTGATTTCTGTAGATTTGATATAAACAATGTGTTATACGAACATGGCAATCGAGCCCTTTGTTTGTGCAATGGACATGGAGCAATGACAGCATGCTTTAAACATGCGATAGCAGTTTCTTAGAAATCAAGATACTGAACTCGAGATATTGCTAGATCATTTGTTTTTCTGCATGTTATGATCAACTGCAGTGATTTCTGTCGTGTAATATCTGGAACAAACTGTGTACGACTTATCCGAGTGATTTAATATAACTATGTATAACTTTTTTAGCTGTATAAAAAGAATTATAATCAAGGAGGCTTAGTTTGGCAGAGAAATTTTATCCTAAGACCAGGTTTTATGTTTGTTTAATTCTTCTGAGGCTTTGGCCCTCCAACTTTAGGCAAATGCACCTTCAGTTGTACAAAATCTTCTCCTTCGATTTTATATTCACTTAAATTGCCAAAATCACGCCGATTTCGTTAAACTCTGGTCATGCCGAATATCATCAGAGTCGGATTATCAGGTTGAGAGAATGGAGAGTGAATGAGTGTCCAAGAGAAACGGTTACTTCATATCATTAGACAGATCGAAAACCGTTCTGCTACACTTAATACTCGATGTTTACAAAACATTGTTAAGTATAAGGTATAGTGTTTCCTCACCTGTAGAGCGACGAGGGACTTAGCCTGCTCCGAGATGAGGTAATGGAATGGTCCGGGCGGCGAGCGCAGTTGGAGACACTCCATGCCCGAACCACCCGACCCGCCGCTGGCGCTGTCTGCGCCTCCTGTCTGGAAATAATAAACAAAACTCATTAACAAACTTCCTTGTTAGATTATTTATCATCATCATCATCTCAACCTACATAAGTCCCACTGTTGGGTTCGGGTCTCCTCCATAATGTCAGTGAAATTGACCTACTATACCTCGCTGATCAGAGGTGTTGGTATAGTTTTCCTTCTCTTGCATCAATGTTATCAGCACAACATACCCCTTAGTCTTCTTTTACAACATCCACAGGCAAGAGAGGGGGTGGTAAATTGTATTCTTGCTCCGTCACCAGACGGACGAAAATTTATATGTGAATATTTTATATTTAAATAAATTTGGCACTTCCATTTTCCCTGCTAATAGTAGTAGGTCGTATATAAGCTGAAGAAGTCGTTTACTCTTATTACTTCAATAAAACTGAAGGGTTTGTTTGCTCCGCACCAAAGTCAAGGAATCGATATCGGTGGCCTATTCAATTAGATGTAAGGAGTAACACAGCAGGTTATGGACGCATACGCCGCCCTTCCATCTTCCCGGTTTTATAGGGTATGAATAAACAACCATAACTTGTAAGAAAAGAAGGGTGTGTTTGTTTGAAAATCAATAGCTATACTGATAATGTTTTTATATTATATACACTACAGCCTAAAACCCGATAGGAAACCTGCCTCCTTCAAACAGCGTAGTGATAATAAATGTTAAAAATATGACAAAATGTAGTATAATGATGGAATACCGACGCTGCGTGAAGTATCTGCGGAACTGTCAATTGAAAATTAAAAGCGTGTAAAACTGCGCTTAGTACTTTTGAATTCACACTAACTAAAAAAATAAATAACACGTGCATAGCCCAGTATGGCTTAATATTTTTTTCTAGTGCTGTTGTTGGCAAACGAGCAAACAGCACACTTGATGATAGGTGATTTTGCTACATTTGCTAGGCCTCTACCTACCGTGAAGAAATTAAAGGGAGTGTGAATGCGTGCAATGAGGTTCGATGATAGTAAAGGTAACACCAAAACTTACTACACACAAACACCCTCAAAAATTTGGCCTTCCGGCTCTCGCGCTCACCAAACGAAGTTAAGTAACTAACTAACGAAGTAAATATTTGCAGTAACAAATTGCTACTACTCAGATGTCGAATTTCTGCGAGAATGTGATACTACCTCGGACGGACCGGCCCAGGGCTGTAGACAGACGATTGTCGGCAGTGTGGTCCTACCACAGAAAATACACATGCAGTGAACATGAACATAATATGCAATCGAAGCTACATAGTTATAACGATTTGATGAATAGTTGTAAATAAAAGGATTTTTAAACGGCACTTATGTTAATGACGTCGGCCCTTCCACCGTAAAATTGCGTTACGACCGAGTGCTCTCCCGGATACAACGTCCACAATCCACCTCCCCGATTTCCTCAACTATTGTGCTTGCTGTGTTGCATTATAAAAACAAACCTATTGCTAAACAAATGGCTGGCACACACACAAAAAAATAACTTTTGCTAAACTTACGGCAACATTTTAAAGATTTCTGCAATAAAATTGTGAAGTAAAATAAGTATTCAGAATCCATCATCATTATAGTTGAAGACCTAGTTTAAAAACGTTTCGCAAACACAATTCAAAAGATGGTACTGGCACAGCCGGTACCAAGGATCAATGCAATTTATATTTCTATTGGCAATTTCAATCATTACGATGGCAAACTTGAGTCATAAGTTAAATTGCGTGTAGCAATATAAACAACATAAATGATTAATCCTTCCGGGCGCGGTGATGCAGTAAAAAAAAGATAATCCCTTCGTTATCCTCGACTAAGGAATCTAAACCGATTACGTTATTGCAAAAGAATATTCTCAAAAAAAAAAATGCTCTATACTAAGTTCTCTGATCGGAACGGTATAGTATAGATCGGAATGGTAGATCTTTGATCTTCCCATTGTGGAGGAAACCAGAGAACAATTGCGAAAATTAATATCCTAATAACAGATGATTAAGCTATCCACGAAAGCTTTCTTGAAGTTATGCATCAGGTTTTATGATTTAAGAGCGCAGTACGTTGTTTTTGTCTCTGAGTCTTGTTTTGTTCTTCTTCGACGTTTTGTTATACAGAAGTTTTGGAGTATATAAAATATGACGTTATTAGATAATATCTGCATCAGTAAATCACATAATCAATTTCATTATTATAATAATAGTTATAAATATAATAAATATATACCTGTAGGTTCAACAGCCGACACATTTTTATATACTTTACAATCAGTTCATAATTTAAATTAAATTAAAAAAATAGAATAAACTCGATCACTATCTGTTTCGTTTTTCACTATTGTTTCGTCAGACTGGCTTACTGCGTTGTTGTCAGCAACTTACGAATACCTTATCGGCTTGATAACAACAGATATAGCAAAAGAGAGGTTTATAGATGTCATTTTCTAAGTGCCGATAAATAATATTGATTGTCGATATCTTTTGTAAACTTGTAAAAATACCTTTATTATATTACAGCTACACCCAAATACTTTAGTCACTGCCAAATTGGTCACACCTATCATTGTCTCTGAGAACATAATCATATGTGACGTACATATTATGCCGTATTATTCGCCTAGTTCGTGAAGCATCCGCTGCCGCCCCCAGAGAGGCCAACCGCGTGAGAACGACGGCGTGGTAACACCAATGTTTTTTTTTCGGGCCGACCACTGACGTCATGTCACCCTGCTCCGGTGGTCGGCCCAATGACGAAGGCGACGTGTCGCAGGTGGATTACGTATGTGTGTGCTTACGCCCCTCTGTCGCCCCGGACGGAGTGGTGCGAGGAGTACGCCGACCGTAACCCACCCCCAAAAAAAAGCACCAATGTTTTTGCCAGAGCTTCGATTGAGATGTTACCTGAAAGCGTAATGCGTCGGGCTAGCAATCGAGATCAAGAAATCGGTATCAGTGGCCAGTTAAATGAAGATCGAGATGGGAGAGGATGTTGTGGGTCCGCAAGCCGCCCTTCCGTCGCCCCGGCCGCATTGAGCGTGGTGTGTCCAGATCATAGCGTACCCCAACAATAAAAATGTTTGTCGAGAATTTAGTAAAGCTAATAACTATAAGATAGTCGATAATACATTGTTATATTTATTTTTATATATTAGTTTTTATATATATAAGTTCATTTAATTTTATATATCCGAGGAGTGAGGAAGTACAATATTTCACCGTAATTTAGTTTCACGTGGGTGTCGTACAAATCGATGTAAAATAAAGTAATTAGCTCATAAGGGAACAAAAATGATAACTGTCGGGCTAGCATGGCTTCTTAGGTCAATTAAGTCTTCTATTGTTTATGATATTCGTGCTCACCAATGGAATAAATATAGGTTGTGATAAAGAAGAGTTTTATTTAAGTTTACGTGGGCTCACAATAAAGTAGTATATAATATAGTGACTGAGAAAAAAGGAGGGCATCTCTCAGTATCTACATAACAGGATTATTAAAATCCGTAATCTAAAACTGAAAACAAAAATGTTTTATTTCTTTGCAAATTAGGTTTCTCGGGACGGTACTGACCATTAGGACTTTGCTTATAAGCACTTGGCAACTGGATATTTTCTAGGAATGTGTTCACAGATGATAGCTCTGTCATCTGTGTGCGCTACACAGTATTGTCCTACGCGGGAATCGAACCCCTCCCCCAAGAGATCGGTACTTAGATGATCTGTGCGATTATAGATGGATGAAGTAGTTGGTTTAAAGTATGTAGTCGTAATTTCCATCCATCCATCAGCCTACGGACGTCCACTACTGGACATAGGCCTCCCCACAAGAATGCCACTCGGAACGGTCCTGCGCCACTTGCATCCAATGGTTTCCTGCGACTTTGAGAATATCGTCAGTCCACCTCAGTCAGTCAGTCAGTGGGGGGTCGTCCTACGCTGCGCTGTCCGATTCGTGGTCGCCACTCAAGAACCTTTCTTCCCCAACGGTTGTCGGTTCGACGAGCGATATGGCCTGCCCATTGCCATTTCAACGTGCTAATTCTGCGGGCTATGGCGGTTACACCCGTTCTTCTACGGATTTCCGTGTTCCGGATTTTATCACGTAGAGAAATACCGAGCATAGCCCTCTCCATAGCACGCTGAGCGACTTTGAGCTTTTTTATGAGGCCGACATTTAGAGACCACATTTCAGTGTCGTAAGTCATCGCTGGTAACACACACTGGTTATAAACCTTTATTTTCAGACACTGCGGAATATTGGACGAGAAGATCCTCTTAAGTTTCCCAAACGCTGCCTAGCCGAGTTGGATCTACCTAACTGGACTGCTTGTCCTAGGTAAACATAATGATCTACAACTTCGAGAATCGCATTCCCAACTAGGACCGGTACAGGAATGACATGGGCATTAGACATTACTTTCGTCTTGTCCATGTTCATTTGTAGACCCACTAGTTGAGATACTATGCTGAGGTCATTGAGCATAGTGCCAAGGTCCTCCTCCATGGATTCTGCCATGACTACGATGTCGTCAGCAAATCGAAGGTGAGTGATGTATTCGCCGTTGATGTTGATGCCGAGTCCGGTCCAGTCTAAGAGCTTGAAGACATCTTCCAGCGCAGTGGTGAACAGTTTCGGAGAGATGACGTCTCCCTGTCTCACACCTCTCTGCAACTGGATCGGTTTCGTACTCTTATTCTGGATGCGGACTGACATAGTGGCGTTTCTATACAAACACTTCAGCACTTCGATGTATCGATAGTCAATTTGGCACCGCTGAAGGGACTGCAGCACTGCCCAAGTTTCGACAGAATCAAAGGCTTTCTCATAGTCCACAAACGCTAGACACAGAGGCCGATTATACTCCTCGGTCTTCTGTATAATCTGGCGTAGCGTGTGGATGTGGTCTATGGTACTATAACCTCTTCGGAAGCCGGCTTGTTCGGGCGGCTGGAAGTCGTCGAGCTTGCACGCGAGTCGGTTCGTAATGACTCTTGAGAACAATTTGTAGACGTGGCTCAAGAATGATAGGTCTGTAATTCCTTAAGAGCGTTTTATCGCCCTTCTTGAAAAACAGCACCACCACACTCCTGGTCCACGACTCTGGAACGTCGCCCCCGAGAATGACAGAATTAAACAACTTCTGTAGGGCTTTTAGAACTGGCTTGCCGCCTGCCCTCAGGAGTTCCGTGGTAATTCCATCATCTCCCGGTGCCTTACCGTTCTTTAACTGTTTCAGAGCCATTCTGATCTCGTACAAGCTGAGTCGTAATTTATTATATGTCTATTTTTAGGTTAGGCAGAGAACCCTTCGTGATCCGTTTACGAAGGACTATGTGTCAATAGCACATATTGCAAGAACAGGAAAGCTATGTGGTTCTTTTGATGTCGTAAGTGACCATGGACAACGGAATCACTTTCCTTCATAATACGAAACTCGTTTACCAACTTTGATAAAAAAATAACCTTCAAGAAATCCACATGGTCACTGATTTCTATAATGAACTGTCAACTTCTACAGAATACGTACAATTTATTGTACCACTAATAGCGTAAATTACAATAATTAATAGGATCGATTCTCTAAATGTGAAAAGAACAGTAAGACAAAGGGAGGTGGGTGTATAATCCGACCTATTTTAGCTAAGAATAGCGTTCATTAATTTCCTGCATTCAAGTTCGGTAAGTCAAGTAATGATTTAATAGAAGATTTTTAATCTCACAAACTTGGATTGCAGAGACTGGAGAGCAAGGCAGAGGTGGCGACTTGTAGTGTTAAGAATATGTTAAAGTCCCACATTGCGCAAATATTAGTGTGATTTACAAAAACTTGTACTAAGAAAAGGAAAACTCTAACTAAAATCCTATACAAAACCGTCTTACCAGCTTGGTATAGAAGATATATGAATTGAGATTATGATTGGCTACCCGCATGGTTACAGGTTAAATGTGCAATGTGTTTACCACCCCTTAATTTCTTGCGGGAGTGGAAAAATTTACTCTAGGATGACCAAAATTGGAAGCAGTACTATGATCTATACCAACTATGATCACCAACTCGCCTAGCAAACATAGAGATTATGACTTATTCACAAGTATGGCTAGGTCCAGCAGCGGCTATTTGTAGGTTAACGGTCGAATGGATTGTTTTATAGCAATAATTGATTATTAATTTTGAGCTTTTTTATGTTGCAGTTGATATTATTGTCTTACATCCGATCGTCTCTAAAAGCACTCAGTGACGGCTTAAGATTCAGCGTCGCCATATGGCCAATTATCGTAATTATAATTAATCATCTAACTATCAAACAAATTCTTCGTCTCGTGTGCTATAGTCTCTTCAAGTAGTTTGGGAGTCCCATAAAATTTTTGAGCATATTATTTTGGTGTTTAGCCACTGAACGACGCTTTGTCGTACCTTATCGCGGATGGCGAATTATAATCGTACTCACCAACAACTCAAAATATACAATTCTCCCAATTTCATGAAATGAATAAGGTCAAAATTATTGCGATATACAGAGACAACAATGTGAAGCATTCCAAGAAATAATGTACATGTTTAGTAAAATGAATGATTAAGCAATACTTGCATTCAACTTTGTGTGAACTCATTAGAATTAATAAAAACAATCGTCAATCTTGCAATTAAGGGGCCAGTAAGTTTTAATAATTCTCCGTGTGGTGACGGAGTAAGAATACAATTCAACACCCTTTTTTAGTGCCCGTGCATGTCGTTAAAGACGACTAAGGAATTTGATATGCATATAACACCTATGCAAGAGGAGAAAAACTCGAAATAAAACCCTTTACCAACATGTCTGACCAGCATGGTATAGTAGGTCAATTTCCCTCGCATGGCGGAGGAGGCTCATGCCCAATTGTGGGACGTATATGAGCTGTGATGAAGTTTTAATCATTAGGATGGTACTAGTAGCGCTTTGCCCTTAGCTTCGCTTGCATTACAGTACTAGTACATATGTATGTGCCGTTGCATGTATTTATGTATCATTATAAAATGATACAGAAATACATGCAACGGCAACGTGTAAATAATTAAACGTACATTGGAATTAAACGTTGATGACGATTCTCGTCAAAATATAATAAGAGTAATAATTATTTACTTAATAGAATAAGAATTGTTCAAACATTTACTGCATGTATGTAGAATAACCTTTCTCGATAAACAGACTATGTAATACAATAATATTTGTTTCTAATACAAAATGTGCTAATGTTAACACGAGTTACAATGTGTGCAATAGGTTATTGGTTTTGTAATGAGAGATATTTGAAAAATGCCATTCAAAGATCGTAAAGGTTACGAAGAATTAAGAGTTAGAAAAGGGATCTATTTTTTGTCAAATGACTACTTAATGACTGAAAAGAATTTAAATAAAAAAAAATCATCAAATATTTTTTTAATTTTAAACTTAAATATAATCCACTCAACAACTGTTATTAATAAGTTTTATAAAAGGACTTTGAGCTCTTTTGCTCCATCGACTCTATACAGTTTAAAATTGAGTATTGCGAGTAGAAAATTTTGTTAATTTATAGTAATGTGAAAAAATGCAGCACTTTTAAAAGAAATACAATACAGTAAAAGAGTACCTTACAATTCAATTTACAATACAATGGAATACTATTTACCACCCGTCTTGACCGTGGGTATAAGTAAAGAGATATAATATCTATACCAGAGAAGGACAATTCTACATAGAACCTTATGCCAACATGTTTGACCAGCGCGGTATAGTAGGTCAATTGCAATTGTGGAGTACACCAGAGCCCAACAATGGGGCCCTAGCCGAGGCCGCGGGTGACTGGACCGGGGAGTTAGTCTATCACTCGCCGAGAGGCCGACCGCGTGAGGAAAGACCAACGTCCTCCCCGAGGGGGGGGACGTCGGTCGATGGGAGGGTACCCCACTAGCGGGTATTCCGTCGGGTCGACCATTGACGACAAGTAACCCTGCGCCGGTGGTCGGTCCAACGACGAAGGCGACGTGGTGTTCGGGTGGGTTCCGGTAGTGCGTGCTTACACCCCTCTGTCACACTGGACGGAGTGGTGCAAGAAGGGCGCCGAGCGCAACCCACCCCCAAAAAAAAGCCCAACAATGGGACTTATATTGGCTGTGATCATGATGGTGAAATCTTTACCTAATTAAATAATTGAAATTAATATATTATTTGCCCGTGTGTGGTCCGGAGTAAGAATACAATTCACTACTCCCTATCTTACTCGTGGATGTCGTAAAAGACGACTAAGGGATATAAGACGCATATAACAGCATAGATGATGCATAGAAGGAAAACTCGAAATAAAACCCTTTACCAACCTGTCTGACCTGTATTATGGAGGAGGCTCGAGCCCAGCAGTGGGACATATATGAATCGAAATGATGATAATGAATATATTTTTTATCAGTTCCTATAACTGCAGCGCAAACACCATTGAGTACGAGTCTTCTACACGATGGAACGAAAATTCACCTACCTAAAATAATATCACTTACTAATTTTTTACGACATCGGCGGTAAAAACTGCTGTGTGATGGGACCACATCCATCACCGTACGACAAGATTACATCGATCAATAACAACTAGATAACCATTTATGTTGCTTACTCAAATATTACACATACAAAACTATTTTACGGATTAGTGTCGCGTTTTATTTTATTTGGATCAACTAGTTGTTCAAAATAATCGCGCTATTAATCGTAAACGGGTCAAGTAATATACATTTGATTACATTGAATTACGCAGTATTCAAAAAGGAAAGTTTATACGCATTGTAAGAAATCGTTTCCGCTAGACATACGATTACGGTTTTGTATAATTCCTGGTCAATTAAATAAAAATAGTTACATCTTATCCACAATAAGAGTTCAAGTCGAGAAAGCGTGCTTTGATGGTAATGGCCAGGCTATGGTTTGTTGACAAACGACCACAACAATCGACGGAATTTTCATTCAATAACACTACATTTTATGGCGTCATAGTTTCACTTACCTTAGTATTGCGTCAACGCAAGGCCACCAGTAAACTTCAAAAACTAGCTGCGTGATATCATAATAATAATTCGCTAATGCGACATGACATTAAGCTGCTAGCAACTCGACGTGATTAGACGTTACAGCCGGATCTGTCGATTGTTTATTTTCATCCGACGCGACATAACAATATGCAAATTATGTACGCGTGCACATATACACATAATATAATGACGCTTTCATAAATATGGCTAATGATGAGTATGTAGATTGTGAGTAAGCGTTCAACGTGAATGTTTGCCCAATCAAATTTTCGACATCCCAGCGAAAGATTTCTCCTATAGTCTCGTTGCATAACTCTCCTAGTATTTATTATTGCCATATTAAGTTCGACTTTCTAGTATTACCATATCCTGCAGAATATATGTATATATTTTTTGCAATTGTCGAATATTTGTTTGTCAAAGATTAAACGATATTCTATCATCGGTCTAAATATACGTATGTATATTTGCAGAAGTTGATTAACTTGAAGTTGATTAACCTGGGTGTTCATGACAGTACGATACTTTTACAGAAATATTAAACATTTAGTAGGTATGCCTCACAATATTGTTATATAGAGCAAGCGATAATTGGCAATTTAAGATATTATACGTACATAATCTTGGAAAATTATATGTGGCGGTGAGGTGAAACTTGAGATCTTCATCTATGTAAAGCTTTTTACGAGTTTCTTCACCGAGCTATCATCATCATCTTAACTCATATACGCCCCACTATTGGGATCGAACCTTCTCCGTAATGGGAGGGAAATTGACTTATACCATACCAGACTAGTCAGACGGGTTGGTATAGAGGGTATTATTTCGAGTTTTGATACTCTGCGAAACTGTAGCTGCTTGTTTATTAATCAACGCAGATTATGTAAGATTAAACATCAAAACTGACCTACCGTATCGAATGTCGTCGGTTCGATTCACAAGTCAAAGTGTACAATGTGTGCGTTAATTGGATGTTTTTAAAAAAGTATTTATGACTAATTTCAAAAAACATCTTTTTCAAAAAGTCCAATAACTTGAGAAATAAAGATAATTATGACACATCGTAAGTCTTTCAAATCTATAATATTTTAACGGGAGAAGAGAAACAATCAGCCAATGGTCAAAGTACAACTGTGATGATTTATAGATCATTTCTCAAAACATATACATAGATCTCTTTCTTGGCCACCACAGTGGGAGAACAATTGTCGTACTTTATATACTACAAGGGCCATATGAATCTATTTCGAGTTGCCCATCTCTTACAGTGATTAAAAACCAGTACCTACATCAGCACGCAAATAAAATTTATGCAGTAGATAGTGCTTATTTTTTAATTGTCATTATTATGACTGATTAAATAAAGTACGATACAGAATACACGAAAGTGAAATTATCGTATCGTGTTACAGCGACTATTAATGTTGTTATAAATACGTGTTTTATACACTTGTATGTGATAACGACTACGCGATAGATCACGTTCGCCAAAAGTATAAAGAAGAAATACTGGTATAGGCTACTTTCACAATACCTAAAAATATTGCAGTATCCTTTCCTGTTGTTAAAGACTCTATTATAAACACAGACGCTGCGTACGTAAGTGTAAGTCATTAGGATGAAAGATAATTATTTTTTGCAAAAAACCGCCTTAAATAATGTAGATAATGGTTTTAGATTTTTGTTGATTTTTCAAAAACCGCTTGTCCGATTTCGATAAAATTTTCATGGGACCATTTGGGAAATATACCCTTTCCAACAAAAAAATAATCATCAAAATAGGTTCATGAACCACGAAGTTATCCGAGAACAAACATAAAAAAGCATATATACGGTCGAATTGAGAAACCTCCTTTTTTGAAGTCGAGTCGGTTAAAAAGAAAATAAAAATATTGAACAAAACTGATATTGGATGAATTGATTGATCATTCATTAGAGTTTCATATACCTAACACTTTAATGAAAATCTCAAAAGACTACGTATCCGTTATAAAAAATGCATTTTTTTATCTATACAGGTATATATTAGAGAGGAGGGTTTTGCGAGCGATATATTGACTCATCACCATATCTCTGGAACCATAGCCGTACAGAGTTGAAATTTGGCACAAATATTCTTTTCGTCGAGTAGAGGTCAGCTAAGAGCAGATTTGCCGAAATTCCACCTGCAAGAGGTGTTGCGGGGGCGTTAATAATAATATACATATAAAGGAACAGGGTGAGCCGAAACTACTGAAGCTAGAAAAATTAAATTTAGACCGTAGTTTCATTTTGTGACGTAGGCACCCACTAAGATTTTTTGAAATTCCACCCCTGAGGGGGTGAAACGCAACGGTAAAGTCTGTATGGAAAGAAAAAAATCTTTAGCTACTATCTTCAGATTAAGCACAAACACTCTTTAATAAAAATAAATAAACACGTGTTTCAGCGTTTGTCCATTTTCATCCTCTAAGGGTGTAAAATAGGAGGTAAGATATCAGTTTACTGACTTATCACAGTGCCGAAACTACTGAAGCCAGAAACGTGAAATTTTGACATTAATTTCTTTGCGTGACGTAGAAAGCCACGAAGAAAGTGTTTTTTGAAATTCAATACCTAGGGCGTAAACCGCAGTAACAAATTTTGTATAAGGAGAAAAAAAAATCTACATCGATTTTCTTCAAATTCTCCAAAAATACTCTTTAGTAAAAATAAATAAACACATGTTCCAGCATTTTTTAATTTTCACCCTCTAAGGGTTTCACCCTCTACACTAATATTATAAAGAGGAAACGTTCCTTACGAATAAACTCAAAAACTCCTGGACGGCTTTCGATAATTCTTTCACCATTAGAATGTTACAGTATCCCTGAGTAACATAAGCTATATTTTATCCCAGTATACACACGGGAACGGAAACTACGCGAGTAAGGCGACTGAAACCGAAGCGAAGCGAGGGCGGATTGCTAGTATATTAATATTATAAAGGTTAAAAAGATAATTATTTTATCCTTAATTTTTTTTCAGTCCGTGTATTGTCATCTCCCATGGACTAGCACTAGCTACACATTAATTAGGAAGTTAGGCGACTTTATCACGCCGGCTAGATGGATTGAATTGACATATGTCAATTTGTTCGATTATTTTTTTTCTCGTGTAGACAATATGGCGATCTATTCAATATTTTTTCTCTTATAGTAAATCTATCTACATACGCCAGTTCAAAAGGAAGGAAAGAGAGGGGGCTTAATAAATTCTTTAATTCCTATAGTTATAAAGTATTCTTTGTTAATATGGTACGTGTTTACGCTATTTTTCTGTCGCAAACTGATAAATTCAAGTTGCTGTTGCAGGCGTGAGCACGTCAATAGCGATAACATAAATTCAGCTTACGAAAATGAATCTCCTACGATCTCGCATACCCTCACTTTGAGAAACGCTGTATCACTAAATAATTCACTATCTATGTAAAACAACTGAAATTACAGATATGTACATTATCTTTACTAATTGTTACTGAGGTTAACGTGTATTTATTTGCTTAGAATCATTATTTCCGTGGGCATACTTATGTAGCAAGCTGTAATAGTATAATCAGGATCAATTAAAATAAATGTAATTATTATATACAAGATAGTTACATGAGAATAGGGACAAGGATCGCTCTGGAGTCTAAACAATGAACCGGAACATATAAAATATCCGGTCATTATTATATTAGGTAACTGTCATTACGACATTTCCCGCGCGTATAATATCACCACAGAAGACCATAATATTAAAGCGTTAAGAATATAATTTTGAAATGTTGTTTTGCTTTCCTTTTGACAATATGTGAGAGATTTACAATCAAGCTAGCTTATAGTTTTACTAACACCGTGAGAAAATGTGCGAGAGCTAATTATATTTATGTAAGTTTTGCTAGACTTTAAAATGTCTTTAGATAGAAAGTTTATTCGAAATGTTATTTATAAACGGGTATTAACAAAGTTATAGCTGTTTAATTGTGTATGAAAGAGACATTCCATATTGTGAATGTATCCATTCTCGGTACGTTTACTTTGCCTAAGGCGAAAAGAATGTTGTTTAATTAGAAAGATTAACAACAGTGGTACATTTGGGCATTCTCAGTCCGTGGAAATTGTATGTTCTAATTTTATTAACACAAACCCGGCACTTTAAGACAGTGGTTTATTTCTTCACTATTTTCACGGTAAATATTAACTATTCGCGCATTTAATATTGCCAAGCGTCCGACGTTGTTCATTTCGCTTTGTTTTTGAAACTAATTAATTTTGTTTTGTGCCAATCGAAATTATACGGTACACTGATTACGGACATACCCTTCAACTTTCGATAGATAAAGTTATAATGTCATTTTTGAAGTTTTGAATATGTATTCTTTCAGCAATTTAAATACAATACAATGAATTTGTGTCTTGAAGGCTGTTATGGAGTAATGACAGTTTCAAATATAATGTTTCATTATCCTTGCTTTCACCAAGGAGGAGGAGAAATCACCAAGAGAATGGGCAACAGTTTCTTGGATCACTTACAACAATGAGGGAACATGAAGATAGATAGCCAAACCACTTGCAAGGCTGGCAATTGTGGCGCTATAAAACCTAAATAAGCTTATAATTAGCAGTTCACACACGCAGAGTTCACTGGTTCATTCTTATAAGAATCAAAAACAATGCTGAATTAACACACAGTTGCATAATCATAATATTAGGAAATTAAAACTCATGATAGAAACATGTTGCTACTAATTTGAAATTGCTCCTTGATCAATATTTATGGCCTTATGTTTAATCTTTGCGCCGTGACGTCCGTTTGGGATGTGTGTACTATGTAATTTCGATGTAACTATTGAAAGAATTCAAGCAACTGCAAAGTCCCGATTTACTAACACATTGTCACACTCTAATTTTTTTTTCTTTTATGAGTTCGTAATCTTTACTAGGTATAATCTTAGGCTAGCTGCATTAGCTGGTTGGATTTTTGTTCATCGGACCAGTTATAATCAATGGTAAGCAGGCATTTTGTTCAGTTATGCCTTACAACTACTGGTGAAACTCTCAAAAGGGAATCGTAGATATTATATGAAGTTTGTTAGATTTAGTTCAATTTGGCTACACCTACATAAGTATCTCTAGCTCTAAGACTAAAAATCAACATCATCCTTTATAAGTAAAATATTTTTTACGGATTTTATCGTTTTTCGTATTTGATATTTGATTTCCCGACGCTTCGAACACTTTTCAGCGTTCATGGCTACGGGCGGACTAGTCCGCTAACTGAACGCTGAAAAGTGTAAAAATATTTTTATTTATAATATCTAATACTCACGTAAACATCAAAAATCATTATTACCCCCCTAATCTTATACCAAATTAAATAAGTTCTACAGAACAATATGCAGTTAACAAGTTTACTCCAGTGAATAAGTCCACCATATGTCAATGAAGTTTAAAAAAAATATCAAGAATAGACAAAAGTTTGTTATGAAATTTGAAATTTTCTAGATGATAATACAGACTGGTTATGAGCAGCTAAGCATTAAGCAGTTTCTTACGTTTTCCAATTTTTTTTAGTTTTATGGCGCTTATTCTGATTGTTGTCTTAACTCAGTGCATTTTATCATTAATGTGCATAACAAATTTATGTTTTTATTAATTTAATGTTTTGATTGGTCTGCTCATATAACTTATAGTTTGGTCATGCTGACAGAAAGGTATCGGCAACCGATGGATCGGTGCAGCGAAAAAAAAATTTCATTTGAGAAAAAAGAAAATACATAACCAACTTGGTTATTTTTATTTTCAAAGATATTTACTAAACTATGTGATACAATTTTATACATTTTAAATAAGCATGTATATCATACAATATTATTTAAATGAAGTAGGTAATTTAAATAATAAAACTAGCCCCGCTAAATTTCATGCCAGATTTACTAAGTTGCGGCTGCGTTTCGATCCGTTGGATCGAGGTGGAATGGAGATTATTTTAATTAATTTAACTAACCAAATTTTAAAATTGACATCATGACAACGTGCCCTCGCAGCGTTAATACATAATAAATGATTTGAATGCCTAAAGTGTTAGCTAATGCTTATATCTGTTACGTGATTCTTGGACTCTACTGCGAGCACTTCCGAACTGTAAAACGATGTCACAATGACCGTAAAATCTTAATGTTACTTATTTTAGACGCTGAAATGACATATTATTTACGTTAATTTCTATAGTTTTTTGATTACTTGACAGTTTTGTTTTTAATGTGAACGATAATATCAGTGCCTCACTAGATGGTAACTAAATAAGAACATTTACATACAGACAGAAAGTCACTACTACCAAAAACACCCTCAACTGTGGACGACTAGTGTGTGATCATGATAAAAATAGATGCATGCATAAAAATAATTTAATTTCTCAAGCAACGTTGTGTAATTATATCTACCTTCATCATCATCACAGTTCATATACTTGCCATTATTTGGCTCGAGCCTCCTCCATAATAATAATAGGAGGGAATTGACCTACTATACCATGCTGCAAGAATAGTAAAAGGAGTTCTCCTTGAAATCGATCGCAGCGCCACCTAATGGGTCCAATTGTGAATCTAAACCTCTCGAGTCCCCTTGAACACACATAAAAAATTACATCAACATCGGTCCAGCCGTTTAGGAGGAGTTCAGTGATATATACACGTACATGACGAATATATTTATTTTATTTTAACATTTATTAATGAGGTTAAATTTTAATCATTCAAATAACTATTTTTTTAATGATTATCTCACGTTTAGTCTAAAGAGGCAGGCGGCACGCGAAATATGTATAACTTTCTTATAATATAAACTTGGTGTAGCCAAAACGATAGGGAGCTTAATATTTATAATTTGCATGACAATACAATACGAAAGTTATACAATGTACGGCAAAGTTTACTTAAGGTGTGACAAGTATTTGCACCTGGGCAAACATCGCAACGCATGTCGACCTAACGACAGTACTTGCGAAATATAACACATGAAATGGTAATAATTATATGCAACTGATAGTGCAAATAAGTGTGCAACAATTAGGCAATACTGTATGTGTAATTGTCACAATGTTTATCTACTAAACAAATATGTAGCATTTAGAAAGAATACGCATTGGTAACATTTTTCAATAGAAGCAAATATTTCACCAATAGCTGTCCGTTTCAAAACAAACTAAGAATATACATAATAATATATATATAACTTTTATATATAACTTTTTTATATATACATAACTTTTTTATGTATACCTAGTGAATAAATAAATGGCTCGTGAAGCACTACTAAATTAACAGACGCAAATTTACTGTTAGACTTGGAATCGATGTTTAATGAAGGAACACAAAGAATTCGCTCGAGTCGAAATACAATATCAATACTCGACATATAAAAATGGTCCAACCATTATGGCGTTTGTGGTGCAAGATGAATTCCTAAAGGATCGTACTAAACGAATACGAGAATAGCTCTTTGAAATCGTACCACGTGCATTAAATATTGGATATTACAACTATGGGTTCGTTACAATCTCACGAGTAAGTCATCTATACCAATCTATACCAATAAATAAAATTGGAGTGTCTGTTTGTAATGTCAAAATAATAGGCTTTTTTCATGCTCACACAGTTATTTGCACGACACCTATGCCTAAAATAGCAATTAAAAAATTTTTGTCTGTCTGTTTGTTCCGGGTAATCTTCAAAACGGCTGGACCGATTTCAAAAATTCTTTCACCAATGGAAAGCTATAATATCAGGGCGTAAACTAGGCTATATTTTATACCGGTATTCTCACGGGAACGGGAACTACGCGGGTAAAACGACTATAACCTATAACCAAAGCGAAGCGAGGGCGGATTGCTAGTAAATAATAAATATGGGTTCGTTACAATCTCACGAGTAAGTCATCTATACCAATAAATCTATACCAATAAATAAAATTGGAGTGTCTGTTTGTAATGTCAAAATAATAGGCTGTTTTCATGCTCACACTGTTATTTGCACGACACCTATGCCTAAAATAGCAATTAAAATTTTTTGTCTGTCTGTCTGTTTGTTCCAGGTAATCTTCAAAACGGCTGGACCGATTTCAAAAATTCTTTCACCAATGGAAAGCTATAATATCAGGGCGTAAACTAGGCTATATTTTATCCCAGTATTCCCACGGGAACGGGAACTACGCGGGTAAAACGACTATAACCTATAACCGAAGCGAAGCGCGGGCGGATTGCTAGTATTATATAAATTTAACATATTATGCAAAGCAATCGACAATGTTATTGATACAAAAAAAAAGTCGCGCTAATTTACTGCGATCTTTATATATTGTATTTATTTCACCGCAATGTATTCAATATTTTTTTTTTATATTTCAATGCTTAAAGTTAAACTATTTCAGTGTCATACTGATTAACACACTGGCAAATATGGTCACTGAAGCATGGTTTTACGTTGAATTATGTTTCGCAAAAAAATATAATAGCCCGCTATTAACGTCCCATTTATATATGCAAAAGTAAAACAGATGTATGTACGTTCCTAAATACGTACACATACAAATTATATACACATATAAACTTAAGGATTAGCATGCACTGAATTGGCAATGGACATGGCATATAGTTTGAGAAACTGATACGTGCTGGGGAAGATAGACAAGGTAGTTTAAGATGGACTGTGACTTCATATGGATAGGTCACTAGCTGGAAGACGTAGGGGCTATTGGATGCACGCAGTACGAGACACAGCTATGTGGTGTCTTTTGAGTCGTCAACGTGAAGACGTCAACAGCAAATTGGTCAGGATGATGATGATGATAAGAACTTAAAGCGTTCATTGTTTTATATTCCTGACGCTGCCGGCTATCGCGAGGGCGATGGTCGACAGCGTCGGAAATTGGGACGCGGTCGCAGCCTTCTGCGATACAGTGATCTCGCGGAAGGAGGCGGCGGATCGCCTGCGTGAGGAGCGCAGCCTCGACGAGGCCGCGGGTGACGTGACCGGGTATTAGTCCGTCACCCACCGAGAGACCGACCGCGTGAGGAAAGACCGACGTCCTCCCCGAGGGGGGGACGTCGGTCGATGGGAGGGTACCCCAATAGGGGGTATTCCGTCGGGCCGACCACTGATGTCAAGTAACCCTGCTCCGGTGGTCGGCCCAACGACGAAGGCGACGTGGTTTTCGGGTGGGTTGCGGGAGTTGCGTGCTTAAGCCCCTCTGTCGCCCCGGACGGAGTGCTGCGGAGGCGCGCCGACCGCAGCCCACCAACAAAAAAAAATTGTTTTATATTAAGTCCAACACTTTTAGACATAAAATAGTTTATTTCAGGATTGAAGTAAAAGATATTTCAGCTACACGTAAAACGAACAATCTATACATTATTTGAAAACTATTAGACTATTTTCAGATTTCCGTAAACAGTTTTGAATTAATAACCTTGCAATATTCAAATTAAATGAAATCTTAAGTTATTTATTTACATATAATTTCTAACAGTGAAACTTATATTCCTTCATTACACGCAAAGTGGCGATAACATAATTATATTGTAGCTGACTTAGTACTTACTATAAGCCACCTTTATAAGAAACTAGCTTCTGCTCGCGACTTCGTTCGTGTGGTATAGATACTTTGAGCTAACGCTAACTTTAACCTAAGACTGTTTACGTAGAAGGTGAAAATATTTTTTAATTATACGATTCTGTCACACATGATTTGTAGGAAAATTTTGCCCTTTACGCAGCGGATGCTCTCAAAAGAAAAAAAAAACAAACCCCGATTTTGAAACATTCTTCATTAGAGCTACGCTCCTGTTGGTCTTAGCATGATAATATACATATAGCTTATAGCCTTCCTCGATAAATGGGCTATCTAAAGAATATTTCGTATCGGACCAGTAGTTCCTGAGATTAGCGCGTTCAAACAAACTCTTCAGCTTTATATATTAAATATAGAAGTATATATACAGATACGATATATTAGATAGTTATATATGTACAGTAATATCAAGATATTTTTTGACGAAAACAATGACTCATCGCATAAAAACCAGAAGTATAACATATCTTGCGTGTGTATCTTGAATTATGTTACAACATATTATTAACAATGCGTTAATAATATAAGTCGTTAAAATAACCAGTGTAAAAAATAGATGAGGGTATGATAAGTGACCGCAAGAACAAAACTATAAAAAATAATGGAGTTACAAGCAGCAAAAAAGGTTGTATTCAAATTGCTAAACATTGTTCTAGTTAGAGGGCAAAGACTTCCAAAAACTTCATTTTTGAACTTAGGTTATGGTAAAGCAATTTGTCTTTTGAATATAATATCTATATTTAGTTAGGGTATCTTGTCAGTAATTCTAACACATTAAGCGTAGGAAATGTGACAACTACTTTCGAAAATGGTAGAAAGCAGCATCATTATGACGACAACGAAGCTAAACAAGAAATTTGTTCATAAAAGGAGGCATGTGAACATGGCACATAGGAACATTTAGAGAAATCATTGAAATCATATGTCTTGTGTATGATTTCGGTAAGGTAAAAGAAATATATTCTTCAGATCAGTGGGCAGTGACTTTGGAAACCAATTCTAATTTCGAATCCGATTTAATTCCTATCTCACTAAACTTATATTTCGTACTCTTAAACAAAATCGAGAATGAATTCTCCGCGTTTGCCGTTGTTATTTTCACAAAATGTGCCGTATTTTCTTACTTTAAATTAATAACGTTACCGAACTCGATCACCACAAAGACGCTTTCTTGAAATTGTGCAACATTATCGATTTTAAACTACGTAAAAATCACGTCGGAATTGCATATATTTGACTTAATAGACGAGAGCCGAATTCATTTAGTTTAAAAAAATCTACCGAATTTGATTCCAATCGTGCGCTAGTGTCCCTTTCAAGACTACCAAATTTGCTCGAGCTGCGATTGGATTTAAGATTAGGATACTAGAATTTTGATTAAGTTCTAGACCGGCACTGGCTATCTGAAGTCTGCTGTCCTTAGCTTACTGCTTATAGTATCACTGTAATTGCTTTAATTAAATTTTCATAAACTATGTAAAGAAATATCAAGTTTAAATTTTACTATAAGCACAAAATATCCTAAATAGATCAAATTTGGTCTACATACAGCGTTTAATCTTGCTAAGAAAAATAAAAGCACAGACGTTTTCAAACGGTGTAAAGTGATTTATTTCTCACCGTAGAGTCACGAATATCAGACTATTCGATGTAGTGTTTCTTTTTGTGATTCAAATAATTGAAAAGACTTGCATGGCAGTTTTGTATAGTATTTTATATCTAGACCAACAGCAGTGTGTCAAGTAAAGCGCGCGTCGAATGTATATTTACACGAACATTTTCGAATCACTTTTGACCCCTTCATAACTCAAACCCTAATCAATATAAACACATCAAACCTATATTTAGTGCAGTATTAAAATAATAACTTGAATATAACATAAGTTGTTTAGCTAAATATAAAATAACTAGTAACTGAATACTACTACTATTATTAAACTTCAATATTTGTTAAGGTTTGATAGATCATAAGTTAATTCCTCTATGTAAATAATTTTACAATTACATTAGAATTTATAACTAACATCTATGTGCGCTGATATTATATAGAATAGTATTATAGTATGTTGTATTGCCCGCCTTGGGAAGGATTAAGAATATAATCAGTCATCTCCCCCTTACCTTTGCGAAGAAGATGTAAAAATCTGCTGGAGGATCATCATAATAAAGAACAGCAACACTCTCCTGAGAAACTTACAACACCAATTCTGATCGTTTACCGGCTAAGTAAGGTGATTATGGCATTACCCTCTAATTTCCCTTACTTTTTCTCTACTCCTAACCGCCCAGATGCAAAAATTGGCTAAGTGATTATGCCGCTTGTCAAGCGTAGCAATTTTAGTACTAAGGGGGGCCTCTTGGAGACGCCTATTTCCAACAGTGGACGTTAATCGACTAAATGGATGGATATTTTACTTTAACTTGGACATGTAAAAGACGTTGACGAAGCAAGTGCACAAAGCAAATGTGAGTGGGGCGATTACAAAGGGAAAAAAAAGATCGTAGGTACGTTTCTGCATCAAATTGAAGGCCTGCTAGAGAAAGGTCGTATTAAGAGTACGTGCAACCCCATAAAGCATATTTAAAGCCTATGATGAGTGTGAATAAAGAGATGGAGATATGCCAGGATCGTGGTTGTTGGCAAACTATAGTCTCCGCTTCTGAGAGACGGGTGTGATCCTATGGATGTATGAATGTTTTACTTTAAACTAACAAATTATGCATCACGGCAACAAATTTTTAAATACACCAACTATTTTCGTGGATTTATAGAGCACAAATTACGCGGGCCTATTGAGTACAAATGTGTCTGATCTCAACATCATAACTACACTTACTCTTACAGTAAACATGATAGATATCAAGATAACACGAAGTGTGATAGATGGCTAATCTATTTATATCTACAAGACTGACAATATTGTGCTAGGAACACAAGAATAATTTGCTTTTGCCGTCAGCCACAGAAGCGCAAAAATGCGCCCCGCTATTACTGCTGGGTCTCTTGTCTATATCCCTGTTTATTAACGTCCTTACTACTCCGTATTTCAATGATGATAGGGACGTTAATAAACAGGGATATAGACAAGAGCCAGCAGTAATAGCGGAGCGCATTTTTTCTTCCCCGATGAATATGCTTGTGATTTGGTCACTATTATTTTTAGTTGATTCGGAATTGTATATATAAATGTTTTTGCGACGTTGGTTGAAGGATTCCACGTGTTCTGTTGCATCTTGTTTCCAAGTAATCAAACGTAGCTGCAGTTATCTTTCGCCAAGTTTGTGGACATGTGCCGTTTGTTGTTCTGATGTCGAAAAACGTTAGTTTATTATAAATCTGTTGCCGCGGCTAAGACGGACAAAATGTATACAGATTAAAGATTAAATATGTTCATCAAAACGTGAGTGTTCACAGTTCATGCAGTAGAAACGAACTGGAAAACTAATCATCTGCAGTGAAATTTCAATGATTTATAATAAAACAAAAACTACTTCGTTGTCATATAAATAACTAAAAATAAGACACTAGATATTATGATAATAGATATATTTTTAATAATGTATAAAATATAAATCCAAGGATTTGCAAAAAGGCAGGGCCACCTCTTGTCAACATGCCCTAGAATTGTAATACAAAAAGTAAATTCACGTACCCAATAAATAATCCTTGGTAACCCAGTTAATGGTCGATACAAGTATAACATTTACTAGAATAACCGTAACCGAATTAGTCGTTGGTAAACAGTTGACATTTGCAACAAATAAAAGAAGTAAGGAGCAACGTGATCCAATCAACCGTTGCATGCTTTCACTATCTTGCTTGATCCATTTCAGGGTTCGATTTTCGATATTAATCCTAAACAGTTAAGATTTCACTATCGATGGCAATATGGTGCTTATATTTTTTGTTACAAATAATGACGGCGCAGAAAGAGCTGCTTGAAATAATAAGGCGATAAAAAATGATGAAATTGGAATAAGATTTTTAAACGAACTCGTATAAACAGTTATTCGAAGATGTATTGATTCAATAGTTGTTATCAAACTAGTGCACCGCATAGAGAAACATCATTAAAATTTAATAGATTTTAAATAGTAAATGCCACTTCATATTAAAAAAGAAAGTTTAGCTTCTTTAAAAATAAGAAAACAATCTTAACCATTATTTAATAGATTTTCAGCATATACAATAATATACATAAATACGTAGACTTTAATAGACCAGTGTCTTTTATTTTTGAATATATTATTATGATATGAATATTTCCTTTTAGAAAGAATTTTGATGTAATAATGAATAGTTTAAATTTCATCATCACTAAATGTTTGTTATTTATAGACCAGCAGACCATTGCGTAAATGAATGAATGAAAAAGCATACATCAAATTATTATACATTTTAATTGTAATCCTGTCTAGTTTTAATATTACTTATGCAAATTATTTTAATATAAAATCTTTTAAAAGTTTTTACATCTATATCATTGGAGAAAGGATGATGTAATTTACCACAGGGAACAGTTTTCAAGGACTAGCATGCCGTATCAATATGAAATTATTTATGAATACCTAACACATACAAATATGATTATAGGTACCTAATTAAATGGATGTGTATACTAAATTATAATTACACATTTAACGTTTTAATTAAAATATGAATTCTTAATTACAATTGTATATCTCAAGAATTTAACAAGGCAAAAATAGCTATTGGAAAATTAATTTACACAGCGTTAGGTTCATCAAAACTAATGTTTTGTGTTACCTAATGATAACACTAAGCATTCATGGTTATGCGTGTAGTTTTTTTTTATCCAATAACAATTTTTCTGTTAGCTGATCATTATCATAATCATCATGATAATTATCATTCTGTTTATATCCCAAATTACTTGGGATTGACTTAATATGTAGTTTTCATAGTACATATTGCAAAAGTTTGGTAATAGAATTATGATTGGCCTGACTAACGTTAACCCTTGGGAATGTATGTATGTATGTAATTGTTGACCAGGCGGTATAATGCCGCAACATTATATTATGTATACAATAAAGTAAAATGTGTGTGATGACGGTCTGGACACACCTGCCCACTCCGTCCTGGGCGACGGAAGGGCGGCGTGCGGCCCCTATAACAGTTTAATGATAATTTAGTGGTAGTCGCTTTGTAGAAAAATAATATTTCGCCGCGACTGTTTGCATTAAAATGCCAACAATATAATAATGAATAGTGAAGACTAGGATATTGATTTGGCCTGCGTTGACCTCACTAAATATTGCAAAAGCACTCATTCATTGTGCTCGGTAACTTGAATACAAATTGTTCACAACTTCAGAAGCGATATATTTTTTCTGATATAAAATTAGCCTGAGTTACTCCTTATAACATTAACGACCATTCAATGAAAATCCCGATAAAATCGATAAATCGTTTTAAATATTAAACGAAAGAGATAATTTTATATAGAAATAACAAACGAACACGTATTTTTATTTATACTGTATATATAGATATAGAACATACATTTGATTAGTTGGAAACGAGGTATAACACGCATAAGGAAAAGGCCCGCATGCCAATGAACAGCGAAGCGTGATGCACCGCCCAAACAACCACAGCGCGTGAAACCAGATCGGTGCACCGCAACCATTGGAAAATTATAGCAATTGCATGTTAAGGGACCAATTTGTTAACGTATTTCCTTCGCGGATCTTATCGAATATTATATATGTACATAAAAGAAATCAAACGAACCCATGATAATATAGTGGTATTTTATTAATAGAAAAAGAATCTTGTCTTGAAATTTTCTACTTTATAATCCAAACATTTTTTGATTAATGGTAGGTAAAAGGTCCTAAAAACGCAAATACGACCAAAAATTTAATTGGAGCATATTAGAGGAAAGAAGGGTTCTATTTGTGCCTGAAATCGGGCGCTCCCTGGGGCGGGCCTCGGAAAGGGGTGAACGGAACTTGTACAGTTCAATCACGCGAATACAGATCTTTGTGCGTTCACTGTAAAGAAGGACCCATTTATAATAGTGCCTCAATTTCAAGGAGTAACTCTCCAAATCTCTTAGCATTAGGAATCTCAGCATTTTAATATCCAGCAAAATCCAGTTCTCTAACAGGACGTTGCTTGCATGACTAGAGTCATTTGCAAGTAAGCAAAATTGACCAGCTAAGCGTCCTTATTTTTTTTAATTACCCTATCATATCTTGTTAAAACAAAAGAGTGTAATCAATTATTTATATTTCAATGTCATTTAATATTCTTATTACTTTCTTTATCATCTTTGGCTTCTTTTACGATTACTTCATAATAAACTATTCTTTTAGAGGACGGCGATGTTCTGTTATATGCCTAAGAAATTAAATAAGGCTTGTTATTATATAGAAAATATTTGGAGGAACCGTAATACATATTTAAAACACTTTAATTAAAGCGCTTATTATTCTAGCACAGCGTGAATTCAGTGTTGCTTGTTAAAACTTTTTTTTTGTTAAAACTCAATTAATATAAAAAAAAATAGTAGTTTTCGTAGCAGAGTAAATTAATAGACAAATACATCAATATACTTAAACTTGAATTACTTACATTCTGATTAGATACAGACAGTAATTATATGTTTAAAAAATTGCAATATTGTTCCCATTCTTAAGATTGATACGAACGAGCACACTGTTACTGCACAATAATCACACGTAAGAACGATAACTCAATGAGAAAACAAGTAAGTTGTCAGTACACAAGTCACGTTTTTCACAAGTTATGCCAATCATATTAATAAATTGAACAATACTATTGGCACATATTGTTTTTTTAAGGTTTAATTTATAAAATTGCGAATTAAACTCACGGTTCACACAATAACGCAAGCCTTTGCAATGGCAACATTCAAATACATTCGTCAATTCACTAATCCTATTAGGCTATTTTCACATTGACACAGCTTCGGAAATTGATTTAATTAAGCGTTTTCTGTGTACACGTGTATATTTAATATGCTTCTACTAATTTGACATGTATGTTTGCATCTATGTGTCTGTCAATGTAGTGCAATTTTTCAGCATTTTAACAGACTTAAGACCTCTGGTGTATAATAGTATTATGAAAAGTATATATATATATATATCTTTGAGCGCATTCATTCCAAAACCTAACAGTCTATTTTCACAAAATCTTGTTATATTAGACTGTTTATACCTAAAGTTGCAACAAATAGTGACAAAGTGACTATAAATTAACATTTAACGCATTTAACGCAAATAGGACAAAATTTAGTAACAGTGGCACGTGTCTGTCAAGCGTCCTCAGCAATCGCCGTTGTCATAACAACTATTGAGATTATAAATTATTGAAATTGTCATTGAAATACAAATAATTACCATTGACGAATTTTATAAATAATACTGGGAATACCAGGATAAAATATTGCCTAGGTTACTCCCTGATATTATAGCTTTCCATTGGTGAAAGAATTTTTGAAATCGGTCCAGCCGTTTTGAAGATTACCCGGAACAAACAGACAGACAGACAGACAGACAAAAAAAATATAAAGTGTATTTTAGGCATATGTATAGTGCAAATAACCGTGTGAGCATGAAAAAAGTCCATTATTTTGACATTACAGATACTCCAATTTTATTTATTGATATAGATAACACGCAAGTAGGAAATCTATACAAATAAATAAAAATGAAGCTTCTGTTTATAATGTCAAAATAGTAGGTTTTTTCATGCCCAAACGGTTATGCTATAACTATCAGTCGCTGTCTATATAAGGAATAACTTAGGTTAGATTTGATCTCGGTATTCCCAACAGAACAGGAACTAAGCGGGCGAAACCACAGGACATTGCTAGTTTAATAAAAGATTGGAGGGGAAAGTTTCTCTTCCAAAGTGCAATATCTAAAAACAAACGTCAAACACACCTTTGTGACGACCAGGGTGTCTTAGTAGTGATGTTGGTCTTTAAATCTTTATGTCACTTCGATTTCTCAATGTCGCAAAACGCTATTGAGATGGTCAACGTTAGGGACTCCTTAACGAGATATTCTTAGAACAGTGAGCAAATGAAAATGCTTAGGACAGCGAACATAAATCAGATAACGCATGTAGGTTTGCTCCACCGATGAGATGACGACACTGCAAAAGACCTAGCGGCTTTTCGAATAGGCAATCTACTTAATATTACTAATGATCTCTTTCTAGAAATCAACGCTAGGTGGATGGATGGATGTAAGTCAAAATTAAGTGTATTTTACAGTTATAATACTTGTGTGATGCGTAAGAAAAACTAGTTTTATATAGGCAAAAGATGAATACAATTAAATGTAGGGGGACTAAGGTGTTCGACTCGCATTGTTGATTCGAAGTTAATCTAACTTATTCAACGCTCGACACGTCACGTACACAAAATGTACTGACATGTGCGCTTACACGTGGCTTTTACAGATAACGCGTAATCTAATTAGGAATAAACGTCGATAAACCTCACTCCAAATAAAGTAAAAGTACTTTAAAAGGTGATCTTGTATTGCAGGAGCTATTTTTATAAAGTACGATTGTGCTGTTATGTTTTTAATCCGTCACCACAGGTACTACTACTAATCACAGAGAGTAAGAATACAATCGTCATCATTGCTTCGTTTCCCATAGTTCGTAAAGGACTAGAAGATAATATCACTTTCAGTGATAGTATCTTCTAGTAGATCAATAGCCCCCTTACATTGGGCAGCAGACTCGAGCTCAGTAGCAGGGATCTATATGAGCTGAGACAATAATCATCATCAGATTATGTAAAGAAGTGTTTGTAAAGATCTGAATATATGTCATTATTCGTTAAATATTAAAATCAACTCATAACGTATAAAAAAGTCGCTTTCTAAGCATTCCAGGATTGCGATCCTTTCCAGGTCCCTCAATTGATCACTAGATTAATAAATAAGAGCTTAAAATATTTATTAATTTTAATTTATATTATTTAGGAAAGAAAAACATTGATTATAATAGCATTTATTGATTGGCTCGATCTAGTAGCAGAATCAAAAAAACATTTCGAGTTTTTGTATAATATTATTATTATAGATTTAATTTTAAACGAACAAAAACTACTTATAATAATGTTGATATTTAAATATTTTGGAGGAGTGTTTTTCAAACTTGTTCGCGACTTCTAGGTGTGTCGCCCAGACAGTGAGTCGTCAGGTAAAAAATACAAATATTTCTTGATACCACACTACAATAAAAAAATATTTCAGTGAGAAGGATAGGTTAATGTGACAAAAAATTATTAAAACATGATTCTATTTTTGAGATGTAAATAATCGTATATTTTTTACTTCCAACGCTCTTCATGTAACTTTATTATTTTAATCACGATAGCTTAAAAAACGGGCAAATTAATGTGGTCTTTGAAATCACTAGCCTTTGTTTATTAATGGCTTTAGGGGGTCGCGGCGGTACAAGGTTTTAACTTGTTAAACGGTCGTTTCGGTCGCCTATTCAAAAAAATTTAATAACACTACTTAAGAGAAACGTTTTATTTCGCAATGTTGAATGATAGAACATGCTATAGTACGTATATATGGCTAATAAATTAGTTGAATTGATACGTAGGATGTTTTGCCATACATGGAGAACATTTAGACTCATTCACGATTCATTGTTTCAAGCGGTTAGCGTGGGCGAACAATTGTTGCACCCACCCATCTAATTCTATGTGTGTAATGAATTGCAACGTACAAAGCAAGTTAATCGCCATTATTTTTTATGTTTACACAAGTATATATACATATGGAATAAAACTATTTTACGGATCTATACAAATATAAATGTATGTTTTTATTTGCCTGGTGTTTTGATCATTTTCTACTTATGGTCGCTCCTCACAAAGCAATAAGGTTAAAAAATATAAAATAATATTTTTATTGTAATTTTTAGTAACTGTACTTCGTTAGATGCAATGTTTATATCTGTATTAGCTGCATCGTGATTTCATAAGCGTCCTCTTCTTAAATCTAAAATATAAATAAATTTAAATGTATATCGGATTTGTTGAGATTATCGATCACTGGTACAGTGATGCTTTCATAAACTGTAATAGTATATGTTATGTACATTTTACTTGATCAACAGATAAGCATAAAATGAATTTTTCGAATACGACAACCAGCCCTGACATTACCGCTTGAAAATATATAGTATATATAGTTTTTTTATTAAAGATTTAATATACCTAACTAAAAACTTAGCATTGCCATATGTGAATACGTGGTCGTAACCCGTATATCTTTTCTCGCATCTACGATAGAAGTTCCGGTTCGCATACTGGTTGAATACCATAAACGGTTTTCCAATAAACAAATGTATAAAAAAGTCAACTTTGTGAATTTGATCACACATAAACATAAAAATGACATTAACGCCGCTAAAAACGAACAGCAGGTGTTCGTATAACTATCTGCGCCTAATGCCGCCCTAGCCGAGGCCGCGGGTGATCGGACCGGGGAATTGTCCGTCACCCGCGGAGAGGCTGACCGCGCGATGGCGACCGACGTCCTAGTACGTCGAGAGGTGAGAGGTTACCTGAAAGGGTATTTCGTCGGGCCGACCACTGATGACAAGTCACATCTGCTCCGGTGGTCGGCCCAACAACGAGGTGACGTGGATACGGGTGGGTCATGGGCCCGCGCGTCGTCCTTTCATCGCCTCGGACGGACTGGACCACGCGTGCGCTTACCATAGCCCACCCATAAAAAAAAGGTGTTCGTATAACTGTGTTTTAGGTTCTAAGAATATCAAACCCATTCATCATTATTGTCTTCTCAGGTCATGGACTGATAATGTTATAATCACCATGCTTGGCTTATATCGGCGATCGCAGCTGGTGTAGTAAGTTTCTTAAGAAAATGGTGGTGCCCATCCCTCTTGTATTCATCTGGTTTTTAAGACTAATGGAAAAGTAACTTGGTTGGTATCACATCGTATTCTTAGCTTAGTATAGTCGAAACGAATTTCAAATCATGTTGGTTTCCTGGCGTCTATTAACTGAACCATAAATATGTCAAAGTCTACAACAAAATTCGACAATGAACGTTTCGTATCGAAAAATACGCGGCAATCGTCGTCCAAAGTCTACCACTAAAATATTTCAGTTACGATGCCTTTTGTTTTGAATATATATTTATTCGTTTGAGCGCATCGTAAGCTATTCTGTCAAATCGGTAGTGTCAAATTGATCGTCCAATATGAAACATGTGGAAGGGCAGGCTTTATCAAATTCGATTACGTTTCAATTTCATAGTGAGGCACATGAACTTATAAAAAAATTTCATTGCATACAGTAATAAAGCTACCGATTAACTAAATACATGACAAGATTCATCAAAACAAGATATTGTTATTGCATAACAACTGGTTTCCCATTAAACACGGTGAAAAAAATGTTGGAATGTTACGCCATACGATTATCTTTCACAATGGCCTGAAACGAAACGTATCAATTATTAAAATTACACTAAATATAGGTGCTACATTTGCGCTTGTCTATTACGATGTTCACAATTGATTACATATAGTTAGGGTTGTTCCTTTATTATTTATTTATTCTGGTGTTTATTATGTTCCGTTTTTTTTTTAAATTAAATTTATCTTAAGTTACAATATCATGTGGTCGGACCAACGACGAAGGCGAAGTGTCGCGGGTGGGTTAGCATCTTCATTGCTGACACTAATTAATTTTGAGAGAACCTGTTCAGTTTTGTATAATAAAACTATATTACAATTTAATGATACTACGACATCTATGGACACAGTATAAAAGTTCAATATAAGACGAGGCTAACAAAACATTTTATAAAGGATTTTTTTTTAATATAGGGGCGAATTTGGTTTGGCTTCGAAAAAGACAGAAAAATATGTACTTATTAATGTTATGTATAATGTTTAAATAACACATATCATACGTATTCAGTTATGATTTCAGCTCATACACGTTCCACTTTTGGGCTTGGGCCTCCTCCACAATAGGAGGGAATTGACCTTACATTACCATGCTGGTCAGACAGGTTGGTGTAGGGTTTTATTTCGAATTTTCCTTCTCTTGCAAACATGTTATATGCGTATTATATCCCTTAGTCGTCTTTTACGACATCCACGGGCAAGATAGGGAGTGGTGAATTGTATTCTTACTCGTCACCACACGGAAAATTCACGTTTTCAGTGGCAACACATATTATAACTGAGCAAACATAAAATTTGCTTAATAATGTCGTTGAAAGAAGTTTGAGATGTTACAATAATATTAATAGATATATATACATAAATGGTTTAGCACGAGTATGGCAACCCTAACAAATATACTGCGCCACTAAATATGCAAATGAAATGAAAGGGTTACTAGGTATCTGCCAATTATTCCATAACTATTAATATACATGTTTGTAATAAAATGGTAGCACAGGCGCACCCAACCTTTAAATTTATTACTAACATTTCTTTTTCTTTTAGTCTTAAGTCCACGGCGATCGCAAATTTGTAGACAGAGTGTTATCCGGACACGGCAGGAAGAGTCCAGGCCTGCAAAAATTACAAGCCTAAGCACTATATGCAAGCTATTGTTAAAAAACTATTTGATATTAATGTCTCTCAAATGCCATATCATTTCTTAAGTACTGTTTCTTTTATAAGAAACTTCATAAGCGTGACTATAACAATAGCGAAGCTGAATTTTTATTAAAGGCAATAGAATGCAAATCATTTATTTTTATACCCAAAAAATCCTAGAAAAGCTAAAGCTTAAGTAGTTATATGCCTAAATGTACCTCAAACCGTTTACGGTTATTACACGAAGGGCAATCGGTATAAAGTTTTATAGTTTTTATTATATTTTAACACATCAAGATCAGACTAAACAACAACAAACTGAAGGCCAAGTTATGGGAACGTTTTCAACGCAATCTTTAAATTTCATTGTTTTAACGAATATAAGTCTCTACTTAAAAACATATTACAAATTTAAGGTATTATACATCAACATATAATATTCAAGTTCCGTTCCGTTTCGTAACATTCCGTTCAAATTCGTATAAAAGTTTTGAATAATAAAATTATTATTATGCAAAAACTATTGTACGTATTGAAATCGAATGTCAAATCTTAAGTTTTGGAGTCTTAAAGGGATTCCACCCTTAGAAGATATAGACGCATTACGTTGATGGCATTAGCGGTATTACAGCCGATTAATAAGAAAGGTTACAACTTAGCTTACATTAATGCAACTGCCGGCTACAAGCCTCTCCAAACACTTTCCCGTTATAATATGGAGATAAAGTATAGCCTATATTACTCACTGGATAATACAGCTTCCCATTGGTGAAATAATTTATAAAATCGGTTTAGTGGTTTAGGCGTGAAGGCGTAACAATCAAACAAATTCATTTAATTTCTTTCGCATTTTTAATATTAGTTAGGTATTTGTTATCAGCCCTCCGTCAGCACTCATAACGTTTTAAACTGTCCAAATCATATTTAACATTGATAGACCGAATTATATACGATTCAGCGAACTAACATAATACAGAAAATAGTGCTTTCATTATCATTTTTTTGCATATTAATGCAGTTTAATAGTCACAATTACAGCACTTTTTCAGTAAACAAATACCTACAATAATTTTATATTTAAGTGAAACTTTATATGAGCGGGTTTTGAAATTTTGTTCAGCAACTTTTTTGTGTGACGAAAAGTGGTAAGATATACAGAAGGGGTAAAGTGGGTGCAGTATATCGCTTTCCTTTGGGTATCGGACAAGACTTATACGCTCTTCTCGCTTTCACAATTCTATGTAAATTAATGAACGATAAACACCATCTATGCTTTTCAAAAGCGATGGATGTATAATTAAAATGGTGTACTACAAATTTCAGTGTTGTGACGGAGTGTACAATTCACTCCACCCCTATCTTGCCCCTAGGTGTCGTACTAGATGAATAAGGGATTATAATATGCAGAAAGAATAAAAGAAAAGTAAAACTCGAAATACACAGATGGCATCTATGCAAGAGAGACTCGAAATGAAACTCTATACTAACACCTCTGACCAGCGTGATATAGTAACTAGTAAGTCCATTTCCCTCCTATTGTGGAGAATGCAGTAGTGGAACATACATGAGCTGTAATGATGAATGCAAATTTTTATTTATGTCGTTTTCTTCACAATACAATCGGTTTAGATTTTTTTTTTCTAAAACAGATTTTGCATTCTTTTACAAAGTGCCTTTGTAGTGCCTCACACACACCCACAACATCTTTCGGAAGGAAAGTTAGACGACATATTACTTTGTTAATATATTAATTAGCTCTCTAATTCTATACTTTGTATTATAAAGCTAAGAAAACTTAATAAAATAATCACGGGGGCATCCGATACTCCTTATACGGAATGTCTAATGTATAAGTTAATATAAACTGATTAAAACACTGGACTATATTTTTATAAACATAGAACCTTATATAGAACGTGTTTAATAAATCATTATACTAATTCAGAACGTTGTGCTATTCATAGAGGGACAAACATTGCATAAATTAAATATAACGGGTTACGTGAATCACATTTGAATGCACATCAACGATTCACTATTATGATAGGGGGCATCATTACATATAACTTTAATATTTATGTGCATTGTAATATGAATTGCGAAAACTTACATATAGTTTATTACCCTGGTGATTTTGTCGGTAATCACAGGAACAATATAGTGAGGCCGGTAATTGAAACATTAGGTTACTTTTTCATAGAAAATGATGCAAAGAGCTGAGGCCGCGGGTGACTGGAACGCAAAGTAGTTCGTTACCCGTAGAGAAGCTGACCGCGTGAAGCTATGCGTCGGGGAGGGACGGTACCCGAAAGGGTACACGGTACCAGTGGTCGGCCCAATAGGGAATCGGGAGAAAATACGGTAGGTTCTGGGGCCACGCGCCGCCCTTATGTCACCCCGGACGGAACGTCCATCAACGTGCGTCCGGACTATATCACGCTCAAAAAAACCTTTTTATTGAATGAATATATGATGTAATAGGTATATATTTTATAATAATCCATTTCATATTATAAATTTAGGTATATGCTAATTTCTTAAACCATGGCATAGGCAAAGTAACATTAGATTAACTCTTGTAATTTGTTTAAAACTAATGGCCCTGTTCCCAAAGTTCTAATAAAAAAGTCACCTACAACGTGATCAAAACATTTTCTCTATTTATCACCGTTATCATGTCAATTCGTATATGTCCTACTGTTGGCTTCGAGCCTCCTCTTCAATAGAAGGCACCTACTATAGAACGCTGGTTAGACGAGTTGGTATAAGGTTTTATTTCGAGTCTCTCTTGCATAAATGCTATCTGCATATTATGTCGTCGTTTTTTACCATGCACAAAATAGAGTATTCTTATTTCAGCATCAGACAGAAACAATTTTCAATTACTGTAGGAATATATTATTAAAATATAGTAGATATACCTAAGTGCCTATTTACCGTATATACATATAAACAGGTTGCCTTATGAACTGAAGGAACTTTGGTGCTTAGTTATTACATTCAGCACGTAACCTGGATAAAAATTGTTTTGAAGAGCAACTTTATATTTAAAAATATGCATTTCATTTTTAGCACAGTTTTATTAGCTTGACCTGCATACATGTATATCAACCTAACGGAATATTCAAAGCATTTTCTACAGACGTCCAGGCGTGGGAATATTCAGATAATATGTAAACGTTATAAGGACAGAAAGCGATAATTTCATGTATGTTTTTATGTATATTTGACTATTATAAGAAAAAAAAAATTGATATGTACGACAAAAATGTTCTATTTTAAAAACATTTGGGTATTAACGCGTTTTCTTTTCGGTTTTAAAACATTCATCGCTTTAGTCACCATTAAGACAATATATAAAACATAACGGAACATATGATACGGAAAATATTGTTTAGTGCATAATGTTGAGGAAATCTTGGTTATTTCAAGTATTTCCTTATCGATAAGTGCTTGGTCAGTTACTGTTATAATGTATTACCTAGACAGAAATAACTTCTAGAATGTAAATATACGGTATAGGTATTTCTAAACATTAAATTATTTAAGCATTCAAATCAATACAAGGCCGACGAGTGAATTTAACGGATATTGACCTACCCGTAACTAGTGCGGTGTCCAGCTAAACGGTTAGATCGACCGCGAATTTACAGCAATAAGCCAGTTAAATGTTAACAAAGGAAAACGCAAATGAATAAAGCCACACAAATCTGACAGTTAATACCGCATTTTGTTTAAAAAAGTGTTCGTTCATTTGTTACCTATACGCTCGAGTGCCGAATATTTGATTGAACTGAATATTTGTATACTCATGAACCGGAAAAAAAAAGGAAATTTACTTATTTAAGAAAATGTATTTATTTTTGTTCATCATTGAATAGAAATTTTATATAGTTGTTGGCATTTTAAGGTTTTAATAAAGTAATAAACCAACAATGAAAAGTGATGTGGAAAAATAATTTAATTTCAAAAATATTACCTAGTTTTAAAATATTACCCAAAATTCTAAGACCTCTAAGAGTCTTAGAAGTTTGGATTTTTTTTTATAAGTGACTAGACATTTGAAGCCAAAGCATTTAAGCTATGTTTAATGTATCTACTAACGCTTGCGTAGGTTCTCATATAATGTGGAAACATGGTTTGATGCATGAACGAAATGCGCCCACAGATGCACTCAGCCGCGATAACACCAATTGATGTAATTGATGTTAGCGCCCGGTGAACGACTCATAAGTGCCGTCAACATGACGGGTGCCCAACTATACACGCATGAATCATTCATGTGTACTACTTAAAACATGCCTTTAATGGCACAGCTGTCTGAAGAGTCCGCAACTAACGACCTCAACACCTATTCAAAGGAAGATATTTATTCGAAATGATTGATAACCTTACTTACATATTTATTAAGTTATACCAGCATCAATTAAATGGATTGTGCTACATTTTGATTGAGCTATAAAAACGTGGTGCCGTGTAATAAGTATGTGTGACATTGTAAATGAGTCAATTCTAACGCATCTTATATATAATTGCTACATTTAGTGTGTTAGCGTTAGTTGTACAGTTGCTGTGACACGCTTACGTCTCCTTAACGGAACTAATGAGACCGGCCCCCACAGACACAGCGAACAGGCTACATTACCTTTTTTGTTAGCAATTTGTGTCAGTATGATCCTTGGCTTGCCATGTTTGCCAGTCGTACAAAGCAAACGATTACGCGAGAAAATAAGATTAAATAAACTCACGCATTTATTTTCACATTTTAATTTAACTTTTAGTTCAAGTAATGGCTATTTCTTTCGCACTCGGACCACAACCGCAATTTTGTGTCGCTACTAAGAACTTTTTGATGAAATGTCTCGAAAATTTACTAACTTAAAAATAGGTCTTAAAACTTAAGATTTTACATGCATAAATTAATAGAATATAGAATAAAAATATACAAAAAAACTTACTGTTAGCAGATGAAACCCGAGTTTATATCACAGGCATAAATAAAATGTATGGCATATTCAAGTGGGTCGACTTGTATGAAGTCTAAATAAGAACTTGTAAAACACATGGCCCGTAGTCTAGAGAGCTAAGTGTGGGCGCGAACAATATAAGTACAGTGAATCATCCCATCTGTGAATAGTGTAACCGACAATGGGTCGCTGCTCCCAAAACCGAAATAGACTTTGTTGCACTGCTTTAACTATTTCAACACGAGATGTTTTAGGTGAAACCGTGTATATAGAAAGCCGTGTTTGGTTGTTATAAGTTGGAAATGTTTCCTTGAGCGACTAATTTTAATGAGCTTGCGACCCGATCCCCCTGAAAACAAAAAGCGAAACTAAAATGTATCTTTTACTTTATTTTAACAACTAATACAGGCCGTGTCTAAGTTTGTTTTCGAAATTAATTTTGCTCTCAATTTTAAAGACAAACTTTTAGTAGAGCGGTTGTTTGTGCTTCTAAAGCTTTTCTCTGGAATCTAATAACAGAAAAGCATTTATTTCATGTTTAATATTAAACCAAAAACACTAAAATAATATAGCTTTATAGCTATATTTTAACGTTCATGTCATTAATATAGACTAATAAAGAAATTATGTTGCTGTCCTAAGTCCGAAACGTAAAGAAAAAAACAACAACATTAGGACCATTGATTATACATAAATATCTGAGGTTACCTAATTCGATCTGGCCATAGAAGTTTAGTGATTAAAGAAATTTTATTTGTCTGATCATAAATAATGAATGTTTGTGAAAAGGCACTATCGTATAAACAAGGAAACATATACGAAAACCATGGATGGCTATCTGGGTCGTCTTTAAACATTCTACCATAATTCTTTCACCTTCTACGAACACCGAACGTTTATTTATTTCAACAGGAATTTAATCAGATCCCGTATGTAAAACATTGTTTAATTACATATGTTCTTTTATTAGTATAATAATATAACTTGGCATAGATACGTATATATTTAGAAGTGTTGAAAGTGCATACTATAAATATTGCAACATAAGCTTCTAGGAAGTTTGCGATATCTATCATATATCTTAGTGACACTTCAAAGAACAATCGATTGTTCTATGACTGGGACACTTTCACCAGAGCCCCTGACACACGCCTCTTAATTCAAAATCCTATGTAATTCATTCGGTTATCGGCTGAGCGGATTAAAATCGAATCATACAGTAATTTATTCGTATGCACGACACGTTTGGTAAAAGGTTACTTAAAGAAATCAATCACAACTTTAGACAACACTTTCTACTTTTGATGGTTTGTTACTCATATAATGTCGATTTATCGTTATAATTAACCGTGAACTTAAAATAATACGTTATATAACGCCATAATTTGAGCGCCAAACAAGTTTCCGGTTTGGGAATCTTGTAAATATTATATAACTATAAATGAATTATTAGTACAGTATATGCTTGTATGGTGATTGGTTATATAAATAACAATGTGTCAACAACCCTTATTTTCCGGTGGGTGTTGTAAATACCGGCTCAGAGACCATCAGGAGAGTGGGCGGTAGCACTTACCTGGTAAACTTATAAAACCAATTACGATCGCTAATTCGAGCGTCAGCGTGAGCTATACTATGGCATTATTTCTTCATAGAGAGGTCTATGTTGAATAGAACATAGTAATATTAAGTGCGAGAAAAAAGTGTGATAACATGGAGACACTTCTTTCTTTAGCCCATATGTGTCCCATAGGCATGAGCCTAGAGACCGTAACCATCACAATCATTATCGTCATCAACTTCTAATAAATCCCATTGCTGAACTTGAGCCTTCTCCAAATTGGTAGGTAAATTGCTATACAAAGTTGACCAGACGAGTCGGTATAGGATTTTAGTTTTTTGTTTGCATAGATGTTATCTGCATATCATATCCCTAAGTCGTCTTTCACGACTACCACTGGTCACAGAAGGAGTGACGAATTACTATTCTTATTCCGTAACCACACGGCAGATAACACATTGAAAAGAAAGAATTTATATTTTCCGGAAAGACGCCATTAAAAAGATAAGTGAATTTTATGACTCTATACTTACTAAAAACGTGTCACTAGAAGGCTAGTATATAAGGAAGTCCTTCGGTATGTAAGGAATGTGTGAAAGTATTATGGTCTCTATCAAGAATAAATTATTACCTAAAATGATTAACATAATAAACTGTGCTAATCACTTTCGAATACTGTTTTGATATTAAAAAATATAATAACAAAACTGTAATTTTGCCATTCATCAAGATAGACGCGAGGATCGATGGAATCCTACATTTTAACGTTTTAAACGAATTTCGAAATAAAGACGATGAAATAAAATTGAAGTCTTCAAGACATCAAAGAGTTACATGTACTATCCAAGGTCGTCTTATCTTTAAATATTGTATTTCACTAATTAAGTTTTAATTACTTCTGACGCTGTTGACGAAATTTAGATATATGGCTGTTTCAATAGAGACGACTAAGCGCTGCCATTAAGATTCTTTCATGATCTATATTAAAATGTGTATTAAAAATTAATGACTCAAGACGGTGAAACACATGTATGCAAAAACTCTATTATAATATCATCATTGTCATCTTTTCAAGTCGTATACGTCTCACTGCTGGGTTTAATCCTCCTGTGCTATAGGTTTTTTATTTTATTTTTTTTATTGGATCCGTGGCAAACGAGCAAACAGTACACCTGATGTTAAGTGTTGCTGCCGCTCATGGACCTTAACAAGGCCGCTGCCAACCGTGAGGAAAGTGAAGGGAGTGTGAATGCGTGCATTGAGGCTCGGTGATACCAAAGGCACCACCAAAACCCTCCACACGCAAATACTCTCAGAAAGTTGGGCTTCCGGCTCTCTCACTCACCGAACGAAGCGCAGTAACAAATTGCTACTACTCAGACGTCGATTTTTTGCGAGAGCGTGGTACTACCCCGGACGGACCGGCCCGCGGCTGTCGACAGTGTGGTCCTACCACGGGATAAATTAGACTCACTACATCACTGCCATCAATACGCCTTGACATAGGGTTTTACTTCGAGTTTTGTCTCGCACATATGTTATATGCATTATATAACGTTTAGTCGTCTTTTACGACAGACACGTGCAAGATAAAGGGAGGTGAATTGTATTCTGACTCCGTCATCACACGGAAGTGTTATAATATATGCTTCGATAATTTTGTATGCAAAATACTGCGGCCGTGACAGTAAATATTAAAGAGATGACTTCAGAATTGTAAAAAAGATGCGACAACATCTTTAAAAAGTCCTTCTTTTTATACGTTTGTACTTATATATTTGTACCACGTAGCGACTATCATCTGAATTTACCAATTCAAAGGATTAACGATATTCTGAGTTAGATAAATTAACAGGAAAATTTATTATTATATTATAAAAATCTATTCAACAATCTAGAAAAAGAATATTGCGAAAGTGTTATCTTTAATATGTAACAAAATAAACGCGCTAGTATTTCTGTTTCACATTTTTTTATCATTATTGGCATTCCAAATGGAGTATAGTTTATCTCTTAGTATATTAGCTAGTAAGCATATGTGAATTCTCTTTCTTCCGTGTGGTGACCAAGTAAGAATACAATTCACCACCTGCCTTGGTCTCTTGCCCGTTAGTGTCGTAAAACACAACTATATTTTAATGAGCAGAAAAGATCTTTTCAAGTCGAGGAAAACTCGAAATAAAACTCTATAGCAACCTGTCTGACCAGCGTGGTTTAGTAGGTAAATGTCACTCCAATTGTGGAGGAGGCTCGATCCCAGCCGTGGGACGTATGACGACGAACGAACTCTCTTTTCTTTTATATAGCCTATATATTAATGTTGGGCATCATGTCCGCAAAGTAAGGAGAATTTTGTTACTGTAATTTGGGCTTTACGTGCTTTCTCTTCGTTTAGTAATATATCTCTATTTTCATCATCGTGTGTTAACCAGTAACAAACACAAGGTATGTAACTACCAATTGTTTTATCATGGATGTCTTAGCAGCACTCTCCTGGTATGCTTCGTAATCGATGATGGCATAATCCGCTCTGGATATCTTTATGTCCAATAGTGGGCCAATATATAGACACGTTGACTGATAATGAGGATAGACATTTTTACTAATATCTCTTACTCGTCTTCTCTGCGAAAAGAAGACGTGATAACATCTATTAAATGGTCAAAGCAAATCAAACTTGCCCGAGATGAAATTTTATACAATTTCGTTTAACGTATTATGCTTAATTGAACAGTGAAGTTGAAAACTTCAACTATAATCCCAAGGTAACATTACCGGGATAAAAGTATCGTGTTAATCCATGCAATGGTCTATCTATGTGCCAATCTTCATCAAAATCTGATCAACGGTTTACGAGTAATTGAGTAACAAATACGTCAAATATCATCATAAACTTTCACATTTATAATATTTGTAGGAAGTAGAATTAATTGCAAAATTCCAGGACGTATAATACAAGTGAAATTTAAATAAAAGCATTTAAAATAGTATTCAATCGTTTGGATTAAAATGGTTTTATATTTTGTAAATTAACAAAAATGTATTATTATTTTACGCTAGAATTAACTAGATATATTTTTTTAAATAAGTTTTAAACTATAAAAAGCCGTAAACTTTTTTAACAATATTAACATTAAGCATACATTATATAATATTATATTAAGCAATGAATATATATTTATAATTCAAATTGTGGTCACGCCTAGTTTTATTTGTATATGTATATATTCACATAATATACCAACGGTAAACCTTTACTATGTTGACTAAATAATATTCGTAAAATATTGATGATTCTCACAAAAGTTGTACGAACACTAAAATTTACAGTTATTAGAATCAGCATGACAAGAATAATAAGGTGTATTAAATGATACAAAGAAAAAGTTATCACAATTTGCTTGTGATGAAAAAATAAAAATACAATCCACCACACCCTTTCTTGCTCGTAGTTGTAGTAAACAATGAATAAGGGACACGATATATAATGAACGCCCATAAAAGAAAACTCGACATAAAATCCTATGGCAACTCAGTGGTATTTGTGTGATGTGGTACCTACGCCAATTTCCTTTCCATTGTGGAGGAGATCCGAACCCAACAGTAAGTCGTATATGGGCTGAGGTGAAGAGAAAAAAATTAAAACATTTTCTGATGGACAGCGTGTAAAACCCCTCCGCCCCTCAATATTTATTTATTATTACAAAAAACATAATAAAAAGAATTCATAATGTATTACATTGCCATATAAAATTTATATGATATTAAAATTTAATTTGAGTAACTTTATTAACTTGAACTCGGATTAAGACCAAAAATGACACTTAAAATAATTCACTAATAGATTATAGACACCATAGAGTGCCGGGTACATATAAATTTAATTGAAATATTTATTTTTTACAGTATATAATAGAATAATATTGATAAATTATGAGGGAGTAAATATAAAACATACGTCTGAAACTCTCTCTTTCTTTATCGCTACTATTATGGTGAGAGTTGACGTACATACTCACCGTTGTTAAGTGGTAGTTACTTACCACGAAGTAGCGCATTTCAGCTATATCATGGAACACGTCAAACATTTCTATACGCGCTAATTAAAGTGCACAATGAAACTCGATAATATAGTATCAAATAACAATATGTCATTTGAATCGAAGCGTGGCGCGCCTCGATCGGGCCAGCTCTGGTTTCCTGCGGTTCAATAATGTCTTGTTTTATAAATTAATACCAGTGTCGACTTACAGATGACTTCCCTCGGCGTGATTCATGTTTTATTTAAATTCGAGGACAACACAGTAACATACATAACTTAATTATAACAAAATTTAGTGCATATGCTCCAACTTGCGTGTGCCGCTTAAGTTTGCTTATGGATATCGTAACGGATAAGAATTTCGTATAGAACGGAGCCAACTCTATCTGATGTCTGATCAACAATAACATTACCGAGGAAGGTTAATGTCAGACAGGCAGCCGGTCATAAAACTATTGCCAGAATTTTTACAATGTCTATGATGAAAGAAGAGTGCTTATTGCGTCGACACCCAAGTAATTGAGCAGGATGATAACGATGATAAAGTTGCAATTGCATATTGATATCAATCCATCCATACTTATCGATGTGGATATCGTGTTGGATATATGCCTACTTGGATAATGCCGTAATCCCCACGCTTGGCGGGTTAACGATTGCAGTTGGTGTTATAAGTTTTTCAGGACATTGCTACTGCTCATTCTCTGCATGATCCCCCAGCCCGTTTCAAGATTTTCAAGTTAAGCGGTGGTGACACTTCGTATTCTGAACTCTTCACTTCACGGATATGTCCGCAGGTCTGAATATACATATAACAGCATTTTTTGGCACAATAATATTATACAAGCACACAAAAAACTAAATATATTTGAGTCAATGACCTTCACAATGTAAGGCTGCGAGACAAAACGTAACTTTGTTTGCATAAAGCCTTTGGGTTAGTAGATTTTACGTTTATTACGAAATTAAAATCTGATTGAACAGTTCACATAATTTTGTGGTGGAAGGCGGAAACTGCGGCGGAAGCGGCGTCACGGTCCGCTGCGCACGCGCACTCTATGACTACGTGACGTCACTCGGCGGGGACCCAGCTGGGAGTTACAATAGACTCCAAACGGGTTTTATTTGCTTTTCCTCGTCATCATCATTTCATACCGGCGACTATATTACAGACTTTTCTTTCATCAAATACTATCTACTCGGGCCAAATTCAGCTTTTCAAGTCCCATTCCACGATACGAAACTCCTCTACAACAGAAGCATTTTTACATAATATATACAATAAATATAGAATTCAAATCAAAATATTATAAACAAGTCAGAAGAAAATAAATAAAAACGTATTAAAAGTCCTTGTCAAAAAGTATTCGAGTATATTTAGATTAGTGTTGCCCAAATGCAAGACCAAGACGAGACTTGGGCCGGTCTTGGTCTTGCAACATCACACCTGGTCTCGTCTTGGTCTTGGTCTTGCGCACCCGGGTCTTGGTCTTGCGCACCCGAGTCTTGGTATTGCAGCAAGAGTCTCGCAAAGTTTTGCAGTTAGAATAACGTAACAGTAATTTATCATGGCAATGAAAAATCCAACTAAATTAATCAAATATCCTATCCTATCTATCCATCTGTTAGCCTATAGTTCACTATTGAATACAATACTTACCACTGGAGAAAATTACTCTTCTATTCCCCTGGTGTTCCATTAGACAGCGTTACTACTCTTATGACAGGACTTTCGACCCTATTTTCTTAAGACGTCACCACACGAGGCAGTTGATACAATAAATTTAATGTCATTTTATAATCAATGCGATATTTTACAATTAATGCGATTGTTTATATTCCCCTTCAAGTTAAGTGGTATGTATCTATTGTATTTCCAGTTTAGTTACTGATACTTTGGATACTTGAAAAAACCTGTTGCTCTATTGCCTATATAAATACTTTGGCCGCTGGATCCATGTAGCTCTTAATATACTATTTATTCAAGAACATATAAAACTGATTTAAAATTTTATGGTTTTAATACTTGTAAAATGTATGATATTCGTCGTCATCGTCACAGCTCATAAAAGTGCCACTGCTGGGCTTAAGCTTCCTTCCAGTAAGAGGAAAATTGATCTACTATACCACGCTGGTCAGAAATGTTGGTACAGGGTTTTCTTTCTAGTTTCACTTCTCTTGCACATATGTTATATACACAGGGTGTATCAGGTTATGGGACAACTGTTGTATGAACTGAATGTATATTACACAAAAACAATATAACGTAAAAGTTATAGTGATTACAAAAATGTGTGTCTAAGAGTTTATGCCTTAAATTTTATGCATTATGTAGGTATGTACAGACAGGATATATGTAAGCATGTAAAATTTCGACAGTATAAATAGGTATTAGATTTGCGCGAACCTTTCAATGGTTACGTAGGTACAAAGGCGACTCATCAACGGTCATCGACCGATCAGCTGATTTATGTTAAAGCGAAGTTTGTCTTGCTTATGCAAACGTAATCATTGATTTATTCAAATTCTAATGAACATTTAACAAAATACGAATATGTTGTAGATTAAGTATCATTCCTTTATACATTTTAATCAATTTACACCAAAAAAACGATGACAAAATTGAGAACTTACATGTCTCTCAATTCATTAACGAATCGATATTTTTATTTCAATTTTTTTTTCATGGGTTCCTAACACCATTGCCCGATCCGATTTGATACGACATCCACGGGTAAGAGAGTGGTGAATTATATACGTACTCTCTTTTTTTTTTTTGTGTGTTTGTAGCTGTTGGTCACAGATGACCTTGACAGCTTAACGCGGTCAATGGGTTAGCGCTGATAGCTCTCAACCCGGTAAGTAAGTTAAGCGAACATCGCCCGAGGGCTCCCCCCTGTGGGGAACGGACCTCGGCTCGGGGCGTCGCTGAGAGCAAAGTGGGCGTGGCCAAGTTTAGGGGTAATGACTTTTACGCGGCGCGGCTTTCGACCTCGACGGCGAGGCCGATACCGCGGAGTTTTATCTGTTATCGCTGCGCGAGCTGTGTAGGTCCTTTCTTGGGCGATCATAATAGCGTCATCTTCTTCTTCAAGAAGATGACGAGGACGTCGGACCGCGGATATTTTTGAGGGGACGTAGTTTACCGCCCCAACCACTAGTGGATTGGGGTGAGTCGTGGCAGAGGCAAAATAGCGCTGGGAGCAACGCTTCATGTACTGCCTTATGGTGATCGTACTCTGTCCCTACATGGACATTTATATAGATTAATTGTAGGCATATTTCTATGTCCAACAGTGAACGTCGTTGGGCTAATGAATAAACGGATATATAAATATGTATAATGGGCAAGAGCACTCTCGTGATTACGGTATTTTTGTCCTTAAGCCTTTCCGAAGAGTAATTCTGAAAAGCCAACACCAACATTGGGAATCGATTGGCCAATAGATGGATATCTCAAGACTGATTTGACTTGCCGTGTAGTGACGGAGTAAGAATATAATTCATCACCCCCTATTTTACCCGTGACTGCGAACCCACGACTAAGGGCTATAATATATAACATCGGTGCAAGAGAAGGAAAACTTGACATGTATGACCTGTAACAACACGGCCGATCACCGTGGCGATTCCCCTCCGGCCACGGCCGATTCTCCTCCTGTTATGTAGAAGACACGAGCTCAACCGTATATAAGCTGAAATGGTGATTTGAATTAAATGCAAGACCGCGAGACTCTTGCAGGCCCAGTCTTGGTCTTGCTCAAGTCTTGCAGGGCCAGTCTTGGTCTTGGTCTTGCAAAAATTAAGCGGTCTTGGTCTCGCATTTCTCGCAAGACCAAGACCGCAAGACCAAGACTTTTTTGGGCAACACTAATTTAGATAGATATAAGGTGGTAATAACATACTTGAAATTTAATGGCATTAAGGATTTTTTGTATCCGAATTATATTCCGTAACGTCCGTCGATGTCATCCGTTGTTTTATGATTAATAAAAAATTTCGTTGACAAAAAGCTGTTTTGATAAACCTTTGGTCTACGGACTATTGAAGCAGAAAGCATGACAATGCAATTACAGGCGTATAAAATCACTAAGAACATTATATGAATATTAAATTCTTTAGGATATTTTAATTCCACTGAAGTCAAGGAACTCTGCACCGGTGGTCGGCCCAACGACGAAGGCGACGAGCTATATGGGTGGGTTACGGGGCCGCGCGCCGCTCCTCTGTCGCCCCGGACGGAGCCAGGCGGCGGATGCGCTGACCCGTAGCCCACCCCAAAAAAATGATATTTTATTTGTCAGCAGGCCAACTTTATAATGCTAGAGCTATTTAATTATTCACTATGAGACTCCTATTATCACCTTCATCATAATCAACATTCAGCATTTCTCTGTTTGTTGCTAGACGTAGGCCTCCCTCACCTAATTGCCACGATTGGCAGATCGCTATGATCAGGCGATCCCTATGAGATGTTAAACGTTTACCAGGAGAGGCCTAATGCCCCCTGGTACACTCAGCCGTTTTTATGATTCCCACGTGCAAGTAGGGGATGGTGACAGTCGTAATCTTATCTCGTCACCACACGGGTACTCGGCACTTTACCACCTTGGCTTTTGCTTTTAATTAACAAACCGTCTAATTTAAAATCCATCTTCCTAGACTATACAACACCAGTCCATATCTGGGGGCAGGGCAGTGCCCCCGCCAAGTCGAGCAAAAAAAAAGTCGGGCAAAACGCAAAACTGCCGTAACATACTTTTCTCGAAGCCATTCAGGCTATTTTCGACCCCCTATAACTTCGTTGTTAATAAAACTAGAAATCTGAATTTTTAGTAACCTCGCAGGCCTTGTATACACAATGTGTATTTCAAATTTCATTCAATTTAAACTAATAGTTTAAGAATTATAACTAGTCAAAATTTCGTAATTTTGTCACTCACTGACTGACTGACCGATCATCAATATTAAAGTGGCACTTCTAGCAGACATAGAAGCTTCCAATTTAGAATACAATCAGTGTTTAGTGTATAAATGAAGGAAAAATTATGAAACATTATAATTATCATCCAGTTTCCGAGATACACTAACTGCATAAATAAGTTTGTAAACTCATATAAATATATAGGATTGCAAAGTTACATTTGCAGTTAATGAAATGTAACTTTGTAAAAAATAAGAATATATTTGTCGCCATCATTGCTTCCCTATGGGAATCGTAACAAGCGGCTAAAGACTGCGCAGATGACGTAGTGGTTAAAACACCAACGTACCGCGCTAGTGTCGCGGGTTCGAATCCCATGCAAGACAACACTTTGTACGATCCACAAATTGTTGTTCTGAGTCTGAATGTAATTTGTGTCGGTTAATTATATGTTCTTTCCGCAATTCACCACTCTTGCCCATGGATATCGTATAAGACGACTATGGGATATAATATGCACATATAATCTGTGCAAGAGAAGGCAAACTCGAAATGAAACCCTATATCAATATGTCTGACCAGCATGGTATGGTAGCTTAAATTCCTTCCCATTGTGGAGGAGGCCCGAGCCCAACAGTGGGACATATGAGGGTTGCGATGATGATGCGATGTTGAATTATATGTTTGTAAAGTCCCCCACAATATAAGGATTATTATTCCCTTAGTGCAAGGCGTTGTCATTTAAAAAGAAGATTCAACAGGAAGAGGAGTAGGCAGCAGCTCTCGCCGGGGAAATGTATGATATCTCACTGCGAATCCAACCCGCCTACCAAACATGGCGACTACGTCATTATTCCTCATAAGGCGAAGAAAAATGAGCTCTAGTCATGGCAACCCTTTAGCGTCCTTGGATGCAGGTGCCACAGTACCGCACTTTATGGTGAAGCATGAGGGGGGGGGTTATGTTCCACAGTGGACGGCGATAGGCTGAACAATGATTGGCATAATAGATGTAGACAGATACCTAGATATAATTATGTTCAAAGATAACTTGTAAAATGGTCAACCAACTTAATGAAAAAGCAACAGTGGGACGTGTCTTATGAAATTGTACCAAAATCTCCCAAAGTATTAAGCAAACTAAATTGCCTCAAATTTATCTGAAAGAAAGAACGCCATCATTAGGTTCGATTGCCATCAAAGCGGAGAGGAGACTAGAGGAGATGTGTTTCGAAAAACCAATCAAATTTCTTTATTCCCACATCTCTTCGCTTAGTTTAGATAGAATTGACTCAAGCGGAAAGGAGAGATGTCTCATTTTTCAGGGAGTGTGCTCTAAGAAAATCCTTTGTTGGTATTCAAGAAGTAGAAGGTACCGGAAAGGAAAATAAGTAGGTCTATCTACAAAAAGAAATGAGATACCATCAAAAACAAGACTATTAAAAAAAGCCAAGCCTCGCAACTGAATTCTTCTACCATAAAAATTTGTGAGATCCATGTTATACCAAGTCGGTTAACTCATTCAATCCCTGCTTAAGGCACCTTTCTTCTTAAGGTATTACGTAAATAGCTAACCTAACAACTTCTTATAGTGACTATATCAATATTAAAGATCTTTTATGTTTTAAATAAATAGATTGACTTGGCAATCGCACTATGTTTAGTACAATTTAATATAATATGTATTACTTGTGAGGTGTGTTTTCATGCGTGTTTTCATTTAGTACAATTTAATATAATATGTATTACTTGTGAGGTGTGTTTTCATGCGATTGCCAAGTCATTCTGTTTATTTAAAACATAAAAGATCTTTAATATTGATATAGTCACTATAAGAAGTTGTTAGGTTAGCTATTTACGTAATACCTTAAGAAGAAAGGTGCCTTAAGCAGGGATTGAATGAGTTAACCGACTTGGTATAACATGGATCTCACAAATTTTTATGGTAGAAGAATTCAGTTGCGAGGCTTGGCTTCTTTTACAAGTCTTGTTTTTGATGGTATAGTCTTTTCTACTTGTGATATTACGACAGCGCAACAAAGACCTGTCATGTCGTTTAGTATCGCCTGTCTCGCGTCTTTTCGCGCTATGTATTAGCCCTATTAGTATGTATGTACATAAATAAAGCGAAAAAACATGTCTGTACTACTTACATTGAAAAATCGCGTGATGTGAATTAATAACATTAGCTACTGCATGCATTGACCTTATACACCCTATGAACAGATGTTTTAACGATTTAGTACTACGTACACTAAATATAGGGAAAGGTTAATTTTGTTTGACATTCGAGATTTAAAACTTTTAAACAGAACATTTCAAACCAGTTAATTATGCAGAAATAAGATGCTTTCTCGCGATTTCTAAGAAAAAAGAAAGCTCTTCGTTCATTCGTTCTTGAGCAACCAACACACGTTATGTCGACTATTGAATCGGTGCGTTCCATATTTGTGATCGAACAAAATGTGTCGCGCCACGCGAGAATTATTATTTCATACAATAGCATAACAATCAAATGCGACCAATACACGTAATATTAAAAATAGAAATTATATGTAGTTGTGCAACAACATCGACAGCAACTTTCGTTTAAATTGGTTTTTAGTTTGTCATTGGTAGTAAAACTTCGTATGGTTTGATTTATGTTTATTTAAAAGTTTTTACATATAACAAATAGAAAGGCGGCTTTAATGAGTATTTTTATACGTCAAATTTGAATGATACAGAATCTGACATGATGGATAATTGAATTAAATATAATTGCCAAAATATTTTACACTCTCAAAGCATTTCATAAACTAGTCATAGCACAGAATATGATGGTTTTCAGATGTGTTTCGGATGTGAAAGAAATAAGCTCTTTATTGAGCAACATCAGATAATCAAATATATCAGATAAATTACACGTGCTCGTAACACGATGTTATGTATAATTATAGAGAGACTTTTTAGTCTTCCTCTACTAGTCAGACACTAGAGAGACTTTTTGAGTCTCTGCCTCTAATTAACTTATTCCTTCCTCTAATAATCACTAAGTCATCATATATTTCAGATGGCCATCACTGTTCAGTGATTTTATCTATTTACAACGCAATAATCCTTAAGCAATTGCAGTATACTCATCTTTGCATTTTGACTCTAGAGATTTGCGAGAGAGATGCGATCAGTTTCAAATGTTTTCGTTAATAATTTTTTACCATAATTATTGTTAGTCTATTTATTAAAAAAAAGTTACTACATATGTATATAAACGGAGGAGTGGCTATAAATATCAACAAAACTGGAATAAGGTTAAATAACTGCAGAGGGTAATACGTAGAGGCTAGCAATTGGCTAACGTATTGGTATTAAAAATGTGTTTTAAAAATTCTAGTTTGCCGAATAACGGGTGTGAGTGAGCTACTTTTAAATAAATTTAAATTAAACGACATTAATAAAATTAAATTGTCCGTATGGTGACGGAGTAAGAATACAATTCACTATTCCTTCTTTTGCCTGCGAGTATCGTAAAAAACGACTAAGGGATTAAATATGCATATAACGTCTTTGCAAGAGAAAGAAAACTTGAAATTAATATATACCAACTCCCTATACCAACACATCTGACTAGCATGGTATAATAGGTAAATTTCTATTCTCGCGGAGGAGGCTCGAGCCCAATAGTAGGACGAGTACTGAAATGATATGACAAATGACTTAAAACATTATATCAAATAGCTTTAAACGTTGACAACCTTGTACAATATTAGTGAAGCGTGATGTTTTGTGTTCAGGTAGTGTAAAAATAAAAAAAATATAAGAATTGTAAAGTAGCATAACGTAAGCCAATTATTAAGTAAACAAAGTATGCTAAAAATAAGTATAAACTTAAGAATCGATTTATATAGTACATAATAGACAGTTTTTACGATAGCGATTAGGTCGTTATCATGAATAGTTCATAACTAATTACTTACCGCAGGCGATTCGCGTGAGCTATTTATAATTACAGAAATTATCTAACACGATTCTCATAGTAGCTAAAAACTATTCTAGTCCATTGAAATGTTACATTTTTTATGGCTTACCTTGCGTTTTTTAGAGGAGGCAAATTTATTTTTTAGATGTGTAGGGGGGTCAGTGTAAAGCTAAAACCAAGTTTGTGGGGTCGCCACCATTGTCCCACGGCCACCATCTTGAAAATAGAGGTTGAAATGGTTTTACGATATATCTCTTAAACTATCAATCTAGTAAAAAAAAAATTGTTAACATTTTTTGTTGAAAATTAAATTCTCTACAACTTTGGTTAAGTAACTTTTTGTCGTAGAACTATAAATAAAAAAGTTATAAGCGCAAATGTTCAGAAATTCGAGAAAAGGATTATATTTTTCGATATAACTTTTTTTATCATTTTACGAAAAAATTATATCAGACCATTTTTGTAGATCGTTTTTTAAGGAACAACTTTTGTAAGCACCATTTTTTCATTAAGTCAATAGCTAAGGTTTTACAGCGCTCCGAAGTGAGTATTATTTTTCAGTACTCTTAACTATACATACTACTTTTGTACTACTAATCATCAGTTATTGTATTTTCTATACTTTCGATTGGTATAGAATTTGTCCAATAATCAAACCGGTGCAATGATAAAAAAAAAGTTTTTTTTAATTATTAATTAATCATACTCTGGACTAAGATTTGTTAGGCAACCCATATGCAATATATTTATTGACATATTAAATTACATAAAAAAATAAGTTTCATCAAATAAGCATCTCGGTGAAGGTCGTTGTATAGCGGGATCTTAGACCATAAGTAATATTTTTATATAATGCAATGAACGATAAGAGCGGGCAAGGAACTGACATGATCTTTTTAAATGTTTATATCTAGGTACAGCTTACTACAAATATTTAGTTATTATCATTCAACATGAATAGGCATTTTAACAAGATAAAAGCTGACATGTTGTAAGCCTGTAAATTATCTTTATTTCGAATTTTATCACAACACTAGTACAGATTACAGTATCGAAAAGTAACAATTACAGTAACCAATGATTACATTAGCATATAATACTATTCCGCCGCCGGCGACTGGGGCGGCGTAGGCGCAACTACCTGCGCCTCATGCCGCCCTAGCCGAGGCCGCGGGTGACGTGATCGGGGATTAATCCGTCACCCGCCGAGAGGCCGACCGCGTGAGGAAAGACCGACGTCCTCCCCGAGGGGGGGACGTCGGTCGATGGGAGGGTACCCCAAGTAGGGGATATTCCGTCGGGCCGACCACTGACGACCAAGTAAATCTGCTCCAGTGGTCGGCCCAATGACGAAGGCGAGGTGGTTTTCGGGTGGGTTGCGGGAGTTGCGTGCTTAAGCCCCTCTGTCGCCCCGGACGGAGTGGTGCGGAGGCGCGCCGACCGCAGACCACCCACAAAAAAAAAAAAGCATATAATACTATAACTAGCGTTGATATCCAATTTACCGCGTTTTTAGGGTTACATTACACTACGTTGGCATGTTCAATAATAGGCGGTAAAGTTATCCGTGTGGTGACGGAGTAAGAATACAATTTACCACTCCCTATCTTGCCCGTGGATGTCGTACAAGACGACTAAGGGATATAATATGCACATGAGATCTGTGCAAGAGAAGGAAAACTCGAAATGAAACCCTATACCAACATGTCTGACCAGCATAGTATAGTAGGTCAAATTCCCTCCCATTGTGGAGGAGGCCCGAGCCCAACAGTGGGACATATGTGGGCTGCGATGAGGCGGTAAAGGTTAATGAGGACCTCTTTTTGTCGTCCCGAACAGCTGACGTGGGGCGTGACAAGACCATATAGCAAGCCAGAAAAAAAGAAAACTTGTATTGCATGATAAGTTTAATTACCACATTCTACTCTTATTCACAATTAAAATTAATACCTATTAATATATGGGACATAATATTTTGATTTATCCCTGTGGTTACGAAGTAAGAATAGAACCCTCTCCCGTGTCTGAAATGATAATGATGGATTTTTTATTGTCAAAAATGTTTTCCAAAATATTGTCAATTCAACGTCATAATAATAATATTACTAATTATTTTTTATAGCGCCATGTATACAACTGTCCATTACTTAGCACCTTTTTTATCAATATGATTTAACAATAAAATAATTCTGTTGGTCGAAATTTTATGAATGCTTATGCAAGTTTATTATTTTTAAAACATTTTCATTTCGAACTATATTACAATCAATTTATTTCTTTATGCAAATTATTATTATCACTTATTTATGTAACTTATACATTGTGTGGCTATAATAAAATATTAAAATATGAAACATAATTAAATATACGAAAATTATTATTTACAGATTATTTGTTTTACAAAAATTAAACCACGACTTGTAGCAATCATTTGCGGATCACTTATATACTTGTTTATGTACAAAGTATTGCGTGGAATTCGAACCCAAAGTATCAAATTTAGGTACTTAAAACATTAAGTTATTAGTGCATACATATATGCGCATTAAAAAAATCATGTAATACAACATGTTATATAATAAGTACTATGTATTTCCAGTGATTTCCAACACCGAAGGTCATAGAGAATAATGTAACTGGTAATGAGATAAAGATATATGACGTCTATTATTGGCGGGTAGCTCTGAAGCCGGGCCACTAACCTATTTACGAGCAGCGGGCATAATTCAATTATTCCTTTCTAACGCAACACAAATAGGGTTGGTAATAATACGTTTTCGAAGGAGTAAGTTATTAAGTATCCTAATCAAGCTACGGTACTCAAATTATTGTTTTCTTAGTTATTTGCTTTAATCATTAGCCGTTCCGCATGGTGATGAAGTAAGAACACAATTTACCACTCTTATCTTGCTCGTGGATATCGTAAAAGATGACTAAGGGATAAGTATATGTTTAGGAGAAAGAAAACTCGAAACAAAACTCTATACCAACATGTCTGACCAGCATGGTATAGTAGGTCAAATTGCCGCCCATTGTGGAGGAGGCCCGAGCCCCACAGTGAGACGTATGTAGGCTGCGATGATGATGATGATTAGCCCATCAACGTCCACTGTTAAAGATAGACCTCCACACGAATCGTCAAATTCGAATCACGAATGACGTCTGAACCGTTCTGTCCTGCGTGCGTTTCTTAGTCCTTGTGACGATGTGATCAGTTTGACGTCCGTACGACACCACGTCTTCCGATTCATAGTCACTACTCTACTTTTCTCCTCCAATACCTATAGGTTTCTTCAACGATATAGCCTCGATAGCGTATTCTACATTTAATTTGCCTATGTCATTTATACTTATTTTTTGTATGGTGATCCCATTAATGGGCCTCTATAGCACGTTCCGCGTTTTTGAGCTTCCTTATGAGGTCAACATTGCCACGTTTTTGTGTTATGAGTAATCTACGACAATAAAAAATGGTTAATTATTTATCGATTACTTTTTGTTGATTTATCATTTGGCATGCTGGGCTTTTTATAATACTCATTCGTCAAGCAAAAAGATATTACCATAGGCAGAAGTTGAGCCTCGATTTTTTTTGGTTTGCATAGCCGATGCTTTATAAACTACTATGCGCTCACACTTCCTCTTTTGAGTAGACTACAGAACTCATGTGCATTCGGCACAAATGGGTTGGTCGGTCTAAGCAGCAACTTTTCGTCCTCCATGTCGTCACATTAACATACATTGTATATTTTAGGCAAAACCCTATCCGGTATTGTAAATATGCAGGAGGCAACCTTAAGCACAAGTTTAATGCTGTTTTAAATTACTAAAATAGAGCTCACTTTGTATTACTATATAGTTTGCAACACTTTGAAAAGACGGTAGTAAATAACGATTTAAAAATAATTTGGTACAGTAAATTCGCTAACGGCCGAGCTGGCATCATTATAATATAGACAAGGAATTAATCTGAGGATGAAAATGGAAACGCCTCGATTACATAAAGGCCAACCTTTTTTTAATGGTTTTAAAGTGTATAATAATTGTCACAATCTTTTTTGCTTCCGGGATATAATCTAACAGCTCGCCAAACAGTTGTCAGGGTTAGCGACTTACAGAGGATCAGTAAGGAACGTGGCTATAAATAAACAACTCTTAGATAGCTTGTGGGTGTAATGGCAATTAAGGGATTTGCATCAAACTGGATCACCTCCATCTAATATCGACTGGTCATTTACATTTCGAAAAACGGTTATCGTCAGGCAGGTCAGTTATAGAACCGTTTCCACAATCTTTGCAATACGATGGCAGAAGAGTAGGTACATCTTGCCTCAACCCCAAGTAATTAGGATATTGATGGCTAATTGGAGACTTTATTAGGTACCTGAGCAACATACCCGCGCATTTCAGAATGTCACCCCTATGTGGTAGGCCTTCCTACAGAGGCTCAAACTAACTCAACGATCTAGAGGGGTTTCTGCTGGAATATTGTGACAGCCCTACATACATAGGCTATTTAGTAGCACTACGGTGTTATTGTGAACATTACAGGGAATAGCCACTGTGATAAACTAGTCTCGGTTCTATTTTTTATGGCTTATTTCACTCCAACCAGTTGAACTCGATTTACTTTATTATTGCATTGTTAGTTTTTATGTCGCTCTCAGTGAAAGTCTTACAAACATAAGTAAGGGCACAGTTGTACGGTTAGTCTACAGTAAAAGATTATTATTAATTGTAAAAATATAAAGATGATTTCTATTATATCCAAAGGTGATAGTAATAGAAAAATCCCGCATTTTGTCGCTACATGGTTTTAAAGAACGTTTAGCAGGCTTGTCTATTGTCCGATAGAGAAACTAAATGTTTTTTGCCCAAATCTACGAACACAATAACAGTAACCTAATTTTATAAACTACGAGGCTATCGGCAGCAAATAATGACGGCAATTAAATTGATAATACATTTTTTTTTCATGTTATATACGTTCCACTGTTGGGCTCGAGCCTCCTACATAATAGGAGGAAAATTAGCCTACTATACCGCGCTGGTCAGACGGGTTAGTATAGGGTTTTATTTCTAGTTTCCCTTCTCTTGTATAGATGTTATATGCATATTTAATCCCTCAGTAATTTTTTGACGACATCCACGGTGTGGTAGTAAATTATATACTTTTTTCGTCACCACACAGACAAAATTTGATACAATATTTTGACGCATTTAACCACTTTTACACAAGTTTTTATAATTATAAAGTTTAGATTACGGGGATACATGGTCAGTTCTGTAACTGCTCGGTAAACAACAGTACCTACCTTTATACAAAGCTGAAAAATATACTTAGACATATAAGAATGTATAGCAAAACAGATGCGTCATACCTCTGCCTAAGCCTGTGAGAAAATAAAAAGTGTAACAATTGAGTAAACATCAGAAAGTGGAGTTGAATTAAAAATGTATATCATATTATATTTGAATTCATTCTCAATAATAAAGAGGAATGAAGGTGCTCAAAAAATTTGACTTACTGTTAACACAGAAATGCGGCTACTAGAGACACCGTTATGCTTACCTGCAAAAAAGAAATATTTTATAAATATATATACCAACATTTAAAGGAGTCCAAAATCTTAACTTACTAATCTATAACCATGTGACCATAGACAACACATAAATCAACAGATTACGCTTCGCAATAATAATTATACATTATTACCGTCTTGTCATCAAAAATACCATTACATTCGATTAGAAAATTGAAATAAGTACTGGTAAATAATTCCATTTAGTGGTAGAATTAGAATACATTCCTTTTTTCCTTTCCAACGGTCCCCTTGGGTGTCGTACGAGACGAGTGAAAAGATCGAAAGAGAGACCTATGATTATCCGGTTAACTTGGTATATATTAGGGGTTCCCTAGGAATACAGAGACGTTAAAACCTGTAATGGATAACTTTAAGGTTGAGACATATCTATAATCTATATCTATATGAGATAGATTATCTCATCTAATCTATAATCTAATCTACATCTATAAAAAACACAATTTGATATATGCGCCAATGCACATGATCCGTGGTTATATTACTATAATATATTGGTCATAACTCTTGATATTATCAATTTTAAAGATAACAATTATTACAAAGAAAACATTTTTAAAACTCTAGCTCAAGTTGCAAGATACACATCATCGTGTATCGCCAGAAATAATTATCGCTTAGTCAGTATCATATCATTAAGACGCCTACAAATTAAACCGTAAACCGAACTGCTGCAACTTTCCTTTTCAATTTGCGTGGATGTAAATTACTGTTTCAATGTTGCAAACTATCGATGAAGGTTTTGTATGTTCACAATATATTTTGTTATAATAACTGACATATGTTTTATGTAATGTTATTTCTATTCACAACACAAATTTTGTTAGAGCATGCTTACAAAATTTGTATGACATAAATTGTAACACACTAAATTACTACATTTTTAGGGATCCGTGCGTAAAAGATGTTAACATAAACTTTTTATAAGTTTTTTTATTAGTGTGTCAGTCAGCAGCCTTTATCTCATGAACCGTAAAACAGGTGACATTTTGCGCAACATATACCGCGTATTTGTAAAGAATCTGAAAAATTAATTAATGCATTCATTCTCTTATCATAAATCATCCCACTGCTGGACTTCACAAAAGGAGAAAAATTGACCTACTATACCACTCTGGTCAGAGGGGTTGATTTTGAGGTTTTATTTCGGGTTTACCTTCGTTTGCATAGATGTTGTATGCGTTAGTCTCCCTTTACGCCCATCACGGGCAAGATAGTAGGTTTTGAATTGTATTCTTACTCTATCATCACACGGCAAACAATAAATAATATTAGGCTTGTACCATTTAAGAACTTGTTCTTTATAAACTCTATTTTTGTTATTTTTTATGAACTGCCAATTATAACAAATGTAATAAATATTTTTCTAAATTAAAATTTCATAAAACTCTTCTATAGCGCGTCTTGCTACTTTAACGACAGTATATATTTAAATGATAGTTTTAAATCTTGTACGATAATACAGAAATACCTTCGTCACTTCTCACTCTTGCCATTTTATTTCCATATTAGATATATACTCAGTAGTAATAAGACATCTCAATCCAACATATTATCACCTTACTATGATAAATAGGACAAGATAAACTCGGTTACTTACTACATAGAGTTACTTTTATGATACAATTAGAATTAGAAGAACGTAGTGTACTATGTTTCGTTCCGCCCAATAAGAATATATAAAACAGGGCCATATTTAATGGTCTGACTACCACAAATTATACATAACCGCGGTGTTATGAACTTAATAAAGTTACACATATACATAATAAATACTACTTACTACGTTTAATAAGATATAAAATTACCGTTTAGAAGAAATTTGGGAGTGAAGGAATAAACAAAAGATATAATAGCGGTAATAATATTATATCATAATTATAATGGACTATTAACTAGATGACTTAGTAAACTTTTACCAGCTTCTTATATTTCTTTGGTAGGCTATGCTCCGGTCACAATCCGCTTAGTCCAGAGAGGGTGCCGTGTGACACCATAAGCCGTCGTATTACCTCTCACCGCCAATTGAACGAGTCAGCGGGCCAGCGGTACTGATTTTTTAACTTTGGGAGCTTTCTGGCGAGTTACCCTTTTCGAGACCAACCCCATGGCCAATTGTCGTCGAAATTTGATTTATTTGTAACTCGTTATAAGCGATTATTTATATTTATCATATAATTGAAATTTCCCCACCCATTCAGAACCCTATACCTTGCCCTTGGTTGTCGTAAAAGACGCAGAGTAACTAAGGCATTAAATATGTATATAGCATCTACGTAAGAAAAAGAAAACTTTAAATTGAAGCCTATACCAACTCGTTTGACCAATGGGCATAATAGGTCAATGTCTCTTCTATTATGGAGGAGGCTCGAGTACAACAGTGGGACATACAGGAGCTGAGATGATTGGAAGCACCTAATCCTATACCAAATTATAAATTTCGAAATTTTAAGATTTTTACACACTTATGTTCCTCAGTGCTGGAACGTTGGGATAAAAAGAGATTTTTGCAAGAGTTTTACCGAAAGTTATCGCTCACGGACTCATTTATCATCTCGAAAATTATTTTATACCACTGGATCCAGGACCGGATTATCCATATGGCGGACTAGGTAACTGTCTAGGAACGCCACACCGATCAGGGGCCTTGAGCATGCACCAAGAAAAAAACTTTACATAGCCCGATTTTATTTGAACATTTGTATACTTTCTCAATATTATTCCTTTTTTAATTGCTGTTGGTGGCAAAAGAAAAAACAGTGATAAGATGTGAAGTGATCAAAAATTGATCAGTTAGTATTTGCTATGTACCTTATTATATAACCTAAATTCTATTTATTACTTTAATTAACTTCACATTTTTGAGCTATAAACCGCGTTATAATATTTATTTTATATATGTGTATGTATGTGTATATATATTGTATGTATGTATTTATTTATATATTCTATACATGGTTAAGCAGTACCCCTACAACTACCGCTCTTTCCTTACATGTTTCCATCCAAAGGTTGCCTGGTAGAAATCGCTTTTAGCGATAAGGCCGCTCATTATACTATCTCCACGTAGAATAATCATTGTAAATGTATTAACTTAGGTGTGCAATAAAGTATATATAAATAAATATAAAAAAAAGTGATACTCGTGGACCTTGGACCTAAGAATTGCATTGCCTAGAGGCCCTGACAGGCTTAATCCGGCCTTGACTGGATCAGCTAATAGGTATTCCTTATTAACAAAAGACTTAACCTTCAAATGCGTTATTTTATACATATTATACTTTATAATTAATTTATAGTTCAACGATTAAAATATCTCTTTTACCTAGTTCCCACTTGATGCTGTAAACAATATATGAATATTTACGAAATAGACGCCTATCTTGACCTTAGACAAAGAAACAAGTGAACCGATTTCAAAACTCAGAAAGATAATGTGATTTACACTTAGAATAAACAAATAAATCTATAATCTCATATTTCAAGGTAGCTAAAATATTTTTACTCTAATTTGCGATCTAAACAAGGACTATTTATTACACGTGGGATTTGAACCCACACCTATTAGGAAATCGATCCTACGCTCCGTAAGATGCTTTATTCGAGTTGCAAAAAGATTTTAAAATTAACCGAGCATGCCAAAAGCTAAATCAACAAAACGCAATTAATAATCTACATGAGAAGTATCCGTGTAATGAAGGAGTAAGAATACAATTTACTACACTCTATCTTGCCCGTGGATTACGTAAAAAACGACTGAGGGATATAATGTGCACATAACATCTGTGCAAGAGAAGGAAAACTCTAAACGAAACCGTTACATACCAACATGTCTGACCAGCATGGTATAGTAGATCAAATTCCCTCTCATTGTGGAGGAGGCCCGAGCCCAACAGTGGGACGTATATGGGCTGCGATGATGATGACTAAAATAACAGTTCTATTATCAATAGTTTTTAATCAGATTTTAATAATTAATTGTGTCAATTACTATTTGCAATGTTTAACTGGCAAGCCAATTTAAAGTTTTAGTATTAAAGAAATGTTTAATAGATAATTACTTATTAATTCCTTATCCAAAGAAGAGTCAGTTAAAATTTCTTTTAGCTAATTTATACTTACATATTCATACATTTGTAATTAAACTGTTTTAATTGTACAAAACGTGTTTTCGTTCTCGCATAGTAACGGTTTGTTAAATTTTTATCGTACGGATGAAACTCGTCAGAACTATATTGAAACAACAATATTGAATACTTAATTTCTTATTATCGTATTTAACATAACAACCTAAATAATAATTAAGAATATACTTTATATAACGGTGTGATAGTAGGTGAATTGCTAACTACATATTTATTACCGGGTTGAGAGCCATCAGCGCTCACCCATAGTCCGAGCTAAGCTATGAAAGCCATCTGAGACTAACAACTATACACACGCACAAAAAAAGCTACATATTTACAATTTACTATCCAATGTGTGTGCCTGCATGTGTTAATTTGACCAGGCGATATCTCGCAAGTACTTCAGAGTACGCGGATACTATGTCATTGAAGTAATTTTGTAATTTTTTTTGATATTTATACAGTTTTAAATTTAAATACTAAAAATATTTCTCGTAAGTAAGTCATCTATTAAAAAGTAATCCAGTTTTTATTTTTATATTTTCTGAGATTGGAATTAAATGGACATATACAAGTAAATGTACTTTTATAGATCTATCGCAGTAATACAGAATCCTTTATGTGATGCGATGATTCCTTACATTGCGTAGTGAAAGTTCATAAATAATGTTCTTCGTCCTGTCCCACTATTAGGCATGAATTTTCTCTTAAGGTCATAAGATTTTACGTCACCGTCCATAGTTTTATGAAGATTGATAGACTTCATATGTCATAGACAATATCAAGCGGACGTGCAAACTGGATCACAATGTTTTCTTTTAGCAAAATAGCGGTGGAAGGTTATTGGACCTTAGCTGTAATAGAAATATATACATATCTAAGACAATTATTATACGTGTTTATGTCGTCAATATTTATCATGCAGGTTTGTCACTGGTCAAACAAGGTCAACAACGCGATCACGTGAAAAATGGTCACGCTTCTCGCTTTCTCGTCTCCGTAGAATACATGGTTCCGGCCATCTACGCATCGCAACGTTACCGCACCGTGTGTACAAGCCATGAATGATCATAATAGTCTAAACGCATTGCGAATGGTTACACACTAAGACATGCCCCAAAAAGTTTAGACTTGTTTCAATGATTTATTTGGTCCAGTGAAATTAAATAACATTTTTTCTAATTTCTTGGTTATCCTGCGTTACTGATGTTGACAGAGAACTTATTTATTTTTGTAAGATAACACTGCAATGTAACTAAAAAATAATTTTGTTTCACTGAGGATTAAAAAAGCATACAATACAATAACTTTTTATTAGGAATAAGAAAAGTAAACAGTTCACAGTTGGTACTATTAGGCGGTTTTATCGCATACTGCAATTTCTTATAGACAACTCTAGGAAGGAGGGTGAATATATTGTGAGCAAGGGCACTTTGATGTATACTAGACGAATGAGACAGGAAAAAATAATTAAAGAAATGACTTTTTAATACAATACATATATCACAATTAACAAACTCAAATAATAGACTTACATTTCTGAATCGCAATGAGCTATCTTGTATGAACAAATTGTAAATTAATTAAGGCTACACGTGTCGCTACTGCCTTCGTAACTAAACTCCGCCGCATATGCCCACACTCGCATTGGCCGTCACGAGCCGTGTGCGAGTAGCAGTATTTAAAAGCTATGGCACAGTACCAAACTCCCCCGGGTTGAGAGCCATCAGCGCTCACCCATAGTCCGGGCTAAGCTGTGTAAGCCATCTGCGGCTGATAGCTATAAACACATAAAAAACAAAAATAAATAAAAACTCAGCATTTGCGCTCACGTGTCGACGCAGGCACGAGTTTGGTGCTGCGCTATAGGTTTTAAATGCTGCCACTCGCACACGGCCCGTGGCGGCCAATGTGAGTGTGGGCATGTGCGGCGGGTGTTAAGGAACGTTGACATAAATAGACTCGGAATCTATACCAATAAATAAAATTGGAGTGTCTGTTTGTAATGTCAAAATAATAGGTTTTTTTCATGCTCACACGGTTATTTGCACGACACCTATGCCTAAAATAGCAATTTAAAATTTTTGTCTGTCTGTTTGTTCCGGGTAATCTTCAAACCGACTGGACCGATTTCAAAAATTCTTTCACCAATGGAAAGCTATAATATCAGGGCGTAAACTAGGCTATATTTTATCCCGGTATTCCCACGGGAACGGGAACTACGCGGGTAAAACGACTATAACCTATAACCGAAGCGAGGGCGGATTGCTAGTTTAAAAATAAAATCTTATTGGCAACTCGTCTATCCAAGATAGTAAATAGTACCTATACTAAATTCTCAGATGCTAAGGATATAAAGTTCCTGATCAACAGCGGGACGTGTATGAGAATTGTACTATAACGACAGCATCATGAGCATATCTTTATATGTATGTATAATTCTTCTATCCATGAAGTGAACTCCTAAACAGCTAGGCCTATTTTGATGAATTTTCCTGTGATTGTTCGATAGTCCGAGGGTGGATTCGAGAATAATTTAAATTTATAATTGGACCTGGTAAGTAGCACTACGATCGATTTAAGGGAGATATCCTTTAATTTTTTTAGATTTGAACAGAACAGTGTCTGTTAAGTCAGCTATTCTATAAGACAATAAGTAATACAAAATGCAGGCCTATCTGATAATAATTAACATAAATTAGTCTTAGTTTGTATTAGTTATCTCTGTCGTTGACGTACATAATGTATTTGAACTATATCACGCAAGATACGTCAAAGAGGCCATTGGTACTCATAACAACACTATGTAGTACAAAGATCGATGTGAAGATTTGAATTTGATTGACGATAACATTCAAAAGATATACTTCACAAAGATACATCACAAGACTCTCGAACAGATGTTTAAGAATTTTTTTTTTATTTGAGCGTCATATGGTAGACAAAACATTATATAGACATCGGCGACTTATATACACAACGGTTTGTGTTGCACCGTTATTGTAGCCGAGCCCTAATAGATTTATTTCAAATTTTATCAATATACTGCAAATAAATTTCGAATTTCAATATAAGCAGTAACAAAATTCTAATAAATATAAATATGGATTATCCATAAATTAGATATTGCTTTAATGTAGTGTGATGCATATCGGTTTATTTCAATCTGTAGAGGAAGATTAAGGGTAGGTTTAAGGGAATCTCTTCTCCTTAAACCTGCAGTGCTCAGTCTATGTGGTTGCACGTCGTCCCTTCTAATGTCCCGAACGGATTAGACGGGTTTTGATCAGATCAGGCATATAAAAAGGGTAAACAATACTTTAAAGTGACCAATGGCATATTGCGCCAAAACTTAGCGCATGAGCGATCGTTAACACCTACAGTGAGGCAGAACATAGCATCGTCTATGATATCACTTTGAATGAAAGAAATGAAAGAAGAAAGAAATGAAGAAATGAAATTTAGAAAATATATTTACGAAAAAAATTATGGCGGAACGAAGTTTGCCGGCTCGGCTAATCTATATATATAAAAGAAAGTCGTGTTAGTTACACTATTTATAACTCAAGAACGGCTGTACCGATTTGGCTGATAAATTGGTGGGGAGGTAGCTAAGATCCAGGAGACGGACATAGGATACTTTTTATCCCGTCCGATCGCATTCCCGTGTGACGTAACATAAAACGTCAAAGAGGATACAAGTCACTATGAAACGTGGTATAACAAAAACGCATCTGACATGTAATAACATAACGCAAATGACAGCTATAGACAGACTACCTATATTTTCGGTAATTTAGAAAATATATTTACGAAAAATATTATGGCGGTACGAAGTTCGCCGGGTCAGCTAGTAGTTAATAAAAGAATTAACCCTCCGTATACGAGGTGGGGTATGACATACCCCAGCAGTAAAAAAATCATTACAATTTTTAAATGAAAAAGGTGTGCAAGTTGGTTTTCTCAGTAGCTGCAAAAATGTCATCGCCAACGCATTCAATAGTCTGCCATTCAGCTGCATCAGGGAGGCGCTCCGGTATCACGGAGTGCCAGCTTACCTGAGGCGGCTAGTGGCAGACTATTTGGTGGGGCGCAGCGTCCTCTGTACCAACCGAGCAGGGGACGTTGTGCGAACGCCCATGACGTGCGGTGTCCCACAGGGGTCGGTCCTCGGACCCACCCTGTGGAACATCGGCTACGACTGGGCGTTGCGGGGGAGCCTCCCGCCCGGGCTGGGCGTGATTTGTTACGCCGACGACACGCTCGTCACAGCCCGCGGTGGGACGCTAGAAGAGGCGGTAAGCCTGGCGACCTATGGCACCGAAGAGGTCGTCAGGCGGATCGAGGCGCTGGGGTTGAGGGTCGCCCTGGACAAGACGGAGGCCCTCTTGTTCCATGGGCGCCTTATGAGCCCTCCCATCGGGGTCTCGATCATCGTCCGATCGGTTGACATCAGCATCCGGGCCCATATGAGGTACTTGGGCCTGGTGCTCGACGGCCAATGGTGGTTCCGGGAGCATTTCCGCAGGCTCGCTCCGCGGCTCGTCGGCGCGGCGTCCGCCCTATCGTGGCTTTTGCCGAACGTGGGCGGACCGAGCGCTACGTGCCGACGGCTGTACACGGGGGTCATCCGGTCGATGGCCCTGTACGGCGCACCGGTGTGGGCGGGGTCCTTGACCGTCCGACTTAGGGCCCTTCTGTGGCGACCACAGAGGGTCATGGCGGTCAGGGCCATCCGCGGATACCGCACGGTGGCGACGGAGGCAGCGTGCCTATTGGCCGGGACTCCCCCGTGGGACCTGTAGGCGGAGATGCTCGCCGGATTGTATCGGCGGGTGACGGGGGTGCGAGCGGAGGGCGGTGAGATCTCGTTAAGGGAGCTCACCGCCTGGCGCGTCGACGCCCGCCGAGACGTCATTGCCCGTTGGGCAGTCCGGCTGGAGAGGCCTCCGTTCGGGGTGCGAACCGTGGAGGCCTTCCGGCCGGTGCTGATGCAGTGGTTGGAAAGGCGGCACGGGGTGCTCTCCTTCCGACTAGTGCAGGTGTTGACGGGGCACGGGAGCTTCGCCAAATACCTGCACAAGGTCGTAAGGAGGGAGAGTACACCGTCCTGCCACCACTGCGATTGCGACGAGGACACGGCGCGCCACACGCTCGAGGCCTGCGCGGCTTGGGCAGTGCAGCGCCGTGAACTCGTCGCAGTCATCGGTGCCGACCTGACGCTGCCGGCCATCGCTAGGGCGATGGTCGACAGCGTCGGGAATTGGGACGCGGTCGCAGCCTTCTGCGAGACAGTGATCTCGCAGAAGGAGGCGGCGGATCGTCTGCGCGTGGAGCGCAGCCTCGATGAGGAGATCCGCCGCCGGCGACTGGGGCGGCGTAGGCGCAACTACCTGCGCCTCATGCCGCCCTAGCCGAGGCCGCGGGTGACGTGACCGGGGATTAGTCCGTCACCCGCCGAGAGGCCGACCGCGTGAGGAAAGACCGACGTCCTCCCCGAGGGGGGGGGGGACGGTCGATGGGAGGGTACCCCACGTAGGGGGTGTTCCGTCGGGCCGACCACTGACGACAAGTAAACCTGCTCCGGTGGTCGGCCCAATGACGAAGGCGAGGTGGTTTTCGGGTGGGTTGCGGGAGTTGCGTGCTTAAGCCTCTCTGTCGCCCCGGACGGAGTGGTGCGGAGGCGCGCCAACCGCAGCCCACCCACAAAAAAAAAAAAAAGCTGCAAAAATGTGACGTTGCCGCTTCTATCCGTGCGAAAGAATTAATCCAGCGTCAGCCACGAACCGTGTGACACTTGCAAAAAGTGCGCTTGGGTATCACACACCCCACCTTGTATGGCGCGTGGCCTAAAAGGTAAGTGTAACTACTTTTGTTTTTTATTTATTTATGTGTTTATTTCGGTGTTTAATGTGGGGATTTTTTTTTCCTATTTGAATTCCTTATCTTCTTACATCAAATTGAAATTCTGTAATTTTATTTTAAAATATATAACTTAGATGATAGATTACGAGGGAAGGTGACGGCATTCGTGACACAGGGTATCCTAGTACGAATGCCAAAGCACTCCTTAGTTTCTCATATGTTTAATATAAGGCGATTACTGTAACATTACTTTTTTAACTAATAAAGATTATTATTATTATTGTTTGCAAGTAATATTTTACTCTAAAACGTGTCTCGGTTAGTGGAAGAAGACATTACAAGCACTGATAGGAGAAGACGATGATTGTGACACTGAGTTAGAACAAAAATCGGATGGTGATGCAGATCATATAAATGCTCAAAACAATACAGATAGTGAAGTGGATGCTGACATACTGTCTTCGGATTCAGTCAGTGAAGACATTAGGCACATTTGTAAAAAATGTAATAAGCCTATATGCATGGAACATATAGATTTTTACTGTCAAAACTGTGGCAACTTAAGTGATTAAGTCTGTCTTTATTATTGTTTAATCTGATTTTATTATTGTTTGTTTTTACTAAATTGTTATTGTTTAAAAGTATATCTAATACTGTAGTTTTATAAATTGAGAAAACTGTGATTGTAATATGTGCCATTTGATTTAAGTACTCAAGAAAAGATTTAACAGTTTATAATTTGAAGAAAAGTTAAGTTTTCGTATTTTATTAATAAAACTCTATTCTAATGTAAAAATAAAATTTGTTTCACTTAAACCAATTCATTATTAGATATATAAATATTTTATTAATATTTATCAATCATAAAAAACAAATATGCGGATTTTACTACCTTTTATAGTTGGGGTATAGCAAACCCCACCTAGTACAGCATGATGAGATTAGTCACCTCGTATACAGAGGGTTAAATATAACATTTTTTTTTTATTTTTCAACGGAGTTCACTGTTAAGTCTTTCAAAATAACTGCAACTCCACGAAAAGAAACCATCTTAGATCAGTAGTTTAAGAATGATTGCACTTGCAATGTTCATGTTCCGAAAAAAAAAATGATAAATAATACAAAATAATAATTGGGAATGACATAAAACGTTTCTCGTAGATTTTCAGTTTACTAGTTGTTGGCTGAATTTTTCAATCCTTAATTTTTATTTATTTATTTATTTTTTTATTGCAAACGGTGGCAAACGAGCAAACAGTACACCTGATGGTAAGTGTTGCAGCCGCTCATGGATCTTTACAAGGCCGTTGTCTACCGCGAAGAAAGCGAAGGGAGTGTGAATGCGTGCATTGAGGCTCGGTGATACCAAGGGCACCACCAAAACCCTCCACACGCAATCACCCTCAGAAAGTTGGGCTTCCGGCTCTCTCGCTCACCGAACGAAGCGCAGTAACAAATTGCTACTACTCAGACGTCGATTTTCTGCGAGAGCATGGTACTGCCCCGGACGGACCGGCCCGCGGCTGTAGACAGATAACTGTCGACAGTGTGGTCCTACCAATCCTTTTATATTTAGTTACTTTAAATATTTTTATTCATAATACATATGTCCGAAGTCGTTGTGTGCCTTGCGCAATCTAGAGTACTCAGTACTCGTTTTCGACATATTTGCATTGCTCTGACAAAATTATAAATATTGGTCCTGCAGTTCCGGACAAACGTTTTATACAAAATTTCATATTTTATCTCAATTGGATTTTGAGATATTGTTAAAAAGACGACGCGCAGTTTTAAAAAATTGTTAGTTAATAACTTTTGCAATCTTTTTAGCGGTACTTTATTTTTTCAAAAGTCATACTTCCGAATCGAATGACGGCTGATACATACTTTGCCGAATCGCTAAAAGGATTTGACCAAAAAGTACTAGATCAATAAACTACGAACGAAATCAGGAATGTAAACTAATTTTAATTCAGTAAATCCCACGTCACACATTCCCATGTCCAATTCATCTTATGAACGCAATCTCAATAAAGAACGAATAAATATTGGATTTGATATTATGATAATCACTTGGCATTTATCCGGTTGGTATGTAAAATTTTATTAATATTACCCATACAAAAGTGGCTCTTAATCAAAACACCGACAAATAAAACGCATTATGTTTATGTCCATCAATTAATATGGTATAGTTTTATTTAAGGTTGCGAAATATGGGAAATGTTTCATCATAGCCACTAGCAGTATACTATATTTTTATATAACAGTGGGTACAATGTTAAATTTAGTGTTATTATTTTACTAATACCATCACAATACAAAATTATTATTATGATGCAACTGACAAATAAAGCAATAAATAAGTGCAACTTTACTGTCTGCCGGTTTTAATATTTGTTCATTACTATTACATTTTGTTGAAACCAGAGAAGTCTTACATCATTGCTGCAGTGCTTGACATCTACATTAAGACTTTTTTGCTGACAACATTTTGTTTCTTTGAACGCACAATCTTAGGCACTAGTGATCTAAAATGAAAAAAGAAACGCAAACTCTATGTGATATTTTTAATAAATTTGACGTATTTCGACGAAGTAAGAAAGTCAACATTCCCTTTCTTACCCGTGGGTGTCGTGGAAGACAATACATACATATATTCACGCCTTTTTTCCATAGGGGTAGGCAGAGACCACTTCCCTTCACTTGCTACGATCTTGACATACCACTTTCTTTTCCTCCACATTCATTAATCTCTTGTTGCATATTCTTCTGTTTAGGGTAGTTCTAACCTGGCCTTTCTTAAGAACGTCCCCGATTTTCACATCATTCATCATTTTCACATTTACCATTTCTCGCAAAAGCAGATCCCAGATATACAAACTCTTGTACTTGTTCTAATATGTTCTCTTCTATACGTATCTTGCACTCCGTCATACATTCTTTCCTTTCAAATACCATAACTTTCGTCTTCTTTACGTTAATTTTCATTCCCTTTCTTTCAAAAGCGTCATGCATTACTGTTACCATCTCTTGCAACTCGTCCACTGATGAAGCAAGTAGGACTTGATCGTCAGCGTAGAGAAGACATTTGACAAGTAACCCATTCATTCTCAGTCCGTATTCACTCTCTTTTAAATCAGTCAAGCAATTATCCATAAATAGGTTAAACAGCTATGGTGACGCAACACATCCTTGTCTAACACCTTTGAAGACAAATACGGGATTATTGCAGATAACATCTATGCAAGAGAAAGAAAACTCGAAGTAAAACCCTATATTATACCGTCTGACCAACGTGACTGTTAGATCAATTTTCCCTCATTACGGCAGAGGTTCGAACCCGGCAATGGGACCTGTATGAACTAGGATGACGGTGATGATGATTATTTTTTAATGCTTGCCGTGGGTGTCGTAAAAGTTGGCTAACTGTCTCACTAGGAAAGTGGGCAGCAACTCTCTCCTAAGAAACGTAACACCTCAATACGACTACCAACCGGCCTGCATTTATGGCACTACCATTTTAGGAGGTCCACATCCAGCAGTGGATGGTGACAGGCTGAAAAATTGTCATGCTGATTATTATATATGATATGCAAGCAAAATATTAGCTGTGTGGTAGCGGCTTCGAATACTACCAACCCTTGCTTTGCTCGTGGGTGTCGTAAAAGACGACTAAGAGCCCTAGATTGACCCGGACCAACTCCATCTGGTATCATTTGGGTCAACGATTACATTCCCAAGGAGGGTTGACGTCAGGCAGGCGGCCGGTCATAAAAGTCATTGCCGAAACTTTTTGCAATATGTCAAAACAGATGGCATATTGCGTCGACCCCAAGTAATTGGGATAAGAGCAAGATGATGATGATATGCAAGCAGAATATTATCACTTAAGGTCGTCGGTACACAATATCTATTACGATATTTGTGTGGTCATAAAAAGAAAGAACACGTAAATTCTTCAAAATTTACGTGTACTTTCTTTTTTACACAAATATTTTATCACTAAAATTTACTTGTAGAGGAAGAGTACGTCTAATCGGATCAAAGCTGCTAATACAGCTAATGTTAATAAAATTATTCGAAGTTGTATTCATTCTAAATATTTACAGAACATGTCTCAAGGCGAAATATTATTAGATTTGTGAGTCGCAAGCAAAGATAAAGTTAAAGCTAGAGTTCATAATATCTGCCTTTGGATTAAAATATTTTTTTAAATAAAATGTATTCGGCTTCTTTAGAGCATTTTTTTTTCTTTAATATATCAAAGGAAGATTGAAATACAAAACAGGTCTAATAAATCCTTTCTTTCATGTACATGCAACATATGGAATGAGCTACCTGCTGCTGTATTTGCCGAGAGTCATGACATGTCCTTTAAACGATGTTTAAGAAGAGCACTTTCTTTACTGTAGGCAGCTGCCCAGCTGTTCCCCAATTACAAAGACCCAAGTGCGGTAGAATTATTTACCATCAAGCGTGCTTGCATGCTCGTTTGATGGTAAATAATTCTGAAGAAAAAGATATACCGTTTCTCTTTCTTTATATGTATTTATATTATTTATATACACTATCCACAAATATTAGCACTATGTTTAAGTCTGTGTTGCATGTAGACTGTGCTTTTACTGTGACACTACTATATGTGAATGGTAATCACTCTTTTTAACACGCTTTTATTAGCTTCACCTGTATGTTTGGTTGTAATGTCCACCATTGAGCTCGATTTTATCCTATTTTGATCGATTGGATTTTCTTTAAGCTTTGCACATCTATCAAAGACCGATGACAATGCAATAATCCAATTTTTTTTTTTTGGTTGGTTTACGGTCGGCGCACTGCTCGCCCGCTCCTTCCGGGGCGACAGAGGTACGTAAGCGAAGCGTGTTTTTTAGTTTTTTAAACTATATTTATTTTCGCTTGAGGTGGAACCTTTTCGGTATCCTACATGTATAAATTTGTAACCGATCATAAATCTAAGTTATGGTAACTGAAATACTTTATTTTCTTAAAGAAACAGATACGGAATCCATCTGGTTTATTGTTTGCTTAGTTTGGCGTTAATACAGCCAGTTAGCATGACGTAGTACGAAAAGCTACTATTCACAATGAAAAATAGCGTATACTTATGTTGTTAGTCAATTGAGTTGGTATTTTTTTTTATTTGAGCTTCCAGTAATGCAGTTACTTATCTGCTTACGAGATTAAAAGTCAACTTATAATTATTATGAAATTGCGATATGATATTTAAATTTATTCTCTTTCTGAGAATCCATGTTGGCTTATCGCAGTTTTGCTGACACAAATTCTTCACAAACATTCAAGTAATTTTACATTATGGTATCGTTGCTTACCTACACGACCGGTTCGCATAAGTTACATATCATATTCTGTGAATTGTATTGTTGCTACTAGTATACTAAACATAACAATGTATATAAATAAACATTTAGCATTTTATACCCTAAACTCTTTATAAAAATTTTGCGAGCGAAAAATTATTACCAAAAGTTTCAACCCATATCCATTGGAAAGATGGATAGGAAGAATTTATTGTAACTTCATCATCTCAGCCTATACATATATGTCCCACTGTTGCCTCAGGCCTCCTCCACAATGGGAGGGTTAATGACTTACTATTCCACGCTGGACATACCAATACTCTCTTTTATGTCTATTTGCTTACGGAATAAACAGGGTTATCTAACTTTTACCTAAGACTTCGAAATACATTACAACAGTTCCTTTGTCTTTCCATTCCATTTATTACAAAAGTTTATTTTATAGCCGTTACCGGAGCCGCTGAACTTCTAAAATATAAATTATTAAGGACGTTTGCAGGCCAATGTGAAATATTCATTCACGAAACAAGGAAATAATTATCTTTTCTTAATTTTGTCAAAACATTTTCCTATTAACGTAATTGTAACATTTAATAAATATCATGGCTATGAAAATAAATTTTCGTCGTTTACAAAAGTCGTACACTCGTTATTTACTTAATAATGAGTACGAACTGTAGTAGACGGATTGACATTGAGTTTAATTTTGACTTTTTCTTCTGCCGTTGATGTTACACGTACCTCAAGGAACACCAACGGGAAAGGAAGATTTATTACATTCTATTCGTAGTCCTTCCACACGGAGCATACTTCTTCTTCTAACCCATAATCATGTTCACATTCTATTGCTGAGATGGGGCATCCAGAATGAAAGAGAAATAGAGGGAGACTGCACAAATAGCGTAGTGGTTAAAGTACCGACGACTTACCGTGCCAGTGTCGCCAGTTCGAATCCCACACAGAACAACTATGTGCAATTCATAAATACTTGTTCTGCATATGGATGTAATCTGTGTTCGTTTATTACATGTTTATAAAGTCACGCGCATTACAAGGATCATTTCCTTAGTGCAGGGTTGTCTTTAAAAAAATCTACGACCTGGAATCATATCGATAGGGTTTTATGGCGATTTATCTTTCTTTTGCATCGTTGTATTTGCCTACAGAATGACATAAGGTTTTATAGCCATTATTTTTGTCGGGCCGACCACTGAAGTCAAGGAACTCTGCACCGGTGGTCGGTCCTACGACGAAGGTGACGTGCTATTGGGTGGGTTACGGGGCCGCGCGCCATCCCTCTGTCGTCCCAGACGGAGCCGGGTGAACTGACCGTGGCCCAACCCAAAAAAAATAGCGATTATTTTTTCTTTTACATCGATTTCATCTGCATATCATATCGCTTAGTTGTCCTTTACGACACTCACTGACAAGAGGCGTATTCTAACTCACCCTATGGAGCGGAGTATATAAATATATAGGTACCTATCATAGTCAATATTGTCCAAGTCTTACATTAAACAATTACATCAATGTAAGTGATAGGTAATGTTGAAATATAATAATAGAGTTATAAAACGAAATAATTTTGTATATAAACTGAAGTTTAAATTCAATATGGTCGCAATCGTTCTGCATGAGCGGTATCCTCGTCTCATGCAATCAAACGTGACCCGTCCACAAATGTCCGATCAAATCTCCCTTCACAAACGGAAATTATTTTATTAAGCTTCACATGACACCACTAAATTGCTCAACATGAGGCCGGACAGGATAAAACGTTTCAAAACTTGTCTCGTTGTTGTTAAATATTCCATCAACATAACGACTTCTTTACAGAAAACATTTCATACGAGCCATTAAATATTATAAACTAAATGGACAATCACATTTCACACGTCTGGTCAACTTTGCAGCGGCTGACCTTACTCCAGATTCCGTTACCTCAAGCCGAAAAAAAGTTGGATTTCTTGATAACATTGAAGGTGTTTTACGGATGAAATTGTATGGATTTTTAAAATAACTTATTTTACGGCATTTATCAAATTGTATTTGATCTTTGATTGCCCGACGTTTCGATTACTGTACAGCGCTCATGGTCACGGGCGTCCGCCCGTACAAAATAGTCCTATTTTGTTAAATAAGTACAAACTAGAAGGTACGTTGGAATACATCACACCGTTAGCGGATTTATTATACATAACATATAATACATAAACTGTAACTTAGCATCGGTAATGTTTATATACTTCGATAAGCATATATTCTTAAAGGTTGAGAGAACACACTTGAGAGAATCAACTATCTTTTTAATAGAAACATGAATATTAAAATACGTATGATATGTACGTACAGTAGAATCCAAATATAGCTACCTTTAAGGGACCGGCGATACGTGTCGTACTAGCCGGATGACGTACAAAACGGTAGGATTATTTCTTAAGTACATAAGTACCTAACCTACGAATACATAATTATGTACACGCCAAACTCCTTCGCGAGGGTTACATTTGATTCACCGCCTTCTAATCGGTGTAATATTGCACTTTTTCTTCAATTGTAAAACACTTTCGCTTCACAGAACTCATTTCGTCGAGCTTTAAGAACTTTTCATAACAAGTGACAAACACTGTGATTTACGCGTGCCAATAAGGAAAGGTGAAGCGCGCGGAGCGGGATGAAGTTGGGGCGCCGAAGTATTGGTGCGTAGGTTGTATCAACAAAACATTGCGCGTCGTTTTAACCGGACGTATTATCACAAAAAATGGTCGCTATACGCAGTTTGTCGTTTAAACCGGAGTCGCACTAAACGGTTATATTTTCTCAGTACCTAACTATGAAACCTAACTTGAGTAAACATTATCGTCGTTAAAAACGGTTAGTCGTTAAAAGCGAAGTCGTTATATATGAATTCTACTGTATATGCTCTGTGGCTATGAATATTACCAATCCCTATATTCCTCATGGGTCCCGTAAAATACAACTAAAAGTTTTACATAAACCTCTGCCAACTCCACTTGATGTCGATTGATCAACAACATACCCGAGAATAAAATCCTTTACACGAACATTTAATGCATTAGTTTTTATCACTATTAATTCTGCAATTTGAATGAGACATAATTTATAAATATATTTATAAATTAAAAACAAGACGACGTTACTTCGTGATGATCAACACCGTAATAGTAGGATTGTACATAACCACAGAACTTGCGGTTTCTGGCATTAGCTAGAAACGTGAAAATAGATACCATATAACGTAGCTTCATTTATAGAGATATAAAATACCGATAACATAATCAATTTTATATTTGCCAATAAGTATATCAGAAATCGTACAAATAGAGAGCAGATAAATCTCGTGAAGATATCGTGGACAGCAATTTTATTAGCCCAGAATGGGGCAGATTGAGTGATCAACTAGCCATTTAATCGGATTAAACGCCTTATAACATTTAATCAACAAGTCCATAATCGTACCGACGTTGGCTACCGAGAATAAATCGACGAAGATCTCGAGATAGCAGATAGAAAGCCGTTCGAACACCAACCGCGTTACGCGTGCTGAGCAAATTCAAAACGGAACTCGCAACCTCATAGCAAATAAGGTATGGATTATTACTAACTGTATCATTTACGAACTTTGAAAGAGTTATATTTTTATTTATTACAGTACTACTGTACTGATATCAATAAAAAGAAAATAAAAATTTAAATAACTTATGACTCAATTTCTAAGAAGCAATTTAGTTGCAAACATTAACAAAAGAGACGATAGTTAGTATTTATTGTTATTAAACATATGGTAAATAAAAGAGTATATAACTACATAAAGGAATATTTTATTTCTTACTTGAAGACTATAAGAGCTCATAATGATTTTAATATAGTTGTGCAGGTGCAGATGGCAAAAAACATAATTAGATTTAAAATCGGTGCGCTCAATGTTAGGCAGCACAAGGTCGCCTCTCACAATAAACGCCTCTGCATACGATTCAGGCTTCAATAAGCAAACGAATCTGCCATTCGATTACTTTACAACAATTTACCTGTACTTATATGGCTCGAAAATACAGATAGGAAGGTCTAATTTGTTATTAGTTGTGTTTTAAACTAAACAGTTTACATAGATGTAGAGCAGGAATTCCCAACCAGTGGGGCGCGCCTCACTTGGGGGGCGTAGAATGATCCAAGAGGAATTACGTAGGAATTTGTTAAAATTCTCTACGATGAAAGTTATCTACGATGTGCACTGACCAATATGTAGCCAAGGATTCACCAATTGGCTAATAAAGTGCAGGCCCAATGTTCTCACTAAATATGTTACATTTGAGTCATTTGATTACATACGCACTAGTTATTTAAATGTAAATAAAATCTATTGAAATTTTCATCCTTTATTTTTTTATCATAGTTGAGACAAAAGGGGGGGAATATTTTAGCATAAACTTGAGTGAGGCGCATAGAATAAAAGTTTGGGAATCCCTGATGTAGAGACTATTAAGACAGATAAAGCAATATTGTATGTAATTGATATTATTAAAGTTTACATTTAATTTACATTTTTTTAATACAATGTTTTCCACTTTATTCTCACAGATGTTATAAACAGGAATAACCAGACATTATCACAGAAAAAGGAGAACCATTCGAAATAATACACTATTTCTTAACTATTCTGATTAGTTTGTCTGATTTGTATGGCAGCATAGTTTAGGCGGCGGATCGCCTGAGCGAGGAGCGCAGCCTCGATGAGGAGATCCGCCGCCGGCGACTGGGGCGACGTAGGCGCAACTACCTGCGCCTCATGCCGCCCTAGCCGAGGCCACGGGTGACGTGACCGGGGATTAGTCCGTCACCCGCCGAGAGGCCGACCGCGTGAGGAAAGACCGACGTCCTTCCCGAGGGGGGGACGTCGGTCGATGGGAGGGTACCCCAATAGGGGGTATTCCGTCGGACCGACCACTGATGTCAAGTAACCTTGCTCCGGTGGTCGGCCCAACGACGAAGGCGACGTGGTTTTGGGTGGGTTGCGGGAGTTGCGTGCTTAAGCCCCTCTGTCGCCCCGGACGGAGTGGGGCGGAGGCGCGCCGACCGCAGCCCACCCACAAAAAAAAAAAAAATGGCAGCATAGTTTGATTTTTATCATCATCATTTCAGCTCATAGACGTCCCACTTCGGGGCTCGGGCCCCCTCCACTATGAGAGGAAAATTGACCTATTAAACCACGTTGATCAGACATGTTGACTTTTTTTTATGGCTGGGCCATGGTCAGCGCACACGCCATCCATTCCGGGGCAACGAAAGGACGGCGTGCGTCGTACCCACGTCCCCTTCGTCGTTGGGCCGACCACCAGTGCCGAGTTCCTTGTCCTCAGTGGTCGGCCAGACGGATTACCCTTTCGGGTCCCTGTCCTGGGACGTCGGTCGCAGTCGCGCGGTCACGTTGACATAGAGTTTTATTTCGGCTTTTCCGTTTCTTACATATGTGTTATAGGCATATTATATCCCTTAGTCGTCATTTACGACATCCACGGGCTAGACAGAGGGTAGCGAATTGTATTCTTATTCCGTCATCACACGGGGCATTTACTTTTAAGAATAAAAATCTTAAAATCTATACCAATAAATAAAATTGGAGTGTCTGTTTGTAATGTCAAAATAATAGGATTTTTTCATGCTCACACGGTTATTTGCACGACACCTATGCCTAAAATAGCAATTAAAAATTTTTTGTCTGTCTCTGTTTGTTCCGGGTAATCTTCAAAACGGCTGGACCGATTTCAAAAATTCTTTCACCAATGGAAAGCTATAATATCAGGGCGTAAACTGGGCTATATTTTATCCCGGTATTCGCACGGGAACGGGAACTACGCGGGTAAAACGACTATAACCTATAACCGAAGCGAAGCGAGGGCGGGTTGCTAGTTCTTAATAAAAATCATGTGGCAAAACAAAATGAACAGGAATCCGTTAAAACATATATCACCGTCACATGTAACTGCACTTTTATCATTGGGGTGATTAACGATGGGTGACGAGCAACTGCCTTAACTATAAGGGACTGACTTTACGCAGGTAATTTTCTAAAACAGACTTTCATGGACAATAACTCTTTAAATACGTAAAAAAAATTGTTTTATATGCTTGTGTAACTAAAATCTTATGAATCTTATATAATTGTGATAAAATTGCAGAGAATTCGTGTTCGATGAGAATGCCACGTACAACTGTCAAAGTATGTTATTACATTACGTTACAATTTTACCCTGTATCATTGCATTCGACACATTGTGTCACCAAGGACATTTTCTTGTTAAGAGGCCGGTCTGAAAGATATTTATATAATACAAAATAACTTTGCGATATATTTTATTATATACTAGCAACCTGCCCTCGCTTCGCTGCGGTTTCAGTCGCCTTACCCCCGTAGTTGCCGTTCCCGTGGGAATACCGCGATAAAGTATAGCCTATGTTACTCCCCGATATTATAGCTATCCATTGGTGAAAGAATTTTTGAAATCGGTTCAGTGGTTTATGCGTGAATGCGTAACAAACAAACAAACTTACTTTCGCATTTATAATATTAGTAAGGATGTTTGTATGGTGAAGGAGCAAGAATACAGTTCACCACCCCACCCCATCTCTTGCCCGTGGGTATCGTAAAAGACGACTAAGGGATTACAATGTGAATATAACATCTAGGAATGCAAGAGAAGGAAAACTCAAAATAAAACCAATACCTCTGATCAGCGTGGCATAGTAGGTCAATTTTCCTTCTATTATGGAGGAGGCTAGGGCTCAACAGTGGGACGTATGTGAGTTGAAATGATGATAACGATTACGATATGTAGAAGCTAAGTAGTAATCACAAATATTAGTAAACCCAGTAATATGTAGAAATAGGATATGATTAGAGTTTTAAAAAGGATATAGCGTACGAGAAACTGTTAGCACTTTTAATCAGTCGTCCAATACTTATCATGATTCAAACAGCATACTACTGCTTACACGTGCCAATAGGTTCCACGGCTATTGCATAAAAGCGTTAGAAGCCGTTAAGTGCATATTAATTGTTTATGAAATACTACTTATCAGTTTAGTAACACTTTCTCTGATTTAGTCCATTTTATGTAATTGATTTATAGGCTCATAAAATCCACACGTGTAATCGTTTTCCCTTAGAATAATAACATATAGAAGGTAAGTTCACGTACAAAAAGTGAGGCATTTCAATTGGAGCCTAATGGAGCTTACGCCGGAACCGTTCCGTAATGTACAAGTCATTGTGTACTGCACGAACGTAGGCAACTCTTAAAAAATAAATAGGTAATTATGACGGTTGGTGCATTCAAATGGTGTCACAACACATTTGAAAAACTTAAAAAGGTTTTTAACATTACTTTTAAAATTATTTCGACGATTTATGTTAATAAAAACAAAATTTGATATCATAATTTGTATAGTGGTTTGCGTGAGCACGTGTGTAATCGTCAGCGCGCCATTAGTATTTTTAGATTAAAATTTTTAAAGTTCGAAGTACTGACACTATCCTTCTATACGTTATTATTCTAAGCGTTTTCCATTAATACATGTAGGTATTGTTATTCTTGTACGACCACCTCTCTTGCCCGTAGGTTGTGAAAGACGACTAAGGGGTTAATAATGCATATAACATCTATGCAAGAGAAGTAAAACTTGAAATGAAACCCTATAACAACACGCCTGGTCAGCGCGGTATAGTAGGTTAATTTATCCTCCTATTGTGGAGGAGTCTCGAGGTCAATAGTAGGATGTATATATAGCTGTAAATAAACATATTAAATAGTACATGTATTAAAAAATTGCGATTGCTATGTATTGGCAGTTTCAAATTGAATTTGGCTCTTCAAACGAGTGTGATTTTGCGTAAGAGTGACATTTTGCTTGGATCACAGACTGTAGCGATTAGGGACTCAAAACTTAGTGGTCCGAAACTTTAGTTTAATCGAAAACATTGAATCCTTAGGAAATCGAAGGACACCGTTAACATTGAACATTGAAATTTTTCTAGTGCGAAGGGTAGCACATACAATACGAATTTTAAAGGAAATATAATAGAAAAAGCCACATATCATGGTGACTAAGTCATAAGTATAGGTTTAACGCGTTTGTGACTACGTGTTTTTGTTCTTGATTGAGATAATTTCTTCAAAACCATTCTTGCGTGACATATATATATACTAGGAACCCGCCCTCGCTTCACTTCAGTTTCAGTCATTTTTCCTGCGTAGTTCCCGTTCCCGTGGGAATACCGGGATAAAATATAGCCTAGTTTACTCCCTGATAGCTTTCCGTTGGTGAAAGAATTTTTGAAATTGGTCCAGCCGTTTTGAAGATTACCCGGAACAAACAGACAGACAGACGGACAAAAAAAAATATAAAGTGTATTTTAGGCATATGTATAGCGCAAATAACCATGTGAGCATGAAAAAAGCCCATTATTTTGACATTACAAACAGACACTGCAATTTTATTTATTGGTATAGATATATACGTATGTATATAATTCTTGCAAGGTATATTTATATATAAGTCAATAAATTTGTCATATAGTGAATTTAATCTACGTCATCCTCATTCAACCTATCGCCGTCTACTGCTGGACGTAGCTGCTATTGGGGAATGCCCTTATGTTTCGCCATAAAGTGTAGTCCTGCGTAATAAGAATTTATTTTGAGATACAATTTTCATTTTAAGAAAGTTCAATCTTATCTCGATATTGAATAATCCAAAAAAAGCACTGCTAAATATTCCGTCGGTCGTAATAAAAAGAATATTTTAAGCGCGTACACCGGAAATTATTTTTTTTTTATGGCGCCCACCTGTCACAAAAAAATAACGACAAAAGAGTCTGATGGTATTCAGACAGATGATAAATTAATGTTGATTTCTTCAAAAGATTTAGTCTCGCATTATGAATTAAATCCTAATTATATGCGAGCTTATCAGTGTGGTGACGGAGTAAGAATACAGTTCACCACCCCTTTCTTACAGGCGGGTGTCGTAAAGGACGACTAGGGATGTGATATATAAATAATATGTATGTAAACAAAACTCGAAATAAAACCCTATGCTAACACGTCTCACCATTGCGATAGTAGGTCAATTCCACTGTGAAGAAGGCCCAAGCCCAATAGTGGGACTAATATGGTCATTATAAAATAAACAGAATTTACGTTATTTTACATTGAATTAACAATATAAGGTATCCGCTTTATCCAGGGCTAAAAGATACCTAAAACCACTGTACGTTCAAAAATATTAAGGCTTTTATCAGATTTTCTCAACAAAATACTTTTCAGGTTTCCATAAATAATGAATGTATAGATAGCACACTTGTTTGGCTGTTCGATTTTCACGCAGGACAATTCTCAGTGCGATCCACGATGTGCAAAAAAGTGCAAGTGTCGGTTAACTGTATATTTGCTGTTACAATACTGCTGAGTCCAAGTTCTTTATAAAGCAATTATAATTTTGGGCACCCTACTTATATAATAGGACATTTCACAATAAATTAACACGAAAGGATGTCCTTTCGTGTTAATTAGGTATGTACCTATTTGTGTATGTATAATTTAAGGTAACAAACTTATATAATCTTTCAGTATTCAAATTTCTAATTTATATATTTTGGCCCTTTACAAAAATAAGTATTTTTAAATAAAATATTTTTATCACAAAGTAAACATATTGATACTTTACAATGGAAACTTTATTATTAATTCAGTTTGTCACATTTATCTAATCTCGAGCGGATTCGTCACCCCTATAAGATAAATTTGGGAGACAGTGAAAGATGTCAAACAAAATAACGCTTTATTTCGGAGATAAGACACCGCGGTAGTTATAGCCCACACCCAAATACTTATATAAACTATCGAAGTAAAAACTAAAAAATATCATCACTTAGGTATTGTAAAACCTATTTGTGGTTTTATGTGTACGTCATTTCAGCTCATACACATCCCACTTCTGGGCTTGTCTCCTCCACAGTGGAAAGACTATTGAACTAAACTCATTTGCAAAAAAAACGGGCACCTAAGCAATGAACCATTTCAAATGTTAATATTTCTTTGTTTGATAATTATAGGTAGTTTTATCCACACAATTTGCTAAATTAATAAGAAAATAATCATTTTCATCAGTATTTCATAAAATTTAGATACAATTTATGGGAAATAATGCTAAACCTCGCTAGTAGTGTATATTCGCTAGTAGTGCATATGCTCATGAAGTAAAAATAAAAAAGTTTTTTTGTTTGTTTTTCTTTAATAAAGTAAAAGCAGATAAATGTTTAGTATCGAGTGTGACCCCCTCTAGCTAAAATCACAGCTTGAATTCGTCTGGGCATGCTAGCGAGTATATCCCGGATACTTGCTTGCGGAATACGTTCCCACTCCGCAGTAATCACATTCTTCAGCTCTCTGATGGTCTGCGGAGCCGGGTGTACTGATCTCACACGCCGTTTCAGAACGTCCCAGACATGCTCTATGGGATTGAGGTCGGGACTTCGAGCTGGCTAATCCAAACGACGAATGCCGACCTCTTGCACATACGCATTAACATCGCGGGATCGGTGGGCGCGAGCATTGTCGTCCATAAAAATCGAGTCTTCACCTAGAGCGGCCAATGCGGGTTGTGCATGAGAAATTAGAACTTCCGTTATGTATCGATGCCCAGTCAGTGAGCCGTTTTCAATGAAGACTAACTCTGTACGATCCATTGAATTTATTCCTGCCCAAAACATAACAGAGCCCCCACCATAAGGTGTGATTTCTTCGAAACATGCCTCTGCAAAGCGTTCTCCTTGTCTTCTTAGCACTCGCCGACGTCGATCTTCACCGAACAGAGATATCCTGGCTTCATCAGAGAACAAAACCCTATTCCAATCGTCTTGAGTCCATGATTCACAATTTCTAGCGAACCTAAGCCTGTGAACTCTGTGCTCACGGAGTAATTTGGGGCCGCGGGCCGGGCGGTGACTGCGTATATTGGCAGCGAGAAGCCTCCTCCTGACCGTCCATAGACTAATATGCACATTTCTTACTTCGTGGAGGTTGTTCTTAAGATCCACATACGAAGATTTGCGATTTCTCAATGCGCGACTCACAAGAAAACGATCATCCCGTGGTTGGGTACATGGTTTTCTTCCAGAACCAGGCCTTCTCTCGACGGAACCAGTCTCCTGATATCGCTGCCAGGTCCTTTGGACTGTCGAGCGACTAACATTTAGCCTCCTAGCCACGAAACATTGGCTGCAACCCTCTTCAAGCAGCGCGATAATTTTGGTAGCTTTTACCACTTTATCTACCATTTTTGATACAGCCAAACAGCATTAAATAAAGCTTTGACAGTCAAGGATATGAAATTAATCGATAAAAATTGAATAAAAGTTATGAAAGTCGATGTTAACTTCTGGAACTTCGCGCCAAAAATGTAGGATAAAAAGGGGTTTTCTGTAAAAATGAACATCAAATGAAAAATTGAATTTAGAACGTACTTTTTTAAATACCACAGCATTTTTAAAACCGGCCAGTAACGTGTACAAACGATTGAAACCTTTTTGGTATTGTATCTTTTTAAATATGAATGAAAATCAAAACCGCCCGTTTTTTTTGCAAATGAGTTTATATACCACACTAGTCAGACGGGTCGTTTCATTTAGTTTTCCTTCTCTTCAATAGATGTTATATGCATATTGTATCGCTTCGTCTTTTACGACACCCACGGGCAAGATAGGGGATGGCGAATTGTATTCTTATTTCGTGACTACACAGAATCAGTTTATATAATTTATATTTAATATTTAATAGATATGATTTTTATAATTTTTTAGTCGATCTATCATGTCTAAGAGACGTATATGAAGCAAAAATAAAATCGCTGCGTTTTGTATAATATCGTACTATTCATACTAAAATACAAAAGTTTGTTAAGATATATAAGGCTGCAATCTTAGAATAATAACATATAGAAGGTAAGTTCACGTACAAAAAGTGAGTCATTTCAATTGGAGCCTAATGGAGCTTACGCCGGAACAGTCCCGTACTGTACAAGTCATTGCACTGCACGAACGATCGCAACTCTTAAAAAATAAATAGGTAATTATGACGGCTTGTGCATTCAAATGGTGCCACAACACATTTGAAAAACATAAAAAGGTTTTTAACATTACTTTTAAAAGTATTTCGACAATTTATGTTAATAAAAACAAAATTTGATTTTATAATTTGTATAGAGGTTTCCGTGTGTACGTGTGTAATTGTCTGTCCGCCATTAGTATTTTTAGATTCAAATTTTTAAAGTTCGAAGTACTGACACTATCCTTCTATACGTTATTATTCTAAGGCTGCAATGCAATTTCCAAAAAAAAAAAAACACCACAGCCTATACCAACACGTATGACCAGCTATACCGTATAGTAGGTAAATTTCTCTTCCTATTGTGGAGGAGGCTCGAGCTTAGTAGTGGGGCGATTATGAGATGATGATGATGAAACAACAAGGTTTTCAGTTGCAAATATCATAAGGAATACTGTCTATTTTCAATTATATACTAAGTATATTATATGTATTAAAGCGCCTCCACGGAAGATCAGTGCAGGTTCTTTTAATCTATAATATAGGAGATGAGATGGAGACGTTTTGTGATGAGCAACAATTTTATTTGATATGTTATTCTTGTATTTAAATCAACTGTAAAATTATTTCATCACAATAAATATATTTTCTTTCTTCTTCTTTCTTACACTATATATTATTTCACTCGTATAATGAAACATAGCAACATAGCATATATATATAGCAAGGCATATCTTATCAAAATAATATTCAGGTAAAATTATAAATATTTTAATAATGAATAAAATTAATCAAAATATTGGCTTAACACATATTACTTGCATAATCATTGTTTCGTAATATTTGCTTTAAAATAAAGAATAAAAGAAAATATTTATAAAAGTCAACTTAGTTTAAAATTCAGGTAAAATTGAACATTTTGTTACTACTTATCCCACTGCGGGGACTTATTTTTGAATACTGTATGTTTTAATCTAGATGCATGAAAATTACTCGCATTTATTACTGATATTAATAAACGTATTCATGTATGTTATTATTTTTTTATTATTGAGTATGACAGCTTTTCGCAATATTAAATTAACTACAAGAACATTAAAATGTGTGTAATATTTTGCAACAGTGCTCACGACTATTGATTCGGCATACAGACATATCCGATGTTAAGTCGCGGCATAGAACGACAATACAAGTTTTAATTAATATAAAGTTTTATGTTGCAATTCGGTAACTGATATGTGGCCTGGTCTTTGTTATTACGAATTGGTAATTTTCAATACACATTCAGTGGTGGAAAAGCGAATGTAAAATTACAGCATGGCCGCTTAAAGAATACGTTTGACAGTATAATAGGTAAGAATCTAAATCATCATCATCTTGCTCTTATCCTGGGGTCGAGCCAATATGTACGCTTCTTCATCGTCATTATCATTTCGGCCCATATACATCCCACTGTTGGGCTCGATATAGGGCTCCGCAATAGGAGAGAAATTCACCTTTACCATGCAGGTCAAACAGGTTGGTATAGGGTTTCGTTTAACATTTTCCTTCTCTTGCAAAGATAGTCGTCTTTCGCAACATCCACGGGCAAGATAGGGAGTGGCGAATTGTGTTCTTACTCCGTCACCATACGTAACGATGTACGCTTCTTAAAGTTTTGGAAATACATAGTTAATAATAGACCAAGCGCCATTAGATGGGGTTGGCCTAGCTCTTAAGTCGTCTTTTACGACACACACGAACAATGTAAGGATTGGTAGTATTCGTAACTACCACTACAGGTAACAATTTAAATAAAATTTGAAATGAATAGGTATCATTTCAAATAACGAGCAAAGATAGCTGCAATTCAATGTTTAACCATTTACGCTGTCAATAGTACCTACATATTCACACAGCCACCGGAATGTAGTACCATTTTCATCTAGTAACGTGAAGCGTGACGCAAAATGTTACACATCAAACCACTAATGTTCATGATTCTGTATGCGTTCAATTCTTTTGATAGGAAACCTCTACTAACACATAACCTACATTTTCACTATAATAACTTTATGCAATCGCATAATATAACGCGTTTAGAATAAGTAGGGTAAGGTAATTATTAACAGTCTGAAATTAAAAAGAAATACCGTGAGTTGTAAAAATTGTTGTTGGAATGATTAATATTTCAAAATAGATATTTATTAGTTAAACGACGATGTCAAGGATATGATATTTACGAGTGTTCATATACAAACCCGTATGTGTGTTGACGAAGTAAGAATACAATTCACCACCCCCTTATTTGCCCGTGGGTGTAGTAAAAGACGATAGAGGCATATAATATCGACTGCGCAGATGGTGTAGTGGTTAATATATAGACCTACCACTCCAGTGTCAGGGGTTCAAATCCCACGCCGGACAACACTTTGTGCGATTCACAAATTATTGTTCCGAGTCTGAATGTAATTTGTGTCCGTTAATTTACATATTTGTAAAGTCTCTCGCAATTCAAGGATAATTACCTTCGAGCAGGGATTCGTTTTTAAAAAAAACATGCGTAAAACGTCTATGCAAGAGAAGGAAAACTCGAAATAAAACCCTATACCAACACGTCTGACCCTCGTGGGTCAATTTCCCGCCCATTGTAAAAGAGGCTCGAACCAAACTTTGGGACGTATACGAGCTGTAATCAATGATGATGATACACAAACAGGCAGTAAGTTACGTGCATGATAATGTTGGACTACATCCATAAGATCAAAAGATTTTAATTTTAAGCTTTATCAGTTGACACATATCGCTACCGTCGGGGTAAATGTCCAATGTACTTGAAAGAAAATTTTGAAAATCCAGAGCGTGGTACCTATATAAAATATTTAACAAAAAAAAAGAGCAAGCTTAGCTCTCAATAGTTTAATGGAACTTATTTATGAAATAAGTACATAATACTTCATTTCATCATTTCGGTTCATATACGGCCCGTTGATGGACTCGACTCTTCTTAATAATAGAGATGTTGACCTGCTATACCACGCTCAGACGAATTGGTATAGTTTTATTTTTGGAACGCGGTCGCAGCCTTCTGCGAGACAGTGATCTCGCGGAAGGAGGCGGCGGATCGCCTGCGCGAGGAGCGCAGCCTCGATGAGGAGATCCGCCGCCGGCGACTGGGGCGGCGAAGGCGCAACTATCTGCGCCTCATGCCGCCCTAGCCGAGGCCGCGGGTGACGTGACCGGGGATTAGTCCGTCACCCGCCGAGAGGCCGACCGCGTGAGGAAAGACCGACGTCCTCCCCGAGGGGGGGGACGTCGGTTGATGGGAGGGTACCCCAATAGGGGGTATTCCGTCGGGCCAACCACTGACGACAAGTTAACGCTGCTCCAGTGGTTGGCCCAACGACGAAGGCGACGTGGTTTTCGGGTGGGTCGCGGGAGTTGCGTGCTTAAGCCCCTCTGTCGCCCCGGACGGAGTGGTGCGGAGGCGCGCCGACCGCGACCCACCCACAAAAAAAAAAAAATAGTTTTATTTAGAGTTTTCTTTCTCTTGCATAGACGTTATATGGATATTATATCCTTCAGTCGTCACATCCACGGACAAGATCGGGAATGTTAAATTGGACACGAAAATTAAGTGCTTATTGAATATTGTATAATATGGTGGTATTACCGTGCTTCTATAATGGTTGCAGTAATGAAAACGAATCTGCCTATATGCATTCACAATTTATTTATGATAGATCTAGCTTATCAATTAACTAAATCTTATATATAGCAAGATCAACCTTTATATATCTTTTTGTCTTTATTTGTCAATGCAACAATGTTCAACCCATCATGATTTTCTTGTTCTGTACATAGAAGTAAAGTAACACAGCGCTTTACAAAATTTTACCATTAATAAATTTGACACAATCAAAACTCAAAGCACAATCAATAGTATATATTGATTATTTATGTCAATATTTTGTTAATACAGTGTTATATGTTACTACTCTTATGTTTGGCGATTTGCCCACGAAACTAACCACAAAGAGACGTTATCTGGTAATATCAATGTAAGAGAAGAACTCTACATTAAAACAAAAAACTAACGATCGTCAATACCCAAATTTTAACGAGTATGACAGTACAGATATAATGCTGAATTTCACATACCATTTTGTTCATAATATTGGGAACTATTTAAAACCAACTTCAAATAAGTATATGCATAGCAGACAATAATCACGGAAACTACTTTCTAGCGTGAGTCATGCCAACCTTGCCGAAGACTAAATTACGACTTGTTACAACTTCCACTATAAACATATGCAGGTAGACTTAGTTTTATATTTTTGTTAGATATTTTTATATTGTTAACACGAAGAAAAACCCAACATCATTGTCAGAGGACATAACATATCCGACTTAACGCGTTTCGCAATATTATTTTTATCTTATCCAATTCTCCTACGGTGGTATTTATCGAAATAATTTTAAGTTTCGCGCATTCAAAAGCTATGTCTCCTGTAGAATAGTGTAACCCTTCACAATTTACCTTGAAAACTTGCCCGTAAATAGAATATACACGACCGTATAACCAGTTTATTTATCAAGCAATTATTTTAAGTTGGAAAAACATAAAAATGAATATGTTAATTATAAAGTAAATGTTGTTGAATGAAATCCAACCTGTGGTGTGAGTACCGCCGTGGCTGTCTCTGTTGCCGCCGTTTTGCCGGTGTTTGTGTGTACTAGTCACAAGCACGCAAGCCAGCATGACGCCAGCTCTTCACTCCCGTCTTAGAAATGCTATATGGACAATTCTCCATCAGTCACTTACTCCTATAGGATTAATTCCTTGAGCCGTAACTTAACACTGGCGATACACGAGACGGTTCCGGCGAATCACTGAGCTGTATTTTTATTCAACACACATATACACACACTCACTGGTATTTATAAAATGTTAATATGCCCTATAGTTCAGTTGACATGACGGCAAATCGTATGTTTTGAAAACAATAGCAGTCGTTTCGTTCAAATTGTATCAAGTTACTTGTATATTAAATTTTATTGAACGTTTTGTGGCATATATTCGTAAAACACACTTGCAATATTACTGGAATGGTTAATTATTATTTTATTCGTAACAGATCACGTCGTTATTCGATAGGCTCGTTTTCGGCAACGGTATCTATCAGTTAACCGTTGCTACGTGACAGTCCGTATCACTTCAAAGCTTTTAACGAACTGGCTGGAAGGCAGCTGTGTTAGCTCGGGGAAAAAAGAGAAAGAACTATTTGACGTGCCGAAGTTGAGACCGTCACCGGCAATATTAATATTTGCAGATATATATACCTTATACCAATGAAATAACGTGCAATTTATTTATTTTGTTAAAGTCAGCTGTGTCAATTTCCTCGAATATCGCCTGTGGAAAATCGAGTTGAATTGAGCAGCGCGATCATTGCGCGCAAGGGAGATAGAAGTATACTTCGAATATTAGCGAAGTTTTCCGAATGGTTCCCGACAGCCAAGGCCGACTCACGTCACGTTTCGCGAGACTAGACGTGCCGCTTTGTGGGTGTACAATAAATATAATGCATGATTGTAGTTTATTGCACTTTTGTTTAGACGTAAACATGGTTTCAATAAATTCTAAATACTGTATATACTTATGCTAACTCGAGCAGCGATAAGTTAAATCTAAACTAATAAATAAAAACAGTCTTGGTATTAAACTGACATTGTAAGGTCCCGGGCTGATGCTAAGGCAGACAAGTCGGACTTTTGAAAATTATACTATGGACATTGGACACATGGTCAAGGAAGAACAACGCAAGAGTATTTATGTTTGGGAATTTCAAAAAAATACTTTTTAAGTATCATAACTCGTATGACTATAGCGATAAATAATTGGGAGGACTTCGATACTCTAATATTCCATAATACTCTTTATATAGGTAGTCTAATTCTTTATGTTATCCTCGTGGGTTACCGAGTTCAGATGTGACAGTCGTTCAATAGAAAGACTAAAATTCCAACGTTTCTAATGAAATTAGAAAGCCGACCATAACAAAAATAAGAGTAGTATGGAATAGAAGAAATAAAAAAATCAGGAAGCTGATTATTATATAATCATTCTAATTGAGCCAAAAGTCTTATGGACTTGCCAACAGTAAATACAACGATAACTCCTATTATTGTTTAATGTTAAATACCTATCTTAAATGATAATTAATAACAAAAATATCACATTGACACATAATGTAAATATTTACTCAAGTGATTAATTTTGATAACGGGTTCATTTGACGCATAGTTGATTATAATTAAGAAGTAAGTATATTATAAAAACATGTGTATTTATTTCCAAGCAACCGAGTTGTTATCTCATAGAAACAAATATTTGACGTCAATGAAACCGCAAACAAATTTTTAACTATTAATCATCACAGCTCATATTCGCCCACAATCGGCAATTGTCCTACTGTTTCATGATGATCAGATGTGTTGGTACAGAGTTTTATTTCGAGTGTTCCTTATAGTTCAATTGTTTATGCACAGTATAACATACAGTGGTCTTTTACGACACCCACGAGCAAAAAAGGGGTTGGTGAATTGAATTCTTACTTCATAACAGGACGGAATTGTCAATGGTGATTTTATTATGACACGTAGTTGTTCCTATTTAGCTTGCGCTAATTACTTAGATATTTATTATTATGAGATTACTAGTTGCGAAACGTAGCATAATATTGTCCTGCGTGGGAATCGGAGCTATGACACTGACATGGTAGGGTGTCTTAACCGCTACGCCACCTGAGCAGTCAATTTATGTATTAACATGGTATATACAGAGCAGAATTAGCCCACTATTAGGTACGTGCCTCCTTCATAATAAGAGAGAAAGTCTTACACAATGGAAGCGACAAGGCATTATATAAAAAATAATATTACGCATTGCAATAATCACTAAAAGTGTCCATTTACGAATTACTATTATTGATAGTACTTTCACAATATATAGATCGTTAATTTCTAATTAATTAGCATATTAGTATTACGTATATCTAACATAATCCATTTTATTATATAACAAATTTCTATTGATAATTTGTAAGTTGAGTAGAACCTTTTTTTTTTGTTGGCATCCTGTGAATGCATTTACACATTCCCTTGCATTTCACTTTCAAAAATTATTGCTATCAAGGGTAAGTTCTGAAACGATCTCTAATTCAGTCTACAGTTTGACATGAAAATAAGTAGGCAGTAAACAAAATACACAAGGAAGAAAAATAAATGGTAAACTATTTTTATGTTTTTGTTTTGTGTTCGGGAGGGCAGTATAATATAGGCTATTAGTTTATAAGTTTGGCTTGGACTGAAAATCAATGACAGGGGTGCGCTCGTAACCTAAGTTGAGCCCAATTCCATATTGTTTTTACGTTTTATTCTTTGTTTTTTAATGTTTATGTACTTCGTTATAAAATTGTAATAACAAAAAGACCCCGAATTTTAAATTTCTTTATTAATTAATTTAATAATAACTTACTGAATTAATTAATGGTGCACTCCATTTCACCTGGAAATGTCATGGTCGTTATCTGTACGTTTCCAGCGATCTTTTCTTCCACGTAAGTGCAGCATCTGGAATGAACTACCTGCTGTTGTATTTCCCGAACATTATGACATATCCTTTTTTAAACTAGTTTTAAGAAGCACACATTCTTCAAGGCAGCGACTGAGCTGTGGTATGGCAAAAGTCCAAGAGCATCATTGTAACTTACCATCAGATATGTTGCGTGCTCATTTGGCACTAACAATAATTTTAAAAAATCTATAATTCACGTCATATTCATCACAGATTAAATTTAAATTACACGTGTGTTAAAAATACTAACATATTGGAGGTAGGGATACTTTCTTCCCTACAAGACTAAAGAAAATAAGAAGGCAACTTCACAGTCCGAAATTCTTCTCTAACAGTGAAGATTTCTTCTTTGTTCTATAATTACTAATAATAATACGAAACGTAACCCTATATCCACTTACTTGGTTAACATGGTGGTAATATTGATTTAGTCACCCTTACATAATAGAAAAGGCTGACAGACAATGATTTTAAATAAATTAAGTAATTATATTAAACTAGCTTTAATTATATATTTAGCTTAAATTATATGCCGTGTGGTAGCGGCTTCGAATACTACCAACCCTTGCTTTGCTCGTGGGTGTCGTAAAAGACGACTAAGAGCCCTAGATTGACCCGGACCAACTCCATCTGGTACCATTTGGGTCAACGATTACATTCCCAAGGAGGGTTGACGTCTGGCAGGCGGCCGGTCATAAAAGTCATTTGCCGAAACTTTTTGCAATATGTCAAAACAGATGACATATTGCGTCGACCCCAAGTATTTGGGATAAGAGCAAGATGATGATGATGAATTATATTAAACTAGCTGACTCAACAGACGATGTTCTGTTCAAATAAGCGCCACCTACCAGGTCCAATTGTGAATCTAAAATTTAGATTCTAAACCATTCTCGAACCCCCTTGAACACCCACAAAAATTTCATCAACATTGGTCCAGCCGTTTAAGAGGAGTTCAGTGACATACACACGTACACAAGAAATATATATAAACTCATTTGCAAAAAAAACGGGCGGTTTTGATTTTCATTCATATTTAAAAAGATACAATACCAAAAAGGTTTCAATCGTTTGTACACGTTACTGGCCGGTTTTAAAAATGCTGTGGTATTTAAAAAAGTACGTTCTAAATTCAATTTTTCATTTGATGTTCATTTTTACAGAAAACCCCTTTTTATCCTACATTTTTGGCGCGAAGTTCCAGAAGTTAACATCGACTTTCATAACTTTTATTCAATTTTTATCGATTAATTTCATATCCTTGACTGTCAAAGCTTTATTTAATGCTGTTTGGCTGTATCAAAAATGGTAGATAAAGTGGTAAAAGCTACCAAAATTATCGCGCTGCTTGAAGAGGGTTGCAGTCAATGTTTCGTGGCTAGGAGGCTAAATGTTAGTCGCTCGACAGTCCAAAGGACCTGGCAGCGATATCAGGAGACCGGTTCCGTCGAGAGAAGGCCTGGTTCTGGAAGAAAACCATGTACCCAACCACGGGATGATCGTTTTCTTGTGAGTCGCGCATTGAGAAATCGCAAATCTTCGTATGTGGATCTTAAGAACAACCTCCAAGAAGTAAGAAATGTGCATATTAGTCTATGGACGGTCAGGAGGAGGCTTCTCGCTGCCAATATACGCAGTCACCGCCCGGCCCGCGGCCCCAAATTACTCCGTGAGCACAGAGTTCACAGGCTTAGGTTCGCTAGAAATTGTGAATCATGGACTCAAGACGATTGGAATAGGGTTTTGTTCTCTGATGAAGCCAGGATATCTCTGTTCGGTGAAGATCGACGTCGGCGAGTGCTAAGAAGACAAGGAGAACGCTTTGCAGAGGCATGTTTCGAAGAAATCACACCTTATGGTGGGGGCTCTGTTATGTTTTGGGCAGGAATAAATTCAATGGATCGTACAGAGTTAGTCTTCATTGAAAACGGCTCACTGACTGGGCATCGGATACATAACGGAAGTTCTAATTTCTCATGCACAACCCGCATTGGCCGCTCTAGGTGAAGACTCGATTTTTATGGACGACAATGCTCGCGCCCACCGATCCCGCGATGTTAATGCGTATGTGCAAGAGGTCGGCATTCGTCGTTTGGATTGGCCAGCTCGAAGTCCCGACCTCAGTCCCATAGAGCATGTCTGGGACGTTCTGAAACGGCGTGTGAGATCAGTACACCCGGCTCCGCAGACCATCAGAGAGCTGAAGAATGTGATTACTGCGGAGTGGGAACGTATTCCGCAAGCAAGTATCCGGGATATACTCGCTAGCATGCCCAGACGAATTCAAGCTGTGATTTTAGCTAGAGGGGGTCACACTCGATACTAAACATTTATCTGCTTTTACTTTATTAAAGAAAAACAAACAAAAAAACTTTTTTATTTTTACTTCATGAGCATATGCACTACTAGCGAATATACACTACTAGCGAGGTTTAGCATTATTTCCCATAAATTGTATCTAAATTTTATGAAATACTGATGAAAACGATTATTTTCTTATTAATTTAGCAAATTGTGTGGATAAAACTACCTATAATTATCAAACAAAGAAATATTAACATTTGAAATGGTTCATTGCTTAGGTGCCCGTTTTTTTTGCAAATGAGTTTATATAAAGAAGAGAAGATATCGTAAATAATTTTATGAACCATGCATACATGCATCTTCCTTTTTTTGGGGCAGGCTATCAACCTGGATACATCCCACTCAATCTGTCCAGAGCGATGGAAGGGTGGCGTGCAGAACCCACCGAAGTCCCTCTACATCGCCATTGAGCCGACCACTGGTACAGATTCCTTGAAATTCGTTGCCGACCCGCCGAATTACCCTTTCGGGTACCATCGTCCTCACGCGGTCAGTCTCTCTGCGGGTGGTGGACTAATGCCGGTCCGTCCACCAGCAGTGGTAAAAGACAACTAAAGGCTAAATAATATACAGACAATATCTATTCAAGAAAAAAAAGAAACCCCGAAATAAAATCGTATACCAATTCGTCTGACTAGCGTGATACAGATTAATTTATCTACGATTGTGAAAAAGATTCGAGCGAAACAACGGAATATATAAGAGCTGAGATGATGATGGTGACGATTAATTATTTGAACTGGGGTCTTACTGTGTAAGCAAAAGAATTGAAAAGTGAACTCTCAAATTACTCTTGAAATCAACTTACATTACCTTATTCGAAAATTATAAATACAACGGCACTACAAAGTTTTTAGATCCATACTTGTGTATTCGGATACATAGGTAATTTCTCCTTTACCTAAACTTTCATGAAATTCGTTTTGTGTGCTTAATAGATTTAAGCTATTTCATGGGCCATTGGACAGATCTTTCCGACGCACATTACCTTAAACGCTAAAGGAGCTGGTCAGTTTTTAAATGAAATGTAAACGTTTTGTTTCACTAGTACTCAGTTTTTAGAGAATAGTTTTAACCATAGACTGAGTAATCAAATAGGCAGGTAGATATTAAAAGCCAGTTGATATAACTCCACCTCTATAAGATCCGGAATATGATATCCGCTTGCAACAAATATTGACGCAAGATAACAATTCGTATGAATACATGACTCTTTATTATTCACCTTGGTCCCAATCACAAACGAGATAAAATACATCTTAATATTTATGACTATAAAAACGTATCGCAATAAAAACTAAATTAAAAAATAAAAAAGCACGACTTCCTGTACAGTGGCATAAACCCGATAAAACAACAAATATCCAACTCGAACCTCAGGTTGAGCAAAAAGTCGGTGTCGGGACATCTAAGGGAAGGTGTCTTTTTATCATTCAAATATTATGAAAAGGAATGGGTGGTGATATATTGTAAATTGTTTTTCAGTGTGGTGACGGAGTGAGAATACAATTAACATTCCTATCTTGCCCGTGGATATCAGACATGCATATAACAACTATGCAAAATAAGGAAAATTCGAAACAAAACCTTATTCCAACGCGTCTGGCCATCGTGAAATAGTAGATTTATTCCCCTTATGGAAAAGACCTGAGCCCAACAGTGGGACATATTTAAGCTGAGAAGATCTATGCAAGATAAGGAAAACTCGAAAAAAATCTTATACCAACCCGCCTGACTAGCGTTGTATAGTAGTTCGTTTTTTTAGTTTTCCCTCTCACTGCGGAGGAGGCTGGAACCCATCAGTAGGATACATGTAAGCTGAGATTAAATTGTATTTTAAGTTCCGGCCATATGAGAACATTATTAAGACCCACACAAGAATAAAATCTACGCGATGACGCATGGGCTACTTTTATACTTGTCATAGCGACGATTTACATAACACCTAATAGGCAAGATCCTAGCGTTGTATAGTAGTTCGTTTTTTTAGTTTTCCCTCTCACTGCGGAGGAGGCTGGAACCCATCAGTAGGATACATGTAAGCTGAGATTAAATTGTATTTTAAGTTCCGGCCATATGAGAACATTATTAAGACCCACACAAGAATAAAATCTACGCGATGACGCATGGGCTACTTTTATACTTGTCATAGCGACGATTTACATAACACCTAATAGGCAAGATCATCTACATATTAGTCGATTTATATTTGGTTAAATATAATACAACGGGGGCGGATATTCACCATTAGAACATATCGATTAATAAAATTATTATTTTCACCGAAATCTCTGCTAAATTAACGCCCTGACGCAATGTTTTTTTTTTTATGTTATCTATTATGACAATTAGATATTTGACTACTATCCAAATCATCATCATCATCTCAGCCCATATACGTCCCATTGTTGGGCTCGGGCCTCCTCCAATATGACCTAGGTATAAATTGACCTACTATAGCACACTGGTCAGCCATGTTGGCTTAGGATTTGTTTCGAGTTTTCCTTCTCTTGCATAGATATTTCATGCACATTATATCCCTTAGTCGTCTTTTACGACACCCACGGGTAAGATAGGAAGTGGTGAATTGTATTCTTACTCCAGCTCCGTCACCACACGGAATATCCAAACATTAAATAATGACTAATGTTCCGCATATAAATTTAAGGAAAATGAGCAATAATAACTAAAAAATATACACAATTAAGCTTTTGAAGTTATTAGAGGAACATATTAGAATACCTTTCTCGTAGAACGATGTTTATTTAGAGCAGATACAGATTAATTTGTATGGAGATTGCGACATTGACGTCACATCGTTTGTATTGCTTTCACTGTCTAATTTACACAATGGAAATACTTGTACCTAAACAATATTAAAAATAAATGTTAGCATAACATTTCATCATCATCATCATCACAACACCTACACGCTCGAGCCTCCTCCACAATGGAAGAGAAATTGACCTATCACACCACGCTGGTCAAACATGTTGGTATAGGTATATTTTATCTTTTAGTCGTCTTTTACGACACTCACGAGTAAGAGGGGGTGGTGAATTGTATTCTCACTCTGTTACCATACGAAAAAAATCAATACAGCTTTTTCATTTTATTTATATACATGCCCGTAAAAATAATTAAGATTATTAATCAGGTAAGTAATTCAACTTTTTCAAATCACTCTAACATTTCTTTTTCTCTTTTATCTCTCATTTTAACATTTTAAAATTCTTTCTTACGTTAAATGGTTATTACTTGTTAGGTACCGGCCGATACGACGATTGTTTTTATTTTGTCTGATAATTATGTCGACTATATTTGTCATCCAAATAATAAAAAAAACAAACAAATCTTTAAATATATTTATATACATATCTGCAATATTTGCGATCTGTAATAAAGCCACTTGAAGAATAACTTGAATTATATAAACTCACCTTAACAATTAAACTCAAAAAATGTAACAAAGGCACGGACAATAAGTCTGTGGACCATGAACAAAAAGAAAAAAAAAAAATTTGCGATCTTAATAAGACGCCTCGCAATTTTGAGATAATCTTTAAGCAGTGTCTTAAGTTTCTATTGCAAATACTTAAGAGTTTATCTCAAAATATTGAGGGTTTTTTTTTTGTGGGTGGGCTGCGGTCGGCGCGCCTCCGCACCACTCCGTCCGAGGCGACAGAGGGGCTTAAGCACGCAACTCCCGCAACCCACCCAAAAACCACGTCGCCTTCGTCGTTGGGCCGACCACCGGAGCAGGGTTACTTGACATCAGTGGTCGGCCCGACGGAATACCCCCTGTTGGGGTACCCTCCCATCGACCGACGTCCCCCCCTCGGGGAGGACGTCGGTCTTTCCTCGCGCGGTCGGCCTCTCGGCGGGTGACGGACTAATCCCCAGTCACGTCACCCGCAAAATATTGAGAGGTGCTTATAAAACCATTTATATACTTCTCTTCTATTAAAATTGGAGGTGATTCATCAGGAGTCAAATGTATGTATTGCCAGTAAACAATACTCTATATAGTCAAGTAGCATTCAAATAAGTTCATTGACCTGTATTTTTTCGTCTATGCCAAAAGCGGATGCAGTCATAATTCCCTATCCGGCTTCATGACAAATATGGCAAAGGAATATTAAAAATCTTATGTTATATTGGTATTAATTATCTGGAAATAGCAATCAAACCTTAACGAGAATTTTATAGGTAAGCATCATTTTCGCCGATTTTATAATTGATGTTTATTTATGTACCATTAGTTATACAACAGGTCGCGCCCGGTTGCTAAATACAATAATATGACGTTTAACTCAATTTCTCTCATATGCTGGCTAATGTGATAACATTTGAGATAGCTCTATTCGTTTTTCTCTTCGTAAAATCACGCGAAGTTTTTTTAGTGATAGGGACCACATTGTTGACAGTTGTCTGTCTACAGCTGCGGGCCAGTCCATCCGGGGTACCACACTATCACATAAAATCGACGTCTAGTCCATTGAAATGTTACATTTTTTGGGCCTTACCCTGCGTTTTTTTAAAAGACGCAATTATATTTTTTTGATGTTTAGGGGGGTCAGTGTAAAGCTAAAACCAAGTTTGTGGGGTCGCCACCCTTGTCCCACGACCGCCATCTTGAAAATAGGGATTAGGGACTAGGACTCTACCTCGTGGGTGGTGGGGAAGAGTCGATAATTAATTATTAATAATATTGCAAATATATAATTATTAAAAAAAATTATAATAACTAAAGAAAAAAAAACAATAACTGATGACACATTATTAGTACACACATACATATAATATATGTATAGTTAAAGGTACTGAAAAATAATACTCACTTCGGAGCGCTGTAAAACCTTAGCTATTGACTTAATGAAAAAATGTTACTTATAAAAGTTGTTCCTTAAAAAACGATCTACAAAAATGGTCTGATATCATTTTTTCGTAAAATGATAAAAAAAAATTATATCGAAAAATATAAATTTTTTCTAAAATTTTTGAACAATTACGCTTATAGCTTTTTTATTTATAGTTCTACGACAAAAAGTTACTGGACCAAAGTTGTAGAGAATTTCATTTGCAACAAAAAATGTTAATAATTTTTTTTTTTATCAGATAAATAGTTTAAGAGACATATCGTAAAAACCATTTCAACCCCTATTTTCACCGGTGGCGGGTGGCGACCCCACAAACTTGGTTTTAGCTTTACACTGACCCCCCTAAACATCAAAAAAATAAAATTGCATCCTCTAAAAAACGCAACCCCAAATGTAACTTTTCAATGGACTAGTCTGAGTAGTAGCAATTTGTTACTGCGCTTCGTTCGGTGAGCGAGATAGCCGTAAGCTCAACTTTCTGAGGGTGTTTGCATGTGATGGGTTTTGGTGATACCTTTAGTTCACCGAACCTCATTGCACGAATTCACACGCCCTTCACTTTCTTCGCGATAGGCAGCGGCCGAGCAAAGGTCCATGAGCGGCAGCAACACTTACTAACAGGTGTAATTTTTGGTCGTTTGTCACCGATTGCAATAATAAAAAAGTACAACTTTAATGCAAATATTTTCTTTTTAGTTTGAATATTGTACAAAACATTTAAGAGTTATATTTGTCATAATGACAGTTGAATTACCATAACAACAACGAATAACGTATGCACAAAACGAACGCATGAATGTCAATGAATATTTTACATTGCAAATATCATTATATATTGGGCAACTCTACAAAAATGTATGGCTGCAGGCAGAAAACTGTTAGCGGCGTGATCAAATCTCGGAAGATACTCGAAACGGTAACCCGCCCGATGCAACACTGGCGACAAAGACGAGTAGCGGTGGCCCATCCACATGGAAGTAGTGTATACTATGTTATGGGGTCGCGCAACAACGCCTCAATCGCCCCGGAAGGATCGCTTTTGTCTTTTTATGTCCCGCTTTTAAGTAGCACACACAAAGACTCTACAAAATGAGACTATTCTAATACATATTTATAAGTTACTCGCGTTTTAAGTGCTATGGTAGTGCAATACAGACTTATCATTTCGAAAATGCCATGCGTTATTTTGCACAATTGCGGATTCTCAATACATTATTAACGACCATATTCAATCCTATTTTACATTATAAATGGCTCGCAGTCGTTTATTATAAATAAGAAAAGAGGGAGAGAGTAATCTATTCATAGTTTCTGTTTCATAATAATTAATGATGATTGCCACTTAACATTACTTGACGATGGATAACCAGTCGGGCGCGTCATTGAAATAGGGGCAACAGTAAGGCTAGCCCACTTATAAGATGGAGAGAACGTACGATGAGTTAAAGGGAGCCACATCAACCTTCCATCACCGCAACAACAAGTTCCTGACCGACTAAAAAAGTTAATTAACTAAAATAAATACATATATTCACGCCTTTTTCCCATAGGGGTAGGCAGAGACCACTTTCCTCCACTTGCTACGATCTTGACATACTACTTTCGCTTCCTCTACATTTATTAATCTCTTCATGCATATTCTTCGGTTTAGGGTACTTCTAACCTGGCCTTTCTTAAGGACGTCCCCGATTTAATCGTGAAACGTCCGCCTTGGTCTTCCCCTTCCAACACTTCCGTTCAGATTCGCTTTATAAATTCTTCTTGTTAATCTCCTTTCATTCATTCTCTCTACATGTCCAAACCAACTTAACATACCTTTTTCAATACTTGTCACTACATCAACATTCATACCACAACGTTCCCTGATTACACTGTTCTTAATTTTATCACTCAGTTTTACACCAATCGTGCTCCTCAGCGCTCTCTTTCCACAGCATTTATTCTACTTTCATGTTTCTTCTGCCATACCCAGCTCTCACTTCCATACGTTAGGGTTGGTACAAGGACTCCCCTATGCACAACCAGGCGAGCCTTCTTAGAGAGGCTCTGGCTGCCCATAAAGGTGTGCAAAGCACCATTCACCATATTTCCCTTACATACTCTTCTTTCAATATCATTTTCACATTTACTATCTCTCACAAAAGTTGATCCCAAATATACTACAATTAACTAAAATAGACGATCATTAGTGTGAAATGGAATAAATTTCTTTTAATCCTTATTGCTACCAATCTATACCAATAAATAAAATTGAAGTGTCTGTTTGGAATGTCAAAATAACAGGTTTTTTCATGCTCACACGGTTATTTACACTATTCACATGCCTAAAAATCTATACCAATAAATAAAATTGGAGTGTCTGTTTGTAATGTCAAAATAATAGGCTTTTTTCATGCTCACACGGTTATTTGCACGACACCTATGCCTAAAATAGCAATTAAAAAATTTTTGTCTGTCTGTCTGTCTGTTTGTTCCGGGTAATCTTCAAAACGGCTGGACCGATTTCAAAAATTCTTTCACCAATGGAAAGCTATAATATCAGGGCGTAAACTAGGCTATATTTTATCCCGGTATTCCCACGGGAACGGGAACTACGCGGGTAAAACGACTATAACCTATAACCGAAGCGAAGCAAGGGCGGATTGCTAGTCATTTTATATTTTTTTGTCTGTCTGTCTGTTTGTTCCGGGTAATCTTCAAAACGGCTGGACCGATTTCAAAAATGCTTTCACCAATGGAAAGCTATAATATCAGCGCGTAAACTAGGCTATATTTTATCTTGGTATTCCCACGGGAACTACGCGGGTAAAACGACTAAAACCGAAGCGAAGCGAGGGCGGGTTGCTAGAATACATATAAGTGTATATCTGTAATTAGCAGACCTAAAACAGAATACATGTTATGCGATTTCGGCGGTCTCTCCAATTTTACACCCATATCCTTAGATGGAGTACCTATACCAGTATGCTCGGATTGCCGTTACCTAGGTTCTCTTATCCAAAGCGATGGCGACCTAGATCGTGCAGATGAAGCACAGAATCGATGCGGGATGGATGAAGTGGTGGCAGGTCACGAGTACAACATGCGACCCCAGAGTACCCCTCAATTTAAAGGGTAAAATTTATAAAACCCTAATAAGACCTGCCGTACTGTATGGATCAGCATGTTGGGCGACAAAAGCGACGGATGAGAGACGACTGCATGTAGCGGAGATGCGAATGTTGAGATGGATGTGTGGTGTGACAAGAATGGATAAAGTGAGGAATGAACACATTAGAGGAAGTTTGAAAGTTGCGCCAGTGACGGCAAAGTTTCACTCTTTAACTTTGACATGGTATGGGCATGTGATGAGGCGGGATGAAAGTATGTTGTGAGAAAAGTAGGTATGAATGTTGAAGGCTTTACGGGTAAAGGAAGACCGAGGAAAAGATGCATGGACTGCGTGAAGCATGACATGAGATGGGAGTGACTGCAGAGATGACGTCTAATAGGACCGTATGGAAGAAGATGACATATTGCGTCGACCCCAAGTAATTGGGATAAGAGCAAGATGATGATGATGATGATGATCTGCTGAGATGGTTCCAATTAAAAATCAGTTAATGATAGTTACGATAAGCTGGCTTGGCGGTTACGATTTAATAGATAGAATGTCTACTTATAATGTGTTTGAAGACACTAGGCTACTGATTAAAGTCATATTTTCATATGTTTTTTAGTTTCCCGTGCGTTAACAGTACAATAATATCATCACCTTTTCCTTTCAAGAAGTCGTAAAACACAAGCAAATAACAAGTTTCTCTCATATTCCCTCTCATATTGAGGTGTTTGGAAGGAAAGCTTTCCATGTGGTGACGAAATAATAATAAAAATCACTACCCCCCTTTCTTACCCAAGGGTGTCGTCTAAAGGCGACTGAGAAATATACGCGCGGTCGTCTAGTGCTGAACTTGAGCTTCTGCCTATCGCCCATTCGTTGATTAACGTAGACAATTACGAAAATAATAGAATGAAATTACTATAGACTACATACTAATAATAAAAGGACGCGTCAAACGTTTTTTATCTGTTCATATATGCGTGAGTACCTAACTACTTTCTTTTTATATCCCGAAGCAAAGGTGACTCGTCCAGTTTGTTAACGTTAATGTAAATGTCACCGAATGCCGTCCGACCGGTCGCGTTGAATTTTTTAATCGACAACTGCCTCTGGTGCTATTTTGAAAGCTGCAAATTAATTTTAGCGATACTTATAGATAGATACGTTGGTTGACTAGTGACGTTCCTAAAACGACTTTTAAGTATAAGCGGATAAGAAATAAGCGCATCGTGTTATTACGTCAAACATCATTTTTTATATTAAAACTAGCTGACCCAACAGACGTTGGTCTGTTCAAATAAAAGGAAACCAAAAAAATTAAAGTTTATAATTAACAAATGAAAAATAGGGGTTGATCGTAGAAGGGTGAAAATTTAGGGTTGTATGTATTTTTGAATGATGTATCATAAAAAAATAAAAACAAAAATTTTTGTCTGAAATATAAAAAAAAAATAATAAGAGGTGGACCACCACCCTTAACATTTAGGGGGATGAAAAATAGACGTTGATCGATTCGCAGACCTACCCGATATGCATACGAAATTTCATGAGAATCGGTCGAGCCATTTCGGAGGAGTTTAATTACAAACACCGTGACACGAGAATTTTATATATTAGAAGATTAGTAAAGATGTTTATTACAGTTGTTTCTGTAAAATAGTTTTTATTAATTTTAATGTAAATATTATAAATAGAAAAGTTGCTTTACGTAATATTATACAGGCGAAAATAAACGTATTTATAATAAAAGATTCTAGACTCTTATATAATAATAAATTTAAAATGGATATTTTCTCATTCCGTTATAAATCCCACGAATATAAGCAGGGTTTTGTTTGTTTTCGTGCAATTTGATAAAATATTTACATAGTAGATCATTATTAATTAATTCAGTACATTAGAGAGGTAGAAAAGTAAATTCCTAAACATTCCTTGGCGAAACAAAAAATTATAGTGGTGTTATATAACTGTATAAGTTTTACTACCTCAATTGATAGACGTTTTTTGTTCACAATTTAATTATATAAAAGGTTTACTATATATGATACTTCTACTGATGATCTCCTATGGAAAACATCGTGACAATTCTAAGCAATGAATAATCCAACTAAATAATGTTCAAAATGATCTAAAAACAAAACTGGATTATTATTGAAAGAAAGGTAGTAGAAGAAAGTAAGATATTCTTCTCAGGCAATAGATTTTTATAACCAGCTTATGGAAGGGGTGGCTTTGCTAGATTTAATGCTCATTTATTACAGAATCCATTTACGATCTCGCATATAATACGAAAGGATTTTCTTCCATATGATAGACGCATGCTTAGTAACGGCGTGGCTTCTTTGGCGCAGGGTCAACGACAGCCGCTGAACACAAAAGAACATGGTCATCCAGTTAGCCTTCCGAATGCACCGACAACATCAAGAGCTGGTAATCGATCGAGCCAAGTTGGCACTCCATGTAGAGTGCTTGATCCTCCAATATCCTTGAAAACTACACATAACAAACGCAATTGTTTCAAAGATTTCCATAAAATGTAATGCCAATTCCTGCGAAACCATATGCCACAGCCACTTCAAATGATTTTTACGAAAATGCAAACGAGGACATCCACTTTCTAATTTCATAACTTAATAAATAATATACTATTTTTCAGTTATTTTTATTTAATAAAGATAAACACATATTTGTCCAAAATCAAACAATATTTCATAATACATCCAGCCCAACTTTCTGAGGGTGTTTGCGTGTGGAGGGTCTTGGTGGTGCCCTTGGTATTACCGAGCCTCAATGCACTCATTCACACTCCCTTCACTTTCTTCACGGTAGGCGGCGGCCTTGTAAAGGTCCATGAGCGGCAGCAACACTTACCATCAGGTGTACGGTTTGCTCGTTTGCCACCGTTTGAAATAAAGGGTTAATATGAATCCAATGTATAGTAGAATAACGTCATTGCCAGTAACTATCACTCAGAGATAAGTAATAATATAAATAAAAAATATTTTAAATCAGATCAGTACATACTAAAACTTTGACCTCGTGAACTTTACATATTTATAATATCTCTATAAAGAGAGATATACATTTTTTATGATATGAAACATAACTGCAGACACGATCATATATAGCGTCGTTTAGTAGGATCATTTAGTCGAGACTAGAACGGCCTCGAATCAATTGAAATCCAATCAAACTGTAAGTTAACACGAGGCGTACATTTAATACGAACGACACGTTTAAATACGCATGAACACTATTAGTGCTGAGGCGAAGGCAATGAGTTGAATTAACAATACCCAATACAATTGTCAAGCAGCCAGTGACCCGTCAGCTATTGATGTAAACTACAAAAGATTATTTGTAATGCAAAACTGCAAACATCCTATCGTCACACACGCCTCACAATCGCGTTTAAGTTAAAATATGTGGTTACAAACTTTTTTATGCAAACGATTTTGATTAAATCATTTTATAATATTTAATGGCTTGCCATAACATATTTTGGTATTTTATTAAAAATCAGAATGTTGCCTATTTTTGTTGCGTGGTGGCTACGAATTGTACCAAACCTTAGATTGCTCGTGGGTGTCGTAAAAGACGACCAAGAACAAAAGATCGACCTGGGTGAACTGAATGAAATGAATGAAGCCATGTCAACAATTTTATTCCCAAGGATGTTTGATATCAGGCCAAGCAGGGGTTTAGTCATATAACATTGCCAAAAGCTTTGAAATATGTACAGTGGAAGCAGAGTGAATAATGTGTTGACAGTGACACCAAGTAATTGGTACAAGAGAAGGAAGATAATGAAGCATTTTACTTTTTAAAAAAGTCAATTAGGATTAATGAAAACAGTAGCCTCTTTATACCAATGAATTTGTTTATTCAGAAATGACATCACTTATTTTTGTAAAACATTTTACAGCGTTGACAACTCATACAGCAAGTTTGTAGTGAAAATTAGCGAACATATTCAAGTTATCAAAACAACATAGGTATAAACTTAAAAAAAAAAACAATTATATTATTGTTAAGAAGCTTTTTTAACAATAACGATATATGAGTTGCTGTAAGATATAATTTGCCACTTATTATCGCCATTGTGTGGGCAGCAAAAAACTAAAATATCACGATGACTCAACTCTTCATATTTTGGACATGCAGTCCAATTGCTTGATTTCCTCCGTGATATTTTAGATACATTTTATTACAGTCAACACGTGCACCAGTTAAATTTAAAGAGATACTTAGAAGTAGTCGCTTTTGATGCACAACATTGTTTATTAATGAACGCACTTTGAATGCACGAAGGAAGTTCGGTAATAAAATGCATCGTAATAAAATGTTTTAACATACTCTTTTTGCATGTGGTGACGGTGTAAGGATGGGGTGAGAATACAGTTCTCCATCTTCTTAATCATCTTATACGACACCCACGATCAAGAGTATTAGTGGTAGGAGCACAGTATTGACAGTTGTCTGTCTACAGCCGCAGGTCTACGTCCGGAGTAATACCACACTCTCGCAGAAAATCCGTATCTGATTAGTAGCAATTTGTTACTGCGCTTCGTTCTGTGAGCGAGAAAGCCGGTAGCCCAACTTTCTGAGTGTTTGCGTGTGATGAGTTTTGGTGATGCCTTTAGTTTCGTCGAACCTCATTTCACGCATTCACACTTTCTTCACGGTAGGGACCTAGCAAAAGTCCATGACAACATGAGGAACATTTACCATCAGGTGTACTGTTTGCTCCGTTGCCACCGTTTGCAATAAAAAAAAATAAAAAAGAGGGGATGGTTCTTACTCGTCACCACACATATCTTAGAAATATGAATATTATTGTATTAATAACATTTGAATTTTAAGATGAATGTGAAATGTAAAATATGTTAAGTTCAATACATCCAATTATTACGTACATTTTTAAAGTTATTCTTAAAGGAAATAAAACAATTCACTATGCCAACTTACATCATCTATAGTAATAAAAACTATTACCACCTAGGAAGTAATTACTTTATGGCGAAATACATTCTTCATAGTACCCAATGACAAGACAAAATTAAGATCCATATCCATTTCATCACTCGATGAGTGACTTGTGTCGACATAATAGCTATATTATTTATAGAGCTCGACCAGTTACGGAGCGCACGAATTATTACTTGATGAATGAAACCGCTGATGTGGGCGGTGCGTCAAAAAATAAATTTTATCTTATGTTATTCGTGAACATACAATTATTCTATATAAACAGCACAATTATTGCTTCAAACGCGATTCTATGTCAACGGCAATTTGATTGTGTAATTGTATATGTAGGTGTAAAATCTCTCTTTGAAGTAGCACAAACAAATAGGTCCTAGCAGATATACGTAGCGTAGTCAAGAGTTATAACTACGAATAACTATATATACGAAATATATTTTAGTAATGAAAACTTAACAGAAACATATACTGCAATTCTATAATACTGAAAAACACCGTCGATACATAAAATAAGGAAGGTCCCTTCTACGTCAAACGTCAACGTTACAATTTAATTTCCATATCAAAAAATGTTTAATATATTACACACAACACAAGTAAGACGCATTAAAACAGTTTTATGAAATTCATACATGAAATTTTATCTAATATCCGATATATGTACATAATTTAAATACTATCAATTCTTTTTTTTTTTACTGTGGGTTACCCTGGAACGCATGCCGCCCGGTCGTCGGGATGTAGTACAGTACAGTAGGGATGATCGATGAAGATGAAGCTCATCATAATTCTATGCTTACTACTTACTACTACCAAGATTTATCCCCTATATTATATGACGATTCCAGATTTCCAGGAAAAAAAAGGTCATTACAATTCTGCGTGGATAATTTTATTTCTTTATCAATTATTAAAACCTAACATCGATGTTATGTTGGACTTTCGACAATGACATCGATGTTATCCAACATCGATGTTCAGTTTTCGATAAATATCGGACATCGATGTTGGGCTTCCGATTATGACAACGATGTTAACATCGATCATCCCTAGGATACAGTGGGTATTATAGGGTCCCAAGAGTTGCCATAGTGCCGCTCTCTTAATTAAATGTATAACTTTATTTTACACTATACATGTCTTTCGATAGAATCATTGCTATAGCTCTCATTTTACATAATGAAGGTCGTGTTATTACACATATTACATATATTATTGCGAATGTGAAAATCGTGTAGCCACTACTTGTAAATAATATCTTGAGTAAATTGAGCATCTAGTGCGTCATTCATTATTGTCAATATTGACACAAATGTAGAGCACGACTTGAAATAAAACTTGCAAAACGCGACACAATCAATATCAAAAATTAAAAAGTCCAAAACTCGAAGCGCAATCTGTGATCTAGATGAGGCAAGTTGATGATGTTTTCACATGGCGGGCGTATCGCTGTACAATAATATGAGAGTACAATAAAATACAGCCGGGTTTTCAAGTGACTGTGACGAGACGAATTTGCTAAAAACAATCACAACACAATGGCCACAACATTTGACGTTTCTTAGAATTAATTATATAATTGTCCCTTTAGACTATTGCAAGTTCTAAGGTTTTGAACTCTTGGAGACTAAACATTGTGAGGGTATTTTACAAGTTCTATTTTTAGATTTAGAAACATGTTTTCAGAAGTATCTCTATAGCAAGCTGAAGCGTAACATATTGCAATATGTGAGTGTTAAACACCTTTATAAACTGTGCTTAGCTGTTCCGTAATAAAGGCGCAATACTAAAAGAAATGGATGGAAATGAGATTTATTCCTGAAATAATAAATATCCACCCTGTAGCACTCAGCAATATTATAATTTCCTAATAACTATCAGTCTATAGCCGTCCAGAAGTGAATGTAAACCTGTATAATAAACATTCTATGGCTTGATAATTGCTGTAAAGGGTTTTCCAGTAGAGCGCTGCTACGGCCGACGAAGGCGCGAGTACCTGCGCTTGGATGAACTGAGGATTCGATTGCCACTTACCGAGAGGCTGACAGCGAAAGGGCGAAGCAGGGTGTTAACGTTGATGGTACCCGAAAAAGAAGGCCGCTGGCCAGGGATATCAAGGCATCAATGCCAGTGGTCAGCCCAATGACGGTCGTTCCCTCCGTCCACATTAGATTATGTGGCCGTACTCCGCTCCGTACGAAATGGGGCGGTTGTGTACAGACCATAACCTACCACAAAAAAGTCAATTCTTACGACTCCTATGGACAAGTAAGGATTAACGTCAACTGTATTCTTACGTCATCTCCACACGGAGAGTTCTTTCACATCACAGAATAAAAAATCTCAAACATTCGGATGAATAATCCTGGAGATCCTATAGTAACGCGCTCGGATAACGTGGTGTAGTAGGCTAATTTATCTTATCTGGTAAAACCTATATCGATGATAGATACGTATACATATAGGCTGAGAAGAAGCAGAATCCAGCAGCTCTCCCTCTAAGCTTTAGAAATTCAACATTAAAAGGAACAATTAAATTTATTACAGTTTTAACCACTTGTGTGGTGTAGCAATAAAATTACAATAAAAAAAACTTGAGCTAATAAAAATAACTGTACATGTTACATTTGTTATTGTAACCCTTTAAAAGATCTTTAACGTAAATAAAATTCTATGCGTGCACGACGGTTACACAGCGAGCAACAGCTAATATGAATATAAGATTGCGTATGTGCACAACGACCTCAGTAGTTAGTAATATTATGGGCAGTTGCTTCATGAATGATTTAAACACCGGACACAAAAATTAGAAGGGGAAGTAATTCTTCACAAACGTACGCATTTACCTAAATATTATTTACCTACGTATGTGAGTACAATTGTTCACTAAGATAACATCAGCGTAAGGTATATTCCACATTTACAGAAAAATAAAAAAAATCGAATCGGCCCGTCCAGGGAGTGCAAAACACTGAAGCCCGGGGCCCGGGGCGTCACCCTCACGCGGTAACCAAACAATCCATAATCCATCCCTCAGTCTACAGACGTCCACTGCTGGAGATAGGCCTTCCCATGAGAATGTCACTCGGAACGGTCATGCGCCATTTGCATTCAACGGTTCCCTGAGACTTTGAAAATGTCGTTAGTCCACTTAGTAGTGGGGGGTCGACCTACTCTGCGTCGTCCGATTCGTGGTCGCCACTCAAGAACCTCTCTTTCCCAACAGTCGTCAGTATGACGAGCGATGTGGATTGCCCATTGCCATTCCAACGTGCTAATTCTGCGGGCTTTGTCGGTTACACCCGTTCTTCTACGGATTTGTGTTCCGGATTGTATCACGTAGTAAAATACCGAGCATAGCCCTCTCCATAGCACGTTGAGCGACTTTGAGCTTTTTCATGAGGCCGACATTTAGAGACCACGTTTCAGTGCCGTAACCAGATAAACTGCAGCTATATCAGTAACACATAAACATAATGCCCTATATGTAATATAATAATACTTCTTTTAAGACAAGATCCCGTACTGTGTGGTATAAATCTCACTCCGTATTTTATATATGTAGAATTAACGAACACACACGTGATGGAATCTACGCCATGGTGCGTTGCTAATTGGGCCACTACACCATCAGTACAGTCAAAACATCCTTCACATGTCAAAAAAAAAGAAAGCAGGCGCGGTAACGCGTATGTAAGGATTTTGTTACCTGTTCTAAGCACAACTAGAACATGTAAATTAATACCTAAGTATCGTGGCAGTGTCATTCATCTGCCCAACTTTTAACATATATACATTATTATACATATTCATAATGTCAGAGGAAAGGCCAGCAAAATTAGTTCCTTAGTACTTACAATAACTATAATGGAACTAATTCATCAAAATTTGTCAAAAAAAACTTGTATAGAAAATTCAACAATACATTTGTGCGTAGACTAATTGCAAACCAGCAAACTTAACTAAATGATTAAAACTTAAAGTACAATAGAGATACAATGGGAAATGGTAATTAGCACATAAGCACTCTAAATTAACTGTCAGTCTTCTTTAAACCCACATTGATTAAGTGTCAGCGTCCAATAGGCAGCCTGTGTTTGTTGAATTTTGTTCCGTGCGGCTAGTTTTGGTAATCAAATACATAGTAATACGAGTCATTGTTTCCAGCGTGAGGTATTCTTATTTATTTCTTAAGTTGATTTTGATTTTAAAGTCATATGATATACTATTTTTCCGTGTGGTAATAAATTAAGAATACAACTCACCACCCCCGCTCTTGCCCGTGGGTGTCGGAAAAGACGACTAAGGGATATAATATGCATATAGCATCTATGCAAGAGAAGGAAAACTCGAAACAAAACTCTATGCTAGCCGCGTCTGACCAGTGTGGTTTAGTAGATCAATTTCCCTCTCCATAGTAGAGGGGCCCGAGCCCAACAGTGGGACGTATATGAGCTGAAATGATAATGATGATATAATATTTGCCATTTATTTATAACTAGCAACCCGCCCTCGCTTCGCTTCGGTTTCAGTCGCTTTACCCGCGGCGTAGTTCCTGTTCCTGTGGGAATACCGGGATAAAATATAGCCTATGTTACTCCCTGATATTATAGCTTTCCATTGGTGAAAGAATTTTTGAAATCGGTTCGGTGGTTTAAGCGTGAAAGCGTTACAAACAAACAAACATCCTTACTTTCGCATTTATAATATTAGTATAGATAAAAAGTGTTCAATATAATTTAGCATCACAATATTAAATTTTCATATTTGCGCCAAAATCCTTCCAGGTAGTTCTTTTATTGGCTGAATATTCAGAGACAATCAATATTTGACGTAAGCCGTATTCGTCGTAAGGTTATCTGATGGCAATGTGAATTATGGCGCATCGGTACCAGCCACCAGCGTCCCCGACAACGAATATAACAATATTTTCGTGTAAAACTTTGTAGAATGTTCAGAATATTCCATAGATCAAAGCGAATAGCTACCTATATAATTTAGTATCTTAATACGTTTTATGGTTATTTTAGCTCCGAAATCACGGTCAGGTTAGGTTAATACCAGGTATTATAAAGAAATACATCTTTATGGAAGTTTTCATTGTTTTATATTGATAGGCAATCAAGCATGTGACATTAAAAGATAACTAGTGCTTATTGCTTTCTTAATATCAGATTTATCACTTCGACATATATGTCTCACTGCTGGGCTCAAGCCTCCTTCGTAATAGGAGTTCTATTGACCTACTATACCACGCTGGTCAGACAGGTTGGTATAAGGTTTTATTTCAAACTTTTTTTTGCCTTCTTTTGCATAGTTAAATGTATATTACATCCCTTAGTCCATTTTTACGACATCCACAATAATAATAATAAATATAGTTTAAAAAAACTAAAAAACATGCTTTCATAGCATATCAAACTTAACATATAGTTGAAAAAAAGCGGATTATTGCTTTGTCATCGGTCTTTGATAGATGTGCAAAATTTAAAGAAAATCTGATTGCTCAAAGTAGGGCAAAATCGAGCTCGAAGGTGGACGTTACAAACAAACATACAGGTGAAGCTAATAAAAGCGTGTTAAAAAAACACCTAATCACTAAAGTTATTAATGTAACAATGTAAAGATGTACAAGGGTAGGTAGATGTATACATAATTATGTACATATATTTCTTGTGTTAGGGCGCCTTCAAATTTGCCGCAAAGTGCCGTGTGGCGGCAGCGCTACAGCCGCACTGCTGTCGCTAGGTTTGAGAATCGTAGTGTAGTACATAGTTTCACGATGGACTCTGACGAAGAAACTCTGCTCTACTTGTACAAAAAAATACGTATGCGCATCACTAGTCGATCGATGAACTGATGCGTAGCCGCAGCGCGGGTGCAGCGCTGCAACCGCGCGTTGTTTATTGATATAGATTTACAAAGTAGCGCGGCCGCAGCGCTGCAGATGCGCTGCCACCGCGCGGCACTTTGCAGCAAATTTGAAGGCGCCCTTATACTTTAATATATAATATAATCATCATCACAGCTCATATACGTCCCACTGTTGGCCTAGAGCCTACTCCAAAATGGAAGGGAAATTGACCTACTATACCATGCTGATCAGACGGGTTGGTATAAGGTTTTGTTTCGGACCATTTTTTGCCTTCTCTTGCATAGTTATATATATGTATATTATATCCCTTAGTCGTCTTTTACGACATCCACGGGTAAGAAAGGGACAGGTGAATTGTATTCTTACTCTGTCACCACACGGAAAGATATATCAGATTACTGCTTTTGAATACGATCATATCTATGACTACGAGTTTCCTTCCGCTACATGTCGTAAGAAACGCCTAAACGACATTAGCAGATAACGTCACTGAAGGAGAAAGCAAAGTCGAAATAAAAGGCTTTGTAATGGCGTCTGACGGATACGGTGTCAATGACTAATTTTTCTTCTGATATGAAGGTGCTAAATAGTCATATATTTAATAGTTGCAATCTATAAAAAATAACCTACTAATATCTGAAGCTGAACTATAACATGTACCTATTATGAATTATGATAATAACTGCAACAGATTGTCATAATACAAAATCACCAATTTGCCTCTCGCATAGGTCCCACAGGTAGACTCGAGTCTCCTCCAAAATGAGAGGGAAATTGACCTACTACATCACGCTGGTCAGACGTGTATAGGGTTTTATTTCGAATTTTTCTTCCTTTTATATACATATTATTTCCCGACTAAGGGACTTTTACGACATCCACTGGCAGGATAGTGAGTGGTGAATTGTATTCTTACTCCGTTACCACGCGGCCAATCGCCTCCATGGCACGTTAATTACTTCCTAGATTTTTAGTTAAGTATCGTGAAACGTGATCGCTTTTTTGTTAACTTTTTCTAATGGTGCAACGCCTAAATCATTCTAGAGACTTATAATACAAGGGCGCTGCCAATGAACCGTGAAGGAGCAATTAATGACCTTTTATGAAAAAAATATAGCAATTAATATAAACTCCATAAAACTGTTAATAAGCGCTTTACAACGTTATGCAAGAATAGCAGATATTTACCAAATATTCATTTGAGAAAAAATCTATATACATACATCTGTAAGTGATTAAAGCGTTTTCTCCCTAATATATTGTATATACAATGATGCCACATATTCACTTTCACAAGAAACAACATTGGCAAGATTAATACATATTAATAAAACTTTAAAATCATAAAAAAATGTACAAAGGTATAAATGAATGATTGAAAGGGTTCATTGCTTGATATACATAAACGCAATAATAGTAGAGATTCACTAAACCTTTAATACGCAAATAAATGTGGTTATAAATAAGTGATTGAAAGGGTTCCTTGCTTGTAATACATATATACAAAAAAAAGGTAGCCGAGGTTCACTAAACTTTAAATACACAAAAAGATAGACACATGTAAGCGTTTTAAGATGTTCTTTTCCTGATACATAAAACCTTAATTTCACTTTCTTTTGACCACAACGTAGAATGGGCGGGACGTCTGCCCGTCGTCCTTCAGCGGTAACTCGGTTATACACTTTTCCTATTTTTATAGGAATCTCATGAACCTTGTGATGTAACAAAGTTATGACGAGAAATATATGTATTAAAGAGATCAAAAGTATTTTTGTAAATATTGTCAATACTGTTTTTTTAAATATGAAGAATTACATGCATATTACAAACATATTCCCTGAGTAGTAAGTAAGAATATAACAAGTCATCGCCCTTGCCTCGGAGTGTCATAAAAGACAACGAAAGACGAAAGAGATAACATGACTGCGAGAAGACAACACAAAATAAATACTTATACTTATCAGGTCAACAGGAATAGTAGGGGTTTTCCTATGCATTGTCGAGAAAAAATATGGCCGACGCGGAAAAAAAGAATTTATTTTGTGACTAGACTTAATTGGGACTGTATTTACCCTTTACTCTATTTCATTTGTTGTAGAATAAGGTTGTAATTTATTACGCAAAAGAAAGAACAATGTAAATTGTACAAGCGTATTGTGAATCCTTCATTTGTTATTCCTAAACGAGACTTACCTCTTTTATGGAATAGTAAATACTGAAGGTTTTAAGTCTGTTTATACTGCTAGATTTACATTTTAAGTGCTATACTTTTTTTATAAAGACAATAGCAATCAAGACTACATTTTTGTGCTTCTGAAAGCTAATAAACAACTAGACGAACTAGGTTGAGGCTCAGATAAATCATTCGTTGATCTGCCAAAAAATTGATCGTGATTTGGAATTGAACCCACAAAACTGCAAACGATGTCGTAATCTAGACCAATAAGCCATTTGCGCTTTTTAATACCAGTAAGTCAACATCTGTTTTTGTCTTGTCTGTCTGTGTTGTCTTTTTAGATACATTGTGTTCCGTGTGGGTTCTGAAGATGCGTAAATCATTCTCAATGCTTTCAAATACAGACACCTAAACTTTGACCTCTAAGTGTGGCAGTGGGTGTAGTTTATTATTAGCATTGACACACATAGTGCCTCGCAATCTCAGTTACGTTCTCGTCATTTCGTCGAGAATCACAATTATAATGATTATACATATATGTATATAATGAAATACGTTAAGATTAGTGTGTGGGTATAATGCAGTATAAGATCAATTGAAATATTAAGTACCTAGCGAGTTTTGTTCGTCCGTGATGATGGAGTAAGAATTCAATTTACCGCTCTTTCTTTCCTGAAGGTTTTGCAAAAGAAACTAAAAGATATACATACAAAATTACTGTGAACAAGAAGTAATATTTCAAAGAATCTAATACCCAGTAATGCAATGTGTATAACTAAAGAATTCGATGAAGTCATGTTCACCATATATTTTATGGCTAGGGCGATGCTCGACAGCGTCAGGAACTGGGACGCGGTCGCAGCTTTCTGCGAGGCAGTGATCTCGCGGCAGGAGGCGGCGCCGACTGGGGCGGCGTAGGCGCGAGTACTTGCGCCTCATGCCGCCCTAGCCGAGGCCGCGGGTGACGTGACCGGGGAATTAGTCCGTCACCCGACCTGCTGCGGTGGTCGACCCAACGACTAAGGCGACGTGCATCGTGGGTGGGTTGCGGGTGTTCGTGCTTACACCCCTCTGTTGCCCCGGACGGAGTGGTGCGAGGAGTGCGCCGACCGCAACCCACCCCCCAAAAAAAAAACCCATATATTTTTTCGAGCGATATCTTAGTACCTACTCCAGGAAAATGCAATCTTTTTTTAAACGAATTCTTAGTTACAGAATTCACCCCCAACATCTAAACTTACAAAATTTATCTCTTTATAATAATAACACAGATAAACATCGTAGATAACCTTGGAATAAAACTTGCAGTTTAAAATTTAATTTTTAAGGTTCCGCAACTAAACAACTAAAACCGAAACGAATATAAGATTCATATACGACTGAATACGACAGTAGGTTTTTAGCTTTACAGTGTGTATTTTGTGGCACCTTTCATAGTGGGTGATCAAATGTTTCATTTCCAATAATCGACCAGTGTCATTGGCAATAAATACCCTTAAAAATATCGATGTCATATTTATTAATAAATTTTTATCTTAACTAAAAGTTCCGTGTGGTGAATGGTTAAAAGTACAATGCGTCAAACCACTGACTTTCCAGTGGCAATAGTATTGTTACGATGAGAAGAAGAGGGGCTACTAGAAGTACAGCATTCGCTTGAGAAACTTATATCACTAATTGCGAGCGCCAACTCGCTGGCCAAGCATGGCGATTATGGCCTTAGATAAGTTTATGTCAGCAGCAGGCTGATGGATAGATTGATTTAAATAAATTAATTGCAAAATAATTTCCCACAACCAATACTGCAGAAGTAAGAACAGACCTATATTTTTAATAACTTTTAATCACGTGGTCAGGTAATAACAGTCAAACTATTAGGTGTTAAGTGATTTAAAATTCTGCCGAACCTATTATCGAGAATTACCTATAAGAAAATCCAGGAAAGCTGCGAAACTGCCTCATTTTTGAAACAGGATTCATAAACAGTTTCCCGTATTCTACAGTCTCGCCCTCTAATGTCGCAGAATGAAGAAGGCAATACAAAATATAGCATCTTCCATACTCAAACAAAATTACATTACCTGAGGTTACAACTAATCTATAATATGCTAGATATCCTTCATTCCTCATATAAATATGAGTTGAGCAAGTGAACGACAGGTGTATTACAAACGTATTAAGAAAACATTAAATGTCTATCCAACGTCATTCATTTCTATGAAACAGCAGTGTTGCTAGGTCAGACGTGAACGTTATCTACCGATAAGGTCAGCTGATCTATGAGCTAAAGGACAAACACGTCACAGCTGATGATGTTAAATTTTTAAATGATTACGTGGGAGTGTATATTTTGTCTTGAATATTCATTGTATTTTTTTTACAGCGTGAACTAATCATTGCAGCATTTAGCAATCTAACGATAAACTCTATTGTTAGCACTTTATAATATTAAAATAATTGTAATAGGCAATACATAGCGCAACAAAGAAATATTGTAAAGGTCAAGGTGGAATGTGCAACAAGGACAGAAGATCTTCCTCTTATAATGGACACTTCCGAGTTCGCAAAGTGTGCACTTATTGCCAAATTATCCTTTCAAATCAGTCTTAAAAAGTGAAACACGTGTTCGAATATTGACATATTGCGGCAGGTGTACAGAAGTAAGATTTCTTTTCCTTATTTCCAATCCCATCTTGACCTTTCCTTTCAATTATAAGCAATCTCTTCATTTTTTTACACATGCGGTATTATTAACCCTCAGTTTCCAATCATTCACTCTAAAATTTGTAAATGTTATTGATATTATTTATTAGTAAAGATTAACTAACTCGGTCACCGTTATAGCGTTAGCTATACACAGTGTTTTCAAATTGAAACAATAAGTTACATTCAACACAGCCTTTAGAATTCCACGTTGTCTGAAAAAAGTAGTAATTAATCTTGAATTGGGAGTTAATAAAAGTAAACGGAAACATATTACTGTTCCATTGTGAAGGCTAAGCGAGCATGCGGACTTTGCAAAGAGAAATTTGACAATGCACTTATAAAGAAAGTATAAGTCATCAAAACGTGATTAAAACAAACGAAATGTTCTTGGTTTGCTCATTAACTAAACATTCAGATAATTATTTAAAAATAGAATATTAATGTTGTGTTCATGACCAAGTTTTGCGTACTTTTATTTTCTTAGCAGCAAATCTATTTTTAGTGTTGTCACAGACTTGAAATCGAAGCAATGGGGCCAAATGTTACCATATTTATTCTCGGCCCGTTGACATTACCTAAATACTAGAATATAAAATCTATTTTTCCTTGAAAAACCTGGATGTATTCTTGTTATGACTTTCACTTCAAAGAATTATTGTTAATATAGGTATCATATAAGAATTAAAATATAATTTTGCGTGTGTAATACACAACGTATAACAAGAGTCAGTGGCGGAAGACGAAGAAAGTGACACAGTAACCTGCTTGTATACAAGACGACAGAAGCGAGAGTAATTTGGCAAGGTTTGCCGATACAGTGCTCGTAGTAACCTTAAGCCTAAAACAGGAACTTCTAACTAGTTTTCTACTCTATGAATATAGTTGGAAAGTAAATCGAAATCATTATCATCACAGTCTATATTCACTCTAGCGTTGGGCACGGTTATGCACACTGGGAAGGAAATTGGAATTAGTATGCCATTACCGTGTTAGCCAGACTTATTTTGTTTTAAGTTTTTAAACTGAAGTCAGCTGTTTACATTATTTATTGGTATTTTACGAAAACTATAAGAAAGAAAGAGACTGCATGAAACCTTTAGGTACTACATTTAATTATATTCACTGCAATTTCAAGAGAATAATCTAGGGATTAATCCAAATTGCCCTGTGGTCTACTAACATTTTATTTAACGTGTAATAACTAAATAAATATCACCCCTTCAAGTGCTCAGAAAAGACTGCTCCTTTTAGAACATCGTGCTATGTAGAGCATACACATAACAAATATTAATGCGCTAACACACATTAATATAGCTGACCATAAATTGGAACATTTGACAAAATAAGGTGAGGCATAGACGAAATTGCTCTTTCATTAATTTAATTAACGTCGACCAGTCACGCCAGTGGCGGTCATTGCAAAAAAACATACCCACAGACTTTGTTATTATATATTGAAGGTAATAACACAATTACCGACAATGGTAGTAGACGTAACATGAAGTCCAAATTTATGTTATTACGTCTGTGTAACGCATAACATACCTGTCAGATCTGACGGTTATTTACTAAATCATATGACGAAAAGCAATTTAACGTCGATCTAGTTTCGTAATACAAAAACTGACAATGTTCAATTGTGTAAAATGTGGTAATGAAAGCGTTATCCATTTCGGACAGCAGCTCAGAGATACGCCTATCTGATCGCGTAATGAATTTCAGCATCGAATCAATCAGGATATTGTGTTTGTCGGCTAAATAGAACAAAATGTGATATATTTTTTCATTTCAAATTAATCTCGACAAATTACAGCCTTGTCGAATTGTACTTAATTCAAGATACCAAATACAATTTATTTATTGTAATTTTCTATGTATATTTTTTGATTGCGTTAACACTCTTGCTTAAGCAATTTTTTATTATGCCAGAGATTTATTGGTGCTGGTGGTAATGAAATTTATGAAGACGCACATAACGAACTTGTATCTTTAGTTTTAAGCTACGAGAGAATTAATATTTTATTAACAATATGTTTGTATTACCTATATCCATATATCGAGCCTTACTAAGGAGAAACATTCCATAACCAGCACATTTGGCAACGAACTCATTTTATTTTATGAATTTCGCAGGACAGTGCTGCTGGTCATTCCACTAGCGCTCTCTTAATCGGTTTTTACAACTTCCTCTCAGAAGTAAAGGCAAGCGTAGTAATACATTTTATTCCTAATCTGCCTCCATACGGGGATCATAACATTTATCATGAATGGATATATTATACATATAAATATAAAAATAGTTTCCTAACGATTTCCAATGTTTCATTCTTTTTTTTACAACATTCCACACCAAGGAATAAATCTTCGTGTCACAACTGACTTTACAAACATACAATTCATGGACACAAATAACATCGAGACACAACAATCATTTGTGTAACTCAGAAGGAAAAGTCCCACATGGAAATCAAACTCACGGCGCTCGGTATGGCTCCTTTGACCACTACGCCATTTGTGCAGTCATTATGATTTTTTTTATTGCAAACGGTGGCAAACGAGTGAACAATACATCTGAAGGTGAATGATGCTGCCGATCATGGACCTTGCCTAGGCCGCTGCCTACCGTGAAGTGAAGTGTGTGAATGCGTGCAATGCAGTTCAGTGATACTAAAGGCATCACCAAAACTCACCACACACAAACACCCTCAGAAAAGCTGCAGTTGACGCGAGTAACGCGCGAGTATGAAATATGTGTAAAACTATTTTTAAGGATTTCATAGCATATTCATGATAAACTACAAAGACTTGACCGCACTTATGCCGACTTGATGCCTAAAGGGTTTGTGTTAATACCCTATTTAGTATTATGGTAGTATTATGTACGTCCACTCAACAGCGATCAAACATCAGAGCACGCGTTCATCACGCAACACCACTTTCGCCGATTAAAAACCGACGTCGCCTGAGATTTTGTACGTGACAGACGTTAAACGCGTACCTATTATAAAAGTACTTCAATATTCGTACAAATAATTTATTTAATATAATATTGACGATTTATAAATCCGTTACGCTCTGCCCTCTTTGAAGCTTAGTATTGATACGTTCTGTAAACATATTATGATCTGTGGTTCCGTTTTTTGGACAATTAACTATAACTGTAGATACATAATGTCCCACGATGTATAATATACTGTTATTTTTTTTTATAATCTTAGGCCGTAGTTGGCAATTACACGGAGTATGTCGAAATAGATGCAATGCAGTTATTACGCAAGTTACATCTATTTGTCATGTCATTTTCTGGTCCTATCAATAAGTTCCACTGTACATTAATTTGAATATTAAATATATTTTTTGTGTGGTGACGGAATAAGAATTCAGACCCTCATCTCCAAGGAAAACACGAAATTAAACACTATATCAACTCGAGTAACCAGCTGAGCTAAGACAATTTCACTCCTATTACGGAGGACGCTCGAACCGCGCAGTGACAAGTAAATGAGCCAAGATAAATTTAAATATTATGGCTGAATATGATAACGAATAATTAAATGAATACATATTTCAGAATTAACGTAATTATTTCTCGACATAATCCTGTATCCTACTGATTGTCGAAAGCTGTAAAATTATATTAAAGGATTAATGCAAATTTACTTTCTCCTTCATAAGAGATTATACATATCAACAGATAAATCAGCTTTAACAAGCAAATTACCCGCGGCGCTTTATGGATATAAATGATGAAAAGTTATATAGATTATTTACCTACCTACAATCGAGTGAAATTGAACCGGAACATTGAAAAGAAATCGATAGTTAATACAATGTGGTTTAAGGCGATTTTGAAAGCTGATGTCTTATTTTTCTGTCCACATATTGGCTATAAAAATATTTTTATTGATACTACACTACTGATTACATGAACTTCCGACTTGCGCTGCAGACAAACTGTTATGGTTTTTATGTTAGTATCATGTAACATGGTTACATGGTCATTCTGATATATAAATACATACCCAAAAACAATTTTAAGTCCGTCTGGTCGTAAACCTATATTTACGACTACTATAATAAAATCATAAGAGTAAGTAAGTATGTAACTGGAGATACTTTGTCTGGAATAACAAGATATAAGACACAATTTGGCCTTTTTTTGGTTTTATGAAAGAGAAAGAACATAGAGTGGCCCGTGTTATTATACGTGGACACGCCTCGGTTTATTTTGGTATGAAACTATGCTATTCCACTGGCACAAATAAATGGCTATATAGGAAACATATGTTACCATGATATGCAAACAGATTTGATATTTTTAAGTCTTAAAAATAACATCATAAATTTAGGTCTGATCATGTCTATTCGCATTGATATCAAGAATTTTGTTTAATTTTTCTTAAATAAACCTAAGGTTTTTGGTAAATTATGTTTTATTTTGTAAGTTATATTCAGATAATATCAGCTTTTCTCACATAAGAAGATTATTTTTCTCACAACAAAAGTGGACAGCGAGGATGTAACCAGGTTTGTCTGGATTAAGTGGCTGCTCGGTTTCCGATGCACTACCGCTATTTTTAGCTACGTCCCACTCATCGTCATCACCCTGCTTTTATCCCAATTACTCGAGATCGATTCAATATGTACGCTACTTTTGAAGTACACATTACACAAGTTATTGGCAATAGTTTTATGACCGGCCGCCTGAATAACGTCAACCCTCCCTGCGAATGTAATTACCAGACATCATCATACAGAGTTGGTGCAGGTCTCTGTAAATCTACCCTGCACCGGTGATCGGCCTAACGATGAAGGCAACGTGGCAGGGGTGGGTGAGCTGAGGGCGGGTGCGCTGACCATGGCCCACCCCTAAAAAAAAAGGTCTCTGTAAAGCTCTTAGGCGTCTTTTACGATAACCACGAGTAAGGTAAGGGTTGGGAGTATTCGTAGCCGCCACCACGAGGCATTGATACTAAATTTGTTTCTTTTAGATTAAGGAATTATCCTTGTATTGTGGGGGACTTTATAAACATAATTATCGGGCACAAATTATATCCTAGCTCTAAACAACAACTTGTAAATCGCACAAAGTATTTTTTTTTTTAATCGCAAACGGTGGCAAACGAGCAAACAGTACACCTGGTAAGTGTTGCTGCCGCTCATGGACCTTTACAGGGTCGCTGCCTACCGCGAAGAAAGTGAAGGGAGTGTGAATGCGTGCATTAAGGCTTGGTGATACCAAGAGCACCACCAAAACCCTCCACACACAAACACCCTCATAAAGTTGGGCTTCCGGCTCTCTCGCTCACCGAACGAAGCGCAGTAACAAATTGCTACTACTCAGACGTCGATTTTCTGCGAGAGTGTGGTATTGCTTATCTTAACCACTACGCCATCTGTGCAGTCAAATACGTCCCACTTTTGGTCATAATTCACTGCAACAACAAATCCTAATCTAGTGGGATTTGTTCAAAAACGACAAAATGCTCATAACCAGACGATGACGAAATTGAAACTTTCCAAGTACTTCACTTACATCCATCCATTGAGAAAGGTTACCTGAGGCTAAAGTACCCGTAGTAGTATATGATAGTTATCGTTATAAGGTTGGTTATAAAACATACAATATGGGCATTTTATTTTAGAAAATTATACCGTCACGTAACGGAATTCTACTATAATGAATGTATTGTAATAAAATATATGGCGTAATTAATGCGATGCATCCACGAATGGTAATTTATTTAAACTAGCTTACTTACTGCAGTTATTAAGATGCATATATGCTCAATATTTATCACTCGAGTTCTGTATCACACTGCTATTGACTGAATATTTAAATAATGTAATAAGCGTCCGTTGCTCCGTTTCTCGGTAAATTCTTAGCAACAAAAAGATATTTGATAGAGGCGTAGTGAAATTTCTGCTGTAATTTTTTTTACCCAAAACAACATTTACTAATTCATGTAGGCTACCACAAATAATTGGTAAAGCAATTGATGGATTCGAAAGTAGTTCTGCCTTTGCTGTTCTATTTTTTGTTTTAGAAATAAATTTTATAACTGAAACTTTAATTTAAAAAAACACTTCGAAATTAAAAATTACTTATTTTTTACAGTTTATTCCCAATGGAGGCTCTGTACCGATCTGGTGTTAGATTACTATATAAATTTTAAAAATGATAGTAAGTTTCAATTATGCCCTCGTAGTGTTAAATTTACACAACACATTTATTTCAGTTAACTATAAAATAATTCGAATCAAGTTATTGAAATATTTTATGGATTTTATGGCGTTTGTATTTCATTTTTAGTTTACCGACTTGTACACTTCTGTGAAATAAAAACTAAATACAAATGTTGCTTACACGAGTATCCGTGTAAACATCAAATATCATTATTATTTACGTATTCGTAAAAGAAAGTTTCATATTTACAGTATACAAAAATTTTAGCCGAGGCCGCAGGTGACGTGACCGGGGATTAGTCCGTCACCCGCCGAGAGGCCGACCGCGTGAGGAAAGACCGACGTCCTCCCCGAGGGGGGGGACGTCGGTCGATGGGAGGGTACCCCAATAGGGGGTATTCCGTCGGGCCGACCACTGACGACAAGTTAACGCTGCTCCAGTGGTCGGCCCAACGACGAAGGCGACGTGGTTTTCGGGTGGGTCGCGGGAGTTGCGTGCTTAAGCCCCTCTGTCGCCCCGGACGGAGTGGTGCGGAAGCGCGCCGACCGCGGCCCACCCACAAAAAAAAAAAAAAAAAAAAAAAAAAATTTAAAAAATTTCAATTTCAGATTCTTATATGATATATTTTTTAACGTATCTAATAGCTAACTCAACAGACGGTTCTGTGAAAATTAAAAAGTGAAAAATTCACAATTCCTTAAAATCGATTGCAGCGCCACCTACCGGGCCCATAATGCTATGTTCTTGTTGTCTAAATCCATCTTCGCATTACGGCTTTCCTAATGATACGGTTTCGTGATTTCAAAGTCTATAACTGCCATAGAATATTTTTTTGTTTTATATAAAAATAAATACATATATAATAGAATTTCCTGAACATATTCTAACGGCGAATAAGGTCTTTGTACTTGCAACGCTACGATGACTATATCGAATCAAACGAAGGTAAGAACTTAAAAGTTTATTTATTTAAAGAATATCTCACACTGGGTTACTTTACAAACATACAAGCAATAGGCACAAATCATACCAAGGAGTAGAATAATAACTAGTTACCACTAGTAAAGTCTCTAAAGTCGATCATGACAGGAATAGGCCAGAACACTCAGGAGTGGAGTTCGTCACTTAGATCACTGTATTGGTGTACTCAAAGAATAGATACAATACATAAAAAAATGCTGATAAACATAAATCCATTCAATGAACCCAGCTTTTTGCTTCCCAATTATCATCATCTCGGCCTAAATACAGTCCCACTGCTGAGCTCGGGCCTCCTCCACAATAGCAAATAAATTTACCTTACTAGACCATACTCGTCAAACAGATTGGTATAGAGTAGGTATTGCTTCGAGTTTTCTTGCATAGATAGTATATGCGTATTATATTATGCGTATTATATCTCTCAGTCGTCTTTTACGACATGCACAGATAAGATAGGCAGTGGTGAATTGTATTGTTAATCCGTCACCACACAGAAATACTTGCCAATATGAAGCCAATCCTTTGTCATGTAGTGACGAAGTAAGGGTGGAATTCATCACCCCGTCTTTTGTCCGTGGGTGTTGTAAATTACGACTAAGGCATATGATATGCGGATAATCGCATCGGTGTTGTGAAAGAACATACAGCATAAAACCCTTTGCTGTTAGACGTTCGACCAGCGTGGTATGGTAGCTCAATTTCTTTCCTACAGTGGAGGAGGCCCGAGCCCAACAGTAGGACGTGTTTGGGCTCGAGATGATGATGATGAACCAACCCTTAGTTGCCCGAGATGATCATCATTGTCCTAGTTCATATATTTATCACGGCTGGACTCGAGCCTCCTCCATAATGGAAGACCATTGCTGCAAAAAAGGGGTTGGTATAAGCATTTACATATTTACATCTTAGTCGACTTTTACCCATGGGCAAGAAATGAGGTGGTGAACTATTTTCTTACTCCGTTCCCTCTTGGAATGGTCTCAAACCCTGAAAAATGGAGTAAATATCCGAAAGTTTCAAGAAATCGTTATGTGATCTTGTCGAGTCGTAACGAAAGCGATGAATGCTTAAATAATCAATTGCAAAACTTCTAAACAATGATACCTATTGGTCAATACATACATCACAATATTAGTGCATAGACATTATCGTTCAAATTGACATTAGTGATCAAATCGTGAACATTAATAAAAGTATGCTCGTGTCCACATAATTAAAGTACAATTGTTATAGGAATTTATGTAATATGTATAGTGAAAGTATTTCATCTCAAATACGTCCCACTGTTGGATTCAAACCTCCTCTAAAATGGAAGGAAAACTGACTTGCCACACTTAATATGCACGACGGATTAGTACAGTATTTTATTTTTCTTTTTTTGTAGAGATGTTATCTGCATATTAAATCTCTTAGTCATCGTTTATGATAACCACGGGCAATAAAGGTAAATAATATTGTAGTACGAGTAGATACTACAAAATATTTGAAAAGTCGCCAAAGCAAGCAAAATCAATTCCCTCAGTCCATATATATATATATATATACTAGCTGATCCAACAGACGTTATTCAGTTCAAATAAGCGCCACCTACCGGGTCCAACTGTAAATCTAAACCATTTTAGAATCCCCTTGCACACACACAAAAAATTTCATCAACATCGGTCCAATCGTTTGGGAGGAGTTCAGTGACATACACACGTACACAAAAAATCTATACCAATAAATAAAATTGGAGTGTCTGTTTGTAATGTCAAAATAATAGGCTTTTTTCATGCTCACACGGTTATTTGCACTATACACAGGCCTAAAAATCACTTTATATTTTTTTGTCTGTCTGTCTGTCTGTTTGTTCGGGTTAATCTTCAAAACGACTGGACCTATTTCAAAAATTCTTTCACCAATGGAAAGCTATAATATCAGGGAGTAATCTAGGCTATATTTTATCCCGGTAAAACCGAAGCGAAGCGAGGGCGGGTTGCTAGTTTATATATAAAGACTAGCAACCCGCTCTCGCTTCGCTTCAGTTTCTGTCGCCTTATCCCCGTAGTTTCGGTTCCCGTGGGAATACCGGGATAAAATATAGCCTAGTTTACTCTCTGATATTATAGCTTTCCATTGGTGAAAGAATTTTTGAAATCGGTCCAGCCGTTTTGAAGATTACCGGAACAAACAAACAGACAGACAAAAAAATATAAAGTAATTTTTAGGCATAGGTATCGTCCAAATAACCGTGTGATCTTGAAAAAAGCCTATTATTTTGACATTACAAACAGACACTCCAATTTTATTTATTGGTATAGATATACCTACATATTACAATATGGGGCCCGGGCATTCCCACACGGCCTACACGCTGGCTGGGCAATTTGACGTAGGATTTTGTTTTACGTTTCCTGTTATCTGTTTACATTTCTAAATTGTCCTTTACAGTACGAGCAGGAAAGGTCGTGATAGTGAATTATGTATATTCTTACCATCCCGACACACGGAAACCAAATTATATGAAAATCAAATGAAACGCGATAAAATCCATAAAAATTGTTTTATTTCATAATAAGAAGTTATTTAACAAGTCCAAAAATAAATTCACCATAAATAATATTATTGCCAAGATATTTTTTTTTAAATTGCCGCCATCGTTGCAGATAATTGTCACGATTTTGTTTTAAAATTAGCGTACTACGTCTCGTCAACAAGTAGAGCGCGTCGCGTTGGACACAAGGAGAAAAAAAAACATTGCAACAGCTGTCAATCAACCGATGTGCATTTTTATTTTGTTTTTTTTCACAGCTTTTTCTTGGTTTACTGTAACTTTCTGTATAGAAACACTTTCCATCAATTACTCATTCAATGGAAAGTGTTTACGCACTACACAATTTTAATGCTTATAAATATTTAGAACATTATAATTCACCTTTTTTTTGGCAAACTACGATCTGACGAAAATAACATCTTGGGACATTTGAAAATGCGATAAAAGTAATAAAAATAGTTTTATTTAATATATCCTAAATATTAGTAACACAGACAAAATTTGCTTTAACAATTACAATTTACCATTACCTACTTTCCTTATATCAAACAAATAGAGCAATATAACTACTTAGACAGATAAAAGTATACGACGACGCTTCCGGTTCCTATTTGATAAAAAATAAATAAAGTTTAGTAACGTAAGTGTTGTTAGACAGTTTTATTCTATTGAAACTCCCACCTCAGTTTCGCGTGTGACAAAAGGGTTGGTCTATCCAGGGAACCGCTGGGTGGGGCTATAAAAACTGCGAAGCCACTACCTTGTCCGCAAATAGGTTAACGACAGGTCATGTCGCTTATTCCATTAAAAAAAACACGAAATAACCTTTGACACGAACAAGAAAATAATTGACGCTATTTAAGAACAATGTACCAAATTCTTGAGGCCACAAAAGAATTTAGCACAAACTTTTTTAACTACTTTCATAAACGATATTGTTGGTCTAAATGTTTGCACATTCTGCTGCAATTTCAAGTTCATCTGAAGTTTTTAGTTTCACTTTCGTTCGCCTATTTCAAAGTATGCATACATCTAGTTGGACTTCGTGTGGTTAATTCGTACGCTATGATAAGTCTTTATTCGATTTTTCTTCTAATTTCTTAGGTTAGATTTGTTTCTGCTTATTACTATATGCAATATACAAAGAATAAACAGCAGTGTTTTTCGCTTATGCTACCCCACTTAAGGATTTAAGATGTAAAACTACGAAGAAAACTTTTCATAAATAATATGATAAGCGTAATCAGGTTAGATAAATTGGCAGAAACACCATGCTTACCAAATATTCGGTATCTATTGAGTTTGCAAAGGAATACATAAACCCTCGTAGCTTACTGTTTTACAAAAAACAGCGGAGCAATATCTACGAGCTTAGAGGAAAATTATCTAATGCGAAACTGCGAATCAATACTAGCCTTCTATAAAACAAGGCATCCATTGTTATAAAAACAATAGATACAGAATGACAAGTTTAAAATCTAATCACAATAGCGTTAAACTCGATGCGGCGAAATGAAATCTCGACCGGGCGATCGGACGCGATCACCGATAACACATTAGAAAACCGCCGCGGTGTAGTGTACTACACACCACAGCTCGGTGCATATTGGTTACACGAGTCAAGTTCACAACCATGTCGGGGCACGGCAGCTAATTTGTTAAAACTCAAACTAAAATGGAGCGATCAGATCAACTAGTAGTTTAGTTTTCTACTTTAAACGAGATTGGTAACATTATTAGATGATGTTAGAGAAACTGTGTTTAGAAATGTATTTATAGAAAACGTGTGTACTCTAAGAGTCTTGGACATAGATGTTTTGCAACGTGGACGTCTTTGTACGTTTATTTTAAATGGAGTGAATCGCATTTTTATCATTAATTAATAGAGTATTATTTCCAGAACTGCCATTCATGAGTTACCAGATTCGCTTTTAGGTAGGGCGAATGGAGTTCCGGCACCTAATTATAATAGCAAGCATAAAGCGGACGGCAATACGCTTTCGTATAATTTTGTGGAACTGAAAGTTACATGATGAAAATAAAATATAATATTTGTGAATCTGTATGGTGACTGAGTAAGAATAGAATTCACCTCTACTTTCTTGCTCGTGGGTGTCGCATAACACGACTAAGCGATTATAATATGCATACAACATCTATGCAAAAGAAGAAGAAAACCTCGAAATAACAACCTGTACCCGAATAATATCACCTGTACTCGAAATAACCCGTCTGACCAGTGTGGTATAGTAGGTCAAATTCCCTCCAATGGAGGAGGCTAGAGCTCAGCAGTGGGACGTATATGAGTTGTGATGATAATGATTTGTGAAAATATCTTTTTTTTAACGTAATCCCAAAAGATCAGATCTCTGTTCGATGGTTACAGAGTTTCGAGAAGATATAAATACTGTGGTTTTGTCTTTACTCACGAAATGAATCCAGGGCAACATCAATTTCAGTATAACTTCTGCCATAAATTAATTAGTAACACGGAGAGATTTTGCTTTCAGCAACAGTAAGACACAACTTTCAAAGCGTACGTAATTTAATTAACAAATTTGTTAGATAGGTAGCTTAGAGAAAATATTGATATTATTATTCTTGTGATTCATTCAGGTGAAAATATAATCAATATATTAGTAATATAAAAATCCTATACCTTACCTTTCTAGCTAGCGTATACACCGCCAATCTCTTTGGTGAGGAAACTTGTAACCAACCAGTGTTTCTATTTGTTTCCATCACAATGACAGTACATTGTATTAATATTTCGACACTTATTACAACACAACTTAATAAAACAGCGGCTTAATATTGATTTTTAAATAGAATTTATTAAAAGATCAATCTCAACATCATTAAATTAAATTACGATCGCTAACATTCGATCGTTATAAGCGATATCTTTTTAAATTAATAGAACGTTAACATCGATAAAATCTATATTAACGATTGGCATCCTACATTACTGACAAGCGTTAGGTGACCGTGCATCTTCGGGAGCGATAAATAATAACAGATAACCTAGCTATTACACAATGGTCATTATGCAAGCTATTGTTGATTTAAGACGCTCTACTAATAACTTAAATGTTATTTAATACGTTAGACGTATCTTTTTACAATTTATCGTAATGTCTCTGTTATTCCAATAATGATTTGGTTTATCATCATCATTATAATTTCAGCTGATATACGTCCCACTGCTGGGCTCGAACCTCCTCTCTAATAGGAGGGAAATTGTCCTTACTACATAAGCCTGGTCCGACAGGATGGTATAGCGTTCCATTCCGAGTTTTCCCTCTCTTACGTAGATTTATATACGTATTATATCCCTTATTCGTCTTTTACGACATCCACGGGCAAGACAGAGTTGTGAATTGTATTCTTATTCCGTTACCACACGGATAATGATTTGATTAATGTAAAGCAAACAGAGAAGTATGAGTTTATAGATATCAAAACGGCAACTATGTACGTTAATAGAATAATTATAAATAGAATTGTATAAATAACTATAATTGTTTTGGTGTTCTGCCTATTTATACAACATTACCTCATCTTGTTAAAATGACTGCATGAATAACGCGTGAAATCACATATACTGCGTGAAATCACGTAAAATGTATAGATCTGTAGGTATACCCGTGGTGTCGGATTAAAGTAAAAAAAAAATACTGTGTCATCACCCCTTATCTTCTAGTGGAAATCGTAGGAACTCACATGGTCACCAGGTTGATAATACCAGCTAAGATCGTTAATAACCTGCCTGCCAATTGGTGAATATGGTATTATCTTCTCATCGGTAGGCCTATCTCCAAATGTGGTTGACGGTTGACTAATGAGAGTATTTGAATGGTAATGTCACGGCAGATCTGGTCACTCACACTAATTTTAGTCCTATGACCCATTTCTATGAATGCATTAGACAAGCCAAAATAATAAAAAAGATATTAAGGCAATGTAGAACAGTCACTTGGTATTTTTACCTGGAAAGTTTGCTGGGAGTTTTGAAAATTGGCAATTTTATAGATTTTAACGTGCTATATTTTGTATAAATATGTTTGCCTGTAAAATGCGTGGGAAAGGAGTTATTATCAAAAAAACTGCTTTTAGGCGCCATTTTCCCAATATGGTGGCGCGAGCGGCAAAGATACGAGGTGGCAAAGTTGAAATTCGGCAAGAGCACGTCAAAATCTATAAAATTGCTAATTATCAAAACACCCGGTAAACTTGCAGGTAACCTCTATTTTTTCAACCAAATTACTGTACTAATAAGCCAAAATAATAAAAAAGATACTATGGAAAGAGGAAGCAGTCAGGAGGACATGTCGACAGAAGTAAAACTTAAAACTACGAACAAACAGTTGTTATTTTTGGATATTCTATTTAATTGTTTGATCTTAAAATTTGTAACTTAAGACTTTTTACATTTATCCGATTTTGATAGGTTGGTATCGCCATAGATGACATTGACATAGCTAGATACAGTATCAACATTAACACGTCACGTGACCATGTCGATGACGACTTACATAAATATATTCCTCATCCAAAATTTACTATAGTAGTTTTTACTTAAAAATAATGCGATTCAGTTTCATTTTAAGGGTGTATTAGTCGCATAAAGATCAGAAATTTTACAGTAAAACTTTGTAATATAGCGACTTTGTGAATGTATACGGTGTGATAATATTTAAACATTGATTAAAATTATAGCTTTAGCGATTGACTTAAGTCAATGCCATAACATTACTATGACCAAAGTACAATGAAACGAAATTGATTATTTGTAATTTATGATACGAGTGTTCCAAAGCATTAGTAAATTTATAACCTTAATCGCCTGAGTTACTATGGACGTGTGACAAGATGTGGGATGAAAATAATATTGTGAGAAAAGTGTTAGATATAAAAGAAGGCTTTAGGGGTGAGGGTAGACCGAAGAAAATATGAATTCTGTGAAGTATGACACGGGTAGGAAGGGAATAAAAGCCGAGATGACACCTGATGGTTACTACCGAACTAATAAGCGGTTGATCTGAGTTGAACTAAGCTGGTTCAGGGAATACAAGAGTACTCAATAAAATCACTGTATTCTGATCTATCATTGATCCGGGTTTAAAGAGTCCATGTAGGGGGTTAGTCCTCGCCTTGATCATCTATTCTGCCTTCTTTATTAAAAAAAATATTATATATAATATTACATATTAAGTTTGCTGCAGTGCAACCATATCACGATGTATTTTGACGACTACGTCATCTATTAAGTGCAACGATATGATACAAATGGTTCATATCTTGGTCATGAACAGTGTCATGAACAGCGGCGCCCGCAAGTAATTAGGAGAGGAAGCAGTAACTTATAAGAACATTTCAGCGATATTTTATAGTCACTATACTTTTACTTTGATCATTACTTAGCATAAGAAATGTTACTTAAGCTTATGATTTTCAATTTTAACTTAATTATTATGGTAAGTACCTAATACATGTCTATCTAATATAAAATCAACCTTGAAGAAATAAGATCCAATTTTGTTGTTATCTTTAATTATGACCGGCAACAAATGACCTCTACTAAAATTAACGTACTTGGTTACATTTACAACAGAGGAAGTGTTTTAACTTTAAATTATTACAATTGGAATATTGCATAAGTATACGTGAAAACAATATCAACACGTATTAATATAAATAATACTAATATCACAAATATGAAACATTTTTTTTTTATTGCAAACTTTCGCAAACGAGCAAACAGTACACCTGATGGTAAATATTGCTGCTCAGTAATTGGTAAATAAACACATGTATTTATCACTTCATCAAAGATGAATAGAATTACATTACACCAGTTTTTTAAAACCCCCGCAGTAAGGAACAAAGCTCTATCGCATGTGCGGCGAGTCGCTAGTGGCAAGGACCGTCACGCTACCCTAGCATTTAAAAGCAAAAACATTAATTAGTTTTCAATGGTAGCATAGTCATATGTACCGTTTGCCATAAATTACTATGCACAGAATATGTTCAGTGCTATTTAATTGTACTACTCGCATCGTTTGACTGATCCACAAGTAGTTAATGATTATACTGCGACTGTTACCAGAGGCTGGTGACAACAACGAGCAGTAACCGTGACGACGGGGAAATGCGGATAACATTTAGAAAGTCGTTTCGTTACCACGCGTAAGCATGATATTTTATATTAGTTATCTATGAAAACCAAATTTTGATAACATTCCATCTCCTAGCAAAAGACAAAGCAAATAATCATTAGATTCGTGGTTTAGATTTGTTAAATTTAAATTATCATAATATAATAATTATTATGCTTAATAAAAAGGAGGCGGCTTAGAATGTCTTCTTTCTTTATATACAAGAGAAGGAAAACTCGAAATAAAATCCTGTACTAATTCGTCTGAACGGCGTGGTATAGTAGTTCAAATTCACTTCCATTGTAGAAAGAGGCCCGAGCCCAACAGTTGGATTTCCATGATTGTACAGCACGGAATAAAAATTTAATTAGTTTCAGCGTTATCGTGAATTCGACTTGGAGCTTCCGTAAATATGGGATATATGCCAAAAAAACCCAAAAAAAACAGAATAAAAATAACAAAATTCCTAATATTCGTTTCGTCTCGTTGGAAAGCAAATCTATATCTATACCAATAAATAAAATTGGAGTGTCTGTTTGTGATGTCAAAATAATAGGCTTTTTTCATGTTCACACGGTTATTTGCACATTACACATGCCTAAAAATCACTTTATATTTTTTTAGTCTGTCTGTCTGTTTGTTCCGGGTAATCTTCAAAACGGCTGGACTGATTTCAAAAATTCTTTCACCAATAGAAAGCTATAATTTCAGGGCGTAAACTAGGCTATATTTTATCCCGGTATTCCAACGGGAACGAGAACTACGCGGGTAAAACGACTAAAACCGAAGCGAGGGCGGGTTGCTAGTATGTATATAAAAATGAATTGCTGTTCGTTAGTCTCGCTAAAACTCGAGAACGGCTGGACCGATTTGGCTAATTTTGGTCTTGAATTATTGGTGGAAGTCCAGGGAAGGGTTATACGGTGAGAAAATATGAAAAATTGCGAGTAAATAAACTAAAAAAAAAACAATTTAAATTTTTCCATACAAACTGATCTTACCTGTCAAACATTATACACGTCCAACTGTTGGGCTAGCACCTCCTCCACTATGGGAGAGAAATCAACCTACTATACCACGCTGGTCAGACGTGTTAATATAGGGATTTGTTTCAGTTTTCCTTCTCTTGCATAGGTATTACATGCATATTATATCCCTTAGTCGTCTTTTAAGACACCAACGGGAGATGAATTGTATTCTTACTTCGTCACCACACGGATAATACTAAAACCAAACTGATAAATATTAAACAACATAATTACAAAAACCGGCGGTACGAAGTTCGCCGGGTCAGCTAGTATTAATATATTTTTCTAATAGTTTAGTTTTGAACTTAATATTCTAATCTGAGTAATCAAGAGAAACCAAGAGATTTTGAAAGTTTTAAACCTACTACGTAAAACAATTGGTAATTAAATCCATTTACAGATTAGCTATATCAATTATCAATAGTTTTACTATTCGCTAGCCAGAAGGTTACCCTTGGCGACATTAAATGTAGGGTTTCACCGTGTAGGCAAGCCTGACAAGTGACAAGTTTGAAATTATATGTTAACTAAATAGCTATAGAATCAATAAGCTTGTTACTTGTTATATATACATAAAATTTATAATAAATTTAATTCGCATTTCGCGTGGTGACAGAATAAGAACACAATTTACCACCCCCTTATTGCTCGTGGGTTTCGTAAAAGACGATTAAGAGATTATAATGTGCAGATCATCTATGCAAGAGAAGGAAAACTCGGAATAAAACCCTATGCCAATACGCCTGACCAGCGTGGTATAGTAGTAGTGGTATACTTGCTGTGTGGTGATATGGCAGAAATGCAATTCACTACCCCTTCATTATCAGTGGGTGTCTCAACATGTATAAGTCTAAACAAAGGTATATAAATATGAACATCATAATAGATTTCTGATAGTATGGGTCGCATTTTGGTTGGATCTCTTCGGCGACCATGTATCAGACGACGTAGTGCGCGACTGCTTCTTTTTCTGTTCAAACTAAGGAAATGAGGTAGACCGAGACTTTGACTTTGACAAAAATGAGACTTTCTTAATGTGACCTTTCTTGATACACAGAACCGAGCTTTGTAGCGTTATTTGAGCCTACAACCAGCAATTGACAGCGAAAGGCTGAATCATCAGAGTCATTATTATGACGACGATAATATTTTGGTTTGCATAGTTTGACAATAGAAAACAAACTTCTTTAATGTTTGTGTTGAATACGTACGATTTTTAAAGAGTAAAAGTTATATTGCAATTTGCATCAAATAGTAATCAGATATTATATTACAACTACTATCTTATATATATAAATCTCCTGTCACGATGTTTGTCCGCGATGGATTCCTAAACTACTTAACCGATTTTAAATTAAATTGGCACACCGTGAGCAGTCTGGTCCAACTTGAGAAATAGGATAGCTTAGATCTTTAATTATAGTCGCAATTTTATTTTATCACAAATTATTTGTCTATAATTAATTGACAGTCACAATTATCTGTTAACTCCAAAAGATTCTAACAGATGGCGATATCTGTTGACTGGATTTAAGTAATTTAAGTAATTTGTGTGTGCTCAATGAGATTCGAGAATGGTTTAGATTCACAATTGGACCCGGTAGGTGGCGCTTTATTTGAACAGAACAAGGTCTGTTGGGTCAGCTAGTTATATTATATTTCAAAATATAACACAAGAAATAATATAAACATAATTATATATATACCCCTGTACATCTTTACATTGTTACATTAGTAATTTTAGTGATTAAGTGTTTAAGATGTAATCGGTCTTAAATAGGCTACAACTCGTTTCGCGTCTTAATTATGCGTTTCCTGAATGCCAATTAAGTACATTGCATATATAAATAACGACAGCACATATGACTAAGTGCCCTAAGTGGTAATCGAGGGACCATGAGAATATCTCAGAATGAGGGTATTATATTGAGACTAAGATTCACGACTGTGCCTAGGTTACGCTATTCTTTGGTGAAAATTAATTCAAAGCCATAATGACCATTCACCATCTAGTTTTGTAACCAGCGGGAGTATGTACTCGAATTAGTGTAGAAAGTAAATTTTCTATGTGCTAAATTTCGTTACAAACTTTTCAACCATTTTTGCATGATTAACTAGCATAAATGTCTAGAAATTCTAATCTCTTTAAATTTGTTTTTTTTTTTAAACAAATTGTAAGGTAGGGAAATCTCGAAAAAAATTGTATCCCGAGCCGATGGACTAGCATGGTATAGTGGGTAAATTTCTCTCATATTTTATAGGAGACTCATGGCCAAAATTTAACACATATGGCAATTAAAAATAATATTATAATACAATATATTAAAAGTATAAGGGACGACTAAGGTAATATTTATGCAAGAGAAGGAAAACTCGACATACTCTATACCAACACACCTGACTAGGCGGTATAGCAAGTCAATTCACATTGTGGAGGAAGCCTGAGGCAAACAGTGGGATTTAAGTGGGCCGAGATGATGATGATGATGATGATGACATTATTATTACTTTAAATTCTCCATTTTGTTGAAGGAACAAATGATGAGCTCAGCCTATCAAAGATAAATAAGTATGATGCAATTTAAAACTTACTGTGTATGGAGCTGTCCATTGCGATATCAGCAGATAATGATTGACATCTGATTAGATAATGAAGATGTCTTAAATCTTCATACGACTATTAAAACATTGCTCAAATTCAACAATGGGTTTTAATGAAAATTCTTCCATCTTATTAACTCCCGATGGCGATGTAACGCCAAATTAGTTGATGTAATCGAAATAATGTAAAAAAAAAAACTGAATGGAGTAGAACGAATGACGCAATTTGAATGGATAAAGGTTTTTGTATTTTAACTACGTATTTGCCATAAACAAAACAGTGTAAAATCTCTTGCTTTTTACAATAAAATAATACAAGCAAATAATATTCCTGCAAAAAAAGAAAATCTTCAACAAAAACCTTACGGCCAAAGTTGAGTATGGAATCAATTATGCAATCTTTATAAAAAAGGCTCGTGCCCAAAAGTGGGACTTAATATAGGCACATAAAAGTAAAACTTCGCATAAACGAAACCTTTTATGTTTTTATATTACTCAAAATAAATTACAATCATTTGGTATTAACTAATTCACTGGTTTATATCCTTGGTTAAGTTCGGTATAAACATATTGCTACGTACAGAATGAATATCCTAATGTATCGTGTAGTCGTCTCAGCTCATACATGACCCACTACTCGGCTCGAGTCTCAATAGGTGGGTAATTGACCTACTATACCATGCTCGTCAGACATGTAGGCATAGGGTTTTATCTCGAGTTTTCCTTCTCTTGCACTTTGTATTCTTACTCCGTCACCATACGGAAATGGATCTACGGATGTATCACGATACTATATGAAAAAAAAACTGTAAGAACTTAACTCGTAGTGCCAAGTAACTGTTGAGATGAATCTTACCGGTGCATTTTTAAGTGCATCACTACATAATATTATCTTTTAATATACAATATATCATAACATTACAACGCACCGTTTTTATCACTTTCTTTTTTTGAAATAAGGCTTTTCTCATGATAGGCAATCCTTAAACGATACACTATTCATACACATTTTAAATTAAAATAAAATAAAAAACAATAGCAAACGTTGAAGGTTGCGAGACAGCCAATATTCGCAACTCTAAAACGAACTGGCTGGCAGAACTGTATATTGCCAACTAGGTAGATAGGTTTTACCTTTATCACGCGATGGTTACGTACCATAGACAATGCTAATATCGAGTGTACACGAAACAATGCAGTCCAATTTGTTAATTTTATGCGTACATTTGGGCAAAAGACATCTTCATCATTATGGTACATAAACGTCCCACTGTTGGGCTCGGGCCTCCTCGTCCGTGGGAGGGCAATTGATCTACTACGCTACGCTGGTCAGTCGTATTTTATTTCGAGTATTCCTTCTCTTGTGTAGATGTTTTTTGCATATCATATCACTTATCTAATCGTATTTTACATCACCCACGGGCAACAGATAGCGGTGATGAAAAGTATTTTTCTTCTTCTTCTTTTTTTGTCTTGGCAATCAGCTATTAAAACAAGCCATTTTTGCCAGTGTCGAGTTATAATTTTCTTTTCAAATTATCAATTTCTTCATGTCAGTAATGGTCCGTCAGTAAGTCAAAGTGTCGCCTCCAACAGTGTAATGGCCACTGTTAGGGGGTATCTTCTGAGAATTTTGGTGGAAACAAAAAGGTATGTATAGCAGTTTTATATCATATTCACTACACCTCAGCAGTTTTGCCACTATATATTACATAAAATGCCATCAAAATTATTTAATATAACACGTTAAAACACTAAGATATTGAATATAATACAAGAACACCACATGACACTTCCAGATTCCCGCCAAAATCAAAAAGTATTCTTTCTCCGACATCGCACAAATAAAAAGAGTTGTTATGTACCCCTAATAAAATAAACATCAATTTTAACCGTATTCGAGTTAGTTAATATGCAAATATACAATACTATAAAGTACAAATAATAAAATTACAAAACGATTTGTATTAATGAGATCAATACAGTCAAACTGATAGGGGAGGCTGACATAAGCGCGCTATTCGTGGTATACTTGCACCAGGTACCAAAGTCGATTCGCCTAACATTGCGACCTTCGTCAAGAAATATATATATACATTTAAAAATGTTATATAGAATGTATTTTATTAAACGAAGAATACAAAACGAATCACTATCTTGAAAATGACGTCAATCGAGAAAAGAACCAATTGAGATTCGATGAAATTGTTAGTACCTATGACAAAATTGCATTGAAGGTTGAATTAATGTACAATTCTTATTACGCAATAACATTTATTATTATTGAAATACCAATACAATTATTATGCTATTACTTCTTCAATTTAAGGTTATGTGTATGAGAAATTGTATTGTTAACGCGTATTGCATATGGAATATTACTTATAGAGACATGCGCCGAAATGTCTTCTTGCAACACAACGGCAGCTGGATCTTTTTGTACAGTGAATATAATTCCTTATGTAAATAAGTTACACAGAATAACCTTCCATTACATACATGGATAAGCGATCACATCGCGCAGATGGAAACGTGAGACTAAAAAGTTGATATTACTGCATTTAATAAATACACCAACCAGCTTAGCAGTGTGTTCCCGCAAATTAAATTGTGTCAGCTGCTTGGCCCACATCACATTGTCTCGCCGTGGGATCAAGATACTATTATTGTTCATCGGCAAACTGTTGGCAAAATAGAAAATTGTGAACAATAGAGTCATTTTTTTATTTCCCGCGCCACATTCGGTATATATACGTAAGACCATGCGACTAAGTATGATCTGTTATTTTAAACTGCTTTAAACTTTCTCGACACAAACGGCTTCACGATATACAACAATAATTACTAATTCAAATGTTTACAAAACGTTTTCAGTTAAAAGCAAGATAAACAAATAGTAAATCTATGTACAGTTTCACTCCGCTTTCTTGAATTCATATGGCTTGGCACTCACGTATGCATAAAGGATGATGATAATGAATGAGATAGGCAGAGAAAACTGGTCTTAGAATAAATATTATGCTTGTAATTGATATTCTAGATACATGTATACATACATATTGTTGATATCTCAAAGGAATATTATTGCAGGATTGAATCTAATAGTTATTATATGAAATATCGGTTGTTAATATTGTATTACAGTAGGTAGATACGCAGCTTACATCGAAACGAGTTTCAAACAGGCGTTTAATTCAAAAATTCAAATTGCACCGTTGGTAAGCGCATGAGTTGGTAGTTACAACACATATTACTTTGATGTGTTTAATGTAGCGAATCCGCCTCTTACTCGTTTTGAAGGTAGCTCATAAAACACATCAAATAAATTTACATAATAACATACTTGTGGACTTTTTCATTTTATAATGAAACCCGTACTTGTAAGTTGTTTTTAGTGACCTAGGTGTTTCTGTTAAGTAAGCTGTCGGTTTGTCGTTCGATGTGGCCTGCCCAATTCTACAACGTGCTAAGTCTTCGCACTATATTGGTTATACCCGTTCCGTTAAGAATTTCCGTTTTGCGGATTCTATATTGCAGAGAAATCTTAAGCATAGGCCGCTCCATAGCACGCTGAACGACTTTGAGATTGATATCGAATTTGTGAGCTAAACCCTTTTTCGAAATTGAGCCTTCCTAAATGGACTGCTAGACTTCTTAAACATTTTATTGATTAATTAATGCGGTGTTTAAATATATATAGAAAATAAATATCCTCATTTTTCATTAAGATCTTTCGAATGCCTAAATGTACTAATAGATATTGTCTTATTTCGTCAAGAAAAAGAAGCATTTTTATATATCCTACTAGTCTTTATGCCTTTAGCTGTATCGGTCTGATGTGCTGGAAGTATCAAATGCACAAATTATATGCATGAGTGCATTCAAAGGATTAATATTTTCGATATCAAAAATTATGTCTTATAATATGCTTGTGGGCAATAACAGCTGCCCAATTCCTACTAATCTTAATTTATTACATAAAATTGTATGCATCCAACTACTAGTACAGCACTTTAAGAAAATTAATAATTATAAAGTTAAATTGGAAGCCTAATACATGACGACCAATGGAAGTAAGCATAAATATCAATCAATATTAACTTAATACTGCTTAGAATAGATTACATGTAAAATCAGATATTTTCAGGTTTCTCTTTTGTCTAACAAGCACGTGAGTGTTAATTAAGCGTGGGGATTAGCATGTCCTTTGCTTTTTTGTATTCAATAAGAAATCACGACTTGCCTACCTTGAGTCAAACTGTGTAGGCAGATGATTGTTGCGGTAGCTAACGTATTAGTTTACATATATGAGATGAAGTCATTGAGAAAAGTGCTGTACTTCAGTCTAGTTTTTAACTGCCAATTCTGATGAGGAATTAATGTATCAAGGTACAGATGAAAAGAATAATAGAATTTTTAACACATATTATATTAACACTAACATATCAAATTAACGGATCTAACTATCCAGGATTTTGTCTATTATGAATTTGTTAACTCTGGGATACTGAAACAGCTGGAGGCAGTGGCGTAGCAAGGGGGGGGGGAGGGGCGGACCACCCCGGGCGCCACTATTAGAAGGGCGGCAAAATTGGAAGAAATATATTTTGTGCGGACACTTATTTATTTTAGTTACGGTCGGCGCACTCCTCGCACCACTCCGTCCAGGGCGCCATAGGGGCATAAGCACGCACACCCGTAACCCATGACCGTGACGGACTAAATCCCCGGTCCAGTCACCCGCGGCCTCGACTGGGGCGACATGAGGCGCAGGTAGTCGCGCCTACGCCGCCCCAGTCACCGGCGGCGGTTCGCGTCGTCGAGGAGACGCTCCTCGCGCACGCGCTCCGCCACCCCCTTCCGCGAGACTACTGCCTCGCAAAGGCGGCGTCTCAGTTCACCCAGCACCGAACACAAACTCACAAACCTCGAGCGTATCCTGCACCGTGTCCTCGTCGCAATCGCAGTGGTGGCAGGACGGTGTACTCTCCCTCCTAACGACCGTGTACAGGTATTTGGCGATGCATCCCTGCCCCGTCAAAACCTGCACCAGCCGGAAGGAGAGCACCCCGTGCCGCCGTTTTAACCACTGCATCAACACCGGCTGAAAGGCCTCCAGGGTCCGCACACCGAACCAAGACCTCTCCAGCCGGACTGCCCAACGGGTAATGACGTTTCAGGGGGTGTCGACGCGCCAGGCGCTGATCTCCCTCAAAGAGGTCACACCGCCCTCCACTCGCACCCTCGACACCCGCCGGTACAAACTGGCGAGCATTTCCACCTCCAGGTCCCACGGGGGAGTCGCGGCCAACAGGCACGCTGCCTCCGTCGACACCGTGCGGTATCCACGTATGGCCCTGGCCGCCACGGCCCTTTGTGGTCGCCACAGTAGAGCCCTGAGTCGGACGATCAGCTACCCCGCCCACACCGGCGCGCCATACAGGGCCATCGATTAGATGATCCTCACGTACAGCCGTCGACACGTAGTGCTCGGTCCGCCCACGTTCGACATATGCCACGATAGGGCGGACGCCGCGCCGATGAGCCGTAGAGCAAGCCTGCGGAAATGCTCTCGGAACCACCAATGCCCGTCGAACACCAGGCCCAAATACTTCATATGCGCCCGGATGCTGATATCAACCGAATTGGCGGTGATCGAGACGTCGATGGGAGGGCCCATGCGGGGCCTTTGGAACAGGATGGCATCCATCTTGTCCAGGGCTACCCTCAACCCCAACGCCCCGATCCGCCTGACGATCTCTTTGATGCCTAGAGTCGCCAGGCTTGCCGCCTCCTCTAGCGTCCCACCGCGGGCTGTGACGAGCCCACCAAATCACGCCCAACCCGGGCGGGAGGCTCCCCCTCCAACGCCCAGGCGTACCCGATGTTACACAGGGTGGGTCCAAGGACCGAATAAATGATTTCACTGCGTGTAAGTCGCGAAAAGTAGAGTTTTAGACTGTTTAGACTTTATTAAACATTAATATTATAGTGTAAATTATTGTGGTCGGCCCAACAACGAAGGCGACGTGCACGTGGGTGGGTTGCGGGTGTGCGTGCTTACGCCCCTCTGTCGCCCCGGACGGAGTGGTGCGAGGGGCGCGCCGACCGCAACCCACCCGAAAAAAAAAATAGTGTAAATTATTAAAGTTTTAACACAGTCATGTTACTTACACATGTACTTACATAGTTTTGAAATAAATATTTTTCACTCAATTCTTTCATTTCGTTAGGTTTTTTCTTACCAACACCAACAATTATTATTTTTACGATGTCAAAAGGGCGGCAAATTATAACTCCGCCCCAGGCGACAGTGACACACGCTACGCCACTGGCTGGAGGAATTCAAAATTGGAAATAACAATTTATATTTGGCAATAAAATATCTCTGTGTGGTGAGAATGTCGTAAAAGACGACTAACGGATATGTTGTGCATATAACGATTATGCAAGAAAAGGAAAACTCAAAATAAAACCCTATAACAATCCGCCTGACCAGCATGGTATGGTAGGTCAATTTTCTTCCCAATGTGGAGGAGGCTCAAGCCCAGCAGTGGGATATATAAGAGCTGTGATAATGAAGATGATGATGGTAAAATTCATTTTCCTGAAGTAATATGTACGTTGTGAATGTAACAATTATGCAAGAGAAGGAAAACTCGACATAAAATGCTATGCCGACATGTAGGACCAGCGTGGTATAGTAGGCCAATTTCCCTTCGATGGCGGAGAAGGCTCGGGCCCAACAGTAGAATTTATATGGGCTAAGATGATGAGATCTATCCTGTTATGTTGATGATAAATTTTTTTCTTGGTTATGATATTGTGAAATAAACTGATTAACTCTATAAAAATTGGAACTACATTTGAAAGATAATTGAAATATTTTAATAATAAATTCAACAAATCACAGGCATTCAAATAATTAGTTATTAAAAAATATCATTAATTCATCTGTTTTAGACTGATTTTAAATTAAATACTGTAACTAAGGATAGTTATTTGTAGGAAAAGGCATTGAGGTTCATACATGGCAATTAGTAATCCTAGTGTCCAAAACAATACAGGAAAGTTTGAGCTTATGAAGTACAATTTTATTTTCCTAGCTTACTCATTTGATAATAACTAACTTGCAGCTAAAGTCAACCTCTAACTTCTATTCTGTTGGATGTGAATAAGCTCAATGACTGAATAATTCACCATTACAGTCATCCTGTACAACTAAAGTATCTTTGTCAACCATGCTATTGACTGACTCCACTAAGTTTACATTTATCAAAATTGTATCACAAGATTAATTTAATAATTATATTTTTGAGGGAATAAGATTTAGATTGCTTGGTGTTTATTTTCTTGTTATATAAACCCTTTCTATTATTTGCTATACTTTCTTTGTACATACATTATACAATTTATTATTTCTAAATGGCTGGCGTTATTAACAAAATAAATACAAAAATCTATATATAATACACACAGGTCTATGAAACAAATGTTTTTTTTATTCTTTCATATATTCCAAAGTTGTGTTTGAGCTTCCTCCACAATGGTAGGGAAATCAACCTACAGTACCACGCAAGTCAGCCATGTCATCATCACAGCTCATATACGTCTCACTGTTGGACTTGAGTCTCCTCCACAATAGGAGGGAAATCGACCTACTATACCACACAGGTCAACCATGTCGGTATAGGGTTTTATTTTGAGTTTTCCTTATCTTGCATTGATGTTATATGCATATTATATCCCTTAGTAGTCTTTAATGGCACCCATGGGCAAGAAAGAGGGTGGTGAATTATACTTTTACTTTTAACCAACCAGTCATATTAGTAGTAGAATTTTATTGCAAGTTTTTTCTCTTGCCTAGATGTTATCTAATGTCCCTTAGCTATCTTTTATGAGATACCAGGCAAGTCTAGTGAATTATATTCTTACACTGTCACCACTCTGATATTTTTTATATAATGAAATTTAAGATATTAACCACAAAATTCTATATGTATATTTTAAATAAGTGATAAAGTATAGATAACGAGGGACTATTTTAGTATACATTTATTTTATTATACAGGGATGAAATAGTCACCGAGTGAAACTAAACTCCTTTTCAATACTGAAGAATAAAAAAAACCACAATATTCTGTTAAGTAAATAACTATTTCATTCAAGGTAAATTTATCTAATGTACAACTCAGTAATTAGTTTATATATATAATTCTTGAAAACTCTCAAGGATTTTACTATAAAATTATATTTATACTCTTATCATAAGGGAAATTCTTTATGTAACAAAATTATTATCATTGTTTACATTTTTAAGTGCGAGTGAATAGTGAAAGGAATATGTTACTGTCATCTTAGCATCATCACCTAACAATTTCATATACATTAATTAATTAAATAATTTCAATATACAAAAATCTACAGTATGTACATCGCCCATAGTCATGTCAAATAACTTCAGAGCGTTTATGAAGTTAGGTAGTGTCTAATCTAAACAATATGAATAAAATATTGATTATTTATAAAATATTGATTTATGAGTACAATAAAATGTGAAAACATTTTGCTTTTGCTACTATAATTAAGTTATGAAAAATATTTTATAAAATTGAATATGTTTACAGATTTCATCAATTAGTTTCTCCATGACCATTAATGACGAAAAATGATTAAAGCATCTGAATAGCTAAAACAAAAATTAAATATAATCTATAAAATCAGAATTATATCAGTACATTAAAATGTGTAATACTCGAGTACAAATAAGAAATCATTAATATACATATCTTAAAATAATAATCAACTATATTAAAGTCGACCATAATAGTAGTACAGTTTTAAGTATTTCAACTAAATAGGTAGAGATATTTAACAGATGTTTGAGTTAGAGTTTATAAAAATTCAATCCCAGACATTAAAAAAAATAAAAGGTGTAAGCAGGCTGATAACTATTCATTGCAATGTAAATATTCACAGCAATTGATGTAAGACATCTTTGTTTGAAATAAAGTAAATAAATCCCAAGGTTATTCTAATTTTAAGTTACTTATACATAAATCTGAAATCAAAGTTTCTCTTTTCACTATCGTAGTTGTATACAATAAGAGTATATGTGGCAGTGAGCATATATAGCCCATTGGTGAAATTGTAACAGATAACTTAGAATTAGTATGCATTGCACGTAAAGGTAAAAGTGAAGCAATAATAATTACTCACCACGTTATTGTAATTGAAGGCTGTGGCTCCATGCTCGAAGTATTCTCTGTTGATCTTATCCCCCATTATGACGAATAAGCACTAACTTTTTAAAGTTTTAATTATATACACAACCATTGTGAGCATTAGCAGCCCAAAATATTGCAGTATTCACAAATATTTTGATTATTCAGATGAAATTTTGTGACCGTTAGAAGCGTCCGAGCAATCATCGTTACACTTTGTCTTTTTATTCCTATTCACAATAATTTGACTTTTGGATGTAGATTAAAATTAAAAGGAATGATTTTGAATGAAAACACTGAATTACTTTTTTAATAGCATAAAAAAGCACGTACATATAATTTCACTTGACAACTTACCTTGACACATAAAAATGTCAAAGTCGCCATCTTTTCTTCCACAGACTACCTGAGATCTACCATATTATATAGATTCTAGTTAAGACGATGTTAACAATTTAGTCGAGTGGAGAATAGTTAACTATTTCTATTTTTAATACAGAACTCGATTACCCATTTCATTATTCAGACGCCTTTTTATTGCGATGTTGGCAAACGAGCAAGCAGCACACTTGTTAGTAAATAAGCATGGACTCTTGCAATACCACAGATGCAGCTAGGCCGACTGCGAAGTAAGTGCTCTTCTTAAATCTTGTTTAGAGGAGGGCATGTCATAGCACTCGGGGAACACGGTGGCAGGTAGTTTATTCCAGATCCTACACGTACATTAAAAAAATGATCTTTGTACGTACAGTTGAAGACCATAACATTTCCAGGTGAAATGGATGGCACCATTAACTAATGCATATAAATAATATTCATATAATAACTAATTGTAGGGAGTCAAATGGGTCTAACTGACATTTAGGCGCGCCCGCCAAGAGATTTGAACAGTAGACGTATGATGAGGACAGACACACTATCTCGATGTGAAATACCGCCTGCCGCCTGGCTTTGTTCAAGACACTCGGCTTTCCGCTTGCCAATTTGGCTTTGTCCTCTAAATTACTTTCAAACCGCCTTTTGTTTGAAATTTCGACGCCGGGGATTCCAACAATCTCGGAATTTTGATATTAAATGATTTTTGCTAGTTATGTATTTAATAGCGTAAAATGTTCGATACATTCTTTTTTTCTTTAGTCAGACATACATATTTAGTTTGTCTTGATTACTTAAATATTTATTATTTTGAAATTTACTATATTATTTTTAATCTAGATGACTCATGTTTTAAAAGGGGAAAGAGACATATATATATACTAAAGAGACACAGATACTTCAATAAACAATAGTAACGGGATCGAGTAAAACACGCATGTAATTCCGAGCTGTGAGTAACTTACTGAAGGAAGTGTGAGTTGAAAATAGGGATAGGGAGTGGGTTCGAGTATCTCCTATGATTAGTCCGAAAAAGAATTCTACCGCCATTTTGTGCGATAATTCTCGGAATTGCATAACAGGTTGACTACCTGAAAACTGCTAGAATTTAGCGTCCTATGCTAATTTTACCATTTTTAAATACTTTAAACTACTTTATTATACCTTTATGTAATTGGTATTAGATGCAGATGTTTTTAAAATACAGTCGAATCACGAAGGTCGTAATCAAGCCCGCCCTAAGCGGGCGTGCAAGGCGTGCACCGCACGCGGGCGGCACGTCCAGTGGGGGCGGCAAATCGAGCGACTCATCACGTAATTCATGTCATAAAATTCACACTACCATAAGTATAACAAATTTCATGGCATGGAAAAAACAACCGACCGATTGTCGTTAAAACCGCCATCAATCGGCATCCGTTAAATCTAAGATGCAATACCAAACGTTCGTCTGTCAGCTGGTTGAACCACACGTCCCCGCTTGTTGGCACCCCAAGTATTATCCCATTGATAAGCAGGACTGGAAGTTGGGGCAATTCTCTCTGAGTGTCTTTCTCAGTGGGTAGGTTATGTACCTAGTCACCTGTACACATTCGAAGAGCATTATGGTGAATAAACAATAACGATGACACATTGAATTGCAATTATTTTGTTAATTGTTCTTTTGATAATTATTTTGTTAATAGTTTCCGCATAATGATGGATATTTAAACTTGTGTAATTATACTTCCATCATCCGTCCAGTGCAAAACAGAACGCGCTGCGCGGAGAGCTCGTTCCGCCCAGCGACGAAGGCAACAGCAATTTTGCTACCTGGCCATCATAGGACGAGGGCGGCGGTGCCGCACGGCCTTCGGAGAGATCAGGTATCGACACGGCCTCGGAAATGTCAACGGACGAGGGCGGCAGTGCCGTAGAGCCATCCGACGACGAGGGGCCGCGGGACGGCCGGAGAACGGACGAGGGTGGCAAATTGGTCGCGGATCGTCGATTTCCATTCACTAAACCCAATGTCACTGCACACGTGAAAAGCTGGTGCGTCCAGGAAGAGGTCGAGACTCTATCCGACTACAGGTATATTCGGATAGAGATCTCCCGGATCCTCGGCCAGCCCAGCAGGGGTCACACGGATTTGCCATGCGGTCATGCCCCATGTGTGGTGTCTCTCCCCGAAGCATGACTTCTTACGAGAAAGTGATCGGGAGACTGACGATAGTGTCCCGCTAGTCACGGAGCCAGAAATGGGAGCGGCAGTGGCGCGAATGCGTGTTAAAACTACCTCTCCCGGGCCAGTCGGTAAACCCAACAGGGAGCTGGCCCTGGTCCTCAAACACCTGGGACCACACCTCAGAGGACTGTACAACGCTTGTTTTTATAACGTCTTTATTGCGTCTGAGCAGCTACCTGGGTGTTGGAAAGAGGGGAGGCTGGTGCTCCTGCTAAAGCCGGGACGGCCTACGGATTCGCCCGCACCCTACAGGCCCATCGTGCGGCTGGACGATGCTGGCAAGCTGTTGGAGAGAATCATAGCTGCCGCATCGGCCAACACCTACGTAGGGTCGGTACCGATCTGTCGGACACTCAGTTTCGTTTTCGGAAGGGGCGTTCTACGATCATGGTTACAGAGGGGTGCTGTTGGCGGTCTCTTTGGACATCACCAACACATTTAATAGTCTGCCATTCAGCTGCGTCGAGGAGACTAGGCGCTCCAGTATCACGGACTGTCTTGTTGGGGCATCGTTGTTTCGGCAAGTACCACCAGTACAAGGTCGTGAGAAGGATGACGACGGCGTCCTGCCACCAATGTGATTGCGACGACGACACAGTGCAGCACACGCTCGAGGCTAAAACGATGGTCGACAGCGCCAGGAAAGGGAACGCGGTTGCCGCCTTCTGCAAGGTAGTTGTCTCGCAGAGGGTGGCGGCGGAGCGGGTCCAAAAGGAATTCCTCTACCACGACACGCTCCGCCACCCGCAGGTTGGGCGGTGCCGGCGCGAGTACCTGCGTTTGATGCCGCCCTAGCTGAGGTCACGCGAGGACGGACTGGGGATTAGTCCACCACCCGCAGAGAGGCCGACCGCGTGAGCTCAAATCCCCGGATGGCAACACTGCAATATTGCTGGAGCGTCAAAGGGGACGGTACCCAAAGGGGTAACTCATCGAGCTAACCACGGATATCAAGGAATCGTTACCACTGGGGTTGGCCCACTGGTGACGGGGAGGGGGTAGGTTATGGGGTCGCACGACGTTCATCCGTCACCCCGGACGGATTGGGCGGGATGTGCCCAAATCATAGCGGCGGCAAAAAAGGGGCGGCATAATCGGTATTGCACGCAACAACACAAACAGCTAGCGGCGGGCCTGGATATAATGGGTATTGTAGCGTGCCATCCCACGGATACGGAGCACGAGGCGCCCATCCGCTCCGCTATCCTGCATCCCCGCAGGACAAGCCGGCCGCCCCGCAGCGTTCGGAACCGTACGATAATTATCGTACACATACGATAAATTTGTGCCTACGTACGATGTATGATAGCATATTATTATCGTACGCAGATTGTACGATAATTTCTATTATGATGCAAAATTTGAGAATTTATATTATTTCACTCATACGCTGATAGTCTAAATCGCAGTAGCATGATTTTATTTTGTCCAATAAAATCTTGGGAAAATACCGGGAAATACAAGTTCTCTATTCCTATTGGTTCTTACGATCCGCTCTGCTAAGTTTCACCACTGCCGATACTGTAACTTTATCCAGCGCCTGCTGTACACGCTTTCTTATTGGTTAGTATAGCATCTACCAATACTACCACGTGTAAAACATTTGGGTTTCAGTGTTCTGTTGATTTGACAGCGGTGGTTTAAAAAAGATAAACTATAGAGTACTTGCATGCATATCAATATTACAATTTATATGATTTATTTATCTATAATAGACATTATCCTAAAAAATACGATAATTTCGATCCATGTACGATAATTTTACGCCCCTGGTACGATAGTCAGTCCACTTCAAGTTGCTAACGCTGCCGCCACGCCGTTTAGGGCGTTTAGTAGCGATGGGTAGTAGCGGGTTTTTTGGTTAACGAAACGAAACTATCTATCGAAAGTCAATAGCAGTTTTTGAAACACTCTATTTCAGTAGCGAGAATAGCGGGTTGTGTTTTACTAGTTAACTAAAGTATCACCGTGTAGTGTATGTTAGACGCGTACCTACACACGCACACCACTATACAATAGAGTTGCCTTGCGTACGCCGTGACCTTGTACACTACGAAACGGTTTGGCATAGGCTCCATTTGGCTCCAATTTAAATGCTTCATTTTTGTGTGCGGAGTTACCTTCTGTTAGTTATTTTTCTAAGATATTCATACTATATTTATATACTATATAATAATACATATAAAACATCTATACAAGAGAAGGAAATCTCGTAACAAAACCTTATGCCACCACATCTGACCAGCGTGGTATGTTGGGTCAATTTCCTTCTCATAGTGGAGGAAGCTCGAGCCCAACAGTGGGACATGTATGGGCTGAGATGATGATATATACACCTTATTTTAATTTTCAAGCTATCAAATTTAATATTATACGCAAAAGTAAGTTACGCCACTTTTTTTTTGTGTGACTTAGTCGTTAACCGCAGATGGCTATGACAGCTTTATCCGGATTGCTGGGTGAGCGCTGAAGACTCTCAACCCAAGATGTGTCTATAATTCACCATGTCGATAAACACATGTATTAGGACTAGTTCAAGGCCACATAACTAGGCATCTACCTGCAACTCACGTATAAATATCTAATGACAAATAACACAAATAATCTTACAAAAAAATGTATCTTATTGCAAATATATTAAGGGCGAAAGTCAAAGGTCTAACGCAGCTTTGCCGTGTGCGTGTATGAAAGAGACAAAATGATGATTGAAGAAAGAAACGGTGTTCGAACCATTTCGCGATCGCGATAGCTATTAGCTACAGAGTTGTTGTTATTGTTAGCTGAAGCTAGCTACAATAGCGAGTAGCGACAGTTAGCTGCCGGCAGCGATCGAGTATTAGCGAACTCTACTTATACGTAAGTAACAATTAACTATTTATGTGGTGTCAAGTAAAGTTAATACTATGGTACAACTCTCCTTTCCCGTGGCTAAAGTAATCAATCTTTTAAATTAAGTGCCATCATCATCTCAGCCCATATACTCTTGGTCTCGAGCCTCCTCCATTGTGGGAGGGAATTTCACCTACTATACCTCACTGGTCAGACATATCAGCATATGGTTTCATTTCAAGATTTCTTTCTCTTGCATCGATGTCATCTGCATATTATATCTCTTAGTCGTCTTTTACAATACCCATGGGCCATAGAGATGGTGGTGAATTATAGTCTTACTCTGTCACCACATGGAAACAATTAAGTTTTATTTCATAAGCTACTATTACACATGTGAAATAGAACAATTTTTAATAATTTGTTCACATGTTTATTTGAATTTTACTTGCCCGAAGATTCAAGCACTTAGTACCATCAACATCATCACAGTTCATATACATCCCACTGGTGGGCTCGAGCCTCCTTCACAATGGAAGGGAAATTGACCTACTATACCATGCTGGACATACGTCTTGGTACAGAGATTTCCCTCTCTTGCATAGATGTTATATGCATATTATATCCCTTAAAAAAGACGACCTTTTACGACACCAACGGGCAAGAAAGAGGGTGGTGAATTGTATTCTTACTCCGTCACCACACGAACATAGTAGACCATAGTATATAGTTATATTCTATTTCCATGTATCCAGTACTACGATGACTATGAAGGCTAATTAATTGTCGGTAACGCGATAAAATCCATAGAAATAGTTTTATTTTACTGTAATAAAAGTAAAACCAGCGTTATATAATTAGGTTAATATCTCTCATCTGGAAAGATCTGTACTCCACAATGCGACATAAAAGGCATCACCTCGACGAATAACAACGGTAGTAGTTTTATGAAAAGATTTTTATGAATACAAAAATCAGAAATCTTCATGACTATTCAAAAACACATTTGACTACTCAAAATCTTGATGAAATAAATCAATGCCAGTAGACTATGTGTTCAAAATGCTGGCAACATTGTCACATTGCTTGTTAATTTCAGAAGTTTTGGCGGGCATGTGAAAATGTTATGTGGCGCTTGTGCGGGACGGGCCTCCAGACAAATGTGTTGTGGTCGACTGACGTCCCGGTTGGTCGCTGGTTCGGTGGTTTATGTGGACTGTATGTGTGGACTATATCTTCAGATTTGGTTCCCTACTGGCGGGCTTCAGCGAAGAAATAAAACGATCCATTTTAAAGTAACTTGCACATCGGACGAATATTACACTGTTGCTGCCTAGCCCCTGAATGTTAATGCTTGAAGTTCGCTATTTCTTCATACTATTTCTTCATATCATTACGTCATAACTATGGTTTCAAGTTTCCATCGCGCGCCGCTAGGTGTCTTCGGTAGTCTATGCTTTTTTTTTATGGGTGGGCTATGGTAAGCGCACGCGCGGTGCAGTCCGTCCGGGGCGATGAAAGGACGGCGCGCGGGCCCATAACCCACCCGCACCCACGTCACCTCGTTGTTGGGCCGACCACCGGAGCAGATGTGACTTGTCGTCAATGGTCGGCCTGACGGAATACCCTTTCGGGTAACGTCACCTCTCGACGTCCTGGGACGTTGGTCGCCGTCGCGCGATCAGCCTTTCTGTAGGTGACGGACAATTTCCCGGTCCGATCACCCGCGGCCTCGGCTAGGGCGGCATTAGGCGCAGATACTCGCACCTGCGCCGCCCGAGTCGCCGGCGGCCTAACGTGTCGCCGAATAGGAGCTCTACTCGCACACGATCCGCAGCCTCCTTCCGTGAGATTACGGCCTCACAGAAAGGCGGCGACCGCGTCCCAGTTCCTGACGCTGACGAGCATCTCCCTGGCGATGGTCGGCAGCGCCAGGTCGGCACCGATAATTGCGACGAGTTCACGGCGATCCCCCTCCCATGCAGCACACTCCTCGAGCGTGTGCTGTGCCGTGTCCTCGTCGCAACTGCAGTGGTGGCAGGACGGTGTGCTCTCCCTCCTGACAATCTTGTGCAGGTACTTCCCGAAGCAACCGTGCCCCGTCAGCACCTGCACTAGTCGGAAGGAAAGCACCCCGTGCGTCCGCTCCAACCACTCCATCAGCACCGGCCGGAGGGCCTCGACGGTCCTGACACCGTACCGAGGACTCTCCAGCCGGACTGCCCAACGGGCAATGACTTCTCGGCGGGCGCTGACCCGCCAGGCGGTGATCTCTTTGATGGAGACCATGCCGCCGCGGGCGCGCGTCTCCGACACCCGCCAATAGATGTCGGCGAGCATCTCCGCCTCCAGGTCCCAAGGGGGAGTTCCGGCCAGGAGGCACGCTGCCTCGGTCGCCACCGTGCGGTAAACCCGTATGGCCCTGATCGCCATGACCCTCTGTGGTCGCCACAGGAGGGCCTTAAGACGGACGGTTAGGGACCCCGCCCACACCGGTGCGCCATACAGGGCCATCGACCGGATCACCCCCACGTACAGCTGTCGGCACGTAGCACTGGGTCCGCCCACATTCGGCATCAGCCGCGAAAGGGCGGACGCCGCGCCGACAAGCCGGGGAACAAGTCGATGGATATGCTCCTGGAACCAAAAATGGCCGTCGAGCACCAGGCCCAAGTACTTCATGTGGGCCTGGATGCCGATGGTGACCGACTTTACGGTGATCGAAGCGCCGGCGGGAGGCCAGACGGTACGGAGGCCATGAAACAAAAGGGCCTCCGTCTTTTCCAGGGCTACCCTCAACCCCAGCGCTTTGATCCGCCGGACAATCCCCTCGGTGCCGAGAGTTGCCAGGCGTGCCGCCTCCTCTAGCGAACCACCTAGGGCTGTGACGAGTGTATCGTCGGCGTAGCAAAGGCGTACGTCCCAGCCCGGGTGGGAGGCTTCCTCTCAACGCCCAGTTGTAGCCAATGTTCCACAGGGTCAGACCCATAACTGAACCCTGCGGGACACCGCACGTCATGGGCGTTCGCACAACATCCCCTACTCGGTCAACGTAGAGGACGCTGCGTCCCTCCAAGTAGTCTGCCACCAGCCGCCCGAGGTACACCGGCACCCCGTGATACCTCAGCTCCTCCCTGATGCAGCTGTATGGCAGACTGTTGAAGGCGTTGGCGATGTCCAGGGACACAGCCAACAGGACTCCTCCGCCGGTGACGGCCTCCGCTACCACGGCCTTCAGGCGCAGTAGGGCCGCGATCATCGAACGTCGGTAGTCTATGCTACGATGTGTTCTCTTTTTTTTTTTATGTGAGTGTTTAGCTGTTGGCTGCAGATGGCCTTGACAGCTTGACGCGGACTATGGGTGAGCGCTGAGGGCTCTCAACCCGGAGAAAAGCATGCTAAGCGACATCGCCCAAGGGCTCCCCCTGTGGGGAACGGACCTCGGCTCGGGGCGTCGCTGGAGGCAAAGTGGGCGTGCCCACGTTTTTAGGCGTGACTTTTACGCGGCGCGGTTTCGCACCTCGACGGCGAGGGCGGAACCGCGGATATTTATTTGTTAAGGCCTCGCGGGCCGTGTAGGCTCTTTGTTGAGCGAGTGTGATATTGTCGTCCTCTTCGTCGAGGACGTGACGAGGACGTCGGATGGATGAGATTTTGGAAGGTCTATAGGAAGCCGCCCCAACCACTAGTTGGTTGGGGTGTGTCATGGCACAGTCAAAGTAGCTCTGGGAGCACCGTTTCATAAACTGCTTGATGGTCAGCAGTTCGAGGTCGATGTGGAGATCAACGTTTCGTATGAACCACGGTGCTCCCGTAGCTCGGCGCATGAAACGATATTGTAGTGTCTGTAGGATTTTGATTTTGTAGTGTCTGTCTGTGGATCCACACATGGCTTAACGTGCGCAAACACCACGCTGGCATAGGTCATGATAGGCCGTATGCAGGTGGTGTAAAGTCGGACTTTGCTACTCAGGGGCATACGCGACCTAGAGTTGAGTAGACAGTGGAGACGACCCATCACAAAGGCTGCCCGCGCGCGGACTTGCTTTATGTGAGGAGCGAAGCTGAATCGATCGTCAATGGTCACTCCCAAGTATTTGGCCTGCCTGGTCCGAGTGACCGGCTTGTTGAAAATTTTAAGGGGGGAATGCTATCGATAGAGTAGGAACGGGCAGTTCGTCTAGTGAACATGACCGCCTGACTCTTCTCGGGGTTGATTTCTAATCTCCATTTCCTAAACCAATTGGCTAGGGCGGTAACCGCTGTTCGGAGAGTCTTGGCTACTGTTGTCGGGGATCTACCAGCACAAAAGAGTGCGGTGTCGTCAGCGTAAAACGCTTTATGTACCCGGTTGAATTTGGGCATATCGCTAGTATATAGCGTGAAGAGAAATGGGGAGAGGACTGACCCCTGAGGGACGCCGGCCTTGATTGGGTGGGAGGTCGACAACGTCCCTTCCACCCTGTAGCGAAAGCTGCGATGACTTAAGTAGTCATGTATAATGAGAATTAAGTAGTGAGGGATCTTGAGGAGATAGAGTTTATAGATTAGGCCTTCATGCCAAACCTTGTCGAATGCTTTCGCTACGTCCAGGAATAATACACCCGTATATCTGTTCATGATGAACTGCCTGCTTGTGTATTCTACCAAACGGTGAACTTGTTGTACGCAGCAGTGTTTAGCTCGGAAGCCAAAATGTGCGTCGGGAATGAGGTTGTTAGCCTCGGCGAATGTACGTAGTCTACTGAGAACTATTCGTTCGTAGATCTTACCTAGACCTTTTAGTAGACTAATCGGGCGGTAAATGATGTGTTCATTAAACGAAGAGCTTAAGTAGGTACCTTGGAGTTTTACCGTAACGTGAGCCGCGAGAACGCCGGCTTCAACGGTTGTCACATTCGTCCGATTTGTGCTATGGTTTTATTGAAAAATTACTTACAACGCTAAGACTATTACAGATGTGCTTACATTCTATATACTATTCTATTTATCTAAAATACATGTATCTGTTTCAGTAGTGGCCGCAACCCTAGGTAGTAAAATAGGCTTTATACAAGCACTAAAAACTATGATTTTATACTATCGGCATTGTTTTTCTATCTTTATTAGGCTATATCTCGCAAGTTATAATACCTAGGGTGTTGGTTCTTACTGCATTCGATAGGTCCTAGCGTATATTTCAATAAAACACCAAGAATATTTATGTTTATTACAAATTTGACACTATAAACAACAAAAATTATAACGTAACTAAGTACAATTACGTTTTTACATAAATTAAGAAAAACAAACAGTTATAAGCTATTTTAACACAATTTTTACTACAATATAACGTATAATTAATCTACTTTAATGTTTATTACTCACATTGTTTATTTAGCACTGTTCACATTATTTCGTTGTGTTCACGTCTTACGATTTTCGCTATGTATTTGGAGCGCCCTGATTGGTCGATATTCGTTACGTACTCTTATCTGTCGATACACTTTGAGTTAGTTAATTTTCACGCCACTCTTATTACTATACTTTTTTTCAAAATTCACTAATATGTTATAGTTCGTTTTTTAAGCACTATCACGGTATTATACATTTGTCGCGAACAGCGCTTTTAAATTTTAAAGCTAGAATTTAGTTTTTATATTGAATAATTTCGCTGGTATTTTATGTAATGTAGTATGTAAAGTGCTCTGAAGTGTGGTGAATTTGACATAATAGTGGTTTAAATATTTTCATGCTCTGACAAATTTCCCAAACTATTGGAAGATTTGGTTGTCACCGCCCAATTGGTGGTAACAACGGCTTACTGAAAGACTTAATTCATAAGAAGTGGAATATATTGCTATAAGTTATGAAGAAAATTGTACAAGACTTGGTTAAATCCTGATTGTGAAGCTAACAATGTATTCGATTGAAGAACTTTGTATCTATGGTTATTAATTAATATTATAGAAAAAAAGAATGATCATGCTTAACCTTTACCTATGTCAAGTTAATGCCGGCATTCCCGTTACGTGTCGCTTCAACAAGGCGCTTATTTAAATATTCAAAAATATACCTAAGTAAAAATATAAGCAAGAGAGAACAGTAAATTCCAGTAATAATACATTTCACTAATGTTGTAACTGTTCAGTTGTTGTAACTGTTCAATTCAGTTTGCGGCTGCCTCGCATTCCTGTTACCAAATGCTAAAGGATCTCCCAGAAACCCTGATGTATATGTTGTAACTACACTATAAATAAATAAGAACTTATTATTAGATAAATGGGAATTGTGGCAAATCGACAGAAATATACTTCTCAAAAAATATCTTGTTTTGCTGACCCTACCGAACTGATTCACAGTCACGACATGGCACATCGTCGATCCTATTCTTAGTTGAAACGCATTTTACAAACAATTTCCAATGCAAAATCATTTATTATACATCAACCCCGCAAGTGTATTTAGATAGTGGCCATTGGGATTAATTCCTACTCGGGACACGCGTGAACCATAAATTATTGTTCCGAGTCTAAGCACTATTTGTGCCCATTACTTGTATGTTTGTAAAACCAAAGCAATCGCCAAAGCCAACATCAAAATAATTTTATTACCATAGATAGGTGCAATTGATCCAAAAGTTAACTTCGTTAAATGTTAAGTCGTTGATAAAAATATTAACTTGAATATGAATAATCGTTAAAGCGTAAAATTTGCGTAAATTTAACGCAAGTTAAGTTAATCATTAAACATATAAAAAAGAAATTATATGTATTAAAAAAAATATTATTTAAAATTATTATGATTAATTACTAAAAAAATATTATTAATCATTTAAAAACTGCTTTTAAGCTGCGACAAATAGATATATTACACAGCATGTAGTGGCATTATGTTGGCATGCATTTTCCCACCACGGGATACATTCCTGCCGGTAGTCCCAATACATAAAGTTTCACCAGAGATGTACAAAATGGTTTTAAAAAAGCATTTAAATACAAAATGCAAAGTACTTTTCAGATTTACTATTTCAAATGCAAAATACCAAATAGTTTTGCGTTTTGTATTTCAAATGCTAAATGCAAAATAGGTATTTTCAAAATACTTTTTCAAAATAAAATACCTTTTGACCAAATCTCAGGTATTATTATTTACTTTAGGTATTTATCATAAGAAATAGAGACACAATGCCGAGCCAAACAAAAACGTGTAATAACATGGCACCTTATGCATGAAATTTTTGTCATATTCCATTATCAGTACGCGTATCAATAAATTCTGTTATTTATTAATTTAGGTTAATCAACAATTGATTTACACATAACAATTATGAATACATTGATAAAATTTACATTCTTAAGTGTATTAATTATTTAAAGATTAACACAGCTTACACAGTTATGTTATTATTAATAATAATAATACTCACTTAAATATTGTAAAAAACTAGCGTAACGAAAAGAGCCATGGCTCCACTATGTAAATTGTTTGGCCGATTATTTCGGTTGATTGAATAATAATACTCACTTAAATATTGTAAAAAACTAGCGTAACGAAAAGAGAGCCATGGCTCCACTATGTAAATTGTTTGGCCGATTATTTCGGTTGATTGTGCATCTAGTTCTTATTATTATTTTACACTTTTATTTTATTAATAACAACTGGATTCAAGAGTAAGCACACATGCTTACTCTTGAATCTCGATTCCAATCCTAAATCCAATCGCAGCTCGAATTTGAGCAAACCTTTTGACGAGGACATTCGAGGTGTGTGCTGCGTGCGCTGGGGAGCACCGTGTATGCGTCGCAATCTTCGGTGCCGACCTGACGCTGCCGACCATCGCTAGGGAGATGATCGCCAGCGTCAGGAACTTGGATGCAGTTGCCGCCTTCTGCGAGGCTGTCATTTCGCAGAAGGAGGCGGTGGACCGTATGCGGGAGGAACGACTTCACGCGGACACGGTCCTCCGCCGGCGACTGGGACGGTACAGGCGCGAGTACCTGCGCCCGATGCCAACCTAGCAGAGGCTGCAGGTGACCGTACCGGGGATTTAGTCCGGGCACCCGCTGAGAGCTTAGCCTCGCGACGGCGATCAGCGTCCCGGTAGGGGACGTCGATGGGAAAGGGTACTCTCTCGGGGTATTCCGTCGGGTCGACCACTGAAGTCAAGGAACTCTGCATAGGCGGCCGGCCCAACGACGAAGGCGACGTGCTATACGGGTGGGTTGCGGGTGTGCGTGCTGCGCGCCGACCTAACCTAACCCACCCCCAAATAAAAAAAAAGCTCGAATTTGAGCAAATTAATACTCTTGAAAGCGACACTAGCGCATGATTGGAATCAGATTCGGTGGATTTTTTTTAAACTAAATGAATTCGATTCTCTTCGATTAAGTCAAATAATTGTCAAAAACGTGGTCCCTAAATGTAGGCCTCATAACAAGGCTCAAAGTAGCTCAGCGTGCTATGTAACGGACTATGTTCGGGATTTCTCTGCGAGATAGAATCCGAAATACGGAAATCCGCAGAAGAATGGGTGCAACCGACATAGCATGAAGAATTAGCACGCTGAAGTGGCAATGGGCAGGCTACATCGCTCGACGAACCAACAACCGCTGGGGAAGAAAGCTTCTCGAGTGGCGACCACGTATTGGACGACGTAGTGTAGGACGAACCCAACTAGGTGGACCGACGACCTGGTCAAGGTTGCTGAGCGTCGTTGGATGCAGGCGGCACAGGACCGCATTTTGTGGCGTAATATGAGGGAGGCCTACGTCCGGTAGTGGACGGCGATAGGCTGAAATGAAAAAAAACTCAAATAATTGCTACTGCCGACATGATTTTGACGTAGTTTAAATCGTTAATGTTGCATAATTTCAATAAAGCGTCTTTGTGGTGATCGTGTGCGGTAATGTTATTAATTTAAAGTAATAAATTACGGCGACGAAATTAGAATTGATTTTAAGGGTAAGCCCACTGGTTCCTCGTTTTCGTTTGACACTAGTCAGTAGTAGACATATGGCGCGCATTCTCACCAAAGAACAAAAAAGGGCGCGCATTGCTAGCAGGCGCCTCTATCAGTCAAATTCGACAATACAAGAGTCATTCGTTCATTTCATTTTGTTCGACTGGTAATGTTGGCTAAACTTAATCACAAAGTATTTTGCATTTTGAAATTAATATTTAAAATGCAAAATACATCTCCAAAGGTATTTCAAATAAAATACAAAAAGCTTTTTACTAAAAGGCATTTAAATGCAAAATACAAAATAGGTATTTTGCATTTTGTATTTGCATTTTAAGTAGAAGTATTTCAAATAAATCGCATCTCTGAGTTTCACTAATACTTAACGATGCTTTTTGACGTAATAATCAGGTGGAGCGCGGGGCGGGCAGCGGCTTATGCTGGTTTAGTGAGATAGCCACCTGGCGGGACGACGTCCGCCGTGACTTCGGTGTCCGTTGGGCAGTCCGGTTGGACGGTGCTGATGGAGTGATTGGGTCGGTGACACGGGGTGCTTTTATTTAACTGGTGCAGGTATTGACGGGGCATGTAAGCTTCCCCAAACATGGTCGTAAAGAAGGAGAGCACACCGTCCTGCCACCATTGCGATTGCGATGAGGACACGTTACAGTACATACTCGAGGTGTCTGCCGCGTAGCTGTCCACGCAGGAAGGGAACTTAACCGACTATACCAGCATGGTATAGTCGGTTAAGTTTCCTTCCTGAAGAAGGTCCGAGTCCAACAGCGAGATATATATGGGCTGAGATGATGAGTATGATGATTAGGATAAGAAAACGTATGTAATTTATATTGTAATATCACGTTACGTGTATGGATATTCAAAATTGACTTACATTTCCCGTTCAGTGATGATGTGTTGTTTGAAACTAAAACACTTAATATATAAAAAAATATATAGAGACAGAACACTCATTACCTGTTATCCTATCTAACCAGTATTTTAACTCGGCTAGTTCAGCCGAATGGCAACATTATTTGTGATAGAGTTATTTTGACACAATTTTAACTTGGACTGGACCTCCTATTTTAACTTAGTAAGGTCACTATTTCGACTTAATGGGTATTGTACGGTTCTAACTTCTAGTTGATCCCGTACACCTATGCTGAGCACAAAAACTACACAGCTTTAAGTAAAGTTATATTTAAGTTAAGTAATGTACAAGTATTCCGCGATGTGTGTTGCGGTTGCCGTATAGCTTTGCACTGGTCAGTTACATAGCAATTACAAGTATGGAGGGTAGAAGTAAGGAGGACCGTCTCGTATGGGGGATTAGTCGAAAAAGTGTCCACTTGTAAACAGCAAATTACTGTTCGAACTCTCACCGAAATAGCGCTAGTGTAGCAAGTGGAAATGATATGAACTTAGCAGTTATAAACAGAGTGAAGTGTGCTGGGTTGAAAAATTTAATATTTATCTTGACTTCTGTCGTTAAGAAATATGCAGTATTTAAAATCTCAACTATTTACGTAGTCAACTGTAATTTAGTAAATAATAACCTATGAAACTTAAGAGTGAAGTGTGCTGGGTTGAAAAATTTAATATTTATCTTGACTTCTGTCGTTAAGAAATATGTAACAAAGCGGAAATGTTTCTTTCCTTTTCTAATTTAGTATCCTACTCTAATAATTTGTGGCGCTCTATTTAAAATTCTTGCACTTGCTACTATAGCGCCACCTTAATTTGCTGCCTTTCAACGGACACTTTTTAATACACTGAGATGGTCCTCCTTACTTCTACCCTCCATAATTACAAGTAAACTCCATAGTAAGCAAAACATGAACGTCGAACCGTACAGGTATTTAATAGTCTGTGGTCATTTTTGTAAAATAGTCGCGGCCTAGCAAAACAAAGGAGGGAAGGGAGGGAAGTGTAGTGGAATACGTATAGTCGTAAATTGGTCGTAAATATAGGTAAAGTCTTAGATTTTAGCTCTGTTATTTTGTTACATTGTTTGTTAAAAATATGCAGAACATAGATTCAGATAGTGAAGACGATTTACCACCAGGCTGGGAAGAAAAATCAACCGAAGACGGCAACGTATATTTTGTAAAGTATGTAATTTACTCTAAAAAAACATTACGACTTCAATGTAGTTAATATACTAATTCCTAGTCATTCTTTAAAGTACTTGTTCTAAGAAAATACAATGGAAACATCCTCGAACCGGCTACAAAAAGGTGATTCCGAAGGAGCTACCTTTTGGTTGGTCTAAAACACTGGACGAAGAAGGCAAAACGTTGTATATTCAGATGGAGACTGGTAATAAAACTTATATAGATCCCAGATTAGCATTCGCTAAGGACGAAAAGAAGCATGTGCATGATTTTCGACAAAGATTTGATGGCTCTTCAACTGCTTTTCAGGTTGGTATTGTTTTATTAAAAAGTAAAAATACCCCATGTGGTTAGAGTAACCATTTTCCACTCCATCTACTCTTGGGTACCGTAAAAACGACTAAGTGATATAATATGCAACTAACATCCATGAAAAAGTAGATAAACTATACTCGTTCCAACCATTTATTTTACTTTTGGTAGGTCGAATTCTGATCAATTAGTGTTGTACCAATGTATTACGGATACTATGTTTTGTAATAATCGATTTTAGTCAGGAAGAACTTTTAATCGATTTAACACGGATATTTTATTTTTGCTTAAATACATATTTCATATTATTTAAAAACTTCACTTCTGTAAATATACTTCTTATTTGGGCACATTAATTTTTGCATACCCACTAATTCAGTCCTCCCAAAATATTTTACTTTGTACTTTGCAAAATAAAAAATAACTACTTTATGAAGCATTTTTCCATTAAGCGGGGTCCGCTGCTCCAAACTTTACTTAGAGACAATGGCGCCCTCGTCTGCGGTAGTAAATCACTAATTTTCTCATCCAGCCTACCCCTTTTTTTTAAGCCAAATTGGCAACACTGAACGGCGCGCCGGCGACGCCATTTTGTTGTGTTGTCTGTCACTCGCAACAAGATTCCCGTGCTAGTCACATTTCTGTTCGCCGAGTGCTCTTTCATATTTTTGATACGCTGTGTTGAGTATTTATATTCCACCGTATTGATTTCATTGTTCTTACTTTGATTGACTTGAGCGTATCGTTCCTCCCAGTAAGATTTTACTTGCAAAATGCCGAAAGGTATGGTGCTTAAAGGACAATCCAGAGAGTTAGTGCTGCGGCTTCGTGAATTTTTTGAAAAGGAAAGCCGCAATGGTGGATTCCTTATACGAGTAACCCAAGTTAGAGACCGTGTTGCAGCAGCATTAAGTATTAGTGCTCCAACGGTGGCGAAAATCACTAAAGAAGCCTATGGTAGTAGTGGTATTGAACAGAACAAGCTATCTACGCCTAAGAAAAAACGTCAGCCCCGTAAAGTGACAGCAATTGACAGTTTTGATACTGATGCTATTCGTCGTCATATATACAATTATTACACAAGCAATTCCTACTTTGAAATAGAGATTCCTACTTTATTTATTACCTAATTGAAAGAGATTCCTACTTTGAAAAAATTAGTACCGTCTCTACGAAATTGTGGCTTGTTTCGTGGTCAAAAATCTTCTTTGTCAAAGGTGCTGCACCAAATCGGGTTCTTGTATAAGAAATCCGACAAAAGAAAAATTTTAATGGAACGTCGTGATATAGCCTTGTCTCGCTGTGAATTTTTAAGACACGCGAAGAAAATAGAAGACTGGTCGAATGTCGTTTTCACAGATGAAACTTGGCTCAATGCCAATCATTCCATACCAAAAGGTTGGACTGACGATACTGCTGCTTCTACTTCTGCAGTGCCAATGGGGAAAGGTGAACGCCTCATCATTTGCCATGCGGGAACTACAAAGGGATTTGTACCAGACGCTCTGTTAGCGTTCAAATCAAAAAAAACAGGAGACTATCATGAGGAGATGAATGCGGACGTGTATGAAAAGTGGTTCAGAGAAATGCTTACATCACTTGAAGAGCCATCAACAATATTTATTGATAATGCACCCTATCACTCTCGCCAAATTAATAAAATGCCAACACAGGCCAACAAAAAACACGAGATTATAAACTGGCTTTGTGATAATGGGGAAGATGTGGACGAATCCCTACTAAAAGTAGAATTACTTAAAATATTAAAAAGTAAAAAGCAGCCAAAACGATATGTCATCGACGAAATGGCAGCAGAATATGGGCATGTTGTAATCAGAATTCCTCCGTACCACTGTCAATATAATCCAATTGAAATGATCTGGGCACAAGTCAAAGGACACGCCGCAAGAAACAATACAACTCCTCCTTTCACAGCAAATAAAATGCTTGAACTTTTAAAAAACGCATGTGCTAGTGTGACGCCTGAAAACTGGGCGAGTGTCGTCAACAAGACAAAAAATATAATATTCTCTGATTGGGATCGGGAAATTGAATTTGACAACATACCTACACAAGAGTTAATAATAAACACTGCAGATGATTCAAGCGACGATTCGAGTTCGTATGAAGAATCCGACGATTCGTTATAATAAAATAATATTAAAATATTTTAGTTGTTTTATTTCATGTTATAGGTATGATGAGAAGATTTTTATATCTCCCTGATACAATTTTAACGTGTTGTCTATTACAACAATTCAAAACTCAGTTGTCAGCTGACTTAACTGCAAATAAGTGTAATCGATTATTTGCGATTCATTAGTTTGCACCGAATACTTTTGAACCTGTCACTAGATGCGATAGAACGTAACTTTTTTTATAACGGAAATGAATTATCACTTAAATTTTATGAATAGAGCTATTTACGGCATATTAATGTATTTAGTGGGTAATAATTAAGATATATAAATATTATTGGGCAGTTTATATATTTCTCTGTTCACTCGTTTCAAAGTTAATAATTGCGTATAATGAAACAGTTACGTCCTAAAGCATGTGTCAAAAGTAAAATAAATGGTTGGAACGAGTATAGAAATGTAACACTATATCCACAAGTCTAATTAGTATAGGTAAATTTTCCTCATATTATGATACAGGTTTGAGCCCAGCAGTGGGATGTATATGAGCAGAGTTCATGAAATAAAAAGCCTACCATGGGGTGACAGAGTATGAATACAATTCACCACCCCCTTTGTTACCCATGGGTGTCGAAAAAGACAGCTAAGCGATTATAAGCTGGCTTTCACACCCTGGGATTGTAGGTAGTGTGGCAGCTCGGGCACCCAAGGTCGAGTTACAGGCAAAGAATTGACCTAAAAGGTCAGCCTTCTCCTTTGCGCTGTGGGCTAGACTACCATCGTGTTTCTGCAGTGGTGGGAGATTGGGCTGGCACAAGTTGCCTTGGGCAGCCTTGGCGAGCGACCAGAATGCACGACTCCCAGCGGGATAGCTTTGCAATTGCTCACCAATTTTGGCAACATGTTCTGCCTTGGCTCTGGCAATAGCTTTCTTACTAGATCTGGAGGCGGCATTAAATTTCCGCTTCATCTGTTTGGCCCTCGGATCCTAACATTTTTTGCCCTGCTCCAGGCCTGATATGCAGACTGCTTTTGGTGTGTAGCCTCCCTGCAGGTTTTACTAAACCAGGGACGGCTGCGGCCGCCGACGGGTATTTTGGTATTGGGGATGAATAATTCTATCCCCGTAATAACCGTTTCGGCAACGCAGTCCGCACAAACGCCAGTGTCCCTAGAGGTGAAGCAAAGCCGCTTCCATGGGTGGGATGCGTAAAACTCGCGAAGCCCATCCCAATCTGCTGACTTATATTGCCAGACTCTGCGAGTCCCAGTTGCCGTAGAGCGACTAGGCCTTGCAACAGGGGCTCTGCTACGGACCAAGCAGTGATCAGAAGACCCAAGTGGGGCTTCGACCACCACTCAGTATCCGTGCTGGTGTGTAGTCAGCAGAAGATCCAATAAAGAACACTCATGGCTCTAAATATCTAGGACACGGGTGGACTGTGTTACCAGTTGTGAGAGACCATAGGCCGAGGCCATATTGAAGAGCTGTCGACCCTGGTGGTCAGTGGTTCGGGACCCCAACCACTCTTTATGATGAGCGTTGAAGTCTCCAAGAACCATCACCTCCGCTGATGGACACTGCTCCAATATTTCGTCAATCCCCCATTGGACATTCTCAAATAACTGAATTGACCCCGGATCACTGCCATGGGACCTGTAGAGGCACGCATAGATGCGGGTAAACCCTCCATAGTCTACGCGTAACCATAGGATTGACAGGTCACCATGTTCGAGGGCCTGAAGGCGGCGACAACAGATATCGCCCCGAATTAATACGCACACCATGGCTTTACGACGGAAGGTATGCTCCAATTCGTAGCCGGGGTAATTTAGGTACGAAATCCGGAGCACCAATCTGCATCTTCGTTAAAAAGAGCAGGGCAGGCCGCGCCGTCTCTAGATGATGGTGGATGGCGTCGAGATTGCTATGTAAACCCCTGATATTGCAAAAATCCACATCAAATGTGGACAAAGGTTACCGCCGTAAAAAAACCTTCTCTTTTTAATCTTTCCTTTATTCATGGTTTGTTTTTTTAAGAAGAGGAAGGGAGTGTGAAAGCGTATAACTGAGTTCGGTGACACCAAAAAAAAGGGGCGGAGCATGGTTGAGGGGTGAGTTTTGTGAGGAGCTGACACAAAGCACGGAAGGGCCCTCGATGCCCCCACCGTGCGTAGCCGCCGAAGTCCACTCCGGTTTCCCACTCCGGCCCGACGACCACCAAACGGAATTTTCGCCGGTTGGTGGGCCAGGTTCTCAGTGAGGATGATCCTGGGTTCGGGTCCCATCGGGTCTGCCTGTACCCCCATGTCAGCCCCTCACGCTCAATGCCCCAACCAAAACCTCACCACCGCAAGTTTCAGGTATCACCAAAACCCATCAGACACAAACACACCCAGAAAGTTGGGCTTCCTATATATTCTACAGAAACTTAATAGTCTTATCACCAGTGTACGTAACCATGTGTACGTAGCATTGACTTCAGTCACAAAAACGAGGACTAATTATTAGCTTCATAAGGAACCTCAAAGTCATTGCGCAAGTCAGTGCTTGAGTTTATTTCATAAGATAACCTCTGGGTAAACCCAGAGGTTGTTCAAACCAAAAGGTAAACCTTTTGGTTTTATAAAATTTCTGATGTATCTGCGAGCATTGGTCAGACGTGTTGGCATAGGATTTTATTTTGAGTTCCTTTTCTTTCCTTCTCTTGCTTAGATATTATTTGCTTAGTCATCTTTTACGACTCCCATGGGTAAGAAGTAGTGGTAAACTGTATTCCCAGTCCATCACTACATGGAAAACTGTTATTTACATTAATAAAACAGCAAGATCTAACTTTTATGATTTACAAGTGTCCATTTAATTTTTTTAATCGGCAGGTTTTGCATGGTGTGGATTTATCAGGCAAATATGCCCTTGTAACTGGTTCTAATGCAGGCATTGGATATGAAACTGCTAAATCATTGGCAAGGCACGGCTGCAATGTTTTATTTGCCAATCGGAACATGGAAGCAACACTAAAAGCTATAGAAAGTATTATCAAAGAGACAAATGCATCTGAGGATAATTTAAAACCCATTGAATTAGATTTATCTTCTCTACAGAGCGTTAAAAAATGTGCAGCCACTGTTAAAACATTATTTTCTGAGTAAGTATTTAATTTTATTTCTTTTTAATGGCCGACGACACTAAAAGGCCATTTTTATTAATCAATACTCAATTGGGTTTTTTTTGGGGGTTGGGCCGTGGTCAGACCACTCGCCGCCCAGCTCCGTCCGGAGCGACAGAGGTGTGCCGCGCGGTCCCATAACCCACCCGTGGCACGGCACCTTCGTTGTTGGGCCGACCATTGGTGCAGAGCTCCTTGTCTTCAGTGGTCGGCCCGACGGAATACCCCGGTCGCGGGGTACCCTCTCCTCACGACGTCCCCGAGGGGACGTCGGTCGGCGTCGCGCAGTCGACCTCTCGGCGGGTGATGGGCTACATCCCCGGTCCAGTCACCTGCACTCAGTTGGGCTCAAGCCTCCTCCATAATAGGAGGAAAATTGACGTACTGTAGCACACTAATCATATTGTTTTATTTAGAGTTTGCCTTCTCTTGCATAGACCTTATCTGCATCTTACAATCCCTTAGCCGTCTTTTACGATATCTACAGGCAAGAGAGGAGATGATGAATTGTATTTTTACTCCATCACCACATGGAAATTTGTAAATACCATTAAAAATCTACTACAGTGCTAGATGGCTAATCTTTTGCCTCTCCGTTTGTTCAGTAGATGTTATGAAGCTTTTTAATAATCAGGTACAACCCAAAAGGCATGATTTGCTGTAGCTTTAACTGCCATGCACTATATTAATAAGCTATAACACAGCATTAAAATTTTTTCTGCTGATACTACCTTAATAAAGTACTAATGCATGTGACTAAAAGCTATTTTATTGTGTTACTTCTGCTATTAAAATTATTGCACCTGGAAATAGTGAATAAGCTTGCAGTTTATATAGGGGATGCCTGATGTTTACATATTTATTAAACACTAGCAACCCGCCCTCACTTCGCTTCGGTTTCAGTCGTCTACCCACATAGTTCCTGTTCCTAAGTAGCCTAAGTCACTCCTTATATAGACAGCTACATGGTAGTAAAATGTTATCAAAATCAATCCAACCGTTTTAAAGATTACCTCAAAGAAACAGACAGACAAATTTTTTTTAAACTGGTTTTTGGAATAGAAATGCAAATAACCGCGTGAGCATGAAAAAAGCCCGGTATTTTGACATTACAAAGAGACACTTTAATTTTATTTATTTGTATAGATTTCAAATAAAACATTTTTTTACAGATTTTATCATGTTTGTAATTAATGTTTAATATTTGTTTTCAACAATTTTCAGCATTCAGGGTCTCTCTGGGATGAGCTTTGATCTCTATAATAACAATGTATAATCCATACCAACATATACTTATAATCTATAAGTATAATAGTATAGTCTATACAACTCTTCTGACTAACATTGTATAGTAGGTCAATTTCCATCCTATGGTGGAGGAGGCTCGAGTCCAACAGTGGGACGTATATTAGCTGAGATCTATGAAAAAAAAAATAACAATGACTTGTACTTGTAACTTGACATCTGAGTCCTCCCATGAGCATAAATACTAAAAAGTCTGTAAAAATTGTATAATTTAAAATCTTATAAGGGGTATTATTTAAAAGTATGTATGTATGACTTTATTAGCTACAATCGATAGCATCTTTTTTCTAATTGCCAATTTGTAACTTTCGCATTTTCTTATTGCAGTCACCTTGATATTGTTATACTGAATGCAGGTATTTTTGGTCACCCTTACACTGAGACGGAAGATAATATTGAAGCAACTTTCCAAGTGAACCACCTCAGTCATATGTATCTAGCATTGTTATTGGAACCATTGCTGAAGAGAGGATCAAGAGTTATATTTGTATCATCTGAATCACACAGGTTCTTAAATATTATTTATTATCATTCAGCCTTTCGTCGTTTTCTATTGGGCTTACCCCTCCCTTATAAATGAGACCACAATGTCGCCTAATCGCTCCTCTGCCACGACTCACCCCAATCCACTAGTGGTTGGGGCGGTAAACTACGTCCCCTCAAAAATATCCGCGGTTCGACGTCCTCGTCATCTTCTTGAAGAAGAGGATGACGCTATTACGATCGCCCAAGAAAGGGCCTACACAGCTCGCGCAGCGATAACACATAGAACTCCGCGGTATCGGCCTCGCCGTCGAGGTCGAAAACCGCGCTGCGTAAAAGTCATTAACTTAAACGTGGCCACGCCCACTTTGCTTTCAGCGACGCCCCGAGCCGAGGTCCGTTCCCCACGGGTTGAGAGCCATCAGCGCTCACCCATTGACCGCGTTAAGCTGTCAAGGTCATCTGCGACCAACAGCTACACACACACAAAAAAAAAAGCCTAATCGCCGCGGTAGTCCGGATGGCCTTTGTAATAAAGTCAACTCCACTTTCTTAGCCAATCTTTACGACTCACATGAGTAAGTAAGATGTGCCGCTAATTTTACTTTTACGCCTTAATTTATCTTAATATAAATCAAAATAAGATTGCAGCTAAACAATATTGACTCTCATTGAATCTGCATAACTCCGATTTAAGTATCTACATATAGAATATCCACAGGTAAGATAAGGGGGTGGTGAATTGTATTCTTACTGTCTCCACACTGAACTTCCATAAAATTTGAGCATATTTATCACTTTTCTGATATCCGAAGGCAAGTAATACACTACTTCCTCACTGCTATTCTATCATAGACAGTGTTTAACCCCATCAGTTTCTGTCGCGTAAAAAAAATCAGTACAGAATTTCAAATACCTTCCAAAACATACACTTAAAAAGAAAACTTGAAATTAAATCCTATACAAACCCGTCTGAACAGCATATTAATGTATTTGTGTAATTACTCTCCTATTTAGGAGAAAACTTGAATCCAGCAGTGGGAAGTATATGAGCTGCGATTATGATATAATGATGATGTAAATAAACATAGATATTTAATTTAATAGGTAGTATATTTACTAGATGATATTTTTCAGATTTGCCAGTCTTACAAATATGTTTGTTCAACAAAATATTACACTATCAAAAGACTACTACAGCTCCATGATGGCGTACAATAATTCCAAACTATTTAATGTTATAACAGCCAAGGTAATGTAAATTTAACGTGTTATTTTTATATCACTGATAGTCATTTTGGTCCACCACTAGCTTTGGAGCTAAGGCGGTCAGCAAGGGGCCAATCAGCTGGTGTATAAGGGAAATACGTCGAGACCTTTTGTCTCGTGTTGGTATATGGTTTTATTTCATATTTACCTTCTCTAATATATTTTATATGCATATTATTCTCCTTAGTCGTCTACAACAGCTGCGGGCAAGATAAATTATGTATTCTTTCCCCATTACCAAGAGAAGGAAGAGTTGGACCAAAGTGAAACAAAAAGAGAAAATGGTCATACTAACAATGCCTAACATGCTGCGGTTTTAGTTTTTAGAAAACTAGATACCTACTTTTTTACTTTTGTACCTTTATTCAAGACACTTTTGGCCACATCACTAAAGTGTTGTTTTGAGAATTTTTAGTTCTACCTGTTAAAAATGTTTTATTAAGAAATTGTCAATAATAAGATAACACATTATGATATCGCCTACTGTACATAATAATGTGGCCTCTCCTACTATACAATTAGAGTTTGAAATTACATTGTAAACGTTCTGTATTATTATGCTGCCAATTTCTTTGCCAAAAAGTAATTTTTGACGTGATAACATCTTATAAATCGATAAGCGATGGCTTCACGCACGAAAAAGCATGACTCATTGTCACGTTATACCTGAGTCGAGCGTGCAAGCGAGAGCCCGAAACAAGCAATAAAGAGGCAAGATCATCTTAACCATTCGACTTGTGACGCATCTAAAAAATATTAAAATTAACAGGTGCAAATAAATGTCAATTCGTCGAAAAAGAAATTCAACTCATTCTTTGTATTATACAAAATAATGATAAATCAGTAATAATAATTCAATTAAAAAAAATTGGAATTAACAAGTGACAATAAATGTTAATATATCAGAGCGCACTACACGCCGTACATACAGGGTATTTTTTCAAAGGGTACACAATGTTTTTTACTATATTCTACACATAAATAACATGATATATAAAATGTAAAATGTTTAAAATCATGCCATGACGTCCGTGCACTACATGTAGGGCATACCTCCAATGCACTTCGACGATATTTTTTGCCGTGGATGTACGAACTAGACGATCGAATTTTAGAGGGACGTTATACGTACCTCTAAAATTTTTTAAGAGTTATGAATCGAGTAAAAGAAAATGCGCGGGACGTGATTTTTTTCTTTTTTCTCTGTAGGAGTTGAAAGAATTGTGGGTAAGAAAATGTATGTAACAAAACACATATTCAAATCATATAACAACCCACGTATCTTTTTTGTTGCGTCTTTAGGAAAATAGATTAGCTTAAATACGCCGAGACGTCCATGCACTACATATAATGTATGAAAATCAATTTCGGACGTCTGTGCACTACATATAGGGCATGCTGAAATTCAGTTTTTTATATCTTTCGGGGACCCTATGACATAGCCCAGGTAAATCAAAGTGCTACTTACACAGTTTTAGTCAAATTTATGCAAAATAAGATTGGACGTACTGTGTCTCAGGAGCAAACACCTTGGACAGTTAATGTGTATGTATCAGATAAAAATGAATTTTCTATTAATTCTGTCATTGTATTTTATACAATAATGATAATGCAGTGATAATTCAATAAAAAAAAATATTGCAATTAACGAATGAATATAAATGTTAATGTATCAGAAAAAGAAATGAATTTTCAATCAATTCTGTCTTTGTATTTTATACAATAATGATAATGCAGTGATAATAATTCAATAAAAAAAAAAATTGGATTTAACGAATGAAAATACACTTGTACACTCTTCTTTTTATATCCAAGCCATTCTTCTCTGGAATGCGTTGCCGTTAGAAATCAAAATGGCCGCTAGTCGTAATAGTTTTAAGGCTATGGTGAAACGTTTATACCTGGATCTTCTGACGGAATCAACTCTTCAGTGATGAATCATCTCTACTGTTTATAAAATTTATATGTATGTAATATTACACATATTACATATAAATATATATGTATTTATGTATGTATATATATCTATGTATGTATCTATGTATATATGTATTGTTTATATGTACTAGGTATAAGTCTATATAAATTTGCTATATTTGGATAATCAAATTTCTGAATTCATTGCTCGAATTGCATTGCACCTGCCTAATTAATTTCTGCTCCACCCCAGGTTGACTGGTAGAAAATGCCTAAGGTATTAAGTCCCCCATGTACCTATTTTTGTGTGCAGAAGTTTTAAATAAAATAAATAAATAATAAAATAAATGTTAATGTATCAGAAAAAAAAAGTTTTTTTTATTAATTCTGCCTTTATATTTTATACAATAATGATAATGCAGTGATAAAAATTCAATTAAAAAAAATTGGAATTAACGAATGAAATTAAATGTTAACGTATCAGAAAAAGAAAAAAAATTCTATTGATTCTGTCTTTGTATTTTATATAATAAAATGATGATGCAGTAATAATAATTCAATTAAAAAATACATATTAGAATTACCAAGTGAAAATAAAAATTAATTTATCGAAAAAAAAAAGGAATTTTCTATTAACTCTGTCTTTGTATTATACATATACAATAGTGATAATGCAGTGATAATAATTAAATTCGTAAAAATATGCAATTTTTCATTCATATTTTCTTACTAGCAACCCGTCCTCGCTTCGCTTCGGTTATAGTCGTTTTACCCGCGTAGTTCCCGTGGGAATACCGGGATAAAATATAGCCTAGGTTACTCCCTGATATTATAGCTTTCCATTGGTGAAAGAATTTTTGAAATCGGTCCAGCCGTTTTGAAGATTACCCGGAACAAACAGACAGACAGACAAAAAAAATATAAAGTGTATTTTAGGCATATGTATAGTGCAAATAACCATGTGAGCATGAAAAAAACCTATTATTTTGATATTACAAACAGACACTCCAATTTTATTTATTGGTATAGATGAGTTATAAAAACCGGTCAAAGAGCAGACAGTGAAGAACAGACCTAGAGTACTCTTTATAAAAATAGAGGATTTTATTTTATTAATGGGAATTTTTTAACATAACTTCAGATGCTGAGTGAAGAATGGCGAAGCAAAGGCATTGCTGTAAATTCGCTACACCCGGGGAACATGGTTTACAGCAATCTTAGCAAATCGTGGTGGTTATTCAGATTCTTCTTCTTCATAGTAAGACCTTTCACTAAATCTATGGTAAGTTATTGCAATTTCGGAATAAAACTTATATGAATTTTATCTTCTAACTTTAACTTTTTCACTATTAGTATTCTACTTTTTTATTGCCTTTGGTGGGAAGCGAGTAAACAGCCCACTTAGTGGTAAGTGGTAACATGGTCTCGAAAGAATTAATGTGTTTGGCATTCAAAATGACATCATTGTGGTTTTATATATCCAATCAGTGCCGGATTAGCCATATAGCAAGAGTAGCAAATGCTACGGGCCTCGCGAATTGCTGTCTGACTGTAATTAAAAAAATATCAATCTAGATAGGAGCGTAAAATATCTTGCATGCCTTAACAGTTTTCAATTCAATTTAATACCTTAAACTTGCCCGTGTGGCGACGGGTTGAGAATACATGTGTCGCCACTCCTTACTTGCCCGTGGGAGTCGTAAAAATCGGCTGAGGGTTCACCAGCAAGAGCAGGGCAGCAGCTCTTTTCTGGGAAACGTAAAACACCTATACTGCGATCGCCAACCCGCCTGCCAAGCGTGGCGATTACGGCAATATCCCCCTTTTAAAAATGGCGTACAATAAAAAAATGGCCCCCAGTCACGGCGGCTCCGGTACTCTACGGGCTCATTGCGAGGAATCTCCGGCAGCGATCCGGCTACCAACAAAAACGACCCTTGGCCCTGGTAACACACAACATTCGGACACTCAGGGCTGACGAGAGGGTCATCGAGCTGGAAGAGGAATTGAGCAAAATCCGCTGGGACATTGTAGGATTATCAGAAGTGCGAAGAGAGGGCGAGGCCACGATAATCCTCTAGTGTCCGACCGAAACTGGTTTTTACGACCGAAACCGAAACCGAATTTCCGCAACGGTCTCAGTTTCGGCCGAAACCGAAACCGAAACTTTCTTATAAGGATCATGTTTTCAGAGAAAAATAAAGAAAATGTTTTATAATCAGTCAGTTTTAATTTTTTTTGTTTAAATCACATACGTAGCTTTAATACTTATTTATTTATGTTGTTAACCTAATATCACAATAGTTATAGGTGGATAGGTATTTAATATTTAAGTAATGAACAAAACAATATAAATCACTTTTATCTTAAAAACAAATTAACTTCTTCTATACTTAATCGTCATATTGACACTTCAACAAAAAACAAAAGCTAAATTATAAACTAATCGTAATCATAATATTGCAAAACGCGACGACTAGATACTAATAATTTCAAGTAGGTATCTGTACTTAAATGTTACTTCTTATTAATATTCATAGTTAAACAATCTTATATTACCTATAGGTAAGAAACAATAGTTTATCAACATTTTCGCGTCGCAGATTGCTCCTTCTGTCTGAATAAATTTGTCCAGCAGCACTAAATAATTGTTCACTGGAAACACTCGTTGGTGGAGCTGATACTTAAGTATTTCAGTGCCACCTTTCTCAAAGACAGATATGGACTAGAATCCCAGTAAGAATAAATATCTGCACTTCTCTGTAATCTAGGCTCTAATAAGTATGCCTGAATAGAATATCACCACTAATGCGCTATAGTAAATACCATGTACCTAACTAATGTTTGTTTACATATAGCATTAGCGAAAGAGTTAAATTAACCACAAAATGTTTAGTTTTTTAATTTTTTAAGGTAAACTTGATTCTACTATAATCTAGGTACTCCTTTGTTATATTAAATTACTTTTCGAGGTACTCTTATATTATATCACATGATAAAACTTACCGAATTCAAAACATATCACACGAAAACTCACAACAAACAAAATGCACTGCAAACAAACAGGTTACGACATGATTACGCACGTGGACGCGGCCAAATGTCATCGTCGCTTGGATGTCATTTACCACGCCGAACACACCCGAACACAGCGCGGCAACTCCCGAATGCAGTTTCGGTTTCGGTCGTAGTTTCGGCAGGTTTGCTGCCGAAACCGAAACATAACCGAAACTCGTTTTTTTGCTGAAACTCGACCGAAACCGAAACCGAAACCGAACATTCGGTCGGACACTATAATCCTCCAGTCTGGAAACTTGCTCTTCTACCGGGAAAGCGATCACCCGTCCCAAGGTGGTATAGGGTTTATCGTTCGTAGGTCTCTCGTAGACAACGTGGAGAGGATCGAGAGTGTGTCGACAAGAGTAGCGTACCTTATACTCAGAATTACCAAGAGGTATTCGCTGAAGGTTATACAGGTATACGCACCGACCTCGACATACTCCGACGACGAGATGGAGGCATTTTACGAGAACATCTCGAAAGCCATACACGCGTCCAAAACCCACTTCACGGTGGTTATGGGAGACTTTAACGCGAAACTAGGCAAAGGGAGTGATGATGAGTTGAGAGTGGGGAAACATGGATATGGACAGAGAAACCAGAGGGGCCAGAAACTGGCTGATTTTCTGGAGAAGGAAAGCTTCTTTATGATGAATTCCTTCTTCAGGAAGCAGCCACAAAGGAAATGGACCTGGATTAGCCCCGACGGTTCAACAAAAAACGAGATAGACTTCATCTTGTCAGACAAACGACAGATATTCAATGATGTCTCAGTGATCAGCAGGATTAAAACTGGGAGCGATCACCGGATGGTACGAGCCACATTGAATATCCATACAAAAGTCGAGCGGTCACGCTTGATGAAGTCTACACTCCGACCTACATCTGTCCAATACCAGAACCTCGAAAGCTTCCAACTCGAACTACACAATCGCTTCCAATGCCTGGACGAGTGCGAATCTCCGAACGATATGAACAACAGGTTCGTGGAAACTGTCCACGCGGTTGGGTCGAAATTTTTCAAGGCTCACCGCGTTAATAGACCTAAAAAACTTTCTGACCAGACTCTCGAGCTCATGGAGCGGAGAAAAGAAATGACGGTGCATTCTTCAGCCGATTGGTCCAAACATAGGCAGCTAAATAGACAGATCTCCAGGTCTGTGCGTCGCGATATTCGCCGATTTAATACGCTCCGTATCAAAGAAGCGATAGAGCGGCATCGTGGCTCAAAAGTGTTCGCACAAGATCTGTCTATTGGGCAAAGCCAAATGAGATGGCATTGTCATTTCATCCCAAAGTGAGATCTTGGGAGAGGTCGAAAGGTTCTATGGACAGTTATACAAATCATCCCGAAATCCTGTTGTCGGCTTGGTCCAAGATCCCAGATCCAAGCTAACTCGGAGATGACGGAACTACGGCAGAGCGTCTGAAGGCGGGCGGCAAGCCGGTCTTAATAGCCCTTCAGAAGCTTTTTAATTCCGTTATCCTCGGGGGCGACGTTCCAGAGTCGTGGACCGAGAGTGTGGTGGTGCTGTTCTTCAAGAAGGGTGACAGCTCTTTTAAAGAACTACAGACCCATCTCACTCCTGAGCCATGTTTATAAGTTGTTCTCGAGGGTCATTACCAATCGACTCTCGCGCAAGCTCGATGACTTCCAGCCGTCCGAACGAGCCGGCTTCCGTAAAGGCTATAGCACCATAGACCATATCCTCACGCTTCGGCAGATTATACAAAAGACCGAGGAGTATAATCGGCCCCTGTGCTTAGCGTTTGTGGACTATGAGAAAGCCTTTGATTCAGTCGAAACTTGGGCGGTGCTGCAGTCCCTTCAGCGGTGCCAAATCGACCATCGCTATATCGAAGTGCTGAAGTGTTTGTATAGGAACGCCACAATGTCAGTCCGTATCCGGGATAAGAGTACGAAACCGATCCAGTTGCCGAAAGGCGTGAGACAGGGGGATGTCATCTCTCCGAAACTGTTCACCACTGCACTGGAAGATGTCTTCAAGCTCTTAGACTGGACTCAGCATCAACATTAACGGCGAATACATCACTCACCTTCGATTTGCGGACGATATAGTCGTTATGGCAGAATCCATGGAGGACCTTGGCACAAATGCTCAATGATCTCAGCAGGGTATCCCAACTAGTGTGTTTACGAATGAACATGGACAAGACGAAAGTCATGTCAAATGCCCATGTTATTTCTTTACCGGTCCTAGCTGGCAATGCGATTCTCGAAGTTGTCGATCACTATGTTTACCTAGGACAAACAGTCCAGTTAGGTAGATCCAATTTCGAGAAAGAGATCAGCCGACGAATCTAACTCGGTTGGGCAGCGTTCGGGAATCTTAAGAGGATCTTCTCGTCTAACATACCTCAGTGTCTGAAAACACAGGTCTACGACCAGTGTGTGTTACCAGTGATGACTTACGGCACGGAAACGTGGTCCCTAAATGTAGGCCTCATATCAAGGCTCAAAGTCGCTCAGCGTGCTATGGAGCGGGCTATGCTCGGGATTTCTCTGCGAGATAGAATCCGGAATACGGAAATCGGCAGAAGAACGGGTGTAATCGACATAGCATGAAGAATTAGCACGCTGAAGTGGCAATGGGCAGGCCACATCGCTCGACGAACCGACAACCGCTGGGGAAGAAAGGTTCTCGAGTGGCGACCACGTATCGGACGACGCAGTGTAGGACGCCCCCCCACTAGGTGGACCGATGACCTAGTGAAAGTTGTTGGGCGTCGTTGGATGCAGGCGGCACAGCACCGCACAATGTGGCGCAACATGAGGGAGGCCTACGTCCAGCAGTGGACGTCAATAGGCTGAAATGATGATGATGATGAAACTTGAGAACCTTTTTTTTGGGGGTGGACTACGGTCGGCGCACTTCTCGCTCCGCTCCGTCCGGGGCGACAGAGGGGCGTAAGCACGAGTGATACGTCGCCTTCGTCGTTGGACCGACCACCGGAGCAGGGTGACTTGTCGTCAGTGGTTGGCCCGACGGAATATCCCCTGAAGAGTACCCTCTCCTCGAGCGACGTCCTCCCCTTTAGCGAGGATAAACTTAAGAACCTGAAGCAAACCAAGAGTCTTTCGTCAGAATTTGCTACAGGCCCCGCGCTGCCTTAATCCAACACTGTATCCAATACAGCTTTAGTTTTATGTCAGTACAACAAAGATTTCGTTTACATGTCTTTATGAACTACATGCTGGCTCTACTGTCGGGCAGGGCGTGCTAACTAGTCGCTTTAGCACATATGAGCATTTTCTAATTTTATTTTTTGTTATTGCTGTTGGTGGCCAACGAGCAAAGAACACACCTGATGGTATGTGATACTGCCGCTCATGGATCTTTGCTAAACCGCTGCCCAACGCGCAAAAAGTGAAGGGAGTATGAATGCGTGCAATGAGGTTCAGTGATACTAAAGGCATCACCAAAACCTACCACACGCCAAACACCCTCGGGAAAATAGGTTTGCATTCTCTCGCTCACCGAACGAAATACAGTAACAAATTACTGCTACACAGGCGATGATTTTCTGCGAAAGTGATATTATCCTGGACGGACCGACCTTCAGCTGTAGACAGACGATTTTGTTGATATTGATTCATGACCATGCATACAAAGTCCTTCAGTCGAATACATTATAGTTTAACAATTCACATAAATAGTCTGTCAGTGAGTCAAGTCGTTACCATGATTTGATTGCTGATAACCAAATCATAATTTCATTAGGAATTTCGAAAGAACACGAAAATGCACGTAGTTCGCCATTATATTATATTCACTACACTTCAGAATCTTCTCTGCATTATATTGCATAAAATGTTAGCTAAATTATTCAATATAAAACACTAAAATAATGAATAAAATATAAGAGCGCCACATGAGATTTTGACATTCGCGCCAAAAACCGTAGACAGACAACCGTCGACAATGTTGTCCTTCCACATAAAAATAATAATTTTCTTTTTTTAAATAGACAACACACACTAAAGAATAAATCTATGTGTGACTTTACAAATACATGTACATTTAACGGACACAAATTGGATTTGCAATCAATATGTATCATACAAAAAATTGTCCTGAAACCAAGACACTTGGGCACGAAAGGTCGATACTTAAATCACTCCTGTGCAATATTTTTCTTTTTATTACATTTAAAAATATTGTTTCAGCAACAAGCAGCAGCTACGACCGTTTACGCGGCAACAGCTTCAGAATTAGAAGGTGTCACTGGGCTTTATTTTAACAACTGCTTCTACTGTGAAGAGTCTACATTAGCACGAGATAAAGATATCGCACATGAAGTATTCGCTATGTCGCTTAAAATGATCGCTGATAGAATGGGTACAGATACCATACAAAAGTATGTAGACAAATATTCTGTCAACAAAACTGAATCGTAATTATGTCACAAAATGTTGAATAATTGTGTTAACCAAGTTATGAGATTTATGATTACTAACTTATGTATGTTTCTCGCTGATAATATAGATTTCCATTGGTGATAGAAATTTTAAATTGGTGTTTTAAAATTATGCGATTTCACTCTTGTATTGTCCCTGTCCCCATAAGAATACCGGGATAAAGAATGGCTTATGTCACTCGCTGTTTATGTGGCTATCCATTGGCGAAAGAAATTTTAATATCGGGTCACCATTTGTCTCGTACAGGCCCGTTCTCGTGGCAATACCGGGATATAAAATTGACCATGTTCCTTGATGTTAATGTGGCTATCCATTGCCAGTGGACCCTTGGTGAAAAAATTTGTAAAATCGGTAAACATTTAGTGGTTTAACTTGCACGGTTCCTGTAGGAAGATCGGGATAAAATATGCCTATGTTACTCGCTGGCAATATAGCTTTCCATTAGTGAAAGAATTTTTAAAATCGGTTCAGTGGCTTATGCGTGAAAGCGTAACAAACATATTTTCGCATGTATAATATTGGTTAGGTTTTAATTAGTTGATAAGGTGTAAGGATATATTTTTACAAAATTTAGGGTTTACAATAAAATAATTATTAAATCACGTATTTGATTTTATTTATAGACATTGTACCTAAGCTTTTTATAATAATTTATCTGTGATAAGTGAATCATAGAAAAATGTCATGATTGCAAATCAATCAATTTAAAGAGATGTTAATATGGGTGTGTATAATAAAAGTTGTGTGTGCCGGTATAAGTTTATAATGAGTTGTCATTACTTTTCCGTGGGAGTTTTAGAAATCAGCAGCAGTACTCTTTAGAGAAACAAAACATCGACTGGCGATCGCCAACCTTCCTAACGCCATGGTGATTATAACATTAATATTCTGGGGCAAAAGTCTGTTACATATCTCCAATGCGATGATTGTTCATGAAATATTTAAAACTAGCAACCCGCCCTCGCTTCGGTTTTAGTCGTTTTACCCGCGTAGTTGCCGTTCCCGTGGGAATACCGGGATAAAATATAGCCTAGTTTACGCCCTGATATTATTTATAGCTTTGCATTGGTGAAAGAATTTTTGAAATCGGTCCAGCCGTTTTGAAGATTACCCGGCACAAACAGACAGACAAAAATTTTTTAATCTGTATTTTAGGCATAGGTAAATAACCGTGTGAGCATGAAAAAAGCCTATTATTTTGACATTACAAACAGACACTCCAATTTTATTTATTGGTATAGATTAACTTCCGCAATCATAACCTCGTAATACTATCAGGCATCTATCTAATTTAAGATAAATAATATCAGCATAGAGTAGAATTACGCCACTTAAATATGAAATTGTAACACTGCTGTCTGTAAATTATGAATATTGCAATTACCACATACTATCTTGCCTATGGAAGTCGTAAAAGACGACCAAGGGATTAAATTATCATCACCCTGCTGTTCTTATTCTAATTACTTGAAGTCGATTCAATATGTAATCTTGTTTCATAATACATATTGCAAAAGTTATTGGCATTAGTTTTATGACCGGCCGCTTTCCTGACGTCAACCGTACTTGGGAATTGTTGACCTATCGGCTCAGATTCAGTTAGCCTAGGTCAATGAAACCTATAAAACGTCTTGATTTTTGGTAATAATACTTTGTATAAATACGAAGATTGGTAGCAGTTTCTCTACGGCCTACAAACTCACACTCAGCACACTGGTAAAGTATAATCCGAATTGCCGCCGTTTTGCATCACAATTCATAAAGCCTCTTAAAGCAAAGGCAAAACTTGAGGCATGAATCTTCATATAACTAGTTTTGATTTTACAGGAGCTGTCTCGAATACAAATTATTTACTATGCATAAAATTCTTGAGAGTGCATATTGTCATTTTTTTACATTTTACCAATTACAACCAGATCGGAACGCCCACACAGATCTGACAAGAAACTCAGCGGGTTTATCTGTTTTTTATTTATGTACTCATTTCTTTTATATAAAATTATCTAAAACAACATGTCTATAAAGTGTGATGCCCTTCGAATCCGAATATAATACAATTCTCAAACATTATGGCTAGACCAAATCCCCGCAAGTGCCAACCGATCAGGAGTTAACTATTAGAGCAGCCATCCCTCCTCTCAACCACAAGGGAGGGAAGGGGTGTTCTCTGTTTACATACATGTAGGGGCACGATATCGAAACGAAAGCATCGATACTGTACTCACGAGTAGTATCGAAGAAAAAGTATCGCACTCAACAAAGTATCGAAACAAAAGTATCGATACTCCAAAGTATCGAGTACTGAGTACTTTTCCTAGAATCTAGGTCGTGATGAGATTTTCTTTTAGGAATTTGTCCATCTGTGTTCGGATTAAAATATTCCGTCAAGAGTCAATACAGACTGATCGACCTACAGACGTGTGGACGGCGCACAGAGATCCATCCGCGGATGCATCTGACGACGTCTGCGGATGCATCCGCCGACGTGTAGAGGGGGCTTAAGAGTGACACTGTCGTTCAAGGCAACCTTACAGTTTCAGAGTTTGTTCATGATGATCATTTCTATTGCTGTTTTATGTATCATTGTATTATACAGGTGTCCCGTAAGTAATGGACCAACAAGTTATGAGGGGTAGCGAGTACTAACGAGACTTATTATCTAACAAAAATACTCAAATTTATTGTCCTAGGTCTTGTAGTTTTGAAGTTAGGATTTTTTTATTAAATGTGATGAAAATGCCATCCATGTATGCTAAATATTAAATTTTACAAAAACTGTTTATAATTTATTGGTATTTTTTGTTTAAGGTAGTTAAGAATACATAGATCTTCCTAATTCAAACGATATTTAGGCGTAATTACTAATTACATGACCAATAAAACATACAACAAGTGCAAACTTCAAATTTAAAAATATTTTGAGTTAAATTTGAACCAAGCTGGTGTAAAAATAAGTGTATTACGACCAGGCCCGCCGCTGGCTGTTTCATCGCCCGCGTGCAATACCGATTATGCCTCCTTTTTTTTTTGGAAGGCATACCGCGCCCAATCTGTTTGGGGCGACGGATGAGCGGCGTGCGACCTCATAACCTACCGTATTCCCTCCCCGTTACCATTGGGCCAACAATCTGGTACCGATTCCGTAACATCAGTGGCCGACCCGGCGGGTTACCCTTTCAGATACCGTTCCCTTTGACGTTCTTGCAACATTGCAGTGGTGCCGGCCGGGGCGTCGCTCTCACGCCGTTGGCCTCTTTTCGGATGACGGACTAATCCCCGGACCACCCACCGGCGACTTCGCCTAAGGCGTCATCAGGCGCCAGTAGTCGCGCCTGCGCCGCCCAACGTGCCAGTACCGGAGTGTATCGTGGCAGAGGAATTCCTCCCAGACCTGCTCCGCCGCCAAGGCGATGGCCGCGTCCTAGTTCCTGACGTTGTCGAGCATCGTTCTAGCGCTTGTCGGCAGCATCAAGTCGGCACCGATGACTGCGACGAGTTCACGGCGTTGCTCTGCCCAGGCCACGGAGACCTCGAGCATGTGCTGCACCGTGTCCTTGTCGCAATTGTAGTGGTGGCAGGACGGCGTCCTCTCCTTCCTCCCGACCTTCTGCATTTACTTGCCGAAACAACATCAGTCGGAAGGAGAGGTCCCCATGCCGCCCATGCAACCACTCTATCAGCACCGGCCGGAAAGCCTCGACGGTCCGAACACCGAACCGAGGCCTTTCCAGCCGGAGTGCCCAACGGACAATGACATCCCGACGGACGTTGCCCCGCCAGGCGGCCAGCTCGCGTAGCGAGACATAACCGACCTCGCCAGCGTCTCCGAGACCCGTCGGTAAAAGCCAGCGAGCATCTCCGCCTCCAAGTCACAAGAGGAAGTTCCTGCCAACGCATGCAGGCTCGCTGCCACCGTCGACACGTCCTCCGAGTGGGATGGTCTGGGACTCCAGCTACTAGTACATGGATGCGCCGTACAGGGCCGTGGAGCGAATCACCTCCGCGTATAGCTGTCGGCACGTTGCGTTGGGTCCGCCCCCATTTGGCATGAGCCACGAAAGGGCGGACGCCACACCGACAAACCGCGGAGCAAGTTAGTGGCAATGCTCCCTGAACCACCATCGCCTGTCGAGGCCCAGACCCATCTGAGCTCGGATGTTGATGGGGACTGAATTGACGGTGATCGAGGCCCCGGCGGGTGGATCGTTGCTAGGCCCATGAAACAATAACGCCCCTCCCGTGACGTCGGTCGCCCTTGCGTGGTCATACTCTCTGCGGGAGACGGAGTAATCCCCGATCCAGTCATCCGCGGCCTCTGCTAGGACGGCATCAGGAGCAGGTACTCGCGCCTGCGTCGCCCATGTCGCTGGCGGCGAATCGTGTCGCCCTAGAAGAGTTCCTGTCGCGCACGCTCCGCCGCCTCCTCTGGTGAGATGACTACCTTCCAGAAGACGGCGACCGCGTCCCAGTTCCTGACGCTGTCGAGCATCTCCCGAGCGATTGTCAGCAGCGTCAGGTCGGGACCGATGATTGCGACGAATTCACGGCCACCCTAGCTCCAGCGCCTCGATCCGCCTGACAATCTCTTCGGTACCGAGACTTAGTGTTGCCCAAAAAAGTCTTGGTCTTGCGGTCTTGGTCTTGGTCTTGCGAGAAATGCGAGACCAAGACCAAGACCGCTTAATTTTTGCAAGACCAAGACCAAGACTGGCCCTGCAAGACTTGAGCAAGACCAAGACTGGGCCTGCAAGAGTCTCGCGGTCTTGCATTTAATTCAAATCACCATTTCAGCTTATATACGGTTGAGCTCGTGTCTTCTACATAACAGGAGGAGAATCGGCCGTGGCCGGAGGGGAATCGCCACGGTGATCGGCCGTGTTGTTACAGGTCATACATGTCAAGTTTTCCTTCTCTTGCACCGATGTTATATATTATAGCCCTTAGTCGTGGGTTCGCAGTCACGGGTAAAATAGGGAGTGATGAATTATATTCTTACTCCGTCACTACACGGCAAGTCAAATCAGTCTTGAGATATCCATCTATTGGCCAATCGATTCCCAATGTTGGTGTTGGCTTTTCAGAATTACTCTTCGGAAAGGCTTAAGGACAAAAATACCGTAATCACGAGAGTGCTCTTGCCCATTATACATATTTATATATCCGTTTATTCATTAGCCCAACGACGTTCACTGTTGGACATAGAAATATGCCTACAATTAATCTATATAAATGTCCATGTAGGGACAGAGTACGATCACCATCAGGCAGTACATGAAGCGTTGCTCCCAGCGCTATTTTGCCTCTGCCACGACTCACCCCAATCCACTAGTGGTTGGGGCGGTAAACTACGTCCCCTCAAAAATATCCGCGGTCCGACGTCCTCGTCATCTTCTTGAAGAAGAAGATGACGCTAATATGATCGCCCAAGAAAGGACCTACACAGCTCGCGCAGCGATAACAGATAAAACTCCGCGGTATCGGCCTCGCCGTCGAGGTCGAAAACCGCGTCGCGTAAAAGTCATTAACCTAAACTTGGCCACGCCCACTTTGCTTTCAGCGACGCCCCGAGCCGAGGTCCGTTCCCCACAGGGGGGAGCCCTCGGGCGATGTTCGCTTAACTTACTTACCGGGTTGAGAGCCATCAGCGCTCACCCATTGACCGCGTTAAGCTGTCAAGGTCATCTGCGACCAACAGCTACACACACACAAAAAAAAAAAGACAGAGTACGAATATAATTCACCACTCTCTTACCCGTGGATGTCGTATCAAATCGGATCGGGCAATGGTGTTAGGAACCCATGAAAAAAAAATGAAATAAAAATATCGATTCGTTAATGAATTGAGAGACATATAAGTTCTCAATTTTGTCATCGTTTTTTCGTGTAAATTGATTAAAATGTATAAAGGAATGATACTTAATCTACAACATATTCGTATTTTGTTAAATGTTCATTAGAATTTGAATAAATCAATGATTACGTTTGCATAAGCAAGACAAACTTCGCTTTAACATAAATCAGCTGATCGGCCGATGACCGTTGATGAGTCGCCTTTGTACCTACGTAACCATTGAAAGGTTCGCGCAAATCTAATACCTATTTATACTGTCGAAATTTTACATGCTTACATATATCCTGTCTGTACATACCTACATAATGCATAAAATTTAAGGCATAAACTCTTAGACACACATTTTTGTAATCACTATAACTTTTACGTTATATTGTTTTTGTGTAATATACATTCTAATTATGATCTATGACTGTTGAACTACAACATACATGTACAGTTGTCCCATAACCTGATACACCCTGTGTATATATGTGCAAGAGAAGTGAAACTAGAAAGAAAACCCTGTACCAACATTTCTGACCAGCGTGGTATAGTAGATCAATTTTCCTCTTACTGGAAGGAAGCTTAAGCCCAGCAGTGGCACTTTTATGAGCTGTGACGATGACGACGAATATCATACATTTTACAAGTATTAAAACCATAAAATTTTAAATCAGTTTTATATGTTCTTGAATAAATAGTATATTAAGAGCTACATCGATCCAGCGACCAAAGTATTTATATTGGCAATAGAGCAACAGGTTTTTTCAAGTATCCAGAGTATCAGTAACTAAACTGGAAATACAATAGATACATACCACTTAACTTGAAGGGGAATATAAACAATCGCATTAATTGTAAAATATCGCATTGATTATAAAATGACATAAAATTTATTGTATCAACTGCCTCGTGTGGTGACGTCTTAAGAAAATAGGGTCGAAAGTCCTGTCATAAGAGTAGTAACGCTGTCTAATGGAACACCAGGGGAATAGAATAGTAATTTTCTCCAGTGGTAAGTATTGTATTCAATAGTGAACTATAGGCTAGCAGATGGATAGATAGGATAGGATATTTGATTAATTTAGTTGGATTTTTCATTGCCATGATAAATTACTGTTACGTTATTCTAACTGCAAGACTTTGCGAGACTCTTGCTGCAATACCAAGACTCGGGTGCGCAAGACCAAGACCTAGACTTGGGTGCGCAAGACCAAGACGAGACCAGGTGTGATGTTGCAAGTAGTGATGCCAATTTAGCATATTTTATGCTAAATTTAGCATATTTTCATGTTGTTTAGCAAATTTATTTGTTTTTTAGCATATAGCATATTTTTTAGCATATAGAAAAAATATAAAATAGAAGATTAACCATGAAAATTACATTAATGCGTACGTAATTATTTCCATTTAGAATAAATCCCTTTGTTTTATTCTTGGCGCTCCTGGTGCCAACATAATGGAAAGGGTCTTGACGTTTAATATTCTCTACCATTTTGCGGGGATTCCCCACCAAATTTCATTCAATATACCATAGATTAGCAACACTTTTTCACTTTCTCCTTCTTGTATGAAAGAAATGAGATAGAAATAGGATATACTTTACCGCGTACTTGTTGTCATTCTAACGTAAACGAATTAAAGTTCTTACAGTGTATACGTTTTTATTAGTTGTTAGACAGTTATTAATATGCCACCTAAAAACAGTCAACATTACCGGTCAGAGTGGGAGCAAATGCCGAATTTCAAGGATTGGTTACAGTCTGAGCAATGAGGGCTCCTCATCTTCAAGCACATTAGATGTCGATGAAGACCAAGATATTAATATTTTATTTGATAACATAGTCAAATAAAACATATATTTTATTATTTAATAAATATTTTAAAATTATATTACGTTTTATTTGACATTGAAAAATGTTAGCAAAATTTTTAGCATTTTTATAAAGCACTTGGCATAATTTTGGCATAATTTTAACACCATTTTAGCATATTCTTTATTGATCTTATTGGCAACACTAGTTGCAAGACCAAGACCGGTCCAAGTCTCGTCTTGGTCTTGCATTTGGGCAACACTACCGAGACTTGTCAGGCATGCCGCCTTTTCTAGACGAACTTTTCGAAGTTTTGGGGTGGACTACGGTAAGCGCACCCGCCGCCTGGCTTCATCCGGGGCGACAGACGGGCGGCGCGCGGCCCCGTAACAAGATAGCACGTCGCCTTCGTCGTTGGGCTGACCACCGGACTGAGTTCCATGTCTTCACTGGTCAACCCGACGGAATACCGGAACATCGGTCGCCGTCGCGCGATCAGCATCTTCGCGAGTGTAGGACTAATTCCTGGTCACGTCAGATGGCCGACCCCTGCGGAACACTGCACGACATGGGCGTCTGGCACAACGAACTCTACTCGGTCCACGCAGAGGACGCTGCGCCGGTGACTGCCTTCATGACCATGGCCCTTATGCACAGCAAGGCCGCGATCGTCGAACGCGCCTTTCTGAAATCTAACTGGGCGTCCGACAGACCTGGACCACTGACCCTGCTGGCTGCTGACAAACGAACGTTTGATATTGCATCCTAGTTTTAACGGATGGCAATTGATGGCGGTGTTAACGCCAATTGGTGCATTTTTATTCCATGCGATGACATTTCATATACTTAAGGTCATGTCATGATATCCACCCTGGATATCATGCCAGGAATTACATGATGAATCGCTCGATTTGCCGCCCCCCTGGACACCGCCCGCGTGCGGTGCACGCGTTGCACGCCCGCTTACGGCGGGCTTTCTGCTGCGTACCTACCTACCTAGTTAACTACTTTTGATTAGGACTATAAAACGTTTAAAAGTGTGATTTGTGCAACATAGGACGTTTTTTTCTAAAGTGAATATCTAGTAGGTATAGGTAACTGTAAATTTTTAAGTGAATTGTGCGAAATTAGACGCTTACTTTGTGTTAGAATAGTAATATTTTCTCATTTACAATGCCTCGTTATAATTACATAGCTTCGGAGTACACAGATATGATTTTAATTTATGGAGAATGTCACGGCAATGCAGTTTTAACCATACGTACATACCGGGAGAGGTATGTAAACACACGTCCTACCAATGGTCGGACTATTGTGCAAGCTGTCCAGAGGTTACGGGATAATCCTCCGCGTGTAAGAGCCTCCCTAGATGAACAAATTTTAAATTATTTTGCTCGCAACCCAACATCTAGTATGCACATGACGCACATATCGAAAATTTAAAAGTGTAACGACCAAGTAAATTATCAGTATTATTGTGATTATAAATAATTTAATAAAATAGTCAAATAAATGAGTAGCGTAGAGTATTAACTCTACGCTACTCAAGTAGCAAGTAGTACCTACACCTAATGGTGTAGGTACTACTTGCGTCAGCCTCGATGAGGCGATCCGTCGCCGGCGACTGGGGCGGCGTAGGCGCGAATACCTGCGCCTCGTGCCGCCCTAGCTGAGGCCGCGGGTGACGTGACCGGGGAATTAGTTCGTCACCCGCCGAAAGGCCGACCGCGTGAGGAAAGACCTACGTCCTCTCCGAGGGGGGGGGGGGGGGGACGTCGGTCGATGGGAGGGTACCTCAAGTAGGGGGTATTCCGTCGGGCCGACCACTGAGGACAAGTAACCCTGCTCCGGTTGTCTTGGCTCAACGACGAAGGCGACGTGATTCTCGGGTGGGTTGCGGGTGTTGCGTGCTTACGCCCCTCTGTCGCCCCGGACAGAGTGGTGCGAGGAGCGCGAGCACCGCAGCCCACCCCAAAAAAAAAAAAGAAAATAAAGGTACTACATTGCGTAGTCGTAAAATGACACCGCAACGTCCCTTGCCGCTTGCGCGGCCACAGGTTAGTGAACTCTAATATCTTATATCTTTGGACGAGCCGTTTCCGAGATCCTGAATATATATATATATATATATATATATCTTGCATATATATATGCAAGATCTCAAAAATTTCAATAGAGAGGATGGCTGGGTGTTACCATCAAGCTGGGATCCTGTTATAAACATTATTAAAAACAAATCCAAAAAGACCACCACAAGACTGCAAGACACCGTGAGCTCATATTGTATGGATTTGACCCACAATAATAATAACTAAAGATAATTTTATAAATTAAAACCTTTTAGTAACATAAAGTAAGCCGCCTTCAAAATTAACTTTAATTTAGCATCATGTTACCTGAGTTTTCGTGCCGGATCTTTCTCAGTGTAACCGTGTTCCGATCCGGTGGTAGTATACTAGATTATTAGTTAGTTTTTAAATATAATTACTATTAATTTTAATGTTTAATTATTACTAACCATAAACAATATAATTTTTTCATATAGAATCATTTTCTTTTTACACTGGCAATAAATTTTGTATCAAAATGTGGGTCAATATTTAATAACTAATTTCTGTATCGGGTAGATAATTATAAATTTTCTGCAGTAACGATGACTTGTTGGACGTGAGACATCTTAGGACACCCGTGATCATGAACGCTGTAAAGTGTTCGAAACGTCGGGTAATCAAAAATCAAATACAAACGCGATAAAATCCGTAAAGTAGTTTTTATTTAAAATATATAATACTCGCGTAAACATCAGAAATCAGTTTCCTTTTTGTTTGGTTTTGGCATTCAAACAGCGTCGGATCGAATCTCGGTGTTATTATTATTCTCTTTTTGTAATTTTTTATATTTTTTTCATGATTTAATTTTTACTTTTTATTAATACATATCTAAATAAATACAACAAAAATATGCGGAGCGAAGCTCGGTCAACCAGATATTTTACAAATGGTGTTCTATTTTGTTTCCATATTTATGATAAAAAGATTGTTTGGAAAAAAAAATACATATATAGAAGATAATGTCTAATAATATTCTTAAAATTCTATTATAGTTGGGGGTAATTTTAATTTGAGATCAATTTACACTATAAACTCTGTCTTATCTACATTATTATTTTGATATGAATCAAATAATGTAATCCAAATTATAATAAATAATAATTAATCTCTTATTTGAATACTTTAGTTAATTTGTGTTTTTGACTGAAGATTACACAAAGTAATGATAATCTGTAATCGTTTATCTGATTGCAGTTGCCCAATATTGATAAAGATTATGTTGCTAAGTGTGTTTCATGAAGATGTAATTGTGGAGACATACATATAACGAGAATTAAATACAGTAGAAACTCGATTATCCGGCCCTCGGTTATACGGATTTGCAATTATCCGGACTACTAACCGTGGTTAGTAGGAATTTTAGGTACAATAAGGTCGTGCCTTATTGTACCTAAAATTCGAATTTATGCAAGCATGAACATATCTGAAATGGAATGTCTCGCTGGCGCCCCGCAGTATCGCTGTCCCACGCGTTTCATTATTGTTTTAGTTAGTAATTGTTACGCCACTCTGAGATGCACACTTGGATATGTATTCGTCTTTCAATAAACGCATAAAATTAGATATATACTACATATGCACAAAACCGAAGGAGGTTTTTCGTACATTCGATTATCTGGATTTTCGACTATCCGAATGCCTACCAACAACAATTGGTCCGATTAATCGAGTTTCTACTGTATATTATATTGGATTGAAGTTATGCTTATAAGAGTAAGACTCAAATTAGCTCCACATCTTACTTGCTCATGTGAGTCGTAAAGATTGGTTAAGAAAGTGGAAATTGGTATTACTGGGATCTCACAACTTTTTATGATAGACTAGAAACTCGCCCTCGCTTCGCTTCGGTTTCAGTCACCTTACCCGCGTAGTTACCGTTCCCGTGGGAATACCGGGATAAAATATAGCCTATGTTATTCAGGGATATTGTAGCATTCAAACGGTGAAAGAATTTTTAAAATCGGTCCAGTACTTTTTGAGCCAATTCGTTACAAACATACATACAAACCTTTCCTCTTTATAATAAAGGGTTTTTCAACAAGAACTTTGTTTTTCAATTGTGGCAACACCAACCACATGATAGTTTTGGCATTTAGTTTTTTGATGTATTCGTAGTAGATGCATTGGCAATTGTTACAATGAATTCAATTTCGCTCGAAAATCGCATCAAAATAATTAAAATCCACTATGAAAATGGTGGTTCTGTTAAAGGTACATTTCGTAAAATTCCTGATATTTTCGGACAACATTTTTTTTTTTTTTTTTTTTTTTTTTTATGGGTGGGCTATGGTAAGCGCACGCTCGGTCCAGTCCGTCCGGGGCGATGAAAGGACGGCGCGCGGGCCCATAACCCACCCGTACCCACGTCACCTCGTTGTTGGGCCGACCACCGGAGCAGATGTGACTTGTCGTCAGTGGTCGGCCTGACGGAATACCCTTTCGGGTAACCTCACCTCTCGACGTCTTGGGACGTCGGTCGCCGTCGCGCGGTCAGCCTCTCTGCGGGTGACGGACAATTCCCCGGTCCAATCACCCGCGGCCTCGGCTAGGGCGGCATTAGGCGCAGATACTCGCGCCTGCGCCTCCCGAGTCGCCGGCGGCGGAACGTGTCGCTGAATAGGAGCTCTACTCGCACACGATCCGCCGCCTCCTTCCGTGAGATTACGGCCTCACAGAAGGCGGCGACCGTGTCCCAGTTCCTGACGCTGTCGAGCATCTCCCTGGCGATGGTCGGCAGCGCCAGGTCGGCACCGATAATTGCGACGAGTTCACGGCGATCCCCCTCCCATGCAGCACACTCCTCGAGCGTGTGCTGCGCCGTGTCCTCGTCGCAACTGCAGTGGTGGCAGGACGGTGTGCTCTCCCTCCTGACAATCTTGTGCAGGTACTTCCCGAAGCAACCGTGCCCCGTCAGCACCTGCACTAGTCGGAAGGAAAGCACCCCGTGCGTCCGCTCCAACCACTCCATCAGCACCGGCCGGAGGGCCTCGACGGTCCTGACACCGTACCGAGGACTCTCCAGCCGGACTGCCCAGCGGGCAATGACTTCTTGGCGGGCGTCGACCCGCCAGGCGGTGATCTCTTTGATGAAGACCATGCCGCCGCGATTTTCGGACAACATAATCGTCCTTCTGAGACCCTTATTAAGAATTTGGTCGTTAAATTTGAGTCGACAGGCTCTATACAAAATGTGCCAACACCAACGCGTGTTCGACCGGGTCGTTCAACTGAAAACATCGCAACCGTGAGCCACAGTGTTGAAGAAGATCCAAATTTGTCAATTCCTCAACGTTCTCAACAATTGCGGTTATCCAAAACCAGGCGAATTTTGCGTAAGGATTGGGCTTTGAAGCCTTACAAGGTTCAACTGGTGCAGGAATTGAAGCTGACCGACCATTCACATCGCCGTAGATTCGCTCAATTCATTCAGGAACAACCCGCTGGTTTTTCTGAAAAAATCATTTTTTCAGACGAAGCCCATTTTCACCTGTCAGGGTACGTCAACAAGCAAAATTGTCGCATTTGGGCTCCTGAAAATCCTAGAGCGATTATTGAGAAGCCTTTGCATGCTCAACGTGTCACTGTATGGTGCGCTATGTGGTCTGGAGGCGTGATTGGGCCGTTTTTTTTCGAAAATGAGGCTGGAAATGCGGTAACGGTCAATGGATCACGCTATCGCGAGATGTTAACAACTCAATTTTGGCCTATTATTAATGACGTAGATATCACTGACATATGGTTTCAACAGGACGGTGCCACATATCACACATCCAATGGAACGATCAATTTATTGCAAACCAAATTTCCCGATCGCATAATTTTACGAAAATGCTGTTTGTGGCCAGGCAGATCGTGTGATTTAACACCACTGGGTTATTTTTTGTGAGGCTATGTTAAGGACAGAGTCTATACGGAGCCAATCGAATCGATTGCAGCCTTAAAACTCAAAATCCGTGATGTGATTAAAAACTTTGATGAAAGAATCGACATCTGTCAGCGTGGTCGTGGTGGACACTTGCCAGATATCATTTTTCATTCATAATTGCCGAACTTTTCTCTTCGTAATACAATAAAAATTTGAATCATCTTCATCTAAATTTCTTGTTTTATTTTGTTTTAGAAAATAAAGTTCTTGTTGAAAAACCCTTATTAGTATAGAAGAACTCAACGAGGCTTGGTTTTGTTACAAGTGTTGTTTTTGATGGCGTTTGATTTGTTTTTGTTGATACTCCTACTTATTTTCCTTTCCGGTACCATCTACTTCTTGAATACCAACAAAGGATTTTTTTAAAGCCCACTCTCTGAAAAATAAGACATCTCTCCTATCCGCTTGATTCATTTCCACCAAAGCTAGCCTCATGATTATTAGTGTACTTGCCTTCATGTCAATTTCGGGCAATTTAGTCTATTTAATAGTATGGGAGATTTTGGTACAAGTTCATAAAACGTACCCCATTCTTGCTTTTTCACCATTTTACAAGTTGATTGACCATTTTACAAGTTACCTTTGAACATAAATATATCTCGGTATCTATCTACACCTATTATTCCATTCATAATTCAGTCTATCGCCTTCCACTGCTGGACGTAGGCCTCCCTCATGTTCCACCACAAAGTGCAGTACTGTGGCGCCTGCATCAAACGATGCCCAGCAACTTTTACCATGTCGTCCATCCACCTAATCGGGAGGCGTCGTACACTGCGCCGACCGATACGTGGTCCCCATTCGAGAACTTTTCTTACCCAGCAATTGCCGGTTCGACAAGTGAATTGTTGTTCACATCGTTCGGTGATTCGCACTCAGCTAGAATTTGGAAGCGATTGTGTAGCTCGAGTTGAATGCTTTCCAAGGTCTGGTAATGGACAGGTATAAGTCTAAATCATCATCATCATCATCATCGCAGCCCACATACGTCCCACTGTTGGGCTTGGGCCTCCTCCACAATGGGAGGGAATTTGACCTACTATACCATGCTGTTCAGACATGTTGCTATAGGGTTTCATTTCAAGTTTTCTTTCTCTTGCACAAGTCTTATGTGCATATTATGTCCCTAATTCGTCTTTTACGACATCCACGGGCACGATAGGGAGTGGTGAATTGTATTCTTACTCCGTCACCACACAGAAAAATCGAGTCGAACCAAAATAAAAGTAAAAAAAACTTTTTAACAACAAGCTTTTATTTAAATGCTCTAAAAAGTCAAAATAAACTTTAACTTTAAAACTTTTACTATCAACTGATAACGCCATTACACAATTTATATGTTATAAAAGCTTGTCGCGAGATATAAGAACTCGTATAAGTATTTTCGAGATTTTATATCTCGCGACAAGCGTTTATAAAATTGTTGTAGTTAAAAAGAAGAAAAACATGAAGTTATTTAATTAACTTGATTATCTACTTTTCTTTTTAGCGCACTTATATAATTCAAACTAAGTAAATACGAATGCCTACTTAAATCTCAAGTTAAAGTTTATTTACGCCAAAGTTTAAGTTTAAGTACACCAAAATTGTACAGGCCAATTGAATAACGGAGTTTAATTGTAGAGGGATAAGGGCTTCGGTACGACAGAGTTCGCCCAGGTACCCTGAGGCGCAACGTTGCCGATATGAAATATTTATACACCCTCATACTATTCAGCTCTCGGCACGTACTCACCTTAGCATTGGGTCATCCATCTAATCAATCAGAGATAATCGACATTCCTAACAAACGGAACGAACTCTTTCCCAAATTTGTTGCAGTTGCATATTCACGCCAACCAAGATTCTCGTCAAGACGAATCAAACAAGTCTACACTCGATGGGGTTGCGTCGTTTAATTACAGAGTTCCAATAGCCAGCTTCCAGGTCTATCATCATCATTGGACCCTTGTTACCACATAGTATCAAAGTAATCGTCAAGACGAATCAAATAAGCCCAAACTCGATGGGTTTGCGTCGCTTAATTACGGAGTTCATATGGCCAGCTTCCAGGTCCACCATCAGACCTTGGTTACCATATAGTATCAAAGTACTCGTCCAGACGAATGAAATGAGCTCAAACTCATTTGATTCGTCTTAACGAGTCATAATAAACGGTCAAAATAATAAATCGGCAACGGCTTCAAAGATTTTCATGAAATTTAGCATACTAGAGGTTTCGGGGTCAAAATATGGATCTAGCTAGGTTTTATTTATAACTTCTAAACAGGTTACTAGTGTTGAATCTTTAGAGGATACAATGGTGCCAAATAAAAGTTCCAAATAGGCTTAAATCTAGTATATTACAAAATTACGTGTTACAACTTAACGAGTTCTGTGGGTAAGTGAAGCAAGTGATTATTTTTGTTCCATTAAACTAAAAAACACCTAGTGTATAACGCATATCACTACATAATAGCTCCAAGAACTAAATAAATGCATCCAGGCTCCGTTTCTAGCTCGAACAATCAGCGCCTAATTAAAGGCAACAACTCCACTTAATAACGGCCAGGCATTATAAAAAAGAAACTGTAATCAGGCCCGCCGTAAGCGGGCGTGCTTACAGTTACGCGGGCGGCACGTCCAGGGGCGCGGCAAATCGAGCGACTCATCACGTAATTCATGTCATAATACCTAACCTAACCAAATTACCCCTCTCTTCTATATTTTAAAGCATTTTTATTATCGTCACCTCCAAAGTGGTCTTCATTCCCTTTGTAACCGTCTCTTTGAACAAATAAAATATAAATTAAGTAACGCTAGAGTTTGATTGTGTATACTCCCCTCACGTTTTACTGAACATAAATTTGTGGGCCATGATGGGATCGAACCCGCGACCTTTGCGTTATCAGCACGAGATACTAACCTTGCAACTAATTCAAAGGCTGAGCCTGAACACTGTTCTTTATGACGAAAATTATAATATAAAACTTGGGAGTACGGATTTTACGACCCTTGCCTGTGCGAATGGAACAAATATTGTGAGTGCAATAAATACCTAACCTTATTGTAACCCTTTGAACATCTATAAAGATGAAAATATAGCTCCGATAGATAACAATGACTATAGATAAAAATAAAGTTTGCAGATGGTGATTATAATGTCCTAAATATAAAGCTTCCTTTAGTCACCTTTTCTTTCTTTCTTAACTTAGAACGACTTAACCGATTATTCTATTTTGTCGCTTTTAAAACATAGCGCGGCAAATTTGTAGCAAAAAATTTAAAGGAAACTGCCCAGAAAATTTAACAACGCCTAAGTACTAGGTATACAAACTTTCTAATGTATTCAGTTAATAAACTTTACTCTTTGATATAGTATCTTCAGCTAATGTTGCATTTCCACGTCATCTGCTATGCAAGAACCAAATCGTACCTGGCTATTTTTAAAATTAGTAGTAATTAGTACTGTACGGGCTGCTACTTCGTACAACCTTTTGATATGCTAGATGATTTGATATATGCTAAGAATAAAACGATAAGTTGTTGTTACCGTATATTCGCGATGATAAACTAATGATATATGATTGCTGTGAGTCGATAGTTCGAACTGCTTATAAAATAAATGAATGTTAATTTATATAATGCAATATTGATGACGGCGCAAATATACAATGTGCGGTTGCACCGTACAAGTACCTTTAAAACTTTTTGTGACATGACGGAGTAAGAATATAATTCACCACCCCATATCTTGGATGGATGTCGTTAAAGATGACTAAGGGGTATCAATAATATGAAGATAATGTCTATGCACTAGACGGCAAACTCGAAATAAAACTCTGTACTAAAACGTCTGTAAGTGAATTTGGAGAGGAGACTCGAGTCCAACAGTTGGACCTGAGATGATGACTTCTAAAACTTGATTTGATATCTATTACGGCGTTCTCATTTAAACTTAATTATTGAATACATCAAATATTATTAAGGTACGTGCACGAATAAGGTTCAGCAGCAAAGACATATATGCTTGAGCTCGAGAGGGGACAACGGCCTGTTTTCAAAGTACTGCTTTGCTTACCGTTTAGACACCCAACCAATTCAGTCTACGACAAAGCTGATGTTTTAAGTGTGCGGAAGTTGTTTGCATATCAATGTTTACGTAAATATCACAAAATCTCTGTTCCGCATCTCATACCATCGGGTAAAAGAATAGACAAATGCCCAGTCCCTAGAGTTAGAAGTTAATTTGCTTAACAAAACTACAGTAATATTGCACCTAGATTGTATAACAAATTAAATTTAAAGTATAAAACTAAACACTTGTCGAATTACCTCATTAAAAATAAAACAAAATTGTGGCTAAAAGATTTAGACTATAATGACACTGAAAAACTATTTGAAATTGTAAAATAAAATCTAAATAAACATTACACACACATAAACATACACACACGCACACACGCATCATACAGACAAACACACACGCACGCACCCACACAAACATGCTCGCGCATATCACATACATACACACGACCATGCAACATCAATATCTGTGGCCATAGGTCAGAATATGATAAATACAAATTCATTCATCAATATCCACATGAATACTACGCATTGCACAATGAATTTTAAGTAATTTTACAAATTAGTAATACATTTCCTTAATTTTAAAAATATTTTTTGTCATATATACCGAGTGTCTCATATTTTAATAGTCCCTTCAAGATTTCTCAATAATTTAATTTGCTTGTCCTGTAAAGTAATGAATTTGTATTTATCATATTCTGACCTATGGCCACAGATATATATTAACCATTGTGGCTATTTAATAATTTATTATATAATTAACTTGTTACTGAGATGGAACTGGTTCCCAACACACAGCTTATGCTAGTTTGGGTGTCAGAGCTTGCAAACAAATTTGTGAAGGTTAATGGTATAATAAAGATTATTATTATGTCTCTCCTTTTCACGGGATCTTCCTAGGGAAGATACCCGATCCTTTGAAAGGCTTACATGGGGATATGGATCCAACACGCAGAGGCCTTTGGAGAAATTTAATGTTAAAATGGGATGGGATATCTACCGATGACACTCCACGTTTGCACATAACACTCGTGGACTGCCAATGGTAGGTGTAGAACTATTGTGTAATGATGATGTCTAAAACCTGATTATGGGGTTGTGAGGTTTGGTGGACTATTTACTTAAACTATCGATTTTGAAACTGTCGTCTGTCTTCAATACCATCATGTCTTGAACTTTGGCAGACGGTGACTCACCAACTCACTAAATGGGCCCCGCCTAAACGGTCGCCACAGACACGCAGGCCATACGGGCAGCAGCGGGGCAACATTGGTGCATGTGGCTTGGGGTGTCGAGCGGTGCGGCGCCGGTTTCACCATCGCAAGCCCCCGATAAAAACAGAGACCCACAGTGGTTTCCGCGTAGTTATGCCCTTGAAAATGACACTTCCACCCCCGAGCATATAGCTCTGGCGACCCCTCTCTGATCAGCCACTTAAGGCTAGCCAGAGTTGAGAGTCCTGCAGGCACTCTTCGGTTTCCACTCCAGTCAGCCAGTAAAGGCGAGCTGGATACGAGGCTCTGACCGACTCTCTGGGGCACTCAGGACCGCAGTGTCGCCACTGACATTCAGCACGCCACAAGCTGCCCTGTGGTTTATTGACTGTCCTACAAATCTTGTGATACATTTTTTCTTTTATATAGTGGAAGTCTGATATCATTGACGTCAACAATGTTATAAAATGTACACCTAAGTGATCTTGTAAGTCTGGGAGAGTTCACAAAAGAACTGGTTGTTCAGTAATACAATGTTCTCGATCAAGTATGCGAACTGGTTCGTCAATGATCTGGCTCTTAATTCTTTTTATTTCTTAAATTATTTTCTCACAACTGTTCCATTGCGCGATGGCATTCACAATCCAATTGTAATTCGACTAATGCGTTTTTATCCGTTCAAGAGAACTTAAACTAACTATGCAAAGTCTAATAATTTATTTGCGTGTTTGAAAGAACTCTTTTCTTGACAAATAAATATATTTGAAACTCTTATACATTTACTCAATTTATTTAGTACATATTAATATAATCGATAGTAATTTATATGTGATTATGTAATAGAATTATGTTGATGATTGGCTACTAAATTGTATGTTTTTTTTTTTATAAAGACTACATCCTGCCCTGTGAAATACGTAAATCCTTATTCTTGGGTTTTACAAACATACAAGTAACGGACACAAATAGTGCTTAGACTCGGAACTATAATAATTTGTGGATCGCCGAAAGAATTGTCCTGAGTAGGGATTGATTCCAATAGATACTACTTAAATACACCTGCGGGATTGATGCATAATAGATGGTTTTGCATTGAAATTTGTTTGTAGGTGTATACTTTAACAGTGCATACAGAGTTGCATATGTAAAAAAATATTTTTTAATAATAACTATCCATAGGTTTAGGCATAAATTTGCCACTCTAATTAGTGATTCTGATACACCTATTTCATTATAGAAGGTTATTCTCCTTTCCATCCTTTTTTAACGCAAGGTTTAAATTAAAACAAGGTAATTAATTTAATCACGTAAAGCATTTAATTTTTTTTTAATAGATGTATATTTCTGCCGCATTTATTCACCACTTCCATTTATCTAATAATAAGTTGTTATTTATTTATAAATTTATAATCTAGTAACAACTTTCGCGTCAGGTTTCTTGGGAGATCCTTTGGAATTTGGTAACAGGAATGTGAGGCAGCCGCAAACTGAAACAAACATTAATGAAATTTATTATTATTGGAATTAACTGTTGTGCTAATTTATATTTTTGAATATAGGTAAGTAAGCATCACGCGACGGGAATGCCGGCGGAAAAGAGGTTAGGCATTGCCACCATTTTTTTCTATAACATTTATTTATGACTATGAAAATTGTACTATTGTTATACTTTATACTTAACTCACATTATACTACATAAATAGTTAATTGTTACTTACGTATCAGTAAACTTCCAAACGCGTAGAACGTAACTTCACAGGCTGCGTTTAGAAGAGCACCGGCGCCATTGGTACCTACAATCGAGCCCATCCGACCGATCATCATTGTCAAGCCCACAGCCATACCCCTAAAAATTTTATAGTTTAATAACCAACAATTTTTATTTATTGTCTATACAAATCAATTTAAATCACTTATTATGTAAACCTTGTAAGGGCATTTAAATATTGTGAATTTTACATTTTGTCTGAAATTAATCTAATAATTCGCGAAACTTAAGAGGATCTTCTCGTCAACATACCTCAGTGTTTGAAAACACAAGTCTACGACCAGTTACCAGTGATGACTAACGGCACGGAAACGTGGTCCCTACATGTAGGCCTTATAACCAAGCTCAAAGTCGCTCAGTGTGCAATGCAGCACGCTATGGTCGGGGTCTGCGAGATAGAAGTCGATATACGGAAACCCGCAGAAGAACAGGTGCAAGTGACATAGCATGAATAATTAGCACGCTGAAGTGGCAATGGGAAGGCCACATCGTTCGACAAACCAACAGCCGCTGGGGAAGAAATGTTCTCGAGTGGCGGCCACGTATCGGGCGCGCAATGTAGGACGCCCCCCACTAGGTGGCTCGACGACTTGGTAAAAGTTGGTGGGCGTCGTTGGATGCAGTCGGCACAAGACCACACTCTGTGGCGTAACACGAGGGAGGTCTACCTCGAGCAGTAGACGGCGATAGGCTGAAATGATGATGATGATGAATATTGATGACTCAAACACATAAACGAAAGTTAAAGTAATTCTTTCATTCTTTAATTTACAAACTTTGATCTTTGTAACGAAAAATTACTACCCTTTTGCTTCCTGCGGATGTCATGAAAGATATTGAGATTGAAAGGAATGTGAGGAAATATCATAATTAGAAAAGGAAACCTCGAAATAAAATCATAAACGAACTCGTCTCATTGGCGTGGTATAGTCCGTATCCTCTTTAACACAACGGAGGCCATATCCAGGAATACCACTCTGACGAGGACGCGTAGTCTGTGGTAATACCACAGACTAATAAGATAAAAGAAGATAAAAAAAAATATTTTTTTTATTGCAAACTGTGGCAAACGAGCAAACAGTACACCTGGTGGTAAGTGTTGCTGCCGCTCATGGACCTTTACAGGGTCGCTGCCTACCGCGAAGAAAGTGAAGGGAGTGCGAATGCGTGCATTAAGGCTCGGTGATACCAAGGGCACCACCAAAACCCTCCACACACAAACACCCTCAGAAAGTTGGGCTTCCGGCTCTCTCGCTCACCGAACGAAGCGCAGTAACAAATTGCTACTACTCAGACGTCAATTTTCTGCGAGACCGTGGTACTACCCCGGATGGACCGGCACGCGGCTGTAGACAGATAACTGTCGACAGTGTGGTCCTACCACTCTTGGTATTCTCTTACACTATAACCGAAGTGTTATTTTTATTATAGCGTGATGATAAGAATTAATTATAACCGGTTAAAAATCGCTGAATATCAAATTAATAGTAATTTACAGTAATTACCACCGCGGTCGGCCTCTCGGCGGGTGACGGACTAATCCCCGGCCACGTCACCCGCGGCCTCGGCTAGGGCATTATTACAGCTTATACACGTCACACTGCTGGGCTCATGTCTCCTCCATATTATGAAGTAGAATTGAACTACTATACAGTGCTGGTCAGACTTGTCGGTATAGGGTCCAATTTTCGGTGCCGCCCTGACGCTGCCGACCATCGCTAGGAAGATGCTCGGCAGCGTTAGGAACTGGGACGCGGTTGCTGCCTTCTGCGAGGCAGTCATCTCACGACAGGAGGCGGCGGATCAGGTGCGCGAGGAACGCCTCCACGACGACATGATACGCCGAAGGACGCGGGTGACGAGACTTTTTTTTTTTGGGGGGTGGGTTGCGGTCGGCGCGCTCCTCGCACCACTCCGTCCGGGGCGACAGAGGGGCATAACGCACACCCACACGCACGCACACCCGCAACCCACCCGAACACCAAGTCGCAAGGTTTACTTGTCATCAGTGGTCGGCCCGACGAAATACCCCCTACTTGGGGTACCCTTTCGTCGATCGACGTCCCCTCCTCGGGGAGGACGTCGGTCTTTCCTCACGCGTTCGGCCTCTCGGCGGGTGACGGACTAACTCCCCGGTCACGTCACCCGCGGCCTCGGCTAGGGCGGCATGACGCGCACGGGTGACGAGACTGGAGATTAGTCCGATTAGTCCGTAGGAGTAAAAGTATTTTTACGTATTTTATCGCGTTTGCATTTGATTTTTGATTGCCCGATGTTTGGAACAGTTTATACCAATTAAAAATCAAATCCAAACGCGATAAAATCCAGACCGGGTTAAGGGCCCTCAGCGCTCACCCATAGTCCGGGCTAAGTTGTGAAAGCCATCTGCGGCTAATAGCTATACACACACAAAAAAAATAGCGTGAGTACTAAGTACGCATGTCAGAAGTGAAACTTCTTTGGTTCCATGTGTTTTTATCAATAAAAATAAAAAAAAGAAAAAAAATAATAGAAAAAATTAAATAAAGGAAAATCAAAAAAAAGCCAAAAAATAAAAAAAAATTCTCTCGGTCTTTTTCACTAGCTTGCTCTCTACTATCGCCCCATGGCTGTGCTTCGTGCTATGTTCGTCCTTTTTCACTCTCTCTCAATCGGTCTCAATCACTCACTCCCTCTTCTTCGACAAAAACGCTGCACATCTTCGTAATGCTAAAATAAAAAATATACCCTCATGCGCGCAAAGAAGTTTCACTTCAAAAAGCGATAAAAGCCGTGAAAATGGTTATTCAATAAATGTTATGTGCACACCCCTTGGTCGTCGTCGACTTTTACAGTCGTCTTTTACAGTACCTACCCATGAGTAACATAAATGTTTCACAAGAGTGATTAGTTGAAAATAAAATTATGCATAATAATGAAAAATAATGTTCAGACGTGCAGTGTTATTTATGTTATCTATACCAATAAATAAAATTGGAGTGTCTGTTTGTAATGTCAAAATAATAGGCTTTTTTCATGCTCACACGGTTATTTGCACGACACCTATGCCTAAAATAGCAATTAAAAAATTTTTGTCTGTCTGTCTGTCTGTTTGTTCCGGGTAATCTTCAAAACGGCTGGACCGATTTCAAAAATTCTTTCACCAATGGAAAGCTATAATATCAGGGCGTAAACTAGGCTATATTTTATCCCGGTATTCCCACGGGAACGGGAACTACGCGGGTAAAACGACTATAACCTATAACCGAAGCGAAGCGAGGGCGGGTTGCTAGTATGCAATAAAACTAATCCTGGATCACACTGTAACTTGAACAAAGAAAAGTTCAAGTTTTATTATTACAATTACATGTAATATATACTTTGTTAATTGTTAAATACCATAAATTATAATCGAAGACCGCCATAAAAATATTGATAATTTATAAGAGAATTATAGGTGTGATTACAATTCAATTAGTTTCATAAATCCATTCTAGATTATTCTTTGTATTAATGCGATGTTAATATTATAGTGATAACACTACATTTTATTACATACTGCATTTTATTGCACAATAAACGATAAGAGGGTTCAATATTTTTGTTTACTTTTTTATGTTCTGTCACTTCATAAGAATAACGAATAATATACCTACATTTTATGGATTGGTTTGCCTGTTACAGATAATGGGCCCCTCATATCAGTTATTTATTCTACCTACTTTAATTTCTTGGTCAGTATAAAAATATTTTAAGTTTATTATATTTCAAAGAATCGTAACTATCAAGGTTTCTGATAGAAGATATCCAGGTCTGCTTAAAGCGCCTAATTGTCTCGTATTTTAGTATTTTTTTTATCTGTGATTCTAGCAATGTCGTTTTGCAATGTAGCTTAATCTAATCTTATATACACCTTTGTCTTTATATACCTATAAATTTCTTGTGTACGTCTGTATGTCACTGAACTCCTCCTAAACGGCTGGACCGATGTTGATGAATTTTTTTGTGCCTGTTCAAGGGGATTCGAGAATGGTTTAGATTCACAATTGGACCCGGTAGATGGCTCTGCTGTCGATTTCAAGGAGAATTCCTTTTATTTTATTTGAACAGAACAACGTCTGGGTCAGCTAGTTTCCTATAAAAATTCTAAGTTGATAGTGATGGATTGATTGATGGATATAGGGGTACCTACCTAATATTTAAATACTTTTATTTATGATTCTGATGCAGTCTCGTTTTGCTGTAAATGTATTAGTATGTGTAAATTTATACATAACTCTTTATATTAAATTAGAACTGCAAAGTTTTAAATTATTATAAAAGTTTCTAAAAATGATTGGACAGGGCCATTTTAGGAACGAATTATCGCATTAATAATAAAAGATTCTTACTTAGAATAATATGCATTATTTCTGTGTGACCACCAAATATCCCGGTAAATTTGCCCATGAGAACGAAATAAATTTAGCAGAGACACAGGCAAACTTTAGTAATTCGATAAGCAGTTACTAGGTTTTATTTCAGGTTAGACAAGAAACATTATTGGAATTATTCATTACAATAAAGATAGTGAAAATTTCTAGAAAAAACCGATCACTCGGCCACCCAACTCAGAACTTAACACCTTATGTCACTGGAGCAAAACTTATGTCACTTGAGCAAAACTTATGTCGCTTGAGCGTCTGTTGAATAGTGAGATAATAAAATAAAAAATGATTAAAAGTATGTAATACCTGAGATGCGTCGGGAATATTTCTACAGCGTAAGCGTTAACAGGTCCAATACCTAAACCCATTATTGGAAATGACGACATCAGCACAGCGAACAGAAGATCTTGAGTTATAAAATTAATTAGTATAATAAAAACACCGATGAGGAAGTAAACTATAATAAGTAGCCTCTTCTTGCCAATAAATTTCACAGTACTACTGACAGCAACGGCAATTATTGCACAGCTTACATTCGCCACAGAGTTAATTAAGTATGTTATTTCATCTATGCTATCATCACATTCAGCGTTTTCTGTTGCCGTCTGAAAGGAAATTAATACAAAATTTTAACAAAAAAGAACACGACTTTAAAACTATGTAGTTGAGGTCAAACAAATACACTTTATTAAGGATAACTAAGATCTCGGATCTTAGAATTCAAATCTGGATCATATTTAAATGTGAAATAGCAGATTTCAAATAGAAAATAATCTTTCAAATCGGTTTACTTGTAAAAAGTTCTGGGTAACACGTAAAAATATACAATCTAATTGAGAACCTATTTTTATTGGACTCTATTAAACATAGGTTTATCTAGAAACACAAAGATTACTTCTTGAGAGAATGAGGAATTACTTTAAACAATCATTTCATCATCATCATCACACATATAATTTTCTATCTGGTGACGGAGTAAGAATACAATTCACCACCCCTATCTTTCTCGTGGGTATTGTAAAAACCACTAGGGGATTATAGGGGGCGTTCATAAAATATGTGAGATGTTTAAGGGGGGGGAGGGGGTCGAGTCAAATCTCATCTAATCTTACGTTGGAGAGAGGGGGGGGGGGGGGGGGGTCACGGCAAATATCACGCAATTTTTTTTCTGATTGAAACAAAAAAAAATATACTATTTTGTTCCATTTAATCCAGATTGTACATGCTTAAGGTTTAATCTTAAGCATTATTACATTTTACAGCTTTATTACACTTATAATTAAACGTGGGTTGTAAAGGTTGTCGTGGGTGTCGTAAAAGACGACTAAGAGCCCTAGATTGACCCGGACCAACTCCATCTGGTACCATTTGGGTCAACGATTACATTCCCAAGGAGGGTTGACGTCAGGCAGGCGGCTGGTCATAAAAGTCATTGCCGAAACTTTTTGCAATATGTCAAATGATGACATATTGCGTCGACCCCAAGTAATTGGGATAAGAGCAAGATGATGATGATGATGAATTAAACTCTCAGCAATATTGATTACTAGTCTTAACTAGTCGTAAATAAAAGCACGAAGCAATTTTTTTTTCTTTTTACAATAACAATCCAACGCGTTTACGTAAGAAACCTTCATTTTGAAAAATCTCACGTGAGATTGGGGGATGGGGGAGGGGGTTGAATAAAATCTCACGGCATCTCACCAGGGGGGGAGGGAGCGTCAGAAAATTTAAAAAAACACCTCACGTAATTTATGGACGCCCCCATATGTCTTTACGTATGTATTTAATATTCGCGTAAGAGGAAGCAAACTCGAAATAAAACCCTATACTGACATGTCTAACCAGCTTGGTGTATTCAGTTTTGCTCCTACAGTGGATGAGGCTCTAGTCCAACAGTGGGGCATATATCGATGGCTCCTAAGTATAGCGAGTCAACTAACATTTTTAGGTATTTTAACTTTTTTAATGAAATGATAAAAAAATAACGTTATTTATCAATCTCGGTCATAAAAATTAAAAAAAATCATTGCAGAAAATCATTGAAGCTTTTTCACCTGTGGAAGCTTATTACACCCGCAAGGATACAAATCGTAAATATTTGGATGGATCCTTGTCGTTTCCTAAGATGTTTGACCTCTATAAAGAATGGTTTGATCCCGTTAACTATTTAAATGTCCAATGAATCACGTCGTAATCAATACAAAAACTTAAAAATCTTAGAACAATAATTTTAAAAATGTAAACATTTTATTTTTGACACACTCCCCTGTAAAATTGGAATTTTTCAGATGACTCGGTATTCGTAGGAGCCATCGATATAAGCCGAGATAATTATGATACTAATCATATGGAATGAATGCGATAAATTACTGTTTTTTTTTTTTTTTTTTTGTGTGACTTAGTTGTTAGCCTCAGATGGCTGTGACAACTTTACCCGGACTGGTGGGTGAGCGCTGAGGGCTCTCAACCCGCAGATGAGGGCTCTCAACCCGCTCATACAAAGCTATTTAAAACGGGTTCTAGTCCTCTCTATCTACCTATCCGGCTAAGGGATCACCAGGAAAGTGAGTAAGGTAAAGCTCCTAATACGGTAGTCAAAATCGTTTCCTATTACGGTGGTATTTCTATTTTCGAGTTTTATTCCTGTTTTATTCAGTTTAAGTACACCAAAATGTAAACTATTTATTCTAAATCTATTACTTCATGGCTTAACTGACGTTTGCAAGTATAGCACATAAACAACACAACAAGATCAATCGGTCTGTGTTACGGCATCGATGTGAGAGGGGTTTTCATACAAACGCGGAACAACAAAAGTAAGTATACTAATATTTATAAACTAAATTTTTCATATTAATAAGCCGTTCAAGTTTGTTTATGTGTTATGTATAGTATTTTTCTACCATTACACCCACAATTTAAATAGCATGTTTCATATTTGTAAGTCATTTTATATCCAAAAAATCTATACCAATAAATTAAATTGGAGTGTCTGTTTGTAATGTCAAAATAATAGGCTTTTTTCATGCTCACACGGTTATTTGCACGACACCTATGCCTAAAATAGCAATTAAAAAATTTTTGTCTGTCTGTCTGTCTGCCTGTTTGTGCCGGGTAATCTTCAAAACGGCTGGACGGATTTCAAAAATTCTTTCACCAATGGAAAGCTATAATATCAGGGCGCAAACTAGGCTATATTTTATCTCGGTATTCCCACGGGAACGGGAACTACGCGGGTAAAAGGACTATAACCTATAACCGAAGCGAAGCGAAGGCGGATTGCTAGTAAGAAATAAAATACCGCCGTAATACGATACGAATTTTATAGATTAATCCTAATACGGTGGTATAACTCCGAAATAGGAAAAATACTGGGCATATTTAATTGTTTATAACTTTCAATTTCTTAACTTATTGAATTAGTTCCAAGTTTAGTTGAAATAATTATTAATCTCATAAATTAGGAACCATATTCTGTGGTATGTGTTCTTAATTAGAAATCTAGTTAAATATGAAAACTGTTGAGTGTAAAATGTTGGTTTCTTAGAAGGGGTAAAAGTAGGAAGGTGTATTTTAATTTATCACAAATCATTTATTCTGTATAACTGTTGACTTGAGTGTTACACATCTGAGTCAAAAAACTGTTATCGTTTGATTAAGCATTTACATTCTTTTGTTTATCGAAATTTTGATGGGTCAGAATTAGGATTATTAAAAACACGAGTAGTTTTCCTATTACGGTGGTAGTTATTTCGAGGTAACTCTGTGTTAGGTTTTATGATCTCCTATTACGGTCCTATTCATAGAACATAAAATTACATGTTTTAGGGTTCTGTAAATAAATAAAAAGGTTTGTATCTTCTTTTGTGGATTACTCGATATTCATATTAGTTGTTGATTTTTGAAAATTTTAGATGATTGTTGTTATTCGTCATTATTTTTTAAATAATATAATTAGTTGATTCATAAATAAACTTGTATTTTAATTCTATAAAATCAGTGAACGCTATACACACGCATGTAAAAATACACTAAGTACTACTTCCATCCATCCATCCATCAGCCGACAGACATCCACTGCTGGACATAGGCCTCCCCACGAGAATGCCACTGGAACGGTCCTGCGCCACTTACATCCAACGGTTCCCTGCGACTTTGAGAATGTCGTCAGTCTACCTAGGGGGATCGTCCTACGCTGCGCCATCCGATTCGTGGTCGCCACTCAAGAGCCTTTCTGCCCCAACAGTTGTCGATTCCACGAGCGATGTGGCCTGCCCATTGCTATTTCAACGTGCTAATTCTGCGGGCTACGTCGGTTACACCTGTTCTTCTACGGATTTCCATGTTCGGGCTTTTATCACGTAGAGAAATACCGAGCATAGCTCTCTCCATAGCACGCTGAGCGACTTTGAGCTTTTTTATGAGACCGACAATTAGAGACCACGTTTCAGTGCCGTAAGGCATCGCTGATTATAAACCTTTGTTTTCGGAAATTGCGGAATATTGGACGAGAAGATGCTCTTAAGTTGCCTGAACGCTGCCCAGCCGAGTTGAATTCGTCGGCTGACCTCTTTTTCGAAATTTGATCTACTTAACTGGACTGCTTTGCCTAGGTAAACATAATGATCCACAACTGCGAGAATCGCATTCCCAACTAGGACCGGTACATGGGCATTAGACATAAATTTCGTCATGTCCATGTTCATTTGTAGACCCACTAGTTGACAACTACTTATTTATTCTTAAATTCCTTCGGAATCCATTGGAATTCAGGAATAAAAAGTATCGTATTTTAACATGAGAGAATGCTAAGGGATTCTCATGTTAAAATACAATACTAAAAAAATGAGCGAAGCGAAGTCGGTCTGTACGGAAAGATCTCTCTATATTTCACTTGGCTCATTTTTTTTTATTTTACTGAATGTAAAAAGAAAAATCAATCTTATTTTAATAACCCAAAACTCTTTCTAAAACGTGTGTGTGAATGATCGGTTATGCTATATTTGTAAATTTCCTTAAAAGGAAATCAATTTAACCAAATGGTTGTAATCAAATATAATCAAAAATGAATGAAAAACTTACAATTTACTTTACTAACACATTTATAATATTTAATAAATATTATTTGTACGGCACTTCAATGAATATAATCTCTGACCCTCCGTATTAGGAGCCGTCTACCGCAGTAATAGGCTCTGACCAAAATCATACCTCCGTATTAGAGAAAATCGACCCGACTATTTAAATATTTTTGTAAAATAAGAAATATCATGAAAAGAAACATAGACTCAGCAGTAATATATAATGTAAATTCCGCTTTTGACGATAACATTTTTTTGCACCTTTAAAAATACTTACAAATGCTTATTTTTGTTTCTTACTTTCAAATGTTGAGAAATACCTCCGTAATAGGTGCTTTTACCTTAGCAACATTATCTTGGACATATTATGCATTACTCAACTGCCAATCCTCAAGTGCCGACTGTGGTTTTTTATTAATGGTAGAAATGCTAATGTTCAACAATGTATATTAATTGATGAATATTAAGAGGCGAGGGTATTGACATCTATTGGCCTTACTTAAACATAGTGAACGTTACTTGAGAGAATATCGAGGAATGTCTTTTTGGGCCTAGGATTCAAAGCCATATATTTATGCTTCTATACGAGGAATTCAGCGGTGTACAATATTCATTTTCGTTTAATATTATTTAATTTTCTCATAATTCTGCATTTTTTCTATTCCGAGTGTTGACGAATTAGAATGCAAGGTGCAGTCACTTCTTCGTGTTCTTTAACGTAAGCAAATTCCATGACTACAAAAGAAGAAAACCTCGAAATAGAATCTTATGCCCACGCATTTGACTAGCTTGTTTTACTGGAGGCTCGAGCTAAGCCGTGAGACGCATAAAATCTGAGATGATGATGAATGCATAGATATTAGCTTGCCTGATTAAGTCTGTCGAAGATTACATCACACGCGGTTTGGTCTTCTCCGGCGCCAGTCAGAACCCTGTTTAATACATCTGGTACCCATAAATAGAGGCCATTTAATCTGAAATAGAAATAATTGCTTTTAAATGTAGCTGTATATAAAGATTAATCCTTGGTGTATCTAATTCTATTAGTTTTCATAGGTTTATATTATCTAGACGAAAATGTTTTTCAATAGGTACTCATGGTTACGGGAGTACCAATAAGTCGTCGTTTTAACAAAATCCTTAGGTACTTTCAGTTATACGTACGTTGTATTACATAACAATTTTTAGGCAATAATATTGGCTAGTAGAAAATTAAAATGTTGCGATACAAAAAATTCAGATTGTTTTTCGCTATTATATTATTAAGATTTATATTATATTATTAAGATTTATATATTTTTTTTTATTAAGTAATTTATATTAATTGAAATTTAAATTAAAGTTAACTTATTTTTAATATACTATTAACGAATCAGAACATGGCAACTCTAAGGAAAAGCCGATAATTATAGAGACACTAAGTTTCTGATGTTGAAAAAAAAACAAATAAATTATTTAATACTAAATGTGTATTTTAACTTTAGTCATGTGAATACAGACATTATAAAAAGGTTATAATAAGTCAATTAAAAATTAAATAATGTGCACCCGGAAATTATTTTAAAAAAACCTGTCGCACAATTAAAACTTATTTTATATATTTTTTTTATTTTTGTTGATGGACCATGAGTCCAGAGTTTTTTTTTTTTATTGCAATCGGTGGCAAACGAGCAAACAGTACACCTGATGGTAAGTGTTGCTGCCGCTCATGGACCTTTACAAGGCCGTTGCCTACCGCGAAGAAAGCGAAGGGAGTGTGAATGCGTGCATTGAGGCTCGGTGATACCAAGGGCACCACCAAAACCCTCCACACGCAATCACCCTCAGAAAGTTGGGCTTCCGGCTCTCTCGCTCACCGAACGAAGCGCAGTAACAAATTGCTACTACTCAAACGTCGATTTTCTGCGAGAGCATGGTACTGCCCCGGACGGACCGGCCCGCGGCTGTAGACAGATAACTGTCGACAGTGTGGTCCTACCACTCCTATAAAAAAAAAGAGTTGACAAACATACTTAATTTTTTGAGAGACAGTCCATATGGAGCCATGTTGAATGCCTGTATACATGTAAGGTACAATTTAAAGATATCATACCGGTTTACAGGTTCGCTGGCATTAAATAATGTATACAAACACTACTCCTTAGGCCTCTGGCCTACATTTCTGTCAGTAAATAAAGTATGTGGGAGGATGTGGGAGGTCTGGGTTCTTAGTCATTTATTCCATTAGTTTATTTCTTTAACAGTGATAGAGTATTGTCTTTTAAACTCTATAAGACTTACACGAAATTGTCAACTTTAAATTGATAATATAGACAGCGGTGGATCTACACTGGGGGCAGTCGGGGCTAGTGCCCAGGGCGGCAAACTTTTTAGGGTGGCAATTATGAGTCAAAATTATGAGTCACTTTTAGTTCCAAATTTATAATTGTTAGAAAACTAAATATTTATTTGTGTTTTTCGAATATATGACGTATAATAAAGTTTCTGCAATAAATTAGTGATTTTGATTTCGAAAAATAAAATATATAATAAAATATTCGAAAAATATTTAAGTAAACTTCCAGTATTGAGGCGGTTTTTTTCCGGTGCCCAGGAGCGGCATTAAGTTTAAATCCGGCCCTGAATATAGACGACAAATTCGTCTATAGTACGTACTATAGGTATTTTATCTACATACGTCTTTTAATCGTCTCAAAAGACGAGCTAATTGAGGGAGTTGGAGGCAATCATGTAGTTCCCTTCACGGATATATGTTGTACCTACTATAAAGAACTAAATGCATATGCGAATTGAAAATGCGACATCAAGAAAATCCGGTGACATTGATGTTAAAGGGACGTACCCACACTACGCGTCCTATGTTGTATAATTTTGGTCCTTCGGTGATCATCCGTTATCTATCTTCTATACAAATAAATAAAATTGAAACGTCTGTTTGATATGTCAAAATAGTGGACTTTTTTCATATTGACAGGGTTATTTGCACGATACCTATGCCTAAATAGTAGTTTAAAAACTTTTGTCTGTCTATCGGGTTTACCATATTGTTCCGGGTTCTTTAAAACGGCTGATAATATTTTGATAATATTTTATTACCAGGTAGCTGTCTATACTAGGCTATATTTTAAGCCGGTATTCCCACGGAAATGTGAACTACGCGGGTAAGGCGACTGAAATCGAAGCGAAGCAAGGGCGGGTTACTAGTATAAAATAAGACTAAATTTTGTTCAAGCGTAGTATTATTGAAGACCCCGTCCTTTCCATAAACAGATTACGTTCCCTATGTAGTTCCCCGTCTGGTTACGGATTAAGATTACAATGTGTCATCACCCCTTACATTTCCATGGAAGATAACCTGTTGCATGAACCGGCTTAGAGATCAGTAAGAGAATGGCCACTTTCTTGAGAAACTTATATGTGCGAACAAGAGCGAACAACGTTAGGCCGAGGGAGGGATAGAGAAGATTATTAATAATAGGTCTTTACCTATGTAATTGCCGTTCTGCAGTACTGGCTATTTCAAATGAAAATAATTTTTGTTTGGCTAAGAATTTTAATTTAAAATTAATTTTATTTTAAAACATGGAATTCATTTTCCAAAAGTAGTCATTTGTTTATTGATTAGTGTTACGTTTTCATCGCATTTCAATCTTTTTCGTTATCATGGATACGTTAAAAATTCGAGTAATTATGGAATATGAGTATCGTCGTGGCAACAACGCGGCACAAGCGGCACGCAACATCAGCTACGTTTACGGAGCTAACACTACAAACCAACGCACCGCCTGCTATTGGTTTGCTCGCTTCCGTTCTGGAAATTTCGACCTGAAAAATAAACCTCGCGGTCGTTCAAAGACTTTGGTCGACAATGACGAATTAAAGGCGATTGTGAAAGCCGATGATACACAATCTACGGCTGAATTAGCAGCAGCTTTCGACGTTATCGTCAAAACAATATTGGTCCATTTGCGTCAAATTGGCAAGGTAAGAAAGCTTGACAAATGGGTGCCCCACGAACTCAATGATCGCCAACGCGAAGTACGCGTCGAGACATGCCTTGCATTGCTCAACAGATACACAAATGAAGGAATTTTAAAACGCATTGTTACTTGCGATAAAAAATGGATTCTGTTTGATAACTGCAAGCACTCAGCAAGTTGGTTGGATCCTAGTTCAGCACCTAAACAATGCCCTAAACGAAAACTTACCCCTAGAAAAGTGATGGTCACTGTTTGGTGGTCTAGCGCCGGTGTGTTTCATCACAGCTTCTTACCAAACGGGGTGAGCATTACTGCAGATATGTACTGTGAAGAACTGAACACAATGATGGAGAAGCTGGCACATCTCCAACCAGCATTGGTCAATCGCTCGTCTCCGCTGCTCCTGCACGACAATGCGCGACCTCATAGTGCACAGCAGACGGTCTCTAAGTTGCAAGAACTGGGGTTGGAAGCTCTCCGTCATCCGCCATACTCACCAGACCTTGCGCTTACAGACTACTTCTTTTTCCAGAATTTGGATAACTTTTTGGCGGGAAAGAAATTCAATACCCGAGAGGCAGTACAAAATGCCTTTGAAGAATTTGTTGCCTCCCGTCCAGCTGATTTATTTAAGAAGGGCATCAATAAACTGCTGCTGCGTTGGCAAAGATGCATTGATTGCATGGGTGATGACTTCGATTAATACAAATAAAAAATACATGAAAAAAAATCGTTAAATTTTTTTCATACATAACGGCAATTTCATAGGTAAAGACCTAATATAATATGATAGATACTTACACTGAAAATATACCAAATAACAAAAAGCCATTGAGACTCAACCATTTTAAATACGGTGGTTTCAGTAAAGGCAAGCTTTGTTCTTTTAGAGAGGTGAAGAAATTTCCTTTCGTTCTGACGTCCGCTGGTGCAATTAATTGCTTTATCTGTAATTTACATATAAATTAATTTGAATTAGGCTAAACGATACTACTGAATAGAAACTGTAAAACTTGTTTTTTACATGTTAATATATATTTTAAAGTAGAAATTTTAAAGTCATTCTTTATTTTTTCAATTATTTTAAATTGCCGTAGCTATGAGTATTAACCTAAACTACTTTTATAATCATACATAAAACATATTTGTGAGTGGCTTGTTGAAATGATACTACTTTTGGCTAAATGATACTAGTTTTATTTAAAATGTGTATTTTAAATAAAACTACTTTATAGGTTTTATCGCGTTTGTATTTGATTTTTGATTGTCCGACGTTTCGAACACTGAACGCTGCAAAGTGTGGTCACGGGCGGACTAAGATGTCTTAGGTCCAATAAGTCATCGTTATTGCAGAATATTTATAATTATTTACCCGATACAGAAATTAATTATTAAATGTTGACCCACATTTTGATACAATTTTATTGTCAGTGTAAAAAGAAAATGATTCTATATGAAAAAATTATATTGTTTATGGTTAGTAATTATTTAACATTAAAATTAATAGTAATTATGTTTAAAAAACCTAACAATCTAGTATACTACCACCGGATCGAAACACGGCCACACTGAGAAAGATCCGGCAAGAAAACTCAGGTGACATGATGCTAAATTAATATTAATTTTGAAGGCGGCTTACTTTGTTACTAAGAGGTTTTAATTTATAATATTATCTTTAACTATTATTATTGTGGGTCAAAAGAACACAGAAACCTGCCTGCGCACGGCGACAGTTTAGGACCATAATCATACTTCTTTCTTTTTTGTTCTCATAGTCCCATCGAAATATGCTTTAATAATATACTCACTGGGAATTCTTCTGGTGATTTTTTCTTATTTTTCGCATATATAACTTGCAGTATTTCGAGCGCTTCTTCAAATTTCCCCTGGGAAACCAGATACTTAGGACTCTCAGGTCCAAAACATAATAAAATAGCACCTATTATAAATATTGTGGCGTAAACTAAAGATAGAAGACGCCAAGGTCTGAATATATACAAGCCGAAGTCTATCCGAAAATCCAATGGAAGTAGTGCCCATGCGAATACTGGAAATGGAAAAGTTACAATGAATTGTAGAAAAAATATCTCAAATGTTTGTAGTTGTTCGTAATTTAGGTACTGCTGCAAAAATTTAATAAACATATTAGCTACTAGATTGGCCTATTAATTAAGCCCGTTTTACAATTTAGCGCAATAAGGCATCCGTGTTGGGGCTAACGCCCTCTTTTTTTTTTTGGTAAAATATTTCAAATATGAAAATCTACTTTTTTAGCAAATGTCGTAAAAGATTATCAAATAACATAAGCAGAAAAATTATTGAAAGAAAAGGCAAATTACTAACCGAAAACCTAGTAAGTAGCATTTACTTGGCACCGACTTCATAATTTAACTAAATGTAAATACATCTGACTTTGTGTGAAGTAAATTTATTTTTTGCTTTTTAGTATACTGTTTGAAGTAGATTTATTTTTTGTTGAAATTATTTTATTTTATGATTTTAAGTGATGGGTAGACCAAGCAAGGATGCTTCTCAAATGAGGACGCGTCGGTTACTTGAGACGGAAAATTATAGACGAAAACGATTAGATAAAAAATTAAGAAAAGGCTAATAAGAAGAGAATAAATGAAACTGGCGTTTCATTCAGAAGCGCAAGAATAAGAATAGATTGTCGGCTATGAGAGCTTATATATCAAATAGATTAACTAACGAAAGTCAAGAAGATCATGACCATCGCTTTTATTTGATTCGTGAGCGATTGAAATCGAATAAACCCGTGCTCACCAGCTCAGTTTGATTTATTCAATGCTGTAAATCGTTGAGGAATTCCCCTAACTATCTATGGTCTCCATAACAGATCTACTGCAGACCTTCATTATAACACATATGAGTGCAAAGTTCTCATTAATATAAATGAATTAAGTCCAAGCACAAAGTAGATACTTTAAACCGTTGAGAAGTTCACTAAACTGTCCTTCGTCTTCATCATCGGATCCCTAATGACAGTCACAACCTATCTAGATGTAAAGTTCTTGTCAATACAGATTAATCAAGCTCAAACATAAGTTAGCTGCTGTGAATCGTTGAAGAGTTTCTGGGATTGTATATCGGCTCCATCATTAGATATCTATCGACCTTTATTAAATTGTAGTGCTTTAATAAAATACTTAATGAAAAAACTTAGAAACGCACTAGTCGCCCCTACGATGTTTGAAAGTTCCCCTTGATTTCCCTGGTCTGCCATCATCACTCAACTCTGGTTTCCTTATCATGGAACCACCTTTGAAATATCTTCTTTTCAACAAAAAAAGAATCATCACAAGGTTTCCCGTGTAATCATCATCGTTAAAGTAAACGTATTGTTGCAACAACGGAAGCCATCTACCCCCTATCTCTTTACCGTTAAGAAATTGTATCTTCCATCATCAGCTCTGCAACGAGATGATGACTACCAGGTGCAAATACCGAAATAGCTTTACGAAGTATAAGAAACACGTTAAAATTGCCTATAAAATTTTAAGAATTCCACCAATTTCTCAAGGATACTATCATCAGATCCTGACTTGTTGACTATGGGACCACCTAGAAAGTATACCCTATCAAACAAAAAAAGAATTTTGCAAATCGGTCCAGGCGTCTTTGAGTAATCGGTGAACATACATAAAAAAAAATATGCCGACGAATTGAGAATCTCCTCCTGTTTTGAAGTCGGTTAAAAAGAAAAATCACTGATAGAAAACGAAAGTTTGACACTTAAAAAATGCTAATGGATCTACCCTACGCGGTATATTTAGAGGAATTTCCGTCCTTCCTTCCTAGCGTCAGGTAGGCTCGATCCTAACAATATATGACATATATGAGCTGAGAAGAAGTAAAGAAAGGTCATAATCACGGACTAAAAAGGAATTTAGTGCGATCTCTGATAAAGAAGAGTAAATTTTCCGTGCCTATCTTGGCATGTAAACTGATAACGAAACGATTATAAGATTAAGGCTGCAATAAATTTTATTTTTATAGCATGGTATATTATTACGATAATATAATTATATGTATTAATTGTAATGTACTCACGAGGCACTAGGGCTGATCCTGATATCTGCATGGCATTTGTTACAGAAAGCACCAAGTCCCTGTATTTTCCTGGCAGGATCTCACCTATGTATGTATAAGGCACTGCAGCCGGACATGCTATGCTGTCAAGAAAGGGAGTTGTTATATTCATTGTAATTGTTATACATAATTCTTGTTCTGATTTCAGAAATTTGAAAATAAATTGCTTTAACTAAACTAATGACAGAATCCCTGAAGAACCTTGGTACCAATCTCAACTGTCTCAACAGAATGATGATTACGTAGTTAGGTAGATCCAATATCGAAAAAGATATCAGATGCCGACACCAACTCGGCTGAGCAGAGTTTGGAGGATCTTCTCGTCAATTATCCTCCAGAGTCTGTATATATAAAATAGCTGTGTGGTAGCGACTTCGAATACTACCAACCCTTGCTTTGCTCGTGGGTATCGTAAAAGACGACTAGGAGCCCTAGATTGACCCGGACCAACTCCATCTGGTACCATTTGGGTCAATGATTACATTCCCAAGGAGAGTTGACGTCAGGCAGGCGGCCGGTTATAAAAGTCATTGCCGAAACTTTTTGCAATATGTCAAAACAGATGACATATTGCGTCGACCCCAAGTAATCGGGATAAGAGCAAGATGATGATGAGTCTGTATATATAAAATATAAACGTTGTTTCGTAACGTTGGCCTCAGAACTAGGCTCAAAAGTCGTTCAGTATTCTATGGCGTAGGCTATGCTGGGGATTCGTCTGAGAGATAGGAGCCCAAATATTTGCACATAGAAGTAGCAAAGAACAGTGCAAATCGCTAGATGAACCGATAATCGATGGGCAAAAAAGATCGTCGAATGGGTACCACGTAACAGAAGACGCAGTGTGAGACGTCACCCCACCAAGTGGACCGACGACTTGTAAAACTCGCTGAGAGTCTTTGTGGCCATCTATGGGGGAGTCTTATATAGACGACAAAAGTCTGAATGATTTTGATACGAATATATCGTTATCAAGGGAGTCATTATCTCTATGGTGATAGTATAATTAAAAACATTTCATGGCCTTTGTTTCTACGTGTGATGTACAAGATGCTTAAAAGAGTAATGATCGTTTTCATTGAACAATTCCTAATTTTTGTAACACTTAAGTAAAAATTTTTTTAGATACCACTTAAGAATTAAAAATAGGAGCATTAATGATAACTGGCACCACTGCCTTTCCTTTTTAATACAAAAAGCATATTTTGATGGTGAAGTTTTTCAGATTTCTGGCTAGCATTGCAGAGCATCTGCTAAGAGACCATGGCGTTTGTTTCATCTATCTATTCTGCACAAGGCATACCACAATGGGTCTTGATTACCAAGCGCTATCTAATTTGGAAAGCAGTTATGCGTGTGTAAAAACCCAAACTATTAAACAATAAACAAGACCAGTCATATATTTTATGGTATCCATATAAAATAATCAGTTATACAGATATATAGATAGCGACTTACCAAAGTGACGTGAGAAATTTGCAAAGTGCAAAGGTTATTAAATTTGGCATAAATGCGGACAATATGCAGAAGCCACCGGCAATAAGAGAGCTGTATATAAGTGCTTTCTTCCGACCTTGAGTGTCCACCAAATATCCCCAAGGGAAGGATGTTATAACAATGCCTGAAAGTGAATATAGTCTTCAATCTCTTCATTCATGCTATTATTAACCTATTATTAAGAAATAGAGGGATCAATTAACACAATCTGCACATAGATTTAATTACGGTCTCTTTAAATAAACTTTATGATTGATCTATCTTCAGTTATCGGAATCTATGCGTGTTCAAACTTTGCGTTTTAAAATCATAAATAATGGCTGCTGTAGATATTAGTTTCAATGGATAATAAGATAGTTTGGACAGTTAATACTATCGCCTGTAGCTTATTCGCTTATACTATTTATTATTATGTATGCTCTGTATGGTGACGGAGTAAGAATCGGATATACGAAAAGAAAAAATATCCAAAAAAAACCGGCTAAGAGCATGGTTGTCTGTAAAGTCGCTTTACGGACGACAGTTTAACGTGACAACGTCATAACAAAACATTGATGAAATGACTGCATACTTTTATGAATAAAATTGAAACATTTTATTGAATTATCATTATTCTGTATGGATACAAAGAAGGAGTGAAATGAAATCTACAATTTAATTGATAAACATTTTACAATTATAATACGATTATCTTATTAATAAACCGTATTATAATATGTAACATCAATCAGCGCAACGGGACAATGAGCGTAACGGGACAATGAGCGCAACGGGACTTTTTCGTGCATGTAGCCAGCGTTCATCGATTTATTAGACGTTGTCACGTCAAAACGTAACCGAATCCAGTATAACAGTTTTGAATAATTTCGGATAGGCTTGGTGTTCTTATGCGGCAAGTTACGACAGGTTTTCTACTAACGAGGCGAACTGACAGCCTAAACGTAAGCTTTGCTAAAAATAATAATAAAATGATGGCCACATAATGATGTCTGATGTTAACGCGAGTATTAAATAAAACTACAAATTTTATCGCTTTTGTATTTGATTTTTGATTGATCGACGTTTTGAACACTTTGCAGCGTTCATGGTCTTCTTTCGGATTTTTCTCAGTGTAGCCGTGTTCCGATCCGGTGGTAGTATATTAGATTGTTAGGTTTTTAAAAAATAATCTTTGCAATTGAAACTATCCGAAACTTTCGCAAAATCCAAAATACACATATCATCATCATATCTGTATCCAGAAGAAGAACCCTTCATTTCATATCCATAACATCCTTAGCTGTGTAAACAATATATATTTTTTTATTACTGTTGGTGACAGACGAGCAAACAGCATGCCTGATGAATTTGTATGATTTATAGATTACTAGAAAATGCCGTGTAGTTCCCGCTCCTGTAGGAATACGGAGATAAAATAAATATATCATATGTTACTCGCTGATAATGTTGCTTCCTAAATTCATTAGTGGAAGAATTTTAAAAATTGGTTTTATAGTTTACGTTTGAAAATATAACAAACAAATAAACTTACTTTCGCATTTATAATATGTTTTAAATTTATGTCAATGTACGTTTGAAAATTCTTATTCAATTCAGTAAATATTTACTTCTTAGTGTGGTAGTTATCTTTATGAAAAAATTATAGAGATAACAATAAAATATTCGATAAGGGATTCAATAGTCACATTACAAAGGCCGCTGGAGACAAACAGCGTTGTGGAAATGTGGACTCACGTGATTTATTACTACATCAAACTGAGTAGCGATGCTTTTACTCGCTTGCGGGTGGGACCACAGCTTTTACGTATCCCCCTCTTTTTTTTTTGGGGGTGGGTTACAGTCGTCGCACTCCTCGTACCACTCCGTCAGGGGCGACAGAGGGGCGTAAGCACGCATACCCGTAACCTACCCGTGACACGTCGCCTTTGTCGTTGGGCCGACCACCGGAGCTAGGTGACTTGTCGTTAGCGGTCGGCCCGACGGAATACCCCCTTGAGGGGTACCCTCCCATCAACCAACGTCCCCCCTCGGGGAGGATGTCGGTCTTTCCTCACGCGGTCGGCCTCTTGATGGGTGACGGGCTAATTCCCCGGTCCAGTCACCCGCGGCCTCGGCTAGGGCGGCATCAGGCGCAGGTAATCGCGCCTGCGCTGCCCCAGCCGCGGACGGGCGGTCACGTCGTCAAGAAGACGCTCCTCGCGCACCCGCTCCACTGCCTCCTTTCGCAAGACTACTGCCTCGCAGTAGGCTGCGACCGCGTCCCAGTTCCCGCAGCGTCAAGTCGGCACCGATGATTGCGACGAGTTCACGACGCTGCTCTACCCAAGCGTCACAAACCTCGAGCGTATGCTGCGCCGTGTCCTCGTCGCATTAGGTATCCCCCTGCGAGGGAGAAAAAAACTATCTTTCTCTTTTAACTTTCTTTCAATCAATTATTTGACATTTACATAAATTGCGCAATGCGTTTTGTAGATAGACCATATAATAGGTAATTCAGGTCACTTTATTTAACACGGGTTGAGAGCCCTCAGCGCTCACCCACCAGTCCAGGTAAAGTTGTCACAGCCATCTGAGGTTAACAACTAAGTCACACAAAAAAAAAACTTTATTTAACCTCACGACAGGAAATTTAATACTTATAATATATACCATAGTATGTGCATACTCCTTACAGTAAATAACTTTTGTTAGTGGAGTTTAATGCCAAGGCAGGTAAGTACAACTTTATTTTTTCAACAACAAATGAAATGATTGTTTAATTGCGTTAGGTACTCATTGTAGGAATGCTCGTAATCTATAGAGTAATAAATTCTTAATTGTAAGTAATGTGACCATATTTTTTTACGTCAAAAAGGACGCTTGAATAATAATTCCGTTATATTTTTGACACAACGGGTCACTTTTTTAAATAAAAATATGAAATTAAAAGCTAAAAAATTCAGAAAACGTGAATGGTCTTGCAGAAATTGGTAAAATTGGACTTAAAACACAAAAAAAAATAAAAGACGTTCCTATCAGTTTCACAGGTGATTGCAAAAATTGGGACATATTTGTTCGGCTGAAAACAACGGGACGGCCTGTCTGTCAAACGGGACTGTCCCATTAAAAACGGGACGTATGGTCATATTAACTATGAATTGATAAAATCTGTAAAATAAGGAAATGGTTTGAAAATCCTACTGAATGACTGTATAGTTAAATGATTATATCAAGTTTATTACTTTATCGACTCTATTATTCTATCAAGTTTGTTTTGTTCGTTTTCCTTTGCGTGGTGACGGAGTAAGAATACAATGTCACCTTCTGCCCTTCCCGTTGGATCATAAAGATTCGACGTAAAACCAGTCTGGGCAGTGTTGTATATGTTACCGACATGATGTTATAGACAATAATATATCAGCTAGACCCACTTGACTCCCTGCAAAGACGGGCTGTTCGAATCGTCGGGGATCCCAATCTTACGGACAGATTGGAGTCGCTGGAGCAGCGGAGAGACTTTGGGTCACTCTGTGTACTCTACCGACTCTTTCACGGGGAGTGCTCCGAGGAACTGTTTGACTTGGTACCACCGTCACCATTCTACCAACGTACCACTCGACATCGCAGCAGGGTTCATCCATTTCACCTGGAAACGTTATGGTCTTCAACTGTACGTTTCCAGCGATCATTTCTCCCACGTACGTGCAAGCTCTGGAATGAACTACCTGCTGCTGTGTTTCCCGAGCGCTATGACATGTCCTTCTTTAAACGAGGTTTAAGAAGAGTATTTCCTTCACGGTAGGCAGCGGCCTGGCTGTGCCCCTGGTATTGCAATGGTCCATGTGCAGCAGTTTCACTTACCATCAGGTGTGCTGCTTGCTCGTTTGCCACCGTTGGCAATAAAAAAAAAAAAAAAAAAGACAATAATATCGACCAACAATGAACGAACGTTACAAATATCGATATTCAAAAAGCTTATAAAGGGTTGAGAGCCCTCAGCGCTCACCCACCAGTCCGGGTAAAGTTGTCACAGCCATCTGAGGCTAACAACTAAGTCACACAAAAAAAAAAAAAAAAATGCTACGGTATTCAGTCGTTCGCTAGACATCGATCACGCACGTCGTTGAAAAAGCATCACTTGTAATATGTAGTAATTTACTTCATTTTTTTTTTTGTTTTTTTTTTTTGGGGTGGGTTACGGTCGGCGCACTTCTCGCTCTACTCCATCCGGGGCGACAGAGGGGAGTAAGCACGCATACGACCACCGGTATAGAGTTCCTTGACGTCAGTGGTCGGCCCGACGGAATACCCCGAGGAAGTACCCTCTCCTGTCGACGTCCCCTACTGGGACGCCGATCGCCGTCGCGAGGCCTCTAACCTCTAACCGTAGGTCGTAACCTCTCTGCGGGTGACCGTACTAAATCCCCGGTCCGGTAACCTGCAGCCTTTACAAGGGCAGCATAAGGCGCAGGTACTCGCGCCTGCGTCGCCCAGTCGCCGGCGGAGGACCGTGTCCGCGTGGAGTCTTTCCTCCCGCACACGGTCCGCCGCCTCCTTCCGCGAGATGACAGCCTCAATTTGCTTCATCTAGAGTAGACATAGATAGAGCGTATAACAACGTCCTAGTTTTAATAACTACAGTAGAACCTCGATAAGATAAAGACCAAGGAAAACGTTAAATTATTCGAGTTATCAAGGTTTTACTTACTGAGGGTTTAAGTTAAGGAGTTTTTAATAGTTTATATTTTTACTTACAGAGGTTCGTTTATGAGCTTTGTTTTGTACTTACAGAGATAGACGAGCTAGGTTAAATGTAAATTAAACTTTGAAATGTTAATATGTATGTACAATTACATACGTACTTTATTTTACATTTAAACGTACATTTATTTAGGTATTGTACATAAAAAAGGCGGTATTTTTTTTATTTCAAACTGTACTCACTTTCTACATCAATTTTATTTTTAATTTTAAATAAAGAAGATACAATATTGAACGAAGTCTAAAAGCTACTGATACATAAAAATAAGTTACTGTACCTACTTAGACTTTAGTGTATTGTTTACATATAAAGCCATTTCGCAAACAGGTGTAGGCAATAACAATGGTCTACAGGGAATCTTTTTTTGTTGCACGTTAATTTAAAACGACTTATTGATAGATTATTGAAGTTACAAAGGTCGTTACAATCGTCATCATTACAATTTTGAGTTACTAAGGTGCGATGCCCAAATTATTCGTTTAAGTTATAGAAGGTTCGTATTTTTTAAGTAAAAGAGGCTTTGGACTTCGAGGGGAAGGGAACACAATATTTTATGAATTTATAGAGGTTTTTAGGTTGTCGAGGTTTAAGTTATCAAGGTTCTATTGTATTAGCAAATTCCCGAGTTTCACCCCCCATAGTGCCCGTCAGCATAGTCCCGTTTCCATGGGATAAAATATAGCTTATGTCACTCGCTGATAATGTAGCGTCTATTATTGAAGGAGTTTTTAAGAACGGACAAATCCCCCCGGTTTCATCCACACAGTTCCCGTACCCGTAGAAATACTAGAATAAAATATTGTCTTTGTTACTCTTCAATAATGTCGCCTTCCATTTGTAAAAGAATTTTAAAACCGGTTTAGTGGTTTAGGCGTGAAAACATAACAAACAAACACAAACTATCTTTTTTTTTAATATTAGTACCTATATATGTTTTTAATTTCTCAATAGAAGGGAAATTCATCTGGTAAGTATATTACGATACCTAAATTAGCCTCACTATATGAAAATCGTTGTCTGTCAACAATCCATGTTTCAGTCATATCCCACTCAAACCGCTCTAGGCGGTAGAAGTGTCCCTTCTGCAGACAGAGTAAGAATACAATTCACCATCGCTTCTCTTAGCCCTGTGTGTCGTATAAGATGACTAAGAGATAAAATATGTATATAACATCTAGAAAAGACAAGGAAAACTCGAAACAAAATCCTATGGCAGCACCTCGTCCCGTGCATAGGGACGTATATCAACCGAAACGAGGTTGATGGCGAAACTTTTAAAATTTCTCTTATACAATTTTCAACATGAATTTGCCTATATGAACTGTGATAATGATAACAAAAAAACCAGCTGTTATAAAATTATATGTTATTTAGTAATCTATATTACTGTTATAAACTCGAACAGTTTGTTTGTTTGTACACGCTAATCGTAAGAACTACCGGCTTGATTTAAAAAAAAAATCATTTCGTTATAGATATATAGATATATAGATATAAACCATAACACAGGATTAGCCCATATCAGTAATGTCGCCATAATATAAAAATACAATTGCTGTGATTAATTATTAATATATAAATTAACCTTAGAGTTCTAGGGTTTTACTTTGTAGAATTTTTTTACAGTCTGGCTGCAACCCGTTGAAACCTCTAAGAGGATTTAATTCATTTTCAAATCGGTAGTTGGCAAATCCGTATGAAGTCTCAGACTGTGAGGAAAGACCGACGTCCTCCCCGAGGAGGGGACGTCGGTCGATGGGAGGGTACACCAAATAGGCCATGGATGCACAGACCGCGGCCCGCATGCGGCCCGCCGGTCGAATACTGGTGGCCCGCCGACAGCAAAAATAATACTCTCGTACATTCGAAAAATATTGAATTCTATTCCAGATTATCAATTCTTTATTGTCTTTAATTACCTATACTTCTGCCGGCCCGCCATCAGTTCATGATTTGCCCGAGTGGCCCCTAGTCTTAATAAGTCTGTGCATCCCTGAAATAGGGGTTATTCCTTCGGGCCAACCACTGACGTCAAGTCACTCTGCTCCGGTGGTCGCCCCAACGACGAAGGCGACGTGCATCACGGGTGGGTTGCGGGTGTGCGTGCTTACGGCCCTCTGTCCGCCCCGGAGGGAGTAGTGCGAGGAGTGCGCCGACCGCAACCCACCCCCTTATCGCAATATTAAATCATCATCATCTCAGCCTATTTGGTAAGGAAGGGGAATTGAACTATTATTCCACGCTGGTCAGACGTGTTGGAATAGGGTTTTGTTTCGAGGTTTCCTTCTCTTGCACAAATGTTATATGCTTATTATATCCCTTAGTCATCTTTTACGATATCCACGGGCAAGAGAAGGAAGTGAATTGTATTCTTACTCCGTCACCATACGGAAATAATTAGGATTAATTATTAATTAATTAGGATTATTATAATAACTTCCGGGTGGTGACGGAGTGAGAATACAATTCAACACCCCCTCACTTGCCCGTGGGTGTCGTAAAAGATAACTAAGGGGTTAAATATGCATATAACATCTATGCAAGAAAAGGAAAATTTGAAATGAAACTCTATACCAACACGCCTGATCAGCGTGGTAGAGTAGGTCAATTTCCCTCGTATTGTGGAGAAGGCTCGAGCCCAATAGTGGGACATATAGGAGCTGAAATGTTGAATGATGACTATAATAAGTATTATAACCATTGAAGGCTTTTATTTAATTTTTTGGGGTGGGCTGAGGCCAGCGCACCCGTCTCCCAGCTCCGTCCGGGGCAACAGAGGGGCGTCGCGCGCGGCCCTGTAACCCACCCGTGACACGTAACCTTCGTCGTTGGGTCAATCACCGACGGAATACCCCTTGAGGAGTACCCTCTCCTCGACCGTCGTCGCCCCGCTGTTCGGGGACGTCAGTCGTCGTCGCGGGGTCGGCCTCTCGGCGGGTGACGGACTAACTCCTCGGTCTAGAAGCATTGAACTTTGAAGGCTAAAATCAAGTCAAACTGCTGTGGATTCGCACCATTTTGGGATACTCGGAGAGCTCGTTTTTATAATGGTTTACTTTGTCATAGTTGAAGAGTTCATTTTTATCGCGTTTGTATTTGATTTTTGATTGCCCGACGTTTCAAACACCTTATAGCGTTCATGATCACGGGCGGACTGACAGTCCTGAAATCCGTAAAACAATTTTATTTACAATGTGTAATACTCGTGTAAATATCAGAAATGCTTACTAAACCATTTGTCACGTACGGATCTCTTTTGAAATTGTATAAATCTTCGCTAGAAGACATAAACCAATCAACAGCTATCCATTGTAAGTTACGCTATGAAAAGTGGTACGGGTATATGATTCAAATCAGCACATATTCTTAAGTTTTTCTTCCGTTTTCCTTCCCTTGCATAGATGTTATATGCTTATCTTAATCCTTCAGTCCTCTTTTATGACACTCAAGAGCAAGAAAAGAGGTAGTGAATTATATTCTTAAGCCGTCACTACACGGAAAAAGAAGATCTCATCAACATGAAAAGTTTATCAACGTTCTCCTAATAAGCGCATGCTGCATTTCACTTAGTATTAAACTCGCTCCGCTTAGAATCGTACTCTGATCGAAAAAAATATACTGATCTGGAAATCGTTACTTGGATTGATATTGTTTCATATTAACGTTTATAACAGACTTTTATAAATTCTTGTCATTCAGAATGCATAGAATGACTACTGAAATTCATAGCTGCGATCTCATTAAGGCATCACTGGAAGAATGGATAGTAACATTCTCCTGAGTAACTTTTAACATTTATTGAGATTGCTTTTGGAGATGTTTATGTCCAAGAACGAATATCGGTAGTCTTTTTTTTTTTTTTTTTTGTGGGTGGGCTGCGGTCGGCGCGCCTCCGCACTACTCCGTCCGGGGCGACAGAGAGGCTTAAGCACGCAACTCCCGCAACCCACCCGAAAACCACGTCGCCTTCGTCGTTGGGCCGACCACCGGAGCAGGGTTACTTGACATCAGTGGTCGGCCCGACGGAATACTCCCTATTGGGGTACCCTCCCATCGACCGACGTCCCCCCCTCGGGGAGGACGTCGGTCTTTCCTCACGCGGTCGGCCTCTCGGCGGGTGACGGACTAATCCCCGGTCACGTCACCCGCGGCCTCGGCTAGGGCGGTATGAGGCGCAGGTAGTTGCACCTACGCCGCCCCAGTCGCCGGCGGCGGCTCTCCTCATCGAGGCTGCGCTCCTCGCGCAGGCGATCCGCCGCCTCCTCCCGCGAGATCACTGTCCCGCAGAAGGCTGCGACCGCGTCCCAATTCCGGACGCTGTCGACCATCGCCCTAGCGATAGCCGGCAGCGTCAGGTCCGTACCGATGATTGCGACGAGTTCACAGCGCTGCACTGCCCAAGCCGCGCAGGCCTCGAGCGTATGGCGCGCCGTGTCCTCGTCGCAATCGCAGTGGTGGCAGGACGGTGTACTCTCCCTCCTAACGACCCTGTGCAGGTATTTGGTGAAGCACCCATGCCCCGTCAAAACCTGCACCAGTCGGAAGGAGAGCACCCCGTGCCGCCTTTCCAACCACTGCATCAGCACCGGCCGGAAGGCCTCCACGGTTCGCACCCCGAACCGAGGCCTCTCCAGCCGGACTGCCCAACGGGCAATGATGTCTCGGCGGGCGTCGACGCGCCAGGCGGTGAGCTCCCTTAACGAGATCACATCGCCCTCCACTCGCACCCCCGTCACCCGCCGATACAATCCGGCGAATATCGGTAGTCTAATAGATGTTTAGTTTGTGTATGCACTCACAAATTCACATTGTTTTATTTTAACGCTTTTTAACGAACGATGAGAACACTTGTATGACTACCTGTTGTAGGTACTCTGACCGCTGATTTTTTTTCATAGCATTTTCATTTTATGATAAAAAACTTAAATGAAAATCTTTAATAAATCAGAAAATTGATATTAATCATTTTAAATAACATATATGTAGTAAGGCTATAAAGACGGTTCTTATCTAATTATTAGTCTTGTTTTTCTTCAAACGCATAATGCATTAGATAATTCTTGTTATTTCTATTAGATTTATGAAAATATCATAGATACGCTTTGTTATCTTCATTTGTTGATTTAATTTATAATATGCTGTAACTACGGTATATCTTCTGTAAACTAATTTGGTTTCCGTACTATTGTTTAGGTGTTATTCGTTTTCCTTATTGCAGTTATAAAATATTGAAAGGTATGTTATTACCTTGGCTACTTTTAAACATATTCGAAAGTAATAATTTTTTTAAGGCGTTTTATTTAATTAAAATTAGTTTTATCCGTTAACGGAAGGCTTATCCGTTATCAGGTGGCCTATATATAAATATTTGCTTACTGTATGCAAGACCACCGCCTCGCAGAAGGCGATGACCGCGTCTCAATTCCTGTCAACCCTAACTATGGTCGGCAGCTTCAGGCTGTTTTTGCGAGGCATTCACGGTGCTGCCCTGTCCACGCAGGACATACCTCGAGCGTGTGTTGCGCTGCCCGTGTCCTCTTTACAATCGCAAGCAATCGGTGGCAGGATGGTGTACTCTTCCTTTTCACGATTGTTTGTAAGTATTTAGCGAAGCAACTGTGCTCAGTCAAGAGATGCACCAATCGGAAAGAAAGCACCCGGTGCTGTCGAGCCAATCGGTGCATCAGCGCTGGCCGGAAGATCTCAGTCAACTGAGGCAGACTGAGTCGTCCCCCACCCGCGTCTTTGATACCCGCTGATAAAGTACGCGCGGGCAACTACGCTTCCAAGTCCCAGCCAACAGGCACGCGACTTTTGTCACCACCGTGCGGTATCTGCGTATGACCCTGACCGCCATGGCCCTCTGGGGTCGTCATTATGGAGCCCGCCCACACCCACCGGTGCGCCGTACGGGGCCATAGACCGAACCGCCTGCGCCTACCAGCACAGCCGTTTATGAGTTCTTATTTTTCTCTTAAACCTACACACAATTATTTTATTTTTCTCTTTAACCTATAAACACCGAATCGAGGCCTTTGCAGCTAGTCTGCTTATCAGGCAATGACGTCTCCGGTGACTGACTAGAGTTACCTACCAGTAAAAATCTCGTCAAAATACAGACAGACAAAATTTTGCAAATTTTATTATCATTTTACGCGCCGTATAATACGTTCATATGCTTTTAATAAAAAGCAACTATAATTTCGACATTACGGACACCTTAATGTTATTATATATATATACAAATATAGATGATAACCATGTTAGCTGAAAGCGATTAATAAATATATCTTCTATTTTAAAATTTATTTTCCGTCGTGCATCAAATGGTTAATTACCTTAATCTTAATTAACATATAAATCAATCCACTCCTTAAAAATCTTATCAAATTTGTCAAATTAATAATAAATTATTACACGACCGATTGTGCAAATGATAGCTATCTTTATTATGTGCTATCAAACTTTGCTGTGATTAACGTGATATATGTCCGCCCTAAATTTTAAAATGTACATATATAAGAACGACTATAATATTTATTAAAAATATGAACGAATAGATAATTAACGTATCATTGCAGATCTATAGATAAGAGGGAGTTATTGTTTTATCTACAGAAAAGTTATGTTACCACTTAAAAACGTCCAATTTTTATTATTTTGAATTCAAATTTCAACGTTTATTATATTAGAAACTTGATTGCCCGCCATGACACATACATTTTTCGAAGTTATCGTTAAATCACAGTAATGGAACGGGTTGAAAATAATTTTTTTTTGTTTAAATTATTACACTTGACTATCATCTACTATCATCATCACAGCTCATATACGTCCCACTATTGCCTCGAGCGTCTTCCTTATTGGGAGAGAAATTAACCTACTATACCACGTTGGTCAGCCGGGTTGGTATAGGGTTTTATTTCGAGTTTTTCTTCCCTTGCATAGATGTTATATGCAAAAGATTTTTTCCTTTCCGTAGTCACCTTTTACGACACCCACGGGCAAGAGAGGGGGTGGTGAATTGTATTCTTACTCTGTCATCACACGGACGAGTACCTACTATATTAGGGTACAAATACAGTACAGTACATTACAGTACAAATACAAAAAAAATATAATTGTAAAGAAGCTTCACATCTGACTTCAGATGTGGTCAAAAAAGTACAATGTGGTCATCATTCAGCGTCGGTTATTGTTTGCTGGGTTTGATTGGCTTGTTAAAGAGACATAAAGTTTCATTTTAGTGGAAAAAAGGGACAACTTCAGCCAAAGTGCATCAAGAGACTGTCATATATTTTGATGTGAAATCTGCATCTGGTCACAAAACTACAGCTTGGTTCGAAGTCAACGTTCTAGACTTTATAAGAGCTTAAGACTGGTCCCATCTATTACAGATCTAAACTCCTTGAACTTCTTTTATCTATCCATCTAATCTTTGCATGAATACTAAAATATGTATTTGACATTAAATGGAGGCAATTTTTATTATGTATAGCTACTCTGTATAACAATTTTAGAAGACTTGACCTGCTTCAAATGATACGCAAACATCGAGCTACGTGAGAAAACTCTAGAACAAACAGTAATTAAAGTTCTTGTGGAAACAGTGCATAAATATATGAATTCTTGGCCAGACTGCTTAAAGACCTGGACTCGAGCTCAGCATTGGGGCGTATATGAGCTGTGATGATAATGACTTTTAAATAGAATATCTGCATATAAATCTTACCTATGTATGGTATAGAAGCGATGAAACCTCTTTGACTGTCAGTCATATTCAGATCGCACATAGCGGCTGGGAGTACGAAGGAGTATCCCACTGGTTCAACAATAGCTGCAATGAGAAACAACGCCAGTACCAGGCAGTATTTTATGTTGTACCATCCAATACCTGAAATTTAATTTAATTAAGTTTTTTTTTTTAATTTAAGTAACTTTAATTAAGCTCACTTTATTATCATATTACGTGGATTATTCATGAAAAGCCTAAGTGTATTTCGTGGCCATTTCTCCGTAGGAGTAGAAGGGATGTAATATGGCAGCGAATTCAAAGAATTGGTGCTGGTGGACAACGAATGCCGACGGGCAGCTGATACGGTAATTCTGAGGACGCATACCGCCACGTTCGACATCTCGGAAGGTACAGCCGGGGACCAGGGGTGGCCAACGGCCAGTTGTGGCTAAAAATGTAAAGAACTTATGCTATTAGTTACCAACTGTTGGTCGTAGCATCTTGTCTTACACTGTTACACTTAAAACTCTAATAAATGGGTAATTACAAGGTCGCATGGGTTTTAAGGAAAAACTTTTGGATCTAACCAATTTGGTTAACCCTGGTCTAGACCATATTCTGATACAATAATAGAAAAGAAGTAAAACACAGCCATATTTTACCAAGTAACTTTTGATCTCACATAATTGGGTACCAAAGGCATTTTCTTTAGGCCTCTTCCCGACAAGAGAAAGCCGCTTAATATAACACGCTGTACAAATGGTTTGATAAATAATTTAAGTTTTCCTTCTCTTGCATTTGTTTGTTTCTTACTTCCATTTCTTAATCGAGTATTAAGGGGAAGAAAACGATTGTTACTAGATATTGTATTCTTACTCTGTCACCACACGCATAACCTTCAGTAAATATTTGACAAATTAATTTTCTAATCGTATTATGCACTTAAACAACTAGCAAATTTACTTATTACTATTTAATATTGTAAATAAAACTACTTTACGTATTTTATCGCGTTTATATTCGATTTATAATTAGTTAGTATTCGATTGCCCAGCGTTTCGAACACTTTACAGCATTCTTGATCACGGACGGATTAAGATGTCTGACGTGCAAACAAGTCAAAGTTATTATAGATTTTATAAAAGTAAACATAACGTAAACATCAGAAATCATTGCTATTTAATAATAAGATTAATAAGTCATTGCATCTGGATGAGACTAAATGCTTTAAGCAATATCTATATATATATATGCCCAAACCGATTGACTACTATCAAAACTAGTGTTGCATTATTTTTAGATATTTAATATCATCCGACTCGCCAGAATGACAGAATGATATATTTTCAAAAATGTGAATATACCGTATTAACGGTACGCTTTAAAATGACGAATAAAAAATAAATACTTCCTTGTAATAATTCTTTTTCATATTATCATTTCGATAAATAAATTTACATTTAAATTGTGGCGTATTTAGTATCTTTTTGTGTCACTTGCGTGCGAACTCGTTTTGTTTTTATGGGGGGATTGTTTACAACGTTGTTTCGAAGGGCAAATAATAATTGTAACAATGCAATATTACTGCATATTAAAAATGCATAAAAAATTACTCTTTATCCTGATTTGGTACACTCCGCTTGGTGACGGATTTAAAAAAATCATAATATTATTTATTATTAGTCGTAAAACGCAAGGTGCACTAGGAGAGTGGGCGGCAGCGCTTTCCTGTAAACCACATAATTACGGAATCGCCAACCTACCGTTCGTTATCAACTTTGTTAGTTAGTAAATAAATGTTATCGCAAACCTTTCTTAGAACTTGTTTAAGAGCAACAAACCCACTTATACATTCGATCAGTTTATCATTCATGCCGACTTAATTTACGCTTATCACCATATTTTGGCTCACAATATTTATAAATAGAGTTTGGCCTATGCCATATGATGATAATTAAATATTTCAATGAATATTGTAAATACTAGCTGAGTTTTTTTTACAATTACAAATAGTGGTAGGACCACACTATTGACAGTTGTCCGGTCCGTCCGGGGTAGTACCACATTCTCGCAGAAAATCGAAGTCCAAGTAGTAGCAATTTGTTACTGCGCTTCATTTGGTGAGCGTGAGCAAGCCCAAGTTTCTGAGGGTGTTTGCGTGTTATGGATTTTAATGATGCCTTTAGTATCACTGAGCCTCCTTGCATCCATTCACACTCCCTTCACTTTCTTCGCGGTAGGCAACGGCCTTGCAAAGGTCCATGAACGGCAGCAACGCTTACTATCAGGTGTACTGTTTGCTTGTTTGCCACTGCTTGCAATAAAAAGAAATCATCATCTTAGCCGACGTAAGACTTACTCTTTGGTCCGGGCTTCCTGCTCCGCTGGTCAGATATGTTGGCATAGAGTTTAATGTCCAGTTTTCCTTCTCTTACTTAAAATAACTTTGACTAAATGCAACTACATAGTAGTTTATGATTAAATAACAAGAGATAGTTACTGAGTCCCTGTCCTGAAAGCTACCGAAACTGGCCTTAACTAGAGGTCTAATGACCTAAGAATCCCTAATAAGAGCTTAAATTATTTTTCTGCTGAGTCTGTCTGTCGACTATAAATTGCATCAATTTGCAGCTATAATATTTCACAGTAATAATAAATTGAAGTCCGTTCTCTAGTCGCAGTCGTGTGCAGATATTTGCTGAAGCATTCAGAAACAGAAAATTAATAAGCAATGTTTCATGCTAACGCACTATTCATTCTGTACTGTGACCCTCCATGATTTGATTACCAAATCAAGCATGTTAATCGCATTGCTTAAATAACCATAATGTCTAACCGTATACTATTCCGCCAAGCGGTCAACTCTCGCGGCGGCACGCAGTCGTTTCGAGCTCAAGTACATTCCCCTTCAATTTCCGTGGCAAATTCTCAGTGAATAAACTTACTCGTTGCATAGGACACCTTACGTTATCGGTTTATGATCCTGACCAACACGTTTCTTGGTGATCTAGAGTTGATAATGCTTTGTTAAGTGAATAATTTACTCAGGCTTATCGCTTTAAATTAAACAAAATAACATTTTTATCATAACCTGGATTGTTCATCTTTTAAATTGACGTCATCATATAATATTGCTTTGTTGTTTGCTGTTAAATATCTTGCTAGTATAACAACGAGAATTGTACAATTTTTTCAATGTAATAACTTTTTTTCAAGAGTATAAGTAGTAGAAGAGAGTCAAATCAAGAGATAACGACAAAGATTTTTTTCTAAAGCCAACAGCTTGCAACTAGGAATTAATTCTTGTATTATTTCTTGTAATATCTTGTAAAGTCCCCACTTTACAAACATAACGGACGTAAATTATATCCAGACTCAGAACAAGTGTTATGCTGCGTGGGATTCGAACTCACGACACTGGCACGGTAGGTCGATATCTTAACCACTAAGCCATCTGTGCAATGGAGTTTAATAATATTTCCTTACAGTCATCCACTCACTACTTGTGAAGGTGTGATAACACTTGCACGTTAGCACTCTACATATTTTACCCACCAATCACCATCTTCGCTGAAGGAGGAGTGCGAATTAAAATATTTTATTACTATTATAAAATGTCTAGTCATCAACGCAGCTCACATACATACCATTGCTGGGCTCGAGTCCCCTCCACAATAGGAGAGAAATTGACCTACTGTACTAAACCTAAAACCTAACAGTTTTATTTTGAGTTTTCCATTTCATGCATTGATGTTATATACACATTAGTCGTGTTTTGGAACACCCGCGGGTTAGATAAGAGAGCGGGTAATGTAATCTTAATTCACACGAAAAATAAAAATATCTTCTGCTTCACAATATTCAAGGTTTCAATGTAATCACTTATTAGTATACATAGTAATTCGTCACTCGCCATTATTTGCTAATACGACAAAAGTTTATTGGGTTATCAATTCATCAATCATCGTGTTCGTGGCATTGGTACCCCTCGTAATTGAATTAGAAATTATTGATTGATAATCGCAATTAAAGTACGACTGCAGCACATATTTAGTGTAGAGAGACTTATTCGATAGACTAATTAAATCTAATTATTGTTGGTGGAATTCCTCAAAGTTACATTATGAGAATAAAGATAAGATGTATTAAATTGCTTGCTTTTTAGATTCAAAGTAGAAAGAATAAATAGAATTAACTAAATGTAAGAATTTAGAAAGCTTGACCTTCTTGCTTTCTACATTAATGCGTGCTCGTAAAATATAGATATTCAGCAGACTATTGAAAATTGTAATTAGGTCAAGGCAGTGTAGAGGGAAATAACACATCTAATAAAATTTAAATTATTGAAAAAGTGGCGATGTGTTGGATTAGTTACTAAATGTAACTTGAACCTATTGGACTCTAAAGGTGATTTTGTGACCAAGTCGAAGTGGACTGAAAACTAAAGAGAAATATAGTATCATGGGTAATGCCATGAACCTGCTATAAAGAACATCTTTAGCGCAAGCCACCACCTTCAAAAGAGAGACTTAATAATAATAACCGAATGAACAAAAAAATCGCTAAATTTTTTTTTTGTAAAAATTGTGATATATGAAAATAAACGTAAAATTCAAAATTTGAAGTTCCATAATCAAATAATCGTGATTTATCAAATAAACGAACCAAAATAAGTTTTATAATTACTGTCTAAAACGGTTTTAATGATTATTTTTTCAGTTCCCAGCTTCATAATTATTGTTAAATTTTGGTGTAAAGTAAAATACAAAAAAAAAAGGTTTTTATTTAAATTTAATTGCTGTTTTTGTTGCAGATTTAGTCATTATAATAATAATTATCTTTAATTATAGTGTTTGAATATTATCATGAAACTACGTCATCATAATAATTTGGAATTAATTTACGAATATAAGCGTCAATTTACAGATAATTACCATGTCCAGTGCTCAAAACTGTTGAATATAAATCATCATTAAAATGCTAGAGGAACGACAAACTTCAATCTTTATATTATTGCTAGTCATCCATCCATCCATCCAACAACCCATAAACGTGTTATATGCTGGGCATTAGCCTCCCCATGACAATGCCACGCACAACGTTCCCATGACACTGGTTCCCTGCGACTTTTCGAGTTTCCTCAGTCCACCTAGTAGGGGATCTACGGGGTCTACGGGATATACGTGCGATTCCCTACGACCTTTCTAATGTTGTTAGTTGACCTAGTAGGGAGTCATTCTACGTGGGCTGGCCGCATAGTCTCGTTGAAGGAGTTGGCCGGATTACACGATGGATTATGGGGCCGCGCGCTCCCCTTGAGTCGCCTCGGACGGAGTGGATGGCTTGTGCGTTGACCATAGTCCACCCAAAAAAAAAAGATAAAAAGGGGTCATCCTACGCGGCGCAGTCCAATTCGTGATCGACACTCGATAACTTTCTTCCCCTTGTTGCTAACAATCTTATACATATTTTTCTTTAACTTATAATATTCTAATCTAACAATGAAAAAAAAAATCATGTATGTATACACCGATGATCACTCTCTACGTGATAAAATCCGAAATACAGAAATCCGTAGAAGAACGGGTGTAACTGTCATAGTCTGCAGAATTAGTACGTTAAAATGGCAATGGGCAGGCTACATAGCTTATCGAATGCGCAACCGTCAGGAAAGAAAGGTTCTCGAGTGGCGACTACGAATCGGCGTAGTGTAGGACGACCCCCTACTAGGTGGACTGACGACATCTTAAAAGGCGCAGGGAACCGTTGGATGCAAGAGGCGCAGGACTATTTCGAGTGGGATTCTCGTGGGGATTCTTATGTCCAGTAGTGGACATCTATAGGCTGATGCATGGATGGATAGATACATACAAATATGTCCATGTATTCTAATTGTTATAACTTATGTTACATCGTCATCATTTCTGTTCCTAATATGTTTTTTTTTTTCATTATTTATATTTCGATCTTGTTGGACTACAGCCTCCAGTAAAGTGGAAAGGAAATGCACCTGCTACACCAGCTAATGAAAGTTGGTATAAAGTTTGATTTAAAAGATGTTATCTGCTTGTCTCCCTCAGTCATCTTTTACTATCTCCTATCGGAAAAGAAAGCCTGGTGAGACTTCGCATTCTTAATCTACCAGCACACGATAACCGATCACTATTTTTATAGCAAAGGTTTTACCATAGGTTTTAGAAATCTGGCTTAGTTTCGTCTGATATGGGCTCTGGAATTGTTATTATTATTAACTTTATTACTTCAAAAAAAGCTATGTACACGTACCTGCCACAGTCAATGCCTGGTCTAGGTCTGCAGAAATAATAAATTTATTGTCCACATTTTCGGCAACTGTGTTAATTTTATTTTCCATTTTATATAATTAGAAATAACACTTCACTATCTTTTTGAATTAGTGTTAATGTTGTGATTCATTATTTTCACACTACACTTATACACCGTAGCGTACTAACTTGGTTGTGATAAACAACTACAATGCAGTTATAATTTATTATATTGCCGCCAATGATTGTAATGATTATGATTATTCAGGGTAAAGACACGATCGATTTCTTACAACAGTAATTAATACGTTACATACTTGTATACGTCTATCGTCTTTATCAGGAATTAATATAATGTAGTTTATACGGTTAGAAGTGTATCGGGCGGTTTTTATTAAAAATATTTTTATACTGCTTATACGAGTTGTTTAACCGTGAACAAAATGAATACTGTACGCTTCGTAAACTATTTAAAACATCGAATAATTTAATGATAAATAATTGAGTTGTATATAACAAGCGATACACTTCGCAAATGAATTGCTCTTAATGAACTGTTTACCTTTTTATACTCTTGTTTTATAATACATACATAAAATAAAAAGTCAGAAATATTATGGCGTAGGTATAATTTTGTATGCATATTATTATAAAAGATTAATAAATTTTAAGTTCACATAAATATATGTGTCATTACTTTTGAGATAGAACGAGACAAAAACTGCTGAAATTATTGATAAAATATTGTTTTAAAATACCGTAACAACGTCCTTGTGCTTTGAAATAAACGTATATACCTATTAATTGCTAGATGTTGCTTTTAGGCCTGAATCTACTTATGATTCGAAGAAAGTAGAATATTCTCTTTGGCTAAAATTTCATTGCAGTCACATATGGCACAGAAAGGAACATTAAATGTTAGCCCTTACTGCTATGCATGTCTGGCAACCGAGCAACAAACTAAGCTCTGTGCATTAGACACCAATTAACTTCAAATCCAAAGTATGGGAATAGGCAAACTATTTTGTTTGGCCCTAAAATTTGGCATCCACTTGACCACGTGAGGCAAGAGACAGTCAAGATCGGTTACACCCGTTCTTCTACGGATTTTCGTATTCCGCATTTTATCACGTAGAGAATTACTGAGCATAGCCCCCATTCATAGCACGTTGAGCGACTTTGAGTTTTTTTATGAGGCCGACATTTAGTGGCCCCTTCCCGTTTCAGTGCTGTATGTCATCGCTGGCAATACACACTGGTTATAAACATTTATTTTTAGACACTGAATATTGGACTAAAAGATTCTCTCAAGTTTCACGAAAGCTGTCCAGCCGAGTTAGATTCATCTATTAACTCTAATTAACTTTCTTGAAATTGGATCTACCTAATTGGAGTGTTTGTCCTAGGTAAACATAGTGATCTGTCTTAGTTGAGATTCCAGAATTGCAATCCCAACTAGGATCAGTACAGGAATGACATGGCCATTAGACATTACTTTCGTCTTGTCCATGTACAGTGCCCGCTACATGAAGAAGTCTTCTGATAATAATTAGGTACATCTCTGCTGTCATATGTATTTGTCCGGAGTTCCTCAACACAACACTATATATTGCGGCAACCAAGCTATAAAAACAGATCCTAAGAGAGCCCGCAGACATACAATTGCAAGTTGGGCGACTATCGCACAACTAAATTGCGTACTTTTATAATTTAGTTAATCAACTTTATTTTATTGGTTACAAGCCGCAGACTTAATCGATTTAGTCGGTGCCAGTATTGGCCAGCGCGGTGCATGTGCGTGAAAATGCGGAAAAAAATCCTTTAATTGCCCTATTAATAAAAAGAAGACGAAAACAAAAGAAAACATTTTGGGTGCATCCCATATTGAGTAACAGATTACAAAATGGGAAGCATCATACATTGCATTCTAAACTTAGATATTACCCTGATAAATTGTTTTAAGTCTTTTTTGTACAACGCTGGCCTTTTTTGAACTTCTTCTATAAGTTCTTCTACTTTTTCGTTTGCAACAAGTGATTGGGAGGCAGACGTCGTACCCGTCGACGAAGGTGCGAGCGTGGGAAAATCACGCGCACACGTGTGGTCATCTTGCAGTGCAACTGGCCAACAAAGTTGGATAGTGTGCGAACTTGCATAGGATAACCGTGCTAACAAGCAGTTGACCGATAATTGGACAACTTTTTAATTGTACGTAATCGGAAGGGAATCTTGATTCTGATACGATCAGTGTCCAATTAATTAGTTGGACGATTTAGTTGGAGAAGATGTGCGGGCTAGTATAAGTAACTACACCTAATACACCTATTTGCGATTTAATCGGCCAACTTACAATTGTATGTCTGCGGGCGCTCTTAGGATAACCGTAAGAATAAGCTTTGCCGACTAACTTCAGAGTAATAGTCGGCGGTGACAAGGGGAGTAGGGATGCAAACGGAGTCTTCAATAAAACTGTGGTTTGATTGTTGCTAAAGGAAGGTCCTGCTGATTTAACATATTGACGACATAAAGAGCGTTGCTATTATCAATATCTTAGAAGATAGATGCATAGATGCAAATAAATAAAATTGAAGTGTCCGTTTGTAATGTGAAAATAGTGGGGGGCGCGGCCGGAGCACCTCCTCGTGGTGCTCCCTGGAAACGTCCATTTGGACGTCACGCATCCATTTGGACGGCCAAGATTCCGGCAGGTGGGGGTCTCCGCGTGCGGCTCTGGTGGCAGAGCGCACGGCGGATCTGACCCGGGGCCAATGGGGCGGATGTGCCTCATGGCACTCCGTCGCCAGGGACGGTTGCGTCACGGCCCGGGGGCGTGACGGGTCGGTCGCTCGCGAGCGGCCAGACCCGGAAGGCCCAAACCGTAATCCTGAGTAAGTGGGTCAGGACCGGGGGTCTTCGGACCGCGGGGAAGAAAACCCCTATAAAAAATTACCCCTAATCCTAAGTTTGGCCACTCGGCGAGGGGATGAATGGTTGGTGGGTTAAAAAGCGCGCGAGCGTCCAGCCGTTAGAGTGGTAGTCAAGGCAAGACTTAAAAATGTCCAACAAGATGGCAGAGGTCAAGTGCGGCGTAACTACTCCAGTGGGTTCTGGCCACGCCGGGGAATCCCTCACTGTGCCGGTGTCTGAGCGCGGGATGCGTACAAACACCGGCACGGTCAGTCTCCAGTCGTATGGGAGGGAGACAACCACTGCTTCAGTAGCCGAGGGCCCGGCTCAACATCGGGAGGCTCCAAAGGGGGGGGGGGGGGTGAAGAGGAGGAGGAAAAGGAAGCTGATCGCCACCACCATACACTCAAATCGGGTGCGTGCGCGAAAAGAGGCTGCGAAGAAGGAGACGGTGCGGCTGGCGCTATCAGCTGCCACGGCGGCCGCGAGCGACGAGGGCGGGTCAGCCGCAGGACCGTCGCGGGACGAGGTCGGGAAAGCCGCAGAGCCGTCCCAAAAACACCGAAGAGGAGGCGACAACTCGACGGGGTTGTCGAGCGACGAGGGCGGCGCCGCCGCAGAGCCGTCGCAGGACGAGGGCGGCGGTGCTGCAGGGCCGTCCAAGATGCAGATGTGCAGAAGAGGCAGCTTGACGGGGCTGTCGGGAAGCGACACGGCGTACGAGCTGTCGACGGACGAGGGCGGAAGTGCCGCAGGGCCGTCCGAAGACACCATGTCGGCTTCGGAGATATCGGCAGACGAGGGCGGTAGCGCAGAGCCGTCTGCCGAGGAGGGTCGGTGGAGCGCCGACGTTGTGGATAGGGACGAGGGTGGCGTAGGTGCTGCAGGGCCGTCCGGTTTAGGAGTAGGCAGGTCGTCCGGAGATGATTGGGAGTCCGGCGACAAGGGGGAGGAGAAGGAGGAGGAGGCCGCTGAGGAGGCCACCGAGGCGTCCGAGCCGCATCATGCGGCGAGGGCTCTGACGGCGGCCCTAGATGTAAGGAGGGAGGGGGAGGAGGCCCGCCCCCCGACAAGGGACAGGAAGCGCCCCCTACATAAGGGTGGTAGCTCCCGGGCGGACTCGGAGGGAAGCGATACCATCAGGCCTCCCCCCAAGGTCCCGACCATGCACCGGGGGCGCAGAGGCCGAGGTTCGGTGGTGGCGGCGAGGCCGGGGACACCGGGTCCGGCAGGCCACAGTGGCGAGGTGGTGGCCCTACAGGTCGCGAACGCCCGCCTTAGCGAGGAGGTCTCCGGCTTGCGGGAACGCAATCGCAAGCTGGAGACGGAGCTATCGGCGGTGCGACGGGAGAACCGCAGGTTGGCCAAGGAGATGGCCGATCTGCGGACCCAGTTCGCGCGCCTAGCGCCGGCCACGCCGCCGGTGCCGTCCTCGCCACCGAAACGGGCTGTGCCGGGGAGGGCGGGCCCGTCGTCTGCGCCCGTCGCGGCTGCTGCACCGGCTGCGCCCGTCGCGGCCTCAGCGTTTCCTCCCCTCGTCGTGGTCACTCCGCCGGCTCGTGGCCGCGGGAGACCTCGGAAGGGGGAGGAGCCGCCGCCCGACGAGGTGCACGGCGTGTCGGAGTCGGCGGTACGCGTCATCCTAGCCCGAGTAGGGGTGATGATGGATGCGCGTATCGCCGCCGTAGTGGCCAGGCTCCCACCTGAGCCGCCCCTCCGACCGCCGCTCGCCGCGGACAAGGCGAGGCGGTCGCAAGCGTCAGCTCCCACCCCGCTGCCCTGTCAGGGTGGCTGCGTGGTGAGCTACGCTGCGGCCGCGGCTGGGCTCAAGGGGGCCAAGAAGGCCGGCAAGGTGCCGGCTCCCGCCAAGGCCGGGCCGCAGCCGGCGCCAGCGGCTGCACCGCAGGCCGGCCAGCGCACCCGCGACCGCTCCTGCTGGGCTCAGCGCTGCCGCCAGGCTCGAACAGGGCTGGCAGGTGGCTGAGCGGAGCAGGAAGGCACGCGGCCAGAAGCGGAGAACGGCGGCCAAGAGTGCCGCCGTGGCCGCCGCTCCCCAGGCGGGAGCCGGCAGAAAGGGGAAAAGGTCGCGCAGGGGCCTCAAGTCACCGAAGACGGCCGCGGTGGTCATCACTGTGCTGCCTGAGGCGGCTGAGAGGGGCCTCAACTATGAGGCCGTCCTAAAACGCGCCCGGCGGGAGCTGGAAGTCTCCGACATCGGAGGCGTCGAGGCCAGGACCCGCAAGGCCCGGACAGGGGCTCGAATTCTCGAGTTCCCTGGGGCCGAGGGCGCGAAGACGGCCGATAGTGTGGCTTCGAAGCTGCGGGGGCTGTTCGGGCCAGAGGATGGCGTCCGAATCGCCAGGCCTGTCAAGTGCGCAGAGATGCGCCTGACGGGCTTGGACGATTCCGTGACGGTGGAGGACGTCCCAGAGGCCATTATGGCGCGTACCTGATGTGCCTCGGACACCGTCCGGATTGGCACCATCCGCCCTGGTCCGGGCGGCATCGGTGCTGCCTGGGTGCAGTGTCCGGTGGAGTCGGTCAAGCAATTGGCCGACTCAGGCAGGCTCCTCGTGGGCTGGAGCTCGGCGCGGGTAACCGTGCTAGAGCCCCGGCCCGCGAGGTGTTATAAATGCATGGCGGTAGGGCATACCCGACCGACATGCAAAAACTGCTTTGACTGCAGCGGGCTATGTTTCCGTTGCGGTCAGACCGGACACCAGGCGGCATCGTGCTCTGCGGTGCCCCACTGCCCCGCGTGTGCGGCAGGCAATAGGCCTGCCAAGCATCGCATGGGCTCTGGGGACTGCAGACCCCCGGCTTCGGCCCCAAAGCGGCGGGGCGGCCCATCGACCGGGCCAGTCCCCGCTCCGAGCGCGGCCCGATCGCCCGTCAGCACGGAGGAGGTGACGATGGATACGGACCATTAATGGACCCCGTATCCATTCGTCTCCTCCAGGCCAACCTCAACCACGCCGCCGGTGCGCAGGACGTGTTCCTGCAAGCCATGGAGTGGTTGATAGGAGTAGCCGTAGCCGCGGAGCCGTACGTGGTGCCTGACCGGCCTAACTGGTTGGGTAGCACCGATGGCACCGTGGCAATCGTCGCCTCCACGTCGTGGCCTTCGTCGTCTCTGACCCTTAGGGACAGGGGCGTCGGATACGTCGCGGCGGACTGGGGGGAGATTACACTCTTCGGAGTCTATCTCTCCCCTAACTGGACAAATGCGGACACTCCACCGTCACGGCTATTCGGTCCCTTCTGGACACCGTGGCTCATAGCAACTGCAAATATGTCCAGGCAGTTCTTTTGGATATTTCGGGTGCCTTTGACAACGCGTGGTGGCCCATGATTCTGCTGAAGGCCAAGAATGGGGGTTGCCCGCCGAACATCTATAGGATGCTGGTGTCCTATTTTTGCGGCCGGCGTGCCGGTTTCTTTGCTGGAGGTGAAATCGTGTGGAAACAATTAACCATGGGATGCCCGCAGGGCTCTGTATTGGGGCCCTCTCTGTGGAATCTCCTGATGGACGATCTATTTCAACTCCCTTTACCAGAGGGAGTCAAACTGATTGCGTACGCGGATGACGTAACGGTCACCATCGAGTCGAACTCTCGTGCGGGATTAGAGGCTTTGGCCTCCACGGCACTCGGACTTGTCACAGCCTGGGGATTTCGTAACAGACTGTCCTTTTCCCCTATGAAGTCATGTTCCATAACCCTAAAAGGGAAGCTGAGTGGAAGACCGCCCACAGTTAGGCTCGGTGGAGAGCCGGTAAGAAGCGTCCAATCAGCGACTGTCCTGGGTGTCGTAATTGATTCTAACTTGAGCTTCCGGCTCCACGCGCAGTCCATTGGAGAGCGTGCTGCAGCAGCGTTCGGGAAAATGTCGCGTGTCTCCGCCTCATCCTGGGGCATACGGTACGTGGGCCTTCGAATACTGTACCAGGCTATATTCGTTGCCATCATCACTTATGCGGCGGGATGTTGGTGGAGACGCACGTCCATTTACATGGTAAGGAGCGCGTTGTTAAGGACCCAGCGGCAGGCCCTTATACTAATCACAAAGGCTTACCGCTCAGTTAGTTCGGCAGCATTGCCAGTTTTGGCAGGGGTTTTTCCTGCGGACTTAGAGGTAATCCGTGCTGGTAGGATAGACGATGTAAGGTTTTCTGGCCGGGACTGCCCTAGGACGGAGAGAAGCCAAATTTCGGAGGAGCTCGTTGCTGAGTGGCAGCGAAGATGGGACGGTGAGGAGAAGGGTAGGGAGCTCCATCGGTTCTTCCCTGATGTTCGTGTTCGACTCAGATCCCCCTGGGTTGAGCCCGACTACCAGTGCTCTCAAATTTTGACAGGTCATGGCTGTTTTAGAAGGAGACTTTATGAGATGAAGCTATGTCAGAACAGCCTGTGTTACTGCGGAGAGGAGGATGAATGTCTGGATCATGTGCTATGGCGATGCCCACTGTACGATGAAATCCGCATGAAGATGTTGGACGGGATTCAACGGGTCAATCCTGGACCGATACACTATTGCGATCTTGTTAACTCCGAGGCCAACTTTCGACGGTTGAGAGACTTTTCGCACCACTGGCATAACATCAGGAGCGGGCTCGAGCTGGCGGAGAAAGGACAGGGTCCATGACGCAGTCGCCATCGTCGTGTCGTCCGTCGCAATAGCGACACCCACGCGGAACAAGCCGCCCCAGAAAGGGGAGAGGGCTCGGGCAGACAATTTGTAGGGAGTCAAGAAAGTGCACGCCCGAAAGAGCACACGCAAGTAAGGCGTGCATCTCCCGTGATTCGGTCCATATAGCCAGGATGGCTGGAGGGACCATGGGCTGGTGGAGGGGTCTCCCCTAACTGGAGTGTGACCGATTTCGAGGCCTCCCTCACCATCATGGAGGCCTCGTTACGGCGAATGGCATCACGCCAGGTCTTTGTCTTGGGGGACTTCAACGCCAAGTCCATGGCGTGGGGGTCCCCCCAGACGAACGACCGAGGACGGGCGATCGAGGAGTGGGCGGCGGCACTGGGCCTCTGTTTGCTGAACAGGGGCTCGGTGCATACGAGCGTGCGACAATGGGGTGAGTCGATAGTGGACCTTTCGTTCGCTAGCCCCGAGGTCGCCGCACGCGTGGGGAGCTGGCGCGTCGTGGAGGAGGTGGAGACCTTGTCGGATCACCGGTATATCCGGATGGAGGTCTCCCCGGCAATCCCGACGCCCAGCAGGGGTCACGGGGCGGATGAACGTCCTGCGTTCCCGCGATGGGCTGTGGGTCGCTTAGACCGGGACCAGCTGGCGGAGACAGCCATCGTTTACTCGTGGCTGTCCTCTGCCAACCAGTCGGACGGGGTGGACGCCGAGGCTGGCCGCATCCGCAGTGCGTTGACGCAGATCTGCGATGCGGCCATGCCCCGGTTACGGCGTCTGCCCCGGAGCTGGCGGATCTCTGGGTCGCGTGTATTCGCGCCCGGAGGGCCTACACCCGCAGCCGGCGGCGCCAACGCGACGCGGAGCGGGAGGCCTTGCTGTACGAGGGCTACCGCAATGCGCGGTCGGCCTTCAGGCTGGCCGTCCGCTCCGCCAAGGACGTCAGTCGGCAGGAGATGCTGGACGGTCTCGATCGTGACCCCTGGGGACGCCCCTATCGCGCGGTGCTGAATAAGCTCCGCGCGCGGGGCCCTCCCCTCACCGAGACTCTCCAGCCCAGCCTTCTCACCCGGGTCGTCGAGGACCTGTTCCCACGGCGGGCGGAACACAGGCCCCCGGTCATGGCTCCGCCAGACACTGACCGGGAGGCCGACGACGACAGTGTTCCGCCTATCACGGAACCCAAGATGGGAGTGGCGGTGGCGCGCATGTGCGCAAAGTCCACCGCCCCCGGGCCCGACGGTGTTCCTAACCGTGTGCTGGGCCTGGTCCTCGACCACCTGGGTCCCCGCCTCAGGGAGCTGTTCGACGCGTGTTTAGCGTCCGGACGGTTCCCTGGGTGCTGGAAGGAGGGAAGGCTGGTGCTCCTGCCGAAGCCGGGACGGTCTCCGGGGTCGCCTTCGGCCTACAGGCCTATCGTGCTGCTCGATGACACGGGCAAGCTACTGGAGAGGGTGGTAGCTGCCCGCATCGAGCGGCACCTCGTCGGCACGGGGCCCGATCTGTCGGACGCCCAGTTTGGGTTTAGGAGGGGTCGTTCGACGATCGCGGCTATATTGCGCCTGAGGGTCGTGGCGACTGAGGCCGTCACCGGTGGGGGAGTGCTGTTGGCGGTGTCTCTAGACATCGCCAACGCATTCAATAGTCTGCCATTCAGCTGCATCAGGGAGGCGCTCCGGTATCACGGAGTGCCAGCTTACCTGAGGCGGCTAGTGGCAGACTATTTGGAGGGGCGCAGCGTCCTCTGTACCAACCGAGCAGGGGACGTTGTGCGAACGCCCATGTCGTGCGGTGTCCCACAGGGGTCGGTCTTCAGACCCACCCTGTGGAACATCGGCTACAACTGGGCGTTGCGGGGGAGCCTCCCGCCCGGGCTGGGCGTGATTTGTTACGCCGACGACACGCTCGTCACAGCCCGCGGTGGGACGCTAGAAGAGGCGGTAAGCCTGGCGACCTATGGCACCGAAGAGGTCGTCAGGCGGATCGAGGCGCTGGGGTTGAGGGCCGCCCTGGACAAGGCGGAGGCCCTCTTGTTCCATGGGCGCCGTATGAGCCCTCCCATCGGCGTCTCGATCACCGTCCACTCGGTTGACATCAGCATCCGGGCCCATATGAGGTACTTGGGCCTGGTGCTCGACGGGCAATGGTGGTTCCGGGAGCATTTCCGCAGGCTCGCTCCACGGCTCGTCGGCGCGGCGTCCGCTCTATCGTGGCTTATGCCGAACGTGGGCGGACCGAGCGCCACGTGCCGACGGCTGTACGCGGGGGTCATCCGGTCGATGGCCCTGTACGGCGCACCGGTGTGGGCGGGGTCCTTGACCGTCCGACTTAGGGCCCTTCTGTGGCGACCACAGAGGGTCATGGCGGTCAGGACCATCCGCGGATACCGCACGGTGGCAACGGAGGCAGCGTGCCTATTGGCCGGGACTCTCCCGTGGGACCTGGAGGCGAAAATGCTCGCCGAGTTGTATCGGCGGGTGTGGGGGGTGCGCGGGGAGGGCGGTGTTGTTTCCTTGAGGGAGCTCACCGCCTGGCGCGTCGGCGCCCGCCGAGACGTCATTGCCCGTTGGGCAGTCCGGCTGGAGAGGCCTCGGTTCGGGGTGCGAATCGTGGAGGCCTTCCGGCCGGTGCTGATGCAGTGGTTGGAAAGGCGGCACGGGGTGCTCTCCTTCCGACTAGTGCAGGTGTTGACGGGGCATGGGAGCTTCGCCAAATACCTGCACAAGGTCGTAAGGAGGGAGAGTACACCGTCCTGTCACCACTGCGATTGCGACGAGGACACGGCGCAGCATACGCTCGAGGCCTGCGCCGCTTGGGCCACACAGCGCCGTGAACTCGTCGCAATCATCGGTGCCGACCTGACGCTGCCGGCCATCGCTAGGGCGATGGTCGACAGCGTCGGGAATTGGGACGCGGTCGCAGCCTTCTGCGAGACAGTGATCTCGCAGAAGGAGGCGGCGGATCGTCTGCGCCAGGGGCGCAGCCTCCATGAGGAGATCCGCCGCCGGCGAATGGGGCGGCGCAGGCGCAACTACCTGTGCCTCATGCCGCCCTAGCCGAGGCCGCGGGTGACGTGACCGGGGATTAGTACGTCACCCGCCGAGAGGCCCACTGCGTGAGGAAAGACGTCCCCCCCTCGGGGAGGACGTCGGTTGATGGGAGGGTACCCCACGTAGGGGGTATTCCGTCGGGCCGACCACTGACGACAAGTAAACTTGCTCCGGTGGTCGGCCCAACGACGAAGGCGAGGTGGTTTTCGGGTGGGTTGCGGGAGTTGCGTGCTTAAGCCCCTCTGTCGCCCCGGACGGAGTGGTGCGGAGGCGCGCAGACCGCAGCCCGCCCACAAAAAAAAAAAAAAAATGTGAAAATAGTACGTTTTTTTCATGGTCGCATGGTTATTTACACGATATTTATGCTTTAAAACCAGATTAAGTTTCTTTGTTTGTCTGTCCATCTGTCTGTCTGTCTGTTTGTTTGTTCCCGGGAATCTACCAAATGTCTGGACCAATTTTTATAATATTTTACTACCAGGTACCTGTCTACATAAGAAGGCTGTATTTCCTATCAAAAAACCCCTATAAATTTTTGTCCGGTACGGCAATTAAACCCCAGGCCTCATGGACTGCAGTCGCGTATCCTAATATTTAAGGAGATATTGGCAATTTAAAATTCGGCGGCAAGGCGACTGAAACCGAAGCGAAGCGAGGACAGATTGTTGATCTATATGTATCAAAATAAATTTCTATTTCCTTTGGTCATCGCATCACGCGTGAACGGATGGAACAATTTCGCTAATTCTTTTTCATTGTGTTTATTATTATCAGGAGAAGGTTCTTATGAAAGAAAAAAATAAAAAAAGGTGAGTAGAACATTAGAAAATTTAAGAAAACTTAAAAACAATATTAATTTTACATGATTGTTAGTCGTTTAACATAATGGCCAGTCGTTTGGGATAAAGGTCAGTTATTGACATAATGCGCGCCGCAAATATCGTTTAACATAGATGGATCAGTTGATATATACTTAGTTAATTTATCATTTCATGTAATTTCATTTCGATTATACAATCATATTTTGAGAAATGTTTATTCAACACTTATAATTAAAGTTCAATTTAATATAGAGATTTTGGTAGGTTTTAGTATACTGTTTTCATTGATTTGTTATAAAAAGAATATCGCAGCCAACATATGTCCCATTGTTGGGCTCGGGCCTCCTCCACGATGAGAGTACTATACCATGCTGGTCAGACGTGTTGGTATCGGGTTTCATTTCGAGTTTTCCTTCTCTTGAATAGATGTTATGTGCATATTAGTCGTCTTTTATGACACCCACGGGTAAGATAGGGAGTGTTGAATTGTATTCTTACTCTGTCACCAACAAAAAGAGTATAATAGAACCAAAAAAGAATCCTTTTAAATTTGCCAGCCGTGAAACGTACAAACATAAATCGCAGAACTCGCATTACTACAAGTTAAAGACATAAGAGCACGTCAATCGCTGAATGAAGTTAAAAGGAATCGATGGTATTGTAATCAACAGCATGGAAATGTCACTTTTAACCCCTATCGAGTTACATTTAATTATAACGTGACACCAAATTATACCACTTCGTATTCATAGTTAAGATATGACAACGTCTCGTCTGTCGGGTCAGCTAGTTATCTATAAATGTGAATATTTGTCATCCCGGACATCATAGTAAATGTAATACACGGTTGGTAAGATCAGGGATTGTCCATCTCTTAATAGAATAATATTATGTAAAAGTGAAATTCTGAATGCATTGGAACGTTGCTCAAATATGGCTCGTTCAGCCGAGGTCACGGGTGGTCGGACCTGAATTAGTCTTTCACAAGCGTGAAAGGTTAAGGTATCGTTCCAAATGTTAAGGAATCGTTCAATTGACAGTAAGTGTTTATTAAGGCAAGTTATAAGATCGCAGGCTTTTTTTTTTTTTTTTTTTTTTTTTTTTTTTTTTTTTCACGCTGTGGAAATGCATTTGCGCACTATTCCCCCGCCGGTTACAGACAGGGGAGTGTGTGTGGGACTCGCCGGCCACAGAAGTGACCGAAATACCCACTAAAACCACAGCGGCCCCTTCCGCGCTTTTACGGGGTGCCGGAGAGATCGTCTGATAACATTCTATCCCCGACACCCCAACGCTTGGCCGTCTGGCCACGTCCTGTCGTCATTCAGAGTGGTGGGTGGAGGAGCGCATAGCGGCGTCTCCTCCTCCCTGGTCGTCGCCGGCGGAGCGAGTCAGCGGACGCAAGCGCCTCGCGTGCCCGCTCCGCGGCCTCCTTCCTTGTCATGACAGCCTCACAGAAGGAGGCCATCGACGACCAACAGCTGTCGCTGCCGAGCATCTTGGAGATGATGGTCGGCAACGACAGGTCTGTTGTTGCCATGTCCGTTGACAGGACGTGGCGCTGAGGCCCCCAGGCGGGGCATACTTCTAGTGTGTGGCGCGCATCGTCAATTGCCGCGCCACACTCATGACATCCTGGGGCCTCTTCTCTTCCAATTTTGTGCAGGTACTTACCGAAGACCCCATGTCCGGTAAGCACCTGCACCATTCTAAATGTAAGGCTGCCGTGCCTTCTCCTGAGCCAGCGGTGGAGATGTGGCGCGACCGCCTCCACAGTCCCCCGCCCTGCTACGGGGGACTCCAGCTCTTCCCTCCACCGCCGGACTACTTCCCTTCGGGCCACTTCCTGGGCTCTGCCCAGTCCCCTTATGGACACTTGCTCTCCGTTGGCTCGTGCTGTGGCGCGGAACCGGTACACTTCCGCCAACGCCTCCGCCACCAGTGGCCAAGGCGGGTCGCCTGCCAGCAGTGTCGCTGCAGTCCATGACACAGTACGGTAGCCCCTAATGGCCCTCACCGCCATAGCCCTCTGCGGTCGTCGCAAAAGGGCTCTGTTGCGGACGGTGAGGGACTCCGACCAGATAGGAGCACCATACAGTGCCATGGAACGCAGGATGCCGACGTAGAGACGTCGGCATGTCGACCCGGGACCGCCAGTGTTTGGCAGATAAGATCGCAGGCTGCATTGCTGTCATCCAGAATAAACTGGGTGAGATGTAACCAGGCCTGTAAACAAACAGGTTAGTTATGCTTTTTTTTTAGGGTTGGGTTGCGGTCGGCGCACTCCTCGCACCACTCCGTCCGAGGCGACAGAGGGGCGTAAGCACGCACACCCACAACCCACCCGAACACCACGTCGCCTTCGTCGTTGGACTGACCACCGGAGCAGGGTTACTTGTCATAAGTGGTCGGCCCGACAGAATACCCCCTAGTGGGGTACTTTCCAATCGACCGATGTCCCCACCTCGGGGAGGACGTCAGTCTTTCCTCACGCGGTCAGCTTCTCGGCTGGTGACGGACTAATTCCCCGGTCACGTCATCCGCGGCCTCGGCGAATGCGGCATGAGGCGCAGGTAGTCGCTCCTACGCCGCCCCAGTCGCTGGCGGCAGGTCGTTTCGTTTAGAGATTGGTTATGCTAGCTGCATAACGCACGAGTGTAGTAATAACACCCGTTTCCATTCTTAGGTTGCTATTTTGACTAACGCCTTGGTGTTTTTACCATTAATGAATCGGTGTTTCTTCTACCTGACTTTAAATTTAGTCCAATGCATAGCCAGACTTCACAGACGACATATGGCTTAAATTCTAACCTCTCATTCTGAATATTATAGCTGCGATACCCACATAGGACCATTTTTGTGTTTTCACAAGAAGAAACAATGGGTTATTATTGTTATATTGGCTATTCATCATCTCAGCTCATACAGGTCCCACTGTAGGACACGAGCCTCCTTCCCAATAGAATGAATTTATCTATTATACCACACTGGTCAAAGGGGTCAGTATTTTAGTGCGAGTTTTATGCGCATGAAAACTCGAAAAAAAAAGGCTATGCCAACACGTTTGACAAGCGTGGCATAGTATGTCAATTTCCCTCCTATTGAGGAGGAGGCTTGAGCTCAGCAGTGGGACGTATATGAGCCGACATGAAGTATTATACATTTTATCTATATCATATATTTACACAGATACACACATATAAACGCACACGTAGATACACACAGGCACATTCACACACTAGTTAAGGTTTGATCATTTTTTTCAAAATGTATGTATGTATATACCCGATGTTAGCCGAATATGATCCTGGTTAAAATTAAATTATTTTATGTAAGAAGTTCTTTTCTTTAGTTATGGCTTTAACGAGATTTAATTAGATTTAACGAGAACAGAATAAATATTTTCTTTCTTTCTTTCACCACATGGAAAGCACTCTATTGCTGTTCATAAGGAAATCGTTGCATTTCAGACGTGGTAACTCGTCAAGATTTTCTGTATGGATAAATTCATGTTTATCAACATTTTTTTTCACGCTGTGGAAATGCATTTACGCACTGTCCTCCGCCAGTGACAGACGGAGGAGTGTGTGGGACTCGCCGGCCACCGTGTAACCGGCATATCCCCTAAAACCACAGCGGCCCCTTCCGCGCTTTCACGGGGCGCCGGAGAGATCGTCTGATGACATTCAATCCCCGACACCCCAACGCATGACCGTCAGGTCACGTCCTATCGTCATTCAAGGCGGTGGAAGGAGTTTTCCTCCCTCCTGCCGCCGGCGGAGGGAGTCAGCGGAGGCAAGCGCCTCGCGTTCTCGCTCCGCAGCCTCTTTCCTTGAAATGACGGCCTCACAAAATGAGGCTATTGACGACCAGCACCTGTCGCTGTCAAGCATCTGTGAGATGATGGTCGGCAACGACAGGTCTATTCCAAATTCCATCGGACGTGGCATTGAGGCCCCCAGGCGGGGCAAACTTCCAATGTGTGTCGCGAATCGTCGATCGCTGCGCCACATTCATGTCATTCTGGGGCCCCTTCTCTTCCAATTCAATACAGGTACTTACCGAAGACCCCGTGTCCGATAAACACCTGCATCATTCTAAGGGTTAAGTTGCTGTGCCTCCTCGTGAGCCAGCGGTGGAGATGCGGCGCAACTGCCTCTACAGTCCCCCGCCCTGCTGCGGGGGACTCCAGATCTTCCCTCCACCGCCGGATAACTTCTCTTCGGGCTACTTCTTGCGCTCTGCCCAGTCTCCTTGCGGAGACTTGCTCACCGTTGGCCCGTACTGTGGCGCGGAGCCGGTAAACTTCCGCCAACGCCTCAGCCACAAGCGGCCAAGGTGGGTCCCCTGCCAGTAACGTCGCCGCAGTCCAGGACATTGTACGGTAACCCTTAATAGCCGCAGAAGAGCCCTTTTGCGGGCAATAAGGGACACCGACCATATAGGGGCACCGTACAGTGCCATGGACCGCACGATTCCGGTGTAGAGATGTCGGCAAGATGACCCAGGGCCATCAGTGTTTGGCAGAAGCCTTCCCAGTGCCGCGGCTGACTTAGTGAGCCTCGAGACGAGCTGGCCAAAGTGTAGCCCAAAGTTCCAATTTATATCAAGGTGTGGGCGCAGATATTTCATCTCGCACTCTCTGCACGGCAACTCCAGACACACTGATGTGTGCTCCTCGGGGTTGGGGCGGAACTTGACGTGGCCCATGGAATAAGAAGGCCTCAGTTTTATCCAACGAGATCCTCAGGCCCAGCATTCCAACTCGGACAACGACGAGAGCTACTGCTTCCTGTGCCAATCGGGCGGCCTAGAAGTCAGCCCTCCTCACCGTGATAAGAGTCTCATCCGCGTAGCAGATAAATAAAAATCCCCATCCCGGAAAGGAGCCAAACCTCAGGAGCCAGTCGAATCCGACCCTCCACAGGACCGGACCGAGGAATAAACCCTGTGGAACACCACACTCCACCCCGATGGCGATGACTACGCCCGTCGCCCGCCTCCCAGAGCATATATCTTCCCTCGAAGTACGCTTCCAACAGCCTCCGGAGATAAAGAGGCACTCCATGGCCATGTTGCCCAACTGTCATAGTCAAGGTTGACATTGAGACGACACCATTCACTTAAAGAATCTATAATTGTATTACTAATAAATAGAAGGTAATTAATAACGTTATCCGATGAAGAAATTTACTCCGTAATAGCTGTAAAATGCAACCAAAGACCATTAAAAGGACATTTTTTATTTCAATTTAGATGGAATTGTGTCCTACTATGACAATTAATTGCAGAACAATAATAAATCTCCCACGTCACTTAAAACGACCTTAAGATTCTAAAGAATAACGTTATAATAAATTACATAGTCGGCTTGAAAATAAAAACATTGGTTTTTGTAATTTATATGTTATTATTTCTACAGTGTATATATTCTATATTATTATTACAATATGTGCCTTATTCCTTTATTAAATAAGATGATTTACAATTCATTGTGCCAGCTAATAATGAATGAAGATTGATTATCAATTTGAAGATAACGCATAGGGCATCTTGGTCTTGGATTTGTCAAACTAAATAACTGACAAATAAACTTCAGTACACCACTAAGCCGTGGTTATTTTCTGTTTATCTAGTAGATCATCTGCAGGCTTTTAGCTATCTGCTTATAAGTGATTCACCTATTTTTGATTACAGGTTCTCTCACTCGTTCAATATTTCTTTTCAGTTAGCATTTGCGAACTGAATGGGGATCGTCTTCTACGCTAAATATACCACGTTTAAAATTTAAAAATCATCTCTCAATGGTTCTTAAAGACGGATTATCGTGACCAAACACATTCTTCATTTCAACAAACACATTCACATTGTTTATCAGATAGACTGCGACGAAGGTTCTAGAAAATAATAGTGCGGTAACCGATATTTCGTAATGACTCCATAGATACGTGTTAAAAATCCCTGATTGAATTATATTAATAAATAAATTACATTGGATTCAAGTGGCACAGGACCGTTCCAAGTGGCATTCGCGTGGGGAGACCAATGTCCAACTGTGGACGTCTATGGGCTGATAGATAGATAATGATGGAATAGCTAACGGCTTAATTTTGCAAACATACTAAATAATGACGGTATTTTATAATAAAGTACAAAAATCCAAGCTATGTTCAAATGCAAAGTTATGTTCAAATGCTAACTTATGCGGTAGTTTACGTAGCTTTGCTAGAATCATTAGAATATGATGTTGCACGGTAAGGCTCGAGCCTCCTCTACAGTATCAGCAAAATTGGCCAACGATAACCACCGTAGTCAGACAGATCAGTATAGGACGTTAATTCGAGTTTTTCTTTTGTTGCTATTAAATGCGTTATTAACCCAAGCGTAACTCGTCATCATTATCATCATTCAGTCTTCTCATGGTGGATTTATATCCAACATGACAAGACTGGTGATGAGAACAACATGAGAAGACATGAAGCATTTCGTGGTGAAACATGAGGGGGGCTTATGCCCCCCTCATGTTTCACCACGAAATGCGGTCCTGTGCCGCTTGCATCCAACGACGCTTAGCAACTTATACCAAGTCGTCGATTCACCTGGTGGAGGGGTGTCGTACACTACGTCGTCGTACGTGGTATCTACTTGAGGACCTTTCTTCCTCAGCGGTTGTCTATTCGTCGAACGATGTATAGAGCCCATGGGCGTTATAGCGTACTTGTAAGATATACGGTGAATTGTATTCTTACTGTTTCACCATACTAGGACAGTAATCACGAGTGTTCTTTATACTTATTATATCATATCTTAACAATTTTATAAGTTAAAATGTCATCCAAGCGTTAAACTATAAATATGTTAAGAAATACGGTAATATAACACTTTGAAGGTGTTTACCTAGTAAACACAATATGTAGATTGAGTAAATGTTCTTACTTAGAAATTGTCACATATAGGTTTAGAACAATTTAGCATTTATTAATGAGAAAGGTTAGTTGTTTTCCTGTTTAGTTTATCATAAAATTACCAAATCGATTTAAATGTAAATGAATTCACTAACGAACTAACAAGACAAAGTTTTCTTTTACAGTCATGTTGAAAGTTAGAAATACGATTATTATGATTCTGTAAATAGTTGATTCTCTCTGTGGTGACGGTGTAAGAATACAATTTATCACGGCTTTTCTTGCCCGTCTGACTAGTGGAGTATAGCAGTAGTTCAATTTCTCTTCTATTTTCGAGGAGGTTCTAGGCCAGCAGTATCGGTGGCGACGGAGGCAACGTGCCTCTTGATCGGGACTTCCCCGTGGGACCTGGAGGCGGACCATGAGGCCGCGCGCCGCCTTTCCGTTGCCCTGGACGGAGCCGGGCTGCGGGTGCGCCGATAATGGACCAGCCCAAAATCAGTATATGGGCGATGATGATGGTAATAAAATAAAATATATATTTTTTTAAGAATTTAATTTAGCATTATCTTCTACTTCCCCGTGGAATTGTAAGAATTGGTTGAGGGATCACTAAGAAAATGAAATCCCAGTTCATCAGCATTGTGCGCTGTCTTGGGAAAGTTATAAAAGCAATTGCGATTACCTGCCCGCTAAGCGTGGTGATTATGATGTAAGATAAGTAGTATAAGATTAGGAAGGCTTTTGTCCAAACAGTGGATGATGATGGTCCATTCAATAGATGATAATACATTATTATATAAGTTCTGTTTGGCATGGCAATTAGTACCACATCTGTATTACTTGTTGATATAAACAGATACAAATAATACATGATATAGGTACATATAACAATAACTGCATAAATTGTGATGTGGTCTAAGTAGAACGCAGACAAATTATTTGTGTGATCCACAAATGAATGTTCTCGGCTTATATGTAATTGTTATACGTTTGTGGATTCCCTTTTGACATGTGAAATTAAGAGTGGTAGGACCACACTGTCGACAGTTATCTGTCTACAGCCGCGGGCCGGCCCGTCCGGGGTAGTACCACGATCTCGCAGAAAATCGACGTCTGAGTAGTAGCAATTTGTTACTGCGCTTCGTTCGGTGAGCGAGAGAGCCGGAAGCCCAACTTTCTGAGGGTGTTTGTGTGTGGAGGGTTTTGGTGGTGCCCTTGGTATCACCGAGCCTCAATGCACGTATTCACACTCCTTTCACTTTCTTCGCGGTAGGCAGCGACCCTGTAAAGGTTCATGAGCGGCAGCAACACTTACCATCAGGTGGCTGTTTGCTCGCTTGCCACCGTTTGCAATAAAAAAAAAACATGTTTTTTATTTATTCCTTAGTGTATTTTGTCTTTATTTAATAAAAAGTAATATTTATGATACATGAAAACGTATATAATTTATATATTTGCAGGGATTTTTTTTCGGGGTGGGCTATGGTCAGCGCACTCGCCACCCGGCACCTTACGGGGAGACAGAGCGGTGGCGCGCGGCCCCATAAGCCACCCGTAGCACGTCGCCTTCGTCGTTGGACCGACCACCGGTACCGAGTTCCTTGACCTCCGTGGTCGGCCCGACAATATTTGCAAGGATCAAGATATCTGATGGGAGATATTATATATAACACGCTCCCATTTCACTTATCTATCTATAAGACTTATCCAAGTAAAGACAAGAATATTTCAATTGGTCACTGTTCCAGACTGGGATTAATGAGGCAGCAATAGAAATACTTTTTGATGGTGGATGGTGATGATGATAATATGATGAGCATGATCGCATATGACGAACAGATGGTGACATAGATTTTATAAGATCAATAAAATAATTTAATAGACAATAACTGTAAGAAAAAGATACGAAATAGAAAAACCAAGGGCAAGAAGTACCTACTAATATCTTAGTTCCTAATCACTTTCGATGTTTACGCGAGTATTACACACTGAAAATAAAACTATTTTACGGACTTTATCGCGTTTGTATTTGATTTTTGATTACCCGACGTTTCGAACACTTTACAGCATTCATGGTTGCGGGCGGACATACTGCGTGCTGATGCAGTGGTTGGAGAGGCGGCACGGGGTGCTCTCCTTCCGACTGGTGCAGGTTTTGACGGGGCATGGGTGCTTCGCCAAATACCTGCACAAGGTCGTTAGGAGGGAGAGTACACCGTCCTGCCACCACTGCGATTGCGACGAGGACACGGCGCGCCATACGCTCGAGGCCTGCGGGGCTTGGGCAGTGCAGCGCTGTGAACTCGTCGCAATCATCGGTACGGACCTGACGCTGCCGGCTATCGCTAGGGCGATGGTCGACAGCGTCGGGAAATGGGACGCGGTCGCAGCCTTCTGCGAGACAGTGATCTCGCGGAAGGAGGCGGCGGATCGCCTGCGTGAGGAGCGCAGCCTCGATGAGGAGATCCGCCGCCGGCGACTGGGGCGGCGCAGGCGCAACTATCTGCGCCTCATGCCGCCTTAGCCGAGGCCGCGGGTGACGTGACCGGGGATTAGTCCGTCACCCGCCGAGAGGCCGACCGCGTGAGGAAAGACCGACGTCCTACCCGAGGGGGGGACGTCGGTCGATGGGAGGGTACCCCAATAGGGGGTATTCCGTCGGGCCGACCACTGACGACAAGTTAACGCTGCTCCAGTGGTCGGCCCAACGACGAAGGCGACGTGGTTTTCGGGTGGGTCGCGGGAGTTGCGTGCTTAAGCCCCTCTGTCGCCCCGGACGGAGTGGTGCGGAGGCGCGCCGACCGCGGCCCACCCACAAAAAAAAAAAAAAAATGACGAAATTGTTGCCTAACGGATGTGGCTGGAATCGAGAGTACTGGAGAGGCGCAACCTCCTCTGTGGACCCATTGGTACTCTGCGGATGGCGATCGCGAGAACACTATCAGCTGTTTGCTTCACGTGACGTGGCGCTTGCTCTGTTACGGCTTATACTAAATCAGGCCGGAGTTTACATGAACATTAATGCATCACCCACAGTGAGACTAAATGCATTGTGGTAATATTTTGGAAAATTACTAGGATTTCGACAAGAGGATGCGTGGAGGGTATCCTCTAGGAGGGCCGGTAATACCGGTAGACGGTCAGTGAGGGTAGAGAAAACTTACTCCTGAACTCGTTTGCAATTCTATAAAAATAACTCGTATGTTTGGTATCTTGTATGTTGTACGAGAATTGGATTTTACTGTATTTCGCAGTAAATTATAGTTTTGGTTACAATTTTAAAAATGTTTGTAATTAAGTAAAATATTTAATTTCCGCATCGGTGTGTTGTGCGAGCAAGTATAATTAATTAGTTCTGATGAACTTGACAAATTCAAAAACACTATTGCGTATAAGATCTTGATAAATTCATCATTAAAACCAATGTTCTTATCCCCATTACTCGGGATTATTTTTAGTGCACATTGCAAAAGTTATTGCCGATAGTTTTATGACCATCATCCCTGCTTGGGAATATAATTGTTGAACAGACGGCATCGGATGGATATTTCCCTAGTCTCTGTAACTCTTAGTCGTCTTTTATGACACCTACAAAACGGTGTTATTCATACAAAATGCTAGTATTCGTAGCCGGTATTACATCATCGCTTCCATATCTTGATAAAGTACGTTAATAAACTCAACGAGGAAGCGGGATTCTTGAAGACCTAATATAAACATATGGAACAGATGAGGAACTGACAATAAATGAAGCACTTTGGCATTACGAGGATGAGGCAGAGAAGATATAATCCATTTTCTTAGTTGTTAAATAGTGGCTGTTGGCAGCAAACAAGAAAACCAAATACCAAATGGTAAGTAAGTAGTAATACTGCCGCTCATAGACTCTTGTTGGGTCACTGCCTACCGTGAAGAAAGTGAAGGGAGTGTGAATGCGTGCAATGAGGTTCAGTGATACTAAAGGCATCACTAAAACCCACCACATGCAAACACCCTCAGAAAGTTGGGCTTCCAGCTCTTTCGTTCACCGAACGAAGTGTAGTAAGATATTGCTACTACTCAGACGTCCATTTTCTGCGAGATTGTGGTACTACCCTGGACAGATCGGCCAGGGGCAGTAGAAGACTGTCGACAGTGTGATTCTACCACAATCATCCTGTAATTGCAAAAATTTATGCCTATTAGCTACTCCTAATACACTCACTATTCTGATATTGCATAGATAAAGTATACAGGCGTTTTTACATTCTTCTTTTTCTTGTTTTTATTCGAGATCAGCTACTAATTTGAGCACATTGTTTCCTGTGTCTAGTTACCATTGCTTTCTTTATAAGTTATCAGTTTATTCACATTTTTAATTTCTTTAAATTAATCACTGTCCGTCAGTGAGTTACATCGTCACCTCCAGCAGTGTTATAGTGACCCTGTTAATAGTATCTTGTAGGCATTTCGGTGGCAATGGAAAACATTTGTAAAGCACTTTTATATCCTATATACTACATTCCAGCCGTTCCTCCGCATCACACTACATAAAATGTCATCAAAATTATTTAACATAACAGTAATATACATGAATATATTTTTTTTATATGAGATTAATCCCACCACACATTCTCACCACTGTAACTCCTGTAAGCCAGGATCTAGAATGGTCTCCGTATAAGACACCGAAGTTTAACCCTCAGGTAGTCCCGGGAAATGCTTTTAATTGTTTTGGATCCCGTGACAAATTTAATTAGAAAAGAAAAACAGGAAGAATTGGAAAGATTTCACTTGCCTGTTATGCAAATCGGAGACATGAAACAAAGTAGTCTAATAAGCCAGTAAATAAGAGGATGTACAACTACGTGAAACGCAGCAGTACAGCACCACGGGTTAAACAGAGCTTAGGGGGATATTATATTATATTTAGTACTGTTCATAGTGGCGCCATACAGAAATTTTAGGATGATAGTACTGCAGTCGGTATCTAGCCATTCATTACTAACCGATGATATTGTCGCTGGTTAGCAATGGGACACCCTAAAACCAAAAAACCATATGTTGCATGAGTTGAGAACCTCTTCTTCTGGAAGTAGATTAGTGCGCCTAAGTAAAATACAATATTAAGATCGTTTTTATTTACGTCCAGATTATTACACATTATTGTTTATGTAAAATCTATGCCTGGCGACTTTGTTCATGTTGTTTTACGCATAATACTTTTTTCTTGAAGAGTGTTTGCTGTTTTGCTAAAGCGTCTATCTCGTGTTTTAAATTTCTTATCAATATTTGCAGGGGCAGTAAGTCACGTTCGTATATATCTGTTAATGTGCTATCAACTTTATCAGTGTGGTATTTAGCTTCGTCATGAAACTTATTAGTTACTAAAATTTAATAAATGGAGATTAGAGTAAAATAGAATTAAAATACTTATTTTTATATAAAAATATTTTTTGATCATTTCAATTTTATTAGTAAAATTATTGATGCTATTTTTTTTTTTTGGTGGTGGGTTGCGGTCGGCACGCTCCTCGCACCACTCCGTCCGGGTCGAGCCACGATGCACGTCGCCTTCGTCGTTGGGCCGATCACCGGAGCAGGGTGACTTGACATCAGTGGTCGGACCGACGGAATACCTATTTGGGGTACCCTCCCATCGGTCGACGTCCCCCCCTCAGGGAGTACGTCGGTCTTTCCTCACGGGGTTGGCCTCTCAGCGGGTGACGGACTAATTCCCCGGCCACGTCACCCGCGGCCTCGGCTAGGGCGGCATATTGATGCTATGATAAGGAGAATATCTAATGTCAAAAATTTGCATGTTGTCATTCGAGGAATTAGATTTTTAGCACTATGTGGGCCACCACTAAATGTGTCTGCATGTATGTTGTCAAATATTATAGTAGTATAAAAAGTAGTTTATAGATTTGCTATGTATAAGACAAGCATTCTTATGATGCAAAATTTTCAGCGTTTAGATTTATCTGGCTATGTGACTTAACTAAACCAAGAGAAGTTGTGTCCAGATATAGGCTATAAAAATTCACCAAATATATTATAATTTAAATTCTATATTATTACATTAATTATACCTTCACTTATGCTTGTTTGAGTGGCAGTTGGGGTTGGCCTTGTTATACACGCGTCATTTCTTTTGGAATTATTTTTCTTAATTTTTATAGTAATATTATGCTCAGAATCTAAAGGAGCACATATTTCTTGATAGTCGTTGTTAAAAGGTAGCTTTAATTGTAATTTCATAACTATAATAGAATCTGTTGGATGTCGTGTAAGATGATTTTCTTCTTTTATAGTTTTTATAATTCTTTGATTTTTATCATTGGAATAGCTATGAAATGTTAAATCTAAAGTTATTGAACTAGGTTTTTTATTATTTGATTGCTTGTTACTTTCAAGTTCAATGTTAGTATCTGAAAAATATACAGATAAAATTATTTAAAAGATTTCATAATAAACTAGGAGCCATTCATAGAAATTATAATTACCGACGCGTTCACGAACTGTTCTAAAATTTTCCGCTGAACTTTTTAAAGTTCGCTTATCAGATATAAAGAATTTATTATTTGTATATTGATCAAGTGGATGTTGTTGTATTTCAATCCTAGTTGGTTGATCTATATCTTTCGGATAACTTATATTTTGATCAATGTTGGTTAATGTTACTAGTTTTTGATTATTATTATTTAATTCCTTTTCGGTAACATCATTGATTTGAATAGTATTTAGGTTTTCATTATTTTTAATTTCTTTACCAGTCATAATATGACTACTTGAATTCATGGAAATGTATTCTTTGTTATTGGATGTATTCTTCGTTACTTGGTCTAATCCTTGTTCTAGTAAATCTAAACTTTTGTTAACTATTTCTTTGGCGTCATGAAAGGATGAAACTGTATGTAAATCTTTAGTGTTAATATCATCCTTTGTTTTCATATTGACTGTATCATCCTTCTGCTGTTGAAGTGTAATATTTTCATCACTTTTCAATTTATATTTTTCACTATAAAAGGACTTCATAATATTACTCTCAATATTAAGTGGATCAACTTGTATATCCTGAATTTTCGAATCAATAACCAGCTCTGTATTTTCAGATTTCAAAGTTTCACCACTTAATACCGTATGTGATTTATTCACTAGATCTGTTTTATGTTGCAGAGATCTTTCTATACTCATTGTGGATTCAGAAATGAGCATATTGTTTTCAATATTTTGCGATATTTTCTGTGCTATCATATCTAATGTTGGTTCTGCTATTTGATCATGTTCAGTAAAAAAGGGGCTTTGTATATTTTGAATGTGATTATCGACTAATTTCATATTAATTGTTTGAATATTGGTAACATTATTTGAGATGACATTTTGTTTATGAGAAATACAACTTGTAGATGATGATATTTGTAGAGGCGTAGTTAAAATTTCGGGGAGTTTTATAGTTCCATTCTCTGATATCTTTTGTGTTGTAGAAATATTGCTTATTGTTTTGTTAATAGTCTCTTTTGATCTGTCTTCATTGGATAATTCGAATTTTGAATGTTCTCTTTTAATTAATGTTCTAGGGACATATATACTAGTTATTTCAAGAGCTGAATGTGTCTCGAGGAGATTACTTTGGGATGTCTTTTTATATAAACATGTGTCTGAATAAAGTTCATGTTTATCAATCTTGCTAGATTTTACGAGTTTTGACAGATCAATAAATTTATCACAATTTACATGAGAAGTAAAGTCCCATTTTACATCATTGTTTGTATTATCCATTTTAAAATTTATTAATTCTTTTTGATATAAATTGTGTGTGTATTGATCAATTTTTTTTGAAAACTTTGAGTCCGTGCTTTGACGCTCATTTATAGATGGTGTTAGATTTTTATCACTGTGAGGTTTACTTTCAAACTCCACTTTTTCTCCACTTATTACTTCAACAACTTTTGTGTGATTTATTTCCTTAAGTGTATTCTTCAAAGAGTCTGATTTACATACAATTATATCTGAGCTGGACAGTTTGTCACCTGTGCTAAGTTTTATACAGCATGAGAGGTCACTATTGGCTTTTAAAATTTCAGCATATGATTTATCAGAAATGCTTCTATTGGCCATATCACAGGTTGATAGCTTCGGTGCACATTTATTTGAGCCTTGGTCTGATTGTCCAAGTTCAATTTCCTTAAGTGTTTTCTTCAAAGATTCTGATTTACATACAATAATATCTGAGCTGGACAGTTTATCACCTGTGCTATGTTTTATACAGAATGAGAGGTCACTATTGGCTTTTAAAATTTCAGCATATGATTTATTAGAAATGCTTCTATTGGCCATATCACAGGTTGACAACTTCTGAGCATATTTATTTGGATCTTGGTTTGATCGTACCGAATTTTTATCGTTTGATGATCTGCTGAAAATAATATTTATATTTTCTTCAATAGTTCTTCTAGTGTCTATATTTGTTTCTTTATCAAATGTGTATTTCTTCGCGATGTAATCTTGAGACTCTATTTTATGCAAGTTTATATCTGAATAATGGTTTTTACTACTAACGTTGCAAGAAATGTTATATATATTTTCAGAAATGTTATTAGTAGTTGATTTATCCTCAAAGTTCATCTTGTGATTATCTTTTACTGAGCCCCGCTTGCATCCTTTTGGAAGTGTAAAAAAGCTATAAACGGAATCATCGACTTTTTGTTTTGATTTATCTTCAGTAGATTGCTTACTAATTGATATTTTTTCTTTTTTATTGTTTCCATTATTAATTGAGTTAATTTCATCATTGGGTGGATAAGTTATTAGAGAACTTTCACAAGATTCTATTCTATCTAAATTTATATTCAAATAAGAATCATTACTGATTTCTTTAGGCATTTCAGTAGATTTCAAGGTAGTTATGCGACTACGAATATTTTTTTTGCTAGTATAACTTGTATTCGAGTTAATTTCAGTATTCAAATCATCATATTTAAGTTCGATTAATTTATTTGGATCGTGCACTGCATTATACTTATATGCATATATGTCTTCATCAAATGGTGGGTCTAAGCATCCACCTGTATTAGCAGAATTGATAAGAACAATATTTATTCTTTCATTAGATTTATGTGTATATTTATAATTTATTTACCTACTTACCATATGAATCATGTATCACCTTAAGATAACTACACGATATACTCTTCCTAATAAGAACGCAAGATAATAAATAGCTTAAGCATAAGAACATTAATTTCTTGCTCACTATATTCATAATAATGGCGACAACTGATTTAAGAAATGGCCCCGATTAATATATAAAGATAAGTCTGTACGATGATAATGAGTTATGACAATGAGGTTATTTATCCTCATATGATTAACAGGTTTAATGATGCTCTAGGTTAGAATGTTATACGGTTTAGTGAAGTCGAATGAACATCACCACTACCATTGTAGATAAAACTACGGATTATTGCGCTTGATCACGGATGGACCATGAACACCGCAAAGTCGTCGGGGATCCCAATCTTACGGACAGATTGGAGTCGCTGGAGCAGCGGAGAGACTTTGGGTCACTCTGTGTACTCTACCGACTCTTTCACGGGGAATGCTCCGAGGAACTGTTTGACTTGGTACCACCGTCACCATTCTACCAACGTACCACTCGACATCGCAGCAGGGTTCATCCATTTCACCTGGAAACGTTATGGTCTTCAACTGTACGTTTCCAGCGATCATTTCTCCCACGTACGTGCAAGCTCTGGAATGAACTACCTGCTGCTGTGTTTCCCGAGCGCTATGACATGTCCTTCTTTAAACGAGGTTTAAGAAGAGTATTTCCTTCACGGTAGACAGCAGCCTGGCTGTGCCCCTGGTATTGCAAAGGTCCATGTGCAGCAGTTTCACTTACCATCAGGTGTGCTGCTTGCTCGTTTGCCACCGTTGGCAAAAAAAAAAAAAGTGTTCGAAACATCGGGTAATCAAAAATCATATACAAACGCGATAAAATCCGTAAAGTAGTTCTATTTACAATGTGTAATGCTCCCGTAAACGTTACAAATATAACCACCGCTCCTGGTGGAATCTTTGTTCTTTATAATTTTCGAAAATTTCTAGACCTCCCAATCACGCTATATATGCACATTTACACGATGCACCCCATTTGTGTGATGAAGTATGATGAGTAGTATTTGATTACCATATGCACTTCAATCTGTCGAATTGATAAATTAATATCGTTAAATTGGTCACTAAGAACAGTTTACTATTAAGGTGGCAACTGTTAAATTCTTAAATATTAGTTTAGAATCTATTAGAGAATCTAAGTCTGGGATGGTTAAAAAGACAGATAGATAGATCATAAAATCTTTACCTTCCTGCTTGGGGCTCAAAAATTAAAAAAAAAGCATTAAATGACTATCTATTCTAGTATAAAAGATGAGTTGGTAACAATATGGCAAAATATTTTCATATATTTGATAATAATTTCACTTAAAATTACTATAAGCAATAAATTTGATATCACTAAAAATATAATACAAACCTGATTTACATTTTGTACCTAAAAATGTCTTCTGTGTTCTTGTTTTATTACCAGTAATAAAAGATTTATAATTATTTTTAGAAAGTCTCTTGTACCGATATTGTTGGTTCATCGATTCATCTTCGGAGATATGAATGTTATGGTCCGACATAGGTAGTAGCATCTGATAGTTATCATCTGCAGTTTTTATTTGTAATCCTAATGAAAGATTTTTTAGCTCATGAACATTGATAAGAACATATTTACTATCATCGTTATTATCATCATTACAACTCATAAACATCCTAATGATGGGCTCAAGTCACTTCCACAATGGAATGCAAATTGACCTAATATCCCGACGTTGGTTTTTCGGGTTGGTATAGCTTTATTTCCAATTTTCTTTCTATTATATAGATGTTATCTGCATATCATAATCCCTTAGTCGTCACGGGCAAGAAAGAGCAAGAAAGGGGTGGTTAATTATATTGTTACTGCGATACCATACGGAATATATTTATTACTAGCAACCCGCCCTCGCTTCGCTTCGGTTATAGGTTATAGTCGTTTTACCAGCGTAGTTCCCGTTCCCGTGGGTATACCGGGATGAAATATAGCCTATTTTACGCCCTGATATTATAGCTTTCCATTGGTGAATGAATTTTTGAAATCGGTCCAGCCGTTTTGAAGATTACCCGGAACAAACAGACAGACAGACAAAAATTTTTTAATTGCTATTTTAGGCATAGGTGTCGTGCAAATAACCGTGTGAGCATGAAAAAAGCCTATTATTTTGACATTACAAACAGACACTCCAATTTTATTTATTGGTATAGATACTTAGTGCTAAAATGATTTTAATAAGAAATAATCCAAGTCCTAAAAATCCAAAATGTATATTTTAATACACCAAACGCTGGGCAGTCCTACGAACTACGTCTCAAGTCAAATAAGTCGCACTAGTTGCTTCTAACCTCTTCCGTAATACAAGGCAAAGGGAAGAAAACCGGTTCGGCATAAGATTTTTATTTCGAGTTCCCTATTCTATCATCACACATATTTCATTTGTTATATACTTATGTATGTTCTACCTAATAATTATAAATTATCAATATCAGTGGGAGAAACATTGATTATCGTTTTTCACCTATTGATTTTTCAACAGATTGTCTTGTAATTTCGCATATATGTACATATATTGTAAGAGATACAGAAAAGGTGTTTGCACTTTTATCTATGGTATAAATGTATAGAACAATGTATGATTAAAATCTGAATTTTTCCCTGTGGAGTGGAGTTAGGGGTTAAAAAATAGTATTCTTAGTCCGTTAGGAAAAGACTACTAAGGATATATGCATATAACATCTATCTAAGAGAAGAAAACTCGAAATAAAATCCTAAATAGGCCTGTTCGACTAGCATCTATTAAGATAAATGCCGCACATATTTGGAAGAGATTCGAGCCTAACAGTGGGGAGATATATGAGTTGAAATGATGATGCCAATAGATATTAATTAAATTGCAGGAAAGGCTAGTAATTAATATAGGTTCAACTAGTAATAGGTTAATTCTCCTTTTATTTGGAGACGGTTCGAGCCTAATAGTATACGAGTTGAAATGACGATGATAATGAAAATATACAGGTATACACCAATAACTTTAATGAAGTTGCGGGTATGGCTAGTAATTAATAAAGGTAGGTACCTAGATTATTTTTATTTAACAAAGTTTTATCGTATTTTTGTAAAAGTTTCTTCATATATTGCTTTTCCACCAACATGTCAAACGACGCTATTGTTTCATCATTGTTGACAAGTCTAACTTTTTGTAAAATCATCTCCGGCTCGGATAGTTTATTTGATATGAATCCTTGACTTATCGGTATTTTTATTTCCTTTTTCCTGACTTTAAGCATGAGGCTTAGTGCATTCTTTCTTTTTAAACAATCTTGATCTATATCTTTTGTGGATGTAGGTTTTACCTCAAAAGCTAGATTTTTCACGATTTCTTCCATTACCACTTGCTCATCCATTATTAATTTAAGCTGAAAAACGTTTAAAATAATTTTATAATTCAGCCCATTTCCTTTGACATAAAAATGTTTGCTAAGGAAATCTATAAGACACACAATAGCAATTTTCAACTGGTGTTATGTTATTCAACATATTATTATAACATTGATGTTCAGATTGCTTTTAAAGTCATCTAAAATTTAGGCGTTACTTAAATTTAGATGTCGTGGATAAAACCGGGCATTAGTAGAAGTACTTTTTAAATTCTATTTATATGAATGTACTAATTTCAATGAGTTTATTGAATTCAATAACTTTATACCTGTATTGGAGCGAAGTGGAATCAATCTCTTCCAACTCCTCCTGTTTTGAACTTTTTCGAATTAAATTTGTCGCGGGTCCCAACACAATTAAAATCATTTCCAGGGACTGCCTGAGGTTCAAACCTCGGTGAGATCTATGAAGACCATTGTGGATCCTGGCTTACAGGAGTTATAATGGTGGGAATATGTGGTAGGTTTAGTACGAAAAAAAAACTGTATACCTGTATCCTGTTGGTATTAACGTTGTTGAAAATAGATTGGTGTGATCAAATTACTCAATAGAAAAAAAATGGTATAATGGAATTAATAAAATTTACATACAACATACATTTATAAAAAATCAAACACTTCTTTCTTAAAATAATAAAGTATCACACGGCTTCATATACGTATGTAGAGGCATTAAATAAAACGAACATTTCGATTATTTACATATATTTGTGATCTATATAATTAAATAACATTGAAGTGTCTCTTTGTAATGTCAAAATAATGGCCTTTTTTCATGCTGACACGGTTATTTGCACCATACTTATGCCTAAAACCCGGTTTAAAACATTTTTGGCTGACTGTCTGCCTGTTTGTTTTGGGTAATCTTCAAAACAGCTGGACGGATTTTGATAATATTTTACTATCAGGTAGCCATCATAAGGAGTAACTTAGACTTAGATATTTTATCCCGGTATTTCCACGGGAACGGGAACTACGCGAGTAAGGCGATTGAAACCGAAGCGTCGATTCCGAGTAATTGGATAAGAGCGGAATGATGAAAATGATGATAATGATTCAGGTAAACATGAGGAATCATCCTTCCTTACTAGTATTATAAATGCGAAAGTATGTATGTTTGTTTGTTACACTTTTAGGCTTAAACCACCGAACCGATTTCAAAAATTCTTTCACTAATGGTAAGCTAAATAATATCAGGGAGTTTTAAATAAAACTACTTTACGGATTTTATCGCGTTTGTATTTGATTTTTGATTACCCGACGTTTCGAACACTTTACAGCGTTCATGATCACGGGTGGACTAAGATGTCTCACGTCCAACAAGTCATCGTTACTGCAGAAAATTTATAATTATCTACCCGATACAGAAATTAGTTATTAAATATTGACCCACATTTTGATACAAAATTTATTGCCAGTGTAAGAAGAAAATGATTCTATATGAAAAAATTATTGTTTATGGTTAGTAATAATTAAACAGTAAAATTAATAGTAATTATATTTAAAACTAACTAATAATCTAGTATACTACCACCGGATCGGAACACGGTCACACTGAGAAAGATCCGGCAACAAAACTCAGGTAACATGATGCTAAATTAAAGTTAATTTTGAAGGCGGCTTACTTTATGTTACTAAAAGGTTTTAATTTATAAAATTATCTTTAGTTATTATTATTGTGGGTCAAATCTATACAAATGAGCTCACTGTGTCTTGCAGTCTTGTGGTGGTCTTTTTGGAATCCGTAAAGTAGTTTTATTTAAAATGTATAATACTCGCGTAAACATCAGAAATCATTAAATATCAGGGAGTATAACATAGGCTATATTTATCCCGATATTCTCACGGGAATAGAAACTACGCGGTAAGGCGACTGAAACCGAAGCGAAGCGAGGGCGGGTTGCTGCTTATATATATGACGCAAAAATTATCCATTAAACATAATAGTATACACGGCACGATTTGATACAGATTTTTCACAAGTTTCTGTAGTAAGATATTTATTATACATGTAATCGGATTTATATAACATTAAATCATTAGTAAAAGAATCTATTCCACTTGATGTTACACGGCGTTGAATGTTAAGTAACGAGCATTTTTTTAATAGCTCATCGAGAACTAATTTAAGTGGTAATAATTCTTTTTCTATATGATTAATATATTGGGCAATTCTTATATCAGGTGGAGATCTGTAACTAGATGTGAGATGAATACTCTTAACAGAATTTTGTCGCGATAGCCATCCAAATCGTGTTATTATAAGGGATAATTGATTATCATTGGATAGATTATTCAATGGTGCTAATTCCTTTTGAGAATCTTGTATTTGGCAAGATTTAGGCAAACTAGTGTTAGAGCCTGCTGATTCTTGAGTATCAATTGAATAAATAGGTGACAAGCTCAATTTGCGCTTAGAATCACGGGTGTTAGTGAAAAGCTTTGTATTTAACAATTCTGTACTTTCAGGACATTTAAATAATGAATATTTATTATCCGTATTAATGGATTTGTTTGACGAGATCTCCTTGATTAATGCACTGAAATTATCTTGCGTGGAGTTTTTTAGTCTTACATCTGAAAAATAAAAAAGAAATAGTGAAATTCTCAAAATGAATCCGAACTAACTTGTAGATATCGAATCGAAACTAACCCACGTTTACATTATTGCTGTAATTAAGAGTTTCTTCTTCTGTATTATTCTGTATTGTAGTTATTGAATCCACGGTTTTTAATTTATTAACATTAACTGATGTACTATATTGAATAATGTCGAAAGTTTCATTATTGTTTGTTGGAAGATTAATAATATTTTCTGTGTTCGATATTTTTCTTTGTAATTTTGCCAATACGAAAGTATCACTTATAACTTTAGATATATCACCAGAGCCAAGGTTCTGATTGGTTTTAGATGTTGGACATACAAGTAAATCGACGCAAGAATGGTAAGTTTTAACCATTTCTTCACTTGTATCATTAATGCTATGTTTTCGCAATATTATTTTATGTTTTATTGGTATAGTATATTCTATTAAATTTGATTCATGTTTCCACACAAGGTTTTCAAAGTTTTGAATACATGACACTTCAGGTACAATTTCCAAGTAACATTTACAATTATTTTTTTCTTTTTCTTTTATAAGAGGCAGAAATTTAATTCTTAAGAGTGGAGTGTCCATTTTAATAATATGAAAAAGAAACTGAAAAAAAAATAAAGAAAAAATTATAACTGTTGAAATATGATTATTTCAGATGCAATAGATCGCAGATGATCGATCAGAATCAAGAAAATCGCTGTATATAATTATATCGATTTACAATTTATCTGCCTGTACCTGATCGTTTAAATTTGATATATATCAAAAAACTGGTTTTGTTAACATTTATACCTGATTTTCATTCGGGCTATCTATTATTTTAATTAAATTAGGAGCAAATCTGATTCACGAACATAATGCAAAAATAGGCAATATTTCTGAAGCGTAAAAGAAATTTGAATACACAAAAGAATTAAAAAATTTGATATGGTTAATGGCGCCATAATTTATAATTATAGATAAGACTAGCAACCCGCCCTCGCTTCGCTTCGGTTATAGGTTACAGTCGTTTTACCCGCGTAGTTCCCGTTCCCGTGGGAATACCGGAATAAAATATAGCCTAGTTTACGCGCAGATATTATAACTTTCCATTGGTGAAAGAATTTTTGAAATCGGTCCAGCCGTTTTGAAGATTACCCGGAACAAACAGACAGACAGACAGACAAAATTTTTTTAATTGCTATTTTAGGCATAGGTGTCGTGCAAATAACCGTGTGAGCATGAAAAAAGCCTATTATTTTGACATTACAAACAGACACTCCAATTTTATTTATTGGTATAGATAATATAATATGTAAGGTTACTTAGAAACTCAAATCACGAAAAAGGAGATTTTCAGTTAGATCTATACCAATAAATAAAATTGGAGTGTCTGTTTGTAATGTCAAAGTAATAAGCTTTTTTCATGCTCACACGGTTATTTGCACGACACCTATGCCTAAAATAGCAATTAAAAATTTTTTGTCTGTCTGTCTGTCTGTCTGTTTGTTCCGGGTAATCTTCAAAACGGCTGGACCGATTTCAAAAATTCTTTCACCAATGGCAAGCTATAATATCAGGGCATAAACTAGGCTATATTTTATCCTGGTATTCCCACGGGAACGGGAACTACGCGGGTAAAACGACTATAACCTATAACCGAAGCGAAGCGAGGGCGGGTTGCTAGTTATAAATAAAACCTATAGCATTATAATGCTAGTACAAAATATTAATATAATTAAAGATTATTTTAACGTTTGACATCGTTTTTCTCAGTTTTAATGAATGGACAAATGTCTTTAAAAGTTTAAATGACCTAGGAGCAACAAATAATAACAAAAAAAAAAGACAAAAATAGAATAGAGGGGATCTAGATAGATAATAATAAATATGGATGATAGTCGATTTTATATGATGTAACATACTAAAGGTAATTTTAGTGTTGTATGCATTGATATATACCTGCTCGATGGTTGTATGCGAATTACTTAAAATAGGGAATTGTATTGATTCTAGCACTATTTAATTAATGCGGTCCAGGGGCATTATACTACGTATAATAATATAAATATGTGTAATAAAATGTTATAAAGCTATTAAGAACAAAATTGCGAATACTAAAATGTATGTGTAAAAATAAATTTATGTCTAATGAAATAAACATTTTCTTCATGACTTAGGTTTAGCCAATGAGATAAAACTACTTACCCAAAACGTATCACATTATACACATAATTTTGTATCCAAATAATTTACTAAAACTTAAAATTTTGAAACTCAGTCATAACAGTAAATTATTATGTCATTGTTGTTATGATTTTGATTTTATTTTTACTGTCTTGTCATAATGATTTTAATATGTGTGTAATAAGAAGGTTGAATAAAGAAATAAAATTAGTTTCAAACGAATGTTTATAATAAACTTTAAATATTTAAAGTTTATTATTATCAGTTTATCATTTTAACTTGTTACAAATGAGTAATTATTGAAATGTGGACCTCATAACTTAGCTATGTGGAGTGTTATGCTTAGAATTTATTTACGAGGTTAAGCACAGTAATTCATAGAGAAGTTGTAACTGATATAGCGTCGAAACTACTACTCATAGATTCTACTAGTAGGGACCACGAATAAGGTGATGACGACTAAACATACCTCATGATAGGTCTCGGAAGAAAACACAGCTACAGGTTAAGTATACAATACTATGTCCGGTTTTAAATGCTTTGATTATTCCCCGGTGAAATCATAACGCATAAAATACATTCATTATAAAATCAATTCAAATACTTTAGAGGTGAGTAATAAAACAATAATTTGGTTTATCTCTGTTTAATTTCCAAAACTCTCGCTACTTGGCAATACCATTAATTTATTACATATAATTTTTTACAAAAGTAAATTTACGATATGCGATGACGAGTTATTGCTCCTAATTACAGCTAAATTCTTGAATTATGATTAAGGCTATATTAAATCTAAAATATTTTAACAGAAACCTCTATACATTTTATAAGTAAATTAATTGTATAAAATGGCATGTGTGAATAATTAAAAAAAAAATCACGATCACAGTTTCATATGAAAATCTACAAATTCTGACGTTCTAAACAATTTATTTATCGATTTTGTACAATATTTCCATGAATTGCTTATGTGTACCAATTCGTCGGCATTTAATTTGTCTCACGTTAATATAAAACTATATTATTAGTATATTATTTTAAAACTTAGTTTTTTATCGATTTGGACATGGGCCACTTGTTCATTAAAATTAATTTTACATCGATTTACAGATAAACGCTTTATACTGCTCGTACATACATTATATACATACGTATTATAATTTATACATTATTATTAATTTACTAATTTTTTATGGTAGTATAGAATAGTATAACTTATTTAGTAATATTTTTGGGTACCAACTCAGTATACCAAAATATTGCTTAGATGATATCTAAAGGTTGCCGAGATCGGATTAAACTGTAAAACTTATTACAATATCATCGAAAATAATAAAGGACTTTTAAGGATAGTGAATAAATATTCTGTAAGGCTTTTTTGAGAGATAGATCCTTTGAATAGTTACACTATATCAGACATTATATTTACGCCTTGTCTAAAATACTACCAGAAGTAAATATCCATATTCAAAAAAATATCGCAAATGATACTCTGTGCTGAAAATATTTATAATTACCACATCTTAATCTAAATAAATCTATATTTAGAAATATGCTATCAAGTTTCCTATTATAATACCAATTTAATAGTTTTTTACTTAAATTATTTATTTCATATACCTACTTTCAAAACGCTAATTACATTTTCAGATGTTACATTGACATGAATTTTAAATGCATTTTGTGCTTCACGGTACATAGATTAGTAAAAAAAAAAACTTAAGTATATTTGCTGTTAGACGTAAATGAAGACAATAATTGTAAAACACTTGCCGAATTAAGCTAAATTTGTCAATATTATTAGGATTTCAACCTTAGTGTGTAATCAATTCCTAGCATTTAATTTATAATAGAGGTACTTGAACATCGCAACCATCGAATGATGGCATTATCAAAAGTTGTTTTTGTATTTACTGATATTATTGCTTTTGGAATGTTTTTATTATACTACTTTTCTATTAATTTTACTGGCCTTAGTCCCGAAGGAGTAGAATACATTGGTACTATATTCCACAATATTACCTTACCGACTAGTGTACTCGCATACTCCTATATAGCTGTTGGCTACTTGTGAGATCTTTTTCTTGTATCGGCGTAATAAATATAATGGAGTGTAATACAACATTAAACTTTAATCTTCCGAATAGTGAAATTATTATATACTAAATGTGAAATGAAATTTAAGTTAATTAAATATCAATCTACACATTTTAGCGATTAAATAAAATTATTAAAAAAAAACTGTAATTATAATATATATTAAGATTATTTATGGCTGAAATTCACATAAAAACAGCTTTGAAAATAAATTATCAGAGAGCATATTGTGCAAATTATAAAATGATCAATTATTTTTATTTAAATTAAGGATACCTATTTAGCAGGCGTACAAATCTTTATTTAAATTACAGACTAGATTTCTGAGATCATTACGAAAGCTGATTAATTTCATACAATATTACTCATTATTTATCTACTATATGTACAAAAAGATTGCAACGACGCAGTTGCTTAGGCAGTTTCAATATTGACAATAATTGCTGATTAAACGATCTTGATGAACACTTCAAGAGCTTGCGAAATCGGACGTTAAGGTATACAATAAAAATAGGCCAGATTGTTTTTATATATCTATATACACATATGTATTAATTTTTTTTTGCATGTATAATGTATATGATTAAATACTATTTTTTTTATGCTTATAAACTGGGTAACGAAATGATTGAGATGAATTTAGTTTAGTTTAGATTAGATCGATTCAAAGAAATAATTTTCTTTTTTTCAGATTTGCACATAACAGTATCTATTGGGTTATCTAGTATTTTAGAAAACTTAATAGGTCGTCAATAATAGGTAGATAAGCTTATATATAAAACCAAATATTAAGAGTTGTTATTGAATATTGACGTAAAATCCAATGCTTAACAATTGCTATCAATGTTCAGACTGCCGGCACTATTTAAAAATTGCGTTTTGCTAAACAATGTGAATAGGTAATTTCATTAGAAAATTAATTATTTATTATTTTATGTAATTTTAATCTATTATATATATTTATATACACATATCTAATTGTGCAGTTAAATTAAGGCTTTATGAGCTTAGCTAATACTATAAACTATGAATAATTTATATATTAGATATAAAATATAAACTATAAATTACTACTATCAATATTGCAGTATCGTCCCACCTATAACACTTCCGTGGCAAACTTACATACGAGCCTATCCTATCGAATTTGTAACTTTCATCGTGCTCTGTTTTATCCATTTCTGGATAAACACATTCCATGCTGAATCCACATTCAATACCGTAAAAATGTCGACAATTATTTAAATTAAATAATTTTTTTATCACTCAGAAAAGTAATGGTTTATATTTCACTAGCTAGCCACTCTCACTTCGTTTCGGCTTCGGTTAATCTGTCTCAGTATTTTAAATCGTTGTATCTGATTTTTAATGTTTACGCGAGTATTACATATATAAATAAAACCGTTTTTACAGATTTTATCGCGTTTTCATTTGATTTTTAATTGCTCAACGTTACGAACACTTTTTAGCGTTCATAGTTATGGCCGGGATCTTTTTTTGATATCTCCTAAGATATCTATTATTTTAATAATATGCTATACAGGGCAATTTGATTTAAATTTAAAACTCCAGGTATCTAATGTATTCAATTGAATATCCAATTGGATAAGGAGTAATAAATAAGGTTATTTTCGTAAATAACCTTATATTTTTTATGTTTATTACTTTTTGAGATATTTAATACCGTAATATATTTTTTAATTTTTTTGAAATTTTCGGCTTTTCTCTATCGCAATATTACATAGAGTCCCTCTTGAATCACCCTATCTATTGACGAATCTGCACAAAACCACATTAAAATCCGCTTCGTTGTTTAAAAGTTCTAAGTCTGCAAATAGCGGGTAGTGCTTTTATTATACTATGTAGATTTTATTTGATTTTAATTAAATAAAAGCATGTTTCACAATTTATTAGTTTTATTTTTTTTTTGTTAATTGAATGTGGACTCGACAAAAAACCTTACATCTAAATATCAAAATGTTCATTCGATGCGCCAAATCATATTTAACGTCAAAAGCATTGCCGTGAATAAAATACAATGACAAACTATGAGGTATTTCTATTATATACGTCTAGATTTATGTACAGAATTTCAAAATTACACTTAGGCTTTCAAAAATCGTTTATATTAGCCAGTTCAGTTATCCTTCAAAAGGAATATGACATGTTTACCAACGTTTCATATATTGGCAAAAAAAAATCAAATCAGAGAGAAACCAATTCATTCAAAAAGTATTCAAAACATTCAAAGAAAAATCAATTCATTCAGTAATTGACAATCCTTGATGCCTATAACTATATTTTATCATGCTATTATTAATTTAAAGGTCAGACTTTAATCAAACCAATATTTTATTCATCATCATCATAATCATCATCACTACTGAACGTAGGTCTCCCTTATGTTTCACAACAAAGTGCGGTCCTGCACTGCTTGCATCCAACGACACCCAGCAACTTTCGTGAGGTCGTCGATCTACCTAGTAGGGGCGGAGTCCTATAGTGCATCGTCCGAGACGTAGTCGGTCACTTGAGAACCTTTCTTCTCTAACGGTTGTCGATTGGTCAAGCGAAGTGACTGTAATAGCCGTTAATTGTACATTTGTAAGTCCTCTGCCATATAATGACTTAATTCATTTAGCCGAATGTTGTTATCTAAAGAAAAAATGTAAAATAAATCAAGTTTCATAAAATACATATGAAATGTTAATGACGATGTCATATTTGTCAACATTTTTCATTATGTACTAAACATTAATCGCAAATCCTTTTGAAGATAACAGTAACACCAATATATTTTTGATACTATCAGAATTTAAATTTACTATGACAACTACAATGCTAGAAAACGTTAGATAATTGAGAAGTAACATCGTTAACATTATGAACACACACCATTGTTCCGATTTCCATGCCAAATACTTCCCTCAACTATCCAAACAATATTAGTAAAACTACACACTAGCTGAAGAAAATAAAGTATACTTTTATAAAATACATACAATACGATTTCAAATATATCTACTGTATTAAAGATGTATATATAATATTATATATACTATATCATATATTATAATATAGATTTTTATAATAGAGATTTATATTATTATAGAGATTTTTACGCTGCTAAACTTTTAGTAGGTACAGGTAATTTTCAATTGATCAATTTGATGTATAAACAAAATACTTAAGAAAATTCCTATTCTATTTAGAAGTAACACTGATTATGCTAAGGGTAACATTACACATCGAATATTCGACAAGAGTCCAGTACTTCGGGTCTTCCTTATACGGTTTGTTTTTAGCAGACTGTATGCCAGCGATAGTTATGTGCATATAGCTGGAAATGGAACTTTAAACCAGAGCTTAGTAGCCTTAGCACTTAGGGGCACATTACTCTTTATCATTAAGTAGTTGTATCATGTAGTATCATGTTATATCGCTTTAATATTCCTAGATAAAAGTTTTACGTTATTAAAATCAATCGGGTTTTTTTGCAAAGTTATGAAATTTACTTATTTTATTTGATTATTCTGAATTTAAGCAACATATTTGGGTTATGATATTTTACCACAACTAATAAATAATTATGGTATTTACGCAACTTGTAAGTTTCACATAATATACAGTGATTTTGTTGTTGTAATCATTATCGCGACTAGCATCGTGGTTTGTTGAGTATTTTCTTGACAAAACGCGATTCAGTATTTAAACTCGATTATACTGCCCGATTAGTAGTCGAATAATTTTATCACAAGAGTTTTTATTATGTACTATGTCTTTTTAGATAATTTGCTATTAGCTAGAATCAGTTTTACGTACAATAATTTTGAAATTATATTACTGGGATACTAGGCGTTTGAGTACTTGCCCTGAGTACTGAGCCCCGATGGCTCCTAAGTCATTAGGCGCCGAACACTCCATTTGATAACCACGGTCATAAAACAGTTTATTCGGCCCTACTTAATAAGTAAACGCAAAACGCACGAGATGTGACAACTATGTACATATACAATGACTTCTGATATTTACGCGAGTAGGTATTACGCATTGTAAATAAATCTATTTTACGGATTTTATGATGTTCGTATTTGATTTTTGATTGCCCCACGTTTTAAACACTTTACAGCGTTCATGGTCTTAGTCCACCCGTGACCATGAACACTGTAAAGTAAAAAAGTAAACGCGATAAAAGCCGTAAAATAGTTTTATTTACAAATATATATTGCACATTTTAAATAAAACCTCTTTACGGATTTTATTGCATTTGTATTTGATCTTTGATTGCCCGACGTTTCGAACACTTTGCAACGTTCATGGTCACGGGCGGACCGTCGCGGAACGTCGAGCAATCAAAAATCAAATACAAATGCGATAAAATCCGTACAGTAGTTTTATTTAAAATGTGTAATACTCGCGTAAACATCAGAAATCATTAATATATTGCATTGACTATTTGCACTAGGAATCTGTCATTACTATTATGTTTTTCCAGTGCGGCCTCCAGGATGCAGGATCCAGAAATAAAGAAAAGTTAGTGTTAAACAACTGATTAGCCTAACTAGCTACATAAATCGTACATGAATTTATTTATAGTATGTGTTTTTCTATACTAAATAATTAGAAAAATAATTTATATTATAATCTTATATTTATATTATAAACTGGGATTCAGTTTACAGACTAGAAATGACTAGATTCACTCATCCCCCGTAGGAACCTTATACTCTAAAGTAAACTCAAATAAAGCGAAGTTATTCGGATTCTATTTAACATTATTTTCTTATAATATTTCTATATACATTAATTCGAAGCATCTAGCCGATCTAAGATATAAATTACTGATAAAAGCATATGAATTTACATTTTATACAATTTCTACATGACACCTGTAGATTAGTTACTATCGTTATTTATATTTAAGTACACATGATAAGGTAAATTGTATTTGGTTACACCAAAAAGTTCGATGTATTGGACTAAGTTTTAATTTATATTTGGTTAGGTATAATTAAGAAATTATAAATTCTAAAATATGGTATTTTTTATTATTAATTGGAAACGAACATCTAATATTAGATCGCGAGATTCGTGTTAATAAGTATCCAGCTTTTAATATTACTTAAGATTGTTCGTATATTTTATTAAATATTAAATATGTTCAGGGTTATATCCTATCACCATTATTTATCATTTCTCTTTTGAATTTCCTCTTAAGAGATGGTTATCCACCAAACTAAATCAATGATATAAGTGCTTGTCAAGGTTATAGGTGATGCCTTATACTGTAAAGGTATCTCAATACAGACTTCTATTTGGCAGTATTTATGTCTACTTTCACTGATCCCTAAATTTGTGGTGACGCGCTTTAAATGACACATAATATCGATGTTAATTAAATTTTTAGATGATGAACTTAAACAAAATTTAAATTTTAGGTGACCTATGTGACATTTTTTCTGTGTCGCTTTGCCTTAAGTGTTAGCTAAAATTTAGAGCTCGGTAGTGAAACAGAGCATTAGTTTAATAGCTACATAAACCCATTGTGTCTGGTTACATAAACTTCTATTTATCCAAAATAAATACTTTTGTGAATGAAACCATAATCTATAAATTAGCATTACGTTATTATATACTAACGCATATAATTATATTGAAATAAATTTAGACGTTCCTTGAGTTGTAAATAAAACTACTATACTAGGAATTTTATCGCATTTGTATTTGATTTTTGATTGTCCAACCTTTCGAACACGTTACAGCGTTCATGGTCACGGGCGGACTCCTGTGTACAAACGCGATAAAATCCGTAAAATAGTTTTATTTACAATGTGTAATATTCTCCCAAACGTCCCTTGAGTTTTTATATTGATGAGAAATTTTTATATTCTTATTTATTTAGTGGTATTTTTCAAAATCACAAATATATAAATTAGAAGTAAAAATAATCAATAATTCTTAATGAATTTTGCATATATTGTGATGCGATGAACAGCATTTTTATCATCATTACAACTTGGATACTTTTCAACGTAATGTAATTAACAAGTCAGAACTTTAGCATAATAGTATCGTCCTGAAAGATGCTCTTGTTGTAAGCATCCGATTGAAATGCACTAATCGGCGTTGGCGGGGCTCAGGTACACAGCCCAGAATTATCCACTAAAGATCGTGCTAACACATCAGCCGCGGCTATATCAGTCACTTTGCCTTCGAAGTGACCTCTTACGTGGAACATAAACTCAGCTTTACCAGCAAATTCTTGTCTACACACAAGACATAGATGGTGCGCATGTGTGTGTTGTCGTTCTGGTGCGTAATGTGTGTGTCCATGTGTGAAGTAAGCTCCCGCTCCTCCGCCGCCACCAGCTTCATTAACAACAGTAGCAGTTGAAACTGATGCCGCCGCAATACCATGCCCGTTAAGAATTTGTTGGTTCTGATTATGATGATGTAATAGTTGTAATTTCTCCTGATTTGATAGGTGAACCTTTTCTTGTTGCTGTAAATTAAAAATAATACTTGAATTTTCTTCTGAATAACTCACATTATCATCTCAGCCTGTATGTGTACCACTGTTCGGCTAAGGCCTCCTCCGTAATGGGAGCGTTATAGGGTTTTGTTTCGAGTTTTCCTTCTCTTGCACATATGTTATATGCTTATTATATCTTATTCGTCTTTTACAACATCCACAGGCAAGATAGGGAATGGTGAATTGTATTCTTACTCTGTCACACAGAAGTCCTAAAAGACCAAGGCCTCTTTCGGAAGATAGAAATTAATTGATGTACATGGCGGAATTCTATTACCATTTTAAAATTAAGGAAATTTAGGGAGAGCGACCACTTGCCCACGTTCACCAAAATACTGTACACCTCAAGAAAGGAAGACATACGGGGTAGGATCAACGGGATAAGATGTAAGAAAGTCTTCTTAACTCTGTGTGATAAGCAACCTTCGGAACAGCAACCTTTTTTTTTTTTTGTTCACGCTGTGGAAATGCGTTTACGCACACCAATCCCCCGCCGGTTACAGACGGGAGTGTGTGTGGGACTCGCCGGCCACAAATATGACCGAAATACCCACTAAAACCACAGCGGCCCCTTCCGCGCTTTTACGGGGTGCCAGAGAGATCATCTGATGACATTCTATCCCCGACACCCCAACGCTTGGCCGTCTGGCCACGTCCTGTCATTATTTAGGATGGTGGGACAAGAAGAGCATAACGGCGTCTCCTCCTCCCTGGTCGCCGCCGGCGGAGCGAGTCAGCGGACGCAAGCGCCTCGCGGGCACGCTCCGCGGCCTCCTTCCTTGTCATGACAGCCTCACAGAAGGAGGCCATCGATGACCAACAGCTGTCGCTGCCGAGCGTCTTGGAGATGATGGTCGGCAACGACAGGTTCGTTGTTCCTATCTCCGTTGACAGGACGTGGCGCTGAGGCCCCCAGGCGGGGCATAATTCCAGTGTGTGGCGCGCATCGTCGATTAGCGCGCCACACTCATGGCATCCTGGGGCCTCTTCTCTTCCAATTTTATGCAGGTACTTACCGAAGACCCCATGTCCGGTAAGCACCTGCACCATCCTAAATGTAAGGCTGCCGTGCCTTCTTCTGAGCCAGCGGTGGCGATACGCGCAACCGCCTCCACAGTCCCCCGCCCTGCTACGGGGGACTCTAGATCTTCTCTCCACCGCCGGATTACTTCCCTTCGAGCCACTTCCTGGACTCTGCCCAGTCCCCTGATGGACACTTGCTCCCCGTTGGCTCGTGCTGTGGCGCGGAACCGGTACACCTCTGCCAACGCCTTCGCCACCAGCGGCCAAGGCGGGTCGCCTGCCAGTAGTGTCGCCGCAGTCCAGGACACAGTACGGTAGCCCCTAATAGCCCTCACCGCCATGGCCCTCTGTGGTCGTCGCAGGAGGGCTTTGTTGCGGATGGTGAGGGACTCCGACCAGATAGGAGCACCATACAGTGCCATGGACCGCAGGGTGCTGACGTAGAGACGCCGGCATAACGACCCAGGACCACCAGTGTTCGGCAGAAGCTTTCCCAGCGCCGCGGCCGACTTGACGAGCCTCGGGACGAGCTGGGCAAAGTGTGGCCCAAAATTCCACTTTGAATCGAGGTGCAGACCCAGATATTTTATCTGGGCCTGCACCGGCACGGCAACCCCAGACACACTGATGTGTGCTCCTCGGGGGGGACCTAGGCGTGGGCCATGGAAAAGGAGGGCCTCGGTTTTGTCCAACGACCCAACATACCAATCCGGTCGACGACGAGCGCCACTCCTTCCTCTGCCAATCGGGCAGCCCCCCGGAAGTCCGCCCGCTTCACTGTGATCAAGGTGACATCTGAGTAACAGATGACCCCCATCCCAGGAAGGAGCCGACCCCGTAGGAGCCAGTCGAACTGGACGTTCCACAACACTGGACCGAGGACTGAGCCCTGTGGGACGCCGCACTCTACCCGTTGGCGGTGTATACGCCCGGCGCCTCCCTCCCAGACGTACCTTCCCTCGAGGTACGCTTCCAACAGTCTCATAAGATACGTAGGCACTCCATAGTACCGGAGTGCCTCCTTCAATGTCTCGTGTGGGAGACTGTTGAAAGCGTTTTTTATATCGAGCGAGACTGCGAGGACAACTTCCTTTTTGGCCACCGCTTCGGTGGCCAAAGACTTCAGAGCGGCTAGCGCGTCAATTGTTGACCGGCCGCTCCTAAACCCGTACTGTCTCTCTGACAGTCCCGGCCCGATTCCCTCGAGGTGCTGATCGAGACGGTCTGCGAGCACCTTCTCTAACAATTTAGCCATGTCATCCAGCAGCACCAGTGGTCTGTATGCGGAAGAGGAGTCAGCTGGACGGCCCTCCTTTCGCAGTAGGCAAAACCGTCCACACTTCCATTGCTCCGGAAACTGCCCGGACCTCAAACACGTGTTGAGCAGTTGACCCGGGACACCGTCCGGACCAGGCGCCTTCCTTTTTCCACGAAGTCGGGAAAGAGCCACTGCCATTTCTTGGTCGGTAATGAGTGAAATAGGGGTTTCCATCTCCACCACCGACCAAGAAGCCATTCTGGGAGGAACGTGCCCCACAGAACGCGGGAACAGTTCCTCCATTAGCCCTGACAGGAGACCCGGGTTCATTGATTCGATAATGGGGGCGCCGCAGGCACGGAGCTTGTTACGCGCCCGTTGATATGGGCGCCCTCATGGATCTCTGTCAAGGCCCGCCAGAAGCTCTTCACAGGCCCTCTCCTTCGCCTGGCTGATGGCCAGCTGCAGTGTCTTCTTCCTTGTTCTGTATTCTCTCCGCAGCTGACCCTCGAGGACGTCATCCCTGACGGCATCGGACGTAGGCACGCCGCGACCGGTTAGAAGCCACCCGGAGATTAGCAATCTCGGGTGACCACCAGTAAACTTGACGACGTGCCGGCATCTGTCGAGCTCTTGGCATCACCGCATCACATACTGCCTCAAGCGCACTCCTCATATGACCTGCGAGCCCCTTTACATCTGTGGGTAACTGTCCTGCTATACCCCAGCGCTCGGAACAGTAACCTGCAGTTCAATTGCTTTTATAGAAAGACACCACTTGACACTACAGAAATAATCTTTGTGTTTCGAGAAACTTTACAAATATATCAGCCCATACATGTCCCACTGCTGGGCTAGGGTCTCCTCCATTATGGGAGGAAATTGCCCTACTATATCACGCTGGTCAGACGTGTTGGTATAGGATTTTGTGTCACGTTTTCCTTCTCTCATTATATGCATATTATATCCCTTAGTCGTCTTTTACGACATCCACGGGCAAGAAAGGGGATAGTGAATTTTATTCTTACTGCGTCACCACACAAAAAATTATATATGTCAGTCATTTATAATACCTGTGGGAAAGGCAAGGTTAATGAATGAAATTATTACTTTGCTACAAAACGAAAAATAAAGATATTAATAAAATTATCATCATCATTTCAGCTCATATATGTCTCATTGTTGGGCTCGGGCTTCCTCCAAAATAGAAGGTAAATGGACAGACTATACCACGCTGGACAGACTATACCACGCTGGACAGACGTGTTGATATAGGGTTTTATTTCGACTTTTCATTCTCTTCAATAAAAATTATAATCTCAATAAAATAACCTGATGTTGTGAAGTTTGCATTTTATCTTGAAGTAATTTGTTGTCAGGTAAATGCGATTTCGCATGAGCGCTCCATTCATCTCTTGTGGCGAATAGTCTACCGCAAAGTTCACACGACCAGGACACCACCATGCCTGCAGTCGCTGCGGCTACTGCAGCGGTGGCCGCACTTGTATGCACTAGGTTGGTATTCTGCGCGATAAATATATAATGTGGATTTCAAACAAATTCTTGTTATTGGCTTTTTATAACTTGCGTCATTTCGTCTATGTTATATAACAGAGATTTCTCATTTTTTTTATTGCCTGTGATGGCAAACGAGCATGCAGCACACCTGATGGTAAGTGATACTGCCGTACATGGACCTTTGCAATACCAGGGGCACAACTAGGCCGTTGCCTACCGTGAAGAAAATACTGTTCTTAAACCTCGTTTAAAGAAGGACATGTACACAGTGCTTAGGAAACACAGCAGCAGGTAGTTTATTCCAGAGTTTGTACGTACGTGGGAGAAATGATTGCTGGAAACGTACAGTTGAGGACTATAACGTTTCAACGGGAAATCTCTCTCCAGGGTAACAATAAGCACGTAAGCTCTCAAAAGGAATAAATCTTCAACGTTTTTGCAACATTTTTTTATTGATATGGAGTATCAATAAAAAAATGTTTGTCCTAATGGTTTTAATATGATGTTAATTAGCCTTCCACGATAAATGGGCTATGTAACACTAGGACATTTATCAAATTCAAACCAGTAGTTCCTGAGATCAATTAATTGCAAAATCCTCTAAATAACCGGTATATACCTATCCTGTGACCATGGATAGTGAAATTTAATAGAATTCTTAGAAATATCAAATTCATACTTCATATTACAGGATTTATTCGGTGCTAAAATTAATTATATAATAACTTCTATACGACGGTAAAAGGCTCGTGCCCAAATACTTGAGTGTTCAATATAATAACTAAATTTATCTCATATATTTATCTCAAAAGAGTACGTTATTAAATAAATCGTTATTTGTAGAATCATTACATATAATGTTTAAGAAGTTATAAAGTTTTTAATAAAAATCAGCGATTGCTGTCATAAATATTTCTAAATAGTTTAAATGCAATCACAATATTCAATTTTATATTAACTTTCAGTACCTATCTAGATGAAGCGACTAATAACCAAGATTAAAATTGAGCGTTAAAAACTGCCCTAAATGTTTGTAATTTTTAGTAGCACATTCTAAGTTTTATCTGATCCTATCTGATCTCAAAGTAATAATTAAAACGACATAAAGACTAACAAAATACAAATGATTTAAGGAAGATAAAATGACAATACATTTAAAAAGAAGGCAACGCTACGAATGTTTCTAATAAATTCCATCGAAAAATCAAAAACGATAACGAAAGTATAAATACAGGGTGTAATGCATATAGAGTACGGAAATAAAACTCGCTCGACGGAGCTTTGTGATTTTTTCAATGCTCTGTGGTAGGTATTAAGAAAAAATAATATAACATTACCTACTAAATGTTCTAAACCACACGTCTACGAACCATGCGTTGAGTTTCTTATTTAAATTTACCGTAAAGCTGTGGCCAGGTACCTGGCAGACCTGGATTGGTTGTTGATGGGAATGTTGCTGCTGTTGCTGTTGTTGTTGTTGCTGCTGTTGTTGCTGTTGGGCAGCCACTGCGGCTATCTCCGCCTGACTCGGCTTTGTGTCCTCTTGCTTCGTTAATTGTGGCTTTACATCATCTAACTTTAACGCTGCAAAATCATAAGCTACTTAAAAAAATACATGTCAATCATAAATTACACATAAATTTTTTAAAATTTGTATGTAGGTATTAATGATAAAGATAACAGCAAAGCAGTATAGGCTGATTTTATGGTTCAGGTTCGTAGTATTTATCAGGTTCGTAATATTAGTAATACTTTTGTTTTTAAAAAAATACAATCATTATTGAGGAAAAGTCCTTATATTGCGGGGGACTTTACAAACGTAATAATGCACATAAATTTCACCCCGACTCGGAACATCAATTTGTGGATCGTACAAAGTATTTATACCGCGTGAAAATCGAAACCAGGACACGGGCAAGGTTTTAACTACTACGGAACCCATCCAGTCAAATTTATTCATTATTATGCACACGGCAAGCTCTTTTAATAAAGCGCGCGTTTTATAAGCGCCTCGGTAAGCGCTCAGGCAAATATACTATTCTTTTGTTTTTATTGTTTGGTCTAGGGTCTATGTGTGTGTTGTTTGGAGTAGGGACTAGGTCTGAGGTAGCCTCCGATAGCAAATACACCCTTACGCGAGCTAGTCCTCAGCGCAGAGCGCTATTAACACAAAAAATTTAAGAAACGGGGTTCAAGGACACTCCCTTTGGAGTACAAACCTCTATTTGCAGCGTTGTTAAGGGCAATGTAGGAGTTTAGATTAATTGACACAGCCTGGCTTCCTGGTAGCTTGGTTATGGTCTCGCGGGCCGTGTAAGTTAATATCTGAGCTTTAGTGAGCGTCGTGGCGACCACAAATGGCTAGGTAATAATATAATGAACCATGTGACTAGTCGAGGCATTTCTAATACAGCAATATTGTGTATTTTATTTTGATAATAATATAATAATATACCATAGTCGAAAAGCATCAAACTAGTGACTACCGAATATGTAGTAGGACCACTGTCGATAATTTTCTGTCCTCAGCCGCGGATTACTCTATCCGGGGTGCCGCGAGAGTGTGGTTAGTACCACATTCTCGCAAAAAAAAAACTCACTTTCTTCACAGTAAACAGCAGCCTAACAAGGGTCCATGCGCAGCAGTATCACTTACCCTCAAGTGTGCTATTTGCTCCTTTGACACGAGCAGCAATTACGAAAAAACTTTAATAATATGAGCTTAGATTTGAAATTTATCAAATCATTATAGATATGGAAAAAAATGTCGTTTATTTTAAGTAAAGATCGCATTCGACTATGTTTTAGTTTCAGAAAAACTAATAAGTTATTCACAATACCTAATATCTAATTAGATAATAAACTAATATCTAAAACTAAAAATATGTAATATTTACTATATTGCATCACTATAAAATCAACCTTAAAGTTATAAATTTCCGTATATAATTAACGCCAAAATCTCGCGGGCGGGCAATATGACTAAGCGCAAAACGTAATTTTGAAAGGGGGCAATTTATAATATTCGAAAGACAGTTAAGACTTATCAGCAGGTATCGATTTATTTATCATGACATATCAACCGTCATGAAGCCCACAACGGTAGTGATAAGATATTATATTATAATGAACATCTATCATTACCATTACGAAGCATACTCACGTGGTATTGTGATGGTTCTTTTACCTAAAGGTGCTATGTTCGAAGGCGTTATATGTTTCAATTTATTCATATGTAGAACTAATTTGTCTCTGCGTGCAAACGCTTTATTACACACTTCACATACGTACGGCTTTTCTCCTGTGAAAATGAAAGTTTTAATACTTAGATTTATAAAAGACTAAATAAAATCGCTAGATACCTTAACGATTTAAGTAGCAACCTGATTTTAATATTGAATGCTAGCATTCTCCATTGTTTGTAGTCAATGACAATGTAAAGTATATATAATATATTTTAAATCCTTTGAAATGAAAAACAATCTAAAAACCAACGCGCCGCGTACTGAATGTTAGGTATAGCTAGTAACATTCTATGCTTTTATTTATAGTAATTCAGTGTAATTCAATAATGGATTAGATTTGAAATATAACACAATACATTCAAATATACACAATTTTGTAGCCGACGTATTGACATTAGTCACAAATTGACAAAATATTGTGTATATTTTGCGATTGATATAAAATAGATACGATAGATAGTATTCGCGGACACTATTTATCAAATATGATTCAAAATATTTTCAAATATTACGACAAAGTATTATAATACATGTTTTCACATTGAGAATTAAACCATCATCTCACTTCAACCTGTGTAAGTCCCACTGTTTGGTTCAGGCCTCCTTTACAATGGTGAACCGTTGCAGAAAAATTTACTTGTAGTTCCACGCTGGTCAGACATGTTGAAATAGAGTTTTATTTCTAGTTTTCTTACATTGATGTTATACATGTAAACATACATGTGGATGGTTTAATTCGTCTTTTACGACATCAACGAGCAAAAATGAGGGTGGTGAATTGTATTCTTACTCCGTCACCATACGGACAAAAAGAAGGAGGATTCAATAAATAGAATTAAACCTATTATAAAATCAATTTAAGAGAAAAATAAACGAAACTGTTCAATCGTCTGAAATAATATAGTGCAACAAATTTTTATTATGTAGGAAGCTCATTTGCCACAATAGTATTATCTGGTCCAAAGATATACAGTGCTTTGTACGAAAATCCATAGAAACTAAATTCTATTAGCTTATAATCAACTTGCCTGTATGTATTCGCATGTGAATTGTTAGTTTGTCTTTGCGAGCTAATCCCTTTCCACAAACTGTACATTCGAATGCTTTGCTTCCTGAAAAATCAATAATTTTAATAAGTTACTATTAAGTTTTAAGTGACTTTTCTGTGGAAATTAGCTGGACTTAGAATGCACTGTTGTGCTCTGTAAACGGTAATAGGCACGTCTCCTATCCACTGATTCACATAGAGGTCTTCCTGACAGGGAATAATGTCATAATCATCTTGCGTAGCAGGTGGATTGGCGATTCTACTGGGAATGGTACTGGCAAGGGTAACTCGGCAGATAGGCCACCGATGTCAAGGAATCAACACCGATAGTCAAACCGATTAGCGACAGAGAGGTAATACGCAAAAATGGCGGATTGACGGTCGCAATTATTATTATATGTTTCCCAGTAGAATACTGCTACCAGTTCCATAGCGTTTCCTCAGCCAGTTTCTATGACTGCCACGGGAAGTAATGGGCGATGACACAACCCATAACCAGTTTTTGTTCTATTCATAAAAACGATTAAGAATGTGTAACAGAAAGTGTGCTATTTTGTTAGTAATATAGTAGTACCTTCATTTGTAGAGCTGGTCGGTTTGATAGCTGGATGTTTTCTTATAGATGTCCCTTGCAATGCTTTTAACCTAGTTCCTGGATGCATAGAGCCACCTTCTGCGTAAGGTTCCGTGAAAGGTATTAAGTTGGGTCTTGGTATATTATGAGTAACTTCAGGAGACCTGGTTAAAGAAAAATAGCTGCAAAAATTTGATGGCTGCCTATTACTTAATAGAAAAAACAAATAATAGTTTAAAATATAATAACATGCAATATTTTTTTCATCATCATCATTCAGCCTATTGCCGTCTACTACAGGACTTAGGCCTCCCTCATGTTTCATCTCAAAGAACGGTCTCGTGCCGTCTGCATCCAACGACGCCCAGTAACTTTCACCAAGTCGTCGGTCCACCTAGTGGGGGTCGTCCTATATTGCGTCGTTCGATACTACACTAATCGAAAACCTTGCCTTCCCAGCGGTTGTCGTTACTTCGAGCGACGTGTCCCGCCAAGTTGCCGGGGTTGAACGGGTTGGTAGCTGCCATTATTTAGTAACAAGATTTAAAAGCAGAATTAGAAGTTTAGGCTTGGCCATATCTCGGACTGTTTGACAGTTAGATAAGTTGGATTCCACGGCAAAAAGAGGCTTATTGCTGTGCAACAACAAATGGAGGATTATGACACATAACCTAAGAATATTTTTCAAGTATCTCGAGTCGCGTATCTAAATAAAGGGCTTTAAAACGCGAGTATGAAAATGTATACAATGGCAAAGCACCACATGTGGTGCAAAAGCACCACATATTTCTTTATTAAGTAGGTATTTAGTTATTATGTTTATTAGAAATTACTTGTTACGATGAAAGGTGTAATATGGAAAATGTGGCTGTTCCCTTTGTCTGTGCTGTTCTGGTCGTATAACAATACCTTTTAGATTAAAGTGATAGATTCTTACTAATTGAAATACATTTTAATTTAATATTTTTCTTTCATTTGGTTTCGGGTAACAATTAGCATTGCTATTAAGAATTATTATTACCAATGACGAGTAAATTTATCTTTAAGTTGATTTATCTTTAAGTTGATTTTTCTTTGGTATTAGTTATTATCTGTCAGTTGGGTGGTTGTCTTCAGTAAAATGATGTTTACAGCATATAATCAGTTGTAAACACACAACAGGAAGTTTAGGCATTTGAATACTATTATTTCACACTTTATTACCCTTTCTGCTTTACTTTAAGTTACAGTAAAAGCATTTAATATAACACCTTAAAACGCATGTTGCGTTGAATATTATTTCAAACTGCCCCCTAAAACTTTTGAGATACAGTCAAAAATTAAATTAAAACATGTTTGTAAACAGAGAAAAAAAAGAAAATACTTACCAATTGCCAAGACTTTGTAATACACGAACGCCTCCTTCGAATCCCATTCCAACATCATCGGGTACAGTGAAAGTGCTGTCAGGACCACCGGTACTAGAGCTGACTTGTGGTACTTTTATAGGGGAATTAATCGTAGCATAGTGATGTTGCGTAGAACTAACTGTAGGAGGTGATGGATGACCAGGGTGAGCGTTGCCGTTTTGTGTTTGTTGCGGGAACATGATCTGACTGGATTTCTAAGGAAAATATTGATTTATATAATGAATAGGACATTTTTATCAAGCAAAATATGTTTCAATAACAAAAAAACCTTTTTTTAAATGCTTTTGTACTTTTTTGACTTATACTATGATGAGTATAGAATCTCAAAACTTTTGTATAAAATGGAAGATTGCTTGTGGATGGCGTAAAAACTTACTACAGCAGCGAGTCCTTGAGTTGGGAAATTTCTTGGGATACATAAAATATTAACTGTGATTGTTATATCGCCTTACAAGCCTGGCGATTGTGACATAATTCTACTTGATGAAACAGTGGACTGCCATATATCTTGATAGATAGTATATCTTTCTGTAATTATTATGATATTTTTAAATAGATAAAGCCATTAAAGATGTTAATAAGTTCCAAGCTTTGTTTAGTTAGTTACAAGTAAAAGAAATCAAAGTTAAAAATCGGACTATACCTGCATGTCCTGATGATGTCGATTAGTGTTAGTAGAGCTAGAATTCTGCTGTTGCTGCTGTTGTTGTTGCTGATGTTGCTGTTGTTGTTGCTGCTGCTGCTGTTGTTGCTGTTGTTGTTGCTGCTGTTGTTGCTGCTGCTGTTGTTGTTGCTGCTGCTGATAAAATTTAAAATAAAATATATTTAACACAGGAAAATTAATATATTATATAGGTAGTATTGGATAACTAAAGAAGATGTCTATAGTTAAATAGATTTTAGACTTACTATTAAGAATTTATTACATATACGCTGGTCATCAAAAACTGTACAGAATAGATTTTCAGATACGTTTTGACCTTTTTACGATATTATAAACTTAGTTAATAATTGATTGTACTGAAATGCTTGTATCATATTCTAGAGCTAGGACAAAACTATTTCAACACAAACTTTCAACTTTTATCGTTAGCGTTAAATATCATTGTAGCACTTTATCATCTAAGTTCACTTAATACACACCCATGCATAAAATGTTCAAATATTAAATGTCGATGGAGGACGAATTAACATGACAACAACAAACATTTACAAGGTAATACGAGAAAGCAAAATTGTTATAAAACATTATGGCCAATGAGTATATCAAATCAAATCAAATCATTTATTCTGCTTAAGCCCCCTTAAGGGCACTTATATATTGTCAAATTTACACATCGTTTGAACATAAATCGACATATTACCATACAGTTTAAACAACAATTTCATGAGTGTCAGCATGGGTTTAGAACGGGTAAGTCAACTACCACCAATTTAATAAACTTTGTTGACTATTGCGTTACCGAAATGGACCACAATAGGCAAGTGGACGCCGCATACTTTGATTTTAAAAAAGCTTTCGACCGCGTACACAACAATGTCCTATTACAAAAACTAGACGCTGTTGGATTCACTCCTAAACTTACAAAATTATTTGCTAGTTATTATACTAGTCGAATTCAATACGTGCAGCTAGGTAATTATCACTCTGACTCATATTTCACTCGCTCTGGTGTGAGTCATGGCAGTGTCTTAGGCCCAACCCAGTTTTTAATCATGGTCAATGACTTGCCCAGTGTCATCTCTTCGGCACAATGTCTCATGTTTGCAGATGACCTAAAACTGTTTTTGGGCATAAATTGTACGAAAGACTGCGAAGCGCTTCAGCGGGACATCGATAGTGTTGTTGCTTGGGGTGCGCGCAATCACCTAGAGTTTAATACGGCCAAATGTAAAACCATAACGTTTACTCGTTCACAAGCTCCACGCACATACAATTACAAAATATCTGGTGTACCGCTGGAGCGGGTCACTCAAATCCGCGACCTAGGCGTTACACTAGACTCGTGTCTAACTTTTAACACGCATATCGCAAACATATGTAAACAGAGCTATATGTCCCTAGGCTTTGTGATGAGACAATCATCCCTATTTCAAAGTAAGAGTACTATCATTGCGCTGTACTTTTCTTTCGTTCGTAGTATTTTGGAGTATAACTCCATAATCTGGGACCCACGTGAGGTCAAGTACAGCGTGATGATTGAACGTGTACAACCTAAATTTTGCAGATTTTTATACAAAAAGTTATACGGTTATTATCCATATTTATATCCGTCCCTATTTGTATCCGGCGCGTTAGGTCTCGATACTCTCGCATTAAGACGTAAGTGTGCTATATTATTACATTATTACTTATTATTTAATAATAAAATTGAATATTCATATATATTATCGCATTGTTCGCTATTAGCACCAAACCAATATACACGGCTTCGTTCACGTCCCCTGTTCGCTCTACCACAGGTGCGTACGTGTACTGCACAATATGCACCTACTAGTCAGGCTAATGCGTTGCTAAACTCACTGATTACTCACTATCCGCAAGTTGATATATTTTTCACCAAATTCGATCTATTCTTAAAATTTTGTTTGTATTTTTTATCTTTTAATTTTACTTTTAAATTATAAAAGTGTAATGGCTCTCTACACGTTTTGGGAGACTGTAAGTGTAGTAAGTAGTTGAATGATTAATAAATAAATAAATAATACAATAATCTACCATACTATAGTAATCTACTATAGTATTCCCCTGTTGACCATTTTACCAATGTTTACGAAAACCATGGAAGAAATATTGTTATTAAGTCAAGGCACGAGGAGTAAAATGTAAATAACTAAGTAAGTGAGATAGGCAGATGATATAAAATTATTACTTGTTGTTGCTGCTGCTGTTGTTGCTGCTGTTGCTGCTGCTGCTGTTGTTGTTGCTGCTGTTGTTGCTGCTGTTGCTGATGTTGTTGTTGCTGTTGTTGGTGCTGTTGATGTTGTTGTTGCTGTTGTGACTCACGCCGTGAAGCGGCTGCAGCCTGAGCCATATGTTGTTGTACAGCAACATGCGCCTCTAAATATGCTGTTTTTTGTGCTTCCGTCATCTTGTCCATATTAACTGTACCATCCTGTAAATATAAATAAATCTCTTGAACATCTATACAAATAAATAAAATTGAAGTGTCTGTTTGTAATATCAAAATTATGGGCTTTTTTCATGCTGATACGGTTATTTCTATGGTGTCTAAAAACGGCTTAAAATCTGTTTTGTCTGTCTATCTGTTAGTTTGTTTTCGGTAATCTTTAAAACGGCTGAACAGATTTTGATAATATTTTACTACCCGGTAGCTGTCTATATAAGGAGTAACTTAGGCTATATTTTATTCCGGTATTCCCACGGGAAAGGAACTATGCAGGTAAGGCGACTGAAACCGAAGCAGAGCGAGGGCGGGTCGCTAGTATTTGGATAAATTCTAAATATCTTCTTCATCGTTAGTCTAAATACTCTATTTGGACATTAGTCTCTTTCATACTGATTGAGAAATTACGTTACTATACGATGCATAGCTTTTTGTTGATTGAGTTCAGTTTTCATGGCACGTTCTCTATTTACCCCCTTAAGTTATCTCTTACGATACTCGAGGGATGAGAAAGGGTGATAAGGTAGTATACTCTCAGACTGCATGGCTTAGATTTATTAAAAAAATATATATTTTGTGAATATGCATTTGTATATATGCGAAATTATTACTATGCCGGTAGAGAAATGCAGCCGATTTAAAAAGCCAAAATGAATTCTTAATGTCTAGCCGGAATTTAACCACCTTCAATAAGTGTCTTTGATGCGACCGGAGGGCCTTAGGGAGGGTCGCGTAAGGGTGGCCACCCCCGCCAGTGCATTCACCCCGTAGAAAGTGAGAACGGGCCCCTAAGTCCCACCGACTTTCATTCCGTAACACGATGTTTGAACACCCTATAGTTAATTGCCTAAAATCGGCACGCGTGTGGTTCATTGACCTATGGTGCGTCCAAGACGGGGAAACGAAGTTATGACGGATCTAATTTCCTCATTGTTAATTTACTTACCTACATAATTTTAGAACAACCTCAGATTTATTTACTTATAAATTAATAATTATTAATCTTAAATTATTAATTATTAATCTTAAATTAATAATTATTAATTTATAAGTAAGTATTTATAGTAAATCTTTTTTCATATCTTAATTTAACTATCAAAAGATCTAACCTAATTATAAACACTTTTAATTTTATAGGGTATAAGCAAATACAATAGATAAATTCTATAAAGAAATTTAATTATCAGATTGCTTCTGCAGTAGGTAATTAATTAGTAATTTAAAAAATAGAGTGGCATTTCATTCGAAGGCGTTGATGTCCAGAGAATTTAAAATTATTTTCGAAGATCTTTAAATTGTATTATTTCTATAACTTCAATAAAAGTATATAGTAATCCCTTATTTATTGACTTTATTACGCTTTTATTACGGTCAAGTGCAATTTTTAATGAGTATTATAAATAATATTTATGAAGACTTAATAAAAGATAATATATCATTTACATCTCGTAAAGAGTATGAATGGGTCTTTAGCTTAAGCTTATATTTAAATATTCGTTAAATTAAAGAAACTTGTTCTACATTTAGATAACGAGGCTACTGCCCAACTGTAATTAAGAATTATTATTAATTCATCTATATTCAGGTATGGTATATTAATTGATCTATATTATCACCAGCCATATTTAATTTTGCATATTTTGAACGCCTGCCTATTGTTTGCCAGTGCCGTAGTCCCCTTAAGGTAAGGGAGAAAGTGCGTTTGAGGCGGGGGATGCCTCAGGGGGCTTTATCACTCATGCACTGATTAAAAACAAACTTACGTAAACGGAGGGTTTGCATATGGGGTATAGAGCTAGGGTGAAAATATTCTAAACAGAAAATTGTATGTACTATGACGAAATATCATCTCATCAGAGATAGCCATGTTTTATAGTAGAATAACTGTTCTTCGTCCGTGTGGTGACTGAGTCAAAATACAATTCATCGCCCTCTATCTTAACCATGTATGTCTTAAAAGACGACTAGGGTATATTATCATCATCATTTCAGCCCATATACGTCCCACTGTTGGGCACGGGCCTCCTCTTATGGGATGGTAATTGATCTACTATACCACGATGGTCAGATGTGTTGGTCTAGGGTTATGTTTCGAGTTTTCTTTCCCTTGCATAGATATTATATCCATATTATATCCCTTAGTCGTCTTTTACGACACCCACGACTGGCAAGAGGGGATATGATATGCATATAATATCTATGCAAGAGAAGGCACATTTTAATAAAACCATATATTAATTATTATATTATAACCTTTGACCACCGTGGTATTGTAGGTCAATTTCCCTCCTATCATTATCATTATGAATTTTTCTTTGCAGATGCATCTATTTTACTAGCCTGTTGCAATTGTGTAAATTGTGGTATCCTAACGGCGATTTTTAGTAATTTATTTTGTATCAATTCTAGTGGAGTCAGCACAACGTGTATTATTTCTTTGCTATGTGTTATGGAAGAAGAGCGAAATATGGTGCTTAGGTTTTGGGTTCGGTTTTAAGATCTGCGGTCTGGCATTAGCCATCCTTATTATCACCATAATTTTAATCACATGGTGGAATTGACAAACATCATGAAGCTATTCGTCTGAAATCAAATATTTTTTAAAATAATGACTAACGCATTTCAATAACAAACTTTATGATGATAACTAGAAACGTATCAGAAAATCTAAGTAAATTAAGTGTTTTAGTTTTTATTTAAATTGATGTTGAAAATAAAATTTGTTGAAAATTCTTTTCTTACTATAATTGAACGCACACAATTAAATGGTAGGTCGGGTGTAATGATAAGAGTGAAAGTGAATCACAGGCTGACTCTATAAAACACCGCAGAAAAACACGAACATGTATTTATAATTTGTATTAATTTTATTTTTTTTTTTCGTTCTATTTGAAGATTGATTGATATATCTTTGGAGGTGCTATACCGCTTATGACTGCACATTTTTTTAATTAGGCTGCAAATAAGGGCTTTTTTTAATTCATTTAGCCAGTTCTCGTATCAAAGTGAGTCCTCACTCTTCACACAGATAAACACGCTTAACGCAACACATTTCACTTTTCTAGACATTTAGACTATAATCAGACTAAAACTAAATCATTAGATCGCATGGAAGTACACAAATATTCAGTTAATTGACATAGAAAAGTTTACAAGTTATAAGAAAAAAATATTGTAAAAAAAAACTCCAAAAAAGGAATAGGTTACACTATATACGTACAAATACGCGTAAGTAACATTATATAAAAAAGCAATTTCTTTTATCGCAACTTCAGATTGTTTTATAAACAACTTCAAAAAAGATCATCATTTCAATTTGCCTTTTTTAAATATCTGTTACAGATTTGGAAAATAATTTTGTTTAATGACGAAAATAAGGAAATATTTATAATTATTAATAATGTCTTTAATGAATTTAGGAATGGGTTGATTATATCGCAACCATCATATGTTACAGTTATGTTCTTAATAAATCCTTGAATTTTTCGCACGGATTTTGTAGTTAATTTATAAGTAAAACTTACTCCAAAGTCCCATATTTCATTGTAACAGGCAGTTAAATGCACCATCTTATTTAACACTAAAATCACTAAAGAGTCATAAAAGTCAAATAGCACTTAGAAAAATCCAAATATGAATACTGAGACATTTTGCCGCGCGGAATCAAAGTACTAGGTCGGCATAGCATAAGAGGAGGTCGTTTGAATCAAAGATCTCTGGGCGCTTGGTGTTGGTCGGTCTTGCGATACGGGTGCCCTCCGTCGGTACTATGTACTAAGTGATAAGTGCAAGTTAACCGCAGGCGAGCTTGCAAGACTCATCGATCGTCTACAATTTCCTATTCGCGACGCACCTGGCTATCTCTGAACATGAATAATCTTTATTGGCCTTTCTTCGGCCCTTATTATAGAAAATTAATTAGTATTCATAAAGAAATATTTTTATTTTTGTGGTCTGAAATATGATCTTTAATTATTTTGTTCGATTTTTATTGAGTATCTGAACGAACGACAGTCAATCGGCGGTTTATTTTGTTAAATAGTGTTTTTCTGGAAAGATTTTTTTCTTTCATCATTATCATTATTTCAGCTGCTATAGAGAACCTGCTCTTCAATGGGAGGGAAATTGACCTAATATACCACGCTGGTCACACCTGTTGGTATAGGACTTTTTTCAGGTTTCCTTCTCTTGCATAGATGCATATCATATCCCTTAATCGTCTTTTACGACACCTATGGGCAAGATAGAGGTTAGTGAATTATATTCTCTCTCTCTCTCTCTCTCTGAATTGTATTAGAAACAAAACATAAAGATTCACAAGATGGCGTTATAAAATATAAACACGTTTAAAATGTTTATCAAAAAATAATGTTTAACACTTATTAGAGTATGAATCACTCCTATCTAATTTGTGTCTACCAAGGGCATGCATTTAATTAATTTAAAATAATAAACGATAAAAAAGGAATTAGATATTTATGAACATTTTCAGTGGTTGTATACAAATTTATATTTTGACACAGACAGCTTAAAATTAGGATTAAAGTTCTTGATAAGAAATCAAAATTGATTTTAAATAGCTTGCTATAAATCGTGGAGAGATATGTGCACTAGTTTTGTTATTTGATTTTCTTTCAAAAAGTCTCTAAGCACCAAGTCTGATCTGGACCCTATCAAATTGCCACTACATTCATATCTGTCTCCAAAATTGAATTGTAATGATCTACACCGTCGCTATTTTTTTGTTTTATACCAAAAATCTACTTGGCTAATATTAACTTATAACGTTATGTGATTATAAAATCAAATATTAATAAAAAAAAAATAAAAATAAGCTTTTATTTAAATGCTCTAACACGAAGAAAAAGTGTTTGTCAAGACCACTTAGGAGTGGTAGGACCACACTTATCATTTAGGAGTGGTAGGACCACACTGTCGACAGTTATCTGTCTACAGCCGCGGGCCGGTCCGTCCGGGGCAGTACCATGCTCTCGCAGAAAATCGACGTCTGAGTAGTAGCAATTTGTTACTGCGCTTCGTTCGGTGAGCGAGAGAGCCGGAAGCCCAACTTTCTGAGGGTGATTGCGTGTGGAGGGTTTTGGTGGTGGTATCACCGAGCCTCAATGCACGCATTCACACTCCCTTCGCTTTCTTCGCGGTAGGCAATGGCCTTGTAAAGGTCCATGAGCGGCAGCAACACTTACCATCAGGTGTACTGTTTGCTCGTTTGCCACCGTTTGCAATAAAAAAAAAAAAAAAACCGCTCAAACGAGTTTAGACTCGACGGTTTTATCTTATTTAGTTTAGGAGTTCCTATGGCCATCTTCCGACGCCATCTCGAGACCAGCTTCGTGGTACCATATTATTGCATTGTCACCGAAGTTACGTAAGTAAACCTGATTTCAACCTAATCTAACGACAGGAAGTGGTTCTTATTTAACTCGCAAGATTCGGTCCCATACTAACAGGGCAAGTTAAATAAAAGCTTTTAATAACTACTTTAGTAAATGCTTACCAACTTTATAGTGTAATTTATAAGACTTCATAGAGTACTTGAAGTTGGATGTTTGGGTGCGTCTTAGTATGATATTACTAACTGCATCATTTCTCGACTTCAAGTCATTTAATTGTGAATTGTAAAGAAAATGCAATCCCTCATTCTAGAGGGGATATTGAATTAGTGTGATGTCACTAACTGTACTGTTTTCCATTCTTTAGGCCTTTTCATTTGATACACATAGTAAGATGATTGAATAGAAAATGTGTAGCAGTGGCCAAATTGAATTTGATGTGATATCGTTTTCTACTTCGATTTCAAAGTAAACACATTTAGAAGCTCAAATACGAGAACAGTATAAAAAAATAATACGAAAGAAGTGAGAGATTATCAACTTGTTGATATTTAAGGCACTGTAGTGACTCACAGAACATGAACTACTCGTAATTAATAATGCAGCTTCTTCACGAAGACTCATCTGCAGATGTTTGAGCGCTTTGCTGGAGAGTCTTGAAGAACAAGATTATTATCTCGAAATTATAGTTATATAGAATGACATTCGAGAGCCTTTAGCTTATATAGAAGTTGTAAATAAAATTATTTTACAGATTTTATCGCGTTTGTATTTGATTTTTGATTGGCCGACGTTTGGGACACTTTACCGTGTTCATGGTCATGGGCGGACTATCAGTAAGTTTTATTTACAATGAGTAATACTAGAGTAAATATCAGTAGTGATTATATAGAAGTTACCATTCTATGGATTTTCTAACAGATCTATACCATTAAATAAAATTGGAGTGTCTGTTTGTAATGTCAAAATAATAGACTTTTTTTCATGCTCACACGGTTATTTGCACGACACCTATGCCTAAAATAGCAATTAAAAAATTTTTGTCTGTCTGTCTGTTTGTTCCAGGTAATCTTCAAAACGGCTGGACCGATTTCAAAAATTATTTCACCAATGGAAAGCTATAATATGAGAGCGTAAACTAGGCTATATTTTATCCAACGGGAACTACGCGGGTAAAACGACTATAACCTATAACCGAAGCGAAGCGAGGGCGAATTGCTAGTTATAAATAAATAGCTAGCTTCCTGAGAGAGCACTTGGAGTCTGTTCATTGCTGCACCATGTCAAGTGCTATTAGGTAACAGCTCTATTCCACAATCGTAGCAGGGTGAATTGAAAACGATTTCATTCACGACAAATCTCTTTCAGCTCTTATTCTTCTGGGGCATGATACACTCTGAAAGCATTCCCCGCTGAAGTGTTGCATGAGTATATGATGACAAGAGCCTTTAAACCTTAAGGTAGTAATCGTAGTTAGTAACTTTTTTAAGGGCATCATGTTTGCTTCTTACTATAGTAGCATTAAATAAATTTTATGGCAATCCTTTTATTATTATTTTTTGGAGAAGGCTTTCTATGTGGTGACGGAGCTTACTCACGAAGCTCACCCTCTGTTTTGCCCGTGGGTATCGTAAAAGACGATAAAGGTATACAATATGCATATAGGCATCTATGGAAGAGAAGGGAAACTCAAAACAAAACCCTATGCCAACCTGTTTGTCCAGATTATAGCAGGCCAATTTGCCCTACATTTTGGAGGAGGTTTGAGCCCAGTAGTGAGGTGTATATGAGTTGTGATGTTGATGATGACATAGTAACACGTAGAGATTTAGACATCTTTATGTGATATTGTAAATGCGGATTTGGGTTTCTTTATTATGCTTCTACGCTCTAACTACTAAAGCGATCGTCGTGAAATTTCGTTGTTAGGGACAATGAACAGGCGAAAAGTACTGTGACTGATAGTTAAAAAAGATTACCACGAGCCAGCCGTAGGCATAGCTAGTATGGTTGCTTCGCCAAGTACCTGCACAAGATCGCCAGGAGGGAGAGCACACCGTCCTGCCACCACTGCGATTGCGACGAGGACACGGCGCAGCACTCGCTTGAGGTGTGTGCCGCGTGGGCGGGGGAGCGCCGTGAACTCGTCGCGATCGTTAGTGCCGACCTGACGCTGCCGACCATCGCCAGGTAGATGCTCGACAAAGTCAAGAACTGGGACGCGGTCGCCGCCTTCTGGCCTGAGGGTACCCGAAATTCTGTCGGGCTGACCACTGAGGACAAGGAACTCGGCTCCGGTGGTCGGCCGGTGGACCACGTGTGCGTTTACCATAGCCCACCCATAAAAAAGGCATAGCTAGTATTCAATAAATGAAAGCAATTGGCATATTAGGAAAGAGGTAAGCAGAGTTATAGGTAGTCCCACGTACAACGGTTAATCAACTAATCAAGCAATTAGCCAAAAATCAATTTAACTAACAATCAATCGATCAGTCAATCAACCAGTCAATTGATCAATCAGTCAATCGATCAACCAACCTACCAATCAACCAATTAATCAATAAATTAATCAACCAAGCAATCAATCAGCCAATCAATCAATAAATCGATCAACCAATCAATAAATAAATCAACCAAATAATCAATTAACCAACCGATCAAACAATCAACCAACCAATCAACATAATAAACGCACAAAAATAATACCCAGACTCGAAACAACAATTTCTGGATCGCACATATTATACTACTACGCTGATATTACTCGGAGGTGTCGTAAAAAACGACTAAGAGCATCATTGATAGACATAAATATCATAAATAGACCGGCTTCATTTAATACCCTCATCAACAATAAATTTCCAAGGAGGATTAACGTCAAACGTTTGTCATAAAAGCATCGCCATTTTTTCCAGTATCTGGGTACGATGGTTGGTTACGGAGTAAGAATACAATTCACCACCCCCCCCCCCCCTTCTTGCCCGTGGGTATCGTAAAAGACGACTAAGGGATTATAATCAAACAACATCTATGCAAGAGATGGCAAACTCGAAATACAACCCTGTATCAACCCATATGAAACGCGTGGTATGTAGGTCGTAGGTCTCTCCTATTTTGGAGGAAGCTCGAGCCCAGCATTGAGACGTATATGAGCAGTGATGGTGATGATGATAACGTTATACGATGGAAGAACCGTAGGATATTACGTCGACCTTAAGCAAACGAAATAAGAACAGGATAATTGATAATGACAAAGTAGTATACTGCGTAGAACCTTGGCGTTTGGCATGTTAGGTTGATACATCAGGTCATCACTTTTCGGTAATTTATTCAAGTGTTCTAACAGCTTAGACATCAGTACAAGATTTCATCTCCTACCTACGAGCTTCATCATCCGAGTAGCTAGTGATACCATCATCATATATGGGTGTTTTATATATCAAGTCACATATGTATGAAAATAATGTATATACTTACCCATTAAACGTCTAAGATTCCTATGGTAGCTAACAAAAAGAGCTAATTACCTTGAAACACCTGATCATTTATTCATAAAATATGGCTAAGAACTACCTTGATGACATCAGCTTTCAAAAAAAAAAGAAAATATCATGTCCACTCTTTAAGGATGTACGATGCCGTAAACAGACACTGTCACCTCAATGTTATACCCCTTTTTTCATCGGGGGTAATAAATCATACAGGGTAGCTATATACGTATAATGTCTCTATATGTTTTAAACCATTCTTCAATCCACTGAAGCACATACAAAAAAGTTCATCAAAATCGGTCCAGCCGTTTAGGAGTAGTTCAATTACAGGGACGCGAACAGAAGATTTATATATACAAAGATTTATTATACCGCCTACATAATATAACCATTAAAAGTGTATTTTGTATTAATCTTAAATTAATAGACACACTCAGGAACGTAAATTATCGTCAATGAGGAACGTAAATTATCGTCAATGCTGTAATTATTGCAATTTGTTAATTAATCTAAGATAAATAAATATAAATTAAAATTTATTATTATTAATTACTTTTAATATCCTTAATGGTTTATTTTAAAGTGTAATTTTAGATGACCAATATATAATTATCGATATTTTCATGCATAAATTTTGTTGAGATGCTAAGAGTTTAATCGCTTTTATAAATATGTGCCATTGGTCGTAACGAAGCTATGGCTTGTTTCAGCTATAATGCGATGTGGGGAAGGCTTGAAGTGTTTCAGTGCAAGTGGTGTTCAGGGTAGCGGGTGCGATTCCCCCGTTAGGGCTGCGGGCGGAGGGAGGCCGTAGTAGGAATATCCTTCACCTCCCGCGCTAGGTCAGGGTTAACGGTACCCCCGAGCTCGGGTGACGGAGCCACCTTCGACCTTGGATCCGATGCGTTCGCTAATGCACGTTATACATACATATAGGCCGTACATGAAACTTGACGCTCTAATCGTTTAGAATTGATTAGAACTATTACGATCTGTGAAGTTTGACTGTGACAAATAAACAGAATTTTCATTTAACGAACCTTTTGATTCTATTAACTAAAATTAGATTGTTGATCACAGATAATTATATCCCATTTTAATCATTAACAAAGCATATCTATACATCTAAATAACAAAGATGTATAGCCGCTGTAATAAGTTTTACGCAAATATGTTGATTGCGTCAAGCATCATAAAAACAAAACGTCTTTGGACATGCGTAACCAATTCCTGTGATGACAGAAGTCTATTGCGCATTGAAGTTTACCGAAAACCTTATAACTACCGCTTTAAAGCACATAATTCATTATACTGAACGGTTATGTGAAAATGAAATACACTCGTTCGGTAATAGTTCACAAAACGTCTTTAATAAGGTTCAAATTTGATATGTGTCCGTTGTTTTTCCTTTTGTTAGTTCTGAGATGGAAATATTAATACTATTGCGTGCGTGTAAGGTTGAGATTTGTGCGAGAATTTGTACCGGGTGGTGGGTGGTAGTGGGTCGATACAAGCCGGGCGTCGTGTTGCGATCGATAGAGGAGAGGGGCTGAACCCTGGTCTGGACCGTGCATCGCCCGTCGCGTGCCTACACATTCCTCAACAATACATTTCATATCTAAATGCCTTACTTTGTCAATAGGGACACGTTTTTTTTTAAATCAAAGTTGACATGAATAGAACAAAATATGAACCAACGAATAGCTTGTTTAGACTTGTATAGGATAGCTTCATATAAGTTTCTTATTTTTTAAGAATATAGGTATTAATTAACGTTCTTTATTACTCTCTGTAGGCCTTATTTTATCCATTGGTGTCGTAAAACTCGAAAAATAAATCGTAAATATAACGTAAATATACATATAACATCTATACAAGTGAATGAAAATTCGAAATAAAATCCTATACCAACTTGTCTGACGCGCGCCCGCGGCGGCATGGTCTCCATCAAAGAGACCACCGCCTGGCGGGTCGACGCCCGCCGAGAAGTCATTGCCCGTTGGGCAGTCCGGCTGGAGAGTCCTCGGTACGGTATCAGGACCGTCGAGGCCCTCCGGCCGGTGCTGATGGAGTGGTTGGAGCGGACGCATGGGGTGCTTTCCTTCCGACTGGTGCAGGTGCTGACGGGGCACGGTTGCTTCGGGAAGTACCTGCACAAGATTGTCAGGAGGGAGAGCACACCGTTCTGCCACCACTGCAGTTGCGACGAGGACACGGCGCAGCACACGCTCGAGGAGTGTGCTGCATGGGAGGGTGATCGCCGTGAACTCGTCGCAATTATCGGTGCCGACCTGGCGCTGCGGACCATCGCCAGGGAGATGCTCGTCAGCGTCAGGAATTGGGACGCGGTTGCCGCCTTCTGTGAGGCCGTAATTTCACGGAAGGAGGCGGCGGATCGTGTGCGAGTAGAGCTCCTATTCGGTGTTCCGCCGCCGGCGACTCGGGCTGCGCAGGCGCGAGTATCTGCGCCTAATGCCGCCCTAGCCGAGGCCGCGGGTGATCGGACCGGGGAATTGTCCGTCACCCGCAGAGAGGCTGACCGCGCGACGGCGACCGACGTCCCAAGACGTCGAGAGGTGAGGTTACCCGAAAGGGCATTCCGTCAGGCCGACCACTGACGACAAGTCACATCTGCTCCGGTGGTCGGCCCAACAACGAGGTGACGTGGGTACGGGTGGGTTATGGGCCCGCGCGCCGTCCTTTCATCGCCCCGGACGGACTGGACCGCGCGTGTGCTTACCATAGCCCACCCATAAAATAAAATAAAAAAAAAAAAATACCAACCTGTCTGAACAGCGTGGTATAGTAGGTCAGTTTCCCTTCTACTGTAGAGGAGCCTTGAGTCTAGTAGTAGAACTTATAAGAGCTCAAGTACATAATGCGTCCACCCTATGTAATTGAGCCAAGAACAGGCTGATGATCTTCATGTAGTGACGGAATTGAGAATACAATAACCCGCCCCCCCCCCCCCCCCCCCTCTTACTCTTAAGGATATAATATGCACATAATTTTTTTTTGAAAGGCTATGGTGCGAAGGCATGCCCTCCGTTTCCTCCGTGGACTGCCGTGGCCAGCCCGGATGCAAATAACATTTAGGCAAGGGAAGGAAAATTTAAAATAAAACTCTACTCCAATTCATCTGACAAGCGTGGTATAGTAAGTCGATTTCCTTCCTATTGTGGAGGAGGCTCGAGCTTACCAGTGAGATGTCCTTGAACAGAGATCATGAGGATGATATTGGCTATTATGTAATATAAGGACAATGTTGTACTGTTTTATTTTCAACATATATGACTAATATTTTAATGATATGAAAGTAGGTTGGTGTTTGAGTGAGATAAATAGATAACCTTAATCGATATAATTTATCTTATCTTGTACGGAATCGATCAGTTGTTTATATGAGCTATTGATATTGACATAAATATTCATATAACTACATTGAAATACCTACACAATATGTTAATAATTTATACAGTTTCGAAATAAGTAATTGTATTTACGGGTCGACTCATCCATTTAATCGATAATTTAGTTTAAGGTATTATAAATGGTTATTCTATCGTTATTAATTATTTATTTATTATTTTAATTAATATCAGGTGTATTTTAATTGAAATAACTATTTCGTTTATTATACTACTAGCAACCTGTCCTCTCTTTGCTTCAGTTTCAGTTTCAGCCGTACCCGCGTAGTTTTCGTTCTCGTGAGAATACCGGGATAAAATATAGCGTATGTTATTCCCTAATATAGCTTTCCATTAGTGAAAGAATTTTTGGAATCGGTTCGGTAGTTTAAGCGTGAAAGCGTAACAAACAAACAGACAAACTTACTTTCGCATTTATATTAGTAAATATTACTTAACATAAACCTCTGTAATTTTGTTGCTATTTAAATAAACTTCAAAGTAGGTTTTCAGTCGTAGTGACTTATAAAAAATTGATTTTCTGTAAAGTCTGTAAAGACGATAACTTTACGTGATAACGTGTTTTATGAATTGAATTATTATCAATATCATTACTTGGTATAATATAAAGCAAGAGTTCACTGAAAATTACATCATCTCGTCATTATCATCTTAGGCCATACAGGTCCCACTGTTGGACTCGGGCCTCCTATACTATGGGAGGGAAATCGACCTACTATACCACGCTGCTCAGACGTATTGGATAGGGTTTTGTTTCGATTTTTCCTTCGCTTGCATATAAATTATATGCATATTATATCCCTTAGTCGTCTTTTATGACACCCACGAGCAAGGAAGGGTGGTAAATTTTATTCTTACTCCGTCACCACACGGAACGGAAATTTGAATTTACTGACTTGATAATTACAATTTACTGAATTGAAAATTACTATTTACTGAATTGAAAATTACAATTAACTGAATTGAAAATTACAATTTACTGAATTGAAAATGACAATTTACTGAATTGAAAATGACAATTTACTGAATTGAAAATTACACTTTACTGAATTGAAAATTACAATTTACGGAATTGAAAATTACAATTTACTGAATTGAAAATTACAATTTGTTCGATAAATTAACATTTATTTACACTCGTTAATACAATTATTTTTTACTTAAATTAGAGATAGATGCGTCACAAGTCGAACGCTTAATCGAATCGTGCCTCTCTATTGTTTGTTCCCCGCTTTCGCTTGCATGCTCGGCTCAGGCGGAACGTCTACCGTATTCCTTCCCCATGGTCATTGAGCCCACCACTGATACCGATTACATGACATCCGTGGCCGGCCCGCCGTGTTACCCTTTCATGTACCGTCCCCTTCACCAGTCGCTTGCCTAACGTCCACTCTTATTGGGAATAAAATGTTTGACCAGACGGCATCAAAAGAATGAGTGAATAAAAGCAATGAGAAGATTTTAATCGTCATTTAATTTAAATTTCGCTTTAGATAACAATACTTAAACGACTTTTTTTAATTTTTTTTGTTGGTGGGTTGCGGTCGGCGCACTCCTCGCACCACTCCGTCCGGGGCGACAGAGGGGCGTAAGCACACACACCCGCAACCCACCCGAACACCACGTCGCCTTCGTCGTAGAACCAACCATCGGAGCAGGGTTACTTGTCGTCAGTGGTCGGCCCGACGGCATACCCCCTGAGGAGTACTCTCCCAATACTTAAACCACTAAGATGTCTGTGCCAGCAAGTTGAACTGTATACCAAGTTCAAGTTTCCTGTATAAGACAATAACACAAATATGTAGTTTCAATATAAAAATATCTGTTCTATTCGTAACATTACGTTTATCTTCACGATAGCTACACGTGCTACGAATTGTAGTAAAGGTTACGAGATTACTTGTCTGCGGGTTTATTATGTACTTAACTCTGAGTATTGTAAGTGCCTCCTCCGATTAGGACTTCAAACTTTTGGCACTATGTGCCCTATATTAAGCGTTATTAAAATAAGAGACAGATGAGAGTACATTTTTTACATAGAGATGTAAAATATCTAAAGTGAAAGGAATAAAGAAAAACTTACTTTCGCATTTATGATATTAGTAAGGATGTACTGAATCTATTTCTCTGTGTGGTGACGGAGTAAGAGCATAATTCACCCACTCCTCTCTTGCCCGTGGATGTCGTAAAAGACGATGAGGGATTACAATACGCATATAACTTTTATATAAGAGAAGGAAAACTCGAAGCAAAACCTTATGGCAACACGTTTCACCAGCGTGGTATAGTAGATCGATTTCCCTTCCATAATGGAGGAGGTCCGAGCCCAACAGTGGGCAACAACATGCATATGAACTGAGATGATGATGAAATCTAATCAATTTTTAATTTAATAGATAACATTTTTAATCATAACATTTACGTTTATTTTAAGCGGAAAAACAAAAATTGTGTAAACATAAAAATTAACTTTACGCTCTCAATTGTTTCGTCAGCAAATAACCGTTTGTTCTTGGAAACCTTCGTACTGCCTGACCTTTTCGCGTTTAAAAATAGACACCGTTATTCGATACCTTTTGTTAGATAGTTATATAGATACAGAACATCATTTAAACATATTGTAAAAGTTATAAAAAATGTGAAAGACATGCTTTTTATGAGTAGATTGTGATTGTAATATAGTAAGAATACAATTCATCAACCTCTCTCTTATCTGTGGGTGTTGAAAAAGACGACTAAGGGATATACATCATCATCATCATTTCAGCTCATATACGTCCCCCTGTTCGGCTCGAACCTTCTCTGCAATAGGAGGGAAATTGACCTTACTATACCGTTCAGGTCAGATGGGTTAGTTTAGGGTTTAGTTTCGAGTTATCGTTCTCTTGCATAGATTTCATATGCGTATTATATCCCTTAGCCGTCTTTTACGTATTGTATTCTTACTTCGTCACCACAAGGAAAAAGGAATTATATGCACATAAAATCTATGCATGAGAAACTTGAAATAAAACCCTATACAAAAACGTCTGACTAGCGTGGTATAGTAGGTCAATTCCCCTCCTACTGTCGAGAAGACTCGAGCCCAACAATAGGACTTATATAGGATAAGATAATCAGATGACTTATTCGAAGGGTCTACAGTTTTGTCGACAATGTGAAAGCGTCATGTAATGGTCTTGTATTCCATTTTAAATCTTAGTACTTTTAAGTATTTACAATACATCCGTGTAGTGGTATAATAAGAATACAATTCACCACTCCCTCCTCCTCCATCTTTCCTATGGATATCGTAAAAAACGACTAATAAAGTGTATATTTCAGTAATTCGCTTTGCAGAAAAGACGCCTTAAAAATCACAGAGGTTGTTTTGTTTTTTGGGTGGGTCGTAAGCACAGACGGAACTGGACGAGGAGTGCATTTGACTTGACTTCACTGGTCGACCCGATGGAATACCCTGAGGGAGTACCCTCTCCCGTCCACGTCCCCTACAGGAAAAAGGCGATTCCGTCGCGAGGCAAAAAAAAAAATTACAGGGTGGGTTAGCAAATCTTATACTTGTTTTGTAATTTGTGTGATGACGGAGTTAGAATACAATTCACCATCTTACCCATGGGTGTCGTAAAAGGTAACTAAGTTATAAGTATATAACATCTATGAAAGGAAACTCGAAATAAAATCCTATACCGTCTGACAGGGTATAGTAGATCAGGTGTTTACCGGACATGGGGTCTTCGGTAAGTACCTCCACAAAATTGGAAGAGAAGAGGCGCCAGGATGTCACGAGTGTGGCGCGCTAATCGACGATGCGCGCCACACACTGGAAGTATGCCCCGCCTGGTGGCCTGAGACCACCAGGCGGGGCCGGGAGCGTCACATCCTGTCAACGGAACTGGGAATAACAGACTTGTCGTTGCCGACCATCATCTTCAAGATGCTCAGCAGCGACAGCTGTTGGTCATTAATGGCCTCCTTGTGTGAGGCTGTCATGACAAGGAAGGAGGCCGCGGAGCGGGCACCCGAGGCGCTTGCGTCCGCTGACTCGCTCCGCCGGCGACGACCAGGGAGGAGGAGACGCCGCTATGCGCTACCACCCACCGCCCTGAATGATGACAGGACGTGGCCAGACCGCCAAGCGTTGGGATGTCGGGGATAGAATGTTATCAGACGATCTCTCCGGCACCTCGTAATAACGCGGAAGGGGCCGCTGTGGTTTTAGTGGGTATTTCGGTCACCTCTGTGTCCGGCGAGTCCCACACACACTCCCCTGTCTGTAACCGGCGGGGGATAGTGCGTAAATGCATTTCCACTGCGTGAAAAAAAAAGGTATAGATCAATTTTCCCTCCTATTGTGAAGGAAGGCTTAATCTACCACGTATATGAGCTGAGATACATGAATGAATAAAACATTTTTTTTTTATTGCAAACGGCATATGAGCAAACAGCACACCTGACGCGGCAGCAACACTTACCAAAGTGTTGCTGCCGCTCATAGACCTTTGCAATACCAGGGGCACAGCTAAGCCGCTGCCTACCGCGAAGAAATTGAAGAGAATGTGAATGCGTGCAATGAGGTTCGGTGATAGTAAAGGCATCACTAAAACCACACGCAAACACCCTCAGAAAGTTGGGCTTTCGGCTCACTCGCTCACCTAACGAAGCGCAGTAACAAATCGCTACGATTCAGACGTCGATTTTCTGCGAGAGTGTGGTACTACCCCGGACGGACCGGCCCGAGGCTGTAGATAACTGTCAACAGTATGATCCTACCACTATATAATAGTAACTAGCAACCAGCCCTCGCTTCGCTTCGGTTTTAGTCGTTTTACCCGCGTAGTTCCCGTTCCCGTGGGAATACCGGGATAAAATATATATATAACCTAATTTACTCCCTGATATTCTAGTTTTCCATTGTTGAAAGAATTTTTGAAATCGGTCCAGCTGTTTTGAAGATTACCCGGAACAAACAGACCGACAAAATTTTTATAATCTGTATTTTAGGCATATGTGTCGTGCAATTGTTGTGCCTCACTCGACATAGATAGGTATAGTGTGTCGCGGCCTTTTTTGTAGATATAAGATCTACAATTAATTAGAACATTTTGTGGTTCTATCTTTTATAGTTTAGGCAGCGTACGCAAAATAAGTAACTTTTCTGGTTGATTTTTTACGCCTTATGTCCGAAAAACCCAAATATTTTACGGAACCCTATATTATTCCAAAATAAAATTTAGCCTATGTTACTCGTGGATAATGTAGCTTTCAAATGGTGAAAGAATTTTTAAAAACGGTCCAGTAGTTTTTGAGCCTATTCATTACAACCAAACAAACATACAAACAAAGTTTTCCTCTTTATAATATTAGTGTAGATATACTAATACTTACTATATATACTAACGTTATAGTTTGTAATGTTAAACAAACTAATCCCCCGACGCTCTAATACAATCCTATACTAATGGATAGATAATTATAATGATTCCCAATGTTTACGGGAATTACACATTTAAAATAAAATTATTTTTACGGATTTTATCGCGTGTGTATTTGATTTTTGATTTCATCGTCAAACTTATCGACGAAATCAGCTCTATTTTTTCTCCGTATTCCCACGGGAACGGTAATCACACGGGTAAGGTACAGGAATTAGTTAGTTCGTTATATTATGGAGGTGGCAAATGTATCGGTATTGAATTTTTGTAGTCAAATATGTGCGGAGACTAATGTAAATAAATTTAAATAATATCACGATTTCTTACGTTAATGCGAGTACCGCACATATGAAATGAATTTTAAAACAAATAGTTTTATTTTATACTACTACTACTACTTATTTTATACTACTACCACTACTTTTATTTTATACCACTATGCACGCGGCTTTACTCGCGTTAATGTACATTATGTCAATAAATTTTTTTTGGGACTTATCCCACTTCACATTACCGCCACGCTTTTGTCTTATTTTGGAACTAACAAAAAGTTTAATTAGAAAAGGAAAAATCAGGAGGAATTGGCAAATTTTACTTCCCTTCTATGTAAAGCGAGAGACATAAAGCAAAATTGATTTCTATCTGTTGGGAACTGTAATTTTGGCCGGTTGTGAGGTATCTCTTCATCTGTACTATATCCTTGAAACGTGTGTACGAAATTTGCAAACGACCGGATTAGTTGTAATATTATAATTTCTGACTAGTATTTGCCGACCACTGACGACAAGTTACCTTGCACCGGTGGTCGGCTCAACGACGAAGGCGACGTGTCACGAGTGGGTTACGGGGCTGCGTGCCGCCCCTCTGTCGCCCCATATGGAGCCGGGCGACGGGTGCATTGACCATAGCCAACCCCCCCCAAAAAAAACCTATTCACATAATATTACACTATTACAAAAACTTGCAATTTTAAATATTGGAAAATTAATAAACAGGACCACTCTATAGATAACTTAATGAATTTCAAAACCCATCTAGGGAGTTTATCTTTTACACAAGTATACGACACCAAAGAGGCTAATAAATCTTATAATATCTTCATTGAAGATTTTCTATTATTGTATAAATTGTGTATACCTGAAATTAAATTAATTATGAAAACTAAAAAGACAACTAAATGGATAACTAGAGGAATAAAAAAATGTAGTAAGAAACAAAGACAATTACTTTGGACATATAGGCTTAACCCTACCTTAAAAAATAAAATAAATTTTAATAAATATACTACTATATATAAAAAGATTTTGAAGTTAACTCAAAGAGCTCAAAATAACCACTTCATTAATTCCTCTTATAATAAATCAAAGGCTGCATGGCAAGTGATAAATAAATCAATATTTTGTCGCCCACCGGAACAAATACTAGCTATAAAAAAGAATAATATCTTATCTTTAACACAACCTACTGACATTGCTGACGAATTTAATAATTATTTTATTGACGAAATTGAGAATAATATTACAACTGACACCACGTATGAAAATAATTTTGAAAATTTGACATCACAATCTATATTCATATTACCTGTTACAAATAGCGATATTATAGGAATAATTAATAACCTTAAAAATAAAAGTACTGTAGGATATGATGGCATTTCAACAAAGGCAATTAAATATGTAAAAGATGTTATTGCACCACCATTAACACATATAATTAATTTATGTATCATTGATGGTATTTTCCCAGAAAAGCTAAAAGAAGTAATAATAAAACCTATAATTAAAAAAGGTGATAAAGCAGTTGTAAATAATTATAGACCTATTGCCAAAATCCCCATAATTTCTAAAATTTTCGAAAGGGTAATCTATAACGCTTTGTATAAATATTTTGAGAAATATAAGCTATTCTGTGAGGAACAAAAAGGTTTTCGTAAAAACACTACTATCAATATGGCAATCTACGACTTATTGTCATGAGTTCTATGGATAAAAGAAATTCAGTATGTGCCATTTATACTGATATGACTAAAGCATTCGACTATGTGGACCATAAAATACTCCTAAAAAAATTATTTGCGTATGGTATAAGAGGAAACATTCTTAAACTCATACAATCATATTTAACTGATAGATATCAACGTACAGAGATTTCTAGAATGTGCCCAGACAGTAAATTAGTAACTAACTATTCATCAAGACAAAGACAAGTAAGATACGGTGTGCCTCAAGGGAGCGTGCTAGGGCCCCTGCTTTTCTTAATGTATATTAATGATCTCCCATAAATACTACATCATAAAATGGTCCTATTTGCAGACGATAACACGGCCTTAGTTGAATGCAACAATTTAAAAAACTATCAGTATGACATTAATAACTGTCTATCTAATATCATAAATTGGCTCAACAATAATAATCTGGTGATTAATTTAACTAAAACTAAAGTTATGCATTTTCATCAACGACTAAAAAATAAAAAAGTCAATGTCACATACAAAGACGTGAATATAGAAGCAGTAGAAAGCGCAAAATTCTTAGGGATAACAATCGACCATAAACTGACTTGGAAACCCCATATTAAGGAAATATGTATGCGTTTAAGTAAATCCACATATGCACTTTTTCAGCTATCTAAAAGGGTTAATAGTGAAACGCTACTGAAAGCTTATCATGGGCTGGTTGCTTCTGTTCTCCGTTACGGAGTTATTTTTAGGGGTCGATCTACAGATCGAGATCTTGTCTTAAAAATTCAAAAACGCTGCATAAGATCAATGTGTGGTCTAAAAACAACAGACAGCTGTAAACGTTATTTTAAGTCCCTAAAAATATTAACCTTGCCATCATTGTACATCCTGGAAACTGCTCTATTTGTGAAGGCAAATTCTCATCTATTCAGAAAATTGTCGACGGCAAGAACAAACCCCATACGTGCTCAATATAAATACCAACTTTGCCAAATAAAATGTAAAACATCTTTGATGGAGAAGAGCTTCTTTGGTGTTTCCTCAAGCATATACAATAAAATACCAGATAATATTAAAAATCTGCCTTCTATAAAATTTAAGAATGTCCTTAATAAACTATTAATCTCTAAATGTTATTATTCTATTGACGAATTTTTAAGTGACAAATTATAATTAATTATATAATAAGTCTTTTATAATTTTAATGAATTAATTTAACCTATGAAATAATCTTATATTAATTAATTAATCAATTAATCTGACATTATAATTATTATTGACATTGTATAATTGGATGATTATTGATATTTTTAGTATTATTATTATTTTTTTTTAATTCTTATATTGCAAATTTAATTTAATATATTTTAATTCTATCTACCTACAATATACCTAAAATACCTATCTACCTAGAATAGCTTTTAGTAATTAAATCTGATTAACGTATTCTTTTTTTATTATTATTATTATAATTGTGTGTTATTAGTTTTAGTAATAATTCCTATTTGTATTGCTTCATTTCAATGCATAACTGAATTTGTTTTATTTAATTTGTATGCCCTAGAGGCAAAACATAGTGAAACAACTATTAATATAAGACGACTTATGTACCTATGTTTAACAAATAAATTATTCTATTCTATTCTATTCTATTCTATTCTATTCTATTCTATTCTATTCTATTCTATTCTATTCTATTCTATTCTATTCTATTCTATTCTATTCTATTCTATTCTATTCTATTCTATTCTATTCTATTCTATTCTATTCTATTCTATTCTATTCTATTCTATTCTATTCTATTCTATTCTATTCTATTCTATTCTACTCTATTCTATTCTACTCTATTCTATTCTATAATTTAATTTAGTTATATTACATTGTATTATAACAATGTCCGTGTGGTGACGGAGTAAGAATACAATTCACCACCCCCCATTTTACCCGTGGGTGATCGTACGAGACGACTAAGGGATATAAAACGCATATAACATCTATACGAGACAAGGAAAACTCGAAATAAAACCCTATATCAACACATCTGACCAGCGTGGTATAGTAGGTCAATTACCCTTCCATTATGGAAGAGGCCCGAGCCCAACAGTGGGATGTATATGGGCTGAGATGATGATGATGATGAATGTCCGTGTGGTGACTGAGTAAGTATACAATTCACCCTCTCTTGCCCGTGAATGTCGTAAAAGACGACTAAGAATAGATACATATAACATCTATACAAGAGAAGGAAAACTCGAAATAACCTTCTATAGCAACACGTCTGACCAGCGTGGTATAATGGGACAATTTCTTCCTTATTCTGGAGGAGGTTGGGGCCCAACAGCGGTATGTATATGAGCTGAAATGTTGATGATTGTGATTTATAATCTAAGAGCTGACCTAACAGACGCTAATCTGTGCAAATTAAAATTAAGAATAGAAACGATCACAGTACTAAGTACAGTTAATGTATTGTCTTCGTAGTACAAAACAATATTACCTTTCTATTGAAATCGGTTTCGGACACTTCAATTGTATGGTTTCAACACCTATAGATTTCGTAATATTCGCGTGAAGTGAAATAATCTATACAAATAAATAAAATTGAAATGTCTGTTTGTAATGTTATAGTAATACGTTTTTCTTTATGCTCACAGGGTTATTTGTCTAAAAGCCGATTTTTTTTTGTCTATCTGTTTCATCCAGACACATTTGAAAATAGACAGATGAATATTTATAATGTTTACTGCCAGGTAGCTGTCTATATAAAAAATAACTTGGGCTGTATTTGATGTCGGTATTCCCACGGGAACGGGAACTACGCAGGTAAAACGGCAGACATTTGCTAGTGTATCATAAATTTAAATCACAACGTAAATTACTTTATGATATGTGATACCTATTTATTACTTTCGTATAAACGATAAAATCCGTATTTATGTAGTTGCTATTCAAGATTACCTACATATATCTATTTTCTGTGTGGTGACGGATTAAAAATACAATCCACCACTCCCTGTCTTGCCCGTGGATATTTTTAAAAGACGATAAAGGAATACAATATGCATATAGCATCTATGTAAGAGAAGGGACACTCGAAATAAAACCCTGTACATGTTATAAGAGTATATGTTATAAGAGCCGACTAGTATAGTAGAACAATTTCCCTTCTTTTTCGTAATGAAAGAGCCTCGAGACCAGCAGTGCCTCGTATATGAGGCGATATTGATGATTCTCAAAGTAGCAGGGAACCGTTGGCTGCAAGTGGTGCAGGACCTTTCCGAGTGGCATTCTCGTGGGGAGGTCTATGTCCAGCAGTGGACGCCTGTAGGCTGATGGATGATATACTTTTAATATTATCAATATTCAGACCACTTTCCTTAATATTAATAGCTGTCGATACCCACTCGCCACGTCGTTGCCTTAACGAGAACGGGTAGTAGGGCGTTTCTGTGAGACGTTTGATACCTATAATAATAACCCCAACAAAAAAAAGGACAACTTTGTGCGATTCACAAATTGTTGTTCTGAGTCTGGATGTAATTTGTGTTCGTTAATTATATGTTCGTAAAGTCCCCGTAATACAAGGATTATTTACTTGGTGCATCTCTTTTAAAAACGAAAAGAACTAAGTCCCGCGAAATAAATTCGTCTAGCAAAGTGGAAAAGTTTTGTTACATAGTTAGGTCGCACTAACCTGAAAGTTGATAGTGGAGGTTACAATCTTCATGGACTCAGCGTAGTTTCGGAGTACGGAGTCAGTACTGAGGCAGTTTTGCCGCCATTCATATAACTGCTCCAGTCGAGTCACGCATCGCTCGCAGATCTTCTTCGGCAGGAAGTCATCCTTCGATATCTGCTGGATAAGATTATAGGGATCTGTTAGACAGATTGATGATGTATGCATTACTATACATAATACATTTAAAAAGATGGTTTATGTTTGTGTATCCATTCTTTAATTTTTCACCAACAAACTTAAATTAGATAATATTTTTTATATGGAGACTAGCTGACCCACCAAACGTTATTTTGCCATGTAAATAATTTCTAGAGAATTTTTAGTGTAGAAAGAAAATAACTAACTTATTGAAAGTGTGTAAGGATATGGTGTATGAGTGAAAAAGGCATGGAGCGCTGTGAACAATGAGGGAATATAAAAATAACAAAACACCAAACATTATTTTTTTTAATTTATTATAAGTAATAATTATTTATGTCATTAATTCATTACATAATATTAATCTCTTTATGCTACAGCGTGAACAATATTTTTTGTTTGCCCGTCTTCAGCTAATACCTACAAACTTGGTGGTTTACCCACTCGAGAGCATGCAACGACATAATTGTCCGTGTGAAAAACATGGTGTGCTCAAATCTAAGGCACAAACAGACATTGTTTGGCTTTGGGATTTATTAATAGTCATTGTAAATGCCAATCTAATCGGAAATTGAATCGGCACATCTGTGGATATAATAGGTATTCGTGGTATTAATATATTTTCACCTCGAAATTTGCCATTTAAAATGGTGGCTTCGCGAAAACTGTAGAGGGAGTAAGAGAAGGCTTATTGTTTGAGAGAAATAGGGGACCATCTTCGTTGTCATCCCTACTCCGTGCTGTTTACTGAGTGAGAAGTGACACCGGTAGACACATGGAGGGGATAACTTACCAAGTGATAATAATTGAAGTTATCGAGCGGGATAAAAAATGATAAAATTATTAAAATTACTATTAAAAATCAGGGGTTGGTGATAGAAAAGTGAAAATTTAGGGTTGTATGTATTTTTTAATGTTACATAATAAAAAATAATAAAATCATAAAATTAAAAAAGTGTTGGGGTGGACACCCCTTATCACTTAGGGGTTTGAAAAATAGATAGTAGCCGATTCTCAGACTTACTGAATATGCATAAAAAATTTCATAAAAATTGGTCAAGCCGTTTCGGAGGAGTATGGGAACGAACATTGTGACACAAGAATTTTATATATTAGATAATACGCTACGGTTGCGTGTGGTGACAGAGAAAGAATACAATTCACTACCACCCTATCTTACGATGTTGTAAAATACGACCAAGGGATATAATATGCATATAATATATATGCAAGAGAAGGAAAACGCGAAATAAACCCTATAACAACTCGTTTGTTGTTGTGGTGTAGCATCAATTACGGAGAGCCTTTGCGGAGTAGGCTCAAGCCAAGCAGTGGGACTTAAATAAACTGTGATGAATGAATAATGAATATGCTAAGATCACCAACTTCGTTCTGTTTTTATTCCAATTGCTTGGGTTTCGGTCAATATTTATTGCTAAAAATTTGGCAATAGTTTAATGACTACATTCCCATTCGAGTCGTAAAAATCGTCTCAATAATCACGCCCTCCTCGGCAACTTACAACATCAATGGCTATTGCTAACCCGCCTGCCAAGTGTGGCATACTACAAAGATCAATCTCCAAGTTTAGAATATTCATGGTGACAAACGGATGGATGAAAGCATATACATTAAGTCGAAACTATTATCTTAATCATATTGTAAGACTCCTAAAGCGAGAGAGTGCCTTGAAAAGTAATGCCTTTACTTTGTTACTAGGTAGACTTTAACTAAATCTATAATTCTATTGCTCCCAATTGTAATGTTACCTTTATTTTCTGTATTATAGTTTGAAAATTAAATCATCCATTTAATGAGCTGTAATTTCATTAATAATAATGTGTTTTGTTGAAATTTCAACCCTACTCAGTTCTATTAAATTTTATAGTCGTATACGTCAATATTAGCTACAGTATGGATCTTCCCAAACGAATATGACTCAGTTTGCCGTTGTATTATTTTATTACAATGGTGGAATATTAAACAGTGACTTACTCCATAGTATGAAAGATTTTCATGGACTTAAGAGTAATACTAAGACTATAAGTAACCTAATTGTCAAAATTTAACATTGTTTTGAAAAAAGAATGAGGTTGGACTCGAGAAACTACGCCTACATACCAAACACGATATAATATATCATGGCTTGTAAAAATGAACAAAAATATAGCCATTTGAGTCCATTCATAAGCAAGAAATTCTATTCAGTACAAAAACCTACCATTATTACGGGTTTATTTTAGGCTTTCCTTTTCTTGCCGAGCTTTCGCGCGATCTGTGGTAAATAATAGAGTAACGCTATTATTTATAAATCTATAGTCTATCATATTATAGCAATAGAGCGTGTACTGGTGATGTTATTTATATATTCATAGGACATCCGCACATAGTGATGGAGTGAAAATAAAATTCACCAATTCTCCCCTGCCCACGAAATACAACTAAGGTGTGTAAGCAGAAAAAAATGATAACAAGAACAAAACAATATTAACAAATCCAATTAATATAGATATTGAAGGTCAATTTTACTATTATGTTGTACATTTTGAAGGAGAAGAAGAGAGTAAGGAACACACAGATGATTAAAGATTTAAATATAATTATGTATGATGACCCATTTGAAGCCAAGTCCGCAACTAGCGAGGTCAACGCACCGTGCACGCTTATTACTACGAATGTTATATTAAGTTAAAATCAATAGACTTGTTATTAGATATGATAGGATTATTTGCTATAGAACTATGGCGTCGAATAATGAAAAATCGATGAAAGTAAATAAAGATGCATTGGAGTAAAAGTAACTTATGATTTTTATTTCAACGAGTAACTAAATAAATTAAATATTATATTTATTTATTTATACTTTATTGCACACCTAGATTAACACATTTATAATAATAATTCTAAGTGGAGATAGTACAATGGGTGGCCTTAAAGCTAAAAGCAATTTCTACTAAGCAACCTTTGGATGAAAACATGTAAGATAAGAGCAGTATGTTATTTTTTGATGTCCAATTAGAAATGTCTTTCAATATTTCTCTTATCCGTAACTAAAAGATATATAACATCGCTACTAGAGAAAGAAACTTGCAATAAAATCCTTTACCAACTGGTTTGACCATTATAATCAAGGGTAATATTCTTACTGTGTAGATGAGACTCGAAATCAACGGTGGAATATAAATAAGCTGATATGATGATGATTAAATGCTGTTTTAATTTGCTACATTTAAAGATATGTCTCATTTATGAAATTGCTCTCTTTAAGACTCCTAATAGTATTAGTCTTAAAGATAACATTTAGTGACATTGTACCAATACCATTGTACAAATAAAAGGCGCGAAGCCTTTTATTTGTACTGTAATTGCTGCGAAAATAAAGATATATTTAACTATTTTTATGATAAAATATTGATATTTTAATGCATTATCTAGAGTCCTGGTAATGTAGAAATAATGGTAGTGTAGAAACAATGTTTTTGTAAAACATGTTAATTGTATTATATAAATTATGGCAGACATGTACAGGTATATGTAAAAAAAAATTCAACAGGTATTGTGGTATTCCATTTGTCCTTGTTGTGGTCGTAGCCCGAACCATCGCGCAGGCGTCTACGAGAGCTACGCACGGTTTCTCTGCGTAGCGGCTTAACTGCACTCCCATGAAACATTCTAGTGTTTATTTTTATTCTAACCACAAATCTTAATATGCACTTTTGGATTCACGATATAACTTCACATAAAACTAATCAGTCATTTTGAATGTCACACTAATGTGAAGGTCGTAACACTTAAAGTAACAAAGAAACGACTCACCATAGTTGGTAGGCAGGTCCTGAGCTTGAACAGTATCTGTCGCTGCTCCGACTCCTTATCGAAGATATGGAGTCTTGGACCGCTCTTCAGGGAACACAGGCGACATAGGTCGGTGAACGCCGTGAAGTTGAGGTCCTCGGGCTCGGTCATCGCGAAGCACCTGATGAGGAGGTCAAGGAGGCAAGAGTTGTCCATGTATACGGCGGTTGTTCTCGGGTGGCGGGAGACAGGGTCAACGCCGCGGCATTTCGCGGGTGCAGGCACGGGGAGGCGTCGCGCCGCCGCTGCGTCCGGGGGGCACTGGGGCCGTAGCGCACGCCACCATCGTCTCCCCGCGCACGCAGCCCCCGCTCCGACCGCCCCGCCCGCCTGGGGTGGCGCACGGAAAATGCCAGTTTTCCCACTTAACGCTGTCTGAGAACGAGTCGCGTTTATCGATATGCAATTGATTTTATTGTCTGTTTATTTAGGCTTTATATGGTTGACTATGTTGAATATCAAATACAGTTATAATATGTTTTTGTTCAAAATTAACTGTTAACAGATAATGCTTTATATAACATGTTCCTTTCTTCATTGAAACTAAAGAATTATTTCTTGTTTCAAAGACGAATTTACAATAATTCAATTAATAAACACCAATTACATGCATTATGGATCGCACAATGTATTCTACTGCATAGAAATTAAATTCGTATCAGTCATTTTGGCAATTCATATACCATTAATGCTTTCTGTGCAGTAAAAATCGACAAAAATTAAAAATTATAAGGATTATTTATTAAATAGTGTACGTTTATTATGGTAAATTGACACTAAATAAACAAATCAAATCTTAAAAAAATAATTATTGAAATAATACAAATCATACATAACGTCTATTTTTACCATAACCCGTTCCTAACTAATGTTATCTATAAAAAATCTAGGCTACTATGATCTTCTGTTAACACCGGCATTATTATCTTTAATATAGATTTACTATATAAACTGTATTTCAGAGATCCTGAATATGCTATACAATTTAGTATAAATAATTTAAGTCTCATACTATATTAGATTTATGTTTAACATATCATCATCATCTCGGCTCACATACGTCCCACTGCTGGGCGCGAGCCTCGTTTATATTAGGAGAAAAATTAAAGAACTATACCGCGTTAATCAGACGTGTTGGTATAGGGTTTTATTTTCAGTTTTCTTCCTCTTGCATAGATGTTATATGCATTTCACATCTCTAAGCCGTCTTTTACGACACCCAAGCAAGACAGGGAGTGGTGAATTGTATTCTTACTTCATCACCACACAGAAAAACTTTTTATTCTAATACCCTTTACTTCTCTATAAAATTATACTACAAAACTTCAATATAAAATATTCATGTAGGCCATGAAAAACGTTTATATAAAAACGAGTCCTACTTATAAACTTTTTACATGACCTACTTACGAAATAACAAAAAAAAATAACTTGTCAAGTCGATGACAAACTAATCCTACACCCGTATCACGGTGACCGATAAATAATATTCTATCTTATAGCATATATACATTTCTATATAAGTATATATTTAATCATAGATTTCTATTTATAGATAATGTCTGTAGTATCATCAGATTCGGATGCGGATTATCACGCTTTCTCTGAAAGGACGTTGGCTATCATCAAACCAGAAGCATATGATGATGCGGAGGCTATTGAGAATACGATTAAAAACAATGGATTCACCATATTAGCAGTTTGTATTTATTTATTTATGCCATGTGGTAACGAAATAAGAATATAATTTACTTATCTTGCCCGTGGGTCTCGTAAAAGGGAATTTGTATCCGAAAGGGAATCCCGCCGGGCTGGTCACGTATGACGAGACAGTCGGTATAGGTGGTCGGCCCAATAGCTAAGGGGAAGGAATACGTAGGGTTATGGGGCCAGACGCTGCCCTTTCGTCACCTCGGACGAATTGAACGGCGTGTGGGCTGACCATAGGCCAACAAAAAAAAAAAGATTGCATTTAGGTAAGAGAAGGAAAACTTGAATTAAAACACTAGACCAACCTGTTTGACCAGCAGGTATAGTAGGCCAATTTCCTTCATATTTTTCTCACTGAAAGAAGGCTCGAGTCCCGCAATGGAATGATGGTTAGGATACATTTATTATTGCCCAGTTTTTATCAAGTATATTCTTATAGAGTATAGTTTATTTTATATATTTAGAAGATCAGAGTGTTTTTTCGACTTACACATTTCAATTAATTTGCATTTGGGATATTCGTGGCTTAAATAGCTTTGAAATTAAAGTTTTACTATTGTTCTTAGCTCATATAAGTCCCGTTGTTTAACATCGGCCTCCTCGTCAATAGAAGGGATATTGACTTATTCAATTATGTTTTTAAAACGATTTCGAAAAGAGTTTTAATTCGAGTTTCGTTTCTTTTGCGTTGCCGCGGCAAAGGAAGAGTATAACATACATTAAATTCTTAATAAATTAAATAAATTTAAGCCTTTTCATAGTTTTACAAAGTTCTATTAAATACTTCGTAGTCAATATTACAGTTGATTAAATACGATGTTTGAAAAACTTATATAATTCAATATAATAATGACATCTTAATAACGTTCTTAAAATGTTAGTGTTGTGAACAATTTTAAAAGGTATAAGTATATTTAGAAAGCTAACAATATACATTACAATACAAATATAGATAACTATCTATATTACTATAACGATCTGTTGTTTTATCATGGACATTAATCACCCACGTCATTACTGGACCATAAAATACAAATGGCACCATATACGCATGTGCTGCCAATACCGTATATTAATAAAATGTTTGTCTATTTTTGTTCTTTTTTCCTATATATATTTTTGTACTGTATTTGTGGAATATTTAAGCCTATTCGATGATTGCTATAGCTTCTATGACGTTGTTAGGAAGAGTTTTGTATTATTATCAAGTTCAATTACATAAACTGGTTTTAGAATTTTAATAACAAAAATAGTACAACAATAATAGTGCAAAATGGCGAGCAATAGGCTTAAACGCATAGCGAAGTGCAAGCCTGTCTCGATTCTTTAGCGTGTAAAGCGAGTGGGACTGTCAATCCTATACTAATTTATCGTTCTATCAATTTCTTATAATAATATAGCGTGTTTTAGAATGTTTGTTAGCCAGCTAAATAAGATCGCGAGAACGGTACTACATAACGAACAATTACCTACTCTAATTTAGGCCAAGGTTTAGTATAATCGCTGTAATATATATATATATATATATTAGATAAAAACGCTTAATTTTTGAACGTCATACATAGCGGAGAAATCTAAAAACCTTATGTGGCGACAGAGGATTTCTTCGCAGGACAATTATATGTGCGATCCAAAAATTATTATTTTTAGGCTGAATGTAATTTACGTTCGATAATATTATATGTGAAGTAATTACGTATAAAGACGTCTACATTAGTAGATCGAGTTGTTTAAAAGGAGTTTTATTAAAACCAAAGCAATAGTAACTTTTGGTAACATTGTTATTAAAACAATAAAACTTAATGTTAAATCATGTTCATTTCCTGTTTGGTGACAAAGTAAGAATACAATTTGCCACCTTTTTCTTGCCCGTAAGTATCGTAAAAGACGACTGAGGGATATATTATGTAGGTATATAACATCTATACAAGAGTAGGAATCAACACGTTTGACCAGTACGGTATAGTCGGTCAATGGTTTTTAGCTAAACCTTGTTATAACCTACGGATGTGGAACCAATCCGATTTTTTTAAAGTGGTGATAATATGTACTCTCCTTTACGCGTCTTCATATGGAGGATTCTATTCGTCTCAGCTTATACATGTCTCACTGCTGGGCTCGAGACTGCTCCCTAATAGGAGGGAAATTGATGTACCATGCTGGTCAGAAATATTGGATTTATTTAATTTTTTTTCTTGCATAGAAGCTATTTGAGTATTATGTCCTTTAGTCGTCTTTTATGATATTCACGGGGAAGATAGGGAGTGGTGAATTGTATTCTTACTCCGTCACTACACGGAAAAGAAATCTGTTACAGATAAATAAAGTATAGCCAAACATTTCGATCGATATTGCGCATTCATTGACCACTCGTGACCATCGTAGGGGCGCTTGCCGCGGGCGATAGCAAGGGTTGTGAATTTCTGATATGCAAAACTCATATCGGTGTTAGAGACGAGAGGGGCGCATTCATTATTCCACGTCACATGCAACCCTTGCTACTATAGGGCTGTCATTTTGAATTCTGATACGAAATTATTATTTTTGATCTCATTAGAAATCTTGGTTTTACAGTTTTTTGGGGTTAGTTCATTTTTATATATTTCGCTCGTTTTTTTATCAACTGCCTGTCATTTTTAGGTACTACATAGTTTCTTCTTAATCGATGTACGGCTTTGGATATGGCCTTCTCCAAATGAGTGAAATTAGCCTCTTATACTAAGCTAGTTAACATAGGGTTTTTAGTATTTGAAAAAGAAAGAAAAGGCAGAATAGATCGCAAGTTTTGAAAAATAAAAAGCAAAAAAGGGTAGCAGTACATTCTTAAGGAAAATTCATCATAGGTACTGACTGCACTTACGTGATTGCCTTGCGATTATAGCACATAACTTTTCGATTTCGTGTCATTTTATATAATAATAAAATTATTAAAATCACAGAAGTCAGTTTAAAATAACATCAATTTCATTGCATTTTAGGCAAGCCTGTCTAGTAGACAGAGGAACGTGTTTTATTTATATATCTTTTAAATTAAACTTTATAATTATCTTCTTTATATATAAATTTCGTGTGTACGTGTGTATGTCACTGAACTCCTCCTAAACAGCTGGACTGATGTTGGTGAAATTTATAGTTCAAAAGGATTTGAGAATGGTTTAGATTCACAATTGGACCCGGTAGATAGTGCTGCTGTCGATTTCAAGGAGAATTCCTTTTATTTTATTTGAACAGAACGACGTCTGTTGGGTCAGCTAGTAAGTGTATATAATGTATTAGCTTACCTACGAGCGGGTTGAAAACCCTCAGCGCGCACCCATAGCCCGCGTCAAGCTGTCAAAGCTATTTGCGGCTAACAGCTATTTACTCCACAAATTAAAAAGCTTGTCCAGTGCACTTTCTCTGAGTTATGTATGAAAGAGACAGAGCTGAAGAAAATCAATCGTAGGCACATATATAACGCGCAGCGCACTCATCGAAGCTCGCCAAAGAATTAATTTGCCGTTTTTACAACATTTTTCACTGACGCTTCGCTCCTATTCTTCGAAGCGTGACGTTTCCTTCCTCGATAAATGGGCTATTCAACACTAAAAGAAGTTTTTAATTCGAAACAATAGTTTCTAAGATTGTTAAAGTGTTAAGCCAAAATAAACTCTTTCAGTTTTATAATATTAGTATAGATTTGGACAACCCTAACTGATTTGCAAATCTTGAAGCGACCCTGCTCTCAACGACGCAACACGCGCCGGTCACCGTTGTTATCTATAGAAACCATAGAAAAAACTAATTACGTCTCCCCATCGACATTTCGAGGGGACTCTCTTTACTATCTTATATGATAATATAACTCTACAGTTTTGGAATATTGGTATTTTACCCATGTTGTTTAGTAGAAAATAGAATTTTCAAGATACGATCTTAAATATACATAGGTATATGCTAGCTGTGCCTGCAGTTTTATTCGCGTTTATGGTTACAATGTCCTAGCGTGATTTTATAATGTCTATAACTTACCTCAATAAATAGACTATACAGTCCAGAAAAAATCTTTGAATTCGGACTAGTAATTCCGGAGCGTTTAACCCAAACCAACCAACTTTTCAGCTTTATAATATTAGTTTAGGTTACTTTAAAAAGCCATTATAGATACATCACGCTACGAACGGTAAGAGTGGATCTAATAGTAAATATAGTAGTAATAATAATACGGAAATAGGAATAATATAGGAGTGCTGGATGAAAGTAATGAGATCTTACAAGAACTGAATATGTGAACTGAATATGTAACAAGAATATGATGTAGGCATTTATAGTATTTTTGCTGTAGGTATTTAAAGTACTACTATCCGTGTGGTGGCGGAGTAAGAATACAATTGACCGCCCTTTCCTACCCATGGGTGTCGTAAAAGACGACCGACGAGACGACATAAAAGGGATCAAATATGCAGATAACATCAATGTAAGTGAAGGAAAACTTGACAACCAACGCGGTATAGTAGGCCAATTTTCCTTTCTCTGTGTAGGAGACTGAGCTCAACAGTAGTACTTATATTGACTGAGATGATAAGATGTTATTATATACATTTAAAGTAGGTACTTCTGAGTACACGATATTATCAAGTTTTATTTTCTGACGATAGAAGAACGTACTGGTTTTTTTTTGCAATGTTCTCGCTCATGGCTATCCGTGTGAAAAGCTTTCTTGACGTAAATCAAGTCCTGTGTGCTTAAATGTGTGCCTTTGTGTCTTATTAAATGTTAGAGCAAACGATACCTTAACAGGAAGTTATAACATTTTGAAGTTAAAAGGCAAATCATTGGGGTTCGAAGTTAATACCTCATCGTTTAACCAAACATATGGTAATTTCGTCATCTTCCGGTGCCTCATTTGATGACCATATTATTTTCTTGTTTGTTTTCACTCCACAATACATACGATAAAAATTAAAACAAAAAGTTTAGAAATATAGTTTTATTTTTTATTGTCTCATATTTTATAATATCTCCTTTCATAATCTCATATCTCTCTCTCTCTCTCATAATCTCACATTTTACTCCTTACATGGATGATTAAAATCTGCAACCACGGAGCCATTTCATAGCTTATGGAGTGAATCCGCGGCTAATGTTTTTTTCACTGGCACCACGGTTTCTTTTTTTCATCTAGTTGCCCTTTCAAGTATATCCATTACACTATAGTTGTTTTATTCAGAAACAACACGTTCGTTTGACACCCGAGCAAGCAGCAGAATTGTACAAGGGTCATTACGGCAAACATCATTTCCCACACCTAGTGGCCCACATGTCCAGCGGACCATGTATCGCGATGGTGCTAGCTGCAAAAAATTGCATTCAGAGATGGCGTACACTTATGGGACCGGCTCGGTAGGTTCTTTCTAATATTTTTTATTCTTATATTATCAGTGTGGTGACGGAGTAAGAATACAATTCACCACTCCCTATCTTGGCCGTGGATGTCGTAAAAGACGACTAAGGGATACAATACGCCTATAACATCTATGCAAGAGAAGGAAAACTCGAAACAAAATCCTGTAGCAAACTGCATTGTATAGCCAGCATTGTATAATATGGTCAATTTCCCTCCTAGTGGAGGAGGTTCGAGCCCAGCAGTGGGACGTATATGAGCCGAGATGATGATATTTCTTATTTGACAATATGTAAGTGCCATTAAGGCGCTTATGTTGAGTAAATGATTTGATTTGAACATCTCTTAAATCTATACCAATAAATAAAATTGAAGCGTCTGTTTGTAATGTCAAAATAATAGGCTTTTCTCATGCTCACACGGTTATTTGTACGACACCTATGCCTAAAATACAGATTAAAAAATTTTTGTCTGTCTGTCTGTTTGTTCCAGGTAATCTTCAAAACGGCTGGACCGATTTCAAAAAATCTTTCACCAATGGAAAGCTATAATATCAGGGCGTAAACTAGGCTATACTTTATCTCGGTATTCCCACGGGAACGGGAACTACGCGGGTAAAACGACTAAAACCGAAGCGAGGGCGGGTTGCTAGTAATATTATAAAGAGAGTGTCTGCATGTGGCAGGTTTCTCATTGCACGCATTCACACTCCCTTCACTTTCTTCAGGGTTGGTAGCAGCCAACAGAGGTCCATGAGCAGCAACATCACTAACCATCCGGTGTGCTGTTTGCTCGTTAGTCACCAACAGTAATAAAAAGTATATACTGTAAAACGCGTAGCGATACACCTGTAATATCAAGAAATTATTATATTATACCTTCATATCTTATTCACTGTTTCTTGCAGAGTGTTAGAGGCGCAAGCTTACTGGCCAGATAGTCTTCGAGCTTGTTACGGACGTCGCACTAAATATGGGGATTATTTCAACGCGGTACACGGTAGTGTGAACTTAGCCGAAGCTCTTAGAGAGATACATTTCTTTTTTCCAAACAGTATGTAGCAATTTCATTGAAATGTTAGTCCATATAACAACCAATCTATCGATGTTCAATATTACACTTAGGTGTTGACATAAAGAAGACAATACCCCAATTGCCACGCTAGACAGCCAGGTGGCCGTCATTAACAGCATAGATAGGCCTGCCCCCTATTATGTGGGACTAAATATTATGACACGAAATGTGGATGCCTTACCTTACATCTTGTTTTGTTGACAGGCTATAGTATAGAGTCTAGACCATAGCCTGTCTGATAGGCATACTTATAGGCTGTTTGTTCGGTTGATTGAAGGAAAAGCTGTCATAATGTATTTCACACAGACACCGACCCTATTCGAAACTTTCATATTGGTTATAGAGTTCCACAGCGTTCTTAATTCAGCATTGCGCCCGAACTGTCTGGGACGATGCCGTGGTAGAGTGGCTTTATAATCTGCCGTAATACCTTTTCATCGCCAACTAGGCTAACGATTCCTTAACTTCGATGACTCATAGACGACTCTCTCGGATAGTATAGGTCGAGACCCTATCGAAGCTCCGGCATTATTTGTTGGTGAGGCGTTGCCCTTAGATAGTCAGGCTCTGTATGGGTGACAGATTAATCTCTGGTCCCTTCTGTAGACAGAGACGTTAATATATGGTAAAATGATGCTTATATTGTAGTGTTGTACTTGCACTTGTTGTGGTAGGACCACACTGTCGACAGTTATCTGTCTAATGAAATGAAATGAAAAAATATTTATTGTCACGAGCTAAATTGACGCAGAAAAGCATGAATTACATTCTATTTAAATAAATACATAACAGCTCGTAACAAAACGACTCCTACTCAGCATATTGCAGGTTAAGAAAAAACCTGCACTGATCTTCCGTGGAGTCGTTATGTTGTCTACAGCCGCGGGCCGGTCCGTCCGGGGTAGTACCACACTGAGCAGAAAATATATAACAGAGTAGTAGTAATTTGTTACTGCGCTTCGTTCGGTGAGCGAAGGAACCGGAAGCCCAACTTTCTGAGAGTGTTCGCGTGTGGAGGGTTTTGGTGGTGCCTTTGGTATCACCGAGCCTCAATGCACGCATTCACACTCCCTTCACTTTCTTCGCGGTAGGCAGCGGCCTTGTAAAGGTCCATGAGCGGCAGCAGCACTTACCATCAGGTGTACTGTTTGCTCGTTTGCCACTGCTTGCAATAAAAAAAAAAAGAAAAAAAAAAAAAAAATATATATATATATATATATATATATATATATATATATATATATGTATATCTTAAGCAAGAATACGTACAACACGACCAGCATAAAAGTACATAATAATAAAATTGGGGAAAAGAGTTCCAATAAAATATATATAATTTCTAGTGATAGTCGGACCTCTCTTACGCCATTGGCAAGTCAAGGATTATATACAGAAGCACATCACACCATCTTTACTGCCAGCATTGACGGCTTTGGCATATGAGCGCCCCGCTGAGCCTATACTGTGGCTAGCTGAACAACTGCGAAGACACAATCCGAATGAACCAGAACTCGCACCTCAACAGCCTGAACAGAGAGAAGACCACCGATGTCATACTCCGTTGCCTTCGGAGGAGTCGATGCTGTTACATTAACAAATTTATTAGAACCATCATCATTATCATTGCAGCTTGTATATGCCTCACTGTTGGGCTCAAGACTCCTCCAAAATGGGAGGAAAATTGATCTAGAATACCACACTGTTCAGACATGTTGGTATAGGGCTTTATTTCGATTTTCCTTATCTTGCTTATATGTTTCATGCATATTACAATCCCTTAGGCATGTTCTACGACATACTTGGGTAAGAAAGGTGATGGTGAGTTTTATTTTAACTCACAAACCCTTTCTTACCCGTGGGTATCACAAATGACTAAGGGATTAAATATGCATATAACATCTATGCAAGGGAAGGAAAACTTAAAATGAAACCCTATATTAACACGTCTGACCAGTGTCATCAATTCAGATCAATTTCTCTACTATTGTGGAGAAGACTCGAATCCAACATCGGCCTGTGTATGAGCTAAAATGATGATTACAATATAATTATAAGCTGTACCCATAACTTACCGATTACGATATTGTGAGCATTTTTATGTTGAGCTATAATCTAACACATATTGTGTAATCATCATTAGTCTGCCCTTATTCCACGTTAAATGTGACCAGTGCATGTCTTTATTTTCAATAGATATGGTTATCATCCTATAGGTATGAAAGGAGTTAGAACAGATATGAATCTGTTCTAACTCCTTTCATACCTACCTACTTTTCGTTGAACTATAATTGGGTAGTTAACAAATGCACACGATTAATTGTAACAATGAATACATTACGTTTCATAACCATTGGATATCTCTAAGCTTTTTAATTGTTTTTTTTTTTGTGTGACTTAGTTGTTAACCTCAGATGGCGGTGATAACATTACCCGGACTGTTGGGTGAGCGCTGAGGGCTCTCAACCCGTCGGTTAATTGTTGAAAAAGATGCACAAATATATTAAGAAAGGGTCCGAATCTGAAATTTTCATGTTTACATATTTTTTTATATCATCATCATCAAAGTACATATGGTTGGTTTGCGAGTATATCGACGTAATTCAAAATTATGTCAAATTGAATACTGCATACCAAATGATACTTGATATCTAAAACCCTTGACATTTTATCGCGAACAGAGAAATTTTCCTTTAATCAGTATAGTCACACCCTCAATAAATCATTTAAATATTATTTTATGCACTAAAAAAAATATAAGAAAGCATTAAAATGCCCTTCTCTAAAATCCGTCATTTTTATTTGCGTCACTATTCTCGCAAACTGTCCTTACTAATATTATAAATGCGAAAGTAAGGATGTTTGTTTGTTTGTTACGCTTTCACGCTTAAACCACCAAACCGATTTCAAAAATTCTTTCGCCATTGGAAAGCTATAATATCAGGGAGTAACATAGGCTATATTTTATCCCGGTATTCCCATGGGAACGGGAACTACGCGGGTAAGGGTACTGAAACCGAAGCGAAGCGAGGGCGGGTTGCTAGTAATCCATAAAATATAGCTTGATCTCTGTGACAGATGTCAATGAAACCAACGAAGTAAGTTTGAACGAGCGACATGTTTACAATTTCATTTTGTATCAAATATATTTTCATTCTTTTCGTGCCAGTTTTATTGCAACTGAATCGCAATATATTATGAATATAAAAATATTAATATTCATGCCTAAAATGTATCTCGTAAGTACTGAAATACCTAGTAAACATTTTATACACAAATGACGCTTACGCACGTACAAGGCTATGCTGGACTAAAAATAAAAAAGAGATGGGGCAGTCGATATACGTAAATCGATAACCGATCTTTATTAAATAAGGCTCGACCGAGATGGGTTTTTCGTTCTCGGCCGAGACCGAGAATAAAATAATATCTCGGACGAGACCGAGAGCCGAGACCGAAAATAGACAAAACGTGAAAAAAAAATTTTTAATACTGTTAATTTTTTAATACACTACTAATTGTTTAACAAAATTAATTTTTTTAATAATCAAAGTTAAATAACATTATATTATAACATACGCATAACGCAGCGCATTGAAGAGGCAATAGACCGGAACCGTGGCTGTAAAGTATTCCCATGTGATTTGTCTATCGGGCACAGCCAATTGTCCAAGTTGAAGACCGATGACGGCATTGTTATTTCATCCCAGGGTGAGACCTTGGGAGAGGTCGAAAGGCTCTATGGGCAGTTGTATAGATCATCCCAGAACCCTGTTGCCGGCTTGGTCCAAGATCCCAGATCCAAGCTAACTCGGCACTGCACCGAGGAAATCCCGGACGCCAGCTTGTACGAAATCAGAATGGCTCTGAAACAATTAAAGAACAGGAAGGCACCGGGTGATGACGAAATTACCACAGAACTCCTGAGGGCAGGCGGCAGGCCAGTTCTAAAAGCCCTACAGAAGTTATTTAATTCTGTCATTCTCGGGGGCGTTCCAGAGTCGTGGACCGGGAGTGTGGTGGTGCTGTTTTTCAAGAAGGGCGATAAAACGCTCTTAAGGAATTACAGAGCCATCTCACTCTTGAGCCACGTCTACAAATTGTTCTCAAGAGTCATTACGAACCGACTCGCGTGCAAGCTCGACGACTTCCAGGCCGAACAAGCCGGCTTCCGAAGAGGTTATAGTACCATAGACCACATCCACACGCTACGCCAGATTATACAGAAGACCGAGGAGTATACTCGGCCTCTGTGTCTAGCGTTTGTGGACTATGAGAAAGTCTTTGATTCTGTCGAAACTTGGGCAGTGCTGCAGTCCCTTCAGCGGTGCCAAATTGACTATCGATACATCGAAGTGCTGAAGTGTTTGTATAGAGACGCCACTATGTCAGTCCGCATTCAGAATAGGAGTATGAAACCGATCCAGTTGCAGAAAGGTGTGAGACAGGGAGACGTCATTTCTCCGAAACTGTTTACCACTGCGCTGGAAGTTGTCTTCAAGCTCTTGGACTGGACCGGACTCGACATCAACATCAACGGCGAATACGTCACTCACCTTCGATTTGCTGACGATATCGTAGTCATGGCTGAATCCATGGAACCCTTGGCACTATGCTTAATGACCTCGGCAGGGTATCTCAACTAGTGGGTCTACAAATGAACATAGACGACGAAAGTCATGTCTAATGCCCATGTCATTCCTGTACCGGTTCTAGTTGGGAATGTGATTCTCGAAGTTGTGGATCATTATGTTTACCTAGGACAAGCAGTCCAGTTAGGTTAGATCCAATTTCGAGAAAGAGGTCAGCTGACAATCCAACTCGGCTGGGCAGCGTTCGAGAAACTTAAGAGGATCTTCTCGTCCAATATTCCGCAGTGTCTGCAAGGATTTATAACCAGTGTGTGTTACCAGCAATGACTTACGGCACTGAAACGTGGTCTCTAAATATCGACCTCATAAATAAGCTCAAAGTTGCTCAGCATGCTATGGAGAGCTCTATGCTCGGTATTTCTCTACGTGATAAAATCGGGAACACGGCAATCCGTAGAAGAACGGGTATAACCGACATAGCCCGCAGAATTAGCACGTAGAAATAGCAACGGGCAGACCACATCGCTCGTCGAACCGACATCCGTTGGGGAAGATAGGTTCTTGAGTGGCGACCACGAATCGGACGGCGCAGCGTAGGACGACAAAGTCGCAGGGAACCGTTGGATGCAAGTGGAGCAGGACCGTTCCGAGTGGCATTCTCGAGGGGAGGCCTATGTCCAGCAGTGGACGTCTGTAGACTGATGGATGGATGGATATTATAACATAAAAAAAGCAATTTTTCAGTATGTTCTCCCCTTCAAAGCGTGTCGCCTCTCGTCATACAATTGTCCAGCTTTGCTAAACAGTTGTTCACTTGCTACGCCAGTAGGCGGCGCAGATAAAAACTTATTTGCCGCAGGCTTAAGCACCTTATAAAGTGACGAAAACAAATACTCAAAAATATTATAATATCTAAAACGGCAAAAACACTCACGTGCTGAGATCGATTACGTCGACCCAAGTTTCGAGCATGTCCGATGCTCATCATCAGGGCGAGTGCGCAGCGGCGTCTGCGAGGCCCCGGCGTGCACTACGCGATGCATATCGAGCAGCGCGCCTCGACACAGCCATGAGGGGTGCGGGGGAGGTGTTCGCCTCTTGATCGTCCTCGGCGGAAACGTCGGACGAAACTTCACACCCGGAGTTCAGCGGCGTTGTTGGTATGTCACTCCGTGTGTCGTCACCATCACATACCACGCTGGTCACGTCACTCTCCACGCACACCATCACCTTACGACTCACGGCAGTATTAAGAGCTGGTAACCATGCTGACGACAGCTTCCATCCACCGTCTCTGTTGAAGGTCCGATGTCTGTTTATCTCTATGGCCTCACGTATTTTCCGCGGTCTGTAACGTCTCTCTGTGACTTTCACAGAGATCATCCTATATTTTATGGACTATAATGATTTACGTCCCATTCTTGAGTTCTAGCATCCTTCACAGTAGGAGGGCAATGGACTTCTAGACCACGCTGGATCAGGTGGGTTGGTTAGGCGCGAGTATCTGCGCCTAATAACCGGATAACTTGTCTTCAGCGAAGGAGGAAGAAGGTGGGTTGGTTAGGTTTTATTTCGAATTTTCCTTCTCTTGCATAGTTGTTATATGCGTATTATATCCCTTAGTCGTCTTTTACAACACCCACAGGCAAGAAAGAGGATAATGAACAGTGAAGTACTCGAATAAAAAACGATTCTCATTAATTTTCCAACTTTATTTATAGAAACATTTTACAAATGAGCTATTACAGGCTAGCGCGTGTTAACTACAAATATGCGATGCAAATTAAACATTTTAATAGCATTACAGTTATTCTTGACAATTATAATTGAAAACAAAATAAAAACTTACATTTAACATACACTAAAAAGTATTTATTTTTCTTACAAATGTTGATTAGATATATTTATAAACTTCTCTTGTATAGAAATATGAGTAGGTAATAACGTACTAAATAAAAATAATGCGACTATTTATTTATCAAATTATATAAGTACGCTTTTCCGCATTTTTTGACACAATATATTTAAATGGTAAGAGTTAATTATTGCTCAAATATTCGTCGACAAATTACACAAAATTGTATTAATTCTAAATAGTCACAATATTTTTTTGGATAAAATTAAACTTATCACTATAAAATTTTGGTAAAAAAATCATGTCTTAACTAAAATTAATATTAAAGGAGATTACGGATATTAGTTATACTGCCCAAGGTGCACTATCTGAAACAAGAAAAAATATTCAAACATCATCTTTCTCTTATCCTAATTACTTACGGCTGATGCATATGTGTTCTTCTGTCGTACATATTGGAAAAAATTTAGCCTGACATCAAGCCACCTTGGGAGTATAAAATAGTAATCAGACAGCATCTGTGCTAATCTAGCACAGGTCGATATAAAACTTAGAGGTTTTTACTCACGATCAATACGTGGAGACATTAAAAGCCAAATACAAATGCGATAAAATTCTTAAAAAGCATGTTGATTGCAGTATCATCGCACGATGATAATTGGATGGTTTCTAAATCTATACTAATACTAGCTGACCCAACAGACATTGTTCTGTTCAGATAATATAAAAGGAATTCTCCTTAAAATCGACAGTAGCACCACCTACCGGGTCCAATTGTGAATCTAAACCATTCTTGATTCCTCTTGAACACACACGAAAAATTGCATCAACATCGGTTCAGCCGGTTAGGAGGAGTTCAGTGACATACACACGTACACAAAATATATATATATATAAAGATTATAAAGCTGAAGTGGTTTTTTTTTACAGAATGTACTAATCTCAGGAATTAGGTTTGAATTGAAAAAAAAAAATTAATGCTAATTGAGGAAGGCTATATAATATCAGGCTACGTTCAATAGGGGGGCGCATTAATGGGAAATGTTGCAAAAAGGGAAAAAAATATTCTGAGAGCTTCTCTTGTGTGGGGAGGGGATTTTAAATGCCAAGGACATTCTCTCTACCCTCTCTCTTATGTGATATAAAAACGAAGTTGTGCGGGTTAACTAGTGATTATACTTACAGTGTTAGACCCTCTTCTCGCGGTACATATGCACGTAGGCCGAGTCTGATGGTGAACACAGCCCGATCTTCTGGCACACACCCTTAGTGCCGTATTCTTCGATCAGATGGATCACGCTGTCGCCGTAGATTTCCATCATTGTGTGGCACTGTGTATATAAAGCTTAATATTAACCATCTATTACCTATAGTTACATAGGCAACCGGGTTGAGAATCCTCAGCGCTCACCCAGTCCGAGTTAAGTTGTTAAAGCCCTCTGCGGCTAACAGTTATAGTCACACAAAAAAAAGACATACGCAATTCCATCATGGCTTAAATTCGAATTGCTTTTATTATGGATCACAAATTGTGTATTTTTTTTGTGGTGCTCTATGGATCCTTGTGGTGACGGAGTAGAATACAACTCACCACCACCTACCTACCTTACCCGTGGATCTCGTAAAAGGCGATGAAGGGACACGATGTGCAAATAACGTCTATGCAAGAGAAGGACAACCCGAAATAAAACATTATGCTAACATGTCTGACTAGCGTAATAAGCCAACTGCCCTCCTATTGCGGAGGAAGCTTGAGCGCAATGGTGGAACATGTTTGAGCTAAGATGGATTGATGAATAGGTCTTGGTAGATTTACAATATTAGGGTTCTTTTAATTTCTTTATATGACGAACGGTGAACCGCGTAAATGGACTTCCAGTGTTAACAGGATAAAGAATATACATATTCTGTATATTCTTAATTCGACGAACTTCAATAGAACCATTTCTTAGAATTATAACTTTTTCGAAGTTTCCTAGAACTGCCCATAAGAGCTAAAGCAAAATATGCTTTGAGATTAATAACAGTCGAGGTCGGAGACAGAAATCGATTCCTCGGAATAACTACATTGCCGTTGGTCGCAAGTCGCGTTTCGTGACCCACAGGGAGCCTGCCGCAAGCCGACTTTTGCCATATCGAAGACACAGGCAGATGCTACCGCCAAGTAGAGCCTGCAGCTCTATCGTTTACCGAATGAAAGGCGAGAGCAAATTACTTCAATTCAGACGGCGATTTTCTGCGAGTGTGGTATTAAGCCCACACAAACAAACTCATTTACTGTTGCAGGTAAAAAATTGTTTTAAGGTTGCTTTTTGTAATAGTAGTTATTAATGATGAGTTCGATATATCAAAACGTAACTTATATCGGATATGTGTTAGATATCATACCATATCGATATCTATGTCAATGTCGCCGATATCACAAAAACCGTATCGAGTCAAAACTTAAAACTATAACGATATGAACACGTACGAACAAAACGTAAACTTCACAAACGATATTGAGATATGAACCATATTCGTTCCTCTCGTTCTAAGTATATATTCTTTTATTAGTATAAAAGAGGTGAAGAGAATATGAAATAACTTTAGCCATGTTTGCGTGGTTAATATATCTTACTGTATTAGTAATAAGGTTTAGTTTCCATTGTATAGTTATAGTTATGATAACGTTTCTGGCGGCTACGGCTACTCGATATTAATGAGACACTTATTCTACAAAGTGGAACTAAATTTCGAAGTTATAAGGTTGAATTTGAGTTGTTACAATATGGACACAGGTCTGTAAGTAATAATAATAATTGTTGTTGTTTCGTGACATATTTTGATTTGAAAAACAAATTTTGTATTGTTTGTGATAGTTTTTAATTGCACTATATTTAATCATTGTAAATATGTCAATTTTTAAATGCGTCAGAGAAGTAATACCAGCTCACAAAAAAAAAATTAACATTTACTAGTCAAAAACTTTTCTGCTAGTCCTAAGCCTAGTAAAGCATGAAGGGAAATCGCCGTAGTTACAGTTAGCTAATTGTTAAATAACTTTAGGTAAATACCTATACCTAAGACCTGCATCGATGTACCGCTGACAGCTTAACTGTAAATGTGAGAGTTTGTGTTAGTTCGCATTCGTAGTTAGTTTGCTCATTTTAATATCAATGTTAACGTTTGAAAACTGTACTACTGATATCGATATGAGAACCGTTTTCGATATCGATATGCAAACTATATATCGGATACATAACCGTTTGTGGCACAAACAGAAAACGCCCATATCTAGTAGTTATGGTCTGGACTATTCTGGGGCAACTAACGGGCGGTATGCGGCCCCCACCCTCTATCACCTCCCCATCGCCATTAGGCTAACCATCGGCACCGTTTCCTTGCCTTCGGTAGCAGTGTGCCTCTTCTTTGTGACAGCGTGCGGCCCCATAACGCTCTATGTATCCTCGCCATCACTATTGCGCCCACCATTGTCACCGATTCTTTGACATACGTGGCCGGCAGGTTACCCTTTCGGGTACCATCGCCAAAAACAGTGTTGTTTGTTCTTGTGGCGCCCTTATGCGTTAGGCCTGTCTATGGGTGGCTGAGTAATCCCTGGTCCGTCCACCCAAGGTGCCTCCACCTCTAGATCTGATGCGACAGAGTTAAATGTTTTGAAAAGAATGCATATTTACCCTGGCATTATATTTGGCCGGTAACAATCCGCAAGATTTTTCGACAATGTGTACGATGTCATGGTCGATTTTATCGTTGCTCAGCACCTTACGTACAGCCATTATAACCGTCTCACAAACCGCACAGTCCAGAATTTCACCTGTAAACAAAGAAAAATAATAAATTAAACAAAGAAAAATGATTTCGTCTCGTCTCAGCTCATAAAGGTGTCACTGTTGGGCTCGAACCTCTTTCCCAATAGGTGGAAAATTGACCAACTATACCATGCTGATCAGACACGTTGCTATAGAGTTTTATTTCGAGTTTTCCTTCTCGTGCACAGATGTTATATGCATATTAAATCCCTTAGTCGTCTTTTACGACATCCCAGGCAAGATAGCGAGTGGTGAATTGTATTCTTACTGCATCACCACAAGGAGAAAAATGATTAACAAAGATAAATATTAACAATAATCAGTTTATTGTATTTTCCATTTAGAGATAGAGTTGATTGCACCTCTTGTTAAATTTCCTCATTTTCTAAAACGTAATCAGTTCAAATATCATATATTTTTTATCATGCTCTCCACCAAATTATGTGGCGGCTACACGGACTTGGCCCAAGTCCATCTGATGCCGTCAGTTCAACAATTACATTCGCAAGGCGGGTTGACGTCAGTCAGGCAGCCGGTCATTAATCTATTGCCAATAACTTTTACAATATGTACTACTTACAATATGAAAGAAGAGCACATATTATGGGTATTGTGCATGATGATGTACTTTATATACCTCGTCTGGCCATAAGTTCTATTACAAATACAGACTTTTTAGTTCTAACAGCACGCGGCCGCCTCGATCTTTTATGGTCTTCGACAGAGGATGTGTTGACATATCTATCGATAATACGATTTGCGAAGACACTACTGATTTATGTTTAGTTTTTGAGTATCTTGAAAATGACCTACGGTTTCATACCCACCCGACGGCTTCATACCTACTTTGCGCAGGGCAATCAATGCAATTCTGTATTTTTTACACTCTTTTTATTTTTTTCGCACGCCTCCTCCGTAATAGGATGGAAACTGACACACTACCACGCTGGTCAGACGTGTTGGCATAAGGTATGGATTAGTGTCTTCCTTGTCTTGCATAGATGTTATTATATCCACATTATATCCCTCTTACGACATTCGCGGGCAAGAAATGAAAGGGTAAATTGTATTTTTACACTGTCACCACACGGAATAATGTAATATTAACCTCCAAAGAAAGTTAAGAAAAAAAGGAAAAGACAAGAAAGTTTTTAGAAACATTAGCGAGTCTCAAATTTGAACGCTATACCTAGTAGGGCTGATGATAAAATATGGATACATCGAAATATCGATATTATTATTTAAAAATATCGATACTTATCACAGATATTGTTCTGGACGATATATCGATAGTTCGATACTAAAAATTAAGTATTGAGGGTCGATATTTATTTGAATAAATATGTTGTTTTATCGTTTTTTGTAAAGTACCTATGTATTTTACAAAATCGCCGCAAACTTAATGTACTGTAAAAATGCCGGCATGAGATTGATAATAAGTTATCACTTACGCCTAGAATTTAGCTAAAATAAAAAGCTCATCACGGAAACCCTGCAAAGAACGAAGCTAAAAAGTGGTCATGCGAAAAAATATCGATATATCGAACTCGGATATTGATATATTTAAAAATATCGAAAAACGATATTTTAAAAAATATCAAAGGCCCTAATACCTAACCACATATGTATGTACGCACACGCAGTATGCATGCATACTGCGTGTGCATGCATACTGCGTGTGCATGCATACTGCGTGTGCATGCATACTGCGTGTGCATGCATACTGCGTGTGCATGCATGCATACACGCACGTACACTATACCCAATTATATTTACCTTTAACAACGTCAAGGTTGGTGCTGTCGCACAACTTCAATTCTGCGCACACCTGCTGGGGATCCAACTCCTGAGCGAGCAGGCTGATCACCATATCGGCATACTTCTCCACGAAGTTGTCACATTCCGAACGGATGGTCTTGGGCATGCGCTTGCACACGTTATGGATTACTTTCTTGATCTCGTCCTAGTCAAAGTAAATTATAGGTCGGTATTATACGTGCTGATTTGACTTATCAATGTCGAAACGACTAAAATTAGAAACATGAAATTTTGACAGTAGCCAAATTGTTTCTGTAATAGCCATCTGGCCAGTAATTGTTTGGCACAATTTTCTTTTCTCTAGTTACTAAGGGCTCTTCTTAAACCTTGTTTAAAGATAGACATATCTTAGCGCTCGGAAACACAGCAGCAATTGTACATTCTAGACCCTACAATTGCGTGGAAAAAATGAACGCTAAAAACGTATAGTCGAGTACGATATGTTTTCTACGTATACTATGGGTGAATCATACTGCGACTGAATGATACTACAGGTAAATCATACTGCAGTGTCGAGTGATATGATAATGGAATGTCGTTGGATATTAAGTCAAACAGCTCCTCAGAGCACTCCCCATTAAATAGTTGATAGAGCACACAAAGATACAAAGTCTCTCAGCTATTCTCTCTTTCTTGTCAAGTTTTTATATAATGTCATAATCCTTACTAGTATTATAAATGCGAAAGTAAATTTGTTTGTTACGCTTTTACGCGTAAACCATAGAACCGATTTCAAAAATTCGTTCACCAAAAGCTATAATAACAGTGAGTAACATAGGTTATATTTCATCCCGGTATTTCCACGGGAACAGGCAATACGCGGGTAAGGCGACTGAAACCGAAGCGAAGCCAGGTTGCTAGTAATATATACCTCGTTATGTTTGTCCTTGATCTCATCATCGATCTCCTTAAGCACGAACTCGCACACGACGCAGACGGTCTTCTGCGTTACAGGGGGACGCACCGTACGACCATTCACAGTATCATCAAAAATTTCGTTGGTTTCTGTAATGCATTACGAATACGTTTTATTTACAGTATCATTACTGAAATGATTTCTAGTATCAAACTGGACCCTAATTTTAATAAACAATTCTCTTTATTTCGATAAAAAGAGGGCTTTATCTGAATAGATAATGCCGCCCCCATTGGTACGTACATAGGTATTATAACTATCTATTCTTTATAACTAAATTAAATATATTATTTTGCTTGGCTTCGTCGGATAGAGGATCCGACAAAACAACAATTAAATAAACTCTTTTCCGTATGGTGACGGAATAAGAATACAATTCACCACTCCCTATTTTGCCCGTGGATATCGTAAAAGACGACTGAGGGACATTATACGCATATAACAACTATGCAAGAGAAGAAAATCTCGAGACAAAACTCTATAACAACCTGTCTGACTAGCATGGTATAAGTAAGGCCAATTTCCCTTCTATTGTGGAGGAGGCTCGAGCCCAACAGTGGGACGTATGTGAGCTGTGATGAAATAAACTCATAAAGCACATCATCACGATATCATTACATCTTATCTAGACTCATATCTATCCCATTGCAGGGTTTGAGCTTTCTCCAATTTAGTAGAGAAATTGAACTACAATACCACGCTAGTTAGACGTGTTGGTGTTTTTTTTTTTATGGGAGGGCTATGGTAAGCGCACACGCGGTCCATTCTATCCAGGGCGACGAAAGGACGGCGAGCGGGCCCTTAACCCACCCGTACCCACGTCGTCGTTGAGCCGACCACCGGAGCAGGGTGACTTGTCGTCAGTGGTCGGCCCGACAGAATACCCTTTCGGGTACCCTCACCCCTCAACGTCCCTGTCCCGGGACGTCGGTCGCCGTAGCGCCGTCAGCCAATCTGCGGGTGACGGACTAAAATCCCCGGTCCGGTCACCCGCGGCCTCGGCTAGGGAGACGTGTTGGTGTAGGGTTTCATTTCGAGTTTTCATTCTCTTGTGTAGATGTTAACTACATATATTTAATTAGTATTTTATGACACCCATGGGCAAGAAGAGGGGTAATGAATTGTATTCTTACTTCGTCATCATACTCAACTTAATGTTCATACTTTCATCCATTCGTCTCATAGCTTGCCAAGTCGGAACTTGGAGTTAGGCCTCTCTAATATGTCAAATAGACAAGTACATTAAGTATTCACTGAATTATATAAAACTAGCTGACCCGACATACGTTGTCCTGTTTATACAGTCATTATGTTATCTTAAATTTTCTAACTTTCGGCGCTACTTTTTTAATTTTTTTTCCGTAATAGCCTTTTTCAAAGTACATATTAGAAAACTTAAAAAAAATAGATTGCCTAAATCGGTAAAGTCGTTCTTAAGTTATTGTGCTGACCGATCAGCGCCACCTACCGGGCCGAATTGTGAATCTAAACAATTCTCGAATCCCCTTGAACACATACAAAAAATTTCATCAACATCGTTCTAGGCGTTTAGGAGTTCAGTGACATGCACACGTAAACAAGAAATATATATATATATATATACATATATTTATATATATATATATAAAGATTAAGAAAGCAAGAGCAAACGTCCCACTCTTCTTCATGAGACACTGTTGCAACTTTGTTACGCCGTTTATTCTCACAACTTTTCACACACGTCTACACTCGTCAACAACAACGCACACAAAAGGGTTGCGGATCAGAATTTCGAAGTTCTGCTATGAAAAAAATATAAAAAAAATACTGATATTTTTATTTTATTCGCAGCCCACATACGTCCCATTGTTGGGCTCGGGCCTCAATCACAATGGGAGGAAATTCGACCAACTGACCAACATATGTTGGTATAGGGTTTCATTTCGAGTTTTCCTTCTCTTGCACAGATGTTATATGCATATTATATCCTCTAGTCGTCTTTTACGACATCCACGAGCAAGATAGAGAGTTGTGAATTGTATTCTTACTCCGTCACCACGTGGAAAGGACCGCAGAAAGGAAGAAAGGAAAACAATACTGACCGATATCCTTATGTTGTACCAACATATGAGCGGGTAACATTGACTTCTTTCTAAAGTTATTCCTATCGCCTCTCAGTTGTGGTTTTTCATGATATTTATCAATCTGTCCATGCTTTGTCTTAATCGGTGTTTTCACTTCAGCATCGCATAATTGCAAATACACACATATTTCTTGTGCGTCCATTTTGGCGACTAACATTTCGACGAGTTGTTCGGTGTAAGTGTCGACAAAGTCCTCGCATTCGGAGCGCAATTTAGTCGATAAATGTGTGCACAGGTTGTCTAAAGCATGTCGGATTTGCTCCTGTAAATTATAATAATAAAGCTTATTAATATTACAGAGGTTAGTTTGTGAAAATGTTTGGATATTTGGATGTTAGTTACTCAATCACAAGTAAACTATTGAACAAATTTTGATGAAAATGAACATGCCAACCATTTTCTTGATTAACACAAAGGACTGTTGTATCCCGGTATGGGTTCTCTTGGGAGTTCAACTTTCCAATGACTTTCCAGTTGCCAATAAAATCTTTCTATATATGTTTTTTTTTGTGTATGGTCAAGTTTTACGACACTCGCACTCAAGAAAATAGGGTGGCGACTTAATGTTTTATTCCGTCTCTACACGGAAGACGCAAATACGAAAAATTTACTTTCATATCTATACCAATAAATAAAATTGGAGTGTCTGTTTGTAATGTCAAAATAATAGGCTTTTTTCATGCTCACACGGTTATTTGCACGACACCTATGCCTAAAATATAGATTAAAAAATTTTTGTCTGTCTGTTTGTTCCAGGTAATTTTCAAAACGACTGGACCGATTTCGAAAATTCTTTCACCAATAGAAAGATATAATGTCAGGGAGTAACCTAGGCTATATTTTATCCCGGTATTCCCACGGGAACTACGCAGGAAAGGCATAAACCGAAGCGAAGCGAGGGCGGGTTGCTAGTTTATAATATTAAGATAATAATATTAGTTGTATAACGCAAACAGTTTGTAGAAATAGGATGACTACAAAACATGGACACATTAATTACATACCACACTGCGATTATTCTTCAATACGGTCTCCAGTTGCTCCACGGCGAACAGGCATAGTGGACAGTTGGACTTTTCAGAGTTGACTTCGACGTGACGTATCTCTTCAGTTTTCGGACAGATGCCAAGAGATGGGCAAATCTGTTCAAGAAGAACATATATAAAATTAATATTTTGGAAACTATAATCGTATTTTCGTGTGGTGATGGAGTAAGAATACAATTCACCAAAATCTCCCCTGTGGATGTCCCAAAATTCTATAAAGGAATTTAAATAAATAGCATCATAGCAAGGGAGAAAACTTGAAATAAAACCCTATGACAATCAGTCAGCGAGGTGTAATAGACAAATTTTTCTCATCTGCCATGTGAACTGGTTCAGTCATAATCTTTTATTTCTGAATTATATTATATTGTGGTTCAAAGAGCCATCATATTGTGGCTAATACTTATAAAACATATTCAATTTTATATAAAATAAATAATTAAAAATTTTATGTGGTCAGACCATACTGTCTGATAGTCTTGTCTACAGCCGCAAGCGTAAAGCGTCTGTCCGGGGTAACATCACAAAAATAATTGCCTGGAGTAGTAGCAATCTGTTACTGCTCTTCGTTCGGTGTCCGAGTGAGCTGGAAGGACAATTTTCTGAAGGTTTGCATGTGGGTTTTGGTGATGCCTTTAGTATCACCGCCCCTTATTGCACGCAAAGGAAGGTGTCCTTTCACTTTCTTCACAGTAGGTAGCAGCTTAGCAAAGGTCTATGTGCGGCAGTATCACTTACCATCAGGTGTTTTTTCTTTTTTTTTTTCTCTAATAGTGGGACATATAAGCTGAGAAGAAGGGGAAGAAGAAATATGACTTACACTTGCGGGGTCGATGCTTTGTACAAGTAGCGCTATGACGCTTGGTCCATATTGAGACACAAATTGCTTGCATTCAGCATTCACTGATGATGGCAATTTGTCGCATGCCTTGTCCACTGCCTGTATAATCTCGTCCTGCGCAAAAAACATTTTTCGTCACATAAAAAGGTTGCGGATCAGAATTTAAAGCTCTAATTTCACATTAATAACAGCAATTGCAAGCAATCGAAAAATACATAAATCACAATACATACTTCACTCTTGGTGTTGCTGATTTCAACTTGAAGGTAATGCAGGAAGTATTGACAGAAGGAACAAGCCGTTTTTCCTTCAACTTGTGGTGCGTACACGAACATACGCTCGATGGGCAGTGGCGCAGCAGTTGTCTGAGGAATCACACGGACATTACTTTGTTTATTGTTTACACGATCCAGCTGTAAGAATAATATATAATTACTCAAATTTAAGTAAAATACAAAAACATACACACTGTTCGAAATTCGTGCCAAAATTAGACTTGGAGTCTGTATTTTCATGTCACAAATGGGCTTAGCATGGCTATTTGTGTCAAAGTATTCGTAACATTATCGAGATCAATTTGCATGAGATTTGAAACTGCGCCTCTATCGAACGAGCCCATAGCTCTTCTTCAGTAAACCATATAACATACCCAGATCAGAATCAACAAAATATTACAAAAGTTGGTCATTGATCCTTTTAACATCCTACACAGTATGTAAAACTTCCAGTAATACAAGAATTATTAGTGTATCCTTAGTGTAGGGTGTTTTCTTTTTAACAGGAACAAAAACTAATCACATCCAAGGCTCTAGCTTTCCTAGCTCTCCAGCTTAAATAAAAGTTGAATAAAAATAATTTACCTGTTCAGTTTTATGGCTGTTCGCTTCATTAGTGCCGGTCAGATGGGGTGCCATAGTGATTGCTTTAACAGCAATTTCGTGCGTAACTAGAGGAGCTACAACTCCGACCTGGGTCTTGTTACCACAAACACCCACCATGGCACAAATCTCGTTAGCGTCCAATTCTTTCACAAGATAATTGTAAACAATTGGATAGTATTCTTCGGCAAGATGCAGGCACTCATCTTTGAAGTTTCCAGTTTGTTTGCAAAGACCTGTCAAAAGTAAAATTGTTTATTTATTTTTATATTCTCAAGCCGTTCCTTTGTGGGTGTATAGCTGTTAGCCGCAGAGTTTACAACTTAGCCTCGATTATGGACGAGCACTGAGGGCTCCACACCCAGTAAAACTTTAAGCGATATCGAGCAAGGGATCCCCTGTGGGGAATGGACCTCGCCCACGTTAGGATCATTGACTTTTAGGCGGCGTGTTTACCGTCTCCGACAGCAGGGGCGGTACTGCGGATATTTATGTGTTATGGCCGCGCGGGCCGTGTAGGCTCTTTGTTTAGCGTTCGTAATGAAGTTATCAGCCACGTCGAGCAGATGACGGGGATATCTGATCGCTTTTGAGGTGACGTAGTTTACCGCCCTAACCACTAGTGGATTGGGATGTGTCATGGCAGAGTCAAAATGGCTCAAGCCATTATCCCTAACAGTGTAGTAATAGGAAACAAATCCACATTTTGAGTGTGTAATCTATCAAATCTAATGCGACAGGTAACTTGCTGAGTCGCTTCAAGACTGATATAATTTGATTACTATGATGGTGCAGTGATCTAAGCAGTTATAACGTGACCATTATCTAAGTGATCACTCAGCCGATTTTACGACACCCACGGAATACTAAATATTACATTATAAAATCATTTTGACATCACACGTCCAACAGCATGCAATCATCATCATCTCAGCTCATGTATGTCTCACTGCTGAGCTCGAGTCTCCTCCACAATAGGAGAGAAATTGTCCTCATGCTGGCCGGATAGTTTGGTATAGGATTTCACTTCGAGCTTTCCCTATCTTGAATAGATATGCATATTATATGCCGTAGTCGTCTTTTACGAAAACTACGGACAAGATAGGAGGGTGGTGAATTCTTACTCCATCATCATCATTTCGGCCCATATACATCTCACTGATAGGCTCCAACCTCCAACGCAATAGGAGGGAAGTTGACCTCCAAAACACGGTGGTCAGTTGGGACAGTATAGGTTTTTGTTAAGGACTTTTCTTCTGTATATTATACATCCCTTAGCCGTATTTTATGACAACCATGGGGAAAATAGAGTGTGGTGAACTGTATTCTTAATTCATTACCACACGGAATAATATGTAATACTGTTACATTAAATCATCATCATCATTTCAGCCTATTGCCGTCCACTGTTGGACGCGGGCCTCCCTCATGTTACGCCACAGAGTGCGGTCCTGTGCCGCCTGCATCCAACGACGCCCAGCAACTTTCACAAGGTCGTCGGTCCATCTAGTGCGGGTGCATCCTACACTGCGTCGTTCGATTCGTGGTCGACACTCGAGAACCTTTCTTCCCCAGCGGTTGTCGGTTCGTCGAGCGATGTGGCCTGCCCATTGTCACTTCAGTGTGCTAAATTAAATAAACATATAAATTTATTTACCCTTCAATACTTTGTAGAATTCAACCTCCGTTGTGTTGGCTACTATGACGTCACGCAAGTGTGTCACCAGCTGTTGGCACAACTCGCAAGGCACGTCGCTGTACGATTAAAAATATTATTGTTAATAATACATCTGAACTTATATCCTTCTATTAAAATTCAATACATTAGTCTCTCGATATTCACTGTTAGAATAAGCCTCCTTCATCAACTCGGACTATTTAGGTCTCACTGTTGGGCTTAAGCCCCCTCTAAAACGGGAGAGAAATTGACCTTTTCCATTTCCATTCCATGCTGGTCAGACGTGTTGGAATAGAATTTTTTATCGAGTATTCCATCTCTTGCATAAATGTTATCTGCGTATTATAATCCCTTAGTCGCCTTTTACGACACCCACGTGTAAGAGGGAAGATGGTTAATTGTATTCTTACTCTATAACCACACGAAAATAGGCCCCCTTATAGGGAGGATAACGCCATGAATGTCTTCGTTGGCAGGCAGGTTGGCGAGTTGGTGTTACATGTTTCCTACGAGTGCTGCTGCTCGTTCTTAAGCGGTTTCTACGATCTCATGAGTCTACATTTTGTAGTCTAAGCCAAGTTATCACATAGGAAATTTTCGTGTAATGTCATTTCACAGAGGGTGTAGAAGTTGAGTCGGTAGGTTGATTCCGTCATCCCAACTTCCAATCCATAATTGGTTATTTCTTCACTTCTGGGTATGACTTGCGTTAATTAATTATGTTTGTAAATGTTCTTGCAATACTAGTTGTATTTATTTCTTAGTCGTAAAATAAAATCCATACACACATTAGTCATCAGACGATGATACCGTCCACGATTGTACATAGGACAGCTAAAAGAACCATAATTGCTTGGCAAGCTCTTTGGTGGTGCAATGGGTTATAAAATTACCAGGAGAGTATTACAGCACATTCTCCAGGTGAATTTCAACCGATTTGACTACTTCTACGGGAACGGAGGGGATGTTGAAGCATTGTATTCTTAACCCTTCACCGTACAGTGATCAAAAATAAAAAGTAATTAAAATTCAGTATTTCGTATGGTGACAGAGTAAAAATACCTTTCACACCTCTTTATTACTCGTGGGTGTCATAAAAGGCAAATAAATGATAAGATAGATCTACGACATCTATGCGAGAGACCGAAAACATGTAATAAAATCCTGTATCAAACTTTCTCAGTTCTCACCAGCATAATATAGTAGACCAATTTCCCTCCTATTGTGTAGGAGGCTCACGCCTAACAATGGGGCCTAATATAAGTTAAGATGATGATGAAAAAAGTAAACAATGATATACTTACTCAGAGTCCTTATAATCAGTGAAGTCGATCGGGAAGGTATAATAGTTATGGGAGTGATATTTGTGTGCGCACTGGCCGCTTACGTGACACAAACTCTGGGGGGTAAGGTCTTTTCGAAGTGCAGCCACGATATTTTCATAATACTTGAACACTAGCATCGAACAGGAATCAGATAAATGGTTCATTTTGCCGCACACCTGTTAAAAATAAACAATAAATCAAATGCGGAAACGTAATTTTAATTTTGGTTATATTTGTAATGTAAAAATATACTTTATAGCTTCACGTTTATATCTAATACGGCATTTTATTATTATTTGGTTTTTAATTATGCTTTCAAGGTTATGTACCAACGATAAATTAGGGATTCGTGTATATTATGCATGAGGTATTATCACACTGTCGACAGTTGTCTGTCTACAGCCGAGAGCCGGTCCGTCCAGGGTAGGGCCATATTCAAATTCAAATCCTTTATTATGTTTAAACCCCGCGGGGGCACTTACATATGGTCATTTTTTTACAATTTACCTTAAATTACTACCGGATCGGAACGCGACCGCAACTAGAAGATCCGGCAAGAAACTCAGTGGGATTGTCTTCTTTTTTATTCATTTACTATTTTTTTTTAAATAAAATAATATACAACACGTCTATTAATAGCTCCAGTATAATGCCTTTCGAACCATCATACAATACAGTTATTAAATATAACAAAAAAGTACCATGGTTGGACCAGATCCCGCAAGCGGCACCCGATCACGAGTTAACCACTAGAGCAGGAGTAACCCGCTCCTAGTAGCTACCGTCATACTCTCGCAGAAAATCGACGTCTGAGTAGTCGCAATTTGTCACTGCACTTCGTTCGGTGAGCGTGAGAGCCGTAAGCCAAAAATTTCTGACTAACCATGTGATGGGCTTTCGTGATATATTTAGTATCACCGAATTTCATTGCACGCATTCACGCTCTTCACGATTCGTAGCGGTCTAGCAGTCTCATGAGTGGCAGTAGCAATTACCATCAGATGTGCTGTTTGCTCGTTTGCCACCACCAGCATTGAAAAAAATTCTTTTAAGTCTCACAATATAGAATTTTACCTGTAGTAATCCAACAAGGAAGTTTTCATCACTGGCACTATCAAACTTTTTTCTCAATCCACCAACGGTTCTTTGACAATTGTTGCATTCCACACGTAATTGTAACTGAGTATTCTGAAACAACGAACAAAATATAAATACATAGATACATGGATTCACGCCTGTTACTGAAAGACTGAGGCTTAGAAACAAGTCTTTCTGGCATACCTCTCCCGTTTCATTCACACTCACCGCAGTCTTCATGCTTTTAAAGTTGCGTGCACATTTAATATGGCTTATCACTAGCACGTCACCAATTTGAACCAGAAATACATGTTCAAACCAAATATAATTCATAAAATTGTCACACCCTTCCTTTCAACGAGCATTATATATGATGATTAAATAAAGTAAGCAGTTATGCAAGAATAATATGAAAGGAAGACTTATGCGTCCGGTACGAATTTATATTGCTGCAGTAATTTTTTGGAATGACCGAGTGTTTCAAAATCTCCGTTCTGGGCCTAGGCATTGTGGGCATCCTTTATTTATGGCCCTCTACGAGAAGGTTAACTCGAAGTAAAACACTATGTTATATCGTCTGGACAATAGAGTATAGAATACCAATTTCACTGTCACTGTGGATTACCTACCTACCTAGTAAGCTATACCTACTTCAGCTGCAACCAGCGAAATATAGAATATAAGATTCTGTGAGAGCGTTTCATAACATTTTTGTAATAGCGGCTACTTGAGAGATTGAATGTATATATCGGCGCAAGATTGATTATTTTTAAACTTGAATTATAATTACAGTTAAAACAATTAGGTTTAGTTCAAAATAATTAGTTGCCATACTTAAAGATAGATAGTACAACACATGTTATCATAAAACAGTTTTTATAGATTGTCATCGGGAGTTCCCCGCTCTCGGCCTTACTATAAATACGACCATTTGCTGGTACGACATTTAACGGGTTGAGAGCCCTCAGCGCTCACCCACCAGTCCGGGTAAAGTTGTCACAGCCATCTGAGGCTAACAACTAAGTCACACAAGGAGCTCTAGACTCCACTTAGTTTTAAACTAGAATTCAATAACACGAGTACTGTTTCAACTTTATTGTTTCAATTACGTTTACCATCAACACTATCAACATTGTAGTGAGGTAGATGACGTTAGCCATGCTGACGTCATTGCTTTTAAAAACAACACGGCGCTACCTGCTACGTCATATATTATATATAATATGCATTATTATTAGTTACTTAAGACATTGATTATTCATAAATAAGCATGACGTGATTTATAACGTATATTTATAACAAAATATAAACCAACTGATAAACATATATCTTAACCGTTTTCAATATAAACGGCACCTATTATAATATTTCGTCATCACCCAAAGGTTAACGAGAGAACACCTATCGTATTAAGTCTGCCTATGTACTATATTTATGAAGATTACATAAATAAACTGAAAATTTATAAGAATATATATCATTACGTGTAATGATAATACAGTGCAACCTCGATATAACAAATCCGACGGGAACTCGTAAATATTTGTTATATCAAGTAATTTGTTAAACTGAGGTTTGTTATATTGAGGTAAGGTTGGTCTAAAATTTGTTATAAAGAGGTAAAGAAATAGTTTTATTCACCTCAACATTTTTACATTCAGCAACTAGAATCTTCAACAAGAGTGCAGCACTGTTTACATTATTTTCCATCAAACGACTTCAAACATGTCGCGACTGAATTACATACTATGGGATTAAGGGTCATATAGAGGTATTTACTTTTTTTTATAGTTGAAAATTTGTTATAAAGAGGTTGTTCGTAAAAAAAACGTAATGTAAAGGTATTATTTACACTGACTCTTATGGACAATTCAAGGGGATTACGAAAAATTTGTTAAATCGAGGAAGTCGTTAAATTGAGGTTCGTTATATTAAGGTTGCACTGTATATACAAAAATGACTGAATATATTTAAAAATTGTTTCTGTTATAGACTTTAAAACAAAAAGAGGCATTAATGCGGCAATAATTTTAGACCATTAAAATGCATTAAGAACCGGTAAGTAGCATTGTGATCGATTTCAAGGAATCCTAATTTTTTATACATTTGCAAACAACATCTGCTGTGTCCACTCGTTGATAAATGTAATCCATATGGGGAATACGATAGTAGAATATATTGTTTAATCAATGTGCAATACAGAACGGTAGCGATCAACATTTTATGTTTATTATTATCTCATTAATACATCCAGCATTATCTGCATTTCCTTTGTCACAGTAACAATTTGTGGTGATATGGTTATTTTTTCTTGCAACACATTTTTATTTATTTATATATTTACACTTTATTGTACACCATATTAAATACAAAAGTAGAAACTTATAAATATAACAGTCAGTACAATGGGCAGCCTTATCGCTAACAGCGATTTCTTCCAGGCAACCTTTGTATGGAGAAATTATTAAACAGAGAGAGAGAGAGGTAAATTATGGTGGAGTGAATATATATTACCAATACACATACACACATATACACATACAAATATACATAAACTTATACGTACAATGAAAATACATATCTATACCAATAAATAAATTTGGAGTGTCTGTTTGTAATGTCAAAATAATAGCCTTTTTTCATGCTCACACAGTTGCCTAAAATACACTTTATATTTTTATTTTGTCTGTTTGTCTGATTGTTCCGGGCAATCTTCAAAACGGCTGGACCGATTTCAAAAAAATCTTTCACCAATGGCAAACTATAATATCAGGGAGTAAACCTAGGCTATATTTTATCCTGGTATTCCCACGGGAACTACACAGGAAAGACGACTGAAACCGAAGCAAAACGAGGGCTAGTATTTAAATATATCAATATAAAGTAACAAATAAATGGACTACAATATAAAATACATAGGAAATAGGTAAATTACAGTATTTATTCAAGAAGTCCGAATAGTATTGTTGACTTGGCAAGTAATAGAATAAATGTAAAAGACTAAGATAATGCGTTTTAGCACTAACTTAAATGCCGTTAAAGTTTTAGCTTGATGTATTTCAAGCGGCAGTTTATTCCACAAACGTACGGCTGTAATAGTGAAGGAGTTTGCAAAAAAGTTGTGGAATGTAGTGGGATTTTTAGTTTTAGATTTTCTGATGATCTTAAACATCTTTCATGCGTTTCGTGTCGATCACGAAACGATCTTTGAGATAGGAAGGAGCTGAAGGACTAAAGGACACATATCAATATTTGACAACTGATTTTGCAAGTAATCTGTATTTTATGTCTGATAAACTTTAACTTTAATTTAAGAGGAAGCAAATTCCAAATAATGGTCTTATTTAAATACCCAAACAATCCTTATACAATCCAATACCAAAGCTAAAACAAGGAAGACTAGCATGGTGTAGAGGACTAATATCTCCTTTTATCGTAGAAGAGATTGGAGCTTATCAGTGAAATGTATAGGAGCTGACATGAAGATGATGGACACTTTATTTCAATGACCTAATTCATCATAGATACGGCCAACAATCGCTGATTTGGTCTACAGCCTACATCCAGCAGTGGACGATAAAAGGCGAAACGATAAAACAGAATACAATTTATAACTTAATAAAAAAGATGACGCCATAATTTATTTCATATGTAGGTTATATTTGTGTCAATCAATGTAATACAAAGTTCTTTTAAACACATACTCGGCAATTAATAGCGTTGATTTTATGCGTTATTAAATTTAATTATTTATGCAAAAGTATTATTTTATTGCTTTACAAATTACTCAAATAGGTTCTTAAGCAAATTTATGTTTATTTTTGTATTCACAATTATGGTATTATCGCCCTTAAGGAAAATGTATGTCCTAACAATAGACGTCGATAAGTTGACAGATGGAGGGATAGATATGACCGTAAATAATTATTTAATTATAAGTAATATGGTAACGGAGTAAGAATACAATTCACCACCCCCGTCTTGTCCGGGAGTGTCGTAAAAGACGACCAAGGAATTACAATATGCAGATAACATCTATGCAAGAGAGGGAAAACGGAAATAAAATTCTATGCCAATCCGCCTGACCACTGTGGAGGAGGCTCGCGCCCAGCAGTGCGACGTGTATGAGCTGTGATGAATGAATTAATGAAGTAATTAAATAAATTTGATGATGATGAGGTGATTAAAAATGTCAATGAATAATCAAGCCGAGTTAATTAGCTATTTTTAAAGATATAAATATGTTATAATGTAATCATGTAATGTATGCATGTAATTGGCACGTAAAAAGTTATCTATTCAAAATGATTCACATAAATATACTCGTTCCAACCATTTATTTTACTTTTGGCAGGTCGAATTCTGATCAATTAGTGTTGACCAATGTATTACGGATACTATGTTTTGTAATAATCGATTTTAGTCAGGAATAACTTTTAATCGATTTAATACGGATATTTTATTTTTGCTTAAATACATATTTCATATTATTTAAAAACTTCACTTCTGTAAATATATTTGTTATTTGGGCACATTAATTTTTGCATACCCACTAATTCAGTCCTTTTTTTTTTTTTTTTTGTGGGTGGGCTGCAGTCGGCGCGCCTCCGCACCACTCCGCCCGGGGCGACAGAGGGGCTTAAGCACGCAACTCCCGCGACCCACCCGAAAACCACGTCGCCTTCGTCGTTGGGCCGACCACTGGAGCAGCGTTAACTTGTCGTCAGTGGTCGGCCCGACGGAATACCCCCTATTGGGGTACCCTCCCATCGACCGACGTCCCCCCCTCGGGTAGGACGTCGGTCTTTCCTCACGCGGTCGGCCTCTCGGCGGGTGACGGACTAATCCCCGGTCACGTCACCCGCGGCCTCGGCTAAGGCGGCATGAGGCGCAGATAGTTGCGCCTGCGCCGCCCCAGTCGCCGGCGGCGGATCTCCTCATCGAGGCTGCGCTCCTCACGCAGGCGATCCGCCGCCTCCTTCCGCGAGATCACTGTCTCGCAGAAGGCTGCGACCGCGTCCCAATTCCCGACGCTGTCGACCATCGCCCTAGCGATAGCCGGTAGCGTCAGGTCCGTACCGATGATTGCGACGAGTTCACAGCGCTGCACTGCCCAAGCCCCGCAGGCCTCGAGCGTATGGCGCGCCGTGTCCTCGTCGCAATCGCAGTGGTGGCAGGACGGTGTACTCTCCCTCCTAACGACCTTGTGCAGGTATTTGGCGAAGCACCCATGCCCCGTCAAAACCTGCACCAGTCGGAAGGAGAGCACCCCGTGCCGCCTCTCCAACCACTGCATCAGCACCGGCCGGAAGGCCTCCACGGTTCGCACCCCGAACCGAGGCCTCTCCAGCCGGACTGCCCAACGGGCGATGACGTCTCGGCGGGCGTCGACGCGCCAGGCGGTGAGATCCCTTAACGAGACCACACCGCCCTCCGCTCGCACCCCCGTCACCCGCCGATATAGTCCGGCGAGCATCTCCGCCTCCAACTAATTCAGTCCTCCCAAAATATTTTACTTTGTACTTTGCAAAATAAAAAATAACTACTTTATGAAGCATTTTTCCATTAAGCGGCGTCCGCTGCTCCAAACTTTACTTAGAGACAATGGCGCCCTCGTCTGCGGTAGTAAATCACTAATTTTCTCATCCAGCCTACCCCTTTTTTTTTAAGCCGAATTGGCAACACTGAACGGCGCGCCGGCGACGCCATTTTGTTGTGTTGTCTGTCACTCGCAACAAGACTCCCGTGCTAGTCACATTTCTGTTCGCTGAGTGCTCTTTCATATTTTTCATACGCTGTGTTGAGTATTTATATTCCACCGTATTGATTTCATTGTTCTTACTTTGATTGAGTTGAGCGTATCGTTCCTTCCAGTAAGATTTTACTTGCAAAATGCCGAAAGGTATGGTGCTTAAAGGACAATCCAGAGAGTTAGTGCTGAGGCTTCGTGAATTTTTTGAAAAGGAAAGGCGCAATGGCGGATTCCTTATACCAGTAACCCAAGTTAGAGACCGTGTTGCAGCAGCATTAGGTATTAGTGCTCCAACGGTGGCGAAAATCACTAAAGAAGCCTATGGTAGTAGTGGTATTGAACAGAACAAGCTATCTACGCCTAAGAAAAAACATCAGCCCCGTAAAGTGACAGCAATTGACAGTTTTGATACTGATGCTATTCGTCGTCATATATACAATTATTACACAAGCAAAGAGATTCCTACTTTGAAAAAATTAGTAGCGTAAGAAATCCGACAAAAGAAAAATTTTAATGGAACGTCGTGATATAGCCTTGTCTCGCTGTGAATTTTTAAGACAAGCGAAGAAAATAGAAGACTGGTCGAATGTCGTTTTCACAGATGAAACTTGGCTCAATGCCAATCATTCCATACCAAAAGGTTGGACTGACGATACTGCTGCTTCTACTTCTGCAGTGCCAATGGGGAAAGGTGAACGCCTCATCATTTGCCATGCGGGAACTACAAAGGGATTTGTACCAGACGCTCTGTTAGCGTTCAAATAAAAAAAAACAGGAGACTATCATGAGGAGATGAATGCGGACGTGTATGAAAAGTGGTTCAGAGAAATGCTTACATCACTTGAAGAGCCATCAACAATATTTATTGATAATGCACCCTATCACTCTCGCCAAATTAATAAAATGCCAACACAGGCCAACAAAAAACACGAGATTATAAACTGGCTTCGTGATAATGGGGAAGATGTGGACGAATCCCTACTAAAAGTAGAATTACTTAAAATATTAAAAAGTAAAAAGCAGCCAAAACGATATGTCATCGACGAAATGGCAGCAGAATATGGGCATGTTGTAATCAGAATTCCTCCGTACCACTGTCAATATAATCCAATTGAAATGATCTGGGCACAAGTCAAAGGACACGCCGCAAGAAACAATACAGTTGTACCTCCTTTCACAGCAAATAAAATGCTAGAACTTTTAAAAAACGCATGTGCTAGTGTGACACCTGAAAACTGGGCGAGTGTCGTCAACAAGACAAAAAATATAATATTCTCTGATTGGGATCGGGAAATTGAATTTGACAACATACCTACACAAGAGTTAATAATAAACACTGCAGATGATTCAAGCGACGATTCGAGTTCGTATGAAGAATCCGACGATTCGTTATAATAAAATAATATTAAAATATGTTGGTTGTTTTATTTCATGTTATAGGTATGATGAGAAGATTTTTATATCTCCCTGATACAATTTTAACGTGTTGTCTATTACAACAATTCAAAACTCAGTTGTCAGCTGACTTAACTGCAAATAAGTGTAATCGATTATTTGCGATTCATTAGTTTGCACCGAATACTTTTGATCCTGTCACTAGATGCGATAGAACGTAACTTTTTTTATAACGGAAATGAATTATCACTTAAATTTTATGAATAGAGCTATTTACGGCATATTAATGTATTTCGTGGGTAATAATTAAGATATATAAATATTATTGGGCAGTTTATATATTTCTCTGTTCACTCGTTTCAAAGTTAATAATTGCGTATAATGAAACAGTTACGTCCTAAAGCATGTGTCAAAAGTAAAATAAATGGTTGGAACGAGTATAATCATATTTCATATCATAAAAAAATTGTTTTGTTAATATTATTATTATAGGAATAAATTTTAGTACAAATTTGTTTTAACAGTGTCTAAATTTTTAAATTCCAACATTCCTTTTATATGAAAATAAAAAGATATACTTACAAAGTCCTCCAGTAGCCTATCGATCTTGGCGTTGTTGCACAGTCCGGCGACGGAGCACACGGCTTGAGGGTTCATCTGCGAAGCCAGGGTCTCGACCAATTCAGGTACGAAGTCATCAGCCAACTTCATACATTCCTTAGCAACAGCTTTAATGGGGATCAGCTGACAGGAACCTTCAAATACTTCTTTAAGCTCCTCCTGCAAAAGAAGTTTTATAATAAAATATATAAAATGTAAGACCTGGTGTCTATATTTTCTCAGGACTTCGCTGTATGCCTTTATATCTATACTTTATATTGCTACCGATATTAATAAGTCTACTCCTTTCAAAATTACATACATATATATTACAAAAACGTGACCTAGAAGCTTCCTTTTATATTTTCATCCTTTAGTTTATCCGTGTGATGACGGAGTAAGAATACAATTCACCCCCGCCTCTCTCGCCCGTGGGTGCCGCACAAGTCAGCTAACGGTTATTATATGCAGATAATATCGATGCAAGAGGACGAAATCGAAATAGGACCCTAAGCCAACCGTTTGATTAGCGTGGTATAGTAGGTCATTTTATCTCTCACAGTGGAATAGGCCCGAGCCTACCAGTGGAACGTATATAGGCTGAGATGAGATGATATTTTATCCATTATAGGCGCCTCCTAAGTATAACTCAATATTAGTCTCTGTTACATGCCGACTGTCATTTCATCCGTTACTTTTACGACGCGTCTAAAAAAATCCGGGTCGACGTAATTGATCTCAGTACGTGAGTGTTTTGCCGTTATAAATATTAAAAAAATATATACATATAAAAATTAACTTGAACGATAATAACCTTGTCAAAATCTTTTAGTTTGTTATATACATATGTATAGCAAGTACAGTATTACGTCTTATACGTTCATTTTAATTTCGGATTACAAATACTGCTATCCCGTGTGGTGACGGTGAAAACAATTCATCCGTGGGTGTCGTAAAAGGCGGCAAAGGGTTATCTTTTCCATATAACAACCATGCATCTTTTACACCCACAGGTTTGAAAGGGGGTGGGGAATTGTATTCTTACTCCGTCACCACACGGATACATTTCATTTACTACACGTTAATTCTAGCTTTTACAGTAAACTGTAATTGGAATTAAGTAATCTACACTTTCATGTGGTAGCGGAGTAAGAATACAATTCACCACTCGGCCGAAGACGACTAAGGCATATAATATGCATATAATATTTACGCAAGAGAAAAAAAAAATCGGAATAAAGCTTTATACTAACATGTGTTACCAGCATGGTATAGTAGGTCAACTTCCCTCCTATTGGAAGGACGCTCGAACCCAGCAGTGGGACGTGTATGTGCTGAGATGATGATGACATTACAGGTAGACAATTGCATAAATGTTAAATGCAATATTATATCCCTTGGTCGTCTTTTACAACACTCACGGCCAAAATATGAAATGTTGAATGCAAGTTTATGAGCCGAGACAACATTTTGATTAGAATTACTGACGACATTTAGTATTTCATTTATCTATACCAATAAATAAAATTGGAGTGTCTGTTTGTAATGTCAAAATAATAGGCTTTTTCATGCTCGCACGGTTATTTGCACGACACCTATGCCTAAAATAGCAATTAAAAAATTTTTGTCTGTCTGTCTGTCTGTTTGTTCCGGGTAATCTTCAAAACGGCTGGACCGATTTCAAAAATTCTTTCACCAATGGAAAGCTATAATATCAGGGCGTAAACTAGGCTATATTTTATCCCGGTATTCCCACGGGAACGGGAACTACGCGGGTAAAACGACTATAACCTATAACCGAAGCGAAGCGAGGGCGGATTGCTAGTCTTATATAATAACTAGCAATCCGCCCTCGCTCGTCCAGCCGTTTTGAAGATTACTCGGAACAAACAGACAGACAGACAAAAATTTTTTAATCTGTATTTTAGGCATAGGTGTCGTGCAAATAACCGCGTGAGCATGAAAAATGCCTATTATTTTGACATTACAAACAGACACTCCAATTTTATTTATTGGTATAGATGATTTAATTGAACTACATTATTGTATTGTTCACGCGATAATTATGTTTTGTAAAACATACCTTTATCTTCGAAAACATAAATTATAATCAGTTCATACGAATGTAATAAAAGATTAATTTCGTGATAAAAAGGATTTATTTTAAAAAGTTACTTTTTTGTTTGGGGCCAGGCTCACCACACATTTTAATTTTTTACACAACCACTACAACACTGCACTAAAAAAATAATCTTTTTATTGCGGGGGACTTTACAAATATAATTAACAGACACAACATACATATATCAGACTCGGAACGAAAATTTGTGAATAGCACAGTTTCGTCCTGCCACTACGCCATTAGTCATTTTAACTTAAGCTAGGACGGACAATCCCCGAAGGGGGGACGTCGGTCGATGAGAGGGTTCCCCAAATACGGAGTATTCCCTCGGGCCGACCACTGATGACAAGTAACCCTGCTCCGGTGGTCGGCCCAACGATGAAGGAGTTGTGGTGTTCGGGTGGGTTGCGTTTGTACGTGCTTACGCCCCTCTGTCGCCCCGGACGGAGTGATGTGAGGAGCGCGTCGACCGCAGCCCACACCAAAAAAAAAATGAAGATAGGACGGACAATGGTCTCCATGGATGACACCGAAATTTCACCCTTAGAGGAAATGATTTGAATTGTCTTGTAACACGGAAGAAATTTATAAAAGGTTAAACAGTAGTAGTTGGGAAATTAATTCCATTTCTATCCTTTATAATACGGAAGACGGGAAGCTGATATTAGGTGGATTCGAGTCCCACGTGTGGCAATTATTCGTTCGTAAATAGGTCGTTTTGTGTATTTAAAATCATTTTAATTTTATTTATTTAATGGCTTTAAAGAATCTTCAGAATTGTTTAACATATAAAGGTATTGTTTAACAACAAAAGGAATAGATATTAAGGTGCAAAAATAAGGATGATCTTTATTATGCTTGCTACAATGTTATCCCAGTCTATATCACGTGACGCCATTATCAGACAACGACTTGGGGTGTAAGTTCAACTTTTGTTTGTTCTAACTGATAAGAATCATACGACAATATTGACTCTTCGGATGCTTGGCATTTATAAACCCTGATAACTCACAGGAATTATTTTTATAGTGATATTCTTCGTAATGTGTCATTACAAATTTCATTCCTGCCGCCGCATGTTATAACTAAGGGATGCAAGTAGATAATATCATTATCATCATTTCAGCCTATATACGTCCCACTGTTGGGCTCGGGCCTTCTCCATTGCGGAAGTGAATTTGACCTACTATACCACGCTGATCAGGCGTGTTGGCATAGATTGGTGTTGGTTTTGAGTTTTCCTTCTCTTCTATCGAGGTTATCTGCATATAATATCCGTTAGACGAGTCATGTCAAAGATACGGCCCGTGGGCCGTATCAATAAAGCCCGCGATCGTTAACGAAATTAACAACCATATATTATATACTATATAATTTAATAAATAAAAAAATATAACTCAGTTTATTTTTTTATTTTCAATCTGGCCCGCCTACGAATTAAAAATTTAATATATGACCCTCTGCAAAATTGAGTTTGACACCCCTGCGTTAGTCGTCTTTTAAGACACTTATGGGCAAGAGGGGATAGTAAATTGTGTTCTCACTTTGTTACCACTCGGACTTTAGAAAGTAGGTAATATCACAGCAAAATAAAGAAATGTCACATCACATCATCAAAATCTATCAGTATATACAAGGTGTTTTTTATAGAGGTATAGAACTTTAAGTTGCCAAAACTTTTTTAACTGGCGGCCATTTTGTCAGCTGCTAAAGGATTTATGTTTACCTTGGTATGGCATTTCAACATGCATAGACTGACACCTGAACAACGCTTCTAAATTGTGCAAATTTATTTTGAAAATCATGGTTCTATGCGAAATACGTATCGCGCACTACATCCATTTTACGGTCAACATTATCGTCTATCAGAGCAATTAATTTGATTAACAACGGCACGTTTTCGCACCGCGTTTACTCTAAATCATAATACCCATCCACAGAGACATCGTAGAGTACATACAAAAGAAGTCATTGCTGCTGTAGAGCGTAGCGTAGAGGAACACCCGAATCTGTCCATCCGCCATCGTGCATTCCTATGCAAATTGGATTTGTGTCCATCCACTTTATGGAAAGATTTTATGGAAAGATATTGGTTTGTGTGCTTACAAAATCCAACTCGTGCAACAATTGAAGCAACACGATCACCTAGCAAGGCGTAGATTCGGTGAATGGGCCCAAAACAAGATTGGCGTTGATTTTCATAAACGAATTTTGTTTAGCGATGAAGCTCACTTTTGTTTAAATGGATACATCAATAAACAAAACTGCCGTATTTGGAGTGATGATAATCCAGAAGTGTATATTGAGACACCGTTACATCCAGAAAAACTGACTGTTTGATGTGCTTTATGGGCTGGTGGAATCACTAGTCCGTACTTCTTTAAAAACGATGCTGGTCAGAACGTTACTGTGAATGGTGACCGCTATAGAACCATGATTACTGAATTTTTCGTTCATCAATTGAACAACGATGATGTACAGGAGCTGTGGTTTCGACAAGATGGCGTAACATGTCACACAGGTCGTGCCACAATTGATTTATTGAAGGAAACGTTTGATAACCGCATAGTTCCTCGTTTCAGACCCGTGGATTGGCCTCCAAGATCATGTGATTTAAGGCCGCTAGACTATTTCCTATGGGGATATATGAAGCCGCTAGTCTACACCGATAAGCCTGAAACGATTGAACTCTTGGAGGACAACATTTGCCGCATTATTCCCGATATACAGCCACAAATGTTGAAAAATGTCATCGAAAATTAGACCTCCAGATTAGACTACGTCGAAGCCAGCCGTGGCGGTCATATGCCCAAAGTCATATTTAAATTATAATGCCAGAAGATTATCTTTAGAATAAAGTAGATTTCATATCAATTTAAAAAATATTCTTTGTTTTATTCCATTTCAAAGTTCTATACCTCTATAAAAAAAACATCCTATATAAGGAGTAAATTAGGCTATAATTTATCCCGATACTCCGACGGGAACGGGAACTATGCGGATAAGGCAACTAGAACCGAACGAAGTGAGGCGGGTTGCTGGTTATAAATATAAAAAATTGTTGTAGAGAAGTTAATTTAAAAAAACGTCTATCCGGATCAGTTAGTAGCATTAATAATGCTAGGGATGAAATTAAGATTGTTTTTAATTTAAAAACACTATTTCATTAAATTTTCGAATCTTAAATTGCACCATTTCAGAATAAACTATTTCAAACAAAAATAAATTTAGCAAATTCGTTGGATGGATGGATGTGTACATCCATACCAATATTATAAATACTAAAGTAAGTTTGTTTGTTACGCTTTCACGCTTAAATCACCGAACCGATTTCAAAAATTCTTTCACTAATGGCAAGCTATAATGCCAGGGAGTAACATAGGCTACATTTTATCCTGGTATTCCCACGGGGACGCGCACAACGCGGGTAAGGCGACTGAAAGCGAAGCGAGGACGGGTTGCTAGTAATACATAAATACGTCCGAACATAGGCAAAAGAAAATACAAGAATCCGAATTTAGAACCTACTGCTTCTCAGAAGTTGGTTAATACTGGTTATAAGTTTATAACGACAGAAGTATTGAATTGCAACTGGGTCATTACTTAAATGCTTGTAATGCGCGAATAATAAGCATGAATGGCAATCAGTAAATGCAACGAATAACACGCAATCTTGTTTGCATCAGGTTTTAACGGGTAAAATTTGATTGTGATATAATCCCATCATTCAAGTAATAATAGATTAATAACGCTATTCGTCATTATCATAATCTTGGCTCATAAACCGATATTTAATTCAATGTATTCATGAATCACTCGTAACTACGTATCTCTTTTATTCGAAACTGCACAGATGGCTGAGTGGTTAAGATATCTACTGAACTAATGTCAGTGGTTCGAATCCCACGCAGGACAACACTTTGTGCGACCTAGAAATTGTTATTCTGAGACTGGATATAATTTCTGTCTGTTTATTATATGTTTGTACAGTCCCCCGCAATAAAAGGATTATTTCCTTAGTGCAGGGTGTGTGTGTGTCGTTATGAACGCCCAAAACTTTGATAGTAGCACTCTGACATATGTAATAATAGACAATGTGCTAGTTTATAAAAACATTCAACTAAAAGATTTATTTAACTAACACAGCCCATTAGAGCCGTCCGCGGATGCCTCGTTCAGAGACGAAACACATGGCGGATTAATAATCGAAATTGTACATAAAATTGCAAGTTTTGAAGTTGCTCATCACGCGGTAGTGAGACTTTTCCTTATATCCTGTCCTACATTGGTCCTATCTCGTATTCCTTTCTTTCTGGAGATTCGAGGTATATTGATTAAGCGCGAGAAAGTGGCGGGTCTCCCTTCCTATTCTCCATTTCAAATTCATCTAACATTGACTACAATAACTCGTTATTTTAGCAAATTACATGACCTAAAAAGTTGGTCAGGTAGATTTAAAGTGACTTAATACTTCGCCGTGTTGAACTTTTCCACTTTGTCTTTCCCGTTTAGGACACATCATACTTGAGAAATTTAAATCCACACTATATGCCATCAAACGCGAGACTGGTCGAAGATTGACAGTCACGTGCGCTTTAATACAGTATGCTACATGCTACAGTAGCTAAATACGTTTACGCCCGCCTTCTGAAAATGCTATAATATTAAGCTAGGCCTGTAGTTACCTGTGTCTCATTGCTTTGCAGTTGATCCCGCGCTTGTTGCACCATGTCGGTACAGATTTTGCAGATGCTGTCGTTATCCTCAGGGAACGCAATTTTGGACCAGACGCGCTTCACACAGTGGTGTGTCGCTTGGCATTCTCGTCCAGTGCTAAACAAACAGAAATATTATATTGATCACACATTCTGTCTTTCGCAGTGTATACAATGAAGGATGAGTAAGTATTACGTCGACTCCAAGTAATTGGGATAAGAAATAATGATGATGATTCGATGTAAAATATTGCGGATTTACCTGAAGTTACTGCACCAATAAGACGGGCCCCATGTACAATGTGCAGCGCCCAATAGTTTACCTGTAATTAAAATTACATTTAAAAACTAGCTGCTAATTTCGAGTTCGTTCACGTGGGATTAAAAACAATGCCGAAAAATTTATATTTTAAAAAGTTAATATTTTTATATTCCTCATAAATAAGTATATATACATAATAAAAATAGCATAAACGGAATTTGTGAACGTGTTCATAAAAAAAACTACTTAATGCGAAAGTATTTCCATAAAAAAAAACGGTACCTATTCATTCCTTTTATAAGTTACTAGCAACCCGCCCTCGCTTCGCTTCGGTTTCAATCGCCTTACCCGCGTAGTTCCCGTGGAAATGCCGGGATAAAATATAGCCTATGTTACTCCCTGATATTATAGTTTTCTATTGGTGAAAGAATTATTGAAATCGGTTAGGTGGTTTAAGCGTGAAAGCGTAACAAACAAACAAACTTACTTTCGTATTTATAATATTAGTAAGGATGTTTTTCGCGTGAAAGAATTAATCTTTATCTAACATAAAAGCTCAAGTTAGTCCTTATAATATCAGTTGTTTACTAATTTCGTCAAAATCGGTCCAGCCGTTTAGGAGATTAGCGAAAATAAAATTTTTAAACTGAATTCTAAAAGGGCATCAAAATAATTGTATTTTAGTTATAATTGCCTCTATGTATTTATAAATATGCTATGCTTTGACTACTGACAGATTTTTTATTCGTATAGATTTACAACACAAGCATTCGTCAATCAACCTACAGACGTTCACGATCCTAATTGCCGCACTGGCAGGCAGAGCCTGGACGTTATATGTCTCCCAGCAGAAGAATCTTACTCAGATTTTACGACTGCCGAGAAAATAAAAATGTGACATTATATTTATACTTAACAGAACACTAAATGTGATAAAGTTGAAGAGTCTATTTGATGAGAATATCAATGAATATGAAAATATTATTTGAAAGAAAGATAATCTGTTTATTGTGATGAACATATTTTACAGTTGATCTAAGAATAAGAATAGTGTAACAAATGAAATTGTTGCCAAAACGTCTCCATCTCAGCATATTGCACTGATCTTCCGTAGAGGCGCTTTAATGACGTCACGGATGCCAACTGTGCGAGTAAACATCATAAAGGTTTTTAAAACATAAATAAAACAAAAAAAAAAGAAATAAACACATGAAAAAAAATTATAACCTTACAATAGACAATTCGCTTAGAATACCAGTAAATCAGTGACGTAATTTACTTTTCAGCTTAAGTTAAATTATGTAGTTGAATTTATTTTTACTTTATTTGTTTTGAGAATATAATATTAAAATTCTACAAATGATGGCGACAAAAAGTAACCTTTATAAGTAACCCTTATTTCAAGCTGTTAAGGAATGCTACATTATTTTTTTCACGTTGTTCTATGAGGTGGCAGAGTAAGAATACAATTCACCATCCCCTTTCTTGCCCGTGGGTGTCGTAAAAGACGACTAAGGAATACTATGCAGATAATATCTATGCGAAAAAAGGAAAATACGAAAAAAGGAAAACACGAAAGAACCCTTATGTTATGTTATGCTCGCCGACATTTATCGGCGGGTGTCGGAGACGCGCGTCCGCGGCGGCATGGTCTCCATCAAAGAGATCACCGCCTGGCGGGTCAACGCCCGCCGAGAAGTCATTGCCCGTTGGGCAGTCCGGCTGGAGAGTCCTCGGTACGGTGTCAGGACCGTCGAGGCCCTCCGGCCGGTGCTGATGGAGTGGTTGGAGCGGACGCACGGGGTGCTTTCCTTCCGACTGGTGCAGGTACTGACGAGGCACGGTTGCTTCGGGAAGTACCTGCACAAGATTGTCAGGAGGGAGAGCACACCGTCCTGCCTCCACTGCAGTTGCGACGAGGACACGGCGCAGCACACGCTCGAGGAGTGTGCTGCATGGGAGGGGGATCGCCGTGAACTCGTCGCAATTATCGGTGCCGACCTGGCGCTGCCGACCATCGCCAGGGAGATGCTCGTCAGCGTCAGGAACTGGGACGCGGTCGCCGCCTTCTGTGAGGCCGTAATCTCACGGAAGGAGGCGGCGCATCGTGTGCGAGTAGAGCTCCTATTCGCCGCCGGCGACTCGGGCGGCGCAGGCGCGAGTATCTGCGCCTAATGCCGCCCTAGCCGAGGCCGCGGGTGATCGGACCGGGGAATTGTGATGACTCAGTGACGATGTGTTTACAAAAAGTCTTCATGTAATTTGGGCTACCTCTTGTACTATAAATATTTTTTGTTAAGAATTTTTAAGTGACAGTGCGCGTTTAGCTCGGCCCCTATGAGATCGAAAGTTACCTATATGGGTGAAATATGGGTGGGCGAATTACACTTCTGCTAATCACTTCGAACAAAAAGGAAAGAAGTTATTAATATACTTATCAGTAATCATAATGATCAGGCTCATATTATACAATTTCGTCAATCAAAACACTTTTAAAGCATTTGTTTAATGCAAATAGGTAACACTATCTTTGAACAGCTGTGACTCATTACTTTGTTTTCATATAAATAAACGATGATTTTCTTTATGGTTTTATTCACTTTATTATGTCATACAACGACTAAGAAATATAAATCTAAACAGGGTGTGGCGTTATAATACATGATAGAAGTGAAACTTAAATTACAAGGAAACATTTTAATTATTCACCAATCATTTCTGAATAGTATATTTTTTTTTATGGGTGGGCTATGGTAAGCGCACGCGCGGTCCAGTCCGTCCGGGGCGATGAAAGGACGGCGCGCGGGCCCATAACCCACCCGTACCCACGTCACCTCGTTGTTGGGCCGACCACCGGAGCAGATGTGACTTGTCGTCAGTGGTCGACCTGAAGGAATACCCTTTCGGGTAATTTTCGGAATTTAATTAAAGTGTGAAGGTAAGCGAGAATTGTTAAGTTTTCCGTTTAACAATAGATCTCCGATATCCGTGTTAATAGTTTAATTTCCGCCGTCAATTTCACATTTTATCACCAAATCATTTTATAAAACCGTATCAACAATAAATTATCATTTTTATATTGACGTAATCCAGGTGAATCATGTGGTAGGGTAAGTGTGGGTATTACCGTGGGTGCAAGTATTACCGCGGATTTTTTTCATTACATTACAAACTAATTACACACAATTGTTTGTAATTTCAAAAAAATTCAGCAATAAATATATTAATTCTAAAATGTAATTAACAAACGACCCGGTATGAAATTTAATTATTTAGTTTGTTATAAATGATTGAAAACTGATTGATCGTTTGAAAAGAAAATGTCATCTTTTTTTTGCAGTTAGTGTGCAATTGTAGGTTCGATTAAAATGTGTTTTTCTATAAATTAATGTTTTGAGATCTATATTTATTACATCTCAGAGTAAGATTATACTTTTTAATGCTCAAAAAATCTAGCAAATATTGAATTTTAATTGATTATCACTTTTAATTTACTGCCGCGGTAATTGTCACGGACTTTTGAAGCATGTCAGTATTACCGCGGTTTTCGTACTTTACTGAATATTAATCAATTTATATTTATATTAATCAATTTTTTTGAATATTAATCAATTTGTATGTATATTAATCCATTTTTTTTAATATTAATCAATTTTTTTCTGCCGCGATAATAATCTAGATCATTAATTGGTGTGTTTGAACATCAACTGATAGAATTTAAGAAATTTATAAATCATGTTTCAAATAAAAAAAAAAATAATTACGAATTATACAGGCTGTTTTATGATTCATATATAATAATATTTTTAATGAAAAATTTTCAGGATATGTCAAAAGATGATGAGACTATGGAAAAAGATAACGTTGATTTGTTATTGGGATTGACGTTTGATATGAATGGAAATCTGATTCAGGATTTAAATGCAACAGAGCAATTGACTGCGAATTTCCTGACCCCAGAATTACCAGTTGTGATTGACTCTGACCAATCTACGGACATTCTTTCCTCAACACCAGTCCCCGAAGATTCTGTCCTCTCCAATCAAGAAACGCCAAGCATTTCACTAATACCACCAGAACCACGACTTTTGGTGATTGAAGAAACTCCAAATATCGCTTCAGACGCTACGGAGATAGAAGTACCTGAATCAGGAGAAGTTATTCCTGAAAAGTCACTAGTCATAAGACCAAACGTTCTAGAATTAGAAATTCCTAGTTTTGATGAAGCTCTAGCAACGTCTGAAAATTTTGACAGGGAAAAAATTCTCCCACTTGAAGATGTCTCTAATAATTGTGACCTAGAAGTTGGAAAATTCTCTGATCCATTTCAAAAACTGTTACATTGGCCAAGGTGTGATCTTTCAACAAAAAATAAAAAACGTGCAACTAATTCGATGAAAATTCCATCTGTGCTGACCAGCACTCAATGGCAATCGATTAAAAAAGCCAAAGAAAACGAAATACAGTCAAAGAAAGAAGCAATAGTTTTAAGAAGAAAAATTAAAATTGAAAAACAAGAGATTATGAAAGAAGAAAAAGAAAAAAAGCGTGTTCGAAAAGAAGAAGAAATACTTAGAAAGGAGCAAATAAAACTCGAGAAAGAGAAACAAAAAATCATAAAACAAGAACAAAAGATAAAAGAAATTGAAATTAAAAACAAAATAAAAGAAGAGTCATTATTGAAAAAAAAAGAAGCAGCTGAATTGAAAAGACAAATCGCTGAACTTCAAAAAAAAGAAGCTGAAATGAAAAATAATGATATTGACTGAATTAAATATTTTTATATATCTAATAGTTTTAATTGTATTAGTCAGCTATACCAAAATTGAAACATGCTGTGCCTTATTAAAGTTAATTTTTTATAAAAAAAACTACCTATTGTTTTTACTAAACGTTTGTCCTTATAATTTATTCTATTAATTTTTTTTCTATCTGATTCCGCGGTAATTGTCACACGGTAATTGTAACATCCACGGTAATTGTAGCGCGGTAATTGTCACAAGTCATTTTAAGGTCCACGGTAATACTAGCACTTACAATTTCTTTTCAAATGTTAATTATTTAATGAATTCAACATAAAATCATACTCTTAATTTTTTTCAAAGTTTAAAATAAGTTGATTATCGATAAGAAAAAAAAATTAAGACGATATTTTATAGTAAATCTTTAAAATATGCTTTTAAAGTTAGACGTTCACATCTAGCCGCGGTAATACCCACACTTACCCTATACAAAATGGAAAGATTAATATTTGTTTTGTTTAAATTTTATTCGAAATAATATAATATAAAAAATAACTCGCTATGCTGAAGTGTTACATCTCATTGTCGAGTTTTTGCCTTCTCTACAATAGGAAGGAATTTAACCTAATAAGTTAAATACTATAATGAATTACGTTGGTTAGACCCGACTGGTTTTATTTTTTCATTTTGAATTTTTCTTCTTTAGTTTTGATGCTTATAAACTTATATCCTATAGTGCCTCCTATAATGCTTTGCCAAAGTAGGCACTATTGTGCCTACTTTGGCATTGATACTTATAAGCCAAGGCCTAGCTGCTATAGTGGACGTCAACAGAATGATGGATGGAGACATTTGTAAAAAAAAGCTACTCACTGAAGTTATAAAACAGACATACAATAAAGTCAATCAGTAATGTCTGTTATTGTTGTACATATTTGCGTATATGCAATACGTAGAACATGTATTGCATATACGCAAATATAACTTTCCTATGAGGAAGGAGATAGTATTTTCTAAGCATGAATGATTAAATAAATAAAATATACTCACCCTTGCCAGCTAGACGTTTCTGTGAAAAAAAAAGTAAATAAGTTAGAATATTTTTATTAGAATTTTAACCTTGATATACTCATATAGTTTTTTTTTTAATTATTACAGGAAACGAGATGTTTTTAGTATTGTCGAAACTTCAAATATAATTACGTCATTTAGACTTATAATCGTTTTCATTGGTGAAACATAAACTATATGTAGCACTTAATACTTAAGGCAATTTAAACAAGAATGTTAGATGTTTAATAACATTACATACATAGCTTAATAAAAATGGATGTAGGATCATATCATCATCATCATCTCAGCCCATATACGTCCCACTGTTGGGCTCGGGCCTCCTCCACAATGGAAGGGTAATTGACATACTATACCACGCTGGTCAGACGTGTTGGTATAGGGTTTTATTTCGAGTTTTCCTTCTCTCGCATAGATGTTATATGCGTTTTATATCCCTTAGTCGTCTCGTACGATCACCCACGGGTAAGATAGGGGGTGGTGAATTGTATTCTTACTCCGTCACCACACGGAAAAGTAGGATCATATAGGTTGTCTTAATTGTTGTCGTAAGCATTGTAGATCCTTAGCCGAGGCCGCGAGTGACGTGACCGGGGATTAGTCCATCACCCGCAGAGAGACTGACCGCGCAACGGCGACTGATGTCCCTGGAAAGGGACGTCGAGATTCGAGGGTACTCCACAGGGTATTCCGTCGCGCCGACCACGGAGGACAAGAAACTCACAAAAAAACAGTTGATATAGCTTGTCTTTACTTTTTTAATATTGGTAAGAAGATAGTTATAAGGAGGTTAATAAATAAGTTACCACCTAATTATGATGTAATTATCCTATAGAGATTTTCGTTGTAGTGGCTTAAATAACAATCTAACGAATCGAGCGCTGTACGTTGAATTCCCAAGTAGGATAATTTTTTTTCAACACGTCTAGCATACAGCAGGCAGTGGTATAGGTGTCCCCCTTTTTTTTTTCACGCTGTTGAAATGCATGTAAATGCAGTGCGTAAGCACTATCCCCCGTCGGTTGAAAACAGACGGGGGAGTGTGTGTGGGACTCGCCGGCCACGGAAGTGACCGAAATACCCACTAAAAACACAGCGGCCCCTGCCGCGCTTTTACGAGGTGCCGGAGAGATCGACTGATGACATTCTATCCCCGACACCCCAACGCTTGCCTGTCTGACCACGTCCTGTCATCATTCAGGGCGGTGGATGGAGGAGCGCATAACGGCGTCTCCTCCTCCCTGGTTGCCGCCGGCGGAGCGAGTCTGCGGACGCAAGTGCCTCGCGTACCCGCTCCGCGGCCTCCTTCCTTGTCATGACAGCCTCATAGAAGGAGGCCATCGACGACCAACAGCTGTCGCTGCCGAGCATCTTAGAGATGATGGTCGACAACGACAGGTCCGCTGTTCCCATGTCCGTTGACAAGACGTGGCGCTGAGGGCCCCAGGCGGGGCATACTTCTAGTGTGTGGCGCGCATCGTCGATTAGCGCGCCACACTCATGGCATCCTGGGGCCTCTTCTCTTCCAATTTTGTGCAGATAGGTGTCCCCCTGGTATCCCTAAGGTCAATAAGCAGAGTAAACCAGCATAATTGGAACACAGTCCACTTATTTACGCAACATCTATCAGGACTCTTATAGATAAAATCTTACCCTTCCTAAAAGCACATCATCAATTTTGTCATTATTGCACATCTTTATGAGGCTGCACATGGTCTCAGGCGTGGTCTCCGACTGCAATACATGGAATATGTACTCGTGGAGGTCGCGCGTATTGTCAGCGCATGTTTGTTTGATATCAGGGTGCTGTATATCATCACAAGCCGAGGCGATCTTCGTCGACAGGTAGTCCTAGTAAAAAATATAATTTATGTTTAAAAGGTAAGAATATAAAAGATACAAGCTTTTATTCATCAGCATCGTCTTCAGCTCATATGCGCCCCACTACTGGCCTTGAGCCTACTCCACAATAAGAGGAAAATCGGCCTATAATGCTGGTCAGGTTGCTATAGGATTTTATATCGAGTTTTTCTATTTCTTGCATAGATGTTATATGCATATTATATCCCTTAGTCGTCTTTTACGACGCCCTCGGGCAAGGTATGAGGTAGTGAATACATATTCTTACCCCGTAGGAAGACGGAAGAGTATTTCTTCAATTAAAATGAATTAATAAATAAAGAAATATATATTTCCAAAATAAAAGTGTAACACATTCGCCCATATGTCCCATTATTGGTATCGGGTTTGCCTCACTGTGGGAGAGAAATTGACCCAAGTGCGATACCATGCTGGTCAGACATGTCGGTATAGGGTTTCGTTTCGAGTTTTCCTTCTCTTGCATAGATGTTGTATGCATTTTATATCCCTTAGTCGTTTTTTACGACATTTATGGACAAAAAAGGGGGTGGTGAATATTATTTTTACTCTTTCAGCACGTGGACCACAGTCGTCTTGCTGCTGCTAAAATATATATTGAAATTATTATAAATTGAGTCTCGCACATTGTATTGTCATCACGACTAAGAGAATTTACAAAAATTCAGCTCCTTCGAACATCGGGAAGTGTCTCAAATTTAACGTGCAACATTTTATTATAGACATACCCGGTGAGATGAAACTAAATAAAAACGTTTAATAAGTCGTTAGCGTCTTCCCTTCCCGTGACATAGAAACATAGCATTACTATAAGAGCATAGAATATGTAATAGCTCTTATATAGAGGAAGCCCATAAATTATAGTAGAAGTAAATGACTTATGTTTAAAAAGTGATTGATCGCAATCTGTAGCCAGATCCAGCTTGATAGCAAGGTTGAGTGCGACTCTTAAAAGCCATCACGCAATCTAATCATCGCCTTTTGGGCAAATAACTGGAACTTGAAAGATTTGATGTAATACGCATCCAAAATCGTTGTTGATACATTATTTTAGAACCCGGTAACTGGCGATCGATATTAAAGAATAAAGATTCTTTTTTAGATTTATACATAACAGCGTTTGTTGAGTCAGCTGTTTTTATATAATATTTATCTTGTGGGCAAATCACTGAAACTTGAAAGGTCTGAAGTATAACACATCCAAATTCTTTGCTGATACATTATATTAAAGCCCAGTAGGTAGCGATTGATTTCAAAGTTTTTTTATTTATACATAAAAGCGTTTGTAGGTTCAGCTGTTTTATATAATATTCTTTTTATACAAATACCCACCTCATTAATGAGCTCCTTAATATCCTTCAGTTGTCTGAATAAGCGAATGAACTTATTTGATATTCCGTTGGTTGATACCGTGTCATTACGTTTCTCCCAGAGCGTAGCGATGCAGTGGCCCACCGCACCGCAATCTGAACCTTGCCTGTTTGTAAAATATGAATCATAACGTGAATCATTCCATCAATAGGGAAGTGTAATTTTATAAACATCAACTTTGTGGGAAAAATATTGTTGTTAATACACCAATGCGTTATAAGTACAGATGGCGTAGTGGTTAAGATATCGATTTACCGTACCAGTGTGACGGGTTCGAATCCCACGCAGGATAATATTATGCGATTCACAAATTGTTGTTCTGATTCTGGATTTGTGTCCGTTAATTATATTTTTGTAAAGTCCCCCTAAAACTCCCCTTTGTGGGTACAATACTGTTGTTAATATACCAATGTGTTATAAGTATAAAGTGGCGGTCAAAACTTCGACACAAATATATACAATCAAATGTTATACAGGTAGCTGGCTAAAACTCTAGGGATCATGCTTAATGTGACGCTATTCTTTTATGTAAAACGGGACGCTTGAACAATGGGTCTGTTACCGAGTTGAGACCCCTCAGCGCTCACCCATAGTCCGGGCTAAGCTCTGAAAACCATCTGCAGCTAACAGATATACACACAAAAAAAATGGTTCTGTTACTTTTTGTCAGAATGGGGCACTTGCAGAAATAGGAGAAATAAGAAATAAAAAAAATTGCCGGGATAGCTAAAACTATGGAGTTAAAATGAAAAAATAAACAAGAATATGTCCCCATCAGTATAACAATATTTATTTTTATGCTGTTTGCTGTTTTTGTTTCGTTGGAGACAATGGAACAGACAAGGTGAAAATGGGACATATGGACAGGTTAAGCATGATTAATTTTTATTTCAGCCGATATAAAAGATATGCTGTGCCGACTCTAATATCTTGGACAACTATAAGTTAATAACCACGAGCTGATAAAAAGCAAGAAATAAAATTTATTTTTTTCTCCTTCACAGAGGTGACACATTTTAAAATGATTACGTAATATACTTATTTGTATAAAGTTTACTTATTATTTCTGATATAAGCAAGAACTTAAAATCTGACACCATTTAAGTGCACTTTTGTACCTCAACTTCAGTATATCTGCTATAATTGATGCCACAAATTATATATAAAATAATTTTGAAAATGTAAATGACAAAAGTAAATATATCATGATTATCCTCCTCCTCTTATCCCTATATCATGATTATCCACCTCCTCTTATCCCAATTACATGGCAATACAAGATGTACACGTCTTCCACCATAAATATTGCAATTTGGGCAGTAGTTTTATGCCTAGCTATCTGCCTGACATCAATCCTTGTTAATTTTTTTTTTAAAGGCAACATCCCAAATTAATGTAATAATCCTTGTATTGCAGTGAACTGTACAAACATATAATTAACGGACATAAATTACATTCAGCCTCAGAACAACAATTTGTGGAACGGACAAAGTGTTGTCATGCATGGTATTCGAACCTGCGACTATACCACCTGTACAATCTCTTAACCACTATGCCATCTGTTCAGTCACTGTTTAAGTATTTGGCATCAGATGGCATTGGTCCAAATTGATGTAAAGCTCTTGGTCACTCTTTACAAAACCCACAAGCAATGTAAGAGTTAGTAATATCAATAGCTACCACACAATGAAACAAAATTAAAAATAATAATGCCAAGCTTATTGTAAATACTCAATCGTCAATTCTAGGTTAATGAGCTAAAAATAAATAGTATGACCATTGTTGGCAGATAAGCGGTCTTGATTCTTATTATGTGTTAAGTATAAACATTATTAGCCATTATTATTATCGTTATGAGTTTGGGATTAATTTTTATTGTAATAATCGATTCTTGGCTATCCAATAGCACATTTTAGCACTAGTGAAAAATAAATAAAGCAAATACAACCAAAACTATTGCAAAAGGAACATTATATTAGATATTTTAAGAACAAATAAGGTTGTTGGAAAAAGAGAGAATGTCTGCTGAACCCAGAAATTATTCAGATGACCCGGTAACTTAACTGGTTAGCAGTAACATAACTGATCTTTTGTGCCCCCACCATGTTTTATGGAGTTACTATTGTTGCATCCTTGTTTATGGGCTGGTCTTCCAGTCTCATAATTTGGTAGTTTCTACCACACTGCAAAGGTCTGCGCCCTGTGCTTGGCATCGCCTTATTATATCTCTGATGTCCAGAGAATTTGGCATAGGGTTTTATTTTGAGATTTCCTACTCTGCTTACATCTCATAAAAGATTTTTATGATGACCACAGTTAAAGGAGTCTTTCCCATTGAGACAGAAATGATTATTCTAAGCCGACTGATTAAAAATATCATGAGTCTAAATGAAAATTGTAGAACAAAGACTCAATATTACTGATAGAATCTTAGGACCCTATCAGAAATATTGAGTCCTTGTTGTCTAATGAGATACACTTTAAAAAAGAGCACCTTGCACTAAGTTAATAATTCTAGTAATAGTCCGTTAATTTTAATGTTTGTGAAGTCCCTGACTTCACAAACATTAAAATTAACGGACTCAAATTACTTCCAGATTCAGAACTACAATTGGTGTATCAAAGTGCACGCTCGGTCATTATCTTAACCACTATGCTATCTGTACAGTAGAACTGGATTATAGTATAGATTATAGTGTAGTTCCCGTGGGAATACCGGGATAAAATATAGCCTAGTTTACTCCCTGATATTATAGCTTTCCATTGGTGAAAGAATTTTTGAAATCGGTCCAGCCGTTTTGTAGATTACCCGGAACAAACAGACAGACACAAAAAATTTTTAAACTGTGTTTTAGGCATAGGTGTCGTGCAAATAATCGTGTGAGCATGAAAAAAGCCTATTATTTTGACATTACAAACAGACACTCCAATTTTATTTATTGGTATAGACTAGCTACTTATAAAACTAGCTTATAATCTCCATTCAACAGTAGAAATTTTTTATAAAATAAATCATCATCATCATAGCCCACAAGTCCGGGCCTGTTGTTGTTGGGCTCGGGCCGCCTCCACAATGGGAGGGAATTTGACCTACTATACCACACTGGACAGACAAATTGGTATTAGGTTTTATTTCGAGTTTTCCTTCTAAAATAAATAAACAAATCTTTATAACCAATACTTACTTAATACTGTTACACCATACTGACGGTCCTTTATGACATTCTTTTGGCAATGCAGAGGATGAACCTGTTGACAAATTCTACATTTATAATCATGAACCAATTTAATATCATAATTACAAATATATTTAAACACAGTAAAAGCAACAAGTCATTGGAGGTCAAACAATGTTTATCATTGTAAACTAAACACAAGTGGACACAGATAAGGTTGAACAAAAGCTTTATACTACCAATAGAAGTTACTAGAGAAATTAAATTTTAATTAGGGTAATAATAATACTACAAATTTAGCATTAAACTGCAATTTGTATAGTTCTAGACTACAAATTTAGCATTAAACTGCAATTTGTATAGTTCTTGTTTGTTTCTTAATCTATACAAATAAATAAAATTGAAGTGTCTATTTGTAATATCAAAATCCTAGGCTTTTTTTTATGCTCACACATGGTTATTTGCACAACACCTATGCCTAAAATACATTTAAAAAATTTTTGTTTGTCTGTTTGATGTAATCTTCAAAATGTCTGGACTGATTTTGATAATATTTGACTACCAGGTAGATGTCTATATATAAAGAGTAACTTAGGCCATATTTTAAACCGGTATTCCCACGGGAACGGCAACTATGTGAGTAAAGCAAAAAAACCGAAGTGAAGCGAGGGCAGGTTGCTAATATCTAATAAAATTAAGTATTAAAAATGAATAATGAATGACATTTTTTTTAAATAAAACAAATTTAAAATGTACTTCGTCATTTATACTTGGACTGTATACAGTGACTACAATAACTGATACACAAAGGGAGCACTGATAAAAAGAAATTTGATCACAAATATACAATTTCAATAACATTTATGATTCATTAGCTACTGTAGATCTTTGTACCACGTATTATTTTATTTAAAAATAAAAAATGGCAATTTTATTATTCAATAATTTACAAAAAAATAAAATAACATTAATACAATCAGTCCTAACTTCGACCTTAATAGTTACATAAAAATAATAAAACGTCTCGTAATACTAGGAAATGGTCTAACTAAAATGAGTAGCACAATTACCACATCTACCCTATGTAATTGTAAGTCGCCATTATTAGAAAAACCTATTTATTTGATGCTACACACGCACTTACTGTGATATGATATAAGTAATATTACCGCCTTCTAAAAATTACAAGGACAACGTAATTGCATGAATACAGCGTAAAAAAATATTATTGTATACTTACTTGCACAACAAAAGAGTGCTATTAGACAAACAAAATAATTGTTTGTCATTTTGAAGCCTCTGCTTCCTATACCTGGGTTAAAAATCTATGATTGAAATTCTAAGAAAATAAAATTATTATCACTCCGTAATTTATTGCGTACTAGAATGAATCAATGAAAATCAAAATAACAATCGACAAGTCATCCAAAACGATCACTTCCAGTTCCACTGACAAGAGTGACAAGATGAAGACAAGACAAGCTCATAGTGTTGTATAAGTATTCCGTATGATATCGATAGGCAAGCTCGATATTTCGAATTATCTAATAGCGATCTAAATTGATTGATAACAAACGTTTCAGTAGTATCCAAAATATTAAGAGTGTATTTTAGCAGGTGAAATATTATACGCAAAGGTTAACTCGTTAATCCGTTAATCGTTAATTAACGAAGTTAACAATCTGCTTAACGGATTAACTTTTAAGTTAACTTTAAAAAATGTTAACGCTCGTGTTAACTTCCGTTAACTTTAGTCCGTTATATTGGTTGTTTGTTGACACGCTGTCATTTTGTTTATTAGAATTACGCGTCATGCCACGCTCGTAAGTTTCATGACGCCTACGCCGTGCCGTGCAAGTTCCTGGCGGTGAAGGAATTCTTGCCTCGTACAATCCGCTCCCTCTTGCCGTGACATAACTGCCATACGTAAGACGGCGACCGCGTCACAGTTTCTGACGCCGTTGAGCATCACCCAAGCGATAATCGGCAGCTTCAGGTCAACACCGAAACTTATGGGGAGTTCAAGGTGCTACAGCGCCTAGCATGCTCTGCCACGCGGCACACAATTCGAGCATGTGCTGCACCGTGTTCTCGTCGAAATCGCAGTGGTGGCAGGATGGTGTGCTCTCCTTCCTTAAGACCGCATGCAAGTACTTGGCGAAGTTACCATGCTTCGCAACCCGTACCGCCGACCCAACCACTCCAGCAGCACCGGCCGGAAGGCCTCGAAGGTCCGAACACCGTACCGAGGTCTTTCGAACTGGACTGCCCAACAGACAGTGACGTCGCGGCGGGTGTCAGTCTGGCGACCGTCTTGCTAAACGAGACTAAGTATAAGCAGTTAATTATGCAAGGTTTCCATTTTATTATTAAAATATATATGTATTACTAAAATTTCATTTGTAAGCTAACTTCTTAGCTCTGGTAGATTTTACGTAAGTGAAGGCATTAGCTTCTCCTGTATTTTTTACTACAAAATACCGGTTATACCGTTAATATTGATAAATGGGATCGAAATGCAGTATAAAACCGATACTATGTTGCGATACAATATTTGAAAACTGTCGATATTTTTGTGTTATCATCCATATCAAATCAAACTAGTCCACAGTAGGACTATTGATACCCTTTAAAATATCGGATAATATAAATAAAACTATTTTTACGGACTCTATCACGTTTGTATTTGATTAATGAGTGCCCGTCGTCTCGTACACTTCTACATGGACTATGATATGGTCATGAACTCTGTAAAGTATTCGAAATGTCGAGCAATCAAAAAACGCGACAAAATCCGTAAAAATAGTTTTATTTATAAGCGATATTTTTTTTTGATATAACTTCGATATTGATATATTTTAAAAATATCGATATTTCAGTTTATCGATATTTTATCAACGTCCTAGTCCACAGATTGATATCGTCCTGCACAGTTACTACAATGGCAATCTTTAGCAGAAAATTATAAATATACTATGCGTCATTTTGACTAATGTACAAATGTAACAATTTTCGATAAAAACATGATTTTTGGAATTAAGATAATAACAGAATATATTATGTATTTCAGTTTTGTTACAATTTATATACATGTTAACATCCGCGAGACTCAGTTAATATAGTTCTTATAAGTCGCTAAGTGTCCGTAATTCTTCTACTCCATAATAGAGGGCGTATAAAATGTTTTTATTTCATTGTTGCCAATAGATGGCAATGTAAGTAAAACCTTGACGACACTGTCATTGTGTAAAATGCGATGGAAACAATTTTAAAGACGTTACTTATTTAGGTATATAAATTTAGTGTCGTTCTAATTTTTAATAAAATTCAACAGCATCATTTTAAATACGTCCTACTCTTAGACCCACCTCATAAGTAGGAAGGAAATTGACCTACTATCTATACCACGCTGGTCATACGAGTTGTTTGGTGGATATCATTTAGAGTTTTCTTCTCTTGCACTGTTGTTATCTGTATATTATATCCCTTAGTTTCTTAACACCCACGGGTAAGAAACGGGATGGTGAATTATATTTATTTTTAGTCCATCACTACACAAGAGTTGCTGGGTATACCTAATTAAATTCAATATAAGCTAAATTTGCAATATCTAGGTTTATGACAGGGTAAGAGTGGTAGGACCACACTGTCGCCAGTTGTCTGTCTACAGCCGCGGGCCGGTCCATCCGGGGTAGTACCACACTCTCGCAGAAAATCGACGTCTGAGTAGTAGCAGTTTGTTACTGCGCTTCGTTCGGTGAGCGAGAGAGCTGGAAGCCCAGCTTTCTGAGGGTGTTTGTGTGTGGGGGGTTTTGGTAGTGCCCTTGGTATCACCGAGCCTCAATGCACGCATTCGCGCTCCCTTCACTTTCTTCGCGGTAGGCAGCGACCCTGTAAAGGTCCATGAGCGGCAGCAACACTTACCATCAGGTGTACTGCTTGCTCGTTCGCCACCGTTTGCAATAAAAAAAAGGGTAAGTTTATATTTTATACTTCAGAAGAAGAGAAAATAATAGATGAGCTGGCTTTTGGACAACTATCTGGCACTATCTGTCGTATCTTAGTAGGTAGGTAAGTACATGGGTATGGATAGGTATCCTTTGATAATTTGAAACACATACATTACCCTCCCTTCCAAGTAGTCTTTGGTCAAGGCCAATTTTCAAAACTTCGAACACAGATAGTAGTATTCAACTTCGCTGTCGCTTCTGAAATTTATATATCTGGGCTATTTCATGATTTAATAATTTAAAACTTAAATTATTAAGTCTTATTTGTTATTTAACAAGAGATAATAAGTAGATACTTAATTAACGACTTATTTATCAAGTGTAGGTATTTAGCGTACCAAATTCTTAAAAGATATAAGTTGAACGTTGACTTTCTTCGCAATACGAAAGGGATTGCTACTACACTGTGGCAAGATAATTCAGAATTTTACGTCAAGACTTCCTTCTTTACTGTTTATTTAGGAAATCTAGTCAATTGATACTCGCAAGCATGGAAGGATTTTTACACTTACTAGGTACTATTTATTTATTTCAGCGTGTAATAAGATTCAATTTACTGTAATTGACTTTGATAAACCACTAATGAAGTATTTGTTGCTATGCTCTTTCCGTAATAAAAACTAATCTTACAAAGTCGAATACCGCGTAATCTGTTTCTCGAATCGGCCAAGAATATCAAGTAACTACCTACACAGTACAAATAATCAAACCCAATAAGACCTCTATAGAATGAGGACGAAACAAAATTGGTAATTCCATTTTCCAGGTTGGTTTTTCGAGACACAATTAGGACATTTTGTTGGACTCCGGGCCGTGTAATAAAATTAAGGAGACGCCCCGGTCGGACGGTCGCGGTAAGTCGATGTCTTCGGTGGACATAAAACAAATCCGCCCGAGCCGGCCCGTGAGGACTTCGAACTAGGTTACCCATGGAGACTTCAATGTTATTATATTTATTTTTCACAATTGCAGTTTTTTTTTGTGGTATCATATACTGTAGGCATAGGTATAAAACCTCGTTTTACCTAAATTTTTGTCTGGGTAATTAATAAAATTGTATCCTGAGCGTTCATTATATGCACTTAAGTCTTTGGATTCGAATTAGATTATTGTCTATTTAGACTCTATATTCTCTCTCTTTATTAGATAAAAACCTCTTTTACAAAACTACAATTACCATCAGCATACAGCTTATAGCTGTCCACTACTGGGCATAAGATTCCCACACATATTTGAATGATATCAATGGGATAGTGCGGTAACAGCCACGCTTGGTAGGCGGGTTGGAGATCATTGTGAGATGTTATAATTTCGTAGGAGAGAGCTGCTGCTCACTATTCTAGAGAGACACCCGATTTTGCAACTTCCACGGCCAAGTAAAGGATGGCAACAATGGTATAGTATTATCACTCTTTGTGGGGAGGACTTTATCCAACAGGGGACTGATGCTGAAAAAAGCACAGATAGTTAGGTCTTCTGTCATAATAAGTCGCAGCATATTACAACACAATATTAATGGCTTATTTCAGTAATATAATTTCAGGACTTGAATCCTGAATAAAACAATTTTTATGGATTTTATCGCATCTGTATTGTGACCATAAACGTTGAAAATTGTTCAAAACTTCGGGCGATTAAAATCGAATACGAACGTGATGATGTAAATTAATTTTATTTCAAATATGAGATATTGGCGTAAACATCGGAAATCAACAAATTCCAGTAATAGGTAATATGCGATATAGAATTGTAGTAGGTATCCATATATTGAAAATATATAAATAAGTAGTATATAAAGCACATTGCTTCTCGAGCTTCCCTTTTTGGATGATTAAGACGTTTTAATATTGGTAAACAATATAAATAATACAAATGGATCAAAACTAAAATATTTTAGCATCGAAAAATGAGCATTAATTTTTTTAGTTCTCACAACGACTCCATGGTATTCATCACGTGCGCGCTGTTCACATATTCTGAATAACACTTCAATGGCGCGTCCTAACGCACTACCCGCTGGCCATAGTCTATGCTGTTCATACCACGTGACACGACTCCACATAACAGAACACTTTGTTTGTGTATCAAATCGAGTAACAAGGTGAATTTGTAAATGGACGGGACGTGGTTATGTGCTGTTTAGCTTTCAGTATTATAAGCGGATCTTCACTACATACCTATTTATATTTGTGTCAAACGGTATTCTGTAAAATAGACTTGCTGGTTTACAACACTATATACCAATGTCATATACCTATATATTTTTTTAATTATTAAAGGCATTGCAGCGCATTTTTTTTTTGTGTGACTAATTATTAGCTGTAGGTGACTGTGATAACTTTACCCGGGCTGTTAGGTGAGCGCTAAGGGCTCTAAAACCGAGATTGAGGCGTAGGATTTGTAGTTAACTATTATAGTAATGGTTCTCCCTGACGTCAAGAATTTAATTTGTTATTACCTCTTTGTTGTGTGGAAGCGGCTATAAATACTACCAAACCTTAAATTGCTCGTGGGTGTCGTATAAGACTACTAAGAGCTTTATAGCGACCTGGGATAAATATTTCTGGTGCTGTCTTATTAAAAATTATATACTCAAGGAGGGATGATGTCAGGCATGCAACTTTTGTTAATAATTTTTGCAATACCTACCTACTAGTACAATGTAGGTACAACTAAAGATGAGTAGGTAAATATTGAGGTGACAGCAACTAATTAGGATAAGAGCAGAATGATGATGTTACCCTTACCTCTGACTTTACTGCCCAGTTTGGGTTTAGGAGGGGTCGTTCGACGATCGCGGCTCTGTTGCGCCTGAGGGCCGTGGCGATTGAGGCCGCCACCGGTGGGGGAGTGCTGTTGGCGGTGTCCCTAGACATCGCCAACGCATTCAATAGTCTGCCATTCAGCTGCATCAGGGAGGCGCTCCGGTATCACGGAGTGCCAGCTTACCTGAGGCGGCTAGTGGCAGACTATTTGGTGGGGCGCAGCGTCCTCTGTACCAACCGAGCTGGGGACGTTGTGCGAACGCCCATGACGTGCGGTGTCCCACAGGGGTCGGTCCTCGGACCCACCCTGTGGAACATCGGCTACGACTGGGCGTTGCGGGGGAGCCTCCCGCCCGGGCTGGGCGTGATTTGTTACGCCGACGACACGCTCGTCACAGCCCGCGGTGGGACGCTAGAAGAGGCGGTAAGCCTGGCGACCTATGGCACCGAAGAGGTCGTCAGGCGGATCGAGGCGCTGGGGTTGAGGGTCGCCCTGGACAAGACGGAGGCCCTCTTGTTCCATGGGCGCCTTATGAGCCCTCCCATCGGCGCCTCGATCACCGTCCGATCGGTTGACATCAGCATCCGGGCCCATATGAGGTACTTGGGCCTGGTGCTCGACGGGCAATGGTGGTTCCAGGAGCATTTCCGCAGGCTCGCTCCGCGGCTCGTCGGCGCGGCGTCCGCCCTATCGTGGCTTATGCCGAACGTGGGCGGACCGAGCGCTACGTGCCGACGGCTGTACACGGGGGTCATCCGGTCGATGGCCCTGTACGGCGCACCGGTGTGGGCGGGGTCCTTGACCGTCCGACTTAGGGCCCTTCTGTGGCGACCACAGAGGGTCATGGCGGTCAGGGCCATCCGCGGATACCGCACGGTTGCGACGGAGGCAGCGTGCCTATTGGCCGGGACTCCCCCGTGGGACCTGGAGGCGGAAATGCTCGCCGAGTTGTATCGGCGGGTGTCGGGGGTGCGCGGGGAGGGCGGTGTGATCTCGTTAAGGGATCTCACCGCCTGGCGCGTCGACGCCCGCCGAGACGTCATTGCCCGTTGGGCAGTCCGGCTGGAGAGGCCTCGGTTCGGGGTGCGAACCGTGGAGGCCTTCCGGCCGGTGCTGATGCAGTGGTTGGAAAGGCGGCACGGGGTGCTCTCCTTCCGACTAGTGCAGGTGTTGACGGGGCACGGGAGCTTCGCCAAATACCTGCACAGGGTCGTAAGGAGGGAGAGTACACCGTCCTGCCACCACTGCGATTGCGACGAGGACACGGCGCGCCACACGCTCGAGGCCTGCGCGGCTTGGGCAGTGCAGCGCCGTGAACTCGTCGCAATCATCGGTGCCGACCTGACGCTGCCGGCCATCGCTAGGGCGATGGTCGACAGCGTCGGGAACTGGGACGCGGTCGCAGCCTTCTGCGAGACAGTGATCTCGCAGAAGGAGGCGGCGGATCGTCTGCGCGTGGAGCGCAGCCTCGATGAGGAGATCCGCCGCCGGCGACTGGGGCGGCGCAGGCGCAACTATCTGCGCCTCATGCCGCCCTAGCCGAGGCCGCGGGTGACGTGACCGGGGATTAGTCCGTCACCCGCCGAGAGGCCGACCGCGTGAGGAAAGACCGACGTCCTCCTCGAGGGGGGGACGTCGGTCGATGGGAGGGTACCCCGCGTAGGGGGTATTCCGTCGGGCCGACCACTGACGACAAGTAAACCTGCTCCGGTGGTCGGCCCAATGACGAAGGCGAGGTGGTTTTCGGGTGGGCTGCGGGAGTTGCGTGCTTAAGCCCCTCTGTCGCCCCGGACGGAGTGGTGCGGAGGCGCGCCGACCGCGACCCACCCAAAAAAAAAAAAAAACCTCTGACTTTAAAAACTTAATGAACAGCAGCACTCGTAGAATAAGTAAAATTGAAAATTTTAATTAACCCCCGACACAAACTAAAATAATAAAAAAAATGTAATACGTTCTCTTCAACAGGCATTATCAATTAATTGTCATTTAACGATTATACTGGTACGTCTGAAGCACTTAATCAAGTAGTCATACGCTATTAAATCATTTTGGAAAAGAGCTGATACTCGTACACTGCTGGACCGATATTAACCAAACTTAACTAAGAACCACCGCTAGGAAACTGACATACAAATGGAAAAAAAACATCGAAATCGGTCCATCCGTTTGAGAGCTACAATGCCATAGACAGACCGACACACATACATACAGACATACATCGACGTTAAAATTATAACAAACCTCTTTTTGCGTCGGGGGTTAAAAAAGAACTATTCTACTATACTATAGCTCCAATTTTTATCTTTAAAAAGTGTATCAAACTTGTTGATTATAGCGTTATCAAACTAGGGAAGGCGTTAGTCTAATTATGGACCATGATAAGCTGAGAGATGCATGGACTAACTACTTACTATGGTAATGCTACTTATTTATCCATCGTCATCATACAGCCTTTTGACATCCTCTATTGGACGTTAGCCTTCCTCATACGTTAGCCTTTGCCGTCCGCATTCAACGAGTCTTAGCAAACTTTACTAAGAACACTTGGTGATCGTACACGATTGCCCCTCGAGAACCTTTCTTCCCAAGCGGTTATTGGTTCGTCATGCGATGTGGCCCATCCATTGCTTTTATATTTCTGTTTGACAAACGAGCAAACAGCACATCTGATGATAAATGATAATGCCGCTCATAGACCTTTACTAGGCCGCTACCTACCGTGAAGAAAGTGAAGGGAGTAAGAAGGCGTGCAATGAGGTTCGGTGATAATAAAGGATCACCAATACCCAATACACGCAAGCACCCTCAGAAAGTTTGGTTACCGGCTCTTTCGCTCACTGTACGAAGTGCAATATCAAATTGCTACAGTACATAGGTATGCTTATACCTATGTACTTATACATCTCTGCCCATAAGTCCTACTGTTGGGCTCGGGGCCTCTTCCACTCTAAGAGGAAAATTGATCTGTCCAGACATGTTGATGTAGGGTTTTCTATCTCACCCTATATATATCCCACGGTTGGGCTCAGGCCTCCTTCTTAATGAGATGGGAATTGACCTACCATTCCACGCTGGTTAAACGTGTTGGGATGGGGTTTGGTTTCGAGTGTTCCTTCTCTTGCATAGATATTATGTTATATGCTTAGGTATTATATCCCTTAGTCGTCTTTTACAACATTCACGTGCAATGGTGAATGGTATTCTTACTCCGTCATCAGACAAAATTGCAAATAGTTTAAGAGAGATTATAAAATAACAACGAATAAAAAGTGCCATTTTCAGTTATTTGTTTCACATTCGTTGCCCGCTTAGACAGAAGTGTCCGTTCACAAAGCACCTGTAGTCTACAAAATATAGCATAAGAGCTAAAGCGAGTAGAGTCGCGAAGTTGGCCGCAGTTAGGAAAGATTTGTCGCGAGTCCGCCGGCTAATGCCGGTATACTCGTGCTCTTGTAAGTAAAAATTATGATTATCGCCCGGCGCGAGTAGAGCCCTTGATCCCTAACTAACGGCTTGAGACGCGAGACTTTCCTTTTCTTCTTAACTATAACTCTTTTTTATTGCCTCCACGGTGGTTGCAGCGCTGCGGCTACTGGATTACGAACTGACCTAACTGATCGCCGAACTAACTACTACTGAACGTACATTATTTACAAATCGAGATATCGCTACGATAGAGCTTTGTTTGTGAGGCAAGGTAACAGAATATATTGTGAATTTCGATAAGAATCGGCTTTGTATTATGTGATTTTAAGTTCTTTGTAGTGTTTGAATGGAAGTTAAGGAATAATTGTTATTATAAAATTGCTATTATAAATTCGACTGCACAGATGGCGTAGTGGTTAAGGTACCTACAGTGCCAATGTGGGTTCGAATCCCGCGCAGGACAACACTTTGTACGATGCACAAATTGTTGTTTAGAGTTTCAATGTAATTAATTTGCGTCCGTTTATTATTTGTTTTAAAGTTATCCATAATACAAAGATTATATCTTTAGTGTAGGGTACTTATTGTCTTTTAAAAAAGTGATATTAAGTTTGTTGATAGATATACTTCCTTTATTGTGATAATTTGTTTTCAGATTCGCATTTTATAGATTTTTTTCACGTGTCTTGTTAATAAATCTATATCTTTTTTTTTTTTTTTTTTTTTTTTTGGGTGGGTCGCGGTCGGCGCGCCTCCGCACCACTCCGTCCGGGGCGACAGAGGGGCTTAAGCACGCAACTCCCGCAACCCACCCGAAAACCACCTCGCCTTCGTCATTGGGCCGACCACCGGAGCAGGTTTACTTGTCGTCAGTGGTCGGCCCGACGGAATACCCCCTACGCGGGGTACCCTCCCGTCGACCGACGTCCCCCCCTCGGGGAGGACGTCGGTCTTTCCTCACGCGGTCGGCCTCTCGGCGGGTGACGGACTAATCCCCGGTCACGTCACCCGCGGCCTCGGCTAGGGCGGCATGAGGCGCAGATAATTGCGCCTGCGCCGCCCCAGTCGCCGGCGGCGGATCTCCTCATCGAGGCTGCGCTCCACGCGCAGACGATCCGCCGCCTCCTTCTGCGAGATCACTGTCTCGCAGAAGGCTGCGACCGCGTCCCAGTTCCTGACGCTGTCGACCATCGCCCTAGCGATGGCCGGCAGCGTCAGGTCGGCACCGATGATTGCGACGAGTTCACGGCGCTGCACTGCCCAAGCCGCGCAGGCCTCGAGCGTGTGGCGCGCCGTGTCCTCGTCGCAATCGCAGTGGTGGCAGGACGGTGTACTCTCCCTCCTCACGACCCTGTGCAGGTATTTGGCGAAGCTCCCGTGCCCCGTCAACACCTGCACTAGTCGGAAGGAGAGCACCCCGTGTCGCCTCTCCAACCACTGCATCAGCACCGGCCGGAAGGCCTCCACGGTTCGCACCCCGAACCGAGGCCTCTCCAGCCGGACTGCCCAACGGGCAATGACGTCTCGGCGGGCGTCGACGCGCCAGGCGGTGAGATCCCTTAACGAGATCACACCGCCCTCCCCGCGCACCCCCGACACCCGCCGATACAACTCGGCGAGCATTTCCGCCTCCAGGTCCCACGGGGGAGTCCCGGCCAATAGGCACGCTGCCTCCGTCGCAACCGTGCGGTATCCGCGGATGGCCCTGACCGCCATGACCCTCTGTGGTCGCCACAGAAGGGCCCTAAGTCGGACGGTCAAGGACCCCGCCCACACCGGTGCGCCGTACAGGGCCATCGACCGGATGACCCCCGTGTACAGCCGTCGGCACGTAGCGCTCGGTCCGCCCACGTTCGGCATTAGCCACGATAGGGCGGACGCCGCGCCGACGAGCCGCGGAGCGAGCCTGCGGAAATGCTCCCGGAACCACCATTGCCCGTCGAGCACCAGGCCCAAGTACCTCATATGGGCCCGGATGCTGATGTCAACCGATCGGACGGTGATCGAGACGCCGATGGGAGGGCTCATAAGGCGCCCATGGAACAAGAGGGCCTCCGTCTTGTCCAGGGCGACCCTCAACCCCAGCGCCTCGATCCGCCTGACGACCTCTTCAGTGCCATAGGTCGCCAGGCTTACCGCCTCTTCTAGCGTCCCACCGCGGGCTGTGACGAGCGTGTCGTCGGCGTAACAAATCACGCCCAGCCCGGGCGGGAGGCTCCCCCGCAACGCCCAGTCGTAGCCGATGTTCCACAGGGTGGGTCCGAGGACCGACCCCTGTGGGACACCGCACGTCATGGGCGTTCGCACAACGTCCCCTGCTCGGTTGGTACGGAGGACGCTGCGCCCCACCAAATAGTCTGCCACTAGCCGCCTCAGGTAAGCTGGCACTCCGTGATACCGGAGCGCCTCCCTGATGCAGCTGAATGGCAGACTATTGAATGCGTTGGCGATGTCTAGGGACACCGCCAACAGCACTCCCCCACCGGTGACGGCCTCAGTCGCCACGGCCCTCAGGCGCAACAGAGCCGCGATCGTCGAACGACCCCTCCTAAACCCAAACTGGGCGTCCGACAGATCGGGCCCCGTGCCGACGAGGTGCCGCTCGATGCGGGCAGCTACCACCCTCTCCAGTAGCTTGCCCGTGTCATCGAGCAGCACGATAGGCCTGTAGGCCGAAGGCGACCCCGGAGACCGTCCCGGCTTCGGCAGGAGCACCAGCCTTCCCTCCTTCCAGCACCCAGGGAACCGTCCGGACGCTAAACACGCGTCGAACAGCTCCCTGAGGCGGGGACCCAGGTGGTCGAGGACCAGGCCCAACACGCGGTTTGGAACACCGTCGGGCCCGGGGGCGGTGGACTTTGCGCACATGCGCGCCACCGCCACTCCCATCTCGGGTTCCGTGATGGGCGGAACACTGTCGTCGTCGGCCTCCCGGTCAGTGTCTGGCGGAGCCATGACCGGGGGCGTGTGTTCCGCCCGCCGCGGGAACAGGTCCTCGACGACCCGGGTGAGAAGGCTGGGCTGGAGAGTCTCGGTGAGGGGAAGGCCCCGCGCGCGGAGCTTATTCAGCACCGCGCGATAGGGGCGTCCCCAGGGGTCACGATCGAGACCGTCCAGCATCTCCTGCCGACTGACGTCCTTGGCGGAGCGGACGGCCAGCCTGAAGGCCGACCGCGCATTGCGGTAGCCCTCATACAGCAAGGCCTCCCGCTCCGCGTCGCGTTGCCGCCGCCGGCTGCGGGTGTAGGCCCTCCGGGCGCGAATGCACGCGGCCCGGAGATCCGCCAGCTCCCGGGACCACCAGTGGACCGCCCTCCTCGGGGGCGGACGCCGTACCCGGGGCATGGCCGCATCGCAGATCTGCGTCAACGCACTGCGGATGCGGCCAGCCTCGGCGTCCACCCCGTCCGACTGGTTGGCAGAGGACAGCCACGAGTAAACGATGGCTGTCTCCGCCAGCTGGTCCCGGTCTAAGCGACCCACAGCCCATCGCGGGAACGCAGGACGTCCATCCGCCCCGTGACCCCTGCTGGGCGTCGGGATTACCGGGGAGACCTCCATCCGGATATACCGGTGGTCCGACAAGGTCTCCACCTCCTCCACGACGCGCCAGCTCCCCACGCGTGCGGCGACCTCGGGGCTAGCGAACGAAAGGTCCACTATCGACCCGCCCCGTTGTCGCACGCACGTATGCACCGAGCCCCTGTTCAGCAAACAGAGGCCCAGTGCCGCCGCCCACTCCTCGATCGCCCGTCCTCGGTCGTTCGTCCGGGGAGACCCCCACGCCACGGACTTGGCGTTGAAGTCCCCCAAGACGAAGACCTGGCGCGATGCCATTCGCCGTAACGAGGCCTCCATGATGGTGAGGGAGGCCTCGAAATCGGTCACACTCCAGTTAGGGGAGAGATAGACTCCGAGGAGCGTAATCTCCCCCCAGTCCGCCGCGACGTATCCGACGCCCCTGTCCCTAAGGGTCAGAGGCGACGAAGGCCACGACGTGGAGGCGACGATTGCCACGGTGCCATCGGTGCTACCCAACCAGTTAGGCCGGTCGGGCACCACGTACGGCTCCGCGGCTACGGCTACTCCTATCAACCACTCCGCCATGGCTTGCAGGAACACGTCCTGCGCACCGGCGGTGTGGTTGAGGTTGGCCTGGAGGAGACGAATGGATACGGGGTCCATTAACGGTCCGTATCCATCGTCACCTCCTCCGCGCTGACGGGCGATCGGGCCGCGCTCGGAGCGGGGACTGGCCCGGTCGATGGGCCGTCCCGCCCCTTCGGGGCCGATGCCGGGGGTCTGCAGTCCCCAGAGCCCATGCGGTGTTTGGCAGGCCTATTGCCTGCCGCACACGCGGGGCAGTGGGGCACCGCAGAGCACGATGCCGCCTGGTGTCCGGTCTGACCGCAACGGAAACATAGCCCGCTGCAGTCAAAGCAGTTTTTGCATGTCGGTCGGGTATGCCCGACCGCCATGCATTTGTAACACCTCGCGGGCCGGGGCTCTAGCACGGTTACCCGCGCCGAGCTCCAGCCCACGAGGAGCCTGCCTGAGTCGGCCAATTGCTTGACCGACTCCACCGGACACTGCACCCAGGCAGCACCGACGCCGCCCGGACCAGTGCGAATGGTGCCAATCCGGACGGTGTCCGAGGCACATCCGGTACGCGCCATAATGGCCTCCCGGACGTCCTCCACCGTCACGGAATCGTCCAAGCCCGTCAGGCGCATCTCTGCGCACTTGACAGGTCTGGCGATTCGGACACCATCCTCCGGCCCGAACAGCCCCCTCAACATCGTGGCCAAACTATCGGCCGTCTTCGCGCCCTCGGCCCCAGGGAACTCGAGTATTCGAGCCCCTGTCCGGGCCTTGCGGGTCCTCGCCTCGACGCCCCCGATACCGGAGACGTCCAGCTCCCGCCGGGCGCGTTTTAGGACGGCCTCATAGTTGAGGCCCCTCTCAGCCGCCTCAGGCAGCACGGTGATGACCACCGCGGCCGTCTTCGGCGACTTGAGGCCCCTGCGCGACCTTTTCTTCCCCTTTCTGCCGGCTCCCGCCTGGGGAGCGGCGGCCACGGCGGCACTCTTGGCCGCCGCTCTCCGCTTCTGGCCGCGTGCCTTCCTGCTCCGCTCAGCCACCTGCCAGCCCTGTTCGAGCCTGGCAGCAGCGCTGAGCGCAGCAGGAGCGTTCGCGGGTGCGCTGGCCGGCGCCTGCGGTGCAGCCGCTGGCGCCGGCCGCGGCCCGGCCTTGGCGGGAGCCGGCACCTTGCCGGCCTTCTTGGCCCCCTTGGGCCCGGCCGCGGCCGCAGCGTAGCTCACCACGCGGCCACCCTGACAGGGCAGCGGGGTGGGAGCTGACGCTTGCGGCCGTCTCGCCTTGTCCGCGGCGAGCGGCGGTCGGAGGGGCGGCTCAGGCGGGAGCCTGGCCGCTACGGCGGCGATACGCGCATCCACCATCACCCCTACTCGGGCTAGGATCACGCGTACCGCCGACTCCGACACGCCGTGCACCTCGTCGGGCGGCGGCTCCTCCCCCCTCCGAGGTCTGCCGCGGCCACGAGCCGGCGGAGGGACCACGACGAGGGGAGGAAGCGCCGAAGCCGCGACGGGTGCAGCTGGCGCAGCAGCCGCGACGGGCGCAGCCGGCGCCACGGGCGCAGACGACGGGCCCGCCCTCCCCGGCGCAGCCCGTTTCGGTGGCGAGGCCGGCACAGGCGGCGCGGCCGGCGCCAGGCGCGCGAACTGGGCCCGCAGGTCGGCCATCTCCTTGGCCAACCCGCGGTTCTCCCGTCGCACCGCCGATAGCTCCGTCTCCAGCTTGCGGTTGCGTTCCCGCAAGCCGGAGACCTCCTCACTAAGGCGGGCGTTCGCGGCCTGGAGGGCTGCCACCTCGCCACCGTGGCCGGCCGGACCCGGTGTCCCCGGCCACGCCGCCACCACCGATCCTCGGCCTCTGCGCCCCCGGCGCATGGTCGGGACCTTGGGAGGAGGCATGGTGATGGAACTCCCCTCCGAGTCGGTGTTGGAGCGGCCACCCTCTTGCAGGGGGCGCTTCCAGGGTCTCGGGGGGAGGGCCTCCTCCCTCTTCCTCGCACTTGGGGCTGGAGCTGGCGCCTTTGCAGCCCCCTCCGTCCTCTTCCTCGGCGACGACGACGACGACGGCGACGACGGCAACGACGACGGCCTAACTGCACCCTCAACTGACGGCGCGCCTATCAACTGTCTACCTGCGGCGCATCCACCGCCCTCGTCCCTACTCCGGCCGACTAGCACCCGAGGGGTGCTGCTCTCCTCGGCGGACGGCTCTGCGGCACTTCCGCCCACGTCCGTCAGCTCCATCTCCGATGCCTCGGATGGCCCTGCGGCACTGCCGCCCTCATCCTGCGACGGCTCTGCGGCAATGCCGCCCTCATCGCTCGACAGCTCGGAGCTTTCGCCCGCTAACCTTACGCACGGCTCTGCGGCAATGCCGCCCTCGTGCTCGGACCCGCTGCTGCTGCCGCTCTCCTCACGCGGCGGCCCTGCAGTGGTCTCCATCCTCTCCTCCGACGGCTGGGCAGCAACGCCATCCCCGTCCCGCGACGGCCCTGCAGCAGCAATGCTGCCGCCCTCGTCGCGTGCGGCAATGGCTTCAGCCTTCATCCGCGCCCGCCACGCCTTCGATGCATTGGCGCTAATGCGGGCTCGTGCAGCGGCGGAACGCCTCGGCTTTGTTCTTCGGGTCTTCTTCCGCACCTGCACCTCCTCCTTGTTCCCCCTCCCCCCCTGAGCCACCTGGTGTTGAGCCGGGCTCTCGGCTTCTGAGGCAGTAGTTGTCCCCCACCCATACGATTGGGGACTGACTGTGCCGGGACTTGGGCGCGACTCCAAATGGACGCCGCGCGCAAGCACCGGCACAGCAAGGGATTCCCCGGCCTGGCCGGGACCCTCTGGTGAAGTGTTACTTGTATTAACTTCTGCCATTTTTTTGGACGTTTTGAGTCTTGCCTTGACTACCACTCTAACGACTGGACGCTCACGCGCTTCTTAACCCACCAGTCATACATCTCCTCGCCGAGTGGCCAAACTTAAGATTGGGGTAATTTTTTATAGGGGTTTTCTTCCCCGCGGTCCGAAGACCCCCGGTCCTGACCCCCCTGCTCAGGATTACGGTTTGGGCCTTCCGGGTCTGGCCGCTCGCGAGCGACCGACCCGTCACGCCCCCGGGCCGTGACGCAACCGTCCCTGGCGACGGAGTGCCATGAGGCACATCCGCCCCATTGGCCCCGGGTCAGATCCGCCGTGCGCTCTGCCACCAGAGCCGCACGCGGAGACCCCCCCCCTGCCGGAATCTTGGCCGTCCAAATGGACGCATGACGTCCAAATGGACGTTACCAGGGAGCACCACGAGGAGGTGCTCCGGCCGCGCCCCCCAATAAATCTATATCTACCAATAAATAAAATTGGAGTGTCTGTTTGTAATGTCAAAATAATAGACTTTTTTCATACTCAAACGGTTATCTGCACCATACATATGCCTAAAATACACTTTATATTTTTTTGTCTGTCTGTCTGTTTGTTCCGGGTAATCTTCAAAACGGCTGGACCGATTTCAAAAATTCTTTCACCAATGGAAAGCTATAATATCAGGGAGTAACCTAGGCTATATTTTACCCCGGTATTCCCACAGGAACGGGAATTACGCAGGAAAGACGAAGCGAAGCGAGGGCGGTTGCTAGTAAAAAATAAAAATAATTGGTAATTGTTTCCGTGTGGTGACGGAGTAAGAATACAATTCACCAGTCCCTACCTTGCCCGTGGATGTCGTAAAAGATGACTGAGAGATATAACATGCACATAACACTTGTACAAGAGAAGATAAACTCGAAATGAAACCCTATAGGTACCAACATAGACGTATTGATATACGGTCCAGCATGGTACAGTAGGCCAAGTCCCCTCCCATTGTGGAGGAGGCACATGCCCAACAGTGGGGCGTATGTAGGCTGTGATGACGATGATAAATTGTTTTTTACAATTCTGTTTTACAGTCTCAAAGTTGTACTGCTTGTATGCGTTCTTAATTCGCATTAATTTTACAGAAACTTCTCGCATGTCTTATTTATTTTTCTTTTACAAGTGTTTTTTGCAGTTTCGTTATTGTGGGATTTCATGACTCCTTGATAATAGAAAAAATGATAGCGATTATTTCAAGTTTTCCTTATTTCGCAGCAACGTGACTCCTTCATGGATATTAGACATTACATACGACACTGGAGTAAGGAGAGTAGTTTAGAAACAATGTATTATTTTTAGAAAATTAATTTACATCGACCTATTTTCTTGTTTTATTCCGTGTGGTGATGGAGTAAGAATACAATTCACCACCCCCTATCTTGCCCGTGGGTATCATAAAAGACGACTAAGTGATTAATATGCATATAACATCTATCCAAGAGAAGGAAAACTTGAAATAAAATCTCATACCAACATTGACCTCTGACCAGTGTGGTATTGTAAATCAATTTCCCTCCTATTGTGGAAGAGGCTCGAGCCCAACAGTGGGATATATGTGAGCTGAAATGATGATGAATGATAATTGTTTTCGAGCTGGCTTAACTAAATAAATCACGGCTTCCGGTAAGACCAATACATATAAGCCGGTTCTTTAGTATTATGTTAATACTTTAATTGTTTTATAATTAACTAGCAACCCGCCCTCGCTTCGCTTTGGTGTTAGTCGTTTTACCCGCGAATTTTTGAAATCGGTCCAGCCGTTTTGAAGATTACCCGTAATAAACAGACAGACAGACAGATAAAAAAAATTTAATCTGTATTTTAGGCATAGGTGTCGTGCAAATAACCGTGTGAGCATGAAAAAAGCCTATTATTTTGACATTAAAAATAGACACTCCAATTTTATTTATTGGTATAGATATAACTTTGATCTTAATATTATTTATTCCAATGTCATCTATACTTGCAATGCTATAAGCACATGTGCTCCAAACTGTTCGAAACTCTTCATCTGATTATATTCTTATCTAAATACAGTCAGTATAATAAAACACGCCAGTCTTTCAAGTGCAGTTACGATACATAAATGAGAGGCCGAGACGCGCGGAGGCTGCGACGGTCGATTAAGGAAGCGACTGCAACGTTGCCTTGGCGACGCCGCCATCTTGGAAAAGCGGCTCGCCTCCCACACACCCCGCTTGTCTACCCTCGGCGCTGGTGGGTCGTGGGTCGAGCCCCCACTGTAAACAACTCGCTGTATCGTTGCACTGAAATACTCGATATATTTAAAGGCTCTCCAAACGTCCCCCTGAATCATTCCTGTAAGATAAAATTGTCAATTTGTGGAGGATCAAAAAATATGATTGCAATTGGCAACTTTTTAATTATTTATTTTGCCAATGCATTTTACAAAACTCTGTTTCATACAGTCATATTTTAATACTTTAAGTTTAGTATTCTCTTACTTATTTATTCAAGCTAGTACCTATAGTACATTAATATATTTATTTACAAAAACAGTTACTCAATAGCTAAATTATTATTCATTCTCATCAAGAAAAAATTAATACTTTAAGTTTAGTATTCTTTTACTTATTTATTCAAGCTAGTAGTACCTATAGTACATTAATATATTTATTTACAAAAACAGTTACTCAATAGCTAAATTATTATTCATTCTCATCAAGAAAAAAAATGTTAACTGACAACCTAGAGCGTTATATTGATTTTTAAGTTAGCATAAAAAACGTATTCGTGATATTTGACGTTGTTATATATTAATTTTGGTTCTTATATTTTAAATAATTTTGAGCTGCTAACGACCGCTTTGTTGCTTTAGGAACTTAAACTTTTCTTTTCGTGAGGTCTTTAAAACAGTAAAGAGAAAAGTTTCTAGTAATAACTGGTTCAGATGAAAAATGTATTAAACCTTTTTGAAAAGAAATTTAATTGCCAGCACGGGGTCTGAAACTATCTGTGATAGATTACAGCGATAGACGAGTCTCATAATCTTCTTCAGCCTGTATAGGATACTATTGGGCAGAAGTTTCCTCCACAATGAATAAGTAATTGCCCTGCTATACCACGCTGATCAGACAGGTTGGTATTGGGCTTGGAATAATAACGTATAGAAGGATAGTGTCGGTAGGTACTTAAGCGGTCAAAAACGTGAAGCCGAAAGTACTACATGCGCGCAGGCGATTACCCACGTACACCACTATACAAGTTATTAATTCAAATTTGTTTTTATTAACGTAAATCGTCAAAATACTTTTAAAAGTAATGTTAATACACTTTTATGTTTTTGAAATGTGTTGCGACACCATTTGAATGCCCAAATCGTCATAATTACCTATTTATTTTTTAATAGTTGAGTGCGTACATAAAGTACAGTGACACTTGTACACTACGGCACGGTCCGGCGTAAGCTCCATTAAGCTCTAATTTAAATGCTTCATTTTTGTGCGCGGATTTACCTTCTATACGTTATTATTCTAAGGTATTGGTTTTTTTAACAGTGATGTTATTTATCCTTAGACGTCTTTTACGGCATCCATATAAAGGGTAGCGAATTTTAAGATTTACTCCGTCCACGCGGTACCTACATAGGTAATAGGACAGAAAAAAATTAGGGAATGCATACGCGTTATTACCTACATTTACTCTTTTTACCCCTTTTGAGTCAGAGGTATAAAGAAATAAATAAAAGTTATAAATATGTACCTAATTATATATACCTACCAGCGTTTCGTACGAAATCCGAATATAGATGGCAAAGTGGTTCAAGTAGCGACCTGATATGACATCTATTCGATTGCTAGGCTATACAATTATTTGTGTAATCCAAAATAGGTATTTTGAATCCAGGTGCCATCATCATCACCATGGTACATGTATCATGGTCTCAAACAAGTTTAATTTTAAGCGTTTTTTCTTGTGCAGTAAAGTAATTTTGATTTCTGATGTTTACACGAGTATTTTAAATAAAAAAAAAACTACTTTACGTATTTTATCGCGTTTGTGTTTGATTTTTGATTACCCGACGTTTATATTTGTAATAACGATGACTTGTTGGATGTGAGACATCTTAGTCCACCCATGACAATGAACCCTGTAAATTAATCGTCGGGAAATCAAAAATCAAATACAAACGCGATAAAATCCGTAGTTTTATTTAAAAAGTTATTTTGCTTACAATTATTATTATTTTTATTGTTGTTGGTGGCAAACGAGCAAACAGCAGACCCTATGGTAAGGCCGTCGTTTGGTGAGTTGTATTCTTGCTCTGTCACCACACGGAAGACTGTAGATAATACACTAAACAAATAGCAATTTTAGCGTGATGAATATCAAAGCAGTGATTTTGTGCGGTGACCGACCAATTACGCGTGAACGGTCACAAAGACAAATGGCCGCCATTACTCAAGATTACGAGTCATGAATGTTTGTAGACCGCCTAATGTTGCTTGCTGTACTAAATCATATTTAAACGTTTATTTTAAAAACACTCACATATATTAACAACATACGTTTATCACAATAAAAATTACAACAATTTGTCTACGAGTAAGTTCAAACTATGGTGGATATAACTTTTTTTTATTATCGTTGGTGGCAAACAGCATACCTGATGATAAGTGACACAGCCGCTCATGGACCTTTGCATAGGCCTTGCCTACGACGTTGCCTACAGTAAAGAAAGTAATGGGCGTGTGAATGCGTGCAATGAGTTTCGGTGATACTAAAGGCATCACCAAAATTACACATAAACACCTCAGAAAGGTGGACTTTTTTTTTTTGTGGGTGGGCTGCGGTCGGCGCGCCTCCGCACCACTCCGTCCGGGGTGACAGAGGGGCTTAAGCACGCAACTCCCGCAACCTACCCGAAAACCACATCGCCTTCGTCGTTGGGCCGACCACCGGAGCAGAGTTAACTTGTTATCAGTGGTTGGCCCGACGGAATACCCTTTACTTGGGGTACCCTCCCATCGACCGACGTCCCCCACTCGGGGAGGACGTCGGTCTATCCTCACGCGGTCGGCCTCTCGGCGGGTGACGGGCTAATCCCCGGTCACGTCACCCACGGCCTCGGCTAGGGAGAAAGGTGGACCTACGGCGCTCTCCCTTGTGCCAAGTGCAGTTAGAAATTGCTACTACCCAAACGTCGATTTTCTGCGAAAGCGTGGTACTGCCTCGGACGGACCGGCCCGCGATTGTAGTCAGTCCATCTGTAGACAGTGTGATACTACCTCATTTTAATTTTTTAAATACCATTTTAGCTCCTTGGATTTCCTTCTCTTGCGAGCGATATTACGCATCTCATATCACTTATTTGCCTTTAACGATGACTACGGGCTAGATTAGGAGTAGGGAATAGCATTCATACTCCATCACTACACGGCAAATGATTTTATCAGGCTTTGATTTTGGTAGAATACGATATGTCACCTCAATTTTCCTTGTAATTACGAAGTAAGAATATAATTCCAACTACTACCTATCTTTTTTTTTATTATTTATTTTGTTGGCTTTTGGTTTGGCTTTGTCACTGAGCGACCATATCGCCTTGTAAGACATTACATTTTTCTTACTAATCTAATACTAATAAAATAATAATACTAATCAAATACCTACTAATCTAATATTAACACTGATTACTTACGAGTACTAACACTAATCTAATACTAATTTAGCTAATCTATAAAACAAAATAGCATGTTCAGCGGTAGGATAATTTCTATCTTGCTTCATCATTTCAGCCTATTGCCGTCCACTGCTGGACGTAGGCCTCCCTCATATTGCGCCACAATGTGCGGTCCTGTGCCGCCTGCATCCAACGACGCCCAGCAACTTTCACTAGGTCGTCGGTCCACCTAGTGGGGAGGCGTCCTACACTGCGTCATCCGATGCGTGGTCGCCACTCGAGAACCTTTCTTCCCCAGCGGTTGTCGGTTCGTCGAGCGATGTGGCCTGCCCATTGCCACTTCAGCGTGCTAATTCTTCGTGCTATGTCGGTTACACCCGTTCTTCTGCGGATTTCTGTATTCTATCTTATAGAATCTATCTATCTTATAGAATATATATATATATATATATATATATATATATATATATATCTTATATATATCTATCTTATAGAATCTTATATATATATTATATCTGTATTCTATCTTGCTTATGGTTGTTGTAATAGACGGCCAAGATATAATATACATGTAACATCTATGCAAGAGAAGGAAAATATAGATATGTATAAGGAATGCGTAAATATATATTTTGTAATGATAAAAACATTACTAAACAGTTATGAGGACTGCCGATAAATGTGAAAACTTAAAACTATGAATAAATAGTCTGTTAATATCGGGTAGGTAGGTACCTACTCAATTTAATTGATCGTAAATTAAATTTTTTAAATTAAAACTCTACATTTATCTGGTTTTAATATCTAAAGACAAAGATATAGTGACATTAACATAGGTACAGATATTGTATTAGCGTTAACACGTCACGTGACCATGTCGATGACGACTTACGTAAGTTTACTTTCCATCTAACTGCACAGATGGCGTAGTGGTTAAGATAGCGACCTACATTGCCAGTGTCGGGGGTTCGAGTCCCACGCGGGACAACACTTTGTGCGATCCACAAATTGTTGTTCTGAGTCTGGATGTAATTTGTGTCCGTTAATTATATGTTTGTAAAGTCCCCCGCAATACAAGGATTATTTCCTTAGTGCAGGGTGTTGTCTTAAATAAAAAATAAAAAAAAAATAAATCTAAACCTGCCATTTCCGTGTAGTAATGGAGTAAGAATACAATTCATCGCCCTTTATCTTGAACATGGGTATTGTAAAAGACAATTAAGGGATAGTATGCAGATAACATCGATACAAGAGAAGAAAATCTCGAATTGAAACTCTATGCCAACACGTCTGATCACCGTGGTATAGTAGGTCAAATGCCCTCCCAGAGCGGTGAAGGTCTGAGCGCAGCAGTGATACGTATGCGGATTGAGAGAATACCAAACCTGTCTATAGAACTTTTCACTAAGAAAAAGTTAGACACCGTTATAGTTCACATAAAAAAATCTTTTTAAACATGACTATATACCCATACTATATATATGAAGGTCCTATGTAATATTGTTGTAGTTAACAATTTTCCGTTACACACAGCTACTAATACCCATTAAGTTCATGTTATTAAAGTAGAAGGCAATCTGTACAATGTTTTAATGTATTATGTAGAATTATAAAGGCGTAGAGCCCCGCTTACTTCTTATGATTTATTCATGAGGGAAGAACAACGTTAAATTTGAACATGCCTACTTGTACGGGCGCATTTTAGTATAAAATGTCAAGCGGTCTATTAAGTAATTTGTTTTTCATCAAGATTTATTGGTAAATATAATAGAAGCGTGCCATTTTGTTAATAATTGGATGTACAGCAGAGAAAATCGAGGGCAAACAAAAGTTCTGTTGAAATAATCTGATTATTTCTATATTCCAGTCTGTCTTTCTTTTCTTGGTCATATATTCGTGTTTAACAGTATTGATAGACAGTTTCTGTATAGGTATATCTTCCTTACGGCTCATATACGTCCCATTGCTGGGCTTGAGCCTCCTCTACAATAGGAGGGAAATTCAACTTACTATACTATGCTGGTCAGACAGATTGGTATTAGATTTTGTTTCGAGTTTTTCTTCTTTCGTTGTTAATCTCAGCTCATATACGTCCCACTACAGGGCGCGAGCCTCCTCCATAATAGCAGGGAAATTGACCCTACTATACCATGCTGTTCGGACAGGTTGGTATAGCGTTTTATTTCGAATTTTCCTTCTCTTGCATAGATATGTGCGTATTGTACCTCTTAGTCATCTTTTACGACATTTTTGCGAATACCCCTTAGTCGTCCTTTACGATATCCACGGGTATGATAGAGAGTGGTGAATAGTATTCTTATTCCGTCACCACATGAATTAAATCTTTATAATCCAATTATTTTGCTCGGTTGAATACGAGTATCATTTACAGTTGAAAGAAAATTGGTTTACTACAAGACAGTATTCAAACCGGTTGATATAAAGGCCATAAAATATCAAGGACCTTTTGTTTAAGCAATAACCGACGACAAAAGTTATTTTATATGTGACCGACTGGTTTTATACACATAATATTTCTAAGAAAACAAAACTTCTTTGAAGTCGTGAACAAAGCCAACCCGCCTCGGTTATTCGTGATATTTTCAAGCAAAGTCGTACCTTATTCGCAAACATCGAATCTCGTATACAATACAGTGCGAAACGAAATTCGAAGGATAGATAATTTCGGAGAAAGAAATAAGGCGAAAGGGAAAAAATATAAATTGAATAGTCGAATACACGCATCCCGGCATTACCATAAAGGCAACAGGGATCAAGTCGGATTCCTCTACGAACTTTTTTATTTTCCTTCCACCTCTAAATCTCACAGGGAAAGCTTCGCGAATCTGCAAATGTTGATTTGATGATGTCGTGTCTGTGCGTAGCTGCGTGCGTGTGACATACTCGCCTCGCTCATCTCAGCTCAGCTCGTAACGATATCACTTCGTGCTTCTTATTGCTGACCTAAATTATATCGATTATGGCCTGACATCGCAAATGTCAGCAGTCTTATAGCACTCTTTTGATTACTACAGTTTTATTGCCATCATTTTCTAAGGTTTATAGTGCTTTTGATATTTTTTCAAACTTGATTGCTTATTCTTTTGTTCATTCTTTTGCTTCAACTGTTGTAAAAACAATCAAGGACTGTCAGCAAATAACATCAACGCCAGTGTGAAGAACCTCGAACTGCTAATCCGTTCGACCAACATGGTTTAATATGCCACATATAATGACAATATAAATATTCCTTTCTAATTTGTAGAGAAGATTCAGGATTAATAGTGGAATAAAAAGAAAACAGTTTACTTTGAGAATCGTCCGAATACGTATACTAATAATATTTTTTTTTATTGAACATAATATAATGGCCATTTCCCATTACCCTTCGTTGAGTATATCAGAATGGCATTCGAATTCACAGCAATTTTGCTGCTAAGATATTAACTTAACACTTAAGGTCATAGACTCATCTAAAACAATTGTATAAGAACGGAATTTGTGGTTCATAGTGGTAGAGGCTGCAAGCTAACGAGCAGGGCCAAAAGGTTGTCATGCGCCACTAGAGGGCGGATTACGGTGCTCATCCATTGCGGTCATTAAGACACATTACCCTCCACCTCCACTGCATCACGTCTCACACCCTCCACCCGAACAAACCCGCTTTTTAATTCAACTTTCCTCCTTCACCAATTTGCATGATTACTCTCGTTTTTATTGTGCTTCTCCAAGCTCTATTCGTTTAAAATACTGGTTATTTGGATAAGCCGAGCGCTAAATAAACATATACTCTGAATTGAATAACACTTATACAGTCGCTGTAGCTAAAACATATAGCAATATTATAGTGATTATTTGGAGTAAAATTTGCTATAAGTTTAAGATAAGCGTGAGTACAAAGCTTGTAATTATGGTTCAAATTTTAAAGTACTTTTTGTATATATTTCTCGTATGTATATTCCGATTTTCCACTTTAAACCGACTTCAAAAAAAGGAGGTTCTATATTCTACTATATTATTTTTATATATATTCACTAGCAGACCCCGCCACGCGTTGCTGTGTCTAATGTTTTTGTTATATTACATTTTATTAAACTATTTAAGTGGAACTGTAGGAGAAGATCAGTCACGGGGACCACCATGCTTTTTTACATAGATGCCATTTGTAAAAAAAATATGACGACCTCCAGGACAGATTTAAAATAAATTTAACTTATACTTTAGCCTCAACAACACGTGGTGGTTATGCTATTGAATTGTAGCTTATATGATACGTTTGTAGGTTTGACATAGCAGCGACATCTACTAATTAATTAGCCAATTCAGTCAACAGATATCGCCATCTGTTAAAATCGTTTGTAGTTAACAGATAATTGTGAATGTCAAATACCTAATAGACAAATAATTTGCAATAAAATAATATTGCGACTATAAATTAAGATGTAAGCTATCCTATCTTTTAAGTTGGATCAAACTGCACACGGTGTGCAAATTTAATTAAAATCGGTTAAGTAGTTTAGGAGTCCATCGCGGAAAAACAACGTGACACGTAATTTATATAGGTATGTTAAGACTAGCAACCCGCCCTCGCTTCGCTTCGGTTTCAATCGCCTTATTCGCGTAGTTGCCGTTCCCGTGGATATACTGGGATAAAATATAGCCTATGTTACTCGGGGATACTGTAACATTCTAATGGTGAAAGAATTATTGAAATCCGTCCAGGAGTTTTAGAATTTATTCGTAAGGAACGTTTCCTCTTTATAATATTAGTGTAGATTACAAAATTGGGTGAAAATTAAAAAATTCTGAAACACATGTTTATTTATTTTTACTAAAGAGTATTTTTGGAGAATTTGAAGAAAATCGATGTAGATTTTTTTCTCCTTATACAAACTTTGTTACTGCGGTTTACCCCCTAGGGGTTGAATTTCAAAAAGCCCTTTCTTAGTAGGTTTCTACGTCATGCAAAGAAACTAATGTCAAAATTTCATGTTTCTGGCTTCAGTAGTTTCGGCTCTGTGATAAGTCAGTAAACTGACATCTTTCTCCCTATTTTACACCCTTAGATGATGAAAATGGACAAACGCTGAAACACGTGTTTAATTATTTTTATTAAAGAGTATTTGTGCTTAATTTGAAAACCGTAGCTAAAGATTTTTTTTTCTTTCCATACAAACTTTACCGTTGCGTTTCAACCCCTTAGGGGTGGAATTTCAAAAAATCTTTTCTTTGTGGGTGCTTAGGTCACGAAATGAAACTACGCTCCAAATTTTATTTTTCTAGCTTCAGTAGCTTCGGCTCACCCTGTTCCTTTATATGTGCATTATCGTTAACGCTCCCACAACACCCCTTGCAAGTGGAATTTCGTAAAATCCGTTCTTAGTTGACCTCTACGCGACGAAAGGAATATTTCTGCCAAATTTCAAGTCTGTACGCCTTATGGTTCCAGAGATATGGTGATGAGTCAATATATCGCTCGCAAAACCCGCCTCTCCTATATATATATATATATATATATATATATATATATATATATATATATATATATATATATATATATATATATATATAGATTGATATCTCTGTCAATTAAGGATCGATGTTCAAAATTCTTTTATCATACTAACGTCAAACCTTGAAAAATATTTTTCTTAAAGTCAAAGCTTGCCTTTCAATTGTTATAAGTAGGTTTCAATATTTTATAATGTAAATACGTATAGCCTTACTCTTTGCATTTTGCGCAATGCTTTTTCATCCGCGGGAAAGTATCACGTTGTAATCTTAGTGCATTGTCACACAATCCATTTAGTTTAACTAATGGTTTGCGTACTAAAATATTCTGGTCATACAAATAACTTTACGGATATACATCATATCATCATGCTAGCCCATAACACGTCCCACTGTTGCGCTCAAGTTTCCTTCACTATGGGAGAGAAATTGACCAACTGTACCACGCTGGTCAGACGTGTTGCTATAGGGCTTTGTTTCGAGTATTCCTTCTCTTTGAAAGATATTATACGTAAATTATATCCCTTCGTCGTCTTTTGCGACACCCATGGGCAAAAGAGGAGATAGTGAATTGTATTCTAATTCCGTCACCACACGGAATAACATACCTTTACGGATATCATCATTCATCATCATTTCAGCTCATATATGTCCCACTGTTGGGCTCGAGCCTCCTCCACAATAGGAGGGAATTTTAGGGGATTTTACTATACCATGCTGGTCAGACATGTTGCTATAGGGTTTTGTTTCGAGTTTTACTTCTCTTGCATAGATATTATGTGCATATTATATTCCTTAGTCGTTTTTTGCGATACCCATGGGCAAGAGAGGGGATTGTATTCTAACTCCGTCACCACACGGCATAACATGCCTTTACGGATATACATAACTTTAATGAAAGTTTGTGACTATTTATACGCGTGATTTCAATTGCTTAATCCTACTAATATTATAAACGTGAAAGTTTGTATGTAAGGATGTGAAGATGTGAAGATGTTTGTTGCTTTTTCACGCCAAAACTACTGAATGGATTTTGATGAAACTTCACATTAATATAGCTTACATATCAGAATAACACATAGGATATAATTTATCCTGATATTCCCACGGGAAGAGGAACTGCGGGTGAAACCGCAGGGCGCTGCTAGTTTTACAATAATTACAACACATCTATAGGATATGCTGATAGTTAAATTTTGATGAAATTAATAACACTTATAGTCGGAGCACTCGATTCATATAAGGAGCGTTCACTATGGGCATTGCATTTTGGCAAATTTACACTTTTTGCTATAAACAAGCTAACTACCAAAGGAATTTTTCAAATACAACTGCTAGTTCCCTAGAGCGTATAAAAAACTCTTCTATTTTGCAATATTAATTTAGTAAACAGAAAATAAAATCAATTAACCATCTATATAATTAATTTACAGATCAAATAGTCTAAAAGCACCAAGAAACAACTATCGTAGCTACAATTTTGAAACAATTACCTTCAGCTCAATATCGTAAGATTAAGAAAGTCCACGGTCGGAATTAGGATTTGGGAGTGAATGAGGGCGACCGTCTTAACAGCCCGACTCCACAAATTGCGGACCTTAACGACGGCATAAAACTCGAGTCGCACTCTCGGAGACGCCACAGATTGTACTCAGACTTAGTTTAGGATTAATGGTGTAGAAAACAGATTATCATTGGCTGGATTTCCATTAGTGTAGACCCCTGCCACCGGCGCGTGAAACCTACATTGATAGGAGCCACTCGGTGTTATTATTTTCCACATAACAGAGCAGTGACTCTCCCAATTTAATTCTATTACATTCTGTCGCGTTTGAACGACAGCACAATAAAGTCGTTTGAGTGGCGAACGGTGATGTCTCGCCCCGCTACGAAGCTACGCCTCCACCCGTCTGCTCCTAGTAACGTTCGGAGCATTTACGTGCCCTCTGATATACGCTCATTTGATTTCCGTCTCTGTTCTGTTTATAAATTTTATATTGAGCACGGCTTATATATAACTCTATCTGCTACGAGCAAAGTTTATATTATATACGTAATAAAATACATATTTAAATGTGTTAATTTTCAACTGCATATGATCTTATTTGCCGCGTGGTGATGGAGCACAAATACAATTCACCACCGCTTTTCCTGTCCGTGGATGTCATAAAAGACGACTTTTTTTTGTGGGTTGGCTGCGGTCGGCGCGCCTCCGCACCACTCCGTCCGGGGCGACAGAGGGGCTTAAGCACGCAACTCCCGCAACCCACCCGAAAATCACGTCGCCTTCGTCGTTGGGCCGACCGTAAAAGACGACTTAGGGATTACGATATCCAGAAAATGTCTATGCAAGAGAAAGAAACGGAAGGAAAAACTCGGAATAAAACCCTATCCCAATCCGTCTGACCAGCGCGGTATAGTAGGTAAATTTCCCTCCCATTGTGGAGGAGGTTCAAGCCCAGCTGTAGAATGTATATGAAGGCGTGAGGATATTATCATATTTCAGAATTACTGCTTTAAATTAACACGTTTTTTCACCTTCTTCGGCTAGAATCTGCTTATATGGTTTTATCCCATTGGGCAATCAACTTGATAGAGACCTGAATTAGCTACACTAATTCATACATTGCAAGTTTGTATCTGATGTTCATACTTAATCTATCAATCTACAATCAGAAGTTGGTTATACCAATCGATATTAAAATCTTTTCTGAAGTAAATACTAACATGCATTAAATTTGATTATGCCTGTAATGGCGGTGTCGACCAAAAGGCGAAGAAATACAAAATTCACTAATTATAGATACTTTTATATTTTTCCTTTCGGTTTGTTATTGAAGCAAATTGTATTATTTTTCTATTTTTATTACAATTGATTACTTTAGCAATAATTTATTAATACGACTTCAATCGCAATAATTAAAATTGTTAATCAAATTTTATTACACGGAAATCATAAAATTTGTCGGGATAAAAAAAAGCTTATGTACTTTTTAATATTACAGACTATTGTCTTAGTTATAACCAATCTCTGTGTCATATTACTTCTCCATCTATTTCTATTGGCTGTTTCAGCGTGCGTAAACAACATTCACCCAAATTTTAGAGTAGGTAGTAAGAATATTACCATTAAGGTTTGTCAAATGGGGTATTGCAATTGCTAAAATATAAGGTTAGTTAGTACTACCTTATACTTTAGCCCACCAGTAGCTGGCCATTTAAGGGCATAAAAAATTCTTTATTATTCCCTATTTAACTTTCACCCGAATTTAATTAGTGTTAATTTCTGAGCTCTGCGGAAGTTTTCAATGACATTAAACTGATAGTCTTGCTTGTACAATAATGGAATAATATAAAAAAAAAAGTAAAATAAAGTCTACAACTTGAGAATTGACCACTTTGAACTAGTTGACCATCCCCACATATTGACTTTGTAAGTAATTTTTTCATATTTCGTATAGAACATTACCTTAATTAATCCGAAACAAATAAAAAAAAGAAAACCATTTACTAATAGTAAATGTTTTCAAAATTACTAAAATGTTATTTCACTTCAAAATTGTATTATCCTTAAAAACGAAAAAGCAAATTATATGTTTAGAGTGCGTCACAAAATAATTGCATTTAGAATATTAAACAATTTGAAAATGCGTAGTTTGCACGATTCGATGACTAGGTAACAGTGTCGACTATTTTATATGAAATTAATGATATCTGATGTTTACGCAAGCACTACACATTGTAAATACGGGCGAACGTCCGCCCGTAACCATGAATGCTGTAAACTATTCGACACGTTGGGCAATCATAAATCAAATACAAATGCGATATAATCCGTAAAAGTAGTTTTATTTATAATTTGAAATTAGTTTAAAAACACACAGTAAATTCTTATTTTACCGATTAATGTGCGCCAGTGGTCAACTACCGGTACATAGTCAACTAATGGTCCCTCTAACCTTAAATAATATTTACGTTACGATTTATTTTAAATTTATAGTGTTAAAAAGATCGTAATTTTAAGGTTATTTTTGTATTATAAATTAACTAAAAACAAAATCTGAATATATTTTTAATTCATATTAAATAGGGTAATTTATAAAGAAATTTTGCAATGTTTTTCAGTTTAAAAGCATTACACGCACGGTGCTGGGATGTTTTAATGAATACAAATTACATTTGCAAATGTGCTTAATCCAGAAATTAGTTACAACCCTCCCTGCTAACGCCCCGTTTTGAACCAAGCGAATTCTACATTTCCAGCGCTATACCTAGTCTTCATATTTCGTCTATAGATACCAAAGTTCCTGTAATGTTTATAAATTTTACAGAAAAAATATGTTTACAAAAAACTGAATTTTCTTTCGCTTTCTTGGAGTTTTTAGCCAACCTAGACTAGCTAACTACTAACCTAGGCTCGAGCCCAACAGTGTGACGAATATGGACTGAGATGATGATGATGATGAAATGTAATATGTAATTTAGATTCATTATAATATTTAAGCATAATTAAATGATATGAGACAATTGAAGGGAAAGACTAAAATGCTAGTAGTATACTTACACTTCACTTATAGCAACTCAAGAAAATTGCCGACGTTCAGATGTTTTCTGCCTTACCTAAGATTCCAATCAGTCTTAAAACTCACGTAGGCTGCGTTAACTTGTCCAATTCATGATACTGAACTGTGGCTCTTATCGTGGGTTTCTATCCTCTTTAGTTAGCCTCACAAGTTGCTTCATGCCTCTCTCATTGCATAGGAGATAAAACCTTTCTCTTCAAAACCTTCTCTTTTATTCTCATTGTAGAATGGCCTTAAGAAGTAACTATATTGGAAACATGTAATAGGATTCATCATGATGATCATCATTTCAGTCTATCGACGTCCACTGCTGGATGTAGGCCTCACAGAGTTTTACGTTACGAGGATGTAATAGGATTAGGAGAGGGTGTATAGGATTATTCCAAAAATATAGGTACTATATCACATTGGCTAGAGGGTCTAATATCATCCCCCACTAATATACACTAATAGGAATTTAGTGAATTATATTCTTAATTCGTCATCACAGTCAAATATGTCTCACTTCTGTCCAATTCTTAATTAATTATAGTCGATCTATAAACGAGTACAGATATCTAAAAATTGCGTTATACGTACTATTTGTAAACAAAGACATTAAACAATTATTTGACAATTTATTAACTGCTGTCGCTGCTGTTTCAATTTTCCAAATCGTATTGGGGTCGTCTTTCTAACTTAAACAGTTTCATCAGGATGTCATTTTTTCACTGAGCAACTACTATCTGAACTCTGCAACCCAACGAGATGAGAAATTCTAGAGTTAGAGCAGATTGCGGGTAGACGGATCGGGGATTAGTCTGCCACCCGCAGAGAGACTGATCGCGTGATGATGACGCTCTGGCAACACTCTCTTGTTGCCGGGGCGTCGACGGGAATGTTACCGGTACGACGGAGTGTGTCCAGGCCATAGCCTACAAAAGGAAAGAGCAGATTGGCGTAAGAAAGGTGCGATGTACGGCAGGTAAGAGAGGTATGAGACACGTGCCAACCCCGCGGCGCCCCGAACTCATCGGATGGGGCGTGAATTACATATTTTTGAAGAACACAGTATTGTGCCAATGCCAATTAAATAGAACAAGCTAGTACTGGGAGTTTCTATAGATTCATTTCCTGGCTGCTCGTAGCCCGTGCACCTGGTGGTGTACGCTTGGTGGCCATCATCACCCGGCGAGGGCTGACCGCGCAAGGACAGAGCAAACGCTGTTAAGGAGGCGTCCAAATTAGATAGATAATCAGTAGCTGATAGGTTCTGCCAGATGGAGCACCGAATATAAGAACTATGTGCCGAGGGTTCGTCAACATGGCTATAGAGAGTTACGTGTACGGCTGGCTATGGCGCCGCATAGGGCCCTTCCTGAACGCAGACAGATTACACGAGATGTTATTTCATCATTAGGTAGAGGGATATTGATTACTCATATAGATTTTCATGGCACTGCCAAAACGTCGTGCTTTCCGAGCTACTGATTTATTTCATCTACCTACGTGTGTGAAGAACGAATTACTTCGCTTAAGATTAATTTCTAAGTTTTTAAAGATTAATTGCCGTGCATCGCCACCCATCCCAACCGCGCACAATTGATAGTGTACGGCCGAGGTGACGCACCTTACATCAGACGTCGCTCGTATTTATCGCAGACATTAGAAACGATGGTGTACATTTTCATACTCTAATTATGGGTGCAGTAGCCGCGCCCGTCATCAATTGGGAGGTCTGTATCTAATAGACAGGACGCCTTAACTTATGGATTATGTTTAACTTATAGATCTGTGGATGGATGGAATACTGATGTTCCGAATAAATATTATTCTCAAATAAATAATGTCGCTAATTACATAATAATCATTTTCCCTGTGGTGACGGAGTAAGACAATTAACCACTCCCTATCTTTGCCGTGGATGTCATAAAAGACAACTAAGGGATATGCACATAACATGAAAAGGAATTTCGAAATGAAACCTTATACAAACATGTCTGACCAGCATGGTATAGTAGGTCAAATCCCGTTGTGGAGGAGGTCCGAGCCCAACAGTAGGACGTATGTACGCTGGGATGATGATGTTGATGACATAATCATCGTCTTTTTATTCCAATTACTTGAAGTCAACGTAATGCTTCTTCCAACTTACGACCAACGCTTCTTCCATCGTACATATTGTAAAATATTTTAAACATTCTTATGACTGACCGCCTGTCCACCATCAACCCTTTTCGGGATTGTAAATGTGGACCAGAAGCATCAGACGGAGTTGGTCTCGATGTATATAAAATACGTAGTCTTCTTTACATTCACAAGCAATGTATAGGTTGTTAGTATTCTTAGCCGCCAACACACAGCCTTCTACCACTAATCACTTAGCGATCAATATTATTTTTACTTACAAAGTACTTGTATGAAGTATATGAAAGTATAAATAGAACGGTCTATGGGGAGGCTGTAGGTATAATAACCGGAATTGGGCTTCTTTACGCCTCATCTAGCGCTCGTTATGCCTCGATCGTAAATCTTCATTCACCCGTCCCTCAACCCCTTGCTTCAGCTCCCCTCGGCTCTTGATTTCGGCTTCCCACTCGAACATTGGATATAACATATCATAATATATTAGTGTTGACGTGATGAGTGTTTAAATGTACTGCTTAGTAATGTTATTAGTTTAGCCTATAACTTGATGGTTTAAAATAAAGAGCCCGCTGGGTTTTCTTCTTTTGTATTGGTAATGAGCTACAAATATAAACTATTGGTGCCAACGATGATTTTCATCACCAGTTGTTAGGTTTTTCACGTCTTTATACTTTCATACCTATTAGACATAATCATCACCATTGATTAGGTGATAACCAAATCGATAATTTTTCTGCAAATTTTGGCATTACATGCAAATACACACAATTCGCATTATATTATCTTCACTGGACTTTAATATTTTCTCTGCATTATATGACATAAAATTAATCAATATAACAAACTATAAAGCACTAAAATTTTGAAAAAAAATTTCAAAGCGCTACTTGAAACTGTCAAAACCACCTATTTTCCCGTAGATATACATAAAAACTTTGGCTGAGGAATCAAAAGGATAATAGGTGAGACTACTCTCTTAGAAAACTTTTGATATTCACTGCTTATAGCCAAACAGCAGCTTCGGATATCACCAACGTGAATATAACTCTTAGGTGTCATAACGGCCGACTAGGTATTACACCGATGATATTCATCTAGACCTTAGAATAATAACGTATAGAAGGATAGTGTCAGTACTTCGAACTTTAAAAATTTGAATCTAAAAATACTAATGGCGCGCAGACGATTACACACGTACACACGCAAACCAATATACAAATTATGAAATCAAATTTTGTTTTTATTAACATAAATGGTCGAAATACTTTTAAAAGTAATGTTAAAAACCTTTTTATGTTTTTCAAACGTGTTGTGACACCATTTGAATGCACAAACCGTCATAATTACCTATTTATTTTTTAAGAGTTGCATACGTTCGTGCAGTACAATAACTTGTACATTACGGGACGGTTCCGGCGTAAGCTCCATTAGGCTCCAATTGAAATGCCTCACTTTTTATGCGTGAACTTACCTTCTATATGTTATTATTCTAAGATCTAGACCTAGCATATAAAATTAGAGAGCGGTGTAGTGTTTTCTCGCCATATTATCCCTCTGTTTTAAGTAGCATACGTATGTTAAAATATTCTAAGACTCTCTCAACATGTTATAGTAGCTCGACGTAAGTGTGTAATTTCATTTACTCGAGGCCTCCTGTTCGTTATTTTGAATGGCATGCTTATTATGACTGTCATAACATTTAATTTTCATTTCGAGTTTATAAAAATTATACAAAATTTTAAGAAGAAGAAGGACACGACTTTAATAGAATTTAGTCGAGGTCAACCAAATACAGATAATTGAGGATAAATTAAAAAAGTACCTGTCAGATCTGAATGGCAATCAAATTTGAATGTCACAACATGTGATGTACCAGCTTTCAAATAAAAGAAAAACATCATCGTCTAAGAATAAAATTCTGAGGTTAACACATAAAAATTCAGACGATTTGAGAACTTCCTCCTTTTTTGAAATCGATTAGACAATTGCAAATTAGGTATTTATGTATTTATATTCTATGAGTCGTACTGTCCTCTATATCTCAATGACCATCATCATCTAAGCCCACATAAATCCCACTGTAGGGCTCGGGCCTCCGCCACCATGGGAGGGAAATTGACTAGCTACACCACGCTGGTCAGATGTGTTGGTATAGAGTTTAATATCGAGTTTTCCTTCTCTTGCATAGATATTAAATGCATATCACATTCTTCAGTCATTTTTTACGACACCCGCGGCAAGAGAGGGGCGGTGAATTATATTCTTACTCCGTTACCATATGGATTTTCCATATGGAAAATCTATATCTTAATCACTAAGTACTTTTTACTTAGGTTTGAAGATTATACTGTTATGAAGGACCTCAGTTAAAGGTTTCTGATGAAAAAAATCCTTTTCAATAATCAAATCTACATTAAATCTATAAAAGTGCATCATTTCTTATTTTTCATTTTCATATTTTCAAGTTTAGTAAATATTCTGAATTATAATGGTTATTTGTGTAGATGTATACATTGTGATAAAACAATATCTTAATATATTTTATCCCTAAGTATACATGTGAATCATAATATATAGTTAACAAATTTGATTAAGAATAGGGAAGAGTGACAAAATCTTTGACAAATACGACAATAGCGGTTATCATTTGAAAAACTGTTTTCTTAATTTACGAAATCATTTGTTTGATGACCAAAATGAAATATGAAATCAATAACAAACCTGTGCGAATACTTTGAATTACATTACGGGTAGAGGATTAATTATTTACTAGCTTCTGCTTGCGGCTTCACGCGCATTAAGAATAGCTTGCTCAATATGAAAATTTATCGCAATTCGTTCAACGGATTCTGCTTGATTAAGTAAAAATATCAGGTTGACCGAGCTCTGCTCGGCATATTTTTGTCGAATTTATTTAGATATATATTAATAAAAAACAAAAAATAAATAATGAAAATTATATAAAAATTACAAAAAGAGAATAATAATAACACCGAGATTCGAACCGACGCTGTTTGAATGTGAACAAAATCAAAATTAGAACCTGTCAACTTCCCATCTGAGCTATCGTAACTCATGACGTTGACAACGAAATTTGAATTCATATTCTTTTAAAATTTAATGCCATTGTTTGTTTTGCTAAAAACACGGACAAAACAACATTTTCTTTAAATAAAACCTAGCTAGATCGATTTTTTGGACCCGAAACCTCTAGTATGCCAAGTTTCAACAAAATCGTTGGAACCGTTTCCGAGATCCTGAATATATATATATATATCATCATCATCATCATCTCAGCCCATATACGTCCCACTGTTGGGCTCGGGCCTCCTCCATAATGGAAGGGTAATTGACCTACTATATATATATATATACCACGCTGGTCAGACGTGTTGGTATAGGGTTTTATTTCGAGTTTTCCTTCTCTCGCATTGATGTTATATGCGTTTTATATCCCTTAGTTGTCTCGTACGATCAGCCACGGGTAAGATAGGGGGTGGTGAATTGTATTCTTACTCCGTCACCACACGGACAAAAAAAATATATATATATATATACAAGAATTGCTTGTTTAAAGATATAAGATAGAAAAGTTGAACTATTATCCCAAGAGAAAACATAACCGACATAAAAGTTTTCTATGTGTTATCCCACGAAATGGTGTATCTTTGTGCTAATTTTCTTAGTCCTAAGTCCAACGATTTTGGGCGGAAAATAGGGTGAAGGGCAGTTAGACTAGTTCAATCCCACAAAGACCCAAGTTTACCTAGTTATACTGCACAGAAGGACTCGTTTATCATGGTGCCTTAGTTCGAAGGAGTAACTCTCCAAATTTCGAAAGTATTGGGATCCCCGCCATTGAAAAATCGAGCAAACTCTAGTTTAGGAGTCATTTGAAAGACAAAACCATATTGGCAAGCAGAAAAATGGGCGTCCTGAATAGAGCCAAGCGGTACTTCACACCGACATAGTGACTTGTAACTACTGAACAAAGCACAAACTTGTTCTCATGTTGTAAACATCTCTAAACAGGTACGCCGAGATATCAATTAGACAATTAGACCCACTTGACTCACTGCAAAGACGTGCTATTCGAATAGCCGGCGATCCCAATCTCAAATACAGATTGCAGTCACTGGGATGGCAGAAAGACTTTGGGTCACTCTGTGCACTGTTTTTTTTTTTTTTTTTTTTTTATGTGTGGGCTATGGTAAGCGCACGCGCGGTCCTGTCCGTCCGGGGCGATGAAAGGATGGCGCGCGGGCCCATAACCCACCCGTACCCACGTCACCTCGTTGTTGGGCCGACCACCGGAACAGATGTGACTTGTCATTAGTGGTCGGCCCGACGGAATACCCTTTCGGGTAACCTCTCACCTCTCGACGTACTGGGACGTCGGTCGCCATCGCGCGGTCAGCCTCTCTGCGGGTGACGGACAATTCCCCGGTCCGATCACCCGCGGCCTCGGCTAGGGCGGCATTAGGCGCAGATACTCGCGTCTGCGCCGCCCGAGTCGCCGGCGGCGGCACGTGTCGCCGAATAGGATCTCTACTCGCACACGATCCGCCGCCTCCTTCCGTAAGATAACGGCCTCACAGAAGGCGGCGACCGCGTCCCAATTCCTGACGCTGACGAGCATCTCCCTGGCGATGGTCGGCAGCGCCAGGTCGGCACCGATAATCGCGACGAGTTCACGGCGCTCCCCCTCCCACGGAGCACACTCCTCGAGCATGTACTGCGCCGTGTCCTCGTCGCAACTGCAGTGGTGGCAGGACGGTTCGCTCTCCCTCCTGACAATCTTGTGCAGGTACTCCCCAAAAAACCCGTGCCCCGTCAGCACCTGCACAAGCCGGAAGGAAAGCACCCCGTGCGTCCCCTCCAACCACTCCATCAGCACCGGCCGGAAGGCCTCGACGGTCCTGATACCATACCAAGGACTCTCCAGCCGGACTGCCCAACGGGCAATGACTCCACGGAGGGCGTCAACCCGCCAGGCGGTGATCTCCTGCAGGGAGACCATACCGCCGCGGGCGCGCGTCTCCGACACCCGCCGATAAATGTCAGCGAGCATCTCCGCCTCCAGGTCCCACGGGGGAGTTCCGGCCAAGAGGCACGCTGCCTCCGTCGACACCGTGTGGTAACCGCGTATGACCCTGACCGCCATGACCCTCTGTGGTCGCCTCAAAAGGGCCCTCAGCCAGATGGTCAGGGGCCCCGCCCACACTCTGGCACTCTAGCGGTGCTTTCAAGGGCAGTAACAGAAACTGATTTACTTGGTACCACCGTCACTGTTTTACCAACGTACCGTAGCACGGTTCATCTATTTTACCAGAAAATGTTTTAGTCTCCAATTGTACATTTCTAGAATCTGGAATGAACTACCTGCTTCTGTGTTTCTTGAGCGTTATTACATGTTTTTTTTAAATTAGGTTTAAGAAAAACGCTATGTTTTGTATTGTATTTGTATTTGTATTTATGTTTGCCACCATTGCCACTAAATATAGCGTGCTATATTTGACAATAAAAAACTTTATCTCTAAAATTTAAGATGAGATTTTTACAATCAATTAAAAAAAAACTAAAATGTGCTTATTTTTCTGCGATTTTTACATTAGATTTCCTTTAATTATATTTATCCCTTGTCCTCAAAACTGTTTTTATTTGAACTATTTTATCTAACTTTTACCGTTTTCGAGTAATTGCATTTGGTTTCAGACTTTATTTGACTAGACTATTAACATTTTGTTATTATTGTATTTAATATTTAAAGTGAGAGTGTGTAATACGTTACTTAAAAGTTATTGAGATAACGTGATTCATTTAAGTAAAATTATTATGATTACTTTATGTATCCGAATCAGAATCGTAAAAACTAATTTAGGGATCACAAGGAAAGAAGTTGGAAATAATCTCCTGACTAATTAAGACCACAACTGCGACCAAGGCATGCCAAGGCACTCATAAGAGGCGCGATGTCCGGCAGTGGACGTCACCAGATTGACAGATGGATGGAAGTACCGAAAGTATCAAACAAAGTACAACTGATTTACAGTATAATTTAAAAGTTACTCTAGTATAAATAAAGTAAACATATCTGCATGAATTGAGTAGTGTTTGCAATAAATCCATGTCGCAGTGTATTTATTTACAGTTCACCCCCTCTCCGAGGCTCGGGCCACCTTACCTACCCGCCCAAGTCATCCGCTCAACCTACTATGCACGACGTAATATGTCTAGAAAGTTTATTAAACTCGCCGTATATCATGTGATGTAAACTAGGTACTTGTTTATTCATGAGAAAATGTGTTTTGCAATGATAATTTAAAAGTGTCATTAATTAATATACAAGACGTTTTAGTTATACAAATATGCTGAGTTCTCATCAAATTATCCTCATCTTCTGAAACTTTATTATTCCCAATCGTATTGAGGTCGAATTCCTGATTCGACTAAATCTGGTTTGATAAATTTAATTTTCTACCACTGCTGCCTAAACTCTGCATCTTCACACTTGATGAATAGTGGGTCTCACTCAAGGAGCGGGTCTCTCCTTTCCCTCCATAGTGGTCGAGAGGAGTGATGGAAGCTCTAGCTAACTCGTGATTGGGTGCCGCTTGTGGGATCTGTTCCAGTCATAATCGTTTGCATTATATAATGTGAATTATATTACGTATTTTCGCTTCTAAGGGCGTTACACTGGAGCTAATACTTAAGACATGTTCTACAATTTCATATTTAATAAGAAAAAATTAAAGATAATAGAAAAGACCGCTGAATTTCTTATCTGATTTTCTCAGAAGCGGTCGCATTTCAATCCGGTGGTAGTTTATTGGATTAATTTAATTTGTGTTGAAATTGATAATATGTAAGTGTCCTCTTGGGCTTTATCGATAATAAATGATTTGTATTTGAATTGAATAAGGATGCTCTAAGATCTACCAAATGTTTAAATATTTAGGTAAAGGCAGTTTTTCCTCAACATGATAAATCCTTTGCCGTTAAAATAACAATTTGTACATGCAGAGACACTTTTGACTTTTTAAAAATATGTAACAAAGTCAAAAGCACTTGATTCACGTTGGAACTTTCTAAATGACAGTTGAAATGAGTTCATTCATATTGTACCAATTCAATCACACTAATTGTCTGTCTATAGCAGTTTTTAGGTGCCTTTAGGCTTACAAGTAGTCTTGACTACTTACTACGGAGAACATCTTTATATTCTCCTAGCAAAATAACAGATAAAAAATATTGTTTATGTCTTCATTGAGCTAATAAAACCGAAATCTATTTTTTTAATGCAAAATATAAATCTCATCCGTCAATATTATATCTAGGTACGTATTTCACGCATTGGTATTTTATTTTCTGGTTCTTTGGTCTTGAAATACAATTTCAATATGCTTTACAAATCAAACTTGACTAAATAAAGATTTATTCGTGGATCAAATAGACATTGAGCGTTATCTCAAACCAATTTTCTATTACTTAAAGATTCATGCACATTTTCACTAAAGCAGCTATGAGAGAGTGGAAGTACGATATTATTTTGTAGTGAGGCGGGTTGAGGCGCGGAACACAATTAACTTGTAAGATTGTCTGCGGAGGTTGCACTCGCTTCCCTCGCCTTCCCATCCATCTACCCTCCCTTCCAAACAAAACATCAATAAACTCAACAACACAAGCGATTTTACATCTTAAACAAACATATTAGAGTTGACTGTTGTTTGTTATTAAATAAGTTTTATGTGGCGCATTTATTTCGCGTAGGTATAACAGTCCAGTTACCCTTGATTGGTTGTCGTTCCTCTAATCCCGTTTTGATCCTTTCCACCCAAAACCTAACCCTCTACGTTCCTCGGCTAACTATTGACATGCGTGTACCTTTACGTTTATATTTAGCGTAGTAATAATATCGACATAAGATAATTGTGTTTCGATGAATAACTGAGACGATGAGGAAATTATTATTAAATAATGGTCTGTAGAGGATTATGTACTGAAGTAATAGTATCTCTTTTTTATAGCAAATACTTTTACTCCTTGATGAAGTAAACCAAGCCACTGTTAGACTCGAGCTTACTTTGTAATTAGAAGAAAATTAACCTATTATGCTGTTCATTTTGTTTGGCACCGGAGTATTTTTAAGTGTATTTTCTTTTAGTGATGACTTCAGTTTATATACCTACTGGCTGACCCAACTGACGTTGTTCTGTTCAAATAATATAGAAGGAATTCGTGTTGAAATCGATAACAGCGCCACCTACTTGGTCCAATTATTAATCTAAATCATTCTCGAATCCCCTTGAACACAAACAAATTTCACTACCATCGGTCCAGCCGTTTAGGAGGAGTTCAATTACAAATACACGAATAGATGATTTATGTGCACACAGCGGCAGCTCTCAAACGGAAAAGCCCAAAATTTCAAACACTCTTCATTGGTGCTTCGCTTCTATTGGTCTTAGCGTGATGATATATAATCTAGAGAACACTGAAAGAATTTTTCAAATCAGACCAGTAGTTCCTGAGATTAGCGCGTTCAAACAAACAAACTCTACGGGTTATATATTAGTATAGAAAGTATAGATTATTAATACCTGGTCTTATATCACAATAGCTATGAGAAAAAAAAAGTTTTAACTTGCGTTCTTAATTCGGTATCGCGTAGTCGTGTATATAGATGTGTAGAAGCAATATCATAGACTTCCAATAGTGAGGTATTCAGTTTGAAACTGTTGTTTAAAATAAAATATATAATCAAATCCGTGTGGTGACGGAATAAGAATACAAGTTACCACTCCCTATCTTGCCCGTGGATGTCATAAAAGACAACTAAGGGATATAATAGGTATTTAGTATCTATGCAAGAGAAGGAAAACTAGAAATAAAACCCTATACCAACCTACCTAACCTTAGTGGTTGGAGCGGACGCACAGGGTGCTTTCCTTCCGGCTTGTGCAGGTGCTGACGGGGCACGGGTGTTTTGGGAAGTACCTGCACAAGATTGTCACGAGGGAGAGCACACCGTCCTGCCACTACTGCAGTTGCGACGAGGACACGGCGCAGCACACGCTCGAGGAGTGTGCTGCGTGGGAGGGGGAGCGCCGTGAACTCGTCGCGATTATCGGTGCCGACCTGGCGCTGCCGACCATCGCCAGGGAGATGCTCGTCAGTGTCAGGAACTGGGACGCGGTCGCCGCCTTCTGTGAGGCCGTTATCTCACGGAAGGAGGCGGTGGATCGTGTGCGAGTAGAGATCCTATTCGGCGACACGTGCTGCCGCCGGCGACTCGGGCGGCACAGGCGCGAGTATCTGCGCCTAATGCCGCCCTAGCCTAGCGTGACGGCGACCGACGTCCCAGGACGTCGAGAGGTGAGGGTACCCGAAAGGGTATTCCGTCGGGCCGACCACTGACGACAAGTCACATTTGCTCCGGTGGTCGGCCCAACAACGAGGTGACGTGGGTACGGGTGGGTTAGGGGCCCGCGCGCCGTCCTTTCATCGCCCCGGACGGACTGGACCGCGCGTGCGCTTACCATAACCCACCTATAAAAAAAAAAAATACCAACCTGCCTGACCAGCATGTTATAGTAAGTTCAATTTTCCTTCTATTGTGCAGAAGGCTCGAGCCCAACAGTGGGATATATATTAGCTGAAATGATGATGATGAATCTATAATCTAATTTATTATCATCATCATCTCAACCCTATATGGGTTCCCACATATCCTTTAGTCGTCTTGTACAACACTCACGGGCAAGAAAGAGGGTGTTGAATTGTATTCTTAGTTCGTTACCACGTATAGGTATGCATAATCTAATTCACTGTGGTTTAACATTCTAATAGAATACACAAATGATATGGTGCTTAAATTCCAACCTGCTATGCCAAGTATCGCGGGTGAACTACACGCATTTTTATTCTAAGTTGGAAGGATGTAATGTCTTCTAATTTTATGTTTGCAAAGGCCCTCGTGATAAAGGGTTTAGTTTAAAGTCGATTTAAGTTCAAAAAATTCCTCACCCCAATCAAAAACGCATATGTAAACTGACAAATTCATTTACTTATTTATTTTATTAATACATATCAACAATTGTTCAAATTAATACTTCATAATATTGTTTTTCTTACTCCATTTCTAATTTGCATACATCTATCTGATTTCGTTGTGAAAATTTCATAGCTTATAAGTTATCGCTGTTTTTTTTTTTTTTTTTTTGGGGTGATTGAGGGGCTTAAGCACGCAACTCCCGCAACCCACCCGAAAACCACGTCGCCTTCGTCGTTGGGCCGACCGCCGGAGCAGGGTTAACTTGTCATCAGTGGTCGGCCCGACGGAATACCCCCTACTTGGGGTACCCTCCCATCGGGAGGGTACCCCAAGTAGGGCCCCCTCTCGGGGAGGACGTCGGTCTTTCCTCACGCGGTCGGCCTCTCGGCGGGTGACGGACTAATCCCCGGTCACGTCACCCGCAAGTTATCGCTATTGGTGATAAACGAGCAAACAGCACATTAGATGGTAAGTGATTTTACTAATCAAAGACATTTTTTAAGCCGCTGTTTAACGTAAAAAAGTGAAGAGAGTGTAAATGCATGTAATGAAGTTCGTTGATATTAAAGGCATACACAACACCCAAATCCACCACACGTATACACCCTCAGAAAGTTGGCCTTCCGCCTCTCTCGCTCACCGAACAAAGTGCAGAAAAAAATTGCTACTGTACAGACATCGATTTTCTGTGAAAGTGTGGTTAGGGATTGCAATCTGGAGAAACGGATCCGGTAATTCGACGGATCCGGCATCATTACCGATATCATAATGCCGAATCCGGTGACCGGATCCAGTGCTGCCATATTTACCCAAAAAAAAATTGAGCTGTTTCATGAGTGTTTGTCATAAATACTAGTTAGCATTCTCAAATACTTTAATAATTATTTTGATCCCATTTCAGTAAATTGCGTAAGCTTAATTCTACAAGATTTTATAAAGTTACTTACTAAATTATTTATATATATATATATATATATGTATTGTATTGTATTTGGTCTATCTGTGAAAGTGAAATCTAGGAAGACTGAGCTACTCGTTACATTGTTAAAATTTTACTAGTTACCTACACGACTAGATTTTATTTCCTATTCTTTGCTCGTTGTCTAATCATAACATTGGATTGGAAATAAAGTTGATTTTATACCAGGTCACTCTGACGAAAAAGGTTTTATCTGTGAGGCGGGCCAGTTATAATCTATTTTGAAAATATATAATTATTTATACCTAAATAAAAATAGGTACATCCCAATTTAAAAATTAACCCAAGTGCAAGCCTACCAAAGTGAAGCGATCTAGAAGCGAGTTATTTTAATTTCACTGGCTACTTACATATCAATTCCTTTATGGGATCAAAAAAGCATCACCTCCAAATGGTATACTGCAATATGACGTCGAATGGTATGCGCTTACGTGTTCACGACAATGTTGTCGTGGTAGTGCAATAGTCGCAGAGATTTGTGTATATACCGCACTCAATTCAAGGAACATCCTGGACAGCATACACAGGTCTGACCTAGCACGGTGTGACATTTTTTATTCATGAAAATTAATAATCAGCTCAAAAGGATACAAGTTTTGTTGCCGGAAGATGCGCTGTCAGCGTTCGAGCATGCTATAAACGAGGTGTTTGCAGTTGGCTGAAAAAAGTGTTTCAAAAAGTGGTTCAGACGTGTGAAACGTTGTTTAGATGCTAGTTAAGAGAACTTTGAAAAGATTTAATAAAAAAAAACCTATGAAACCCTTTTTATTTTCGCTAAACATGTTTAATTTTTTATAAACTACTTGTATTAAGTACAATGACACTTGATTAACTTATTAACAGTTCATTTTAAAATTTTGACTGAAAAACGTAAATCATTCTGATTTGTTCAATCGATGGGAATCTGGTCGGATCCGGTTGCACTGAAAATGACGCCGGATTGCAATCCGTAAGTGTGGTACTACCTCGGACAGACCGGTCCGCAGCTGTAGACAGAAGACTGTCGGCAGTGTGATCCTACCACTAACATTTTATATTATTCTCTGAGGTGATTGAGTAACATTACAATTCAACATCACCTCTTCCCAATTAAGCCGAAGGACATAATCAAGAGATGAGAACTCAAAATGAAGCCTCTGCCAAACTTCAATCTGTTTATAGTGGTATAGCAGCTAATCTTCATTGGACCAGTTAAAATACCAATGCAGGGAATTCGTCTTTGCTATTGTTAATAAACTATCCACATCAAGCTATTGTTACTGTATTATTCTAAACTAGCAACCCGCCCTCGCTTCGCTTCGGTTTTAGTCGTTTTCCCCCCGTAGTTCCCGTTCCCGTGGAAATACCGGGATAAAATATAGCCTAGTTTACGCCCTGATATTATAGCTTTCCATTGGTGAAAGAATTTTTGAAATCGGTCCAGCCGTTTTGAAGATTACCCCGAACAAACAGACAGACAGACAATTTTTTTTTTAATTTGTATTAATTTGCCTAAGGCATAGGTGTCGTGCAAATAACCGTGTGAGCATGAAAAAAGTCTATTATTTTGACATTACAAACAGACACTCCAATTTTATTTAATGGTATAGATATTCTCGTGTTACAAGTCATTGTCAGAATGAAAATAAAGATCTTTAAACCGATTCCTCGCGGCTCATATACGTTTCCATGCTGAGTTCGAGCCTCCTCCACCATAGGAAGGAAATGTAACCTACTACATCATGCTGACCAGTAGGTCAGTCAGTAATACTGACCTACCTCAGTATAGTAATACTGAATGTCATACCAGAAAAATCAAATAAATTTGAGCGTATTTTTCACAATTTTCACCATATATTTCGTAATTATGACTATATATTTTACAATTTTAATCATATTTGCAAATTTTTTCGACTTAAAATTGTAAATGAGCAGGCAGTAGTCTTGTTAATGTTAATTACTGTATTGTTATCCATTATGTAACAATATCTAAAATGTATCTCAGATTCCGAACTGATTAATTATTTTTTAAACATATTAAGTTTTTATTACATCTACATGTTGATCTCTGACAAATAATAGTGGGCTGATACGATAAAGAATTCATGCTTACCCTCGAGACCTCGATGACGAAGGCAATCCTTGATAAAATAAAAAAAAACATTAATATTTGTCACCATAAAGATAGGCGCTATGACGCGCGGGCATGCAGTCGCAGCCACTGCACACATGTAGGTATACATATTCGTAGATAGTAAATACAAAACGCTCAGCAAATACTACGTACCCTAACTAAATAACAAATAATAAAAACTCGACATTGACTCTATGATAATGACGATGTAGACAAATACAATGCTGTACAGACCGGCCGAAACCGACATTTGACGTCAATACACGGTACAATCAACACTCCAATATGGTTTTGATTGCGAGCCGTAAGCGATTAGAATAAGCGACCGCGCTAGTCCGCGAAAGCTCCCAACAAAAAGAGCAAAGAATCGGAAAGCGATACGGCTAATCCCACTAATCGGAGAGCAATTGAAAAATAAAAATGTAGATGGCGGAATGATTCCATTTAGAGCCAAAACGATGCGACAAAATAATAAAAAAGGTACGGTTGGAACGGAATGGGCCTGCCCCGGCGGCCGGCGACTAATATTGAAAGCAAATCCTCGGCTAAATCCTTAAAGCGCTTGGATTCGAGCACCTGGAAACTGTGTTTGCGCCGTACCGAGTACGCGTCGAGACCGCACTACGCCAGCGCCTCTCACTGGCCCGATAATCATTCCCTGGATTAATGTATACTTTCCGCCTAATGTCACCCATTTTCATGAATCAATTGTTTGCAATTTACCGCTATTCAGAGTTTAACTCCATTTTTAATATATGGATTTCAGCCGTATATGATTTAGGATCTGATGTGATTGTGGACTGTCTTTCTAGTTGATCCAACTACGTAGTAAAACATCTATCTGATGAATAGTATTTATGATGGTATACCGTGAGCTTTAAATCTGAGGCATAAAGTGTTACGATTTATCACCAAGAAAATTTTAATATCAAAGATCATTTTGTTATTGTAACCAGCCCGTCTCCCTTCATGATGTGAAATTGTGTGGCAAGCAAATGTTTGATATTATTTATGTAACAAATGCCCGCACTAATCTAGCCATGGTTATCATTAACTCAAAAGAACCATTATTTGTGCAATCCTCTTTTTTTTTTTTTATTGCAAACGGTGGCAAACGAGCAAACAGTACACCTGATGGTAAGTGTTGCTGCCGCTCATGGACCTTTACAAGGCCGTTGCCTACCGCGAAGAAAGCGAAGGGAGTGTGAATGCGTGCATTGAGGCTCGGTGATACCAAGGGCACCACCAAAACCCTCCACACGCAATCACCCTCAGAAAGTTGGGCTTCCGGCTCTCTCGCTCACCGAACGTAGCGCAGTAACAAATTGCTACTACTCAGACGTCGATTTTCTGCGAGAGCATGGTACTGACCCGAACGGACCGGCCCGCGGCTGTAGACAGATAACTGTCGACAGTGTGGTCCTACCACTCCTCAAAATAAGTTTTCGAAAAGTAACGTGTACCCAATCGTATTCAATGATTACATACTTAGAAAATCTTGAGCAAAATTGCAGCAACCCAAGTTTGAGTCAACTTTTCATGTTGGATATAGAAGATACAGTAATTTGATCCCAATATTTGTATATTCTATACTGTTGATTTAATATATATCCTTAATTCATAATTTATTGAAAAGTAGGCATAACTAGGTCGTTCCTTTATAATCTGTGCAGCGACAGAGTAATGTGAGATGTGATGGATGATAATGGTGGGACACTGAGTAAGAATAAGTTTCCATCTCTATCTTTTTTTATCCTTGTCTTTTGCTGGGGTATCGTAGTAGCCGACTACGGGATATAAGTAGGTAATAGTGGAAATTAAGCTCTATATGTCTAATAAACATTGGACTAAAAATTGGACTACTAGTCTAAGTAGTCCAATTTTTTTTTTGGGGTGCTACGCTAGAAACCTCCGCGTGGTGTACCCTGGGCACGAGCGACAATTCCTTGGACTGCTCTCTGGAACTGTCGCTCGTGGCAAATATCTGGCCCGAGGGGGGGCCCAGTTTGTGGGATGCCCCAAATTCGCTCCATGCCTCTAATTGTAGAGGGTATTGGACGCGAAAATTCGACGGGCCCAGTCACTCATTCGTTTGAGAACTGGGCAGGCATTTGCCAACCGCGACAAATCATAGACCTGATTCTTGCTTCGGGACATTTGTCTTGAGGCCTAGATTCAGGAGCGAGGGTCTTGGTTTAACCGCCTGGACCACGAGGAAGAAAACCTCTATAAAACAATCACCCAGAATCCTAAGTTCTGGCGCGCGGCGAGAGGATGCATGGCTGATGGGTTGTTCAGTCGTTAGCGCGCCCCCAGCCTACCTGCGGACCCCCTGTGTTGGGAAACAAATGTACGCTTGCCCGGGTATCGGGATCTCTGCCCGGGTCGACATTTATTTCTCCCATACTCGTGGGAACTCGATGGATCATTGTTCACACACACCTGATGTAGATATGAGGGGTGAGACGCCCAAAATTACCACCACAGAGGATCTAATTAGTTCCCACCCAAGAGCCCTGCCAAGCTACAGGAAAACTGGCACAGAGGAAGGAGAGGCCTCGTCCGACTGCAGCTCTGCTGCTAGTCTGGCACTTGAGGCCCCAAGGCCAGCCGAGGGCCCGGCGAAAATAGTGGCCCCTAAGAAGAGAAAAAAGAGAAAGCACATGTGGACGGGGAAGGCCACGAGCGTCAAAAGGCGCGAGTTGGCCAGGCAGGAGCGGCTGGCTAGAGAGGCCGCGGCAGCCGCTCCGACTGCTGACGAGGGCGGCAGTACTGCCGCAGAGCCGTCGGACAGCGAAGGGGACGAGGGGCTGCAGTGGTGGCGGCGAGGTCGACGGCTCCAGCGTCGATTAGTCATGTGCGGGAGACCGATGCCCAAAAGCGGGCGAATGAGGCGGCTGCCGCGAGGATGATGAGGGTGTTAGCGGACATCCCTCCCACCAGCCCGGCAGCTGCAGAGCCCACTGTAGGTGTCGACCCCCCACCTACCGATGTGGCAACCCTGCAGGCCGAAACTGCCCGCCTTAGTGGTGAGGTCTCAGGCCTGCAAGAGAAGAATAAGGCCCTACAAAAGGAGCTGTCGGCGGTGCAGAAGGCGAACCGCGAGTTGGCCAAGCAAATGGCCGACTTGCGGCGTCAGGTCACGCAGCTGGCGAGGACCGCGCCGCCGACAAGCGCCGGCCCTACCGCCGCCCCTGCCGTCCCCATTGCGCCAACTCGCGCTGCGGCGAGTCCCCAGAGGGCCCAGCCAGCCGAAGCGGTCCCGCTGCCCGCAGTGGACGGCGTGCCGGACCAGACCATGCCATGGTGGACGTCTTTGGCAAAATGCTCGACGCGCGCATGGTGGCTCTGAAGTCAAGACTGCCTTCGGAACCCCGTCTTCGGCCGCCGTTGGCTGCGGACAGGCCCAAGGCCGCGGTGTCAGCCCCTGATGCGCTACCCTGCTAGGGCGGGCGCGTAGGTAGCTACGCTGCGGCCGTTGCTGGACCGAAGTCCAAAGGGCCCGCCGCGAGGAAGAAGGTGGCACCGGCTCCTGCTCAGGCCGGACCTCAGCCGCTGCCGGCAAATGCACCGCCGGTAGCAGCCAACGCAGCCGCGGCCGTGACTGCTGTGCCCGGCCCCTCCGCTGCACCTGAAGAAGGTTGGCAGACAGCCGAGCGCAGCCGAAAAAGTCGCGGCCAGAAGAGGAGAGCGGAGGCCAAAAGTGCCAGCGAAGTCTCCGCTCCCAAAGCAGGAGCCGCAAATAAGAGGTCGCGCAGGAGGCTCCGGCCGCCAAAGTCAGCCGCGGTGGTGATCACCGTGCTGCCTGAGGCGGCCGAAAACGGCCTCAGCTATGAGGCCGTCTTACGTCGCGCCCGGCGGGAGCTTGATGTCTCTGATTTAGGAGGCGTCGAAGCCAGGACCCGCAAGGCCCGGACAGGGGCACGGATTCTAGAGTTCCCTGGGGCCGAGGGCGCCAAGACGGCCGATAGCATGGCGGCCAAGTTGAGGGGTCTGTTCGCAGAGGAGGGTGGCGTCAAAATCGCCAGACCCGTAAAGTGCGCAGAACTACGCGTCGCGGGTCTGGACGACTCCGTGACGGTGGATGACATCCGGGAGGCCATCGTCTCGAAAACCGGGTGTCCCGTGGACACCGTCCGAATTAGCGCCATCCGCCCTGGTCCGGGCGGCGTCGGTGCTGCATGGGTGCAGTGCCCGGTGGAGTCGGCCAAGCAATTGGCCGACTCAGGCAGGCTCCTCGTGGGCTGGAGCTCGGCGCGGGTGACCGTGCTGGAGTCCCGGCCTGCGAGGTGCTACAAGTGCATGGCGGTCGGACACACTCGGCCGACATGCACCAATTGCTTTGAATGCAGCGATCTCTGCTTCCGCTGCGGTCAAACCGGGCACAAGGCGGCATCCTGCGCCGCCACTCCCCACTGCCCGGCGTGTGCGGCGAGCAATAGGCCCGCCAAGCACCGCATGGGGGGCAGGGAGTGCGGACCCCCGCTTCGGCCCCAAAGGTGCGGAGCGGCCTGACGACCCCGGCCGCTCCCGCCCCTAGCGCGACCCGATCGCCCGCCAGCGTAGAGGAGGTGATGGATACGGCCCACTAATGGCGACCGAATCCTACCACCTCGCAGGCCAACCTCAACCACGCCGCCGAGGCACAGGACGTTTTCCTGCAAGCCATGGCGGAATGGTTGATCGGTGCAGCCGTAGCCGCGGAGCCGTACGTGGTGCCTGACCGGCCCAATTGGCTGGGCAGCAGTGACGGCTCTGTGGCAATCGTCGCCTCCACGTCGTGGCATTCCCCGCCTTTGTTGCTCAAGGACAGGGGCGATGGGTATGTCGCGGCGGAATGGGGAGAGGTTACGCTATTTGATGTTTACTTCTCCCCTAACAGGAGCGTGACGGATTTCGGGGCCTTCCCCACCATCCTGGGGGCCTCGATACGGTGACTGGCACCGCGCCAAATCTTCGTTCTGGGGGACTACAACGCCAAGTCCACGGCGTAGGGGTCCCCCAGAACGAATGACCGTGGGCGGGCGGTCGAAGAGTGGGCGGCGGCACTGGGCCTCTGTTTGCTGAACAGGGGCTCGGTGCAAACGTGCGTGCTAGCCCTAATGTCGCAGCACGTGTGAGGAGCTGGTGCATCCAGGAGGAGGTTGAGACCCTATCCGACCATCGATACATCCGGATAGAGGTCTCCCGGACCCTCCTGCAGCCCAGCAGGGGTCACACGGCGGACGGAGCTCCCGCGTTTCCGCGGTGGGCTGTGGGTCGATTGGATCGGGACCTGTTGGCGGAGGCAGCCATCATCGTTCAGTCGTGGCTGTCCTCACGCGGCTGTCCCAAGAATTGGCGAACCTTCGGGCTGCGTGCATACGTGCCCGGAGGGCCTACACCCGCAGCCGAGCGCGTCACCGCGACGCTGAGTGGGAGGGCCAGCTGTACGAGGCTTACCGCAGTGCGCGGTCTGCCTTCAGGCTGGCCGTCCGTACCGCCAAGGACATTAGTCGGCGGGAGATGCTGGACAGATTCGAGCGTGACCCCTGGGGTCGCCCCTACCTCGCGGCGCTGAACAAGCTCCGCGGGCGGGGCCCCCCCCCCTCACCGAGACTCTCCAGCCCAGCCTCCTCACCAGAGTTGTCGAGGACCTCTTTCCACGGCGGGCGGAGCACACGCCCCCGGTCATGGCTTCGCCGGACAGCGACCGGGAGGCCGACGATGAAAGTGCTCCGCCCATCACGGAGCCGGAAATGGGAGCGGCGGTGGCGCGTATGCGAGTCAAATCCACCGCCCCCGGGCCCGACGGTATTCCGAACCGTGTGCTGGCCCTGGTCCTCGAGCATCTGGGACCACGCCTCAGGGGATTGCTCGACGCGTGTTTGACGTCCGGGCAGTTCCCTGGGTGCTGGAAAGAGGGGAGGCTGGTTCTCCTGCCGAAGCCGGGATGGTCTCCCGAGTCGGCCTCAGCCTACAGGCCCATCGTGCTGCTCGATGAAGCGGGCAAGCTGCTAGAGAGGGTGTTGGCTGCCCGCATTGAGCGGCACCTCGTCGAGGTCGGACCCGATCTGTCGGACGCCCAGTTTGGTTTTCGGAGAGGGCGTTCGACGATCGCGGCCCTGCTACGCCTGAAGGCCGTGGTAGCGGAGGCCGTCACCGGCAGAGGAGTCCTGTTGGCGGTGTCCCTGGACATCGCCAACGCCTTCAACAGTCTGCCATTCAGCTGCATCAGGGAGGGGCTGAAGTATCACGGGGTGCCTGTGTACCTCAGGCAGCTGGTGGCAGACTACTTGTAGGGGCGCAGCGTCCTCTACGTTGACCGAGTAGGGGACGTTGTGCGAACGCCCTGACGTGCGTTGTCCCACAGGGGTCGGTTCTGGGTCCGACCCTGTGGAACATCGGCTACGACTGGGCATTGAGAGGACGTCTCCCACCCGGGCTGGGCGTAATTTGCTACGCCGACGATACACTGGTCACAGCCCGGGGTGGGACGCTAGAGGAGGCGGCATGCCTGGCAACTCTCGGCACCGAGGAGATTGTCAGGCGGATCGAAGCGCTGAGGTTGAGGGTAGCCCTGGAAAAGACGGAGGCCCTCTTGTTCCATGGCCTCCGTACCGCCGGGCCTCCCGCCGGCGCTTCGATCACCGTGAAGTCGGTCACCATCAGCATCCAGGCCCACATGAAGTACTTGGGCCTGGTGCTCGACGGGCATTTTTGGTTCCAGGAGCATCTTTTTTTTGTTTGGGACTAATCCCACCACACATTCCCACCACTGTAACTCCTGTAAGCCAGGATCCACAATGGTCTCCGTATAAGACACTGAGGTTTGACCCTCAGGAAGGCCCGGGAATCGCTTTTAATTGTCTTGGGACCCGCAACAAATTTAATTAGAAAAGAAAACAGGAGGATTTGGAAAGATTCCACTTCCCTCCTATGCAAAGCGGGAGACATGAAGCAAAGTTGGCTGATAAGCCAGTAAATAAGAGTTTGTACAACTACGTGAAACGCAGCGGTACAGCACCACGGATTAGACAAAGCTTAATGGACCTATTTGTGAGCTTTAGGTTTGATTACAGTAATAGGTATTGTAAAAGCGCCTAAACGCACGGAAATTTTCTCGAGTTGCTACAAGATCCGAATAGTATACTACCCCAGACGTGACATGCATATTATCTAACATGACGTTCCACTCGTTGCGCCAGAGAATGCACTCCCAAAGGATGTGATGAGCTGTTTGTTCAAAATTGGAGTTTGAGGTCGAACATTGACAAAATGGTGAATCTACTAGTGTAAAATAGAATAATTTACTTCTAAAATTCCCATGGCCTGTGAGGAATTGGGCTACATAGTGGTCAATTTCTAGCCAATTTCTCTCCAAACGTTCACGAACACATGGAAAGAATAGATATAGATGACGACCTTTTGTTGATGAATCCCATCTTTCCTGCCATTCGGTCAGGAGCTTATCGTTAACGACGGATTGCGGCGCAAAAAGTCTAGTAATTTTATTACGATCGCGTGGTAAAAGAAAATTGTTAGTCATGTTTTCCCTAGTGGAATAATACATGGACGCACGTTTTTGTATCTCTAAGTCGACTGGAAGTACACCTGCAAGTACTGGTAAGGCTTCGGTGCTAACTGTTCGGTATGCCTTACACAGAAATATTAGCGCTAATCGTTGACTCTGTAGTAACTTACGCCGAGCCGCGCCTATGGTAGTACGATCAGCCCAGGCTGGTGCACCATAACAGATACAGCCCAGATATGTGGCTGTATATATAATTTTAAGTGTGTTAAAACGAAGGCCCCAGGTGGAAGTTGAAATTCTGGTAAGCGCATAGAAATTTCGTTTGACTTTTCCACCTACAGTTTTAATATGTTCAATGAACGAAAAATTTTTCTCTAGGACCAGGCCGAGGTAATATACTGACTCCTTCTTTTTAACTACAGTGTTGTTAAATTTTATACGGGGGCTCGACTGTAAATTACCTTTCAGTAAAAGATGATACGTTTTGTGGGGGGCGAAAGTAAGTCGATTTTGTATGCCCCATTTTTGTATTGAGTTGAGACATATATCCGCCAATTTCTCCAGTCCGTCTCTAGTGTTTGACTGTATAAGTAGGAGACCATCGTCAGCATAGCCAATCAATGAGCAGTTTTGCGGTAGAGGTAGCTCAAGAAGGTCATCAAACCCTAGATTCCACAAGTATGGGCTTAACATTGATCCTTGAGGACAGCCCAACGTCAGTGATTTAGACACGGCATGGTGACCGAGTTTCAGTGTGGTTGAACCTTGTAGAAAGTATGACTGTACGAGTTGGTAGATGTTCCTAAAGCATCCACGAGCCTTCAGTTTAAGAAGTAGCATCGGCCACCATGCGTTATGAAAAGCACCTGAGATATCTAGAAAAATACCTAGTATATATTTAAAATCTGATAGGAAAACAATTTTTCTAACGGCAATGACCGCGTCGACAGTCGATTTCCCCGGGGTAAATCCAAACTGACTACGATTGAATGTGGGGCCACCCGGTAACAAACGGGGAACTATCAGACGTTCTAAGAGTTTTCCTAGTGACGGCAATAGAGTAATTGGTCGATATGACTTCGGGTCGTCCGGTGGCTTATCACCGTGTTTCGGTATTATACGTATAAACCCGCGACGCCATAGCCGAGGAAAGATGCCTTCCGCTATACAACGATTGAAAACTAGTAACATTGAGTCGGCTGACGTTCGACAAGCTTCTTTAATCATTTTATTAGAGATTTTATCTTCACCGGCTGCTTTGTTTAGAGGAAGGGCTTTTACGGTATTTAAAAGTTCAGTTAGAGAGGGAAGGTCAGACATAAGAGATAGAGGTGGCAAAGTGGCCCACGCTCTTATTTGCGTATGATGTTCGCTATCAGCTGTTACGTTATCGTCCGGTATTAAAGTATTTATTAGAGCTTCTGTGGTCTCCTCTACGGAGCATCTCCATCGACTTGTTCCCCGGCTTGTCGGCGCGGTGTCCGCCCTTTCGCGGCTGATGCCGAATGTGGGTGGACCTAGTGCTACGTGCCGACAGCTGTACACGGGGGTGATCCGGTCGATGACCCTGTATGGCGCACCGGTGTGGGCGGGGTCCCTGACCGTCCGTCTTAGGGCCCTCCTGTGGCGACCACAGAGGGTCATGGCGATCAGGGCCATACGGGGTTACCGCACGGTGGCGACGGAGGCAGCGTGCCTCCTGACCGGAACTCCCCCGTGGGACCTGGAGGCGGAGATGCTCGCCGTTATTTATCGGCGGGTGTCGGAGACGCGCGCCCGCGGCGGCATGGTCTCCCTGCAGGAGATCATCGCCTGGCGGGTCGACGCCCGCCGAGGAGTCATTGCCCGTTGGGCAGTCCGGCTGGAGACTCCTCGGTACGGTGTCAGGACCGTCGAGGCCTTCCGGCCGGTGCTGATGGTGTGGTTGGAGGGGACGCACGGGGTGCTTTTCTTCCGACTGGTGCAGGTGCTGACGGGGCACGGGTGTTTTGGGAAGTACCTGCACAAGATTGTCAGGAGGGAGAGCACACCGTCCTGCCACCACTGCAGTTGCGACGAGGACACGGCGCAGCACACGCTCGAGGAGTGTGCTGCGTGGGAGGGGGAGTGTCGTGAACTCATCGCGATTATTGGTGCCGAACTGGCGCTGCCGACCATCGCCAGGGAGATGCTCGACAGCGTCAGGAACTGGGACGTGGTCGCCGCCTTCTGTGAGGCCGTAATCTCACGGAAGGAGGCGGCGGATCGTGTGCGAGTAGAGATCCTATTCGGCGACACGTTCCGCCGCCGGCAACTGGGGCGGCACAGGCGCGAGTATCTGCGCCTAATGCCGCCCTAGCCGAGGCCGCGTGTGATCGGACCGGGGAATTGTCTGTCACCCGCAGAGAGGCTGACCGCGCGATGGCGACCGACGTCCCAGTACGTCGAGACGTGAGGTTACCCGAAAGGGTATTCCGTCGGGCCGACCACTGATGACAAGTCACATCTGCTCCGGTGGTCGGCCCAACAAACAACGAGGTGACGGGGCTACGGGTGGGTTATGAGCCCGCGCGCCGTCATTTCATCGCCCCGGACGGACAGGACCGCGCGTGCGCTTATCATAGCCCACTCAAAAAAAAAAAAAAGTATTGCAATTTTCCTGCCATTGTGGAGGAGCCTTAAACCCAAAGCAATATGAAATGAGGTAGATATCTGTGATTGCTGCTAGTGGTCTGATCGGTACCACTTAGCTATTCATAGCCATACTACTATGGCGTGGTTCTCTAAATCCACCACCTCCACCACGCTCTGCGTTTTTCGATGTCTTTTCGAGAATCTAGAGATTTTCAGAACCTACATTACTAATCTACTTACTACTACTCATAATCATCTGTGTAATGACGGCTGACGGGTTAAGTATACAACATTTCATCATATCTTGCTAAATTGTAGAATATCACATACACACCTTAAAAAATTATGGCAAATCCTAAATAAAATAACTGGCAGAATGAAGCATTCGATTGACGACTTCATACAACAAGCTTTCGAAAAATCAAATATGTCATCAAGTGATATAGCAAATAACTTTTCAAAATCCTTTCAAAACAGCGTCAAGAACATCATTCCTCATTGTGATAAGACTATTCTAGACCCTAAACTTTATACTAACTCTTTGCCTAGTTCTATTCGGTTCAACAAAGCAAATTCCAAAAGTGTCTATAAAATTATAAACAAAATGAATGGTAATAAAGCCCCGGGTGATGATGGCATACGGGGTGCTGACATAAAATATATTTCTCAAAAAATCTCTCCTGCTATTGCAGTGCTCATTAATGCAAGTGTATCAAATTCATTGTACCCACATGAATTAAAAACAGGATTAGTGCGTCCAATTTATAAAAAAGGCAGTCACCAAGATTATGAAAACTACCGACCTATCACCATACTACCAACTATAGATAAAATAATAGAAAAATATATCTCACAACAAATACACTTATTCTATAGAAATAATAATGTACTAACACCTAACCAATACGGATTTCAGTCTGGAAAGAGTACTACACAGTTATTATCTACATTTACTGATCGAATCAATGAATATCTTGATGATAAGAAACAAGTTTTAGCAGTATTTATAGACTTCAGTAAAGCTTTTGATACACTATCTCATAATTCACTTATTCGATCACTTATTCACATATTCGATCAACTTAATTTATGTGGTATAAGAGGTCCTTTACTTGAGTGGTGCCGGGATTATATGAGTAATCGAACCTACAAAGTGAAGATAGGTGAGGGAATGAGTGAACCAATAAAGGTAATGGAGGGCACCGCTCAAGGTTCGGTGCTGGGTCCACTCCACTTCCTGACCTATGTAAATACCATGACTAGAGTCATCAAATATGGTGAAGTGTATCAGTTTGCCGATGATACATGCATCATTGTGGCTGGTAAAAATATAGAAAAAGCTTTAAAAAATCTGCAGACTGACTTCACAATGCTAACCAAATGGTCACACGATTTTGGCTTAGTAATAAATAAATCAAAAACAAAGTTAATGTACATAAGCTCTAGTCATAATAGAAAATCTTGCCAGCTCCGACTAATTGCACACAATCACCGATGTCTCCACTCAAAATTTCAATCAAATTGTAATTGTGATGCGGTAGATGTCGTCAGCACTCATAAGTACCTAGGATTAATAATCGATGACCGTTTTAATTGGACTAACCATATTAATCTTATCTGTGATAGACTACGCGCTGTTCTAGCAAAATTTAAATGTATCAAATATAATATCCCATATAAAATACTACTTAATCTTTATATCAGCCTAGGTGAATCTATAGTGTCATACGGTCTAAGTAGCTACGGTCGAACATTTAAATACCACCTAGATTCTATTTACCAAATTCAACTTAGAATTTTAAAAACCATTGTACCTGCGAAAGTTAAAATGCATTTTAAGAATAACTATCACGAATTGTTTAAATTCTGTAAAGTAATACCGATACATGAAAAGGTGAAGTATGTTTTGCTAACAGAAAATTATTTAAATAAAAAAGTACAAGTAGCTATTAATCATTCAATTACTACTCGTAGTGTCACAAAAGGCAAACTTATAACACCAAGCTTTAAAAATTTTTACGGGAAACGTCTTTTATACTACACAATACCGCTGTTAATTAATCAACTACCACATACAATAAAGACAGAAATAAATGGCAATAATTATAAAAATAAATTAAAACAACATTTCATTAACACACTGATTACATAATTAAATTATATTCTAACTTAAATAAAAATCCATTATTATGCGAAACACTCTGTATATAAACTATTAAACTACACAAGGAACATTATTTCTACTTACCCCCACATAAGAGATGTGTTATGTATTTTGTTTGCCATTTTTATGCGGGCACCATCATTTTATTATTGTAAACTATTTCTTTTTCTTCTTTCTTTCATTTAAATTTTTACTGTTTGCTTGATTAACTCCATTAGTATTCTGATGAGGTTGATCAGGTAAACAGTAAAAACTAGTAGTATTCTAAGACGAATCAAATACGCGTTTAAGCCAATATATAGGCTTCTGTCGTATTTGTAAGTTAGTTGTCAAAATAATTGTAAAACATTTTTATTAAATAAAATAAATAACATGCTTATATATTGGAAGCAAGCGATCCCTTGACAGATAGCAAGCACATCACAGCTGCTACCCCAATTAGACGGGCATATGGCTGGTAAACCGAACAGTACTGCTGAAGTGAATAAAACAAAATAATCTTCTAGTGACAAATAAACCGCCAGCTTCTGCAATACCTTAAGGATCATCAGCTGGTCAGTGGTCGCCGATATGGTTTTTGTCAAGGCCGGTCAGCTGATGATCTTCTTGTGTATCTCACACACCGTTGGGCAGAGGCATTGGAGGGCAAGAGTGAGGAGCTTTTAGCTTAGATATCGTAAAGGCGTTCGATGGTGTCTGGTACAGAACTCTCCAATCGAAGCTATTATCGTATAGAGTCCCTGAGGTATTCTGTATTTGATTCGCCAGCTTTCTGGATGGTTCGAGTATTAACGTCGTCGTGGATGACTCCTACTGCAATACTACGACCATTGACGCTGTTATACAAAACCCAAGTTCGACGTCATGTGCAGTACTGCTCACATCTCTGGGCAAGCCCCAATAACAGCTAGACCCACTTAACTCCCCACAAAGACGTGCCGTTCGAACCATGCGTAATCCCAATCTCACGAACAGATTGGAGTAGTTGGAGCGGCGAAGAGACTTTGGGTTACTCTGTGTCCTCTACCGGCTTTTTTACGGGCGTGCTTTGAGGAACTATTTGATCTGGTACCACCATCATCGTTTTACCAGCGTACCACTCAACAGCTTAGCAGGGTTCATTCATTTCACCTGGAGTCGTTATTGTATTCAACTGCACGTTTCCAGAGATCTTTTTTTCCACATACGTTGAGAATCAGGAATGAAATACCTGCTGATGTTTAAAAGAGGTTTAAAAAGAGCACTTTCTTCACGGCAGCTGTCTAGCTATGCCCCTGGTAATGGATAGGTCTATGAGCGGCAGTATCACTTACTAGCACCAGTATCAGCTACTACTGTGCTGTTTGCTCACTTGCCACCAACGGCAATAAAGAAAAGTGCCAATGAATGAAAAAGTTTTAATCTATACTAGCTGACCCGGCGAACTTCGTACCGCCTTTTTTCGAAATCTGGACTGTCGTGAACGTGACTCCTGGGGTCACCTCTATCGCGCGGCGTTGAGAAAGCTACGTCCTCCTCCGCTCACCGAAATTTTCCAATCCGGCCTCTTCATCAGGGTTGTCGAGGACCCACCGGAAAAAACTCCCCCAATCATTGTTTTGCTGGACAGTAACCGGGAACTGCCCCGCCACGGACACGGAGATGGGGCGACAGTGGCGCATATACGTGTTAAATCTATCACTCTCCCGCCAGACGGACCCTAATGTGTGCTGGCACTGGTCCTTGAGCACCTGGTACCACGGGTCTGTATAACACTTGAATAGCGTTTGGCCAGTTCCCTGGATGTTGGAAGGAGTAGAGCCTGATGCTCCAGCCGAAGGTGGGACGGTCTCCGGCCTCGGCCACAAACATATCAATTTAAAGGTATTATTGATAATTTAACTGGATTGAATTTACGGTAAGTGTTATATTTCCTTAATCCGCAGTCTGATAAATCATGATCTCCGTCTCAATCCATACACGTCACACTGTTGGGCTCGGGCCTCCTTCACTATGGGAGGGAAATCGACCTACTATACTACGCTGGTCAGACGTGTTGGTATAGGGTTTTGTTCCGAGTTTTCTTTCTCTTGCATCTATGCAATTATACGCATATAATATCCCTTAGTCGTCTTTTACGACACCCACGGGTGGTGAATTGTATTCTTATTCCGTCATCACACGGATAATACTAAAACCAAACTGACAAATACTAAAACAAAATAATCACGAAAAGAGGCGGTACGAAGTTCGCCGGGTCAGCTAGTAAATACTAAAACAAAATAATTACGAAAAAAGGCGGTGCGAACTACGAAGTTCGCCGGGTCATCTAGTTTTAATAAAAATTTCTTTTCTATTAATTTTCTTCTATACAAACCTTGTCCTAACAACAAAAAACACAATAAAAAAAAAATATCCAATTTGATGCAGTCGATCGGAAGTTATGGGCGTACTTAATATACCGCCTTTTCTTATCGATTCCAAGACCTTTTTTTTTTAAATCTAGATTTTTTAAATCTACATGTAATTATGCCAAAAATAACGAACTGACGGGACGAACATCAAATGTTTGACAGGTGAAAACAATTTGTATGGGCAAATTGATTGTTTTTTTTTTTAATTTATTTTTTTAGTACTTTACTCGCAAAATTTCCATATTTTCTCACCGTTTAAACCTTCCTTGAACTTCCACAAATAATTCAAGACCAAAATTAGCCAAATCGATCCAGCCGTTCTCGAGTTTTAGCGAGACTAACGAACAGCAATTGATTTATATATATATATAGATTATAGTGCTGAGAACGGACACCAAATCCAGCCCGCTGCCGTTATAGTATTTAGTACAGGTAAAGAAATCAAGGTTAAGTACACTAACTTTGGTCGAGTCACCTAATACCTATTTGGGTTTTATGGTGTGACATGGCTGCCTCTAAAACTTGGATAATTTGTGTGCAGACTATTCACAGTGTAGTGACCATGTAAGAATTTAATTCACCACCTATCTTGCTTCTGGCTATTCTAAAAGAAGACTAAAGGATATATTTTGATAAAATCTGTGCAAGAGAACAAAAACTCCAAATACCATTGACGGACTATGAATACAATTCGCCGCCCCTTTTCTTGCCCGTGGGTGTCGTAAAAGACGACTAAGGGATTAATAAGCAAATAACATCTATGCAAGATAAGAAAACTCTAAACAAAACCCTATATCAACACGTTTGACCAGCGTGGTGTAGGAGATCAATTTCTCTTCCACAGTGGAGGAGGCTCTAGCCCAACACTGAGATGAATATGAGCTGAAATCATCATCATCATCGTCATACCGTCATCGTCGTCTGACTAGCGCGTCGTTTAAACTAGTAGTAGCGTATATGAGCTGAGATGATAACTAGAGAATTTCCTTTCATCAACCTGTTAACGTCGACCCTTGAATATAGGTCTCACCAAGGAATTGAAACCATAATGCCATAATACGCTGGCTAGAGCTGATGTTACGAATTTGGCATACGTTACTGTCCACTTTTCAATCAGATAGTCGTATAATAATGGAATGGAATGAACACATAAACTAATTATTATCAGCAATTTATTATAAAATGCATTACTGCTGGAATCTTCGATGTAGTAACATTCCACTTCATGTAAGATACATGGATTTGATCCCGCGCAGGATAGCTATTCGTAGGATCCACAAACATTAATGCCTTATAGGTTATATGTTGACTATTAGTTTCTATTAATAGTGGGCTGCCATAACCAAGAAGATATAAATTTGATATTAACTTTGCATCAGGACAGATTGGCAACATTTGTTTAAATGTTTGAATTCGTAGTTTCAGTTTAGTATAGGTATGGCCATAGTTCAATTTATGGAAAATATATCATTTTATACATCACGGGGCCTTTCAAGCATAAACTTAAAAATGAAAAACTTAGAATAATATTTTTTTATTTTATTTCATAGGTATATATGAATTATCCTCCACGTAGAATGAATCTACGACCCTTGGTAAATATCGCTACATGCACAAGCCGTTCAAAGTATAGATGATATGAAGCCCCATTGCGCTGATCATCGGTAACGAGTTCTTCTGTTCGGTATCCACTAATTGAGTCTAACTAAATGGATCGTAATCGATCGCTCTATTTCTTTCAGTTAAGAAGTTGTGCTTATTTTATCACAGGTTATCAGAAAATCATTGAAATTCAACGACAAATCCAGAAATTGGCAACATTTCTTTTGTACGACCTAGAAATGAAATACAGGCACCACGCAGAGGCATTCTTATGCCACTAGACGAACGAGTCATAATAAGTCTTCAAAATAAATATAAAACGGAAGAAATAATACAAAACATATTCATTGATATCTTTTATTATGACTAGAGGTTTTTTAAGTTACAAAACAATCGGTATTTCCTTATTGATTATTCACAAAATTAATTTCAACAGGTAATTTATATTCGCAGATATTTTATTTTGATATGTATAAAATGAAAACCTCAAATTTCATGTTAATATTATAAGGTCAAATCTATATATATTTACATATTTATTTTTATAATTTTAGTGTTTCCTTCACTGTAAGTAGGCACACGGAAGTAGGTTATGCTAAAACATGTATTAAAACTATATTTTATTATAACTAATGAATTACATTTAAATAGTTACAATATTTTACAATTACATTCATTAATGATGTTAAGATATAAATATTTTAATAAATATTGAGATCCTGTTTACGCTAATCTCATTTATAGGTGTTTTTATTTTATTTGGAATAAATCACAAATAAAAAATCCAGGACTTATTCAGTTTACGTCAGTTCAGGGTCTCTATTTGGCCACTGACAGTAGGAACATTTTTCTTTCAATTATTTTAAATTAACAATGTACACGAGATTTATTTTTTATAAAAGAAAGCTTAGTAAAATAAATGTCGAAACATTTTGGATTTCTTATATAGTTCGTAAATCAATAGTTGTTAAAATATACCATTGTCAATTTAAGAATATACACAATTTTAATATTATTAATTATATTCATATATTTACATTTTATAATAACTTTTCTATAATCAAACAGCAGTCAATGCATTATACTCGTAAGTAGAGCAACAACCTTCTAACAAGATATTAACATAATGAATTTTCAATGAGAAATTGAGAGAAATATCTTTTAATATATACTATCATTCATTACTCCTCGAAGGCAAGGCTATAAGATATATATCTTTCACCATGTAACATTTATTACCACGAAAAAGCAAAACTCTTATCATAGACCGTGTACGCTTCCAGTTCCTTAGCAAAAAAATACTAACACTTTTCACTTGACTCGGGAATTAAACCCAGAATGAAGTAACATCTTGGTTGATAATAACGTACTTCGGCCTGTTGATAATTAAAAAAGTGACTATTTAGCTATATTTTTATACATGTTTTCATCTTTCATAGATATTTTATTATAATTTGAACTGTAACACAATTTAATAAATACTCAAAACTATATAGATATTCACATGTTGTAGAAGCAAAATATTGATATGTATTGTATACACGCTTACATATTGGTTAAATGCGGATTAGAATGGCAACTCACTTGTCCAAAATTAAAAACTAATATTTAGAACAAGAAAATTACAATATTTCACTATTCATTTGCTCTTTACAACATTTTCAAATAAATTATCGTTATTCATTTATAGTTATTTACAAATTCTACGTCTAAACACTTACGCTAAATTAGCCTAGTGTATTTGTAAGCTTGTAAAAATTGCACTCATTGCTTTGGTATACGTACATACATAACTACATATTTACATTAAAAACGACATCTTTAAGTTTATTGCCTGAAGTTTCATACAGAAAGTTTAGAACTAAATATGGATCTACGTATTTGTGCAAATCCTCTCGTATCGCAAGTCTCTGCGGAACTCCTTAGAGTCACTCCACTGACAAGGTAAACAACGCAACTTCTATCATCACACTAAAAATACGATTGATATATTCCTTAACTTTTAATTTGGTAATCCCGTGGATTTTGAGCCGTGTATGGTATAACGAGTTAAGAATGCGAAATTACTTTTCTGTAGAAGTCGTAAAATATCGTCTAGTTGAAGGATACTCAGACTATAGTACTATTTCGCCTCGTAGGAAATCCTATGTCCAAAAATAGACGTGATAAGCTAATCTATGGATACTTTAAATTTATTTATAATATGGCAAACGCCTTATAATACCATCGCAATTATTGTGTTTTTATAATTGCTATACTATGATTCAAGCTAGTAATAGTATTTTCTTTAAGAAAGTATATATTGATATACTATAGTTTACTATAAAACTATGCAGTGTTAAATGTAGTCCACGATTGGATTAATAAACATATGATCTTCTCATTCGTGCAGCAGTGGAAAAATACTACAATTACTATGGAATTTATATATTTTATAGAACAGTAATTATAGTATTATAATTATTTTCAAATAAGTTGAATTGCTTTTATTAATAATTTCAAATAAATTGATATAATAAAATTTACTTAAAAATGACATTTTAGATTAAGTCTAATTCTTAAGGATACGTCTGAGAATACAATATATTATCAGTATATATCTCTTGTCGTAAGAAAAAACTAAGAGCTAATTCCATTCAAGTCTTTATTTAACTATTATATGCCATTCGTAGCGAATTAAACTCAATGTCTATCTACGATATTGAAAGTAAATACGTTAAGTTTTTAGTGGTTTTCATTTCATGCATTAATCGACATGTAAAATTTCCCCGACTAGCTACGGATGATAAACAAGTTGCGTGTTCTACCTTTTACATAAACATTGTTTTAGTCAAACCAATCCCACAGATGTCTATATAGGGGGTATTCAGTGGAGTGTGCAGGCGGCGACTAGGAGGCCCGCAATGGTGGCGGCGAGCGCGGCTCGTCACGGCCGCGCGCCTCGTCTCAGAGTACGCGATCCGATACGCCAACACCCGCAGCGTATTGGCAAGCGGCCAGTGGCGCAGAACCCGCGCGAGACACCGGTGACATTGCCCCATAACCACCGCTGTAACTTGATGAATGCTGCTTTGCCTTAAGCCGCAAAGAGGCTATTGAAGATGACATTGCCGCGCAAGGTTCTGCCCGGTACATGCTGTAAGGATTTGGTGGCGCAGTGTAAGGACACGGTGCTACTCCACCACCCGCTGACCCTGCCACTGCCATACCGCCGCCCCCAACCCCACCCATAGATGTCGCTGTGTTGAAACAATTTACTGAACCTTGATGATGGCTCGCTGGTACTACACCGCCTAAAGGATTCACAGGCCATGGAAAACTTTTAGTACCGAGCGGACTAGGAACCTTTGCTGCCCAATTATTGTATGGATATGAAGAATAAAGTGCATCTGTATCTGGGAATGGCTGCATTAGACCATTGAACTGTGTGCTGAAACCATTCTTGAAATCGGCTGCAGCGGCCGCTGCTGCGTTCATTGCGTTTCTTTCGCGTTTCCGCCATTTCGCTCTTCGGTTTTTAAACCATACCTAAACAAAAAAAGTTTAACGTTTAATATTTGTCCTCATTTCAGGCCATGTATTGGATAGAAGACTTAATAGGTAACTGATCCACTATACAATGCTGTCCAGGTGATTCAGTGTAAGGTTTTGTGTAGAATTTGACTTCTTTTGAAGTCTTTCTAGTAGTTAACTCGCCATCGTGTACCGCTTGCTTGGGGAATCTGGTCTAGACATACCTAATACTTTGTATTTATTTGTGAATTATATTATACTAGCAACCCGCCCTCGCTTCGCTTCGGTTTTAGTGGTTTTACCCGCGTAATTCCCGTTCCCGTGAGAATATCGGGATAAAATATAGCCTAGTTTACTCCCTGATATTATAGCTTTCCATTGGTAAAAGAATTTGTGAAATCGGTCCAGCCGTTTTGAAGATTACCCGGAACAAACAGACAGACAGACAAAAATTTTTTAATTTGTATTTTAGGCATTGGTGTCGTGCAAATAACCCTGTGAGCATGAAAAAAGCCTATTATTTTGACATTACAAACAGACACTCTAATTTTATTTATTGGTATAGATTGTTATTTTCCTCGCAAACGCTACGTCCCGCATTTTTTAAATCTGTAATATCTTCGAAAATATTCATTTAAATCGTATGCTGTAAAGGGCCATATAGATCTATATTAAATCAACAATGTATTTAAGGTATTTAATTGGATAAGGATTAATGCTGTATTGGTTAAAATCGCTTCGAAAATTAGCCATTATTTGTCGTAAAAGGTAAATATCATAAAAATGTTATTGTGGGATATCCATAAGAGATAGACATATACCATCGCGGAGTTTTCTGTAGACCTTTTCCTTCAATGTGTACAATACTTAGTACATTATTTTGATAAATCTCGTAGGGTTCAGCCTGCGTTTGCAATGTAAGCGAAAAAAATGTAATTATTTACGACATCACATTAGAAACCTCAAAAATAACAGTATTTCTCCACTATTTAATGGATGTTATTATACATATAAACCTTCCTCTTTAATCACTCTATCTATTAAAAAACCGCATCAAAATCCGTTGAGTAGTTTTAAAGATTTAAGCATACATAGGGGGACATAGACATGGGGACAAGACATGGGGACAGAGAAAGCGACTTTGTTTTATAATATGTAGTGATTATGATTCGAAGGGCATCATACTGAATAAGTCAAAAAAAAAAGTAAATTGAAACTTTTTACATTTATCAGATATAGTGACATGGACATAGCTACAGACATAGTATTTACAGACAACAAACGATATACCTAGTATGGGCGTTAACTTGTCACATGGGTTTTTTGATGGGACTGTAAAAATTCATTATTTTAGTGTTCTATAGTGTTATATAAAATACCTACAAAATTATTCAACATAATATAATGCAGGGTAAATACTGAATATGATTTCATAGTGAATTGTGTGCATTTTCATGTTCTGTCAGAATTTCCAAAGGAATTATGATTTGGTTGGCAGCGTTTAACTAATGAAGAGTGACTAAAGACGTCGAAACCTAACAATTTATGAAGAAAATTATAATTAGACACTGGCACCAATAACTTATATTTGTAGCTCATTGCCAATATAAAAGAAGAAAACTAGAAACATGTCACCTGAATTTACTTCCCATCGAAACCTGCCTACAGAAGTTTTGACTTCAAAAAATAATAGTGAAATCCGCTCAGTTTCTTGACCAATTTTCTCGGTAGTGTCCATATTATGGTTATTTTTATTTTATGTTAAAATTGACAAGTTGGTTCAGTCATGTAAAGAGAATGAATGAAAGGAGACTAACAACGCGAATTTATAGGACGAATGTAAACGGAAGTGTTGGAAGGGGAAGACCAAGGCGGACGTTCCACGATCAAGTCGGGGACGTTCTTGAGAAAAGCCAGGTTACAAGTACCCTAAACCGAAGAACATGCACGAAAAGATTAATGAATGTGGAGGCGAAAGTGGTATGTCAAGATCGGAATATATGTATGTAAAATTAACAACACGAAAGTCCCTTGCTCGCTAAGGGACTTGCGTATTATCAATTTATACATAAGTAATAAGTTTGAATTTTTAATATTGCCATCGGCTTAGTTATTAATGAACGTATGCCGAAAATTACTGATTTCAATTCATTATTTATCTATAATATTCCTACGGCAATTATGAAATAAACAGTTTAGAGCAAACTTGAAGTTCGTGTCGGTAAAGCAGAAAACAAACCGTTTCACGATAGGTAAATAAAGTGGACTTTGATTTGATAGGTAAAATATAAGTTTTAACGAGATTCAGAATGTGGACGCGACTTGCGTTGGGTAGTTATCAACTTTACTCATTACAAAGTTGACAGAGCAAGCGAGCGCGGTATTCGCGCCACGTAGCGGCGTTGGTGGGGCCCTACCGCAGCCAACGACCCGTCTAATTGCGGCAGCGAAATGAAGATAAACGAGCGACCGGATTGGGCGGGACGGCACGCAACTTGATCGAGCCGCAATAAATGAGAGGCCACTGAAGCACCACCGCGGTATGAAACAAGGTTCTCGTAGATATTTCGAATCTGACTTAACACAACCCATCCCTTAAAAGGTGGTTGCCCAAATCTTTAAAGTCACTCGTTCGAGACTAAAACATCGCTTGGCACTAGATGATGATAATTATCACTGAAATAAAAGCTCACGTGGCTGGCGGTCATAACAAATATACATCCAGAATTCCACTTCTGCGGTCCCGGTAGGTAACTCTGCTTCCTAAAACTATAGCTTGGGAAAACCCTTATATCCTGCAATTCCAGGTAAGGTTCATACCCTACATAAGTTGCTCTTGGGTTCTGTTATAAATGTTTTAGAATGAAAGCTTTCTGCGTATAAGATGTCACACCTATCTCAGGATAACATATGCAGTCTATCAAAAAAAAAAATGTCCCAATACAAGTTGGCTTCTCTTACGAATGTTTCGGTACCATCGTACAAAATTCAGTTTGTAAGTTTGAAATATGTTTGTAAGAGTACAACACTATTTTTTTTATCAGCAACTGAAATGCCCACTTTGTTCATATGGTTACAAAGTAAGAATACAATTCATCCTTCCATACCCGTGGATATATAACACCATTAGGGACATGAAATCCAGCTAACATTTATGCAAGAGAGGTAAACCCGAAATAAAGTCCTATATCAGTCCCCTGATTAGCGGGTATAGTAGAACAATTTCCCTCCCGTTATAAAAGAGCCTCGAGCCCAACCGTGGGACGTACGTGAGGTAGCATGATGTTGATGTGCCCACAGTAAATTTAAATAATAATTCATGAGATAGCCTGTTGTCAACTATGATAGCAGAACCTTGAAAAGCATGGCTAGGGATATACCTGAGTGCTCTCGATGCATTATACCTATGCTGTTGTTTAGTCTATAGCCGTAGATGGGTAGTGATAAGTCGCTGTGAGCGCAGATAACGCGCCCGCTGATGTATGGCGGGCGTCCGTCACCGACGATCGATCCTACCGACGACACCTCCACGATAAATTGCGCAATCCACGTAGCGAATGCAATAAATATTGTGCCGCCGGCGGTATTTGTCTCACTCACTGTGGCGGGTTCACCCAACCGAAACGGTAAATAATACCCTCTTTCCTCGGTTAAGTGAACATAAACGGTCGTTTCCACCCCATATACAATCGTTTATATTTCGAAACATAAATTTTACAAATTCGCATGAACCCATGTTTTGTACATAAAATGATTAAGCCTTTCCTGCTTACGACTAGATTTTCGCATAGTCAATACTAAAGTCGTTTGCTAATAGAAGTAAAACGATAATGTGACCGCTGATATTGGAATGCTAGAAATAACGCCTTTTAATGTAACTTTAATACAAAAGATTCTCGCGCGAGAACACCAATTTAATATCCAACAAATCCGCCAGAGACTGTCACGTTTTATTGTGATTTAAACCAATCGAAACCGGTTACCGGCAAAACTCTTATTTATTGCGTCAATAATTGTTATAATACAATGAGAATTTTAACATTCAAATGGAATGTTAAAATTCCGCCAACACTAGGATAATAAATAGACAAACAAAACTTATTTGATTGTAAACTAAAATCCAAAGAATTACTAATGATTAAAATGAGATCAAAATAACCGAGTCTTCGATGTAAATAATTTCATCAATTTATCGGTCCAATATTGATTTTTACTGTCAAACATAGCCTGGCTCTTTTTTTGGGTGGGCTATGGTCAACGTACATACCGTCCATTCCGTCCGGGGCGACGAAATGGCAGCGTGCGGTCCCATAACACCATCTTATTCCCTCTCCTTCGCCATTGAGCCGACCACCGGTACCGAGTTCCTTGTCGTCCATGGCCAGCCGGGCCAACCCATTCGGGATCCACACCCTTGGGATTTTCAAAGTTTCTCCAATACGGGAGGGTAATTGACTTACTGTAACACGTTGCTCAGACGTATTGACATAGAGCTCGAGCCTCCTCAATAATAGGAGGGAAATTTACCTACTATATCACGCTGGTCAGATGTAGGTATAATGTTTGATTTCAACTTAGCTTTCTTTGCATAGATACTTATTATTTGCATAATTAATTCCTTAGTCGTATTTTACGACACCCACAGGCAAGATAGGGAAATTGAATTTTATTCTTACTCCGTCACCACACGGAAATGATGTCATACAAGGATTAGTTCTTTAGTGCAGAGTATCGTCTTTTAAAAAATATGTACATATATAATATTCATTATTTGTCTTTTACGATATCTGCGGTCTTCTTGCTTCTAATTATGATCAAATATTTTAAAATTAATATTTTATTGATAATTCGTTGATAAAAAATCGATAATTCTATTGCTTGACATTTAAGAATGTATGTCAATCAAAATGTATAAACATACAATTGCAGTTCTATACATAATAAATCCTTCACTAAATGATTTTTCGCACGCATCTTCATTCTTTAACTTTATTACCATTTTTTTACTAACTCGATTTCTTAGGCCTGTCCGGGTGGAATTTTATAATTAATTTTAAACTTACTTCCTAATGAGCTAGATACTTGAAATTTGGACCATATCTCAGAAGTGGCAGTTACATAAATTTTAAAAAACATGTGTTTTTTTTATTGAGCATTATTAACATGCCTATATTAGGATAGTTAGTTGATTTGCACCTTTGCTCAGTTATCAATTATCGATGACAATGAAGTAATTGAAATATTTTATGCAATTAAACTTTTTAAGATACTTTAAAAATGATATGTTACTAATATAAGATTTATAACAATTGACATAAAGCACGTCTAAAATAAAATTTATTTTTTATTAATCAATCTATTCTTAGTATATTTTTTTTTGAAAATTATATTCCACTTTTTAGTTTATAAACCATATTTTATTTTTTGTTCAATTTACCATCAGTGCGTGGTTCTAAATTTTGCCTTTAGAAGACAAGATCCGTACTTTTTCTTAATCGGCCTGTATTTTCAGACCATAGATCTGTGCTTTCAGTCATTGACTATAATAATAACATCGGATTTATAATAAAAAACAATGTAGGCAATTCCACTAGAAAGCAAAACAAAACCTTAACACATCGGCTATGTCCCATTCAAACCGCGAACAAACGGGTGAAAATAACTCTACAGAAACATCGGGGTTGTTCAATAATGACGTTGAAATGATATTTATTTAGGTGCACATATGTGGAAATAATTTCCATTATTTGAATAGCGGAGGAGAGAAAACGCGACGGGGTGCACAGGGCCGGCGGAGGGTCGCGATATTGCGACGCGGGGCTAATCCTTTAAATATATTATTGCACAATGGTGACCGTCCCCGTCCTCCCACACCCGTCAAGGAGACAAACTGACACTTTTTAATGCTTCCAAATTCGATACTAATGTGTTTGTTTTAACATAAAAGGCCTTAATAATTATTATCACTAGTACCTAGTGCAAGCTTTTTTATTTTGGGGTGGGCTATGGTCAGAACACATGTCGTCCATTCCGTTCGGGGTGACGCAAGGGCGGTGCACGGCCCCATAGTCCACCATGTGCCCACCCCTTCGCCATTAGGCCGACCACTGGTACTGAGTTCCTTCACGTGGCCAGCCCGGCGGGATACCTGTTCGGGTACCATCCCTTCCCGACGCCCCGTCCGGATGGTCGCCCTTACACGGTCATCCTCCTTACGGGCGAAGAAAGGACTATTCCTCCAGTTCAGTCACCCACGGAATCGGCTAGGGTGTCATCAGACTCAGGTTAGTAGAGCAGGCTTAGAATTGAAATCAAGTACTTTCTATTATTGTACTACTCAACACCGCAATGTGCATCACCCATAGCACCTGAAAACGATGCCGTCCTTGACTTATTAACGTTCATTTCTTTCACACATGTGCCGCCTTTGGAATCGACTACATGCTGCAGAGTTTCTTCAGCGCTATGACATATCTATCTTCAAACAATGTTTAAAAATAGCTTTTTTTGACGATAGGGAACGACTTGACTGTACCCTTAGTATTACTGAAATCTTTGAGCAGCAGTTATTACTTATCATGAGGTAGACTTTTGGCGGCAGATGAGCAAACAAGCCTTCAATTCGGCAGTTTCAAGTTTGATATCAAGTTAATTTTAAATTTTATCAGCGCGTTAGCGTGTCAGCGTACCTACCAAGCGGCTCCGTCCGGAGCAACAGAGGGGCGGCGCGCGGCCCCATAAACCACCCGTAGCCACGTCGCCTTCGTCATTGGGCCGACCACCGGTGTCGAATTCCTTGTCGTCAGTGGTCGGCCCAACGGAATACCCTCTCCTATCTACGACCCTATTCCGGGACGTCGGTTGCCGTCGCGTGGTTGGACGTGGATGGACTAAAATCTTCGGTCCAGTCACCCGCGGCATCGGTTAAGGCGGCATCAGGCGCAGATACTTGCGCCTGCGGCACCCGAGTCGCCGGCGGCGGACCGCGTTCGTCATAGAGGCGGTCTACTCGCGCGAGCTCTGCCGCCTCCTTCCGCGAGATGACTGCCTCGCAGAAGGGGCGACCGCGTCCCAGTTCCTGACGCTGCCGAGTATCTACGTCTTATACACCTGTCATACACTCGTCGAGTGGAATGGAAAACGGCGAGGAAGTGAGACAGAGATATAGTGTGGCAACATTAGTAGGCGCAAGTAAAGCTGCTCATCATGTCATGTTATGTGGGTTTTATGGGCGCGAGACAAAGCACGGGCAATACAAGCACGACTGGCAAGCCACATAGGCCTAACGTATGTGCTACCACAGTTTAGACAACCACAGAGCTTCCAACATAAACGATATTGCAAAACCCTGGAAAACAATTGGCAATAAGCGATTGAATGATTTCTGATTTAGCGAATATTAGATACCTACATTTTCGGATCAGGTATTATCGCGATCAGATATTATTTAATTTTTGATTGCCCGACTTATGGAACACTTTACAGTGTTAAACGAATGCTGTAAAGTGATAAATAGTTCTCTAAAGTGTAAAAGTCAAAAATAGTAAAGTGAATAAAATCCGTAAAAATAGTTATATTCACAATAAGCGACTGAAATTATCAAGGTGGTGTGCAAGACGTGTGTATGGATGACGTGTGTTTGGTAAGATTAACGTAGCTCTTTCGACATATACACACCTAAGATACCAAAATACCTTCAGTCGATCATAGAATTATACTACGAGAGCTACGAATATTTAAAATTGATGAAAGAGAATGAAAACTCAAAATAAAACCCTAGACAAAACCGTCTGAGCAGCGTGCTAGAGTAGGTCAATTGCCTTGTGGAGTAGTGTCGAGCCCAACAGTGGGACATAAATGAGCTGTGATGATGGCGACGAATGTTAGCAAACACTATTTCCAGAAAAAAAAATCCTTACTAATATTATAAATGCGAAAGTAAGTTTGTTTGTTTGTTACGCTTTCACGCTTAAACCATCAAACCGATTTCAAAAATTATTTCACCAATGGAAAGCTATAATATCAAAGAGTAAAATAGGCTATATTTTATCCCGGTATTCCCACAGGAACAGGAATTACGCGGGTAAGACGACCGAAACCGAAGCGTGGGCGGATAGCTAGTCCTTAATAAAAGCCTATGCTATCCGCAACATATATTTGAAACTGAACCGTCCGGAAGATGTGTTCTTCGGAGGCGAAGCACGTGTCGAATTAATATTCGAAGTTTTGTGCCAAATTAGAAAGTCAAGATCTGAAAGTTTCTCATCACACAGTAATAATAATCTTTCTTATTTCTTATATAAGATAGCTAACATTTGTTTTTGTTTTTTTTTTTGGGTGTGCTATTCAGCTCTGTCCGGAGTGACGAAGGGGCGGCGCGTGGCCCCTTAATTCAGCATAGCTCGTCGCCTTCGGCTTTGAGCCGACCTCCAGTACCGAAAGATAGCTAACCCTATCACGTATTCCATTCTGTTTTATGTAAATTTTTAAACAGCCACCACCATTCCTTCCTTTCTCGCAGTAATAGTAAAAGACAACCAAGACACGCGAAAGAATAGCATCACTGCAAGGAAAAGAAATCTTGATACAAAATCCTATGCCAACCCAGCGTGTGTAATAGATCAATTTCTCTCATTATGGAGAGGGCTCAAGCCTAGCAGTGCTACGTTTATGAACAAAAAATGATGATGATATTTTGAATCAAAAATATAAATTCGGCTATATAATTCAACTGTATCGAGTTAAGTTTAAAATAAAAAGAATCCAGACTATCCTAAACTCGCACTGATCAATCCGACTGGTGTAGTGATTTATTTAAAGATGTACTTCTGTTAAGGTGATTCTGTTCCTTCATCTCTTAGTTGCCTTATGCGTTTAATACCCGGGGAAAAAGGAGGAGCGATGGGCTTCACACTACACTTATCTTTATCTTATATATAAATTTCTAGCGTACGTGTGTATGTCACTGAACTCCTCCTAAACGGCTGGACCAATGTTAACGAAATTTTTTGTGTGTGTTCAAGGGGATTCGAGGATGGTTTAGATTTACAATTGGACCCGGTAGGTGGCGCTGTTCGGGCAGGACAATAACATAACTTCAGAACGCCTTCACCGATTTCGTTCATCTTTCTTTTTAATTTTTCTTATACTTTGAAAAAGGCTTTTACGAAAAAAAAATTAAGAAAATTGCGCAGAAAATCAAAGAATTTAAGAAAACTTAACGACTGGGTATCTAGGTTAATTATCCATGGTGCAATTAAACGGCTGGATGGATTTGAATGAATTTTTGTGAATGTTTTCAAGTGGGGGTCCTGGATAATTTGGATTCACAAATCAGCCCGGTAGATGGCGCTGCAGTCGGTCAGTCCCTATTATTGCTCTCGATTTCAAGGAGAATGCCGTTTATTTTATTTGAACAGAACAACGTCTGTTGGGTCAGCTAGTATATGTATGTATATGTTTCTTGTGTACGTGTGTATGTCATTGAACTCCTCCTAAACGACTGGATCGATGTTGACGAAATTTTTTGTGTGTGTTTAAGGGGATTCGAGAATGGTATAGTTTCACAATTGCATCCGGTAGGTGGCGTTTTATTTGAAAAGAACAACGTCTGTTGGGTCAGCTAGTTATGTATAAATTATTTATCCACACATACATTAGAATAATCGAACATAAAAACACTTTTTGTAGTTTCGTATCCGAGACTCAAACTGAAGACTTCATTCACAAACAAGAGTGCAGCTTACCATTATATATTAATTATATTATTCATTATAGAATATATACATAATATTAAATAATGGTTGAATTAATTATAAGCAGTCTAAATTCATTAGACCAGTACCAATGATGAATGATGAGAGACCCTACCATAAGTAATGAAGTTATTTTACGGTCAGCCGGGTCACAGGGTTGCTAAATTGCCTTAAATTTAAATTAAACTGGAATCACAGTTTTATTAGTGTCATCAATCAAACAACGGTTTATCCGGCAGAATGGTTTGTAGTTAACTAACGTAGAGTTATAGTTCTTAAAGTTAAAGCAAATAGAACTATTATAGTTTGCACTATTAGATCGGAGACTATTCCTAAGTCAAATAAACACGCTCTCGCATAAATGGGTATAGCATAATAAACTAGGGATTGAAGCGTGTTCGATTTAGGGTTGTCAAACTATTGTATTAATAGAAAATATCACGAAATCTTTAAAAATAAATCAATAATACCACTTTTTTTTATTTTTTTGTATAGCGTTATTTCAATTATAGAGAATCTGAAAATTAAAGTATTTCTAAAAAACCACTACTTATGAATAAAATAATATATATGGCCTTAATAGGTTTTTAATTTTGCTTTTACTATGCAGACTTTTAAGATAGATATTTCTAGATGGACTGATCACATCTTGGAAGTCGCAGGGATCCTTTGGATACAAGTGGCACAGATCCGTTCCGAGGGGCATTCTCGTGGGGAGGATTATGTCCAACAGTGGACAGATGGATGGATAGATGGATGGATAAATAGATGGATGGATCATGCACATTTTAAATCCTCAAATAATGAGGGGTTAAAAATATAATATGTCATTACTCCTTATTTGTTTTACGACTATAAAATTACATTACGTAAGAGTTCACCAAGTGAATGGAAGGGGTAAGTAACCGATTGCTAAGAATAGTGACAATAGCACCATCCATCCCGGCTTTAGGTCTATATTCAAAAGTTAGGCAGATGGATGGATGGAGGGTCTTCATTTTTCTTTTCTAACTAGTTTTCTTCTTTAACTAGTTTTATATATTTTACCCACAACAACTGAAGTTATGACTTTATTCAAACTTTCTTTTATTAGTAATTTGTAGATTGGCTTGTTGCTAATAACAAAATAATATACTTTATTGACATGATTTGTAATTAAATTTTCGATTCAATAGTAACATAATAAACTTTTGAATTGTTGTGTTTTGTGTTGAAATTGAATTGAAACCGATCAGAATGTTCCAATCGGTAGTCATAATATTTCAAAATTCAAAATGGTTAATATGTCAAAGAATACGTAAAACAATTATTTTAAATTATTTGTAGAAAGTAAATTATACAATATATTAATTTAAGGTATTTTACACTATTAATTTATGGTGACTGGCTGGTTAGTGAAAGTTGACGCCCCTAGCAATGGGTATATTATTAAATACACCCTGCGGAGAGAAAAGGCAGTAGCTTCCACGTAACAATCCACTCTGCTAACAGCCAAAACCACAAAACATCTCAAATAAGTTATAATACTTAGTGAAAAATTTAACTGTTTTTACGAATTTTATTGAGTTTGTATTTCATATTTGATTGCCCGACGTTTTTCAGCGCTCATAGCCACAGGAGGATCGTTAGTCCGCCGCGATAAAATAGTTTTATTTTTAATGTGTAATATTCGCGTAAAAATCGGAATTCAAAAATTTGCAAGTTAAGAATGTGGTATAATTTTCTCTATCTTATCTATCTATTAGTTACTAGCAACCCGCCCTCGCTTCGCTTCGATTATAGGTTATAGTCGTTTTACCCGCGTAGTTCCCGTTCCCGTGGGAATACTACTACTATAAAATATAGCCTAGTTTACGTCCTGATATTATAGCTTTCCATTGGTGAAAGAATTTTTGAAATCGGTCCAGCCGTTTTGAAGATTACCCGGAACAAACAGACAAAAATTTTTTAATTGCTATTTTAGGCATAGGTGTCGTGCAAATAACCGTGTGAGCATGAAAAAAGCCTATTATTTTGACATTACAAACAGACACTCCAATTTTATTAATTGGTATAGATTAATGCTTTGTTTAAACCGTTGTCTCTGCGGGAGAAGAATTTATTTTCCACCTTCCTTTCTTGCCCATGGGTGTCGTAAAAAACGACAACGATATATGATGTATCATATACATCTCTGCAAGATAAGAAAAACTGGAAAAAAACAACCCACCAGCGTGGGTAACACAACCAAGTTTGACCAGCGCCATATAGTAGGTCAATTTTCATTCTGTCATGGAGGAGGCTCGAGCCTAGCAGTAGGATAAATATAAAATGATAATAAATACACCTTCAGCAGACAACAGCAAATTAAAAAAGACATAGATTCTTATGTTAAAGTTTTTGGTGTATTCAGTAAATAGAGATTACAGAAAATGTTTTGGCTCAGCTCCGACAGTTATATAACCACAGTATCTGACAGTAATACAATTTCATCCTCTATCAGTCCATATAAATTCCAAGCTAACGCGTGCAAAGTCCGCAAGATCACAACACTATACCATAAGCCTATCAAAACATAATCGGGATAACACATTGGACGTTCAGCATCCAGCGCAACTTGACTTACGATATTCAATAACAAGCTTTAAAATTGAATATGCAAAGTAAATTTTCCTCAATTACAATTTCTTGGCAGGAATATTATAAATGAAATAAATATTTTAATTGAAATCGGCTAATACCGTATCTCTTGTTTACTGAAACAAATTCAACGTGTGAGATTATTACCGAGACTAACGTTTGGGATCGGGCCAGATGTGATTAGAACATGACAATGTTATTTAATAATTTAATTATAAGGAACATTTGTTTGTATTGTAAATGTCAATATTACTTTGACAAAATTAACTAATTAGAAATATATCTGACATAAACGAATGCCTTTGATTGCGTGGGTATTTCATGTTATTATTTTCTTGGTACAACATTAGGACATAATTACTATTGATATTAATCAATAATAAAAATATCCATAATTCATCAATCACAATTTTTGCTGGCTAAGTAGTTTGCTATGACAAAGGCGACTGCGCAGAATGCGAATGATTATTGTTAGTGCATTATATCCGAATTGCAAACATATAGACATTGCCCACCAATAATAGAATCTGTTTAAAAGTATTTTTGGAAATAAGTCTAAAAAATAACATAAGTTTTTTGGAATCAAACTACTATCATCAAATGTAGCTATTACTATAGTAATATAAACTTGTTAAGCTTCCTTATATAATTAAAATTAATCTTAAAATAATCATTTTAGGGATATATCGCATTTCTATTTTAATTTTGATTTCCATACGTTTCGAATACTTTTCAGCGTTTATAATCACGGAAGGACTAAAGTGTCTTACGTTCAACAAGTCGTTATTACTGACTTATTGGACATGAGACGCTTAAGTTCTGAAAATCAAAAATTAAACACAAACACGCTGAAATTCAAAAGATTAGTTTTATTTAAAACTCGCGCAAAAATCAGAATTAAAAATTAATCTTTTTCTTCAATGCAATTTCTTTTCTTCAATGCTAATAATGCTGATTAAACGGATTGGTATAGTTTTTATTTCAAGTTGTCCTCCTCTTATAATCATGTTATCTGCTAACATATGATTTAGTCATTTTTTACGCACCCATGGGAAGGAAGGAGGGGTGTTTCGCGTACGTTATTGTAATTCTGTGTGTATGTGTGCGTGTATGTTATATTTCTTTGGCGTAACAAGATAAAAATCTTAATCAAAATCTTTCTAAAATGTTATTCTTGGCGTTATCCTATGTTTGTAGAAAAAGTACACTAATTAATAATAGAAAATAAACGGTATTTAATACATTGAAAGTTTTATTATAATGCATTATCCGGTTGACATTTCTGACGGTATGCGCGGGCGTCGTAAAAAATGTTAACTAGCTAACTTCAGAGTGACCGTTTTTTGTTACGGTGTACAAGCATCGTAAAAATGTACTTTCATCATTTTCCCTAATCCACCAAAAGAAGTACCTATACCTAACTTAAAAAATTGAAATAACAGTTTTATCCATAGACGGAATGTAAACAGTTAATCTCGCTAAACTATTTGCAGACACCGATCGAAAACAGGGCCGTGCACTAAAAGCTTCACAAAAACAGGCCAGAACTAGTCCGAGCGGCCTTTTTTATGTAAAATAAATAAAGTGCCGTGCTACCCACCCTGTCGATGGACGCATTTGATGAACATGTTTTTATATATACGTATAACACCCTAAAATGTTGACGCATCGCTCTATCTACAAGCTCAACATTTCTGTTTTTATCTTCTTTTAAGGTTGAACAAAATTAATTAGTGCTTTATTTGCTGTATGGCTACAAATATTATCAAGCCTTACATTGCTCGTGGCTTTCGTAAAAGACAACTCCGACCTGCGACAACGCCGTCTGGTTAACAATTACATTCCAAAGAAGATCGTTTACGTCAACTGAGTTTCGAGCATATTCAATGCTCATCATCAGAGCGAGTGCGCAGCGCCTTTGCGAGACCCCGCATAGATCTTGCATGCCTTTTTAATCCTTTAATCGTCTTTCACGACACCCACGGGTAAGATAGGATAGGTCATGATTTTTCCTTCACCATACGGAAAAATCTAAAAGTAATTACAAAATATTCAATACTAATAAAGTACTGAATATTTTTGCAATTACTATTAAGGTAGTAATGTCTTAATTTCACACTAATATCCATACACTCATCAGCGTATAGATATCCAATTTTGGGCATAGACTTCCCAAAAGAAAAATCTTGTCTTAATCGCCACTCTTGGCGGATTCGTTACGATAGCGATTTGTGTAACTAATTTCTTAATAAAGTATTAATTGAATTGATTTTTACGACTCCCTCATAAAAGCAAGGGGTGGTGACACAATAATTCTTAATTCACGCGTAGAAATTTTAACTGATGTTTATATCTTCCGCCTATCGCCGTCCACTGTTGGACGTAAGCCTGTCTCTTGCTTCACCACAAAATGCAGTTCTGAGCAGGCTGCAATAATGCACAGCGACTTTCACCGGGTCGTCGGTCTGTTTATATAAAATTTTATAAAACAGAACCTCCTCCCTCAGTTTTTCTTTTCAAATTAATTTTGTCGCGAGTCCCAAGACAATTAAAAGCATTTCCAGGGACTTCCTGAGAGTCGAACCTCGGTGCTTTATACGGAGACCATTATGGATCCTGGCTTAAAAGAGTGCCAAAAAAAAAGAAATAACAGAACAGAGAAGCAATGCCGCATCTCTATACTTTTCTCCGTATCACTATTAAAAGTAATAAAAATCAAAGTCAATAAATTTATTGCAACTATGATACTATTTCTGATTAATAAAATATTCTAGAAATATTATTACGAGCAACACAAATCCTCAATAAATTAAATAGACTTGTTATTCTTCCAACATACATATATTCTATACATTTTATTCGCAACAAAATTACTTGCCATAATAAATATAAAGAATAATAAAAATATTATCTTATTGTATCTAATATATGGTTGGTGTAATTCAACGTCAAGGAACATGATATTGGGGCGTTATTCTCGTCAAATGTGTCAAGTGTTGTTTCACGGACGATTGCCGACGACGCGAGCCGCGGTGTTTCTCAGAAGGGAAAACAGTTTGTGGGCGGTTTAACGTTTACAAATTGCTATAAAAAGTATTCACAGATTAAACATGTTTATTTAAGTGTTACATACTACTATAAATTGATTGATAATAAGGTATAGTGATTATCAAGTGTAAGTGTGTGTTTTTTGACGTTATAATGTCTTACAAATCGATGAACGCCGGCTGCAAGCACGAAAAAGCATTATTGATTGTCACGTTTCGCTTGAGCTGAGCGTGCAAACAAGTGCGCGGGGCAAGCAATAGAGAGGCAGGATTGACTGTGTTTGGCTTGTGACACATCTATATCTCATTAAAAAAAAATGAATTAACGAGTGCAAATAAATATTAATTTAATGATAAAAAAAAAAAGAAAATTAGAAATTAACTCCGTCTTTGTATTATATAGAACTAGCTAACCCAACAAACGTTGTTCTGTTCAAATAAGCATCACCTACTGGGTCCGATTATGAATCTAAACCATTCTCGAATCTCCTTGAACACACACAAAAAATTCATCAACATCTGTCCGTTTAGGAGGAGTTCAGTGACATACGTACACAAGAAATAAGATATTAAGTGATAATAATTCAATAATAATGGTTCCATTCATAAAAGTTGTCAATTTTTCATCAATGTTTTCTTATGGCATTATTTATTTATTTATTTAGAAAACCAACAGCGATACATATAATAAATTACATGATTTGTATTCTACAGTATTCTATGACTAATAATAGGTTTCCCTGATTAACTAGGGTAAGTTTAAATAAATGCGAACGGACTACAAATTAAATTTAAAAAAGAAGAAATGAAAAATACAGCATTACATTTGATTACAAAAAATAAAGAAACTTAATTAATATAATTATAATTAGTCAGATTACTGTTTTAAGTCAACGTAGTCAACGTATGTTACGTTGTGTGAATGTTGAGCGCACCTATAATTGATGTGCATTCTAGATTATGTTGTGAAATGAGTTAAATTGTGTTATAATTATACATTGTTGGTGAGCCGTAATAAATAAATAAATAAATAATTGATTAGAAAAAATAAAGAAACTTATTTAACACAACAATATAATTTATTGAGCCAAGTGGTAACGTAAGTGACGTAAAATTATCTTTCATAAACCAATTTTACAATCAACCATTTTTTTTTATTGCCAGTTGGTTAGTAGACGAGCAAGCAGCTCATCTGATGTTAAGTACTAGGGATCTAACCAAGTCACTGCCTACCAGAGCTGTTTTTAAACCTCGTATAAAGATGGACATATCATAGCGTTCGGGCAACACCATAGCAAGCACTGACTGCTTTTTTCATTTCAGAGCCTACACGTTCGTGGGTGAAATGAAGGCTGAAAATGTACAGCCGAGATCCTATTGTTTCCAGGTGGTATGAATACATCAAATTGCGTTGTCACTGGTACGATGATAGAAGGGAGATGTTATTACTAAGTCAAACAGTTCCTCAAAGCACTCCCCATTAAAGAAACAATGGAGAACTCAGAGCGACCCAAGGTGTCTCCGCTGCTCTACGACTCCAATACATTCGTAAGTTTGGCATCGCCGTCAAATTCAAATTCAAATCATTTATTATGCATAGATCCCGAGAGAGCACTTACATATTGTCAATTTTACAAAATAAAATTAAATTATCCAATAAAAATAAACTACCACCGGATCGGAATGCGACCGCTACTGAGAAGATCCGGCAAGAAACTCAGCGGGCTTGTCTATTATTTTAATTTTTTTTTTCTTCGTACTAGATATAAATTTGTGTAGATGTTTTGTAAGACCTAGCTCCAGTGTGATGCCCTGCGAACTGCAAGATACTTAATATAATTCAAATGATTATGGCTGGACCAGATCCCACAAGCGGCACCCGATCACGAGTTAACTACTAGAGCAGCCATCACTCCCCTCGTCAATTCGAATAGCAGGTCTTTGCAGGGGGTGAAGTAGGTGCAGTTAATATGTGAGTGCAATCGCCCAGAAATGTGAGAAGTACTCTGCCTGTGCATGAACGTGTGCAAGACGAGTCATTTTCTCCGAGCGGGCACTTGACGCTGATCAGGACGCCCAGTTTTTTACTTGCCAATTTGGCTTTATTCTCAAAATGATGCTTAGACTGGACTTTGCTGCCTGCGCCTGATGCCGCCCTACCCGAGGCCGCGGGTGACCGGACCGGAGGTTTTAGTCCGTCACCCGCAGAGAGGCTGACCGCGCGACGGCGACCGACGTCCCGGGACAGGGACGCCGGGAGGTAGGGGTACCCGAAAGTGTATTCCGTCAGGTCGACCACTGACGACAAGTCAACCTGCTTCGGTAGTCGGCCCAATGATGAAGGCGACGTGGTTACGGGTGGACTATGGGCCCGCGCGTCGTTCTTTCGTTGCCCCCGGACGGAATGGACCGCGTGCGCGCTTGCCATAGCCCAGCTCTTAAAGATTTACTTCTTGAAACTGAGTCGCTATGATAAATGAATTCTTCTTAGCTGTGAATGCGCAAACTTGCGTCTTCATGGGATTGAACTGAATTAAGTTTCGTTCACCCAATTTCGAGGTTCGTCCTAAGGAGCGCTTGATACAGATACGAGTTAAGCCTTTCTTTTCTTTAAAGTGCTCTGAAGGATATATTATGTAGCATAGTGTGTCGCTATATCTGGTTAGGAAATAGGTATATAATCATCACTATCTCTTCATTTCCGTAATAAACCATTAAGAAATATTAGCTGATAATTCTTCATCATCATCATCACAGTTCACATACATTCTAGTGTTGGGCTCGAGCTTCCACCACAATGGGAGGGAAATTGACTTAATATACCACGTTAGTCAGACGTGTTGGTGTAGGGTTTTGTGTTGAGCTTTCTTTCTCTTGAAAAAATAAACAAATACATAAAATAATTTCCGTGTGGTGACGGAGTAAGAATACAATTCACCACTCCCTATCTTGCCCGTGGATGTCGTAAAAGACGACTCAGGGATATAATATGCACATAACATCTGTGCAAGAGAAAGAAAACTCGAAATGACACCCTATACCAACATGTCTGACCAGCATGGTATAGTAGGTCAAATTCCCTCCAATTGTGGAGGAGGCCCGAGCTCAATAGTGGGCTGCGATGATGATGATGATGATGATGAAAATAATAGACAAGCCCGTTAAGTTTCTTGCCGGCTCTTCTCAGTAGCGGTCATGTTCCGATCTGGTGGTAGTTTATTGGATAATTTAATTGTGTTGAAATTGACTATATGCAAATTCCCTCACGGGGTTTATGCATGATAAATGATTCGAATTTAATTTTGAACGCAATACGCACAAGTGCGTATAGGGTTTTATTTCAAGCTTTTCCTTCTCTTCTAAAGCTGCAATGTAATTTAATAAATAAAAAAGATGCATATTGCAATATTTAGTCGTCTTTTATGACACAGGCAAGAAAGATGGTAATAAATTATATTCTTATTCCGTCACCACACGGAAACAGCTGATAATTTACTATTTACAAAAAAAATCTTTACAAGGGAAAAATTATGGTCACTTGATGCATGAACCCGATCATGAACTCGATCAAGTTCGATCAAGTCAAACATGGGGTTATAATTTTAAACAGGTTCCCTTTCTAAACGAGGCTTTTACCGAACAGCGGCACATTGATGAACTAAGAAATACATAATATATAAAAAGAATATCAGAAGAAGAAAGAATAGGGCTTATGGTATTTTTAGAAGTTAAATGTATTTCCATGCATCCATTTATTAACTTATCTGCGTTCACTATTAGATATTAAACAAAACGGGATACTTATTTGAATAAATCGCCATGCCAATAGCATAATCGCTGTCCTTGACAAACAGGTTAGCGATCGCAGTTAGGGTCATAAGCTGCCCACTACTGCCCCTATGTTTTCTTAGTCAATTTTGCAACTTCTACAGGGAATTAAGCGTTAACACCATATTGTTTTATTAAATTACAAGATGTTTTTATATTCCATATATTATAAAACGTCTTGCTAGGTGAAACTAGCAAATATAAAACAAAATATCGTGTAAAAACCTCCACTTTAACTATATCATACTCCATCATAGGTAATCAAAACTATCATTCCTCAATCACAATGGCAAATGGAAAAGCCGTACTTGACCAATAGATGTCGTAAAACATCTGCCATAAAAATGATAAGCGAGTACTTGTGAGTTAATACTAGTTGGTACCACTGTGACATAATTGGTACAGCATTAAGAATGATTAATAAGTATACATACATTCATATACTTCATTATGGAGGAGGCTCAAGCCCGATTGGAAGCAAAATTGACCCATTATATCACGCTGGTCATGTGGTTAGGGGTATAGGGTTTTATTTCAAGTTTTCCTTCTCTTATTAAATACATTCTCTTATTAAATTCATCTACTGATTTAAATATATAATTCTCCATATGTCTGATATTGCTTGGCAACAGATAAACGCGAAATACTGCAAACCATAAAATATTGAAATAACACATCGAATGTAATTTATGTGATGTTTGACAAATAAAATTTGCAAGAAAATGTGTTGTAAAGAAAACATGGGGATTGGCGTATCATATTTTAAAACGCTAATTGAGTCAATAAGCAGGCAATGACCCTAATGAGTTAGGTACAAAAATAATGTTCAACGATTTACATGCGCGCGCGCGCACAGATTTATTGGACGACGAGAGGCGCAACGAACGCTAATCCCTCTTTAGGGCTGACACAATTATACTAATATATAATAATTAATTCCAATAATTAATATTATTTATATATTAATTAGGTCAACTAATGTTACATCAATATTTTGTAGATATTATAATGAATCTATACCAATAAATAAAATTGAAGTGTCTGTTTGTAAAGTCGAAATAATAGACTTTTTTCATGCCCACATGGTTATTTGCACTATACATATGCCTAAAAATCACTTTAATTTTTTTTGTCTGTCTGTCTGTCTGTCTGTTGTCAGTGGTAATCTTCAAAACGGCTGGACCGATTTAAAAAAATTCTTTCACCAATGGAAAGCTATAATATCAGGGAGTAAACTAGGTTATATTTTATCCCGGTATTCCCACGGGAACGGGAACTACGGGGATAAAGCGACAGAAACAGAAGCGAAGCGAGGGCGGGTTGCTAGTATAAAATAAAATTACAACAAACATCTTTATCCTCTCAGCCTACGTAAATCCCACTGTTGGGCTCAGACTTCCTCCACAAAAAGACAGAAATTGACCTTCTGTTTTTCGCTGACTCACCAACGGCTCTCAATGTGTTGGAATAGGATTTAATATTCAGTTTTATATTCCTTCTCTTGCATAGGTGTTACATACATATATCCCTGTGTCATTTTTAGGACATCTACGGGCAAGAGAAGGGATGACTAATTGTGTGTCTACTCCATCACCACATATTAATTAATTTAGAACAAAAAAGTATGTTTAAAAAAATAACAATAGTGAGAGATAATATTTATATGTGACTGAACTTCTAAGCTGTCCAGCTACAGCATAGAGTATTACCTATAATATTTTATGACGATGTCAATACTAAGATAAATGTGCGATATTAAAATCATTCAAATTTTGCCATTGAAATTATGATATTCAATATTATAGGAATTATATATGTAAAATGTGTAATTTCATTAATTCGTCATTTCAATTCATACGTCCCATTATTGGGCTCGAGCTTTCTCCATAATAGGAGGGAAATTGTCGTACTATACCACGCTGGTCAGACGTGTTGAGATAGGGTTTTATTTCGATTTTTCCTTCTCTTACATACGTGTTATATGAATATTTAATCCCTTAGTCGTCTTTTACGACACCCACGGGTAAGATAGAGGGTGGATGAATTGTATTCTTACTCCGTCACCGTCACGTAAACGAGACGAATGTGTAATTTTAACGTAATTCAAATATTGCTATTCAAATTCAATTCATTCAATATCATATGAATTTATACTAAGAAAAATGTTTAATTTTAATATCATTCAAATATTGTCCTTCCAATTATTATATCCGAAGTCATATGAATTATACTAAAACAAAATTTTAAATCTAATTTGCACGAAATTAATTGAAGTTCTAATTATTTATCCCTCCTATAATCTCGCGAGGGAACTTACATATTGTCATTTTTTGCATTTATGGTACGTACCACTGCCGCACTGAGAATATCCAGTAAGAAACTGAGGGGGTTTGTCTATTGTTTATTTACTTACTAATTTCTTTTAAATAAAATTACATATAACATCATACCTATTAATAGCTCTAGGGTGATGCCCTTCCAACAATGATATAATTCATTTCTCAAATACTATGCAAAAGATTATACCCGATCACGGGATAACCACTAGAACAGCCATCACTCTCCTCAACCAAAATAGAGGAAAGAGAGTGACGGGGAGCGTTAAGTTATTAATATAGAAATAAATTTTAACATAATTAATTAAATTGATCAAACAATTAAAATAAATATTAACACAATGCACATCCCTGAATAACATACAAATGGGAATGTTTTGAAGAACACACGCGGTTGATCCGAAGCAGTACTTGAATATAGACTGAAACGAATATCTAACACTTGAGCACGCCTCGTTCCTCATAAAGTATCGATTTACACATATCTGCATGTGATAAACTAATAATTAATTGCTCAACGGTGTATTTTTATAGAAGGATAACCCCGTATTGTAGATTGCAAATATCTTGTAATCTATACATCATCATCGTCACAACCTACATACGTCCCACTGTTGGGCTCGGGCCTCCTCCACAATGGGAGGGAATTTGACCTACTATACCATGCTGGTTAGACATGTTGGTATAGGGTTTAATTTAAGTTTTGCTTCTCTTGCACAGATCTTATGTGCACATTATATCCAATAGTCGTCTTTTGCGACATTGACGGGCAAGATAGGGAGTGGTGAATTGTATTCTTATTCCGTCACCATACGGAAATATATAATCTATACAAATAAATAAAATTGAAGTATCAGTATTTGTAATGTCAAAAAATTTTTTTTCACGCTTACACGGTTATATACATGTTACCTATATCTAAAAACAACTTTAAATTTTTTTGTTTGTTAATTTTGCTCTGACCGGGAATCGAACCTGAGGCCTCATGGACTGTAGCCGCGTGTCGTAATATTTTAAAAAATATTAGATATTTAAAATACGGGACCAAGGCGACTGGAATCTGAGCGAAGCGAGGGCGGGTTGTTAGTTATGTATAAAATTAACTTCGAAGCTCATTATTGCTCCTTTGTGCTTTAGCACCCTTTAGAATAAAGGACCAAATTTGTGTAAAACATACATTAACGTGAATCAACTGATTTACAATTTTCAAATTATTATTAGCCTTTTTCAACAGACTTTTTTTAAATACCATATGCAACATTTTTATATCCCTAATCAGATGGTAAGATATTTTTAACACGCTTCTTTTGTATTAAAGCCTTAAACATATCTTTAACTGTTTCCCATAATTGATAAGCATTGAATTAATTTGCTATTGTAAAATTAGCTTCATTATTTCTGTTCATGCCCCGCTGTTGGACGCGAGTCTCCTCCTGGAAAGGATTGAAACTGACCTACTAAAGCACACTGATCAGTTGGGTCGGTATTGGGTTTCATTTCGAGTTTTCACTCTAACAAAAGGGTAGCTTAAAGGCAGATAATAGGTAAATAATTTTCCTTGATAGTGTTTTATTCAATGAAACTTTTTTACCACTGTGCCTGATTTCAACAAATCAATCATTCATCAGTCAATCAGACATCCAATATTGAATGTAGCGATGAAGAGGGATAATGTAATCGCCACGGTTGTCAGCCGATCTGGAGTTTACAGTTAGTGTTTTGAACTGCCCAGAAGAGCGATGTTGGCGTTTCGAATAATAATTCTTTAAGCTATTTTCATAACTACCGCGAAAAAGTCAATATGGTCTACATATTCTTAACCAATCAATGTCGGGAGTAAATTTTAATAACACTTTTTTTTGTCAGGGGCTATAAATCATAAAGTGATAATAATAATTGTTACAGTGGTATGATTACTCTTTGTTTGGCTTTACAATAATCAATAGGTCAATAAGTTATAGGTGAGGACAAATTAGTTTTTTTTTATTACTGTTTGTGGCAAATAGCCCACCTTATGGTAAGTGACACTGCCGCTCATGCACCTTTGCTAGACCGCTGCCAACCTAGTCGATTTCGCGGGTGGATGGACTGGGGATTAGTCCGCCCCTTGCAGAGATGTCAACCACGTGAGGCTGAAGGCGCCCCGGCAACACTGTATTTGTTGCCGGGGCGTCGAAGGTGATGGTACTCGAAAGGGCTATTCCACCGGGCCGATCACGAATGTCAAAATAACGATGGGAGAAAATATAGGTTGGAATGCCGCACCCCGCCCTTCCGTCGCCCAGTATAAATTGGGTGAGTTGTATCCAGACCATAGCTTAACCTAAAAAAGATAGGACTTCAACTTTACTGATTCCAGTACTACCATTGATTTTTATTTATTTTCTTGCTCTCCCTTTCTTTTTGTTCACACTGTATTTCAAAATTTCAATTTTATCTCGTGCAATGACGTTCTCAGCTTAGTCTTATTTTACAACACGCACGGAAATGAAGGGATAATGGGTGGTTTAGAGACATGATTAACGTTAAGTGATACTTTTTTTAGATATTAAATTCTTAGATATTTCATTCCTGGATTGGATTCTGTTCTGATTGGAATTATGAGAAATGGGCGGCTACGTCTACTTCAATACCCAGGATTACTAACTTGTTTATTAACTTATCATATAGTTTTAATCATTACAAATTACTTTAAGATATTGTAAATTGTTGTAGATAATTAATTTAAGAAAAAAATGTGGTTCCATCCATCCATCCATCGGCCTACGGACGTCCACTGCTGGACATAGGCCTTCCCACAAGAATGCCACTCGGAACGGTCCTGCGCCACTTGCATCCAACGGTTCCCTGCGACTTTGAGAATGTCGTCAGTCCACCTAGTGGGGGGTCGTCCTACGCTGCGCGTCCAATTCGTGGTCGCTACTCAAGAACCTTTCTTCACCAACGGTTGTCGGTTCGACGAGCGATGTGGCCTGCCCATTGCCATTTCAACGTGCTAATTCTGCAGGCTATGTCGGTTACACCCGTTCTTCTACGGATTTCCGTGTTCCGGATTTTATCACGTAGAGAAATACCGAGCATAGCCCTCTCCATAGCACGCTGAGCGACTTTGAGCTTTTTTATGAGGCCGACATTTAGAGACCACGTTTCAGTGCCGTAAGTCATGGCTGGTAACACACTGGTTATAAACCTTTGTTTTCAGACACTGCGGAATATTGGACAAAAAATGTGGTTAACATAATATTATTAAAACAAATATATATCACAAATTAATAAGTCTTGATTATTATTTTGTCATATACAAATTTATTTAATGTTGAAATGAATCATAATGATAATAGGTAATTGAAGTCAGCAACTATATAATTAATGGTAAACGACTCTTGCCAAATTCTTTAAGATTTTCTCTGATTGGTACGAGAGATGAAAAAAGTATGTGGTGATTTATCTCTCTTGTTTCATTTAAAACATAATTTATCATGTCACTTTCAAGTTTTTTTTGTGCATAAAGAATATATAATTTTGACTGTTAAATTTTGTTAATTCGCAAAGAATTAATAAACGTTGTTTGCTGTTTCGTAATTTTTTTATACAAACAATACAAATGTCTATTCAAAAATTTCCTGTAACGACTCAATTTTATCTCAAATAGTGTTTATTGTATTCTTATAATTGAAAAAGGTTAAAATAAATTCGAAGAATTCGCCTAATACACATGTTCGAAAGATTAACAAAACCAACTGGTACAAATGCCAAAGAAACCGTAAACTATTCTATGAATCCAGTGCAAGCTAAATACTACTAACTCGGTTGCAACCGCAGAATCTCTAACAGGGGCCTTCCAAAACTATTGACAGTGAGCGTGGATGCGATCAGACTTAAGCTAGGGATTATGAAGAGACCGAAATAGACACATCAAATCCTCATGGATTAAAGGATTCCGTGTTCCGTCGGACGGCACGGCACAAAAATATCGAAGGCGCGCCGGATGCGACGATTAGGCTAAACATCTAGCTCGTTAATATAGCAAACGGACACGCTACTGTCAACTTGTGTATGGCATAAAAAGTGTATAGGGTATGTGATTGATTTTGTGACATCTGTTGTAGTTGCGATACTATTTTAATACCAACTCGAAATAAAACCATTTTTAAGAATTTTTATTGCGTTTGTAACTTGAAATTAAACCCTATACCAACACGTCTGACCAACATGGTATAGTAGGTCAACTTTCGTTCTATTGTGGAGCAGGCTCGAGCTCAGCCATGAGACGTTCATAAACTCAAGTGAGTATTTGATTTTTTGTTTCTCGACGTTTCGAAAACTTTTAAGCATTTACTGTCGCGGGAGAGCATCCCATTGAAATGTATAATACTTGCGCAAACATCAGATATCATTATATCTCTGAATACTTACTACTATGATGTATATTATTCGTACATTTTTTGTATAGTCATCATCATCATCTTGCTCTTATCCCAATTACTTGAGGTCGACGCAATATGTCATCTGTTTTGACATATTGCAAAAAGTTTCGGCAATGACTTTTATGACCGGCCGCCTGCCTGACGTCAACCCTCCTTGGGAATGTAATCGTTGACCCAAATGGTACCAGATGGAGTTGGTGCGGGTCAATCTAGGGCTCTTAGTCGTCTTTTACGACACCCACGAGCAAAGCAAGGGTTGGTAGTATTCGAAGCCGCTACCACACAGCAATTTTTCGTATAGTAATGAAGTAAAAAAAATCACACGGAAAAAATATAATTAAAAATATTATATCTTACAAATTATGATATATGCATTGACTTTGGCGTTATCATTGACGATTTATATAAAGTTTTAAGTATGGATGTAAAGGCTTTAAAGGTAAGAGCACAGCGAAAGAAAGATAGATTACGTGAAGCATGATACCGATACAAAGGGAAGTAAACGCAGAGATGACATGGTTGGATGATGATGATGTTACCCCAATTAATTGGGGAAGAGCAGAGTGATGATGGTAGAGAGACATTAAAAAGAATTTATTAAAAAAATATTGCTTACCCGAACTCTCGCTTCAGTAAGATTCGTCCACATGGCGATTTCTTCACGTGTCGACATATCAGGGTAGCGATTTCTTGCGAATGTTGCTTCGAGTTCTTGTAGTTGTTGACTGGTGAAGTGAGTTCGTTGTCGGCGTTGTCGTTTGTTCTTCTTGTCGCCTTTGTCATCCATGGATGGTTCATCAGGTCCTATACCGGGTGTTGTCGACTCTGTTTTAATCGTAGGTTCCGACGTTAATGGGCGATTACCTGGAGATACAAATTCGATTAATTTAAAGGTTCTATGATCTTTTCCATTTGGTGATGGAGTAAAAAAAAATCAATACTCTCTATTTTGTCAGTGGATGTCGTAAAAGACGACTAAGGGATTAAATAGGCATATAACATCTATGCAAGGGAAGGAAAACTCGAAACAAAACCCTATACCAACCTATCTAACCAGCGAGGTATAGTAAGGCCAATTTCCCTCCCATTCTGGAGGAGCAGGTATAGTAAGATCAATATCCCTCCCATTCAAGCCCAGCCGTGGGACATATATGAGCCGAAATGGATAAGTTAAAAATGAATGACGGATTAAAAATACAGTTTACTACTCCCTATCTTGCACGTGAATACCGTAAAAGATGTTTAAGGGCATATGCTTATAATATCTGTGCAATAAAAGAAAAACTCACTCAATAGATCGTAAAGAAGAAAAAGAAAATTGACAAATTTTAGAACGGAACAATTCTCTGTTTGCGTGCTTGCTTGTCTATATACTTATGTGTATTTATTACTAAGACGGAGACGTCAAATGAAAGCTTGTGTTATAAATTTAAAAAATATCATTCTCTGCACGATTTGTTTCCAATAGTAGAACGCTGTACGCGTTCTCTTAATCTTAATATTAAAGTTGAACTTAAAAATAATCGCTTGTGACATAATATCACTTAGTAATAGAAAGAAGTATAAGTCGAATATAGTTCTGTTAATAATTTACCATTAGATTGGGCTCTTCAATATCTCTTGGGTAGTACAACTTGAACATCATTGCGTAATGGTCAACCCAAATAATGATATATTACGATTAGCCTACGAATAAGATAAATAATAATTTGGTACCATAGTTCATTTTTCGTATTGCTACGCTATCTTTAGTCCACGGCAGTTTTAGCCAAACTAAGTAGGTAAGTGGTAACATGTAACGTTTTCAGAATATTAACAGAGTAAGAGTACAGTCCCACCGCCTACTTTTTTGCCCGTGGGTGTCGTAAAAGATTCAGAGATTAATAGACATATTATTATTTTTTTTTTGTGGGTGGGTCGCGGTCGGAGCGCCTCCACACCACTCCTTCCGGGGCGACAGAGGGGCTTAAGCACGCAACTCCCACGACCCACCCAAAAACCACGTCGCCTTCGTCGTTGGGCCGACCACTGGAGCAGCGTTAACTTGTCGTCAGTGGCCGGCCCGACGGAATACCCCTAGATTAATAGACATATAATATCTATGCAAGAGAAAAAATAACGAAACCTTATCCTAAACCTTGACAGCGTTATATAGTAGATTAATTAATTCTACTCTTGTGAAGGAGACTCAAACCAAGTAAATGAAACTGTATGATAAAGAAGTTGAAGTGGCAATAATCTCACAACCGACGACCGACCATGGAGGACAAGGAATTCGGTACCGGTGGTAGGCGCAACAACGAAGGCGACAAGCTACGGTGGGTTATAGGGATTTCATGAATGCATTTCATGAATGAATGTCCACACTTTCAAGAAAACTTCCCGGAATCGATATAAACCATGTCTACGGAGACTGTAAATTGATGACATTATATTTATAGTAATATTACAAATACACATCAACTAACATTGCCTCACGAGTAATAAAACTGAAGGCGTTCGGGATGATAAATTATTAAGAATTAGTATAGATTTTATGTTCAACAGTTTGTTTGTTGAATGGTCGCCTACAATGTGTAACAGTAATAAATTACATACATAATAATAGCAACATTTGTGTATATATAGCATTTAAATATTAGTTTACAGTTGCGAGTTTTTATTGAATATCTATACCAATAAATAAAATTGGAGTGTCTGTTTGTAATGTCAAAATAATAGGCTTTTTTCATGCTCACACGGTTATTTGCACTATACTTATGCCTAAAATACACTTTATATTTTTTGTCTGTCGGTCTGTTTGTTCCGGGTAATCTTCAAAACGGCTGCACCGATTTCAAAAATTCTTTCACCAATGGAAAGCTATAATATCAGGGCGTAAACTAGGCTATATTTTATCCCGCTATTCCCACGGGAACGGGAACTACGCAGGAAAGACAACTGAAACCGAAACGAAGCGAGTGCGGGTTGCTAGTTAATAATATATTCGATATCACATAGCCAATGTTTTCCATGTGGTGACGGTGAAAGAATACAATTCACCACTCCCTTTCTTGCCCGTGAGTATTGCAAAAGATGACTAAGAGATTATATGCAGATGCCATCTATGTATAAGAGAAGCAAAACTCTATATCAACCCGTTTGACTAGCGCGGTATAGTAAATTCCTTCCAACTATGGATGAGCTGAAATGATGATGATGATGAATGAATGAGTTTATTTCTTTGTTTCAACGTAAATGATATTTGAATCCCAAATAATCTTATTGATTAATATACCCTGTTTCCCGAGATATGTCTAATCAATTAATTTTGTTAAAATTATACAGTAATAATAGTGCTAACTAATAATTTATGGTAATAGTTAGAATTATTCTAATATTATGAAGAGGTAGAAATCTTTCCGTGTAGTGACGGAGTGAGTTTTAGAAAAAATAATTTTCGCTTAACTTCTTCACTTTATAGTCGAAGGTATGCTCCTTTCCGACGTCCCTCGGCAGCAACTGTCCTTTTTATATGCATGCATGTATAATTTTTCCGTATGGTGACAGAGTAAGAATACAAAGATATCTACATAAAGAAAGGTATCTATCAAGGGGACTCCTTGAGCCCTTTATGGTTTTGTCTAGCTCTTAACCCATTATCACATATAATAAATAAGCATAAAGTTGGATACCGCTTAAAACACAACAACACTGAAACAAAAATAGCCTATCTGATATACATGGATGACATAAAACTTTATACAACAACCGCAAAAGACATGAAAGTTCTCATAGATACTACACATAATTTTAGTAGAGATATTAATATGACATTTGGTTTAGAAAAATGCAGAATTTTAAATATTAAAAAAGGTAAAATCCAAACTGGAGATTGTATGTTACAAACCGGAGAAAGTATATCCGCCATGGAGTCAGATGAGGTATACAAATATTTAGGATACCAGCAGTCAAAACAACTAGAACACTCAACTTTAAAGAAAACTCTTTGCGAAGAATATAAAAACAGACTTAACACAATATGCAAAACCCAACTAACATCGAAAAGGTTAATAAAAGCCATAAATACATACGCCATTCCTATACTGACCTATTCATTTGGAATAGTTAAGTGGACTAAAACGGATTTACATAGCCTCGAAATTAAAACACGCACAGTATTAACTAAAAACAAGTATTTGCACCCAAAATCAGCAATAGAAAGGATATGTATTAAAAGAATCAGTGGAGGTAGAGGACTTATAAATTTAAGTAACCTATGGAAAAAACAGCTATATAACTTAAGAGACTTTTTCCAAAATAAAGCAAAGACCAGTAATATACACCAAGCTATTATTGTCAATGATAGTAAATTTACCCCATTAAATTTATCAGAATCACTTAGTATCTGTCAGAATAATAATAACACAATACATTTTCTTAAAGAAAAAATCAACAAATGGAAAAGTAAAATATTACATGGACGTCACCCACATGACTTAGATCAAACACACATAGACTCACAAGCTTCGAACAGATGGCTTACAAGTGGTTATCTATTCCCTGAAACCGAGGGATTCATGATAGCGATTCAGGACCAGGTCATTAATACAAAAAATTACAAGAAGTATATAATAAAAGATCCCAAAGCAGCTGATGATAAATGTCGCAAATGTCACAGACAGTCAGAAACTATTCAACATATTACTGGAGCATGCTCAACTCTTACACAAACAGACTATACACACCGACACAATCAAATAGTTAACATTAAAATACACAAAAAACTAGCTATGAAATATAATCTCGACTCGGATACATACACGCCATACTACAAATACACCCCTAACCCAGTTTTAGAAAATAATAAGTGGAAAATATATTATGATCGTGCTATACTCACAGATAAAACAATACATTTTAATAGACCCGACATAACATTATTTAATAAAGAGGACAAAATAGCATACATTGTTGATATAGCCGTACCAAATACTCATAATCTATTAAAGACTATAACAGAAAAAATCAATAAATATACAGAACTAAAGGAAGAAATAATAAGGATGTGGGGTCTGAATAAAGCATATATAGTACCTATAGTCATCTCTACAACTGGCGTTATCCCTAAATATTTACACCATAGCCTGAAACTTTTGAATCTACCACAACATACATTTATAAACATACAAAAAGCAGCAATCTTAAATACATGTCGTATAGTGAGAAAATTTATGCAGATTGACGAAACAACCTTAAGTATTAGCGATTAGATTAAGACACTAATTTTATCCACAAAATGTCGGTTACTTGGTCCTGACCCGTAACTGGCATTCTAAAACCGGCTAATAACCGAGTATTCTTAAAATAAAATATAATAATAATAATAATAATAATCTTTATTTCCAAAAATATGGTTATAGTAGGTCTTAATTATATAACATGATCCAGCATATTCTACCATATATGTATGGCGTGGAAATGTTTAAAACAGTGTCTTTTTTATTGATACAGCTTATTAGCTATATCTAGTCGTTGTAATTAATTATTTAAATAAATTTTATTCGTTACAATCATTAAAATATTAGAAACGCAATTACTCATAGCATGTCAATAAATGTATAAAAAATTCAAATTATATGTAAAGTTATATGTAAAAATCTTCAACAGTAGATAGTATTCAATATGTAAATATAAATATATTCAATTTAGATGTCAGTATTATTAGTATTTAAATTTTAGATGTCACAATTTATCATTAAAGTATTCATTAATATCATAGTAATTTTTATCATGCAGCATTGTTTGTAGTTTTCTACGAAATAGTGTGTATGGTAGAGTTTTAAGATACTCTGGTAAATGGTTGAAGATTTTTACAGACATACAGTAGGCATTTTTCTTAAATAATTCTAATTTTATTTTCGGAATTTGAAGTCTAGATCCATGTCTAGTGCGACTAGTTTCGAAGTCTCCAAGTTTTTTAAATAAGTGTGGATGTTTCTTAACAAATAAGCACACTTCCTGTATATAAATAGATGGCAATGGAAGTACTCTATATCGCCTGAATAAGGGTTTACAGCTTTCTAGATATTCCAGACCACCAATTGCCCGCAAACATTTTTTTTGCGCTCTGAAGACTCTTTCCACATCCACTGAGTTACCCCATATGATAATGCCGTACCTTATAATTGACGCTACATATGCTTGATACGCCATTATTGCAGTTTGCACATTTACAATTTGCCTAATTCTTTTTAATGCGTAGACAAAACAATCTATTTTGTGTGTTATTTTTTCGATATGTAGTTTCCAATTACAAAACCTATCCACAGAATATACAATCGTTAACCGTATTCAATGTTTCGTTTTTATAATTAATATTTAGGTTTGTTTTGTCAGCTTTATGTGTTTGAAAATGTATAATATTTGTTTTTGTCATGTTTATTTTAAGATTATTTTGTTCTAACCAATTTATTGCCTTATCGATGGCTACATTAATGTGCGATTCTAAATTGTATTTATTTTTATGTTTTACAATTAGAGTCGTCGGCAAATAAAATGCAATCATTATTGACCGCTTTGGGAAGATCATTAATATAGAGTAGAAAAAGGAGGGGAGAAAGAATGCTGCCCTGTGGTATGCCCAAGTTGCTGTGGAGATATGACGATCTATATTGTTTTTGGTGACGTCCAATGGTTTTAGTTATCTCCACACATTGCACTCTTTCGTTCAAATAACTTCTTAGCCAATCATTAGCTATGCCACGTATTCCGTAGCTATGAAGTTTATCTATAAGCTTTTCCTGACAGACGAAATCGAAAGCTTTTGTCATATCTAGAAACACACAAGCTATACTAGTTTTTTCATTTAAACTTCTCGTAATTTGATCTACTAAAGAGAAACATGCAAGAGTGGTAGAACTGTTTTTCCTAAAGCCATACTGTTCTCTCTGTAAAATATCACATGATGTTATGAAATTGTTTATTTTCACATGCATCACTTTTTCAAAAATTTTTCAAAAATATGCACATAAGATCTGTGCAAGAGAAGGAAAACTCGAAATGAAACCCTTTACCAACATGTCTGACCAGCATGGTATAAGTAGTAGGTCAAATTCCCTCCCATTTTGGCGGAGATACGAGCCCAACAGTGGGACGTATGTGGGCTTTGATGATGATGATGAATGTATAATTATCGTTTTATTTGTGGTTGTATTAACATTATTTTGTGTTATTAACATTACAATATTTCAGACAAATTGTTAAACTACTAAAAAGTACAGTTATGTTGAAATTGTATAGATAGGATATAAATTTATACAGATATTCTGTAACTTGGCGAAAATGTATTACATTTTGTATAGATCAGCATAATTCCTACATCAATAAGGAATTTGTGACGATTGGATAAGAATGCATTTATCGTTACCCCTTATTTGCGCGTGGGATTCGTGAAAATCGACGAGACTGTTACTTCCCAAGCAAAGTGGGCAGCACTCTCTCCGACAGCCGTCCTAAATCCAGCCAGTAGAACAGGCAGCAGAACAAACGTTAGCTAATTTGGATCGTGTCGACGAGCTGAGAAAGGTTTTCTGAATTGCTCCATAGTTGAAACTATTATTTTAGATCTGTTAATAAACATGTTTTTAAACAAAGCCGAGTTCTCCATTCCTAACAGTCCGTACTTCACTTCAAAAATAAAGCGAAAAAATATTCAATTAAATATTATTAACATAGATACCTATATAACATAACATAGATAACAAAAATATAGAATCAGGGCCACGGTTGGCAAGTACCGGTAGCAAGCTTATAATGCATAGGATTAAGCGCAAGCGCACCTAATACTTTTACGATAGTGTCGTAAATTTGTTGATCTCGATGAGCGACGTCACTCTGCTCGTAATTTATATCACTTGAGTGTTATAAAATCTATATTTATTTGTAACTTTACAGGTCATTATCAAGGTATGTAATCAGTTTTGAATGGTTTTATAATTCGGACGATTATCTATGCGTATTGAATACTTTCAATCACTCTATACACCACAGAGAAATAAGTATTCAATACGTCTTAAACTCACTAATTATTTGCAGATGTCGAAAAAAATGGAATGGAAATATATAAGAATAGCAATTTCTCGCAATTCCATCCGCATAGTTGATATACCCCTTGGAATACGCTGATAATATATCGCCGAAATAATTTTTTAAATCATTTAATTTCTCGCGATTTCATCCGTATTCGCCCCATTGCTGCGTGTTTTCTGTGTGGTGATGGAGTAAGAATACAATTCACCACACCTTATCTTGCCCGTGGATGTTGTAAAATACGATTATGGGATATAATATGCATATAACATCTGTCCAAGAGAAGTTAAAACTCGAAATGAAACCCTGTACCAACATGTCTGCCCGCCATGGTCAAATTCTCTCCCAGCGTGGAGGGCTCGTGCCGAGCCCAAAAGTGGGAATCCCATTGCCGCGAGAGAACGGGGATCAAATATAGCTATGTACATGCTAATAATGTGGCTTTTCATGGGTAAAAGATCGTTTAAAATATTTGTAGTGGTTCTAAGTTAGCATTCTTATGCATTCTTATCTTTAATAAAATAAAATTATCAATGTGAACTTAGAGTCGCGTTTAAAATATTAGAATTAACATTATCTCAAAAGTAATAAAAGACGAAATACTTGTATAGATTTTTAGACCTTATTACGAAACCGCGTAACGAATGTATTGTGACCAATTAGAATTTCGTTCTCATTGATGGGCATTAAATAAACACTTCTGAGGGTGGCCCTGGACAAGACGGAGGCCCTCTTGTTCCATGGCCCCGCATGGCCCTCCCATCGGCATCTCAATCACCGTCAATTCGGTTGAAATCAGGATCCGGGCCCATATGAAGTATTTGGGCCTGCTGCTCTGATCGACGGCTGTACGCGGGGGTCATCCGGTCGATGGTCCTGTACGGCGCACCGGTGTGGGCGGAGTCCCTGAATGTCCAACTCAAGGCTCTTCTGTAGCGATCACAGAGGGCCATGACGGTCAGGGCCATACGCGGATACCGCACGGTGTCGACGGAGGCAGCGTGCCTGTTGACCGGGACTCCCCCGTGGGACCTGGAGGCGAAAATGCTCGCTGGTTTGTATCGGCGGGTGTCAGGGGTGCGAGCGGAGGGCGGTGTGGGCTCATTGAGAGAGCTCACCGCCTGGCGCGGCGACGCCTGCCGTGACGCGGTCGCAGCCTTCTGCGAGGCAGTAGTCTCGCGCAAGGAGGCGGCGGATTGCGCGCGCGAAGAGCGCAGCCTCGACCAAGCGATCCGCCGCCGGCGACTGAGGCGGCGTAGGCGCGATTACCTGCGCCTCATGCCGCCCTAACCGAGGCCGCGGGTGACGTGACCGGGAAATCAGTCCGTCACCCGCCGAGAGACCGACCGCGTGAGGAAAGGCCAACGATCTCCCCGAGGGGCGGACTTCGGTCGATGGGAGGGTACCCCTCAAGGGGGTATTCCGTCGGGCCGACCATTGACGTCAAGTCACCCTGCTCCGGTGCTCGGTCCAACGATGAAGGCGACGTGTCACGCGGGTGGGTACAGGTGTGCGTGCTTACACCCCTCTGTCGCCCCGGACGGAGTGGTGTGAGGAGCGCACCGACCGTAACCCATCCCCTAAAAAAAAAGTAAGTAAATACTTTTAAGAAAGAAAAAGTAATCGGCATGCAATAACGTTAAGACGTAGACTTAACAATAAATACGTACAATTAATATTTATTATATGGCATTAGCGACCCCCCATTAGTTCCTCAAGTGGTGACAGTTTAATTACGCAAAACAAAAAGACTTTAGTTACCAAAAGCCTAGCATACCATCGATTCACTGAGTCACTACATGCAGCCTTAGGTTATTATGCTGTAGGTATGGTAACGGAGTAAGAATATAATTCACCACCTCGTTTCTTTCCCGTGGGTATCGTAAAAGACAACTAAGAAATATAACATGCAGATAACATCTATCAAGAGAGGAAGAAGACGAAATGAAAAAGATTTGGAGGAAATGGAAAGATATAGGATATCAACCCGTCTGACCAGCGTGATATAGTAGGTCAATTTCCCTCCTATTATGGAGGAAGTTTGAGCCCAGTAACAAATATGAGCTGTGATGATGAAGATGATGTTTATGTGGAATTAATTGAGACTATATACAGCCTAATAGAACAAAATAGTAAAATATTCTTGATGGTAGATAGGATACTTCTAAATGTCTATCTTATGATCTTAATGCTAACATCATGGATATTAACATCAATGGCCATCATATGAATTGCTGAGAATTGGATTATTTCACAAAAATAGACATTCACTGTTGGACATAGGCCTCCACACGAGAATGCCACTCGGAACGATCCTGTGCCACTTGCATCCAACGGTTCCCTACGACTTTCAAGATGACGTCAGTCCACCTAGTAGAGGGTCAACCTACCCTGCGTCGTCCGATTCATGGTCGCCACTCAAGAACCTTTCTTCCCCAACGGTTGTCGAGCGATGTGGCTTGCCCATTACCGTTTCGACGTGCTAATTCTGCGGCCTATATCGATTACACCCGTTCTTCTACGGATTTCCGTATTCCGCATTTTATTACTTGGAGAAATACCGAGCGTAGCTCTTTCTATGGCACGTTGAGCAAGTTTGAGCCTTTTTATGAGGCCGACATTTAAAGACCACGTTTCAGTGCCATATGTCATCGCTGGTAACACACCCTAGTTATAAACCTTTGTTTTCACATAAATTAGTAGAGACATATACTCAGCAAGTCTCTTAAAGTTTCATTGATTGTATACACACATCAATAACATAAAATAATATTGATACGACTAAAAAGTCCCGAAGATGAATCAATGATCAGATTATGAAATAACTAAACAATGCAATTTATACTCTAATCTTATATAATAACACTACTATTTGCTTGCACTAGGCTAAATATCCCTCCAAATGGTATCACAGTTCGAGGGGACAAGTGATACGGTGTTGTTATTACATCAATTCGTTACTGATAACGCTTCGATCGCAATCAAGCCGCGTATATTGGCTTTGCTCGAAATCCCTGTGTCAATGTAGATATTACGTACCTATTGTCTCTTGTATCGAAAATTCTACTAACGATGTTTTCAAAACCTAACTATATTTTCAACAATCTATGTCTTTGTCATTGGTGGAAGACGAGCAAGTATAATTGATATAAAATGGTAACTACCACACATAGGCCTCTGCAATATTCATGACACAATAGGTCGCTGTTTATCCGGGCAAAAATACAATTCACCACTTAATTTCTTATCCGAGGGTATCGTAAAATATTACTAATCCATTAGTGGTAGGATCACACTGTTGACAATTGTCTGTCTACAGCCGCGGGCCGGTCCGTCCGGGGTAGTACCACTCTCGTAGAAAATCGACGTCTGAATAGTAACAATTTGTTACTGCGCTTCGTTTGATGAGCGAGAGAGCCGGCAACCCAATTTTCTGAGGGTGTCTGCGTGTGACGGATTTTGGTGATGTCTTTAGTTTCACCGAACCTTATTGCACGCATTCACACTCCCTTCACTTTCTACACGGTAGGCCCTGGCCTAGCAAACGTCCATGAACGGCAGCAACACTTACCATCAGGTTACTGTTTGCTCGTTTTTCACCGTTTGCAATAAACAAAAAAAAAACTAAGGGATATGATGTGGAGGTAACATCTATGCAAGAGAGTGTAAATAAAACCTTGTACGAACCCGTCTGACCAGCGTGGTATAGTAGGTCAACTCGTTCCTTCCATTACAAATAAGGCTCGAGCCCAACAATAGACAGTTTATGAACTGAGATGATAATAATGACGACGAATAGACCGTTGGCTGCTATAAGGTAGAGTTTACGCCTCCGTTTCTCGCTCACTGAATGAACCACAATAGCGAATCAGACGTCGATCCTCTGCAAGAGTGGTACTCCTACGGACAAGCCGGCTCATCTATGTTTATAGACAAGAAATTATTTTCAGCTTTGACACTACCACTTTTACCTCAATACCAGTTACTAGCAAGAGAAAAATCTAAGTTTTCGCCAATCTTTTTATCCATGGTTATTAAGGATTAATGGCAGTTTTAAGCGAATATGAAAACTAAGAGTCTTAAATATGATTTATTAAGTTAATATTCAATTTCTTATCTAGTTTCGATTAAATTCGTGACGGAATAAAATTACAATTCACCACTGTCAATCAATCTAGCCCGTGAGTATCGTAAAAACGACTAAGATATTCCTTATATTATGTGCATATAACATCTATAAAAAAGAATTAAAAAGCAATAGAAACTTATAACAAGCTGCGTAATATAATAGTTTAATTTCCTATTATGGAGGAGAGTCGAGTCCAGTAGGACGCATATGAGTCGAGGTGAGAATAGTAACAATTCGATATTTTTATTGAGAAATTATTTATCTAGTCTTCATGCATATAAAATAGTACATTGACTGACTTAATGCCATAGGCCTTATTAGGATGATGACGAAATATAATTATAGTAAGTGCCATTTCTATTGAAAAAAGGTTAATAATACAAAACAGTTATAATTTAATTACAAAAATGTATAACTGTATAGGTATCTAGGAACGGTAGCAAAATACAGAGGTATCGATAATATTTTATATTTTACAATCGCTGATAATAGTGTTGTTTCAATATATAATTTATTTATTACAAATCGGATTAACGTTAATAATTTTATTATGGTTACATATCTTGATTGAACATTGTTAAATAATTATCATTGCGTAAAATACCTATTATTTATTATAAAATGGCATCATCTTTGATAACATTGAACTATAAACATTCATTCCTCGTGTGGTGACCGAATAAGAATATAATTCACCACCCCCTATCTTGCCTGTGGGTGTTCTAAAAGACAACTAAGGGATATAGTATGTATATAACGTCTATGTTAGAAAAGGAAAACTCGAAATAAAACCATATGAGAACACATCTGACCAGCGTGGTATAGTACGTAATTTTTACTCCCATATTGGAGGAGGACCGAGCCCAACAGTGGGATGTCTATGGCCTGAGATGATGAATATATATATGAAAACTCGAAATAAAAACATTCAACAAATCGCCAGCGTGATATTATTCCCTAGCCGAGGCCGCGGGTGACGTGACCGAGGAGTCAGTCCGTCACCCGCCGAGAGGCCGACCGCGTGAGGAAAGACCGACGCCCTCCCCGAGGGGGGGACGTCGGTCGATGAGAGGGTACCCCAAGTAGGGGGTATTCCGTCGGGCCGACAACTGATGACAAGTAACCTTGCTCCGGTGGTCGGCCCAACGACGAAGGCGACGTGCATCGTGGGTGGGTTGCGAGTGTGCGTGCTTACGCCCCTCTGTCGCCCCGGACGGAGTGGTGCGAGGAGCGCGCCGAACGCAACACAACCCAAAAAAAAAAACGTGATATTATAGGTTAGTTTCCATTCTATTATATATATTGTGTCCTGTGCCCAATATCTAATAGTGTATGTCCTGTGCCCAATGTCTAATAGTGACCCATGCTCAATAGTCGAAGGTAGGTATTTACGAATGCATATTGAAAAATAATAGTTAATAGTATAAAACCGCGAAAACTGGGCATATTTCATATCCTTATAAGCTTACGAATGCATATTGAAAAATAATAATTAATAGTATAAAACCGCGAAAACTGGGCATATTTCATATCCTTATAAGCTTACGAATGCATATTGAAAAATAATAATTAATAGTATAAAACCGCGAAAACTGGGCATATTTCATATCCTTATAAGCATTTAGCAGCTTTATTACAAGCATTTATTTTATTTGTAGCTAATTATTCATTTTCAAAAACCACGTTTGTTTTAATGAAAAATTAAAATTTTATTAGTATTTACGAGATGTCGTCATTACTGAGTGTCATTTTTATTTAATGTACAAGAGTTAAAATGCCCAAATTACTACCAGGCTTATTGTAATGTAAATTTCCAACTATATTAAAAACATACGATCCAAGATATTTACGTCCATACAAAAGAAATCAATCTTCAATATGACGCATTAAACGTTGATGTTAATGCATACCTACTGCAACATAGCAAATATTTCAAATTATGTATAGGAAAAAAACACACATTTAAGAAAAATATATATAATGTAGTACAGATAATTTAAATGGACCTATAAAGCAAGTACCTATTAATATTTTTGTAATTACACATAAAATTGTATTTAGTTTAGAGTAAAAACTTTATAAATTCATCATAATCTTCGTCATTACAGCTCATATACGTCCCACTGTTGAGCTTGGGCCTTCTCCACAATAGGAGGGCAATCGGCCTACTTGTACCATGCTAGTAAGACGTGATGGTAAGGTTTTCCTTCTCTTGCATAAATGTTTAATCCCTTAGTCGTCTCTTACGTTACGATACCCACGAGTAAGAAAGGGCCACCCCCTTTGAATTGTATTTTTACCCCTTCACCACAGGGAACTTAATTAATATGTACATAGATATTATGATGGGAGTGAAATTAATCTACGATACCACCATGGTCAGATGTGTTGGAATAAGGTTTTATTTGGAATTGTCCATCGCCTGCGTAGATGTTATATGCAGATTATGTCCCTTAGTCGTCGTAAGATTTTTTTTTATAGGTTTTTTTATCAATAATATAATTATTACTACATGAATCTGGGCAACTCTAAGATAACATATTATAGGAATGCATATGAATATTATTATACTTTATTTTTTGTGTATTACTAGTGCTTAATTTTCATACATTAAATAAAATCATATTCCAATTATTTATAAATACATTTGCCAAGAGGTTTGACGAACGAGAAAGTCATTAAAAAACTCAACGCATTCTCCCAATATGGTGAAGTTTATTAAAATCATCAATCTGTACGATTCGTCAATCTCATTGGTGTATAATGAACAAGGTGGGATTATGGTCTCAAAGTTTAGGCCTCCTACTACCGCTGCCATTATTACCCAACAAGCACGCAGGGCTACCTCTTATCCGTTATTTTTATTAAACTAAAACACTACATATACTATTCTAAAAAAATTGCCGATTTTATAAATACATCAGTATGTTTTTAAAATGTATTTAATTATTATTTATATTATGTACGCAATGCGGTAATGTCTCATGAATTCTTTAATAAACAATAATAGGTGATAATAGTTGATACGGTTTCTTATTTGTTTTTTTAATACAAAGATAAACATAATAAAACACACTTGAGATAGAGGTTAAATAAATACAAATAAATAATAATAATACAAAAAATAATTACTTAATTTAATATGTAATTAAACCATAAATATACTAAAAAAATTAGCAACCAAATAAACATTTATTATTAACAATGCCGTTTTTACTGGAAATACGTTCCAGAGTCACTGTCTGACTTTCTTCTTAATAAACCTGTTCGTCGATATCTCGAGTATAGTCGAGTCTAAATGATTGTCGTATCCGACAAACCCGTGATATTTAGTCAACATCTAAGTATCGAGAAGTGGGTAAAGTTTTATAATATCCGAAAACGCAAATATTATTTTAAGATATATAAGCTCAAAGACCACAATATTGTTCTTTTATTTTGTGCCAACCCTGCATAGTGTCGATACGCATCGATAACGTGTCGATAGCGTTTATCACCGATACGCTTTGAGCGTTCGCCGACCCATCCATCATTTCGATCTAACCTTTACGTTAGTAGGTAACATATTTAATCTAAGCCTTTGCGTTTGGCCGACATGACAAGAGCGCGTTAGTAAACATCGCAGTTACATATGTTAACGATATCAGAACATGTTAACACTTCAAAATCCGACACTCGATTTTGATAAAACATCGGGATGGTAACTTTAATGTGTGTGTACTTTGAAATAGTTTTACAACGAGTTTATATTCATATAATGACACTTATCGAACGGCTTAACTAGGTAGGATACGTGTATTAGTAGACAGTTGATGCTACGATTTTTATGATAGCTACAAATTTGGTAGCCGCGATTTTTATAAGTCATATTTACATTTGAATTGATAGTGAAGAAATAAGTATTTCCTTTACGATTATAATACATTCGGGAACATTTTTGAGAACATTTTATCGCTACGTATTGTGTTATTTTTATAGTATCAGATACATACACATATTGTTCTCAAAGTACACACATTTCTCTATTAACAACCATTTCTCCATTAATAACGATTCTCAGTGATCAATTTTATGTGGAAGGGTACACTGTCGGCAGTGAGCCGCAGGCTGGTCCGTTCAACGTAGTACCACACCACACTCTCGTCGAAAATCGACGACTGAGTAGGTAGTAGCAATTTGTTACTGCATTTCGTTCGGTGAGTGAGAGAACCGCAAGACCAACTTTCTCAGGATGTTTGCGTATGCGGGTGACCGGACCGGGGATTTAGTCCGTCACCCGCGGAGGAGCTAACCGCACGACGGCGACCGACGTCCGGTGATCCGGTGGTTGGCCCAACGACGATGGCTACGTGCTATGGGTAGGTTAGCTTAGGTCGCCCGGACATGGCCCACTCCAAAAAAAACGGTGTTTACGTGTAATGGGTTTTAATGATGCCTTTAGTATCACCAAGCCTCATTGCTCGCATTCGCATTCACAGGCGACCATTAAGAAATGTATGAAAACATGTCTCAAGTTGCAAGAACTGCCGTAAAACGGCGTATTGATCGTATCAAATGGTTGTATATATAACTTTAGCTAGGTATATATGTACTACAAGTAATTAAATTGCTCTTGGTACTATATATGTAATCATCATAACACATTAATCTAAGCAATTAAGAGACAGGAGAACTTGTAACTGATCCTCTCCCATCGTCTCAATCGTGGCAATTAACTTGATAGTTGGGATATCAACACCCATACAGAGTAATTAGGAGATTATATGCAATATAATATGTATCAGGTATGTGCTTTACAATCTTCAGTTATATACATATATAGAATATTAATTTTTAGCCGTAGTTTTAGCTCTTTTTACGAGTAATTATAATATTAATATTTTCTATATTTTCAAAACCTCAGAAACAGCTCCAATGATTTCAATGAAATTTAGCAGGCAAGATTTTTCGGGGCCAATAAATTGATCTAGTTATGAGAAAATCGAGCGTCTGTTGATCTGGAATAGAGCCGCAGTTTGGTTCTTGGTTATTCAAATTTCTTTTCTTGTGTAAAATCTATTATTATCTAAATATATTTCCAAAGAAAAAGATATAGGTATGCCAAAAAAAAAATACCGAGTTAAAAATTGATCATTCGGATACTGATACTTTAAATGTTATGGTTACAACTAAACGCCACTAGAGAATCGATCCCAGTGGGCCGTACAATTAGTTACTGAGAGGTAAAGCAGGTTATGGAGCACCAGAGAGGACATCGTCCCACCAGCGCTATGATGGCGACGAAAATATGGCGTAGCACATATTCGAGGACTGGACAGAGTGGCTAAGATCATACTCGACAGCTTCAGGATTTATCGCTAAGATGACGCGGTCTACGCTTTCCGCGAGGCAGTTAACGCACCGAAGGAGGCGCAGGAGTCGGTCAGGCAGAAACTCCTCTACCATGACACGCTTCCCTGTCAACAAGTCGAGCGGCGCAGACGCGAGTACCTACGTCTAATGCCGCCATGGCTGAGCTTACGGGTGCTTAGTCCAAAAAAAGGTTAAGGATCACCAGTCCGGAATCCCTTCCTAATAGGTTTAAAATGGCATAGTTACAACATAAACGAAGGCCAAAAAATTAATTCCTGTGGCTTTCTCAAGTGGCGGTGAGACGATAATACGGTAGGTGAGGGTATGTTAAGTTAGAAATATAGCCTCACGCTCCCTGCCTTTTGTCACCTCAGTTTGAGTGTACCATGGCCAGATCATAAAATAGCCTGGCAAAGAAAAACACTACATGAACAGTATCGTAACCGAGTTTAGTTTACTCTACAATAAAAGAAACTTTCATCGACGTCTTAGGCTAGGTAAGGACCGTTGGAACGAACGAGTTGGAGCGTATTAGGAAAATATAAATGAAAACATTTTCTGTTTTAAAATTATTACGGGTGATTGGTACAAATCAAAGATATGTTTAATAAGATAAGCTGCATGTCTGAATTGTTTACTTTTTACTACATACCTAAAATATAAATACCTAACATTACGTATAGTGTAAGATAATACCACGGACATGGATGGAATCCGGAATACTGAAATTCAAAGAAGAACGAATGTAATCGACATAGCACGAAGACGCACGTTGCCAATGGGTACGCTACATCACTTGGTAAACCGACTACCGCTGGGGAAGAAAGGTTCTCAAGTGGCGACCACGTATCGGACCCATACCAGGTCGACCGACGATTGGTGAAAATTGCTAGGCACCGGTGAATGCAAGCGGTACAGAACCGCACTTTGTTGCGAAATACGAGAGAGAACTACGTCCAGCAGTGGACGGCGAAGGCTGAAAAACAATGTTAGGTAGAAAAGGTTTACAATAAAGCAAGATGAGACAGTCAAGTAGACTTTAACGTTCGTGTCGTTCGGTTATTTGTGAAAGCATTAGAATAACGCGCGCCCGTATTTGCCATAGATTTTCTCGCGCTTTACTTAGTTTACTTTCAGTTAAAGCTTGTCACTTTGTGTGGTCTTGCTATATTTTTATTAAATTTTTCCTAATATATTTTGCCGTTAACTGTGTTATGGTGGATACGAATACTACTAAACCTTATATTGCTCATAGATGTATAAAAAGTACTAAGAAATAAATATACAGGTCATACAGGTATAACTTTTTTTTCACGGGTGGACTTTCGTAAGCGCGCACGCAGTCCATTCTGTCCGGGGCGACGAAAGGACGGCGCGGGCTCATAACCCACCCGTACCCACGTTGCCTTCGTTGTTGGGCCGACCACCGAAGCAGGGTGACTTGTCGTCAGTAATCGGCCCGACGGAATAGCCTTTCGGGTACCCTCCCTCCCTAATGCCCGTCCAGGGACGACGTTCGCCCCCTAGACCTGGGAATCCAACTGATGCCATCTGGTCAAAAATTTTACTTTTCCAGGAGAATAGCATGCAACCGGTCGTAAAACTATTGCTACAACTCTTACATTATGTTCAATCGAAAAAAAAGTACATAATATATCTAGAGTCGACCTCAAACTAGTTGGATAGTTGGAATTAGGCCGGGATAATGATGATATATAAATATACTCGTATTTATATATATATATATATTAGGGTGTCCCTTAAATTTCAATGTCAATATATTTTTACGCATACCTTCTAAAAACTTTTGTATTGACCTAATATAGTACAGAAATAAATATTAGCCCGATTTATAAACGATAACCCGTGCCGACTTGAGTTTTTAACTTGTCCATACAAGTTGCGCGGGTGCAGCGCTGCGACCTGTTACTGCGAGTTTCAATTGTCATTTCATACGTGATTTCTAACACAATCTAATTTCTAAGTGCGTTGTTATTTATTGTGTGAAGATGTCTGTGGAATTACGAAGTGATAAACAAAATATTTACCTTATCGGACTGCCAAGCCACCAGATAAATGGTGCAAAATTACCATCTAATCGACAAGTTCTCACCGTTTTATTTTACAATATACGTGAAGTCAAGCTGACTGTTAGTGAAAGTGCGAATCTTGTTATAAGAGAGTGCATTATATTTTGGGGAAAAGCCAGAATTTCTACGAAGGCATTTCCTAACTGCGTGAAGAAACTTGTTGATTTATATCATGTTTGGAGGGAGCTGCAAAAAAACTGTAAGAAAACTCAGGTGACGTTCAAGAACCGTGAAAATAATTTTGTAAAAGACCTTGATAACTTATTTGATATTGCACATGCTGATGCCTTCGACAGAATGAAGATAGAGGAAGACAAAGATTTTTTAAGGAAACAGAGAGAAGCAGGTCGACCGGGATGCTTAGGTGGAATTGACAAAAAATTGGCGGAGAAAGAAGAACGAGCTAGGCAAAGACGATTGGAAGAAGAGGAAAGAAAGGCAAAACAAAGAGAGTTATTGGCTGTTGCATCTACTTCTTCGATAGATAGCTTGGAATGTCTGGAGAATTCGGATGAGGAACAGATTTCGAACTCTGAACTTAGTACTCAGATTCCTTGCCCTGAAAAAAGTTCTAAAAGAGGCACGAAAAGTTTCATAACTCCTAAACTGGTAGCAGCTTTAGATCGATGCCAATTAAGCATAAGAGACTCAGTTTACATTCTCCATGCGGTTGTAGAAGCGCTTAGTCTGAACAGCGATGATTTTCCTATTAACAAATCTTTGATTCAGCGAATTCGTACTCAGGCGAGAAAATCCAGGGCAGAAGCAATAAAAACTGACTTCCAGAATAATTTGCCTGACGTAGTCACAGTCCATTGGGATGGAAAACTATTACCTGGATTGGATGTACGAAGTTCAAAAGAAGAACGCTTGCCAATTCTTGCTTCATTTGACGATAGAGAACAGCTTCTTGCAGTGCCTAAATTAGAGAGTTCTTCTGGAAAACATCAAGCTAAAGCCATTTCAACTGCACTCTTTGAGTGGAACCTCCATGATAAAGTACAGATAATGTGCTGCGATACAACAGCTTCAAATACTGGCCGTTTCAGTGGAGCTTGTGCTATTTTGGAGCAGACTTTAGAAAGGGAATTACTGCTTTTTGCTTGTCGTCATCATATTTATGAGTTGGTCCTTAAAGCTATTTTTGAAACCAAGGTAAAGCAAATTACAAATAGCCCAGATATTCCAATTTTCAAAAAGTTAATATTAACACCAATACCGATAATTTGTATTTAAATAAAAGTTTATGTTGATCTTATTTTATTCTTACTCATTTTTACTTTATTTGTTGCATTTTAATTAGTTTTGGATCAAACCAAAATGTCAGGCCAAAACACCATTTTTTATTAAACTTTAGAGCTCGGTCGGCACGGGTTGCAATCATGCTACAAATATGAAATTTCATATTTAAGTACATTTAAGAATTTATAAAAAAAGTAGAAGGTATGTGTTTCGAAATTCTAAAAAAAAAATTTTTTTGCCATATAAGGGACACCCTAATATATATATATATATATATTTCGTGTGGTGTCGGAGTAACCACCACACCCCATATTTTCCACCCACAAAAAAAAAAAAAAAAAAAAAAAAAACCCCTTATTTTGCCCTTGGATGTCATAAAAGACGACTAAGGAATATAATTTCCACATCTACCTATGTGGGCGAAGAAAATAAAATCCTATGGAGTATCCTAAAAGAAATCTCAAAAATAAAGCCTATACCAATGCTAGACCAGCGTAGTGTATTAAGTGAATTTTCCTCCTATTGTGGAAAATGCTTTAGTCCAGCAGTGTGATGTATATGAGCTGAAATAAAGGTAGTAATGAAGAATTAATATTAGGTATATGATTGACTTACTGTCGTCAGTGGGTTTGCGATCACGTCTTGGACGTGGTGGTGCATAAAGCGAGGACTGATCCACTCCAGATCCACCAGATGCTAATGATGAGTGCCCGCTGTCTCGGAATTCGCCTGTCTCCGCCCATACTGTATACAATATTATAAGTATTAATATAAGAGTTATGTTTACGAATACTTAAAATAATTATAGATAAAGAAATAAGTATAGGTAAAATATATAAAGATAGTTTGAAAACTAAAAAAAAGCATGTTTTTGTGGATAACCTCTCTCTCTCTCTTTTCCCTACCAATGTGGTTGCGGGGAGTGAGGGCTGTTCTAGTAGTTAACTCGTGATCGTGTGCTGCTTGTGGAATCTGGTCCAGCCATATTTTCTTTCTTTCTCTTTAATTTTTTTTCCTTGTACTAGATTTTGAAAATCTATTCATATATGCAATTTCGAAGGGCTACACTGGAAGCTAATACCATATGTTGTATGCAGTTTACAATTATATATATATTTAAAAGATTAAAAAAAAAATGACAGCCCGCTGAGTTTCTTGGCGGTTTGTCTCAGCTTGCAGCCGCGTACCGATCTAGTGGTAGATTATTGGATTGTTTCTAAGGATGTATAAATGATTTAATTTGATATAAACTGCCAATACCTCAGCCACAGATATAAAAAGACCGCTTATTCTGTAAGGATATTGCCACAAACTTCTTAATCCAAATTATTGCTCTGTCACCGACCCTTGATAATTGTGCAAAATTTTAAATCAATCCTAATTTTAAAATGGAGTGAAAATCAAGTTCAAAGATTCTGTTACAAACCAAATTATATTGTGTTTAAAAAAATCAGAGAAGCCATAGGATTCAAATACAAGGTATCAACGTCTATTGCGATTAATGGAGAGATCCATTAGGCGTTCGTTGCTTATAATTTCTACTTTACATAGATTATCGTCTTTAATCTTATACTAAATACTTAGTCGACGTCTATATTCCCATACCTATTTGTTAAATAGTTATGGCAATGGTTTTATATTCGGCCGCCTGCCTGACGTCATCCTCCTTTTTTATTTGGGTGGGCTATTGTCATCTCACACGCCGTCCAATTCGTCCGGGGTGACGAAAGGACAGCGCGCGACCCCATACTATTTAATACTTACATTAATTTCTACTTTATGAGATCGTTTACTTTAAATTTTATGTAAAATCATCGTTCAAGTTGTGTTATTATAACGTTTAAAGTTCTAAGCAAAGTTACAATTTACGATTAGTTAAAATTTGAAGACGCTGCTAATAAGAAAGTTATAATAATAAGAAAGTTGAAAAGTTTCAAAAAGCTACAATATAGAGACTAATGGCCGTTTCAATAACGATACCTAACGTTTAGGTAACATCTAAAGTTCATTATTATATATGACAGTATCATTCTCTATGACAGATAATATGCAAACAGTGCTTTTTAACATAAAGTATTTAATTTTCATATCTTAAGTGCTATCTATAATTGAAGTGTCGTTGATGAAAACTAACGTAAGTCATCTATAATCATCTGTTCAATATATATCAAGTTGATTTTCATACTCAATAAACATGTCTAGTTTAATTATACATATGTACCTACATCATAACCCACAACACACTGTGCTTGCAATGTCAAGTCTTTTGATTAGCTTTCGCCAGTCACTTACAGTACAAGTAAAAAGAAATCGTAAGAGAAATAAAGGCACCAAAATATCTTAAAAAGCACATTTACGTGAGAATAAGATTCTCAAAATTCGAAAGACGAGAATTAATTTTTTTTTAATAATATAAATTTCAGTTCCAAATCCTTTATTATACATAAATCCTTCGCACTTAATTTTTTTTTAATTTAACATACTACTAACTTACATTAATTCACATGGTTGTTGAGTAGATTTTGTAAGAAACGCAGTGAGCTTAGGTTCTTTTTATTTACTTTATATAAAGTGTTATGCAATATGTTCGGTAAGTAATATAATCCTTTGAAACAAAGGTATAATAGTTGCAAAATCTAATGAAAAAGATTACAACAAGACCAGACTTTGCAAGCGGCACGCGATCATAACTTAACTACTAAAATATCACACAGGTGCTGACAGAGTAACGTAATTCAGCACAGTATAAATAAAAATACAAGCAGTAAATATTGTATCAAATAATATCCACAAACATAATATTTTTGGATAATATTTCATGTCATTGTTATTGTTATTCTCTTTCAAATAATGATTTTTATGTTATGCCAATTTTTTTTTTCCTTTTTGTTATTCTCTTTCAAATGGTGTTTTTTATGTTATGCCAATTTTTTCCTTTTTGTTATTCTCTTTCAAATGCGCCACCACTTGGTAGCTTTGATGTCTGTCGTCGGAAGAATAAAAAAGTGACACTGCTGAAAATCAGCGTTGTGGTGTTACATTGACATCACAACAATTGCTGAGTAGTTATCCTTTTTTCTGCCGCAGCTGAGACGTTCATTCTATCACAATTATTATGTCTCTTTATTTAGTTTATTGATTTTTGTGTGTTTCATTTATTGTAAGGTTTTTTTCTATGTGTTCCTAACGTCTCTACTTTGTGGCACAAAATAAAACTTTTCTTTCTTTCTTTCATTACTCCATTTTAACTTCCGTGTAGTAACGGAGTAAGAATAAAATTCACCTTCACTTTTCTTGCCCATAGGTGGGATTATTGCAGATAACATCTATGCAAAAGAATGAAATGTCGAAATATAACCTTTTTTTTTGCGTGGTCTAATGCTATTTTTACGCATGCCCATCTTAGAGAGATGGAGTATGCCGGGCTCAGCGTTGATTTATTGTCAGCGCCACTACCAGCTAAAAACCACACGCTGCTCCTGTCCCTCAGTTACGGCGAAGTTATGGGACCGTTTTCACATGCACCACAACTCCGCCGGATCGAAATATAACCCTACACCAACCCGTCTGACTAGCGTGGTATAGAAGGTCAATTTACCTCCTACTATAGAGAAGGCTCGAGCCCAGCAGTGGGACGTATATGAGGTGTGATGATGATGATGACTTCATTTTAAAAGACGTACGACGTTATAAAAGAAATTAAATACTGATATGTGTACTAATGTCGGGCAGTAACTTGTAAATTCTCTGTTACATCATCCTCTCAGCCAACATATCTCCTACTGCTGGCCTGCTCTAACGGAAGGGAAATTGACTTATTATATCACTCTGTCAAACATTTTGATATAGGGTAGGATAAAATAAATTTCCTGACGCCGGCTAGGGCGATGGTCGACAGCGTCGGGAATTGGGACGCGGTCGCAGCCTTCTGCGAGACAGTGATCTCGCGGAAGGAGGCGGCGGATCGCCTGCGCGAGGAGCGCAACCTCGATGAAGAGATCCGCCGCCGGGGACTGGGGCGGCGTAGGCGCAACTACCTGCGCCTCATGCCGCCCTAGCCGAGGCCGCAGGTGACGTGACCGGGGATTAGTCCGTCACCCGCCGAGAGGCCGACCGCGTGAGGAAAGACCGACGTCCTCCCCAAGGGGAGGACGTCGGTCGATGGGAGGGTACCCCAATAGGGGGTATTCCGTCGGGCCGACCACTGATGTCAAGTAACCCTGCTCCGGTGGTCGGCCCAACGACGAAGGCGACGTGGTTTTCGGGTGGGTTGCAGGAGTTGCGTGCTTAAGCCCCTCTGTCGCCCCGGACGGAGTGGTGCGGAGGCGCGCCGACCGCAGTCCCCCCACAAAAAAAAAGGATAAAATAAATTTGACTTTTATTTCTCTTATATAATTTTTATCTGCATATTATATCTCTTAGTCGTCTTTTACGATACCCACGGGTAAGAAAGGGAGAGGTGAATTGTTTTCTTACTCTGTCACCACACGGATATGAATCACTCATGTTAATACCATGATAAATATGCCTTATGTACCCGATGATGTCGAAGAATAATACTAATGGAAAGCCATTAGTATTCTTTTAATTTATTTAATTTGTCGTGGTTTAGCGTTAAAACGTAACAAAAAACACATTATTATTTACAATATTAGTTAGGTTTTGTGCATGGCAACAACTGTTGTTTCAATATACATATAGATAACCTACTGCAGCGGGCTATGCTCGGGATTTCTCTGTGAGATTATCGATGTAATACAGAAATCCGTAGAGGGATGGGTGTAACCGACATAGCATGAAGACTTAGCACGCTGAAGTGACAATGCAAAGACACATCGCTCCATGAATCGACAACCATTGGGGATGAAAGGTCGAGTGACGAAGTTCGAACGACGCGACGCAGCGTAGGACGCCAACTAGATGGATCGACGACGTAAAAGTTACTAGGCGTCGTTGGATGCAGTCGATGAAGGATCGCACTTTGTGTCAAAACATGAGGGAGGCTTACGTCCAGCAGTGAACGGCGATAGCCTGAATGATCATGGGGATGATAGTTTTAATATGCATCCTCTTTCAATCAATATCCGTGTGGTGACGGAATAAGAATACAATTCACCACTCCCTACCTTGCCCGTGGGTGTCGGCGCACAAAGTGTTGTCTCGCGTAGGATTCCAACTAACGACACTGGCACGGTAAGGAACTTTAACCATCTGTGTAGTTCTTGGCCTTATTTGTCTTCCCTCCTTCCAGGACCCAGGGAACTGCCCGGACGCCAAACAAGCGTCAAACAGTCCCCTGAGGCGTGGTCCCAGATGCTCGAGGACCTGGGCCAGCACACGGTTGGACACACCGGCGGGCCCGGGGACGGTGGATTTGGCTTGCATACGCACCACCGCCACCCCCATCTCCGGCTCCGTGATGGACGGAACACTCTCGTCGTCGGCCTCCCGGTCACTATCCGGCGAAGCCATGACCGGAGGCGTGTCCTCCCGCCGTGGAGACAGGTTGGTATAGGGAGAGGTTTCCTTCTCTTGCATAGATGCTATATGCGTATTATATCCCTTAGTCGTATTTTACGATCTCCACAGGTAAGATACAGGGTCTTACTTCGTCACCATATCATATCTTTATATACAAGTAAAATCAACGAAATATAATGTACGGTTGAGTAATAGAACAAACTTGACTGCGATAAGTATGCTTACAATAGTGAGACATTACAAGACAATTACCTGATACCTTTTATGGGTAATATGAATGTTCACTTATCTTTATTTCACGATATGTACTCATTCATCTATATATACATCGTTAAAACATTTTGAAAGAGGATCATCATCTCGGCTCATGCGTCCCATTGTTGGGCTCGAGCCTCCTCCACAATCGGAAAGTAATTGACCTTACTATGTCATGCTGGTCAAACAAGTTGGTATAGGGTTTTATTTCGAGTTTTTCTTCTCTTGTATAGATGCTATATACATATAATATCCCTTAGTCATCTTTTATTACACCCAGAAGGTGGCGAATTGTATTCTCGGTCGGCAAAACTTTATCATTATGAAATTAATCATGACTATTCCATAAATGGTACGTACGTGTTATCATCATGTTATCATCCTCTTTCAATCAATATTCGTGTGGTGATGAAATAATAACACAGTTCACTATTCTCTACCTTGCCCGTGGATGTTGTAAAAGACGACTAAGGGATATAATTAGCGTATAACATCATCATCCTCATCTTGCTCTTATCCCAATTACTTGGGGTCGACGCAATATGTCATCTGTTTTGACATATTGCAAAAAGTTTCGGCAATGACTTTTATGACCGGCCGCCTGCCTGACGTCAACCCTCCTTGGGAATGTAATCGTTGACCCAAATGGTACCAGATGGAGTTGGTCCGGGTCAATCTAGGGCTCTTAGTCGTCTTTTACGACACCCACGAGCAAAGCAAGGGTTGCTAGTATTCGAAGCCGCTACCACACAGCACTATAGCGTATAACATCTATGTAAGAAAAGAAAAACTCGAAACAAAACCCTATACCAACCTGTCTTCCGTCGGGCCGACCACTGAGGACAAGGAACTCGGCACTGGTGGTCGGCCGAACGACGAAGGCGACGTGGATACGGGTGGGTTATGGGCCCGCGCGCCGTCCTTTCTTCGGCCCGTACGGAATGGACGGCGTGTGAGTTTACCATAGCCCACCCATAAAAAAAAATACCAACCTATCTGACCCGTATCGAATAGTAAGGTCAATTTCCCTCCTATTGTGGAGGAGGCTCGAGTCCAGCAGTGGGACGTGTATAAGCCAAGATGATGATGCCATAAATCAGATATCATTTATACTAGGCTAGCAGAATGTATTAGAGGATAGTAGACCAATTATTATTCTATATGTAAGAAACTTCCATGCAATACTAATCTCTATTCCGTATACATATATGAGCTAATGATACACCCAATTAATGTAACTAATAGACGCATTATTTAACAAGGATATCTTGACAAAGTAATGTATTCGTTGAACAACGATGACACCCCGCCGCTTGCGTGGTAATTAAGCGTCCCCGAACACTTGTTAACAAATTACTCACTAGAGACGTAGCCGTTTGTGCGAGCCCTTATTTATAGCACCGACCAAATGAATAACACACATGTATGACTTTTAATATTTTTTACTGACAAATATAATAGAGAGGAACATTTCTATTTGTATATTAATAGTATAAATACAAATTAAGATGGAATGTTCTTATATCTTCCATGTGATGACAGATTAAAAATACAATTCATTACTCCCTATCTTGCCCGTGTAGGTCGCAAAAGACGACTATGAGATATAATATCTATGAAAGAGGAGAAAACTCTAAATAAAACCCTATACCAACCTGTGTGACCAGCATGGTATAATAGGAGGAGACTCGAGCCCAGCAGTTCTACTCCACAATTGGAGTAAAATTAACCTACTCCACCACCATGGTTAGAAGTACTGGTATAGGGTTTAATTTAAGACCGACGTCCTCCCCCCTCGGGGAGGATGGGAGGGTACCCCAAGTAGGGGGTATTCCGTCGGACCGACCACTGATGACAAGTTAACCCTGCTCCGGTGGTCGGCCCAACGACGAAGGCGACGTGGTTTTCGGGTGGGTTGCGGGAGTTAAGCCCCTCTGTCGCCCCGGATGGAGTGGTGCGGAGGCGCGCCGACCGCAGCCCACCCACAAAAAAAAAATGGTTTAATTTCGAGTTTTCCATCTCTTGCAGAGATGTTATGTACAAATTACATTCTTTAGTCGTCTTTTACGATACCCACAGGCAAAGTAGGGGTGGTGAATTGTATTCTTACTCCGTCACCATATGGACAGGTGTTTTTATTCACCAAATCGTTATTATTGCCATTTCAGCTTTCGAATTTTATTTTTCTAAAGAACCTGCCTTGCCTTCTGGACATTACAAAATAAAAGTATGGCTGTATTCTATAGCCCAGATATGACATCAGAATTTGTAAATGCCCCGACGTCCATAGATATGCAGGACAATGGTAAAAAAAAACTAGTGTACTCTCTGAGGCAAGGATACTCTATATGGGACGTCGATGGAAGACGGTACTCCCTCGGGGTATTCCGTCAGGTCGACCACTGAAGTCAAGGAACTCTGCACCAGTGGTCGGCTCGACGACGAAGGCGACGTGCTTTATGGGTGGGTTATGAGGCCGCGCGCCACCCCTCTGTCGTGTCGCCCCGGACGGAGCCGGACGGCGAGGCCGCTGACCGTAGCCCATCCAAAATAAAAGGATACACTATATATTTCGATATTTTTGTTCTTTTTTTTTACACTCTTAGATATACTTACGGATTTCCTTGTGTTTTTATTTGAAGTGAAATAGATTGATATATGTAATTAATAATCAATGATTAAATAACTCTCAAAAAGAAGATGAATCATTGGATTCTGACGTATTGGGATTTCACTTGGCTATCATTCCTTACAACAATGAAATTTAAATCAAATTTGTTATTATTTCACTTAGAAATGCAAATATTCGATTTTAAAGCGATACATATCTAACAAATAATGTTTTGATCTATACATATACAAATAAATAAAATTAAAGTGTCTGTTTCTAATGTCAAAATAGTAGGTTTTACTATGGCTAAAAACCAGTTTAAATTTTTAGTCTGTCTGTTTGTCCCGGGTAAACTTAAAAACGGCTGGACCGATATTGATAATATTCTACTACCACGTAGCTGTCTATATAACAAATAATTTAGGCTATGTTTGATCACGATATTCCTACGGAAACACGAACTACGCGGGTCAAACGGCGGATATTTCTTAGTATAAAATAAGAGATATATTTTACCTACATCGTAAAAAAAAGCACGGTATTTTCCGTTGTAATATAAATGTAACTGTTTTATTGATGTTTATTTAAAGTCGTCTTGTTCGCTATAACGTTCCGTGATCCCATTGTTTTGGGAAAAGTCACGAACTGTACATTTGATAGCTGGGAATGTCGTTGGTAATTACAATTAAAAATGTGACCGCATTGTCAGTCTCTTTTATCCGTTTCATTTTAATGTAGTTTATTTTCAATTGAGTAAACATTAATTTGAGAATATCGCGACTATTTGACAGTGATTGTAGCAAGTCAAAGAAATATGACTCTTCTAGTTATTATAGTAAATTCAATTGCGAACTTACATTTTTATTATCATAAACTTTGAAGGCAAATTAACCCAACATTGGCGACAGTAGCTCAATTTATCAGCTATTCATTTGTAGTTTTCCCATGTGGGGACGAAATAAGACTACAATAAATGACTTCCTATCTTACCTAAGGGATATAATGCATATGGGCATTTTCATAAAAATGTACAAGGGCGTTTTCAGGCCTGTCCCTCTAAAACATTACCTATTTTAAACAATTAATTCTATTTGAAACTAGCACAAAATTTTACACTAGGTTTATTGTACATTTAAGTAATATTTTATAATATTATTTAAGCCAATTATAGTATAATTTTTGGATTAAAAAATAATATAACAACAGATTGCTATCATTTTATCGTGTCCCTTTGTAGCCAGACGATATTTCAACACTGAATTTACATATTAGTTGTAATAATTTGCTCAGTGCCGTATTTTATTTTTCTGGTAGATAGTGTGGGTCAATTTATTAAAAATATATATAAATAATATTATAAAATATTACTTAAATGTACAATAAACCTAATGTAAAATTTTGTGCTAGTTTCAAATAGAATTAATTGTTTAAAAAAGGTAATCTTTTAGAGGGACAGGCCTGAAAACGCCCTTGTGCATTTTTATGAAAATGCCCATATAAGGTCTTCGTGATAATAATTTCTTCGTGAACAAAATTTTGTGTTTAATAAATTCTATTTAGTACATAGTTACACCTTTGTTCCACTATTAATGTTTGTAACGTTATCAGTCGTCATTACAGAACAAACGTCGGATCGTACAAACGTATATAAAAGTACATTAGGAACGAGGCATCGCGTACAAATAAATTTTATGTTTGCTGCGTTTGATAACGCGTGATAAGCACGTTTATTGTTTTATTGGGGGCTCTTAAGCCGTCTCTTCCACACTCTCGTTAAATGTGATGAACTGAGAACGCAATCGTACATAAAATTGTTTTATATTCCTTCACAGTACATCATTGCCGCCGCGACGTAATATTTACTTAATAAAATTCTTATTTATTTTTTAATTTTAATGTTTGTTTTTTATTAATTTAAACAAATGCCGCTATTCAGTGAGTCTTTGTATATTAAAGAAATTATTGCCAATTTCTATTCATAATATTGGGCATATACGTATACAAAGCTCATTCAGTAACCGTGCTGAAAGCCGTCAGCGCTCACCCATAGTTAGGACTAAGGTGTGAAAGCTATCAGCGGCTAACAGCTATACAAACAAAAAATACTACTAAAATACTACTACACTAACAAAAAAATACTTATACAGGAATTTATTATAAAAAGATCCTACATATTGTAATACATAAATGATAATAGGTAGATACTTCAGATCTCCCTACATTTTCGAGAATGAATGTGTAAAATTAGTAAAAATCGCAAACGCTGAATATAGTCTTCAGAGCGTTCATTCATTTTCATTCATTTCGGCTTATACATGTGAGCTCGAGTCTTATCCACAATAGGAAGGAAATTGACCTATTATACCACACTAGTAAGATGAATAGGTAAACGGTTTTATATCGAGTTATTCTTCTCTTGCATAGTTGTTATCATCATCATCGCAGCCTACGTCCGTCTCACTGTTGGGCTCGGGCCGCCTCCACAATGGGAGAGAATTCGACCTCCTATACCATTCTGGTCAGATATGTTGGTATTTTTTTTTTTATTAGTGGGCTATGGTAAGCGCACGCGCCGTCCAGTCCGTCCGGGGCGACGAAAGGACGGCGCGCGGGCCCACAACCCACCCGCACCCACGTCACCTCGTTGTTGGGCCGACCACCAGATATGTTGGTATAGGGTTTCGTTTCGAGTTTTTCTTCTATTGTACAGATGTTATGTGCATATTATACCCCATAGTCATCTTTTATAACACCCACGGGCAAGACAGAGAGTGGTGAATTGTATCCTTACTCCGTCACCACACGGAAAGCATAGTTGTTATATATACGGAAAGCATAGTTATTATACATATATAGCATATTTAATCCCCTAGTCGTCTTTTACCACGTCTACAAGTAAGAAAAGTGGTCATCAATTGTATTCTTACTCTGTCACCACACGGAAAGAGCATTAAAACCTCTTATTTTCTTTAAATCAGACGACAAAAGCCTAATAGAGTGTAATCATAATTTGGGTGTAATCATCATCTCAGCTCATATAAGTCCTACTTTTGGGTTCCTCAACAATAGGAAGGCAATTTACGTTTTCTAAAAGCTAAAATTAATCAAACATACCAAGTAAATTAACGGAGGGAAGTAAGTTAATTAATTATTTTCTAAATGATACTCATCCAAATAACACACTTTTTTATTAAGTGGGCTATGGTAAGCGCACATGCCCTCTATTCCCGTCCAGGGCGACGACAGGACTGCGCGCGGGCGCATAACCCACCCATAGCACGTCGCATTTGTCTTTGGGTCGACCACCAGGGCCAAGCTCCTTGTCCTCAGTGGTCGGCCCAACGGCATACCCTTTCAGGTACCCTCACCTCTCGACGTCCCTGTCCCAGGACGTCAGTCACTGTCGTTCGGTCAGCCTCTGCGGGTGACGGACTAAAATACCCGGTCCGGTCACCCGATCCAAATAACACCCTGACACAGAACGATTGCCTGTAAATCGAAGAACTGTCCTGCGTGGTTTAAGACACAACACTAGTTACTTAGACCACTACGCCCCCTGTGCACGTTATATCATTCATTGATATTAGTCTATATAAGCCCTACAGTTGGGCTCAGGCCTTCTCCACAATGGGAGGGTAATTGATCTACTATACCACGCTGGTTTGACGCGTCGGAATAGGGTTATATATCGAGGTTTCTCCTGTTACATTGATGTTACCAGCGTTAGTCGTCTTTAACGACACTCACAATACCGGAGATAGATAACTATATTCTTACTCCATAACCACACGGATATTATATGGAGGTTTTTTTTTTTTTTATTGCAAACGGTGGCAAACGAGCAAATAGTACACCTGATTGTAAGTGTTGCTGCCGCTCATGGACCTTTACAAGGCCGTTGCCTACCGCGAAGAGAGTGAAGGGAGTGTGAATGCGTGCATTGAGGCTCGGTGATACCAAGGGCACCACCAAAACTCTCCACACGCAAACACCCTCAGAAAGTTGGGCTTCCGGCTCTCTCGCTTACCGAACGAAGCGCAGTAACAAATCGCTACTACTCAGACGTCGATTTTCTGCGTGAGTGTGGTACGGCCCCGGACGGACCGGCCCGCGGCTGTAGACAGATAACTGTCGACAGTGTGGTCCTACCACTCCAAAAAGAGCACGTTGTATAATAAAAATCTGATGTTTAATACTCGACGTATTACATATGCATAAGCAATATTTTTATGGAAGGGCTGTCGGAAAGTTCTTCTATGCCCATGAATGCTGAAAGTGTTTGAAACGTTGGGACATCATTCATCATCATCATTTCAGCTCATTTACGTCCCACTGTTGGGCTCGAACCTCCGCCACAATAGGAGGGCAATTGACCTTACTATACAATTCTGGTCAAACAAATTGGTATACGGTTTTATTTCGAGTTATCTTTCTCTGGCATAAGATGTTATATGCCCTTGGTCGACTTTTACGACATCCACGGGCAAGAGAGTGATGAATTGTACTCTTACTCCGTCACCACACAGAAAACGTTGGGTCAGTAAAAATCAAATTCAAATATCATAAAAATAATTTTATTTCATAATTGAAATCATTTAAAATGATAACAATTTAATAAAACTACTGTTACAGGAAGGGTCGCGATTGTTTAGACACGAGACTCCGTCATAAATTTTACTAGCTGCAGCTAAAATTTATAAGAATATACACAGAAAATTTTGTATTTACGTTAAAGACAAATAGCCTCGAAGTAAATATAGATAAGTGTGGATAATTTACGAGCCGGCCCGATGCGGGCGCGCCTCTAGACTGTGTAGGGTTAACAGTACGTGCCAATGTTTATTTACTAGCATAGATACTTCACTTAATGTTATAAATATTATGGTACTTGTACATGTATGTTATACTAGCGCAATTAGTCGTAAATACACTTATGTAATATATAGATAGAGTACTAATTATATGGATATCATTCTAAGCAATCGAGTTTATCGTTTAGATACTCTTACTGTTGGTAACTAGATGGCCCTTCTAAGGTCTAACTGGCAGTGTGCGACGTCGCGGCGAATTTCATTAACAAAAACATTTTTGAAACTTGATGATAATACGGATGATTTTATAATCCTAAAACTACTGATTGCCGTATGGTGATGGAGTAAGAATACAATTCACCACCCCCTATCTTACCCCTGGCTCTCGTAAAAGAGGACTAAGGGATTAAATATGTATATAACATTTATGCAGGATAAGGAAAACTCGAAATGAAACACTACATCGACACGTCTGATCAGTTTGGTATTATAGGTCAATTGCTCTCCTATTGTGGAGGCGGCTCGAACGAAATAGTGCGGCGATTATGAGCAGAAATAAATGAATGATGAATGAATGAAAACTACTAAAAATATTTTAATTAAAAGTTGCGTAGTTATGCTTATAGCATACTGTCTTGAAAAGTCAATAGCGCGTGGTGCTGATTCAAATTCTTCACCTCTAAGAGACGACATTGATCTATCTTTTATGGCCATTAACGTCCACTGTTTGAAATAGACTTCGCTGCAGAGGAACAATGCAATAATCACCACTTATATGAGAGTGGATGAACGCAGTTGTACCACCAAGTTTAAAAGGAGAATGCTATTGCACATTCTCACTCATACCTCAGCCGGTATTTACGACAGCCACTGGAAAATAAGGGCGGTTGACACTATAATACAGCCGATATATTTCATTAAACTCAGCTTTAATGATTTCAGATGTTACGTGAGCGTTTTTTTATCTTATATCTTTAAACGAGCAATTCTTGTATATATATATATTCAGGATCTCGGAAACGGCTCCAACGATTTTGTTGAAACTTGGCATACTAGAGGATTCGGGTCCAAAAAATCAATCTAGCTAGGTTTTATTTATAGAAAATGTTGTTTTGTCCGTGTTTTTAGTAAAACATTACAATGACATTAAATTTTAAAAGAATATGAATTCAAATTTCGTTGTCAACGTCATGAATTACAATAGCTCAGGTGGGACGTTGACCGGTTTGAATTTTGGTTTTTTGGCATTCAAACAGCGTCGGATCGAATCTCGGTGTTATTATTATTCTCTTTTTGTAATTTTTTATATATTTTTCATTATTTATTTTTTATTAATATATATCTAAATAATTTCTACAAAAATATTCTGAGCGAAGCTCGGTCATCCTGATATTAATGCTTATGGTAGCAAACGAGCAAGCAACACACCTGATGTTAAGTGATTCTGCCGCATACCTACGGAGTTTTACAATACCAGCGACAAAGTTAGTTCGCCCGTCGCGAATAAAGTGGGTACTCTTCTTAAACCTCATTTAAACAAGTAGCAAGTGTGAGAAACAGCACATACGTTTACATCCTTACTAATATTATAAATGCGAAAATAAGGATATTTGTTTGTTTGTTTGTTACGCTTTCACGCTTAAACCACTGAACCGATTTCAAAAATTCTTTCACCAATGGAAAGCTATAATATCAGAGAGTAACATAGGCTATATTTTTTCCCAATATTCCAACGGGAACACCGAAGCGAAGCGAGGGCGGATTGCTAGTATTACATAAATGAAATAAAATTATTTTTAAGTTTGTAATTCAAAATTTAATAACGAATAGATACTGTATCGGATAGATGAAAACCTTTGTGATAACGATAACTTTTTGGAAGTAAGAAAACTTAGTCCGATTTCATGATGCTGAAAAATGTTCGAAATGTTGGTAAGTAAAAATCATATACAAGCGCTGTAAAAACTGCATAAAAAGCTTTAAAATAGCTTTAAAAAAATCTGTAATAACGTTGACTTGTTTGAACGTCAGACAACTTAGTCCGCCCATGACCATGAAAGCTGTAAAGTTTTGGAAAGGTCGGGCAATCTATATTACCAATAAATAAAATTGGAGTGTCTGTTTGTAATGTAATGTTTTTTTTTATAATATTTTTTTTTTTTTATAATTTTAACACAACACCATGCACTAAGGAAATAATCCTTGTATTGCTGGGAACTTTACAAACATATGGACGCAACGACTGCACAGATGGCGTAGTGGTTGAGACGTAGACCTACTGCGCCAGTGTCGGGGGTTCGAATCCCGCGCAGGACAACACTTTGTGCGATCCACAAATTGTTGTTCTGAGTCTGGATGTGATTTGTGTCCGTTAAGTTTCATGTTTGTAAAGTCTCTCGCAATTAAAGGATAAATTACCTTCGTGCAGGGATACGTCTTATTTTTTTTTTTTTTTATATAATTAACGGACACAAATTACATCCAGACTCAGAACAACAAGTTGTGGATCACACAAAGTGTTGTCCCGCGTGGGATTCGAACCCCGACACTGACGTTGTAAGTCGCTATCTTAACCACTTTTTTTTTTTTTTTTTTTTTTTGTTCACGCTGTGGAAATGCATTTACGCACAGTCCCCCGCCAGTGGGCGGGGGTTGTGTGGGACTCACCGGCCACGTCCGCAGCCGGAATACCCACTAAAACCACAGCGGCCCCTTCCGCGCTTTTACGGGGTGCCGGAGAGATCGTCTGATGACATTCAATCCCCGGCACCCCAACGCATGGCCGTCTGGCCACGTCCTGTCGTCATTATTTAGGGCGGTGGGAGTAGGTGCGCATATTGTCGCCTCCTCCTCCCGGGTCGCCGGCGACGGAGCGAGTCAGCAGAGGCGCTTGCCTCGCGTTCTCGCTCCGCCGCTTCCTTCCTGGATATGACGGCCTCGCAAAATGAGGCCATCGACGACCAGCACCTGTCGCTGCCGAGCATCTTTGTGATAACGGTCGGCAGAGACAGGTCCGCTCCGAGAACCGCCGACAGGTCGTGGCGCTGAGGCCCCCAGGCGGGGCATACTTCCAATGTGTGACGCGCATCATCAGTTGGCGCGCCACACTCATGACATCCGGGGGGGGAGGCTATCTTAACCACTACGCCATCTGTGCAGTCAAAATAATAGGCTTTTTTCATGCTCACATGGTTATTGGCACGACACCTATGCCTAAAATAGCAATTAAAAAATTTTTGTCTGTCTGTCTGTCTGTTTGTTCCGGGTAATCTTCAAAACGGCTGGACCGATTTCAAAAATTCTTTCACCAATGGAAAGCTATAATATCAGGGCGTAAACTAGGCTATATTTTATCCCGGTGTTCCCACGGGAACTACGCGGGTAAAACGACTATAACCGAAGCGAAGCGAGGGCGGGTTGCTAGTCATAAATAAAATACAAACGCTATAAAATCCGTAAAAGTAAGTTCTATTTACAAAAATAGTGTTAAGTTTCTAAGCTTAAAACTATTTCTTGGCTCAGAACTAAAGCTAATTGAAATGAAATAGTTGAAGTAACCATTATCAGCGACCACCAACAGAGGTGGGGGCGTCTGCTTAATAACATAATCCCAAGAGCCGTGACGGAAGCACTGACGGGCAGTAAGTACTGAGTACGTACTTCCGGTTACGATGAACTATATAGTGTTTGTATACGCGGTGATGTGGACACTTGAGGTGGTCCGCGGATGTTGTGTAAGATTTACACTTTTTATCTGCATCTTAATATTGATTATAAAATACTGATTAATAATTGATTTAATTAAGCGATCATAATCATCACGGCTTAATACTTCCTGTCGCTGTAATCAAACCTTCTTCACTTTGTATTACAAAGTAAGAAGAATAAGATGTTTTGTTATGCAAATGCATTATAACATCATTCAATAATAAATTCTGTATATTTCTCAATAAATTAGTTTACTTCTTCTCGAGTTTTCTTTATCATCTACGACACCCACGAGAAAGAAAGCGGATGGTAAATTGTATTCCTATTCCGTCACCACAAAAACTAAATACTGCAATAGTTTTTTTTTTGTAATATTAAGTAAAACCTCAAGTATCATAAATTATGAGCTTCAGTTTCAATTTTCTTTATAAAGATACACAAATATATTTGCTTCATTGATTAATACAATGGGAGGGTATTTGACCTACTATACCATGCTGGTCAGACATGTTAGTATAGAGTTTCATTTTGAGTTTTAGCCTTCTCTTACACAGCTATTATGTGCATATTACATCCCTTAGTCATCTTTTATGACGTCCAAGGGCAATATAGGGAGTGGTGAATTGTATTCTTACTCCGTCACCATACGGAAAATTAGAGTATTAGCATATAGATATTTGGTATTTACTTAAAGTTATTCAACAATATATAAATACCTACATATATTTGAATAACTTCTGGTATTTTATCATCACATCATCATCATCGCAGCCCACATACGTCCCACTGTTGGGCTCGTGCCTCCTCCACAATGGGAGGTAATTTGTCCTACTATACCATGCTGATCAGAAATGTTGGTATAGGGTTTTATTTCGAGTTTTCCATCTTTTGCAAAGATGTTATATGCGTATTATATCCCTCAGCCGTCTTATATGACATCCACAGGCAAGATAGGTAGTGGTAAATTGTTGTTCTTAATCCGTGATTACACGGAAACTACTCTAGGTCAACTGGTGGAAAATAGGACACTAAATCCACCTTGTACCTTTGTTTTGTGCAGAAAATATTAATGTAATAATTTAACAGTTATCATCACCCTATATTAATCGATGTAGCCATCGTAATATATTAAACTTTCCTCCCGGACAAAATAAATATAGGAGATCTAATTTTTCTGCCATTGTGGAGAAGATTCGTACTTAATGATGGGACTTGTAAGGTTTTAAAAGAAAATCACGGCATTAGACCGTACTCTGCGACAGATCTATATTGCCTCCAACATCCATACTAATATTATAAATGCGAAAGTAAGGATGTTTGTTTGTTTGTTTGTTTGTAACGCTTTCACACTTAAACCACTGAACCGATTTCAAAAATTCTTTCACCAATGGAAAGCTATAATATCAGGGAGTAACATAGGCTATATTTTATCTCGGTATTCCCACAGGAACGGGAACTACGCCGCGGGTAAAGCGACTGAAACCGAAGCGAAGCGAGGGCGGGTTGCTAGTCACAAATATAAAGATAATTTATGTTCAAACGACTTAGACTTGCTGAAACGAGTTAGTTGTTGTCCAAGACAGTATGACAAACAATAAGCTTCTCGGTGACAAGACATAATGTGTGGCTAATTACAATAATGTAACTATAGTCCTTAACGCAAAGCCTATGTAACTTAACTTTTTATATAACTAACGCTATGTCTATATTTCCGCGTGGTGACGGAGTAAGAATACAATTCACCACCTCCTTTCTTGCTCGAGGGTGTCGTAGAAGACAACTAAAGTTTATTGCAGATAATATCTATGCAAGCAAAGGAAAACTTGAAATAAAACCCTCTATACCAACCTGTCTGACCGCGTGGTATTGTAGCGTAGTATTGTAGATTAATTTCCCTCCCATTGTAAAGAACGCTCGAGCCCAGCAGTGGGACGTAGATGAGCTGTGATGATGAACGCCATGTCTATTTAACTAACAGACAAAATTATGAAATGTAGTAATAATAACCTTGTCCTCCACTCCTGTTATTCCTATTACTTGGGGTCGAATCAATATTTACTCTTTTTTCATAGTACAGAAAGTTGGACCGGTTCTATCTAAAGTTTTTAGTCGTCTTTTACAACACCCCACAGCACTATCAGGGTGGTTAATATTTGTAGCCCGCTACGACACAACCTATAAAGGCTATAGGTAAAATAAAGCTTCAAAAATAGGAGTGAAACAATCTCTTTAAATGTTAATAAATCGGGCAAAATATAGTAAGAATGACCGTCAAGCTTTCCACGCAGTTGCCCTTATTATGACAACTGTTGAGATAACAAAAATATAATCAAAATGTGTTAATTTATTGTAGATATTATCAATATTAATTCTACTGTTACGTGATAGCGTGTGTTCAATATAATTCTGAACAAAAAAAAAACAGACATCAACCGTTTTCTCATGGATGCCATTTTTTGAGGCGGCGGATCGCCTGCGCGAGGAGCGCAGCCTCGATGAGGCGATCCGCCGCCGGCGACTGGGGCGGCGTAGGCGCGAATACCTGCGCCTCATGCCGCCCTAACCGAGGCCGCGGGTGACGTGACCGGGGATTAGTCCGTCACCCGCCGAGAGGCCGACCGCGTGAGGAAAGACCGACGTTCTCCTCGAGGGGGGGGACGTCGGTCGATGGGAGGGTACCCCACGTAGGGGGTATTCCGTCGGGCCGACCACTGATGACAAGTAACCCTGCTCCGGTGGTCAGCCCAACGACGAAGGCGACGTGGTTTTCGGGTGGGTTGCGGGTGTTGCGTGCTTAAGCCCCTCTGTCGCCCCGGACGGAGTGGTGCGAGGAGCGCGCCGACCGCAGCCCACCCCAAAAAAAAAAATGGATGCCATTTTTAAAACTGGAACAAATTGAAATGAGACTGCACGGAAAACACCAGCATTCAAATAAAAAAAGAATCATCTAAATCGGTTCATCCAGTCGAAAGTTCTGTGGTAACAAACATAAAAAAAAATTCAGTCGAATTGAGAACCACCTCTTTTTTTGAAGTCAGTTTTTAAATAATAACATTCAATATGGAATTATGTATTTAAAACGATGCCACTGAAATACCTGCCTATCATAGTGTGAACCAAATACGATTTTTAAATAACTAAGGGAATACCAATAAATAAAATTGGAGTGTCTGTTTGTAATGTCAAAATAATAGGCTTTTTTCATGCTCACACGGTTATTTGCACAACACCTGTACCTAAAATACAGATTAAAAAAAATTTGTCTGTCTGTCTGTCTGTTTGTTTCGGGTAATCTTCAAAACGGCGGGACCGATTTCAATAAATTCTTTCACCAATGGAAAGCTATAATATCAGTGCGTAAACTAGGCTATATTATATCCCGGTATTCCCACGGGAACGGGAACTACGCGGGTGAAACGACTAAAACCAAAGCGAAGCGAGGGCAGATTGCTAGTGTGCAATATAATTCTCCGTGGGCGTCATAAAAGACGACTAGGGGATATAATATCCGAACCGGGGATTTAGTCCGGACACCCGCGGAGAGGTTAGCCTCGCGGTGGCAATCGGCGTCACGGTAGGGGACCTCGACGGGAGAGGGTACTCCCTCGGGGTATTCCGTTGGGTCGTCCTCTGAAGTCAAGGAACTCTACACCGGTGGTCAACCGAACGACGAAGGCGACGTGCTATACGGGTGAATTACGGGTGTGCGTGCTTACGCCCCTCTGTATCCCCGGACGGAGTCGGGCAAGGAGTGGGCCGACCGTAAAAAAAAGGGGATATGATAAGCGTCTATGCAAGAGAAGGCCTATACTAACACATTTGAAAAGCATGATACAATAGGTCAATTTACCTCTCATTGTGGAGGAGGCCCAACAGTGGGACGTATATGAACCGAAATGATGAATACTTTTATCTCCAAATCTTCTACTTATTCTGATCCTAATCTGCATTTAACTTTGTAGGTTTTATTCCTGCGTAATGAAGGGCGTAGTTCGAAACTATGAATTTACTAGCAGCACCCTGAGGTTTTACCTGCATAGTTCCCCTTCCCGTGGGAATATCAGGATAAATTGAGCCTATGTGTTATTCTGATATGTAAACTGTATTATTGTAAAATTTCATCAAAATCCATTGAGTAGTTTTTGCGTAAAAGAGCAACAAACATACTCACACATTTTCGCGTTTATAATATTAGTAGGACTATAATTGAGAATTATTTATTAAATTAATTTCTTTAACATTAGTATTCAATGCTTTGCCAGTTATCACCAAGGATCGCTGTATTTTAAGTGAGACATATATAAAATCCGTCATTTATTTTTGAAGTTAAATAAAATTGAAGTAAAATGAAAGTTTTGTTAAATGAATTTAAATAAAATTTAAATTTTAGCCATCCAAAGCCATCCAAATTTGACTCATTACATTAATTTTGTGTTATTTATATTGGTTTTAGTGTTACCTAAAATATTTTACATACCAACATGTTTATTATCATCGACACCCACGGGGGGGGGGGGGGGTGAATTACATTCTTATTCACGAACAAACAAAACAAACATGCATACATACTTACAATCTTGCGCCTTGTGATGTAATATTGATAAACGCGCAAATACAATGTGCGGTTCATCTTATACGTCCCACTGCTGGGCTCAAGCCTCCTCTACGATAGCAGGGCAATTGACTTACTATACGCTAATCAAATCTATTGATATAGGTTTTTATTTCGAGTTTTCCTTCTTTCGCATAAATGTTAAATGCGTATTATAATCTCTTAGTCATCTTTTACGACACCCATGGCAAGAAATGGGGTGGTGAATTGTATTCTTACTTCGTCACCACACAGAAACAGATTGCATTCTACAAAATACATGTGGTAGGCATTGATAGAACAATTATTTATTATTTTTTTTGTAAATCTTAGTTAAGAAAAATCTGAAATCAATTGAAGTTTACGATATAACAAAACGAACAAACCTATCATGTAATAAAAAAAAATCCTTTGAAAACACGCTCCATACACTTCAACATGTACTGTAAATTTTGATTAGATTATCCACCCACCGTCATGATAAGGTATTGAAAAAAGCAAGTTTCGGTAGGCACGGCTACTGTGTACTCACCGAATCCAATATCTACGACCAATCGCATCGCTATTCATGAATTATCACTCAAATTAATGGCGTGTAAGTTATAAATGGTTGTAGGATTAGGGCCCATCCATTTTGTTCCTATTTTACCTACCGTAAAGAGGCTTCATTGAAAACGTACACAAATTCACGGAAGCATCAACTAATTTGCCCTACCTTGCGTCCTTTTCACACCTATTACGTGAATAGAGGTACTTCTCTCTCTATAACGGCCTCTTTTCTGATGCGATTCATCATAATTTCGCAGTTAACTGGTTTTCCATTCACGTTATAAACGCGGTGAAAATACTAGTAAAGTTTTTTTTTATAATATAAAAGGTATAAAGAGGTAATAAGGCTTTATAAAGAGAAAACAAAGATATAAAAGAATGTCGTTTAATACTTAACATATTTACAAGAATGCTACAATAGGGTCCTCTCCATTAGCCACGACAAAAAGTATCTATTATTACTATTATGAGATAAAAGTGCCTGATAATATTTGGCCTATGCGGACATGGTCAATTAGTATTCCAAATAGCTTTCAACATCGCACATGTACATAAAATCTAAAGAGTGGACCGCTTCAGGGCACGAACAACGCATAACTTTCGCGTGGATGATTCGTATACATACAACTCCGATCTTAAAATAATAGCAGTAAGTGCTAAAGTTGTTTGCAAGTATTCCAAATATAAGTCTCCGACGCGGTTTCTATTTCACCCAAGCAATAACCATCTTACCGCACTTGTAAGTAGGTTCAAAATGATGAAGTCGCAACCTCACAACTGTGGAGTGCGGGACTTTGAGGCTTATGGTAATTGTAATAAAGCGGAGTGCAGCAGTTATGGGACGTGAGAGGTTCTAGACCAAATCCCAAGTAAGCTGTAACTTCCTTTTGGATTTTCGGAAGCCATTTATCAGTCTGATGTGAGCGTCTGGAAATTTTTCATGTTTCGTTATTGTTAGGAAGAGACATGACACGTACGCTTCGAGGATTCCACGCCTTTTGTTTATTCTCTTCAAGGTCACACGAATACGTTCTACAGAAAATGAATATGTGATTTCATGTTACAAGTATTTATACTTATACTACAACTCGCTCCCTTTGAACAGAATTATGTCTCGTATATTACTCATATTTTAATTAAGTAGAACTATATGAAGATCATAAAGAAAACAGTATCATTAAAACATAAGTTAGCATCGTACAAAAGCAACTAATTTGCGGTGGCAAATAAATTTGTGTTTATGTTTTGTACTGCGAGCAGCACGAAATAGTGCGTCCCCAGACGAGCATTAGAGGCCAGATAAATCAAGTGTAACCCTTCCTCTGTTGCAGGCAAATTACCGGCCACCTGAGACTTGTAAAAATATTTCACTAAATTTTTATTAGTTAAGCCTAAACTCATAATAGGTCTTTACTACGCTAAATATTTATACAAATTTAAATATAATAAAAAATATATAATAAATTGCCATATGGTGACAGAATAACAATATAATTTACCACGCCTGCTTTTGCCCGTGGATCTCGTAAAAGATGTCTAAAGGCTTAGAATAACAACTCCTAGAAGCTCAATTCACGCACAAAATTTGAGGCAATTCTATTGGAGCCAAAAATGGCTCCCTACGCCGGATCGTGACGTAGTGTACAAGATTACTGCGTACAAGGCAACTCTATTGTATAGCGGTGTGCGTGTGTACGTGTGTAATCGCTTGCACGCATGTAGCATTTTTGGCCTCATGTTTTTGATCGCTTAAGTACCGACACTATCCTTCTATACGTTATTATTACGGACTAAGGGATTAAATATGCATATAACATCTATGCAAGAGAAGAAAATCCTGAAATCAAACCAATAAATAGGTACGGCTGACCAGCGTAATATAGATCAATTTCCCTCCTATTGTGGAGGAGGCTAGAGCCCAACAGTGGGACGTGTATGAACTGAAATAATGATGATGAAATAACTAGAACATTTCATAAGATTTACTTTAAATTCTTATTCGCCCCGCTTTAATAAATGCGAACGGATAAATTAACCCCATTTATGATATAACACAAATGATATTCCCAACCCTAACAAAACCACAATAGCTAGCACGTTGGAGCATGTTACGCGATATTAAAAGATATCTAAGGAAATAAGTTGGGGGTTGAAATTGGCCACCAAAAGACTATTCGGCGACCCAGTCGAGGGTGAGTGTGTTCAGAAGGCAATCACTGGTCCCATATGGATACAAATTACTTTTCCTATTTGGTGCACAAATCTACTATGATGACAAGTGGAATGGGGTGATGTGGTTTCGTCATTACATTTACAGATTTGTAACAAATTGGTTTTACGAATTTCTATGTTTGCTATCTAGAATGTAATAAATAAATGATAGAGTTTTTCTTTCGCAAGAAATTCTTTCAATATTCTTGTTGATGAAAATAAGCACCATCTATTAGGTCAAACTAAAAAAAGTTATGTTGCGAAATTGATAAATTACATTTACACGTTACAGATAAATACTACGTACGCAAATTTAAATCTGAGAATTTTATAGACTTATAGCTGACAGTCCGATTTTGGCGGCAAAGGTGAAAATCTTAGAATAATAGAAGAAGGTAAGTTCACGCACAAAAAGTGAAGCATTTCAATTGGAGCCTAATGGAGCTTACGCCGGAACCGTTCCGTACTGTACAAGGTCACTGTACTGCACGTACGTACGCAACTCTTAAAACATAAATAGGTAATTATGACGGTTTGTGCATTCAAATGGTGTCACAACACATTTGAAAAACTTAAAAAGGTTTTTAACATTACTTTTAAAAGTATTTCGACGATTTATGTTAATAAAAACAAAATTTGATTTCATAATTTGTATAGTGGTGTGCGTGTGTACGTGTGTAATCGCATGTAGTATTTTTAGATTCATGTTTCGAACTTTCGAAGTACCGACACTATCCTTCTATACGTTATTATTCTAAGGGTGAAAATATTATTTTCATTCAGTAACATATATTCAATATTTTAGTATTTTGGCGTGCTGGATTAAATAATTTGCTTTTTATTTAATATATTACAGAGGAACAACTAGAGTATAGTGATATAAAATAACAGTGCGTTATGTGTGTTGTTACGGTCTGCCAAAACGCTTATTGACAAATAATGACAATAATATATTTAGACAATGACAAATAAATGTAAAAGAGACTTGTGAAATAAATTTACTTCAAACTAGCAACAATGGCTCGTACTAGTAACTGATTGTCAAAGGTAAATTGATTGTCAAAAAAGAAGCCTTAATAGTCAATATTTGATCCATTTTTAAAAGAAAAACGTCTTTTATAAATAAAATTGCTCACAAAAATAATAAATTAAAATTAATAGTCAAATACGACATATGTCGATGTTAGTTGCCGTTGTTACAGAGATTAGGGTCGCATAAACGATGCCATTCTGCACATTTTCAATTTGCATAAATATTAGTCGGAACTGTAATGTCATAAATATATTTGTGCGGTGATACAGATTTTATGGTGATTACAAAATTATAACTACTCTCTGTATAGGGAGCGATATAGCAATATTTTACCCCTTATGAATTTGTTAGATATTTCTAAGCTTATTAGACCGGTACCATATTTTCTTTAGCTATGCAGTGAAAGTATATGAGAACGCATAAAATGTACTATTTTAGCAAGGGGAGAGGGTAGAGAGTAATAAGCTTTTATGTTAAAAAAGTGCCAATACAAAAGGTTATCTCTTCCACCTCCGAGGGTTTGAGCCGTACGAACATATTCGACGAATAATGTGAAGTCATAATATTATAATTATGAGACAGGGGCTCGGGTACCGTCGCAGCTCATAAAGCGATGTCACTCACTATTGTTAAATGTTCCTATCATATATCATTACTGTCACAGTGTTTTCTGATAAAATGACGCTATTGAATTTTACACATACATTGTTGTGTATCTCTTCTGTATTTATTTTCTTGTGTATACACGTACACATATAAATTTCTTGTACGTACACAAGAAATTTATGTCAGTGAACTCCTCCTAAATGTCTGGACCGATGTTGATGAATTTTTTTGTGCATGTTCAAGGGGATTCTAATATTGCTATCTAAGATTGCTGTGTGGTAGCGGCTTCGAATACTACCAACCCTTGCTTTGTTCGTGGGTGTCGTAAAAGACGTCTAAGAGCCCTAGATTGACCCGGACCAACTCCATCTGGTACCATTTGGGGCAACGATTACATTCCCAAGGAGGGTTGACGTCAGGCAGGCGGCCGGTCATAAAAGTCATTGCCGAAACTTTTTGCAATATGTCAAAACAGATGACATATTGCGTCGACCCCAAGTAATTGGGATAAGAGCAAGATGATGATGATGTTCAAGGGGATTCTAGAATGGTTTAGATTCACAATTGGACCCGGTAGGTGGCGCTTAATTGAACAGAACAACGTCTGTTGGGGCAACTAATTACTTATAAAACTCGTGTGGTGACGGAGTAAGAATACTATTCACAACCCACTATCTTATCCGTGGGTGTCGTAAAAACCGACTAAGGAACTAACTAACTGGTATATAATATCTATGCAAAAGAAGGAAAACTCGAAATAAAAGAAATTTCCAACCCGTCTGACCAGCATAGTCAATTTTGGTCCCATCAAAGAGGAGGCTCGAGCCCAGCAATGGAGTAAGAACACAATTCACCACTTATCTTGCTTATATTTGTAAAAGACGACTAAGATTACGTACCTTATGGTTGTCACAAAATAAGAGGCCCGTTTTGACACTTGGTCTTACCGATGTATTTAGTGATGAACCATACGACTCAGTACTCGATACTCACGATAAATCGAATCATGTTTATATGAGTATATAATCGATTTGAATATGTATTATAAAGTGCATTGGACTAAAGTTCTGATTTGAAAATTTAACTTAAGCTGTGTTATTATAGATACTTTGAAATGATACACTGCTACGAATGGTCGTTTTTCTATCATTTAATATTTTTGTTACAATAACATTCACTCAATTACAAAAATATCGAGAAAAAGTGAATCTTCAGTCAATCATTTTCTTAAGACGATGAGCCAAAATTGTCAGTTGAGCTATCGTCACCCATATATATATATTATTTCATTTTCATATTCTCAATATTGACGTCTCGAATTTTCAGTAAAAATCACTACACAGCTGGTGAAATTATGTAATTAGTTGGTCTAAATACTAGTATTCAAATTATTAACACCGCCCAAGTACGAGTCCACCTTAAAAAATATATCTTGATGGATTTATTTTTTCGTAACCGATTATTAATAGGCTGTGGATATGAAAAAAATCGTTATGCCACAGCACTTAGCCCAGTGGGCGGTACCCGTCAATGAAAAATGTAATTACCTTCAAAACATTTCGATCGGTAAAAAATAGAAAACTTCTCGGGCGTGAACTGTCAAAACGGGCCTTTTATTTTGTGACAACTATAGTCGTCATATTACATCTTATATCTTTAAACGAGCAATTCTTGTATATATATATATATATGGAGGATCTCGGAAACGGCTCCAACGATTTTGTTGAAACTTGGCATACTAGAGGATTCGGGCCCAAAAATCGATCTAGCTAGGTTTTATGTATAGAAAATGTTGTTTTGTCAGTGTTTTTGACAAACAATATAATGACATTAAATTTTAAAAAAATATGAATTCAAATTTTGCCATCAATGTCATGAGTTACGGTAGCTCAGTGGTGAAGTAGTCAGGTTTCATTTTATTTTTGACATCGGCGACAAATGCGTCGGATCGAATCTCGGTGTTATTATTATTCTTTTTTTGTAATTTTTTATATAAATTTCATTATTTTTTTTTTATTAATATATATCTAAATGCAACAAAAATACTCCGAGCGAAGCTCGGTCAACCTGATATTAATTAACTATACGGGCATATGAAGCAATGAAATCGTATAAATAAATCAATTTTTCATGCGGTGATGGAGGAAGAATACATTTAACCATCCCTATTTTATCCGTGGGTGTCGTCAAAGATGACTAAGAGATATAATATGCACATTTATGCCAGAGAATAATGCTCGAAAGAAAACTCCAAAACCAACCAGCTTAACCAGTATCTTGTTATGTAGAAAGGCTTAAAGCCTAGCAGTGAAACATATATGAGGTGATATAATAAAAATTACTTTTCAATTGTTGAAGTGAAACTTCTTTAGAATCTGCTGCGAATTGTGATTTCAAACTCGATGAAACGAAAAAGCGAGTCCATAGAGACACAAACACGTAAATGTATAGGATTCCGCTGGCGAGAAAATGAGATAGAACACATTCACCTGTGTAATGGGATAGTCAGTATATCTATCATCTCATCATTATCTCAGCCCACATACATCCCACTGTCGGGCTCGGGCCTCCTCCATAATGGAGGCGTAATTGACCTACTATACCACGCTGGTCAGACGTGTTGGCATAGGGTTTTATTTCGAGTTTTCCTTCTCTCGCATAGATGTTATGTGCGTTTTATATCCCTTATATCCGTCTCGTACGATCACCCACGGGTAAGATAGGGGGTGGTGAATTGTATTCTTACTCCGTCACCAAACGGACAGTACATCTATATTATTTACTATTGACAAAAAACCCGTGGGAATATAGAAGTTTTACTTCTGACATGCGTAATTTGTACGCACGCTCTTTTTTTATAATGGAAGACTGTCTTAATTTAAAATTGTTTATTTTCGTGTAGTCATTATGCATTGTTAAGTTTCTATATTTATTATTTAGACCGCCCTAAACGCTATAAATCAGTCATTACAATACAATATTTTGTGTACTTTCATACATTCGTTGCAATAGGGCGGTATTATTGTATATTTACAAATAGTTCATGTCGCAACATCGATGTTTGACCATCATTGCATTATGTTGCTATTTGTTCTAGATCTTTTGTTGCATTAGGGTGAAAGCCACCATTCAGACAGCAATTTGTCATAAAATAAAAAGATTTATTGCCGACTCTCCGATGTTTATACAATGTATATACTGTTTTAACAACCATTATTCTTCCCTTTTATAGCGACAAATAAAATGAGTATAAACGGAAAGTAATATTATACAAAAGATGAGAGTATTATTTTAAATACATATTACCTGTGCTGTATGTTATAAAACGCGTTTTATAGCGTCATTATTCAAAACAAAAAATAGATACGTTTATTATTTTTTATACATTTAATGTATAAAAAATAATAAACATATTTGTGATTATCATTTTAAAAATGGCATGGAATTGAACTATTTTTACGGATTTTATGGCTTTTGAATTTAATGTTGAATTTCTCGACGTTACAAACACTTTTCACACCAACTCCTCATATGATCATGAACTTCTGCAGCTTTATTTCACTCTTTACCTTAATTATAAGATGTAGCAGACTATACACACCTTAGGGTATGATGAGGCTGACTTGCTCTAGGAGCCAAAAGCCTCCATAATATATTACGAAGACAAAAATCATGAACACTGACTGAAAAAACTTTATAGAAAATCCGTAAAATTAGTTTTATTTTAGTTCAGAAAATATTACGAACAGTAGTTATGAACATAATTTTAAGGAATCCCTATCAAAAAGTAGACGGTACTAAAGTAAAAGTGATGAGGAAGATGGAGAGACCGTATGGGCGACCATTAAAACTGACAGATGGGCTGTCCACCGCGCAAGGGTTGACCCGACATCTGTCATCTACTATCAATCACACACATTGTAAATATTGTTTGTTTGTATCGTTGACTTATTGTTTGTCGATACATCAACTGGATTCATGCTGCGATCTGCCATTACTTGACTTTTGTAAGCTAATGTAGCCACGGAAGGGATATTTATTAATTTCAATTATTTCCTCATAATATTGACAAATCGATTCTCTCTTCGAAATAGGTGTGAGATATTCTATACGTTACATTTATTGTTGTATTAATTATCTACTATTTAAATCAAAATAGAAGTTTATTAAAAATTGCAGAAAATTAGCAAAATAATTAAACATATCACGTCAACGTGCCGCAAGAATACCTGTTTATACTTCGTTTTGAGCTTAATTCTTAAATTTATTTCGAGAATCTTTTAAGATTATCTAAAAAAAATTGAAGAATATAAATTGAATAATAACACCAAAATATTTAGAAATTATTTATTATTTGTATGTATAAATTCATAAAAGATGTGATTAAAAATGGTGCATATTTTGTTGCATCTTTTTTCAGTTCAGTTTTTGACAACCTTTTTGTATTTTTTACATTATACATATAATACCCCAATTTATAGCTCCAACATTAAAGTAATAATTACCTTCTTTTGTAGCACATACATATTTAAGTATTTTTTGAATTGTTTTGACAAATTCAGTAAGAAAGTTTTAAAGAATTTTCAAAATGATTTAGTGCTAAACACATAACATACACATTAATATAATGAAATGACATCTGTTTTTTTTTTATTCATAAATATTTTTACTTCGAGGGCGTGACTACGTTTTCTGCACGACAGATGTCACGGCATCCGCCCTCCATGAGGAACCAGAAAAAGCCTGTGAAGGAGGCGTGGTAGTAATAAATTTTGTCAAAATATGCTCGACACAAATACTTCCCATAGCTTACCCTATTAGAATAACAGAACAAATCGGTTTAATTTGTTAACGGGCGTTCGAAATGGATGTCACATGTCTCACGGGGTATTCCAACCTTACTTTTTATTTATTTAGTTTCGCCTTCACTAATTGCCGATGACACGATATAATAGCTTGAGCATATATTAATAGGTGTATATGTTGAACGAAAGCGTAACGTTTAGTATATTTATTGCACTGAAAAGTATCGTTTTTAAGCAGATAGTCAAATTTAACTAGTTACGTACTAGTACTAGGGAAGATCCAATTGCAATTTAAGCGCCTGCTCAGAAATAAGATCAAAAAGTATTCAACACGCAATCTAAAATAAAGTCTAATGATTGTGTCTTTGAGACCCACGTAGAGGACTGACACTGTCTAGCTAACTTACTAAGAATGAAATTTGGATGTCGGCAAATCCTTGGCATGGAATGGGGGATACTTGGTAATTGGAAGTTTTATTACTTGAAACTGTGGAGCTATTTTCGTGATTCTTCTTAGTAATTAGGGTTGTGTGTTTAAAAGGTCGAATCATTTACAATTCTTATATCGGTATACCTAATAAAAAGCAATATGTGTTACAATTCGGCACCTATATTTCTATTCTCTCCAGATCAAATTTCAAGACATTTCACATTATGTGTACGGCTTTATGGATTAAAGGTATGAAACATCAAAAGTACTAAAAAAAGAGATGAAATTAAAATAAGAAAAAAATTAAGAGATAAAAATTAAATTATAAAAAATAATAAAATTGAAAGAAAATATATAAGGTAAGTGAATAAAAAAGGAACTTATACAAAATAAAGTAAATTTAAATTAAATTTTAATTTAAAGATTAAAACAGTACCTATGTTGCGTCCAATGAACGCAATTTATAATATTTAAATTATAAATTTAAATTAATTCATATATAACCTATTTAATTTATCAATCCAAATAACATTATGATACATTCAACTATAATCTATATATATAAAAGAAAGTCGTGTTAGTTACACTATTTATAAATCAAGAACGGCTGTACAGATTTGGCTCAAAATTGGTGGGTGGGTGAGGTAGATTAGAACTAGTAGACGGACATAGGATACTTTTTATCACAGTTTTTTTATGGTGTTTACAATATTTCGCCAATAATTCTTTTAACCCGTTCGATCGCGTTCCCGTGTGACGTGACATAAAATGTTAAAGAGAATACAAGTCACTATGAAACGTAGTATAAAACAAAATGCGTTTGATATGTAATAACAAAACGCAAATGACAGCTAAATGTAAGTTTGTCTATAGTTAAGTATGGTTGAAAGGTTGATAATTATAATTTTGTCAGAAATCAATAATGAGTAATTTGTATTCTCTTTGAATCATCATTAACAATGCCGCGACCAAAACAATCGAATCTTTCTCGACAAAGCTGTAATGGTTCTTCCATTAGAGACTATATTTTCGGCAATTTAGAAAATATATTTACGAAAAAAATTATGGCGTTACGAAGTTCGCCGGGTCAGCTAGTCATTGATAAATGCAAAACCTCAGACCGCCAAAAGAGAACGTCGCGATAAAACTCGAAAGCGTCCAAATAAAACGTCATAACGTCTACGATTGTCTCTCCTCTTTCTCGTTCCTAGACCACATACAGTCCACTGCTTTATAGTGCAGTATAGAAGTTGTGAATTTAACGAGTTCCCACGTTCGAGGGATTCGCTTAGGATGTTAAATAGAGTTTTTTTTTTTTTTTTTGGGTGGGCTGCGGTCGGCGCGCTTCCACACCACTCCGTCCGGGGCGACAGAGGGGCTTGCAACTCCCGCAACCCACCCGAAAACCACCTCGCCTTCGTCGTTGGGCCGACCACCGGAGCAGGTTTACTTGTCGTCAGTGGTCGGCCCGACGGAATACCCCCTACGCGGGGTACCCTCCCATCGACCGACGTCCCCCCCTCGTGGAGGACGTCGGTCTTTCCTCACGCGGTCGGCCTCTCGGCGGGTGACGGACTAATCCCCTGTCACGTCACCCGCGGCCTCGGCTAGGGCGGCATGAGGCGCAGGTAGTTGCGCCTGCGCCGCCCCAGTCGCCGGCGGCGGATCTCCTCATCGAGGCTGCGCTCCACGCGCAGACGATCCGCCGCCTCCTTCTGCGAGATCACTGTCTCGCAGAAGGCTGCGACCGCGTCCCAGATGTTAAATCGAGTTTACTCCGTCTTGAAGTGTAATAACATTATTAAAATAAGAGGGCTCTTCACTGTATCTTACATACACTACTCGGAGATATGGATGGAGTTTCTATGTCCGTGTGATGATGAGTAAAATCTATGTATGTTCTATGCTCATATAGGGTCCATATCTATCAAAATGTCAACATTTTTCAAAACCGAATTCTAAACTGACGTTGAAAAAAAGAACATTAATTTATTGACATAGATGACGATCAAAGCCAGCGACTGTCCCTGGTGTAGGGCTCGTGTATCATGGGGGATAACGTTTTTTTGCAAAAAAAAAGTTATAGTACGCGTGTACGAACATCAATAGCGCTGGGTTGTATCGTAGACACTGTGGCACCGACTTTTTGCTTATTTTTTGCTACTAAACAGATATTTTTTCCGTGTGATGACGGTATAAGAATACAATTCACCATCCCCTTCCTTGCTCTCCCTCGTAGTAAGAGACGACTAAGGGATTATAATATGCACACAACATCTATGCAAGAGAAGGAAATCTCGAAATAAAAGCATGTTCCAACCCGTTTGATCAGCGTGCAGTAGGTCAATTTCTCTCTGATTGTGGAGGAGGCTCGAGCCCAGTAGTGGGACGTATATGAGCCGAAATGGTGATGATGATGATGATTCCCTTTCTTACCCGTAGTAAAACGACTCGTGGATTATAATATGCATACAACAACTATGCAAAAGAAGGCAAATTCGGAATAAAGCCCTATACCAACCCATCTGACCAGAGTTGTGTGGTAAGTCATTTTCCCTCCCATTGTGGAGGAGCCTGAAATTCAATAGTGGAACGTATATGAGCTGTAGTGATGATGATGATGAAACAAATAAATAATGCAGGACTCTGACAGTAATCTTATACCTTTAAACGAGCAATTCTTGTATATATATATATATTCAGGATCTCCGAAACGGCTCCAACGATTTTGTTGAAACTTGGCATACTAGAGGTTTCGGGTCCAAAAAATCGATCTAGCTAGGTTTTATTTACAGAAAATGTTGTTTTGTCCGTGTTTTTAGCAAAACAATACAATGCCATTAAATTTTAAAAGAATATGATTTCAAATTTCGTTGTCAGCGTCATGAGTTATGATAGCTCAGTTGGGAAGTTGACCGGTTCTAATTTTGGATTTTTGCATTCAAACAGCGTCGGTTCGAATCTCGGTGTTATTATTAATCTCTTTTTGTATTTTTTTTATATATTTTTTTTTCATTATTTAATTTTTATTTTTTATTAATATATATCTAAATAAATTCGACAAAAATACAACAAAAACATTCCGAGCGAAGCTCGATCAACCCGAATATGGTGAAGTGATCTAAGTACTCACCGGGTTGAGAGCCTTCAGCTCGCCCATTGCCCGCGTTAAGCTGTCAAGGTCATCTGCGACCAACAGCTAAATACACACAAAAAAAAAAAAAGATCTAAGTACGGATCTCTCGTGCCGAGTATCGAGGGTTCGATCTCATGTAATACAATTTTTGTGATCCACTAATGACTGTTCTGAGTTTAGGTGTGATATACATATGTTTAATTATGTTTTTCAAGTTCCCACGACTAAATAATTTATTTCTTCATGTGAAGTTTCTTAGTACAACAGTATATAAAAAAGTAACAATAAATATATACAGGGAGAAGGTGGTAATGTGGTCCCCACAGGTATTATGGCCCCCTTCGATATTTCTAATTTAGAATCACGTCATCTAGAGTAACTTTTTAATAACGAGGAGTAACAATGACAATTTTAATATAATGCAAAAAAAAATAAGCGAGGGCAGCACATGCGTTTGTTATTCGAACTAGTTTGAACTTGCACTCGTAAAAACTTTTTTGTTGTGTTGTATTTAATTGTATAATTCTGGATATACCGAGTTTATGCATCTGCAATTTGGATATTGTGTTGGATTAACGTTTTCTCATTGGATTTTAAAGGTACGTACGCAAAATATTTGATGTTAAATTTTTTTAGAGGTTCGTTTGTAGATTCCAGAGTACTGGTAATTTGGCCCCCTCATATTGGTTGTATTATGGTCCCGGGAGCTATATAACATACACGAGTGATATTGATTTTTTTCATTTACTTACAGATGCCTCGACTAAGTTTAGTGCCTCCATCTTCTAAGAAAAGAAAAACTTGGGACCCAGACCAAATGAAAAAGGCTATTGAAGCAGTGAGAACCACGACCAGGGGCTATAAAAAGGCAGTAAAAGTATTTACCGTACCTAGGTCTACATTATAATGATTAATAAAAGACTCTCAAGAATCTTTAGATTTACTTGTGCATAAGCCTATTGGTAGTTGCGCCGGCCCTGAAGGTGAATATTATATTTGCGATTTCTGTCGTAAGTATAATACATTTAATTTGGCCCCCTGGGTGCCATATAACCCTCACTTGATCTCAAATTGCCAAATTTCCTCTTGTTTTTAATAAATATATTTAAAAGTTATTTGTTGCATTTTTATTTGTTCCATACTATGTCGTGTATTGGCAAATAAATAAGAAAACTAATGATGAATTTATTACCTATGTCTGCCTTTTATTTTTTACATGAGACCTCAAAAACAAAGTGGGGGGCCACATTACCACCATTTCCTCTATATTATTCATTATCATCTTCTTCTTATCTCATATACGTCCCACTACTAGACTAAAGTCTACAGCATGCTGATCAGACGAATGGCTATAGAGTTTAATTTCAGTTTCCTTCCTTTATATTAATTTTAAATGCATATTATATCTCTTAGTCGTCTTTTATATTACCCACAGGGAAAGAATTTTTGCTCCATTACCAAATAGATTATATTTTTAATAAGTCTTAGTTATCGATAACGGCTATTTTAGCAAGCAATTATCATGAGCACTTATCATTACTTTGATTGATTAAGAAGAGATTTACCTCACCTTCATTTCCTGTAGGCTTAATAGGTTTATACCTACCCAAGACTGATGCAAGTATGGCATAGTAAACCAGCACGTTCTTTTTAGAAGAAGCATTTGCCCAAAAAGATACATTTGGGCTGTACAGAAAGAATGTTTGTTATAATGATGTAAATAGCTATTAACTCTCAATACTCAAAACAATGAGAGCGGCTATATAGTCCATCCATCCGTCAGCCTATTGGCATCCTCTGTCGGACACACCTCTCGATGCAACAGTATAATTCCATAATCGCGCCTTTTGGCAAGCAGGATGGAGATCTCAGTTGGTGTTGAGAGTTTTGCAAGAGAGTGTTGTTGCTCATTACTTTGCTACCTGGATCAGGTAAGATAAGGTGGATAAGGTGTTACAATCAATTTCAAGGAATGCCATTTTTTGATGTGGAACATCTATAGGTGAGATAGGTGAGGGTAAACTAGACCGTTAGCGTGGCGTAAACAGCTCGTGGCTTTTTTATTTTTTGTTTGTACAGCTATTGGCCGCAGATGGCCTTGACAGCTTGATGCGGACTATGGGTGAGCGCTGAGGGCTCTCAACCCGGAGAAAAGTATGCTAAGCGAAATCGCCCAAGGGCTCCCCCTGTGGGAAACGGACCTCGGCTTGGGGCGTCGCTGGAGGCAAAGTGGGCGTGCCCACGTTTTGGTTCCTGACTTTTACGCGGCGCGGTTTCGCACCTCGACGGTGAGGGCGAAACCACGGATATTTATGTGTTAAGACCTCGCGGGCCGTGGAGGCTCTACGTTGAGCGAGTGTGATATTGTCGTCCTCTTCGTCGAGGACGTGACGAGGACGTCGGATGGAGGAGATTTTGGAGGGTCTATAGGAAGCCGCCCCAACCACTAGTTAGTTGGGGTGTCAAGGCAGAGTCAAAGTAGCTCCGAGAGCATCGCTTCATAAACTGCCTAATGGTCGGCAGTTCGAGGTCGATGTGAAGATCGACGTTTCGTATGAACCACGGTGCTCCCGTAGTTCGGCGCATGAAACGATTCTGTAGTGTCTATAGCCTACTGCGAGGTTAAACCTGATTGTTGTATATGTGTGTACATACGTAGTTTATACGTAATAGTGTGTGAAAGAGATGAAGCGACGCGATGTTGTGCGCAAGCGCCTGTGCGCTATCTCTCTCACCGCACTGGGCTCGAATACCTATTCTATAGTGTATACTACACTAATGATAATAAATGTTTATTGCATAAAAATCATAATGTTCTGAAAAAAAAATCCTAATATTTTATTAATAATTTATTCCATATTAGTTCCTGTCGTAATATGTTCTTTTATGCATATGTTGCAGCGTCACTGCCTCTGGCACCATATCTTAATAGTTTTTAAGAATCAATCGATTACAGAAACGTCAAGTATTATATTTGATTGTGTTCGATACAACGTTGGCAATGATTTTTGATGTTTGTCGTTTGACCGTTAACGTTTTATATATTACCGTGCTTTCGTTATTGAGAGCGATCCGTTGAATACTCAGTTGGGAACGAGACTCGAGAGCGATCGGTTGTTGTTGCTGCCGGGTTGTATCAAATTCACCGCGTTTCCCAAACTCTTAATTTATCCGTCAGCATGCGTAATCATTAGTTATAATAGAAAATTGTGTTAACGTTAATTATTGAATATAGTTTAAAAGTAGCCATCCGAAGTGTTATTCTATTACATCGCGATGTGGGACCGATCTGATAGTGATACAGCAAGGCGCTCAATCCTCGATACATATATACTTGTATGAAATAATTTCGATTTTTCACATCTGCCAAGCGTCCAGAGCGACGGCTCCCTTTTTTTATTATTATAATATTTTTTTTTTATTGCAGCACATCGCCTGTTAGTTAAACTAGTACCTATGAACCTATGTTAAAGTACCTCAACAATACGCATAATGAGAATGGGTATTTTAAAGAACTGCGTATGAACGACAAAGTCGAGTCATTTGGTTTTATCGGGTTAATCACTTTCTCAAAAGGAAAAGTTATGGATCATTACGTGAAATTTTCGTATATAGTTTCGTTTGCTATACCATCTATCTTCAGGAAATGCAAAAAATTGTTCTTGCTTTTTTTGGGTTAATACATTCTCAATACTGCAACAATAAATCAATTAGATGCAATTTAATTCACCATTATCATTATTATTCAACCTTTTGCCGTCTACTAGATGTACGTCTTTCTCATGTTTCGGCACAAAGGGCGGTCCTTCTCCCCTGTATTCGACAACGCCTAGCAATTTTCACCAGATCGGCGGTCCACCTGGTGGGCTAGCATCTTACACTGCGTTATCCGATACATAGTCGCAATTCTAAAGCCGTTCTCCCGCAGCGGTTGTCGGTTCGTCGAGGGATGTGGCCTGTCCATTGGCACTACAGTGTTAACTACTCGTGCTATGTCCGATACATATTTAGATTCTATCTCGAAGAGCACACTTCATAGTACGCTGAGTGACTTCATTTAGAAACCACACTGGTAACACACACAAGTCGTAAACCTAAGTTTTCAGATACTAAGGTGTTGTGTGTGTGTTGGATGAAAAAATCCTCTTAAGTTTCCTGAACGCTGCCCAGCCGAACAAACGTTAAATGGTCGACTGACCTCTTTCTTGAAATTCATCTACCTAACTGGACTGTTTGTGCAAGGTAAACATAATGATCGAGAACTTCATTGTCAACTAGAACCGATACTGAAATAACATAGACATTTGACATGACTTTCGTTTTACCTATGTTATAATTTAATAAAAAAATGAAGGAATAATAGTTACTAAATCGCCTTCTACCAAAGCTTGTCTAAAATAAAAATAATCTGTAGATAATCCCAATGACACTTTTACCAACCCATTATTTAAACCTCTTTTACGTAATAATACATAGGTCCCACCGTTGGGCTAAGAACTTCTCCGCTGCGGTAGCAAAATTGACGTAAAGTATTATAACGATATTTTCTTTTCTTACATCAATGCTATCTCTTCTACGATATCCACAGACAAGAAAAGAGGTAGTGAATTTTATTCTTACTTAACTACCCTATTTTGTAGCAAATTAACTTAAATATAAATTACTTATTAGCCTCAAGGCTAGATTGTAATTATTATGAGGTAACCATTTAGTTATATATTAAAAAAAAACACTTGACTATGCAAAATAACTTAAGGAACGGATTTAACTATTGTCAATCATATTGTTACACCATTAAAACCTCGATGCAAGTAACAGTTAGTAAAACATTTTAAATGTATCCTGGGCGTAATGTGTGCTTATGCGTCGGTCAGATTTAGGTACATTCAGATAAAGTCAGTAATCTCAAACTGAGACGTGAACTAACATTACAAATATTTGTTTGGGACCCATGGCCTCACACCTTACAAACACGTAACCTACTTGATGAAACATACATTTTAATACATCTGATAATACATTTGGATAAGATGATACCCAAAATTTGTGTATATATTCAATTTAGCATAATATTAAATAAGGCTAACTCATTTATAATAAGAAATCACCAAATGTAAGTCAAATATATAGACATTTTAATAGGGTTTATGGTATTTTTTGTTATATTTAGTTACTGAAGTCCACTGTTGGACATAGGCCTGCCCAATAAGGATTCTGCCACAATGGTTACGCTGAGGAAGCGTTAATTACCAACAGGTAATCGTTAGAATTATAAGTTTTATAAGAATTTGATATAAAATGATCGTAATACCGATTAAAAAACCATTACTAACCATTACTAACTTGCGCTAAAGATACATTAGCCAAACAAGCATGTATTGATGGTATATTAATAGATATTGTACCTGTATATACGGATTATGTTAGTGATGTAAGAGAACAATGTAATGTATATTGGCAGGAATATTTTGATGTAAAATCAAAAGAAAAGGGTATATGGTATCGGACAATACAACCCCATATTGGGCAACGGCTGTGGATGGACAATACTTCATTGAATAGAAAAGCATTAGTAACAGCGTTTAGGTTGCGATCTGGTCATATAGCATCTAAAAAGTTCTCATTTTTAATGGGCAAAGGTACATCTCCTAATTGTGATGACTGTGGTGTAGTGGAGGATGTGCAACATATTTTACTGGAATGCAAGAGAAACAGTACCTTCAGAACTAGGTACTTTGCAGCTTTGAGAAGAAGGGATGTCGGTATCTGTAACACTCTTTTAGCCAATCCTACATCCACTAATTCAAAACTACTGTATAAACTGGCAGATATAGCACTGCATAATATGTAGTTAAATGTATTTGCAATTATTTATTAAGTGATTATTTTGTATTGTATCTTGTATCTGTTTTGTATGTGTTTTATAGGGCGATGTGGTCGCTAAGCGACAAAGCCCTCAAATAAAAAAAAAAAAAAAAACTTGCGCTAAATACGAGTAGATATTTCAATTCATTATCATCATCCTACACTTTCCCTATTACTTGGATTTGACTCAATAAGTACTCTTCTTTCATAGTCCATATTGCAAACATTTTGGCAATAGTTTTATGACCTGCCTGACGTCGAATAGTGGTGGTCCAAGTCGTCAAGATAATCAAGTAATGTGAGGTAGAGTTCCTACCCACTACCATACAACATTTACGATATTTTACATCAATTACGACATTTCAGTTACCATAAAGATTTAATTTTTTAAAAGTCCTTTGAAATATGTTTTAGTGTTCAAGATTGATAGATTTAAAGATTTATATCTATTTCAGCTCATGTACGTTCCACACCTAGGCTCTAGCCTCGTTCATACTAAAAAAGCAATTGATGGCAAACGCGCTATTTAGACGTGTTAATACAGGATTTTATGTCGAGTTTTCCTTCTTTTGCATAGAAATTATCTGCATATCATATCTCTTAGTCGTTTTTTACGATATCGATGGGTAAGAGAACGCGTGGTGAACTGTTATTCTAAGAGGTGGTGAACTGTATTCTAAAAGGCGGTGAACTGTATTCTTAGTCCGTCACCACACAGAATATAAATGATAATATTAAAGATTTAAAAACTAGTTATTCAGCAAGTACAATCATCTACTCAAATTAAAATATTACGGTACAAATCATCTTTAGTGGCAAAATGGCAAAACTACAAAGACAATATAGCTTGTATAATAATAACTATACTTTGTCGTATTTGTCAAAAGCAATCACAAGATCTTAGACGGTAGCAACTTATTATTCTTCGTGTCACAAAACGGACGATTACGTGCGCCCACGTATTGCTTAAATCTCATTTTGACAAACTTGCCAACACGAAGTTTATCGATCGATGAAAGAATTTCTTAACATAGTATGAAAAAAGCCTCTTCCTGCCTGAAAAACTCTTTGCCTGTCCATATGTACCTACACTTAAATTTTCTAAACTACACAATAAACTTTGATGCGGCTTTCACTATTTTTCAGGTAATTTATAATTTTTCATCATTTCAGCTCATATATGTCCCACTATTGGCCATGAGCCTCCTCCACAATAGGTGGGAAATGGACCTTACTATACCATACTGGTGTATTGTTCAAAATTAATAATAATAATTCAATGCCGTATGGTAACGGAGTAAGAATGCAATTCACCACCCCCTCCCTTGCCCTTGAGTGTCATAAAAGACGACTAAGTGATATAATATCACTTAGTCGTCTTTTATTACACTCACGAGCAAGATAGGGAGTACTGAATTTTATTCTTACTCCGTCACCACAAGGAAATGAAGAATTATAGTTACATGAAAAATATTAATTTATATTGCCTATAAAAAGGCATGAACATATTATCTTTATCCTCATCTCAGTTCATATATTTCCCACTGTAGCTTCCTCCACAAAGGAGATAAATTGGCCTATTATACCACGCTGGCTAGGCGCGTTGGTATAGGGTTTAATTCAGAATTTTACTTCTCTTGCATAGGTGTTATATGCGCTAAAATGAATGAATGAATGATCAAATGAATTGAAAACAAAAAATATGTAAATTATAAAAAGGCTGACGATATTTGTAATTAACTTATAATATTTATTAAGTAGAATCAGGTCGTGAAACATTTTTATAATACTTTAATACTCGAGCTATAAATATTGTCATTCTCGAATTTACGAAAATAAGAAAGAAAAAAAGCAATATGCCTTTAAAGCCCGCATAATTAATTTTCCATATTTTACCGAAGGGAAATAATGAGATCCTCTCTCGATTTAACGGTGGTTGAGCTGAAAAAAAAGGCATTGATAGAATCAACGAATGGAGAGGATTTAATAAGATTCCGCAAAACCTGATCAATTTAAAATTAAAGCCACGATACGTGTTTTTCGCCTATTTTATAAAAATCTGGGATCGGAACAATCTTCAACGGATAAGCTTAGAAGGGCCAATATCATACGCAGAATAGATGAGATTTTTAAACCGCATATGCCAAAAAAATGAGATCCTTTTTTTACAGAGTTTTATGATTCAATCAGGAAGGATACGAAATTAGATATTGATGGTATTCTTGTCTCTGAAGTGATGAATAATTTTATCATCATGGGATCATAAATCATATACGTCCCACTGCTGGGATCGAGCCTCCTCCATAATAGGTGGGAAATTGACCTACTATGCCACGCTTGTCAGACGTGTTGCCATAAAGTTTTATTTCAAGTTTTTCTTCTCTTGCATAGATGTTATATGCTTATTATATCCCTTAGTCGTCTTCTACGACATTCACGGGCAAGGTAGGGAGCGGTGAATTGTATTCTTAGTCTGTCACGACACGGACAATAAATCATGATGCATAATTTATATTTATTTATCTAATCATAGTAATTGAGATCAGCTATAGCCACGTAGGACACTAATACTAGGTACATAATTTTTTCCGTATGGTGATGGAGTAAGAATACAATTCACTACCCCCTCTCTGGTGGGTGTCGTAAAAGGCGACTTAGGGATATGATATGCAGATAATATCAATACGTACGTTCCACGATCAATTCAGTGACGTTCTTAAGAAAGGCTAGGTTAGAAGTACTCTAAACCAAAGAATATGCATGAAGAGATTAATGAATGTGGAGGAGGCAAAAGTGGTACGTCAAGATCGCAGTAAGTGGTCTCTGCCTACCCCTTTGGGAAAGAGGCGTGAATATATGTATGTATGTATCAATCCAAGAGAAGGAGAACTCTACATAAAATCTATTCCAACACGTCTGACCAGTGCGGTATAGCTGATCGTTTTCCCTCTCATTGCGGAGGAAGCCCAAACCCAACAGTGGGGCTTATGTGGGCTGAGATGATGATAATGATGATGGAGTAAGAATATAATTCACCTCCCCCTTTATAACCTTCCCATGGCTAAGGGATTATAATATGCAAATAACTTCAATGCAAGGGAAGGGAGACACGAAACGAAGCCTGATATCAGCACATCTAATCGACGTGGTGTAATGGATGAATTTTCCTTCCATTATGGAGGAGGCTCCAGCCCAGCAGTGGCATATATATGAACTGTGATGATGATAATTATGATAAACTACATAGCGATTCTTTTTTATAAAATATTTCTGAAAAAAATCTATTTTTAATTTCAGCCTATTCTCTTCGGTGCCATTGTCAGAACTGGACCAAATTGAAATGAAATCGCACGGGAAGCACCAACTTTCAAATAAAAAAGAATCATCAAAATCGGTTCACCCAGTCGAAAGTTCTGAGGTAACAAACATAAAAAAAATACAGTCGAATTGAAAGCCTTCGACTTTTTTAAATCGATTAATAATCAAAAAAGATATAAATAAATACAAAATGCAATCGCCAATCGTTTAATGAACTAATGCACAATAGAGCATTAATAATAAAATACACAGTAGCATTTTAATCCACCCTATTTAAATTCAATGGCAAAAGCGGCAAGTGCAAGCCTAATCATCGCAATATAATGCTTCACCGACTACGAAGGGTCTTTTTTATTGTGCGACAGAGACAAAACATTGTTTTATTAAAAAACATTATGCGAAGAAAGAGAAAAACGATGCTAAATTCGAATTGACTTTAAATGATTGCTCTTTTTGTCTGACGCTGATGAATTACAAATCGTTTTATTTATATCTACCCCCATGTGCTTTATCTAAAAAATGTTGTAATTTTTTAACTAAAGCCGTTTTTTTGGGAGGAGTATAAGTTATTTATTTAACACCTTATAATATTTGTTGTATTTCAGATAAAAATAAGAGCTGTGTTTATTTTGTATAATCATCAACCTCATTATCATTTCAGCCCATATAGGTCCCACTGTTGGTCTCGGGCCTCCTCCACGCTGGTCAAACACTGATAGGGTTTAGTTTAGAATTTCTCTTCTCTTGCATAGGTGCTACATACATACTATATCCTTTAGTCATCGTATTCTTACTCCGTCACCACGTGGAAACATTTTGTACGTACCCATGAAATATTATTTTATTTAATTAATTATATCCTGACACTTTTATCTCTAAATAAATAAGCAAGCAAACTTTTACTTATTCTGGTCATAAACTATATTAAACTTTGTAGCTTTTATTCCCACGTAATGAGCGGCGTAGTTTGAAACTATGAATTTACTATTGAGAATTATTTCAGAAGAATCTACAGAATAACCTGTAACACTTTTTGTCCAATGCAGAAACCAACAGTTCTGCTACTTTCTTTCTTTTCTTTCTGTTCTGCTACTTTCGACTACCCAAGGTAGTCGAAAGTAGCAGAACAAAATATTACACAAAGTTTTACCAAAATCGTCGCTCGTATGTTTGAAGTTAACTATCTCTGGAAACACAAACATTGACTATATAGTGAAGACTAGGTGGAATTACTAGAGGTATATAAAGAACTCCTAATCGATTTTAATTACACCAGTTTTCAATGCGCTAATTATTTTGAATTGACTTATTATTCCGAGCTTTTCTTTTTTTTCGAGAAGAAAACTTAGCAAATTTACTTCTCACTGTGAATATTCCATTGATAGTGATAGGTATGTAATGCCCACCACTTATGGCAAATTTTTGGATAAAAGAGAAGAAAAGATAAAAAAAAAGATATAAATGGGACTATAATGCTCTATTTGTAATTTTTCTCATATTTAGCTGACTAGTAGAGCTTCTTTCTGTGCATTTTAAATTGTGTCCCTCGCGGCATGACTAATTGCGCAACTAAACATTCAGAGGGTGAGTAATCCGATATTGATGTGTTTGTAAAAACTATCCGATTATCCCCGCGCCCCATCACGAAACATTAGCAAGTGATAATGTTATTTAAATTGTTTTCAGCCATGAAATTTTTTACATCTTATTTTTGAAGTTGTACCTCTTTTAGCGCATTAGGGAAATATGATGAGAGTAAATTTTTGCGATACGCGCGCACATCGTCACGAAAAACTGACACAGTTATCTAGTGAAACATTTTTACGATGCGTTCACACACTATCGCAAATGTCAACTAGATAATACGTTATAATAAAACTTTCAATGTATTAAATACCTTTTTCCTTCTATTATTAGTGTCGTTTTTTCTACAAACGTAGGATAACACGAGGATAATAATTTAGTGAGGTGTTTATCTTGTTACGCCAAAAAAGTATATTTTCTTAAGTGCGTATTGCTGCTGTTATGAGGGCGACAATGTTTATGGTATTAGTAATAAGTGAAGAGCCTCCTCACTTATTCTGCATCATCTTTAGAACTTATAAACACCCGTTAATCAATCCCGAATTATTCACTGCATTTGTAGCTACCTATTTAGTTCATTCCACTATATAGCGCGAGCATACATATTGAAAGATGTTTAAATCTAAATAACAAAAGTTATTGTAAAAGTTATGGCTAAATTTTACGACTAGGCGCTTATAAATAGCCAAGTCAAAATAGAATTTAGTCTGCGATAATACTCTTATGCACAATGTTTTGAATCATAGTATATATTATTGTTATAAACATACATGCAAGAAGGACTTCATGAGTGACATGTTCGAATAAACGAGGAAACAAAATGGGTTTTATTTGTAGTTACTCTGCCAGGTTGAGCGCGAGTAACTAGCACTCTCCAACTACTCCCGCGTTTGTTACCTTATAACCTAGTAACGTAGAATTAAATAACGAGGATGTATTGTATTCGTCATATGGAGGGTGATGAGTTAAGAATATAAGAGGGCATCAGCGTTCTCCTAGAAACCTTATGACACCAAATGCGAACTCCACCGCTTGCCAAGTATTTATATATATAATTATAACATTATACCTCCATTAGAGAGGTCTAATTTGAATAATGGCTATTTGAATATAATAGAAGTAATCGCAACAAAGAAGTAGGTATATTGCTAAGAATCAAAACTTTCTCATTTTACACACTAAACCTGCAGGTGGAGTAAGCGACTGATGAACAGAACATTCCTAGGTTGAGCAAAAACTGTTATTGAAGTTCCCATTCTAGCCCATGGAAAAATAATACTGAAAAATATTGGATTTCAGCATCAGGTTTGAGTTGTTGGTTGAGTTTAGTGTTGTAACAATAGATTATCTCTTATCGCAATTGCCTGAGGTTAAAATAGTACCTACTTATGTTCCATTTAGGGATGTAAACGATACACCGAGGTTTCAATAAAAAAATATCGATGTTTGCCATCGATGTTCATTATCGTAAAACATCGGTATATCGATGTTATTTTATACGATATTTTGCCTGCATGATTTAAAATGTATGCCTACTTTTAGCATAGCCTGCAAAAAAAGGCCTTCACATCACGCAAATGTCGGTGTTTCATGTAAAAAATATGCTTGATTTAGCTAAAAAATAAAGCTCATCGCATAGATTTCTAGAAAACATCGATGTTGTGTATGTATCGATACATCGATTATTTTCGATATTTGCATCCCTAGTTCCATTGCACGTATTATAAAAATAGATATAGTTTTTAAATGTAATTGTGAACCGGCATTAGAGTTGCCCCAAGCTTTTACGACATCCACGAGCAATGTTAAAGTTTAGTAATAATATCACACAGAATTATTGTATTAACGTAAAAATAAATGGAAATTCATTTAAAATAATGAAATGAAATATAAATAATGTCACAAAATTATGAAGAGATCAAAAATATCATTTTAGATATGACATGTTACTGATGAAAATAAAGCTGTAGAATTGAGTGTCAAACGACCGGGAGGGGAATGAATAATCCCTAATTTTGTATACACACTATATATACAAAGAGCCCACATCTCGTCACGCTACTCATTGCTGAATATACGATGGCCTGTGACGATACACAATTTTTTTATTCACTATTCTTCACCACATCATAATTAAAGTTATCGAATAACACGTGCAATGATGTCCAATGTAGATCACATTGTTGGTGACTAGTCAATAATTTTTATAATTTGTTATGTACTTTTATTAACGAGATAATATAATAATCTTTTATTATTTTGTAAGTATTATTTATAAAAACGCAAAACTTTTATGGCTTTTAAGGTTTTCTTTTTTCCTTTTACGGCGTTTTAAATATTTTACAATATCTATCGTCAATCATTATGTATATTATAAATAAATCAAATATGGTTATTGAATGAATATTTTAGAATAGACAATAAAGCAAATAGGTAAAAAAATAAATATATTGTTAGTATATTTTAAATTCTTCCTTATGGTGACGGAATAAGAATACAATTAAACACCCCCCGCCCGTGGATGTTATAAAAGGCGACTTAAGGATATAATATGCATATAACATCTATGCAAAACTTGTAGTAAAACCCTATACCAACCCATCTGACCAGTATGGTATAGTAGAATAATTTCTCTCCTATTGTGGATGATGATCGAGACCAACAGTGAAACACATGAGCTGAGATGATGATGATTATGATATTTTAATTAAAAATAAATTTATAGAAATTCTTACAGAATTTAGTATATGATAAAATGTTTTGAGTAAAAATATTCAATGTATATCAGATTACTTTCACTAACATTCCACGTATTCGATAATGGAATCGCTTAAGCTCTCTAAAAATAGTAATAAAATACAAAAATAATAGTGAAGTAATTTTCGTTTATTTGTTTAAATATAAATAAAAAGAAACTTAAACTATAATCAAAATAATATGAAGAGCAAATTTCATTTGAATGTACATACATTCAATAAAATACAATAAAATACTCTCTACATACATATGTAGAGAGTATTTTAATTATGACATAGTGGGTATGATATCCTTGACTGAGTTTGATAACGTTCTTCTATTTATTAGGCGCGTACATATAGTATGCGCCTAATAGATATTATAATAAGGAGTTAAAAGATTCTTTTATCAATCAACGAAGTAATACGTAATGAAAAATCTAAAATCAGCTAACCTAACTGACCTACATCTATAGATCAGTTAATTTTAGATCTTTGTGCTTTGTTCAAATCTTAAGAAGTTAAAAGCTTTTTTTATAAATCGATTGCAGCTACAATTGCTGAGCCACACTGTGAATCTTAATGATCAAGAAATGGTAAGATAAAAATTCATCATATATCTTCGAGTTCAGTCACACAGAATTTTTTATCCTTACCAATATTATAAATGGGAAAGTAATTCTGTCTGTTATGCTTTCACATCTAAACTATTGAACTGATTTTTATAAAATTTATTAAAATTTGTTTGGTGATTGATAGTTTAAAGCTTGACACGGCAGATGAGAGAACCGTGAAATTTAGTATTAGAGCACCTAAAAAGAAATAAATATTTGTTCTAGAGTTTTTTAAATTTTGTCCTCTATGGAAATGAAATTCAACCCCTTTTTTTTGTGATCGGCGCACTCCTCGCACCACTCCGTCCGGGGCGACAGAGGGGCGTAAGCACGTAACCCACCCGTGACACGTCGCCTTCGTCGTTGGGCCGACCACCGAAGCAGGGTGACTTGACGTCAGTGGTCGGCCCGACGGAATACTCCCTTGAGGGGTACCCTCCCATCGACGTACTAATTTCCCGGTCACGTCAACCGCGGCCTCAGCTAGGGCGGCATGAGGCGCAGGTAGTCGCGCCTACGCCGCCCCAGTCACCGGCGGCGGTTCGCGTCTTCGAGGAGATGCTCCTCGCTAACGCGCGCAGGTCGGCACCGATGTTTGTGACGAGTTCACAACGCTGCTCTGCCCAAGCGGCACAAACCTCGAGCGTATGCTGCGCCGTGTCCTCGTCGCAATCGCAATGGTGGCAGGACGGTGTACTCTCCCTCCTAACGACCGCGTACAGGTATTTGGCGAAGCATCCATGCCCCGTCAACACCTGCTCCAGTCGGAAGGTGAGCACCCCGTGCCACCGTTTCAACCACTGCATCATCACCGGCCGGAAGGCCTCCACGGTCCGCACACCGAACCGAGGCCTCTCTAGCCGGACTGCCCAACGGGCAATGACGTCTCGGCGGGCGTCGACGCACCAGGCGGTGAGCTCCCTCACAGGGACCACACCGCCCTCCGCTCGCAATGATATTCAACTCCTAACGGTGTGAAAAGCATATAGCTAAAGCCCATCGATCTAGGAACGTGAAATTTTGTATACCATTCTACTTTTGGCGTAAGCGTGCACTAAGAAATAAATTTCGGTAATTCAATACACGGTTCCCTTTTTTTTTACAAACGAAAACTAAGAAAGAATTTTGGGAAATTCAATCCCTAAAGGGATGAAATGCGTATAGCTGAAACCATTAGATATATATACCATCATTACCTTGCTCTTATTCTAATTAACGTGAACTTTTATATACGATTATGATTTTTGCGTTAAGCGAGTCTACCCCAAAGGGGCCAAAAGCGTAGGTATAGTCGAAACCCGGGCCTATACCATCGTCATCTTGCACTTATTCTATTAACTCGGGATTGATGCTATATGTAGGTACTCTCTTCCACCATCTATACTAAAGTCGAGTAATATTTTATAATCGACTACCTGGCTTATAATATTGTTGACCAGACAGCTTCAAATCCAGTTGTCCCAAGTTGATGTAAAACCCTTAGTCATCTATTACGACACTCACGAACAATTTTTTGTTGGTAGTATTCGTAACCGCTATCACACAGCAAGCTACAATTAGGATATTAAATCAATTTTATTTTATTAAAACGATATTTGCCTCGATTCCACATGCATCTAATAGGAATAACAAATCATTTCTATCCAAAAGTAGCCTTTAAGCCTTCATGTTTCTGACTTTAAACTTACTCCAGAATGAAATTGACCTACTGTATCTGCAGATTGTGTGTACCTCCTTTGCATTTACGCTAATGGCATACACACTAACCACTATTCCACGCATGAATACGCCAGCAAAAGCTACTAATAAGAATCTTTATTTTGCAGATGTTGACATATCATATGCATTCACATAAATGAAACATTAAAATCAACTATTAAATACAAGATTAAATAAAATCAACATTAAAATACCAATTACTTCATAACTACATATTTTTAATTAAGTTTACTAAAATATTTTTAATTAAATATTTAAATACATGAATGCTATATGGTGGAGGCTACCAATTACCACCTCGAAACTCTTACACTGCTCGAAAGGCGACTAACAGGTTTCTCTAGACCTGGGCCAACTTCATCTAATGCAGTCTGATTTACGATTGATTTTCTAAATGGTCTTGATTTTAGGCAGGTGATCGGTGATAAAACTGTCGCTAATACTTTTGAAATATGTATTATGTAAGAAGAATACACATTGAATTGACTCCAAGTAAATAGGATAAGAGCTGGATGATAATGGTATTTAAATAAATGCAACATTTATTTATGAACATAATCCTTACTAATGTTATTTTATTTTTTTTTTTTATTGCAAACGGTGGCAAACGAGCAAACAGTACACCTGATGGTAAGTGTTGCTGCCGCTCATGGACCTTTACAAGGCCGTTGCCTACCGCAAGAAAGCGAAGGGAGTGTGAATGCGTGCATTGAGACTCGGTAATACCAAGGGCACCACCAAAACCCTCCACACGCAATCACCCTCAGAAAGTTGAGCTTCCGGCTCTCTCGCTCACCGAACGAAGCGCAGTAACAAATTGCTACTGCTCAGACGTCGATTTTCTGCGAGAGCATGGTACTGCCCCGGACGGACCGGCCCGCGGCTGTAGACAGATAACTGTCGACAGTGTGGTCCTACCACTCCTAAAAGTTATAAATAAATAAAAATAAATAAAGTTATAAATGCGAAAGTAACTTTGTTTGTTACGCTTTCACGCTTAAACCACAGAACCGATTTCAAAAATTCTTTCACTAATGAAAGTTATAATATGAGGGAGTAAGATAGGCTATATTTTATCCCGATATTCCCACGGGGACGAGAACTACGTGGGTAATGCGACTGAAACCGAAGCGAAGCGAAGGCGGGTTGCTGGCCGACCACTGATGACAAGTAACCCTGCTTCGGTGGTCGTCCCAATGACGAAGGTGACGTGCACGTGGGTGGGTTGCGAGTGTGCGTGCTACGCCCTTCTGTCACCCCGGACGGAGTGGTGCGAGGAGCGCGCCGACCGCAACCCACCCCAAAAAAAAAGGGCGGGATGCTAGTGTTTTAAATAAATACCGTTATTGGTTTCAATACTTACACAACAAAATTCAATATGAATTAAGAATAACTGTTCTATATAGCCATATATGAACGGAAAATGAAAAGAGTGCCTTTATTTGCTTGTGCAAATCCCTGCTAGGTCTCTATCTGCGAGAGCAGGAGGCGCTACACATCTTCATAAAAATAAAATGCGCATGGAATGACTCGATCCTACTAGCAAGCGACGCCAATGAAATGAAACACGAAAACTCCCCTTTATTTTATTTACTGGACGGGTGGAATTTAAAATGGGATTCATTTGCCAATATAAGATATCTGAGCATAATTCTCGTTGGTTCACGGCAACGAATTTATTTGATCGGGACATCTTATTAACATATTCTGAGATAATTTTTTGTTATGAAATTGACAAACAAAAATATTAATTGTATAGTTCAACTTTTCACTAAATCAAAGACGAATGTATTCAAATTTAAACTTTCAACCTGGAAATAGGCATCGACACTTCTGTATTAGTAGTCCTTTATATTATCAGATCTTCAGAGATCTTTTTTATTATTTGATACTACTGTTTTATTTTAATTCATCATCTTATTTTAAATCCAACGGTGTTTTCTCAATGAGACTTCTTTATATAATATTAACATAAATAGGACTTAACGGGAAAAAATATGCAGTAGATAGCAATATATAGTAAATGGCGTTACACTAGATTGTACAGAACAGCCTCAGATGTATCAGCTAGTAAAAAATATACCCATATAAATAATATTTCTGAGGCATTAATATTAAAATAAAAATCACTCACGTTTAAGCTTCTCTAGCGGCTCATGGTGTAACGGCGGGGCGTGATGCAAAGGTGCATGTTGGGGCTCATGATGTAAAGGAGCCATGAGGCTAGATATCGCCGACCCCACCGATGCGGCCACTGACTCGTGCAAGTGGCTGCCTCCATGGAGTTCAAGCTCTGAGAGACAGAGCCCGTTCTCGCTTAGCGGCTCCATGCCAGCCGCTAGCGCTTCCTTGTACACCCGGAGATGAATGATGAAGCTTTGTTCTGACGTTTGTGGAAATGCCGCTCAAGCGACTGGGAACAACGTGAGTTCACTCTCACGCTTTTGAGTTCATTCTTGATAACGCTGCAAAGAAATATTCATATCAGTTATAAGGCATTTTAAAGACTTATCATCGTTATATATAACTTTATGTATATACTAGCTGACCCAACAGATATTGTTCTGTTCAAATAAAAGGAACTCCCCGTGAAATCAACAGCAGCGCCACCTACTGGGTTCAATTGTGAATCTAAACCATTCTCGAATCCCCTTGAACACACACAAAAAATTACATCAACATCGGTCCAGCCGTTTAGGAAGAGTTCAGTGACAAGGGGATTCGGGAATGGTTTAAATTCACAATTGGGCCCAGTAGGTGGCGCTGCAATCCTTTTATTTTATTTGAACAGGACAACGTCTGTTGGGTCAGCCAGTATATATATATATATATATATATAGTGCTAAGTGACGAACTAAGATTACAATCTGCATCATCCTCTACTTGGCAGGTGTCGTACATAAATAACTGAACGAACGGGGTTTTGTATCAGTGCACTTTTATCTACACATTCAGTGGTGACGAAGTAAGAATACAATTCACCACCTCTTACCCGTGGGTGTCGCAAAAAACGAGCATCTATTCAAGAGAAAGTAAACTATGACATGTCTGTAAAGTAAACTATAACTACGCTATGACATGTCCTTCTTTAAACGAGGTTTAAGAAGAGCTTTTTCTTCACGGTAGGCAACGGCCAATTCTGGTATTGCAAAGGTGTGCATGCATGTGCAGCAGCGTCACTTCAGGTGTGCTGCCTGCTCGTTTGCCACCATCGGCAATAAAAAAAAAATAAGTAAACTCGAAACAAAACCCTATACCAACCCGTCTGACCAGCATGGTATTATACATCAATTTCCCTCCCATAATGGAAGAGGCCCGAGCCCAACAGTAGGACGTATACGTGCTTAGATGAACAACTTCTTCAGGTTATATACTCATCAGCATCACATAGGATCACCATAACAATGAGAGGGAAATTGACACAGTATAGCTTTCTGGGCAGATGTTTTTATTATAAAAGGGCCTCCCACAACCGTGGGCTAGTCCTACTGTCGCAGAAAATCGACGTCAGAGTAGCAATTTATGATTGCACTTCATTCAGTGAACGAGAGAGGCGAAAACTCAATTTTCTGAGGGTGTTTATGGTGAGTTTTTGTGATTCCTTTAATATCACCGAACCTCATTGCATACATTTGCACTCCCTTAACTTTCTTCACAGTTGGGAGCGGCCAAGCAAAGGCTCAACTTAAAATTTAATAAACGACAATATGTAAGAGCCCGCGCGGGGTTTATGTATAAAAAAATATTTGAATTCGAGAAATATTTTACGACACCAATGGACAAAATGAGACTGGTGAATTCTATACTCTCAATTCACATACATAATTTATTAATGTAAATAATTCAAGAGCAAAACTAAAAAAATATCATATATACGGATAGTAATATATCAATTTTAGTAAAATATCCATCATGATTTAAAACAGCCCACACGACGATGTTTGAGCAGTAAAGAAAACAAACGCTATAAAAAACTCGGCTGATAGAGATATATCACTTAACAACTTTCATAATTCAAACAGCCTTGCCTGGTTGGGCATTGGTGCTTTCAGCTAACACATAAAACCTTCATAACGGTTAGAAATGGTTGGAGAATGAAAAAGCGCATACAAAAATGATTTACAGCTTTAATTGCCTTTTTACGTGGTAGTTCGTATCTGTCGACGAGAATTCAATATTCAATAAAAAGAGCAAATATGCTCTGTAGAAGCTCCAATATTTTTCAATTCCCACTAGAATGAAACGTTTGCTGTATTCATTAATATTGTAATGTAATGGGACTTTTTCATATTCTATGTGACTATAATGTGGAAATAATTGTTACATTTTATTAAGTAATTATTACATTTTTCCGTGTCATTATCATCATCATCACAGTTCACGTACGTCCCACTGTTGGGCGCGAGCCTCCCCCATATTAGAAGAGAAAATGACCTACCACGCTTGTCAGACCAGTTGATATAGGGTTACATTTCGGGGTTTCCTCTCTTGCATAGATGTTATCTAATAATACCCTATATCAACACGTGGTATAGTAGGTCAATTTCCCTTCCATTGTGGAGGAGGCTCGAGCCCAGAAATGAGCCCTATATGAGCTGTGCTAAACATAGGCTATACTTTATCCCCGTATTATCACGAGAATGGAAACTACGCAAGGGAAACCGCGGGTAATTTGCTAGTATAAAAATGCGTCTAAAATTAAAAAAAAAATAACATAAAATTAAATATCACAGCCTAAAACGCCAAAACCTACCTATGTGGTACTGTAACCCTTATGGGTTACAGTACAATACGTCGTTAAAAAGCAAATGAGATATCACTAGAAATGGGCAGTAGAAAGAAAGAAAATAACTTTTATTCTGTTCTCGTTAAATCTAATAAAAAACACAAACATAACTAAATAAAAGGGCTTCTTACATAAAGCAATTTAATTTGAACGAGGAACTAAAAAGGCTATTGAAAAATCATTACAAAATCTGCGATCAGTAACGTACGAAGTATGGCGATTATGTTAATATTCCTTTTTATTGGGTTGCCTATGTCCAATAGTGGACTTTGCTAAACGTAGTTAATGAATAAAACCCCAAAATATGTAATTTAAAAGCTCTATAAACATCTAATGAACGTGTAACATATCGTATAACTAATAGTTTTTATTTCTGCAGACCTAAAAAAGACGAATACGATAAAACTTGATCGATATTTAATATTTTTATTGTACCTAACTATATTTATTTACCTTCAAAAAATATTCATAATAAAATTATAGAGGCCTTAAATCTATCACAATACGATTGTAATCTTGAATAGGCGGTGAATAATTGGCCAAAGCCAAAGGCAGCCATCGAGTCACTTGAGCCATTCTCATCCCTTTAAACCAATGCAAAGCCTTTTTTAAGCCCAACGATTTAAGTTGGCGAAAGTGCTTTGCTCTATTAAAACGCCATTTCGTTCGAATTTTACTTCAAATTCGGTTCGGTTTCACAGTTTCGTACCGTGGTCGCGTGTTAGGAAAGTTTCCTACCTGTACTTTGAAACAGTCATAATCATCAAAATGTATACTTTATAACGAGTGTTTGTCGAACTGAATACAAATTTACTTAAGGCTGATAGTGAAATAGGTCTATTAGATATTTTATTTCATGTCTTTTACCATTAAGAACAATTAAAAATACAATTCACAATGCCTTTTTGAGGTTTACAGAACTCAACTGCGACATGTAAATAACATGGTATCAAAAACATAACTTGTAAAAGAAACCAAGTCTCGCAACCCAGTTCTTCTACCATAAAAAGTTGTGAGATCCATGTCAAACCAGTTAATTTATTCAGTCTCTACTTAAAGAGCCTTCTGTCTTAAGTTATTACGTAATTAGCTAACCTAACAACCAGTGGCGGCTGTACTTTAAATGCGCTCGTGCGCTGAACCACCAAATCAAAAGATTTAAAAATTACAAAATGTTACTTCATCTTTATTTTTAAATTACCAATAAACTTTATACTATGTCATTGTCTGTAAAAAGTCAATTTTCTTCCTATTGTAGAAGAGTTTTATAGGTAGGTACATGATCTGAAAAATTTGGAATGTATCGGAAAAGAAGACTAAGGGATTATAATATGCAGATTACATCTATTCAATAGAAAGGGCACTCGAAATAAAATTCTCTCATCTGACCAGCGTGGTATAGTAGGTCAATTTTCCTCCTATTGTAGAAGAGGCTCAAGTCCAGCAGTGAGACGTTCTAACGTATATGGTGACGGAATAAGAATACATTTCATCACTCCTTATCGTCTCTTTGGTGTCGTAAAAGACGACTGAGAGGTATAAAGCATATTTTTTTTTTATTTATTTATTTAAGACGACATCCTGCACTAAGGAAATAATCCTTGTATTGCGGGGGACTTTACAAACATATAATTAACGGACACAAATTACATCCAGACTCAGAACAACAATTTGTGGATCGCACGAAGTGTTGTCCTGCGTGAGATTCGAACCCCCGACACTGGTGCTGTAGGTCGCTATCTTAACCACTACGCCATCTGTTATATTATATCTATACCGTCTATGCAAGAGAAGGAAATAGCGCAATAAAACCCTACGCTAACCCGGCCGACGAGTGTGGTATTCATTCATTCATTTCAGCTCATATACATCCCACTGTTGGGCTCAAGCCTCCTCCACAATAGGAGGGAAATTGACCTTACTATACCATAGTTAGTCAAACAGTTTGGTTTTACAGGAGGGTTTTATTTCGAGGTTTCCATCTCTAGCATAGATATTAAATACGTATTACATTCCTTAGTCGTCTTTTACGACATCCACGGGCAAGATAGGGAGTGGTGAATTGTATTCTTACAGCGTCACCACACGGAATCGTGGTATAGTATATCAATTTCCCTCAAATTATGAAGGAGGATCGAGCCCAGTAGTGAGATGTATACATCTCATATAATCTCATATAATACATCATGTATAATCTCGGCTCATATATGAGCCGAGATTTGGGATGTGGAAATAATCGATTTTTATTATAATCGATTATTACAAAAAAATAATCGATTAATAATCGATTTTTACAATCGATTATCAAAATAATTAAAATCGATTATTAATCGATTTTTATTATTCGAAATTCGATCAAAATTAATCGATTATTCACTGCCAGATTTCCTAAAAAAAAAAGTCATCACTATTATTTCATACTATATTAGAAAATAAAGCTCACATTTCCTAAAAAAAAAAGTCACCATAATCCTGTTAGGCGAAAAAATCGATAATTTTATAACCGATTATTTTATAATCGATTTATTTTTAAAGAACAAAAAATCGGTTATTTAAAAAATCGATTATTTTCCCTCCAAGTCACATCCCTAGCCGAGATGATGATGAGACGATGATAATAATTTATTAAAGTAGTTATTTTACTATTACATAATGCTAAAATTCAGAAAACACAAATAAAGAATTAAGAAAAAAAGCTTTGCGCGAAATGTAAAGAATGTAAATTCGTATCTAAATTAGACAATTTCGATATCTATTTAAATAATTCAAAGACAAGCTTGATGATTCAAATATGAGCTTGATAAAGGTTAAGTGTAATCAAATTCTCAACTTTGCAGGTTTTTTTCCTTTCCTATAGAACACGAACTCCTAATGGCTAAGGAGATATACTCTCCATCACCAGCTCACTAACATGAGGTCCCCGCCAGGCGTAAATACTTAAATAGCTTTAGAAATATATGAAAAACCTAATATCTGCTTATAAATTTTGAGCGTTGCTTTCTACTTTCGATCAGACCTTGATTTAGTGACAATGGGACCATCTAATGTTGATGCATAAAAATGCCATTTAAATGCATTTTATTACACTTATGGTATCACACTAATGGTGTGTTTGCTATCTTGTTTTTCCTAGTATAATACAGGTATATGATATACCTATGGCATTTGTTGATAGTATTTTACTAACCTATGGGCTAACCTTTCTTAGGAAATACATGCGAGCGCACTGCGTATACGGTATCAAAATACTAACGGTCCTAGGGTTACACTGCACATGTAGTTTAATAGTCTAAGAAATGATCCGTTACCCTGAGTGTTATGTTTTCGATACTCGCTAGAACAATTTCTTGAACAATTCATAAATGATTTTACGAGTCCGCATTACAAGGCTGTGTTTCTCAGAACGAAGTGAAATTTAAATTATTCTTAAGTTAAATAATTAAGTTACCTTTAAACATAGAAAAATCGATCAGCATCCCCTACTTATTTCCCCTACTCTTTTAATCTCGTATCCTCATCATTATGTCAATGTTCCACATTTAACCACCAGTATGAATAATCAGCACACCACGTTCTCTGGGAGTGCGATCTCTGGCGTAACGAGCACGACCATATGTTAGACAATTTGCAAGTGACCTCTGGAGTAGTATACTATACGTATCTTGTAGCAACTCGAGAAAAGTGTCGTGCGTCCAGGCGTTTCTGCCATACCTACTATAGCAATCAATCTTAATGCTCACATATAGGCCCCGTCAAACTCTCCCATATCCCTGGTGCTTTGCGGCTGTGCTTATCGTAACTGCACGTCTACTTATTTATTCTAACTACTTAGTTATTTTTGCTCTGGGCTCCCCCATTGCATAGGAGGGAACTCCAACTCCTCCTGTTTAACTTTTCTATTTAAATTTGGATCTTGGCTTATAGGAGTTACAATGGAATATGTGGTGGGATTAGTCCCAAAAAAAATCCCCTGTCGTTGCACTAATTATGATGTTCTATAATAATTATTTTACATATATTCTGAAGTTTCCGTATGGTGACGGAGTAAGAATACAATTTATCACCACCTTTCTTCTGTGAGTATCGTATATTCACGAAAATCCCTATACCAACACTCTGACTAGCGCGGTATAGTCGATCAGGATTCTTACTCTGTCACTACACGGAAAAATAGACCATAGTTGTTTCTGTTCAACTGAGTCGAGCAAAACTGCGACACTGCCGTAACATCTTTTTCTCGAAATAATTCAGGCCATTTTTGATCCCTATAACTTCATTGTGAATAAAAATAGAAGCTTGAATTCAGTAATCAAACAGTCAATATACCTATTTATTTAAAACATAAAACATCTTTAACATTGACATGGTCACTATAAGATGTTGTTAGGTTAGCTAATTACGTAATAACTTAAGACAGAAGGTTCCTTAAATAGGGACTAAATAAATTAACCGACTTAGTATTGGATCTCACAACTTTTTATGGTTAAAGAACTCAGTTGCGAGACTAGGCTTTTTTTTACAAGTTTTATTTTTGATGGTATTCAATTTTACAAAATTTGTTGCACACTGCGTAAGAGACATAAATAACTACTAAATGATGTGGCAGTATTTATTCATGTCTGAGATAAAACGTCAAAAACTCTAAATAAATTTATCTCAATAATAGTGCATGTAAAACATATATAACAAGCAGATAGCGTGGCCGGTAAACATTTGATTGAAACTGTTAGTGGCGGTATCTCCGATACGATGCGGGCATTGTCATGATATCGGGTAACGTTGACATCAATAAGAAAATATTCGACCGATAGATAAGGTTTGTTTATATTGTGATCGCGATAGATTTATTTATAACTATGAGAGCTTGTAATACATTTCCTTAGCTGACAACCTTGTTGAAAGGTCAATAGACTACTAGAAAAAGGTTTCCAATTGGAATCTATGGCGTACAACTTTTTGAAGTTAATTACATATTAACTTGTCTCTCTGTGTGGGGATGGAGTAAGAATAGAGTTCAACACCCTTATCTTGCCTGTGGGTGTCATAAAAGATGAATAAGGAATTAAATATGCATAACATCTAGGCAAGAAAAGGAAAATTCAAAATATAACCCCTATACCAACCCGTCTGACTAGCGTGGTACAGTAGGTCAATTTCCCTCTTATTATAGAGATGGCCCGAGCCCAATAGTGGAACGTATATGAGCTGAAATGAAATTATTTATTGCCTTGATTTTACGTTGAAGGTGAAAATCATTAAGGAATTTGTAAATCGGAAAGATTCTTTTTTCTTTCAGAATTTGCAGTTTCGTAAGCAAAGTTAAAGAACATAGCATGACTTCTATAACTTTAAAAATGACACTTATTTACAACATTATCATTATCAGCTCACATTGCTGGGCTCGAGCTCCCGCCAGAATAAGAGGGAAGTTGACCTACTGATATAGAGTTTTATATCTAGTTTGCCTTCTTGTATCCAAACCAGCTTTGCCTCTCTTTTTCTTCTCTTATCCACAAGAGCTTTTTTCGGCATATTACTTACATAAGCTGCTTTTAATATTGTTTAACTCAAGGTGATGTTAGATTTGCGGATATCTCTGTGTACTATGCAAGCTCTTTCATGGGGTGTGCTCTGCGGCAATGTTTGACTTCGCAATTGTTCTCATACAAACTGCACATACTTGAGAGAAATTATTGCAATCATTTCTCCCAAGTATGTGCAGGCTTTGGAATGAACTACCTACTGCTGTGTTTCCCGAACGTGTGTGAACATGTCCTTCTTTAAACGAGGTTTAAGAACTATGTGCGGCAGTATCACTTACCATCAGGTGTGCTGCTTGCTCGTTTACCATTGGCTATAAAAAAGAATCTAAAATCTATATTTGTCTTTAACTTTCTTAGGCGACTTAAATTTTAGTTAAATTTAATGATCCATATTATTCCAACTGCTTTTGTAACGATTGTTTCTAAAAAATGTATTCCTTTTCAAATATACACCTACCTAATTGTTATTTAATAAATAATTCGTACTTAAATCAAAATTTATCTACTTAGTACTAACGAGTGTTGGACTATATCACAAGTGATAGAAAATGATAATACAGTAGTAGTCTTGGATGGTATGATATTTACCATATACATAATTAATTCACTTTTACTTTGAAGATAGCCAAATTATAATCTTATGGGAACACTGACGTTATAACTTATTCCATTAAAGCAAGATACTAAGTGTTAGTTCGGACTAATCTACACCAATAAATAAAATTGGGGTGTCTGTTTGTAATGTCAAAATAATAGGCTTTTTTCATGCTCACACGGTTATTTGCACGACACTTATGCCTAAAATAGCAATTAAAAAATTTTTGTCTGTCTGTCTGTTTGTTCCGGGTAATCTTCAAAACGGCTGGATCGATTTCAAAAATTCTTTCACCAATGAAAACTAGGCTATATTTTATCCCGGTATTCCCACGGGAACGGGAACTATGCGGGTATAACGACTATAACCTATAACCGAAGCGAAGCGAGGGCGGATTGCTAGTGGTATATAAGTAGGTATTCATATCTTAAGAAAATAAACCCGGTCGTTTAGTCATTTAATAATGGAAATTATTAATGGGCATTTCAATACATATATAGTTGAAATAAGAGATTCTTTTGTACGCAAAAATGACATTGAGCTTGCCAGGTTTAGATTGCTATGGTATTATAATTGCACAGATGGCGTAGTGGTAAAAGATAGCGACTTACCCTTCCTATATCGCGGGTTCAATTTCCATGCAGGACAACACCTTGTGCGATCAACAAATCCACAAGTTGATGTTCTGAGTCTGTACTGAACGTAATTTGTGTCGGTTAATTACATGTATGTAAAGTCAATACAAGGATAATTCCCTTTGAGAAGGGCCTTGTCTTTAAAAATATAGTGGATATCTGTTGCCTACGGATTTTGTCGATTAGGCTGGGTCGCCCGTGAAGTTAAAACGTAAAAAAATTCAATATTCATATAGAACCGCGTGCATTATCAGCATTCTCCGCAGCACTAGCTATTTCATCGTCATCCTCTTAACCCAATTATTTGGGGTCGACGCAATATGTACTCCTCATCCATCTAAATATTGCAAAAGTTATTGGCAATAGTTTTATAACCGGCCCTATGCCTGACATCAACCCTTGTTGAGAATTACCTGATTAAAAACCTACCTCGTTAAAAAAATAAAAATTAATACAGCACCGTTTCACCTTAACCAAACTAAAAATAGCCGTAATAAAAAAAATGAGGTGTTGGAACGTCGCGGTTCACTATCAGGCCAATGATAATTTTATCAGCGTGTTATGTTGATAACACAGATAAATTGACATGACGTCGCTACATAACTTTACTTGTATCGTTGTGGTTACGCCCAAAATACTGGTTAATAAAATCGTTTTGATTTTTAGATGTAAATTGTCTTCTTTTATTTTTAGCCGACTACGGAGGGTTATGATTTTGACAGGCTATGTATGTATGTTCATCTGTTCCCTCATAGCTTCTCAACTACGTATTAGAAACGGACAAATGAGGTATCGTTAGAAGCGTCTTGATCGTCCGGTAGTTATAGGCTATATGATGTGTTACTGAATCTAATAGGAGCCCTCTAGAAGTCTTAAAGTACAGTATTTAAAAATAAATTTGAGACAAATATGTCGTGTTTTATATCATTCGAAAGGACGCTACTTTTACATTACAAAAATACAGTAGAACCCGTTTAATACGATTCCCCCGCATAATACGCCATTTTGCGTCAGTCCCAGCAACTTGAGACATGTTTTCATACATTTCTTAACGCTTAATACGATCGTCATCCCATTTAATATGCCAACACGTGCCATTCAAATACATATATAACCCCTTGTGGCAGCGGCCAGCGACTGACGAAGTGACGACTGTCGAACGACCCTAAGTGATAATGACCAAGAAGAAGCTGAGTCAACTCCGATTTTGTCACTCGCCCAGGCATTATCAGCAGTTAATGATTTAAGACGTTATGTAACTTCTTTGAATCAAGCGAAGACGCACTGTGAAAATTAAATTACGTTGAAAATCTTGTAATTGTTAATGCCTCAAAATCTTTTAGTCAAACTAAAATAAGTGATTATTAACGTAATAATGATAAACAACATTTTTTTTTATATTTTTAAATATTTTTAATTTTTTAATATTTAAAAATGTATCTAGTAGTAAGTATATTAAATAAAGAAAATAAACAACATTTTATTTCGGTAATTTCTAAATTTTAAATTCAATACTAGGTAGGTATTCAAAATAATAATAGAATATAATAAATAATAATGACACGTTTTTTCCTTTCCCTCATAATACGCTTTCCCGCCTAAGACGCGTTTTTGGTCGGGTCCCTGCGAAATCGTCTTAAACGGGTTTCACTGTACATATATTATTAGCGTTTGCTGTTGACTTTATCCATATTTATCCGATAACCCGTTTTTTATCGTAGTTGGGTTTTAGTTTTAATTTGTATCTTGTTATCATCTCGGCCCATATAAGTCCCTCTATTGGGCTCGAACCTCCTCCACAATGGGAGTAAAATTGATCTACTCTTTTAATTTTGGTAGTCATTTATTATCACAAGTTATTATTACTAGTAACGAGTGATTTTATTGTATCTAATAACAATAAGACTATGGCGCTAAGAGATAATGCTAATGTCGCGCACAGTATACAAATATACAATTGATGAACACAAATTAGACACAGGCTGAGAGCAATATTTTGTGATTCTTACGACGTATTGTTCTGTTTGAAAATCAAACCTATGATAAGTAACATGGTCATAGCTACTATGTGAAGTGTTTTTTTGCATGCTATGGTGCGGACGCACGTCGTCTGTCCTTGTCCCGTCCAGGGTGACGGAAGAGCAGCGCGCCTTCCCCTTCGCCCTTGGGCCAACTATTGGTTTCGAATCCTCGACTTCCGTGGCACTACGTCAACTGTGCAATTATTTTCTTATGTATTTATCATTTGGCAGTACCTAAGTCCAGTCGTCATCAGTGGCGGCTGGTGGGTCATCAAAGTGGTGGTGCACTTTACTTCCTCACTAAGTATTAAGATCAGAAATTGCAATGGAACAACAACTTAGAAAAAAAAAATTTTTATTATTTTTGAACGCATTACATTTTGTAGGTGTACCCTACTTGCGAAGAAAAATAGGTATGTTGTTTGTTTTTCACACTTCAAAAAATATTTATAAAAGAGGGCCTTGGCGGTCCCGCCAATTTATATCAACTTTATTTTAAAAGTTTTGTTATTGTCTTTAATATAGTCTATATTTATGTTCATTTTCACCCACTGTATACGCAGTATAAAATAGAACTAAGACCAAAATAAAAAACAATTAATGTAAACAAACCATATTTAACTCGTCACAGATACATCGAAACTATATGTACTTACTGTACTTAACGAGACATCATCGGCGAATTTCTCGTAAATCGAGTTCTCTCGGCAACGTTCGGTTCGCCCGTGCGCCGTACGGGAACAGACTCATTTTTCAGTATATTTCTATGAACTATCTTGTCTCACGCGCCAGGCGTTTTAACTCATATCTAATATGGGCAGTCCCCGTGCGCTCGCCTCAACGCACGAGATTTTTTTTACAAGGAATATAAGTTTTAATAGTTTAGTAATGCGCTTATATTGTTTCGTCATAATTTGAAATTTTATTTGTTATATGGTTTTTATGTTCAAAGAATAAATATTAATGGTAATTTAAAAATAAAGATGAAGTTAAATTTTGTAGTTTTTAAATATTTTGATTTGGTGGTTCAGCGCACGAACGCACTTAAGGTACAGCCGCCACTGGTCGTCATACAAATTAGTGTCGATGTCAAAGATATTTTTAGGTATTTTACGCCATGATTTTTGATGTTTACGCGAGCACTACACATTGTGATTAAAACTACTTAACTATTGGCGCGTTATCGAATAATGAGGAGAGTAATTTTGTAAATAAAACTACTTTTACGGATTATATCGCGTTTGTATTTGATTTATGATTGCCCGACGTTTCGAACACTTTGCAGCATTCATGGTCACGGGCGGACTAAGGTGTCTCACGTCCAACAAGTAATCGTTATTACAGACATTCACAATTATCTACCCGATACAGAAAATAGTTATAAATTTATTAAATTGTTACCCACATTTTAGTACAAATTTATTGCCAGTGTAAGAAGAAAATGAATCTATATGAAAAAATTATATTGTTTATGGTTAGTAATTATTAATTATTAAATTTGTAGCAATTATTATTACAATTTGTTGATTTAAAACTAACAAAACTAATATACTACCACCGGATCGGAACGCGGCCACACTGAGAAAGATCCGGCAAGAAAACTCAGGGGACATGATGCTAAATTAATATTGATTTTTAATTTTAGATGCGGCTTACTAAAAGATTTTTGATTTATATATTTGAGTAATTTTTTTATGATGCGCGCTCACACCTACACAAATTTCAACTAAATAATGCGTTATAATAAAACTTTCAATGTATTAAACACTTTGTTTTATTAGTGTGGTTTTTTTCTACAAACGTAGGATAACGCGAAGGATAAAAATTTTATAAAGATTTTTATCTTGTTACGCCAAAGAAGTTTAACTTCTTACGTGCGTATATAAGTACACAATTTTGTTAATATAATTTTCTTTTAAAGAAACAATACGTGTTCAAAGTTTTTTAAATAATTATATTTAACGATTTCTGATGTCTACGCGAGTATTACACATTATAAATAAAACTATTTTTACCCATTTTATCGCGTTTGTATTTGATTTTTGATTGTATTTGTTCATAGGTTTAGTTTGATTGATACCTAACTTTGTTTAGTAAAACCTAATTCAAAGAACAATTTTAATTATTATTGTTTGATTAAAAACAAATAACGTGAGCACGTTTAATAGATAACAAGGCGTGAGAATAGCTATTTATCAGAATAAAATTTTATATTTTGCATTAATTTGTAGTGCAAGAAGATAGATAGGCATTTAGATGAATGCCACGAATTCTCTATTAATTAGGTCTATCTAATTATGCCATGGTATCTACTCTGCGTTTATTATTTTTTTTACAATATTGTATTATTTCATATTGTCTTGAAAATATGACCCATCTTAAACAGAATACAAGATTGTGTTGGCATTTTACGAAAAGTGTTTCATTAACGGATTTTGTTCTCATGTGTTTCTGATCTAGTATTTTCAATAGATTTATTTTTCAATCATTAGAATAGTCACTGTCAATTAAGCATTTCAATAAGTCAACCTGAGACTTTTGACTAAAATATCAAAATTTTATGTAGCGCTATTAAATCCTATTTATTATTTTAGTGTTTCGCAGTGTTATAGTAAATAATTTAGCTAATATTTTATGCAATATAATGCAAAGAAAATGCCGAGATGAATATTATTTAATTGTGAATTACGTACATTTTCGTGTTTTATCAAAATTCTCAGAGGAATCATTGATTTGGTTATAAACTTCCAATCAATTGTAATAGCTATGACTTAATTGAAGAGACTAAAGATGTGTAAAAACTAAGAAAGTTATAACTCAACACTGGCACCGATAGCTTATCTTTATAACTTATTGCCAATATAAAAGAAGAAGAAGAAGCAATCAACTTGATAAAGACTATATTTGAACATTGTGAAATTATACGTAAACCTTTTGTCCGCCACTTCGTTCGCGTAGAAATCACATGCAACGTTCAATAACATTTAACTATTTGTGTTGTAAAAACAATGCACGTAATTATGTGATATAGAAATATCACATACATAATCGCATTGTTTTTTATAATAACCCAGCGTGACGAATAATTGTTAATGAAATCGTAGTAAATAAAACGTCGTAATTGATTCCTTTAGACATGCCTAATACCTATACTAGAAATGGACAAATAAAATACCTCTTATCAGGTTAAAACGGATGCCGATAAAATAAATGCTACTTATGAATGCGTAGAGGTTTCGGTGGTCGGATATACTTATTATTACCTAATAATGCCGTAACAGTTAAATTAATTTTGATACTTTAAATTAAAATTGTTTCGTTCATGTTTGTTTAAGCTACAAACATAACACACGTCGATGAACGAATGCGACTTACACATTTGGTACGCAATGTGTCTACTTTTGAGCTGATTCTAAAATTGATCACTAAGTGTATATATATATCTTATGTATCCATCCATCTGGGTGTCGTAAAAGCTGACTAAGGGATATAATATGTATATAACATATCGATGCTTGCATCGGAAAGAGAAGGAAAACTGGAATTGAAACCCTAGGAATACCAAGACGTCTAACCAGCGTGGTAGTAGGTCAATTTCCTTCCCATGATGGAGGAGGCCCAAAGCCAACAGTGTAGGTATATGGCCTAAAATTATGAAGATGATGGATTTATATCTTTTTCGTGTGGTGACGGAGTTCGAATACAATTCACCACTCTATATCTTGCCCGTGGGTGATGTAAAAGATGTAAAAGATGACTAAAGGATACATTGTGGAGATAATATCTACGTAAGAGATAGGAAACTAAAAATAATACTAGCGTGGTATAGTATCGGCCGGAAGTCCCCCGTGGGACCTAGAGGCGGAGATGCTCGCCGACATTTATCGGCGGGTGTCGGAGACGCGCGCCCGCGGCGCCATGGTCTCCACCAAAGAGATCACCGCCTGGCGGGTCAACGCCCGCCGAGAAGTCATTGCCCATTGGGCAGTCCCGCTGGAGAGTCCTCGGTACGGTGTCAGGACCGTCGAGGCCCTCCGGCCGGTGCTGATGGAATGGTTGGAGCGGACGCACGGGGTGCTTTCCTTCCGACTGGTGCAGGTGCTGACGGGGCACAGTTGCTTCGGGAAGTACCTGCACAAGATTGTCAGGAGGGAGAGCACACCGTCCTGCCACCACTGCAGTTGCGACGAGGACACGGCGCAGCACACGCTCGAGGAGTGTGCTGCATGGGAGGGGGATCGCCGTGAACTCGTCGCAATTATCGGTGCCGACCTGGCGCTGCCGACCATCGCCAGGGAGATGCTCGTCAGCGTCAGGAACTGGGACGCGGTCGCCGCCTTCTGTGAGGCCGTAATCTCACGGAAGGAGGCGGCGGATCGTGTGCGTGTAGAGCTCCTATTCGGCGACACGTTCCGCCGCCGGCGACTCGGGCGGCGCAGGCGCGATTATCTGCGCCTAATGCCGCCCTAGCCGAGGCCGCGGGTGATCGGACCGGGGAATTGTCCGTCACCCACAGAGAGGCTGACCGCGCGACGGCGAGCGACGTGCCAGGACGTCGAGAGGTGAGGTTACCCGAAAGGGTATTCCGTCAGGCCGACCACTGACGACAAGTCACATCTGCTCCGGTGGTCGGCCCAACAACGAGGTGACGTGGGTACGGATGGGTTATGGGCCCGCGCGCCATTCTTTCATCGCCCCGGATGGACTGGACCGCGCGTGCGCTTACCAATTTCCCTCCTATTGTGGAAGAGGCTCGAGCCCAGTTATGGAACGTATATGAGTCGAAACGAAGTAAATATATTATACTAGCAACAATTCAGTCGTCTTATCCTCGTAGTTCCCGTTCCCGTGGAAATACCGCAGTAAAATATAGTCTGTGTTACTCTCTGATATTATAGCTTTCCATTGATGAAAGAATTTTTGAAATCGGTTCGGTGGTTTAGGCGTGCAAGCGTAACAAACAAAACTTTCACATTTATAATAATAGTAAGGATAAGATTTCAATATTATAGCAAGATCATTCAGCGTGCTATAGCGGGAGCTGTAGATACTCCTTAGTCTACGTGATTAAAGCCTGAATACAGAAATTTATAAAATATAGGGTATAATCGACGTAGCGCAAAAAATTAACAGGTTAAACTTGTAATGAGTATCGCTCGTTGAAATGGCCAGCGCTGGTGACCACGAATCCGATGACGCATCTTAGGACTACTCCGCAAGTAGACTAATTACACTCAAAAGTCGAAGGGAATCATTGTAGTATCATCATCGCGGTAGTTATCTCATGGGTAGGCATGGGCCTCCAACAATGAAAATTTACGATCTGATGTACATATGTATGGATTATTCAAGAACTGTTTCTTTCAACTTACTGCAGAGTTGACTTAGTGGTTAAGATACTGGCTTATCATGCCAAAATTATAAGTTCGATTTCCACAAATTGTTATTCTGAGTCTGAGTGTAATTTTTAACACGCTTTTATTAGCTTCACCTGTATGTTTGTTTGTAACGTCCACCTTTGAGCTCGATTTTGCCCTACTTTGAACGATCGGATTTTCTTTAAACTTTGCACACCTGTCAAAGACCGATGACAATGCAATAATCCACTTCTTTTTTTTTTTGGGCATGTGTTACGGTCGACGCACTGCTCGCCCGCTCCTTCCGGGGCGACAGAGGTACGTAAGCGAAGCGTGTTTTTTTTTTAGTTTTTGAAACTATATTTATTATCCGTTAAATTAATGGCGGCAACTGGGGCAGCGTAGGCGCGAATACCTGCGCCTCATGCCGCCCTAGCCGAGGCCGCGGGTGACGTAACCGGGGATTAGTCCATCACCCGCCGAGAGGCCGACCGCGTGAGGAAAGACCGACGTCCTCCCCGAGAGGGGGGCGTCGGTCAATGGAAGGGTACCCCACGTAGGGCATATTCCATCGGGCCGACCACTGATGACAAGTAACCCTGCTCCGATGGTCGGCCCAACGACGAAGGCGACGTGCATCGTGGGTGGGTTGCGTGTTTACGCTCCTCTGTCGCCCCGGACGGAGTGGTGCGAGGAGCGCGCCGACCGCAACCCACCCCAAAAAAAAAAATCCGTTAAATTAATGTTTGTTTAAGTGCCTCACAATACAAACATTATTTCCGTAAGTTATTGTCTTTTAAAAAAGTTCGATTATCTTGGTTTACTGGCTTTAGAAGCTGTAATAAATCTAAAAATAATATGACTCAATATAGTTACTTAATAACTATTTATAGTAAGACTATTGACTTAATATAACAACACTTAAATAGATATGTTTCATGTTAAGTGGCTTTATAATATAAAATTAACTCCTTTGAGGACTTATTGATAATAAAAATTACTTACATATTATATAATCCGGTAAATGTAATAGACGTTATCTTGTCTTCGTTTAGAAAAAAAAATGGACGTCTCATTTTCAATTTTTATTAAATTCTCACAGCTTTATTTATGCACAATCTCTTCTTCTGTATGTAGATATAAATTTATGAATTAATTTTTATATTACTCCAAACTTGATAAACTTTGCATTATTTTTTTTTTTTTTTTTTTTTTGCCGACGGTGGCAAACGAGCAAACAGTACACCTGATGGTAAGTGTTGCTGCCGCTCATGGACCTTTACAAGGCCGCTGCCTACCGCGAAAAAATGAAGGGAGTGTGAATGCGTGAATTGAGGCTTGGTGATACCCAGGGCACCACCAAAACCCTCCACACGCAAACACCCTCAGAAAGTTGGGCTGCCGGCTCTCTCGCTCGCCGAACGAAGCGCAGTAACAAATTGCTACTACTCGGACGTCGATTTTCTGCGAGAGCGTGGTACTGCCCCGGACGGACCGGCCCGCGGCTGTAGACAGATAACTGTCGACAGTGTGGTCCTACCACTCTTTGAATTATTGAAACATTATAGAATTAACTACAGTTTTTTTTGTTTATTTTAATTATTAAAATCGTATAGGCATTATAATTATTGGGGCGACGCAGACGTGATAACCTGCGCGTCATGCCGCCCTAGTCAAGGCCGCGGGTGACGTGACCGGGGAGTTGTCCGTCACCCGCCGAGAGGCCGACCGCGAGAGGAAAGACCGACGTCCTCCCCGAGGGGGTGTCATCGGTCGATGAGAGGATACCCCAAATAGGGGGTATTCCGTCGGGCCGACCACTGACGACAAGTAACCCTGCTCCGGTGGTCGGCCCAACGACGAAGGCGACGGTCTTTGTCGTTGGTGTTCAGGTGGGTTGCGGGTATGCGTGCTTACACCCCTCTGTCGCCCCGGACGGAGTTGTGCGAGGAGTGCGCCATCCACAGCCCACCCCAAAAAAAAAGCCATTATAATTATAAGGAAATAAATTTGCGTGTTTCTCATATACACGAATAAATAAAAATGTTTAAAACCCTGTTTTAATTTGTTCAATGAGTGATTTTATTCTCGACAAAACAACTGTTTTAATAGTAGATATGTGAACGCTGCTGTTTATATGAAAAGACGAAACCCTCACGACCCAATAAATTAATTACTCCTTAGCAAAGAGAGTAAAAATAAAATAATAATAATCATCATCATCATCATTTCAGCTCATACACGTCCCACTATTGGGCTCGAGACTCCTCCATAACAGGAGGGAAATTGACCTACTATACCATGCTGGTCAAACAGGTTAGTATAGGGTTTTATTTGCAGTTTTCCTTCTCTTTCACAGATGTTATATACGTATTATATGCTTTAGTCATTTTTTACGGCATCCACGGGAGGATGAAAATGAAAATAAGGAGTGGTGGAATACATTCTTACTTCGTCACCGTATGGGATACTGCCTAATAACAATTCTTATTGGTAATTTAATGATTTTTAGATCGCAATAAATATCATAATTTTAATCCGATTTAGTGTATTCTTATTTTTTTCTGAAATAATTGCAAAAATAAAACATCAAAAACTTAAGAACGATGAACGATATTATATGGATGTATACCTTTTTATATTTTAAAATATTTTATTCATATATCGTGGATTTCAATTGTATATCTTATATCTTTAAACGAGCAATTCTTGTATATATATTCAGGATCTCGGAAACGGCTCCAACGATTTTGATGATATTTGGCATACTAGAGGCCAAAAAATCGATCTAGCTATGTTTTATTTATAGAAAATGTTGTTTTGTCGGTGTTTTTAGCTAATCAATACAATGACATAAAATGTCAATAGAATATGGATTCAAATTTCACCGTTAACGTCAAAGAGTGGCGATAGCTCAGTTGGGAAGTTGTACAGTACAGTAAGTTACCCAGTTTTTTTTTTGTTTTGTTGTGGCATTTAAACAGCGTGAGATCGAATCACGATGTTATTATTATACTCTTTTTGTAATTTTTGATATTTTTTTCATTATTTAATATTTATTTTTTATTAATATAAATCTAAATAAATTCAACAAAAATACAACAAAAATATACCGAGCGAAGCTCGGTCAACCAGATATTTTTATTTTATAAAAGTAGGCTCAGTTTTTTTTTGTTTACACTATGGCAATTGTGTGACATTATAGTACGCACTATTCTCCACCGGTGACAGATTTTATGTGGGACTAGAAAACTATTTGCATGATTGAAATATCCATTAAAACCAGAGACAGCGCTCCCTTCCACGCTTTTACGGGGCGCCGAAAAAATTGTCTGATGGTATTCAATCCCCGACACCCCAAAGACTTAACTGCTCCACGTAACATCAACTATCTGCGAGTAAAAGCTTCCTCAAAATTCATCCAGCCGTTGCAGAGATTAGTCGAAACAAATACAGTAAAACCCGTTTAAGAGGATTTCGCAGGGACCCGACCAAAATCGTGTCTTAGGCGGGAAAGCGTATTGCGCGGGAAAAGGAAAAAACGTGGCATTATTATTTATTATATTCTATTATTATTTTGAATACCTACGTATTGAATTTAACATTTAAAAATTACCTAAATAAAATGTTGTTTATTTTCTTTATTTAATATAGGTACTTACTACTAGATACATTTTTAAATATTAAAAAAATTTAAAAAAATGTTTTTCATTATTACGTTACTTAAAGTAATCACTTATTTTAGTTTGACAAAAAGATTTTGAGGCATTAGCAATTACAAGATTTTCAACGTAAGTTAATTTTCGCAGTGCGTCTTCGCTTGATTCAAAGAAGTTACATAACATCTTAAATCATTAACTGCTGATAATGCCTGGGCGTGTGACAAAATCGGAGTTGACTCAGCTAATTCTTGGTCATTATCACTTAGGGTCGCTCGACAGTCGTCACTTCGTCAGCCGCTGCCGCAAGTTATGCCGCGATATGTGTATTTGAGCGGCACGTCTTGGCGTATTAAACGGGATGACGATCGTATTAAACGTTAATAAATGTATAAAAGCATGTCTCAAGTTGCTGGAACTGACGCAAAATGGCGTATTATGCGGGAAATCGTATTAAACGTGATCGTATTAAACGGGTTCTTCCGTTATTCAAACAAATGGCTAGGAAACTTTTAAATATTATTGTATTTTTTTTATGCGTGTGGTGAGGGACTAAGAATACCGTTCAACACTCCCTTTCTTAACAGTGGGTATCGCAAAATACCAGTAAGCAAATATAATATGCAGATATCAGCTATGTGAGAGAAGCAAGCTCGAAATAAAATCCTATAGCAACACGTCTCACCAGCGGTGATTAGTAGGTCAATTACCCTCCTATTGAGGCTCGAATCCAACAGTGGGATAGATATGAGACGAAGATGACCGTATAAATTGTTATATGTATGTAGTAAAAAAATATAATTTTAACATTAAATATAATGCTGCGTGGCCGACTTAATATTCCACAGTAAAAAACTCATCCTAATCATTTCTGGTCCCACTTTTAAGCTCGTGCCTCTGCCATAATATAAGAGATATTGACCTACTATACAACACTGGTCAGAACTGTTGGCATAGAGTATCATTTCAAGTTTCCTTCTTCTTTTCTTCTTTTGTAAGGGCAATATGAGATACTGGTGCCAGTGTCAAGTTACATTATCTATTGTTCACGTCAAAGACTATGTTTGTATTTTAGTCCGTCTTTACCATTAATTGGGTGCTGACAATCAAATCAGATTTCTCTGGAAACTTTGACAGAATATAAAGATACACGCATTTCACTATTATATCATATTCACTACATTTCAACATTTTATGTGCATTATATTACATAAAATATCTACAAAATTATTCAATATATTCAATATATCATTATAAAATAGTGAATAAAATTTAAAAGCGCTATTTATTAGTGTAGTTATTTAAAAGTGCTATTTTCAAATTCCCATCAAAAGTCCAAGATTGCCTTCTCTTGCATAAATTTCCTCACATTTAATTCCTTAGTCGTCTTTTGCGACACCCACGGATAGGAGGGAGATGAATTGTATTCTTACCCCTTGGCATCGGAGCAATATAACCATTCTTTCATCTGTTCTTCCACTATAGGTATCATTGTAGATACATATCGTAAAATTTTTAGAAATATTTTTATGACCAGCCACTCGCCTGAAGTCAATCCTCTTTGGCAAATTAATAGTTAATCAAACGGCATGAGAGAATGTCTTAGTCGTCTTTTACGACACCTACGAGCAATTTAAGGGTTCTAGTAGTATTCGTAGCCGCCACCAAATACCTAGCTAACTTGGACTAAATTTATTTCAGTTAAATAATGTGTGGTGACGGAGTAAGAATACAATTCACTACCACCTATTTTGTCCGTGGATATCGTAAAAGACAACTAAATATAGATAACATCGATGCAAGAGAAGGAAACTAGAAATAAAGCCCTATGCCAACACTAAAGGGCGTGGACTAGTAGGTCAATTTCCCTCCCAATTGTGGAGCAGGCCTGAGCCCAATAGTGGGACGTATATCGACTGTGACAAATAAAATTATTAAATTATCTTCATAAATGACTATAGGTAGGTATATGGTAATAGAATTGTATTTTAAAGGCATGGTTTTAGTGTGCCTCCGAAAATATTTCACATATCTATAGAAGCGACTGTAAATTTTGAATTAAATTGTGACACAGTATTTCTGAAACTGCCGTCATAACATCATGAAATAGGTCATATGACAGCTAAATACTTACAGTAGAATTATAGAGTCGCGTGGATAAACGGTGATACGGTTGCGATGACGCCTCGTCGTGATGATTTTCACAGTGTGTGTACACGAAATCCGATGATATCCGTCATAATCTGGTACAAGCCGCGGGATTACGCGCGTCCACAGCCGTCACCCACTAACGTAAACACAGAGAACAAACCGTATACGATTCCGATACCGATAAATCAAAGCGCACGATCGCGGCGACGTCGCTTATCCGCTAAATCCTGTCGGGATCGCGTAAAAAATACTAGTATTAAAAACAGTCTTAAGTGGGCTTACGTACGCGGCGCGGTGCGGCCCGCGCTGGCTCTAATCTCGGCCACTTCCCGGAGCAATTTGAACCTAACTCCACCACTCTATACATCATCCAGCGACCGCCCGCCCACTGCGCCGGCCCGCTAAACCCGACAGCGCGTACTCGTCTCGCTCATACGCACTTAAATCACATATATCTATCTCCCTCCGCCTGAAATCTCGCCACACGGAAAATTCAGTACGTGGCGTAGGAGTGCGCGGGGAGGGATCGCAGTCAGCTGGCCGAACTTGTGCGAATAAAATCGACTTTTTATCGGCTCGATGACGCCTTGTGACGTCACTGTTTACTTCTCTCCGTCAAGTGTGGACACTAGATCATCGACGGACTTCGGTGACGTGCTACCATTAAGATTTATTCACGTTAGAATATTATTGAATTCAATCCAGTTTTAGTTTGAAATTCTTTTTATTATCATTTTATTCAGACATTTAACTATGTTTATTTATTTTATTATCTGCGTATAGTAATTTATAAAGATTAGCTTTTCATTCCGTATATGATAAAATCGGTTCATCATGTGTGTTTAATAAATTGTATTATAAAAACTCGTTTAAACAGTGCAATATGTTTTCCTTATAGCATAAAATAATTGCAGTTTAAATCGCGGCGTGCACCAGAGCGGGTCGCAATAAATCGCGTGGCTGCGCCTCTCTACGTAAACAGATCGCGCGCATTAACCGCGCGTCGGCGTACATAAAGAGAGCGGTATAAATATAAAGTTCCCACTCGCCGCCACGCAAACTTAGCTAAACAACGCCATAATTGCCTTCATTACTTAAATTACTGAAATTATTTATTCAAAAAGCTGGCAACATTTAGCTGCGTGTGACTCCACCCACTATATTTAAGATTACCAATGGGTGTGCGTGATATATTTAGGGGCGGGGCTTGCGGCAATATGGCGGCAACCTTCTCGTAGCGCTCGCTCGTGTACGCTCTGAGCGGGTTGTACTTGCTGTTTCAGTCTGTTTTCACGCGTCGACTTTCACGTGTTTTCGAGTGGTTAATTAATTTGGCATTGTTAATGAGTGCGACCGTAGCAGGCAGTGATGCGTAGCGGTGGTTACGCATGCTCTACGAAGGTGCTACGCGGTTCCGAAAACAACGGCCGTCGCGTTTCTGCCGACGGCATTGTTCCGACGGATATGATAATTAAAACAATAATAATGTTTAAAGAACTTCTCTATTACGGTCAATTATATAGCTATTAATTAATTAAAATATCAGTAAATACATTTTATAACATGTAAGAGATCTTTAGCAATTATGTATTGTTCAATAATTTAAATAATTAATTTTAGAAAATCGTATCTAGTTTAAAATGTTTAATGCAGTTCAGAAACATTTACTCAAGAATCACATATATAATTTTAATTAATATACGTTAATAGTCCTAACAAATATTTAATAAAAACAAATTCCGCCATTGACTTTCTTACGTTTGTAAAAACAATAAAATGAAAAATCTTGAAAATGAGAAATCAATTTTAACTACGAATTATGTAAGAAACTGGATAAAAATCAACATCACAACAAAGAAGATATTTAATATTTACATTATAACATTTCGTTTAGTTAGTTTCGTACGTCTTTGTATATTCTTATTAGCTAGTACCTACCATAATAGGTATCTACAAGCTAATAAGAATTATCTTGCCTTTTATTAATTATTCACAGTTAATACGATTGTAAACTAATGGATATCTAAACAAGTCAAAGGTTATTAATATTATATTATAGGAAGGAGAATTAATAATGGGGTTTTTTTACGGTCCTGGGCGATAGAGGGGCGTAAGCACGCACACCCGTAACCCACCCATATAGCACATCACCTTCGTCGTTGGACCGACCACCGGTGCAGAGTACCTTGACTTCAGTGGTCGACCCGACGGAATATACCCCGAATAATGGGTGATGGCGAATACAAATACTACCAACCCTTGCATTGCACGTGGGTGTTATAAAAACGACTAAGAGTTTTACATCGAAATGGGCCATTTATCTAATGGAATCTGATCCACAGTTACATTCTCAAAGATAGCTGACGTTAGGCAGACGGCTGATCATAAAACTGTTGCCAATAACTTTTGCAGTATCAATGGAAGAGGAGTAGTTACATATCGCGTCGACCGCAAGTGATTGGCAAGAGAAAGATGGTGATGACGAGGCAGAAGAATTAACTATAATTGAAATATCCATTTAAATTCCTGTGGTGATGAATTCAGAATAAAATGTGTTACCGTATGAAGATAATTACACTGCAAGAAAAGAATAACTCGAAATGCTTTTTACTTCAGACCAGTAAAAAAACTAATAATTTCTAATGTTTACACGAATATTACACATCTAAAATAAAACTATTTTTACGATTTTACTTCCCACCTAAACACTGAAAGTGTTTAAAATATTAAAATGCGTAAAAATTGTTTTATTTCAAACTAGCAACCCGCCCTTGCTTCGCTTCGGTTTCAGTCGCCTTACCCGCGGCGTAGTTCCCGTTCCTATGGGAATACCGGGATAAAATATAGCCTATGTTACTCCCTGATATTATAGCTTTCCATTGGTGGAAGAATTTTTGAAATCGGTTCCGTGGTTTAAGCGTGAAAGCGTAACAAACAAACAAACATCCTTACTTTCGCATTTGTACCTAATATTAGTAAGGATTTCTAATAAAAACTATTATATTGACTATTAAATTTCAAATCAAACCTCATGGCAACCTGTCTGTCAATGTGTTATAGTCGTTCGATTGCTCTACCATAGCAATGAAAGCTTGTTTACAACAATCTATACCTTCTTCTAAAAGAAGAAACTTATAGTGGTAACCTGTTGACAGTTGTCTGCAGCCGCGGGCCGGTCCGTCCGGGGTAATACCACACTCTCGCAGAAAATCGACGTCCGATTAGTACCAATTTATTACTGCGTTTAGTTCGGTGAGCGAGAGAGCCGGAAGCCCAACTTTCTGAGGGTGTTTGCGTGTGGTGAATCTCATTACACGTATTCACACTCCCTTTACTTTCTTCACGATACGCAGCGGCCTTCCAAAGGTCCATGAGCGGCAGCAACATTTACCATTAGATGCACTGTTTGCTAGTTTGCCACCATGTACAATAAAACAAAAAAGCCTTTTTTGTGGTGCTCTAAACACACCCAATCTGTCCGAGGCGATGGATGAACGGCGTGCGGCCCCATAAACTGCGAGGGAATATAGATTCCCTCCACATGGTCATTGTGCTGAACACTGTTACTGATTCCTTTTGTGACCGGCTCAGCGGATTACCCTTTCGGGTACTGTTTCCTTCTACGCCCCGGCAACAAAGTAGTGTTGTTGGGGTTGCCCTCACGGAATCGGGCTTTCTGCGGCTGGCGGACTAATTCCCGTTCAATGCACCCATGACCTCAAACGAGACCCTACTTAAACATTTTGTGAATGAACACAACATTTAAATTATATATTAATATTTAAATCATCATCATCGCAGCCCACATACGTCCCACTGTTGGGCTCGGGCCTCCTCCGGAATGGAAGGGAATTTAACCTACTATACCGTGCTGGTCAGACATGTTGGTATAGGGTTTCATTTCGTGTTTTCCTTCTCTTGCACAGATCTTATGTTCATATTATATCCCTGAGTCGTTTTATGACATCCACGGGCAAGATAGAGTGACTTGTATTCTTAATCCGTTAACACACGACAATATTTATATATATGAACATAATATCATTATAAACTAATTTGTGAAACGGAAAAAATATCACCATATGCTGTATTTGAATCCTTGAAAAAGCAGTTAGAACGGATTTCCAATAGATATGGGTGCATGTGACGTATTGAGAATGCAATTCCCGCCCTTTACATTCTCGTAAAGGTCTTTAAAACTTACTACTAAAGTACTATCTGAATGCATAGACGCGCTATCCTAAAACACTAATAACTGTAATTCTTAACCCACTTTATAGTAAGTACTACGGTATTATACACTCGTGGAGACATTCACGTCGATAAATTGATGGATGGATATGGCTTGAATTTACTAGTGCAGGTATTGACGGGGCACGGGTGCTTCGCCAAGTACCTGCACAAGGTTGTTAGGAGGGAGAGTACACCGTCCTGCCACCACTGCGATTGCGACGAGGACACGGTGCGGCATACGCTCGAGGCCTGCGCCGCTTGGGCAGAGCAGCGCCGTGAACTCGTCGCAATCATCGGTACCGACTATCGCCAGGATGATGGTTGGCAGCGTCAGGAAATGGGACGCGGTCGCAGCCTTCTGCGAGACAGTGATCTCGCAGAAGGAGGCGGCGGATCGCCTGCGCGAGGAGCGCAGCCTCGATGAGACGATCCGCCGCCGGCGACTGGGGCGGCGTAGGCGTGAGTATTTGCGCCTCATGCCGCCCTAGCCGAGGCCGCAGGTAACGTGACCAGGGATTAGTCCGTCACCCGCTGAGAAGCCGACCGCGTGAGGAAAGACCGACGTTCTCCCCGAGGGGGGGGATGTCGGTCGATGGGAGGATACCCCAAGTAAGGGGTATTCCGTTGGGCCGGCCACTGATGACAAGTAACCCTGCTCCGGTGGTCGGCCCAACGACGAAGGTGACGTCCATCGTGGGTGGGTTGTGGGTGTGCGTGCTTACGCCTTTCTGTCGCCCCGGACGGAGTAGTGCGAGGAGCGCGCCGACCACAACCCACCCCTAAAAAAAAAAAAAAAAGTGGCTTGAATTTCTTCGTAGTGGTCATCTTTCTATTCACAAGTGTGCTCTTTTTTTAGCAGGCTATGGTGTGACCGCACGTCGTCCGTTCCGTCTGGGGTGAAGAAAGGGTGGCGCGCGGCGTCATAACCCATCATATTTCCTCAACTTCACCATTGGGTTTCCATCGCTGGTATTTACGTCCATGACAGCCCAACGACCCTCTCGAAGCGTCGCCATAATTTCTTCATTATAACAAGGACAGTTGGCATTCGCCTTTTTTTGGGGGGGCAGACTATGATGTAGTCACACCCCACCCGATCTCTCTGTACCTACATGTACTTCTCTATCACCATGTGGGCACCAGTATCCAGCCATCGGTATAGATCGGCCTATTGTTATTTATGTAGGTATAAGACCCAAAAAGAAATCCATGTGGTGACGGGGTAAGAATACAATAAGAGTAAGAATTCAATTCACCACCCCCCTTTCTCTTCTTCTTGTAAAAGACGACTTAAGGGTATAATTTGCATATAACATATACACAAAAAAGAAAACTCGATACAAAACTCTATGCCAACACTTCTCACCAGCGTCCCGTATAGTAAAACATGTTCCTTCCCTTAGTGGAGGAGGCCCGAGTTCAACAGTGAAACGTTTATAGGCTGAGATGCTGATATAAAATATGTATGTAGACTTCAATGGAGGCCTATGACGTTAACCAAACAGATTTAATCTATACAAATAAAAAAAATTTAAGTGTCTCTGTAAATACTGGCCTTTTGTCATGCTCTCGTGGTTATTTATCCGACACCTATGCCTAAAATACAGTTTAAATAATTCTTGTCTGTCTGAAATAATATTCAAAACGGCTGTATCGATTTTGATAATATTTTATTACCAGGTAGCTGTCTATATAAGAAGTAACTTAGACTAGACTATTTTATCCCGGTATTCCCACGGCAACGGGCACTATGCGGAAAGGGTGATTGAAACTGAAGCGAATTGAAGCCGGGTTGCTAGTTTAAAATAATTTTCATGCATTGCTGACATCTGCAGTTTCTTTTCTTGTGAATATATTACCCGCTTGAAGGAATTCCATACACAAATCAGCCTTTTGACTTCTATTGGTGGACCAGGTAAGAAAAATAATCGCTACGGATGGCTGATAGATTGGCGATCGTAGTTCATATACCTAATAATCTTCCCCGAAGGGTACGTCTGGTTATTTTACTGAAGATCTCTTAGTATGAAATGGTTAAACATCCTATTCTCAACCAGTCACACGGGGAGAGCTATTGATAATCCTACTTAATGCGAATATGAATTTGTTTGTCACGCTTTCACACCTAAACCACTGAACCGATTCCGTGGCTATATTCTACACTCGTATTTCCAGGGAACAGGTACCACGTTGATGAAAGCGCGAGAATTTGACTGATTTTAGAATTATTTACGAAAAAAGTTACAGATAGAAAGTTTACAATATCAGAAAGTCACATAGTAGGTTATATTTTATCACCGTATTCCCACGAGAACGGGAATAACGTGGATCAATCGCAGGAATTTGCTAGTACATTATATTCTTATAAAGATGTCAGTGATGAAGGAGGCGGCGGGTCGCGAGCGCGAGGAGCACAGCCTCGATGATGCGACCCACCGCCGGTGACTGGGGCGGCGTAGGCGGGTGTACCTGCGTGCAATGCCGCCTTAACCGAGGCCGCGGGTGACGTGACCGGAGATTAGTCCATCACCAGCCGAGAAGACGTCCTCCCCGAGGGGGGTTGCGTGCTTAAGCCCCTCCATCGCCCCGGACGGAGTGGTGCGGAGGCGCGTCGACCGCAGCCTACCCCAAAAAAAAAAAAGTTATTTAGTTACTAGATTGCATACAGGTGTTAACTAAGAATATCTAAATAGTGTTTTAATGTATCTAGCCGTTACCCACAATTTTAAAATTCAAGTTGAATATGTTTTGCATAATAAAGTTTAACAAGCCACATAATCACCATAAAACAAGCGATATCAGTCGCTGTGGTCGAAACTGAGTGAGTGAACAATAGAATTATAATGATGTTAATAAAGATACTATTTAGTTTAGTTAATTAAGGTATTCCGTGTGGTAACGGTGTAAGAATACAATTCACCACCCTATTTTGCCCTTGGGTGTCGTAAAAGACGACTAAGGGATATAATATGCATATAACATCTAGGAAAATTCAAAATAAAACCCTATACCAACCTGTCTGACCAGCATAGTATAGTAAGGTCAATTTCCCTCCTATTGTGGAATCTGAAATCCGAATACACGGCGCTTTGATTTCCCAATTCAGTTTTAAGTTATCCAGTAATTAGTTTTTTATTTAAATCTTATTAAATTACAAATTATGGTTGTTTTACCCGCGTAGTTGCCGTTTCCGTGGAAATACTGCGATAAAATATAGTCTATGTTACCCGCTGTTAACGATTCCATTGATGCAACAATTTTTAAAATCGGTCAAATGGTCGCGGTTTAACTCGCGTAGTTCCTGCAGGTTTATTATGTGTGAAAACGTAACAAATAAACTCACATTCGCATTTATATTATTAGTTAAGATTATAGCTTGTTTGAATGGCGAGGAAATATATCGTAACGAAACACGAGGGCCTAAAAGACTCAATTTTTTTTTTGTATTCTTTTCAGTCACAGATATGCTTACAGTCCGCTTGATGAAAAGTATTAATTGACGCTCAGGGATCTCCACTAGGAACACAGACTAGTTACTATCTACTGTAAATTTCATAATTAAAGAAAATGTAATAAGGCCAGGAAATGAAGCTCCCACTCACTCGAATGCTAATATAAATTGGCACTACTCATTCACAGATTTTTTTTGCGAGCATGACGCAGTGTAGAACTCCCCCCACTAGGTGGACCGACGACCTGGTGAAAGTTGCTGAGCGTCGTTGGATGCAGGCGGCACAGGACCACACTTTACAGCGTAACATTAGGGAGGTCTACGTCCAGCAATGGACGGCGATAGGCTGAAATGATGAATAATGATAAATGATGTAGTACTACTCACTATGTGTTAATCCATTTATGACGAAAACCTGTCAGCAATAAGGCCCTAGGCGGGACTACCTGCGTACCGTGCCGCCCTAGCCGAGGCCGCGGGTGACGTGACCGGGGATTAGTCCGTCACCCGCCGAGAGGCCGACCGCGTAAGGAAAGACCGACGTCCTCCCCGAGAGGGGGACGTCGGTCGTTGGGAGGGTACCCCAGGTAGGGGGTATTCCGTCGGGCCAACCACTGATGACAAGTAACCCTGCTCCGGTGGTCGGCCCAACGACGAAGGCAACGTGGTGTTCGGGTGGGTTGCGGGTGTTGCGTGCTATACGACCCTCTGTCGCCCCGGACGGAGTGGTGCGTGGAGCGCGCCGACCGCAGCACACCCCAAAAAAAAAAGCAATAAGGCCCTACTAATATGTTCTTCCCTGTGTATAAAATATCTTTAAGATAGTCGACATTAGGAGTTATTAACCTCAAATATTCAAATGTCTCATCTAATCCTAAAAATGACAGTATGAAATAGCCACGTGATAAAATTATGGGTCGAAAATGATGTAAGTAGAAAGTCAACAAATAGGATTGTGGATAATAAAGACTAGAGAAGCCATGTAGTGATGGAGTGAGAATACAATTCACCCTCTCTGGCCCGTGGATGTCGTAAAAGACGACTAAGGAATATAATATGCATATAACATCTATGCAAGAGAAGGAAAATTCGAAATAACCCTATACCAACCTGTCTGACCAGCGTGATATAGTACGTCAATTTCCCTCCCTTTGTGAAGGAGGCTGGAGCCCAGCAGTTGGTATATATGGACTGTGAAGGTGACGATGAAGAATAGTAATTACAGTGTAAACTCTATATAACGGTACTCGATTTAACGACAAACTCCTTGAAACGTCAAAATGACTTGATTTTGATTGGTTTACCATATTATCCATACAATGATACACTCTATATAGCGTCACGTTCACTCGAAATAATGACGATAATACATTATTAAGCATTAAGCAGTAATTTCTAAATGCCAAAATTAGTAATAACTGCACCTGTATACGTTCTTTCGTTTGTTGTTTTGTTATTTTATTATCTAGCACGTGTTTACCTCAACTGACGTACCGAAAATTGTAAAAAAATCTCTTTTGTTTTTTGTGTGTTTAACTTGCACACGTTTACTTCGACCACTGGGCTATCGTTGGGTTATTAAACGTTATCTTTGTTATAGTTATTATAATGTTTGTAAAATTTGCACTATATTGATAAATAAATATTAGAATAGTAAAATAATATCAATTTTGTTTTCACTCCAATTAACGACAACTCACTATAACGTCAAAAAACTCACAGTCCCTTGAGTGTCGTTATATAGAGTTTACACTGTATATATAATGGTAGTAATTCCAAAGCCGTTTGTTGTGGAAATATCAACTAACTTAAATAAAGGTAATCCTAAAGGTGACGTCAGATGTCGGAACCCTGACTCTTGATATTTATCATCATCAGCATATATATACATACATGGCGGCAATATCGCTTGCTTCTGTATTTACAGTTAAAGAAGATTACACTGTAATACAAAAAAAAAAAAACAAATATTTGCAACAGAAAAAAAGCGAGGAGATATAAAAAAGTAAATCAAGTACGGTTTTCCACGCTCTAGTTTTAATATGGACTATTATATGAAGCTAACAGGACATTGTGGTGTTACTCATGCTCACAGAAGGATCTACTTGCGGTAGCTGCGTGGAGCGGGTCTCTCCCTTCCCTCTATAGTGGTTGAGGGGAGTGATGGCTGCTATAGTAGTTAACTCGTGATCGGGTGCCGCTTGTGGGATCTGGTCCAGCCATAATCGTTTGAATTATATTAAGTGTCATGCGGTTCGAAGGACATCACACTGGAGCTAGTTCTTACAAAACATGTACATAATTGTATATCTAGTAAGAAGAAAAAAAAAAGAAATTAAAAATAATAGACAAGCCCGCTGAGTTTCTTGCCGGATCTTCTCAGTAGCCGTCGCGTTCCGATCCGGTGGTAGTATAATATTTTTTTTGGAAATTGTAAACCTGACAATATGTAAGTGCCCTCTCGGGGTTTATGCATAATAAATAATTTGAATTTGAATTGTGGTATGTGACATCATATCGTCCGTGTGGTGAGGGAGTAAAAATACAACTCACCACTCCCTATCTTGCCCGTGTATATCGTAAAAGACGACTAAGGGATATATTGTATTACATCTATGCGAAAAAAGGAAAATCGAAATAAAACCATATATTAACCTGTCTAACTAGCATGGTATAATAAGGTCAATTTTCCTCCTATTGTGAAAAAGGCTCAAGTCCAACAGTGGCACTTATATAAGCTAAAATGATGATGATAATGAACATGACATTATAATCATTTCAGCAATATAACTTTATACATAAACTAGCAGACCCGGCCACACGTTGCTATGGCTAATGTTTTTGTGATATTACATTTTATTAAACTATTTAAGTGGAACTGTAGGAGAACATCTGTCATGGAGGTCGTCATATTTTTTTTTAAAAAGGGCATCTATGTAATAAAGCAAGTTAAAATCGTATATGACACGTTGTAAGTTTGACATAGCAGCGCCATCTATTAATTAATTACTCAATCCAGTCAATAGATATCGCCATCTGTTAAAATCCTTTGGAGTGAATTTCAAATAATAGATATACATAGGTAATACAAATAATTTGCAATAAAATAATATTGCGACTATAAATTAAGATGTAAACTATCCTATCTTTCAAGTTGGATCAAACTGCACACGGTGAGCAAATTTGATTAAAATCGGTTAAGTAGTTTAGGCGTCCATCGCGGACAAACAACGTGACACGTAATTTATATATATTAAGGTGTATCACCTTGCTTAGCTCTTTGTCTATTCTAGCAAAATATGTATTTCTCTGTCACGATTATGGGAGCCTCATTATTTTAATATGCCCAAAACCCCAGGTTAAAAATGGCCCTGCTGGAAACCTGCTGGAAATGAGGGTTGTGAAATGTCCGTATGGTGATGGCGTAAGAATACAATTCACCACTTTCTTGCCCGCGGGTGTTGAGATAACATCTTTTTTTTAGGTGGGCTACGGTCAGTGCACCCGCCGCCCGGCTCCATCCGGGGCGACAGAGGGGCGGCGCGCGGCCCCGTAACCCACCCATATAGCACGTCGTTGGGCCGACCACCGGTGCAGAGTTCCTTGACTTCAGTGGTCTGATATAAATACCTGGATGAGTTTCATTTCGGCTTATATACTTACGTCCTACTGCTAGGCTCGAGTCTCCACCAGACTAAATTTGGAAATTGACCTAACTATGAATACATAGTAAGGTCAATTTGACTTGGTTTGATTGGATTTGATTTGCTCAGATAGGTTGGTTAAATGGTTTTGTTGTTTTGTTTCGAGTTTTACTTCTCTTACATAGATGTTATATACGTAAATCCTTTAGACTTCTTTTTCGACATCCACGGGCAAGATAGGAAGCGACGAATTCGATTCTTGTTCCGTCACCACATGAATGAGTTTATCAGGGTTATTTAGGCAATATGTTTAGATATTAAAGGATTAATATGTCATTTTAGTGTATATTTAGATACAAATTACATATTATTGTGATATAAATATTATTATTAAAAAAATTCAATATTAAAAATGAAAAATAGGAAAACAAAAAGTCGATCCAGCGCTGTCTGGATTAAGCAACTGCTCTATTTCTCAACTGAGCTATTTATATCATCGATAGCAGTGCCTAAATATACCTTCATATTTAAATTCAATTTATTTCATTGTTTGAAAACACTGATAAAACACGATTTTCTACAAATCAATCTATCGCTCCCAAAACATACTATACTTATACTAAATTTCATGGAAATTGAAGATTTGAGAAATATAATATGTATATATATAACTTTAAGAACACACCTTAGAATTATGTCACACAAATATGAGATATATACACACACACACACACACACACACACAAACACACATAGACACATAGCGTAGTGCAGGGAAGATTACAGTAGATTAGCAGTAAGAACATAATCCTGGCGCTGCCATCACCAACTGAACTTGACCGAGACTAGACACCTGTTCACCTCGATAATATAGCATCGGTAATAATTATTAGGATAAATGATATAATGTATTGAAATATATATATATTGAATATATATATTGAAATACATATGTCCTTGGATGTCGTGAAAGGTGAGTAAGGGGTATAATCTACATATGACATATGCAAGAGAAGGAAAACTCGAAATGAATACCTTGTGAGTACAAACATGTCTGACTAGTATGCTATATTCGTAGTAGATTAATTTCCCTCCTATTAGAAAGGAGGCTCGAGCCCAGCAGTGGTGCATTTATGAGCTCTAACGACATATAGAAGATCTAATGTTTAACTCTCTTATTAAAAGTTTAATAATATTTTTGAGTGACTATACCTAGTTGTCAGCCGCAGTTGGCTATGATAACTTTAACATAACTGGTAGGTGAACGCTAATAATTTTAAACTCGATAAATTATATGAATAACTAGCAACCCGCCCTCGCTTCGCTTCGGTTTCAGTATTTTCTGCGTAGTTCCCGTTCCCGTGGGAAAACCGGGATGAAATATAGCCTAGTTTACTCCTTGATATTATAGCTTTCCATTGGTGAAAGAATTTTTGATATCGGTCCAGCCGTTTTGAAGATCACCCGGAACAAACAGACAGACAAACAGATAGACAGACAGACAGACAAAAAAATATAAAGTGTATTTTAGGCATATGTATAGTGCAAATAACCATGTAAGCATGAAAAAAGCCTATTATTTTGACATTACAAATAGACACTCCAATTTTATTTATTGATATAGATTACATAATAATATTTATATCTATCCTTTAGGCGCTTATATGGGTTGCCAACTGAAAAAATCAGTGTTGTTTCTTACCTTCTAGCTTATGCTGAGCTGGCTACCTTTTCCGGCAAAACATATGCAATATGTTATTGTTTATATCGTACATGTTCATTATTTATTTCTCTTTAAGTTCACTATTTTACTATGCCGAAACTTTTTGCAATATGTCAAAACAGATGACATATTGCGTCGACCCCAAGTAATTGGGATAAGAGCAAGATGATGATGATTTTACTATGCATGTTTTACTGGAATGAAACTGCTCATTCTTTTTAATACTAAAATTCGATCTAACGTCTAAAGACTCACAGCTTGAAATCGAACAATGTCGCGTTTAGAGAACGCTGACGCAGATTGAAATGCTACACTTCGACACTTTTTTAACTGAAATTGATAGTGTCGAAATTTATAGCGCAAAAAAGCGCTGGCAGAAAATATACTTGTTTTATTATCTACTAGCAACCCGCCCTCGCTTCGCTTCGGTTTCAGTCGCCTTACCCGCATTTTCCGTGGGAGTACCTTACTCCCTGATATTAGAGCTTTCCATTAGTAAAAGAATTTGTGAAATCGATTCGGTGGTTTAAGCGTGAAAGCATAACATACAAACAAAAAAAACTCACTTTCGCATTTATAATATTAGTATCTAGTATCCATGTAGATGTATTAAAGACATTTGTCTTTAATCACAATAAACGATCCATCTTTTTCTGTCCATTTAAGAAAGATAAGTCTTCTTCACCGTCTCGAGAAAGCATGTCTTTTTTATACATTTGATTAAAACACATAAAATCTAATTGAAGGCTTGAAGCTTGCATAGGCAGTTGATAATGTTCAAGTTTTAACTCTTAATCTAGTAAACAATGCTGTTATATTTTGGTGTCAAATATAAAGTTGTTAAATCATTTGGTAATATGTGCAAGTATTTAAAAAAATATATATTATTTCGGTTTTCCTATCATAATGTTTACAGTTGCATATCCTTTTCCTTCTCGCAGGCGCCAACTACGCTGATCGGGCGACTTGTTATAATGTTTTATTTTTCGATTTCACCCACGTAGTTTTTGTTCCCTTTGAGAATACCGCGATCAAATATAACCTACGATATTTCTTTCATAGACAGCTATTTGGTTGTAAAATTTTATCAATATCTGTTCAGCCGTTTTGAGGATTACCCGAAATAACCAGACAGACGTACATAAAAATTTTCAAATATTTTTTAGGCATAGGTGTCGTGCAAATAACCGTGTGAACATAGAAATCTACTATTTTGATAAGAGACACTTCAATTTTATTTATTTGTATAGATTATCGCTTTAGTCTTTTAATGAAGAGAATGTCTCACTTTTAATCCAATGCAATAAAATTTGATCACATTAACGGCACATCGGAATATAATATTTATTACTATGATTCAGCTTCTCATTATCTACTGCCGGACATAAGGCTCAACTATAATTCACCGCAAAGCACGATCCTAAACATTTATTTAAATTATTAGATCAATGTCGATAATTTCTGAAACAAACAAAATCATAGTAGAATGAAACCTGTTGGAAAAGGAAGAGAATATAATAAAAATGAAAGAAAAATAATTTACGGGCGATCTGAGGTCGGAAACTGAAAGGGGGTAAGTTTTTAAGGGTATAAAATGGTTTATCTCGATTTCTGGTAAAACTACAAGTCCTATGAAAAAAATTAAATGACAAAGTTGTAGCTTGTAGGTAATAAAGAGCTCTACAACTTTTGTGTTTATCTTTTTTTTCACATAACCTCAAAATTTATGTGAAAAATTCAAATAACCAAGATTTTCTTTTTTTATTTTTATCTTATACAAAATGATTTTTTTCACGAAATTTGGTGAAACATTACCTTTTTATGACCAAATGAAATAATGGGCGTAAAAAAAGTTTTCATTTCAAACACGTCCACGTGATCATTGGATTAATAGGCATGTAACATGTTATCACAGAGCAATAAATGAGCAATAAATCTAAACTCTTATCTCTGCCACTGAGTTTTAGTTACAAATACCTTGATACGTGTATCTTATTTGTTATTTTTTAAAAGTCCTTACTGTTTTGTTATATAACATAAAATAGTAGTTTTCGTTCCTGTTTATTCTGATTTGTCTTCTTAACTCATACGTCCTAATAAGAAGCAGTAAGAATACAATTAACCACTTCCTAGGCTATGCGCCGTCAATTCGACTAGCCTATGCTCCGTCATAGAATCTGAAATATGAAAATCTGTAGAAGAACGGGTGTAACCGACGTAGCACAGAGAATTAACATGCTGAAGTGGCAATGGGCAGGACAAATCACTTGACGAACCGACAACCGCTGGGGGAAGAAAGGTTATAGAGTGGCGAACGCGTATCGGATGACGCAGTGACGACCTGGAAAAGTTGCTGGGCGTCGTTGGATACAGGCAGTACAGGACCGCACTCTGTGGTGAAACATGAGGGATACTTACGTCCAGCAATGGACGGCGAGACTGAATGATAATGATTTATTTATTTATTTATTTATTTATTATTACAATATCATAGCAAAAAAGAACTAATAAAATACATTGCCTTATAAAATTAGTAAACTATTCAATTAAATTTTATATGTATACTATAATAACCTGAACCTGGGTTAAGACCTAAACCGACATTCAAAATAATTAATTAGTAGATTGAATATAGTAAGTGTTCATATGTAGGTATTTTTTAATTGCATTTATTATTATGAACATAACGTGCGACTGTCTTGGTATGGCTTGGACTGTCTTCTTATTTTAAAGCCCAATACATTATTATTAAACTTATACATATATCTCAATAATATAAATTTATCTAATTATTTAATGAGTATTGGAACTATGAAATTTGTATGTCAATTATTATTTTTTTTTTTTTGATGATGAGGATGAATGATGATATTAGACAGACTGTTTAGTAATTTCTGCACTGTTGTCTACCAACTTCCCTTAGTTATTTCCTATGACAATTGTAGGAGAAAAATCGAAAGAAACATTATATTCTCTGACCAAGCTTACAATATATGTATTAGATATATATATAGACATGCAATGATTATAATTGTATGTTATTATATTTTATCTTTTTATATATAAAACTAGCTCTTGTTCTTGTAAAAATCATGCGTGATGTCCTCGTTAATTAAATATTTTAATAATTTGCATGGTACTACACAAAATATTAAAACAAAATTACCTGCTATTGTACATTATTTTTCGAGAACATTAAATTTTGTTCTTCATCATCACAGCGTACGTCCCACTGCTGGGCTCAAGCCTATAAAATAGGGACGCAATTAACCTACTATAATATGTATATATAATTTACATGCTGGCAGATGTGTTGGATAGAGTTTCATTTCGAATTTTTTTTCTCTTGCATAGATGTTATATGAATATTAGATACCTTAGTCCTTAGAATAATAAGGTATAGAAGGTAAGTTCGCGCACAAAAAGTGAAGCATTTCAATTGGAGCCTAATGGAGCTTACGTCGGAACCGTTCCGTAATGTACAAGGTCACTGTACTGCACGTACGTACGCAACTCTTAAATAATAAATAGGTAATTATGACGGTTTATGCATTCAAATGGTGTCACAACACATTTGAAAAACTTAAAAAGGTTTTTAACATTACTTTCAAAATCATTCCGACGATTTATATTAATAAAAACAAAATTTGATTTCATAATTTGTATAGTGGTGTGCGTGTGTACGTGTGTAATCGTCTGCGCGCATGTAGTATTTTTAGATTCATGTTTCGAATGTTCGAAGTAGGGACACTATCCTTCTATACGTTATTATTCTAAGCCTTAGTCGTCTCTTACTCCAACATACATCCAACGAGGAAGGCGACGTGCTATACGGGTGGGTTACGGGAGTGCATGCTTACGCCTCTCTGTCGCCCCGGACGGAGTGGAGCGAGGAGTGCGCCGACCGTAACCCATTCCACAAAAAAAAGTCGTTGTTTTACTATATCCACGGGCAAGATAAGCAGCGGTGAATCTTTACTCCGTCACCACAAGGAAAAGATTTATCCTTAATAGTAATAGTATCTTTTGGTGAAATTATAAATAATAACCCATGAATTTACTGACTGCACGGATGGCGTAGTGGTTAAGATACCGACTTACAGTGCCAGTGTCGCGGGTTCGAATCCTGCGCGGGACAACACTTTGTGCGATCCACAAATTGTTGTTCTGAGTCTGGATGTAATTTGTGTCCGTTAATTATGTTTGTAAAGTCCCCCGCAATACAAGGATGAATTTCCTTAGTGCAAGGAGGTTTTTTTTCTTTTTTTTTTTATCGCAAGTGGTGGCACACGAGCAAACAGTACACCTGATGGTAAGTGTTGCTGCCGCTCATGGACCTTTACAAGGCCGCTGCCTACCGCGAAGGAAGTGAAGGGAGTGTGAATGCGTGTATTGAGGCTCGGTGATACTAAAGGCACCACCAAAACCCTCCACACGCAAACACTCTCAGAAAGTTGGGCTGCCGGCTCTCTCGCTCACCGAACGAAGCGCACTAACTAATTGCCACTACTCAGACGTCGATTTTCTGCTCAGTGTGGTACTACCCCGGACGGACCGGCCCGCGACTGTAGACAGATAACTGTCGACAGTGTGATCCTACCACTAATTAGGAGGTGTCTTATAAAAAAAAAATTATAATGATGTCCGTTCTCGCCTAATGCAGTAATCATTGTATAAATACAGAAAAGAACTTAGTCAATAGACAAAGGTGTTATTCGCGATATACATGTACGTCATAATTACATAATAGTTTATATTTCGATACTTTATACATACAAGTATATACCTAAAAATTGATATAACTAAAGTACGTAGAAAATTATAGTTAAAAAATCATTGAGTATGAAAATATAAAATTTATGTTACTTTTGATTTGTATTTTAATCATCATAATAATACTGCTCAATATCAATTGCTTGGGGTCGACGTAATATATATCTAATTATCTACCATCGTAAATATTTCAAAAATGTAGTAAGTTTGTTTTCCTCCCATTCTGGAGGACGCCCGAGCTTAATACTGGGACGTATTGAGCTGTGATGATGATGAAGACGAAAAATAAAACAAGAAACGAAATAAAGCCTAATATCAAACCATCTGACCAGCGTGGTTAGCGAACTTACAGTAAGTCAATTGCCCATATCCTCTGATGATGGTAAAATTGCCGATATCTGAACAATTTTACCAACTACTTACTATTTTGCACGACCTAGAATTGGAATCCAGTACCTCGGGATGCGAAATCATATTTATGCCACTTGACTGACAAAGCAATCAAAACAAAACAAAATAAAAGTAGAATAAATTTAATGAAATTAAGACAGAAGAAACTATTTAACTCAACTCTAGTCATTGTAAATAAAACTACTTTTACGGATTATATCGCGTTTGTATTTGATTTATGATTGCCCGACGTTTCGAACACTTTGCAGCATTCATGGTCACGGGCAATCATAAATCGGGCAACGTCGGGCAATCATAAATCAAATACAAACGCGATATAATCTGTAAAAGTAGTTTTATTTACAATGTGTAGTGCTCACGTAAACATCAGATATCAACTCTAGTCTTTTATTAAAATATTCTATCCTAATGTAAGTAGAACAATTTGTTTTCCCTCTGTTGTTTGACGAGCCTCACTTAATTTATTCACTTTGAATATTCAAACCGTTAGCTCCTCAATACTCGTTTAATTTTCTAATATAGGAATAGGAACTTGTAAGATAATATTTCGCTGAAATCTCAGCCAATCGTGACGTTCCAAAGTACTGTTACCATGAATTTGTGTTATTAAAGATATGCTTAGATTAATAATACTCTTGTATTTAGTCATCATCATCATCGTCATTTCAGCACATGTAAATCTAGAAGTGGAACTTATATGGGCTACAATTCGGACTACTGCTACAATGGGATAGAAATTGAGGTAGCATTCCACGCTGATTATACGTATTGGAATAGGGTTTTATATCGAGTTTCGTTCTCATGCATACAACCATTAATCGTCTTTTACGACACCCACGGTCGAAAGAGAAGGCAAGAGAGGATCTAGTGGTAGTGTATAGTACAAATCATCACCATCATCATCTTGCTCTTATCCCAATTACTTGGGGTCGACGCAATATGTCATCTGTTTTGACATATTGCAAAAAGTTTCGGCAATGACTTTTATGACCGGCCACCTGCCTGACGTCAACCCTCCTTGGGAATGTAATCGTTGACCCAAATGGTACTAGATGGAGTTGGTCCGGGTCAATCTAGGGCTCTTAGTCGTCTTTTACGACACCCACGAGCAAAGCAAGAGTTGGTAGTATTCGAAGCCGCTACCACACAGCGCACACACACAGCAGTGTATAGTACAAATATGGAATTAAATCTTACTATTATAGCTATACTTTAGCATAATACTCGCAATCATCGACGTATCATGTCAGCGTAGTGGATTCTACTTCCACGCAGTACAATAATTTATGCCATCCACAAATTGTTGTCCTGAGTCTGCGTGAAATTGAGAACCTCCTCCTTTTTTGAAATCGTGTAAAATTAACTTACTATCCCACACAGACCAGACGAGTTGTAATAAGGTCTTGTTTCAAGATACCCTTCTTTTGCAGTAATATTATCTTTTTATATACTTTAGTCGTATTTTCAATCGACATCCGTATTAAAGGAGTGGTGAATGAAATTCATATTTCATTAAACTCACAATTGAAATATTCATGTAAATTGAACTTAATTAAAAGTTATAAAATTATGCGAAGGTATTGGATGAAAGTAAATTTCTCAATGTAGAATAAATTTTATGAGAATCGTCTCTAATTTCATAATGTATCATGGTGACACTAACTTACGTAGCAAAGAGATCCCTATTATTAATCATTTCGCTGCTTTAATGAATGTAAATTATGCAGATTCAGAGTTGGTTTCACAATAGCAACAATCTTTGCTTGCCTCTAAGATAAAGGAAAGGCTTTCAACATTCCGCCCAAACGTGCCCTACGTGCTCTCATTCAAACAAAGCGCCCTCTTTATTTTATTGACAAAGGCAATACAATATAAGTAGTAACAATATATGTAATGTAACCCCTACTAGGTGGACTGACGACATCTTCAAAGTCGCAGGGAACCGCTGGAAGAAGATATAATCTATCCCAATAAATAAAATTGGAGTGTCTGTTTGTAATGTCAAAATAATAGGCTTTTTTCATGCTCACACGGTTATTTGCACGACACCTATGCCTAAAATAGCAATTAAAAAATTTTTGTCTGTCTGTCTGTTTGTTCCGGGTAATCTTCAAAACGGCTGGACCGATTTCAAAAATTCTTTTACCAATGGAAAGCTATAATATCAGGGCGTAAACTAGGCTATATTTTATTCCGGTATTCCCACGGGAACGGGAACTACGCGGGTAAAACGACTATAACCTATAACTGAAGCGAAGCGAGGGCGGATTGCTAGTATGTATATAAAATCTATGCAAGAGAAGAAAAATTCTCCTCTCAATTAAAAGCCTATACCGACATGTCTGGGTTATGGGCCCGCGCGCCGTCCTTTCATCACCCCGGACGGACTGGACCGCGCGTGCGCTTACCATAGCCCACCCATAAAAAAAAAAAAATACCGACATGTCTGACTAGCATGGTATAGTAAGTCAATTTCCCTCTGGGGAAGGAGGCGAGAGCCTAGTAGTGGGTCGTGTATGAATTGAGACGACAACGAATGAAAGTCGTCACGCTCGGCTATGTAAAGGTGCCATTCCAACCTCGGCTGCAGGCTGCGGCTGCAGGTAGCATATGCAGCGGTTTTCTATGTAGTAGTATAGATTTCTGTGAAAAACATTAAGAACGCGGGTGCGGCTGCACGTGCTGCCGAGCCTCGGTTGCAAGTGCTGCTGCGACTTGCAGCCGTAGCCGATCGCAGACCTGTAGTGCTGCGGCTGCAAATCGATGCGCACGTAGTTACGTTACTCCAACCTGTTGAGACAAGTCCCAAGTAGTCGCTACTCGGAGCCAATCTCACCAAACTTAATTTGCAATCAAATTAGCGCTCATATAACATATTGGATAGAATCATATAATTTTTATCGGCTCTCGATATTTAGATTTAGCATCAATATTTATTTCAAGAAAATGAGATCTTCGGAGGCTTCGAAGTCAAATCAAATCATTTATTCTGCATAGGCCCCTTAAGGGCACTTACATATTGTCAAATTACACAACGTTTGAACACAATACAATAATTTACCACTGGATCGGAACGCGGCCACATACTGAAAAGATCCGGCAAGAAACTCAGCAGCAGCAGTAGCAGTATTTAGCAGCGGCAGTTATTTTTTTTTTTATTCTTTTAAATATACATAATTTTATGCTTCGTACAATATATATGGTATTAGCTCCAGTGTGTGAGCCCTTCGAAATTGTATATATGTATAAATTTTCAAAATTTAGTACAAGACAAAAAAAAATTTAAAGTATTAAAGAAAGGAAGAAAATATGGCTGGACCAGATCCCACAAGCAGCACCCGATCACGAGTTAACTACTAGAGCAGCCATCACTCTCCTCAACCAAATTAGAGGGTAGAGAGCGACCCGCCCCACATAGCTACCGCAAGCAGAACCTTATTCGGTGAGCATGACCAAACCATAAATAAAAATATAAAACGAACTACAACTACTACTATACTATAAAAACTACTATAAAATAAACTACAAACTATAGCAGATATGCTAAAAGAGATCAAAACCAAAATTAAACCTATCATCATTATCATCTCATACTCCATGCACGTTCCACTGTTGGGCTCGGGCCTCCTCCACTGAGGGAGGGAAATTGAGCTACTATACCACGCTGGTCAGACGTGTTGGTATAGGGTTTTGATTCTAGATTTATTCTCTTGCATAACATTATAATCATATTTTATCCCTTATGCGTCTTTTACGATACCCACGGGCAAGAGCGGGGATGGTGAATTGTATTCTTACTCCGTCACAATACGAATAAACCTATAACTTAAACAAATAAAACTAAATATAACGAAATTGTAATAGGTTTGCACGCCTTAAGAGTAAATTGTAAACAAAAGTCTTACTTGTAGAGCTAAATTAATTTGTACAAGGCCTCGCATTGTCGCTAGCAACTTCTCAAATTGCGATCTTATCTTTTAATCACTCTCCACTGGACAATGTTGATTTATTTAGGGGATATCTCTTCAAGATAAATCGAATACGTTTTGCAATTAAACCTAATAAATCTATCCTGATATTTGGTAACAACAAATCGTATATATAAACGTGATCCTTAAATGTGGGCATCATAACCAAGCTCAAAGTCGCTCAGCGTGGTATGGAACGGACTATGGTCGGGTTTTCTCTACGAAATAGAATCCGAAATAGAGAAATCCGTAGAAGGAAGGGTGTAAAAAAATTAGCACGCTGAAGTGGCAATAGGCAGGTCACATCGCTCAACGAACCGACAACTTCAAGGGAAGAAAGGTTCTTGAGTGGCGATCACGTATTGTACGGCGTAATGTAGAACGAATTGGATGGTCCGAGGACCCGGTAAAAATTTCAGGTTATTGAACGGTTAGTAATAAAGGCTACTTTCAAAGTAACAATTACCTCGAAAAATTATATCCTGCTGAATTTCTTGCTGGATCTTCTCAGCTTGTGGCCGCGTTCCGACAGTGATTTTTATAGATTATTGGATTGTTTCAAACTATATATGAATTTGACCATATGTAGCCCTCAAAAGGCTTATTTAGAATAAACGCTTTGATTTAATTTGAAACTACATTGTGTTATAAACTAAATAAATATTACAATCCAAACATAAACCAAATGAAACTTTTAACTCTTTAGTATCAAACTTCAATTAACTACAAGACACTTGAACAACAATTAATTGGTTGTTTTAATTCCTAAAGACATTTAATTGTTCTTAGTATCTATAAAATAGGGTAAGTTTGTCTCGGATAGTTGGCGTAACAACTCAATCACAGTATCGTAAAGCCTTTAGTTCGCTCCGGTAGTTACTTCCACTACATATAATTACGTTACAATTTATGGGTTATATTGTTATTCCTCTGCTTTCCGACGTCTGTCTACTATGTTGCACTTGCTTAGTATACAATAATAAATATCATTAAACAACAACAAATAATTATTGATGAATTTTGGTTGTATATTGAATAATTGCAAAATAATGATTTATTTTCAGTGCGGTGACGAAGTAAGAATACCACCACTCCCTATCTTGCCCGTGGATGTTGTAAAAGACAACTAACACGCAACATTTATGCAAGAAAAGGAAAATCCTTATTTAATGGCTTTCTTATTTACTAGCTTATTAATCAACTTCGCTTCATGTTTCCCGCTTGCATAGGAAGTGGAATCCATCCAACTCCTCCTGTTATTCTTTTCTAATTAAATTTGTTGCGGGCCCCAAGACAATTAAAAGCGATTCCCGGGACTTCCTGAGGGTCAAACCTCAGTGTCTTATACGGAGATCATTGTGGATCCTGACTTGCAGGGGTTACAATGGTGGGAATGTGTGGTGGGATTAGTCCCAATAAAAAAAAGAGAAGGAAAGCTCGAAATTAAACCCAACACCGATGCTTACAAACTCGACCGATACTTATTAAGCAGGGACTGAACAGCATGAAGAAACAAATCATTCATCATCCTCTCATCGTCTCGGCTCATATACATCCCACTGCAGGGCTCGAGTATCCTCCACAATAGGAGGAAAATTTACCTACTCTACCACGCAGGTCAGACGTGGTGATATAGGATGTTATTTCAAGTTTTCTCTCTCTTGCTTAGATGTTATATGCATATTTAATCCCTTAATCGTCTTTTACAGCACCTACAGGCAAGAGTAAAATGCCGATTTGTAATCTTACTCCGTCACCACACGGAGATAATACAAACAGTAATTATGAAGCATATTCTGTGTGGTGATGGAGTTAGAATACCATTCACCACTCCTTATCTTGCCCGTAGAGATGTCGTAAAAAGTGACTAAGGGATATATGTAATATGCATATAACATCTGTAAAAGATAATAGAAAACTCGAACCAAAAGCTTATATCAACACGCCTGACCAACGTGGTGTAGTAGGTCAACTCCCTTCCCATTATGGACGAAGCCTGCGCCCAGCAGTGATACATATATAGGCTGAGATGATGATGTTAAATTAAATAACAATATTTATACCTCTTTTTCATCACTTTTGATTATTCTCCTAATCTGTCATCACTGATATTAAATATTAATTACTAAAATTCCACACATTCAATAACATTATTTGTATTAAATACAAACTATAATTAAGAACGAAGAATTGAAACTATGTAATTTAAAGTGAAACGGAACGGATTTATAAATAACACAAACTTAACAGCCGCACAAAATCAATCTATTCACGTAATATGATAAAATTAGCGTGTAATATTCCGTGTTAGTCCTGTTATAAGGCCCTCGTTTCGTTGTTCGAAGGCGGGGTTCATGCGAGGTGTCCCTCGGGGAACGTGGATAACACGTGACCGCCACGCGACCTAGAAGCTTTCCCTTTTCCTTATTTATTTTACAACTATCCTCTCATTTAAGAATCGTGTCATTTGAACGCAACGCCCCGAATAAATTCAGTTTAGATTTCATCAGACACCCTCTATTGCGTCTACAAAACAAATATCGTTCCCAGATTGCAATATTATTTAATTGTTTCAAGTGGCTCAAACAACAGTGTTTGATCTATCGTATAGGCATGGTGAGAACAAATATCCCTATTTTTTTTTTTAATTACTAGATTAATAATCTATACCCATAAATAAAATTGGAGTGTCTGTTTGTAATGTCAAAATAATAGGCATTTTTCATGCTCACACGGTTATTTGCAGTATACATATGCCTAAAATACTTTATATTTTTTTATCTGTCTGTCTGTTCCCGGTAATCTTCAAAACGGCTGGACCGATTTCAAAAATTCTTTCACTAATGGAAAGCTATAATATCAGGGAGTAACCTAGGCTATATTTTACCCCAGTATTCCCACGGGAAAGGGAACTACGCGGGTAAAACGACTAAAACCGAAGCGAAGCGAGGGCGGGTTGCTAGTCCTTACTAATATTATAAATGCGAAAGTAAGGATGTTTGTTTGTTTGTTTGTTTGTTTGTTACGCTTTCACGCTTGAACCACTAAACGGATTTCAAAAATTTTTCACCAATGGAAAGCTATAATATCAGGGAGTAACATAGGCTATATTTTATCCCGGTATTCCCACGGGAACGGGTAAAATGACTGAAACCGTAGCGAAGCGAGGCGGGTTGCTGGTAAATAATAATTTCATTAGTCCGTGTGGTGACGAAGTAAGAATACAATTTACCACTTCACCGCCAAAAGACGATTAAGGGATACAAAATGCATATAACTCCTATGCAAGAGAAGGAAAGCTCGAAACAAAACCCTATACTAACCTGTCTGGCCAACATGGTATAGTAAGGTCAATTTCACTCCTTTTGGGGAGAAAGCTCGAGCTCAAGAGTGGGGCGTGTATGAACTAAGATGGATAATAAATAATTTCAGTCCATATACTCGTAAGTCTCATTGTTCGGCTCCGGCCTCCTCCACAATAGAAGAAAAATTTACCCACTATACCACGCTAGTCAGACGTGTTGACCTAAGGTTTTATATCGAATTTGCTATGCTATCTGCATAATATCCCTTAGTCGTCTTTTACGACACCCACGGGCAATAGAGGTGGTGGTAAATTGTATTCTTACTCCGTTACCACACGGAAATTACTAGATACATCATCATCACAGCCCATATACGTCCCACTGCTGAGGTCAAACTCTGTCCACAATGAGAGGGAAATTAACAATTGACCGCAATTATTGAATTACTCGTATGAATACTTCTCTATATTAATAGAGGATATATTACTCAAATAATTGTAATCTAGTAATACAATGTTTAATTATATACTTTGACAAACAAATGTATTTAAAAACCGGCTAAGTACGAGTTGGATTCGCTGTCTGTCCGTCCGTCTGTCTGTCACCAGGCTTTTCCTAAAGAACCGCAATAGCTGGAGAGTTGAAATTTTTACAAATTATGTATTTCTGTTGCCGCTATAACAACAAATACTAAAAATAAAATAAATATTAAAATGGCTATTGGCTGCCATACAACAAACACGATTTTTATAAATAATGGTACGGAACCCTACGTGCGCGACTCCGACTCGCACTTAGGCGGTTTTATTTTTTTATTTTAAATAAATATTAATATAACAAAACAATATCTCCGTGTCACTAATATAGTTACAATAGTTAAATCGCTAAAGCATAGATTCTATTAAATTCTGACTTAAATTCAATTCGAATCAAATATTTGTTTTGCGCTTCTGAATTGTAGAATTGGTTGAATGAACGTGATTACGTTAAAGGAACTGCTATGATTAATTTATAACCTTGACCTTATTTACAATATTAATTCAAATAGGATTAAAATAGGTACATATTATATTGCCATTTTATTGTTTAGAATCTATTTAAATTAAAAGACATTATAAAACCAAGTCTTTTTCAGTAAATAATCTATGCACAGAATATCGCACTAAATCGAAATTGTAGGTACTTTGATTTTTATTCGTGTTATAAGACTCATGCATACTGAGTCGCTCGTAACCTACTAGATTAGAAACACATTAGAATTCAAACTACTAGAATTCACTGATAAAAGAACTACTTAATTCATAATTGGCGGGTAGCTTTTCGAATAACTACCTCAATAGTATATATTTTAGCCAACTGTCTTGGACTTGGTTTTCGAAACAAATGAATGATGAAAGCCATAAAATTATTGGTAACGTAATCGACACCAATAATTTGTATGGATTCAGAGTATTACTCTATCGTCCGATAGAAGCGCTGATCCAAATCTTATATACATTGGTCTCGATAACTATACGAATACGTATACGACGTCGGTATACTTACTTGAGTATTTTTCACAGAAATATTAATACTTAATTTTTCTGTGGTATTTTCTTCCACATATGAATTATCATTGATTTTCATGACAAAGTGGGCATGAGGACTTTTGCCGCTGTTTTGCAATGCTCAGTATCCATAAAGATACATATATTAATAATAATAATAAAGATACTTACATATATTAATATAAAAACGCATTATCTTAGAATTTAGCGTTTTCTCTATTAATTGCCACGTCAACTTCACTATTCTGACTTCTCAAATAAACACTGTAATTTATCTATTTCCTATGTATGTTATATTTGTAGTCTATTTGTTATTTATATTGATATATTTGTAATTATATTTAAATATATGTATTTTCATTGTATGTATAAGTGTATGTATATTTGTATGTGTATATGTATGTATGTGTATTGGTAATTTATATTCACTACTACATCATAATCTATCACTCTCCGTGTTTAATAATTTCTCCATACAAAGGTTGCCTGGAAGAAATCGCTGTTAGCGATAAGGCCGCCCATTGTACGAACTAATATTATCATAAGTTTCTACTTCTGTATTCAACATGGTGTACAATAAAGTGTAAATAAATAAAAAATAAAAAATATATTATATATGTATATATCCATATCCAAGAACTCATCCTCACGGGTTTTTTGATTGGGTTTTGTAGCGAAAGAGTAAGTGAGATAGAGAGAGAAAGAGAGAAAAACGCCTCTATTGCATCATTACATTAAAAACAACGAACAATTGCCAGTCTTATTGACATTCTTTCGATCTTAATAAACTCCACAAAACAAAAATACATCTTATACAATATTTGCAAATAATCGTCTAAATTATGTAACAACCAAAATCCTCATTGAAACAAACGTTTGTTTTAAATTTTAATACCAACCGATTGTCATGATGAAAGAGCCGGCAAAAGCAACGGCGCCCATACATCAGGCGCTCCATTCTAATGGTAATTCGGGATATACCGCGCCGATATTGTTCGGCCGGTCCCTTCTGCTGTAACAAATGTTTATTTTATACACAACGCCACTAACAATAGTGTGCAAATACCTAAACACCGTAAATGGTGGCGCGATGCGATTTAGATGATAATGCCGTTAGAAATAATAATGGGAGGCGGTTGTAATTTTGTGTTCGTGTGTACGCTTGGTTTGCGGTAGCCGAACGTTGCGGGGAGTGTGGTCGCACGCGACTAAGCTTTTGTTTTGGACCAGTTTTATTTTAGTAGCTAGTAGTTTGGTCTGATCAATTAGTCTGCTGATGTAAATATTCTACTGCAATCGTTCAATCCTAAGTTGAAATCCTCGGACAAAACAAAAGCAAAAATTTCTGCAAAAGTTGCTCGATCTTTTGAGATTGATATCTTTTTCTTGAGATTAAGGATGTCTCCTGAAACGCACTTATAACTCTACTTAATCCTTCAAGCATCTAGAAGTCATCATCTCGACTTATATACCTACGTCCCACTGTTGGGCTCAAGCCTCTTCCGTAATAGAAGGGAAATTGACCTCATACTATGCTGGTAAGACAGGTATATCCTATACCTATTATATTATACTATACTATTATACTATATTTGTTTCGAGATTTCCTTCTCTTATATAGATCTTATCATTATCATTTCATACACAATCCACTGTTGAGTTCGGGCCTCCTTCATTATGAGAGGGAAATGGACCTACTATAGCACGTTGGTCAGACGTGTTAGGGTTAAGGTTTAGTTTCGAGTGTTCCTTCTCTTGCATTGATATTATATGCATATTATATTCCTTAGTCATCTTTAACGACACCCACGGTCAAGATAGGGGGTGGTGAATTGTATTCTTTGAGTTGGGAAGTTCTTCGGTTCTCTTTTAGTATTGTTTTGGCATTCAAACAGCGTCGGATCGAATCTCGGTGTTATTATTATTCTCTTTTTGTAATTGCTGATATTTTTACATTACTTAATTTTTATTCTTTATTAATATATGTATATCTAAATAAATACAACAAAAATATAACAAAAATATTCCGAGCGAAGCTCGGTCAACCAGATATTAACATCTATACAAGAGAAAGTAATCTCGAAATAAAAACCTGTATTAATCACCTGACCAGCGTGGTTTAGCAAATCTTCCATCATAGAGAAGTGTGCAGTGAGATGTGTATGAGCTGCGATAAGCATGATGTTGGGATAATGATAACAAGACGATGAGGTGATCATAGACAAGATATTAAGAATATATACTTTGAATAGATTTTCATAATTAATTTCTGTTATAATAGATATTTTTAGGATGCAGATTAGATTTACTTAAAAAAATACAAACATGAACAATGAATCTGTCTATTACAGCAATAATCTGAAGTTAAACAACATTACTAAACACTTTTACACAATTTAAATCCACAAAGAAACAATAATTGCTTACTTTGTAAAATCAACATTAATTACACTTTAAGAATGGCTTACAAGACCTTCATGACGACTGACGACCAACGACGGATTCTAGAAGACTGCCGATCACTACGAGCGCCAGCAAACTGTCCCGAATTGTTATTTTTTTTGTATGATTTAGTTGTCAATGTATGTGACAACTTTACCCGGACTGGTGGGTCAGCGCAAAGGGCTCTCAACCCGAACCCGAATTGGTCAATTCTATCGGCTTTATTATATTACTAGCAACCCGCCCTCGCTTCGCTTCGGTTTCAGTCGCCTTACCCGCGTAGTTCCCGTGGGAATACCGGGATAAAATATAGCCTATGTTACTCCCTGATATTATAGCTATCCAATAATAACAGCAAGTGAAAGAATTTTTGAAATCGGTTTAGTGGTTTAAGCGTGAAAGCGTAACAAACAAACAAACATCCTTACTTTCGCATTTATAATATTAGTAAGGATAGACGGTGAAACGTTGATAGGCGGTGTATGAGGGTAGTTCTTTATAAGACGTCGAGGCGTTGTCAGCAACATACGAGGGTAGTTCCTTACAATATAATATTTTTTTTAAGGTCATTATTTTTATTGTTATTATTATTAATATTTGCACGTATAGTACGTACTTATTTTAGTTTTAGGTATTCTCAACAAAACAAAAATATTCTTCTAAATAAGTAATAAGCATTGAGTTTGCTGACAATCGTCACACCATAGGCCGCTACTGAAAAACAGCGTTGTGGTGTTACCACAACATAAAGCTGAATAACGATCCTTTTACTCGCTTGCGGGTGGGATCACAGCTCTTACATATACGAGTATATCATGTATATATAAAATAAGTTGTACAAATATGTATCCCCTGCGAGGGAGAAATAAACTATTTTTCTTTCTTTCTTTCTATATATTATTTTTGTAGAATATAGATGCGTAGATTGTTAATCGTAGCGTTCATGCTTCAAACATTGAGCTTCATTTTATTCATTCATTAATTTCATCTCGTATACGTTCTACTGCTGGGCTCGAGCCTCCTTAACAATGGGAGGGAAAATGACCTACTATACCACTCGTATCAGACGTATTGGTATAAGGTTTTGTTGCGAGTTTTCCTTATCTTACATAGATATTATATGCATACTTAATCTATTAGTCCAGTCATGTCAAAGATACAGTCCGCAGACCGCATCCGGCCCCTGGGCCGTATCAATAAGGCCAGGTATCAATAATTGATATGATTTTTAACAACCGTATATTATATACTACTAGCTTATACTCGCGAGTTCGTCCACGTGGAAGTTACTTTGGGCTAATGCTAATCTTAAGCCGGAACTTTGTTTACGTAGAAGGTGAAAATAATTTTATATAATACAATTTTGTTACACATGATTTTTGCGAAACCTAACAGTTTATATAGTAAGCTCTCAAAAGAAAAAAAAATCCGATTGTGAAACATTTTTCATCGTTGCTCCGCTCCTATTGGTCTAAGCGTAATGATATATTACCTTATTATAGGCCCATTTATAAATGGGCTATCTAACACTGAAAGAATTTTTCAAATCGGACTTGCAGTTCATGAGATTAGCGCGTTCAAACAAACAAAGTCTTCCGCTTTATATCTAACTAGTCAACCCGGCGAACTTCGTAAAGCCATAATTTTTTTCGTAAATATTTTCCTTTTTTTTTTTATTGGAAACGGTGGCAAACGAGCAAACAGTGCACCTGATGGTAAGTGTTGCTGCCGCTCATGGACCTTTACAGGGTTACTGCCTACCGCGAAGAAAGTGAAGGGAGTGTGAATGCATGCATTGAGGCTCGGTGATACCAAGGGCACCACCAAAACCCTCCACACACAAACACCTTCAGAAAGTTGGGCTTCCGGCTCTCTCTATAATTTCTAAATTACCGAAAATATAGTCTGTCTATAGCTGTCATTTGCGTTTTGTTATTATATGATAGATGCGTTTTTGTTATACCACGTTTTATAGTGACTTATATTCTCTTTGACGTTTTATGTCAATTCCCACGGGAACCCGGTCGAACGGGATAAAAAGTATCCTATATCCGTCTCCTGGTTCTAAGCTAACCCCCCAATTTTCAGGTAAATTGGTACAGTCGTTATTGAGTTATAAATAGTGTAACTAACATGACTTTCTTTTATATGTATCTAGATATAATTTAATAAATAAAATCTATATACATATATAAAAGAAAGTCGTGTTAGTTACTATGTTTTTTAACTCAAGAACGGCTGTACAGATTTGGTTGAAAATTGGTGGACAGGTAGCTTAGAACCAGGAGACAGACATAGGATACTTTTTATCCCGTTCTTCTTCTTCTTAATGGCAATAAGCTACTTTTTATCCCGTTCGATCGCGTTCCCGTGTGACATGGCATAAAATGTCAAATAGATTTTATTTTGTTTCTGTTTGTCCATTCGGACAGGCAAAGGAATCAAAAACCATACAGCCAAGTCTGATACAATTTTCTTCATATTATTTAACATTTCTTTATATAGAATAGCTTATTTATAGTCATGTCCATCAGTAAGTCAAATCGTTACCATTAATTAGCCGCTGTAAACCTAATTATTTGATTTCTCTGGGAATTACAGTAGAGTATGAAAATACACGTAAACCACTCTTATATCACATTCCTTACATATCTTAACTGTATTATATTACATAAAATATGAGCAAAATTATTCAATGTAACACTATAAAACACTAAAAAAAATGAATATAATACAAAAGCTAAACATGACATTTCCATATTCGCACCGAAACTCATGTCCAAGAGAATACAAGTCACTATGAAACGTAGGATAACAAAAACGCATTTGATATGTAATAACAAAATGCAAATGACAGCTAAACGTAATTTTGTTTATAGTTAAGTATGATTTAAAATTTGATAATTATAATTTTCACAGAAATAAATCATCAGTAATTTGTATTCTCTTTGAATCATCATTAACAATGGCGAGACCAAGACGATCGAATCTTTGCCGACAAAGCCGTAATGGTTCCTCCATTAGAGAATATATATTCGGAAATTTAGAAATAGTACTTACGAAAAAAAAAATATGGCGTTACGAAGTTCGCCGGAAAAAAATATGGCGTTACGAAGTTCGCCGGGTCAGCTAGTGTTATAATAATTCAGTTCAGTTCATTTTTCCTTGTTTTCAATCCGGTCCGCCTATGAATTCAAAATTTAATATATGGCCCTCTGCAAAATTGAGTTAGTCGTCTTTTACGACATCCACGGGCCAGTACCGTCATCAAACTGAAGAATATAAGTAACAGATACTTAAAGAAAATGATATCATTTTTTTTTAATTGTCGACGCCCTCCGCTAAGAAAATGATCATAAGGATCATTTTGCAGGAGGATTTTAAAAACATATAATTAACAGACACAAATTTCATCCAGACTCAGAACAACAATTTGTGGTGTGGTCCTGCGTACCGCGCAGTGTTGACCTGCGTGAGATTTGAACCAGCGACACTGGCACGGTGGGTTGGTATCTTAACCACTACGCCATTTGCGCAGTCGCAGTATTGTTGAATATATTTTCATCATTATCATCACAGCTCACATACGTCATTGTTGACTCGGGCCTTCTCCACAATAAGAAGGAATTTGACTTACTATACAATGCTAGTCAAACATGTTGGTATAGGGTTTCATTTCAAGTTTTCCTTCTCTTGCACAGGTGTTGTGTGTATTATATCCCTTAATCGTCTTTCACGACATCCACGGGCAAGATAAAGGGTGGTGAATTGTATTCTTACTCTATTACCACACGGACAAAATTTATTTAGAACTAACAACCCGCTTCGCTTCGGTTTCAGTCACCTTACCCGCTTAATTCCCGTTCCCGTGGGAATACCGAGATAAAATATAGCCTTAGTTACTCCTTATATAGACAGCTACCTGGTAGTAAAATATTATCAAAATCGGTCCAGCCGTTTTGAAGATTACCTTAAACAGACAGATAGACAGTTAGACAGATAAAAAAATCTTTATTTTAGGCATACATGTTGTCGTCGTCGTCTGATTTTAGTCCCGGGACAGGGATGTCGAGGGGTGTGGGTACCCGAAAGGGTATTCCGTCGGGCCGACCACTGACGACAAGTCCCCTGCTTCGGTGGTCGGCCCAACGACGAGTGCGACATGGGTAGGGGTGGGTTATGGGCCCGCGCGCCGTCCTTTCGTCGCCCCGAATGGATTGAACCGCGTGTGCGCTTACCATAGCCCATCCATAAAAAAGGCATTGGTGTCGTGCAAATAACCGTATCAGCTTGAAAAAAGCCCAGTATTTTGACCTTACAAACAGTCACTTCAATTTTATTCATTTGTATAGATGGTGTTAAACAAAATTGTATTCAAACATTTATATACTTTCAGGTAGTAAGGTATATGCTTCATACATGTTTAATTTGATATTGTTTAAAGACGGTGCGGCCCCAACGTGACAGCCCTTACACTCATGCATATTCATGTCGTGTGATTAATCATGGCGTATACCTACCTCCCTTCACATAAATGCCTACCTATATACTTTGTTTATTACAAACACCCACTGCGATGTTCCAAATTGTGAGTTATTGGCCAAACCGCGTGGTAAATTAGTTTGGCTTCATTGATAATTTGTACGGTAAATACTTCCTTAATTATCACTTAATATTTTTTACGCAATAAATTAATATACATTTTTAATTTTTCATTATTATGTTAATAGATAATAAATTTTGGTTTATATTCCGCTTGTATTCCATCGTTGGTTTGCAATTGAAAAATTCCTAAATAGAGTAATGTTCTATTTTAAAGAAGGTTATCTAAGAAATGTATAATAATATCGCTTTGGACTACTCACATAAAACTACTCGTTTGTTTTCAATTAATCAACAGTGAATAAAAAAAAAACAAGTTAAAAAAATAAAAACCAGCTAAGTGCAAGTCGGAGACGCGCGAGGAAAAAAAATCGCGTTTGTTGTATAGGAGCCCCCCTTAAATATTAATTTTATTTTGTTTTTGTATTTATTGTTATAGCGGCAACAGAAAAACATAATTTGTAAAAATTGCCACAGTCTATCTATAGCGGTTCATGGGATACAACCTGGTGACAGACAGACGGACGGACAGACAGCGAAGACTTTGTAATAGAGTCCCGTTTTAACCCTTTAGGTATAGAACCCTAAAAATTAAATGTCTATAAGACGTACAGTTCACCACTCCCTCGCTTACCAGTGAGTGTCGTAAAAGACGACTAAGGGATATGATATGCAGATAATGTTTATGCAAACGAAGGATAACTCGACATAAAACCCTATACCAATACGTCTGACCAGCGTGGTATAGTATGTGTACGTGGTACATATTTTCCCTTCCATTATGGAGAAGGTCCGAGCCCAACAGTGGGACTTATATGGTCTAATATAATCATGATAACTCATCTTGAAGTCAGATACTTTTTAAAGTTTCAAGCGCCCATTATAACAGTTAAATTAATATACCAATCAATTGCATCAGATTAATTAATTCATTCATTTCAGCCTATCGCCGTCCACTGATGGTAGTAGGCCTCCCTCTAGCGTAACGCTACAAAGTGCGGTCCTGTACTGCCAGCATCCAACGACGCCCAGCAACTTTCACCAGGTCGTCGGTCCACCTAGTCCATCAGATTAGTTAGCAATTAATACAGATTTAATTTTGAATTAACCTTTTCTTAATGTAATATCATGTTTCCCTAAATCGTCTCTTTCGACATCCGGGGCAAAAGAAACAATGTATTTAAGATTTTTAGCCAGCGTCTACATGGATCACAGTTTCTACTAATAATTAATTAAAAGTAACCAACAGACTTTTAAATTGCATTTAAATCCTACTAAATAGTATTCATCAATTACAATAATAATCTAAACAAAAAAAAACACAAATGATATATGCAAATTTTAGCCAGAGATTTATCGCGTGCCCTACTTTTTTTTATAAATAAAAAATAGTTGGCGACAGTGTAGAGTTTTTAATGAATTAAAAAAGTTATATTAGCATAGAGAATCCATAAGGTTTTGTTGTCACATTCAGTTTGAGCTTACATCTGTCTATGGGCGGGCAAAACCACGATGTATGATGGTTTTATGCTAATAATAGCGTTTTAACTGTGATTAACGCGTGATATTACAAAAGTCAATGACACTATTGACGTCAATCGCGTATTATTCCCGTTTGGTGATGGTGTAGGAATACAAATCACCAACCCCTCTCTTGCCCCTCAGTGTCATAGAAAGCGACGACTAAGGAATTGAATATGCATAACACCTATGCAAGAAAAATACTTGAAATAAAAACCTATACCAACACCTCTGACCACCGTGGTTTAGTAGGCCAATTTTCCTGCTATTGTGGAGGCTCGAGGCTAACAGTGCGATGTATATGAGCTGAAATGATGATGCTAGATGCAATAATAATGTAACCAGCTGATACTGTGCAACTGTGAATGTGAATTATGGGTGGGTCTTTATTCTTTTACGATACCCACAGACAAGAGAGGTGGTGTTATATGAATTACTCCGTCACTACACGGAAAGGTCTTTATTAGGGCAACGGAATTCCAAATGATAATTATTTAATTTTTTTTTTGTCTAATAATGTTTGTATATGCATCCAACAAAAACTTCCGCATGCATATCTTTATACTAACAACCCGTCCTCGCTTCGCTTCGGTTATAAGTTATAGTCGTTTTACCCGCGTAGTTCCCGTTCCCGTGGGAATACCGGGATAAAATATAGCCTAGTTTACGCCCTGATATTATAGCTTTCCATTAGTGAAAGAATTTTTGAAATCGGTCCAGCCGTTTTGAAGATTACCCGGAACAAACAGACAGACAGACAAAAATTTTTTTAATTGCTATTTTAGGCATAGGTGTCGTGCAAATAACTGTGTGAGCATGAAAAAAGCCTATTATTTTGACAGACAGACACTCCAATTTTATTTATTGGTATAGATATATATATTTCTTGTGTACGTGTGTATGTCACTAAACTCCTCCTAAACGGCTGGACCGATGTTGATGAATTTTTTTGTGTGTGTTCAAGGAGATTCGAGAATGGTTTAGATTCACAATTGGACCCGATAGGTGGCTCTTATTTGAACAGAACAACGTCTGTTGGGTCAGCTAGTTAAATATAGTTTTTACCGACGCATTTTAATTTTAAATTAAAACAGAGTCATTTAGGATAAAAAAATATAATAAATTTAAATAATCAACGCAAGCAAAGCGATGGATATAATTAGATACTTATATAATTTATTGACAAGCTGATAAAAGAAGCAGATAGTTAAGTAGATATCCACCGATGGCATTGCAAGATAGTGCGTTGCAGTAGATTTGTCTCTTTATTACTGACTAAAGGTATAGTAATTTTTTATTATTAAAATGCTTCCTTAATTTTTTTAATTATTAATATCCACCTTAAATTTAGATCTGTTATCCTCGGGAGCGATGTTCCAGAGTCGTGGACCAGGAGTGTGATGTTGCTGTTCTTTAGAAGAGCGACAAAGCTCTTCTAAAGAGCTACAGACCCATCTCACTCTTGAGCCGTCGCAAGATGGAGTTGGACCACGTCGATATAAAGGTCTTAATCAACTTTACGACACCTAAAAACAATGTAAGTGTTGGTAGTATTCGTGGCCGCCATCAAACGCCATATTACAATCACGAGGTAAATAAATACTTAATGTGAAATGATTACAGATTCGTTATTTCATTTTGCAGACAAGATCAAACATTTTATTAATATGTAGTGCGATACAGAGTGACGTTGACGCGTGCCTCGTCAGGCGTCGAGACATAACGTCGGCGTCAATCACGCCGTAATCATTCACCGACGTCCCAGCCTGTCCCGCGGGAACATACGATTAGTTCCCTCACTGACCCCGCTAATTTTTATGACACATATGCATGCACTGACGCCTATCTCAATTGGCTGATCGAAATTGTGACATGTGCCTGATATCATCATGACATATTTTTGAACAATCTATGACAAACAGAATTTTACATACAACTTATTGGAAATTTTCTGTAAATTTCTATGGCATAATTTTTTAATTTTCCGTGTGTTGACGGAGTAAGAATACAATTCATCACTCCCTATCTTGCCCATGGATGTCGTAAAAGACGACTACGGGATACAATATGTAAATAACATCTGTGCAAGAGAAGGAAAACTCGAAATGAAACCTTATACCAACATGTCTGACCAGCATGGTATAGTAGGTCAAATTCCCTCCCATTGTGGAGGAGGCCCGAGCCCAACAGTGGGACGTATGTGGGCTGCGATGATATTGATGAATTTTCTTTAAATCTGAACTAAATGACTGAACAGATAGTGGAGTAGTTTAAGTGCCAATTTCTCGTGCCGCATGTCATCGCTTCGATGCCCATATAGGGACCATTCATAGTTTTTTTTTTTATTGCCGATGGTGACAAACGAGCAGGCAGCACACCTGATGGTAAGTGATGCTGCCGCACATGGACCTTTGCAATACCAAGGGCACAGCCAGGCCGTTGCCTACCATGAAGTAAATGCTCTTCTTAAACCTCGTTTAGAGAAGGACATGTCATAGCGCTCGGGAAACACAGCAGCAGGTAGTTCATTCCAGAGCCTGCACGTACGTGGGAGAAATGATCGCTGGAAACGTACAGTTGAAGACCATATCGTTTCCAGGTGAAATGGATGAACCCTGCTGTGGTGTCGAGTGGTACGTTGGTAAAACGGTGACGGTGGTACCAAGTCAAACAGGTCCTCAGAGCACTCCCCGTGAAAGAGTCGGTAGAGTACACAGAGTGACCCAAAGTCTCTCCGCCGCTCCAGCGACTCCAATCCGTCCGTGAGATTGGGATCCCCGACGATTCGAACAGCACGCCTTTGGAGGGAGTCAAGTGGGTCTAGCTGATATTTGGGCGCGCCTGCCCAGAGATGTGAGCAGTACTCCACATGAGGACGAACTTGCGCCTTGTATAGTACAAGGCGCTGTCTCGGTGTGAAGTACCGCCTGGCTCTGTTCAGGACGCTCAACTTTTTGCTGGCCAATTTGGCTTTGTCCTCCAAATGACTCCCAAACTGGGCTTTGTTCGATATTTTGACGCTGAGGATCCCAATACTGTCGGCAATTTGGAGAGTTACTCCTTGGAACTAAGGCGCCATGACAAACGGGTCCTTCTTTGCAGTGAACGCGCAAACTTGTGTCTTTGTGGGGTTAGTGTAGTATGTAGTGTTTGTGAAGTCCCCCAAGGGCAACACAAGGATCTACTTTTTAGTGCGGGATGTTGTAAAAAAAACTTTCAATGGTGAAAAAAAAAGAACTGAAACATTTTTACATATTTCATATTTTAAATTATCCAAAAAAAATTAATAATCATCTATCCGTTACTGAAATTTATATAGAGAAACTATTCTACTTAATAAAAACTTATAAAATAACCTAAATACATACATACATAGCTTCACGCCTGCTTCCCAGAAGGGTAGGGAGAGACTACAGATTGCCACAAGCCAAGATCCTGACATACTGCCATTGCTTCATTCACACTCATCAAAGTCTTCGACCTTCGCGCATTCTTTACGGTTACGTAAACTCTTAACATGACCTTTTCACCAGCACATCTCCAATTTGATCCAGAAACGTACGGCGTGGTCTTCCTCTTGTAACCGTCCTCACTCACACTTGCTTTGTATACTTGCGTCGTCATTTTCTCTTTATTCATTCTTTCTACATGACCAAACCACCTCAACATACCTTTTTTAATCTTTGTCACTACTTCTTCGTTCACTCCACAGCGCCCTCTTATCAAACTATTCCACCTGTGATCAAATTCAGTTAATTACTTCAAAAGCGTCCTGTTAAACAAATACAATTAGTGATATAAAATACCGTCCTATAAATTCGATGTCCAAAATAGTTTGGATTGTATATTTGCTTGTAAATGCTCGCACCGACCGTAATCCCATTTTCTATGTAACTATAAGATTCCGGTCAATATTTACGCACCTATTACGTTATAATGACAGTGAACAAATTTTTAATATGTTATAAAATGACTGGATGAAATCAAGCACTAATTCATTTCATAATCATTTTCATATCATAATCTCGGCTCATATGCGTCCAATTGCCGGCATTTGGACTTAGGTCCAAGCCCAATCCTTACTAATATTATAAATGCGAAAGTAAGTTTGTTTGTTACGTTTTCACGCTTAATCCACCGAACCGATTTCAAAAATTCTTTCACCAATAGAAAGCTATAATATCAGGGAGTAACATAGGTTATATTTTACCCCGGTATTCATACGGCAACTTTTCCATCTCTTGCACTGATATTATATGCATAACACATCCCTTAGTAATCTTTTACGATACCAACTGGCAAAATAGGGGCTCCGTCACAACACGAAAATTTAGCTTAAAGGATACTTTAAATTTAGGAATGTGCATTATCGTACATCTTCTTTACGACACCCATGAATAAAGTAAGGGGGGGGGGGGGGGGTTGTCACGACACGATTATATGCAATTTTATAATTAAGATTTCTATGGATAAAACTACAAGATTTAATTAGTAATAATAAGTTTCCTGCGTCATAGAATCATACAAAAAAGTATATATGACATGACACTTTTTCTGTGTGATGACGGAGTAAAAATACAATTCACCACCCCCTTTCTTGCCTGTGGTTGTCATAAAAGACGACTAAGGAATTATAATATGCAAACAAGATCAAGAAGGAAAACTGGAAATAAAACCCTGTACCAACACATCTGATCAGCGTGGTACAGTAGGTAAATTTCCCTCCCATTGTGGAGAAGGCTCGAGCCCAGTAGTGGAACGTTTATAAACTGTGATGATGATATGATATTAGAGAAATTACGGTCAACCGCCATTCATCAAGAAGTTGAAATAACAAAAGGTAAGAGCAAATCAATTATATTTTTATTACTGTTTTTAAACATTTTACCGTAGAGGATTACGGCGATGAGACAAAAACGTAGGCGCCATATTTTCCACTAGGCTGAATCAACACTCACCATTCATTGGCGCAATGAAAATATTGGGCCGTTTATCTCTTTGTTTTTCCATTTCCCAAACCTTCGGTTTACTCGGTGTGTGAGCGCGAATGTGTACGTTGACAGAATTCATTTATGCAACAACTAAAAGGATGTGTACTCAGCGATATGTGAAATCACTATTTTAGTTTGATGGCGTTGAGCTTTTTCAATTTTATTTTTTGCTTCAATATATTGTTCGATTGTGGCGGTGTGTTTACGCTCCATCAAGTTTTTACTTTTGCTGAATTTATTTTTGTTTTATAATTTCTCGCCATTTATTCCCGAAGCAACAAGATAAGTGATTAATTTTCTTTCATTTCAGCCTATCGCCGTCCACTGTTGGACGTAGGCCTCCCTCATGTTACGCCACCTAGTGCGATCCTGTGCCGCAACTTACAACGATGCCCAGCAACTTTCACTAGGTCGTCAGTCCACCTAGTGGGGGGCGTTCTACTGCATCGTTTGATACGTGGTCGCCACTTGAGAACCTTTCTTCCCCAGCGATTGTCGGTTCGTCGAGCGATGTGGCCTGCCCATTGCCACTTCAGTGTGCTAATTATTCATGCTATGTCGGTTACACCCGTTCTTCTGCGGATTTCCATATTTCGGATTATATCTCGCCAAGAAATCCCGAGCATATCCCACTTCATAAGTGATGACTCCGAGTTATTTTTTTTTTTGGGTGGGCTATGGTCAGCACACACGCTGACCATTCCGTCCGGGGTAACGAAAGGGCGGAGCATGGTCCTAAAACCCACCGTCTAGGGAAGACGGTAACCTTAATAACCTTACCGTACTAACCGTACTTACACTAATAACCTTACTAGCAGCGCCCTACGGTTTCACCCACAGTTCCTCTTCCCGTGGAAATATCAGGATAAATTATAGCTTATGTGTTATTCTGATATGTAAGCTATATTATTGTGAAGTTTCATCAAAATCCATTCAGTAGTTTTTGCGTGAAAGAGCAACAAACATCTTCACATACAAAGTTTCACGTTTAGGTATAATATTAGTAGGATAGGATACCAACGTTTGACCATCATCAATTTCTCTTCCCTTGTGAAGGAGGCACTAAAAAAAAAAGGAATATGTATGAGCTGTGATGATAAAGATGTACGCATTAATAATACATTAATAACAATGCAAGGCAATAACAACGTAACTAATATTGTTGTCATCATCATTTGCCTGACCACGTTAAGTGGGGTCAGCACAACATGTACTTATCTTCCATAACCTCCTATCAGCCGTCATATTTGCACTCACCCTTTTCATACGCATGTCCTCATGTACCTAATATTATTGTATACCTATATACAGGTATATCGTGTAACGCTCTCCTGTAACGGTAGCGTTACTCAGGCTTAACGTGAAAAGAGTGCCCGGTTCCCGAACATCCCTCCCTATGCTTTGCTTCAAAACCTCCAAACACACTCATTCTATGCCCGACCCAGTATTCAAATCCAGATTTTTACAGTCGATGATCATATATATAAGCTACTAGATTTGTTATTAATTAAATATGCAATGTATTTAGTAAACATTTAGTTTCATCAAGCGATTTTCACTATTGGCACGGAAAGCACAAATAAATTTAATCGTTTTTTTTTAAATAAGACAGAAAATCCTTGTATTGCGGGCGATTTTACAAACAAATATTGTTTTGCGTAGGAATTGATCCCACGACACTAGCGCAAGCAGTTCAGTACCCTAGCTATTTCACCATCTGTGCATACAGTATTCGAACAGTAATATATTTCGATAGTTCGAGTGTGGTGCGTTTGTGAGGTACTGTAGCGCTATCTAGTAAGTAATAGAATTATATGTGGAATTGCACTCCATTTAAACTCCATTAGATAACAGATGGCGCTATTAAATACTCTACTACATAACAGATGGCGTTAATAAACATTATTAAACGTACCGTTACCACTCTAGAAATGGATGTTTTACCAGTTATTTTTTGCTGTTGCAACAAAAGTGTCTAATTTTACCTTTACTTAGCAATTTACTTATTAGTATGTACTCAGAGTAAATAATGAAACACGGTTTGATTTTTAAACGATTTATAATGAAAATCCCAATTCCAAAACCATAAAAATACAAAAATAATAATAACAATTACTTAGTTTGAGAGGATCAAATAATTAGTAACTATATTCAAACGTAAAAAACGTTCAAATAAAAAATCACAGATGTTTGTTGAAGTAAACAAATAAACAATAATTCTTCAATTCAAATGTAACATTGTTATAAATATAATATTCTTATGTTAACATGTCATAATGAATTTTGATGTTTACGCGAGTATTACACATTTAACTACTTTACTAATTTTATCGCATTTGTATTTGATTTTTGATTGCCCGACGTTCACTTCGTTATTACAAAGATTTATAATTAAAATTATTCATTGTTATTGGTGTTGGACATGAGACATCTTAGTCCGCCCGCGACCATGAACGCCGTCAAGTCGTCGAAACGTCAGTCAATCAAAAATCAATTATAAACCCGATAAAATCTGTAGTTTTATTTACAATTTACATGTCATGACAACATTCATTATAGGTTTTAACAAATATTTCATATTTTTCTTGTCTGTGGTTACCCATGGTTTATCTTAGACTCGCTTTTGAGCAATACTATAGTTGCCTAAATGCGAGATCAAGTTTCATCTTAGTCTCGCATTTCGACAATACTATTTTCTTCCTCATAACAAAAGTGGACCCAACTCAGTCTTCATATATTAAAAATAGAGTGCTAATTAGTCAATGTTTAACAAAAAGTGGTAGAATAAGTATATAATGAATTACCCGCTACAATTGAATGTCGTAAACGAAACAACTTGTTTTTGTCGCAACAGTTAAGGAGCGGAGGATAGCCAATCTAAAACTTGTCTCACATTTTGTATGCCAATACACATTACTGAATTACTTCTCGGATTGTCGCATAAGACACTAACCTTCATCTTAGCTGGACATATGAATAATATAATTACAATGGATATACTGCCAGTTCTTTAAATCCAAAGTACATAAAACTTTAAGGCATTAAAATGTCTTTTTGGACATATTCGAGTCTCAATGTGTAAATATGTGGTCGTCATTCTATGATGAATTTTGTAGTCGCTGCGACTAATGTAGGATTATTGGATTGCCTATAAGACTTCCCCAATAGAAATATATTAATAGAGATTAGCTAATCTACTTTTCACTACTTTTCAGCCTTTTCTTCAATAAAAACTCATAATATCATTCCATTAATAATAAAAAAAATATATAATATTTATGAATTTTTAAGAAATCACTTTATTTTGGTAGATTTTTAATATATTCGCCTATTTTGTTTCTACTTGGTAAAAAAATATCACCAATGTCATGATACGACGTATCATTATTTGAGCAGCCTTGTTCCCTTATATCATATTGGCATTTATACTATTAAATACTAAATACTAACAACCATTTCGGTCAGAATAATATGCAAAAGTTTAAAGGCATAATTAATGTTAAAATAGGGTGCTCTTTAAACTAGTGGTCGCTAGAATACTTCTAAGTTTTTTTATGTGTATAATTTTGTGTTGTTTGAGAATAGACAAATTTCATGGATGTAATTAGATATTTTAGGAATGTACATAATATTCACGAAAACTTTAAGTATGTATATGTAATCAACTTGTAAAATCAAACGTATTATAAAAATACATTAAAAAGAAACTTATAAAAGATATTTTGCCATTTCTGGATAGCTTAAATTAAATTCAAAAACAGACCATACAGATTTCAAAATTCAATAATTTCGAAAAGAAAAATCTATGGAAAATTAATAACTAAAATTTTAACAGAAAAGTTATGTGTTCACTATTTTTAGCTGTTTTATATCAAGAAATAATTATAAATAATTTAAATTATTTTATTATATTGCAATTGTGTTTTTTTGTGTTGAATTAAATTCGTGTGAATTAATTTATTTTAGACAAAAAAAAAATACAAAATTTCAGAGATTTTACCATGAAATAATATTCGATTAAAATTACACGAAAGTGAATCGTATTCTCTATACCATAGAATACAATATTCTAAACGGAACTTAATAATCCAGACCCTTCGAGCAGTCCCCTAAAACGCCTAAACTTTTCACAGATACCTACTATGTGGCGATTAAAATATTCGCATAGTATTAGCACAGCCGTGGTTCATACGATACTGGACGTACATCATGCCGGTATTATGCCAGTAGTACAACGCGCCAAGGACCAATATATGCCACCATTGATGAGAATGGCCTATATAATCCACCTTGCCGGAAAACCATCGTTCCGGTATCTGGAAAATTATTAATATATAAATAAAAAAAGATTTGATAGATTCCCCGTAAGTTGACGGCTAAAAAACGAAAGCTTTAGATGGGTCTTAGACACTTATAACGCGCAACACATGTAAAGAAAACTAGAAAAGAAAAACTTCGTTTTTGTAACATTTTTCATTGATGCTGCGATACTATAGCTTTCTTCGATAAATAGTCTATCCAATATCAAAATATTTTTAATTGAACAATTAGTTGCTGAGATTAGCACATTCAACCAAACAAACTCTTCATAATCCTCATAACAACCATATAAGACCCACTGCTGAGCTCAGTGTGCTCAGTTTCTCCAAAATAAGAAGAAAAATATAGGTCAACTCTACAACGCTGGTCAGGCGGGTTAATATAGGGTTACGTGGGTTGATATAGGTATTTCAAATTTTGCCTTTTTTCCTTAGATGTCATCTGTAATAATTCCCAAGTCTTCTTTTACGACACCCACAGGCAAGAAAGGGCATGATAAATTGTAATTTTACTCCTTCACCACAATGAAAATCTGCTCTCTCCTCAGCTTAATAATATTAGGATACATTTAGTAAGAATTCTACTTAGTGAATTTAATTATTTTGAGTTTTATTTTTATTTAAAAATATAAAATGATAATTATAAAATTAGGAGAGCAATAATAAAATATAATAAAAAAATATTAATAACTATTTAATATTATATTTTATCATATTACGTTTAATTTTAAATATATTTCGCTAATTACACGCAACGTAATTTAGCAATATTTTTAATATTAACACTTGTGAATTATTTGCACAATAATTACTGTTAATTTATGAGGAGTAAAATAGTAAAATCTGACTACTCTTTTTTAATAAATTTAATGTCTTAAACGATTACTATTTAATTTGCATAAATGAAACCACTATTTATTTATATTGTGTGCTGCGTATACAACTGTTAACAATGTTACCATAGGTCCTGGGGTGTCGCAAAAGACGACTAAAAGGCCTATGCTGATCTGTACCTATAACAATGTCAAGTAGATCGTGTGGTCAATGCCAGGAGATTTATACCTTCTATTCTTATTGTACATGAACATTACAAGTGCAATAAGTAACAAATCAGAGATTTTCTTTCTCAGTTTTGGAGCGGTTTAAAGGGTTTCAGAAAAGATGTCCGTTGCAAATGTTGAAAATGTTTACTTTCACTTTAATACTAATAATTTAAATAATCTTATTTTTCATCAAAAAATTGTTAAACAACTAAAGGATAATAAATAACAAAATTGCGATAAAAAAATTTTGAAAGTGTATCTTGTTTTTTTTTTAATTTTTATACCTATATTATATGTTTAAATAATTATTATTATAAAAAAGTCCAAAGCGAGCGTGGTTTGCGCAAGCCAGAGTACCCGTTTTTGAACGTATTTTCAACCCTCTGGGAAAGTTATTAATATTGGTAGTACAGTTCCAAAAGTTAAGACCTTTTCTGACAAAGTTCTTTTTGATATTTTTTAAAATTTAAAAAAACTAGAGATATTTGCAAAAAACCATACCCCATTTTTATAGTTAATTGTTTATAACTTTGCAATTTTTACGAGCAATACTTCAATTTTATCAAATAATATCTAGGTGCTATTCCGTATCGAATGGCAACTTTGCCATACGAAACACTTCTTGCAATTCTTTCAGAACGATAAAATTAAAACTAATGCAATATTAATACATTAGTTTTACACGATCTTATTAAACGTATCTAATATCGGATAGGATTACGGCCTTGACTAGAAAATGTTCAGATAAAATTACTCACCTTAAACGCGTATATAACGAATGCAGTACCGCTGATGATGTACATCCCTATCACTCTAGGGAAGAACATCTGAAACATACAAACAAACATAGAATATTTATCTTTATATTACTATAAGGGTTGTCAACCATATAATAATTAAATAATATATAATAATAAAACATAAAACAACCATTAATAAGTATTTTAAGGAATACTTTATGTAAACAATAAACTAGGCGAAAATATTTTGCTCTTTCTTTTTTTTTGAGGGTGGGTTACGGTCGGCACACTCCTCGCCCGACTCCGTGCGGGGCGACAGAGGGGCATAAGCACGCACAGCCGTATAGCACGTCGCCTTCATCGTTGGGCCGACCACAAATATTTTGCTCTAACAAATGCCGCGGTTTCTTCCACTTAGTTTCCTTTCCCGTAGGAATACCGGGCTAACATGTAAGTTAAATATTATTAAAAATCGGTCCAGCCATGTTGAAGATTATCCGGAACAAACAGACAGACAGAGAGACAAAAAATATTTAAACTGATTTTTATACGTACGTATACGTATTGTGCACATTACCGCATGAGCATAAAATCTAATATTCCTGACATTACAAACAGATACTTCAATTTTATTTATTTGTATAGATGAGTTGATTTCTCTGGGATTCATTTTAAGAACATAGGTTTCGAATTTTGGCACAATATATTTTACCCTACCTTCACTAACCTATATGTATATACTTACCACAAAAGAAGGATGGCGGCAGGCCTGTTTCGGCAATGCACGTTTTTACCACCGACCGACTACCCCTAAATTTTAAGTAACAGCTAAGGTAACCGCTAAGGTAACGACGCATTATATTAATATTTTTGGATGTTAATAGACCTTAGATTTAATATTTAGGTAATACCTAAGGCCAGATGCGTAACACTGATTTTATGTGTAAATTATATTGCCTTAAGTAGGTGTTATCTAAAACATAGTGATCGTTGGTAAACAAAGACATAAAGAACATAATAACCTAACCTAACCTAACCCACCAAGAAAACCAATAAGTTAGGCTAGGGTATCTCTGACCGCGTAAGAGCAAGGGAAGGGACAGTATAGAATTTTATGACCTTTTAAATCCTAACTAGGGCTGTAGTCATATAACAACTAATTAAAAACAGGAAAACTAGAAATAAAATCCTATACCAACCGGTTTGACCAACGTAGTATAGTGTGTCAGCTTCCTAGATAATTTCATTATACAGGTTAATGCAATAAGTTATACAAATCCGTCAAAATTCAATATTAAAAGTTATTTAGCGGTATTATTGGCATGTACCGAATGGCGACGGGTTAAGAATACAAATATTGCCACCTCTAGCGGCAATACTAACCTATGGTAATTGTAAAAATAGACTTAAAAGGCATCACCGACAAAATAGGTAGGCACTCTGCTAGGAAGCGTATAACACTTCACTATACCGCCTACCAAGCATAGCGATTACGGCACTACACCCTTATTTGTGTAGAGGAGACCTACTTCCAACAGTGGACAGCGAAAAGTTCAACGATAATGACCATAACCTTACGCTATTTCGTATTTGCCTGACAACTGTATGTTTAAAAGTCTTTCGCGATACAAGGATTCCTTAAAGCGGATTCCCTTAAAAAATGCGCTCTTACTATTGCTACTAAAATGATAGAATAGTAAACGTGGTTGTATACAGGTTGTATCAGGTTATGGGGCAACTGTTCGAGTATGTTGTAGTTTACTGGTCATAGATCGTAATTAAAACGTATATTACATAAAAAACAATATAACATAAAAGTTTTAGTGATTTAAAAAATGTGTGTTAAATGTTATGTATTATGTAGGCATGTATAGACAGGATACATGTAGGCACGTAAAGCTTCGACAGTATGAATAGGTAGGAATTGCTCAAACGCTTTAATGGTAGCGTAGGTAAAAACGCGACTCGGCGACGGTCATCGGCCGATCAGCTGATTTAAAGCGAAGTTTGTTTTGCTTATGCGAACGTAATCATTGATTTTTCAATTTCTAATGAACATTTAACAAAGTAAGAATATGTTGTCGATTAAGTATCACTGACTTTATACATTTCAATCAGATTTACACGAAAAAGCGATGACAAAATTGAAAACTTTACATGTCTCTAATTCAGTAATGAGTCGATATTTTCCCTTCAAATTTTTTTTACGGTTGCCTACCACCATTGCCTATCTCCCGTTTGACCAGTTGCCCCATAACCTGATACACCCTGTAGATATAATAATTAGTTTAGTTCGAATGTCTCTTACCTGTACCATAGGGTTCTCAAAACCTCCCATGGTGTAAGTCCAATGCAACGTGGGCAGCACTCCATAGGCTGCCCACCCGATGAACACGCACATCTTGACAAGATACGGCACCCCTAGCTTCGGCATCTGCATCGTCATAGCCACCACGAATATCAACGTCACCGACGTCATATAGAACGTTTTAAGCTCCTGAAATATACAGAAACATAGCTTCAATCATCAAAATTTTTTTTATTGCAATCGGTGGCAAACATGCAAACAGTACACCTGGTGGTGAGAATTGCTACCGCTCATGGACCTTTGCTAGGCCACTGCCTACCGTGAAGAAAGTAAAGGGAGTGTGAATGCATGCAATGAGGTTCGGTGAAACTAAAGGAATCAACAAAACTCACTACACGCAAACACCCTTAGAAAGTTGGGTTTCTGGCTCTCTTGCTCACCGAACGAAGCGCAGTAACAAATTGCTAATACTCAGACGTCGATTTTCTGCGAGAGTGCGTCGAGTTCCCGCAGCTGTAGACAGACAACTGTCAACAGTGCTGTCCTCTTTAAGCTCTATAGCTATTGAGGTACATTGTTAGGCCCAACAGAGAGCGGCTTGGCGACCGAATGGGCATATAAATCATCATCATTTCAGCTGGTACAATTTCCACTGTTGGGCTCGAGCCTCCTCCAAAATAGGAGGGAAACTGACTTACTGTACCAAACTGGTCAGACGTGATCGTATAGGGTTCCATTTCAAGGTTTCCTTCTCTTGCATAGATGTTGTATGCATATTTAATTCCTTAGTCGTGTTTTACGACACCCACGGGTAAGAGAGGAGTTAGTGAATTGTATTCTTACTCTGTCACCACACGGAATTTTCGTATAAACATCAAGTTTGTTAGATAGGTATGTTAATTCCGTAACCGTTTTGTATATATGTAAATCTTTTTTTAATTGGTCAACGAAGTTATTGTCTAGCTTATCTTTGATATGTATGTAGAAGAGGTTAAAAAAAATTGTACATATGCAAAAGAGGGTAAGTACTGATATATGGAGAACATACATAATATAGACTAACTTTTTAAGGCTTTGTTTGACTTTATTGCCGTACAAACATTCAGTATTTTTATTTAGTGATTTCTGATCTTTACGCGAGTACCTGTTACACATTATAAATAAAATTATTTTTAAGGATTTTATCTCGTAGTTCTTTGTTTTGTTTTTTTATCCCTATCTTCTCCGTGGGTATCGTAAAAGACAACTAAGGGATACAATATGCATAAAACATTTAAGCAAGAGAAGGTAAATTCAAACCCATCTGACCAGGTATACCAACTCGTCTGACAAGGATGGTATATGGTCAATTTTCCTCCTATTGCGGAAGAGGTTCAAGTCCAATAGAAAAACGTATATGAACTGAGATGACCATGATGATGTCTTTTACGACACCCATGGGCAAAATAGTATGTGGTCAATTATATTCTTACTCCCTCACCACTCGTTCTTGTGGATACATTGTATAAGACACCTGTCGAATAAATATTTGAAGTTCTGCAGAACAATACAAGTTGAAGCTGCTCATGACATAAGAGTAAGAAGTTCATTATATCCTATTTAACTTGGCCCTATCCTTCCTTTTCTGAAGTGTGTGGACATTGATTGATAAACCGTAAAAAAGTGGAAGGTCTATTATCTTTAATTTCAAAATAGTAATGGATATGTACCGCCTAATTCAATTACAGACCCAGTTGAGCCGCGACATCTTCAGGAATCAGGTGACCAATTAAATCAATAGTCCAAACAATCAGCGACACAACAATCAATTCAATGCTTTGTTTTGTAACATTGCAAAACGGTAGTATCGTGTACACATACGCAGGTCTAATTGACTCCCACGTCGTGTTGTCAGTACAACGCCAATGGCACTATTGACCGCAATCTTGACCTTAAACGCTATTTCAAAACATATAAATTATTTACTAATCTTTGCTTGGTTTGTCAATATTGATGGATGTAACTTTCGGGTGTTGCATCAAGATATCTTCATAGACGTTCGTATATAAACTGAATGAATGACACAGCAGTTATTTAAATCGTATACCAAGCGTGGCAATGATTATATTATAATATTTTTCCGTGTGGTTATGGAATTAGAATACAATTCACCACCTGGCCCTTGGATGCCGTAAAAGACGATAAAGGTATTTAATATCTATGCATATAACATCTATGCAAGAGAAGAATAATTCGAAATAAAACCAACATATCTGACCAGTGTGGCATAGGAGTGAAATTGACTCACTATAAAGAGGAGGCTCGAGCCTAATAGTGGGACGTATATGAGTGGAGATGATGATGCTTAATCTTTAGGAAGGGCTATGTCCAACAGTGGGAGTTTATATAGGTACATAATGCTTAACTTTTAAATAGTGAGAATATATGAAAAATATAATGAGTGTGAATGAAGGGAATGAGATATGTCAAAATAGCGTCGATTCAATTTCTAATACGTACGTACGAATATTATAACTATTAGTACGAAGTACGAGATAAAATTAATAATTCATTATATCTACATAATTTATAGCATGGAAAATGACTATTACGGTAATTAAACCAAGTAATTATTTAAATATATTTGGCAGGAAGCCTCAATAATATTTCATTTCATATTCTTATTAGACCATTTCAATACTAAGTAGTAATATCTTTGACACATACGCTGGTATTACGCAAAAAAGTATATAGACATTTTTTTCTGCCGATAATTAATGATATATCAAACAGAGGAACAAAAATGTATAATTAAAGATGTAGATCAATCCTCTTAAATAACGATGACCCTATTGATATCAAATACCTTGATCCTCCCAAGAGCATAAAAGGTAAAAATCATGCGAAGGCCGCGGTAGTAAAATATAGGGACGTTGCGGCTTTGAAGGATACGGATATTAGAATAATATTAAATCGGTTTCGTATTCAATTACAGATATCAAAATATATCAATTACCCGATAATATCGGTTACGGGTATTAATTTTTAGGAAGCAGAAAATAAACAATTTGGTTAACATTTTGGTAAATGCTAAAATATAACGCGTCTGCAACAGATTTCACCTCAATCCTATATTATTACAAAGTTTTCGTTTCAAATATTCGATAGCTTTGGTTATAGTTACGAGGCTTCCTGACATCCCCGGTAAAAACAATATTAAAATGCGATAAACGCTGCTTAAAGTTGCTCCGTATGCTATAAATTGGATTTCTCTGCGGGATACGGTCCGAAATACCAAAACGTGTAAACGAACAAGTATGAACAAAAGAGATCCTAATAGCGGCTGTACACACTCCACGAGAGCCTCTCGCCAAGAGTTTCGTCCACGAGGTTCTAGGCGAGGGAACGCCCTGTACACGCTCGTTATGCCAGCCAGTTGCACTGTAAATACTCGAGACAATGGACGTAGAAACTGCTGCTGCTATTTGTCTTTGTGCCGTGCCGTGAGCTATTATAATTATTTAAACTTTTACTATGAAAAGAAAATTCGTAAGCCATGGAAAAAAAGAAGATGGTGGATGATTGCTATGCATCATCTACTCATACACACTATCAACGGAAAACTAAAAGATCGAGTGTGTACATACTCCGTCTCATTTTCCTAGCGAAACTTAACGAGACCCTTTGACTCGGGCGCAAAAAACCGATAGGCGACGGAGACTAACCAAGGCGAGAACGAGATCGCGAGATGAGACGAGAGTACCATGTACATACTCGCTCTTGGCCCGTCTCGGGTGTCTCGTCGAGTGTGTACAGCCGCTATAAGAACTTAGAACGCATAATATCAAAACACAGACCAAATTTCTCGATGGAGCAATAACCAAAAAGTTCTCTAGTGGTAACACCTGTCAGACGACGGTGTAAGGTGGCAAACTTCTAGGAAAACGGATAACTTTATGGAAGCCACAGGGAGTCATTGGATTTACGGACCGCACTATTAGTCGTCATGTGTGGGACTTCATTCGCTACTGCGCGCGTTACTATGCGCGAAAAGCAATTGGAAGAATAATAATACGGTAGAAACAGTTTTATTTCACTACGTAAGTCTTACGGTATTCTTTTAAATATGAATGAAATCATATTTAAAATTTTAGAGAATTATATTTTAATTATATAAGTTATAATATACGTTATAAAACAGTATATAATTATCATGCTTTTATCTAACTGGGCGGTACGCGACCATATAAGGTATCTCCAATGTGACCATATTTGTTACATCAAAGTGTCGGAACGGGACACTTGCAGAAAAAGCTAAAAAACAAGGATAAGTTTAGAAGTCTTCCAGAAATAAGTAAAGCTATGGAATTAAAACCTATAAAAGAAACAAGAACACGTCTGTATCAGTATAACAAATGATTATTTATGATTTGTAGTTTGCAAAAATGGGACATTTTTGTACGGCTGAGGACCACGGGACAACTTAAAAACGGGACTGTCTCATTCAAATCGAGACGCATAGTCCGGTTTTTACGTAACAAATATGGTCATATTATAATTTCTGATGTTTACGCGAGTATTACACATTTTATCGTGTTTGTATTTTAATTTGTTTTCGCGACTTTCTAACACTACAGCATTCTTGGTCACGTGAGAACTACCCTAGTTCTCACGTGACCAAGAATGACACATACTTAGGTCCTCTGTAAAAATAGTTGTATTTCAAATGGCCACATTAGTTCATACTCTTTTGCCCATTATCATACCTATATTTTATTAAGCACACACATTAAAGTTAAGTATGAAAAAAACATTGAAATTAGATTGGAAAGTAGGTCTATGTAGTCAAATTATAACAAATGAGAAGGTAAGTAGGTGAAAGTAGGTATACCAAGTGGCAATGTATAAAGTAATAGGTTTTGATCTTTTCTTAGCTGGCAATCTTCAAGTACGTAACGAGACGGCCCCAAAGAGAAAGCTAGACTGACATATGAATAGTAAACAAAAACTATACTTACAATAAAAGTGGAGAGTCATAATCTGGACATCCTAAGATTATAAATATGAGTTTATTTGTTATGCTTTCTCGCCTAAAGCACAAAAGCGATTTTAAAAATTCTTTCACCAAGTAAACACTATATTATCAATGAGTACATAGGCTTTATTTTATCCCCGTATTCCTCCACAGGAACGGCAAACAAGCGAGTGAAATTTTTAACGATTTTAAATATTCTTTCACCAATCGAAAACTACGTTATCAGCCAGTAACATACATAGGTTCGTTTAAGTGTTATCCTCCTATTCTCACGGGTACGGGCACTACGCGAGTGAAGCCACGGCTATTTAAAGATTGTTACGGAAATATAGTATGCGGTTATGTTAGAGTAATTGTCAGAGCACTGTGTGTGTTTATTAATTTGATCGCGAATGATCGCCTGTCCCCAAAAAAGAAAAGGGAGTAGGTAGAGGTAGACACCTCTGTAGCGATCCACGGAAGTGACATATGTGTGGTGAAACGGAATAATAAGAAACAGGTTATGTACTTACGTTTTTATAATAATTATTATTTAATGAGCAGAATCATAAAAACTGCTCTATTGGAGAATTGCTGGTCGATCAGTTTGACATTCTTTGTGAAATTGTATTGTTATTGCTGACGAGTTATTGAAAATATGAACTTGGGCCTTAAGTGCGGCTCGGATTGCCGAGAAGTTCTATATTGATAGAACTTATATTCAAATAACTATCTTTGTCCCTGAATCAGTAAGCAAAAGTTATACATTTCGCCATAGAATACCTATTTAAAATATTGTAAGCGTTGACGCTAACCCAAGTTCCTCCTCCAGTGATGAAAGTAAGTAAATGAATAAAAAAAAATTCACACAATACATACAGTTTCAGCATTGTAGCACACAGTAGATTATAAACCCCATTTTTTTGCATTCTGTTTTTATTGTAGAAATAGATAGTTCTTCTCATTTAAAGCATTAGAGTAAAACTCCGCAGTCGATACGGCAAGAAGTTTTTATTTATAAAAATTACCAAAGTTCACTAGTGAAGCGTCATCCTGTGGCAATTGACTCACTTGCATGTGTGTCCCTTAGGGAACGTGCGTTTATTTACGCTGATACTAGCAACCCGCCCTCGCTTCGTTTCGGTTTCACTCGTCTTACCCGCAAAGCTCACATTCCCGTGAGCATACCATATAGCCTATATTACTCCCGGATATTATAATATCTATAGCTATAAACTTTCCATTGGTGAAAGATTATTGAAATCGGTCCGGTGGTATAGGCGTGAAAGTGTAACAAACAAACTTACTTTCGCAATTATAATATTAGAAGGATAATAAAGCTAAAGTTTAATTCAACGCGCTAAACTCAGAAACTACTGGTTCGAATAGAAAAAAAAAATATTACATAGCGTAGCCCGATCGAGGAAAGCTATAGGCTATTTAACATCACCAATAACAGTGGAAATAAATGAGAAATATTATTATAACACACAGTTACTAGGTTACAGTAATATAGATAATAAATCCTCAACTAACGGTTCGAAGTATTCGAACAGATTGATTGATAAGATAAAATCTTTTAGTGATAGTACCTACTTCAAAAAAAATTCGTTAGACAACAATGCATATACTTACATAATGACACCAGAAGGCGTAATAAACACCGGATGTATAGATGGCAAGCAAAGACAGCGCAATACCGAAGAGGTCATACATTAGGAACGTGTTGTAATCACACTCGGACCGGCAAGAGAACGTGTGATATAGAGCTGACAACGCCATACATATCTGAAAACAAAAATTAAAGGGTTATTATTCGATTTAAAAGAAAAAATATTTCCCAAAAAGGACAGTAGGTACTAAATGTACATTAGGGAAAATACCCGTACTACGTTACCCTGGTAGGAAACCACACAATTTCAATACGTAACCATATTAACGGAAAATTTTAAGAGCATGTAATTAATTACTGTCGGTTTAGCAAGTTCTGGGCCAATGGTCAAGTCAGATTTTTTATACGCTAGGTATCTATACATATAAAAGGAGAAGCTGACTAACATATCAACGCAGAGTCTAAAATATAACAGCTAGAACCTTGAAATTTTGCACAGGGGTTCCCTTTATAGCGTACGGGAGCACTAAGAAAGGATTTTCGAAAATTCATCTTTTAACATTTTATCTTCTAGGGGGGGCAGCTGCACCCCCCTGCCCCTACCTGGGTACGCCCATGTATGTAGCAATAAATTAAATGGTTACAAGCTGAAAGTATTATACTGATAAAAATTCAAATATAGTTTAGTTAATTATTTTCCCTTACCAGCTGACCCAACAATTTAGTCTCGGTCACTGGGAGTCGTTGCATGCGGTCGGTACAGAATCGCTTCATGGCTGACTTCTATTGAGAGGCCTACGTCCAGGAACAGACGGCAAAAGACATATTGATGATGATAATGATGAATGATGATTACATTTACTTTGATTATAGCTAGGAATAAAATGCCTTTAGTATATAGACCTTGTTTTATGGTCTTTACAACTTATGAAACACGGATTGGAATATGCATTTAGTTTAGATTTCACCTGCTTTTATACTGATCTTATGTTCTTAATTCTTTTGTCTCACATAATATGAAAAACAAAAGACACCTTATTACAATAACTAATAACTTTATTACATACATGCATATACTGACGATTCTTTCCCATAGAAGTAGGTAGAGACCACTTCCTTCTACTTGCTACGATCTTGACATACCACTTTCGCCTCCTCCACATTCATTAATCTCCTCATACATCATACATGTTCCTCGGTTTAGAGTATTTCTAACCTGGCCTTTCTTAAGAACGTCCCCGATTTAGAAAGAAAGAAAAATAGTTTATTTCTCCCTCGCAGGGGGATAGAACTTAGTTTACATTTTGGATAGGTATGAGAGCTAGGCTCCCACCCGCAAGTAAGTAAAAAGATCGCTACTCAGCTTAATGTTATGGTAACACCACAATGCCATTTTTCAGTAGCGGCATTTGATCGTGGAACATACGCCTTGATTCGTCCTTCCCCTTCCAACACTTCCTTTCACATCCCTCCATCGCCTCCTTTCATTAATTCTCTCTACACTTCTTACACCAAAAATACAATTTTCCATCGAATTTAGCTTCTAAGATCAAATTATGTGAAATTAAAGACTCAGTCACTAGTACTTATTTATTCTATTTCTTTATCTTAGTTTTATAATTGTTCGCAATCAATACCACAATATGGCTGATACATAATTATGCAGGTTACCTGGTCTTGCATTTTTAATATAAAGCTTTAAAGAAAATCGATACAGCATTGATGTTAATAATCAATGCCACGCGATAAATATGCACTTTTCCTACGCATCATAATGCGTCATAATATTTAAAACTTGATTATACCAAAACTGTTTGTTCGCCTGTTTGTTTGCCCACTCCACATGCTTTCTCCATTATTGCACATTTCTCTCAAACTGTGACGTTGGTTCGAGCAGAAATATGGGTCATTTATAAACTGAGATGGTCATTCCAACCATTGCACATTTATCTTGAATTTTATGTATAGTAAAAGAATAGTAAATACGAGTATTAGAGTAGTGATACTACACAAATAGTCAATAAAATGATAAATAAATAACATTTATGTGTCTCTTTATAATGTCGAAATAATGGACTTTTTTATGGTTATTTGCACGATACCTATGCCGGTAAACCGGTCTGGTGGCTCTCTGTCTGTCTGTCTGTTTGTTTAGGGTAATCTTCAAAACAGCTGGATGGATTTTAATAATATTTTACTAACAGGTAGCTCGGTCTATATAAGTAACTTAGGCTATATTTTATCCCGGTATTCCCATAGGAACGGGAACTACGCGGGTAAGGCGACCGAAACCGAAGCGAAGCGAGGGCGGGTTGCTAGAATAGACTAAAGCCCATTTATAGAACAGGCTCACCATCCTCCAGAACATATTCCAATTACTAGGGGTTGACACAATATGTCCTTTCCTTCCATACAAACCTATCAGATATAATCTCTGTGATCACACCATCATCTATCCATTTAATGCTTCACAGTGTACATCCAAATTTTCTTTGATCTGCCCTTACCCCTCAAACCTTCAATATTCATACTTAAGTATATAACTTTCCTCACAACATTACTTTCATCTCGTCTAGCCGTCACGTCAAGCGTTCACTTCTTAACTGTTCCATAACTTTGCTCGTGAATGTCGTACAAAACGACTAAGCGCTCGATGTGGGCCAATACCATCAGGTGCTCGTCTGGTCAAGAATAACATCCAAGAAGGGGTGACGTCAGGGAGGCGACCAGTCACAAAAACAATTCGCAATATTTCTTTTTATATTAGTACCTACTAATTAATCTTAATTTCCCCAAAATTAGTATTATCGAGAACTAATATACTTAGTAGTGACTATAGACTGGTTTGTCCAACACTGCATGACGTACAGTAACCTCACAACTTGCCATATCAAGGCAGCACCGCGTAATAACGTCCGAAATTATTACGACATCCCCTATGCAATGTATTAATCTTAACTGTATATCAGAACTTAAGATTGGATACGGTCGTAATTATATCCAAATTTTAATAAAAAAAAATATCACTATTAATACTTGCAGAATTTGTGAAGCAGTACTTCTGAATTAGTGAAAGCCAACTAATATCAATATCAGTGCACGGCGGGGCCTCGCAGACGCCGCTGCGCACTCGCCCTGATTATGAGCATCGGACATGCTCGAAACCCAGGTCGACGTAATCGATCTCAGCACGTGAGTGTTTTTGCCGTTATAGATATTATAATATGGATCAGTCTCACGATAATTTCAATACAACTAATATCCATATGAACGAAATATTAATTATTTGTATAGGTATGCGCAGGTTCATTGCCGTTAGTGGCAAACGAGCAAGGAGCACATCTAATGTTAAGTAATACTGCCGTACATGGTACCAGGGGCACAGCTAGGCCATTGCCTACAATGAAGAAATTGCTTTTTTTAAACCCCGTTTAAAGGACATGTCATAGCGCCCCAGAAACACAGCAGCTTGTAGTTCATCCCAGAGCCTGCACGTACGTGCGCGAAATGATCGCTATTGTAAGCATCTAATCAACCAAATGTTGAAGTAGAAGCAAATAAGAATTCGAAGTACTTTTTAGTAACCATACAATTAGGATACAACCTCTTGCAGTTATATGACTCAATATCTTAGCAGGGTTCGTTCATTTTACCTAGAAACGTTATGGTCTTCAAATGTAAGTTTCCAGCAATAATTTCTCCCACACGTGGCGGATCTAAAATTGAACTACTTGCTGCTATGTTGCCTGAAATCTATGACAAGCCTACTTTTATATTACAACACTCACGCCTACCAAGCATCAATCCTGCTTGGGAATGCTATTACTGATGTTAAACGCCACCTACAATCTCCCTGCATAGCATAAGTACATCAATACGAAATTAAAAAAAATATCGCAATCATTTCATCATTTCAGCTCGTATACGTCCTGCTGGGCTCGAACCTCCTCCACAATAGAAGGAAAATTGAAAATTGAAAATTGGTTTTTAGTATTTGTTGTCATAACGGCAACAGAAATACATAATTTGTAAATATTTCAACTCTAGCTATCGCGATTCTGGAGTTACAGTCTGGTGACAGACAGACGGACTAACAGACGGACGGACAGACAGCAAAGTCTTAGTAATAGGGTCCCGTTTTTACCCTTTGGGTACAACACCCTAAAAAGGAGGGGTTACTGTGTAAGCTATAAACTTTAGAGTGAACTGTTAAGCTAACTGTGAAATGAGCTCTAATCAGTCAAATTGTGTCATTGTATAAACAATATATAAATACAAGCGTAATATAATAAACACACATAGAAATACGTATTTAATTAAAAATGCCATTTCAGGTATTTAAGCATTTCATAGGTCATTTGACAGATCTTAACGAAGACCATTTGTTTCCACGGGACTGGTAGGTAAATCATTTACCAAGAATAAATTTTAAACGACGACGTTCTAAAGACATAATAGAATTTATTTATTTTTATGGATATAATATTCATCTAGCAGTCTATCGACATCTCATCATCATCCTCATCTCAACCTATACACGTCCCACTGCTGGGCTTGAGCCTCCTCCAAAATAAGAGAGAAATAGACCTACTATAGACCCACGCTGATCAGATAAGTGGGAACAAAGTTTTACATCAAAGGGGAATGCCCATTTTCAGTATCGCTTGATGCATCTAATTTTAAACTGTGACACGAGTTCATGACATGGATAATCTTAGTTTATTATTAAAATAATTTTATAACGTATTGTGGAGTCTCACATTTGCCGGGTTTATGTACGTGTAATAATAGTCTTTTTTTGGATCGTAGTTTTCCGTTGAATAGATTTGTTGTAGCAACATTATTACCCAGATAATTATGATTAATCGATGTTCTACTGATATAATAAAATATCGATTAAACGTAATTATTTGTTATTATTAACAGTTCAAAACAACAATAATATTTTTATTCAACGAAAAAAAATATGTTTATTAAAATATAATTTTAGTTTACTCTCGTACAGTTGACAAACAACTGTACGAAACTAAACACAGCTTTTAGTTATCCAATGTAAATAAAACATTAGCTTTGAAACATTAAAAACTAGGTGAGATATGAGATCATATTATCATAAACAGAAAAAATTACAAAAATATTTCGCCTTCTGTCTTATTGTGAGTGAATACTTGTGTTTTTACATCGGTAAGAAAAATCGAGATAATTAATTGTTATCGATTTTTGATATATTTTTTTTATTTTAGTAACACTGTAACCTTACTTGTCAATCTTATCACGTTTATTGTTCGTAGCTAAACAGATTGGCGCGAATATGGAAATGTCATGCTCTCGTATTATATTCATTTCTTTAGTGATTTGTAGTGTTATATTGAATAATTTTGCTGGTATTTGATGGAATATGATGTGGATAGTGAATATGGTATAATTGTGGTTTACGTGTATTTTCGTGTTCTTAAAAGATAAGTAATAAGTTTCATACATTTTAACTACAAAGCTCATCCATCGATTTCTCAGAAACCCGGCAAATTACGCATATGATGTTTATTTTTACTTAAACTACGTACTAATACGAATCTTAGACAGTGGTTTTCGTCTTGTCACTGTAATATTTATACCGATACTATTTTCCTTAGTCACTTGGGCATTCTGCCCTTTGCCTACTTTTGAAAAAATGTTATCATATTAGGTATATCACTTAACCATATCTTACGACACCCACATTCAAGATATGGAGTGATCATTTGTATCGGTGTCTGCTGTTAGATAATGTCATAACACGAATGCCTAGGACCGCAATTGCTGATGATTTCCCAAGAGAATGCTACTGCCCAATCTCCTCGTAAACCATCGGGATGACTCTCATAGGAAGGCCGTTAATATACGCGAAAAAACTTAAGAGAAAATAATCCTTACTATTTAGGATGATAAATTAATAGAAACAGCAGAATGTCTTGTAGTTTACATACGATTATAACAAGGGATTGGTAGGTTTAAATAAAAGCGTCGTTTTGAATATTACGAATTCAATTCCTACACTCCCCGTGTAGTGACGGAGCAAGAATACAATTCATCACCTCTTGCCCGTGGATGTCGTAAAAGATGATTAAGAGATAATATGCATATAACATCTATGTAAGAGAAAGAAGAATCCCTATGCCAACACGTCTGACCAGCGCGGTACCTATAGTAAGTATATTAAGTCCCTCGCATAGTGGAGGAGACCTGAGCCTAGCAGTAGAACATCTATGGGCTGATATGATGATGAATGCCTTCACAAGATAAATAATTATATACAATTAAAAAATAATATAAAAAAAACAAAATATCGTTTCGAATTTTACTTTGTACGTGCTAATTAGGCATGTTCAAAGGCGTGAACGACGCATTTAAAGTACAATATCAGGTTGACCGAGCTTCGCTCGGAGTATTTTTGTGCAATTTATTTAGATATATATTAATAAAAAATAAAAAAAAATAAATAATGAAATTTATATAAAAAATTACAAAAAGAGAATAATAATAACACCGAGATTCGATCCGACGCCGTTTGTCGCCGATGTCAAAAATAAAATGAAACCAGACTACTTCGCCACTGAGCTATCGCAACTCATGACATCGACGGCAAAATTTGAATTCATATTCTTTTAAAGTTTAATGTCATTATATTGTCTGCCAAAAACACTGACAATACAACATTTTCTATACATAAAACCTAGCTAGATCGATTTTTTGGGCCCGAATCCTCTAGTATGCCAAGTTTCAACAAAATCGTTGGAGCCGTTTCCGAGATCCTCAATATATATATATACAAGAATTGCTCGTTTAAAGATATAAGATAAATTTTAATTTCTTTTGACGTGATAACGTCTTATAAATCGATGAACGCCACCTGCATGCACGAAAAAGCAAGACTCATTGTCACGTGCCGCCTGAGCCGAGCGTGCAAGCGAGAACGCGGTACAAGCGATAGTGAGGCACGATCGGCCTAAGCGTTTGGCTTGTGACGCTTCTATTTCTCTTCAATACAATATTTGAATTAACAAGTGCAAATAATTGTTCGTTTATTGAAAATTTGAATTTTCAATTAACTCCTTATTTATATTATACATAATAATGATAATTCGGTGGTAAAAATTAAATTTAATTCATAAAAGTGTGTCATTTTTCATAAATGTATGACGTTATCGCGTCAACGACGAAGGCGACGTGCCATGGGTGGATTGCGGGGCTGCACGCCGCCCCTCTGTCACTTTGGACGGAGACAGGCGGCAGGAGCGCTGACCGTAGCCCACCCGAAAAAAAAGATACGTTATCACGTAAAATTATTGTCCGTTAAGCGACTTTACAGACAACCATTTTTTTTTTAAAGAATTACGATACAGTATATCGCGTTACATAAAATCTCATGCATTATGGTATAACAAAAGTATATTCACTTTTAGAATTACATAACTAATCCTCGTAAATTTCAAATATGTACTTATATAATTTGACACACATTGAATTAACAAATTTGTTTTATGATAACATATGGCGATCGTTCAAATTTAATAAATAAATATAAATAACACGGAATTGTAACTTATCTAGCTTTATGATAATTTTAATCATAGCACATAGCAAAACTAAAGTCTAACTTTTTATTAGCTGCAGTAAAATGACGTTTCTAAATGTCATTCCGTAAAATAATGTTGACAGCCTAATCTCAATAGGGATGTGATTCAGTTCACAAAAGTTTACAGAATATCTAATCGTTCCATAGCTGACTCATAATGATCATACTAAATTCTATTTAATATTAATGTAAATAAAAGGCTGTATAAACGTTGATCCTTTTAGACATATACAAGGTAACATTCAAGAAAACGCTCTCTCAAGTTGGTAGTACTGGTTTTTGGTTACGGTGCTACGATGACGCTTGACCGCCATTTTGTTTCGGTTGTCATTCGCTCATTCGGATTCATACTTCTGTTTTGAGTGCATGAATAACTTTGATTTGCCCACTGCGCGTTGTTTTTGTTATCATTATTGTTAAACTTATGTTACGTTGTGTTTGTTTTTCATTACCTGTTTTCGTTAATCGTGTTAGTTTTTTTTTGTTTGATACATTGAAGACATGGATGCTCTGCCGAGCACATCGCAAGATGGAGACACATTTTTATCTCCTAAGAAAAAAAGGCCACGTGTAGCTCTAAGTGCAACTGAAAAACTTTGGGTCCAAAACGTTTACAAATATGTGTTTGAAGTGAAATCTTCAGAATCAAACACTGAAGTTCCAAAAACAAGTGAATGCGTTAACAAAGTGGTTGAAGTCTTGGGAATATCCGTCCGCACAGTTTATTCCGTTTTAAAGGAGCACAAGGAGAACGACAGCGAATCACCAAAACCTCCCGAAAAAACGGGCCCAAAACTTACATTTAAAGATAAACTTGATGATTTCACATTCACTGCTGTTAGACGAATTGTACATCAGTTCTTTCATAGAAATGAAATACCCACCATCGCAAAAGTTAGTTTACACATGTCGTCACTCATCTTTTTATTATACGTTATGTATGTTTTCTCTCATCCCATGTGTAATCTTAACCAATTAGGTAATAACTTTAATCATTTTTAGGTGCTGCAAGTTGTAAATGATGACCCAGGATTGCCCAACTTCTCGAAAGAGACATTGAGAAAAATTATGAAGCATCTTAATTTCGAATTCGCTACTCGATCACGCAAGAGTGTGCTAATTGATAGACAAGATATCATATCATGGCGCCAGCGCTACCTGCGTTTAATTAAACAATATCGTAGGGAGGGAAAATACATATATTTTCAAGACGAGACCTGGGTCAACGCTGGTACGTGTCAACTCTTAGTTTCTTCTATTTGTTCCCTTTTTGTTTTGATGTCGAAACTTATGATTCTTTTTTGTTCTTTTCAGGTCATACTACAAAAAAAACCTGGATTGACGGAAGTATTAAATCTTCTCGACAGGCATTTTTAGACGGCCTGACTACGGGATTAAAAAATCCCACAGGAAAGGGCAAACGACTCATAATTAGTCACATAGGCGGAGAAGAAGGCTTCCTGGTCGACGGACTTCTTATGTTTGAAGCAAAGAAAGGTACAGAAGACTACCATGATGAAATGAACGCGGAGTATTTCGAGGATTGGTTCGGCGGTATTCTACCTAAACTCAAGCCGAATGCAGTAGTCGTAATGGACAATGCGCCCTATCACTCTCGGAAGATCGAAACAATCCCGAAGATATCGTGGACGAAAGCACGAATTCAAGAGTGGCTGACTACTAAAAATATTGCGTTTGAACCAAATATGGTCAAGCCCACTCTCATAGATATTGTGAAACAACAAAATCATACTGAGAAATATGCCGTAGACGAGATGGCTGCACAAAAAGGTATCACACTTTTAAGACTGCCCCCTTATCACTGTGAATTGAACCCCATTGAGTTGGTATGGGCGCAGGTAAAGAGTCACGTCGCAGACAATAATAAGACGTATAAAATGCAAGAAGTGAAAACTTTATTCCAAGAAGGAATCAAGAAAGTGACACCGGCTAAGTGGAGTGACTGTGTGTCTCACACTATTAAAGAGGAAGATAAAATGTGCCACCTCGATCATATTATAGATGAAGTGACAGATAGATTTGTTATTAGTGTGACCGAAAGCGACAGCGACAGTGATTTCGAAAAAGATTAATTAAATAACATTATTATGACGTTTTTGTTTCATTTTGAATGTACCTCCCTATACTTCCACTAAAAAAGATCAATCCTCTAGTATCGTAATAATAATAGGTTAAAAAAATACATTACAACTTAATATTAAATTTCAAAAAAAAACCAAACTGATTATTCATTTATGATTCATTCATTTAGCTACATCCCTATTTATTTTTCTTCAAAAACCGGCAACCCACAAAACGTCATTTTACTGCAGCTAATAAAAAGTTAGACTATAGTCGTTTAAATAAAACGTGTATGATCTACATTTGATATTAAGTACCATTTCACACATAATTACTGGGATTTTCTACTTTACTAAGTTTTTAATAACCTGCGTGTATAACTTAATGAGAATGGATTTCAAAGTGCTGTTTATCATTATTTAATTCTTTGCCCTTGCTTATATAATGATTTCCACTCTTGATTGCTAATTTAAATAATCTAAAGTATAAAGTACGCGTAAACTGAATATAATCCTATCTCTATTAGCAGAATTATTTCAGACATAATCCAATTTCGAGACATGCTGTATGTTGATGGCTACCAATAATACCGTTTTACTCTTAACACGGTTTCATACTACTTATTTGTACATATTTTTTTTTATTTAGTTTAGAGATTTTGTTTAATACTCTTGTTGCATTTATTTAAATCACTAAAGGCATCAACGGCTAATTCTTTTGATTGAAAAGTGTATCTTTGCTTATACGCTGCGAATTGCGGAGTAATTAATCTTTTAAGACTAAATAAAATTCGGCAAATTTAATTATGTTGACTTTTATAAAGTCTTATTTTTATTACAAACGAGCAAACAGTACACCTGATCCACCAGGTCGAGTCGTACCAACTCAGAAACCTTCGTGGGCTCATGCACAACACTGCTGAAGGTCATCACATGTTCAAATGCATAAGTTTATGATTCTATAAAGGACACACAGACAAACATTCATTTTTATATATATAGATAAAAGTATAAGCATATTGCATATCGACCCCAAGTAATTGGTATAAGAGCAAGATAATAATAATACTAGGAAATATAATTCATATTCAATGATGCTCTAATAGTTAACTCGAGATTGTCAACCGGTTGTGGCATTTGGTCCAGCAATAATTTTATCAATTAATTATAAGTATAATAGTATATAATAATCATATATCATTAAAATAATCATATATAATAAAGTATATAATATAATCAAATAAAATATATAACAAAAATATCATCATAAACAAATGGCGTCTCTCATTGAACTGCAGGCAGAACTAACAAATTTTGCACTTGGTCATTAACAGGTTTTTACTTTCACCAACGGGAGAAAAGTGGGTCGAACATCTGAGTCGCTAAACTTTCAAGACGTCGACCAATGGTGTTGTATATTTCGTAATAACTACGTCACGATATGAATATAAGATAGAGTTGGTAGTCAGTGTAACTAATCCAGTAATGGACGTAATACAACACTAAAATCTCAAGGATATATAAGACTTGTTCTCGATGTACGCCTGTAGATATATTTTAATATATATATAGAACTAAGTAAATTGTCTCAATCAGCAACACAAGCCATTGCTACTAATGACAGCGCTTGGATTATATAACTACTAGCGTACCCGACAGATTTGTTCTTGCCCAGAATTTGCATTAATATGACGTTTTTTGCATTAAATATGACATTTTAATTAAACATTAACATTTTTAATTTGCGTACGGTGATGTGACGGGATAAGAATACAATTCGCCATCTTCTTGATCTTGCTCGTGGGTATCCTAAAATACGATTAACGAATAGATATAATGTACATTATGTACACTACCGCTCAAAATTAAGTTACAAACAATACATTTAATGAAAAACGTATAATAGGTTTCATATACAAATATTATAACAAATTATTTATCTACAGAAAAATCATTATTGTTATTTGCCGACTGCTGGTCATAAATCGACAATAGTTTTATTTTCGGAATTTCTTCAAAGTTAGACCTTGAAGTCGCACTTTTATTTTGATTTAATTATTGACAAATAAACATAACTAAAATGTAGAATAACTACTAAAAATATTATTACGTTAGTTATCTGATGTCATTTAACAAGAAAACACGTTCGCTGTAGCTCATTACTTAAAGTCTAATAATATTTTCTTCTGCTTCAATACAGCGTATTATTATAAAAAAAAAATTGTGCTCGAGACATCAAGGCCATAATAATCAGCCTGCATAAAACCGTTAAAAGTAATCGTGAAATGTCAAGATTGCAGAAGATAACAAGGCAAACGTTGTCCCTAAGTTTGGGCCCCATAACCAAGCTCAAAGTTGGTCAGCGTGCTATGGAGCGGGATTTCTCTGCGAGAAGAATCCGTAATACGAAAATCCATAGAATAACCAGTGTAATCGACATAACACGAGGAACAGTGAGACTTGTGTGGGCTGAGATGAATGATGAATCAATAAATATTCCATTAAATACGATTACGCCATTTAGCAGCCCCTTAACAGCCTGTATCTATAGGTCATCACTTTGCCGCTGTAATGATTTTATCTTGAGCTGCTAGCTGAACTCTGTATCAAATAAAAGATCAACAATAATCTACTCACCATAAAACATGAAAATAATATTCCAGCCACCACCTTATCCGTCACTGTTGCGTGGATATTTATGATAACCAGGTCGTTGATTGTGAGGAACAGTATTAAGAAGAAACCAAATATATGCGTCCATATATTCATCGTCTCGTTTGTCCACCAAAATATACTGAAACAAATATAAGTTTAAAAAAAATTACCAAAAAAAACCGCCTTCAAAGAAAAAAGATCGATGGACAATGTAAATAAATTTTTAGCTTTTTGTTGATTTATCAAAAACCACTTGTCCGATTTCGATAAAATTTTAATGGGACCATTTGGGCAGTATATATACCCTTTCCAACAATAAAAGAATTTGTCAAATCGGTGGGCAAGCGACGAAAAAAATACATAGATCCGAATTGAGAACCTCCTCCTTTTTTAAAAGTCTGTTAAAATCTAGTCGACTGCCAGCAGTTTGACATATCTTGATGTCATTTCAGCCCATATAAATGCCACTGTTGGGCTCGGGCCTTCTCCATAGTGGGACGAAAATTGACCTAATATACCACGCTGGTCAGACGTATTGACATAGGAATTTATTTCGAGTTTTCCTTTTCTTGCATAGATGTTATCTGCATAACATATCCCTAAGTCATCTTTTATGGCACCCACGGGTAAGAGAAGGGGTGATGAATTGTATTCTTACTCCGTCACAACACGGAGAGTCTAAATCACGGCATATCTAAATGTATGGCATCTCACTACACGGAAAAGCTAGACGTATGGAATCTGTAAAGAAAATGAAGATAAAATTTAACTTAGGATCATTGGATAGGTTAAATTTATTGTTTTATTAAGAGTGATAATTTTGAGTCCTCAAAGATATGCGTCAGTAACTGCAGCATTATATAAATAAGAAGGCGTACTTTTCAATACAGTTCCCAATAGCTTGGGCCTCCTCAATTTCGAAATACCAATTTTTTTTCTCAATAAATGCATTTAACACTAACCGATTCCAAAAATGAAAGGCCTACATTATCATTCTTGGAGATCCCCTTTTGCTTTTAAGCATAATTTAAGTTAGGCAAGTACTTATAACTTCATACTACGCTAAAAGTCCAAAAGCTATTTTTTGGTGTTAAAATTATATACCTCTATAGATACAAAAATATCGTAGGAAATGGATACCTCTAACATTCTAAGGTTGACATCAATGACAGTCGTGCCAAACGCTAATAAGGAACGTTTAATAGAAAGCGTGTGTAAATAGTGTACTAGATATATATAAGTATTTTGTCGTTCTATGTGAACGTAACCATTACCATGAAAAGTCAATTACATAATCCTAACTAATATAATAAATGAGAATGTGAGTTTGTTTGTTACATGTAAACAACTAAACCGATTTTAAAAATTCTTTCATTGATGGAAAGTTACATTATCAGCAAGAAACATAGGCTATATTTTACCCTTATATTCCCATAAGCAGAAGAAGAAGAAGAATGGAAGAACGCGTGAAACCACAGGAATTCACCAGTACGTAGGTCATCATCATCATCTTGCTCTTATCCCAATTACTTGGGGTCGACGCAATATGTCATCTGTTTTGACATATTGCAAAAAGTTTCGGCAATGACTTTTATGACCGGCCGCCTGCCTGACGTCAACCCTCCTTGGGAATGTAATCGTTGACCCAAATGGTACCAGATGGAGTTGGTCCGGGTCAATCTAGGGCTCTTAGTCGTCTTTTACGACACCCACGAGCAAAACAAGGGTTGGTAGTATTCGAAGCCGCTACCACACAGCTAAGTACTACTCACCAGTACGTAGGTATATAAATTTAATTACAGAAACTTCGACTAACTTGCCCGAGTTTTAAAAATGAGTATAAATTGGCCTATTACTATATGAATCGGTTAAATTAAGTAGTAAAAAACACAATATTTATAACAGTATTTCCGTGTGGTGACGGAGTAAGAATACAATCCACCGCTCCCGATCTTACCCATGAATGTCGTAAAAGACGACTAAGGGACATAATACGCATATATAATATCTATGCAATAGAAAGAAAACTCGAAATGAAACCCTATACCAACCTGTCTATAGGAGAATTAAGCTTACTATACCAGCATGATATAGTAAGGTCAATTTCCCTCCTATTATGGAGGAGGCTCAAACCCAACAGTAGAACGTATATGAGCTAAAATGAAACAATATGCTCATGATCATGCTTCTATGCGATTACGTATGACATATTTTATGATACTACAGCGTCACTGTAATTATATTATATTCATTAGTAATCATCATTTTATTCCATTTACTTGAGCTCCACCTAATACGTACTCTATGCTGATCAGATATGTTGGTATAGGGTTTTATTTCGAAATTTCCTTCTCTTGCACAGATGTTATGTGCATATTATACCCCTTAGTCGTCTTTTTTTTTTATGTGCATATTATACCCCTTAGTCGTCTTTTTTTTTTATGACATATACGGGTAAGATAGGGTGTGGTGAATTGTATTCTTATTGCGTCACCACACGGTTTAAATTTTAAAAAATGCCCTATTAATAGACGAATCCCTAAAGAGCCCTTCAGCAATAAGATCTTGTAAACCATGAACTGGCAACACACATCTTTCAAGACGGAAACACCCCGCACTAAGCAAATATTCCTTGTGTTGCAGGGGACTTTACAAACATATAATTAGCGGACACAAATTACATCCAGACTCAGAACAACAATTATTGGATCGCACAGTGTTGTCCTGTGTCGGATTCGTACCCACGACACTGTCGCGGTAGGTCACTATCTTAACCATTACGCCATTTATGCAGTTAAAGTCAGACTATGTTAGTTAAAAGAGCGCAAAATATAATATACTAATGGCACTGAATGGGCACTCTCCTTGAAAACTTATTAGAGCGACTGATGTCAAGTGCATCCTGCAAAGCATAACTATTATAATGTTATACCCCTTGAGAAGACATACAGTGAATGTCGATAGGCATTAGCCTACATCGTCCCCATATATTCATAAGAGTACCTACCCTCTAATTAAGCTATCTAGTTTAGTTAGAGGGTAGTTGTAAGCAATAGCTGAATATTTTTAAACACCTCTCAATTTTCACCAATACCTGTAAATAGAATTTTCTATTGAAAGTTCTCTACAATCCTTCGTCATCATCATCATCTCAGCTCATAAAAGTCCTACTACAGAGCTCGCACGTCCCCCCTAGCCCCTACTACCCTAGAAGGCAAAGTGGCCTACTGTACTACGCTGATTAGATGGTATAGGACGGGTGTATGGGATTTTTTTTGTTTTTGAAGTTATACTTCTTTAGGCGCGTTATGAAAAAATGATGAGAGTGAAATTTTAATTATGTGACACAAAATTAACAGTATGAAGTTGTCTGCTTAACCGCTCATTAAGTCTCGAAAAAAAGCTACCAACAAAATAGAAATTGAACCTCGATATTAGTCGCGCATGTTGGTACGCTCGGCACCTCTGATCACTCTTTTTTTTTTTTCTTTAATTTTTTTTTTAGTATTTTTTTTTATTTTTTTTATATATTTTTTTTTCTTTTTTTTATTTTTTTTTATTTCTTTTTTCTTTTTTTTTATTATTTTTTTTTTATTTTTTTTTCTTTTTTTATTATTTTTTTTTATTTAGATTATTCTCTAAATTTGGTTTTTAATAATTATATATATATATATATTTTAATGATGCCAAAGAAGTATAACTTCTCACGCGCGTACATAAGTACACGCACCCAGTTTTTTTGTCTTGCATCAATGTTATCTGCACATTATATACTTTAGCCGTATTTTAAGATACCTATCAACAAGTAAGGGAGGTAATGAATCTTATACTCGCTCCGTCACCACACGCGAAAGCAATCAGAATGTCTCAAAATTGCCAGACGTATAATGTGTTTAAACAATTGTTTCTAATACCGCCCACTTCGCAATATAATTGGCCGATGTTTTAAAATAATAGTTTTAAACATCACAATGTATGTATGAAATACAATTATGCTGTTACAGTCTGTTTTCCACTACACTTAAATTCTATCTACATAATATCTACTAAGTTATTTACTGTTACATAGAGGTTCAAAGAGGTTGTTTGTAGAAATTGCTCAGGGGAAAGTTTGTCTTATTTATTATATCAAACATAAGAAAAGGTACAAATTCATGTTACTATAAACGAAAGACATTTATGGAGAAAGTTCAAAACGATATTACTATTTGAATGCTGTTATAATACTTTTGAATATTAATTACTACTGTATATTCAGTCATGGCGGCCAAGGTTTAAGAAAAGCCTTTAAATTACTGAGATTTTGCATCTACAAGCTAGGCTATTTATAAAACTTATTTGGGAACAAAAAATGATTACCATACGTAGTAAGGGGGCGTTCATAAAATGCGTGAGATGTTTAAGGAGGGGAGGGGGTCAAGTCAAATCTCATCTAATATTACGTTAGAGAGAGGGGGGGTCTCGACAAATATCACGGAATTTTTTTTCTGTTTGAAACAAACAAAAATATACTATTTTGGTCCATTTAATCCAGATTGTACATGCTTAAGATTTAATCTTAAGCGTAATCATAATACGATTAAGATCATTCACTAATTCGTTCGAAAGAAAATATTATTTAACATTTTGAAAAATCTCACGTGAGATTGGGGGATGGGGGAAGGGGGTTGAATAAAATCTCACGACATCCCACCTAGGTACAGAAAATTTAAAAAAACACCTCACGTAATTTATGGACGCCCCCTAATGAAACGCACATTTTTTTTTGTGGTTAGGCTATGGTCAGCTCACACGCCGTCCGTTTGGTCCGGAATGACGAAATAACAGAGCATGGCCCACTAACCCACCATATTAAAGACAATACTTGCACCAGAATGAAACCCATATCTGCTGGAAATCCTTTCCAATAAACTTACCAATTAGATCAGCGTGGGAAGGTACGTATGGCAATCAAGTTCTGACTACTTGTTACACTTATTAACGTCTTCTGCGAAAAACCTTTTAAACACCAGCTATCAAATACATTGTTCATATTTAATACTCTTTCCTTTGTGAACTGTATTAAGTGTTAACACGACCCAATAATCTAAGTTAATGAACATTTGACCCGCTAACATAAAAGAAAATTTCATATTCACGGATATATTGGAACAAATAGTACGTATAGTAACATATACACTTTTCCCCATTCTTATAGACCGACAGTATGACGATTTGACGAAAAGCCGACGTTCCGAGTTCCACAAAATAGATAATTTAAGTTCGCGGTCTAATAAACAAACGTTTGGCTCTAAGTACTATTTGATGTGGCGTCTATAATCTACGGTGGCATCTAAGTAATAAATTTATTTACTTTTACCTTAAGATATCGTCATTATAATGGCATCGTAGTAATACCAATGCTACTGCGTAGGTCCGACACGTCCAAGTGTATCATGACATAGCCCTCAAGGTATAGCGGCAAGTGTAGGTATACCACAGCCGAGCCACTGATATAAAAATAGTCCGCTCGAGAAGCCAAAAAGAGACTGCACGAGTTTTTATTTATTACAATCGGTGGCAATCGAACTAACAGTACTACACCTGATGATAAGCGTTCCTGCTGCTCATGGACCTTTACAAGGAAGAAAGCGCGTGCTTGGGGTTCAGTGATACTAAAGGCATCACTACTAAAGGCATCAAACCCACCACGCGCAAACACCCGCAGAAATTTAGGCTTACGGCTCTCTCGCTCACTGAACGAAGCGCAATAACAAATTGCCACTACTCGAACGTCAATTTTCTGCGAGAGTGTGGTACTACCCCGGACGAACCGGCCCGCGGCTCTAGACAGGCAACTGTTAACAGTGTGGTCCTACCGCTATAGGGCACTACCGTCCTACTAGGCTGAGCAGAGAGTGTGGTGTAACAGCCTACCAAAAAATTAAATAAGAACACCACCAGCAATAACTTATTCAATTGTATTGGTTTGTATACTTTTAAAAATACACAAATTCACACAACACAATTTTCGACATATGCTACAATGAATACTACTAACACTTACATTGCTAATGGGTGTCGTAAAAGATTACTAAGAGCTTCACATAGACCTGGACCAATTGTATCTAATACCGCCTAGTTAACAATTGCATTCCCAAGGAGGTTAACTTCAGGTAGGTCTGTCATTTGGTAATATATCCTATGACAGACTAGTACACATTGAGTCGACCCCGGTAATGATAATAATGATGATGATATGGGATAGCTACAACATATTGTGTATTTCTGTGTGGTGACGGAGCAAGAATACATCCATCACACATCTTACCGTGAGTATAGTAACTCGTCGATCAAATATGCAAATAAAATCTATGGAAGAGGAGGAAAACTAGAAGCAAACCCTTAAAGCTACTCCTCTGGCCAACGTGGTATAGTAGGCCAATTTCATTCCTATCCTGGAGGAGGCTCAAGCCCAACAGAGGGACGTAATGAACTGAAATGGATGATTGTGTTAAGTCGGCCGACAGCAGATAGTACATTAAAAAATAAAGACAATCCCCTATATTATCAGTGATCTTCGTAAAAGTACAGACAAAATGCAGATTATTAGGCAGCAAAACGTCACCGTGCTGTATAGATACATCCAAGCAATATCAATGGCGGATTTATACATTCGCCGCCAATAGGCTATTTCATTTTTTGACGCCCCTACTAACTTCTGCAATTCAATATTCTAGTTCATAATCATATTAATAACATTTTTTTTATAAATAAAATTTAAATGTTATTCATTGTACATTCTATCTTTAGCATTTCATTAACTTTCCGAGATTACGGACAGATTGGAGTCACTAGAGCATCGGAGAGACTTTGGATCACTCTGTGTACTCTACCGGCTCTTTCATGGGAAGTGCTCTGAGGAACTGTTTGACTTGGTACCACCGTCACCGTTTTACCAACGTATCACTCGACACTGCAGCAAGGTTCATCCATTTCACCTGGAAACGTTATGGTCTTCAACTGTACGTTTCCGGCAATCATTTCTCCCACGTACGTGCAGGTTCTGGAATGAACTACCTGCTGCTGTGTTTCCCGAGCGCTATGACATGTCCTTCTTTAAATGAGGTTTAAGAAGAGCTTTTTCTTCACGGTAGGCAACGGCCTGGCTGTGCCCCTGGTATTGCAAAGGTGGCAGCATCGCTTACCATCAGGTGTGCTGCTTGCTAGTTTGCCACCAACGGCAACAAAAAATATAAAAAAAAGATAAATTTGCTGCCCACCCAAATATGGTGACATAGGCTGGCAGCCTACTCAGCCTAATGGTAAATCCGCCACTGAGCAATATACCGTGAATAAAAAAAAAGAATATAGACCAAATAGTTCTAGCACCCTCTCTCCAAAATGCATTCAAAAGAATACCAAGAGATTAGCTACTGGCAACACCTCACTTTTAGACATAATTTAATTTGCCTGCTCTCATCCTACGCTAAGTGCGGTCGGCACAACATCTTCTCTATCACTGGTGCCACTTTCAGGCTAAGGCAAGCCTATACATATATATATACAAGCCTATATATATATACTCATTTATTATCTTATCTAACCCTGTAACCCCACACAACACCCCACTTTTAGACATATTATTTTTTATATTTCATCGGTAAATAAATACTATAAATCACAAACTTTTACCATTTGACAACACATCCATACTAATATTATAAATGCGAATGTAAGGATGTTTGTTTGTTTGTTTGTAACGCTTTCACGTTTAAACTACCGAACCGATTTCAAAAATTCTTTCACCAATGGAAAGCTATAATATCAGGGAGTAACATCCATACTAATATTATATATGCGAAAGTAAGGATGTTTGTTTATTTGTTTGTTTCTTTGTTTGTAACGCTTTCACGCTTAAATCACCGAACCGATTTCAAAAATTCTTACACCAATGGAAAGCTATAATATCAGGGAGTAACATAGGCTATATTTTATCCCGGTATTCCCACGGGAACTACGCAGGTAAGGCGACTGAAACCGAAGCGAAGCGAGGGCGGGTTGCTAGTAGGCTGTATTTTATCCCGGTATTCCCACGGGAACGGGAACTACGCCGCGGGTAAGGCGACTGAAACCGAAGCGAAGCGGGGGCGGGTTGCTAGTAAATAATACATTATTATTTATCGGTACGCAAGCAGCTTTTTGTTTTAACAGGCCATGGACACTGGTCATTGACCTAAAACGTCCGAGACGACGAAAATTACGGAGTGTAGCTCCGTAACCTGCTGTATTGATCCACTGTCATCATTTGGGCTAACTATCGGTACAAAGTACTTGACCTTTCAGGTACCATCTTAGTCAACTTTATGCAAGCAGCTGATGTCGGAAAATATAATACATATTATAAGACATATATCATTATATATAAATAAATACATCGTATTTACTCGATTGTAAGACATATGTATTTTAATATCAGCCCTAGCTATTGCTCCAAATATGTAGCTCTTGCCAAACGCGCCTATGACCCAGTGCAATTTAACTTTATAACGCTATAGCCGTTCCACTTCATACAATAAAAGGATCAAGCCGCGTCATATTTCGCTTGAACAATTATGATAAAACACACTTAACATACACACATAACATTCAATATGAAACGCCTATAAAATCATCGTATACCAAACTTAAAACGTGTAACGCAACAAATTGGTCTATTATAGTTTCGCTTTAAGAGCACAGAATAAAAATTAGCGATACATAACTGTAGGCCCAACAGACGTTGTTCTGTTCATCTAAACACCACTTACCGGGTCCAATTGTGAATCTAAACCATCCTCAAATCGCCTTGAACATGCACAAAAAATAAAAAAAATCATCAACGTCCAGCCGTTTAGGAGTTCTGTGACGTACACAAGAAATTTATATATAAAGATTTAATTACGGCAACAATATCTATGGTCCAGATTAGTGTGAAAATTTCAAGGGCCGACGCGAGATTTTAGCTACCGGGATTTGGGTACCGCGTATCAATACTACGAGGAGAACAAATACAGTCTGTGCTGGGATGAAAAAGTTTCTGTGCCTGGTTGGTTCTCTTTTAGGGAAGTTCTCATATCCGAACCGCGGCACAAAGCGAAAGTGTTTACAGAACCTTTACTCAGTTTACAGTACCAGATACAATACAGATTTTTGATTAATTTTCTATCTATTGGAAAAAGTAAGAAACATTCTAGAAAATAAAACATGTGTAGAGATTGCTGAAGTCAACTTTCAGCAAAGTCTTCAACAATGTCGAAAGATTGCTTAAGTTTGAACAAACCCAAGCATAAGCTTAAAATGCGCCTAACCAAGCTTCAGACAATTTGTTTATTGTTTGAAAGTATGTAGAATGTAAAAACTGAAATTACCAAGAGCTTTTTCTAAAAATATATCAAGTGAGAGTATTATTCCTCACAGACATCACAATAATATCTGAATAAAAAATTATGATGGATTTCTGAATTTCAAATGATGCCATCATTTTAGTGCCATTGAGCTATTCAAATATGTATCATCTTCCAGCTATCATTGAGGATATTCTTATAGCCACAAATAAAGGTGGCAAGTTCTTTAAGGTGTTGAGCAAAATATCATATAGACAAAGCAGAGGCAATCTACTAACGAGAAAGATAATTGGTTACGCCTGATAATGACCACAACTCCATAATGTATCTTTTTTCTTTTTATAACAATATGTAAAAAAGAACAGTAGAACGCAATTACTTAAATGAAAACTTTGTTAAAATATTTTTGTCTTATCTTATTCATAATGGTAACATACTAAAAAAATAGAAGTTAGACATGTTAATGTTTTATGGTATTGAAAAATAAGCATGTATTAGACAGCATTTAACTTAGCTATATGGTGTTTAGCAAATTTTTTTTATTTTTTTTTTTGTTTTATACTTCTGCAATCTGTTCATAGGAACATTCAGCACATGGTGAGTAATTTGTTAGTTGGCTTGCAGGGCATCAGTCCTGTGACGGGTGCCTTATTATATAATTAGCTATAAGTCTCTAGGGGACTTCCTTTTGAGTCTTCTAAATGTTGCGTTGGTACTCATTAGGTGTGAGGCTAGTATATTTGGGTGTATGTTTAATCTTTTTCTGTATGAACTCATGGAGAGCTTGATCTCTTCTTGAACTGTTCTTATTTCCAGATCATGGTGTAGCTGGTTGTTTGTTACGAACCAAGGGGCTTTTGTGATCATTCTCAGAACTTTAGATTGGAATCTCTGGAGGATTTCGAGGTTTGAGTTGGAAGCGGTGCCCCATAGCTGTACTCCATAGTTCCATATTGGTTTCAGGATACATTTGTAAAGGAGTTATTTGTTTTCCAGTGAAAGTTGTGATTTTTTGTGGAGTAGCCAGTACATTTTTCTGAGTTGGATTCCCAATGCTTTTCGTTTAGTGAATATGTGTTTTTTCCAGGTAAGTCTGCGATCCAAGTAGAGTCCCAGGTATCTAGCTTCGTTCGCTTGTGGTATTACAACTCCATTGAGTGATACAGGGGGGCAAGTTTCACGTCGCGTCGTGAACGTCACTTGTACGGACTTGGTTTCATTAGCTTTTATCCGCCAGGTAGATAGCCATTCCGTGATGTTGTCTAGAGAACGTTGTAGCATATTGCTTGCTTGTGCTGGTTCGTCATGGGCAGTTAGAGCTGCTATATCATCTGCGAATGTGCCAATCACAGCGCTGTCTGTCATTGGAAGATCGGATGTAAAGATCAGGTAGAGGATTGGTCCAAGTACGCTTCCTTGTGGTACCCCTGCATGTGCCTTATGTAGTTTTGTAATGTCATTTCCATGTTTTACATAAAAAAATCTGTCAGCTAGATATGCTTTCAAAAAGATGTAGTAATTTATTGGGAGTTGGTTTTTTATTTTGTACAATAAGCCCACATGCCAGACCCTGTCGAAAGCCTGTAATATGTCTAAAAACGCTGCACAGCAATATTTCTTGTTTTCGAATGATTTATGGATTTCTTCCACCAATCTATGCACCTGCTCTATCGTTCCATGTTGTTTCCGAAAACCGAATTGGTGGTCTGGTATTACTTTATGTTCTGCTATAGCAGTATTTAAACGTATCAAAAAGAGAATTTCCATGACCTTTGAAAGAATTGGCAATAGGCTAATCGGTCTGTAGGTAGATACTTCCTCAGGACTTTTCCCAGGCTTAGGGATCATTTTGATTTGAGCTATTTTCCATTGGGGTGGGACGATGTCTCTACTCATGATGGAATTAAATAGATGGGTCAAAAACCGTATTGCAACTTTTGGTAGTTCGCGTAGCACTTTTGCAGTAATTATGTCGTATCCTGGAGACTTCCCTTGTTTTAGTTTTTTAATTGTTTCTGTGACCTCGACTATCTTGATTCTCTTTATCGGGAGGTCGAGTTGGTAGGGTTCATTTAGCGAGTTAATGAGTTCATCTTCATTGGTTTTAGATGGGTTCTGTACGGTGTTTGGCACAAACACGTCAGCTAAATGAGAAGCAAAGGCTTCGCCCTTTTCTAAATCGCTTTTTGCCCAGGTACCATCTTTTCTGCGAATTGGTGGATTGGGGATAGTAGGTCTTTTAAGTTTTTTTGTTGTTTTCCAAAGGGAGTAATTACTAGTAGCTTTAGCGTCTAGGTCACGTAGTTGAGACTGTAAACTTTCATTTTTTTCAGTTTGTAGGTGTTCCTTGAGTTTAGCTAATTAATTGTTTAACTTATGTGATAAGTAACTTGAAGTTCTACCAAAACTTTACTAATATTATAAATGCTAAAGTAAATTTTTGTGTTTGTTTGTTACGCTTTTACGCTGAAACCACCCAACCGATTTCAAAAATTCTTTCACCAATGGAAAGCTATAATATCTGGGTTACTCCCAGATATTATAGCTAGCTAGCATAGGTTATATTTTACTTACTAATATTATAAATCCAAAAATAAGTTTGTTTGTTATGCTTTTACACTGAAACCACCTAACCGGTTTCAAAATTCTTTTATCAATGGAAAGCTGTAATATCAGGGAGTAACATAGGCTATATTTTATGCCGGTATTCCCACTGGAACAGGAACTACGCAGGTAAGGCGAATGAAACCGAAGTGAAACGAGGGCGACTTGTTAGTATGAAATAAATAAAATATTATATTTACCTCTCCCAACATAATTGTGTTGGTAATAATTTTCTATATCCATCTCTTATGTAAGGATTGTGCTTTATATACTCAGGTGCTTCTTCATATTTTAATAATTGTCGATAATTTATATATTCTTCCTCATCTTTGGTCAAGTTATTGTTGTCTTCCAATTTCTTGCCTCTTCTGAGCAAACCGGAACCCGAACAGATGCCTTCTGTAGTACATTCATTTTCTACCTTAAACAAAAAATATTTGTCAGAAATTTTGTTCATTCAATAAGCAATCTTTGTCACCAAAAGATGTTACAATGTAACCTCTGACATGAAAGGGTAACCCGCCGCACCGGCCACGGAAGTCAAGGAGTTAGTACCAGTGGTCGGCCCAACGGCATTGAGGAGAGTTATGGGGTCCCACGCTACCCATCCATCACCCTGGGCAGTTTGGGCTGGATGTGCCCAGACTATAGCCTTCCAAAATTAAAAAAAAAAGTGTAACCTCAGACATATGTATATTTGTTATGTTATGGAGCTACATAACTGTAACGGAAACCAATGCATATCCAAAATGAAAATATATCTAAAACCATAAACAAAATTAATAAAAGAATTTTTAATTATTTCAGATGGGGTCAGTGTTTGTATGAGACGTGTGTCTCATTGTCTTTCTTAGGTAATATACCAACCAGCTGAACTAAACATCTAAAGTGTGAGGTTTCTCCAAGGGAAAATATTACAATCCCGCCGAGAGGCCGACCGCGTGAGGAAAGACCGACGTCCTCCCCGAGGGGGGGACGTCGGTCGATGGGAGGGTACCCCGCGTAGGGGGTATTCCGTCGGGCCGACCACTGACGACAAGTAAACCTGCTCCGATGGTCGGCCCAACGACGAAGGCGAGGTGGTTTTCGGGTGGGTTGCGGGATTTGCGTGCTTAAGCCCCTCTGTCGCCCCGGACGGAGTGGTGCGGAGGTGCGCCGACCACAGCCCACCCACAAAAAAAAAAAAAAAAAAAAAAGGGAAAATATTACAATAATCACCCACTTAGCATTACCCTTCTTCAATTCCCTGAAATCTAATATCTATAGCCAAAACTATCTAAAACTATCAGATAATGTGAAATAATTTCATATTTGTAACTATATCCAAAATCAGCATAATAATATCCAGATTTGAAACTTTTTATCTTCTACATGCCTTATTAATATCACTGGAGCAAAATTTATTTCTTTTAAATGGTTCGTTTTATTTACTATCATGGCTCATTATTAACTATGCATTTGCCAGAAATGAGTATGCATCACCCAGAAATGAGTAGGTACATACAGAAAAAAAATTAAAATATAATAAATTACACATAATTCCAAATATGTACCACTTAATTAATAAAAAGATAACACCAAACCCTTTTATTTAAATTTTAAGATGACCATTTTTTTAAAACAAATTCATGTCAAAGAACTACACAATTTGTATATATATTATATATAATATAGTAAGACAAAAAACTGGTTTTCACAAAGTAAATACAAAATTCTTTGTATGAAGAAATAACTAGTAAAGATTAATATAATACCTAGCTGTTTTTCTTCAAAAGTATGTTGGTCTATAAATATATACTTAAATTATCATAATTTATATTAAATATATTTTAACAAGTCATCGCTAAAAAGTAAACACTCTAATTACTTACTTTTTCTATTGCCATAAATTGCACAGTTTCTGCTTGGCATTCGCTTAGTTTTCTAGTCATAGTTAAAGTCATTTTTATTAAATTATATACTATAATAACTTTATAATTTTTTTAGATAACTTCAGAAACTAAGAATTGATCACGACAAAAGCCTTTTGAATAGCCATGATTGTGGAACATAAAAGTTTTCACTTTATAACATCACAATTCCACGTAACAATAAACGTTAATTATAATTATACGGATAAACACAACACATTCAAAGCAACATAAAACCACACATGACGTCCACCAACTGACATTCTACTAAAACTTAAAAGTAGCAGTGTTGCAATCGATGGTCTACTATCGATAGACAATGGATTATCTATCGATATTCCATGGTCAACGTGTAACAATGATGAGCGATGCTATCGATAATAATGTATTCGAAAGTGTCAATAGTATTGATTGTATTGCTAAAAGCATTAGTTTTAACCTAAAATTATCGACACTACCGATAGTATCTACTACAATAGTCCAAAATAGTGGACTATCGATATTCAATGACTTATCGGTCGTATTTTCGTGTAAAGTTATGTAGTAAGTCAAGTAACGACATTATTATTAAATAAATTTATTTAAATTACATCATTGTAGAGTAAAATACAAATTTTATTCAGGACATTCATTCATCATCATCATTTCAGCTTTATATACCTCCCACTATTGGACTCCAGCCTCCTCCACAATAAGAGGGAAATTGGTCTACTATCATAACAGGCTGGTTGAACGGGTTGGTATAGGGTTATATTACGAATTTTCTTTCTTCTGCATAGCTTTTATATGCATATTATATTTCTTTAATCGCTTTTTACGACACCTACGGGAAAGAGTTGGATGGTGAACTGTATTCTTACTCCCTCACCGCACAGAAAACTATAACCTCAATTCAAACACACTAAAAGTAACCACAAAAATTATCGAAAATAAGCACAGCATAAGTAACAGGACAACAACGAAGTTATTTATATTTTAAAAGCAGAGCTAGTGAAAAATCTCTGGCAACCAATCGTCCAAAATAGTCGATACCATCGATACTATTGACTCTCTATCTCCATCGAATGCATTACTATCGATAGGATCGATATAGTCCATAAAATATAGGATGATCTCTTCTTCTTCTTCTTCTTTTTTTGTCTTGGCAATCAGCTATTAATACAGGCCATTTTTGCCAGTGTCGAGTTATAATTTTCTTTTCAAATTATCAATTTCTTCATGTCAGTAATGGTCCGTCAGAAAGTCAAAGTGTCGCCTCCAACAGTGTAATGGCCACTGTTAGGGGTATCTTCTGAGAATTTTGGTGGAAGCAAAAATGTATGTATAGCAGTTTTATATCATATTCACTACACCTCAGCAGGTTTGCCACTATATATTACATAAAATGCCACCAAAATTATTTAATATAACACGTTAAAACACTAAGATCATCATCATCATCATCTTGCTCTTATCCCAATTACTTGGGGTCGACGCAATATGTCATCTGTTTTGACATATTGCAAAAAGTTTCGGCAATGACTTTTATGACCGGCCGCCTGCCTGACGTCAACCCTCTTTGGGAATGTAATCGTTGACCCAAATGGTACCAGATGGAGTTGGTCCGGGTCAATCTAGGGCTCTTAGTCGTCTTTTACGACACCCACGAGCAAAGCAAGGTTTGGTAGTATTCGAAGCCGCTACCATACAGCACACGTTAAAACACTAAGATATTGAATATAATACAAGAACACCACATGACACTTCCAGATTCCCGCCAAAATCCTAGGATTATCTTCTTCTTTTTTGTCTTGGCAATCAGCTACAAATACGAGCCATTTTTGCCAGTGTCGAGTTATAATTATCTTTTCAAGTTCTCAGTTTCTTCATGTCAGTAATGGTCTGTCAGTAAGTCAAAGTGTCGCCCTCAACAGTGTAATGGCCACTGTTAAGGGTATCTTCTGAGAATTTTAGTGGAAACAAAAAGGTATGTATAGCAATTTTAAATCATATTCACTACACCTCAGCAGTTTTGCCACTATATATTACATAAAATGCCATCAAAATTATTTAATATAACACGTTAAAACACTAAGATGTGGAATATAATACAAGAACACCACATGACACTTCAGATTCCCGCCAAAAACTCCTAGCATGATCTCTGTGGCTGTTGTCACTAGTGCTGTCACGCTTACGATAAGACTTTATAAATATATAAACTACAAGTCTGTAGTTTTTATACTTGATAAAAAACTACAGACTTGTAGTTTTTTTATCGATTATACTTTTTATTTTTATAATTGTGATTTTCTATTATAATTTAAATACAATCAATGAAAATCTTTTTGAATTTATTTCAATTAAAAACTGTTTTTGACTGTTTTAATTATTCAAAAGGAGTACAATCAAGGTTTTTGTCACTATTATCGTCATTGGAGCGTTCCTGCTAGAACATTTATCATTTTCTGCCAAAATAGGGACAGTCGTTAGATCAATCGGTCATTTACCACTGTTTTATAAATAAATAAATGTTTAGTTTATTGACAATAATGCGTACATAATATTATCATTTACTCCGAGATGAAAAGTAGTTTTTTAATTTTTAATTAATTCAATTTATGTATTTTATAATGTAACTGTTTGTTGTAATTGTAAAAAATATGTTGAAAGTTTTATATAGGTACTGTATTGGATTTATTTCTTTTATAAGTTATTTAATAAAGATCAGTTATCGATTTACGTATATCAACTGTCCCATCTCTTTTTTATTTTCTGTCCTGTATGACCTTGTACGTGCGTAAGCGTCATTTATCTATAAAATGTTTACTAGATATCGCAGCACTTACGAGGTACATTTTAGGCATGAATATTAATAATTTTATATTTATAATATATTACAATTCAGTTGCAATCAAACTGGAACGAAAAGAATGAATATATATATATATATATATATGATACAAAATGAAATTGTAAACATATCGCTCGTTCAAACTTACTTCGTTGGTTTCGTTGACATCTGTCACAGAGATCAAGCTATATTTTATGCACTATATATAGGCCGTTCGTATTGACTAAATAAAACACCACATTATGGACTTCGTAAAAAACGACTTCAAAGATTAAAATCTTTTATTATCTTGTAAGTAAAAAATATAACAGAAATTAAAAGTATCAAAATCATTCTTGTTATAGTGGCTGTGTTGCTATATGAATGATAGTGGCGCCCTCATTTATTTTCTACTCTTTTATGTCGGACTGTATTTCAGATAATAAACTTTACTCTTTGATTGATTGTGTCAATAGCCAAGTGCATCCTGTCCTGAGAAATTCGTCTTTTATAAACTTCACCATTATCTATACCTTGATTGTTTACAGACTATTTGTTTTATATTCGTCTGTATCCGCTAGAACTTGAACTAAGGGCATAATCATTGTCATCTCAGCTCATATAGATCCCACTCCTAGGTTCGAGTCTCCTTAACAATAGGCATTTGATCTAATGTACTCAGTTGATGAGTTAGATTGTATACCAATCATATTCTTTTATTTCAAGTTTTCCTACTTGCAGTTTCCACTCGTCCAACAAACAAGGTGCCGATGCGTATCCAGATGGTCAGGATTTCTTTGAGCGGTCCACCCAGATCGTCCTAAGTGTAAGTACCTACACGAGGACATGTTAGACTGTACCTGAATCAACCGACGACCCGATCCTAGCTTTGGCAGGAGCACCAGCCTTCTCTTCTTCTAGCACTTAGAAAGCCACCTAGCCGTTAGACCAATGTTTTAAAACTCCGAGGCGTAGCTCTAGGCAATTCACTCGATTGAGTTTCAGGGCCAGGATATAGACCTATATTCTGACCGGCTCGAAGTAATAGTCTACAAGTTTTTTTTTTAAATTTCAATTTAAGTACAATCTTATGTAAGTATCGTCATAATCGCTATCATTCAGATTTGCTGTCACCTATTGGACGTACGCTGCTCTTATAAAGCGCAATATTCGACTTTCATTCGAAGGGATAGTGCCGTAATCACCACGCTTGGCTGACTGATTGGCGACCACAGTAGGTTATATATTTCATAACATTGGTCGATTTTTGTCACTCTCGGGGGCTATCTTGTGGTCGCGACATATTATATAGAGATAACAACTATAATAATAATATTATCTAATATTGAAATAAATTTATAAACAGTTTTCTTTTAAGATTTTTGATAAATCGAGTGATTAAGAGTTTCAATCTAACTAAAGTCAATGACAATTTCGCGCTATAATCTATTTATGTTTTTATTAAATAATTAAAAATATCCATTACTGCCATACTAATACTTCCCTTAAAAGAGCCTTTCGGTTAGTCTCGAAATAATATTAGGGCTTGTTTTACATTTGCCTACCCTTGCGTTCGGCGCATACAGGCGTTATTCGAACTAAATATTCAAATATTAAAGTAACGCTGAATTCCTGTCCAGGTGAAGTAAACTGTGCATATCTTGTAATTTAATACATAACATCGTCTGCCATCGTGAATATTTTTCTTAAACCTATTTTATTCTGTCCATAAAATAAATATTGATTACGTATTTTATAGGTTTTATATATAAGCAAATCATTTGTGTGAATGATTTGATCGAGGCAAGTTTCAAATTGCAAAAATGTGCTTTAAAATAGCTAACGTGCCGACTTCAGTAATGAATATCTACAAATAATCCAAAAATAGCGCTCAAGGAATTTTATGATGTTAGTGCCGTCATTTCCTGTTGAGTCTAGGGTTACCAGACTGAAATATTGTGTATAAAATCAATAATAAAATCAGTATTTTCTTTTTGAACAAAAAGTATAGCTATAATTTTTATTATACAAATTTTATGATAGGAATTTGCCTCCTGTATTTCTTATTTACTGTAATAAATAAATATTGCAAACCCATTAATATATTTATTTTGCATTAAATAGACAGACTTAAATTTATAATACATTACAAATATTGCAATTCAGAACGGTCTTTGTAAATGGTCGATTTTCCTGTTTGCTGTTCTCCATTTGCTGAGAGTGTATAATTTTATTACAATCCGTGCTCTGTTCTAGTTCTTATTTTTTCTTATTATAAGTTATTATTATTTTTATTTAAGCGTTTAAAGTTTGATCCCAGATGGTATAAATTTAAATATTAATACGTTGATAAACCCGAGGTGGTACTTTTGCGTTTAGACGGGAGCCATCTTGCAATCTCTAATCAAAGGTCCTTGGCTCGCAGTTTCGTTGTCTAGTTGAAAGGCAGTTTATTCCATCATAAAATAGTCAAATGGCGTTAAAACGAATTAATAGGGTACGTATTATAATTTGTATCCTTTATTTTGTTCAATTAAAAGCCTAATATATAGTGTAGTAAAATTTGTATCTGTCTTCGTAGTGAATGTTTCGTCATTGTGAATACCTATTATCGAAATTACTTCTGGATAATTCCGAGTGCGTGATGTTTTTATTGGATTTTTTGAATGATTATCTATTTTTCTTATGAAGTGTTCGTTTGTGAGGTAACGGTGTTTTACTGTTTTATATAGATGACAATTTGTGCACACGGCGTACTTAAAATGTCGGAATTATGTGCCAATTTTGAGGTTTCCTTGTCTTACTAAGCACCTGTGCTGTGGGACTGAGCAAAATTTGAGGTTGGACCTTATTATTGCTGTACAAACAACATGGATCATGTTTAATCAGAGCTTCTTACAACAATATGTTCAACCCCATTTATTTTTCGAGTGATGATGTGACATGTCTCAGTCGTGGTATTGTGTTTCCTATGTTATTGTGTACACATGGTATTGTTTTATATTCAGGAATTACAAGATCTGGGCAGAGATCCACCAGCACAATGTTCTGCAGGCCCACACGGTGAAGATCGTAAGTACCTATTGATCTGCCTACTTATTTTTTTATGAGTCATTGTATTGTATAATAATAATACTGTGAAACAGTACCATGCAAGCAGATCATTCATTTCACTTGTCAATAATAATACTTCATTATAAATAAATGTATTTTATTTTTATCTAAATACAATCATGGTGTGGAATTTATCATTACAGATATTTTTAGTGAGCTTTCATATTATCAATCTATGAAACTGTTTATTCATTGTTTTTGTACACCTGCAACTATGCTAATACTTTCCCATGGTATTGTGTTCTTATTAGAATTTACTGTCATTCAAATTGTTTTATTACTTTACTATTGAATTTATTTTTATAACATGATTCACATTAGGATGAGGTAAATGACATCGCACAGGATATTGAACTTTGAATGTTAATAAAATACTATTTAGTCATATATCATTTAGTCTAGTCATGTTGTTATTATGTATATTAATTATATGTATTATCACAAAAAAAAATCTATTTAGAAAGTAGTTAGGCGTTTTGTATTTGTGACAGACTGTTTCAGATATACATTATTTTATATATGTCTTGTTTGATGTCATTGTTTCAAACAATTTGTCTTTGTATAAAAAGAATAGCTGTCTTACTGCTGACATTCATGTCATTGACCTCGTTTTGGCTAGAATATAGTTTTTAAAACCTTATCTTACCGATTTAGTCTTTTTAAATATTTTCTCTAATCAATGTATTTATTACATTTCAGTATTCCATTGGCAAGCCACAATTATGGGCCCAGTGAGTATTTTTATTTATCATTTTATATTCATGAAAATAAACTGCTATAATAATTTAGCTTACAGGATAATTGAATTTGTATAGACTTATTACATTATAAATTAAAATACATCTATTTTACATTACAGGTTGACAGTCCTTATCAAGGAGGAGTATTTTTCTTGACCATACATTTTCCGACAGATTATCCATTCAAACCACCAAAAGTTGCATTCACAACACGTATTTACCATCCCAATATAAACAGTAATGGTTCCATTTGTCTTGACATTCTGCGCTCACAATGGTCTCCAGCACTAACCATATCCAAAGGTAATTCATATATTTTCATTTTATATTACCGAATTTGATTTTTAAAATATTTGTTGTTGGCTTAAGTTGTTGGACTTGTGAGTTGATGAATAATATTTTGACTTCCAGTGTTGCTCTCAATCTGCTCACTCTTATGCGATCCAAACCCAGATGACCCATTGGTGCCAGAAATTGCTAGGATCTACAAAACAGACAGAGAAAAGTACAATGAATTAGCCCGTGAGTGGACGAGGAAGTATGCCATGTGATGAGTCAATTGTGACATCAGCAATACATACACACACACATTGCCACAGCCCGGGCTCGACTCCCCTCACCCTTTCCTCCCCTACTCCCCTACTCCCCTACTCCTTCTCCTTAATCCTCAGTTTCCCTCATTCCAAATCTTTTGGAGATTGTAAAATAATATTCATTAATTGTCATTTTAGGATCTGCCTGATTTTTTATATAGATTCTGGTAATTTATGAATGCAAATTTATTGCATCAAGTAATAATGGTACTCATGTGCAAATATAGATTTGGTTTTTATTTAATAAGAAACATTTTCTATAAGAGCAAAATTATTTTTGTTTAATGTTGATGTGTCAGTAGATATTTTACACTCCTTTAGTTGATGTTTAAAAATTAGTTAAATTTACATCAATTGAATTTATGTAATTCCTATTTGTACTTTAACTAGGTCTAAATTGCATTGTCAAAACTACAATAGTCATATGTTAGGAAATGGAGCGTTCCTTGCTAGCTTACTACTTACTAATTGTCCGATTCACTTAGGAATTTTGTCAATGAAATGTAAGTCAGCCTCATAAGTGTGAAGAACATTTTGGGTATAATATGTAAGTGGTATCACAAAATGAGCTCGTTGATGGAGTGAGTGTTATTTTTTTTTACTATAAAGAAACATCTTTTTTAAGTTAGTAAATGTAGCGTGCTACTGAACAGACTGACATTGATTGAATAGTCAGCTTTCTTTCATCCACAATATTCTATAACAACGGTAAACGCTCCAATAGTTGCAAGATTCAGTATAAATTACAGTGTATCTCATAAGATGATAAGTTACGATTAATCTAGACTTTTTTCAATATGGCAATTTATATTATAATTTTATCTAATATATATTGTGGTTGTAAGGATACCTGCGTTGTGATTTCCACGAATGTCCTATCCATTATCTTATCCTTGTCTCCTCTGAGTAATAAACAAGTTCTCTATTTGGACGCGCGTATACGGTCACGGCACGTGTGGCTTAGCATGGGTGTGTAGACGTAACAGCTACAGGCAAGAGGAAGCTTGTTCACTTGGTTTGTCACTGGGAGATTCAAATTTAAAAGCTTTTCAAATTGTAATCAACCAACAACTTGTATTTTAGCTTCACTAAATTGTAAGAAACAATAAATTATTGTGTATGTAAATAATATCTTGAGCTTTATTTAGGTAACTTCCTTTAAAAACACGAACTTTCGTTACCTGGAAGTTGTTTATATTTATTTTGAGTTTAATAATTAGCTGGCACACTTTGTTACTGGGTCACTGAGTATCTGCGCCAAATTATTACTTTGGTATGAGATTTTAATCTTCACAGTGCAGTTTTTGGGTCATAATACAAATCGACCTGATATTATAGATCATACTATATTGCATGCTGGAAGTCACAAAATGGCACATTGATTTTTTTTCACTGTGTCTAATTAGGATTTGTAAAAAAAAACTTCTTATCGTACAATGTATCATTTGTTGGGCTATGAGAATATGTATTCTGCGTTACTAATTATTATCTTAGTGCGTAGAAATTAAATATATCTTGTCGAGAAGGTAATGTGTAATCATTTCAGATCAGGCTAAAAATACTCTTATGAATTTATGTAGTTATGAAAGAGAAACATACAAATTCGGATTTACACGTGTTTTTTCGGTTTGTACAGAATGAAGTAATAATCGCCCACGCGTTTACTTTCGCGGTGGGCAATAACTATTTTTAACATCATTAGGTACAAATGAAATATTCGCTAAGGGCTACGTGGGTAATTTGCCTGCGATCGGTAAATTATTTTGTTTAGACTGATTATGACAGAGGTGTGTTATTTTTTCATTCGCTTAGATTTTATTTTTAATTTAGGTACTATTATCTGATAGATAGGACCTCGTCAACGGAATAAATGGATGGCGGAAGTCAAGCTTAAATTGTGAATCAAACATATTTATCAATGGCGCTCCCAAGAAATTCTTGACAGAAAGCGACAAGCCTGGAAGCGGGCGGGTGGAATCCACAATTTTTTTTATTTATTAGGTGTGTGGGACTAATAGAGTTGGTTTGTAAGTGGGTATGCCTTTTGTAGTGGTCATTAGGCCTAATGCCTGTTTCAGCATAAGTAGTTTTAAAGGAAGATCGGCAAAAAAGATAATATCAAAGACCAATATAAAATTTTTAATTGTCTTAGTTCGTGGAACTGTTAATCAAATTTTTTTTTAGCGAAATTTAGCGAACCACTAGCAGCCTCGAATGGATAGTTTTGTATTGAGCATAATAAGATTTGACACCAATGGAGATTTGAGAATGTACGGCGAATATAACATCTTGTTGAAGAAAGTTAATCAGTCCGCGTGAACAAAAAAAAAATCAATACCAAACTAAATTGATTACGCCTTATTAACCTTTCTCCTTACCTATCCTAATCTATAGTCACTATGCATAGGCGAAAGTAACACTGAACTTAGCGCAAAGGTTCGAGTGTCATGGCCATGGAAGCGGAGGAATCGATATCGGTGGGCGGGTTATAGTATCGCATGTTGCTTTTCTGTTGCACTGGACGATTAGAGTGTGTCACCTTAGCCAGTCTAATCTGTTTAAGTAAATTTTACTAGTACAGTTCAACTTTTGTTCTTTCTTTTATTGGACTTTTCGTACGTCCCGTCTGTTAGACATATGAGACTTCCACGTTGGGCGAAGAATGGCTCTACCACACCACGGTTAACAGACAGTATTTGTAGAACAGGCTTGATAAGTTTTTCTTGTTATTATTTGTTTACATCTCTTAATCGTCCCGGACGAATTCCCCTGGGACTAAATGTTAGTATAGTATTTTTATTTCGATATAGGCAGTTGTCGAAAAATGCTCAACCCCAGCTCGTGTCAACATCTGTAGGTGAATGCAACAATGGCGGCGTCACTTCCTTATCATCATCATCGCAGCCCACATACGTCCCAGTGTTGGGCTCGGGCCGCCTCCACAATGGGAGGGAATTTGACCTACTATATGCTACCTACCATGCTGGTCAGACATGTTGGTATAGAGTTTCATTTCGAGTTTTCCTTTTCTTGCACAAATGTTCTGCATATTATATCCCTTAGTCGTCATTTACGACATCCGCGGGCAAGATAGGGAGTGGTGAATTGTATTCTTACTCCGTCACCATACGGATTACTCCCGTTACTTCATGCCTGGATAAAATTTATATTCTCTTTTTCTTTATTTTCTCTTCCGTGTGGAGACAGGGTAAGAATACGATTCAACGCACACTCTCTAGCTCGTGGGTGTCGTAAAATAGTAATAAGGTATATAATAAGCACCTTAACATTTATGCAAGAGGAGGTAAACGCAATATAAAGCCCTATGCCAACACGTCTAACCGGCGTAGTATAGTAGGTCAAATTCTATCATGAAAGAGGCTCGAGCCCAGCAGTGGGATGTATACGAGCTGTGATAATATTTTTTTAAAGATAATACAATACCAGGGATAAATCTTGTCATAAAGTTACAGATTCCATGAAGAATAACCGTTTGTGAATAGTATTGTTATATATGGGCATCGAATTTATAACATTCTGCTTAAGAAAGCGCACTTTTGTATCATTTCCGTTCATCCTTCACCTCATCCACGTCCAATGTTGGACATAGGCTTCTTCCATGTCTTCATAGCTCAATGCCACACTTGGCCGGCGGGTTGGTGCGAGCAGTTGGTGTTAAAATTCTTAGCAACTACTCATTCATATGCTAATCCTTTGGCAGGCTTTTACGACCAAGGTGAAATGTTGCCATGTTGTATTCTTAATTCGCTACCACACGGAGATAATAAGTATTTCCGTGTGGTGACAGATTGAGTATACAATTCAGCACCCCTCTCTTGCCCGTGGAAGTCGGAAAAGACGACCAAGGGATATCATCATCTCGGCTCATATACGTCCTACTGCTGGGCTCGAGCCTCCTCCACATTAGGAGGGCAATTGACATTACCATGATGGTCAAACAGGTTGCTATAGGATTTTTTTTAGTTTTTCTTCCCTTTCATAGATGTTATATGCACATCATATTCCTGAGTCGTCTTTTACGACATCCACGGGTAAGATAGAGAGTGGTGAATTGTATTCTTATTCCGTTACCATATGGATGGGACACGCTAATATAATAATCATATAAAATCTGTGCAAGAAAAATTCGATACAAAACCCTATTCCAACACGTCTGATCAGCGAGGAATTGTAGGTCAATTACCCATTATGGAGGAGGCCTGAGCCCAACAGTGGGACATATATAGTCTGAGATGTTGAATACATAGTCTAGCTGGATTATAATAGACTAGTCAAACATCACGAGTTTGAGACTGTAGCGGTGAGTTTTCCATTTGGTGACAAGTGAGAATATAATTGACTACCCATCTTGTCCGTGGGTGTCGAAAAAGACTTATGTACATATAACACCTGTTCAAGAGATGGAAAACTTGAAATAAAACTATAACAACACGTCTGACCAGTGTGGTATAGTAGTTCAATTTTCCTTCTTCGTGGAGGCTTTAGCTCAGCGGTAGGAGGTATATGACTTAAAATAGTGGTGAGGGGAAATAGGCCTAATGGTGAATTGTGTCGAATAGCCTGGAGCATCCATCTATTGACGTCCATTGTTGGACACGGGCCTTTTCACAAAATCATCATAGTTATGCTTATCATCTCGACTAATACACGTCCCACTGCTGGGATCGAACCTCTGCCGCAGCAGGAGAGTTGATCTACTATACCACGCTGGTCAATCGTGATAGGGGTTTAATTAGAGTTTTCAATTTTGCACAGATTTTATCTGCATATCATATCCCTTAGCGGTCTTTTATAACAACCACGGACAAAATTGGTGGTGATTTTTCTTCTTATTCCGTTACCATATAGAACAGTATTAACTTACTATTGCGTATTTTCCTGGTGTGGTGGCGAATGAAGAATATAACGTGTCAACATTTTTCCATTAGGAGTCTTAAAAGCCTACCGGGGGATATTACCATGTGGATGGGCAGTTACTAGGTGTTTTAACACTAACTGCCAGCGCTAACCCGCATGAAAAGCGTGGCATATTATATCCCTTTATTTTAGAATAATAATTCATATAAGCTAATCACGCGCACAAATTTTGAAGCATTTAAATTGGAGTCGGAAATGGCTTCAATTGGAGCCAAATATGGCTCCCTACGCCGGACCGTTCCGTAGTGTACAAGGGTAACTATTGTATAGTGGTGTACGTGTATAATCGCTTGCACGCATGTAGAATTTTTAGCTTCACGTTTTGGATCGCTTAAGTACCGACACCATCTTTCTATACGTTATTAATCTAATCCCTTTATCGTCTTTTACGACATCCATGGGCAAGGTATGGAGTGGTATATTGTATTTTTACTCAGTCCACAGAAAAATTAATAAGATAGAACGGCCATGTGGGCTGGGCAAGCGTGCCACAATTGCGATCAAACGGTCTTAATATTGACAAAATTAGTTTTACCGGTTCTTAGTTGCGCTCATATAACATAGTAACCTTGAACGAAGCTCCGACAAAAAGGAGAAATATGCCGTCTTGCGCTGTTACAACGTGTCGAAAAAGAAGTCAGTTGCGTAGTTATAGTCTAAGAAGGCATTTCTTTTCATCGTTAAGTCCATAAACTTATTAATTCGTGATATTTCTTAATTTTATGATAGTATTATGTCGTATGTAAGCAACTATTATAAAATAACAGAAAGAGCCAACATTATACATCGTTTGCCATACATGGATACACCTTTTATTAGTCCAGCAACCGCGCAATGTATTGTGTTCATTGCGATATCACTAAGAACCGCCTTACCATACGTTTTCATTCAAAACATTGACGTTGAGCCACGCGTACCGATAGTGTTGTCCAACATACTATAAGTTATCGATTTCAATAATTAGCTATGTGTTAATTTTATCATATAAATAAATACTTTTAACACTTAATTTAGTAATAGTTATATTATCAATATTTAAATATGTATTTAAAAATCAATTATTCTGGTATACATTACCTACTTAATTTATCTTGTATATCTATAGTACATTCTTGTATATCTTCCGTGTGGTGACGGAGTAAGAATACAATTCACCACTCCTTATCTTGCCCGTGGATGTCCTAAAAGACGACTATGGGATATAATATGCGCATAACATCTGTGCAAGAGAGGGAAAACTTGAAATTAAACCCTATACTAACATGTCTGACAAGCATGGTATAGTAGGTCTAATTCCCTCCAATTGTGGAGGAGGCCCGAGCTCAACAGTGGGACGTATGTGGGCTGCAATGATGATGATCTATAGCAGTGGTTCTCAAACTTTTTAAATGACGGAACCCTTTTGGGAAGCAAAATACTTGATGGAACCCTACAATAAAACAATTATTTTTATAAGTGTATTCTATATTAATCAGCATAATAAAAGTACAATGTATCAGTTACTAATTATTATTTACTTCACCACTTGGTAAGGACAATAATAGAAAACATTAAAAAAGAAAAAATCTAACTAGTGGGAGGTATGAAACTGTTTTTTATTTTTCATCAATTGCTTGATATCAGGTTTGATGGAAGAAAGTTGGAGTCTCATATCAGCTTCGGCGTCCAGTCTATTGCGATATTTTGTTTTCGTGGCTGCGTAGGTAGAGAATCCTGTTTCGCACAAATATGTAGTTGGGAACGGGAGAAGAATATCCAGAGCCATTTGGCCAAGCATTGCATATTCATCTTGGATTCTGCACCAAAAATCATTAAGAGGCGTCGTTTTGAACAATGACTTCATACTTGTGTCCGATGACATTTCTAAAAGAGATTCATATATCTCATTTGACATGTTTTCAGGCTTTTCCAAGTTGGGTAAAAAAGGATTATGAATCCAGGAGTTCACTTTAATTTTTGTATTGTGTTCTTCGGGAAAATACTTTTCAAAAGATGCGCGCATCGAACTGAGATATTGGACCAATTCTTCAAACACATTATCTTCAAACATTTCTGAGTCGTTTTCGCTAACAAACTCACTGAGTAACGTAAAACTTTCTATTTCTTTCTTACCAATGCAAATGATCCAAAAATCTAATTTTCTTTTAAAAGCAGTTATTTTATTATAGGCCTGAAACACTGTTGTCTAAGGTAAACACCTTGCAACGATAAATTTAATTCGTTAAGTTTTTGAAAGATATCCGCCATAAAAGACAATCGGAACAACCAAGTTTTATCATACAAACGGTCCTTCAAATTAAAAGAAGTATCTGCTGAAAGAAACATTTGTAACTCGGCTCTAAGTTCAAATAGCCTTGTTAAAGTTTTTCCCCGAGACAGCCATCGCACTTCTGTATGGAGCAGCAGTGTTTTATGTTTGCTGCCATAATCTTCACACAATAATGAGAACAATCGGGATTGTAGTGGTCGTGATTTGATAAAATTAATTATTTTTACCGCTTCATCCATAACTAATTTTAGATTAGACGGCATTTGCTTCATCGCAAGTGCTTGTCTATGCAGAATACAATGACTGGAACTACAATTAGGCGCTTTATTTTTCATTCGTGACACTGCTCCTGCTGTTTTACTTGTCATCGCCTTGGCCCCATCTGTACAAATGTCAATGCAATTGTTCCAACTGAGATTATGTTCTTCAAAAAATATATTTATTTTATTAAAAATTTCTTCCCCGGTAGTGTTTGTAAGCAGCGATGAACACATAAGCATGTCTTCTTCAAAAGAACTTTTATATGGATATCTCACAATAACCAGCAGGATAGCCAAACCAGCGACATCAGTCGACTCGTCCATTTGCAAAGCGAATCGTGTATTTTGTAGACGTGTAACTAGTTCTTGTTTGACGTAGCTTGCCAGATCATGGATTCGTCGTGAAACAGTATCGTTTGATAGCGGAACAGTAGAAAGATGCTTTGCAGATTTTTCATCAAGCATACATTTTGTTATGTCTAATACACATGGTTTTATTAATTTCTCAGCGATAGTGTGCGCTTCACCTGCTTGTGCAATGCGATAGCTAACTAAGTATGATGCCTCCGTGGCCTTTTCGTTGGTAGTTTGTGTTACATGCATCATATTTTTTTGACTTTCTAATAACTGATCTTTTTTGCGAACAAAAAATTCTTTATTCTTGTCTTTAGTCTCGGGGTGTACGGTTTCTAAATGTCGACGCAATTTGGCAGGTGCCATGGAACTATTAGGAAGCAGTTTACTACAGAGCATACAGAGAGGTGAGCCGTTGGAATCAACAAATCCGAAACTGATATAAGATTCATCATACTTCCTTTTTTTCGTCTTTGAAACCGTCGAGCTTGACGTCGTGGCACTCGTGGCATCATCTTCTGGATCGGTGATTGTTAAATTCTCCGCGCGCATTGCTTTTGAACATTCAGCGTCATTAGAAGATGTTGTTGGAACACGTTTAACACCTTTAAGCCAACGTTCCATTCTTCTTTATTTATAATGTTACAAGTCAGGATAGTGGGGTTTAAATAATGGACAATCGTTACTGCGTATAAGAGACTAAATTTAGAACCTACAGGGAAGAAATGTATAAAACTGAGACAACAGAATACAGCAGGCAGTAAAACAATGAACACTAGTTTCTCGCTAGCGAGCTTGTAAGTAGGTAGTAACTTATCGATCCGAACGCTAATCATCAACTGACGACGCCAACTTTTTTTTGTGTGTGTACAGCTGTTGGCCGCAGATGGCCTTGACAGCTTGACGCGGACTATGGGTGAGCGCTGAGGGCTCTCAACCCGGAGAAGAGTATGCTAAGCGACATCGCCCAAGGGCTCCCCCTGTGGGGAACGGACCTCGGCTTGGGGCGTCGCTGGAGGCAAAGTGGGCGTGCCCACGTTTTTAGTAGTGACTTTTGCGCGGCGCGGTTTCGCACCTCGACGACGAGGGCGGAACCGCGGATATTTATTTGTTAAGGCCTCGCGGGCCGTGTAGGCTCTTTGTTGAGCGAGTGTGATATTGTCGTCCTCTTCGTCGAGGACGTGACGAGGACGTCGGATGGAGGAGATTTTGGAGGGTCTATAGGAAGCCGCCCCAACCACTAGTTGGTTGCGGTGTGTCATGGCAAAGTCAAAGTAGCTCTGAGAGCACCGTTTCATAAACTGCTTGATGGTCGGCAGTTCGAGGTCGATGTGGAGATCGACGTTTCGTATGAACCACGGTGCTCCCGTAGCTCGGCGCATGAAACGATTTTGAAGTGTCTGTAGCCTGTGGATCCTGTGTGGCTTAACATGCGCGAACACCACGCTGGCATAGGTCATGATAGGCCGTATGCAGGTGGTGTATAGTCGGATTTTGCTACTCAGGGGCATACGCGACCTAGAGTTGAGTAGACAGTGGAGACGGCCCATCACAAAGGCTGCCCGTGCGCGGACTTGCTTTATGTGAGGGGCGAAGCTGAGTCGATCGTCAAGGGTCACACCCAAGTATTTGGCCTGCCTGGTCCAAGTGACCGGCTTGTTGAAAATTTTAAGGGAGGGAATGCTGTCGATAGAGTAGGAACGGGCAGTTCGTCTAGTGAACATGACCGCCTGACTCTTCTCGGGGTTGATTTCTAATCTCCATTTCCTAAACCAATTGGCTAGGGCGGTAACCGCTGTTTGGAGAGTCTTGGCTACTGTTGTCGGGGATCTACCAGCACAAAAGAGTGCGGTGTCATCAGCGTAAAGCGCTTTATGTACCCGGTTGAATTTGGGCATATCGCTAGTGTATAGCGTGAAGAGAAATGGGGAGAGGACCGACCCCTGAGGGACGCCGGCCTTGATAGGGTGGGAGGTCGACAACGTCCCTTCCACCCTGTAGCGAAAGCTGCGATGACTTAAGTAGTCATGTATAATGAGAATTAAGTAGTGAGGGATCTTGAGGAGATAGAGTTTGTAGATTAGGCCTTCATGCCAAACCTTGTCGAATGCTTTCGCTACGTCTAGGAATAATACACCCGTATATCTGTTCATGATGAACTGACTACTTGTGTATTCTACCAAGCGGTGAACTTGTTGTACGCAGCTGTGTTTGGCTCGGAAACCAAACTGTGCGTCGGGAACGAGGTTGTTAGCCTCGGCGAATGTGCGTAGTCTACTGAGAACTATTCGTTCGTAGATCTTACCTAGACCTTTTAGTAGACTAATCGGGCGGTAACTACTGGGTTCGGTACGGCGCTTGCCGGGTTTGTGGATTCCTATTACCACGGCCTCTTTCCATTGCGCGGGAAAGATGTTATTATTTAGTGCTGCATTGAAGATGCAGCACAACAGGACTATTAAGTGGGCGGGGAATAATTTAATGACTTTATTTGAGATTCCGTCCGAACCTGGGGCTTTTCTGGTTTTAAGACCCCTGACTAACGATTCGACCTCATCGGTGGTTACTACTGGGATAGGCTGATCGGGGTTGTCATTTCGTAACGAGCGCGAGAGAGTGGTACGACGTTCCACTTCGTCGGCGATGAAGCGGTGATTCGCGGCGTCGGGGTGTAGTGTACTCGGCGTACACTGAAGCTCCAAGCAGTCGGCCAGGCATTCTGACTTTTCATCGTCCATAAACGCCGGTGGCTGGTTGGGTCTGGTGAGAGGAGGGAGAGTGGACACGATGTCTTTTTTGAGTGAGCGGGAAAGCTGCCAAAAGGCTGTGTGAGAGGGCTCTAGCTCCTCGAGCATGGCGTCCCATTTGCTCTGTCTCAATTCATTAATAGCTTGTTTAACCTCCCTCTGGAGTGACCGTAGGCGGGTACGGTTGTCCTCCGTGGGGTAGCGGTCATAAGCGCGTGTCGCGGCGTTTTTACGTCTTAACAAGTCACGGACGTCGTCTGGCAGGCGCCATTTACGATCGCTCGTATCTGGTACCGGCCGCGAGCAGTCGTCCATTATCGACTGCACGTGACTTGTAAGCGACTCGATCGCCTGAGAGGTATGTTCCTTAGACGTAATGTCATTGGGAATTTGATCAAGGTGGACCGACGAGGTTGACTTGAGATTTTTCTCTAGCCGTGCCCAGTCAGTCGCTATCTTGGTCCTTTCGTTGTTATGGCCTGAGGGGCCAGGGGTGCGGGAGGCTAATTCCAGAGTCACCGGGCGGTGATCTGAGTCTAACTCGTGTTGAACTTCTATTGAACATAAACGAAGGTTTATGTTTTTGAGAAGAAAGATATCGAGTATGTCCGGCCTGTGCGAAACGTTAAAGGGGAAGTGTGTCGGCTCTATGGGCGCTATGACATCAAATCCCAGTCTGTCAGCGAATAGCTCTAAAGTCTTGCCCCTCGTATTGGAACTTTGACAGCTCCAAGAGGTGTTCTTGGCGTTAAGGTCACCGCCAATGATGACGGCGCCTCCCAATTCTAGCAAGGCTTTTAGATCTTTTTCAACCAACTGTTTCGAATGTTCTCTGTTGGGAGAGAGATATGCGGATACAAGGGTGATAGGCTGATGGCCTGAGAGGGCTAGCCTGCAAATTGAAGCTTCAATGTACATCAGAGGGGGCGGATCCACAGGTGTGCAATGCAGCGACCTTTTGTAGTAAATGAGCGTTCCACCCATTGGTGAGGTTGTCCTATCATTGCGAACTATATTATAGTTCGCGATTCTAGGGTCCCTGTTGAATGGTTTTAAGAACGTTTCTTGTACTAACAAGATGTCGAGCTGGTGTTCCCGAAGGAATGTGCCTACTTCATCCCTCTGTTGGGTAAGGCTATTTGCGTTGAATGTCCCTACTTTGAGGTGTCTGGGTTTAACTCTGCCGGGAGTGTACCTATCCATTTTAGTTGAATTTGAGTGAGCCTAGACGCTCTAACGTGGGGGCGAATTTGATCGCTATATTAAGGAGGGCGAGGTTGTTTCCCTCGTTCTTTCTAAGATCGGCTGCAATTTCGCGGATTTCCGCGAAATTGATTTGAGCCGCGAAGTTGGCCACCAGGGCTAGATCTGGATCTAGTCCTTGGGGGCTTTTGGGGGCGCGCTTTTAGCGACGACGATGGGAATGGGGGCGCCCTGAGGGGGCTTGGGATTACCACCGGTGGGCTGGTTTGGCCCGATTATTGGTGGTTTGGGCTGAGATGGTGCGGGTGGGGCAGCGGGCTGCCTGTTGGGCAAGGTTGGGAAAGCCTCCTTGCTGGTTAGCAGGGGGCGAGCCCACGCATTGTGGGTTGGTAAGGGGGCTGGGACGAAGGTCTTGTTATAGTACAAGGCCTTGCCGTTTGTGTTGGGTTGGCGGACTAGCCTCCTCGGCGCTCTTGGGCAGCCGCGGTAGTTGGCCGGGTGTCCGTATTCTCCACAGAGAACACACGCAGGTGGCTCTTTGCAGAGGGAGATGTCCTTTGGCCTTTCACACTGGGTGGTGTGATGGTCACCTAGGCACTTGACGCACCTAGGACGGGCGAAACAGTTCTTGGACGAGTGTCCATACATTTGGCACTTGTGACACTGTGCCAGATTACCATTTTTGTGTGGGGGCTCTAACGAGACCCCAGAGAGGCCACAGATGGTCTTAATTTTGTAGATACCTTTACCCTCTGCGTTATTCGTAAGGCAGACGAGTATCATGTTAAGGGGGTAACGACCCTTTCCCCGGATCATCCGGTGTACTTCTACAACCGGCAGATCCTGGGTTTTGAGAGAATCTAAGATCTCTTTAGTGTCGATTTCTCTCGGGACATTGCGTATAACTGCACGCAGAAGTTTGGCTTCGGGGAGGGTGTATGTATGGTAGGGAATCTGTTGATTCCCTAGCATGCTTGACACGGTGCGGTGGTCGGCTGACGAGTGAAGGTCCACTCGTATGCCTTGGGGCGTGGATTTAGCCGATTTGTAATTTATGCGATTGGTGTTTAGCCAAGCGGAGATAGTTAGCCACTTCTCCTTGTCCCTGATATATAGGGGCGGCGGAGCCAGTGGTTTTTTGACCGTCTGCGCAGCGACGGTGTTGCTGTCCGTGGAAGATGGGACAGAGGTAGGGGTGGCCTGCGAGACGACTGGGGGGACCGAGGCGGCCATGGCAGTCGTTGCAGACGGGGCTGCAGCGGGTGTTTTTGCCGAGTCAGTCGGCTTAATTTTTGGGGCCTTAGAGGGAGCCTCTTTGTTGACCTTTACCTTTTTGCTCCGCTTGCGGGAGCGGACTACAGTAAATGAGCCCTCATTGGGCGAATCTTCCGACTCGGAGGAGGAGGACGATGAGGCTGAGGAGGACGGGGGTGATTCCGTTTCCATCGCCGTGCTGATGGTCGGTAATTCCGGCTCAAGCGGCAGGGCGGTAGTAGGAGCGCGTTGAGGCTGGGGTGGTAAGATTGTTATTGCTCCAAAATGTTGGGCAATATAAGCTTGAATCTCTGGGATTGCCAGAAGGGCGTCGATTGTAATAGTTTTTTCCGCCATCGTGGGCTGGTGGAAAAAACGTTCGCGGGAAAAGTGTTAGACCTAGCGCCCTGGGTGAGGTGAACCCTGGGTTGTGTGTGGTGCGTGTCCCTCCCAACCGGGTGCAGGTCGGGAGGATGTGTGCTTAACTAGTGTGCCCTAAGCTTGTAATCCTTCGCCAATCTTAATGTGCGATAGGTTCCTAGCTGCTCGGGCCGTTAGGCCTTCGCAGAAAAATGATGAAAAGCCGTAGATTAGGTCCGACTAGGAGATCCCCCAAGGCCGGATGCTCTAACCCCTTCCGATTGTTAGCTCTGCCCTGAAGGGGCTCGGCAGGCAAATCGGGGCCTTGCCTCACCCGGCTTCGTTAACACCGTGAGGTTTCCGCCGGGGACCAAACAATATGGTTTTATGCCCTGAGGGGGCCAAAATGGTTTGACTTTTTATCTACCAACGGCAGAAATCTGCACTCGACGTCTTGAAAAAGTCGACTCGTGCAGTTGGGATCCGGCAACACCTGCGTCCAAACAGCGAAACTGCCACAGACAACCGTATACACGGCCACCCGGAGCTGGCCACTGAACGGCCACAGACGTCAACAAAATGACAGCGCGACGCGACGCGAGGTACGCTGCGAGAGCGAGCGAGACGGAGCGAGATCGCACGACCGCAGGGGGCGGGTGCGGGGAGAGCGCGGCAGTGGAGAGCAACGAGGCGTACGTCCGTACGCTACGGGTCTCCGACGCGGAATGACGACGCCAACGCGCGATCGCCGCTTTTATACTTAGTCCTAGACTCGATCTCAAATATTCTCGAAAATACTCGAGTCGGCACCTTTGATAAACAAAAAGCAAAAATAAAAACAGAAATTTAAAAATAGCGTTGTAAACAATATCGACTTTATCCTTTGAAGTTAGAGACGAAAGTCGCTAGTTGACAACTATAGCGTCTAATTCAGAGGCCTGAGTGTGAGTTTTGTCGTTAATATTACGCGTTCTACCGTGAGCGCGTAAACATGTTATTTGTATGAAAAAAAGTACAGCGCCACTAGCGGTGCGTATTTAAAACATTGTTTCAAATACGCACTGCTAGTGGCGCTGTACTTTTCTTCATACAAATGACAGTTTACGCGCTCACGGTAGAACGCGTAATATTAACGACAAAACTCACACTCAGGCCTCTGAGGCGGCTTTTATCAAAGAGACTGAGCGCTTACAAGTATACTACCCGCTCGTTTTAAGTTTGCCGCTGGCGATAGGTATGAGTGTATGACGTTCGAAATTTTTTATTTAATTGTAACAATAAAAATTGTGTACGTTAGATATTTGGGTAAAACTATGACACATTATAAGTTTTGTTGTCACGTGGGGGAGGGTACGCGCATTCCACAGACCGGCAAACTTAGAGCGAACGCGTTGTACAAGTATAAAATTGTTGAGACCAAACTTATGAGATATTGTACCAGCTAATGTAACACAAGCTTATACAAATACAAATAAATAAATAAATAACATTCATAGCGTTTTGTCTCCGCGCGGCCGCGGAGTCCGCACAGCCGCGGAGCGACCAGAGAGAGGTGTTTTGATTTTTTTATTTCTAAATTCTTGCGGAACCCCGACAGAGGTATCACGGAACCCTAGGGTTCCGCGGAACACACTTAGAGTATAGCTGATCTATAGTATAAATTTCATAGTGCTCATTAGCACTCTTTAGCAATTAATAAAATAGAAATAACAAAATAATAGTAATAAAATATCTATGTTCGGGATATATATGTATGTATATATATATATATATATATATATATACAGTAGAATTCATATATAACGACTTCGCTTATAACGACTAACCGTTTTTAACGACGATAATGTTTACTCAAGTTAGGTTTCATAGTTAGGTACTGAGAAAATATAACCGTTTAGTGCGACTCCGGTTTAAACGACAAACTGCTTATAGCGACCATTTGTTGTGATAATACGTCCGGTTAAAACGACGCGCAATGTTTTGTTTATACAACCTACGCACCAATACTTCGGCGCCCCAACTTCATCCCGCCCCGCGCGCTTCACCTTTCCTTATTCGCGCGCGTAAATCACAGTTAGTGTTTGTCACTTGTTATGAAAAGTTCTTAAAGCGCGACAAAATGAGTTCTGTGAAGCGAAAGTATTTTACAATTGAAGAAAAAGTGCAATATTATACCGATTAGAAGGCGGTGAATCAAATGTAACCCTCGCGAAGGAGTTTGGCGTGTACATAATTATGTATTCGTAGGTTAGGTACTTATGTACTTAAGAAATAATCCTACCGTTTTGTACGTCATCCGGCTAGTACGACATAGTATCGCCGGTCCCTTAAAGGTCGCTATATCCGGATTCTACTGTATCCTTACTAATATTATAAATGCGAAAGTAACTCTGTCCGTCTGTCTGTCTGCTACGCTTTCACGTCTAAACCACTGGACCGATTTTGATGAAATTTGGTACAGAGATGGACTAAAGCTTGAGAAAGGACATAGGCTACTTTTTATCGCGAAAAAATGGGTATAGGGGTTGAGATAGGGGATGTCATTTTGTATGGAAATTCGTCATTTTCGATGATAGAACCACGAATCTTTGTATTAAGACACCTAATAATAAATAAATAAATATTTGTTCAAGCGTTTTGGAAATTTCATTTACATGGGGATGAAATTCAACCCCTAAAATACCAAAAAGCATACAGCCGAAACCATTGGGCCTAGAAACGTATTTTTTTTACACCGTCGTATTTCTTGGGGTGCACGAGCACTAGCAAAGGATTTTTGGAAATTCACACCCTTAAGGGGGTGAAAAACATATAGTCTTTCACATCTAAACCGATTTTGATGAAATTTGGTACAGAGATGGACTAAAGCTTGAGAAAGGATATAGGCTACTTTTTGTCGCAAAAAAATGGGTATAAGGGGTTGAAATAGGGGATGACATTTTGTATGGAAATTCGTCATTTTCGATGATAGAACCACGAATCTTTGTATTAAGACACCTAATAATCCTTACTAATATTATAAATGCGAAAGTAACTCTGTCTGTCTGTCTGTCTGCTACGCTTTCATGTCTAAACTACTGGACCAATTTTGATGAAATTTGGTACAGAGATGGACTAAAGCTTGAGAAAGGATATAGGCTACTTTTATTCGCAAAAAAATGGGTATAAGGGGTTGAAATAGGGGATGACATTTTGTATGGAAATTCGTCATTTTCGATGATAGAACCACGAATCTTTGTATTAAGACACCTAATAATCCTTACTAATATTATAAATGCGAAAGTAACTCTGTCTGTCTGTCTGCTACGCTTTCACGTCTAAACCACTGGACCAATTTTGATGAAATTTGGTACAGAGATGGACTAAAGCTTGAGAAAGGACATAGGCTACTTTTTATCTCGAAAAAATGGGTATAAGGGGTTGAAATAGGGGATGACATTTTGTATGGAAATTCGTCATTTTCGATGATAGAACCATGAATCTTTGTATTAAGGTACTTGATAATAAAAAAATAAATATTCGTTCTAGCGTTTTGGAAATTTCATTTATATGGGGATGAAATTCAACCCCTAAAAGATAAAAAAAGCATACAGCCGAAACTACTGGGCCTAGAAACGTATTTTTTTTACACTGTAGTATTTCTTGGGGTATACGAGCACTTACAAAGGATTTTTGGAAAATCACCCCCTTAAGAGGGTGAAAAGCGCGCCTTTAACACCTAAACCACTGAACCGATATTGATGAAATCTGGTACAGAGATGGATTAAAACTTGAGAAAGGACATGGGCTACTTTTTATTGTGAAAAATGGGTATAAGGGGTTGAAATAGGGGATGACATTTTGTATGGAAATTCGTCATTTTCGATGATAGAACCATGAATCTCTGTATTAAGACACTTGATAATAAGCAAATATTCGTTCTAACGTTTTGGAAATTTCATTTATATGGGGATGAAATTCAACCCCTAAAAGATAAAAAAGCATACAGCCGAAACCACTGGGCCTAGAAACGTAATCTTTTTTTACACCGTAGTATTACTTGGGGTACATGAGCACTAGCAAAGGATTTTTGGAAAATACCCGCTTAAGGGGGTGATAAGGGTAATAAGCCTTTAACGCCTAAACCACTGAACCGATTTTTATGAAATCGGGTACAGGGATGAACTAAAGCTTGAGAAAGTACATGGGCTACTTTTTATCGCGAAAAAATTGGTATAAAGGGTTGAAATACGGGATGACATTTTGTATGGAAATTCGTCATTTTCGATGATAGAACCATGAATCTTTGTATTAAGGCATTTGATAATAAATAAATATATATTCGTTCTAGCATTTTGAAAATTTCACTATCATGGGGATGAAATTCAATCCCTAAAAGACCAAAAAGCATACAGCGGAAACCACTGGGCCTAGAAACGTATTTTTTTTTTACTCCGTCGTATTTTTTGGGGTATACAAGCACAAAGGAATTTTGGAAAATGAAAAGCGTATAGCCGAAACTATTGGAGCTAGGAACGTGAAACTGTGTAAGCGATTCTCTTTCTTTTGTTGTAAATGAGCTCTAAGAAATTAGTTTTTGAAATTCAAAAATGTATAGCCGAAATCATTAGGCCTAGAAACGTGAAATTTTGTATAAAGTTGTCTTTCTTGGGGAAAGTGCTCACTAAAAAAGAGTTTTTTGCAATATTACCGCTGAACGATAGGAACGATCATTTTAGTACACGGTCAGCTTTCTTGGGTTACCCCAATATTTTTTCTTAGTGCTCGCTTAACAAGATTACTTTGGATCGACGCGATATGTAGGAACTCCTCTGCCATTGTAGATATATTGCAAAGGTTCTTCTAGCAATATTTTATGACCAGCTGCCTGCCAGACGACATTACTGACTAGACGGCATCACCAATAGGTCCAGGTCGATGTAAATCTTTGTCTTAATAGTATTTTTCAACACCCACGAACAATGAAAGCGTGATAATATTCCTAGCCGCTACCAGACAGTAAGTTAAAATCAAGATATTAATCCAATTTTCTATCTCTAGAAATAAACAAATTTGAAGCGTCTATTTGTCTGTTTAAATAATAGGTTTTATTTATGCTTACACAATTATTTGCACGATACCTATGTCTAAAAACCGGCCAAGTGCGAGTTGAGGTCGCGCACAAAGGGTTCCGTACCATTATCTATAAATAGGGGGAAAAATTGCGTTTGTTGTTTAGGAGCCCCCCCTTAAATATTTATTTTATTTGGTTTTTAATATTTATTGTTATAGCGGCAACAGATATACATAATTTGTAAAAAAAAAACAACTGTCTAGCTATCGCGGTCCTTGAGATACAGCTTGGTGATAGACAGACGGACGGACAGACAGCGAAGTTTTGGTAATAGGGTCGTTTTTGGGTACGGAACCCTAAAAACGGTTCTTTTTATTGTCTGTCTATTCGTTACGGATAATCTTCAAAACGGCTGGACCGATACTGATAATACTTTACTACCAGGTCTACCAACCTTACATAAGGAATAACTTAGCCTATAATTATTTTATCCCGGTGTGGCTGGGAGCAACTGTGAGAATATAGTCGATTTTAAAAATTTCATAATGGAAAGCTATTTTTAAGCGAGTAAGATATTTAGGCTATATTTTATCCCGATATTCCTACGGGACCGGCCACAATGTCGGTGAAATCGCAGGAATTTAATGGATATAAAAATTAATTTACGAATGAAAATCTATATTATCAGTGAATAACAAATAAAGGAAGGAAGGAAGGGGGGGGGGGAGTGGTAGACCCACCCATCCTTCCATTTTAAAATAAAATAAAAATGGATTTCTACTATGTATCGCCTAATTCAATCAATTATTCAATCAATTGACAAATAAAGGCTATTCTCATCCCAGTGTTTGCCCAGGAACAAGAACTCCGCGAGTGAAACCGGTAGATGTTGACCAATTTTTAAAATTCTTTCACCAATAGGAAGCTACGTTATCAGCGAGTAATATTGGCTATGTTTTTATCTCGGATATTTCTATGGGATTTGAATAGAATATTTTTTTTTCACTCATGTATGTAACTTATAATATCAGCGAGTAACATTGGTAATTTTTATCTCGGCATTCGCATGGGAATGGGGTCTACGTGGGTGAAACTACGGGAGTTTGAACGATATTTTTTTTCACCAATGGGTAACTATCATGGATAATGTATTATCAGTGACTAAGGAAGGCCATATTTAACAAAATTTGTGAAGATATTCGGATGTTTGTTACTCAATCACGCGTAAACTGTTGAGTAGATTTGGATGAAAATAGATACATAGATATTTATTAAATTAAGAAATATGCAAGTTAACATTTACGTTACTTTAACTTTTTAAGACTATTTTTAAATTAAGAAATATGCAAGTTAACTTTTACGCGGGCGAAGCCGCGGGCAAAAGCTAGTATATATACAATATATTAATAAAATTATCATTTAACAAAAGATCTTACATTTTATTAGAAGTTTAATATTTTATTGTAAATACATTTTTATTTTAGATGCCCACGAAGTCCAAGTATTAGAAAACTATGGATTAAGGCAACTGGTAGTTAACTAAATACCAACTAAATCTAGCACAATTTGTTCACAACATTTTGTAGAATACTAAAATAATGGTAAAGTGATCAAATATTGTTGTATTTCATTTTTATTGGCAAACTAAATGTTTAATTAAGTAGGTATTTAGTTGTCGTACAAAATAATTGTTCTATTCTTCCTTAAAATGGAATAATTTATGATAACAATGAATTTCTTGAGACTGGTCATTCATTACTAGTTCTTATATATAAGTGTTGATTTCTAATTTTTCATGTTTAATTTTTATTCCAAGTAATGTTGACATGAGTCATCATTTAGGCTCATATACGTTCCACTGCTGGGCTCGATCCTCCTTCGCAATAATAGGCAAATTTACCTTTACTATACTATACTGGTCAGACAGGTTAGTGTAGAGTTTTCTTTTGAGTTTTTCTTCTCTTACATAGATGTTATATGTTTACTATATCTCTTAGTTATCTCAATATATTAGGATGGGACATCCGCGGGTAAGATACGGAGTGGTGATTGGTATTCTTATTCCGTCACCACACGGATAATGTTAGTACATTTTTGTTTACAATAAACAAAAATGTACTACCAAGTAGCAGTAGCAGTATATCAAAAAAATTAAATAACAGTTTTGTTTTTAAGTTAAATAATAACACCAATAAAGATAAACAGAATTTCAATAAACAATAACATTTTAACATATTTTATCTGATGCTTACGCGAGCATTAGATATTGTAAATAAAACTACTTATACTGATTATATCGCGTTTATATTTGATTTAGGATTGCCCGACGTTTCGAATTTTTTACACCATTCATGGTCACGGGCGGTCTAAGATGTCTGACGTCCAAACAAGTCAACGTTATTACAGACGTCCATGGCCCCCGTCGCAGAGACCGTGTGAAATCACCCACAGTTGAGCGCCTCCATGCAGTATTACCTTATGTGAAAAGAGTCACTGACAAGATTGACTTCATCTTGAAACGGGCTTCCAGAAAAACTTATTTTAAGCCACTCAAGAGGATTAGTCAATTCTTACCACCTGTCAAGTGCCAGATCCCTCTACAAGATGCAGGAGTTTATAAACTTGTCTGTGACTGTGGTCTCTTTTTAATACATTTTAATTGTATCTTTAATTGTATGTACTGGTGTGTATATGGGAACAATATAATATACAAATCGCTACTCGCTTACGTAATTTATTTTAGCACTTAAATTTTCTGTCATCTATACAGAGTGTAGTGAGGAGTATTTTATTTGCATGATTTTACTGTTAAATTACTGACTTGCATTACAAATAACTTCAACACACACACAAGTAAGTGCTTAATTTAAAGACATTAATATTTTTGTTTCGATAAAACAGGCTAAATAAATATCGTGTAGTATATCGACCATGGCAAGCACTAGCGTACATGTGCTTTTTTATATGTGAGTATACGTTGCCTACAGAACTTAGTTATAGTTTGTGTACCAACTGCAGCTTCGAGATTAATGTGTGTGTGTTATGTTAGTGTGTGAAATTGTTGTAAGCATAGACCTTGCATATGTGTTAACATCAGCGGGAGGGAGGAATTCCGCCACGCTGGTTTTCGAATAAAATCAGTCGAATGGCCTTTCTAAAGTATTAATATTTCTGTGACTCAGTCACTACATGGCAATAGTCTTCAATAGGAAAATAAAACGAATGAATACAAAATGATAAATCTAATCTAACTAAATTTATTTATAAATTCTATCAGAAAAATATTGGAGGTACATAATTTACAAAGGCACAATCAATAATTATATTTATCATATACAGATTACAATTCAGTCGTTTCCATATTTTTAGCATTTTTCATTTGCTCTAATTGTTGATAAAAATCATATTTGGCTTGGTTAGTTTGAGCTTCTGTTTCAGTTGATTCTATTGATGGAAATGCTCCTGTGGTTATAAAATAGGGCTTCTCGTTTGATAAGTCTTGATCTACGGCGTTTTCGTCGAGTGAATCTCGCTCGGAGCGGCTCAGTTGATCTTCTGTTTTGTACCAATCGTTTTCATAAGCATGGAGCCATATTGGGTTAGAACCCTTTGTACTATGTTTGTTTGTGTTGGGAACTCGTCCGCCGGAACTGCGGATTGTCATATCAGATTCGCCGGGTGTTGGTGACGCTGTATCAACAAATAGATTATTTCAGTCATTATTGTTTTACGTTTATTTATTATCTTACGCTTGTATTACTCGATAGGGTAAGTAGAAGCGCACCACAGCTAATTGCTATACATTTTTATTTAACTTCCATCTAAGAAAGTTTTGAACTCTTCGACGACTCAAAAACTGATCTATGTACGACTTGAAACTAGGACGATACGTTCAGTAGTTACATATTTGTAATAACTAGATGACTGAATACTTCATGATTATTAGTAAAATTATTATCGCTTGCCTATACTTCTTGTATATGAATAATCTTAAGAGCAGTGTTACGACCATTTTCTTAAAATCTTGACCTACTATATTACACTGATCGGACCCGGTAGTATAAGGTTTCATTTCGAGTTATACTTCTCTAGCAATAATGTTATCTGCTTCCATTTCTTAGTTGACTTTTACCACACCCGCTGGAAAAGGGATATAGAATTATATTCTAATGCCGGCACCACATTTAAAGCCACAACATCAGATAATAGCTGAATGACTCTGAATAAAGGTATCTTATACTGTTACGAAGTTTTCGTTTTGGTGGCTCTGACGCTATCCCTTTCTATTTTTTAAGCCCCAACGCAAAAAGAGGAGTCTGATAATTTTGACGTTTCGAGTGTTTATAAAAGTCTTTGGACACGAATGAGCCGAAAATGATGCGGTTGTTTTTGTACTGTATTTTTGGCTTATCTGGGTCCTATTGGCACCATGAAGGTTAGCCATTATCTCCAAACTTGATATTAGTTTGTACTAAGAGCCGGCGAAGACAGCCAAATTGTGCCTATTATTCATAATGATCTGTGATCAAGGATTACTCTCTCAAGAAAGGTTGATGCTAGGCAGGTAGGCAGTCGTTTCATAAAAAGATGTCCTATGTAGCAGAATTAGCATTTCTGCTGCCTATGTTAAAGAAGAAAGACTTGCTGTGCTGACCCGATTAAATATGGGCAAAAAAGGGCATGTGTATCACTGCCCTTTACTTCTCGTGGATGTTGCAAGTCTGTTAAGGTAGAAATAGAAGAATTAGCAGCAGCATCTTGCTGGGTAACTGATACCACAAATTGAGATTGTCGAGCAGCTTTCCAACAGCTTGAATTATTCCCATTGAAAAGGTGTATCTCTAACACTAATACGTCCTCTCTGTTGGGCTGGAGCCTGGCTCCATAAAAGAAGGGAAATTGACCTACTAAATCGCACTAAACAAACGGGTGAATATAGGGTTTTATTTCGAGTTTTCTTTTTGTTGCTTTAATTTTTACGTGCGTATTATATCCCTTACGATAGCCATAGGTAAGATGGGGGTGGTGAATTGTATTTTAACTCCGTCACCACACGGTTTCTTATTGAATTATTGTCAGCAATAAAAAGTATGTGATTCACGAGGCTATTTAAATCCACAAAATTACCATCCCAAATCAATGAAGAATCACTACATAGTATAAAACAAAGTCGCTTTCTCTGTCCCCATGTCCCTATGTATGCTTAAATCTTTGAAACTACGCGACGGATTTTGATGCGGTTTTTTTTAATAGATAGAGTGATTGAAGAGGAAGGTTTATATGTATAATAACATCCATTAAATAGTGGAGAAATACTGTTATTTTTGAGGTTTCTAATGTGATGTCGTAAATAATTACATTTTTTTCGCTTACATTGCAAACGCAGGCTGAACCCTACGAGATTTATCTAAATAATGTACTAAGTATTGTACACATTGAAAAAGTCTACAGAAAACTCCGCGATGGTATATGTCTATCTCTTATGGATATCCCACAATAACATTTTTTTGTCATTTACTTTTTACGACAAATAATGGCTAATTTTCGAAGCGATTTTAACCAATATAGTATTAATCCTTATCCAATTAAATACCTTAAATACATTGTAGATTTAATATAGATCTATATGACCCTTTACAGCATACGATTTAAATGATTTATTATATACACACAGTTTTTCTGTAGTGTATTTAATATCAGCATTGCACCCGTGCGAAGCCGGGGCGGGTCGCTAGTTTTTAATAAACGGAAATTTCCAAAGCACTAAACAATATGGCATAATGTGAACTCGCGTTCTCGTCTTATATTTTGTCTCGTCTTATATTTTGCTTACATTTTACTTTAAAATATAATAAAATATGTAACTGCGAAATAAACTTAACACGTGAAAACATTTTGATTTTGCAATAGGTGGAATTGTGATTAAACAGTTTGTGAGCATAATCTATACAAATAAATAAAATTGAGGTGGCTGTTTGTAATGTTAAAACAGTAAGGTTTTTTATGCCCACACGGTTATTTACACGATCATCATCATAATTTCGGCTCATATACGTCCCATTGCTGGGCTCGAGCTTCCTCTATAATAGGAGGGCAATTGACTATACCATGCCTGGTTAGACAAGTTAGTATAAGGTTTTGTTATCTCTTGTATAAATGTTATATGCATAATAGGTATATCTCTTAGTCGTCTTTTACGCCACCCATGGGTATGAGAGGGGGTGGTGAATTGTATTCTTACTCCGTCACCACACGGCAAGTTTACACGATATCTATGCTTAAAACCAGTTTAAACATTTTTGTGTCTGTCCGGTTGGACTGATTTTGATAATATTTTACTACCAGGTAGCTAAATAGCAGCTGTCTATACAGGGAGAAAAATTGAGCTATTTATCCTCGTAGAGATCCCTATAAAAATTAGCTCGGTCCGGGAGTTGAATCCGAAGTCTCATGTACTGCAGTCATGTAGAGGTAGGTAATATCTTAGGAAGATATTGGAGATTTCAAATGCTAAAGCAAACCGACTGATACCGAAGCGAAGTGAGGGCGGGTCGCTAGTACAAAATAAAATATAAACAGGATAAAATACGTGTTACCACCCTCTTGCTTTTCCATGGAAGTCGTAAAAACAGGTTGAGGGTTACCTCAGCAAAATAGGCCTATATCCAACAATGGACTTCGATAGGCTGATGAAATTGTACAATATTGCTTATCATCGTCACCATCATCATATCAGCTCATATTTGTCCCACTGCTGGGCTCGAGCCTCCTCCACAATATAAGGGAAATTAACCTGCTGTACCACGCTGGTCAGACGGATTGGCATTAGGTTTTATTTCCAGCTTTCCTTCTTTTGCATAGATGTTATATGCATAACATAGCCCTTAGTCTTATTTTACGACACAAGATGTTGTGGCACTTTTAAAATTTTATTCATTATTTTAGTGCTTTATAGAGTTATATTGATTAATTTTGCTAGTATTTTATGTAATGTAATGCAGAGAAAACGCTGAAGTGTTGTGAATATAATAGGGTATTGCGTAAATTTTCATGTTGCGTCAAAATTCCAAATCATTGTTTTGGTTGTCAGCACCCAATGTAATGACAATAAGCAAGGTAATGACTATAACTAATAAAAGAAGGTTAAAACGTGAAAAAAAAACTAACAATTTGTGAAGAAAATTATAACTTGATACTGACACTAATAGCTCATACTTTTAGCTAATTGCCAATACAAAAGTAAAGAAACGATTGTAAAAACCAAGAGAGAGCATCGTTTATAAATATTTTATCAATACTGTATGTTGTGTGTGATTTAGAATAGCAGAAGCAATAAAATTACGAATGCAAGAAAATTACTCAGACCGTACACGTGCACCTGTTTATACGTCTCCAACGAAAAAATTACCACATAAAATTCATTATTGTGATTATAATTTTAAAGTTGAGAGTTTCATCTATAAATATATTATATACTTTGCAATGGAAAATGTTTATCAGCTTGACATTTGACTATCAAATGAGACTTGAATAAATGGAGATATAAATGGCCTTTTGCTATAATATCCAGTTTACGTGATTATGGATTTACACCATGTATTTTATTACTTACTAGCAATCCGCCCTCGCTTCGCTTCGGTTATAGGTTATAGTCGTTTTACCCGCGTAGTTCCCGTTCCCGTGGGTATACCGGGATAAAATTTAGCCTAGTTTACGCCCTGATATTATAGCTTTCCATTGGTGAAAGAATTTTTGAAATCGATCCAGCCATTTTGAAGATTACCCGGAACAAACAGACAGACAGACAAAAATTTTTTAATTGTTATTTTAGGCATAGGTGTCGTGCAAATAACTGTGTGAGCATGAAAAAAGCCTATTATTTTGACATTACAAACAGACACTCCAATTTTATTTATTGGTATAGACTAGCAATCCGCCCTCGCTTCGCTTCGGTTATAGGTTATAGTCGTTTTACCCGCGTAGTTCCCGTTCCCGTGGGAATACCGGGATAAAATATAGCCTAGTTTACGCCCTGATATTATAGCTTTCCATTGGTGAAAGAATTTTTGAAATCGGTTCAGCTGTTTTGAAGATTACCCGGAACAAACAGACAGACAAAAATTTTTTAATCGCTATTTTAAGCATAGGTGTCGTGAAAATAACCGTGTGAGCATGAAAAAAGCCTATTATTTTGACATTACAAACAGACACTCCAATTTTATTTATTGGTATAGACAAGTTGCCGATATTTTGACACTTTTCAAGCGCAATAATTACGGAAGAGCTGGAACAGCTGCTGGTGGGTAGTTTCATTTGGGATCAGGCAATAAATAAGGATGCCTCAAAACCTAGATGAGGATAAAAGAGACTAGTGGTAGTTACAGTGATACGACCGCGCGTAATAAATAATCTAGAAAGCGGGTAGACAGATATGTTTGACTGCAAGTGCTGCCGTGATCATGGTACTTGTAACAGTGCCGAAATATCGTAAACTCGTAAGTAATTTAATACATAATATAAATCCCGTTAACCATAATTACGTGAATATTAGTGATCGTGATAGTTTTAAATCCTATATGTGCGGTTTAGGTATTAATCAAGGGTGGATCCAGAAACGATTGTCTAGGTTAAACAAATATTTCTTTTTGACTAAAAGTCAATAATGAGAGGATCATATTTAATTTGACAGTCTTTACGTAGTTTTGGGAAACAATAATGGATTTTATTTCATAATCTTTGTCCAAAACTGTTTTATATCTGTGGCCATAGGTCAGAATATGATAAATACAAATTCATTCATCAATATCCACATGAATACTACGCATTGCACAATGAATTTTAAGTAATTTTACAAATTAGTAATACATTTCCTTAATTTTAAAAATATTTTTTGTCATATATACAGAGTGTCTCATATTTTAATAGTCCCTTCAAGATTTCTCAATAATTTAATTAGCTTGTCCTGTAAAGTAATGAATTTGTAATTATCATATTCTGACCTATGGCCACAGATATTTATTGTAAATGTGCGATTCTTTATCTCAAACATGCTTAGAAATTTTAGCATTATTTTAACAACCTTCTTCGAGATAAATCGGAGTCGCTGTACTGCGCGAGCAGCAGCCGGCAAAAAATGTAAGAAAATACATATCTGTCGTGTTATAGCGGCCAAATAAATGTATCGTATATTTTAAAAATGGAACGATTTGTTACTCCAACACATGGCAACTAAGGAGGCAACTTATTAGAGTTTTATTGAAATTTCGAACTGGCTTGAAAAGAAACCTGTTTTGATAATGAAGAAGAAGCCGAATGAACCCTTTGGCGCATGAAAAATGTTGTTCGTCATTGATTTTGAAAAGTAATTGTATTTGACTTAAAATGAGTTCAAGTGAAGACAGTGAGTGTAATGAACTTACTTTAACGCCACCTGTAATTTACGAGGCGACAAGATCTATAATAGAAAACTCGTAAATATAATTTGTATCTATTTTCAAATAAAAAGTTCTTCTTAGTACTACTTAGTTTTAATTTCCGCGCATTGAGAAAAGTACTATACAAGCCTTGGCCCCAATTAGGCATTGAGGGACTTACGTGTGTGTGCCTCGACCCACATTTTCACGTTCGTCCATCAATGCCTCTTTTGCTGGCCGCTGCAGTAATGTACTATTGCTATGAGAATAATTATGTGCAAATAAATTTGTTGTTGTTGTTGAAAAAATTGTTGCCTATTTATTAATTCCAATGAGTATATCATTTTACGGCTTTTGTAGCGTTTGTAATTGAGTTTCGACATTCATGGTTATTAGAGGGCTAAGATGTCTCACGTCCAACAACAGCGTTACAGTAACAGTCAGCGTTATTACAGGGATTTATATCTACGAACTAGTTATTAAATTTTGACCACCCTTTTTGATACAATTATATTGCCAGTACAAAAAGAAATGACCTCCTATACCACACTGGTCACACGGGTTTGTAAAGGGTTTTATTTCGAGTTTTCTTTTATGACTGAAATTAATAAAAATATAAAGGTCCATTTACAATAAGCAGTAGCGGTGGCCGCCTTCAGTCTTCTCACGTAGTCCGCCCGCTGCGATAGACACATCATTATAGTGAGTACGAGTAATACTGATAGGAATAACGTGGTCCACACGAGCCAGAAGACCGTCTGGTTTGACGAGAGAGTTTCTGCCGTAAGTAATTGGTATTCCGCTGGCTGAGTATCCAAAACGTTGAATTCCTGAAACAAGAAATATGATCAAATATCGTCTAAGTGTGGTCATGGAGTAAGATTACAATTCAACACACCCTTTCTTAGTCGTGGGTGTAAATAAAAGACGACTAAGGGATATAATACGCATATAATATATAGATGCATAGGCAAGTGAAGGAAAACTCGAAATAAACTAAACTAACTTTGAACTCGTCTCTTCTACGGTGGGAGAGCTGAACAGATGGTGTAGTGGTTAAGATACCGACCTATGATGCCAATGTCATGGGTTCGATTCCCATGCAGGACAATACGTTGTGTGATCCATAAATTGTTATTTTAGTCTGGGTGTTATTTGTTAAACTATATGTTCGTAAAGTCCCCCACAAAACACGGAATATTTCCTCCCGTACGACGGATATGGGCTAGGATGATGATTAGTCGTCTCTTTACATTCCCAAACAGGAAAGGCTTGTTGGCAATACGCATTGTAAGTCCATCACCATACGGGCAATATTATTGTATAGTTACATAAGAAGTTTTAAATCTTGATCTGTCATTCACACATTGCAGTTTTATAATCTATCTATAGATGATTTCAATTAGTGACGATAGGAGGATAATGCTGTGTAATCATACAAATTTGCTGAGTAATGAATAGGTACTTTCAATGAGTTATAGATACAGGACAATAATAGTTTTCCCTGTATATATGATTTTAATATGTACAAAATGCTATATGGGAATAACCAAACTTGTGCTTGTTTGTGTGAAAAAATGCACTAGGTACTTCTAAACTGATCAGATCAAATTAACGATTACATTCCATTCAACCCATCAATCAGCCTATCAACAGTCATTGTTGGTCATGGGCCTCCCAAAAGAGGAATAGTCTCAAAATCGTCATCCTTGGCAGATGGTGACGATGAGTTAAAACACCCCTAATTTTCCCCTCCGTTCAGATCTGATCAATTCCTACGAGATCTAGTGGAATAAATTGGAATAATTATAATTCTTTTATTCCCTTACGAGAGCCTGTGTCTAACAGTGGATATAGATAGGCGAATAGATGGGTAGATGGAATTTATTACTCTTCGTCATTCAGCTTATATATACATTCCACCGCTCGAGTATGGAGAATAAAACTGACCTAATACACGAAGCTGGTTGGATGGGTATAGGGTTTTTGAGTTTTCCTTCTCTTGCCTCCTCAATCATCCCCTTTACTATATTACCACCAACATTACTAACCCCTTTTTTAACAACAGGTAAGAAAGGCGTTAGTAAGTTGTATACTTCGTCATTACATGGATGGTTTATGTAAAGAATTACTGACTGACGAATACGAGGCAGAAGATTGGTCTTAGTCTCAGCCCATAGTTATATAGTGGGACTTATCCCACTGTTGGGTTCAGATCTCCTCTACAATAGAAGGGAATTTAACTACTACATCACGCTAGTGAGACAGATTGGTATAGAGATTTCGAGTTTTTCTTCTCTTTACTTAGTATAAAAAATGTATTTGGATACCTTAAAGAGATCATCGAGCTGCTCAATATTCTTATCAACTAACTTCAACACCTGTTCCACTTCCAATACAGAATGGTCTTCGCCATTAACGAGGTGTAAATATAAATCTGTCTTCGTATTGTCAACCGAACCATCTTTATTCTCGTGAACCCTTAAATCATCCACATTAACCACAGAATGGGTAACTTTTGCCAGTTTTTCTCTGAAAGTGGATATTTTCTCTCGGATTTCTGAAGGATGAGCGCGTAATACGAAACGAACTCTTTGGTCTTCTCGAAGTAAGTATATGAAGACGCGGGCTTCGTCGGATAGACCGCCTGTATCGTTAGCCAAAACCTGCGAACATTCAGTATCATTAATAAATTTGCTCTAGTCTTCTTCACAATGGGAGGCAAATAGACTTACACCAAGCTCGTCAGATTGCCTGTGTATTTTGAGTTTTCCTTCTCTTGCATAGAGGTTATATGCAAGTTATATGGTTAGTTTCAGTTCTTATACATTCCATTCTTGGGCTCGAGCCTTCTTCACAATTGGAGGCCAATAAACTTACTACACCAAGCTGATCAGAGAGGTTGGTATAGAATTTTATTTCAAGTTTTTCTTCTCTTGCGTAAATTTTATATGATTAGTCGTATTTTATGACACCCACAGGCAAGAATAGGATAGTGTGTTATAATTTTACTCCGTTACCATACGAATGTTATTGCAAAGAATTGTGTGTCGATCGGTCAGCAGTCCTAGCTTATATCATACATTTATACAAATAAATAAAATTGAAGTGTCCGTTTGTAGTGTCAAAATAATAGGCTTTTTTCATGCTCACACGGTTATTTGCACGACACCTATGCCTAAAATATAGTTGAAAAATTTTTATGACTGTCTCGTTTGTTTGGGGTAATCTTCAAAATGGCTGCACCGATTTTGATAATATTTTACTACCAGCTAGCTGTCTACATAAGGAGTAACATAGGCTATATTTTATCCCGGTTTTCCCAAGGGACGAAAACTATGCGGTTAAGGCGACTGACCGAAACCGAAGCGAAGCGAGGGCGGGTGGCTAGTCAATAATAAAAATATCGGGTTGGAGAATGACTTCCAGCCGTCCACACTCCTGTATTTTGTGTGTAAGCGGTCCCATTACTGCCTTAACTTACCTTCACCTCTTACTAGTAAAAGAAAGAAAAAAGAGAAATTTACTAATAGATGTTGTCGAAATTTCGAAACGCCTGAGCATTTGAAAGATAAACAAGATGGTTGTTTTTTTGCTGTTTTTCTGTAGAAACACGTCCGTAACATAACTTAGTTGTTTGTTGGAAAAACTCGCTTATTTTATTAAAATACTAGCAACCCGCCCTCGCTTCGCTTCGGTTTCAGTAACTTTACCCGCGGCGTAGTTCCTGTTCCTGTGGGAATACCGGGATAAAATATAGCCTATGTTACTCCCTGATATTATAGTTTTCCATTGGTGAAAGAATTTTTGAAATCGGTTCGGTGGTTTAAGCGTGTGTGTGTGTGTGTTACAAACAAACATCCTTACTTTCGCATTTATAATATTAGTATGGATATTCACAGACACACAGGCGATTAAATAATTAATTATGCAATTAAAAAAATCTATTTGAAATTCACGTTGTTATCACCATTCATATGACGTCACAGTTTTCATTACAGGCGGGATTTTACCAATACGCGAATAAAAATTTGACGTACTGGGCCCGTATTTATTATAATAATCCTAATATTATCAATGAATTTCCGTGTGGTGACGGAGTAAGAATATAATTCACCATCCCCTATCTTGCCTGTCATCATCATCATCAGCTTATATACGTCCCACTGTTGGACTTGAGCCTCCTCCACAATTGACCTTACTATAACATGCTGGTCAGACAGGTTGGTATAGGTATAGGGTTTAATTTCGAGTTTGCCTTATCTTGCATAGATGTTATATGCGTATTATATCCATTAGTCATCTTTTACGACGGGGAATTGACCTTACTATAACATGTTGGTCAGATACGTTGGTATAGTGTTTTATTTCCAGTTTTCCTTCTCTTGCATAATTAACGGACTCTATTACATTCAGGGTTAGAAAATCCGAGGGATTCGAACCCACGATACTGGCACGGAAAATCTGTACCATATTTCGTCATGCTTCTAAAACGAAACTAATTTTCATTTTGGAAGTACGTCTGATGGGCAAGTCTTTCAAATAGCTTTTTACGTTGAAGTCCCAGCAACAAAACATTACAATTTCAGGTTACAAAATAATCTTTAATCTGACCACTCGCGTCCTTGTCCAAGGCCTCTTACGAAGCTTCGCTTACGTTTCATATTTCTCAATGACGCAGATTTTTTACATTACCTTAAAATCGAAATATCCCTTCATTCCTTTTTGTGGGTCAAAATTTAAAGAGACAGCTCCAGTTTCAACGTTTACTAAAAACGGTGACACAGACAAATTCTCCAATCCCTCCGTCAATGTTTCCTTTACGTCTCCAATTAGATAATAACTTATTTGGGCGTTTTCAGCTTCATCTAAATCAATGGCCTAGAAAATATAAATTTTCTTTTACTAATTCTAGCTAAATATATGTATACACAATGTGACCATATTTTTTTATGTTAAAACGGGACGCTTGAATAATTGTCCCGTTATTTTTTTGGTATTAGAACGGGACACTTGCAGAAATAGGTAAACGTATCTGTCCCGCTCAAAACGGGACTACCCCCTTTTAAAAGGAAACTTATCGTCACGTGATGTATACAATACAACAAGTTTCATTCATGGAACTGCATCTATTTACAACGAAGACCGACAAAACCGTGTAAAATATCCCGCAAAATCTCCGATTTGCTATGTCATCATCATCATCATTTCAGCTCATGTATGTCCAACTGCTGGGCTCGAGCCTCCTCCACAATAGGAGGGAAATTGACCTAACTATACCGCGCTGGTCCGACAGTTTGGTACAGGGTTTAATTACGAGTTTTCCTTCTTTTGCATAGATGTTATATGGGTATTATATCCCTTTGTCGTCTTTTACGACATCCACGGGCAAGATGGGCGTGGTGGTTTGTATTCTTACTCCGTCATCACACGGAAAATTTTCTATGTAAAACTAAATAAACGCCCAATATGCGCTCAATTTAAACATTTATTTAAATAAAACCTCTTAAAAACAATACCTATTGAATTCATTATTGATTAGGAATACAAGTAAAATAAAGAAATCTTCAAGAAACTAAATATGTAACATGTTAACTCCATGTCATCACTTTCAAGAACTACTTTGTATTTGCGTATGTACATATTAAAGGTATGTATATATTTCCCTAAACATATATTTCACAATACCGTTATTCCTATCAGTATTGCCGAATGATCATTCCTGTGATCTTAAAATGTTTTAGGGTATGTACTTATATGAGAATATGTAACCATATTTGTATACATTTTTGTAAGGTTTTCAAAATTATTCGTTAGTTTATAAATCGTTTAAAATTGAAATCGTGCCAAACAGGTACTGTGTAAATAGGAAGATAAGTGTATTTTTTTAATTGCAAACGGTGGCAAACGAGCAAATAGTACACCTGATGGTAAATGTTGCTGCTGTTCATGGACCTTTGTCAGACCGTTGCCTGCCGTAAAAAAAAGTGAAGGGAGCGTGAATGCGTGGTATTAGGGTTCGGTGAAACTAAAGGCATCACCAAAACCACGCGCAAACACCCTCAGAAAGTTGGGCTTCCGGCTCTCTCGCTCACCGAACAAAGCGCAGTAACAAATTGCTACTATTCAAACGTCGATTTTCTGCGAGTGTGTGGTACTACCCCGGACGGACCGGCACGCGGCTGTAGACAGACAACTGTCAACAGTGTGGTCCAACCACTATGTATGTATTATACCAATTTAGCAAAGGTTTTTGGACAAGATCAACATCAGTTAAACGAATGTATCTTGATATACATATTTAGTAGAACTATATCAATAATCCCGATTATTTTATATGAGATGATGTTAAAGTATGACTAATCTATACCAATAAATAAAATTGGAGTGTCTGTTTGTAATGTCAAAATAATAGGCTTTTTTCATGCTCACACGGTTATTTACACGACACCTATGCCTAAAATACAGATTAAAAAATTTTTGTCTGTCTGTCTGTTTGTTCCGGGTAATCTTCAAAACGGCTGGACCGATTTCAAAAATTCTTTCACCAATGGAAAGCTATAATATCAGGGCGTAAACTAGGCTTTATTTTATTCCAGTATTGCCACGGGAACGGGAACTACGCGGGTAAAATGACTAAAACCGAAGCGAAGCGAGGGCGGGTTGCTAGTAATCTAATATTTTTATAATGTGTAGTTTGTTTTGTTGTTATTAGGCATTCGGATAATCGAATGTACAAAGAAGACAAGCTGTTTTTGTACATTTTACATATGCATACATAATTCGACACTATTATTTAGCTCTCTTTTATAGATTGGGAAACTTAAGAGGATCTTCTAGTCCAATATTTCACAGTGACTGAAAACAAAGGTTTATAACCAGTGTGTTACCAGCGATGACTTACAGCACTGAAATGTGGTCTCTAAATGTCGGCCTCATAAAAAGGCTGAAAGTCGCTCAACGTACTATGGAGAGGGCTATGCTCGGTATTTCTTTACGTGATAAAAGCTGGAATATGGAAATCCGTAGAAGAACGGATGTAACTGACATAGCCCGCAGAATTAGTACGTTGAAATTACTTCGGCCAGGCCATATCGCTCGTCGAATCGACAACCGTTGGGGACGAAAGGTTCTCGAGTGGCGACCACGTATCGGACGACGCAGTGTAGGATGGCCCCCTACTAAGTGGACTGACAACATTTTCAAAGTCGCAGGGAACCATTGGATGCATGTAGCATAGGACCGTTCAGAGTGCCATTCTCGTGGGGAGGCCTATGTCCAGCAGTGGACGTGTGTAGGCTGATGGATGGATGGAATGCTTTACCAGAGCAAAGGAGCTTATATGCCTAGTTGATTGTATCTGTGAAAACCATTAATACAAGCCAAAGCCTCTTCTAAGTTATTTTTTGGGATTCTTTATTATATTTTCAAAGCAATAACACTATTTGCTTCATTTCATCATTCACGTGAATATAGTGAATGAGTTTCATATCCTATATATCCAGTTTAAATATTAATCAAAGGTAGATAGATCCAAAGAGGATAATCTAGGTCAAACATACATATTTTTTTTTGACTTACGTGACTATTAACAAATTGATAGTCTTAAAGTTAATAATGAGTTTTTAGTATTTGTTGTTATAGCGGCAACAGAAATACATAATTTGTAAAAATTTCAAGTGTCTAGCTATCGTGGTTCTTCTGATACAGCCTGGTGACAGACAGACAGCGAAGTCTTAGTAATAGGGTCACGTTTTACCCTTTTTGTACGGAACCTTCAAAATAATAAAAATTGTGTTTTGACGCGCTTTGGTCTTAAGTCTAAGTTATTATACCTTGATGTGCATAAATTCAATGCCAAAATCAGCTTCTGTAGTGATCCCTCCAGTGAAAATCTTGCTCACGAATTTCGGTGCGTTATCGTTAACATCATTTACCTTCACGTGAACCCTCAAAGTGCTGATGATATCTAAGTCTTCTTGGAATTTCGGAACATTAATGCAATCTTCTGACGCTAATATAGTTAATATATATTCAGATTTCTGTTCACGATCTAATGGTCTTTGAGTTGTTAATCTAAAACAATCGCAAAGTAATATTATTATCATAATTTAACCATGTATATTATGTATTCATAATAATAATCATTTCAGCCCACAGAAGTTCCACTGTTTGGCGCTAACTTTCTACACAGTGGAAGGAAAATTGACCTAATATACCGCGCTGGTCAGACGTGTTGGTATAGGTATACATGTCAAGTTTTCCTTCTCTTGCATGTTATACGCATATTATATCCCTTAGGCGTCTCTTACGACATCCATAGGCAAGATAAGGAGTGGTGGATTTTATTCTTAACCCGTCACCACACAAAGTAAATTATAGTTAAGTGCCCAGTACCGAGTTATCTGTCAAAAACAATAACAGTAATTATGAAATTAATATTGCGATTAGAATTGCAGTTAAACTCGCTCAATCATACAAAGAAAGCATTTTATATAACAGTACAGCTAACCTGTGAGTATTCCTTTGCAATTGAAACGCATTATCTTCATCACCGTTCACAATATAATAGCATACTGGCAACACAGGTTCATCACCTCTGTCAAATTCATCTCTTTCTATAACACTAGGCAAATACAACCCACTGTTATTGTCGTTCTCAGTGAAATTCACATAAATGTGTTTATTTGCGAATCTAGGTCGATAATTATCAACATTCTGAACGTATATTGTTACGTCCAAGTCGGAACTTAACGGCGTAGGTAGACCGAGGTCGTATGCTTCTATCCGCAGCTGAAAAATTCATGAAACCTTAGAGATATTAATACGTTTTTATTAGCTTCAGACGTATGTATGTTAGTATGTAACGGAATTTTTGAATATGATTTTCACCTCCTTCAAAACGTCGGATTAACTCGAAATTTGGCATACTTATTAAGGACCGATGACAATTCAATATTTTAAATAGTTTGACCCGTTATCCTTACTAGGATAATCAGGATTAGCGAAAATTCAACTAAAGAATGAAAAATAAATAATAGTTCAAAAAATAAAATAATATTTTTTATTGTAAAAAAAGCGTGGGGTGCTTTTTAAGATATTATCAAAATGATAATCCTTCTACTCATATCTGTCAATAAAATATTTATTTAGTATATTATAGTATATTTTTTTTATTTAGTATATTTATTTATGTAGTATATATTTTGAATTTCTGATGTTTACGTTCACATCTATAAAAATAAATACAATTGAAGTGTCTGTTTGTAATGTCAAGATACTGGACATTTTTCAGGCTTACAGGTTTGCACGACCCCTATGACGAAAATATAGTTTAAAATTTTTTTATCTGTTTGAGGTAATCTTCAAAACAGCCGGACCGACTTTGATAAAATTTTACTATCAGGCTGTCTATATAAGGAGTAACTTAGGCTATATTTTATACCGGTATTCCCACGGAAACGGGTACTATGCGGGTAGGGCGATTGAAAGCGAAGCGAGGGCGGGTTGCTAGTTATAAATGAAATGAACGAACACCGGAGTCCGCGCGTGACGAACGCTAAAGAGTGTTTGTTCTAAACGGACAATCAAAAATCAAATAAAAACACCACAAAATCCGTAAAAACAGTTTTATTTAATGTATAATATTATTCATAGTATATATTTTTTTAATTCAACTAAGGAAATAATTCTTGCACTAAAACAATAATCCTTGTATTGCGGGGGTTTTCAAAACATAATGAACGGACACGAATTACACCCAACTGAACAACAGTTTTGGATCTTTACAAATAGAACTATTCCATAAATACATTTTTTATTTCTAATGTGTAATACTCGCGTAAACATCAGAGATTTCTTAATCGCGCAAAGTATTGTCCAGCGTGAGAATCGAACCCACGGAGCTTGCCACGCTCGATCGGTATCTTAACCACTACGCCAACTGTATACTCGGACTTTGTATTTAAAGGTAAGTAAACGTAATCATCATAGCTCCTGTACGTCCCACTGTTGGGCTCGAGCCTACTCCACAATGGGAGGATAATTGACATACCTAATACTATTATACCACATTGGCCCTTATTTAGGATAGATTCTATGAATGGAGGGAGTATTTATAGAAATAGGATTTTATAGCAGATAATATAAAACAAGTAGGTTTGTATAGTAGATATATCCCATTATAAAAGAGGCCCACGCCCAATAGTGAGCTCACTGGCCGAGTATTGTAGGTTCCATTTGCAGTTAGTACAGTACGTATTTATATGTCAACCAGAAATTATTGTCGAGTCTGGGAATTATTTGCGTTCGTTAAGTAAGGATATGTCCTGAAAGCAGTGGCGTAGTATGCCTTAGAGGGGCCCTGTATCAAATGGGGTAAATATTTCTCACGAAAGGAACAGAAATGCTTGCATGAAATTAATTATAAGTTATCCGCTCATTGCGGGTTTTATATGCACGTATGACAGTTTATTTTCTGAATCACGAGATTAACTGACATTGCGGATAACATTTTACAAATTTTTGCTTACACACGTTAGGAGCCCCTGTAGTCCGAGGGCCCAGTATTATTGATACGGCTGATACGGCGGTAGCTACGCCTCTGCCTGAAAAAGAAGAGGAATATAGAGACATTATAGTCACCTGATAAGTGGTCTGTTTGTCTCTGTCTAGTGGTTGTGTGGTTCTTAATGCGCCGCTAGTTGCATGCACGCTGAACGCACGCCACGTCCCCGCGGTATCCTGTCGTACACGATATCTCACTGCTCCATTCGGCCCTATGTCCGCATCAATAGCGTGCACTTCTACAACCGTCGTACCTATTGTTGCGTTCTAAAATAAAATATGACGTCATAAATAGACGAAAAAAAATTAAAAGGAAAGACGATATAACAGACAATAGGAATGCAGAGGATTATGTTGTGTGGTAGGGACAACGAATATTTCTAACCCTTTCATTGATCGTGGGTATCGTAAAAGACAATCAAGAGCATCGACCTGAACCAATTCTATTTGATGGTCTGGTCAACAGTTACGTCCCAAAGGAGACTTACCCCTGTATTCTAAGTTATTACCTCGAAACTTCCTCGACTCGACTCATCCTCATTGAGGACGTTTCGTATTCACAGTTGTCATTTTTGTCCTCAAGTTTTCCTCCAAAGGTTTCCTCCAATAAGGTAAGGTTGAGTCGAGGAAACAACTGTCAAACGTAAGGTGTCTCTTGAGGTACCTTGAGGATACCTTAAGGAGGTTTTTATATGTATATGCATACAATCTTGTATTTTTTTTCAATAATGTAATTCGAGGAATTTATTGAATATCTATATGATAATCCGTACAGTTATTTATCTGGACGATATTTGCGTGATGCAGATAATCCAACGTAGTTATACGATGAAAGTGAGTTTGTAAAAAGGTTTTGATTTACAAAAATCATTGCAGCACATTATTAATTACCGCTACTATTTTAAAATATTGGAGGTTTACCACATTAAGATTTTACGCAACTGGCAACTTCCAAGTGAGTAACTAAAATGATAACCTTTAATTGAGTACCTACCTACAGTATCTCTACTTAATCTGCCGTACCTACCTACATAATAACCGGTAATCATAGTCAGTATTTAACATTTGCAGTATTTTTAGACAAGAAGTTCTTGCTTTTTCATTTTCATCAAAATATTGAGGTCCACTTTCAGCCATTTTATAAATGTATCAATTAAAATAATGTTTTATAGCAATGACGTGCCAAGCAAAGCCCTGTGTTACCTAATTATAAAATAATGGTCATTTATTGTTAACAATAGTAAACCGCTAAATGGAGATTCTTTGTTTATATATTTTTAAATTTGATTACGCAAACGGAACCAAATGTTACCACAAATTTTTAGAATGCCAACATAACGTAGCGAATTCCTCAAAATTCTGATGTCATTCGTGACGTATTACCTCCACTCTTCCTTACTGGAGGAACCTCAGAATTTCCTCAAGGTTAGGACTAAGAATACCGATGTTGAGGAAAGTTCGAGGCGATCCTCGAAGCTTCCTTACCTGAGTGTGAGTCGAGGCGATCTCGAGGTTACGACTTAGAATACAGGGGTTAATGTCACAAAGAAAGGAGTGTGTGTGTACAACATCCTTTATGTCTTTCTCTCGCCGGCTGAATCCTATACATTTACGAGTTCGAGTCTCTATAGACTCGTTTTTTCGTTTCATCGAGTTTGAAATAACAATGATTCTAAAGAAGTTTCACTTCTAAAAGGCAGGTGGCCGTTCATAAAATTACTGTCAACTTTTGAGATATTTACGAAAGAAGAGAAGTACATATTGCGTCAACAAATAATTAGGATAAGAGCAGTATGACGAATGACGATGATGATGACGAATGATGAATATATCCACGTCTACTACTTCAGGCGCATATATTAGTGGTACTGAGGGCTTGAGAAGTCTCTTGGGAACCTTAAAGTACCAATTGCGATCACCGATCTGCCTACTAAGTGTTTGAGTAGTAGATCTTTATAACGCTTGAGTAATGGCCGCTTGAAGCCTGTGTCTCAACTAGGGTTGCCACTTTTTCTTTCGTATATAACGTACATGGCTAATGAATGAATGAAGAACTAAATTCCTTGGTGTCCAAATAAAGTAAGATTTACATTGTTTTACTGACTTATTTTAATACATTTTTAAAGAATTTCAATAAATAATTACCCCAGACAAATAGCATCCTTGCTCCCTATATTCATTTTGAGTTTAAAAAATACATATATTTTAATCCAGATTCATAGACATTTTGAAATGAATACTAGACAAATCAACTTGTCTATACCAATAAATAAAATTGGAGTGTCTGTTTGTAATGTCAAAATAATTGGCTTTTTTCATGCTCACACGGTTATTTGCACGACACCTATGCCTAAAATAGCAATTAAAAAATTTTTGTCTGTCTGTCTGTCTGTTTGTTCCGGGTAATCTTCAAAATGGCTGGACCGATTTAAAAATTTCTTTCACCAATGGAAAGCTATAATATCAGGGCGTAAACTAGGCTATATTTTATCCCGGTATGCCCACGGGAACGGGAACTACGCGGGTAAAACGACTATAACCTATAACCGAAGCGAAGCGAGGGCGGATTGCTAGTACGAAATAAATTATTAGCGCGTACTTTATTTTTCACATAAAATACAGGGTACTTACAATTAAATAACGTACAACGTTTTATAATATAGAATGTGTGGCAACCCTAGTTCCAACATTAAACGTCAATAAATTAATGGATCGATGATGGAGCAGGTATTCATCATTCAGTCAGCGATGACAAGTACCAGGTACCGGTCGCCCGCCCACATGGCTATAGAGAAATACGTGCATGGCAGGTTATGGTATTGTAGACCGTCCCTTTCATTGCCTCAGGCGGATCGGGCGGGGCGTGAATGCATCATAGCCTGCCTTCAAAAACATAGACATTCATTATTCAACCGCTTGTCCTGCGCTACTGGATGTAGCCCAAGAAAGTGAGGCAACAGTTCCATAATCACTGTGCTTGGTAGGCAAGATAGCAATCACAATGAGGTATTATACATTTTCCAGGTAAGGGACAGCCTGGATCTTAACTGATATTGCCGCTCTTATGGGTCAAGTAAACGGTGGTGATAATTGTATCCTTATACCGTCGGCATACAGGATATTGGGTGACGCAGATAATCATCTAAGCCCATACACGTCCCACTGTTGGGCTTGGGCCTCCTCCACTAGGGCCCTCCCGAAATTGACCTACTATACAACGCAGGCCAGACGCGTTGGTATAGGGTTTTGTTTCGAGATTTCCTTCTCTTGCATAGGTATTACATGCATATTATATTCCTTAGTCGTCTTTTACGACATCCACGGGCAAGAGAGGGGGTGGTGAAAAGTGCTCTTACTCTGTCACCACACGGATAAGGTAGGTAATTACGTCGTGTAATTAAACGATGTGGTTTAGATTCTCAAATATGACAAATCTTTATGCTATCCACAGACGTCGAAGTTGTCGCATCTCAATTTTTATTCCTCTATTAAATATTTACTATGTCTGTTACCACGTAACAGACAGCAAATATGATGTTTGAGTAGCAATATATACACACTTATATGGCGAGGGCCGTCAGAATAGCTCGTCTATAAACCAAGACTGCTCAGATAGTGTAACGGTCGAGATAGCGACTTCCTATGGCGTATCCTGACCTCGATTTTACGCAGCAGTCAAGTTTATATAATACACAAAGAATTTTCTTTCCTTTTTTTTGCTAGGTCTAGACACGCTTAGCTCGAACCGTTCAGAGCGGCGTGCGGAATTTTAACCTGACGAAATACCTTCCCATCACCATTCAGGTTAACTAAAGGTAACTATTACGCTGTCCGTCGCTTCGCAGGTGATTGACTAACCCCGGTAGAATCACCCGACCATGATTCTGTGTCAGTGAGTTTTCATCATTATTATCTCAGTCCACTTAAGTCATACTATTGGGCTCCGGACGCGCTACAACGGGAATGATATTAACTTACCATAACACACTGGTCAAATGTGTTTTTATAGTTCATTGCAATATACCACCATCCTTTATCTGCGAGGTTTTGAAAAAAATCTTTGACATAATAAGTGCGATAGCTTAGGATAATAACTCATAGAAGCTAACTCCGTGCATAAAATTTGAAACATTTAAATTGGAGCCAGAAATGGCTCCCTACGTCGGAGCTGCAGTGTACAAGGTCAGTGCGCACTGTACGTAACTCTAAGAAAATAAATAATTATGACGGTTTGTGGATTTAAATGGTGTGGCAACACATTTGAAGAGCATAAAAAGAGTATTAACATTACTTTTCAAAGGTAATCATTCAACATACAGGGTTGAGAGCCCTCAGCGCTCACCCACAGTCCGGGCTAAGCTGTGAAAGCCATCTGCGGCTAACAGCTATACGCACACAAAAAAAAAGTCGTCCAACATCCTCCTATCGCTTCTATATACATAGGATGGGAAAAGTTGTCAAAATCATCTACAGCTAACAACTGTATACTTACAAAAAAAAGAATGCTTTATCTAAAAACTTACCTCGGGTACTTTTATAGTAACATTTTGTGGGGGATGTACAAACACTGGAGCATGATCATTGTAATCAGTTACGCAAAGCCTTAGTTCTCCCCTAACAACATTGGGCGGTATGCCCAGGTCTCGGGCTTCGACTATTAGTGTGTAGTTGCCGAAGCGATCTTTGAGCGATTGCCGAGCGAATAATCGGCCCGTGTTAGCATCGCCGCCGACTTGTTCGAAGCGGAATAAGTCTGTTGAAATAAAAAATAATGATTTATACATAAGACATTTACATATTCACATTAATGCCGATATAATCTTGAATATTTCCATGTGGTGACGGTGTAAGAATATAATTCATCACTCCCTATCTTACCCGTGGGTGTCGTAAGAGACCACTAAGGGATATGATATGCATATAACATCTATGCAAGAAAGGGAACTTAAAATAAAACCGTGTACCAACATCTGACCAGTAGGTCAGTTTCCCTCCTATTGGGCAGGAGGCTCAAACCCAGAAATGAGACGTTTATGAGCTGAGACGAATCTTGGATCATTATATAGCAATGACTGAAGAAACTTTCAAATTCTTCAGCGTATCCACTCCAATGTTGGACATAGGCCGAAAGAAATTAGAGTCATTATTATTATACTCTCCTAGCGGGTACCGTATTCTTCTAGCAGGTACGGTATTCTACTAACTGGTACAGTTTTTTCCTTGGCTGATACGGTATTCTGCTATTGAGTACGGTATTCTCCTATTGGGTATGGTATTCTCCTATCGAGTACGATATTCTCCTAACGAGTCTGGCATTCTCCTCAGCCTGTCTAAAATACGCACCTACTTTCCCTATAAAATACCAGCAACTGGCAGCTTGGTTTAAACTTAAGAGTTGTACGTAGACGTCGTACTCATTTCGAATTGAAATTGAATGAAAAGTGAGGCAGGCATAGATTAGTTGGGTTCGCTTATAGGTAAACGGATCATTCCGTCCGTGACCATAAACGCTGTAAAGTGTTCGAAGCGTCGAGCAATTAAAAATCAAATACAAACGCGATAAAATCCATAAAAAAGGTATGTATATCTATAATGTGTATGTGTGTGTACTCGCGTAAACATCAGAAATCGTTATTGTTAGTCATAGAGGTTGAAGCACCGTTAGTATCGCCTTAAGACGTCGTGATTGAGGTTTGATTAGCCAAACCTAGGACTGCCCGAAGTTTAGTTATATACTTCTAATATAAGACAACACTTCGATTTTTTTGCCTGAATTATATTTAAAATCTATACCAATAAATAAAATTGGAGTGTCTGTATGTAATTTCAAAATAATAGGCTTTTTTCATGCTCACGCGGTTATTTGGACGATACCTATGCCTAAAAATCACTTTATATTTTTTTTTGTCTGTCTGTCTGTTTGTTCCGGGTAATCTTCAAAATGGCTGGACCGATTTCAAAAATTCTTTCACCAATGGAAAGCTATAATATCAGGGAGTAAACTAGGCTATATTTTATCCCGGTATTCCCACGGGAACGGCAACTACGGGGATAAGGCGCCAGAAAGCGAAGCGAGGGCGGGTTGCTAGTATACATATAAAATCCATTGCGATCGAAGGAAATAAATCACATTTTTACACAATCAAATAGTTAAATACAAAAAATGGAGATTCCATCATTATGTACATATCTTTTTACAAATAAGCATGTAACAATGTTTGAAGAGCACATTATTTCCTACAAAGATACACATAGATAATTTTGTGTGTTTACGAATACATTTTTTATTTGTACAGTTCTCAATTTTTTGTGGAAGCAATTTAATAATGGTCATTTACAAATTTATCAAATAGCCTCTAAATGATTAAGGTTTGTGTTTCAAACTTTTGATTTCCCTTCTAATCTCTCTATTCGAGATTTAATAGTTTAAAGTGGCACATAGACTTGTATTCTTCCATCATCTTAGCTCATATGCGACTGTTAGATTGGCCCCATACCAAGAGGGAAATTGACCTTACTATACTATGCTGGTCATGCTCACTGAAGGGTCTGCTTGCGGTAGCTACGAGGAGCGGGGTCACTCCCTTCCCTTCATTATGGTTGAGGGGAGTGATGGCTGCTCTAGTGATTAACCCGTGATCGGGTGCCGCTTGCGGGATCTGGTCCAGCCACATTATATTTGTGAATTTGTTATATAATATTTCGAAAGGGATCACATTGGAGCTATTAATAAGCATGCTGTTAGATGTAATTTTATTTAAGTGAAATTAGAAAATAAATAATAAATAGACAATCCCGCTGAGTTTCTTGCCGGATCTTCTCAGTGCGGCCGTGTTCCGATCCGGCAGAAAGTTTAAGCAAAATTGTAAAAAAATGACAATATTTAAGTGCCCCCGTGAGATTTATACATAACTAGCAATCCGCCCTCGCTTCGCTTCGGTTATAGGTTATAGTCGTTTTACCCGCATAGTTCCCGTTCCCATGGGAATGCCGGGATAAAATATAGCCTAGTTTACGCCCTGATATTATAGCTTTCCATTGGTGAAAGAATTTTTGAAATCGGTCCAGCCGTTTTGAAGATTACCCGGAACAAACAGACACACAGACAAAAATTTTTTAATTGCTATTTTAGGCATAGTTGTCGTGCAAATAACCGTGTGAGCATGAAAAAAGCCTATTATTTTGACATTACAAACAGACACTCCAATTTTATTTATTGGTATAGACTAGCAACCGGCCCTCGCTTCGCTTCGGTTATAGGTTATAGTCGTTTTAACGGCGTAGTTCCCGTTCCCGTGGGAATACCGGGATAAAATATAGCCTAGTTTACTCCCTGATATTATAGCTTTCCATTGGTGTAAGAATTTTTGAAATCGGTCCAGCCGTTTTGAAGATTACCCGGAACAAACAGACAGACTGTTCAATGCACATTGAACATGCAACGCAGCAAATTCATAAGTAGAGCATGTCAACATACAACAGCGCAAATTTGCAAAATTCGCACTGACATGATTAAAAATGCTGCGTTACACTTCACACTTACGACACACTAACACAAAATGGTATATGTGTGTATTAGCAATAAGTAGTATATAAGGTGTAAATTTTGTAAAATAAATCAGATTTGCATTTATTCATCTCTCAGTTACTACCCTCTCACTGCGGCCAAGACACCCTTAGCCGTCAGTTCTGATCGGTCTTGTGAGCCTGCTTGACCGGCAGTGAGAATTACCAATCCTCCACCCAAACCTCCCTCTCACTGCGGCCAAGACACCCTTAGCCGTCAGTTCTGATCGGTCTTGTGAGCCTGCTTGACCGGCAGTGAGAATTACCAATCCTCCACCCAAACCTCCCTCTCACTGCGGCCAAGACACCCTTAGCCGTCAGTTCTGGTCGGTCTTGTGAGCCTGCTTGACCGGCAGTGAGAATTACCAATCCTCAACCCAACATCCATCTCACATCTACCTGTCACCTTAGGTAGCGCGGTGCAGGTATCCCATCAGATAGGCTAGGAACTTAAGGGCTTTAGGTACTTCAAACTATAACCTTAGGTTCTTCTGTCAAACACGGCGTTGGTCCATAAGCCCATACGACGCCGTACACAGACAAACATTTTTTAATCTGTATTTTAGGCATGTGTATAGTGCAAATAACCGTGTGAGCATGAAAAAAGCCTATTATTTTGAGATTACAAACAGACACTCCAATTTTATTTATTGGTATAGATATTTAAACTCACCATGCCCTTTACCGCCAACCAAATGAAATTGCACTCTTCCATTAGGGGCGCTGTTATCATCAGCGTCAGTAGCTGACACTGACGCGATAGGTTCTCTATAGTTATGGAATTCTGTGATAGTGGTGCAATCTGATGCTATGTGTAATACCGGCGGGTTGTCGTTCACGTCTTCAATGTGGACACTGCAATAAAAAGTCGGAGTTTTATTTTAAAAGTGAATCTTCTTATAAAGGGCTTTGAAGTTCTAAATCGCAATCGTTTTGCGTGATAAAAATTTTGCGAGCTAAAGAGCGACTACAACATAAAGCGTACTTATTCGTCACACACTTTGAAACAGTCAGAGAGCGCTACCTGATATTGAAAGCATCAAAATCACGTAAGGCATATTGGCAATTGGACACAACAAACTAAAGATTTTAAATTTTTCATGTTAGGTATCGTATGTATATACCACAAAAATTGCCGTGTGGTGACGGAGTAAGACTACAATTCACCACACCCGTTCTTGCCCTTGGGTGTCGTACAAGACGACTAAGAGATTATAATATGCAGATAACATCTATGCAAAGGAAAACTCAAAATAAAATCCTCTAACCAACCCGTCTGACCAGCTTGGCATAGGTCAATCTTCCCATTATGGAAGAGGCTCAAGCTCAGTAGTGGGACATATCTGAGCTGTGATGATGATGATATCAAAAAATAATGTTGACATTTCGAAACACCTATTAAAAATTATTTATTTATTTATCTGGATCAAATAATCCAGTGTCGCGGGTTCGAATCTCACGCAGGACAACACTTTGTGCGATCCACATACTGTTATTCAGAGTCAGGATGTAATTTGTGTCCGTTAAATATATGGTTATAAAGTCCACGCGAGGATTTTCCTTAGTGCAAGACCTTGCCTTAAAAAGATATCTTAACACATACTTTTGAGAGTGATAACAGAACGCGCGTATTTAATATTATGTTCACATAACTTACACGATCTGTTTGAAAGCGTTACGACTCTCTCCGCTTAAATATCCAAACTGATAATTGTCCCATGCTTCTATGACCATGTTGTAAGTGGACTGCGTTTCTCTATCCAACCAATCTGACACTGTTAACGCTCCTGTTTCAGCATTTATCAAGAATTTGCCCTGTTAAATTTAATAAAACTTTAATTAAACATATTTTTGTTTAGTATACAAATTATTTCAATCATAAGTCTCGCATGTGCTTAAATAATATTAATGCAATTGTCTTCTTATTAGAACGATAATATTTTAAGCAATAGTTAACCACGCTTTCTACGTGGTGATGGACTAAGAACATAGTTCACCACCCCCTCTCGTGCTTGCTGTTATAGTAAAAGACGTCTAAGGGTTCAAATTATAACATCTATGCAAGAGAAAGAAAACTGAGCAGCGTGGTATAGTAAGTCAGTTTCTTTCCCTTTACGGAGTAGCTCGCTTAGCAGTGGGAGGGTAAGAGTTGTGTTGAATGAATGACTAAAGCTCGAGCCCGCTAGTGGAACATATATGAGCTGGGATAATATTGTAATTCAAAATCCATTTTCATGTTATTACGGCGAAATAATATTTTATGTAACTAAAGTTTTATTAAATGATTTCGTGTAAATATATTTTGGAAAATTGTATACTCCGTCCCCACACAAAAAGGAATGAAATTGGTTTATCAAATCTTATGGTAAATAATAATATATAAAAATAATATAATAACTTGTCTTTTCCGTGTGGCGACAGAGTAAGAATACAATTCACCACTCCCTATGTTGCCCACGGATGTCGTAAAAGACGACTAAGGGATATAATATGCATATAACACATGTGCAAGAGAAGAAAAACTCGAAATGAAACCCTATACCAGTATGTCTGACCAGCATGGTATAGTAGGTCAAATTTCCTTCCATTGTGGAAGAAACCCGAGCCCAACAGTGAGACGTATGTGGGCTGCGATGATGATGAAACTTGATGATGAACCCATTTTAGATATAGCTACATAGTAGCTATATCTAAAATGGGTTAGGGAGCGTACCCATATTATATGATCCATTTTTCTACATTATCACACAGAAAGGCCTTGCGGTGACCATTCGCAGTACAGAATTGGACCCAATTTTGTTCAAGCGTAGTACTTGTGAAGAGTTAAATTGATTATAATCACTGTTATTACCTGTGTGGACATTCTGTCGAGTAGATACGTGATTTTGCCATATTCGCCGGAATCAGCATCTTTAGCCACGATATTGGCTATAGTAGTACCTGGTTCGACATCTTCAAGCACACGATATTCGAATGCGGACGACTCGAATATTGGGTTGTTGTCATTTTCATCTAATACCTAAAACATAATATATTATATGACAAATTATTTCGATTAATATTAAACATTGTTTGGTTGTTTTCTTGTGATAAGAATCAGAAAATAGAGAGAGCCAAAGCCGGTAATTTTCAACTACTTTTATGACAAAAGTATGGAAAGCAGCTTTATTTAATATACTAGCTGACCCAACAGACGTTGTTCTGTTCAAATAAAGCACCACCTACCGAGTCAAATTGTGAATCTAAACCATTCTCGAATTCTCTTGAACATGCACAAAAAAATTTATCAACATCGGTCCAGCCTTTTAGGAGGAGTTCAGTGAAATACACACGTACGCAAGAAATTTATATATAAATATATATATAGCCGTTATGAGAACAATATTTTATATGTGCCCTTAGAGCAGTGTTGCCATACGGTCTTACAAAAAGAATACATCTTACCTGTATAACCAAATCGACGACTGAATATCTAGGTGGTACACCACTATCGACCCCTTTCACAGTGAGATTAATCCAAGGGTGTAGTTCATGATCGATCTTACTTGCAACCACTATTTCACCAGTCGTACTTTCCATATGTACCAAACCGAGAAACTCCTCGCGACCTGTTAATTTATATATACATCAAATTCTTTATCAGTGCTGTGCAGTGTGGAGGCGTTTACGAATACTGTCAAACTTTACATTACTCATGGGTGTCGTAAAAGACGACTAAAAGTTTTACATCAACCTGAACCAACTCCTTCAAATAGCCAACAATTTATTCCCATGGAGGATTGAGGTTAGATAGGGATCATAAAACTATTGAATTATTTACGACAGAAAAAGCATACACATTGCGTCGACTCCAAATAATTGGGTTTTTTTCCTCTGTGCAAAAGGCATTTACGTATACCCATTGCTAGTGACGGCGGGGGTATGTAGGACTCGCTGACGTGATATTGTTTACTACGTCAGAATATCTACTAAAAACCACAGCGGCCCCGCGTCTTCGCCTTTTGTGGGACGCCAGAGGTTCGCCTTTTGGGCATACGACTCTAACAAATAATTGGGTTAGAAATCAGATGATGATGATCAAATTCTTTAATTCCTTATTAATGGAATAAAGAAACGATTTTCAATAAATATTTGGACACTAGTCTTTGGTGTTAAAACGTAATAATAAGGTTGAGACCTGGCCTGCGATTAGTCTACCCAGTTTGTCTAGACATTGATCATTATCATCATCGTAGCCCGCATACGTCCCACTGTTGGGCCCGGGCCTCCTCCACAATGGTAGGGTATTTGACCTACTAAACCATGCTGATCAGACATGTTGATATAGGGTTTTATTTCAAGTTTTCGTTCTCTTCGTTTTCTCGTCTAGACATTAATTGGTTTAAACGATGATGGCGACTATTGTAATCGTTATAGTGACAGATATATCAGCATCTCATCATCTTAGCCTATATACGTCTCACCTCTGGGCTCGGGTCTCTTCCATTAGGAGAGGGAAATTGACCTACTGTACCACGCTGGTCAGACGTGTTGTCATAGGGCTTCATTTCGAGTTCCCTACACTTACGTCTATGTCATCTGCATATTATTATATAATATCGTGAAAAAAAGCAAAATAACTTATAATTCTGCGTAAAATTATGAACCTCATATACATATACATCATTGAAAATTATTTTTTAACTAGCTCCTGCTCGCGACTTCGTCCGCGTGATAGAGATACTTTGGGCTAACCTTAACTCGTGACTTTGTTTACGTAGAAGGTGAAAATATTTTTTAATGATACGATTCTGTCACACATGATTTTTGCGAAAATTTTGCCGCAGCGGAAGCTCTCTAAAGGAAAAAAGCCCGATTTCCAAACATTCTCCTCTGGTGCTCCGCTCCTGTTGAGCTTAGCGTGATGATATATAACCTATAGCCTTCCTCGGTAAATGTGCTATCTCACACTGAAAGAATTTTTCAAATCGGACCAGTAGTTCCTGAGATTAGCACGTTCAAACTAACAAACTCTTTAGCTTTATATATTAGTATAGTATAGATTAATGATTTTGTCACGTTTGTGTTTAACTTTTGCGACATTTCAAACACTTTTCAGCATGCATGGTCGTAATAGGACTGTAAATTAAACTCCTGTTGTAAACTTGCCTTCAATTGAATATGTTATAGTTCGATTCTTATCGGCATCATCGGCAATGACTGTCGCAATATTCACACCATTCTTCGAATTTTCAGTTATAGATGTTTTATAAAACGGTTTTCTGAACACTGGATTGTTGTCATTCTCATCATCAACAACAATAGTCAGAGTGGCCGAGGCGGTTTGTCGAGGGCCACCTTCGATAGCCGCCATATCTTCTACTGTGATCATTAGTTTTACGGTCTCCAGTTTTTCTCTATCTAATAATCTGTAAAGAGATAACATAATTTACACAAGTTACCCGCAAATTCAAAACAAGAATCGCACAAAGCATGGTGTACGAGGGAATCAATCCCATGACACTAGAGTGGTAGGTCGGTATCTTAACCTACTTATAGCTATTTGTTAAGCCAGGCCATCATTAAGATCTTAGCTTGCATCAATCTATAAAATAAGCTTTTCTTCCTAAATTCGATTATTCGAATTTTCCATTAACCGAATGCCTGACACCATTTAGTCCGGTTAATCGAGTTTCTACCTAGGATTTTCAAATTGTAGAGTCACGTGTCGTGTATGTTATGTCTATAGTCCATAAAATATAGGATGATCTCCGTGACAGTTGTTCATAGTGCTGTCACGCTTACTATAAAGTCCGTAGATTATTATCGATAAAACTATTTTTTTTATAATTGTGATTTTCTATTATAATTAAAATACAATCAATGAAAATCTTTTTGAATTTATTTCAAACAAAAACTGTTTTTTGACTGTTTTAATTATTCAAAAGGAGTACAATCAAGGTCTAGGTCACTATTATCGTATTTTTTGCCAAAATAGGAACAGCTGTTAGATCTATCGATCAATTAAGACTGTTTTATAAATAAATATGTCTAGTTTAATGACAATAATGCTTACATAGTATTATCATTTACTCTAAACGAAAAGTAGGTTTTTAATGTTTAATTAATTCAATTTATGTATTTTGTAATGTAACTGTCTGTTTTAATTGTAAAAAATATGTTGAACGTTTTATATAGGTACTGTGAGTCTATTTCTTTTATGAATAATTTATTAAAGATCGGTTATCGATTTACGTATATCGACTGTCCCATCTCTTTTTTATTTTCAGGCCAGTATGACCTTGTACGTACGTAAGCGTCATTTATGTATAAAATGTTTACTAGATATTCCAGTACTTACGAGATACATTTTAGGCAAGAATATTAATATTTTTATGTTTATAATATATTGCAATTCAGTTGCAATAAAACTAGCACGAAAAGAACGAAAATATATTTGATACAAAATGAAATTGTAGACATGTCGCTCGTTCAAACTTACTTTGTTGGTTTCGTTGACATCTGTCACAGAGATCAAGCTATATTTTATGGACTATAGTTAGCGTTAAATTACGCCTAGCCCGTGCTAAATCAGTTACATCAACTAGCTAATGGACTAGTAGGGCAGTGCCAATTAAAGGCCTATTCATTGAAAATAAATAATAGTGACTTCGCCATCCTTTCTGCCCGGCGTCGGTGTCGTAAACGCGAAAGGGACATAGCTGTGAGGGAAGGAAAACTTGAAACAAAACTTCAAACCTATCATCTGGTTAGAATTGTTTAATATCCATTTTTTTTTACTCGCTATGGATAATATTCTATGTTCAACCATTATTTATTCCGTGTGGCGACGGAGTAAGAATACAAATCACCACCCCCTTAGTTGCCCGTGGGTGTTGTAAAAGACGACTAAGGGGTTATAATATCCTAATAACATCTATGTAAGAGATGAAAAACTCAAAATTAAACTCTATACCAACTCGTCTAGTAGTACCAGCGTAGTATAGTAGGCTAATGAAGGCTCGAGCTCAGCAGTGGGACATACCATGAGTTGTAATGTTGATGATAATGAGCCATTATCTGTAAAGAAAGTTCAAGATTAAGTTTAAACAAAATTATATACCTGACCACTCTCAAAGTTCCGTCCACCGCATTCAAATCCCATAGCACAGTATAGTCGTACTCAGATATAGATATGGGTATGCCGTCTTCATTCCTGGCCATACTATTTGCTTTATCGATCGAGTATCGCAGTACTGGCTGATCATCAGGGTCGTGAGCTTGCGCCCGATATATTTGGGTTCCTACCTGAGAAAATAATTGTAAACGAATCTTATTAGAAATTATGTATGTATTCCTTAGTAACACCCCTTTTCGCGAGAAATAAATAGGCACGAACAGATAATAGCACGTTGTACAGATTTGAATACCTGTGTATTCAAATCGCAAAACTCGTAAAAGGCAACTAGAAGATGTAAGCAGACAACAACTTTTCAAGTAAAATTCTATGCGTTTGACCAATGGGTTAATTTCACTCCCCTTATGGAAGAGGCTAACGCCCAACATGAAGAAGAAGGCTGTTTATTTCTGACATTAAGAACTTCTGTCAAGTTTAAAAACTGTATTGTAACGATTTTTAAAGTTTACACCATTATTACACATTTCAAATAAAATTATTTTTGTTAATTTAATCGCGTTTGTGTTTGATCCTTTCATGACCACGTCATCAAGAACATCATGATCATTTCAACTTGTCTATACTTGTCCCACTGCTGGGTTTGAGCCTCCAAATGAGAGGGAAATTGCCTGTCATCAACAACAAACGCGATAAAAATAGAAAACGTTGTTTTATTTCAAACCTGTATTGTATCAGAATTTAACCAAACCGTGTTGAGATTCTATCACATCCATTACGACTTAACCATTCCTTTTTTTTGGTGTTACCAATATCCTAAGGAATAGGCCAGCGCAGTCAGTGCATACTCATCATCATCATGATGTCAGCATATATATGTCCCACTGTTGGACTTGGGCCTCCTTCGCTATGGGAGGGAATTTGACCTACTACAACACGCCGGTCAGACGTGTTGGTATAAGGTTTCATTTCGAGTTTTCCTTCTCTTGCATCAATGTTATTCGTTGTTTATCTATGTACATACCTTATTCGTCTTTTACGACACCTACAGGCAAAAGAGGGGGTGGTGAATTGTATTCTTACTCCCTCACCACACCACAGTGCATAGTAATTTAAAAAATTCGTTCCTAGCAGTGAAACAATAGAGAAAGGTAACTTACCTGTGTATTCTCTCTAACAGCAATAGTTCCAGGCTCAACAAGTACTGGTGGTTTATTGTTAACATCCACTATAGTTATGTTAACGAGTACAGCGGCGCTCAGCTGTTGATCTCCTATACCACCATCTAATGCCACCTGTAAGGATACATAATCAGAGTTTCTACTAATAAATTCGAACGTAATTTAATTTACTTTTACTTAATAATCAATACTTTTTTTTATTGCAAAAGGTGGCAAACGAGCAAACAGTACACCTGATGGTAAGTGTTGCTGCCGTTCATGGACCTTTACAAGACCGCTGCCTACCGCGAAGAAAGTGAAGGGAGTGTGAATGCGTGCATTGAGGCTCGGTGATACCAAGGGCACCACCAGAACCCTCCACACGCAAACACCCTCAGAAAATTGGGCTTCCGGCTTGTATTTAGTTTTTGACGTGACAACGTCTAATAAATCGATGAACGCTGGCTGCATGCACGAAAAAGTGTCCCGTTACGCTGCTTGTCCCGTTACACTTATTCAATTTTATTCATAAAAGTATGCAGTCATTTCATCAATGTTTTGTTATGACGTTGTCACGTTAAACTATCGTCCGTAAACCGACTTTACAGACAACCATGTTTTAGTGTTTTTTTGACAGGATAACGTCTTATGAATTAATTAGCTGACCCAACAGACGTTGTTCAGTTAAAAAAAATAAAAGGATTTCAGCGCCACCTATCGGGTCTAATTGTGAATGTAAACCATTCTCGAATCCCCTTGAACACACCCAAAAAATTTCATGAACATCGGTCCAGCCGTTTAGGAGGAGTTCAGTGACATACACACGTACACAAGAAATATGTAAAGATGAACGCCAGTTGCACGCACGAAAGAGTATGACTCATAGTCACGTTCCGCCTGAACCGAGCGTGCAAGCGAGAGCGCGAACCAAGCGGTAGAGACGCACGATCGACCTAAGCGTTGGGCTCGCCTATCTATGTCTAATTTAAGTTCACTGTAACTTTAGTTCACTGTAACTTTAATTTCTATTTATTTATTAGTCGACATAATTATGTTGGTATACAGATAAAGTTCTTTACCTCCCGCGCTAGTCGAAACTGTGTTACGGCAAGGTAAGATCCTCTCTAATTACCGACTGTAATATTAAATGCGCAAGACTCTTTATTCAGTAATGCTAAGAATTTTATAATATTCAATACAAGAAGGTAGAATTAGAATTTAAAGACTAAAACTTAAAGTTGTAAACAAGTAGTATATGTAATATTAGCAGATAAATTTTATTATTATGTACTCTTAAATTATATATGTAAATAATAAAAGCTCAAAAGTTCAAAACTAAAAATTATAATTATAAATATTTGCTGCAATACTTATTGTCTCGAAAAACACATACATATACATACATACATATACACGCATACATATACGTACCTACATTTACACATACACGTGCATAATTATATATAGATATTTATACTATTTTATTACTGCACAGTATTGCAGGTATGATTTGTAGTTAAGTTTAATTATTTATAATATACATTATAATAATAGCATAGATTTTGTATTAAATTCAGCATTTTTTATATATAATATATATATATATATATATATATATATATATATTACAACACTCATTTATATACCTGGATCAGCTCTTCTGTCTGTCCATAATCGATATTACACAGAAACTTATTTAGTATCTTTCCACAATTAAATCTTGTTAGGTCATATATTGGTTTAGATTTGCTTATACGGTTATATATAAGTGGGGCTAGGGAATAAGAAAAACATTGAGCAAATGTAGTTCTGCATTTAGGTACTTCAAATACATCATACAATCTCCTAGCAGATAAGTTAATGCGTCTTTTTTGAGTATGTTGTTTGAGTACTATGCTTTTAATAAACAGCTGACGAACATTTAACACTTCGAATTCTCTATACAACATTGACGTAGGATATCTAAACCGCTTCATATTTATGATTTTTATAATACACCGCTGCGCTCTTTCTATTTTTATAAGATTACTTTTCCTAGCACCACCCCAAGCCCCGATACCATAAGTTATTATTGACTGACATAAAGCTAGATAGACAGTTTTGTTAGTTTTTTCATCTTTTAAGTTTCTAATTTTTTTGAAAATGGGTATAAGCTTACGTATACGGGATTTTAGGCTACTTATGTGTTGTTTCCAATTTAAATTTTTATCAATTTCAATGCCTAGGTATCGTATTGAATTGGCTGAGTGCAATGTGAAACAGTCGCAGTCATTTTCAAAACATTGAAAGGAATGAGCTTTCAATGTATAATCAGAATGCGGTTGTAAGCTGTCTTTTATACTGAATGTGATGTATTTTGTTTTGTCAAGATTCAGAGTGAGTAAATTACAATCAAGCCATTCCGTTACCCTACGAAAACCCTGTTCTGCTGATGACTTCACCTGAGCCCATGTTGATTGCTGAATTAAGATGACCGTATCATCAGCAAATGTGATAACTTTACCATCAGGTATATCAATATTACAGAGGTCATTAATGTATAGTAGGAATAACGTAGGCCCAAGTACAGAGCCCTGTGGGATACCAAAATTAATCTCTAGTCTAGAACTAGTCATATCTCCTATCTTTGCAATTTGAGTACGATTACATAGATAGTCCTTAAATAATTCAAGTGGTGTACCTCGTATACCTGTAGCTTCCAACTTTCGTATCAGCAATGAGATGGAGACAGTATCGAAAGCTTTGGCAAGATCCACAAAAATACCCACACATTTTTTTTTACGATCAAGATCACTTGCAACTTTAGTCACCAATTCATCAATTGCATCCACTGTTGATTTATTTTTTCTGAAGCCAAATTGATTTTTAGACAGAATGCTATTTTTTTCTAGGTAATTTATCAGTCTGATGTTAATAATTTTCTCTAAAATCTTGGCTATGGTAGGTAAGAGTGAAATTGGACGATAATTTGATATGAGCTTTTTTTCTCCGGACTTATAAATTGGGACAACAATGGATTGCTTAAGCATATTTGGGAATCTACCAGCAGATAAACACATGTTAAATATAGATGTCGGGGTTTAATAAGTATGTCTCTACACCTCTTTATAAAGACCGAGGATATGCCATCCCATCCTGTGGAATTTGTATTTTTTAATCCTTTAATAATTCTACATACCTCCAATTCGTCAGTTTCTAGTAACACGAATGACTTCATAGGACTATTGTTACACTTAAGTTTATTAATCAGATCAATTTCTTTGAGTTGTAGCTTTTCAAAATGTTGTTTGACATGTTAGTTCCTATGCCAACAAAGTAACTGTTGATAAAGTCAACAGATTTTTGTGGCGTTTCCTTTATTTTAAACAGTTCGTGTGCATCTTCAATTCTACGTCCCGTGTTTAAATTACACACACGCTTTATAACGTGCCAAGTCTTTTTTATATTATTCTTACAATTATTCAAATCTGTTCTATCATGCTCATATTTTAATTCATGGAGAATTTTACTACATTGATTTCTGTAACGTTTATAGAAATTTTTTAGTTCTGTATCATTCGGTGATTTTAAATATTTTCTATGTAATTTATCCCTAAATCTTAAACATCTTAAAAGTCCCTGTGTTATCCACGGTTGAAAAATGCGTTGCCTACTGGGCACTACCATATTTCTAGTGCTGTTTATAATAGTATTAGATATTACATTTATAAGTTCTTCAATCGCCTGATTTGGATCTTTTAATGAAAGAAGACTTGACCAATCATGTACTTTAAGCATGTTATAAGCTGTCATAATTAATATTCTTAATAATTCTTTTTTGTGTCTTTTTATGACATAGTTGTATTGAAGAAACATTTAAGAAGATGCAACCGTGATCAGTAACCGACGGCTTACAAATTATGGACAAAACTCTTGCATTAGATTTTATAAAACAATGATCTAGACACCTATCAAGACGCGTGGGTAATAAATGAGTAGGCAGAAGACAATGAGTGGCGAGTAGATCCAAATAATCATCGCACTTTATGTCGTTGTTATTAGAGTTGATATCAATATTGATATCTCCGGTTAAGCAAAGATTAGGTATGTATTTGAGATCGATTAAAACTTTGTCCAGGGAATCCAAAAATCCAGTAACTGAGACAAAAGAAGGCGACCTATAAATGCAAACAAATGCATGATTATTGTCTATTTTTATAATTAAACAATCTGCTTCATCTATATCTGGCTCATATACATCAACATTTTCTAAATCAGACCGAATGTAGACGACTACCCCGCTACTTTGGTTATGGTGTTTTACTGTTTGAAATACTCTGTAGTTATCTATTATGGGTATAGCATCTGTGTCTCTTAGCCAACATTCCGTAAGCATAATAATGTGGTAATCGACACGACTTCTAGCCATGAACACTCTAAACTCCTCAAAGTTTTTATATATACTGCGTATATTCTGTAGGATTATCTGAAAAGAAGCTTCAGTTCCAAGTTTGTATAACACAAAGGACTCCGGTTCCTCAACCAAAAATGAATCACCGATGTTGACATACTTATCAACTTCGGCAATGACCTCATTTAGATTATTACCCATAATCATGGTGCAGAGAAAGCATTGTAGTGTTATATTTCTGGTTGATTTCAGGAGCCATAAGCGTTTGTAATAGTCTTGTAATCATATGAGTGCTGTTTAATATTAGCGAGTGTAGATTAAAAGTGATATAATAATATTGTATATAGTAAATATAGAATAAGATTAGAGTATATCGAAATTGTAATATATAGCCTTGCATATATAATAGATATGTTTTAGATACAACAATGCATAAAATATCATATATCAAATGATGACCAAGTAATTGATTTTTAAAGTAAATATAGAAATTTAAAAATAACAACAGTAAAAACAATAAAGTATACCTTAGCTTAAAACTGGATATTACAGAAAATAGTCATTCTAAAAGTTTTTTGATTTGATTTAATGATTTCAGGACAATAGCTGGCTGTCCGTCCTCTTTTCTCAATAAAATATTGCCGCGTGATGTCCAACAGTACTTATAAGACCCATTTTTTACTAAAACTCGGGCAGATGTTAAAATCTTCTTAGCCATATGGGTTAGAGCTTCAGATATGTATACCTTAGAACTAGTTCCACAAAACCCTAATGTATCGGTAGTTAGTGGTTTATCTTTATTTTCCTTATTGTATTTTTTCACAGCTTTTATCAATATTTCCTTTTCTTTTTCGTCCTGGTACTCAATCACTATCGGTCCAAAATTTTTTCCTCTTCTGTATATGTTAGTTTGAGCATTTATGGGCTGTAAATCCAAGACATTGTAGACAGTATTCACCACACTGTGTACATCTTTTTCTTCAGGTGGAATATTTCTTATTTCCATCACATTTTTGATTGATTTTTTTTCCAATACATTTAATTGATATTCTAGCTCATCTATACGTTCTACTGCAGCTTCATACTTGGTTTCTATAGTATAAATTCTGTTCAAAATTTCCTTGAAGTTATTAGCGTTTACCTCCAGCATTTTTTTAATTTCATTATTGGATTCTAAAATCTTACTGTTTTGTGCCTTTATTTCTATAACTTCAGCATTTATCATTTCTTGAAACGAGACCATAAGGTCATTTTTCAGATCCATAAAATTCTCTTGATCAGGATTTTTTCGTTTCCTCATGTTGAAATTCCGAATAATATCTTGGTCTTGAGATTCAACGGAGAGATCTGGATACGAGGCAAACTTAATGGAATGACTGGATGTTGGCGTACGCTGCATTTTTCTGAATTTTTTGCTTGTACTATAAGCTTAACTCACAGAAATATTTGCATAGACGTATGCGCCCTGTGTTTTGATAATACAGTATTACACTTTAAAACTTTAGTATAAAGTCGAAAATCGATTGTGTGCACTAGTAAATTGCCAAAACACGTCTTGCTTATATGACAGTGTGACAGAGAATGAAGTAAAAAGATATTCTAATTAACGAGTGTAAATAAATGTTAATTTATCAAATTATTCAAATGGATACCGTATACTAATATTTTAATCGCGAGTTACGGTTTCATCATCGAATAGCTAAGCAAAATTTGGTGCTTAATAAAACAAAATCGAAGTCAAGGTGAGTTTTGGTGAGTCTCTCAACAGGCGCAGAGGAAACAATGGATAACGGGACGCCTCATTGCCCTTTCTTCCTTTCGGATACTTAGGGCGCGTTAAAGCTATTCCGTTGCTTGTTAAAATTGAAAACAAATTATTCATCATCGATTCCTTTTACCAACAGCAGGGCATCTGATTTCACTTAACAATCCCGGATTTACAACTCCCATGGTTAAATAACGAGAGGTGACTTATTTTAAATACGTCACCACTCGGCTATTCAGAAATAATGTTAGAAATATACTTCAAGAAAAGACAAATACTTACCACAGTCAGCGTGTATCGGTTGCTCTTAGGCGTGGTCATATCGGGATCCAGATGAGAGCCGTTGGCAACAGACACGACGCCCGAACGTGAATCGATGACGAATTTATCTGCAGCACCACGTTGAATGCGATACACTACTCGGTTGTTCGGTGACGAGCCATCAGCATCTCGGGCCTTTACCTGAAAATTATATACGTTACTAGCAACCCGCCCTCGCTTCGCTTCGGTTTCAGTCGCCTTACTCGTATAGTTCCCATTCCCGTGGGTATACTGGGATAAAATATAGCCTATGTTACTCAGGGATACTGTAACATTCTAAAGGTGAAAGAATTATCTAACGCGTCAAGGAGTTTTTGAGTTTATTCGTAAGGAACGTTTCCATTTTATAATATTAGTGTAGATTAGGTACACCCTTAGAGGGTGAAAATTAAAAATGCTGAAACACATGTTTCTTTATTTTTACTAAAGAGTATTTTTGGAGAATTTGAAGAAAATCGATGTAGATTTTTTTTCTCCTTATACAAATTTTGTTACTGCGGTTTACCCCCTAGGGGTTGAATTTCAAAAAACCCTTTCCTAATGGATTTCTACGTCACGCAAAGAAACTAATGTCAAAAGTTCATGTTTCTGGCTTCAGTAGTTTCGGCTCTGTGATAAGTCAGTAAACTGACATTTTTCTACCTATTTTACACCTTTCGAGGATGAAAATGGACAAACACTGAAACACGTGTTTATTTATTTTTATTAAAGAGTATTTGTGCTTAATTTGAAGACAGTAGCTAAAGATTTTTTCTTTCCATACAGACTTTACCGTTGCGTTTCAAAAAATCCTTTCTTAGTGGGTGCCAACGTCACGAAATGAAACTACGGTCCAAATTTCATTTCTCTAGCTTCAGTAGCTTCGGCTCACCCTGTTCCTTTATATGTATATTATTGTTAAAACCCCCGCAACACCCTTTGCAGGTGGAATTTCGTAAAATCCGTTCATAGCTGACCTCTACTCAACAAAAGGAATATTTCTGCCAAATTTTAAGTCTGTACGCCTTATGGTTCTAGAGATATGGTGATGAGTCAATATATCGCTCGCAAAACCCGCCTCTCCTATATATATATAAATAGATTGATATTAACTTATAATCGAATAGCATAGTGGTAGGAGCACACTGTTGACAGTTGTCTGTCTACAGCTGCAGGCCGGTCCGTCCGGGGTTGTACCACACTCTCGCAGAAAATCGACGTCTGAGTAGTAGCTGAGCAGTGTGCTTCGATCGGTGAGCGAAAGAACCAGAAACCCAACTTTCTGAGGGTGTTGGGGTGTGGATGGGTTTTGGTGATGCCTTTGGTATAACCGAACCTCATTGCACGCATTCACATTCCCTTCACTTTCCACACGGTAGGCAGCGGCCTAGCAAAGATCCATGAGCGGCAGCAACACTTACCATCAAGTGTACTGTTTGCTCGATTGCTACCTTTTACAGTATAAAAATAAATTGTGGGTATAATCCTTTGCCTTATATTTGAGAAATATTCGTGCAATTTCGTCTGCGTCACATTTAAGAAGAGAGTTAAATTTTTGTGTGATGATGGAGTAAGAATGTAATTCATCAGTCACCACTCACTGTCTTCCCCATAGGTGTCGTAAAAGTTAACTAAGAGATATAATATGCCTAGGAATAGGACCGCAGTGGACGTCGATAGGCTGAGTAATGATGGTAATGATGATAATATGGGTACTCCAAGAATCACCGGTTCCTTTATTTGTAAACGAGTATGCTGTTATTATATAATTACCTCAAGTACACTAGTGCCTCCCGGCATATCCTCAGGTATGGATCTCTTATATATCATTTGCTGGAATAACGGCGCGTGATCGTTCACATCTTGAACGTATATAGTTACAGGGACCGTAGATGAAAGCGGAGGGTCCCCGAAATCACGGGCGCGGACCTGAAGATTCAAGAAATGGATATTCATTAGTCACACTGTCAAATTATATTAAGTAATAGTTCATATGGTGACAGAGTAAGAATACACTTCACCACCTATCTTGCCCTTGGGTGTCGTAAAAGACGACTAAGAACCATATACGCATATAACATATATGCAAGGGATGGAAAACTCAGTAATACTCTATACTAGCACGTCGAATCAACGTGGTATAGTAGGTTAAAATTCGCCCTGTTGTAGGAGACTCAAGCCCGACAGTGGGATGTATATTAGCTGTGATGATGACGATGAATACTTTTAACATCAGATAAGTGGCCCTAAAATAAAAAAAAATCATCTTCGGTACTAATAATAATTAGTGGACAAAATATGGCATAAAATTGCCAAAAAGTCAAAGCAAAATTATTTGCATCCAATTGCTTCCGATCTTCAAAGGGTCACTCGCTGGAGTACTCTGAAGTTTGAGGGTGAATGGCCATGGCTAATATACAGACACGTCGATTTTTATGTGTATAAATAATTCATGATACTATAAAACATGGCATTGCCGTGATTGGCAGACTTTATATGATTATGAAAATTCCTTAAGCCTGCTTTCTTTCTTAAGTCTTAAGTAATGGACTCTCGGAAGGATGTAATATACAAATAGAAAAACAACTTACAGTTAGATGTATGGGCCTTATATTGCTATTATCACCAGGTATTTGCTCGAAATCAAGACCTCCAACTGGAGTGATGATACCCAAGTTAGGATCTATTGAGAAATTATTTTTGTATTCACCATTGACTATGGAGTATTCAATATGACTATTTTTTGTACCTGCAATTGTAAAATAAAGAGATTATAGACTATATTTTATTGCTCCATTGGTGATGAGTAGGGGGATGGCGAAAAGGGGGTGGAGATGAATGACATACAGATAAAATCTAAGCAAGAAGAAGAATATTCAAAAAATATCAACTCGTCTGACCATTCTGGTCAATTGTCCTCCTATTATGGAAATGCTTCCTCCCAGCTGTAGGATACGTGCATTGAAAGGATGACAAATATTATATATATGAAGTTCATATATGTAATTTGTAAAAGTGTTTAACGGTTTTTGAAAATAATTTTTACAAACCATTTAAATCCAAGTCTCTTGCTTCAAGAATGAGTGGATTCTCAAACTCCTTTTCATTCTCAAGCAGTCTCGCTTCATATTTATTAGCAAGGAACATTGGAGCATTATCATTTACATCTTCTATGTTGATGATAAGCTGGGCTGTATTCCTGTTTCCTTTGCCTAGATCATCGCGCGCTTCAACTGTCAAATAATGGCGCGAAATGAGCTCGCGATCGAAACTGTCCCCGCCCGCTTGTTTTACTGTAATTAGTCCTGAGACTGGATTGAGATTTAAACTGTAAAATTGATAAGTATAATTACAATTAATTTATTTGTTCAACTAGAGATCAATAATTTATTCATTTATGCGAGCTTTTTTTAGACATTATATTTATATTCATTTTTTTTTTGTAATAACTACAATTGAAAATGTTGACCTGCCTATGCATATAATTTAAAAGATACAGTTTTCTGACAGATAGCAGTAGAGGCTCCCTGCACGAAAACCTATTAATAATAAAATATAATAACCAACAGTTTTACTCATCTTTTAAGGCATCTACAGGACAGTAAAAAATAGTAAACTCCCATTTTCAATAATATATATATTCAATAATTCATATAAATTATATTGAAATTTGGCAGTTAATGCAGTGGACTGTTATTAGTGGGTCAAAAACTGTAAATAGACTGATACAAATAACATTGTCTAGTGAAATATCACATTAAATCACAGGTCATCCAATATTATAAAGCTTAAGCTACAAATACGTACTTACAGATTAGCAATACCTCCCCCAAGGCTGGTATATCTAATACCTCGGGTGCCATAATTGTCGGAATCTTGATCTAATGCTTGCACCCAGGCAACAGTAGTACCAACACCACAATTTTCAGGTATCGACACTGTATATAAGGATTCAGTGAATTCTGGAAAATTATCATTCTCATCCTTTATGTGAACCAATATTGGCACTACACTGTAAAACATAAAGTATAATATTTTAATGGACAATTTCGAACATTTAACTGCACATATGGAATACTGAGTGTCTTAGGTTTGATCATCATCAACATCTTGCTCTTATCCCAATTACTTGGGGTCGACGCAATATGTCATCTGTTTTGACATATTGCGTCGACCCCATTACATTAGGAAATTACATTAGGAAATTACGTTTTGTTCGCCCTTTTGGCGACATTAAGCAGGTCCACACATAGTGACGTAGTGGTTGAGATACCTATCTACCGTAGCAGGTTCGATTCCCACATAGCACAATACTTTGTACGATCCAAAAATGTTTGCTCTGTGTCTGGGTGTAATTAGCGTTTGTTAACTGTATATTTATTAAGTCCTGCTTTTCCTTGTGGTCCACTCCCTATCTCGCTCGTGGGTCGTATGTCGTAACTGACGACTACGGGACATAATATAAATTTAATATATATATATTTTTTTATATAAATTTTAACCTGTTTTTGAGACCAATAAAGATTATTATTATTGAAGTGAAACTTCTTTGCGCGCATGAGGGTAAATTTTTTACGGATGAAACGCAATTTCACTTTTGACATGCGTACTTAGTACTCACGCTATTTTTTTATTATTAATATGCATATAACATCCATGCAAGAGAAGGAAACCTCGAAATAAAATCCTATACCAACATATCTGACTAGCATGGTATAGTAGGTCAATTACCCTCGTATTGGGGAGGAGTCTAGAATTTAGCAATGGGACGTGTATGAGTTGAGATGACGATGAAAGTCCCACAATACAAGGATTATTTACTTAGTGCAGGGGTTATTTTAAAAAAAGAAAATCGAACATAAGGGTTTTGATCCACTCCACCATGAGCTGATCAAGAACTACTATGTGGGAAAAAGGCCATAGTCACCACGCTTGGCAGTACTTGGAATAAATTTCTTAGCAGAAGGATACTGGCTATTCTGCAAGGTGTAAGAGTTGGTAAACTTGTATTCTTAACCCATAACCACAAAGGTTAATCTTATACTACAAAATTATTTACTGCATTAATACAAAATATTTTAAATAACATACCTCATTTTTGCATCTTTGGTAACAATTTCTTTGGCGACTAGACTAAAATTCATTACAGTGACTTTCTCGTAGTCTAAGAAGGACGCATCATTCACTCTAATCAAAAAAGAGGCCTCGTTGATACCTTTGAATGGTGTGACGTCAAAGACACCGTTATCGCCCATGAGGTACAGTTCAAAGGTGCCATTTTTACCCTGAAATATGCACATAATAAAAATCATTTTACAATCAAGTATAACATTGCATCTGATGGTAGACTGTGATACAAAAGACAGCATGCCTTTTGTGTTCGAAAACAGACTGTGTACCTTCTGGCCGACCGGGCTGATAGCAAGACTGCATTTGGGCCCCACAGTTTACCATGGGGGCAATTCTCTCACATTGCCTTAGATGGGTTATCCCTACCGGTTTGCTCCGACTTTAAATACCTAAGCTCTCTTCTCCAAAACGACTGCGACATTGACCGGGAAGTAAATCATAGAATGAATGCAGGATAGATGAACTGGCGACAGATCTCGGGAACGTGTGACGCACAGATGCCCCTTAAACTTAAAGGGAAAATATACAAGAGCGTTATCAGACCTGTTGCTATGTATGGATCTGAATTTTGGGCATTGAAAAGACGGATGAGAGAAGATTGCGTGCCACAGAGATGCGTATGCTAAGATGGATGTGTGGGGTCACAAAGTTAGATAAGATAAAAAATGAGTATATTAGGGGAAGCCTGAAAGTGGCACCAGAGAAGATTAAGAGCGCAAGATTGTCTTGGTATGGACATGTGAGGAGAAGGGATGAAAGCCATGTTATAAGGCGGATTATCGATATGAATCTGGATGGACGTAAGAAGCGTGGGAGACCCAAAAAGAGATGAATGGACTGTGTAAATGAGGATGTGCTTATGAAGAGTGAGTGCAGATATGACGGCTGATAGGAGTTTATGGGTAAGTACATGTTGTGCCGACCCCACTTAGCGTGGGAGAGGGCAGGCAAATGATGAATTTACTATGCGGCTACTCTCTGACTGTGTATATATCATTCATCATCATAATTTCAGCCTATTGCCGTCCACTGCTGGATGTAGGCCTCCCTCATGTTGCGCCACAATGTGCGGTCCTGTGCCGCCTGCATCCAACGACGCCCAGCAACTTTCACTAGGTCATCGGTCCACCTAGTGGGGAGGCGTTCTACACTGCGTGTTCCTCGCACCCCCCGCTCCACCACTACTGGGCCCGCCACCAAAATGACCCCGTAGGGTACCGGAGCCGCCGTGACTGAGGGCCATTTTTTATTGTACGCCATTTTTAAAAAGGGATATTGCCGTAATCGCAACGCTTGGCAGGCGGGTTGGCGATCGCAGTATAGATGTTTTACGTTTCCCAGGAGAGAGCTGCTGCCCACTCTCCTGGTGAACCCTCAGCCGATTCTTACGACTCCCACGGGCAAGTAAGGGGTGGCGACACATGTATTCTCAACCCGTCGCCACACGGTGTATATATACACACGGGAAATGTAAGAATGGGGAACACTATATTTTACTTCATCAGTATCATCATCACAGCTCATCTACGTCTCATTGCTTGAACCATCTGCATAATAAAGAGGAAATTGACCTGAAAGTGGACCACGCTGACCAGACGTGTTGGTATAGGGTTTTATTTTGAATTAGTCCCTTAGTCGACTTTTACGACATCCAGAGGCAAGGTTGAGGATGGCTTAAACATCAAAATCATACTTTTTACATCAAAACAGAATGCTTATATAAGATGGCCATTCATAAATGATTTCTGGTTTGATTGTAAAAACAGGTCTTTTTTGTTATGGTTGGAGATAATGGGAAATACGGCCTGAGAACGGAACTGTCCCGTCAAGAATAAGACATATGGTCATGTTCATCATCACATATAGAAGATAGACTTACCTGATCATAATCAAAAACTTCAGGTATAGCATCCTGAAGGAATGTAATAGGTGTATTTTGTTGGGCATTCTCCAGCACTTCACCCACATATCTATCGCTTCTGAACCTCGGTGTTTCATCATTGACATCGGTAACTATAATTGTCACCTCGGTTGTAGCACTGGGCAATGGTGATATTGCATGAGATTCCTCTGTTGCCTGTAACACAAATAATACATATGTACTATATATGTAATAACGCAAATTTGCATGCACGCAATTTCCATTTCATGACGTTATGCCTTGCAATCCTGTCGAACAAATATTTATTAGGTATATAATAAAAAGTATTGTATTTCGGTTATAACGACGGCGGAGGGAGCGCTTTACTGTCGTCGCTATATCCGGAGGTCTCTATATCCGAAATCAGTAAATGTACGTCTAGGAGCCATTTTCACAAGTTTAAGAAACACTGTTCACTCACTGGAAATAGCTAGTTTAACTTCGCGCACATGCTAAGTAACACTACACACAAACAAAGCATTTGACCATCTGCGAATATAAACAAACATAAGAAAGCTTAATAGTTAAACCTTATGAATGAGACTTTGTGACTTTGCCGACTCAGTCGCAACATCCGCAAAGAATTTCTAGGAATCTGTCCCGAATAGTTCATAAAAACAAGTCGGTATACCCGAATTAGGCGTTATATCCGAAGTAGCTATTACCGAATGAATTTCCTACGAAAGTATGCTTTAAATTCTAGGGACGCAAGTTCGACGTCGCTATAACCGAAAAGTCGTTACAACCGAGGTCGTTATTAATGAAATCCACTGTATTGTAATATAAATTGTATAAATATCCCTAAGTCGCATTTTACGAAATTCACGGGCGTGATAGGGAGTGGTGAATTGTAATTTTACTCCATTACCACAGGGAAATAATGAGTAAATTATGAAGTTATTTTAAACATAACAGTATTATATTTACTCAATACATTGTGCATTTAATTTAGAATACTGTTTACAACATGTCATTAAAATTAATATCATATGAGATTCAGAGATTTAAACCATGGGGCCAGTGCGGCTGAAACTGAAGCAAAGCCAGTTACTAGTAATAAATAATGCGGGGCAATCTTTGGGGAGTGCCGATAGAAGTAAAAACTACCCAACTTTGTCGTCGAGCTATTATTATTTTTGGATTGTAAAGAACTGTTAGTGACTAATTCAAAATTTAATCCTTGATCATAAACACTTCTTTATAAACCAAAAATAATTCGAAAATAATAATCTAAATTAATAGCTGATAGTTAATACAGTGTATTTCGGTTATAACGACGGCGGAGGGACCACTTTAATGTCCTCGCTATATCCAGAGGTCTCTATATCTGAAATCAGTTTTTCTTTAACAGTAAATGTACGTTTAGGAGCCATTTTCACAATTTTAAGAAACACTGCTCACTCACTAAAAATAGCTACGTAACTGATTCATAATTTTAATTTCGCGCACATGCTAAGTAACGCTATACACAAACAAAGCGTTTGACCATCTGCGAATATAAACAAAGGATAAGAAAGCTTAATAGTTAAAGCTTATGCATGAGACTTTATGCCTTTGCCCATTCAGTCGCTACATCCGCAAGGAATTTCTAGGAATCTGTCCCAAATAGTTTATAAAAACAAGTCGGTATACCCGAATTAGGCGTTATATTCGGAGTCACTATTACCAAATGAATTTTCTACGAAAGTATGCTTTAAATTCTAGGGACGCAAGTTCGACGTCGCTATAACCGAAAAGTCGTTACAACCGAGGTCGTTATTAATGAAATCCACTGTATTTGTTAGAAAGTGTGTAGTGCAATATTTTTAACAAAAGTTAAATAACATTTCAATTATGCTTGGTGTATGTGGATTTGAAAGCAAAGACCAGGCGCGCATGTGCTACACTCACATCGGCGCAAGTGTCCCCTTACCAATTTTCGATCAGGTCACGTGACCTGATGCAAGCTTAATTAAAGTGTACAACACCGCTAAAGAAGTTTTCACTTTAACAATTTAAGATAAAAATATAGATAGGGAAGGGAGTCCAGTCATGTTCTTACCACACAGAAAATTTGATCCACTTATTAAACTTAGTGCCTTTATTAGGAGTGCTCAAACAAATTAATAGATTACAATGTTGATTCTATAATACACTAGACTAGCAGATCCGGCCACGCACTGCTGTGACTAAGGTTTTTGTTATATTATATTTTAGTAAACTATTTATGCCATTGAATTGTAGCTTATATGACACGTTTGTAGGTTTGACATAGCAGCGCCATCTATTAATTACTTACTCAATCCAGTCAACAGATATCGCCATCTGTTAAAATCGTTTGGAGTTAACAGATAATTGTGAATGTCAAATAATAGACAAATAATTTGCGATAAAATAATATTACGACTATGAATTAAGATGTAAGCTATCCTATCTTTCAAGTTGGATCAAACTGCACACGGTGTGCAAATTTGATTAAAATTGGTTAAGTAGTTTAGGAGTCCATCGCGGACAAACAACGTGACACGTAATTTATATATACTAAGATATATGTAGAGTATTAACTGTAGATATTTACTCACCAATATTTCCAAAATATAAGCTCCATTGCTGTTATTAGGATCTTCCCTATCAAGTTGGTTAATTGTATATACCACTCCAGAGCTGCTGTCAATGTCAAAGTGTTCCTCACCACCTGATATGATGCTGTATGAGATCCGGTTGTTGATTCCACGATCACCGTCAATTGCTCGCACTATACATAACAAAACATAATATAGTATTCTATTAACTACGAGAAGCTGCAGAGATCTTTAGGAAAGACATCTCTTAATTTATTTCTAATAAAGGATTCTTTTTACTAATAACTTTTACTAATCTGTGTGGTGACAGAGGAAGAATCACCAGTCCCTATTTTGCCCATGGATGTCGTTAAAGGGATATAATACTCATTTAAGATTTATGCAAGAAGGAAAACTTTAAATAAAACTCTATACCAACTTGTATGACCACCATGGTATATAGTAAAGTCAATTTTCCTCCTATTGTGGAGGACGCTCGAGCCCCACAGTGGGATGTATATGGGCTGAAATGATGATGAATCAATGAGAGAGAGTGGTGTGAATGTACATGTAGTGACCAAAATTAAAAAGGTATGTTGACATGGTTTGGACATGTAGAAAGAAGGTTCGAAGAGAGTTTGACAAAGTAAATATATAAAGCAGTAGCAAATGTGATTTTGACATGACCACATTTCTGGATCAAATTGTGGTGGTGAAGTCATGTTAAGAGTATGTGTAATGGCAGAGCATGTATGAAGACTACGAGTGATGTAATGGTGGGTGCTAGGAATGTGGCTTGTGGCAATCCATAGTCACTGCCAATACCTGGGTATGTATGTATGTATAATACATCACATAATTGTTAACTATACAGATGGTCAATCAAACAAGATCAACGAATGTAGATGGTGTGACATTTCCATGAGTATTGTAGATTTCATTTCTATACAGGAATGAGATGGATACACAGCATAACGAGAATTTATAAGGTAAGGAATGAATATATATGAGAAAGTGTTAATGTTGTGCTTGTGACAGTAGAGTGTGAACATTTGACATGCGATACAGATATGCGATAGCATATCTGTACCTTGTACTGTGATGGGATGGAAGTAATATTGTGAAGAAAGTTTTAAGTATGAATGTTGAAAGCTTTAGAGATAAGGGAAGACCAAAGGAAAGATGGATGGACTGTGTGAAGCATGCGCTGCATATGGATAGCAAGGGAGTAAACATGGAGAAGACATTTGACAGGGTTGTGTGGAAGAAGAGGATATAATAAGAAGAATAGGATATAATTGTGAGTAATCATGATAAGAGCAAGGGAATGACGATGATGATGATGAGTTCAAAGTCTGAGCATATACATTATCCATTATTTTTTTTTAATTCCTTGAAATGAGGTATTTCCACAGTGTGAAATTTTATAAAATATTATATATAAGTTATTCATGTATAATATTTACATTTATAAAAAACTAGCTGACCCAACGGACATTGTCCTGTTCAAATAAATTAACACAGCAGCGTCACCTACCAGGTGCAATTGAGAATCTAAACCATTCTCGAATCCCGTTGAACGCACACAAGAAAATTCATCAACATCGGTCCAGCTGTTTGGGAGGAGGTCAGTGACATACACACAAGAAATTTATATATAAATAAAGATATAAATATTATACATGAATAACTTATGTGAAAGAAAATGATACAAGATCATGAAAGAATGTAAAGTTTGAAATATATGAGCATATTGTAAAAAATAAATTAATACATTTAATAACAGTGTATTTGGTCAAAGTTCATAATAAAATTAAAATAAATTAAATTTTAAAATTGCTAACAAAATATACATAGTAAATTTAATTGATTCGAATAAAATAATCTGATTTGAACATATTATATACCTTGTAAGACAGAGGTCCCGATTGGGGCATCCTCACTTATCCTTGTAACAGGAGTTGCTACTACGAATTCAGGTGGTTGGTCCTCTACATCTTGTACTTTCACAAGTATAGCCGCAGTACCTGTATTCACTCTTCCCTGATTAGCTCGGTCTACTGCCAAAACACGAAGTTGGTAAAGCGATTTACGCTCGTAATCTAAGCGATTTATTAAACGCACGACCCCTTTTCCGTTTACAGTTTGTACAGCAAAATTCTCAACGTCTCCATCCAATTCTTGTAAATGGTATAAAACCTGAAATAATAATTAGTTACATTCATATGGAAATTATTGTAAACAATGTTGTTTTGCAAAAAATGACAAAATTGACGTGATAATCGTGATATTGACATTTATTTGACATCACGATATATAATGGCAATGTCAGCGTTGGACTTTTGACGCGAATGTCAAAATGTAAGGTTGCGCTTTTATATTTTTTTCATTATTATATTGTTTTGAAGTGTTATATTGAATAATTTTGCTGATATTTTATGTAATATAATGCAGATCAAATTCTGAAATGTAGTGAATATGATATAATAGTGAATTGCGTGCATTTTGACATTCTGCCAAATTTCCCAGAGAAGGCATGAGTTGGATATCAGCACCAAATCATGCTAACGACTGACTGAAAGACGAAGACTGAAGACGTGAATAATAAAGATAATATGATAACTCGACATTGGCACCAATAGCTCATATTATTGTAGCTCATTGTCATCAAATAAGAAGAAGAAGAATATCAGCGTTGTCAATGTGAACTTATAAATTACCTTAAAATATAAAACAGCAAATTTAATATTTCAGTAATTTTCCCATTACTTTTAAATGTCACATAAAGTATGCATACATTCATTTTATGTTAAAAATATGTCAGCTACTCTGACATATTTTTAACATAAGCTAACATCAGCTACTCTGACATATTTTTAACATGACATGAATTCAACAGATTTTTTTAAGATATTCCTCAATAAAACAAAGAAATAGATGCAATGCCAATTTAAAAATTGAGAAAATGAGTGTATATGAAAAAAATGTTTTTAATTTCCGTCCGATGAATCAAAAAGCTTTTCTTTCATGACTTATATGACTAAGAAATCAGATTATACATAGTAAAAACATTATTACATAGTAAGAAATCAGAATCCCAATATTTTATTACATAATTCGATTTCACAGGATATTTTTTAATCGAATCAGCTATCCCACTACTTAGAGGATTTACCATAAACTGGCAATACTGCTACTGATTTCATTAGTATGATTTAAAATCGCTAGTTTATAAGGATTGCTAACAATTTATTACACTAAAATTATATTACAAACTAGCAACCCGCCCTCGGTTCGCTTCGGTTATAGTCGTTTTACCCGCGTAGTTCCCGTTCCCGTGGGAATACCGGGATAAAATATAGCCTAGTTTACGCCCTGATATTATAGCTTTCCATTGGTGAAAGAATTTTTGAAATCGGTTCAGCCGTTTTGGAGATTACCCGGAACAAACAGACAGACAGATAGACAGACAGACAGACCGACAAAAATGTTTTAATCGCTATTTTAGGCATAGGTGTCGTGCAAATAACCGTGCGAGCATGAAAAAAGCCTATTATTTTGACATTACAAACAGACACTCCAATTTTATTTATTGGTATAGACTAACAATCCGCCCTCGCTTCACTTCGGTTTTAGTCGTTTTACCCGCGTAGTTCCCGTTCACGTGGGAATACCGGGATAAAATATAGCCTAGTTTACTCCCTGATATTATAGCTTTCCATTGGTGAAAGAATTTTGAAATCGGTCCAGCCGTTTTGAAGATTACCCGGAACAAACAGACAGACTGACCGACAAAAATTTTTTAATCTGTATTTTAGGCATAGGTGTCGTGCAAATAACCATGCGAGCATGAAAAAAGCCTATTATTTTGACATTACAAACAGACACTCCAATTTTATTTATTGGTATAGATTAGCAATTCAATTGAGTAAAATAAAATACAATTATGTACCTGTCCATATGCTCCTTCGTCAAGGTCAGTAGCTTCCACTGTTGTCAGAATAGTAGGTTGCGCATCTTCTTTTATTTTGATAACGGAGGGATATGGTTTGAAAATGGGTTCGTTGTCGTTTACATCTTCGACTAACAACAAGAAACTCTGTGTTATAAAGTTTCCTTCTCCTAAATGACCATCGGTCAACGTTAATACAAACGAGTATTCATCACGACTCTGAAAAAATACACTTTACGAATATACTTATAGTATAAAATAAAATATATTTATAGGTTAGGCAGCAGATTAGTGTGGGCAGTGTATGCTACAACTGATATGGGGGCTCCATGTGGAGACTATAGGGCGCCATTGTCATGACTGCCGTGTGTTAGGGTGTGACTGATGTCACCCTTACAGAGGACCGAGGATGAAGTGATGAGAAATATTACGGCAACCGCATTAAAGAAGTATTAGAAAATGTTAAAATACGCCGGGATATCCAGGACTTCTGTGATATAGAGTATCCAGATAACTCTTCGGGCAGATTACTGCAATTAAATAACCACGGAGTCGGTGGTGTATTAAAAACAAATAGCAATTGCAACACATGTTAAGAAGCTCAAAAGCAGGGTAGCCCCTGCCAGTAAAAGCAAAAATAAAAAGTTGATTGCGCTATTGAGTCTTGAAACCCTTTTTAAAGCTAGTAAAGCAATCATAGAATTAAGATTCTATGTTACTAGGATTTGTCAGCTAATGATAGATTAATTTTTAATACTAAGAAAAACAATATAATTAAATATCTTTTTAATTTGTTCATTGGGTTTTGTTGGTAACTTGAAAACGTCTTATTGCTTTTATATGTATTATAATAAATATTAGTGCTTTAGCTGATTTATAAAATTAAATAAAAGACATTTTATGTAATGTAATGCACAGTAGATGTTATAGTGTAATGAATATGAGATAATAGTGCTTCCAGTTTGTCTTCAGCAAAATTCCCAGAAGAAGCAACTAAAAGTGTGGCCAACGCATTGATAAGTGTATAATTCTATCTCTATGGCTAAAGGCAAAGGTTTGACTGTTGCTTGCAATGATTTAATAAATAAAATTTTAACATAAATGTTTCTGTAACTATACAATTCTTTTAAAGTCAAGTTTGGCTTTGTAAAACTATGAATTTAAACTTCATTATTTTTTTAATATTTAATTAACAAAAAGCTCAACTAGAAATACAAACTTACGCGACACTGACAACAGTGAGCTCGTATTAGTAACTGATTTACGAATATAAAAAAGATGCATAATAAGGTACTCACCTCTCTATCTAATTCCTTAACTAAATAAATATTAGCTTCGTTGGATGAAATGGCTTCTAATCTTAAAATATCACTACCAAGTTGGTCTCTAATGCCAAATTGTAACGTATCTCCATCGGGGTCGACGCCCCTTAGCCGGTATATAAGGCTACCTAAAATTAAAATAACGGTATCAATTTCAAATTAAACATTCACACATGTAAACATATTGAATACAAAAACATTTTATCTACGGAATATGCCGTTGCATATATTACAAAGAGTGAGCAAGAAATTAAAAGTAAATATATTATTATCACATACAATAATTGTATACAATTATTGTACTTGAGGTAATTAGGGTTCAACATGCTCTTAAACAACTTATTGTTAGTAACCGTAATGAAGTTATATCATAGCATTCTTATAATTACAGCAGGGCGCTTATTAATTCTAAATAATAGGCGTTATAAATACGAATCCGAGTTTGTTTCGCTTTAACGCTTTGATTTATAAAATTTATCGCCATTTTTAAGTAACCAGAAAATATAGGATACCTTTCATCCAGAAAAAGTAGTTCCTCCCGAAAATATCAATAAATTTTTAATAATCAGTTTTCGAATACTAAAAATTTATATTAGCGCGGTTGATGTCATGGATATAGATAAATAATATATAATATACTAGTTGTTTAATCTGTTTTTGCACGTTCGCTTCATAATTATAAAAAGGTGGATAATGTTTTCTTGATTATAGTTCTACCCTTAAGGATAGCGTTTATCCAGATAAAATTGTCTTGTCTCTCAATTTAGATTAGGCAAGACTTTACATAATTTCTCTAAAACTATTGCTTTCGGAAATTAGCGTGAACGAATATTGTAATACAAGATTTTTGTATTATTTATATTATTGTCTTTCGTGTGGTGACGGAGTAAGAATACAGTTCACCATCCCCTTTCCTACCCATGGGTATCGCAAAATAAAAGGCGCATTTAAGATGCGAGAGAAGGAAAATTCGACATAAAACCCTATGTCAATTTGTCTAACCAACGCGGTATAGTAGGTTAATTTCCTTCCCATTGCGGAGGAGATCCAAGCCCAATAGTGGGACGGATATTGGCTGAAATGATGAAAGATTATAGTATTGTAGATTTAGCGTAGTAAGTATTTAATTTTAATTCTTTTACATATATGTAGCATTTAATTATATTTTGTATTAATTTATTATATTAATTTAACTTAGATATGTTATGCTCATCCTTCCGGGCGGATTGCGACCATAAACGTTGAAAAGTGTTCGAAACCTCGGGAAAGTAAAAACAGACGTAGAAGCGATACATTCTATAAAAAATATTGATATTACATACCTATGTGTGTAATACTTGCGTAAACAATAGAATTCATTATGGTTTTTTTATTACTTAATCGATTCTATTAAATTTTTTCACATATAATCAGTTTGGTCAGCACATAGATTATGAATTGAGATTCTTCATCATCATTTCAGCACATATACGGCTTCGCTGTTGGGATCCACAATAGGGTAAAATTGGCTTCCTATACCACGCTGGTCAGACGTGTTGATATAGGGTTTTGTTTCGGGTTTTCCTTCTCTTGCATAGATGTTATATGTATATATCCTAAATAATATTATAAATACGAAAGTAAGTTTGTTTGTTTGTTTGTTACACTTTCACCCTTAAACCTCTGAAGCGATTTGAAACATTCTTTACAATGGAAAGCTATAATATCAGGGAGCAACATAGGCTATATTTTATCCCGATATTCCCACGGGAACAAGAACTATGTGGGTAAGGCGACTGAAACCGAAGTGAAGCGAAGGCGGGTTGCTAGTATACATATATAATTACAAAATCGTCTTTTAGGACACCCACGAGCAAGAGAGGGAGGGGTGAATGGTATTCTTACTCCGTCATCACACGGAAAATTGAGATTAAGAGTAATGCATTATATCTATAAAGTTTTATGCAGGTATACTCTTAATTAATAGATTTTTGAAATTTCAACGGAACGTCATCTGCTTAACTATTATATTATCTTTGAAATAATACAAGAATAAAATTGATTTACAATCGATGATAATGGGGTAGTATAGAAAAATATTCCATAGAAATAAGATATTATTTAAATCAAGAGTCGTAATTGCATTGATACTGTGAGAATTGCATCTCAATGTAATGGCGCGTAGTAATCTATTCGTTATTTTATCACGTATTTTAATGATTTCACGCTTTAGTAAGTACCCGCTGTCTAATCGTTGCATAACAATGGCTGCTACAACTGTCGGGTATTAGGGTTCACTTGTAAGGTTTCCCTATGTTTGTATCAGTTACCGTAGCAACCCCACTGCACTGTTCCCCTAATATGAATAATTTCCGACTGTCAGTGCATTGGTAATGAACGGGGAATTTTCCAAAGTTTTGACAGCCTTTAGGCGATTAGATTTGCCATTTATGTCTACGTTGATACTTAGGGGTAGAATTATTGATACGGAATTGATAAACTGATTACTAATACAAATTTATGTAATTATTACTAATATACAACTCATCTCGTGCCGCTTGAGAGAGGTATAGATGGAGCATATTTATTTATAACAAGTAACCCGCTCTCGCTTCGCGCTTCAGTTACCTTACACGCGTAGTTCCCGTTCCCGCGGGCATACCGGGATAAAATATAGCCTATGTTACTCACTGATATTATAGCTTCCCATTGCTGAAAGAATTTTTGAAATCGGTTCGGTGGTTTAAGCATGAAAGCGTAACAAACAAACAAATTAACAAATGAATTTACTTTCGCTTTTATAATATTAGTAAGGATGTGTTTTGAAAAATAAAAAGAAATATATCCAAATTCGTAGGGTAAATAAAATTTAAAATTGACAACATGGAAGTTCCTTTATGGGGCTTATATGTACATAATAAATTATTTGATTGGTAGCAAACAAAAGATATTTACCGACAGGTGTGTCAGGTCCTTCTTTTAATCTGACAACGATTTCTGACTGTCCATCTATGAGGAATCTTGGCGGTCTGTTCGCGACGACTACTTCTAAAATTGTTAGCAGCAAACATAGTCCTCTGATGTATTTGTACTGTACCAGTTTTAACCGGGTTCGTGAAAGAATCACCCTCGCATGCATTGTATGCAATCATCTGACACATCTGGCCTTATTGCTCGCTGGTGGTGAGACCATTTTCTCACTTCGCACGGTTTCACCGTGGGACTAGTGGTGCTAGAGGTGAAAGTGTCACCTCGCGGGCTGCGATTGAGCTGTTCTACGTGACTTCACGTCCACCTGCAATGAAACGAGAGACACTTTATTATTTAATGAAAGGTGACAGGTTTAATTTCAATGAAAGTGTGAGATGCGTTGTTCGTTATGACAACTTATTTTTGTAAATAGGCTTGAATTAATAACGAACTGATTCAGTCGCAGATTAATTTTTAATGATCAGAATGGACTGCATTCTTGCTATTAAGTTATTAGCTGTGTTTGCAAGAAATATCACAACATTTATGTTAATAACCAGTTGCCATACTAAGTCTGGTATGGCTATTACGTTCCTATTCCAAAGCAAAGCCGCGTTCAACAGTAAGCATTCTTTGTAACATAGAGAAGAACTCATATAAAAAAACTAGAGCACTTTATTGCTGGGGTAGATTAGAAAAAATATTTCTTAGAAAAGACGAGACGTGTTACGGACATGTGATGAGACGGGTTGAAAGTATTATTGTGAGGTAAGTTTTAAATATGAAAATTGCAGGCTACCCCTAAGCTAAAAGAAGATCCAAGAAAAGATGGATGGTTTGACTGAAGAATAACATGGATAGAAAGAGAATATACGCATAAATGACATCTGATAGGTGCTGTGGAAGAAAAGCCAGAAAAGGACATATTGTCTCGATCTCAAGTAATTGGAGTAAGAGCATGTCGGTGAGGATGATAATATTTTTTTTTAGAAATGATATTGTGATCTTGTGTAAAATTCAATAATAAATGAATTAATGGATGAGTCTTTCATATATAATTGCTGGGAACCGATCCCAAGATATGATTTCTTTTGCAGCAATGTGCGATGCTCCCTTGTGTCAGTGGGTTATCTTATAATGTATCTCGGTAAGGGAACTAGCGCGTGGCGACGCTGAGCATTTGTTAACTGCCCGTAACTCATTGTCTTCAAACGTCTAAGTAGTCTTGGCACATAATCTTGCCTAACTAATGAGAAACATCTACTTAGGGAGCAATCATTTTAGTTTGATGCTGATGATAGTGAAGGTGAGATATTTATTGTTTTTTTTTTGTGTGGGCTCGGAGTGACGGTAATTTAACATTGTAAGATTTCTTGTTAGTGATTTTTTTATATAATAATAATAATGATTTTTTTAACAGGCCTGGTCGGGACATACTTCGAAACGAACTCCAAAATGTGCGGGGCGTCGGAAGGAAAGGTGTCCAGCCCCCATAGCCTTGCATTGTTACTCTCTGTTGCTATTTTATATCTTTTTATGTCAAAACCCTTGAGTAACTGTCCCGTTACTTTTTGTAAATATGAAATTAAAGCCTAAAAATTCAAACCATGAAAAGTTTTGCAGTAATAGATAAAACTATGAAACTATGGACTTAAAATCTAAAAAAAAAATAAACAAGAACACGTACCTATCAGTATAACAAATTATCATTTAGGTATGGTGTTTGCGTGACATTTTCACGGCTCGGGACAACGAGACAACGGGTTGTATAATCATGTTAGGTTTGACCACTGTCTACGCGGCGGATTACTCTTTTGGCTATCGTCCCCTGTTGAAGCAGCAACAAAATTTTCAAAATGTTGCCCGGAATCGTAATAGGTATTAATGACAACAACGGGTATGAGAGGGTAAGTACCGATTTATGGATCCCTATATAAATAAGAAAACAAGGAAAGAAAATCACGAAATAAAATCCCTTCCTATACCAACACGTTTCATTAGCGTGGTATAGTAGGTGGAATTTCCCGCATCTTGTGGAGGAGGCTCGAGCCCAGGAGTTGGCCGTAGGACGTAGCTGAAATTAAATTATAATAAAAATATTCTTGTTGATGAAGAAGCTCTCCTTCCATCTGTATTTAAAATAAATAAAATTTTGTACTGACGGCATACGGTCTAAAGGAACGTACGTGTTTTATCTTCAAAGGCGGAGGTAGCACTAGAAGGAGGGGGGAGTTTATTAATGGTAGGTTATAGTCACAAGTTGAGCTAAAGCTCTTATTTCCTTCTAGTTTGCTAAAGAATTTGCTTAATGGAAACTAGTTGGGAGGGAGGCGTCTTGGTGTATACTACCAGGGATCACTTGAGGGAAAATTGGAAAAAAGGGATCACAATACACGTACTGTAGTAGTTATACTAAAATACGTGTTTTCAAATGTTATTAAGTATGTAATAAACATTTTTATAAGAACATCTATTACAAAAAACTTTCGTTATAACAATATTAGTACTAAAAAAAAGGTAATTGCGTAACGCAAAAATTTGTTAAACATAATTATATTTCTCTCATTGTAGTGCAACATATTGTGTGAATTTTTAACCATCAAAATAATGTGTGATTATTACTGAAGATGTTACAACATGCTATTATAATAGACGGACTAATAAAGGGGGGATGTTCACATGGATCACGTTTACGAAACAATTATGTAAAAATACAATTAAAATTGACCTCGCGACCCGCGCCGGATGGTGAAGTGTCGTTGACGTATTTTGGCAGTATAACCAGCCTGTCAATCCAGTAAACTGAAACAATAGATTCAGTAAGCGCGACGGGTACGAAGGCCAATGGTTATTGTTTGCGAACTATACTGTACTATCGGGGACTGACCTTTGCAGACACATCATTGCGATTGATGAACTTTTAGTGCAGTTTGGTCGTCAGTTTAATTTAAAATGGCTATTGTCTTTTATGATATTTGCACGATTTAATTATATCGTTTGGAACTAGAAACTTGTTTAAAATCATATAATCGTTATTTGGCATTTATTCGGGGACTGAATGGTTTGTATAAGATCATAACTTATCTAATCTTTATGTATATATATTTCTTGTGTATGTCACTGAACTCCTAAACGGCTGGACCGATGTTGATGAAATTTTTTGTTTGTGTTCAAGCCACCGGGGTGGTGAACTGTATTCTTATTCCGTCACCACAAGAAAAGATAATATGTATAAAAGACATGACAATATTACAAACTTGGAACACTAATTTGTGGATAGCAAAAAGAGTTTGTCCTGCTAGGGAATCGAGCCCACGACATTGACATTGTATCTTAACTACTACACCATCTATACAATCTTCAGTGGTTTCTTTGTAATGTGCAGTTCGTCCGTAGGCTACTTTGCTCTTTAAGGGTAAATGGTTTTTTTTTATCCTATAAGTATACCTATAGGATAAAAATAAACATTCACAGTGGGAGCTAGAAGCATTTACAGTAATCAAAAATAAATAACTTTAATAGGTATAAATAAAATTACTGAATCAAACAATCTATTCGCTATCTGACCTCTAAATATTAGTATCTAACAAGAAAGTTGAATTATCGGTTGGTATTCAATTTGTTCATTCATGATTCCTGTCTTCGAAGCGTGACGATTTAAGTGAGAAGTAGTTAAGTACTACACGAAAAGGAGTACAGAGAAAGCCTCCATACCCTGCTACACACGGTCTTTAAAAATGAACACCACGGAAAGTGTTTATTGAATATTGGTATCTTGTAACGAAAGTGTTAAAGTTTTAAATTAGTAAACATTTTTTGTGTGCTGACGTAATAAGAACAGAATTAATCACCCCTGTCTTGCTTGTGGATATCGTAAAAGACGACTAAGGGGTATAATACGCATGTAACATCTATGTAAGAGAGAGAAAACTCGAAACAAACCCCTATCTGACCAGTATGGTAAAGTCAATTTTCCTCCTATTGCGAAGGAGGTTCTAGCCCAGCAGTGGGACGTATATTAATCGAGATAAAACATTTTAAACGCTAAAATTTTTAATGGTAATGGATTAAGAATAGAAGTAATATATTACTATCCACATACAATTTGCTTATGGGATCCTTGACCTGGAAGAAAATAAAAATTATTTGCCTATAATTCGTCGTTCCCTCAAAAAAAGTGCCTGTATTTAAAAAAAAAATCCAAGTTGCACTTAGGAAATAACGCTTGTATTGCGGGGGTCATTCCTAATTATGCAACTAATGGAAACAAATTACATCCAGAATCAGAACATCGATTGATGGATCGCACATAGTATTGTCCAGAATGGGAAAGAATGGGAATTTAAACCTTGACACTTGGCATGGTTGTTCGGTATCTTAGCCACTAAGCTATCTGTATAGTTATTTGTAACGGGATTTCTGTATTAACTCTTTATTCGCCCAACTGCGAATTTGGGTAAAACATAAAAAAGGTAAAACGGGCTTCGTAGGTGTAAAGTTTAGTATATATAATGTTTGTACAGTGTAAATACAGAGTTCATTAAGTATATAGTGGCAAGGTGGTGAACACCCGCTTATACTTACTCCAACACCACAGGTAAATAAAACATCCTTACTAATATTATAAATGAGGAGATCCGCCGCCGGCGACTGGGGCGGCGTAGGCGCAACTATCTGCGCCTCATGCCGCCCTAGCCGAGGCCGCGGGTGACGTGACCGGGGATTAGTCCGTCACCCGCCGAGAGGCCGACTGCGTGAGGAAAGACCGACGTCCTCCCCGAGGGGGGGACGTCGGTCGATGGGAGGGTACCCCGCGTAGGGGGTATTCCGTCGGGCCGACCACTGACGACAAGTAAACCTGCTCCGGTGGTCGGCCCAATGACGAAGGTGAGGTGGTTTTCGGGTGGGTTGCGGGAGTTGCGTGCTTAAAAAATAAAAAAAACAACAAATAAAAAAAAAACTAATATAAATGCGAAAGTTTGTTTGTTACGTTTAAACTACTGAACCGATTTCAAAAATTCTTTCACTAATGGAAAGCTATAACTTCAAAGATTAACATAGGCTATATTTTATTCTGGTATTCCCACGGGAACGGATACTAAGGCGATTGAAACCGAAGCGAAGAGAGGGCAGGTTGGCACGGCAAATATAAATAAACAAAACTCTCCAAAGGCCAATTCTTTGTGCGATCCACAGTTACTGTTTAGAATTTGTTTGACTGTTTGCAATTTGTCTCCATTAATTTATGTTTGTGAAGACCGCCGGATACAAGGATTTATTTCTTGTATACATAAATATTTCCAAGGATACATAGATATAGTAACACCCGCTTATTCATCATTCCGTTTAATACGCCAAACTTCGCCCCCTAGTCCATTAAAATGTTACATTTTTTGGGCTTAGCGTGCGACAAACGCACGCTAAGCCCAAAAAATGTAGGTAACATTGTAAAATGTAACACAACAACAGAGGATGCAATTTTATTGTTTAGATATTTTATAGATATAACCCCCCCTAGGTTAGTGTGAAGTTAAATCCAAGTTCGTGGGGTCGCAACCCTTGTCCCACGGCTGCCACCTTGGAAAAAGAGGTTCAAATGCTTGTTACGGTTTATCTGCCTAACTATAGGTCTCACAAAAAATACCTAACAGTATTTGTTGCAAATAAAAGTATCTACAACTTTTATTCAATAACTTTTAGCCGTAGAATCATAAACAAAAAAGTTATAAGTTAAAATTCATAAAAATTTGAGAGAAAAAATCTATTTGTCGTTTATATTTTTTTCGTTTATAACTTTTTTATTTATGATTCTATGACCAAAAGTCTCTGCATAAAAGTTGTAGATAATTTTATTTGCAACAAAAAATGTGAAGCATTTTTTTTTGTGAGACTATAGTATAGTAGACTATACTATAGTTTGGCAGATCAACCGTAAAAACCATTTGAATCTTTTTCCAAGATAACGGCCGTGGGACAAGGGTTACCATCCCACAAACTTGGATTTAACTTTCCACTAACCCCCTATGCGTATCTAAAGAATAAAATTGCGTCCCCCACGCAACCCCAAATGTAACTTTTTAATGGATTACTCAGCCAAGTCAGATAACAAAGTCCACCAGTATTTAATTTACGTGAACAGTATCCAGTTAATCTATGTGTTCTGTCATGCACTATGTATACAATTATCAATCATTTGCTTGTTACAAAATGACTACAATTGCATTTCGCTAGTGACAATCACTAAGACAAATCAATTAAAATTCAATCAATTGAAGACCTAATTGAAATAGTGGATAACACATAAAAAAGAGGCCGTAATTATGAAGCCGAAAATTCTTCAATTTCGGTTTTATCACACGCCCAGTCATTATGAGTAGTTAATGATTTAAGAGGCTTCTTTGAGTCAAAGCGGAGATGCACTGCATAAATTATATTATGTTGAAAATGTTTTAATCGTTAATGCAACAAAATTTTAATATCAAACCAAAGTAAGTGATTATTTTAACGTTTCTGATTGATACTTTTCTAACAACTTTTTATAAATATACACTCGCGTGCAAGTAAATCGACTCAAGCGTCACGTGCGCATAAAAAGTGATTTATCTTAACAATGACTCATTTTACCTCTTTATAATGTTTTATATATTTAAAGCCTAGGAATTGGGCTTTAAAATGGTTGTTTCATTTATACACAATAACCTCATACTGTGAAATTGTATGAATTTTCAATATTTTTTACAATATCATTGACATACACCTTTTTTACTAAACTACTGAATCGATTTTCATGCAACTTACACCATTTTAAAGCCCAATTCCTAGGCTTTAAATATATAAAACATTATAAAGAGGTAAAATGAGTCATTGTTAAGATAAATCACTTTTTATGCGCACTTGACGCTTGAGTCGATTTACTCGCACGCGAGTGTATAACTTAATGCGATATTCGAAATTAGAACATATATATTGGTATTATGTTTTATTTACTCTATTCTTCTTATTATGCTTTTACCTTTTAAGACCCGTTTTAGTTTGACGTTAGGTCCCTGTGAAATTATATTAAGCAGGTTAACCAGTCATGAAACTATTGCGGAAACTTTTTGCAATATAAGTAAGATGGAGTAGGTACATATTACATCGACCTAGAGCCGGATAATGATACAAATATATATATATATACATACATTTAACGTCGTCAAATTCATCACATACTTATGAGAGTGAGGACTTGTTTCATAAATTATTGGAGCGCAATAATGGTCTAATATACACTGCATTCTGATTTCATTTTCTTAGTGTTAAGATAGGTTTATAAATGCTTTCTTGTACAATAAGCGCTAACTTCCTCTTCGTCTCAGCTCATATATGTCAAACTGCTGGGCTCGAACCTCCTCCCTAATAGAAGGGTAAATGACCTAGTAAACCATGCTGGTTAGACATGTAGGTATAGGGTTTTATTTCGAGTTTTCCTTCTCTTGCACATATATTATATGTATATTATATCCCTTAGTCGTCTTTTACGACATCCCCGGGTCAGATAGGGAGTGGTGAATTGTATTCTTACTCCGTCACTACACGGTCCGTCAACTTACTCTTAGTCCATATATATATATACTCTTGTGTTTTGTCATCGTCTCAGTTCATACTCGCCCCACTACTGAGCTCGAGCATCTTTCACAATGGGAGGGAAATGGACCTATTATACCATGCAGGTCCGAAATATTGGTATGGGATCGTATTTTTAGTTTTCTTCTCGTATATATGTATATGTTATTAGCACATTATAATCTCTTAGTCGTCTTTTACGACATTCACGGGCAAGATAATGGTGAATTGTATTCTTAGTCCGTCACCACACAAAAAATGGTTTATCATAAGCATGGGAAAATGGGATGGGATAAAATCTATCCTTATTTCATCATCACGTGGAAGGCGACGATTATCTGAGATATATATATATACTTCAGTTTAAATCATAAAATCATTAAAGAAGTAAAAATAATGTTTCAGTTTCTTTTGCATGTAGATACTAGAAATTAAAGTAGATACTAGTTATTATTGCGTAGCGGCTACGAATTTTACCAATCCTTACATTGCTCGTGGATATCGTAAAAGTTGAACTAACGACTAAGCTCAACACAGACCTAGGCGAAATCCTTCTGATACAGTCTGGTCAACAATAACCTTCTTAAGGACCGTTAACGTTAGACAGTAGGATATACCGCGTTCTGCGAGACAACGGCCTCGCAGCGGAGCGGGTCCGGGAGGAATTCCTCTACCTCTCCGCTGCCAGCGGGTTGGGCAGCCTAGCCGAGGCCGGGGACGGCCCGGGGATTAGTCCACCATCCGCAGAGAGGCAGACCGCGTGAGGGTGATGCTCCGGCAACACTGTCTTGTTCCCAGGGCGTGAAATGGGACGATACCCGAAAGGCTAACCCATCGAGCAGGCCACGGAGGTCAAGGAATCGATACCAGTGGTCGGCCCAATGACGTTGGGGAGGGAATACGGTAGGGTATGGGGGCGGATTGGACGGGGTGTATCCGGACCATAGCCTACCGAAAAAAAAGACAGGCCGGTTATAAAGTTATTAGTAAAAGTTTTGCAATATGTACGATGGGAGATGAGTATATATTGTGTCGAATCCAAATAATAGGCATTTTTTTTTGGGGTGGGTACAAATAAAACTGGTCAAGTTCCCAACTGAGCTATCGTAACTCATTAATAATGGGAATAAGAGCAAGATGATGATGATAATATTCTTTCCTTTTTCTAGAAACAGCGCCGCATACTATTAAATATCCTTTTTTCACAATGCAAATGACTTTACAATTTATTTAGTTGTAAAAATCATTGCATTTTTTTAGTCGCAAAAGAATCGGTGCATGGCAAAAAATGTCTTATATGGGATTCAACACAGAACACTCGGTGTGGGAGCTCGGTACTAAAACTATAATGCCAGTATGATTGCACTTCGATGCTTCTCGATCGCAGATATCGTAATAATATTAAGACGCTGTTTGTGGTTTTTGTGGGATTAATATCTTGTTTCTTTCTCACAGTTTATTTTGTATAGTGTTCGCCTTAATCCTTGTTAGCAGAATTTAAAAAAGGAGTAATTATTAATTCATTTGTATTTTTTTAGTATTTACACAAAATTCTGACGGCCGCGTTGGCACCTGGTGATTGCCAGTTTAATGTTATGGCATAGTGCATCAAAGTTCTATACAAATACTAATGAGCAAGTTTATGGCAGTATACATTGTGGAATTTCAGATTTTAAGTTTCCTATAAGCCCTTGGGGGTAAAATTTAATATAATTTTTATCTGATACAGTACTCGAATTCTGGGCATCACCGTCAGCAGTATTCGATCCCCTGGTGATATTTTTGCAAGTTTTTACATTGTATTCTTCATTCAGCATTACCTACGCGGGAAACAAGGTATATACTATATCCGCGCTATTGCCATAAACAAGTATTCAATTTCAATCGCAAAGGGCACCAGTTAGTACTGTGTAAAATACTTTGGGATGAATGGGGAATAGTAAAATATCTAATCAACTTCAAAATTATATGGATATACAGTGATTACGCATAGATAATAAAATTGAAATAAATTATAGTTGTTAAAAGACCTTGTCAAATTTTAAATGTTATTTTAAACAATAAAACTTTATGTTTCTTGTGAAATACGTTGTTTATAGATATTTAAAGTGTTATTACGGTGAAGTTCTATAGTTGTATACGCGTCGATTTCACAATTTCATTGATTTTTATGTTATTTCTTCAGTTCATATACGTCCCAGAGTTGTTTCTTCTCCAGATAACGAAGTCTTACCTGCGCCTGATGCCACTCTAACCGAGGCCGCGGGTAACTGCACCAGAGAATAATCCGTCACCCACAGAGAGGCTGACCGCGTAAGGGTCGACATCCCTGGAGGGGCGTCAGGGAGGGAGGGTGATGGCGAAGGGTAGGGAATACGGTGGGTTATGGGGCCGCGCTTCGACCTTTCGTCACCTTGGACGGACGGGACGGCGTGTACGTTAACCATAGCTCATCCACAAAATGAAGTCATTACGACGTTACGCTGGCTACATGGGTATATAGTTACATTTCCTCTTAACAGATTTTTAAGATACACATCCGAAAATATCTGACGTGTCTCTAGAGTAAAATACAATTTACCATCCCTTATCTTGCCCGTGGGCGTTGTAATAGATTATTATGGGATATAATATGCATGTAACATATATGCAAGAGGAGGAAAACTCGAAATAAAACCTTATACCAAGCCATCTGACCAGTGGTGTAGCTGGACAATATCGCTCCTATTGTGGATGCTATGCTCTGTGCAGTCAAGATTTGACTATACCTTGAGAACATGATTGTAAGTACTATTCACATCTATAGTGATTAAATTCATAAATTTGAATTTAAGATAATATTTTTTTTAATATTTTTAATATTTTTTAAAGGACAATATATGTAAAACAAAGGACAATAATAGAACGTTAAGATTTATCTCAGCTTCCTATGAACAATAAGCGATGTTGCCATGTTAATCTTTTATTATGGTTTTATTTGCGCCTCATAAAATTTATTTATGTAGGGTTCGGTACTTTGCGTGCTTGCCTAAAATTATGATATCGTGTTCCACGACAGTTACAGAATGCTACATGTATAACATGGTCATAGCTATCATCAGATTCTTTTCTTATAAAGAATTAGAAAATCTATGGCTTGTTTCCAATGTACTTGCGTATGGTCAGCTTGCGCTGTTGATGAAATGCTAGTGATAAGTCTGTCTGTGGATTTTCTGTTTAATACCAAAGATAATTAAGAATACGTCATTAAGAAATAGATTGCTATTTATTTCTTTCCCTATAGACCTCATATCAACAAAGCAAACATAGTTTATTATATACACAATTACAAAATAACTCAACAAGATGGCCTGTCAAATTATTTAAAGATTTTGTAAGGAGATAATATAAGATTTGATTGAATATATCCTTGTATCCGAATGGATTTCATAATGGAATTGATACGTGAAAGGGTAAGGCATCGCTCAGACTATCGATGTCACGGAATCGATACCGATAGTCACTTCAATTAGCGATTAAGAGTTTTCCCTTTTGTCGTCCCGGACAGTTCAGGCATTTCGGAACATACCCTGTCAAAAAATATACAATTATACCCAAACTCTGAACATCATTAGTGGATCGATTCGCAACCTTGATAAACGTGATATGATTTCAGTACTTAGGCTTTAGTAGTATATCTAACCATTTATGTTGTTATAGGTGAGTTATTGTTAAACAACAGATTTTATTTTAACGTACATTTACATCAATTTACGTGTGTCCTTTCTCGTGAGTTACTATACTCACGAAATGTACACAAATATGAAGGGATGTAACCAGATAATATGCAGGGAAACAACGAAAAGAACAATATAGGTATATACTTGAAATGAATGACTTTTTTTTATTGCAAGCGGTGGCAAACGAGCAAACAGTACACCTGATGGTACCTATGACATTTACAGGGTCGCTGCCTACCGCTAAGAAAGTCAAGGGAGTGTGAATGCGTGCATTAAGGCTCGGTGATACCAAAGGCCCACCAAACACACAAACACCCTCAGAAAGCTGGGCTTCCGGCTCTCTCGCTCACCGAACGAAGCGCAGTAACAAATTGCTACTACTCAGACGTCGATTTTCTGCGAGAGTGTGGTACTACCCCGGACGGACCGGCCCGCGGCTGCAGACAGATAACTGTCAACAGTGTGATCCTACCACTACACCAAATTGATTGACCAACATGGTATAGTAGTTAAATTTTACTTTTATTTCGGCGTATATGGGTTGAAGAAGAGAAGAAAAAGAATCGAAAGTAAAAGTTCGTGTTAACCACCTGGTGTATTGTAATTAAAACTATTTTACGGATTTTAAGGCGTTAATATTAAATTTTTGCTTGCCCGACGTTTCAAACACTACAGCGTTCATAGTTACGGGCGGACTGTCAATGCGACAGCGACCACCCTTGATACAAATGCAATAAAATCCGTAAAATAGTTTTGTTTACAATGTGTAATGCTCGCGTAAACATCAGAAATCATTACCTCGTATATTTAACAAAATTCTTCCTCTTTATTAAGTGAGCGATATTCAGCCTATACCTATAAAGTTTAAAATTAACGTACACAGTGTCAGCAATATACAGTCTGTATCAAATTTAAAATTATCGTATGTATAATAATAATGGAAACAAATTAAATAGATCCGGCGAAGATAAAAAGCAGGTGAACTGCTTTTTATATAACGCGAAAGCATCTGGGCATCTCGGCAGTCGTTAATTATAGGGCAATTCCTTCCTTATTCAGATTGCTAAAGATTTTTGTTCTATTTACCGTTAAACGCAAAGTAATCGTTGCACGCGTAGTTAAAATTGTCAGTCATGCAAATATTTTTGTATAGAGGAAATTTGAATGATTCATGTGCCAAATTATCTTAAATGACAGCGGAAAATTAGATTAAACTATTTTAATTATCTATGTTAGGTACTATCTCAAAGTTGAAGACTGCTGAAATGTGTTAACCTCAAAAACTAGCAGTATAAAAACAATTTGAATTTGGATTTATTGAAATAAATAGATATGATTGAGTTGACAATATTCATGCCATTTATTAAAACTACGTTTATGGAAGATCGCATGAAAAAATAATGCTTGAGATTGGAAAACTGTTAAATGGTTCGTACTTAGATGCATCGCTTCGATTATTTTTTTTTGTATGACTATAGCAGATGACTATGACAACCTTACCCGGACTATTGGTTGAGCGCTGAAAGCCCTCAAACCGATAATGTTATGAATTCGACTAATAACAGAAACGTAGTTGTAAATATAAATATACCCAGTAAATCACAGGACACTTACTGCGGACAGATTATCTAGATCTACCGAATGACTAATGGTAAATTGAGCACGTGTTAAATTACGGTTGCTGTAATTTGTGGATAAAATTGAGAGCTAAATAACCGTGTCTTTCTGACATTAATGATTACTTAAAAATAAATTATTCTTATACATTCAGTTCAAATAATATAGGTACACAGAAATAATTGTAGAATAAAAAAGCTATGGAACTTATTTTAATGATTAGGCAATCCGTATTTCCATTTTGTTTCGTCGTAAATTTATTTTGACGAATACCAGAAATACTTTGAGAGTAGGAGGGCTAACAGGCGCTTTTAGTGGCAGGGAATGGTGATGCACGCCCCGTCCGTTTCGTCCAGGGCGACGGTAGGGGGCGGGAAATGGGCCTAGCTCCTCGGGTACCTCGTACCTCTTTCAAGCGCTATGTGGGCGGGCACTGGTACCCGACCTTGTTACCAGACCTTGTTACCAGTGGCCTGTCCAGGCGGATACTTTTAAGTAACGTCTCGAGTCGACATCCTGGATCGTCGCTCTCACGCGATCGGCCTCCTTTGGGAGATCGGACTCGGAGGGCTACCAGGCAGTCATGACTTTTTTATATTATGTCACCGTTTCTGGACTTTGAGATGTCAAACGAACTTCTATACGATTGATATTTCCAAGTCCAGAGGCATTGAAGTGCATTGATCGGCCGTCTGCCTGACGTCAACCTTCCTATGTAATTGTTGAACAGGGGGCATTAAATGGAGCCCAAGTCTATGTAAAGCTCTTAGTTGATACCCAGAAGTCTTTTATAATACCTAGGAGCAATGTTTGGTAACTAGATGGCCGCCGGAGATTCTTCGCACCCTCTACTCCACCACTACCAGGCCCGCCACCAAAATGAGCCCGTTGGAATAATTATACAATACATTTTTATTTATCTTTTTCAGCCCATATACATATCGAGCCCAACAGTGGGACATCCCACTGTTGGGCTCGAGCCTCCTCCCCAATAGGAGGGAAATTGACTTTACTATACTATGCTTATCAAACAGGTTGGTATAGGGTTTTATTTCGAGTGTTCCTTCTGTTATGGAATACATTATTATTGTTATATTATTTAGATTATGAAGTAATGTCATCATCGTCATCATCGCAGCCCACATACGTCCTACTATTGGGCTCGGGCCTCCTCCACAATGGGAGTGAACTTGACCTACTATACCATGGTGGTCAGACATGTTGGTATAGGGTTTCATATCGAGTTTTCCTTCTCTTGCACAGATGTTATGCGCCTATTATATCCCATAGTCGTCTTGTACGACATCCACGGGTAAGATAGGGAATGGTGATTTGTATTCTTACTTCGTCACCACACGAAGTAATGTAAATGTTGGTAATAGCCCCATCACACAGTACATCTAGTTTAACTATAACATAAACAAATGCAAAACAAAATTATGAGACAAAGTGAAACTTCAACTACATTAGCTAGAGACAAGAGAATATTTGAGACGTAAAATATTACTAGGAAAAGTCTGAAGTTGAATGCTATATGTTATTCAGTGAACAATAGGCAGTATATTAAGCTCAGTGCATAATGTAATAGTTGTAATGAACGATTCACTTGCGTGATGTAATGGCTATCAAATCTTTATTATAACAATGTAATTTTAGCATAAATAAATAACATTTGAAAGTTGTTACAAATAAGAGATTGGCAGCTTGATTAAGTATAATCTTATTCTTTCTTTCTGTTTACTTAACCATTTGCACAACGATATACAGGCAATAAATTCAAATAAGGCGCGAATATAAATTTGTGAAGTACCCACAAGATCGGTGCACAATTATTAAGAAATATTAATTTTCCGTATGGTGACGGTTTAAGAATACAATTCACCACTCCCTATCATGCCCGTGGATGTCGTAAAAGACGACTAAGGGATATAATATGCACATAACATCTGTGCAAGAGAAGGAAAACTTGAAATGAAACCCTATACCAACGTGTCTGACCAGCACGGTATAATAGGTTAAACTCCCTCCTATTGTGGAGAAGATCCGAGCCCAACAGTGGGACTTATGTGGACTGCGATGATGATGATGATGAATTTTATGTACCTTCACGGGCTCTCTGTAATCAATCATTGAACGAATAACCTCATTTTTATATTGTCGTAAGCAATTATTTAATTTCCAAACCTAATATTCTCCAACATTTTCAAATATTTGTTCATTCATTCCAGCTTATACACGTCCCACTGCTAGTATCAAATCCAGAATAATTACCTACTATATCACGCTGGTCGGACGTGTTGGTATAGGGTTTCATTACGAGTTTTCTTTCTTATTTATTTATTTTTATTTATTAATCTTCATGCAACGAGTACAATGGGGGACTTAATGCCAGAGGCATTCTCTACCAGTCAACCATAGGTGATGCAGAGATTAAAAAAAGGTAGGTGCATGTTCCGAGATAGTTATCTTGTTATAATATATAAAATAGTCATCATATGCATACATGTAATGAATATTAAATCACTTAGTTGTCTTTTACGAAACCCACGGGCAAGAAAGGGGGTGGAGGATTGTATTCGTACCGCATCACCACAAGGCAGCCGGTATAGAATAAATAAAAAACATTATAATCTTGCTTATGTACTTTAGTTTTTAATAGTGAAGTACTACGTTAATATTTCTATTAGTTTGTATTTATTCGGTACAGGTGAGTGGCTCAGGTGCATAGAGCGTGACGGCGCGTCCAACCGTGCCACCCCCAGGAATCAAACCCGACACACCACCGCATCCGGTGTTCGTTACTCACCGATAGTTTTTGCGATATCAATATAAAACACGATTTCGGGACCCTCGTTGGTTCAAAATTTATTTAAAAATATTTATTAAATATAGAACTTAAAAACGTTTTTTTTTTTATCTAAATTACCTATAAATGTCATAAATATAGTTTTTAAGTAACTCATTATTCGTGTGGTGACGGAGTAAGAATACAATTCACAACGCCTTCTCTTGCCCGTGGGTATCGTAAAAGCCGACTAAGGGATTAAATATACATATAACATCTTTACAGGAGAAGGAAAACTCGAAATAAAACCCTATAGCAACCCGTCTAATCGTCTAAGTAGTAAATATAATTATACAATTTAATTGTCAACCAGTGTGATACATGTTGCAGATTAACGTATATTTTTCTTTATGAATATTAATAAATGAATAAAAAGAAAAATAAAACTTGATCATAAATTGAAAAAAATAGCCCACAACTTCCTTAGAGTAGTAGCTTGATGAATGCATAGCTAACTGTAATTTTCTTGTAGATGCGCAAGACTTAAAGGATGCGAGCAAAGCTTGTTTAACACGATGATATAGTTTTATTAAAGTATACATTAAAGAGAAGGGATTATGTCAACCCGTCTGATAAGATTATCAAACACAAGTAGTAATTTATTATTTTAATAATTTTAAGTTTCTATTAACAATGACGGTTTTTTGTTAATTATACAAATCAGACTTATAGATTTACTGGTTTTGTATCAAAACATTATTCTAACTTGCTTTAGAGATAAAAAGAGTAAACGTATTTTTCTCAAACCCCAGTTGGGTCATTTGTTATTTAGTTTAACGCCGACTGACTTAATTGGCAATGATTAAGCGAAACTCTTGTCTTCTTTATGTTTTGTTCTTTGCCTAAATCCCATACTTTCGATTTCAGCATCATTATGCAATGTTCAATGTTCTCTGTGTAATTTCGTTACCTTTTTTATTTGATAGTTCACGGTGTTTTTAGTAACACCGTTATTTATTGATCTATTTTCTTTATTTTCTTTCGCTTCTATTCTATTTATATGATTTTCATAACTTACCAATATTATAATGCCTATTATATAAAAAAATAACAAGTGATTCTATAAGACTAGTGGTCATCCACTAGCAAATTTTAATAATTTGACACTTTGAAATACTTTTCTGAAATGTAGTAAATTAGTGTATAATATTTCGCTGCGATTTTTATATCCCTAGTCATGTTCAGCTGGTATTTCTAATCCAACCTGTTTCTTTCTTACTACCGCAATTCAAATTGATAACAATCTGTCCGATTAAATTAGACCTACTAAAATTAGAGATTCGGTTATTGTAGTCCGCTCATCTGGCGAAGAGAGTGTATTAAAAGTATGGCTTCTTACGCTGCTCGTCGTTCTGGACGCTTTGGGTGAGACGCAGGAGGACATTAAATTCGATATTAGAGTATTCGATGGCACGACTCCATATATTTCACTGTCATAATACCTATTCACGACAGCCAGGATCGACCACTTAACGATATCTTGTGAAACAATCTTTATAATAAACAATCAACAAGCCAATCTTTCTGAGGGTGTTTACGTGTGGAGAGTTTTGATGGTGCCCTTGGTATCACCGAGACTCAATGCACTCATTCACACTCCCTTCACTTTCTTCACGGTAAACAGCGGCCTTGTAAAGGTCCATGAGCGACAGCAACACTTACCATCAGGTGTACTGTTTGCTCGTTTGCCACCGTTTGCAATAAATAAAAAAATAAATAAAAGAAACAGTAGATTCTTTAAAAAAAATTAAATTACTAATATTTACAAAGATATTATGAATACTGTAAATTTTTTTGCAAATACTTTTTATTTTTTTTAACTTTATTTTACTATTTTAACTGCATTCGAAAAAAAGTGAACAATAGAAAAATTGAGTTATGTGTTTGGCCAAGTCGTAATTAAAGAAATATTAACGTATTTTTTTGGTATGTCATGGTTTGTTTATTGTAATACTGCATGTAATTATTTATTTTATTATATTTTTATATTAAAGTATTTGACATTGACACATATCAAGTATAGACGTAAAAAATAATGTTAAATTTATTATCTTTTTACAATAAAAATGAAACGTTCTGCACCTTAAATACTTCTTGTATATGATTCTTCTGTATTTGTGCACGTGACAGAACTCCTAAATAACAGGCCCGATTTTTTTAATTTTTGTGTGTATTCAATAGGGTTCAAAACTGATTTAGATTGACAATTAGACATAGTAGCACTGCGATCGATTTAAAGAAATGTTATTTTATTCTTTTAGAGTTATGCAGAACAGCATCTGTTGGGTCAGCTAGTGTAATATAACAAAAAACGAAATAATATAAACTCGGTATTTCTGTTCTATGCACCTGATATTAATAATCTTATTTTACTTGGTCAATCAATATCACATAATGAACAATGAACATAAGTGTCAAAAACAAGATTTTTCGAGTGATTTCTTAAGATCGCCCATGCAGTGATGGAGTAGGAATTCAATTTACCATCTCTTTTTTGTCTCTAGATGTGAAAGACGACTTAGGGATGCAAATAACATCTAAGCAAGGGAAAGAAAATTGACATAAAACGTTATGCCAATTCGTCTGACCAGCGCGGTATAGTGGCTCAATATCCTTTTTATTGAGGAGGCCCAAGTCTAACAGTGGGACTTAGGAGAGTTGATACGATGTTAAGATTACGATAGTGAATATTGTTTACCTTTTTATACGTTACATAATTCGTTCGTAACTTGTAGCAATGTTATTTTTATTTATCGTATGAAATACTGATTACGATAATTCGGTAGGGGATGAAGCAGACAGAGCATCAATTTAAATTATCGTAACCATCATCATACCACGCCAGTGAGGCGGGTTGGTATTGGGTTTATATCAAGTTTTTCTTTTCTTGCAACGCTGTTTTCTACATATCATATCCCTTGTCTTTTACGACACCCACGTATAAGGGAGGGGGTGTTGACTTGTATTTTTGCTCCGTCACCACACGGAAAGCTATCGTATAGTGATATTTCGGAATTGTTGGTGATACATAATGCTAATTTTCGTGCAAGTTCAAACTGTGAAAGTTGTTGCATCTCTACACAAAAATCCCCACAGACTTGCCATTTTACATTCTAACATTGCTTTGTAGGCATTTACAGGATATCGCGACGTGACGTAGTTAGCAAGTTTCTGCAAAAATGACATAGATTTGTTATCTACAAATAATATCGTTACTCAACAGAAAGTGTCCAATCAGGTTTTACTTTTATTTGGCATGGTTTGTTATATAATCTACATATTTTATAATTGAAAATATTGTTTGTATTATGTAATATTTTTTTATGATACTTTATCAGTTTTAATGTTTGTTCTTTTGCTTTTTAAAGATTATACTCCCCTATAATGAGAGGTATATGTAATTACTTTAAAATTAATGTTTCTATCCAAATAATAATCAGTTCATTCTGTCGCGTAAATGTACGGTATCATCTCTTGTCAAAGTGTAAACTACATAACGTTATTAGGTTACAATTTTATTGGGAGATAGGTGTTTGCACTCGTACAGGTCGGACGTGTGCATTGGGATGAATTGTTGGTTTAGGTCGGTCTTTAGCATCGGATTTCATTGGCGGGTTGTTGTCGTTGTCTTGTCGTGTTCGTTTGTCTTGTCGTGTCGTGTCGTGTCTGGGGAAGGGAGAGGAGGGGTCGCTTAGGTACCGGGATTGCCACCACATTGTGGAGGCGCTCAACCGGTGTTAAAAAAATTTGCGACCAGCCTGCTGGTCGTAGCCGGCTTGTATATATAAAATCTAAAAATAACTTTAATATCGCGATTCAGCCGTACTAACATTGTTAACAAAACTTAATATCGCGATTTAGCCGTTCTCTTAGGTTAGTGAATCAACACTTTTAGTATCTGACTTAGCTACTAAATGGAGGACGACTCGGAATTAGAGTCGGATACAGCATCAGCTGTTGAATGTGACACATGTGAAACGGATGTCACCCCCACTGGGAGGAAGAGGCACTTTTTAAAAATCACCAACTTTGAACGGAAGGATTTGGGCTCCGATACTGAAGCGGAACCCATATCAAAGGTGAATACCTCACGGCGGGGTAAGGCAATGCAGAGAGGCCATAACGTAGGGCTCACACGTGCCAAGGCAGACCTCAAACGCAGAGACGCCGAAGCCGAAGAAGTTGAGTATGAGCGTGTACTTAGATCTCGTGCTTTCCGTAAAGAAGTCGTAGCATCACAAATGGATTCAGCGGAAACTTCAGCATCAGAGTGCCCTATAACAGAGAACCTCTCCAGCATAGGGCCTGAGGAGATACGTGCCCGCGGGGGCCGCAACGCGGCAGTAATCATGGAGGTAACCCGAAAATCTGGCCATCTTCAGGGTCCTTTTATAAAAAAATTAAGGGATGCAGCAGCGGATATGCAAGCCCTGATCGAAGCTTTGTGTACCTCTAAATCGGAGGGAGAGGAAACCCGCCGACTGAGAGCGGAAAACAAAAGGCAGCGCCAGGAAGTAGAAGCCCTCAGGGCGGAACTCAAAGCATACCGCCGAGAGTTCTCAGAAATGAGGGCCTCTTCGTCCTCAATAGGGACAGACACAATAGAGGAAATAAAATCCTCTATCGTTAGGTCAGTTGGGGAGATGATGAACGCCCGGTTTGCGGGATTAGAGGATCGTCTTCTTCCCGCTAAGATAAACCGTCCACCTTTAGCTGCAGATAAAAAAAGAAATGCAGCAGCTGCCGTGGCCAAAGCCGCCGTTCGTACGACTGCATCGGTGCCTGCATCTGTTCAGGCAGTCCCCAGTACCTCAGCAGTTATTCCTACAGCAGACGTTCCTTCCGTAGTCATTCCTCCGGCAGTCGCCCCTTCGGTCCAGCCCACGATTGCGGATACCTGGGCAACCGTTGTTAGGAAGGGTAAGAAAAAACCTTCCCCCTCTGCACCACCCTCTGCGGCTGTTGCGCTCCCCACGCCTCCCAACCCAGCTGTTCTGGCGCAGAGGAAATTGAAGGTGGCGCTTGCAGCCCCACGCTCCCCGGCTGTAATCCTGAAATTGCAGCCGGAGGCTGAAAAAAATGGGGTCACATACGCTGATGCAATGCTTCGCGCCGAGCAGGAAGTTAATCTCCAAGAGATGGGGATTAAGGAGGGTCTTAAAGTTAGGCGCTCCGTGACTGGGGCTAGGGTCCTACAATTGCCCAAGTCTCAGTCAATGGAAGTTGCTGATCAGCTGGCGCTCAATTTGCGTACGGCATTGACGGGTATGGCGGATGTCATCCGACCTGTCAAACGTGCTGATATTCGGGTAACCGGGATGGATGACTCCGCTACCGAAGAGAAAGTGCGAGCGGCTGTAGTCCGTACATGTAGCTGTGACGCCGCGGATGTTCAAGTTGGACAAATCCAACGCGGACCGCGTGGTATGGGCATGGTGAAGGTGCGTTGCCCCGTCGCCGCCGCTAAAATGCTCGCTGATGCAGGAAGGCTTCTGGTTGGCTGGAGCTCGGCTGGCATTCAGGTGCTGGAGAACCTTCCACTGAGGTGCTACCGGTGCCTGGAACTAGGGCATACGGCTCCGTTATGCCCGTCTACTGTAGACCGCTCCGAACTTTGTTTTCGGTGCGGCAGCAGTGGACACAAGTCGGCTACATGTATGGCCATGCCGCACTGTGCGGTTTGCGCCGCTGCTGGCCGCCCAGCAGAGCACACAATGGGGGGTAGGCTTTGCAAAGCCCCCTCATCGAAAGGCAAGGTGGCCCAAGGACCTCAGGCCACTACATTAAGCAGTAGCCGCAGAGCCCAGGAGGAGCTCGAAATGTCCACCTAATGGGAGACACATTTCGCATCCTCCAGGCGAATTTGAACCACTCCGCCGGGGCTCAGGACCTGCTGCTGCAGTCCATGGCGGAGTGGAATACCGATGTTGCTGTGGCCAGCGAGCCCTACTTTATTCCCCAATCATCCAATTGGGTGGGGGATCTTAGGGAAGATGTAGCTGTCCTGACAAGAGGATGTGCCGGCCCTCCCCTCTCTTCTCTCGAGAGGGGCAATGGATATGTTGTGGTGGGGTGGCGTGATTTCGCCATTATTGGCGTTTATTTCTCTCCCAACCGCGGCCTGGCAGAGTTTAAATTATTTTTGGACTCTGTCAGTGCCGCGGTTCGTCGTCAGTCGCCGAGAAGAATTGTAGTTCTCGGCGACTTTAATGCGAAGTCTCGCGCTTGGGGGAACCCTACCACAAACGCCAGGGGTACGGCTGTTGAGCAGTGGTCCTTGCTCTCCGGTCTGTCCCTTCTTAATAAAGGGAGGGTCCACACTTGCGTGCGACATCGGGGTGGGTCCGTGGTGGACCTATCGTTTGCCAGCCCCGGTGTCGCCCGTGAGGTGAATGGCTGGAGAGTTGAAGAAGGAGTGGAGACTCTTTCGGACCACCGATATATACGGTTCGAGATCTCCACCCCTCGAGGACCACTAGGGCCCCGGCGCGGAAGAAGAGGTGGACTTCCGAAATGGGCCATTGGCCAACTTGATCTGGAAATGGTCCGGGAGTCCGCCATAGTACAGCGCTGGGGTATAGCAGGACAGCTACCCACAGATGTGGAGGGGCTCGCAGGTCGAATAAGGAACGCCCTTGAGGCAGTATGTGATGCGGCGATGCCCAGAGCTCGGCGGATGCCGCCGCGTCACCAGGTGTACTGGTGGTCACCCGAGATTGCTAATCTGCGGGTGGCCTCCAACAGGTCGCGGCGTGCCTACGTTCGATGCCGTCAGAGGATCAACCGGGATGACGTCCTTGAGGGTCAGCTGCGAACAGAATACAAGACAAGGAAGAAGATACTGCAGCTGGCCATCAGCCAGGCGAAGGAGAGGGCCCGTGAAGAACTCCTTGCGGGCCTTGACAGGGATCCGTGGGGGCGCCCATACCAACGGGCGCGGAACAAGCTCCGTACCTGTGGCGCCCCCATCATTGAATCAATGGACCCGGGTCTCCTGTCGAGGCTAATGGGGGAACTGTTTCCGCGTTCTGTAGGGCACGTACCCCCCAGCATGGCTTCTTGGTCGGCGGTGGAGGTGGAAACCCCTATTTCACCCATTACCGACCAAGAAATGGAAGTGGCTCTCTCCCGACTTCGTGGTAAAAGGAAGGCGCCTGGTCCGGACGGGGTCCCGGGACTCGTACTCGGCATCGCCGCGGAATACCTCAAGGGTGAACTCCGGGAACTGCTCAATACGTGTTTGAGGTCCGGGCAGTTTCCGGAGCAATGGAAGTGTGGACGGTTGTGTCTACTGCGGAAGGAGGGTCGCCCAGCTGACTCCTCTTCCGCATATAGACCACTGGTGCTGCTGGATGAGATGGCTAAATCATTCGAGAAGGTGCTCGCAGACCGTCTCGTCCAGCACCTCGAGGAAATTGGGCCGGGACTGTCAGAGAGACAATACGGATTCAGGAGCGGTCGGTCAACAATTGACGCGCTGGCCGCTCTGAAGTCCCTGGCCACCGAAGCAGTGGCCAAAAAGGAAGTCCTCCTGGCAGTCTCGCTCGATATTAAAAACGCTTTCAACAGTCTCCCTCACGAGACGTTAAAAGAGGCGCTCCGGTACCATGGAGTGCCTCCGTATCTTGGCAGGCTGTTGGAAGCGTACCTCGAGGAAAGGCACGTGCTCTGGGAGGGGGGCGACGGGCGTATACATCGCCATCGGGTGGAGTGCGGCGTCCCACAGGGCTCGGTTCTCGGTCCGATGCTGTGGAACGTCGGGTTCGACTGGCTCCTACGGGGTCAGCTCCTTCCTGGGATGGGGATCATCTGCTACGCGGATGACACCCTCGTCACGGTGAAGAGGGCGGACTTCCGGGGGGCTGTCCGATTGGCAGAGGAAGGAGTAGCGCTCGTCGTAGACCGGATTGGGATGTTGGGTCTGAGGGTCTCGCTGGACAAAACCGAGGCCCTCCTTTTTCATGGCCCACGTCGAGGTCCCCCCCGAGGAGCACACATCAGTGTGTCTGGGGTTGCCGTGCCGGTGCAGGCCCATATAAAATATTTGGGTCTGCACCTAGATTCAAACTGGAATTTCGGGCCACACTTTGCCCAGCTCGTCCCTAGGCTCGTCAAGTCGGCCGCGGCGCTGGGAAGACTTCTGCCAAACACTGGCGGTCCCGGGTCGACATGCCGACGTCTCTACGTCGGCATCCTGCGTTCCATGGCACTGTATGGTGCTCCTATCTGGTCGGAGTCCCTCACCGTCCGCAACAGAGCCCTTTTGCGACGACCGCAGAGGGCTATGGCGGTGAGGGCCATTAGGGGCTACCGTACTGTGTCATGGACTGCAGCGACACTGCTGGCAGGCGACCCGCCTTGGCCACTGGTGGCGGAGGCGTTGGCGGAAGTGTACCGGTTCCGCGCCACAGCACGAGCCAACGGAGAGCAAGTGTCCATAAGGGGACTGGGCAGAGCCCAGGAAGTGGCCCGAAGGGAAGTAGTCCGGCGGTGGAGGGAAGAGCTGGAGTCCCCCGTAGCAGGGCGGGGGACTGTGGAGGCGGTCGCGCCACATCTCCACCGCTGGCTCAGGAGAAGGCACGGCAGCCTTACATTTAGAATGGTGCAGGTGCTTACCGGACATGGGGTCTTCGGTAAGTACCTGCACAAAATTGGAAGAGAAGAGGCCCCAGGATGTCATGAGTGTGGCGCGGCAATTGACGATGCGCGCCACACACTAGAAGTATGCCCCGCCTGGGGGCCTCAGCGCCACGTCCTGTCAACGGACATGGCAACAACAGACCTGTCGTTGCCGACCATCATCTCCAAGATGCTCGGCAGCGACAGCTGTTGGTCGTCGATGGCCTCCTTCTGTGAGGCTGTCATGACAAGGAAGGAGGCCGCGGAGCGGGCACGCGAGGCGCTTGCGTCCGCTGACTCGCTCCGCCGGCGACGACCAGGGAGGAGGAGACGCCGCTATGCGCTCCTCCACCCACCACTCTGAATGACGACAGGACGTGGCCAGACGGCCAAGCGTTGGGGTGTCGGGGATAGAATGTTATCAGACGATCTCTCCGGCACCCCGTAAAAGCGCGGAAGGGGCCGCTGTGGTTTTAGTGGGTATTTCGGTCACTTCTGTGGCCGGCGAGTCCCACACACACTCCCCTGTCTGTAACCGGCGGGGGAATAGTGCGCAAATGCATTTCCACAGCGTGAAAAAAAAAAAAAAAAAAAAAAAAAAAAAGGTTACAATTTTATTATTTACGAAATAAATCTTGTAGCAATGGTGCGAAATAATTGTACAGATCTTCTAGTTAATGTTAATAGACATATTAATAGAATATTACACGTTAATAGAATAATACATGTATTTTTGTCATGTCTATAAAAGTATTGAGAGTTCAGTAGGCTTAGCATAAATATTTGCGTCAAAGTATTAGTGACGTTATCAAGACTAAGTTGGATTTAGAGTAGTGTCCCTATCGTCCGATAGAGTCCGATAGACTTGTTGGTTATTATGTCTACCTTGGACAAACAGTACAGTTAAATAGACCCAATTTCTAAAGAAGGGAGTCAGCCGTCGAATTCAACTCAGCTGAGCATTATTCGGAAAACTTAAGAAGACGAGAACGTCCAACATACCTGTGTCTGAAAGCACAGATCTACGACTAGTGTGTTACCAGTGATGACTTACGGCACGGAATTGTGGTCCCTAAATGTAGGTCTGATAAACAAGTTCAAAGTCGCTCAGCGTGCTATAGAGCGGGCTATGCTCGGGATTTTCTTCGAGATAGAATTCAAAATACGGAAATCTGTAGAAGAATTGGTGTAGCTAACATAGGATGAGAAATTAACACGCTGAAGTGGCAATGGGCAGGCCACATCGCTCGACGAACCGACAACTGCTGGGGAAGAAAGAGTTAGAGTTTTCGAGCGGCAATCCCGTATCGGACTACGCAGTGTAGGACGTCAATAATACCGAAATCGGTATTTGATTACTAGTAACCTCCGGATGCTCATACCGCAAGCTGGCTGTGCCTGTAGTATAGTGGAGGTCCATATCACTTGCCTTTTACTATAAGGTGGGTAACTTTTTATGTGCCGCATAAGACAAAGTTGTAAAAAATCAAGTGTAGCTATTTTTTTTGTGTATTAAGTTCGGTAAGCAAAAAACTTTCTCTTCCTATTCTCATTCCTGCATTTTTAGGGCAGACAACGATTTGGTCAGCGACAGCGCTGTGGTCTTGGTATGCCTTAAGCCCACGAGTGGCAGTTGTAATTTACCATCAGGTGCAATTTGCTCGTCCTCCAAAGACAATAAAAAAGTAATTCTCATGATAAAGATTTACATGAAAAAATATTTTCTTGTGCGATACCAATCATCTAATAAACATCCATCATTATTGTTTACATGTATGGTGCATTTCTCACGATTTCGAATTGAACAAGAAACGAACTTGACAATGCTATCGATTTTCCACAACAATCACAGGAACCAATTATGTTTTTAGTCGTGACGGTGAAATTCTTTGATGATTACCCGTTTTTAAATACTAATTTGTATAAAACAAGTATCGGTTCAGACAAAAAAATTATAATTTATCAGTTTTTTGTATCCAACTGTGTGACGCCAAGAACGAATTTTGTGTTCTTCAAGCTGTATCTGTATTTGTTCTTTTCTGGCACTTTAGGAATGCAATGCGTTGGTCAATTTTCTCGTCTCAGCTCATAGACGTTTCATTGCCACGCTTTTTTTTTTTTTTTTGTGTGGGCTGCGGTCGGCGCGCCTACGCACCACTCCGTCCGGGGCGACAGAGGGGCTCAAGCCCGCAACTCCCGCAACCCACCCGAACACCACGTCGCCCTCGTCGCTGGGCCGACCACTGGAGCAGGGTTACTTGTCATCAGTGGTCAGCCCGACGAAATACCCTCTACCCGGGGTACCCTCCCATCGACCGACGTCCCCCCCTCGGGGAGGACGTCGGTCTTTCCTCACGCGGTCGGCCTCTCGGCGGGTGACGGACTAATCCCCGGTCACGTCACCAGCGGCCTCGGCTAGGGCGGCATTGCACGCAGGTACTCCCGCCTGCGCCGCCCCAGTCGCCGACGGCGGGTCGCATCATCGAGGCTGTGCTCCTCGCGCTCGCGACCCGCCGCCTCCTTCTGCGAGATAACTGCCTCGCAGAAGGCTGCGACCGCGTCCCAATTCCTGATGCTGCCGAGCATCTCCCTAGCGATGGTCGGCAGCGTCAGGTCTGCACCGATGATTGCGACGAGTTCACGACGCGGCTCTGCCCAAGCGGCACAGACCTCGAGCGTGTGCTGCGCCGTGTCCTCGTCGCAATCGCAGTGGTGGCAGGACGGAGTTCTCTCCCTCCTAGCGACCCTGTACAGGTACTTGCCGAAGCATCCATGCCCCGTCAAGACCTGCACGAGTCGGAAGGAGAGCACACCGTGCCGCCTTTCTAACCACTGCATCAGCACCGGCCGGAAGGCCTCCACGGTCCAAACACCGTATCGAGGCCTCTCCAGCCGGTCTGTCCAACGGGCGATGACGTCCCGGCGGGCGTCGACGCGCCAGGCGGTGAGCTCCTTCAAGGAAACAACACCCCCCCCCCGCGCACCCCCGACACCCGCCGATACAAGTCGGCGAGCATTTCCGCCTCCAGGTCCCACGGGGGAGTCCCGGCCAATAGGCACGCCGCCTCCGTCGCCACCGTGCGGTACCCGCGGATGATGCTGACCGCCATAACCTTCTGTGGACGCCACAGAAGGGCCCTAAGTCAGGCGGTCATGGATCCCGCCCACACCGGTGCGCCGTACAGGGCCATCGACCGGATGACCCCCGCGTACAGCTGTCGACATGCCGCGCTCGGTCCGCCCACATTCGGCATCAGCCATTGTAGGGCGGACGCCACGCCGACGAGCCGCGGGACGAGCCTGCGGAAATGCTCCCGAAACCACCATCGCCCGTCGAGCACCAGGCCCAAGTACTTCATATGGGCCTGGATGCTGATCCCAACCGAATTGACGGTGATCGAGACGCCGATGGGAGGGTCCATACGAGGCCCATGGAACAAGAGGGCCTCCGTCTTGTCCAGGGCCACCCTCAACCCCAGCGCCTCGATCCGCCTGACGACCTCTTCGGTGCCTGAGGTCGCCAGGCTTACCGCCTCTTGTAGCGTCCCACCGCGGGCTGTGACGAGCGTGTCGTCGGCGTAACAAATCACGCCCAGCCCGGGTGGGAGGCTCCCCCGCAACGCCCAGTCGTAGCCGATGTTCCACAGGGTGGGTCCGAGGACCGACCCCTGTGGAACACCGCACGTCATGGGCATTCGCACAACGTCCCCTACTCGGTTGGCGTAGAGGACGCTGCGCTCCTCTAAATAGTCTGCCACCAGCCGCCTCAGGTAAGCTGGCACTCCGTGGTAACGGAGCGCCTCCCTGACGCAGCTGAATGGCAGACTATTGAATGCGTTGGCGATGTCTAGGGACACCACCAACAGCACTCCCCCGCCGGTGACGGCCTCAGTCGCCACGGCTCTCAGGCGCAACAGGGCCTCGATCGTCGAACGACCTCTCCTAAACCCAAACTGGGCGTCCGACAGATCGGGCCCCGTGCCGACAAGGTTCATTGCTACGCTAGAGCATCCTCCCCAATTGGAGGGAAATTGACGTACTATATGCTACCATGCTGACTACTAGACCGCGCTGGTCAGACATATTAGTATAGGGTTTTATTTCGAGTTTTCCTTCTCTTTTACAGATGTTATTTGAATATTGTATACTTTAGTCGTCTTTTACGATATTCACAGGCAAGATAGGGAGTGGTGAATTGTATTATTCATTATGATTATCATTGAATAGTTATTTATTCTAGCTAGTGTAGCTAGGTCTTACGATTTTTAATTATTTAACCCACAACTCTTTAAGGGCCGCAGACCGCCACGGTGGTTCAACAATATGTTTATATTAGTTGCCATTAAATATGAATAATATGTCGTACCCGTTTTCCGTGTGGTGACAGAGTAAGAATACAATTCACCACCCCCCTCTCATATCCGTGGGTAGCGTAAAAGATGACTAAGGGATATATTAGGCATATAGCGTCTATGCAAGAGATGGAAAACTAGATACAAACCCCTACCAATCTGTCTGACCAGCAAGATATGGTAAGGTCAATTTCCCTTCTATTATGGAGGAGGCTCGAGCCCTGCAGTGGGACGTATATGAGCCGAAATGATGAATGATGTCGTAACTATTATTTATTTAATTATGTTTGACAAACGTAGGTAAATTTGCCCTCGTATTGCGGAGGCCCGAGGCCATCAGTGGTATGGTATCATATGAGCTGAGACTAAAGGACTAGTGCTGCACAGTCGAAAATGCATTCTTAATTTATGTTTGGAACATATATCATAAGTCTTCAATGTTTGTTTGCCGCCAAATCAAACTCCATAATTTCCAATGTTGCTGTTAATGATTCAATTAATTCAACTTATTATTAAAATAATTCGGGTAAACATCAGAAAGTATTGTGGTACAGATAAGGTCAGCTATGTGCAAGCAGACAAAAACGGTGGGAAATAATTTTGAGAACAATCATGGCGAGCAATATTTGCATAATTAAATTCACAGAAAGGAAAGTGTTTTATTGTGCTTAAGTTGGTACACTTATTTCTACATATATTATGAATGAGTCATAAGTTCGCGGCTTGGAAGCTTCTGTTTCTTATTTAATTAAATTGTAATTTTAATTATAATCTGAGCTAATTTGTAACATTACGATTTCAGATCGTTCGCTGACATGAAGCTTTGAAGTTTAATGCATTAAACTGATCAGACAACAATTGTGGTTTTTAGTTTAAATAATTAATAAGTAATACAGTATATATATTTTTTTTATGCAACCGTATTGCTTGTTTTAATTAATTCCTTCTCTTCTTACGTAATCAAATATGTACAACTCTTGAGCTTCTAATATGAAGTAATTGGACGTAACTGGTCAAAGGTGTCGGTGTAGGAAGGAAGAAAATTTCAAAACAGGGTCATTTCCTCCCAAATTCTTTCTTCCAGTACTTCCTTACAGTATTGTTAACACAAAGGATGATGCTATGAAACTTAGAAATATGGTGTACACCATTATTCTAAGTTTTCCAAGTGCCGTACTATAGGGACGGTACCCGAAAGGATATACCGCCGGACTAGCCACGGACTGTAAGGAACTCGATACCGGTAATGGGGCCACGCTCCGCTTTTTCGTCACCCCGGACGTAATGGACGACGTATGTGTTGTCCATAGCCCGCCCAAAAAGAAGAAAGTGTCATACCATGCGTCATGCCATAACTATAACCCACTTCTCAAGACATACAGTGGTAGGACCACACTGTTGACAGTTGGCTGTCTACAGCCGCGGGCCGGTCCGTCCGGGGTAGTACCACACTCTCGCAGAAAATCGACGTCTGAGTAGTAGCAATTTGTTACTGCGCTTTGTTCGGTGAGCGAGAGAGCCGCAAGCCCAACTTTCTGAAGGTGTTTGCATGTGGTGGGTTTTAATGATGCCTTTTAGTTTCACCAAACCTTATTGCACGCATTCACACTCCCTTCACTTTCTTTACGGTAGGCAGCGACTTAGTAAAGGCCCATGAGCGTCAGCAACACTTATCATCAGGTGTACTGCTGGCTCGTTTGCCACCGTATGCAATAAAAAAAAAACAACTCTATTGGGAGGTATTTATTGGTCACTAGCAACCCGCTCTCGTTTCGCTTCGGTTTTAGTCGTTTTACCCGCGTAGTTCCCGTTCCCGTGGGAATACCGGGATAAAATATAGCCTAGTTTACACCCTGATATTATAGCTTTCCATTAGTGAAAGAATTTTTGAAATCGGTCCAGCCGTTTTGAAGATTACCCGGAATAAACAAACAGACAGACAAAAAAAAATTAAAGTGATTTTTAGGCATATGTATAGTGCAAATAACCGTGTGAGCATGAAAAAAGCCTATTATTTTGACATTACAAACAGACACTCCAATTTTATTTATTGGTATAGATAAAGTCTTATTTAGGGTCCAATCAAGAAGTTAGTATCTTATAATAAGTTATGTCATTAAAAAATAAAAACTCAACATGTAACTGTACGCAGTAATGGACACTTTCTTACAACAGACAATTTTAAATATATGTATTACACCGCTGTTTATTCTTTTTGGAATAAGCCGTGAGACTGTAATAACATAGATTTCTTCAAAGCAAAATAGCTATCAGAATGCTAAGCAACGGTATTACCAAATTAAGCTCATTTATTTTTATCACAATAAAAAGTTGTCCAAAAATAGTTAATTGAGATAATAATTACTCACGACAACATTTTATTGCCATAACTGTTATAATTAAAGTAATTGTTACGTGAGATGACGGACTAAGAATGCATCAATACATTAACTACATCAGAGAGTGCCGTAAGAAGCAATTAGGCGAGTAATTTCGGAAGTTTTATATCCTTTTCACTATTGAACTACTAGACGGAATGCTTGTGTCACTAATTTTTAAATTATTATTTTCTCACGAATGGTAAGAAAGTAGAATTTTTGTCAGATTCTAGTATGAGACAAAGCATATTCCTGTATTGTGAAACAATGATTGGAATTATATCTTCTGAGACTACATAAGTACTCAAATACGTATTACTCTTTATGCAAGATTAGGGATCAATTTATTTTTTAAGTGTTTTTAATAATAATGCATACAAAAAAGTATCGCATTAAACTGCAGTAATCCCTAGTGCTAGGTCTATCGAAGTTAGTGCCCATGTCAAACGGAAGTAAAGGTCGCAAGGTCACTGTTAAAAGCCTAATAATTTTTTTTGAAAATGACCTTTTGTCACACCGCGTAAATAGCGGGGGAGTTTGGTCCTTGTAGGTTTTGCTATTTTGAAGTTCAGGGTGGATTGCGAATGCGACATTCTCCGCTGCGGCAAACCTGTATTATCAGAAATGGAAATACGTAGACTTATTGTGACTTTGTGGTGCCTAAATGTAGGCCTCATATCAAGGCTCAAAGTCGCTTAGGGTGCTATGGAGCGGGCTATGCTCAGAATTTTTCTGCGAGATATAATCCGAAATACGGAAATCCACGAAGAATTAGCACGCTGAAGTGGCAATGGGCATGCCGCATCGCTCGACGAACCGACAACCACTGGGAAAGAAAGGTTCTCGAGTGGCGACCACGTATCGGGTGACGAAGTGTAGGACGAATAGTGTTGCCCAAATGCAAGACCAAGACGAGACTTGGACCAGTCTTGGTCTTGGTCTTGCAACAGCACACCTGGTCTCGTCTTGGTCTTGGTATTGCACACTCGAGTCTTGGTCTTGGTATTGCAGCAAGAGTCTCGCAAGGTCTTGCAAGTCTTGCAGTTGGAATAACGTAACAGTAATTTATCATGGCAATGAAAAATCCAACTAAATTAATCAAATATCATCCTATCCTATCTATCCAACTGGTAGTCTATAGTCCACTATTGAATATAACCCTTACCACTGGGGAAAATTACTCTCCTATTCCCCTGGTGTTACATTAGACAGAGTTACTACTCCTATGACAAAGGAAGGAATTTCGACCCTGTTTTCTTAAGACGTCACCACACAGGGCAGTTGATACAATAAATTTTATGTAATTTAACATTCCCCCTTTCCAACAAAAAATATTTTTCAATTTGATTGGCAAGCAACGGAGTTATTTGACCACTGACGACAAGTCACACTGCTCTGATGGTCGGCCAAACAACGAGGCGACGTGGGTACGGGTGGGTTATGGGCCCACGCGCCCTCCTTTCATCGTCCCGGACGGAATGGACCGCGCGTGTGCTTATCATAGCCCACCCATAAAAAAAATAATAATGGCTTCCTAACACCATTGCCTTGGTCCGATTTGATACGACATCCACGGGTAAGAGAGTGGTGAATTGTATTCGTACTCTATCCCTACACGGACATTTATGTAGGTATATTTCTATGTCCAACAGTGAACGTCGTTGGGCTAATGAATAAACGGATATATAAATATGTATAATGGGCAAGAGCACTCTCGTGATTACGGTATTTTTGTCCTTAAGCCTTTTCGAAGAGTAATTCTGAAAAGCCAACACCAACATTGAGAATCGATTTGCCAATAGATGGATATCTCAAGACTGATTTGACTTGCCGTGTAGTGACAGAGTAAGAATACAATTCATCACCCCCCCTATTTTACCCGCGAGTGCGAACTCAGGACTAAGGTCTACAATATATAACATCGGTGCAAGAGAAGGAAAACTTGACATGAAACCCTGTAACAATACGGCCGATCACCGTGGCGATTTCTCTCTGGCCACGGCCGATTTCCCTCCTATTATGTAGAAGACACGAGCTCCACCGTATATATTACGGTGGAGCTGGAATGGTGATTTGGATTAAATGCAAGACCGCGAGACTCTTGCAGGCTCAGTCTTGGTCTTGCTCAAGTCTTGCAGAGCCAGTCTTGGTCTTGGTCTTGCAAAAATTAAGCGGTCTTGGTCTTGGTCTCGGTCTCGCTTTTTTTGCAAGACCAAGACCAAGACCGCAAGACCAAGACTTTTTTGGGCAACACTAAGGACGAACTAGGTGGACCGACGACCTAGTCAAAGTTGCTGGGCGTCATTGGATGCAGGCGGCACAGGACCGCACTTTGTGGTGTAACACGAGAGAGGCCTACGTTCAGCAATGGACGGCGATAGGCTGAAATGATGATTGCGACTTTAATAAGAAAAGGGCCAACTATATTACAACCTTTTGTTCCAGAATTAAACATAAGTTAGACTGAAGAAAGATAATACCATAATTCATAGTGTTAATAGTTTCTTAAAACAGTATTCCTGGGCAATTCCGCCCTTAACCGGTTTTTACTACACTCATAGGAAAGTAAGATTCATGATTATATTCGTTCTTGCCTTGTCACCACACAATTTATTTTTATAGTAGTAACATACATTATGGAAGAATGCATATTAGGAATCGATTCTTATGCCGAGGTGGCCACGGACGATAACGAACTAGATACCAGCGGTCGGCCTAATTGCGTAGGGGAGAGAACACGGTGGGTTATGGGGCCGCGCTTCGTCCTTTCGTCACCCCGGACGGAACGGACAGCGTGTGTGCTGACCGTAGCCCACTCAAGAAAAAAAGAAAAAAAATTAATCAATTCTTATACAAAAGTCATAAAAATGAGCAAAGTTATAATATATTAATAATTTACACCAATAATTTATAACTAAATTAAAAAAGTTTGTGTATAAATAAATTAATGCTTTCGAAATTATTTTGATTAAAATCCTTTCAAATGCAAAATTTCTTAACTCAAATCCTGTATTAGAAATTGATTTAGATTGGGTATTTGTGTGCTTTACGATATTTTAAATGGCACGTTTATTCAAATTTAGTCTATGTAACTTTCATAAGTCATATGAAATTACAATATTGTTTTCTTGACGCTGCGTTTGATTATTTTCTTAAATTAATTTTTGATATATTGTATAGCCATGATTCCGGATGGAGTCTAATAAGTCATGATGTTTACGCTGACATCGTAATCATAAAGGTTAGGTAAACAACACTTTTAAGCACTATTTTTTTTTTTGGGTGGGACATGATCAGCGCAACCGCCGCCCAACTCCACCCGGCGCGACGGAGGGGCAGCGCGTGGCCCCTATGGGCTACTGCACGAGATATTCCTTATGAGGTTAAGGTGGAACAATAATAAAAAAAAATAAAACATGTAGAAAGAATGAGTGAAGAGAGAATGATGAAGCAAGTATACAAAGCAAGTGTGAGTGGCACTGTTGCAAGAAGAAGACCACGCCGTACGTTTCTGGATCAAATTGGAGATGTGCTGGTGAAAGGTCATGTTAAGAGTACGCGCAACCACAGAGAATGCATAAAGACTTTGATGAGTGTGAGTGAAGCGATAGAAGTGTATCAGGATCGTGGCTTATGGCAATATTCCTTACTAGCAGCGCCCTGCGGTTTCACACGCAGTTCCTCTTCCTGTGCGAATATCGAGATAAATTATAGCCTATGTGTTATTCTGATATGTAACCTATATTATTGTGAAGTTTCATTAAAATTCATTCAGTAGTTTTTGCGTGAAAGAGCAACAAATATCTTCACATCCTCACATACAAACTTTCGCGTTTATAATATTAGTAGGATAGGAAATAGGAAGGATGATAAAAGGAAAACCTCAATGACGTCGGGTTTCAACTGTACAAGTGCGTATATTATCAGACTAAAGAATCATCGTCTCAGCCCATATACGTCCCACTGTTGAGCTCGAGCCTTCTCCATTATGGGAGGGTAATTGACCTACTATATCACGCGGGTCAGACGTATTGGCTTTTGTTTCGAGTTTTTCCTCTTTTGCATCGATGATATATGCATATTATATTTTTTTACGGTCAGCGCACTCCTCGCACCACTCCGTCCGGGGTGACAGAGGGGCGTAAGTATGCACACCCGTAACCCACCCATGGCATGTCGCCTTCGTCGTTGAACCAACCACCGGAGCAGGCTGGCTTGTCGTCAGTGTTCGACCCGACGGAATGCTCCTTGAGGAGTACCCTTCCATAGACCGACGTCCCCCCTCAGGGAGGACGTCGGCCTTTCCTCGCGCGGTCGGCCTCTCGGCGGGTGACTAACTCCCCAGTCCAGTCGCCCGCATATTATATCCCTTAGTCGTATTTTACGACCACAAGCAAGCGAGGGGGTGGTGAATTGTATTCTTACTCCATCACTTCACAGAAAGAAGCAATATTATTGTCATTATTACTATCATGTGGCTTTGGATCAATAGTATGAAATTTTAAAATGCAATATCAGCTGACCCATAAATCGCGATTTGATCTGTCACGATCTACTTAACGCGGTAATTTGTTTATGGCTGGCCCCCAGCTACAAACAGTTGTTTCACGCAACGAGTGACAAGTAGCTTGAATTTTACTTACGATTCATCTCGGCCCTTTATTATAATAAGTTCAACTTTTACTTGAGAGTATGAAAATTTTTATTAATCAACGCGTGGAAATTACAATGAAAAAAGTAAAACTAGTTGAATAAGTGAAATTATGGAGAAGTAGTACAGTTTTGTAACCTTAATTTTTGTTTAGTTGAGTGGCTTCTATGTGAAGCGTATATGCTATTGTTGGTTGCATGTATTTTAAAGTATAACATCGATTTACGAGTCCAAAGTCATCTTAATGAGCTTAAGGTATCGCATTAACGTTAGCTTGATCGCATTAGAGTTCTTTAATTACTTAGTAATGCCTCCACGCTTCGCTCAGAATTGATCACTGCATACAGTGAATTTCTTTTTTTTTTTTATTGCAAACGGTGGCAAACGAGCAAACAGTACACCTGATGGTAGATGTTGCTGCCGCTCATGGACCTCTACAAGACCGCTGCCTACCGCGAAGAAATTGAAGGGAGTGTGAATGCGTGCATTGAGGCTCGGTGATACCAAGGGCACCACCAAAACCCTCCACACGCAAACACCCTCAGAAAATTGGGCTTCCGGCTCTCTCGCTCACCGAACGAAGCGCAGTAACAAATTGCTACTACTCAGACGTCGATTTTCTGCGAGAGTGTGGTACTGCCCCGGACGGACCGGCCCGCGGCTGTAGACAGATAACTGTCGACAGTGTGGTCCTACCACTCAATAAATTTCTTCCGTGTGGTGACAGAAATAGAATACAATTTACCCCTATGGGTGTCGTAAAAGACGACTAAGGGATATGATATGCATATAATATCTATGCAAGAGAAGGAAAACTCGGCACAAAACCCTATACCAACACGTCTAACTAGCGTAATATAGTAGGTCAATTTTCCTCCCTTAGTGGAGAAGACCCGAGCCCAACAGTGGGACGTGTATGGACTGAGATGATGATGATGGTTCTGTGCCGCCTGCATCCAACGACGCCCAGCAATTTTAACCAGGTCGTTGGTCCACCTGGTGGGGGGCGTTCTACACAGCGTCGTCCGATACGTGGTCGTCACTCGAGAACCTTTCTTCCGCAGCGGTTGTCGGTTTGTCGAGCGATGTGGCCTGTCCATTGCCACTTCAGCATGCTAATTCTTCGCTGTGAGTGTGGAATTGCATACTTATTCCTTCACAGGGACCAAACAAAAATATATATATGTACAAATACTTATTTAAATACTAGCAACCCGCCCTCGCTTCGCTTCGGTTTCAGTCGCCTTACTCCCGTACTTTCTGTTCCCGTAGGTATACTGAGATAAATATAGCCTATGTTACTTAGGGATACTGTAACATTCTAATGGTGAAAGAATTATCAAAATCCGTACAGGAGTTTTGAGTTTATTCGTAAAGAACGTTTCCTCTTTATACTATAAGTGTGGATTACACCCTTAGATGGTGAAAATTTGCGACGAGGATACGGCGCTGCGACGAGGACACGGCGCTTGCGACGAGGACACGGCGAGGCATACGCTCGAGGCCTGCACCGCTTGGGCCACGCAGCGCCGTGAACTCGTCGCAATCATCGGTGCCGGTAGATTTTTTTTTTCTCCTTATACAAACTTTGTTACTGCGGTTTACCCCCTAGGGGTTGAATTTCAAGGTCGTAAGGAGGGAGAGTACACCGTCCTGCCACCACTGCGATTGCGACGAGGACACGGCGCAGCATACGCTCGAGGCCTGCGCCGCTTGGGCCACGCAGCGCCGTGAACTCGTCGCAATCATCGGTGCCGACCTGACGCTGCCGGCCATCGCTAGGGCGACAGCGTCGGGAATTGGGACGCGGTCGCAGCCTTCTGCGAGACAGTGATCTCGCAGAAGGAGGCGGCGGATCGTCTGCGCGAGGAGCGCAGCCTCGATGAGGAGATCCGCCGCCGGCGAATGGGGCGGCGCAGGCGCAACTACCTGCGCCTCATGCCGCCCTAGCCGAGGCCGCGGGCGACGTGACCGGCGAATAGTCCGTCACCCGCCGAGAGGCTGACCGCGTGAGGAAAGACCGACGTCCTCCCCGAGGGGGGGACGTCGGTCGATGGGAGGGTACCCCACGTACGGGGTATTCCGTCGGGCCGACCACTGACGACAAGTAAACCTGCTCCGGTGGTCGGCCCAACGGCGAAGGCGAGGTGGTTTTCGGGTGGGTTGCGGGAGTTGCGTGCTTAAGCCCCTCTGTCGCCCCGGACGGAGTGGTGCGGAGGAACGCCGACCGCAGCCCACCCACAAAAAAAAAATAGGGGTTGAATTTCAAAAAAATCCTTTCCTAATGGATTTCTACGTCACGCAAAGAAACTAATGTTAAAAGTTCATGTTTCTGATTTCAGTAGCTTCGGCTCTGTGATAAGTCAGTAAACTGACATCTTTCTACCTATTTTACACCCTTAGAGGATGAAAATGGACAAACGATGAAATACATGTTTATTTACTTTTATTGAAAATATTTATGCTTAATCTGAAGACAGTAGCTAAAGATTTTTCTTTCCATGCAGACTTAACCGTTGCGTTTCACCCCCTTAGGGATGGAATTTCAAAAAATCTTTTCTTAGTGGGTGCATACGTCACGAAACGAAACTACGGTCCAAATTTTATTTTTCTAGCTTCAGTAGCTTCGGCTCACCCTGTTCCTTTATATGAATATTATTGTTAAAGCCCCCGCAACACCCCTTGCCGGTGGAATTTCGTAAAATCCGTTCTTAGCTGACCTCTACTTGACGAAAGGAATATTTCTGTCAAATTTCAAGTCTGTACGCCTTATGGTTCCAGAGATATAGTGATGAGTCAATATATCGCTCGCAAAACCCGCCTCTTCTATATATATATATATAGATAAGATTAGTACTATTTCATAGCCTATTAAAGTAATTTTATAGGTTGACAAATCTTATAGAAGACCATTGGTTATAGGTATGTTACGCGAGCAAATTCATCCAGGGACTACAAACACAATCAAAAATTTCATTAAAATGCATCCAGTCGCTTTGGAACAGTTCACTCACATACACACGTAATTACAGAAGCATTATTTATAGCTACTAGCAAATGTCCACGGTTTCACCCGCATAGTTTCTGTTGCCGTGGGAATACCGGTATCAAATATAGCCTAAGTTATTCTTTATATAGACAGCTACCTGGTAGTAAAATATGATCAATATCGGTCCAGCCGTTTAAAGTTTACCCGGATCAAACAGACACACATAGACAAAAAAACTGTTATTGATGTGAAACTCTTATAGGTGAGGGTGGATCTGATCGTTGGCGTGGCGTTACCGCTACGCTTTGATTTGTACATTTGCGTAACGAAATCATAACACGTTTTAGAATTTTGTACAACGCCATCTAGTGAGCGCAGAATAAATTATTAACCTAAACACATACCTATAGTGTATACTAATGAAAATAATTTTTTATTGAATAAAAATCATAATTTTCTGGAAATAAAACGTATTATTAATACTTTATGCCATATTAATTCCTGGCGTAATATGTTCTTTTATGCAAATGTACGTGTAGAAAATAATTTCGATGTTTCACATATGCCGGGCGTCCTGAGCGACGGCTCCCTTTTTTTTTTTAGCCATAGGTATCGTGCAAATGTCAGTGTGTGCATGAAATACTTGCTGATTTGACATTACAAACAGACATTTCAATTTTATTTATTTGTAGAGACAGAGCTTTTCCGTGTGGTGATAGAGTAATAATACAATACACCACACCCTTTATTGCCCGTGGATGTCGTAAAAGATGAATAGGGGATATAATACGCATATAACATCTATGCAAGAGAAGGAAAACTCAAAACATAAACGCTATACCAACCTGTCTGACCAGCATGGTATAGTAAGATTAATTTCCCTCCTATTGTGAAGAAGGCTCGAGCCCAACAGCGGAACGTTTTTGAGCTGAAATGATGATGATGATGATAAATGATATTACTTAAGTACACATATGCCAACGAAGACGAGAATTCGGAACAAGTAGCCCGCCCAAATGGCGAAAGAAAGGTTCGGAAGTTTATAAAGTTGAACGTCCTTTCCACTGTTCCAATAGTTTGAATGAAGTGTTACCGTGCCATAGGCTGTCACCAAAAATATATTCGTATTTATGGTACGAAAAGAAAAAACTCAATTAAATCTTAATATTTTTTTTCTTTATATCCTAATTGTCCTATTACACAATGACGTCGCCAGAGGATTTTGGTTTCCTTCTCTGTTAGGTACTTGCTTATGTTCTTAGACTTATATGTCTTCCACAATATAGGTTGCACTGTATTTTTAATCATTATACACACGGACATATTGGGAATACTTAACCTTTTTTTGACAATAAAACAGATAATTTTTTTTTGTGACTATGAAGAACTAATTCAATTTATCAAGGTCTAGTCTATTTTTGTTTATATTTATTCAATCGTCATGTTGGGTTTATTTCATAGCAATGCAGCTATCGTTCAAGAGGTATTGAGCTCCAATTCTAATTTAGTCAATCCAAATTATATGATTTTTTTTTCTTCGTTAGGAAATTTAAATAGCAAGCAGAGAGTATGGAACAATACCCAGAAATGACCCTGTTTGCCCACTATTATTTTAGAGATATACAACGAAATGCGGATGCTTTACAGTCTTTAACGATGAAGCTCAACGATCAAATAAAAATACCTATTTATTTAATCGTTGAGCTTAGTTGAGAAAATGAAACAAACAATATAATTGCCATTGAACATATTAATGAAATACCTAGAATGCTTTTAATTTTTTTAAATGTCCAGTCTTTATTAGTATTTTTGATATCTAAATCAAATATATTGCCATGTGAAATAATAAATTAAAAAATTATGCAGAAATTAATGCACACCTTTATTTACTCTACAATTTCACTTTATAAGTTACAACTGCGCCAAATATTAAAAAAATATCAAATTAAAAAAGAACATAAAATAAACTCTATTAAAAGCAAAAGCTTCCGTTACATTAGGCATAATAAAGACAAAAAAAGCCAAACTCACCAATAAAAAGGTCCTTGGCTCTCGTGAAGTTGTAATAAAAAAAAATTAATCGCTTTCGGATTTTGAATGAGACGTAACAGTTGTTATTGGTCCGGTAATTCACTGCACTTCCTGTGTCGCGCGTAGGTACCGCGCCGGCAGGGGTCTGATGCCGTGCGCTCGAACCGACTGTCTGTGACTGTACTACAAGCCTGCCGACGTTATAGCGATAGTATTACCTTCCTCCCCATGTTTTGCCGTAAACAATTGTTTGATTGAACATTTTGTAGAAGGGTTAAAGAAAATATACAAAGATTATGAGGAAAATCTACTCATGGTAAATTCTTTTGTGTTCTTTTTTACAGATTACGACTGGCACGATGTTCCTACTCAATGAGAGGTAAATTGCCAAACGGCATGGCGATTTCACTTTCATTCAAAGGCGCTTATAGTCCGCAGGAAGTTTAGAATTTTCCTTCTCTTGTACTACTATTATCTGCGTGTGTCTTCGTCTCGTACGAAACCTTCAGGATGGTATTGCGTTACACTCTTAATCTCTCACCACAAACGTTTTTCGTATAACGTTTGTCCCTTTTTGTGTGGAGAACTTCAGAAAATAATAATTAATTTGCTATTTAAACATATTTTTATCTTCAAGAAAATGCGTGCTTGCTATTCAGAATTTGTCTGAAACCTGGCAAATTATATAGTCACGAAGTAATCAGATCCCCTGATATATGGGGTTTTAATTGTTTTCAGAATATATCAACGGCATTACAATTCCTTGCATAATGTACAAACGCCTCTAGCAGCTCCTTTAGCTTTAAAAACTTGAGATTATAAAAAAAAAAACCTGCTTAATTTTTAATAGACAACATTACCTAGTATTTTATAATCAAACAGGTTCTATTTTTCTTATTTTGTCTCGGTAATGTTTGTAACTATCTCGTTAGTTGCATTTTATTTGTATAACGGTTAAACATGCAGTGATTATATTGCAGTCCGTTATGTTTTATATAATATTTATTTCAAATGACCCGAAATATAATGCAGCGGTTACACCATTTTGTCTTCTTTCATTTCTTCCATGGCATATAATAAATCGTTTACATTTTTTATATAAAATAATTACATTTTTAATAGATACTTTGACACTTGATTGCATTTAGCGTACAATTTTCCGTTGTTCGTTATCGAATGCAGAACTGTTTCTTATTTTTTCTAAGATTATAGTCCAGTTAGAATCGTCGCCCGATAAACGGCAGACTTAATCCCACAAAAAGATTGAAATGGAATCTATTCAGGTGAAAATTTGTTCTATTAGAATTTACTTGTGACTATAATTGAGTTAATGGGACTCACAAAAGATGGCCTGATTTTATTATGATGATTTGTCGTAGTAAAGTTTTTTATTTTATTCAATTGTCGACGAAGCGTTGGATGGTCAGTGGCAGATCGTTGACCGTAACGCTAAACCATATGCTATAGTGCCAACTATCTATTACTTAAAGAAATTAACCGTAGTTCAACGGGATGCAAATTAATACTTCATGTTCAAATGCTATAACGGTGTGTTAACTTATAAACAAATACGATCTTACTTTATCTTACCATCTACAAAGAGACTAAGCACTTAGCTCTCTATCCGACAGATAGAGAAGAGTTAATATTGATAGATAATCCTCCGTTTGTATACTAGTTATAAGCAAAACTTCACTTAAAACTAGCATAAGGCCTCATTTACGGAGACGCGGCGCGTCGCGCGTCGCGATAGGCTGCGCGGCCCGCACTAAATTCAAATGTAGGGCGTTGGATGAGTTCGTTTACGGAGAAGCGATTTTACACGCGTTTGCTTGAAATGGAGCGTGTTCTACGGCCGAGCCCGCGGATGGCATCGTCACGTCTCACGCGGCGTTTATCGCGGCGGCGCACGCAGCGGCGATTCTCGATGAAGCGATGCCTGTGGCGGAACCTTCTGCCAGTCTCATTTGCTAATCGTGCAACACAGACGTAGTTACCGTCGCAACGGAGTATGATATGATATACTTTTTAGAAGAAAATTGTATTTTAAAAAGTGAGTTATTTAATATAAAGAGTGGCCCAGTGTTTATAATAGCGGAACATGAGAAGTTTGGGTTGGATTAACTGAGAACCCCGCGTGCGCCGCAGCGATGCTCGCCGCGTCCTCCGCTACACACTTAAGAATACGACGCGGGCGCAGCGGCGGGCATCGCCACTCTTCCCGCCTCGCGTCTCTATAAACAACATCGCATATTGCTATAAGTTTGTGTTTACGCGTGCAATGATACGTGCCGCTTCACGCGCCGCCACTACGTAAACAATAAAAACGTCCGACGCGCCGCGAGACGCCACGCCACACGCGACGCGCGACTCCCCGCGTTTCCGTAAATGAGGCCTAACACGGAATGTACAAAGGGCGGCCATATCACTTTAAACATTTTCTTCTAGGTTGCGATGGAACTGTCAGAATAGAGAGGTAGGTAGTTAGGTTAGGTTAGGTTAGGTTAGGTAGTAGGTAGGTAGTAGAGGTAGCCAGTGGTACTACTTAAATATCAAGTCGGAATAATAATAATATAAGTCGTAAATAAATAATCTGTTTCCTGTCTTTACTTCCAGGCGGTAATCGTAAAAAGCGGATCAGGGCTAGTGCTGCACTGTCCTAGGACATTGATAATACAAACTACGATCATCTAGTCGCCCTCCAAATATGATGATTATGACATAATTCCCCCCTTAAGCCGGGTCCGCAGCGCCAATTTTCTAACAAAATATATTAGCAAAACAAGTTACCAAAACATGTTAATGAAACCGCTAGTCAGCTGCACCTATTATTGTTATTGTTTTTGTTACGTTTCAAAAATGAGCTCCAACGAAGAAGACGTGGAAGCTGTTATAGCAATAGTAGATTTAGTTCTCTAAAGAAGAAACAGAAATAGATTCCGAGTCCGACCCTACCTGCAACCTCGTTCATTCAATATATATATCAACTGAAAATTGATGATAGGTTCGGTATAAAAAATTTTTTTAGATATTCAAAAAGTGATTTTCAAGAGCTCAACCATAATGGCGTCTTTCTCTATTGAGCGCGAACACAAAATGCATCACTTCCCCTCTCCGCAGGCGAACGCGGGGGATGTTTCCAATCGTTTGGGCAAACATGTTATTGTGTTTTTACTAACAAAACTGTTAGGCCACGCCCTTATTAGTTTAGCAAACAATGTTATCCTGTTTGCAAACACGAAAACACGGCGCAGCGGACCCCGCTTTAGAGATACTAATACTCAATGATGGACGTTGATCAGCTAATTGATGGATGAAGGCACTGAAAATATCTTATAATACACCTGGTGATCATTTTTATATCATAGATGTATCATTATCAGTTAACCTTAGACAAATCGTGATGATACGACATCATGATCTCAGTTCATTCTTCTCATTGCGGAGTTCGAGTTTTCTACACAATAGAAAGGAAATTAACCTATCTGAAACTATCTAAGTAACTGAGTTACCTAACAGACAGATGGAATAGGGTTTAATTTAGAGAAATCCTTTAGCATAGATGTCACATGTTTTAGTTATGTTATTACATATTATAGCAAAAGAGGGGACAAAGGAGTAAGTGAAAACTTAACCTCTGTTTTTGAGTAAGCAAGAAGTTAAATGGCAATATATTGCCACCTCTTTTTACTTTAAGTTTTAAAATATGTTTTCAACCTTTTTTTCATGAGAGTCACCAAAATTGGCTTACCGGCGTAATTAGCTCATCTCAATGGAAACCAATTCTACTGTGAAATTGGAAAATACCGCCTTAGACGTGGCAGCGGGTGACCGAACCGGGAATTAGTCCGGTCATCCGAAGAGAGGTTAATTGCATGAGGACGACGCCTGAATATCGCAAGCCGCTAGGACATCGACTCAAGACGGTACCCCTAAGGATAATCCAACTGGACGTGCCACAAATGGCAAGGTCGGGTACCGGTGGTCCGTCCATTTGCCCGAGGGATTATGAGCTGGATCGCTACTCCGAATGGATCAGATGGTGCGCGAGGCACCATGGTCTGACTCCAAAAAAAAGAAAGAAACAATTGCTGTGTTGTAGCGGCTGCGAATACTACCAATCCTCACATGAGGATGTGGATGTCGTATAAAACGACTAAGAGGCCGATCTGGACCAAGATCACCTGTTGCCGTTTGGTCAACAATTACATTCCCAAGGAGGCTTGATATTATGCAGGCGGCCGGTCATAAAATTATTGGCAAAATTTTTACAAACCATATGTACTAAAGAAGATATTAAGTTGAACCCAAGTAATTGAGATAAGAGCAGAATGACGAGACGATGACAACTAGAATTGCCCTCCAAATTCAGAACAATCATTTATAGATTGCGCAAGAAATTGTCCCGCGTAAGTATACATAACACTCTTCACTTAAGGGTCGCTTCTCAAACCACTACGCTATCCATGCTCTCAATTCAAAAGGCATAACGTCCGAAACTCTTCAACAAAAGTAGTAGAATAAGCGATGTTTCTCCAATCGATTTTCCCTCATTTGATTGCGGCATTAGTTTCAGTTATAAGTACACAAAATGAATTGGAATTTTGAATATCTTTAAATTTATGCTATGATTGAATATACACAGTTTATTCATTAGTAATTCTAAATGCCATCAAAAATAAAATGAGTGAAAACATAAGGGTTTTTTCACTGATTTTATTTAATTTATTATTTAAAATTATTAAAAATACTCCTGTGTAAAAGTCGACATTTACTTAAGTCTCTACACTTAAGTATTGATATATGTATACCAGAAACATAGGTACATACGTATCTTCTTATCTCAGCCTATATACAACGCACTGTTGGATTCCGGCCTCCTCCAATGAAGGAGGGGAATTGACCTTCCTAACCACGCTCGTGAGACATGTTGGAATAGTATTTTATAACGAGTTTTCCTTCTTTAGATAACCGTTTTACGACACTCACGGGCAAGATAGAGAAGATGTATTGTATTCTTACTACGTGACTACATGGAGGGTACATATGTAAATGAAATAATAAATTATTGTTACCGTATATGATGAAGATTACATCTCTTAAAGGTCCCACTACCGGGCTCGGGCTACTTCCACAAGGGCAGGCAAATTAACCCTAACATTTCACGCTGGCCAAACGGTTTGATAGAGGTTTTCAATTCAAGCTATCCTATTATTGTATAGATGTTATATGAATATTGTATCTTTTAGTCGCCTTTTACGATATTCACGGGCACGATAGGTATTGGTGAAGTAGTAGGTAGAATACTTATTTCGTCACCACAGGGAAATAACATTCAATTAACGAACACAAATTACACTCAAATTCAGAATAATTATTTGTGAATCACACAAAGACTTCTTTAGGTCCATCTGTGCAGTGATAGCCATTGTTGGACATAGCCTGACGAAGGCCTACCCTGTGGGGCATAAGGGCGTAATTTGCTCGCTTGACAAGATCTCTTTTTTATTGCTGTTGGTGGCATACGAGCAAACAGTGTACCTGGTGGTTAGTGAAACTGCCGCTTACGGGGATTTGCTAAGCCGCTGCCTAAGTGAAGGGAGTGTGAATACGTGTAATGAGGTTGATATTAAAGGCGTTACCCAAACCATGCAAAGACCCTTAGAAAGTTGGGCTTCCAACTATCTCGAGATGCAGTAACAAATTGCTAATACTCCAACGTCGATTTTCCGCGAGAGTATAGTACTACGCCGGACGGAATGCCCGCGGCTGTAGACAGAAGACTATCGACAGTGTGGTCAATTGTTCGGCGATTGCTGTTGAATTTAGGAGCTCTGGTCGCCCTGCTGGCTTCCTTAATTTTTAAGAATCCCACGGAAAAGTAACGGTAATGCACTCTTAGACCATCACCAAACCCTATCCAATTTATCTATGAAAGCACAATGACCTTACTCTATAAAACGTCCATTAACATTTCCCTTGCACGCGATGTGACGGGACAGTATAAAAAGTGGCTTCTGCTATGGCGAGTATCGAGTTTATAGATGTTACGTCGATACCGTTCGATTGTCACGCTTCTTGGCTCCGTGCACTGGTTCAATGATATCATAAGTCTTGTATGAGGTAATAGGAGAATGGCATATCATCTTTGTGAGTCAACATAGGATATAGTTACCGACGTGAATATAATGATATTTGATTACGCGAATATCATATGCTTGTAGTGACAGAATAAGAATACAATTCACCTTATCTTGCCCGTGGATGTCGTAAAAGACGACTAAAGGATATACTGGACATATAAACTCTATGCAAGAGGTGGCAAAATCGTAACAAAGCCCTATTTTAGCCAAACCCTACCTTTTTTGCAACTCCATTTTAACGGTGTTTATTTTCTGTGGTTAAAATCAACAATCAGTAGTAAAACCGATATACATATTTTGTTTTATTACAATACTAATCGATTGTACTCATAAATCTTCTAGCTTGGTTTTATTTATAAAAAAATGGCATCTTTTTTTTTGAGATTGGGTTGCGGTCGACGCGCTCCTCGCACCACTCCGTTCGGGGCGACAGAGGGGCGTAAGCACGCACACCCACAACCCACCCACGATGCACGTCGCCTTCGTCGTAGGGCCGACTACCGGAGCAAGGTGACTTGACGTCAGTGGTCGGCCGGACGGAATACCCCCTATTTGGGGTACACTGCCATCGAGCGACGTCCCTCCCCTCGGGGGGGAAATTAAAAAATGTCATCTTGTCGAAGTTTTTAGCTAATCAATAAAATGATAAACAAAATATGTCATAAGAATAGGAAAATAAATTTAGCTCGCTGGTCGCCGTCAAGAGTGACAACAGCTCAGTTGACAAGTTGTCCAGTCGCATTCAAGTAACGTGAGATCGAATCTCAGTGTTAATATTGTTTTTGAATTTTTCATATTTTTTTCATTATTGCATCATTATTATTTTTAATAATATATTTCTAAATATGTTCGTCAATAATTCAATTAACAAAATAAAAATTATACCGAGCAAAGCTCGGTCAACCAGATATTAAAGTATAATGATGTGTACGACGCTGGTGTCGCAAAAGAAAGCACGGAACGTTTTTGGTTTGAACGATTTCGTTCTGGAAGTTTCGACCTTCAGAACCAACCTCGTGGACGGCCAGAGACCAAAGTGGAAAATGAAGAATTAAAGACTATTGTGGAAGCGGATCCATCACAAATCACTTCAGAGATAGCTGCAGGCTTCGGGGTAAGTGACAAAACTATATTAATCCACTTGAAGCAAATCGGGAAAGTAAAAAAACTTGATGGTTAGGTATTTCATGAATTGAGTGAATCGTACTTGCAAACACGCGTCGACAGCTGTGTTACTTTGCTCAACCGACACAATAATGAAGGGATTTTAAATCGTATCATTACTTGTGATAAAAAGTGGATACTGTACGATAATCGGCAGCGCTCGTCGCAATGGCTGAACCCTGGAGGCCCAGCCAAATCCTGCCCTAAACGAAAATTGACTCAGAAAAAGTTACTTGTGAGTGTTTGGTGGACTAGCGCTGGTGTCGTTCACTACAGTTTTAAAATCTGGCCAAACGATTACGGCAGATATCTATCGTCAGGGGCGAGGCCCCCATGGTTTTTTTAGTAAAGGGATCAATGAACTACCTATGAGCTGGCAAAAGTGCATAGATAACAGTGGTGCATACTTTGATTAATTAAATACATTTTACAAAAATAAATTGACTTTATGTTCCTCCCGTACAAAACGCTAATTTCATACGTAAGGACCTAATATTTTAATAAAAAAGTTTAATAAAAGTCGTCGTCGTCGTCGTTGATGAGATGTAAAATTTAATTGCCTACTTGAAAGTACTAAGTTCTGTTGTCTGTTCCTTACTTCTGTTGTCATTAAATGTGGTCTATCCTTTTTTTTGTTGTGTGTATAGCTGTTAGCTGTTCCTCATTGTATTCCTTGCCTTCGTTAATCATACTAGGACATTTATAAAAAAAATTACTTGTGAGTAAAAAATATTTAACACAAGTAGGCATTAAGCCCACTTCTATTGGAAATCCCACATAATTGTTAAGAGCCTCGGACCTGACTTCCAATAGACGTGGCTGAATAATTTTCGTTAAAAAATTTGTTACTTACATAATGTTACTTTCTTCTTTACACCCCAAAATAGAATAGGAAACTCTAGTGGAAGGGGAATTAACATCTTGTAGCACGCAGAACGTTCTTCTCAGAGACAGACATCCCACTGTTGATCACCTGCAAGCTTCTGATGAAAAAAATTAAACCTACTGCCACACGCTGACCCGACGGGATAAGTTAAAGAACGAAAGCCATAGTTTTATTTAGTTTGTTCAACGCCTGTGATCCGCAGAGTAGGTCAATTTCTCTCTCATTGCGGGGGAGGCTCGAGACCAGTATTGAGATAATGATGATTCGTCAAAGGTCCGCTATAGGGACCTTTAGAATTCATCATCATCATTTCAGCCTATCGCCGTCCACTGCTGGACGTAGGCCTCCCTCATGTTGCGCCACAATGAGCGGTCCTGTGCCGCCTGCATCCAACGACGCCCAGCTACTTTCACTAGGTCATCGGTCCACCTAGTGGGGAGGCCCCCCCCACTAGGTGGACCTCCTACACCTATCCTGCGTCATCCGATACGTGGTCGCCACTCGAGAACCTTTCTTCCCCAGCGGTTGTCGGTTCGTCGAGCGATGTGGCCTGCCCATTGCCACTTCAGCGTGCTAATTCTTCGTGCTATGTCGGTTACACCCGTTCTTCTGCGGATTTCCGTATTCCGGATTCTATCTCGCAGAGAAATCCCGAGCATAGCCCGCTCCATAGCACGCTGAGCGACTTTGAGCCTTGATATGAGGCCTACATTTAGGGACCACGTTTCCGTGCCGTAAGTCATCACTGGTAACACACACTGGTCAAAGACCTGTGTTTTCAGACACTGAGGTATGTTGGACGAGAAGATCCTCTTAAGTTTCCCGAACGCTGCCCAACCGAGTTGGATTCGTCGGCTGATCTCTTTCTCGAAATTGGATCTACCTAACTGGACTGTTTGTCCTAGGTAAACATAGTGATCGACAACTTCAAGAATCGCATTGCCAACTAGGACCGGTACAGGAATGACATGGGCATTTGACATGACTTTCGTCTTGTCCATGTTCATTCGTAAACCCACTAGTTGGGATACCCTGCTGAGATCATTGAGCATTGTGCCAAGGTCCTCCATGGATTCTGCCATAACGACTATATCGTCCGCAAATCGAAGGTGAGTTATGTATTCGCCGTTAAAGTTGATGCCGAGTCCAGTCCAGTCTAAGAGCTTCAAGACATCTTCCAGTGCAGTGGTGAACAGTTTCGGAGAGATAACATCTCCCTGTCTCACGCCTTTCTGCAACTGGATCGGTTTCGTACTCTTATCCCGGATATGGACTGACATTGTGGCGTTCCTATACAAACACTTCAGCACTTCGATATAGCGATAGTCGATTTGGCACCGCTGAAGGGACTGCAGCACCGCCCAAGTTTCGACTGAATCAAAGGCTTTCTCATAGTCCACAAACGCTAAGCACAGGGGCCGATTATACTCCTCGGTCTTTTGTATAATCTGCCGAAGCGTGAGGATATGGTCTATGGTGCTATAGCCTTTTCGGAAGCCGGCTTGTTCGGGCGGCTGGAAGTTATCGAGCTTGCGCGAGAGTCGATTGGTAATGACCCTCGAGAACAACTTATAAACATGGCTCAGGAGTGAGATGGGTCTGTAGTTCTTTAGAAGAGCTTTGTCACCCTTCTTGAAGAACAGCACCACCACACTCCTGGTCCACGACTCTGGAACGTCGCTCCCGAGGATAACGGCATTAAATAGCTTTTGAAGGGCTATTAAGACTGGCTTGCCGCCCGCCTTCAGAAGCTCTGCCGTAATTCCGTCATCTCCCGGTGCCTTACCGTTACGTAGTTGTTTGAGAGCCATTCTGATCTCGTACAAGCTGATGTCCGGGATTTCTTCGGTATAGTGCCGAGTTAGCTTGGACCTGGGATCTTGGACCAAGCCGACAACGGGATTTCGGGATGATTTGTATAACTGTCCATAGAACCTTTCGACCTCTCCCAAGATCTCACTTTGGGATGAAATAACAGTGCCATCGTCGGTCTTCAGCTTAGTCATTTGGCTTTGCCCAATAGACAGATCTTGTGCGAACACTTTTGAGCCACGATTCCGCTCTATCGCTTCTTTAATACGGAGCGTATTAAATCGGCGAATATCGCGACGCACAGACCTGGAGATCTGCCTATTTAGCTGCCTATGTTTGGACCAATCGGCTGAAGACTGCACCGTCATTTCTTTTCTCCGCCCCATGAGCTCGAGAGTTTGGTCAGAAAGTTTTTTAGATCTATTAACGCGGTGAGCCTTGAAAAATTTCGACCCAACCGCGTGGACAGTTTCCACGAACCTGTTGTTCATATCGTTCGGAGATTCGCATTCATCCAGACATTGGAAGCGATTGTGTAATTCGAGTTGAAAGCCTTCGAGGTTCTGGTATTGGACAGATGTAGGTCGGAGTGTAGACTTCATCAAGCGTGACCGCTCGACTTTTGTGTGGATATTCAATGTGGCTCGTACCATCCGGTGATCGCTCCCAGTTTTAATCCTGCTGATCACTGAGACATCATTGAATATCTGTCGTTTGTCTGACAAGATGAAGTCTATCTCGTTTTTTGTTGAACCATCGGGGCTAATCCAGGTCCATTTCCTTTGTGGCTGCTTCCTGAAGAAGAAATTCATCATAAAGAAGCTTTCCTTCTCCAGAAAATCAGCCAGTTTCTGGCCCCTCTTGTTTTTCTGTCCATATCCATGTTTCCCCACTCTCAACTTATCATCACTTCCCTTGCCTATTTTCGCGTTAAAGTCTCCCATGACTATCGTGAAGTGGGTTTTGGACGTGTGTATGGCTTTCGAGATGTCCTCGTAAAATGCCTCCACCTCGTCGTCGGAGTATGTCGAGGTCGGTGCGTATACCTGTATAACCTTCAGCGAATACCTCTTGGTAATTCTGAGTATAAGGTACGCTACCCTTGTCGACACACTCTCGATCCTCTCCACGTTGTCTACGAGAGACCTACGAACGATAAACCCTATACCACCTTGGGACGGGTGATCGCCCTCCCGGTAGAAGAGCAAGTTTCCAGACTGGAGGATTATCGTGCCCTCGCCCTCTCTTCGCACTTCTGATAATCCTACAATGTCCCAGCGGATTTTGCTCAATTCCTCTTCCAGCTCGATGATCCTCTCGTCAGTCCTGAGTGTCCGAATGTTGTGCGTTACCAGGGCCAAGGGTCGTTTTTGTCGGTAGCCGGATCGCTGCCGGAGATTCCTCGCACCCCCGCTCCACCACTACTGGGCCCGCCACCAAAATGAGCCCGTAGAGTACCGGAGCCGCCGTGACTGGGGGCCATTTTTTTATTGTACGCCATTTCTAACAAAGGGGATATTGCCGTAATCGCCACGCTTGGCAGGCGGGTTGGCGATCGCAGTATAGGTGTTTTTCGTTTCCCAGGAGAGAGCTGCTGCCCTGCTCTCCTGGTGAACCCTCAGCCGATTTTTACGACTCCCACGGGCAAGTAAGGGGTGGCGACATATGTATTCTCAGCTCGTCGCCACAAGGGCAATTAATCCTAATAATTAAATGTCAAATACACCTTACACATAATATATGTTGGGGCCAATAATCTTAATTATATCATTATCATCATCATCTCAGCTCAGCCCATAAATGTGGCTCACTGTTGGGCTCGGGCCTCCTCCTTTACGATAGAGCCTTTGACCTACTTTACCACGCTTGTCAGACGTATTGGTATAGGGCTTTAATTCGAGTTTTCCTTCTCTTACATTTATGATAATGCCATATTACTTTCCTTAGACGTCTTTTACGATAGCCACGGGTAGGCATGAATAGCATTCTTACTCCGTCCCCACACGGACCTAATTATATACTTTAATAATACCAGTAAAAATAATAACACAAAAATTCACTTCATATTTTATTCGTATAGTAATATTATTAAATTATCGTACATTTTATTAACATTCTATGAATGACAATACTTGGTGAAATAACGACACAACGACTACGGCCCAAACTTTTAAGGCATGAGGGACTAGCAAGCGATGTGCAATGATTGAGCACCGTAACATAGGTATATGTGTGAGCAATAGAATAAGTTTTGAGACCTTCGAACATAAATAAATTTACTATTATGAGTCATTGGCGTCAATTCTGTTCTACCTTAACTAAATTTTGATTATTCTTATAAATTCATCATCATCATCACAGCCCACATACGTCCCAGTACTGAGCTCGAGCCTCCTTCATATCGGGAGGGAAGTTGACCTACTAAACCACCCTGGTCAGGCGGGTTGGTATAGGGTTTTCTTTCGATTTTTCCTTCTCTTGTATAGTTGTTATATACACAAGATATCCCTTAGTCGCCTTTTACGATAACCTCGGGAAAGAGCGGGGGTGGTGAGTTGTATTCTTACTCCGTCACCACACGGAAAGATATCTTATAAATAAGAATGGATAAATTAAATTACGTGTTGATTTCTATGAATTAAGTTCATAAGCAGTAATATATTACATGATTTCTCTGTGGTGACGGAGTAAGAATACAGTTCACCACCCCCTCTCTCATCCATGGGTATCGTAAAAGACGACTAAGGGATATGATGGCCAGATAATATCTATGCAAGAGAAGGAAATCTCTACGTAAAGCCCTATGCTAAAAGTCTGACCAGTCCGGTATGGTATGTCAATTTACCTTCTATTGTAGAGTAGGCCTGAACCTAACAGTAGCACTTATATGGGCTGAGATGATCATGATGAATATATTGTTAATATTTACTTGAATTGTGTTATATAAAAAGTTATTATAATTTCTTGTTTATTATACACAATTCGCATAAAGCACAATCTTATCTTTCTTTTTTGACATTAAGAGATAAATTTGGCTATTAACACAGTGCATAGGAGTCGTATACGCTTTTGATTCAATTTCTCCTAATGAATTTAGCTTATTTGTAGCAATTAGTATGTTATAGTATGCTATTCTGACACCATCAGCGAAGAAAAGAATGATTCATTACATTCTCAGTCCATTAAAATACGTTGACTACTATAACTACAGAAAAATGAGTTTAATTTAATGCGACTGGTTTTATTAATTACCTTCTCTTTCCAATTTTAGCAGATAAAATGATAGCTAATAGAAGTTTAGTTTTTGAAGAACAGAATTGACAGCTAAAGCCCACGTGAAAAAATATTCAAGTCGGCCACGTTAGCGAACTACAGCTGCCCTTTTTTAATAGTCTATTCTCTGGTCACACCCCGTGCTATCAGTCACATCTTCTAGTAAAATCGGTGTATCTCTAAACTACAGATGAATCACTCCACTAATACCATGATTATTCTTAACTCCGAGAGTTCGGTAGAGGCATATTATAGGACCGTCACGGACAATGGGGCAAATCAGTATACGGACAACTGCCTATTTCTTGAGGAGATCTCAGGCTTAAACTTCGGAATAAGTGGACATTATAATTGGTATCGAATCATTGAATAACATTCGATTCAATTTCTATTATATCAACTTCATACTTATTAAGCCAAGTGTAAGATTGAAATTGAGAATTATGACAATCTCAGGCCTCCGCTGTAGTATTGGATTTAATAATTACTTTATCACTTTCCAGGAAATTCTTTTAGTAAAATTTTCAACTTCAGATATAGTTTTACATTTAGTGTTATCAAAATCTTCAAAACGATATTTAAATAATTTGTACTTTAATAGTCAATGTTATTTTCCTACTATATATTAAAATCAATAACTCGATAGTCTCAAAACTTCATCAACAAAGTTCTTTGCACCAATTAGTATATATAAAATTTTCACCTTTAAATAAAATATATTTATTTTATGATTTTAGATAAATTATTAATGATATTGTACATTGCATTAAAGGCTATAGTTCTACGTTTAACATGGGCCTTTGTACCTACATTGTTGCACATTACATCAAATATTTCTAGAGCATTACTTTAAAGGTTAAACTAACACAATTCCATCACAATAAATTTAGAATATCAGTTGTATGATTCGTTTAGCTTCATTTATCTGTAAGAGTTCATTATATTTTTCTATAAACAATTATTCTATCAACTTACAACTAGTTTATAATAAAATAGATTTGTTGATAAAATCTTTAAAGTTCGTAACAAATAGACACCTCATGCGAAAATTAAATAAGTATGTATATAATATTTTATTATTTATGTAAGAATATAAAGTAATTTAATTATAGTTTTAATTTTTATATTTCTGAAAGACTAATTGTGTAATAATTTCAATTAAATTTTAAATATGACTAGAATTTATAATCTGTACCTAGTGGAAGTATACCTAAAATTTTAAGCATTTAGATTTGTTTATAATATATATCTAAGTGCATTCCTTCGATAATAAACTGTATTATCATTAGAATTATATACAGCTAAACAAATTTGATATTTACTAATGAAAAAGAGTTATTATCCTTGACAGAAAATACAGGTTACATATAGTAAACACAGATTGATCATATCTACACCACAGACATATTAAAATTAGTATAGTAAATATGTAATTTCAAAAACTTGGCAAGTTTATACAAATTGACCCGAATGGTCAACACCCGTATTAAAATACTATAGAATAAAGGTAGTTGAAGTGAAAAGTTCTATAGGCAAGTTTGAATAGGGAGAAAATTCGTGTAAGTAGTTATCGATATAGTCACATGACTATTATATCTGTAGCTATGTCAACGTTACTATATGCCGATAGATGTCAACGTCAGATAAATGTAAAACATTTTAATTCGCAAATTTTTATTTCAGATCAAGCGGTCAAACTGATTTGTACTTACATCCAAAAATAACAATTGCTTATTCATAGTCTTGAGTTTTCATTACTGTCGACGGTCCTCATCACTGGTTTGTTCTTTTTTATTAAAGTTTTGTATTTATTTTATTTTACATAACATATTTTTTTATAGAATTAAGCCCACTTCTGAATTCTTCTCACAGCTGAGTTTTTTTTATCTACACAAGTATATGTATGCAGGCATTATGACAATCTATAATAAAAAGTACATGTCCTAATTTTGCATTTGTATAGAGAATGTGTGAAATGCTGCATAAACTTACGTAAATTACCAATATGTTTCATCTGATAATTTTAATATGTCTATGAAATCAGAAAATATCATCGTTCAATTGCATTTTAAACATATAAATGTGCAAATTATCTATGGCCGATTTACATTTTGGTTTCAGCATTCATTTTTAACCTATTAACATTACTATATAATAATTGTATACATCCTATCTGTGCTTAAAATTAGCTATAGACCAATTTCGCGGCAACGAAGTTTAATAATCCGTACAGAAATAGCGCCATATTAACTGATATATGTGTCGATTAAAATGTAAATCGATCATTGGACATCATTTCGTAATGGTTAAAAAGTAGCCAAAATATGTCGTACAATTATCATCAAAGGTATACCGTCTACATTACATTTTTGAGCAAATCAAAATAATATCAAACGTTAATCATTTTTAGAGTGAAAACTTTTATAAGGCTTGGATGAGGAGTAAATTCATGTAAATCGTTATCGAGATGGTAACGTAACGTGTTAACTCTATATTTGTAGCTATGTCAATATGACTATATCTGTGCCGATAGATGTCAAAACCAGATTAATCTAATCAGTTTTAATTTACAAATCTTAAATTAAGATCTAACAACTGTTTGTTCATAGTTTTAAGTTTTCATTTCTGTCGGCAGTCGTCGTGACTGCTTTGTGTTCTTCTTTTTTTGGTAATTACACATTTTGTAGACTGGGTGTCGACTATGTACTTGTCTTTTAACTTTATTTACAAAGACTAACTTTTTGGAATGCCATACTTCATGATTCCACATTATCTAATATAAAATAAACTACTTTTTATTTCAAGGGACTTATATTTTCACAAATATAGGCCGCCATTAGCCTCATCTTGTCACTTAATTAGTAAGAATTTCTACTTTGTAAGTCATTGTCTAATAAGAATAGTATAATAATTTTCAAGTTTAATAGTTGTAGGCGTATCATTAAATCTAAAATGTTACTTATTGCTTTTAATCATTGTGATTATTTAAAATAAAATATCAATAAATATTATTTAATTCATTGTATTTGAATATCTTTATTGGTCGATGAGATACATAATATAAAAATGTATATTTTGAATAAATTTCTATTTCCATAATGTTCTATGAAATATCTGCAGAGTTTGCTTCAAAAATAATTTATTTTTTTTAGTGGTAACTTATCGATAATTATATGAAATTTACGACGGCAGAAGGCAATTAGGAACTTTAAATAAAATATTTATCGTATGACGTATATACATGTAGAAATATATGATAAAGAAGCTATACAAAAGTTTATAATATAAAAAATACATGAAGTAACGGAATCTTACTATCATAACATTAAATATACACAATATATTAAATATACGACTTAGCAATACAAAGACGTAATCAATATATCATGAAGACACTATTTGAACATCGTTTGACGAACGATAGTCTTATTAATGTTATGTTATTGAATGTTGTTATAATTATTTTGAACCTTAAAATAAGGCAAAGAGAGTGGGGAATATATAATTTTATACTTCGATTTATATATTGGAGAGATTCAAAATTCCTTCCGATATTCCTTCGTAATGCATTCCTTTTCAATGTCACCTATATCAACCGGACATCGAATTAAGGCTTTATTTTTACCCTCTTCTTCATACTAGGCGCTCTGAAAAAGAGCCTGTGAGTGAGTTTTCCATAATATTACAGTGTTATGTTCACTGTGAGTTCGGTGGTCGTAGTACAGTGATGCAAATTGAGCCTCGCAGTATTCTCAATAAGTCTATCACTTCTGGTGTTTTCATTGATGTCACATTTTCATCGTTTACCTGTAACATATATCAGAAATTATTCCTATATGCGACGTATATTCCTTTATGTAGAATTTTAAACTGCACAGATGGCGTAATGATTAATATACTGACCTACAGTGCCAGTGTCCAGTGCGAATCCCACGCAAGACAACACTTTGTGCGATGGACAAATTGTTGTTCTGAGTCGGGATGTAATTTGTGTTTGTTAGTTATGTTTGTAAAGTCCCTCGCAATACAAGGATTTAGAGCAAAAATTCTTTTTTTGTCTTAAAAAAGAATTTTTAGATAAAAATATTATGAAGAGTCCCTTCTACATTCCCTTATGTCTCCTTCTGTATTTTTTACCATGAACTTAATAAACTTAAAAATCCCGCATTTTTGATGCCCGCATTAAGGACGAAATTTTTGTCGCGCCCAATTTTCGAAATGTACATCTAACATTTGCTGTGTGATAGCTGTGTGGTGGCTAGGAATGCTACCACCGCTTTTATTGCCCGTGGGTGGCATAAAAGACGATTAAGAGCGTTACATGAGTTTGGACCATCTGTTGGCGTCTGGACAACAATTGCTTTCCCAAGGAGGGTTGGCAGCGGCCGGTCATAAAACTATTGTCAATAACTTTTCCAATATATGTTATGAAAGAAAAGTACATAATGAGTTAAACACAAATAACACGCAGGCTTAGAACAATAGATTAAACGAACAATAGATCGCATAAATAACAGTTTAGAACACCTTTCAGCGTTCATGATCATGGAAGGACAGGCCTTCTTTGACCATGTACACTGAAAAATGTAATAATAGTTTTATTTATAACCTTCTCAACACTTATACAGCCTCCACAATAGGAGATATATTAGGCTAATTCATCGTATTGGGCGAACAGGGTGGTATACATTTTTAGTTCATCATCATCATCATCACAGCCCACATATGTCCCATTGTTGGGCTCGGGCCTCTTTCACAATGGGCGGGAATTTGACTTATTATACCATGCTGGTCAGACATGTTGGTATAGGCTTTTATTTCGAGTTTTCCTTCTCTTGCACAGATGTTATGTGCATATTATATCCCTCGGTCGTCTTTTACGACATCCATGGGCAAGATAGGGAGTGGGGAATTGTATTCTTACTCCGTCACCACACAAATTTTTAGTTCACGTTATCCTTAATTTGCATGTTCTTAAATACCTTTATTGCCTGGCTAATGACTGGTGTATACAAATACACTAGCGTTGTAGTATGAAAGTAGATTTAGTGACAAGGATTGAAAAAGGTATGTTAAGTTGGTTTAGTCCTGTAGAGAGAATTAATGAAAGGAGATTGACAAGTAGAATTTATAGGACGAATGTGAATGAAAGTGTTGGAAGGGGAAGATCAAACGTTCCACGATTAAATCGGGGATGTCCGTAAGAAAGGTCAGGTTAAAAGTACCCTAAACCGAATAACATGCATGAGGAGATTAATGAATGTGGAGGCGGCGATAGTGATATGTCAAGAAGTAAGTGGAGGAAAGTGGTCTCTGCCTACCCCTATGGGAAAGAGGCGGGCATGTATGTATGTATACACCAGCAGGATACGACCAAAGGTATTTATAACATGTCACCATTTGAACGAATGAGTATTAGCTTTACATTATTACCTGTAGTATAACATCACCGCGCCTTAAACGTCCGTCCCTAGCGGCCACACTGTCATTATACACAGCAGAAATGTAACTCTGTCCAGACTCAGGGTGGGACTGAACACTAAACCCTAGCCTGCTATTCCAGCCACGATTTAGTTCCACAGTTACTATCTGCAAATAAAGATAAAAATCAGTTAAATTATATTCATTAAATTTACAGCATAGCAGCAATAAAAATCGAGGCGAAGATCAATGTTGCTTTGCAGAAGTTACGGGTTCGCTACCCACGGGTCTTGCCTTATCGGTGAAGGAAAATATCGGGCGGAAATTTGAGCCTAGCTATTGTGAGCCTCGTAGCTTAGTATGGAGATTATGGTATTATTTTTCAGGCAAATACGTTACACTGCTGGGCTTAAACTTCCTCCACAAAAGGAGAAAAATTGGTCTATAATATCGCGTGGATCAGACGTACCTCACTCGTCTTTTTTTTTGTGGGGTGGCTTGCGGTTGGCGCACTCTTCGCACCACTCCGTCCGGAGCGACAGAGAGGCGTAAGCACGCACACCCGCAACCCACCCGAACAACACGTCGCGTTCGTTGTTGGACCGACCACCGGAGCAGGGTGACTTGACGTCAGTGGTCGGCCCGACACGTACCTCACGTCTAGGGTGTTATTTCAAATTTTCCTTCTTTTACATAGATGTTACTTGTCCCTTGTCTTTTACAAAAGCCACATGCATATATGTAGAACGTGGTGATTGTATTTCCATGTGGTGACGGAGTAAGAATACAATTCACCAACCCCCTCTATTACCCGTGAGTGTCGTAAAAGACGACTAAGGGACACATAACGCATATGACATCTATGGAAGAAAAGGAAAACTCGAAAAAATACCCTATACCAACCTGTCTGACCAGCATTGTCTAGTAAGTTCAACTTGCCTCTTATTATGGAGGATGCTCGGGCCCAGCAGATGAACGTATATGAGCCGAAATAATGATGATAATTGATTTTATTCTTACCTCGTCACTACACAGAAGTACTACTCTACTTCGAATGAATCGATGTATTTAATGCTAGTCACCATTATTATATTATTAAAAATCTATTCTCACCGTCGGCTCAGTGCTAGTGTCTTCTTGTAGCGGTTCAGGTTTGATGTTCTCCTTTTGGACGGGATCGATTTCTTTAGGCTTTACTGGAACGGGTATTTCCATAGGTGGAGGCTTTGGAGGCATCTGATTTTTGCGCTCGTTGTCCGGTGATAAAGCAACACCTTTCCATTTCTTTAAACCTTTATCTGAAATATCAATAAGATTTGGTTTATTTTATCTGCAATTGCTGTATATGTTAAACTCCTCCTCATTTTTTTTCTATTCTATAGTTTGCGTAAAAGACAACTAAAAGTCGTAAAAAATAATTCAAGAGAAAATAGCAAATCTGGAATGAAACCGTAACTAACCTTTATAGCGCCCGGTGCAAGTTTCTATTGCATTTTTTTTTGTGGATAGACTATGATCTAATCCTATGGCCCTATGGCTGGACACCTCGGGTACTGCCCTATTTAGGGTCCGGCTCTCGAATAAATAAAACACTGTATCATCTGACCAGCATCTTATATTAGGCCAATTTCCTTCTTCATATACATACATTAACTAGCAGAAGTAAACTAGAAAATTATCTTTATAGGGCATTCTTACCATCTTCCTTATGTCCTTCAGCAATTGTGTGTCCATCACTTGTTAATACTGCACTTTGATACGTGGGATTTGTATGCTTGAACCTTGCTTCATCACTAGAAAGTTCAACAGGCATCGATACCGGTTCATTTGAGTCAACAGGGAACATAGATTCGCTATAGCGCTGTCGAGTCATGTCTTCCTGATAGACATTTGGCGCATCTAATGTATCGTTGTCCAGGTTATTCAACTCGTAACCATGAGGAGGCACTGAAATTCAGAACGTAATATTGTATCTAATGATCCAATTAAAACTGCCATAGCTACTTTTAATAAGTGATATTTAATTGGAAGAATTTTAAAGTATTTAAAATTTTGAATGACATTATTAATGTTTTAGAAGTAATAATTTTATGTTAACAAAATTGATCAATCTGGCTGACTATACTTCCAAAACTATATTCACTTATTACCAGTAACTATTTAGATACACATGAGTGCAAATGAAGGAAAAAAAGGTAGATAATACAACGCACAAAGGCTATACGAACACTCTTCGGACTAAGGTCGAATGACCGAAGAACAACTATGGTGCTTTTCACTAAGATGGTGTGTATGTAGTCCTGGTATGATAAATTAAATCCGAGTCAGTTTATACGCTGCTTTGGATCAGGGTGTGAAGCGATGAGTCATGAGTAAGTGTGCGGGCCGACAGCGTCTTACCCACAGACATAGTAGACATCGCAAGCTAACACTGACCGAAATACGAGGATCATGAACAACACTTTAACCAAATCTATTTTGATACGTTCTAAGAATTTCATGTTTCGTATCTCGGCATCTTTGAAATTTTGAAGGTTTATAAGATATAAACAGCTTGCGTTGTCTACATAATTCTATATCTGTGGTCTCACCTGTCAGACTCAACTTTTGTTTTCTACAAGTGGGTGGAGCGGTGGGGCTGGTAAGTGCCAGAGGGCGCGGCGCCCGTCGACACTCCTGAATGCAGTCTGAATAGTTCGAACCATGTTCTACTTTGTTGGAACTTGGAACATCTGCGTAGAACACCTACATCGCTTAGTGTGTGGCGTGTATACTGTACGTGTTTAGTGTTTCTATGTAAGCAAATTCAGCCGTTTAATACTACAGTGCGGTCGCTATAACGCGTGTTATTACAGCTAGCTATGTCCCATTTGTGTTATATTACACTTATAAATATATCCACTACCGCGTGCCGCTTGCGATATTAATGCGGATTAGTTAATGAACCAACAGATAATTAAGTTAATATATACAGTGAATATATTATAAGCTATTGTAATTATTATTGTGTTTCGTATAAATCAAATCAATGCATACCTAATTAATGAATTAGTAATAAATATATTAGGATTTAAATATCATTCATACTTTTATTTATTTTAATTCTTTCAACCTCTATGAACAGGTAAGCTGGTGTATGGGCTTCTTATTAAGCCTGGTAATTTTCATGTTCGCTATTATGAAAACTTAAAAGTAGTTATTGTGGTTAACGTGACATAGCTTGAAATTTCATACTACAGAAAATTTCCTAAAAAAAATCTGCAGTAAACATCCAAAACACATTTTTCGACCCAAGTTTTGAATTCGTAATCTTATGATTAGCAGTCCTTTTGCCACTTAGCGAATAAGGCAGTAAGCCTGTATAAGAGTAATTTCTTTTATGTGAATCGAAGACTTCTTAATGATTTCTAATGTTTACGCGAGTATTACACATCTATACCAATAAATAAAATTGGAGTGTCTGTTTGTAATGTCAAAATAATAGACTTTTTTCATGCTCACACGGTTATTTGCACGACACCTATGCCTAAAATAGCAATTAAAAAATTTTTGTCTGTCTGTCTGTCTGTTTGTTCCGGGTAATCTTCAAAACGGCTGGACCGATTTCAAAAATTCTTTCACCAATGGAAAGCTATAATATCAGGGCGTAAACTAGGCTATATTTTATCCCGGTATTCCCATGGGAACGGGAACTACGCGGGTAAAACGACTATAACCTATAACCGAAGCGAAGCGAGGGCGGATTGCTAGTTGTTAATAAAACTATTTTTACGGATTTTATTGTGTTTGTATTGCCCGACGTTCTGAACAGCGTTAATGGTCACAAGCGGACTGAATAACAATATCCGTTGACTTCTTGTTAAATTTCTCTGTTCAGACTAGTAAAGGTTATAGATAGCGGCCAATTCGTTCATATTTTATATGTTTTAATTCTTATCTATACCAATAAATAAAATTGGAGTGTCTGTTTGTAATGTCAAAATAATAGGCTTTTTTCATGCTCACAGGGTTATTTGCACGACACCCATGCCTAAAATAGCAATTAAAAAATTTTTGTCTGTCTGTCTGTCTGTTTGTTCCGGGTAATCTTCAAAACGGCTGGACCGATTTCAAAATTCTTTCACCAATGGAAAGCTATAATATCAGGGCGTAAACTAGGCTATATTTTATCCCAGTATTCCCACGGGAACGGGAACTACGCGGGTAAAACGACTATAACCTATAACCGAAGCGAAGCGAGGGCGGATTGCTAGTATGAAAATATAATTGTATATTCATTTAATATTTTGGTTGAGCTATAAGCTACTGAATGGTTTCTCTGAAAAGTGAGGGCAAACATGACTTTATTCTTACGACACTGATAATTTCGTACGACATTCTTTGCATTATATTACATGGATTAAGTCACGTGCCCTTCGTAATACGGATTTTACACATCTACGTTTAGTTTACGATTTAATAAGTAATTATACAAGTTCGTAAAATCATATGAGGTTAAAATATTTAATTAAATTCCCGATAAAAGGTGAGAACTATGGTATGTCTATCAAAAATATGTTCAGATTATATTGAAAATGAGCTTAATTATAAATTTAATTACGTAAAATGTGAACTTAATAACAACTTCGAGTGAAAATATTAAATCAATTTAGCGTAATCATAAATGCTTGGTTTACTTTTTATCCAATTATAGTATTTAAAATGTTTTAGTAGATTAATCATCTTCTTAATTTATAAGAAATAGGAGAAAGTTGCACGAGTCAATTATATGATATTTCGTAGGAACTCCACATGCATGGTTTTTTATTCTATAAGCATTATTTAGTAATATTCCGCCTGACGTTAATGTGGTTTTTAGAGGCATTGCATACTCGTTCAATTTTGGATGTCATTTAATATAAGGCCAGACTTTCAGCATTTCCATCTGTATTGATTATGGGAATTTCATAATTTCGTGATTTACTAAATTATCTATCTGGCGTCGTGCAGTTTTTAGTTACTGACAGCCGGTTAACAGACTTATATACCTACTGGTTATAATGGTGAAGTTCAATAGCCAAAGTCACTTCTAACTTTGTACTGTTTTTATCCAGAAATTATAGTTATAATATCTACTTATTCCGATTAATTAAGATGAAATACAGAAATGAATATAAATGTGCATTTTTATATTCTTAATATATAATTAATTCGTAGGGACTATTATAGGTATCGAGCAAAAAAAATTAACAAATATTAGTACTATGATAAAATGTTGAAATTCATTAAGTGTCTATGTATTTGGCAGTAAATAATTATGGGTATCATCACTTATTATCGTAGCACACGCCATTTTAAAAATAAAATGTTCTATAGTTTAGTTTATTACCTAGATATAGCAATTATTACCTAGATCTTTATTTTTTTGAAAATTTAACACATTCTGTCATTTGCTGATAATTTAGCTTTTTACAGAAAAATAACTTTTTATATCGTTACAGTAAATTTGGAGGTTATTTATTACAAATAGACATAAAAAAACATTATATTATTAGTTTAGACATATAAGAAAGCTCGTTTAAATAAGAATACAAAAGTATTTTTCATCTGCAATTTATATAAGCTAAATACAAACGCATTTTAGAAAGTCTCGGATACCATTAATACTAACACAAAGTTTAAGCTATAAAATCTACTTTACAATAAGTATTACATACCATTTGGTTGTTCATAATGATTAATATCCTTGGTGAGTTTGCGGTACTTGCGGGGTGATAAACATGGAGATCGGGAGCCGTCCCCTGCGTCGGGAGTGAGACGACGCGCAGCTAAGTCGCACAACATGGAAACTGCTTCAGGCCTGTATATATTTATAGCATTAGTAAGTATGTAGTTAAAGAATTAAATAGCTGATTATAGGCCTCATTGTCCTAAAAGCGTCAACTTGCTATAATTAGAGATTTTTTGAAGAAAAGCTTTTTTAGGAACGATTTCAGAGTAACTCAAATATTGAAGTAAAGCTTTTTTAGGGACGATTTCGGAGTAACTCAAACATTCTTTCGGACGGAAGTGACGTAGTTTTAAATAACAAACATTTATTCCGTACTCATAAATAGTCATGACATTCGGATATTTTAGTTAATGAAACTTTCACATAATAGAGATTGATTGTATATCGTCTTTTTTACCGATTCTGCATTCCCTTTTTCTTTTCTGACATGTTATGATCTGGAATTTGTCATTTTGGATAGCAATACGGCAACAAGGCAAGACGATACAGCAAGAATCTCAGCAAGCTAATTACTTTTTCAATTACTCTTATATAAAATTGTATACAACATGTTTAATAAGTATTAGTTTCACTACGATGTCCGTCGAACTCGGATATATGTCTTTTTTGTAATATAATGCAAGAAAAATATGATTCGATCAGATCTCACAATCGGCGGAGTTAACTAGTAGAGCAGCCACCACTCATAGAAAAATAATATATTAAATGTATCTTACTAGATTACCCTTAGTAGTGGTAGGACCACACAGTTGATAGTTGTCTGTCTACAGCCGCAGGCCGGTCCATCCGGGGCAGTACCACACTCTCGTAGAAAATCGACCTCTTTTTTTTTTTTGCGAACGGTGCGCTCCTCGCACCACTCCGTCCGGGGTGACAGAGGGGCATAAGCACGCAACTCCCGCAACCCACCCACGATGCACGTCACCTTCGTCGTTGGGCCGACCACCGGAGCAGGGTTTCTTGTCATCAGTGGTCGGCCCGACGAAATACGTAACGACGTAGGGGGCTACGTCGGGTATCCTCCCATCGACCGACGTCCCCCCCTCGGGCTGAACGTCGATCGATGGTCGATGATGTCGAAAATCGACCTCTGAGTAGTAGGCAATTTGTTACTGCGCTTCGTTCGGTGAGCGAGAGAGCCGGAAGCCAACTTTCTGAAGGTGTTTGCGTGTGGAGGGTTTTAGTGATGCCTTTAGTATCACCGAAACTCATTGCACGCATTCACACTCCCTTCACTTTTTCGCGGTAGGCAGCGACATTGCAAAGGTCCATGAGCGGCAGCAAAACTTACCATCAGGTGTACTGTTTACTCGTTTGCCACCGTTTGCAATAATAAAAGAAAAACTAGAACAACAGTTTACCCTTAGAATAATAACGTATAGAAGGTAAGTTCACGCACAAAAAGTGAGGCATTTCAATTGGAGCCTAATGGAGCTTACACCGGAACCGTTCCGTAATGTACAAGTCATTGTACTGCACGAACGTACGCAACTCTTAAAAAATAAATAGGTAATTATGACGGTTTGTGCATTCGAATGGTGTCGCAACACATTTGAAAAATATAAAAAGATTATTAACATTACTTTTAAAGGTAATTCGACGATTTATGTTAATAAAAACAAAATTTGATTTCATAATTTGTATAGTGGTGTGCGTGTGTACGTGTCTGCGCGCCATTAGTATCTTTAGATTCAAATTTTGAAAGTTCGAAGTATTGACACTATCCTTCTATACCTACGTTATTATTCTAAGAGTTTACCATATTATTTTGGCATTTTAGTTCTAAGCAAATTAAATTGTCACACGTGTAAGCGACTGTGAATACCTATGAATATTGGTAAATACAAAAACACTAACTAACCTGAGAGGGGGTTTAGGCCTATTCAAAGGTGCATCAGAATCCGTAGTTCCTTCTCGTGGTGACATGGGTGATAGTGGGGTAGCGGCGTGATCACGGTACAGCCGCAGGCGCACTTCACTCCCGCATGAACGTAGGAACAGTACAGCTTCAGCATGTGACATATTAGACATGGGTGTGTCGTTCACCTGTACATATATCAGAAATTTTTGGATAGTAATTATTTAGGTTAATCAGTCTATTTGAAATTAAATTGGTAACTACGTATATAACATTATTTTTTTTTTATTATGTAAATGATGTCTTTTGTATAATATATTTAGATAATAATAGTTTTTCCACAAAAGAAAATCTATTTCTCACTAAAAAACTTGGAAAAACAGAAATCCAAGGATCGAATTGGGGCTGTTTAGATTATGACACTATTCGTTTGCCCAATTTATATGTAAGTATATATTGTTACTATCAATGGAAATTTCATATTCTACATATATTTTATTCTGAAAGAACTGATAAGACAAGATTCGGTGTAAATTAAAGCTAGCTAGATCGATTTGTCACCCCCAAATTACATACGAAATTTCATGAAAATCGTTGGTGCCATTTCAAAGATTTTAAATGTGTGTATATATATAAAATATCTGGTTGACCGAGCTTCGCTCGGAATATTTTTGTCGAATTTATTTAGATATATATTAATAAAAAATAAATAATGAAAATTATATAAAAAACTACAAAAAGAGAATAATAATAACACCGAGATTCGAACCGACGCTGTTTAAATGTCACATAATCCAAAATTAAAACCGCCCGCCTCCTCACCTGAGCTATCGGAACTCATGACATTGACAAAGAAATTTGAATTCATATTCTTTTAAAATTTAATGTCATTGTTTTGCTAAAAACACGGACAAAACAACATTTTCTATAAATAAAACCTAGCTAGATCGATTTGTTGGACCCGAAACCTGTAGTATGCCAAGTTTCAACAAAATCGTTGGAGCCGTTTCCGAGATCCTGAATATATATATATATATATATATATATACAAGAATTGCTCGTTTAAAGATATAAGATTTGTGTATCTATGCAATATAGCATATATTGCATAGATACACAAATCAAAGATTTTACACATTTAAAGATATTAAATATAGTCACTATATAAAAAATATTTATTTACGAACTTTTGCGATTATATTTAACTAGCAACCCACCCTCGCTTCGCTTCGGTTTCAGTCGTCTTACCCGCGAAGTGCCTGTTGCCGTGGGAATACCGGGATGAAATATAGCCTATGTTACTCCCTGATATTATAACTTTCCATTGGTGAAAGAATTTTTGAAATCGGTTCGGTGGTTTAAGCGTGAAAGCGTAACAAACGAACACACTCTCACATTTATAATATTAGTAAGGATTTTAGCAAAGTAAGCATATTAGATTTATCGGACTAAATGAATAATTCGTCATGGTATAGTAATTATTAATTATTGTAATTTTAATATTTTATTTTAACTTACCAAAAGCATTGTTTTTATATAGGATTAGCAACCCGCCCTCGCTTCGCTTCGGTTATAGGTTATAGTCGTTTTACTCACGTAGTTCTCGTTCCCGTGAGAATATCGGGATAAAATATAGCCTAGGTTACGCCCTGATATTATAGCTTTCCATTGGTGAAAGAATTTTTGAAATCGGTCCAGCCGTTTTGAAGATTACCCGGAACAAACAGACAGACAAACATTTTTTAATTGCTATTTTAGGCATAGGTGTCGTGCAAATAACCGTGTGAGCATGAAAAAAGCCTATTATTTTGACATTACAAACAGACACTCCAATTTTATTTATTGGTATAGATAATTTTCTTTACGACGTCTACGACCAGTGTGTGTTACCAGTGATGACTTACGGCACGGAAACGTGGTCCCTAAATGTAGGCCTCATATCAAGACTCAAAGTCGCTCAGCGTGCTATGGAGCGGGCTATGCTCGGGATTTCTCTGCGAGATAGAATCCGGAATACGGAAATCCGCAGAAGAACGGGTGTAACCGATATAGCACGAAGAATTAGCACGCTGAAGTGGCAATGGGCAGGCCACATCGCTCGACGAATCGACAACCGGTGGGGAAGAAAGGTTCTCGAGTGGCGACCACGTATCGGACGACGCAGTGTAGGACGCCCCCCCACTAGGTGGACCGATGACCTAGTGAAAGTTGCTGGGCGTCGTTGGATGCAGGCGGCACAGGACCGCACATTGTGGCGCAACATGGCCTACGTCCTGCAGTGGACGGCAATAGGCTGAAATGATGATGATGATGATGAAAATTTAATAACTAAACTGTAGCGGGTAGATAGACCCTCTTTAATAACGACCTGCTAGACATGAAACACCTTAGTCCTATCGTAACCATGAACATTGAAGTGTTCGAAACCTCGGATAGTGAGTATAAAATACATCCTTCTATCGACCACCACATGCCGCTTACGCCCAATGGGTTTTTGCAACTCTAGATAGATTATCTACCTATTGGGGAATCGTTCTACGCTACGTCGTCTGATTCGTCGTCGCCACTCGAGAACCTGCCTTCCCCAAAGGTTGTCCGTCCGCCATTGTATACAATGGCCAATGGCCATTACCACAGTAATATACTATTTCATCAGACTATGTCCGTTACATCTGTTCTATTGCGTATTTAAAGAAATACCATGCATAGTACCTCTTCACAGCACGCTGAGCGACATTTTATGAGGCCGACATTTAAAACCATTTATTCCGTGCGGTGACGACATAAGAATACTATTCACTACATCCTTACTTGCCCGCGAGTGTTGTAAAAAAAGACTACGGGATTTACTTTGACGTTATATGCGTTATATGCATGTAACATCATTGCAAGAGAAGGAAAATTCGAAATAAAACCTTATATCAACACGTCTGACCAGCGTGGTGTTTAAGCTCAATTGCCCACCTATTTTGGAGAAAAGTTGAGCCCAATAGTGGTACACACATGAGCTAAGATGATAATCTTAAGATCTACTTAAAGATTTGACATATCAAAAAGAAAATCAAATACTCAGAAAAGTCTTATTTTATGAATTTTCTGCTGCTAAATTTACTGCTAATAAGGCAAACTGGAACTAAAGTCCCAAACAATTCATTCTAATGTAGTAAGACGAATTTCACTCTCATTATGCCGGAAGCTCGTATCAAATTAATAAACTGATCTCAATCTTGAGTACGGTATTAAGTAAATAGATAGCGTAACATTTAGCGTTATAACCGTATACTTAAGATCGTACTTAAGATTGAAATCGACTTATTAATAAGGACCTTACAGTAAGCGTTCGAGTTTGTTCAATATTTCTTCTAAAATTTTTGATAAATTTAAATAATAACAACGTTGTCTGCGTAATAGATATCGTTGAGTCTCTCACCTGCGTGTTTTTATAAGACTAATGACTTGACGACAAGAAACATACAGCAGTCAAGGTATGCGTAAGATTAATATCGTTCGTATTTTTATTGTAATTTGAGTATTCTAAAATTATACTTAAACTAGCAGCGCCCCGCGGTTTCACTCGCAATTCCTCTTCCCGTGGGAATATCGGGATAAATTATAGCCTATGTATTATTCTGATATGTAAGATATATTATTGAGAAGTTTTATCAAAATCCATTCAGTAGTTTTTGCGTGAAGGAGCAACAAACATCTTCACACCTTCACATACAAACATTCGCGTTTATAATATTAGTAGATACAAGTTGAGTGTTTCAACTTGCTGATTATCAAAACAAATACAACTGGTTTGCAAATAATTTTTTGGTTTATTCTGTTTATAAAATTTATACCTTCAATTATATGTATGTATAATACGGTATTTGTTTTAAAAAAAAGACAACCTGTATTAGGAAATTAATCCTTGTATTGCGAGGGACTTTACAAACAAATAATTAACGGACTTAAATTACATCCACACCTAGAACAACAATTTGTGGATCGCACAAAGTGTTGTCCTGCGTGGGATTCGAACCGTCCACATTGGCACAGTAGATTATCCTAACCACTACGCCATCTGTGCAGTCATTAGACGTTGGAAGTTGACATAACAAATATAATCTTGTTGAATACGAAAATATTTTCTTTTAAGTATTAATTTACCAATAAAAATGTAAACAACCTATTAACATAACTTTACGTAACGAGATGGTATTAAAAATCACAAAGCAGTCATGATGACTGCAGACAGAAGTGAAAACTTAAAACTATGAACAAATACTTGTTATAGATATTAAAATTGTTTGCCTTGCTTTGCTCGTGGGTGTCGTAAAAGACGACTAAGAGCCCTAGATTGACCCGGTCCAACTTCATCGGTACCATTTGGGTCAACGATTACATTCCCAAGGAGGGTTGACGTCAGGCAGGCCGAACTTTTTGCAATATGTCAAAACAGATGACATATTGCGTCGACCCCAAGTAATTGGGATAAGAGCAAGATGATGATGATGATGATGATTTTTAGATATTAAAATTATTTGAACTCAATTAAAATTTATATATTAAAACTTTTTATATTTATTTAGTTTTGACTTCTGTCGGCACAGATATAGTGTTAGCGTTAACACATCACGTGGACATGTTAAAACGACATACGTGAATTTACTCTCTATCTAAACCTGTCTATAGAAGTTTTTATCATAGAAGTTTCATATCCACAGACCACCTATCAGTCTACAAATATCCTGTCTATCATCTCCCATAGGTACGAATGAAACTACGTCTATAAAAGGAAGTTCTCTCGAGTATGGCCGAATGTCCGTCATGAGTTGAATGATGGTCAAAGCCCCACGTAGCGACAGCTGATCAGATACAGCATGGTGGTAACTGAAGCGAAATACGCATTAGTCACGACCCTTTTGTAAAATATAACTAATTTTAAAGGTATTAGGGGATATAATACTTTACTAATCTCGCCATTTATATTATCCATGGTCTTAGGAGGATTAGTATACGCAGTCACATTTAAAATTGTTAGAAACAAAGCTGTAAAAACTCAACGCGTGGTGACAGAATAAGACTACAATTGACCACTCCCTGACTTACTCGTGGATGTCGTGTACTCAGGTTCGAAAAAGCTAATAGCAAATATATTTTTAACAATGTATATTGATATTGTGTATTAAATTCAAAACATCACGGAGATATTAGCGTACATTTATAACAAAATTCATTTCACGCTACTAACGACTACAGTGAAGCATAAGCATTGTCGGTCATGTAAACAATATAACTCGTAATAATTATACATTTACAGTAACTTTTGTACGATTCAGTCGAAATGTATTTCAAATAGGGAGGGCTAATAGCTGAACATCATACGAGTGTTCATTTGTACTAGGGTTGTAACGGAGGCCTTCTTAGCGGAGGCGGAGGCGGAGGCGGATGCGGAGTCGACGGGTTTCACCTCCGCGGATGCGGAGGTTAACGGAGGCGGAAGTGAAAGTGGATGTAGAAAAAATAGTAGTTTATGGTTTATTAAAACTATCAATCATCATCATATATTGTATATCATATTATTATCCCAAGAAATATCGATATATCGGTCTTTAAAAAAATGCGTTTATTAAATAGTACAGTATTTAGTAGGGATGTCGGAAATGAACAAACATATCAATATATAGATATATCTATATTTATCAAAATATCAATATCGACGTCGATATATTAAGGAAAAATATCGATATATCGGTCAAATTTTTAAAACATTTTGTGTTTTTAAAATAATAATGTATTTAGTTCAATCAAAATTCTTTTTTATTAAGCAATAATTACAAAAATATCAAAAACAAAAAAAGCTTTTTTCGAACCAATATTTTTCAACTTATTATATATTATATATTTATTCATATCCCATATTATATATTTATACCTATATTATATATTTATACATATCCCAGGAGAGAGCTACTCTGCCCACTCTCCTGGTAAACCCTTATACAATTTTTACGACTCGAAAGGGGTGGTGACAATTATATTCTTAACCCGACGCCATACGTAACTTAGTTAAGATCAAATTACTAAAAACAAAATCACTTTAATTGCCGGGGAATTGTGTCTATTTTTTTTTAATAACAAGTCAATTGTATAGAAAAAAATAAGTGATATAAAACTATTCGGATAACGATTTATCATTTGAATTCTAAGCGACAGTTGGATATATGTATTGGAATAATTCGATTATCATGTGTCAATAACAATAATTGTTCTTAATAAAAAGTGACAATCAAATGGCAATCAAAACATACTAATGTAGTGGCAATCAAAACATACTAATCACAGAGTATGTATACAGTTAATGCTATACTTTTATATTTCCTATCTTTTACGGTTCTAGATTCTAGACTTGATTTACACAAACAAAAAAAAAATCGTTTTTGATTCGATTACGATATTGGATATTTAATATCGATATATCAGCTCAAAATATATCGGTTAAAAATATCGATATTTCTAACAAAAAATATCCATATACCGATATTTTTCAACAAGAAATTATTTTGTATATACTTGTACAAAATAATTTTTTTAAGAAGGAGGAGAGAGTCAATGGCAATTGGTTGTACATCCCGGTTTGGCGCGTTTAATAAGTATCAATAGAGGAACTCGAAAACGTCATAGTCTTGTAATATATTCAATATTTTTGTTTATAACGTTTGATATTAAATAATTTTGATGGCCATTTACGTAATGTCATGCAGAGGAACTGCTAGGGTGTAGTGAATATGATATAAAAGTGCTTTTTTCCATCATAATTCTCAGAAGTTATTGATATGTACTGTGGCATATAGCACTATTGAAGGCGACAATATGATTTCGGTACTAACGCACAGATAGATGACCAAATTTCAGAAATCATTGCTTACATTGCACTGCACCTGCCTAAATTATTTCTGCTCCACACTGGGTCGACTAATAGAAAATACCTAAGGCATTAAGTCCGCTTTGTAACTTTTTTGTGTGTAGAAGTTTAAATAAATAAATAAAATAAACAATGACTAATATAAAGAAACTAAAGACGTGGAGAAACTGATAATTTATGAAGAAAATAATAACACGACACTGACAACAATAACTCGTATTAGTAGCTGATTACTAATACAAAAAACAAAAGAGAAAAATATGTGGGTGACTTTTTTAATTTGCAGTTATTAAAATTGTAGATGTTAACCGTTATATTTGTATGTACCGAATAATATTTCCATAGCAGTAAACTGTATTATTAACTATAGTAATATTGATTCAAATGTTTCTTTGTTTCTGAATTTTAAATGAGTCACGTTTCAATAATTTTTACGTTCAAACAATTTTATTAAACTATTTAATTATTAATAGGGAAATATGATTACAAATACAATAATTCTATTTATTCTTTTATTTATAAGTCATATTAATAATAGTGCTGGACACTTAGAATAATAACTTATAGAAGCTCAATTCGCGCATAAGATTTAAGGCATTTAAATTGCCAGAATGACTCCCTACGCCGGATCGTGACGTAGTACAAGGTCACTGCGTACAAGGCAACTCTATTGTATACTGGTGTACGTGTGTAATCGCTTGCAAGCATGTAGTATTTTTGGCTTCAAGTTTTTGATCGCTTAAGTATATACACTATTCTTCTATACATTATTATTCTAAGGTTGGACAAAAGACTTGCTTGGAATTAACTCCTGACTATTTTTATTTGTACTAAAAATATATAGTTTGTTAAAATGCAAGATTTTACAAAAGATATGAGTTTTATATTTACTTTTCTAATTCTTCCATCGCTTCAACAAATTCAAAAAAGGTCCAGAGTATAGAGGAGTATAAAAGACATTTTCTGACGAATTTTGGTAAGCGACATATTTTAAAATGGCTAAAAAAAGATTATAATTTTCTTGTCTCCGTTAAAAATCGGCTTTCCATTTGAGAATCGTGATCATACTATGATTTTTTCATGTTTTGGAAAAAAAATCATCATTGATTAATTTTGAATTTTACTATAAAAACAAAAATAATTTCGAAGGAAGAGGTATCATTGAAATTCTTGAATACGGTTTGAGTTAAAGAGCTAAGCCATGGGGGCAGAACTCGCATATTAATCCGGCTATACCCTTTATATATTATATTTTTTTAGGTGGGCTATAGAGCACACGTACTTATATGATATTGTATAAGAAGTCAATAACATTATTTTTAAAACAGATAACACCCTGCACTAAGGAAATAATTCTTATATTGCGTGGTACTTTACAAACATAATTCATCATCATCATCGCAGCCCACAAACGTCTAACTATTGGGCTCGGACCTCCTCCATAATAGGAGGGAAATTGACCTTACTATACCATGCTGGACAGAAAGACAGACAGGTTGGTATAGGGTTTTGTTTCCAGTTTTCCATCTCCTGCATAGATGTTATATTCATATTATATCCCTTACTCGTCTTGTACGACATCCACGAGTAAAATAGCAAGATAGGGAATGGTGAATTGTATTCTTATTCCGTCACCACATGGAATCTTATCTTATATCTTTAAACGAGCAATTCTTCAGGATCTCGGAAACGGCTCCAACGATTTTGTTGAAACTTGGCATACTAGATAGAGGTTTCGGGTTCAAAAAATCGATCTAGATAGGTTTTATTTATAGAAAATGTTGTTTTATACATGTTTTTAGCAAAACAAAAAATGACATTAAATTTTAAAAGAATATGAATTCAAATTTCGTTGTCAACGTCATGAGTTACGATAGCTCAGATGGGAAGTTGACAGGTTCTAATTTTGATTTTGCTGACATTCAAACAGCGTCGATTCGAATCTCAGTGTTATTATTATTCTCTTTTTGTAATTTTTTATATATTTTTCATTATTTATTTTTTATTAATATATATCTAAATAAATTCGATAAAAATATTCCGAGCGAAGCTCGGTCAACCAGATATTTTATATAAAACAAAAAAATTAAAACCTTTAATTTTTGCGACCACATATGTGATTCCAATAATGCCAAGATTACGTGAGATGAAATCTACTGAAGCGATCTTTACGATAATCATGTGATTACCATTCGCTATTCACTATACACATTTCTTCACATACGATAGTTAGATAAAGCTCTGAAGCAATTTGCTTAAGAGGTGCACGTTAGCGATCAGTATACAGGTAATTAGTGAGGTTTAATTAAAGCCAGCTCCTTAGATGGTCTTAATGATAGTGAAGCTTTTGTTTATTACAGTAGTTATAAATGTCGCTCTTTATATGTTTAGTTGAATAATGGTATATTTCCTCGTAAAATACTAGTAAGAGATATATACGATTGATGCAATAGAAGAAAATTTAAATCTATGGCATTGACAACCTATTTGATTGATCAAATTCCCTCCTAAATAGTAGTAGAACCGTAGTAAAGGAATTGGAACGTATATGTGGTGGATATATAAAGAAATTCCACTTCCATATCTTGCAAGCGGCTGTCGTAAAAGATGACTAGGGGATATGATATGCATTTAACATCTATGCAAGACAAATAAAACTTAAAATAGACCGTAATAGTCTGTATTTAAGCGATCAAAAACATGAAGCCACAAATACTACATGCGTGCAAACGATTACACACGTACCTACACGCACACCACTATACAATAGAGTTGCCTTGTGTACGCCGTGACGTGTACGTTGTACACTACGGAACGGTCCGGCGTAATCTCCAATAGGCTCCAATTTAAATTTTTCATTTTTTGTGCGTGGGGTTACCTTCTATGAAGTAGTATTCTAAGCCCTATACCAACATGTCTGACTGACGTGATATAGAGGGTCAATTTTCTAATGTGGAGGAGGCTGGAGCCCAATAGTGAGATGTATGTGAGCGGAGATAATAAAGAAGTATATACTCCAAAAAAATCTACTCTAAGTTAATAACTTTTTAAGTATGTTCAAAAGCTTCTACATCTTAGTTCTAAAGGCAATAAGGTCACGGTTAATCCATCGATAAGCGATGAATGACCGCGCCAAGTTTACTTAATCCTACTAGAACTTATCGAACATTAAATGGAACTAGTTTCTGTATTTGATAAAGGCTATAAACATACCGTGGTGACGGAGAAAGAATACAATTCACCACCCCCTTTCATGCTCGTGGGTGTCGTAAAAGACGACTAAGGGATATAATATGCATATAACATATATGCTAGAGAAAGAAAACTCGAAATAAAACCCTAAATCAACACATCTGATAAGCATGGTTGCAAGGTTAATATCCTTCTCCTTGTTGAGGAGGCTCGAGCCCAACAGTGGGACGTATATGAGCTGTGATAATCATTTCAGTTCATACACGTCCCACTGCTGGGCTCGAGCCCAATAGGAGGGCGGTTGAGCTACTACACCATGCTGGTCAGACATGTTGGTATACGGTTTTATTGTGAGTTTCCTATCTTGCACAGATGTTATATACAAATTATATCCCTTAGTCGTCTTTTATGACATCCTTGGGTAGGATAGGGAGTGGTGAATTACATTTTTACTACGGAGTAGTACACGGAAAACTGTGATAATGATATAATGATAATAAACATACTGCAACGATTCTGTCTCCAGGTTGTATTCTGCCGTCGCTTAGTGCTGGTTCCCGCACCAGTGCTCTTACATAATGCCCTAAGGCACTATGGTCTTCTTTCCGTAGAGTGAAGCCCAAGGATCCGTTCACCTTCGTCATTATTATGTCGAATTCCTGCAATTTAAAAAATACTTGAATAAATTTAACGATCGGAATAACTCTCTCCCCGTAAGTGCAATGAACCGAGTGTGACATATGTACTTGAACGTAATAGAAGGCGGAGAAGGAGAGTCAGTAGTCAGTTCAGCCAGCCCACGATATAAGGCGTTAGGAAGTTCTATTATAGGGCTGGACAACCAGCCATCATCGTCAACATCGCAGCCCACATACGTCCCACTGTTGGGCTCTGACCTTCTCCACAATAGGAGGGAATTTGACCTATTGTACCATGCTGGTCAGACATGTTGGTATAGGATTTCGTTTCGAATTTTCCTTCTCTTGCACAGATCTTATGTGCATATTATATCCCTTAGTCGTCTTTTACGACATGCACGGGCAAGACGGAGTGGTGAATTGATTTTTACTCCGTCACCACACGGAAACCAAGCCATCCAGAACCAACCATCGTGTGATAATAAATATTGCATAAAATGCTTAACTATCAGAAAAACCGACAACCGTTAGAACTGAAGGTCTTTATCGATGTTCCAGTTTTGCTTTAAGTACCGTACTCTTTGGGAGGTCTGTGTCTAGCAGTAGACAATAAAGGCATGATAAATTGATATGTCCATCAATATTCTTTTTGTGACACTATTAAATTTTCACACACATTTTAAAGTGTTCGAAACATCGGGCAATCAAAAAGCAAATACAGGCACGATAAAATTCTTCAATATAGTTTTATTTGCAACACAATAAATATTACACACTCGCGTAAACATCAGAAATCATTATAACGAGACGTCGATAGTGAAATTTTACTATACATTATTTTACTATTTATTTACTACCAACAGTAGAGTTGTAAGGAGTAACTCTCCCAATTTCTGAGATTATTGGGATTCTCGGCGTCAAAATATCGAGCAAAGTCCAGTTTGGGAGTCATTTGGAGGACAAAGCCAAATTGGCATGCAAAAAGTTGGGTGTCCTGAACAGAGCCAGGCGGTACTTCACACCGAGACAGCGTCTTGTGCTATACAAAGCATAAGTTCGTCCTCATGTGGAGTACTGCTCACATCTCTGGGCAGGTGCGCCCAAATATCAGCTAGACCCACTTGACTCCCTGCAAAGACGGGCTGTTCGAATCGTCGGGGATCCCAATCTTACGGACAGATTGGAGTCGCTGGAGCGGCGGAGAGATTTTGGGTCACTCTGCTTACTCTACCAACTCTTTCACGGGGAGTGCTCCGAGGAACTGTTTGACTTGGTACCACCGTCACCATTCTACCAACGTACCACTCGACATCGTAGCAGGGTTCATCCATTTCACCTGGAAACGTTATGGTCTTCAACTGTACGTTGCCAGCGATCATTTCTCCTACGTACGTGCAAGCTCTGGAATGAACTACCTGCTGCTGTGTTTCCCGAGCGCTATGACATGTCCTTTTTTAAACGAGGTTTAAGAAGAGTATTTCCTTCACTGTTGCTGTGCCCCTGGTATTGCGAAGGTCCATGTGCAGCAGTTTCACTTACCATCAGGTGTGCTGCTTGCTCGTTTGCCACCGTTGGCAATAAAAAAAAAAAAAAAACAACATTACGTAAACAAAAAATAACTTAAAATAATTACATAAATATTTATAACAAGTTGATAAGATACTTGATTTTACAAATCGAAATATTATAAATCCAGGTTAATTTGAAGTGAAAGGAGCTATTGATTTAATTATTTCCTAAAGTTTGTACAAATCTTTTAAGGCTCTACAATCCCAATGTTCTTTTTTAAATCAATGAGTATTGGAGAAAGTCTTCGTTTCCAAGAACAAATTTTAAATGTCATTTAAAATGGTATCCATTTTATAAATAACTAACTGTGCCACCAGCTTCGCTAGCGTAGATTACTTACGTAATTATTATTATTATTTTATTAATTGTTATTTTATTATGGCAGAACCACACTTGTGACAGTTATCTGTCTACAGCCGCGGGCAGGTCCGTCCGGGGTAGTACCACTCTCGCAGAAAATCGACGTCTGAGTAGTAGCAATTTGTTACTGCGCTTCGTTCGGTGAGCGAAAGAGCCGGAAGCCCACTTTTCTGAGAGTGTTTTTGTATAATGGGTTTTGGTGATGCCTTTAGTTTCACCGAACCTCACTGCACGCATTCACACTCCCTTAATTTTCTTCACAGTAGGCAGAGGCCTTGCAAAGGTCCATGAGCGGCAGCAACACTTATCATAAGGTGTACTAGGTGTACTGTGTAAGAGCCAACCTCTTTTGTCATCATTAGCAATAAAAAAAAATAATACTCTCAATTGCCGCGATAATTGTAATAATGTCAACATATACTTACATAAAACACAAAACACAAATTTATTATCTCAGTAGTTATTATGACAACAGCGTCGGCAGAACCCTTAAAATTTTACTTTGCATGATTTACTAACATTTCAAGAGCCTAGGTACTTGGTTTCTAATTATTTCAGCGTAATATATTTTAGCTTATAACTGTTCTCGATAAATATGCTAATTAGCACAATAAAATTTTTTGGAATCCAATTAGTAATTCTAAGACTAGCGTGTTTAAATATACACCTAACCTCTTCAGTTTTATAATTATAATATAGATAATAATAATAATTATTATTTTATTCTTACCGATAAATGTACTTAATTATATTCGTCCTACATAAAAAAAAGGAATCACCTACGTTTCAATCAGTATACTATTACCATTTCGCATTGTTTATCAATTCTTTTCATTCATCATCGTCATCATCCTCGCAGCCCACGTACGTCCCACTGTTGGGCTCGGGCCTCCTCCACAATGGGAGAGAATTTGACCTAATATACCATGCTGGTCAGACATGTTGGTATAGGATTTCATTTTTCGTTTAGTTTTCCTTCTCTTGCACAGATGTTATGTGATATTATAACATCCCTTAGTCGTCTATTACGACATCCACGGGCAAGATAGAGAGCGTTGAATTGTATTCTTACTCCGTCACCACACGGTGATTCTTTTCATTTATTTGGTAGCAATAAAAACCAGTGCAAAAATCAACGGATAGTTACGCCATACTTATATGAAAGTATATGCCGAGAAATATCCGCCTTATCGGTGCCACAGTTAGAAACAGGTACAATAAAACTGGAAGCGGAATTTCCGACCGCTTCGTGTGGAAGCTGAAGTTTACATAACAATCCTTCCTATCACACCATTATCGCACGTACTTTTGCTTTTTCTTGTATATAAAGTTAATTTTTTCATGACAGCAGCCAATATGATGGTAAGGGGCAAATGCTACGTTTTTTTTAAGACTATGGACTTAAACCATTTAACTTAAGAGAGGCGTATCGTATATATATTTGCTAACGCTACTGTATTCTTATTCTACTTCGCAGCTTACTTCACCTACTGTTAAGTTTGAGTTTTCTCTACAGTGGCCTTGAAATAGGTCTATGTAGCCAGGGATGTTATTAGTTTCAGGTCTGGATACGGTTACGAATATTAGAATAACATTATATCGGTTACGGATATATAACTATTTCGGATTATCCGACAGTTTTGGATATTTTTTGGGCAATTGTGAAAGGATTTAGCTAATTGTGGTGGTCATTGTATTATTTCCATTTAGAGACGCTAATGTTTAGGCTGTCAGGTCGGCTAGTAGATAGAAAACCTGTCATAACCAAAACCTGTCATACAGACACCCACCCTATCCGAGAATATCTAAAACTCATATGTGGGTTTCGGTTATATTTTCATTTCGGATATCCGATAATTTCGGTTACGGATACGGAGTTCCATTACATCCCAACTATATATCACGCTAGTCAGACATGTTAAGTTTTATGTCGATTTTGCCTTCACTTGCATAGATATTATCTGAATATCATATCCCTTAATCGTCTTTTATGACACCCATGAGGGGCTAACAATTCAGTTGTATATACCCCTTTCTTACTCGTTGGGGTCCATCGGCTAAGGGAGCACAAGGAGAATGGCCATCTATAATATATAACATCTTACTGCGACCTTCAACCCGCTTGCCAAGCGTGACCGCATGATATATTTTTCTACGGACAGACTTAAGTCCAGCGATGGTCGGCTGGTCGCCAAAAATCTGATTGAAATATTGCTTCCTTATAACTTTGTTAAAAGCTTAACACATCGCTTAATTCTCATAAAGCATTACTTATACCAACTCACCACTGATCCATCATCCTGTAGGCGTGAAACAAAGAGGTTTTATTAATAACTTTGCTCGGATTGAATTACGTGTACACGTGCAATTTATGCTTCGTAAATTATACGTACAGTGTGTTAACTAATGACTACTTACACTCTTGATCATAAGATTATAATATTTTATTATTAGTTTTATTATAATTATATTTACATAACTATTACTTCAGCATTTTAATGTGATAATTTATATTATCTTGACATATCGGACTGTAAAATCTAAATTATATTGCGATATTACGTTTGCTCGTGTGTTGTAGTGATCAATTATAATCTTTCAATGTAGGAACTAGTATTGTATAATCTTCCATATTTTTCCTTGTGGTGACGGAGTAAGAATATAATTCACCAATCCCTATCTTGCTTGTGGATATCGTAAGACAACTAAGGAATATAATATGGACATAACATCTGTGCAAGAGAAGAAAATCTCGAAATGAAACTCTATACCAACACGAATGGTTAGTGTGGTATAGTAGGTCTGTGTCCCTCCCTGAGGAAATAAACCTCAAACCCAGCAGTGGGTGCGCGACGGCGACCGACGTCCCAGGACGTCGAGAGGTGAGGTTAACCGAAAGGGTATGCCGTCGGGCCGGCCACTGACGACAAGTCACTTCTGCTCCGGTGGTCGGCCCAACAACGAGGTGTGGGACGTGGGTACGGGTGGGTTATGGACCCGCGCGCCGTCCTTTCATCGCCCCGGACGGACTGGACCACGCGTGCGCTTACCATAGCCCACTCATAAAAAAAAACCCAGCAGTGGAACGGGTACGAGCTGACACGATGAAAATTATTTTTCTCGTCCAGCTTTTTATAGCTCGTGATACGATATAGAATATAATAATAGAGTAGGCGATAATAGAACTTTGAATATGATATAATAGAACTTCGAACATAATAATAGAATAGGCGACGCCATTTCAAAATAGAATATTGAATTTGCAATCAAGTTCTCGCCGTTATTTAGAGTTTTATATCTAAAGTGTGTCATCCGAATTCTAATAAAGTCTTCGGTCTGCAACTCTCAGTCATACAAGAAATCTGTTATTTATTTAACCCATTCTTTTAGACAAATGTTTACAACAAAACATTTTAAGTCTCTATGGTATTAACTTTTTTTTTTTGCTACGGATGACCGAGTACTACTTGCTAAGTGCAAGTTGTTGATTTTTTTTTATTAATATACACGTAATTAATAAATTAGTAATACGTTCTTAACAGAGTACAAGAGTATTTTCAATACTGCATTGGTAGAAGTTATTTGGTTTTGTCGCAAGAGAAATGATTCAAGATAGATCTCAATTCTATATGTATCGGTGCTGAACGAAAATTCTCTTGTAGCATTTGAGACAGTTCGAAATAGGTGGAAGTCCATTGTAGGCAAATCGAGATATTCCGCGGCATATTTTTATATATGCTTTACCATAATTCCTTTGGATTTAATATACTTTGGAAATATCTAATATACTTAAGTCAGCCACGACATGTTGTATTAAAAGAATTTAATATTTTGTCGTATCTTGCGGATCGATTTCGGAAGTCATTAACTTCCAATCCGCTGTGGGTACCCATATCGATCTATTGAACAAAGTTACACTTTCAGGGCCGAGTCCAATATAGATGGTACAATAAACATTACTTCCAAAAAAAAAATTGTATCATCAACATACACGTCCAATGTTTGAATAAGAAATGTTGAGTACTTATTGTAAGAAATTTAGTTATTATTAAATTGTACTTCAAAGTTTAACCTATTTACAGGAAAATATGTCGCATCTATAGATTTAGTAATATGTATGTTTAACTATTTATTCCTTCGTTTCAATTTCTAGTTCCTACCATTGATGTATCACTGACACAATAATAAATGGTGCATACAATGTAGTGATAAGTAATGATGACATTTTCTACTTGGCAAGCGTACATATTAGATTAATGTTTATTATAAATCTAAATGTAACGAAGGCCCAACTAACATTATAAATGCGAAAATGAGTTTGTTTGTTTGTTATGCTTTCAGCCACAGACTGTTTTTTTTTTCATAATTGGTCAGTTATATTATCGGCAAAAAACATGTACTACATTTTGCTCCTGTATTCCTACGAAAACAGGAATTACGCGGATGAAATAATTCGTATTTAAGACAACGGCCTGGACTATGGAAATAATCCTTGTATTGCGGGGGGCTTTACAAACATATAACTAAAGGACACAAATTACATCTAGACTCGGAACAATAATTTGTGGATAGCACAAAGTGTTATGGGTCAGATTCGAACTCACGACAGTGGCACTGTAGGTCGGATTTTAACCGCTACGCCATCTGTGCAGTCAAAAGTCGCTGCAAATTTACAAGTAAAACATAAATATTAGAAACAGCTGACAGAAATAAATAATTTTATTTACGTGCAACGATGTAGTAAGCTTAAAGTTTCAACGCTATATTATAGGTTTATTTCGCTGCGACAAACTGTTCTTGCATTTTACGTTTTCAATATAAGTTAAATTTACTGTGAATGATAATCACTGATGTATTGTGATAAGTAATTTGCATATTCAATTGAAAAAAATGAGGTGTTTCGTCTTGATTTTGTATTACTATGTTAATTTTTTTTTTGGTCCACACCCTGTGGTCACAGAGTAATAATACAATTCATTACTCCTTATTTGCCCCGTGGATGTCGTAAAAGACGACTAACTATAATATAGGAAGGAAAATTCGAAATAAAACCCTATACCAACATGTCTGACCAGCATTGTATAGTAGGTCAATTGCCCTCCTATTAGGGAGGAGGCTTGAGCCCAGTAGTGAGATATATGAGTCGAGACGACAACATCCTGTACTAAGAAAATAATCTTCGTATTGGCGGGGGACTTTGCAAAAATAGAATTTAATAGACACAAATTACACCCAAACCCAGCGTAACGAATTGTAGATTGCACAAAAAATTGGAACAAGAGCAAGCAGATTATAATGATGAAAGTTTTTTGGCTTATTTTGAATCGTCATGATCGCCAATTGTATGCAATCGGTAATTTTTATTGGCGTGAAAATTTAATTCGGCGGCTCTCTTACGTGTGGTCTTCTGACAATCTTTTCTAAAACTATATAGATTTCTTCTTTCGAATCAAATTACAGCTATATAAACTGATTTTAGGTTCAAATGTATTGCGATTTAAATTATTAAGCAATTGCATAGTTTTTATTGCGGGCTTGGCGCGGGGACCGAATCACGAAATTCCGTAACGAAAATAAAATCTCACACCCCCCTACCATCTAGCTAGCTAGCTACATGGTACGAGCTACATGGTACGCGGGTGGCGGCAGCTCAGCCGAGTGTACGGTCGTGACACATTCTGCGTTCGTCCGTCTCGATGCGCACACGTGCCACCGCTTTGCGTAGCTTACGTCACAAAAGTGTTTTCACGCGTTTTCTAACGGTCCCAACGATCTTTAGCGGGCGACAGTGGTAATCCAAACCACCTTTATTGTTATACATATAATAACATTTGTTTTCTTATCGGTCACCACGCTCAAAAAGTGTAACTGAATTAATATAAAAAAAATACTGCATAAATAAAAAATAAATAATAATTATAATTGCATAAGTTGATAAAAAATGCTATGCAATAGGTTTACCGCGGCAGTCCCCAAGTGCCACACGTTTTTTATTTTATTTTTATTTTATATTGTTTATAGGCTTGATGCAGACAAAAAGGTTTTTCATCATCATCATCCTCATTACACTTCATATACGTTCCACTGCTTGACACAAGTCTTCACTATATTAGGAGGGAAATTTGTTTATACTAAGCTGGTCAGACGGGTTGGTATAGGGTTTTATTTCGACTTTTCTTTCTCTTGCATAGATGTCATCTGGAATAATCCCTTCGTCATCTTTTACAATACCCACAGGACATACAATTGAATAGAAAAATATATAACAAAGTTCCAATAGCTATCTCTAAGACTTATAATAATCATGTTTTTATTTGACACCGTTGCATTAAAACGATTTTATATATTTGCTCACCCCGTACTGGACATCGTAAACTGGCAGCGGTCGATCGAGGTCAGGTAGCCGCAGGTCTCGGCGGTCGGGCTCGGGACTCTGCTCCCTTCTCCCACGCCCTTCTGATGATGACGTCGTAGCACTCGACGTTGTTTGAGATAACCTGTACAGAAAAACATATTAAGTCATCTAAATTTAACTGGCTAAACAAAAAAGTTTCAGTAACACAAGTTTTGTTCCTGTGGTGATGGAATAATAATAATAATACAATTCACGACTCCTTATCAAACATCGTTTTTGGTTTTAACAAATATATCAGTGAGTTTTAAAGATCAAAGGAGCATCGAAAGATGTTATTTTACATCCTTACTAATACACTCATTTGCAAAAAAAACGGGCACCTAAGCAATGAACCATTTCAAATGTTAATATTTCTTTGTTTGATAATTATAGGTAGTTTTATCCACACAATTTGCTAAATTAATAAGAAAATAATCGTTTTCATCAGTATTTCATAAAATTTAGATACAATTTATGGGAAATAATGCTAAACCTCGCTAGTAGTGTATATTCGCTAGTAGTGCATATGCTCATGAAGTAAAAATAAAAAAGTTTTTTTGTTTGTTTTTCTTTAATAAAGTAAAAGCAGATAAATGTTTAGTATCGAGTGTGACCCCCTCTAGCTAAAATCACAGCTTGAATTCGTCTGGGCATGCTAGCGAGTATATCCCGGATACTTGCTTGCGGAATACGTTCCCACTCCGCAGTAATCACATTCTTCAGCTCTCTGATGGTCTGCGGAGCCGGGTGTACTGATCTCACACGCCGTTTCAGAACGTCCCAGACATGCTCTATGGGATTGAGGTCGGGACTTCGAGCTGGCCAATCCAAACGACGAATGCCGACCTCTTGCACATACGCATTAACATCGCGGGATCGGTGGGCGCGAGCATTGTCGTCCATAAAAATCGAGTCTTCACCTAGAGCGGCCAATGCGGGTTGTGCATGAGAAATTAGAACTTCCGTTATGTATCGATGCCCAGTCAGTGAGCCGTTTTCAATGAAGACTAACTCTGTACGATCCATTGAATTTATTCCTGCCCAAAACATAACAGAGCCCCCACCATAAGGTGTGATTTCTTCGAAACATGCCTCTGCAAAGCGTTCTCCTTGTCTTCTTAGCACTCGCCGACGTCGATCTTCACCGAACAGAGATATCCTGGCTTCATCAGAGAACAAAACCCTATTCCAATCGTCTTGAGTCCATGATTCACAATTTCTAGCGAACCTAAGCCTGTGAACTCTGTGCTCACGGAGTAATTTGGGGCCGCGGGCCGGGCGGTGACTGCGTATATTGGCAGCGAGAAGCCTCCTCCTGACCGTCCATAGACTAATATGCACATTTCTTACTTCTTGGAGGTTGTTCTTAAGATCCACATACGAAGATTTGCGATTTCTCAATGCGCGACTCACAAGAAAACGATCATCCCGTGGTTGGGTACATGGTTTTCTTCCAGAACCAGGCCTTCTCTCGACGGAACCAGTCTCCTGATATCGCTGCCAGGTCCTTTGGACTGTCGAGCGACTAACATTTAGCCTCCTAGCCACGAAACATTGGCTGCAACCCTCTTCAAGCAGCGCGATAATTTTGGTAGCTTTTACCACTTTATCTACCATTTTTGATACAGCCAAACAGCATTAAATAAAGCTTTGACAGTCAAGGATATGAAATTAATCGATAAAAATTGAATAAAAGTTATGAAAGTCGATGTTAACTTCTGGAACTTCGCGCCAAAAATGTAGGATAAAAAGGGGTTTTCTGTAAAAATGAACATCAAATGAAAAATTGAATTTAGAACGTACTTTTTTAAATACCACAGCGTTTTTAAAACCGGCCAGTAACGTGTACAAACGATTGAAACCTTTTTGGTATTGTATCTTTTTAAATATGAATGAAAATCAAAACCGCCCGTTTTTTTTGCAAATGAGTTTATTATAAATGCGAAAATAAGCTTGTTCGTTTATTTGTTTGTTACGTTTTCCCGCTTAAACCACAGAACCGAGTTCAAAAATTCTTTCACCAATGGAAAGCTATAATATCAAGGAGTAACATAGGCTATATTTTATCCCGGTATTCCTACGGAAAGGGCAACTACGCGAGTAAGGAGACTGCAACCGAAGCGAAGCGAGGGCGGGTAGCTAGTAAATAATAATTCTCAATAATTCATTGATATTTGAGTACGGTTGAAATAATTTTGGATTGTAAATATTTTGATATGGCAATTCTTCAGATGGAAAACTCGTAACAAAACCCTATACCAACCAGTCTCATCAGCATGGTATAGTGATATTAATTGTAAAGGAGGCCCAAGTCCAATAGTAGGATGTGTTTGAGCTGAGCTGATGACGTGATGACATCATGATGAACACAAGATGGCTGATTGAGGTGAAATGGCACTAACTCTAATGGAAAGAAAACTTTCATAAGCGCAATTTGAAAGAGATTTCTTAAAGGCATGACTTTATACTTCTATAACGAACAATGTTACTATTAGTATATAATTCTAAAACAAAAATAATGTTACCATTTTCCGCGTGGTAACGACATAAGAATACAGTTCATTACCCCCTCTCTTGCCCGTGGGTCGTGTAAAAAACTAGGAGATGTCATATGCAGATAATAACATTGTAAGAGAAGTAAAATTCGAAACAAAACCCTATGCCAACACATCTGACCAGTGTGGTATGGTACGTCAAATTCCCTCTCATAAAGGAGGAGCCCCGAGCCTAACAGTGGGACATTTGGAAGATGATAATTGAAATGTGTAATTGAATGTTATCATTGACATATCTAATTCCTTACGAACAACTCGGTTTTGCAGTTTAATACGGTATTACTGAGTTCCTTGAGCGCCAGTATCACTGGCCATCAGGTGTGCTGCTAGTTTATTTCCCAACATAGACAGTAAAAGAAATCTTCTATATTTCTAATTATTTCCAAATAATAATAAGTAGTCGGAAGTTTTCGGCGGTGATAAATTGATTTAAGTTTCATTTATAGAAAACCTCGTTTTAGCGGTGTTTTCAGACAGCGAATACAATATAATTAGAATATGAAGGTAAATTTAACCACTGTCATCAAGAATACAAATAGCTCAGTTGGCAAATAGAGCAGTATTTTAATTTAGACAACCCCAGTTTCAATTGAACCCTTTTTTAATTATTTTCGTATCTACCATAAATATATTTTACAAATAAAGCACACTCCTATGAATTAATTCTAACGTAATCGTACGTAAAGTATCTAACGTTATCAGTATCCATGTGGTGACGGTGTAAAATACAATTCGCCATCCTCCTTCTTGTCCGTGGGTAGTGTAAAAGACGACTAAGGGAATATACAGATAACATCTATGCAAGAGAAAGAAAAATTCTAAACAAAACCCTATACGAACTCGACTGATCAGCGTGTATAGTTGGTCCATTTCTCTCCCATTGTAGTGAAGGTACGAACTCAGCAGTGATTATACGTATATAAATGAGCTGTGATGATGAAGACGATGAATCTACCTACTAATGATTTTCTATCACTTGTATCTTTGTATTAATCTTTAATTGTAGAAACCTTAGAATAATAACCTATAAAAGGTAAGTTCGCACACAAAAAGTGAAGCATTTCAATTGGAGCTAGGGATGTGAAAAAATAATCGATTTTTAGAAAAATCGATTATCAATCGATTATTTTTTGTAATAATCGATTTTTAAAATCGATTATGAAAATGAGAAAAATCGATTATTAATCGATTTTTACTATTCGAAATTAAGCGCTTATTCATGGCCAGATTTCCTAAAAAAATAAAAAAGGTCATCAGGATTGTTTCAGGTATGTTTTCATACTGTATTACAAAATAAAGCTCACATTTCCTAAAAAAAAAGGTCATCAGAACCGTTTTCATAGTATATGACGGCTAAGGGTGTCTTGGCCACAGTGAGATGGAGGTTTGGGTGGAGGATTGGTAACTCTCACTGCCAGTCAAGCAGACTCACTAGACTGATCAGTCTAGTGAGTCTGCTTGACTGGCAGTGAGAATTACCAATCCTCCACCCAACATCCATCTCACATCTACCTGTCACCTTAGGTAGCGCGGTGCAGGTATCCCATCAGATAGACTAAGAACTTAAGGGCTTTAGGTACTTCAAACTATAACCTTAGGTTCTTCTGTCAAACACGGCGTTAGTCCACTAGCCCATACTACGCCTGTACAGTATATTAGAAAATAAAGCTTACATTTTCTAAAAAAAAAGGTCATCACAATCCTGTTGGCAGAAAAAAACGATTATTTTTTTTAATTAATCGATTATTTTATAATCGATTTATTTTTACGAACAAAAAATCGATTATTTTCCCTCCAGGTCACATCCCTAATTGGAGCCTAATGGAGCTTACGCCGGAACCGTTCCGTAATGTACAAGGTCACTATACTGCACATACGTACGCAACTCTTAAAAAATACATAGGTAATTATGACGGTTTGTGCATTCAAATGGTGTCACAACACATTTGAAAAACAAAAAGGTATGTAACATTACTTTTAAAAGTATTTCAACGATTAATGTTAATAAAAACAAAATTTGATTTCATAATTTGTATAGTGGTGTGCGTGTGTATGTGTGTAATCGTCTGCACGCATGTAGTATTTTTAGATTCATGTTTCGAACGTTCGAAGTACCGACACTATCCTTCTAACTGATAACCCAATCGTTTTAATATGTCAAGTAATAACTTGTCAATAGATAGATCCAATTGTTTGAATTCAAAGTGAAGGCTCTCAAACGCTGGCAAACAATCTAATCTTGCAAAGCTCTACACAATTCAGATGATACTCAAAGTCTCAAATGATACGGCACATTCAAGAGACATGTTTGAAGTGTGTTCGTCGGTCTTATGTCCGAATTGGTGATACAATGCGATGGGGACGTCGATAACATGTTATCTTCAATGTTCGAGGCTCAGGTATATTGCAGCAGTGAAATATTGAATCCCGTTTGTCCAAATTCCTTATGTTATCGAATCAAGCAAAATGATGTTTTATTATGGAAGGAAACTAAACTTTATTGGTTACTAGCTTATGGCCGTGACTTCGTCTGCGTGGAACAGTTACTCTGGGCTAATGCTAAGTTTAACCCGCGACATTGAACGTAGAAGGTAAAAATATTTTTAAATAATACAATTCTGTCACACATAATTTATGCGAAACCTAACCGTTTATGTAGTGCATGCAGCGGAAGCTCTCAAAAGGAAAAAAAAACGTATCTAAAACATTTTCCCTTGTAGCTCCGCTCTTATTGGTGTTAGCGTGATGATATATAGCCTAAATATCGACGGCAGAAAGCGAAAAGTTGTAGTCCACAAAGTTTAAAAATTTTTTTATTACACTGTTCGAATCAGAAAAAAATACCGATTCAAATGATCTGGGTTACATAATTCTATGATGAATAGTAACAAAGTTAACATTTTGAAAAAATATAAAGAAATACGCCAGTTATGATTTTTTGATAAAAAGTATAAAAGTTTTTTGACTCTGGTGAACATTTTCGTTTTTGTGGATGACTACGTTTTCGCTTTCCGTCGTCGATATAGCCTTTCTCGATAAATGGCTATCTAACACTGAAAGAATTTTTCAAATCGGACCAGTAGTTGCCGAGATTATCGCGTTCAAACAAACAAACTCTTTATATATTAGTATAGATGATATCACAGCAAACAGTTTAATGGCCAACTAGTCTTCTATATATCATCATCTCAGCCCATACAGGTTCCATTTTTGGGCTCGGACCTACTCCACTATGGAAGGAAATATGACCTACTATACCATGCTGGTCAGACGTGTTGGTATAGGGTTTAGTTTATAAGTTTTCCTTCTCTTGCATAGATATTAAATACATATAATATCCCTTAGTCTCTTTTTACGACACCCACGGGTCAGACAAAGGGGGTGCTGATTTGTATTCTCCCTCCATTACCACACGGCAAAATCTTGTTTAGTTTTAATATTTGTATAGAATTCACACCTTTGTTCCCGAAAGGTGTATTTATGAATATAAAATAACCAAGTTGCTGCATGAGCTTTGAAAATAAATATTAGTTCTCTCAGCCCACATACATTCCACTTTTGGGTTTGGATCTCCTCCACAAGGGGAGAAATATTGACCTACTATACCATGCGGAAGGTAGTGAAGGTAAAAGAGGTAGAAAATTATTTGATTACTTATAACCCAAAAATAAACGTTTTTGATATCTTTTTGCGAAATAAGCAAGCCTTCTCACTGATAATATTTTTTTTATTGTACCTAGAGACTTTATCATTTTTATTTTACTTGCTACCCACCCACCGAGTAAGACTTGGACTCACCTAAGCTTCACGACTTTGAAAAGACTTTTCTAACATTAATCAAGGCGTGCAGAAATACGTATATCCCTAATAACAACCACGGTATTGCACGATAACACGAATATTAGTCGTAAATCTATGTACTTGGCGTGTTTGTTTTATATATCATGCTTAACATGAGTGACCTTATAGTATAAGATGACCAAGAGGACGAATAAGACGATCGTACTTACGTGGCCGGTCAGCGTAATAAGTGTTTGCCTCCGAGGGGCTTTTATTACAATATTAGCTGTCTATGGCTAAATGTTGTCTTGCTAAATAACGTACATTTAGAGTAAGTGCTTTGTTGTCCTAGTTTATATTGTATATATGGCGAGGTCTTAAGGGTATATAATATATCGTATTTAAGACTAACGGACGGATGTCGTAAAAGACGACTAGGGAATATAATATGTACATAACATATGTATGTGCAAGAGAAGGAAAACTTGTAATGAAACCCTATATCAACATGTCTGACCAGCATGGTATAGTAGGTCTATTGCCCTTCTAAAGGGAAGGATGTTCAAGCCCAGCAGTAGAACGTGTACGAGCTGAGACGATGATTTACGTCTTACGGGTATCGTTAAAAGTGAATAATAGAGTAGAGAGAATAATAGAGTAGAGAGAATCTTTCAATAAATTGTATGGTAATCTATATTAGAATCTTATATCTTTAAAGGAGCAATTCTTGTATATATTTACAATCTCGGAAACGCCACCAACGATTTTCATGAAATTTAGCATACTAGAGGTTTTCAAAAATCGATCTAGGTAGGTTTTATTTATAGAAAATGTTGTTTTGTCGGTGTTTTTAGCTAATCAATACAATAACATAAAATTTCATTATAATAAGAATGTAAATGTAGCCGTTGCCGTCAAGAGTGACAATAGCTCAGTTGGGAAGTTGTCCAGTCGCACTCAAACAGCATGAGATCGAATCTCGGTGTTATTATTATTCTGTTTTTTAATTTTTGATATTTTCAAATATTTTTTTCATTATTTCGTCATTTTAAGTTTTTTTTATTAATATATTTCCTGAATATGTTCGTTAAAAATAATACTTACTACTTACAAAAAAATTATACCAAGCAAAGCTTGGTCAACTAGATATTAATTTATTAATTGATTATAAAGTGACAATGGGCAGGCCACATTGTTCGACGAACCGACAACTACTGAAGAAGAAAGGTTCTCTAGTGTTAATCACATATCGGACGACACCTTGTTGGACGACCCTACTAGGTGGACCAGCGACCTGGTAAAAGTTGCTGGGCGTCGTTGGATGTAGGCGGCACAGGACCGCACTTTGTGGCGCAACATGAGGGAGGCCTACGTTCAGCAATGGACGATGATAGGCTAAATGATGATGAGGATAAAGTTATTATTTGTATTGAGGCTTTTATTTTTTTTTTTTATACAGACAAAAACGTAGAGTGAGGGAGCGGGAGTTCATTCTTGGATCGTAAAAATTGGAATACGTGGCAATAGAACCCAATCCAAGACACCTGATTAAACTTAACAAATGGATCCCAAGATTGCCAATCGCAATCGCGTCTCGAACCAAGTGAATAATTTAAAAAATACTGCAATAAAAAAGTATCATCATTTACTAATATTATAAATGCGAAAGTAAGTTTGTTTGTTTGTTACGCTTTCACGCTTAAACCACCAAAACGATTTCAAAAATTCTTTCACCAACGGAAAGCTATAATGTCAGGGAGTAACATAGGCTATATTTTATTTCAGTATTCCCACGGGAATGGGCACTACGCGGGCAAGACGTCTGAAACCGAAGCGAATCGAGGGTGGGTTGCTAGTTAATTATATATTAGCATTATTATTAAGTTCGTCATTTTAATTATTATTGAAGAATTGCCATATCGAAATATTTACAATCTAAAAGTAAATCAACCGTACTCAAACATCAACGAATTATTGAGAATTATTATTTATGTTAAACGACATCTTTCGATTCGCCTTTGATCTCTAAAACTCAATACTGGTATTTTTGTTAAGATCAAAAGCGATGTTTGATGTTTCGTGACAGTCGGGACCGAGGATTTATAATTTGCAATGCACAAATTTTGCCCATATTCGAGAAGATTTGTTTACAGAAATATTACTATACAGATTCTCTTATAAGCCAACTTTATCAAGGAATCTGTATGTTAAAAGTAAAATTAATAAGCAGATTCCTTTAAAATACTCTTGGGTTAAGAGCCCTCAGCACTCACCTACCAAAGTTGTCACAGCCATCTGCGGTTAACAACTAAGTCACACAAAAAAAAATACAATTCTGTGTGGTAGCGGCTACAATACTACTAACACCACGGAGCAAATACAAAGTTGCTCCGTGACCAACACCTATTTGTCGCGGGGAAAAAATTTGCTTTAAAAAGCCAGCTTTCTTCACATTACCAAGTTCGCTTGCCATAATATTGGTGGAGATTTCGAGTGCTACTTAAGAAAAATATTTCGTTGTGTTAACTTACTTTCTCAGACATAAAGTAAGATGAATAATGACTGTTTTGAAATCAATACCTCTGTGATGGGAACTCTAGACGCTTATTGTGAAAATAAAAATGTAGTAAAAGTTTATTTACATCGTTAAAATGTTTCTCATAAAACTATGTAGCTTTCTCAATTTAAATAAAATTTAAAGATAAACCAGCAATGTTAGATTTCTTAACATAAGACTATAGGTACTTATATGTTAAAATATGGCATGTCTCTCTGTCTGTTGCCCTTTTTTTAGAAAAGAACCTCATTTGATTCATATAAAACATATTTTATATAATGCATAGTTGGGCCGGTAATGATTATTGTTGGATAAAGATGCTTTTTGGGCATTTGAATAGAAGAAACTTGCTTACATTCCTGAATCGATTTTTATTATAACCAGCAAACCATAATATTCTTATTCCGGTACGACATGGATAATTATGAGGCATATGCGAGGGTACCCACGTGCACAGCATTGTCATTTGATAGAATGTTTCGTATTATAATGTGTGGGATAATTTCACGGGGTTTTGTTTTCGCGAAAATAAACTAGTTGTCGCGCATTTTTTTATTTTAATAATCCAGTGCTTGCCAACTTTCTAACTGTTGTTAGTGGCAATGATAAGGATCATTTGCTTCGTGTCGTATCTAGTATCGTCGGTTGATTTATATAATTAGCACCGTGACTTTTTTTAGAATAGTGTTGACTAATGCGTGGGCAGGGCTTCCTTTCCTGGAATTATGATGATCATGAAGATATACATACATTCAAGGCCAAGAGCTCACCGTATTTGCTTTGTAGTACATTCGTATAAAAAACGCGAGATATTGGATTCTTTAACGGATCATGGCAAGGGAGTAAAAATAAAATTCTCCATCTCTGTGGGTGTTGTAAAGGCGACTAAGGGATATAATACACATATAACATTAATGCAATACATGCAAAACTCGAAACAAAACCCTTTGCCAACCCGTCTGACCATCGTGGTATAGTAAGTCAATTCCTACGCTGAAATCATCTCAGCAAAGCTATGGAGGATTTATAATTTAAAAAATATCTTTTGGTAACGCCCCGGCTTTTCGAAGATATATCCTAAGATGTAAACTCATTTTTCCCCCCACAATGTATTTTCCTATATAAAACGAGAAGTTAAGCGGACGTAGTCCCAAACTCCGAGCCGCTGAGAAATTTCCAAGAAATTCTTCGAAATTCAAGATAAATTGTGAAAAATACCAAGAAATCTTATTTTCGGAGTAGGGTTTGAAAGCAGAGCCAACGAAGTCACAATGTTTACGAAGCACAGTAAATTTTGGTCAGAGTTGCATTTCCGGATTGTGGGCAGGAAGATATTTCTTAATACTCATGAGTAACAGCAAAGTTAGCAAATAATACCTATCATCATCATCATCTTAGCCTAAATACATCCCACTATTCGGCTCGGGCCTCCTCCACAATAACAGGGAAATTGACCTATCATCCCACTCTGGTGTCGCTTTGAAACATGGTCTTATATCGAGTTTTTCTTCTCTTTCATCGATGTTATTTACATAAATCATCGTCGTATTTTCCTAAACGCACGGGCAAGAGAGCATGTGGTTAATTGTGTGTTCATACTCCATAACCACATGTAGATAGAATTGCCTATTAGTAAGTCAATCAAGTTTGAGCTCATTAGATTGGACTTAGCTAGTTCTGTTAATTTCTCTCCATGATGAGGATCTGATGCTTGCTTTTTAGAGTAGATATTAGTAATACCAAGAGCATAGTCCAATTTTGAAGGTATTGCAAGGAAGACAAGTGGGCGGGTGAGCGTTTTTGAGTTGACAGCTCTCTTGCTCATCCAACGAAACACAGTTCCTAATACTTAGAAATCTATTTTATGTGAGAATGTGGTACTACTACGACCAATTTATAGCTTCGAATAGAAATTATCAGCCGTGTAGCCTACTACCGTTCAAGTTAAATGTTATATCTTGTTTACCTGGCATGCATGGGATGGCAGTTGAGAGGGTCAAGTGGCGGCAGGTGAGGGGGATGTGGAGTGCGCGCAGGCGGCGTGGGCGGTTCAGGCGGCGTCACGGAATCCACCACATCAGCCGGTGGTCGACACACGCGCAGCTCCACCCGGGCAGCTGCCGTACGTAGGACCTCCAACGCTTCCTGGATATCGACTCGTACATGAATAAAATTTAGCAGATCTTTTAAAGTAATCTAATAAACTAAACGACTGCACAGATGGCGTAGTGGTTAAGACCGACCTATGGTGACAGTGTCGTGGGTTCGAATCCTACGCAGGACAACACTTTGTGCGATTCACAAATTGTTGTTCTATTTGGATGTAATTTATGTCCTTTAATTATATGATTGTAAAGTCCCCCGCAACACAGGGATTATTTCCTTAGCGCAGGTTGTTAACTTAGAAAATATAACATTTCAATTTGGTGACGGACTAAGAATACAATTCACCTTCCCGTTTCTTGCCTGTGGTTATCGTAAAAGACGACTTAGGAATGTGATAACATCTGTGAGAGAGAAGGTAAAGTCTTCAGCTTTGAAACTGTTCGGCTTGGGGATCGAACCCACGAAACTCGACATGAGAGGTCGCTACTCAAACCCCTCACATATGTACTCATATATGCATGATAAATGTACTTTTTCGTGTAGTGATAAAGTAAGGATACAATTCACTATCGGGCCTGTGGATGTCGTATAAGACGATTAAGGGTTTTAATATGCATATAACATCCATGTAAAAGTTTCGAAATAAAACCCTATACCAATCTGTCCTATTGTGCAGGGGCTTGAGGCTATACGTCCCACCGCCGGGCTCGTGCTTCCTCTACAATGAAAATTTATTTACCACACAGGACAGATCCGTTAGTATAGGTTTTTGTTTCGAATTGTCTCTTGTAGATGTTTTTCAAAAGAAAAGTAAAACCGCCAGACTACCTTTAACAATTATAATATTCATTTCATTTTATCTTCCACTATGGCAGGGAATTTCACCAACTGTAACACACCAGTCAGAAGGGTTAGTACAGGAATACAAGTTCTGCTTTTCTTTTACTACATCGATGTTTAGGCAGTTGACTTTTACGATAACTACGGGCAAGAGTGCGTGCGGTGAATTGTATTCTTACTCTGCCATCTCCGAAAAGACTAGAGTTAAAATGATAGACGATATTTTATTAAATGCCTTCATAAATTCGAACAGTATCAACATACGGTATCGCTTCAGAGAAGGGAAACACGAATTCTTTTCTTCAAGTTTTAAGGTCAGCAATGCTAGGAGTTCATCGTTCCTACATTTTACTACAGCAAGGATCTTTAATGGGTGGGTTGGATGGGTTTAATGGGATATCATTATCATCATTTCAGCTCATATATGCTGGACTCCAAAGTGCTCCACAATAGAAGGAAAATTGAATTGAAGAAGGGAAATGTAGTAGGCCATTTTCCCTCCATTGTGGCAGAAGCCTGAGCCCAACAATGGGATTTATATGGGCTGAGATAATGATGATGAATTAGTATGTATCGAGTTTTCCTTCTCTTACATCGATGTTACCTGCATATTTCCCTTAATCCCCTTTTACGATACCCATGGACAAGACTAGGGGTGGTTAATTGTATTCTTACTCCGTAAACACACGGAACAATATAATAATTATATAAATGTAAACGTATTGACATGTAAAAGTTTTGAAGTAATTCGAATATGTAAGTGTTAAAATTCGGGCGCCCGATTGGGTTCTCTAGGGGTTGATCCTCATTCTCATGCGATCGATCTATTGTACTCTTGAACTCCTCAGATGTTCGGACAATTTATTGCAGACAGAAATATTCGTAGAATGATAAAAGCGAAAGCTTTTAACGGTCTCCATTTGTTGAATGTTTAATTGTTAACAAACTTTCTTCAAATTCAATTTAAAATTATTGCTCTTGAATATAAAAAGTTTTGTTCTATTTTATGTATTATAATAATGTACAAGTTGATTATGAATTTGTATATTTTAAATTTCGACGAGTGTCTATAAATATATATAACCAGCTACCTGCTTTGCTTGGTATAATGTACTATGTTGTTTTATGTAGAAAGATGAGAATCATCATCATCACAGCTCAAAGAAATTAAAATAAGATGCTTTTGTAGATAACGAAACACGTAATTGCAATTCAAAAAGTGGGTATATCGACTTTTTTTATTGCTAACGGAGGCAAACGAGCAAACAGTACACCTGATGGTATATGTTGCTGCTGCTCATGGAGCTTTGCTAGGCCGCTGCCTACCGTGAAGCAAGTGAAGGGAGTGTGAATGCGTGCAATGAGGTTCGGTGAGACTAAAGGTGTCACCAAAACCCACGCAATCACCCTCAGAAAGTTGGGCTGCCGGCTCTCTTGCTTACCGGACGAAGCGCAGTAACAAATTGGCATTATTACTCAGACACTACTCAGACGTCGATTTTCTGGGCAAGCTACTGGAGAGGGTGGTAGCTGCCCGTATCGAGCGGCACCTTGTCGACACGGGGCCCGATCTGTCAGACGCCCAGTTTGGGTTTAGGAGGGGTCGTTCAACGATCGCGGCTCTGTTGCGCCTGAAGGTCGTGGCAACTGAGGCCGTCACTGGCGGGGGAGTGTTGTTGGTGGTGTCCCTGGACATCGCCAACGCCAGCTTATCTGAGGCGGCTAGTAGCAGACTAGTTGGAGGGGCGCAGCGTCCACTACACCAACCGAGCAGGGGACGTTGTGCGAACGCCCATGACGTGCGGTGTCCCACAGGGGTCGGTCCTCGGACCCACCCTGTGCAACATCGGCTACGACTGGGCGTTGAGGGGGAGCCCCCCCGCTCGGGCTGGGCGTGATTTGTTACGCCGATGACACGCTCGTCACAGCCCACGGTGGGACGCTAGAAGAGGCGGCAAGCCTGGCGACTCTAGGCACCGAAGAGATCGTCAGGCGGATCGTGGCGCTGAGGTTGAGGGTCGCCCTGGACAAGACGGAGGCCCTCTTGTTCCATGGGCGCCGCATGAGCCCTCCCATCGGCGTCTCGATCACCGTCCATTCGGTTGGAATCAGCATCCGGGCCCATATGAGGTATTTGGGCCTGGTGCTCGACGGGCAATGGTGGTTCCGGGAGCATTACCGCAGGCTCGCTCCACGGCTCGTCGGCGCGGCGTCCGCCCTATCGTGGCTTATGCCGAACGTGGGCGGACCGAGCGCTACGTGCCGACGGCTGTACGCGGGGGTCATCCGGTCGATGGCCCTATACGGCGCACCGGTGTGCAGGGCTCTTCTGTGGCGACCACAGAGGGCCACGGCGGTCAGGGCCATACGCGGATACCGCACGGTGGCGACGGAGGCAGCGTGCCTGTTGGCCGGGACTCCCCCGTGGAACCTGGAGGCGGAAATGCTCGCCGGCTTGTATCGGCGGGTGTCGGGGGTGCGAGTGGAGGGTGGTGTGGTCTTCTTGAGGGAGCTCACCGCTTGGAGCGTCGACGGCCGCCGGGACGTCATTGCCCGTTGGGCAGTCCGGCTGAACAGGCCTCGGTTCGGGGTGCGAATCGTGGAGGCCTTCCGGCCGGTGCTGATGCAGTGGTTGGAATGGCCGCACGGGGTGCTCTCCTCCCGACTAGTGCAGGGTTTGACGAGGCATGGATGCTTCGCCAAATACCTGCACAAGGTCGTTGGGAGGGAGAGTACATCGTCCTGCCACCACTGCGATTGCGAAGAGGACACGGCGCAGCATACACTCGAGGTCTGGGCACAGCAGCGCCGTGAACTCGTCGCAATCATCATCATGTATCTCTAACACGCCAAAAGAGGTATATTATAGAGATATACCTTAAAACGGTAGACGATAAAGAACCTGAGTTATATATAAAATAATATGAACTCACGTAAATATACAACAAGAAAGTTAAATACCGACCGACCTCCTATTTGTTACCAGTACCCTATTAGCAAAATAAAATATTCCGTTTTCATATAAATGAATAATACTTTGTCGTTCTATTGTTACTAAATACTGTTTCAAGTTCCTTTAACCGTATAATATTCTCATAACTTTGAAGCCGTTACTTATTTTAATGGAAGTATTTGTGTTATTTCCTTTTTCAGTTTACGTCGATACAAATCAACAAAATCAGTTTCAAAATCACCTAAAAGAGAAGTTTACGATAATTAATTGCATTTTCACAAAGAAAGAGTTAATGGTTTGTTTATTTATAATATTATATTGAGTTGGTTTAATGAAAACGCTTTGATGGCACGTGATTTGCAACAATGTATATTTGAATGTTTGCCAACAGCGACATTAAAGTACTGTACAAACGAGATTATTTTCCATCGCGTAGTGTACAAGCAGTCTAATATAATTTGTTGTAACTTTGTGACCGACATTTTAGAGTTTATTACATTTGTACCCGAGGCCTCGGCGCGGACGGTGTTAGAGTTTTCATAAAAGTTTTTACGCTCATAGCTCAGCCCCCGGACCGAGAAAAGTACTGCGACATCGAATGACATTTTCAACATGACTTACTGTTTATTTTTGTAAGCACGACACCGTGTTTTACGATTGTACCTTCATAACAGCTATGCAAGCAGTGCTTTGCAAAGGGCAGACTGGCGCACTTAAATTTTATGAGGTCCGCTGTAATGAATAAAAAGCGTTTGAATGTTGACTCGCAAATAATATCGAGTAAAGCAGCAATTTTAAAAAAGAAACGTAATGGGCAGTATAATTTACACTTGGATCCTATTACGTAAATTGCTATATTAAATAGCCCTTCTTCAAGCCATATAACTTCCTGCATTGGTCAAAGGCCTCGTTTAGAATGAGAAACAGGTGCAATGCTATCCCATATGATTAAGTCGAGTTGGGATATTATTTTAATGAACGAATAAAATTTATAATTTACAGATATTATTTCAAATATAATAGACGAATGGTCTAAGTACGAACCTCTCGCAACGAGTTTCACGAGTTCGATTCCCATGCAAGTAAATTCTTTATGTAATCCACAAATAATTGAATTGAGTTTGTAATTTATAATTTGCGTGCATTAATTATCTGTTTGTTAAGTGTCCTATAACACAAGTATTTAGAGAAGCATATTAAAAACAATAAGGGTCTTTTAAAAGAATGAAAAAAAAAATATGCCACCGATGTCAAGCAATCGCTAATTTTGGTCAGCCTAATTAGCGATGAGGAGTAAATTAGCAGGTTATCCTATCACATATAGCCCTTTCGTCGTCTCGTTGGTTCAGGAAGGCTGCCGAGACCATAGCCCAAAACAAAAAAGCTGCAGGGATAGCGGGGATAGTAATAATTAAAACCATCCATAAAGTGCGTCACACATTAACAGGAAGGGAGGGAATCGACGAAATGTGACATTGTGTCACAAGTGGTGTGAGGGGTCCTAAGTTGCGTGATGTCACTTTTATTATATAACTAAATATTAAAATGCAAATGTCAACATTGACACTACTAACTAATATAAATTAAATACCTAAACGGAAAACTTTAAAATATCTTCAACCCTATCTCTTATGCGCCTAGCAGAGGCTGCGGGTTCCCGTACCGGGGATTTAGTCCGTTACCCGCGGAGAGGTTGACCTCACGACGGCGACCGACGTCCCGGGAAGGGGACGTCGACGGGAGCGTGTACTCCCTCGGGGTATTCCGTCGGGCCGACCACTGAAGTCAAGGAACTATGCACCGGTGGTCGGCCCAACGACGAAAGCAACGTGCTATCGGGTGGGCTACAGGGCCGCGCGCCGCCCCTCTGTCGGCCCGGACGGAGCCGGGCGGCAGGTGCGCTGACCGTAGTCAACCCCAAAAAAAAAAAATCTCTGCAGTAGCATCAGCTCTTTGATAAATGCTGCCACACACGTCACGTTTTTTACATTATACATAAAAAAAAGCATACTGCACTTTTTAGGGGACTAATCCCACCACACATTTCCACCACTGTAATTACTGTAAGTCAGGATAAACAATGGTTTCCGTATAAGGCGCGAAGTATTGACCCACATGAAGTCCCGGGAAACGCTTTTAATGGTCTTGAGACCCGCATCAAATTTAATTAGAAAAGAAAAAATAGGAGTAGGTCCTTATACTCTGTCTTATCAATCAATCTGAATTAATAGTAGTCTTTTTCTGTTTGATTAACAAATGATAATGAAATGTGATGGAAATGCGACATCGCACTTAAACTAACTTTATATGGTTGAATAAGTAAAACTTCCACAAGTTGTCTTCAAGATTAAGTAGAAAGTTAAAGATATCGAACACCGACTAACGAACGCAGTACTAATGCGAACTCTCGTAAATTTTGTGTCGAATACTTTCGAAGAATTAACTTAATTTACTTACGTATGTACTTAACCCCGCTAGGGGAACTCCGTTGGCGGAGAGCAGTAGATCTTTAGGAGCTAACTGACCCGTCCTCCAAGCTGGTTGAGGAGGATATAATCTTCGTATCCTCACCAAACCTCCACCGCCGCATACTGACATGCCCAGACCACGACCATCCTTTTCAACGACGACGGTGAACGTGTTTTCTGTAATAAAATAACGTATATTGAAACTCATTTGATTAAGGACAAAGAATACTGTAATCACCCTTTTCTGCGGCGCGATTACCTGCGCCTCATGCCGTCCTAGCCGAGGCCGCGGGTGACGTGACCGGGGAATTAGTCTATCACCCGCCGAGAGGCTGACCGCGTGAGGAAAAACCGACATCCTCCCCGAGGTGGGGACGTCGGTCGATGGGAGGGTACCCCAAATAGGGAGTATTCCGTCGGGCCGACCACTGACGTCAAGTCACCCTGCTCCGGTGGTCGGCCCAACGACGAAGGCGACGTGCCGTGCGAGTGGGTTGCGGGTGTGCATGCTTACGCCCCTCTGTCGCCCCGGACGGTGTGGTGCGAGGAGTGCGCCGATCGCAACCCACACCAAAAAAAAAAGAAAATCACTCCTTTCTGTGTCGTCGCTCTTTATCGTATACTAGGCTACCGAGGGGGACAAGTGAAAATAGTAAATATCTGGTTACTTAATATGAGTACGTTCCCTAAGCTACATAAGCAAATAACCACATTTCAATTGAAAGTAAACTTACAACGACACTACGCATGAAATCGTTACCACAGCATCTAGCCAGTCGTATTGTCTCCAAAAAAGTTTTATTTCATCCATCTATCCATAAGTATTACAAGTTCACAATTGAGTATAAGTATCCCTAACGAAGGTGAACAATGCCATATTCGGCACTTTCATTCACAATTGATTCTTTATCGGCCCCGCACGGGGGTAGTTTTTATAGGACGACATCCTGTACTAAGGCAATAATTCTTGTGTTTTCGGCAACTTTACATAAAATTAATGGCAATTACAACCAGTGTCAGAATAACAATGAGAGAATCGCAAAAAATTTACCCACCTGGCCTGTCTAGAAGTATCTTATACCTACCTAGTAGTATCATATCTTAATAACAGTCTATTCTAGTCTACACATACTAATTCTTGGAAACCATGTACGTCCGTTAATGCAAAAATAAGATCGGATTATCCATGGTAAAAATAAGGTAAAACGAACAGCTAAAGAGTTATAATGCTATTTCTTTTGTTTGCCGATAAATCAAAGAAACTAAACATATTCTAATGATCGCTAATTATGCAATACAAATAATAAGACTCAGATGAAGGGCGCGTTTGATGCCCTTCAGTAGGTGCGTAATATTTCGCTCTTATATTACACCCAATCGCCTCATACATTACAACACACATATATAATGAGAAGAATATAAAAGAGAGAGAAAGATTTTTATGTCTGTATGTGATATATTGTGATCAGTGGCGTGGCGTGCCTTGGTGGGACCTCGTATAAAAAATTATTTGGGGGCCTTTATAAAGGGTAAAGATTTCACACAAAAGAAAAAAAATGTTTGCATAAAATTGATAGAAATACATATTTATTCATTATATCATAATTATCTATCTGTCACTTTTTAAATTTTTTACAAACAATTCAAATTAAATATACACTCTCCTTGCCTTTTTTTCGACAAACTGATTTATTAAATGATTTATAATTACTTTTTACAAATGACAAAAGTAAATTTTGTCATTTCTGAAATAATAAAAAAATTGGGTATTTTTTATTAATTTTTGCTTGCGCATGTCGGGGGCCCCCGTTGCCCGGGGGCCCCGTATAATTGATACGGCAGATACGGCGGTAGCTACGCCCCTGATTGTGATATCATAAACATACATCGTCTTTATGAGCTTTGAAAATGGGAAGCTCATTTGGATAAAGACTTCTCCGTTTTCATTCAGATTTGCATATTTTGTAATGATATGCAGATAAGGAATGAAAGGAGATTGACAAGGAGAATTTATAGGACGATTGTGAACGGAAGTGTTGGAAGGGGAAGACCAAGGCGGACGTTCCACAATCAAATCGGGGACGTTCTTAAGAAAGGCTAGGTTAAAAGTACCTCAAACCGAAGAACATTCACTAAGACATTGGGATGAATACTTCTTCGTTTTCATTCTGATTAGCATTCCTTGTAATGATATGCACATAAGGAATGAAAGGAGATTGACAAGGAAGATTTATAGGGTGAATGTGAACGGAAGTGTTGGAAGGGGAAGACCAAGACGGACGTTCCACAATCAAATCGGAGACGTTCTTAAGAAAGGCTAGGTTAAAAGTACCCCAAACCGAAGAACATTCACGAAGACATTGGGATGAATACTTCTCCGTTTTCATTCCAATTAGCATTCTTTGTAATGATATGCATATAAGGAATGAAAGAAGATTGACAAGGAGAATTTATAGGGCGAATGTGAACGGAAGTGTTGGAAGGGGAAGACCAAGGCGGACGTTCCACAATCAAATCGGGGACGTTCTTAAGAAAGACCAGGTAAAAGTACCCTAAACCGAAGAACATGCATGAGGAGATAATGAATGTTGTGGAGGCGAAAGTGGTATGTCAAAATCGTAGCAAGTCTAGGTCTCTGCTTACTCCTATGGGAAAGAGACGTGAATCTATGTATGTATGTATATGCAGATAATATCTATGCAAGAGAAGGAAAACTCGATATGAAACCCTATACCAACAAGTCTGATCAGCGTGATATAATAAGTTAATATCCCTTTTGAGAGAGGTCCGAGCCTACAAGTGTAACTTATGTGAGCTAAGATGATGATGATTGTTTGTAACATTATATAATTGATCACGAACTTCATCATCGTTTCAGTTTATTTGCGTCACACTACTGGGCTACAGTTACGCCTGCAATTGGAAGGAAATTTACCTACTATACCACGCTGGTCAGACCTGTTTGTATATTTATTTCGAGCTTTTCTACCCTTGCATACATGTTATATGTATATTTTCCATGTAGTAACGGTCTCTTCTTGCCCATCGGAGTCGTAAAAGACGAGTAAGGGAGCGTGATATAGTAGGTAAATTCCCCTTCTAGTTTGGAAGAGGCTTAAGCTGAGCTTAAGCCAATGGAACGTATATGAGTTGATTACACTTCTGTTTGAAAGTTCAAGAGATGCTAAGCCAGAGCAAAAAAGTTACGAGCTATATTTTTTATGTGCGATCGGGGATCTCGACACGTGCTTCTAGCACATCCAACAAGACGATAACAGCGACAGGTTTGCGACGAGATCAACAGCCTATCACGCAATGTATAATACAATAATGCATACGTTGGTGAGTGTTTTATTTAAGCATTTACATTAAATGATCAAAAAGTTATATTTATTTTAGAAAAACATATTATAATTTGACAAAATTTTGTTATGATATGTTTGGGTATATGAAAACTTTAAAACAAAACAAAACTACGAAAATAGTAAAGAATCTTGGAGATCCCATTTCACATCTAAGCTGGTCCAAATAAAGCAGTTTGTTTTAACAAAAATTGTAGTCGTTTTGGCGATCAAAGATGAACATGTATAAAAGAATTAAATATATCTCAATAAAAAATAATAAAAATAATATGTTGATGTGGTGACGGAGTAGGATTACAATTCACTACCTTCTATGTGGTTTAGGGGTATTATAAAACACAGTGTACATATAACAACTGCAAGAGAAGAACTCGAAATAAATCTCTATACCAACTCGTCTGACTGAGTATCATCATCATCGCAGCCCACATACGTCCCACTGCTGGGCTCGGGCCTCCTCCACAACGGGAGGGAATTTGACCTATTGTACCATGTTGGTCAGACATGTTGGTATAGGGTTTCATTATGAGTTTTCCGTCTCTTCCACAGACTTATGTGCATATTATATCCCTTAGTCGTCTTTTACGACATCCACGGGCAAGATGAGAGTGGTGAATTATCTGAATTATATTCTTACTTCGTCACCAAACGGAAAACTTAGTATAAGTAGGTCAATTTCTCTTCCATTGCGAAGGAGGCTCGAGCGGAGCAGTGAGACGTATATGAGCTGTGATGACGATGATGATATAAAAACTAATCAACAATAAGTTAATTATATTAAAAATAAAAATAGAATGGAATACAGCTAGTTACAAATTATAGTGAATGTTAGCGTAGCGGACCGCAGCGCAGACTGTGCAAAGAGATTTCGCAAACCCAGGTGTTTTAGTTTCACACAAAGCAAACAAATCTAAGTACTATTACATATTAGTCGAAAACATTGTTTATTTAGTCCCCACGGGACTCGTATACTTCGTATATTTGAAGATAAATTCAAAAGTATTAATAATTGATATAGGATTCGATAAACCAAATGAAAGGTAGACAAGTGTCGATCTACGGTCGATTTAAGCCCCTTTTAGGACCCAAATAGATTTTGAGGGTGGACGACATGAATTATGCATTAAGCTGTTTATAGACGACTGGCCCGAAATATTTAATTTAATTTTATAAGCCCCATGATTTATTTATCGATAATATTTTGTTTATGCTACTGCCAACAGTTGCCAATAATGATTACAAAATATAAAAGTATTTATAAATTTCAACACTTATTTCAATTTAAAGCTTTTTGTGATGACGATGAATTTCAATTTCCTTTTAAGAATAATAAGTTGTCCATCAATCAATTTATTTTATAATTTCAGTACGACAAAAGAGAATATTAAGGAATTTTATAAAGATAAAACTCGGAGCAATAATTTCCATGCCACGAAGATAAAGATCGAAAACATCTTGTTGTAAATATTTTGCAAGTTAAATTGTACAAAATGAGATTATTTAAAATGTTCGCCAAATCATATCGCATATTTTCAAAAAATGTTGCTATTTTCAGTGTTAGTTTTATTTAGGAGGGAGAGGACACCACTGCGATTGCAACGAGGACACGGCGCAGTGAGAGTTTCGTGTGGTCTGGGCTGAGCAACGCCGTGAACTCATCTTAATCCTTGGTGCCAACCTGACACTGCCGACTACCGCAAATGCTCGATAGCGTCGTGAATTGAGACGTGATCTCCGCCTTCTGCGAAGCAGTCGTCTTGCAAAAGGAGATACGCCACGCTGCCGGCACGTTGAGCGGCGCAGGTGAGAGTACCTGTGGCGGATACCGCCCTAGCTGAGCTCGCGGATGGACGGTCAAGGATTAATCCGCCACCCATCGCGAGGCCGACGCCTCAGCAACACTGCTTTTGACGCCGGGGCGTCGAATGTCTGAAAGAGTAATCCGCTGGGCCGACCACGGTATATCAAGGAATCGATATCTGTGGTGGGCCCAATCGCCATAGGGAGGGATTATTCTGTCGCCCCGGAGAGGATTAGGCAGGATGTGCCCAGAATATAGCCCATTTTTAAAAAAAGAAATAAAATAAGTGTTTTATTTAAGCTAAGACTTCATGTTTCATTGCATAACAAAAATTCAGAATATTACGAGTAAAAAATGAAATTATGTAATTTTAATGCATGAATGTTATAAGGAAGCTTATTATTACGAGTAATAATATTAAATATGCATAATAAAATAACATTTCATAAATGTTACACATAAATATTAAAAGTAAATTCTTGTTACAATATAATTTGAGGGTTTTACTGAGATTAATGCACGCCAATGATTTCCAAATGTGGTCGCTCTACCGATTACACTTCAGCTTTCGGTATATAGACTATTTTCTGTTATGAAATATTATTCACAAGTGTTACCTAGACTTTTTGGAATACATAATTTCCAATTGGACCGTACTCCGAAACTTCATTTATTTATAAAATAAGATATTAATTTATTCAAGCATAAACGTTTAAGTTTATGCCTTGGCGTCCTATCGCCTTAGTTCTGTTACTACCTATGTCAATGTAGAAATCTTTCGTCAAAAATAATTTTTTCCACAATTTCATATGAATAAGATTTCGGACAGATAAGATTATTTGATTCGTCATCATCATCATCACTGCTCATATAATACGGGCTACTGTTGGACTCAAGTCTCTTCCAAATAGGAGGGAAATTGATCTAATTTCTTTTTAAATCTAACATACTGGTGCTTACCGGACATGGGGTCTTCGGTAAGTACTTGCACAAAATTGGAAGAAAAAGGCCCAGAGTGCTAAGAGTGTGACAATACAATTATATAATATTATAAATAATCTTTTCGATAGATTGATTTTGGACCTAATTATTCATCATTTTGAACGATGTATTTGCCTCGATTTCATGATTTCCATATACCACACAAGTCAGGTCACGGAACTATGAATATTAACTTAATAAATATAGACATAAGTCCGTATGACGACGGACTACGATTTCCCGTAGATGCCGTAAAACCGGTTGACGGATCACCGGGAGAATGGACAGCATTTTGAGGCCAGCTCGCCTGTCAAACGCGGCGATTATCGTATTATACCCCTTGGGGAGGTCTATTTCCAACAGCAAATGTCGATAAGTTGATAGATGGATGGAAATGTAGGCATCGGTATCCCAGTGTTTTAATAGCATAATAAAGTATTTGGGAGTCTCTGCAATTAATTTATTATGTATTTACATCGACTAACCATATATATATTATAGTTGTTCCATGTGGTGACGGAGTAAGAATACAATTTACTGTCCCTTCTCTTACACATAAGTAGGTGTCGTAAAAGGCGACTAAGGGATATTATATGCAGATAACATATATGCAAAAGAAGAAAAGCTTGACATAAAATCCTATGCGAACACGTCTGACCAGTTGGGTAGTAATAGGTCAATAGATAGTAGGTCAATTTCCCTCCCATTGTGGAGGAGGCCTGAGCCCAACAGTGGGACTTATATGGGCTGAGAGGATGATGAACTATATAGTTGAACTATATAGTTAATAGATAGCTACGCTAAGCGTCAGTTTCTCTCCTGCCACCACTGCAGTTGCGACGAGGACACGGCGCAGCACACGCTCGAGGAGTGTGCTGCGTGGGAGGGGGAGCGTCGTGAACTCGTCGCGATTATCGGTGCCAACCTGGCGCTGCCGACCATCGCCAGGGAGATGCTCGTCAGCGTCAGGAACTGGGACGCGGTCGCCGCCTTCTGTGAGGCCGTTATCTCACGGAAGGAGGCGGCGGATCGTGTGCGAGTAGAGATCCTATTCGGCGACACGTTCCGCCGCCGGCGACTCGGGCGGCGCAGGCGCGAGTATCTGCGTCTAATGCCGCCCTAGCCGAGGCCGCGGGTGATCGGACCGGGGAATAGTCCGTCACCCGCAGTGTGGCTAACCGCGCGATGGCGACCGACGTCCCAGGATGTCGAGAGGTGAGGGTACCTGAAAGGGTATTCCGTCGGGCCGACCACTGACGACAAGTCACATCTGCTCCGGTGGTCGGCCCAACAACGAGGTGACGTGGGTACGGGTAGGTTATGGGCCCGCGCGCCGTCCTTTCATCGCCCCGGACGGACTGGACCGCGCGTGCGCTTGCCATAGCCCACCCATAAAAAAAAAAATAAAAATAAAAGCGTCAGTTTCTCGGATAAATGAAAATATACAAAAATATAAATCACACAGAATTTGTAATAGTCCGACGGCTCTGCGGCAGTACTGCCGCCCTCGTCAGCGGTCAGAACGACTGCAGTGGCCTCCTTAACCAGCCGCTCCTGCCTGGCCAACTCGCGCCTCTTCACACTCATGGCCTTCCCCGTGCACGTGTTCGGGTACTTACGGCGCTTCTTCTTCTTTGGGGCCGCTTGTGTCGCCGGGCCCTAGGCTGACGACCTTGTGGCCTCAAGTGACGGACTAGCAGCAGAGCTGCAGTCGGACGAGGCGTCGTCTCGTCTCTCTTTGCGGTAGGCAAGGCTTTTGGGTGGGAACTAACTGAATCCCCGTTCTCCGTGGTGGTATTTTTGGGCGTCTCACCCCTCCTATCTACGTCAGGTGGGTGTGAACAATGATCCATCGAGTTCCCACGAGTATGGGAGAAATAAAGGTCGACCCGGGCAGATATCCTGATACCCGGGCAAGCGTACATTTGTATCCCAATACAGGGGGTCCGCAGGTACCCTGACTGGGGGCACGCTAACGACTGAACAACCCACCAGCCATGCATCCTCTTGCCGCACGCCAGAACTTAGGATTCTGGGTGATTGTTTTATAGAGGACGTCTTTTACGACAGTGGTGAATTGTATTTTTACTTCGTCACCACAAGGAAAATCACCACATGGTGTCCATATTAGTAATAAAAACTGTCCACTATAACGAATAACTTAATTTGCACTGTAAAACAAAATCAGAGTAACAGTGACCAACTAAAATGGCTATTGTAACAGTTTGTGAGGACAACAGCTGAGTGCACTAGTTGTTCATAGTTTGATATTGGCAAAGTTTGCCGGTCACGAGCTCGCTCTGATGGCCTGTATTTAACGATACAAGCGGTAATGCCACTCGAAATGGTATTGTATTATTACCGTCCTGTATTTTATATGTGTTGTAACCAATTGTTACTAAATTTAGATATGTTTTTTTTAGTTAGGCGTAATACGTTAAATTTATTTTAGAAAAAAAAATTACAATTTTCAGGAGGCCAAATGGTTAAGAAGATGTATGCATACAATTCACACAGGTTTCTTAACTCGTGGATGTCGTAAAAGACGTCTAAGAGATATAAATAAAATAAAATATCGTTTAAATTAAAAAAGTTAAAGAGCGTTTCCCGACTTTATTATTCCAAAGTACCTAATACAAAAATCAAAAATCTTTCTTTGCTACATAGAGATGCCATAAAAACGTGTATATGTAATGGGTTAACACTTTTAACAGGAAGATTAGAAACGATTAAATCCTCTCTTGAAACTGTTAGTCAGAGCATTTGACATTTCTGCCTGTCCGTCTAATAAACGCCAAAGTCCGTTTAGTAAGCTTGAAGAGTACCAATAAAATAATTTGCCCTCGCCTCATTAGTTATACACATCCACATTATTAGACAAGATTCTAAACCTTAAGATATTATTTTTTGTGCTTCCTATATAGATAGATCACTTTCTCGATTTTCATGGATTTATTTAAGATATTTTTAATACTAAACAAAGTTTGAAAATGTGCCCAAAAAGACCATGACCCATGTCCTAATATGTGCGACAAACATTATTGGGCGAAGTCTAAAGTAAAAAGACTTTTTACCTTTTTAGGACTAAAAGCATAACACTATAAAGAAAAAAAAAATAGAAGTTCCTAGTCTATTACAAGCGATAATATTATTTGCGGGCGATGACATAGGGAAGCTCTATAAACGATAAAGAAGGGTGAATAGGAAGTGGCAGGAAATGGCGCAGGTATATGGAATAATATCTCTAAGGTACGTTATTTGAATGATGTAACCATTTATACATCTGCATAGATGGCGTAGTGGTCTATAAACAATCTACTGTAAGCACCATGGACTTGATTTCCATACTTATAGGATTTGACATAGCCAGAATCTTTGTATTATATTTGAGAACTAGCAACCCGCCCTCGCTTCGCTTCGGTTATAGGTTATAGTCGTTTTACCCGCGTAGTTCCCGTTCCCGTGGGAATACCGGGATAAAATATAGCCTTGTTTACGCCCTGATATTATAGCTTTCCATTGGTGAAAGAATTTTTGAAATCGGTCCAGCCGTTTTGAAGATTACCCGGAACAAACAGACAGGCAGACAAAAATTTTTTAATTGCTATTTTAGGCATAGGTGTCGTGCAAATAACCGTGTGAGCATGAAAAAAGCCTATTATTTTGACATTACAAACAGACACTCCAATTTTATTTATTGGTATAGATTATATTATAACCGTGATTCGAAGGATATCGCACTGGATCTGAATCAATACATACTATACATATGCACAAAAATTTATAAAATAGAAGTTATTAAAAACAGAGGAAAAAAAATTAGACTAACGCTCCGAGTTTCTTGCCGGATCAAGTGACAATTGGGTTCCAATCCACTGGTATGTTGTTGAATTAATTAAATATAAAATATAAAATACGTAAGTGCCCTCGCGGGGTTTTTGCGTATTAAATGAATTTGAATACAAGATAATACCTCGTTCGATCCAGAAATGAAACCTCTAAGTTGCAGTGTTTTAAAATGTGTTAATAGGTATTATTTGACAAATTATTGACCTATCTAATAATAATAATTTATAAAGCTAAATACATTGAAACTTTAATGAACTGAGTATTTGTATTATAAAAGATGTAAAGGGATCTAAAATTAATCTACAAATTAAACACCCCAATTAAGCGTCTAACCCTAATTCCTCGAAAAGTAATTTAATAGGTCGCAGTGTATAATACTATGTGGACTCATTATTTATATACAACGACCCTTATGATACTTTTATAAACGTTAGCGTTTACGCTATATATCGTCATTTTTTTTGAAGTTATACTATTTTTGGCGTGTTAGGGAAAATCTTTTCTTCGTCGTCGTACTCTTCAATTATCTGAAGGTCGTGTCTAACTCTGTTCGTGAGTTTCGGCGGTACTCCTCACTAAGCTCCTCCACGAGTTTCTAGCCTCGGCTGTTACCTCCTCTGCTGTCACATTAAGGACATTCTTTATTTGGTCAGACCAGCGATAGGGCGCTCTGCTGCGGGAGCGTTTGCCTTCTACTTTCCCAACATGATTTGCTTCTCCAAGTTGTCTGGACCCCTTCTGGCCATATGCCCGAAGTAGCTTAGTATTCGTTAGTTAGCAGGGAAAAATGATGAGAGTAAATTTTAACGATGTCAACTAGATAATGCGTTATAATAAAACTTTCAATGTTTAGATACCTTTTTTTTCTATATTAATGTCGCTTTTTCTAAAAACGTAGAATAAAATGAAGGATAACTTTTTTACAAATTGAAATGATTTTAGAGAGATTTTTATCTTGTTACGCCAAATAAGTGTAACTTTTTATGTACTCTACAGGCAGATTTTTTTTTTAAATTCACACTACAATTTTCGAACGATCAAGTACAGGTAAGTAGGTAATGCGTTTGGATTATTAGTTTTTCTTTCGTCCACCTCACGGACCTCACGTCTAATCGAGAAATAACAGTCACACTTAGGAGTGGTAGGACCACACTGTCGACAGTTATCTGTCTACGGCCGCGGGCCGGTCCGTCCGGGGCAGTACCACACTCTCGCAGAAAATTTACGTCTGAGTAGTAGCGATTTGTTACTGCGCTTCGTTCGGTGAGCGAGAGAGCCGGAAGTCCAACTTTCTGAGGGTGTTTACGTGTGGAGGGTTTTGGTGCCCTTGGCATCACCGAGCCTCAATGCACGCATTCACACTCCCTTCACTTTCTTCGCGGTAGGCAGCGGCCTTGCAGAGGTCCATGAGCGGCAGCAACACTTACCATTAGGTGTACTGTTTGCTCGTTTGCCACCGTTTGCAATAAAAAAAAAAACACGTTCTAAGTTTGGAACTATGTCCAGTTATCGGTACGTACAACCCTATAACCGTCCAAACAAAATGGTAACTTCATCCACCCAGATGTTCAAAGCGACGTAAGGATGGAGTGGAGTTTCATAGCCCGCTACATATATTCTCTCCGTCTATTGAGCGGGCTACCAATATTGTTTAATCTCTTCATTTACTCATCATCATACGTCCCAGGCTTGAGCCTCTTCCACATTGGACGGGTTAGGCGGGTCGGTATAGGCCTTTATTTCCAGTTATCTTTCTCTTGGATAGTCGTTATGTACTCTAGAAATCTCTTAGTTTCCTTTGCAACACCCACGGGCACAAGAGGGGGTGGCGAATTATATTCTTACTCCGTCACCTCACGGTATTAAAATGTCTTCAAATTATAAAAAATATATTTCTAACAAGTACGTGAATTATGAGATTATAATTGTATCAAATAGCCATAAGTAAAATACCGTCTTGGAAACTCCGCAAAGCCTTACTTATTTTCATTATTAACATATTAGGCAGTTTACATAAGGCGGACCTACCAATTCCTTCTTTATTATTTCATCTATACTTAGTGTAGTGTAACACTTTGATTAAGGCGTTAAGGAAAATTAAACAAACCAAATTCAACTCAATAATAGAGACATATAGTACAATTTCCAGTAGTAAAATTGTAGAGCTGAAATTGCTTGTACTTAGTTCGATGTCTTGGTAATTCTAAGCTCTTGTTAGTTAATTGAACTCAGAGCTTAGGTGCATTTAAATAATAGCGCCATCGTGAATAATGGCTTTAATAACTATCCTTTATTTAAATTTGATACATATGTATGTATATATGATTTCTTAAATCGTGCATCTATGATGTAAATAAAACAATTTCTAAGGCCTCTAAGTATAGGGTTTTATTTCGAGTTCTCCTTCTCTTGTATATATGTTATATGTATGCCCATTACTTCTCTTAGTCGTCTTATACGACATCCACGGGCAAGATAGGGAGTGGTGAATTGTATTCTTACTCCGTCACCACAAGGATCAAATGATGAAACTAAACCATTCTCGAATCTCCTTGAACATGCACAAAAATTCATCAAAATCGGTCTAGCCGTTTAAGAGGAGTTCAGTGACATACACACGTATACAAGAAATTTATATATAAAGACTAGCTGACCCAACAGACGTTGTTCTGTTCAAATAAAATAAAAGGATAGCAGCGTCACCTACCGGGTCTCGAATTCCCTTGAATACACATAAAAATTCATCAACATACGTCCAGCTGTTTAGGAGGCGTTCAGTGACATACACACGTATACAAGAAATTTATATATAAAGACTAGTTGACCCAACAGACGTTGTTCTGTTCAAATAAAATAAAAGGATAGCAGCGCCACCTACCGGGTCTCGAATTCCCTTGAATACACATAAAAAAATTCATCAACATACGTCCAGCTGTTTAGGAGGCGTTCAGTGACATACACACGTATGTACAAGAAATTTATATATAAAGATATAGTGGAGGTTGATAGATATGGTTAGTTGGATGGCCAATTTTAATAATTAAGATTGCTGTCACTATTTCTTAAGTTTACTTTGTTTCTTCTATTTCTTTATTTTGTTATTACTTTTAAAGATGTTGTGTGATAATATAATTATTTGAGCATTTAGTTTAATTTAAACGTTGCCTTATAAATTAACTTAATAATTATAAAACTAACATCAAACCAAACAACTAACAATGATTTTTTCGGTTTGTAGCAATAAAGGACCTCTTGAAGCTATAGTAGTGTATAAAGAAACAGTAAAAGCAGAGACAGCCAGGAACAAGGAAGCTTGTGACGAAAACTTGAGAACACAATTAACTACGTTTGTTTAGATGGAATACGGTTTCTTGTACATTTCTTTTACATTACTACGGAACTAAATTAGAAATAATATTAAGAAAACTCAATTAACATTATATATTTAAATTTTTAATTAAAGTAAATTGAGGTGGATATTTTTTTTTCTATTATTAGATTGTACTTTTAATACGCCTATATTGTAAAATGATTTGTATATAACGGAATGATTAAATTAATAAAATAATTATTATAAATAACGATTGTACAGACATGATTTTTACCCTCTTCTACACGTCGAATTAATTTACAATGTTATTGTAAAATTTTAGTATAGATATATTATGGAGCATAGAAATATTTAAACATACTGATTACATTACGCTTTGATCGAAATTAATGCCCAATGATCCAGATTTACCGCGAAAACGTCAGTTACCAAAATAACGCTTAATTACTCCGCAAGTAAACATAGTGAATATTTGCTCTTAACGTCTTACTTGATGCTAAGTGAAGCGTTAAGCTGATTAAGATAGTTCTCTTGCGAATATTATGTATGTTTATAATATTTACTACAATTAATATATATTAATAATGTCTGCAAAATGTGGAAAAGTAACAGAAGACTAGAGTTGTGTGACGTAATTGAAGTAAAGCAATTTATTATCATTTTGACTCATGTAAGTCCCACTATTAGGTTTGAGCCTTCTCATTCTTCACCTTCCTCTTCCATAATAGGAGGAAAAAAGACCTAATATACACGTTGGCCAGTACAGTAATACCCCAGACTTACGCGATAGGTGGGACCGAGTGATAATCGCGTAAGTCGAATTCGCGTAAGTCGAATTCGCGTAAGTCGGGATTTAATTTCGCTTATATTAAAAGGACCAAAAAATTTGTTATTTGAAACTAATTCAAAGAAGACAATAATTTTAAAGAATATGTTCAAATCTTAATATATATAAATTACGTGTCACGTTGTTTGTCCGCGATGGACTCCTAAACTACTTAACCGATTTTAATCAAATTTGCACACCGTATGCAGTTTGATCCAACTTGAAAGATAGGATAGCTTACATCTTAATTTATAGTCGCAATATTACTTTATTGCAAATTATTTGTATTACCTATATAAATACCTATTATTTTACATTCACAATTATCTGTTAACTCCAAACGATTTTAACAGATGGCGATATCTGTTAACTGGATTGAGAAATTAATTAATAGATGGCGCTGCCACGTCAAACCTACAAACGTGTCATATACGATTTTAACTTGCTTTTTTACATAGATGCCATTTGTAAAAAAATATGACGACCTCCATGACAGATGTTCTCCTACAGTTCCACTTAAATAGTTTAATAAAATGTAATATAACAAAAACATTAGCCACAGCAACGCGTGGCTGGGTCTGCTAGTATTATATAAAAAATAATTGAAATTTTATGAATAAAAAACCAAATCTAGGGCTCGAGTGCTCGAAGAGAAAACCGCCTATCTTTGAATTCGCGTAAAACGGGGTAGCGTAAGTCGGGGTATTACTGAACAGTTTTATTTCAAGTGAAGGAACTTGCATAGATGTTATATGCACATTTAATGTCTTAATCGTTCATTATGACAACCACGGATAACAAGGGGTCGTGAATTGTATTCTTAATCGGTCACCACACGGAAAATCAACTTAGTTGACAGTAAACAAAATGTTTTATTCCCCTAATATTCGTGTAACTTTTATTTATTTAATACTATTTATTTTGAAAAGAAACTCCCCACCATTATGTCTTACGCACGTTTAAAAACTTGTAATTAAAGGACGGAAATTATACACAGATTCATGACAGTCATGTTTTTAGTTGAAAACGTAACCGCGTTGAAAATAAACAGGTATATCAATATTTTAAAGTGTGTAAATCTGAGTGTGATTTACTTGTGTACTCCGCAACTGCTCAAACGATAATCATGAAATTTTGCATTGAGGTTATCGCGTCTTCTTAAAAGACACTTTTCATCAATAAAAAATCTGTTCCCAAGGTATAATACAATATAAAAATATACGAACATCCGGGATAACGCGAAAGAACGGATGTAGTAGGTTGTGAAAATATTGACAGAATATGTTGCTTAAATCAACATGTTCATACAGTTACATGCATGAAACTTTAAGTACCTGCTTGTACCTTTTGCGGCGTAGCTGTGTACCTATTCAACTCGCCCGAGTATTCCAAACTCGATGGGACTTTACTTACCTACGTAAATAACATTACGAAAGTTGTATACTTCGGCGAACTTACTTCAAATATACTAATGATCAACAAAGTTATTTTTGACATACCTCACGTTTAGTAGTATATATATAAATTTTATGCTTGCGTATCCTGTTATAAACGTTAAGTACTTTAAAATTAAAATTTGCACGAGTTACATCCAATTTGTGGTAGATTTATGACAAAAAATTTTTTCACAATATTTGTTCATCGTTTTCATATCATACGGTCTGTTATTAGAACCTGACTTCCTCCACATTTTTCGTGTGGTGACGAAGTAAGAGTATAATTTATAACCCCCCTTTTTGCCCGTGCGTGTCGTAAAAGACTAATAAGAATTATAACATGTAGATAACATCTATCCAATAGAAGAAAACTTGAAATAAAAGTGCATAACAAACAGCGTTGTCTACTGGGACAATTCCTGTCCCTTTATGGAGGAGACTCGAGTCCAGCAGTGGGTGTACATAAGCTGTGAGATTCTGGTTACTCCACCTTCGCCTCCAGAGTGCAGCAGCAAGCGATAGAGGCACGGTCGGCCTAAGCGTCCTACTTGTGACGCATTTATCTCTAATTTAAGTAAAAAAATATTTGAATTAACGAGTACAAATTAATGTTAATTTATAAAATAAAACAATCTCACGGATTTCGTCGCGTTTGTATTTGATTTTTCTCGCGTAAACATTAGCAGTCAAATGTTAATTTAACGAAAAAAATGGAAGCTTCAATTAACTCCTTTTGTATTGCACAAAATAATGATTATTCAGTAGTAATAAATCAATCCATTTTTTTTTTTTTTTTGTGTGGTTGGGCCGCGGTCGGCGCGCCTCCGCACCACTCCGTCCGGGGCGACAGAGGGGCTTAAGCACGCAACTCCCGCGACCCACCCGAAAACCACGTCGCCTTCGTCGTTGGGCCGACCACTGGAGCAGCGTTAACTTGTCGTCAGTGGTCGGCCCGACGGAATACCCCCTGTTGGGGTACCCTCCCATCGACCGACGTCCCCCCCTCGGGGAGGACGTCGGTCTTTCCTCACGCGGTCGGCCTCTCGGCGGGTGAATAAATCAATCCATAAAAGTATTCAATTTTTCATAATTTTTCTTTTATGACATTATCACGTAAAATATTCGTCCGTAGATCGATTATACAGGTAACCAATTTTATCGAACCCGAAATAATACCCTTAACCAGGGGTTCCTAAACTTTAAAGATAACGGAATACCATCCAAATATATTTTATTTTACGGAAACCCATTCAAATATCTTTTGTTTTACGGAACCCCATCCAAATATCTTTTATTTTACGGAACCCTATACCAAATGATAATACGGGATACGTGTGAGGGTCTGAATCCGTTGTGCAACGTCGTGCATTGTCACTGCCTACGTGCGCTGCTGTGTCATAATCGGAACTGAATTCTTGCTATTTACCTATTTACATAGCAGTGTTGAGTTCTTCTCAATACTAATTTACCGTTATTTCAAGGTAATATTTATAACTGTGGTATTATTTCACATTCAAATTACTAAACTTAAAAGCTATTTAATTTTGGCGGAACCCTGACGACTATTCCACGGAACCCCTAGGTTCCGTGGAACGAACTTTGGGAATCCCTGCCCTGAACGATACTGTCAGTCACGTTATAATTGTATTCTAAAACTATAGTAGCATAATATTACTAGAAATATCCAGGCAATACTCCATCTAGCTAAAAATTGACATTGTACTAATTAGCATCTGCCGGTACACGGCGCACGGAGCATGCCCTGACCCTCGTAACAATAGTCTCGTAGATCCGGTTATAGACTAAACAATGCGATATTGGGAACATGTATACAAGGCCTCGATGTTTGATTCAGTTATGTAGCCGATTACTGTCTGTTTATTTCTACTAGTTTAGTAGGAATGTTGTGAACCTGATTTTTCGTATAGATTGTTATTTTCGATATCTATTATTTATTCTTTTCTGTTTTAACGTGGGCACTAACATTCATATGTGGGTTTTTATCATTATGACTTTCAGTGAAACACTCTAAGAAAATGATACATATACAACGTGTCTGAGGCTATGGAACAACTGGTCAAACGGTAGTTGGGCAATAGTGGTAGGAACCCATGAAAATAATTTGAAGTAAAAATATAACTCGCATAAGCAAGACAAACTATGCCTTAATACTAGCTGATAGATCATAGAACGTTAGTCGCCGTCGTTTCGTACCTACTTATACGGTCGACGCGACTCACAATGCCTAATTGTATCCTGTTAATAAAATGTAACATTTAAGGCAAGGATTCGTAGGCACACATTTTTGAAATTATTATAACTGTTATGTTTTATTATTTTTTGTGTAATATACGTTTTAATTACGATCCATAACAGTTGAACTATATCATACTCGAACAGTTGTTCCATAGCCTGAGACACTCTGTATATTTTTTTTTTTTGCTGACACTGTCAGCACTTTTATACATTTGACGCACAATAATGGTTAAAGATTATTTAATAAAGCAAAAAAAAAAAAACATTTTGTGAGAAAAGTGAGCCACCTTTTTAAAATCAATAATAATTTAGTGTAATGCCCTTAAGAGCCATTTCGCGTTTACGCTCGAAATTATCTGATTTTGGGCTCCTAATTTACCGTCGTAAGTAACATCTAGATATTATTGAATACATATTAAAATGGGCCAATCTTTCGTATTGACGATTAATTTAGCACTTTTTCTAAAAGACAATTGTTCGATCCATAGTAGCCCATCTCCCACAACCATTTTACTGGAAAATCGCCTCAGAGTCAATTTCAGAGCCTTGTCAATTTCATCTATGAATAATATTTATATTTTAGGCCACAAAAAATATAGTAAACATCAGAAATATACTCTTATTGCCATTTAATTTAACACATTCTAAATTTTTATACCGTTAATCAGAAAAAAAATAAAACTCTAGGGCGATTTTTAAATTTTGCATTGCTTTTTTATCGCCTATTTTATGGCGTTAAAATAATAAAATTATTCTAAATTAAATTACACATTAAACTATGATCTTTGGAGAATCGAATTCTACAGTTATATTGAAAATCCTTGTATAGTCTACCTTTTTATTAGCTGCAGTAAAATGACGTTTTGTGGGTTGCCGGTTTTTGAAGAAAAATAAATAGGGATGTAGCTAAATGAGTGAATCATGAAAAAAAACCAAACTGATTATTCATTTAATGAATAATCAGTTTGGTTTTTTTTTTGAGATTTAATATTAAGTTGTAATGTATTTTTTTAACCTATTATTATTACTATACTAGAGGATTGATCTTTTTTAGTGGAAGTATAGGGAGGTACATTCAAAGTGAAACAAAAACGTTATAATAATGTTATTTAATTAATCTTTTTCGAAATCACTGTCGCTGTCGCTTTCGGCCACACTAATAACAAATCTATCTGTCACTTCATCTATAATATGATCGAGGTGGCACATTTTATCTTCCTCTTTAATAGTGTGAGACACACAGTCACTCCACTTAGCCGGTGTCACTTTCTTGATTCCTTCTTGGAATAAAGTTTTCACTTCTTGCATTTTATACGTCTTATTATTGTCTGCGACGTGACTCTTTACCTGCGCCCATACCAACTCAATGGGGTTCAATTCACAGTGATAAGGGGGCAGTCTTAAAAGTATGATACCTTTTTGTGCAGCCATCTCGTCTACGGCATATTTCTCAGTACGATTTTGTTGTTTCACAATATCTATGAGATTGGCCTTGACCATATTTGGTTCAAACGCAATATTTTTAGTAGTCAGCCACTCTTGAATTCGTGCTTTCGTCCACGACATCTTCGGGATTGTTTCGATCTTCCGAGAGTGATGCCACCTTGTTAACGCATTCACTTGTTTTTGGAACTTCAATGTTTGATTCTGAAGATTTCACTTCAAACACATATTTGTAAACGTTTTGGACCCAAAGTTTTTCAGTTGCACTTAGAGCTACACGTGGCCTTTTTTTCTTAGGAGATAAAAATGTGTCTCCATCTTGCGATGTGCTCGGCAGAGCATCCATGTCTTCAATGTATCAAACAAAAAAAAACTAACACGATTAACGAAAACAGGTAATGAAAAACAAACACAACGTAACATAAGTTTAACAATAATGATAACAAAAACAACGCGCAGTGGGCAAATCAAAGTTATTCATGCACTTAAAACAGAAGTATGAAGCCGAATGAGCGAATGACAACCGAAACAAAATGGCGGTCAAGCGTCATCGTAGCACCGTAACCAAAAACCAGTACTACCAACTTGAGAGAGCGTTTTCTTGAGTGTTACCTTGTATATGTCTAAAAGGATCAACGTTTATACAGCCTTTTATTTACATTAATATTAAATAGAATTTAGTATGATCATTATGAGTCAGCTATGGAACGATTAGATATTCTGTAAACTTTTGTGAACTGAATCACATCCCTATTGAGATTAGGCTGTCAACATTATTTTACGGAATGACATTTAGAAACGTCATTTTACTGCAGCTAATAAAAAGTTAGACTTTATGCAATTAATTGTATTTAATTATTGAATATTAGTCCAAATTACAATAAATTACGATACACAAGCGGGCACCGATTAGTACGGTGCGAGCACCCGTTGAGGATGGACTTATGTCGCTTGTTCCTGCGTCCCGATTCAGTGCGTTCGTATTCTAAAATCATTATTATACTGCAATTACATAGTTTTGATACATTTCGTATTTTGTCATAAGTTAAGATTTTTATACTATCAAGTATGTATAACTTACGTACGATGTACATGTGTGAGTATGTAAGATTTGATCGGAATAAGAGTACGCATCCGATCCGATTGCGGCAAGGCATGAGACAGGGATACGTCGTCTGTCCGAAACTATCCACCACTGCACTGGAATATGTCTTCAAGCTCTAATACTGAGTCGGACTCGGCATTAACATCAACCTCATCTTCGATTTACAGTAATAGCGTAATTTTTTTTATTATTGCAAACCGTGGCTAACGAGCAAACAGTACACCTGATGGTAAGTGTTGCTGCCGCTCATGGACCTTTACAAGGCCGCTGCCTACTGCGAAGAAAGTGAAAGGAGTATGAATGAGTGTATTGAGGCTCGGTGATACCAAGGGCACCCCCAAAACCCTCCACACACAAACACCCTCAGAAAGTTGGGCTGCCGACTCTCTCGTTCACCGAACGAAGCGCAGTAACTAATACTCAGACGTCGATTTTCTGCGAGAGCGTGGTACTACCCTGGACGGACCAGCCCGCGGCTATAGACAGATAACTGTCGACAGTGTGGTCCTACCACTCTTGAATTATGCCAGAATCCATGGAGAACCTTGGCACCATGCTCAACGATCTCAGTACGATTTCTCAACCCGCGGGTTTACGAATGAACATGAACAAGGCGAAAGTCATGTCAAATCCCATGTCATTCCTGTACCGGTCCTAGTTGCGAATGCGATAATCGTAGTTATCGATCATTATGATTAACTTGGACAAACAGTTCAGTTGGGTAGGTCAAATTTCAAAAAAGAGGTCAGTCGATGAATCCCGATCGACTGGGCAGCGTTCAGAGACCTTAAGATCTTAAAAGGATCATCCAACATACCTCGGTTTCTGAAAACATATCTATATCCTGTATATGTCACCAGTGGTGACTTACGGCACGAAAATATGATACCTAAATGTAGGCCTCATAACCAAGTTCAGTCGCTGTGCTCGGGATTTCTCTGCGAGATAGAATCCGATATATATTTGAGGTGATGATTATGATTACATAGATTTTTCCTGGCTAAATGTCTACATTTTTAAATTTTCATTGAGAAATGTTTTCGAGATTCCTTCTCCTAACAAACTAAACTAGGGGACTTTCAAAGTATAAGTAGATCCCATTCTTAGATAATTGCGGGCGAAGTTTTTGATGTGAAACATCTATAGGCGAGGGTGACCGTGATCGTCGCGTGGCGTTTAACGCCACGCCTCGCGGTCCCCTAATAATTATATATTAATTTTTTTTTTGTGTGACTTAGTTGTTAGCCTCAGATGGCTGTGACAACTTTACCCGCACTGGTGGGTTGAGCGCTGAGGGCTCTCAACCCGTATATATTAAATAAATATTTGGATGCATATACCTACATTTTTGTAACGAAACCATGGTGCGATTTAAAATTTTGTACCATGCCATCTAGTGAACTCAAAGTAAATTGTTACTTATAATGTATATTAATGAAAATAAATGTTTATTGAATAAAAATCATCATTTTTTGGAATAAAATCGCGATATTTTATTAATACTTTATGCCTTAGTTTTTTCGTATTAGTTCCTGTCGTAATCTAATGTTCTTTTATGCATATATATACTTGTTTTATAAATTAATTTAAAATTCTCTAACTTAGTAATATAAATATACCAGTAGGTACGGTATTTAGTTTACTTTCAGCTACGAAAACTGGAGAACCGTTTTTATAGGCTTTTATTAGTTTCAGGTGTATATATATTTATTTCTTTGTATATTACCGACTTCATAGGAATTGGATTTTGACTCACTTTAAACAGTCAAATTTCATTTAAAAGTTGAAAATTTAAGGAGGACCAATGACGTTAAAATTATTTAGATAGCTTGTCTTATTATCATTACAGGATTAAAAATTTCTTTATTAAATATATTGAAGCTGAGAGTTGGTCGTTAGCTCGATAAATGCCGCCATTTCTGTTTCCTAAATCACACTCTTCGTGCGAAAAGAATGTCTGTGAACGGATGAAAGCATTTCATTTTTTATAGGCTTTTATTAGTTTCAGCTGTGTATTTATTTGTTTGTATGTCACCAACTCCTTAAGAATTGGATTTTGACTCACTTTAAACAGCTTGTCTTATTATCATTACAGGATTAGAGAGTTCTTTATAAAATATATTGTAGCTTAGAGTTAGTCGTTTGCTCGACAGATGCCCCTATTTCTGGTTTATAAATCGCAAATTATTTCAAGCGTATGAGTCGTAGTCAATTTTAAAATGGATAATTTATTCGATACGATACCTACCAAAAAGTACTTATTGACTAAAATATCGAATACAAAAGCATCGGTATCGAAAGAAAAGTACTCGATACCTAAAGATAAAGTAAATAAAAGTACTGGATACTTTAAACAGTACGTTACTTATCGTTCGATACTATTCATGAGTTCAGTATCGATACTTTATATTCGATACCGTGTCTCTACTCATACAAAATAGTTTCGATGTTTCACATCTGTCAGGCGTCCTGAGCGACGGCTCACTTTTTTTTGTTATCTTATTTCAGCCATGGGACGCAAGGACTGCGTAATAATTCTGGTGGATTGTGGCCCAACTCAGTGCTCAAGAAAATTATAATATAGAAAAATGTCTTTTTATAGACGAGGAATTTTTTTTATTTAGGGGCAACACCAGATGCGTTGTACAGTGAAGGATTAGTGGAAGTGAAATGTCCAACCTCGCTGTTAGAAAATGATCCTGATGCTGTCTGACAAACTAAAGGACTGAAATGTTTTAAAGTGAACAGCCAATCTTAAATCACGACTGGTATTACTGGTTTCAAGGCCAATTATTGCACATAGCGAAAACTTATGTGTATGTGCTATATGGATTGGTCCTCATTTTCTATTGAAAATAGTCAGTAGAAAAAGACAACCTTTTGGCAGGAGAAAATGCTATCCAAATAAAATGTTCATTTAGCATTTAATTGACATGTGTTTGTTTTTATGGTAATTGTTATTATTATTATTATATGTTTTACATAACAAACTTATTTGTGTTTTCTTATTAATCTAACAGAAAATCATTAGACAATTAAAATAAGTAACTTATTTTCTTACAATTTATCTTTTATCAAATATAAACATTTCTGCAGTCTTTTACCTAAACTCGAGCGTAATGATTTTGCGAAATGGCTCTTAAGTTTTTTTGCCGGATCTTTCTTAGTATGGACAATGGTAGTACATTACATTTGTAAGGTATAGATTATTGATTTTTATCATGTATTAATTACTTCAAATTATATATTTAATAATTACTGACCAAAAACAATATAAGTTGACTTTTTTTTGTTTTACATAAATAGTAATTTAACCTAACAAAGTATAAGTACGTTAGTACAACTTATTTAGATGTTATATCAATTTTTAAGGGGTCGATATGGCAGGGTCCTTACCTACTAAATTATTGATGAAAGTTACGATGTTTGTATTTACCCATTTCAAAACGGGTATCCTTGAAAGTGAGTCTTACATAGAACATTATTCAAAAGAAGTTATATATTTATTTTAGTTTGATAAATAGTTGCGTACAGATATACTTTAAAACGCGTATTTGTTTAGATATAAAGAGTAAATTATTGAATTCAGGAAGTTAGTGGTGTAGAAAGTGGTTGTTATAACGTGTCGAAGAGAGTGCTGCTTCCCATACGATTTCCAAGGATAAGAAGTTTGAGGGAATTCAATTCTTAACCCGCCACCACACGAGGATTCATCGTTTTATATCGCATCATATATGTACCACTGTTGGGATCATATCTCCTCCATATCTGCTCCATAATACACGCTGATCAGAGGAGATGGTGTGGAGTTTTATTTCGAGTTTACATTTTTTTTGCTAAGCTGACTATCAGTTGAGACGTCATTGCCCGTTGGGCAGTCCGGCTGGAGAGGCCTCGATACGGTGTCTGGACCGTGGAGGCCTTCCGGCCGGTGCTGATGCAGTGGCTAAAACGGTGGCACGGGGTGCTTTCCTTCCGACTGGTGCAGGTCTTGACGGGGCATGGATGCTTCGGTAAATACCTGTACACTGTCGCTAGGAGGGAGAGCACATCGTCCTGCCACCACTGCGATTGCGAGGAGGACACGACGCAGCATACGCTCGAGGTTTGTGCCGCCTGGGCAGAGCAGCGTCGTGAACTCGTCGCAATCATCGGTGCCGACCATCGCTAGGGCGATGCTCGACAGCGTCAAGAACTGGGACGCGGTCGCAGCCTTCTGCGAGGCAATGATCTTGCAGGAGGCGGCGGGTCGCGCGCGCGAGGAGCTCAGCCTCGACGAAGCGATCCGCCACCGGCGACTGGGGCGGCACAGGCGCGATTACCTGCGCGTCATGCTGCCCTAGCCGAGGCCGCGGGTGACGTGACCGGGGAATTAGTCCGTCACCCGCCGAGAGGCCGACCGCGTGAGGAAAGACCGACGTCTTCCCCGAGGGGGGACGTCGGTCGATGGGAGGGTACCCCACTAGAGGGTATTCCGTCGGGCCGACCACTGATGACAAGTAACCCCCCGGTGGTCGGCCCAACGACGAAGGCGACGTGTATTCGGGTGGGTTGCGGGTGTGCGTGCTTACGCCCCTCTGTCGCCCCGGACGGAGTGGTGCGAGGAGTGCGACGACCACAGCCTACCCAAAAAAAAAGCTGACTATCAGCTCTGCACAGACATGTAATGTATTGCAAAGGTGTACAGACATTTGCTTGAACGATCTAGTTTTGGTCTTTATAGTAACCTCATACGCCAAGTGGATCGTGGTTTACCTATCCCATGCCGGATAGTTCTTTATGCGACAATATGTCCAGCAGTGGACGTGAAAGGACTGTTGAATAAAATAAATATCAAGATTGTTTTGCATCTATAAAATGTAACTCTACAAAAACATCGCGATGCAAACATTTGCCTTGAGAGATTTCTGAATGATTTTCACAGCATTCGACAATTTGAAACGAGCACCCCTTCACATTTACAACACATTTTATTTGATTTCTTGTACGTGTTACCAATACATAATCGTACATCTCATATAATATTATAACAGAAGCTTGAGAGGTACGTGAAATTTCTGCAAATAAGTAATTGAATGGATGAAGTTTTATGTTATATTATAACAAGCGTGTAGTAAAAAGGGTATTCTTCAAAGTTATTACAAATTTCGTGTTCACATACAATAAGCTTTAGTCTGTTAGCATAACTGGTGCCAGCCCATCGCGTGTTCTGGATCAGGGGCCGCATATGACCTGCCCCGCCATGCATGCAAAGCGCCCTCTAGTCGCCACCCGCGCTATTAAGGATATTACTTTATTGCCAAACAAACCGCCTTATACCATCTATAATTATTTATTACGAGTTGTTTTATAGTAATTGAATACTTATTATACTCACCTAACAGACGCTATTCTATACTAATTTTAAAATAAAATATGAATAGACTCCTGTGCGATTGCAGCGTTTCCTCCTGGGTCCTAATGCATTGTTTTAGTGGTCTAAAACCATTTACTCATTACTATCTTTCTAATGAAACTAGTTTGCGGCACAACGGTTGAATGTTATCAAACCAACCAACATAGAAACTAGTTTAAATAACAAAGAAAATAAATAAATAGTAATTGATAGAATACTTAAAAGTAGTTTTTAAAAGGGAAAAATAAGAAAAATCTCTAGAACAGATCTTGATTAAAAGAGACTGCTCGATTTCCCACCCAAGTTAAAGAGGCTAAACAAAGTGGCAAACCTTTATATTCAAATATATTTTTTTATGCCTGAAAGAACTAATAACATATATTACATTGTCTATATACAGAACTTAGAGCGATCAATTACCCTCAAGCCTCCATGCATCCTAAATTTAATGTCAAATTATGTATTAATTTGTTCCAAAAATATACGAAATTAAAATCAATCCTTGAAGCCGAGATTCTGATTATATAAAAATATACAAGAATTATTTGTTTAAAGTTATGTATAGTTAAACAAGGTCGATATTTTACGAGTTTACGTGCGTTTTTGGCTGATTGGAAATCTGAATGCTAATCTAAAAATAACTGCACAGATGGGAGATTGTTCTAAATACCGAGTTTTCGTGTCAATTTTAGTGGTTTCAATTCTAATGTAAGATAAGATTTTATGAAATTTGTGTCCGTTAATTGTATGTTTTGAAAGTTTTTCTCGACGTAAGGATTTAGGGAGAGATTAGGATTGAAAAGAAAACGAAAAGTTTGTATCTAATGTTTATTTATTTCAGGTATATTATTATTGTTTGAATGCTGTAAATATATTAAATAAAAAATATTTTATTTAAGTTAAATGCCTAATAAAATGTAAGTCCATAAACATAATAATTACTGATGTTTACGCCAATATTACACATTTTAGATATAATTATTTTGTCTTCCGCTGACAATGAACGCTTGAAAAGTGATAGAAACGTCGGCAAATCAAAAATCAAATACAAACGCGATAGCATCCCTAAAAATAGTTTTATTTAAAATCCATAAACATACACATGACAACTGATGTATAAATCTACTAACATTTGAATCAAAACAACATGTTTTCCAGTTAAAAGTTATACGCAGCAGGTAGGTAACTTGTTTTCAAATTGTACCGCAGTGAGATTTCATTAGTTTTCCTCCCTTCTATCACGGCGAGACAATAAAACGCGACTGGAAATGAGTATTCAGAATGCAAAACGTATCCCGCGTCGCACGCTTGAATCTAAAGTCCCTAGCTCTCTGTAGAATAATGTGACTAAGTAATTAGTACTATAGAACTTCATTCGAATTCCATGAATTTAACTCGGAAATTAAGTCGTATTCATTGTAGATTCGGTAAGAGAACATGACCGCACTTTATCAATTGTTTATCTCTAAGTAACGATTTAATTTAAGATTATTTAAATACTAGCAACCCGCCCTTGCTTCGCTTCGATTTCTGTCGCCTTATCCCCGTAGTTCCCGTTCCCGTGGGAATATCGGGATAAAATATAGCCTAGTTTACTCCCTGATATTATAGCTTTCCATTAGTGAAAGAATTTTTTAAATCAGTGCAGCCGTTTTGAAGATTACCCGGAACAAACAGACAGACAGACAAACAAAAATATAAAGTGAAATTTAGGCAAATGTATAGTGCTACAAACAGACACTCCAATTTTATTTATTGGTATAGATAACTTTAGTAGTATTATATGGCGACGGGATAAGAATACAATTCGACTGCACAGATGGTGGTTGCACAGTGGTTAAGATACCGAACTACAGTGCCAGTGTCGGGGGTTCGAATCTCATGCAGGACAACATTTTGTTCCATCCACAAATTGTTGTTCTGAGCCTGAATGTAATTTACGTCCATTAGTTCTATTTTTGTAAAGTCCCCCGCAATATAAGGCGTTGCAGGTCTTAGTGCAGGGTGTTATCTTTTTATACAAATTTTATAATACTTAAAATTTTATTTTAGGAGTGGTAGGACCACACTGTCGACAGTTATCTGTTTACAGCCGCGGGCCGGTTCGTCCGGGGCAGTACCATGCTCTCGCAGAAAATCGACGTCTGAGTAGTAGCAATTTGTTACTGCGCTTTGTTCGGTGAGCGAGAGAGCCGGAAGCCCAACTTTCTGAGGGTGATTGCATGTGGAGGGTTTTTGTGGTGCCCTTGGTATCACCGAGCCTCAATGCACGCATTCACACTCCCTTCGCTTTCTTCGCGGTAGGCAACGGCCTTGTAAAGGTCCATGAGCGGCAGCAACACTTACCATCAGGTGTGCTGTTTGCTCGTTTGCCACCGTTTGCAATAAAAAAAAAAAACAAAAAATATTAATAATCGTCAAAAATTACTTGCCCGTGGGAATAGTAGATATCAGTTCAGAAAAGTCTACAACAGCCCTCTTTTGGAAAACGTATAGATACCTCACTGCTATCACTATCCCACCTTTCTAGAGCGGTAATTACGGCACTATCCTCTAATATAAGAGGATAATCCAACAGTGAACTTAAATATATTTAAGAGTATTAATTTCCTATGTCTGACAGTCCTAGTTTTCCTTGTTAGCTAACACTGAGGGCCTCGTTTAAAAACTGACAGATCATTGATAATATTTGTTTTTATTTTCTTCAAGTCATCTAAGTGCCCAGTTCTAGGCAAGAGCCATGCAAGGAAGAAAAATGCATAAATGAAACGTTGGCCAAATAAATTGGTACAATAGACTATAGAATAATTTTGTGGATCTCTCAAATATGCAGAATTCCTTGCAGTCATTTGCATTTTCATCCTCAAATGAAGCGACTATTGACATTTGACTAATATAGCGCGCTGTACCAACGAAAGCCGTTACAGTAGCACCCACCTGAACATATTGGATTCGAACCCGAGATCTCTGTTTTGCCATGAAATTTTAATTCGAGTTTTTTTTTATACAGTATTGATATCTATTTAGCTGTGTTTTAATCATTTAGCCTTCTGTGCGTTTCTTACGATACTTGTAGGGAAGGGCTCCTAATACTGTATTCTCTCAGAAATACTGAAGAGTTTTGGCAGGAATAGCAAAATGTCATGTGGCGCTCTTATATTTTGTTCCTTATTTTAGTAATTTACAGTATTACATTAAATAAATTTACTCAAATTTTATGTAATATGACCCAGATAATGTTTGAAATGTAGTAAATATAATATAATGGTGAATTACGTACATTTTTAAGTTTTCCAAAATTTTATTTTTTCTCACATCAGATTTGGTTATCAGCACTCATTCCATAATAACGACTTTTCTTACTGACAGACTATTCGACTGAAGGATTTTGTATCCATGGTGATGAATAAATTTAAACAGAATCAGAAATACTCTCCAGCTTTTATTAAAATAATCAAACAATTATAGTTTTATTTCCGCTATAATTTTAGCAAATATTCGTATTGTAAAAACAAGAGCATAAGGAACTAAAAGTTTGAGAATGCCTTAAAATAGTGCATTTGCAAGCGAAGTCATTCTAATAACTCTGCCACGATTGCTAGAGAGAATTTAAACGCGACGCCGCTTCACAATGCCCATGAATAAAATGGAGTGACATATTAAAGCTCGGTTAACTGCACGTACGAAACGTAGGCATGGAAGATTTTCATTAATGTGCTGCTTCGTAAGAATTCCTTGGCCAATCACGCAGACGTCACCGTCGATTTATAAATGAACTCGGCTGAATGTAAGATTGGCGACATATTAAAATATATCTAGGGATGGGGATGGTTGCTTACGCCCCTCTGTCGCCCCGGACGGAGTGGTGCGAGGAGTACGGCGACCGCGACCCACGCCAAAAAAAAAGGGATGTGGATAGTGACATATAGATTTAGAATAAAAAAGTACAAATAATGATATAAGGTTATGCGGCTTACCCCCTTATCTTGCCCTTGGGTGTGAAAAAAGACGACTAAGTGAAAAAAATAACATCTATGCAAGAGAAGGAAAACTCTAAATAAAACCCTATACCAACCCGTCTGAATATGGTATAGTAGGTCAATTTGCTTCCAATTATAGAGGAGGCTTGAAACCCAATAGCGGGACGTACCTACATGAATTGAGATGATGTAAGGTCAGATCTATCTAGTGATCTTTTGATTATTCCGAAGCGTTTAAGTATAATAAATAAACGCTTCTAATAAAAGAATTAAATATTTGTTCAATTTCATAAACAATAGATCAACTTCAACTAACATGGCGGGTGAGATAAATATTCACGTTCAACTGAATTCCACTTTATACAATGTATATTCAATCAACAATTTCAATTCACTTCACTTCGATTCAACGCACTCGTTTAGGCTTTCAGGCACTAGTGAATATTATTAAACTAACAGCCAATCATAATATTATTCATGGCTTTAAATTGTTGAGAAATAAATTTGTAAAAGTAATTTGTGGTAGGACCACACTTTTGACAGATTTCTGTTTACAGCCGCGGGTCGATGCGTCTGGGGTAGTACCACACTCTCGCAGAAAATTAACGGCTGAGTAGTAGCAATTTTTTACTGTACTTCTTTCGTTGAGCGTGATGGTAAGCGTTGTTGCTGTCGCTCATGGACCTTTGTAAGGCTGCTGCCTACCGCGATGAAAGTGAAGGGAGTGTGAATGCGTGCAATGAGGCTCGGTGATACTAAAGGCATCACTAAAACCCATCACACGCAGACATCATCAGAAAGTTGGGTCCGGGTAACCTGCAAAACGGCTGGACTGATATTGATAGTATTTTACTATTATGCTGTCTATATCTATACCAATAAATAAAATTGGAGTGTCTGTTTGTAATGTCAAAATAATAGGCTTTTTTCATGCTCACACGGTTATTTGCACGACACCTATGCCTAAAATAGCGATTAAAAAATTTATGTCTGTCTGTCTGTCTGTTTGTTCCGGGTAATCTTCCAAACGGCTGAACCGATTTCAAAAATTCTTTCACCAATGGAAAGCTATAATATCAGGGCGTAAACTAGGCTATATTTTATCCCGGTATTCCCACGGGAACGGGAACTACGCGGGTAAAACGACTATAACCGAAGCGAAGCGAGGGCGGGTTGCTAGTACGGAATAATTTAGGCTATTAATTACAGTATTCTCACAGAAATCGGAAGTACGTGGGTAAAACCGCGAGAATTTGGTAATGTATTAAATAATAGACGTATTAAAATGTGTTTGGCTTATAAATCATGAAAAAATTACAAAGAGCGTAATTAAATTATCCCATATACAACGAGCGACTTTATTACACCATATTTTGTGATAAATGTTCATGGGGTAAATGTATATTGCTTTATTTACAACTAAATGTTTGCCGCAACTCCGCCCGCTTAAATCACTTTAAACATTTTAACGTATTAAGGTTTGCAAGTGCAAAAATATTTATAGTAATACTAATGCTCGTGTTCACCAATGACCCTTGAATTGTAGGTAACACCTAAAGTACATATAAATGACACATAATATTGAGATTGTGTCATTAAAGTTTCATTATCATCATCATCGCAGCTCATATATGTCCCACTGCTGGGCTCGAGCCTCCTGTGCAAAGGAGGGCAAATACCTACTAAACCACTCTGATCAGATGAGTGTATACTAAGAATTTCTGTGTAATTCATGTCAAAATAAGGAAATTAAGGATATTTAATAACAAAAGTATTGATAAATGCGGTTTTTGGATATAACATAAAAATAGGTGACGGTATTAGACCGTATATATTTATAACTAGTAACCCGCCCTCGCTGCGCTTCGGTTTCAGTCGTCTTTCCTGCGTAGTTCCCGTGGGAATACCGGGATAAAATATAGCCTACGTTACTCCCTGATATTATGGCTTTCCATTGGTGAAGGTGAGAATTTTTGAAATCGGTCCAGCTGTTTTGAAGATTACCCGGAACAAACAGACAGACAAAAAAATATAAAGTGTATTTTAGGCATATGTATAGTGCAAATAACCGTGTGAGCATGAAAAAAGCCCATTATTTTGACATTAGAAACAGACACTCCAATTTTATTTATTGGTATAGATATAGATTTTACAATCAACGTTTGCTTTTTATTCAGCTAAGACAGGCCCCCTCATAATTCGCCTTGTGTCCTCTTGTCACCTACTGAGCGGGCCATCAGTACCGCTGCGTTGATTGCGGTGGAAATAAACGTTAACGTTATTTTTCTAAGAACATGCAGATTTGCAAGATTATTTTAGCATTTATTTCCATTTTTTCCTTACACTTCCGTACAATCATTTTTGGAAGCCGCAGACTAACACAAAATATTGTTTCTAAAAATAAACTCTTCAGGTATTTTTTAATATTAAGCTCATAAAATATAAAAAAATATACACTCATTTGCAAAAAAAACGGGCACCTAAGCAATGAACCATTTCAAATGTTAATATTTCTTTGTTTGATAATTATAGGTAGTTTTATCCACACAATTTGCTAAATTAATAAGAAAATAATCGTTTTCATCAGTATTTCATAAAATTTAGATACAATTTATGGGAAATAATGCTAAACCTCGCTAGTAGTGTATATTCGCTAGTAGTGCATATGCTCATGAAGTAAAAATAAAAAAGTTTTTTTGTTTGTTTTTCTTTAATAAAGTAAAAGCAGATAAATGTTTAGTATCGAGTGTGACCCCCTCTAGCTAAAATCACAGCTTGAATTCGTCTGGGCATGCTAGCGAGTATATCCCGGATACTTGCTTGCGGAATACGTTCCCACTCCGCAGTAATCACATTCTTCAGCTCTCTGATGGTCTGCGGAGCCGGGTGTACTGGTCTCACACGCCGTTTCAGAACGTCCCAGACATGCTCTATGGGATTGAGGTCGGGACTTCGAGCTGGCCAATCCAAACGACGAATGCCGACCTCTTGCACATACGCATTAACATCGCGGGATCGGTGGGCGCGAGCATTGTCGTCCATAAAAATCGAGTCTTCACCTAGAGCGGCCAATGCGGGTTGTGCATGAGAAATTAGAACTTCCGTTATGTATCGATGCCCAGTCAGTGAGCCGTTTTCAATGAAGACTAACTCTGTACGATCCATTGAATTTATTCCTGCCCAAAACATAACAGAGCCCCCACCATAAGGTGTGATTTCTTCGAAACATGCCTCTGCAAAGCGTTCTCCTTGTCTTCTTAGCACTCGCCGACGTCGATCTTCACCGAACAGAGATATCCTGGCTTCATCAGAGAACAAAACCCTATTCCAATCGTCTTGAGTCCATGATTCACAATTTCTAGCAAACCTAAGCCTGTGAACTCTGTGCTCACGGAGTAATTTGGGGCCGCGGGCCGGGCGGTGACTGCGTATATTGGCAGCGAGAAGCCTCCTCCTGACCGTCCATAGACTAATATGCACATTTCTTACTTCTTGGAGGTTGTTCTTAAGATCCACATACGAAGATTTGCGATTTCTCAATGCGCGACTCACAAGAAAACGATCATCCCGTGGTTGGGTACATGGTTTTCTTCCAGAACCAGGCCTTCTCTCGACGGAACCAGTCTCCTGATATCGCTGCCAGGTCCTTTGGACTGTCGAGCGACTAACATTTAGCCTCCTAGCCACGAAACATTGGCTGCAACCCACTTCAAGCAGCGCGATAATTTTGGTAGCTTTTACCACTTTATCTACCATTTTTGATACAGCCAAACAGCATTAAATAAAGCTTTGACAGTCAAGGATATGAAATTAATCGATAAAAATTGAATAAAAGTTATGAAAGTCGATGTTAACTTCTGGAACTTCGCGCCAAAAATGTAGGATAAAAAGAGGTTTTCTGTAAAAATGAACATCAAATGAAAAATTGAATTTAGAACGTACTTTTTTAAATACCACAGCATTTTTAAAACCGGCCAGTAACGTGTACAAACGATTGAAACCTTTTTGGTATTGTATCTTTTTAAATATGAATGAAAATCAAAACCGCCCGTTTTTTTTGCAAATGAGTTTATATAAAATTATAAGGCAACTGAGGTTTTTAATAAACTTGATTAAAAATTTAACGCTTTCATTATGAAAGATTATATTCTGCCGGCGTATGGTGTCCATCGATCGACGGGCAAAAGTAATAAGAAGTCGGCGAACAGGCTCGGGGCGTAATATTTATAACTTATGTATATGTAACAACGTACAATCCCTATTAATCTATACCAATAAATAAAATTGGAGTGTCTGTTTGTAATGTTTAAATAATAGGCTTTTTTCATGCTCACACGGTTATTTGCACGACACCTATGCCTAAAATAGCAATTAAAAAATTTTTGTCTGTCTGTCTGTTTGTTCCGGGTAATCTTCAAAACGGCTGGACCGATTTCAAAAATTCTTTCACCAATGGAAAGCTATAATATTAGGGCGTAAACTAGGCTATATTTTATCCCGGTATTCCCACGGGAACGGGAACTACGCGGGTAAAACCACTATAACCTATAACCTATAACCGAAGCGAAGCGAGGGCGGATTGCTAGTATTATTATAAAAATGTAAATATGCGTTCCTTGGTTAGTCCTGTTTTGTTGCCCTAAAATCTACGTACAGAACTACGATGGAAAATTAGAGGGCCTTCAATACTATCTCTTGCTTTTGAGTACCAATATATTACACACTCATGTATTTTAATTTAAGATGAATAAGTTATATGAAACCTGTCTGAAATTGACAACCTCTTCGCTTTACACGTTACGGCCTGACCTTTCTCCAACACCTCACTATCAACGACAGCTTAGGTTGGGGCGGCGAGTAGTATGATCAAATGCACTAAAATGTTCAATGATGCCACGAGATGCTACTTTCGGCGGTAATGTAAGCGGTTTTACCAAGCGAATTGCAGCAGCGCACGGCGTGAGACGCGACAGAAACAAATGTATCCACGACCCAATGGGATGCCACGAGCGGTGCGATATAATAAATTGCAGTGGCGACTAATCAAACAAAATATTTTAGACGATTTTGTAGCGGAATTCAACGGTATATGAACACTTTTAAAACGGAAAATTTAATTCGATTGCCTCTGTAGATATTAAAACATTCATAGTATAAGTATAATAATTCCTTAAAAGATTGTAGGAAGAAATATAAAGAATTGTTTAAAAATTAAACTTCAAATTAGCTTAAATTATGAACTTCTTTCAATACAAACCTTGTATAACGTCATATCTGAATATGTCCACCTGGGTAGTCACTAAACGCTACTTAGTCACGCTAGAAATACGTGGCATGATCACCGCTCCCCTCGTATACCTAACCGCCGCTTGTCGCTAATGTCCGTTTTCGTGCCCGTTAAGGTAGTGCTGATTTTTTTAAAATATAGGTGGGCTTTTATTCTTTTAAAAGACATGGCTTCTATAAAATAAGTGAAATTCTATTCACTACATAGCATTATGTTGATGTAAATGATTGGTGATATTTACGCGAATATTACACATTTGAAATATGTTTAAAGTATTTTATTGCACTCGCCAAGAAGCCGACCGCGTGAGGAAAGACGGAAAAAAAAAGTATTTTATCTCGTTTGTATTTAATTTTTAATTTCTCTGTTTCAAACGCTGTTCAACGTTCATGGTCATGAGAAGGGATATCGATGTAGTATGTAGTTTTTCTACAGGCACAAATAAAAATAATCAGATTGCAACAGGTTTGGCTGAATTTCCTGACCTACTGTTTACGTCGTAATTTTTCTGAAATTCCTTAAAATATCTTATGTAAAAATTTCATCATCATCATTATCATTCAGCGTATCGCCATCTACTGCTGGACATAGGCCTCTCTCATATTTTGCCACAAAGTGCGATCCTGTGCCGCCTGCATCCAACGACGCCCAGCTACTTGTAAACATTTGGTAATGGCTTCTCTAACTACCGTCGAGCCAAATCTCTTAGGTACATCATTTTCGAATGAGATCATGGGTATTCCGAGCACATCGTAAAGCAATTATCGAAAGAATTGAATATATTTTCGATTAAAATATAATAAAACATAGCAACCGCGTGTTGAATCCAATTGTTCTAAATTGATAGCAATAAACTACATACGGCAATTATACTTTAACGGCAGGATTCGAAGCGAAATCATTATCAGACCAAGTTTATAGCCCTCATCCCTGTGTGAATTGGATAAAATTTATATCGAGAATGTGACGTGAAAATTTAGAAGATCCCATGACGAGGGTGGGCCTTTCGTATCAAAACAGCTCATAAAGCTCATAATTAACTTATTTTGTGAAATTGTCTAAGAACAAACAATGGTTGATTAAAATAAAGTCATAAATTATAATTTGTAGGTTTCAACCATAAATTCAATTAACATCAGTAAACTTCAAATTAATTTTATGATTATATGTATATTTACATAAATGGTGATTATATATAGTCTGTGGGTGTCGTAAAAGACGACTAAGGGGTTATAACAGACAAGAAAGAAAACTAGAAATAAAACCCTTTAAGATTCCGTCTGACCAGCGTGGTAAATTAGGTGAATTTCCCTCCTATTATGGAGGAAGCTCGAGCCTAATGGAACGTATAGGACCCGAAATGAAGACGAAGAGCCCAACTGTGGGACGGATATGAGCAAAGATGATATAAATGGTGATGTAGTAATGTTCGTAATATGTGCCGCTATATAGAAACAACAAAGTTCGAGAGTTGTTTAATCTACAAAGTATGCTTCGTAAACGTTTTCATAAGGAAGATCAAGGAGAAAATTGCTTGAAAACCAAATAGGCAGGAGTGAATTTTTTAAAAAGGTTCGGCATGCTTAAGTTCATGAATAAAGTATTCAAGTACCTAAACGAAATATGGCATCTGGAATGTGAGATATTACGGAAATGCGTCAGGTACGTGTTTTTATGTTTTACGTTCAGTAAAAGGTAAAGGAAAAATCTTAATATTTTTATTGTAATGTTACTCCGTGAAAAATGTTCTTAGAAAATGTTTTATTTAAAGTCTCTTTGGTAGTCTGTTAAGGTGTGACACAAAATAAATTGTCGACTCGTGGGTATAATATAAACTAGTATAACAAATATTGAAATTCAAAAATAGGACGGCTTTTTTTAGGACCATTGTCAAAAATAATAGAAAATAATATGCGTGATAAATTTCTTATAACGCCTTCCTTAACCATAGACCCTAAGATCGATTAAATTTGATAAAACAGTTAATAGCACATTAAGCTCAACTTATACATTATTATTAATTAGATTATTGTATACTAGCAGACACGGTCACGCGTTGCTGTGGCTAATGTTTTTGTTATATTACATTTTATTAAACTATTTAAGTGGAACTAAACTATTTAGGAGAACATCTGTCATGGAGGTCGTCATACTTTTTTACAAATGGCATCTATGTAAAAAAGCAAGTTAAAATCGTATATGACACGTTTGTAGATTTGACGTAGCAGCGCCATCTATTAATTAATTTCTCAATCCAGTCAACAAATATCGCCATCTTTTAAAATCGTCGAGTTAACAGATAATTGTGAATGTCAAATAATAGGTATATATAGGTAATACAAATAATTTGCAATAAAATAATATTGCGACTATAAATTAAGATGTAAGCTATCCTATCTTTCAAGTTGGATCAAACTGCACACGATGTGCAAATTTGATTAAAATCGGTTAAGTAGTTTAGGAGTCCATCGCGGACAAACAACGTGACACGTAATTTATATATATTAAGAAGATAATGTTATTATGTTACCATTATTGAGAGCTTGAGGGATATATGGATTTGTCATGTGGTGACGAAGTAAAAATACAAATCGTCACCCCCCTTTCTTACCCATAGGTGCCATAAAAGACGAATTATGGGTATGATATACAAAAAACATTACAGGGAGAGAAGGAACACACGCAATAAAACCCTGTGCTTACCTGTCTGACCAGCGCGGTGTAGTAGGTCTATTTCTCTCCCATTGTGGAGGCTCGAGTCCCACAGTGGAGCTGAGATGAATGATGAGATATAGTAGAGCAAATATTTATGTATTTTTTTAATAATTTACAAATACATCTGGTGTCTCATTAAGAGTGAACTATTCAGATTAAAAAATACGTATTTTTAGTAAATTGTGACATTTATATTACATTTTAACGAAGACACGTTCCGATTGTATATGGAATAAAGTATCTCGCAAATGGCCCCCATGGCTCTGATGACAGGCCATTTTACTTTTTTTATGAAATTTTCGGTGATTTTTTTGACAAAGATGTGGCTTTATTTCATTGATGCGTTGGATCTCGACCTTGAGGTCGGGAATTGTTTCTGGTTTATTCGTATAAATCTGAGATATTACACAACCCCAAAAAAAGAACGTAGGTCGTTAATTCGCATGATCTTGATAGCGTGTTGATATTTAAATTTCATGAAATAATTTGGTCTAAAAATCGTTGCTACAATACAATATATCGATTATTTCAGAGGCGGTTTGGAGGGTGATCTCGTCCTGCTGAAACCAAATGTCGTCCAAATTTATAATACCCAGTTGAGCTCACGAGAACTCCGTTATTTTATTATTGTAATGCATGTCATTTACAATCACTGCAACGGCGGCCTCATTTTCAAAAAAAATAAAGACCAGTCACCGCCTGACCAAAAGCCACACCATACAATTTTTCTGTGAATACAATTGTTCCTATTGAATTTTAGGATTTTTTAAACCCAAATTTCAATTATTCTGTTTATTCACTAAAGCCATTCAGATAGAAATGCGCTTCATCGGTTCAGATTGTTTATTTTTTTACAAGAAATCGGTGTTCGCTTTACTTTATTATCCATTGAACGAATTTCTTCTTCTTCTTTAAAACTTTGTATGGTTTGCTAGTTTAAATTCTTGAGTAAGTTAAATCTTCTACACAAGAAAATGAAGATATTTCGTCAAAATCAGCTGCATAGTGCTTACTGAAATTTGAAGTTGTGGAACACGATGCCGAATTAATGTTGCCGAGGCTTTAGCTACACTTTCCTTTACAGCGATGTCTTCAAGAGATATATCGGTACATCAACGTAAAGGAGACTTAACAAGTCCAAATTTTATGACCACTTTCTGAATTAATGGACACATTAGGTGGCGAGCGGTCTCAGCGCAACTTGGCCTATTTTTGTAAGTTTGCCAAACGATAACACATTCTTTTTTCATTTGTAAAACGCGCCATTTTTTTAATCATAAAATCGTACATGATAGCTGTTAAATTTCAGACTTGCCACATATACGAAAATAAAAGCACACGAAATTTAAGCAGTGCACTTTTCTTGAAACACCTACACATACAATATGTAAATTATTCTAATTTACGTGTGGTAACAGACTTAAATACGGTCGGCCAATAACTTCATTTCACATAAGCAAGTAATGCTACTGAAGAGAATGCAAATTTGAAATGAAGTTCTATTCCAACCTATTGTTGTTATATTGGCCAGCATGAAGCGCTCGGTTAATTCACCTTATCTAGAGGCGATCCATGCTCAACAGTAAATTGTGAAAGGGCTGAGAAGAAGGAAATATATACGCTATTTAAGAACCATAATACACATTTCTATTATATAATTATAATTTACGATATTTCTATTAATGAAACAACATTGACGAATCAAATACATCATCAGCGCAGACCCCATACGGGCCACTGTTGGACTCGGGCCTCCTCCACAATGGGAGGGAATTTGACATACTATATCATGCTGGTCAGATATGTTGGTATATGGTTTTATTTCGAGTTTTCCTTCTTTTGCACAGATGTTATGTCCACATTATATCCTTTAATCGTTTTTACGAGATCTACGTGCAAGATAGGGAGTGGTAAATTGTATTTATACTCCGTCACCACACGGAAAATCAAATATCTTCTTGATATTTAATCGAGAAGACATCAGCAGTCAAAATTTTCTATACATTTCAAAAGGATAAAATCTAAAACGTGATAATACAGTAGATAACAAAAGGCAGAATTAAGTCTATGCAAATAGGTTTGGCTTCACGAACACGCTCTATTGAATGGAGTGTGCTGACCGCATCGATAGGACTTTCATTGAAACTGAGAGAAAAATTCAATTACATTCGGCTTGGAGACCGTAGTTTTGAGGCTTGAGTAAATTTTTCTATTCGACAAAGAATTGTTTGCTAAAGTCAAATGTTAACTGATGAAACTCTACATCTTGCATACAAATTGAGCTAGTAAATAAAACAACACTTTATTTTTGACAACTCTTACTAAACATTTGTATTACAATAAAAGATAATGAAAATATCTGTAGCTTTACACGAGATGTACTATTTTTCAACACATTTACGCCCCATACTCTCTATTGTTTGGAATGATAAACCTCTGCAATAAAAGTTTGCGTGTGGTGACGGAATAAGAATACAATTCACCACTCCCTATCTTGCCCGTGGGTATCATAAAAGACTACTAAAGGATATAATAAGCATATAACATCTAATCAAGAGCAGGCAAACTCGAAACAAAAGCCTATACTAACCTGTCTGACCAATATGGTATATTGAGGTCAGTTTTCCCTCCTATTGTGTTTCCACAACCTTCAATCTTCTCAGGTTCGAGCCCAGCGGTGGGATGTATATGAGCTGTGATGCTAATGATAAATAGAAGAGAAAATAACATGGGCCCATTTTAACATTGAACTCTTCTCCATCAGCACACAGGTCATCATTATTATCCTGTTCTTATCCCAAATACTTGGGGTTGACTCAATATGTACTCTTCTTTAACTTATGATCGGGTGCAGCTTGTGGGATCTGGTCCAGCCATAATTGTTTCAATTATATTAAATATCTTGTGATTCAAAGGGCATCACACTGGAGCTAGTGCTTACAAGGCACGATATATCTACACAATTTTATATCAAATAAGGAAAAAAGAACTAAAAATAATAGACAAAACCGCTGAGTTTCTTGCTGGATCTTCAGTAGCGGTCGTGTTCCGATGGTAGTTTATATTTTTTGAATAATTTGATTTAATTTTGTTAATTTGACAATATGTAAGTGCTCTCTCGGTGTTTATGCATAATAAATGATTTGAATTTCATAGTATATATTGCAAAAGCTATTGGCAATAGTTTTATAACCGGCAGTCTGCCTGCGGTCCTTGTAAATTGAATTTTTGACTAGAAAGCATCGGACGGAGATGGCCGATGTACAGCTGTTAGTTTTCTTTTACGACACCCACAAACAAATCAAGTGTTGGTAGTATTCGTAGCCGCCACCGCACAGTATACAGGTAATCGCTTTAATTCGTGAAATAGATAATACAGTTTTAGCGTAATTGTTAGAGGTGATCATCATCATAATTTCAGCTCATATGCGTCACAATGTTGGATTCGAGCCTCCTCCATAATAGAAGGGAAATTACTGTACCAATACTGGTCAGACAGGTTGGTTAGGGTTTTATTTAGAATTATCCTTCTCTTGTATAGATGTAATATGCATATTATATCCCTTAGTCGTCTTTTACGACATCCACGGGCAAGATAGGTAGTGGTGAATTGTATTCTAACTCAGTCACCACACGGTAGGATAAGGTGATGACATTTATGGATATACTAGCAACCCGCCCTCGCTTCGCTTCGGTTATAGGTTATAGTCGTTTTACCCGCGTAGTTACCGTTCCTGTAGGAATACCGGGATAAAATATAGCCTAGTTTACGCCCTGATCTTATAGCTTTCCATTGGTGAAAGAATTTTTGAAATCGGTCCAGCCGTTTTGAAGATTACCCGGAACAAACAGACAGACAGACAAAAATTTTTTAATTGCTATTTTAGGCATAGGTGTCGTGCAAATAACCGTGTGAGCATGAAAAAAGCCTATTATTTTGACATTACAAACAGACACTCCAATTTTATTTATTGGTATAGATTATTTCCTTTTTCACAACTATATCTTTTGCCTAATTTAGAAAGCTAGAAGCTAGACGAAATTAACTACCTCCTGCGGGGTTTGTCAAACATTACGAGGTTATTTAATTAAGATAGGATTAATAAGAGTGCTTGTCAAGCGACTATGCCCCTGGTAATATTAATATTATGATCGAAATTACTTATTATCAAATGAGAAATTAAAATTTTTATCTGAAGCTTTGAAATAAAACTATGTAGTGTATATTAGTGTATTTTTCTACTAGATTATAATAATAATGAATGCTGAAGTTTACGCGAGTATTACACATTTTAAATAAAACTACGGATTTTATCGTGTTTATATTTGGTTTTTGATTGCCTAATGTTTCGAACATTTTGCAGCGTTCATGATTACGAACGGACTAAGATGTCTTACGTCCAACAAACGTCGGGTAATCAAAAATCAAATACAAACATGATAAAATCCGTAAAGTAGTTTTATTTAAAAAATAATAATATTGTTTATTAAAGTGTCTAAAAGTTAAAAGGTTCATAAGATCGGTACCAGTGGTTGGCCCTATGGCGATGGGGAGGTGATAAGATAGGTTATGGAGACGCACACCGCCCATCCCTCGCCCTAAACAAATAGGGCAGGGTATTTCCAGACCCCGGCGGAGTTGTGGTGCCCGGCGGAGTTGTGGTGCATGTGAAAACGGTCCCATAACTTCGCCGTAACCGAGGGACAGGAACAGCGTGTGGTTTTTAGCTGGTAGTAGCGCTGACAATAAATCAACGCTGAGCCCGGCATATCCCATCCCTATAAGGTGGGCATGCGTAAAAATAGCATTTTCTCACGCAAAAAAAGAAAAGTGTATGTCCAGACCATAGCCTACCACAAAAAAAGGCTAACTTGATAGATGAATTTACCGCCAATTACGGTAAAAATTCGTGCATAACAGTGGCACATATATAAGTTCCAAAGTAAAACACTATTAATTTTATACTGAACTAGCTGACCCAACAGACGTTGTTCTGTTCAAATCTAAAACAATAGTAAAAGTAATTTCATTGAAATCGATTGCAGCGACACCTACCGGGTCCAAATATTAAGCTAAACCATTCTCGAATCCACTAGAACACACATACAAAAAATTTAATCAAAATCGGTCCAGCCGTTTAGAAGGAGTTCAATTGCAAACACACGAACGATAATAATGGTAGAACCACACTGTTGACAGCTGTTTGTCAACAGCCGCGGGCCAGTCCGTCCGGGATAGCACTAACCTCTCGCAGAAAATCGACATCCGAGTGGTAGCAATTTATTCTTGCGCTTCGTTCAGTGAGCGAGAGAGCCGGAAGCCCAATTTTCTGAGGATGTTTATGTGTGGTGGGTTTAGTGATGCCTTTAGTATCACTGAACCTCATTGCACGCATTCACACTCCCTTCACTGTCTTCGCGGTAGGCAGCGGCCTTGCAAAGGTCCATGAGCGACAGCAACACTTACCATCAGTTGTACTGTTTGCTCATTTGCCACCGTTGGCAATAAAAAAAGAGCAGAAGATTTATATATATATATATATATATATATATATATATATATATATATATATATATATATATATATATATATATATATATGTGTGTGTATTTAAATGTATTGTATAAGGCTTCAGTTGTGCTCTTATACAAAGGAATATGATAGGATTGACGCAACTATGTTTATCCGAGTATCAAGTATCACTAGTAATTTGAGAACGTGATTAATTAACCTCTATTATTGCACTCAAAGCAATTTACTTCAATATCATTAAGATATAATCTATACCAATAAATAAAATTGGAGTGTCTGTTTGTAATGTTAAAATAATAGACTTTTTTCATGCTCACACAGTTATTTGCACTATACATATGCCTAAAATACACTTTATTTTTTTTTGTCTGTCTGTTTGTTCCGGGTAATCTTCAAAACGACTGGACCGATTTCAAAAATTCTTTCACTAATGGAAAGCTATAATATCAGGGAGTAAACTAGGCCATATTTTCTCCCGATATTCCCACGGGAACGGGCACTACGCGGGTAAAACGACTAAAACCGAAGCGAAGCGAGGGCGGGTTGCTAGAAACCTCTAGTATGCCAAGTTTCATCAAAATCGTTGGAGTCGTTTCCGAGATCCTGAATATATCTTAATATATATAAATTAAGTGTCACGTTGTTTGTCCGCGATGGACTCCTAAACTACTTAATTAACCGATTAACCGATTTAACCGATTTTAATCAAATTTGCACACCGTGTGCAGTTTGATCCAACTTGAAAGATAGGATAGCTTACATCTTAATTTATAGTCGCAATATTATTTTATTGCAAATTATTTGTATTACATATATATACTTATTATTTAACATTCACAATTATATAACTCCAAACGATTTTAACAGATGGCGATATCTGTTGACTGGATTGAGTAATTAATTAATAGATGGCGCTGCTATGTCAAACATACAAACGTGTCATATACGATTTTAACTTGCTTTTTTACATAGATGCCATTTGTAAAAAAATATGACGACCTCCATGACAGATGTTCTCCTACAGTTTCACTTAAATAGTTTAATAAAATGTAATATAACAAAAACATTAGCCACAGCAACGCGTGGCCGGGTCTGCATGTATATATATTTATACAAGAATTTCTCGTTTAAAGATATAAGATACTTGCGTAGGTAAACATCAGAAATGATTAATTCAACGGTACTTTAAAGGCAAGTATAATTTTCAAGATTATGAAACGTCAAAATTGCAATGACGATTGATCAGAGTTGAAAACTAGAGACCAAGCACTATCTTACTAAGCTAGACGCTATTACGTGATATTAAAGTTTTGATTAAAGCCTTTCTCGATCTTTAAAAAATTAAATATTATTATTATAAACCTGTATAAAAGGAACTTCATAATTGAACATACAAAATTTTCGAGCATTATAAAATGTTCACCATTATCATTTACTTGCAATGCAGGATAAAATTAATTAAAAAGGCTAAGGGGTTTGTCCCATGTTTTGAAACGCCCAGCTAAAATAACAATGGACATTTCGGTGTTATTCGGTTTTATTGATATTGCCAATACTCCACAAGAAAATTGAATTACTAGTGCTTTGGATGCCTGCAGCGACTATTTTTGTAGCGTTTATCTTGTTTAATATTTTCGTTTTGTTTATTGTAGTGTTGATGTATTTTCTAACAAAAAGATTTTTTTATAAAACTACATATTGAGATTCATGAAATGAAAGAAAATTTGTTAAAAAAATAAACAAATTCATATGACATATACATTAAGAAATGTTAGATTTTACATAACGCTTTTATATATAAAACTAGCAACCCGCCCTCGCTTCGCTTCGGTTTTAGTCGTTTTACCCGCGTAGTTCCCGTTCCCGTGGGAATACCGAGATAAAATATAGCCTAGTTTACGCGCTGATATTACAGCTTTCCATTGGTGAAAGAATTTTTGAAATCGGTCCAGCCGTTTTGAAGATTACCCGGAACAAACAGACAGACACAAAAATTTTTTAATCTGTATTTTAGGCATAGGTGTCGTGCAAATAACCGTGTGAGCATGGAAATTGCCTATTATTTTGATATTACAAACAGACACTCCAATTTTATTTATTGGTATAGATAAGAACAATAACCATAAAGGTCAGCAAGTGCGAATTGTAAATTGTACCGTGTAGTCGTTGTTGTCGCAACAACTGCTATCATAACAAAATTGCTGGTAATGTAACAAGCGTATGATAAATACTATCAATAATTTGTAATTCATTAGTTTTGTGATATTTTGTGAGATCATATAAAATTCATTGGTAGGATAACTCGAAGAAAATCATACTGATATACATATTATATATAAGTATTTCTAGTGAGCGAATGCGCTGGCACTACTACTACTTATAAACTTAGTATCATAACTGAAGAGAATGCTAGAGCCGATTGGTTAAAAATTAGATTATTAAGTAGGTTTAAGTGAAAATTGGCCTCTCATGTAAAAAGAAAAACCAGTAGGGACCCCCAAAGAAACAACGTTATACATCTGATAATCGACAGATTGCATTTAATTGATTCACTTATAATCTTAAACATAATATGATTCAATTATAATCAAAATGATTCTATAACCTCGCTGTATGTATTTTATAGAAGAAAGTTTAGCTTGGACTAGTGGGATAGGTAGTAGATAAGTAAATATGTAATAAAGCAACTCTGCAATTTGTCCAATATATTAAATCAAGTATTTTCATAATGATTTTTTATGTTTACGCGAGTACTACACATTGTAAATAAAACTACTTTTACGGATTTTATCGCGTTTGTATTTATTTATGATTGCCCGACGCTACACTTTATAACATTCATGGTCACGGACGGACTCAGTCCGTAATAGTCTGTATAAAATCCGTAAAAGTAGCTTTATTTACAAGTATTTGCAATCATCATCATCATCTCGGCTCATATAAATGTCACTGCTGGGTTCGGGCCTCCTTCACAATAGGAGAGAAATCGACCTACTATACTATGCTGGTCAGACATGTTAACAATACGTGTGACCAGCTATTTTATGTCCAGTGTGCCTTCTCTTACACAAATGTTATGTGCATGTCCTATGCCTTAAACAACTACGGATATCTTACACATTTTTTTTGTTTGTTTTTTAGGGGGTGGGTTACGGTTGGCGCACACTCCTCGCACCACTCCGTCCGGGGTGACAGAGGGGCGTAAGCAAGCACACCCGTAACCCACCCGTGACACGTCACCTTCGTCGTTAGGCTGACCACCGGAGCAGAGTGACTTGGCGTCAGTGGTCGGCCCGACGGAATAATCCCTTGTGGGGTACCCTCCCATCGATCGAAGTCCCCCCCTCGGGGAGCACGTCGGTCTTGCCTCACGCGGTCGGCCTCTTGGCGGGTGACGGACTAATTCCCCGGTTATACATTTATCTTGGGGAGTGGTTGAATTGTATTCTTACTCCATCAACACAGAGAATAGGAAGTAATTTCAATGCATAGACATATTGTAATGCAGCTTACAGAATCGAGACGTCTCTAATCTCTAACAGTGCAATATAATTAACAATTCCATATGTCAACATACACGACATTGATCAATTTGTCTTGTATAATTAACGTCAGCGTGTCTGATGTGCCGATGTTAAGTAATTATTGATAGTTTAAATTGTCGCATCTGTATTATTACACATTGTAAATAAAACTATTTTAGAGATTTCGTATAATAGTTTTATTTAAAATGTGTTTACGCATAAATATCAGAAATAATTATTAGACGAGTCTTAAAATTGGTTATTTTCATTTTAAACTTTATTTTATTTTTAAGTCAAACACATGTTTATAAAATCCTAACTTTAAATTGATGTTTTTATAAATACTTGACATGAACGAAAAAAACTGTGTGGTGATGGAGTAAGAATAAAGTTCAACGCCCTATTTCTTGCCCGTGGGTGTAGTAAAACTCAAATAAGGGATGCAGATGAGATCTATTCCCGAGAATATTTCGATAAAAAACCAACCCGTCTGACCAGCGTGATGGCATGAGCAAATCGGCAAATGGAATTAATCTCCAATATCAGGGCTCCCTCTGCTTATGATAACCACATTTTTAATAAAAAAAATATAAAAAAAGCCAATGTCAATCAAAAAATCAACAAAAAATAACAAGTTTATATATAAATCATCACGATTCTGAGGAGACTTGTGAATGAACAAACTTAATACTTCTATCTCAACATTTAATGAATAAAACACAATCGATGTTTTTTTTATGGGTGGGCTATGGTAAGAGCACACGCGGTCCATTCCGTCCGCAGCGACGAAAGGACGCCGCGCTGGCCCATAACCCACTCGTATCCACGTCGCCTTCGTCGTTGGGACGACTACCAGGGCTGAGTTCCTTGTCGTCAGTGGTCGGCACGACGGAATACCCTTTCGGGTACCCTCACCTCTCGACGTTCCTGTCCCGGGACGTCAGTCGCCGTCGCGCGGTCAGCCTTTCCGCGGGTGCCGGACAAAAGTCCCCGGTCCGGTCACCCGAAACACAATCGATGTTAAAGATAGTTATTACTATTATTAACACAAAACATTTTATTTATAACTTTAATAATAAATGTTCCAAATTAGCGAAAAGCGTATTCACAAATGTTAAATTGTGGTAACAATCTATACCAATAAATAAAATTGGAGTGTCTGTTTGTAATGTCAAAATAATAGGCTTTTTTCATGCTCACACGGTTATTTGCACGACACCTATGCCTAAAATAGCAATTAAAAAATTTTTGTCTGTCTGTCTGTCTGTTTGTTCCAGGTAATCTTCAAAACGGCTGGACCGATTTCAAAAATTCTTTCACCAATGGAAAGCTATAATATCAGGGCGTAAACTAGGCTATATTTTATCCCGGTATTCCCACGGGAACGGGAACTACGCAGGTAAAACGACTATAACCTATAACCGAAGCGAAGCGAGGGCGGATTGCTAGTTTTAAATAAATTTTCAGCGACACCTAAACAATGTACAAAAACACACATTGAAACAAATGGAGTAGTGATAAAAGTAAGGAGCTTCCATTATATGATTCCATACGTGTGGTGACGGAGTAAGAACACAATCCACCACTCCCTATCTTGTCAGTGGATGTCGTAAAAGACGACTATGGTATATAATATGCACATAACATCTGTGCCAGAGAAGGGAAACTCGAAATGAAACCCTATATCAACATGTCCAGCATGGTATAGTAGGTCAAATTCCCTCCCATTGTGGAGGAAGCCCGAGCCAAACAGTGAAACGTATGGGGGCTGCGATGATGATGATTATTATATGGTTTATGGATTCAGTTCACAGAGGAAAAAGAACAGTATGAAAGTAATTACCTACTACAGAAAATATTTCTTCGAACACAAAAATCCTCAATTACATTTGTACAAATAAGTTTCTTATCACTAACTTGAAAGTTAAAAGAAAATTACGTATCTGATTTAGAGACCGCAGTTCCAAGGCACGAGCTTATTTTTCTATTCGCTGAAAATGATACGAGCGAAGCGGTAGCCCAGGGAGCTCTAGAGCTTGCATACAAATTGAACGTGTTAATGACATAACACTGTTTACTCCAGCCAACTCTTGCTAGATAAACTTAGGAATTTGTAGCAATAAAAACATGTAATAGGAATAACTGATCAGCAAATTCTGTCGCAATTGACTATGTATAAAATTTTCTATTTTAAAATCTACTGTACGTCTGATATTCCTGAGAGTATTAGACACATGAAATAAAATATATTCCACACATTTCGTATAGTTGATTTGTCCATAAAAATAGTAAAAATTAAGAAACAGACCAGTGAAAAGGATTTTTAATTAATATATTAATGTAAGAGAGGGAAAACTCCAAATGAAACCCTATACCAACATGTCTGATCAGCATAGAATAGTAGGTCAAATTGCCTGCCATTGTGGAGGAGATCCGAGCCCAACAGTGGGAGGTATATATCGACCTTAGGTTTTGAAGCGTTTTTATACAAATAAAAGACAAAGACGAAACTTAATCGTAATTACGTCAATCTGGGGGCACGGCAGTGCCCCCGCCAAGTCGAGCAAAAAAAAAAGTCGGGCAAAACGCAAAACTGCCGTGACATACTTTTCTCGAAGCCATTCAGGCCATTTTCGACCCCCTATAACTTCGTTGTTAATAACACTAGAAACGTGAATTTTTAGTAATCTAGCAGGCCTTGTATACACATTACGTATTTCAAATTTCATTAAATTTTAACCAATAGTTTAAGAATTATAACTAGGCAAAATTTCGTAATTTTGTCACTCACTGACTGACTGACCGATCATCAATATTAAAGTGGTACTTCTAGCAGACATAGAAGCTTCAAATTTAGAATACAATTAGTGTTTAGTGTATAAATGAAGGAAAAATTATGAAACATTATAGTTTTTATCCAGTTTCCGAGATACACTAACTGCATAAATAATTTTGTAAACTCGTATAAATATATAGGATTACAAAGTTACATTGGCAGTTAATAAATGTAACTTTGTGAAAAATAAGAATACATTTGTCGCCATCATTGCTTCTCTATGGGAATCGTAACAACCGGCTAAAGACTGCGCAGATGACGTAGTGGTTAAGATACCAACGTACCGTGCTAGTGTCGCGGGTTCGAATCCCATGCAAGACAACACCTTGTACGATCCACAAATTGTTGTTCTGAGTCTGAATGTCATTTGTGTTGGTTAAGTAGGTACATATTCTTTCCGTATGGTGACGAAGTAAGAATACAATTCACCACTCTCTATCTTGCCCATGGATAACGTATAAGACGACTATGGGATATAATGTGCACATACCATCTGTGCAAGAGAAGGAAAACTCGAAATTATACCCTATATCAACATGTCTGACCAGCATGGTATAGTGGGTTAAATTCCCTCCCATTGTGGCGGAGGCCCGAGCTCAACAGTGGGACATATGAGGGACGCGATGATGATGCGATGTTGAATTATATGTTTGTGAAGTCCCCCACAATATAAGGATTATTATTCCCTTAGTGCAAGGCGTTGTCATTTAAAAAAGATACAACAGGAAGGAGAGTGGGCAGCAGCTCTCGCCGGGGAAATGTATGATATCTCACTGTGAAACCAACCCGCCTACCAAACGTGGCGACTACGTCATTATTCTTCATAAGGCGTAGAAAAATGAGTTCTAGTCATGGCATCTTTGTTATCCTTGAGCGTCTTTGGATGCAGGTGCCACATTACCGCACTTTATAGTGAAGCATGAGGGGGGTCTATGTTCTACAATGGACGGTGATAGGTTGAATGATGATTGGCATAATAGGTGTAGACAGATACCTAGATGTATTTATGTTCAAAGATACCTTGTAAAATGGTCAATCAACTTAATGAAAAAGTATGAATAGGACGTGTCTTGTGAAATTGTACCTAAATCTCCCAAAGTATTAAGCAAACTAAATTGCCTCAAATTTATCTGAAAGAAAGAACGCCATCATTAGGCTCGATTGCCATCAAAGCGGAGAGGAGACTAGAGGAGATATGTTTCGAAAAACCAATCAAATTTCTTTATTTCCACATCTCCCCGCTTAGTTTAGGTACAATCGACTCAAGCGGAAAGTAGTGATGTTTCATTTTTCAGAGAGTGTGCTCTAAGAAAATCCTTTGTTGGTATTCAAGATGTAGAAGGTACCGGAAAGGCAAATAAGTAGGTCTATCTACAAAAAGAAATGAGATACCATCGAAAACAATACTTGTAAAAAAAAGCCAAGCCTCGCAACTGAGTTCTTTTACCATAAAAATTTGTGAGATCCATGTTATACCAAGTCGGTTAACTCATTCAGTCCCTGCTTAAGGGACCTTTCTTCATAAGTTATTACGTAAATAGCTAACCTAACAACTTCTTATAGTGACTATATCAATATTAAAGATCTTTTATGTTTAAAATAAATAGATTGACTTGGCAATCGCACTATGTTTAGTACAATTTAATATAATATGTATTACTTGTGAGGTGTGTTTTCATGCGATTGCCAAGTCATTCGGTTTATTTTAAACATAAAAGATCTTTAATATTGATATAGTCACTATAAGAAGTTGTTAGGTTAGCTATTTACGTAATAACTTATGAAGAAAGGTCCCTTAAGCAGGGACTGAATGAGTTAACCGACTTGGTATAACATGGATCTCACAAATTTTTATGGTAAAAGAACTCAGTTGCGAGGCTTGACTTTTTTTTACAAGTATTGTTTTTGATGGTATATTATTGACCATGATAGGTTTAAATAATTTATTTGATCACGCTTTCGACCTTACTTTTTAACTCCCGAAAGAACAAGGGGGTAGTTATAAGTTTGACATCGATGTCTGTCTGGCTCTGTATGGGAGTGTGAGTGCGCGTGTGTGTGTGTGTGTGTGTGTGGCATCGTAGCCCTCAAAAGATGGACCGATTTCGACGATTTATTTAATTTGAAAGCCAGTTTCCTGGTGGTGGTTCTTATCTATGTTTGGTTAATATCCGAGATATGCCAGTGAATAAGTTCAAAAAAGCAATCAAGAGTAGATTTTATCTAAAAGGTTATTATAAAATCTCAGATTATCTTGATGATAACTCGGACTGGCAATGAGCAGCTCCTCATACAGGAATTTCCTCATTATTACAATGATAGAAATTACGCACATGTTTATTATTATTATTTTTTTATTGTTGCTACTATAATTGTTAAGTGTAATGTGTTTTGCCAAACGATTTTTTTATTGGATCTGTGTTTTATGTTTGTGGCAAATGGTATTGCTCATGCTCACTGAAGGGTCTGCTAGCGGTAGCTATGAGGAGCGGGTCACTCCCTTCCATTATGGTTGAGGGGAGTGATGGCTGCTCTAGTAGTTAACTCGTGATCGGGTGCCGCTTGCGGGATCTGGTCCAACCATAATTTTTTCATTACATTTGTGATTATTATTATATTTGTGAACTATATTATATAATATTTCAAATGGCATTACACTGGAACTATTAATAAGCATGTTGTAAGATGTAATTTTATTTAAAAGAAATAAAAAAAAAAAAAATAGACAATCCCGCCGAGCTTCTTGCCGGATCTTCTCAGTGCGGTCGCGTTCCGATCCGGCGGTAATTATAACTTTAAGAAAATTGTAAAAAAAATTACAATATGTAAGTGCCCCCGCGGGGTTTATACATAATAAATGATTTGAATTTGAATTATCAGTCCAGCAGTGTAAGAGTAGCAGCTCTTTGCCAAAGTGATGTGATGATGTATGATTACTCGATTAGGTGCTTCATGAGTGCCATTACAGTCGTTAAATGACAATTAATTGATAATTCCTGTCGAATAGAACGTGATACTTTTTTGTATTATTTTAGTTTGTGTCAGGGATTATTCAAAATTTTCAAGTTTATCGCAGCCCACATACGTCCCACTGAAGGGCTCGGGCTTCCTTCACAATAGGAGAAATTTAACCTACTATACTATGATGGTTAGACACGTTGGTATAGGCTTTCAGTTCGAGTGTTCCTTCTCTTGCACAGATCTTATGTGCATATTATATCCCTTACTACTTACGTATCTTTTACGACATCCACGGGCAAGATAGGGAGCGGTGAACTGTATTCTTACTCCGTCACCACACGGAAACACTTTCAATTTTACTTATAACTAGCAACCCGCCCTCGCTTCGCTTCGGTTTTAGTTGTTTTACCCGCGTAGTTCCTGTTGCCGTGGGAATACCGGGATAAAATATAGCCTAGTTTACATCCTGATATTATAGCTTTCCATTGGTGAAAGAATTTTTGAAATCGGTCCAGCCGTTTTGAAGATTACCCGGAACAAACAGACAGACAGACAGACAGACAAAATTTTTTTAATCTGTATCTTAGGCATAGGTGTCGTGCAAATAACCGTGTGCGTATGAAAAAAGCCTATTATATTGACATTACAAACAGACACTCAAATTTTATTTATTGGTATAGATTATATCCATTGTTGTCATTACCGCATATCTATCCAGTATTCGCAAATTGCTACATGCAGTTGACGTATGCCCGTTGTTTTTATACCACTAATTGATTTGTAATTATTTTCACTTGGATATATTTGTAAGGCCCTTTAATGAACAGGTATAAAAAGAGGTAATGACTTCACACAGCATCGAATCATCATAAAGCGTCAAATACGACCATTTAAAGGCTTCTGTGGATTATTTTAATTAAAAACTGTCCTTACTAATGGATTCGTCCCACGTTTTGAAGCAATATCCTGTTATAACATCGGACATTTCGATGTTATCCGATTTTGTTGATATTGGCAATATTCCCAAGGAAATTGAATTACTAGCACCCTGGGCGCTATGAACGAATGATTTGTTCAATTCTTTGTTTAGCGAATCGCATTACGACTATTGTCAACCGCCTGTCTCGCTTTTGTAAATTAAGTTTTAAACTTATCATTGTGTTATAGATATTTTTTGCATTATAATCATAAAATCGATTTAATTATTAAGTATATTTATCAAATTAATACAAATATTACGAATATTTGTACGATTAAGTTCTTCTTCGAAATTAATGAAGATAGGTGATAATAGCTCAGTAAATAAAAACTAATCTAACATTTCCGCGTGGTAACGTATTAAGAATAAAATTCACCACCTCCTTGGGTATCGTAAAAGACGACTAAGAGATATAATATGCATACAACATCTATGCAAGAGAGGGAGTATTCGAAACGACGACATGATATGTCAGCTCCATAAAAAAAGCAATCCAATTTCCTTAAATAATTTAGTTCGTTTGTTAATAATAAATGTTAGTCAATTTATGTGAATAACTTTTATATGTTAATTGTCAAATCCAGGTCGGAAACAAAAAAAATGATGTACCTACATAATCAATTTATATGTGGTAAACATAAATAGTACAAATGGTTTATAATTCATTCATTCAAAACTTCAATGCTGTAGAAAGGAAATTAAGTGTATGAAGTCCCCCATTTTTTTCTCAGTTTACGATTAGAGTTCTATTCTGCGTTTTACATTTAAAACTTTAGGTCGATAGTAAACTTTTAAATCAATTTCAGTTATGTCAACTATATATTCGTCATTATCATCATTTCAGCTCAAATACGTCCCGCTGTTGGACTCTAACTTTCTTCATAATAGGCGGAAAATTGACCTATTAAACTAGGCTGATCACACGATTGGTATAGGGTATTATTTTTGGGTCGACCACTGAAGTCAAGGACTCTGCACCGGTGGTCGGCCCAACGACGAAGGCGACGTGCTATCGAGTGAGTTATTGGGTCATGCGTCGCCCCGGAAGGAGCCGGGCGGTGGGTGAGCTGACCGTAGTCCACACCAAAAAAAAAATAGGGTACTATTTCGAGTTTTCCTTCTCTTTCTTCTTAGATATCTATGCATATAATATCCATTAGCCGTCTCTTACGACATCCTTGGACGAGAAAGAGAGTGGTGAATTGTAATTCTTACTCCGTCGCTATACGGGAATTGTGTTTGTATGTTTACATTAAATATACATATATATGAAAAAATATAGATAAAACGAACATAACAATATAACATCATCAACAGAATCCGTTAATAACATAACAATATAATTAACAATTCACATCAGTCAATGTGTACATTGTATTAATCAATAATGCCTAGTAAATACATGCCATATTAATTATAGCAACACTGTTGTTCTATCCGATACTGTTATAACATTATATAAGCTGTGACAGCCAAGCGTCGCTTGCGTATTAAGTAATTAGGTATTTAATGTTTTTATTTTGCTTTTATATTGAGGATAGATGAAGTGGCGACAGGTCTCTGGAACAATCTGTGACGCACGGATGCCTCTTAGAGGAAAATATACAAGAGTGTCATCAGACTTGTCGTTATCTATGGATCTGAATGTTGGGCATTGAAAAGGACGGGTGAGAGAAAATTGCATGCTACAGAGATAGGTATGTTAAGATGGATGTGTGGGTTACAAGAATAGATAAGATTAGGAATGAGTATATTAGGAGAAGCCTGAAAGTGGCATGCCATGGCAATAAAACGCATAGTTTTATTAATTTTACAAAAAACTTAGAATGAATTCATCATCATCATCATCTCAGGCCATATACGTCCCACTGTTGGGCTCGGGCCTCCTCCATAATGGAAGGGTAATTGACCTACTATACCACGCTGGTCAGACGTGTTGGTATAGGGTTTTATTTCGAGTTTTCCTTCTCTCGCATAGATGTTATATGCGTTTTATATCCCTTAGTCGTCTCGTACGATCACCCACGGGTAAGATAGGGGGTGGTGAATTGTATTCTTACTCCGTCACCACACGGAAAGAATGAATTGATACGGTTAAATTTGTGCGTAAAGGTCAATTTCCCTTCCTGCCTTGTTCTGGAAGACACTCCAGCTTAGTATTGGCACGTGTATGAGCTGTGATGACGATGATGATGGCACATTATGTCACTGAAGATTATACCAACGACATGCGTCCATTAGTTACTGAGACGAGGAGTAATGACACATAATCCTCTAAGTCCATCATCATAGATCAACCATTTATTTGTCAAACACGTGCCAAATATGTTAATTATTAGTAGCAGCTGAGGAGTTTAAGGTAAAAGCGTCTCATATAAATTTGCTGTGAACATAACTTTATGATTAAACACCTTCATTAATGTCCTTCGGGAGTTAACGTCAAACCCTTTGAGAATTAACGTCATGACTTGAGGCGCTTCTGTCACTTTAATGAAATTTCCACCTGAGTATTAACGAACGAGAAACGTCTGTGACACGTAACGTATCAATGAATCATTCACACGAAACCAATAAGGGTAACTTATGATTTATAGAAACATTTAGCAAAACGCGAACTGGAACTATCACAGCTTCATAATATATTAGTACGGTAAATTAAAAAAAAAAACTTAACTTTGAACCTTCGTTCACCTACGTCTGAATTTTCCAAGATTTTATACAAACGATATTAATTAGCCCAAAGAATTAGCACGTTAAACTAGCAATGGGCAGGCCATATGGTTCCCTAACCGAGGCCGCGGGTGACTGGACCAGGGAGTTAGTCCGTCACCCGCCGAGAGGCCGACCGTGCGACGACTACCGACGTCCCCGAAGGGTGGACGTCGGTCGAGCAGAGAGTACTCCTCAGGGGTATTCCGTCGAGCCGACAACTGACGACAAGTCACCCAGCGCCGGTGGTCGGCTCAACGACGAAGGCGACGTGCCACGAGTGGGTTACGGGGCCGCGCGCTGCCCCTCTGTCGCCCCGGACAGAGACGGGCGGCGGTTGCGCTAACCATAGCCCACCCCAAAAGAAAGGCCATATGGTTCGTCGAACTTAAAACCGTTGGGGAAGGAAGGTTTTCGATTGTCGACCACAAATTTGACGACGCAGCGTACAACGAATCCTCACTAGTTGGAGTGACAATATTTTTAAAATATCGTCAGTCCATTGTGTCGTCGCTGGACGTAAACCTCCCTTATATTTCACCACAAAGTGCGGCCCTGTGTCGCTTGCATCTAAAGCCTCACAGCAATTTTCACCAGATCGTTGGTCTACCTTATGGGAGAGAAGCCTACATTGCGACGTCGAATATACAGTCGCCACTCACGAACTTGTCTTCCTTAGCGAGACACCTGTTCTTCTATAGAGTTCTGTATTCCAATCTATCCTGCAGAGAAATCCCGAATATACATCGCTCCATAGCAAACTTTGTCCTTGAGCTTGGCTATGAGACGTATATTTATGGACAATTAACGATAGTTTTTTTTTTTTTTTTTTTTTTTTTTTGGGTGGGCTATGGTAAGCGCACGCGCGGTCCTGTCCGTCCGGGGCGATGAAAGGACGGCGCGCGGGCCCATAACCCACCCGTACCCACGTCACCTCGTTGTTGGGCCGACCACCGGAGCAGATGTCACTTGTCGTCAGTGGTCGGCCCGACGGAATACCCTTTCGGGTAACCTCTCGACCTGGGACGTCGGTCGCCGTCGCGCGGTTAGCCTCTCTGCGGGTGATGGACAATTCCCCGGTCCGATCACCCGCGGCCTCGGCTAGGGCGGCATTAGGCGCAGATACTCGCGCCTGCGCCGCCCGAGTCGCCGGCGGCGGAACGTGTCGCCGAATAGAAGCTCTACTCGCACACGATCCGCCGCCTCCTTCCGTGAGATAACGGCCTCACAGAAGGCGGCGACCGCGTCCCAGTTCCTGACGCTGACGAGCATCTCCCTGGCGATGGTCGGCAGCGCCAGGTCGGCACCGATAATTGCGACGAGTTCACGGCGATCCTCCTCCCATGCAGCACACTCCTCGAGCGTGTGCTGCGCCGTGTCCTCGTCGCAACTGCAGTGGTGGCAGGACGGTGTGCTCTCCCTCCTGACAATCTTGTGCAGGTACTTCCCGAAGCAACCGTGCCCCGTCAGCACCTGCACCAGTCGGAAGGAAAGCACCCCGTGCGTCCGCTCCAACCACTCCATAAACAATTAACGATAGTTAAACAACTTTTCCGTTTGGTGACGGAGTGAGGACACAATTCACCACTCCATTTCTTGCCTTTAGTAAAAAACGACTAAGGGATTATAATCTATATCTAACCAATAAATAAAATTGAAGTGTCTGTTTGTAATGTCAAAATAATAGGCTTTTTATGCTCACACAGTTATTTGCACTATACACATGCCTAAAAATCACTTTATATTTTTTTGTCTGTCTGTTTGTTCCGGGTAATCTTCAAAACGGCTGGACAGATTTCAAATATTCTTTTACCAATGGAAAGCTATAATATCAGGGAGTAACCTAGGCTATATTTTATCTCGGTATTACCAGGGGACCGGGAACTACGCGGGTAAAACGACTAAAATCGAAGCGAAGCGAGCGCGGGTTGCTAGTATGCAAATAAATTCTGTACAAGAGAAGAAAGACTCGAAATAAAACCATGTACCAACACGTTTGACCAGCTTGGTATAAGTAGGTCAATCTCCTTTCCATACTGGAGGAGGCTCGTGATAATGACGATGAAATAAACAACCAAATATTTTATATAGTTTTAATTAAAAATATTACATTAAAAAGATATTTAACATTATATTGAGTTTGTGTATAATGCTTACTTCGTTTTGAAATTGATACTTGTCACAAATCAGCTTAAAATTCTATAATGATATCTGATGTTTACGCGAGCACTACACATTGTAAATAAAACTAATTTACGGATTATATTGCGTTGTATTTGATTTATGATTGCCCGACGTTTCGAACACTTTGCAGCATTCATGGTCACGGGCGGACTAAGGTGTCTCACGTCCAACAAGTCATCATTATTACAGACATTTATAATTATCTACCCGATACAGAAAATTAGTTATAAATTTATTAAATTTTGACCCACATTTTAGTACAAATTTATTGCCAGTGTAAGAAGAGAATGATTCTATATGAAAAAAATATATTGTTTATGGTTAGTGATTTTTAATTATTAAATTTGTAGCAATTATTGTTACAATTTGTTGATTTAAAACTAACAAAAGTAATATACTACCACCGGATCGGCAGGCGGCCACACTGAGAAAGATCCGGCAAGAAAACTCAGGGGACATGATGCTAAATTAATATTGATTTTTATTTTTAGATGCGGCTTACTTTGTCTTAACTAAAATATTTTTTGATTTATAAAATTAACTATTATTATTGTGGGTCAAATCTATACAATAAGTACTCACAGTGTCATGCAGTCTTGTGGTGGTCTTTTTGGATTGATTTTTAATTATATTTTAGTTTAGTTTGTATATTTTTAAGTGTTCGAAACGTCGGGCAATCATAAATCAAATACAACGCGATATAATGCGTAAAAGTAGTTTTATTTGAAATTCTATTTTTGGGACACCCGGAAAAATCTTATAAACAAACGTTTAGTGTCGACTTATTACATTTAACTTTTAATTATTTATACTGCCTATCGTTTAAAATTAGTTAATACTAGCAACCCGCCCTCGCTTCGCTTCGGTTATGGGTTATAGTCGTTTTACCCGCGTAGTTCCCGTTCCCGTGGTGATACCGGGATAAAATATAGCCTAGTTTACGCCCTGATATTATAGCTTTCCATTGGTGAAAGAATTTTTGAAATCGGTCCAGCCGTTTTGAAGATTACCCTGAACAAACAGACAAAAATTTTTTAATTGCTATTTTAGGCATAGGTGTCGTGCAAATAACCATGTGAGCATGAAAAAAGCCTATTATTTTGACATTACAAACAGACACTCCAATTTTATTTATTGGTATAGATAACTGATATTGGATGACACGAATAATTTAATAGGGTTCATAAAATATCCATGTATTCTGTTGGTCCATATTCCAGTTTAATACCGCAGTTCTATAGCAGAATAGCTTTTGATAAATGGCATATAACAATCTATCATGATTGAGTGCGACATAGGATGAGTCAATTCAATATTGAGGATATAAATCAATTCATTTTACGATATCGACAATATTCAATAAAAATTTAAAATTTTAAATAACCCGCGAAACAAAGAAAATTAATAAAAAAACTATTACGTTCCCTTCAGCAGGAATTACCAATTAATTGTCATTTAACGATTATGCTCGCACGCGTGGAACACCTAATCGAGTAATCATACGCCATTACATCACTTTGGAAAAAAGCTGATACTCTTGATTTCTGGACCGATATTAACCAAACATAACTTCTTAGTTACGCTGGTTCTTACCAGCGCGAGGAAACTGGCTTTAGAATAAAAAAAAAAACCGCATCGGAATCAGTAGATCCATTTGAAAGCTACGATGCCACAGACAGACAGACATACACACTAATTTGTCGCGCGGAATAAGGAATCATATTCTGCAAAAAATTTACACAGACATACAGACATCGACGTCAAACTTACAACATCCCTCTTTTTCCGTCGGAGGTTAAAAAATTAAAAAGGTTTAAGGACATTTTTAATGGGTGTCTACCAAACATTTTAAATACCAAAGATATAAAAAAAAGTTAATTTTTGTTAAAAAGCAACTTTCCTTATAACAATACATCGAAGGATAACTTCAGCTTGTCAAACCATTGACATCCCACTGTTAGACTCGAGCCTGTAGAGACAATAGGTGTAAAAAAGGGTTTTATTATAACACTATCTAGTTGATATTTGTGACGGTGTGCGCGCGTCGTTAAAATTTTCCCTCATCATTTTTCCCTAACGTCGAAAAAATAGGAAATTCAAAAATAAAAATTCTGAGAAGTTTCAATATTTGAGTGCAGTGTTATCCTATTGGAGAAATATAGAAACTGGCGTCACCAATTATGTAAGCAGGTTAACAATAAATATTAAAGCTTTATGGTAAATCTTACCGTCGTTGATAAATGGGTAGATTGTTCGAAGCTCGGCTTCGTAAGCTTCTAGAGATATTGCCGGTGCGATAGGAGGCACGTAGTCGTCTTCTGGTGAACGTTCAGACCCGTAGCCCTGATCAAAACCGGGATCTTGGAGTTTCCATACCGGTTCTGCGTCGGAACCTACAAATAAAGGTTAAAATATTAATACAATTTTTTTTTTAAAGACGCCTTTGTACTAAAAATATAGTCATCTCCTATGCTAGCTTGAAGCTTTCTCTACGGGAAGGAATCTGACCTACTATACGATACTGGTCAGACAACTTGGTATAGGGTATTATTGTGGCATCTTTTTTCCGGATCTTATCTTCATACATTCCTTAGTTGTCTTTTACGATGACTCACGGGAAATGAAAGGATGATATAAGATCGATCGCTCGTTGATCTAGTGACGTAAACCTACTGGAATTTATGTTTCGTGCGGATCGTGAGGACTTAAGTTTGAAACCATCACAAACAAATGAAAAACTTCTCAATAGCAAACTTGAGTTGTGTACTAGTGCACGGTTAATTGCGGTAGGCGTTCCCCTTATTGCATGCATAATGCGAGTATATTGCATTTCTACCTTTGGGCATAAAAATGTAGATATTGAAGGCAAATTCTTATGGCCTCTTTCCATCTATTGTATTTCAGCGGGTACAAATTTATGTTTTACGCTACATAGAAAGAAAGAAATTTTATTTTGAAAACCTCACACAATATAGACACCAACGAAAGAAATAAGAACTACAGAAGAATCCGGATATAGCGACCTTTAAGGGACCGGCGATACTACGTCGTACTAGCCGGATGACGTACAAAATGGTAGGATTATTTCTTAAGTACATAAGTACCTAACCTACGAATACATAATTATGTACACGCCAAACTCCTTCGCGAGGGTTACATTTGATTCACCGCCTTCTAATCGGTGTAATATTGCACTTTTTCTTCAATTGTAAAACACTTTCGCTTCACAGAACTCATTTTGTCGAGCTTTAAGAACTTTTCATAACATGTTACAAACACTAACTGTGATTTACGCGCTCCAATAAGGAAAAGTGAAGCTCGCGGGGCGGGATGAAGTTGGGCCGCCGAAGTGTTGGTGCGTAGGTTGTATAAACAAAACATTGCGCGTCGTTTTAACCGGACGTATTAATCACAACAATGGTCGCTATAAGCAGTTTGTCGTTTAAACCGGAGTCGCACTAAACGGTTATATTTTCTCAGTACCTAACTATGAAACCTAACTTGAGTGAACATTATCGTCGTTAAAAACGGTTAGTCGTTATAAGCGAAGTCGTTATATATGAATTCTACTGTACTAACTAAAAACAAGGAGTCGAATATGTGAGGCCAATATATGGTGCCCATCTTAGCTTATGGTACAATAAATATGATACTACACCGCTGATATTCTGATGGGCTCGTACAATGAAGTCGCGGAAGCAACAATATATCCAAAACAAATGTATTTAAAAAAAGTTAAACAGTAATATTTGAAATAGTAACATTAAAGTAAGAATAAAATAAATTAATACTATACTATATCATATTCTAGTTTGTAAAAAATATCATAATTATCACATAGAATAGCTTAATACATCAGAGTATATCACGTTTTATGAATTTAATCCCTTGATTTCATTGTCCGTGTGGTGATGAACTTAGAATACAATTCACCAAATCACCACTCCCTATTTTGCCAGTGATTTTGGTAAAAAAGGACTAAGGGATATAATATGCATATATCTGTGCAAGAGAAAGAAAAATCGAAATAAAACCCTATACCAACATGTCTAACGAGCATGATATAGTAGATCAATTTCCCTTCTATTATGGAAGAGGCTCGAGGTCAACAGCGAGACATACATGAGTTGTGATGATAATGATGATGATCTAATTATCAGTATGTTTATATCGTTCCGTGTGGTGATGGAGTAAGAATACAATTCACCACTCCCTACCTTGCCCGTGGGTGTCGTAAAAGACGATTACGGGATATCATATGCACATAACATCTGTGCAAGAGAAGGAAAACTCGAAATGAAACCCTATACCAACATGTCTGTCCAGCATAGTAGGTGAAATTCCCTCCCATTGTGGAGGAGGCCCGAGCCCAACAGTGGGACGTGTGTGGGCTGCGATGATGATGTTTATATCACTAAGGCAAGAAGGCAGCGTACTATAAAGTATTATAGTGTAAGTATAAGTAATAAGTATTATTAAAGTATTATTTTATATATGATAAGTAATGTATTATCAAATTACTATAAGTCGATACATAATTTAACGTAGTTGTTATTGTGTATTACACATATTCCTATAGTATGCGGCGAGTTACTAAACGTATTTATAACTAGCAACCCGCCCTCGCTTCGCTTCGGTTTTAGTCGTTTTACCCGCGTAGTTGCCGTTCCCGTGGGAATACCGGGATAAAATATAGCCTAGTTTACGCCCTGATATTATAGCTTTCCATTGGTGAAAAAATTTTTGAAATCGGTCCAGCCGTTTTGAAGATTACCCGGAACAAACAGACAGACAGACATACAAAAATTTTTTAATCGCTATTTTAGGCATAGGTGTCGTGCAAATAACCGTGTGAGCATGAAAAAAGCCTATTATTTTGACATTACAAACAGACACTCCAATTTTATTTATTGGTATAGATAATACCGCAGAAAAGCAAAATCTATAGATTAGGTACAGATATTTGAGAGAAATAATATATGGGAAGTTAGAGTCATTGACGACTTTTAACGAGAATGTCAAAATGTCATGTAGAGCGTTTAAATTTTATTCATTACTAGCAACCCGCCCTCGCTTCGCTTCGGTTTCAGTCGCTTTACCTGCGGCGTAGTTCCCGTTCCTGTGGGAATACCGGGATAAAATATAGCCTATGTTACTCCCTGATATTATAGCTTTCCATTGGTGGAAGAATTTTTGAAATCGGTTCGGTGGTTCAAGCGTGAAAGCGTTACAAACAAACAAACAAACATCCTTACTTTCGCATTTATAATATTAGTATGGATTTTAGTATTTTATAGTGTTATATTGAATAATTTTGCTGATATTTTATGTAATATGATGCAGTTAAAATAATAGTGAACTGCGTGCATTTTCACATTCTGTCAAAATTCCCAGAGGAAGCTAATTTGGTTATCAGCACCAAATCATTGCTAACGATTGACTAAAACACGAAGACTAAAGACGTGTATAATCAATATAATAATCAATATAATAATAACTCGACACTGGCACCAATAGCTCATATTATTGCAGCTTATTGCCATTAAACAAAAAGAAGAAGAGTCGTTGACAAAACACATTCCGATGATGTTTGCTATTTTTCTGCCTGTTAATCTATTCGTGAATCAAGCTACTGTTGGGCGAATTTTATGAAATTTGTTAGTATAATTATACATATACATATGTATATTTACGTTTACACTTCGCAGTAGCATATACAATTAATATAATCATAATATTTGAATAAATGTATGTAATGAGGAAATGTGAAAAGCGTGTGACATGAAAGGTTATCAATATGATTTTGGTTCCGTAAGAATCGTAGGAGATCCTAGAAGTGATGGATCCAAAAAGTAGTGACTGCATATATGATGAATTGAATTGAATGAGTCTACGGAAAGTAAGGATAACGTGAAATGAGGACAGGATAATTAATAGTGCTGTGTGGTAGCGGCTTCGAATACTACCAACCCTTGATTTGCTCGTGGGTGTCGTAAAAGACGACTAAGAGCCCTAGATTGACCCGGACCAACTCCATCTGGTACCATTTGGGTCAACGATTACATTCCCAAGGAGGGTTGACGTCAGGCAGGCGGCCGGTCATAAAAGTCATTGCCGATGTCAAAACAGATGACATATTGCGTCGACCCCAAGTAATTGGGATAAGAGCAAGATGATGATGATGAGGACAGGATAATTAACAATAATTTAAATACAAAATTCATAGCGGACGGAATTGTCAGCACAGCTAATTAAGATATAATATTATTGAGATCATATTTATCTAAGAAATTATTCAGATTCTATATACAGAGGACAATTTAAACTAATTCCGTTCTAAAATGAAAATCAACAGCCGCTGGACAGGGAACTGAAGTTATATAAACACCATCCCAATGCCCAAGAAAGGAAAAAGGACTCGCAGCAATTAGTAAGACTCCACATTGACTTAATATAAATCCTGAACGAAATATATTCAAAACATAACCCATCATCAAAAAAATACGATCTATGTGTTTCTGTGATTCTGTGAGTGTTGTGATCTGTGTGTGTGATCTATGTATTTTAATCTAGTCGCGATTTGATGATGGAAGCTATCGAAATGTAAAGCGCTAGGGAGCCATTTCGCTCAGAGAGCCTCTGCCGCCCCCTGCCCGCGTAACCATCACCCGCCAGTAGAGTACTAGAGTCCTAACACCGTCCGTTATCTGCCACAATATAAATTATAATAATGTTAAAAAGTACAAATAATAAATATTAAAATAATATTTAACTATTTTTTGACAACCCTGGTAAATAAATACTCTTTGTAAGAATAGCACATATGCACTGTTAATACTTAGATGCTTCCGCGCGTATGGTTCTTTGCACCGCGTTTTATTATATGAAGCCAACATTCTCTTTAATATTCTCCTTTGCGCCTCCATACAAAATCACAAGACCATTGATATTTATCCCAGGAGCATTTTACAGCTTATAACAGACGTATTATAAATACATATTATATGTAATGTATGTATGCGACTCTCGGGAATATGTTTTGGCAAACAGTAAGAGTGTGTACTCTTTGTTCAGAATATTGAGACTGAATAGAACTTTATTTCAAGTCGAAAAGGTACATATTGAAATACGTATTGAAAAGCAGCCGTGTTTCATATTTTATCTAAGGAAATTGCTATAATTTTCTTTTGTTTCGACTGCTGTTGATTGGAGTATTATTTTGTTTCGTTTATTGCAAATAATTTCCAGCTTCGTATTTGGTTACTTCACGTTCAATATCATATATCATTCCTTTAATAGAAATTAAAACAACCACCGCTAGAAATTGGTATAAATATTTTTTTTTATTGCGGATGATGGCATTGACCATCAGGTGTTCTGCCTGCTCGCGGCAGGCAGAACACCTGATGGTCAATGTTACTGCCGCACATGGACCTTTAGAATACCAGGGACACAGCTAAGCCGTTGCCTACCATTTTTTTTCTCTTTTTATATTTTTTCCTTTTTTATTAAATTTTTTCCTTTTTATTTTCTTTTTTTTTATTTCAACACATACTTCTTATTTTTGATATACTTATTTTGATATATACCATGATGGCCTGTAGCGATTTTGTTTGTTAACTTTGCTTAATGATGTCTTACGTCATCCGCGGGTACGAAAGAGATATTTGCATTGTATATTTCATCCGTCACTAAACCGAATTATTCTTTTAATAGTTTCTAAATATATTTTGTTTCTTCATCACAGCTTACATAAGCTCTACTGTTGGGTTCGAGCCTTCTCTAGCTCTAGAATGTTGGCGATATTTATCTATTATGCCATACTGACCGTCAGACATGGTTAGTTTTGGGTTTTAATTCGGATTCTTCTTCTCTTGCATAGCTCTTATTTATATTTCATAGTGGAGTATTCGAAATATTTACCTAGAGAACAAGTTTGCATAAACGATTTTAAATCTATCATAAATGTGCGAAGTTGTTTGCATTTCTAGCAAATAGCAAACAAAAAGTAGTAATTATAATTGCGAGTGTCGACTTTTGTTATATGATTACTTTATTTTAATACTTAATACTAGTATATAATAGTTGAAAAACAGAAGAACTCATGTTAAACATCAGCAATATGCCTTTTATTAGCTCTTCTCTCATGATTTTCTGCTGGTCTTTGAAAATAGAATTTTCAAAGACCAGCCTTAATTTGCCGCCATGTAACGGCGGTCTCTTTACCCTGATATCATTCTTCCATCACTTTTGAAACTTGGTGGAAGCACTCTCCCTATTCCTCGCTATAACTTGCCAAATTTCCAAAAAATCTATCCAGTTATGAGAGAAATATTGCAGCTTTATGCTCATAGTCACTCTGTCTTCGGTATAAAGATACCGCTTGATAATGGAGCGTCTCCCTGATGTAGCTGAATGACAAACTATTAAATGAGTTGGCAACATACAAAGGCACCGCCAACAGCACTTCACACCGCCATCGTGACCACGGGCCTCAGGCGAAGAAAGGCCGCGATTGTCTTACGGAAACCGAACTGAGCGTCTGTCAAAACAAGATGAACATCGCGAAGATGCGGACAGTCAAAAGATTATACTAGTTTACCTAACTCATCCAGCAACATCATGGACCTGTAGAACCTTGCACACTCTGTAACCCTATGTATGTATACATCTTTCATACGTGATTTCTACGCGGACAAAGTTGCGGGTAGAATCTAGTATTATACATTGTATTTCAGTCATAACGACGTCGGAGGGACCACTTTAATGTCGTCGCTATATCCGGAGATCTCTATATCAGAAATCAGTTTTTATTTTACAGTAAATGTACACTTAGGAGCCATTTTCACAAGTTTAAGAAACATTGTTCACTCACTGGAAATAGATACGTAACTGATTCATAATTATAACTTCGCGCACATGCTAAGTAACGCTACACACAAACAAAGTATTTGACCATCTGCGAATGTAAACAAAGGATAACCCTACACATAAACAAAGCATTTGACCATCTGCGAATATAAACAAAGGATAAGAAAGCTTAATAGTCAAATCTTATGAATGAGACTTTGTGCCTTTTCCAACTCAGTCACAACATCCGCAAGGAATTTCTAGGAATCTGTCCCTAATAGTTCATAAAAACAAGTCGGTATACCCGAATTAGGCGTTATATCCGGAGTCGCTCTTACCGAATGAATTTCCTACGAAAGTATGCTTTAAATTCTAGAGACCCAAGTTCGACGTCGCTATAACCGAAAAGTCGTTACAACCGAGGTCGTTACTAATGAAATCCACTGTATATACTTATTTATTGCTAGAAATGTTTTATGTTAGAATAAACCGTTGGTTAAATATTGCTTTGCGTGTCTCGGATTAGTTAGTCGGAATATGGTGTGCTACTTGATTTACATTGCCCACCCCATAGTTAATCCACCCTGAACCTACATCACTTATTATTAAAGGCTTAAAGCAAAATTGAATGAATAAAAGTCTTAGTCCTCACTTATCAATGATATTTCTATGTAATAATTTTACTAATTGCCGCGTGGTGATAGAGTAAGAATACAATTCACCCCCTCTCTCTTGTCTGTGAGTGTCGTAAAAGATGACTAAGGGATGTAATATGTAGATAACATAAAACAACACGTCTGACCAGGGCGGTATAGTAGGTCAATTTTCTTTCCTTTGTGGAGGAAGACCGAGCCCAACTAAGATGATCATGATGAATTTTACTAAACTTTTTACTTTATTTATTTGACTTTTTAGATTACAAGGTTGCTTTATCTAAAAAGTGGATCTTAAACCATTGACTGGGGAGGTGCCGTCGTGGTCTAACAATAAATATTCCTAAGTTAATTTCTAAATCCATATAGAACGATTGTTTTTGCGATTCACGAACAGTGTGTAATTTTTATCGTGTAATTGTACATTTGCAACGTACGAGGAATTATTTTTTATTGCAGACTGTAATCTTTTAAAAAAAAAGGCTCAAGTAAATCATATTCAGGCTTAGAACAATTTACGAGTGATGATGATGACAATTTGTCCCATATGAGAAATGAATTCACGAGAATACAATAAAATATTGTTAAGTAAGAGAAGGACAACTCGAAATAAAACTCTATGAGAACCTGTCTGATCAGCGTGGTATATGTATATAGGTCAATTTTCCTTTTATTATGAGTGAGGGTCAACCCCCCACAGTAGGACGTGTATAAACTGAGATAGATGAATAGCAAGAGAACAATTGACCTGTTGGATGCAAGTGGCACGGGACCGTTCCGAGTGGCATTCTCGTGGGGAGGCCTATGTCCAGCAGTGGTCGCCTGTAGGCTGATGGATGGATGGCACTCGCCTACCTAGTTGTGAGGAGTAACTATAGATCATGATTAATATTAGGGATACAAACGGGCAATTTACTACATAGACAGCCGAACGACAACCAACCTGTGAGGTTGGTTGTCGTTGGTACCAAGTGATGTGGGTTCATCACCACACAGGAGAATTCTTTGCAAGATATGCAAATGATTATTCTGAGGCTGGTTGCAATTTATGTCCATTATTAGTATATTAATATTCTTGTGTGACGGAGTAAGAATAAAAAACACCCTTCCTTTTTTTGCTTGTTAGTTTTTTAGGGTGTCAGACTGTGCCCAGACCATAGGTAGGAAAAAATAAAGCATCCCGAACAACAGAATTGAATGCGCATAGTCCCATAACATGCCGTATTGTTGCCCTTTGGATTGATCATTAAACAAAACCTTGTCTTCGGTGGTGAATATCTTTTTTTTTTTTTTTATTTTTTTTTATTGCAAACGGTGGCAAACGAGCAAACAGTACACCTGGTGGTAAGTGTTGCTGCCGCTCATGGACCTTTACAAGGCCGTTGCCTACCGCGAAGAAAGCGAAGGGAGTGTGAATGCGTGCATTGAGGCTCGGTGATACCAAGGGCACCACCAAAACCCTTCACACGCAATCACCCTCAGAAAGTTGGGCTTCCGGCTCTCTCGCTCACCGAACGAAGCGCAGTAACAAATTGCTACTACTCAGACGTCGATTTTCTGCGAGAGCATGGTACTGCCCCGGACGGACCGGCCCGCGGCTGTAGACAGATAACTGTCGACAGTGTGGTCCTACCACTCCTAGAATATGTGAAAAATAAGAGTATGGGCCACGGTATTTTCCTTAGAAATGTATAACGTCAATTTCGATTGCCAACTAGCCTGTCAATCCTGGCGATTATGGTATTATCCTACCCAAGTCTTTGTCTATCATTGGACTTAAATAAGATATAGATGGTAATAAACATCATATATGTTTAATAATTAAAACTGAATCAATATTATTTGTTTCAAAGTAAGTTCTTCACTCTGTAAATGACTTCATTAGCTAAATATATAAAATAACTGCGCAAAAACATACAATTTACAGACGTTGATACACTTATCACGACATATTCGCAGCGACAAAACAAACACAAATTAGCATTGTCATACGAAATGTAAATAAATTGAAACACACACTGCAGATTTTGACACTTTATTGAATGAAATCTGACGAATTTTTGTACATGTATACAAAAATGCCGAAATAACGATAATATTTTAAATTTTGTGAAGGGAAGTTATGCCTGTTATTTACGTAATTTCGTTTACAGATATCAACCTCAATGGTGAAATGTTCGAAAAATTTATGGGTTGTTCGTTATAATAACAATACTTTGCAGCGTTGGAAAATAACAGTCTTTGCCCAATGTATGTTATGTTACCAGCGATGACAGAAAGGGGGTCTCTACACATTGGCGTGATAACCAATATCCTTTGCTTAGTATTTCTCTATGACATAAAATCCGGAATGCAAAACTTCTTAGAAGAACAGGCGTCTACGATATGCCTTCAAGGGTAAACACGTTAATTGACAATGGGCAAGCCACATCATTCAACGTATCGACGGTCAATAAAAAGAATGATTCTCAACTACCTGCCATAGATGAAGGCCAAGTAGTATAAGATGTCTTACTATAACTATCTCTGAAATGATGCCCTAACTATACCCTCACTAAAGCTAGCAAAAAACCATTTCAAGATGGCACAGGAATCTTAAATTAAAAAAGCAATTTTTGCGGCTTTTATCGCGTTTATATTTTGACTTTTAATTTCCCAGCATCTCGAACACTTATCAGGGTACATGGTCATGCGCCTGATCTGATGCCACCGCAGCCGCAGCCATAGCAGAGGTTGCGGGTGACCGGACCGGGGATTTAGTCCGGCACTCGCGGAGAGGCTATACTCGTGAGGGTACTCCCTCGGGGTATTCCGTCGGGTCGACCACTGAAGTCAAGGAATTCTGCACCGGTGGTAGGCCTAACGACAAAGGCGACGTGCTATATGAGTGGGTTACAGGGCCGCGCGCCACCCCTCTGTCGCCCCGGATGGAGCCAGGCGACGGGTGCGCTGACCGTAGGTAGCCCAATCTTACAAAAAAAAAGGATAAATGGTCACGAGAAGAGTGTACGAGGAGGTCTAGTGTGTAATGGTCACGTAACCAACAGATCATTATGCCACAGGAGTATTCGATATAGTATACTCGTAGAGAGGTCTATGTCAAAATATCTTCGCCCTTATTACCACTGCTAGCAATACTTTTTTGACGATATATACTTTCTAATGTGGTAGGACCACACTGTTGATAGTCATTAGTGTTGCCCAAATGCAAGACCAAGACGAGACTTGGACCGGTCTTGGTCTTGCAACATCACACCTGGTCTCGTCTTGGTCTTGCGCACCCGGGTCTTGGTCTTGGTCTTGCGCACCCGAGTCTTGGTATTGCAGCAAGAGTCTCGCAAAGTTTTGCAGTTAGAATAACGTAACAGTAATTTATCATGGCAATGAAAAATCCAACTAAATTAATCAAATATCCTATCCTATCTATCCATCTGCTAGCCTATAGTTCACTATTGAATACAATACTTACCACTGGAGAAAATTACTCTTCTATTCCCCTGGTGTTCCATTAGACAGCGTTACTACTCTTATGACAGGACTTTCGACCCTATTTTCTTAAGACGTCACCACACGAGGCAGTTGATACAATAAATTTTATGTCATTTTATAATCAATGCGATATTTTACAATTAATGCGATTGTTTATATTCCCCTTCAAGTTAAGTGGTATGTATCTATTGCATTTCCAGTTTAGTTACTGATACTCTGGATACTTGAAAAAACCTGTTGCTCTATTGCCTATATAAATACTTTGGCCGCTGGATCCATGTAGCTCTTAATATACTATTTATTCAAGAACATATAAAACTGATTTAAAATTTTATGGTTTTAATACTTGTAAAATGTATGATATTCGTCGTCATCGTCACAGCTCATAAGTGCCACTGCTGGGCTTAAGCTTCCTTCCAGTAAGAGGAAAATTGATCTACTATACCACGCTGGTCAGACATGTTGGTACAGGGTTTTCTTTCTAGTTTCACTTCTCTTGCACATATGTTATATACACAGGGTGTATCAGGTTATGGGACAACTGTTCATGTGTGTTGTAGTTCAACAGTCATAGATCATAATTAGAATGTATATTACACAAAAACAATATAACGTAAAAGTTATAGTGATTACAAAAATGTGTGTCTAAGAGTTTATGCCTTAAATTTTATGCATTATGTAGGTATGTACAGACAGGATATATGTAAGCATGTAAAATTTCGACAGTATAAATAGGTATTAGATTTGCGCGAACCTTTCAATGGTTACGTAGGTACAAAGGCGACTCATCAACGGTCATCGGCCGATCAGCTGATTTATGTTAAAGTGAAGTTTGTCTTGCTTATGCAAACGTAATCATTGATTTATTCAAATTCTAATGAACATTTAACAAAATACGAATATGTTGTAGATTAAGTATCATTCCTTTATACATTTTAATCAATTTACACGAAAAAACGATGACAAAATTGAGAACTTACATGTCTCTCAATTCATTAACGAATCGATATTTTTATTTCAATTTTATTTCATGGGTTCCTAACACCATTGCCCGATCCGATTTGATACGACATCCACGGGTAAGAGAGTGGTGAATTATATTCGTACTCTGTCTTTTTTTTTGTGTGTGTGTAGCTGTTGGTCGCAGATGACCTTGACAGCTTAACGCGGTCAATGGGTGAGCGCTGATGGCTCTCAACCCGGTAAGTAAGTTAAGCGAACATCGCCCGAGGGCTCCCCCCTGTGGGGAACGGACCTCGGCTCGGGGCGTCACTGAGAGCAAAGTGGGCGTGGCCAAGTTTAGGTTAATGACTTTTACGCGGCGCGGTTTTCGACCTCGACGGCGAGGCCGATACCGCGGAGTTTTATCTGTTATCGCTGCGCGAGCTGTGTAGGTCCTTTCTTGGGCGATCATAATAGCGTCATCTTCTTCTTCAAGAAGATGACGAGGACGTCGGACCGCGGATATTTTTGAGGGGACGTAGTTTACCGCCCCAACCACTAGTGGATTGGGGTGAGTCGTGGCAGAGGCAAAATAGCGCTGGGAGCAACGCTTCATGTACTGCCTGATGGTGATCATACTCTGTCCCTACATGGACATTTATATAGATTAATTGTAGGCATATTTCTATGTCCAACAGTGAACGTCGTTGGGCTAATGAATAAACGGATATATAAATATGTATAATGGGCAAGAGCACTCTCGTGATTACGGTATTTTTGTCCTTAAGCCTTTCCGAAGAGTAATTCTGAAAAGCCAACACCAATAGATGGATATCTCAAGTCTGATTTGACTGGCCGTGTAGTAACGGAGTAAGAATATAATTCATCACCCCCTATTTTACCCGTGACTGCGAACCCACGACTAAGGGCTATAATATATAACATCGGTGCAAGAGAAGGAAAACTTGACATGTATGACCTGTAACAACACGGCCGATCACCGTGGCGATTCCCCTCCGGCCACGGCCGATTCTCCTCCTGTTATGTAGAAGACACGAGCTCAACCGTATATAAGCTGAAATGGTGATTTGAATTAAATGCAAGACCGCGAGACTCTTGCAGGCCCAGTCTTGGTCTTGCTCAAGTCTTGCAGGGCCAGTCTTGGTCTTGGTCTTGCAAAAATTAAGCGGTCTTGGTCTTGGTCTCGGTCTCGCATTTCTCGCAAGACCAAGACCAAGACCGCAAGACCAAGACTTTTTTGGGCAACACTAATAGTCATCTGTCTGCAGCCGCGGTCTAGTACCACACTTGCAGAAAATCGACATTTGATTAGTAGCAATTTGTTATTGCACTTTATTCGGTGAATGAGAGAGCAGGGTACTCAATTTTCCGAGGGTGTTGCGTGTGGTGGGTTATGGCATTACACTCCCTTCACTTTATTCACGGTAAGCAGTAGCCTAGGAAAGATCTATGAGCGGCTATATTACTTACCATCAGGTGAGCTGTTTGCTCGTTTGCACCAACAGCGATAATAAAATATAATAATATACACTCATACTCACATTCATTATCAATTAAGATCTAAAGTACCTACATTTTTAACTTATTACTTACACAAGTCTTACAGATATATACAAATTGTGTTACATATGAAAGCTTTTAAAGTTTTTGATTAAGAACTGGAATTACCAAATCGAATAATACAATTTGAGCTGCAATCTTAAACATTCAAGGCAAAATGTAAACTTTACCTCCATTCACGAGAGTGAGACAGTTGGATAAATCAAAGTAATGTAGTGAAAAAGCCACGATCCTTTCATAGCTTCGGTGAAATTTTCAAATTTGTCTTCGTAATCGTGCTCGCTGAACTAAGACGAACATTGCCGAGAATGGGTCGATATAAGTTTTATCCCAATTGTGATACTGATAACTCGTTAGCAGTTTTTCTAATTCAGATACAAGATAAAAATAAAAACTAAAACCTAACTAAAAATGTGTACCTAAATACTAATAAAATTATATATATTTTTGAAATGTACAAGTAACGGCCTTTCTAATGATACGAAACACGACATATTTATCGCAAATTTATTTTTTAACACAGTACATTAAGACCTCTAGAGGGCACCATATTAGATTCAATGACACATCATATAGCCTATAACCAGCGGACGATCAAGACGCTTCTAACGTTACCTCATTTGTCTGGTTCCAATAAATAGTTGAGGAGCTGTAAGGGAACAGATGAACATACATATATACATAACCTGTCAAAATCATAACCCTCCATAGTCGGGTAAAAAAGGCACTCATTTCAATTTGAGCTTATTTATAGAACGACTAGCAACCCGCCCTCGCTTCGCTTCGCTTCGGTTATAGGTTGTAATCGTTTTACCCGCGTAGTTCCCGTCCCCGTGGGAATACCGGAATAAAATATAGCCTAGTTTACGCCCTGATATTATAGCTTCCCATTGGTGAAAAAATTTTTGAAATCGGTCCAGCCGTTTTGAAGATTACCCGGAACAAACAGACAGACAGACAAAAATTTTTTAATTGCTATTTTAGGCATAGGTGTCGTGCAAATAACCGTGTGAGCATAAAAAAGCCTATTATTTTGACATTACAAACGCCAATTTTATTTATTGGTATAGAAGATATCGATATGTAGAAATCTTTATTAAAATTAGCTTCTACATGAGCAGTTCGTAACTGGGGTGTTAGATGTCGAACCTCGGACCACCGAATATTGATAAATATACCTCATCGCTCGCATCTATCGTCATTTATTTTTATATATTTGAAAGGCATTTATAATCTAATCTAAGATTTTTCTAGTTAAATAGGTACCTATTTTACGTACCTATCTATATATATAATTATCTATGTATGATGTTGTGTATAGGGATGTTATGGATATGATATTTCGGTTCCGGATACAGATATAGGAATATAATTATATCGGTTACGGTTACGGATATGTAATTATTTCGGATTATCCGTTAGTTTCAGATAGTTTCGGTTACGGATATTAGATTGAAGTAAAATATAAACACAATTACTAGGCAATAATTTGGTTTTATTTAGTTTAACTAACAAATCATAAACAAACTACAAAATAGGTATGACCATATCGGTACGAGATACGACGTATATCAGCTGAGATGATGAGTTGTGTACATAAAAACATTGGCTCTCGCAAATGTTTACTCGTATAACATTATATACAATAACTTAATATGAAATCAAAATTATATATAATCCTAATGATTATATATAATTTTTGGATCAGGATAAAAATATTGAACCGTATTCAAATCCCGCTTAAAACTACTTGCCGATCCCTAACTCGAGATAATAACCGTTTAGTGGTTTCCAGTGATTGTAATTTTGTCCTGCGAGACAGGTTAAATATGACCTTGACACTAGTTGTATTTACCCGTCATGTTTCAAAATTAGCTGCCTTCAGTTAGTATTAATTTGCACGGTAACCTGCACCTTAATGATTTTTTTTATAAAACTCCTAGTTATTATCATCATCATCACGGCTCATATACATCCTGAGCTCGAGCCTCATCCACAATGCAAGGCAAATTGACCTACTATACCACACTGGTCGGATCGGTGTCGGGGATCGAATGTCAATAGACGACCTCTCTGGCACCCAGTAAAAGCGCGGAAGTGACGGCTGTGGTTTTAGTGAGTATTCCAGCAGCATAGGCGAGTCCCACACTCCCTCCCCCTCGACTATCACCGGCAGGGGATAGTGCGTAAATTGCAATTCCACAGCGACAACAAAAAAAAATATGTTGGTATAGGGTTTTATTTCGAATTTTTTCTATAGATGTTATCCGCAATGATCCCTTAGTCGTCATTTATGACAGCCACGGACAACAAGGAGGGTAGTGAATTGTATTCTTACTCTTTCACCACATGAAAATTGCTAGTACAGTAATACCCCGCTTTACGCGACCCCGTTATGCGCGGTTTCGCTTTTACGCGAATTTCAAATTTCGCCTTAAAATGTCTGGAATTACGCGAATTCAGTCCATGACTGCGTTATGAACACACATATTCATAGATAAGCATGAATATCTATGTATTTAACGTAGTCATCATCGTGTTTTGACCGTGTGTCAAACAAAAACAGCGTTGGGTGTTATGTACGTAGTTTACAAGAACATAAAAGAAACGCTACCCAAAAGACAATAAGTAGATGTATTTTTCCATAAAAAACATGTAATACTGCATAAAGTGTTTCTAGAATGAAAGTGATTGATTCAAATGATTTGTTTTTTTTTTTGTATTGAATCATAAACCCCGATAAACGCGAATTTTATTTAACGCGATTTTTTACGGAACGTATCCCTCGCGTAAAGCGGGGTATTACTGTATTATGTCAAAATCTTTTAGACGTAGCAACTATGGTGTACGGTCATTGAAAGTGCCTTTAATACAAATCTGCTATAGTCACTCGGCTATTGTCACTCTAAATTAGGTTGCTTGTTATTTATCAACATTTAGTTGGAAAACGGTTACCGCTAAAAGGTATTGAAGTATACGACAACAAACTAATAACGAAGTACTAAAATCTATTCAGAAACTTATCTAATTAGAACAGACTTGAGTGGTATTCTAGAGCAAGTTTGTTTTACATTTAACAAGTAATCATTAGGTACACACGAAGCTACAGTTATATTCAATAGGCTGGGGTATAAAGGCGTCCGGCCCGAAATCTTGCGACGTGATAAGAACCACAATGGGTGTGACGCCACCCTGTCTGCCTTTGAGATAGGCACAGCTTGCAAGATAATTGTATTTAGAGAATAAGATGTATGATACAATGTTTCGTGTGGAATGTAATCTTTATACATATATTATTTTACAATGATGTTTATTTTTGTTTGTACTTCAAATCTTCTGTAATATCAGAGCTTGTGAGAAGACTTTGGAGATAACGTTTATCACTTATGTCGAAAAATAAAGAAAGTATTCATAAATTTGTTTATTTTTATAAAAACAAATAATATACAAGGCTTAGGAACGTGCCGACCACGGAGGACAAGGAAATCGGTACCGGTAGTCGGCCCAACGATGAAAGCGACGTGCAACGGTGGGTTATGGGGCCGCGCGCCGCCCCTCTGTCGCCTCGGACGGAGCCGGGCGCGCTGACCGTAACCCACCCCAAAAAAAAAAGAAGGGTTAGGAACGCGAACAACACGGCAATAATGCTCGAAATAAAATTAGTATGCTAACTCGTAGCAATGCGTCATACTATGACACATGGTAGCCGACCTACTGGCTAATTTCCCTCGACTCACTATGAAGAATAAAGAAAAAGATATATTTTGAAGAAAATTTATTTTATAGCTCCTGTCGAATTAAAACATAAAAAGCACCGATTACTGATAACCTAGCTATTTTTATTCAAATACCATCGTCGCCTTGTGGGATCAGTTAAAACCTCAGGCAAGTTGTTTGTAATCATAATGCTTATATAATATATAATATCTTTTTTTTTTTATTGCAAATGGTGGCAAACAAGCAAACAGTACACCTGGTAGTAAATGTTACTGCCGCTCATGGACCTTTACAGGGTCGCTGCCTACCGCGAAGAAAGTGAAGGGAGTGTGAATGCGTGCATTAAGGCTCGGTGATACCAAGGGCACCACCAAAACACAAACACCCTCAGAAAGTTGGGCTTCCGGCTCTCTCGCTCACCGAACGAAGCGCAGTAACAAATTGCTACTACTCAGACGTCGATTTTCTGCGAGAGTGTGGTACTACCCCGGACGGACCGGCCTGCGGCTGTAGACAGATAACTGTCGACAGTGTGGTCTTGGCAGTAAGTAACATGAATGCTGAAATTGGCGTATTGTAGGTAGTGCTTCTATCGAAGTTTCTTCTTTCATGAAGCATACGTTGCCGCATAATTAAGGGTAGTGAACTAACACTCGATCCGTAACTAGGAGCCGTAGCCTGCCAAAAAAGCCTGGTGTTTATTGTGCAATTTTGTGTCATTTTACAAGATCTAAGTTCAATCTGACCTATGAAATTATAAAACTGTTCATGTAATAAACATATCTGATATAAGGAAGAAGAAGGCATATATAACTTCACTTTAATGTTACTTTATGCATATTTTAAGTAATAAAAACCAAAAAAAATATTAAACAAATTACTTCCAGTTCTGCCGCATGTCGTAAAGTCAGAGGCAAAGCTTTCAAAGGCCCAGATTAAAGTGCTCAAAGGTGTTATGAAAGGCGCGCTACCTTGCCGAGTAAATATGAAAACAATTTTCTTTGAGCATCACATAAAGTTCTCTCAAATAAAATTATATGTGTTCTAGCTATGCCCGTGGTTTCACGACAGGCGTTGAATTTTCTATTGAACGTTCTCTGCGAAAGCCAGTATGTCAGCTTCCTCTGGAGTATTCAATAACAATTATTTTATGTGTTAATTTCAATGTACAAGGCAATGAGCGCACAGATTGCGTAGTGTTTAAGATCCTAATGTGCCAGAATCAGGGGTTCGAATCCCACGCTGAACAACACTTTGTGATTCACATATTATTATTCTAAGTCTGGCTGTAATTTGCGTTCGTGAGTTATGTATATGTTTGTAAAGCCTCCCGCCATACAAGGATTATTTCCCTAGTGCAGCGTGTTGTCTTTCCCTAAGAAAAATAAATTAATGGCTTTTAATTTCATTTCGCTCATATTCTTTAAATAGTTATATGTAGACTTTCTTGATATAGGTTTGTAATACAAAAGGAGAACGGATAGTTTCTGAAATTAGCCCGTCCGAATAAACAAATTACATCACACTACAGCTCGCATAAGTCCCACTGCTCGATAGTCAGACGTGTTGGTAAGGGGGTACTATTTTTTTCGCGCGACGGCGACCGATGTCCCGGGACAGGGACGTCGAGAGGAAAGGGTACCCCCTCCAGGTATTCGGTCGGGTCCATCACTGAAGATAAGGAACTCGGCTCCGGTGGTCGACCCAACGACGAAGGTGACGTGCTATGGGTGGGTTACGGGGCTGCGCGCCGCCCCTCTGTCGCCGCGGACGGAACCGGGTGGCGCTAACCGCAGCCCACCCCAAAAAAAAGGGGACTATTATTTATAATTTTTCATCTTATGCATAGATATTATATGCATATGTCCCTTAGTTGTCAAGACAGGGCGAGATAAGGGGGTGGTGAATTGTATTGTAATTATAATCTTAGTCCGTCACAACACGAAAAATAAAAAAAATATAATAAATAAACAAATAAATTCTTTTAATTCTTAAATTTGCTTTAATTTATGTGGTAGCTTAAAGTGAAAAAACATTCAATCAATTCAAGTCGATGCGTATAGGTCAGAATAACTCGTACAAGCTGACAAAATGTTCAGATTTATAGATCAGATATAAAATACTGTAAATTTAATATAACGGTGTTTTATAATAAGTATCATTATATACATCGTCCAATCATTGAACATGAGCTTGCGCGATAATGGGACAGAAATTGCCTTACTATACCAGGGATTGATATAGGATTTATATTTCGAGCTTTACTCGATTCTAATTTTGCGGCGATGACCCATTGGAAATTTAGTACATAAACTTATTATTCTTGTTTAAAAGAAAAGCGATGTATCTACATAAGCGGTGAAGAGATTAAGTTTAAAACTAATAAAACATTATTTGGAGGTACAGAAACATATCTGTATATGTATTTGGTTTCAAATTGTAGCTAGTAATAGACCTAAATGTACTCTCTACCCAATCTATTTCTAGTTTAATAGCAATTTTTCCTTAGGCACAGAGGACAAGTGGTCGACATTAGGCACGTCGGAAAGCCAATCGTGACTGGCAGTAATGTGTAAGATTGTTGACTCAAAGACGCCGCAATTTTTCGCCTCGCCCGGGAAAACGAAAATTCTTTAATATTTCTTGGGACAACTTATATTTTAGCTACCTACGCATTTGCTAACAAATAACAAATCACAATATTTCTCCTAGAAAAGCTAAATTACCTTAAGTATAAATTTAGGTGTATATTTTGAATACAATTTTATCATCATTATCACAGCCCATACACGTCCTACTGCTGGGTTCGAACCTGGAAGACCCACAATGGGAGTGAAAATGATCTTCTATACTACGCTGGTCAGATGGGTTGGTGTAAAGTTTTATTAAGAGTTCTCCTTCTCTTAAATACAATATAAAAGGGGTAAAATGATTGCTGCGTAATTATTGGTTTGATATTTTTTTTTGCTAGCTCATGGTCTGATTGCAAGCTGATTGACAAATCTGTTTCATAACAGGGTACCATGTTGATCCGTCACATCGCGCACATTTTGTCCGCCTTTTAAAAGGATTCTTGAAATTATGTAAACGGGCTCTCCTAGCGCCTTACACCCTTGGATATACAGATATCCAAGTAGCTCTGAGCGACGTACCGGCACATTTGTGGATCGCCCTAAACTGCGCTGTCCGATACCTAGAACCTCATCACTCAAGAACTACACATAAGGCACTAAAATACATTTTAATAATGGTTTTTGATACATTATATCGGTTATGACATATACCTATAACATATAATATTAAGCATCTGCATTGCTTGGGTTTGTGAGGTTATTTATACCACCAATAATTATTTTTACCCCATTTAAACCCTTAATGATTATTTATTTTCTTAGAAACCTTCACGGGCGTGCGTATAATAATTGTATAAAGTTTCAACTCATTCGGGTGAATGATGCGTGAAGGTATTTTATAGCGAGGTGCACAAACTTCCATTGTATATTCAAGACTAGTCCGGCGCGGCTACCAGGTTTACTTAGAAAAAACAGTTGGACGAGGATTGTTCCGCATCGTTTCATCCCTCGGGATGTTTTTTTGTTTCACAGTAATTTCCGTGTAGGCGCAGTTTTTAATAACGAATATCCAGATTATGTGTATAATTTATTATGCGAATATTAATGATATTATTATTTGAATAATTAATTAAGAGAAAATTAAGATAAAAACGAATGATGAAAATTATTTAATTGCTTTTTTTTAAATTGTGTTTATTTCCGTAAGTAATAATAATAATTAACTATGTTACCTACTCACAATTTATCATGTAATTTTAAATCCAAAATAATCGGAGACCCTTAAGTCCCATGGTTCTGTCTTTTTTGGCGGTAGGTGTCGTAAAAGACGACGAAGGGATTAATTATAACATGCATACAAATTACAATATCTTTGTGAGAGAAGGAAAACTCAAAATGAAACCTCCTGTCATTGTGGAGAAGGCTCGAACCTAGCAGTGGGACGTATATGAGCTGTGATGACAATGAATTACCAATTTGAATTGTATTATCAGTTTTTTTTTATTTTGCCAGGTTATAAGTCCTCACACACCTCGCTCATACCGTTCGTAGGGACGGTAGATAATCGTGCAACCCCATTACCTGCGGTATTATCTCCCCATTGTTATTTGGGCTGATCACAGGCCTGATACCTTGAGGTCTTCGGTGATAAGTACCTTTCATTCTTGAATAATTATTTTTCCAGATGGAAAGAAATATTTGATAAGAAAATTTCTGAAGTATACCTACACAATATGAAACCAGTTTTACGGATGTTATCGGTACATTGGTTCACCCGTGAACATAAACGTTGAAAAGCGTTCGAGTCGTTGGGTAATTAAAAACAAACTGAATAAAATCCATAAAAATATAAAAAGAATGTCAAAACCCTAAATCAGGGGAGCGAAGTCGCGGACCTTAGCTATGTCTTTAATTAAGTTAAGCTAATCTTTAATTTAATTAAGTAAGTTGGATTAGTATTAATAGTTAGATTAGTACCGCAGATACTTTTTGGCAAGCCATAGGTATATCCCATTCTTAGATACAAATCTATTCCAACAGTGAAAACACAAACAGCCCGCTGGTAAGGCGCGTTTACATAGAATTGTTATCATCATCATTGATCACCATTTCAGGTCATACCTATACGTCCCACTGTTGGGCTAGAGCGTCCTCCACAACCGGAAGGAAATTGACCGCCACAGCTACCGTACCACGCTAGTCAGACGTGTTTTCCTTTTCTTGCATAGATGCTATAGGCTATAAACTTTACTCCTTTAGTCATATTTTAGACCAAGATTGAGTGAATTGTATTTTCCTCAGTCACCACACGAAAAATTGCTATAGAAGATTTTATCTGATTCCATCTTTTAACAGCCTTTTACGATCCGCCGATCAACGTAAAAAGTGGTGGTATATCTACAATTCTTTCTCGTATATAATTCTTTAGTTTTATAATAGTACTTAATTCTAAAGAATAAAGATATTAAATATATTTCGTATAAGCCGTTACTGGAAGTCTGATGTTCGGCACGATTCAAGGGATAATGTATTCTTTGCTGTGACACTCCCGAGCCCGAACAACTCGCAATTTCTCGCAGAGTAAAACTCGATAACTCTATTCGTGTTCCTGTTTTAGGGCAATATCTATGACTGATGTAGATTTTATACATTACCATTGGCAAGTGTTTATTGTTTTTCCGTTTTGTTTGAATGTCGCTTTATTTTCTATTAGGTGGCATAGAATCGGAGAGATTTATAGGGGATAATTGTAGATTTCTAAGTTAGAAAACGAAATGTTACAGTTTGTGTGTATTCTACGTTAGTAAGGCAGCAGAATATGTGTTCTTTTTCGTTTGTTTCTTTATACATGCTAACTTTAGCTACAATAAGTCTGATTTGAAAATATTATGTCGGTTTATCGATAAAGATTAGGATCATATTTTCGACAGTCGTTTGTCTAAAACCGCGGGCCGGACCGACCGAGGTAATAGCACACTCTTGCAGAAACTTGACGTCTGAGTAACGAGACAGGCGGAAGCCCAACTATCTGATAGTGACAGTTTGCGTGTAGTGGGTTTTGGTAATATTTTTAGTATCACAGAATCTTCTTGAACGAATTCACACTCCCTTCACTTTCTTCACTGTAGGCAGCGGCCTAAAAGTCCACAAGCGGCAGTATCAGTCACCATCAAGTGTGCTATTTGGCAGTTTGCCTTTGTTTGGTTGGTGGCAAACCCACCTGATGGTAACATTGTCGCTCCTGGATTTGTGCGAGACCACCACCTACCGTGAATAAAACGAAGAGAGTGTGAATGTGTGCAATAACTGCACTGAACCAGTGATACTAAAGGCATCAACAAAACTCACCATACGCAAACACCCTCAGAAAGTTGGACTGCCGTCTCTCACTTATCGAACGAAGTAACAGTAACTAATTGCTACTATTCGGACGTCAACTTTCTGCGACATTGTGGTACTACCCCGGAGGGATCGGTCCGCGGCCGTAGACAGAAGACTATCGACAGAATGATCCTATCACATATGAACTAATATCAGGTTGACCGAGCTTCGCTCGGAATATTTTTGTAGAATTTATTTAGATATATATTAATAAAAAATAAAAATTATATAAAAAAATTACAAAAAGAGAATAATAATAACACCGAGATTCGAACCGACGCTGTTTGGATGCTACAAAACTCAAAATTAAAACCGGCCGTCTCCCAACTGAGCTGCCGTATCTCTTGACATTTACAACGAAATTTGAATTAATATTCTTTTAAAATTTAATGTCATTTATTTTAATGCTAAAAACACCGACAAAAGAACATTTTCTATAAATAAAACCTAGCTAGATCGATTTTTTGGACCCGAATCCTCTAGTATGCCAAGTTTCAACAAAATCGTTGGAGCAGTTTCCGAGATCCTGAATATATATATATATATACAAGAATTGCTCGTTTAAAGATATAAGATAGAACAAGTTACGTATAAAAGTAAAAATAGTTATAAACATATAGCATAGATATAATTCTGTGTGGTGACGGAGTAAAAATACAATTCACCACCCCCTCTCTTGCCCGTGGATATTGTGAAAGACGACTAAGGGATATAATATGCATATAATATCTTTGCAAGAGAAGGAACACTCGAAACAAAACCCTATACCAATACGTCTGACCATTATGGTATAATAGGTCAATGTCCTTCCCACAATGGCGGAGGCCCGAGCCCAACAGTGGGATGTTTATGGGCTGAGACGATGAGATCAGCAACATTTCTATTTAGTTTAAATTATACAATCAATTAAAAAACACAATTTATAACTATTAATTTATCAATAATTATTTTTGAAAAGCCAGCTTCCCTTTATCTCATTAACCCTTCTTTGCATGATTTTTTCTATTTTTTTAAAATAAATCAGGGTGATGTAATTAATGCTCTAGATTAAAGGAAAAATATTTAAAAAAATCCTAGTGTAAATAAAAATATGTATTATGTAAAAAACAATATGATGGAAATTTACATCATCATGCATTGTCACATATTTAGCTCAGTCCTAAATTAAAAAAAAATATTGTTTCCTCAATCTTCTTTATTCTTTATGATAATTTAAAAAACAATTATTATTTTTATTTAAGCACAAATTGACGCCACATTTATTACACGAAATTGTGGAATAGCCTTTACATTTGGGAAATTTGCACCGGAGTGACCCACCTACTTTTGGCCAATGTTCAGCACCATCTTTTCTTATGTCTTTTGGAGGTGGTGGAGCTGGAGAACCTTTTCTTTTTTTTGATTGTAATTCTTCTTCTAGTGCACTGGTACTAGGACGCCCTCTTTTAGCTTCTTTAGTGGTTCCTCTGTTGCATAGCACAAAGGCCAATTCATTTCTGAATTGGCTCATTGTAAGCAGACTCTTTTTGGGTTCACCTCTTTCTTGAGCATTTTTTTTATGAACAATCCAAGAGTTTATAATAGCTAGATCAAATAGATGAAAAAAAATACGCAAATACCACTTTTTAGACCTCATTTTTATATGATTTCTGCCCAAAAAGCTATCCATGAGATCTACTCCTCCCATATGTTTATTGTACTCTTGGACAATAAACGGGCAAGTAATATCAATTTTTCCTTTTGTTATCCTGTCAAATCTATTGACTTTAGTTAAAGGCAATGCTCCAGAATAAGAAGATAACAGGGTTACTATCTTATTATCTTTCCAAGCCACACAACTCAAATCTATACCATCATGCACAGACACTCTTTCCTCAAAACTACCTCTTGGCACAGATTTTTTCATGAAATGTTTCTTCTCTGGAAGTTTATTATTTGGTATCCTGTTTTGTTGCACAGTTCCCACTGTGTGAATTCCTGATTTAGCTAAAAAAACTACCAATGGCAAAGAGGTATAAAAATTATCGAAGTATACAATGTGGTTTTGCTTTCTTGGCACTACTCGAAGCAAACGAACTACAACATTTCCTGTTGCACCAAGATCTGGTTCATCTGGGAGTTTCTCTGTATTCTCTTGTCCAGAATATACCTCAAACTTGTGGGCATATCCCATCAAATCACAGAGAACATATAATTTGAAGCCCCATTTATGGGGCTTCTTAGGCAGATACTGTTTTAAAAAATGCCCTATTTTGGTAGAACACATCTGTTCATCCACAGAAAGTCTTTGATTCATTGGTACTGTGGCAAACCTCTCATTGAGATGCTTGATAACAGGGCGGATTTTATAAAGCCTGTCATGATCTGGATGACCTATAGGTTTGTGAAGATCATTGTTATTAAAATGTAATGATAACTTTAGTTTCTCAAACTTGTTCAGTGGCATTGTTGAAGAAATGGGCTCATATCCAAACTTTGGCGACCAGTATGATCTTGTGCTAGGAAATTTGACTACTGACATGTATAATAATATACCAAAGAACTTATACAAATCATATTCTGTAAATGTTATAGATGAACTGGGATTACTCTGTATTATATATAAATTTGTCTCCTCTACTAATGTTTTGATAAAATCTTCAGTGATAAAATGGTTAAAACATTGATATGGAGTTTCTAGGTGTGATAGACCACCTGAAGCAGTAGAACTCCCCAAGAAAGTAATTTTATCTGTGTCACACACCAGATTCCTTTTTTTCCAAATCAAACTTCTTTTGTCAAATGAAAAACTGGATGAAGACTGTAAATTGGATGAAGTTGATGGGTGAGAGGGTTCTTGATCTTCTGGTTCTATAAGAGGAGGATTAATGTCAGCAGTTTCATCCACATTATCATCATCATCATCATCATCATCATCGTTCTCCTCCTGCAACACTCTTATAACTTCATCAGCATCGCGGTTTTCATCATCGGAATCTTGGTCATCAAGGCCATCTTCTGAGAGCCAACCGTCTTGTAACTTACTAAGATAATCTTCAATATCTCTCTCATTCAAGTTTCCCTAAAAAACAACATAAAATAAACAGTTACAAAAAAATGTTTGCCATACATTACAAGTGAAGTTACTGCACAGTGATGTAAATTTCCATCACATAGTTTTGAGAAATTTATTCAAAGTGTTTTGATATAAATTGTACATAAAATAATAAAAACATGAAAACAAACCTTTTTTCCACTCATTTTCACTTTTATTGTATTTTATATCTCCGTTTATTTCCATAAAACAATTTAAAATCTCGCTCCTTTCTTCCAGTCACAACAAACAGCGGAATGACAAGTTCTAGGTCTGGTAATTCACAGTGACGTTTGCTATTTTTTGACAACTGCGTTTTGTTGTACGCAATAGTCGCTTAAAAAGTTGCCAGCAACAACAAATTTACAGTACAAGGGTTTTGAGTACCTTTTTTTGTTGACTAAATATTATGATTGAAATTTCCATCATCATGCAAAGAAGGGTTAATCACTTTTATATTCCGAGGTGAAACCGCTAAAAGTTTTAACAATGCTATAGGCATTAGCGATATATCAATGTCAAGGGAAGAGTCTGAATTGGACGCCAGCAAATTGGGATTAATAACGCTCTAAGAAAGAATTCGTCCACATTTTATCTCACTGATTAGGTGGTAAGACAAATCGAGTTGCGCTAAAACAAAGACAGATATTTCTACTTGTAAAAGTCATTTCTCTCCTCGCTGCGTTCAAAGTACTTAAAACAAGTAGACGATAATTTGTTTTGAAAACGTATTTTAGACTTTACAACTAATAAATTTAAATTTACTGAGATCATTATTCAAGAATCTCTTAGGTAATATTGTAACAACATCTAATAGATAAGATACTAATTTAACAAAGCATTATTTCTTTAACACAAAGCTTTATCTTATCGGCAATTCATTAGATCAGGTTGAGCTAGTAGCTTGATATTGAATTATACAGCGATGCTATCGTAATTGAATACTATTGAAAACTTATCATTGTTTTAAGGGGCTAAACGATATTTCTATGCGAGAGAAGGAAAATTCGAAATAAAATCCTATACCAACACGTCTGACCAGCGTGGTATAGTAGGTCAATTACCCTTCCATTATGGAGGAGGCCCAAGCCCAACAGTGGGACGTATATGGGCTGAGATGATGATGATGATGATGAAACGATATTTGAGCTATATTTATCTATAAAAATGTTACAACTGTTACAAGTAATGTTATGTTTCCCTTATTAGACTACAAGTCCATGGAAAAATTAACCTATGAAATGAACGAACGTGAATAACGCTTAGAAGGCTGTTACTAGGTATAAAATTGGAGTGTCTGTTTGTAATGTCAAAATAATAGGCTTGTTTCATGCTCACACAGTTATTTGCACGACACTTATGCCTAAAATAAAGTTTAAAAAAATTTTGTCTGTCTGTCTGTCTGTTTGTTCCGGGTAATCTTCAAAACGACTGGACCGATTTCAAAAATTTTTTCACCAATGGAAAGCTAGGGTTACGCCCTAGGCTATATTTAGGCTATATTTTATTCTGGTATTCCTACGGGAACGGGAACTACGCGGGTAAAACGACTAAAACCGAAGCGAAGCGAGGACAGGTTGCTAGTCATAAAATAACTCTGAGCGCTATGCCGTCATTTCTGAGCGGTACAGGTGAGTACGTGAGTAAACGGAATTTCTCAGGTACAAGTGAGGTATTACCACTAATTATTAATGTACGGATTTTTTTATAGCTTATAGTTGATTAAAAATAAATGTCGAAAAACCTAGTGCGGTACTAAAGTGGTGGTGTATTTTACAATGACTTATATCATATGGGTGTAGGGAAAGGATTGCGACCCTTGGCTTTCGACCCCTGCGCTGAAAATATGTACGGTGTTCATGGGTAAAGTATCTGTATATGTATACAAAAAGATTTACACAAATGACGTACAGTAATAAATGACTTATATTGCTTCTACAATTACCGGCGAATTAAAAAATTGCACTAACTGCCGGCACCACCACTTTAGTACGGCACTAGGTTTTTCGACATTTATTTTTAATCATCTATAAGCTATAAAAAAGCCGCACATTAATAATTAGTCGTAATGCCTCACTTTGTACCTGAGAAATTCCATTTACTCACGTACTCACCTGTACCGCTCTGAAATGACCGCATAGCGCTCAGAGTTATTTTATGATATACCTAGTAACAGCCTTCTAAGCGTTATTCACGTTGGTTCATTTCACAGGTTAATTTTTTCCACGGGCTTGTAGTCTATATATGGAGAAGGTAAATACTGGGACTTGTATGAGTTAAAGAAGAAGTAAAGATAGTTTGATAACATTGCGTATGATTTAAAAACAATCAACACAGTTTTAATGTTTTTAAGCTTGTGTACTTTTTAACATTCAATTATGTTAAGTTTTTTATTTTCTGCTTGTCAGTGTTAATATAATAAATAATCATCATATGCTAATCTATTTTGCGTGTGGTGACGGAGTAAGAATACAATTCAGCATTCCCATCTTATCCGTAGGTATCTTGAAAGACGACGAAGGGATATTTATATGCAGATAACATCTATGCAAGAGAAGCAACACTCGAAATAGGACCTTACTGACACACCTGACCAGCGTGGTATAATCGGTAAATTTCACCTCTATTGTGGAGGAGGCTCGAGCCAAGCAGTGGAACATATATGAGCCGAAATTAAATTAACGATATTGCCTATCAATGCCAATTAGGAGGACAACAGAGGAATTGCCACACTATGCCATAATCGTCTCGTTAGGAACGGGATTGACGATCAAGATGATTTTATAGTTTTCCAGGTAGTAGCTATTAAAAATTTTCGTGGAGTCGAATACAATTCACCAGCTCATTTCTTGCTCGTGGGTGTCTTGAAAAACGATTAAGGGATATCATATGTAGATACCAGTACTGAAAGAGAAGAGAAACTCCATATAAAACCAATACCATACCAATCTGTGTGACCAGCATGTTATAAGTAATTTTTTTTTTATTGCAAACGGTGGCAAACAAGCAAACAGTACACCTGATGGTAAGTGTTGCTGCCGCTCATGGACCTTTACAAGGCCACTGCCTACCGTGAAGAAAGTGAAGGGAGTATGAATGCGTGTATTGAGGCTCGGTGATACCAAAGGCACCACCAAAACCCTCCACACGCAAACACACTCAGAAAGTTGGGCTTCCGGCTCTCTTGCTCACCGAACGAAGCGCAGTAACAAATTGCTACTACTCAGACGTCGATTTTCTGCGAGAGTGTGGTAGTACCCCGGACGGACCGGCCCGCGGCTGTAGACAGATAACTGTCAACAGTGTGGTCCTACCACTATTGAATTTCCCTCCCACTGGAATGGCAGCTTAAGCACAGCAGTGGGAAGTATATGAACCGATATGATGATCATAGAAAAGTAAGAGGGGGTGACACGTAAGTCGGAGACGGACATGTAAGACGGATAAGTCCACACGATATATAATAGTAAAAGAAAATTTAACAGAAAAACACAAAATACAAGCTCGATAATGACTTCCAATGTTTTACGCGAGTCTATACATTAAAAAGGATATTAATGCGTACATTTTTGGTATTTTAATCTTCCAAAAGGTTTTATTTATTGTTGTTCCAATTCAATTATTACTACTAATTGCTGACTGACATTTTAATACAATGTTAATTGCCAATACAAATGTTCTGTAATAACTATGACATATTGGAAGTAAAATTACTGGGTAGCGGCTACAAATATTACCAACCCTTAAATTGCTCGTGGGTGTCGTAAAATACGACTAATAGATCAACATTTTCAGAGACAGATTTAGATTTACACACATTGCATTCGTTTTATATATACTAACATGACAATAATTGCATTCTCAAGGAGGATTGAAATCAGGACGGCGGCCGGTTGTATTACTATTGTTAATAAATTCCCAATATGTAAATAAAACTACTTCTACGGATTATATCGCGTTTGTATTTGATTTATGATTGCCCGACGTTTCAATACAGATAAAAATCTGTAATAACGTTGACTTGTTTGGACGTCAAACATCTTAGTCCGCTACGCAGCTTAATCCGGATTAAGATGTCTGACGTCCAAACAAGTCAACATTATTACAGATAAGTCCGCCCGTGACCATGAATGTTGTAAAGTATTCGAAACGACGGCCAATCATAAATCAAATACAAACGCGATATAATCCGTAAAAGTAGTTTTATTTACAATGTGTAGTTCTCGCGTAAACATCAGAATATCTGGTTGACCGAGCTTCGCTCGGAATATTTTTGTTGTATTTTTGTCGAATTTATTTAGATATACATTAATAAAAAATAAAAATTAAATAATAAAAAAAAATATAAAAAATTACAAAAAGAGAATAATAATAACACTGAGATTCGATCCGACGCTGTTTGATTGCTAAAACAATACTGAAATAAAACTGGACAGCTTCTCAACTGAGCTACCGTAATTCTTGACGTTTACAACGAAATTTGAATTCATACTCTTTTAAAATTTAATGTCATTGTATTATTTTGCTAAAAATACCGACAAAACAACATTTTCTATAAATAAAACCTAGCTAGACCCGAAACCTCTAGTATGCCAAGTTTCATCAAAATCGTTGGTGCGCTTTCCGGGATCCTGAATATATATATATATATATATATATATGTATACAAGAATTGCTCATTTAAAGATATAAGATATCATTACCAATATGTACTATGGAAAAGAATATATATTGAGTCAACTCCAAGTAATTGAGATAAGAGCAAGTCGATGATAACGATGATTGAAAGTAGAGATATTAAAAAAGCATATGTGTATCTTATATGTACCAGGCAAGAGTATAAGGGGAAACAACACGGTCCATTTTATATACACTAACCGTAAGATTCTGCGACCTAGATCGTGCAGTGACGCACAGAATTCATGTGGGATGGGTGAAACGGCAGCCAGTCACGGGTACAACAATTGACTCTGAAATAGCCGTGTTAAATTTAAAAAATCAGGCTTGCTGTACATACTTTATGGATCAGCAGTATCAAGCACACGCCGTCCGTTCCGCCAGGGAGAGGAAAGGGAGGCGCGTGGTCGCATAACCTACTGTATTCCCACCCCTTCGCCATTAGGCCGGCAACTGGTACTGATACCTTGTAGTCCGTGGCTAGCCATTCCAGGTGGTGTCCCTCCGCAACACCCCTACCATATCAACACGGTATAGGGTTTCACAATGGGAGTTATCCTTCATTCATTTCAGCTCATATAAGTCCCACTGTTGGGCTCGAGCCTCCTCCACAATAGGAGGGAAATGGACCTTAGGTACTATACCATGCTGGTGATTTGTATTCTAACTCCGTCACCACACAGAAATTGGAGTAGTGATTTTCATATAATCATCATCATTACAGTTCATATACGTCCCACTATTGAGCATGAGCCTCTTTCACAATGGGAGGGAAATTGACCTACTATACCACGTTGATCATCCGCGTTGGTATAGGGTTTTATTTCGAGTTTTCCTTCTCTTGCATAAATTTTATATCAATATTAAATCTCTTAGTCGTCTATTACGATATCCACGTGCAATATAGGGAGTGATGATTTATATTCTTACTACGTCACCACACAGAAATTCTCATATAATTTCTCCCCTTAATTATTTAGGCCAAATTATCATCAACCTATAAAGATTTATTTAATTACATCTATCCATTGAACGTGTGTGTGATGATGTATCCATCGTGGATAGGACTGGACAATGAGAAGTAATGCCATAATCACAACATTTGGGAGGTGGTTTAGCAATTGCAACTGGTGTTTTAAGTTTTCCAAAGTTGTTGGCTATTCTCCTGGTAATCTGTCAGCCGCTTAATGCAACTTCCATAAAAAAAGGGGTGATAACACATTTAATTCCTAACCCATCACCATATGGGGTAATTTTAATCAATTATTGCAACATTAATTATTGAAATGTTCGTGACAAATTTATCACATTTTTAAATGTACAACCCACTTAATGTAGAACACAATATACGCGTCATTTATTAGATTTGTCGGTGGTTTTGGCCACCACGCAATCGGGCACCCCTTCCGCCAGCCTTGACCCAAGGTGGCCCCGAAGTTATTTGGAATATTTCGCGGTGACGTCAGCAGGCCCTGAGACCGTTACACCCAGTACTGCAGTGCTAAGTGAAAATTTATTATAATTACAACTGCATTGGATTATGTTTGAGTAGCATATATTTTAAATAATCGATATTAAACGGATCTGGGTTCGAATCTTTCCATTTACTGAGCTCCCATATTATAACTACTGTACTACGTTAGCTTGATTAGCTTTTTAATAAATCGTGAGGTAATCAAAGAGGAAATATGTAGGTCTAGGTACATAAACATTTATCAATTCATTATATTTTATTGAATGATATTTACATTACGTAAAATATTATATAACTAGATTTTTCTTATTAATATGTTAAAATTTCACCAATAAAATAAGTTGCAGATTATAACGCCCCTTTCGTTCACTTCTGCAGCGTGTGATTTCGTGTGGCTGCGGAAAAGAATATAATTCACCATATTCTTCTTGTCCGCAGCTGACACAAAAGGCGGCTAGAAAATATCACTGCAAGAGGACGTATAGTAATAAAACCCCAATATATCTCCTATTTACCTCCTATGGGATGCCCGCGCGGAATAATAGCAAAAGGTCTGCCTTGAAAAAAATTTTCACCAGAAAGACATTTTTAAATATGCCACAACAAATCACGTATGAGGATTTAAAGACTTCAAAATGCTATAGGGTACAAAACTGTTGCGGGTGACGTGACTGGGGATTAGTCCGTCATCCGCCGAGAGGCCGACCGCGTGAGGAAAGACCGACGTCCTCCCCGAGGGGGGGACGTCGGTCGATGGGAGGGTACCCCGGGTAGGGGGTATTCCGTCGGGCCGGCCACTGATGACAAGTAACCCTGCTCCAGTGGTCGGCCCAACGACGAAGGCGACGTGGTGTTCGGGTGGGTTGCGGGAGTTGCGTGCTTAAGCCCCTCTGTCGCCCCGGACGGAGTGGTGCAGAGGCACGCCGATCGCAGCCCACCCCAAAACAAAAAAAAAAAGGGTACAAAACTGTAATTAAAGAAATTAATATAAATATTTTTTAGTTTAATTCTTTATAGGACGCGACTTTTTAGTCAGGTTTAAGTTTTTGAAATTATTTATGTATTTTAATCTAAGTAATTTTTAAGACCAAGTACTTAATATGAATAAAAAATTCGTACGTAAAATATTTACTTAAAATAAGTTACATACCTAAGTGATTGGCTCATATTTATACGCAATCATAGAGCGAATGCAAGTAAAGCAACACAAATACATATTTAATTTCTACTAATTATGCCGTTTCAATTAATAATAAATGTGGCACCGTACTTTTTTAAATTCAGGATGGAATTAAAATTCAAATTCTATGACGTAATATAGTAGCGGACGTGCAAGACACTTCTAACCATTGCCTTTTCTATCAAATAAAGTATAGAAGTAATAATGGAACAAATAAATATACATAACATATACAGTCGTTATATCAGCTCACATAAACCCCACTGTTAGGCTTGTAGCTTCACCCCCAATGGGAGAAAAATTGCCCTACTCCATTGTTGTTATAGCGTTATATGTCAAGTTTCCCTCCTCTTGTAAAGATATCATCTGCATCTGCATCACATGATCTTAGTAGTATTTTACAAAACCCGTGTGGTAGTACATTGTATTCTTACTCCGTCACCAAATGGTTTGTAATTTTAACCTGTGTATATACAAAGGTTAAAATTACAATCTCACTCCCGGCTTGGCCGTAGTAAAATATAAATTAAAGTTTACTTTTTTGATAAATTCACCGCGTTTTTCACACACAGTCTCTCAATCTTTAGTTTTTTATTACTATCTGGCTTGTTACGCTACCTTGTTAGCGTTATCTGTAGGACCTTATGATGTGCGATGATCGATGTGCCCATTAGTTATTTTTTTATATCTCGCTTATCTCAATTTACGCGCCCTATTTAAGCTTATCTAGATTTTGTAAAGTATGAAGACTTAATGAATTCCTACTCGGTCAACAACCAATTACTAAGTATTACATCAATTTAAAAATCACTTTCAGAGTCAGAAATTTGGAAATATTTATAGAGTGAGATTTAGACTTTACTTTGAATGTGGATGCCAGATAGGACTAGTAGTAACTGCAAACAGCAACATAAATTTTCGTCCTAGCATTATTCACAGTGGCCATATATACACTATAACGAATTGCTCATGACTAAATTAGGTTTTTTTTGGCGGCAAGCTATGGTGTAGTCACACCACGTCCGCCCTGCCCAGAGCGACGGGCGCGAAATCCACAAAATTTCATGAAGTCGTTGGAATCATTGTCGAGATGCCGAATATGCAGAAATATACAGAAATTGTTTCTTTAAAGATAATTAGATAGATGTAGCTTAATGGGACGGTAATCCAGAGAGAATGTGTTTGAAGAGAGATATTACCAAGGACGACGATTTTACAGGCGTTAAGCAAGAGCCACTTTACTGGTCTATGTTTTATCAATCTATATATGTACGTACCACTGCCAGGCACGAGCTTCCTTTGCAAATGGGAAGGTAGTTACGGTAATATATACCATGTTGGTTTTACCAATGGTAGATTTCATTTCGAATTGGCCTTCTCTTACAGCAATTTTATTTGGCATTAATTAGTCCTTACGACATCCTGGAGCCAAGGAAACGCGTCATTCATTTTACCACTGATGAAAACAGTATGTTAATACTCCTTCCTTAGTTTACTACTAACCCGAAAACAAAGTACAATTGTGTATTTTATTTATTTTGTTTTTGAGTGTTCCTTTTCTCCGAAACTTTAAGCGGAGGTTACGTTTAACCACGCCCTCGCTTCGGCTCGCAATCCTTAATCCCACTTCATAGGCAGGCGTTTCCACTTCCAGCGATCAGTCATTATGTGAATCAATTCAAAACTCTCGCATCTATAATTGCAATAGTAAAATTTGAGTAAAATTACGGCTTAATAGCCTATGTTAATAGTTAGTAATGTAGCTTTCCGATAAAATTCTCACTGTTTTACTCACATAGTTCCAGTTCTCGTGCGAATACTGGCTTAAAATGAAATCGGTTTAGTTGTTTAGGCTACACGTCGTAACGAATAAATAAACTAACTTTTGCATTAATAAAATTAGGATTAATTATATGTAATGAATACTTTGTATAACGTCTACATCACCATCATAATTTCAACTCTTATAAATCCCACTGGTGGCTTCGATCCTCCTCTATAATAGTAGGGTAATTGACCTACTGTACCACGCTACTCAGACATGTTGGTATTATTTCGAGTTTATCTTCTCTTCTATAAATTTTATATGCATATTATATTTTACTACACTTACGGGCGAGATAGGGGGCGGTGAATTGTATTCTTACTACGTCACCACACGGAAAAATATCATGTATATTTGTAACAAAGCGACATTTGTTAGTTTAGGTCCAACAAACTTATAATTATTAAAATCAGTAAGCGTTAGAATAGTACCATTATTACATATTTAACGCTAAAGTAGCTGTTAAAATAGTTTTAAATAATTATTTCAATTTGTATAAAAACTTAATTGTTTAAGCTTTTATCTTACCGTAACAATGACTAATGTCTCATTTTGTTTATTACAAGACTACTCATTATTTTTAACGTTAGCCATAATGGTAGTCATTTGCGTAAATTTTTAAATTGAGATTTCTTACGTCAAAATGTACAGTTACGAAGAAGACAGCAGGGAGGGCACGTAAGACGGATGCCTATGCTGACCTATTGCGTGGTCAACGTCTGATGAGGAGCAGACGTTACACGCTTCGCTTCAGCCAGGGATGATTGACCTAGGACGTAGCTAGTTCAATCGCTGGGATGGTAGAACCGTATGCCCAAAAGGCGAACTTCTGGCGTCCTACATAAGGCGAGGACGCAGACCGGTATTTAGTATTCTGACGTAGTAAATTCATATCACGTCAGCGTGTCTTTATTTATTTATTATTATTCAGTTGTTCATTACACTTACAGTTACCCAAAGCGTGTAATGAACAGTCTTACCTATCCCCTTTCCGTCGCTAGCAATGGGTATGCATTTAGTATTTTCCACAACGCAACAAAAAACTGTACAGTTAAGAATGTAAGATAGGATTAACTTATCGTGCTGTTTCACCGGTTCAATTTCCATTCGAAGCCCTGATTCAATATACAGTGCAACCTTAATATAACGAACCTCAATTTAACGACTTCCTCGATTTAAAAATTTTTCGTAATCCCTTGAAATATGGACACATAAGAGTCAGTGCAAATAATTCCTTTACATTACGAATTTTTTTTACGAACAACCTCTTTATAACGAATTGCCAACTATCAAAAAAAAGTGTAAATACCTCTATATGAGACCTTTAATCCCATAGGATGCGAATCAATCGCGACAGGCTTCGACACGTTGTTTTCGTAAAACAATCGAAGTCGTTTGATGAAAAATTATGTAAACAGAGCTGCTCGTCACTATTGTTGAAGATTTTAGTTGCTGAATGCCAAAATCTTGAGGTGATTAAAACTATTTCTTACCTCTTTATAACAAATTTTAGACCAACCTTACCTCAATATAACAAACCTCAGTTTAAAGAATTACTTGATATAACGATTATTTACGAGTTCCTGTCGGATTTGTTATATCGAGGTTGCATTGTACTACTAAAGACACGCCGCAACATTTGACCTCATCTAAAGGATTGTACCCTATACCAACACGTCTGACCAGCGTGGTATAGTAGGTCAATTACCCTTCCATTATGGAGGAGGCCCGAGCCCAACAGTGGGACGTATATGGGCTGAAATGATGATGATGAATGACGAAAGGATTGTATTTTTGTTTATGTAGTGGTGCATTCCGCAGATGCTAGTGTTGTATTTAAGTGAAAACTGGGTTGGTTTAACTGTGTTTTTTAAGGTTCTACGTGATAAAGTATTGTTTTTAAGAGAAATATACCTAACCTAACACATTGTTTGGAATTTAGAAGACATAAATTATAACATACTCTAGACGAAAAGCATGCTGTTAGGTTATTGAGGCACCGATATGCGCCACACACAGAAGAAAGTATGAGCTATCAGGGGGCCCCAGCGCTATGTTCTGTCGGTGGAAATTAGAATTGTTTAGTAAGTATTAACCAGCGCGCACTACACACGTAGAACCAGATCGTATATTTTTTTACAGAATTTTATATGAAAAGGATCATGGTTGGACCAGTGGGCCTACTCTTGAAATCAATTCTAATTTCGAATCCGATTCGATTCCAATCTCACCAAACTTATATTTGGTACTCTTAAACAAAATCGAGAATGAATTCGTCGCATTTGTCGTTGTTATTTTCACCAAATGTGCCGTATTTTATTACTTTAAATTAATAAAGTTACCGAACTCGATCACCACAAAGACGCTTTCTTGAAATTGTGCAACATTAACGATTTTAAACTATGTCAAAATCACGTCGGGAGTAGCAAATATTTGACTTAATCGACGAGAGTCGAATTCATTTAGTTTAATAAAATTCCACCGAATTAGATTCCAATCGTGCGCTAGTGTCGCTTTCAAGAGTACCAAATTATTCAAATTCTCGAAATCCCTTGAACAGGCACAAAATTTCATCGACATCGGTCCAGCCGTTTAGAAGGAATTCAGTGGCATTCACATACACAAGAAATTTATATATAAAGATAGTGAAGGTAAAATATTTAATTACGTCTCTCAGATCGTGTAAGGGGCCTCTTAATCAGAAAGTAGAAACAAAGTTACCAGAGGATCATTTGCTTATCGTACCAACTTGTTAGCACAGTGGTGTTAGCGAGTAAGTTACGAGGCAGCCCTCGTAATTTACTCGCTAATTAATAGAAATAGCAACGCGAATAATCTTGTTTGCTTATGAAGTCAACGACGTATTCATATTTTTGTACTGAGATGTAAAGTAAGGGTCGGCGACCCACGCACCAATAAATTTCTATACATAAGTTTTGGGTTCGAGCCCCATGGTGAACCTCTATCATTTCGGAGTTATTTATATATCAAATCTTAAATTGCCGTATGGTGACAGATTTAGAATTCATCCTCCCCTTGCCCGTGGGTGTCGCAAAAGATGACAAAGGCCGCGTGTCCACGGCAAGAAATTTATCGTATCGGCTACAAAAAATAAAAATACTCATGTACATGAGAAGAATTTTGTCGGGTCTGTGCACTGCGTTGCAGACAAGAAAATATCTAGTGAGTACACGGTGCGAATTGTTTCGCTCAGTCATGGTTGAGACATTGTAGGGTGTACTTCATGTCGTGTAATTGTGGGGAATAACGTTAACTAACAAGCAAAATGTGATTCCCTATTATATGTATAGAAAATTAAAAAGAAAACTCCAAGAGAAAATACTGGGTGCATCCTATGTTAAGTCAAAACATGAGTTTGCGAACTTCTACTTTGAACTGCGACAGTATGAGGCAAAGATCGTCCTTTATTTTCGTATGAAAATCGCACTGTACACACCGCCCCCGCCCACTACAGATCGGATCGTGTCAGGTGCAGACAAGATTTTTGTCTTGTGCAGCGCCGACACAGTGTACATTAATCGTGTGTAGAAACGAGACGAATTCTTGCGTAGACCCGACGTTTTTTCTTGCCGTGGACACGCGGCCTAAGGGATTACAATATGTAAATAATATATATGCAAGAGAAGGCAAACTCGACATAAAACTCTTTACCAACCTATATTTTTTTTCACGCTGTGGATTTACGCACTATTGAAAACAGACGGGGGAGTGTGTGTGGGATTCGCCGGCCACAGAAGTGACCGAAATACCCACTAAAACCACAGCGGCCCCTTCCGCGCTTTTACGAGGTGCCGGAGAGATCGTCTGATGACATTCTATCTCCGACGCCCCAACGCTTGGCCGTCTGACCACGTCCTGAGCCTCTTTTTTTACCAACCTAACTTACCAGCATGGTATAGTAGATCAATTTCCCTCCCTTATGAAGGAGGTTCCAGTCCAGTAGACATATATGAGTTGTGATGAAATCATAAATTGATAATTGTCACTTACTCTAACTGTGAAGCAGAAGTAAATAAAATAAAGGAGAAGTAGAAAAGAGAATAAAAGGTAATCTGTAGAAAATGTTTTCATTATGTCCGAAATTTGAATCCCGAAGTTTCAAATTCACTATGGCCGTCATTAGTGATCAAATCCTATATTAAAGTATACTAACATCTTTTGTAAATCAATCCTTTACATAAATATATTTTTATAGCATAAAGAACTGAATTAATTACTTTAATAATTAATTATCGATAAGTTTTATTCTCATATTGCCGGTTCAGCAATACTATCTATACAAATAAATAAAACTAAAGTGTTTGTAACGTTAAAATACTAGGTTAATTCTCACACGGTTATTTGCACAAGACCTATGCCTAAAAACCAGTTTATTTTTTTTATCTGTCTCTCTGTTTGTTCCAGATAATCGTCAAAACGGCTGGTGGGTTTTGATAATATGTTACTGTCAGCTGTCTATAATACAAGGAGCAAGAGCAGGCTATTTTTCCTCTCAGAAAAACTCTAAAAAAATTTTCCTGGTCTGGGGCTCGAAGCCGAGGCCATGTCTTAGGAGTTATTGCTGATAAAAATGCGAGGCTAAAGTGTTGGAGTCGAAGCGCCGCGCCGCGAAAGCGGAAAGCTGGTATGAAATAACATAATATGTGCATATCCATACTTCTACGTTCCGTACGATAATACATTGTATCAACCAAACAGCGAATGAATTAATGACGAAACGAGTAAATGAATGTTTAGCTCATTAGTACTGTTGCCTTATATATTATTGATAATGTTTATAATGTAGCTAATTACATCCATTAATTAATTGAAATCTTAAACAATTTAAAAACAACTTAGCAAGGGCCAGCGTATACAATATTTAAAATAAGTATTTTTCCCAAAGTAAATCTCCGTTCCATTATTACAAAATGGTGGCGCCAAGATATGTAATTCTGCGTTGAATTACTCAACTGAGCCTTAGTCCTCCATTCGGGATTGCGAAAGAAGGGCTAAAGGGTATAGTCGAAACGATTTTCCCTTTGTTACTGTTACAAAGATTAAACTCTTAATAATTTTAGTAAAAGTTTAATGCTTTGTTTGCTGAATGAAAATTAATTTGTAACATGTAGTTTGATAAATAGGTACCAATTACAATAATTTTCTCCATTTCTAATGGGATAACGATTTATGAATTTATTTTTCTGTCAGATTAAGCGTAAATAGTTTCATTTCTTTTTTTGACACTTACATCCTCCACGGCCATTTGTACGTTGCCACTACTCTTCTCGCAACGATGCTAAAAGCCAACTTGTGTTCTAATGTGATATCGAACTCTAAACTAAAGATCGAAAGCAGCGCTTTGCCATCTAAATCCGCGTTGCCACTTACATCAGAATGTCACTTATTTTTCTTAGATGAAAAAAAAAATAGTTAAACTGTACACCTATTTCAAACAATTTGGTGAAATTCCTACGACAAACTATTGTGACGCGGAACTGTGTTATCTCTATGCGCGTAATTAGGCAACGTTAATTCATTTAAGTGATTGTCACTGAACTAATATGTAGATATTTTTCAGAATATTTAAAAAATAACAGAGAAATCTTAATGTACGTAGAAGCTTTAAGTTTTTGCTCAAAATATAGTTAGAAAAATGTTGTCAATCATTTTTATACTTAATGAATAAAGTGTAGTTCGACTACTGGATAGACAGTAGTTAGATCGGTTGAGATGAACGTAGGTATATAAAATGATTAGTGACATGTTTAATTTGCTTACCAGACTTGCTGACACGATACCGCAAACCACGGCCGCTCTTCGGATGGCTGCGGTTATAGGTTCCAAACTCGCCGTAATTGTTATTCACTCGGCTATAGTCTGCTAAGTGTCGATTGCCGTCCAGGTGGTTCGGTAATGATCTATTCCAGCCCATGACATCGCCGACAACGGAACCGCATACCGACGACTCGGTTTGAGATTTCGTGTCGCCATTGCAGAGGTCGCCACTTGAACGGGCGCGCCGCCCTTTAAGGCCTTTGGCGGAGTGCTGGCTGATGTTCGAGCCCATAGCGTGGCGGGACCTCAAGGGGGCCCCGCCGCCCACATCTCGCCACCTCCCCCAATGATCGCTGCCCCTACAATTGTTCTCACCTGCAAAGAAAAAAACTCCGTGTAAATAATATATTTCGTATATAATTTCGTTTGACGATTTCAAGAATGCCTACTTTATATGTAAGCTCATTCCGGATTATTCTAGATGCGTGTACGTCGTTATTGGAAAAGCCCTTCACTGTAATTGCCGTGGGTAATATCCCTAGAAAGATCAGAGGACCACGATGGCTTTTGCTTTTATTAAGTAAATGGCATGGTCATTGCCTATGTAGATATTTTTATACAAAATGATTGCCATTGTAGTTTGTAAGGCACGTAATCATAATTGTGTCCTCTGCTGTTAGAAAACAGTTATAGAGAAATCAGATGACGAGGTAAGATAACAAGAATGCTTAGCGTCATCGTTACAGTATTTGAACTTCGTATTAGAAACGCCATTATAAATTGTATTCTTTCTCCATCACCACACGGATAAAGTTATTGTTATTTAAGGATAATTGTCAAACAGGGCTACGTAATAAAACTGATTTTCACGCGAAGTAAGTATACAAGAAAACTAATAATTACAAACGCCAAAATATCAATCTTGCATGTCAATGAAAATAGAATAATTTTGAAGCAACGTAAACGTCGTATCTATTTGCAAAATTTTAAATTAAGTAATTCATAATCAAAGTAGTTTAAATACATATTACATCGTGGATAACAAGTTTTAACAGCGGTATAATTTGATAACAAACTTGATATGATAAACCCATTGAAAGTTAAAACAGAAATTATGCAGATTTCGAAAACTATTCTGTTAATTAAATGATTTTCGTCTAAACTATGTTTAACTTCCTGTCAACTATTTCCTGAGAAATTTGTTAATTTATTAGCTATGAATAGTGAGTCATTTCTGAGAAATCAACGGTGTATGAATTAATTTGTTTAACCGTAACACTGTAAATAAAGATCGATGATTTAAAAACTCTTTTATTTTAATAATATCAATTGGGCTCTTCTCATTGTGGTGACTAATTAAGAATAATAAAATATGTCACTACCTCATTAGTTTCACGTGGGCGTTGTAAAAATTTTATGTGGGTAAGCTTAGAAGTCCCAACAGTCAGCATTAGGTTGAAGTAAAGCAATGATGATGGGCGTCGTCTAAATCTTAGCTCATATAAGTTCTACTGCTGTGCGTGAGCCTCCTTTATAATGGAATGGAAATTGATCTAATACACCACACTAGTCAGATGGGATGGTGTAGGGTGTTATGTCGAGTTTTCCTTCTCTTGTATAGACGTTAAATGCATTTTATATGCCTTAATCGTATTTACGTCACCCACGGGTGAGATAGGGGTTTAGTGAGTTGTATATATGAATCCTATGATTTACATGCAACGTTAAGCAAAAATTTTTGACCATTTGGGTTATACTCCTTTTGGGGATGCCTATGTAAAATATTCTCTTCAACCTTGTCCGTGGGCGTCGTAAAAGAGGACTAAGGGATGTAACACATAAATAATAACTATGCAAGAAAGAAAACTCGAAATAAATTTCTATACCAACCTGTCTGATCAGAGTGATATGGTAGGTGAATTCTACTCCTATAGGTGAGGAGGCTCGAACCCAGCAGTGAGAGCTATATGAGCTGAAATGAATGAATGTGCAATAACAGACATCGAACGATAGCACTATCGGATGAATGGATACTAAACTAGACGTAGCTATCTATACCAATAAATAAAATTGGTGTGTCTAGGACCTATGTCTATGTCTGTTTTTGTAATGTCAAAATAATAGACTTATTTCATGCTCACACGGCTATTTGCACGACACCTATGCCTAAAATACAGATTAAAAAAATTTTGTGTCTGTCTGTCTGTTTGTTCTGGGTAATCTTCAAAACGGCTGGACCGATTTCAAAAATTCTTTCACTAATGGAAAGCTATAATATCAGGGAGTAAACTAGGCTATATTTTATCCCGGTATTCCCACGGGAACGGGAACTAGGCGGGTAAAACGACTAAAACCGAAGAGAAGCGAGGGCGGGTTGCTAGTTATTTTAATAAAATTAAAATATTCGCGAAGAAACCCAGACGCTATAAGGGTTGAGATAAAATATCGAAATTCATTTTCGAGCCGCGCTATGATAATTTCCATAATTGCTAGAAATATTCACAGTTCACCGAAAATATCGGGAATATATAATGAGAGCGTCGTGCGGTGACCTATGACGTGCCTACTTCCGAAGATTTAATGAATCTTTCACCCGTTTGGCGCGAGTTCATTAACGGTTCCACCGCAAATGCCGGGCGTATGTACAAACTTATAAGTTGCCCATAACGAATAGAATAGAATATTTTTTTTTAACGAATAGCCCTATGAAAAGATTTTAGTTTAGCCTCTTAAATATACAAACATTTTAAAGACTTTCATGTTTCATCTTAGCACATATACACACATTAGCAGGTAACAGGAAATTAAACTCATTCATGGATCCATTAAGACATCTGCGCCAATTTATTTGATTTATAACATTCGGTTTTATAGATTTTCAATTTAACGCCAACGATTTCATTTGTACTAATATCAAAAATTAATAAGTTGAAAGATTTTTTCGTGTGGCGATGGAGTAAAAGTAGAATTCACCACCATCTTACCCGTAGGTGTCGTAAAAGACGACTAAGGGATTAAATATGCTTATAATATCTATGCAAGAGAAGTAAAACTCTTTTTAGTGGTAGAACCATACTCTTGACAGTTTTCAGCCGAAGGCCGGTCCGTCCGAGGTAGTACCACATTCTCGCAGAAAATCGACGTCTGAGTAGTAACATTTTGTTAGTGCGTTTCGTTCGGTGAGCGTGAGAGCCAAAAGTCCAACTTTCTGAGGGTGTTTGTGTGTGGTGGCAGTTGGTGATACCTTTAGTATCACTCAACCTCATTGCATTCATTCGCACTCCCTTCACTTTTTCGGGTAGGCAGCAGCCCATCCAAGGTCCATGAGCGACGGGATAACTTACCATTAGTACTGTTTGCTCGTTTGCCACCAACAACAATAAAAAAAAATTATACCCTATACCAACACTTCTGATCAGCGTGGTTATAGTAGGTCAATTAGGGATGTGACTTGGAGAGTAAATAATAGATTTTTTAAATAATCGATTTTTTGTCCTTTAAAATAAATCGATTATAAAACAATCGATATTTTCTCCCAACAGGATTATGATGACCTGTTTTTTTTGTTTATTTTTAGGAAATGTGAGCTTTATTTTCTAATATAGTATGAAACAATCGTTTTTTTTTTAGGAAATCTGGCAGTGAATAATTAAAAAAAATTAATTTCGATCGAATTTCGAATAATAAAAATCTATTAATAATCGATTATTATTATTTTGATAATCGATTGTAAAAATCGATTATTTTTTTGTAATAATCGATTATTATAAAAATCGATTATTTTTTCACATCCCTAAGGTCAATTTTCCTCCAATTGCGAAGGGCCTCGAGCCCAGCAGTAGGACGCATAGGAGTTGTGATGATGATAAATATTCCTTCCAATCCAATATCTGTTACACAATCACAATTTCCAGTACACAAAAAATGAGATATTGATTTTAGTTTTCAATTCATTCAGCTTATAAAAGCTTAAACTGAATATTCTTTCGTAATCAAAATGCATTCAAAACGAACATTTCTGTTACGTAATCGTTATAAGCAGATTGAAATTAATTCACTCTCATATTTTATTCATCGTATTTTATTAAATTGAAATGTGTAGTTATGTTTAATACCTATTGCGTGAGTTTTTTTGGAATAAAATGCGAATCTTTCATTATTTCTGCTCATATACGTCATACTGTTGGGCTCGAGCCTCTTCCAGACTAGGTGGGCAATTGACCTGCTATACCACACTGGTCAAATGTATTGGTATAAGATTTTATTTCTAGACTTATAATGTACTATTTACGTTTGCAATTTGTAATGTATTATTTACGTCTGCAAATACCAATGGAGCTAAAAGCATTTATACTATCTAAAGTAGTTTATTGACCGTGCACTAAAGTCACTCACTATAGATGCTGTCTCAAGACTTTTATAATTTTAAAATTAAAGGGCTCACAACAGTATTTTTTTTTAAAAAGGTGATGTGTTTGCTTGGACAATATCTATAATCTTAGGAACTACTGATTCGGAATGAAGCATTTTTTTAGTGTTATTATATATTACATAAACTTACCGTGACGTGACGGAATAAGAATACTATTCACCACTCCCTATCTTGCCCGTGGATGTCGTAAAAAACGACTATATGCATATAACATCTGTGCAAGAGAAGGAAAAGGTGAAATAAAACCCGTGTGACCAGGTCAATTGCCCTCCGATTGTGGAGAATGCTCAACCCAACAGTGAGACGTTTGAGGCTGGAGCTAAGATGACCACATAAGATCATGCTCAGATTAATCGTTCCTGTGGGAATACCGGGATAAAATATAGCCTATGTTACTCCCTGATATCATAGCTTTCCATTGGTGAAAGAATTTTTGAAATCAGTTCGGTGGTTTAAGCGTGAAAGCGTAACAAACAAACAAACATCTTTACTTTCGCATTTATAATATTAGTAAGGATGTCATATTAGTACCTGTAGTAATCTGTTCTTTTATGCATATATTGTACAAAATAATTTCGATGTTTTACGTCTGACAGGCGTCATGAAACGACTCACTTCTGTATTTCTACTTCATAAAAAGCACATAACTTAAAATTTTGTTCATCTGAGAATTTCTTTGAAGATGAACAAATCAAAACAAAGAAGTTTTCAAAATTATTTGTTTCAATAATAATTCTTTACTGTACTTGCCAAGTTTCATTTTGAAATATTCTTTACTTATCTATTTAATGATTTGGTATACAGGTTTTCCATCGTTTATCTTGGTTATTTTATTCGTAACTTTTAAATATTCGCATACTTAAAAATAATAAAAGTTATGATTAAAATAACCAAGATAATTTGTAAATATATTTTTATGGAGTTATCTCAATGGTTTTTTTAGTCCAGTTAAAGAAATGTAATATTAATAAACTAGCAATCCGCCCTCGCTTCGCTTCGGTTATAGGTTATAGTCGTTTTACCCGCGTAGTACCCGTTCCCGACGGAATACCGGGATAAAATATAGCCTAGTTTACGCCCTGATATTATAGCTTTCCATTGGTGAAAGAATTTTTGAAATCGGTCCAGCCGTTTTGAAGATTACTTGGAACAAACAGACAGACAGACAGACAAAAATTTTTTAATTGCTATTTTAGGCATAGGTGTCGTGCAAATACCCGTGTGAGCATGAAAAAAGCCTATTATTTTGACATTACAAACAGACACTCCAATTTTATTTATTGGTATAGATTTTGTAGTTTTAAAGAGTTTATATAATAACTAGCAACCCGCCCTCGTTTCGCTTCGGTTTCAGTCGCTTAAACCCGCGTAGTTCCCGTTCCTGTGGGAATACCGGGATAAAATATAGCCTATGTTACTCCCTGATATTATAGCTTTCCATTGGTGAAAGAATTTTTGAAATCGGTTCCGTGGTTTAAGCGTGAAAGCGTTACAAACAAACAAACAAACATCCTTACTTTCGCATTATATTCTATTCGCATATATTTCGTTGCTGATCCTAAAATAAACTTTACTCATCATATGCATAAATTACTGTTGACATTTTGAAAAGAATAATTATCCAATTTTCAATTGGATCGATACATATAATAAAAAATAGTCATGAGGACTGCCAACAGAAGTGAACACTTAAAACTATGAATAAATATTTCTTATACAGTGGATTTCATTAATAACGACCTCGGTTGTAACGACTTTTCGGTTATAGCGATGTCGAACATGCGTCCCTAGAATTTAAAACATACTTTCGTAGGAAATTCATTCGGTAATAGCGACTCCGGATATAACGCCTACTTCGGGTATACCGACTTGTTTTTATGAACTATTTTGGACAGATTCCTAGAAATTCCTTTCGGATGTTGCGACTGAGTCGGCAAAGACACAAAGTCTCATTCATAAATTTTAACTATTAAGCTCTTTTATCCTTTGTTTATATTCGCAGATGGTCAAATGCTTTGTTTGTGTGTAGGGTTATCCTTTGTTTACATTCGCAGATGGTCAAGTGCGCGAAGTTAAAATTATGAAACAGTGTTTTTTAAACTTGTGAAAATGGCTCCTAGATGTACATTTACTGTTGCGAACGCCCATGACGTGCGGTGTCCCAGAGGGGTCGGTTCTGGGTCCGACCCTGTGGAACATCGGCTACAACTGGGCGTTGAGAGGAAGCCTCCCACCCGGGCTGGGCGTAATTTGCTACGCCGACGATACACTCGTCACAGCCCGGGGTGGGACGCTAGAGGAGGCGGCACGCCTGGCAACTCTCGGCACCGAGGAGATTGTCAGGCGGATCGAAGCGCTGGAGTTGAGGGTAGCCCTGGAAAAGACGGAGGCCCTTTTGTTGCATGGCCTCCGTACCACCGGGCCTCCTGCCGGCGCTTCGATCACCGTGAAGTCGGTCACCATCAGCATCCAAGCCCACATGAAGTACTTGGGCCTGGTGCTCGACGGGCATTTTTGGTTCCGGGAGCATCTCCATCGACTTGTTCACCGGCTTGTCGGCGCGGCGTCCGCCCTTTCGCAGCTGATGCCGAATGTGGACGGACCCAGTGCTACGTGCCGACAGCTGTACGTGGGGGTGATCCGGTCGGTAGCCCTGTATGGCGCACCGGTGTGGGCGGGGTCCCTGACCATCCGTCTTAGGGCCCTCCTGTGGCGACCACAGAGGGTCATGGCGATCAGGGCCATACGGGGTTACCGCACGGTGGCGACGGAGGCAGCGTGCCTCCTGGCCGGAATTCCCCCGTGGGACCTGGAGGCGGAGATGCTCGCCGATATTTATCGGCGGGTGTCGGAGACGCGCGCCCGCGGCGGCATGTTCTCCATCAAAGAGATCACCGCCTGGCGGGTCGACTCCCGCCGAGAAGTCATTGCCCGTTGGGCAGTCCGGCTGGAGAGTCCTCGGTACGGTGTCAGGACCGTCGAGGCTCTCCGGCCGGTGCTGATCGAGTGGTTGGAGCGGACGCACGGGGTGCTTTCCTTCCGACTAGTGCAGGTGCTGACGTGGCACGGTTGCTTCGGGAAGTACCTGCACAAGATTGTCAGGAGGGAGAGCACACCGTCCTGCCACCACTGCCGTTGCGACGAGGACACGGCGCAGCACACGCTTGAGGAGTGTGCTGCATGGGAGGGGGATCGCCGTGAACTCGTCAGGAACTGGGACGCGGTTGCCGCCTTCTGTGAGGCCGTTATCTCACGGAAGGAGGCGGCGGATCGTGTGCGAGTGGAGCTCCTATTCGGCGACACGTTCCGCCGCCGGCGACTCGGGCGGCGCAGGCGCGAGTATCTGCGCCTAATGCCGCCCTAGCCGAGGTCGCGTGTGATCGGACCGGGGAATTGTCCGTCACCCGCAGATAGGCTGACCGCGCGACGGCGACCGACGTCCCAGGACGTCGAGAGGTGAGGTTACCCGAAAGGGTATTCCATTGGGCCGACCACTGACGACAAGTCACATCTGCTCCGGTGGTCGGCCCAACAACGAGGTGACGTGGGTACGGGTGGGTTATGGGCTCACGCGCCGTCCTTTCATCGCCCTGGACGGACTGGACCGCGCGTGCGCTTACTATAGCCCACCCATAAAAAAAAAAAAAAAGATGTACATTTACTGTTAAAGAAAAACTGATTTCGGATATAGAGACCTCCGGATATAGCGACGACATTAAAGCGGTCCCTCCGCCGTCGTTATAATCGAAATACACTGTATTTGAATATTGATATTATTTATTTGAATTTGTAAATTTAAACTTTTTAAATGTATCTAGTTTTGACATCTATCGGCACAGATATAGTGAGATTGACATAGCTACAGATATACTCTTGGCGTTAACACTTCACGACTATGTTAATGACGACTTACATGAATTAACACCCCATCCAAACCAGCATATAGAAGTTTTCATTTCAATAACTTCAAGTAAATTATAAACAAAATTATTTTTATTCTTTTTTTTAATGAAATTAAATATGTTTTAATTCTTCTTATTAATATGTTGTCTATACTTTAAAAATTCCTTCAAAGTAGCGTATATATATGTATCTATAATTAATTATAGATAAAGGAAATATAACGTCATTCAAAATTTACATACAGGCTTTTACCTTCATACAAATAGTAGTTTCAAAGCAATTCATACATAGTTGAAGCAGTCTTCTATGCTTCACAACTCACGTTCTTTCATCATACAATGTCAACATAAATGCAACAAAAACGACAATATAACTTCCGTCTCGTCGATCTTCCTACAGTAACAAAGCAAATAGAACAGGTACACACGGGACAACATTGTGTGTGGAACAAAAGTTGACATATTCAACTAGCTATCAAATACACCTCTTGTTAAGTGTGCAATTAAACTACAAGTTTAATATGCAGTACAATTTAACTGTATACATAAAAGCTGCTAAGCTTCGTCTTAACCCATAAACGTCCCATTGCTGGGCTCGAGCCTCCTCCCCAATAGAAGGGGAATTGACCTACCATACCATGATGGTCAGACATGTTGGTAAAGGGTGTTATTGCGAGCATTTCTTCGCTTGCACAGATGTTATATGCATACATATATATCCCTCAGTGTTATAGAGTCTTAGTAGTAGAGAGTCTTAGTAGTAGAGAGTAGGTAGTGAATTTTATTTTTGTGTGTGTTGTTATGTTCTGTCATCACACGGAAATTGCTAAATTCCGAAAATGCCAAGCTTAACTACTTTTATTAATATTATTGAGCTGATAAATTTACGGTTGGTTCATCGCGCTATTCTCAAGTACTAATGTAACGAATTGAATCATTCTTTTAGTCTTAGAAACCGTATTTATCAAGGAGGGCTAAACAATATCACGCTACGACTGATAGAAGGGGAAGCAGCAATAAAAAAATGTTGCAAAAACAGGACAAATATATTCGTTTTGAAAGTTTTCTTTGCGTTACACGCACCTACGATCCGCTCTTTAATCTTCTCTCTCTCTCTCTTATTTGCGAATCAGACAAAGTTTCACAATGCATCTAGTAATTTATATACTTTTGATATAATTCCTTTTTCTGTGTGGTGATACAGTAAGAATACAATTCACCACCCCCTTTATGGGTATCGTAAAAGGCAACTGAGAAATATAATATGCAAATAACATATTTGGAAGTGAAGAAAATCTCAAAATAAAACCCTATATCAATCGATCTAACCAAGTGGTATTATGGCTACTTTCTTTTCCAAATCTGGAGGAGGCTAGAGCTCAATAGTGGGACGTATATGAGCTGAGATGATGTATTTAACTTAGTAAGCTTGTACAGATATATAATCAATTTCGCATTCATAATGTGATTCCAATTTCACCTAATCGTGAATTAGTCCAGTCGAATTGTTGATTGGACCCAGGCAAAATTATAAGTAGAATTTTTCCTTCGGAATTCGTTAGGGGGGGTCACTGGGAGTCTACATTTCGGTTTTCGAATTGCCAGTGGTCTTGCGTTTGCCGCCATCTTGATTTTAAGGGTGGTTTTATGTTTTTTAAATAACTCGTTTATTTTCAATTTTACACGAAAAATGGTCATTACCAAAGTTAGTTGTTTAAAATTAAATTTTCTACAATTTTTGTTCTCATCATTTTTTCCGTAGGATCGATATTTCTCGATACAATTTTTCCTGTGTTTGGTCCGTTTTTCGTCTAATTCGACTGGGCTAAATTGGTATTTACCGGTCACAGTTACAAACTTCGTTAAGATTTTGCCTCATTCGGTACTCAAAGCCACGACCACAGTATCACTAGTCACATATTTATTTTGTTGCACCATCGAGTCAGTTATAATTACTTTTATTGGTTTCAATTGGCGAATAAAACAGGTCAAGCACTCCCAGAACTGTAGTTTCTGTTAATCTTGATTAATAGTCCAGTTAAAATCTTTTATTTACAAATACGCGGCCAGTTGAAAAGGGGGGGAACGTCGCTTATTGAGTAATGATGCGTAACAATGACCTTTTTGTCTCATGCAACAACGACGTCCTTGCTATTGTTCTTTGCAATCGTTTGTTTGGTGTTTAAATGTATTTGTGACAGTATTGTGACACCGAATTCTATAAATATGCCCGACATATAAATCAACAATTCTAATCTATGTGGTAATAGAATTATGTCATCATCCGTCCCTTTTCAGAGGCTGTTTTACGTGACTAATAAAGCGTGTAAGCAGAGAAGGAAAATTCGAGAATGCAAAATCATGATCTACGTGTTATAGGGGTCAATGAGGCACCCATCATGAAGCAGATTCATACACAATATTGAAATAAAACTACTTTTATGGATTTTATTTTTTATTTTTATTGTGTTTCTTTATTGTTTTTATTTTTTCGACAATTCGAACACTTTATAGCGTTCATAGTCACGGGATTTATTTCAATCTGTAATACTCACGTAAATATAGTGAAGTATAGGGATAAGCTGAGAAAAATAGTCAACAACTCCAAACTCTAATCGAGTTTTGCTAGCTTTGACAATCCTAATTTCTTCTTATTTGGACTTCACAAACCATTACATTGCTATAAATTGCTTGGCTTTTCACCTCCGGTACATTAAACTAGGTATTATTAATAAAAAAGAAATATGTAAAGAAAAGATGTTCATGGTAGCTAGAATGTAGGCTTTAACATGTTAGCGGAGGCACATACTATACTGATCTTCAAGAACCTTTTTATATAGGAACTGACGTAGAGATATACTTTGAGATTTTATTGAGTTTTATTAACTCAATATAGCGGAAGAAGAAGAGAATTGACCACAATATTTATTTTTTAGTTTTATTGTTGATTTAATATCGAATCATCAACGATTTTGCGCGTTATAGTGAGTTGTTAGCACGGTAGCAAAATCGCGGGTTTCAGTAACCAACTTTTCTAACCAAGTATTCCAATTTAGCATCTAAAAGGGACCCAGTTACCACAATTGTAAAATTGCATGTTCACGTCTGGAATAAAAAGCTTAGATAGAAGCTGTACCTAACCTCCGAAAAGAAACTAAACCACCGAAGTTAACAAGCTTAACTTCGTTGGCGCAGACTCTAATAAATACAATTTTAAATTTCTAAATCACTGAATCTAAGGGATTTTTTGGTACTGGCACCTTTTTTATATTCAACAGGAGCTTTTTGTTTTCTAAATAACTTTTAAGCAATTAAGACATATAAACTCGGATAACTTTGTTCTGGAGAGTAATCACAATTCTAATAATAAATTCTCATGCTATATAATACTGTGAACAAAATGACAATTGTTGTATAAGTAGGCTAAATATAATATTTTCTTTAGCCTTAAGATACGTATCTACAACACGATCACAATTATATACAATTCATATAAAGCAAAAATCATTTTATCGCATTCATTAAAGTTAAACTAAACATGATTTTTTCTAAATTGGAAACTTAAGAAACTCTTACGATCATCATCCTGCTCTTATCCCAATTATTTAGGGTCGACTTAATATGTAATTCGTTCATAGTATATATTGAAAAAGTTTTGATAATAGTTTTACGACTGATCGTTGGCCTTTCTTCAACTTGCCTTGGGAATATAATTGTTGACCAGACGGCACCAGATGAAGTTGACTAAGGTCTACGTAAAGCTCTTTGTCTTCTTTAGCCAGTAGCTGCCACCACACAGCAATTAGAAATATTTTCCAATGCAACCTATTGTAGATGCGTAAATTCGTTTGTGGTAAATTCGCATTGCCTGTGTGGTGATTAGTTTAAGAATACTACGTTACACCAACCCTAATTTTCCAGTGGCAGTCTAAAAACTAGATAAGAGTTCCTTAAAAAATGGACAGTAGAATTTTAGTGGATATTTATTATACCAACTACCATCGGCAAACTGCCCGCCAAGCGTGGCGACGTTTCCTACGCTGTTGACTTAAGTTCAGCAGTGAACATAGACAGCCTAATGGATTAACGGGTCCATCCATTATTTAGGTTGCATAACTTTAAGGAGTTGACTGCGGCAATGTAACGTTGAATATGAATTTAATTTTCTTCTCCACTGTTCTCAACTGTTGGGACGAACCTCTGTTAACTACTGCACATTATTATCCAGACTCTTAGGATTTTAATTTTAGATTTTTTTTGTAACTTACGATAACTATAACAAAGAAATGGTTAGAAAACGTTATTCTTAATCCTTGACACGCAGTGCTATTATTATATTACTCATAAAGCAGTTATGTGAAGGTAGGTAGTAATAATGCGAAGAATAGGAAGCAATATCAATCTATATCGCGATGATACGTGTAATGTTTTATTCGAATACAATCTCTTCGGAAATCTAATGGCAAATCAATGGCATTCAGCACAGATCCAAACAATGGAAGCTCCTATATTGTAGAATATTTGTTTCGTAGCACACACTCAAATATGAGAACCCTAAACGTGGTTTTTATTTACCTAATTCTTATTTCTTTCATGGTGAATCTCGTTAAATATATACAAATAAATAAAATTGAATCTGTTTTTGGTGTCATAACAGTAGGTTTTTTTTTTCAAGCTCACGGTTATTAGTACGATATCCATGCCTAAAAATCAGTTTAGAAATGTTTTGTCTATCTGTCTGTTTGTACCGGGTTGTCTTCAAAACGACTGGATCTATTTTGATAATATTTTACTACGGGATATATAAGGAGTAACTTAGGCTATTTTTTTTTTAGTCGAACCCAAGGCTGTACCTTAAGAGATATTATAGATATAGAAAGGCGGGAGCAAAGGGGCTACAACCCAAGCGCAGCGAGGGCGGATCGCTAGTAGTAAGTATATAAATTAAGCAATTGAGTTTACATTTATTTATGAAATTGGTTAGGTGTTTTTGAAATCCTCATAACGTATATACAAAATTTCATAATGATCAGTAGGTGGTTGAAGCGTAAAAACAAAAGAAACAAACGAACAAACTCACTTTCGTATTTACATACAATATTCATTAAAATTGTAACATGGATTTTAAAGCGTGTAATGTGCTTAAATTTAATAATTACCTATATGTTGGAACGGTTGGTATTCGGAAGGCTTGAAGACTAATTTAAAATTCTCGATCCCTACGCTTGGACCCTAATTTCAAATGTTCGAATAAATAATTTGTTAGGCAATTAACCGAGGCTGGACATTACCAGAAACTCTAATTGGAACAGAAGGCTACATAAAATGGCCATACTACTAGCCTTTTAAGCACATTTCCTGTTACAACTAATGCGGAAGAAAAGTTATATTGCATAATTAATTTACTAATTTCTTATTCTTTCCTCCGAACCTATAGAAATGGTTATTTTTTTAAACGTTTCATTATAGTTTAGTCATCCTTGTTGTGCTTTTGACATCAATATGGGCTCGACGCAGTTTTTTCTCTGGGCATAACTAATTGTAAGAGATTTATGAAAACTAGTGGTCGCCGCGTGGTCGAAATTCGGCCATAATTCATACAAATTAATTTTTCTGCTACACAATTTTCTTTTAATTTTATTTATGTATAATTGTATATTGAGCAAGCTATATTTCACTAATATATAACTACAAAAATCTATTAGACATTGTCATCATAATTATGTTTGAAATTCAGTTCAACCAGAGATTTTAACCTTAAACAAAAGTGTATAAGCGCACGTATGTGCGTGTGTAGCGCCTGCATGGTAGTGTGCGTAATACCTTTTTAATGATTTTAATGTATTTCTAATGTATTATTAAATGAAATTTCAGTTTTATGCACTTCTCCTCATTAAATACTACAACTGTGACAAATTTCATACTTGTCATTCCACGTAGTTTTCCTAAAAAGGGGTACAAAGTTTTTGCTTCACGTATTAATATATAAATACTCTTATTTTAGCACGTTAGGGAAAAAAATATGAGAATATATTTTTGATGCGCGCACATACCGCCACGAAAAACACCGTGAAGTTAGCACACACTTTTTTCTGTGCTTCAGTTTTACATTATAATTATGTATGCTTAACCTGTTACCACACAGAACTCGCTATATCTTACAGCATTCCAATATGAAGACCATAACAGCCAGCATCAGATTTTAACAGTCCATTATTTTTTTTTTATGGGTGAGCTATGGTAAGCGGTCTTTGACCAGTGTGTGTTACCTGTGATGACTTACGGCACGGAAACGTGGTCCCTAAATGTAGGCCTCATATCAAGGCTCAAAGTCGCTCAGCGAGTTATGGAGCGGGCTATGCTCGGGATTTCTCTGCGAGATAGAATCCGGAATACGGAAATCCGCAGAAGAACGGGTGTAACCGACATAGCACGAAGAATTAGCACGCTGAAGTGGCAATGGGAAGGCCACATCGCTCGACGAACCGACAACCGCTGAGGAAGAAAGGTTCTCAAGTGGCGACCACGTATCGGACGACGCAGTGTAGGACGCTCCCCCACTAGGTGGACCGATGACCTAGTGAAAGTAGCTGGGCGTCGTTGGATGCAGGCGGCACAGGACCGCTCATTGTGGCGCAACATGAGGGAGGCCTACGTCCAGCAGTGGACGGCGATAGGCTGAAATGAAGCGCACGCGCGGTCCAGTCCGTCCGGAGCAATGAAAGGCGGGCCCATAACCCACCCGTACCCACGTCACCTCGTTGTGGGGCCGACCACCGGAGCAGATGTGACTTGTCGTCAGTGGTCGGCCCGACGGAATACACTTTCGGGTAACCTCACCTCTCGACGTCCTGGGACGTAGATTTTAACAGAGTATATCCAACTAACCCACATCCATCATCGTCATCACAGCTCATATACGTCCCACTGTGAAGCTCGAGCCTCCTCCACAATGGGAGGGAAATTGACCTACTACGTTGGTCAGACGTGTTGGTATAGAGTTTTATTTCGAACTTTCCTTCTCTTGCATAGGTGTTATGTGAATATTATATCCCTTAGTCGTCTTTTACGACACCCATGGGCGAAAAGGGCCACCCCCTTTTTGAATTGTATTTTTATTCCGTCACCATACGGATAACCACATTAATATATAAATATAATTAGAAGCTTTAGCTGCATTTTGAATAAGTTTAGACCGGTATACTAAAGCTTGTCTATTGTCATTAAGATTTCCATAGTCTTCTTCACTGTTACTGAGAATTCAGCCGACAGATTTTTTAAAATCATTTCCTATGGCTTATACACGGTTAAATGTGATTACGTTATATTTTTATACATATTAAGGAAATTGTAATAAAATCTTTTAGAAACAGCTGGTTAGAATACTAAAAATGTTTACCGCAACGAAATTCTAACGAGGTTCCCGATAAAAATGTAGCACAACGAATAATAAGGTACACTGCAGAATTTTATGTAGAGTTGGAAATTGTTTTTGGTAAGTTTCAAGTAAATAAATTGAATTATGAAAGAAAACTACTGTTACTTTTGTTTTTACTGTCCCGACGTTTCAAAGTCTTTTCAGCATTCGTAGTCCGGGTGGACTAAGGTATTTACCGTCCAGAAAGTCATCACCATTGCAGATGTTTTTTTTTCTACCCATTACAGTATTAGTTATTACATTTTAACTCTCATTACACAAAAATTTTCAACTTCAAATCATTTATTATAATCCCCGTGGTGATACATATTGTCAATTTTTACATTTAAACTTAAATTAATTGTAATATCTACCACTGAATTGGAACATGATCGCACTGAACAGATCCGGAAAGAAGCTCAACGGATTTGTCTATTTTTTATAAGTTACTGATTTAAAATTAAATAAAATAGCATACAGTATATAATATAGTACAGCTCCAGTGTGATTCTCTTCAAACTACAATATAATTTTCAAATATAATGCATAAGATTATTTCTGGACCAGCCACACGCGCGGCACCTCACTAGTGAACATTGTAATAAATGTTATTCATTTTATAATTACTTCTCAACTAGCTTGCACAAACCATCTCCATTATAGGAGCAAAATTGGCTTACTATAACTACGCTAGTTTGACGGGTTGCCATAATGTTTTTGTATGCCATTTACTTTCGCAATTATCGGTGCCGACCTGGCGCTGCCGACCATCGCCAGGGAGATGCTCGTCAGCGTCAGGAACTGGGACGCGGTCGCCGCCTTCTGTGAGGCCATAATCTCACGGAAGGAGGCGGCGGATCGTGTGCGAGTAGAGCTCCTATTCGGCGACACGTTCCGCCGCCGGCGACTCGGGCGGCGCAGGCGCGAGTATCTGCGCCTAACGCCGCCCTAGCCGAGGCCGCGGGTGATCGGACCGGGGAATTGTCCGTCACCCGCAGAGAGGCTGACCGCGCGACGGCAACCGACGTTCCAGGACGTCGAGAGGTGAGGTTACCCGAAAGGGTATTCCGTTGGGCCGACCACTGACGACAAGTCACATCTGCTCCGGTGGTCGGCCCAACAACGAGGTGACGTGGGTACGGGTGGGTTATGGGCCCGCGCGCCGTCCTTTCATCGCTCCGGACGCACTGGACCGCGTGTGCGCTTACCATAGCCCACCCATAAAAAAAAATAATGCCATTTACTTTCTCTAACAGTAATATTATCTGCTAAATTGTCGCTTATAATATCAGCAGGAAAAAAGGGCTCGTGAAACATTATATCCTTAACTAATCTCCGGACGGACAATATTTATAGTTCATAATAATATTATTTATTGTAAAAGAGTGAGAAAACATTTCAGCCTATCTTAAAGAATGGCAAACTCATTTTGAATATAGGTAACAGAATTTTACCACGAATGTTTTGTAATATGAAGACAAAAATATATTTTATCTATACTGAGCTGTTCTAATAAGTGTGACTTCTTTGTATTCAAATGTTTACCTCAGAACTGCGCTGAACTGAGTACACAGAAGGCATAGTCGCGGCGGGACAATACTTTGTGCGATACTCAAATTGTTGTTCTGAGTCTGGGTGAAATTTGCGGCCGTGGAATGTACGTTTCAAAAGTCTCCCGCAATACAAGGATGAGGTACTTTACATAAAAGAAATCTTGCGAAAATCAGCATGTGAGTGATGAAGAGATAACAACATTGATAACGAGGATTTCTTTTTATGTTATGCCTATTTCTTGCTAGCTGTCTATAATCTGACGATACACCGCCTGGCCATCCGGGGTGTAAATATGGGCAGCGTGAGACCCCACAACGTTGCCAACTTTTAAACAACACAGAGACAGATTTAGGGATCCAAAAGGTAGTTTAGCCTTTTAGGGTATCTATCAACTTATAACAATAGTAGGTACCTATACTATTTTATACTGTTGCAACTGAGAACCCTACACTAACCGGATTCCATCCCAACAGTTTTGATGTTACTATCAGATAGACTAGCGCTTTGTTTTAAAACAGCCAATATGCTACTGTATTTAAAGAAAGAAGATGTATTCGCCCTACCCGAATGTACTCGCCAATTTAAATTGGGATAAGGGCAGGATGATAATATTCCTTTTGATTAATTCCTAAATTATTTAAGGCTAACATATATTATCGGAATGGTAACAAACTAAAATGATTTCGGTATGGCTGGCATAAAGCCAAAGTTTAATCATTAAAGTATACTTAGGCGCAGGTGCGGACGAGTTGAGGTGAAACAGGGATCGATCGATACACTTACTTAGAAAGTTGAGAAATATAAATATACTTATTTTAATTAAACTTAAAGTACCTAAGTAACTACCATCCCTTTGCGATGAAACTTAAACAAATAGTAACTTTATTAGTAAAAACGTATGTAGCAAATTTTGCTTTTCTATCTATACCAATAAATAAAATTGGAGTGTCTATTTGTAATGTCAAAATAATAGGCTTTTTTCATGCTCACACGGTTATTTGCACGACACCTATGCCTAAAATAGCGATTAAAATTTTTTTGTCTGTCTGTTTGTTCCGGGTAATCTTCAAAACGGCTGAACCGATTTCAAAAATTCTTTCACCAATGGAAAGCTATAATATCAGGGCGTAAACTAGGCTATATTTTATTCTGGTATTCCCACGGGAACGGGAACTACGCGGGTAAAACGACTATAACCGAAGCGAAGCGAGTGCGGGTTGCTAGTCTACTATATTTTTGAACTAGCAACCCGCCCCGCTTCGGTTTCTGTCACCTTATCCCCGGAGTTCCAAAATATAGCCTAGTTTACTCCCTGATATTATAGCTTTCCAATGGTGAAAGAATTTTTAAAATCGGTCCAGCCGTTTTGAAGATTGCCCGGAACAAACAGACAGACAGATAGACAAAACAAATATAAAGTGTATTTTAGGCATATGTATAGTGCAAATAACCGTGTGAGCATGAAAAAGGCCGATTATTTTGACATTACAAACAGACACTCCAATTTTATTTATTGGTATAGATGTGATAAAATGGAATAATACATATAATAATAAAAAATCATCATCATATCAGCCCAGTCTTACTGTTTGGCTCAGGCCTCCTCTATAATGGAAGGAAAATTGACCTTCTATACCACGCTGGTCAGTCGACCGGTGGTTTCCCTTCCTTAGCCGTTTACGTCCACAGGCAGTATAGGGAGTGGTGAATTGTATTCTTACTCCGTCACCACACGGAATAAGAATAAAAATTTACATTATGAAAATAAAATTTTAATATGCAAGATAACTATCTTGCATATTATCTTGCATATTATTTCTCTAGTCTTGTTTCTCCGTCGTTCTGCGAGATCTTCGTTAATCCTTTATCAAATTCTATGATTTACCTTCTCCTCATTTTAAAGATCATCATGCCACCTAATGACGAAAAATAGAACCATGGTCTAAAAATTACTGCTTCTCTTAAACTTGACCTAGGAAGAGGTCATTTAGTAAATACGTAAAAGCTTATCGACAACTGTTATAGGATATAGGGCCCTAAAGAAGAATCATACTATAATGCCCACGCTTGACAGGCTGGCAGGCGGTCTTAGTATTATAAATATTTCACAGGATATTATTCCTGTTCATTCTCATGGTGCTCTTTTAGCCGATTTTTATTATTCCCACGAAATAATAAATGGGGCGCTGACACATTGTATTTTTAACTCGTCACCAATTGACTAATACGAAATATGAAGACCTTAAAATCTTCACGTTCTATTGTGTAGTCTCGACGTAACTCGCAATAACTTGCCCGAAGGAATTGTTCAGATTTAGTGACCATAACATACAGATGGAAAAGCGGAGAACAATTGTTGTCTTAAATGAAACCAGCGAAACAATAGTTTGCCGACGTTTATTACTGAACCTTTCTACATCAAAAGGAGTAAAGGAATGAAGGAGTACAATTGTAAATTTATTATATAACCATATTTCAACGAGGATTATTATATACGATACTACGGATTATATTATGATAATTTAATTTAATATATTCATGTTTTCTTGTAGAAATGTTAATTGTTGAGGTCCATTATTCTTATGTTAACCAGAGGAGAGATGGGACCGGTGAGAAATATGTTATACTAATATTCTTAATCTGTAAATTCATAGCAATAATCCTGATATTAAAACTTTAACTTAGCCTAATAGCCTTAACCTATCAGGCGAGATGAGAGAAAAATGGTATATTTTTCTATTAATTAAACTTACGTATAACTGCCCCAGTGATACCTAATCGACTTGATTAGTGCTCAATAAACACATCTATACCAATAAATAAAATTGGAGTGTCTGTTTGTAATGTCAAAATAATAGGCTTTTTTCATGCTCACACGGTTATTTGCACGACACCTATGCCTAAAATAGCAATTAAAAAATTTTTGTCTGTCTGTCTGTCTGTTTATTCCGGGTAATCTTCAAAACGGCTAGACCGATTTCAAAAATTCTTTCACCAATGGAAAGCTATAATATCAGGGGTAAACTAGGTTATATTTTATTCCGGTATTCCCACGGGAACGGGAACTACGCGGGTAAAACGACTATAACCGAAGCGAAGCGAGGGCGGGTTGCTAGTTATTTAATAAAAACATAGTCATCTACGCATTCGTATACGTTACTAACTAGGTGATTTGTGGCATGATTTAGCGGTTGTGGTCGCTGGATTGCAATACAAGATTTTATTTATACACTAGCAACCCGCCCTCGCTTCGCTTCGGTTATAGGTTATAGTCGTTTTACCCGCGTAGTTCCCGTTCCCGTGGGAATACCTGGATAAAATATAGCCTAGTTTACGCCCTGATATTATAGCTTCCCACTGGTGAAAGAATTTTTGAAATCGGTCCAGTCGTTTTGAAGATTACTCGGAACAAACAGACAGACAGACAGACAAAAATTTTTTAATTGCTATTTTAGGCATAGGTGTCGTACAAATAACCGTGTGAGCATGAAAAAAGCCTATTATTTTGAAATTACAAACAGACACTCCAATTTTATTTATTGGTATAGATTACACTAATACGGAGCACAATATTTCAGTTTTTTGCATAATATGCTCGCAAATGAATTCACCAAATCGAACCACATTTTTATACAAGCAATACTTTTCCTTAAAGATACAACAAAAGGCCTTAGGCTACTTTATTTTTGTGTATAGACACGTAATAATAGTATGTAGGAAAGATTTCACTTATATTTTTACATAACCAATATATTTCTCATATTATCTAAAGGGTTAGCATATATTTTCGCCAAACATAGCCGGGAGAGGTGAACCGGAAAATGGTTATAAAAAGCCTCTTTTGCATAAGTTAAACTACGAAACTACCCCGTATTAGTAGCACAAAAAGACTTTAATTTTGCACAGAGGTTGAATATTCAAGTTTTTGTCAAAAGCTAGCTTTGTCATTTGAATTTTGTACGAGTTACCTTTATAAATCTCTCTTTAGTTTCGTTATGTTTTACTTAAGCCCTCATGCAAAATTTTTTTATACGGGACATGTGACATTCAAATAAAACACGTCATCGGCATCGAATTTCAATTTTGGATTTCCTTTTCCGACAATTTTTAAGCATTTATAATAGCAGAGGGACTGGGACTGGATAGTATCTAGCATACATCATCACATCATATTTATTACAAAGCTCTTTTTATCCACATACATATATATACATATATAGACGTTGAACGATACTACACTCGTATTTATTAGAAAGAAATAATAAATTAATGGTAGAATTTATAGGAACCAATAAATCGACGTATAAATAACAAAGAAAACGAATTGGACGTCACATAATTTATATAGAATCGAGTCTGTTTCTTACCCCAGCATGAAGTATGGAATTAGTGCCCAAGAAAATGCAATAACCAGTTTTATGTAAGAGTTTGTAGATATAAGTGGGTGGCAGTATAGAAAAAGTATCAAGCAAATTTGTAAATATGAACGTTAAATAACTTGATAGCTTAAATGGTTACTACGAAAATGTTCATACAACGCGCAAGTGTCAAGCGTCGGATAATACGAACAAAATAAAAAAATACAAAGCAGTCAAGAGGCCTGCTGATAGAAGTCAAAACTTAAAACTATGAACATACAGTAGCTATTTTTGGATCTTCCATTAAAAGTATCTGGTTTTTAAATGTAAAATTTTTTATTTGTACGATCAATCGATCAATCAATCAATCGATCAATCAATCAATCGATAAATCAATCAATTAATCCCCATACAAAAAGTATCTAAAGCGTCTAAGGCACACATGCGCGTGCGCCATTCATGAACATGTCGGTAACGCGAACCCATAAGATTTCCCCTTACCAAAACGTGCCCAACGCGGCTAAAGAATTTTTCACTTCAAAAACATATGCTCTAAAAATAGATTTTTAATGCTCAGGTATACATTGCCTTCGACACTTGTCTATTTTAAACTCTCATCACCATCATAATCATTATCTCACCTCATATACGTCCTACCGCGTCGTTTAAGTCTACTTTACAATGGAAGGGAAATTGACCTACTTATACCATGCTGAACAAACGGGTTGGCATAGGGTTTTATGTCGAGGTTTCCTTCTCTTGCAGCGATATTATCTGCATGTTATATCCCCTAGACGTCTTTTACGACACCCATGGACAAGAAGTAAGGCGAGGATTTGTATTCTTACTGCGCCATAACAGAGAAATAGTTTTAAAGTCTACCTTTGTCTAAAGTCCTGGGTTCAAATGATGGGTTGGCCAAAAAATGTTAACCAAGTTTTACTTCATATTTTCTTGGCAAATTATTAACAGCAAGCCCGGAGTACCCGGATAGTGAAAATAAGCTCGTCCCATATTACTCGTGGGACTAAAAATAGTGTGGCAAAAAGTTGTATTTTTAACCTCTACTTACAACTCTGGATATAGAAGTTTTTTTTTTAATTTTATCTCATAAATGTGTCATGGAAACAGTATTAAAAAAAATTAAAACAAAAAAAATGCACGTGAATTATAATAAATATATTTTGGTAAAATAATTTTTATTTTTAAATTTCATTAAAATAATTCGATTTAATTTGCCCTGCTATCCATTTAAGATAATTGCAAGAACGACAGAAAAGTCTATATGAGAACTGACAAAAAAGTTTTGGACAAAGGAGGAAAATACACAATTCGGCCATTAGAACCTTATGAATATTCAAAGACCGTCCGTGTTTATGTTAAGATTATTTGATTAGGTTAATAATTATAATTTATAATATTATTATTAAAATTCATAAAAAAAAGGAAGTTATAATCTAATACCATTTTCAAAATCAATCTGAACTGAAAGTGTCAAAATGATTTATTATAACAGATTTTTTTTGTATGTGTATAGTTGTTAGCCTCAGATGGCTTTCACAGCTTAGCCCGGACTATGGGTGAGCGCTGATGGCTCTCAACCCGGTAAGAAATGGGTAAAGTTTTTGTTACTCTTGTTGTTAACAGGAAGAGTTTAAGAATTTTATAGGTAACAACTAGCTGACCCAACAGACGTTCTGTTCAAATCTAAAACAACAGTAAAAGGAATTCTCGAAATCGATGGCAGTGCCATCTACCGGTACTAATGATTAATCTAAACCATTCTCATATCCATCGGAACAGCTACAACTACACCAACTAAAAACATCAAAATGTATCGTGGGACCACATAGCACGCTGTATTTCTCCCCTCCGCCTATTAAGGGGGTCAGCCTAAGTGATTGCTGGACTTTGGCAGCTCGCCTTCGTATGATAACCTAACTAGTACCTTCACATAAATCAAAAGAATAAGTACCTAACATTTATCTAACGTCAGCATTATCTCAGCTCATATATGTTCCCCTGCTGGGTTCCAGTCTCCTCCATAATAATAGGAAAATTGACCCACCTGTTGGTTAGACGGATTGGCATTGTGTTTTATTTAGAGTTTTTCTTCTCTGTCCTACGGTTAGTGACGGGCCTTCCTCACAATAGGAGGAAAATTGACCTATTATACTAGTCGTCTTTTTGGACACCTACGCGTGAGGTGTGGTGTAATTGTATTTTTACTCCGCCACCACCCGGGAGGGTGATGTTATCTGTATATTATATTCCTTAATTGACTTTTACGATGGTGGTGATTTATCACTAACTATATCGATCAAGTATAACAACATTTTTAACACTTTCATATTTCAAGTACTTTCTTTAGGTCAATAGAGTGAATTATTATATATTATGTATATGTAAATGTATCAAAATTATGTCAAACATTAATTTTGATACATTTTTAAGGGTTTTCCGGGTGGTGATGATATAAGAACATAGTTCACCCCCTATCCTGCCCGTGAATGTCAATATCGTGAATGTAAATATTGTCGATGTAAACAAATAACGTCCCGACTTTTTTTTATAGTAGACTGTGGTCTGAACCCCCCGTCCAATCTTTTTGGGGCGAGGGATGAGCAGCGTGCGGCTCCATAACGTACCGTGTTGCCTCCCCATCACCATTGGGCTGACCACCTGTACCTATTCCTTGACATCTATGCCCGGTGGATTAATTAGCCTTTAGTACCGTCCCTAAATAACATCGCCTAAATATTAGAAAAACCCGACACCTGAGTGTATCATAATTTCCCTGGCTAATGTGTTATTGTCATTATAGGCTGAAGAAGAACATGAAATATATTTCATCATTAGGCGCGAGCTTCTTCCACAATCGCAGGGAAATTTATCTTAATATACTATGCTGGTCAGACAGGTTGGTGTTTTATTTCGAGTTTTCCATCTCTTGCATAGATGTTATATGCGCATTATATTTCTTAATCGTCCTTTACGACATCCACGGGTAAGATGAGGTGCGGTGAATTGGATTCTTATTCCGTCACCACACGAATTTCATATTGACAGAAAATACCTTTGAGAAATAATATATAGAGGCGACATTATTATCAACATGTCAACGACAGTCTTGTTCATACTGCGTAGAAAAAATTAATTTAGTAATAGCGTTCACTGCTGACGTACCTATTTCCATATCAACCTCAACCCCCGTACAGATTAAAATGTCAATATTTTTTTAGACAACACCTAGCATTAAGGTAATGTTTTTTGCTGACAAATTTCATCATCATCAGCTCATAAATGTTCCACTATTGGGCGGGAGACTCCTGCATAATGGTAAATTAAATTACTATACCACTCTGGTCAAACGGGTTGGTATAAGCGTTTATTATGCGTTTTTGCATGTACAGAATTAACAACAAAAAGTTATGGATAACTGGAGCAAACCTTAACTCCAACCGAGATCTATACCTCGGCAAATATTAATAACTAATTATACTATCAGTACTAGCATATGAAATTACTAACATTATTTGAAATCTTAAATTTAAGACGAGCTATGGAGGCAAGCGGCTTTATTATTATTATTATTTACCGCTTAGGTAAGCAATGACAAACAAGCAAGAACAGCAAACTTGAAATAAAAACGTATACACGAGGCAGCGTGGCAAGACAATTTCACTTTTATTGGAAAGGGTCCCCTTTCCATGTCTGTTCATGTCCCGTATTGCGACATATACGTACCGAAGAGAAAATTCGAATGGCTATGACAAAAAAATTTACTTATAGTGAATCAATCTCCAAAGATCATATGCAGCGATTAGTAGAAAAGTAATTGAAGTTAAAATAGACATGGCTGCTCTAGTGGTCGTAACCGGGTGCCGCTTTGGGGATCTGGTTCAAAAATACATCTTTTTATTGTTTGTACATATTAGATTTCGAAAAAAAAAACTATTTCGAAGAGAACCACACTGGAGCTAATGCTACTTATATGTTGTATACATACAATCTCATTTAAAAGTTATGTCATAAATGATAGATCGCCGAGTTCTGCCGGATCTTCTCAGCTTGTGGCCGCGTTCTGATCCGATGGTAGATTATTAGATTCATTTCAAACAATATGTAAATTTGTAAGGGTCCTTGAGGAGCTTTTACAGAATAAATGATTTGATTTGACTGAAATGTGGTCAACGTGGGTTATGTTATGGGGTATATATCCTTACTTTAGCATGCTTTTACCTAGGGCAACTGATAATAAATAAGCAGCGTGGCGCAACTGATTAGGTAATCCACCAGGGAGATCCGACTAATCCGACGGTAGGCCCCCGAAGTTAAAGGATCCGTTCCGAGGGCCGGCACAATTGTCAGAAAGGGGTAGTGCGGCAAGTTATGGCGTCCATACCGCCCTTGTATCAATCTAGACGTTTTGAATGTAGTGTGGCCAAGCCTAGTGAAAAGTAACCCTAGTCCTCAACTCTGCTATACACAGATGTCACAGTCGCTATAATAAAAACAGAAGAAATATAACCCTCATTGCATGTTTGCTTAATTAAAACTTCGGTCATAAAGATAGGCATAATGACACTATTCCAATGTCATTAGGGTTAACAGACTTGTTCTGTTAAGATTATCGTAGAAGCATTTAGGTACATAACGGTTCAGAAACTAAATTTAACAATGTATTCGAATTATTACTTGAATCCTAAAAATTTTTTTGTCGCATCACATTCAGCTTCTTACGTCACCGTAACCTATTTTAGTGAGGGCGGGCAAGGGTCCCATCATATATTTTTTATCGACACATTTCGATAAGGATGGATGTTGTTTTTAAGTCGGGGCCAGACGAAGTGAAGTGAGGCGGGAGATGCGAAGTGGGTCGTCACGAGGGTTGTCAGGTGTCCCGAAATTATCCACGTTGATCGATGAGTCTTTTTAAATTTAAAATATACACAACAGTACTTACAATATGTGACATCAGATTTATAATAGTAATTAGCCCGATAGATCCTTTCTACCTTAAATCCAAAAAAAATATTCATTTAGCAGAATATTTAGAATTATCTGAATTTCTAAAAGATTGTCATGTAACGCCCATAACCATTAAAAAATCTCTTCATAACTATACAACAAATATTCATCAAAATCTGTTTTACTATTTAGGAGGATTGATAACGAAATTTCACATGCAAAACATGTGCAAATTACACACAGAAGTATTATTCCGTACGTTACGAAGCAGTTAAGTATATTTATAGTCTATGACAGACAGATTTAAGCCCTACAGTGTACCGTTTTTAAAAATTATCTGGCAACCCTAACCATCTCTGTGATAGGTATTTATAGCGCAGTCGACACCAGCGGAATGCACATCGCCCACCTACAGCCAACAATAATAACGCCACTGTCAAGTTCATTATTCACTCATCCCGTTCGACGTAAGAGCTTTAGAGCCCTCCGCATTATCTTTGTCCTAATTATAGCGTTTGTTATCTCCTGTATTACTTGCGTTGACAGTGGAGTGAGTCATGTCCTAACATTTAGAAACCGAGACAAATTCCTTGAGGTAACTCGAGCCTACGCTAGAATAATAATAATATCATTTTAATAACGCTTAGATGGATAACTGGATTATACGAGTCTACAACAGCATAAAATTTGAGTGGGTACTTGGATCGTATTTCGCTTTTCGCTACAGATACAACTTAGATAAATTACTTCTGTTTAAATTTTTGTCCATCTTTCTGTTCTAATCTCAATTAACTTAAGAGTCGGGCTCGAGCCCCTTCCACAGTAGGAGGGCAATTGACCTACTATATCACTCTGGTCAGATGGGTTCTTACAGGGTTTTATTTTAAGTTTTCTTCTTGTTATATTTAACATTCCTTAATCGTTTTCTATAGTCAATAGTATTCACACTTCGTCACCACATAGAAAAATGAATACCAAATAAATAATAATGACTAATAAAAACATAAACCTCAAACCCTATAATGAAATAAGAAATAGTTACCATTATTACGCATTCGTTTTACACCTAGCGGAAGTGTATACATTGGCATATCACTAATGTTATACACAATAGAGTCATTGGTTGGTGTCCCACCTCATATTTGGCTTAAATTTTGCCAAAGATTTTTTCGGAGTAAACCCATGTCCCCAGGTATGCCTTCCGAAGAACAAAGTATCTTTCTTACCTATTGGAAGATAGAGTGAAAATTAATGGATGTACATTTAATAAAAAACTTCTTAAAAATTAATACCCAAATTTACAAACAGGATCTAAGGTGCAAATACTACTTACATATATTTAACGGATTAGTATGCGGATCGGCCAACATTGGGATGAATTTTAAATGTTAATATCTTCAAAGACGATTTGTAAGCTTTCAGTCTTGTTCAAATGCTGTTTGAATACTAAATTTTAAGATGGATAGTATCTTATAACAGATCTTTAATGACACGTCATTATGGACATTCAAACTTGGGAGAACAAAATTCGTAGAAAAACAATATTTGCCTTGGGTAGGGGGTGTAAAATATACACTCCGCCTTTTAATTTAAATGTAATTTTCGTGATAAAAGTTATTTTTTTATGTGGTTTATTCGTGTGGTAACGAATTAAAAATACAATCAATGGTCACCATTAGTTTCTTTCCCATGGAAAGATTACTATGCGATACCAAAGCTGGAACTAATAAATATAGGACGATTTCCCTCCCACAGCGGAGGATTCTGCAACCCAGCAGTAGTGTATATAATTTGAGTTGCTTTATATGGCGTAATGAGTAATCTTATGTTTCAATCAACCTTAAAGCTCACATATAGACATCAAGGATTGGATACCAGTAGCCGGCCAAATCGCGACGGGGAAGCAATATGGCCGGTTATTGAGCCGCGCGCCGGTTAAGTCGCCCCGGAAGGAACGGCTGGTGTGTCTCTAGATCAGAGATTTCCAAAGTGTCTTCCGCGGAAGCCAGGGGTTCCATAAAATAGTCATCAGGGTTCCGCCAAAATTAAACAGCTTTTAATTTTTATAATTTGGCTGTGAAATAATACCATTGTTACAAATATTATTTTAGCATAGCGCAAAATTAGTGACAAGAAGAGCGCATTACTATTATGTAAGTAGATAGATTAGCAAACATTCAACTTAAACTATGGCACAGCAGCCCACCTAGCCAGAGACAATGTATCCATGTGTCCGCGTGCGTGTTCAGATTCATTACCATTTGATATAGAGTTCCGAAGATAAAAGGTATTCGGTTGGTGTTCCGTTATCTTTAAAACCTTGCTCTAGACCACAACCTGTCAATAAAGGCTCACATATACGACTTGTTAAGGTCAGTATATATGATGCTTTACCGCTGTAGTTGTTTCAGACATTATCGTAATTCCGCTATTATCCCATTCACTTGGGTGCGATTCAATATACACTCTTCTCATACAGTAGTTATTGACAATAGTTCTATGACTCTATATATCTCTTCTATGCCCTCCTTTGGAATGTAGTTATTAACCAGATAGTATCAGATGGAATTGGCCCAGGTGTATGTATATATTATTTTGTAAAAATTGAAGGATACCTATTATAGTGTTTAATTGCGCAGATGACATAACGATTAGGATATCGACCTACAGCACTAAGTAAGTTCGTATCCCGTGCACGTCTACGATATTTCTCTGAAAGAATATAATTCGCTTACAAGAGAAATCGATACCAATAAAATAAATTGAAGTGTCTGTTTGTAATGTCAAAATAATAGGCTTTTTTCATGCTCACACGGTTATTTGCACGACACCTATGCCTAAAATAGCAATTAAAAATTTTTTGTCTGTCTGTGTTTGTTCCGGGTAATCTTCAAAACGGCTGGACCGATGTCAAAAATTCTTTCACCAATGGAAAGCTATAATATCAGGGTGTAAACTAGGCTATATTTTATGCTGGTATTCCCACGGGAACGGGAACTACGCGGGTAAAACGACTATAACCTATAACCGAAGCGAAGCGAGGGCGGATTGCTAGTACAAAATAAACTTAATACTAAGAAGTGCACGGAGGCACACTGTTTACTATCCTTATGCAAGTTGCGTTTGATGGACATTTCAATTGCTATATGAACGTTAAAATTATGGAAAGCCTCTCAAAACGTGGTGCTTTAATTTATTTTTAAAAGACCAAAATATTTTCTTATTTTTATCTTGTTTGGTAATATGTACAAATAAATGAAATTGAAGTGTGTGTCAAAATAGTAAGTTTTTATGCTCTTACGATTATTTGGATGATACCCATGCCTAAAAACTAGTTTTAAAATATATTGTCTGACTGTCTGTCTGTTTCGGGTAATCTTCAAAACAGCTGGACTGATTTTGATATTATTTTATTACCGTTTATTTGATAATAATTCACCCCAAACTAATAGAGATGAAAGTAGGATGATGATGATTAACTTCATTTTGAAGCGCTTATAGTTAGACACCCCCTACTAGGACTGAGGACATTTTAAAAGTTGCAGGGAACCATTAGATGCAGGTGGCGCAGGACTGTTCCAAGTGGCATTCTCATGGGGAGGCCTATCTCCAACTGTGGACATCTACGCGCTGATGGATGGATGGATGGATAGTTAGAGAATTACTGTCCCTGTTAAATTCAAATCGCATAATATGCAAATTATTGTAGGTGTAAATAGGTACATACAAAATCTGCCTACTAACGTAAACATAATAATATTTGTATAAGAACCATGAATAAACACGACCGTAGGCGAGCACTAAATAAAATAGACTGGTTACTCAAATATGTAATACAAAATGTATAAAATACACTTATGTATTTTTACGTGGGTTGCTCTTAAAGCATCTCATAAAATTCTATTAATACTACTCTTATAAATGTGAAAGTATGTCTATTCTGATATACGTGTTTACCAATCTGTTCTAACAAATAATAAAACAACTAGGTTGTAGAAAAATTTCCAGTAATTTTTCAGTCATTGTATTTCTTAACTAATTATATGTACATAAAAACCTTTTAGATCTGCTAATTAATTTTATCAAATAAAAGCTACCAAACGTAGGTATTGCTCAATTTACTTGTTTGGCCAACCAAAGGGAATAGAGTATCTGCACGCTTACAAAAAAATCTTATGGATATTTGATAAGCACATAAAATCTGTGCAAGAGAAGGAAAACTCGAAATGAAATCCTATACCGACATGTCTGACCAGCATGGTATAGTAGGTCAAATTCCCTCTCAGTGTGGAGAAGACTCGAGCCCAGCAGTGGGACGTATGTGAGCTGAAATGATGTATGATTATCGTCATCATTTCATTCATCCTAAACATTTGACACAATCCAATGCATATTTTCTGTGAGTTTCTTTCTTCCTTTAATTTCTGTGAAGTTCTGGGGGCACGGCAGTGCCCCCGCCAAGTCGAGCAAAAAAAAAAGTCGGGCAAAACGCAAAACTGCCGTAACATACTTTTCTCGAAGGCATTCAGGCCATTTTCGACCCCCTATAACTTCGTTGTTAATAAAGCTAGAAACCTGAATTTTTAGAATCCCAGCAGGCCTTGTATACACATTGTGTATTTCAAATTTCATTCAATTTGAACCAATACTTTATATAACTAGTCAAAATTTCGTAATTTTGTCACTCACTGACTGACTGACCGATCATCAATATTAAAGAGGCACTTCTAGCAGACATAGAAGCTTCAAATTTAGAATACAATTATTGTTTAGTGTATAAATGAAGGAAAATTTATGAAACATTGTAATTTTCGTCCAGTTTCCGAGATACACAAACTGCATAAATAATTTTGTAAACTCATATAAATATATAAGATTACAAAGTTACATTTGCAGTTAATGAAATGTAACTTTGTAAAAAATAAGAATACATTTGTCGCCATCATTGCTTCTCTATAAGAATCGTAACAAGCGGCTAAAGACTGCGCAGATGACATAGTGGCTAAGACACCAACGTACCGCGCTAGTGTCGCGGGTTCGACTCCCATGCAAGACAACACCTTGTACGATCCACAATTGGTTGTTCTGAGTCTGAATGTATTTTGTGTCGGTTATTTAAATGTTCTTTCCGTATGGTGATGAAGTAAGAATACAATTCACCACTCTCTATCTTGGCCGTGAATATCGTATAAGACGACTATGGGATATAATATACACATACCATCTGTGCAAGAGAAGGAAAACTCGAAATGAAACTCTATATCAACATGTCTGACCAGCATGGTATAGTGGGTTAAATTCCCTCCCATTGTGGAGGAGGCCCGAGCCCAACAGTGGGACATATGAGGGCTGCGATGATGATGCGATGTTGAATTATATGTTTGTAAAGTCCCCCACAATATAAGGGTTATTATTCCCTTAGTGCAAGGCGTTGTCATTTAAAAAAAAAGATTCAACAGGAAGGAGAGTGGGCAACAGGTCTCGCCGGGGAAATGTATGATATCTCACTGCGAAACCAACCCGCCTACCAAACGTGGCGACTTCGTCATTATTCCTCATATGGGAAGAAAAATGAGCTCTTGTCATGGCAACTCTTAGGCAACTCTCAACAAAGGGTAACAACACTTGAGCATCGTTCAATGCAGGTGCCACAGTAGCACACTTTGTGGTGAAGCATGAGGGGGGGTCTATGTTCTATAGTAGACGGTGATAGGCTGAATGATGATTGGCATAATAGGTGTAGACAGATACCTAGATATAATTATGTTCAAAGATAACTTGTAAAATGGTCAATCAACTTAATGAAAAAGCATAAGTGGGACATGTCTTATGAAATTGTACCGAAATCTTCCAAAGTATTAAGCAAACTAAATTGGCTGAAATTAATCTGAAAAAAGAACGCCATCATTAGGCTCGATTGCAATCAAAGCGGAGAGGAGAATAGAGAAGATGTGTTTCGAAAAACCAATAAAATTTCTTTATTTTCACATCTCCCCGCTTAGTTTATGTAGAAGTGACTCGAACTGAAAGGAGAGATGTCTCATTTTTCAGAGAGTGGGCTCTAAGAAAATGCGTTGTTGGTGTTCAAGAAGTAGAAGGTACCGGAAAGTAAAATAAGTAGGTCTATTTACAAAAAGAAATGAGATACCATCAAAAACAAAACTTGTAAAAAAAAGCCAAGCCTCGCAACTGAGTTCTTTTACCATAAAAACTGGTGAGATCTATGTTATTCCAAGTCGGTTAACTCATTCAGTCCCTGCTTGAGGAACCTTTCTTCTTAAGTTATTACGTAAATAGCTAACCTAAACATCTTTTATGTTTTAAATAAATAGATTGACTTGGCAATCGCATTATGTTTAGTACAATTTAATATAATATGTATTACTTGTGAAGTACATTGTGTTTTGATGCGATGTCGTCTTTATGTCGTCTACAGGGCACCATATTGAATTTAGTGTGACGTGATATCCAGCGGACACTCAAGACGCTTCTAACGACACCTCATTTTTTAAATTATGTTAAGTACTTTAGAAATTATTAGGAATTTGATGAAAAGTCACATTACATTGTCAAATACTGACTTTTGGCTTTGAAGTAGTCAGGGTAAATCATTGAAATCAACGCTTAGTAAGCCGCAGTCATATTTAGGGTACAAGATAACGCCTTCGGTTATAAAATAACTTCCATTCATCCATTAGCTCGTATTTACCACGTGCAATGTTCAACATATGCTTTCTCATGAGAATGCCACTCAGAACGTGCCTGTGCTACCAGGCTCTTTGCGACTTGTAAAATGTCATCAGCCCATCTAGTGGGGAGTCGTCCTTTTCGTAGTCGCCACTCGACAACCATTCTTCATCAACAGTTGGGGATTCGACGGGCAATGTGGTCTGCCCATTGTCACTTTAACGTGCAAATTTTTGGGGCTATGTCGATTGGGTCCGTTTTTCTATGGATATTTAGATCTAGATTTTATGACGTAGAAAAATAACTAGCGTAGCTAAGCTAGTTATTTTCGCCACTCCACAGCACGCTAAGCGACTTTAAGCCTTTTAATAAGGCATGCATTAGAAACGACGTTTCTGTGCCATAAGTCATCGCTGATATCACACACTTGTTATAAACCTTTGTTTTCAGACACTACGGGTAAGTATCGACTTAAATATATTATTTCTTTAAATTAAAAATACAATCATGTAACCACTGATATGTACTGCAAAACACAATATTTATATAGCTTTGATCGTTTGCTGGGCCACGTTCAACTTCAGAATCCAATGCCAATTGTTCTTTGTTACTCTTCGGGGTTATTGAATCAGAAAGCGTGCAAGCACGGCCTGGCACTTACCCCGAGGCTGACACAAGCTGTCACGACATATTTACCGACTTTTGAGTTAAAAATATGTACTTGGAAACTTTTGCAAGGATATAATATTATCTACATAACTTCATTATATTTAAACTTCTTTACCTGAAAACATGTTTCTAAAATTTTTCTTAATATGTAGCATATTTTTACTCGGGAACTGTTCTTCCTGAGTGGCGAGTGGTCGTTTCGACGAGCAATGTGACCTATCCAATATCCAATGCTACGGTTTTCCATATTCCGAATTGACGTTGAGAAATACCGAACAGGGCGCTGAGCGGTTTGAGCCTTTTTATGAGGCATACATTTAGAGTATTTACTAACTAACATTCAGTGGTAGTAATACTGCTAAATATTAGCCACCATAATCCTGTCCTTATAGATGAAACAAACGAAAAAAAAGAATCTACGTATTTCGTAAGTAAAATAAGAAGTTTTATAGAAGTAATCCAATATTTTCTTTCATAAGGGAAAAATATTATTATTTGAACACGAATATACTTACGAAAATGGAACGAGTATGTTAATAGTCGTCGCGAGTCCAATTCAATCTAATTTTGTTTATTAAATGTAGCATAGAATAATATTTATGTTTTTCTGTGGGTTGGAAATGAGGCTTGAGATTGATAAACATATACCTACATCTACCTACCCACATATAAATGTAGACTGCATGTAATGTTGAAACATATTGATAAATTATATCTAATAAACAATTCATTTCATTACATTCAGAAACTGCCAGAAATTTCCATGAAATTTAGTACGCATAAGGTTTCGGGCAAGATAAATCAAAATAAGTTTCGTTTATAGAAAACATCATTTTATCAATGTTTTTAGGGAATTAAAAATATATAATCAGAATATGAAGGGTATTAAAGAAAGGTAAATTCTAACCCGAAAAGGGGTTGAAACCCTGTGGCAAAATTTGCAATGTCCACCCACTAGTCGAATATGGATTTTTGGGTCCACCCACATTCGGCATTAGCCAGAACAGGGGTGAACGTTACTTCGACAAGCCGATGAACAAGTAGACGACAGTGCTACCAGCTAATGTTGAACCATTAGCGTAGTAGTTTGAGCCCCGTTCCATAACTGGACTCGGGGAACTCTGACAACGTCCAGTTGTAGCTAATACTTCACAGGGTTGGCTGCAAGATCGTCCCCTACGCCACACGACATGGGGTACGTACCAAGTCTAGTTCCTCCACCGGTGACCGCCTTTGCTACAACGGGCCTCAGAAGCAGTAAGGTCTCAATAATCGAATGCTCCTTCAGAAAAGAGAACAAGCTGTCCGCCGGAACGGAGCAGACTTCGCATCCAGCACCTTATTGCTGGATGATTCATGTAGCCAGGATTCTCTCCAGCTTGCGTACATCATCTGGCAACACGATAAGCTCGTAGGACCTAGAATACCTTCCGCAGCTATCTCTGTTCACTTCTGTCAGATATATTTTCTACGCAGATGAAGTCGCGGGCATAAGCTAGATAGTTTAAAAACGCCCGAAGGAATTTACCTGTGCTTGTCTACAAGTCATACTTCGAATAAAAGTCGAATGGTGTGTAAGTTATTCAGGCATCGCAACCCCTCAGGTTATTTTCAATGTAATTTAAAGCCTTTTACGTATACATCCACCGCTTCGAGCTAAAATTTACATTAGAAATTATACCGCTAAACTATCAGATTTCCAGAACTATGCGCTTAATAAAAATGTTCGTACTTTAATACTGTCGAGACAATGAAATGCCAACTTTACTGCAGCTATAAAATGGAGTGAAAGATGAGTATAATTTGCATATTTATGTAATATCTTCTGTTTATATAACTAGACAAACAGTTAGATCTTTAATTATGAATAGTAAATTATAACATATGACTGCCTCGTTAGCTCAGTGGGCCAGTAATAAAAGCGAAACGTAAGAACCCGGGTTTGAAAAGTGGGTAAAGGCGACATTTGATTTTTTTTATGTGAAATATCTATAGGCGGGGGTAAACCTGGTCGTTGGCGTGGTGTAAACAGACCGCGGCGACGCAACGCCACGCTATATGAGGGAAAACCTAATCGTTGGCGTGGCGTAAATAGGCTGCGGCGACGCAACGCCACTCTACATGACGGAATATATTTACTATACGTAGTCTATACGTAGTAGTGTGTGGAACATATCGACACGATGTTGTGAATTAATTACACAGGTCAACAAAAAATATATATTTTTTGGGTTTCTGTTCTAATGCTTGAAGTCTGATTCCAAACGTCGAAAAACACTCGGATATCTATTTTTAACTCTTAAAGTTTACTTTTGTCTGATATATGTTGATAAGTACGTTTTGAAGATTTTAATTGATTTTTATGAGCAATAATAGGTGGTAGCACTTTGATTATCTTAATTGCAAATTGTGCATTCTTTCTGAACGGCACTAGTGAGTGTTTACTTGTATATTACTAATACAAAAACGTCCAATAGAGTTGTAACACCCAACTTTTATGTCGTATTTAGTTAGAAAATGTCAACAGGACTGGAAAAATCAGAATACACTTAATAGGCCAGTAATAGATGATTTCAAAATGGTTAGTGTTCTGATGGAAATACAAGTCGGATACACTAAATATACTTGTCATCTATGCTTATGGGATACCAGAGGAGATTTAGAACATTAGCAACGACGTGTATGGCATGATCGACTTGAATTTCAAATTGGAAAACATAATGTGAAAGCGAAACCAATAGTAGACCCTAAAGATATATTGACGCTACCGTTATATATAAAGTTAGGTCTAATGGAGCAATTTGTGAAAGCTCTGGATCATAATTCTGAAGCTTTTGAATTGAATATTTAAAGAGATTCTTTTCCAAATTATCTGAAGCTAAAGCTAAAGCTGGTATTTTCGGTGGACCACAAATAAAAAAAAATATTGAGCAGCGATGATTTCACAGAATTCCTTAACGTTCATAAAAAATCAAGCCTGGAAGAGTCTGAAAGTAGTAGTCAATGGTTTTCTTGAAAACCACACAGCCGACAATTATAAAGAGTTGATTGAAAATATGCTTGAAAGATTTAAACTGATGGGCTGCAGAATATCCCATAAACTTCATATGCTACATGCTCACCTGGACAAATTAAAAGATAATATGGGTATTCAGAGAAGCAGGGAGAACGTTTTCACTGACTTGTGATGGTCTTTCAACGACGTTACCAAGGGCAGTACAGCAAGAATAGGTTGGGAGATTACATTTGGGAATTAATACAAGAAAGCCCATACAAACATAAAAGATCCACTAAAAATATTCATTTTTAAACTTGATTTTTTGTTATTTTCTATTTGTTTGCTATTATTTGTCATAATTCTTGTATAAAATAGATATAGTCGTTAATAGATATAGTCGTCGTGGTTATAGTCATTTTACCCGCGTAGTTGCCGTTCCCGTGGGAATACCGGGATAAAATATAGCCTAGTTTACGCCCTGATATTATAGCTTTCCATTGGTGAAAGAATTTTTGAAATCGAACCAGCCGTTTTGAAGATTACCCGGAACAAATAGACAGACAGACAGACAGACTAAAATTTTTTAACTGCTATTTTAGGCATAGGTGTCGTGCAAATAACCGTGTGAGCATGAAAAAAGCCTATTATTTTGACATTACAAACAGACACTCCAATTTTATTTATTGGTATAGATACTTGTAGAAAATAATTTTGATGTTCCACATCTGCCAGGCGTTCTGAGCGACGGCTCCCTTTTTAGGGTTCTATACCCAAAGGGTAAAAACGGGACCCTATTACTGAGACTTCGCTGTCCGTCCGTCCACCCGTCAGTTCGTCCGTCTGTCACCAGGCTGTATCTTAAGAACGGTGATAGCTAGACAGTTGAAATTTTCACAGATGATGTATTTTAAAAATAAAATAAATATTTAAGGAGGGCTCCCATACAACAAATGCGATTTTTTGTTCTTTTTTGATCAATATCTATAATGGCAAAAGGGAGGCACTTGTTTACCTAGTCAATGGTACGGAACCCTTCGTGCGCGAGTCCGACTTGCACTTGGCCGATTTTTTTAGATGTTTTGATGATATCCTCAATAGCAAACTCGTATTTTGGAACTAAATTACGTTAATAGCAATAGACTCGGCTCGAATATTAAGTAGGAATGGTTAAATGTAGCTATGTATAGGCTGTTTATTTCTACGGGAATGGATGTTTGAGATGAAAAAAATATTTGTGATAACGGAATACCAATCCATACATACAATTCCAATGGTACTTATTGTAACCTATATACAATAAAAGGTATTTTTTATTTTTTACAAACCATAAACATTCTGATATGTACAAATCTCCTTTGAAATTTGAATGAAATACCTTCCTACCTTCTTGGACAGACGTATTGGATTGGGATTTTGTTTTGTTTTTCTTTTCTTATAATGGCGTTGTCTATTACAGTCCTTTCGTGTGTTCTACCTCTGTGGTGACTGATTAAGAATAGAACGCGTCACAATCTCATAGACACTCGTGAAAATCGTCTAAATCAGCTAAGAAATCACTAACATAATCATTAAATTTGAAAATTTTGAATAACCCCCAAAACAAACTAAATATAATAAATAAAAGTATTACGTTCTCTTCAACAGGAATTATTATCAATTAATTGTCATTTGACGATTATATTGGTACGCATGAAGCATTTAATCGTAAAATCATACGCCATTACATCATTTTGTGTGCTGTGTGGTAGCGGCTTCGAATACTACCAACCCTTGCTTTGCTCGTGGGTGTCGTAGAAGACGACTAAGAGCCCTAGATTGACCCGGACCAACTCCATCTGGTACCATTTGGGTCAACGATTACATTCCCAAGGAGGGTTGACGTCAGGCAGGCGGCCGGTCATAAAAGTCATTGCCGAAACTTTTTGCAATATGTCAAAACAGATGACATATTGCGTCGACCCCAAGTAATTGGGATAAGAGCAAGATGATGATGATACGCCATTACATCATTTTGGAGCTGATACTCTTACACTACTGGACCGATATTAACTAAACATAGAACCACCGCCAGGAAACTGGCTTCCAAAGGAAAAAACCACATCGTAATCTGTCCATCCGTTTGAGAGCTATGATGCCACAGACAGACATCGACGTCAAATTTCTAACACCCCTCTTTTTCGTCGGGGGTTAAAAATGGGTAGTATTACTATCTTGGACATTTATTAACACCGGCTGTGATAGCCAACCCGCTTGTCAACCTTGATTATGGCATAACTAACTTTATTTCCAACAATTTACCTAGACAGATTGATGAATGGATTGATCATTCATCATTGCAGCTCATATACGTCTTATAATTGGGCTCAAGCCTCTTCCACAATAGGAGGGAAATTTACCTTCTATATCACGCTGTGTGGTGACGGACACCTATACTTTCTCTGTGGTGACGGAGTAAGAATACAATTCACTCCCTATCTTAACCGTGGATGTCGTAAAAGACGACTAAGGGATTTTTTTTTTTACGGGTGGGCTATGGTAAGCGCACGCGCGGTCCAGTCCGTCCGGGGCGATGAAAAGACGGCGCGCGGGCCCATAACCCACCCGTACCCACGTCACCTCGTTGTTGGGCCGACCACCGGAGCAGATGTGACTTGTCGTCAGTGGTCGGCCCGACGGAATACCCTTTCAGGTACCCTCACCTCTCGACATCCTGGGACGTCGGTCGCCGTCGCGCGGTTAGCCACACTGCGGGTGACGGACAATTCCCCGGTCCGATCACCCGCGGCCTCGGCTAGGGACGACTAAGGGATATAATATGCACCTACGAGGGGTGATCCAAAAGTAATGATAATCAATAATAAACACAATGAATAAAATAAAAAAATATATTTATTTCTCAACATAGTCTCCTAGCAAGTCTATACATTTAGTCCATCTCTTTTCTAAACCTAAAATTCCCTTACAAAAAAAATCTTTATCTTGACTCTCAAAAAAGTCCTCAACCGCGGCCATCACGTCGCTATCATCATCAAATTTCTTGCCTCGGAGGTGTTCCTTGAGTCGTGGAAAGAGATAGAAGTCACTGGGGGCTAGATCTGGTGAATAGGGGGGGTGTTCCACCAACTCAAAGCCCGCTTCCTGAATGCCAGCCATGGCAATTGCAGCTTTGTGAACAGGTGCGTTGTCTTGATGGAACAACACTCCAGCCCGCAGTTTGCCTCGCCTTTTCTCCTTAATAGCCTCCCGCAATCTTCTTATTTGTTCTGCATAGTAGGAGCCTGTAATAGTGGCCCCCTTTTCCAAGTAGTCCACCATGATTATTCCTTCAGCGTCCCAAAAAACAGACGCCATAACCTTCCCTGCTGAGCTTGACACTTTGAATTTCTTCGGCGTCGGTTCATCGGATCGTTTCCATGTCATCGATTGTTGTTTTGTTTCAGGATCAAAATGGTGGATCCAGGTCTCGTCCATGGTCACAAAACGTGACAAAAAATTGTCCTTGTCTGCCTGGAACTTTTCGAGATTTGCTCTTGACATGTCGACTCGTTTCTTCTTTTGCTCGTCGTTTAACATTTTCGGTACCCAACGCGCGGAGACCTTTCTCATATGCAATTCGTTCGCAAGGATTCTTTGAATGCTGCCATATGAGATCCCTGTGACCTCAGCTACATGCCTGATAGTCACTCTTCGATCTTCCAATACAACTTCTTCAACTTTTTTCACATTTTCTTCAGTGAGGGACGTCGATGGGCGTCCTTCGCGGTGTTCGTCTTCCGTCGATGTTCTTCCCAGCTTAAACTCCTTAGCCCAGCGTGCAACTGTGGAATATGGAGGAGAAGAGTCCCCTAATGTTTCCACCAAGTCGCTGTGTATGTCTTTGGTAGACATTTTTTTCAAGCAGAGGTATTTAATGACAGCTCTGATTTCGTGTTTTTCCATTTTGATGTTCACTCCTTGACAGTCCGTATTCAAATGAATGTAGCTCCCGGGAATTGTGGCCTATTTATATGATTTTTTTTTCCTGAACTAGTGGGTAACTGAGCAAGTGACTGAAATTTTTTTGTATTTTTGTGTGCACTAGAAATAACTGATTATCATTACTTTTGGATCACCCCTCGTAACATCTGTGCAAGAGAAGGAAAACTTGAAACGAAACCCTATACCAACATGTCTGACCAGCATGGTATAGTAGGTCAAATTCCCTCCTATTGTGGAGGAGGCCTCAGCCCAACAGTGGGACGTATGTGGGCTGCGATGATGATGATGATATCACACTGGTCAGACGTGTTTGTACAGGGTTTAATTTCGAGTTTCCCTTTTTTCTTTCTTAGATGTTATATGCATATTTAATCCCTTAGTCTTCCTTTACAACACCCACGGGCAAGAGAGTGGAGGAATATATTCTTACTCCGTCATCACACACATAAATTTGGGTTATAAATTAAAGATCAGTCGATCAAAAGTAAATTTTGATTTGAATGTTATATCTTTCGAAAGTATTCTACGCCTATGTATAATGCTCATTCTCTTGCAATAATAATTATGTTAATGTAATCGCTAGCTGATCTTTATCGTTATTGACGTGTGCATAATGAATATAAATATATAATCTTGTCTTTTTTGAAGTGAAATCTTAAATAATACATTTTTAGTCATAAATTTTTTACCCGACATTGCATCTTTCAGTAGTTTTTATAAGAAAGAGGGGGATGCCAAGAAAGGCCCTCCCTTTGATGACTCGTATTCTTACTCCTTCACCACAAGGAGATTTTTTCAATAAAGGTGAATCATTCTATATGAAATAATTATCTAGAAGTTCTCTTTTATAGGCTATGGTCTGGAGTCTGGACAAATTGGTAGACTATGGTCCGGACTAATCCTTGTAGTTACAATTAACCACCCCCTCGATATAAATCCCTATTCCAACACATCTGACCAGCGTGATAATAATAATAGTTTTATATACAACTAGCAGACGTTGTTCTGTTCAAATAAAATAAAAGGAATTCTCCTTGAAATGAACAGCACGCCACTTACCGCGTCCAATTGTGAATCTAAACCATTCTCGAATCCCCTTGAACACACACAAAAAATTTCATCAACATCGGCCCAGCCGTTTACGAGGAGTTCAGTGACACACATACGTACACAAGAAATAAATATATAAAGATATGTAAAACTCGCATAAACATCACAAATCATTAAGAAGTACATTGAAAAATAAAACGTAAAAGAAGAACCATTGATATTAGGTAAGAAATTAGATTTTCTGTTTACATAAATATCCTCTTTTCGCATTTTACCAAAGAAAAACTATTAACATCAGCACATTTACCTATCCTTAAACAACTTGCGTATATTTTTTATTGCTTCGTAAAAGGGTAGGGTGATTTAGACAGGCACTTTTATATAACACTAAATTAACATTACTGAATAAAGAAAATGTATATACATAAAAGATATTAGAATTTTATATAAAAGATACAATTGAATAAGTTCCGTTTTGTTTTCCCAGGACGGCCCTAGGCTTAGGTCAAATATTGGGTAAACTTATAAAAACAATTCTATTTACTTTATGTGTGGTCCTGAAAGTCATTGCCTTAGGACTGTTTGCATATCTATTGGAGATTTAAGATATTCTTTCCAAGAAGTTTTTAATGTCATTCGAACGCTTACCACATTTGGAATAACGCGAACTATGTATACTATCATCATCATGATCTCAGCTCACATAAACTCACTGCTGGGCTTGGAAGTCCTAAACAGGAGTGAAACTCTTTCTATACCATGTTGGTAAGACAGGTTTGGTATGGGGTTTATTTCGAGTTTGCCCCCTTTTTTGTATAAATGTTATATGCATATCCCTTAGTCGTCTTTTACGACATACACGGCCAGGACAGGGATGGTGAATTGTATTCTTACTCCGTCAATAAACGAAAAATATAATTAGCACTTGTAAAATATACATACTATATACGTATGGTGACGGAGTAAGAAAATATTTCACCAACGCTCAGCTGGCCTGTCGCTGTCTTAAAATAAAAAAATCGGTCAAGTGCGAGTTGGACTCGCGCACAAAGGGTTCCGTACCGTTGACTAGGTAAACAACATCAGCTACACAAATTTCATTTTGTAACCTTCACTTGTTACCGTTTACTGATATAGAGCCAAATAGGCAAAAATTGCGTTTTTGTATGGGAGCGTCCCATAAATATTTATTTTATTTTGTTTTTAGTATTTGTTGTTATAGCGGCAACAGAAATACATAATTTGTAAAAATTTCAACTGTCTAGGTATCGCGGTTCTTGAGATACAGCCTGGTGACAGACTGACGGACGGACATAGAGCGAAGTCTTAGTAATAGGGTCCCGTTTTTACCCTTTGGGTACGGAACCCTAAAAACGATTAAGGGATAAAATATTCATAAAATATCTGTGCGAAAGAAGGAAAACTCTAAATAAAACGCTATACCAATCCTTTTGACCAGCGTGGTATAGTAGGTCAATTGTGGAGCAAACTCGAGCTCAGCAGTGTGACGTACATATCTGAGCCGAAATGAATGAATATTTTGCTAATACTAGATCTAGTAGTTAGTGGATTGGGCGTTAGTTACATATATGTATACCTATATTAAAACAAGTTTTTATATGATTTGAGAATGCTCTCCATTCTTATGCAAACTTAAATAACATATTTTTGATGCTTTAGCTTTGTAATTTCTTTGTAATGTTTTTGACACATCTGATAGACGCTCGCTTCGTCTACTGTTGTTTATTAAATTCAATTAGAATTTTAATTTCCAAAACATAACAATAATTTTGTGCCATAGATGTCCCGATTAACTTTATACAACCTAAAATTGGATTGATTATCCAATTCCTGATTAACAAAAACTTATTTAAAATATCAGCATGATCCGTTAGGTTTACTATTTTTGACAAGATAACGTTTTATAAATCGATGAACGCCAGCGGCAGGCACAAAAAATTGTCACGATCCGCCTGAGCCGAGCCTGCAAGCGATAGCGCGGAGCAAACGATGACGGTCGGCGTAAGCGATCGGTTTGAGACGCATCTATGCCCCCTTAAAAAAAATTAATTAACGAATGCAAATAAATGTTAAGTTATCGAAATTAAAACATACAAAATAATGATAATTCAGTGATAATAATTGAATTAAATTCAAAAAAGTTTGAAAATATTGTGAAACTTTTCATCGATATTTTTTTATGACGTTATCCTGTAAAAATATCGTCTGTAACCCGATTTACAGACAACCAATTTTTTTATGAACCTTCTCAATAGTCTAGGACTAAAAATATTCAAATCGATCTAACCATTATAGTTTTTGTGAGACTAACACGCGGCAAGTGATTTGAATAAATGTATAAATGCGAAAGTGCGTTTGTTTGTTACGTTTTAACTTCATAATGGATGAACATCAAATTTTGCTTAATGTATAAGCTACACTAAGCGAGATAAGACAGAATAGTAAATTGACTATTAGGCGATCGTTTGTGGCTATAATATTTCGGTATACTGAGTTATAAATTTCCTTATGATACCGATGAAGTTTCTTGTAGTAGAATTTAACAAACTGACTAATTTAGCGAATTGCACAGATAGCGTAGTGGTTAAGATACCGACTTGCCGAGCCAGTATCGTGGATTCGAATCCCACGCAGGACAACACTTTGTGCGATTCACAAATTATTGTTCTGAGTCTTTTGGTGATTTGTGTCTGTTAGTTACATGTTTGTAAACTCCCTCGCAACGCAAGGAACATTTCCTTAGTGCAGGTCTTTATTAAAAAAAGACCAGGGCCAGCTTCATCAGATACCGCCTAGTTAACAATTACATTGCCAAGTGGGGTCAGGCAGGCGGTCAGTCGTAAAACGATTGTTAATAACCTTTCCAACTTACGAAAGCAAACAATAAGTCGAGCCTAAATAATTGGACAAAGAGCAGCGTGATGATGAATTAGCAGGAGTTTAAGAATATAGTGTTGCCACCAGAATATCTTAGTGTTGCCACTAGTTACTTTCACCTGGAGTCGTAAAAAATGGCTAAGGCCTAAGTCTAATAGTCTGCGTAGATAGGCTGATAAACGGGACGAATCGAGCAGAGTCGATTCTAAAGAAGAATTAAAGAAAATTGCTTAGATTTAATTTATTCATAAAAATTGAATATATTTTGCACATCCTAAGTCGAAATTAATTTATTAAATTCCAAAACATATGATAATGTATGGATTGTTTATGTATTACTTTCACGCCAAAACTAATAAATATCAGAATGACGCAATTAGAAGTGTCAAATAAATTGGCAAGTTTATTACAATCGAAGAGCTATGCGTGCACTACACAAGTCTTTATTATCAAGTGAGAAAATATTAATGCATATAAATAAGTCTTTCTTTTTCCGTGTGGTGACGGATTAAGAATACAATTCACCACTCCCTATCTTGTCCGTGGATGTCGTAAAAGACAACTAAGGGTTATAATATGCACATAAGATCTGTACAAGAGAAGGATAACTCGAAATGAAACCCTATACCAACATGTCTGACCAGCACGGTATAGTAGGTTAAATTCCCTCTCATTGTGGAGGAGGGTCGAGCCCAATAGTGGGTCGTATGTGGGCTGCGATGATGACGATGATAAAATAAGTCTTTATTATCAACATATGAAAATTTAATATTTTCTTTAGAGATTTGTTTGTCATAAAAAATTCAAATTAGTCTTCGAGCGTATGATACTTATGAAAACAATTGGAGCGAAAATAATTATAAACACATTTAAATAAGTATATCTATATATATATCGAATTTACGTTAGCAATATAGATGGAGGAAGGTAGTCGTTTATATAATATATTCCAATTTAGAAAGGAGATATAATAAAAAAGCAAAAGTAATAGAAACTAACGAATACATAACTGCCAATCCGTAGCTAATTATGCTTACGACTACTTTTAAACACTATTTTATTTTATCATAATATACCGGTTATATTTATTACGCAATTTATATATAACATATTATACGAATTATATAATTTATAAATACTTTACGGATTTAGTAGGTGCATATGTAATGACTACAGATAATTTTGAATCTGGTTGTGATTCCTACTTGTCCCTTAATTATTTATTTATTATCAAGAGCTTTTGCGAGATTAAAACCCTTCGCGGATATAAAAGATTCGCGCATGACGTCAAGTTTTTCAGTTAAAATGAAATACTATTCCAATCTCGTGCAGGTATCACAGCATTTTCAAGTTAAGTATTTGTTTGGTAATAGGGAATCTAAGTTTCTGATGGTATTGTCCTTTTCTGCCTTTTTGTAGGAATGACATATTTGATAGGATAAAAAGCATAGGATCTACTAGGTTTAAAGCGCTCAAGAATAATATTATATCCTGTTAATAAACGAACTCATCAAGTATTATAAAATATTTTTAACACATAAAATGGGAATTGTAGTTTCAGAGATAATCTCCTAAATCCAAACTTTATCTCTTTATAAAGTACAGGCAAAAATATATCGAAAGCCCGGCTCGATATTATTCTTAGTTTAGTGATAACTATATATAACAGATATAGGCGTTTTCTGTTTGTGCCACAAACGGTTATGTATCCGATATACAGTTTGCATATCGATATCGAAAACGGTTTTCTCATATCGATATCAGTAGTACAGTTTTCAAACGTTAACATTGATATTAAAATGAGCAAACTAACTACGAATGCGAACTAACACAAACTCTCACATTTACAGTTAAGCTGTCAGCGGTACATCGATGCAGGTCTTAGGTATAGCTATTTACCTAAAGTTATTTAACAATTAGCTAACTGTAACTACGGCGATTTCCCTTCATGCTTTACTAGGCTTAGGACTAGCAGAAAAGTTTTTGACTAGTAAATGTTAATTTTTTTTTGTGAACTGGTATTACTTCTCTGACGCATTTAAAATTGACATATTTACAATGATTAAATATAGTGCAATTAAAAACTATCACAACCAATACAAAATTTGTTTTTCAAATCAAAATATGTCACGAAACAACAACAATTATTATTATTAATACTTACAGACCTGTGTCAATATTGTAACAACTCAAATTCAACTATAACTTCGAAATTTAGTTCCACTTTGTAGAATAAGTGTCTCATTAATATCGAGTAGCCGTACCCGCCAGAAACGTTATCATAACTATAACTATACAATGGAAACTAAACCTTATTGCTAATACAGTAAGATATATTAACCACGCAAACATGGCTAAAGTTATTTCATATTCTCTTCATCTCTTTTATACTAATAAAAGAATATATACTTAGAACGAGAGGAACGAATATGGTTCATATCTCAATATCGTTTGTGAAGTTTACGTTTTGTTCGTACGTGTTCATATCGTTATAGCTTTAAGTTTTGACTCGATACGGTTTTTGTGATAACGGCTACATTGATATAGATATCGATATGGTATGATATCTAACACATGTCCGATATAAGTTACGTTTTGATATATCGAACTCATAATTAATATATAACCATCTTGGTTTGTAGAAAAAATCCATTACAGCGTGAAAAACTACAGACTTATAGTAGATGGACCACACTGTCAACAGTCTTCTGTCTACAGCCCCGGACCAGTTCGACCGAGGTAGTACCAGACTCCCACAGAAAATCGACGTCTGAGTAGTAGGAATTTGTTACTGCATTGCGTTCGGTGAGCGAGAGCCGGAAGCCCAATTTTTTGAGGATGTGTGCCTGTGGTGTATTTTGGTGATGTCTTTAGTATCACCGAACCTCGTTGCACGCAATCACACTCCCTTCACTTTCTTTGCGGTAGACAGCGCACAGCGGCCTAGCAAAGGCTCATGAACGGTAGGTGTGTTGTTTGCTCGTTGACCACCAACAGCAGTAAAAAAAACTATAATAATACCATAGAGCTCACACTACTAAAAGCAATATTTATTTCTGCAGCATTTCCTTAGAAACTTTCTAACATTATTAGAGTTTATCATCATCATCACCATCCTCTCAGCCCATATAGATCCCACTATTGGGGGTCGGGCTTCCTCCACAATGGGAAGGAAATTGACCTACTATTCCACGCTGGACAGACGTGTTGAAATAGGGGCTTTATTTCGAGTTTTCTTCTGTTGCATCGATGTGATCTGCCTATATCCCTTAGTCACCCGACACCCACGACGACACCCGACATACGACACCCACGGGCAAGATAGGGGGTGGTGAATTGTATTCTTACTCCGTCACCACACGCATAGTCAATATTAATCCTACACAACTTAACATTACAGGTTTGGTTATATTCAATGAGTTATGTACTTGTGTTCTTCGTACTTTTGATAAATTACTGAAAATACACCGGGCACAGGGCCTGAGCTTCCCATAAGGATATCTTATTAGTTTAGGAAAATAGTATATACCTAGCGTATAAAAATAACTATAGTTTACCTCCACAGATGGCTAATAGATTGTAGCGACCTCCCAAGCTGAGGGTCGTAAATTTTATTTCCATCAGGGCAATTTTTTGTGTGAAGCATTTATGGCTTTCCGATTCTAAGTGAAAAGCAAAGGAAAAAAAAAACAATATAAACTTATTGAAGCTGTAGAATAAGGTTATTGAGAGGACTCCGCGGTCAGAACACTTGGAGAGGTTTCATTCTACTTTCTTTCTTGATATGCAATTATCAAAAATCGAATTTCTATATTAATGACCAAGGTAAAACTTACTGTAAAGATGGTATAGTGGTTAAGATACCGATCTGCCGTCCCATTGTCGAGGCTTCGAATCCGACGCAGGACAACATTTTGTACTATCCACAAAATGTTGTTCTGAGTCTGGATGTAATTTGCGTCCGTTAATTACGTTTTTAAAATCCCCTGTAATACAAGGAGTATTACCTTAGTGCAGGCTTTTGTGGCCTTAAAACAAATTTAACCAAACACATAGTTTCGTTGCAAATCTCAAAACCATATTATTTATTCTATGAGAAAGAATGAAAGTTGGTAAACCTGCTGGTTGCCGGTTTGTACTTCAAATTTCTACTATAACTAGTCCTCGTTGGCCGGTATTTACAATACGCGATTTATCTAGAAACGTAAGTTAAAAAAAATCCCTAAAATCCTGTACAACGTAACTTTACCATTTCAAAAGGAAGGGTAAAGAACTATAGTAAGTATAGTAACTTACTTTTTGTAGAATCGCAAACTTAGAAGGAATATAGAATAGACGGTCAGGTCCCTACGGTCACATATATTATAAGTTTGATGGTTTGCAAATTGAGTATTTACGGCCGCGTATGACAGGTTTATGCGCTAAGGATGTTGGCGAAGTGTGGGGAATACTATCGGATATTATAACGAAATATATCGTAATAATATTACAGAAGTCCGTTGGGAATACTCGGAAGATAGAGTGGGGTCTAAATGTCTGTCATCTTTGATTGATATCATACCAGATGCTACACATTTTTATCTATACTTATTTATATATTACTAGCTTGTGCCCGCGACTTCGTCCGCGTAGAAATCATGTGTGGCAGAGGCAATCACAGATAACTGTGTATTGTGTTCAGGGTTCTAGAGACCCACTGTTGCTCTGGATGATTTAATGCCGATCTGGTATATCAGGGAGGCGCTGTTATCAGGGGGTGCTTCTATAGCTAAGGCGGCTGACTCCAGACTAATTGAAGCAGTGCAGTGGCCTCTACGTGAAGCGCGCAGGAGACTTTGTGCTAACACCTATGTTGTGCTGCTCCCAGCTGAGCTAATACTTGCGGGTGATTGTATGGTACAATAGCTGAGGCTGGCCCCTCTACGGGCTGGGCTTACTTTAAATAAGCGACACGTTTAGCCACACTCGCTATCGAGGTGGTGATTCGCTGAGTCACGATGCCGCCTAGCGTAGCCCTATATAAAAAGAATGATTTGATGTTTCATAGCTTCCATCCGACGTCCTCGTCACGTCCTCGACGAAGAGGACGACAATATCACACTCGCTCAACAAAGAGCCTACACGGCCCGCGAGGCCTTAACAAATAAATATCCGCGGTTCCGCCCTCGCCGTCGAGGTGCGAAACCGCGCCGCGCAAAAGTCACTACTAAAAACGTGCACGCCCACTTTGCCTCCAGCGACGCCCCAAGCCGAGGTCCGTTCCCCACAGGGGGAGCCCTTGGGCGATGTCGCTTAGCATACTCTTCTCCGGGTTGAGAGCCCTCAGCGCTCACCCATAGTCCGCGTCAAGCTGTCAAGGCCATCTGCGGCCAACAGCTGTACACACACAAAAAAAAAAAAAAAAAAATGTTTCATAGCTAGCTATACACCGGTTGCCACAGCAATCACCGTTTATTCGGTTCCACTCGGTCGAGGATCAGATAAAATATTTGGGTTTAGTACTGGACGGTCAACGCGACGGTATTTTAGGAGTATTTTTATCAAATTACTCCCCGGCTCATTAAAGCGGTGTTAATTGTTGACGTCTGAACGGCAGACGGGTTCGATCAATGGCCCTGTACGGTACACCTGTGTGAGCAAATTTTGACCACTTGTATCAAAACTTTCTTTTCGCACTCGTAGAAAACCATGCTTCTCTAAGGAACTTCACTAATATATAAGTGACGGACACAAATTACACCCAGCCTCAGAGCAACAATTTGTCGATCACACAAAAGATTGTCCGGCGTTGGAATTGAACCCGTGACACTGGCACGGTAGGTTGGTATCTTAACCACTATGTTATCAGTGCAGTTAATTAATCATTGGCATTCCCACGGAAGCTCTTTATTTTCCGTGATTAAAAGTATCCTAAATGTTAACCGGGGATGTAAGGACCACCATGCAAGATTTCATTTAAATGGGTCGAATAGCTTCTAAATTCATTTAATTAGCCCGTACAAAAAGATAATCGAAACGACGTCTGCTTGCCTTCGGGCTGCCCACATGTCGACGACGTACGTCCCGCCCCCCTTCTTTAAACTCTGAGTACTCTGGTATAGCCAATAATACAGTAACTCTGGTATCTATACTATACTATCACCAAAAATAATTATTAGGAACTAATAACATAAATACAAAATTTCATTGAAATAATGTAGGTAAATACGAAAAACTTTTATACCTACTGAATTTGCACCCCTCTTTTACCCCCTTGAGGATTGAATTCACAAAAAGGGATATCGGCAATAATCATTATTACGAACTTGTAACTCAAATACATTTCATTGAAATAACTTTAAAAACCAGAGAACTTTCATACTAAGTTTGGGCCTCCCTTTTATTCTCTTAAGGGATAATTTTCGAAAAAATATTTTACACCTATTTCATGATTTTTAATGAAGAAACTTCGTACTAAATTTCATTCGAATAACTTAAAAAATGGCAAAGTTTCATACAAATTTTGCACCCCCGTTTGACCCCCTTAGGGGGTGAATTTTCAAAAATCCTTACTTAGTGCTAACAGTAACAGTATCCCGGGTTAGGTTAGGTGGCTAGTATTTCATAAATATTAACTCGCTTCCTGCGCGGGTTACTAGATACTTAGAAGCAAGGTCTTATAACTGATTAATTATTCATGCTACTAGTATATACATAATACTACAAAGCTTCTTATATGTTAAATAACGGACTTAGGCATCAGATTATTCAGTATCTCATAATGATGCAACAACAAACCACAAAAACAAGAACTACAAACCACTTTCACACACTCTCCCTCTTTAATGTTCCAAACACCTACTTTGGAAACCACTAAGCGGTCATGGAATGATCAAGAATTGATTAACAACGCCAGTAGTTATCGGTCAAATAACTGTTGCTGGACTGATTTTTCCGACTGCTCTATAGTTAAACGCATATTTTTAGCGTACATTTAAATCCCCTCCGTTTTGTGACGGAGTAAGAATACAATTCACCAATCTCTATCTTTCCCGTGGGTGTTGTAAAAGACGACTAAGAAATATAGTTCGCAAATAACATGTATGCAAAAGAAGGAAAACTCGAAAAGAAACCCTATGCCAACTCGTCTGACCAGCGTGATAACATCATTTGCCTGTCCTCATCCCACGCTAAGTGGAGTCGGCAACGGCCTTCCATAGCCTCCTATCATCTATCATATCTGCACTTACTGCTTTCATACGTCTATCCTCGTTCACACAATCCATCCATCTCTTTTTGGGTCTTCCACGTTTCTTACGTCCATCCACAATCATATTGATAACCCTCCTTGTCACATGCCTTTCATCTCTCCTCATCACATGTCCATACCAAGACAATCTCGCGCTCCTAATCTTCTCTATCACTGGTGCCACTTTCAGATTTTTTTTTGTGGGTGGGTTGCGTTCGGCGCACTCCTCGCACCACTCCGTCCCCTAATATACTCATTTCTTATCTTATATATTAGGTATTATAGTAGGTCAAATTCCCTACCAAAGTGAAGAAGGTCCGAGCTCAATACTAGGACGTATATGGGCTGCGAAGACGATGATGGAATGATTAAGTTTTGTTCTTGAGAGATCAATGTTAAACAGGGACTTCAATGAATGGAAGGAAGGACTTGAACTACAAAAGCGGTTACTTATCACCATCCTGCTCTCATTCAAGTAATTACTTGAGGTCGACGATTCTAATTGAGAATGTAATATTGTTGACCAGAATACAATTCACCACTCCCTATCTTGTCCGTGGATGTCGTAAAAGAGGACTAAGGGATATAATATGCACATAAGATCTGTGCAAGAGAAGGAAAACTCGAAATAATACCCAATACCAATATATCTGACCAGCATAGTATAGTAAGTCAAATTCGATCCCATTGTGGACGAGGCCCGAGCCCAACAGTGGGATGTATGTGGGCTGCGACGATAATGATGATTAAGAGCCTGCTAAAAAGTCTAGTAAGAACTTTAGCTCTTAGTAATCCTTTTCCGTGTAGTGAGGGAGTAAGAATACTATTCACCACCCCTTATATCTTTATGACACCGTGGGTGTCGTAAAAGACGACTAACGGATATAATACGCATATAATATCTATGCAAGAGAAGGAAAATTCGAAATAAAACCCTATAAGAACACGGCTGACCATCGTGGTACACCACCCACGAGTAATGTAAGGGTTGGCAGTAGTATTCATAGCCACCGCTGGATGAAACGAAGGCACGGCAACCTGACCTTCCGGATGACGCAGGTGCTTACCGGACATGGGGTGTTCGGTAAGTACCTGCATAGAATCGGACGTGAAGAGGCCCCCGGATGCCATGAGTGTGGCGCGCCAAATGATGATGTGCGTCACACCCTGGAGGTATGTCCCGCCTGGGGGCCTCAGCGCCGCGACCTGTCGGCGGTTATAGGAACAGACCTGTCGTTGCTGAGCATCACATCAAATATGCTCTACAGCGACAGGTGCTGGTCGTCGATGGCCTCTTTCTGCGAGGAGGTCATCGCTCGGAAGGAGGCCGCGGAGCGGGAACGCGAGGCACTTGCGTCCGCTAACTCGCTCCGTAGGCGGCGACTAGGGAGAAGGAGGCGCCGATACGCGCATCTCCTCCCACCGCCTTGAACGACGACAGGACGTGGCCCAACGGCCTTGCGTAGGAGTGCCGGGGATCGAATGTCACTAGACGATCTCTCCGGCACTCCGCAAAAGCGCGGAAAGGACCGCTGTTGGTTTTAGTGGGTATCCCGATTGCATAGGTGACCGGCGAGTCCCACACACCCCCCTCGTCTGTTACCGGCGGGGGGCAGTGCGTAAATTGCATTTCCACAGCGTTAAAAAAAAAAAGTAGTATTCGTAGCCGGCTACCACATAGTAAAATAAGTTACTTATATGCAATAATTTTCATCGTAAGAACGCTCGAAACCTTGTACCTTTTCCTCCAAACGATGATAACCCTCAGACTTTAATAAAAGGAATGCAAGCTATAAATATTTCATAAGGACCATAATGTCTTTTATAGTTAAAAAGTACGATGGATGGAACTGCCGTCAGCAGAGTCTAGTTCGAAACTTTAAGTTAACATATGTGTTATTCTTCAAAACTGCTACAACTTTGTTGGTTGCCGCATAAGTTTAAGTACCTAAACTTATGCACATTGTAACAAAATTGAAGTGATAACCAAGAGTTTGCTATATCAAAGGCTTTGTACTTTTCTGCAACATTTCTGAAACAAAACATCTTTTTTTAGTCTGCCAAAAACTTTAAAGTTCACAATTCAAGCATGTCTTGAAATTATCTTTTTTTTTATTTAAAGCAGAACATCTTTTAGTCTTTTCTTTCTAGTTTGTGAAGTCATACAGAACAATATCCACCTCTTAGATTTTGTTTTATAAAACAGAACATCCTTTTCTTTATTTTCTTGTCTATTAAATGAAAGACTTCCAAGTTCAGAACGTAAGCCTTCTCTAACATTTTTTATGAAACGGAACATCCTAATTTTTGTCTATCAACTCAAAAACACTTTCCAGACTACATTGTAAGGTGTCTTAAATGTTGCTTTTTGAAATGAATAATTATTTTTCTCTTCTTTCTTGTTTGTCAATTCAAAGATTCCAAAGTACAAAACGTAAGTGGTCTCTTAATGTTTATTTAACAATATTTGCCTTCTCTTTTTTATTTTAACTTATTACCGTTCTTAATTACTGTTCGTGTTCGATAAAAGCCATCATAGTGGGAGAGAACAATGTCTAATATAAGCAAGGTTAGTAACGAATTTTATTTCGTTTGCTTACGTAGGTACTTTATTCTTTTTTTTTACGATACCCAAGGTAGGAATTTTCCATGTGGTGACGAATTAAGAATTCACTACCCCGTTTCTTACTCGTGGGTGTCGTAAAAGACGATTTAGGAATTATGATATTTAGATACCATTTATACAAGGTAAGATAAACTCCTAAATAAAACTCTATACGAAAGATACTAACTAGCGCGGTATACTGGGTCAATTTCCCTCTCATCGTGGAGGAGGCTGTATATTCCTATTATATCACCATACGAAAAATAGAATACCCGCATTAGAGCAAGTCCAAGTTGCCCGGGAGAACTTCATCGATACGCAATGAGTGTAGAGTGTATAAACTGAGATATTTGTATTTTAGTTGAATGGAACCGATAACCCGTCATGATGGAGTAAGAATACAATTCACCCATCCCTTTCTTGCCCGAGGATGTCGTAAAAGACGACTGGGGGATGCGACGACTTGAATGCGTATTATAATACGCATTCAAGAGAAGGTAAACTCGAAATAAAACCCTATAACAACCTGTCTCACCAGCATGGTATAGTAAGGTCAATTTCCCTCCTATTGTGGAGGAGGCTTGAGCCCAACAGTGGGACGTATATGAGCTGATGATGAGAACCCTTTAAAACCATTATGCTATATGCGCAGACAAAATGCATATCAGTATACAGTTAGGTAATTATTCCTTTCACCCACCCTTCTAATACATTGTTTTTCGTCACGATAGGAAGCCAGTACCTTGAAGAGTTTCAGTAATTATTTCGGTATGAATTATGAAAGGGTTACTGCGAGGCAATTAATTTTGAACTAGCTTGTCAGGGCAAGCTGTAATAACGTCAATAGTGTCCATTATGCCCGCGACTTTACTCGCTTTAAATGTAGATTTTGTCAATCATTTAAGTATAGCGCTTATCCTTATCAGCGCTTTCCACGATAGGGGGGAAACTAACCTACTATACCACGCTAGTCAAACGGGTTGGTGTAGGGATTTATTTCGAGTTTACCTTATCTTGCATAGATTTGATATGCCTATAAATAACCCTATCCTAACACAGTAAAAGTCGGTAATGCAACTATTGCCAATAATTTTGCAGTAGCCGGCACTACAGAGCAATTATAAACCATAATGCCTATAAGTAACTCTATCCTAACACGTCTGACCATCGTGGTATAGTAGTGCAATGACTCTTCTATTTAGGAGGGGGCTCGAGTTCGGTATTTGGACGTACATAACCTGTGATTATAATCAAGTTGAAGAATAAATTTGTTTAAGCATGCTAACCTTTAGGAACAATAAATTAAGTTACAAAAGTTAAAAAAATTCAAAATAAAGACTTGAGCTGTCAAAATAATAATAATAAAAACTACCGTCTTTTTTTTTTGGTGCTTGGGTTGCGGTCGGCGCGCTTCCCGCACCACTCCGTCCGGGGCGACAGAGGGGCGTAAGCACGCACACCCTCGACCCATCCACGATGCACGTCGCCTTCGTCGTTGGGCCGACCACCGGAGCAGGGTGACTTGACGTCAGTTGCTGGCCCGACGGAATACCCTGTATTTGGGGTACCCTCCCATCGACTGACGTCGCCCCCTCGGGGAGGACGTCGGTCTTTCCTCACGCGGTCGGCCTCTCGGCGGGTGACGCACTAATTCCACGGTCACGTCACCCGCGGCCTCGGCTAGGGAAAAAAAAACTAATGTCTGGAGATACAGGCACGTCATCTGTTAGACGTAGGCCTCCCTCATGTTTTCAATAAAGTACGGTCCTATGCCGCCTTTATCGATTGACGCTAAATAATATTCACCAGGTCGTCGGTCATTATTAAATAATTAAATTAACACTGAAATATATTTTAAATTAGATACATAAGAATGTCTGTGTGCTGTGCGGTAGCGGTTACGAATGGTACCAACCCATTGTTCGAGGGTGTCGTAAAAGACGACTAAGAGCTTTACATCGCCATGAACCCACTTCACCTGAAGTCATCAGGTCAATAATTATATTCTAAGGAGGGTTGACGTCAGACAGGCAGCCGGTAATTGAACTAAGTATTGCCAAAAATTTAGCAGTAGCCGGCACTATAGAGCAATTATAAACCATAAGAAAATTAATGGTGGTTTTGTTTTTTGTCCTCAATTTTAATTTAATTTACTTTTTGGATTCGTGTCTTGGTTTTTTTTTTATTATTTGTTTCATTTTAGATTTATTTAGGAATCGGATACACAATACATATTTGTAATAGTATCTGCCGAATTAAAATGGCTGCCAGCAAATATTTGTATGATAACCCAATTTGTAAAAGGTCTTCGCTTACAAGACCCGACAAGGACTATTTGAAATAAAAAATAAGGTTACCAAGAAAGGTCTCGCAAACATTAAACTATTCGTTACTGCCGTACGGCGTACAGTCACTGGCACATGCAAAGCGCTAACCTGAAATTATTCACAACAATATACTTCCTACCTACATTTTGTTGAATTTCATTAAATTTCATTTTTTTTAATGGTGACGAACCTGCAAACAATTATAATTCAATACAAGTTCCCTATATTCCTTAAGGTACTCAAGTACGTTATTAGCTTACTTTTTGATTTTATTCGGTACTTCACTAGATGCACTCCTAGTGTATTAGCAACAACTAATAAATTTCATTATTTATTTATCAACATTTATAATGTCGGATAATGTCATTTCCTACAATGGAATGAAAATGCGAACGGTATTGGTGTTGCGAGATTTCGATGAGAATACATCAGAAAATTTTTGGCAATAATTTTATGACCGGTCGCGTGACTCATGTCAATCCTCTTTGAGGATGTAATTGTTACCTATGTATAAATTAATACGTGAAGCAAAAATTTTGTATCCCTTTTTACGAAAATCATGCAAATGGACAAATATGAAATTTGGCACAGTTGCAGAATATTTTGAGGCGAAGTGCAGAAAACTAAAATTTGATATGATAATGAATTAGAAACACATTAAATTCATTAAAAAAGTCATTACGCACACTACCATGCAATTGATACACAGACACACACACACATGCTTAATACAGTATTGTTTAAGGTTAAAATCTCTGGTCGAACTGAATGTCAAACGATCATAATTATAATGACAACGTCTAATAGATTTTTTTTTGTACTTATATACAGGATGTATCAGGTTATGGGACAACTGTTCGAGTATGTTGTAGTTTAATGGTCATAGATTGTAATTAGAATGTACATTACACAAAAAACAATATAACATAAAAATTATAGTGATTTAAAAAAAATGTGTCTAAGAGTCTATGCCTTAAATGCTACGTATTATGTAGACATGTACAGACAGAATACATGTAGGCATGTAAAGCTTCGACAGTATAATTTCATTCATTTATACCTAGAATTGCGCAAACGCTTCAATGACATGTAGGTACAACGGCAAGCGGTCAACGCTCATAGGCCGATCAGCTGTTTTAAAGCGAAGTTTGTTTTGCTTATGTGAACGTAATCATTGATTTCTTCAATTTCTAATGAATATTTAACAAAGTACGAATATGTTGCGTATTAAGTATCATTGACTTTATACATTTCAATCAGATTTACACGAAAAAGCCTTGATAAAATTGAATACTTTACATGACTCTAATTTCTTAACGAATCAATATTTTTCGTTCAAATTTTTATGGGTTCCTACCACCATTGCCTAGCCCCCTTTTGACCAGTTGCCCCATAACCTGATACACTCTGTATATTAGTTATTAGTGAAATACGGCTGGCTCTATATACAAGAAAATTGTGTAGCGGCAAATTAATTTAAATGAAATATGGCCGAATTTCGACCACTCGGCGGCCACTAAGTTGTATATAATATAATATCACTACGTGCGAATAGTTTTGTTTATATTGAATGTTCTCTATGCGTAGCGTACATCCGCGTGATAGGTCATAATTAAATGCGTATAAAATTCGCAACGGAATCGATCGGCGTATAATTAAATAGTACGTAACTAGTTCATGAAATCAAAAAGTGAAATTGTGAAATTAATATTAAACGACGATTCGAAGAATATTTTTTGCATCGATCTATAAATGCACGATATCGAGCGGTATATTGGCTTGCCTAGAAATAAAATACCGTTGATTGGTTCTAACGATTATGTGAATACAAATAATTATTTTTTGTTTAAAAATTAAATATTGAAACAGAATAATATTTTAAACAATGTGCATTTTTGTTGTTATATATCTATATATAACGTTGCTCTTACAGTAATGTTTATCTGTTTATATTGCTTAGTCATCTTTTACCGGGAGATGATTTGCATATTTTTGGGTTTTTTGACAGGCTTTTTGTTAAACGCACCCCATCCATACCGGCTGAGGTGACGGAAAGGCGACCAGTTGACCCACGACCTGCCTCATTACATCCCCATCACCATTTCGGCACAACATTGGTGTCTATTTCTTGGCATTGGTGGATCAACAACACCGTTACGCACCGCACGACGGGTTACCTTTTTCGAATTGCCTGGGTCGTACTAATGCGGTAGGCCTCTCTGCGGGTGATGGACTAATCCCTAATCCATGCACTGTCTTGGTCAATTGTATATACCGCATCACCACACGGAAAATACGCATCAATCGGGACGTATATGAGCTGTAGGACTTCTCCTTCTTACCTGGTCCGGACCTTATCTGGTTAGGGTAATATATCTCAGATATGGGCTGTGATGAGAAAAATTAAATCGCTAAAGAAATAATATAAATGTGAACAGCGTTTCACAAGAAAACATAAGTGGGTTAATATGTTAAATTGAATGACTTGGCGCTGAGTGTTTTGAGTTCATTGCCCGAACGCAATTCGCCAAATACACAAATTGTTATAATATTAGACCGAACTGTCCCATTTTTGGGCACGGGCCAGTTGTTGTAAATTTTGATATTACGCATTCAGTTAATTCTGTCCAGATTGTAAGGTAGGTCAAAATCTAGATTGAAATTATCATGTAATTTACGGAAATGATTATGAACTCAGCGCTTGCGCATGATTCATCTGATTGAAATGACACTAAACATACAATTCTTATGGCAATGAATGTTTCTGTAAATTATATCATTACAATTGAAGAAAAATTGGCCAATTGTGTTTAAGACTAATTAAGAATGGACTTTACGTCACAATCCATCCATCAATCCGTAGACCTCCACTGTTGGACATAGGCTTCCCCACGACGATGCCAAATGGTCCTGGGCCGCATGCATCCAACGATACCCTGCAATTTTCAAGACATCGTCAATGTAGGGGGTCCTCCGATTCGTGATTGCCACCTGAGAACCTTTCTAATTCTAATAAGCGAGACCCGGTAACTGTAGGTACATAAAATTTTGTAAATTATAAAATGCCTCAATTTTATCACCATGTTTGCTGAAAAGTATTCAAACTGTTACGATCGTCATCATCATCGTCATCTCAGGTCATATATGTCCCACTCTTGGGTTCAGGCCTCCTTTATGAGAGGAAAGCTAACCTATATTACCACGTTGGTCAAACGTGTTGGCATAGGATTTTATTTCGAGGTTCCCTTCTCTCGCATTGATGTTATCTACATATTACACCCCTTAGTCGTCTTTTACGACACCCACAGGCAAGATGGTGGTGAATTGTATTCTTACTCCGTCACCACGCGCATATATTGAAACTGTTACAATACATAAAATTGATCCGTACGCAACGTAAAAATACTTTTGCATTTTTTTGTTTCTATGATTAATATCGCATAAAAGTCAAAGTATTTTTTTGTTAATACTCATCATCTCAGCCCACACACGTCCGACGGCTGGGTGTGAGCCTAATCCACAACGGTAGGGGAAATACTCAAATAATATAATAAATCCTACCACCTAATATGATTTAGATTGTCGCAACGGATTCTATACGGCAAGATACGTGTCACCGTTTTCGTACAGATTTGTTGAATTAGTTTCCTTCCGCGATTTTCCTTTTTACGGCGCGACGTGAGATTTTCAAAGAAAGGATTGAAACATCTTAAGGGATTGGGATCGGAGGCAAGCTATGTAGATACTTTTGCGTGTATTACATTACAAAGAATTATCTGTCTTAATACTATTGAAATGTTATTTAAATTTTCGTTCAATGTCGGAATAAGATATTTACCAAACAAAACTCCTTTGAAAACAGTGTAGTTTGTGTACAACACATTGTGTAGTTCCCAGCAGTGCGGTTATATGAGATGAGAGGAAAAAGAAAAATAGTATTTTGGAGGTGATCAGATTTGATCATTGAAAGGCAGCGAAACAGAAGAGTTAATAACGTCGGGCAATCAAAAATCTAATACAAACGCGATAAAAGCCGTAAAGTAGTTTTATAAATGTGTAATACTCGCGTAAACATCAGAAATCATTAGGAGTTAATAAGTGAATTGAATTACTTACAAAATATACTAATTTAGAACAATTTTATAATTATTTCAGCCCATAAACGTCCCACTGCAGGGCTGTTCCATAATTCAATGTAAATTGACCTAATAAACACGCTGGCAGGGTTTTATTTCGAGCTTGCCTTCGCTTGCGTAGATATTATATGCTGTAGTCGTCTTTTATGACACCCAAGAGTAAGATAGGGGTGGTGGAATTCTTACTCCGTCATCACACAGATTATTAGTGGATAGTGAGATATTTTTCTGTCTGTAGCTAAGGTTCGCTTATAATTGACTGCTTCGTGCGTTCAAACAAATATACGTATGCTTTTTATTAATTTATTTTAGGTCGAGCCCTTTATTTCCAAAAGAGTTTACAGAGCTGTAAACATTCATACTTCAATGTGTTACTTTTAGACCCTACACCCTGATAGGCGAAAACTATAACTAACGGAAAACAAACAACGAAATTTAATACCGTTTTCTGCAAACTTAAAAAGATTTAATGAACTATTCAAATTACTAATTAATATTTACATTATATCATTGATAATTTGTTACATCAATGCATTATATTTATTTTTTTACATTATATTTATTTTACACTAGCAATCCGCCCTCGCTTCCCTTCGGTTTCAGTGGCCTTACCCGTGTAGTTCCCGTTGCCGTGGGAATACCAGAATAAAATATAGCCTTAGTTACTCCTTATATGGACAGCTACCTGGTAGTAAAATATTATCAAAATCCGTCCAGCTGTTTTAAAGATTACCAGAACAAACAGACAGACAAAAAAGTTTAAACCTGTTTTTAGGCATAGGTATCGTGCAAATAACCATATTAGCAAAATCCCGTTATTTTGACATTACAAATAGACACTTCAAATTTTATTTATTTGTATAGATAATAACATACAATTTGAAATTCGCTTTCTAATTAAAAGGACGTAAACTGGATGGGACAGCACACGATAAGAATTTATTAAAAGGCTTAATCATGAGCAGGGGATGCTTTCTACCTATGAGATGGCTCGGACGTTCGCGTCAAAGACCCTTGGATTCGCAGTACCTACCTATTATGTATGCCGGTAGATTTTGTATTAAACTTTGCTAGGTTTTGTCTCAGTTGATGAAATTAGATTAATTTCTGTAATCAATTTGTGTAGTCGTTGAGATTATTCGGTTTTGCAATGTAATGTACGACGTAATAGGGCAGGGATGGCAAACCACTGGCACCCGTGCCATTTATGGCACGTAACACAATGGCAAGCACTCCACCGATCACAAAGTTCACATGTACTAAGGGCCTGTATCTATACCAATAAATAAAATTGGAGTGTCTGTTTGTAATGTCAAAATAATAGGCCTTTTTCATGCTCACATGGTTATTTGCACAATACACATGCCTAAAAATCACTTTATATTTTTTTTGTCTGTCTGTCTGTTTGTTCCGGGTAATCTTCAAAATGGCTGGACCGATTTCAAAAATTCTTTCACCAATGGAAAGCCATAATATGAGGGAGTAAACTAGGCTATATTTTATCCCGGTATTGCCACGGGAACGGGAACTACGAAGGAAAGACAACTAAAACCGAAGCGAGGGCGGGTTGCTAGTTTTATATAAATATGTTCCTATTTGATCATTTTGTCCGCGACGATAAATATTTACTTACAATTCCTCCAACATCCATAGAGTCCGAACGGCCTTAGGTAAATAGCCTCTGCGTGTATTGTATGTATTCATTCTTTCTGTGTGGTGACGGGGTAAGAATACAATTCACCACTCCCTATCTCGCCCGTGGATGTCGTAAAAGACGACTAAGGGATTAAATATGCACATAACATCTGTGCAAGAGGAGGTAAACTCGAAATGTAACCTTATACCAACATGTCTGACCAGCATGGTGTAGTAAGTCGAATTGCCTTCCATTGTGGTGGAGGCCCGAGCCCACCAGTGGGACGTATGCGGGCTGCGTTGATTGATTCATGTAAAAACAATAAAACTTGTTTGGAAACGTAAAAATTTGCCTTTTTTTTTTTATGGGTGGGCTATGGTAAGCACACGCGCGGTCCAGTCCGTCCGGGGCGATGAAAGGACGGCGCGCAGGCCCATAACCCACCCGTACCCACGTCACCTCGTTGTTGGGCCGACCACCGGAGCAGATGTGACTTGTCGTCAGTGGTCGGCCTGACGGAATACCCTTTCGGGTAACCTCACCTCTCGACGTCCTGGAACGTCGGTCGCCGTCGCGCGGTCAGCCTCTCTGCGGGTGACGGACAATTCCCCGGTCCGATCACCCGCGGCCTCGGCTAGGGCGGCATTAGGCGCAGATACTCGCGCCTGCGCCGCCCGAGTCGCCGGCGGCGGAACGTGTCGCCGAATAGGAGCTCTACTCGCACACGATCCGCCGCCTCCTTCCGTGAGATTACGGCCTCACAGAAGGCGGCGACCGCGTCCCAGTTCCTGACGCTGACGAGCATCTCCCTGGCGATGGTCGGCAGCGCCAGGTCGGCACCGATAATTGCGACGAGTTCACGGCGATCACCCTCCCATGCAGCACACTCTTCGAGCGTGTGCTGCGCCGTGTCCTCGTCGCAACTGCAGTGGTGGCAGGACGGTGTGCTCTCCCTCCTGACAATCTTGTGCAGGTACTTCCCGAAGCAACCGTGCCCCGTCAGCACCTGCACCAGTCGGAAGGAAAGCACCCCGTGCGTCCGCTCCAACCACTCCATCAGCACCGGCCGGAGGGCCTCGACGGTCCTGACACCGTACCGAGGACTCTCCAGCCGGACTGCCCAACGGGCAATGACTTCTCGGCGGGCGTCGACCCGCCAGGCGGTGATCTCTTTGATGGAGACCATGCCGCCGCGGGCGCGCGTCTCCGACACCCGCCGATAAATGTCGGTGAGCATCTCCGCCTCCAGGTCCCACGGGGGAGTTCCGGCCAGGAGGCAACGTAAACATTGCCTGCATTATTTTTCAATTTTACTTTATCCGGTTTCGCAATACAAATCTATACCAATAAATAAAATTGGAGTGTCTGTTTGTAATGTCAAAATAATAGGCTTTTTTCATGCTCACACGGTTATAGGCACGACACCTATGCCTAAAATAGCAATTAAAAAAGTTTTGTCTGTCTGTCTGTTTGTTCCGGGTAATCTTCAAAACGCCTGGACCGATTTCAAAAATTCTTTCACCAATGGAAAGCTATAATATCAGGGCGTAAACTAGACTATATTTTATCCCGGTATTCCCACGGGAACGGGAACTACGCGGGTAAAACGACTATAACCGAAGCGAAGCGAGGGCGGGTTGCTAGTTTATTTATATAATCCCAGCGCCACCTGCCGGGTCTAATTATTAATCTAAACAACTCTCCAATCCACTGCAACACTCACACAAACACGTAAAAAAATATATTTAAAGGTTTTAAATCAATAATTAATATTAGTTTAATCTCAGAAAGGGACCATAGAAATATTTTGAAAGCCTTTAAAAATCATGTCAAAAAGAAAATAAAACGGGAGCTTACGTATAATTCTTTAACTTTTCGTGACCTTTATAGATATAATCCTGGAACTACGCCGTGATCTTGGAATTATTTGTTGACAATCCCGAACTCCGAACCTCCACCAGAATGGGTAATTAGATAGTTACCTACATAATTGATCGACAATACCGCACTCGCCAAACAGGCTTGGGATAGTAAGGTTTTGTATTAATTCTCATATTTTTTCAGCGATGTTATCCTTTTAGATGTTTTGGTCGTCTTTTACTCCAAAACAAAACATCTTACTAATATTATAAATGTGAAATAAGTTTGTTCGTTTGTTACGCTTTCACGCTTTAACCACCGACTCGATATCAAAAATTCTTTCACCAATGGAAAGCTATAATATCATGGAGTAACATAGGCTATATTTTATCTCGGTATTCCCACGAGGACGGGCACTACGCGGGTAAGACGACTGAAACCGAAGCGAAGTGAGGGCAGATTGCTAGTATTTAAATAAAACACAAAAAACTGTTACTGTGTTTTACCTCTCGACCGCATCATCATTTTCCTTTATATGGATAAAATGTTGATATTACATAATATAATAATATTATATTTAAAATTCTTTCGTATGGCAACGGAGTAAGAATACAATTCACCACCCCACTCTCTTGCCTGTGGGTGTCGTAAAAGACGACTAAGCGATATAATATGCAGATAACATCGCTGCAAGAGAAGGTAAACTGTAAATGAAACCGCGTTTGACCAGCGTAGTATAATAGGTCAAATTCTCACCCACAATGGAGGAGACCCGAGCCTAATAGTAGGTCATGTAGTGTATTGTCTGAGTTGATGATGATGATATTAATAATACGATCACGTAGATACCTACATAATTAAATGACCGAAACTGTACATACCGCTTATGTAAAATAATTCAACATCCTCTAGCCTTATCTCAATTATATTTGAAGCCTAACACAAATAGAAAAAGAGTAAAAAATGCTACATAGAATTTTCGCTAAGTTTTATAACCGGTCGAGTGCAGGATGTCAATCCTTGGGAATAGCGTTGCCAGGTCGTCAAACCTAATAGCCGGACAGACCAGCCAGTTCGGCTGGACATTTGGGTAGAAAGGCCGGACACCCTACATTATTGAGGATTTTGTGTTTTAGTATTATTCGGTACGACAAAAAAAGTATGTAAAATTAAGCTTTTTGGATTATTATGACAACAGTCGACTCGGCTGCGCTCGGCGCTAGCTCGTTTGCGAAATATAAAAAGCCTAATAAAAGCCGGACACCGATTATTTTGGCCGGGTACGCAAAGCCTACCTATGTCCGGCTTCATCCGGACGCCTGGCAACGCTACTTGGGAATGAAGGGTTCACTAAGCGGACTAAGTTATGTGGGTACTAATTCAGTCTGAATTAGATAAATTTTAGAGTCGCTAGTGGTTGTCATGATTACGACATAACATAACTAAAATATCTAATAACTTTAATATATAAAACTATTTTTATTCTCAAATATTTCTCTCTTGTATGAAGTTAAATAAATATCGGATTTACTATGCCACAAATAGCACTATTCATATTCAACCTATACAATTTATTGTTACAAGCCGGCTTCTGCATTGTTACTACACCCTAGCGTAATACTTAAATGCAAGCTTAATTTAATTCTATTTATACGTGATTGTAACTAAAAAAACTACCCGAGATACTAAATAAAAACGTTTAATATCTATATCGCAAAAGAAAAGTGATGGTATTAATAACCTTACATGTTTATTGTCTGCGTATAAACTAAGACTCATCTTTCTTACTTACTTTATGCTGTTTTGACTGCCTTTATCCTATGCACAATGGTCCAAAACTCTAAATGAAACGAAACAAAAATACCACAAAACGGTTCTCTCATGCACACAATACGACTATTACTTTTCACACGGCCACAACGCTATCGAACTATTTATTAAATACCAAACAAAAAGGTTATAAGATCAAGATAAGCATGGTCATTGTTCACCGTTAACTTAACTTCAGTAAGTTCTGTAAAAGTTGCGGATGTGAGTCGCGGAGGTTAAATTCTGTACCATTACACTGTTAACACGTGAGTATAGTATTAAACTTGCCGATCACCGGCCGACCGACCCAGTCGACGTGAGCAGAGTACTGTCAAACCAGCCAGCTGGTTCGAGATCTCCGACACTCTAGCGGACGAACACACAACTAACAAGAGCCTTTAAGTAAAAAGGCATAACTTGAAGCTTGCTTATTTGTGTTTTATCGTAGTACTTTTTTTCTCGCGGCTTTACTCGCAATTTCTTTTTGATATCTGTCTTTCTTCGGATTTACTACATACTTTTTTCTGTACATCATAACACCAGTATATAAATACAATTCAATCATGTCAGTAGTTAGTCAGGACGAACAGAAAACGAAAAATTACTTATAAAGTACTACATATTTTTTTATAAAAACACTTTCTTTCTACTGAAAGTTAACATATGGCATTTTGTATACCTCTGACAACAGGTATAAAAAGTTTTATGCTTCAGCACTCAAAAATGTGATATGGACTAAAAAAACAACCTCATTTATACGTGATATCACCATAAACAGAGTTTGAAACTTACATTTAAAAACGTCGTTTGATGGTAATTTGTTTACGTGTCGTCGATAATAATAAGTAAATCTTATATTTAAAAAAATTATTGCTATCTGTTGGTAAATATTAATAGACATTTTATTTCCACATAAAATTCACGTCGTAATTATAAAAAGAGCTATTAGCTACATGGAAAGGAATAAATTATAATTTATAATGGTGACAAATATTAGCATGAGTCATTTAATGGTATTTATATTTATAGTTAATATTTGTGTAAATGCAAGCTATTCGAGTTATATTGTGTTTATTGTATACAAGTTTAAAAAGGATAAAATTGTTATAACGCTCACCATACATAAACAATATATATACTTAAATATAATATGTAAGTGATGGGCAATAAGCAATTCTGATTATCACATACATACTCGATGTATGTTTTACTACTTATACTCAATAGCAAAATTTTATATTACTATTGATGCTGGCTTATTAAAAACCAATTAATTAAGAAAAAATAATTTAAAATATAATATATTGATATAAAAAATATCTACACCACTGTAACACATCTAAACTCGTTATTGTATCCAAATTTAATACTTATTATAATCTTACTGAAATATTTTACAACAAAAATCTAAATATGGAGTTATTCGCCTATACATTCGAGCTCTAAACAGGACCGCGATGGCGGCGCGTCGGCGCTGGGGGGGAGGATATTGACTCGCGCCGCCGCCAATGCGCATATACTGAATCATGTGTTTCTGTTTTTAAGCTGTATAAACACTAGATATAAGAAAAGTAACACTAATAACCGCACCGACATCTAAATCCTTAAAATATACAGCCGTATGAAGTCATCGCGACAATTTTCTATTACAGGTCATAAAGGCAAACTGAACGGCCTTGACCTCTTAAGATACCTAGAACTCGTATTGGAAACTTAGGTACCTAGGTATTTTCTGTACTAAATACCTTAAACTATTTAGGTATTACGTAATTATTATCATATTTTATCATAGAAACGTATTATTATGTTAGATTAACTACGTTATTTTTAAGTTAAAAGAAATCAAAAAGTGCAGAGTTGCTACAAGATTCAGACGTCTCTAAGTGTTGGCTCAGCGCCAACATTCCGGAGTTTTCGTGCGAAAGTCACTTTTTCGTTGGTTTTCACCCTCGACGACGACAGGCCAAGGGAAGAAAGGAAGCAATTACTTAGATTTATGGAATCTAAAGCAAAAGGCGCAGTAGCGTATTTTATAAATATCGCTTGCTAAAAATACTTATACCCAGGCAGGTAAAACATTAAATTAACGTTCTGAATCAATACCTATTGTATAAAAGATTTCTTTATTACATGTATACATTCCTTCTGTGAACATATATTTTAAATATAGTCCTTTGAACTAGTCAGGGATATTATTCTTTTTGACCTTTAAAGTTAAAAGATATAAATAGTCAAATAGGCTGATAACTATTAATTTTAAAGAAAGTACTAAGCACGTAATAAGCCACGACCACTGACGCACGTTGCGTTTCAGATAGGGTTGCCAACCGTACTATAATGTACAGTATTGTTCTATATTTCAGGTCTGCGTACTATATACTGTTGAAGTAATATATAGTAAGCAACAATACTGTATTTGCAACACCGAAATCTAGGGACTGGCGCATATTCCCAGCTGTTTTTTTAAGAGATTTTTTAGTTTGGTACTCTTTTTTCTTAAGGTATAATTGTAGATATCCAATATAGCAACTCGTGATAAAGCAGATAACTTAAAAAATTTAAATAAAATGCTTGTGTATTTGCCATATGCAAATTCCCAGCTAAAAATTGTAATACTTTTTCCAAGCTCAGAAATGGCAGCATATTTAAAAAAATACTGAAATAACTCACCCAATTTCTTTAAGTTAATGTCATTCCTGCTCTTTATTCCCACCACTTCGGCATTTACAGAAAGGGTATTTTCGGTTATGAATTCGAAATGGCGAGAAGAAAGAAACAGAAGTAGTATCTCATTAATAGAAAATGAGCTCATTAATTTGATTTACTTACATTAATCTAAAATTGAATGTAATAAAGCATATGACACTTTTCTTTCAGACATAACACTGTTAAAAAATGCAAGAAGTGCAAAAAAATATAGTTTTTATATAAATAAATAAGTAACAAATATATCATTATCTATTTTTCTATTTTTCCATAAAATACTATATTTTTTAGAAGTGTACTATTTTTTATAGCTTATTTTGAAAAATACTATATTTCATCGAAGAAATGTTGGCTACCCTAGTTTCAGACTGATATTTATATAAGTACACAGTCGGCTGCACAGATAGCGAGGTGGTTCAAGTAGCACTCTTCCGTGATAAATGTTATGGATTCCTTTGTGGTAAGTCTAAGTATACATAAGTAAATTGTTGATAGATGTAGCTATACTAGTCGGTTGGCTTATTAGAACACCGTCTGTTAAAATAAAGTAAATTGACATATGTATATTATGAGTATTCAAATTACGGCACTGAAACGTGGTCTCTAAATGTCGGCCTCATAAAAAAGCTCAAAGTCGCTCAACGTGCTATGGAGAGGGCTATGCTCGGTATTTCTCTACGTGATAAAATCCAGAACACTGAAATCCGTAGAAGAACGGGTGTAGCGGACATGGCTTGCAAAATTAGCACGTTGAAAGGGGTGAAAAGCATATAGCCGATATCACTGAGCCTAGCAACGATCATTTTAGTACACGGTCAGGTTTCTTGGGTTACCCTAATATTTTTTCTTAGTGCTCGCTTACTAGATAGATAGTAGATATATTGCAAAGGTTCTTCTAGCAACATTTTATGACCAACTGCCTGCCAGAGGACATTGCTGGCTAGATGGCATCACCAATAGGTCCAGGTCGATGTAAATCTTTGTGTTAGTAGTATTTTGCAACACCCACGAACAATGAAAGCGTGATAATGATCCTAGCCGCTACCAGACAGTAAGTTAAAATCAAGATATTAATTCAATTTTCTATCTCTAGAAATAAACAAATTTGAAGCGCCTATTTGTCTGTCTAAATAATAGGTTTTATTTATGCTCACACAATTATTTGCACGATACCTGTGCCTAAAAAATCGGCCAAGTGCGAGTCGAGGTTGCGCACAAAGGGTTCCGTATCATTATCTATAAAAAGGGGAAAAATTGCGTTTTTTGTTTAGGAGCCCCCTTAATTATATTATTATAAATATTTATTTTATTTCGTTTCTAATATTTATTGTTATAGCGGCAACAGAAATGCATAAAATGTAAAAAAAAAACAACTGTCTAGCTATCGCGGTCCTTGAGATACAGTTTGGTGACAGATAGACGGACGGACAGACAGCGAAGTTTTAGTAATAGGGTCGTTTTTACTCTTTGGGTACGGAACCCTAAAAACGGTTCCTTTTTTTTGTCTGTCCATTCGTTACGAATAAACTTCAAAACGGCTGGACCGATACTGATAATACTTTACTACCAGGTCTACCAGCCTTACATAAGGAATAACTTAGGCTATAATTATTTTATCCTGGTGTGGCTGGAGCAACTGTGAGAATTTAGTCGATTTTAAAAAATTCACTAATGGAAAGCTATTTTTAAGCGAGTAACATATTTAGGCAATTTTTTTTATCCCGCAATTCCTACGGGACCGGGCACAATGTCGGTGAAATCGCGAGAATTTAATGGATATAAAAATTAATTTACGAATGAAAATCTATATTATCAGTGAATAACCAATAAAGGAAGGAAGGAAGGGGGGAGAGCGGGAAACCCACCCATCCTACCTGAAAGTCTATCCCGCCGGGCTGGCCACTGACGACGAGGAACGCGGTACCGGTGGTCGGCCCAATGGCGATGGGGAAGGAATACGGTGGAATATGGAACCGCGCGCTGCCTTTTCGTCACCATCACCATAGCCCACCCGAAAAAGATAACCATGGTAACCTAAGAAAAGTAAGTAACAAACACAGAGAAACTTACTTCCACCTTATTTTTTAATTATTTATCTATTAGACAAGTGTTACATCTATTTTAAAGTTTTAAATCGTTAGATTTTACCGACTTTAGATTTTCGAATTTGCTTCTCAAAATATAAGATATCTAAATTATTCAAATAAAAGTCATCTGTGCGATTAAGGGAACCTATGCAATATGAGATTAATTTAATAAGTCATGACGCAAAGATTAATAAATAGATGGTATGTCGAGTTGATTTAAATCTCAGCCGGTTATACTATACTACTAGCACAATTTACAGGTGACCAAATAATTGCAATAGGTACTGTAGCAGTTTTACTGCTAATGTCATTTTATTGATTAGACTAGGTTTAAAAAACATGGTAGGTATATGGAAGTAGGTATAACATATCTATCACGAACAACGAAAACATTGGCAATCAACAATCAATCTTGAAAAGAATTTTTTTTTTCTATTTATCTTTAATCCTGTATACTTGTTCGATGATTTTCCCGAAGAAATATGTATTTTTATTTTTTTCTTACAAAACACAAAAAGTAAATATAAATACTTTTAAGTATTTACAGTAACAAAATTATTTACTTTTAGTTCTTTACAGAGTATTTGCTTCCCATCATCCAAAGTCTTCACGTAATGAATTGTAGCGTTATCTTTTTGTTTGAACCGAGTGAGTACTTACAGTCATTTATTGGTTCGTTCGAGTTTGGGAAGACTCACGCGCCGCCGTCATCGGGCGGTTATCGTCCTCTCTTTGCGTAACATTGCGGACTTGATTTGTAATAAGTATTTTTTTCTCAATCATGCAATGTAATATTTTCGTTCTGTTCCTTATCCGCCGCTCCCTTTCCTATGGCGCCCGGGGCCATGGCCCCATCGGCACCCACCACGCTACGCCACTGACTGTAGGTCAGTGGTCGGCCATATGTACCGTCAAAATTAAGCTCTTTCTTGTTGCTTGCTCAACATGATTTTTATACACTTGACAGATATTCGCTGCTTTGCTAGAATAGTGGCACAAGTAAAAAATACTGATTTTAGAGAAGGGCATATTTAAGTTGTTTTTATAAATGTTTTAGTGCATACCATAATATTTAAATGATTTATTCAAGTTGTAATATTATGCGTCACATCATCATCAATAATATGCGATAAATAATAATATTATGCGTCTCACTGTTAAGAATTAACCTCTTGTATAATAGAGTCTAGAGAAGTGATATATTATCTTTGTCTATTTTAATTTTAGATCGAAAATATTCAAGAGTTTCAATCGCATATTTTATTAGGTGTTAAAATTCAACTTTCTGCAGTATCTGGTGGAAGACATCCTTTATGCATCCTTTTATAACGTTGCATAAGGCCGCAGTAATGTTATGTGTCTGTACATGAAACTATGTAGGTAATATGTAGTAGCAATGACCTTAGTGTGGTAAGTAAAATTCGCTTCTATCAAAAATCTCAACGGAGATATATTTAAACTCAACATCTCTATGATTGAATAGAGTAAACTGCTCATAGTTTGAAAGCCACACGGTCTATAAGGTAAGCAACTTTGCCGCTAGATGGCAGTAGATCTTAAACTAACAATAAGTTCAGAACGTGTTTTCTCGGAGTGTTAAAGTTTTTAATTTAATCACATAGATGGCGTATCTAGTAACATAAATATGTTGAAAAATGCAGTGAGGTAGGTTAGTCTAGACATTAAGAATTTAATGTGAGCGAGCGAGCTTCCTCCACAATAGGGAGGGGGGGAGGTAGGGGGAGGGAAATTCACCTACTATACCATGCTGGTCAGTCGCGTTGGTATAGGGTCTTATTTGGAGTATTCCTTCTCTTGTATACCTATATGTTATATGTATATTATATCCTTAAATTGTCTTTTACGACACCCATGGGTAAGAATTGTAACGGTGGTGAATTGTATTCTTACTTCGTCACCACATGGCCTCATGTCCAAATGTTTGTTTTTTAATGTCACTATGTATATTAAAGTAGAGGTTCATGTCTTGACTCTACTTGATCTAAAAAATGAAACGTGGCAATTAATATTCGAAATAATTTGTTTTATTGCCGTTATTTGAATGTTTAATAACTACATCCTTATAGCGTATTATTTTAAACAAACGCTTAAATAATTGTAAATAAAAACGGTTGTTCATAGACATAGTAGGGGAACGCGGGGTATTGAGAGCGGTCGGGTAATGGGAGCGACGTCAATTGAACGAAAAATACGCACTTTTGCACCATGGTAAATACTCAGTTCTTGTCGTTAGTCATCCAGAAACTTCGCCTGATGAACAGGAAACGTTAGTGCCAAACCTTAACTCAGGAGGGAAAGTTATGTATTTTTCGTCTTCTGCTTATAAAAAACTACTGATTGCCAGCGCCAAGGTAAGACTATAGTTATATTCTTATTTTGTTATGCTTATGTTTATTACATCCTTAGATTCATTTACTAATAAGTATAATTAGTTAAATTGTGATTGAATATAGAATTACATATTTATTTTTTTACTTTTCAAACAGGTCATCAGCGGGTAATGGTAGCCTAGCATGGCTCTCATTACCCGACGTAGCTCCTATTACCCCATTAGCTTTCATAATATACTTTTACGTTACTTTAGATAAATATATCTTCTCTTTTTTATTTCAGATGCCACGTAAAACAAAACGCGCAGCCACAAAAGCTTCTTGGCTGGTTGATATATTAAAAAATGCTATCACTGTTCTCAGGATTGGAGGCATTTCGGTGTGCAAAGTATCTCAGCAAACTGATATACTTCACAAAAGCCAAAGTGGGAAGATGTGGTACCGATGTAGAAGCCAGGGATCAGTTATCATAACTGATCCCACAAACGATGTTCTGGCAGTGATAGTCCAGATTCTTACATAATATGTGCTTTATATTTGGATGCGTAGAAAATCGGTCTTTTATTTTTCTTTACCCATTTTTACAATTTTTCTGTTCTGTTTATAAGGTAGATTTTTTATTTGTGTTATAAATAGTTCTTCATATTAATAATTAAGATCTAATTTAAATTACCTATGTTTAGTTCAACTTTTAAGAGAAGTAAATGATATCTATGCAAGAGAAGGAACACTCGAAATTTTCCCTCCCGTTGTGGAGGAGGTTTGAGTTGAGCAGTGGGACGTATATAAGCTGTGACGATGATGATCAAGATGTATGTCTGCCATTATATATATGATAATTGAATAGGCTCTCATTACCCTCAGGTGTCGGGTAATGAGAGCGAGTGACTTTATTTTTAAAATCGTTATTGTACATTAATACAAGGCTGTGATTGATTATAACTATGACTAAAATATACTTTAATAATTAATGTAACAATGTCTAATCAAACATTATAAGAATGTTTACTAATATGTGTGTTTTATTTAAATGTCCCTTAGTAGGCGCCCATTACCCTGTTCTCCCCTAACATGTAGGTAATGCACCGATAAAAATTGTAGATCAACTGCTCTTTAAAAAAATATGTACACGACAAAATCAGAAATGATCCGCCACTTCCTAGCTCTATCAGCTTTCATGATATGTTTTGCTTTACTAGTAAATTCTTCGATATTTCAAACGTAATTGTTTTTCTGTGTGTGGTGAATCCGCACCTAGACTACTTATTGGTTTGGTAATGATGCTTACAAATTACAGAACATGAGTTAAGGGAAATATTGTTCATATATGACTATCTCACCCCCTCAATTGAAGTTTAAAAAACATTTAAATCAAATGTACTAGAAATACATTTTTTGATTTAAATGTTTTTTATTAATTTATTATATTATTAATTAAACGTGCAAAATCAATAGAAAAAGAACAAGAAAGTAGAATTTGCTGTTGTTTATAATAAACTTAACCTTAAGCGTTCGGGAAATTTAAGAGGATCTTCTCATTCAACATACCTCTGTATCTGAAAACACTAGTCTACGACCAAGTGTGTGTTACCAGTAATGACTTCAGCACGGAAACGTGGTCTCTAAATGTAGGTCTCAAACTCAACCAAACTCAAAGCCGCTCAGCGTGCTATGGGGCGGGCTATGCTCGGGATTTGTCTGCGAGATAAAATCCGAAATACGGCAATCCGTAGAAGAACGGGTGTAACTGACATAGCATGAAGAATTAGCACGTTGAAGTGGCAATGAGCGAATTGGCTTAACAAATTGTCCATATTTATATTATGCTAGCATTTATTAATGTATATAGTGTAAGACTCTTAAATAAACTAAGATATTTACTGATAGTATGTATGAAAACTGTACTAGTAGATATCGTTTAGAATAACTAAATATTAAATTTTTCATTTGGTGTTGGAGTATGAATACAATTCACCACCCCCTTTCTAGCCCGTTGGTGTCGTAAAATACGACTAAGGAATATAATATGCAAGGACCCATCTATGCAAGAGATGAAAACTCGACACGCAAATACGTTGGACTAGCGTAGGTATCGTAGCGTAGCGTAGTTAGTATATGACATCCTTCCCACAGTGGTGGATACATGTGTCCAATAGTGGGATGTATATGGGCTGAGAAGATGATGATTAGGAAGATCGTCAACTTGTTTTATTTTTTGTAAATTAATATTTAGTTTCTTATTTAAGTGAAACCTTTTTTTTTGGCAGGCTATGGTGCGGCCATAGTTATTGGTTGCCAAAAATGCTTGCATAATAAATGCACCCACGTTGAAGTCAACCCAGAGTCTGTGGTTTGGTTCATGGACGGAGCGGACTCTTGATGGTTATAGGACTTTAGACCGTCCTGCCGCCGAATCGGATGGGCGAGGTAGGTACTGCCGCACGTTAGTAGATTCAAAAAAGAAGAACGGTTAAAAGCTTTCAAAACTTATAGTATTAGTAGGCGGGTGAATGTTTACACTCTTTACAAAGTAGTCTTCTAAAATGTTTTATGGATTTAGCTGTTATAATATTTATTTTTATGAGTGAGTTTTTATCCTTTATCGTACTTTTATGTTTAAATATACGTATAAAGTTCGATGGGAGGCTACATTACTGTGGCTGATTGTGGTTTCTACATGAGACCACCTTTGTAAATAATTCCATAATTGTCTCACTTGTATTATTATATCATCGTTATACGGAGCAACACCCCCCCATTAACAATTAGATCGTAAAAAATATTGTCCTGTCTGTGTGTCGAATACCTTTTACACGAAAGGTGGTACTTAGATCATCGCGCTATCTCTGCAGTTATTATTAGCCGACACTATAATAGTATTAGGGATAACTAAGACTGAAATATACATATATCATAGTTACTAGAATATACGTAATATCAAAGTAACTCAGTTTTCTTCGTATGGACTAAGAATGCAATTACCCTATCTTGTCTGTGAGTGTCATAAAAGACGTCTATGGAATTAAATATGCATATAAGATCTATGCAAAAGAAGAAAAACTCGACATAAAACTCTATACCAACCCAGCTGACCAGTGTCAATATCTCTCCTATTATAAAAGAATTTCGAGCTCAACATAGTGACGTATATGAGCTGAAATGATGGTAGTTTTACAAGTCGTCTTTAGAAATTCAGATTCAAGTCAAATTCTTATTTACTGGCTTATTAGCCAACTTTGCTTCATGTCTCCCGCTTTGCATAGGAGGGAAGTGGAATCTTTCCAACTCCTCCTGTTTTTCTTTTCTAATTAAATTTGTTGCGGGTCCCAAGACAATTAAAAGCGTTTCCCGGGACTTCTTGAGGGTCAAACCTCAGTGTCTTATACGGAGACCATTGTGGATCCTGGCTTACAGTGGTGGGAATATGTGGTGGGATTAGTTCCACAAAAAAAAAGTCGTCTTTAGAAGTCGTCTTTTAAATTTTATATTCAATAAGTTACGCAGTCATCTAAGTCAAGAAATTTGTACGGGTGTCCTGGGCATTAGTCGAAGAGAAGAAATACAGTACCGAATCCGAACCATTAGCAGAAGCATACCAGAACATCAAAAAAAAGTACAGCTAAAAATATTGGTAATTTTTTAATTGTTATCTTTTTTTACTATACTTTTTATATATGACATGATAATTATTACGTTAGTTTGTGCATTTGACCCGGTTTTTCAACTTAGCACAATGACATTATGACGAGAATATATCTTTTTAATTATATGACTTAATCTTAATGTATTTTATTCGCACGGAATAAATACCCACTTATTAGCCCAACAAAAGGCGTTTTTTGAGGAGATAAAAGCGATTTATATCTTAATCCGAATGATATAAAATGTTCTGAATATCACTGGAATTCTTGAGGAACTGCTTATGCATTGCACATATTGTATTGCATGCGAAATGAACTTATGCCTCTCAACAGGAGATTAATTACGAGCAATATATACTTAAATTGAGTTATATCTGGGATATTTAGGTTCTTTATAATCAATACCCTGCGCTAAGGAAATAATTTTTGTATCGGGACTTTACAAACAAATAAACGGATACAAGTCACACGCAGACTAAGAACAGAGTCGGGCCGACCACGGAGAACAAGGAACTCGATACCGGTCTTCGGCCCAACGACGAAGGAATGGAGCTACGGTGGGATATGGGGCCGCTTGCTGCCACTTTGTGGCCCCGGATGGAGCTGGACGACGGGTGCGCTAACCATAGACCACCGTAAAAAAATAGATTAAGAACAGTAATTTGTGGATCACACAAAATATTGTGCTGCTGCGGATTGTACGTTTTCAGTATTCATTTCTGCCACGTATAGGCTTAATAGGTTCTAGAATGAACAGCCTGCTGCAATATTTCCTGTACTATATGACGTGTCCAACTCCAAATGACGGTTAAGGAGAGCTCTTCCCTCACAGTACGTAGCGACTCGACTATACACCTGGTGTTGTGGCGGTACATAAGCGGTAGTTAATATACAGGGTGTATCAGGTTATGGGGCAACTGGTCAAACGAGAGATAGGCAATGGTGGTAGGACCCCAAAAAAAAAATTTGAACAAAAAACATCGATTCCTTAATGAATTAGAGACGTGTAAAGTTTTCAATTTTGTCATCGCGTGTAAATCTTATTGAAATGTATAAAGTGAGTGATACTTAATCTGCGACATATTCGCACATTGTTAAAGGTTTATTAGAAATTTAATAAATCAATGCTTACGTTCGCATAAGCAAGACAAACATCGCCTTAAAATCAGCTGATTTGTGGCAATGACCAAGAGGCGTGGCCTCAGCTATTGCAGGAAATACTGACACAGGGATGTACTAAGAAAAAGGGAAAAAATTAAATAATTACCTATATCCTGTAGGCAAAATAAAACAATAAAACCTAAACTGTAATTTTTATTGAAAATGAAATTCCTTTCTGTGTACATATTTTAGGCTAATAATGCCGGCGACCGAGCTCAAAGGTGCCGCCGCGCCGTCGGTCGCCTAACTTACCTACGAAAGATTTACGTTTTTAAAATTGAATTATTTGTTTTCATTGTAGTCTGACCACAGATCAGTCTGACTCTGATGTCCGGTCACGTATGGACGATTATTATCTCCTTATGACTTTTCTCGCGTATTAAAGATCAGCGATTTAAAGTGATTCAAATACGGCTTATTCCCGGTTCAGTGTGTTGGTTCGATGTGCGGTATCAAAAATGTGTGGAAGCTTAAAAATTGTTAATTTCGGAATGTTAATACCTATTATCTGGATTACTGCGGTTATCAATATGGGATACTTCCCTTTACGGCAACTATCACGAAAAAGGTAGGCTATATTTTTATTAAAAATAGGTAGATATCTAATTTTTATTTTATTTTTAAGTTTAAGGGGACTTCACAAACATAGAATTACCGGACACAAATACATCCAGACCCAGAACAATAATTTGTCGATCGCTCAAAGTGTTGTCCTGCGTGGGATTCGAACCCGCGACACTGGCACGGTAAGATGGTATTTTTATTTTTATTTTATTTTATTTTATTCAGCACACCAACAGCACAATTACAGCAGAAGCACTAATACTACAAATTTAACAATTTTAGCTTAATAGTAATTGCACAGATGATAGGCATGCATGACATTCATTAACACATTAAATTCGAGATACTAATTTTGTATATGAATATAATTATTTGTAACTAATTATTAGTAAAAAAGAAAAACAAAGTATAACAAAGAAGCAATTACTCGCCCTTTAAAAGGCAGTGTCTGTATGTTGCATATGTCATTGAAAATATATCGATATTATCCATTTCAACAGACCTTATATTATATGACCTTGCCATGCGTGTAAGTGGACTGTTAAAGAAAGTATTTAAGGTAGATGCTTTTTTTTTTTTCTTTTTTTTTTTTTTTTTTTTTTTTTTATGGGTGGGCTATGGTATGCGCACGCGTGGTCCAATCCATCCGGGGCGATGAAAGGGCGGCGCGCGGGCCCGTAACCCACCCGTACCCACGTCACCTCGTTGTTGGGCCGACCACCGGAGCAGATGTGACTTGTCGTCAGTGGTCGGCCCGACGGAATACCCTTTCGGGTAACGTCACCTCTCGACGTCCTGGGACGTCGGTCGCCGTCGCGCGGTCAGCCTCTCTGCGGGTGACGGACAATTCCCCGGTCCGATCACCCGCGGCCTCGGCTAGGGCGGCATTAGGCGCAGATACTCGCGCCTACGCCGCCCGAGTCGCCGGCGGCGGAACGTGTCGCCGAATAGGAGCTCTACTCGCACACGATCCGCCGCCTCCTTCCGTGAGATTACGGCCTCACAGAAGGCGGCGACCGCGTCCCAGTTCCTGACGCTGTCGAGCATCTCCCTGGCGATGGTCGGCAGCGTCAGGTCGGCACCGATAATCGCGACGAGTTCACGGCGCTCCCCCTCCCACGCAGCACACACCTCGAGCGTGTGCTGCGCCGTGTCCTCGTCGCAATTGCAGTGGTGGCAGGACGGTGTGCTCTCCCTCCTGACAATCTTGTGCAGGTACTTCGCGAAGCAACCGTGCCCCGTAAGCACCTGCACCAGTCGGAAGGAAAGCACCCCGTGCGTCCGCTCCAACCACTCCATCAGCACCGGCCGGAAGGCCTCGACGGTCCTGACACCGTACCGAGGACTCTCCAGCCGGACTGCCCAACGGGCAATTACTTCCCGGCGGGCGTCGACCCGCCAGGCGGTGACCTCTTTGATGGAGACCATACCGCCGCGGGCGCGCGTCTCCGATGCCCGCCGATAAATGTCGGCGAGCATCTCCGCCTCCAGGTCCCACGGGGGGGTTCCGGCCAGGAGGCACGCTGCCTCCGTCGCTACCGTGCGGTAACCACGTATGGCCCTGATCGCCATGACCCTCTGTGGTCGCCTCAAGAGGGTCCTCAGCCGGACGGTCAGGGACCCCGCCCACACCGGTGCGCCGTACAGGGCCATCGACCGGATCACCCCCACGTACAGCTGTCGGCACGTAGCGCTGGGTCCGCCCACGTTCGGCATCAGCCGCGAAAGGGCGGACGCCGCGCCGACAAGCCGGGGAACAAGTCGATGGAGATGCTCCCGGAACCAAAAATGCCCGTCGAGCACCAGGCCCAAGTACTTCATGTGGGCCTGGATGCTGATGGTAACCGACTTCACGGTGATCGAAGCGCCGGCGGGTGGCCCGGCGGTACGGAGGCCATGGAACAAAAGGGCCTCCGTCTTTTCCAGGGCCACCCTCAACCCCAACGCTTCGATCCGCCTGACAATCTCCTCGGTGCCGAGAGTTGCCAGGCGTGCCGCCTCCTCTAGCGTCCCACCCCGGGCTGTGACGAGTGTATCGTCGGCGTAGCAAATTACGCCCAGCCCGGGTGGGAGGCTTCCTCTCAACGCCCAGTCGTAGCCGATGTTCCACAGCGTCGGACCCAGAACCGACCCCTGTGGGACACCGCACGTCATGGGCGTTCGCACAACGTCCCCTACTCGGTTAACGTATAGGACGCTGCGCCCCTCCAAGTAGTCCGCCACCAGCTGCCTGAGGTACACAGGCACCCCGTGATACCTCAGCCCCTCCCTGAATTTAAGGTAGATGCTGGGATATCAAATATACGAGGTTGTCGCAGAGTTCGCGTGCTGACTCTGAATTTCAGACAGTTGATTAGCGGAGTGTCTATCGAACCATTTATGATCTTGTGAAGAGTTAATAGATCAGAGTTGTTTCTTCGTTTTTTAGACTAAGCATGTGAAAGTAATCTAGTCTAGTACTATACTCTGGAAGAGCCTTACGTATGCCTTTTTTAATACATAAGTATCGCAGGAAACGGGCCTGGATCGATTCCACTCTATGTTTATGTATCTTAAACATTACGCCATCTGTGCAGTCAAATTCATAGCACCGACATTTATAGGTAAAGAAGGCGGGCGAGGCGACATAGACGCCTACGTAACTTCAACACGTCACATTTAAGGCGTAGACTCTTTGACACATATTTTTGAAATCACTGTAACTATTATGTTTTATAGTTTTTTGTGTAATATACATTCTAATTACGATATATGACCGTTAAACTAAAACATACTCGAACAGTTGCCCCATAACCTGATACATCCTGTATAATATAATATATCAGGTGGGGCTGCTTGTTCGTTTGCCACATATTAGCAAAAAAATAATCGAATCCGTGACACCTGACACGATATGTTGGTAATTTAACCATTACGCCATATGTACAGAGTGCAGATTAAACTTCATTTCAAACTCACACTTATTTTTCATATAATGATTGAATTCTTCAGCCCATATACGTTTCTCTTACTAAGACATCGTATCTAATTATGAACGAGGCCACTGACTACGAAGGTTCTTGTTAAATATTAAATTGTAAATGTATACCTATATCACATCCTATTGTTATCATATACTTACCATGCTGTGATTGAGCATATTATAAATTACCAATAATTTCTTTCCTATAGATGTGATAAAGACTACTAAAAAAAAGAAAATTTGAAATTTTGTTTCAATTTACCTAAGCCTATTGGTGTTTTACGTCTGCCTACATCGAATAAATGTAGATTTTTTTCGATAACAACCTTCATAGGATTAGTCTCTAGCATAATTTGAAGACTTTCTCTAAATTTCGTCAGCTTTGGTAAGGCCATTATATATACTTTGTCCTGCTCGGAAAAGCAGCGCCATTTAAAATATGATATTTTGTAAAATTAAACTCGGTGACATACCGCCAGTGGCGTCACTCACCGTGTTCAAATGCGTTTTATATATATTAATAAAGATTTTATATTTAATAAATAGCTACGTGTAGGGTACCTTCTTACCGTTGAAGACAAGGACACGGTAGCGGTGACCCATATAGTGATAGAGAGATAAATTACATAAGGTTATGCAATGGCATGCCGTAATGCTATCCCGGAAGGTTTTATCTGTCTCAAATAAAAGAGGGTACGACCTGAAGCTTAGTTATTTATAAAATTTCCAATAAACTATCATTGGATTGGAACGCGACCGCTGCTGAAAATAATCGGCAAGAAACTCAGCGTTTGTCTTTTTTAATATTTATTTTTATGTAAAATTGTATACAACAAGTATTATAAATAAAACTACTTTACGGACTTTACAGCGTTCATGATGCACCTGTGACCACCCGTGACCATGTGTTCGAAACGTCGGGCAATAAAAAATCAAATACAAACGCGATAAAATCCGATGATAGTTTATTGGAAATTTTATAAATCCGATTTATTTACAATGTGTAATACTCGCGTAAACATCAAAAATCATTATACTACAAGTAATTAGGATAAGCAGGATGATGACGATGATACTTTTTTTGCGAAAGTTTCATCTCGGCTCCCTTACGTCCTAATATTGAGTTCGAGTCCCCTCCATAATAGGGGGGAACTGATCTACTATACCACGCTGATAATATAGGTATCGGGTTTTATTTTAAGTTTTGTACAGATGTTATAAGCATATAATATCTCTCAGCAGTCCTTCACAATATTCACGGGCAAGATAATGGGTGGTGAATTGTATTCTTACTGCGTCACCATACGGAAAGAAAAAGAAAGATGAGCAGTAGAACATGACATCATTGTTCAGAATATCTGATAGACCAGTTGCCGTAGAGTTTAAAATAATAATTTAGTCTAACGATTATGTAGTGATTTTAGCGTTCACTAGAACATATTACGGATAGTGGATATGTACATATTTTTTGTGCATAACAAGGACGCATCATTCAACGGAATTCTGTTGATACTCTGGTCTGTGACACACCTAATAATTATATTGTTTGTCGTCAATGTCAAGAGTAAAAATAATTTTGTTGAATGAAATAAAAGTGTGCTCTCTGAAAAATGTATAGTATTTTTGGAACTCACGAGAAAGCTATTATTCTAAAAAAAGTTGTACAGGAATGTTCACATAACGAGCTCGGATAACAAAAATTCATACGCCACCGCGTATGTATTGTCTCGTCAATCTGAATGCGAATCTTTATACATATTATATTTTTAGTGCTTATTCCGTGTTACACATATTTTTAGTGCTTATCCGGTTCTGCACATAGTTTCCATCCGCGTGGAGGGGGAATAAGAATACAATTGCTTGTAGTAGAACTAGGCTGTAGATCTATTTACAGCGATAAATGTCTTGTTCAAATCAATGTTTCAGAATAGCAATTTACAACTGCGTTTCGTCCATTGAACGAAAATGCTGGAGGTTTCAATTATTACGGTAGGCTGTTCTCCTTATATTTCCGAGGTCCATGAGCGGTAGTTACCATTTACAGTTATCTGAGGTATCTAGTAAGTACCAAAGGCAATATAAACTAATTCACCAAACTCTTTTTTTGCACGTGGATGTTGTAAAACACGCCTAAAGGATAGCGTCCCTTAGGTAAAATAATAGGAAGAGAGGGAAATTTCGAAATAAAACCATACGCAGTAATCCCTTAATGTTAGATTTTTCGACTTTCACGGGGAAGACAGGCCCTGATTATATATACATATACATAGAAGGTTATATTATTAAGATGAGACGCGAAACATGGTAACTGTTATGTTAACAGTTTTACAGTTTGAGTAGTTTTGCCTCACGAAAAGAATAGTTTCGTATTTACGTCTTACTATTACTTTAAAATGTAGAAATATCTGCATAAATATTGATTAATTTACCACGCTAATATACTAGGAATATGATAATAATTTATAACAATAATTTAAGATATCTTATGATAACGTCACAGAAGAATATAGATAAATTAATATTTCTATTACGTCATTGTTTATAAATCTTTTGTTTAAATGTGTGTTTATTGGAACATCTCCACTAACTGTATAGATGATCTAATATAGAAATAGAATTGAGACCACAACAAACATCTACTATGCCGAAGTCATAATACATTTATATTTTTGTATTATGTGTGTACCTATATTAATTTACAATAATTCAGTAATTATACCGTTTTGAAATTTATTCTAGTAGATATCTGAAAATTATGATAAATCTTTGAAATTCAACAGATTATCTTAAGTTTTGCTTAATATAGTCGGTACTTACTAAACTGAAACTTAGCACCGAGACTCCGCCTCTTCTCTCGTAACTTATTCCTCAGTATCCGCCTCTTTAAGCGGTTAAGCACTACATCAGCTTCGTCCACACTTTCCGAGGAGGAAGTATGAACAACTTGAAACATGCCACTCACAGAGTGTCTTCTTGTTTTTGTTAACGTATTATTATGTCCATGTTTAGGTGATATTTCTGATATGCCACGTCTATACATTTTTAGGCGTTTTTTCATTTCACAATTAGCTGCGTCGTCGGTAGGCATATTGATGAATTCATTATCAGACGTTATATCTTCAGTTGCGTAGGTGCATTGGTTTTTTTTGGAAATGGATTTGTTAACTTTATGCTGATTTATGGTTTGAGAATTAGGACAATACTCAATTGTTCTTCGCCGATGTAATGCAAACCAATCCGGATTAGAACTTACTCGAGCTTGTAAGCTTTTCAAGTATGTATTCAGGAATGATATTTTATTGTGTGGGGGATTATACACAATACCAGATTTTGAACGAGGGAGAGCATCTTTATGAAAATCTTTTGCAATTGTTCTTAACGATTCGTCATTAAAGGATTTGGATTTATGTAATGCTGAATCTTGTTCATTTTGTTTATTAGATGATACGTCATCAAATACTTGATCGATGTCAGTCAGAGAAGAAAGAGAGGAACATGGACTATTTGGAGTATCAATGAAATTCTCAAAATCTGTTTCTGGCTTTATTTTTACTGTTTTAGACATTTGTTTTATATCACCGTAAGTTTCATTGTCAGAACTTTTGTTATTGCTTATTTCACTCAAGTCTCGCGAACGGTAAGGGATGGTTTCATGGCTATTTATTTGCAAATTAATAAATTTATTTAATGTGAGTTTACTTGGAATGTTTGCTACACTATTACTGTCCCGCACAATATAACTTTCATTATTTGTTTTACAAGTATCATTTGTCCTCAGAAGAGTTTTGTAAACACGAGTGTATACTTTGTCACCTGAAACTGTATTATTCTTTCTAATAGGTTTTTTAAATACCATCGGTCGAAAATCTTTTTCTTTTAACGATCGACTCGTTTTCAATTGAGAATCATCAAAATCTGAACTCTTTATTGATATATTTTCGTCATTAGTTTCGACGAGAAGATTTCCGTCGCAATCAAAAAGTTGTATAATGGGAAACCTTACTCCAGGGGAGAGGTTACGAGTTCGCAATTCCCACTTCTTTTGGTTTGGTTTCCTCAATTGAATGCGAATAACATTGTCGTCTATTATAGGGCTCTCACCGTCACTGGACGCATCTTTACCAGCCATATTGAATTATTAAAATTAATTATTTGTTTTACTAAAAATCATTAAAATTATGCTCTAACATTATGAAATTGTTAATAACTTGTTTGTTTACAGTCAGCTGTTCTTAAACACACTGGCGCGTAGCCAACGAAAACAAAACAGCATTAGCTTTAAAATAACCTCAATGTCAACTTTGTTTTCCGTCTAAATAAATAACGTAATACAAGTAATCGAGCAGGATAAAACATAGAGACACACGCGAATACCAGTCACTTTCGCACACTGTAAAATGATTACTGAACATCACACTGTAAGCAGGCACTGGTGTTGAAAATGATTGCATAAGTTCCGTGTGTGTCGATTGCACGGAATTACACCGTCTAATGAGTTTGACGTCGATAGTTTTAATTTGTTCGTATCGCAGATAGATTGTAGCATTGATTTTCAGTAGGGTCGAGTGACGGGACGGTGCGAGCATGCAATTTCCTCTCCCCAGCGCTTTTCCTGCGGGAAGCTCTCTGGGAGGGCCGCGCGGGTTTTTCGTCGTTCGCGACTCCGGACATTTCTGCACTGAGCGCAAACATTCTGAATTGTGGAGGAACTATAAATAGAGAACGAACGAGACGGCGATCTGGCCGGCTCCCCTTGAACCTAGTAGTACGAGCATTTGTATCGGACAGCGTAATCTGTGACGTGTTTGCAACTAACAAATGTTCGCACTGACACAGTTTCCCATTTGACCAGCCGGCGCGACCATATGCATTCGTGACTAATAGTACCGCAGATGGCCTTTTATGTAACATTATGTTGCGTTTTTTTTTACATTGAGATATATCTATTACGTGAAACGGTTTGTAATAGTTATATAAATTTATGAATGATTTCATTGTCAGGTACAATATGACAATGAAATAATTAAAGTATCTAAAAAATTCTAGTTAAATTACGTTTATATTTAGACTGGTAGATCATATTGTTACGATCTGTGTAGTGAGTGTAACATACCTAAATTCTGTGCCAATGTTATTTATGAAATAACAAGTTTGCGAGTGAGAAATATGTGTAACATTCCCAAGAAGGGTTGATGTCGAGCAGGCGGCCGGTCATAAAATTATTTCGAAAAGTTTTGCAATATGTACTGTGAAAAAATAGTGCATATTTAGTAATAAAAGCAGGAGGATTAGGTGATTTGTAATAGACAATTTAAAGTGATTAATGCTCTAGTACATGGTTCATGATCGCATGTTGCTTTGGGATCTGGTCAACTCAATTTTTTTTTTTCGGACTGACCACTGACGTCAAGTCACTCTGCTCCGGTGGTCGGTCCATCGACGAAGGCGACGTGTGACGGGTGGATTACCGGTGTGCGTGCTTACGCCCCTCTGTCGCCCTGGACGGAGAGGAGCGAGGAGTGCGCCGACCGTAACCCACCCAAAAAAAAAGGCATATTATTTCTTAATTTTTAATATGTATTATGTTTGAAAAATATATATGTATATCCTATTTATAAGGGTTTCGCACTGGAGCTAATACTGGAGCTAAATGTTGTTGACATACAATTTTAATTAAAATAAATTATTTAAATAATGACAGTTCGCTGAGTTTTTTGCCGGATCATTAGTCCATTGAAAAGTTACATTTGGGGTTGCGTTTTTTAGAGGACGAAATTTTATTTTTTTGATGTGTAGGGGGGGTCAGTGTAAAGCTAAAACCGAGTTTGTGGGATCGCCACCCTTGTCCCACGGCCGCCATCTTGAAAATAGGGGTTGAAATGGTTTTTATGATATATCTCTTAAACTATTTATCTGATAAAAAAAAATTTGTTAACATTTTTGTTGCAAATTAAATTCTCTACAATTTTGATCCAAGTAACTTTTTGTCGTAGAACTATAAATAAAAAAGTTATAAGCGAAAATGTTCAGAAATTCGAGAAATAAATTTATATTTTTCGATATATCTTTTTTTTATCATTTTACGAAAAAATGATATCAGTCTATTTTTGTAGATCGTTTTTAAGGAACAACTTTTGTAAGCAACATTTTTTCATTAAGTCAATAGCTAAGGTTTTACAGCGCTCCGAAGTGAGTACTGGAGGCGCGTTTTCTTTTACGTGGTATCCCCAAGAGGCATAATCCACGGTGATTTTCTAAATTTGAACTACTCCGTCCTCAGTTTTTTCGATGGACCAGGCTGCGGCTCAGCATCTGATCGGCTTTTTGAATTAAATATCAGTGGGAGAACTGGAGAATGAAGGGGTGTTAATGTCGGCGGTTCATCAAAGTCATTTTCATTTATTAATTCTGAGAGCCCCATTACGTTGCTGCAAGTCTCTCTAGAACAATTGAAGCACACTGCAGAACATTTCAGGCCTGCTTTTCGACATCCACATATCGCTCCACAGTTTCCTTTGAATTTGCAAAAGATCAATTTTAGAAGCTCAGGGGGTGCTGGAGGTTCAGGGCTCTGCACTGGCATCAATAATTTTCCACATTTTCCAAGCCCCAGTCTTCAGGATCATTATTATTACCAAGCCACGACTGGACCTGATGGTAGACTCGGAAAGTATGAACTCCAGACTCTACCTCGTGGGTGGTGGGGAAAAGAGTCAATAATTAATTATTAATAATATTGCAAATTAATAATTTAAAAAATTATAATAACAAGATAAAAAACATACAATAACTGATTATTATTAGTACACAAGTAGTGTGTATAGTTAAGAGTACTGAAAAATAGTACTCCTTTCGGAGCGCTGTAAAACCTTAGCTATTGACTTAATGAAAAAATGTTGCTTATAAAAGTTGTTCCTTAAAAAACGATCTACAAAAATGGTCTGATAACATTTTTTTGTAAAATGATAAAAAAAGGTATATCGAAAAATATAAGCTTTTTCTCGAATTTCTGAACATTTGCGCTTATAACTTTTTTATTTAAAGTTCTACGATAAAAAGTTACTGGATCAAAGTTGTAGAAAATTTAATTTGGAACAAATAATGTTAAGATTTTTTTTTATCAGATAAATAATTTAAGAGATATATAGTAAAAACCATTTCAACCCCTATTTTCAAGATGGCAGCCGTGGAACAAGGGTGGCGATCCCACAAACTTGGTTTTAGATTTACACTGACCCCCTCCCCTACACTTCAAAAAAATAAAATTGCGTCCTCTAAAAAACGCAAGGTAAGGCCTAAAAAATGTAACATTTCAATGGACTACATCTCGTCTTGTGGTCGTGTGCTGATCCGGTGGTAAATTATTGGATTGTTTCAAACCATGTATAATTTTGATATTATGCAAGTGCCCTTAAGGGGCTCATGCAGAATAAATGATTTGGTTTGAAATACACGAATCTGTCGTGAGTTCTGATTTGTATTGTGTATAAACACGATTCTATATACGTATAATTCAGTCGTTGTATGTAAACACATACATAAGTAAAGGGACTTCAAAATGGACAGCTTTTGATAAATTTTACGTTTGAGTTATTTACAATCAAGTTTTGAGATTATTTTGTCGGATTGTCCAGAGTAAAATAAAATTCATCACTTTTTATCTAATCCCACAACATATACCATTTTAATTTCTATAAGCCAAGTTCTATAATGGTCTCCATAAAAGATACTAAAGCCTGACCTTCAAGCAGTAAGTGTAGTAAGCAAGCAGACCCAGGAAATGCTTTTAATTGTTTTGGGACTCGCATCAAATTTAATTAGAAAAGAAAGACAGGAGGATTAAAAAAGATTAGGTACGAGTATATATTCCTCCTATAAGAGAATTACCTAGAGACCTAAAGAAAATTATCTAATAATCTAAGAGGATGTACAGCTACGTGAAGCTGTACAGTTGCGTACAGCACCATGGATATGATAGAACTTGATGAGTCTAAGTTAGCCTTAATATTTATTGTAATAGTAGTTAGAACATTTTATAAAAACTTGACAGTTTTAGCTATTATCTTTGATTTATATTTTTATTCGAAAAATATCCGAATCCTACCCAAATATATTAAATGACGGGATAGCAAATGAAAAATAAAATAAATCTTAGCAAAAAATACACTTATTTTTTATACATGTGAATGGTTATTAGCTTAACAAGAATATCGTGTAAGTGCAAGTGTTGATGGCGCTCTATTCATACAATTTGTTTTCATAGGTGCCGTCATATTGCAGGTGTGAATATAAAATGGATTCCAATGCCATGAATAGATAGTCAGAAAACGATAGCGGGCCTACAAATTTCGCAAGTACGATATCATAAAGAGCCAATTCCAGCACAAACTAACGCGATCAAATATTTAACTCGGAAACCTATATTTAAATAATTTAGGTAATATTTTTGTGATAGTGAAGAAAAATATCGCAAGGCAATAAAAAATTGCACTCTACATATGAGAAATCCGTGTTTTGGAGAGATATTATACCATCAGAATCGGCTAATTACTAATATCTGGTTTAATTCTAGAAAATCATTTTTTACTTAGATTGCCGAGGTCAGATGCTTGTCGCTCCGTACAAAAATGATATTCTGTCGAAGTAGCGGTTCTATCTAACAGCGATTAATAGTGTTATCTTTTAGAATTTACATGTAACCAAATCCGAACGATTAGCAATGTACTTAAATAGATAACTTTCTCTGTTCATCAAGGTATAATTAAAATTTACTTTGATCAGGTCAAAAAATCAGGCCTTGAAAAAGTTTTTTTTTGGCAGGCTATTGTCCCAGCACTCTCCGCCCAAATCGTCCGGGGCGACATAAAGCGGCGTAGCGACGGCGATTTTTCTCCCTGGTGCCAATGGACTGATCACTGCAGTGATTTCTTAACGTGATAGCCATCTCGGCGTATTATTTTTTCGGTACCGTACCCGTCGACGTCCTGGCAACAACCAACAGTGCTGCCTTCACATGGTGAGCCTTTTTATGGGTGGCGAACTGATCTCCGGTCTGTCCACAAGCGCTCTCGGCTATGGCGGCATCAGGCACAGGTACTCACGATTACACCAGCCACGCGCCGGCAGTATAGTGTGTTACGATTGAGCAGTTTCTCACTAACATCTTTCACCTTCTGCGAGATGACTGCCTTGCAGAAATCGTCAACCACTATCCAGTACTTAGCGCTGTCGAATGTTGTATCAGCCATGGTTGATAGTGTCAAATCATCACCGATGATTGCGACGATGTCACGGTAGGTGCCCAGGCCAAACAGACCTTGAGGGTGTGCTGTGCCGCAGCCTCATCATAATTATAGTCACGGTAGGATGGTGTCTTTTGCGGAGTGCAGATACTTGCCTAAGCAACCACGCCCCGTCAAGATTTGTACTAGCTGAAAGGAGAGACCCATATGCCACCGATTCAACTAATCCAGTAGCGGCCGAAGGGGCGCCATAGTCTGAGTCGTCACCGTGCGGAATCTGTGTAAGGGCCTAACTGCCATGGCTCTCTGTAGCCGCTACAAGAGAGCCCGGAGACGGACGGTCACAGACTCGACTTGGACGGGCGTGCCTTATAGGATATTGACCGAACAATCTACGCGTATAACAGTCGTCACCTAGCGCTGGGTCCGCCCATATTCAGCATAAGATAAGAAAGCGTGGAAACTGCGTTGACAAGCCGCGGAACCAATATCACCAGTCACCCATGTTTCAGGTATTTCATCGTACTTACATGCTGACGGTGACTGTATTGACGATGATCGAGGCGCGGTGAATAAAAGGGCCTCCAACTTATTTAGGGCTACCCTAACCCCTAGCGCGTGTATCGTCTCTTATGCCTTTCCACCACGAGCTGTGTCAAGCGAATAGTCGTCGTAAGTCTCCCTAAGGGGGATAATGTCACCACAGTTAGAGAGTGCTGCTGCCTATTTTGATCCCTGACTCAGTTTTTGTGACTCTCACGAAAAAGTAAGAGGTTACGACACATTGCTCTTAATCGATTTTATCACTCCATTCTTATCCCTATGTTAACGGACTGAGAATAAAATATGTAAGGGACTCCTGTAGGATATAATCAGATAACACCATGTAAGAAAAAAAAACTCGATGTAAAACCTTATACCGACTTGTTGGACCATTATAGTTTTAAGCCAATAATGTTCTACCTAGAGAATGCTCGTGACCAACAGCAGGATATAACTATAACAAAGAAGAAAAGAAATATCTCAATATTAGTATTTTTTTTTCAATTATATTTTGCCGTGTCCGAAGTGTTTATTTGGCCAGTCAATGAACAGTATATCTTTACATTTAATTATATCTGTTCGCCTACTAATATTAAAACATTTTCTTTGTTTAGCCTTGCTGTTAATACCTAATGAATAAACCGACTTTGTAATTAGTGTAAAGATTTCCGTTTTCATCGTAACGAAACAAAGAGCCCGGAAGCTGTTTTGCAGTGATTTAAAGTTATACCAATTATTATAAGTTAATCTTCGTTTAGGCTTACAGTATTTGATTGGCGGAATTAATTATATCAAAAGTAACATTCTACAATTTAAAACATCTAGTCGCAAAAAATATTAATACAAATACGGTTATTACGAAATGTTTAGGAAATACGAAAAATGATTTTAATTTTGAAAATGACCACCAAAAATATTTATTAAATGTAATAAATATGGTTTAATAAAAATATAATGAGCACATTGTTTTTAAGAACGAAACATTATGATTTTTGATGTTGACGAGAGTGTTACATATTTTAAATAAAATTTTAGGGATTTTATCACGTTTGTAGTAAACGCGATAAAGAGCAGTCATCACTCACACATCCTCAACCATTTTTTGGAGAGAAGCGAAAGGTTCGCTCCACGCTAATTCGACTTTTCCTTTCCTTGTATAGATGATATCTGTATATCATATACCTTAGTCATTTTTTACGATACCTAGTGTATCGTAAGAAATTGTCAAACAAGACTTATTACGTTACTATACGGCAAATTATTGAATACGAGTATAGGTGAGGTACCTAAATGAGGATTACGTCAAAATTTGCACGCTTAGCGTACCGCGTAAGCTGGGTAATCGCAGTTGTTATCAAACTTATAGCGAGAGAAATGAATTCTCTCAATGATTTCTTAGCCAATTTTAACCCCTACCAGGGAAAAATTACAGTTGGTGATACAGTGATACTCAATCTGTCAACACGTAAGAAAATTTTACTCAACCTAGACTGAAACTTCTCACAAAGTTTAGTTCATACTAGCAATCCGCCCTCGCTTCGCTTCGGTTATAGTCGTTTTACCCGCGTAGTTCCCGTTCCCGTGGGAATACCGGGATAAAATATAGCCTAGTTTACGCCCTGATATTATAGCTTTCCACTGGTGAAAGAATTTTTGAAATCGGTCCAGCCGTTTTGAAGATTACCCGGAACAAACAGACAGACAGACAGACAGACAGACAAAAATTTTTAATTGCTATTTTAGGCATAGGTGTCGTGCAAATAACCGTGTGAGCATGAAAAAAGCCTATTATTTTGATATTACAAACAGACACTCCAATTTTATTTATTGGTATAGATTGGTTCATAGTAGATTAATCTGAGCTATTAATCACCTTATAAAACCCTTGCACAAAGGGGTGATGACATATTCTATTAATAATACTCCATTAAATGAAGAGTTAATGTTATGTATCATTCCGTGTGGTGACGGAATAAGGATGCAGTTCACCACCCCCTATTTTATTGACTAAGGGATATGAAATTCATATAATATTCATGTAGGAGAAGGCAAACATAAATTTTTGAAAATAAATCGTAACCTATACCAACCCTCCTGACCAGCGTATTCGATAGGTCTATTGCCCACTTATTGTGGAGGTGGTTCACGTACAGCAGTTGGACTTATATGAGCTGAAATGATGAGGATGATGATGAAAAAGTACATACAATTATTTATATCGTAATTGAGTATTGATCTACGATTACTCACTTTTAATTTTGCGTAACAATAACAAGGTTTCCTCAATTTTGCAGCCGTTTACAAAGGCCCTTCAAAACAATAAGGGAGATTGTTTTCATTGCTTTCATCCATCTCTTTAAGGTGTTTTAGGGCTTAAATCTGTTTATAGGCGAGGTGGTTTCCTTCTTAAAATTATAGCTATATTATCCTCTGAATTTTATTACACTTTTTTATTCATGACTAGCAACCCGCCCTCGCTTCGCTTCGGTTTTAGTCGTTTTACCCCCGTAGTTCCCGTTCCCGTGGGAATACCGGGATAAAATATAGCCTAGTTTACGCCCTGATATTATAGCTTTCCATTAATGAAAGAATTTTTGAAATCGGTCCAGCCGTTTTGAAGATTACCCGGAACAAACAGATAGACAGACACAGACAAAATTTTTTTAATTTGTATTTTATGCATAGGTGTCGTGCAAATAACCGTGTGAGCATGAAAAAAGTCTATTATTTTGACATTACAAACAGACACTCCAATTTTATTTATTGGTATAGATTATTCAGCTATTTATATAGCTTAAACATATTCGTCTCAGTCTACTCCTTGTAATAAGGTTCACTTTGTAGAAGCCACGATCTGAAACGACTAGGGATTTCATAGGATGCGAATACTCAATAGAATAGAAATTCTTCTAATGCAATAATCAACATCATCACAGCTCAAATACGCTGCCGGGCTCGAGCTTCCTTCACAATTGGAGGAAAATTGACAAACTAAAAACACGCTCGTCAGGCGGGTTGGTATAGGGTTTTATTTCGAGGTCGTATTTTATGACGCCCATGGACAAGAAAGGGTGTGGTGAAAATTTGTATTCCTACTCCCTAATGCAATAAGGGAAATGTAAAGATTGAAATTAAATGTCTTGTCTGAAAAACATTTTTTTTTTCTAAAGGTATGAATAAGTAACATTGTATATACTTTGCGTAACATTTCTCACGAAAAACTAACTTTTAAAGAAAATAGGCAACTGAATATTCAGCTCTCCCTTGAGCTCATACAAACAGTTATATATTTTGAGAAGGGTACAGAATAAAATAAAAGTAATTGAAAATACCATCACAAATGGACTGAATTAAATTAAGAAAAAAGTCAGAAGCGCTGAAGTCTAAGGGTATGGCTATCTAGTGCAATAACTAACCGGTGATATAGGTAGATATATACACAAGGTCAAGGTCTCGCTCCCTGGATAAATCTTTACGATCACCATGGCAATTAACAGGATGATTAAATACAGCTGTCGCCCTTCATAGGACATCATTTCATATCTAATTAAATACGGTACTGGAGCCTGATCAGAACAGACACTATTTTTGAAGTGAAAAGTGTAACTAATTGTGTTGTAATTAAAGTCCGCGGATGTATGAATCTGGGATAGTTTGCCATCCGTAATAAAATTTCTACATATACGTGATTCTGCGAGGACAAAATCGATGAAATTCAGAAAATTTAGGTATTAAGCAAATAGGAAAATAGCAGCTAATAACTTCTACTTTTGTAAAATTTCGTTATGCTCCGCACGTGGAGAATCAATCGAGTATTCAACGGACCGAAAAATGACTACAAAACTTAGCAGAGATACATTTATCAATATTTTGCAAATCTATCCATTAATCTAATTGATGATTCAATAAATTTGTAATAATAAAGATGAATATAGATATTGATAGATTAAAGCTTTTAAATATAAGTGGAGTGAAGGCTTTTCAAATTAGAAAAAGAAATCAAATATTACATTGAAATACAAAATTATTACGTTTTAGTAGACAATCAAATTTAAACTTAATTATACTCTAAATAATAAACATAGATACCATCAATCTGAGAGAAGGCAAACTCCAAACAAAACCATATGTCAATTCGTCTGACCAGCATGGCATAGTAGGCAAAACCCTTTTCACTATGGACGCTGTTCGCGTTAAATGAAAGAAAAACGCGTACATAGGAAGAAATAAGAAGACGAATTAAAAAGGCATAACTATAAATATTTAAACTTTAGAGGTGCTGCTTTATTTTAGTGTACGTTAGAGTATTTAGTAATTAGATGAAGTTTACTCCACCCTAAGGCCCATTAAATTTCTTGCATTTTTCAAAGCTGTTGCCTGTCGCGACATTTTATAGCTAGGCGTTTAGTTTTCCGCCCAATTTTTGCTAGAACCAAAAAATCATTCTGAAATAAAATTATTGTGAATCTAAAAACAAGAAGATTTGTGAAAATTGGTGAAGGTTTTATGAACTTCGTGAATGAAGGTGACTAAGAAGAATTCTTTATGCTGATAGAGTAACAATATAACTTACGAATCGCCAAAGGATTCACGTGGGTATCGAATAAAAAGTGAGCAGTGATTTTTGATGTTTACGTCATCCTTATTAATATTATAAATGCGAAAGTAAGTTTGTTTGTTTGTTACGCTTTCACACTTAAACCACCGAATCGGTTTCAAAAATTCTTTCACTAATGGAAAGCTATAATATCAGGGAGTAACTTTTTTCTTTTTTTTTAATGGGTGGGCTATGGTAAGCGCACACGCCGTCCATTCCGTCCGGGGCGACAAAAAAAACGGCGCGCGGGCCCATAACCTACTCCTACCCACGTCGCCTTCGTCGTTGGGCCGACCACCAATGTCGAGTTCGACCACCAGTGCTGAGTTCGACCACCAGTGCCGAGTTCATCAGGGAGTAACATAGGCTATATTTTATCCCGGTATTCCCACGGGAACGGGAACTATGTGGGTATGGCGACTGAAACTGAAGCGAAGCGAGGGCGGGTTGCTAGTTATAAATAAAACTATCTACGGATTTTATCGCACCTGTATTCGATCACCGACCGCCCGATACGTCGAACACTTTTTATCGTTTATGGTTACGAGAGGACAATTGAAGTCGTGAGTAGCTAATAGAATTGCAAGAAGGAAAACCTGATATACAATCTGAGTGAAGGAAAACTTGATTTAAAATCTTATTCCAATCAATAAATTTTCCTACTACGGAAAACATAATACTAATATTATAACTTAAAACAGCCATAAAAGAAGTATTATTAAATTTTGATTTCTTGCTTTTCTTGTCTTGTGAAAATGATTGCTGGGTTTTATTATTTACGTTAGAAAACTCTTAGAAGCAGCAAAATGTCTAGCATTCTACATTTTCGTTTTGTATTACGTTGGACTAATAATTTATAGCAAAGTTGTTTTAGAAGCCAATATAGCTACAAGTGTAAGGGTAATGGTGTAAGACGGCAACGGGTTCAGTGATTTTTACAGTATTATCACTCAATAAGTGTCTAAATAGTCTTTTTTCTTAACAACGATCATGTAGAGTTTGAGTATATATTAACAAACTCCTAACTTTATTGGTATAAAATAGTATGAAAAAGTACATGCCTATATTATATAATGTCTATTATTTCCTTTTTAATTTTAAGAACTACCTCGTGGAAAACATTTTGCGATTAAACGGGTAAAATTTTGCGAGTAACGTTGTCCGGCCTGTCTACTTGTGACCTAGATACGGGGAATGTTTGAGGTTCAGTTGCTATGACAACGATTTGCTACAATTTTATCGCAGTGCACTATTAATCAAGTAGTGAAGGCTTCATTATAATGATTAATAAATAAATTCATGCCTTACTTACGATTCGAAAGCGAAATATGTGTAAAAATCGAAAATGTAAGTACGTATAATTTGTTTTCATTATATTCTCGATTTTGTTCAAATTTTCGCAAAGATAAGTTCGAAATATGAAATGACGCTTGGTTGGCGTCAATAAGCTCAATCGTTATTACATGAGACTAAATTTCTTAGTAGGACGCAGTGTAGGACGCCCTTGAGGTTGGCCCTGGACAAGACGGAGGACCTCTTGTTCCACGGGGCCTGTATGGGCTCTCTCATCGGCGTCTCGACCACCGTCAAGTCGGTTGACATCAGCATCCGGGCCCATATGAAGTACATGGGCCTGGTGCTCGACGGGCATTGGTGGTTACGGAAGCATTTCTGTCGACTTGTTCCGTGGCTTGACGGCGCGACGTCCTTTTCTTGACTTATGCTGAATGTGGGCGGACCCAGCGCTACGTGCCGACGGCTGTACTCGGGGGTCATCCGGTCGATGGCCCTGTACGGCGCACCGATGTGGGCGGGTCCCTGACCGTCCGTCTCAGGGCTCTTCTGTGGCGTCCACAGAGAGTCATGCCGGTCAGGACTTGACTGATACATGGTTACCGTACGATGGCGACGGAGGCAGCGTGCCTCCTGGCCGGTACACCCCCGTGGGACCTCGAGGCGGAGATGCTTGCCGGACTTTACCGGCGGGTGTCGGAGACGCGAGCCCGCGGCGGCATGGTCTCAATCAAGAAGATTGCCGCCTGGTTGGCGGTGCCCGCCGAGACCTCATTAGTAGTAATGCACATTTTTTTCTTATTATATGTAAAATATTTAATATTAGTTATTAAAGTATTGTACTTGTGTACTCATACAGAATTTCTATACTTGTGTTGTAATGTGCTGTGTGGTGACAGGTGTGACTACCAAACCTTACAGGATTCTTGTAAAAGAATACTAAAGGGTTTTACATTGTCTTGGGCCAACTACGTCTGATGGCGTCTGGTCCACAATTACATTCCTAAAGAGGGTTGACGTCAGGTAGGCGGCCGATTATTCAACAATTGCCACAATCTTAACAATATGTACGTAGGTACATACAGAGTGTATCAGGTTATGGTGCAACTGGTCAAGTGGGAGCTAGGCAATGGTGGTAGGAACCCATGAAAAAAAATTGAAGGAAAATATCGATTTGTTAATGACATGTAAAGTTTTCAATTTTGTCATTGCTTTTTCGTGTGAATCTGATTGAAATGTATAAAGTCGATACTTAATCTGCAACATTTTCGCACTTTGTTGTTTAGAATGTAAATGTTCTTTAGAAATTGAATAAATCAATGATTACGTTCGCATAAGTAAGACAAACTTCGCTTTAAGTCAGCTGATCGGTCGATGACCATTGACGAGGCGTCTTTGTATTTACGTTACCATTGAAGCGTTCGCGCAAATCATACCTATTTATTCTGTTGAAGCTTTACATGCCTAAGTGTATCCTGTCTGTATATGACATGCGAAATCACTATAACTTTTATGTTATAATGTTTTTTGTGTAATATACACTTTAATTACGATCTATGATCGTTAAACTACAACATACTCGAACAGTTGCCCCACAACTTGATACACTCTGTAATGCACCGTAGAGCCAGTAATTGAGATAAGAGCAGTATGATGATATTGTCATATATACACACATATATGCCCATATAGTGGTGGCTTAAGAATACAATGTGTCGCTACCCATTACTTTCCTTTGCAAATAGAAATAAAATACTAACGGTGTATGTGGGATATGTAATGAAAAACATAACTGTAGTCGTCAACTTATATCCACGTTTATGCCAATATCCTTATTGGAGATGCGTATGTTTAACAGTGGACTATCTTTATATATTTTCTTGTGTACTATTATATTTTCTTGTGTGTGGTCACTGAACTCCTAAACGGCTGGATCGATGTTGATGAAATTTTTGGTGCATGTTCAAAGGGATTCAAGAATGGTTTAAATTCACAATTGGATCTGGTAGGTGATGCTTATTTGAACAGAACAACGTCTGTTGGGTCAGCTAGTCCTTATCTTTATATATATATAATAGGTCTTTACCTATGTAATTGCCGTTCTGCAGTACTAGCCATTTCAAATCAAAATAATTTTTATTGGCTAAGAATTCTAATTTCAAATTAATTTTATTTTAAAACATGGAATTAATTTTCCAAAATTAGTCATTTGTTTATTGATTAGTGTTACGTTTTCATCGCATTTCAATTTTTTTCGTCATCATTAATACGTTAAAATTCGAGTAATTATGGAATATGAGTATCGTCGTGGCAGCAACGCGGCACAAGCGGCACGTAACATCAACGACGTTTACGGAGCTAACACTACAAACCAATGCACCGCCTGTTATTGGTTTGCTCGCTTCCGTTCTGGCAATTTCGACCTGAAAAATGAACCTCGCGGTTGTCCGAAGACTTTGATCGACAATGACGAATTAAAGGCGATTGTGGAAGCCGATAATACAAAATCTACGGTTGAATTAGCAGCAGCTTTCGACGTTAGCGTCAAAACAATATTGGTCCATTTGCGTAAAATTGGCATGGTAAGAAAGCGTGACAAATGGGTGCCCCACGAACTCAACGATCGCCAGCGCGAAGTGCGCGTCGAGACATGCCTTGCATTGCTCAACAGACACACAAATGAAGGAATTTTGAAACGCATTGTTACTTGCGATGAAAAATGGATTCTGTTTGATAACCGCAAGCACTCAACAAGTTGGTTGGATCCTGGTTCAGCACCTAAACAATGCCCTAAACGAAAACTTATCCCTAGAAAAGTGATGGTCACTGTTTGGTGGTCTAGCGCCAGTGTGATGCATTACAGCTTCTTACCAAACGGAGTGAGCATTACTGCAGATGTGTACTGTGAAGAACTGAACACAATGATGGAGAAGCTGGCACATCTCCAACCAGCATTGGTCAATCGCTCGTCTCCGCTGCTTCTGCACGACAATGCGCGACCTCATACTGCATAGCAGACGATCTCCAAGTTGCAAGAACTGGGGTTGGAAGCTCTCCGTCATCCACCATACTCACCAGACCTTGCGCCTACAGACTACTTCCTTTTCCAGAATTTGGACAACTTTTTGGCGGGAAAGAAAATCAATACCCGAGAGGCAGTACAAAATGCCTTTGAAGAATTTTTTGCCTCCCGTCCAGCTGATTTCTTTAAGAAGGGCATCAATAAACTGCCGCTGCGTTGATAAAGATGCATTGATTGCATGGGTGATTACTTCGATTAATACAAATAAAAAATACATTAAAAAAAATCGTTTAATTTTTTTCATACATAACGGCAATTTCATAGGTAAAGACCTAATATATATATATTTATATATATTTCTTGTGAACATGTGTATGTCACTGAACTCCTCCTAATCGAATTGATGAAATTTTTTATGTGTGTTAAGGGGATTCAAGAATGGTTTAGATCCACAATTGAACCTGGTAGGTGGCACTGCTATCGACTTAAGGCAGAATTCCTTTTATTTTATTTGAACAGAACAACGTCTGTTGGGTCAGTTAGTATATTTATAAATATAGTCATGTCATTGGGCAAAATAATTTCCTGCAGTTCTTTAGATATTTTCAAGTAGTTCTTGATAATTAGATCGGAGTTTTAAATTTCCCCATTTATATATACTACATATGTACTATTAAAAAAAAACGTAGCATAAAGTAGATACTCTGGTTATTTCTTTGGGTATAAAAGACTATAAAAATACATTACTTTATATTTTATGCGTTCCTTTTAATCCCAATATTTAGGCTATAACAACCAACCTTTTTTCAAGTAACTTAACACGGCTTGAACATATTGAATATCAAACAGCCAATCAGATAAATGGATATGGTTAATTTACTCGGCCTGTATAAACAAGTAAAGAAATACATTCTATTGTATTACGTTTGTAAATGTTAATTTTGGTTAGGCTCTACGATTTATCAATACATTCTATTGCTAGTAATTTCAATACGTTTATATGGGCATATCTTTAGATATTATGGTTATAGACTAGTGATGCAATGGGAGTGTCCTAACGGATACAAGTGCAAAAGGTAAATTTTAGAGGATACTAAGTCGGAAACGGACGTGGTAGTAATGTATACAATCCCAGTAAAAACATATAAGGGACAAAGGCAGTCAAATTCAATGTTATAATAAGTAAGTTTGACTTGAGCGATATAAGATTTGAGATATAAATTGATCCCAAGTTCTGTAGACAATCCTGAAATTTATTCATTAGAAGAACGTATTATATTGTAATCTAAATTTAAAAGAAAAGGTATGTTGAGGTGGTTTGGATATGTAGAAACAATGAGTGAGAAGAGGTTAATTTTCAAATTTAGAATGCTATCTTATCTAGTGCGTATGAAAATATATACCAAAATTGGTGCATTTATATTGAATAGATTTGAGTTAGTGAGGGATCAAAAGTGGTTCGATATGGTTCGTGTAAATATACATTCGGCGCGCTTGAACTTAGTTTGACACGTTGCCGCGTGTCTATATAAAATAATATTTTTTATTAACAAAACATGATTCTTAAAATTCAAATTTTAATGAATATACAAAATTAAGTAGTAGGGTACATTTTTTGGAAAATGATCACATTTAAACATAACAATCTGGAAGTTATATTCAAAAATTTATAATGATGATTTTGTCAATGCTGATAATGTACATCATTCATTCTCGCCTCAAACGTAAAGTTCCGTTCAAATTTCCGCTATAAAAGGTGAGGAAACAGACACAGAACGGTCAAAAAATCCGCAAAACTTTGCGGAAGCCGAAAGAGAAATCTTTTACATCAATAGTCAACACCCCTTCCTTTTCATTAAATGTAACAATCAATCCTCAGTATGAAATTTAAAGAACTCAGACAAGTTTCTATGACGTCACCACCCCTTCATGGTTTTCCTTTCATTAATTATTACAATATACACGTATCGTAAAAATTAAACGTATGGTAAAAATTAAATGATAAAATATTAAATTCTAGTTATGCGTTCTTAAATTTTTATGCAGATCGATGTTCTTCTTCTTCTTAGTTAATGGCAATGAGCTACAATAATATGAGCTATTGGTGCCAGTGTCGAGTATATTGATTTTTATTCACGTCTTTAGTCTTAGTCTTTCAGTCAGTCGTTAGCATGACTTGGTGCTGATACAAGTCATACGTCTCAGGAAATTTGGGCAGAATGTCAAAATGCACGTAATTCACTATTATATTATTTTCACTACATTTCAGAATTTTATCTGCATTATATTACATAAAATATCAGCAAAATTATTGAATATAACACTTTAAAACACTAAAATAATGAAAAGAATATAAAAGCGCTACATGACATTTTGACATTCGCGTCAAAAGTCCCAGATCGATGTTTTTAGTCTATATGTTACTGTCTAAATATGTCAAATTTTTAAAATGTAGTTTTTATCAAAAACCCTTTGGTTCAAGGAAGAAAATGCGTTCAAAAATATTTTTGTTTAATTGTCAACAAGAGCTAGATTTAAGAATCGATTAGGACTTTCAACGAGAATGTTAAAACGTCATGCGGCAGTTTTAAATTTTATTTATTATTTTAGTGTTTTACACTGTTATATTAAACAATTTTGATGGTTTATGTAATATAATGCAGAGCCTTATATCACATAAATTACCATTAAAATTATTCAATATAATTGCTTGCATTTTCATGGTCTGCCAAAGTTCCTAGAGGAATCGTGATGTAACAACCGTCAGCTCCCAATCAATGCTAAGGATTATGACTAATATAAAAAGAGTTTAACAACGCAAAAATAATTAACATTTCTGAAGAAAATTTTATCTCGACACTGGCACTAAAGGCTCATATTTGTAGCTATTTGCTCAAATGTAGGATGAACAGTTTGAAAATTTGATATAAAGAAAACGCCACGTAGATTGTTAAAAAAATAAGTAGTGTAATGAAACAAATGAAAAGGTAATTTTGAAATAGAAACCTATAGCAATCCGTTTTATAAAGTGTATATACACTACTTGTCTTCCACTAGTAGAGACCTAATACCTATCATTGGGAGATATATGGGGTGAAAGAAGTGCAAATGATTGTTTAATAATTCTGATAACAAATATAAAGAATATTCAACATTTCGGCTCATATATGTGTCCAACAGTTGGGCTCGAGCCTCCTCCATAATAGGAGGGGTATTGATCTTCTATACCATGCTGGTCAAACGGGTATAGGGTATTATTTCAAGTTTTCCTTCTCTTGCATAGACGTTATATGCATATTATATCCCTCAGTCGTCTTTTACGACGTCCGTCCACGTGCAAGATAAGGAGTGTTGAGTTGTATTCTTACTCTGTCTTCACACGGTAATATAAAGATTATTACCGCAAGGAATATTAGTGATTATAGATATAGATGTAGATTATAGATAGAGAGAGAGATATAGATGGTGGTGACGGAGTAAGAATATAATTCGTTACTTACTCTCTTACCCGTGGGTGTCGTAGAAGACGGCTAAGGGATAAAATATACATCTATGCCAGAGAAAGGAAAGTTGGCAACAAAACCCTATGCCAACAGGTCTGACCAGCGTGGTATAGTACGTCAATTTCCCTCCCATACTGGAGGAGACCCGAGTCCGACAGAGAGGATATGGGCGGAGTTGAGTTGATATTTAAATATTTTATGGAAGGTACGTAAATAGAATATTATGCCAATAATATTATTATGTTCATAATATAATAGATATTTCGAGATACTTAATTAATTGCTGTCAAATTAGTTTACCGGAGCCACACCTGAAACCTTATAAATTATGACTTAAGACTTTCGACTCATAAATCATTTTTGGACTTATCAAGGTAATGCTTACTGCGACGGAACAAAGATACCTAAGAATTAGGGACGTAAGAAAATTTAAGTGATTATTTTACTAGGCATAGTTACTATAGTATGGCATTAAACCGCAAATGGAAACGCAAAATTTGTAGTGAATATTTTTTTAAGACCCCGCACTAATCAGTACTGCCGCGGAAACTTTACAAGCAAACAATTAATGAACACATATTACATTTAGACTCAATTATTATAGAAAAATTATTTGTAGGTTACATAAAAACTGTACCTATGGATCAGCATAAGCTATAAAAGCGATTGATGAGAAACAACTGCATGTAGTAAAGATGAAAATATTGAAGTGGATTAAATAGGGATTTAATCCACTTCTGTCACGCCGCGCCTCTATAAATGTATAAGAGAGAATTTGAATGCTGCATCAATAATGGAGAAGTAAGGAGTGAACTTTTGATATGGTCATGTGATGAGACGGGATGAAAGTAATATTGTGAGCAAAGTTTTAAATATAAATATGAAAGGTTTTAAGGGTAAGGGAAGATTACGTGAAGCGTGAAATGGATGGACAAGACGTACAGAGATGAGGTCTGATAGGGTTGCATGGAAAGATAGAACACACACGTTTAAGAAGAGTATTTCATTCACGGTAGGCAACGGCCTGGCTGTGCCCCTGGTATTGCAAAGGTCCATGTGCAGCACCATCACTTACCATCAAGTGTTCAGCTTGCTTGTTTGCCACAGTTGGCAATAAAACAAATATGGTACTGGAACTATTGTTGGGTGATTTTTAGGACCTCATAATGACCTATTGAACTTGTGGATAGAGCAGACTATGGCCAATATGAAAAAAAGTAAGGTCGGCGTCTCTAGTATGTTATGTACACAGAAATTTTGATTTTTTGGATGTTCATGTTATGTTTTAATACTTTTTAAGTGACTACACAAATGTCATAGTGTTTAATATACGGACCTGCTGTGATACGCGTCGGCGGTTTGGGTCCCACGGCGAACTATACTTTGTGCGACCCACTAAAAGAAGCAAAATCTGTAAATGACAAGCTGAGGTTTAGCATAAATCTGGACTAAGTGAAGATACCCTCACTAACTTCACTTTTTTTAGTATATTACTTAACATTTTCTATCGTGCATTTTATTAAATATCCATTCCACATTAATAATAATTTCTTTGTATCACGAATGACTTTACAAATATTCAAATGTATGACACAAATTGCAGACAGTCACATAAGAATCTTTTGTAAATTACACTAATAATTATGCTGTGTGGGAATCATACTCGTTACACTTACACATAGTTCATCAAGTCCCTATTTTTCTAGTTACCATTTGAAGAAATGTTTAATTTGAAAATGATTAGATTTTTCTGTGATTATAAAAATTTCCCTCTCCTCATCCTCTTAAAATGTTAAATCAATTTTAATGTTACATACGCAATTTTGAAGATTATTTTACCCACTAATAACGAAATTATGTTGATATTATATATTTAACATCCCCTTAAAATGTCAGTTGATTCTGTCCCGTGAGTAAAGTATGGGATGAGACTACTACTACTACTATTTGATGCGGAATCTTTCGTAGATGGTTATAAGTTAGGGCCGACCACTGACGTCAAGTCACCCTGCTCCGGTGGTCGGTCCAACGACGAAGGCGACGTGTCACGGGTGGGTTGCAGTTGTGCGTGCTTACGCCCCTCTGTCGCCCCGGACGGCGTGGTGGGAAAAGTACGCGGACCGCAACCCACCCCCCAAAAAAAAAGATGGTTATAAGGTAATGATTTCTAAAGTTTATGCGGGTATTACACATTGTACATAAAATTATTTAACGGATTTTTGATTGCCCAAAGTTTCGAACACGTGCTGAACGCTATAAAGTGTTTGAAACATCGGGCAATCAAAAATCAAATACAAACGCAATAAAATCCGTAAAATAGTTTTATTTACAATGGTTATAAGCTATTTACTTTTTAGATTCCATCAACAGTTTCTCATTTTTTTCTGATTTACTCTTAACTCACGCTCTCTCTCACTCCTTACTTAATAAAAACAAAAGGCTCTTATTTTTCTTCAACCATTTGTTTTTTTGGGTTAGGTATAAATATAATATTATGTGCACTTTTTCAGTTATACTAAAAGTCCACCAACAACGCTCAACCTACAACCATCCACGCTCAACCCACTCATCCACCCACGCACTCATCAAGAACGAGGGAACGAGGGTACTTGTATTTATTGATTTTTAAACTGCGATGAAATGGTGTATCATTGTTTGCAAAAAGATAATTGAAAAACTCCATCCCCTTAATGTAAAAATAGAAAAATGTTGCCCGTATCTTTGATATCCGTATATTTCTGTAACGTAGCCTTCCACTGGTGAATAAACATCTAGTGATTTTACTTGAGTAATTCTCGTTTTCGTAGGAATACCAGGCAAAAGTAGCATATATATGGAAAAGTAGTTATCCTGTATATAGTATTTGCTGTTGATGTAAGTACATCATGGATAAATATCCATTGCTGAAAAAATTAATATCGATAAAATTTCTTGCAGTTTCATGTACGTAGTCCCTGTTCTCGTAGGAATACCGGGATAAAAATTAGTCCATATATGGTTGTATGCAGCGTTCCATTAGTGAAGCAATATTTTGAATGAGTCATCATCACGCGATTTTACTCTCATAGTTCCTATTCCCGTGGAAATACCCGGATAAAAAGTTGCGTAGATATGTTACTCGCTGATGGTGTAGCTTTCTGTTGGGGGAAAGAATTTATAAGATCGCTCTGTATCCAGTGCTTTTACTCGCGCAGTTCCCGTTCCCGTGGGAATACTGGGACAAAAAAGTACCTACATAAATTATATAATTGCCTACACAAATTGTCAAAAAGGTTAGCTCAACGGCTTATGCTGTTCAGAAAATTCGAATGTTAACTGACATTGAGACGGCTAGAATAGCTTATTACGCTTACTTTCAGTCTTATGGCATACTGATTTAGGGTTGCTCCGCGGATTTGAATAGCATCTTTTTTCTCCAAAAACGGGCTGTCCGTGCTATATATAATCTACGCCCAAAAGTTTCACTTCGTGAGAAATTCAGAGACACAATAATTCTAAACTGTTGTATCTCAATTCATATTGCAAAACCGAATATATGTAAAAATAAATTTGAAAAGTGTATCTAAACACTAGGAATAAGGACATTCTAGTTATCCATACTACACGTCTTCAGTGAATTAGTAGGTCTTTCATGGAGCATTGTATACGATGTTATAATAAACTACCTAGAGATATCCAAGACATGCTAATAAATGAGTTTGTAGAAAAGGCTACTATAAAATTTCAGAGTATTTAGATGATAACACAGAATGGTTGTGTTGTTATTGTAATTATGTTATTGTAATAGTTACAACTGTATTGAGCTGTTTCTTATAAGAATTGGCGGTTTTTTTTTCTTCTTGTTAGTCTTGTGTTGTAGAATGCGTGCGTAGCGTGTTTTGCCTGACAAATGTAGGTTTTTTGGTCTTTTTAGCATACCTGCTATAGTTCACAGTTTATGGTTTGGTCATGCTCATTGAATAAGGTTCAGGTTTTAAAAATCTCTGTTCTTTTGAATATGTTCATGTGTAGAGAATAAATTTATAGTATTAGGCTATTTTAAAATTTTACTGTTACTCAAATCTTTTGACTACAAACTTTTTAAAACAAATTTTATAAAAATAACTAATTATACTGATTTTATCGCGTTTCTATTGTGCGTGCTCTAGATGTCTTGCACGGTGTTTTATTGTATAGATTTAACCCACAATAATAATTAAATATTATTTTAAAAATATAATGTCTTCATATAGAATCATTTTCTTTTTGTACCGACAGTAATTTTGTATTAAAATGTGCGGCAAAAATTTAATAAATTATTTCTGTAGCGGGTAGATAATACATATAAATCTCAGTAATAACGATGAATAAACGTGAGATATCTTAGTTCGCCCGTGATCATGAACGTGGATAAGTGTTTGAACCGTCCGGTAATCAAAAATCAAAGAAAAACGCGATACAATCCGTAAAAACAGTTTTATTTACAACTAGCAACCCGCCCTCGCTTCGCTTCGGTTATAGTCGTTTTACCCGCGTAGTTCCCATTCCCGTGGGAATACCGGGATAAAATATAGCCTAGTTTACGCCCTGATATTATAGCTTTCCATTGGTGAAAGAATTTTTGAAATCGGTTCCGCTGTTTTGAAGATTACCCGGAACAAACAGACAGACAGACAGACAAAAATTTTTTAATCGCTATTTTAGGCATAGGTGTCGTGCAAATAACCGTGTGAGCATGAAAAAAGCCTATTATTTTGACATTACAAACATAAACTCCAATTTTATTTATTGGTATAGATGTGTAATACTCATGTAAAATATTTTTTTAAATATGGCAGATTCGGTTCGAAATTAGTACATTCCTATATTTACTATATCGTTATTATTTAAACGTGAACCCTGAAAGATAAAAGATATTTTAACAGCCTTGGGCACTTGGTTTGCTACTCTCAATTTTACTTCGGACCACAAATATTTTGTGTTGCTAACTTTTTCGAATGACAATAAGAACATCCCAAATTAAAAACTTTGAACAGGTTTTACATGGGAAAATGAAATTCTAATATAAGCTTAGTGTTTTATATTGAATCATATATTGAAAAAGAAAATTAAAATGCTCATTTTATGGATAATAGACGAAATAAGATATAATGGCACCACGCTGGACAGACAGTCTGGTATAGGTATTTATTTTGAGTTTTCTGTCTTTTACTTAGATATTTTATGTATATTATATCCCTCAGTAATGATTTATATTCTTACTTCGTCACCTCACGGATATTTCTTCCTTAAAAACTTCTATGCAAATATATTGCATTTAATACAAAAGACTTCATAGAAATAAAACAGAAGTCTCATTCCATACTGAATTTTACCACAGGTTTTTGATAGATTTCGCTCTTTTGAAATGTTAATTTATGCTTGCGGTGGTGCTTCTCCATGTGGTGACGGATTAGGAATACAATTCACCATCCTCTCTCTGGCATATGGGTATCATAAAAGATCACTAAGGGATGTAATACGCAGATAACATATCGATGTTATCTGTTTAAATAATAACGTTATAGTAAATATAGGAATGTACGAATTTCGAACCGATTCTGCCATATTTAAAAAAAATATTTTACATAATGAATATTACACATTATAAATAAAACTGTTTTTACGGATTTTATAGTGTTTGTGTTTGATTTTTGATTGGCCGACGGTTCGAACACTGATCACAATCATGGTCACGGGCGGACTAAGATGTCTCACTTTCATTCATCGTCATTACAGATATTTATATCTATTTTATCTACCTGCTACAGAAATAAGGTATTAAATATGAATGCACATTTTAATACATGTTTATTGCCAGTACAAAAAGAAAATAATTCTAAATATTTAACTATTATTGTGGACTAGCAGCACCCTGCGGTTTCACCCGCAGTTCCTCTTCCCGTGTGAATATCGGCATAAATTATAGCTTATGTATTATTCTGATATGTAAGCTATATTATTGCGAAGTTTCATCAAAATACATTTAGTAGTTTTTGTGTGAAAGAGCAGCAAACATGATTCTTCACATCTTCCCATACAAACTTTCGCGTTTAAATACTAGTAAGAATCAACTCTATACAAAAAGACACCGTGCAAGACATCGTGAGCACGCGCAATAGAAACGCGATAAAATCAGTAAAAGTAGTTATTTTTGTATAATTTGTTTAAAAAATTTTGTTGTAAAAGATTTGCTGAAGCAACGGTAAACGTTTAAAATAGTCTAATACTATAAATTTATTCTCTACAAATGAACATATTCATAAGCACAGAGATTTTTAAAGTAATGCAATTTCATTATGACTTATTAAATTCCGACCACTGACGTCACGTCACCCTGCTCCGGTGGTCGGCCCAACGACGAAGGCGACGTGCATCGTGGGTGGGTCGTGAGTGTGCGTGCTTACGCCCCTCTGTCGCCCCGGACGGAGTGGTGCGAGGAGCGCGCCGACCGCAACCCACCCAAAAAAAAAAAATGACTTATTAATTTTTTTTACAAAGTATATCTTTATATATATATATATATATATATATATATATATATATATATATATATATATATATATATATATATATAAATAAATCTTCTGTTCGTGTATTAGTAACTAAACTCCTTCGAAACGGCTAGACCGATTTTGCATCGGCAAGGGAAGGAAAACATGAAATGGACCCCTATGTCCACACGTCTGACTACCGTGGTATAGTAGTTCAAATTCCCTCCCAAAATGTAGGAGGTTCGAACTCAATAGTGGCACTTATATGGGCTGTGATGTTGATCATTATGAAATTATTAGTCTACTCTTAGTCAACTCCCTTAGTCTACGAGAGCCAACTTAAAAGATAAAGAGGGTTACATAGTTACATGCCGAATGTCGTCACGTTCTCATCTCAGTCTCATTCAATATCCACAAAATAAGGAGCGCCTTAAGAAGTTTTCATTTCAAAAATTCATAATGAAAGTTGCTATCCTTACTAATATTATAAATGCGAAAATGAGTTTCTTTGTTTGTTTGTTACGCTTTCACGCTTAAACCAATGAACCGATTTCAAAAATTCTTTCACCATTGGAGAGCTATAATATCAGGGAGTAACATAGGCTAAATTTTATCCCGCTATTCTCACGGGAACGGAAACCACGCGGGTAAAGCGACTGAAACCGAAGCGAAGCGAGGGCGGGTTGCTAGTTATTAATAATTTTGTGTAACATTATGTAAACGTAGGTATATTTTTGTATACAAACATACAAAATACTGAAGAGTACGCTTAAAATTGTTCAAAAATATTTATACTGTGTAACTCAATAACCTCTTACTGCCTTAGGGGTTTTTTGACATTGTTATTATATTTAACTTCGATTATATACTTAAAATCTCTTTTGTTACGAACTTTTCTTTCCCCTGATAATCTAAAAGATATACCTTCAACTTTAGGACAGTTTGTAACCTTCTTTTGTAAAGATAAACTGATTGTGATTTTGCGTTGAAATAAATTAACTTAATTTGTTTCAAAATAAATGGCATTTAATGAGGTTATTATCCAGCTTAAAGGTCAATCTTTAGATGTTTACTTCTAATAATTTTCTCTATTTTATTTTATTTTTCTAATAATTTTAGGCTATTACGTCACTTTTTTAACTATTGTCGTTATCTTAAATGATATCTGTAAATAATGAAAATTTTATTCGAATTTGATATTACAACAGTTGTTGTGACAACAAGTTGTGTTCGCTGGTGCTATTTGTCTTAGCCTTATATTTCATAGTTTGTAAACCTTTCTTGAAGAATGTGTGTAATCGACATAGCACGAAGAAATAACACGCTGAAAACGACGACCTTTCTTTGTGGTAAGTTATGGTCTGAAGATACCCCACTTAAGCCGTCTGAGGCAACGAAGAGGCGTGCGGCCTCACAACCTACCGCTTTCCCTCCCCATCGCTATTGGGGCAACCACGGGTCCCAATTTCTTGACATCCCTCGCCGACCCCATAGAACGACAACCTGGTGAAAGTTGCTGGGCGTCGTTGGATGCAGGTGGCACAGAGTCACACTTTGTGGCGAAACACAAGGGAGGTCTACGTCCAGCAGTAGACGGCGATAGGCTGAATAATAATAATGATGTTAAAATGTCAAAAATCATTAGCGAATACCTACCATGTTTTTACTTACATACCAGGCAAAATGGGTTTAAACAATGGATAGAGAGCATATTTCAACTTCAAAATAGCAATAAAATTCGATACTCCATCAACCATCTAGCGGCCTGCAGGCGTTTACTATTTTACATAGGTCTTCGCACGAAAATGCCACTCAGAACGGTTTTGTACCACTTGCATCCAACGGTTCCCTGCGACTTTCAAAATGTTGTCAGTCTACCTAGTAGGAGGTCATTCTATTCTGCGTCGTCGGGTTCGTGTTCACCACTGGAGAACCTTCTTGCCAACGCTTATCAGTTCGTCGAGCGATGTGGCCTAATTATTGCCATTTTAACGTGCTAATTTAACACTATTCGAAAACAGCTCACTAATTTGGGTATAAAGATTTTGTATTAAAAAAAATCAGCGATAATGTAATGTTCAAATTACCATGTCGGAGACGGAGAAAGAATGCAATAATCATCATTCCATCTTTTCCTGGTTATCGTTAAAATCGATTAATAATTGCAAGTAAAATTCAAACTAAAACCCGTCTAACCAGCGTAACTCTAGAACTATTTTCAAAATTGCTTAACCTGGATTAAAAAAGAAATAAAAGTAAATAGTTCAGTCATTTGTGGATTACAGAAACGTAAACAAGACGTTTATGTTCTAAACATAGCGTGACAAATCTTGCAACATAGTGCGCACAAAATAAACATTTCAAAAGTATAAGAGTCTTGCGCGATAGTACTAAACTATTTGTGAACGAGATTTTTCATTTTATGCTTTTGTATGTCAGGTTATATACTTCTCAATCTTTATTCTGATACTATGTATTCTACAATGAAGTAGCAAGTAATTTACTATATCAGGCTGATCACATATGTAGGTCGGCCGCGGTTCTTTTGAGTTCTTTTTTCTTCATGGAGGGGCTCGTGACATTTAGTGTTCTTACTTCTTAGTCAACGGAATGTTTATTATGGCTTAGCGAAAGAATTAGCATCAGAATGGCAACTCGAGGCCATCAGTGGAATATATAATGATTTTTTTTAGGGGTGGGCCATGGTCAGTACACTCGCCTTCGTCGTTGGGCCGACCACCGGTGCAGAGTAACTTGTCTTCACTGGTCGACCTGACGGAATACCCCGGTCGCGGGGTACCCTCTCTTCTCGACATTCTTCCTCGGCGATGTCGGTCGCCGTCGCGCGGTCAGCCTCTCTGCGGGTGACGGACTAAATCCCCGATCCAATTACCCGCGGCTTTGGCATTAAGCGCAGATGGAATATATAAGGGCTAAAAAGTAGTTGCCCAGTAAGTTTATTTTTAATTACTGTTGTAGTAATATCATAGATAATCATCATTATCCTTCTCTGATCCCAATTACTTGGGGTTGACGCAATCAATACGTAGTATGTTTTCATCGATATATTGTAAAGATTTTGGCAATAGTTTTACGACTAGCCGCTTATCCGACTTCAACGCTCTTTGGAAATATTACTTCTGACCAGATTGTGTCAGATAGAATTGGTTTAAGTCGATTTGAAGTTATTAGCCGTCTTATATGATACCCACGAAAAATGTAAGACTTGGTAGTATTCGTAACCGTTACCACACGGATTTATAATATTATATCATTTTCATCACCATCTCAGCCCATATATGTCTCACTGTTGGCATGCGCCTCCTCCACAATAGCAAGGCAATTGACCTACTATTCCGCGCTGGTCAGACGTGTTGGAATAGGGTTTTATTTCGAGTTTCCTTCTCTTTAATCGATATACTTGAATTTTATAAAACTGATGGCGTTGGTACGCGTCATTCGGTATTATTAATTTATTATAATACGATCAGCTTGAATTTATATAATTTGAACGCTTTATTTCATATTTTTAGATGTGACTACCCGTGATTTCACCACTATGGTTCTATATGAAAACCAGCGCTACACCGTCTCGGTGCAGCTTATGCTGATATAGAACCTTTTTCGATCTCTTTATGTACTATATGTTAATTAATCGTATATATCTTCGCTTTTGTTTTTTTTTAAATATGTCTTTTAGTACAATTATTTGAAGTATAAGTTTTTCTTTTTAAGCTATATGTTAGTATAGTTTTAAGAAATTTCTGTAGATTTTGTACCGATTTTTATTAGCATGAGATCGAAATAAATAAGTTTTCTTTCTTTCTATATACATAAATTCCTTAGTCGTCTTTTACGACATCCACGGACAAGATAGAGGGTGGTGAATTGTATTCTTACTCCGTGATAACACGGAAATATTATAAATAGTGCTGAATATGATTATGTTAGGCAACATCCTAACATACCAATAGTAGGCGATAGTCATATGGATTATATCCACACAATCCATAGGATTTAATCTCAAATCAATGGATAGAATCCATCTGCCTGTCATCCACTGTTAGAGATAGGTTTCCTTGGCGGGAATAACGTCATAAACGCCAAGCTAGGCAACATGTTTTGGCAATTCTAAGCGGTGTTGAAGTTTCCTAAGCAATTTTCGTTAACCGTTTTCCTAGTTTGTATAATTCCCACGATAAAATACTTACTAATATTATAAATGAGAAAGTAAGGATGTTTGTTTGTTTGTTTGTTACGCTTTCACGCTTAAACCACCGAACCGATTTCAAAAATTCTTTCACCATTGGAAAGCTATAATATCAGGGAGTAACATAGGCTATATTTTATTCCGGTATTCTCACGGGAACGGAAACTACGCGGGTAAGGCGACTGAAACCGAAGCGAAGCGAGAGTAGGTTGCTAGTAGATCACATATAATTTGTATTGTTAACCCGCCACCATACGAGGATAATTGAATTGAACAAATGTAAAATAGAGGCAAGACAGACGGAATTTATACCAAAGTATGTTAACATTAACGAACTATTGTTGCAAAAGACAATGGCTATTAATGTATGAGAAATGGAAACAGTCATATCCTTGTTACTGCAAATAGCTATTTGAGCTTAGGCCCGGCTCATACACACAACTTTTGTATCGAGTAAACTATTTAGGTGAATGTTGATTTCTCGCAAGGAAAACTAGCCGTAAAATCCTATACCAATACGTCTAATCAGTGTAATAAGATCACGTCCCACTGTTGGACTTAAGCCTCTTCCACAATAGATAGGCAAACTGCGCTGTTCATATGTGTTACTAAAGGTTCTAAAAATATTTAGAGTTTTTCTTCTCTTAAATGTATGTTATAAGCATATTTAGTCTTTTAGGACACCAATATGAGAGCGAGTGGTGAATAGTTTTCCTACTCCGTCACCATATGGATATGCGTGGTATATTAGATCAAAATCCTTCAAAGAGTGTAGGAGGCCCGAGCTCAATAGCGGGACATATATGAGCTACATGATGGTAAAGATTTTTCGTAAATTTCCAAACAGTTAAACCATTTTGTCGGTATGAGTGCGCATACAATTAAAATATTATAATATTTTACATTTATTAACAGTGAATGTTTACCATTGTAATACTCGCGTAAACATCAGATATCATTAAATAAGCGACAATAAGCGTTGATAAGCGACGATAAGCGACGATAAGCGGCGATAAGCGGCAATAAGCGGCGATAAGCGATGATAAGCGACGATAAGTAACGATCAGCGATGATAAGCGACGTTAACTTACCATAAACAACGATAAGCGATGCTAAGCGACAATAAGCGATAATCATCATCATCATCATCATTCCGTCAATCACGGTCCACTGTTGGACCGGGGCCTCCACCACGTTCGCCACTAAGCGCGGTCGTGTGCCGCCTGCTTCCATCTATGTTGCAGTGAAATCCGAGCGTTGCCCGCTCCATAGCACGCTGAGGGACTTTTGAGCTTGGTTATGAGCCCTACATTTAAAGACAATGTTTCTTTACCGTAAGTCAACACTGGTAACACCCACTGATCGTAGACCTGTATGTTCAGACACTGAGGTATGTTGGATGAGAGAAGATCTTAAGCGATAATGTAACTTAAACAATTTCTTTAAAATCTATATATGTATAGAAAAGAAAGTCGTGTTAGTTATACTATTTATAACTCAAGAATGGCTGTACAGATTTGGCTGAAAATTGATGGGGAGGTAGCTTAGAACCAGGAGACGGACATAGGATACTTTTTATCCCGTTCTTCTTCTTAATGGCAATGACCTATTTTTCATCCCGTTCGATCGCGTTCCCGTATAACGTGACATAAAATTTCAAATAGATTTTTTTTTGTTTCTGTTTGTCCATTCGGACAGGCAAAGGGATCAAAGCCCATACAACCAAGTCTGATACATTTTTCTTCTTATTATTTAATATTTCTTTATATAGAATAGCTTATTTATAGTCATGTCTGTCACTAGGTAAGTTAAGTCGTTACCATTAATTAGGCGCTGAAAACATAATTAAATGATTTCATTGGGAATTTCGGTAGAATATGAAAATACACGTAAACCACTCTTATATCACATTCACCACACTTCAGCACCTTAACTGTATTATATTATATAAAATATCAGCAAAACTATTCAAAATAACACTATAAAATACTAAAAAATTAATATAATACAAGAGCTTAACATGACATTTCCATATTCGCACCGAAACTCATGTTAAAGAGAATACAAGACTATGAAACGTAGGATAACAAAAACACATTTGATATGTAATAACAAAACGCAAATGACAGCTAAACGTAATTTTGTCTATAGTTAAGTATGGTTGAAAATTTGATAATTATAATTTTGTCAGAAATCAATAATCAGTAATTTGGATTCTCTTTGAATCATCATTAACAATGCCGCGACCAAGACGATCAAATCTTTCCCGATAAAGCCGTGATGGGTCTTCCATTAGAGACTATATATTCCGAAATTTAGAAAGATTTATTTACGAAAAAAATTAAGGGCGGGACGAAGTTCGCCAGGTCAGCTAGTGAATCTATAAAAGAGGTGGTAGGACTACACTCTTGACAGTCTTCTGTCTACAGCCGCGGGCCGGTCTGTCCGGGGTAGTACCATACTCTCGCAGAAAAACGAAGTCTGAGTAGTAGCAATTTGTTACTGCACTTCGTTCGTTGAGCGAGAGAGCCGGATGCCCAACTTTCTGAGGGTGTTTGTCTGTGGTGGGTTTTGATGATGCCTTTAGAATCACCGACTGCTACTCTTTGCAATAATAAAAAAAAGTCTAAATAGAAATAAGTAAGCGAATTAGATCATTATCATTATCTTAGCCCAATTACTTGGAGTCGATTCAACATGAACTTCTTTCATATTACAAATTGTAAAATTTTGGCAATAGTTTTATGACGAGCTGCCTTTTCTTTTTTGGGGTGGGCTATGGTCAGCGCATCCGCCGCCCGGCTCCGTCCGGAGCGACAAAGGGGCGGTGAGCGGCCCCATAACCCACCGTAGCACGTCGCCTTCGTCGTTGGGTTGACCAACTGGACCGAGTTCCTTGTCCTCCGTGGATGATAAGCCGCCTGCTTGACATCAAACCTTCTTGGGAATGTGACTGTTAACCAGACGTCATCAGATTTACGTCGACGTAAAATTTTTCGACACTCAAGCTCAGTGTAAGGTTGTTAATATTCGTAGCCACCACATAAGAGAATTAGATAATTTCCGTAAAATAATAACTTTAGTTAATATCTAAGATGCAATCAGACTTAAAATGCTTAAAGGCGATCAAAAGTGCTTTAATATTGCTGCAGTGACCTACTTTCATATAATTATACTAGAAAATCAAATTTACATTAGCCAAAGCAATGATTAATGTGTTTATAATATATTTACTCGTAGTAACAGACTTGCGTTTTGGGAATTGTTATTTATGTAGGCGCTATTCGTGTTTTTATACTTGCCACAATGAATAAAATTAAAAAAGTATTTAAAGGATTCAACGTCCTCAAGGAATAAAAATGTTATTGTTTGTATAATAGTGTTATCATATTTTACATAATTAATTATTTGCTTGTTAATCCATTAATCAACTTTTGAGAAACTCAAGAAAAGAATATGTTTTGAATTGTTATAGATGAGGAAGGACGAACGAAAACTGATTGATTGAAAGAGATCTTATATTTACAATAATTTTTATAGCATTTTAGTAAAAGGAAATTGACTTAACTTCCTTTTACTTAACTTAACTTCCTTAATTTTACATGCTTGCGTAAATGTCTGGAAAATATGTACTTATATAATTTTTAAAAGACCCTGCACTAAGGAAACATTTCTTGTATTGTGGGGGACTTTATAAACATATAATTAACGGACATCAATTACATCCAGAATCAGAACAACAATTTGTGGATCACACATGGTGTTGTCTTAAGTGGAATTCGAATGCCCGATACTGGCATGGTAACCGACCTACCATGCCAGTATCGGGCGGCATGGACGGCATAATGGTTAAGTAAGATACCGATCTTACTTAACCATTATGCCGTCCTTTCAGTCAGATTTATGAATCAGTTTTATCATTTAAGATGAGCAAATCATCACGACTTACTGCACTGTTTTAATGGGTTAAAGCCACATTTATTTAACCCACATTTCTCACTATTGCTTTTCTAGTGAAATCGATTTAAGGCACATTGGTTGGGTAGTATCAAATTCTACACCCGACATGGAAATGTTCCTTACATTTTATGTACATTGTATTTATTATTTCAAAACACATTTCGATAAAATGCTACCTAATACATATTACACAAGGTTTTTTATCTTTGACTTATAATTTCGGATATTTAAATTAAATGCTCATAGAATTAAACAAAATCTTCAGTATTATAAGTAATAGATCGTTGTAAGGTATATAGAATAATATCCTCAGAAGGAAGCATTTTTTAATCTTGGGAAGAAAGAAAATATAATTTGTTTTGCTTAATTGAAACCAAAGTGAAATTGTCAATTCCACTGCCCCATTTTCAGATTAAATAAGAGAACATTCGTAATCTATTCACAGTTCCCTTTTCAGAACATTTAATTTTCCGGTCAATCGAACCATACGTAGGCATAAACAACACACCTATATATTGTCAATATTTATTTCACGTTGAAAGCTGCCGTTGGATTTTATAGCTGTCGATTTTCCATTTCATTTACGACGCGTGTGTGCTTGTGAAACGTAGGGAAGATTTAAAGTTAATCTGCTTGTATTTTAGTTGAATTCTCAATGGTCAAGGGCGCCCTGAATCAACACAGGGTTAAGCTTCGCAGATTTGATTCTTTTTTAAAAAGCCAGTTGTTATCATCGTCGTGCAGTAAACGTCGTGAAAATAAATGATTCTTATCTATAAATAAATAAAATGTCAATATATAATGTCAAAATATGTAAGTAGGTTTTTTCATGCTGGCATGCTGGTTATTTGCATGATACCTGTGCCTAAAAAAGCGCTTAAAATTTTTTTTGTCTGTCTTTTTGTATCAAATATTCAAAACGACTGGACCGATATTGATAATACCAGGTAGCTATATATATATATGTATATTTATATTTTTACCTTCAGATTCAGGTTACCCACTCAGAAACATTATATGAAATCTTGCACGGTGTGGCACTCGAACCCGAGGTCAAAAGCGGGTGGAACCGCACCGCAGCGAGGGCGGGTCGCTAGTTTTTTATCTAGCATAAGAATGAATGAGACGATAATACAACTACAAAGGCAGAAAATTCAATAAATAATATTTTATAAGGGAATAAAGTTTCTTTCATAAGTATATATCTCGTAAGATTTAATGAAGTAAATTATTTCTTGATCAAGTGAATAATTTTTGTTTTATAATTTGATGTATTTCAGGAATATCTACCATATCAACATCTCAGCCCACATAAGTCTCACTGTTGGTCTAGAGGCCAACAGTGAGACTTATGGCCAAGGCCATTATAGTGGAGGCTAGAAGCCTCCACTATAATGAAAGGGAAATTGTCTACCATGCTTGTCAGACGTGTTGCCATACTGTTTTATGTCGAGTTTTCCTTCTCTTGCATAGATATTACCTGCATATATAAAAGACGATTAAGGAATATATCCGTTAGTCGTCTTTTACGATATCTACGGCTAACGCAGTTAGTGGTGCCGAGAGGTCGACCGCGCGAGGAAAGTACGACGTCCTCCCCGAGGGGGGGACGTCGGTCGAGGAGGGAACATTCAGTCAGGCCGACCACTAACAACAAGTCACCCTGCTCCGGTGATCGGCCCAACGACGAAGGCGACGTGTCACGGGTGGCTTACGGCTCCCTCTGTCGCTCCGGACGGAGTGGAGTGAGGAGTGCGCCAACCGTAGCCCAACCCCCAAAAAAAAAGTTAGTGGTGGATAGTATTCTTACTCCGTCACTACACGGAAATGTCTATCTGGACGTTTAATTGTGTTATAAAAATTAAGAATGAAGTCAATATCGTTTCCCGCCCTGATTATATTTACAAGAAGCGTGACCTCAGGTAATCTCCGATGTAAATTGAATCTCGCGCAACGTAAAGATATTTATTTTAATTAAACACGTTTTAAGTTTGTTTAGCTGACCTGACATACTTTGTCTTGTTGTGTTCTAAAATCCATTCTGTATTGACTGATATATGATTCTGTGATGAGAGGAGCGATGGTTGCTCTAGTAGTTAAAGTAGAGGACCCGACAAGTAGAGGACACTCGAGGCCAATAGTGAGACTTATCTGAGCTCAGATGATAATGATGCTTATGAGGGGTTGACGATGCACTGAATTTTCACTTTATCGTCGATAAAACAATCATTATATATATATATATATATATTCCTTGTGTACGTGTGTACGTCACTGAACTCGTCCTAAACGGCTGCACTGATGTTGATGAAATTTTTTTTGTGTGTTCAAGGGGATTCGAGAATGGTTTAGATTCACAATTGGACCCGGTAGTTGGCACTGCTGTATTATTTGAACAGACCAACGTCTTTATATATAAATTTCTTGTATACGTGTGTAGGTATACAAGAAATGTCACTGAGCTCCTCTTAAACAGCTGGACCGATTTTAATGATTTTGATTTGTGTATTTAAGTGGGTACGAGAATGGTTTAGATTAATATTTGGACCCAGTAGGTGGTGCTGCAATCTATTTCAAAGAGAATTTCTTTTTTTTTAATTTGAACTGAACAAGTTCTGTTGGGTCAGCTAGTAGGCATAATATATAATCGTATATAATGTATAGTCGTAAATACCGCCTAATAACTATGAGAACAGGCGAAAGCACCTTCAAATTAATAACATTAGCTGCTGTTGCTAACGCGCCTGCCGAGCGTGGCTATTATGATATCATTCCCCTTTAGGGAGACCTATGTCCAACGTTAGAGGTCAATACGCTGATGATTACTTTAATATTTTTTACAAGACAGCATTATATGACTCTGCAGTTAAGGTTTTGCCTCACATTTATAACAAATGTTTCCGAGTTCAAATGTGCTAAATGCTCAAAAGGGTTAAAAGGTTAAATCTGTAGCGCAGTACTGGTTATGTTTTAATTGAATTACGGGTCGTCGAGGATACCGCGGATCGATAAAGAAATAGATAAGGCTTACTCTTCTAAAAAAATACCCGACACACGAAGAATCTTTCATTTTGGTTCCCGATTACACTTTATTAGAAAGAAATGAATAATAAAGATAAAACACCAGACAATGCAACATTCATACTCTAATATTATCATTAATTTCAATTTTCCGTGTGGTGACGGAATAAGAATACAATTCACTATCGACTTACCCGTGGGTGTCGTAAAAGACAACTAAGGGATTGAATAGACATATAATATCTATGCAAGAAAAGGAAAACTCGAAACACAACCCTATACTAACCTGTCTGACCAGCATGGTATAGTAACGTCCTTCCCATTGTGGAGGAGGCTCGAGCCTAGCCGTCAGATGTATATGAGCCGAAATGAATTAACGAATGAATATCAAATACATATATTCATAATTGATTATAGTCTCAATCACTTTTCATCCGCATTTTACTAATATATTAAAATACAAAGAAACATTGTTATACTTTAAACCTTAATTTTATTTTGATCTATTTGTTTTATCTACTTTAGAGAAAATATATTTGGCATTTCCAGTATTGAAGGCCTTTGCTGTCGGCCATGACAAGCTTCTGTCAATATAAAAGCGATATAGGATTGCACGGCAGTATTCAATCGCTTGTCGTGTCCATATTGACGGCATACTAAATGGTTTTGTTGTTCTAAGCTGTAGAATATTGGGTAGTTCTGTTTCATGAGGTATTGACAAAAGAGCATGTTTCACACTACGCGATTGAATCGGTGCAAAACATAGTTTGTGTTTATGTTTAATAATATTTAAGACTAGCTGCTGCCCGCGACTTCGTCCGCGTGGAATAGTTACTTTGGGCTAACGCTAACTTTATTTAACCCGCAAATTTGTTTACGTAGAAGATGAAAATATTTTTAAATAATACTATTCTGTCATATATGATAATTTTTGCGAAACTAACCGTTTACGTAGCGCACGCAGTGGCGGATCTCACAAGAAGAAAATCCCGATTTTTAAACATTCTTCATTTCTGCTCCGCTCCAATTGGTCTTAGCGTGACGATATAAACTTATAGCTTTCCTTGATAAATGGGCTATCTAACATAGAAAGAATTATTCAAATCGGACCAGTAGTTCCTGAGATTAGCGCGTTCAAACAAACAAACCATTCAGCTTTATATATTAGTATAGAGTATAGATATACTCGTAGATTTCGTGTGGTGAATGAGTTAAAATATAATTGTCAATACCTCTTTCTCTTCCATGGGTATGTAATATACTTGTAAATTTTACCGCCGGGATTTTGATAGATATATATTTGATTTGGGTTCGAATTAGCAATTTGTTAACATTGTTTTGGAAATAATATATCGTAGAATAGATTGCTTTAGAACAAAACCCTGCAATTGGTTATGGGTTAACGAGCACTTTAATCATTAGATTTCTGTTGTTTGAAGTACAATATCAATATAAGTAAAGTAGCAGCAAACAAAATAGCGGTTGAGTTAAAACTTATTTAACTAAGTTCAAATTTGAATGCCTTTTATCAAGCTCAGACATAGTAACTTTATTTACAATAGCGAGGTTGGATTATAAAGTTTTTATAATGTAATAAATCTTTTTTTCGAAAGCTTAGTGAAGGCAAGATTTGAAAAATATCAGTAAAGTTTACCATTATGTTCTATTCATGACTAGTGACAGCGTGGCGATCAAAAAGTTGTAAAATCTATCGTCCATGGATCCTTTATATTAAATACTAGCAACCGCTCGCTTCGCTTCGGTTTAGTCGTTTTACCCGTGTAGTTCCCGTTCCCGTGGGAATACCGGGATAAAATATAGCCTAGGTTACTCTCTGATATTATAGCTTTCCATGGGTGAAAAAATTTTTGGAATCGGTCCAGTCGTTTTGAAGATTGAAGAGGAGAAGAAGAAGAGAAACAGACAGACAGACAGATAAAAATTTTGTAATCTGTATTTTAGGCATAGGTGTCGTGCAAATAATCATGTGAGCATGAAAAAAGCCTATTATTTTGATACTGGCAATCCGCCCTCGCTTCGCTTCGGTTATAGGTTATAGGTTATAGTCGTTTTACCCGCATAGTGCCCGTTCCCGTAGGAATACCGGGATAAAATATAGCCTAGTTTACGCACTGATATTATAGCTTTCCATTGGTGAAAGAATTTTTGAAATCGGTTTAGCCGTTTTGAAGATTACCCGGAACAAACAGACAGACAGACAAAAATTTTTTAATTGCTATTTTAGGCATAGGTGTCGTGCAAATAACCGTGTGAGTATGAAAAAAGCCTATTATTTTGACATTACAAACAGACACTCCAATTTTATTTATTGGTATAGAGTATAGACAAACAGACACTCCAATTTTATTTATTGGTATAGATCACAGAACCATACTAACTTATTGGTCGAATATCGGCATTAAACGATTATTCACTATAACAACTGGGATTTAGTCTTCAGACTTATATACCAGTAATTTCCTCGAATCTAGACCCGCTTATGGAGGTTCTCTGTTAAACAAGTGCTCGCTACAGTTAACTGCTTTACTACACGGCGATTTATATGCGAAAGTAAGTGAGGCTCAAAATAGATATACCGAAATGCATATACATATTTCCTTCCTTCTTAGTCGTTCACTCCTGACGGAGTGGTCGTGGTTGATGATGGGTCATTGTTGGATAGAGCAGCTCCCACAATGCGCCTCCACTTGTGCCAGTCCTCAGCGTCTCGGGAACAATGGACTACGGAGGTTTTTTTTTTTTTGTGTGTTTCTTAGTTGTTAGCCTCAGATGGCTGTGACAACTTTACTCGGACTGTTGGGTGAGCGCTGAGGGCTCTCAACCCGAGGACTACGGAGGTGTGTGTCGCAGCTTTAATAAGGTCTGTCCAACGCGTAGGTGATCGACCGCATGACCGCTTGCCCTCTACATGTCCTTGGATATTAACTTCGCTTATTATTTTAGAGGTTTGATTATAAATTTTATATAAACATTAAAGTAATGTATAAGTCACTTAAACATGTGTATTTTAATCAAATTATTCATCATCATCATTTCAGCCTATTGCCGTCCACTGCTGGACGTAGGCCTCCCTCACCGATATAGCACGAAGAATTAGCACGCTGAAGTGGCAATGGGCAGGCCACATCGCTCAACGAACCGACAACCGCTGGGGAAGAAAGGTTCTCAAGTGGCGACCACGTATCGGACGACGTAGTGTAGGACGCCTCCCAACTAGGTGGACCGACGACCTAGTGAAAGTTGCTGGGCGTCGTTTTCATGGCCAGGCCAACATGAGAGAGGCCTACGTCCAAATTATTCTAGCAAAAAAATTTCATATAATCTCCACAAAGAAATATGTAGAAAGAATTCCAATTAAAAATAATATTTACCTATATTGTGCTCAAACCAATATAAGACAGTTAAAAATGAACAAGACGTAAAAACATAACTGCTCTTGTGTCGTAATTAAAAGGATTTATTATGTAAATGTGACGTACAGCAAACAAAGACAAAACGAGGTTTTTTATTCGTTTCGACCAACACCTGCACATAACAGGCTAAACGTGGCCTGAATTACGGAGAGTTTCATTCATCTATAGATATCTAAACAGTTTATAAAAACCTTACTTTTTATATAGACGTTTAGTTCGAACATTTTAGTGTTTGCCGTCATTAACCTTCGTAGCCTTTATACATACCACTGTAGAGCTATGATTCCTTTTTTTTTTTTGTGGGTGGGCTGCGGTCGGCGCGCCTCCGCACCACTCCGTCCGGGGCGACAGAGGGGCTTAAGCACGCAACTCCCGCAACTCACCCAAACCACGTCGCCTTCGTGGTTGAGCCGACCACCGGAGCAGAGTTAACTTGTCATCAGTGGTCGGCCCGACGGAATACCTCGGGGAGGACGTTGGTCTTTCCTCACGCGGTCGGCCTCTCGGCGGGTGACGGACTAATTCCCGGTCACGTCACCCGCGGCCTCGGCTAGGGCGGCATGAGGCGCAGATAGTCGCGCAGCTCATTCCTGATGAGAACTTAGCTTACTGTACCATGCTGACCGGACAGTTTTGGTATAGTCATTTATTTCCAATTTTTCTTTTATTGTGATGTTATTTGGTTATAGATTTTTACGATATCCAAAAGAGGAAGGCATGTTTTCCATTGTAATCTTAAAATGAAATTATATATATTGTAGTATGATTAGATACATACAAAATAAAGAAATTGATTAATTGAAAATTGAGCTGAAGAACAGATGAATCATACTATCGGCAATATGAGAAATCTCAGAATTCTCACATCAGAGCAGATGAGGTTCGAGTATTATTCATCAGCCTATCACGGTCATTAGTTGGAAATAAGTCTGCCCAATGCGGGGTAATGTTGTAATAATTTTTTCAGACAGGTGGAGCGATTACTGTCGGTATTATGTTTCTCGTGTGGTGAAGAAGAAGGAATACATTTTATAACCCTTTATTTTGCACTTGGGGGTCATAACTAAGGGACAATTATGTAAGACAAAGACAGCTTGAAATATAGCCCTATATTAATACGTTTAATCAGCGGTATAGTTGGTCACTTTATCTTCTATTGTGGCAGAGGCTCGAATCCGCCAGTGAGGCTTATATGAGTTGAGATAATGATGATATGAATATATTTCTTAGGTGAGTGCTCTTCCTCATTCTTTTAGTTTTAATTCAATAGTTTTTTTCGATTCAGATGGCAAAAAAAATTCTTAATCTATAATTGCACGAAATATGTTATAAAATACTACATAAGAACAATAAAAAAATGACTGTGAAAACTTTAAATATTATCACATTGAGCATACACATATTTATGACTAGCTTATGCCCGCGACTTCGTCCGCGTGCAACAGTTACTTTGGGCTAATGCTAACTTTAATCCTCGGCTTTATTTACGTAGGTGAAAATATTTTTAAATTACCTAATTCTGTTGCACATGATTTTTGCAAAACCTAACCGTTTATGCAGTGCATGCAGCGGAAACTCTCAATAGAAAAAAGAAAACCGATTTTTAAACATTTTTCATTGTTGTTCCGCTCCTATTGCTCTTAGCGTGATGCTGTATAGCCTATAGCCTTCCTCGATAAATGGGCTATCTAACACTGAAAGAATTTTTCAAATTGGACCAGTAGTTCATGAGATTAGCGTGTTCAAACAAACAAACTCTTTCGCTTTATATATTAGTAAGTATATAGTATAGATTAAAGTTTCATAATGTAATACCAAGCTCTTTGCATACATAGATTGGGGCTGGATGCAACGTTCGCAATTAACCAACACTTGCTATCTGACCGTTTCAGATTATTCTCTTTATTTTAAAAAAGCACTCAATTTTATCACATATTAGCAAGCCGCCCTCGCTTCGCTTCGGTTTCAGTTGCTTTACTCGCGGCGTAGTTCCCGTTCCTCTGGGAATACCGGGATAAAATAGAGCCTATGTTACTCCCTGATATTATAGCTTTCCATTGGTGAAAGAATTTTTGAAATCAGTTCGATGGTTTAAGCGTGAAAGCGTTACAAACAAACAAACATCCTTACTTTCGCATTTATAATATTAGTATGGATATAGGTACTCTGTTTTATACATCATCATCATCATTTCAGCTCATATATGTTCCACTGCTAAGCTCGAGATCCTCTTTCACAATAGGAAGAAAATTTACCTACTGTACCACGTTGGTCAGACGGGTATATGGTTTTATTTCGAATTTTTATTCTCTTGCATAGATGTTATATGCTATTATTGTTATATATTTAATCCCTTAGTCGTCTCTTACGACCCCTCACAGGCAAGGTGGTGAATTTTATTATTCTCAATTTTAATTGTATACTAGCAACCCGCCCTCTCTTCGCTTCGGTTATAGGTTATAGTCGTTTTACCCGCGTAGTTCCCGTTCCCGTGGGAATACCGGGATAAAATATAGCCTAGTTTACGCCCTGATATTATAGCTTTCCATTGGTGAAAGAATTTTTGAAATCGGTCCAGCCGTTTTGAAGATTACCCGGAACAAACAGACAGACAGACAGACAAAAATTTTTTAATTGCTATTTTAGGCATAGGTGTCGTGCAAATAACCGTGTGAACATGAAAAAAGCCTATAATTTTGACATTACAAACAGACACTGCAATTTTATTTATTGGTATAGATTGTATTACTTCCGTATTCTTATTCCGAAATTGCACAGAATACTACTTACAGCCCACTGATCAAATAATAAAAATTCAATAATGTAATCATACGTTTCCGTGTGGTGACGGAGTAAGAATACAATTCACCACTCCCTATCTTACCCGTGGATGTCGTAAAGGACCAGTAAGGAATATAATATCTAAATAACATCTGTGCAAGAGAAGGTAAACTTGAAATGAAACCTTATACCAACATGTCTGACCAGTATGGTATAGTAGATCTATTGCCTATAATGGAGAAGAGGCTCAAGACGAGATGACGAGATGAATCATACGCGATTATGATCTAATAGTAAATATGTAATATCTATCTTAAATAAAGTAAATATAAGTTTAACTTATTTTCATACTTGCCAAAAGATATGTGTGGTGACGGAGTAAGAATACAGTTCACACCTCATCCCTTGCCCGTGGGTGTCGTAAAACACGACTAAGGGATGTAATATGCATATAATATTTGTACAGGGAAGGAAAAATTGAAATAAAAACCTATACCAATCCGTCTGGCAAGGGTGTTTTGGGAAGTACCTGCACAAGATTGTCAGGAGGGAGAGCACACCGTCCTTTTTATTTTGTTTTTTTTTTTTTCACGCTGTGGAAATGCATTTACGCACACTAGTCCCCCGCCGGTTACAGACGGGAGTGTGTGTGGGACTCGCCGGCCACAAATATGACCGAAATACCCACTAAAACCACAGCGGCCCCTTCCGCGCTTTTACGGGGTGCCAGAGAGATCATCTGATGACATTCTATCCCCGACACCCCAACGCTTGGCCGTCTGGCCACGTCCTGTCATCATTAAGGGCGGTGGGAGAAGAAGCGCATAACGGCGGCTCCTCCTCCCTGGTCGCCGCCGGCGGAGCGAGTCAGCAGACGCAAGCGCCTCGCGGGCACGCTCCGCGGCCTCCTTCCTTGTCATGACAGCCTCACAGAAGGAGGCCATCGACGACCAACAGCTGTCGCTGCCGAGCATCTTGGAGATGATGGTCGGCAACGACAGGTCCGTTGTTCCTATCTCCGTTGACAGGACGTGGCGCTGAGGCCCCCAGGCGGGGCATACTTCCAGTGTGTGGCGCGCATCGTCAATTAGCGCGCCACACTCATGGCATCCTGGGGCCTCTTCTCTTCCAATTTTATGCAGGTACCTACCGAAGACCCCATGTCCGGTAAGCACCTGCACCATCCTAAATGTAAGGCTGCCGTGCCTTCTTCTAAGCCAGCGGTGGAGATATGGCGCGACCGCCTCCACAGTCCTCCGCCCTGCTACGGGAGACTAGATCTTCCCTCCACCGCCGGATTACTTCCCTACGGGCCACTTCCTGGGCTCTGCCCAGTCCTCTTATGGACACTTGTTCCCCATTGGCTTGTGCTGTGGCGCGGAACCGGTACACTTCTGCCAACGCCTCCGCTACCAGTGGCCAAGGCGGGTCACTTGCCAACAGTGTTGCCGCAGTCCAGGACACAGTACGGTAGCCCCTAATAGCCCTCACCGCCATGGCCCTCTGCGGTCGTCGCAGAAGGGCTCTGTTGCGGACGGTGAGGGACTCCGACCAGATAGGAGCACCATACACTGCCATGGACCGCAAGATGCCGACGTAGAGACGCCGGCATGACGACCCAGGACCGCCAGTGTTGGGCAGAAGTCTTCCCAGCGCCGCGGCCGACTTGACGAGCCTTGGGACGAGCTGGGCAAAGTGTGGCCCGAAATTCAACTTTGAATCGAGGTGCAGACCCAGATATTTTATCTGGGCCTGCACCGGCACGGCAACCCCAGACACACTGATGTGTGCTCCTCGAGGGGGACCTCGACGTGGGCCATGGAAAAGGAGGGCCTCGGTTTTGTCCAACGAGACCCTCAGACCCAGCATACCAATCCGGTCTACGACGAGCGCCACTCCTTCCTCTGCCAATCGGGCAGCCCCCCGGAAGTCCGCCCTCTTCACTGTGATCAAGGTGTCATCTGCGTAACAGATGATCCCCATCCCAGGAAGGAGCCGACCCCGTAGGAGCCAGTCGAACCCGACGTTCCACAGCACCGGACCGAGGATCGAGCCCTGTGGGACGCCGCACTCCACCCGATGGCGATGTATACGCCCGTCGCCCCCCTCCCAGAGCACGTGCCTTCCCTCGAGGTACGCCTCCAACAGCTTCAGAGCACACCGTCCTGCCACCACTGCAGTTGCGACGAGGGCACGGCGCAGCACACGCTCGAGGAGTGTGCTGCATGGGAGGGGGAGCGCCGCGAACTCGTCGCGATTACCGGTGCCGACCTGGCGCTGCCGACCATCGCCAGGGAGATGCTCGACAGCGTCAGGAACTGGGACGCGGTCACCGCCTTCTGTGAGGCCGTAATCTCACGGAAAGAGGCGGCGGATCGTGTGCGAGTAGAGCTCCTATTCGGCGACACGTTCCGCTGCCGGCGACTCGGGCGGCGCAGGCGCGAGTATCTACGCATAATGCCGCCCTAGCCGAGGCCGCGGGTAATCGGACCGGGGAGTTGTCCGTCACCCGCAGAAAGTCTGACCACGCGATGGCGACCGACGTCCCAGTACGTCGAGAGGTGAGGTTACCCGAAAGGGTATTCCGTCGGGCCGACCACTGATGACAAGTCACATCTGCTCCGGTGGTCGGCCCAACAACGAAGTGACGTGGGTATGGGTGGGTTATGGGCCGGCGCGCCGTCCTTTCATCGCTCCGGACGGACAGGACCGCGCGTGCGCTTACCATAGCCCACCCATAAAAAAAAATACCAATATATCTGAGCAGCGTTGTATAGTAAGTCAATTTCCCTCCCATTAAAGAGGAGGTTCGATCCCAATTATAGGATGTATATGAGCCAAGATGATGAAAGATAAAGCAATTTAAATAAAATGTAAACCATTTTGGATTTTTTTTATAGTTTCCTTTCTTGTAGAACATGATAATAATATCAATATCTTTCTGTCAAATCCATGGACAATATTACGCTTTTATATGTAACAAACGTAACAGCCCTACAGGAGACGTCAAATCAATATAGCCTAACGTTTCCTGAGGCTGTTACGTCATTTAGTGTGTCATCTGTGACACTTAACGATGTGCCTGATTACTCGATAATAGACTATATCTAATTATAATATGGACGCTCAAGGAAACGTTGATTGTTAAGTTAATATTAATGTCTGGCATAATTGGTATATAGGCCGTTTTCGCAGACTTAGTTTAATACTGATAGGACCACACTGTTGACAGTTTGTCTACAGCCACAGGCCGGTTCGTTCGGGGTAGTACCACATTGTCGCAGAATATCGACGTCAGAGTAGTAGCAATTTGTTACTGCGCTGCGTTCGGTGAGCTAGAGAGCCGGAAACTCAACTCTCTGAGGATGTTTGCATGTGGTGGGTTTTAGTGATGTCTTTAGTATCACCAAACCTAATTGCAAGCATTCACACTCCCTTCATTTTCTTCACCGAAGGCAGCGTCCTTGCAAAGGTTCATGAGCGGCAGCAACACTTACCATCAGGTGTACTGTATGTTCGTTTGTCACCGTTTGCAATTAAAAAAAATAAAAACTAATGGTAGTCATTCTTTGTTAGCCGTCCGTTCCATTCGGGGTACAGAAAAGGCGGCGCGCGGCTCCATAACCTATCGTATTCCCTCCCTTCGCCTTTGTACTGATCACAAGTACCAAATTCTATAAGTCCTTGGCCAGCCCTGTGGGACAAAATAATGGCAGCCTATAGATTAGCGATATTCGTTGCCCGAATGAAAGTAGATGCTAGTCAATAGCGTATGTTATTTTATTATTGCCTTCCGAGTAGAAGGATAAAGATCCTACACAGTTGAGGATACTAGTATATGCTAAAACATCTGCCTGTCGAGTTGAGTAATTCTATTACTGATTATTAATAAGTTACCGCAAGGAACCACTAATAATTGTAATTAGGACTGGAATTTATCATCGGAACCTTTAAATCTTCTAAAGACAAATATCTCAAACTTAACATTCAAAGTTGATAAAGGTATGTATGTCAACTCGTATGGCCAGAAGAGAGTAAATAAATTTCCCTTTTATTATGGAGGAGTATCTATTGGCTGAGAACCAAAACCATTTCTATTTTTGCTGAATTATTAATAAAATTGCATGTCTATTGTAAATATTTATCCTAACTAACTAGCTGGCAAAAGTAAACACAAAAATAGTTGCAAAATTTGCCACAACGAGCGACCACGACTTTCATAACTTTAATATCAATTTATCCGCCTGCAAACTTAATCAAGATAAGGGTTTGTTATTGAGTTTATAACAGTTAATTAATGTGCTCTGATTTCAATCAGATGATACTTTATCTTATATCTTTAAACGAGCAATTCTTTTATATCTACAGGGAGTCCCTAAATTAAACGTTCAACGGAAAGGGGGTGGTAGATGACTTTATGACAGCTGCGAAAATAATAAAAAAAAATCCATATCCCTTTTTTTTTTGATATGAGCATAATACTAAAAACGGTAAAAAATCAGACCTTGCACGATGTTTTCAAGTACTATAACGATAAATAGGCTAGTTTTGGCATCGGATATTTCTTGTTGGAAGCGCAGATAACTGTACTATCGACTACAAGTACAATAAAAACTAGACATGTTACAATAACAGAAAAAAATATACATTTGTTATGGCTATTCCTTAATTATAAATAATATATATCTAAATAAATTCGACAAAAATACAACAAAAATATTCCGAGCGAAACTAGGTCAACATTAGTATTAATTTTCGTATACCTCTATTAAGACGAAGAAGGTTCCTCTTCGGACTATATAAATCTCAATCAACGAAAAATTGTGATCGATTGTGATTGGTCAGATATTGTCAATATGGGAAATCAACATCTTTAAATGTTTGGTCTAATACTAAAATATCATTATTCATTTGTGGTTACGGGGTAGAAACAGCAGTCGCTCTTTGGAAACGTGATATTCTGCCAAAATTATTTAAGCTAGAATTCGTCGAAAATACTCCTACAAGATTTGTAAGATTGATATATAAATAATATTAATAAGATAGTCCTTCTTTACGACACCCATGGGCAAGTTAGACGATGATGAATCATATTGTTACTCTGTCAACACACAGTTATAAAAAATTAAAATGTTTAATTTAAAATGACATATTTAATGTGGCGTTGCTATTCTGGGAAAGACGAAGTCTGCCAGGTACGTTATAGTTCATCCAATCTAAGAAGTTCATTTTGACGTTTCGCATTGTTTAATACACAATAACCTTGGTCAAACGAGTACACATCATTGCAAACAATAAATCTTAAATTTTAAAAAAACTATCAAGTTATTTATGTAATTAACGTTACAAGAAAGTCTTATTATTGTTGCTTGTACAATAATCTAATGTTGAAACACGTAAAACGAATTTAAAATAATAATAACATGTAAAATAGTAATTGTTATTGACGATGTTACAATGGCACGTCATCACGTCTTATACAGTAGTGCTTGAGAACTTCCTATTCACGAATATTCAAATAATCGATAAAAAAAATTGAATAATATAATTAATCGAATAGACTAAACTTTCAAAACATTTGTATTAAAATAAAACCGTGATTCCACTTTCCCTTTCATTGGCTAAACTGTAAGCAACATCACCACTTAACATTCAAGAACAACTAAACTGACTTTTTGGTTGAAATGCAATACCCCTAAAAGCACCCACCGGGTGAGCCACCGTCGTCAAGACCCAGTACTGGTGGCTATGGGAGGAAATACGGCATGATAGGGATTTTGCGCTCTGCTCTATCGTCGCCCAGAACAGTACGGGTGGAGTGTGACCTCGCCATGACCTGTCAAAAAATAAACCCTAAAAGCAAAACTCTATTGAATTGAGTTACTCTGTACAACCTAGTCGGTTGGGCAGCCATCTTGGAAGCGGACTGTGCGTGTGTTTTGTGTTGGTGTGAAACTTTTTTTTGTCTCGGCTCTACTTTGGACTGAGTTGGCTTTAAATGTTGAACTTAGCTCCAACCATACTTGACTCTGTTTACGCAAACCTTATTTATTGTTAAAATAATGTCTACAAAAGGACGTAGTTATGCTTTGAACGCTCGTGATTTGATTGTGAAATTACACGAATATTTTGAACGTGAGTCACAAAACGGTGGGCCTCTACTGCCAGTGACACAAGTACAGTAACATGTTGCCGAGGCACTAGGAATTGGTAAGCGTAAAGGGCTCAAAATAAAGGTAGTAAATATCTTAAAGTGTATTAAATAACTTGAATGTGAAATTGAAATTTTATAATATAGATATTATACTTCATTTTCCATTTATATGATCAATGTAGCAATGTCTAAGCCCATATGTTTTACAGGCTACGCAGCACGCCGCAATAGTAAACCACCCTTCACAGTAAAGAAAATGGAACTTTTGTTGAAGGAAGCATGTTCCCAAAGTCTCAAAGGATGACTGGTTCGAAGTGGTGGAGAAAACAAAAAAAAAATAAAATGAATGATTTTGACAGAGATGTAAATTTTGTCAATTTAATTGATAATGAAATAATTGTTAATGTTCGCGACGATGATACTTCAAGTAATAGTAGTGATTGTGAATAAATAACTATTTTCGAATCTAGTTTTTGTTTTTACTTAACACAATCCTACAAAATATGATAAATAGATTTTATGCTGAAATAATTAAATTTGTTTAGTATTAATTTAGCATTTAATTTATTCAACTCCTTTTTGAGGAAAATAAAATAAACCGATTATTAATTAAAAAGAATCAATATCGATTTCTCACTAAAATAGCATGTTTTCGATAGCGATTATTTGGTTCACATACCTAGACAACTTACTTTGACACCTGTCAAAATGCACTTCTTAGATTAGATAGACTATAGTAATATTATAAAATGATACAAAAATATATCGAACAGATTTAGATATATAAATTACTATCGATTAATTATCTAATTACTATATACTACTATAATATATTCTCGTAGGAAATTAAAACATGAATCCAAATTAATAATACAATTCTGTGGAAGTATAATAAGTAGGTAGGTAATTACAGTTGCAAAGACGACAACATTATTACAATACGGCTTTGGAATCTTTTTATTCGCAATGTATACCTATATTATAATTTTATATACATCTACAACATACGGATTGTACTGTTTCACAGTGAATTTTCATATAGGCTGACACATCTACTTAGTCGCTAGCTGACTCAACAGATGTTGTTCTGTTCAAATATAAAAAAATAGTAATAGGAATTCTCCTTCAAATCGATCGCAGCGTCACCTACCGGTTCCAATTATTAATATAAACCATTCTTATATCCATCGGAACAGCCACAAAAATCATCAAAATCGGTCCAGCCGTTTGAAAGGAGTTCAATTACAAACGAATAGAAGATTTACATATATTACTAGCAACCCGCCCTTGCTTCGCTTCGGTTTTAGTCGTTTTACCCGCGTAGAGCCCGTTCCTGTGGGAATACCGGGATAAAATATAGCCTAGTTTACGCCCTGATATTATAATAGCTTTCCATTGGTGAAAGAATTTTTGAAATCGGTCCAGCCGTTTTGAAGATTACCCGGAACAAACAGACAGACAGACAGACAGACAAAAAATATAAAGTGATTTTTAGGCATGTGTATAGTGCAGATAACCGTGTGAGCATGAAAAAAGCCTTTACAAACAGACACTCCAATTTTATTTATTGGTATAGATATAAAGATTTTGCTATTGTCTAAGTAGATGTATCAGCCTTTCGACGTCCACTATTGAACCTTATATCGTATATGTCCCATTGCTATGCTTAAACCTTCTCCACAATGGAATGGCAATTAACATATTCTAACCACTTTTTAACACGCTTTTATTAGCTTCAGACGTATGTATATTAGTATGTAACGGAATCTTTGAACATGATTTTGACCCCCTTCAAAACGTCGGATTAACTCGAAATTTGGCATACTTATTAAGGACCGATGACAATTCAATATTTTAAGCAGTTTGACCCTTTATCCTTACTAGGATAAACAGGATTAGCGAAAATTCAACTAAAAAATTAAAAACAAATAATAGTTCAAAAAAACTAAAAAAAAAACGCTTTAAAGAAAATCCAACTAAAAAATAGGAAATAAATTTTCATTTTTTTTTCTATTTTTTAGTTGGATTTTCTTTAAAGCGTATTTTTTTAGTTTTTTTGAACTACTATTTTTTTTTTTGCCACAAACATAAAACAGATCAGATAAAAAATTCGTTTGGCAAAACACGCTACGCGCGCGATGCGGGCCCCTACTAGGTGGACTGACGACATTTTCAAAGTCGCAGGGAACCGTTGCCGGATGCAAGTGACATAGGACCGTTCCAAGTGGCATTCTCGTGGCGATGCCTATGTCCAGCAGTGAACATCAGTAGGTTGATGGATGGATGGATAACATGTATGCAAAAAAAGGCAAACCATGCTGGTAGGTCAATTTCCCTTCTATTAAGTAGGAAATTTTTGCTCAGCAATGATCTCAAGATGAAATGATGCCAAATATAAGTACATTGGTGGGAATAGGCTAAAGCGAGTTATTTGGGATATTTCTAAACATTAACATATTAATTTATTTGTGTAAGTTATTCGATTTTGAGTAAAGACTGAAATAATATTTTGCTTTTATCTATTGAGTACAGACCTTTTATTAAGCTAAAATAAAAGGAATTGCCCTGTTATTAGACGCTTTGAAGGTAATTTATCCTTTTCGTATCGACACTGAGATATAGTTTTAGCTGGTCATAATATTAATTTGTTTCGTACGACGATTAATATAAGCAAATTTAGAAGCTGTTTTCTTTCCTAATTTTAGTCGTTGCTTTAATGCTTCATAGAAGAAAGGACAACCAAAAGAAAATATAATAAATGCCAAGGTTATTTATTCTTCTAAAATATTTCTAACGAACGGCTGTAACCGATAGGTATAACACGATAATTCTTCGTGCACGCTAAAATGGCAATGGACAGGCCACATCGCTTGAGGAACCGACAACCGCTGGGGAAGAAAGTTTCTTTAGTGGCGACCACGTACCGAACGAAGCAGTGTAGAATGACTAGGTGGACCGACGACCTGGTAAAGGTTTCTGAGCGTCGTTGAATGCAGGCGCCACAGGACCGCATTTTGTGGGGAAACATTAGGGAACCTTACGTTGAGCAGTGAACAGCGATAGGCTGAGCAATGATGATGATTTCTATTCAAATAAGCTAATATCTTTTCAGTCTATATACGTTCTTACTGTTAAATACGAGCCGGCCTTACAATTGGCCTTCTATGCTGGCAGGAGGTTTAATTTCGTGTATTTCTTCAATAGCAGCATTACTGTTACCCATCTATCTCTTAGTTAAGCCAAGCTACCCAAGGATTTGGTAAATAGTATTAATACATTATTGCCATATAAAAATATCGTTCGATTATATCTCAAATATTTGTGACAAATATCAGAACTTACCCAAGACTTCACACACCGAGCTATCTGGCGTGACAAAAAGACGATGACATGCACCATTCACCATCCTGAGTGACCACACCACCACCACTTACGCAGTAGATCTTACTGTGAGTGATAGACTAGTCATCGATTGAAGCACCGTTGCATGTGTCATTAAGCACAGTTATTTCCACCTGCACTCCCCCATACCGGCTGTGGACTAGGTCAGCGTGAACGTTATAGTGTCTATTCCGCCTTCTTCTGGAGAGCAATGTCTTAGAACCATCCTGTACCTCAAGATTATTGTTGTAGCAGAGAGTGCCTACAACATGTTTATGCTACAATGAAAATGATGAAACGAGTCTGGCTTTGAGAAATAATAGCTTTCTATCAAATTTATAAAGTTTTTTATATTCCAAAAAATGTCGTTCAAATATGTAGGCAATCCACAGAAAATAGAGGCTTATTTTCTGTAGATTGACCGAATGAAAGTGATTCGGAGTTTCTGTTATAGCAGTTTAACAAATCGGATGAAACGCTGTGGCCCCAAATTCAAATTCAATTTACTTATTACATATAAACTTCATGAGGGCACTTATATATTATTAATTTCTACAGTTTACCTTAATTAAAAAAAATCCCAAGAGATTGCCAAGCGTAACCGATCAAAATTCGGCATGAAACTCAGCGGGTATAAAAATATATACAACATTTTCAATAATTATTTGCTCTAGTTTGAAGTCCTTACATAATCCATAATTCTTAAATATAATGCAAAATATTGGAAGCGGCATCCGATCCCGAGAAGGGGCCCGCTCTACGCGGCTACCGCAAGCAGACCTTTTAGTGACCATGACCCACCTTATGCTACAACTGAAAAATTAAAAGAATTTAAATAATAATTTAAAAATTTGGTAGGCAGTCCAATAAGTACTTAACCTACACAAGAAAAACGAAAATTTTTAATAAATGAATATCTATTTCTCAACATAGTCTCCTTTTAAATCGATACACTTAACCCAGCGATGGTTACTTCTTTAACCCATCAGGAAAATACTTTTTCTGGAGGTCTGCAAAGTGGACCTCCGTGGCGGCGATAACCCCTTCATTCGACTCAAATTTCTGCCCCGCGAGTAACTTCCTCAAGTTTCGGAAAAAAAAAGAAGTCACACGGGACCAAATCTGGGGAATACGGGGGTAGTTGTTCGTAGCCTAATTCAATCAATTTGGCTGTGGCGACGGCAGAGGTGTGAGCCGGTGCGTTATCGCGGTGAAAGAGCACTTTTTCTTCGCCAAATGGGGCCCTTTTTTCTTTAATTCAACGTGGAATCGGTATGTATATCACACCTTGTGAATCACAGAAAACGGTGGCTATCACCTTTTCGGTCGATAGGATAGTTTTCCCCTTCGGAGCACGTTCGCCGGGCGCAGTCTACTGTTTTGACTGTTACTTGCGCTTTGGTGTGTACCAGTGGATCCACATTTCGTCGACGGTCACAAAACGGCGCAGAAACTCTTTCGGATTGCGCTTAAACAGTGTCAAACACTGCTCTGAAGTGGTCTCACGGATGCGCTTGTTATCTGGAACGAGCAAACGCGGCAGCCATCGAGCTGAAAGCTTTCTCATGCCCACTGTTTCATGTAGGATATAACCCAAACAGTTTTTAAGATGCCTAATGTCTCAGCTATCTTGCGCATATTCAGTCGGCTGTCTGTCAATACGAGATCATGGACTTTTGTCACGTTATTCTCCGTGGTACCCGTTTTTAGGGCACCTAGGCGTGGCTCATCCAAAACTGAAGTGCGACCACGTTAAAACTCGTTAAACCAATTTTTGATGGTCGCTATTGAAGGAGAGGAGTCACCATACACAGCATCCAAGCGCTCTTTGATATCGCTGCGCGATTTCCTTTCCAAGAACAAGAATCGAATCACCAACCGAAATTGCTCTTTTTCCATTTTTGCAAAAGTTGGCGCCGGCTTTCCCACGCGATCAAAACAAAACTACAAATCCAAGATGGTTGAAATTTTGACAGTAGCCGTCTACGAGAATGTACTATACGATAGTAAATTTTTCTAACGACAGTGGCGCCATCAGGCGGTGAGGCTAAGTACGTATCGGACTGCCGTCGTATAGAACACTTTACGCTTTACAATTGTAGTTCCAAAAAAAACTGTAACAGTTAATCTAAAATTACGAGGCAATCCCAGCGTGAATTATCACCTGCATAATCCAAGATTTAAATTAAATTTTTATCATCAGAATAAATATGTATATATTCCCTCTGGAGTCGGAGTATGAATACAACTCACTACATTTCTTGCCTGTGGATGGTGTAAGAGACGATTAAGGGATTACAATATGCAGATAACTCATAGGTATGCAAAAGTAGGCAAATTCGAAATAAAACCCTATGTCAATGCATCTAACTAGCGTGTTATAGTAGGTAAATTTCCCTTCCATTGCGGCGGAGACTCGATCCCAGGTGTGGGACGTATATGAGCTGTGATGATGATGACATATATGCATATATTTATGTTTTTTTTTTTTTAATATTTGACAGAAATAGTCGAATAGCGAGTAGATAATTATAAATAGGTATTTGTAATAACCATGACTTGTTGGACATGTGACATCTTAGTCCGCCCGTGACTATGAACGCCGTAAAGTGTTCGAAACGTTGGGTAATTAAAAACGCGTTAAAATCCGTAAAGTAGTTTTATTTGCAAAATAACCTAAGTTATTTAATTGTATTATTCGTTACTTACTCATAACTTTAATTCTCTGATTTAGGATTGTTTTAGTAGTCTTCAATTTGTTTCAATGATTTAATGCAATAGTTTATCTTGAGAATCGTGGCTTAGGGTCCGTGTGGTGACAGAGTTAGAATACGTTATAATTAATAACATTACTATAAAACAAGAAAGCTTCTGTGTGGTGACGGAGTAAGAATACAATTCACCACCCCCTATCTTGCCCGTAGGTGTTGTAAAAGACGACTAAAGGATATATGCAGATAACATCGATGCAAGAGAAGGAAAACTCGAAATTAAACCAACACGTCTGACCACCGTGGTTTTGTAGGTGGAAATCTTTTCTAAAATGGAGGAGGCCCGGGCCTAAAATTGAGACATATATAAGCTGAATAATGAATAATAATGATGATAAAAAGAAGAAAAGCTCAAAATAAAACCTACAACCATTCTGAGTAGCGTGGTGTCAATTTTCTCCTCAATGTGGAGGCTCGAGCTTAATACTGCGACGTAAATTGGCTGACATAATAACGACTATAAGGAAAAATTTAATACTGCATTTTCGATTGATGAATTTTATCTAAAAAAGAATCGAGTGATAAATAGATTTCACTATATCACATATCTAAATAATCACTTTCAGATCACAATGCCTATTCGACTTCAAGTATTAGCAGCTGTCACCGACACTAGGTCCTCGTAACTCATACGCTTTGTACACCAAACTATTGACGCAGATGTACGTGACTTCGATGTTTACACATAGTTTGACTAAAAGTTACTTTATTGTTGAAATAGTTTTGGCGATTCTGTTATTTTATATTATTTTTTGTTAAAATACCAAATTATTATTATAATGTTAACGGTTATTGATTTTCAGATCTCTGGTAACCCATAAACGTACTGAGAAAGAAAATGTTGTAGAAAACACGTCGTACTTTTATTTCAAATCTAGGCTTTAAATTCAATTTCATCAGTTCCGTGCTTATAGACCAACGAGACAGATCAAGTATAATCTACAACACATGCGCTGTAAATAACATATTTATTGATGTGAAACATTGTTTGGCGTGGCGTAAACAGACCGCGGCGACACATCGCCACGCTATGTGCGCCACGCTATATGCGTGGCGTTGTGTCGCCGCGCATATGCGTGGGTAAACCTAATTGTTGGCGAGGCTGAAACAGGCCGGCGACGTATGACCACGCTATATGATGGAATATAAGTACTATACGTAGTCTATACGTATGTAGTAGGGGGTGAGTGAGACGGAGCGACGCGATGCTGTGCGGTGAATTAACTATGACTGTTGTGTAATATTTTAAACTAGCAATCCGCCCTCACTTCGCTTCGGTTTCAGTCGCTGATTTTTTGCTGAATTACTCCCTGATATTATAGCTTTCTAATGGTGAAAGAATTTTTTAATTCGGTCCAGTACTTTTTGAGCCAATTCGTTACAATCATACATACAAATCTTTCCTCTTTATTTTATTAGTATAGATACACGTGTCACACAAATTAACACATAACCCCTTGTGACAGCGGTCAGCGACTGACGAATTCATCTCATTAAGAATGTGAATAACGCACAAGAAGAGGCCCTAAGTGATAATGACCAAGAAGAAGATGAGTCAACTCCGATTTTGTCCCACGCCCAGACAGCAGTTAATGATTTTAAGACGCTATGTAACTTCTTTGAATCAAAGCGAAAACACACTGCGAAAATTAAATTACGTTGAAAATCTTGTAACTGCTAATGCCTCAAAATCTTTTTGTCAACCTAAAATAAGTGATTACTTTAAGTAACGTAATAATTATAAACAACATTTTATTTTAGGTATTTTTAAATGTTAAATTCAATGCGTAGGTATTCAAAATACTGGGGCGGCGTAGGCGCGAATACCTGCGCCTCATGCCGTCCTAGCTGAGGCCGCGGGTGACGCGACCGGGGAATTAGTCCGTCACCCGCCGAGAGGCCGAGCGCGTGAGGAAAGACCGACGTCCTCCCCGAGGGGGGGAACTTCGGTCGATGGGAGGGTACCCCAAATAGGGGGTATTCCGTCGGGCCGACCACTGATGACAAGTAACCCTGCTCCCGTGGTCGGCCCAACGAGGAAGGCGACATGCATCGTGGGTGGGTTGCGGGAGTTGCGTGCTTACGCCCCTCTGTCGCCCCGGACGGAGTGGTGCGAGGAGCGCGCCGACCGCAACCCACCCCCCAAAAAAAAAGGTATTCAAAATAATAATAGAATATCATCATCATCATCATTTCAGCCCATATACGTCCCACTGTTGGGCTCGGGCCTCCTCCATAACAGAAGGGTAATTGACCTACTATACCACGCTGGTCAGACGTGTTGGTATAGGGTTTTATTTCGAGTTTGCCTTTTCTCGCATAGATGTTATATGCGTTTTATCTCCCTTAGTCGTCTCGTACGATCACCCACGGGTAAGATAGGGGGTGGTGAATTGTATTCTTACTCCGTCACCACACGGAAGAATATAATAAATAATAATGGCACGTTTTTTCCCTTTCCCGCATAATACGCTTTCCCGCCTAAGACGCGTTTTTGGTCGGGTCCCTGCGAAATCGTCTTAAACGGGTTTTACTGTATTTTATTAATACATTGTCATATTAGTTCATGTCGTAATCTGTTCTTTTATGTATATACAAGTACAAAATAATTTCTATGTTTCACTTTTTTTGCTATTAGAATAAATTGAATAACATTATTATTAAAATTTATTATGCCCGCTGCTTTGCTTGCGTACTTAGATGTTTCTTATAAAATGGTAAAAGTAGTCTTCTACTCTCTGGCCCTGGGTCTTCTACTTCTAAAACCGACCGCTGTGGGACACCGCACGTCATGGGCGTTCGCACAACGTCCTTTACTCGGTTGGTGTAGAGGACGCTGCTCTCTACTAAGTAGTTTGCTACCAGCCGCCTCAGGTAAACGGGCACCCCGTGATACCAAAGTGCCTTCCTGATGCAGCTGAATGGCAGACTTTGAATGCATTGGCGATGTCTAGGGACACCGCCAACAGCACTTCTTCGCCGGTGACGGCCTCAGTCACCACGGCCCTCAGACACAGCAAGGCCGCGATCGTCGAACGCTCCCTCCTAAAATCAAACTGGGCGTTCGACAGATCGAACTCGACCCCGAAGAGGTGCCGCTCGATGTGGGTAGCCAGAATCCTTTCCAGCAGCTTACCCGCATCGTCGAGCAGCACGATGGGCCTGTAGGCCGAGGCCGACTCCGAGGACCGTCCCGGCTTCGGCAGGAGCTGGTACTCCCCTCCTTCCAGCACCCAGGAAACTGCCTGCATGCCAAACAAGCGTTGAACAGTCCCCTGAAACGTGGTCCCAGGTGTTCGAGGACCAGGGCCAGCACACGTTTGGGCACACCCTCGATGGTTATGCCATACGATTATTCCAGTAGTTCTTGCGTGGTGCGTACACACACATACGGACAAAAAACTGAAAAATGTTTCATATGTTATGTACTCTAATAAAGATCCCCGTATTAATTTTTATTCAATATCTATAATGTACAGAAATCGGCTTGTTACAATTTCTGTTATTTGTATATACAAAATATTTTACTAATGAATGTTTATCCAAACTAATTAAAATTAAGAGAACGTATAATAAAAAATTAAAGATGAAATTTATGCACCAAGTATCTCTCTGAGGAATTTTCATTAAAGCTAAAGAATGCTTGTGACCATGGGTGTTGCTTTGAGGACATGGTGTGTTATTTTCATCTCGCATAGTTTATTGAAACATAATTATTTTTTTCTAACAATTTCATAAGAATCTGTTAAATACTTTTTCTGGAGCCTATCTGGAGTCGTCTAAAAGTTGTTTTATCTTTCAAGCTAGAAACAAAAGAAAAATCATTGAAAACGGTTGTTTATTTGGTAGTGATAGCCATTTTATATTCATCTCTGTGACATATAGTTTCTTTTGGCTTCACAATACACCTCACATCCACTGTGAGGTAAGAGTCCCTCTATCAAGAAAAAGTTATTCAGACTCGTTGGCATAAGTGGCTAAAATCCTATATCGTTTTTTTTCGCGTACATTCTCTTGCAGTGATGTTATATAATGTTTTTTTAATCGTCATATACAATACCGGTATGTGGTAACATAGCACATAGCTTCTAATTCATTCAGACTTGCTCATTTTTATATATTAAATTCAAATTGTTAATGTCAAATGTTTCTGTTTGAGGACGGAAAAATTGAATTCATCACTCTCTATCTTGCCCGTGGATATCGTAAAATACGATTAAGAGACATAATAAGCATGTTATATGCAAGAGAAGAATCTATGCAAGAGAAGAAACACTCGAAACAAAACCCTATATCAGCCTGTCTCACCAGCATATTGTATGGTCGATTTTTCTATTGTAGAGGAGGCTGGAATCTAGCAATAGGACGTATATCAGCTGAGATGATGATAATGAATAGTTTTAAAATTATCGTCATTCTTCTTAGTTCTATGTTTTGTTCAGCATTCGCTTATTAAACAAGCTATCTATACTATTTCTCTATTATTTTATTTTTTATGTTTGTTGGACACAGTTTAATATGAGTTTTACAGAATAAATCTTGTTTGGTTATATTTCTATTTATATCTAGCTTTTGCATGATAATACATAATTATAATTATTATAATTTAATAGAATAATTTAAATAGAATACAATTTGTTAATTTTGCCAAATCATTAACGATTGAGTGATTTATTTTAATTTTCCTCAAGGAAGTGTCTCGAGTTATTTATCTTTGTGGAGGTATTTCTAAATCATTATATAAATTGACCACTCTCTATCTTGCCCGTGGATGTCGTAAAAGACGACTAAGGGATATAATACGCATATAACATCTAATCAACAGAGAGAAAACTCGTAAGTAAACTCTATCCCAACCTGTCTGAACGGCATGTAATGTCAATTTAGCCGCCTATTGTGGAGGGGGCTCGAGCCCAACGTGGGACGTATATGAGCTGAAATGATGATAATATAAGTTGATACTGATTCCTATCGACTATACCGTTTTAAAATAACTACAATCGTTAATAATTTGATTTAAGTCATATCATAAATTGGCGCGTCTATAAATAAAACGGCGCAATATTTTTTATTAATGAATGGTAGCTGTCCGATCCACGCCAATTTGTTTGATGTATACAAAATACATTCACGGTCGAATACCATCGAAACCGATTTATCTAAATATTTGAACTTAAATTGCATCGATTTTGGTCCTGCAGAAATTAATTAGTGGAGTAATCTGGCTTCGTATGCGCCCTTAGTACTTTTAACCCGATGACAATTACTTAGATGCATTTAGAGATGTAAGGACATACGTTTTACACCTATTTATGCAGACACAACCTACTGTCGCATGATCAACGATTATGCGCTCAAGGCCCAGACGATAAGAAGGCCGCTCGTTGTTTTGCTTTTCCATCACCTGTATTAGAAGAGGAAGATGTGACGTGTCGATACCAAATAAATTGAGACAGTCATGATGATTCTGGTTAAGAGCTCTCAGCGCTCACCCAACAGTTCCGGTAAAGTTATCACAGTCATCTGCAGCTAACAACTATAGACCAACAAACAAAAGCATGATGAAACTATGAGACATTGGTCTGCAAAAGGTAGGCTAATGGTATAATCACTACACTTAGCAAGTGGTTTGACTGTCTTTGGTGACCATCCGTAGTGAAACATTAGATCTAATTTTGTTTAAGCATATTGCAGATAGAACTCCTAAATAGGTCAGGCACTATGAGCACGTTTCCTTACTTGAGTATTAGACCTTTAAAATAATACTATTTTTACGAATTTTATCGTGTTTTTATTTGATTTTTAATTTTACAACGTTTGGAACACTTTTCAGAAAAAAAGTTCGACTCCCCCGTGGCCATCAACGTTAGAAATGTGCTAAAAGGCGTAAATTAGGTTTTATTTCAAAGATATTTTTTTTTGCCAAGAAGACGGTGATGCTAAGTCTAGTAGGTAGGAAACTAGAGAAGAAGGAGAAGAAACAATTTTTTTTTATTGAATGGGTTACATATTAAATATATAACGAAGGGGTCCCGTACTGCATCACCATTGAATGCCGGCGAATAAATTACAAGTTAAGGAAACGCGGTGATTTCGATGCAACGTGGCAACAACTACAACCGATCGCCTCCGAGTCTCCTTCCCATCGCCTATATTCATAGGCCCACCTTAAAACAAACTCATAATAACATTCCAAATATAAACGGTCATGTCAAGAGGTGATAAATTATTGCCAATCGCTGTATCGACTCTACCAAAGTATAGCACTTTACGTTTCCATAATTGGGTGTTTCTTAAGTATTAAGAATGACGCTGCGACATATCGATATGTATATTACACATGGACATAATACTTTGGGAAACAAAGCGTGAAACTAAATTCATTAGAACATTTGCTGAAGATTTTTGAATTTCTTTGTTGAACCAGTAGCATTGTAGTTAAATATCTGCCTTAAAATGTGTATATTAGCATCTAACAACCTCAACAAACTTTCATTTGTTTGACAGACAATGATACGGTCGCACATTGACCTTCCGTTCAAGACGACAGGAGGACCATCAGGACATTCGAAGTCCAAAAAATTTGCCTCTTCCAAGAATCTTAATTTTAGACCAATATTTCATCGCTATAAAAACTGTGATCGTTGAAAATTGCAGAACAAACTATAAAACCTAAACAGAGTTACAGCCAGTTCGTTTAAACTTCGAACATTGGCATCCGTTCGGAAATTTAACGTACTGGCAACAAAATTAATTGTAGGGGGATTAATAAACCGCACATTCTGCTTTCGTTATAAATCAAATAGGTCAATGTTTTTTTTTGATTATTTCATTACATATGGGTTTTCATTTATCGCGTTAAATTTTATTAAAGGTTGTTAATATGGTGGATTTAAATATCGGTATGTAAATGGAACGACAATCGATTTAGGACCGTTATTACTGCTATTTTATTTCAAAATTAATTTACAGAGATTATCCTTTAATTTAGTTTATTTTTTAAGAAATATATGGCATGGTTACTAAGACCTTCTTGGCAAATTTTTATTTTTTAATAAGGACTTTATTTGACAACATATTTGACAATTGCCCGTCCTTACATCATATCGCCGCTTCCCATAGTAGCTACACTGTTAATGGTATATTGTGGGCAATTTGGTAGCTAACGAAAACTTATGTAAAGCACTGTTATATATATATCATAATGACTACACTCTTGTACTTTCTATGCATCATATTACATAAAATGCTATCAAAATAATTTAATATAATACATTAAAACACTAAATTAGTGAATATAATATAAAAGCACCACATGACAGTTGCTCGTTCCCGCCAAATGCACTTTATTATCATAATTTAACTGCAAAGATGATATAGTGATCTAAGTAGAAATTTTACGTGTTCAGTGAGAACAATTCTAAGTTTGGATGTAATTTGTGCTCACTAACTATATGTGTAGGAAGTCTTTTAGATCACCGGGATATATTTCTTCGTATACTATTATTCAATTCAATATTAAATCCGTATTTAGACACTAGAAAGCATAAACATATCAAGCCACAAAAGTAAAATTATATATTAGAGTAGGAAACTCATTTATTTTCCAAATAAAAAATATATATTTTATATCAAATCAAATCATTTATTCTGCATAAGCCCCTTAAAGGCACTTACATATTGTCAAATTTATACATAGTAACAATCCAATAATCTACCAACGGATCGGAACGCGGCCACAAGCTGAGAAGTGCCGGCGAACTCAGCGGTCTGTATTTTTTTTAATCTTTTAAATATATATAATTGTATTCTTCGTACAACATATGTATGGTATTAGCTCCAGTGTGTTGCCATTCGTAATTATATACATGTATGAATTTTCAAAATTTAATACAACGAAAAAGAAAGACAATATGGCTGGACCAGATCCCACAAGCAGCACCCGATCACGAGTTAACAGCAGTTAAGAGCAGTCATCACTTTCCTCAACCAGATTGTAGAGAAGGGAGCGACCCGCCCCACGTAGCTACCGCAAGCAGAATCTTATTCAGTGAGAATGACCAAACTACAATATATTTGTGAATCTAGCGTTTTTAGATAATATCTAACTATGAATTCATAATTTTTAATTTTGTTGGCTTATGGTTTGTAGCGTAGATATATAAATACGAATGACGAATAACTAGAAGATACTGCTTAAGATCATGGGCTACAACAATACACTGAATATTAGAGGAGGAATATAATGAGGCAAAGAAGGGAGGGGAGGAGGTAAAGGATTCCAGCTCTCTCGTGTCATTCTTTAAAAAATACACGACAAAAACAAACTAATTAAAATAAAAAGTATATTAAACAAAAACAGGAAAAACCGTCTTCTAAAAATGCTTAACAAGAAAACATTCTATGAAGCAATGTTCAGTGAATAACCGTTTCTGTACACACTTTTACTCGAAGGATTGCTTATATAAAGAAATATACACAATACCTTGCTGTTTAAATCAGGTAAACTACGGATTCAATCTTTCAGTTGCTGCTGTGTATATGTAACTAATCTTGCGAGTGACTTACGCCATTAAAAACATACAATTAACGGACAAAAATACACGAGACTCTGAATAATAATTTGTGAATCGCACAAAGTGCTTTCCTGTGTGAGGATCGGACCCGTGACACTTAGAATGGTATTCGACATTATGCCATCGATACAGTATGATAACCACTAACTTTACTCTTGAAATCAATTCTAATTTCGAATCCAATTCAATTCCAACCTCACCAAACTTACATATATTTGGTACTCTTAAACAAAATCGAGGATGAATTCTCTGCGTTTGTCGTATTTTCACCGAATGTGCTGTATTTTCTTACTTTAAATTAATAACGTTACCGAACTCGATCACCACAAAGACGCTGTCTTGAAATCGTGAAACATTCACGATTTTAAACTCTTATACTATACGTCAAAATCACGTCGAGAGGCAAATTCCTTTAGTTTAAAAAAAATCCACCTAGTCGTGCGCGTGCCATCCGCCCATTCTAATCGTGCGCTAGTGTCGTTTTCAAGAGTACGAAATTGCTCAAATTCGAGCTGCGATTGGATTTAGGATTGGAATCGAGATTCAAAAGTAGGCACACTGTTCTGTTGATATTACTTCTCTCTCTCTTTCTCTCTTTTTTCTACACTAACATATATTGTTGGCGTAGAGAAAAGCTGATTAATCGAGTAGTATAAAAGCGCGTTCACATCCGGATCATATAGAACCATCAACGCTCACCACTAGTCCGCACTAGTCCTAAAAAAAGGCTCATATAGATACATTTGATTTGTAGTGCGAAGCTCAGATTCTTATTACTTTAGTGTTTTGTGTAATCAGCCCGATTTCTATTCTCTATTAAAAAGTCTAAACATCAATTCTGAATATAGTTTGGATATGTTATTTCAGCTCATATATGCCCCATTGCTGAACTCGAACCTCTCATAATAGGAAGAAAATTGACCTATTATATCGTGCTGCACAGATGACGTAACCAACCTACATTGGCAGTGTCAGGGGTTCGAATCCCACGGAGGCCAGCGCTGTGCGATCCACAAATTGTTGCCGAGTCTGGATGTAATTTGTGTCCGTTAATTATAAGTTTGTACAGTCTCATGCAATACAAGAATTATCTCCTTAGGTGTTCTCTTTAAAAAAAATTATGCTAGTTGAATTGTATTTTTACTCCGTCACCACACGGAAAATCAGCCATCTGTATAGTTTGGATATGTAATTGTTCTCTTTTCAATTAATGGAATGCGACCTATCCTAAAGACATTCTATGAATGTTTTCACAATCTGGATTATGTCCTGTGTGTCGATAAGTATATTGTATGTCACCAGTCCTCGCTTTCCTGTTGGAGTAAAAAAAACCTTTAATCACCAATTGATCTGCCAATCGTAGCGATTATGACATTATTCTTCTCAAGGATGCGCCGACACTAAACGCCGATGGACTGCTGAAAATGACCTGAATTATGACAGTTTAAATTCTTTTAAACATTTAATACAATTTGCTACGCATTTATAAGTAAATCACAACAAACCTTTTAAAGCTTTAGACGATTTTCAAATTCAGCTCCGTTTTTAAGCAAAGGTCTCCTTTGTGGTGAATTTTTCATTGTAACTTCAGTGAAAGAGATACGATTCTTGTCTGCTTTTGGACAATTCTATCTTTTTTATAATGCTGACCTCTCACGAATTCTAAACCAACGCCTAGAATGATTTTAATTATATTCATTATCAAAATGCTCTCACAATTATTCTAAATATTGCTATTATAATATTTTTATATTTAGTTTAATATACGTTCTGCTGTTGAGTACGGAACTTTCAGTGGATCGATTTTGAGAGGGTACTTCTCAAGGAGTATTCCGTCGAACCGACCACTGACGTCAAGTCACCCTGCTCCGGTGGCTGGTCCAACGACGAAGGCGAAGTGTCACGGGTGGGTTACAGATGTGCGTGCTTAAGCCCCTCTGTCGCCCCGGACGGAGTGGTGCGAAGAGTGCGCCGACCGGACCCACCCCAAAAAAAAAAAATCCTGTGCGACTTGCAAGCAACAGCTACATACTTCAATTAGTCTCTTTACGATCTCATGAAAAAATTACAAGCAATCAGACACCTCGATCCTAGAGTTCGACAATAAACGGCTATAAAATATAATTATTAAGAAAGTAATTGAGCTTTTGTCGCTTGAGAGTCTCTGAAGAAGCGGAGTAGCGTCGACACAATCTGACGGGGAAGATGGGATGTCACAAGGGCGTCAAGCCTACCCTCATCGCATGCTAAGTTGTGTTGGTTCTTACTCTCCAATAACTCCTCTTCAAACACACACCTTTACCATCATCATTTATATATTCTATCTCTATTTGGGTCTCAAGATTTTCATATTCATCCATATTCATATCAATATCACTATGTCACATTCATTCTCACAGATCATTTGTGCCTAAAGAATCTCGCGATCCTAATCCTTTTTACCAAAATGAATTCAAAATACATAAACATTTATTTTAAAGTTTCGGTTAACTAAAAATTTTAAATACCTATGTATGTAAAATAACCTGTGTCTCAGTTTCCGCTTATCCAAAATTCTAACAATAAAATCTTTTACAATGTCAGGATGTCAGATTTGCAATAAAGATATTTCTACGGATTTTATCGCGTTTGTATTTAATTTTTAATTTTATGATGTTTCGAATACTTTTCAGCTAATGCTCACGGAATGATTTAAATATAAACGCCATAAAATCCGTAAAAATAGTTTTATTTTAAATGTAACATCTGTAAATATTAGAAATCAAACGCATGAATATTTAAAATAAAAGAATGAATTATTTGTTTTTTAACCTTTAAAATCAATTGATCACTTCGGATTACAGCAAAATATTATTTATTCATGCCCTAACTAGACTGTACAATAATAGGTTTTATATCAGTTAATATATTAACAGCTTTTTATAAAAATATTCGTAGTTATCGTTTTAGTCACTCGTTTAGGGCGTGGTGACAGAGTAAGAATACAATTCACCGCCCCCTTCATCTTCCCCCTTGGTGGGACACTCACCGTGTAAAAGACAACCAAGGGATATAAAACACATAATATTTATGCAAGAGAAAGAAAAAAAGCCGGAAAAGGCCGAAAAAGTCGGAATAAAACCCTATATCTATTTGTTTGCCCAGCGTAGTATAGTAGGTCAATTTCCTTCCGATCCAGGAGGAGGCTCGAGCCCAGCAGTGGGACGCATTAAAGCTGAAATGATGATGATGACCACTCATTGTCATATGAAATCTCACACTCAAATATTGCTAGGGTGTTATTAAATCTAGTTTTTAAATGAATATAAATATCGATGTTTCTAAATAAATTTTGCTATAATTAATTAATTTAAATATCATTCATAAAATAGAAAGCAATGCTGAATGATAGTTATATAAACACACAAGCGACTCATTGCTGTAAGAGAAACAATTCTTAACACTTAACGAGTATACACCTGTGACAAATGGATTCATAAGTAGAAAGAGTGCTGTTAACCGTGGCGGAAAATTGTGTAGTTGTACCCAATAAATCTAGGTGGGTGGAGTAACAATAAAAACGTTCCGCTAAAAATAGAAGGTGGGAGACATCCAGGAAATGTTTTCATTCGTGAGAATATGCCGTCTGCTCTCTTTTTATCTTGTAAACGTTAAATTCATCTGAAAATATTTTAGTTAGGTATTTTTAGCTCAGTTATTTTTTTAAATTATAACTTATGAAATTAATTCTGATTTGTCGTTGTACTGTTTATCAGGGGGCACGGTAGTGCCGTAACATACTTTTCTCGAAGTCATTCGGGCCATTTTCGACCCCCTATAAATTCGTTGTTAATAAAGCTGGAAAGCTGAATTTTTAGTAACCCAGCAGTTATTGTATACACATTGTGTATTTCAAATTTCATTCAATTTGAACCAATAGATTAAGAATTATAACTAGTCAAAATTTCGTAATTTTGTCACTCACTGACTGACTGACCGATCATCAATATTAAAGTGGCACTTCTAGCAGACATAGAAGCTTCAAATTTAGAATTTAATTAGTGTTTAGTGTATAAATGAAGGGAAAATTATGAAACATTATAATTTTCCTCCAGTTTCCGAGATACACTAACTGCATAAATAATTTTGTAAACTCATATAAATATAGAGGATTACAAACTTACATTTGCAGTTAATGAAATATAACTTTGTAAAAAATAAGAATATATTTGTGGCCATCATTGCTTCTCTATGGGAATCGTAACAACCGGCTAAAGACTGTGCAGATGACGTAGTGGTTAAGATACCAACGTACCGTGCTAGTGTCGCGGGTTCGAATCCCATGCAAGACAACACCTTGTACGATCCACAAATTGTTGTTATGAGTCTGAATGTAATTTGTGTCGGTTAATTATATGTTCTTTCCGTATGGTGACGAAGTAAGAATACAATTCACCACTCTATCTTGCCCGTGGATGTCGTATAAGACGACTCTGGGATATAATATGTACATACCATCTGTGCAAGAGAAGGAAAACTCGAAATAAAACCCTATATCAACATGTCTGACCAGCATGGTATAGTGGGTTAAATTCCCTCCCATTGTGGGGAAGGCCCGAGCCCAACAGTGGGACATATGAGGGCTGCGATGTTGATGCGAAGTTGAATTATATGTTTGTAAAGTCCCCCACAATATAAGGATTATTATTTCCTTAGTGCAAGGCGTTGTCATTTAAAAAAAAGATTCAACAGGAAGGAGAGTGGGGCAGCAGCTCTCGCCGGGGAAATGTATGATATCTCACTGCGAAACTAACCCGCCTAACAAACTTGGTGACTACGTCATTATTCCTCATAAGGCGAAGAGAAATGAGCTCTAGTCATGGCAACTCTTACCCTTGAGCGTCGTTGGATGTAGGTGTCACAGTACCGCACTTTATGGTGAAGCATGAGGGGGTTCTATGTTCTACAGTAGACGGCAATAGGCTGAATGATGATTGGCATAATAGGTGTAGACAGATACCTAGATATAATTATGTTCAAAGATAACTTGTAAAATGGTCAATAAACTTAATGAAAAAGGAAGAGTGGGGCGTGTCTTATGAAATTGTACCAAAATGTCCCAAAGTATTAAGCAAACTAAATTGCCTCAAATTTATCTGAAAGAAAGAACGTCATCATTAGGCTCGATTGCCATCAAAGCGGAGGAGACTAGAGGAGATGTGTTTCGGAAAACCAATCAAATTTCTTTATTACCACATCTCTCTGCTTAGTTTAAGTAGAATTTACTCAAGCGGAAAGGAGAGATGTCTCATTTTTCAGAGAGTGTGCTCTAAGAAAATCCTTTGTTGGTATTCAAGTAGTAGAAGGTACCGGAAAGGCAAATAAGTATCTTCTATCTACAAAAAGAAATGAGATACCATCAAAAATAAGACTTGTAAAAAAAGCCAAGCTTCGCAACTGAGTTCTTCTACCATAAAAATTTGTGAGATCCATGTTATTCCAAGTCGCTTAACTCATTCAGCCCCTGCTTAAGGGACCTTTCTTCTTGAGTTATTACGTAAATAGCTAACCTAACAACTTCTTATAATAGCCATATCAATATTAAATATCTTTTATGTTTTAAATAAATAGATTGACTTGGAAATCGCACTATGTTTAGTACAATTTAATATAATATGTATTACTTGTGAGGTGTGTTTTCATGGGATTGTGCCTCATGGCACTCCGTCGCCAGAGACGGTGGCGTCACGGCCCGGGGGCGCGACGGGTCGGTCGCTCGCGAGCGGCCAGACCCGAAAGGCCCAAACCGTAACCCTGAGTGTGACTGCGGCTGAAGCTCAGGGCCGGGGGACTTCGGACCGCGGGGAAGAAAACCCCTATAAAAAATCACCCCAATCTTAAGTTTGGCCACTCGGCGAGGAGATGTGTGGCTGGTGGGTTAAGAAGCGCGCGAGCGTCCAGTCGTTAGAGTGGTAGTCAAGGCAAGACTTAAAAACGTCCAACAAGATGGCAAGTGTGAAAACGGACGTACCTACTCCAGAGGGTCGGCCACGCCGGGGAGTCCCTCACTGTGCCGGTTTCCGAGCGCGAGAGGCGCACAATCACCAGCACAGTCAGTCCCCAGTCGTATGGGAGGGGGACAACACTTGCTTTATCTGCCGAGAGCCCGGCACAACACCAAGAGGCTCACCGGGGGGAGGGGAAGGAAGAGGAGAAGGAGGAAAAGAAGGCGGAGAAGAAGAAGGCCCGGAAGAAGCCGAAGCGGGGCGGTCGGGCATACCCGACCGACATGCAAAAACTGCTTTGACTGCAGCGGGCTATGTTTCCGTTGCGGTCAGACCGGATGACACCAGGCGGCATCGTGCTCTGCGGTGCCCCACTGCCCCGCGTGTGTGGTAGGCAATAGGCCTGCCAAACACCACATGGGCTCTGGGGACTGCAGACCCCCGGCATCGGCCCCGAAGGGGCGGGGGTGGCCCATCGACCGGGCCAGCCCCCGCTCCGAGCGTGACCCGATCGCCCGTTAGCGCGGAGGAGGTGACGATGGATACGGACCGTTAATGGACCCCGTATCCATCCGTCTCCTCCAAGCCAATCTCAACCACTCCGCCGGTGCGCACGTGCGGACGTTTTCCTGCAAGCCATGGCGGAGTGGTTGATAGGAGTAACCGTAGCCGCGGAGCCATACGCGGTGCCCGACCGGCCAAATTGGCTGGGCAGCACCGACGGTACCGTGGCAATCGTCGCCTCCACGTTGTGGCCTTCGTCGCCTCTGATCCTTAGGGACAGGGGCGTCGGAAACGTCGCGGCGGACTGGGGAGAGATTACGCTCCTCGGAGTATATTTCTCCCCTGCCTGGAGAGCGGCTGATTTCGGGGTCTCCCTTACCATCTTGGGAGCCTCGTTACGGCGATTGGCACCGCGCCAGGTGGTCGTATTGGGGGACTTAAACGTCAAGTCCGTGGCGTGGGGGTCCTCCCGTACGGACGACCGAGGACGGGCGGTCGAGGATTGGGCGGCGGCACTGGGCCTCTGTTTGCTGAACAGAGGCTCGGTGCATACGTGCGTGCGACCTCAGGGCAGGTCGATAGTGGACCTTTCGTTCGCTAGCCCTGAGGTCGCCGCACGCGTGGGGAGCTGGTGCGTCGAGGAGGAGGTTGAGACCTTGTCGGACCACCGGTATAACCGGATGGAGGTCTCCCTGTCAATCCCGGCGCCCGGCAGGGGTCACGGGGCGTTAGGGCGTCCTGCGTTCCCGCAATGGGCTGTGGGTCGCTTAGACCGGGACCTGCTGGCGGAGACAGCCATCGTTCACTCGTGGCTCTCCTCTGCCAACCAGTTGGACGGGGTGGACGCAGAGGCTGGCCGCATCCGCAGTGCGTTGACGCAGATCTGCGATGCGGCCATGCCCCGAGGAGGGCTGTCCACTGGTGGTCCCGGGAGCTGGCGGATCTCCGGGCCGCGTGTATTCGCGCCCGAAGGGCCTACACCCGCAGCCGGCGGTGCAATCGCAGCGCGGAACTGGAGGGTCAGCTTTACGAGGGCTACCGCAATGCGCGGTCGGCCTTCAGGCTGGCGGGCCCGACGGTATTCCAAACCGTGTGTTGGCCCTGGTCCTCGACCATCTGGGTCCCCGCCTCAGGGAGCTGTTCAACGCGTGTTTAGCGTCCGGGCGGTTCCCTGGGTGCTGGAAGGAGGGGAGGCTGGTTCTCCTACCGAAGCCGGGACGGCCTCCGGAGTCGCCATCGGCCTACAGAACTATCGTGCTGCTCGATGATATGGGCAAGCTACTGGAGAGGGTAGTAGCTGCCCGCATCGAGCGGCACCTCGTCAGCACGGGGCCCGATCTGTCGGACGCCCAGTTTGGGTTTAGGAGGGGCCGTTCGACGATCGAGGCCCTGTTGTGCCTGAGGGCCGTGGCGACTGAGGCCGTCACCGGCGGGGGAGTGCTGTTGGTGGTGTCCCTAGACATCGCCGCTGTGTTGTTTCCTTGAAGGAGCTCACTGCCTGGCGCGTCGACGCCCGCCGGGACGTCATCGCCCGTTGGGCAGACCGGCTGGAGAGGCCTCGATACGGTGTTTGGACCGTGGAGGCCTTCCGGCCGGTGCTGATGCAGTGGTTGGAAAGGCGGCTTGGGGTGCTCTCCTTCCGACTAGTACAGGTCTTGACGGTGCATGGATGCTTCGGCAAGTACCTGTACAGGGTCGCTAGGAGGGAGAGAACTCCGTCCTGCCACCACTGCGATTGCGACGAGGACACGGCGCAGCACACGCTCGAGGTCTGTGCCGCTTGGGCAGAGCCGCGTCGTGAACTCGTCGCAATCATCGGTGCAGACCTGACGCTGCCGACCATCGCTAGGGAGATGCTCGGCAGCATCAGGAATTGGGACGCGGTCGCAGCTTTCTGCGAGGCAGTTATCTCGCAGAAGGAGGCGGCGGGTCGCGAGTGCGAGGAGCACAGCCTCGATGATGCGACCCGCCGCCGTCGACTGGGGCGGCGCAGGCGGGAGTACCTGCGTGCAATGCCGCCCTAGCCGAGGCTGCGGGTGACGTGACCGGGGATTAGTCCGTCACCCGCCGAGAGGCCGACCGCGTGAGGAAAGACCGACGTCCTCCCCGAGGGGGGGACGTCGGTCGATGGGAGGGTACCCCGGGTAGGGGGTATTCCGTCGGGCCGACCACTGATGACAAGTAACCCTGCTCCAGTGGTCGGCCCAACGACGAAGGAGACGTGGTGTTAGGGTGGGTTGCGGTAGTTGCGTGCTTAAGCCCCTCTGTCGCCCCGGACGGAGTGGTGCGGAGGCGCGCCGACCGCAGCCCACCCCAAAAAAAAAAAAAAAGCAGATTAACTTTGTGCGAAATACAATCTGTATTATAAATATTTATATGAAAAACGATTTTAATTTCACCTAAATCAAAACATAAATATAAGTAGCGGCTTGCTATTGTATTATGAAACAAATTGGGCGAAAATAATATAGCGTTAACCTTGACCTTAATCTTATTTATAGATTAGTATACCTAGTCTTGCTACTATAAATACTGTAACAAAGAAAACATTTTTTTTCTATTGCAAATAACATTTATTACTTTAACAGTGTGTTTATTTAATACGAAAATATAAAACAATTTAAAATATAAAAAGCTTATTCGAAGTGGTCTCCATTAGCTGCAATACAGTTCTTTAAACGTTAAGCCCATTTGACAATAGAAGCACGCGCTCTTTCCATAGGAAATTTCTTCACTGCCAATCGTATGTATTGTTTTAGGGGCTCCAAAATAACACGGCGTTTAGTGCGAGCTGTACTCTCTAAAACTGACCATAAACCATAATCTAGCGGTTTGAGATCGGGACTAGACGACGGCCAGTCTTCAGCTCTGATGAAGTGTCAAACGTTCGTTGCCAACTAAGACTGCATAGACCGAGCTTTATGACCCGGCGCCGAGTCTTGCTGGAAGAATCATTCTAGGTTATTGAACATAGTTGTTAAGGAGCTTCACTACCGTCTCAATAATGGTATCTTGATACACTTATGCCGATGTTTTGATACTTTTTCACAAAAGTATGGCTCAATCACTCCTTCATAGCTATCCCACCAAACAATCACTGAAGTCGGATAATGCCCACGTTGCACTCTGTCGACTAATTGGGAAGCTTTGTTAGAGCTTTGGGCATAAATATGGTCATATTGTTTGTTAAAATGTGGCTCAGTATTAAACATTGTCTCGTCCATAAACAAAATTTTTATGTGACCTACCTTTGCGTACCGCTTCAGTAGTTGTTCCGATATTACCACCCTGTTCTTTTTTAAATTATTAATTAAGAAATGACCAGTACGTCTTACAGGCTGTAAGTCCTAAGTTATCTTTTAAAATACGCGACGTGGTTCTAGGTGCTATCTTCATCTCCCGAGATAAAATCTTTTGATTTCGGACAGGATTTCTTCGAATTCTTTCCCTTACTGCTTTGACCACATTTTTCGTACAAATACTACGTGGACTGCCAGATCTTTTTCTGTCACAAATAGAGGCGCTCTCATTGTACCTATTAATAGCCCGGTATATAAATATTTTACTAATACCAAACGTATGGAGAGTTTTTAAAATTGCATTAGATTATTAGACTGCACAGATGGCGTAGTGGTTAAGATAACGACCTAGAGCGCTAGTGTCGGGGGTTCGAATCCCACGCGGGACAACACTTTGTGCGATCCACAAGTTGTTGTTCTGAGTCTGGATGTAATTTGTGTCCGTTAATTATGTTTGTAAAGTCCCCGCAATACAAGGATTATTTCCTTAGTGCAGGGTGTTGTCTTAAATAAATAAAAAAAAAAAAAAAAAGTTTGGTCCCATACCTACTTTGTGTAATGCAATCACAGCGATTCGGTTCTCTTTATCACCCCACTCCAGTTTAATATCGCAAAATATTGTACAATGTATTGGCGCCAAAATGAGAAAACACAATGAACAATCATATAAAAAACTAGCAACCCGGCCTCGCTTCGCTTTGGTTTCTGTCGCCTTATCCCCGTAGTTCCTGTTCCCGTGGGAATACCGGAATAAAATATCGCCTAGTTTGATCCCTGATATTATAGCTTTCCATTGGTGACAGAATTTTTTAAATCGGTCCAGCCGTTTTGAAGATTACCCGGAACAAACAGACAGACAAAAAAAAAAAAAGTGATTTTTAGGCATATGTATAGTGCAAATAACCGTGTGAGCATGAAAAAGGCAAAATTACAAACAAACACTCCAATTTTATTGATTGGTATAGATGACAGATTCCAAATTCAAATGGAATATTTTGTTTATTTTTTATTGTAACAGTATTTATGACCAGACTAAGTATAAGGGGCACAGACAGTAGCAAAACAATGTCCCAATGTCTGTTTAACAGTAAGGCGTAGGTAGCGATATAGTTGAAAAAAAAGGAAAAATGACTAATTTCGTGTATTGACATTATTTTACATATTTATCCAATTATTTTTTCATACATAAAAACGTATCGTAAACGTAACATATACAAAGTTAGACTGTAACGCGACGTATATCTTTTATCACAAAGAAACTAACTTATTTTAGACTAACGTAATATCTTCAGTGTTTATCCATTCGGGAATAAATACACGAGGCTATAAAAACAACACTGTTGCTTAAATTTTCTCGATACCATTCAAGCGAAGAAAATTAGGTACTCCTTGGTTACTTGCGCGTACTTTTAGAATAAACTTAAGGGTACCCTTTTAACATGAACTGGTAATAACTTAGTTAGCACAACCTTTAATTTGGCGCGAGGAGCATCCGTTGATGGTTTTCCGATTCTATTAGCCGCAAAGTGAAAGCGGTGGGGGCGTTTGATTAAGCGGAACGAATGAAGACAACGAATAAGGATGACCTTATTAGTCCCGACTTACTTTCAAGAGGCAATTTAAAAATTGTTAAAGAAAATATTACTTAAAGATTTTTGCCTTTAATTATAAAGAAAAGCTAAAAAAAAAATGAATCGCTATAGTAGTTATGCGCATGGATAATATGGTACTGAATATCTGAATATATTATTATATATAATGTGAAACAAGAAAATGATGAGGGGTTTGAATAGTTTTGTTTATTTCAACACGCTAATTCGATTCAGAAAAATACTTTTTTTAGATAGTTTGTTCAAGAAAATGTTAGATGGGTATAAAAATAAGGCGCTGGTTCATATGAGCTGAATAATGGTCATAAGCAACTGAAGATCCAGTGAAATCAAAAATACAAGGTCACATTCCAAGAAAGCTGTACTGAGTATTTAAGAACACATAAGCGAAAGCACACATACACCTACAGTCTATTAATCCAACCATCTCTCAGCCAGCCAACGTCCACTATAGAATACAGGGCTACCTACGATCCTTTGTAGGGAACTCGTGTGATAAGACCATGCTTCCCAGACACCCGTCTGTCAACCGCATAAATATCTCAAGGAAGTGCTGCTGCTTATTCTCAATGCTCTCTTAGCTGGTGTTCACGATTGCCATGAGTAAGTAAATATTAGACAAAAAAATGCCACGATGTATGTAGAATATTATAATATCGAATGCCAATTTACTGGTTGATCAGGCAACCCATGATCTATAGCGGGTCGTATATTGGTTAAAAAGAAGGATATTAATAACCAATTGTATATATAGCCAATATCATATATCAATAGGGATATTGATTAAAAGAGTCGTTGGAGAAAAAAAACGTGTTCTAAAATGTATGGAACACGAAAATAGCGATGTCCAGAATATAGATATGGTGGTTTAATCCGAAGAATTGTTTAAAAATAGTATATTTTATAGTATTACTTATACATGATAATATTAGTAAGCGACCCCTTAGGGCGAGGTATCCCATTTTGCCTGCACCTGTTACTGGCCTAGAAAATGCCAGGCTTCATGCCTTCAGGCTATAAGCCTAGCTTAAAAAAGGGCAAGGTGGCATACAATGCACAGAAAATGATTTTTCGTAATTATAGGTAAGGTTTTGAACTTATTTTAATTATTTTGAGGTTACAAAAATAAAACATACCAATTATTTGTTTTTTAATTAGGAACAAGGAAAGAAAGGATTAAAAAATATTAAATGTAAAACATTAGCAATAAGTTTATAATAGCTGATTGGCTCACAGCAAATTTGAGGGCACATTTTCGTTGTGTTGTGAAATACAACTAACAACTGTCATTCTGACAGCTGTATTTTTAATAGTCCGTATTAATAATTAAAACTTTTCCCCACGTTAATTGGTGAGGGGTTAAGAACACAATTCACCCCCCTCCCCTCCCCTCTTTGATTCCCGTGGCATGCAAGGCAACTTAGTGTTTAAGAACATAATAATCTGTTCCATGTGGTGAAGGAGCAAGACACTCTCTCACACTCTTTTTCTTGCCCTTAGATATCGTAAAAGACGATTAAGGGATGCATATAAAATTTATGCAAGATAAGGAAACCTAGAAATAAAATCCAACATGTCTGGTCTGACCGGTGTGGTTCAGTAGGTCAATTTCCCTCCTATTGGGGAGGAGCCAGGCTGTGGGACGTTTATTAGCTCAGACGATGACGACGATGAAATTTCGAAACATACCTGTCTGACTGATGATAACAAGTCAATGTGAAATTTCGGCGTGGTAGCAGTTCGAAACCCAAATGGGAAATGAAAAATCATCAGAAAATCTGTGAGTGTGTTACTCTATTTACAACATCAAGAATGAAATCGTACAATCTTAAAAATGTACCTATATTAATTTCTTAATGTCAATTTGAAGCTAAATTAATTTCCTTTTCAATTGCTTTTTGAGTCCATTTCCGAAGTTATTGTTATAAATATGAAACAAGGCAAAGCGAAATAATTAAACTTTTAGCTTCGCCGCTCGCTCTCGTGATTAAAGGAAACCCTCGTCAATATCACATCTGTGGACACAAAGTTCATTTATTGATGGAATATACTGTGACATGAACGTTTGATACTCAATTCCGTACCTTTTATGTCGGCGATTTCAATCTGTTGAAGTGTAAGACGTGCATTTTTTTTTGTTATGGACTTCAGCTGAGTTTATCTTTCTTATGTATTTTATAAGATTTTATAACAATTATTTCTTATTTATTTTATTACTAGCTGACCCCGAACTTCGTACCATCATAATGTTTTGCGTAAATATATTTTACTTTCATTCGCAATCTTTCGTATCCTTCTTGCATTACGGCTTTGTAAGGAAAGATTCAATCGTTTTGGTCGCGGCATTGTTAATGATGATTCAAAGAAAATACAAATTACTGATTATTGATTTCTGACGAAATTATAAAGTATTCAAATTTTCAACCCTATTTACACAAAATTACGTTGAGTTGTCATTCGCGTTTTGTTATTACATATCAAATACGTTTTTGTTATACCACGGTTTATAGTAACGTGTATTCTCTTTGACGTTTTATGTCACGTCCCACGGGAACTCAGTCGAACGGGATAAAAATATCCTATGTTTATCTCCTGGTTCTAAGCTACTTCCTTACCAATTTTCAGCCAAATCGGTATAGTCGTTCTTAAGTTATAAATAGTGTAACTAGCACGACTTTCTTCTTTCTTTTTTTTTTGTTTTAAGAATACACAAATAGAAGTTGTTGTAGTTTCTCTAAGAAAATAAAGTTTTAAATAAAGGGATCTAGTCAACGGGATAACCTATAACTTTTCTCCCTTAGGTTGGCGCCAGTACCCAATAGAGAGACATAGGTACATGCGGATTAAAGACCGAAAGCAGAGAAAATATATTGTTATTTAATTTTCCTGTTTTTCTTTATCTATCTGTACAATATACGTGCCTACGTATATGCATCGATATAAATTTGTTAGTGAAAAATTTATTATGAAATGTCTAATTTGTTTCTGTTTGAAAATTGCAAGTTTTTAATAATCATTTTCGAAAGATAAAATATAACGCGCGGACGTGGACAAAATGAAAATTTGTAAACAACCAGTTGAAATCAACACTAATTACAATATTTAAGCGAGCCATTCGGCAAACTCATTTTATTAAGGCTAGTTTTAATTAAAATGTTGCTCACAGCTTTTCTTTATTTTCGTTAATTTTTCTTCATTCCCTTCGAAAATTATTCAATTTTAGTTTTGAATACCTCATCTCCATTCGACATAAACTTATTTATGATTTTATTTTTTTGTCTTTTTGTTGTATTGGTAATTGTAAGCAATTGTAAGCAATTCGATTCTATTAAAATTATGAAATTGCACTCATGATATCCATTTTATGTATGTTATAATCTGTATATAGTCCGTGTGGTGATTAAGTAAAAATAGAATTCACAACGCCCTCTGCTGCCTGTTAGTGTCGTAAAAGACGACTAAGGGATATAGATAACATCTATACAAGATAAAGAAAACTAGACATAAAATCCTATGCCAACACGTTTGACCACCATGGTATAATAGGTAATTTTCCATCCGATTGTGAAGGAGGCCCGATTCGAAATCCCACAGTTGGGCAACAGTGGGATTTATGTGAGCTAAGATAATTATGATGATGATCTGTATTTATATGATATAATATGTGTAATTTTTGTAGAATATATATTAAACTCCCATTTTAAATAACTTATTTATATACTCAATATCTGGTTGACCGAGCTTCGCTCGGCATATTTTTGTTGTATTTTTGCCAAATTTATTTAGATATCTATACCAATAAATAAAATTGGAGTGTCTGTTTGTAATGTCAAAATAATAGGCTTTTTTCATTCTCACACGGTTATTTGCACGACACCTATGCATAAAATGGCAATTAAAAAATTTTTGTCTGTCTGTCTGTTTGTTCCGGGTAATCTTCAAAACGGCTGGACCGATTTCAAGAATTCTTTCACCAATGGGAAGCTATAATATCAGGGCGTAAACTAGGCTATATTTTATCCCGGTATTCCCACGGGAACGGGAACTACGCGAGTAAAACGACTATAACCTATAACCGAAGCGAAGCGAGGGCGGGTTGCTAGTATATTAATAAAAAATAAAAATTAAATAATGAAAAAATATAAAAAATTACAAAAAGAGAATAATAATAACACCGAGATTCGATCCGACGCTGTTTGAATTCCAAAACAAAACTATAAGAAAACTGGACAACTTCCCAACTGAGCTATCGTAACTCGTGACGTTGACGGCGAAATTTGAATTCATATTCTTTTAAAATTTAATGTCATTGTATTGTTTTGCTAAAAACACTGACAAAACAACATTTTCTATAAATAAAACCTAGCTAGATCGATTTTTTGGCCTCGAAACCTCTAGTATGCCAAGTTTTATCAAAATCGTTGGTGCCGTTTCAGAGATCCTGAAAATTATATATATATATATATAATATATATACTAGCAATCTGCCCTCGCTTCGCTTCGGATTCAGTCGCCTTACGAGCGTAGTTCCCGTTCCCGGGGAATACCGGGATAAAATATAGCCTATGTTACTCCCTGATATTATAGCTTTCCAATGGTGAAAAAATTTTTAAAATCGGTCCAGTACTTTTTGAGTTTATTCCTTACATACAAAAATACAAATCTTTCCTCTTTATAATATTATAGTGTAGATGTAGATATAGGTTTATACATATATATAAAGGTTTATACATATTATATATATAGGTTAGTATAGGTAGACGTATCTCCGATTCACGGCTATGTCCCAAGGGAAGATACCCAGTCCCTTGAAAGGCTTACATGGGGATATGGATCCAACACGCAGAGGCCTTTGGAGAAATTTAATGTTAAAATGGGATGGGACGTCTACCGATGACACTCCACGTCTACACATAACACACGTGGACTGCCAACGGTAGGTGTAAAACTATTGTGTGATGATGGTATCTAATAACTGTTTATGGGGTTGGAGGTTTGATGGACTGGCTAAACTAAAAACTATTGATTGAAAAATTGTCATCTGTCGTACTTATTTATATTATTATTAGAATTGCTTTTTTTTTTTGAATGCAGTAATCTCACAAACTATCCGTAAGATTTGAAAAAAATCTTTTTTTTTTGTGGGTGGGCTGCGGTCGGCGCGCCTCCGCACCACTCCGTCCGGGGCGACAGAGGGGCTTAAGCACGCAACTCCCACAACCCACCCGAAAACCACCTCGCCTTCGTCGTTGGGCCGACCACCGGAGCAGGTTTACTTGTCGTCAGTGGTCGGCCCGACGGAAAAAAAAATCCTTATTGTTAAATAATTTGTTTAATCATACATTCTAATTAATGTTATTAATGTGAATATGATATTGTTTTTTAGTTTGTTACGTTTTTATGCCGTAATCACTACACATATCTGAAAATTTGGTCACCAATTGAACATTTCATTAGGTACTATAGTATGAGGATGAACCAGCTGGAATTTGTCTGAATTTAAAATTCGTTCCCCAATGTAAAGCTATATTGTCAACGAATATAAACTATATTTTTTCCGTACCACGGGAACTACATACCACAGGTGAAACGGCGGGAATTTGCTAGTAATTACCACAGGTGAAACGGCGGGAATTTGCTAGTAATTTAATAAAGGCTATTTATACCGACTGAGAATTTAAACTAGATGTACATTAAATTTGTATATTATAATAACATTAAATAGATTAATAATTAATGAATTTAATCAGCAACTATTGTCAAAAGTTGACAATTTTTACGGCCTTATTACTAAATTGCTGTTTAAACATTTATTATCATGGTCAGCAGCCACTCCGGCCAAAATATCTTACTTTAAATTTTATTAAGGATTAAAACTAAATCACATCATATTTATGACATCCGGTATGATGCTATACGAAATTATTATTAAAATGTTTTTTTTTATACACAAATTAATAAATTGAAATCGTACTGTTCAAAGACCATGTGTAAGTAAATAGATAAAAAACTTGCTAGGTTAATGCATATAAAAAAGGTACATGCTGTATATGTCTTTCTTCATGTATACGAAGATAATAAGACACATGAATAGGCTTTTGTACAAAAAAAATGTTATTTAGCAGTTTTAAATTACCTAAAACTAGCGCTCGTCCAATGTTCGATATTTGATCGAAATTTATGAAATTTTTTTCCACCAAAAACGCAAATGAAAATGGAAGCCAAGTTCAATATTATGATAATTATAGTGTGGTTGTCGACTCTATCGATAAAAGACTTGAATTTATGTACGAGATGAACGTCTTAAACAAATTTAAAATACAATTTCTTGTTATTTTGTTGCTACAAAAATGACTTTTTAATTTCTAATTCTTTACACAGAGCAAATAACTAGCAAATAAGTGAAATTCTTTACATAAAACAAATAACTTCTAAACTATTAAACCTGAATATTGGACTTGCCTAGTGGACTCCGTCCCATTACCTCGGCTAGGATGGGATTAGGCGCAGGTACTCGCGCTTGCGTCATTTTTAACTCGCTGACAGGGTACCATGTCACAGAGGAAGATTTTCTCTCAAACGCGCTCCACCGTCTCTTTCCGAGACAACTGCTTTACAAAAGGCGGCTAACGCGTCTCCGTTCCCGATTCTGTCGACCACCGCTCTAGCGGCAGCCGGCAGAGTCAGATCAGTACCGTAGGTTGTAACCAGTTCCCAGAGCTCTGCCTAGGGCTCGCAGACCTCATACGTGTGCTGCGCTGTCTCCTCGCTGTAACTGTAACCGCACCGGTGGTAGGATGGACTCGTCATCCTCCCTGCAAACGGTAGGTAGTAGGTAAGGTACTTCGCGAAGCAATCATGCCCAACAAAACTTGTATCAGGCAGAGGGCTCCGTGCGCTGCTTCATGCACTCTGTCAGTTCAACACGGAGAGCTTCAACGATTCGAACATAGAAACCAGGCCGCTCCAACTAGGCCACTCAACGGGCGATGACGTCTCGGCAGGTGTCTTCGCTTCAAGCGACCTCTTAGGGGGACGGATTATCCAAAACGTAAACATATTTTAATATATATATGACATAGCAGGTAGCGCTGTGTTGTTTTTAAAAGCAATGACGTCAGCATGGCTAACGTCATCTACCTCACTACAATGTTGATAGTGTTGATGGTAAACGTAATTGAAACAATAAAGTTGAAACAGTACTCGTGTTATTGAATTCTAGTTTAAAACTAAGTGATGTTTAGAGCTCCGCACTGTTCGGCTGCTAGCGATCGAATGAATGTCGTACCTTTTTTTTTTGTGTGTATTTAGCTGTTGGTCGCAGATGACCTTGACAGCTTAACGCGGGCAATGGGCGACCGGAAGGCTCTCAACCCGGAGTGAATGAATGTCGTACCAGCAAATGGTCGTATTTATAGTAAGGCCGAGAGCGGGGAACTCCCGATGACAATCTATAAAAACTGTTTTATGATAACATGTGTTGTACTATCTATCTTAAGTATGGGAACTAATTATTTTGAACTAAACCTAATTATTTTAACTGTAATTATAATTCAAGTTTATAAAATAATCAATCGTGCGCCGATATATATATATATATATATCCATCATCATCGCAGCCCCCATACGTCCCACTATTGGGCTCCACAATGGGAGAGAATTTGTCCTACTATACCATGCTGGTCAGACATGTTTGGTATAGGGTTTCATTTCGAGTTTTCCTTCTCTTGCACTGATCTTATGTGCATATTAATCCCTTAGTCGTCTTGACGACATTCACGGGCAAGATAGGGTGTGGTGAATTGTATTCTTACTCCGTCACCACACGGAAAATATACATTATCATATACATTACCCTACAAATATTTATCGTCGCTTTAAAAACTAGTTATTTATTAAGCGTGCCCGTTTGATAAATAGTAGTTCTAGAGTAAAACAATTAGTGAAATTAAGCGTGAAAGAACGTTGTTTTTAAGCCTATTAATATTAGTCGCCGTCGGACTAAATAAGGCAATATTGTGGCCGGCTGAAACAATAGCTCTCTGTCAGTAAGACGGAGACAAATAGACTCCTGAAGGGGAAATAACTTTGATCTGGGGTACCGAGCTTTCGTAATAAATTCTTTTTTAAAACATCGGTGCCTAGTAATTCTTCTCACATATGTCTTTTGCCCTTCGATAATAATTTACTGTATTCTGTTTAATTGGATTGTTAGTTTATTTTCGCAAATTATTTGAGATTTTAATTTATACTTACAATCTAGTGGCATCCATGGTATAGAGTTAAATTTCAGGTCACGGTTTCGAAGCTTAGCACGATCTATAAATATTGCTAGCTTCTTTTTCTGTTTTATTCTTTTCAACTCATTGTTAATGGTAGGATCACGCTGTTGATAGTTGTCTGTCTACAGCCGCGGGTCGGTCCGTCCAGGGTGGTACCACACTTTCGCAGAAAATCGACGTCGGAGTAGTAGCATTTTGTTACTGCGCTTCGTTCGGTGAGCGAAAGAGCCGGAGAACCCCGACTTTCTGAGGGTGTTTGCGTGTGATGGGTTTTGATGATGCCTTTAGTATTACTGAACCTCCTTGCACGTATTTACACTTCCTTTACTTTCGTCATGGTAGACAGCGGCCTAGCAAATGTCCATGAGCGGCAGCGTCTCTCACCATCAGGTGTGCCGTTTATTCGTTTGCCACCCTAAACAATAAAAAAAAATCATATATATTCCACTACTGGGCAGGGGTCTCTTCCAGTTCTATTATTAGCCTGCTACAACGATGGCCATAAGGGTCACCATAGGTTTTTATTTCGAGTTTACTATCTCATATAATGATTTTATCTGTTTGCAAGTCTGAATCGTTTTTTGCGATAAGCATGGGAAAGAAAGGGCTTGGTTGTTGAAGAGCCGATCATTCTCTGCTTACCCAATCACCATACGCACAGTTTCTGGATTATAATCAAGAAATTATCTTATTTCTTGCTAAACATGGCGATAATGGCATTATTGCCCTATAGGCCGATGTCTATATGGGCTTTAATGGATGGTTGCAAGTCACCATAAGGGCAGTTAGACTTCTTATATACACAGCAAGTAATACTTGTCTTGTATGTCAGATCCTATTATTATTAAACCTATTACAACTATTCTTCTCTTCTTTGTATAAGCAAATTGTATTATGAATTAAGTTTGATCAGAATAAGCTTTTGTGTTCTTAATGAAATTCAGTTATTGGCTTCGACTTATTCTATTTATATCAGTATTAATATATAATTTTTGATTTGTGAATATTGGTAAGTACGAATGGAATTGCAGTTCATATTTCAACTACCTATAATTATAATATTAGCATTTCTTTTAAAATAAACTTTGAAGCATTTTAATATGGATAAATATTTTTACGTATTGAAGTATTGGCAAGCATAATGTGAATAAAAGGAATAAATTGTTTAGTCAGTAGGTCATCTAATTAGAAAATGTAATTTTTACAGGATTAAAGAATAGAAAACGGCTGAACTGACTTGATAGAAATTTTACAAGCGCAGGATTATCCTGAATACTTGAGTAATAGATTTCAACAACACGTTTCGTTAGCGTGTTCAAATTTTAAATTCAAATCATTTATTATGTAAAAACTCCGCCGGGGCACTTACATATTGTCATTTTTTTTACATTTTATCTTAAATTACCTACTACCGGATCGGAACGCGACCGCACTGAGAAGATCTGGCAAGAAACTCAACGGGATTTTCTTCATCTTCTTCTTCTATTCTTCTTTTATTTTTCATCGGCGTTCATCGGCGTCATCCTGTCATTTGTCCTAATTACGTGGTATCCACGTAATTTGTACTCTTACTCCTTATGATCTTTTTTTTTTCACGCTGTGGAAATGCATTTACAATTTTGTGCAGGTACTTACCGAAGACCCCATGTAAATGTAAGGCTGCCGTGCTTTCTCCTAAGCCAACGATTGAGATGCGGCGCAACCGCCTCCACAGTCCCCCGCTCTGCTACGGGGCACTCTAGATCTTCTCTCCACCGCCGGATTACTTCCCTTCGGGTCACTTCCTGGGCATTCCTTACGATTCTACGCCATCTGACTATCAATTATATTTACGCTGTGTCTATCCATGTCATGCTTCACGCAGTCTAACCTTGAAAATTTAAAAAATTGATCGTCTCTTACTACTAAAGCTTTCAACGTTCATATTTAAAAACAATATTTCTTTCATCCTATCTCATCACGTCCGTGCCACATCAAGTGTTCACTCTTTTATTTTTCCATCACTGGTGCAACTTTAAAACTTTTTACTAATACGATCATAACTTATTTCATTTATTCTCATCACATCACACTTTTATCTCAACATTTGCAGCTCGGCTAAATACATTTGTCTCTTGTAAAATTTGCTAAATCTAAAATAATAGTAGGTAATATAATCACTTTCAAGGTTATGAATAAGAAGATTGATGGTTCTCCACAATACGAGGGATATTGGCCTATCGTACTACGCTGGTCAGACGTGTTGGTATAGGATTTTATTTTAAGTTTTCTTTTCTTGCACAAGAGAGAGGGCGATGAATTGTATTCTTATTTCGTCACCATACGGAACTCTTCTTTATAATCTTACTAATCAATATATTATATATTATTGTTTATTATTATTTCTTATTTCTTACTCCGTGTGGTGACGGAGTAAGAATACAATTCACCACTTCCTATCTTGCCCGTGGATGTCGTAAAAGAGACTAAGGGATATAATATTCACATAAGATCTGTGCAAGAGAAGAAAAACTCGAAATAAAACCTTATAGCAACATGTCTGACCAGCATGGTATAGTAGGTCAAATTCCCTTCCATTGTGGAGGAGGCCCGAGCCCAACAGTGGGACGTATGTGGGCTGCGATGATGATGATATGTTTACTCTAAGAAAGGTTTTTAGATTATATGGCTTTAAAGTTTATGTTAGTTCGAATATGTGCATCAAAGTATTCTTATCGTTATTGAGAGTAATTTGTACGGTATTATTGGGATGCACCTCTATCGAACGATAGGGTTATTGTTCTATAGGGGTATTGTTCCAAATATATATAAATTGGTCTCGATAGCGTTATGAATACTTTAATGCTATAGCGATAAGCCCAGTGATAGTTTTATATTTGATAGGCCATAGTAATAATTTAAAATATTGGGTTGTGTCATCGCTTAGTAAAATTCTAACTGAAAAGTTAGTGCAAAGCAAGAATAATTTGTAAACATTTTTTTTGATGATCTATCCATCAATGTGATGTCAGGTTAAGAAAACGATTCACTACTCCCTTCCTTCCTGTGGATGATCGGCAAAGGCGACTAAGAGCCGAACATAAATAATAATACATTAAATTTAATTAAATGAAAATTATTTTTACGTATTTCATTGATTGTGTTTAATTTTTAATTGCTCGAAGTTTCGAATATTTTTCAGCGTTCATGGTCACGGCAGCAAAATTTATATTAACCCGCCCGATAACGTGGTATAAATTATCACTTTCACTCTTATTGTGAAGACTTGAGACTTGTAGTGGAATTTATATTAGTGGTAGTTATTTATTTGTTGGTACATATTACTATAGTTGAAGCGGTACAGCCTTTAGAGCGAGTCGCCAATTAGTTTTAGCAGTTAGCTAGTAATTGTACAATTATCTAGAAGTAATGATTTCTGGTCCCTAAATGTGGACCTTATAATTAAGCTTTAAGTCGCTGAGCATGCTATGGAGCGGGCTATGCTCGGGATTTCTATGTGAGATAGAATGCGAAATATGGAAATCCGTAGGAGAACGAATATATTCGAGTACGAAGAATTAGCATGCTGAAGTGGCAATGGGCAGGACACATTGCTCGACGAACTGGCAACTGCTGGGGAAGAAAGGTTCTTGAGTGGCGACCACGTATCGGACGACCACGTATTGGACGAAGCAGTGTAGGACGCCCCTCGACTAGATGAACCGACAACCTGGTGAAAGTGCGAAAAACGATATAGGACCGCACCTTGTGACGAAATATGAAGGAGGCCTGTTGGACGTAGTGGACGGCGATAGGCTGAATAAATGATCTCTGATGTTTACGCGAGTATTACACATTGCAAATAAACTGTTTTTACGGATTTTATCGCGTTTGTATTTTATTACATTTTGAATACATTTTTAGCGTATATGGAGTCTCACATCCAACATCTTAGTCCGCCCATGACCATGAACGCTATAAAATGTTCGACACGTCGGGCAATCAAAAATCAAATACAAACGGGATTAAATACATAATAATAGTTTTATTATACAGTAGTAGGTGACAGCTATACAAATCTTAAAGAAAATTTGGTTACTTACGAATCTTTTCATGTAATAATAGTCATTATGTTTCTGGTATCTAACGACGTATAAACTTATTGGTAGGATTAAAGTTTTGGAACAAGTAACTCTTGCTTAAATCAGATGGGGTTTTGCGTCTTAATTTGATAACGGAACAGAGTTTTAACTACGTTCAAACTTTACTATTCACGTAACAGTGATTATGCAAATTTATTTCAACAAAATAGCAGTCGAAAACAGACGAAATATTTAATAAAATATTTCGTAAAATAAAATATTATAAACATTCTGAATTTGTGAATTATGAGTAATCATGGTGTCGTTGCGTTTCCGTGTGGTGACAGAGTAAGTATACAATTCCCCATCTCTCTCTTGCCCGTGGGTGTCGTAACTACTAAAATTTATAATTTGCATATAACATCTATGCAAGAGAAGGAAAACTCGCAACAAACGCTGTGCCAACCCGACTGACCAGCGTATGATACTAGGTCAATTTCCATCCCATAGTGAAGAAGGCCCGAGCTGAGCGGTGGGAGGTATATGGGGTGAGATGATAATGTTTTATTATGTTAAGAAAAAAATTTAACTGTCATATTATCCAGGTTAGGTAATAAATACTGTGTGACTACTACAGTACTACGGTACTGTCTTTTCACTGGCCTAATTTGCAAAAAGATTGAGATGAGTTTGCAATAGATGTCAAGTCCCATGTGTGGGAATCATCTTTCCCTCATAAAGTAGTTTAGATTGCTATTATTATAATAAATCATGAAGTACTTTTAGAAGTCAAAAGGGACGGTTCTAAGCTTAAGTAACATGCATATCCGTAAATTTTGACTATTTTCTCTCAACGTCACAATTATTTTACATAACTCCTTCAAATTCAGACGGAAATTGATCAACTAGGTCGTGCTACTAGCAGGGTTTGGTTGATGGCATTTTAGTTCGAGTTCTTCTTTTGTAATAATATATTTATGTATCCTGAGTAAGGATAAATTAATTTTGATGTAAAACATCTATAGGCAGGGTGAACCTGATCATTGGTGTGTTGGGACACGAAAACATTATCCATACTTTTGTACTCGAAACTTTGTATTCGTTACTTTTACTCAATGAATACTTTTTTGACAGGTATCGTATCGAATAAACTGTAGAAATTATACATTTTAAATTGACTTTACAATTCATCATTCACAGACGTTCATTTCCTATAAAAAGCTCCTCACGGTATAGGTTCTATGAAAAGTACTCAGTACTATATTTTGAAGTCTCGAGGGGAGGGTATTGCTTCGTCTGATCAGGCGATTAACGTAGAAAAGTCGGTCACTATTGCCTGCCAACGCGATAACGGGCGATAACAGATAAGATAAGATTAACTGATAACAAAAAAGAGAAAAGAAAAGAAAAAAATTGCAATATACACACACAAACTGCGTTGCTTACTTATACTATCTTGCTTTACGTTCGGTCAATTGAATCTTAATCTCATTCTAAATAATAACAATTTCTATGAGATAAAACTAAGATGATGACTTTTACGACATCTACGCGAAACAATAGGTAGGTTAGTTAGGTTCCTTTAGACCACGCAAACGGAAATAGGGGCTCCGTCGACTTGTTCCGTGGCGTCTTCTAGCGTCTATAAGTCGATTTTTATTTATTACAGAAAGCATTATTTTTATACATTTCCTAACACGATATTGGCATTATATACAATTCCTAGGAATTGTACTCATTTCCTAGGACATTTATGTATTAAATAGTTTTTGAAACAATATTTTATACATTTCCTAAATAGCTTCGGAATCGTATAAATTTCCTAGGATTTGTATACAATTCCTAGATTTCATACGTTTCCGGTAACACATATATAATTGTAAAAAATAATTTCGATGTTTCACATCTGCCAGGCGTCCTGACCGACAGTTCTTAATTCTTTTTATATTTTATTCCTTATGATATTTATGTGAAAATATGGTTTAACCAGCTTCGGTCTACGTCTGCGCCTGCAGGTACTTCTTTTTCGAAATATATAGGGATACATCTCAAATTATTTTTCTATTCCTGGCGATGTGGACAAAGGAACTTTTTTATTGTTGTCGAAGTTAATCGGATTATTTTTCTGAATCATAAACTAGATGTATCAAAAATGTCACTACAATTGCTTGATAACTAATCAATGCGTGAAAACATAATAAAAAAAACTTATTTTCGTAATATAATTATAATATTAACTTTGCAGATGGCAGAGTGGTTGCTGTTCTGAAGTCTTGTGAGAGTATCATGGATTCGACGCTCGCGTGGATAAACTTAACGAATATTTGTATGGATTGAAAAAATTTATTACCCTATTCTCGTTACGAACCTGAAACATTTATTATTCTGAGTCTGAATGTAATTTATATCCCCTGATTGTTGTACGAAGTCTCCTTTGATTAAAAAATAAATAAAAAATAGTTAATATTAGTTCTGTACTTAAAAGAAACTTGTCAAATTACGCCAAGTTAAAGTAATATCCCTTAAATTCCAGTAGTTATATATATATATATATTGATACATAAAAGACGGATATCGATACATTTCAACAAAAAGAACAACGACTGAAACAATATAAATACCGCCACTGAACTTATTTGACATCAAACAAAAAAGACTGACACAAAAAATCTTTTAATCTTACAATGCGGGTGCTTCGAATGTTGACTTTATTGGATGACACTCCAACTCTCTTGTTTACAAGAACATACTATATAGATAGACTATTATTTGCTATGAAATATTTTTTGTATGGTGAGAGCATAGGAATATCATTCACCCTCCCCTATCTTCTCCGTGGGTGTTGTGAAAGACGACTAAAGGACATAACACGTATATTATCGATGTAACAGAAGGCAAACTCGAAATAAAACCCTATACCCGTGTGACCAGCGTGCTATAGGTTCATTTCACTCATTTTGAGGAGGAGGCTCAAGCCCAGCAGTGGGACGTATATGAACCGAAATGATGAATAGTGATGAGATATTTTGTACCAATATCGATTAACACGATGGCAATATGCCAACCATTGATCAGCCTATCAGTGTTCACGATTGGGCATAGGATATAAGTAGAAATTTCGTGTTGCCTTAGCCAATATCTAAAACTTTTCCAAACAATTCTGCTCATTCTTCTGGTGATCCCATGACTGGATTGCCGGCCTTTTCTCCTATATGTAAGAAATATTGACATATTTTTAATCTGCTACTGATCTATGTGGCTACCAATGCTACCAACCCTTACATTGCTCGTGGATACCGTAAAAGAAAACTAAGAGTTCTTCATGGACCTGGGCCAACTCCATCTGATGCCGTTAACAATTTAAATTTGAATTTGAATTCACAAGAAGGGTTGACATCAGGCAGGCGGTCAGTCATAAAACTATTGTCGATAGCTTTTACAATATGTACTATGAAAGAAGAGTGCATATTGTGTCGACTCTAAGTAATTGGGATAAGAGGAGTGTGATGATGATGATTCTTAATGTGCCATTGTAGTATGGTGTATCCCAGTTAAGACGAAGTTATTTATAAATATCTTCTAATCATCTAATTCAAATGAGATGAAAGTAACATAATGAAAAATGTTTTAAGTATGAATGTTGAAGGTTTTTTGGTAACGCAAGATAGAGGAAAAGGTGAATAAATTACGTGAAGCTTGAACGGATCTATCCAGGGATCGAACGCAAAGATGACATCTGATAGATTTTTTTTGAAAGAGATCCTTCATTTATATACATTCAAAAACTTCCATCTATTATTTCATATCAATATGATTTAAATATATTTTCATTGATCTTGTAAAGGCATATTTTGCAGGCTAGGCTAACCTCTCTCAGTTCGGTCGCCAGGACTGACAGTAGAGTGGTACGAGTCCTCAAAACTCGTCCTTAAAATATAGCAGAATTCGACTAAGGAAAAAAGTAGTACATATCGAGCAATTAAAATTTGAGTCGGCATATAGCGTATTCTTGTTTTTAACGCAAATATATTTCAAAAGATGAATACGATGACGAGTCTAGCCTACAGCGCAAAGGAGAAAGCTGATCCAATGGGTTAATTCTTTATCTGTAACTCAGATTCACATGCGGCGCTGCCACATCAACTACTATCCCACAATGTGAAAGCTCTCTTGCTGAAATCCGCATCAAGCAGCGAGTGATCAAGCGGGAGCTGCAGCTTTTGGACTTTAATAAGTCGAGCGGGCTGATGACATCCCTGTAGTGGTTCTAAATATTTGCGGCCCTGAGTTGATCGACGAGCGGTATACCGAGTATCAGTATGTCCCTCGGGGTATTTTACAGGAAAGAAGGGTTCAACTTATGTCTGAAGTCGAGCATGCTCTAAGGCGGGCATCGAAATGGGGTTAATGGAACTTTGTCCAGTTCCATCCCATAAAGACACAGGTTTGCGAGTTCACTGCAATGAAGGACCCGTTTGTGATTGCCTCTCAGTTCCAAGGAGTAACTCTCTGAATTTTCGAGAGTATTGGGATCCACGGCATCGATATATCGAATAAATTCAGTTTAAGGGTCATTTGATACCAAATTAGCAAGCACAAAGCTAGGCATACTGAACAGAGCTAGGTACTTCATACTGGGACAGCGTCTTATTCTAAACAAAGCATAAGTTCGTCCTCATGCAGATTACTGCTCATATCTCTGGACAGGTGCGCCTAAATATCAATTAGATCCAGTTTATTTTTCACAAATTCGTGGTGTTCAAATCATCGGTAATCCCAATTTCACAAAGAGAATGAAGTCGCTTGAGCGACGGGGAGACTTTGTATCACTCTATGTACTCGACCAGCTCTTTCACGAGAAGTGCTCTGAGGAAATGTTTGACTACCGTCATCGTTTTATCACCGTACCATACGACACCGTTCATCATTTTGATCTTCAACGGTAGGTTATTAGCAGCCATTTCTGCCACTTACATGCATTTGAAATACCTGTTGCTGTGTTTCGCGAGCACTATGACATATCTTTCTTGAACTAGGTTTATGAAGAGCACATTCTTCACGGTAGGTAGCAGCCTATCTGTGCCTCTGGTATGGGAAAGGTCCATGACTGACAGTATCACTTAACATCAAGTGCTACTTGGTTGTCTGCCAAATAAAAAAAATAAGGATCATTTTAAAATACTGAAAAATACAATTATAGTTAAGCGACAATTTAAGTGGTTAGAATCACAAAGTATTATATTTTAACTAAATTCTAAAAATAGGAACTAGTAGGCTTTATTGGTAGGCCTGCACGTGTCTTCGGTGGCCCTGCATTCGGCGCGGCGGGCGTCAGCCGCGCGACTTGGGCCCGTAGGTCAGCCATTTCTTTGGCCAACCTGCGGTTCTCCTTTTTCACCGCCGCCAGCTCCGTCTCCAGCTTCTTATTGTGCTCCTGCAGACCTGATACCTCGCCACTGAGGCGGGCATTTTCAGCCGCAGTGTGGCTAACCGCGCGATGGCGACCGACGTCCCAGGATGTCGAGAGGTGAGGGTACCTGAAAGGGTATTCCGTCGGGCCGACCACTGACGACAAGTCACATCTGCTCCGGTGGTCGGCCCAACAACGAGGTGACGTGGGTACGGGTGGGTTATGGGCCCGCGCGCCGTCCTTTCATCGCCCCGGACGGACTGGACCGCGCGTGCGCTTACCATAGCCCACCCATAAAAAAAAAAAAAAAAAAAAAAAAAAAAAAAAAAAAAAAAAAAAAGGCCTGCACGTGTCTAAGATAAAAGAGCGCTGAAAACATAGTATTGGAAATAATTCAAGTATTATGAAAGAGTACAGTAGCAAAATGAAGGTGGATTATTTTTGGACGTGATCAAATCATCACAAGAACGGTGAAAACTGTTGAGCGTCTTTGGATGCAAGCGGCACAATACCACACTTTGTGGCGAAACTTGAAAGAAGCTTTTGTTCAGCAGTGGACGGTGATATGTGGCACAGCACCGCACTTTGTGACGAAACCTAGGAGAGTCTTATGTCTAGCAGTAGGCAGTGACATGCTGAATGATGATGATGATCTGTAAATAAATATTAATTCCTCAACAAACACATTTTCCTGATAATTTTTACAAAAGAAAATCTCGCAATGAGGTACGATAGATTTGTTAAGTCTATCCTAATTTGATTTTGACGTTGTAATGATCCATATATTATTTCATATTAATGTCTGTTATAAATATTGGTCCATTAGTCTAAAAGTTACATTTTTTTTTATAGAAACCAAACAATAAGTGATATAATGAAATGTAAATGGAGATATTGTTTTGTACTTAAGAAGTATTACATTATTTAGATGTTTTTTGAGTTAGATATAATCTTCAATATAAAGAAAATTTGTCATAGTGTCTTATTAATCGCAGGTCAAATAAGGGTTAAAAAGTCTTATGACTGGAATATTGCAGTGAATTTTCTGTTTATGATAAAATAAAAACGTCGCTTTAAAAGTTAATACAAATCGTACTAGTTTCTTGATTTGTTAGTGCAATAAAACTATACACTTAATGGACATAAATACAATTTTGCATTTTTCTGTCCGTCCCTAGACGTCTACAACTGGTCATAGGCCACGAGAGTGCTACTCGGAATGGTCCTGAGTCACTTACATCCAATGGTTCCCTGCGACTTTCAAGATGTCATCAGTACATATAGAAAGGGGTCGTCGTAGGGGGTCATATTTTGCATATTTATAAATTAATATCCATTATAATTTGTCTTATCTTCTAGCCAGCATAGTAGTCGAACTTTCCTTATTTGAAGATGGGCCTGTGCCTAACAGCGGAACGTATATAGGCTGAAATGAAGAAGATCTAAATGACATTTAATATTCAATAGCTTTATTAGAATAACCTAACCGCTGCATCACATTGGTATATTGGATTATAACGCTCTTTTTCATCTTCCTTCCATAGAAGTATGATGGTGGTAGCTGGACAAGGGAAAAGTAAAGTATTAGGTAAAGCTTAAGATAACAACTAGTGACAAGCGTTAATTCCTTACTACTGAAGTCACAGGCTGATTTGCAATAATAATGATATGGATTTTATGGTGTTTGTATTTGATTTTTAAATTACCGATGGTTTTAATAATTTACACCGTTCATGGTCACCGAAGAACTAGATCATAGACAGTTAGTTATTTTTTCTTCTTAGTCCATTCACATTCCATATCCATAAATAAACACTAAGAAATTTTCTTCATAGTGTGGTAGTAGTAGCACTGATGTTATTTACTTATATTAATTGATGATCGATTTTTGCAATACTGATATTATATTGCAGTACTGGGAAAAGAAGGGGTAGTGAAAATGTTATTATTACTCTGTCACTGTACGCAAAACTTCATTCATCATTCATTAATGTGGGTAATGAACAGTTCATCATCATCATGTCAGCTCATGTACTTCCCACTGTTGGGCTTGAGCCAAAATAGGAGGGAAATTGACCTTACCTTATACCATACCGTTAAGACATGTTGATATAGGGTTTTATTTTGATTTTTCCTTCTCTTGCAAAGATCTTATATGCCTATTGTATCATTTAGTCGTCTTTCACGCCATCCACGGAGCAAGTCAGGGAGTGGAGATTTGTATTCTTACTCCGTCACCACACGGAAAAATGAATAATTAGTATTAAATAAATTTATCTATCCGTGTAGTGACAGCATAGGAATACAATTCACCACTCCCTATCCTGCCCGTGGAGTAAAAGACGAATAAAAATAACAAACATGGTTGTCTGTAAAGTCGGTTTACGGACGATAGTTTAACGTGACAACGTCATAACAAAACATAGATGAAATGACTGCATACTTTTATGAATTAAATTGAATCAGCGTAATGGGATAATGAGCTTAACGGGACAAGGAGCGTACGGGACAAAGAGCGCAACGGGACATTTTTTCGTACATGCAGCCAGCGTTCATTGATTCATTGATTTATTAGACGTCACGTCAAAAAAAATGCATATTGTGCAAGAGAAGCAAAACTCGAAGTAAACCTGTTGGTAATAAGGTTTTATTTTGAGTTTTTATTCTTTTGGCCGGTTGGTCTGACCGATGTGGTGTAATAGGTTAATTGCCCTCCAATCATGGCAAAGACTCAAACTCAGCAGTGGGGCTTATAGAAGCTGAGATGATGATGATAATTAAGTAAATTTTGTTGCTGAATAATAATATATGTACTTGTGCATTCTTTTCATTATTATTAGTTTATTTATGTGTCACTCTTGACCATAAAACTCTTTCTGGGCGATTCTTGAGCATGCACATCTTTTAGAACGATAGGTAAATATGTATGATTACTGCACTGGACTGGCAGTTTCACTATAAAATAAAATATAAGTTATTATGAAATTTAATTTGGCAAAGTTAAAGTGATTTACGATTTGATAATAAAAATGTTCCTTCATTCATTATGAACCTATTAACTTCTTAATAAAAAGTTTGTAATATGAACAATATTTTTGTTAATTAAGCAATTTTATGACGGAGGTATCAAAGGTAAATGTTATCAATTCAGCCAACTAAGCAGAAACTCTATTACCGCTGGGATCGATGTGCTATCACTACATCTTGGTCAGTTAGTTGCAAAATCTAGTACCAACTTAATTGAGTTTATGCAACCGGATTAATTGATATGAAAGTTAATAACGTTGGTTCGTACTAGAAATGTTATTATAATTTTATAGACGGTTATAAAATTTAGGCCGTAGTTTCGCCTCGAATATCAGCCGAAACCGAAACTAAGCGGAAACCCATTTTTTGGTCAAAACTAGGCCGAAATCGAAATTTCGGTCGGATCCTACAAATTTTTATTTATGCTCAAACAATTAATTTGAAAATACGAAAAAAAAAGAATTTTTCTTCATAATTTAAATTTTCATTTCTGTCCGCAGTTCTCATGACTGCGTTGTGTTTTTTTTTTCTATCAAAACTGGACACTATAATAATTTTATTGTGTTAGTTTTATTGTGTTAATTTTGGCCGTAGTTTCGCCTCGAATATCAGCCGAAACCGAAACTAAGCGGAAACCCATTTTTTGGTCGAAACTAGACCGAAATCGAAATTTCGGTCGGACACTACAAATTTTAATTTATGCTAAAACAATTAATTTGAAAATACGACAGAAAAAACAATTTTTCTTCATAATTTAAATTTTCATTTCTGTCCGCAGTTCTCATGACTGCGTTGTGTTTTTTTTTCTATCAAAACTGGACACTATAATAATTTTATTGTGTTAGAACGGAGACACTTGCAGAAATAGTTAAAAGTATCAATGTGGTGATGGATTAAGAATACAATTCACCACTCCCTATCTTGCCCATGGGTGTCGTAAAATTTGACTAAGGGATATAGTACGCATATAACATCTATGCAAGAGAAGGGAAACTCGAAACAAAACCCTATACCGACCTGTCTGAACAGCATGGTATAGTAAAGACAATTTCGCTCCTATTGCGGCGGAGGCTCGAGCCCAGTAGTGGGACGTATATTTGCCGAAATGATGATGAAATTATTGGCACTCATTTCCATTGCAAAGATGCCATAGTTATTTCGAATCATTGTTCTTCTGTCCTTATCTCAAATTATACAGGATCGGCACGGCACGCCATTTTTATGTAACGCAGGCGGAAGAGCAAGAAAACTGCATTGGGTGTAGCCTAAGGTTTATGAACGACCGGCTGACGTCAACTTTTCTCGTTACTGAAATTTTAGTCCACATACTATATCCCCGCAGTATTAAATGTAATAAGACCGGCCAATACAGAGATTTTAACTTTTAAGATCATCATCATCATTTCGGCTCATATACGACCCATTGCTGGGCTTAAGCCTCTTCCATAATAGGAGGGAAGTTGACCTTACTATACCATGCTGGTCAGACAAGTTGGCATAGGGTTTTGTTTAGAGTTTGCTTTCTCCTGCATAGATGTCATATGCGTATTATATCCCTTAGTAGTCTGTTACGAGACTAACGGATAAGATAAGGAGTGGTGAATTGTATTCTTACTCCTTCACCATATTTATACTTTTAACTAACTTTGAAGATACCCACGTAAAAGTGTAGTGTTGGTAAAATGCGCTGTCGCTGCCTTATGACACATTGCTTTGATATAGATTTATATAGTGTTTTTCTTCTTAGTGATGTTATATGCTGGCGTTTCTCGGTTGATTTTTACGATAATCTGCGAGGAAGCAACAAATAGTGAGAACTGTATTCGTAAAAACCACACAGATGGATGACGGATGAATATATGACGATGATTATATTAAAATTGAATTATAAAGTTATTATTAATTTTTAATTGCGTGTGGTGACGGAGTAAGAATGCAATGAATTGTATTCAAGAGCCGCGAAGGCAAGACAAAGAGAATTCAAGACATGAGAGGAGTTGGTGAATTCTCGTCGTAACAGGAATATCATATAAATGTAACATCTATGCAAAAGAAGAAAACTCGAATAAAACTCTATGCCAATACGTCAGGCGCCTGATTAGGGCGCTTAATTAGGGCGGTATAGTAAGTCAATTTCTTTTTCATTGAGGAGGATGTCCAAACCTTAATACCTAGTAGGACGTATATGGTGCAGTTTTTCAAAAGACAAAACGCTCTTAAGGAAATACAGACCCATCTCACTCTTGAGCCAAGTATACAAATTGTTCTCAAGAGTCGTTACGAACCGAGCCGCGTGCAAGCTCAACGACTTCCAGCCGCTTGAATAAACCGAATTCCGAAAAATTTATAGTACCATAGACCACATCCATACGCTACGCCAGATTATACAGAAGTTCGAGGAGTATAATCGGTCTTTGTGTCTAGCGTTTATGGACTATAAAAAAGCCTTTAATTCTGTCGAAACTTGGGTAGAGCTGCAGTCCCTTTAGCGGTGCCAAATTAACTATCGATACATCGAAGTGCTGAATTGTTTATATAGAAACGATGCTACGTTGGTCAGCATCAGTGATAATAGTACGAAACCGATTTAGTTGCAGAGAGATATGATATAGGGAGACGTCATCTCACCGAAACCGTTCTACCATTGCACTATAAGATGTCTGTAAGCTCTTAGACTGGACCGGACACGGCATCACTATCAACGGCGAATAAAGCATTTACCGTCGATTGGATGTTGTAGTTATGGCAGAATCCCTGGAGGACTCGCATTATGCTCAATGACTTCAGTAGGGTTTCTCAACTAGTGAGTCTACAAATGCTCATGGACACGACGAAGGTGTGTTTAATGTTCATGTTATTCCTGTACCGGTCCTAGTTGGGAAAGTGATTCTCGAAGTTGTCGATAACTGAGTTTACCTAGCACAAGCAGTCCAGTTAGGTAGATCCAATTTCGAGAAACAAGGCAGCCAATAGATCCAACGCGGCTGGATAGCGTTCGAGAAACTTAAGAGGATCTTTTCGTCCAATATTCCTCAAGGTCTGAAAACAAAGATGTGAAAAAATTTGTTCGTGTTACCAGCTAGGATATACGGAACTGAAACGTGATTTCCAATGTTGGCCTCATAAAAACGTTTTAAGTTGTTTAACGTTCTATAGAGAGATGCTCGATATTTCTCTACGTGATAAAATCCGGAGTATAGAAATCCGTAGAAGAATGGGTGTAACCAACACGTTGAAATGGCAATGGGCAGGTCATTTCGCTTGTCGAACCTATAACCGTTGGAGAAGAAAGGTTCTCGAGTAGCGATCACGAATCGGAGGACGCTGTGTAGGACAACCCTGCTAGGTGGTCTGACGACATCTTGAAAGTCGCAGGGAATCGTTAGATGCAAGTGGCATAGGTCCCGCAGTGGACGCCTATGGCGTCATGGATGGATGAATTATTTCCATCCATCTATCAGACCATAGACGTCCACGGAAATAGCATAAGAAAATTGTTTAAAATGGTGCAAGAAAATATTCTGTGAATACAACCGTATTTAATCGTATATTCAATTAGATACTTCGATAACAGTCGAATATTTTTGACAGCTTACCTTTTAAGATGATGACAAATATTAGCAAAAGACTAAGTATTTTAGAAAAAGCCAAATATATTTTAAGAAAATACGACGTAGTTCTAAGTGAGCCTTGATAAAAAATACAAAGGAAGCGTTTTACGGTTTTGAGGAATCGAAATGAATAATGACGTCTCGCCAAATGCTATGTGAAAATGATAAATTGCTTTATAATTTCGTCGGACTCTATCATTATGTAGATGGTGATAATGCAATGTTATTATTTGAATAAATTGAGGTCTATATGTTAACGAGCTATAATTGAAATACCTATTTTAGTATTTTGTTTTGGGTTTCCTGAACATGTTCTTATAAATACATAGTTTATCAGCCATATTTTAATATCATAGTTTTAAATTTTCATATAATAGGCAAAGAAGATTTTATAACTATCTAGCGAATAAAGTTCCGTGCAGCTAATATCACTATTTTCAGACAGGCCAGTAGATTTAAGTTTCTTCTTTTTTTTTCTTAACGTATACACTCTTTACTATTGGGTGCTAGCTTATTCCATAATATATTACTTAAAATATAAATTTATATATAAGACTGAATATTATAAGATATTTTTAGAAATTCATGATAATCTTATTAGTATAATAATGTTTGGTGAAATTTTTGAAAGCATAAAATGTAAAAGTAAAACAAAGCTAGAAATACAGAAATATTAATATCTATATTTTTGTGGCTGGAAACTAAACTCTAAACTAAAAATTAGCGCTGTAAATCTTATCAACTAGCTTGTGCTGAGCTGGGTACGTTAGCCAGTAAGACACACAGAATACTTTATAATTTGTAACATGTTGTTAATTTATTTAAGTTGCTTCTTTTACTACACGTCCAAATCATTTAATGTGTGCACCCACAAACCTTTACTAATTTTTTTTTACAACATTTTAATGCCACCAAGAAGCAAATTAAATGGTTTCTTTATTCTTATATCAATCCGCCTAATTAATGTCCTACATTAGATTAATTACCTCTTTGTGAAGAATGTGAAGGAATCGGAAGGAATGGGAAGGATCGTGGTCAACAGTGGAATGTATATAGGCCGAGAAAATAAGATAAGATAAGACTGTGACAAGAATGCAGCTGTTGACTGTAACAGCCGTATAGATTAAAAACGATGGCAATACATTCAAGGAATAGGCTTAAATAAAAATTAAAATATGTGCTTCACAGAATATTTTTTTTATTTGATAAGTCTTAATTAATTAGAATTAGGTTCTTCAATATTATTCTTCAAATCAAATCTAAGGATTTTTTTATTACCAATTTGACCGTAAGTAAATGGTATTCATCAGCATCCTCTCCATTCATAAACGTTTATATATATGTTAAATAGGTGGACTAAGACCTCGGTAGAAGGAAGATTGACCCACTATACCGTATTGGTCAACAATTTTTTTTTGTTGTGTTGTCGGCATTCAGGATTTAGTCGTGTTTTACTATCATTTACGGGAAAGGAACGTTGAAAATTGTATTGTTATTCCGCCACAACACGGACAAAATTTCATTTCCTGTATTTTATATTTCTAGGAAATCTACTTACTACTACTAACTACAAGATCTTCAAGTAACAACATTTTCTATTGAATTTCCATCAAAGCATTCCTTACTAGTGGATTCGAAGAAGGCACATCAAAAAATAATTAAACGCTTAATATCCACGGGGTTTTACGACCTTTTTTTGTATAATACTGCTCCCTGCTCTCCTCCAAATATTTCCGAAAATTCTTTTAAAACAAAAGGCATTAATGACAGCATTATAAATTAGAATATCTCTTTTATCTTAACCTATTACTAAGATATGGTTTATTTAATCGAACTATAATATTTTATATTCAAAGTCTTCGCAGTTAATAAAGTAAATGCATAGTGCAGATACGTCTTAAGGACTAGAATCCCACGCAAGGTAATAAGTTGCGCGATCAACAATATATTTTTCTGCGTCTATTAATTATGTAAAAGGAATACTCCAAGGAATTCTTAAATAATTCGCATGACTTGCGTGGCACAGTAGGTAAAATTTTTTTCATTATAGAGCAGGCACATATCCAGTATTAGGGCGTATATAAACTGAGATAGAAGAAGATGATCGTATTGTTAACTGCCGTATAAGTTAAGCTGCTTTTGCTCATATTTTCTTTTTGATAGCCTATGGTCTACACAACGCGCCGTCCATTGCATCCGGGGCGACGCAAGGGCGACGCGTGGTCCCATAACCCACCGTATTCCTACCCATTCACCATTGGGCTGATCACTAGTATCGAGTTCCTTGTCGTCTATGGCCAGCCCGGTGGAATACCCTTCTGGGGCGTTGCGCTCACTCAGTCAGCCTCTATGCCAGGTCAGCCTCTCTGTCCAGCCCACAATCACCCGTGGTCTCGGCTAGCGCGGCATCAGATGCAGGTAATGTTTTTGTTCATATAATAGTGAATTTACTTAGTTATAAGTTTATTGTTTCTTATGGGACATTTATGTAAATTTCGTTAAGTTTTACACGTAAAAAATATTTATGATTATATTCTCTTTACAGTTTAGCTTGTCCTCTAGTTTCTTCAGGAGGCTTATACTTCTTGTGCTTGTCTCATCCATTCAAACAGCTATTGTTTTTACCAAACGTTTTTATTAACATTTTATTCTATAAAATTCCTTTTTTATGTTACGGTAGAAGTATATAATTCTTAATCTTGAATGATAATGAATGTAAATATCCTTACTTTGTACTATTTCGAAGCTTTTCGTAAACAGACTCGAAATATTCTTCGAAAAGTAAAAAGGATTAAGGCTTAGCATTGCAAATTGAATTGAAATATTTTTAAAGGGAAGAGAGCGTAGTCTTTAATTAGAGATGTCAAGACATTTTTATGACACTGCAGTAATTAAAACCAGGATCTGCTCTAATATCACGTCTTTAGTTCGGCCGGTATTAAACTTTTACCTATATTTATAAAGAATGTAGGTATATCCTCAGTCGTGTGTTACCTATTTGACGGTAAATTTTCTTTAAAATAAAAAAATTCGCCGCCCCTTCTCTTGCCTGTCGGTATCGTAAAAGACGATTAAGGGATAAAAAATGTACATTACATCTATGCAAGAGATGGTAAACTTGAAATAAAATCCTATACCAACCCGTCTGACCAGCGTGGTATATAGTAAGTCAATTTCCCTTCCGTTGTAGAGGAGGCTCGAGCGCAGCAGTGGCACGTATGTGGGTTGCAATGATGACGATGATAAATTTAAGTAAGACCTAGTAATTTTGTAAGAATTACTTTTAGGAAATAACTAGCTTCCACTCACGGCGTTTCACTTGCGTGTTAGTTAGAGTTAGTTTAGAAGTTTGTTTAAAAAGTATGTAAAGGGTGTCATAAACGACTAAGTGACGTAATAAGCATATAACATCAATGTAAGACAAGGAAAAACTCAAAATAAAACCTTAAACTAACTCGTCTGATTAGTTAGTATAGTAGTACAATTTCTCTTTTATGGTGGAGTAGGCTCGAGCCCAATAGTGGGACGTCCCACATATATGTATATGAGCCGAAATGATGGTGATAATGAACCTAAAATCCAAAAGACTAATTAGTGCTATACATGCATACTCAATAGTTGAAATTTTCTATATTTTTTTTTTGTAGTGGGTTACGGTCAATGCACCTACCACGCGGCTCCGTCCGGGGCGACAGAGGGGCGGCGGGCGGCCCCGTAGCCCACCCATATAGCACGTCACCTTCGTCGTTGGGCCGACCATCGGGGCAGAGTTTCTTGACTTCAGTGGTCGACCCGACGGAATAGCCCGAGGGAGTACCCTCTCCCATCGACGTCCCCTACCGGGACGCAGATCGCCGACGCGAAACTAACCTCTCCGCGGGTGCCGGACTAAACCTCGGTCCGATTTGCCATATTAATGATTTTCTTCCCTTTCCCACGGAAATTTCTTTAATTCTCTTCCCCTAAGGCTTTGGACTTTATTAAAACAACAATTTAAATCTTTAGTTTCTAAAGTCTTAAGATTTTACAACGTAATGGATTTCTGGCCATAATGCCCTTTCCCGTGGGAATTTTAGGACTTTCCTTCTTAATGCTTCCCTATTGTGCCACCACGGAGTGCCAGCTTACCTGATATATATAAAGAAAAAACTGTAAAATACTAAGTTACCTAATATGTATGATAAGAAGGTAGGACCACACTGTTGACAGTTGACTGTCTACAGCTGCGGGCCGGTCCGTCCGGGATAGTACCACACTCTCGCAGAAAATCGACGTCCGAGTAGAAGCAATTTGTTACTGCGCTTCGTTCGGAGAGCAAGAGAGCCGGAAGTCCAACTCTCTGAAGGTGTTTGCGTGTGGTGGGTTTTGGTGATGCTTTTAGTATCACTGAACCTCATTGCACGCATTCACACTCCCTTCACGTTCTTCACGGTAGGCAGCGGCCTTGCAAAGTTCCATGAGCGACAGAAACACTTACCATCAGATTGCTGTTTGCGCGTTTTCCGCCGTTAGGAATGAAAAAATGTTGAATATGAACTTTGGATTATTAAATTTCGATTGCAAAATTATGTTATTACTAGCTTTTTTTTTCTTTTTTTTTGTGGGTGGGCCGCGGTCGGCGCGCCTCCGCACTACTCCGTCCGGGGCGACAGAGGGGCTTAAGCATGCAACTCCCGCGACCCACCTAAAACCACGTCGCCTTCGTCGTTGGGCCGACCACTGGAGCAGCGTTAACTTGTCGTCAGTGGTCGGTCCGACGGAATACCCCTAGTTGGGGTACCCTTCCATCGACCGACGTCCCCCCCTCGGGGAGGACGTCGGTCTTTCCTCACGCGGTCGGCCTCTCAGCGGGTGACGGACTAATCCCCGGTCACGTCACCCGCGGCCTCGGCTAGGGCGGCATGAGGCGCAGATAGTTGCGCCTGCGCCGCCCCAGTCGCCGGCGGCGGATCTCCTCCACGAGGCTGCACTCCTCGCGCAGACGATCCGCCGCCTCCTTCTGCGAGATCACCGTCTCGCTGAAGGCTGCGACCGCGTCCCAATTCCCGACGCTGTCGACCATCGCCCTAGCGATAGCCGGCAGCGTCAGGTCCGTACCGATGATTGCGACGAGTTCACAGCGCTGCACTGCCCAAGCTCCGCAGGCCTCGAGCGTATGGCGCGCCGTGTCCTCGTCGCAATCGCAGTGGTGGCAGGACGGTGTACTCTCCCTCCTAACGACCTTGTGCAGGTATTTGGCGAAGCACCCATGCCCCGTCAAAACCTGCACCAGTCGGAAGGAGAGCACCCCGTGCCGCCTTTCCAACCACTGCATCAGCACCGGCCGGAAGGCCTCCACGGTTCGCACCCCGAACTGAGGCCTCTCCAGCCGGACTGCCCAACGGGCAATGACGTCTCGGCGGGCGTCGACGCGCCAGGCGGTGAGCTCCCTTAACGAGACCACACCGCCCTCCGCTCGCACCCCCGTCACCCGCCGATATAGTCCGGCGAGCATCTCCGCCTCCAGGTCCCACGGGGAAGTCCGGGCAACAGGCACGCTGCCTCCGTCGCCACAGTGCGGTATCCGCAGATGGCCCTGACCGCCATGACCCTCTGTGGTCGCCACAGAAGGGCCCTAAGTCAGGCGGTCATGGACCCCGCCCACACCGGTGCGCCGTACAGGGCCATCGACCGGATGACCCCCGCGTACAGCCATCGGCACGCAGCGCTCGGTCGGCCCACGTTCGGCATAAGCCACGATAGGGCGGACGCCGCGCCGACGAGCCGTGGAGCGAGCCTGCGCAAATGCTCCCGGAACCACCATCGCCCGTCAAGCACCAGGCCCAAGTACCTCATATGGGCCCGGATGCTGATGTCGACCGAGTGGACGGTGATCGAGACGCCGAAGTGGACGGTGATCGAGACGCCGAAATGTTATTACTAGCTGACTCGACGAACTTCATACCGCCATAATTTTTTTCGTAAGTATATTTTCTAAATTGCCGAAAATATAGTTACTAATGGAAGAACCATTAGAGCTTTGTCGGGAAAGATTCGATCGTCTTGGTCGCGGCATTGTTAATAATGATTCAAAGAGAATACAAATTACCCATTATTGATTTCTGACAAAATTATAATTATCAAAATTTTCAACCATACCAATCATGAAATTTTTTACTATAGACAAAATTACGTTTAGCAGTCATTTGCGTTTTCTTCTTCAAATACGTTGCGTACTTATATTCTATTTGACATTTTATGTCACGTCACATGGTAACGCGATCGAACGGGATAAAGAGTTATTGGTGAAATCTTGTAAACACCATTAAAAAAAGACGTAATAAAAAGTATCCTATGTCCGTCTCCTGGTTCTAAGCTACCTCCCCACCAATTTGCAGCCAAATCGGTACAGCCGTTCTTGAGTTATAAATAGTGTAACTAACACGACTTTCTGTTATATATATATATATTATCATTATAAGTAATACCGTGATATGGTAAACTATACAATGAAAATCGCCCTCGTTATTTCTCTATTTCAACCGTCTCTTGCATATTGCATGAATTACCGAAATCGGGTAGTGGCAGGCCATGCATTGTCCCTACTAACAAGTGGCCGGTTGCATTCCGCCATATGTAAATCGGTGCTTGACGTAGTTTGGCTTAACGCCCACTAACTATTGTTCTTGCTGAAAATGAGGACTAGGTGCGTCGTTAGGAAAGATTTACTGCATCGTTAATTCTTTGGTAAAACCTCGGTAGAGTTTGATATGAAGTATAATTTAAATTAAATTAATTAAATCCATTATTAACAAAACATATTTTTATGATCAAGTAAATCTAAATGTGGCTTTAAATTATGTGATTAGAATTTTGAAATATTCCATATGGTGACGGAGTAAGAATACAATTCACTAACCTCTTTCTTGCAAATAGCTGTCATGAAAGACGACTTAGGGGCCAAGTCGAGCAAAAACGCAACATTGCCGTAACATACTTTTCTCGAAGCAATTCACACCATTTTCGATCCCCTTTTTTTTGGTGGGTGGGTTACGGTCGGCGCGCTCCTCGATCCACTCCGTCCGGGACGACAGAGGGGCGTAAGCCGCACACCCGCAACCCACCTGCGCGATATGTCACCTTCGTCGCTGGACCGCTTTTCTCGCGCGATCGGCCTCTCGCCGGGTGACGAGCTAACTCCCCGGTCCAGTCACCCGCGGTCTCGGCTAGGGCGGCATCAGGCGCAGGTAATCGCGCCTGCGCCGCCCCAGTCGCCAGCGGTGGTTCGCGTCGTCGAGGAGACGCTCCTCGCGCACGCGCTCCGCCGCCTCCTTCCGCGAGACTACTGCCTCGCTGCGTCAGGCGCCAGGCGGTGAACTCCCTCAAAGAGACCACATCGCCCACCGCTTGCATCCCCGACACCTGCCGATAAAAACCGGCGAGCATTTCCGCCTCCAGGTCCCACGGGGGAGTCTCGGCCACCATATTTGACTTCCTATAACTTCGTTGTGAATAAAACTAGAAGCCTGAATTTATTGTGACCCAGCAGGCATTGTATACACACAGTATATTTCAAATTTCAATCAATTTGAACCAATAGTTTAATACGCAAATAACATCTATGCAAGAGAAGGAAAACTCGAAATAAAACCTTATACCAATCCGTCTGACCATTGTGGTATAGTAGGTCTATTACCCTCCCATTATAGAGAAGGCTCCAGCGCAGTAGTAGGATGTATATGGGCTGTGATACTTATGAATTGGAAATACAATTTACATAGGTAAGTTAAAATATAGATTTTAACTAATATATTGACCTTTTTTTAATAAAACTGTGTTTATCTCTTACCATAGATATTTGTTTTAAAAGACAATAGCTTATTTTACGGCATAAATATTTTAATTGTGAGAAGTTTACAAATATGTATAAAAAAGGGCATAACTAATATCTAGACTCGGAGCTAAATTTGTGGATCGTATAAAGAAATGTCCTGTGTGGGGATCAAACTCAGAGTTAGATCACAATGCTATTTATACAGTCAACACTGTGGATGTTGTAATGTATCCGTAAATTCAGACTAAATCACCAAAAGAATGATTTTATTGCGTAATTAGACTTGCTTCAATATATAATAATAATAATAATATTGTGGCCAATAAGCCAGACATCGTGGTGATAGATCGGCTAGAGCACCGTGCAATGATTGTTGATGTCACTATTCCGCATGACGGGAATCTCGTGAAGGCTGAGAAAGATAAACAAATAAAATATCAAGACTTAGCTCACGAGATTGTCGACATCTGGGAAGTGGACACGGCAATCGTTGTACCGATAGTCATTTCGACCAATAGGATAATAGCCAAGAGCCTCGATCAACACCTAAAGAGGCTCGAGTTAGGTAGTTGGATTGCGGGTCTGATGCAGAAGGCGGTATTACTGGACACGGCGCGCATAGTGAGGAAGTTCCTCTCTTTGTAGCCCTAACCACCGGCGGCTTGGTCCTTGTATTCGCTGCTGGTGGGTCAATACGCTTTTCATATTTTTAAATATTCTATTTTTATATCATATTTAAAAATGTATTAGGTAGTTTTTAAGTTGAATAAATGTAATAATAATAACAATAAACGCTTGCAACACTGAAAGACATACGTGTTTGACAAAATAATTTATTGAGAAATATTTGTATAATTTTTATTCAGTTTATAATAATCTGTTTTATACTATAAAAAATACCTGGCACATTTTTATATATGAAATTTAAAGGAAAATATTATTAATCAATTATATAAACACTGAAAAATACATAACAGAAATAATGACATTTGACATCCACTTCAAAATGAAAATATCAATAACAATAGACCAGAATAAACTCGTAATATCAAGATGTTGTCAAGATCGCAGACTAAAGCAGCACGACCACCACCCCCCGGCTCGTCACAAAGCTCCGCTTCGGAACCAGCTACATCTATCACAATAGAAGCGTCGAGCTCTAGCTCCAGTGACGAGTATTTCTCCCCACCGACGTCACCTACACCTGCGTCGCGACGAGGGAGAGGCCGGCCACCGATTTGCTTAGGACCCAGAGGCTCACCGGCCTGACGCAGGGTCCCCGCTGCCGGTGGTAATGTGCAGCGCATGAGATGGACTTTAACCATGAATGAAAACGTCATGCGCGCATATTTTGTGGCAACAGAGGGGGGAATCAAACTCACCGCGTACCGTGACCGTATGCTGCTTCTGTTTCAGGATTTCGAACCAACTATCAACGTTACATCGCAACGACTGTCGGACCAGGTGCGAGCCATCCAACGTTGCCATCTGTTGGATGATGTTACACTTGATCGGCTACACTTAGAGTGTGTACAAACAAGCTGTGTTACTCCTATTACAACGCAAGCTTCTATAATTGATAATACAGAATCCGCTCTTCCATCATATGCGGATGGGGACGACATGGTTGTTTTTACGGATACCCGGTACAATGAGGAGGTAAGGAATGCTTTAGAACATGCGATTCAAGAATATAGATTCAAACCTCATAATATTAGGCCACGCCTGCCACGATTGCCCATGCATAGAAAAAACAGACGCCTTGTGAATACCCTCGACTCACTATTGGGTAGTTACTTGAGTACTAGTGATAATATCAGTGACACACATTCAATCCTGTACTGTGCGGCCGTTGCGGCATGTCGTATGGCAGGACTAAAGTTTTTAAAAACCGAGTCTGCTATACGGCAAAAAGAAGCCATACCCGTTTGGCAGCGCAGGATTGAATGTCGTATCTGTGAGGCGAGGGTGCTCATTGGCAAACTTAGTTGTTTCAGGACAGGCAATACTAGACCTAGAGTGATGCGCTACGTGAGGCGGGCATTTTTCGGAACCGACATCAAACCCGAAGAATATAAAGCCCGAGTCACGGAGCGCATCGACTACCTGAAACAGAAAGTCTATGCTTGGGCAAATCGAATTCGTAGGTATAAAAAACGTGTGAATCGTTATTCTATGAATCGTATGTTTGAGAGCGACCAGAAGTCGGTATATAGAAACTGGGAACGTCCTTGTCAACTTGTGGATGATGAGCGGCTTCCGGATGCTAAAGCTACAAATTCGTTTTGACGCAGTATTTGGTCAGTGCCCGTCGTCCACTCCGAGGGCGATTGGATGGGGGATGTTAAACGAGCATGCGAAAACATTCCACAAATGAAAAATATAATAATAGATCAAGAAGATGTAGCCTGTGCAGTCCGTTCTTTATCTAACTGGAAATCACCAGGACCGGACGGACTGCACAATTTCTGGTTAAAATGGCTACATAGTGCTCATGCTCGTTTGGCATCTCACTTCCAGTCGGCTTTAGTGACTGGGATGTTGCCAGAATTTATGACGACTGGCATTACTCACTTACTCCATAAAACCGGTAGTACCACTGAACCGAGTAACTATAGACCGATAACGTGTTTACCATCGGTCTATAAGCTTCTTACATTTATTCTGAGAAACAAAATTGCTAAACATATTCATTTAAATTCGGTTATGTCTATTTCTCAGAATGGATGTAGGAATGGGGGACGTGGTACTAAGGAGCTCCTCCTAATTGACATGGCCATTAGTCAACAAGTTCGCCGCAACCGAAAAGATCTTTCGACCTGTTGGATAGATTATAGAAAAGCGTTTGACTCCGTGCCGCATACATGGCTTCTGAGGGTGCTGAAGCTGTACAAAGTTGATTCAACTCTATGCACCTTCTTGAAGGCTTGTATGGGGCAATGGAAAACAATTCTTAGGTATCCAACATGCTGACTGAATCGAGGGAGTACCGAACCAATACATGTCAGGCGGGGAATATTTCAGGGTGACAGTTTGAGTCCCCTTTGGTTCTGCCTAGCAATGAATCCTCTTAGTATGTTACTAGAGCATTCAGGGTTAGGCTGTAGGTTACGGAGAGGTGGTCAAATAATATCTCACTTGCTTTACATGGATGACCTGAAATTATTTACACCAAATAACACACAATTGGTAGAATTACGAAAAATTACGGAGACTTTTAGTAATTCTATCAGCATGGAGTTTGGTGTTGATAAGTGTGCCATCATGCATGTAAAGCAAGGAGAGGTAGTGGAGGTTGATAGAGATCAACTCTTTGATACTCTACAATTTAGGCCGCTTCACCGGACTGAAACCTATAAGTACTTGGGTATGTCACAGGCTTTGAATATCAATGAAGCGGATATGAAGCAAGCGTTGCGGGAACGCTTCCTTGGACGTCTGCAGAAGGTTTTAAATAGACTTCTATCGGGCGGTAACAAGGTGCGTGCCTACAACGCTTGGGTCATGCCGCTTCTGATGCACTCCTTTGGCATACTCAAGTGGACTCAAACCGAATTGGACACCCTGGACAGAAAAGTCCGCACGCTCTTAACATCGCACAGGATGCATCACCCTCGTTCATCGATAATGAGGTTGTATATTCCGCGAAGATGTGGGGGACGAGGTTTCCTAAATGCCAAAGCCCTCCATAATCGCGAAGTATGCAACCTCAGGGATTATTTCCTCAAGAAGACGAGTGGTGTGCATCTTGATATAATGAAAGTGGATAGCGGACTTACCCCGCTTGGGTTGGCTAAAGAGAACTGGCGTAGACCAGTAGTACTAAGCACTACAGACCGCGAGAATGTATGGCAGAGCAAGGAGCTGCATGGCAGGTTCTACGGAGCCCTACATGCCCCGGAAGTAGACCTTTTAGCCTCTGTGACCTGGTTACGATTCGGGAATCTTTTCGGAGAAACCGAAGGTTTTGTCTGTGCAATTACTGACGAAGTTATTAAGACGAATAACTACCGCAAATATATCCTGAGGGATGGCACGGCTGATATTTGTCGGGCGTGCCACCGACCAGGCGAGTCCCTCAGGCATATCGTTGCCGGCTGTTCACGTCTTGCTAACAGCGAGTACTTGCATAGACATAACCAAGTAGCCAGGATCATCCACCAGCAACTTGCTCTGCGGTACAAACTTGTGAGCGTAGAGATGCCGTACTACAGGTATGTACCAGAGCCGGTTCTCGAAAACAGCCGTGTCACATTGTACTGGAACCGATCTATTATCACTGATAGGACTATTGTGGCCAATAAGCCAGACATTGTGGTGATAGATCGGCTAGAGCGCCGTGCAATGATTGTTGATATCACTGTTCCGCATGACGGGAATCTCGTGAAGGCTGAGAAAGATAAACAAATAAAATATCAAGACTTAGCTCACGAGATTGTCGACATGTGGGATGTGGAATCGGCAATCGTTGTACCGATAGTTATTTCGACCAATGGGATAATAGCCAAGAGCCTCGATCAACATCTAAAGAGGCTTACGTTAGGTAGTTGGATTGCGGGTCTGATGCAGAAGGCGGTCTTACTGAACATGGCGCACATCGTGAGAAAGTTCCTCTCTTTGGAGCCCTAACCACCGACAGCTTGGTCCTTGTACTCGCTGCCGGTGGGTCATCACGTTTTTTATATTTTTAAATATTTTATTTTTTTTATATCATATTTAAAAATGTAAAAGGTAGTTAGTAAATTAAATAAATGTCATAATAATAATAACCCTCTGGGCCAGTCGTTATCTCACCATGAGACTAACGCAAACCTCGGAGGAACATTATATGGCCCTCTAAGTTCTTTTGATATAAAAGAAAAAATGTATCACAAGATTTATAGGAAAGCCAATAAACCGCAGGGCAGCTTGTGGCGTGCTGAATGTGAGTGGCGACACTGCGGTCCTGAGTGCCCCAGAGAGTCGGCCAGGGCCTCATATCCAGCTGGCCTTTATTGGCTGGCTGGAGTGGAAACCGAAGAGTGCCCGCAGGATTCTCAACTCTGGCTTGCCTTAAACGGCTGGTTAGAGAGGGGTCGCCAGAGCTATATGCTCGGAGGTGGAAGTGTCATTTTCAAGGGCATAACTACGGGGAAACCACTGCGATGGTGAAACCGGCGCCGCACCGCTCGATACCCCAAGCCACTTGCACCAATGTTGCCCCCCTGTTGCCCGTATGGCCTTCGTGTCTGTGGCGACCGTTTGGAGGGGCCCATTCAGTGAGTTGGCAAGTCACCGTCTGCCAAAGTTCAAGACGATAAAGGTATTGAAGGCAGACGACAGTTTTTAAATCAATTGCATTAAGTTAGACCAGTCCATCGAACCTCCAACCCCATAATCATATATTAGATGCCATCATCAACAATAATTTTACACCTACCGTTGGCAGTCCACGTGTGTTATGTGCAGACGTGGAGTGTCATCGGTAGACGTCCCACCCCATTTTACATTAAATTTCTCCAAAGGCCTCTGCGTGTTGGATCCATATCCCCATGTAAGCCTTTCAAAGGACCGGGTGTCTTCTCTTTTTAACAATGTGGAAGATAGCCGTGAAACTGGGAGATACATATAATAATAATAATAAACCGCAGGGCAGCTTGTGGCGTGCTGAATGTGAGTGGCGACACTGCGGTCCTGAATGCCCCAGAGAGTCGGCCAGGGCCTCGTATCCAGCTCGCCTTTACTGGCTGGCTGGAGCGGAAACCGAAGAGTGCCTGCAGGATTCTCAACTCTGGCTTGCCTTAAACGGCTGATCAGAGAGGGGTCGCCAGAGCTATATGCTCGGGGGTGGAAGTGTCATTTTCAAGGGCATAACTACGGGGAAACCACTGCGATGGTGAAACCGGCGCCGCACCGCTCGACACCCCAAGCCACTTGCACCAATATTGCCCCCCTGTTGCCCGTATGGCCTTCGTGTCTGTGGCGACCGTTTAGGGGGGCCCATTCAGTGAGTTGGCAAGTCACCGTCTGCCAAAGTTCAAGACGATAAAGGTATTGAAGGCAGACGATAGTTTTAAATCAATAGTTTACCATTAATCCAGTCCATTTATCTTCAACTCCATAATCATGTATTAGATACCATCAACACACAATAGTTTTACACCTACCGTTGGCAGTCCACGTGTGTTATGTGCAGACGTGGAGTGTCATCGGTAGACGTCCCATCCCATTTTACATTAAATTTCTCCAAAGGCCTCTGCGTGTTGGATCCATATCCCCATGTAAGCCTTTCAAAGGACCGGGTATCTTCTCTTTTTAACAATGTGGAAGATAGCCGTGAAACTGGGAGATACAATATAATAATAATAATATATTTATTTCACAAAAAGTAATACACAGGATATACATACAAATTTGAAACAGAAATGTGTTGAATCATTATTTATTTGGACACTGGTACCCAAAGTAAGATTTAACTTGTGGTATGGATACCAGGCCCTCGCAATATTTGCAATAATTTAACATTAATCTATATTACAATAAGAAATTTGTGTATAGTGAGTGTTTATGTGTGATGTGGGTGACTATATGTGGCGTGAGTATTTGCGGGTGAAGCAGATGATTAAGTGGGTATGAGAGTTTAGGTGCAACGTGGGTGATTATGTGTGGCGCGAGAGTTTGAGTGAGGCGTGAGTCTTTGTGTGTATCGTGGGGGATTAAGTGTGGCGTATTTGATTATGGCATGAGTGTTTGTGTACGACGACGTGGGTGATTATGAGGGTCGTGAGTGTTTAGGTGGGACGTAGGTGATTATGTGTGGCGTGAGTGTTATTGAAGCTGTATATGAAAGCTAAACTTGTTAAAAATGTTGAGTTTATGTGCTATTTTGCGGCAAACAATAGCTTGTAAAAATAAAACTATTTTTACGCATTTTATAATGTTTGTATTTGATTCTTATTTTTTCAAGTTTTTGAACGCTTGTTCATGTATTTTTTTTAGGGTGGGCTACGGTCACCATGTACGCCGTCTGTTCTGCCCGGGGTGACGAAAGAGCAGCGTGCTTCCCCATAACCCACTGTATTGCCTCCCCTTTGCCATTGGGCTGGTCGCTGGTACCAAGAGTTATTTGTATATTACTCGCGTAAACACCAGAAAACAATAGCTCCACTTTAAAAAATAAAACAAAATATCACATTTGTAGCAAATCTTTGCATCATTTAGTTATGCTGTGCTATGGAAATCAGAGTCTTAGTGATTTTGCTCATCCATCATACACACAAGTATTAACAAAAGCGCGTACTTGTATTGTGTTCGAGAAAAGGAGAGGAGTTCATGAAGGCTGCTATGTCACTGTGACCCGCTTGCAACTTTTGTTGCGAGATTTGTTATTGAAGATTTTACATTTACTTATTCTTAATAAAAGTATTTGGCAACCATGTTTTAAAATCGATAAGCATTTTATTAGTTCAAATTAATATTTTATTTAAAAGATACTTGTTTGAACGTCCAAAAATAAATACACAAAAAATTATATGATAAATTTGTTCTTCAACCCACATTTGTCGTACACAAATTAGGGTACACGAGCTTCCGCCTTAATGGGAGGTAAATTCACCACGTTTGTCAGAGATAGTCAATATACGTGCCCGTCAAAATTATCAGCGCTAAAGTATCGGGTCTGTTACATAACACGCTGCGATGGACACCATACTTTGGGCCCGAGCATTTTTAATTCATGTTTTTTAGATAACCCTTTTTTTCTGTGATCAGAAATAATATGACAAAATATTTTCTCCATTTCTAGTTCCATAATTCTAGTTTTCCTAATTTTACTGCTTTTATTTGTACTACGTAGTCATTTTTACGACGAATATTAAAATATGTTAAATTCTATTCTTATTTTACTACCACACAAAGGTTGGAGAGTAACAACACGAATATGAAATAACATTATTTTCATTATTTTATTATAATTTTGCTAATTTCAGGATTGCATATTATATGTACATGTGGTCCTGAAATAAGAATATAATTCTCTATAGCTCTCTTGCTCATGACTGTCGTAAAGTACGACTAAGGGATTATAATATGTAGATAACCCCTATACAAGAGAAAGAAAACTTGAAATGAAACTCTATAACAATACGTCTGACCAATATGGTCATCATTATCATCATTTCAGCCTATCGCCGTCCACTGCTGGACGTAGGCCTCCCTCATGTTGCGCCACAATGAGCGGTCCTGTGCCGCCTGCATCCAACGACGCCCAGCTACTTTCACTAGGTCATCGGTCCACCTAGTGGGGGGCGTCCTACACTGCGTCGTCCGATACGTGGTCGCCACTCGAGAACCTTTCTACCCCAGCGGTTGTCGGTTCGTCGAGCGATGTGGCCTGCCCATTGCCACTTGAGCGTGCTAATTCTTCGCGCTATGTCGATTACACCCGTTCTTCTACGGATTTCCGTATTCTATTTCGCAGAGAAATCCCGAGCATAGCCCGCTCCATAGCACGCTGAGCGACTTTGAGCCTTGATATGAAGCCTACATTTAAGGACCACGTTTCCGTGCCGTAAGTCATCACTGGTAACACACACTGGTCAAAGACCTGTGTTTTTAGACACTGAGGTATGTTGGACGAGAAGATCCTCTTAAGTTTCCCGAACGCTGCCCAACCGAGTTGGATTCGTCGGCTGATCTCTTTCTCGAAATTGAATCTACCTAACTGGACTGTTTGTCCGAGGTAAACATAGTGATCGACAACTTCGAGAATCGCATTGCCAACTAGGACCGGTACAGGAATGACATGGGCATTTGACATGACTTTCATCTTGTTCATGTTCATTCGTAAACCCACTAGCTGGGATACCCTGCTGAGATCATTGAGCATTATGCCAAGGTCCTCCATGGATTCTGCCATAACGACTATATCGTCCGCAAATCGAAGGTGAGTGATGTATTCGCCGTTAATGTTGATGCCGAGTCTAGTCCAGTCTAAGAGCTTGAATACATCTTCCAATGCAGTGGTGAACAGTTTCGGAGAGATGACATCTCCCTGTCTTACGCCTTTCTGCAACTGGATCGGTTTCGTACTCCTATCCCGGATACGGACTGACATTGTGGTGTTCCTATACAAACACTTCAGCACTTCGATATAGCGATAGTCGATTTGGCACTGCTGAAGGGACTGCAGCACCGCCCAAGTTTCGACTGAATCAAAGGCTTTCTCATAGTCCACAAACGCTAAGCACAGGGGCCGATTATACTCCTCGGTCTTTTGTATAATCTGCTGAAGCGTGAGGAGATGGTCTATGGTGCTATAGCCTTTTCGGAAGCCGGCTTGTTCAGGCGGCTGGAAGTCATCGAGCTTGCGCGAGAGTCGATTGGTAATGACCCTCGAAAACAACTTATAAACGTGGCTCAGGAGTGAGATGGGTCTGTAGTTCTTCAAGAGAGCTTTGTCACCCTTCTTGAAAAACAGCACCACCACACTCCTGGTCCACGACTCTGGAACGTCGCCCCCGAGGATAACGGAATTAAATAGTTTCTGAAGGGCTATTAAGACCGGCTTGCCACCCGCCTTCAGAAGCTCTGCCGTAATTCCGTCATCTCCCGGTGCCTTACCGTTACGTAGTTGTTTGAGAGCCATTCTGATCTCGTACAAGCTGGTGTCCGGGATTTCTTTGGTATAGTGCCGAGTTAGCTTGCATCTGGGATCTTGGACCAAGCCGACAACAGGATTTCGGGATGATTTGTATAACTGTCCATAGAATCTTTCAACATCTCCCAAGATCTCACTTTAGGATGAAATGACAGTGCCATCGTCGATCTTCAGCTTAGTCATTTGGCTTTGCCCAATAGACAGATCTTGTGCGAACACTTTTGAGCCACGATTCCGCTCTATCGCTTCTTTAATACGGAGCGTATTAAATCGGCGAATATCGCGACGCACAGACCTGGAGATCTGCCTATTTAGCTGCCTATGTTTAGACCAATCGGCTGAAGACTGCACCGTCATTTCTTTTCTCCGCCCCATGAGCTCGAGAGTCTGGTCAGAAAGTTTTTTAGATCTATTAACGCGGTGAGCCTTGAAAAATTTCGACCCAACCGCGTGGACAGTTTCCACGAACCTGTTGTTCATATCGTTCGGAGATTCGCATTCGTCCAGACATTGGAAGCGATTGTGTAGTTCGAGTTGAAAGCCTTCGAGGTTTTGGTATTGGACAGATGTAGGTCGGAGTGTAGACTTCATCAAGCGTGACCGCTCGACTTTTGTGTGGATATTCAATGTGGCTCGTACCATCCGGTGATCGCTCCCAGTTTTAATCCTGCTGATCACTGAGACATCATTGAATATCTGTCGTTTGTCTGACAAGATGAAATCTATCTCGTTTTTTGTTGAACCATCGGGGCTAATCCAGGCCCATTTCCTTTGTATGATGACCAATATGGTATAGTAGGCCAATTTCCCTCTCGGAGTAGGCGCGAGGCTGGCAATGGGACGTAATCAAGATGTTTGACTTTTTAATTTAAAGACAAATTCAATTACATTTTAATAGTTCAATCACAATTTTTTATTGTAAATAAAACAATTTTAAGCATTTCATCAGACAGTCCGCCCGTGACCATGAACGCTGTGAAGTGTTTGAAACATCGGGCTATCAAAAATCAAATATAAACGCTATAAAATCCGTAAAAATAGTTTTATGTACAACATGTAATACGAGTACTCGCGTAAACATGAGAAATATTTTTTATTGTTTTTATTGTTTACCGAAATCCACTATTATCTTTTGATGAATACATTTGCAGTGAAATAATATTATTCGTGTGGTGACGAAGTAATAATACAATTCACTACTCCCTATCTTGCCCGTGGATGTCGTAAAAGACGACTATGGGATAAAATATGCATCTGTGCAAAAGAAGGAAAACTCAAAATGAAAACCACCAACATGTCTACCACTGACGACAAGTCACCTTGCTCCGGTGGTCGGCCCAACAACGAGGTGATGTGGGTACGGGCGGGTTATGGGCCCGCGTGCCGTCCTTTCGTCGCCCCGGATGGAATGGACTGCGCGTGCGCTTAAGATAGCCCACCCATAAAAAAAAAATGAAAAAAAAAAAAAATACTAATATGTCTGACCAGCATGGTATAGAAGTTCAAGTTACCTCCCATTGTGGAGGAGGCCCAAGCCCAAGTGGGACGTATGTGGGCTGCGACGATGATGATGGATATATCGTTAATACATCGTACTAATGATTTGTTGTACCGAAATAAATAAAACACCAGAGGTATATCACTTTAATGTATTTGTAATCTTGATTTATAAATGAGTCAATTTGTAGTCTATAGACGGTGTAGCATGATCCCTTGAGATTTTCCGTTTGAATATTGGTTATAAGAAGACCTCGCAGATTGAATTGTTGTGGAAGTGGAGTGGAGTAAATCTGCTCGTTCGTTTTAAAATTACATTTGAGTATTTGCTATTACATTAATAATTTAATTAATTTAATGGTTTTTAAATATAATTGTTGCAGTTTTACAGATATGAAACAGTATAATTGAAGATTTTATCAGGTTTGTGTTCGATTTTTAATTCGATGACGTTTCGCACATTTTACAGTGTTTATGGTCAGGGGAGGACTGGGTATCTATGTTCAACAAGGCATGTCGTTATTAGAGAAATTTATATATACCCGCTACAGTATTAGTTAATAAATTAGATTACTTGTTGGACATGAGATCATGAGCGCTTTTTTTTTGGAGATGGGCTATGGTTAGCGTACACGCCGCGCCGTCCGGGGTGACGAAGAGGCGGCGTGCGGCCCTATAACCCACCGTCTCCTCTTCTTCGCCGTTGGGCCGACTACTGGTACTGAGTTTCTTGTCCTCCGTAGCCAACCCGAAGACCATGAGCGCTGGAAAGTCTTCGTAACTTCGGGCAATTAAAAATTAAAAACGAACGTGATAAAATACGTAAATTAGTTATTTCAAATGTGTAATAATTGCGAAAACATTTGAAATTATTAGAATTTTTATATTGAACTAACATCGCCCGTTTTTTTCTCTCTCTATCATTTGCTATACCAGTTGATCGTTTAATTTAGTTGGTTGTAATTATGGATCAGTATATTTTCGGGATAAATCGTAACCTCCCCTTTTTCTGTACTTTTAACAGGTGTAAACATATTTTCATGCTGATAAGTTGAGTATTTAAAATGAATACATAAAAATTACCTCACATTTGTATTAATTATAATAATTAGTATTGACTTGCGTCTTAAGCAGAAATTACATTCACGTGGCTTTTAAAAACGACTAAACTTAACGTTTACTACCCTCATATTATTCGTATTCATTAATAACAAGATATTCAACCATATATAGTATAGCTTTTGATTACTTGAAATTCATTGACACTTCCGTATGCATTTTATCCATTATTCTCTTTACTCCATAATTTAATATTTCACTTAATAACGATGAAGTATGATAACAATATGTGAAATGATATAAAATCAAAGTTACACGATAATTTTAATTTAAATTGCAATTAAAAGAAAGCTTTATTAACCGTTAAGATTATTTATAGACTAGACTAACTAGACTAGATAAGAACAATTTTGTTTTTGTATTTATACATGCTCTTAGTAACCAAACTCTGCTTATACCTTTACAGATACGGCCACTAACCTATAAAACGTATTATGTAAATCGGCGTATGAAGTCGATTTATAGTCGCCACCATAAGTATAATAGAGTTTTAATGGGCACTTTATCATTAATGACGTCTTGAGTAACACTTACTTTAGCAACCCGATATCGTTTTATTCGGGTTTATATCAGTATCGTGAACTTGGGTCTTTGCACTTTAGTATCATAACAGTTTCAATAGTTTGTTATATCTTCTAGTCGCACTTCATTGCATGGATAGATAGAGAATAAAGATACCCTCATTTTACCATGTAAGTTCTATACCTAGTCCTGCCATAAATTCTGTAACAAAGTAAAACATTTTTTTTATTGCAAATTACATTTATTACTTATACAGTGTGTTAAGAAACAACCAGTACGTCTCTTATAGGCTGTAAGTCCTAAGTCATCTTTTAAAATAAGCGACATTGTTCTAGGTGCTATCTTCATCCCCCGAGATAAAATCTTTTCTTTCGGACTGGGTTTCTTTGAATTCTTTCCCTTACTGCTTTGACCACCTTTTTCGTACGAACACTACGTGTACGGCCAAATCTTTTTTTGTCACAAACAGATGAGGTCTCATTGTATCTATTAATAGCCTGGTATACAAACATTTTACTAATACCAAGCGTATGGAGAGTTTTCAAAATTGCATTTGGCTCTATACCTACTTTGTGTATTGCAATCACAGCGATTCGGTTCTCTTTATCACCCCACTCTATTTTAATATCGCAAAATAATGTACAATGTATTGGCGCCAAAATAAGAAAACACAATGAACAATTATATAAAAATGACAGATTCCAAATTCAAATGTAATATTTTGTTTATTTTTAATTGTAACAGTATTTATGGCCAGACTAAGTACAATGGAGAGGGGATTTCTAGTTAGTCATCAGTTTATTGCTAAACAAGTAATAGTGGTCGGAATATTCCAAAGCTACCCCTTTAAAATTGAGAACTGTAATGATAGTTCACCAGGGTGAATGAGTTGGGTGGACAGACTGGGATCAGTCCATCACCCGCAATGAAGTTCCACTGCATGAGCGCGATGTGACGACCAATCCCGGCAATACTGCCTTATTGTCGGGGCGTCGAAAAGAAACGGTACTCAAAAGGGTAATCTGCCAGCCACGGATGTCAAGGAATCGGTACCAGTGGTCAGCCCAATGGAGATGGAGAGAGAATACAGTAGGTTATGGAACCGCATGCCACCTATCCGTCGCTATGAACAGATTGTGCGGTGTGTCAAGGCATGTAAAAGTTGGTGTATCTTTTAATTTGGCTGCTACCTTTTAGAGGGCAGTCCGGAGTCATTTGTGCCTCAGACTTCACTCTCAACATCGACGTGAAGGAACCTGTGGTCATCCTAATGGCAATGGCGAGGTAATACGGCAGGTTAAGTGACAATATGCCTCCTCCCGTCGTACCGACCGGAGTAACAGAAGGGAGGCTGTGGTATGTTCAGACGTAAACAAAAGACCGACTTCATTTTTTGTAATGCGGACATGAAAAAAATATTCAATGAAATGTTCATTATTAGCCTATTATTTAAGATTAAATAATTATCAATTGTATGAAAATACTAGATTATTAGACTGTAAATGATATAAATAATATAATAAAAAAATGTTAAAATATTTTGATTTCATTTGAAAAGTTCGAAAACGAGTAGTTAAATGAATGAAGTCATCCAAAGTTAATTGAAATAATTGTTGAAATATTGACAAATCCTAAATAAACACATTGAAATAATAGTATAGTATAAATGCGTTTATCACCGCACGAAGGCATTTCAGTTTAGTTCAAAATATTTATATACACACATGTTAAGCGCCAAATCTAGTCTTTATAAAGTATATTTTTTAGTCTGATAATTGGTAATTCAAAATTTCAAAGTTCTATAATATTTAAGGAACGAATCATTCTTAGAATGAACACAAATTAAAAGATCGTAGCTTAATTATATTGTTTAATTATAACATTTTGTTGATCCAGATTCATCTATAAATGAACTCTGTCAAGGGATCTCTCAAGTCCACTTAGCGATTTCGATAGCGCGTTGAAGAATGGGTGTCGGATAACGTCAGCAATTGATTTTTAGAGAGCGATGTCTTATATACCCACTTAGTGAGCGAGGTTTTATGTACCCACTCTGAAGATTGGTGAAAATGTTCAGCGATTGTTTTGTATGAAATCTTCTACCTAGGAGGTGTTAAACACCAAATTAAAAGGATTAGGAAGAGGAGAAACATGTCCACTTTGCTCGGATATTCTATATATTTTCAATGAAAATTGAATACAAATAAACTGAATATTATTTTATTTCATATAATTATCCGTATGGTGACGGATTAAGAATACAATTCGAAGATATGGGTGGGTGTCGTAAAATACGACTAAGGGATATAATATGCATATTAGATCTGTGTCAAAGAAGGAAAACTCGAAATAAAACCCTATACCAACATCTCTGACCAGCATGGTATAGTAGGTCAATTTTGTTTTTATTGGGGAGGGGACTCGAGCCCAGCAGTGGGAATATATGAGCTGAGGTGAATATACCAATATTATAACAGTTATTATGACCACTGTAGTTGCCTAGTATTTCGCATAGCGTTAATAATGATTTTTTCGTATGCATAATATTTATAGTCAATGATCGGCTTGCCATACATGACAAGCTTATGAGTTGTTCCAGGAGAGTGCTGCCATCCAATCTTCTGGTATTGCCTTATTTGTTAAATACACGTACATTACACAAATACTTAAGTTTGGTGATACATTATATTATTAAGGCATTATCAAACGGAGAAACTTTTCCAGGAATTTAAATTTAAAATAATAAATTATTCATCATCATCATCATCACAACTCTTGTAAGTCCCTCTGTTGGGCCTTAACTCCGCAATGGAAAGCCAACTGACCTGATATAACACCCTAGTTAGGCGGATTGTTATAGGATTTTATTTCGAGTTTTCTTTCTTTTGCATAGATATAGTCGTCTATTACGACATCCATGGGCAAGTAAGGGGTGGGTGAATTGTATCCTTACTCCGTCACCATATGTGATAAATTAATGGTAGAAAATATTTGCAAAAACAAGCTTTTATTTAAATGCTCTTAATTTTTGATATCCATATTGTGAGAGCACACATAAAGTAGCTCTACAATCTTAAACCGTCCGCCATTTTAGATCTATGACGTCACTTCATTCATCATGGATTGCCATGTAAACTAAACGTGTATGCCATATGGTTGAAGGTAGTTATTTTAAAATTTAATTGCAAGATTTAGCCCGATTATGATGTATATTCGGAGTAAATCTAAGCCCAACCCAAGCTAAAAATCTTAGCCCAAGCCAAGTTAAATAAACCAAAGTTTGTAATTCATTTATTCATCAATCCTCACAGCTGTCATTTACGTCCCACTGCTGGGATTAAGCCTCCTCTATAAAGTAAGGAAAATTGACCTGCAATACCATGCTGGTCAGTCGGGGTTGATATAGGATTTTATTTCGAGTTTCCCCTATCTTGTTTAGATTTTTTATGCATATTGTATCCCTTATTCGTTCTTTACAACACCCTGGGTTTCGTAGGGGGTGGTGAATTGTATCCCTACTCCGTCACCATCTATACCAACAAATAAAATTGGAGTGTCTGTTTGTAATGTCAAAATAATACGTTTTTTTCATACTCACGCGGTTATTTGCACTATACATATGCCTAAAATACACTTTATATTTTTTTTGTCTGTCTGCCTGTTTGTTTGTGCCGGGTAATCTTCAAAACGGCTGGACCGATTTCAAAAATTCTTTTACCAATGGAAAGCTATAATATCAGGGCGTAACCTAGGCTATATTTTATCCCGGTATTCCCACGGGAACGGGAGCTACGCAGGAAAGACGACTGAAACCGAAGCGAAGCGAGGGCGGGTTGCTAGTACAGAATAATAATACAGCTTGTAATAATAATACGAAATAAGAACCGAAATGGACTTAAATTATATAACGTATTCACTTATTAAACTGTAGGTATGTTAATATCAATCAAAATTTGTTCACTCGTTTTGCGTGATTAAATAGTAAATATACAAAGTTTTACCAAATATAGGGAGTGCGGAGTTTAATCAATTATTTGCTTATGTTGTCAACAAAGTAAATACACATAAACGTTTGCCTTAACTTTTGCGTAAATAATTTTTGCTCGTTGAACTTAAAATAAGGAGCGTGAATGATGTGAAGAATACGTTCTTATTAAGAACATAAAACTGAACATTATATGGACAAGTGTTTGTTCGTTATGCTAAAATATGCGCTATGACATGTCCTTCTTTAAACGATGTTTAAGAAGAGTATTTTCATATCTGCAACGGCCTAGCTGTGCCCTTGGTATTGCAAAGGTCCATGTGCGGTTTGCTTGTTTGCCAGTATAGGCAATAATAAAAAAATAATAAAAAAGATATATTTGGCTGTACAAGAAAATGTTCATTAATAAGGGGACATTTTTATATTATGCTGATGTGGTTATATTTAAGACAAATGTAGAATTAAAGAGGATCTTCTCGTTCAACATACCTCAGTGTCTGAAAACAGGTCTACGACCAGTGTGTTACCAGTGATGACTTACGGCACGGAAACGTGGTCCCTAAATGTAGGCCTCATATCAAGGCTCAAAGTCGCTCAGCGTGCTATGGAGCGGGCATCCTGAAATCCGCAGAAGAACGGGTGTAACCGACATAGCACGAAGAATTAGCACGCTGAAGTGGCAATGGGCAGGCCACATCGCTCGACGACCCGACAACCGCTGGGGAAGAAAGGTTCTCGAGTGGCGACCATGTATCGGACGACGTAGTGTAGGACGACCCCCCCCCCCACTAGGTGGACCGACGACCTAATGAAAGTTGCAGGGCGTCCTTGGATGCAGGCGGCATAGGACCGCACATTATGACGTAACATGAGGGAGGCCTACGTCCAGCAGTGGACGGGCTAGGCTGAAATAGGCTGAAAGGCGGAATAGGCTGAAATTATGAAGTCTTTAAGATCGTTGCAGTAATGAGTCAATGTTTTATCATCTCTCAGGTATAAATTCACAGTATGTTGCTAGTGATATTTTTTCAGGAATAGTAAAATACAAAAACACAGCAGTCATGGGAACCGCCGACATATGTTAAAATTTAAAATTATTTACAAAAAGCTGTTATTTTTGGATATTCAAATGAAATCACCATCGTCATCATTCATTTCAGCTCATAAACGTCCCACTGTTGGGCTTGATCCTCCTGCACAATAGGAGGGGAATTGACTTTACTATACCATGTTGGTCAGACAGGTTGGTACAGGGTACAGTACAAATTAAATGTTTGATCTTAAATTAAAAATTGTAAATTTAAACTTTTCACATATATCTAGTTTTGAAATCTATCGGTACAGATACGAGTATAGTGACTTTGAGATAGCTACAGATAGTGTGAGCGTTAACACGTCACATGACAATGTCCGTGACGTCTAGTATGAATTTACTCTCCATCTAAACTTGCCCACAAAAGTTTTCACTTCAATTCCGTCATTCTTACTCGGGATATGAACCGATAACCATACTTATGTTATGAAACAAGCTGAAATGCGATCGTTTTTATTACATTTCTTAAGCATACCTCATTTTACCCCTTTGTACCTAATTTGAACAAGTCTCCTCATACCAATTTATTGATTTTATAAGTTTGAATTAGCACGAGTTATGGAATTCATTTTATTAATTCTATATTGAGAACAAAGTACTAAATTAAAACAATTGTTCGATCACAATAGACGTTAACTAATATTAATTCTACTAATATTGTTTTAACCCAAGAGAATTATAAGTAAGGGTTCATTATGTTATAGTTAGAATACCAAAGGTTTTAAATAAAGCTACTTTACGGATTTTCGTTAATGACTTATTGGATGTGAGACATCTTAATTCGCCCGTGACCACGAACGCTGCAAATTGTTCGAAACTTCGGGCAATCAAAAATCAAGTACAAACGCGATGAAATTCCTAAAGTAGTTTTATGTAAAATGTATACCATCAAAAACAAACCTTGTAAAAGAAAGCCAAGCCTCGCAACTGAGTTCTTCTACCATAAAAAGTGGTGAGATCTATGTTATTCCAAGTCGTTTAACTCATTCAGTCCCTGCTTAAGACACCTTTCTTCTTAAGTTATTACGTAAATAGCTAAACTAACAACTTCTTATAGGGACTATATCAATATTAAACATTTTTTATGTATTAAATAAACAGAATGACTTGCCAATTGATGGTATCTCATTTCTTTTTGTAGATAGACCTGCTTATTTTCTTTTCCGGTACCTTCTACTTCTTGAACACCAACAACGGATTTTCTTAGAGCCCACTCTCTGAAAAATGAGACATCTCTCCTTTCAGTTTGAGTCACTTCTACATAAACTAAGCGGGTAGATGTGAAAACAAAGAAATTTTATTGGTTTTTCGAAACACATCTTCTCTAGTCTCCTCTCCGCTTTGATGGCAATCGAGCCTAATGATGGCGTTCTTTTTTTCAGACTAATTTCAGGCAATTTAGTTTGCTTAAAACTTTGGATGATTTCGGTACAATTTCATAAGACATGTTTTTTTATTGCAAACGGTGGCAAACGAGCAAACAGTACACCTGATGGTAAGTGTTGCTGTCGCTCATGGACCTTTACAAGGCCGTTGCCTACCGCGAAGAAAGCAAAAGGAGTGTGAATGCGTGCATTGAGGCTCGGTGATACCAAGGGCACCACCAAAACCCTCCACACGCAATCACCCTCAGAAAGTTGGGCTTCCGGCTCTCTCGCTCACCGAACGAAGCGCAGTAACAAATTGCTACTACTCAGACGTCGATTTTCTGGGAGAGTATGGTACTGCCCCGGACGGACCAGCCCGCGGCTGTAGACAGATAGCTGTCGACAGTGTGGTCCTACCACTCCTTAATCCCACTCTTGCTTTTTCATTAAGTTGATTGACTATTTTACAAGTTATCTTTGAACATAATTATATCTAGGTATCTGTCTACACTTATTATGCCAATCATCGTTCAGCCTATCACCGTCCACTATAGAACATAGACCCCCCTCATGCTTCACCATAAAGTGCGCTACTGTGGCACCTGCATCCAACGATGCTCAAGGGTTGTTACCCTTTATTGAGAGTTGCCTAAGAGTTGCCATGACAAGAGCTTATTTTTCTTCGCCATATGAGGAATAATGACGAAGTCGCCACGTTTGGTAGGCGATTTGGTTTCGCAGTGAGATATCATACATTTCCCCGGCGAGAGCTGCTGCCCACTCTCGTTCCTGTTGAATCTTTTTTTTTAAATAACAACGCCTTGCACTAAGGGAATAATAACCCTTATATTGTGGGGGACTTTACAAACATATAATCCAACATCGCATCATCATCGCAGCCCTCATATGTCCCACTGTTGGGCTCGGGCCTCCTCCACAATGGGAGGGAATTTAACCCACTATACCATGCTGGTCAGACATGTTGATATAGGGTTTCATTTCGAGTTTTCCTTCTCTTGCACAGATGGTATGTGTATATTATATGGGGGGCGCGGCCGGAGCACCTCCTCGTGGTGCTCCCTGGTAACGTCCATTTGGACGTCATGCGTCCATTTGGACGGCCAAGATTCCGGCAGGTGGGGGTCTCCGCGTGCGGCTCTGGTGGCAGAGCGCACGGCGGATCTGACCCGGGGCCAATGGGGCGGATGTGCCTCATGGCACTCCGTCGCCAGGGACGGTTGCGTCACCGGTTGCGGCCCGGGGGCGTGACGGGTCGGTCGCTCGCGAGCGGCCAGACCCGGAAGGCCCAAACCGTAATCCTGAATGGGGGGGTCAGGACCGGGGGTCTTCGGACCGCGGGGAAGAAAACCCCTATAAAAAATCACCCCAATCTTAAGTTTGGCCACTCGGCGAGGAGATGTATGACTGGTGGGTTAAGAAGCGCGCGAGCGTCCAGTCGTTAGAGTGGTAGTCAAGGCAAGACTCAAAAGCGTCCCAAAAATGGCAGAAGTAACGAAGCGTAGTACTACACCAGAGGGTCCCGGCCAAGCCGGGGAATCCCTTGCTGTGCCGGTGCTTGCGCGCGACGTCCATTTGGAGTCGCGCCCAAGTTCCGGTACAGGCAGTCCCCAGTCGTATGGGTGGGGGACAACTACTGCTGTCACAGCTGAGAGCCCGGCGCAAGACCTTGAGGCTCACCTGGGGGAGGGGAAAGAGAAGGTGGAGAAGAGGAAGAGGAGGAAGCCGAAGCGTTCCGCCGCGGCGAAAGCCCGCATGGAGGCCATAGCTTCGAAGGCGCGGCGGGAGCGGATGAAGGCGACCGCTATTATATAACAGCAGCGGGTCCGAGCACGAGGGCGGCATTGCCGCAGTGCCGTGCAGGAAGATCCATGCAGGAGACAGCTCGGAATCGAAGCTGTCAAGCGATGAGGGCGGCACTACCGCAGAGCCATCGCAGGATGAGGGCGGCAGTGCCGCAGGGCCATCCGAAATTTTGGAGACCGACACGGCATCGGAGATGGTGCTCACGGACGTGGGCGGAAGTGTCGCAGAGCCGTCCGCCGATGAGGACAGCGCCGAGTGGATGTGGGTCGGCCGGAGTAGGGAAGAGGGCGGTGGATGCGCCGTAGTTAGGGACACGATAGGCGGGCCGTCAGTTGAGGGTTCCGGTAGGCCGTCGTCGTCGCCGTCGTTGCCGCCGTCGTCGTCGCCGAGGAAGAGGAGGGAGAGGGATGGGGAGGCTGCAAAGGCGCCAGCCCCAAGTGCGAGGAAGAGGGAGGAGGCCCTCCCCCCGAGACCCTGGAAGCGCCCCCTGCAAGAGGGTGGCTGCTCCAACACCGACTCGGAGGGGAGTTCTATCATCATGCCTCCTCCCAAGGTCCCGACCATGCGCCGGGGGCGCAGAGGCCGAGGATCGGTGGTGGCGGTGAGGTCGGGGACACCGGGTCCGGCTGGCCACGGTGGCGAGGTGGCGGCCCTACAGGCCGCGAACGCCCGCCTTAGCGAGGAGGTCTCTGGCTTGCGGGAACGCAACCGCAAGCTGGAGACGGAGCTATCGGCGGTACGACGGGAGAACCACGGGTTGGCCAAGGAGATGGCCGACCTGCGGACCCAGTTCGCGCGCCTGACGCCGGCCACGCCGCCGGTGCCGTCCTCGCCACCGAAACGGGCTGCGCCGGTGAGGGCAGGCCCGTCGTCTGCGTCCGTGGCGCCGGCTGCGCCCGTCGCGGCTGCTGCGCCGACTGCGCCCGTCGCGGCCTCGGCGCTTCCTCCCCTCGTCGTGGTCCCTCCGCCGGCTCGTGGCCGCGGGAGACCTCGGAAGGGGGAGGAGCCGCCGCCCGACGAGGTGCACGGCGTGTCGGAGTCGGCGGTACGCGTCATCCTAGCCCGAGTAGGGGTGATGATGGATGCGCGTATCGCTGCCGTAGCGGCCAGGCTCCCGCCTGAGCCGCCCCTCCGACCGCCGCTCGCCGCGGACAAGGCGAGGCGGCCGCAAGCGTCAGCTCCCACCCCGCTGCCCTGTCAGGGTGGCCGCGTGGTGAGCTACGCTGCGGCCGCGGCTGGGCCCAAGAAGGGGGCCAAGAAGGTCAGCAAGGTGCCGGCTCCCGCCAAGGCCGGGCCGCAGCCTACGCCAGCGGCTGCACCGCAGGCGCCGGCCAGCGAACACGCGACCGCTGCTGCTGCGCTCAGCGCTGCTGCCAGGCTCGAACAGGGCTGGCAGGTGGCTGAGCGGAGCAGGAAGGCACGCGGCCAGAAGCAGAGAGCGGCGGCCAAGAGTGCCGCCGCGGCTGCCGCTCTCCAGGCGGGAGTCGGCAGAAAGGGGAAAAGGTCGCGCAGGGGCCTCAAGTCGCCGAAGACGGCCGCGGTGGTCATCACCGTGCTGCCCGAGGCGGCTGAGAGGGGCCTCAACTATGAGGCCGTCCTAAAACGCGCCCGGCGGGAGCTGGACGTCTCTGACATCAGAGGCGTCGAAACTAGGACTCGCAAGGCCCGGACAGGGGCTCGAATTCTCGAGTTCCCTGGGGCCGAGGGCGGGAAGACGGCCGATAGTGTGGCTTCGAAGCTGCGGAGGCTGTTCGGGCCAGAGGATAGCGTCCGAATCGCCAGGCCTGTCAAGTGCGCAGAGATGCGCCTGACGGGCATGGACGATTCCGTGACGGTGGAGGACGTCCGGGAGGCCATTATGGCGCGTACCGGATGTGCCTCGGACACCGTCCGGATTGGCATCATCCGCCCTGGTCCGGGCGGCGTCGGTGCTGTCTGGGTGCAGTGCCCAGTGGAGTCGGTCAAGCAATTGGCCGACTCAGGCAGGCTCCTCGTGGGCTGGAGTTCAGCGCGGGTAACCGTGCTGGAGCCCCGGCCCGCGAGTTGTTACAAATGCATGGCGGTCGGGCATACCCGACCGACATGCAAAAACTGCTTTGACTGCAGCGGGCTATGTTTCCGTTGCGGTCAGACTGGACACCAGGCGGCATCGTGCTCTGCGGTGCCCCACTGCCCCGCGTGTGCGGCAGGCAATAGGCCTGCCAAGCATCACATGGGCTCTGGGGACTGCAGACCCCCGGCTTCGGCCCCAAAGGGGCGGGGTGGCCCATCGACCGGGCCAGTCCCCGCTCCGAGTGCGGCCCGATCGCCCGTTAGCGCGGAGGAGGTGACGATGGATACGGACCGTTAATGGACCCCGTATCCATTCGTCTCCTCCAGGCCAACCTCAACCACACCGCCGGTGCGCAGGACGTGTTCCTGCAAGCCATGGCGGAGTGGTTGATAGGAGTAGCCGTAGCCGCGGAGCCGTACGTGGTGCCCGACCGGACTAACTGGTTGGGTAGCACCGATGGCACCGTGGCAATCGTCGCCTCCACGTTGTGGCCTTCGTCGTCTCTGACCCTTAGGGACAGGGGCGTCGGATACGTCGCGGCGGACTGGGGGGAGATTACGCTCTTCGGAGTCTATCTCTCCCCTAACTGGAGTGTGACCGATTTCGAGGCCTCCCTCACCATCATGGAGGCCTCGTTACGGCGAATGGCATCGCGCCAGGTCTTCGTTTTGGGGGACTTCAACGCCAAGTCCGTGGCGTGGGGGTCCCCCCGGACGAACGACCGAGGACGGGCGGTCGAGGAGTGGGCGGCGGCACTGGGCCTTTGTTTACTGAATAGGGGCTCGGTGCATACGTGCGTGCGACAACGGGGCGGGTCGATAGTGGACCTTTCGTTCGCTAGCCCCGAGGTCGCCGCACGCGTGGGGAGCTGGCGCGTCGTGGAGGAGGTGGAGACCTTGTCGGACCACCGGTATATCCGGATGGAGGTCTCCCCGACAATCCCGACGCCCAGCAGGGGTCACGGGGCGGATGGACGTCCTGCGTTCCCGCGATGGGCTGTGGGTCGCTTAGACCGGGACTAGCTGGTGGAGACAGCCATCGTTTACTCGTGGCTGTCCTCTGCCAACCAGTCGGACGGGGTGGACGCCGAGGCTGGCCGCATCCGCAGTGCGTTGACGCAGATCTGCGAAGGCCTTGCTGTATGAGGGCTACCGCAATGCGCGGTCGGCCTTCAGGCTGGCCGTCCGCTCCGCCAAGGACGTCAGTCGGCAGGAGATGCTGGACGGTCTCGACCGTGACCCCTGGGGACACCCCTATCGCGCGGTGCTGAATAAGCTCCGCGCGCGGGGCCCTCCCCTCACCGAGACTCTCCAGCCCAGCCTTCTCACCCGGGTCGTCGAGGACCTGTTCCCGCGGCGGGCGGAACACACGCCCCCGGTCATGGCTCCGCCAGACACTGACAGGGAGGCCGACGACGACAGTGTTCCGCCCATCACGGAACCCGAGATGGGAGTGGCGGTGGCGCGCATGTGCGCAAAGTCCACCGCCCCTGGGCCCGACGGTGTTCCTAACCGTGTGCTGGGCCTGGTCCTCGACCACCTGGGTCCCCGCCTCAGGGAGCTGTTCGACGCGTGTTTAACGTCCGGACGGTTCCCTGGGTGCTGGAAGGAGGGAAGGCTGGTGCTCCTGCCGAAGCCGAGACGGTCTCCGGGGTCGCCTTCGGCCTACAGGCCTATCGTGCTGCTCGATGACACGGGCAAGCTACTGGAGAGGGTGGTAGCTGCCCGCATCGAGCGGTACCTCGTCGGCACGGGGCCCAATCTGTCGGACGCCCAGTTCGGGTTTAGGAGGGGTCGTTCGACGATCGCGGCTCTGTTGCGCCTGAGGGCCGTGGCGACTGAGGCCGTCACCGGTGGGGGAGTGCTGTTGGCGGTGTCCCTAGACATCGCCAACGCATTCAATAGTCTGCCATTCAGCTGCATCAGGGAGGCGCTCCGGTATCACGGAGTGCCAGCTTACCTGAGGCGGCTAGTGGCAGACTATTTGGTGGGGCGCAGCGTCCTCTGCACCAACCGAGCAGGGGACGTTGTGCGAACGCCCATGACGTGCGGTGTCCCACAGGGGTCGGTCCTCGGACCCACCTTGTGGAACATCGGCTACGACTGGGCGTTGCGGGGGAGAATCCCGCCCGGGCTGGGCGTGATTTGTTACGCCGACGACACGCTCGTCACAGCCCGCGGTGGGACGCTAGAAGAGGCGGTAAGCCTGGCGACCTATGGCACCAAAGAGGTCGTCAGGCGGATCGAGGCGCTGGGGTTGAGGGTCGCCCTGGACAAGACGGAGGCCCTCTTGTTCCATGGGCGCCGTATGAACCCTCCCATCGGCGTCTCGATCACCGTCCACTCGGTTGACATCAGTATCCGAGCCCATATGAGGTACTTGGGCCTGGTGCTCGACGGGCAATGGTGGTTCCGGGAGCTTTTCCGCAGGCTTGCTCCACGGCTCGTCGGCGCGGCGTCCGCCCTATCGTGGCTTATGCCGAACGTGGGTGGATCGAGCGCTACGTGCCGACGGCTGTACGCGGGGGTCATCCGGTCGATGGCCCTGTACGGCGCACCGGTGTTGGCGGCGTCCTTGACCGTCCGACTTAGGGCCCTTCTGTGGCGACCACAGAGGGTCATGGCGGTCAGGGCCATCTGCGGATACCGCACGGTGGCGACGGAGTCAGCGTGCCTATTGGCCGGGACTCCCCCGTGGGACCTGGAGGCGGAAATGCTCGCTGAGTTGTATCGGCGGGTGTCGGGGGTGCGCGGGGAGGGCGGTGTTGTTTCCTTGAGGGAGCTCACCGCCTTGCGCGTCGACGCCCGCCGAGACGTCATTGCCCGTTGGGCAGTCCGGCTGGAGAGGCCTCGGTTCGGGGTGCGAATCGTGGAGGCCTTCCGGCCGGTGCTGATGCAGTGGTTGGAAAGGCGGCACGGGGTGCTCTCCTTCCGACTAGTGCAGGTGTTGACGGGGCATGGGAGCTTCGCCAAATACCTGCACAAGATCGTTAGGAGGGAGAGTACGCCATCCTGCCACCACTGCGATTGCGACGAGGACACGGCGCAGCATACGCTCGAGGCCTGCGCCGCTTGGGCCACGCAGCGCCGTGAACTCGTCGCAATCATCGGTGCCAACCTGACGCTGCCGGCCATCGCTAGGGCGATAGTCGACAGCGTCGGAAATTGGGACGCGGTCGCAGCCTTCTGCGAGACAGTGATCTCGCAGAAGGAGGCGGCGGATCGCCTGCGCGAGGAGCGCAGCCTCGATGAGGAGATCCGCCGCCGGCGAATAGGGCGGCGCAGGCGCAACTACCTGCGCCTCATGCCGCCCTAGCCGAGGCCGCGGGTGACGTGACCGGGGATTAGTCCGTCACCCGCCGAGAGGCCGACCGCGTGAGGAAAGACCGACGTCCTCCCCGAGGGGGGAACGTCGGTCGATGGGAGGGTACCCCAATTAGGGGTATTCTGTCGGGCCGACCACTGACGACAAGTTAACGCTGCTCCAGTGGTCGGCCCAACGACGAAGGCGACGTGGTTTTTGGGTGGGTCGCGGGAGTTGCGTGCTTAAGCCCCTCTGTCGCCCCGGACGGAGTAGTGCGGAGGCGCGCCGACTGCGACCCACCCACAAAAAAAAAAAATGTGTATATTATATCCCATAGTCGTCTTATACGATATCCACGGACAAGATAGAGAGTGGTCAATCACCATGATTTCGGTCGAATTGTATTCTTACTTCGTTACCATATGGAAAGAACATTTAAATAACCGACACAAATTACATTCAGACTCGGAACAACCATTTGTGGATCGTACAAGGTGTTGTCTTGCATGGGATTCGAACCCGCGACACTAGCACGGTACGTTAGTATCTTAATCACTACGTCATCTGTGTAGTCTTTAGCCGGTTGTTACGATTCCCATAGAAAAGCAATGATGACGACAAATGTATTCTTATTTTTTACAAAGTAACATTTCATTAACTGCAAATGTAACTTTGTAATCTTATATATTTATATGAGTTTACATAATTATTTATGCAATTAGTGTATCTCGGAACCTGGATGAAAATTACAATGTTTCATAATTTTCCCTTCATTTATACACTAAACACTAATTGTATTCTAAATTTGAAGCTTCTATGTCTACTAGAAGTGCCTCTTTAATATTGATGATCGGTCAGGCAAGTCAGTGAGTGACAAAATTACGAAATTTTGACTATTTATAATTCTCAAACAATTTGTTCAAATTGAATGAAATTTGAAATACACAATGTGTATACAATGCCTACTGGGATACTAAAAATTCAGGTTTCTAGCTTTATTAACAACGAAGTTATAGGAGGTCGAAAATGGCCTGAATGGCTTCGAGAAAAGTATGTTACGGCAGTTTTGCGTTTTGCCCGACTTTTTTTTTGCTCGACTTGGCGGGGGCACTGCCGTGCCCCCAGATAATACTCGCGTAAACATCAGACATCAGGTTTCAAATAAATATCTAACAGTTTCAAATTACTAAAAAATAAAAGAAAATTAAATTATTTAGATAAATATATTATTATAAATTAGATCTTTTTTTTTTTTTTGTGGGTGGGCTGCGGTCGGCGCGCCTCCGCACCACTCCGTCCGGGGCGACAGAGGGGCTTAAGCACGCAACTCCCGCAACCCACCTCGCCTTCGTCATTGGGCCGACCACCGGAGCAGCGTTAACTTGTCGTCAGTGGTCGGCCCGACGGAATACCCCTATTGGGGTACCCTCCCATCGACCGACGTCCCCCCCTCGGGGAGGACGTCGGTCTTTCCTCACGCGGTATTATAAATTAGGTCTGGGATAGTAAGGAGCGATCTCAGGACGTAAAACGAAAACACCATTGCGAGATAAGGAAATCTTGAAAGAAATACATGTACATTATTTATTACGTTCATTCACAGCAATGCTGTGAATGATCAACAAATACACATAAAAAAATACGATTTAGCATTAAAGGCTTGCCAATTACGGCTAGATGAAGCGTATATTAATTAAAAGCGAATATTTAAAAATTAGTATTTAATTGTATTAACATATATCTTATTATTGAGAATATAATTGAAGTGTGAATATAATTTGAGACCTAATTAAAAGCTTGGTTATCAGAAGATTTATAAACTATATTTTTTAGTTTACTATTTGCATCAAATTTTATATATCAATGATGAGTTTTTGACAGCAAAATATACCTAACTACATCAAACGCAGGCAATCGGTTCAGAGATGGTGTTCTTTTTTCTGGCATGCATCACCGCCTTTTTATGCGAAATAGCAGTTTTGGGAAAGACGGCTATTGTCGTATAGTTACTGAAGCTGTAGATCATCTGATGCAAACCGACGACAACAGGTTCTCTTCTATTCAAAACTATTTAGTGTCATTTTAATGGATAGCCAAGATCAACACTGAGGATTGAGGCAAAATGTTATTTAATAGTCAAAAATAAGAAATACTTAAATCACATTACAGGTATGCAAGATTATAATACGCAAAGGTATTCGTAGTACAAAACTTAATTTAACAAACCTAAACTTAATTATAATTATTTATATTCATCAACTCAACACAAATACGTCTTACTTTTAGACTCAAGCCCCTTCTAAAATAGGAGAGAAATTGACTTAATATCACGCTAGTCAGATCAGTTGGCATAGTGTCATTTCGAGCTTCTCTTCTCATGCATAAATGTTGTTTAACTTGTTTAACGTCTTTACCGACATCCATGGATAAAAAAAGGCATGTCGAATCGTATTCTTACTCCGTCACCACACGGCAAATTTATATTCTAGCTTAATTTAATTGTCTTAATTTGTTTTTATTAAAAAAGAAGAACATAATAAATTAAGAACGCATTTTTTCTTATTTCATAAAATATAAGGCTTTTTTTACTTCTGTTTTGTTATTTATTTATATATTTGCTTAAATGTTTAATAAATTTCTTTAATTTTTTAATAATTAAATAAATTCTTACAATAGATAAATCAAATTTAACAATTTATTAAACTAGGAACGTGATTCTATATAAGCAGTGACATTCGAGTAAGAGCCCAATAGACTGCTACGTATATGTCTCGATTTCGCATACTAATGTACTTCGGATATTTCGGAGTCATCGTGAATTGTTAATTATCACTGGCTTTAACGTTTCAAACTTTTTAAACGGAATGCTAAAAAGGTTTTTGAATATATGTGAAATATATTTCTGAAATAACGTATTAAAAGTCTTTTACGTCGACAATAATGACAGTTCACATCCAGTCCTCTCAGATATACTGATATCAGATTTCAATCTAAAATACATCTAGTATGAGATCCGGCTGCAAAATCACTACGTTCCTCGACATTCTTACATTTTTACATACATTTATGATTGGGCGAATACATTGATAACAGGTTGCCAGTCAATAAGTGACCCGCAAGTAATTTTAATTAAATTAATGTTAATTAATTATCGAAAAAAAAATCCTTCATCCGTTTGTTAAATAAAATATCATCCACATCATAGTACGTAAAAAATTCGACAATCGATGGGTGCCGTTGCACACTCGGCCGCAACTACTTTGCAGCCAGGTGTAAACAGGTAATATTTTGGAGTATTTATACGTTCGTGACGTATACGCATGATTTTTAGATCAAATTAAAATTTTGAATTTAATTAACTACGCGATGAACGTAGTGATTTTGCAGCCGGATCTTAGACCACTCTATCCAGCCAGCTGGCAATGGCTCCAATTAAAAAAAGTATTCTGTCAAAATTTATTAAATGACAAATCTCAAAACGATTCTCAATAATAAAGACTGTGAGGATTATTATCAGCAGCAATATATATTTGGTTTAATTAGTAACATTTACTGTTAAGAGGTTTACGTGAATCGATTTATTAACTCCATGGTAACGTCAGTTGGTACGTTAATACCGTAATAATGATCGTTCTAGTGTTATGGTCCTCTTGTACAGTTTAACGGTTCAATGCTGCTCCGAACTTAAGTAACATTATGGACGAAACAACTGGTATTTATCCTCGTTTTTGTTATGAATGAAACTAAGGTGAAAATCTATATCAACCTGCCTGTTCAGCGTAGTGTAGTTGGTCAATTAATCTCCCATTATGGAGGCTCGAGTCCAGCAGTGGGACATATATGAGCTGTAATGATGCTGAAACTAAGGTGAATATGTTTGATTAGGAATTATATCAAGGTATTTTGTCAACATCATATATATATATATATATATATATATATATACTAGCTATTGCCCGCGGCTTCACCCGCGTAAAAATTAACTTGTATATTGAACTATTATCGCAAAGAATATTATCGGCATAAAAAGTATTCTATTTCTTAATTTAAGAAATACTCTATCTATGTGTCCATATTCATCCAAATCTGCTCAACAGTTTACGCGTGATTGAGTAACAAACATCCAAATATCTTCCACAAACTTTCACATTTGAATATTACTTCCAGCCTTTTAGTTCAGATTCCCGTGGAAATACGTTGATAAATATGTCTTTTCTTAGTCCCTGATAATGTAGCTTTCCATTGGTGAAATAAAAAATATATCGATCAAACTCCCGCAGTTTCACCCATGTAAACCCCATTCCCATGCGAATGCGGAGGTAAAAAATGCCTATTTACTCACTGATATTATAAGTTTACATGGGTGTAAAAAGATATATTTATGAAATCCCATAGAAATATCCGAGATAAAAATTGCCTGTGTTACTCGCCGATAACGTAACTTTCCATTGGTGAAAGAATTTTAAAAATTGGTCAACATCCCCCGGTTTAGTTCTTGTTCCCGGGCAAATACCGGGATGGCATACCGAAATAGCATTTACCTATACCTATGTGATTCACTGATAATGTAGCTTTCTATTCGTGAATTAATTTGAAATCCATTAAATTCCCGCAATTTCACCAGCGTTGTGCCCGGTCTCGTAGGAATATTGGGATGAAAATAGCTTAAATATGTTACTCGCTTAAAATAACTTTTCATTAGTGAAATACTTTTAAAATCGACTAAATTCTCACAGTATCGGGGAGGCCCGAGCCCAACAGTGGGACGTATATGGGCTGAGATGATGATGATGATGATGAAATTCTCACAGTCGCTCCAGCCACACCAGAATAAAATATAGCCTAAGTTATTCCTTATATGAGGCTGGTAGACCTGGTAGTAGAATATTATCAGTATCGGTTCAGCAGTTTTGAAGATTACCCGTTACGAATAGATAGACAGACAAAAAAATTTGAACCATTTTTTAGGTATAGGTATCGTGCAAATAAATATGCAAGTGAATATACGTTTTTTGTTTGTTAATAACCAATGTCATCGAGAATAGGTAACGTTTTACAGGCGACTGCGGTTGTTGTTACCTAATATGGCGAGTCTTCCTCTCGTTTCCGACAGATGGCGCAGTTAGGGTTATGTTAGTAACGTGAAAAATAGATAAAAACAATCTTTGGAGTGTGTTGTACCCTTTTTTTTTATTTTTTTTTATGGGTGGGCTATGGTAAGCGCACACGCGGTCCTGTTCCTCCGGGGCGATGAAAGGACGGCGCGCAGGCCCATAACCCACCCGTACCCACGTCACCTCCTTGTTGGGTCGACCACCGCAGCAGATGTGACTTGTCATCAGTGGTCGGCCCGACGGAATACCTTTTCGGGTAACCTCACCTCTCGACGTACTGGGACGTCGGTCGCCATCGCGCGGTCAGCCTCTCTGCGGGTGACGGACAATTCCCCGGTCCGATCACCCACGGCATCGGCTAGGGCGGCATTAGGTGCAGATACTCGCGCCTGCGCCGCCCGAGTTGCCGGCAGCGGAACGTGTCGCCGAATAGGATCTCTACTCGCACACGATCCGCCGCCTCCTTCCGTGAGATTACGGCCTCACAGAAGGCGGCGACCGCGTCCCAGTTGCTGACGTGTTGTACATCATGGTAAAATTTTAGCTGAATCGATTCAGAACATTTTGAGTTTTTGAAGCATACGTACCACTACTAGGCTCGTACTTCATAATGGGAGGGAAAATGGCCTTACTATACCACACTGCTTAGACAGAGGGTTTTATGTGGAGATAAAATGATGACATAGGTATATATTTCTTTTGTCCGTGTGTATGTGCCTGAACTCCTCCTAAACGGCTGGACAGATTTTGATGAATTTTTGTGTATGTGTTCCAGTAGATTCAAGAATCGTTTACATTAATAATTGAATCTGTTAGGTGCCGCTGTGATCGATTTTAAGGCATTGTATTTTATTTTAATATGTACAGACTCTGTTGGATTAGCTACTAAATACGAGTATATATTCTGAACTGGAAGCAGTTTTAAGAACTTAACGAGTTTTAATATTATTTCTCAATTACCTCTCTATCTTTACTAACCGCATAAGGCGTGCTATTGGACACAGGCTTTCAACACATTTATCGACTGCACAGATAGCGGAGTGATCTAAGTACATCGCCTCAGTGTCATGGGTTCGATCCTAGGACCTAGGACAATTATTAGGGGGTCCACAATAATGTTTTGAATCTGGGTGTAATTAATGTCCTTTAATGGTACGTATGTAAAGGGTAAAGTTCCACGGGAAACATGGATTTATTCTTTAGTGGCGGGTGTTATCTTCAAAAAAATGCATTACACCTATTTCACTGGTTCGACGTTGATTTTTATTGGACTTTAGATTTTAGCTTTATATGGCTGTTACTTCTGCGTTCATCACTAATACGCGTACTAGTAGTAAGCATAGAGGCCTCTCAAACCAAAATATTTAAGCAACGGGATCCAAGTGTACCTATGGGGAACTGAAGGAGTACAACCTAGGGGTTCTGTTGAGATTATAGTGGGAGTATGCACCATCCATCCATCCATCAGCCTACAGACGTCCACTGCTGGAACAGTCCTGCGCCACTTGCATTCAACGGTTCCCTGCGACTTTGAGAATTTCGTCAGTCCATCTAGTGGGGGGTCCGATTCGTGGTCGCCACTCAAGAACCTTTCTTCCCCAATGGTTGTCGGTTTGACGAGCGATGTGGCCTGCCCATTGCCATTTCAACGTGCTTATTCTGCGGGCTATGTCGGTTACACCTGTTCTTCTACGGATATCCGTGTTCTGGATTTGATCACGTAGAAAAATACCGAGCATAGCCCTCTCCATAGCACGCTGAGCGACTTTGAGCTTTTTTATGAGGTCGACATTTAGAGACCACGTTTCAGTGCCGTAAGTCATCGCTGGTAACACACACTGGTTATTAACCTTTGTTTTCAGACACTGTGGGAGTGGAGGGAGGGAAGGTGTATGCACATTATTTTATAATGCTACTCGGTTTGTACCCGAAAGCCATTTTTCTTGTTTGAGCGAGAGTTACATCGCTGTCGGCGGCTTTGAAAAAGATTCTAGATCGAATGACTTTCGCTAATCGATATGGGGCGCTGTTGACTGTCAATAAAATCAAAAGGGTTGATATAATAGTTGATATAAAAGTTTTCCCTCATTATTTAATTATGCGTTAATATTATGTGTAATATTCTTACTAATATTATAAATGCAAAAGTAAGTATATTTGTTTGTTACGCTTTCACGCTTAAGCCACTGAACCGATTTCAAAAATTCTTTCACCAATGGAAAGCCATAATATCACGAAGAAACGTAGGCTATATTTTATCCCGGTATTCCCACGGGAACAAGAACTACGCGGGTAAGGCGACCGAAATCGAAGCGAAGAGAGGGCGGGTTGCTAGTACATATATATTACTATACAATATACGCGAAAAAGAAAATACTTTCTCAACAGATACCTTATTACTACAAAGTTAAAGTTTTGATATGAAACCTTCAATATGATCATTCAAGTGAGCAAGGAAGTTTCAGGTTTAGCTAATTCAGAGCTTCCAATATATTAGTCAAACAGGCCAACTTCCACTGATATTTTTTCATTTTTGAATATTTGTATAAAATGATTTTCTTTAAAGAGGATGACCTCTTCTCTTAATTCATAAAGGGAAGCTAGCATGTTGCATGTTGATAACTAGCGCACTTTTGTGTGGAATAGGGCCCATTTTTTGTTGGGGTGGGTTACAATCAGCGCACCCGCCGCTCGACTCCGTCCGGGGCGATGGAGGGGCAGCGCGCGGTCCCGTAACCCACCCATAGCACGTCGCCTTCGTCGTTGAGCCGACCGCTGGTGTCGAGTTCCTTGTCGTCAGTGGCCGGCCCGACGAAATATCCTGAAGTAGGTACCCTCTCCTATTGACGTCCCTTTCCCGACACGTCAGAGATCAAAGCAAATTGCGGACAAAGTTTGATAATTATACCAAAAACTGAACTATTTATGAGATGAAACAACTTAGATTTTTATGTGAACGAATTATTGACAGAAGCTAGTACGGCACGCAATTTTTTTATGAGTGATGGATGCAAGTTGGAGTATGGGGGGTGCGCGTCCCACTTCGTGTTTTGACTTATCGAAACTTGTATAACAGCGATTAAATGGCAATTCGAACCAGTTAATTTAAATAGATTATTTTTCGAAAATATAAATGTACCCTTGTTATCCCCTATGTTTCTCTTCACCCCTCAAGGGAGGCATGCCAAGTTTGGAAAGTCCTGATCTAAAGAGTTTATTTATGCGGCTACTGGACCGATGCAGTATTTCTTTCATTTCATGTCTCACCACTGTTGGTCTAGGGCCTTTACATAAGCCAATTGATCTACTACACTGTGCTGGTCACATGGTTTATAAATATCGAGTTTAATTTCGACTTTTCCTTCATTTGCAATGATGTTATTTATTACGTCCCTTATTCATCTTTTACTATGACTCATGGATATAAAAGGATAGTGAATATCGTAATCTTATTTAGTTCTACACAGACCCGCGTGCCTTATATAGAAGCATATATTGTACATACCTGAATGACAGAGCTTTTTAGATAAATGTTATGTTCTTGGAAATGATTTTGTCTCTTTTAGAAAATATATTTAGATATTAAGGGATTGTTACGGAAGTTCGGACTATATTTAGATACAAATAATAGATGAAATATGTTTTATTGGCAATTATTAACTTTGATTTATTTATATATTTTGATTTTCGAGCTAATTATTATTTATTTATTTTATGAATGTTTTTTTTTTATTAATATATATGATGAGGAAAAAGAAAAATTCAAACGAGAAACTTGAGGAAAGGATAAATCGGAACTGTTGTTGGGTATTGCTCGATTATCAACTGAGCTAATTTTATTCGTCAAGATAAACGTCAGCGAAATTTAACTTCATGTTTTATTTTAATTATTCTTATTTCATTGCTCGAAAACATCGATACAAAACGTTATCTATAAATGAAACTTAGAACCATTGATCGTCCCCGAAACTTCCTGCATACTAAATTTCATGAAAATCGTTGACGCCGTTGCCGAGATACTGAATATATAGAAATATATGGTACATGAATTTCTCTTTCAAAGATATTAGATTACCAACATAATATCCACATACCGATGTAATTGTAATAAATAAATCAACATCACGGTAATCAAGATACCAATGTTATTTGCGCTGATTGTTTTATTTATTGACCTACGGGAATACCTCGAGGCCAACTCTACACATCATCGAAATATCTCATAAAAGAAATATATTTTATTCATTTTCGTATCTTTATCATTTTAGTAAGTACATATCTAAATCGATAAAAATATAAAGTAAATTAATTCTTTTTATCGATTTATTTGTTGTGTATACAATGTGATAATATATTAGACTAGCTTGTGCCCATGACTTTGACCGCGTAGAAAGCATTTGTGATAGAAGTGAACATTTATTTGTGATAGAACTAAACACATAGTCTGTGGGAAGGTCCTACGGGCTCATCATGTAGATAAGCTGAAGAGAATCCAGGCAGTCCGCTTCACCCAGCACCTTAGCGAGATTGGCTTCGTTTCGTCAGACGCCAGGTTCTATTTTCGGAAGAAATATTCGATGATTGTGACCTTGCAGCGTTTGAGGTCCATTGAGCAGAGACGGTCATCGGCGTAGAAGCTAGACATTGTGCAAACTTCTATCGAGGTCGCTTTTGGGCCAACTCTGCAGTAGGAGGCTACGATTGGACATTGCGAGCAGCTGAACCCACGGGGTGATGCTTAATCTGCTGCACTGATGGAGAAGCCGGTAACATTATTGTCAACTTGCTCCTTGGTTCGGCGACAGTTATTCGGAGGGGTGGCGCTGTTCATTCTATCTATGTGAGTGAGATCCAGAAATTTCGTCAAGATACTGCTGACCATCGCTAAGGCCATCATCAGGTGGCACAGGCGTGAGTATTGGCGTCTGGTAAGGAAAAGAGAGTTTGATAGCACTTTTACTCCGTCACCGTAAATTTTAAAATAATTAAACTGTCAATCGTACAATACATCATTCGGTTTAATACTTTGTCCCATGATGAAAAAAATAATAGATAACATCACAGAAGATTGAAGGGTCCAGAGAAATATATTTATTATTCTTTACACAGTGTTTGCTTGCCACATTGGTACATTATGTTGTGCTATCGATTTGCTGTCAAACCAAGCCGCAGGTGCTCAAGCGAACACCTAAAATTATCTTGACATTTCATTGGCACCGAATCGATTCTCTCACTTAATTAAAACATCTTCAGTACAATTTACAACACCCGCCAAGTTGAAATAGATTTTACAATAAAATATGCACCTTGAAAAGTTTTACTCGAGAAAGCGGTGATATAATATTTATTGCTTAAATAATCGATTTTTGATGTTATACCTGATTGATGTTGATAAATCTGATTCTTTCCTATCATTAATTTGAAGAGAAAACTTCTTTTGGCACGCTTTGTGTATATTTTGGGGGTATGGAGTGAGAATGAGCTATGATACTCTACTATTTAACGCTTGTTAAAGAAAATTCGGATCTCGTCGACTAAGGCAGCATTTTTGGGGATTAGTCCGTCACCCGCCGAGAGGCTGACCGCGTGAGGAAAGACCGACGTCCTACCCGAGGGGGGGACGTCGGTCGATGGGAGGGTACCCCAATAGGGGGTATTCCGTCGGGCCGACCACTGACGACAAGTTAACGCTGCTCCAGTGGTCGGCCCAACGACGAAGGCGACGTGATTTTTGGGTGGGTCGCGGGAGTTGCGTGCTTAAGCCCCTCTGTCGCCTCGGACGGAGTGGTGCGGAGGCGCGCCGACCGCGACCCACCCACAAAAAAAAAAAAAAAAAAGGTTAGCATTTTTAGAGCATGATATATTATAAATAACCATCAGTTAGAGTAAAATTTATTAGAGTAATTTAAACAATTATAATATCCCCAATGGTCTTTGGTCAATGGTGACTCATAAGCCACGAGCGCGCTTGATGGCGCCCTAGGCGAGGCCGTGGGTGATTGGACAGGGAAATAGTCAATCATCTACAGAGAGGATGATCGCTGGTGGGACGCGCCGCGGACGACGTGCGTCTATACCACAGCTCGTCCAAAAGTAAAAGAGCAATGGTCTTTGGTCAATGGTGACTCATAAGCCACGAGCGCGCTTGATGGCGCCCTAGGCGAGGCCGTGGGTGATTGGACAGGGAAATAGTCAATCATCTACAGAGAGGATGATCGCTGGTGGGACGCGCCGCGGACGACGTGCGTCTATACCACAGCTCGTCCAAAAGTAAAAGAGCAATGGTCTTTGGTCAATGGTGACTCATAAGCCACGAGCGCGCTTGATGGCGCCCTAGGCGAGGCCGTGGGTGATTGGACAGGGAAATAGTCAATCATCTACAGAGAGGATGATCGCTGGTGGGACGCGCCGCGGACGACGTGCGTCTATACCACAGCTCGTCCAAAAGTAAAAGAGCAAAATTGATCAAAGTATCCCCAATGGTCTTTGGTCAATGGTGTCTTACAATGGACTTTAAAATTTTACCATTCCCCTTAAACGTCGTTTCATATTTTAATTGGATATAGAAGGTCGAATCTTTATTGTATTGTAACGGAGTTAAGCTACTATTTATCACCTTTTACCACCGCTGACCTCAGTAACGAAAAACACGATTATGGAATTTTAAGCAAATAAAATTACTGAAAAAAATTATATATGGAATAGAAAACTCTTCTTCTTTGTCATTCGGTAAACCTATGCCCAATATTGAACTACCACATATTAAAAAAAGACTTAATGCTTTATTTATAGATAACAAATTTTTTCGAAAACGTAATATTATATGGCTATAAAACGCACCGTTGTAGAAATAAGAGGGGAGCAGTGATTATAAATGTCTTCAAATCGCGCAAATGCACTATGAGACACTCTTTATTTTTATTTCTATGTTAGGCAGTCGCCATTGTCATAATAACTATTGAAATAACATAATCATTTTAGAATGACCTTAAAATATTGCCCCGGGATGTGTAATACTAAAATCGTAGACAAAATTAAAGCATAAGTACTAATAAGTAAGAATATTTAAATTCCCTCTATCGAAGCTGTATGGCCACCTAATATATTAACATACGAGATTTTGTTAAACAGTAATCCATCTTTATTAGGTATGACACCGCTCATTTGCAAATAAGGCTTGCTATAATATATTTATGTATGTTATTATGCAAATAAAGATGGGAATGACGGGGCGTGTGAGTCACCTCATGTATTAAAGTTAATGAGGTCATTCGTCGTAGGGAAGTCAAAGGTATTTTAAAAGGTCATACGTTTACTTAACGTTTCTTTTAGTCTTAGTAAGTGTATAATTAATGTTAAATTTGCAACAAATTAATTTTTGCCAATGTAGGATTTGGAACTATTATGGTCATTACATGATCCGTGTGGTAACGGAGTAAGAATGTGTTAAGTGTAGCTCACCAACCCATTTCTTGTCCGTGGGTGTCGTGAAAGACTAGTAAGGGCTCCCAGATATAAACACGATACGACATCGCTTTGTACCACGATGCGACGTCGCATCGTGGAAATCTACGACGCGACATTGTAACGTGGCCACGACGCACGACATAACGTCGCGTCGTAGAAACTCACGATGCATTCCTGTTGTTTTTATATTTTTATTCTTGTATTCTTCAGATGTTTTGTCCCATAGTACGAGACGCTGCTCGATTAGAATTATTAAGTGATCGACCTCAATATCGTCCGTCATCTTTGAATTTGGATGCGAGGAGTGCGCCGACCGCGACCTACCCCAAAAAAAATTGAATTTCGAAAAACAAGTGTGGCATTGACGATGATCGACGCAGGAATGCATCGTGAGGTTCTACTATGCACTCGTGCATCGTGGCACGTTACGATGTCACGTCGTAGATTGCCTCGATGCAATCGACGCCGAATCGTGGTACGACGCGACGTTGTATCGTGTTTATATGTGGGAGCCCTAAGGGATGTAATATGCTTATAACATCTGTGCAAGAGAAGGCAAAATCAAAATACAAATCATCTGTGTGTAATCGAGTGCAGTATGTAAAATAAGCAAAATTGAAAATTTTGAATAACTCCCGACACAAACTAAAATAATAAAAAAGTATTACGTTCTCTTCAATAGGAATTATCAATTAATTGTCATTTAGCGATTATACTGGCATGCGAAAAGCACTTAATCGAGTAATCAATGATGATTACTACGCAATTATATCAATCATACGCAATTATATAATTTTGGAGCTGATACTCTTACACTGTTGTACTGATTTTAATCAACCATAAGAAAAACCATCGCAAGGAAACTGGCTTTCAAAAACGGTAAGGTAAAAATGGCAACGAAATCGGTGCATCCGTTTGAGAGTTACGATGCCACACACACACACACACGCACGCTCGCACGCACGTACGCATGCAAGCACGCACGCACGCACGCACGCACGCACACACACACACACACACACATACACACACACACACATACACACACACACACACACACACATGCACACGCACACACTAACGTGCCCACGCACGTATACACACACATACAGACAAACAGACATCTACATCAAACTTATAATACCCGTCTTTTTGCGTCGGGAGTTAAAAACAGCGATACTACTAATAAATCATGACCTATGGCTTCAGCCTCACAAAGAAACACAATGTAACGACGTAATAACGTCAAATGTAAAATATAATCTGCTGAAAAATATGTTTTATTACATAAGTTAATGTTGTAAGAATACATTTCACCTCCCTTTTCTTGTGAAAATCGACTGAGGGATATAATATGCCGATAACATATGTATGTGCAAAAGGAACGTTCGAGAGAAAACTTCGTAACAACACGTCTCAACAGCAGATACAGCATGTCAATTTCACTCTGGAGTAAGTTTACTGTTGTAAACATGAAGGCTTATAGGCTATTTGTGCGTAGAGAAGATATGTTATCCCTATTAGAAGTATTACTTGCGCCTGATGCCGCCCTAGCCGAGGCAGGTGACGGGATCGAGGAATTTAGTCCGTCACCCGCAGAGAGGCTGACCGCGCGACAGCGACCACGTCCCGGGACAGGGACATCGAGAGGTGAGGGTACCCGAAAGGGTATTCCGTCGGGCCAACCACTAATACAGTCACCCTGCTCCGGTGGTCGGCCTAACGACGAAGGCGACGTGGGTACGGGTGGGTTATGGACCCGCGCGCCGTCCTTTCGTCGCCCCGGACGGAATGGACCGCGTGTGCGCTTACCATAGCCCACTCATAAAAAAAAGATCCCTATTAGAAGTATGCGGGAAACTTAATTTTAATAACGTAAAATTAATTTAATATCTTGATTGTAACTCGCTGTGTGGCAGCAGCTACGATTATTATCACCCTTATATTATTCGTGGGTATCAATTCCGTGTGGTGATTGAGTAAGAATACAATTCACCTCTCCCTATCTTGCCCGTGGATGTCGTAAGAGACGATTCACGGATATAATTTGCATATAAGAGCTGTGTAAGAGAAGGAAAACTCGAAATGAAACCTTTACCAACCAGTGTTGGGCACAATTGAATTGATTGTAAAAGCAAACAATTACAATTTTAATTGCAATTAAATTAATTGCAATTAAATCAATTCAATTATTTAGTAATTATGAAATACAAAATTAAATCTATTGCGATTAAATCTATCAATTGTAGTTTAGAATTAACGTCGGGCAATCATAAATCAAATACAAACGTGATATAATCCGTAAAAGTAGTTTTATTTACAAAGTGTAAAGTGATTTATCTTGTGGATCTTAGGAAGAACCCTGTAAACTGCAATGACTATTTTTGAGCCCTACTGGATGTAAAATATGTATTTGGGCCAGCCTCATTCAATCTAATAGTTTTCTGCTACAAATTACGGATAAATTTAAATGCAATAATATAAATTAACTTTTGTACTTACATGTGTGTGTAAATTACTGAAATAATCTCAATAACTCTATTGGTTAATTTTAGTATCACAATTTAGGATTATTCATCATCATCATCATCGCGGCTCATATACGTCCCACTACTGGGCTCAAGCCTACTCCGTATTGGGAGGGAAAATGAACTACTATACCAGGCTGGTCAGGCGGGTTGGTTTAATTTGGGCGGGAGGGTTTTATTTCAAGTTTTCCTTCTCTTACATAGATGTTATATGCACGAAATATCTCTTAGTCACCTTTTACGACACCCACGGGCAAGAGTATTATTATTAAATGGAAATATTAAAACAATCCAATTTGCCGTTCCTGTACCAGATAAAAGCCAATGAATCCATTGCTTTTTTCGTCAGTCTGTATCCGAAATTCCGGTTTCAAAGACACATTTGTTTATAGTAACTTCCCATCGAACATCGTATTTTAATTGGATTTATCAGGCTTTTTCAACAAGAGCATCCATTGTTGGGCATAGGCCAAGGGGTCTAAAAAGTCAGAATCGCTACAATTATTTTAGCACTCAGTTTGGCGATCCCATTTGGTGTTATTAATTTTCGAGAAGTATCCCGCGATGAATTTTCTGGTGGTGATTCAAACAGCTTATATTACTGACGAGCAACCCGCCCTCGCTTCGCTTCGGTTTCAGTCGCCTTACCCGCGTAGTTCCCAATTCCGTGGGAATACCGGGATAAAATATAGCCTATATTACTCCCTGATATTATAGCTTTCCATTGCAGAAAGAATTTTTGAAATCGGTCGGTTAAAATCGGGTAGTTTCGGAGCCTATTCAATACAAACAAAAAAATCTTTCCTCTTTATAAGACTTAAGTATAGATATTGTATAATGATATGTGGTTATGTTTACTCATCTATTTACTTCTTCCTCCTCGAAGGATGTATCATTATCCTCCTGCTCATATCTCAATCCTGCTTGACGTTAACCCTCCTTGGGAATGTAACTGTTGACCAGGCGATAACAGATGGAATGACCCATATCGATCTAAAGTTCTTAGCTGTCTTTTACAATACCCACGAGCAATGTAACACAGAATTCCTCTAAAGAAGAAATGTATTCATCATCATCATCATTCATCATTTCAGCCTATTGCCGTCCACTACTTGACGTGGGCATATTACGCCACAATGTGTGGTCCTGTGCCGCTTGCATCCAACGACGCCCAGCAAATTTCACTAGGTCATCGGTCCACCTAGTAGGGGGGCGTCCTACACTGTATGTATTAAAACTGCAATGTATTAAAAACTAGCAATCCACCCTCGTTTCAGTTTCAGTCACCATACCCGCGTAGTTCCCGTTCCCGTGGGAATACCGGGATAAAATATAGCCTACGTTACTCCATATATAGACAGCTACCTGGTACTAAATTATTAGCAAAATCGGTCTAGCCGTTTTAAAGATTATCCGAAACAAACAGACAGACACACATTTTTAAACCAGGTTTTAGGCGTAAGTATCATGCAAATAACCGTACCAGCATGAATAAAAACCTATTGTTTTGACATTTAAACAGACACTTCAGTTTTATTGATTTGTATAGTCATTCGGGAAACTTAAGAGAATCTTCTCGTCCAATATTCCGCAGTGTCTGATAACAAAAATTTATAACCAGTGTGTGTTTACCGGCGATGACTTACGGCACTGAAACGTGGTCTCTAAATGTTGGCCTCATAAAAAAGTTCACAGTCGCTCAGCGTGCTATGGAGAGGGCGCTATGTTTAGTATTTCTTTACGTGATAAAATCCGGAATACGGAAATTCGTAGACGAACGGGTGTAACCGACATAGCCCGCAGAATTAGCACGTTAAAATGGCAATAGGCAGGCCATATTGCTCGTCGAACCGACAACCGTTGGGGAAGAAAGGTTCTTGAATGGCGACCACGAAGCAGACGGCGGCGCAGCGTAGGACGACCCCCCGCTAGGTGGACTGACGACATTCTCAAAGTCGGAGGGAACCGTTGGATGCAAGTGGCGCAGGAACGTTCCAAGTGGCATTCTCGTGGGGAGGCCTATGTCCTGCAGTGGATGTCTGTATCCATCAGGATGGATGGATAGATGTATAGATAGTAATAATAAATTTCACTATTCTAAGCAAGTACCGCTTAAAATCATTTACCTTCACGAGGATTGATTGAAATATTTTTAATTAAAACAACAACAAAACATCCATACTACGAAACTAAAAACAGTTACTCATTTATCTTTGTAGCAGTCCGTTCCATGCATGCAATTTACCTTAAAATCTATAAATCTTCGTACACGGGTTTATTTATCGGCCGCGGGCTAGCAATCGGATTTGAGTGCTTTCATTTATCCTACGAACGCTATTATTAGAGTTTCATGAAATAATTTATCAATTTCATGTTAGTATAGGATTCATTTTAAAAGCTACCAGCATTGAGTAAATGATTTTTAAAGACATCGTAAGTATTATTCACTGTAACGAATTCTTTAAAATCGATGTTTCCGTGGCGATCTTCTTCTCAGTTTATTTACTTTCCAGCATTAGCTAGGAGTCTCGAAACAGATGAAGCAACTTAGTCTACTACAGTACATTGGCCAGATGGGTTGTCATAGTTTTACAGTACTTACTTACAGAGAATACTCATTATCATATTTCGTATGGTGGTACTTACAGAGAATACTCATTATCATATTTCGTATGGTGACTACCACATGGAAAATTCTAGACAGCATATAAATGAAAATGATAAAAAAGTGTCTTTGTTATGACTAGATTCGTCAGATTAATAAAAAATCGGCTAAGTGCTAAGGATTATCTATAACATAAGCATAAAAAATGGCGTTCTATGTATGGGAGCCCCCTTTAAATATTTATTTTATTTAGTTTTTAGTATTTGTTATTATGACGTTAACAGAAATACATAATTTGTAAAAAAATCACCTGTCTAGCTATCGCGGTTCGTGAGATACTGCCTGGTGACAGACAGACAGACGGACGGACAAACAGTGAAGTCTTAGTAATAGGGTCCCGTTTTTACCTTTTGGGTACGGAACCCCAAAAAGGTTAAACCAACGCCATTAGAATGCCAATAATGTTTGTACTTATTGACATATTCTCATTTTCCATACATTCCTATAGATAAGCGTATTATTTTTTTTACAACATTTTTTTAAAAGACACTGGCAAATTAATGCATTTCCTTACTTTATTATCATAAAATAAACGGGTACATTTAACACTTAGTAAATATATGAACAACATTTTTTGGATCGTACAAAATGTCATCCAAAGTGAGAATCAAACCCGTGGCACTTGATACGGTAGATCAGTGTCAAAAACAACTACGCCATCTGTTTAATCATATATATATATATATATATATATATATATATAGGTACCTACCTATTACAGTAAATCGTTACCCTAATAACCAATGAGTGCCGTAGTTTTAACTCTAAGCCACCCAATTTACTTGTGGATGCGTCTCATTGTTTTTGTAACGTTTCTTTATTAAGGCGACGCGATGGGCTTCAAGCATGGGACAACGGAACAGAAATTCGTCGTACGATTTTCACTCAAATGTTTTGGTTACTTACAATACGAATAGTCGTTTAATAGCGTTTATATTATCTCGTTACCTCTTTCATCATCATTCAAATCATTTCAGCTCATATACGTCCCACTGTTGGGCTCGAGCCTCCTCCACGATAAGAGGGAAATTGACCTTATTATACCATGCCGTTCAGACAGATTGGTATAGGGTTTTATTTCAAGTTTTCTTTCTCTTGCATAATAATTGTTATATGCGTATTATATCCCTTAGTCGTCTTTTACGATATCCACGGGCAAGATTGTGGTAATTTGTTTTCTTACTCCATCATCACCCGGAAAGTCTCTTTAGTCGTTTCAAATAACATCCACAGGAAAGTAGCTGATAATACTTTTTAATGACGCTTTTCACCAATGCAGTAATCATTTGATAGATAGGTGTATCCTCAATGTCTCGGCATTCCTTTTGATGTATCCGAAAACCTGGGGGGGACGTCGGTCGAGGAGAGGGTGCTCCTCAGGGAGTATTCCGTCGGGCCGACCACTGACGTCAAGTCACCCTGCTCCGGTGGTCGGCCCAACGACGAAGCCGATGTGTTACGCGTGGGTTACAGGTGTGCGTGCTTACGCCTCACTGTTACCCCGGACGGAGCGGTGCGAGGAGTGCGTCGACCGTAAGCCACCTACCCCAAAAAAAAGGTGTATCTGAAAACTCCTGTAATACGAAACTTTTAGCACAATGCCAAAATTATATTGAGAAGTTTATTACAGCTTTTCCTCAGTTATTTGGTCCCCATGTTTCTATTATGCTCTTATATCTAAAAGATTCTTAGAAAATATTATAGGAAAATTCAGAACGACAATCTAATTACGTATTTGGTCATATAATAGCTAATAGCAGCAAAAATGTATAAAAGGAGACAATATTATGCGTGAAGTTGTATAAGGTATTGTCTGGCTCACGTGAAGTATTATAGGCTTTATATGAAGTTCTTTCAATGTAGATTAGTATTTCTAGATTAGATAAATTAAAGAAATAACCAAAATATCATTATTTTAGTTTTTTAGTTTGGGACTAATCCCACCACACATTCGCACCACTGTAACTCCTGTAAGCCAGGATCCACAATGGTCTCCTTATAAGACACTCAGGTTTGACCCACAGGAAGTCCCGGGAAACGCTTTTAATTGTCTTGAGACCCGCAACAAATTTAATTAGAAAAGAAAAACAGGAGGAGTTGGAAAGATTCCATTTTCCTCCTATGCAAAGCAGGCGACATGAAGCAAAGTTGGCTATTAAGCCAGTAAATAAGAATTTGTACAACAACGTAAAATGCAGCGGTACAGCACCACGGATTGGACAGAGCTTAATGGACCTATTTGTGAGCTTTAGGTTTGGTTACAATAGTAGGTATGGCAAAAGCGCCTAAACGCACGACAATTTTCTCGAGTTGCTACAAGATCTGAATAGTATATTACCCCATTTTTTTAGTTTATCAAAAGAGCGTATAGTCAAATATTTTTTACTTGTCATATAAAATTATATAAAATCGCATCCTGATGGCCGAGGGTCACAACTCTCAGTAATGGGGAATACGAATAAAGGAGGAGGTTAAATCTTGTAATACGCATATGTGCATATCAAAAGACCTCACTACGCAGCGATATAAACGGTATATACTTCACAGCGGTTTGCTATTTCGGTTGGTTTCTGGACGCGCGGCTCCATATTAATCCTGATTCCCTAGTTAATTACACGTCAGTTTATATATGTAGCCTTTTTTGACTATTTAACTAAACTGCTATGTTTTTCAGTTCATCAAAGAGACACCATTGTGAGAACTCAATACTGTAATAGAGATTCGACTTTTATGTTAATTTTCTTCACCGGCTTTGTATTGGCGATATTAGCAAACTATTGTGGGGACATAATTACATTAATTGAATGATAAAAGCATCTACGTTATCATCATCATGTCAACTCATATAAGTCCCACTGTTGGGCTCAAGCCTCCTCCACGATAGCAGGGAAATTGACCCTACCATACCATGCTGGTCAGACAGGTAGGCATAGAATTTTATTTCGAGTTTTCTTTCTCTTGCATAGATTTTATATGCGTATTATATCCCTTGGTCGTCTTTTACGACATCCACTGGCAAGATGATAGAGAGTGGTGATTTATATTTTTACTCCGTCGCCATACGGACATCTATATATCTAGAGACATTATTGTGTTATTCTCGTTTTTAGTACAACACTGGAACAGTGACTTATCTGTGAGATTCACAAATTACAGTTGCCTCTTACTATGCTATTGACTATTATATGGTAGAAATATGTAAAACAATCTTCGCTGATGTGTAAAAGCCTCAAATGTCTACTGTGAGTTGACGGGTTTTAATGCTTTATTGGTTAAAATTGCGCTCAATAGAAGACAGGCTAGACGTCTATTTCATGAGATTACAAAAATTTAAATTATTTCTGATATTGCCGCGAGAATTATACACTATAAACAAAACAATATCTGTGGATTTTATTGCGTTTATATTTCATCTCCGGACTGCTCGTGATTATGAACGCTGAAAAGTGTTCGAAACTTCAGCTTAAAATACAAACGTGATTAAATCCGTGAAAATAGTTTTAGTAATGGCATAATGTACCTGCATGTACTACATGTCTTTTTACCATTTCTAGTAATCATCATCATCATCATCACAGCCCACATACATCCCACTCTTGGGCTCGGGCCTCCTCCACAATGGGAGAGAATTTGACCTACTATACCACGCAGGTCAGACATGTTGGTATAGGGTTTCAGTTCAACTTTTCCATGTCTTGCACTGATCTTATTTGCATATTATATCCCTTAGTCGTCTTTTACGACACCCACGTGCAAGAGAGGGGGTGGTAAATTGTATTCTTACCATATGGAATTTACAGGAATAAAAATAAATAAAACAATCAAGATCATTATGACGACACTGTTTTAGTGCATTTTATTAATTACATCAATTTATGCGTTTCTTTAACGACACAAGTATAACAATAATTTCAAAACAATGCTTTTTAATTTTCTATACGACTACTTTTAAAAATTGTGTATATTTATTTATATCACATAGAGTATGTAATTTTTTTTTTGATATTTTAATCGTTTAATATTGTTAACTTGTTACATTTATGTTAATACTTTTTTTATATTCATGATTAAATTTGCCTCAGGTACCTAGGTACTTTAAATGTTTATATAATAAATTATTAGCTTAATATACGATATCAAATATGAATATGGCAAGACTACGATTCAGTATTATAAATACTATAGATTTAAAAGATCTTCCTTAAATAATAAACTTAATTAACGTAATTGAATTGTATGAGTGATTCAATAGGATTTGTTAATTGAATCTGTTGTCTAAGAGTGAAGTTATTAATTAGGATGGTAATTAAACTTGCCATATTCATGACGTCATCAACAATTCATATTTTTTAACTCAAATACGATAATATAAATATAATAATATTTAAAGTGGGTACGCACAAGCACTTGATGTATATTATTTTAAATAACATTCTTTTTCTTTATACAACTTATGCACATACACAGTGTTTAATGTATGGTAACTAATATCTCCCTTTTTTGCATTACTATTACTTGCATATTTATTTTTTGAAACTTATCAACTTATAGTTTGATTCATATTATCAGATGTTAAATAGCGACTTATAAAATAGAATTAAGTTTAAGAACAATTGTTACATTTGAGGGTTTTAAGACACAAGCTTCGCAACTTTTATTTGAATTCTAGTTCAAAAGTACTTACAAACTAAACCATAAAATGATGGTTATGGTAAAGACAAATCGTATAATATACCCCATACCATTTATTTGAATCAATATAGCTGCAATATTTTTATTTTAGAAGATCATTTTAGCACTCTGCTCTAAGGAAATAATTCTTTTATTGCGGGTGACTTAACAATCATATAAGTAACGGACACAAATTACATCCAGACTCAGAACAATTTGTGGATAGCACAAAGTATTGTCCTGCGTGGGCTTCGAACCTGCGACACTGGCACGGTAGGTCGGTATCTTAACCTCTACGCCATCTGTGCAGTCATCAATACATCGATTGAGGTATTGATAATCTTTTGCCCCCGACGAAAAAGAGGAGTGTTATAAGTTTGACGTCGATGTCTATCGGTCTGTGTATGTGTCTGTCTGTGGCATCATAGCTCTTAAAACTGATGGACCGATTACGATGCGGTTTTTTTCATTTGAAAGCCAGTTTCCAGGCGGTGGTTTTTAGTTATGTTTGGTTAATATCAGTCCAGTAGTGTAAGATACTCTTACACTACTGGACCATTACATCAGCTTCCAGATGATGTAATGGCGTATGATTTTTCGATTAAATGCTTCATGTGTGCCAATATAATCGTCAAATGACAATTGATTAATAATTCCTGTTGAAGAGAACCTAATACTTTTTTTTTATTATATTAGTTTGTTTCGGAGGTTATTTTGAAGTTTCAATTTTAATGATTATATTGTGAAGGAAAGAAAATTCTGAGTGATACTCAATAGGTAACCTAAACTAATATTAGGCCATACATACATTGTGTGATATTTTCTACGTTATCTAATAAACAAAAATAAACAATTTTCGTAATAACTTGTATTTCACACATGGTGCCAGGCATCCCCACTTTAATTAGCTCCTTAACTCTTTCTCTAGTACAAAAAACTTTCCACCAAAAACATTAAACCGAATGATATGAGAAAATCGTAACATGTATTGTCGTTTCTTTATTATAATAGTTCCTTACATCTAATGTATACACTATTACTAAATGTTTGTGTTTGGTATTTGTATTACAATACTCCATTATTCAAGTTTATCCTTAATTACAAGTAATTGAATGTTGTCGACACGAGCGATGGAGCGTAGGGTGATGAGGGCACAGTTAATAGGTAAAAGGGAAGTTGTAGGATTCGTCAGTTTACTCACAATCTACGAAGGATAGATAGATTGATAGTGTTATAAGGCAAGTGTAGATACATTTAAAACGTAATAAATACAGTATTTTTCGTGTAGTAACGGCGTAAAAATACAATTTATAAGTATACTCTTGCCCGTGGGTGTCGTAAAAGACGACTAAGGGATATGATATACAGAAAACATCTATGGAAAGAAGGCAAATTCGTCTTAAAACATTATGTCAACACGTTTGATTAGCGCGATATATTACGTCAAATTCGCTCCAATTGTAAACTTGCAAGACCAACTGCGATGCTTGTATGGGCTGAGATAAAAGGGTATAGTGTAATAATAAAGTAGCTTAATGTAATGTTTACTAATACTTGTATATTTTAACATATAACAGAAAATATATATTGTAAGTATTATAGTATTTTGAAACGTAAATATATATAGGCATAGTGATTATTCTACAATATCTTATTTAAATGTATAAAAACATTGCTCTGAATATGTACCTGCGTTTTGAAAGATGAGAATTTTTGTAGATATTTTATTTATTATTATTATTAATTTTTTCTTCATATTATACAGAAAGTTTTGTTCTGCGATTTATATAGGTAGTTTTAATTGTCTAATGGTTACACAGCGGAGGTATTCAATTCATATGTCTGTATTGGCGTTGGATTTCTTTATCATAGAACTCCACAAAATATGAAACAATATAGAATAATGATTTTTGATGTTTACACGAGTATTACATATTATAACTAAAACTGTTTTACGGATTTTATCGCGTTTGTATTTGCCTGGCGTTTCGAACACTTTACGTGATCAAGGGAGCGCTAAGTTTTATTTACTCGTACAGTGAACAATAGATGATTATTGTTTTAGTTTATTTAGATTTATGTTTTTTGTTCAATATTTTGTGTTTTCCTTTTTTGGTTACTACTCAGCTCCCTTCAGTTGTTTCTTAGGAAATTAATGGTCAAATAAAATTTAGTTGTCCAATTCATTTGATAGATGCCGATGTTAAGATATACATATATATTGAAAATTTTTAGTTTAGAAACTAATAGCCAAACAAACTTTATAACAATATTTAGTATCATAAAAGGAAATAATTATTTAATATTATGAAATTTAATAATACCGTAGAAAATAATTACAAAATAAAAATAAATAATACAGTCTAAACTCACCTTAAACAAAAGGAAATAGACAAGTTATCGGATAAGATAGATAAAGCTATTAAGGGACTATCGCAGTATGGAGGATGTGATAATAATATATTTTATTAGAATAAATAAGTTTAAGAATATAAAACGGGATCAACATGGCGGGAAACGATTTTTAATTAACTACAAATCTGGATTGATTTCTGAACAATTGCCTCCCCTATTGATTGCCGAACAATTTCTTCGAAAGTACAGAAAAGGATTTATATAGAGCTGTCGGTATAGTATTAAAACAGTTCGTAATGAAAGCAAACAATATTATAATTATACAAGCTTATGGTTAGAATAATATTTAAAATATTTTGTAGGCGTTAGATATTTTACATAATTGAATTAACACAGACTAAGATATAACAGCAGTGAATTATTAAATATAAAACATTGTAGCAAGCTATCTAACCTTATCATACATTTACATTGAAATCAACGATCACAAGTTTCTTTATATTTGTAACTACAACTAATTTAAAATGCGATGAATTTCATTTATGCTAACTTTAAATATTCTTACAGTCGAAATTAATATTTTTCGTCATACTTTTCATTTAAATTATCGAATTTATTTTTTTTTTGCTTATAGAATAGAATAGATTATAAAATAGCAATATTTATAAATTATGTGCTGACATTTACTAAAATTTTAAACGAATGGACTGATTTTGATGATTTTTTTTTGTATGCATTGCAATGGATTCGAGAATGGTTAATAATAATGATTGAACCTATTAGATTGCGCTGTGATAGATTTCAAGGAGAATAACAATTATATTTTTTACATTTGAACAGCACAGCGTCTGTTAGGTCAGCTAGTAATAATAGAGTTATTATAATATCTCTATCTAAAACTGGAAAATCCAATTGTTGACGTGTAAATGGTCTTAGAGCCAAATTTCAATTGAACGGAACAACTCCTCGGAACGGAGGACTCTTTTTTTGGTAGGCTAGGGTCTGGACACACCTGACCCAATCCACCCGGGACAACGGATGGGCGACATGCGACCCCATAACCTACCGTATTTCTCCCCATTACCATTGGGCCAACCACTGGTACCGATTCCTTGACATCCGTGGCTAGCCCGGGGGGTTACCCTTTCGTCCCACACGACGCCTCAGCAATAAGACAGTGTTGCCAGAGCATCGCCCTCATGCGGTCGACCTCTCTGCGCGAGGCGGACTAATCCCCGGCCCGTCCACCCGCGACCTAGGATAAGACAGCATCAGACGCAGGTACTCGTTCCTGCGCCACCCAACGCGCCTGCGGCGGTGCCTGTTGTGGTACAAGAATTCCTTCCAGATCCACTCCGCTGCCTCCTTCTGTGAGACAACTGCCTCGCAGAAAGCGGCCACCGTGTCCCAGTTCCTGACGCTGTCGGGCATCGTTCGTGCGATGGTCGGCAGACTGAATACGGCACCGATGACTGCAAAGAGTTCACGGTGGCGCTTTGCCCAGGCCTCGAGCGTGTGCTGCGCCGTGTCCTTGTCGCAATCGCAGTGGTGGTAGGATGGCATCTTCCCCCTCCTCGCGACCTTGTATAGGTACTTGCCAATACAACCTTGCACCAGGCGGAAGGAGAGGATAGCAGACCTAACAGACGTTGTTCTGTACGAATGAAAAAAAAAGATGTATCGAAATCGATCGCAGTGCCATCTACCGAATCTTAAGGTATTGTTTTTAGTGGTCTAAAACCATTTTCGCATTATCGATTTTCTTTTAAAACGTGTTTGAGGCGTATTGTATATATTCATGTCGACTGTAAGAACACATCTGTTTAAAATAATGATAAAATCAACTTAATTTGTAATTTTAATAAATAATACGTTAATTTTAAAATAACGTACTACATATCATGCCTGCTATTTTTACATTCGCAGCAAAATCGCAAAAAGTAATCTACAATAGGCCTATGAACGCGTACTTACTCTATATTATCAAACATTTATCTTTAATTCAGTCACATTCACCTTAAACAAGCATTTAATTTGTTGCGAGAATTGAACACTTGATATAACAAATTATTTATATACATTTCGTAGACAACTTTGTAAGGCAAATGCCACTTTTAAATTAAAATGAATTAAAATTATTAGGCCACGTGCAGTTATTATAAGCAGTACATACATCAACCCGTAGTCGTCTATTGTTAGACACAAGCCTTCCCACGAGAATGCCACTCAGAACCAACCTGTGCCACATACATCCAACGGTTCCTTCCGAATTTCAATTTATTCATTGTTCGTGGATGCAGTAAAAGATTATTAACAGATTTACATCGAACTGGGCCAGTTCCATACGATGCGTTTAGTCAACAATAATATTTCCATAGAATGTAGAGGTCAGACAGGTGGCCGTTCATAAAAGTACATAGAATAGCCAATAGCTTTTGCAATATCGCCGATGAAAGAGGGGTAAATATTGCGTCGACGACAAGTAATTGGGATAAGATGGTGATGATATTTCTATAAAACTTGACATGCTACACTTTTTAGAAATAGTTCATTTGCGAAGTGAAAAACCCATGTCTTACAGAGACTTGAGGTCACATTGTAAAACCTCTCCCGCAAAGACGGGAAAATGAATGGTGAATGTTTACTACACGTAGCTATCACATGGGCTCAAAGAAATAAGAAAGATTTAGTTAATATCTGGCTATGATAATCATTTTTCAGTTCACAAATTCCTCTTTGTTTATATATGCTTAGTCATAACAGATTTACTTCCCCCTCAATGATTTAATAAATTTAATAAATACTTTCTTATTAAATCTATATTTAAAATTTTTATACTGTGTAGTCCCTAAATGTTTAGTTATTGTATATATTATTGAAATAATGTCATCAAGTATGTTCTGATGCATTTTTATACAGAGCGCAACCTTACAGTGAAAAAATAAAAATTTATAAAACAGTACCCACTACTCACCCTAATAATGCAACTATTGTATATAGCTATAACTTTAGTTTTCAGTTACGATTTCTATACGTTTAAAATTATATATTTTATTACATGTCTATTTATATAACTATGTTTGATAAAGTGCAATCGAAAGAGGTTTTTATTTTGTTTAGTACCCATGATACAGACCAACTCAATTACATTCACTTGAGTCCCGCGATTTCCACCATCTTAATCATTATAACAAGAATTAATTAAAAACTCGTCTAACTGGTAAAAAATGTCTACATTTCGACACCTACATTCTCATAAGGCTTCTTCGTAATAAACTCCTACGTTGATCTGAAACAATGAAATATTCAATGAGTTCTATTACAAGAGAAAATTTGAAACGTGATCGAGATACTAAATTTTAAGCTGAGAATATTTATCAAAGGTATATTTTAACGTTAAATGTCAGCCTAATATTGAATTAAGCTTCATTCTTCAATTTAGATACATTTTATATAATACGTTTCATTATAATGTATAATTTAACTCAAAGTATTGTATAGAGGTACGATAAGGGATCGTTAATTCCGTTGCGACGGCTTACTACAACTTTGTGGCAGTTTTTTTTTTTTTTTTTTTTTTTTTTTTTTTTTTTTTTTTTTTTGTGTGTGTACAGCTGTTGGCTGCAGATGGCCTTGACAGCTTGACGCGGACTATGGGTGAGCGCTGAGGGCTCTCAACCCGGAGAAAAGTATGCTAAGCGACATCGCCCAAGGGCTCCCCCTGTGGAGAACGGACCTCGGCTTGGGGCGTCGCTGGAGGCAAAGTGGGCGTGCCCACGTTTTTGGTAGTGACTTTTGCGCGGCGCGGTTTCGCACCTCGACGGCGAGGGCGGAACCGCGGATATTTATTTGTTAAGGCCTCGCGGGCCGTGTAGGCTCTTTGTTGAGCGAGTGTGATAATGTCGTCCTCTTCGTCGAGGACGTGACGAGGACGTCGGATGGAGGAGATTTTGGAGGGTCTATAGGAAGCCGCCCCAACCACTAGTTGGTTGGGGTGTGTCATGGCAGAGTCAAAGTAGCTCTGAGAGCACCGTTTCATAAACTGCTTGATGGTCGGCAGTTCGAGGTCGATGTGGAGATCGACGTTTCGTATGAACCACGGTGCTCCCGTAGCTCGGCGCATGAAACGATTTTGTAGTGTCTGTAGCCTGTGGATCCTGTGTGGCTTAACATGCGCGAACACCACGCTGGCATAGGTCATGATAGGCCGTATGCAGGTGGTGTAAAGTCGGACTTTGCTACTCAGGGGCATACGCGACCTAGAGTTGAGTAGACAGTGGAGACGGCCCATCACAAAGGCTGCCCGTGCGCGGACTTTCTTTATGTGAGGGGCGAAGCTGAGTCGATCGTCAAGGGTCACACCCAAGTATTTGGCCTGCCTGGTCCAAGTGACCGGCTTGTTGAAAATTTTAAGGGGGGGAATGCTATCGATAGAGTAGGAACGGGCAGTTCGTCTAGTGAACATGACCGCCTGACTCTTCTCGGGGTTGATTTCTAATCTCCATTTCCTAAACCAATTGGCTAGGGCGGTAACCGCTGTTTGGAGAGTCCTGGCTACTGTTGTCGGGGATCTACCAGCACAAAAGAGTGCGGTGTCATCAGCGTAAAGCGCTTTATGTACCCGGTTGAATTTGGGCATATCGCTAGTGTATAGCGTGAAGAGAAATGGGGAGAGGACCGACCCCTGAGGGACGCCGGCCTTGATAGGGTGGGAGGTCGACAACGTCCCTTCCACCCTGTAGCGAAAGCTGCGATGACTTAAGTAGTCATGTATAATGTGAATTAAGTAGTGAGGGATCTTGAGGAGATAGAGTTTGTAGATTAGGCCTTCATGCCAAACCTTGTCGAATGCTTTCGCTACGTCTAGGAATAATACACCCGTATATCTGTTCATGATGAACTGACTACTTGTGTATTCTACCAAACGGTGAACTTGTTGTACGCAGCTGTGTTTAGCTCGGAAGCCAAACTGTGCGTCGGGAATGAGGTTGTTAGCCTCGGCGAATGTACGTAGTCTACTGAGAACTATTCGTTCGTAGATCTTACCTAGACCTCTTAGTAGACTAATCGGGCGGTAACTACTAGGTTCGGTACGGCGCTTGCCGGGTTTGTGGATTCCTATTACCACGGCCTCTTTCCATTGCGCGGGAAAGATGTTATTATTTAGTGCTGCATTGAAGATGCAGCACAACAGGATTATCAAGTGGGCGGGGAATAGTTTAATGACTTTATTTGAGATTCCGTCCGAACCTGGGGCTTTCCTGGTTTTGAGACCCCTGACTAACGATTCGACCTCATCGGTGGTCACTGCTGGGATTGGCTGATCGGGGCTGTCGTTTCCTAACGAGCGCGAGAGAGTGTTACGACGTTCCACTTCGTCGGCGATGAAGCGGTGATTCGCGGCGTCGGGGTGTAGTGTACTCGGCGTACACTGAAGCTCTAGGCAGTCGGCCAGGCATTCTGACTTTTCATCGTCCATGAATGCCGGAGGCTGGTTGGGTCTGGTGAGAGGAGGGAGAGTGGACACGATGTCTTTTTTGAGTGAGCGGGAAAGCTGCCAAAAGGCTGTGTGAGAGGGTTCTAGCTCCTCGATCATGGCGTCCCATTTGCTCTGTCTCAATTTTTTAATTGCTTGTTTAACCTCCCTCTGGAGTGACCGTAGGCGGGTACGGTTGTCCTCCGTAGGGTAGCGGTCATAAGCGCGTGTCGCGGCGTTTTTCCGTCTCAACAAGTCACGGACGTCGTCTGGCAGGCGCCATTTACGATCGCTCGTATCTGGTACCGGCCGCGAGCAGTCGTCCATTATCGACTGCACGTGACTTGTGAGCGAGTCGATCGCCTGAGAGGTATCTTCCTTAGACGTAATGTCTTTGGGAATTTGATCAAGGTGGACCGACGAGGTTGACTTGAGATTTTTCTCTAGCCGTGCCCAGTCAGTCGCTATCTTGGTCCTTTCGTTATTGTGGCCTGAGGGGCCGGGGGTGCGGGAGGCTAATTCCAGAGTCACCGGGCGGTGATCTGAGTCTAACTCGTGTTGAACTTCTATTGAACATAAACGAAGGTTTATGTTTTTGAGAAGAAAGATATCGCGTATGTCCGGCCTGTGCGAAACGTTAAAGGGGAAGTGTGTCGGCTCTATGGGCGCTATGACATCAAATCCCAGTCTGTCAGCGAATAGCTCTAAAGTCTTGCCCCTCTTATTGGAACTTTGACAGCTCCAAGAGGTGTTCTTGGCGTTAAGGTCACCGCCAATGATGACGGCGCCTCCCACTTCTAGCAAGGCTTTTAGATCTTTTTCAACCAACTGTTTCGAATGTTCTCTATTGGGAGAGAGATATGCGGATACAAGGGTGATAGGCTGATGGCCTGAGAGGGCTAGCCTGCAAATTGAAGCTTCAATGTACATCAGAGGGGGCGGATCCACAGGTGTGCAATGCAGCGACCTTTTGTAGTAGATAAGCGTTCCGCCCATTGGTGAGGTTGTCCTATCGTTGCGAACTATATTATAGTTGGCGACTCTAGGGTCCTTGTTAAATGGTTTAAGGAACGTCTCTTGTACTAGCAAGATGTCGAGCTGGTGTTCCCGAAGGAATGTGCCTACTTCATCCTTCTGTTGGGTTAGGCTATTGGCATTGAATGTCCCTATTTTGAGGTGTCTGGGTTTAACTCTGCCGGGAGTGTACCTATCCATTTTAGTTGAATTTGAGTGAGCCTAGACGCTCTAACGTGGGGGCGAATTTGATCGCTATATTAAGGAGGGCGAGGTTGTTTCCCTCGTTCTTTCTAAGATCGGCTGCAATTTCGCGGATTTCCGCGAAATTGATTTGAGCCGCGAAGTTGGCCACCAGGGCTAGATCTGGATCTAGTCCTTGGGGGGCTTTTGGGGGCGCGCTTTTAGCGACGACGATAGGAATAGGGGCGCCCTGAGGGGGCTTGGGATTACCACCAGTGGGCTGGTTTGGCCCGGTTGTTGGTGGTTTGAGTTGAGATGTTGCGGGTGGGGCAGCGGGCTGCCTGTTGGGCAGGGTTGGGAAAGCCTCCTTGCTGTTTAGCAGGGGGCGAGCCCACGCATTGTGGGTTGGTAAGGGGGCTGGGACGAAGGTCTTGTTATAGTACAAGGCCTTGCCGTTTGTGTTGGGCTGGCGGACTAACCTCCTCGGCGCTCTTGGGCAGCCGCGGTAGTTAGCCGGGTGTCCGTATTCTCCACAGAGAACACACGCTGGTGGCTCTTTGCAGAGTGAGATGTCCTTTGGCCGTTCACACTGAGAGGTGTGATGGTCACCTAGGCACTTAACGCACCTAGGACGGGCAAAGCAGTTTTTGGACGAGTGTCCATACAGTTGGCACTTGTGGCATTGTGCCAGGTTGCCATTTTTGTGTGGGGGCTCAACCGAGACCCCAGATAGACCGCAGATGGTCTTAATTTTAAAAATGCCTTTACCCTCTGCGTTATTTGTAAGGCAGACGAGTATCATGTTGAGGGGATAACGACCCCTACCCCGGATCATCCGGTGTACTTCTACAACCGGTAGATCCTGGGTTTTAAGAGATTCTAGAATCTCTTTGGTCTCTATTTCCCTCGGTACGTTGCGTATTACAGCACGCAGAAGTTTGGCTTCAGGGAGGGTGTACGTATGGTAGGGAATCTGTTGATTCCCTAGCATTTTTGATACAGATCGGTGGTCGGCTGACGAGTGAAGGTCCACTCGTATACCTTGGGGGGTGGATTTCGCAGATTTATACGAAATCCTGTTAGTGTTTAGCCATGCGGAGATGGCTAGCCACTTGTCCTTGTCCCTAATATATAGGGGCGGCGGAGCGAGTGATTTTTTGACCGTCGGTGGGGCGACGGTATTGCTGTCCGTAGGTGGTGGGGCAGCGGTTAGGGCTGCCTGTGAGACGACTGGGGGGGCCGGAGCGGCCGTGGCGGTCGTTGCAAGCGGGGCTGCGGCAGATGTTGTTGCCGAGTCAGTCTGCTTGATTTTTGGGGTCTTAGAGGGGGCCTCTTTGGTGTTTTTGGTCCTTTTGCTCCGTTTGCGAGAGCGGACCTCAATGAATGAGCCCTCATTGGACGAATCTTCCGACTCGGAGGAGGAGGAAGACGAGTTTGAGGAGGACAAGACCGGCTCCGTTTCCATCGCCGTACCGACGGCCGGTCGTTCCGGTTCGAGCGGCTGGGCGGTGGATCGAGCGGGTTTGGGTTGCGGAGGAAGGATCGTTATCGCTCCGAAATGTTGAGCGATATAAGCTTTGATTTCTGGAATTGCCAGAAGGGCGTCTATAGTGATGGTTTTTTCCGCCATCGTGGGCTAACGGAAAAAACGATAGCTAAGAGGGATGTAAAAAACCTAGCGCCCTGGGTGGGATACCCTGGGTTGTGTGTGGTGCGTGTCCCTCCCAACCGGGTGCAGGTCGGGAGGATGAGTACTTAATTAGTGTGCCCTAAGCTTGTAATCCTTCGCCAATCTTAATGTGCGATAGGTTCCTAGCTGCTCGGGCCGTTAGGCCTTCGCAGAAAAATGTTGAAAAGCCGTAGATTAGGTCCGACTAGGAGATCCCCCAAGGCCGGATGCTCTAACCCCTTCCGATTGTTAGCTCTGCCCTGAAGGGGCTCGGCAGGCAAATCGGGGCCTTGCCTCACCCGGCTTCGTTGACACCGTGAGGTTTCCGCCGGGGACCAAACAATATGGTTTTCTACCCTGAGGGGGCCAAAATAGGTTGACTTTTTATCTACCAACGGTAGAAATCTGCACTCGACGTCTTGAAAAAGTCGACTCGTGCAGTTGGGATCCGGCAACACCTGCGTCCAAACAGCGAAACTGCCACAGACAACCGTATACACGGCCACCCGGAGCGGGCCACTGAACGGCCACAGACGTTGAACAAGATGGCGGCTTGACGCGACGCGTGGTTCGCTGCGAGAGCGAGCGAGACGGAGCGAGAACGCACGACCGCAGGGGGCGGGTGCGGGGTGAGCGCGGCGAAATGGAGAGCAGCGAGGTGCACGTCCGTGCGCTACGAGTCTCCGACGCGGAATGACCACTTTGTGGCAGTTGTCCAAAACCAACATATATATCGGCGCACGATTGATTATTTTATAAACTTGAATTATAATTACAGTTAAAACAATTAGGTTTAGTTCAAAATAATTAGTTCCCATACTTAAGATAGGATAGTACAACACTTGTTATCATAAAACAGTTTTTATAGATTGTCATCGGGAGTTCCCCGCTCTCGGTCTTACTATAAATACGACTATTTGCTGGTACGACATTCATTCAATCGCTAGCAGCCGAACAGTGCGGAGCTCTAGACTCCACTTAGTTTTAAACTAGAATTCAATAACACGAGTACTGTCTCAACTTTATTGTTTCAATTACGTTTATCATGGAACACCATCAATATTGTAGTGAGGTAGATGACGTTAGCCATGCTGACGTCATTGCTTTTAAACACAACACGGCGCTACCTGGTACGTCATCAGAAGCGGGATCGCTTACCACTTTCGCTCAACAACCTGACGCTGCAACGGAACTGAACCATTTAGTAAACACTATGTATTTACTAAGGCAATGATGGCACTTCGTTGCAACAGAAGTATCTACAATCAAACTGGTTCAACGGACCAATGAACAATATACCACCACAATTCATTAGGCAGATGCAGGTAAACATAATGATCGACACTTCGAGAAGCACATTGCCAACTAGGACCGGTACAGGAATGATATGGGCATTTGACATGACTGTCGTCTAGTCCATTCGTAAACCCACTAGTTGGTATACCCTGCTGAGATCATTGAGCATGGTTCCAAGATCCTCCATGGATTCTGCCATAACGACAATATCGTCTGTAAACCGAAGTGCAGTGGTGATCATCGTCGAAGAGACGAAGTCTCCCTATCTCACGCCTTTCTGAAACTGGATCGGTTTCGTATTGTTTCCCGGAAACAGACTGACATTGTAGCGTTTCTATACAAACACTTCAACACTTCAGCACTTCGACATAGCGATGGTCGATTTGGCATCGCTGAAGGGACTGCAGCACCACCGCGCTTCCGGTCTACGACTCTGGGACGTCATCTCTCAGGGATGACCGAGCTGAATAGCTTTTGAAGAGCTTTTAAGACCAGCTTATCGCCTATCTTTAGAGGCTCTGGCGTGGTTCCGTCATCTCCTGGTGCCAAAACGTGCTATTACAAACTCGGCTGCAGGCATCACATGCAGCGGCTACACGAAGCTGGCTGTGGCTGCACGACTGGTTTCTATGTAGTATTAGTTTGAGATCCATTCTGATCTTCTGCAAGCTGATGTCCGGAATTTCTTTGGTATAGTGCCGCGTTAGCTTGGATCTAGGATAGGATCTTGGACTAAATCGACAACAGGATTTCGGGATGATTTAAATATAAACAAATGACAAATGACAAACGAGCAAAGTACGCCTGATGGTACGTGTTGTTGGACTATCGGCGACGACAGCTCAGCGCGTCGCTTGTCAGCGTTGAAGTTCAGCGCGTGACGTTCCAGTATCGTGCTGACCACTGCTTAGTACAGACTCACAAAAATGCGAAGTGCGTTAATTATTGCTGCTATCTAAAAAAAAAAGGCACGAGAACTCTCACTGAAGGCAGAGGCGTGTCTGCGGCGGTCAACACTGATAGCTACGCGGCCCCGACACGCGACGAGCACTGCCGCTGACCGCACGCGCTGATACCTACGCGTTATTTTAAAACGCTCTAAACGTTCATACATTTTGGATATCAGCGCCGACGGTCAGCGTGACTCTAAAACCAGCCTTAGTAACAAATTGCTACTACTCGGACGTCGATTTTTCGCGAAAGTGCGGTGCTTTCCCGGAGGGACCGGCCCCAGACTGTCTGTAGACAGATAAGTGTCAACGGTGCGTTCCTACCACGTGTAAATTTCTAGCCAATTAGAAGTTGTGGATACTTACATATTATATCAGTGCTTATACTACACCACATGTACCGGACATCCATCTTTCGCTCTAACATTATCCAACGGAGGCGCTATCACCACGTATGTATCTCGACTAGTAGGAACCTCATCATCATCACCGGCGAATAATGGAGGCGGTGGGATAACATCGTCTTCAACTTCATCTTCTATAGCTTCCTGGCGTTTACGGCCCGGCATGTAGTTCATAACGCAAGTCACAGCAATCAGGAACAAGAAAAATATGAACACCACGTCGAACATGATTAGAAAGTTCAGCATTACTAGTTGCATCACGCCACTAACGTCCCCCTCACATGCTGCGTTCACGAGTGCAATCTTTATGATTCAGCATTGTGAGAATCGGATCTTGATATCTGAAACAATAAACAAGAAATGAGCATTGAGATAGTAATTAGATCTTTGTCGTCTGCAGCTCATAAACGTCCCACTGCTGGACTCGAGCCTCCTCCCCAATAGGATAGACAGTTGGTATGGGGTGGTGATTTGTATTCATGCTCCGTCACCACACGGAAACGAGCTGGTTTAAGCATGACTCTTAATATTTAACATCTCATTCGTAGTCAAATTTTGTACAAAGCAATACTTAAAGCGATTTGGACCTATGGTATACAATTCTGCAGGACAGCTTCTCATTCCAACATTGGAATTAGACAAAAATTCTAAAATAAGATGCTGCGAATAATTACCGACGGCCCTTGGTTCATCACAAATAAACAGCTCCATCGTGACCTACATATAACCACTGTCAAACAAGATCTACCACAGCAACTCATACAAGGAAAGAATTAAAAATCATCCGAACAGCTTGGCTAACGACTTGATCCAAATGATACGCAGACTGAAGCGGAAGATGCTCCAGGACACACTAGAACAATAAAATAATATAGAATGCGACACAGGTCGCATACCGAGCATGACAATCATTAACCAATATACCCATTATTAAAAGAAAGGTTTATAGTCAGGGGAGACGAAAACGCCCGTAATAATAGAGACGGTAAAATATTCAAAACATCGGGATATTAAAAACAAATCGATATTCTAGAATCATAAAAAGAATATTCACGCCTTCTATTTAACATGCCGTGTGGTGACATAGTAAGAATACAGTTCACCATCTCTCTTGCTCTTAGGTGTCGTAAAAGAACACCAAGCGAAATAATTTGCATATAAAATCCATGCAAGAGAAGGATAACTCGAAACAAAACCCTATACCAACATGTCTGATCAGTGTGGTATAGTAGATTAATTTCTCTCCCATAGTGGAGGAGCTTAGAGTCCAAAAGTGGGCCGTATATGGCCTGAGATGATGATGATATAATGATATAAATAAAGAACATCTGTAATAACACGTTCACAAATACATTAATAAGTATTAAATTCTATTTAATACGATTGCCTGCTAGTTCTTGTACGTCTGTACTCCTCGACCGATACAGCTAAAGTGGCTTGTCGTTGTCACTTTTTTGTGTATCTATTGATCTTAGCCGCAGATGGCTTTAATAGCTTAACACGGACTCTCAATCCGGTGGCTTGTCATTGTCGTGGCCGCCCGTTTTATATCTCGTTTATGTGCAAGGCGTATACGATTGCAACACCAGTTTAATTTATAACACGTAATGCGATTTTCGTTTAAAGTTGCTTTTTGTCAGTGTTGTGACGGAATAAGAATACAATTTGCCACCCCCTTTCTTTCCCGTGGGTGTCTTAAAGGACGACTAAGGGACTAAATATGCATTTATCATCTATGTAAGAGAAGGCAAACTCGAAATAAAACCCTATACCAACTTGTCTGCCGGCCTAACAGAGGCCGCGGGTGACTGGACCGGGGAATTTAGTCCGTTATCCGCGGAGAGGCTGACCCCGCGACGGCGGAGGGACGTCGAGAAGTGAGGGTACCCGAAAGGGTATTCCGTCGGGCCGACCACTGACGACAAGTCACACTGCTCCGGTGGTCGGCCCAACAACGAGGCGACGTGGGTACGGGTGGGTTGGACCCGTGCGCCGTCCGTCGCCCTGCACGAAATGCACCGCGTGTGCGCTTACCATACATAGCCCACTCAAAAAAAAAAAATACCCACTTGTCTGATCAGCGAGGTATAATAGGTCAATTTCTCTCCTATTGTGGAGGAGATTTTAGCTCGAGAGTGGGACATATATAAAAGCTGAAGTGATGATGAATTTTTCTATTAATTCCAAAGCTGGCAGTTTCTAAAATTAAAAAAAATATAGTTGGTGACCATCAAGTGACTGTAAAATCTATATTGAATCATAAATAAGAAAGAATATTCTGGGATATTCCAAGTCATTTTTCTAAAGAAAAAGTAATAACATGTAAAATATTTTTTCTTTTATAAACTGCAATATTGCAGATACACTTTCGGCTTATATGAGTACTTTCATTTATATTAACTGGCCCAAGTAATTACAATAGAATGGATCTTACTCTACCCTTGAAGGAATTGATTGGGATTTGATTTTCTGTAGAATAGGAGCGAATATGATTTACTATACCATACTGGGCAGATGGGTGGATTTAGGGTACTTAATGAAACAGGTACAGAAATGACAATTATTCTGGGCAGATGGGTTACAATAGGATTTAGGGTACTTAATGAAACAGGTACAGAAATGACAATTATTACAGCATATATAGCTTAATTCATTCATTCTAAATTCACATTTGATTTGCTTGAACTTTTACTAAATATTGTATCTACAATTTGGCGACGCATTAATCACAACTACACAATAACAATACACTTGACATACAGATTTTTTTTTTTTTTTTAATTTATTAAAGGCTTTGGCAAAACCATCAGCCTATCTTAAATTATCTAATATATCATACATTTCCAATTGTGCTTACAATAAAATTATACAAAGCAATATACAGTGATGGAAATTTTAGTAAGGTTTGTACAGTGTTTGGAACATGTCCTATAGTGTCTTGACATTGACAGATTAATAGTAACCGGTTCAGTTTAAAATTCGGACAATTAAAAAATATATGTTGCAAATCACCAACGGCATAGTAACAATATGAACAGGATGTATTATGAACTACATTAATTCTAAACAAATGAGAAGGAATTCTGCAGTGGCCAATACGTAATCTAGAAATAGTGGTAATAAAATGTCTGCCCAGGAACTTGGAATCTTTTTCAAACCACGCTTTTGTTGAAGGTATGGGTTCAATTTCTTCTAACCATTTACCTTTAGTAGTTAGAGTATGATTTAAAACCATACATCAGCGTTTTATCATATTTTGTTTTAGTGACGGAATTAAATCGGTATACGGAACCTTGCAATCACAAGAGATGCTGTTTGTAAAGTTTTGTTAATAATTGCTTGTAATATACTCATAGAATCTGTCAATATTATATAGTTATCATTCAATTGTTTATCATTACCTATAATATACTCTAGAGCGTGTATGATAGCAAGTGCTTCTGTTGAAAAAATGGAAAATAAATTATGACAGTGATATTTTTTACCTCTATTTAGAGTAGGAATGTAAAAAGCGAAACCAGTCCTATTTTTGGTTTTTGATCCATCTGTATATATTGCACTGAAATGACTTTTGCTATCTAAGAACTTTACAAAATCTGATTTATCATTGTATTTATTTAAAGTAATAGGAATTTCAGAAATAATATCGTTATACTGCAGAGAATAACATGGAAGTATTTTAGTCCAATAAACTATGTCTTGAAATTCATAATTTAGATATGAAATAGATTCACTTAAAGAGGTTGTTGCCCTTAATGGAGTTTTATTATAATCAGGGTAAATAAAGTTCTCTAACCAACTTGAAACCACTTCATTGTCCCGGCTAATTAGCTTAAGGCAGTATTTATCTACCACATAAGACCTTCTAACAGTTAAAGGCACTACGGCAGCTTCAACTTCTAAAGAGTTAATTGGAGAAGAGGACATAGCTCCCAAAATTATACGGAGTGCTCTATTTTGAATGACATCTAACTTCTTGAGTAAATGACTAGCAGCATTAAAGTAAAACATGCAACCATAGTCAAAATAACTGCGTATTGTTGCTTGGTATAGTTGTTTTAAAATTTTTGGATCAGAACCCCATTTTAACCCTTTTAATGATCTCATAATATTTAATACCTGCTCAGACCTTTTGCATAAATAACTTATATATTCAGACCAAGATAATTTACAGTCTAGAAATATCCCCAGATATTTATAGGAGGTATTTACTTGTAAAAAATTACCATTATATTGTAATTTAGGCCTAAATTCACCATTTCTGGAGAAAACCATGACAACACTTTTATTAGTATTAATGTCCAGTTTCAATTTAGTACTTAGAACAGTGTATAAAATTTTAAGACAGTGATTCATTATGGATTCACCCTCAATTATATTAGATGTCTGAATATATACAGCTAGATCATCTGCATAAAGAAGATATCTGACAGATTTAGGTATCTTCTCCATTAATTTCACCAAACTTAAAATGAAAATTAACGGGGAAATTACAGAACCTTGAGGAGTACCTTTATAAGAAATGTTAGGGCCATAAAATTGGTTTTTCACTTTCAAATTCACCTTACGTCCATGTAGAAAAGTAAAAAGCCACTGAAGTACAGCTCCAGGAAATCCTAGCTTGCACAAACTTTTAATGAGGAATTTATGGTCAATATTATCAAAAGCGCCTTTTATATCAAAAAACACAGCTATTGTATACCTATTGGTTTGAAAAACATTCATAATATCGCCAACTGAACAACTTAGCTATCTATAGTACTTTTCCCTCTGCGAAAACCATATTGGTTATTTGGTATTAAAAGGTTCTTCTCTACAAACCACTCTATTCTTGATTTTAGCATTGACTCAAAAAGCTTAGAAAAACATGATGTTAAAGAGATAGGTCTGTAGGAGTCTAGATTATTAAGGTTTTTATTAGGCTTAGGAATAGGTACTACATACTGCTCTTTCCAGGCATCAGGAATTTTCTTAGAATACCACAATTGATTAAAAATATTTAATAATAGTAATTGAGAACTAAGGGGAAGGTTTTTAATTACTAAGTAAGGAATTTTGTCAGGACCAGGAGATGTATTTTTTTTATTTACCAGAGCAGCAGTAAATTCACTAATACTGAACGGATCTTCTAACCACTTAGCTGAGCTGTGACCAGGGTTATTAAAATATTTAAGGTAATTGAAGGCACTATTATAGTTCATGGAACATACTTTATCTAAATATTTTAGGGCATTGTTATTATCTTGAAAAAAATTATTATTGTTTGAAATATTCTTAGAAAACTTAAATTTACGAATATAATCCCATATAACTTTAGAAGGAGTACAGCGATTGAATGAAGTGCATAGTGCTTGCCAACTTGAACGTTTTTGTTCTAATATTATTTGTTTCTTTCGGGCATCAAACTTTTTATATATCTTATAATTTTCAACATTAGGAAATTTTTTATATAAAGACAGTGCAAGACGAGCTTGAGAAACAGCTTTTTTACAGATATCATTCCACCACACAGATTTTTTCTGTATTTTACTATGACTGTTATTAAGAAAAGGCCTCTTAACTGCAAATGAAGATAAAATCTGGTTCAATTTTTCAATAAAATTATTATAATTAACTGAAGCATCACCTGTAGAATGGAATGTTGAAAAGGTGATGTCACATTTGTCTTTGAACACAGCCCAGTCAATTTTATTATAGTTAATAGGTGGTATAGAATTAGATGATTTTATTTGGTTAGGCTTATCATATTTAGGGTATCGATTTGGATATAACAAACCTACATGAATGGGAAAGTGGTCACTACTCATAGGATCATCAGCTATAGCAAATTTACAGCTGGAATTTAATGGGGTTGATACAAAAGCTAAATCTAACACACTAGAACTTTTTCCAAAGGGAGCTAATGTAGTGGGGTTATGATCATTTAAGCACACTATATTATGACTTTCCATAAAGGAGTGTATTATATTACCTCTTTTGTCATTTTTATTAGATCCCCAAGAAACATGATGGGCATTAAAGTCCCCAATAATAATAAAATTTCTAGATAGAATTTTGGAATAGATGTCCTGTAATAATTTTAAATTAAATTTACCAGGTGGGCAATAAACACATAATATATCAATCGAAAGATCATTCAGAAGTAATATTAGCAATATGTTTTGACAGTTATAGGAAGAAAAAGTGTTAATAATATTTACTTGAAATTTATTTTTAACAGCAATAGCTACACCCCCATGAGGTCTCTCTGAGTCGGCTCTAAATATATTGTAACCCTTTATTTTAAGTGATTTAGTATCATCCAACCAAGTTTCATTTAATAAAACTATATCTATCTCTGTATCAAAAGTATTAATGTAGTTGGTGAGTAAATCTAATTTGGAGACGATACTTCTAGCATTCCAGTGCAATATATTAAGCTGTGAATAAAACATTATACAAAGTTAGCTATCAAGGACTCCTTTATTGTTTTGGAAGAAATGTTAAAACCCTCCTCTTCCTTCTTTTGCATAATGTCTATTATTGTTTTTGTAATGGCATTTAAAATAATATCCGAATTAAGAATTTTTGTTATATTAGCTCTTCTCTGTGGAGAAGATTTGCTTTGAGGGACAGATAGTGGTATCTATTAGAAAAGTTTAAATTTGGTAAAGGTGGAAAATTTGTTTTAGGGTTTTTACTAGCAACTGTAGCATAAGTAAAATTGCCTGCAATTCTATTTTTAATTTCAGCTATTTTAGATGATTTTACTGGACAGGCATTGGATATAGCTACATGGGGGCCACTGCAGTTGGAACATTTCACATTATTTTTATTGGGACAATCTCTGTAATTATGATTTTGTGAACATATAGAACATATTTGAATATTTTTGCAGCTACCACTACCATGATTAAACTTATAACAATTAAAGCATTGTAAAAGTGGTCTTACATACTCTCGAATGTCAAACCATATGTTATCATACGTTACGTTAGTCTTTTTGTAGATAAGAATGTTATAAGAATTGTTCGCAGTGGTTGGAGACTGCCATCTAGCTGTTTCTAAAGAAAACGTTTTACACCTATAACCTGGCAGCGAGCTTCAAGATTGCACAGAAGATCTTCTTCAGTGATATCCACAGGGGCTGTTATTATACCTTGGGATTCAATCTGATCATAGGGAATTTTAGCTGTCCAATTATTTTGTTTCAGTAAAGTTTTATTTAATAAAAAGGTGTTAGCATCTTTCTTGTTTTTGAAATATACTTTAAGAAAATAATTACTTGTTTGTTTCACAAAATCAATACCTGTTACCTTATTCTTGCGTATATAATTGGTTTTGAATATATCAATTTTTGTCCTAGTATTAGTATCATCGGCATCATGAGATAATAATATTGGATATTCTTGCCTTTCTTCAGTGTAAATATGATGACAATCCTTAAATAAACCTCTCTTAGTATTGATGAATTTAAGAGACATTTTCGTGGCAGGTTCTACAGCCTCATCCGTGGTATGAAATTTTCTTTTCAAATCCTTACCGCCGCTGGATTCATTCATCTTATGTGTAATAGTTATCAGTTATAAAACCAAGGAGCGTATTATTTGTGATAAACAATTACGTTTAAAGTCGTTTGCAATTTAATAAAATTTTATAATTCAAAAAGACGCGCCAATGGTTTGCCCGCCAAAAATCGAATCAAAGTGATCTTGACATACAGACGCTTCGCTCACAGATAGCACAAACTCATAAATATTGCCACAGATTAAAAAAATACATCTTTCTTTTTTTCTATGGTTCATTTACCTACGTAATTTTATTTTACTTTTTAATTTTAAGACGGTCTTATCTTTTATTTTAATATTATCTTTATACATGTTTTTAGGTTAGATTATTGTTATTTTAGTTATTATTGTGATAAATTATTATTTGCAAAGGGATAGCCATGTTTTGACAGTATCTTCTATACTCTGTTGCCTGGACATCGCTGACGATCGTTAGAGGACGCTGCAGAATAACACGTTGTGGTATTCATTTTACAGAGTGGATACCTCAACATTATGCTGAGCAGCGATCCTTTTCCTCTTTTGCGAAGGGGACTCTAATTTTGTTATTTTCACTGTGTATTCTCTTTTATTATCTATTGTTTTTTATGTTATTCTACTTTTTATTCTATGCTATTGTACGTGTTCCTCCCGTAAAGGAGAAATAAATTATTTTTCTTTCTTTCTAATTAATTCGCATTAAATGTAGAACTAATGAAGAAATTTATAAAATACCCAAACGGGTATTTTATAAATTTCTTTAATAATAAAACTTACGTTTTATTGTAGTTAATAAGGTGTACTACTATAGAAATCTGTAGAAGAACGGATGTAACCGACATAGTATGAAGAATTAGCACGTTAAAGTGTCAATAGGCAAGCCACATCGCTCAACGAACCGAAAACCTCTGAGGAAGACAGGTTCTCGAGTGGTGACCACATATTGGATGATGCAGTGTAGGAATAACTAGGCAGACCGATGACCTGGTGAAAATTGCTGGGTGACATTGAATGCAGGCGGTACAGAACTGCACTTTGTGGCGAAATATGAGTGAGGTCTATGTCCAGCAGTGGACGACGAAAGGCTAAATGATGACGATGTTTACTATAAAATTTTGTGTAATTTATCTATGTTTTCACCAAACTAGCATCCTACCCTCAAACATATTCGTATTTACAACTTTAGAAAATTAATTTTACAGAAAACGAAAGTGTTCAGATTTTATTTAATTTTTCTTACACTATAACTCCACAATTTTCATGTGGTGAGGGAGTACGAATACAATTCACCACCCCCTCTCAACTCGAAATAAAACCCTATACCAACTCGCCTGACCAGCGTGGTATAGTAGGTCAATTTAGCCCTCTCAATATGGAGGAGGCTCGAGCCCAGTAGTGGGATGTATATGAGCTGTGATGTGAGGGAACAAGAATATAATTCACCATATACTTTCATATCCATGGGTGCCGTAAATAATCACTAAGGGATAAAATATGCGTATATGCATCTATCCAAGCGAATGATAATTCGAAATCGTTATCAACCCGCCTGACGAGCAAGATATAGTAAGTCAACAGTCCTACTGTAGAGGAGGCTCGAGCCTAACAGTCGGATATGTATAAGCTGAAATGAATTAATCCATTGTAGTGATGTGTAATGATAATAAATAAATAATATCATCATCATCATCATTTCAGCCTATTGCCGTCCACTGTTACGCCACAGAATGCGGTCCTGTGCCGCCTGCATACAATGACGCCCAGCAACTTTCACTAGGTCGTCGGTCCACCTAGTGTGGTGGCGTTCTACACTGCGTCGTCCGTGGGTCCGTATACGCGGTCGCCACTCGAGAACCTTTCTTCCCCAGCGGTTATCGGTTCGTCGACAATGTGGCCTGCCCATTGCCACTTCATCGTGCTAATTCTTCGTGCCATGTCGGTTGCACCTGTTCTTCTGCGGATTTCCGTATTTCTATTTCGCAGAGAAATTCCGAGCATAGCCCGCTCCATAGTACGCTCAGCGACTTTGAGCTTAGTTGTGAGGCCTACATTTAGGGGCAACGTTTCCGTGCCGTAAGTCAAATAAATAATAACTTGAAATCAAAAACCATATTTCAAAGGTACAACAGATTTTAACATAAAACCGTTGACCCTTTTCACCGTAAATGTACGTAAAAAATTACCAATATGAAGTCCAGTTTTCTTATGCGATCCCTATTACATTGTTTTCACGCCCAGTTTAATATAGATTAAAAATATTCGTAAAGGCGTTGGAGGTAGAGCTTTGATATCTTTTTAATATTACTTTCAGTTTCCGGACGACTGCAATTCTATTTATGCTTCAAACGATACATTTTAATCGAGCATTATTTTGACGACTTGGGCTGAGTTATAAGTATTTGTTAATCATTTATTCCATATTTAAAATGTAATTATTTATTTTTTAATAAATTTATTTCTTCTGGAATTTATCTTTTATCTATGTAAGAAAGTGCATGAAAATGGAATATCATAGAAGCTAGTTTTATGCATACTAATGGAAATCCTTTGATTCAAATTTCGTTATAATTAGAATATGATTTACTAAATTAATATTAAATGGATGAGAAGATCCTCTTATTTACTTAAGAGGATCTTCTTGTCCAATATTCCGCAGTGTCTGAAAACAAAGGTTTATAACCAGTGTGTGTTACCAGTGATGACTTACGGCACTGAAACGTGGTCTCTAAATGTCGGCCTCATAAAAAAGTTCAAAGTTGCTCAACGTGCTACTGAGAGGGCTATGCTCCGTATTTCTCTACATGATAAAATCCGAAACACGGAAATCCGTAGAAGAACGGGTGTAACCGACATAGTCCACAGAATTAGCACGTTGAAATGGCAATGGGCAGGCCACATCGGTCGTAGAACCGACAACCGTTGGGGAAGAAAGGTTCTTGAGTGGCGACCAAGAATTGGACGGCGCAGTGTAGGACGACCCCCACTAGGTGGACTGATGACATTCTCAAAGTCGCAGGGAACCGTTGGATTCTAGTGGCGCAGGACCGTTCCGAGTGGCATTCTCGTGGGGAGGCCGATGTCCAGCAATGGACGTCTGTAGGGTGATGGATGGATGGATGGAAATTAATATTAAATATCGATGTTTCGAATATCTTTCAGCATTCATGGTCACGGCAGGACACGGGTGTCTCACGTTCAACAAATCATCGTTATTACAGGCAGAGATTTACATAATTAGTTATTGAATTGTGATTTTTAATTTTGTTACAAATCTATACCAATAAATAAAATTGGAGTGTCTGTTTGTAATGTCAAAATAATAGGCTTTTTTCATGCTCACACGGTTATTTGCACGACACCTATGCCTAAAATAGCAATTAAAAAATTTTTGTCTGTCTGTCTGTCTGTCTCTCTATCTGTTTGTTCCGGGTAATCTTCAAAACGGCTGGACCGATTTCAAAAATTCTTTCACCAATGGAAAGCTATAATATCAGGGCGTAAACTAGGCTATATTTTATCCCGGTATTCCCACGGGAACGGGAACTACGCGGGTAAAAGGACTATAACCTATAACCGAAGCGAAGCGAGGGCGGGTTGCTAGTTGATACTATAACACGCTGGTCAGGCGGGCTGGTATAGAGATTTATTTTGAGTTTTTCTTCTCTTGCATAGTTGTTATATGCACAAGATATCCCTTAGTCGGCTTTTATGACACCTACGGGTAAGAGAGAGGGTGGCGAAATATATTCTTACTCCGTCACCACACGGAAATTTTGTTAATATACAGCCATCGAGTTTTTGCGACAGTGTGGTATTACATCAGATGAGCCGGCCCATTTATCGTCGCACACAAAAGAATATCAGCAGCGTAAAGCCCCTCTACCACTACTAATAAGGATACTCAAAGTAAATATCACCTATATGAAAGTACTCTGTGCACTTACAAAGGTACCACTTAACTTATAAATGACACTCTAAACCGAAACAATTTCATTTTTCTTTGACATGTTCTTGGATAAAACATTTCAGCAAAAGAAATAAATGTTTAAATAAAATTACCCCCAATTACAGAGGAAGCTTGATCGTAATATTAAGTTTATAAGTCGAGAACAATATTCTTCATTCTTTCTTTACAATGCATATGAATGAACAACAATGAACTACCTGCTGCTGTGTTTCCCGAGCGCTATGACATGTGCTTCTCTAAACGAGGTTTAAGAAGAGTATTTCCTTCACGGTAGGCAACGGCCTGGCTGTGCCCCTGGTATTGCAAAGGTCCATGTGTGGCATATTTTATCTCGGTATTCCCACGGGAACGGGAACTACGCGGGTAAAACGACTATAACCTATAACCGAAGCGAAGCGAGGGCGGATTGCTAGTTCACAATATAAATGCACGGTCACAATCACAAATACAAAGTCACAATAAGAAATTTTAACATTATATATGAAAAAAATATATTGTTATTTTTTTCAGTAATAATTAAACATTAAATTTATGATAATAAATATTTTATGACAATTTATTGATTTAAACCTAACCAAATCTAATAGTAGTACCAGGGGATCGGAACGCGATACAATGTTTAATAATTATTACTCACTAAATCCAATATAATTATTAAAATAAATAAAAAAAGCTGCGTTTCAGATGTGTAATACTCGCATAAACATCACACATCAGTAAGCAATATTATATTTTATTTTACATTTTTGCACAATCATTACAGTTTGTTAACGTTCTTATAGCCCGTCTTCGTGGCTTAAAATGTAAAATCTTCGGTATAGTTCATATAAAAAAAATCTAATTCCCCTCTTAAAATATATTCCGTAGGTATTTCAATGATAATCCGAAGCTTGACAGGATTATTGTGGTAAGGATCCGCGCATTAAGCCTACTAAAATGGTATAGGTTCCCTTTTGATGTGAACATAACAGATGGTTATGTAAGAGTTGGAAGTCGGTTTTATTCGAATACATATTATTTTTTATTTACATAAGTATTGCAATTCATTTTATCATCAAGTATTGCAAATCTACCTGTAACTAATTGGGTTAAAAATACAAGTTTTACTTTCCCACGTAAGGCATCAAATCATTCCTGAGGGATCACTAAAACAATGGGCATCAGCATGTGGCTGGTGATAAAACTATTGCCAAAATTTTTGCTATATATACGATGGTAGAGGATTTTCCGTGTTTGACGAAGTAAGAATACAAATCAATACTCTCTATCTTACCCGTGAATGTCGTAAAAAACAACTAAGGGATATAATGCTCATATAACATTTAGGCAAGAGAATAAAGCCACGCAGACCCAGACCAGCATGGTATAATAAGATCAATTTCCCTCCTATAGTGGAGGAGGCTCGAGCCCAACAGTGGGACGTACATGAGCTGAAATGATGTTGAATGATGATGACAATGGTAGAGGAGTACATATTGCGTCAACTCCAAGCAATTGGGATAAGAACAGGAAGACAATGATGACATTTAAATAATAATTAACTGCAGTTAATTAACTGCACTCCCTAAATATTTAAGATAAAAATATGTTTCTATACTCATTATGTCGTATATGTAAGCCGCGTTATGATATCACTACCATAGAGCCACTGCTACCACAGTCTTTTTAACTTAATCACACGGCTTCACACGCCTTTTAATCACTTCTACCCACTTATTTTTGAATCGGCAAATACCTGTAAATGCTAATAAAATACATGCAGTATATAAATGAAAGTGATACGTAATATAAAAACAAAATATTTGTAGTTACCTTTTACATATAAAAGGGTACAATATTTGACGACCTTTGAAAAGTTTCTTCAAGTAACAATTTGATGGGGATAGACAGGGCTTTGAAAGTTATATTTTATTTGTTAACTCTTCCTGATACTGATTTCTCAAGTGTTCGTTCAAGCTTGCTTGATAATACCATATTTCAGATAAGCTACCGTTACGATGAAACTGATAGTCAATCAACTAAGACATCAAAGAGTATACTGTGCTAGAAATTTGCATAAATAATTGTAATATGTTTGAAATCACATAAAGGATTTAAATAAAATATTGAAAATGCGACTTGTTTGCTCAAATTTAAAATATAGGATAATTTTAAGTACGAAGACTGTGTGTTAAGTCGTGTAGCTGTTATTACAATAATTTAGCTTACGATGGCAATTCCGATAAGGTTGATGAAATTTTATTAATGTTCTAGTCTAAAGTGAGCCAGAGAGTCCTTTTTATGGCAGGCTATAGTTTGTATTTATCCCGTTCACTCCATCCGGGGTGACGGAAGGCAACACGCGGTCATATAACCTACAGCATTCATCTCTTCATTACAGTACTTTCCATTAACGCCAGTAGCTGCTGCAGTTACTGATTAACATTCTACTGACATTTTTTATAAGGTAGACCTTATGAAAATAGATTGACCCATACGGGTATTACACTCTCACAGGAAATCGATATCTGAATCGTAGCAGTTTGTTACTAAGCTTTATTCAAGGAGCGAGAGAACTAGAGACCCAAACTCCACCTTAGTGGGTCAGCGAACTCTCTGTTACCCTTTTATCATAGAGATCCATGAGCGTTAGTTCCATTACCATCAAGTAGGATACTTATGAGTCTCCCATAAAATGCAATGAAAATCTGTCAACCTCACGAGAGTGGATCTGTCAAACATAAGCCTCCTTCAGGTGCGGCAAGCGGCTCACAGTTGGTGTTTTAAATTTCATCTAAACTGTACTCTCGCCTAACTTTCTACAGATTCCTCAGTTGGTTATTATTACTTCCATCACCATGGGATGAAATATTGTAATTTTAGCCTATCACTAGCAATCTTTTAGTACAAAAACGTTTTAGTAGATACAATAGATTTTCTTATCATATCCTGCAATCTTTTCTAGACTATTTCAAAGTACCCGTATAAAGCAAATCGTGCTACAATCTGTAAGTTTAAAATCTAGGCACTCTATAATTATAAGAAAATTTCATGTTCAAACCAGAATATTGACAAAATATTTTGTGTGAAAATTAAAATTTGCCGTCAGATAAATTTCACTTTCAGAGGGTTGTAGCCTGCGGGATTGAGGCCAAGGGTATTGAATTAAAACATAATCAAATAAGACTGGCACTTGCGGCTATTTGTTTATTATCCGAGCGTTAGCTGTGATAGCCTGAGAGTAAACTGAGGAATGCTAATATCAGGTATTGAATTTCTCCTCAATCTGAGCCCTAAAAGTAAATACAAAACAGGCACTTCTCTGCTTCTATATGAGTATCATGCCCGACGCTGCATAAGTTATTGACATAGGTTTTTATTTCGAGTCTTCCTTCTCTTAGTGATGGTATTTGCTAATCCATTAAGTGATGTACACTTAATTAATTTTTCGGGTATGTGGTATAGAAGCGGTTGTAGCTATTATAATAAATTTTTTTTCGTCACCACGTGAATAGGCGCGTTCAAAAATATAGCCATGGTTTTTATTCGTAAAATCTTTCGTCTTGTCTGGTCTTCAAGATATTGACGTGTGTAGATATATAAGCTAAAAAAGCAGTTATGAGGACTGCCGATAGAAGTGACAACGTAACGGTACGTTTTCGGACATGATAATATCACCGCATCAAAAAGTTAAAATATTAAGGAATATAAATTATAAAAAAAAACTTAATTTATTATGATCGTTAAACAATTGTTTTTAATTACTTGGCAGATTTAATCAAGCAAATAAGTGGATACCAATAATTTCGTAAATGCTTATTTTCACAGATGAAAATTAATTGAAATATCAAAGTTTTAATACAATTTGGCTTGATGCTTGAGAGCATCGTTATTTTTAAACCTTTCAAATAGCGATCCCGAGAATTTGTTGGAAAATAATTTGACGCTGAAAGTACCGCTGGCCCGACTAATATCCGCCAAAAACGTTTGACTAAACAATAGTCTTATAAAACTCGAACCCATTTTCCTTTCTCCCGCTTTCTTAAGCAATATTACTTGGATATTACATTTGATTTCTCTAATCCAGAAATTATATTGCTTTATAGTTCACATTCAAGACTGAAAATTTCATCCGTGGGTTAATTTAATCCGTTTAATGGGTTTAAACAAACAGCTTAACTAATTTATGGATAGCTTTAAAGACCTGTTGAGTGCAAAGGACTGATATCGTATCTTAGAATTCATTGTAATTTCAAGATACAATGAACTTACAAATCTAGATAACCTCACATAACTAATTGACAACATCAATGTATGATATTTTTTCATTAAATCTTTATATGCGAGAGTCGACTAACAGCGTTAGATTGATTCTAAAATTAAACTAATTACCCAGTAAAGCTACAATTCGCCGTCTGTTGATAAATCCTAAAAAACGTTATGATTTTTGACAAAACAGTAAAATGAGCAAATAGCCAAAATGTGTCTCGATTTGGTGACTAAGAAAGAATACAATTCACCTTTTTTGACTGTGAATATGGTAGAAGACAACTAACAGATATAAAATGCAATAGCGTTTGCTTGCGACTACGTCCGAGTGGAATAGTTGCTTTACATTCTGTCACAAAAGATTTTTGCGAACCTTTAACCGTTTACACAGCGGTCACAGCGGAAGCTGTCACAAAAACCCGAATTTGAAACATTCTTCATTAGTGCTCCGCTTCTATTGGTCTTAGCGTGATGGTGTATGGCCTATAGCCTCCCTCGATAAATAGGCTATCTAACGCTGAAAGAATTTTTCAACCGGCAATTCCTGAGATTAGTGCGTTCAAACAAACAAACTTTTCAGATTTATAAATTATAGTCCATAAAATATAGGTTGATTTCTGTGACAGATGTCAACCAAACCAACGTAGTAAGTTTGAACGAGCAACATGTTTACAATTTAATTTTGTATCAAATATATTTTCATTATTTTCGTGCCAGTTTTATTGCAACTGAATTGCAATATATTATAAATATAAAAATATTAATAATCATGCTTAAAATGTACCTCGTAAGTACTGAAATACCTAGTAAACATTTTATACATAAATGACGCTTACGCACGTACAAGTTCATACTGGACTGAAAATAAAAAAGAGATGGGACAGTCGATATACGTAAATCGATAACCGATCTTTATTAAACGATGCATAAAATAAATAAACCCAATACAGTACCTATATAAAACTTTCAACATATTTTTTACAATTAAAACAGACAGTTACATTATAAAATACATAAATTGAATTAATTAAACATTGAAAAACTACTTTTCGTCTCGGAGTAAATGATAATATTATGTACGCATTATTGTCAATAAACTAGACATATTTATTTATGAAAGAGTCGTAATTGATCTAACGACTATCCCTATTTGGCTAAAAATAATAAATGTTCTAACAAGAACGCTCCAGTGATGACGATAAAAGTGACCTAGAGCTTGATTGTACTCCTTTTAAATAATTAAAACAGTCACAAAACAGTTTTTGTTTGAAATAAATTCAAAAAGATTTTCATTGATTGTATTTCAATTATAATAGGAAATCACAATTATAAACATAAAGAGTTTTATTGATAAAAACTACGGACTTTATCGTAAGCGTGACATCACTAGAGAAAACTGTCACAGAGATCATCCTATATTTTATGGACTATAGTGTAGATTTGTGCAAGAGTAAAAAACCTCGAAATAAATACTAAGTTTTTGGATCAGAATCTAAGTAGTATACTAACTCAATTTCCCTCTTATTATAGAGGACGCTAGAGCACACGAATAAGATATATATGAGATATGATGTTGGTAATAATGATGAAAAAAATAGATTTCCTAACGTTGCAAAAGATTCGCATGGGTTATTAGAAATAACAATGTTGCCTCCGCATTATTTTCTTTAACAGTATAATCTTTGATATAAAAGAACATATTCACAGAAACTATTACCCAAACGTAAATTTCCATCTACTACAATGTTTAAGGAATTATAAATAGAATACAAGAAAGTAACTTTGAATATATCACTTCTTTTTTATTATATCCTTTCTAAGATAAAAAGGGTTATCTGTCTGCAAAATAAAAATATAGCAACCATTTGGAGCAAAGTTCTGACGAGTTGAATATCTTCTAAATATAACTCGAATGCTGATAAGAGTTTATTGTAATTGACGTCTCTCTGCAAAGCGATTTATAATATATCTTATGTGTATATGATGTCTAATACTTTAATTGAGGTAACCAATTTATTTAAGAGCTGTTAGCGTAATTTTCGAAGGATAATATTTAATATCCATCCATTTATCAGACCTAGCAAAATCTACTGTTGGACACAGACCTTCCTACGAAAGCGGTAATTTTTATTGCAAATAATGGCAAGTGAGCAAACAGTACACCTGATGGTAAGTGTTGTTGCCGCTCATGGACGTTGCAAGGCCGTTGCCTACCGCGAAGAAAGTGAAGGGAGTGTGAATACGTGCAATGAGGTTTCGTGTTACTAAAAGCTTCACTAATACCCACCACACGCAAACACCCTCAGAAAGTTGGGCTTCCGGCTCTTTCGCTCATCGAACGAAGCGCAGTAATAAATTACTACTACTCGGACGTCGATTTTCTCCGAGTGTGATACTACCCCGGACGGACCGGCCCGCAGCTGTAAACAGACAACTGTCAACAGTGTAGTCCTACCACTAGGAGGTATAAATCGCCACACTCGGTACGTGGATTAGCTATCGTAGTTTGTATTATGAGTTGCAAGGAAAGTAAGGGTATTGACGCATAGTATTCTTCACTCGTAACTACAAGGGGTAAAATATTTATAATATGTCATATTACAAAATATATTATAAGTTTTTTCTTCAACAATGTATATATTTTTAGTTGTAAATCAAACGAAACATAATAATATTGAAAAATTTAAAAACTTACCTTAAAATACTTCATAATTTCAGGTCATATACGTCCCACTGTTGGGCCCGAGCCTCCTCCACAATGGGAGGGTAATCGACCTTATTATACCATGCTGGTCAGACAGGTTGGTATAGGTTTTTATTTCAAATTTTTCTTGTTTGTAAACGTGTTTGTAAGTGTTGGTAGTATTCCTAGCTGCCACCACAATAGCACTCTCATCTTATCATCTCAGCCTATATATGTCCCATTGTTGGGCTCAGGCCTCCTCCATAATGGAAGGGGAATGGACCTACTATTCCACACTGGTCAGACGTGTTGGAATAGGGTTTTGTTTCGCGTTTTCCTTCTCTTGCATAGATGTTATATGTTTAATCGTCCTATGCAACATCCACGGGCAAGATAAGGAGTGGTAAATTGTATTCTTAAACCGTCACCACACGGATAATCCCTAGCCGAGGCCGCGGGTGACGCGACCGGGGAGTTAGTCCGCCACCCGCCGAGAGGCCGACCGCGTGAGGAAAGACCGACGTCCTCCCCGAGGAGGGGACGTCGGTCGATGAGAGGGTACCCTAATAGAGGGTATTCCGTCGGGCCGACTACTGATGTCAAGTAACCCTGCTCTGGTGGTCGGCCCAACGACGAAGGTGACGTGGTTTTCGGGTGGGCTGCGGGTGTTGCGTGCTTACGCCCCTCTGTCGCCCCGGACGGAGTGGTGCGAGGAGCGCGCCGACCGTGGCCCACCCCCAAAAAAAAAAAACACACGGATAATAAACTCACACATAACACATAGAATTCGATTTTTGTTTAGGTATTGTTACAGAGTTAACGAAACATAATTTTCTAGTTAATTAATTTATCTTTATAATTTTTTGATGTAATTAATATTGTACGAATTGATAGAGAAAGTACAAAGATCTGATAATATTAGTGACCCTCATTCAATGAGCATACCTTATGAATTATATCTGTTCAAGAGGTATACTCTATAGAGAAGGGTTCAATTCCATGATAGTAAGATAATTTATATTTGTGTTTGGTCTTTGTTGTGATTAATCGAGGTACGTACTTTATGGTTTATGTACGTTCTTCAGAAAATCATAAAATATGATAAAATATTATGTAATCAGAATTTAACTAAAGTGTTATATATTTATTTTATTGGAAAAGTGGTTAGACCACCTTCGCTCTTTTTTTTTCTTGTTTTGGGGTTGGGCTACGGTCAGTGCACCCGAAGTCCGACTCCGTCCAGAGCAACAGGGAGGCGGCACGTAACCCACCCATAGCACGTCGCCTTCGTCATTGGGCCAACCATCGGAGCCGAATTCCTTGTCTTCATTGGTCGACCCGACGGAATACCTCGAAGGTGTACCCTCTCCTCTCAACGTCCCTACCACTTTCGCTCTGAAGTCAAATTTATCTTCACCGATGTGTATGAAGGTGTTCTTATCGGACAAATATTGTATTTAATCAAATAAAATCTACCTCTGAATATATCGGTGCCGACCTAACGCTGCCGGCCATCGCTAGGGCGATGGTCGACAGCGTCGGGAATTGGGATGCGGTCACAGCCTTCTGCGAGGCAGTGACCTCGCAGAAGGAGGCAGCGGATCGCCTGCGCGAAGGGCGCAGCCTCGATGAGGAGATCCGCCGCCGGCGAATGGGGCGGCGCAGGCGCAACTACCTGCGCCTCATGCCGCCCTAGCCGAGGCCGCGGGTGACGTGACCGGGGATTAGTCCGTCACCCGCTGAGAGGCCGACCGCGTGAGGAAAGACCAACGTCCTCCCCGAGGGGGGGACGTCGGTCGATGGGAGGGTACCCCAAGTAGGGGGTATTCCGTCGGGCCGACCACTGACGACAAGTTAACTCTGCTCCGGTGGTCGGCCCAACGACAAAGGCGACGTGGTTTTCGGGTGGGTTGCAGGAGTTGCGTGCGTAAGCCCCTCTGTCGCCCCGGACGGAGTGGTGCGGAGGAGCGCCGACCGCAGCCCACCCACAAAAAAAAAACCTCTGAATATATCCGAATTGAGTTTTAAGGCGTTTTGTTACTGCACTTCGTTCGGTGATCGAGTCAACTCTCTGGGGTTCATTGATACTAAAGGCATTCACACTTCGCTCACTTTCTTCACGGTAGGCCGGGCCTAGCAAAGGTCCATGAACGGCAATATTACTTACCATCAGATTTATTGCTCGTTTGCACAGCAATAAATATATATGAGGATGTCGGTCGATACATGTTTTTTATACATTTCATAAAAGAATTGAAAATTTAAAATGTGTTTTTCATCCGCAAAATCGGCATGACCGTCGGATTTTAATCAAAATCATATCGTACGTGTTTCGTCAGTATTAAATTCTTCAGTGCATATTCAATTTCAGCTAATAATTTTATGTGAAGTTTATTCTAACAAGCTTCTATAATTATAATCAAAGAATTTTATACATCCTTTTACTTTTATTTTAAACATCCTTTCTATATTAAATGTATCTAAAACTTTTCTATAAATGCAATAAAGTGTTTATAAAATAAAAATCTATACAAGAAAAGGAAAACTCGAAAGCAAATTCTATGCCAACACATTTGACCAGTGTGTAGTCAGTCAATTTCCCTCCAATAGACGAAAAGATCCGAGCCTAACAGCAGAATGTATATAGGCTGAGATTATGAATAATGCCTTAGTTAAGCCATGTATAAAAATATTTTATTGTTTTTCAAATAAGTGAAAATTTTATGTATATGGACATAAGTAGTAAAAGAAAATTAAAAAGTACATCTGCGATTGCGATGGAACTTGTATTCATAAAATAAATCATCATCATCATCATTTCAGCCTATGGCCGTCCACTGCTGGACGTAGGCCTCCCTCATGTTAGGTGCGGTTCTGTGCCACCTGCATCTAACGACGTCCAGCAACTTTCACCAGGTCGTCGGTCCATCTAGTGGGAGGGCGTCCTGGACTGCGTCGTCCGATAAATAAATTAATAGCAAAAAAAAAATTAAAAGTTTTTCATTTCACTTGACGAGTACGAGTGTATATTAATAATTTAATATACGCATTACGTATTTTAACTCAAGAATTTTGCATTTCTTAACAAAATTACTTTCCTAAAGCGATTAAAATACTAAAATTTGATGGCATAAGTACTCAATGACTTTGAATATCTAAGCTAACGTATCAACACCATTGCTTTGTTTAACGAAACGTCAAGAGCAATGTAGCATTATATCTTTGGCTAACTTCAGCACTTAACGATCCAAACCGCGTCTAGTCATCATATCCGGTATCGATTATGTAAAGTAACTCTTATGTAAATTCGAGATATTTGCACATCATGCGAAATGTGAATATTGATTCATTGGTGCAAAACTAACATTTTTATAATTTTTTTACAAGTTTTATTTTGGTGGTTGAGAGAAATTGATTTAATTTTATTAAAATACGTATTTCTACATTCGATAACAATGATGTGTAAATTCATTATCATCATCATTTCAGCCCATCGCCATCCACGTTACGCCCATGAGGGGATAATGCCCTAATTGCCACGCTTGGCAGGCGGGTTAGCGATCGCAGTAAGATGTTATACATTTCCAAGGAGTTGCTGCCCAATCTCCTAGTAAATCTTTAACCGATTTTCACGACTCCCACGGGCAAGCAAGGGATGGCGACCAATGTATTCTTGTGCCGTCGCCACACGGGGATATGTTTTATGTGACATAAAATTAGAAATACAACACATAATCGCTTTTACTCTCTTTAATGTTTCTAAAAGATGAGTAAGAAAGAAGTATGGAAGCATAAAACCAGAGATTAAGCAGATAATGTTTTCCATATGGTGACAGAGCAAGAATACAATTCACCACCCCCTTTCCTGGCCGTTGGTTTTGTGAAAGACGGCTTAAGTATGATTATAGTTTATACTTTGGACCGGGGAATTAGTCCGTCACCCGCCGAGAAGCCGACCGCTCGAGGAAAGGCCGACGTCCTGCCTGAAAAGGGAGGACGTCGCCGAGGAGAGGGTATTCCTCAAGGGGTATTCCGTTGGGCCGACCACTGACGACAAGTCACCCTGCTCCGTTGGTCGGTCCAATGACGAAGGCGACGTGTCACGGGTGGGTTACGGGTGTGCGTGCTTACGCCCCTCTGTCGCCCCGGACGGAGTGAAGCGAGGAGTGCGCCAACCGTAACCCACCCGCAAAAAAAAGGTATGATTTTAGTAAATAGATGAATCTATGCAAGAGAAGAAAAACTCGAAATTATAGTAAATCAGGTGGGATTTTATCAATTTCAATATTTTTAAATTATATGCGGAATTGCCAACAACAGACATCTGAACTGTTAATTCTACCATCCATCAATCAGCCTATAGACGTCCACTGTTCAACATAGGTCCCTCCACGAGAATGTCACTTCCAACCAAACGCTTTCGTGCTACTTACATCCCACAGTTCGTTGCGACTTTTAAGATATCGTCAGTCCACCTAGTAGGAGGTCATCCAACGCTTGTTGTCGTTTTGTAGTCGCTACTAGAGAACTTTTCATCAGCAATAATTGCAGCAACCCATTGCCATTTCAATGTGCTAATTTTTATTTATTTATTTTATTTATTTAAGATAACACCCTGCACTAAGGAAATAATCCTTGTATTGCGGGGGACTTTACAAACATATAATTCACGGACACAAATTACATCCAGACTCAGAACAACAATTTGTGGATCGCACAAAGTGTTGTCCCGCGTGGGATTCGAACGACGACCTACAGCGCCAGTGACGGGGTCACTGGCGCTGTAGGTCGCTATCTTAACCCCTACGCCATCTGTGCAGTCAATTCTTCGGGCTATATCAGTTACACTCGTTCTTCTACGGATTTTCCTATAACGGATTTTGTTACGTAGAGAAATACCGATACCCTCTCCATAACACGTTCAGCGACTTTGAGCCTTTTTATAAGGCCATTTAGAGACCATGCTTCAGTGCCGTATATACTGCCGTATGCATAGCTGGTAACACATACTGGTTTTAAAGTATTGTTTCCAAATTAAAAAAAGCACTCATACTATATTAAATTATGTATTGTAAATATTGGATGTAAATCTATAGTGGATGTGTATTTCAATTAGCGTTTCATTATTTTATAATTGTGGTAAATTTAAATCTGTTAATACTATGTAAGATGGAAAATTATGACAATAACAGACTTAGCTTAGGCCTTCTAAAAGAAATTATCTATGAAGAAGCTACAAAACATGAAGAACATCAAATAAACAAATAAAATATATGTACAATTCTATTATTTCCATAACGAAGTACGTGTAGATGGCGTTGGCTTTGAATAAGTCACACAATATAAAGAAACTAAGATACTCTTCTATTTATAGAGAAAATTGTATACAACTTGGTTGTATCAGCCGAGTTCTCTTTGACTGCATGAACGGACGTATTGAAAAAAAACTGTTTATTAAAAATAAAATAAACTACATCGAATTAATAACACGGTTAGATAATATCGATGTATCGTTGCGTGTTACCTCTATAAATAAAATCCCTCGGGAAATCAAAGCATAAAATAGTTCATTCAATTTAACCTTAAAGTATGAACATGTCGTCGAGCAGGTTTCGCCCCTCAGTGGAACGGTAAATCAAGATTAGTCCTTGTCATTCTAAAGGGATCGTAGGGTTTAGAATCTGAAAAAATATGTTACGCAATGTTGCAATAAGTTTATTGAAGTGAAATAGTGATAGTAAATAAATAAAACTTTGAACGATAATCGTACAGATTTTAAGAATTATTCTGAAGGTTTGAGTTAAATTTTTATAAGATGCGATTTACAAGTTTATTTAAAGATGTCCATTCGTCTCTGATTTTGAAATGGGGTATAATGGGGTATTTGAATGGGGTGTATCTTTTTTTTATGGGTGGGCTATGGTAAGCGCACACGCGGTCCATTCCGTCCGGTGCGACGGCAGGACGGCGCGTGGGTCCATAACCCACCCGTACCAACGTCGTCTTCGTCGTTGGGCCGATCACCGGAGCAGGGTGACTTCTCGTCAGTGGTCGGCTCGACGGAATACCCTTTCGAGTACCCTCACCTCTCGACGTCCTTGTCCCGGGACGTCGGTCGCCGTCGCACGGTCAGCCTCTCTGCGGGTTATGGACTAAATTCCCCGGTCCGGGGTGTATCTAAGATACGTTCAAAGAACACCGCGCCCGGGTGGCATGGTATATCCATATGATCCTTAATCACCTAACACCCGGTTTAGGCAGGTGTTTCACATGAAACTGGCGTCCGGATGGTTGCCTGACTAATGGAAAAGTGGAGACTTATATTTCTACTGAAGCCCGGAAGATCACATCGTATAGCGTTCGTTACTCTAATAACTATTGCATAGTAGAAAATTGTGGATACATTTTTACTTTATACTCATGTGACGGTAGCGAAAGGGCTAAGCTACATATTTTGACTAAGGTGTGGCGTTTGTAAAGCGAGCTTCTAGAGTTAGGGCATGTAGGATTAGGAACTTGGCTTTACATGAGAGATATAATAAATATCCTTTAGACAATACAAGCCATATATTTCACCTTGATAATATTTTACATGAAAATATTTTTGGTGGGATCTAAAATATCCTTATATAACTTTTCTGTACTTAAGCCTGTACGTGACTAAACGAATCCTTCAGGGCTAGACGATTTTATGAACATTTTTGTATGTACCTAGTATGGGCCATAAGTTCTATTAGACACAAAAATGATTTTTTTTTAAGTAATGTAACCTTAATTAAACTTACATGTTATTATTTATTGAAGACTCAGCAAAAAGTAAAAGAGGATTCTAATCCAAATGACCACCATTGGCTTTAATGCAGGCTTTTAATCTGTGTGGCCACGAATGTGTGGATATGTGGATTGCCGCACTGTTTCGGTGGAATATTTAGTCACTCCTTGTTCTAGAAATTTCTTAAGCGAATCGATGTCAGCGGTTCGTTAGAGTATTCCGTATATTTTAAAACTTGCCATAATTTTTAGTTCAAGGGGTTCAAGAAAGTCTAAGGTTCTTTCCTTCCTTCTTCCTTTCCTTCCCTCCATAGTGGTTGAGAGCAGTGATGGCTGCTCTAGTAGTTAACTTGTGATCGGGTGCCGCTTGTGGGATTTGGTCCAGCCATAATCGTTTGAATTATATTAAATATTTTGCGGTTCGAAGGGCATTACACTAGAGCTAGTTTTACAAAACATATACATAATTGTATATCTAGTAAGAAGAAAAAACAATTTAAAATAATAGACAAGCCCACTGAGTTTCTTGCTAGATCTTCTCAGTTAGCGGTCGCGTTCTGATCCGTTGGTAGTTTATTTTTTTTTGGATAATTTAATTTTGTAAACTTGACAATATGCAAGTGCCCTCTCGGGGTTTATGTATAATAAATGATTTGAATTTTAATTCTAAGGTCCATTTTTAAAATAGAAGAGAAGATGAATGAATAAAACTTTATTTCTATAAGGAAAATAAGAACAACCTTGTGTGTGTATAGGAAATCAGGGACAATCTTATGTGAACAAACATTTATGGGAATTCTGCCGACTCAGTGAATGTAGGCGTTCGCGTTTTGTGATAAATTGCCACTCACTAGAACCGTCCTATCGGCTTAGTCATTAACAACAATTTGTATAAAGTTTGTGATCCTAGACGTGGGTAAAGCGGTTTAAACGTCAGCATACAAAACCTTGTTTAAATTTTAGCATAACTTTTGGGTTTGCACTGGACGTTTATTAAATTGTAGGCTCACACCTAATCTGTACTTAAAGATAGTTTAAGTTAATTGCGGAGTTAAACTGAATTATTACCAACTATTTAGCTTTAATAAATTAAATAGGTCTTTATATGGAAGATGATATATATATATATCAGTTTAGGTTTCTTTCTTGTAGATGGGCTATACCTAACAAAATGTCGTTGCAAGAAAAGGAAACTTGCCGCCACTTTCAGGGTTCATTCATCCATTTATCAGCCTAATGAAGCTAAGTGTAGTAGGCTACTTACCTTGTAGGACAGCTATGGCTTGTGTAAGGTATTTATAAGAGTCTTGGCAAGGATTTTCTCTAGATATCATCGCGATCCATATACGTCACATTGTTGGGATCGAGATTCTTCCATAATAGGATAGAAAATGATCTAGTATACCACGCTGGTGAGTCGGGTTGCTGATAGATTTTATTTAGAGTTATTTTTTTTTGCTCTGGCATATATGTTATATGCATATTATATGGCTTACTCATCTTTTATGATACCTATGGGCAAGTGAAGATGAATTGTATTTATACTCGGTCACTAGACGGAAAATTACATGTATTAAATAAATATTAAAATAATTAACATGTCTTAAACGTTTTTATTAAAAGAAATACGCATTTATGAAGATAACTGCGGTTTTCTTCGACATTGTTAATCAAATGATTCAAAACCGGCTTCCCAAATTTTATTGGCTGACATATTATATAGAGCTTTCGAATAACGCAGACTCGAGAAATAAGCCATGGCACTTGGTATCCAAAAAGGTATGTAACATACGACCCATGTCTTTCTGACATTATTAATTTCACTTGAGTATGCCGGAAATCTTGTGAGCATTTGAAAATTAAATTACGTAATACTGTGGAGAACTGTTACGTAGCATTTCTTTTTAATTCACATTGATTGTAAAATATTGAATTAAAAACTTAGATTTCAAGACGTATTAGTAAAATTGATTCCGTATAATAATCGAAGTAAATATTATAATTCAAAGAGTTATTAATGTAATGACGATTTGTTTCAATCATAATAATTTGAAGTACGACTATTAGGTGCTTTCATGGTAAAGTACCTATTAAGTGATATTATTTTGTTGAGTTGAAAACTCATGTTGTCTCACAGCATTATAATAATAACGGGATGCGGTCGCCGTCTTCAGCGAGGCAGTAGTCTCGCAGAAGCAAGTAGCGGAGTGTTCAAGAATTCGATACCAATCGTCGGCCCAATGGCGATGGGTCGTCTTATCGTCTCCCGGATGGAATGAATGGTGTGCGTTCACCATAGCCGCATCCACAATAAATCAATTACCATATTTATTATATCAGCAGTTATCATGTAACAGGGACTGCTTAGTCATTGATGTTCTATGGCCTATTGTTATCAAATATCCGATTTACCAAAATTTGTACATATTGCTTCATTTCCTTATAATATTGTGCATTATAACCCAAAAACATTTTTCGATAAATAGGATAATATCTTAAACTTATTGTGTAACTTTTTGGAAGTAGACGCTAAAACACATCATGAAATTTAGATAACCATCATCATTGTTCGGTGAGGAACATAGGAAATGAATAGTGACTCGCTCGATTTAAGTGATTTATTAAAATTAGGCGAATAAATTACTTTGGTTATTTCGCTTCGGGGATTGATCGGCGAGTGTTGGTGAGTGCGGTGGAGGCGTAGTGCTATTGAGCGCCCGCCCCCGCGTTCCTTACTGCCCCCGTGGTCATCGTCAACGTCATAGATGCGGCGACAATAATCTCAGCCCACATAAATCCGACTGTTGGGCTCAGGTCTCCCCCATAATGGGAATGAAATTAACCTATCTATACTGCGCTGATCAGACATGTTGACATAGGATTATATGTCGAGTTTCCCTTAGTCATCCTTTACGATACACGAGTAAGTGAGAGGGTAGTGAATTGTATTCTTACACCGTCACCACAAGCAGTGATAATACTAGTCATTAAAACATAAAATTATATTGAAATTTCATAAAAATCCTCGAAGTCCATTAGTGAGTTCAATTGTATGTACAACAAAGAAAAACTATCATCATCAATCACATTCGAAATTATGTTAAAGCAATATTGAACATTATTCACCGGTTTCGAGGTCTTTGGAATTCATTTTAATATACAAATGGGTTGATGTATGATATACATATATAGCGTGGTATATGACTGACGTGAAATAGAAGCTTCGGTGACGATGCACTTTAGTTATAGTGAAATACCTTACGATATGGAAAAATAGTGTATTGTATTCAAGTACATATTAAGGATGACATGTGTTATTGAAACAATGAATTTATACATTGATTTGGGTCTACAATATTTATTTTGTAAAGCATTGAGATGTTTAAGAATCCCATTATAAGATATTTCATTGTATTTTAACCCCTGATACAAACAGCTACTTATCTTTGTGTCTATATGGAGCGTCGTAGTTCTTAATCGAATTGACCAATTATGATGCGGTTTATTTTATTTCAAAGCGGATATGATCGAAATGGTTCTTAGCTACAAATTATGAAGATCTCTTTAGGCCTTTTATGTTCATTGGCTCTTTTTGTTAGCTGCCGATGGGGCCCTAGACGCGTAATAGGTATTTATATTACTTTCAAATATATGTGATCTTACATTTGAAATGCCCATGAATGATGCTACAATTGAGCTAGCTCTGATGGATCGCGGCGGTAGGAGACCATGTCCTCCAGGACAGATTTACTAATAGGTAATCCATTACCTCTTAGTAAACCCATCAAGTTTGAAATCATTGGATGCGTCTCGACTAGTTTTGTTCATTTCTTCTGATGGCGAGGACTTTCAGAGTTTTATTTTTCCTTCGTGTAAGCGGTCTCTCAAAATGTTTATTTTATGTTATTTAATTATAGCCTTTGTTTTTGAAGTAATAAACGAAGATAATAAATAGTAATAAACAAATATTAGGATCGTTTCCTATGTGGTTGAGTTGCACAAGCCGACTTAAAGCTCTTTACCCGTTTGGGCTAATTAAATTTGAATTTATTTATTTCTTGGGTCATTATTCGCATGGCCATATACAGCTTTTTGAAAGAGAATGTCATGTGGGTGGTAGGTAGTAGAACCGCCCAACTCAGGCAGCAAGTTTGCTTCTACTTGTATCTGTATGATCGAAGACAAAGTGAGCCAATCATAAAAAAAGTGAGCCGTCGCTCAGGACGCCTGGCAGATGTGAAACATCGAAATGATTTTGTACAAGTATACGTGCTTAAAAGAATGGATTACGACAGGAACTAATATGTATATAATATTGATAGTTTTGACATAAAGTATTGAATAAAATAATACGATTTCTATAATTATTTGAAATATTACACAACAATAAAATTAATCCACCGCACAGTCGCTAACAAACAACATAGAGTCGTTCCTTCTCCCTTACACACTTCTACGTAGTTCAAAAGGACCGGCTAAAAAGTGTGATCTAGTAAAACAGGAATAGCGATATCTATCGAGCCACTGAGTACTAGTATCGAAGAACAATAATCAGTATCAATTGAAAGGTATCGATACTTAACAATCGAATCGTTTTCAAAGCATTGAGTACTTTTTATAGAGCTTATCGGATACTTTCTTGGCGAGATTATTTGTGATGAGCTTTTTTTTGGTAAGTTTGAGAGAATGTAACATTGGATACCAAGTATTAGTATCGTAGGAACAATAATGAGAAAATACCGAAACTTATTGGTATCGAATCGTTTACGAAGCTTCGAGTACTTTTCATAGGGCCTATTGGATACGTTCCTGGCAGGATTGTTTGTGATGGGCGTTTTTTTTTGGTAAGTTTGAGAGAAAGTAACATTCTATAATGAGTACTTGTATCGAAGGAACAGTAATAAGTACCAATTGAAAAGTATTGATACTTACTGATATTGAATCGTTTTCATAGAGCCTATCGGATACGTTCCTGACGGGATTGTTTGTGATGAGTGTATTTTTTTACTGGTAAGTTTGAGAGAAAGATACATTCGAAACTGAGTACTAGTATCGAATGAACAAAAATCAGTATCAATTGAACAGTATCAATACTTACTGATATCGAATCGTCTTCGAAGCAGCGAGTACTTTTCATAGAGCCTATCAGATACATTCTTAGCGATCGCGGGATTGTTTGTGATGAGCTTTTTTTTACCAATTTTGGGAGGAAGTGATACCTCATAATCCAACAAGCATCAGCACTTGCGTTATCATTTACTCCTACACTGAAAGAAAAAAGGTCATCACGGGCAACCTTCGCAATGAACGCAGGTAAATGGAGGAACTCTCCGCCCCAATGCCATTCCGAAACTAGCCCATGCGATACCATTGTTAGCATTTGATACTAGTAGTAGTAGTATCATGAATATATGATATGTATCATAGTAGAATGAAAAGTATCGATACCATATGAGTACTCATTGGTATCGATTTATCCCTAATTGTTGTGTAATATTTCAAATAATAATATAAATCGTAATAATTTGTTAAAACTTTATGCCATATTAGTTCCTGTAGTAATCTGTTCTTTTATGCATAAATACTTGTACAAAATAATTTCGATGTTTCACATCTGACAGGCGTCCTGGGTTTATTTTTAATACTGATAAAAAACACACGGCACCAAAGAAGTTTCACTTCCGACATGCGTACTTAGTACTCACGCTATTTTTCACGCGATTTAGGAAATAGAAATATCGCCATCTATCGAGCTAACGACCAACTCTCAGCTTCAATATATTTAATTATGAAATCATTAATCCTGTAATGATAACAAGACAAGCTATCTAAATTATTTTAGCGTCGGTTCTCGCTAAGTTTACAAATTTTAAATGAAATCTGTTTAAAGTGAGTCAAAATCCAATTCCTAAGGAGTCAGTGACATACAAAGAAATAAATATATATACAGCTGAAACTAATAAAATCCTATAAAAAACGGTTCTCCAGTTTTCGTAGCTGAAAGTAAACTAAATACCATACCTACTGGTATATTTATATTATTAAGTTAGAGAATTGTACATTAATTTATAAAACAAGTATATATGCATAAAAGATTACGACGGATCCTGTCGTAAATTATTAATAAAATATCGCGATTTTTTTCCAGAAAATGATGATTTTTATTCAATAAGCATTTATTTTCATTAGTATACATTATAGCTAACAATTTATTTTGAGTTCACTAGATGGCGTTGTACAAAATTTTAAATCGCACCATGGTTTCGTTTCAAAAATGTAGATAATATGTGGTACAAATATTTATTATATAGTTAAGAGGGGACCGCGAGGCGTGGCGTTAATCGCCACGCGACGATTGCGTTCACCCTCGCCTATAGATGTTTCACATCAAATTGTGATAAAATCAGGAAAATGAAGAAAAGATTTGTTAAATAACCTTTTAATAAATCGTTGTAGTGGGGGATAAATAGAAGAGTATAAAAAAATTTTGCGTGGTATTGAAAGCCGACAAAAAAAGGCATGCTGCACCTTTAGCCTGGTCACTTGCGGAGAGGCCGATTGCATAAGGGCGACGCCTAAACGTCGCTTATAGAAGCGATTGGAGATGGTACTCGAAAGGGTAACTCGCCTGGATGGGCCATTGAGAACAAGTTCGGGTATCGGTGGCTCGCCCCTTGGCATTGAAATAGGTACGCACCTGGGGGGCTATGGGCTCCTTTGCTGCCCTCTTTCGTTGCCCCGGACGGATTGGGCGGTGTGAAAAGCGCCATGATCTGTCGCCAAAAATGCTGTCCTTTTAGGTACAGAGACGTAGCAAATTGATGAACATAATATTATTAACTATAAATAAAAATATCAAACGTAATATTGTCAGTTCTGAATCTATTTTTATTTAGGAAATATTCCAGTGGTATTTAAAAAAGTTATCTACTGATGTGTTGGCGTATAGTAAACTTACTGAAAGCTTATCGTACCAGGCAGAGAGGTCGCGTTAGGTCAAACTTCGTATACATTCCCTCGCCACCTACATGCTCTTCCGTTCTAAATTTGATGGAAAATATCTGATTAAATAATAATATGGTTAAATTATTATTTATTTAATAGCAAAAATGTTGCTTTAAAATTTTTGTCTTAAAATTTTCGTAACAATAATAAATCTTGGAGGATTTTATGATCATACAAAGAGATACAAAGCAAAGTCAGTCTTGTAAAAATTGCTGATGAATCACCTAACCCACACCTCGACATCTTGTACAAAAGGCAGTTATTTCTCTCTTTGCGATAAGTCAAAATAAGCTTCTTTTTTGGCATGCCACGGTGTTGATACACCCCGTCCAACCCGTTCGGGGTAACGTGAAAGCGGCGCGCGACCCCGCCCTATTTCCTACTCTTCGCCATTAGGCCGACGAATGGTACTAATTCCTTGGCGTCTGTGGCCAGGCCGGTGGAACACCCTCTCAAGTATCCTCCCTCCCCGACCCCATTGAGGTGCTGCCCTCACGCGGTCAGGCTCTCCGCAGGCGACGGACTATTTCCCGGTCTATAACTGCTCTATAAATGCTCTATAACTATTATACTTGAGTTGTAACACGCTAACAGACAAACAAATAGTGGACGGAGGCTTAGTAAGTCCTTTGGATATCAGACTCCAATGAGTAGTTTCATATATGACCGCATCTCGCTATACTGTCCGTGGTGACCGCAAAGCCACACTGAATATCATAATCCGCAGTGCCACAGCTCACCTTTTGAGGCAGTCAATGAGCCAAATATATTTTATACTAGCAATCCGCCCTCGCTTCGCTTCGGTTATAGGTTTAGTCGTATTACCCGCGTAATTCCCGTTCCCGTGGGAATACCGGGATAAAATATAGCCTAGTTTACGCCCTGATATTATAGCTTTCCATTGGTGAAAGAATTTTTGAAATCGGTCCAGCCGTTTTGAAGATTACCCGGCACAAACAGACAGACAGATAGACAGACAAAAATTTTTTAATTGCTATTTTAGGCATAGATGTCGTGCAAATAACCGTGTGAGCATGAAAAAAGCCTATTATTTTGACATTACAAACAGACACTCCAATTTTATTTATTGGTATAGACTAGCAACCTGCCCTCGCTTCGCTTCGGTTTTAGTCGTTTTACTCGCGTAGTTCCCGTTCCCGTGCGAATACCGGGATAAAATATAGCCTAGTTTATGCCCTGATATTATAGCTTTCCATTGGTGAAAGAATTTTTGAAATCGGTCCAGGCGTTTTGAAGATTACCCGGAACAAACAGACAGACAGACAAACATTTTTTAATCTGTATTTTAGGCATAGGTGTCGTGCAAATAACCGCGTGAGCATTAAAAAAGCATATTATTTTGACATTACAAACAGACACTCCAATTTTATTTATTGGTATAGATTTGACTTCAGTGGAATCCGACAAGTATATACATACAAACACATTTAGCAATCATATTATGTATTATTATACATGTAAGTACATAGACATATCTAATGAAACTCAAATTCAATTAGCGCATATGAGATATTCATGAAACAGACTGTTAGTTCCAATATTGATATTTACACCGTTTAGTATAAGGTTTTCTCAAGGGGATAAATACCATATTCATACTCGTTAGTTGGATTCATAGTTGAGTGAATATATTTCTGTCTTCGTTTTCTTTTCATTGCTGTTGGTGACTAACTAGTAAACAGCATACCTGATGGCAGAAGATACTGACCCTCATGGATCTTTGCTAAACCGTTGCCCACCGTAAAGATAGTGGAGGGAGTGTGATTTCGTGCAATGAGTTTCGGCAATAAAAGCATTACTAAAATCCAGCATACGTAACATCCTCAGAAATTTGCCCTGCCGACTCACTCACTTATCGAATGAAGTATCAAACTGCTACTACTCAGACGTCGATTTTCCGCGAGATTGCGGTGCTACTCCGGACGGACCGGCCCGCGGCTGAAGACAGACAACTGTTAATAGTGTGGTCTTTACATATTTCGTTCCTACAGGAGTAAAATTTAATTTGGGATACATTAATATCTGTAATTATTGGTGTGTGGTAGTAGCTAGGTATATTAAGTGCTCCGAAGCGTAAAAAAAGGCTAAAAGCTTTACATCGAACTGGACCAACTGTATCTGATGCCATTTGGTTTATAATTACATTCCCAAGGAGGAATAATGTCAAAAAGGCGACCGGTCCTAAAATTATTGTCTAAAACTTTTGTAACATATGCAATGGAAGAAGTTTGAAGATTGAAGAATTTTGCATCGAACCCAATTAGGATAAGAGCAGGCTGATGATGATACTTAGTTAACGCAAGAATTTCCCAGGTATTCATTTTTTTTCAATTCGACCGGCCGACCATCGGTGTAAAGTTCCGTAACTTCAGTGGTCGGCCCGAAGGAATATCCCGAGGGAGTACCCTCTCCCATCGACGTCTCCCTCCCGGGACGCCGAACGTCATCCCGAGGCTAGCCTCTCCGCAGGTGTCGGACTAAGTCTCCGGTCCGGTAACCCAAAACACACATCCTAGTCATCATCGCAGCCCACATAAGTCCCACTGTTGGGCTCGGGCTTCCTCCACAATAGGAGGGAATTGGACCTACTATACCATGCTGGTCAAACATGTTGGTATAGGGTTTCATTTCGAGCTTTCCTTCTCTTGCACAGATGTTATGTGCATATTGTATCCCTTAATTGTAAGTCTTTTACGACATCCACGGGCAAGACAGGGAATGGTGAATTGTATTCTTACTCCATCACCACACGAAAAAAAGGGGTGCGGGTATGTCCAAATCCAAATCTTACCATAAAAAAGGGACTCCCCAACTTATAGTATTTATACGCTAAGCTCTTATGTCCACACCGAATACTAATACTATTATACATTTTAATACAAAATATATTTTATATTACAATCACATCAAAACTGCTGAATTGAGTTTGATTTCCCTGGGGATAACATTAGTAACGCCACGCAGTTATATTCAAAAAGTAGTCTGATATAAATGGTTGCTATATTCCAAGGCGAGCAAAAGTTACCCTTATATAATAAATATAATAGTGATGATATTATATAATATAGTAATATCGGATGAATATTTTAAAGAAAACTTAGGTGGGATTAGATGTTTCTTTTATATATTGTAAATAAAACTACTTTTACGGATTTTATCGCATTTGTATTTGATTTATGATTGCCCGAGGTTTCAAACACTTTACGGCATTCATACTCACAGGTGGACTAAGATGTCAGACATCTTAGTCCACCCGTGACCACCGCCGTTTTATTTACAATGTGTAGTGCTCGCGTAAATATCAGTAATCATTCTTTTATGCACATATGTATATGTGTTTTCGTGTGGTGACGGTGTAAAAATACAATTCACCACTCCCTCTCTTGCCCGTGGATGTCATACAGGATGACTGAGGGATATAATATGTACATAAAATCTAAGTACGAGAAGGAAAACTCGAAATGAAACCCTATATTAACATGTTTGACCAGCATAGTGTAGTAGATCTACTTCCCTCCATTAGGAGGAGGAGGTTCAAGCCTATGAGTGGGACGGGTACGAGATGTGTCGATATATGTATATATTAATTATTTGTTTAAGAAGTCAACCTCGCCTTGCTTCTAGAACTACGAGCCGATCCGCACTTGGTAGTAGCACACTTTCGCAGAAAATCGACGTCTGAATAGAAACAATTTGTTATTGCTCTTCGTTCGGTGAGCAAGGGAACCGTAAGGCCAACTTTCTGACAAGGTTTGCGTGTGGCGGGTTGCGGTGATGCTTTTAGTATCCCCGAATCTCATAGTATGCTTTCACACTCCTTTTTTTTATTTACGTTAGGCAGCAGCCTAGCGAAGGTCCATTAGCCGCAGTAACACTTACCATCAAGTGTGCTGTTGCCTCGTTTGGAGTCAACAACAATAAAAAAGGTGAAAAGTCGAAAATCGATATAATGAATGAAATATCTAGAAAGAAAGAAAGCTCACTTATCTAATGTTTTGTTTTAGTAGTCTGAAACAATCTTTGTAAACAGTCTTTCTAATCAAACTGGTTTGAGGCACATTAATTGAATCGTTTCGTTTTCGAAACAATTTTTATATTTTATATGGACAATCGCTCCACTGGATTACGAAGTTAGCTGTATGATTTAAAAAACAACTACCCATTCAGATGCTCATGTTTTTTAGACTAATTGAAGCAACAGCCAATTTTTCTTCTGAAGAAATAAATGAAAATACTAAATTTCGACTACAGTATTACTTAACCGATCTAATGGTGAATCTAAATCAAATCTTATGCCCGATTTAAATACATATTAAAATGTACATAAAAATCGTCTAGTTGTTGAGGAGTAGTTGGGTTATGTAAAGGTGTATGTACGAAGTTAGCTATATAAGACATATTAATATAATCTATAAAGAATTATGATCTAGTTTCGTTATTGCCCAGCACACCTGATGGTAAGTCATAATCGCTGCACCGGAACTAACCAGGGATACAGCCAGGTCACTGTCTATCGTAAGGATAGATTTAAGCCCGCCTCTCCCTTTCATCTAACGAAGCTAACACCATCATCATCGCAGCTGACATACGTCCCACTACTGGTCTCGAGCCTCCTTCGTATTGGGAAATTAACCTAAATACCTCCCTATCTATACCAATAAATAAAATTGAAGTGTCTGTTTGTAATGTCAAAATAATAGGCTTTTTCCATGCTTACACGGTTATTTACATGACACCTATGCCTAAAATAGCAATTAAAAAATTTTTGTCTGTCTGTCTGTCTGTCTGTTTGTTCCGGGTAATCTTCAAAACGGCTGGACCGATTTCGAAAATTCTTTCACCAATGGAAAGCTATAATATCAAGGCGTAAACTAGGCTATATTTTATCCCGGTATTCCCACGGGAACGGGAACTACGCGGGTAAAAGGACTATAACCTATAACCGAAGCGAAGCGAGGGCGGGTTGCTAGTTGATACTATAACACGCTGGTCAGGCGGGCTGGTATAGAGATTTATTTTGAGTTTTTCTTCTCTTGCATAGTTGTTATATGCACAAGATATCCCTTAGTCGGCTTTTATGACACCCACGGGTAAGAGAGAGGGTGGCGAAATATATTCTTACTCCGTCACCACACGGAAATTTTATTAATATACAGCCATCGAGATTTTGCGACAGTGTGGTATTACATTGGATGAGCTGGCCCATTTATCGTCGGACACAAAAAAATATCAGCAGCGTAAAGCCCCTCTACCACTACTAATAAGGATACTCAAAGTAAATATCACCTATATGAAAGTACTCTGTGCACTTACAAAGGTACCACTTAACTTATAAATGACACTCTAAACGGAAACAATTTCATTTTTCTTTAACATGTTCTTGGATAAAACATTTCAGCAAAAGAAATAAATGTTTAAATAAAATTACCCCCAATTACAGAGGAAGCTTGATCGTAATATTAAGTTTATAAGTCGAGAACAATATTCTTCATTCATTCTTTATAATGCATATGAATGAGCAACAATGAACTACCTGCTGCTGTGTTTCCCGAGCGCTATGACATGTCCTTCTCTAAACGAGGTTTAAGAAGAGTATTTCCTTCACGGTAGGCAACGGCCTGGCTGTGCCCCTGGTATTGCAAAGGTCCATGTGTGGCAGCATCACTTACAATCAAGTGTGCTGCTTGCTCGTTTGCCACCGTTGGCAATAAAAAAAAAATATAACCACCGAGTGGTGACGGAGTAAGAATACAATTCACCACTTCCTATCTTACCCGTGGATGTCGTAAAAGACGACTACGGATACAATATTGAAATAACAAGGCAAAGAGAAGGAAAATTGGAAATAAAACTCTATGCCAACACGTCTGACCAGCGTGGTGTAGGTAAATTTTTCCTCTTATTTGGAGGAGGCTCGAGCCCAACATTGGGACGTGTATGGGTTGAGACGAACCTCCATTGCTTATGCTGAGTTTCTATTCTAGTAGAAATTCAATTGATCTTTTTCTTCTTCTTTTACAATAAGAGGGAAATGAATTTTTCATATCACGCTTATTAGATGACTTGGTATATTACTATTTTTCGAGTTTTTCTTCTCGTATATATGCATTATCTGCATTTTACATCCCTTAATATTTTATTCCGACATCGGTTTTATCTTCACCCACAATTGGCTCAGCAACCTATTTCTTGATTTCATTATTTCAGTACCATGTTATTTTAGCTATAAGGATTAACAGGTTTCGATTTGAGCTTTCATTCTCTCTTCGTACAAAGTAAAAAAGAAATAAAGAAGATATATTAAAGTTCCTTTTTTAAGTTATTTGTCGATATCGATAAAACGTTACGCTTAGTCATAGAATCTAATCCTCCATCTTTACGGATTAATGTGTTTTAACCCATGTCATCACGCCAATCCCTTAAAGAATGCTGATCTTGGCTGAGATAGTTTAAGAACCACACAAAATCGATTGATTGATTGAAATATGTTGACTAAGTAAATAACCGTGAAGCAACGGGCTAAGATAACTTTGTGTTACCACCTCCGTTTCCTTTTCCTTTCTGATAAACACAATACCTGCCAAGGAGTCTTTGAAATAAAACGTTTTCTTATTTTGCAAGGGGCTATGGCCAACAATGCAATTCATAAAGGATGCGAAATAGAGAAAGTAAATATAGTTATTAATATCTGGTGGACCGAGCTTTACTGGGTATAATGTTGTCAAAAACTAAAAGTAATGAAAAATGAAAAAAAAAAATATCAAAAAGAATAATAATAACACTGAGATCCGATCTCAGTCTGGTTGAATGTGACAGGACGACTTCCCAACTGAGCTATTGTCACTCTTGATGGCGACAGCTAAATTAATATTCCCATTCTAATGACATTTTCTGACATTTTATTGATTATCTAAAAACACCGACAAGACGATATTTTCTATAAATAAAACCTAGCTAGATCGATTTTTTGCCCACAAAACCTCTGATATACAAAGAATTGCTCGTTTAAAGATATAAGATTAATAAGTAACGTTAATACAATTTCAATATTAATAAATGATTTAAAAAATTCAAAGATATATGAAATGTTGTTCAATTTTAAAAAGCGAAAATTCATTTAAACTCATAATTGTTCAAAGTCGTCAGAGGCGTTTTCGATCTAAGTAAAACAAATATATTTACTAATACCGATGTAACAAAGTTCTACAAGCCACACGCTTATGAACTGAAATATGAAATACTACCTCGTTGGATTATATTTATTAGAACACCATCTGTGAACTGCTGTAAATGTACTTAGTGTAATTGGCGTAGTTCATTCGAATATTAGAATTATTGCTCATATTACTGTAGTTATGGTAATCTCAATATTAGTATATTAACTTTCAATATTTATATAATAACTAAAAGACCCATGTCAATGCGTATCATTATAAAATGTGTTTTTTCTTTACTTGTAGCTATTTATTAACTTTACAAATGTTACGTTATTTTTTTGTCAAAACCATTAAGTATATTTATATTTGGCAACAGATGAAAGCTGTTATGAGTTTTGATGTTTACGGTAGTATTACATATCCATACTAATATTATAAATGCGAAAGTAAGGATGTTTATTTGTTACGCTTTCACGCTTAAACCACCGAACCAATTTCAAAAATTCTTTCACCAATGGAAAGCTATAATATCAGGGAGTAACATAGGCTATATTTTATCCCGGTATTCCCACGGGAACAAGAACTACGCTGGTTTAAGCGACTGAAACCGAAGCAAAGCGAGGGCGGGTTGCTAGTTTGAAATAAAAACAAAACCAAAAAGGCTAACACTGAACTACAAGACACTTTGAGCACTTATTGTATGAATTTCACCTACAGCAATAGTTAAAGATTATTTCATATAGCAAAATTTTTAGCAAGATAAAGCAGGCCACTTTTTAAAAATAATAATAATTTACTATGCTTGCCGACTTCCATGTTATCTTGCAGGATCTTACTCAGTGTGGTCGCGTTCCAATCCAGTGGTAGTATATTAATAATAATAATAAACCTCCTCCTCTCTACTCTACTCTAAACCTCTGGGCTAGTCGTTATCCCACCATGAGACTAACGCAAACCTCGGAGGAACATTATATGGCTCTCTAAGTTTTTTTGATTAAAAAAAAATGTATCACACGATTTATAAGAAAGCCAATAAACCACAGGGCAGCTTGTGGCGTGCTGAATGTGAGTGGCGACACTGCGGTCTTGAGTGTCCCAGAGTGTCGGCCAAGGCCTCGTATCCAGCTCGCCTTTATTGGCTGGCTGGAGTGGAAACCGAAGAGTGCCCGCAGGATTCTCAACTCTGGCTTGCCTTAAACGGTCGGTCAGAGAGGGGTCGCCAGAGCTATATGCTCGGGGGTGGAAGGGTAATAGCTACGGGGAAACCACTGCGGGTCTCCGTTTATCGGCGACTCGTGATGGTGAAACCGGCGCCGCACCGCTCGACACCCCAAGCCACTTGCACCAATGTTGCCCCACGTTGCCTGTATGGCCAGCGGGTCTGTGGCGACCGTTTAGGGGGCCCATTTAGTGAGTTGGCGAGTCACCGTCTGCCAAAGTTCAAAACGATAAAGGTATTGAAGGCAGACGACAGTTTTTAAATCAATAGCATTAAATTAGACCAGTCCATCGAACATCCAACCCCATAATCATATATTAGATACCATCATCAATAATAGTTTTACATACCGTTGGCAGTCCACGTGTGTTACAGCAGACGTGGAGTGTCATCAGTAGACGTTCCATCTTATTTTAGATTAAATTTCTCCAAAGGCCTCTACGTGTTGGATCCATATCCCCATGTAAGCCTTTCAAAGGACCGGGTATCTTCCCTACGAAGATCCCGTGAACAAGGAGATACATAATAATAAAAATAATAGTTTAATTCAGATACAATAACATCCATAATTTACATAATTGTTTTGATACATTCATTTGTTAGTTTGTCCGTATACGAAATAATAACCATTTCAATTGTTAGTATTATTAGTAATTTGCTCTAGCTGAAACTGCACATATTGGCAAGTGAGGATAGCCACAGGCTCAGCTTTAGTTAAATTTATGGTCAACCTCATCCACCAATTTTGAAATGGACAGTCAAAGCGTGCTGCAATTGCACTCAGAATGCTGCTGTCGCTACTCCGTAGTCGATGTAGCAGTGAGGATAGAGAGGATATTAGATATGTTAGGTTTAAATTAATAAATTGTCATAATATAGTAACTACCATAAATTTAATGTTTAATAATTACTAACCAAGAATAATGTATTTATTTTCATCATTTTCTTTTTGTACTAGCAATAAATTTGTTACAAAATTGTGGGTCAAAATTTAATAACTAATTTCAATATCGTGTAAATATAAATCTTTGTAATTACGATGATTTGTACGACGTGAGACACCTTAGTCCTTCCATGACAATGAATGGTAAAAAGTAAAGATTGCTAATGTTTAAACATTTTTTCATTGTAAATAAAACTATTTTATTTATAATATGTAATTATTAACTATAATATGTAATTATTAACTATCTATACCAATAAATAAAATTGGAGTGTCTGTTTGTAATCTCAAAATAATAGGCTTTTTCCATGCTCACACGGTTATTTGCACGACACCTATGCCTAAAATAGCAATTAAAAAATTTTTGTCTGTCTATCTGTCTGTTTGTTCCGGGTAATCTTCAAAACGGCTGGACCGATTTCAAAAATTCTTTCACCAATGGAAAGCTATAATATCAGGGCGTAAACTAGGGTATATTTAATCCCGGTATTCTCACGGGAACGGGAACTACGTGGGTAAAACGACTATAACCTATAACCGAAGCGAAGCGAGGGCGGGTTGCTAGTAATAAATATATGAACGCTATAAAGTGCTCCAAATGTCGGGCAATCAAAAACCAATTTGATTTTCAAACGCGATAAATCCATAAAATAGCTTTATTTACAACGTTCAAAACCGTACGAAACGCCAAGAAATCAAAAATAAAATACAAACGGGATAAAATCCCTAAAATAGAGTTATTTCAAATTTCTTAATGTTATTTTTTAATTGATATTGCCCATAATAGTTAGTGTATAGATTACCACCAAATCGCGTATTAAATAAAATATAAGGTATTAAATGCAGATTTTTAAGGAAAACATTCTTATATATTTCTTTTGTTATTGGAGGATAAATTCAAAATGGTGCATTAAATATTACAATTGATGGCAGTATTATGTCTGAAATTACATATTTCAATCACGCAAAAACTGCAGGCCAAATAGAAATTGAATTTGTCCAAAAGATAGTTTATAATCTGGATGCCTGGAACATATAAGATACTTTTCATTGTAATAAGAGATGACTTAAGACGAGAGATGACTAGCAGCAATTTATTTGAAAACTTATTTCTTTAGTATTTTTTTTTAAACAATACCCTGCACTGAAGAAATAATTTTTATGTGGCGAGGAACTTTATAAACATATAATTAACGGACACAAATTACATCCAGACTCAGAACAACAGTTTGTGGATTCCAAAAAATTTTGTCCTCCGTGGGATTTGAATCCATGACACTGGCACGGTAGGGTCGGTATCTTAGCTATACTACTCCATTTGTGCAGTCATTTTTTTTAATTACATTATATTTATTCGGCTTTAACGTCAAATTTTTGTTTTTTACAGTCTATATAAATTTCACTAGAATCTCCGTAATGGGAAAATTTATTGGCCTATACCAGGTTGGTCAAGCAGATTAGAGGGTTTTAATGATAGAAAAGGGCTTTCTGTCTTCCTTAAAAATAGCTTATTAACTGTTTTAATTCGATAGACTAATCCCACCACACATTCCCACCATTGTAACTCCTGTAAGCCAGGATCCACAATGGTCTCCATAAATGACACCGAGGTTTGACCCTCAGGCAGTCCCGGGATATGATTTTAATTGTCTTGGGACCCGCAACAAATTTAATTAGAAAAGATTAAAGAGGAGGAGTTGGAAAGAGAGATTCCACTTCCCTCCCAGGCAAAGCGGGAGACAGGAAAACAAAATGACTAGTCAGCCAATAAGTAAACAGGAGTACAGCTACGATAGCGCAGCAGTACGGCACCACTGATACGGAAGAGCTTAACGGGGCCTATATGTGAGCGTTAAGATTGATTGCTACAGTAGGTATGGCAGAAACGCATGAACGCACGGAAATTTTCTCGAGTTGCTACAAGGTCCGTATAGTATACTACCCCACAGGTGACTTGCAAACTGTTTAACATAAGGTTACGCTCGTTTCGCCAGAGATCGCACTCCCAGAGAATGTGATGTGCTGATTGTTCATACTCGTGGTCAGATGTGGAACATTGACATAATGGTGATGGTACGAGTTTAAAAGAAAATAATTTACTTTTAAAGTTGCCATGGCCAGTTAAAAATTGGGCCACAAAGTGGTCAACCTCCAACCACACCTTCTCCAGGCGCTCCCGGATGCATGGAAAAAATAGATAAAGATGACGACCTTTCGATGATGAATCCCATCTTTCTTGCCATTCAGTTAAAAGTTCCTCATAAACAATGGATTGTGGTGCAAACAATCTAGCAATTTTATTTCGGTCGCGCGGTAGAAGGAAATCTGTATTCATAGTTTCCTTTGTGGTGTAATACATTGACGCTCGTCTCTGAATCTCCAAATCAACCGGAAGTACACCCGCGAGTACTGGTAAGGCCTCGGTACTAACCGTTCTATAGGCTTTACATAAGAATATTAGGGCCAATCGTTGGCTCTGTAGTAATTTAAGGCGAGCCGCCCCTATGGTGGCCCTATCGGCCCATACAGGTGCAGCGTAACAAATACACCCCAAATATGTGGCCATGTATATGGTTTTAAGTGTATTAAAACGAAGGCCCCAAGTAGATGTGGATATTCTAGTAAGCGCGTAGAAATTCCGTTTCGCTTTTTCGCCTACAGTTTTAATATGTTCAATAAATGAAAAATTTTTTTCTAAGACTAGGCCGAGATAGCAAACTGATTCTTTCTTTTTGACAGTCATATTATTGAATTTTATACGCGGCGCTGATTGTAAATGTCCTTTTAATAAAAGATGATATGTTTTTTGTGGTGCGAAGGCAAGCCGGTTTCGTGTACCCCAATCGAATATATCATTGAGGCATGTTTCCGCTAATTTCTCTAAACCATCCCTTGTGTTCGATTGTATAAGTAAAAGTCCGTCGTCTGCATAGCCGATCAGTAGACAATTTTTCGGTAGAGGTAACTCGAGAAAATCGTCAAAACCTAAATTCCATAGATATGGACTTAATACCGAACCTTGAGGGCAGCCCATCGTCAGTGGTTTCGACACAGCATGGTGACCAAGTTTCAATTTAGTCGAGCCATTTAAAAAGTACGACTGTATGATTTGGTAGATATTTCTATAGCAACCACGAGCCTTTAATTTAAGGAGTAGCATTGGCCACCAGGCGTTATCGAAAGCACCTGAGATATCCAGGAAGACACCTAGTACGTATTTAAAAACGGATGCGCTAATGACACGTCTTACCGCAACGGCCGCGTCGATAGTTGATTTGCCGTGAGTGAAGCCGAATTGTTTATGATTGAACGTTGGTCCACCCGGCAATAAACGAGGAACAATGAGACGTTCTAAGAGCTTGCCTAATGAAGGCAGTAAGGTGATTGGTCGATATGACTTCGGGTCGTCTGGTGGCTTATCACCGCCTTTAGGAATTATACGTATATAACCGCGCCGCCATATACGAGGAAAAATGCCTTCAGTTATGCAGCGATTAAAAATTATTAACATTGAGTCGCCCGATGCTCGACTAGCTTCTTTGATCATTTTATTTGATATTTTATCTTCGCCAGCAGCCTTGTTGAGGGGAAGAGTTCTAACGGTATTCATAAACTCGGCAAGAGATGGAAGGTCAGACATAGGCGAGAGAGGTGGCTCGGCGGCCCATGCACGTATTTGTTTATGATGCTCGCTGTCGACTGAGATGTCATCGTCTGGGATTAACGTATTTAATAAAACTTCCGTGGTCTCCTCAATACCCGTAGTGTGTTTACCGTTCACTTTAATGTTTTGTATGTACGCTAAGTCGACTGATCGATTCGCTTTAAACTCGTGATATAGTGGAGACCATGGACCTTCACTTTCTAATCTTTCCACAATCTTATTTAACAAAGCGTCTTTCGATTTTTCTACTGCAATCCGGTAGCGAGACCTGGCAGCTTTCAGTACAGATAGAGATTCATCAAAGGCCCTTCCTACGTTAGGTGACTTTTTAAGTTTATTATGCTTCCTGCGCGCCCTTCGAAAGCGTTTGCGGAGTTCCACTAGGTGATTGTTCCACCAGTCACATCTCTTAGTATTAGGCAGGGATGTTCGGCCTAGGGCTACATCAGCACAGTATATAAGAGAATGTGACATTAGTTCAGCGCCTTCTTCTGCGGTTAATTGTCTACGAGTGAAATCCCTGGCACACGAAGAAAAGAGAGAACTGAAAAATTCCCAGTTTGCGCCTTTAGATTTGTATCTAAAATTATAACTTTGTCTGGGAGGAGCCTGCAACAGTCTCGATCCAAATTCATACACGATCAGGCGATGATCACTACATGACGCGTCCGGAAGAACGCGCCACCTATTCAAACGGACGTCTGCACTTGAAAGCGTGACGTCAATAGAAGATTCGCCCAAAGGGCTGCAAAAAGTTGGTGGTGCATCGGGTGTATTGTGGATGGACAGATTCATCTCAGCGATGAAATCTTCTATAGCACACCGTCGGTCCGTATCGGTGTATCTAAATTTGCCATACCAGAGAGTAGATGACGCATTCACGTCAGCTCCTATAATTGTTTTACGGCCCGTAAGGGACCGCAAGACATGACGAAGATGGTGTAAGTGTGGACTAACGGGGTCTGAATATTGAAAATAACAGCTCACAATGTATACCCTACAGGATGGGGATGTGACCTCTGCGACAGCACAGTGTGACGTCATGAGATTTTGTAGTGACGTCACTGTAAATTTGGAACTTGCAACATAAATGCCGGCTCGTGCTTTGTTGTCCAATTGTACAACCCTATTACGTAAGCGACTACTCTGGTATTGTTCTTGTACAAGCACGATATCTAGATTATATTCCGTAACTATACGATCTAACTCTGAAGTCGCAACCCTATCATTATGGAGGTTTAATTGCCCAATATTCAAACTATCCATTTCTAATAGTTAGTATTGAGCACCAGTTGTTCTAGCTTCAGTTTGTAAGTGGGGCAATCTGACGCGCCACAAGGATGATCATACGGTTTTTTAAAACGTTTACAAGACGCACATTTAGGTTTAAAATCTTGATTGTCCTTATTTGGGCAGGACTTCGTAATATGTCCTTCTGTGCAGTGACCACACGTAGGTGTTTTTTCCGTACAATATTTCGCGACATGTCCGTGTACCTGACAGTTTGAGCAGCGTACTACTTCCAAATCATCGTAGAAGCGGCAGCTGGCCCAGTCTATAAATATTTTTTCCTTGGTGTTTAGCAAATGAACACGCACTTCGGGATCGAGTTCGATACCGACCCATTTACGCCCGTTTTGTAATTTTCGGTTGCGAATAATTTTCGTAGCTTTAATAAAATCGTCTTCCTTAAGGGACATTTCGTCTTTGATATTTTGACGGTAAAGTGCCACAAGGAACGCGTTGTCTTCCATAGAAATGGGAACGTCCTTGATTAGTAAGCGCGGTCGTCTACCTTTCGGTTTTTCTAAACGTAAGCCCGCGGCTTTAATGGCATCGACAGATTCTAACTTTCTAATTTGCCTCTCATTTGTGACGCGAAGGACGACACCGATAGAGACAAAAGATAGATTTTTGATGAAATGTAATTGAAATTACATGTAAAATTTATTAGAAGCCAAGAATGCAATGGCAAAGTTTTACCCGATTACAAATGATATATTTTCAGCCGAAAATAATAATGATGATGACTTAACCACGATGATTCTTTGGCTTCCAGTGTTATACGGGTATTGCCTAATTATTAATACTAACAACGTAAGATCAATGTTGATGTTAATCATCTTATTTGAGAAATTAAAATGTAACAATTATCTGGGCTTCGCCAATAATTTGTCAATTTAGAAAAAGAACAACTTATTAACTTAAAATATTCAATAACAAAAAGCAAGAATTGTTTTAACTATTGTTAATAGATACCAGACTGAGTGCTTTGTGCGACGGTATGACAGGGACAATGTATCACTAAATTAATTCATTGTCTCTTTCAAAGAGTCGATGTGCATATTTATCCCATGGTACTGTAGTTATCTAAGTGCTGATAATATTTAAAAACATGTTACTATTTCTTTCTTTCCTAAGGATATCATATAAAATAGTAATGACTGGTATGACAGGGGTGATGGGATGACCTAAAATTAGGAGAACGTGAAATAGAGTCCGACAAAGCAGGCTTGTGTCCAATAAGGAGCTATGTAAATAACATAGTACGGAATGGAAAAAGTTTTTTATAGATACAAAGACATCTTCATCTCAGCCTATAGAAGTCCTATAGCTGGGCTTGGGCGTTCTCCATAATGGAGGGTCAGACGTGTTAGCACAGGGTTTTATGCTGAATTCTCCTTCTCTTGCATAGATGTTATAAGCATGTCATTTCCCATAGTGATTTTACGATACCCACTAAGAGGGAGGAATAAATTGTATTCTTGCTCTATCACCACACGGACGTCTTAAGTAGCTGTAAATATCTTTGTCGTATTAACTTTGGTATCTATGTTGATAAATAAAATTATTTATTACTAGCAACCCGCCCTCGCTTCGATTCGGTTTTAGTCGTTTTACCCGCGTAGTTCCTGTTCCCGTCAGAATACCGGGATAAAATATAGCCTTGCTTACTCCCCGATATTATAGCTTTCCATTGGTGAAAGAATTTTTGAAAACGGTCCAGCCGTTTTGAAGATTACCCGGAACGAACAGACAGACAGACAGATAGACAAAAGATTTTTAATCTGTATTTTAGGCATAGGTGTCGTGCAAATAACCGTGTGAGCATGAAATAAGCCTATTATTTTGACATTACAAACAGACACTCCAATTTTATTTATTGGTATAGATATGATGAAAAACAATTCTAATACGAGATCAATGAAAAACAAATAGTCAAAAATATAATGAAATGAACAACAAGTTTTTCCACAAAACATTTTATAGGAATTTCATCTAAAGTAAATGTAATTAAGTAGTATTATTCTCTACGTTTTCTAAACACTGAAAGCGATTGACCAATTTTAATATTCTTTGAATACCACCCACAGTTTTACGAAAATCATTAATAATGTTAAGGAAAAAAGTACTCAGGTTTGGACAAATCGAGCTAGAAGATTTTATACATTTAAAATCATAATGTCTTACTGTTTGGCTATAATTATGCCAGTTGACTTGTTGATTTCCTCTATAATTTATTGGTTTTATTTTTCAGACCATACACATACACGTTCCATTGTTGGGCTCGGTTTTTCTCTACAATGGGAGGACAACTGACATACAGTACCACGTTAGACAGGATGGTGTAAGTTTTTATTGTTCTTTTGCATCATGTTATATAAATATCTTAGTAGTATTTTATAACACCTACAGGTAACAAATTATATTCTTAGTGAAATGTATTCTTACTCCGTTACCATAAAGTTGTTAATTTAATACCAAAACTATATTATATCAATTTCTATGTAGCGATTTAAATTAGTACTACATATTTAACTAAAAAAAAAACCTATTTAATTTATAAGTAATACTTTTAATAGTAGTAATATTTCAGGTTTTCAGTAAACACGGTTTACCGTATGCTGACGGAGTAGAATACAATCCATCATCACCTTTCTTAGCCGTGGGTATCGTAAAAATGCCTAAGGGATTATAGATATCTAGATATCATTTATCCAAGAGAAGGAATACTCGATATAAATTCTTATACCAACCCATCTTATCAGCTTGGCATAGTATGTCAATTTCCGTCTCATTATGTAGCAGACTCAAGCCCAGTAGTGAAACATATGTATATGAGCTGTGATAATGATGCTAAATTGTGTTGATACTTAGAATACGTATATATACGTATATTTAACTTAGGTAACAATTCAATAAAGTAGGACTGTAAAGATGATGTCAAGATGCTCCACATCTTATATGGGAAATCTATACCTTAGAGGATACATGCAAAGGCAGAATACTTTCACATTTCACCGTATAACTTTTAATGCCATGTCAAAATGAGGCAATACACCTATTTCACATATGAATGAAATTATATTATTCTAGTACCCTGAACGGAAGAACATGTATGAGGAGATTAATGAATGTGGAGGAGGCGAAAGTGGTTTGTTAACAAGAGTGGTCTCTGCCTACCCCTATGGGAAAGAGGCGTGATTATATGTATGTATGTATATTATTCCAGCTATCCAGTGCAATTTGATATGAAATTGGAGTGCTTCTGTATTCAAGTACCATCTTTTTTATTTTTGGGGGTGGGCTATGGTCAACGCACCCGCCGTCCGGGACGACAGTGGGGCGGTACGCGGCCTCGTAACCCACCCATAGCACAGAGCCGAGTTCCTTGTCTTCAGTGGTCGAGGCAACGGAATACTCCGAGGGAGTACGCTCTCCTCTCAACGTCCCCATCCCGGAACGCCGGTCGCCGTCACGCAGTCAGCCTCTCTGCGTGTGTCGGAGTAATTTCCGATCACGTCACCCGGTTCAAGTACCATCTGAGATAATGTCATTTATCATCATCATCTTAGCCCACATAAGTCCCATTATTAAGCTCAAGGCTCCTCTATAACGAGAGGAAAATTGACCTACTATACCGAGCTGATCAGGGTTTTATGTCGAGCTTTTCTTCTCTTGAATATATATTATTTGAATATCCTGTAGTCGCTTTTTACGACACCCACAGGCAAGAGAGGGCTAGTGAATTATATTCTTACCCCGCCACATATTGACGTCATTATTAATTCACAAATATGTTTTATAGAATGTCAAGTAAAGTCCATAGTAAACAAAAAAGTTAAAAGTTATTTGTTACTAATTTTAAAAAGGAAATATTTCTAAAGGAATATAATTCACAAGATGCCTTTTTTTGTTGGGTACTTCAAGAGTAATCCTATAGAAAGTTCACGTTATCGACATTAAAATTTGGGCGTCGTAAATATACAGGAGAACTCCTCAAAATCATTTAAAAATGTATATCTAGAGTTACCGCGCTTTTTCCGTGTGGTGACGGAGCAATAATACAATTCATCACTCCCTATCTTGCCCGTGGAAGTCATAAAATACGACTATGGGATATAATATGCACCTAACAACTGTACAAGAGAAGGAAAACTTGAAATAAAACCCTATATCAATATGTCTGACCAGCATGGTGTAGTAGTGATATCTGATGTTTACGCGAGCACTACACATTGTAAATAAAACTACTTTTACGGATTATATCGCGTTTGTATATGATTTATGATTGCTATGAATTGATATGAATCATAAATCAAATACAAACGCGATATAATCCGTAAAATTAGTTTTATTTACAATTGTGTAGTAAGTCAAATTTCCGTCCATGTGGAGGAGGCCCGAGCCCAACAGTGGGACCTATGTGGGCTGCGATGATAATGATGATGAATTTTTACATAATAGCGTATGTTGGATCATCTAGTATACTACGAATATCAGTACACGCTAAACATAAATTAATCCATCCATCCTAAAGCTTTCCAGGAATTTTATGTTTACCTTCACAAATATTTATAACACTGTAAATATTTTGCCGTTTAAATGACAATAACAAAATATAATTAGTATACAATTAAAAATTTCGTAGAACGACGTGAACATTTTACACTATAGTGAATTTCACTTAATTTCGCACTTTACGCAAGCCTCGGTAATTATATCAAGTTCACTGTAATTGCAAATTATTCTGAAAAAATCTGCAAGTGTTTACTATCCCTAATGGAACCATGTACATGTTTTTTATTACAAGTAATTGAGCATTTTTAATACTAATATCGCTTCGTATAGACCAGATTGCTTAATTTCTAGCTTAATTTTTTTTTAAGTATTAATTGTATGCTTTGATAGGGCGCTTAATAAAAAAAAATGTTCTACAGTGTTACTGTAGCCATATGGCTATATTATGCTTAACTCTTATTAGGACAAAGGATTGACTATACAAAAAATAGTTGAAAACTAAACCTGTGGCGCTACGTATCTAGTGGTTAGAGGCGATAAGTCCTATCATGCCAATGTGCTTATAAAGACGGAGACGAACTGAACTCTGCGTCTTAGACTATTTTGAAAAATACTTACATTTGTCACAGTAACCGAGAAAAGCCGACATAAAGTCATCACTACGAGTATTGCCTTGATAATACGATAATGCCCTAGTTGGTGGAGTTCCCTCCTTGGCCAGAACACCGCTATAAGCTACTACAGAGGGAGTGAAAGAACTCTGCCGGTTATGTTATCTGTTATGGTCAGGAGCGACAGCGGAAATGACGTGAGGAGGAGAAGTACATAAAGGACGCGGCTGACTCCAACTGACTCCCGTCTCGCAAAAGACGGGAGACTAGGTGTCGAAGGTTACTGCACGATTTTCAGTTTCCATGAGTTCTCGCTTGAAGGAGATTCACCTCCCCCCCTTCTCACTGTAGAGGTGGCTAGGCCCTGGTAGTGGGATGATGAAAAACTTAGTGATACACATATATCACTTTATGCCGGTATACAAATGAAGAAAAGAAATATTACGTGAATAAAGAGGAAAATATCAATTTATTAAGAGATTTTGTATCCCTTAATTTATAACTTATAATAATGCTATAATATTCATCGTTAAAATTAATTATAGGTTACCAGTTTTTATTACTCATTAAAAAAGTAATTTAAATGAAAGCCCATTAAAATGTATATAATAACAAATGCTACAAATTACGTATTCCTCAATATATTAAACCTATTTCAATTAAATTTATCATTCAATATGTGATTTAAAAGGAAATGTAATATATGTACCTGCCTGTGCTACCTTTTAACCCAATCGAGCAAGTAATTCCTTTGGGACAATGAAAGCTATCAAACTCTTTGAAACACAGGTTATATTAAACATGGCCAAATATAAGTACATAATAATATTTAATCCAACATAAATATCGGTTAGGGAATTTGTTAAAGTAATGGCTAAAATATTAAAAGCGGGGAGCTATTTATAGCTTCAACTAGAATTATAGTCACGTTTCAAAATATAGAGCCTACTTTTAGAGATTATGTGCGAAGAATATTTATAGTCTGATCTTTAGGAAAATTATATTTTGGTGATATTATGCAAGAATTAGGCGAGTTACATGCCTACCGTATTGAAAAAAATCATCTTTTGCAAGCGCTAATTATACGAACGTTCCATAGATATGCTTCTTGTATTAGAAGGGATATAAAAACTTATATATTACACTGACCAGAAAGGTAGGTATAGAGATTAGCGGCGAATATTTCTTAATTTTATAACATTTATTTTAAGGTCCTCGTCAAGAAAAAACTTTTGCTTTTTTTTGTATAAGAGTAATCCTTTATTACTTTTATTGATTAATTATTTTAGGAAAAGTTTCTGAATTAAAAGCTAACGAGTATCAAATTTAAGACTTCATGGTCGGCAGTTATATGTGCTAACACCGGCACAAGAAACCAATGTGCATAATTCAAAGCAAATATTGCATTTTGATTAATTGCATTACATTAAACAGGATTTTGCGACATTTTGCACAAGTGCACAAATGTTTTTATTAGGTAAACTTTGTGGGCTTTGAAAATTATTTGAAATGAATACAGTATTATTTAAACGTGTTTATTTTGGTAATAATAAAACATAAATTATTATAAATTTAACCATGTTTATTTTATCATAAATATAAATAATCAAAAATTATCATAGAAACTTGTATAGTTTCCAATTCAAAATTCCATTTATAATATATGTATATAAATGAGGTGTGTAGAGTGAACAATAGTCCCTTGTATTTACCTTTATCCAAGTGATCCTAAACAATTAACAAAATGTACCGCACGTCACAGTTTCATGTTAAGTTCGTTCACAATTAGTGTCCGCGGCGCGGTGCGCGTCGGCCGAAGGCGGGCGGCTGACTAGACGGTGAGAGCCCCGCGCGCGCCACCCTCGCTGTTTTGATTTACAAACACTGATGCCACTGTGTCATGCAATGTTCGATATCCGCTGACACAGTCAGTAATAAGAGTGAATCCCTGCGGATGTTACCTCCAATACTCCTCATAAAATTATTTTTAAAACAAGTGTTAAAGTTATTAAAAGTAAGTTATGGTAAGTTTGATAACTAAACTATAATTTTACGATGAACGAGTTGTAAAAACACCGTTATGTGTGTGTCATCATCACCATCATCATTTTAGCGCATATTTATCCCATTGTTGAGCTCAGGCTTTCTCCATAATGAATAATTGACTCTATAAGTAAGATTTACAATCTTTTTAATTTAATCATACCTAAAACTTTTTTAATTTTTTTTTTAATTTTGTGTTGTGATGGAGTAAGATTACAATTCACCACTCCCTATCTTGCCCGTGGATGTCGTAAAAGACCACTATGGGGTATAATATGCACATAAATCTGTACAAGAGACGGTAAACTCGAAATGAAATCCTATACCAACATGTCTGACCAGCATGATATAGTAGGTCAAATTACCTCCCATTGTGGATGAGGCCCGAGCCCAACAGTGGGAGATAAAGGGCTGCGATGAGGATGATGCGATGATGAAAACTATTTTACGGCTTTTATAGCGTTTAATTTGATTTTTTTGGTTACGGGCGAACTAACTAGCTCGCCATGGGCTGAGATGATGACGAATACTTTTATTTATTTATTATGAACTTTGGAACATAGACGGATTAATGTTACAAGCCTTCTTTAAAAGTTTACGTAGAGCCATATGGAAAATAGTAAATTGAATAGATGCATTAAGACAATAAGAAAGTTATTTACTAGTAATAACAACAAACTCCGTCCATCAATTTATACATACTATACTTCTACTTCATTTAAAGCAACAGTTATTATACTTTTTTAAAAAACAGCATCCTGTACTAAGGAAATATCTTAATTTAAGCGGTGGACTTTACAAACATAGGTATAATTAATGGACACAAATTACATTCAGACTCAAAACAATAATTTGTGAATCGCACTAATCGATCTCGTAACACTACCACCGTGGGTCGGTCGGTGGACCAAAAGACTTTTAATTTTTTTTCCTTAGTTACCATGAAAATATCGTCTGAAATGACGAAAAATAAAATTCTGGTAAATTTTGGGCCCTTATATTAATGTTAAGAGGTGACTTCGTACTTTTTTATTTCCCATTTAAATAACATTTTATTTGATTTATTTTGTTAGGAATTTTAATGCACTTGAACGAATTGACGTCTCGTTAAAATCAAAACATATTCTTGTAGGAAGTTTAACGACCTACAAAAATAGTCTGAGATGATTTTTTTTTTCATAACATAGTTGGCAGTAGCTGCAAGCAGCTCGTAGCTGGCCTGCCCATTGCTATTTCAGCGCGCTAATTCTTCAGATAGAAATGCAAGATTAAAATTGGACTCCAGAAAGAAGAGACTAAGAAATTACAATGTAAATAGATTAAGTGTTAATGAAAAAAAAAATTACTTTATACGTCTTCGATCGTCTCAACTAATATATGTCCCACTACAGGGCCCGAGCCTCCTCCACAATGAGAGGGGTATTAACCTGTCCTACCAAGCTGGTCAGACGGGTGAGTATAAGGTTTTATTTCGAGTTTTATTACTCTTATATCTTCAATAATATTACTTAAATACTATTTTTAATAAAAATCTAATTCCAATTGATATTGCTCAATCTTTAAAAAAATGTATATATATTAAAACAGTAATAGAACGCATTCCAATGATAACTCATGATTTGCACGTGTTCTAATTATCTATAGATACGGTAGTTGGCCTACAACTACATATCGGTCAAAGATTAGGCATAAGTTTCTCCTGAGAGGACATCAACAAATAATCGGTGGGAGACATTAGTCTTCCAATTACTACGGGTCACGACAATCATTAAACTAGAAAAATTATAACAATACAGTTAAAAAATGCAAAACTGTCAGTAACAACGTATTGTCTGTCTTTAATACGTTATTAAACTTCAAATAGACATAAAATTGCTTTCATTCCGCCACCATTAGTCTTATTAACTGTTAAAAGCTGATATTTCGAACGGGTCACAGTGCTAAAGCGCGGTGATTTCAACGTCGCGTGGGCGACGACAATAACCGTGTGATGTTCCCTGTTCATTACTGGAGCACTATGTGGATACAGGACAAGTACTTTTGCGCTCAACGTCAATACATTTTAAGTAGAAATTACGGTATAAGTACAAGTAATAATTTGTTATATTTTCCTTCTTTGTATGAAAAGATAGCCTGCTGGTAGTTCAGACAATCATATTCTCGTAACAGAAATGAGGATTTTGAAACTGATTTTAATGTGAAACATCTATAGGCGAGGGTGAACCTGATCGTTGGCGTGACGTTAACTCCACGCTTCGATATGTACATTTGTATAACGAAACCATAACCGGTTTTAGAATTTTGTACAACGCCATGTAGTGCTCAAAATAAATTATTAACCTAAACGCATATCTTTTTTTTTTTTGGGATGGGTTGCGGTCGGCGCACTCCTCGCACCACTCCGTCCGGGGTGACAAAGGGACGTAAGCACGCACACCCGCAACCCACCCGAACACCACGTTACCTTCGTCGTTGGACCGACCACTGGAGCAGGGTTACTTGTTGTCAGTGGTCGGCCCGACGGAATACCCCCTGAGGAGTACCTTCCCATCGACCGACGTCCCCCCTCGGGGTGGACGTCGGACTTTCCTCGCGGGGTCGATCTCTCGGCGGGTGACGGACTAATACCCCGGTCACGTTACCCGCGGCCTCGGCTAGGGCGGCATGAGGGCGGATCGCTTCGTCGAGGCTGCATCCTCGCGCACGCGACCCGCCGCCTCCTTCCGCGAGACTTCTGCCTCGCAGAAGGCTGCGACTGCGTCCCAGTTCTTCGGCAGCGTCAGGTCGGCACCGATGATTGCGACGAGTTCACGACGCTGCTCTGCTCAGGCGGAACAAACCTCGAGCGTATGCTGCGCCGTGTCCTCGTCGCAATCGCAGTGGTGGCAGGACGGTGTACTCTCCCTCCTAGCGACCGTGTACAGGTATTTGACGAAGCATCCATGCCCCGTCAACACCTGCACCAGTCGGAAGGAGAGCACCCCGTGCCGCCGTTTTAGCCACTGCATCAGCACCGGCCGGAAGGCCTCTACGGTCCAGACACCGTACCGAAAAAAGTCATTTTAGAATTATGCAAAGTATTATACTGCGTGAAATATTAGACCATCACGCTATGCATGTAGTCAAATTGATAATAGTATTTAGTACCCCTACAGCCTTTCGCCTACCAATTCTAGATTTTTCTCTTCTGTTGCCCCACAATGGGAGAGGCTGTTGCCAGGGTAACCAGGCGGTTAGACATTGTAATTAGGTATTAGGATAGACTTGCTGTTTACACTTCTAGTGAGGCAGTCGATTTTTCTAACTCCAACAGGCACGTAAGTACTGGCGACAACTGCATTCTTATCTCCGCGCTATACGTATAGTACCTATTGAGGTAGCGAAATTATTAAATGTAAATAATAACTAATAATGTTACAATTAATTCCTTATGAAGACTAAGCATAATGTAAATACAATTAGTTGAAACGTCTTCCTTGGTTGTGGGTGTCGTAAGAGTTTTCTTTTTTTTATTACCAGTGGTGGCAAACGAGCTAGCAGCACGCCTGATGGTAAGTAACACTGCTACACATGGACCTTTGCAATAACAGGGGCACAAGTAAAGAAAATGCTCTTCTTAAACCTCGTTTAAAGAAGGACATGTCATAGCACTCGGGCAATACAGCAGCAGGTAATTTATTCCAGAGCCTGCACATACGTGGGAGAAATGATCGCTGGAAGCGTACAGTTAATCAATTAACGTGAACATAACTTAAGAGAAGATAAAGCGGTAATAAAAGTCTATGCCAATCCTTCTGTTGTGCTCAGTACGGTAAAGAAACCTAACCTCTGTTTTGTTATAGAGAAGGTATTTTTGTTATAGAGAAGGTATGAGTCTTGGTTACTTGAATAAATATTATTATTATTATGTCTCCCAGTTTCACGGCTATCTTCCATATTGTTTAAAATATTAAAAAAGGGAAGATACCCGGTCTTTTGAAAGGCTTACATGGGGATATGGATCCAACACGCAGAGGCCTTTGGAGAAATTTAATGTTAAAATGGGATGGGACGTCTACCGATGACACTCCACGTTTGCACACAACACTCGTGGACTGCCAACGGTAGGTGTAAAACTATTGTGCAATTATGATATCTAAAACCAAATTATGGGGTTGTAAGGTTTGATGGATTGGATTAAATGAAACTATTGATTGAAAAACTGTCGTCTGCCTTCAATACCTTTATCGTCTTGAACTTTGGCAGACGGTGACTCGCCAACTCACTGAATGGGCCCCCCCAAACGGTCGCCACAGGCACACAGGCCATATGGGCAACAGGAGGGCAACATTGGTGCAAGTGGCTTGGGGTGTCGAGCGGTGCGACGCCGGTTTCACCATCGCAGTGGTTTCCCCGTAGTTATGCCCTTGAAAATGACACTTCCACCCCTGAGCATATAGCTCTGGCGACCCCTCTCTGACCAGCCGTTTAAGGCAAGCCAGAGTTGAGAATCCTGCGGGCACTCTTCGGTTACCACTCCAGGCAGCCAATAAAGGCCAGCTGGATACGAGGCCCTGGCCGACTCTCTGGAGCACTCAGGACCGCAGTGTCGCCACTCACATTCTGCACGCCACAAGCTGCCCTGCGGTTTATTGGCTTTCCTATAAATTTTTTCTTTTATATCAAAAGAATTTAGAGAGCCATATAATGTTCCTCAGAGTTTTGCGTTAGTCTCATGGTGAGATAACGACTGGCCCAGAGGGTTTTATTATTATTATTATTATTTCACAGTGTATTAGGCTGATAAGGCAAGTTGTAAAAGGAAATTCATGAATTTTTAAATATTACATCTTATATATAAATTTCTAGCGTATTTCTAGATTCTTTTTAATTTTTCTACTACTTTAAGAAAGGCTTTTACGGATAAAAATAATATAAAGTTGCGCAGGAAATCAGAAAATTTAAGAAAACTTAAAGACTAGGTATCTAGGTTATTTATCTATATTGCAACTAAACGGCTGGATGGATTTGTATGAATATTTGTGAATGAATTCAAATGGGCGCCTGGATGATTTAGATTCACAAATTATCCCGGCAGATGGCACTGCAGTCGACCAGTCCCTATTATTGCTGTCGATTTCAAGGAGAATTCCGTTTATTTTAATTGAGTTGTTGTTGTTGTTGGGTCACCTTGTCTTATATATAAATTTTTGGCGTACGTGTGTATGTCACTGAACTCCTCCTAAACGGCTGGACCGATATTGACGAAATTTTTTGTGTGTATTCAAGGGGATTCGAAGATTAACGGTGGGTTACATAACCCACCGTATTCCCTTCAGCATTGGGCTCACTACTGGTACGGAATCCTCCGTGGCCAACCCGGCGGGTTACTCTTTCGGGTACCATTCCTCACCGACGCCATCCGGGCCGTCGCCTTCACGCTGTCAGTCTCTGCGAGTGACAGACCAGTCGCCCGGGTCCAGTCACCTGTTCATATAATATAGTTTTACCCTTTTATTTCTTGAGAGAATTAAAATAATGCAGTTAATCAAAATTATGTATGTAATAACAAGATATCAAGAAAATATAAAATTATTTAGGTCAAAGCTTTTTAAAAGTTAGTCCGAGCAGAACTTCGAACTACGGTTGAACAATAAATTACTATAAAAGCTGAAGGCTAAAACGAGCTCAACGTACTAGACACTGTGAGGACTAATGTGCATTGGACACAAACTTGGCCACGATATCATAATGTATGGTTAGTATCAAAACTTTACAACTTGTGAGAACTTTACAACTATGGATTAATTAATAGTAATAGTTTATATAGTATATAACGGCTAAGGAATATAATAGCAGATAACATCTATGCAAGAGAAGGAAAACTCGACATGAAACCCTATACCAATACGTCTCACCAGCATGGTATAGTAGGTAAATTTCCCTCTTGTAGTGGAGGAGGCTCGAGCTCGAAATATTGATGATGATGATCTAAATATACCCCGAAACTCCATAACAACCCTTTAATAGCTAAATATATTTGCCAAATAAAACAAAATACACCAAAGAAAACATTAGTAAAACTTTGTTATCTGGGTAACTACTAACTATTAATGTACAAAAAAATAAGGAACAATTAAAATTTAAAGATAATTACGTGCGGATAACACATCAAGAGAAGTCTAATTTTACTTTCAACGCTTCTAGCAACAGTTATTTAAATACAAATTTTGATATACGATGAATTATTTTTATAGGTACATTATCTGTTATTAGGGATGAAAATATCGAAACAAAAAACATCAATGTATCGATACGTCGATGTTCGTTCTCAAACAAAAAACATCGGCCTAAAAACATGGATGTATCGAAACATCGACCTTTTTTAGAAGTCTATGCGATGAGCTTTTTTTACTTAAATCATGCATATTTTTTACATGAAACACCAGCATTTGCGCGATGTGAGGACTTTTTTTTTTGCAGGCTCTCCTAAAAGTTCTATACATTTTAAATCATGCAGGTAAAACATCGATGTCAAAACATCGTATAAAATAACATCGATGTTTGTGTACATCGATAGTAACATCGATACATCGATGTTTTAGTGAACATCGATGGCAAGCATCGATGTTTTTTTATTGAAACATCGATGTTTCAGAAACATTGATGTATCATTTACATCCCTATCTGTTATGTATTAGATTCATTTAGTAATATACCTATGAATATCTTTATAAGTAACTACTATATATCATCGTGTTTTTCACATAAATATTTTTGTCAGCTTCATCTAACATTCTGTGTTATTTCTGTACTGTATTGCCTGGGGAGTTGGCCAAAAGAAGTCTGAAATCACTCTTTATTTACATCGAGATTATTTATAACAGCTTTAGCTACCAACAATTGTATTAGGAAACTAGGAACTTAGGAAAAAATAGTATATATGTTTTGTTCCACTCTCATTTTAAACAAATTTATGTTTCGTAAATAAAACTAGTTTACAGACTTTATCGCATTTATATTTAATTTTGATTGCCCAACGTTTCGAAAACTCTGCAGCATTCATGGTCATTGGCGGACCATGATCACCAGTCCTCCATGAAATCCGTAAAGTAGTTTTATTTACGTGTAATACTCACGTAAACATCAGAAATTTATGTTTAGTTGCGGCTACGAATGTTACTAAGACTTGCATTGATCGTGGATGCTGTAAAAAATGACTAAGACCTTAAATTGACCTCAGCTATTTGCATCTCATGCCTTCTGGTCAACAAATACATTCCCAAGGAGGGTTAACGTATTGATCTCAGCTAATTGCATCTCAGTGATCTAATGCCCTCTGGTCAACAAATACATTCCCAAGAGGGGTTTGACATCATTTGGTCATAAAATTATTACCAATTCTTTTGCAATATGTACAATGGAAGAGGAGTACATATTGCATCGACCTTAAGTAATTAGGATAAGACCATGATGTTGATGATAATTAGCATAGTAATGATTTTGTATGACAGAAATGTAATTTAACTTTTTTTTAATCTCTTTTTACTATGTTATACACGTTAAATCTCCGAATTTAAACAAGTCTAATACAATTTTGTCAATATATCCATAGACTAATTCCTTTTTCTTAATAGTTTAGATTGTTTTATAGCAACTTCGCGAAGCCAGGCAGCGCAGTTACTATCATAAAAATAATCAGTTATATATACAAATAAATAAAATTGAAGTGTCTGTTTGTAATGTCAAAATAATGGGATTTTTTCATGCTGATATGGTTATCTGCAGATACCTATGCCTAACAACCGGTTTAAAAAAATTGTTTGTCTGTCTATCTGTCTGTCTGTGTGTTTGATTTAAGTAATCTTCATAACGGCTGGACGGGTTTTGATAATATTTTACTACCAGGTAAGCTGTTTATGAGGAGTAACTTAGACTATATTTTATCCCTGTATTCTCACGGGCACGGGAGCTACGCGGGCTACTGAAACCGAAACGAAGCGGGTGGGTTGCTAGTAGTTTAAAAAAAAATGTGACAATTCTGAAATTATAATATACTAACTGACCTAACAAACGTTGGTCTGTTCAAATCTGTAAAAAAATATAAAATAGAATTTTCCTTGCAATTGATCGCAGCGCCACCTACCGGTTCCATTTATTAATCTAAACCCAATGGTTTTGATGTTCCGAATGGCTATTCCGATGGACATAAGAATTCATATCCATCGGCATGGCCTCAAAAAATCATCAAAATCGGTCCAGCCGTTTAGGAGTTCAATTACAAACACACGAACAGAAGATTTATATATTTATATATAGAAAAGCTTTATCATCATCATTTCAGCCTATCGTCGTCCACTGCTGGACGTAGGCCTCCCTCATGTTGCGCCACAATGAGCGGTCCTGTGCCGCCTGCATCCAACGACGCCCAGCTACTTTCACTAGGTCATCGGTCCACCTAGTGGGGGGGCGTCCTACACTGTGTCGTCCGATACGTGGTCGCCACTCGAGAACCTTTCTTCCCCAGCGGTTGTCGGTTCGTCGAGCGATGTGGCCTGCCCTTTGCCACTTCAGCGTGCTAATTCTTCGTGCTATGTCGGTTACACCCGTTCTTCTGCGGATTTCCGTATTCCGGATTCTATCTCGCAGAGAAATCCCGAGCATAGCCCGCTCCATAGCACGCTGAGCGACTTTGAGCCTTGATATGAGGCCTAGAAAAGTTTATATAGTCGAAAAAAGTTACATTAGAAGTGTATATATAAACGTTAAGTTTTCTTAAATTTTTTAATTTTCTGCGCAACTTTCTATTTTTGTTTCCCGTAAATTCCTTTTTTTAATATTAGAAAACTTAAAAAAAAGATGGACGAAATCGGTGAAGTCGTTCTCAAGTTATGTTATTGTCCTGCCCAAACAGCGCCACCTACCGAGTCCAATTGTGAATATAATACATCTTCGAATCCCCTTGAATACACACAAAAAATTTCGTCAATATCGGTCCAGCCGTTTAGGAGGAGTTCAGTGACATACACACGTACGCCAAAAATTTATATATAAGACAAGGTGACCCAACAACAACAACAACTCAATTAAAATAAACGGAATTCTCCTTGAAATCGACAGCAATAATAGGGACTGGTCGACTGCAGTGCCATCTGCCGGGATAATTTGTGAATCTAAATCATCCAGGCGCCCATTTGAATTCATTCACAAATATTCATACAAATCTTGCTCTTATCCCAATTACTTGGGGTCGACGCAATATGTCATCTGTTTTGACATATTGCAAAAAGTTTCGGCAATGACTTTTATGACCGGCCGCCTGCCTGACGTCAACCCTCCTTGAGAATGTAATCTCACTTTAAATTTATGAACAACATAATTTTACCAAAATATTAATTCCTTCAATTTCTTTCACTGTTTTGTTAGCTGCTTTGTAATTATTTTTCACGTACCGAAATTTAATACCGGCAATTAATGAAGTTGGATAGAAACGCTGATACTCTTTTTTATAACCTGTTGCTTTAATTACACTTAAATCGAAAGCTATGCTATTAGTAGATTATTATCTACCGACTCTTTCACCGGGAGTGCTCCGAGGAACTGTTTGACTTGTTACCACCGTCACCATTCTATCAACGTACCATTCGACATCGTAGCAGAGTTCATCCATTTCACCTGGAAACGTTATGGTGTTCAACTGTATGTTTTCTGCGATCATTTCTCGCACGTACGTGCAAGCTCTGGAGTGAACTACCTGCTGTTGTGTTTCCCGAGCGCTATGACATGTCATTCTTTAAACCAGGTTTAAGAAGAGTATTTTCTTCACGGTAAGCAACGGCGCGGCTATACCCCTGGTATTGTAAAGGTCCATGTGCGGCAGTATCATTTACCATCAGGTGTGCTGCTTGCTCGTTTGCCATCGTTGGCAATAAAAATCAAAATTCACTCGTAAGTTGTAAACTATTTTTATTACAATTTATATAATCTTTATATTTATATAAATCTTCTGTTCGTGTGTTGTTAAATGAACTTCTCCTAAATAGCTGGACTGTTTGATGAAATTTTTTGTATGTACTCTAGTAGAGAATGATTTAGATTAACTAATAATTGAACCCGGTAGGTGGTACTGCTATCGATTTCAAGGAGAATTCCTTTTATTTTATTTGAACAGATCAATGTCTGTTGGATCAGCTAGCTTTCTATATATACGAAAGTGATTTTAAATTTAACTTTCATTCTCGCAATCTTTATATTCATTGGTATCATTGTTTCATCATCATCATCATCATCGCAGCCCACATACGTCCCACTGTTGGGCTCGAGCCTCCTCCACAATGGGAGGGAATTTGACCTACTATACCATGCTGGTCAGACATGTTGGTATAGGGTTTCATTTCGAGTTTTACTTCTCTTGCACAGATGTTATGTGCACATTATATCCCATAGTCGTCTTATACGACATCCACGGGCAAGATAGGGAGTGGTGAATTGTATTCTTACTCCGTCACCACACGGACATTGTTTAGTCAGCCCAAATATGGGAACACAGTAGGTTATGGAACCGCACGCCGCCCATCAGACGCTCGGGATAGATTGGGCGGGATGTGACCAGACCATAGCCTACCATAATGTGTCATTGTCAAGCACAATCCTCAGAATAAGGGAACTTGTTTAGTTAGAAATTTAACTTGCACTGTGGCCAAACGGCTTGGCATAAAGTTTTATTTAGAGTTTTCTTCATTTGCAATGATGTGAACTGGTTACGTTGCATAATCGATTATTATGTCATCAAAGGAAAAGATTTACCGTGTGCTGAGGTGATAAGAATATAATTCATCAACCCCTTGTTTGGCCGTGGATGTCGTAAAAGATGAATAAGTGATTATAATATGCACAAACATCTGTGCAAGAGAAGGAAAACTCTAAATAAATATACTAACATGTCTCCCCAGCGTGATACAATACATGAATTTCTCTCCTACAGTGGAGAAGGCTCAAGCCCAGCCGTGGGACGTATATGATCTGTGATGATAATTATGAAGGAAAAGGAAAAAGTAACCATTATATTTACCCTAAATCACTACATATAAAATACTAATAAATGTAATAACATGATTATTTAAACGAAATAAGATACTGTGTTATAATTTGTTTTATACATCACGTAAAATAGTTTATTTGAACCAGATCCTTATTGTACGATGTCTAGCTACAAGATTTGTTGTGTTTACGTAAATTTAATAGCAGACTTTTTAAATAAAACTATTTTACGGAATGATTTCTGATGTTTACGCGAGTATTACACATTGTAAATAAAACTACTTTACGGGTTTTATCGTGTTTGTATTTGATTTTTGATTGCTGTGTGTGCTGCGCCGTGTCCTCGTCGCAATCGCAGTGGTGGCAGGACGGTGTGCTCTCTCCCCTCACGGCCGTGTGCTCTCTCTCCTCACGACCGTGTGCAGGTATTTGGCGAAGCAACCGTGCCCCGTCAACACCTGCACTAATAGGAAGGAAAGCACCCCGTGCTGCCGATCCAACCACTCCATCACCACCGGCCGAAACGCCTCGACGGTCCTGACATCGAACCAAGGGCTCTCCAGTCGGACAGCCCAACCGACAATGACGTCTCGGCGGGCGGCGACCCTCCAAGCGGCAATCTCCTTGAACGAGACTATGTCGCCTCCTGCTCGCGTCTCTGGTACAACCCGGCGAGCAATTCCGTCTCCAGGTCCCACGGCCAACAGGCACACTACCACCATCGCTACCTTGCGGTATCCACGTATGACCCTGACCACCATGGCTCTTTGTGGACGCCACAGGATAGCTCTAAAATGGACGGTCAGGGACCCCACCCACACCGACGCGTCGTACAAGGCCATCGACCGGATGACCCCCGCGTAAAGCCGTCGACAAGCAGCGCTGTGTCCATCCACCTTCGGCATGAGTTAAGAGAGGACGGACGCTGCGCCCACAAACCGTGGAATAAGTTGGTAGAAATACTTTCGAAACCACCAATGCCCGTCGAGCACTAGGTCCAAGTACTTTATATGGGCCTAGATACTGATGTCAACCGTCTTGAAGGTGATCTAGATGCCGAAGGGAAGACCCATACGAGGCCCGTGGAACAAGAGAGCCTCCGTCTTGTTCAGGGCCACCCTCAACCCCAGGGTCTTAATCCGCCTGACAATGTCCTCAGGGCCGAAAGTTGCCAGATTTATCATATCCGATCACCGAATACAACCGGCATAGGCGAAAATACCGCTCCGAACTTTCAGAAATTAAACCTTCTAAAAGAATAAATAATGAACGCGAATGGGCAATACGAAAAACTGTTGCTACTGTACAAGAATCAGAACCGGAAAAAAAGAAAAGAAAGATTTGTAATAATAAAAAAACTACTCTAAAAAGAAAAAAAAAATGTGTCAAATAAGAAAATCTAATAAAATAAATTAATATGACTGGTTATTAAATCAACGTTTTCCAAGTGGAAATTTTCCATCGTCAATGGGTAGCGGTTCTGGCGACAGATTGGTGCCATGGTGTCATGGAGCACCTGGTTTTTTTACCCTTGTGTACCCTTCAACGGCCAAGTCACACAACATTAACTATAATAATAAAGAAATCGCAGTAAGGAACCTTAGACTTGGCATGACTTTGTCTAGATTGCATTACTTTTTAGAGATAAACAAGAAGCTCCATCGAGACTTGGCTATTTTTTTACAGAATGTTTTTGGTAGGATTTCATTTACGTAGTACTCACAATAATTATTCAGTAAACTTTAGTAAGATAAAATTTGTTCTCAAAGAAAACGTGGTTAGCTCAAAACTAAGTTTAATTTTAGAGATTTTGTTTAGTTTAAAGAACTTGGCGCAGTAGAATTGTTAGCGACAACTGTCCGACCCAATTCGTTTAAGCGAAATGTTTTTCATAAAACGTAATAAATTTACAAATTTAGCACCCAAGGGTTCTTATTACAGCATTCGTCACAATGGATATTGTCTCGTCTGTAAGATATAAAGATGTCCTTTTTGTATCAAAATAACGAAATAATAGGAGCAGACGTTTGAAAAATTTATTACTGAAAATATTTTTTATTTTGAGCTCTCGTCTTTAATTTTTGGCAAGTTATCATGTTTTTCATATCAATGTCTGAATATAATTTAATTCTTATATTGGTTACACTTATCCGTGTGGTGACGGAGTAAGAATACAATTCACCACCCCCTGTCTTACCCGTGGGTGATCGTACGTGACGACTAAGGGATATAAAACGCATATAACATGTAAATGTTATAGCGAGAGAAGGAAAACTCGAAATAAAACCCTATACCATCACGTCTGACCAGCGTGGTATAGTAGGTCAATTACCTATTACCTAACAATAAGTTGGCCGCCTAATGGTGCAACGGTGGACCTCGTTGCTCGTTGAGCATTCAGACTGAAAACGGCTCGGTGCGATATTTGAACAATCGAAATCATACGACCAATGCTGGTGGAGTGGATGGAACAACAGTACGGGGTCCTCTCTTCGTTTTGGCAAGTATCTGTACATCACTATGAGGAGAAAAAGGCCACCATCATTGCCACAATTGCGATTGTAACAAAGATTCGATGCAGCATACGTTCAAGTACTGCATGACCTAAGCAAAGCATTATATAATTATGAAATACTTTCATCACCATCATATTTAATGGGTGATGATAAATGAGTTTATAATAATTAAAAAAAAAGAGATACATTAATACATTACAAAGTATTAAATAATAAACAAAGCCACCGGTAGATATGCTGAAGGCAACAGGAACGACATTTTACAGACAAACAATGAAAACACTTGTAGACTATAGGCACTGTGGTGGTTTTAATTTAAAATTCTTTGTATTCATTAATTATTCCCTTATCATTATTGTTTTTAGGGTCGGGCTGGATGTCAGCCATTGTTGCGATTAATTGAATCAAATATTGGAGCCTACCTACAATGTAATTGATATCCAAGAATTTGTTGTATTGTTTGACGTAGATTTTCTGATAAGTTTTATAGAAATATGCAAATATATTGTATGGTTTAAAAAGTTAATATTACGAAATTTCTCTAGGTACTTACGTGATTTATTATTTATTGTATATACTCGTACTTGTGCTGTGTGGTAGCGGCTTCGAATACTACCAACCCTTGCTTTGCTCGTGGGTGTCGTAAAAGACGACTAAGAGCCCTAGATTGACCCGGACCAACTCCATCTGGTACCATTTGAGTCAAGGAGGGTTGACGTCAGGCAGGCGGCCGGTCATAAAAGTCATTACCGAAACTTTTTGCAATATGTCAAAACAGATGACATATTGCGTCGACCCCAAGTAATTGGGATAAGAGCAAGATGATGATGATGATGATGATGTATATACTCGTACTTAAATACATTTTCGTGTGGTGATGGAGTAAGAATACAATTTATCTCCAGCATTTCTTGCCCGTGGGTATCGTAAAAGATGACTTAAGGGACTATAATATATAACATATTTGCCAGAGAGAGAAAACTCGAAATGAAACTGTATGCCAAGACGTCTGACCAGCGTAGTCAATTTGCCTTTCGTTCTAGAGGAGGCACAATTCTACAAGTGAGATAATGATGAATTGCATAATTTTGGTTTTACTAAATGCCACATATACATATATCAATGTGGGTCATGTCTCTCGTATGTTAACATATTCTACGTGAGGAAAGACCGACGTCCTCCCCGAGGGGGGGGACGTCGGTCGATGGGAGGGTACCCCAAATAGGGGGTATTCCGTAGGGCCGACCACTGACTTCAAGTCACCCTGCTCCGGTGGTCGGCCCAACGACGAAAGCGACGTGCATCGCGGGTGGGTTGCGGGAGTGCGTGCTTACGCCCCTCTGTCACCCCGGATGGAGTGGTGCGAGGAGCGCGCCGACCGCAACCCACCCCCCAAAAAAAAAATGTTAACATATTCTACAGTATTATAAAGTATTCATATAATTGCATAATATATGTAGCTGCTAATTATAAGGTCGAGGAACAAGATTCTTCGCATTCTATAAGAAAATTCAAGACTTATTTTTTTTAAAGTTTATTAACAATGGAAAATGGCGTGCAACAATATTTTACTAAATTGTTTCTTGTTTTAAAATGTAACTCATGTTTTATGCCTTGTTCTTGCGACATCTATTACATAGTTAATGACCACAGGTACGACGTCAATATTGATATTTTTATAAATATCGATATTTATTTTCTTTGTTGATATCCTTAGTGTACACACTGGTATGCGGGCTCAGTACGGGTAAACAGATCGAGCGCATAAGCGCTGGCGCATAACATTGCGTTGCTCCGTCTCAATCACACACTGTTACATACAGATTTTTTTTTTGTGTGTATAGCTGTTGGTCGCAGATGATCTTGACAGCTTAGCCCGGACTATGGGTGAGCGCTGATGGCTCTCAACCCGGTTGTTACATATAGACTACGTATGTACACATATTTAGTGTGGCGTTTTCTCCACACCATGTGGCCATGAGTTGTTACGCCCCACCACCAATCAGGTTTATCCTCGCATATTCCGTCATATAGTGTAACGTCGTATCGCCACGCCAACGATCAGGTTCACCCTCGCCTATAGATGTTTCACATCAAAAATAACATGAATAACTAAATTATAAAAGACTATAACTCACAACATTGTTCACGTACCGTTATTAAAAGCAAAGACAGTAGACGTGCCCTGAATTTTTAATATTTACAGAAAAGTAGATTATGAGAACTTTGAAGACTTTTTTCCTTTATAATTGAAAAGTATGTAAATATCTCAACATTATTATTTATATTAAAACAATTACAGATTACATTTTATGATGATTCATCCGATCACAACCTATCAGAAAAGATTGTTTATCCAAGTGTGTAAATAAAATTACTAAGTTACAGTTATATACATAATACAACTTCAACGAACATTGCAAAATATTCACATAATTAGTATTTTTTTTTTAATGAGACTAATTCCACCCTACATTCCCACTATTATAACTCCAGTAAGCCAGGATCCACAATGGTCTTCATAGATCACACCGAGCTTTGATCCTCAGGCAGTCTCAGGCAATGATTTTGATTGTCTTGGGATCTGCAACAAATTTAATTAGAAAAAGTTAAACAGGAGGAGTTGGAAGAGATTGATTCCACTTCCCTCCTACGCAATGCGGGCGACATGAAGCAAAATTGACTAGTTAGTCAATAAATAAGAAGACGTGCAGATAAGCGCAGCCGTATAGTACCAGGGATATGGGAGAGCTTGACGGGGCCTATATGTGAGCCTTAAGATTGATTGCTATAGTAGGTATGGCAGAAACGCCTGAACGCATGGAAATTTTCTCAGGTTGCTACAAGGTCCCTGTAGTATACTACTCCAGAGGTTACTTGCAAATTGTTTAACACGCTCGTTACGCCAGAGATCGCACTCCCAGAGAATGTGGTGTGCTGATTGTTCATACTAGTGGTCAAATGTGGAACATTGATATGATGGTGAGGATACGAGATTAAAAGAAAATAAGTTACTTTTGAATTGCCATGGCCAGTTAGGAATTGGGCCACATAATGGTCAACTTCAAGCCACATTTCTTTCATTTCCATGCGCTTGCGTATACATGAGAAAAAATAGATAGACATGACGGCCTTTTGGTGATGAATTCTATCTCTGCTGCCCTTCAGTTAGAAGGTCTTTGTAAACAATGAATTGCGGCGCAAACAATCTAGCGATTTTATTACGGTCGCGCGGTAGAAGGAAATCTGTGCTCACAGTTTCCCTGGTGATGTAATACATTGACGCCCGTCTCTGAACTTCCAAGTCAATCGAAAGTACATCCGCGAGTACTGGCAATTTTAATACATATTGAGTACCGGATGAAATGGAGTTCTTCGAGAAAATCAGAAACATTGTACCATTTTACGTTATAGCCGGTACGTACTTACTCGTACTACCAGATGAATGATGAGATATTAAAGTTTTGTTTTCACCTGTACCTTTGTTCAACATATTAACCTCAATATACTAACCTAAATACAATGTAAACTTTATTATTCATAGAATATAAACTTGTCATTTCTTATCATTTTAACCTATTATGTTCGAAGTCGCCGGCGGCAGATCCAGTCGCTTCCGAGGAGTGCCTTCCCCGCACGATCCGCTGTCTCCTTCCGTGAGATGACTGCCTCCCAGAAGGTGGCGACCGCGTCCCCGTTCTTGACGCTCTCGAGCATGTCCCTAAGCATGGTCGGCAGCGCCTGATTGGCAGGTCAGCTTCGATGATTGCGATTAGTTCACGGCGCTGTTCTGCTCACGCAGTATATACCTTGGGCGTGTGTGGCGCGGTGTCCTCATCATAATTGTAGTGGATTACAACCACCTACCCTTAGGCATAAATCACCGTTGGCGCCACTTTTAACACACAATATTAGGCAAATTTGATACAATACTGTAACTTGTCATTTGTTATAATTTTAGCCTATTACGTTTCCATAAAAATATTGCATTATCAATAATTAAAAAGTTTATCATAAAAAAAACAAGAAAATGTTTAACAATTATGGCAAATTTTTGCATATGTATGTCATTAATTTTTACATATGTATAGTTTTGAACACTGAAGAATAAATAGTATTCGTTTCGCAGCTTTGCAAAATCTTAACTCATGAATAAATTAAAAAATATTTAAAATGAAAATTGTTATTGTTGTAATCTCTCTACAAATGGTCTGATATCTTTTTTTTGTAAAATGATTAGAAAACAAGTTATATCGACAAATAATTTTTTTTCTTAAATTTTTATAAATATTCGCGTATAACTTTTTTATTTATGTGGGCTAAGGGTTGCAACCCAATAAACTTGAATTTAAAATTACACTACTTCCTTCCTGCATATTCTCTTCATATCTAATAAATAAAATTGCGTCCTCTGAAAAACGCAATCCTAAATGTAACATTTTAATGGACTAATTATCTTTTTAATATTTTATACTAGCAACCCGCCCTCGCTTCGCTTCGGTTTCAGTCGCTTTACCCGCGGCGTAATTCCAGTTCCTGTGGGAATACTGGGATAAAATATAGCTTATGTTACTCCCTGATATTATAGCTTTCCATTGGTGAAAGAATTTTTGAAATCCGTTCGGTGGTTTAAGCGTGAAAGCGTTACAAACAAACAAACAAACAAACATCCTTACTTTCGCATTTATAATATTAGAATGGATGTATCTTGTAAGTACATCCATCATTCAGTCGTTATTAAAATTTTTGTTATTATGTTGATTAGCTGTTTTATTTGCTCTTTTATGATACTTAATTAAATTGTACGTTTCTTCTAATTAACTTAATGAGGAACGAGAGTGTTTAAGAAAAATGCAATATTCGAAAGTTGAGTAAGGTATTATCTGTCTAATTCTACTAAAAGGATTTTTATCAGGAACACGACAAATATAAACACAAGTACTTTTTTTTGGGGTTGGGCTACGGTCATCACACTCACGGCCCGGCTCCGTCTGGAGCGACAGAGGGACGTAAGCGCGCGGACCAATAATCCACGCCGCAGGTTAACTTGTCGTCAGTGGTCGGCCCGACGGAATACCCCTTGAGAAGTACCCTCCCCTCGAATAAACACAAGTACTGACTTACATTTAAATCTACATAATAGGTCACACTTAATTCTACACTGTATACACCCAAGACACAGTTCACGTTACCCTCTTAAAGTTTTAATGTGCGCCCAATAAGAGCCAAAACATGAACGAATGCTGATTCTAAATCTTCGACCATGACAACTACCGTTAGACATAGATGGTCGTTGGTGTCATTTTTGACACACAATATTAGTCAAATTCGATACAATACTATTAATTTATTTAAAAAATGTAGCCACAATATAATATAATCTAACACAATAAACAAACATGAAATAAATCTATATTAACCCGTCTCGCTTGTCTGTAGCCAGTATGCCCAGTACAGTCATGTATTTCTTTTCTACTGTAAAAACCACACAGGTCCCTAAAATAGCACCTGTTTGGGCTGCAGACGAAATTCCCTAAATTTACAAATGTTTAATTCTTTATTATATTGTTAGCGAGTTTAAATAAATTAATATCTGGTTGACCGAGCTTCACTCGGCATATTTTTATCGAATTTATTTAGATATACATTACTAAAAAATTAAAAAATAAATAATGAAAATTATATAAAAAATTACAAAAAGAGAATAATAATAACACCGAGATTCGAACCGACGCTGTATGCATTCCAAAAAAAACAAAATTAGAATCGGCCGTCTCCCCAACTGAGCTATCGTAACTCATGACATTGATAACGAAATTTGAATTTATATTCTTTTAAAATTTAATGTCATTATATTGTTTTACTAAAAACACGGGCAAAACAATATTTTCTATAAAGAAAACCTAGCTAGATCGATTTTTTGGACCCGAAACCTCTAGTATGCCAAGTTTCAACAAAATCGTTGGAGCCGTTTCCGAGATCCTGAATATATATATAGGTATATATATATATATATATATATATATATATATATACAAGAATTGATCGTTTAAAGATATAAGATAAGATAAGATTATAGTTAGAAAAGCATACTCCTTAAACACTCTTTTACTAAATGTCTGTTTGTAATGGAATTCCCCATAAACAGCTGGACCATAAATCCTATAAATTGCTGAATGTCATAAGACAGATTGCAAGAAAAGAAACGTTAAAAAAATATTTAGGTTTACTTAAGGTAAAAGTAGTATATAATATCACTTAGTTTTCATCATTTCATCATCATTTCAGCCTATTGCCGTCCACTGCTGGACGTAGGCCTCCCTCATATTGCGCCACAATGTGCGGTCCTGTGCCGCCTGCATCCAACGACGCCCAGCAACTTTCACTAGGTCGTCGGTCCACCTAGTGGGGGGGCGTCCTACACTGCGTCGTCCGATGCGTGGTCGCCACTCGAGAACCTTTCTTCCCCAGCGGTTGTCGGTTCGTCGAGCGATGTGGCCTGCCCATTGCCACTTCAGCGTGCTAATTCTTCGTGCTATGTCGGTTACACCCGTTCTTCTGCGGATTTCTGTATTCCGGATTCTATCTCGCAGAGAAATCCCGAGCATAGCCCGTTCCATAGCACGCTGAGCGACTTTGAGCCTTGATATGAGGCCTACATTTAGGGACCACGTTTCCGTGCCGTAAGTCATCACTGGTAACACACACTGGTCGTAGACCTGTGTTTTTTTTTTTTTTTTTTAAGTTAGTTTTATATTATGACAAATATTGTTTACTTGGCACAAGGCTTGAATTTTTTAATTAAATTACCCAAGAATACTTCACTTAATTACGAGACATTAAAAATACATTCATAAAGTTAATTAAATCTGCATTATGTAAATTATGGGGATCTAAAATTATTTAATGAGACTAGAAATATGTAAATGTACGCAAAGAACATATTTTTGTTTGTATTTTAAACCTAACAGACTTATTTAAATGTTATCATTTATCATCATCATTCAGCCTATCGCTGTCCAATGCTGGACGTAAGACTACCTCATATTTCGCCAGGTCATTAGTCTACCTGGTAGGAGTGCATCCTTTTTTTGGGGGGGTGGTTTACAGTCGGCGCACCCCTCGCTCCACTCCGTCCGGGGCGACAGAGGGGCGTAAGCACGCACACCCGTAACCCACCTGTGACACGTCGCCTTCGTCGATGGACCGACCACCGGAGTAGAGTGACTCAACGTCAGTGGTCGGCCCGACAGAATACCCCCAGCGTGGTAAATGGTAATTCTTCGTGCTATGTCAGGTACACCCGTTGTCCTACGGGGTTCCGTATTTTAGTCCGTATTTCTGTGTTCTATCCTGAGCTATATTTTACTATGTATGAGTAAATAGTATATCATCATCATTTCAGCTCATATTCATCGATGACATGTCATGACATGACTCGATCCTCCACCAAAGTGGAAGGGAGAATAACAAAAATACTACGCCGGCCATATGCGTTGGTATAGGGTTTTATTTCGTATTTTCCTTCTCTTGTATAGTTGTTGAGTTCATTTTATAATCCTCAATCGCCGTTGGGTCTTACGAAACCCACGGATAAGGGAGTAGGGAAATGTTTTTTTACTCCGTCATCACATGGAAATTATTACATATATTTGCTAAAGAAAATAAAGAATATAAATATATGTCTACGTAGTCTATGTCTACGAAGATACAATGTTATTTAAATCCATTTTTATGATACATTCGCCCCGAAAAACGCAGGAAAAGAATCACTGCAAAAAATATCCGATGAAGTTGATTATTAAGGAAGGTTTAAATACACTTTTATTATTAAACATAAAATACTGTACTGTAGTGCCAATAAAAAATTGTATTTTTTTAGTTTTTCACATAGAAAATAATGTCTTTTAATATCCAGGTTGTTCCGTTCATTCGCTTTTATTATCTTTAAGAATGGTTGAGGGCAGGTCAACCGGACATTCATCGAGTTAACAAAGGTGTGCCGTTGTGTTTCAGTCTTTGTAACCTGGCTTCAGTTAGTGAAATGGACATATATATATATATATATATATATATATATATATATATATATATATATATCCGTTTTGAAGTTTTACTTTTTCCTACTAAGGGATCTTGTACCATTTGTTTTGAGAGGGGATGGTTTCGCCATGCCTGCTCAAACTGTTCACGGACATAAAACTGTTTATTAATTAGTTAAAAATATTGATTTCTTATGTTTACGCGAACACTATACATTGTAAATAAAACTACTTTTACGGATTTTATCGCGTTTGTATTTGATTTATGATTGCCCGACGTTTCATTGTATTGCATTGACGATAATGACGTCAGACATCTTAGTCCGTCCATTACCATGAATGCTGTAAAGTATTCGAAACGTCGGGCAATCATAAATCAAATACAAACGTGATAAAATGCGTAAAAGTAGTTTTAGTTTAGTTAAAATAGTTTTTCTTTCACAAAACCATAGTTTCCTTTTTTTTCTAGGCGAGGCCATCATTGTTGATATTTATTTACGCCCGTAAGCCGAATTATTATAACGAATGATCATCTAAAAGTTATTTTTCTATACCTTAACGATTCCTGTACTGACAATATGAATCCAAAATTTTATAACACACGAGTAACCCGCCCTCGCTTCCCTTCGGGTTTCATTCGCCTTATCCACGTAGTTTCTTTTCTCGTGGGCCACAAAATATAGCATAAGTAACTCCTTATATAGACAGCTACCTTGTAGTAAAATATTTTCAGAATCAGTCCAGCCGTTTTGAAGATTACCCAAAAGAAATGAACAGACAGACAGACAAAAAATTTTTAAACTAGTTTTTTGGCATAGGTGTGGTGCAAATAACCATGTGAGCATCAAAATAGCCTACTATTTTGACATTACAAACAGATATTTCAATTTTATTTATTTGTGTAGATACTAACGTCACTCAATTGCTTTGCCTTCCCGGAACCTCCCCACTAACATTTGAAGTTTATGATATGGTATTAAAGATCAAATTGACTTTTAAGTATTATTACGAAGTGTTTGTATGGGAGTATAGTAAAGTTGTAGATCTTTTTAGGCATTTTTTGAAATTTTCACCGCATAGGACCATCCTTGTTGTACATCAAGGAATATTCTAAAAAAGGAATTAGCGAAATCGGTTCAGCTGTCCTCGAGATTAGTGCTTAGCAACATGCATTTATAATGTTACTTATAATTACAATGTAGTCACGTACTAACTTATTTATCATTTAAGCATAAATAAAGTTTCTTGTTTTCATTTATCTTTATATATAAATTTCTTGTGTACGTGAGTATATCACTAAACTCCTAAACGGCTGGACCGATGTTGATAATTTTTTTTGTGTGTATTCAAGGGGATTCGAGAATGGTTTAGATTCAGAATTGGACCCGATAGGTGGCGCTGCTGTCGATTTCAAGGAGAACTCCTTAATTTTATTTGAACAGAACAACGTCTGTTGGGTCAGCTAGTTAAATATCAAGTCTAACTAAGGAATAAATATTTGTTGAATATCATGTTCTAATAATCTGGGAATCGCCCAATGTATTATTTTTATTAAACGACTTTAAAAAAGGAGGAGTTGGTTCTCAATCCGACGGAGTCTTTTTTAATGCGAAAATTTCTTTAGGGCGGGTTGAGCACTTTTTGTGAGAAAATAAAATCGTATTCGCGTCATCTTTAGGTGGAAGAAAAAACGTGAAACTCTCGTCATCGTCACCGCACGCATCCTTTTATACTGTGTGTATCAAATTCAAATCATTTATTACGCATAAACCCCAACCCGCAGGAGCCACCTAAATATTGTCATTTTTTACTTTTTACCTTAAACTACCATCTGATCGGAATGCGACCGCACTGAGAAGATCCGGAAAGAAACTCAACAGGATCGTCTGTTTTTGTTTAATTTACCAATTTCTTTTAAATAAAATTATCTACAAGGACATGTCTATTTATAGCTCCAGTATAATTCCTTTCAAACAATGATATAATACAATTCTCAAATATAAGGGAAAAGATTAGGGCTTCCTCAAGCGGCACCCGATCACGAGTTAATCACTAGAGCAGCCACCCCTCCCCTCAACCACAACGGAGGGATGGGAGTGACCCGCTCCTCATAGCTACCACAAGTAGACTTTTCAGTGAGCATGACCAATACCATTTGCCACAAACATAAACCACAGCTAAATTAACGAATTCGTGGCAAAACACACTATGCTTTACAATTAGAGTAGCAACAATAAAATAAACATGTGGAGGTGTTAAATCTTTCATTGAAATAATAGGAAATTCCTGTTCATAACCAGTTTGTATTATCATCAAGATTACCCGAGATTTTATAATAACCTTTTATATAAAATCTACTTTTGAGTGCTTTTTTGAACAATGGCATATGTTATTATTAGATATTTTGTTGTACAAGCGTATACATTGCCCCATGAAATATCTGTTAACTCATAGAAGACCAGTAACTATGTAGAACTAATTTGTCCTAATTCCGAGTATCAAACATGACCATGTATGATTCTCGGAATTAGGACAAATTAGTCAAATGTCACTACATTTTTCAAAGTTATACTTCTTTTACCTATAATGCATTTTCGTATATATGTAACACACCTTTGCAAAAAAAAAAAAAACGGGAGATTTTGATTTTTCTACAGTTTTGGTAATAATTTAGTTTTAAAGAGGTTTTAATAGCCAAATATGTTACCGGCACTTCATAAAAAGTCTGGGTATGAAAAAAGATAATTATAAATTTAAAAGTCTCTCTTTTAAAAATAAATATCTGGTTGACCGAACTTCGCTCGGCATATTTTTGTTATATTTTTGTCGAATTTATTTAGATATATATTAATAAAAAATAAAAATTAAATAATGAAAAAAATATAAAATATTACAAAAAGAGAATAATAATAACACCGAGATTCGATCCGACGCTGTTTGAATGCCAAAACAAAATAAAAAGAAAACTGGAAAACTTCCCAACTGAACTATTGTAACTCTTGACAACGACGACGAAATTCGAATTCCTATTCAGAGAATGTGAATAACATTTTATGTCATTGTATTGATTGATTAGCTAAAAACACCGACAAAACAACTTTTTCTATAAATAAAACCTAAATCGTTGGAGCCGAGGTCCTGAATATATATATATATATATATATATATATATATATATATATATATATATATATATATACAGTGAAACCTAGATAAGTGAGACATCAAGGCACCTGCTATATTGTTTAATTTATAGAGGTATTCCACTTACCCAGTGTCTCAGATATCCAGGTATAAATAAGTATCTGTCTCATTTACAGAGGGTTCCATTAATAGAGGTCAGAATACAGGTTATTTCAGTTATTGAGATGCGATCATTAAATAAAATTACGTGTTATGTAACATTATAAATGAGTTTAAATAAAAAAATTAATAAAGATAGTCATACAAATGTAAAATACTAAAATTACAATTTCTTCGCGTGTCTTCCCACTTTCATAAACGGATATTAACTTCAGTTTTTTACGTAATGACAAAGATAGTAGCTTTCGTTTTGACATTTTTCAAATAAACATCCGTATGACAGTAAAGCGAAACTAAAACTGGATGGTCATTGAGGCTCAAAATTACTTATGTAGTTAAGTGCGAAATTTGTGGGTAGAATATGAATAAATAAACAAATAAAACGATGTTATCTCAGTTACAGTGGTTTATGCATATAAAATTCACTCGCTGTCTCAGTTATAGAGGTAAATATGATGATAAATCGAAAGAACGAATCCCAGATATAGAGGTTTACCTCGTCCCACTAACAGGGGTAATTCAGTGCCGAAGTGTTGGGACCTCAGCATGAGTTCCAGTTATGGAGGTTTCTTACTTATCCAGGTCTCACTTAACTAAGTTTCACTGTATATATATATATTTATATATATAGGTATATATATACAAGAATTGCTCGTTTAAGGATATAAGATAATCCGTTTTTCAGTTTGTAACTATTTACTTACTTTTGGCAGGATTGCGGATAAAAGGTTGATAACCTAAAGCCGCTAAATCTAACTTCACGTAATTTTTAGTAGAATAATTGGTATTTGTCATATAATCGTACCTTATTGTGACATACAACAGATATTTTTGTATATATTATAATGCCATAAAATGAAATAAGAGCTGGTAAAATTATAGCGCTGTTGGAAGAGGGGTGTAGCCAATGTTGTCTCACAGCGTCTAAAGGTGAATCGTTCGACCGTCCAAAGAACCTGGACTCGATACCAAGAAAGTGGTTCCGTTCAGAGGTTCTGGGAGAAAACGTTGCACACAACCACTAGATGACCGCGTTTTAGTAACTTATGTGCTAAGGAACCGCAAATGCAGTTACATAGATCAAAAGAAACCTGGAAGAAGTACGAGGAGCACTTAGCCTATGGACTGTAACGAAGAGGCTTTTGGCAGCTAATATAGGCATTTGATGACCAGCGCGGGCCCCCAAGTTGCTCCGTGAGCACTGGATTGCTCGATTGAAGCTCGCTACAAATTGCCTATCTTGAACACTAGGTAATTGAAGTAGCGTACTTTTCTCCGATGAAGCTCGAATTTGTTTGCATGGTGAGGACCGACGTCGGCAAGTATTAAGAAAACCAAGAGAACGCTATGTGGACGTGTTTTTTGAAGAAATCATTCCCTTGATGGAGGATCCGTTATGTTTTGAGCGGACGTAACAGCCAGCTATCGTACCGAGATAGTATTAATTTAAATTGATTCACAAAATGCGCAAAGGTACATAAAAAAAACCTTTGTATATAACCCGTACTGACTGTTATTGGCGAAGATGCCATTTGCATGGACGATAATGCTCGGGCCTACCATTCTGCCAACGTAGATGCTTACACGGAAGAGGTAGGTGTTCGTCGACCTTAACCCTATTGAGCACGTTTGGGACCTCCTAAAAAGGCGAGTACGATCTGTCCAACCACCTCCACAAAACATCAGGGCGCTTAAACCTGTGATCTCGGTTGAGTGGGATCACATTCCACAGGACATCACTAAAAGCCTGGTGGAAAGCATGCCAAGACGATTACATGCCGTAATCGCTGCAAGGAGAGGTCATATTAATTTTTAATTTTTATTTCTTTAGTGTCTTGTTTTTATTAAAATATGTAGTGATGTAACGAATATTCGCATTCGCATTCGCATCGCGAATATTCACATATGTTTCTGACATTCGCAATCGCATTCGCATTCGCAAGGAACGATGCGAATGTTTGGCGAATATATTTGACAAACTAAAAGCAAATTATATATGTAATTGTGTAATGATATGATAATATTTATTATTTTTATTTACTCAAAATATTTGAATAAAACAATTTTATGGAACACTCAGGTCGGCAACTAAATTAGAAATACTGTCTCTCTTATTTTTGTCAGTCTAATTATAAACTAATGAATGGGGAACCGGTTTTTCGTTCGGTTATACTGCGAAAACCACTGAACGATCAGAATAATATTTATACCATAAGATGCAGCATGTTTTGGAGAAAGATTTAGTATATGATATGTTGGTGAATACTTATCCGGAATTTATATTTGTTTTTGACGTGACAACGTCTTATAATTCGATGGCACCAGCTGCACACACGAAAAACATGACGTATGCGGCGTTACCTCGCTCTGAGGTGTTCCATTTAAGGCTTTTTTTTTGGGGTGGGCTGCGGTCGGCGCGCTTCCGCACCACTGTGTCCGGGGCGACAGAGGGGCTTAAGCACGCAACACCTGCAACCCACCCGAACACCACGTCGCCTTCGTCGTGGGACCGACCACCGGAGCAGGGTTACTTGTCATCAGTGGTCGGCCCGACGGAATACCTCCTACCCGGGGTACCCTCCCATCGACCGACGTCCCCCGCTCGGGGAGGACGTCGATCTTTCTTCACGCGGTCGGCCTCTCGGCGGGTCACGGACTAATCCCCGGTCACGTCACTCGCGGCCTCGGCTAGGGCGGCATGGGACGCAGGTAGTCGTGCCTGCGCCGCCCCAGTCGCTGGCGGCGGGTCGCTTCGTCGAGGCTGTGCTCCTCGCGTTCGCGACCCGCCGCCTCCTTCTGCGAGATAACTGCCTCGCAGGAGGATGCGACCGCGTCCCAGTTCCTGATGCTGCCGAGCATCTCCCTAGCGATGGTCGGCAGCGTCAGGTCAGCACCGATGATTGCGACGAGTTCACGGCGCTGCTCTGCCCAAGCGGCACAGACCTCGAGCGTATGCTGCGCTGTGTCCTCGTCGCAATCGCAGTGGTGGCAGGACGGTGTTCTCTCCCTCCTAGCGACCCTGTACAGGTACTTGCCGAAGCATCCATGCCCCGTCAAGGCCTGCATGAGTCGGAAGGAGAGCATACCATGCCGCCGTTCCAACCACTGTATCAGGTTTTAGTTCCAAATCATTAGGGGACTTGGGCTTAAATGCTCCTCTGACATAATCAGAGACCTTTATTAGCCAGACTAATTTATAGCAAGAGAAGTTAATTGATAAGGAAGAAAGAAGTAGGATGAGTGTTAAAATAGTTAGTAGTAATGTAGTAGTAAGTAATAAGAATGAGAGTAGGAGTGTCGTGAATATTGGGATAGTAAAGAAATAGACAATGATGTTTTTTATTATTCAGTGATTAGATGAAGCACATGTACATGTGCAAATGTCAATGATATATATATGCATATGATTTATGCATACATCAGTGAATATGCTGATGATGAATTATAAGTGAAGAGTTAAAATTATAATAGTTATTTAGGTAACTTATAGTAATTATAGTAATAGGAGATAGAATATATACATTTTTTTTTTGGGGTGTATCAGCAACCAACTATTGTATCAGCACCGGCCGGAAGGCCTCCACGGTCCAGACACCGTATCGAGGCCTCTCTAGCCGGTCTGCCCAACGGGCGATGACATCTCGGCAGGTGTCGACGCGCCAGGCGGTGAGCTCCCTTAAGGAAACAACACCGCCCTCCCCTCGCACTCCCGACACCCGCCGATACAATTCGGTGAGCACTGCCGCCTCCAGTTCCATTTAAGGCTTGCCATACAAAATATCTATCAAACAAATAAAATAAAAATTTTCTTTTGAAAAATGAAACCATTCCATCAGTATTTTCTTATGACGTTGTCACGTTCAACTATCGTCAGTAAACCGACTTTACAGACAGAACCGATTTTTTGGGTGAATGAATAATGAATTTTGCCAATAAAAAAAGAACATGATTCTATATGAAAAAATTACATTTTTTTTTGTTAAATAATCATTAAACTTTTTTGCTGTGTGTCTGTTTTGTGCTGTGTGGTAGCGGCTTCGAATACTACCAACCCTTGCTTTGCTCGTGGGTGTCGTAAAAGACGACTAAGAGCCCTAGATTGACCCGGACCAACTCCATCTGGTACCATTTGGGTCAACGATTACATTTCCAAGGAGGGTTGACGTCAGGCAGGCGGCTGGTCATAAAAGTCATTGCCGAAACTTTTTGCAATATGTCAAAACAGATGACATATTGCGTCGACCCCAAGTAATTGGGATAAGAGCAAGATGATGATGATCCACAGAAAAGTCAATGACTGGAAAGTCATTTTGTTTTTGCAAAAAGTATTTTGTGATATAACAGAATATTCATTTCTTTAAATTTCTCTCTTAATGATTTCTCTTGGGCCTAAATTATAAATGGGCGCGGACAGCCCTTTTTTGTAAAACAATCAATTGCGCGATCTCAAAAGCACGTTTTTTTGCGTAAAATACTAATTCTATAGTCAACTTGAAACTAAAATACAATAAAAACTATTCAGATCAGTAGAACAGTTCCTCCAGACTGGGATTTTTATATATTAAGACAAATTTATTGTATAATCAGATTATTTCATGAAATAAGTTAAATTCAGGCGAATAAATATTGTCTGCATGATATATATAAAACCAAAGACAGATCAAAATATTATGTAGCCCTGCAAATAATTCTGTGTGGGCAATTCAATTCTATTCACTCGGTATAAATCAGAACGGTATATATTAGCCCAAGCTGAGGTTCATACACGCACCGCAAATATATTCAAGGAAATAAAGTCGGTAATAACTCAGGAAACAGTCACGCAATAGGAATGCTACGCTGCAAACAGGAAACCAACTTTAATCTTGATAAAGGAAAAATAACACGGTTTTCTTATTCTACACGATGTTAGCAAATTATCATATCAGAGAAAAATATACTTTATTATAAAACTCGTTTAATAAACATATCTTGTTTATTAATACTAAACCACCACATTCTTGATGACCAAGAACGCTATTCTCTGAATGTTGATGGTATAAAACTATGACAGGTCACCAACCTTTCATTTCATTTCCTGTTGGCAAAAATGACGGATTACCTAAAAAAATGGACAGAAGCACTTTCTTGCGAAACTAATAACACTAACTGAGATTGCCAACTCGCTTGCTAAGCGGAGCCATTGTTAAATTGATATCCTTTTTTTTGGGGTGGTTACAGTCGGCGCACTCCTCGCTCCACTTCGTCCGGGCGACAGAAGGGCCTAACACACACACCCGTAACCCACCCGTGACACATCGCCTTCGTCGTTGGACCGACCACCAGAGCAGGGTGACTTGACGTCAGTGGTCGGTCCGACGGAATACCCCTTGAGGAGTACCCTCTCCTCGACCGAAAATTAATACCCTTTGGGGAGGCCTACGTTCAGCTATGAATGAGTTGATAGGATTGGATTCGATCATGAAAGCTAGCTAATAATACTAGTTGATTAAATGACTCCATTCCTTTTAAAGTATATTAAAATAAATGAAATGACCGATCCTCTGTAATTATAAATATTTTTATGATATAAACGCATACTTAATCATCATCTTCATCACAGCTTATATATTTCTCACTACTGGGCTAGAGCCTGGGAGCAATGGGAGAGAAATTGATCTACCATACCACGCTGGTCAGACGGGTTGATACAAGGTTTTATTTCGAGTTTTCCTTTTCTTGCATTAGGGGGTAGTGAACTGTATTCTTACTTCATCAACATACGGATATCGCACACTTAAATTCAGATATAAATTTTATATTTGTTTGTGACTTAAATCTAAGCTAATGTAAATTTTTGTGAGTCATATATATCTATACCAATAAATAAAATTGGAGTGTCTATTTGTAATGTCAAAATAATAGACTTTTTTCATGATCACACGGTTATTTGCACTATTTATATGCCTAAAATACACTTTATATTTTTTTGTCTGTCTGTCTGTTTGTTCCGGGTAATCTTCAAAACAGCTGAACGATTTTAAAAATTCTTTCACCAATGGAAAGCTATAATATCAGGGTATTCCCACGGGAACGGGAACTACGCAGGAAAAACAACTGAAACCGAAGCGAAGCGAGGGTGGGTTGCTAGTATTATATATATAAACAAATGTGTTAATTAATCATTGCTTATAAATTTATTATAGTCCATAAAATATAGTTTGATCTCTGTGACAGTTGTCCCTAGTTCTGTCACGCTTACGATAAAGTCTGTAGTTTTTTATCGATAAAACTCTTTATTTTTATAATTGTGATTTTCTATTATAATTAAAATACAATTAATGAAAATCTTATTGAATTTATTTCAAAAAAAAGGGTTTTTTGACTGTTTTAATTATTCAAAAGGAGTACAATGAAGGTCTAAGTCACTATTATCGTCATCACTGGAGCGTTCCTGCTAGAATATTTATCATTTTTGCCAAATGGGGTCAGTCGTTAGATCAATCAATCAATCAATTATTACTGTTTTATAAATAAATATGTCTAGTTTATTGATAATAATGCGCACATAATATAATCATAGTAGATGATTATGAGACGAAAAGTAGTTCTTTAAAGTAGTTCTTTCTTTAATGTTTAATTAATTAAATTTATGTATTTTATAATGTAACTGTCTGTTTTAATTGTAAAAAATATATTGAAAGTTTTATATAGGTACTGTATTGGGTTTATTTATATTACGAATAATTTAATACAGATCCGTTATCGATTTACGTATATTGACTGTCCCATCTCTTTTTTATTTTCAGTCCAGTAAGACCTTGTACGTGTGTAAGCGTCATTTATGTATAAAATGATTACTAGGTATTTCAGTACTTATGAGGTACATTTTAGGCATGAATATTAATATTTTAATATTTATAATATATTGCAATTTAGTTGCAATAAAACTGGCACGAGGAGAATAAAAATATATTTGAGATAAAATAAAATAGTAAACATGTCGCTCGTTCAAACTTACTTCATTGGTTTCGTTGACATCTGTCACAGAGATCAAGCTATATTTTATGGACTATAGTATATTTTACGTTTTTAAAAATACACCATTTACATGTCATTATGTTCTACTTCAGAAACTGGAAAACTGCTGTAACGATAAATATGAGATTCAATTTTTAGGGGTTTTCAGAGACGAAGAATAGATATAACTAGGTTGCATTTACAGATAATCTCGCTTTATCGATGTTTTCAGGTAATGAAAAAATATAATTAGAATATGAAGATGAATTTAGCCACAAGTTTATAAACATCTTATTATTTGGATACAGCTCTCCACCACTGTAAGGTTGACCTACTGTACCACGCTGATTAGACGGTTTAGTATCCAATATAAAACAAATCACTCATCAATATCCAGATCAGGTAATGGGTAAGAACAGCCACGGTGTCTTTTGTATTCTAGATACTGATTTTCGGCACTAATTGGCTATAATGATGTTTTTGTAACCAAGATGAATTATTTCTGAATGATGGTTCCCCATAATTCAGAAATTATCCATCTAGATCTGCTATGCAATTTATATAATTTGGCGGCAACAATAAGTATAAGGTTATATTATTGTTTTGAGTTTTCCTTTGGAGTGATATTTTCCATTTACATCGTTTAGTCGTATTTATAATTTCATAGAAAGATGTTTATTTTTATTACTAGTAACCCGCCTTCGCTTTGCTTCGGTTTCTGTCGCCTTATCCCCCGTAGTTCCCGTTCCCGTGGGAATACCGGGATAAAATATAGCCTAGTTTACTCTCTGATATTATAGCTTTCCATTGGTGAAAGAATTTTTTAAATAGGTCCAGCTGTTTTGAAGATTACCCGGAACAAACAGACAGACAGACAAAATAAATATAAAGTGATGTTTAGGCATATGCATAGTGCAAATAACCATGTGAGCATGAAAAAGGTCTATTATTTTGTCATCACAAACAGACACTCCAATTTTAATTATTGATATAGATTATTTTTATTAAGTCACTACACGATTATTAACATAAATAAGTATATCGAAAAATAACTTTGTCGTAATTTAATATAAAACAGTTAAAAGTATTAGGTAGGTAAAAACTTATCCTGATATTTTCATACTTTCTGAGAGACAAACTGTCATTTTTCTTTTCCACAAGTTTCGTTTGATCAAAGGGAATACTTACTATATGTATACATTATCTTTTATATTGGAGAAGGAAAACTGGCACATATATAGTTATATGAACAGCTATGATGTGACTTAAAAGTTACATGAAGGACAACGATTTTATTTAGAAATATTCGCGATTTGAAATTATTTTTAAGCGAAAACTTTGTGGAGGCCTGGATGGGGAGTAAATTTATGGAAGTCGTCAACGACGATCACGTGACTTGTTAATGCTGACATTATATCTGTAACTATGTCTTCTTCTTCTTCTGCAGCCTTTAATGGCCTTAGCAGCATAAGTGTGCTACCATTCTGCCAATGTCAGTTGAATAATAATATGATCGGTGCTTTAATAGTTGTGATAGCCTTCGCTTGATTTAACTATGTCAACTACATATATCTGTGTCGACAGACGTCAAAACTAGATGTAAAAAGTTTTAATTTACAAATTTTAATTTAACACGTTTACAGCGTATGACGCATCGATGGCACATTTTGAGTTACGAAATGTACGTGAATGCGCCCCACCGATGTGTCATGAGTCCGATGTAGTAGAGTCCGAGTAAGTTTAAACCTTATACACGTATGAGTTAATACACTTATATAAGCTTCAACGTGTGATCAATGAACTAAAGAAAAAAAAATGTGAAAGGGGGTATAATATACATAACAATGGTAATGGGTATAATTTTGATACCTAACAAGTCCTGTTATCCCTAAATAGCGATTTCACTTGCGGAGTTGTCTCAATTATCGAGACTACATGGTTAACGTGGTAGATTAAACAATTCATTTGAATACCCAGAAATAATAACTGCTTGTTCATAGTTTTAAACTTTCTTCTCTCTTGGCAGTCTGCATGTGTTCTTTTTTATTATTAACTAGCAACCCGCCCTCGCTTCGCTTCGGTTTTAGTCGTTTTACCCGCGTAGTTCCCGTTACCGTGGGAATACCAGGATAAAATATAGCCTAGTTTACGCGCTGATATTATAGCTTTCCATTGGTGAAAGAATTTTTTAAATCGGTCCAGCCGTTTTGAAGATTACCCGGAATAAACAGACAGACAGACAGACAAAAAATTTTTAATCTGGATTTTAGGCATAGGTGTCGCACAAATAAGCGTGTGACCATGAAAAAATCCTATTATTTTGACATTACAAACAGACACTCCAATTTCAGTTATTGGTATAGATTAATAAATGACCATCCATAACCTTCTCGAAGTTTTTACTTGCTAATATATAAAATAACAACAATTCTTATTGTGAACTCTGCCGACGTACGAGGATATATTCTTTTTGTTTACTGGAACGCTTGGACGCGTGGACCCATTCAGGTCCACCTTACAATGTGAGTTTAGGATCAAAAACCAACGAAATGGAGGTAAAATGCCTATAGGTATATAACCTTTTGGTATTTCTTTATAAATGATGGTTTGGAAGCTTTTTTACGGTATTTTTTTTTTCCTTTCATCGTTATCATTAAATTTGAATTTATAGTTACTTTTCTAATTATTTCTTTAGGTAACCTTTTTCGATAAAGAGGTTACCTAAAACAAAACGTAAAATATAACTGGCATAGTAATACTTGAGATTAAATAACTTGAAGGAGCAATTGGTCAAATATGTTATTTGTATTATTGTAGGGTATTTAGGATTTGATTTCAGTTTGTTAAATTTGTTACCTATTGATTCTACGTTGTATACTGGTTTTGCTACAATTCCTGATATATATATATAATGCTAATATTTTAAAATAGGTCAGATATCCAAACATTTTTTTGCTTATATAACACATAAAAGATGATCGACGAACACAAGCAGATCACTGCAAAAAAAAGGTAAAATGGAAATAAAACCTACTCAAACCCGTCTGACTACCGTAGTATTAAGGATCAATTGCATTATTGTGGAGGAACCTCTGGGAGACAGCGTTTTTTTTTTTTTTATTGCAACCAGTGGCAAACGAGCAAACAGTACACCTGATGGTAAGTGTTGCTGCCGCTCAAGGACCTTTACAAGGCCGCTGCCTACCGCGAAAAAGTGAAGGGAGTGTGAATGCGTGAATTGAGGCTCGGTGATACCAAGGGCACCACCAAAACCCCCCCACATGCAAACACCCGCAGAAAGTTGGGCTTCCGGCTCTCTCGCTCACCGAACGAAGCGCAGTAACAAATTGCTACTACTCAGACGTCGATTTTCTGCGAGAGCACTACTACCCCGGACGGACCGGCCCGCGGCTGTAGACAGATAACTGTCGACAATGTGGTCCTACCACTCCTTATATTATTAAGGATCAATCGCATTATAGTGGAGGAAGCTCTGGGAGACAGCTTGCAGTGAGATGTACATTATATAGACAATGATGATGACGAATCAATATTTATTTATTTATTTATTACTTCATGTATTGAGTACAATGGCGGACTTAATGCCAAAGGCATTCACTACCAGTCAACCATAGGTAGTGCAGAGATAATAATTGGTAGGCACATGTGTCGAGAAAGAAAGTCATATGATTAAAAAAGACAAGGGAATACATAAGAATATACAAGAATACATAATACATACCAAATATACATAGATAAAAAATACATAAATACGATATATATATAAATATATACAAATATATACATACATAGTATATATACATAATTATACGAATATTATATTATATAAGTTGCGATGATTCTGCTAATTCATTTAGGAGATGTAAACGAACTCTTTTCTTGAATGTGTGACGGCTAGTAGACATTCTGATGTCCAGAGGTAGCGAGTTCCAGAGGAGAACCGCCTGGACAAGAAAGAAAGAATGAACACGATCGGTATGGTATATCCATAGATGTAATACGTTTTAACGTAAAATCTAGTCCAGTGCCAAGTTAGTGAATTGTAATAAAACGAGTATATTAATTCTATACTACCCCTACGATTTGTCATACAAATTTAATATTATAACCCGTTACAAGTAATATGGGTAACCAAATATTGAGGAAAATACGTGAAAATTACTTTTCCCCTTCGTTGCTTTCAATTTTCCTCTTTCACGCATCAATGGAAAGCTTTTTATGTAAAACTATTTTTATTTAATCTAAAAATATATTTAGTCCATTAGATTTGGCAGCTTTTTTAATATATAGTTAAGAATTATGCTAGGAATTATTTCAATAGACTATTCATTTTTATAGTAATACTAGCCGACCCAACAGACGTTGTTCTGTTCAAATCGACAGCAGCGACACTCACCGGGGCTAATTGTAAATCTAAACCATTCTCGATACTCTTTGAATACACACAAAAAATTTCATCAATATCTATCCAACCATTTAGGAGGGGTTCAATGACGTACGCAAGAAATTTATATATAAAGATAGTACAGAATGTGATACTCTGATACAGCTAAACTAATAATCACATCTCACATAGGATGTGATTCTTCTATGTTATGAGTATTCAATTACCAATGTAATACTTTTATGTTTTAATCATAATCGCATCGTATCGCAAATTAGTACCAGTGATCAGTGGTCAGCCTAATGGCGATGGGGAGGGAATAAGGAAGATTATGGGCCCGCACGTCGGTACGTCACCAGGGACAGATTGGGCGGGGTATATCCAGACCATAGCCTACCACAAAAACATTTTTGCAAAATAGTCTGTATATAAGATCTGATATGAAATGTTGGGTAAGGGTTTCTATAGGAAGAAAATACAAAGTCTATGCCGATATACGGAATATTACAACGTTATTAATACTGAATATATATAGTAAAACATGTAATTTTATTCTAAAATATAAACTATATTAAAAAAAATTATTATACCTCTTCTACTATTTATCTTCATCTCAGCCTATATATGTTCTACTGTCAGGCTCAGGCCGCCTCCATGATGGGAGGGCAATTGACCAAATATTCCACGCTGGTCAGACGTTTTGAAATAGAGTTTTGATTCAAGTTTTCCTTCTCTTGCATAAATGTTATATACTTATTATATCCCTTAGTCGTTTTTACGATATCCACGGGTAAGATAGTGTGTGAATTGTAATCTTACACCGTCACCTTACAGTTTACCTTTTGAAACTTACTACTACCTTATCTATAAAATAGGAGTAAGTATTATTTATTAATTTTTTTTTATCTTATTGTTAATTTGTCAGATTTAATTTGAGATAAATTATGTAGCGATTGGTAAGTTTTGTATATCCATCAGATTATTGACGATATAGGAGTCCTTGAGGAATCAAGGAGGTATAATGTCACACTTGACAGGTGGTTTGGCGATCGGAGTTGAGATTTTAAATTTCTTAACAGAGTGCTCATATTACGCCTACCCTGGAAACTCCTGACATATTTTCCTCTTAACTCGTCATCACAGTAGGATATATGTATCGAAATTAAGTGCAATTATATAGAAATGAATTAAGAATACAGTCATCATCATCTCAGCTCATATACGTCCCACTGCGGGGATCGAGCCTACTCCACAATAGGAATGAAATTGAGCTACGGTAGGCTGACGGATTCTAAAGAAGAGGCTCCCTTCTCTTGCATAGCTATTTATATATTATATCTTAAATACATTTGCTACGACATATATCGTCGATAGATTCATGGATATATAAAGAGACCGTTAAGAGAAGAATACCGTTAAAAAAAGTTGATCTGTATAAATAATTATTCTAGAAGACAATCATTTCTTACCGTAGGATTAATGCGACCTGACGTTGCCGACTTTCGCCAGGGCGAATACCTGCGCCTCATGCCGGCCTAGCCGTGGCCGCGGGTGACGTGACCGGGGATATTCCGTCACCCGCCGAGAGGCCGACCGCGTGAGGAAAGACCGACATCCTCCCCGAGGAGGGACGTCGGTCGATGGGGGGGTATTCCGTCGGGCCGACCACTGACGTCAAGTCACCCTGCTCTGGTGGTCGGCCCAACGACGAAGGCGACGTGGATCGTGGGTGGGTTGTGGGTGTGCGTGCTTACGCCCCTCTGTCGCTCCGGACGGAGTGGTGCGAGGAGCGCGACGACCGCAGCCCACCCCCCCAAAAAAAAAAAAAAGAAACCGTAGGATTAATGCCAATCGTGAGGACAACCGCAACGCCCCGGCAACACTGGCTTGTTGCCGGGCGTCATACAGGATGGTACTCGAAAGGGTAATCCGCGGATCCCACACGGATGTCAAGGAATCAGTACCAGTGGTTGGTAGTGGCCCGATGGTTATGGAGAGGAAATATGGTAGGTTATGGGCTGCACGCCACTCATCCATCGCCCCGGATAAATTAAGAAGAGTATGTCCAGATCATACTCTACCACAAAAAAAAAGTGATACATGTGTTTGCACACAAGGCATTTTAGTTTTTTGTATTATCATAGTGAATTCTTAGTTATCATATCATAGCAGTTTATAAATTTGCATTGCCAAAATTTATAAATTTTGCCCATTACTTACTACACTTCATAACTTATTTTCACTTTCATAACTTATTATCAAATCAAATCATTTATTCTACATAGGCCCCTTGAGGGCACTTACATATTGTCAAATTTATACATCGTTTGAATACACACTTGAATATACATATTTTGAATATACATATCTACCACCGGATCGGAACGCGGCCACAAGCTGGGAAGATCCGGCTAGAAACTTAGCTTATATTCACTTGTACCATCGTATTTAATTGAAATAAATTTTTGGCATGTCACAAACAGGCATTCATTTCAGTTTGATTTGGTTGGTTTACTTTAGATTAATTAATACGCAAATTAAATTGTTTTCCCCTCTCTGAATCCATGCTTAACTAATCAAGTAGATATAGCTTGATTAAGAAAGAAATACGTATTTATTTATTTATATTTTTATTTTTAATTAGTATCGTGTTTACTGTACCATAAGTTGTGACGGGCACCATATTTTGGCCTCACATATTCGACTCCTTGTTTTTAGTTAGTAGTTCTTATTTGTTTCGTTGGTGTCTATATTGTGTGAGGTTTACAAAATAAAAATTCTTTCATTCTTTCGTTATTGTTCTCCAGTATATAAAAGGGCTTTTACGGGCTAGTCATCCGCAGTGGGATGGAGTAATACAATTTACTACTCCATGTCTTGCCCGTGCGTATCGTAAAAGATGACTAAGGGATATTATAAGCAGATAGTATCTATGCGAGAGAATGGCACCTCGAAATAAAAGCCTATACCAAACCGTCTGACCAGCGTGGTATAGTAGGTCAATCTCTCTCCTACAGAGGAGAAGCCCAACAGTGAGACGTATATGGGCTGTGATGACCCCCAACGAAAAAGAGGGGTGTAATAAGTTTAACGTCGATGTCTGTCTGTCTGTGCGTGTGTGTGTGTATTTGTCTGTGGCATCATAACTCTCAAATGAATGGACCGATTTCGATGCGGTTTTCTTCATTTGAAAACCAGTTTCCTGGCGGTGGTTCTTAGCTATGTTTGGTTAATATCGGTCCAATAGTATAAGAGTATCAATTCCAAAATTATGTAATGGCGTATGATTTTTCGTTAAGTTCTTCTCGCGTGCCAGTATAATCGTCAAATGACAATTGATTGATAATTTCGACTTGATGCTGCTACCAGAATGGTCTCCGGAGAACTCAACTCTTCGAAAATTCACAGCAGATACATCGTATTTTTGGGTTTAATAGTTTATTTTCAATGAGTATGATCTTGTAATACGGTCACGTTGACCTGGTACTACAATCTGGATGGTCTTCAGAGCACTCAACTCCTCGAAAACTTATGGCACATATGGTGTTTGGATTCAATACATTACTTTTAATGAGTAAATTTCTTGCAGGTTATTATCTCTTACTTCGCACTACAAATAATACACCTACTCTAAGTAATACCCACTAAATACGACTTTCCATGTGGTGACGGAGTAAGAATACAGTTCACCACCCCCTCTCTTACCCGTAGGTGTCATAAAGGATGACTAAGGGAATAGCAGTCTGATAATATCGAGGCAAGAGAGGGAAACCTCGAAATGAATGTGTACGTGCGTGCACATTGACAATTCCTGTTGAAAAGAACGTAATACTTTTTTTTATTATTTAAAATTTTCAATTTTACTGATTATATTTTCTGTTACAATATTGTTATGCGTAACCCTTAGTAGTCTCCATGACACTCAAGGGAAAGCAAATGTTAGTGTACTATAATCCTACTACAGCGTCTAGCATTTGTATTATTAACATTTTACAGAGAAAGAATCTATCTACCCTGTGGTATAACAGCCAACTAATAGCTCGACGTTATGCTATTCCACCTAATATCTTGTAATCAATGATAGTGCTTCTAAGTATTTCGAGAGTATAATTTTAGTCAAAATTATATGTATCCTACAGTTCGGCTCATCCAATATAAATATTTCTTTATATGAATTAAATCCATTTAATTTTGAAAAGTATGATAATCATACAGCGAAATAATTTCGTCTGAATAGGAAAGAATTTTGTAGGAAAGAAGGACTACTACACTGGTTCTGGCTTGGTTATTCTAATAGATATCATATGTTGTGAATAAAATCTTTAATGAAGAAAATCTCTTTTGTATAGTTTGAGAGATGCCAGACTACCCAGATCGCAAGACTTTGTTTTAATGACGCTGTTAAGCGTACTTTACGACATACTTGGGAATAGAGGCAGCTATGTATTTTTATGCCGTTACCAAAGAAAAATATGTATTTATTAAACTTGAAACAAAATTTTTATACAATTGTGGTGTGCATTGAAAAATGGGTACTAAAATATTGATTTTAAAACTTAAAGAACACCTGTACATTTTAAGCTTCAAATTTGCATGATATTACAAGGTAAGCTCCTACGCCTATAAATAAATAAGTTTGGACATTTTAATTAAATAATTCGTGCTCATGGACTTCAGATGTTACATCTAACGTCACCAGACAACTTTAATCAAATTCAATCGCTTCGCTATATAATTTTAATACACTTTATTCTTTTTTTCCCTTAAAAAATATAGCTTAGCTTGATAGTAATCAAGTGCAAAAATGGACCGTGAATCCCGGACTAGTATCTACTTAATAATGTATTTTTGTATTGCTGACGATTTTATAAATATTAATTTACACACAATTAATACCAAGACTCGGAACAATCATTTGTGGAACAGACAAAGTGGTTCTTTGTATTTACTGCACGGGGATCGAACACAGGATGACGCAGTAACGATGCATTTTACCGCTCATATCTTTATCGTGGGTGTCATAAAGCGACTTGGAAATATATGCCGATAACATTAGTTCAAGAGAAAATAACGTGAAATTTTATGCAATATCTGGTTTTTTTTTTTGTAGGTGGGCTGCGGTCGGTGCGCCTCCGCACCACTCCGCCCGGGGCGACAGAGGGGCTTAAGCACGCAACTCCCGCAACCCACCCGAAAACCACGTCACCTTCGTCGTTGGGCTGACCACCGGAGCAGGGTTACTTGACATCAGTGGTCGGCCCGACGGAATACCCCCTACTTGGGGTACACTCCCATCGACCGACGTCCCCCCCCTCGAGGAAGACGTCGGTCTTTCCTCACGCGGTCGGCCTCTCGGCGGGTGACGGACTAATCCCCGGTCACGTCACCCGCGGCCTCGGCTAGGGCGGCATGAGGCGCAGGTAGTTGCGCCTACGCCGCCTCAGTCGCCGGCGGCGGATCTCCTCATCGAGGCTGCGCTCCTCGCGCAGGCGATCCGCTGCCTCCTTCCGCGAGATCACTGTCTCGCAGAAGGCTGCGACCGCGTCCCAATTCCCGACGCTGTCGACCATCGCCCTAGCGATAGCCGGCAGCGTCAGGTCTGCACCGATGATTACGACGAGTTCACAGCGCTGCACTGCCCAAGCCGCGCAAGCCTCGAGCGTATGGTGCGCCGTGTCCTCGTCGCAATCGCAGTGGTGGCAGGACGGTGTACTCTCCCTCCTTACGACCTTGTGCAGGTATTTGGCGAAGCACCCATGCCCCGTCAAAACCTGCACCAGTCGGAAGGAGAGCACCCCGTGCCGCCTCTCCAACCACTGCATCAGCACCGGCCGGAAGGCCTCCACGGTTCGCACCCCGAACCGAGGCCTCTCCAGCCGGACTGCCCAACGGGCAATGACGTCTCGGCGGGCGTCGACGCGCCAGGCGGCGAGCTCCCTTAACGATATCACACCGCCCTCCGCTCGCACTCCCGTCACCCGCCGATACTATCCGGCGAGCATTTCCGCCTCCAGGTCCCACGGGGGAGTCCCGGCCAATAGACACGCTGCCTCCGTCGCCACCGTGCGGTATAGGCGTATGGCCCTGATCGCCGTGACCCTCTGTGGTCGCCACAAGAGGGCCCTCAGACGGACGGTCAGGGACCCCGCCCACACTGGTGCGCCGTACAGGGCCATCGACCGGATGACCCCCGCGTACAGCCGTCATGCAATATCTGGTTGACCGAGCTTTGCTCGGTATTTTCTTGTTGTATTTTTGTCGAATTTATTTAGATAAATATTAATTAAAAAAATAAATAATAAAAATAAAAATGAAAAAATATCAAAAATTACAAAAACAGAATAATAATAACACTGAGATTCGATCCCACGCTATTTAAATGCCAAAACAAAACAAAAAGAAAACTGGACAACTTCCCAACTGAGCTATTGTCACTCTTGACAACGATGACGAAATTCGAATTCATATTCAGAGAATGTCAATAACATTTTATGTCATTGTATTGATAAGCTAAAAACACCGACAAAACAACATTTACTATAAATAAAACCTAGCTAGATCGATTTTTTGACCCCGAAACCTCTAGTATGTCAAATTTCATCAAAATTGTTGGAGCCGTTGCCGAGATCCTGAAAATATATATATATACAAGAATTGCTCATTTAAAGATATAAGATTCCATAGAAGTGGCTTTGTTTCCCCTCTGGGGCATTTATGTGGACTACATTATTGAAACTTTTATTACAGGGTATAATAGATAGAATAGAAAGTAGATCTTTTTTTTACTGTAGGCTATGGTCAGCGCACACGACGTCCATTCCGTCCGGGGCGACGAAAGGATAGCGCACGGTCCCATTACCCACCGTAATCCCTCTCCTTCGCACATGGGCTGACCACCAGTACTGAGTTCCTTATCGTCCATGGCCAACCCGGCAGGATATCACTTCGGGTACCCTCTCTTCGCATGTCAGGCCTAGAATAGGACTAAAAAATTATAGGATCCAGATGCCAAAAAGGTAAATTTAATACCGCTACTAGATCTAGTGAGAAGTCTATTGCCAGAGCCAAGGCGGAACATGTTGCCAAAATTAGTAAGCGATTGAAGAGCAATTCTACTAGTTTGATTTCCCACCACTACAAAAACACGATAGCAGTCTATTCTACAGGGTAAAAGAGAAGGCCGATCTTCTGAGTCAATGTTTGCCTGTAAGTTGACTTTGGACGCGGGATCTATCACACCAGCTACCATACCCCAATGTGAAAGCTGTCTTCTTGAAATGCGCATAATGCAATGAGAAGTCAAACGAGAGCTACAGCTCTTAGATGTCCTTAAATCTAGTGCGCTAGATGCTATTTCATATAAAAGAAAGCACACAAAACAACGTGGTTAGCTCGGTATCACGTACTTTTTGAACATTTGCTTATTATTAAGCAGAGTACCTTAGCCTCAGGACGTGCCTGTCGCTTCGTTTCAAAATTGGGTCGGGCCTCTTTCCCATAAAGTAGATTTAGGTACCATTATAAAGGAGCTTACGAACAAATCAATGACGTTTTTCATCATTGGTTGTGTACAAAGGTATGATTTTTTATATTAGTTTATAATCAAGTGTCTGTTTTTTATATTAGTATTTAGTAGTAGCAAGGTTTAATATGTAGGCAGATATAAGTCGTTCTATGTTTTCATAGTTCAGATAAGAAGACTTGTAGATCCCTGTATCAGACAACCAGCCTATGGATGTAAGGCAAGCACAATTTTGGGCAAAAGGATCATCTAGAGAATAACTAGCAGAAAACTCCTAGAAGACATAGCACCAAACCGAATTGCCAACCCGGGTGAAAGATTATGGTATTATCCAAGTCTACTAGCAAATTCTCACAGGCTAACCCGCTTAGTTCCCATTCTTGTGGGGATAAGGGAATAAAATTAAGTCTATGTTACTTGCTGATAATGTAGCTTTTTATAGGGAAAAATATTAAAAATTGGCTGTGTTGTAGGCGTGAAAACGTAACGAACAAATAAACTCGCAAATTTATGTAGGATTATTTCAAAGATAAATTTTATAACATGCTCAGCGACAAATATGTATTCATTCCTAATCTATATTTCTACTAAAATAATAAGAACATAGCTAATTAATCAAATTGTATTATTATCAACATAACGTTAACAGTTAAATCATTCTGCTGACATATTTATTTTTAGAACAATGGCTTATAAATGATACGCCTGACAAAATGAAGGGGATTCAAGTGCCCTTACCGCCAGTAACCACCCTCATGTTATACTAAAATGTAAAATCTCACGTAACATTTTAACACCCGCATATTTACATTATGTGACCAAAAGATAAAAAATTCCAACAATGATTTGTATAATATATGAATATACTCAACAGAGATAAAAATATTACGTTGTTAGCTCTCATATTTTATAGAAAGAATAGCTGTATCTAGTAGATTTATCATTATGATCCAATATGATAATTTATTAGATTATTCCCGTGTGGGGATGGATTAAGAATACAATTCAACATCTTTTCTCTTGCCCATGGGTGTCGCAAAAAAACGACTAAGGGATATGATATGCATATGACATTTATGCGAGAGATGGAAAATTTGACATAAAACCCTATACCAATACGTCTGACGAGCGCGGCATAGTAGGTTAATTTTCCTCCCATTGTTGAGGAGGCCTGGAAGGGTCCAGGCCTCCTCAACTGTGGGACTTATGTGGGCTGAGATGAAAATGGAGATGACTGCTCCTATTACTCCTCCAATTACTTAAGGTCGTGGTAATATGTACTCTTCTTCCTATATATTGCAAACATTTTAGCAATAGTTTTATGACTGGCATCAAACGGAGTTGGATTAGGTCGACACCTTTACTCAGCTTTTACGACATCCAACGGTAATGTAACGGTTTATTCGTAGCCACCATCAAATACTTTTTTATTGAAAATTAAAATAAATTTGCTATTAAATATTTGCTATTACAATAAGGTTCACCTAGCAATATGTTAATGATTTCTATTTTTATTGCCTGATATGCTAACATATAAAAAGCCTTTTTTTCCCCAATTTGATTTATAGATATTCAGAACTAGCTGACCTGACAGACGTTGTCATATCTTAACTACGAATACGAATTGGTATAATTATTTATTAATTCCAATAGCAACAATTTGGTGTCAAATATAATAAATAGTTTAAGTTTAGCAAATATAATAAATTACGCGTTATAATTAAATGCAGCTCGATAAGGATTAAAAGCAACATTTCCATTCTACTGATTACGATTCCATAGATTCCCTTTAACTTTATTCTGCGTTTGACGTGCTCTTGTGTCTTTAACGTGCAGCATTGCGAGTTCTTCGACTTATGTTTATACGTTTGATTGCTGGTATTTTTAAAAACAATCGACTAAAATTAAAAAAAAAAATCTATTATATTCTTTTTTGTATCAAATCGACGAAAACAGTCTATTAAAACCTACCAAAATCTCTATATTAATGTGAACTTTAAATATTAGCGTGATGACTAAACACAACTTAATAACTTACTGTATTTAAATAATTGAAATGAAATTACACAAAATGATAAATAAACTATGCATATATCAACAGCGCGCGCATTTTGTCAATAACTGACATTTATTTCAAACGACTGGCCGTAATGTCAAACAACTGATAATCATGTAGAATTAATATTTTTGTAAGGTTTTGTTAAAGTTCCTAAATTCTGCTCTTTCTTATTTTTTTTCTTTCATACGAACCTTTTCCGGACAATAATAAATACAAAGAAAAAAGATTTAGGGAAAATATTCCATCCGGTCACGCGTGATGCGATGTCCAAGGACAATAAAGATTTGTTTTTATATTGATAACGGTGAGGTTTACATAAAAAAAAATTGACATTGTAAGTATTCGACTGTCGATCGGGAAATTTCAGTCACTTCCAAGGTTTGAATTTTCTAAAAATTAAACCCTAATTAGATATTAGTAAAATTTATCATACGAAAATTACCTATGACAGTCCTACAGTATCAACAACTTCTTGGTACTATGTTCCTTTTTCCCCAAAAATACCTAAATCTATAGCCATCCTAGTTAAATATAAAAAAAAACTTTAATAATAATAAATATATTTTAATTCTAATTCAATAAGAAGAAAGGAAAATGTATTACAAAATAATGACCAGGAATATTAAAACGTAAACGCTGATATAATTTATTCAGGAATCCTTTCAAAAACTTTTGCATACTTTATGTAATGAGGCAAAGTTAAGCGTGCTATCATTTCTTTGAACTAAACTCATATACCTAGACTTACAAAGTTGCAGGTGGGCCCTTGCTACACGAACTTGTAATTTATGTGAAAATGACACTTATTGACGAAATTTATATTAGTTTAATTAAAAAGTATAAACTATATTTTAGATATTTTCTATACCTAGTTTTGATATCAGCTAGAGTAGAGCTCGGGCCTCCTTCCCAGGGCCGGATTAACTCTATCGGGGCGTCCTGATAGCCTAGGGGTCTAGGCAATGTGATTCTCGGGTCTATTGTCCAAGGTCTATGAGTAGCAGAATCACTCAGGTGTACTGTTTTATTTTTTGCCACCAACTGCAAAAAAAAAACTTGAATAATTTTGAGAAAGTAGGTATATAAATTTTCAAAAAAAAATCGTTCGATGAAATGTTTTTTCTTGGTGCATGCTTGGGAGCCCCTAGTCAGTGCGGGGCCCCTAGACAGTTGCCTTATCCGCCATATGGATAATCCGGCCCTGCTCCTTGCCAATGGAAGGGAAATTGACCAACTATATCAAGCTCATCAGACACGTTAGAATTTATATCGAGCTTTTTCCCCTTGCGTCGATGATACTTGCATTTATCAGTTAGTTGTCTTTTATGACACTAATAAAAGGATATTAATTATAGTAATAAAGTAACTAAATTTTTCGAAATGTCCAAAAAGATTAGTGGAAATTACATAAATAATTTTTAGACTTTCTCACTCAACTCAGTTGATACCAATACCAACATTGAAAATAAACGAAAACATGTTTCTAATTTATTATTTTAATCTTGTTTGAGATTAATTTAAAATCTATTCAACAAAAATTGGTCACGACACGTTCGTAATAAATCTCACATACAAAAACTTCAGTTATATAAATACCAGCTTACATAGTCTTTGATACTCGAACCACGTTGGAATTAAATGTGGTTCTCTTAATCAACGACGCCATAAATTCACACAAATATTTTCATTTAAAATTTGGGAGGCTTTATTGTCAGCCATGTGGAAAAAGTATGCGCTTTTAATGGAAGACATTCCTTAGGATACGTGTCACGTGCTCTAGTGACACGTCAACGTCGTCAGAGTAAAATATTATAAATATCTTACGAATATCTTCATCAATTTTGGCACCTTCATTAGAAAATAATAGTTTCGATTTAAATATCGCATAGGCATCTGTGCATACAAATCCCGGTCACATTACATAAAACTTCAATATATAATTAATTATAATGAACACTAAAATAAGATATTATGAGGCCTTAAATTTTAATTAAAGAAATTATACAATGTAAAAACAACGATTCTCCAAAAAAATAAAAATATCCTTATACGGAGTAATTATACGATTGAGCACTCTTTTCCTCTCACACAAATGTTATAAAAGACGACTATGGAGAGTAAGTAAATAGTTACTGCAAGGGGAAGACAACTTAAAACGTTTTACGAAGTCGTCTATAGTACGAATACTTTTCTAGCAGGTCGTGGATTTGATATATACTCATAAGCTGTCCATTACAACGGGCTGGCTACGGAGGTCAAGGACTCGGTACCAGTTGTCTACCCAATGGTGAAGGGTAGGGAATACGATGGATTATCGGGCTGCGCGCTGCCTTTTCGTCTTGCGGTACAGAACGGAGGGCGTACGTACAGATCACAGTTCACCCCAAAAAAGATGTCCGTTATAAATTTCACTCTAAGTCGTTAAGTCGATAAGTCAAGTCGTTAAAACATAAAAAAAAGTAAGAAAGCCCTCTCTCGTTGATTTACACCATCTTTTCTAAAAGGATACTTATTTCATCATCATCATTTCAACTCGTACACGTCCCACTGTTGGGCTCGAGCTTCCTCCACAATAAAAGGGAAATTGACCTTACTATACCATGCTGATCAGACAAGTTGGCATAGAGTTTTATTTCAAGTTTTCCTTCTCTTGCATAGGTGTTATATGTCTAATATATCCCTTAGTCGTCTTTTACGACATCCACGGGCAAGATAGGGAGTGGTGATTTGTATTCCTACTCCGTTACCACACATTTAAAATATATATTTTACACAAATTGTAACTAGAATAATTTTTTTAATACATAATTAATAATTTCATTTTAAAGGTAATAAACATAGAAGGTATTCAAATTCAAAATGGTGGTTTCTTCGTGTGTAGGACATGATGAGAGCGGGCAAACAGGACTTCTTTGTAACTTTTGAGAATGGCAAGGAATGCTTTTAGTGTGATTATGTCGTTGTCGTTGAATCTTTTGCTTTTTGCACGTCGGGAGTATTATTAGAAGTCACTCGTGAAGCAAGGGAGAAATTGCACAGTAATGAGTACATAACTATGGAGTAACATGTACATAGGTAGTATCTACTCGCGTAATGAGGCCATTGTTTGGTATGCAAAAGGATCATAGCTGACGTTTCTATACTAATTAAGTTTTATGGAGTCTGCTTTCACTATAATTCTTAAATAATGTTTTGAACTTGTATGCAGAGTTTCTCAGTTCGAATCTATGCTTTAATCAAGAATTTGAGTCTTAGTGTTTGATAGCAATGAGTCTCAACTACGCGTTGGGTGCGCACGAATCGTGACGAAGTCCCTCCCTTTGGAGCTTGGCCCTTATATTCGCTGCTTTATATTTTTAAATATTGTATTTGAATATTATATTTAAAAATGTATTTAGTAGGTATAAATTTAAATAAACTACCTACTCAATAATTTCTTGACTACTAACTAACAGAAACAAATGTATAAAATGTCACAGTAATCATTTATTTGTTCATAAATTCCTTATAATAATGCGTAGGCAAGATTGTCAAACGTCTATTTGCTTTAATATAAACAGTAGGCGCTCGTTCCTAACATAATAATGGTGGCTTACATTAGAATGTAACAACAGATGGTTTCCATTTTACGATTACCAACTGTTATTTATGTAGGACTATATGTATAACTAATTATATATTATCAGGAAGGCAGTATGTTACCGACACGTGGATATATATATTGCTTTAAGGTAATTTTTGAAGTTATATATAGGGGTCGGTTGTTGAACAGTGAACCAACCAGATACACTGAACCACCGCCATATTTAGAAAACTGAGAAGTTGCCAATTTAACCGATCATGTTAAAACATGCTTCGTAGGCACCTTTCTCCTCTCCCGCTGTGAGCCGGCGGCCGCGGCAAGAGCCTGGCGTGTTACAGCGATTTGTTTGTTTTCTGCTAAAAATACATAGTATTCTCACGTGTCTCAATTTTTGTAGCTTTTGGGATTTTATGAGCTTATTGCGTTGTGCAAAATCTGTGTATAACCTTTTTTTTTATTGTTATAAGTTCAATAGTATGTGTATTGAACAGTGAACCAGGTCCGCATAGTACACAGTGAACCGATTCCCTGTGTACCTTACGATATGGTTCACTGTTCTTTGATAGTGAAATACTGCAAATCAATAATATTTTTGTTTTTTTAGGATGCCATGACCAAAAAATAAGGAAAGAAAAATAGAATAACACAAGAAAGACGATATGATGTCACCTTTGCAAATGGTAGAAAAAAATGGTAGTGACTCTATTAGGACGGCGGCAAAAACCTGCAAAATACAGTGTTAATAATTTATAATTGAAGTCATAATTAATATCTTTTTCTTCGCAGTTCTTTTAAAATGGCTTAATTTGAATTGTAGAATAATTACATTTATTGTTTTGTTTTCAGAAGAAAAGAAAGTATTGTTTTCAAAACAAATTTTAACGCCATACATATGTATGTCCTAATAAAAAATGGTTGATTAAGAGATTGAGTATAGTATCATTTACAAAATTTAAGCATATTTTTACTAGTAATAAAATTATGGTTCACTGTTGAAATACGCGTGGTTCAGTGTAAACTACCCATGGTACACAGTGAGCCAAATTTCAAATGTTTTAATAAACTTCTTTTATTGTCTTTTTTGTTTCTCTGAACTTTTAAAACCTGATTTTAATGAACCATATCAAATTACCTAAGAGATGGCACATAAACGAGATTGTTATCTTTGTTTTCTATACCATTCTGGTCAGACATGTTAGTATTTTTTTTTTTTTTTTTTTTGTGTGGGCTGCGGTCGGCGCGCCTACGCACCACTCCGTCCGGGGCGACAGAGGGGCTCAAGCCCGCAACTCCCGCAACCCACCCGAACACCACGTCGCCCTCGTCGCTGGGCCGACCACTGGAGCAGGGTTACTTGTCATCAGTGGTCAGCCCGACGAAATACCCTCCACCCGGGGTACCCTCCCATCGACCGACGTCCCCCCCTCGGGGAGGACGTCGGTCTTTCCTCACGCGGTCGGCCTCTCGGCGGGTGACGGACTAATCCCCGGTCACGTCACCCGCGGCCTCGGCTAGGGCGGCATTGCACGCAGGTACTCCCGCCTGCGTCGCCCCAGTCGCCGACGGCGGGTCGCATCATCGAGGCTGTGCTCCTCGCGCTCGCGGCCCGCCGCCTCCTTCTGCGAGATAACTGCCTCGCAGAAGGCTGCGACCGCGTCCCAATTCCTGATGCTGCCGAGCATCTCCCTAGCGATGGTCGGCAGCGTCAGGTCTGCACCGATGATTGCGACGAGTTCACGACGCGGCTCTGCCCAAGCGGCACAGACCTCGAGCGTGTGCTGCGCCGTGTCCTCGTCGCAATCGCAGTGGTGGCAGGACGGAGTTCTCTCCCTCCTAGCGACCCTGTACAGGTACTTGCCGAAGCATCCATGCCCCGTCAAGACCTGCACGAGTCGGAAGGAGAGCACCCCGTGCCGCCTTTCTAACCACTGCATCAGCACCGGCCGGAAGGCCTCCACGGTCCAAACACCGTATCGAGGCCTCTCCAGCCGGTCTGCCCAACGGGCGATGACGTCCCGGCGGGCGTCGACGCGCCAGGCGGTGAGCTCCTTCAAGGAAACAACACCACCCCCCCCGCGCACCCCCGACACCCGCCGATACAAGTCGGCGAGCATTTCCGCCTCCAGGTCCCACGGGGGAGTCCCGGCCAATAGGCACGCCGCCTCCGTCGCCACCGTGCGGTACCCGCGGATGATCCTGACCGCCATGACCTTCTGTGGACGCCACAGAAGGGCCCTAAGTCGGGCGGTCATGGATCCCGCCCACACCGGTGCGCCGTACAGGGCCATCGACCGGATGACCCCCGCGTACAGCTGTCGACATGCCGCGCTCGGTCCGCCCACATTCGGCATCAGCCATTGTAGGGCGGACGCCACGCCGACGAGCCGCGGGACGAGCCTGCGGAAATGCTCCCGAAACCACCATCGCCCGTCGAGCACCAGGCCCAAGTACTTCATATGGGCCTGGATGCTGATCCCAACCGAATTGACGGTGATCGAGACGCCGATGGGAGGGTCCATACGGGGCCCATGGAACAAGAGGGCCTCCGTCTTGTCCAGGGCCACCCTCAACCCCAGCGCCTCGATCCGCCTGACGATCTCTTCGGTGCCTGAGGTCGCCAGGCTTACCGCCTCTTGTAGCGTCCCACCGCGGGCTGTGACGAGCGTGTCGTCGGCGTAACAAATCACGCCCAGCCCGCGTGGGAGGCTCCCCCGCAACGCCCAGTCGTAGCCGATGTTCCACAGGGTGGGTCCGAGGACCGACCCCTGTGGAACACCGCACGTCATGGGCGTTCGCACAACGTCCCCTACTCGGTTGGCGTAGAGGACGCTGCGCTCCTCTAAATAGTCTGCCACCAGCCGCCTCAGGTAAGCTGGCACTCCGTGGTAACGGAGCGCCTCCCTGACGCAGCTGAATGGCAGACTATTGAATGCGTTGGCGATGTCTAGGGACACCACCAACAGCACTCCCCCGCCGGTGACGGCCTCAGTCGCCACGGCCCTTAGGCGCAACAGGGCCTCGATCGTCGAACGACCTCTCCTAAACCCAAACTGGGCGTCCGACAGATCGGGCCCCGTGCCGACAAGGTGCCGCTCGATGCGGGCAGCTACTATCCTCTCCAGTAGCTTGCCCATATCATCGAGCAGCACGATAGGCCTGTAGGCCGATGGCGACTCCGGAGGCCGTCCCGGCTTCGGCAGGAGAACCAGCCTCCCCTCCTTCCAACACCCAGGGAACCGCCCGGACGCTAAACACGCGTCGAACAGCTCCCTGAGGCGGGGACCCAGATGGTCGAGGACCAGGGCCAACACACGGTTTGGAATACCGTCGGGCCCGGGGGCGGTGGATTTACCGCGCATGCGCGCCACCGACGCCCTCATCTCCGGTTCCGTGATGAGCGGAACACTGCCACCATCGCCCTCCCGATCATTGTCTGGCGGCGCCATGACCGGGGGCGTGTGTTCCGCCCGTCGTGGGAACAGGTCCTCGACGACCCGGGTAAGGAGGCTGGGTTGGAGAGTCTCGGTGAGGGGCGGGCCCCGTGCGCGGAGCTTACTCTGCGCCGCACCATAGGGGCGACCCCAGGGGTCACGGTCGAGACTCTCCAGCATCTCCCGCCGACTGGCGTCCTTGGCGGAACGGACGGCCAGCCTGAAGGCCGACCGCGCATTGCGGTAGCCCTCGTAAAGCTGGCCCTCCAGTTCCGCGCTGCGATTGCGCCGCCGGCTGCGGGTGTAGGCCCTCCGGGCGCGAATACACGCGGCCCGGAGATCTGCCAGCTCCCGGGACCACCAGTGGACAGCCCTCCTCGGGGGCAGACGCCGTACCCGGGGCATGGCCGCATCGCAGATCTGCGTCAACGCATTGCGGATGCGGCCAGCCTCGGCGTCCACCCCGTCCAACTGGTTGGCAGAGGACAGCCACGAGTGAACGATGGCTGCCTCCGCCAGCAGGTCCTGGTCTAGGCGACCCACAGCCCATCGCGGGAACGCAGTACGCCCTACCGCCCCCCTGTGACCCCTGCCGGGCGCCGGGATTGTCAGGGAGACCTCCATCCGGATATACCGGTGGTCCGACAAGGTCTCAACCTCCTCCTCGACGCACCAGCTCCCCACGCGTGCAGCGACCTCAGGGCTAGCGAACGAAAGGTCCACTATCGACCTGCCCTGAGGTCGCACGCACGTATGCACCGAGCCTCTGTTCAGCAAACAGAGGCCCAGTGCCGCCGCCCAATCCTCGACCGCCCGTCCTCGGTCGTCCGTACGGGAGGACCCCCACGCCACGGACTTGGCGTTGAAGTCCCCCAATACGATCACCTGGCGCGGTGCCAATCGCCGTAACGAGGCTCCCAAGATGGTAAGGGAGACCCCGAAATCAGCCGCTCTCCAGGCAGGGGAGAGATATACTCCGAGGAGCGTAATCTCTCCCCAGTCCGCCGCGACGTATCCGACGCCCCTGTCCCTAAGGATCAGAGGCGACGAAGGCCACGACGTGGAGGCGATGATTGCCACGGTACCGTCGGTGCTGCCCAGCCAATTTGGCCGGTCGGGCACCGCGTACGGCTCCGCGGCTATGGCTACTCCTATCAACCACTCCGCCATGGCTTGCAGGAAAACGTCCTGCGCACCGGCGGAGTGGTTGAGATTGGCTTGGAGGAGACGGATGGATACGGGGTCCATTAACGGTCCGTATCCATCGTCACCTCCTCCGCGCTAACGGGCGATCGGGTCGCGCTCGGAGCGGGGGTTGGCCCGGTCGATGGGCCGCCCCGCCCCTTTGGGGCCGATGCCGGGGGTCTGCAGTCCCCAGAGCCCATGCGATGTTTGGCAGGCCTATTGCCTGCCGCACACGCGGGGCAGTGGGGCACCGCAGAGCACGATGCCGCCTGGTGTCCGGTCAGACCGCAACGGAAACATAGCCCGCTGCAGTCAAAGCAGTTTTTGCATGTCGGTCGGGTATGCCCGACCGCCATGCATTTATAACACCTCGCGGGCCGGGGCTCTAGCACGGTTACCCGCGCCGAGCTCCAGACCACGAGGAGTCTGCCTGAGTCGGCCAATTGCTTGACCGACTCCACCGGACACTGCACCCAGGCAGCACCGACGCCGCCTGGACCAGGGCGGATGGTGCCAATCCGGACGGTGTCTGAGGCACATCCGGTACGCGCCATAATGGCCTCTCGGACGTCCTCCACCGTCACGGAATCGTCCAAGCCCGTCAGGCGCATCTCTGCGCACTTGACAGGCCTGGCGATTCGGACACCATCCTCTGGCCCGAACAGCCCCCGCAGCTTCGAAGCCACACTATCGGCCGTCTTCGCGCCCTCGGCCCCAGGGAACTCGAGAATTCGAGCCCCTGTCCGGGCCTTGCGGGTCCTAGCCTCGACGCCTCCGATGTCGGAGACGTCCAGCTCTCGCCGGGCGCGTTTTAGGACGGCCTCATAGTTGAGGCCCCTCTCAGCCGCCTCAGGCAGCACGGTGATGACCACCGCGGCCGTCTTTGGCGACTTGAGGCCCCTGCGCGACCTTTTCCCCTTTCTGCCGTCTCCCGCCTGGGGAGCGGCGGCCACGGCGGCACCCTTGGCCGCCGCTCTCCGCTTCTGGCCGCGTGCCTTCCTGCTCCGCTCAGCCACCTGCCAGCCCTGTTCGAGCCTGGCAGCAGCGCTGAGCGCAGCAGGAGCGGTCGCGGGTGCACTGGCCGGCGCCTGCGGTGCAGCCGCTGGCGCCGGCCGCGGCCCGGCCTTGGCGGGAGCCGGCACCTTGCCGGCCTTCTTGGCCCCCTTGGGCCCAGCGGCGGCCGCAGCGTAGCTCACCACGCGGCCACCCTGACAGGGCAGCGGGGTGGGGGCCAACGCTTGCGGCCGCCTCGCTCTATCCGTGGCGAGCGGCGGCCGGAGGGGTGGCTCGGGCGGAAGGCGATCCACCAAGGCCTTGATGCGCGCATCCAGCATAAGCTCAAGCTTAGCAAAGATGACGCGCATCGACCCCTCCGGCACGCTGTGCACCACGGGCAGCGGCTCTGCCTCCTTTCGGGGCCCGCCGCGCTTCTTGGCGGCGCCAACGGCCGGCGCGGTGGTCGTAACCGGCGCGGCAGGCACCACAGGCGCAGGCGGCGCCACGGGCGCAGTCGACGGGCCCGCCCTCTCCGGCGCAGCCCGTTTCGGCGGCGAGGCCGGCGTCGGCGGTGCGGCTGGCACTAAAAGTGCGACTTGAGACCGCAGGTCAGCCACGTCCTTGGCCAACCCGCGCTTCTCCTTCCGCACCGCCGACAGCTCCGACTCGAGCTTCCGGTTGCGCTCCCGCAGGCCGGAAACCTCCTTACTGAGGCGGGCATTCGCGGCCTGGAGGGCCGCAACCTCCCCGCTCTGGCAGGCCGGACCTGGGGTCCCCGGCCTCGCCGCCACCGCCGATCCCCTACCCCTGCGCCCACGGCGCATGGTCGAGACCTTGGGAGGAGGCACGATGAAACTCCCCTCCGAGTCGGAGCTTGAGCCACCACCCTTTTGCAGGGGGCGCTTCCGGACGCTCGGGGGGAGGGCCTCCTCCCTCTCCTTCACAATTGGGGCTGCCGTTAGAGCCTCCTCGGCAGCCCCCCTACCCGTCTCCTTCTCCTTCCTACCTCCTAACTCCTTCTCCTTCCTCTGGGATGACGGCCTACCTATACCCTCCTCAATTGACGGCCTGCCTTCCCTACTCCTACCACCTTTGGACGGACCCGCGCATCCACCGCCCTTGTCCCTCCTCTGGACGACCTGCAGCTGATGGCTGATGTTTTCGTCGGCGGACGGCTCTGTGGTATTGCCGCCCTCGTCCGCCGACATCTCAGAGACAGACGGCCCTGCGGCACTGCCGCCCTCGTCTGTCGACAGCGCGTACGCCACATCGCTCCCGGAGCTGTCCGATAGCCCCGTCGAGCAGCTTCTCCGGCGCATAGCTTTCGGCGGCCCTGCAGCACCACCGCCTTCGTCCTGCGACGGCTCTGCGGCGGTGCCGCCCTCGTCGCTCGACAGCCCCGTCGAGCTGTCGCTTCCTCCGCGCCTTTTTGGGGACGGCTCTGCGGCTTTCCCGCCCTCGTCCCGCAACGGTCCTGCGGCTGATCCGCCCTCGTCGCTCTCCTCTCCGCCTGACAGCCGGGCAGTACCGGCGTCCACTTTCTGCGACGGCTCTGCGGTGGCTGCGGTCACACCGCCCTCGTCGCTCGCGGCCACGGCGGCAGCTAGTTGCGCCTGCCGCGCCGCCTCCTTTTTTGCTGCCTCCTTTCGCGCACGCACCCTATTGGAGTGTACGGTGGTGGCGATCAGCTTCCTCCTCTTTCTCTTCTTCCTCGTCTTTGGAGCCTCCGGATGTTTTGCCAGGCTCTCGGCAACTACAGCAGCGATTGTCTCCCTCCCATACGATTGGAGACTGACCGTGCCGGTGTTTGTGCGCATCTCGCGCTCAGACACCGGCACAGTGAGTGATTCCCCGGCGTGGCCGGGACCCTCTGGAGTAGCTACGCTCGTTTTAATCTCTGCCATTTTTGGAACATTTTTAAGTCTTGCCGTGACTACCACTCTAACAGCTGGACGCTTGCGCGCTTTTTAACCCACCAACCATTCATCCCCTCGCCGAGTGGCCAAACTTAGGATTAGGGGTAATTTTTTATAGGGGTTTTCTTCCCCACGGTCCGAAGACCCCCGGCCCTGAGCTTCAGCCGCAGTCACACTCAGGGTTACGGTTTGGGTCTTCCGGGTCTGGCCGCTCGCGAGCAACCGACCCGTCACGCCCCCGGGCCGTGACGCCACCGTCTCTGGCGACGGAGTGCCATGAGGCACATCCGCCCCATTGGCCCCAGGTCAGATCCGCCGTGCGCTCTGCCATCAGAGCCGCACGCGGAGACCCCCTCCTGCCGGAATCTTGGCCGTCCAAATGGACGCGTGACGTCCAAATGGACGTTTCCAGGGAGCACCACGTGGAGGTGCTCCGGCCCCGCCCCCCCAGACATGTTAGTATAGGGTTTAATTTCGAGTTTTCCTTCTCTAGCAAAGATGTTATGTACATATTATATCCCATAGTCGTCTTTTACGTCATTCACGGGCAAGATAGGGAGTGGTGAATTCTATTCTTACTCCTTCACCACACGGAAATGCATAAAATACCTTTTATCTATTATTAGTATCGTTTTTCCTATAAATGTAGAACGAACGAAGGATAAATTTTTAGAAAGATATCTTGTTACGTTAAAGAAATATAGCTTTTTACATAACTCGTACACACACACTTTTTTTTACTTGTGTTAGAGCCACTTGCAGCTGTGAATAAACATTTCTAGGATAGAGTCAAGTGCCGCGATTATGGCATTAACCGTTTTTATCAGGACGTTATATTTTACTCCGGGTTGATGGTGATTAACTGTAATGTAATGTATTAAGGGAAAGTTATCTCTTCTATTAGTTAAATGTCTCAGTTCATATACAGTCCACTGTCTTCAGGGTCCGAGGCTGCTCCATAATAGGAAGGAAATTGACCTTCTATATCACGCTGGTCAGACGGGTTGGCATAGGGTTTTATTTCGAATTTTGCTCCTGTTCCACAGATGTTACACGCATATTATATGCCTTTGTCGTCTTTTATGGCATTCACGGACAAGAAAGAGTTCTGAATTACATTCTTACCCCGTTACCACACCGTAACTGTTTGTTATTCCGGATCTAGTTCATAACTTCTCCCTTTCTCATGGATATCGTAAACCATATATAATGAATCAAGGAAAGAAAACTCAAAAAAAAGATATCTAAAATAATATAACCAGTTATTTCAGTTTTTTGTGGATGATTCATATTCAATAGTGGGCAGTATATAGGCGGCAGAACATTAGGTTTTTATGTTTTTAGTTATTGAAACTTTTTAGCTTATGTAGATATTGAGGTATAATACCTAATTCGCGATGTAAATGCGAGGGCAAAACAGAATAATAATGATGACTAGCTTTCGAATGTTCTCGAATTTGTTGATTGACTTGTACATTTTTTATATTACTAGGTAACAATGAAAGGGGTGGTATATCATATCTCAAATGTTTATCAGAGGTTTACGGATTTTTTCAAAAAATTCTTCTCATGACCATGACCATGAAAACTGTTCGAGCCCTGAGAGATTTAAAATCAAGTATAAAGTGATAAAATGTATATAAACAGTTTTATTTCATGTATTTTATTGTTAACTCTATAAAAAACCCATTTTACTTAAAAAGAAATATCCTTGAATGAACTTTGTTTTTTGGCAAGCCATTATTACTTATTATTTTATTTATCCAACAGTTGCCCTATTGACATCAACTGTTGGATTTAGGCTTCCTACGAGAGGTGGAAAAGTTCATAATCGCCAAATTTGGTACCATGATTAGTAATTTAAGTCGAGGTTATGAATTTTCCATGAGAACGCTGTTGCTTATTCTCTTAATACTGCGGGCAGTTTTCACGATATTCATAGCAAAGTATGGGACAGTCATAGCGGACCTATTTTTAATCCGTGACCACTTAGGAAGTAAATCTTCAATCAGTCGGTTATTACGACTAATACAGATAAATAAGGGTTGAAGACACAACGTATATTTAAGTCGTTTATATGAAAAGCGCTAAGATTTGGGCAATAACGAAGATTAAATCTAAGATACGAGTTTCAAGTGAGAATAAGCTTTATGCAATTTGTGCAAGTTGTAGTTACAATATAGTTTAGGTGGCGCCAAAGATATGCATCTAACATGACGGATAGTGACCGCCGACCCTTGCTCCGCTCACGCTGTGACGTCATTGTAGCTTAAGCTTGCTGAATTAAGATATCGATAGCTTATTTACTTTTAAGGATTTTTAAATTACAAAGCTGTAAATTACTGGACTTATTAAAATTTGTACAAAATATCCTATAACAAGAACTCGTAATCGACATGATTGGATGGCTTGGCAATCGCCGTTAAGTTTTCTACTCGAGACATGATGCTCTTTTTAAATAAAACTACTTTACGGATTTTATCGCGTTTGAATTTGATTTTTGATTGCCCGACGTTTCGAACACTTTGCAGCGTTCATGGTCACGGGCGGACTAAGATGTCTCACGTCCAACTAGTCATCGTTATCGCAGAAAAATTTATAATTATCTACCCGATACAGAAAACAGTTATTAAATATTGACTCACATTTGATACGAATTTATTGCCAGTGTAAGAAGAAAATACGAAAAAATTAAATTGTTTATGGTTAGTAATTATTTAACATTAAAATTAATAGTAATTATATTTAAAAACCTAACAATCTAGTATACTACCACCGGATCGGAACACGGCCACACTGAGAAAGATCCAGCAAGAAAACTCAAGTGACATACTGCTAAATTGATATTAATTTTGAAGGCGGCTTACTTTATGTTCCTAAGAGACTTTAATTTATAAAAATTATCTTTAGCTATTATTATTGTGGGTCAAATCTATACAATATGAGCTCACAGTCTTGCAGTCTTGTGGTGGTCTTTTTGGATTTATTTTTAATAATGTTAACAACAGGATCCCAGCTTGATGGTAACACCCAGCCTTCCTCTCTATTGAAATTTTTGTGGTTTTTAATTTCAATAGCCTCGCGTACCATTCTAGGCAGGTATCGGTGTTTTTTTGCGAGGATTTGTGGTTTATCAAACTTGATGTTATAGCGGGCGCGGCCTGACTATGTTCACAGACTGCAGACTTAGTGTGACGACGGTGCTTCACATCGGTTATCTTTTTTCTACAAGATGCAGGAGTATATAAACTTGACTGTGACTGTGGTCTCTCTTATATTGGGCAAACAAAGAGATCCATAAGAACTCGGATCAAATCAGTTCATGGTCACGGGCGGACTAAGATGTCTCACGTCCAACAAGTCATCGTTATTGCAGAAAATTTTATAATTATCTACCCGATACAGAAAATAGTTATTAAATATTGACCCACATTTGATACAAATTTATTGCCAGTGTAAGAAGAAAGTGATTCTATATGAAAAAAATAAATTGTTTATGGTTAGTAATTATTTAACATTAAAATTAATAGTAATTATATTTAAAAACCTAACAATCTAGTATACTACCACCGGATCGGAACACGGCCACAATGAGAAAGATCCGGCAAGAAAACCCAGGTGACATAATGCTAAATTGATATTAATTTTGATGGCGGCTTACTTTATGTTACTAAGAGACTTTAATTTATAAAAATTATCTTTAGCTATTATTATTGTGGGGCAAATCTATACAATATGAGCTCACACTGTCTTGCAGTCTTGTGGTGGTCTTTATGGATTTATTTTTATTAATGTTAACAACAGGATCCCAGTATATCCCTGATAATATAGTTTTCCATTGGTGATGGAATTTTTGAAATCAGTTCGGTGGCTTAAGTGTGAAAGCATAACAAACACATTTACTTTCGCATTTATAATATTATATTATTTATAATGTGAGATGTGAGTCAAAATCATCATTCATCATTCATCTCAGGTTATCTAAATCCCACTGTTGGGATCAGCCCTCCTCAAAATGGGAGGGGAATCGAATATTTGTATTCTTATCACCATAGTAAGTAAGAATACAATTTTCCACCCCATATCTTGCCCGTGGGTATCGTTAAAGCCGACAAAGTGATATTATATGCAGATAACATCTATTAAAAAGAGGGAAAACTCGAAACTCTATACGAAACTGTTTGAGAAGCGTGATGTATCAGGTTGATTTCTGTCATAGCATGAGGAGGCTTAAGCCATCCTGTAGAACATATGTGAGCTGAGATGGTGATTATTTGAATATTATAAAACATTTAAAATGTATCGTGTCAGCCTATCAACCTTCATTGCCGAGTATAGGTCTTCCTAAATACCATATCCACCACCTATAACAGTTGGCTCAGTAACTGTAGTTAATATTGTATGTTTCCGAGGAAAATTATTTTAATTAATCTCCTGGTTAATCCTAAAATGGTTTTTAACACTACCATGTGGAAATAATGGAGTAGTAACACATTGTATTTGCCGTATGATGACTGAGTAAGAATATAAATTATCAGCTATTCTCTTGACCCGGGCTGTCGTAAGATGACTTAGGGATGTGATATTCAAATAACGTATAGATATTTCATGGGAACGAGAAGGAAAACTTGATATAAAACATCATACAAACTCGTCTGACCAGCGCGGTGCAGTAAGTAAATATCCGTCTTATTGTGGAAAAGGCTTGAACCCAGCAGTGGGACGGGATACAATATGAGCTGAGATATTTTAAGCTCATGATATATGATAATAGTGATCATCATCTGTCTCAACTTATGTATATCTGTCCCATTTTTAAGTGCAATCGTCCTCCACGATAGAAAGGTAACTGATCGTTATAACACGCTGATCAGACGTGGTACAGGGATTTATTCCGAGCTTTTTGTTTTCTTTTACGATATCCACAGGTAAGAAGCAATTATGCCGTCATAACACGGAAAAATAATGGTAATTGTAAATTAGTACGATCAGTGTGTGTTACCAGTGATGACTTACGGCATGGAAACGTAGTCTCTAAATGTAGGCCTTATAATCAAGCTCAAAGTCACTTAGCGTGCCATCGAGCGCGCTATACTCGGGCTTTCTCTGCGATATAGAATACGAAAATCCCCAGAAGAACGGGTGTAACCGACATAGCACGATGAATTAGCACGCTAAAGTGGCAATGGGCAGGCCACATCGCTCGCCGAACCGACAACCGCTGGAAAAGAAAGGTTCTCAAGTGGCGACCACGTAACGGACGACGCAGTGTAAGAAAGAGGTCGGGCCCACTAGGTGGACCGACGACCTGGTGAAAGTTGCTGGGCGTCGTTGGATGCAGGCGGCACAGGATCGCAGTTTGTGATGTAACATGTGGGAGGCCTGCGTCCAGCAGTGGACGGCGATAGGCTGAAATGATGAAATGACGATGAAAGAGTTAAAAGTGATAATAATAATCATCATCATCCTCATATTATCCCAATTAATTGCGATTGATGCAATATATATTACTCTTCCATTATACATATTACAAACGTTATTGCCAATAGTTTTACCACTGACCGCCTGCCTGATGTCAATCCTTTTTGGGAATCAATTATTGACCAGACGACATAAGATGGAGTTGGCCCAGATCAGTAAAGCTCTTAATGGTCTTTTTACGATACCCACGAGCAATGTAAGGCCCAAGTAAGATAGTCCAAAAAAAGATACTAGTAATCATAAATTAAATATTAAATTAAATAAGATATAAACGTGCTTAGATTTATTTATTCTACGCCTTTAATTTAATTAATCCACGCTCTTATAATCGACACTTTCAAAAGATTATTAGATTCGTATGCAAATTTCTCAGTAAAAGACATTTACTGTCTTGAATTCGAACAAGAATATATAATAACTTAGGTACATATTTATCACAAATTAAATCAATCACTCCATTGTAAATCAGTCTGTAAATTTACTATTGACATGAACCAGTTCACGATAATAGACATTCGAATTATTTAAAGTCAATCAGCAACTGTTTGAGTGCTGTTTAAAATTACGTTTAATTTGTGTTCGTAGCGTTTAAAACACAAATCTACCATATTATCATGCGCATAAAGAAAGCACTAGAGCGCCGTTAGAGCTGTCTAATAATAGACATCGCAAATTCGTATATACGTTATATACCTTTAATAAAACATATAATTATTAATAAAATAATCTCTTGGTCATTTTTACGACTCCCAAGAGCAAGAAAGGGTGACGAATTGTATTCTTACTCCGTCACTAAAGATTATATTCTTATTCTTCATCTTCATAGCTCATATACGTCTCACTGCTAGGTTTAAACTACCTCCACAATGGGAGTGAAATTGACCTACTATACCATGCTGGTCAGGCGGGTTGATATAGGGGAAAAAAAAAGAAGAACATGAAACTTTATGCCAACACGTTTGACTTGCGCAGTAACGTGAGTCAATATTTTTCTTATTGTGGAGGAGACCCGAGCTCAAAAGTGGGACTTATGTGATGATGAAGATATAGATATTTCATGGGCAAGAGAAGGAAAACACGAAATAAAACATCATCGCAAAAAATAATGGAATATTCGTTGTTTTAAAACTGCCGTCTTAGAAAGTACAGTTGATATCGGTAAACATTAAACAGATCGATGTTAGTATGCGTTAGCAGTTATTATATATAAAAGTTATTTTACGGTCATATAAGTATAAAGGTAGAGACTAAATTTTAATAACATTATGGAAAATATCTTATTTATAAATACCTTAAACGCTATGAGACAAATTCATAGTTTAATAAAACCAGATTACGTAAATTTCTATAGAATGTTAACCTGGGGTTAGCTGGCATCAGAGTAGAGGCCCTTGTTCACCACTCCAAAACATTCCTGCGCCCTGTATAGGCAATAAAGCTGCGTAATTACGAAATAACTCCGTACCTGTACTTTCTGCGGGACTATTTATTTAATCACTCTGACGGGAAAATAATGGCGGAGGCACGAAGTCGCCCATCAAAATTGTACAAGGTTTATGAGGTCAATCTATCGTTCGTCTTGATGTGATGAAGGCCTTATATATTATAGGAAGACCAATTTATATAGATATTTACATAATTGATATACCTATTTACTAGTAATAAGCTTGAGCAATAATAAGTTTTTAATACAATATTTGGTGGTACTAGTTGCGTGGTAGCGGCTTCGAATACTGCCAACCCTTGCTTTGCTCGTGGGTGTCATAAAAGACGACTAAGAGCCCTAGATTGACCCATACCAACTCCATCTGGTACCATTTGGGCCAACGATTACATTCTCAAGGAGGGTCAACGTCAGGCAGGTGGCCGGTCATAAAAGTCATTGCCGAAACTTTTTGCAATATGTCAAAACAGATGACATATTGCGTCGACCCCAAGTAATTGGGATAAGAGCAAGATGATGATGATGATGATTTGGTGGTACTAGTTATTTTATATTTTTAGATGCTAGTCTTCATCATCATCATCATTATCTCAACTCAAATATGTCCCACTGTTATGCTCGGGCCTCCTGCACTATGGAAGGGAAATGGCCCTACTGCACCACGCTGGTCAGACGTGTTGGCATAGAGTTTTGTTTCGATATTTCCTTCTCTTGCATAGATGTTCTATCACATGCCTAAGTCGACTTTTACGACACCCTCCTGGTACAGTTGTTTAATGGTGAATTGTATTCTTATGGATTATTCTACATCTGAGCAATAAAGATTAACTTCATCTTGGTTTTAAACTAAAAAAATGTTATTTCTCTAATGTTGAAGGTAACATTTACCTCACAAATTTGGAAATTGCATTTTAATGCGGTCAAATTTTTTGCCGATAATATTATACCATCAAAAACAATACTTGTAAAAAAAAAGCCAAGCCTCGCAACTGAGTTCTTTTACCATAAAAATTTGTGAGATCCATGTTATACCAAGTCGGATAACTCATTCAGTCCCTGCTTAAGGGACCTTTCTTCATAAGTTATTACATAAATAGCTAACCTAACAACTTCTTATAGTGACTATATCAATATTAAAGATCTTTCATGTTTAAAATAAACAGAATGACTTGGCAATCGCATGAAAACACACCTTACAAGTAATACATATTATATTAAATTGTACTAAACATAGTGCGATTGCAAAGTCAATCTATTTATTTTAAACATAAAAGATTTTTAATATTGATATGGTCACTATAAGAAGTTGTTAGGTTAGCTATTTACGTAATAACTTATGAAGAAAGGTCCCTTAAGCAGGGACTGAGTTAACCGACTTGGTATAACATGGATCTCACAAATTTTTATGGTAAAAGAACTCAGTTGCGAGGCTTGGCTTTTTTTTACAAGTATTGTTTTTGATGGTATCTCATTTCTTTTTGTAGATAGACCTACTTATTTGCCTTTCCGGTACCTTCTACTTCTTGAATACCAACAAAGGATTTTCTTAGAGCACACTCTATGAAAAATGAGACATCACTCCTTTCCGCTTGAGTCAATTTTACCTAAACTAAGCGGGGAGATGTGGAAATAAAGAAATTTGATTGGTTTTTCGAAACATATTTCCTCTAATCTCCTTTCCCCTTTGATGGCAATCGAGCCTAATGATAGCGTTCTTTCTTTCAGATAAATTTGAGGCAATTTAGTTTGCTTAATACTTTGGAAGATTTAGGTACAATTTCACAAGACACGTCCTACTCATACTTTTTCATTAAGTTGATTGACCATTTTACAAGTTATCTTTGAACATAATTACATCTAGGTATCTGTCTACACCTATTATGCCAATCATCATTCAACCTATCACGGTCCATTGTAGAACATAGACCCCCTCATGCTTCACTGTAAAGTGCGGTACTGTGGCACCTGCATCCAAAGACGCTCAAGGGTAACACAGTTGCCATGACTAGAACTCATTTTTCTACGCCTTATGAAGAATAATGACGTAGTCGCCACGTTTGGTAGGCGGGTTGGTTTCACAGTGAGATATCATACATTTCCCCGGCGAGAGCTGCTGCCCACTCTCCTTCCTGTTGTATCTTTTTTTAAATGACAGCGCCTTGCACTAAGGGAATAGTAATCCTTATATTGTGGGGGACTTTACAAACATATAATTCAACATCGCATCATCATCGCGTCCCTCATATGTCCCACTGTTGAGCTCGAGCCTCCGCCACAATGGGAGGGAATTTAACCCACTATACCATGCTGGTCAGACATGTTGATATAGGGTATAATTTCGAGTTTTCCTTCTCTTGCACAGATGGTATGTGCACATTATATCCCATAGTCGTCTTATACGTTATCCATGGGCAAGATAGAGAGAAGAAGCACTGGAAGATGTCTTCAAGCTCTTAGACTGGACTAGACTCGGCATCAACATTAACGGCGAATACATCACTCACCTTCGATTTGCGGACGATATAGTCGTTATTGCAGAATCCATGGAGGACCTTGGCACAATGCTCAATGATCTCAGCAGGGTATCCCAACTAGTGAGTTTACGAATGAACATGGACAAGACGAAAGTCATGTCAAATGCCCATGTCATTCCTGTACCGGTCCTAGTTGGCAATGCGATTCTCGAAGTTGTCGATCACTATGTTTACCTCGGACAAACAGTCCAGTTAGGTAGATCCAATTTCGAGAAAGAGATCAGCCGACGAATCCAACTCGGTTGAGCAGCGTTCGGGAAACTTAAGAGGATCTTCTCGTCCAACATACCTCAGTGTCTGAAAATACAGGTCTACGATCAGTGTGTGTTACCAGTGATGACTTACGGCACGGAAACGTGGTCTCTAAATGTAGGCCTTATATCAAGGCTCAAAGTCGCTCAGCGTGCTATGGAGCGGGCTATGCTCGGGATTTCTCTGCGAGATAGAATCCGGAATACGGAAATCCGCAGAAGAACGGGTGTAACCGACATAGCACGAAGAATTAGCACGCTGAAGTGGCAATGGGCAGGCCACATCGCTCGACGAACCGACAACCGCTGGGGAAGAAAGGTTCTCGAGTGGCGACCACGTATCGGACGACGCAATGTAGGACGCCCCCCCACTAGGTGGACCGATGACCTAGTGAAAGTTGCTGGGCGTCGTTGGATGCAGGCGGCACAGGACCGCACATTGTGGCGCAACATGAGGGAGGCCTACGTCCAGCAGTGGACGGCTGTAGGCTGAAATGATGATGATGATGATGAAGATAGAGAGTGGTGAATTGTATTCTTACTTCCTCACCATACGGAAAGAATATGTACCTAATTAACCGACACAAATGACATTCAGACTCGGAACAACAATTTGTGGATCGTACAAGGTGTTGTCTTGCATGGGATTCGAACCCGCGACACTAGCACGGTACGTTGGTATCTTAACCACTACGTCATCTGCGCAATCTTTAGCCAGTTGTTACGACTCCCATAGAGAAGCAATGATGGCGACAAATGTATTCTTATTTTTTACAAAGTTACATTTATTAACTGCAAATGTTACTTTGTAATCCTATATATTTATACGAGTTTACAAAATTATTTATGCAATTAGTGTATCTCGGAAACTGGATGAAAACTATAATGTTTCATAATTTTTCCTTCATTTGTACACTAAACACTAATTGTATTCTAAATTTGAAGCTTCTATGTCTGCTAGAAGTACCACTTTAATATTGATGATCGGTCAGTCAGTCAGTGAGTGACAAAATTACGAAATTTTGCCTAGTTATAATTCTTAAACTATTGGTTCAAATTTAATGAAATTTGAAATACATAATGTGCATACAAGGCCTGCTAGATTACTTAAAATTCAGGTTTCTAGCTTTATTAACAACGAAGTTATAGGGGATCGAAAATGGCCTGAATGGCTTCGAGAAAAGTATGTTACGGCAGTTTTGCATTTTGCTCGACTTTTTTTTGCTCGACTTGGCGGGCGCACTGCTGTGCCCCCAGATTATGGATGTTAATAATACGAGTATATTATAGTCAGATAACATTTTAGCAGGCGTGGGTAATAGGCACCTATTTTATTAAATTATTAGTGTTGGCCCCGTGGATGTTCCGGAGTTTCAGTTTAGTAGACTACAGATGTTGGATTCTAAACAAGGTATCTCAGAATTTTAGAAATCATACCTAATTATTTCAGTGGTTTAATTGTGCGACCAATTATGATATCTTAGTGCTAAGTCCTAGGAAGGACAAAGGAAAGTATTGTTAAGTTTGAAATTTTCTTCAACCTTCGAAGTCGTTCACAAAAAAATGCGCAATAGTAATTTAGAAATGTATCCTTGATTTATTTACAGTATTTAGCTTCAGATCGGAACACATTTGTGTTGACAAGATCCGCCAAGAGACTCAGCAGATTTGGGCCATTATTAATACTGTTACTGATTTCTTTTGAATAAAATTCTAAAGCTCCAGTGTGACGCACTGCGAACCATGTTATAATATATTTTTCAAATATAATGTATTATTATCATTGAACCATATCCCACAAGCGCACCGGATCACGCCTTAACCACTAGAGTAGCCATCACTCCCTTCGGCCAGTTTGTTAGGAAGAGAAAGATCCGCTTCTCCTATGTAATGAATCCTCTACTAACAGTACGATATATTTGCACGGTTATCCCTTATTGTAATAAATTTCTTGATATCTATCTACATCAAGTTGCAATTTGCAATACATTTTGGATCACAATGTACTATAAAATAATTAAAACAATTTTATCACTACACATAAACCGAGGTAATGTTCTTTTAAACCGACTTCTATCTACAATCGCATGTATTATTCAACACTTATTGTTTCACAGTGATCAACTATTTATTTACCGTCTTCGTTGACATATAACGCTTGTATCCAAGTTCTTACTGCGTTTTATTTTTTTTTTACTAATTCAAAGCAACAAGTTCTATACTCCGTCAAAGATAGCTACTCTCTTCGGAAATTTGTAATTAACACTCCTAACACTTATCTGTGATCAATGTTTTTTGCCCGTGGGTATCGTAGAAGATGACTAAGGGATTATTATAGGCATATTTAATTTACCCATGTGTAAGGAAGGTGTGGTGAATTGTGTTTTACCTCCCTTCACTACACGGCTAATGCGTATATCAGTTTGTGCAAAAGAAGAATAATATATACAAATAAATAAAATTAAAGTGTATGTTTGTAATGTCAAAATAATGGGCTTTTTTCATGCTGATATGATTATTTGCACTATGTCTAAAAACTGGTTCAAAATTTTTTTGTTTGTCTGTATATCTGTTTGTCTGTCGGTTTGATTTGGGTAATCTTCAAAATAGCGCCACGAATTTTGATAATATTTTACTACCAGGTAGTTGTCTATGTAAGGAGTAACTTAGGCTATATTTTATCCCGGTATGCCCACGGGAACGGGAACTACGCGGGTAAGGCCACTGAAACCGAAGCAATGCGAGGGCGGGTTGCTAGCTCAAAATAAAACCCTATACCTACCCATCTAACTAGAGTCTAATTGATCAATTTATTCGACTTTTGATCTTTGCTTAATATACAAGTGTAAAAGTTAACAATTTGTATTCTTAATCCGGTATTACACGTCAGGTTTATCAATTGAGTTTCTAAAGAATGCAATACATTATCTATTTCGATTTATTTATAAGAATAATGTAAGTACTCATGTTTGTAAGTAAAAAAGCTCTCTAGCATTACAGAGATACAGTAAGGAAAAATATATAATGGCGACATTCATAACATTATTCGTTCAATATGCGCTACAAATATGATAATAAAAAGCTTTAATATAAATATATACATTGTATAATACATGAATATGTTACTTATGACTACGTTATTCATATCGTTTTTACAGTAGTCTCTTCAAAATATCATTAATATTCATCTAGACCTCTGACTAGACAGATGTAGTCCCAAGTCAAATATCGACAGACGTCCATGCAAAAGCTGTATATATATATAAAAGAAAATCGTGTTAGTTACACTATTTATAACTCAAGAATGCCTGTACGGATTTGGCTGAAATTTGGTGGGGAGATAGCCTAGAACCAGCAGAAGGACATAGGATACGTTTTATCCCGCTCGACTGCGTTCCCGTGTGACATGACATAAAACGTCAAAGAGAATAGAAGTGACTATAAAACGTGGTATAACAAAAACGCACCTGACAAGTAATAACAAAACGCAAATGACAGCTAAACGTAGTAATAATCAGTAATTTCTATTCCCTTTGAATCATCATTAATAATGCCGCGACCAAGACGGTCGAATCTTTCCCGACAAAGCCGTAATGCCAGAAGGATACGAAATATTGCGAAAGGACTGAGAAACAAGAAAGTGCCCGTGAAGAGCGCCGCGTTAGTATGGCTCGACTTTGTGCTTCTCAATCACAAGAACAAAGTGAGGCAGGCCCGTGAAATGGCTCGGTTGGCAATGCGAAACCGTTGAGCGGATCAACAAGTTCTTAGCGGATATCCGGGATGTGTGCATACATGCTTGGAGATCCTACACCCGCAGCCGGCGCCATCACCGCGACCGTACGGTCTACCTTCAGGCTGGCCTCCGTCACGCCAAGAAATTTAGGCGACAGGAGATGCTGGAGAGTCTCAAACTAGACCCCTGATCGGGTGAATCTATCGCACGCTGAGTAAGATCCATGCGCGGCATAATCCGCGACTAGCGCTACTTTTTTACTACCATTACAAAAAGATATGGTGATCCGAAGTTCGCCGGGTCAGCTAGTAGATATATAAATCTAATTCTAGCTGAAAGTAACTCATTGGCCCGGTGTGGTGCGCTATTAAGTGATGGGCTGTGAGCACCAAAATTAAAAATGGTGATCATCAAAAAGAGTATGAATTGTATTCCTTATTCATTTCATGTGGGAACGGAGTAAGAATACAGTTCATTACCCCCTCTCTTCCCCTTGAGTGTCATAAAAGACGACTGAGGCATTAAAAATGGAAATAACATTTACGCAAGAGCTCTCCAACTCGAAATAAAATGCTATACCAACTCGTCTGTTCGGAGTAGTATAGTAGGTAAATTTCTTTTCTATGGTGGAGGAGGCTTGAGCCCAACAGTGGGACGTTTAGAAATTGAAATGATGATGATGTTTCTGAAGTCGGCAAAACTTCTATACAACAATTACAATACATTTCACAATTCCTTAGTGCTGGTTGTTCTATTAAAGCAAAAACTGTTAACTGTACAAGGCGTTAATAAATTATTATTTTGAAATGGACGAAAGGAACCAATACTATAGATTATAATAACCCATCACCACACTACAATTTAGCTTCAGCATCGAAGATGTCTTGTATAGAGGCCAAGTACGCATTAAATGAATATTTGAAGTTCTGCGGTAATATGCAAATTGCAGTTCTAGAGACTGTTCATCACATACGCTAATGAAGGTCTCCTTATATCTTTTACTACCTTGAACCCATCCTGTATTAGTTTCTTTCTTGAGGTATGTGATATATTGGTTAACCTTGGGATAGTGGTGGATATGTCATTTGTGTATATTAAAATAATTTATACTCAAATCAAGGGCACTTACGTATTACCAAATTTACACATCATTTAAAACAATCCAAACCTAAAATAATCCAAACCTACGGGTTCGAAACGTGGCCACAAGCTTAGAAGATTCGGCAAAAATATTATTTTAAAATCTAGATTAGAGACTTAAAGTTTAATCACAGATCATACATTTATTAGAATTTAAAATTAAAAATCTGGGGGCACGGCAGTGCCCCCGCCAAGTCGAGCAAAAAAAAAGTCGGGCAAAACGCAACCCTGTCGTAACATACTTTTCTCGAAGCCATTCAGACAATTTTCGACCCTCTATAACTTCGTTATTAATAAAACTAGAAACCTGAGTTTTTAGTAACCCAGCAGGCATTATATACACATTGTGTATTTCAAATGTCATTGAATTTGAGCCAATAGTTTAGGAATTATAACTAGTCAAAATTTCGTAATTTTGTCACTCACTGACTGACCGATCATCAATATTAAAGAAGCACTTCCAGCAGACATAGAAGCTTCAAATTTAGAATACAATTAGTGTATAAATGAAGGAAAAATTATGAAACATTGTCGTCGTCCAGCTTCCGAGATACAATAACTGCATAAATAATTCTGTAAACCCATATAAATATATAGTATTACAAAGTTACATTTGCAGTTAATGACATGTAACTTTGTAAAAAATGTCGCCATCATTGCTTCCCTATGGGCATCGTAAAAACCGGCTAAAGACTGCGCAGATGACGTAGTGGTTAAGATATCAACGTACCGTGCCAGTGTCTCGGGTTCGAATCCCATGCAAGACAACACCTTGTACGATCCACAAATTGTTGTTCTGAGTCCGAATGTAATTTTTGTCGGTTAATTTTAATCTGGTGAGGAAGTAAGAATACAATTAACCACTCTCTATCTTGTCCGTGGATGTCGTATAAGACGACTATGGGATATAATATGCACATACCATCTGTGCAAGAGAAGGAAACCTCGAAATGAAACCCTATATCAACATGTCTGACCAGCACGGTATAGTGGTGGTGGCAGGACGGAGTTCTCTCCCTCCTAGCGACCCTATACAGGTACTTGCCGAAGCATCCATGCCCCGTCAAGACCTGTACGAGTCGAAAGGAGAGCACCCCGTGCCGCCTTTCCAGCCACTGCATCAGCACCGGCCGGAAAGCCTCCGCGGTCCAAACACCGTATCGAGGCCTCTCCAGCCGGTCTGCCCAACGGGCGATGACGTCTCGGCGGGCGTCGACGCGCCAGGCGGTGAGCCCCCTCAGGGAAACAACACCCCCCCCCCCCCCCGCGCACCCCCAACACCCACCGATACATGTCGGCGAGCATTTCCGCCTCCAGGTCCCACGGGGGAGTCCCGGCCAACAGGCACGCCGCCTCCGTCGCCACCGTGCGGTACCCGCGGATGATCCTGATCGCCATGACCTTCTGTGGACGCCACAGAAGGGCCCTAAGTCGGGCGGTCATGGATCCCGCCCACACCGGTGCGCCGTAGAGAGCCATCGACCGGATGACCCCCGCGTACAGCTGTCGACATGCTGCGCTCGGTCCGCCCGACGAGGACACGGCGCAGCATACGCTCGAGGTCTGTGCCGCTTGGGCAGAGCCACGTCGTGAACTCGTCGCAATCATCGGTGCCGACCTGACGCTGCCGACCATCGCTAGGGAGATGCTAGGCAGCATCAAGAATTGAGACGCGGTCGCAGCCTTCTGCGAGGCAGTTATCTCGCAGAAGGAGGCGGCGGGTCGCGAGCGCGAGGAGCACAGCCTCGATGATGCGACCCGCCGCCGGCGACTGGGGCGGCGCAGGCGGGATTACCTGCGTGCCACAGACCGGGGATTAGTCCATCACCCGCCGAGAGGCCAACCGCGTGAGGAAAGACCGACGTCCTCCCCGAGGGGGGGACGTTGGTCGATGGGAGGGTGCCCCGGGTAGGGGGTATTCCGTCGGGCCGACCACTGATGACAAGTAACCCTGCTCCAGTGGTTGGCCCAACGACGAAGGCGACGTGGTGTTCGGGTGGGTTGCGGGTGTTGCGTGCTTAAGCCCCTCTGTCGCCCCGGACGGAGTGGTGCGGAGGCGCACCGACCGCGGCCCACCCCAAAGAAAAAAAAAAAAAAAAAAAGCATGGTATAGTGGGTCAAATTCCCTCCCATTGTGGAGAAGGCTCGAGACCAACAGTAGGACGTATGAGCGCTGCGATGATTATGCGATGATGAATTATATGTTTGTAAAGTCCCCCACAATATAAGGATTATTATTCCCTTAGTGCAAGGCGTTATCATTTAAAAACAAAAGATTCAACAGGAGAGTGGGCAATTGCTCTTGCCGGGGAAATGTATGATATCTCACTGGGAAACCAACCCACCTACCAAACATGGCGATTACGGCATTATTCCTCATATAGCGAAGAAAAATGAGCCCTAGTCATGGCAACTCTGTTATCCTTAAGCGTCGTTGGATGCAGGTGCCACAAGACCGCACTATATGGTGAAGCATGAGGGAGGTCTATGTTCTGCATTAGACCGCGATTGCCAAGTCATTCTGTTTATTTAAGACATAAAAGATCTTTAATATTGATACTATAAGAAGTTGTTAGGTTAGCTAGTTACGTAATAACTTAAGAAGAAAGGTCCCTTAAGCAGGGACTGAATGAGTTAACTGACTTGGTATACCATGGATCTCACAACTTTTTATGGTAGAAGAACTCAGTTGTGAGGCTTGGCTTTTTTTTTACAAGTTTTGTTTTTGATGGTATACAATATACATCAAACATTGATCTATTCCCACTCCTAAAAATAACAACAACTACATACCTATAGCATTTTACTTAATTTAAAATATCTGCAACCTATATTCAAGATAATAACTCATTTAATCCGTAACCAATCAATTTCGTTCTCACCTAATTTATTTCGTACAAGGTACTACAGACATTTTGTTAAGAATGCCCTTGAAAAGTCTCAGGATAAACCTAAGTTTACCTGCCAAACTAATCTACCTTCGTGAGTTATATAGTGTAATTGAGTTTAATGCTCATCCTATTCCTGGAAAGGTTGGCATTTAAAAATAGCCGTAAGATTTCACGGGTCAAGAGATTACTGTGTATAGAATTTTATTCTTTGTTTTTTTTTTCTTTTTTACTTTTGTATTCAGATACATCATTGACGGTTTACTGTTGATCTCGAGCTGTGTCCAAAATGGGAAATTGATCTATTATACCACGCTGGTCAGACGGATTAGTATAGAGTTTCATGTTGAGTTTTCTTTCTCTAGCAATGATATTATGTTCGTTTACTCGTTTATTACAATTGTTCACGGAAAAGAAAGGAATGATGACCATCTGCGAGGTATTCGTCTCGCGAAAGAAGGCCGGACATCCTTACTAATATTATAAATGCGAAAGTAAGTTTATTTGTTTATTTGTTACGCTTTAACGCTTAAACCACCGAACAGATTTTAAAAATCCTTTCACCAATAGGAAGCTATAATATCAGAGAGTAACATAGGCTATATTTTATCCCGGTATTCTCATGGGAACGGGAGTGACGCGGACAGGCGACTCAACTCGAAGCGAAGTGAGGGTGGGTTGGTTGAGTAACTATTATAATAGCATCGGCTCCTCTAGAGTATTACCAGATACGTAAAGAAAAATTACGCGCCTTTAATATGTGAAATTTAGTCATAACATTTTTATGCAATCCGAAAGCTAACTTATTTATTTATGTACTTATTTTGAGATATGAAATAGATGAATGTTACAGCATTGCAAAAATAATGTTAAAACAGTTAAACGGTTAAACGTATATAAAACCCAATATGATAAAGTTATGTTTTAAAAAAAATATATTCATTCATAATCATAGTCATAGCTTATACAAGTGTAGGTCCGATTGTTGGGATCGGGCGTCTTCTGCTGTGATAAGTATATCGCTCTACTATACCACAGTGGTTATGTGGGTTGGTATAGGGTTCTTGCATAGATGTTATATGCTAAGTCTATTCTTTAGTCGTCCTTTACGACACAAATAAGAGAGAAGGTTGGTGAACTGTATTCTTACTCCATCAATACAAGTAATTTATATTCATTGCTTAGGGAGAGAACATGAAAAAGATACTTCGGCTTTGTACACCTTATACACCTGTTGGCAGAATAATTACATATTAACAACTAGCTGACCCGGTGAGAGGCCAACTGCGTGAGGAAAGACCGACGTCCTCCCCGAGGGGGGGACGTCGGTCGATGGGAGGGTACCCCAAATAGGGGGTATTCAGTCGAGCTGACCACTGACGTCAAGTCATCCTGCTCCGGTGGTCGGCTCAACGACGAAGGCGACGTGCATCACGGGTGGGTTGCGGGAGTGCGTGCTTACGCCCCTCTGTCACCCCGGACGGAGTGGTGTGAGGAGCGCGAAGACTGCAACCCACCCCAAAGAAAAACCGCTATAATTTTTTTCATAAATGTATTTTCTAAATTTCCGAAAATATAGTCTCTAATGGAAGAACCATTACAGCTTTGTTGGGAAAGATTCGATCGTCTTGGTCGCGGCATTGTTAATGATGATTCAAAGATAATACAAATTACTCATTATTGATTTCTGACAAAATTATAATTATCAAAATTTTCAATCATACCTAACTAGACAAAATTACGTTTAGCTGTCATTTGCGTTTTGTTATTACATATTAAATTCGTTTTTTTATACTACGTTTCATAGTGACTTGTATTATCTTTGACATTTTATGTCACGTCACACGAGAACGCGAATGAATGGGATAAAAGAGTTATTGGCGAAATCTTGTGAACACTATTAAAAAAAACGACTGGATAAAAAGTATCCATGTGTTCTAAGCTACCCCTCCTCACCAATTTTCAGCCAAATCCGTACAGCCGTTCTTGAGTTATAAATAGTGTTAACTAACACAACTTTCTTTTACATATATAGATTAATCTCACATTTCGTCGTGTGAATGAAGTAAGAATATAATTCATAACCCCCTTTCTTGGTCATCGGTGTCGTAAAATACGTCTAAGGGATTATAAAGTGCAAATAACGTCTATGCAAGAGAAGAAAAACTCGAAATGAAACCCTATACCAATATGTCTGACCAACGTGGTATAGTAAGGTCAATTTCCCTCCCATTTTGGAAGAGGCTCAAGCCCCGAGACGTATAAGAGCTGTAATGATGATGATAATTAATCTCACAGAAGAAAATATTTTTATATGTATGTAATAGGTACAATAATCTCAACTAAAAAGCCTTAGGTTATCAACATGTAGTTAGGAGATCAATAGATCTTAGCCGAGGCAGCGGGTGATTGAACCGGGGAGTTAGTTCGTCACCCGCAGAGAGGCCGACCGCGCGACGACGACAGACGTTCCCGAACAGCGAGGGAACGTCGCTCGAGGAGAGGATACTCCTGAGGGGTATTCCGTCGGGCCGACCATCATCATCATCTTCTTGCTCTTATCCCAATTACTTGGGGTCGACGCAATATGTCATCTGTTTTGACATATTGCAAAAAGTTTCGGCAATGACTTTTATGACCGGCCGCTTGCCTGACGTCAACCCTCCTTGGGAATGTAATCGTTGACCCAAATGGTACTAGATGGAGTTGGTCCGGGTCAATCTAGGGCTCTTAGTCGTCTTTTACGACACCCACGAGCAAAGCAAGGGTTGGTAGTATTCGAATCCGTCGGGCCGACCATTTCCGACAAGTCACCTTGCACCAGTGGTCGGCCCAACGACAAAGGCTACGTGTCACGGGTGGGTCACGGGGCCGCGCGCCGCACCTCTGTTGACGCTGTCCCTAGCTGCTGTCCCTCTCCGGACGGAGCAGGGCGGCGGGTGCGCCGACCGTAGAAAGAAAAGGAGGATCAAATTATAAAGTCTAAACTTCAACCTAAAATATCCAGTGACTGATATAAACGTTACAGTATCGCATCCTAAGCATTAGTAGCAATTCAGAAAAAAATCCACTCACAATCCTGCTGGTAGAAAGTGTCTACGTCATTCCTTTCATTCAGATAAATTCGTCAAAACTGACCCTAATATTCATCTATAAACACAATCTTGATAAGTATATTTCTACAAAGGCGAGGACTTTGATTATCCCCACATAATATTCCGTAACAACCGTTTGGTCGATTAGTACCGTACTTTCAAGGTACTCTGATAGCCCTAATCCTAACATTATCTTAACGCCCAAACATTTAAGTAAACGATGAACTCTTGTGGCAACAACATGGCTACCTTTCAACGCAATTTCATATAATTGTTGTAATCACTGTCACGTACCAATGTGTTTTAGCTTCTGAGTTGCTCCCCATTTAGATAATGGATTTGACTGAATATTACAATATTTGAATAAATGGATCACGTAGAAGAGCGGTTGTAATTGGAATACAATATCCATTTGAAATAATAAAAGGCACGCAGACATAAAATTTTGTGATATACTTCTTTTTTATTTACGAGTTATAATAAAAAGATATTTAATTTGTAAATAAAATAAGAAATTCAGATTTAACTTTTTAATTAAAAAATGTGACAAATGATTAAATGATATAAGACGCATATAAGATCTTTACAAGAGATAGAAAACTCGCAATGAAAGCGTATACTAACCCAGTGGGCCAGCATGGTGTAATAGATTAAATTCCTTCCTATTGCCCTATTATGGAGGAGGCTCGAGCCCAGCAGTGGGACGTCATCTCCGCCTACACAAGTCCCACTATTAGGCACGGGCCTCCGTCACAATGGGAAGGAATTTCACCTACATAAAACGCTGTTAGCATATAGTTTTATGACAAGTTTTCCTTCTCTTAGTGTAAGGCAGTGGAACGTATATGAGCTGAAATAAAATATTTATAAATCATTATGTTACCAGCATACTTAAAAATCATGAGATATAGTGAATGACATGAGATAAAACTAAAATAATATACTATGAAGAAAAATATCGACTGCGTATTGGATTTTCAACTGAGATAAACATAAATAACTTCATTATACCAATGTTACTTTGTATTCGCATGTGTCCATATTTGAAAAGGATACATCAAAGCTTACTGCGGCTCACTTTAGTCAGTATTCTTTAATATCATCCGAGAATTTATTACCACACCAAAATGGTATAAAATTCATTCACATAAGACTCACGTCGTACGATATCATTGCGTGGAATCTACACATACTAAGCCATAGGTACTCGCTAACTTTTCACTCACCTCGAATAGTTGAACAAGTTCAGTATTTCAAACTCAGAAGTTTAAAAGGGAATTGTTAGGCGACGGAAGCGGCCTGAATATATTTTAAAGTGGTTGGGAAAATGTACGTGCATGCCTAATAAGATGGAGAACATTATATTATCTTCGAAGTCAAAGGTTAGTTTATATTATCAACTAGCCAACAACAGTCATTACGTAATAGTTCAACTTCATGCTGTCCCGAGTGTAGGAGGTTATCAACAAAATACTACAAACTATAACAGTTTAAAAATTTCTTAATTTCTTACTTAGACGCTATGTTTTAACCAGCACGGTATTTAGCATTTGATATGCTAGGCTTTTGTAAATACAAAAAATTATTGTCAAACGCAAAACAATTGTCACATGCGCGACTAGAACCCATGTCTGTTGAAAATGAATCCATTTATCCGTTGGAACGGATTTCCAATTGATATGGATTCAAGTCCCACATTCACTAATCATTTTGCGTTCGTTCATTTTAATTACTTTTTGCTAGCAAATAATATTTTATAAGTAGAAAAAATATCCTTTTTGATGGAAAAAATATATAACACCTTTTAATAGTAATCTTTTAATAATTATATAGTATATAATAATACAAAAGAAATCATTATCAACTGCTGAATGAGATTTTCTTATTTTTTTTTACACATTCGAGACATGCATGACAGACATCTAACAAATATGAAATGCATATGCATGCATAGTCATTTTAAAGACTAGAATATATAAATAGTATATGCCACATATATAAATAGTATATGTCATAAAATATGATGTACCTTTTTGTGTGTCTGTTTTCTAGTGGATTTGAGAATGGGTATAGATTAGTAACTGGGCTCAGAAGGTGGTGCTGCGATCGATTTCAAGGCGAATTCCCTTTATTTTTATTTAACGTCGGTTGACGCTCTTTTACTCCTGTAGTGACAAAATTCACCTTCCATTTCTTTCGCGGGGGTATCGTAAAAGATGTTTAAGAATAGTAGCAGATTACAATATTGCCTCCTAACCTCGAAATAAAATCTAAAGCAATTCCTTCTATTAATCATAATTCAGAATTCCGCTCATCCATCTATTAACGTCTTGTCATCCATTGTTTGAAGTAGGTCTAATCAAGTGGGCAGGAGAGGAGGGTTAGCGATCGCATATGGTGTGACAAGTTCCAAAAAGAGTGTTTCTGTCTATATTTTAGCAATTTCTCAGCCATTTTTTATCACTCCCACGGGAAAGTTAAGGATATCGACATATTTTCTCCTTAACCATAACCACAGAGGAGCCGACTAATTACTTTCCAGTAAATAATAAAAAAATATTAAAAATCTTTAACTCAATCTACGTGTCTATTAACATGATAAACTTTAATAAAAGTTAATATAAGAATTAAAATTTTTGAAAGCGAAATATGATAGAAATATAAAATTTAAGTTAAAAATAAAAAAAATCTAGAATTTATAGATCAAATACCTGCAGACTTCTTAGGTGATAAATACTAAGTTAGGTTATCTCTGCATAAATAAACAGGGGATACATCGTTAGTTAAATATTAAAGCTCTTGCAGTGCCCTAATGGTGAACAGTACAGCTCCCGCGGTGCGTCGGTCCCTACAAGGATATCTTTAGATTGGAACCTTGTTCTAGTCGCCAACACGATATCTAGGATTAAATCCTGTTATCCGCTTAAAATAGAGCCAATTCCTTGCTTTATTTAAACTAGTCATTGACCTTATATTATAAGATGTCCTCTCAATTTAGATATTTGGTAAGATTTGATAGGATTGTTAACGAATCTTTTAGAAATGAAACATTATCAGATTTTTTATTATAAACCTATTATAATTATTGTAATTCTGTTTTTACTAACAACTCGCCCTCGCTTCGCTTTGGTTTCAGTCGCCTTACCTGCGTAATACCCGTTCCCGTGGGAATACCGAGATAAAATATAGTCTATGTTACTCCCTGATATTATAGCTTTCCATTGGTGAAAGAATTTTTGAAATCGGTCCAGTAGTTTTGGAGCCTATTTGTTACAAACATACATACAAACCTTTCCTCTTTATAATATTAGTATAGATTTAGGATAATTATAGATCTAATTAACTTCACTGCCCTTTCATTTCATATTCTGTATGTAATGTTAGAAGGTGTCACGTGAGATTTAAAAGGTTACCTTTAAAAAAGCTGGTATACCGAATTCTTAAGCTAGGTTCTAGATTAGAGGTAAACCACTTTAATAACAGATATCTCTGTCTGCTGTTATAAATGGACCAGCAGGTCCAGGTTAGTATCTTAATTTTATTGAAAATGGATGGAATAGCACGCTTTGTTCGGTAGACCAGAGATTGCAGGTGCAAATTCTCCTCTTCTTTCCTGTTTTCATGACATTCCTTTCGATTCTTTTCCTGTTACGGTGGGCAGCAATTTGGCTTTATCTCTGCTATTAATGCAGTCCATGAGCTGTAATTATCAGTTACCTGTCTTACTAGCTACTTAGCTACCTCGAGCGACTGGCTTATCTGCCACTAAAAGTAATAAAATAATAAGATTCTTCTTTCTATATCTTTTAGTAGTTATAAAGTGGCGTAAAAATTCAGTAAACCTTTCCATTTTGTATGCTTTTATAATTTATATAAATTGACAGTTTAGTATTTTTTTTTGTACCAGCGATAGAAAAAAAAAGCTTATTTTATCTAGTATTATCATTTGATTTTAAATCTTAAAAATAAGCTTTTACAGCGGCGATACATTTTATTGAAACAAATAAAAGCAAATCCTGCATTGATGTTTACAGCATAATATAAACATTACGACTTCACATTATCCACTGACCTGGAAATTTTCGTCCGCGAATTGTCATAATAATTGCGTTTGAATATGTGATCATGTCACATGTGTGATGCGATATGTGACAACAACGGGTATAAGTATGTTCAAGTTAATAGATACATTATTTGTCTGTATAACTACCCCGTTTTACATTATAATTTATATATTTAAGTTTGTAAATGTAGGTAGGACAAATGATTGGGGGATTTCCGTGTGGTGACGGAGTAAGAATACAATTCACCACCTCCTATCTTGCCGATGGGTGTTGTTAAAGACTACTAAAGTATATTCTATGTATATAATATCTTCTTTTTCATTGCCGATGGTGGCAAACGGGCAAGCAGCACACCTGATGGTAAGTGATACTGCTGCACATAAACTTTTGCAATACCAGAGGCACAGCTAGGCGGTTGCCTACCGTAAAGAAAATGCTCTTCTTAAACCTCGTTTAAAGGGGGACGTATCACATCTATAGAAGCAATGGAATACTTGAAATAAAACTCTCTACTAACTCGTCTGAACAGTGTTGTTTAGTAGGCCATTTTCACTACTATTTTGGGAAAGGTTCGAGTTCAATAGTGACACATATATGAGCTAAGATGATAATGACAATGATTAGTAGATGAGGAAGGTAATCTCTAGAATTACTTATTTCATTTTAAAATATCTTTCATTACTAGTGGTAGGACCACACTGTTGACAGTTATCTGTCTACAGCCACGGGCTGGTCCGTCCGGGGTAGTACCACGCTCTCGCAGAAAATTGACGTCTGAGTAGTAGCAATTTGTTACTGCGCTTCGTTCGGTGAGTGAGAGAGCCGGAAGCCCAACTTTCTGAGGGTGTTTGCGTGTGGAGGGTTATGGTAGTGCCTTTGGTATCATCGAGCCTCAATGCACGCATTCACACTCCCTTCACTTTCTTCGTGGTAGGCAGCGGCCTTGTAAAGGTCCATGAGCGGCAGCAACACTTACCATCAGGTGTACTGTTTGCTCGTTTGCCACTGGTTGCAATAAAAAAAAACTAAGAATGTCATATTTATAAAATTATCGCTGTACTGTATACTGTACCAGCAATCCGCCCTCGCTTCACTTCCGTTTCAGTCGCCTTACCCGCGTAGTTCACGTTCCCGTGAGAATACCGCGATAAAATATAGCCTATGTTACTCCTTAATATTATAGCTTGCCATTTTTGAAATCGGTTCGTTGGTTTAAGCGTGAAAGCGTAACAAACAAACAAACATACTTTCTCATTTATAATATTAGTAAGGATGTACTGTATGTACTGTATACATATTGGAATGTTAAAATATTCACATGCTCAAACAATTGTTAATTATTCGTGCTTGGGGTACAGATAAAACGGCAACTGAAAAAAAAAAACACCGTAAACATAAATGTAAAAATGAGAACCTAGTTCAATAGAGAAATAATAGAGAAGGAGAACTCTAAATAAAACTCTGTACCACCACGTCTCACCATAGGGTAGGTCGATTGTACTCCCATTGTGGAGAAGGCTCGAGCCCAGCAGTGGGACCTATTTAAATCTCAAGTCTTTTGTCGGTGAAGTTGACAACTACACCATAATTATTAATTATTCATAGGAAATGCTTCGAGTAAACTTACACAAGGTACATCTCACCAGTTTTCTTCCTTTGAACTTCGTTTGATACGTTATCAAGATATTTAATATTTTAATATTCAAAGCGGCACATAATAGAATTAAACATACCTCTGTATTTTACCAATATTTAGACCTCCTGTGTATTTTAAATTAATAAAGTTTTATATTACAAATTAATTAATATTGTAACCTTTTATGGCGCAAACGCTTGATTTGATTTGATTATATTTCAAATAATATTTTTGAAGACTGTTATAAACCAAAAGTAATTTTAATTTAAAAAATCTCAGAAGTAGCTTTTCTTTTGATTTTTCTTATAAAATTATCTTCTCAGCCAGCTGCACCGATAAATGGACTATGGTTACTGTCTTCTTATTTTTTTGTAGCGAGCTACGGTGTCGTGACGTAGAGTACAATATATCACCACACCTTCCTTCCCATGGCTATCGTATGAAGCAATTAAGAAACTTATTTTGTCTAGTCGCCTCCGTTATCCTATTTTCTGAAAAAGAAAATAGATCTATTTTAACTGCGATAATTACCTGAACCTAAAAGTAGAAGACAAATTTTTAGTCTATCTTATTAAATATAACTAGCTGACCCAACAGACGTTGTTCTATTTCGATCAAAAAAATAGTAAAAGGAATTCGCCTTGAAATCGACAGCAGCGCCACCTACCGGGTCCACTTATTAATCTAAACCATTCTCGAATCCCCTTGACCACACACAAAAAAAAATTTCATCAACATAGGTCCAGCCATTTGGGAGGAGTTCAGAGACATACACACGTACACAAGAAATATATATGTAAAGATTATGTGGAATTATTTAATATATTCCTTATTGAGTAAGACCTTAAACGTACGAGTAGATCTCCTAAGTGAAATCAAAGTCACTCATCATGCAATGGAATGGATGAAGGTCGGTATTCCTCCTCCAAAATAGGTTCTGAAATAAGGAAATTCCAAGCAGGTATAACTTACAGAGCCTGAAGAATTAGTATGCTGAAGTGGCAAGGGGTAGACCACATGGCTCATTAACCCCTGGGAAATAAAGATTTTCAAGTGGCGACCATGTATCTGACGACGTAGTCTAAGACCCTCTCCTGATAACCAGTAGGATCGATGACTTCATGGAAGCTGGTGAAAATCGTTGAAACTATTTAGTTAAAAACCTATTCAGTTATTTCATTGTCATTCTCGAAACATTCCTCAAGTGTTCAATATTGTGATGGTTGCAAAAAAGAAAGGAAAGAAGCGGTAGCAGGACAGTCTGTGGTCTGAACGAGCACCGAAAATAAGCGCTTGGTATTGATGACCCGCACACATAGCGATTGTGAGGTTATGTACGGTAGGTTATAGAATTGCACGCAGTCTACAGGTGATTTGGATGGGATCACGAGACCATGATCTGTCCAAAAAAAGTATTAATCTAGGTCTCAAATAACTTCCATGCGGTCGTTCTTCGCCTCTTCAGCAACCTTCTCATGGATTATGTATTTGCCATCTTCATGGTCCATCCATTAATCAGCATATTAAGGTCTACTGTAGTCACCTATGTACCCTATGTCCACACCTCCCACGAAACGAGATGTAATGATCGCGACACTTGAAAATTTGGCGAGTTTTCGATTGCGCATGTGTTTCCTAGGTGAGTGCTAATAACTAAAATAATTATATTGAAGATAAGTTAATAAAAGACTAGTAAAATAAATATTTCTGTGTGATGAGTGAGTAAGAATACAACTTACCGCCCTCCCCGCTTCTCTATCTATCCGGTGGTGGTCAGCAAAGATGACTAAGGGTTAAATATGCATATAATAGCGATAAAAGAGAAGGGACACTCGAAATAAGACCCTATACCAACTCATCTGACCAGCGTGGTTTAGTAGGTAGGTCAATTTCCCTCCCACGGTTTTTCTCTCCCATTGCGGAGGAAGCTCGAGCCCAGCAGTGGAAAGTATATGAGCTGTGATGATGATGTCGATGAAAATGATGTATAATTGACTATGTGACATATTACACAAAAAAAAATTCAACGTAACAGGCGGTCAAAATATATAGTGATTACGAGATAAAACCTTTTTATAAAACTCTCTTGTACTTTTAGACAGACAATGAAAATATTGAATTAGCAGAACCATTTCTTTTCAAGGTACCATAATGGCTCCATTTGCTTGCGTAATACGATGTGTAATAGAAAAGTTATTATATTTAGGAGGATCATCATTGATTTTTATAAAAATGTAATTTACTTGCTTCTATCTATTTAATGGCAAAAAGTATATATCTAAGTATATGTTTATGTATTTAACTCCTTTTAAATAAATGGCCTTCAAATATCGGCCTCATAAAAAGTTCAAAGTCACTCAGCGTGCTACGGACTAGACTCTACTTGGTTATTCTCTCCGTAATCTGTAAATCCGTAGAAGATTTGGTGGAACAGACATAGCCCGGAGAATTTGCACCATTAAAACTGCAATGGGCAGGCCACATCGCTCGTTGAACCGACAACCGTTATGGAAGAAAGGTTTTTGTATAGCGGCCACGAACGGATGACCCACGATGATCCCACACTAGTTGGGTTAGATGCAGATGGCACAGCACCGTTCTGAGTGGCATTGTTCTGGGAAAGCCTATATTCAACAATGGACGTCTGCGGATTGGTGGGTGGATGGATAAAAATATAGAAACATAATCGTCAAACTTGGCAGGTGGGTTAGGTTAGGTAGAGATTGTTGTACATGTTATTGTAGCACTAAACAATCTAATTTAATATAATATGAATTATTTGTGAGGTATATCGTATTTTCACGAGATGGCCAAGTCAATCTGTTCATTTAAAACATAAAAGATCTTTAATATTGATATGGTCACTATAATAAATTGTTAGGTTAGCTAATTACTCAATAAATTAAGACATAAGGTCCCTTAAGAAGGAACTGAATAAATTAACCGACTTGGTATTACACGAATCTCACAACTTTTATGGTAGAAGAACTCAGTTGCGAGGCTTGGTTTTTTTTACAAGTTTTGTTTTTGATGGCATATATATTTTAAACTAGCAACCCGTCCTCGCTTCGCTTCGGTTTTAGTCGTTTTACCCGCGTATTTCCCGTTCCCGTGGGCATACCGGGATAAAATATAGCCTAGATTACTCCCTGATAGTATAGCTTTCCATTGGTGAAAGAATTTTTTAAATCAGTCCAGCCGTTTTGAAGATTACCCGGAACAAACAGACAGACAGACAGACAAAAAAAATATAACGTGATTTTTAGGCATAGACATAGTGCAAATAACCATGTGAGAATGAAAACAGCCTATTATTTTGACATTACAAACGGACACTCCAATTTTATTTATTGGTATAGATAACACTAGCAACCCGCCCTCGCTTCGCTTCGGTTTCAATCGCCTTACCCGCGTAGTTCCCGTTCCCGTGGGAATACCGGGATTAAATATAGCCTAGTGTACTCCCTGATAGTATAGCTTTCCATTGGTGAAAGAATTTTTTAAATCGGTCCAACCGTTTTGAAGATTACCCGGAACAAACAGACAGACAAAAAAATATAAAGTGGTTTTTAGGCATAGGCATAGTGCAAATAACCATGTGAGCATGAAAAAGGCCTATTATGTTGACATTACAAACAGACACTCCAATTTTATTTATTGGTATAGATTAGCAAAGACAGTCCACTACGTCTGTCGGTTGAATAAAAAGTTAGTTAAACATCTTAGAAGCCGTGGATTTTTAATACAATTTTACATTTACTTTGTGTAGTTACGTTATTTGGCAAAAAAATACAACACAATTGGCCGCAACTAGGTTAAATAAACTGCATTAAAGAACTATGTTAAATTAATAAATAATTTAAATTAACTGCCAATAAAGAAAATGTTTTAAGACAAATCATAAATTTCAAAAGCTGATGCCATCTAGTAATTTAAATTTCATAACGTACTTCAATGAATTAAAAAAAAAATCTTTATTTTTTAAATATTTTCTTTTTTATAATTTTGACAATCCTAAAAACCTGCTATTGTTACTAGTTTCAAGTAAATTTGTGCTTTGAATGCATTTCATTTTTAACTATAGTGATTGTGTATTTGACAGGTTTGAGGAAAGTATTTCAAATTATTTATTAAAGCGTTAGACATTTCCAATTTCATTTATTCGTTGTTTTTTAAAATGAATGTTAGCAGTTAAAAAGACAACAACGCCACAGGACGTCATATGCTTATTTTAGCAAATGCACTGAGACTGGCCGATTGACATATTGTAAATAGGGCTGTCACTCATACTTTTTGCTATAAAACATATCTACTATAATTGTAGTAGAAATGAAATGATTTTCTAAAACCTGTCAAATAACCAATTATTCTTTTTATGTGGACATTCTTCTACGCGAAAATAATTCATTTTATATTTTGCTCTTTTACAAGTATAACAAAAATTAATAATGTTGGTTAAATTGCTTTTAAGAAATATTTCCTGTTCAGCTAACAATGGTTGCATTGATATTTTCATTGCATTCATAAACCCTATAGTATGTCAGCCGCCACATTGAGGACGAAGATCATGCTATTAATAGGTTTTCGCCGGCAATTTTAACAATATACAAAATATACTTCTATTGTTTCATGCAAACACAATTAAAGAACTGTTTTTTTTAAGTGAAACCCCTCTATAGGCATGTTTGCATGGGTAGTAAATTCGTGTAAGTCGTTTTCAACATCTTCACGTGACTTGTTAACGTTAACACTATATCTGTACCTGTAACGTCACTATATCTATTCCGATAGATGTCAAAACCGGATAATATTAAAATATTTTAATTTACAAATTTTGATTTAAGATAAAACAATTAGTTTGTATATCTAAAGTCAACTCTGATTGTTGATTTTGTCGCCAGTCCTCATGAAAGCTTGTTATTTTTTTTATCTTATTATTTCAGCATTTATCCTGCATTATCTTATATATAAATTTCTTGTGTACGTGTGTATGCCACTGAGGGTGTTACTACCAGTTGTCTGTCCGTCAACTGATAAGTGCCACTACGGGCGCGCGATCCCGGACTGCTCCAGCTGCTGCTGTCGTGCCTCCTTCCTATATCCCATGACAGTAGTATCCTTAACCCATTTTCTTCCATATTCATCCACCATATCCCATCTTTTTCCCATAAACAAAAATTCCCGAGGAGGGTTGGCGTCAGGAAGACGACCGGCCATAAAATAAATAGCCGTATCTCTCTTACAACATGGGTTCAAGACTGAACATGTTGTGCCAACCCCACTCCGCGTGGGACGAGGGCAGGCAAATGACGATGATGATGATGATGATGATGATGATGATGTGTGTATGTCACTGAACTCTTCCTAAACGGCCAGCCCGATGTTGACGAAATTTTTTGTGTGTGTTCAAGGGGATTCGAGGATAGTTCAGCTTCACAATTGGACCCGGTAGGTGGCGCTACTTTTATTTTATTTGAACAGAACAACGTCTGTTGGGTCAGCTAGTATTATATAAATTGTTATTGAACAAATTGAATAGAACTCTAAATGTTAAATATACGATCTTTATATGATATTTTTACGTTCGCGCCAAACCTTCAATGATAAAGGTCAATCAAGAAATTCACCTAAAGTAATTTATCGATACCACGTTACGGGGGCTATTAAGCACACCGTTCCTTTTTATCCTTCCTTCACTACGCTGTCAATATGATTAATTGATAGTTCAACGAATTCCTCAGATGTTGATTTATTAAGCCCATTTAGGTCGCATCTGATTTAGGATTAAGGAGATAAGATATTTAGCTAATTTAATATTGTTTGGTTGGTTGCCATATAGCATTATATAATGCCAAGTCAGTCTATTTATTTAAAACATAAAAGATCTTTAATATTGATATAGTCACTATAAGAAGTTGTTAGATTAGTTATTTACGTAATAACTTAAGAAGAAAGGTCCCTTAAGCAGGGACTGAATGAGTTAACCGACTTGGTATAACATGGATCTCACAAATTTTTATGGTAGAAGAACTCAGTTGCGAGGCTTGGCTTTTTTTTACAAGTCTTGTTTTTGATGGTATCTCATTTCTTTTTGTAGATAGACCTACTTATTTGCTTTTCCGGTACTTTCTACTTCTTGAATACCAACAAAAGATTTTCTTAGAGTACACTCTCTGAAAAATTAGACATCTCTCCTTACCGCTTGAGTCAATTCTACCTAAATTAACCGGAGAGATGTGGAAATAAAGAAATTTGATTGGTTTTTCTAAACACATCTCCTCTAGTCTCCTCTTCGCTTTGATTGCAATCGAGCCTAATGATGGCGTTCTTTCTTTCAGATAATTTGAGGCAATTTAGTTTGCTTAATACTTTGGGAGATTTTGGTACATTTTCATAAGACACGTCCCACTCTTACAATTTCATTAAGTTGATTGACCATTTTACAAGTTATCTTTGAACATAATTATATCTTTATCTTTCCGTGTGGTGACGGAGTAAGAATACAATTCACCACCCCCTATCTTACCCGTGGGTGATCGTACGAGACGACTAAGGGATATAAAACGCCTATAACATCTATGCGAGAGAAGGAAAACTTGAAATAAAACCCTATACCAACACGTCTGACCAGCGTGGTATGGTAGGTCAATTACCCTTCCATTATGGAGGAGGCCCGAGCCCAACAGTGGGACGTATGTGGGCTGAGATGATGATGATGATGATAATTATATCTAGGTATCTGTCTACACCTATTATGCCACTCATCATTCAGCCTATCGCCGTCCATTGTAGAACATAGACCCCCCTCATGCTTCACCATAAAGCGCTGTACTGTGCACTGCACTTGCACCTGCATGCAACGACGCTCAAGGGTAACAGAGTTGCCATGACTAGAGCTCATTTTTCTTCGTCTTATGAAGAATAATGACGTAGTGGCCACGTTTGGTAGGCGGGTTGGTTTCGCAGTGAGGTATCATACATTTCCCCGGCGAGAGCTGCTGTCCACTCTCCTTCCTGTTGAATCTTTTTTTTAAATGACAACGCCTTGCACTAAGGGACTAATAATCCTCATATTGTGGGGGACTTTACAAACATATAATTCAACATTGCATCATCATCGCAGCCCTCATATGTTCCACTGTTGGACTCAGGCCTCCTCCACAATGGGAGGGAATTTAACCCACTATACCATCACTAGCACGGTACGTTGGTATCTTAACCACTATGTCATCTGCGCAGTCTTTAGCCGGTTGTTACGATTCACATAGAGAAGCAATGATGGCGACATATGTATTCTTATTTTTTACAAAGTTACATTTCATTAACTGCAAATGTAACTTTGTAATCCTATATATTTATACGAGTTTACAAAATTATTTATGCAGTTAGTGTATCTCGGCAACTGGATGAAAATTATAATGTTCAATAATTTTTCCTTCATTTACCACTGATTGCATTCTAAATTTGAAGCTTATATGTCTGCTAGAAGTGCCACTTTAATATTGATGATCGGTCAGTCAGTCAGTGAGTGACAAAATTACGAAACTTTGACTAGTTATAATTCTTAAAGTATTGGTTGAAATTGAATGAAATTTGAAATACATAATGTGTATACAAGGCCTGCTAGGTTACAAAAAAATCAGGTTACTAGTTTTATTAACAACGAAGTTATAGGGGGTCGAAAATGGCCTGAATGGCTTCGAGAAAAGTATGTTACGGCAGTTTTGCGTTTTGCCCGACTTTTTTTTTGCTCGACTTGGCGGGGGCACTGCCGTGCCCCCAGATACAGAGTTGATGTTTGAGTTCAGTTGAGAGCGAATTGAACACGCCGTATCTATTATAAGCAGGTACTAAATGGAATTTCTTATTTTCTGCTCGTCTCGATTTTGGAGCAATAATGTATTTCTGTCGGAAATCATTTTTGTCGGATCGCTCTGCGCTCCGTGAGATAGCTATAGAATTTTAAATAGCTTGACGGTGCCTCCATTGTTACCTAAACCATTGGTTAATTTTGAAGGGGATATATATAATATTTATGTAGGATAAAACTAAGTCACTATTTATGAATGAAAAGACTATATAATAAAATTATTACGATTACAATAACATTAATTTCAGCTCATGTTGGCCTATTGCACCACGTTGGTCCGACGTGTTAGTATAAGTATAGGGTTTTATTTCGAGTTTTCCTTTTCTTGCATATATATGATCTGCAAATTATATCACTTATCGTCTTTTACAACACCCACAGGCGAGAAAGGGGAAGTGCATTGTATTCTTACGCCGTCACCATATGGAAAACCTAATATTATACTATTTCCATTTCTTTATTTTCTCGATGACAGTTCTAATTTGATAGTTGTAGTGTTGTGACCAAATAAGTAATGATATTGATCGCATATATGTTTTTAACAAAGACAAATTCAACAAAAACATTCAAATATATTTTTTCAAGCTGGGAACACTCAATGACCCACCGCCATTTTGTATTTGTTTTAATCTGTCACTCGCAACAAGACGGTCGTGCTATATGGTCACTACATTTCTGTTCGCTGAGTTTTTTCACATTATCCATACGTTACGTTGTGTATTTTGTATTCCTCCGTGTTGATTGCTGCCCAGCTGTCAAATATCAAAATGCCTAAAGGATCTGTTCTGAAAAGTCAGGCGAGAGAACTGGTGATCAAAGTTCGTAATTACTTTGAAGCAGAATATCAAAATGGTAGCCCGCTATTACCACTGTCGCAAGTGCGAGAGCGTGTTGCGGCCGCATTAGGAATTAGTGGACCTACTGTTTCAAAAAATACTACCGAAGCTTACGGTACAAGCGGCATGCAAGCACATAAGCTTCGTACGCCGAAGAAGAAACGCCAACCTCGTCGTGTGACATCGGTTGACAACTTCGACGCTGACGCTATTCGTCGTCATATATATGACTATTACTTGCGCAAAGAAATTCCAACACTTAAAAAACTTGTTGTTTCTTTACGTGAACGTGGTTTGTTCCATGGCCAAAAATCGTCATTAAGCTTAGTTTTGAAAGAAATTGGATTTTCTTATAAAAAATCGGACAAACGTAAAATATTGATGGAGCGTCACGACGTTGCTATGGCTCGCTGCGAATTTTTGAGCAAAGCCAAAAAGATATCAGATTGGTCAAATGTTATTTTCACTGACGAGACTTGATTAAATGCAAACCACACAGTATCGAAGAACTGGACTGACGACACCGCCGCTTCCACTAGTTCAGTGCCAATGGGAAATGTGAACGCCTTATCATATGCAATGCAGGGTCTACGAAAGGATTCGTGTCAGATGCTTTACTGGCCTTTAAATCCAAGAAAATAGTGGACTACCACGAAGAAATGAACGCGGAGATTTACGAAGGATGGTTCAAAGAAATGGTGCAATCTCTAGAAGAACCGTCGATAATTATTATGGACAACGCTACATATCACTCTAGACAAATTGATAAAATGCCGACGCAGGCCAATAAAAAACAAGAGATAATTGACTGGCTCAAACGTCATGGCGAAAATGTGGACGATACTTTATTAAAAGTACAATTAGTGAATATTTTAAAATCTAAAAAAAGCCTCCCTAAAAGATATATTACCGACGAAATAGCTGCCGAATGTGGTCATTGGGTTCTTCGACTTCCGCCGTATCATTGCCAGTACAATGCTATAGAACTAATATGGCCACAAATCAAAGGACACGCCGCTCGAAACAATACCCATCCCCCTTTTACGGCAAACAAGATATTAGATTTATTAAAAAATGCATGTGCGGAAGTAACCGCCGAACACTGGGAAAAAATTGTGAGAAGAACCCAAAACACTATAGTGTCGGATTGGGAAATTCATGTGGCATTAGATAATATAGAAATACAGGAACTTATAATAAATGTTGAAGAGAGCTCATCGAGTGATAGTGGCGATTCATCAGATTTTGATTAAAATAAATAAATGAACAATCAACATAATATAATTACATCTTGTAATGAAATGTAATATTAGTTTATAAATTTGTATAAAATTATCCGGCAACAGTTTAGTTTCTTACACTTTGTAAAAAAATATCGGGTCTCTTATCGTGTTAAGTTTATCGATAGCTCCATCCCTATCAGTTTCTCCGACTCTGCTACGACCTTGTACGCGCGAAAGCGTCATATTTTTATTAAATAATGTTATACATAATGTAAAAAAGACGCTCGTTCAAGTTTCCACAGGAGCTGTCATCGAGAAAATAAAGAAATGGAAATAGTATAGTAAATGTATTTACAAAGTTAGGCTCGTATATTTGTGACATTACGCGTTCCAGGTATTATGAGAAATGGGTTTGGTGCTAAAGCTTGGCATTTTTTTTATTGCTAACTGTGGCAAACGAGCAAGCAGTAGGTATACCTGATGGTAAGTGTGTAAAGGTATACCGGGCGAAGAAAGTGAAGGGAGTCTGAATGCGTGCAATGAGGTTCAGTGATACCAAAGGCATCACCAAAACCCACCACACGCATACACCCTCAGAAAGATGAGCTTCCGGCTCTCTCGCTCACCAAACGAAGCGCAGTAACAAATTGCTACTACTCGGTCGTCGATTTTCTGCGAGAGTGTGGAACTACCCCGGACGGACCAGCCTACGGCTGTAGACAGATAACTGTCAGCAGTGTGATCCTACCACATCTTATTATTACGCCTATTTTGATGCTTTTTGTGGAAACTTTCTTAACTAAAACATGAAGATACAAAGAACACAGCCTTGTTTCCAGGCCTGTTAGTAATATTCTGTCTAACTAATACATATAAAATAATTATAAATGTATACGTATAAAATGTTATTGTAAAGAGTGACAAGGTAGCGATAATTGGAGATGTCGAGGGAATACGGTAGGTTATGAAGTCGAATTCTGTTTTATCGCTCTGGACGAAACGGACGGGGAGTGTCCAGATCATAGCTTGCCAAAAATTATGTTTGGCTGTTGTGTTTCAACTTCGTCTTTGATCCGTTATACATCTCATTATTAGGCACCTCCCCCTCTGTTCCCTGTATCACGAAACGAATTTATACATACTTACCTATACTACCTTGAAAAGATAAGTTAGCGTTTTGTTTCCACCTTGCGTTTTTGCTGATATTCTAATATATTAGGACATTATTATTATTATTATTGCCAGTGATATATAACACTTAGATTCTTTTTATTATACCTTAATGTTATTGCCACAAAAGCTACACAAGATTGTTATTTAGCAATTTTTGGACTGACGTAAATTGATGGATAACTGGATGGTAATATTATATACATAGATGTTATCTAAAACACGAATATGTTTAACAGAAAATTATAATTTCGATTAAAAATTACAGTAAATGTTTATAACTATATTTAAGAGTTCAAACTAAAATCATCATCGTCAGCCAACATAAGTTTCACTGTTAGACTCGGGCCTCCTTCACAATCGAAGGGAAATTGACTTATTATACCGCACTGGTCAGACATGTTGTTATAGGGTTTTACGTCGAGTTTGCCTTCTCTTGCATAGGCCTTCACTTAAAACTCACAAGTCAGAACGGGGGTCGTGAATCATATTCTTACTCTGTCACCGCTGTAAAAAAATCTACACATTGTATTTAGAATAGTTTCATTAAACTTATGGTCAATTTATCACATTTAACAGTTACATGATACTTTTTAATGACAAATAAAATGATTCATCAACACGTTAAACTTTATCTGTAAAAATGAAAGACTTATAAAATAAACATTAAGGGTTCTAACTAACACACCCATTTGTTCTGCTGCAATTGGTTTAGGTAGCGTGTAAGATATTGTTATAGTAATGAATCTTATGCAATAACACTTATCATGAGCTGCTGGAACTATTCCAAATAATCTTAAACACATATCTATCTTAGTGATGGCTAATAAATGTGATAAGGGACTATATTAACTGGTATATTCTTTTTAACGATAGGCAAGGTAGTCTGTGGGACTAAATTCCAGTGATATAACTGTATATTCCGAGTTATGTCCCCTTAAGTTTTAAGAAAATAAGGTCAACATCATTTAATTATGTGTGAGAACCGTATACCCGTGTACTAAGTAGATTTATTATATAAATATGGTTTTAGTGTTATGAAACGGTGTGGTTAATGTATACTTTAAAATGTAATGCCTTTTCTACACTATGGCCAATCATAGTGGGACATCGTATGGCATGTATAGCGGTGTTGGATGTCTTATGGCTTGTTCCGATGGACCGCGATGGCCTCTGCGTCGGTTTTTCAAGTGAACATTAAAGGATAGTGCTCCGCTGATGGCGATATGGGTTTACACATACGCCCGCTATTCAGTCTAAACTTCAGTATCAAGAATGTATGAATGTATTTATTAGTTTCACCAACTCTACGATTACTTATTGGGTTATGAATGTTTATCGTTTAGAGGAGTCATTATATACATTTTGTCACATGTTGCTATGGCATTTAAAATTATGAAGATTTTTTTTAATGATTATCTTCAGAAATTGCCCGTTTGTTAATGAATATCTTTAGAAATTACCTGTTATTAATAATGATTTAAAATAGAATCAGCTCTTTTTCTATTAAGAGAAAGATTTCTATGGTGATGATGACCAATAATAATAATAATAATAATAATAACTGGAAGATATATACGTGTCAATCATATTTTTCTGCAAAAATTATTTCAGTTTATATATTAAGTTTTTATTACATCTATTTTATGTCTAATAGTATTTGGAAGAATTTTATATATGAAATTTACAGAACTATTTCCGCAATAAAACTATAAAGAAGTTAAAAACACAAGAATCAAATTATGACATTTGACATTCATGTCAAAATGAAAAAATTTATAAAAATAAACCGCACCAAGCACGATATATCAATATGATTACAAGATCACAGACCAAAGCAGCATGTATACCACCCCCGGGCTCGTCGCAAAGCTCCGCCTCTAAACAGGCAGCATCAATATCTGCCACGGAAGAGGCGTCGAGCTCCAGCTCCAGCGACGAGTACTTTTCCCCGCCGACGTCACCAAGACCTGCGCCGCGACGAGGGAGAGGCCGGCCACCGTTTTGTTTAGGACCCAGAGGCCCACCGGCTTCACACAGGGCCCTCGCTAGCGGTGGTAATGTGCAGCGCATGAGATGGACACAATCCATTAATGAGAATGTCATGCGCGCATATTTTGAGGCAACAGAGGGGGGAATCAAACTCACCGCGTATCGTGACCGTATGCTGCTTCTGTTTCAGAACTTGGAACCAATTATCAACGTTACAGCTCAACGACTATCGGATCAGGTGCGGGCCATTCAGCGCTGTAACCTGTTGGATGCCGCTGCACTTGATCGGCTACGCTCAGAGTCCATACAAATAAGTCGTGTTACCCCTATTCCTACACCAGTATCATCAATTGATGTTAGACAATCCGCTCCACCATCAGCAGCGGAAGGGGACGATATGACTGATTCTATGGACACCCGGTACAATGAGGAGGTAAGGAAAGCTTTAGAATGTGCAATTCGAGAATATAGATTCGAACCTCAAGAAATTAGACCACGTCTGCCTCGATTGCCCATGCATAGAAAAAACAGGCTTCTTGTGGGTACCCTTGACTCATTTTTAATTGATTATGTAAATAATAGTAACAGTATTAGTGATACACATTCGATCCTGTACTGTGCAGCCATTGCGGCGTGTCGTATAGCAGGACTAAATTTTTTAAAAAATGAATCCACTATGCGACATAAAGAAGCCAAACCGGCTTGGCAGTGCAGGATTGAATGTCGTATCTCTAAGGCAAGGGTGCTCATTGGAAAGCTTAGCTCCTTTAGGACAGGGAACACTCGACCAAAGGTGATGCGTTTCGTGAAACGGGCGTTTTTGGGAACCGGTATCAAACCCGAAGACTATTCAGCCCGAGTCACGGAACGCATCGATTTCCTGAAACAGAAAATCTATGCTTGGGCAAGTCGAATTCGCAGATATAAAAAACGCGTGAATCGATATTCTATGAATCGCATGTTTGAAAGCGACCAGAAGTCAGTTTATAGAAACTGGGAACGTCCCTGTCAAGATGTGGATGATGGGCAGCCTGATACTAAAGCTACGAATTCATATTGGCATAGTATTTGGTCGATGCCCGTCGTCCATTCGGAGGGCGACTGGATGAGAGATGTAAAACAAGCATGTGAAAATATTCCACAAATGAAAGAAGTTTCCATTAACCAGCAAGACGTAGCCGATGCAGTCCGTCCATTATCTAATTGGAAATCGCCAGGCTTAGACGGACTGCACAACTTCTGGTTAAAATGGCTGCGCAGTGGTCATGCTCGTTTAGCATCTCACTTCCAGTCGGCTTTAGTGACTGGGACGTTACCAGAGTTCATGACGACTGGTATTACTCACCTGCTCCATAAAGCCGGTAGTACTACGGTGCCGAGCAACTATAGGCCGATAACGTGTTTGCCATCGGTCTATAAGCTCCTTACATCTATTCTGAGAAATAAAATTTCCAAACATATTCAGTTAAATTCGGTCATGTCTCTCTCTCAGAATGGATGTAGGAATGGGGGACGTGGTACTAAGGAGCTCCTCCTAATTGATACGGCTATTAGTCAACAAGTTCGTCGCCTCCGAAAAGATCTATCGATATGTTGGATAGATTATAAGAAAGCATTCGACTCCGTGCCTCATACGTGGCTCTTGAGGGTGCTAGAGTTGTACAAAATTAATTCAACTCTATGCGCCTTCTTGAAGTCTTGCATGGGGCAATGGAAAACATTTCTTAGATATCCTGCATGTCGACTGAGTCGAGGGGGAGGCAAACCAATATACATTAGGCGGGGAATATTTCAGGGTGACAGTTTGAGTCCTCTTTGGTTCTGCCTAGCACTGAATCCTCTCAGTACGCTACTAGGGCATTCAGGGCTAGGCTGTAGGTTACGTAGAGGTGGTCAAATAGTATCTCACCTGCTTTACATGGATGATTTGAAACTGTTTGCACCAACTCACATTCAAATGGCAGAATTACTAAAAGTTACAGAGACTTTTAGTAATTCTATCAAAATGGAGTTTGGTGTAGATAAGTGTGCCGTCATGCATGTAAAACGGGGAGAGGTAGTGGAGAATCATAGAAGTGAAATCTTCAATAATCCACAATTTAGACCGCTTCACGTAACGGATACCTATAAGTACTTGGGTATGTCTCAGGCTTTGAACATCAATGAAACGGACATGAAGCGAGCGCTGCGGGAACGTTTCTTTGGTCGCCTAAAAAAAGTTTTAAATAGTCTTTTATCGGGCGGCAATAAGGTGCGTGCCTACAACGCTTGGGTCATGCCGATTCTAATGTACTCCTTTGGCATACTCAAGTGGACCCAAACCGAATTGGACACCCTGGACAGAAAAGTCCGCACGCTGTTGACATCGCACAGGATGCATCATCCTCGTTCATCAATAATGAGGTTGTATATTCCGCGAAAATGTGGGGGCCGAGGCTTCCTAAATGCTAAAACCCTCCATAATCGTGAAGTATGCAACCTCAGGGATTATTTCCTCAAGATGACGAGTGGTGTGCATCTTGATGTGGTGACAATAGATAACGGGCTCACCCCGCTTGGGTTGGCTAAAGAGAACTGGCGTAGACCGGTAGTTCTAAGCACCATAGATCGCAAGAATGTGTGGCAGAGCAAGGAATTGCACGGCAGATACTACGGAGCATTAAATGCGCCCGACGTAGACACTCCAGCCTCTGTGACCTGGCTACGATTCGGTAACCTCTTTGGAGAAACCGAAGGTTTTGTCTGTGCAATTGCTGACGAAGTTATTAAGACGAATAACTACCGGAAATATATCTTGAGGGATGGCACAGCTGATATTTGTCGCGCATGCCACTTACCAGGCGAGTCCCTCAGGCATATCGTTTCCGGTTGTTCACGTCTTGCTAACGGCGAGTACTTGCACAGACACAACCAAGTAGCCAGGATCATCCACCAGCAACTTGCTTTGCTACACAAACTTGTGAGCGTAGAGGTGCCGTACTACAAATACGTACCAGAGCCGGTTCTCGAAAATGGTCGTGTCACATTGTACTGGGACCGATCTATTATCACTGATAGGACTATTGTAGCCAATAAGCCAGACATCGTGGTGATAGATCGGCTGCAGCGCCGTGCAATGATTGTCGATATCACTGTTCCACATGACGGGAATCTCGTGAAGGCTGAGAAAGATAAACAAATAAAATATCAAGACTTAGCTCACGAGATTGTCGACATGTGGGATGTGGACTCGGCAATCGTTGTACCGATAGTCATTTCGACCAATGGGTTAATAGCCAAGAGCCTCAATCAACATCTAAAGAGGCTCGCGTTAGGTAGTTGGATTGCGGGTCTGATGCAGAAGGCGGTATTACTGAACACAGCGCGCATCGTGAGGAAGTTCCTCTCTTTGTAGCCCTAACCACTGGCGGCTTGGTCCTTGTATTCGCTGCCGGTGGGTAAATACGCTTTTTATATTTTTAAATATTTTATTTTTTGTATAATATTTAAAAATGTATTAGGTAGTTTTTAAGTTTAATAAATGTATAATAATAAAAATAAATAATAATAATAAATAAATAATAATAATAAACCCTCTGGGCCAGTCGTTATCTCACCATGAGACTAACGCAAACCTCGGAGGAACATTATATGGCTCTCTAAGTTCTTTTGATATAAAAGAAAAAATGTATCACAAGATTTATAGGAAAGCCAATAAACCGCAGGGCAGCTTGTGGCGTGCTGAATGTGAGTGGCGATACTGCGGTCCTGAGTGCCCTAGAGAGTCGGTCAAGGCCTCGTATCCAGCTGGCCTTTATTGGCTGGCTGGAGTGGAAACCGAAGAGTGCCCGCAAGATTCTCAACTCTGGCTTGCCTTAAACGGCTGGTCAGAGAGGGGTCGCCAGAGCTATATGCTCGGGGGTGGAAGTGTCATTTTCAAGGGCATAACTACGGGGAAACCACTGCAATGGTGAAACCGGCGCCGCACCGCTCGACACCCCAAGCCACTTGCACCAATGTTGCCCCCCTGTGGCCCGTATGGCCTGCGTGTCTGTGGCGACCGTTTGGGGGGGCCCATTCAGTGAGTTGGCGAGTCACCGTCTGCCAAAGTTCAAGACGATAAAGGTGTTGAAGGCAGACGACAGTTTTAAATCAATAGTTTACCATTAATCAAGTCCATCTAACCTTCAACCCCATAGTCATGTATTAGATACCATAAACACACAATAGTTTTACACCTACCGTTGGCAGTCCACGTGTGTTATGTGCAGACGTGGAGTGTCATCGGTAGACGTCCCATCCCATTTTATATTAAATTTCTCCAAAGGCCTCTGCGTGTTGGATACATATCCCCATGTAAGCCTTTCAAAGGACCGGGTATCTTCTCTCTTTAACAATGTGGAAGATAGCCGTGAAACTGGGAGATACAATAATAATAATAAATGTAATTCTTGCAACACTGGAAGATATATACGTGTCAATCATATTTTTCTGCAAAAATTATTTCAGTTTATATATTAAGTTTTTATTACATCTATTTTATGTCTAATAGTATTTGGAAGAATTTTATATATGAAATTTACAGAACTATTTCCGCAATAAAACTATAAAGAAGTTAAAAACACAAGAACCAAATTATGACATTTGACATACATGTCAAAATGAAAAAATTAATAAAAATAAACCGGACCAAGCACGATATATCAATATGATTACAAGATCACAGACCAAAGCAGCATGTATACCACCCCCGGGCTCGTCGCAAAGCTCCGCTCTAAACAGGCAGCATCAATATCTGCCACGGAAGAGGCGTCCAACTCCAGCGACGAGTACTTTTCCCCGCCGACGTCACCAAGATCTGCGCCGCGACGAGGGAGAGGCCGGCCACCGTTTTGTTTGGGACCCAGAGGCCCACCGGCTTCACACAGGGCCCCCGCTAGCGGTGGTAATGTGCAGCGCATGCGATGGACACAATCCATTAATGAGAATGTCATGCGCGCATATTTTGAGGCAACAGAGGGGGGAATCAAACTCACCGCGTATCGTGACCGTATGCTGCTTCTGTTTCAGAACTTGGAACCAATTATCAACGTTACAGCTCAACGACTATCGGATCAGGTGCGGGCCATTCAGCGCTGTAACCTGTTGGATGCCGCTGCACTTGATCGGCTACGCTCAGAGTCCATACAAATAAGTCGTGTTACCCCTATTCCTACACCAGTATCAACAATTGATGTTAGACAATCCGCTCCACCATCAGCAGCGGAAGGGGACGATATGACTGATTCTATGGACACCCGGTACAATGAGGAGGTAAGGAAAGCTTTAGAATGTGCAATTCGAGAATATAGATTCGAACCTCAAGAAATTAGACCACGTCTGCCTCGATTGCCCATGCATAGAAAAAACAGGCTTCTTGTGGGTTGACTCATTTTTAATTGATTATGTAAATAATAGTAACAGTATTAGTGATACACATTCGATCCTGTACTGTGCAGCCATTGCGGCGTGTCGTATAGCAGGACTAAATTTTTTAAAAAATGAATCCACTATGCGACATAAAGAAGCCAAACCGGCTTGGCAGTGCAGGATTGAATGTCGTATCTCTAAGGCAAGGGTGCTCATTGGAAAGCTTAGCTCCTTTAGGACAGGGAACACTCGACCAAAGGTGATGCGTTTCGTGAAACGGGCGTTTTTGGAAACCGGTATCAAACCCGAAGACTATTCAGCCCGAGTCACGGAACGCATCGATTGCCTGAAACAGAAAGTCTATGCTTGGGCAAGTCGAATTCGCAGACATAAAAAACGCGTGAATCGATATTCTGTGAATCGCATGTTTGAAAGCGACCAGAAGTCAGTTTATAGAAACTGGGAACGTCCCTGTCAAGATGTGGATGATGGGCAGCCTGATACTAAAGCTACGAATTCATATTGGCACAGTATTTGGTCGATGCCCGTCGTCCATTCGGAGGGCAACTGGATGAGAGATGTAAAACAAGCATGTGAAAATATTCCACAAATGAAAGAAGTTTCCATTAACCAGCAAGACGTAGCCGATGCAGTCCGTCCATTATCTAATTGGAAATCGCCAGGCTTAGACGGACTGCACAACTTCTGGTTAAAATGGCTGCGCAGTGGTCATGCTCGTTTAGCATCTCACTTCCAGTCGGCTTTAGTGACTGGGACGTTACCAGAGTTCATGACGACTGGTATTACTCACCTGCTCCATAAAGCCGGTAGTACTACGGTGCCGAGCAACTATAGGCCGATAACGTGTTTGCCATTGGTCTATAAGCTCCTTACATCTATTCTGTGAAATAAAATTTCCAAACATATTCAGTTAAATTCGGTCATGTCTCTCTCTCAGAATGGATGTAGGAATGGGGGACGTGGTACTAAGGAGCTCCTCCTAATTGATACGGCTATTAGTCAACAAGTTCGTCGCCTCCGAAAAGATCTATCGATATGTTGGGTAGATTATAAGAAAGCATTCGACTCCGTGCCTCATACGTGGCTCTTGAGGGTGCTAGAGTTGTACAAAATTAATTCAACTCTATGCGCCTTCTTGAAGTCTTGTATGGGGCAATGGAAAACATTTCTTAGATATCCAGCATGTCGACTGAGTCGAGGGGGAGGCGAACCAATATACATTAGGCGGGGAATATTTCAGGGTGACAGTTTGAGTCCTCTTTGGTTCTGCCTAGCACTGAATCCTCTCAGTACGCTACTAGGGCATTCAGGGCTAGGCTGTAGGTTACGTAGAGGTGGTCAAATAGTATTTCACCTGCTTTACATGGATGATTTGAAACTGTTTGCACCAACTCACATTCAAATGACAGAATTACTAAAAGTTACAGAGACTTTTAGTAATTCTATCAAAATGGAGTTTGGTGTAGATAAGTGTGCCGTCATGCATGTAAAACGGGGAGAGGTAGTGGAGAATCATAGAAGTGAAATCTTCAATACTCCACAATTTAGACCGCTTCGCGTAACGGATACCTATAAGTACTTGGGTATGTCTCCGGCTTTGAACATCAATGAAACGGACATGAAGCGAGCGCTGCGGGAACGTTTCTTTGGTCGCCTAAAAAAAGTTTTAAATAGTCTTTTATCGGGCGGCAATAAGATGCGTGCCTACAACGCCTTCAACTTGGGTCATGCCGATTCTAATGTACTCCTTTGGCATACTCAAGTGGACCCAAACCGAATTGGACACCCTGGACAGAAAAGTCCGCACGCTGTTGACATCGCACAGGATGCATCATCCTCGTTCATCAATAATGAGGTTGTATATTCCGCGAAAATGTGGGGGCCGAGGCTTCCTAAATGCTAAAACCCTCCATAATCGTGAAGTATGTAACCTCAGGGATTATTTCCTCAAGATGACGAGTGGTGTGCATCTTGATGTGGTGACAATAGATAACGGGCTCACCCCGCTTGGGTTGGCTAAAGAGAACTGGCGTAGACCGGTAGTGCTAAGCACCATAGATCGCAAGAATGTGTGGCAGAGCAAGGAGTTGCACGGCAGATACTACGGAGCACTAAATGCGCCCGACGTAGACACTCCAGCCTCTGTGACCTGGCTACGATTCGGTAACCTCTTTGGAGAAACCGAAGGTTTTGTCTGTGCAATTGCTGACGAAGTTATTAAGACGAATAACTACCGGAAATATATCTTGAGGGATGGCACAGCTGATATTTGTCGCGCATGCCACTTACCAGGCGAGTCCCTCAGCCATATCGTTTCCGGTTGTTCACGTCTTGCTAACGGCGAGTACTTGCACAGACACAACCAAGTAGCCAGGATCATCCACCAGCAACTTGCTTTGCTACACAAACTTGTGAGCGTAGAGGTGCCGTACTACAAATACGTACCAGAGCCGGTTCTCGAAAATGGTCGTGTCACATTGTACTGGGACCGATCTATTATCACTGATAGGACTATTGTAGCCAATAAGCCAGACATCGTGGTGATAGATCGGCTGCAGCGCCGTGCAATGATTGTCGATATCACTGTTCCACATGACGGGAATCTCGTGAAGGCTGAGAAAGATAAACAAATAAAATATCAAGACTTAGCTCACGAGATTGTCGACATGTGGGATGTGGACTCGGCAATCGTTGTACCGATAGTCATTTCGACCAATGGGTTATTAACCCATTGGTCGAAATGACTCAAGAGCCTCAATCAACATCTAAATAGGCTCGCGTTAGGTAGTTGGATTGCGGGTCTGATGCAGAAGGCGGTATTACTGAACACAGCGCGCATCGTGAGGAAGTTCCTCTCTTTGTAGCCCTAACCACTGGCGGCTTGGTCCTTATATTCGCTGCCGGTGGGTAAATACGCTTTTTATATTTTTAAATATTTTATTTTTTATATAATATTTAAAAATGTATTAGGTAGTTTTTAAGTTCAATAAATGTATAATAATAATAATAATAATAATAATAATAATAATAATAATAATAATAATAATAAAGCCTTTATTAAACAATCTTACAAAATTCTTATATACTAAATTAAATTTCTTACATTGACACCAGTTTCGCGAAGATTGTCTTGCTATTCAGCATAGGCCTCCCCTAAAGCTTGCCATAGAGTGCGCTCTTGTGTCTTCCTTCTCCATGTTGTACCTGCTACGCTTTTTATATCATCTTCCCATCTCCGACGCTGTCTGCCTCTCTTCCTTTTGTATTGTCTTGGACACCACTCGGTTAAGTCTTTTGTCCATTTGTTTTTCTTGTTCCTCATCATGTGGCCTGTCCACCTCCACTTTAGTTTTTTGACACAATATGTCACATCTGTGACTCCAGTTTGCTTTCGGATTGTTTCTAGTTTTAATCGGTGTCTTAGCTTAACATTGAGCATGCTTCTTTCCATCCCATGTTGGCAGGTCTCTAATGCGCGTATGTTTTGTTGCGTTAGACTCCATGTTTGACATCCGTATGTCATAACAGGCAGTATACACGAGTTGAATATTTTTTGCTTGTATTTAAGCGGTATCTCTGGGTTTTTTAAGATTTCTTTTAAAGACCAGTATCTTTTCCATGATAGATTAATTCTGTTGTCTATTTCTTTCTTTGTTAGGTCTTTGGGAGAAATAATTTGTCCAAGATACGTGTATTTGTTTACATATTCTATTGGCATACCATCTACTTTAATTGAAATCTTTTCTGCATTTGTCATTAATTTCGTTTTTGAGGTGTTCATTGACAGTCCAACTTTTCTACTTTCTAATGTAAGTTGTTCGAGCATTTTCTGTAGGTTTCCTGCACCGTCTGAAATAAGTATCAGATCATCTGCGAATCTTAAGTGGTTCAGTTGTATTCCGTTAATATTTAGGCCATAGTTGTCCCATTCGAGGTGTCTAAATACGTATTCGACGACTGCTGAGAAAAGTTTTGGTGACAGGGGGTCTCCTTGTCTAACTCCTCTCCTTATGGGAAAGGCTTCACCTACTCTTTCTGTTCGTACTTTAGCTGTCATGTTCTTGTAGATATTGCTAATGAGGCGTATATATTTTTTGGCTACTCCCTGTGTTTCTAGCGCTTCCCATATTTTTCCGTGTTTAAGTGAGTCGAACGCTTTATTATAATCCACGAATGCTATGTAGTAGTTTATGCCGTATTCATTACTTTTTTGGATGACCTGTTTTATGGTGTAAATATGATCGAGCGTTGAGAAGTCACTCCTAAATCCCACCTGCTCTCTTGGTTGGTTTTCGTCCAGTATCTTTGTTACGCGGTCTAATAGGATTTTAGAGAAAATTTTGTACACGTTGGACATGAGGCTAATGGGTCTATAATTTGTTATGTCGCTTTTCTTTCCTTTTTTGTGTATAAGTATTATCGTTGACGATGTCCACTGGTGGGGTATGTATTCGGTATTTAAAATTTCATTGAATAAGTCCGTAATGATGTTCGATGTTTTGGCAGATGTTCCGACAAGGAGTTCGTTAGATATAGCATCTTCACCCGGCGCTTTTCCTCTTTTCTGTGATTTTATTGCTTTATTGACTTCGTCTCGAATGATCTTTGGAGTGTCATCTTCTTTCTCGTATTTTTTCAAAGTTGGTTGCTGTATTTCGGACAATATTTCGTTATCACTGTATAACTCTCGATAATAGTCTGTAGCGATTTTTAAAATTTCGATTCTATTTGTTTTGTTTCTCTTGGTGCTCCGGTGTGTAACATTTTCGATCCAGTCCAAACTCTCTCTCAATTCCTGCCAAGCTTTTTTCGTACCACCTGTTTTTTCTATGTAGTAGTTGATTGTTTGTGTTCTAATATTCTGCCTAAGTTTATTTCTTTGCTATACTTTGCTATTGCCTGTCTATTGTTTTTCCTATCTTGAAACAAGTTCTTTCTTTGTTTAATTAAATTTCTGGCCTTCAGTCCTATTTTGTTCTTTCTTGTTTGTATAGCGTTATTTCTTATTTTGATAAGTTCTTTTTCTAGAATGTCGTATTTTTCTTGAATTTTTTCGATGCTTTGTAGTCTTATCAAGTTGAATTCTAGAGAGTCTAAGATTATATCGGGTATTGGTAGTATTATACGTTTTTCGGTCTTCTGAATATTTTTCCTTGATAGTTTCGGTTCTGTTGTGTGTATTTGACTTCTAAGCATTCTGTGATCGGTATTGAAATTAAGTTGATTGAAGACATCCACTTTCGAAAATAGTTTTGGTTTATTTGTAGTAATATAATCAATTTCGTTCCTTGTTTTTCCATCAGGTGATATCCATGTCCATTTACGGCTTTTTTTCTTTTTGAAGTATGTATTCATAATGCGCAAGTTGTTTTCCATAACAAAATTTACCAGTTTTTGTCCATTATTATTTCTTTTTCCTGTAGTATAAGGTCCAATTATTTTATCTTCGTTTGTTTTTCTTTTCCCGATTTGACTATTGAAGTCGCCCATTACAATTACAGTGCTACTGAAGTTCAAGTAAGTCATCGTATTGTTAAGTTGGTTGTAGAATACGTTTTTGGTTTCTTCTTTGGCATCTTCGGTTGGAGCGTATACCTGGACAATTGAAGTTGTTTGCCTGTGGCCGGGGAGCTTAATGATCATAACGGCTATTCTATCTGATATTCCTTTAAATTCTATTATGTTATTTTTGAGGTGTTTTTTCACTATGAACCCGACACCATATAGTCCCGCAGTTTTATTTTTGTAGTATAATATATAGTTTTCGTGTTCTTCAATCCTTTCATCTGCTCTCCGTATCTCGCTTAATCCAATAATATCCCAGTTTACTGTTTCCAGAGCGTATTCCAGTTCAAGTAGCGATTCACTGGACTTTAATGTCCTCGTATTGAGCGTTGCTATATTTATCTTAGATCTAGGGGTTTTCTTCGCGTTAGCTTCTATAAACTTTTGGGGGATGTGGTCTATCTCCCCGCGGTGACCAGCCGAATTGGGGATATGGTTGTTTTTGGTTTGTATGTTTCTTTCTTTATTTTTATTCTTCGCGTTTCCGGTGTCTATTAATTCCTATGATTTTTGGTGGTGTGTTTGTTTGTCTGATAGTGAAAGAGATCGGGCCCTCATATATGCGAATGCGTCGGTTTTGTGCATTTTGGGAGCGGCGATAATAGTCTTTTTGTCACTATTGCGTTGTGGGGTATATATATTATTGGGTGACGTAGAAGATTCTCTTTTTCGTTTTTCGGCTTCTGATTTTCCTTTTATTATAAGTTTATTGTTCTTAATGAATGCTATGTTGCCGCGTTCTTTTTCTTTCTTCAATTGGAGCTGCAGGTTTTTACGCGCTTCTATGGTTTCTTTTGAGAAGTCTTCTGTTATGTAATTATTCTGTGGCATTTGTTTTCTATTTTTCAAAATTTCTGCTCTCTTTTGTTGTGACGTGAAGGTAATTAGTATAGGTCTAGTTTTAACGTCTTGTTTTTGACCAAGTCTATGGTATTTATTTATTTCGAATTTTTCAACATTGACGTCTATATTCTCTAAAGTAATATTCTTTATTGTGGTATATAATTCTTCATGAGAATTTTCCATTTCCTTAACACCGTGTAACAGTAAGTTATTTTTCCTATTCATATCATCTAAGTGCTTCATTTTTCTATTTAATGTTTCTACTGCCTCTTTCAATTTTCTGTTTTCTTCCACTATTGGTTGAATTTTATCATCCAAAGAACGCAATAAAGTGTCGGTTATGTTCTGAGTTATTACAGTTGTTTGTTTCTCTAACTCCATTTTCATCATTTGAAATAGTTTTAACATATCTCCTGACATTCCTGTAGTATCCATAATATTTCAATTAAAAGTTTAACGATGCGTAAAAAGGAACGTTTATGATTGTAGACGTTCGTTATGATGGTAGCACCATAGATCTGTCAAATCTGTAGTCTATGGTTCGAACTAGGCTGTATGGGCTTTTGACCCCTTTGCCTGTCCGGATGGACGAACAGAACCAACCAAAACAAAAAAGTCTATGGTCCGATACGTACGTATAATATGGGGCTAATTTCACACTTGTTTACGTGATTGCAAAAGTTTTTCTGACCTTTATAATTTGATGTTATTGTGTTCTTTTTGAGAAATTCGATATAATCCAAGATGTATTTATCTCCTGGACCGATTTTGAACAGGTTTGCTTGATTTTAGTTGTTATTTGCTGCGATATTCAATTAAGATTCGGGAGCTCGTTTGACACACTGTTTCACGTTTGACAACCGGGTACCCGAAAAAAAGATGATGACCAATAGGAGTAGATTAATTATCTTAAATTGCAATGATAACAGTAAATATCAATGGATACGTAAAAACTATAAAAAAGCTGGAATCCTCTAATAAATAATATATAGATTTCTTTTTTTTTTTTTTTGTGGGTGGGTCGCGGTCGGCGCGCCTCCGCACCACTCTGTCCGGGGCGACAGAGGGGCTTAAGCACGCAACTCCCGCGACCCACCCAAAAACCACGTCGCCTTCGTCGTTGGGCCGACCACTGGAGCAGCGTTAACTTGTCGTCAGTGGTCGGCCCGACGGAATACCCCTAATTGGGGTACCCTCCCATCGACCGACGTCCCCCCCTCCGGGAGGACGTCGGTCTTTCCTCACGCGGTCGGCCTCTCGGCAGGTGACGGACTAATCCCCGGTCACGTCACCCGCGGCCTCGGCTAGGGCGGCATGAGGCGCAGATAGTTGCGCCTACGCCGCCCCAGTCGCCGGCGGCGGATCTCCTCATCGAGGCTGCGCTCCTCACGCAGGCGATCCGCCGCCTCCTTCCGCGAGATCACTGTCTCGCAGAAGGCTGCGACCGCGTCCCAATTCCCGACGCTGTCGACCATCGCCCTAGCGATAGCCGGCAGCGTCAGGTCCGTACCGATGATTGCGACGAGTTCACAGCGCTGCACTGCCCAAGCCCCGCAGGCCTCGAGCGTATGGCGCGCCGTGTCCTCGTCGCAATCGCAGTGGTGGCAGGACGGTGTACTCTCCCTCCTAACGACCTTGTGCAGGTATTTGGCGAAGCACCCATGCCCCGTCAAAACCTGCACCAGTCGGAAGGAGAGCACCCCGTGCCGCCTTTCCAACCACTGCATCAGCACCGGCCGGAAGGCTTCCACAGTTCGCACCCCGAACCGAGGCCTCTCCAGCCGGACTACCCAACGGGCGATGACGTCTCGGCGGGCCTCGACGCGCCAGGCGGTGAGATCCCTTAACGAGACCACACCGCCCTCCGCTCGCACTCCCGTCACCCGCCGATATAGTTCGGCGAGCATCTCAGCCTCCAGGTCCCACGGGGGAGTCCCGGCCAATAGGCACGCTGCCTCCGTCGCCACCGTGCAGTATCCGCGGATGGCCCTGACCGCCATGACCCTCTGTGGTCGCCACAGAAGGGCCCTAAGTCGGACGGTCATGGACCCCGCCCACACCGGTGCGCCGTACAGGGCCATCGACCGGATGACCCCCGCGTACAGCCGTCGGAAATAATATATAGATGTGTTTTCTTTTTCAATTTATATCATTTGAGCTCATATAAATCTGAGCTGGACCCGAACTTCCTTCACAAAAGGAAGGCAATTCACCAACTATATCACGTTGGTCAGACGCGAAGGTATAGGATTTTATTTTGAAGTATTACAACTTTTATATTTTTAAAAAATAAATTCTATAACGCATAATAATTAAATTAATTTAATACTGTCAAATATTATTTCTTGCCGTGTGGTGGCGGACTAAGGCCCTTTTCTGATTTGTCGGTGCGACATCAACATTCCGGTATGCCGAAAGCATACCACGCTACTTCTGTTTTCGCACATGTCTGCAAATATTTCTGCAGAGCCACTTGTGCTGTCGTGAAATAATGTCGTCTTCGAGTTAAAGTGATGAAGATATTTTAGCTTATTACATATATACTCATTTACTTAAAAAAAAAAAAGTTTTTGGCGTCATCCTCATATCGAAAATAATATTAACTGTCATGTATTTGTTGCAGCTAATGAAATTTTGCAAATTTATTAGTTTACTTGGGTACTTTTCTACTTCCAGTACTAAGATAGCATGAATATCCACCATTTTGCAATGGGCGAACGCATCCAACTCGGTAAAAAGCAGAGCGGATACTGGACATGCATGCAGATATGCGGTAAGATATCAACTTACCGTGCCAATAATGGGAATTCTATTCTCACGTAGAATAAGACATTTACACGTTGTTCTTCTGAGTCTGGGTATAATTTGTTACCGTTAATTGTATGTTTGTAAAGTACCCCATAGTACAAGGATTATTTCTTTATTGCTGGGTATTGCCCTTGGAAAAAACATATAATAATGATGGTCAGACGAGTAGGGTTCTGGTTTTCAGTTTTACTTACGGGAAAGGAAAGATAAAATTTTATTATTTTTCATCACTACGAATAAGTACATTACAGTTGCTTACGTCATTCAAATTAATGGTGGATCCCTACCAAACAATAGCGCATTATCTGCTATAATCAATTCGTACTCTATTAACTAGAAAATAAGACTCAATTTACTTCTGTTGCCATCTTAGCGTCAATTTGACCCTAAATCTGTAAAGCTGATTAATAAAACGTCGCATCTGAGAGGATTATTCGAAAAGTCCACCAACGCAAAAATATTATTTTTTTAGGCACCAGACTCATGTACACGTGATATCGGCTGGCCAGATTGACGCATTTATAACAAATTTTTCAGTTCTATTAAAATTATCTTCTAGGCATTCTGAACTCTTTCTATGTCATGACGGAATAAGAATACAATTCACCACTCCCTATTTTTCCCGTGGATGTAGTAGTTGATGGATATAATACGCATATACCATCTACGTAAGAGAAGGAAAAATCGAAATAAAACCCCATACTAACCTGTCTGATCCGCGTGGTATAGTAAAGTCGGTTTCCCTCCCGTTGTATTTACATAGATGTTGTCAATTTTATATTTTTGTTTGACATTAACCTAATAATTTACCACTGGATCGGAACGCTAGCTGAGAAGATCTGGCAACAAACTCAGCGGCGTCCTAAGTTCTTCACCATTTTTTTTTAAATAAATTGTATACAACATATTTAGTAAGTATTACAGTCATATTTACTGTGCAGTAGTAGTGGCTATGAATATTATCAAACATAACAAACATTACATTGCTCGTGGGTGTCGTAATATATAACTACGGTCTATAACCTACGCCGACTTTATTTGATGGCGTTTGATTAACAGATACATTTCTAGAGAGGTTGATATCAGGCTGGTGGCGGTCATAAAACTATTGCTGATAACTTTTGCAAAATGTACTATGGAAGGGGAGTACATATTTTGTCGACGTCGAGTAAGTATTAGATTCAGTGTTTCCATATGGTGATGGAGCTTACCCGTGAGTATCCTAAAAGACGACTAAGGGATATAATATACATATGACATCTATTTAAGAAATACAAATTTTAAAATAAAACCCTATACCAACCCATCTGACTAGCATGGTATAAAAAATATATACAGGACCAATCGACAGACCAGCGGGCGCGAACGTGGGCCAATATGTTACCCGTGAGAAAGGGAGCGATGGTAACACGTTCTTATTTTATCATCGCATGGAAATCGTAATCACATAGACATATCAGGTAGTTCACAACTAAAGTATGCAGATTAACTCACGCTATATCAATTACAATACTTGACATTTGATTAGTCGATGATTGAAGATCTCGGTCAGAGATAAGAAAACTATGATTATGATATGTCATAAAAATGTTGTGTGGCTACAAATACAAACAAGCATTGCTTGTGGGTGTCGTAAAATACGAAAACAATGATCTAAACTCTCACGCAGTTCGCTGAGCTTTGTAGAAGTTTTATTTTAAATTTGCCTCATATTTATTTGGCTTCTTTAATTTAACTTCTCTAAATTCTAAATAGTTTCATCATAATTATATTAAATATATTATTATCATCACTTCAGCTCATATGTATATGTGCCACTGTTGAGCTCGAGCCTCCTCCACGTGTTGGTGTAAGGTTTAATTTCAAGGTTTCCTTTTCTTGCATAGATGTTATATGCATATAACCCTTAGTCGTCTTTTACGACACAGGCACGAGAGGGCGTGGTGAATTGTATTCTTACTCCGTCACCACACGGAAGATCGTCATAATTATAAGACGAGAAAATCCTATTGAATTTCTGCTTCGGCAATTATTTAGAAGCAGCATGGATTCCCCAAATATGTCCCACTGTAATTATGAAACAATGGCTTGCAAAGCGAATTGTTTGTTATATTCTGTTTTCGACTGGTGGCGATTTAAAATTTTTGAATGAATGCTCTACTTTTCATAATGATTTCTGATATTTACGCGAGTATAGTAAACAAAACTAGTTTACGGATTTTATTGATTTGTATTTGATTGCCCAATTCTTCTTGTACTGGCAATAAATTTTGATAAAATTGTGAGTCAAGATATTTAATAACTAATGTCTGTAGCGGGTAGATATAAATATCTGTAATAACGATGACTTGTTGGAAGTCTGACATCTTAGTCCGCCCGCTGATGAACGTTTTAAAGTATTCGAAACGTCGGGCAAATTAAAAATCAAATACAAACACTATAAAATCCGTAAAGTAGTATTATTTAAAAGAGCTCTATTTTTTAGTTGTATCCGTAGAGAATCATTACATCATTGCTTATTATTGGATCAGGATGGGGCGTGGCATGCGTGCGCGCAGAAAGTGAAAGCCATCGTCACGACTACTATATAGATTAATTGGAGTACATCAATAAAACTTAATATCTTTGTAACGTAACATAAAATGGTCGATGTGAATAAAACAATTATATTCACTGCTTCCAATGAAGATTTATTACGCATTAATAATAACTATGAAATCACAATCAGATGTCTTCTTTATCTACAATATTATTTTACTATGCTGTTTGGAATATCATGGATAGAATTAGTAATATTGCTTATAAGTATTGTAAATATAATTGATTGCCTTAGTCTTTCATCATTTAGTTTATGTGCGTAAGAATTAAATTCACTATCTTCAATATGCCGTAAAAGACGAGTAAGAGCTTTAAATCGACCTGAGCAACTTTATCATCAGCGAACCGGCCATCAATTACATTCCCGAGGAGAGTTGATGCAGACAGTCAGGCCTGAAACTATTACCAAAACCTTTTATAATATGTATGATATAAATAAAGTTCGATGATATGAGCAGAAAAATAAATGATCAGTGCCAGAGAAGGAAATTTTGAAATAAAACCCTATACCAACGCGTCTGACCAGGGTGAGTAGGTCAATTTCTCTCCTATTCTGGAGGAGGCTCGAACCCTATAGTGGGACATGTGTAAGATGGTAATGGGGCAATAAAAATATTACGATCATCGTCCTATTATTACACCTGCGTTTCGTTAAAACTGATCAAGAAGAGTAAGTTGATAACATCACTATAAATGAATGAAAATTTTTAATAAATTACGTTGAAAGTCCTCCGTACTAGCGCTTTGTTTTAGGCCGAGTTCTTCTTTTGAAGAATCTCCATGCTCAACAATGGAACTTATATGGGCTGCAAAGGAGAAAGAAGTAAATAATCTTTTAACATTGCCTGTAATATGGTGTTCGGTGCGATTAATATAACCAACAATATTTACATTGACCCAATCCAACCCCCATGTAGTGAATCTATTAAGGTGAAAAGTCACACTAAAATTGCTGGATATGTTGTGCTCTCATCAATACATCTACAAAACAAGTTGTCTATATAATGTACTGTACACTGTTGCGTGTGTGCTTTTTTTTATTGCAAACGGTGGCAAACGAGCAAACAGTACACCTGATGGTAAGTGTTGCTGCCGCTCATGGAACTTTACAAGGCCGCTGCCTACCCTGAGGAAAGTGAAGGGAGTGTGAATGAGCGCATTGAGGCTCGGTGATACCAAGGGCACCACCAAAACCTTCCATACGCAAACACCCTCAGAAAGTTGGGCTTCTGGCTTTCTCGCTCACTGAACGAAGCGTAGTAACAAATTGCTACTACTCAGACGTCGATTTTCTGCGAGAGTGTGGTACTACCCCGGACGGACCGGCCCGCGGCTGTAGACAGATAACTGTCGACAGTGTGGTCCTACCACTCCTCATTTACCAACAGATGTGCTGCTTATTCGTTTGTACAGCATCAAATAAAAAAAAAATATAGATTATCGAAGTCCAGTGTTAGTGAAATTGACCTACAATACCACCTTACTCAGACTGGTTGTTATAGAGTTGCATTTCAAGTTTTCCTTCTTTTGCATAATATTCTATGCGTGTTATATCTCTTAGTCAGCTTTTACCTCACTCACGATCAAGAAAGTGAATAGTATTCGTATTTCACTACCACACTATATTCCGTGTATAGGAATATTTTTTTACTAACAATAAGTCACCATATAGATTTTTCTCCATAGTCAAGGTAGGTAATATCTCTGCCGATATTTTAGATTTTCATCACCCATTCGTATTTAATAGAATTATTTATGGTTGGCAGACTGCAGGTTTGTGCTATTGTTAGAGGGTTTACTAGGCCTGTATTTATCTATAGCATTTAATTATCATTTCAATCGTACATATAAATCACAAAGGGTATCCCTTAAGGCAAATGTAAGCAGTAAGCCTGCACTATTATCATACGCCCACGGTTGGTTTTAGATCGAGATAATGTCTAAGGCTTGGTGTAAAATTGTCACCACAGAAGACGAATAGAATATGATAAAAATATATTAACAAAAACAAAATATTGTAGTGTAGTAATAACATAAGAATACAATTCACCACCACCTAACCCGCAGATATCGAAAAAGACAACTAAGGAATGTAATACGTATATAACATCTGTGCAAGAGAGGGAAAATTTGAATTAAAACCTTATATCAACCCCTCTGACCAGCTTATTATTGTAGGTCAAACCCCCCCCTATTGTTTGTTAGACCCCAGCGACGTATACATGCAGTGATCTCAATGGGCCTTTAAAAATTCAGAATAAATAATAAATTTCAAATACGACATATTTTATGAATTACTTCAAAACATTTACCGTGTTAATATTGAAACTTATGAGTGATGGAGATCCCTCCATAATAGTACTACATTTTGAAGGATAAAGTTGTCTTTTAGTCTTCTGTTATCTATATATGTAATTATTTGGTAAATCCTGTGGCTCATCACATAAAATAGTCATAGTGTATGTTAGAAGCTAATGCTTCGTTCACAGTGGCTTGTCTTCATTCCTATATATATAAGGTGTAAGGAATGGTTATTTTCATTTCGGCTCATATACGTCGCACTACTGGGCTCGAGCCTCCTCCCTAATAGGAGGGAAATTAACCTTACTATACCATGCTGATCAGACAGATTGGTATAGGGTTTTGTTTCGAGTTTTCCATCTCTTGCATAGATGTCATATGCCTAATATATCCCTGAGTCGTCTTTTACGACACCCACGGGTAAGATAGGGGGCGGTGAATTGTATTCTTACTCCGTCATCATACGGAAAAATGGTTATTTTAGTTCGAGCAAATAATATTTCTCCAATATACCTATAAAATATTTAATATTAACCGTATTTCACAAAGTAGTATTTCAAAACTTATAGCAAATTTTGTCGCTGTGACAGGTAAAATCAGTTATGTTCCAAATACGTGTCTATTAATTTAGGTCAGCCTTTGTTACATGTCGTTTTTTACCTATGCTATCTAGATCTGAGGTGGGGCAGACCGGTGCCCGCAACAAAAAGCGTTACGTGGAATTATTTATATACTACGACAGCCTATTCTTAATCCTTTAACTCGAATTCTATATCTATTTCAGTCTGTAACTAATAAATATTAATTGTATAGTAATAACATTTTAATAGTTAATTGTAATATTAGATGAGATTTTAGTAAATTATAAAATGAAACACGAATGTAATACAGAAATTTATTAACAAATTACTCTTTTGCATGTACGAAAGTGTGTATCAAAGTGAAATTGCGGAAATTAAAACTGTCAGTGTATGCAGCTCTAGATATTAGGGCGCGTAACTGTTGCATATTCGAATAAAGTTTTGTCAATTTAACACTCTCACACTTTTTATAGAGTTTTTTGACATTGGCGCTCGATTGATTCCGATTCGAGTTGCGTTGAATAACAATAGATACCGGTCATGGCCGCCAGAATCGAGTAGTGTGAACAATCTGGTAACAGTGGCACGCCAGGATACCCTCCCATGTAAATTACTAATTCTTCTTCGAATAAAAAACTCATTGGCTACGTCAACCCGTTTCATTTAACTGTCAGACTTGTCTGTTCTTGACAAGTCGTAATTTAACGATGTAAGCGGTACCTTAACAAGATCGTATAAGCTAATTATTTGACTAACAACGTAATATATGTAATTCGTTAAGGTTTTTAAAGCCACTTTATAATTAAAATTATTAATAGAGACGATTGCATGCTAATTACACACTCATAATCATTTCGGTGCCTATACGTCCCACTGTTCGAGCCTCCTCCATAAAAGGAGGCATACTCACCTACTATACGACGCTGGTCAGATGAGTTTATTATAGGGTTCTATTTCAAGTTTTCCTTCTCTTTTCTCTCATATTATATCCCTCAGTCGTCTTTTACGACATCCACGGGTAGGAAAGGGGGTATTGAATTGTATTCTTATTCCGTCACCACACGGACAATGCATGCTAATTACGTTGCATTAAACTGAATTAACCTGACGCATTACGATTTCGGGATAAATATATTTATTTATCCCGTAATAATTAACAAAGGTCAAAAATTAGGTAGTAACACATTTTTTTTTAATAATGTAAGTCATAATGATTTCTGATGCCTACATGAGTAATACACATTGTAATTGAAACTACTTTACGGATTTTATCTCGTTTGTATACTACTGGCGCCCGTCACCATGAACGCTGTAAAGTGTTCGAATCGTTGGGCAATCAAAAATCAAATACAAACGCGATAAAATCCGTAAAATAGTTTTACATACAATAATAATGTATTTGAACATAATACAAAACTCTCAAATATGTAAGTTTCTATAAGTAAACAACAGGTACTACAATTTGACGCAAAATGATCCAGTAAAATTATAATTCTTATATATTAATTTTCTGCTGCTGTGAATTTTCCGTGTGGTGATAGTAAGAATATAATTCAAAAAAATCGTAAATTGTAATCGTAAATAAATAAATCGTAAATTGTAATAGACGAATAAGGGATTGAATATGCATAAAACATCTATGTGAGAGAAGGAAAACTTAAAATGAAACCCATACCAACACGTGTGACCAGCGTGCTATAGTCAGTTAATTGCCCTCCTATTGTGGGAGGGGCTCGACTCCAACAGCGAGATTCGTATGAGCTGAAATGAAAGGATGATGTGATAAAAGATAATTAAATGAAGTAAATGATGTCGAATGAAGAAGATAATATCAAAACCAATTAAACAATTTATTTAACTAGCGCATTGTAATGGTTTAATTTCTTTCCTGTTGTAAAGAGGATTTATGCTCAATAATGTTTCAGTACCCCAATATTTTGTTTTGGTAAATTGTGTTTTTTTAGCAAATATAATTATATGATATTGCTTTTCTTACTGTATGATAGCTTAACCTACAAAAGGAGAACCTTTTTTTATCCAAAAAGAAACTTGAAAATAAAAAAATAACTGGAATTGTCTAGAGTAAGGGATTGCTCCAATCCTCAATGCAATAAGCAATTTTTATTCTTGACTAGCCGACCCGGCGAACTTCATAGCGCCATAATTTTTTTCGTAAATATATTTTCTAAACTTCCGAAAATATACTCTGTCTATAGCTGTCATTTGCGTTTTTGTTATACCTTCCACGTTTTATAGTGACTTGTATTCTCTTTGACGTTTTATGTCAAGTCCCACGGGAACCCGGTGGAACGGGATAAAAAGTATCCTATGTCCGTCTCCTGGTTCTAAGCTACCTCCCCGCCAATTTTCAGGTAACTCGGTACAGCCGTTCTTGAGTTATAAATAGTGTAACTAACACGACTTTCTTTTATATATATAGATGACACTGGCAAAATTACTTTTATGTTCGGAGGTCATTTATTTCATTACCGGAAAACACTGAAAATATGAGATTTATCAACTACAAAACCTTCATCATATGAAATTTCGTTTAAATCGTTTAAGCCTTTTACGTGATTATGAATACTAGTGGTCGGCGTGTGGTCGAAATTCGGCCATAATTCATTCTAATTAATTTTTCTGCTACACAATTTTCTTTAATTTAACTTATGTATAATTGTAAATTGAGCAAGCTGTATTTCACTAATAACTAATATATAAGCACAAATGTCTATTAGACATTGTCATCATAATTATAATTGTTTGACATTCAGTTCGACTAGAGATTTTAACCGTAAACAAAGTGTATAAGTATTGCTACACACACACACAAACGTGTGTGTGTGTGTGTGTAGCGAATTGCGTTGTAGTGTGCGTAATGCCTTTTTTAATGAATTTAATGTATTTCTAATCCATTATTGTACGAAATTTCAGTTTTATGCACTTCTCCTCATTTTATACTTCAACAGTGCCAAATTTCATACATGCCCATCCACGTAATTTTCGTAAAAAGGGGTACAAAGTTTTCGCTTCACGTATTTATATATAGATATAAAAATGGAAGCTGTCTTCACGCAACTACGTTTGCGTCGCATAAGAGAAAGAGAGGGTTAGAGAGATTTTTGTGAAAATTTCGTGTGGTCACGGAATAAGAATACAGTACACCACACTATTTCTTGCCTACAACATGCAAGAGAAGGACAACTCGAAATAAAACCCCATACCAATCAGTTTCACCAGCGTGGTATAGAATGTCAATTTTCCTTCCATAAAAGCCTTCTTCATTGAGCTTTAGTGTATAAATTTTCAGATAAATATATAGATACTAACAACCCGCCCTCGGTTCGCTTCGGTTTCAGTCACCTTACTTGCGCAGTTCCCGTTTCCGTGGGAATACCGGGATAAAATATAGCCTACGTTACTGCCTGACATTATAGATTTCCATTGGTGAAAGAATTTTTGAAATCAGTTCAGTAGTTTAAGCGTGAAAGCGTAACAAACAAACTTACTTTCGCATTTACAATATTAGTAAGAATATAGGACATTACTATTGTACTCTAATTATTATTTATATCTTAAAATATCTTTTAGTTGTTGACGCATAACTGATTAATTGCAAAACTCGTTTCAAAATTCTTGTCGAAATTCATTACTGTACCGTAAAAAGGTTTGAACGTAGCTATTTCACTGGACCAGCAATGTTCCGCATCATCGATATAGTCTTCTCTCAAAGCACGTAGTTATTGGTAATTTATTTCTTAAGTACAGTAGCGTAGCGTACAGTAATTGTTTACTCAATATTGCCAATATTTAGTTAATAAATTTATAAAACTTTTAATCAGTATTCGATGAAGTTAATGATTCATATCTTTTTATTATCTGATATTATCAGACAGGCTAATAGCAAAATCTTATCAAAATTCTAAGCACAGCATATTCTGCTTTTTTCAACTTCGTGTTTTTTTTTTGTTTTAAGCACCGTCCATATCCCTTCTTGTGTGACTTCTTGCGTCATATGGTTGAAGGATTAAGATACGTAACGTAACACAAACGTTTTACAACTTACCGCGAAATTGTAAAAATTGGTTGATAGTTCATTCTTCTGAGTCATTCATCGTACATGAACTCTTTTAGGAAACTTATAATACTAATTGAGATCGTCAATCTGACAGCTAAAATTAGCTAATACTTAAATCCAGGCTTAGACTTCAACAAATTCGTAGATTGATGCCTATACTTGTTTCTTTTTAGCGTACCTACATCGAATTTTCAAATCTTAACTGTTAAATAAATAAAAAATATAAATATAAACTATTTCACTTTAGAAAGAAAAATAATAAATATTTTAATGATAAAGACAAAAGTAGCGTTGACGTTCTTGACATTAGTAATGATTCGCTAAATTAATGATGCTCCTAATGAACGCTTAGCGAGCTCATGAAATAATATACGCTATAGGTACGATAACATATCACAATTTATAATGTTTATTAAAAGTATAATATTTCAACAAATTCTCGGTGATTGGATATATTAGTATCATCATCATCGACATCATCGCAGCCCACATACGTCCCACTATTGGGCTCGGGCTCCTCCACAATGGGAGGGAATTTGACCTACTATACCATGCTGGTCAGACATGTTGGTATAGGGTTTCATTTCGAGTTTTCCTTCTCTTGCACAGATGTTATGTGCGTATTATATCCCATAGTCGTCTCTTACGACATCCACGGGCAAGATAGGGAGTGGTGAATTGTATTTTTACTCCGTTACCACACGGAAACTCCGTCACCACACGAAAACTCCGTCACCACACGGCAAGTATAGATTACGAAATGTTTATTATTTTTCCCTCCCTAATAAGACCTGTTGAGCGCAAGCTTCCTTTTCAATAAAAAAAAATTGCTTCTAAGCCACGTTGGCCAGATGAGATAACAGAGTTTTATTCTTAGCTTTACTTCTCTTGCATTGATATAATCTGGTTGCTGGTCTTATACTATAGAAGATTTAAGAATCCATTTTTTACTTCATCTATCTTAGAATTTTGCAGTTATTTAAGAAGATGTAATTCAATAAGATATAATTCACATATTGCTAAATTTTATTACAATCATTACACAATTGACAATAGTGATAAAAATAATAATAATAAGTCGGCATTATAGTCTACCTATGGCTTTTAGATTTGTTTTTAGATTTTTTTGCGATTTTTGTGAACTTTAAAATGGAGTACAGGTTCCTGGCACACCACTTTCCTGTGATTAATCAATATATTTTTGCAATTTGGAGGCTCTACATCGTATATGAGTAAGTTTCCTTACATCGTATTCTACGTTGATACTATCATGCATTCCTTTTTTTCCTGATTAATTGTGGATCAGTGGAGGTTCTATATTTCTATCCTTCATTTCAGAATAATAAACGGTTTTTGATATATTAACATAATCGTTTAATAAAATCAATTATCTTAAAATAACAAATCGGTATTTATTTGATGTAAAATGAAAAGAGGTTTATTTATATCTATAAAAATAAAGCAACTTACGACATTTTGTTTGTTTAATAATGAGCATTAACGACGAGACTGCCATCACTGTCTTGTCGACACCAATTTGTTACAGAGACATCAACACACAAAGGCGCATCGAAAGTGATTGTGTTCTAGTTCACTGGTAATTAATTAACTCTGTTACTAGCAATTTAATTTTTTGCTAACCGTTTTCGTCTTAAACATTCCTCGCAAGAAAGAAAGAAAGGTCTTTGTTTGTTTTTGCAATAAAATTGTACTAAATAATCATTTAATTTGAACTTATTTAAAACTAATAGCAGAAGTTAGGAAATTAATGGGTTGGGTTGAACTTATGGCTGGTTGGGCGGTTTGGGTTTAACTTGTGTGGACTTGTGTAACATTTGTGCAAAACGCTCATTGATTTCAAGCTAAACGATTCGATTTACATAACATGTTTATATGGGGCATTTCATGCCAACTTATCCTATCAATTGAACATCCAACAGAAACGTTCTTCAAAGGGTATAAAAGATGTCCAAGTGTCAGCCAAATCGGAGATGCAAAGTCAATTGGTAGGATGAGTTGGCATGCATTGCCCCTTATATATTATCTTCTGACTGTTGGCCATGCGTAAAGAATGCATTTTCCCATGCGAAAAGAAAAATAATATTGTCGATGTAAAGCTCTTAGTTGTCGTTTACGACATCCACAAGTAATGTAAAGGTTGGTAGTATTCGTAGCCGCTAGCATGCAGTACATTTTCTTATTTTAAGAACTCGAGATGTCTATTATTATTATCATCATTATCATCATCTTCATTTAGCTTTTCGCCGTTCAATGCTGGACCTCTTTCACTTTTCACCACAAAGTGAGATTTTGTGCTGCTTGCATCTAATGATGCCTAGCCTCTTTGCTAGATCGTCAGTCTACCTTTGGCGTCCTACACTGCATGGTCCTTTACGTAGTCGCCACTCCGGAACCTTTCTTCCTAATTGGTTGCCGGTTCATCAAGAAAAGTGCTTTGCCTTTTACCTGTTAATTCTTCGTGCTAGATCAATTACAACCGTTTTATGTTTTGTTTACGGATTTCTGTAATCCAGATCTTATCTCACATAGAAATCCCAAGCATAGCCCACTTTGTAGCACACTGAGAGACTTTGAACTTTATTATGAGGTACAAATTTAAGCACCACGTTTCCGTGCCGACAGTCATCACGAATAACACACTGGTCACAGGTCATATAGCCCTGTGCTGTCAATTATTTTACATCTTTCAAATTTCGCATTATGAGAACAAGAACTAGATTTAATGCGATATATTGTTTTTAAAAGCAATGAATTTATTTTGAAAAGGTAAACATTTTTCTCTAGTGGTCATTACTTTTCTACCCAATAATCATATAAATTTTGTATTTTCTACACCGATTTATAAAGCGGTACAGTTTGAAACCATATAGACGGTGTTGACCCATTTAGAGTTTTTACGACTTTTAGTTTTAAACTTATTGGCTGTAATTTATTTCCTTCTACAAAATTTCTGGTAGTGAAATTAAAAATGTAAATTAGATACTATTATCATAAAAACGATTTAAGAGTTTTTATTAATGAAGTTCATAAGGGTAATGTCAAGGCGCATACGTAGGAACTTTCAAGAAGAAATTATGCTGGTATTTTAAGTTTTAAGTAATGAAAGTATTTTTTTTGGCAGGCTATGGTGCGGATGCATGTCGTGTGTCGGGCCCAGTGTGACGAAAGGATAGCGCGCGACCCCATAATCTGGCGTATTTCTACCCCTTCGCCATTAGGTCGACCATTGGTACCGAATCCTTGATGCCCATGGCTGACCTGCGGGCCCTGCATAGGCATAACAGGCGTAAAAGCAGATATAACACTGAAAAGCATATATATATACATAGATTCACGCCTCTTTCCCATAGGGGTAGACAGAGATCACTTCCCTCCACTTGCTATGATCTTGACTTACCACTTTCGCCACCTCCATATTCATTAATCTCCTCATGCATGTTCTTCGGTTTAGGGTACTGAAAAACGTATTCATAAAATTCGACAACAGCCTATATCAAACTAACTGGGATTGACATAGGGTATCACTTCGTGTTTTCCTTCTGTTGCAGCGACGTGCTTTGCATTATTATATTTTTTATAAGTCTTCTCTTCTTCTTCTTAGCCGCTATACTCTTAGCAGAACAGCCTAGTCGTGAGCGTCATGTAGTATCGCAGGGAGTAGATTTTGTGTGCTTCATATCTTGCCATCTTTTCCTATTGGAGGTCATCTTAGCAATTTAGTAGGTACTAAAAAAGCATTAGAATTTCAGAGAAATGATAGGAAATTTCTTTTTGTATAAAGTTTATGCTTAAGATATATAAACTCAAGAGAAATATAAATTAAAAACTTTAAGCATATTTTGTTTTCCATTATTGCCAATTAAATTTTTAATAGTGGATCCATCGTTCTACAAAAACTCGACATTAAACAACCAATAAAATTTGATAAAAAATAAACATTATTCTAGCCTTGTTTATGAATAAATTTGATTATAGGTGCTACTATTGCCTCGCTCATAGCTAAAATTTAAACATTATTGTCCACAAAAACGGCAACAGTATTATGTTCATAAAATTTCTTAAGATATAGAAGAATTCCAAAGCGAAAATTATAAAAATGAAGATCATCCATATAAGTTAATGTATGCACATATATGTCTTCAATTTAATAGAATTGCGTGGAGGTAACACAGGAGTTGTTGGGAGCTCTGGGAATCGATCCTAAGGTAATAAGGAAATAGTTGTAGCCCTGCACGAAAATCACCGCAGCGTGAGGGCAACACCCTATCACTAGTAACTTTATACGTTACTAGCACTTTGCGGGCGGGTTCACTCGCATCATAGTTCAATTATATCGCATTATATTTATTTTAACAAAACTTAGTACTTTAGATACTAAAGATATTTTAGATATCGTTAATGACAAAAAGTTACAAATAGTTTGATAAAACATTAGGTAGATAAAAAGTTGTTCCAACTCTAGATTCAGTCTTTAATTCTATAATCACATAGTCTACAAAGGAAATTGCACCCTATTTCTGAACTTAAATATGTATTCATTAGTGCAAGGAATGATATATATGTAGACCTTTAAAGTTCATAAGATGCCAAAACAATTAAGGCTAAGCCAAGCTGTGTGGTCTCGAACAAAAATAAACGATTTTGCCGTCCCACGAATGACGCAAGAGCGACTAAGAACTATTTATAGTGCCTCTAGCCTTCAACTGAAACCTCTAGCAATGATACTTCACTTTAGTAAGATTCCAACATCAACAATTTCTTACTTTTTTATATGTTATATGAGAAATATAACTGTTTGTGACTATGGATTGAAAATAATCATTCAATTCATTTCATTCATTTAAGTATATCATTCAGTATTCATTCAAGGCAAAGAAAATGATATCATTATAAAAGTATTGACAATTTTGAAATAAAAAGCCCTAGTAGTTTATATTTACTTCTTATATATCTGCCACGTTGGTTCATTTACGTAATTTTAAGACGATCTTATCTTTTATTTTGTTATTATTTTTATACATGTTTTAGGTTAGATTATTGTTATATTTGTTATTATTGCAATATATTATTTGTAAAGATACTTATGGTTTGACAATATTTTTTATACTCTGCTACATGTACATCGCTGACGAACACTGCCGGACGCTGCAGAATAACAGCGTGAACTCAATTTACTGAGTAGATACCTCAACATTATGCTGAGCTATCTTTTGCCTCTTTTGCGAAGGGGACGCTAATCTTTATGTAATTTTTGTTATTTTCGTTGTTTCTCTTTTTTTTTATTATTATTTATGGTTTTTATGTTATTGTACTTTTATTATTATGTTCTTGTACGTGTTCCTCTCGTAAAAGAGTAATAAATTATTTTTCTTTCTTCTTCTTTCTCATATTGAAACGATGAGACGGTCAATAATTAGAACAGGTAAGGTTAATCATATTAGGTTGATCGTGGCCGGATTGGGGAACAGTCTGCCATCCGCAGGGAGACTTTCACCAGTAATAGTGGGTTATGGCGAGATCTCTGTTAAAAAAGTTTGATTACGTAGTAAGTTTTTCACATACCTATAAATATTCAATCAACTAAGTTTGGGCATAATATAGAAAAATCTTATTAATGGACAAATTATCTCATAAATCAGAATCATCTTTATTATCAGTATGATATGATCATACAAGTCCCACTGTTGGTCTCGAGTCTCCTCCACAATAGTAGGGGAATTGCCCTACTATCATCTTGCTGGTCAGACGTGTTGGCATAGGTTTTTTTTTTCAAATTTTCCTTCACTTGCATAGATTTTTATATGCATATTTTATCCCTTAGTCGTCTTTTACGACACCCAGGGGTAAGAGAGGGGGTGGTAAGTTGTATTTTTACTCCGTCACCACACGGATATTCATAGATGAGAATACTAATCATCAAATATTATTTTTATTTATAGCCTATAATTATATTCCATTCTTGAGCATCTTTCACAGTAATGGCAAATAACTTTAATACATGCTCCGTGTGGTGACGGAGTAAGAATACAATTCATCACCCCTATCTTGCCCGTGGGTGTCGTAAAAGACGACTTAGGGATATAATATGCAAATAATATCTATGCAAGAGAAGGAAAACTCGAGACAAAACCCTATATCAACACGGCTGACCAGCGTGGTATAGTAGGTCAATTTCTCTCCCATAGTGGAGGAGGCCCGAGCCCAACAGTGGGACGTTTACGGGCTGAGATGAGACGATAAATGCACTATGAGGCTTGGCTCGCAGTCATATTCCATGTTAAATTCTACGTCATTTGTTTAATCCTTCTCTGTGTTGGTGACGAACTAAAACACAATATTTTACCACCATTCATTTTTGGTGCGTATTTTCGTCGATGAAGGGAGGTAAGCAGATTTCTCTAGTATTATAGCCACGATGTTGACCGGTTTCTGTCTGCAGTTTAAGTTAATCTGTTTGGAACTGTTGGTGATAAATTTCTGCAATTATCTAGATTCTAATTTAAACTTGATAATGAGTCAATTGATAATAATATATTATATAACACATATTAAATATTTATTTCCGGAACAACATTTTACAGTTTAGATTATATTTCCTCTAAAACTCGATAAACGTTATTCGATTGCTCACATTTTTAAGTTAATTTCGAAAGTGAATGCAATACACTAACAATAAAACACGGCTTAAGATTATGAGGACGGTGACAAATTTAATCACCACGGTGTGTTCTAAAAAGTATAATAAAAATTCGCAGCTCAATTTACACGCAAGACACTTGAAGTAAGAGTAAAATAACTGTTACTGATTGATTCCGCCTTATGCTTTGTTGATATGATGTAATTTGTGTAACGGTTTCTTATACGCTTAGAGTACCGAAATTTTTCTTTGAAAAATCAACTGTTATCAACGTTATTATCGTATTAGATGATTTTATGAGTAATACAATGTTCACCTCATTATTTTACCACTTACCTGAACTTTTTACCGCCAAGTTTTCAATCTATTAAAACTGTTTGAGATTTGTTTGAAAAATATTGACTATCATAATAAAGGGTTACATTATTAAATAGTTATTTTATAATCTTAAGCGCATATCATATATAGGTTAGCTAGAACTGTACAAACTATTCTTAAGAGATAATTATATCATTCTTTCTTTTGACGCAAATAAAGCAAATGTTTTAAGCAGTATTTATAAGTATATAATGTATAGCCTTCTATGGCATCGCATCTTCTAAATGGGTTATAACATTTTGTAAGTGATTTATCCCGTCTGGTGCCAAATAAAATAAGAATACAATATTTCACTCTCCCTCTCCCGTGAGTGTCGTATGAAATGACTTAGAGACGTAAGCAGATAAAAATAATACTGCAAGAGAAAATAAGAAAGTATAACTTATATGAATCAGTATGTTCAACATAATTTAAAAGCTTTAATTTTGTTTGCCGTATGGTGACAGTAAAACTACAATTCACTACTTCCTGCCTTGCCTGTGGGATCTTAAAACATTACTAAAGAATACAACATTCATATAACATATATACAAAAGAAGAGAAACTCAAAATAAAACCCTATACCAACCCGTTCGATCAGCGTGGTATAGTAGGTCAATTTCACTCCTATCCAGGAGGAGGCGTGAGCCCAGCAGTGGGGACATGTATGAGCTGTGAAGATGATGATGATGAAATCGAATAAAGAAGAAAGAAAAGTATTTATTTTGTGCCACAGAGGAGAGAGGTTAGGAACACAGAAAAAGAAAAAAACCTTATAAAAGAAAATTAGAGAATGGTATTGAATAAATGAATTACCATGATTTGAATTGGTACGATTCCGATTTAAATAAGATACAACGCATCCCTCATACGAACGTTGTACGTGGGCAGTGATTAAATGGGATTAAGGCAATGAATGATTACGATATTCTACGATAAAGTAGGGCATGGAATTTCATATTTTATAGATGGTGTTTTATGATACAAACTGCAAACATAAACATGATGCGATAGAGTAAAAGTGTGCCGGTAATATTGATATTCTATTTGTTCAAATTGTGAAATGAAATATAAGAAAATAAATTATAATTTTTGACAATATTAGGATAATAAAAGGCAAATTAATTTCAGTATTTGAAATGTATTTTATCACGGCTTTATAACCTCATTCACCCATCCAGCTATCATTATAACAATGTTTAGTGTTGGAAATAGGCCTTCTCTAGGAAGGTACCCTATTTCAATATGCAGGTTGGCGATTATAGATGGTATTATAACACCAAAAGGACTAAACTTATAAGTTTAGAGAGTACTATTGTACAGTTTTCTGATATGAGTTGATTTCTACAACACTCATAGGAAAATGATGGACAATGACACATTGTATTCTCTTATTATAAAAATAGTAAATGAATAAAAAAGAAGACAAGCCCACTGAGTTTCTTGCCGGATCTTCTCAGTACGGTCGCGTTCCGATCCGGTAGTAATGTAAGGTAAAAATGTAAAAAAGTGACCATATGTAAGTGCCCCCGCGGGGTTTATGCATAATAAAGTATTTGAATTTGAATTTGAATTCCTAACCCATCACATAGCTTAGAGGGTAGGTATAACCACACACCTGTATTAAGATAAGATATCATCATCATCATCATTTTAGTTCATATACGTCCCACTGCTGGGCTCGAGCCTCCTCCGTTATAGGAGGAGATAGAGATAGATAAAGATATCGACCTACTATAACACGATGGTCAGACGGGTTGGTATAGGGTTTTATTTCAAGTTTTTCTTTTCTTACATAGACATTATATGCATATTATATTCCTTAGTCGTCTTTTACGACATTCACGGGTATGAAAAGGAGTAGTGAATTATATTTTTAGTCCATCACCACACGAATAACATATACTTATATATAATAAGAAGCAAATCTATTAGCGTATATATATGTTAAGTATCTGTGTAAATAGTTTTAGTTATATCTGGTTCTCGGCACTGCTTTCACAATAGGTTCTTGATTAATGTGCAGCGTTCAAACTTTGTCTAAGTTCCAAAGTTTGGGCAAGTTATTCAACGTAAGATCAATAATATCTACCTTAAAATGTGTGCTTTTTGTAAACAATGGGAATGATATTCTATCGATAAGATTTGAGATTTAATTTAAATTGAAAATTTATGTTAAAAACTCAAATTGGTGGTTTGAAACTTAGGTAATTTTGAAATATTCTTTAACCCACAGAAAGTTCCAGTTCCTCTAGTTAGATCCAGATTAACACCACTCTATTGTCAAAAAAAATATTAATCATAGATAAACAATATTTATGATGTATTTTTTATAATATCTGCCTAATATATGAAGCGATAGTAGTGTTTCTATTATCAAAAGAAATTGATAATACAGGTAACACGTAATTGCGTTTTTTTTTTCAAAAATTTATAGCTAAACTGGAAATATCTTTCTGAAAAATACTACAACAAATCGTACAATATGTAATGGATTAAAAATACAAAACGTCAACTGAATTTTACTGCAGCTTCCTCAAAACTCTTCTTAAGTTTTTTTTCATTATTTTATGCCTTCAATATTTTCATTTGACCCTAAAGTATAGGTAAAGATATAATATCCTGAACGTGTTCTTTTAGAAATTGTACTTCATTCACTAGGAAATAAGACTATCACCGTCTAGTAGACATTTACAGATTTCCTGTCTGCTATTAAATATAGGAATATACCAATAACAGTTTTACTCGACATAGGAATAAAAATCAGCGATCTCATGATTGACAGGCTTACGCTATAATACTAGACCAATGAGGTAGTTAGCTCGTCTTAAATAGCATTTAAAAATAAATGGTTGAACGAGTAGTTGTCCAAACCAGAATCTACAAGTATGCAGTAAAGTATAATTATCTATATAAGTTAATGAGTATGATTCCGTGTATATTTAAGTCATAAACTAATTCACCGTATCGTGTTATGTGTAAATGTGAGAATAAGCTAGGTTTGTTTTAAAGTTTGTTAAATTATATGTAATTTTTTATTCATAAGTTTGTTGTATTTATCTTGTCATTTTACAGACAACGGATGTTATAGATTGTTACTTATATTTATATGAAAGAATGTATTTATTAGAGTTCTTTCTTGTAATTTTTATTATATTTTTAATATATTATCTTTGTATCCTATAAGGTCGTAGATGCTGGATGAACGTCGTCTATATTTTGCTATGTAATTTTGAAATTATACAAAATTACACTATTTGAAAATCGTTAACTGGAAATAGTTTAGACAGAATAGTCAAGGAAATTAAAACGTTTGTAGGGATGTAAACGTGAGCTAATAAAAGCATAAGAATTATATTATACGCATTAATAAATGAAATTGTTATATGTAATTATAAAAACTAGTGGTCACCGTGTGATCGAAATTCGGCCATAATTATTTTTTTTATTTTGCACAATTTTCTTTTAATTTTATTTATGTATAATTGTAAATTGAGCATGCTGTATTTCACTAATAACTAATATATAAAATACTAGCGTACCCAGCCCGCTTCGCCGGGCTAGATTTTGCTTTATTTTATTTAAACAATAAACTTACATCATTTGACAGTTCAAAAAGAGGAGTGCTCCGATCGTCACCAAACTTTACAGGATTAGGCCGTTTTGGAACCTATATGGAACATACCCACACACGTTCTCTTTTATATATATATATAGATAGACTAAGTACAAATACCTTTAAGACATTGTCATCATAATTATGATTATTTGATATTCGGTAAGGCCAGAGATTTTAACCGTAAACAAAAGTGTATAAGCGCGCGTATGTGTGCGTGTGTAATATAGCGAATGCGTTGTAGTGTGCGTAATGCCTTCTTTAATGTATTTCTAATCCATTATTATATGAAATTTCAGTTTTATGCACTTCTCCTCGTTATATACTTCAATTGTGCCAAATTTCATACTTGTCCATCCACGTAATTTTCGTAAAATGGGGTACAAAGTTTTAGCTTCACGTATTTATATATAGATACAAAAATGTTTTCGCTTTTTGAATTTCAGCTCTAATATTATCACTGATAGCATGATAACGGTGATAATAATATCTTTAAATCATCACAATATTTTATCTACTAAACTTAATAAATCATAGTAAATAAAGATAAATTCCTTTATGTTAAGAGATCAACAACGTTACCTACTCTTAACACTAAATTTTAAAAGTATAAGAATATGTCACCATCCCAAACAAGCCCACTCTCCTGGGACACTAATTAGATCTACTGTGATCGCTAACGCGATTGACAAGTGGATACTTATGATATTATGCTTCTAAATCAAGTTTATGCTCAACAGATGTCTACAATAATCTGATTAAAGAATTAATGGTATTTATGTCAGAATACACGGTAGTTCGACAACAAGACATAAATATTTTAAATCTTTATGTATATATTTCTTGTGTACGTGTGTATGTCATTGAACTCCTCCTAAGTGGCTGGACCGATGTTGATGAAATTTTTTATGTGTGTTCAAGGGGATTCGAGAATGGTTTGGATTTACAATTGGACCCGGTCGATGGCGCTGTATCAAGAGAATTCGCAGATTTCAAGGAGAATTCATTTTACAATTTTTTTTTAAATTTAAAGTATGCTGGGTCAGCTAGTATATATATAAATTATTTTTATATATTTAACTCAGATAAATTTTCATGTCGTTATCTTATATATATAAAAATAGATGTTTGTCTGTATGTCCTTTATAGAATCGTAAACTATGTATTTGATCATGTGATGATCTTCAGCAAAGTATTGTGCATGAGCCCACGAAGGCTTCTGAGTTGATACGGCCCTACCTGGTGTTACCGGCAGGTGGCGTGGTGATTGATTTCAAGGAAAATTCCTTTTAAGATTTTTTTAGATTTGAACAGAACAACGTCTGTTGGGTGAGCTAATTATAGATAGATTTTCATTGAAATATAGGTAAGTTCCGTGTGGTGACGGAGTAGGAATACAACTCTTTTCCGTGGGTATCTTAAAAGACATAATATGCATACAAAATCGATGCAAGAAAAGGAAAACTCGGAATAAAACCCTATACCAACCCGTCTGGCCGAAGGGGTACAGTAGGTAATTTGCTCTCCCATTGTGGAGGAGGCTCGAACCCAGCATTGGGACGTATAGTATATGAGCTGTGATGATGAGAAAAGTATTTACAAATAAAAAAAAAACATATTTGGATCATTCTATTCAACTAATATTACGACATATTAATGTACCATTAACATTGATTAAATTTTCTAGTACAAACACGCCCTGTATATCAATCAATACTTTCAACAAACCTTGAAGGAAGTACAACAACGATTCTTTAAAATAAATTGGGACATTAATTGTCATAACTTCTAATATACAGCGACCCGCCTATATCATGTTTCTGCCTTAAGGCCAACACATGACATTATGTTAGGATTACTATGATATGCTACAGTAGCCAAATAACTTTTATAAAAACTCGCAAGAATTTATATATACTGAATATTTAACCTTCACAAGATACCTAAATTGTTCGTAATGTCTCATCATAACTCATATATGTTCCATTATCGGGCTCGAGCCTTCTGCACATCATCATCATCATCTTGCTCTTATCCCAATTACTTGGGGTCGACGCAATATGTCATCTGTTTTGATATATTGCAAAAAGTTTCGGCAATGACTTTTATGACCGGCCGCCTGCCTGACGTCAACCCTCCTTGGGAATGTAATCGTTGACCCAAATGGTACCAGATGGAGTTGGTCCGGGTCAATCTAGGGCTCTTAGTCGTCTTTTACGACACCCACGAGCAAAGCAAGGGTTGGTAGTATTCGAAGCCGCTACCACACAGCAACTCGAGCGTTCTGCACAATGAGAGGAAAATTAACTTACTACACCACGCTGGTAAGACCTGTTGGTATTTTTTTTTTTTTTTTTTTTTTTTTTTTTATGGGTGGGCTATGGTAAGCGCACGCGCGGTCCAGTCCGTCCGGGGCGATGAAAGGACGGCGCGCGGGCCCATAACCCACCCGTACCCACGTCACCTCGTTGTTGGGCTGACCACCGGAGCAGATGTGACTTGTCGTCAGTGGTCGGCCCGACGGAATACCCTTTCAGGTACCCTCACCTCTCGACATCCTGGGACGTCGGTCGCCATCGCGCGGTTAGCCACACTGCGGGTGACGGACAATTCCCCGGTCCGATCACCCGCGGCCTCGGCTAGGGCGGCATTAGGCGCAGATACTCGCGCCTGCGCCGCCCGAGTCGCCGGCGGCGGAACGTGTCGCCGAATAGGATCTCTACTCGCACACGATCCGCCGCCTCCTTCCGTGAGATAACGGCCTCACAGAAGGCGGCGACCGCGTCCCAGTTCCTGACGCTGACGAGCATCTCCCTGGCGATGGTCGGCAGCGCCAGGTCGGCACCGATAATCGCGACGAGTTCACGGCGCTCCCCCTCCCACGCAGCACACTCCTCGAGCGTGTGCTGCGCCGTGTCCTCGTCGCAACTGCAGTGGTGGCAGGACGGTGTGCTCTCCCTCCTGACAATCTTGTGCAGGTACTTTGCGAAGCATCCGTGCCCCGTCAGCACCTGCACCAGTCGGAAGGAAAGCACCCCGTGCGTCCGCTCCAACCACTCCATCAGCACCGGCCGGAAGGCCTCGACGGTCCTGACACCGTACCGAGGACTCTCCAGCCGGACTGCCCAACGGGCAATGACTCCACGGCGGGCGTCGACCCGCCAGGCGGTGATCTCCTGCAGGGAGACCATACCGCCGCGGGCGCGCGTCTCCGACACCCGCCGATAAATGTCGGCGAGCATCTCCGCCTCCAGGTCCCACGGGGGAGTTCCGGCCAAGAGGCACGCTGCCTCCGTCGACAAAGACCTGTTGGTATAGCGTTTCATCTCAAGTTTTCCTGTTTACATTTTACAGGCATATTTAATCCCTTAGTCGTCTTTTAATACACCCACGGGCAAGGAAGGAGGGTGTTGAATTGTATACTCCGTTATATACGCAACTTTCCCTTTTCAATTATCTCTGTGTTTTATAATAATTTTAACAACGTAAAATCTTCCGTGTGGTTATGGAGGAAAAATACAATTCACCACCGCCTCTCTTGCCTGTGGGTGTCGTAAAAACTACTGAGGGATAAAATAATTAGTTCCATTCGTTGCCCCTGAGAGAAAGGGTGGGGTGTGATCATAGATTGATACAAATATCATACGGGCAAGCAAGTCGTAAGAGTTCTCTGGGACACGATGGTAATGGTGAAATTTGGTATGGAAAAAAATTTTTAGTTTAGATTAGCATGCAGGTAACTTTGAATCCCCAAAAATATACCGTCTCTCTAGTATAGAATTAATTGACAAAATTTACAGTACAACGAGTGAAGCCGCGAGTATCGCTAATGGGTTATAAAGAACATATTAATTTTGAAAGTTAACTTACATCATTAAAAAAGTCAAAAACATTACCAAAACAAATACCACAGAGCACGGAAATATTTCAAGTAAACAATCCAATTTACACCACACTCTAGGGGCAGTAAACACTCACAGTAGTCCTGAGTGATGTGACAATGACAGGAGAACTATTACGTGAAAAGTAGTTCCTGGCTCTTAACTCGTTTATTTTAACATCGTCATGAGAAACTATAATTCTTGATAAAATAACTCGGCTATAATTATAAGTGTTAGTTTAAACCTCTGTGTATTCAGCCGGTGTTTCATACTCAAGTAATAGGCACTTACGCTTATTGCTACACATTGGTTCTGGTTATCAAATAACAAGTATTATAATAATTCTCATTGTATGTTATACAACGTAGATAATAAGTATATTTACGAGATATCGAGATGCAAGCTGTGTTAGACATAACTGTTAATTATTTTTTAAACTTCTAATTATTTATAACATTAATATCTTCGTTTATATACGTGTCACTGCTGCACGCGAGCCTTCTCGAAGCTGCTTGTATAGACGTGTTGGTATAAAGATTTATTACGAACTTTCCTTCTCTTGCATAGATGTTACCTACGTATCATATCCCTTAGTGGTCTTAAGGCAGACAAGGGCAAGAAAGAGGCTGGTGAATTGTATTCTTACTCCGTTATAACACATTTAATATTATCATAAATCTTTGAAATTTTAATAACAATTTTGGATGATAGAATTTAATTCTATTGTTTCTTATTTCTATGTTACCGCCCAAAAAATACTCGTATAAATACATAAAATCCAGGTTTATAAGGGGCAATAAGTAAGGTATGTTTTCACCTACGTTAAGTAGTTTTGGTTTAAACTCCATAAAAACTGTCACTGCGACCTCTGACTCCTTTATCTAGTAACATCTGAACAAACAGCCCCATTGCCGTTACACTCCCAACAAAACTGACATCGTTCTAACTAAAACGCTTAAGTCTAAGTACGGGGTATTGGCTTGTCGTTTGAATGGCATTTGTTGTAGTTAACTGAGGCGCTTGCATAGACATTGAATGTTTGCTGAGGATCTATCGGAGAAATATCCGTATTATCGAATGTCAAATACAAAATTACTTTTTTTAATATTTAACATAATCATATGATTTAAGGACTCGTATGTTGGGTGTACCCACCATCGTCATTACAGCTAATTTACATTCCACTGCTAGGCTCGAGCCCACTCCAAAATAGGAGTGAAATTAATCTTCTATACCATGCTGGTCAGCTGGTATAGGGTTTCTTTTCGAGTTTTCCTTCTTTTGTATTATAAAACCTATATGCATATTGTATCTCTTTTACAACATTACATACACTCGTGCGTGGTGACGAATTCTATTCTTACTCCGTCACCCTACGAAAATTATACTTGGATCGTACAAAGTATAATCCTGCATGAAATTGAACCCAAGACATGGTAGGTTGTTATTATAATCACAGCGCCATCTGTGGTCAGTTATTAAGAACTAAGACAGGAATTAGAGCTGCAAATTTAATGTTTTCTAATTTTTACAGATTTTTATCAATTGTATTTGTTTTGAGGAAATAAATATTAAATACATAACATAGCACATAGATATAACACGAAAAATTAGCACGCTGAAGTGGAAATGGGCAGACCACATCGCTCGACGAACCGACAACCGCTGGGGAAGAAAGGTTCTTGAGTGGCGACCACGTATCGAACGACGTAGTGTGGGACGCCCCACCACTAGGCGGATCGACGACCTGGTGAAAGTTGCTGGGCGTTGTTGGATGCAGGCGGCACAGAACCACACTTTGTAGCGTAATTTTGTGTGCTACGTCCAGCAGTGGACGGCAATAGGCTGAAATGACGATGATTATGATGATGAAATATTAAATAGGTACAAATACTATAAAATTCATAGAAAATATATTTTTTACTTAGAATTTTTTAGAACCAATAGATTAGTAGATGAAACATGAAAAGTTAACACATTAGTGGAATTGGGTGGGCGTTTTGTTTACAAATTAATTGATGTGCGTTCCTGTACTTGAACCGTGAAGCTTTTACCTTCAGCTCTATTTTATTTCCTATAGAAATTTAACCTCAAACTTTATTACTATATATAATGTCATGTATTTATTCTTTCATTTCTAAATGATGCCTACCTATCTCATAACTTAACTTGTAGTTCTTCGTGGCTAATTGTAGGCCTCATAAGCTCAAAGTTGTACAGCGTGCTATGGAGAGGGCTATGCTTGGGATTTCTCTGCGAAATGGAATCCATATGGAAATCTGTTGAAGAATGGGTGTAATCGACATAGTACGAAGAATAAGCATGATTAAGTGAGTGGTGGTAGCGAGCGGCCGCGTAACTCACATTCCCTGCCCTTTGCCAATGGGCCAAACACACCGAGTTCCTTGAAGTCTGTGGCAAGCCTGGCAGGATACTCTTTCGGATATAGTTCTTTCCCGGTCAGCTTCTCTGCAGGTACCGGAATATACTCCGGAATATACTCCGGTACAGACGCGCATGGCCTTCGCTAGGGTGGCAACCACCCAATTCGTTAGGACTTTAGGAGCGAAACGTGTCGCCGTAGAGGACTACCTTCCGCTCATGATATGCCGCCTGCTTCCGCGAGATGGCTGCCTCTTGGAGAGCGGTGACGATTTTCCAGTTCCTGACGACGAGTACACCGCGCTGCTATGCCCACGCGCAAGGCTTTTCTGCCCTAGTCAACATTTAAATTCCGTTTCTCAGAATCCACATTTTTATGCTTATGCCTCTTGTTGAACCATTAGTAGCTTTAATAATAAATATTGTAAAATTATAAATAAATATTAAATGATTACCATTATTTTTAAAGTGCTATAAACATTGAAGAAAAATGTACAATAATACTTAAACATATATACAATTAGAGACATTCCACGCATTTGAAGTTGTTAGGTTAGCATAGCCTATCTTTTTTCCCGCACAATGATATTTGTTTAGGGCAGACGTAGATTACTATGGATATTGTATTGACGTCACGTTGTTTGTGTTGCTCTGTTTGTTTTACTAATAAAATTAAAATACTTATAACTAGGTCAAAATGAAAATAATAAATATGTTATTTTCACGCATCGATATAGTTTGTAATATATACCTTTTATTTTTTATACTTTTAAGTTATTGCATAGCTTTTATCGCGGGCTTGGCGCGGGGACCGAATCAAGAAATTCTGTAACGAAAATAAAACCACACACCGGGGGGTGTAGGGGTACCATGTAACTAGCTACATGGTCTCGTACCATACATAGTACGCGGGTGGCGGCAGCTCGACCGAGCGTACGGTCGTCGACACATTCTGCGTTCGTCCGTCTCGGTGCGCACACGTACCACCGCTTTGCGTAGCTTACCTCACAAAGGTGTTTTCTGTGTGATCTTCAGCGGACGACAGTGGTAATCCAAACCGCCTTTATTGTTATACATATAGTACATTTGTTTTCTTATCGGTCACCACGCTCAAAAAGTGTAACTTGAATTAATGTCAAAGAAAAAGCTGGAATTAATATCAAAGAAAAAAAATACTGCATAAATAAAAAATAAATAAATAATTATTATTGCATAAGTTGATAAAAAATGCTATGCAATAGCTTTACCTCGGCAGTCCCCGAGTGCCACACGTATTTTTTTATTTTTACCTTTATTATTTCTATATAAATATACCAAATAAAAAGAGTCAACATCCTAATTAGAACGATTAATTATGCAACACCTCAATACGCATTCTGAAATAGAATTTTTACTTTCTCCAAAACTTTATCAGAACTTTAAGATTATTGACATCTTCACCATTAAATAAAACCATAAATGTCTGTTTAATTAATAAGTTATCGATTTAAATATCGTTATTTTGTTCGTATTATTTGCGTATTATTTGTTCTATATGTTATGTGATTTTTTTATTACGTTCTCAGTTCTTGCACCTTATATGAAGTAGTAAAATGCTTCCGTTAACGGAATATGATAAACGTGATATTAATATTAAGTTACTTTTACACGGTTATAATTATATCAAATTTATATTAATTGATGAGATGAAAGGTGAGCGTCTCATGTGAATTAGTTATTACTTTAGGATTAATTTAACATATAAACAAAAAATATAACAGTATTATATAAATTTCTGTGCCGACGTAACAACAGTAGGTTATCGGCGCTTACTTTTTTCAAGCGATGACTATGGGATATATTCATGTAATTTCACCCTCTTTTTTTAGCACATACCTATATATTCTTCTGCTATATTTACACTATTTCAAAGTAGCATAAAGAAACATCATTGCAATAGAAGGAAAATTTAAAATAAACCCAGCATCAGAGCCATGCTTTACAGTAGTAGGTATCAGATCTGACAAAACGATCAGTAAGTCAAACGGCATGTTAGCACTAACAAAAAACCTTGTCAGCATAATAGTAAGATTATGAGAAGGCTGATCTTAAAGTATAAGATTTAATCCTGTACTGAACTAAAAGCGTGTTTAAATTTTAGCGGAGTTTTCTTAAAGAGTCACAAATAGTACCTACCCGCAGTCTAGTACTGAACTTAAGCTGTGCTATATTTAAACTTACCATATAATGGTATTTCTCTCTTTCTTATCAGCCTATATTCATCTAACTGTTGCCTTTAGGCCTTCTCTACATTAAGAAATTATCATTTCATTTCAGTTCATATACGTCCCATTGTTGAGTTCGAGCCTCCTCCACAATAAGAGGCTAATTGTCCTTACTATACCATGCTGGTCAGACAGGTTGGTATAGGATTTTGTTTCAAGTTTGCCTTCTATTACATAGACGTTATATAAGTACATATTAAATCCCTTAGTCGTCTTTTACGACATCCACGGGTAAGACAGGGAGTGGTGAATTGTATTCTTACTCCGTCATTACTCGGATTTAGGATTAAGAAATAAATTAATATATTATACCGCATTGGTTAAAGGGAGCACAGGATTTTTGTTAACTTTCCTTACTCTTGCATCGATTTAATTACTCATGTCGCTTAGTCGTCGTTTTTGACACCCACAGGCTGGGGCCGAAAATTGATTTCTTAATCCGTCAATACACTCAAAATTACTGTATTTGAAGAATAATATAAAAAAAATCAAACAATACAACTACTACAAAAAAAACCTAAGCATATATTGTTATCAACGTCATCGCAGCCCACATACTTCCCACTGTTGGGCTCTGGCCTCCTCCACTATGGGAGGGATTTTGACCTACTATACCATGCTGGTCAGACATGTTGGTATTTTGTTTTTTTATGGGTGGGCTATGGTAAGCGCACGCGCGGTCCTGTCCGTCCGGGTCTATGAAAGGACGGCGCGCGGGTCCATAACCCACCCGTACTCACTTCACCTCGTTGTTGGGCCGACCACCGGAGCAGATGTGACTTGTCATCAGTGGTCGGCCCGACGGAATACCCTTTCGGGTAACCTCACCTCTCGACGTACTGGGACGTCGGTCGCCATCGCGCGGTCAGCCTCTCTGCGGGTGACGGACAATTCCCCGGTCCGATCACCCGCGGCCTCGGCTTGGGCGGCATTAGACGCAGGTACTCGCGCCTGCGCCGCCCGAGTCGCCGGCGGCAGAACGTGTCGCCGAATAGGAGCTCTACTCGCACACGATCCGCCGCCTCCTTCCGTGAGATTACGGCCTCACAGAAGGCGGCGACCGCGTCCCAGTTCCTGACGCTGTCGAGCATCTCCCTGGCGATGGTCGGCACCGATAATCGCGACGAGTTCACGGCGCTCCCCCTCCCATGCAGCACACTCCTCGAGCGTATGCTGCGCCGTGTCCTCGTCGCAACTGCAGTGGTGGCAGGACGGTGTGCTCTCCCTCCTGACAATCTTGTGCAGGTACTTCGCAAAACACCTGTGCCCCGTAAGCACCTGCACCAGTCGGAAGGAAAGCACCCCGTGCGTCCGCTCCAACCATTCCATCAGCACCGGCCGGAAGGCCTCGACGGTCCTGATACCGTACCGAGGACTCTCCAGCCATACTGCCCAACGGGCAATGACTCCTTGGCGGGCGTCTACCCGCCAGGCGGTGATCTCCTGCAGGGAGACCATGCCGCCGCGGGCGCGCGTCTCCGACACCCGCCGATAAATGTCGGCGAGCATCTCCGCCTACAGGTCCCACGGGGGAGTGCCGGCCAGGAGGCACACTGCCTCCGTTGACACCGTGCGGTAACCGCGTATGGCCCTGACCGCCATGACCCTCTGTGGTCGCCTCAAGAGGGCCCTCAGCCGGACGGTCAGGGACCCCGCCCACACCGGTGCGCCGTACAGAAGGAAAACTCGAAAAATGAAACCATATACCAACATATCATCATCATCATCATCATCATCGCAGCCCACATACTTCCCACTCTTGGGCTCGGGCCTCCTCCATAATGGGAGGGAATTTGACCTACTATACCATGCTGGTCAGGCAAGTTGGTATAGGGTTTTGTTTCGAGTTTTCCATCTCTTGCATAGATGTCATATGCGTAATATATCACTGAGTCGTCTCTTACGACACCCACGGGTAAGAGAGGGGGTGGTGAATTGTATTCTTACCCCGTCACCACACGGAATAAAACCTAAATATGTTACTCGCTTAAAATTAGCTTTCCGTTAGTGAAATAGTTTTAAAATCGATTAAATTCTCACAGTTGCTCCAGCCACACCGAGATAAAATATAGCCTTGGATAAAATAAAGTCTAAGTTATTCCTTATGTAAGGCTTGGTAGACCTGGTAGTAAAGTATTATCAGTATCGGTCCAGCCGTTTTGAAGATTACCCGTATCGAATAGACAGACAAAAAAAATTGAGCCGATTTTAGGGTTTCGTACTCGAAGGATAAAAACGGGACCCTATTACTAAAACTTCGCTACCTGTCCGTCCGTCTGTCTGTCTGTCACCAAGCTGTATATGAAGGACCGCGATAGCTAGACAGTTGAATTGTTTACAAATTATGCATTTCTGTTGCCGCTATAACAATAAATATTAAACACAAAATAAAATAAATATTTAAGGGGGCTCCTATACAACAAACGCAATTTTTCCCCTTTTTTATAGATAATGGTACGGAACCCTTCGTGCGTGACCCCGACTCGCACTTGGCTGGTTTTTTAGACATAGGTATCGTGCAAATAATTGTGTGAGCATAAATAAAACCTATTATTTTGACAACAAATAGACGCTTCAAATTTGTTTATTTCTAGAGATAGAAAATTGGATTAATACTTATCTTGATTTTAACTTACTGTCTGGTAGCGGCTAGGAATATTATAACACTTTCATTGTTTGTGGGTGTCGCAAAATACTACTAAGACAAAGATTTACATTGACCTGGACCAATTGGTGATGCCATCTAGCCAGCTATGTCGTTTGGCAGGCAGCTGGTCATAAAATGTTGCTAAAAGAACCTTTGCAATATATCTACGATGGCAGAGGACCGCCTACATATTGCGTCGATCCAAAGTAATCTTGATAAGCGAGTATTAAGAAAAAATAATGGGGTAACCCAAGAAAGCCGACCGTGTACTAAAATGATCGTTCCTAGGCTCAGTGATATCGGTTATACGCTTTTCACCTCCTTAGGGGTAAAATTGTAAAAACTCTTTTTTAGTGAGCACTTTCCCCAAGAAAGACAACTTTGTACAAAATTTCACGTTTCTAGTAGGGATGTGACTTGGAGGGAAAATAATCGATTTTTCGATTGGTCGATTATTTATTTTTAATTAATCGATTATTTTATAATCGGTCGATTAATTAAAAATAAATAATCGATTATAAAATAATCGATTTTGCCCAACAGGATTATCATGACTTTTTTTTAGGAAATGTGAGCTTCATCTTCTAATATAGTATGAAATACTGCACGCAGTCTTGTGATGACCTTCTTTTTCTAGGATATCTGGCTGTGAAATAATGGATTAATTTTATTATAAAAATAATCGATTTTCTATTGTTTTGATAATCGATTGTAAAAATCGATTATTACAAAAAATCGATTAATAATCGATTATTATAAAAATCAATTATTTTTTCACATTCCTAGTTTCTAGGCCTAATGATTTCGGATATACATTTTTCACCCCCTTAGAGATTGAATTTCAAAAACTAATTTCTTAGAGCTCATTTACAACCAAAGAAAGAGAATCGCACAATACACAGAAATACATAGTTTCACATTCCTAGCCCCAATAGTTTCGGCTATACGATTTTCACCCCCTTAAGGGGTAATTTTCCAAAAATCCTTCGCTAGAGCTCGTGTACCCCAAGAAATGCAACGGTGTAAAAAAAATTACGTTTCTAGGCCCAGTGGTTTCGGCTTTATGCTTTTTTGTCTTTTAGGGGTTAAATTTCATCCCCATATAAATGAAATTTCCAAAACGCTAGAATAAATATTTATTTATATATTATCAAGTGCCTTAATACAAAGATTCATGGTTCTATTATCGAAAATGATAAATTTGTATACTAAATGTCATCCCCTATTTCAACCCCTTATACCCATTTTTTCGCGATTTCTTTGTTAGAGCTCGTGTACTCTAAGAAATTCTACGGTGTAAAAAAAAATTACGTTTCTAGGCCCAGTGGTTTCGGCTTTATGCTTTTTTGTCTTTTAGGGCAAGCCCTAAAAGACAAAAAAGCATAAAGCCGAAACCACTGGGCCTAGAAACGTAATTTTTTGAAATTCAAGAATTTCATCCCCATATAAATGAAATTTCCAAAACGCTCGAACAAATATTTATGTACATATTATCAAGTGCCTTAATACAAAGATTCATGATTCTATCATCGAAAATGACGAATTTCCATACAAAATGTCATCCCCTATTTCAACCCCTTATACCCATTTTTTCGCGATAAAAAGTGGCCTATGTCCTTTCTCAAGCTTTAGTCCATCTCTGTACCAAATTTCATCAAAATCGGTTCAGTGGTTTAGACGTGAAAGCGTAACAGACAGCCAGAGTTATTTTCGCATTTATAATATTAGTAAGGATTATATCCCTTATGTGCATATTATATCCCATAGTCGTCTTTTACGACATCCACGGGCAAGATAGGGAGTGGTGAATTGTATTCTTACTCCGTCACCACACGGAAAGTATGTATTGTTAATTTTAAGTTAATTAAGGACATATGTATTTTTTTCGTACGAACTGAACGTTGCATAATACATGTAAGTTTCTACCGTTTCAATCTATGAGGTCAATCATAAATTACCTAACATAATAATGGGTACTTCGAAGCCAAAGAGAATAGGGGGTTATTATCTCACAATTGTGAGAAAAATTGAGATTGTATGCTATCGAAGAATATCAAATGTAAATGCCAAAAGAGAAAATATACCAAATAGGTAGATTGTAAATAAAGGTGCGAGTAATAAATATTTGTTATATTGAGTGTATTTGTTCCCACAGATATTCAAATACATGAAAATGGAATAATTCAATAGTTCATTGACTGGGTACGAGAGCTGATAGTGCGGTCGTAGGTTCAAATACTAGTTGATATAAAAGGATTTTTGCGTATGGTGACGGAGTAAGAACACAATTCATCACCCCCTATCTTATCGGTGAGTATTGTAAAAGCCGACTAAGGCATATAATAGACACATAACATCTCTGCAAGAGAAGGAAAACTTAAAATTGGGTATGGTATAGTAGGTCAATTGCCCTCCTATTAGAAACGATGACGACGTAAAAGTTTTATGAGGTTTTTGAGAATATTGAGTTTTTCTCCTCACAGTGATAAGGTTTTCCGTAAACGGAAATTACGCAGGAAAGACGACTGAAACCGAAACGAAGCGAGGGCGGGTTGCTAGTCTATTCTATTAATAAACTTTTAAAGAATTTGAAGATTACCCGGAACAAACAGACAGACAGACAGACAAAGAAAATAGAAAGTGATTTTTAGGCATATGTATAGTCCAAATAACCGTGTGAGCATAAAAGAAGCCTATTATTTTGACATTACAAACAGACACTCCAATTTTATTTATTTGTATAGATGTATTGTTTATTCCATCAAAATTAAACTTATATGTTATTTCTTTTCTTAAAAAATGTAACTCTACATTTCGCGTCTGAACAAAAATACAGAATAATATGGGCAAACAAAACAAAACAAAACTTCCAATTGGGAAGATACCCGATCCTTTGATAGGCTTAAATGGCGATATGTATCCAACACCCAGAGGCCTTTGGAGAAATTTAATTAAAAAATGTGATAGGACATCTACTGATGACAATTCACGCCTACAAATAACACTCGTGGACTGCCAACGGTAGGTATAAAACTATTTCGTGATTATGAGGTTTTTCTAATTTCTGATTATATAGTTGGAGGTTCGATGGACTGGTTAACTTAAAGCTATTGACTAAAAAACTGTCAATACCATAATGTTCTGAACTTTGGCAGACGGTGACTGGTCAACTCATTATTATCATTAATAATATTGACAGTTATTTATTTTCTATACTTTGCCAATACAGAAAAATATAGGCGAATAGACAGTATCGTAATTTTTAATTTGCTACTTACCATACAGGTATCAATACCCCATCTTAGCAAATATTATTCTAATACATTTAAATGCTTCACGGCTGCTTAAAAGGGAAACTATCGTATACCTATAAGAGTTTAGCAATAAGTGAAAATAGATTACAAAACTTAACACGGGCTCGTATTCGCCTTGAACAAATAAATATACAGTTGACGTTGCTCAGCGTAATATCTGCATAAAGATAAATACATTTCATATAGTGTATCAAAGTTTCGAAGTGTGTTCAAAGATTTCGTACCAAGCCGCGTTAAGAATTTATTTGATCATAGCAAATAAGATACGTTTTTGTTTTTAGTTAACCTAGCATTATTTGATTACTACCTTTTAAGTTGGTCTCTTATTACACAAAACCAACTCACTTCTTACTCATTTATTAATGGAGGATAAAGTGCGAACCATTATGTTAGCTTGTGTATAATGGCCATGCCATTTATTTTGCGTAGGTCCAAAAATAGCAGATGATGACATCATGAGAGCTGCTTGTCAGTTATCAAAACAAAAAAAAATATTTACTTCAAATATAGTAGCTAAGTTTTTTATTTTAAAATCCCATAAAAAAAAGGGAGCCGTCGCTCAGGATGCCTGGCAGATGTGAAACATCGAAATTATTTGTACAAGTATATATGCATAAAAGAATAGATTACGACAGAACTAATCTGGCATAAAGTATTGAATAAAATAATACGATTTCCATTATTATTTGAAATATTACACAGAAATAAAATTAATCCACCGCACACTGAATGAATTCTAAATATTTATTTTCATTAGTATACATTATAGATAACAATTTACTTTGAGTTCACTAGATGGCGTTGTACAAAATTTTAAATCGCACCATGGTTTCGTTACAAAAATATACATATATATCCCGATATTTATTTAATAGTTAATGAAGAGGGCACCGCGAGGCGTGGCGTTAAACGCCACGCGACCATCGCGGTCACCCTCGCCTATAGATGTTTCACATCAATAATAATAAATTCCTTTAATTTATTATTGGCATTGCGTGACTTTTGGCTCAGTCATCATTATTTCAGCTCCTATAGGTCCTATTGTTGGGCTCAGGGCTCCTCCGCAATAGGAAGGAATTTGACCTACTATAACCACGCTGGTCAAACGGTTTGGTATAGGGCTTTATTTGTAATTTTCCTTTTCTCACATAGATGTTATATGCGTATGTCGTAGTGGTTAAGATACCGACCTAACGTGCCAGTGTTATGGGTTCGAATCCCATGCAGGACAACACTTTGTGCGATCCACAAATTGTTGTTCTGAGTCTGGATGTAATTTGTGTTCGTTAATTAAACAAACATATGTTTGTAAAGTCCCCCGCGACACAAGGATTATTTCCATAGTACAGGGTATTGTCTTTATATTATCTTTATATTATATCCCTTAGTCGTCTTTTACGACACCCACAGGTACGATAGGGAGTGGTGAATTATATTCTTACTCCATCTCCACAAGGAAAACAATATTATTATTAATCAATGCAATTGTAAATTTGCTGAATTCCAAAGTATGAAGATCGGGATCGAAGCGTGTACGCTTAATTAAATTACAGTTACCAGTTACCATGAGTGTATTTAGTTCTCTGCGACCACATCAGGCAAAAATTATTCTAATCATTTTTATATCACACTAGTTATGCCAACGGTTTTGCCCTCATACTAGAACTAATCTCTGTAGCGATTCTATTAAAATCCATTGAGCCATTCTAAAGTGATTGAGTAACAAACATCAATCTATACAAACTTCATAATTAATGATATGTTACTACATACATAGGTAATAATATCAAAGATGTATACTAATGGACTAAACCTTTGTAATTTCCTACTAAACTTGTACTAATGTATGTTTCTTATGCTCACGATTTATATAGTCTAAGAGCTAGTGAATAATAAGTCTAAATAATAAATATTTATTAAAATAAAAATGTATACTTTACATATAACTTTAATTTCAATGATCATTCATTGTAACCTTACAATATCTAATATTTAAAATTCTCGTGTCACAATGTTCGTTCCCATACTCCTCCGAAACGGCTTGACTGATTTTTATGAAATTTTTATGCATATTTAGGAAGTCTGAGAATCAGCTACTATCTATTTTCAAACCCCTAAGTGATAAGGGGTGTCCACCCTTTTTCCATCAACTATATTTTTTTTATTTATGTCTAATTTTATTTATTATTTTTCTTATTATGTATATCACCAACCCCTGCTTTTTAATAGTCATTTTAATAATTTGATCATTTTTTATCCCGCTCGATAACATCAATTATTATCACTTGGTAAGTTATCCCCTCCATGTGTCTACCGGTGTCACTTCTCACCGAGTAAACAACACGGAGTAGGGATAACAATGAAGATATTCTCCTATTTCTCTCAAACAATAAGCCTTCTCTCACTCCCTCTACAGTATTCGCGAAGCCACCATTTTAAATGGCAAGTTTCGAGGTGAAAATATATTAATACCACGATTACCTATTATACCCACAGATGTGCCAATTCAATTTAAGCGTATTCAATTTCCAATTAGATTGGCATCTACAATGACCATTAATAAATCCCAAGGCCAAACAATGTCTGTTTGTGGCTTAGATTTGAGCACACCATGTTTTTCACACGGACAATTATACGTTGCATGCTCTCGAATGGGTAAACCATCAAGTTTGTTTGTATTAGCTGAAGACGAGCTAACAAAAAATATTGTTCACGTAGCATTAAGAGATTAATATTATGTAATGAATTAATGATATTAATAATTATTACTTAAAATAAATTATAATAAATTAAAAAAAATAATGTTTGGTGTTTTGTTATTTTTATATTCCCTCATTGTTCACCGCACTCCATGCCTTTTTCACTCATATACCACATCCTTACACACTTCCAATAAATTAGTTTTTTTTTCTACACTAGAAATTCTGTAGAAATTATTTACATGGCAAAACAACGTTTGCCGGGTCAGCTAGTAATGTATAATATCCTTACTTTCCAATATTGAAACCTGTACAAATCTGTTACACTTGTACTCCCATCAAGCTTCATGACTATTATATACTTGTATAGCATATACTTTCAACTCTAAGAACATTCTGTTTAAATATTTATACTTATATATTTTCAGTTTCAATATATTTATTCTTAAACAATTAAAAGAATTTTCACCCAAAATTTGAGCCTTGTGGGAGCAGGTTATGACGATGATTATATTATGGTATATGACAACTTTTTCATTTGTTTTTTACTCTTAAACATATCCAAATGACGACATATTAAAATTGTACCCTTGAAAGTAGATTAAAATATAGCATTTGACTTTTTAAAAATTGAATGGATGGTAACACAATTGCGGGATACCTACAAGAACGGAAATTTTCTGCCTTTGTGGAAAACGGATTAGTTAGATGATTCACTCGCTCTTAGACCAATAGTTCTACTTTCAGTGTACAGAGCTTTAAATTTTTTACATAATCTTAGAGTTTCATCATCATCATCATCATCGCAACCCACATACGTCCCACTGTTGGGCTCGGGCCTCCTCCACAATGGGAGGACATTTGACCTACTATACCATGCTGGTCAGACATGTTGGTATAGGGTTTCATTTCGAGTTTTCCTTCTCTTGCACAGATGTTATGTGCATATTATATCCCTTAGTCGTCTTGTACGACATCCACGGGCCAGATAGGGAGTGGTGAATTGTATTCTTACTCCGTCACCACACAGCAATCTTAGAGTTTATTCAAGTCTAATTACTTTGTCGCCACCCAAAGCCACGATCTCCCAGATAGATCATAACATCATATTTCGTTTAAAAGATTAATATCCTAACGCTATGTTTTTGTCTCACTTATGATTTTATCAGACATCAAAATCCATCCATCAATCAGTATATTGACGTATATTGAGGAAAGATCATGTATCGCTTGCATTCAATGGTTAGAATAAATGCCATATGAGAAGCTTCGCTACAAAATACTACGTAGGAAGTCCTTCCACGTGCATGTACCGGTCAAAATAAATGCATCAGAAGTGAAGTGACAATGAGCAGGCTACATCGCACGACGAACCAACAACAGCTGGGGAAGAAAGGTTCTCGAGTGGCGACCACGTGTCGGACGGCGCAGTGAAGAACGCCCCAACTAGGAGGACCGATATCCTAGTGAAAGTTGCTGGGCGTTATTGGATGCAAGTGGCACAGGACCGCACTTTGCGGCGTAACATGAGGGAGGCCTACGTCTAGCAGTGGACGGTGATGGACTAAAATGATGAAATGAATCAGAATAAATATTACGCTTGTGCATATGCAATTCGGTTTAAACCAATTCTTTGAGATTCGCATATAGTTGTTTGTTAAAATTACGTATTTCGCATAATTCAAATGTCGTTCAAAATTATTTTATTTACTTGTTTGTCCACTCTCCAAACCATACGGTATCTGAAGTTAACTTAGTTTTATCACAAGATAAAACGACAGTCAGACAACAAATCATTAAAATATATGAGTACGTTGTGCAATAGCCATGCATATAATTTTATAGCGACTGTAGTGAAATGCAAACGTTCTAAATGACTTCACCTGAGTGTTGGAGCCAAATTGTTTTAACTAACGTCTTGCAGTGGACAGTCATACTAACTTTATAATGTATAATTTATAAAACAAATAATAATATTTCAAACAAGTTGCCGAAGTTATTTTTGTATTAACGTTGATTGTTTTTTTTTTTTTGTGGGTGGGCTATGGTAAGCGCACACGCAGTCCATTTCGTTCGGGGCGATGAAAGGACGGCACGTGGGCCCATGACCCACCCGTACCCACGTCGCCTCGTTGTTGGACCGACCACCGGAGCAGGGTCACTTATTAACGTTGATAGCGTGTTTTAAGGGTTGCTTGTGGTCAAGCGGAGCGAGACACTGTGGTTGGGAGAAGCCTTGGACAAAATGGAGGTCCTACTGTTCTATGGGCCCCACAACGACGGCGTATATCAAGACTATATCCCACTAAAAAAGAGGCGAATAATTTTGAGTGAAATTAATTTGCATCAATGGCAATCCACCACGTTTTATTTTTCACTTTTTGAAGTTCTTTTTTAGTTTCATTTTATCAGCAGGAAAATGTATGTTAGAGCTAAAGTTTACTAGTATAAGTCCAAGATCTACATCATCATCATCTTGCTCTTATCCCAATTACTTGGGGTCGACGCAATATGTCATCTGTTTTGACATATTGCAAAAAGTTTCGGCAATGACTTTTATGACCGGCCGCTTGCCTGACGTCAACCCTCCTTGGGAATGTAATCGTTGACCCAAATGGTACCAGATGGAGTTGGTCAGGGTCAATCTAGGGCTCTTAGTCGTCTTTTACGACACCCACGAGCAAAGCAAGGGTTGGTAGTATTCGAAGCCGCTACCACACAGCACAAGTCCAAGATCTACAATTAAACAAAATTGCCTTGTTGTCTAATTTTCTTGTTCTTTCCAAGATCTGGATGAATAATGATAATGTCATAGAAATTCCAATTTTTTATATTATTGTACAATATAAAAGACCACATACGAGGGCAGGCGGAGTAGCAATTTATCATAATATAAATGACGGAGGCCATGTTGTTTCTTCACAAATAGAGTTTAATGCACAACAACGAGCATCATTGTCAGTGCAACTTTCGAAAGTGAGAGAAATATGGGCTTGTTAGAGCGGATTGGATCATAGTAATTCAGTTTAATTGTAACAATTTACATTTCTCTTAACGTTTGATACGTTAAGAGAAACGTAACTTAACGTAACGTATCGATAAATACAATTATGGAGTTCATACATGAAAATTTGGTCAAATACTCCTGAATTGCGAACGACGAAAAACGATCACAATAAAATTTCCAGGATTTCAAGTAGAAATTTTAATGTGAATCTTCTATGCAGTACTCTCTTTGGTTGAGTTTCTCCTAAATTAAGTTTAAAATGCACATCAATCATCAATCAAGCAACTACTGGATCAAAAGTAATAATTGACACCGGGTTTCAAAAATATCTTAATTGAATTGAAACTGTAGCATTTGTTTTATATTTTAGTTATAATAAGACTCTCGTGCAATCGCTAAAGTATATTGCTCGACGAATCGACAGTCCCTGGGGATAAGGGTTCTCGACTCGCGACCACGTATCGGACAATGTTGTGTAAGACGCGCATCCACTAGATGGACCTACGACCTGGTGAAAATTGCTAGATGTCGTTAGACGTTGGCACAGGACCGCATTCAGTGGCGAATCATGAGGGAGGCTTACGTCCTCCAATGGATGGCGATAGGTTGAATGATGATATGATGATGAAGACTCCCGTGTCCTTTGTTCAAAGTCAAAGCATGAAATCTGAATAAGCTATAATATAATCTTATCTTAAAAATTTAATACATGTAATGAAATAAAACCTTTAAGCTTGGTAAAATATTATAAAAGTAATAAACATTACAATTAGCCTAAGAATATAAGAGTAATATTATATTTTTATTCTTTTGAAAGGCACTTTTGTCAAGTTTCTCTTCTGCTGGGTGTAAATTGCACACATTATCACAGCTCATATACGTCCCACTGTCGAGAAAATTAACCTACCTACACGCTGGTCAGACGTGTTGGTACCTATAGGATTTTATTTCAAGTTTTCCTTCTCTTACATTGGTGACATATGCATATTATGCACACATACCCTTTTTATTTATGATTTATGTTTTAATGTTATAGCTCATTGATTGCATGCCTTGTTATAACCATGCTACTGCTATTTTTACAATTCGGGTTCGCATTTAAGTCGGTTAAAAATATTATAGTAAATGATAGCATAAATTATTAGCAACTAGATGCCCAGGCTTAGCTCGGTATTGTTTTGTTTTTGGTAAATTAAAAAAGATGGATGAAAGAATGAAATATGAAAGAAAAATTAAGAAAAGGAAAAATAATAAAATAGGATAACCAAGCATTGAACTAGGTCCACTTCTCAACTAACTGTTTATATTGTTAATGGCAGTGGCTGAATTTATCTTATTATTCTAATTTCTTTTTTCCGCTATTTATAACTAAAGCGTGCTAATTCTTCGTGCTATGGTTACACCCATCTTTCTTAAATATGAAAATAAAAAAAAGGAATAATCCTCGAGCCTTTATTACTTCATATTAGGCTCGTCTATCTGATCGTACTAGTTTTGGCAGATTTTTATTTACCATCGCTTAACGTACGTACGTACAGATACGTGATTTCATACGTCTTCTTGAACACAGGGGATATCAAGTGTCATTACTTGACATTTTTATAGAACTCTTAGAAATGCAGGTTCACTCATGATATTTTGCGTTACCAGTAAAACAAAAGATGATTTAAATGGTTTATAATTTTTTACACATTTGTAATTTCGATAAGGAACTTCCCCGTGGTAATCATAAAAAGCGGCTGAGAACTCTAAGAGATAGGGCAACAGCACTGTGACAATCACCAATTTTCCAAGGAAAGTACTGCCGAGTGTAACCTTTTTTTGACAGGTTATGGTGCGAACGCACGCCGTCCGTCCCCTCCGGTGTGACGAAAGGGTGCGCGCGGCCCCATAACCCGCCGTATTCCTTCCCTATGGGGCCGACCAGTGATATCGAATCATTGACTTCCAAAGCTAGCTCCGACCGAGGGTACCCTTAGCCAGTTTTTAAAACCCTCACGGGAAAATAAAGGTAAGTAATTCTTTATATACTTCACCCGTCACCCTACCGAGAAACTAAATCTATTCTTAGCATATATTTTTATTCTCGAACACATGCAACTTATATGTTATCAAAATATATGTGTTAAAAAAAATATAGTAAGACATTGAAACTAACTTTATATTTCGGCTCATATACGTCCCGCTACTGAGCTTTAACCTCCTCCGTAATAAGAGGATTATTGACACACTATACCACGATGGTTAGATGGGTTAGTTTAGGGTTTTATTTCGAGTTTTCCTTCTCTTGCATAGACATTATATAGTCGTATTTTACGACATCTACGGTTAAAAAAAGAAGTGGTGAATTGTATTCTTACTCCGTTACCACACGGAAGGAACTCTACTTATGGGCGTTGTTAAATAAAAATGTTGAAATAGAGCTCTTAGTCCAGCTCTTAGTAAACTTTACAGTAAGCTATGTGCTGACATCTTGTGTTTAGTCAGTCATTTTTTTTCAACGCGCCATGGTCTGTATACACGCCCTGTTCCGTCCTGGGCAACGAAAAGGCGTAACCCACCGTATTCGCTCCCCTGCGCCATTGGGCCGACGACTGGTAGCAAGTCCTGGACTTCCGCGGCCAACCCGGCTAGTCAATCACCATAAAAATGGTTTACTGTATAATGTTAGGTTTACTGGTAATTTACGAGTTGATATGATACTTCTATAATGCCAAACTCTTAAAACAAATAAATTATAGCTATACTTTCAATAATAATTATTGTAACTGTTAATTCATTACCATCATGGCCATCTCCACTCATATACAAACATTTGCTAGGCTCGAGCCTCCTTTAAAATTGGAGGGAAATTTATTAAAGTTTTTTTACTCTTTACTACAAATTACGGAACTGGAAGTTTCTTATTAAAAATATTAAAAGTTGAAGTTCAATTAATTATGCAAACTCAAACACAGAATTTACAAAAAATTCTTGCGTTTAAATTAATTTTCAATCAAAACAGTTAAAGGAAACGGTATAATCGAATAGTCAAATAAAAACCTAAACAAACCGAAAATTTAAACATTCAGATTTGTACAAACAATGAACACTTTTTTAGCCATGCAATCCTAGCAAATAATTCTCATAAGAAAATTATGAATAGGATTATGGCGGGTAGCGGGGCTGCATCAACATCATACGAAAGGTCTACACTGGTCATACAATTCATATAGCATGTCCAATACTACACCGCCCACATCGGGTTCGCATTCAACGAAACTGAATACAACAACTTTAAGATACGTAAAGTCATAACAACAAAATAAACTGTAAACGAATTTTAACTGTAATACTTTAAAAAGCAAAGTTCATTTTCGTTTACATGATTATGGGAGTAATGTAATAATATCTGTACAAATAAAATGAAAATATTAAACAATTGCATAAATTTCAACAAACTACAGATGTACCACTACTCTCTTTACAAAGTCAAACGGTGACCTCCAGTAACAAACAATAGAGATATGATGTACGGGAGAACGGATGCGTATTTTCAAAGCTATATCATAAATTTGTACCTCTTCAAGGCAGTAAAACTGTTTGAGTAAATTGCAGCTTGTTATTTTATAGTCGCACAAAGACGTTCAAAGAGAGAAGTTATACTTGATTATTTTATTTTCTCATATACGAAGGGTATATATCATACAAATATATATACACAATATATTGCATGAAATAAAACTTATTTATCAAACTTATTGGATGATGTAGCATAGGACTACCTTCTAATAGGTGGACTGACAACACCTTGAAAGTCACCCCGCCATCCCGCGTGGCATTCTCGTGGGGAGGCCTACTTTAAATAATGGACGTCTATAGACTGGTGGATAGTAGGATATCAAACATTTGTTTTAATTTCATTTTTTAATTGTCATAAGAAATGACAAAGTAAAGTAAGCGGATAACGTCGCTGTATAACAAAAAAACAGCATTTTGTTTCTTTACTCCGTCTAACACGAATGATATACAATTTAGCTTAGTGTATAACTGTCGTCCATTTTGGAATAGGTTCATCCCTAGCAGAGCAGTGATGAATTTGATATATATTATATAAAAAAACCTCTTTAAAATTCAGTTTAACATTTGGTAGCACCCAAGCTAGCAGTCGATTTTATATTAAATTATGACTACCGTTCATAGACCTAGGCAATACCAATAGCATAGCCAAAGCGCTATCGAAAAAAGCTCTTCTTTAACCTCGTTTAAATATAGATACATCATAGCGCTCGGAAAATACCGAAGCAGGTAATTTATTCCAGAGTCAGCATATGTGTAACAGAAATGAATGCTAAAAACGCACGGTCGAGGCGAATAGCATTTTCAGGTAGTATGCGTGATTACACTGCAGTGTCGTGTGGTACGAAGATAAAAACGAGACGTTGGTTTGGTACCAACGTCTCGTTTTTATCTAGTAAACAGGCTCTCAGAGCATTTCCTAGTAAGTAAATAATAGTAAGTAGTATTGAGTATGTAACACTCAACTCTTTGTTTTTTGGAAGGCTATGATATGGACGCACGAGTGTGAACGTTTCATCCAAGGCATCATCATAACGGCGTGAGGGATGGCCAGCCTGAAGGCAAACTACGCACTATGGTAAGCCTCGGACAGCTGGCCTTCCCGATTAGAGTCGCGGTGACGCCGTCTGCTGCAGGTGCAGAACCTTCGAGTACATATACACGCAGTCAGGAGATCCGCTAACTCTCGTGTCCCCTTCTTCGGGGGCAAATACCGTAAACGAAACTTGGCCACATCGCCATCTGATTTAACGCACAGAATGTATTCAGCGTCGGTGCGGTGAAAACAGCCACGAATGCACTATAGCTGCCTCCGCCAGTAGTTCCCGATTCAGTTGACCCACAGCCCACCGTGGATGGCAATGTGGGACCTCCCTCAGCCAGTCCTCCACTCCTAAATATCATTTTGTAGCTGAAAATAATTAGATATTTAAAAATATTATAAGCATAGTTGGCTTAGAGAGAAGTTTTAGAAGCTTTTACTGTATTTATTATGATTTTCCTCTTGTTATACCTACTTATAATTCATTTTAATTGTACTGTATTTGGATACAGTACATGAGCATTGGTGCTCATTAGAACCAGTCACATAAAAGAATTGTTCTGGTTTTCCGCAACACTTTTTGAACTTGGTAGATTTTCTCGAAGAATTCTCAATGGCATAGCTTACTTCTTTAAGAATATGCGTGAAGACATACTTAGTTTTAATAAAGTACATAATTATTCAAGTATTTAAATTACATAATTTATTATGCGAACAGCTACCTAGCAACCAACAAGTTTTTTTAATTAACAGTTTTAGTAAGTATTATATAACAGAAAATATCACTATATACTTATATATGTGGATTACAAATAAAGTTTTATTATACGTTTCCAAATATTGAAACTAAATGTTCGTTGTCGTAATGAGACAAAACATAAATTCGCTTCATTAGGCTGTATACAAAGCCGTACGGAAACTCGCATATCTACTATATAATGTTGACGTATACGTTAAAAGGGTTAACTTACTATAACTGCGTGTTTGTCTAACAATTATGCAGCATAAATAAACTATATTTACGTTTTGAATGAAAAGGAGTCATATTTTTCTTTATTATTATTTTTATTTAATTGTAAACGGTGGCAAACGAGTAAACAGTACGTACACTCGATGGTAAGTGCTGCTGCCACTCATGGACCTCTGCTAGGCTGCTGCCAACGGGAGGGTACCCCACTAGGGGGTATTCTGTCGGGCCGACCACTGATGACAAGTAACCCTGCTCCGGTGGTCGGTCCAACGACGAAGGCGATGTGGTGTTCGGGTGGGTTGCGGGTGTGCGTGCTTACGCCCCTCTATTGCCCCGGATGGAGTGGTGCGAGGAGTGCGCCGACTGCGACCCACGCCCCCACGCCAAAAAAAAAAAAGGAAAAAAGAAAAAGGCTGCCAACCGTGAAGAAGGTGAAGAAAATATGAATGCGTGCAACGAGGTTCGGTGATACTAAAGTTATCACCAAAACCCACCATATGCAAATATTCTTATAAATTAGGATTCCGGCTCTTTCGCTCACCAAACGAAGCGTAGTTACAAATTGCTACTACTCAGACGTCGATTTTCTGCAAGTATGGTACTACCCTACAACTGACAACTATCAACATCACTATCCTGCCACTAATTATAATTCACTATCAATCCTTCTTCTTTATAATCAGGAGAAAAAAAAGGAGAAACATTTGCTTTCAGCTACCGTTGATTATAGGTGTCTAGACGAAACATTTCATGCTCCTAGCACGCAACTGAGGCAAAGATATAACACACGCACATTTATAAATGTAACTTTTATTTGCACATATGGCGGAGTAGTTTAACTATCGATCTCACACGTAGAGTGTTGTGGGTTTGGTATAGGTACAATAACTCTTAGTGCTATTTACATATAATAGTTGTGAATTTGAGTGCAATTTGTGACCATTAATTGTACGTGTTATTCGTAAGAGAAGTAAGAATATAGGTAATTCACCCATTTCACTCGTAGGTGTCGTAAAAGGCGGCTAAGTGATGTGATATGCACATAATATCTTTACCGGAGAAGAAAAACTACCCTATGGCAACACGATTGAGCAGCGCGGCATAGTATAGCCTTCTCAACGTGGCTAAGGCTAGAGCCCAACTACTTAAAATTTCTTACAATTTTATTTACTAATTTTATCTATTGCAATAGTTTTATGACTGGCCGCCTGCCTGACGTTAACTCCATTTGAAAATGGAATTGTTGACCAGCCGGCATCAAATGAACTGCAACCAAGTACGTCCATGAAAACGCTTAGTATTCTTTTTCATATCCATGTGCAATATCGCTACCACCAAGCCATTATAGAGTCACTAGTAATATAAGATATTTTTACTTGAATAGAATTAGTAATAGTTGATGTTATGAAATCAAGAACAGCTAAAGTAATCTTTTTACTTGAATAAGAATTTCTATCCACTGATTTTATGAAGTTACGAGTAAATAAAGAAATCTTTATTAAAATAAGAATCTATCAATTGCTATTTCAAAATCAGGAGTAAGTAACGAAACCTTTACTTAATTAAGAGTTACAATTCATTGATATAATGGAGTAAAGAAAATTTTGCTTAATAAAATCAAAGATAGATAAATAATTTATCCAAAACCACCGTTAATCGATACAACCAGTATATCAACTCGAAACTAATCCTATTCCAAACTACAATACATGATAGTCAATATATAACAAAGATTAATATATTAAATAGTTACTGCCCTCAGATCCCTCCGATCAGCCGTCTCGGTAATAAATTATCATCTAACAACTAACAAGAGATACCGGTATCAACAAGCTACTGTTGTTCGTTGTTGAACGGGTTGTCCACAAAGTTGCGTGACTCCACACATTTGTAAACTATTGCAACTAGTCGTCTGAGATAGCACCCAACTCAGCTCCGCGTATGATATGGGACATAGATTGTCCCGGCATTCAAGTGTTAATGTAGAACCATTTAAAAAGAATAATTTGTATTGGATTTTAAATTGGGTCTTATTTATGTAATGACTTTTGTAATATATATATGGAAATCTACGGTTTGGTAACTATAAGATTAATGTATATCTATGTTATCGAAAATAGATATCTGGATTGAGAATTTTTATTTTCAAACTTATTTCAAAAGATAATGAGATTGACAAAATTTATGTTCTCGTAGTTTTATTTATGAATATAATTTTTTTCGTATATATTATTCAAAAATATAGTTTTTACTCCGTGTATTGACGGATTAAGATTAAATTGCGTCACCACCTCTGTGTGGTGACGGAGTTACAATTCACCACTCCCTCCCTATCTTGCCCGTGGAGGTCCTAAAAGACGACAGAGGCATATAGTATGCATATAACATCTGTGCAAGAGAGGAAAAACTTGAAACAAAAGCCTATACCAACCTGTCTGATGCTGACCTGACCAGCATGGTAAAGTAAGGTAAATTGCTCTCCTATTGTGGAGGAGGCTCAAGCCCCGTAGTGGGACGTATATGAGCTGAGATGATGATGATGATTATTGTTAATATCATGTAGTTATTGTATGCAATAAATAGTTAATATCATGTGGAATAGGTAGTTTGTACTACCGGCTCACTTTTTAGACGCTGATTAGACGTGTTGATATAGGGTTTAGGCAAACGACTGAACAGTAATAATTTTCAGTGAAAATAAATGTTCGATAATGCTATTATTTATCCGTTATGCTATAAATTCTATTAATAAAGGATTAATTTACCGTGTCATTAAAAAGGAAAGAGATATGTTAAAAAAAAGAGAAAAATTAAAAAAAATCCCGAGTAGGAATGCTTGCATCCACTAAGGCTTATTTAAAAAACGTATTAAGAAAAGAAATAACTATATATCAAATTATGGTGTCCATTATAAACGAAAAACTTTTACGCTATTGAAAATGACGACTTCGACAACATGTATTTACAAAGGAAAATCATCATCACCATCTTACTCCCCATATTTTAGTTTTGATCTCTTTTTGCATACCTGCTTATAGTTCATAGTTTATTTTATAGTAGTTTTTTTATAGTAGGTATTAGTAGTTGTAGTTCGTTTTGTATTTTTATATATGGTTTGGTCATGCTCACTGAATAAGGTTCTGCTTGCGGTAGCTATGTGGGGCGGGTCGCTCCCTTCCCTCTAATTTGGTTGAGGAGAGTGATGGCTGCTCTAGTAGTTAACTCGTGATCGGGTGTTGCTTGTGGGATCTGGTCCATATTTTCTTCCTTTCTTTATGCTTTATTTTTTTTTTTGTTTTGTATTCAATCTTGACAATTTATACATATATACAATTTCGAAGGGCATCACACTGGAGCTAATACCATATGTGTTGTACGAAGCATAATATTATGTATATTTAAAGGATTAAGAAAATAATGACTGCCCGCCGAGTTTCTTGCCGGATCTTCTCAGTTTGTGGCCGCGTTCCGATCCGGTGGTAGATTATATGTACATAAACGTGTAATTTGACAATATGTAAGTGCCCTTAAGGGGCCTATGCAGAATAATTGATTTGATTTGATTATGTCCCACTGTTGGGCTCGGGCCTTCTCTATTATGAGATGAAACCGGCTTACTATTACCACACTGGTCAGATGTGTTAGTATAGTGTTTTATTTCGAATTTTCTTTTTCTTACGTGGCTCTTTTTGGCACATTATATCTTAGGCGTTCTTTATGATATCAACTGACAAAAAAGGGGTGGTGAATTATATTCTCACTTCGGCACCACACAGAAAATACTAAATAATAGAAATAGTAATAAAAACATATCTATGTATTATTTTTTATAAGTACCAATTCCTTGACATACGAGGCTGGCCTGGACTATTGCCTTACCTATGACTTGCAATTAAGACTCTAGAATTGACAATTGACATATTTGCGGTACTATATGATCAACATGACGTATTCAAATGGATATGGTTACTCCTTTTGTAGTATATATTTATTAGCCGCCTGGTTTGCCTCGTCTTATATAAACAATAACATGGAATACATTACGAATAATAATTTTTATGATACTCCTTAAATAGAAATATTAAACGTAATCAACGTGTAATACTGTAAAACAACCGACAACCGTTGAATTAGTTGTCCAACAAAGCAATAAATTTACCAATTGATTCATTTCTTCGAACAAAGTATTATGATTTTATTGAAGTATTGGATTAGATATCAATGTTTTACGAAAAGTAGTAAAATAAATCCAAGTATCCAATCAAATCCAATATATAATAAATCCAAGCATAATATCGCATTTCGCCCTGGCGTTCAAGCAAGGTATCATGGTAACCTGCTATTCACCGTAGTATCTGGCAAGTCTAGGCTAGCATATTCTTTTTTCCTCTGTCAACAGTTCTCAGCGAAGCAAAACACATTTTAACGTTCCATCGGCATGCCTTATTAAAATCATCTCAAACCATTTTAATAGGGTAATACCATTGTTCTCAGTTTCAGGATGGCATCAGATAACGGTTTTCAGACTTTCATCTTCCTTAGAAGGTATTAATGACTAGCATTTTTTTTTATATTTAAGTAACATTACTAATTATATTATATTTAAGCAATATTACTAATTATACCGTAACGAAATCACAACTGAGTTTATTTAGATACTACAAAGATGAATATGCATCAACGGTGTCTATAGTGTCCTTCTTTAAACGAGGTTTAAGAAGAGTATTTTCTTCACGGTAGGCAACGGCCTGGCTGTGCCCCTGGTATTGCAAAGGTCCATGTGCGGCATATCACTTACCATCAGGTGTGCTGCCTGCTCGTTTGCCACCTACGGCAATAAAAAAAAACTTAATATAACATTTGTTGAAGATACATGTGATGGCAACATATTTATCCATATGTTTTTTTTAAAGACAATTCGCACACTATGGATTTTTTTTTGTTTTACCAGAGCTACGAATAAACAATGAACGTACACAAATTACATCCAGACTTAGAACAACAAGATGTTTCACGGAGTAGATCGGTATGTCTCTTTTATTGCTGTAAGTGGAAAACAGCTAGCTCATTTCATGGTAAATGATACTTCTGCTCATCGACATTTGGTGCCTACCATGACGAACTGAAGGGAATGCATGCAATAAGGTACTAATAGCATCACCAAAACCCACACACAAACACTCTCAGAAAGTTTAGCTTCCAACTCTCTCGGTCACCAAACGAAGTGCAATTACAAATTGCTACTACTCATGTGGTCGATTTTCTGCGAGTTATAGACACGCGTCTGTAGATAAACCACTGTCGATATCGTGGTTGTTCCATATAAACACTTTACCATTTGAGCAGTCAATATTTTATTTGTATTTGGAGGGAATCAGATTCTTATTTCATTATCCTCTCCATCCCACTGTTGGACAATACTTTCTTAATAATAGTAAAATTAGCATATTAGCAAAGAAGTTACTTTAAGGTTTCCTCTTTTTACCCCCCATAACCCACCGTATTGCTTTCCCTTCGCCATAATTCCGCTCACCGGCAGGTACCGAGTTTCTTGTCGTTCTTGACCAGCCCGGCAGTATACCTTTTCGAGTACCGTTACACCCTAACGCCCTTCCCGGCACGTCGGTCACCCTCACGTGGTAAGCTTCTCTACAGGTAACGGATTATTCCCTGGTCCATTCTATGGCGATATCGATAATCCTCGGCTATGGCGATATCAGGCGCTGGCCAGTGCGTCAACCTAGAGAAAATATTTACCTAAACTTTTTTATTTATTCCTCACAATTATCATAGTAGTGAAAAACTTAAAATGATTACTGATAAAATAAGTTAATCTATACCAATAAATAAAATTGGAGTGTCTGTTTGTAATATCAAAATAATAGGCCTTTTTCATGCTCACACGATTATTTGCACTATACATATGCCTAAAAATTACTTTATAATTTTTTTGTCTGTCTGTTTGTTCCGGGTAATCTTCAAAACGACTGGACCGATTTAAAAAATTCTTTCACCAATGGAAAGCTATAATATCAGGGAGTAACCTAGGCTATATTTTATCCTGGTATTTCCACGGGATTGGGAACTACGCGGGTAAGGTGACTGAAACCGAAGCGAAGCGAGGGCGGGTTGGTAATTATCAATAAAATGAAATAGAATAATTTGAAATCTAATTTTCGAAAGCATCAATAAATTTACTCGTTAGATCTCATCATAATAATAATAACATTCTTACAATATGTCACATATCAAAATTGTGTTCATTGAACTTGAAAATTTTCATTTGAATATAACAAAACTGATTGTAAATCACCGAGATGTAATGATGTATTAAATGTATAGGTTTGTGGCTTCATTGTGGCGCGCGTCATCTTTAACCGCAAATTGAGATATTGGCATAACCGGTCAACCTCACGTATGTGAATTGTACTTAAAATATACTATAGAACCATGCCTCAGGCATTCCTAGCTTTTTAAAATAATTATAAATAAAATTAAAAAAAGTTTAATAATTCCCGATACAAACTAAAATAATAAAAAAAAAGTGTTACATACTCTTTAACAGGAATTAATTGTCATTTAACGAATATACTAGCACGCGAGAAGCACTTAATCGAGTAATCATACGCCATTACATCATTTTGGAGCTAATACTCTTACATTTCTTGACCGATATTAAACAAAATGGCTTTCAAATGAAAAAAAACCGCATTGAAATCGGTCCATCCGTTTGAGAGCTACGATCTCACAGACACACACATACAGACACACATCGACTTATAACACTCCCCCCCCCCCCCTCTTTTTTCGTCAGGGATTAATAACTAGTTCCAATTCTAATATAGTACAATCTATTATTATCTAACAGTATAACATCCACATTTATTTCACTTCGTAATGACACGGTAATACTTCTCATAAATTTTGAGGACGGTAATGCACACCTCTATAAACATTATTCTAAAGTGGTGATTTACCCGCCTCATCCGGGACTGTTACACGAGAGGGCGGTAATAGCTCGTTTTACTTTTACTCTAAATTGTTACTAAGTTGTCTTAAAAGTATTGAAATCTTACACACAGGTACCAGGAAGATGTTGACAAAGTTTTTTATGTTATTAAGATTGTAGATAATGATAATACGGACTGCAATGAACAAAGAAATTGATACTACAGAATAATGTGCTTACGGTTTCGTTATTTCTGATAATAATAATTTAATAGTTCATTAAAACAATATAGCTATTCGTGTTTAGATAGAATAAGGAAGAATTTGTACAGGCAAAAGATATGTTACTGATATCCAAGTGTTCGCATAATATTCATGGTTTTTTTTGAAGTTCAAGTTTTTGCGATAATTTAGACAAGCAAATAAATCCTTTATAGGTGACCGCTGATTTGTTGATAACATTTTTTTGTAATGTGTGACCTGCAAAACCTGTGTTGAAAGGAGCCGACAAAATGGCGTGCATTTTTTTATTCTGACATTTAGGATTGTCGGTATTATGGAATAACTTTAGCGGAACTGTTTTCATCCTAAAGTGTTATGTGTTATCTACCTATATACATGTTTTATTCAAATTTATATTGTTGATGTGTCCCAGTAACGCGTGGGTGAACTAGTTCTATGTTAAACGTCACTGCATTAGGACACTTTCAGAGGCGATATTAGTGAGCCGAGAAATTTAACGGAACATTGTCAGTTAGTGTGACATTCCTCTTATATTTTTAATACGGAGGCAAACGTCGATTGACATTGAGAAGGCCCTCTATTATATAATAGAAAAAACGAAGCCTTATTTAGAAACTAGATAACATTGTACACTGAATATTCTATAAACGTTAAGCGTTTCGTCTAATACAGCCTTGTTATGTATATGTATGTATTTTATTTTTTACACTTAAAAGGTTACCGACTTTGTTATTGTTTACAAGGCAAAATATTTTCATATCGTGATTTCTATTTATTTATTAAGGGAATAAGTACCAACTTTGAATTTAAAGACTGCACAAATAACGTAGCGGTTAAGATACCGACTCACAGTGCCAGTGTCGTGGGTTCTAATCTCACCCAGTAGCACACTGTGTGACCCACAAATTCTTGATCTGAGTCTGGATGAAATATGTGTCCGTTAATATATTTGTAAAGGCCACCGCAACACACGATTATTTCTTTAGTGCAAGGTGATGTCTAAAAAAAACAAAAATAAAATGCAACAATAGTAATTTTTAGGGATATAGGTATGTGTTATATCTCCGCAACAGCTCTGACGGTTTGGATTATAGTGTATAATTAAATTTTGCTTAAGTTTATAGACGTAAGGTAATAACCCAGAAAATTTAATTTTACCATTTTTAAATACGTCATCATATAACTTTTCGAAGTATAGTCTTTACTTCAAAGCAAATTTTAAAATTCATCTAAAAGAAATTCTTAGCGAAAAAAAAAAATTTAAAAAGCTGTATAAAGCAAAGTTCGGTTGCCTAGCTAATTATATTATTGCTAATAAAAAATGCTTAGTAATGTATCAACGGAATTTAATTTATTGATTTAAAAAGAAGAATGTAAAAAAATACAATAAAAGAAACTGAAAGCAGTCAAGTGAATATCATCGTCTGACTGTTTCGCCGCCTTTCCGATTTCGACGGAATCGTTTTAGTGAGAAGCGAGAAGTGTGGCATTCCAACGGCGTATCGTTTGACCTATCTTAATGGATCCCACTTCGCTTAGGCACCAAAAAAAACTTGAATAAGGAACAAAGCGAACTCAGCGATAGAGCGTTCCATTTCTGATGTATTCAAGTTTCCTTTTTTTAATTCAATTTATTTGGAACTAGCTATGCCAAGAGCCTACACTTGCATGTATAATTTACAAAATAGCTTTTGCTTTGTTAGATTTTTGTATATAATAGACATTTACGTTAGTGTTAAATATTGTGGTATGTGTATTATAAGTGAAGCAAAACTTTCGGGTTTGTTTTTAAGACAATTCCTTGGATGGAGGTGTGTGACATTTGACATAGTTAAAGTTTATATGGAGATAAACTGCCGAAATGAAATATTTTTATACAATATAAGTTAGAGATACATTATATTAGATAAAATTGGAATTACACATACTAGGGTTATATGATAAATACACATGTACTTTCATAAATTGAATAGCATAATTAAAATATATGCTAAAACGTAAAATTACTAATTATTGGTTTAACTAAATGTCCTACATAAATTTCTGTGAATGTGAAAATATGTATTATAGTTGTAGTTTTGTGGTTTATATATTATATATTGCTCAAAATATCACCATCATCATCATCATACTGCTGTTTATCATATTATCATGCTGTCTCAATTACTTGGAGTTGATACGACATGGTACTTCTTCCATTACACACATTGCAATAATTTTGGGGACAACTTTATGACCGGCCCACCCTACCTATATCAACCTGATATCAACCTTGGTAATATCCATGGGAATGTAATTGTTGAACAGACGGTATCAATTAAAGTAGAACGAGATCGTTGTAAAAATAAGTCATCTTTTACGACGGCCACGAGCAATGTAGGTGTGTGTAGACCATCACACAGCAAAATATGTTATTCATCATCATCATTTCAGCCTATCGCCGTCCACTGCTGAATGTAGTCCTCTCTCAAGTTACGCCACAAAGTGCGATCCTGTGCCGCCTGCATCCAACGACGTCCAACAATTTTCACAAGGGCGTCGGTCCACCTAATTGGGGGGCGTCATACACTGCGTCGTCCGATTCGTGATCGCCACTCGAGAATCTTTCTTATTAATTTTGTTAAGTTATGTTAAATATTCGGTTGAGATCAGCATCCGGGCCCATATGAGGTACTTGGGCCTGGTGCTCGACGGGCAATGGTGGTTCCGGGAGCATTTCCGCAGGCTCGCTCCACGGCTCGTCGGCGCGGCGTCCGCCTTATCGTGGCTTATGCCGAACGTGGGCGGACCGAGCGCTGCGTGCCGACGGCTGTACGCGGGGGTCATCCGGTCGATGGCCCTGTACGGCGCACCGGTGTGGGCGGGGTCCCTGACCGTCCGTCTGAGGGCCCTCTTGTGGCGACCACAGAGAGTCACGGCGATCAGGGCCATACGCGGATACCGCACGGTGGCGACGGAGGCAGCGTGCCTATTGGCCGGGACTCCCCCGTGGGACCTGGAGGCGGAAATGCTCGCCGGATTGTATCGGCGGGTGATGGGGGTGCGAGCGGGGGGCGGTGTGATCTCGTTAAGGGAGCTCACCGCCTGGCGCGTCGACGCCCGCCGAAACGTCATTGCCCGTTGGGCAGTCCGGCTGGAGAGGCCTCGGTTCGGGGTGCGAACCGTGGAGGCCTTCCGGCCGGTGCTGATTCAGTGGTTAAAAAGCGGCACGGGGTGCTCTCCTTCCGACTAGTGCAGGTGTTGACGGGGCACGGGAGCTTCGCCAAATACCTGCACAGGGTCGTAAGGCGGGAGAGTACACCGTCCTGCCACCACTGCGATTGTGACGAGGACACGGCGCGCCACACGCTCGAGGCCTGCGTGGCTTGGGCAGTGCAGCGCCGTGAACACGTCGCAATCATCGGTGCCGACCTGACGCTGCCGGCCATCTCTAGGGCGATGGTCGACAGCGTCGGGAATTGTGACGCGGTCGCAGCCTTCTGCGAGACAGGGATCTCGCAGAAGGAGGCGGCGGATCGTCTGCGCGTGGAGCGCAGCCTCGATGAGGAGATCCACCGCCGGCGTCTGGGGCGGCGCAGGCGCAACTACCTGCGCCTCAAGCCGCCCTAACCGAGGCCGCGGGTGACGTGACCGGGGATTAGTCCGTCACCCGCCGAGAGGCCGACCGCGTGAGGAAAGACCGACGTCCTCCCCGAGGGGGGGACGTCGGTCGATGGGAGGGTACCCCGCGTACCAGGGGGTATTCTGTCGGGCCGACCACTGACGACAAGTAAACATTGCTCCGGTGGTCGGCCCAACGACGAAGGCGAGGTGGTTTTCGGGTGTGTTGCGGGAGTTGCGTACTTAAGCCCCTCTGTCGCCCCGGACGTAGTGGTGCGGAGGCGCGCCGACCGCAGCCTACCCACAAAAAAAAAAAAAGTTGGGTTAATAATATCTTATTAATTTTGTTAAGAAATATGTGTGAAAAAAAACACATTCTATTATTCAATTGAACCACTATCTAATCCCGGTTTCAATAATTTTATCAGGTTTTTTTTTTACGTTCAAATATACGTATCCACTTTCATTATGCCAGGATTTCATTACAGACATACACAGGTCAGAATAAGGGACAAAGAAAAATAATAGGTATGTATACGAATACGTATTTGACGTCAAATGCAAATACAAATAATGCTATTAATTCATAATCCGGGTTAAGAATGCATGTGTCACCACCCCTTCGTTTCTCGTGGGAATAACCATCTGAAAAGCATAGTATAATAAGTAGATCAATTTCCCTTCCATTAGGAAGGAGTTTTGAGCCCAGTAGGAAATATATTAGCCGAGATTGTGAGTGAGATTTAATGATACATTAAATGTTAGTATTAGAACTTTTAATAGCTTGGTTGTGGATGATCGTTTTGTAATATAAAATTATAGAATAATGACCTCTCGGCGCCTTTTAGTGTTTAAATAATGTTAAAAGTTATTAAATGATTTTTTTAAGGATCGTCATCGTCATTCTAGTTCATATACGTCCCACTGTTAGACTCGAGCTTCCTCCATAATAGGAGGGAAATCGACTTACTATACTATGCTGATCAAACGTGTTGCTAAGGAGTTTTATTTATCGCCCACTGAGAAGCCGACCGCGTGAGGAAAGACCGACGTCCTCCCCGAGGGGGGGACGTAGGTCGATGGGAGGGTACCCTACTAGGGAGTATTCCGTCGGGCCGACCACTGATGACAAGTAACCCTGCACCGGTGGTCGGTCCAACGACGAAGGCGACGTGGTGTTCGGGTGGGTTGCGGGTGTGCGTGCTAACGCCACTCTGTCGCCCCGGACGGAGTGGTGCGAGTAGTGCGCCGACCGCAGCCCACCCAAAAAAAAAATTAGTTTTATTTCGAGTTTTCTTTCTTTTGCTTTATATGTTATAAGAACATATAATAACTTAGTTATCTTTTATGATAACTATGGGCAAGATAAGGGGTGATGAATCGTATTCTTACTCTACATGAAAAATTTTAAGGATACCATTAAAAAGCAATAAAATCCATTCGTCTTGGACTATGGATGTTAGTCTCCAAATTTGAGTTATCAACAAAAATATACACGTACATCGTAAAATGTTGTACGATATTGGCCTACAAAAGACTCATATCATTTTATAGTCGTAGCTGAGTGGGTCCTCGTGATAAATCCAATGTATCGTGAGTATTATCGATAGCCAAACGCATTGGTAATAATAAAAGGTTACAGCAAACCTTTATTCATTATACAGTTCGTGGGAACATTTATTGATTTATATTTGTAAAATTTTTAGTCTATCGTCAATATCTTAGCGCATACACGGAACACTACTGGACATAAGCCACATTCAATACAAGATAGCTTCTCATTGACAAATGGGTTATCAGACGGGTTGGTGTGGCGTTAGAGAAAGTGATATTGTTTTTTTTTTTTATTGCTGTTGGTGGCGAACGAGCAAATAATACACGTGATGGTTAGCGATGCTGTCTCTCATAAACCTTTTCTAGGCCGCTAACTATCTATGAACCCTTAATGGCGAAACGAAGAATATAGGTATTATCGTATATTATATTATTAGAGTATAGGTATAGTGGCTACTAGGAATACTACCAACTCTTACATTGCTTGTCGGTGTTGTAAATGACCATTATGAGGTTTTGATAGACCTGAGCCAAATCCATCTGATGCCGTTTTATACACATTACTAGGGAGAGTTGACGTCAGGCAGACGGCCGGTTATAAAACTATTGCCAAAAACTTTGCAGTGTGTATTACGAAAGAAAAGAATATTGACGGCTCTAAGTGATTGGAAAAAGAGCAAAGTGATGATGACATAACATTTCAGCTCATATACGTCCCATTGTTGGGCTCGAGCCTCCTCCACAATAGGAGGCAAATTGACCTACTATAACGACGTTGGTCAGACGTGTTGGTATAGGGTTTTATATCGAGGGTTCCTTCACTTGCATAGATGTTTATATGCATATTTTATCTTTCAGTCGTCTTTTACGACACCCACGGGCAAGAGAGGGGGTGGTGAAATGTATTCTTGCTCCGTCACCACATGGATGATGACATATAATATGTCTTATTACAGTGGAAGGCTTTAGGTGCATGTGTGTTAATATTTCAATTCTCTACGATGCTAGTGCAAGCCATGTTCGGTTGTGATACTTGGTAAAAAAGCAAAACTTGAAGTTATGTGAACTAGATTTCTGTTTTATAAAAAAATTACTATTCCAAAAGTTGACATCAATTTCTTATTGTTGCATCCGTCTACGACAAGAAAAAAGATACAAGTAATAATGATTGTATATAGAAAACCGTTATGCAATACAAACGACAAAACTGCCAAATATTATTTTGTCAGTTTATACATTTTATTACAGAAATGAATTACTTTCTACTCATGATTGATTGCTTTCAATATTTTATGTAAGTGCAAAATTTTAATTTCGTTATAAAATTAGTTTGAACTTAACATTACGGACATTAAATCTAATTACAAATTAGAAAAGCTAGTTACATAAGTCTTTATATGTGGTGAGGGACTAAGAATATAATATATTCTCACCTATTCCCTTTCCGTGGATGTTATAAGAGATTAGAAAGAGGAACAAAACAGGATTTAATTTTATGTTCTCCTTCTCATGCTGTAATGTTAACTGCTTGTCTTCCTAATCATCATCATCATCATTGTTGTCATCTTGCTCTTATTTCGATTACTGAGGACCAAATCAATGTGTACTCTTATTTTATGGCATTTTCATCTCTTATTGCATAAGTTATTGCCAATAGTTAACGACCAGCAGCCTGCCTGATGTCGACCTTCCTTGTGAATGCAATTGTTGAATAGACAGCATCAGATCAATTAGGCCCAGGCCTATGTAAAGCCCTTAGTCATCTTTCACGACTCCCATGAGCAATGTTGTGTTGGCAGTATTTGTAGCCACTACCACATAACATGCTTGTGTTCATAATTGAATGAATTAGGCGATAAACTGCAGAAAGCCATTATTATTTTAAAATGAAGGGAAGATAGGGACCATTTTCCCACGGTTAATCAATATACTGCACATCACAATGGAAAGGAAGGAATACGGGATAGGATCAAAGTGGACTAGGAGATAAGTAAATCTTACTCTCACGTGATGAGTACCTTCCAGAACGTCAATTTGCAATTTGCAATCTTGTGCTCCTTAATTACGATATCTGTGAGAAACAGGGGTTACAATTCATATATGGAACTTTAAGTTCATACGACTTGGTGTTATATCTGTCATTATATTTACGGAATAAAAATAACTTGCAAATTTGTTGACATTTCACATACAATCCTTCGTAGATTATGGACATGGACTTGATTAAAAAATCCTGATATGAGATAATATTAAAGCACCTGTTCTCAAATTCCAGGTAAATGATGAGTCAATGCAAATTGCATTTAACAAGCGTATGTACTATTTGTTAGCAGAAAGTAAAATAATATATCTCTAAAAAACTCAGTTTCCATGTGGTGACGGAGTAAGAATACAATTCACCTCATCTTGCCCGTGGATATCATAAAAGACAACTGCAATGCACACAACATCTGAGCAAGAGAGGGACAACTTAAAATGGAACGTTATACCAATATGTCTGACCAGCATGGTATAGTAGGTCAAATTTCCTTCCTTTATGGAGGAGCCTGGGCCCAACAATAGTATGTATGTGGGCTGCAATGATCATGATGCTGAACAAACTAAGTGTTGAGGCGTTCGATAAAAAAATAAAAAATGTACTGAACTTGATCTCAGTGCCACCTAACGGATCCGGTTTGAAACCTAATTCCTTTTTTTTGGCAGGCTATAATACACACCTTGACCACTCCGTGCACGGTGGCGGCATCACCCACCACGTTCCAATGTTAGTTCCACAGATACCTTAACACTCGGTGGGCTAACTTTTCGGGTACCATTCGCAGTCGATCGTCCGCCAACTACCAAAGGCATCTAGATCATCGTCTTCACGCGGTTAGCCTCTGCGGATGATAGAATGATTCCCAATCAGTGAACTAAATCCTTTGAGGATTTATTGAAGTTATAATTCTTATAGCACGTTAAGGGAAAATGATGAAAGTAATTTTTGACGACGTGCGCGTATGCCCTCACAAAACACCGGCATCCTGAAGTTAGCTGGTCAAAATTTTTTACGATGTCTGCACGCACCGTCACAAATATCAATTAAATAATGCGTTATAATTAAACTTCCAATGTAATAAATACCTTTTTTTCTATTATCTGTGTCGCTTTTTTCGACAGATGTAGGTTAACGCGAAAGATAACATTTTTAGAAAGATTTTTATCTCCTTACGCCAAAGAAAAATATTTTCTTACGTGCGTATATAAACACACACACACACACATACACTTTTTTAAGTAGGCAAAAGAAATCATTATATATCCCAACTTTGTGCATATTATAATTGAATACTTTCAAAGGAAATGTTATAAACAAAAGTCATATATCACAGAATTGTTACACAGCTTTGTATTTATTTTATTTGCTAGGCACAATTTTCTCGCCTCGTTGTGATGGGTTAAGAATGGAATTCACCACCTTTTATCCGTGTATGTCATAAAAGACGACTAAGGATATACGACATGCATGCTAGAGAGATGAAAAATTCGATATAAAACTTTCCATTTAGTCAAATGGAAAGTTTCCATTAGCTTCTATTAGCTTGGGTGGCCCATCGACCGGGCCAACCCCCGCTCCGAGCGCGACCCGATCGCCCGTTAGCCCGGAGGAGGTGACGATGGATACGGACCGTTAATGGACCCCGTATCCATCCGTCTCCTCCAAGCCAATCTCTACCACTCCGCCGGTGCGCAGGACGTTTTCCTGCAAGCCATGGCGGAGTGGTTGATAGGAGTAGCCGTAGCCGCGGAGCCGTACGCGGTGCCCGACCGGCCAAATTGGCTGGGCAGCACCGACGGTACCGTGGCAATCGTCGCCTCCACGTCGTGGCCTTCGTCGCCTCTGATCCTTAGGGACGGGGGCGTCGGATACGTCGCGGCGGACTGGGGAGAGATTACGCTCCTCGGAGTATATCTCTACCCTGCCTGGAGAGCGGCTGATTTCGGGGTTTCCCTTACCATCTTGGGAGCCTCGTTACGGCGATTGGCACCGCGCCAGGTGATCGTATTGGGGGACTTCAACGCCAAGTCCGTGGCGTGGGGGTCCTCCCGTACGGACGACAGAGGACGGGCGGTCGAGAATTGGGCGGCGGCACTGGGCCTCTGTTTGCTGAACAGAGGCTCGGTTCATACGTGCGTGCGACCTCAGGGCAGGTCGATACCTTTCATTCGCTAGCCCTAAGGTCGCTGCACGCGTGGGGAGCTGGTGCGTCGAGGAGGAGGTTGAGACCTTGTCGGACCACCGGTATATCCGGATGGAGGTCTCCCTGATAATCCCGGCGCCTGGCAGGGGTCACGGGGGGGCGGTAGGGCGTCCTGCGTTCCCGCGATGGGCTGTGGGTCGCCTAGACCGGGACCTGCTGGCGGAGGCAGCCATCGTTCACTCGTGGCTGTCCTCTGCCAACCAGTTGGACGGGGTGGATGCCGAGGCTGGCCGCATCCGCAGTGCATTGACGCAGATCTGCGATGCGGCCATGCCCCGGGTACGGCGTCTGCCCCCGAGGAGGGCTGTCCACTGGTGGTCCCGGGAGCTGGTGGATCTCCGGGCTGCGTGTATTCGCGCCCGGAGGGCCTACACCCGCAGCCGGCGGCGCAATCGCAGCGCGGAACTGGAGGGCCAGCTTTACGAGGGCTACCACAATGCGCGGTCGGCCTTCAGGCTGGCCGTCCGTTCCGCTAAGGACGCCAGTCGGCGGGAGATGCTGGAGTGTCTCGACCGTGACCCCTGGGGTCGCCCCTATGGTGCGGGGCTGAGTAAGCTCCGCGCACGGGGCCCGCCCCTCACCGAGACTCTCCAGCCCAGCCTCCTCACCCGAGTCGTCGAGGACCTGTTCCCACAACGGGCGGAACACACGCCCCCGGTCATGGCGCCGCCAGACAATGACCGGGAGGGCGATGGTGGCAGTGTTCCGCTCATCACGGAACCAGAGATGGGGGCGGCGGTGGCGCGCATGCGCGGTAAATCCACCGCCCCCGGGCCCGACGGTATTCCAAACCGTGTGTTGGTCCTGGTCCTCGACCATCTAGGTCCCCGCCTTAGGGAGCTGTTCGACGCGTGTTTAGCGTCCAGGCGGTTCCCTGGGTGCTGGAAGGAGGGGAGGCTGGTTCTCCTGCCGAAGCCGGGACGGCCTCCGGAGTCGCCATCGGCCTACAGGCCTATCGTGCTGCTCGATGATATGGGCAAGCTACTGGAGAGGATAGTAGCTGCCCGCATCGAGCGGCACCTCATCGGTACGGGGCCCGATCTGTCGGACGCCCAGTTTGGGTTTAGGAGAGGTCGTTCGACGATCGAGGCCCTGTTGCGCCTGAGGGCCGTGGCGACTGAGGCCGTCACCGGCGGGGGAGTGCTGTTGGTGGTGTCCCTAGACATCGCCAACGCATTCAATAGTCTGCCATTCAGCTGCGTCAGGGAGGCGCTCCGTTACCACGGAGTGCCAGCTTATCTGAGGCGGCTGGTGGCAGACTATTTAGAGGGGCGCGGCGTCCTCTACGCCAACCGAGTAGGGGACGTTGTGCGAACGCCCATGACGTGCGGTGTTCCACAGGGGTCGGTCCTCGGACCCACCCTGTGGAACATCGGCTACGACTGGGCGTTGCGGGGGAGCCTCCCACCCGGGCTGGGCGTGATTTGTTACGCCGACGACACGCTCGTCACAGCCCGCGGTGGGACGCTACAAGAGGCGGTAAACCTGGCGACCTCAGGCACCGAAGAGGTCGTCAGGCGGATCGAGGCGCTGGGCTTGAGGGTGGCCCTGGACAAGACGGAGGCCCTCTTGTTCCATGGGCCCCGTATGTACCCTCCCATCGGCGTCTCGATCACCGTCAATTCGGTTGGGATCAGCATCCAGGCCTATATGAAGTACTTGGGCCTGGTGCTCGACGGGCGATGGTGGTTTCGGGAGCATTTCCGCAGGCTCGTCCCGCGGCTCGTCGGCGTGGCGTCCGCCCTACAATGGCTGATGCCGAATGTGGGCGGACCGAGCGCGGCATGTCGACAGCTGTACGCGGGGGTCATTCGGTCGATGGCCCTGTACGGCGCACCGTTGTGGGCGGGATCCATGACCACCCGACTTAGGGCCCTTCTGTGGCGTCCACAGAAGGTCATGGCGGTCAGAATCATCCGCGGGTACCGCACGGTGGTGACGGAGGCGGCGTGCCTATTGGCCGGGACTCCCCCGTGGGACCTGGAGGCGTAAATACTCGCCAACTTGTATCGGCGGGTGTCGGGGGTGCGCGGGGGGCGGTGTTGTTTCCTTGAAGGAGCTCACCGCCTGGCGCGTCGACGCCCGCCGGGACGTCATCGCCCGTTGGGCAGACCGCCTGGAGAGGCCTCGATACGGTGTTTGGACCGTGGAGGCCTTCCGGCCGGTGCTGATGCAGTGGTTAGAAAGGCGGCACGGGGTGCTCTCCTTCCGACTCGTACAGGTCTTGACGGGGCATGGATGCTTCGGCAAGTACCTGTACAGGGTCGCTAGGAGGGAGAGAACTCCGTCCTGCCACCACTGCGATTGCGACGAGGATACGGCGCAGCACACGCTCGAAGTCTGTGCCGCTTTGGCAGAGCCGCATCGTGAACTCGTCGCAATCATCGGTGCAGACCTGACGCTGCCGACCATCGCTAGGGAGATTCTCGGCAGCATCAGGAATTGGGACGCGGTCGCAGCCTTCTGCGAGGCAGTTATCTCACAGAAGGAGGCGGCGGGTCGCGAGCGCGAGGAGAACAGCCTCGATGATGCGACCCGCCGTCGGCGACTGGGGCGGTGCAGGCGGGAGTACCTGCGTGCAATGCCGCCCTAGCCGAGGCCGCGGGTGACGTGACCGGAGATTAGTCCGTCACCCGCCGAGAGGCCGACCGCGTGAGGAAAGACCGACGTCCTCCCCGAGGGGAGGACGTCGGTCGATGGGAGGGTACCCCAAGTAGGAGGTATGTCGTCGGGCTGACCACTGATGACAAGTAACCCTGCTCCAGTGGTCGGCCCAACGACGAAGGCGACGTGGTGTTCGGGTGGGTTGCGGGAGTTGCGTGCTTAAGCCCCTCTGTCGCCCCGGACGGAGTGGTGCGGAAGCGCGCCGACCGCAGCCTACCCAAAGAAAAAAAAAAAAAGCTTCTATTAGCTTAGTATAATAGGTCAACTTACCTCTCACTGTGAGGAAAGCCTGACTCCAGTAGTGGGGCAAATAGGAGCTGAGAAGACGAAGGTTTTGTCAATTGTAATTTTAAATTATGTGAATTTGACAAAATCTAAGAATTACAAATAGCAACAACTATCCGAAAATCACAACCTAATCTAAATATAGGATTACATCAGATATAAAAATATTTTGACGTACCGTGTTCCCCTACTACATCGAAGCTGATGATAACTCAGGCTGTCAAGCTTTCGAGAGACAGATACAACACATCATTCTTTAATATAGATTCCTTACTTAAGTATATCCTCACCCAGGGTGCCACTACCAGTTAATTGTCTGTTAACTGATTAGTGTCGCTACGGGCACGCGATCCCGGACTGCTCCAACTGCTCATGTCATTTTCCTATCCTATATCTAATGACAGTAGTGTCCCCTAACCTCAGTTCTCAACATATACATCCGCCATATCCCCATCCCTTTCCTATCAACGAAAATTCCTGAGGAGGGTTGACGTCAGGCAGGCGGCCGGTCATAAAACATATAGCCAAAACTGTAGACAACATGAACTTAAGTACATGTTGTGCCGACCCCACTTAGCGTGGGATGAAGGCAGGCAAATGATGATGATGATGATGACTTAAGTATATCCTCAACATACTCTGCTTTGCGTTAAAGCTAGTTTTGATTAATATTTTATGATTCAATACACCCATGACTTCTTGTCAAGTGCGAGGCCTTAGGACTTTTTTTTTTATAATTGATTATATTTTTTGAGTCTCTCCCACTGCTATTGGTAATTTATCCTATTTTTACAATTCTATATATACTTCATTTACGCACGAAGCTTCCTAAACAATAACAGGAAATTGGCCTGCTTTACTATGCTGGCCACACAAGTAAACATCGGGTTTTATATTGAATTTTCCTTTGCACGCAACGCAATATACGGGCTTAGTTTGTCTCTTAGGACAATGGAAGGGTAACAACATATCAGTTTGTCATCATGCGCAAAGAATGTAAAGGCGATAACACTGATAACACATAGATGGTGTAGTAGGACATAGCTGAGTGTTATGGATTCGATTCCTACGCAGAGCATTCCTTTATACGATTTTGAAATGATTTACTGATATGATTGATAAATTACACCCAGACTCAGTGGGTTTCAGGCCGACCACTGACGACAAGTCACCCTGCTCCGGTGGTCGGCCCAACGACTAAGGCGACGTGGGTACGAGTGGGTTACGGGTCCGCGCGCCGTCTTTTCGTCACCCCGGACGGAAGGGATCACGTGTGCGTTTCATAGCACACCCATAAAAAAAAGACTCAGTGGGTTGGCTCAGGTTTATTAATTTTACTTTAAAGGTTTTCAAAATGCAACAGAAAGCGTTAGCTCTTAATGCTGGTATTACCTTTAAAAATGTATCTAGAAATCACATATTTACACATCTTGTTTTCGTCCACAGTTCAAATAAATTTAAACACGACTAAGAAATTTTTAGTTTTATAATTTTCTAGAAGAAAGGCCGAGTTTATCTTGTGTGCAATACAGGATAAAATATTATTAAAAGTATACATTAAAAAAAAAAATAGGATAATATTATAAAATTGGTTCTTAAATATGGCATCCATTTTAATCGTATATCTATTTCAGCTATAATCACTAGCTATTAATATGCTGCCCTTGACCTTTTTAAGAACTAGTTAAAAGTGACAATTCCATCATATATATCATTTTCTATTATATGCCGAACACGCAAAGAAGGCCATCAGATGTCATGAATATTTTACTCATTGACTTGATACTTATCGTTGTACTTTTTTAATTTATAATTTTTTTTTTTTTTGGCTTTGTGAAAGGCTAAGATTAGAATATGTCGCTACTATTTACTTTGTCTTGGAAATTATAAAACTGGCTAGGGAGCTCCAGGAAAGTTGGCAGCATTCTCTTGGAAAGGATCAAATTCGGTTCTCAATCTGCCTGCCAAGCAAGGCAAATAATGCCATAATTGGCATTATTTGCTCTTTTTGACAAGTACTCTATATCTAATAGTCGACGTTGTTAGGATAGATGAGTATGAAAGTATTTATCTGGGTGAAACGCGATTGTGTAATAACAAATATCTTTTTTACAATGCTATCCCGTCTTTGTTGAAACGATTTGCTATTATTAGATTTTAGAACATTAGCACCATAAAACTTTATGAGATGACTTTATATAAAAGCTTTAATTATTTCCCATATAATATTTAAAAAACCCAAGCGTACTGGTTTTGCAAGTAATATATTATACTAGCAATGCGCCCTCGCTTCGCTTCGTTTTCAGTCGCCTTACCCGCGTAGTTCCCGTGGGAATACCGGGATAAAATATAGCCTATAGTTACTCCCTGATATTATGGCTTACCATTGGTGAAAGAATTTTTGAAATCGGTTCGGTGGTTTAAACGTGAAAGCGTAACAAACAAATAAACAAACTTACTTTCGCATTTATAATATTAGTAAGGATTTACATGACTTCTACTGAGAATATCTTGCTAAAGAAAAATAATACTAGGATATATAGACTTGAGTCTACGCATAGAAATAGATCATTTCTAGTAATTTTACGACTGCCAGTTGAAGGGACGCGTGTTCGTAATGCCCGGTAACATTTGACACTGCACTTACACGCTTTCGTTTGCCTTAATGAAGTATGAACCATGAAGCCACTGATTTTGCGCTGTCACACGCCTTTCTAACCACATTTTAGAGTATTTTAAATTACGTTGCAACTCTTTCGGTTTGAATAAGAATATCAAACTTGATATACTACTTATTTGATGAATGTAAACTAAAATTTTCTCGTCTCCTATTTTATACCGTTTTATTATATGGTTTGATTACGTTGTTTTATGAAGAGATTTTTGTAAATATTCCTTTAATTTTGAGCTAATATGGATGTGCATTCATTTACATTAAGAGTAATCTATATACAACAGTTAATGGATATAAATATGTTTTTGTATATTTCAACATTGCATGAAATTGAGGATCATAAATAAAAGCAACTATAGATTACAATTCTTACACACCTGACAACACAGTTGGTATAGTCATTTAAATAGCAACTACTCATACCGAATGCCATGGGTTTGATATATTTTTTTAAATAAAGTAGCACTTTTTTGTAAATAATTTCAATAAACAATTGCTAAACATTTATTAGCCATAATTTCTGAAGTTTACGCGAGTATTATAAATAAAATTACGGAAATACAAACGCGATAAAATATTGCGTTTGTAATTGATTTTTGATTACCTGATATTTGGAACGCTTTACAGCATTCATAGTTAACACCATGACCAATACCGACGGACTAATTGTAAGTGCCACCCGTGATCAATTTATTTTTAGCCCAATTTATAGTAATTAAATCAACTACGATACTTTTTTTTATATGTAAGTAAATGTAAGTAATGGAATATTAAATACATTTTCAAAGCGCAACAATGCTTAGAACTATCAGGTAAAGAAAACATTTTTTTTATTGACGGCATTTGTTGCATGTCTATCTGAATAGCCTGTTACATATACATATATCTCTCAACTCTGTTGTCAAATTATATATTTTATTATTCTATTGGGGCAGTGTGCGGGCGTTACGTACACTTAGAATGATGATAGACCTTTCAGATGTAACTTGATAAGTTTTCTGTGAGTTAGAAACGTCAGCGGAATAATACTGCAATGATACATGTATCGTAACTATTACGCGCAAGTACTAACCCATTTCTTTTCCCTGGGTGTACTAAAAGTTGAATAAGGAATATTATATGCAGATAATAATATCTATTTAAGAGAAATAACACTCAACATAAAACCCTATACCAACCCATCTGTTCAGCGTGGTATAGCAGATCAATTTCTACTCGTATTTCATTAAGAAGGAGGCGTGCGCCCCGCAGAAGAACATATTTGAGCTGAGATGATGATGATGATAAATTTCTTTGTTATTTTTTTATATAATGATCATCGTCATTTCAGATCATATACATCGCATTGCAGGATTCAAGGCTCCTTAATAATATGAGGGAAAGTGATGTAATATACCACGCTGGTCAGATGGGTTGTTAACGGTATGGGACCTTAGTTCGAGTTTTCCTTATCTTGCACAGACTTTATACACATACCATATCCTTTTGTCATCTTTAACAACATATTACGCCCGAGCATATAAATTCAACTTTTTTTGTTACATGACGTGTTTATGTAACGCATATTTAATGCGACTGTTGAAGAATACAGAGACTAGATACCAATATTAACATGTAATAAGTCGCCCATTAGAGGATAAATACAGCTATTTACAGGGTATTTTTTTTTTTTAGGGGTGGGTTGCGTTCGGCGCGCTCCTCGCACCACTCCGTCCGGAGCGACAGAGGGGCGTAAGCACGCACACCCACAACCCACCCACGATACACGTCACCTTCGTCGTTGGGCCGACCACCGGAGCAGGGTGACTTGACGTCAGTGGTCGGCCCGACTGAATACCCCCTATTTGGGGTACCCTCTCATCGACTGACGTCCCCCCCTCGGGGAGGATGTCGGTCTTTCCTCACGCGGTCGGCCTCTCAGCGGGTGACAGCTATTTACAGGGTACAGATTTATAATTTTATTTCTAGTTTTATTAATCTCATGGTCACCTACGAGTAGAAACAGTTAAGTAACATTTAGTATTCTTATTTCATCACGGAGTTTTGTTTTTGTATTATTGCCTTAAATAAATTTATAGATTAAATATAAAGAAAAACCGCGTCCACTTACATTTTAAATCTTCGAATATAAAAGCGTGAGCCCTTCGCGGGATGCTCCATCACTTCACACCTAAGAATTCAATTAATCTCGACGTGCACCCGCACCGTTGGCTGCGAGATACGTGACTAGTAATTACTTTTCCTTATAAAAAACAAATCTATTATATACCCCGGTTGTTTAAGAAAATAAAAAGGCGCTTCTAACTGACTAACGGACTTCTGAACAATGAGTGATGATAGCGCATTATCTAGTTTACCAATACCCAAATAGAAATCACTTGATAAAGCAATACTATATTATAAAATTATGAGGTCACTAGTTGCACATGATTTTCTAGCTCGGTAAATATGCTCTTCGTGATTTCTACTTTTGTTATAATATATTGAGCTTAAATTCTAATATTTTAGCTAGTTTCCGTGTGGTGACGGAGTAAGAATACAATTCGCCACTCCCTATCTTGCCCATGGATGTCGTAAAAGACGACTATGGGATATAATAAGCATAAAACATCTATGCAAGAGAAGAAAAACTCGAAAGAATACCCTATACCAACCTGTCTAACCAGCATGGTATAGTAAGGTCAGTTTACCTCCTATTGAGGAGGAGACTCGAGCCCAACAGTGGGACGTGTATGAGCTGAAATGATGATGATGATTTTAGCTCGAGGGTTGGGTTTTAATACAAGCCCCGACTTGCCTGTAGGTGTATCATAAAGGTGGAATATTAACTCTATTTTGACTTGCGCTAATCCAATTAGTACAATGTGGTCAATAGCTACGCCTAAGCAATATGTTTTCCTCTTCTTAGAACTATAATGGAATAAAAGAAATAAATGTAAGGTCAGTCTGCTGACAGCTTATTTCTTCAGCCATAAACGTCCTGACTTGTTCGGTGTAGTGCCACGCTCTCGTAGAAAATCAACATCTAAATAATTAGCAAGCAATTTATTATTGTACTTCGATCGCTAAGCGAGAAAATTGAAAGCCTTAAAATCAATTTATAGTACGCAATGTACTGGTTGTGCCCCTGATTAGGAAAACCATGAGTGTTAATCCTTACCACCAAATAGTCTTTCTTCTTCTTCATTTCCAATCATCAAAGACGATGAATGAAGAAGAACTAAAATGTTTTAATAGTTAGATGACTATTTATATAAATTATTTATTTAAATCAATTCCTAAAATTCCATTCTGAATACGCCATTATACATTATAAGCAATATATCACATGAAAATTTTATCAATATTCTTTCGATCTGGTGGCACGGCAGTGCCCCCGCCAAGTCAAGCAGAAAAAAAGTCGGGCAAAACGCAATACTGCCGTAACATACTTTTCTCGAAGCCATTCAGGCCATTTTCGACCCCCTATAACTTCGTTGTTAATAAAGCTAGAAAGCTGAATTTTTAGTAATCTAGCAGGTATTATATACACATTGTGTATTTCAAATTTCATTCAATTTGAACCAATAGTTTAAGAATTATAACTAGTCAAAATTTCATAATTTTGTCACTCACTGACCGACTGACCGATCATCAATATTAAAGTGGCACTTCTAGCAGACATAGAAGTTTCAAATTTAGAATACAATTAGTATTTAGTGTATAAATGAAGGAAAAATTATGAAACATTATAATTTTCATCTAGTTTCCGAGATACACTAACTGTATAAATATTTTTGTAAACTCATATAAATATATAGGATTACAAAGTTACATTTGCAGTTAATGAAATGTAACTTTGTAAAAAATAAGAATACATTTGTCGCCATCATTGCTTCTTTATGGGAATCGTAACAACCGGCTAAAGACTACGCAAATGACGTAGTGGTTATGATACCAACATACCGTGCTAGTGTCGCGGGTTTGAATTCCATGCAAGACAACACCTTGTACGATCCACAAATTGTTGTTCTGAGTCTGAATGTAATTTGTGTCGGTTCTTTCCATATGGTGACGAAGTAAGAATACAATTCACCACTCTCTGTCTTGCCGGTGGATATCGTATAAGACGACTATGGGATATAATATGCACATACCATCTGTGCAAGAGAAGAAAAACTCGAAATGAAACCCTATATCAACATGTATGACCGGCATGGTATAGTGGTTCGATTCCCTCCCATTGTGGAGGAGGCCTGAGCCCAATAATGGGACATATGAGGGCTGCAATGATGATGCGATATTGAATTATATGTTTGTAAAGTCCCCCATAATATAAGGATTATTATTACCTTACTGCAAGACGTTGATCATTTAAAAAAAAAGATTCAACAGGAAGGAGAGTGGGTAGCAGCTCTCGCCGGGGAAATGAATGATATCTCACTGCGAAACCAACTCGCCTACCAAACGTGGTGACTACGTCATTATTCCTCATAAGGCGAAGAAAAATGAGCTCTAATCATGGCAACTCTGTTACCCTTGAGCGTCGTTGGATGCAGGTGCCACAGTACCGCACTTTATGGTGAAGCATAAGGGGGTCTATGTTCTACAGTGGACGGCGATAGGCTGAATGATGATTGGCATAATAGGTGTAGACAGATACCTAGATATAATTATGTTCAAAGATAACATGTAAAATGGTCAATCAACAGAATGAAAAAGCAAGAGTGGGACGTACCTTATGAAATTGTACCAAAATCTCCCAAAGTTTGAAGCAAACTAAATTGCGTGAAATTTAACTGAAAGAAAGAACGCCATCATTAGGCTCGATTGCCATCAAAGCGGAGAGGATACTAGAGGAGATGTGTTTCGAAAAATTACTCAAATTTCTTTATTTCCACATCTCTCTTAGTTTAGGTAGAATTGACTCAAGCGGATAGGAGAGATGTCTCATTTTTCAGAGTGTGCTCCAAGAAAATCCTTTGTTGGTATTCAAGAAGTAGAAGGTACCGGAAAGGCAAATATGTAGCTCTATCTACAAAAAGAAATGAGATACCATCAAAAACAAGACCTGTAAAAAGAAGCCAAGCCTCGCAACTGAGTTCTTCTACCATAAAAACTTGTGAGATCCATGTTATTCCAAGTCGGTTAACTCATTGAATCCCTGCTTAAGGAACCTTTCTACTTAAGTTATTACGTAAATAGCTAACCTAACAACTTCTTATAGTGACTATATTAATATTAAAGATCTTTTATGTTTTAAATAAATAGATTGACTTGGCAATCGCACTATGTTTAGTATAATTTAATATAATATGTATTACTTGTGAGGTGTGTTTTCATGCGATTGTCAAGTCATTCTGTTTATTTAAAACATAGAAGATCTTTTATATTGATATAGTCACTATAAGAAGTTGTTAGGTTAGCTATTTACGTAATAACTTAAGTAGAAAGGTTCCTTAAGCAGGGATTCAATGAGTTAACCGACTTGGAATAACATGGATCTCACAAGTTTTTATGGTAGAAGAACTCAGTTGCGAGGCTTGGCTTCTTTTTACAGGTCTTGTTTTATGGTATATACTTTAAGTGAAACAATAATAACTAGGTATTTATATCCTCACGAACTTTCTCATTTATAATATTGGTGGGATATACAAGACAAAGGCGATAACTGCCTGGAAATAAAATATTGACATGATTTACGATAATCATTAATCATTCGAGGATTAATCTCCCTATTCCGTGGCATCGCCTAAAGATATTTCAATATAGCTCAAAAGAATCTCATTTATTCGTACCTGCCGACTTCGGCTCATATTTCTCCGGGAATAACAAAACCTTTGCAGGATCAAGTCATGACCCGTGGGTGCGGCGTGCCACAACAAGTAGTAAAAAACTATGAGCACGAGAAGGCAAATGAAATCGAAATAACATAACGTCCAGTCTCGGCAAGGTCTCGCGGAATGAGATACGGCCGTTTGATTAACCATTGTCGGGGAACCGATCCATGGAGTCGTTTTACTCTGTACTCTTTATAATGTTTTATTTATGTCGGTCTAATTTATTCCATTGTTGTTCTTTTTTATGTGTTAAAGGCAAGACGTTCTTTAATACGGATGCTCTGAATGACCTAACCGGTTATATTAATTTGCATAACGTTACGTTTTTTTTTTTATTTTTCTTCACATTCCATTGGTTCATTACGCACGGATAGTTAATAAACATTTTATTTTGATATATTCTATTTAGATTTATCATCATAACAGTTCTATATTGGTGCATAGTAACCACACGTACCGTAAATAAATTATTTGGAAGTTAATTGGTCTTCATCAAATTGTTGGCGATTGGGTTAAAATTGGCTTTATTTACAGCTTTTTTAATAACCTTTTAATAACCTTTGACTTTTAAAATACAATAAGTTAAGGACCTATTTTTTTTAAAGACTAAGGTAATATTTCTTGTATTGCAGGGGGCTTTACAAATATATAATTAACGGCCACAAATTATATCCAGAATCAGAACAAAAAATTGTGGATCGTACAAAGTGCCTGCATGGGATTCGAATCTAGAAAATTGGCATGGTCGCTGTCTTAACCACTTCGCCATCTGTGCAGTCATTTCTCTAGTTTATTAATATCAGAATCACAGATTGGGACATGGTGACAATTTGTATTGATGGACAGCAGTACTCTTCTGGGCAACTAATAAAATCAATTGCGACTGCCAATCCATCTGTTAATGACTATTCTAACCATGCCACTCTGGAAGAAGCATATGATCAATCTTTAGACTTCGATAGGAAAAATATCATATTATTACTAGCTGACCCAACAAACGTTCTGTTGAAATAAAATAAAAGAAATTCGCCTGGAAATCGATTGCAGCGCCACCTACCGGGTCCAATGGCAAATCTAAACGATTTCATTCACGAATCCCCTTAAACACACACAAAAATTTTCATGAAGATCGGTCCAGCCGTTTAGGAGGAGTTCAGTGACATACACACATATACAAGACATATATAAAAATATTATTTAATTTATATTAATAAAAATTCAAGAGATTAAGTTAATATTTCTGTACCAAAAATATAGAGGTGGTCACCAACTAAGTTTCCTCGTCCTCACGCCACATTTACGTTCTACTACTAGTCTCGAGCTCTCCCGCTTTCTCGATAGAATGGGAGGGAAATTGATCTACTATACCAGGCTAGTCAGGCGGATTGGCATAGCGTTTTATTTTGAATTTTGATTCTCTTGCATAGATGATATTTTATGACACTGATGGCCAAGAAAGAGCGGTGGTGAATTGTAATCTCTCCATCACCACACGAAAGAACAAGTAGGTGATGGTGTATAATTATTTCGTTACCATACCAAAAAATAAATTAGAGATATTTTCTGTGGTCTCCTTTGAAGTAACCAACTTAAAATCATGCGGTTTTTATGGTAGGTACATAGATAGTAATATAATGTAAATAAAACTTAGCTAAGAAGTTTGTTAGTGGCCGCTACGTCATATTGTTTAAGTTTATTGTTAGATTTGCATTACCTAGTTATTACTTGTCCCCTTATTACATTGTAATCGCATTTTTAAGGTGGAGGGTTAATTTTAAGTCACCCTTTGGCCCCGAAAAGAAATAAACCTCCTACTGTTGGTGAGTAATTACATGCAAGTCGGACGCGTAGGGTTCACCCCTATTCCTATATCACGCGATGTGAAGCTTTCGCAGAAATGTAAGATATTCTTAAAACAGTAGTGTCTACGCTTACATTTTTTTTTTGAAATAATATCTAAATACTAATTATCATAAATGCAAATTCAGTAATTTGTTGCACTTTCATGTCTTTCAAGTAATGAAGCGATAATTTTGAAATTTTGTGTATAAGTGATTAAGGATACGAAAAGTACTTGGCAACACTAAGGTAAACAAATAATTAACTAGATCTACAGCACAGAAGCAAAATCTTGTACTAATTAAAGTTTTATTCCTTCCTTATTTAACATCGCAATGATAGTTATTAACTTCTTATTCATTGCTTTGCTCATATACCGACATTTTATACTGTGAAACGACATTACAAATTTATTTTATAACTAAGTAGGTGTTCAAACTACACGTAGAATTTATATCAACCGATAAAGAAACTTATTGTGTGGCGGATTTTATGTACTAAAGGAGATTTTAACCTATCCGATAGTTTCAAAGGCGCATAATCCAGTCGTTACAAAAAGTCGACACTGGCCGTGCTATAAAACGTGCAATAAGGAGGTGTAGGTACAGGATAGGTAATATGGTAGGTTGTTGGGGTATTGTGCGCGTGCAGCCAGGCTAGGACGAGGTCCGGCGGGCGGGCTAGCCTGTCCTCAACTCGGTAGCCGTGGCCGGTTCTCGGGCTCGCTATAGTCGCCACACTAGTACGGCACGAGCGCAGCCACAAAGCGGACGCGCGCCGCTAAAATAACGGCGTGCGCACACTATATACGAACAAAACATTTGATAATACAAACTTTTCTTACTCGGGTGTGTTTATTGACTGTGTGCCGACGCTTACGTTACTAAGGATTAAGTGCGCGAAGGGTTTCCGTGGAGGGGTGAGCGGGAGGTTTTGGCGGGAGTCTGGAGCGAAAGTGGCGCTCATAGGCGCGAGCGCGCCCTCCTTTACATAATCGTTGATAACCGGAGCTTTCGTAATTGTTGCGTGATAACAGTGAGTACTACACATAAGATCGTATTTAAAAGAAAGTTATTGTAGTAATAAATTTTTAGATAGTTCATTTAAACAGATATATATGACACAAACTATACATTATATTAGAATAACCTTTACTTAAGTAAATATTATTATTACTGCCTGCATTTTTGTTTGGTTAGTACATAACATATTTATCTGTTGATGTAAACTTATCTGCCGTGATAGACATAATCCTCTTATCTGTAGCTTTAACATTGTTATGACTTAGAAGTACATTTTTCTTCTCCTATGTCATCGTAAACAGACATGTAACATGATTAGTAATATTTTATTGTAAGTTATGTGAATATTATAGTAATTTGATTTGATTTTTGTATGTTTTGCTTCTAAAATCCTATTATAGTATATGTTTAAAAGATATGGATCTAAGTGGTTTCTATTAGATTGTTATTTTAATTTTTTATTTTGTAAAAAGCTTAGTATAGGAAAGATGTATTTGAGAAATATGAATAGGTTAAGAAGAAAGAGCATGGTTTGGTAAGGTGGCCAAAGTTAGATATGATTTAGTTGAATGCAGAAATGGTATAAATCCTTTCATGCTAAGTGTAGTGGGTTCAATTTCTTTGAAGAATAGTTTATTCATTCTGCAAATGACCTTTTCAATTATATACTTAGAACGTGTTCGTTAATTATGTCTTTATAAAGTCTACCACAGTATAAGAATTTTTCCTTATTGCAGGGTTATTTATATAGGCTTTAACAAAATAAGAAATACGTGTTTTCAAAAGCTAGTTGGTTAAATTTATCTTTAACCACCAGGCTAATAATATTTAAAATCATTGTTATTGAACATTCTGATATAATTTACCTATTAATATTGCCTATTTTTTTGGGGTTGGGTTACGGACGGCGGACTCCTCGCACCACTCCGTCCGGGGCGACAGAGGGGCGTAAGCATGCACACCCGTAACCCACCCGCGCGACACGTCGCCTTCGTCGTTGGACCGACCACCGGAGCAGGGTGACTTGACGTCGTCGGTGACGTGGTCGGCCCGATGGAATACCCCCTTGAGGGGTACCCTCCTATTGACCGACGTCGCCCCCCTCAAAGAGGATCTCGGTCATTAATGTTGCCTCTGAATGGGCACCGAGTCTTAGTACGCGCTGTTTTAACACAGTAAGGAGTTACCACATGAACCACTGCACCATTCACTTTGCAGATGGAACAGTTCACTGAGTATCGAATCTATAGGTAGGTAGGTAGGTTCGGTTGCCTTACAAAATATTTGTCTGAGCAATTTACAATTGCTTTGAGTCTGGATGTAGAGTTCCCCACGATACGAGAATTCATTTCAAGTACATTTTGAAAAAGTCTATTCAAACGAAGCTTCATTTAATTTTTATTTTTGTTTACTTTGTTGCCTTTGATTGTAATTCAGCACGAAATTGAACTTTGTGATATTTCATTTTAAGATCTATTCTACTTTGAGCAGTTGTTGCTTTTGCGTTCTTTTAATTTATTACTCTATCTTAGTTTTAAATGCATAAATCAGCAATTTGTGATTACTACGGCTGTTAAGGTTTCTTGGAAAATAACAAGATTGGTTGCGGATATTGGGTTTGAGCTCTATGCAAATATGTAATATTGTTTCTGTTTTAAAAGAATAGCCATAAAATCTATATAATCGCTGTCTATTCATAGACAGCGATTACGTAAAATTGAAGGTTTATATCATCATCATCATTCAATCATTGCTGCAATTAAATATCTTTTTGATGTATTTTTGATCGGAATGTTGGGCTATATAAAAGTACATATAACTAAAATACTATTGGACTGAAGATGATTATGTGGAAAACAAATTAATGCAATAGGTATCTTATTTAAGTCATATTGGTAAAGTTACGTTTTTTATTATTACAAGAAGATGACAAATCGCTATCTACTAGGAAACCACCACTCAAGGGTTTTGTTATATTATGCGTAGGTACAACTTCGTAAGGGTATATAGAAGATAACATACACTAATGCAGACCCAATCTAGCATTGTGGTTATATAGACTGAGAATAAGATGATAGAGACAAAAATTGGTTTATAAACCGGAAAAGAAAATGAAAAAAAAGTGTTACAAAAAACATAAAATAAGGTGAGATAAGGAGTATCGATACCTGTCTATGCCAACACCTCTGACCAGCCTGGTATAGTAAGTCAATTTCCCTTTCATAGTGGAGGAGGTTCGAGCCCAACAGTGGGACGTAAATGGGATGATAATAACCAATAATGCGGTTATCTAACTAATAAACCTTAAAAATTCAAGATATTTATTAATAACTCTAACCGAACCGTTCCAAAAACCAAATAAATAGTAAATAAAATTTGGATGAAAACATCCAAATTTTATTAACTATTTATTCTTCAAATATAGAGATACACACCCTTTACTGCCCAAAGGCATAAACCACTATTACGAGGTCGCCATCTGTATCGCCTGTGGTAATGTCGTTTAACTCCGATTTAGAAGTATTTTTGTCAAGGACAGGTGTTAGGGTCGTTGGTAAAATGTTACCCTAAGTTATTTATATCTTTATTTGAGAACAATATTTTACTTACTTCAATAATGTATAGGTGTTTTGAATATAAGTTATGATGTCATGGTACTTTAAAAAAAATATGATGTCATAGTACTAAGTATATTTTTAATTGTGAATGCTTAAAAACTATCTTTTAAAAATATGTATAACGTAATTTGAATACGGAATTCGGTACCAAGTGTCATGTATTACCTTCCCATGTAAGACATCTCATTGTATAAACTAGAATTGATTATTCTGAGTGATTCTTATGTCTTTTAATTGTGTATTTATGTATTCTCCAGCCACATATTAATTTATTACTTGGAGCAGTGTTAGATTTAATAAAAAGAATAAATGAAAATTTATTTTTATTTCAGAGTAGGTTTTACTCAATATAAATATATCTATAAGTATATAATGTTTGACATATACTTTACATTTACCATTCAACAGTCTAAGTAATTCATGTGTATACTTTTATTTAAAGCTATAAAATCTTTTAAACCTATTTTATAACGTTAAAATAGAAATTTTAATACATGTTTAAAAGAAATATTAAACTAAATGTGTATATTTAACATCAGTTTTTTCCTATACAAATTGTAAATCTAAACAAAAGGGGCACTACATATATGTATATAATATACATATATGTAATACAGTCCACATAATTGCCCATCGGAGATGCGCGTGATCCCGCAACTCTAATCACATTTGATGACCGGATCGTGGTCCACTGCTGTGCAATTGAAACGTACCATTACCGACCACTTATCACTGTTTACGAGTTCACTGATCGTGAATTCTTACCAGAGGTTACAATGTAAAACAAAACACAGTGCACAAAAAATATAAACTTACTTTCAATAAAAAAGTAGTTACAGAACAAGTAAATTTTTAGAACACAGTCGCAAAGTCATCTAATATCGTCATTCCACTTAGTGAAATTCTTTTCCCTTTAAAATAATAATATTATAACAAAAACACAATATATAAGGGTGTAACAGCTATTTGAGACTAACATCTATAGGCTAAACAAAAAAAAAATAAGTCTCATTCAATATCCAGAAAACAAACTACACATCGCACAAGTTTTCGCCTCATTAAATACTATTTATTTGTATTACATTATTTATTAATCCCTAAAAGATAAGAGTTATTAGTTACTTGACCAATTAATGATATTTATTAGAATTTTGCATAAACTGTTTTATTAATAGGTAGATCTTGCCTACTAACAAAATTTTTGTAAAAGAAGTTTTACTTATACGGAAATAAGTCTATAGTTATTGTAGGTGAAAGTTGTTTTCAATCGTTAGATAAAATTCAAATCTGACTAAAATGAGTAGACTAGTAATAAAAGTTATTTAACAATTAATACATAACAATTGTTTATGAATTGAGGACTAACTTCTCTAAACTGAATTTGATTGAATTATATTAGTTGGGGGCTACTCAATATGATCTTTTCTTTCATATTTTGTAAAAGCTATTAGGCAATATATTTAGGACCCGCCGCCTGTCATAAGTCAACCCTCCTTGAGAATTTAATTTTTTATTAGACAGCATCAGGTAGAGTTACCTCAAGTCTACGTAAACCTCTTAGTCGGCTTTAGCGACACCCTCAAGCAATGTAAAGGTATTCGCAGTCGCTACAATACAGCACAACTGAATTATATGAATACATCCTAGTGATTCTATCCATTCATCTATCTTCCATTCATTAGTCTATTTACGTAGAATGATCCTGCGCAACCTACATCCAATTTCTCTGCAACTTTTGACATGTCGTCAGTGCACTTGGTGGGAATATTTTAAATTTATTTAAAATAGTTAATTTTTTTTTTAATAGCATTTACAATTAAAAGAAGCGAGAGGTTTTTTGCTGATAATAATACGGCAAGGTGATAATTTAACAAAATGTAAATCTAGAATATTATTACTAGGGACACAACCCTGGGTATATACATGTATATCTTTTACAGTATTTGGTATTGCAAATAAATAATTGCAATAATAATATTTAAACAAATAATTCTGCATAAATATATTACAAACTTAAGAACTTCAATAGCTCTATTAGTTTTTAAGGACTATAAAAATAACAAATAAACAAAAAGAAAAAAATAACAAATTAGTAGGAGAAAGCCTTGAAACAAATTTTATTGTCATGTCAATATTTATTACGAGTGATTATGAAAGTAATAAGCGTTTAAGGGAGAAATAAAAATGATTTAGTTGGTAATTAAAGTCAATTAGGCGATTGGGATGTGTATGTGCGAACTTATGAGGAAAATCACGATCGAAGACTAGATCGTGGCCGACACCTTGGCTATCTATACTGTTTATCTATCCACTACAAGCTAGAGGTGTGATTAAATGTATCATATGTATCATATGTATTAGGTAGAATACTTACTACACTTTTTTTATAGTTAAGGGCTAGTGTTGGACAACATTCTATTTAATTTTAAGTTGCAATATCAGCATACCAACACCTCCTGTTGGATAAAAGTGACAAATAGGTATAATACACTATAACCACTTCTCTTAGCAGGTGGGTTGGCTGATAATGGGTATTATAAGTTTGCGGGATATTGATGTTACCCATTCCCCTGTTGATCCCTCACCTGGTTTTTTTGGTTTTTTTTTCAACACAGGAAAGTAATTAACAATAATGCATTATATTCTTAACCCAATAATATAAACGATAATTAAAATTTATTTAAGTAAATATGACGCATAAAATTGTCCCACGTTAGAAACAAACTCACAACGTTTAGCCCACTGGATGTCGGTTATACCAATGTCCTATCAACCTTAGAGTTATTCTTAGAATACAATGTGTCGTTATCCCTTTTTCTAGTTGGCAAATTTCTGTTGTTTATTTTAAATTGTCTTCATTAATTATATCCTTATAAAATTTTCTATAACATTTATTTCTTATTTCATGTGGTCCTTAAAATATACGAATTACAATTACTGAATGTATGCGCCATGTTATATATTTTTCAGAACAACAATAAATTTTAATTTAATTCTGTAAACAAATGGTCAATTCTTTTAAAACAATAAATTTTACAGCAATTTCAATATATGAAGTCTATTTTGAACTATAATATTCTTTAGCATATACGAGTATATAGCATGACAGTATTAAGTGCATGCTCACTGATTAAAAATACGATAAATTACCTCCCTTTCTTTTTCGTATGTATAAGAAGAGAAAAGAAGGAGAAAAATTTTAAACTTTCCGATTGAGTACGACAGCTACATCTCTTATTATATAAGCGTTTTAATTCTAAATCTCAAATTGTGTATTTAGTTGAATTGTAGTGGGTTTTGTATTCGATAGTCAATCGATTGTCAAAAACAGGTAAATCGACTAGTTAGTCCCATCTCTAGTTATCACAATGGCGGCGTTCTCGTTAGGGGCAACACAGACTGTGACTTTAATGGCACGTCGTGCGGCCAAACTACCTTAAGGCTCTTTCACGACCGGCAGGCGTCTGCACGCATTATTTTAAATGTGTTTTATTTTATAGTACTACTAAGGTTTGCGGGCAAAATCTTTGAGATTAGTTCTATTGGAAAATCAAAATTTTATAAAAAAATCCTTTTATAAAAGTTTATTATCTTTTGGTAAAATGCCTAATTTTTAAGTTCATCAGCACATGCGTTTTATTTCTGGACTCGAGCCTCCTCCATAATAGGAGCAAAATTGATTTACCATACCACGCTAATACGAGGCGAATAGTAATAGCAAGGAAGGCAATTAAGGGGAACAAGTAGATGGCAAAATTTTCACTCCAGTATATTCGATCTCCCACTCAAACAAATCTATAAGCAGAGACGAGAAACCCAAATAGGGTTAGAGAAATGCATAAATTTGATAAACATAACTAGAATGAACAGCCAATCTCTGATCCAGTCAGAGTCATTCGCGGGCCAGGTATACCTGTCCAAGAAAAAAAAAATACGAGACGAGTTGATATAGGATCTTATTTTAAGTTTGCCTTCTCTTACATTGTTTATATCTACATATTATATCTCTTAGTCATCTTCCCTAATACCTACGAGATAGTGGTGGTAAATTACTGGTTGTATTTTTACTTTATCATACACAGATAGTTTTTCAATTATTTCCAGTTTATTCATTGATTAGATTAACTGTTTAGTTAAATGTATAATCGTTTCATTACATTTTGCAATTAAATGTTTAAATTATAATTATAGTAGCGAAAAAGTACATGTTCCCGGGATTAAAAAAAATAACTTTTAAATTGTCGTACCATAAAACACGAAAACGAAATCGAAGATATTTCTAAATAAAATACATAATTCACTAATATAGTATTCATATGAGTTGCGACCTAACGAATCGAGTTGCCCTATGCAAAATAAGCATATATATATATATATATATATATACATAAGATCCTTCCATGCTACAAGAATTCTATTCCCTACCATGTCCATAAATGTATAATATATTGCAACATTGTATTTTCAATAAGATGAAATATTTATAGCCAATAAATATGTTGCCTGAATCGTAAAATCTAATCAAGACGCTTGTATAAAGACTTGCAGGACTTTAATAATGCAAAGACAATAAACAAACGCGCGTTGATGTCTTTTATATGAATAGTTTGATGCGCAGGCGCATCTGTTGATTACAGTAACAGTTTCATAGCATAAATTAATATGAAATTATTGTGTTTATTTAGCTACATTGAACGAATTACAAGACACTTTATATCTTCGTTTAAAGTACCTATTGTATCACATGGTCATCAATTCATATTCGGTTGATTTTTTCTTATTTTCAAGTTTCGTAGTCTAGTAGATTTTTACTAGCAAATTCACGCAGTATCCTCTGTGAACATCCCGTTCTCGTAAGAATACAGGGATATGCTCCTATGTTACTCGCTAATAATGTAGCTTTCTATTGGTTAAATAATTTTTAAAATCGGTTCAGTAATGATTTCTGATGATTACGCAAGCATTACATATAGCAAATCAAACTTTTTTACTGATTTTGTCGCTTTTGTATTTGATTTTTGATTGCCCAACATATCGAACACTTTACAGCTTTCCATTTCAAGAAATTTTATTTCACTTTATTTTTATAAATTGGTATAAAACAGTGTCTGTAAAATCTAATCCAGAAACAATCTTTTTCTTCTCAGATCATCTTGGTTCTATTACTGGGATTGGGATGCTCTATAATTGGAGGTAAATTGTCTTTATATCTAGTTTTACTCCCGTGCATTAATTTTTGCAATTTTTTAAATTGTCTATTGTATTTTAAATAAAACTGCTTTACGGATGTTATCGCGTTTGTATTTGATTTTTGATTGCCCGACGTTTCGAACACTTTGCAGCGTTCATGGTCACGGGCGAACTAAGATGTCTCACGTCCAACAAGTCATCGTTATTGTAGAAAGTTTTTAATTATCTACCTGATACAGAAATTAGGTATTAAATATTGACCCACATTTTGATACAAATTTATTGCCAGTGTAAGAAGAAAATGATTGTATATGAAAAAATTATATTGTTTATGGTTAGTAATTATTTAACATCACAAACGCGATACATATACAAGCGTGATAAAATCAGTAAAGTAGTTTTATTTCAAATGTGTAATACTCGCGTAAACATCAGAAATCATTTTGTCTATTGTATTTTCAGCGCATTATAACACGAGAAAAATTATAAAGTCAATATATTTATATATAAATAAAACAAAGTAAGTCCGACTAAGTCACATAAAAGTAATTCTTACATGCAGAAGCTCAAGTTTCTATAAAAAAATACCATAAAACTGTATACACTTAGTACTCACGCGATGTTGTGGTCAGTAAGCATAAAAAAATGACGTGAACCCATTGCTCTATTAATGCAATCTTTAGCACCCAGTTTATCGGTAAATTCAAAGATATGTTTCCTTACATCCGTCTACTTATGTTTTCTGCTGGATATAGACCTTGACCCTTATCTCTTGTTTCGTTTAGTGGCTGTCAGTGACTTTAAGCGATATTATATCTTAATAAAGAGGTTGCTACTGTCCATTTTCCCTAGGATCACGTAGCTGCGCTAAGCCCAGCGACTGTTATCTGACTTCCGAAATTGATAGTGATATTATTATACTGGAGTTAGACCAAACATTAAGATATTATGTTTACTCGTACACCGGCTTATGAAAAACTCACGAAACTGATTAGAATCCTCTCTGAGGTATGAATTCCACACATCAGTAAGAATATTTCTTTATGTAACATTTAGAAATACGTATATGTTACGCACGAATGATAGTAACAGATTATTCCCATGTGTGGGGCGGCATCCCTACTTTCGCGCAATGAACAAAGCATCAAGGAAATATCAAGCAACTCATTCTACTAGCTATGGTCGCTTGTCAGTAGCAGAACTAATTCTTTTTAATAACAGTCTAGATATTATAATTTTCTAGCTGTCCTTAATTTTACGAAAATTGTACGCTTTCTTCTAAATAATATATAGCAATAGGTAATATTCAACATCACCGCCATCGTCCTAAATTATATTACTCTCAGGAAGTACGTGATTTGACGTAATAAAACAAGTTGATTGCGGCCAGTTTGTAAGTTTTTTGGCGACTGACCGGTCATTTTATCGTAGATGTAGGTCGATATTACGCGTTCTAGTTCTCCATAATTCAGTTTCAATTGTTCTAACAGAAAATCGTTAATCGTGTTGACTCATTAAAGAAATTCGAACAGCTCAGACTAGATTGCAGCTGATAATGTTGTTGCAAGTTCTTTAATCGAGATATTTCGATTTGAATAATAATGTATTTTCTGTCGGATCTATATCATTTCGTTACTGTTTAGTGTCCAAGCGGTGCGTTTGTATAATTCACATTAATAATGAAAATGTCACTTTAATTATAACTTGACTACTATGCAGTCGTAAACTATTATGAGTCTTTTCTTTAATAGGTTTTTAATAACATACGCTGAGATAATCATCATATATGCTCATCTCCGTATTAAAAACGGAGACAGAATTATAATTGATTTAGAAAGAGACGACAGAAATTTATATTCGTTAAAGAATATTTTCAAAGCATTCAATTAATATACGTGACTACTCATATAATAAAAACTTTTGTTCTTAGTGTTAGTATTCATTGAATAGACGTAGACGTGTCTATCCAACAGATAGCTTCATTACATTTAACGATATTGCTACTGCAAAAATAAAAGTACCATTTCTATGGACGGTTTCAATTTAAATACCAACAAAGAGCAATCAACTTGAATGAAATTTATGTCATCATTTAAAATCCTTTTCAAAACATCTTCAGCTGCAGTTTTTATTCCGCTTCATAAATACATGGCTGTTGAACATGATACTAGACATAATATACATTGTACTACATATTTTTTTTATTGCTGTTCGTGACAAACGAACAAACAGCACACTTAATGGTAAGTGTTATTGTCGCTCATGGACCTATGCTAGGCCGCTGCATATCGTGAAGAAAGTGAAGGGAGCGTGAATGCGCAAAATGAGGTTCGGTGATACTTAAGGCATCATTAAAATCCATCACACGCAAATAACCTCAGAACGTTGGGCTACTTTAAGTACAATAACAAATTGCTACTGCTCAGACGTCGATTTTCTGCGAGAGTGTGGTACTAATCCAGTCGGATCCGCTCGCGGCTGTAGACAAAAGACTGTCTAGAGTATGCTTCTACCACATAAAGATATTCAAAATTATCAAAGAAGAACAGTCTTAACTGCAATATCTGTTTCCATACCTACAAAATACTATGTAGGATAATCCTATGTATATAATTTACAATGGCCGTTATTGTTAATTTGATCAGCCCAGAAAAATACATAATTAAAATCCACTTTCACATTTTTTGCAATATTGTCAAGAGTTTGGACTGAAATAGGAATCACTATTGTTATTTTAAATGTATGCTTTGTGTGACAATTAAGCAAGCATATGAAAGCTATTATTTAATCTACTCAGTTATCTCACACATACATGCAATAATTGTCAGAATGTTTCATCAATGTTTACAGTTTACTAGACAGATATGTTGGTTTCGACCAATCTATAAATTGTTATTTTTTATCCAAGTATCCTTGCCGTCAATTCTAGACTTGAATAAAGACAAAACAATGATATTTTTTAATAAAACGTGTTGTAGTATCTTATAGCGACTTATTGTTGGATATAGATTTCAAGGGAAATAATATCTGTCCATCGGATATTAAAAATTAACAAAAGTTCGTCCTTGATACATTTATATATGTAGATAAGTACATTTCATATAATAGTGGTGATTCATTGACCCCGTAGCCGATCGATAGTAATAAATATGTCACTTGAATTGACCAGCAAATGTAGGGCTTAAAGTAAGTAACAACTTACTAAGACATTCTATAAAGGTATAAAAAATATAAGCCCCCTTCTCAATCTATACACGTTCCATTTTTGAACATGAGCTGTTAATCTTCATGATTGGCCTGCTATACCTTACTGCGCGGTAAATATTAAATTAATTTATAACCATGTAAATAAATGAAGAAAACTACTTACTGAAAAGTCCAATAGACTACTGTTTATCATTAATTCATCAAGTGTCAACAGGCACTTGGTATTATATTATATATCCAAGGAGTGTACTGCTAAAAAAGATTAAGGAGAGTGTTGCTTTTATTTTTACAGTCTGTGGTCTGAATGCAAGCCATCCGTTCCATTTAGGCTGATAAAAGCGCGCACGGCCTCATAACCCACTTTATTTCCATCACCATTGGACCAAACATTGGTAGCAATTCTTTGATATCTGTAGCATATTACACTTTTGGTTATGAATCAGCTGAGCATTTACTACAAGGAGAGCGCTGTTAATTTGTCATTCTTCTGGTGAACACTCAGGCGATTTTTATGACTCCCACATGAAAGTAAGGGGTGGTGATACATGATATTCTTAAACCGTCATCACTCAGGGAATTATACTTGCCTACGCAATTTGTATCTATGATACATACACAACGATATTTTTTGATAAACTTTAACTTACCAAGTTTTCTTTTTATATGGTCTACATAAAGTGAACTTCAAGTAAAACATGATACCAATAACATTTCAGCGTTTTTAAGTCCTCGACGTATATGGGGGACAGTTTAAAATTTGACGCCAATGTCTATGTGTTTATTTGCGGCATTGTAGCTCTCGAACAGATGGACTGTTGTTACAAAAACGATAAGACATATTTGTTCGTATCGGGGGTTACATAAAATTTTCAATTTTACTTATATTCATTTGTGAAGGTTTATGTGAAACAACATTATTTCTAACTAAAGTATTTTTACAATTATTTATAGGTTGTTATTTAAATGACTCGGGAAATATACATCGTTTATAGTTTATGTATAGATTTAAATTCATGGGCACAATAGACTAAAATGGAATATTTACCTTGTAGAACAACTTAAATAACAAAAACATAACTACATCGGTAAATTGACCAAAATAAAACGTTAAAATTACTCACAAATCGAGGTCTTATTTCGAGAACAAATAGCAATTTTATTATAAACATACTGTCGCCTATTCAAGGCTGAACTGCAAGTGTTATGATCGCAATTTGAACATTATTGGTAGCTTCTGATAGCATCGGAATGAATTTGTAACCTTCGGGTTTCTAAATGGCTACTATCACGCGAACTATGGTGGGTGAAATCATCCCTTGTTATAATACTCACGTGCTATCGACTAGTGCAACGGATAAATAAATCATAAAAGTGGTCTATGGAGACAAAAAGAATATGATAAAAAAATACATGGACATTGTATCCATTTCGAGGTACTGCTTTATATTTAGGTTGCATGGTTAATGTGGGACCTAAGTACTGATTTTTCAATCTTAGAGTTATATATTTGATTTCTATATAGGAATGACAATTATATCTGCAATCTCTACTTAGACTTATCTATAATAACTTTATTTTTGTAAAAGTTTTACGACGAATTTAATAAAAAATGACAAAAACAAAACCTTCTCTTTTTTTTGTGTCAAGAGGGACTTCCTGATATAAAGTTTATTCTTTAGAACATCGTATTATTTGTATAAAAAAAGATAAAATATATCTGAAAATCATAACTTTTACTTCATTAGTTGTAACTTTCAGTAATTGCCTCCCTTTAAAGTCATTCGCAATACAACGATTTATTCTTAAAATTGAAAAGATTTATTCTATTCTATACACAGATTTGTTACTAAAATATAGTGTGTAAATTTGCTTAGTATTGTTTTAAGTTCTATTAACGTGCGTCAATTCAAAAAAATGTCAGACAACTTTGAATTTTGAAAGCACTATTAAGATTTTATTGATAAAACCTAAATAAGAAAAACAATACTAATATAATAATGCCTAATATAAGGTCCAAACATAAATAGTCACGGTCAGGATTCATTATTTATGCCATTAGACCTACTAAGCTGTTTATGGAATACCTGATAGCATAAAAATCGGGTTTCTCAAAGCTTTCTTTGACACCACTTTACTTATACACACACCCTTCAACAAATAGATTGTGTTAAGTACTTTCAAGTGTTTTTTTAGTGTTGTTTTCTTTGTGGTTAGGGAATTTGGAGGTTTAAGTATTTGTATAAATGTAGAAGATGTCCTCGTACGAGTAGTAAACATCAGTATATAGTGAATTTATAGTTAAATTACAATAATTAAATTATTTTGGTATATTTACTCTCCCATTGTATTCCCGCATTGTGACTTTGTTTATCAAATTTAATCGTGTTGATGATAGATATATTCAATAATGCTCACTCTGAATAGGCAAATTAATTAATAAATACTGTCATAGAATTTACTGTTGATCACAAATCTACACATATTTGGATGTAAAAAAACAATTAAGTAAATAGCGTAACTGATAATCATAACAATCAACCTAGAAACTATATAGCCTCAAAATAATCAACAAAGCATCAATGTATTTTTTTTGCCGATAAACATAAAAAGTGACGATTTCCAATTACTAAAACTACCATAACCAGTACGCTTGGACTTATATAAACGCTTAATATTTAAAAAAAGTTTATTATTAAGCATTCTAATCGATTCGGTATAGATAGAATAGATACATTATTAAAACTGCTACGCTAATCAAATAGCATAAACATGCGACGTCTATGGAGCTAATGAAACAATATATTCCCATCTTTGTAACTTCAGTAAATTATCCTCAATATTTACATAGATATATATTTAGTAGTGGTAGGACCACACTGTCGACAGTTATCTGTCTACAGCCGCGGGCCGGTCTGTCCGGGGTGGTACCACGCTCTCGCAGAAAATCGACGTCTGAGTAGTAGCATTTTGTTACTGCGCTTCGTTCGGTGAGCGAGAGAGCTGGAAGCCCAACTTTCTGAGAGTGTTCGCGTGTGGAGGGTGTTGGTGATGCTTTTGGTATCACCGAGCCTCAATGCACACATTCACACTCCCTTCATTCCCTTCGCGGTAGGCAGCGGCCTTGTAAAGGTCCATGAGCGGCAGCAACACTTACCATCAGGTGTACTGTTTGTTCGTTTGCCACTGCTTGCAATAAAAAAAAAAAAAAAAAAGATGACACGAATCTTAAACTAGCAAGTTTCGAGAAGTATTTATACCAATTTTTTAAATTCCGTAACAATTTTATTATCTAGTATTAAATACTAAATACATTATGTAAACAAAATAAGGTTATCGATTTATTAAAATAAATAGCACATCTTTATAAACATTTTCTGTGTCAATTAACAGGATTGTGTTGCGATTATATGGACTCAGCTTTGAAAGCCAAATTGAAAAGTATAATTGGGTTTTGCACATAAAGATATTAAATACATAATAGTACATTAACGGGGCAAGTTTCATAGCTAAATCTGGATCCGTTACACTTCTGCTCTTTGAAGTACAAAAGTATTATGTTCTAAATACTAAATTAATTTATGAACCAACCTAAGACAGTCTATTGATGTTATTAGAACTGATTGTGTCACAGCGTCCAATCTACCCCAAATGGCGTACTGCATAGACGGCGTAATGGTTAAGATATCTACCCACAATGCCAGTGTTATGGATTTAATTCCTACACAGGACAGTACTTAGTGGAATCCATAAATTTTGTTCTGGGTCTGGGTGTAATTTGTGTCCGATAAATATTTGTAAAGTCCCCCACAATACAAAGCTGATTTTATAATGCAGGGTGTTGTCTTAAAAAATATAAAATTCCTTTTCAAAATTGTTTTGCGTTATACTTTTCACTGTGCCAGTTCTAGGTCCATAATCATGGATTCTTTTAACAGTCTGTCGCTTTTAAGACAAATATGACTAATCTAATGTTATAGTAACATAATCATTATGCAATATCATATACAACTGTTTCAGTTTTTTGTCCCACATTTTTGATTCGTAGCTTATTCTTAAATTACTGGAAGTACATTCTATATAAATTTAGGATCAAGGCTACAATAGGGTCACAAGATTAAACACAAAGATCTGATAACCTCGCTGTCATAAACTGCTTTGTAGGCCCGAATTCTAAGACCTCAATATATAAATATTCTAGCCTTATGTTGGTGTTCCTACGTTACCAATAGCCACCATACTAATTGAATATGACCTTGTAATATGACTAACACCCAATATTTACAGGGACCAATCAACGTCATTTCATTCGCATGAAAATCCCACGCATAGTCTATAGTTTTGTGGAAATGACCAGCTTTTGTATATGAATAGTTGAATCATAGCACCGATTCCATTATTCATGACCAAATCTAACGTCATAACTTATGTCTTTATACATGTAAAAGCTTTCTATTTTTTTTTTCTATTATTATTATTTCAATATGGCGTAATAATGATTTTGCATTTTTATATTCCTAACATGCCTATTTTATGTATTTGTTTAAACACTTTTATGATAGTGGCAATGATATTTTGTAATTCAATATGAAGCTTTAGATATATAATTTCGGTTTTCGGTTCTAATAATTATTCGCCAACTTATTAACTTTTTACAAAATCTAAAACGGTATTCTTATTTTTTGATACTACTTTTTGCTTCTAATTAGATTCATTCAGTTTCCAACACATGCATAAATACATCTAAAATATATAATATATAAATGTTTATCTGAATTTGTACGTAATTTCACACGTCTTTTTTCTCTAACACACATGAAAGAAGAGAAGTTTTGATTTGTTTCTAAAACAGGCCATCTGATTGACGTCTACACACTTTAAAAATGCCATTGCTATCGCATAAGGCCCGATGAAATAGATCTACATCTTTAAAAAATTACCATATATACCTATTCTTCTTTTTACAATAACAATAATTAACCATAAAAAGTAATTATAGTGTTCAAGTCTATAAATTCAGACATGCTACCCGAGTTTATTTTACGATAGAAAATAAAACTTTATTATGTATTAAAACAATAACAAAAAATATCCTTGTATTGGTATTTGGCTGGGCTCTTTAAATTCTATACGCGTTTTCTGACCATGGCATTTTTGTGTTGTGCCGCCATGTGAACTGTGCGGATTCCCAATCTTGAGGCCGACAACCTCACGCTGAGTGATGATAAAAAATGCTTTTAATTTCTCCGAACTTATTTTCGGAATACCCGATTATTACAAGATTATTTTCACAAGCACTATGAAGTGAATAAGCTTTATTTTTGAGGGGGGTAACGTATATATTTATAAAATATATAAAATCAAATAATAGAGTTTTATATTTTGAGTTAGATATTTAACAATTACTTAGAAATCCTTAAGAAAATCTGCAGATAAGACAACTACATTTTTATCAAACCTAAAACCGACAGTCACGACATCTGACAATCGCATTCTTATGGTGTAAACTAACAAGGCAATTCAATCCCTATTATAGACTAGCAACCCGCTCTCGCTTCGCTCTGGTTTCAGCCATCTTTCCACGTAGTGCCCGTTCCCGTAGGAATACCGAGAAAAAATATTGCCTATGTTACTCCCTGATGTTATAGCTTTCTATTGGTGAAAGAATTTATGAAATCGGTTCAGTAGTTTAAGCGTGAAAGCGTAACAAACAAACACACTTTCGCATTTATAAAATTAGTAAGGATATTCTTATAATCTAACAATTTTGCCTAGAGGTAGGTACATAGGATTTCATCACTTACTAAAACACCCATGATTCAATATGTTATTTTTAGCTCTACGCAGTAGGGTGCGAACCTATAATAATAGCCTAGTTATTTTAAATACTTATTTAACAGTATCAAATAATACCTACATCAGATAATTTGTATTTGTATAATATTGTAACAATTTCCAGTGCTAGTATTTTCTCTATTCTATTATTGCAGCCTGTCAAATAATTCAATGTTTATAACATTTATTTGGACAAGTAAATTGGAGTTTAAGTAGCTATTAGCATATTTTGTAGAATAAGAAATGACTGTTGATATCTAATTGGTTCACTAATGTAGCAACCAGCCTCCTTATTGTAGCTGCAAACTTTCTTAGATAGGTGAGTATCTCTAAGCAATAATATATTTGGAAAACCACAGAAGATATTTGTTAAGTAGTTACCTATTGTGTATGTTTAAAATGAGTATGAATGGGTAAGTAAACAATTTAACCATAAACCAAATATTTTCTTATTAATTTCTACCAAAATGTGGGTCAAAATTAGATAACTATTATCTGTAAGATAGATATAAATATTTAAAATAATGACGATTTGTTGGACGTGAGACATCTTAGTCCGCCCGTAACCATAAACACTGTCAAGTGTTCGAAACGTCGGGCAATCAAAAGTCAAATAAAAACGCGACAAAATTCATAAAGCAGTTTTATTTACAATTTAACATTCAGTTTAAAAAATACAAAAGTTTCATGAAGCGCTTTAAACGACACTTTTAAAAGATGGGTATTTCGATGTCTGAACCGGAAATCGCGTGGTCATTTATTTAATGATCGACAATTACGTACCTGAGCGCTGTTAAATATTCTACTGCAGTTGAAATTGATTATTGCTGCATGTCCATAGTTATAAAATACGAAACGTGTGAACATGAATTATTATATGTCCCATACGTGGACCTTAAAATGACCGTCACCAAATAGTTTGGAGGGTCAATGTCATCATCGATCGATTTTACGGCTCAAGCACGACAATTGATGTAAGCGGTACAAGAACAAACGTACCTATCTACGTTTTCCATGATTATAAAAGCGTGAATATTCTGACCGTGAAATGTGAAATATATTCCATGTGGTGACGGATTAAGGATAATATGTTACCACCCCTTATTTTCGTGTGGGTGTCGTGAGAGAAAATTAAGGGACATCAGTTAATATGTTAACAAAAGAAGTATTACTCGTAATAAAAAACTATACGTCAACTCTTTTAGATAGTGTCATAATCATAGCTCATTTACGTCCCACTGCCAACAGTGGGAGCCCAAGCTCGAGCCTACTCCACAATTGGATTGGAATTAACTTACTATATCACCTTGGTCAGACGTGTTGATATAGGATTCCATTTCAAGATTTTCTTCTTTTGCATAGATGTTTTACGCATATTATATCCCTTGGTCGGTTCTTACGACATCCACGGGCAAGAAAGGGAGTGGTGAAGTGTATTTTTACTTCGTCACCACTGGGAGAAAATCTACTATACTATGCGATATATCGTGCGATAGATAGCGTCATATCTAGTATAGCATAGTAGATTTTCTCCGTTATTAAAAGCCCCTTATATAAGAATTTCTATCCAGAAATCTTATTATTCAGAATTATTTTGGATAAAACTGGGATATATTTTTGTTAAAACGTCTTGGTTGCGGGTGACAGTGGAACCACAGAATTTCTGGCAGATTACTAAAAAAGGTGCAATACTTTTCTGCAAAATATATAACGCCAACTTCGATTACCAACCCGGCGGTCAACCTTAGCAATCCTGGCATTGTCCTACTTTAGGAGCCTACTTTTGAAACAACAGGTGGTGGTAAATGGATTTATAATATCAAATATGTGCCTGTCCAGCTAGCCACCGCATCTCGTGCTTGAAACAACCGTAGCGTTCGCATTTATAAAAAACGATAAAGGTTTTTTAAAATCAATTTAAATAAACAGTAATTAGTAAATGAAAAGTTCAAGAAACTTTGTATTATCCTAAGTAGATGTTAATGTTTTACCATAAGCAGCGTCAATTTTTATGTTGCAATGCTCGCTCCGGGATTGTCAAGTACAAATATCTACCATCTTAATATACTGGATGTTATGAGAGAACAAAAATCATACACTATATTTTGATAGATACATTAAGTATCTTAGACTGAAATTCCATAATCGATAAATGGATGAGAATTGAAAATAAAATGTTGAGGATGCGTCACGCTTAAGAGGACCTTTCCTTACCGCGTGAGGAAAGACCGACGTCCTCCCTGAGGGGGGGACGTCAGTCGATAGGAGGGTACCCCAAGTAGGGGGTATTCCATCGGGCCGACCACTGATGTAACCCTGCTCCAGTGGTCGGCCCAACGACGAAGGCGGTGTTCGGGTGGGTTGCGGGAGTTGCGTGCTAAGCCTCTCTGTCGCCCCGGATGGAGTCGTGCTGAGGCGCGCCGACGGCAGCCCACCCCAAAAAAAAAAAAGGACCTTTTCTTAATAGCTGGAAATTAAATTAATTATTTGGAGTTTGTGCACTAAGAATAAGTGTGAGTATATTTAATTATAATCTAGAAATTAATTCACGCAGATTACGAGAATTAATAAACCATATTTTTTTTCATAATAAACAAGAAAATAAGCTATAGGAATCTGAAATAATTTACTAAAGATCGAATATGACGTAGACAAAAAGAAATAGAACCTATATTTTAACAAGCCGCCTTTACAAACTTCGTATGTAAATTTTATTATTCCTCTCCTATTCTTATCTAAATTAATTTTGGGTTAGTAAAGCACGTCTGCTCTTTGAAATTTAAGTAAAGAAAACTAAATCACGCTGCCTGGTATTTGACTAAGATTAACCATCAATCGAAAGACTATCCTTGACAACACAAATATCGTATACTTAATAATTTAAATTTGAAATATGTTAAACTAAAACTTGTTTAGTTAGTAAGTGGTGTCTAGTTTAATAAATGTGCGTAGAGTATATTCAGCATACGTAGTAAATACACCGTTATTTACCATTTTGGTTGTAACTGATTAATTTATACGAATTTACTGAATACCATCTAAGGTATGAACTGTAAGTGCTGTGGCTATCTCTATTGCAGTGCATTTTAAATGCGTTGTCATGTTACCGTCTGATAATGAAATGACGAAAAGCATTGTTTAGAGAATAACAATAGTTAAAAATCGAAACAACTCGTTGTCTTTGATCAGCCCAATAGGTTATTTGCTTCATCAAGTTTTCAAATATATCGGGGGTTGATTGTGATGCGTTTTATTTTATATTACACTAGCTGACCCGGCGAACTTCATACCACCTGTTTTCGTAATTATGTTGTTTACTATTTATCAGTTTGGTTTTGGTATTATCCGTGCGGTAACGGAGTAAGAATAATTCACTACCTATTGGTGTCGTAAAAGACGACTAGGGGATATAATATGCATATAATTTATATGCAAGAGTAACTCAAAATAAAACCCTATATTAACACGTCTGACCAGCATGGTATAGTAGGTCGATTTCCCTTCAATAGTGGAGGAGGTGCGAGTCCAACAGTTGGACGTGTATGGGCAAAGACATCAAATGTTTGACAGGTAAGATCAGTTTGTATGGGAAAATAAAATCGTTTTTTTTTAGTATTTTGCTCGCTATTTTCCATATTTTCTCACCGTATAATTAATATATAATTCCCTAGATTTTCACAAATAATCCAAAACCAAAATTAGCCAAATCGGTCCAGCCGTTCTCAAGTGTTAGCGCGACTAACGAACAGCAATTCATTTTTTTTTTAATATAGATATGACTATTATATATATATTTATTAGGGTCTTTCAAAAAAAAAATGATCTCTTCTCTCGGAACCAGGCTCAAAAGTTTCGCTTAGATGCCAAAATAGGCCTCTGAAAATATGAGCCCTTAATATTAATGTTAAGGATGTCCGCATCGCACTTTCGATTTTTCATAAGAATTACATATGAAAATTTTATTTTTTATTCTGATTTTTGTAACTAATGAACCATACATTGCTCTGCAATTCCTATTACATATATTTGTAGAAAATTAAACGATCTACAAAAAAGGTCTAATTTTTCGATGAAACCACTCCTTCAAAAGTTATTCAAGGTCAAAGTTAAATACCTTCTTTAGTATTAAATTTAGTACAAAATGTTCTATTGAGTTAATAGGTATCCCCTTGGGAATACTGGGATAAAATACAGCCTATGTTACTTCCTGATATTATAGGTTTCCATTGGTGAAAGAATTTTTGAAATCGGTTCAGTAGTTTAAGCGTGAAAGCATAACAAACAAACAAACTTACTTTCTACTTAAAGGTGCTGTTACAAAAATATAATAACATTACTTAATTACACTCAAGTCAGTCATTATTTATTCATCATTTCAGCTCATAAACGTCCTGTTGTTGGACATTGGCCTCCTCCTCGATATGAGGAACATTGACTTACTATACCATATTGGTATAGAGTTTCGTTTCAAGTTTTCTTTGTCTTGCACAGATGTTGTTTGTATCTATACCAATAAATAAAATTGGAATGTCTGTTTGTAATGTCAAAATAATAGGCTTTTTTCATGCTCACACGGTTATTTGCACGACACCTATGCCTAAAATACAGATTAAAAAATTTTTGTCTGTCTGTCTGTTTGTTCCGGGTAATCTTCAAAATGGCTGGACCGATTTCAAAAATTCTTTCACCAATGGAAAGCTATAATATCATCTATACTAGGCTATATTTTATCCCAGTATTCCCACGGGAACGGGAACTAAGCGTGTAAAACGACTAAAGCCGAAGCGAAGCGAGAGCGGGTTGCTAGTATGTACTATATTTAATGCCTTGGTTGTCTTTCACGACAACCACTGGCAGTAGTGGGGGTAGCGAATTGTATTTTTACTTCGTCGCCACACGGTAAATTCAAGACAGTAATTATTATTACTTTGTATTTTTTTTTGATAAAATAAACACTACGTTTAAATTACCGCAATAAGAAAAAGGAACTGTTAGGGGTCTGATATTAGCAATGAAATATCACTGCTAAATGCTTTAGAACATTATTCCACCCACAATTACTGTAGCTATTAGCCCATACGGAAATAACGAATGTGCGTACTTAAACATTATGTCTAGACATTTCCATTAATATTTACGTTGAACATAATATTACAGTACAACATTAACTCAGATTTTATTATATTTACCTACATAATTTTATAAGGTAAGAGCTTTACTAAATTTGCACCAAAGTTTATCCAGTACACCCATATAAATATTCACAAATACCATGAATGTGTAAAACATTGAAAAAGTGACAGAATCTGCAATAAATTCCCTGCAATTTGACGCTATTAATATAGGAGAAGTTATTATAAATTGCAATTAATATTGCAACCGATATCTGTAATGATACAGCGTTCGTTCCAAGTAAGCTGTAGTGCCCATAAAAGTAAGTAAGATTGCAATCGTGTAAGCTCGGAAAATGCGGACACTATAAGCTTCATATTTTTGTTTTATAGAAAAAATTACGTAAGTTACAATTGTATAATACGTCTGGCGCCAAGAAAAGTCTCAGGGAAGTCTGTTGTATATTTGAATGAGAGATGAGTGCGGTTAAGTGTTCTCATTCTATTTATCTCGGCTAAACTACGTACTTATTACATACTCGTACATACACACGCCTACAGTATTCATTACGATTTTTTTATTTTTTATTAACTGCTATTACTCATTAAATACATAGGTATATAGACACTTTAATCGTGATCATTCAGCCTTTGACCGTTTATTACTAGATAAAATAGGGCTCCCCCACAATGGGAGGGAACTTGACTTAATATACAACGCTGGTCAGGCGTGTTGGATTACAGTTTTATTTCGAGTTTTCTTTCTCTTACAAAGATACTACCTACATTCCTTAAACGTGTTTTACGAAATCCACAGGCCAATATAAGCTGTGGTCAATTGTATTCTTACTCCGTTTCCACACAAAAATTAATCCGTAATATAATATATGGGCTCTGAATCACTGGTTTAAGTAGCAACTTCCATGCCGAGCATCGTGGGTTCCCATGACAGTCATTTGTGGGAGCCACGGTCATGTGTGGGGTCTCTAAAAATTCCTCTAACTTTTTTATCTGACCTAGAATCTAAGTATATCTATGTAGGACAATAAACACAGAATAGTTAATCAATATACACCATTGCTAACTCACACGTGCTTGTATGCACATATTAATGCATTATACGTACGAATATTTTATAGTGATAGACTACACTGTCGACAGGCTTCTGTCTACAACCGCGGGCCGGTCCGTTCGGGATTTTTTTTTTTCACTTCCTTTACGGTAGATAGCGGTCTAGCAGATTCATGAAATGCAGCACCACTTACCATCAGGTGTGCTGTTTACTCGTTTGTCACCCACAGCAATAAAAAAAATATCAGAACGTCTGACCAGTGCGGTATAGTTTCGCTCCTTTTATCGAGGAGGCCCGAGCCCAATAGAGGGACTTACGTGGGCTGAGATGAAGTGTTATATTAGAGACAGAGGGAATCAATAGGTTAGAGATTAAAATCTGCTGGGTGGTCTCCTTCATTCGACTAGAAAATTTCTCGGCGCGGCACAAACTTATTTATTTTGATTGGAATTTTAGATATAAAATTACCTATAAATTCCTATTTAATCTAGGATTCTAATTTTAGTATATTAATTACTTAAGTATGTTCTTTAGCATATTCTTAGATTCGCGGATGAGTTAAATAAGTAGACATATCTTCTTAATTTTTCCTTGAAAACCTGTGCAAATATTTTTTAATTCATTGTAACAGTGTTCTCCTCTGCGAATTGCCAATTTAAGAATTTAATATGTCTTTACTGTTTTATTTCATGTGAGAGTCATTAAAACCGTCTTAGTATTGCAGTACCAGGGAAATTAATAACGCTAATTACGATCATTATGCCACCTAGAAAGCGTGGCGATTTTAACATTATATTCTTTTGCGTAGGCCTATGTCGAGTAGTGGACATCAATGAGCTGATGGAAGGATGGATAAAATTGAAGTACAATAGAATAATTTTTTTCTTACACCGGCAATAAATTTGTATCAAAATGTGGGCCAATATTCAATAACTAATTTTCTGTATCGGGTAGATAATTATAAATTTTCTGTAATAACGATGACTTGCTGGACGTGAGACATCTTAGTCCGCCCGTGAACATGAACGTTGCAAAGTGTTCGAAAGGTCGGGCAATCAAAACTTAAATACAAACACGATAAAATCCGTTTTATTTACAATAGTTAAAGTTAACAACAGTAGACAATAAGGCGACACTTCAAATGTTAATTTTTTTTCAAAACATACACATGCTGGGCATTTGAAAAGTATTAAACTTATTACAATCACGTAGGCCTTGATAAACTTATATTAGTATTTTAATGATATTTTAATGCAACCTTGCCCTGCATACCTAAGACGGAGGAATCAGCACCTGGATACCGCAGCTTAACGAACTTTTTTACGTAATATTATTACTATATACTAGCAATCTGCCCTCACTTCACTTCGGTTTTAGTCGTTTTACGCGCGTAGTTCCCGTGCCCGTGGGAATACCGGGATAAAATATAGCCTAGTTTACGCGCTGATATTATAGCTTTCCATTGGTGAAAGAATTTTTGAAATCTGTCCAGCCGTTTTGAAGATTACCCGGAACAAACAAACAGACAGACAGACAAAATTTTTTTAATCTGTATTTTAGGTATAGGTGTCGTGCAAATAACCGTGTGAGCATGAAAAAAGCCTATTATTTTGATATTACAAACAGACACTCCAATTTTATTTATTGGTATAGATGTACGTGTTTACATTTATTTTTAATAAATTAATTACCAGGCACCTTTTTCCGGAAATTGTAGGACTTTATGTGAATAATTACTTTAACAGATACATTAAAGAGTAATATATGTACATAATGGTTAAATAAGAGATTTATGTAAGTATATGAAATGAAACTAATGTCATATGTCTTCCGTTATACTTAGATTTTGAAAAAATCGGTAGCTAAAGCTAGTCAGCTTATAGCCATAAGCACAGACAATGCGAAGCCAAAAAATTACTAGAGATTGTGTAATATTTTCATCATCATCAGCTTCATCGCAGCCCACACACGTTTCACTGTCGGGCTCGGGCCTCTTCCATAATGGGAGGGAATTTGACCTACTATAACATGCTGATCAGACATGTTGGTATAGAGATTCATTTTGAATTTTCCTTCCCTTGCACAGATGTTATGTGCATATATCCCACAGTCATCCTTTTACGACATCCATGGGGAAGATATGGAGTGGTAAATTATATTCTTACTCCATCACCACACAGATAATGTTAATTATATCTTATTAATGTATTTCATATCACGGAAATCCATAACAAACCCTTTTAAAATCGCTTATATAACTGCATAGAATGCGCTTATGAATGCGCTTTTTGTTTAATCGTAACTGTCAACTGATTTCAATAATATAACAGTTGTTTATAACAAATATTATTTAATAAGCGTATCACCTAATATACTTACATGTTCATATAAAATAATCTATTATTCATTACAATATCGATTGTTACGCGTCACGTTGCGCAATACGTCGCGTGAGACTATTCCCAATGAGTCAAACGTGACTTTTACGCTAAATGTAAGGTGAAGGAGGCTCTTAACTCCCTAATGTATTACAAATACGATAATAGATATTTATACGTAAAGGTTAAGAACAATGACCTTGCTGTGATTATAAGTCGGAAAAATCTGCCTCCACAGATGGCGTAGTGGTTAAGATACCGACCTACCGTGCCAGTGTCGCGGGCTCTGGTAACGGTTCCTTGACATCCCTAGCCGAGTCGATGGATCCACTCGGTCTTGTCCACTGTTCGATATTGACGTTCCTGGGGAGGGAAATTAATGTCATAATCGCTTACGCTCTATAGGCGAATTGGCGATCACTGTTGATGTAATGAGTTTTACAAGAAGGCAGTTCCCAATCTTTGCTGTTTCCCAATCTCCTCATGCCTTTCTTAGGCGATTTTTATGATTCTCATGCTAAATACTCCATGTTTAACATTACAATTTAAACATTAACAAAATAATATTACAGTTTTGATTACTTTTATTATTTAACATGTATCATTTATGGCAATCTTAAATTTATATAAAATCATTTTCTTCTTGTACTGGCATTAAATTTGGACCAAAGTTCGATTTAAGATTTAATAACTAAGATCTGTAGCGGTAGATATAAATCTCTGTAATAACGAGGACTTGTGAGACAACTTAGTCCGCCCGTGACCATAAACACTGCAAAGTGTTCGAAACTTTGGACAATCATAAATCAAATACAAAGGCGATAAAATCCGTAAAATAGTTTTATTTACAATGTGTAATGATCGCGTAAACAGCAGAAAATATTACGATAAACTCCATAAAACAATTTTATTTTATATGAAAATACGGCAATAAATTTATAGCACTTTGTACTCTTAAAGTCAGTAGACGATTGAAATTTACTCAAGAAGCACTGTTTTGTTTTTCTATTTACCTTAAATGATGGATGAATGCATGATGCAAGGATTGTAATAGCACAAGTCCAAGTGAACTAATAACGTGATTTTTTATATACATATTAATTACTTGTACAGATAATGTAATGAATTATAATTCAATACTTTTCGAAAGTGATTGTAATATTTGGTCAACAATTAACTTCGTTAGTAAGAAGTCGCATAGACTGTGTAGTAACAATTATTGCTGCTGCAAACAGTTTAAGGTTATCCTTACTAATATTATAAATGCGAAAGTAAGGATGTTTGTTTGTTATGCTTTCACGCTCTGGTAACGGTTCCTTGACATCCGTAGCCGAGTCGGTGGATCCACTCGTTCCTGTCCACTGTTCGATATTGACGTTCCTGGGGAGGGGAATTAATGTCATAATCGCTTACGCTCTATAGGCGAATTAGGGATCACTGTTGATGTAATGAGTTTTACAAGAAGATCCTCCTCATGCCGTTAAGCGATATTTATGATTCTCATGCAAATTACTTGAATTACATTGCAATTTAAACATTAATAAAATAATATTAAATTTTTGATTACTTTTAGTACTTAACATCTATCATTTATGGCAATCTAAAACAATGTGTAATTTTAGTTACAAATAGTTTATTAAAAATCAGCTAAGTGTGAGTCTGAGTCGCGCACGAAGGGTTCCGTACCATTATAAAAAAAAAACCGTAAATACTGTCTATAAAATAAAAAACAAAAAAACGCGTTTCATACAATGAAAGCCCCCCTTAAATATTTATTTTATTTTGTTTTTAGTATTTGTTGTTACAGCGGCAACAGAAATACACAATTTGTAAAAATTTCATCTGTTTAGCTACCGCGATTCTTGTGATACAGCCTGGTGACAGACAGACGGACGAACAGACAGCGAAGTCTCAGTAATAGGGTCCTGTTTTTACCCTTTGGGTACGACCGGCACCCTAAAAAATAAGTCAAGGCCAAAATAGTGTATTTATCTTATTTATCAAAAGTAGTAGGTATACCCAGTTTAACAACCAGATAAGTCCAATAACGGTACGTCTGGATTTATTACAGTCCCATTACCGATATAATTGTCTTTGATATCGTCCACTCGAAATGGATCGTGGGCGCGGATACTCTTGTAATACTCCACGATGTCAAATACTTGGAGATCATTATTAGCTAGTATTGTAAAGTAAAATGGATAGAAAACGTTTATTAACGGTAAAAGTTATTTACTCTTCGTAGTGGACTGGCACGGGCACGCAAATGATGGCAAAAAAATCATATTAAGAAACTTGCACCTAATGAAAGAGTGAACATTCACGTATTTTCATAAATTAAAAATTCTTTGCAGATTTGTATGTAAGGTAATCTTCACAAACAAAAAAAAACAATTAAAATTAATTAATTATTCAGCAAATTTTTTTATATTAATATCTACTTTAATTCGTCTTCTGCACCAAAAAACTATTCCCACTAAATATTTCATATTATTTATTATCATCATTATAGCTCATAAACTTTCCACTGCTAGGCTCGACCCTCTTCCGCAATGAGAGTGAAATTGACCTACCATATCACGCTGGTCAAATATGCTGGTGTATATATTTCGTTGTCATATATATTATCATTTTTACACATATATAGACTTCTATAACCTATACATAATAGTGAAATAAATCAATGAAAATGATACCGATAATTACAGTAGGTACCTAGATAAAAATATCTTTCCTTATCAAAAGTCAGTTAGTAAAAGCAACATTAAACTCAAAAAAATCTTAAAACTATTGTAGGAATGCATTTTTTTTAAATACTTAATCAATAATATTAATATCAATCGTTGCCAATCCATTGACATTATCACCTATTAACATCCTTACAAATATTATAAATGTAAAAGTAAGTTTGTTTGTTACACTTTCACGCTTAAACCGCTGAACCGATTTCAAAAATTCTTGCACCAATGGGTGGCTATAATATCAGGGAGTAACATAATCTATATTTTATCCCAATATTCCCACAGTAACGGGCACTACGGGGGTAAGGCTACTGAAACCGAAGCGAAGCGAGGGCAGGTTGCTAGTCGATTATAATATAACTATATTTTAATGGAGCTTTTTGTATAAAAGTTATGATATTTAAAAGAATCATGTTAATACACATTTAATTATAGTTATAAATATCAAAGTTGGTGGAAAGAAGAAAGACTGATGTTTCATCATCATCATCTAAGCTCATATACGTCCCACTGTTTGGCTCGGGCCTCCTCCATTGTTGAAGAGAATTTGACCGACTATACCACGCTGGTCAGACGTAATGGCATAGGATTTCACTTCCTGTTTTCCTTCTCTTGCTCGATGTTATCTACATATTATATTCCTTAGTTGTCTTTTGCGACACCCACGGGCAAGGGAGAGATGCATTATATTCTTAATGCATCGTCACACAAAGACGTCAGAAAGGCTGATTTAGAATGAAATTTGGGGCTGACTAAAATAGTATATAGCATACTTCGTAAAGTATGTACTATTATCGTGGGATAGTGTCGATTGTCAAAATCAAATATTAAAAAATACCGCGATTGAGACCGCGTGTATAAATAAGCTAGTAAGTTATCACCACTTACCTAAAGAAACAAAAACAACTTACATTACATTCCTTAAAACAATTATTTTAGCAGCTAAACTTTAAAGATTCAAAAGAATGCATACATGGATAAACAGAGACAGTAGTAACCAGACCATTTTTAATTAGTTTTATAAGAAAACAAAACATTTAAAATATTCATTTCGTATTCAGCGAAGGGATCGATTTGCATATTTCACAACGAGGGTCCAAGTTTATTGGCGGTCGTGTGTGGTCCTCGGTCGCTATGGTAACGAAGCTATCGCGGTCACAACGGATCGCCTTACCGCCTTAACTGATGGACACAGCTAATTGTTAGGAGTTGGAAGCCGGCGACGCCGCCGATCGTCGCCCACAGACACCATGTACTTTTAAATGTCACTACATGACCGTTAGTTTCATTTCTTATCTGATACTCCACCAATTAAAAGCCAACTTAGTCGTACTTGGAATCTCGTAAGCAACAATTATAGTAATTTATTCTAAATCTCACCGTAAAGATGGCGCGTATTTTAATCTGCTCTGGACATTTGGACACGGTATCGCGATTAGCTTCATAGTTTTTATCGTGTACGTTTTAACTGATAGTACCGCTTGTCACGTAAATTACTTTGATAATTACTTTCACAATTTTATAACGATTAAGTATTTCTTTGATCCGTAAATTCGTTTGCATGCATTTAAAAACAAAATTTAAGCTGCGATACCTATCGAGATGTTTAATTTATTAAAATATTTAAATGACGAAATAAACGATGAAACTTTACACTAAACAAAAAATAGAAATGATGAGGCTATATGAATGTTAAGACGGTAAAGGAAAAACTCTTCCGAGAAATTGAAAAATAAATTAAAAGAAGAACTCCTTCAATATCGCTTTGCCCTCACTGAAGAATTAATGCAAGCGTATAAAAATAGTTTTATTTTTTATATTATTAGAATTCTTGGCTGGTCTAGTAATACAGGAACGCTACTAGACACACGGCTTTGGTTTCACATCATGGGATGGAAGTTATTGGTGTTTTCTATACGACAACTTCCTATTCATCCATCAATCTTCACTATTATATCATAATCGCTTTTGTTTCTTAATAAAGAGCAACTGGCTACTGCTCTGATACTCCTTTAGGCATTTTTACGATATCACCATTGCTACTGGTGGTCAGCCCAAATGGTGATGGGGAGGGTGGTACGGGTGAGGCAAAAAAGCAGTTTTACGCCTCCTACGAGCAAGCAAATAGTGACGACACATATGCTCTTAACATATTTCCCCACGAGATGAAGTGCCAGTACTAATATCAAATACGCAGTCTGTAACTATGACTTATACATAATGATTTCTGATATTCACGTGATTATTTCATATACAAAATACAATTATTTTTACGGATTATATACGAGTAGTGTAGCGCCCGACGTTTCTAACAATTTTTAGCGTTTATGGTCATGGTCATTATTTTCCGTGTGGTGACGGAGTAAGAATATAATTCACCACTCTCTATCTTGCCCATGGATGTCGTACAAGACGACTAAGGGATATAATATGCACATAAAATCTGTGCAAGAGAAGGAAAACTCGAAATGAAACCCTATTCCAACATGTCTGACCAGCATGGTATAATAGGTCAAATTCCCTCCCATTGTGGAGGAGGCCCGAGCCCAACAATGGGACGTATGTGGGCTGCAATGATGATGATGGTCATGGTTGAACCCAGAGAAATATCTTATTAATATTTCTGTGGATGGACAAAATTATCTAGTGACCATAAATTAAATACAATCACGGTAAAATCCATAAAAACTATTTTATATTATTATATAATGTACATCTTGTACATTTAAATCAGCCGACGATTGAAATTTACTTAACAAGCATTGTTTTTTTTTTTCTATTTATCGTAAATGATGGATGAATGCATGATGCAAGGATTGCAAAGCACAAGTCTAAGTGAATTAATGACGCCATTTTTATATATTAATCGTTTGTGCAGATAATGTAGTCGATGAATTATAATTCAATACTTTTAGAAAGTGATTGTAGTATTTGGTCAACAATTAACTTCGTTAATAAGAAGCTGCATAGACTGTGTAGTAACAATTATCGCTGCTGCAAACAGTTTAAGGTTATACTGAATAATTACCAGTCACAACTTGCAGCATAGTATCATTTTGATTACTACATAATATATTTTATACTATAGCTGTCAAAGTGAATACAATTTAACGATAGAATTGAATGTTGCCAACATTCAGGCATTGTATTTTATCACTAGTTTTATATCTTTGAAGTCAATATGTGTACCACTTTTCAAAGGTAAACATTATAAGTTTGTTGCTTCATTTTATTATAAGAGCACAAAAGTCAGTTTTATTTATGTCTAGACGTATTCAATTGCTATAAAACTATGGAAGTGAGGTAATAAAACGCACGTCTATGTGTCATCATTCAACATCTTCCTTTCCATATTGCGAATATGTCACCGTAAGCAAAATACTGTAATTTTTTTTTTACTTATTTTTGTTTTTTTTAACTAATTTTATTTTATTTTAGGCTATTTTAATTATAAGGTCAAAAACTGTATGATCTTTTGACTGTTTTAGTTCTTTTTATTTAGGTTACTATTTTTGTATTCTCTTCCACATTGCTAAGTTTATACGGCAAACTTAGCCTAATTCAAGCAAATAGATTTATTCTGGAATTTAACTGCAACATAATCTCTTGTACAATAATGTTATTCTTCCATTAGACTCGATTTTCAAACATTTGAGAGTACTGAATCTCTATACCATTAAGACGCAAGTCTCCTATCTTTACCTCAACTATCTTAAAATGTAAGAATAAAACAACACTAGAAACAAAACTAGAAATTCACTGTAATGCCAAATTTTATGGCTAACATAGTTTAGTAAACTAATTTATTTTCTATTACGAATGAAGTTTATGATCAGCAGTGTTCTATTGACTAAAAGTAGGCGTAGTTATATAAGCGCGCATAAGTAGTACTATTTTGAGTATGTGCACTAACCGTTAGTCTGTGTACCCGCTGTAGTAAGCGAGCTCTCACTCTTTCAAACACGCACACATGCATTAACATATAGATACTACTAAAAGCCACGCGCATTCGTGAATTACAAGAACTTATACGCTATTAACAAAATCACGGTAGTTTTCAAACAGGTTAGTCGGTTCTAACATTAAAATTGAGGTCATAGTTACTAATTAAAACTTTTGTTACACACGCAAAAACGCTTTGTGTAGAAAATATTGGCCGTGTGGCGACACGGGTCGCGTTTCTAGTTTTATATCATGTAATTTACAGCGTTATTAATGTTCTGTAATATTTTACGTGCTACGTTGTACTGAAAATTACTTAGCTTAAAATATAATCTAGAGACGTTCTAATTTTAAAAGTGGGTTAATTTTGTTTTACAAGTCTAATATCAACTTATTTCTTTTTAGCTGGCGTTAAAGCTTATGACATTATTAACAGATAGGTATTAATATTTCGTAAAAAGAATATTTATTATATATAATATGTAGATTAATACTTTAGTAGTCTAGATAGCAATTTTCTATGCTGAGCGATGTAGATTCAATCCTCAGACAGGTTACTTAATGTATTTTTTTTTGTGGTAGACTATAGATCAGGGATTTACAAAGTGTGTTCCGCGGAACCTAGAATTGCCGAAAAATAATCATCAAGGTACCGCCAAAATTAAATAGCTTTAATTTTAAGTAGTTTGGCTGTGAAATTACACCACGGTTACAATTATTATTTTGAAATAGCGCAAAATTAGTGATGAGAACTTATTACGAATATGTAATTATGTAAATATCAAGAATCCAGCTCTGACTATGTCAGAGCAGTACATGTAACCAGTGACAACGCGCAACGTTGCACGGCGCACTTGGACCCTCACAGTCATACAGTTTCGATGGGGTTATTTCATTTGATATGGGGTTCCATAAAATAAAAGGTATTTGTTTGGTGTTCCATTATCTTTAAAGTTTAGGAACTCCTGGTCTAGACACACCCTGACCAATCTGCCTGGAGCGACGGCTTAGCGGCGTGCGGCCCTATAACCTGCATTTCTTCCCATCGCCACTGAGCTAACCACTGATACCAATTCTTTGATATCCGTGGCCTGACGGATTTCTCTTTCGGGTACGGTCTCCTTGGATACAATGACAATACTATTCAGTAACCAAGGCGACGCCCTCTCGCGGGCGACCTCTTTGGGGGTGTCGGACTTATCACTGGTCTGTCCACCCGCAACCCGCCGTGCTAAACGTCATGAGTTCCATCCAAACGCAGGATCATACTTTCTGAGTCTTTTTATAAAGTCTCCATAATACAAATATTATTTCCTTAGTACAAAATGTATAGAGACAAGAAATCTCTTCAATACTGTACTCATATGAAATCGAGATAGACAAACTAGTTTTATTATAAATATGTTTGTGAAGGTCGTCGTTATTGACTACTCAACAGTAAATACTACTAATAATAATAACAAGTTCCAATGTATGTTATATAAATACTGGCTGCTTCATTGTTTGTCCTTCAGTTTCAAATAAATATAAATCTTTATTGCTAAACCTTAGAGCCATATTGCTCACTTAATTTGTAATACATTCTGTCAATCAAAGATCAACTATATTATATGCCAATAGTTTTTTAGTTGTAAGTAAATTATCTTATTTTTTATATTTCAGTTTATTTAAGATTTACTTATTAATGGATAAGATTATACAATCTTTATATATATGTGTGTATTTATATATTTAAAATAAAACTATTTTATCGCGTTTGTATGGTGAATGCTATGAACTATTGCGGGCTATGCTAAAGTGTTCGAATGATCGGGCAATCAAAAGTCAAATGCAAAGAAAAATCAAAGTCTGAGTACTACAACTCTCAGCGTACGCAACGAAAGCTCTTAAAAAAAATTAGTTGCCTCATTTTTGCGAAATTGCCGTATGGTGACCACTCTATGTCTTGCCCATGGGTGTTGTGAAAGTCGACTAAGGGATATAATCTGCACCTGTCCTATTCTCTATCCTACTATTATCCAATTATTTAGGGTAGACTCAATATGTAATTCTTTCATAGTGTTCTCGTATATTGCAAAAGTGTTGGCAATATTTTTATGACCGACGCTTGCCTAACGTCAACCCTCCTAGGGAGTTTAATTGTTAACTTGACGGCGTTAGGTGCAGCTGGATCAGGTTGATATAAAAAGTCTTACGTCTTTTACGACACCTGCTTGATTGTGTACAACATGAAACACTCATCAGAAAACTTTACCACTATGGGATCAGAAATAACGCTCTTGAACTTATAACTTCCTATTTAAGCAACAGAATCCAGAGGGTTGATGTTAATGCTGCACAATCGTCTGGTTCTTTCATAAAAATGGGCGTTCCACAGGGATCCATTCTGGGGCCATTTCTGTTTCTTGTACATATTAATGACCTACCCTACCATATAGGAGACAATCAAAACATTGTGTTGTTCGCAGATGACACTTCTTTGTTACTTAAAATTAAAAGACAAATGCTCAATTATGACGATGTGAACAATGCACGTCGTATCGTTGTTCATTGGTTTAACACTAATAATTTGGTTCTCAATGAGAAGAAAACTAAATGTATCAAATTTACTACTCCCAATGTGAGGCAAGTGGAAACCAATGTCCAAATGAATGGTGTGGCTCTGGACCTTGTGGAATCGACCGTTTTTTTAGGTATCACCATAGATGCTAAACTTCAATGGGGACCTCATATTGAAAAGTTGTCGAGTAGGCTTAGCTCAGCGGCTTATGCAGTAAAAAAAAATAAGAATGTTAACCGATATTGAAACAGCTAGAATGGTTTATTTCGCTTATTTCCATAGTCTGATGTCTTACGGCATATTACTGTGGGGATGCTCCGCGGACTTGAATAGAATCTTTGTTCTTCAAAAAAGGGCTGTCCGTGCAATTTATAATCTGGGCCCAAGAGTCTCACTTTGAGAGAAATTCAAAGAAATAAATATTCTAACTATCTAACGTTATATCACAATATATATACGAAAATATATTATTTGTCAAAAAAAATATCGCTAACTTCAAAAGATATTGTGACATTCATGAAATGAATACTCGGAATAAGGACAAACTAGTTGTACATACTACTCGTCTCCAAAAAATTAGCAAATCATTCATGGGGCAATGTATACGTTTCTACAATAGATTACCTAAAGATATCCGAGACCTGCCAACAAAAAAGTTTAAAAAAGCTATCATGAATAGACTTTGTAAGAAAGCTTATTATAAAATCTCGGATTATGTAGATGATAATACTGATTGGTTGTGAGCAGCTCCTCATTATGCAATTTCCTTGTTATTTTAAATAAACTCTTTTTTAATAACTCTAATATTGTAAAGCGTAGCGTGTTTTGCCTAACGAAATTTTGCATTTTCGTCGTTTGTAACATGTTTGTAACATATGGTCTTGGTCATGCTCACTGAAGGATCTACTTGCGGTAGCTGCGTGGAGCGGGTCTCTCCCTTCCCTCCATAGTGGTTGAGGGGAGTGATGGCTGCTCTAGTAGTTAACTCGTGATCGGGTGCTGCTTGTGGGATCTGGTCCAGCCATAATCATTTGAATTATATTAAGTACCTTGCAGTTCGAAGGGCATCACACTGGAGCTAGGTCTTACAAAACATGTATACAAATTTATATCTAGTTAGAAGAAAAAAAAAATTAATAATAGACAAGCCCGCTGAGTTTCTTGCCGGATCTTCTCAGTAGCGGTCGCGTTCCGATCCGGTGGTAGTTTATTTTTATTGGATAGTTTAATTTTATTTTGTAAAATTGACAATATGTAAGTGCCCTCTCGGGGTCTATGCATAATAAATGATTTGAATTTGAATTTGAATTTGCGAGGAATGTATGAGTTGGTAATATTCGTCACCGCTACCACAGCACATCTAAACATCTAAGTAATTAGCGTAAACAAGGTGATGGGCACAACTATGTAGTTAACAATATGATCAAAATTTTTAACAAAGTGAAGGATAACGTTTCAGAGAATCCTACAAAAATAATTTTATAAAATGTTTTCAGCTCCTAACTTTATTTACTAAAGTTTTTGATTTTGTAAATACCTAACAATAATATTTTAATTGACATGTAGAAAAACAAATCAAGTTATGACAAATCGACTAGTGCTGCTAACATTTATATTCAACACTTAATGACTATATATTGCAAAACATTAATAATTAATTTTATTGTTAACAAGCAGCTAAGCAGTTAAGTTTTTTTATTTACCGTTAGGGCTGTTACAACGTTGTAGAATAATTGAACATTCATTATAGCCGTAAAGTTGATTGAAATTACACATTTACATATAGTTAAATATAATTAAAGAAATTTAAATATTCATGGTTATAAAACCACATAGGGTATAAAAATTCTAAAGAAATAGGAAAGAAAATTTTATTACATTTTTAGTTAATTTATAGACTTTCATAAACGAAAAGATAGATAATAATGTATCAAAATTATTTTTATTTAGCGTTATATATAACTCTAAGTACAGATGGCGCAGTGTACGACAAAATGGGGTCCAGTCTGGTTGCATTTTGCTCAACCATTTGGGATGATAGAAAAGTACAGTGCATCATTCCACGGGTTAATCCCTCGAGTCAGACTTATTCCTGCTCCGACTACACTAATAAAGATACTAAAAAAAATTACGGAATTTATTTTTATTTTATGAAAATGCAAAATTATTAAAATAGATGATGAATCTGGAAAAAATAATACTATCTGCGCTTGCCAAGAAGTTTGTAAAGCGTGGTGATGGTATTATCCCCTTTGTAGGGAGGCCTATATCCAATAGGGGACGTGGTGACCATTTGAAAAGTATACACAACAGTATTTTTGTATATTAGGTACATTCATTTTCTGACTTCGATACAAATTTATTATATGCTATATATATTCATCGCAGCTCATATACGTCCCTCTGCTGGGCTCATGCCTTCTCAATACTGAGAAAGAAATTGATTTACTATACCATATTCATCAGACAGGTTGATATAGGTTTTTATTTTGAGTTTGTCTTCTCTTCTCTTCTCATCTGTATATTATAATGCCTTAGTCATTATATTACAACGGCCACGGTAAATAAAGGGGGTGGTAAATTGTATTACCCTTTCACCACACGGAATATGCATATATTACACAACCCTATTTACATTCACTTAAATTCACATATCGTTGACAAGACATATAACACGACCGCTCATTAGTTAGCAATAGCTAATGGATTATGGCTGTCTCCCTACTACCGTAGTAGGTACGTTTATGAGTCAGGCCGTTGCGTGGGTGATATTAATTTCTTGTTGCAGCAATCGCAGTTGCGGTTATATAGTGAATAACTAATAAATAATTGCTCATTTACAGGAATGGCAAATATGAACGTTGTTGGTTTGTTTTGGTTCTATTGATATTAGGAAGTGAATTGTTAGAGTTGTTAAATTAGTTTTAATATGCCCGTGAATAAATTTTATACAAATATAGCTAAGGTTAGCAGTAATAGTAGCTTTCTATTTATCGGTGGAGTAAGAATACTGTATTATAATTATATTCATTTAGCGTTATAACTCTAGGTACAGACGGTGCAGTACACGACAAAATGGAGTCCGGTCTTTTATATTTATTTCTATATTCATTACTAGTCGTAAAAAATTGTGGATATATCGTTTGGTTTCCGTTTGGTGACGGAGTAAGATTACAATTCACCACTCTCTCTCCTGCCCATTGATGTTGTAAAAGGGACTAGGGGATTAAATATGCATATAACATCGATGCATTAGAAGAAAACTTGAAACAAAACCCTATACTAGCGTGATATTAGGTAAATTTTCCTCCTATTTTGGAGAAGAATCGAGCTCAAAAGTGGGAAGTATATAAGCTGAAATGATGATGAATAAATACATCGCAGTTGTTTCGGATGGATAGAAGAAAAGAAAGTAACTTTATTCGCCTTAGCTTACATGATAGAGAAGCTATACTTAAATTTAAAAAAAAAACCTATAATAATTCAATTGTTTAGTATAATAATTGTATAAGACAATTTCGTTTTCAATACGGAAGCAATCTGCCCAAGGATGCATATGGCGTAAATAAAAAAAATAAATTGTGTTCCTAGTGAACACAATTTTTTTGTTTTTAGACTAGAATACTCCTTAAATCATAGGCATTTTAATCCGTTCTTAAGTTTAGTGCATACAAATATGATCCTTATCTTTAGAATAATAATATAGATTGAAGGTTAAAAAGCGGATTAAGTATGAAGAGTTGTCTTGTTCTACTGGATTGTTCACGCATTCTCATTGTACATAAGGCCGCAACCTTAGTCTCGCTCCAGTTATAATGGAAAGATAAAGAGTATCATCAATGTTGAATTTGTGTTAAAAATAAAATAATAGAAATTCTTCCACAATTAAATTAATATTAGAACCAACTCAAATATTTTTTGATTAACTTAGTACAAATTAATTTAATTACAAATTAATTTTATTACTTACAAATTAATACAATTACGCATTTTGCAAAATTTTGTATGCAACATTGCATACAAAATTTTGCAAAATGCGTCTTAATTTTTATTTTGATTTATCCCACCACTCAATTCAATCACTGTAACTCCTATATGCTAGGATACACAATGGTCTCCATAAAATACACTTACTGAAAGTACCGAAAAACGATTTTAATTGTCTGATGACCTGAAAAAAAATTAATTAAAAAAGAAAAACAGGAGAAATTGGAAAGATTCCAGTTACCTGCGTACATGCGCCTTAATTTACTGAAGTTCGAACTGGCAGAATCTATTTAGTCAATTTCCAAGTCTAAGTATTAAACATGACACTCTACTAGATTAAATTACCGATATTTAATCTAAAAAATGTTAGGCAATCTATAAAAACTTCCTATGAGTGGATATAGCATTATAAACGCTACACTAAATAGATCGGTGAATGGTCGCAGATGGTATTGTAAGTCAGCCAAAATAAAGTTGCTACCGACCCTCCTGGTGTTAGCTGATTTTTACCAACTCCATGAAAAAGTAAAGAGTAATGACACATCGTATTCTTAATCTCTTGATTCTTATATAGGGACTATTACACGGATCTAATATTTGTTTTAGCTTAAAACATCATAATATCTGGTTGACCGAGCTTCGCTCGGAATATTTTTGTCGAATTTATTTAGATATATATTAATAAAAAATAAAAAATAAATAATGAAAATTATATAAAAAATTACAAAAAGAGAATAATAATAACACCGATATTCGAATCGACGCTGTTTGAATGCCACATAACCCAAAATTAAAACCGGCCGTCTCCCCAACTGAGCTATATATATATATAAATATATATATATATATATATATATATATATATATATTCAGGATCTCGGAAACGGCTCCAACGATTTTGTTGAAACTTGTCATACTAGAGGATTCGGGTCCAAAAAATCGATCTAGCTAGGTTTTATTTATAGAAAATGTTCTTTTGTCGGTGTTTTTAGCATAACAATAAATGACATTAAATTTTAAAAGAATATGAATTGAAATTTCGTTGTAAATGTCAAGAGATACGGCAGCTCAGTTGGAAGACGGCTGGTTTTAATTTTGAGTTTTGTAGCATCCAAACAGCGTCGGTTCGAATCTCGTTGTTATTATTATTCTCTTTTTGTAATTTTTTTATATAATTTTTATTTTTTATTAATATATATCTAAATAAATTCTACAAAAATATTCCGAGCGAAGCTCGGTCAACCTGATATTTATGTATATAGGAGAGGCGGGTTTTGCGAGCGATAAATTGACTCATCACGATATCTCTGGAACCATAAGGCGTACGGACTTGAAATTTGGCAGGAATATTCCTTTCGCTGAGTGTAGGTCAGCTAAGAACGGATTTTACGAAATTCTACCTGCAAGGGGTGTTGCGGGGGCTTTAACAATAATATACATTTTAAGGAACAAGGTGAGCCGAACCTACTAAAGCCAGAGAAATTAAATTTGGACCGTAGTTTCATTTTGAGACGTAGGCACCCACATAGAAAAGATTTTTTGAAATTCCACCCCTAAGGGGGTGAAATGCAATGGTAAAGTCTGTATGGAATGAAAAAAAAATCTTTAGCTACTGTCTTCAAATTAAGCACAAATACAAAGAATATTTGTACTCTTCATTAATCATTTGTTTCATCATTAAAACCCTTATACCTACATCCCACTGTTAGGCTCCTCCATAATGAGAGCGAAAATGTCTAACTATACCACGCTGGTCAGACGTGATGCCATAAGTTTTAGTTTCGAACTTTTCTTATCTTGCATAGATGTAATTAGTATGCATATTATAAACCCTTAGTCGTTGCCTACGACAGCCACGGGTAGGAGAAGGGGTGATGAATTGTATTCTTATTCCGTCATCACACAGTAAATCTCTTCAGTAAAAATGAATAAAGAGCATTTATCAATTTTTACCTTCTAAGGAAACTAGGCGGGTAAGGTGACTGAAACCGAAGCGAAGCGAGGGCGGGCTGCTAGTATTATATATAGGTATATAGAGATATATATATATATATATATATATATATATATATATACACGAATAGCTCGTTTAAGGATATAAGATTAATGTCATTATATTGTTTTACTAAAAACACGCACAAAACAACATTTTCTATAAATAAAACCTAGCTAGATCGATTTTTTGGATCCGAAACCTCTAGTATGGCAAGTTTCAACAAAATCGTTGGAGCTGTTTCCGAGATCATGAATATAGATACAGGTATATCTGGGGGTACGGCAGTGGCCCCGCCAAGTCGAGCAAAAAAAAAGTCGGGCCAAACGCAAAACTGCCGCAACATACTTTTCTCGAAGCCATTCAGGCCATTTTCAACCCCCTATAACTTCGTTGTTAATAAAACTAGAAACCTGAATTTTTAGTAACCTAGCAGGCCTTGTATACACATTGTGTATTTCAAATTTCATTCAATTTGAACCAATAGTTTAAGAATTATAACTAGTCAAAAGTTCGTAATTTTGTCACTCACTGACTGACCGATCATCAATATTAAAGTGGCACTTCTAGCAGACATAGAAGCTTCAAATTTAGAATGCAATTAGTGTTTAGTGTATAAATGAAGGAAAAATTATGAAACATTATAATTTTCATCCAGTTTCCGAGATACACCAACTGCATAAATAATTTTGTAAACTGATATCAATATATAGGATTACAAAGTTACATTTCCAGTTAAACAAATGTGACTTTGTAAAAATAAGAATACATTTGTCATCATCATTGCTTCTCTATGGGAATCGTAACAACCGGCTAAAGACTGCGCAGATGACGTAGTGGTTAAGATACCAACGTACCGTGTTAGTGTCGCGGGTTCAAATCCCATGCAAGACACCTTGTACGATCCACAAATTGTTGTTCTGAGTCTGAATGTAATTTGTCTCGGTTAATTAGATCTTCTTTCCGTATGGTGACGAAGTAAAAATACAATTCACCACTCTCTATCTTGCCCGTGGATATCGTATAAGACGACTATGGTATATAATGTGCACATACCATCTGTGCAAGAGAAGGAAAACTCGAAATGAAACCCTATATTAACATGTCTGATCAGCATGTTATAGTGGGTTAAATTCCCTCCCATTGTGGAGGAGGCCAGAGCTCAACAGTGGGACATATGAGGGCTGCGATGATGATGCGATGTTGAATTATATGTTTGTCCCACACAATATAAGGGTTATTATTCCCTTAGTGCAAGGCGTTGTGATTTAAAAAAAAGGTTCAACAGGAAGGAGAGTGGGCAGCAGCTCTCGCCGGGGAAATGTATGATATCTCACTGCGAAATCAACCCGCCTACTAAACGTGGCAACTACGTCATTATTCTTCATAAGGCGAAGAAAAATGAAGCTCTAGTGATGGCAACTCTGTTACCCTTGAGCGTCGTTGGACACAGGTGCCACAGTACCGTACTTTATGGTGAAGCATGAGGGGGATCTATGTTCTACAGTGGACGGCGATAGGCTGAATGATGATTGGCATAATAGGTGTAGACAGATACCTAGATATAATTATGTTCAAAGATAACTTGTAAAATGGTCAATCATCTTAATGAAAAAGCAAGAGTGGGCCGTGTCTTATAAAATTGTACCAAAATCTCCCAAAATATTAGGCAAACTAAATTGACTGCAATTTACCTAAAAGAAAGAACACCATCATGAGGCTCGATTGCCATCAAAGCGGAGAGGAGACTAGAGATGTGTTTAAAAAAAACCAACCAAATTTCTTTATTTCCACATCTTTCCGCTTAGTTTAGGTAGAATTGACTCAAGCGGAAAGGAGAGATGTCTAATTTTTCAGAGTGTGTGCTCTAAGAAAATCTTTTGTTGGTATTCAAGAAGTAGAAGGTACCGGCAAAGCAAATGAGTAGGCCTATCTACAAAAAGAAATGAGATACCATCAAAAAGAAGACTTGTAAAAAAGAAGCCAAGCCTCGCAACTGAGTTCTTCTACCATAAAAATTTGTGAGATCCATGTTATACCAAGTCGGTTAACTCATTCAGTCCCTGCTTAAGGGACCTTTCTTCTTAAGTTATTGCGTAAATAGCTAACCTAACAACTTCTTATAGTGACTATATCAATATTAAAGAGCTTTTATGTTTAAAATAAATAGATTGACTTGGCAATCGCACTATGTTTAGTACAATTTAATATTTATTTATTTATCGGGAGACCAACAGCTTAAAAGTAATAAAAATCTAGAAAAACATATTTAAGATACATAAAGCCAATAACAGGTCTTCACTACTATACTTCACATAAAACAATACAACGGAGAACATTAAATTAGGCTATTGATGCATCCGTATTAGCGTTGAATATATCGAATTTATGTTTTTTATATTGATTATTAAGTGTATTGCTCGCTCGCCACAAAAACGCGTATAATATGTATTACTTGTGAGGTGTGTTTTCATGCGATTGCCAAGTCATTCTGTTTATTTAAAACATAAAAGATCTTTAATATTGATATAGTCACTATAAGAAGTTGTTAGGTTAGCTATTTACGTAATAACTTAAGAAGAAAGGTCCCTTTTTTTTTTTTTTTTTTTTTTTGTGGGTGGGCCGCGGTCGGCGCGCCTCCGCACCACTCCGTCCGGGGCGACAGAGGGGCTTAAGCACGCAACTCCCGCGACCCACCCGAAAACCACGTCGCCTTCGTCGTTGGGCCGACCACTGGAGCAGCGTTAACTTGTCGTCAGTGGTCGGCCCGACGGAATACCCCCTATTGGGGTACCCTCCCATCGACCGACGTCCCCCCCTCGAGGAGGACGTCGGTCTTTCCTCACGCGGTCGGCCTCTCGGCGGGTGACGGACTAATCCCCGGTCACGTCACCCGCGGCCTCGGCTAGGGCGGCATGAGGCGCAGATAGTTGCGCCTGCGCCGCCCCAGTCGCCGGCGGCGGATCTCCTCATCGAGGCTGCGCTCCACGCGCAGACGATCCGCCGCCTCCTTCTGCGAGATCACTGTCTCGCAGAAGGCTGCGACCGCGTCCCAGTTCCTGACGCTGTCGACCATCGCCCTAGCGATGGCCGGCAGCGTCAGGTCGGCACCGATGATTGCGACGAGTTCACGGCGCTGCACTGCCCAGGCCGCGCAGGCCTCGAGCGTGTGGCGCGCCGTGTCCTCGTCGCAATCGCAGTGGTGGCAGGACGGTGTACTCTCCCTCCTTACGACCCTGTGCAGGTATTTGGCGAAGCTCCCGTGCCCCGTCAACACCTGCACTAGTCGGAAGGAGAGCACCCCGTGCCGCCTCTCCAACCACTGCATCAGCACCGGCCGGAAGGCCTCCACGGTTCGCACCCCGAACCGAGGCCTCTCCAGCCGGACTGCCCAACGGGCAATGACGTCTCGGCGGGCGTCGACGCGCCAGGCGGTGAGATCCCTTAACGAGATCACACCGCCCTCCCCGCGCACCCCCGACACCCGCCGATACAACTCGGCGAGCATTTCCGCCTCCAGGTCCCACGGGGGAGTCCCGGCCAATAGGCACGCTGCCTCCGTCGCAACCGTGCGGTATCCGCGGATGGCCCTGACCGCCATGACCCTCTGTGGTCGCCACAGAAGGGCCCTAAGTCGGACGGTCAAGGACCCCGCCCACACCGGTGCGCCGTACAGGGCCATCGACCGGATGACCCCCGTGTACAGCCGTTGGCACGTAGCGCTCGGTCCGCCCACGTTCGGCATTAGCCACGATAGGGCGGACGCCGCGCCGACGAGCCGCGGAGCGAGCCTGCGGAAATGCTCCCGGAACCACCATTGCCCGTCGAGCACCAGGCCCAAGTACCTCATATGGGCCCGGATGCTGATGTCAACCGATCGGACGGTGATCGAGACGCCGATGGGAGGGCTCATAAGGCGCCCATGGAACAAGAGGGCCTCCGTCTTGTCCAGGGCGACCCTCAACCCCAGCGCCTCGATCCGCCTGACGACCTCTTCGGTGCCATAGGTCGCCAGGCTTACCGCCTCTTCTAGCGTCCCACCGCGGGCTGTGACGAGCGTGTCGTCGGCGTAACAAATCACGCCCAGCCCGGGCGGGAGGCTCCCCCGCAACGCCCAGTCGTAGCCGATGTTCCACAGGGTGGGTCCGAGGACCGACCCCTGTGGGACACCGCACGTCATGGGCGTTCGCACAACGTCCCCTGCTCGGTTGGTACAGAGGACGCTGCGCCCCACCAAATAGTCTGCCACTAGCCGCCTCAGGTAAGCTGGCACTCCGTGATACCGGAGCGCCTCCCTGATGCAGCTGAATGGCAGACTATTGAATGCGTTGGCGATGTCTAGGGACACCGCCAACAGCACTCCCCCACCGGTGACGGCCTCAGTCGCCACGGCCCTCAGGCGCAACAGAGCCGCGATCGTCGAACGACCCCTCCTAAACCCAAACTGGGCGTCCGACAGATCGGGCCCCGTGCCGACGAGGTGCCGCTCGATGCGGGCAGCTACCACCCTCTCCAGTAGCTTGCCCGTGTCATCGAGCAGCACGATAGGCCTGTAGGCCGAAGGCGACCCCGGAGACCGTCCCGGCTTCGGCAGGAGCACCAGCCTTCCCTCCTTCCAGCACCCAGGGAACCGTCCGGACGCTAAACACGCGTCGAACAGCTCCCTGAGGCGGGGACCCAGGTGGTCGAGGACCAGGCCCAACACGCGGTTTGGAACACCGTCGGGCCCGGGGGCGGTGGACTTTGTGCACATGCGCGCCACCGCCACTCCCATCTCGGGTTCCGTGATGGGCGGAACACTGTCGTCGTCGGCCTCCCGGTCAGTGTCTGGCGGAGCCATGACCGGGGGCGTGTGTTCCGCCCGCCGCGGGAACAGGTCCTCGACGACCCGGGTGAGAAGGCTGGGCTGGAGAGTCTCGGTGAGGGGAAGGCCCCGCGCGCGGAGCTTATTCAGCACCACGCGATAGGGGCGTCCCCAGGGGTCACGATCGAGACCGTCCAGCATCTCCTGCCGACTGACGTCCTTGGCGGAGCGGACGGCCAGCCTGAAGGCCGACCGCGCATTGCGGTAGCCCTCATACAGCAAGGCCTCCCGCTCCGCGTCGCGTTGCCGCCGTCGTCTGCGGGTGTAGGCCCTCCGGGCGCGAATGCACGCGGCCCGGAGATCCGCCAGCTCCCGGGACCACCAGTGGACCGCCCTCCTCGGGGGGGACGCCGTACCCGGGGCATGGCCGCATCGCAGATCTGCGTCAACGCACTGCGGATGCGGCCAGCCTCGGCGTCCACCCCGTCCGACTGGTTGGCAGAGGACAGCCACGAGTAAACGATGGCTGTCTCCGCCAGCTGGTCCCGGTCTAAGCGACCCACAGCCCATCGCGGGAACGCAGGACGTCCATCCGCCCCGTGACCCCTGCTGGGCGTCGGGATTACCGGGGAGACCTCCATCCGGATATACCGGTGGTCCGACAAGGTCTCCACCTCCTCCACGACGCGCCAGCTCCCCACGCGTGCGGCGACCTCGGGGCTAGCGAACGAAAGGTCCACTATCGACCCGCCCCGTTGTCGCACGCACGTATGCACCGAGCCCCTGTTCAGCAAACAGAGGCCCAGTGCCGCCGCCCACTCCTCGATCGCCCGTCCTCGGTCGTTCGTCCGGGGAGACCCCCACGCCACGGACTTGGCGTTGAAGTCCCCCAAGACGAAGACCTGGCGCGATGCCATTCGCCGTAACGAGGCCTCCATGATGGTGAGGGAGGCCTCGAAATCGGTCACACTCCAGTTAGGGGAGAGATAGACTCCGAGGAGCGTAATCTCCCCCCAGTCCGCCGCGACGTATCCGACGCCCCTGTCCCTAAGGGTCAGAGGCGACGAAGGCCACGACGTGGAGGCGACGATTGCCACGGTGCCATCGGTGCTACCCAACCAGTTAGGCCGGTCGGGCACCACGTACGGCTCCGCGGCTACGGCTACTCCTATCAACCACTCCGCCATGGCTTGCAGGAACACGTCCTGCGCACCGGCGGTGTGGTTGAGGTTGGCCTGGAGGAGACGAATGGATACGGGGTCCATTAACGGTCCGTATCCATCGTCACCTCCTCCGCGCTGACGGGCGATCGGGCCGCGCTCGGAGCGGGGACTGGCCCGGTCGATGGGCCGTCCCGCCCCTTCGGGGCCGATGCCGGGGGTCTGCAGTCCCCAGAGCCCATGCGGTGTTTGGCAGGCCTATTGCCTGCCGCACACGCGGGGCAGTGGGGCACCGCAGAGCACGATGCCGCCTGGTGTCCGGTCTGACCGCAACGGAAACATAGCCCGCTGCAGTCAAAGCAGTTTTTGCATGTCGGTCGGGTATGCCCGACCGCCATGCATTTGTAACACCTCGCGGGCCGGGGCTCTAGCACGGTTCCCCGCGCCGAGCTCCAGCCCACGAGGAGCCTGCCTGAGTCGGCCAATTGCTTGACCGACTCCACCGGACACTGCACCCAGGCAGCACCGACGCCGCCCGGACCAGTGCGGATGGTGCCAATCCGGACGGTGTCCGAGGCACATCCGGTACGCGCCATAATGGCCTCCCGGACGTCCTCCACCGTCACGGAATCGTCCAAGCCCGTCAGGCGCATCTCTGCGCACTTGACAGGCCTGGCGATTCGGACACCATCCTCCGGCCCGAACAGCCCCCTCAACATCGTGGCCAAACTATCGGCCGTCTTCGCGCCCTCGGCCCCAGGGAACTCGAGTATTCGAGCCCCTGTCCGGGCCTTGCGGGTCCTCGCCTCGACGCCCCCGATACCGGAGACGTCCAGCTCCCGCCGGGCGCGTTTTAGGACGGCCTCATAGTTGAGGCCCCTCTCAGCCGCCTCAGGCAGCACGGTGATGACCACCGCGGCCGTCTTCGGCGACTTGAGGCCCCTGTGCGACCTTTTCTTCCCCTTTCTGCCGGCTCCCGCCTGGGGAGCGGCGGCCACGGCGGCACTCTTGGCCGCCGCTCTCCGCTTCTGGCCGCGTGCCTTCCTGCTCCGCTCAGCCACCTGCCAGCCCTGTTCGAGCCTGGCAGCAGCGCTGAGCGCAGCAGGAGCGGTCGCGGGTGCGCTGGCCGGCGCCTGCGGTGCAGCCGCTGGCGCCGGACGCGGCCCGGCCTTGGCGGGAGCCGGCACCTTGCCGGCCTTCTTGGGCCCCTTGGGCCCGGCCGCGGCCGCAGCGTAGCTCACCACGCGGCCACCCTGACAGGGCAGCGGGGTGGGAGCTGACGCTTGCGGCCGCCTCGCCTTGTCCGCGGCGAGCGGCGGTCGGAGGGGCGGCTCAGGCGGGAGCCTGGCCGCTACGGCGGCGATACGCGCATCCACCATCACCCCTACTCGGGCTAGGATCACGCGTACCGCCGACTCCGACACGCCGTGCACCTCGTCGGGCGGCGGCTCCTCCCCCCCCCGGGGTCTGCCGCGGCCACGAGCCGGCGGAGGGACCACGACGAGGGGAGGAAGCGCCGAAGCCGCGACGGGTGCAGCTGGCGCAGCAGCCGCGACGGGCGCAGCCGGCGCCACGGGCGCAGACGACGGGCCCGCCCTCCCCGGCGCAGCCCGTTTCGGTGGCGAGGCTGGCACAGGCGGCGCGGCCGGCGCCAGGCGCGCGAACTGGGCCCGCAGGTCGGCCATCTCCTTGGCCAACCCGCGGTTCTCCCGTCGCACCGCCGATAGCTCCGTCTCCAGCTTGCGGTTGCGTTCCCGCAAGCCGGAGACCTCCTCACTAAGGCGGGCGTTCGCGGCCTGGAGGGCCGCCACCTCGCCACCGTGGCCGGCCGGACCCGGTGTCCCAGGCCACGCCGCCATCACCGATCCTCGGCCTCTGCGCCCCCGGCGCATGGTCGGGACCTTGGGAGGAGGCATGATGATGGAACTCCCCTCCGAGTCGGTGTTGGAGCGGCCACCCTCTTGCAGGGGGCGCTTCCAGGGTCTCGGGGGGAGGGCCTCCTCCCTCTTCCTTGCACTTGGGGCTGGAGCTGGCGCCTTTGCAGCTCTCTCCGTCCTCTTTTTCGGCGACGACGACGGCGACGACGGCGACGAAGACGGCCTAACTGAACCCCCTACCGACGGCGCGCCTAACATCTGCCTATCTGCGGCGCATCCACCGCCCTCGTCCCTACTCCGGCCGACTTGCACCCAAGGGGTGCTGCTCTCCCCGGCGGACGGCTCTGCGGCACTTCCGCCCACGTCCGTCAGCTCCATCTCCGATGCCTCGGATGGCCCTGCGGCACTGCCGCCCTCATCCTGCGACGGCTCTGCGGCAGTGCCGCCCTCATCGCTCGGCAGCTCAGAGCTTTCGCCTGCAACCCTTATGCACGGCTCTGCGGCAATGCCGCCCTCGTGCTCGGACCCGCTGCTGCTGCCGCTCTCCTCACGCGGCGGCCCTGCAGTGGTCTCCATCCTCTCCTCTTCCGACGGCTGGGTAGCAACGCCACCCCCGTCCCGCGACGGCCCTGCAGCAGCAATGCTGCCGCCCTCGTCGCGTGCGGCAATGGCTTCAGCCTTCATCCGCGCCCGCCACGCCTTGGATGCAGTGGCGCTAATGCGGGCTCGTGCAGCGGCGGAACGCCTCGGCTTCGTCCTCCGGGTCTTCTTCCGCACCTGCACCTCCTCCTCGTTTTCCCTCCCCCCCTGAGCCACTTGATGTTGAGCCGGGCTCTCGGCTTCTGAGGCAGTAGTTGTCCCCCACCCATACGATTGGGGACTGACTGTGCCGGGACTTGGGGGCGACTCCAAATGGACGTCGCGCGCAAGCACCGGCACAGCAAGGGATTCCCCGGCCTGGCCGGGACCCTCTGGTGAAGTTACACGTGTATTGACTTCTGCCATATCTTGTTGGACGTTTTTAAGTCTTGCCTTGACTACCACTCTAACGACTGGACGCTCGTGCGCTTCTTAACCCACCAGTCATACATCTCCTCGCCGAGTGGCCAAACTTAAGATTGGGGTGATTTTTTATAGGGGTTTTCTTCCCCGCGGTCCGAAGACCCCCGGTCCTGACCCCCCTGCTCAGGATTACGGTTTGGGCCTTCCGGGTCTGGCCGCTCGCGAGCGACCGACCCGTCACGCCCCGGGCCGTGACGCAACCGTCCCTGGCGACGGAGTGCCATGAGGCACATCCGCCCCATTGGCCCCGGGTCAGATCCGCCGTGCGCTCTGCCACCAGAGCCGCACGCGGAGACCCCCCCCCCTGCCGGAATCTTGGCCGTCCAAATGGACGCCTGACGTCCAAATGGACGTTACCAGGGAGCACCACGAGGAGGTGCTCCGGCCGCGCCCCCCAGAAAGGTCCCTTAAGCAGGGACTGAATGAGTTAACCGACTTGGTATAACATGGATATATATATATACAAGAATTGCTCGTTTAAAGATATAAGATATTTAATGTAATCCAGTAATACGGATATCAGAAGTACTTAGAATCATATCGCTAAATTTATCGGGATATTTTTTTTGGGGCTGGGTTGCGGTCGGCGCGCTCCTCGCGCAGGCGATCCGCCGCCTCCTTCTGCGAGATCACTGCCTCGCAGAAGGCTGAGACCGCGTCCCAGTTCCTGACGCTGCCAACCATCGCCCTGGCGATAGTCGGCAGCGCCAGGTCCGAAATTTGTAGGGATAACTAAACTTTCCGTGTAGTGATGGAGTAAAAATGCCATTCAACACTTGCTATCCGGCCCGTGGGTGTCGTTAAATATGCATATAACATCTATGTAAGAGAAGAAAAAAATACCCTATATTAACACGTCTGACCAGCTTGGTATAGTAGGTCTATTTCGCTCCTATTGTGGAGGAGGCTCCAGCCCAGTAATGGGACATAAATGAGCTAAACTGATGATTAAATATGATTATTATAGAAATTTAAATAAAAGTCTCAATGTCTCTAAAAGTTATACTTATTATTTCAATATTCATGTAGTCCATAGATGACAATAGCGAGTCTATTAAGGATATAAGCAATTTATTTCTTCTAACCAGTTTGATATTCGTGCTGATCAATAACATGTTCATTTATATTTGCACTAATTTCACAACTGTGACGGCTGGTTTTTGAATCCATTAATCATCATTATCCGATTACCTAAGAATATTAAAACTGTTAATGATATTATTGCGTAAATATAACACTGTAATTTTAAAAGTGGCTATACTTGTTTATTTTTTAATTTCTAAAACATCGTCCGTAAGTTTTCTCACGTTTACAAGTATGATTATTTACACATCATACCACTAAGGGTTTTTTGATAAATGACTTGTCATTTCTACAAAGGATCTTATTATCGTGTATCATTTATCCATTTTTATATCACAAATGTATTATGTAAAGTGGTCATTACAAATTAGATTCTTTACGATTTAAATGCGATAGAATATTTAATTTACATTAATATTGATCTCGAAGAGAAGCCACTGTAGGAACAGTATATCAGTCATGGGTCTGATAAGTTTAGTTGATAACCAAGCAATTTAGCCACCGATATTCTAGTCGATAAAAATAATTAACTTTAATGGTCATAGCCATTGTTTTAAAATAATTACAGTGTAATATCATTTTAGCATGTAATATAAGTAGTAAATAAATTAATTACTTTTTACGAATTTTATGCCGTTTATATTTGATTTTTGATATCCCAACGTTTCGAACCCTTTTCTGCGTTCATGGTCATGGGAGGACTAAGGTATCTTGCAGAGATTCATATCTCGCCCCTGTAATATTCAAGTTTAACCCACAATTTGAATACAAAAAAATCAAATACTAACGCAATAAAATCCATAAAATAGTTTTATTTCAAAAGTGTAATAACAGTCATGCAAGTATCAGCAATCATTAAAGCGTTTACATATAAAAGATATGATTAAAATTAATGAACAACATTGCATGTTATCACATTTTTTATGTCTAAAAGTATTTTAGATAGCCGTTCAAAAATAAGTTACTATTTTGGTGCTTCATCTAAAACGATTACGAATAGAGATAACCTAGTTTTAAATAAAACTAGTACAATTAAAATAAGCCTTAAAGTTTACAACTTTGGCCAATTAAAGACACGTAAGAGAGTTCCTTAAAACTATTTAGATAATTGCAAAAATAACTTGAGTTTAACCGTAAAGATAACTTGGCAATTTAAAAAGTCAGCACGCATATTTATGTGGACAGACACGCAAAAGCTAGCTACTGATTCATTATGCCTAACTGCTATTGCGAAATTTATGTAACTATGTTATTGAATACATATTTTCTGAAAACAATATTGCGCCATCCACAAATTAAAGTCGTATATTCTTATACTAGCAACCCGCCCTTGCTTGGTTTCGGTTTCAGTCGGCTTATCCGCGACGTAGTTCCAGTTTCCATGGGAATACTGGGATAAAATATAGCCTATGTTACTCCCTGATATTATAGCTTTCCATTAATGAAAAATTTTTTGAAATCGGTTTGTTGGTTTAAGCGTGAATGCGAAACAAACAAACCAACACACATCCTTACTTTCGCATTTATAATATTAGTAAGGATTTTTATTACAACTCGTATATTCTTTCCCATATTTTTCTTTAATCATCGTCATTTCAACTCATGTAAGTCCCACTGCTGAGTTCGAGCCTCCTCCACAATAGGAGGGAAAATGACCTCACTTATACTATGCTGGTCAGACAGGTTGGTATAGGGTTTTATTTCGAGTTTTCCTTCTTTTGAATATATGTAATATGCGTATTATATCCCCTAATTGTCTTTTATGACATCCATGGGCAAGATAGGGAGAGGTGAATTGTATTCTTATTTTGTCACCACACGGATATTTTTTTTTTTTTATAATAATTGACAATCATTGTGAACTTCTTTTAATCATTAATACTACCTACTACTAGACCTTAATACATTTCGACGATCAGAGGTGCAAACGTTTGAATTAACGATAACAGACAAACTAAGGTTATTATAGAAGAGGAGGTTATTTGGACTATTATAGAATCTTACAAGTATCTGTAGCAATAATAATTTGAGTTTTTACACATAATATTTAAATATGAGTAATTATCTTTGTATTTATATATGATAAAAAGTGACGAAAATAAAATTACTAGGGAAAATGTCTTAGAATGTTGTTATGAAGATGAAAGGATAGAGAAAAGAGATTGCCCCAAACATGTATAGTCATCGATTCATTATAAAAGGGGTTAAGAGTAAAATTATTGATTCCAATTTGAATAAATCTAATATTGAGATCCTCTTTTAGCACAGGCCTGAATTACACAGCTTCTCATAATTCTAAGGGTTACTGTTTACTGGGTATTATACCCAATTTTAGGCAATGTATTAACTTTTAAACATTTTTTTGTTCTATTTTCTTATAGTAATTAATTATAATTTTGTACGAACGACTATAGTAAATTTTGCTGTAACTGATCTTCATTTTTATTATACAAATGCTTCCTTTGCCAACGAGAACCGACTTTAATCGATACGTTACATAATTGAACTGGTGGCTGAATCTCAATCAGTACCCACAAAATAATAATATAATAATTTAAAAAAGCTATGAAACACGGTTTTATAAAAAATCTATATAAAATGAACAATATTCTAAGCATGTGGATGAGAAAGCCAGTTCTCAGATGGCCTCTCCGCAAATTTTCTCTTATTCAAAGTCGGTACCTTATCCGAAAAATAGATGATCTGCGTGCCTGGTAGTCCCTTCTTGGTTACGGCGCAAAGGCACTACTATCTACATCACTTTAAAAAGAGTGAAACTTGATGTTTTTTACATTCCATTTTATTGCGTGTGTGTATTTGACCTTAGAAGAATATAAATACAGTACATTTAATGAGTGCGTTCATTTATTATATAGCTTACACTTTGTTACAGACATTTGTTGTACATTGTATTTTGTTTAATTAACAAGCAGTACGATCTAGTGTACCTAAATGAAACGTGAAACTTTTAATCTGCGAGGTTTGCAACTTACAGAGAGTAATTTGCATAGTTTAACAATTACTTGGCACATTCTTTCGTAAGCATCTTGATATCGTGCTAACAAAGAAGGAACTGTATGTCGCTTCGTGACTGTGTTTCATTTGGTGTGTGTACATTTTGGGTATATCGTCAATCGTGTAGATTGGATAGGTATATGATTATTTATATTCTGTAATATAATAAAAGAGCCACCGAGAGATTGAATGTGTCACCAAGTAAATAATATACATTTTGGAGGCTATTGTAAAAACCAGCTAGAGGATCACCAGGCAACTTTGAAAAAACTGTGCGCAATAAATGACAATACATTTGCCATTTATTTTCTTTCTTTCTTCTTTATAATACATAAGCTTCTATACTATTGGGCATATTTATATATATTATAGAAATTTCATTTATGACAGTATTAATAATTTATTTTTCTTGTATATAAAGTAAAGTAAAGTACAATGAGTTACATTAAAGTACAATGAGTTACATTCTTTGAATCATTAATAAATGAGTAATTCTCCTCCAGAATATTGGGCAAATCCTAATATTCTGGAGGTATTCCTATTAATATGCCTTTTCCAGGTAGACTAGGTTATTGTTCTAGAATTTTCTCACCAGTTCTTCTTTTCTTGTGGACATTCTGCTTTAATCTTAAATCGGTTCTTAAAATAATCAGAAAAAAAGAAGGGTTTGTACACTGTATTTTTGACTATGCACGTACATTATATCTCCTATGATGGCTTTTACCAACGATATCCAAATTTTAGATAATATCTAAGGAAATTTAAAAGTCGATGTTACATTTTGATTGAAGTGAAATACGAAACATCAATCAACCATTAATATTATATATCAGTCTTAAATGACATCTAAAATTAAGGTACCTATCGAAAGTGCATATCTCAGTATATAAAAGTATTCGAAGGACATTATTTATGCTACGTAATTCTTTTATACTACAATTCCCTAATAACAATCATTACCAAATAAAACTTTATAAAAAATTAACAATCATTACCAAATAAAACTTTATAAAAACGTGACATAAAATAAAAATGATTTTATTAGTTAACAGTAAACAAAACAGTTTAAAAGAGTAAACAAAGTCAGCGGTCTAGCTATATTCGTACCTACGACCTGTATACCTATACAAGGTCTTCTTAAGCCACAGTTGGACTATTTTTTCGTTGGTGGCCATAACTACATAAAAAAAAATTAAGCATGCTTGTGATTCATAAAATATAAATAACATTTTCATAGCTTTAATAACCTATATATGCTCCTATTCTTGATTACTATAATCTATACCAATAAATAAAATTGGAGTGTCTGTTTGTAATGTCAAAATAATAGGCTTTTTTCATGCTCATACGGTTATTTGCACGACACCTATGCCTAAAATACAGATTAAAAAAATTTTGTCTGTCTGTCTGTCTGTTTGTTCCGGGTAATCTTCAAAACGGCTGGACCGATTTCAAAAATTCTTTCACCAATGAAAAGCTGTAATATCAGGGCATAAACTAGGCTATATTTTATCCCGGTATTCCCACGGGAACGGGAACTACGCGGGTAAAACGACTAAAACAAACCGAAGCGAAGCGAGGGCGGGTTGCTAGTCATTAATATGTATGTGGATTTTCTCTAAGATTATTTATGTAAACTTGTTGATGTTTCATTAAAGTTCTTTTGTCCTGTTGGTAGCAAACGCGCCAACAGCATCTCTGATGCTAAGTAATTCTGTGGCTCATGGACTTTTACTAGGCCGCTGCGTACCGTAAATAAAATGAAGAAATTGTAAATGCGTGCAATGCGTTTCGGTGATACTAAAGATATTACCAAAACACACCAACCCAAATACTCTTAGAAAGTTGGGCTTCGGCTCTGTTATTCCCCGGAAAAAGTGCAGTAATAAATTGCTACTAATCAGAAGTCGTTTTTTTGCGAGGCTGGTATAATCCGGATGGCCCGCGGCTGTAGACAAACCACTGTCAACAGTGTAAAAAAACTATGTGGTAGGATCTATCAGATATTTTTTCATTTCTATTCATTATTTAGAGAGCATTGAAGCTGTATAAGAATCCTATAAAAATATAATGTTATGCTTGGTATTATTACAGTATGTCAATCTATGTCGCTCATAAACATGACATGACTGGCAGTTACGTCAAATTCCGTGTTCGTAAATTATTAAGTAAAATATGTAATAACTTTTTTAATCCAAAATTTCATCCTTATCGTCCTTTTGATTATTATAATCATTAATATGTAAGTAGGTTGGCCCCAGAATTATTTATTTATGTAAATCGGTAACATTTTGTGAAAGAATAATTCTATTTATAAATTGAGGCTAAACGGATCCTATTCAAGATATTAATTTTATAAAATATTAGAAAATATAACTCAAATCATTTTCAGATAAACATTAATTTGTTATCGAATCTACACCAATAAATAAAATTGGAGTGTCTGTTTGTAATGTCAAAATAAAAAGCTTTTTTCACGCTCACACGGTTATTTGCACGACACCTATGCCTAAAATACAGATTAAAAAATTTTTGTCTGTCTGTCTGTCTGTCCGTCTGTTTGTTCCGGGTAATCTTCAAAACGGCTGGACCAATTTCAAAATTTTTTTCACCAATGGAAAGCTGTAATATCAGTGAGTAAACTAGGCTATATCTTATCCCGGTATTCCCACGGGAACGGGAACTACGCGGGTAAAACGACTAAAACCGAAGCGAAGCGAGGGCGGGTTGCTAGTTAAACATAAAATCGGGCTCAAAATTATTGAAGTAAATACCTTAAGGTTCATTTTTAATTATTTTCTTTTGCTATTGGTAGCCAGTGAGCATACAACATATCTGATGATAAGAGATACAGCCGCTTATGAACCTTAGCTAGGTCTACCTTGAAGAAAGTGAAGGTAATGTGAATGAGTCCAATGAAGTTCAGTTAAATTAGGTGATCGTACGTACGATAAAGAACAACATTCAACTGAATAGATGCGATATAACAGTGATACTTTTAGGGTTTCACACACAAAGGGTAAAAACGGAACCCTATTACTAAGACTTCGCTGTCTGTCCGTCCGTCTGTCACCAGGCTGTGTCTCAACAACCGCGATAGCTAGACACTTGCAATTTTTACAAATTATGTATTTTTGTTGCCGCTATAACAAAAAACAACTAAAAACAAAACAAAATGAATATTTAAGGGGGGCTATCCTATACAACAATCACGGTTTTTTAGATAATGGTACGGAACCCTTCGTGCGCGACTCCGACTCGCACTTAGTCGGGTTTTTTTAATACACTTTTCACTAAGAAAAAACCTCCGTATTTCGTCGAAAACATCCATTTAACTTTCAATTATGTAAAGCGAATACATTATAAACAATAATCATCATTATTACAACTCATATATATTATGTCTCACTATACGCTGGCTCTACACTGGGAGCGCGAACTACCTCCACAATGGGAAAGATATTGACTTTTTTTTTGGGACTAATCCCACCACACATGCCCACCATTGTAACTCCTGTAAGCCAGGATCCACAATGGTCTTCATAAATGACACCGAGGTTTGACCCTTAGGCAGTCCCGGAATATGATTTTATTTATCTTGGGACCCGCAACAAATTTAATAAGAAAAGATTAAAGAGGAGGAGTTGGAAAGAGAGATTCCACTTCCCTCCTAGGCAAAGCGGGCGACAGGAAAACAAAATGACTAGTCAGCCAATAAGTAAAAAGGTGTACAGCTACGATAGCGCAGCAGTACGGCACCACGGATACGGAAGAGCTTAACGGGGCCTATATGTGAGCCTATATGTTGCTACAGTAGGTATGGCAGAAACGCATGAACGCACGGAAATTTTCTCGAGTTGCAACAAGGTCCATATAGTATACTACCCCACAGGTGACTTGCAAACTGTTTAACATAAGGTTACGCTCGTTTCGCCAGAGATCGCACTCCCAGAGAATGTGATGTGCTGATTGTTCATACTCATATTGTTCATACATTAACATAATGGTGATGGTACGAGTTTAAAATAAAATAATTTACTTTTAAAGTTGCCATGGCCAGTTAAAAATTGGGCCACAAAGTGCTCAACCTCCAGCCACACCTTCTCCAGGCGCTCCCGGATGCATGAAAAAAATACATAAAGATGACGAACTTTCGATGATGAATCCCATCTTTCTTGCCATTCAGTTTAAAGCTCTTCATAGACAATGGATTGTGGTGCAAACAATCTAGCAATTTTATTTCGGTCGCGCGGTAGAAGGAAATCTGTATTCCTGGTTTCCTTTGTGGTGTAATACATTGACGCTCGTCTCTGAATTTCCAAATCAACCGGAAGTACACCCGCGAGCACTGGCAAGGCCTCGGTACTAACAGGTACTAACTCGGTACTAACTATAGGCTTTAAATAAGAATATTAGGGCCAATCGTTGGCTCTGTAGTAATTTAAGGCAAGCCGCCCCTATGGTGCCCCTATCGGCCCATACAGGTGCAGCGTAACAAATACACCCCAAATATGTGGCCATGTATATTGTTTTAAGTGTATTAAAACAAAGGCCCCAAGTAGATGTGGATATTCTAGTAAGCGCGTAGAAATTCCGTTTCGCTTTAGATAGATAAGATATTGACAAGATATTGACTTACCACGCTGATCGGACGGGTTCGTATAGGGTTTTATTTCGAGATTTCTTTTGGTTTTGTATATTTATAACGTGTCTACAATAATCCCGGGCAAAAAGGAGGGTCACGAATTGTAGTCTTATCCATTCATAACACAAAAAGAATATTATAAATAATACGTGAACTAAAATTGGTCTGGAATAAAAATAAGTCAATTAGTTTCCGTTATGTAAAGCTGAATCTATTTTGTAAACCTTAACAAGAACTTAGTAACAAGAAGTAAAGTAGAATGCTGAAGTTAAGTAGAATGCTACCTATATAAACTTGCACACAAATCGCTGCGGGTGGCCTCCCTATTAATAATGTTTATAACCATATTACACACCGATATTATACCGCAATAACCATTCATTTAACAGCATTTATAATATAATTGCATAGATTTAAAACTTAGTTGCCTAAGTAAAAGAGGTTTTAAATTTCAGTATCCAATTGGACACTAATGTAATGTTTAAGCTGGGAGCATGGTTTATTATATTTTTTCAAATATTCACCGTATGGTGGAGGAGTAGCAATAGAATTCACCACCCCCTTTTTACCCATGGGTGTCGCAAAGGTCGTCTTTTTAGTAGTCTAAGGAATATATTATGCATATAACAACTGCATACGAGAAAGAAAGCTCGAAATAAAACCCTATCCTGTCCGCCTGACCAGCGTGGTGTAGTAGGTCGATTTTTCTCCCAATGTGGAGAGGGATCGAGCGCAGCAGTGGGACATTTATGAGCAGTAATGGTGATGATGATGTTGAAACTATTCACCATTTTTGTCTTCATTTCAGCAACTTTATGAACTCCCTGTCGTCAACATTTGTTGTGTGTAATTAAGTGTCCACCAGCACCGACCGGAAGGCCACGTGGTCCGAACACCGTACCTATGCACGATGCACCGTTGGTTTAGGGTTTTATGTCAAGTTTGCCTTTCTTGCATATATATTATCTGCGCATCATATAGTTTAGTCATCTTTTACGACACCCGCGGGTAAGAGAAGGGGTGTTAAATTGTATTCTTACTCCGTCACCACACGGAAAACTCATTATTATATACCTAAATAATCATATTACGGTATAATATAAAAGGTATTTGTTGTCTATAGTAATGTAATCTACAACTTAAACTTAATAAGGGGTCAACCTGGGTGTGGGATCAAGGTATTGATTAAAATAAGGCCCTTTGCCACGTAATTTCTTATTAGTTGCAAATATAATATAATGTATAGATTTACCACAATTGGAGTTCGAACTCGCGACCTCACGATGTAGCTCCATTCTTGGAAAATTAAAGCTATAATAAGTTCCCCTTAGCTTTGATATTAATTCTAATTATACATAGTATAGTTTTTACCGTTCGTATACTGACCTAAGGTACTTTGAATGTGTGAATAAACTTAGGTAGTTTTATGGAACTTTTGTGTATATATATTATAACATATAAATCTCTAGAAGTTTTTCAAAAATTAAAATAAGAATTTATAAATACTATTTATAATAATTTTAAGTTTTCAAAATAATTACGACACTGTAACTAAATGAAAGTAATTTCTGTTTTTCTCACCATGATTATATTTTAAAAACCTTTACATAAAGAGAGTGTTATTTTTTTTCAATACCTTGCAAATTGTGAATTGTGTAAAGATATTACTAAACCTTAAACATTATAACGACATTTGTATAGTAATTCACCATGAAATAAAAAGATTGCAATGAAATCAATAGAAATGACGAATAAAAGAACATATGTTAATATTATGTAAATCTCTATAACAAAAATAAATCTCAAGATATCTACTAAGTTATTTTCTGCTGTCATATTTTAATGAATGCTATGCAGCTGATCGAAAGTTCACACGTTTATGGCGCCAAATCGCGTGGGTGACTCTTGATTCGAGAGCCAGATTTACTTGATCCACATTGTTTGTTATTGTAAAGGCCCCCGCACATTAGATGAATGTCCACAGAGCGACAACCGTCGCAAATAACCGCATGCCTTTTTTCTGGTAGGCTATGATCTGGAGACGCTTCGTCCAGTTTATACAGAGCGACGGAAGGGTGACGTGCGACCTTATAAGCTATTCCCTCCCCATCGGCATTAGACTGACCACTGATATCGATTCCTTGACATCGGTATCCAATCCGGCGGAATTCCCGTCAACGACCTGACAACAACCCACCGTCCTAATGGCCATCACTCTCACATGGCAGACTTCTCTGCCAGTGGCAGATTAATTCCCTATGCATGTACCTATGAGCTCGATGGAGGCATTAACTGTATGGCTAGAATATGGCAAGCTATAGATAACCACTCAATGTGATAATCGCTTCAGTAAGTTAATATAAAAAGGTAGAAATGATGTCGAAGTACATATTAATCACCATCACCATGTTATATTACTAGCTTTTGCTACAAAGATTCCATATCCTGTGTAATGTAAAGTAATTTTCTACGGGATATTGAAATCAAGATCATCAATTTAAGTATGATGATATTTTTCCTCAATAGTTTAGCCATTTTTGAGATATTGGAACTCCGCTTTATTCATAGACTTTGAAGGTAGCAACTGGAATACCGTACATCAAAAATCTTTAATATTTACTGACTTAGAGAAATCTCTAACATTCTTAACTCAATACTAATCATAATTCGCTTTGTTGATTTTATTAAAATTATTAATAATCTAAATGAATATGTCTGTCAGTGTGATGAACTATTGTCAGTCACGGTAGCTCGGTAAGTACGAGCTATCAATGTTTATGATGTAAAAATAGCATGTTCGTAAATACAAAGTATACCAGACCACCCGTGGGGCTATTCGAGTAGGTTTCACTTACCGAGATCATTTAAACAACTGAACAAAAAGTTTTTATAACAACATATAACAAATGTTTTTTTATAACACACATTTAAACCTACGTTATTATGTAGGTGGCTATATTCGATTACATCACGAAATTCTTTTCCCAAAATTTTATACGCACGTATAATAATAATGTAACCGCAAACAGTGTTATTGCGCAGCGAATTAGAAAATATGCGTGAACGAACCTGTATCAAACATTGTGTGCAACGGTACGACTCGAAAACTGAAATTAGACAATTGTATTCAATAAATTTCATATTAATTCATTCTTGTTCAACAAAAAATCTATTTAAAGTTGCATTTACAGTAGAAAAAAAAATGAATATTGTACAAGATCTTCTATCGCAAATTTTAATTGTTACTCTAAGAGATATTTTTAAATGTTAAGGCTGTTGTTACGCTTCAGCTTTTGGATATACCGAGAGAAATTAGATACAGCCGCCATTTGAAGCTACATTTTAATTTAATATTTATTATTAATGAATTCAGAATAATTTACATATCTTTCATGAAAGTATTTCAATTATGATCTGTTACTGCTTTTAATAACTGTATCGCCGTAAAATTGACGAGTAAAATCGTGACACCCACGCCTGTATTTTAAAATTATCCTGTTAAAAGGGCTTAACCCTGCGACGGGTATTACTTTAATTAAGACTGTGGAATATCTATTATCAAATATTGTTACGTATGTAAATATCTCATGTGGGTGGTCAATATTATTATGCTCAGCAGTCCGCACCAAAAGTAACATAAGTTAGATTTATTTTATTCCCGGGTTATAACTCGGGCCAATACGTGACCGATGCTCACGCCTACGCTTACACAGAAATTATCCACGACAGAAACGTTATCACAGTGAAATGGTAGCTTGATTTCACGTATCTCACTGCCGGGGTCGGTCACCTAATATTGGCTAAAAGGTCGGTCGCTAAAGGTTAGTTCCTGTCGCTTACGGCTAGCTTTCTACTGATTATAAACTAGTGCAATGGCTATGTAGAAAGGTTGTGATGTCAAAAATGCACGCTGCTTTTATTGTTACATAACTTAAACTAGCCTTCATGTATTTGTAAGACTGTACTTTAAAATTTTATGCATTAACTAGTGACCCGCCCCAGCCCTCGCTTCGCCATCGTTTCATTCACTTTATCGCATTTTAAATTGCCAATATCTAAAATATTATGGTACACGACTGCAGTCCATGAGGCCTCAAGTTCGATTCCCAGACAGGGTAAAAATTTATATCGTTTTTCAGAGAGGAAAAAATAACCTAAATTATTCCTTATATATAGTAGATAGCAGTACCTATCTGGCAGTAAAATATTAATAAAATTAGTCCAGTCGTTTTAAGGATTACTCAGAACACACAAACAAATAGATAAAGAATGTTTAAGTTGGTTTTTAAGCATAGGCATCATACTAATAATCCTGTGAGCACGAAAAAAGCCCACTATTTTAACATTACAAATGGACCCTTCAATCTTATTTATTTGTATAGATACAAACATCACTTTAAAAACATAGTAATGTGGCACGAATCAGTCTCCAATTATTGTGTTCAAAGAAACATACAGTATTATCAGTTATTGTAAATAAAACTACGGATTTTATCGCGTTTGTATTTGATTTTTGATTGCCCGATATTTCCAACACTTTACAGCGTTCATAGTCACTGACGTCCAACAAGTCATTGTTATTACAGATATTTATATCTATCTACCCGCTACAGAAAATTAGTTATTAAATTATGACCTACATTTTTGGTATAAATTTATTGCCAGTTTAAGAAGAAATTGATTCTATATAAAAAAAAATTGTTTATGATTAGTAATTATTAAACATTACATTTGTAATAATTATTATGACACAATTCATCTTTTTTTTTTTGTTTTTTTTTTTGTGTGTGACTTAGTTGTTAGCCTCAGATGGCTGTGACAACTTTACCCGGACTGGTGGGTGAGCGCTGAGGGCTCTCAACCCGTTTTAAGCGACCGATCCCGAGGGCACCCCCTGTGGGGTACGGACCTCGGCTTGGGGGGTCGCTGGCAAAATGGGCACTCCCACGTTTATGATTTTACCGCGGCACGATTTCCGTCCCGGCGGCGGGGGCGGTATCGTGGATATTTATTTGTCAAGGCCTGGGCCTGGGTACTGGGCTGTGTATGCCTCAGTCTGGGTGAGAGTAATAATATCGTCGGGTTCGTATAAAATTAGACGCGGTTGTTTGATCGCGGCAATTTTAGAGCCGATGTAAGAAGCCGCCCTTACCACTAATGGGTTCGGGTGTATCACGGCAGTCGAAGTAGCGGCGGGAACACTGTTTCATGTATTGCCTGATGGTCGTTTAAATCTAAGAAATCTTATATACCACCTCCAGACCTGAACGCAGCCACACTGAGAAAGATCCGGCAAAAAGCTTCGAGTGACAGTGTATCCTTACTCCGCCACCACACGGAAGAAAAATAAATTTATATGGTAGTCTATTATGACAACAAATCTATGCTATCAACTGACGTATTCTGAAGTGTTTTAGTATTTTATTTATCTGTAAATTATTACTGGCAGCTAATGTGATTTCCATTTTTACCACATTGGCTTACGATCAAATGGAATGTTGATAAAAAAATAGTTCTTTTCATCGATAAAAAAGAAAATACGTTAATTTTAATAGGTATATTAAGAAAATTTTTATTCAATGATGCTATTCAATAGCTTACTGCATATGATTGCTATCTTATAATATTAAAATCCCATTAACACTAAAACCAATCCCCATTAAAACTATTAAAATGTTTATCTTTGAAAATTGACACGATTACAAAAATGTTTCTGCTGGCATTATCGATCGGTCTCGGTTACTTTATGTGCTACAAGATGTGTTTACTGCTTTGTTCGTTTGGATTTTATACTTTTTTGCTCTTAGACGCAACCTAGTACCGAACTTCTTAGTACATTCACTACTAAAATATGAGATGAAGTTAAGATGTTCGAGGTTCGAGGCAGGTTTCATCACAGCTTATAACCTCCCCACTGCAGAATTTAAGCTCTTATACGTTTATCAGACGGGTTGGTAGAGGGTTAAATTTCAAATTTCCCTTCTGTTGCATAGATGTTTTATACTTATTTAATATTTTAGTCATATTTTACGATACTCACGGGTAGGATAGTGGGTGACGAATTTCATTCTTAATTCGTCACCACACAAAGCCTAATGGAAGCAATTGAACTACTATACCACGTTTATCAACCGGGTTGATACAGGCTTAAATTTCGTGCTTCCCTTCTTTTGCATAGTTGTTATATGCACATAATATCACTTAGTTGCCTTTTATGACATCTACGAGCAAGTATGGTGCATTGCCTTAGTCCGTCAACACACAGAAAGTGTGTAGGTTTACAAGTTTCTAATGTGGTCGTAAATTCTATTCCTTATTCTTTTTTTTAAGCTTCATATCTCGTCATTCTTTTAGCCTTTATTATTTTAATTTCAATTGAGGTACTGCATTTTGTGTTATAATGTACATATATTTATTACTTGTTACTACTACGGTACTCGTGTAACATTTTTATCCTTACTAATATTATAAATGCGAAAGTAAGTTTGTTTGTTACGCTTTCGCACTTAAACTACCAAACCCATTTCAAAAATTCTTTCACCAATGGAAAGCTATAATATCAGGGAGTAACATAGGCTATATTTTATCCCGATATTCCCACGGGAACGAGAACAGCAGAACAATACTTTATGCAATTCCCAAATTGTTATTCTGAGTCTGCGGGGTTAATTTGTATACATTTGTTATATATTTGCAATACAAATAATATTCCCATAGAGCCGAGTATTTTGCTTTTATAAAAATAGAAAAAAAAATATCATCATCATCATTCAGACTATCGTCGTTCACTGCTGAACATAAGCCGTCCTTATATTTAGACATAAAGTGTGGTCCTGTGTCGCTTGCATTCAACGACACCCAGCTACTTTCACCAGGTCATCGGTTAACGGGGTGGCATCCTATACTTTGTGGTCCGATACATGGTTAGCACTTGAAAATCCTTCTTTAAAGTACCGTGATATGTCATTTACATCCGTTCTTCTACGGATTTCCATATTTTAGATTCTATGTAGCAGAGAAAGCCCGAGTTTAGCTCACACCATAGCACGCTGAGTGACTTTAAGCTTAGCTATAAGGCCTACATTTAGGGACCACGTTAACGTCCGCATAGAAAGAAAAAGAAATACATATATGATTTAGATGCGATTACGTAGATCATTTTTTTTAAATTGCCAGAATTTTTTATTCCTGTCTATTATCACGTCAAAACTATTCTATAGCGTAGTTACTCTTGTTATTTTATGATTTTATCTTTGATATAAAATACAAAACTTATTTTATCAGAAAGATATGTATGTATGCAAAGCTACATCCCGTGTCTCAAGTTTACGTTAGGTTATCTGCATAAGTGTGTGTATGATATAAATTTAAAGGTTGCTTATGCAATCAGTAATAGACAATAAATCATTTGGCCACGGCGCCACAGTTTTAATGTTTATAAAATGTATGTCGTCAAACATGTTGTATACATTGCAATAATGTGCAATTAGACAAATTTATTACTCGCCATTAACAGTTTTGAAAATAGAAGCTTTTAATGAAAGGTATATCATAATACCACACCTTCTGTGTGGTGACGGAGTAAGAATACAATTCACCACCCCCTAACTTACCCGTGGGTGATCGTACAAGACGACTAAGGGATATAAAACGCATATAACATCTATGCGAGAGAAGGAAAACTCGAAATAAAACCCTATACCAACACGTCTGACCAGCGTGGTATAGTGGGTCAATTACCTTTCCATTATGGAGGAGGCCCGAGCCCAACAGTGGGACGTATGTGGGTTGAGATGATAATGATATCATAATAGTCCCAAAACAAATCGTAATTATAATTTTGATTAGAGACGTGATGAGATGAGATTTAAGTCTCAGATTCTCAGATTTAAGTCTAGGTGAAATAAGATTTAAGTCTCAGAATTGTTTCAATAGTTCATATTTTCAAACAATCTTATCCTAATATCGGCAATAGTTTTTTTATTTCATTTCCTCCTCAATATTATCTTCATCTATGAACAAAAAGAGAAATGTAAATTATTTTCAAACTAAGCGTTATCACTGTTATCTAACTAAATGATTTCCTTTGCACAAATTAGTTGTACATAGTACTCGTCTTCAGCGAGTTAACAGGTCTTTCATGGGGCAAAGTATACGCTTTTACAATAAATTACCGAATAATATCCGAGATATGCCAGTGAATACGTTCAAAAAAGCAATCAAGAGTAGATTTTATCTAAAAGATTATTATAAAATCTCAGATTATCTTGATGATAACTCGGACTGGCAATGAGCAGCTCCTCATACAGGAATTTCCTCATTATTACAATGATAGAAATTACGCACATGTTTATTATTATTTTTTTTTATTGTTACTACTATAATTGTAAAGTGTAGCGTGTTTTGCCAAACGATTTTTTATTGGCTCTGTGTTTTATGTTTATGGCAAATGGTATTGGTCATGCTCACTGAAGGGTCTTCTAGCGGTAGCTATGAGGAGCGGGTCACTCCCTTCCCTCCATTATGGTTGAGGGGAGTGATGTCTGCTCTAGTAGTTAACTCGTGATCGGGTGCCGCTTGCGAGATCTGGTCCAACCATAATTTTTTCATTACATTTGTGATTATTATTATATAATATTTCGAATGGCATTACACTGGAACTATTAATAAGCATGTTGTAAGATGTAATTTTATTTAAAAGAAATTAGAAATATAAATAAAAAATAGACAATCCCGCTGAGTTTCTTGCCGGATCTTCTCAGTACGGTCGCGTTCCGACCCGGCGGTAATTATAACTTTAAGAAAAATAAAAAAAATGACAATGTAAGTGCCCCCGCGGGGTTTATACATAATAAATGATTTGAATTTGATGAAGAGCTATTTTATAAATAAATTGATCTAAATAACTCCCTAATTACTGGGGTTTCTTTGCCAAAGGATTCCAATATTAAGGTTATTTACAAAATTACGTTTGTCGCATTGTTGATTTTATACTATTTTATAATGAAGCTTTTATTATTTACTGTGATTACAATATAATTCATCCTCTTCTTAATCACACATGTTTCTTAGTGGTCCTGATTAATAGATGCAGAGTTTATGAAAGAAGTCTGCAAGCAAAGTTTATTTATGGTTCAAGTCACCTTTTTTGCGATGTTCCTCTAATTTTATATTTAACTAGCAACCCTCCCTCGCTTCGCTTCGGTTATAGGTTATAGTCGTTTTACCCGCGTAGTTCCCGTTCCCGTGGGAATACCGGGATAAAATATAGCCTAGTTAACGCCCTGATATTATAGCTTTCCATTGGTGAAAGAATTTTTGAAATCGGTTTAGCCGTTTTGAAGATTACCCGGAACAAGCATACAGACAGACAGACAAAAATTTTTTAATTGCTATTTTAGGCATAGGTGTCGTGCAAATAACCGTGTGAGCATGAAAAAAGCCTATTATTTTGATATTACAAACAGACACTCCAATTTTATTTATTGGTATAGATTTAATAAGACCCTCGAACTGATCACCAGGTAATAACCATATCTCTTCCTTTTTCTCTTTTCTGCCTCCTATTCTTTTTACTTCCAATTGATCTTTTACCCAGTGGAAATGCAGCCTTGCCCAGATTAAATCAAAAACATAGGTACTAACATCAAAATGGCCACATTTTTCGTATTAAAAATATTAGTGACAAGAAGAACTTGTATTTAAAATAACTAGATAACTAAAAGATAATAACATATTTCAAATAAAACTACGGATTTTATCGCGTTTGTATTTGGTTTTTGATTGCCCAACGTTTCGAACACTTTGCAGCGTAAATTAGTTTCGGACCTGACGCTGCCGGCTATCGCTAGGGCGATGGTCGACAGCGTCGGGAATTGGGACGCGGTCGCAGCCTTCTGCGAGACAGTGATCTCGCGGAAGGAGGCGGCGGATCACCTGCGCGAGGAGTGCAGCCTCGATGAGGAGATCCGCCGGCGACTGGGGCGGCGTAGGCGCAACTATCTGCGCCTCATGCCGCCCTAGCCGAGACCGCGGGTGACGTGACCGGGGATTAGTCCGTCACCCGCCGAGAGGCCGACCGCGTGAGGAAAGACCGACGTCCTCCCCGAGGGGGGGACGTCGGTCGATGGGAGGGTACCCCAATTAGGGGTATTCCGTCGGGCCGACCACTGACGACAAGTTAACGCTGCTCCAGTGGTCGGCCCAACGACGAAGGCGACGTGGTTTTTGGGTGGGTCGCGGGAGTTGCGTGCTTAAGCCTCTCTGTCGCCCCGGACGGAGTGGTGCGGAGGCGCGCCGATCGCGACCCACCCACAAAAAAAAAAAAAACTTAAATTAGTTTTATTTAAAATGTGTAATACTCGCGTAAACATCAGAAATCATGACATATTTTAGTTTGTAAATCGAAAAAAAAATCGCAATAAAATATCTGTATATTTCTATAGAGAATTATTAGAGGCAGTTGTGCGTGAGACAAATAAATTACATGTCTCATGATGAACATACGCGGAACTTACGATGTGAAAGAAAAATATTTTATATAATTCAATAAGATTGGAACGCTTGCAATTTTTGACGCTATGATCACTATGAGTGGATGCGATGAGAACAGTCTGTACGCCTGTACTCACATTTCATAAGCTGCTTAACGACTTTAAAGGACTGTAAGCTACGATAGCCGGTATTGCGTACCACACCATAAATGGAAGACGGTCTTATTTTTGTTACATTGTGTACGAATGTAGATTTTACGTAAACTTTCTACGTATACAATTTAAACATGTCATTACATCACGTCACGACTTAAATGGATTTTAAGCGCTGACACTTACAATGTCCATTTGTGTGGAACAATTAAATGTAATTTGAAATTGGTGTGTTACGACTATTTCTACACTTAATGGTACCATCGCCATTTTGGGAAGACAATGATGATTACAAATATTTTTTGTTGCCGTTCATTTATTTCGTCATCAAATATTTAGATACTATAATCCTTCCTTAGCGGTTATGAATACTTTCAACACTTACATTATTCGTAATTATCAAAAAAAACATTTTCTATTTACTTGCCATCTTATCAAAGATCGCGTTCCCAAAATGAGTTGGCATCAAATAGATAGATAGTCATAAAATTAGCCGAAACTCTATACCTGTTCTGTCTTTCTTCTATTTCATTGAATTGAACCCATAATCGACGTTTAAGTTCGATTCTTCTGTACCTGTCAACAATGAATAAATAATTCTTATAAACACATCAATGATCACTTCATTAGTTATTAAGATTCAGCGAGGAAGCTATCACTTCTAAATCGCTCGTTCAATAAACTGGAATATTGACGTTAATGTACTTTGAGCCCTCCTACTCAATAACAGATGATGTCCAGGTCTCAAAGAGTTACGCCCATGCAACGGAAATCATGGTGCAGAATATTAAGGGGTCTTATCTTGACATTAAACATAGCCACTGTTTAATTGAACTTCCTTATTACAACCACCTACTTTCGTTTTCTGCACGATTGCAGGAATAGGTGTGAAACCGCTAGATGTGCTTCATAATCTAGTCATATAATTCTTGCTACCAGTTGCAATTTTATTACTTATTACCACGTAAGAACATTTCAGGTTCAATTGCTTCTTTAATAATTTTATTTATAACTTCCTATAATATTAAAAGTATGTTTATCTATTTACACGGATGTTTATGAGTTATTCTTTCTGTTTAAACAATTTGGCTATTATGAATTAATTTGAGTATCAAAAATATAACCTTACTTTTATCTACAAATCAAAGTTGGATTCTTCATAGTAATAAACCAAGACGAGTATTCCACAGATATAAAATTGTATTAAATAAAAAGGATGACATGACGATGGGATAAGAATACAATTGTCACCATCCCTTACTTGCCTGTGGGGGTTGTTAGGAACGGCGAGGGGTTTCCTAGGAGAGTGAGTAGCAGCACACTCCTGGGAAACGTATAACACCTTACATACGCCTAGCAGTCGATCCCCGTATATGAGTGAGATAATGATGAATCCTAGGAAATATCAATCAGATTAAACTTATTTTTGTATTGCAATCGCGTATCCTTATGACTATCGACATTTATCGTTTAACGTAGACTGCTCCACGAAGAATAGAAAATAGCGATTAAAGGAATTTTCCAGTTTAAAGCTGTTGCTTTTTACCCAGGTGATTATTTTCCTTGTGGTTACGACTCCTATAGGAAAGCAGAAGGTGGTAACACGTTGTCTTCTTAATCATAGAATTAAGAAGACAACGTGTCCTTAACCACAAGAGATTTTTTTGTTTAATATCCTGTATTTTAAAAAAGCTTATAGCCTTTCAAACCTATGCCGTTAATAAAGCAGTTACCATCATTTTCCTTGTGAATAAAGTCTGCAAAGAGTCGAAGAACTTTGTCATATGGTTCCCTGAGATATCCTATTGTGGAATGGCAAATTTAGCTAAAGCATAATCACTAGCAATCATATAATCATACGTCATATATCACTTTTATTGACATTAAGATTTCTCTTCAATCGATATCTTTAGATAAAACCCATCTCAAAATTTGTTATGCAAAATATGTAGCGGTAACAACAATATATAATTGGGCACGTTCTATAGAAGATTATTGGATATCACCCACGACAGACGTTTGTGTATCGTAAGTAAAAGGTATTTTATAATCATACCGGTCCAGAAAGCTGCTTGCCTTCACTCGCTACTCGCAGTTCCGATCATTTTGTACGAAACGTCGTACTCAGAATAAACTCGAAATTATTCACTTGAATTCTTTTTGCATCGTTAACCAAGGACGCAGTATAATTAATGAGTTCATTGTCCACATTCCTTCATTTAAATATATATATTTTTATTTTTTATTCGAATTTTTTTTATTACGTTAGACATATATTATTATAGTTGTTAAATGAATGCTGTTAGATGCTGGTTATTAGATGCCAATGAAAAAGTTTTATAGTATCTTTTAGATAACTTTATAACACCAATGTGAGCGATGTAATATTTCAATGCTAAAATTATATTATGTTGTAACTTCATTCACAGAGCGTCGCTAAAGACGTAAAATATTTATGAAGCGTTAAACTTAACAGTCTCGGTCTTAGTTTATTATCTATTAGTACGCATTAGATTACAAACGTGATAAGTTATATCGGAAATTAAAATTTCTTTCACCTCACTCGAATATAATTCCAGTTTATTCAGAAGTTTTTATTTTAATGGATCGTTGTATCAAATATCATCATTACCATTAACATTATGGTGAGCATTTAAAAATTATATAAAATTAATATAATATTTTCTTAATAAGAATCATTTGTATTGTTATTGGTCAAAATGAAATCACAAAAATTATATTATTATTTTTTTTCGGATAAAAATTAAAATTAAACCATTTGACGTTCAACATTAACCTATTACATTCTATTAATTCATCCATCGGCTTGTAGATGGTTGACTCTCGAACATAGCTCTCACAAGAAAGAATAAGCCAGAACCCCCACATTTGACAGGTGGTTTAGCGATCTCAGTGGCTATTAGAGAACACTAATGATCATTCTCCTGGTGACCCCTCAGGCGATTTTTACGACTCCCATAGTACAGTCAAGTATTCTTAATCAGCCACTAGAAAGAAAGAAAGAAAGAAAAATGCATTTATTCGGCGTAGGACATGCTAAAGGTAATTATCATCAGAAGAAGTAAATTTATGCTTAATTTAAAATGAGAAAAAAAGGTATAAATAAAAATTATAAAAAAAAAGCAAATAAAATATATATATAGTGGTCAGTTCATCAGTAAAAATAGTTTAGGATAAACGGAAACAAAAGGTGTACGATCACAACAGTCTGAAGGATCAGTAGCAGACTAAAGCGACCTAATACATGTCCTGCCGAAAGGGTCACCATCTCAGCATTAGCTGGGTATCACCCAACACTGATCTTCCGCTGGCAACCCTGTTCTGTGACTCACGGATATCAGTTAACCATAAATATATGTTGTAATATGTATTTTTAAGATACTTTACTGATATGAATAATAAATAACCACTGATATTAATAAATATCATATAATAATTCAAATATAAATAATATGTGTGATAAAATTATAAATAAATAATTTGAAAAAAGAAGAAAGATGATGGAAATATTAAAATAACTTGACTTCACTTCCGGCTAAACAAATGCCCGCGGCCTCTTACTGCGTTCACCATATTGTGTTCAGCAGATACTAATAATACTACTGTCACAGATTGACAGATTTTGCTACAACGTACTAATAAGTACACAATACCGATCCTGCCGATAATAGTAATAAAGTATATTGTATACAAATTTGGATTTTAGAAAATCGCGTATTTTACAAGTAAGTAAATCTTTGTTGTAATTGTTGGTACAGAAAAAAATATTTATTATTTAAAAAAGCTTATATCACAGAAATATCAATTTTATAACATTCAAATTTTATTTGATGACACTACGCAGTCTACATCTGTTAAATCTAGGCATTTTAATTAAAACTGCTACCTAAAATAGAATGTAATTGCTATATACTGTAAACTTGAATAATACGGCACTATACAGGCTATACAACCGTTGAGCACGCCCGAATCGTTACTTTGAAATAATTAATTGAGCAATCGTAACTTGCCTACTTAATCACAGGCGTCAGATAGAAGGGTTGTGATACCTGTGAGTCCCTGATAACGACTTAATTACGCGACACATTGCGAAAGTACTAGAGTACAAGCATTCTCATATCTTCATCGCAACTATAAAAACTGGTTGGCTATTGCAAAACTGTTGGCACGTAAATTTGCCGCTGCCTAACAACAATGGTGCTATTACTGCAAAGAAAACAAGTAAAGCATTAGCATTTGGTTACGAGTCGAAAGATCTATGTTGCAACTATAGGCGAGAATAATTAATCGATATTTATTCGATTATTGTCAAATCGATACACTTTATTATCAATTAACTGCACACGTGGAGCTGCTCGCATTGGCAATGTTCTCAAAACTTTTTTATGTTAAACGTGCAAACTTTTGCCTCTTATTTGGCTGACATACATATACATAATTCCATGGCGGTTTGCAATGCACATCTTAGTAGATTTTATCCCGTAATTGTCTTTTACGATATGGCTTGGTGTTGAATTGTATTCTTATTCCGTCACCACATGGGCAAAATAGAAATAGTGCCATATTATATACTAATTGCGGCGCAACATGAGAGAGGCCTACGTCCAGCAGTGGACGGCGATAGGCTGAAATGATGATGATGATATACTAATTATATCATTATAAGAGTCGATTAAAAAATCACAAAAGTTTATAATCTTATTCGATTCAAATATGTATATTCATTCATTTGCCAATAGGCACAGATATCCACAACGGGAGAGAAAATAGCCTAACACCTTACGATCACAAGACGAATTGGTAATTATCATTTCGAGTTATCCTTCTCTTGCAATGTTGTTATATCTGTTTATATTCCTTTTACAACACCGGTAGGAAAAGAATGGTTGATCAACTATATTCTTGATTTGTTACCGTAAGAAAAAGTTTATTATATGTCTAGAATAAGCTAATGGTCCAGGCCGACCACGGATGTCAAAGTATATGGGTACCAATGGTCGGCGCAATGGCGATCGAGAGGAAATACGGTAGGTTATGGGTTGCACGCCGCCCATCGGTAGCCACGACCATAGACTTTTTTTATTTATTTTTTTGGGGGTGGGTTGCGGTCGGCGCGCTCCCCGCACCGCTCCGTCCGGGGCGACAGAGGGGCGTAAGCACGCACACCCGCAACTCACCCACGTGCAGGTCGCCTTCGTCGTTGGGTCGACCACCGGAGCAGGGTTACTTGTCATCAGTGGTCAGCCCGACGCAATACCCCCTATTTGGGGTACCCACCCATCGACCGACGTCCCCCCCTCGGGGAGAACGTCGTTCTTTCCTCACGCGGTCGGCCTCTCGGCGGGTGACGGACTAATTCCCCGATCACGTCACCCGCGGCCTCGGCTAGGGCGGCATGAGGCGCAAGTACTCGCGATTACGCCGCCCCAGTCGCCGGCGGTGGATCGCCTCATCGAGGCTGCGCTCCTCGCGTAGGCGATCCGCCGCCTCCTTCTGCGAGATCACTGCCTTGCAGAAAGCTGCGACTGCGTCCCAATTCCTGATGCTGCCGACCATCGCCTTAGCGATAGTCGGCAGCGTCAGATCGGCACCGATGATTGCGACGAGTTCACGGCGCTGCGCTGCCAAGCGGCGCAGGCCTCGAGCGTATACTGCGCCGTGTCCTCGTCGCAATCGCAGTGGTGGCAGGACGGTGTAACCACGACCATAGACTACCAAAAACAAAAAGGTAAATGTGATGGTAACTTTTTAAATCATTTGATTTGGAAAGTTCTTCCGAAAGAAGGATAAGATAGTTAATTAACAAAGACCATAGTAATGCTGTAATAAATGGCGTAATAAAAGCAAAGTATATAAATACTAGCCTAACCAGTTTATTGGAGTGAACTAATTATTTGACGATAATTTATTGAGTAGATCTATGTATAGTGATGGAACTTGCTTATAGACGTAATTATAAACAATGTGATGTTGATCTAATCTTTATAAGATTAGCTCATAAATCTTTGTCTATAATCAAAAATACATTTCATAATTGCGATCTTGATATATTGTTTATGACTAATTGAATTAGATTGCGTTCGCACATAATAAAGTTACATAATAATTTATTAAAACCATTTGCCAGTAACAGTTAACCAGTTACCAAACTACAACGAATTGTAACTAAATAATAAGAACATAAATAATAGGTCAGGCGAAAAAGTATTTTCGTATATAGCCGGTATAAACTTTTAATAAAATCTCTTCGGCTGTACTAGTTTTCTATCCGGCTGTTTTCGATACCATTCAAAACGTTACATTTTAATGAAAGAAACTGACTGCACAGATGGCGTAGTGGTTAAGATAGCGACTTACAACGCCAGTGTTGGGGTTCGAATCCCACGCGGGACAACACTTTGTGTGATCCACAACTTGTTGTTCTGAGTCTGGATGTAATTTGTGTCCGTTAATTATATGTTTGTAAAGTTCCCAGCAATACAAGGATTATTTCCTTAGTGCATGGTGTTGTCTTATAAATAAAAAAAAAATAAAAAAATAAATAATGAAAGAAACGATTTAGTTAAATATTATATTAATATTCAAACATTATCCGTGTGGTTAGGGAGTAAGAATACAAATAACCACCCATTTTCTTGTCCGTGGGTGTCGTAAAAGACGATTAACGGATATATGCTGGTAACATCGGTGCAACACCAAGGAAAACTAGATACAAAACTCTATCCCAGCACGTTTGACCAGCATGGAATAGTAGGTCCATTCCCTTTTCATTGTGGAGCAGGTCTCAGCCCAGCAGTGGGGATTTAAAAGCTGTGATGAATATTCAAACATGTGATTCAACATTTTTATACAATATGTATGTGAGGTATCTGGGAACAGTGTTTGAAAACATAGGTCCACGATCAGTGTGTGTTACCAGTGATGACTTACGGTACAGAAACGTGATCCCTAAATGTAGGCCTCATAACCAAGCTCAAAGTCGCTCAACGTGCTATGGAACGGGATGCTCGGGATTTCTCTGCGAGATCTATCTCGATCCGAAATACGGAAATCCGCAGAAGAACGGGTGTAACCAATATAGCACGAAGAATTAGCATGCTGAAGTGACAATGGGCAGGCCACATCGCTCGGCGAACCGACAACCACTGGGGAAGAAAGGTTCTCGAGTGGCGACCACGTATCGGACGACGCAGTGTTGGACGCCCTCCCACTAGGTGGACCGATGACCTGGCCAAAGTTGCTGCGCGTCGTTGGATGCAGATGGCACAGGACTGCACTTTGTGGCATAATATGGGGGAGGTCTACGTCCAGCAGTGGACGGCGATAGGCTGAAATGATAATAATAATGATGATATATGTGAGAAGACAAGTATATATAATATCTTTTCTGTCCGTGTATACGAGACTGAACTCCTCCTAAACAGCTGTATCGATTCTGATAAGTTTTTTATGCCGGACTGAAGAGAATTTAATGATGCTCTCCACTTAAGGCAAGCAGTGACTTGGCTATACCTTAGGCAATTATATTGTCCACAAACGGAATGCTTACCAAAAATATATAGTAATAAAATATAAAGAAAAGAACAACAATTTAAAAATTATAACTGATCATAATTAAACTTAACTTTACATGAAGTTATATAACGTAATTCAGCTAATTAAAGACCAGATATCCGAGACTGAGTAGTAAAGAGCTTATTTTATGATTTAATAAGATTATGTTAACCCAACCCGTTTTATAGACTCGATTTTGTTTACTAACCCTTCGAGTTTCTCATTAATTGCTCTGTCGTGAGTAATTAAGCAAATATAGTCGCTGCAGCTTACATAAGAACAATAAATGTTACAAACTGCACAAAATAAGAACATTGACACGCCTTAATTTGAAAAACTTTAGTCAAATCTTGAGCACGTTTCACTAAGTATACAATTCAAGCATTAGATAAGAAATGCTTTGTTGAAGTCTAAAAACCGTTATGTTTACCATTTAGTTACTTAAATAGAACATCCGTAATTCTTGGAACAATGTCTTTGGTGTATGCGTTGGCCTGCATACAACCAAATAAATAATATGCTTCACGTTTTATCGAACGGTGACGATCGTGTCTTTTCTCTTTGTTGTAAGCTTTTTAATTTTGAATAACATTATAGTTATAACTATAAAATACTCTTGGAGTCAGGAAAACAAAAAATCGCTAATCCTGATTATCCTAGTAAGGATAACGAGTCAAACTGTTTAAAATATTGAATTGTCATCGGTCCTTAATAAGTATGCCAAATTTCGAGTTAATCCGACGTTTTGAAGGGGGTCAAAATCATGTTCAAAGATTCCGTTACATACTAACATATACGTCTGAAGCTAATAAAAGCGTATTAACAAAAATAAATCAGTTTATACACAACTATGGTCAATGCCAATTGTATTTTAATCAATTTATTTGGTTTCAAAATATTTACTAAGTTAGTTTTATATATCTAGAATGTAGTTAGTTGTGTGATGACGGCGTAAGAATACAATTTACTACTCCCTATCTGGGCCGTGGACGTCGTAAAAGACGACTAAGAGATAATATTGCCTATGACATCTGTACTAGAGTATGAAAACTCAAAATAAAACCTTATATCAACATGTCATAATATGGTATAGTAGATCAATTTTCCTCCTATAGTAGAGGAAGCTCGAGGCCAGCAGTGGACGTGTATAAGCTGAGATGAGAGCAGAGGTGACGAAATTTCTAAGGAGGGTTATATCCAACGATGTTTTATGTTACCCATTGAACTATCATTAACTTAAAAGGAAACATTTGTAAACGTTAATACAATAAATTTTAACGCATTGCATTAGTAAGTCGGCATTATCTACCTTAAATGAATCAAATTTGCATCTATTGGTTTGAAACTAATTATTTATTCCGCCTTTGAGGTATTTGAGCTTTTACACTTAAGTCTTGCTTATACGGTACCTCAACTATTGTAATCATAATAGAAGCGGGCACCAGTTTGTCTGAAATTTCCGCATTCACTTCTCTCGCAGTACTCATTGACCATAGTTATATGTAGGATATGGACAATTCTCATTATGCATATCCAAAATCGTATTTATTGAACTGAGATTGTGAAGTATACCTGCTCTGTACGGAGTAGCCACGTGCTCTAAGAATTACCTAGCTCCTTGAATACAATTTTGTGTAGTATATGGAAAATATTGGGTAATGAAATGTGTAGTATATTTTAGAGACTATATTGAATAACTTCTCCCTTTTTTATACATATATACGTGGATGTTTGCATTGTATACATATCATTTCAGTCCATTATTGGGCGTCAGGTGTTCCGTGTCGTGTGGTGACAAAGAATAATATTCACAACGCCGAAGGTGTCGTAAAAGATGATGTATAATGCGCATTTAATATTCATTCAAGAGACCTACTAAAACCTTATACCAACCCGTTTGACTAGCGTGGTATAGTAGGTTAATTTCATTCCTATCCAAGAGGAGCCTCGAACCCAGCATTGCCCAGTCTTTTATGAACTGAAATGAAATAAAAATGATTGGGCGTACAGATTAGGCAAATACACACTGACTAGATTTTTGGCACACGTAATGCGGGTTTTACCTCGAGTTTTCTTTCTTTAGCAATGGTGGTATTCATTTACATAATTATACTAATAAATTATTCTAATAATTGCGGAAAATGAAGGGGTAATGTGTTATGTAGACTTATTCCGTCACCACAAAGAGAGACTTTTTACATATTACATTTGTCCAAATTAAAAAATTTAATATGGTCTCTTTAATATCCGATCGAGTAGAATAATTATGATAGTTAGATGTTACATCTTTATTAGATATCTTGAAACTTTATTTAATAATTGATTTGAGAAAATAAGTTATCACAATTTTTTAATATAAAAATTCAGAGGGAAACAATTTTACGGTCCGGCAACAGATTGCCGTCCAAAATTTATATCTACCTGAAAATATTAATATCGCGGCGAAATTTATTATGAATGTATTAATAACGATATCAAAAAAAAATTAAACAAATAATACGAATGCTTTGAAACGTTATTTGAAAAATTCATTTCATTTATTAAAGTAACATATATGTATATTGTTCAGAAGTTAAGCGACTTCTGAAGTTTTGCCAAACAACGAGTACTGTAAGCTTTCGTCGCATTATCTAGGCATCTAGGTGCGAAGACAATGGCTAGCGCATGCGTAATGTGTTATCTCACATCTACTTCTTGCCACATTTTGCTCCCCTAATGAGAAACACTGTTCCACTTCTCGTGTTATGTGCTAATTGAAGGCGGAGTAAAATCTTAGAGAGAAATTTATACTAATTGTAGCTAATAGATATTTCGTTTACACATTGAGAAATGGAAGTAAGAAATGCTTTGATTGTTGCAGGTGGAGTAGAATAACGGTAGCCGTGCCTCCCAAAGGATGAGGAATAAGCAACGATGCTGGAAACCTTGCTTTGGCCCCGATATACTAAAATCAACAGGTAAGTAATATAGGTATATACTGTACTAAATAAATTATTTTAAAGTGAAATATATTTTTTAATATTATATTTGATAAGAAAAACGAAATATCGTTTAGGAGGCATCATACTGAAACTAATGTTGAATGCAATTTAACTTATAATAGAAGTAACTTAAAAAAGATAGGCAGCTGAATTTTCTCATTGTTAATGTTTAAGCACTAATTTTTACGGATTTTATCGCGTTTGTATTTGATTTTTAATTACTCAACCTGTCGAACACGAGCGTTAATGATGATGAGAAGACTGACGTTGGAGGACTTGGTCCTCCCATGACCAGGAAAGCTGAAATACAAACGCGATAAAATCCGAAGAATTAGTTTTATTTATAAGTGCTACTATCCATTCTTCAGGATATTTAGCCGAATTTTACAGTTCCCACAGGACAGTGAGGGATAATGACACTTTGTATTCTTAACCCTAGTGTCAAAATAAAGGGCATAAAATACGATCTTTTATTACGAATGAAATGACGAAATACGTGATTTTATTACAGCTATCACTGGAATATATATTGATAAAATCCTCGTAAATCAAACGTAAATAATACTCAAAAAAGAAGCATCGGGTTTAATGTACCAACGTTAAACGATGTTAGCTATAAAATGGATTCTTAGTAAGTTGAGAAAGACCATTCGGTGTATAAGGCTTTCGAACACACACTGCGAGGAGACAATGCATTTGCGCATTGAAACATTGTCATATCCCGCCCACGTTAGCTCAAGTATAATTTCTCGATTTAGACAATGTCTCTTACGAAACATATCTTAGGAGTAAGGTGATAAATTACTAACAAATTAGCTAGTTGTCACGATATGTAGGTACACGTATGAGTTTAAATTTGCATGCTTGAGAAATGTTTGCAGTCTATTGGATGTACAATTTACTACCGGTTTAGATACGATTGATCGTCTTCTGTTTAATATAAACAAGCGTTGTTGACAACTACTTCAATCAGATATCACAATGACAACATCATGTATGTAAGTAACAAATAAAGTTAAATATGTAACTCACAAGGGACTAAATGATATTAGAATTTAATCATAATGGTATTAGAATAAACCATAATTATCATTATTTTACCTTTCTATGGAAGTCATAAAAGCTGATAAAGCGATCTACCATGAATTATAGAAGTGTAGTTATACTGGCCTTCAATATGCTGTTGATTTTATTAGCATCATTACTGCTCTTATTTCAATTGCTTGGGGTCGACGTATCGTAAATATTATAAAAGTTATTGACAATAGTTTTATGGCTGGCCACCTGCCGGACGTCAACCTCCTTGGAAATTTAATTGTTGACCAGATGACATTAGACTTGGCCCAGGTCCAATATAAAGCTTTTAGTCATCTTTTACGACACACATGAGTAACATATGGGTTGGCAGTTTTCGTAGACGCCATTACTAAGCAGTATAAAAAACCATCTGACCAAAATGTAAAGCAATTTCCTCATAGGCATTATTCCTATAAGTAAGATATGTATAAATTGCCGTATTCAGTTCAGTACAATTGCTAAATATCAAAGCAATGACAAATCCTAAAACAATTGTTGTCGTCTGACGTACATTAATCAAATTTGATGCTTTCGCAAAGTTTGTCAACCGAATTATCAATTACTAGAATTCTAATCATCCTGATTGTTGAAGGCGGAGGATGTTTAACTCTACGATTGAATTATACAAGTAATTCCGGATGGCGCTGAGTTGGCAGCGGTTTGCAAATTTGAATGAAATGTGCGCCATTTCGTTAGGGAATTGCTCCTCCAGATTCTGGGAGCAACATTTCTGTAGCGATTTGGCCGCATAAATGCATACCCTAACTGTCGCTTAAAAATTATGGATTTCAAATATTCTTTATGAAGTTAAAAATATGTTTTATTTATTTGAAGTCTTATTAATAGAACATTGATCGCTATATGTAATATCTCATCCTTAATCAAAAATAAATTCATGATTCATGATCATATACAGTAGGTATAAGATTTCTACAGTGTAATATTTTTACAGTGTTTATTTCGTGATCACTAAAGACACACGTTTTAATGTTAACAAATTAAGAGTAAAAAAGGAAAATTCTGTCACTTCGTTGCTTGGTACAATTCCAGCAATAAAAAAGTACTAGTCTAAATAATGTGTATGCAGCTGTAACCGTCGCAACGAACTACAGTCCAGCCGCTGAGAGCATGCGGTCCTGAGGAGTTGTGATCAGATACGCGATGTAGCTTTGAAGGGGTGAACAATTTACGCCTAATGAATTTAGGTTTTGGTCTTTTTAATATACTTAGTATAAGTAGATCATAGTTTATGGTTTGGTAGTGCTCACTGAAAAGTTTCTGATTTTCTTACGGTAGCTACGTGGAGCAGGTTTCTCCCTTCCCTCCAATATGGTTGTGGGTGTGATGGCAGCTCTAGTAGTTAACTCCTGAACGGTTTCTGCTTATGGAATTTGATTCAGCCATATTTTTCTTTTTTTATTTGCTTTATGATTTTGAAAATAATATATATCCTATTTCGTTATAGTCTATATACATATAGTTACATTTAAAATAAATTATTTAAATAAATGGCAAGCTTGAATTTTCTCAGCTTGTGACTGATTCGAACCGGTGGTAGGTGATTTTTTAAGGGAAGCGAAATAAATCGTTAACTGTGATAATGTCGTTTTCGTCAATAAGACATAGCTGAACGCATATCACACGCTTTCTCGTTTTTGAACAGATGATACACAAATGTCAACCTCGAAAGTTTTAATGGATAAAGAGGCTCAACAGATAATATGGCATGCTAGTTCAGCAAAATATAGAAATTACAATTAAAATCCAGACAAAAAAAACATTGAAGCTTTGGTTATTCTTTCTTGGGTTGGTTGTAAAATATAAATAATAGTGTTATTTAAAATCCATTACTAGTTATGTCAAACTGACATAAATGAGGAACCTATTATTTCAGCGGCCACACTATGATACTACATTTGGAACGAATATCTGAACGAATAGACGTGGATTCGATATCTGTATACCGTAAGTCCTATTTAGATTCACAATTAAAAATAAAATACAAAGTAGTTATGAGGGCTGGCTACAAAAGTGAAAACTTAAAACTATGAACAAACAAAGTTGTTATTTTTGGATATTTAAACTGATTGTTTGATCTTAAATTAAAATTTGTATATTAAAGCTTTAAATTTATCTAGTTTTGACATATGTATATCGGCACAAATATAGTAACATTGCTATAGCTATCGATATAGTGTTAGCGTTAACACGTAACTGTTTTGATGATGCCTTACATGAATTTAATCCCCATTCAAACCTGCCTATTTTTTCCAGTTCAAGAAAAGTAGTGAATCTTGCCAATATTAAGTAGAACATGTAACTTAAAGCAATTCAATATCATCATCATTTCAGCTCTCATACGTCCCACTGTTGGACTAGAGCCTCCTTCATTTTGGGAGAGAAATTGATCCATTATGCCACACTGGTCAGTCGTGTTGATATAGGATTTTATTTCGAGTTTTCTTCTTTCCTCATCCCTTAGTCGTCTTTTACGATGCCCACGGGCAAGAGTAAGGGTGGTAAATATTCTTACGCCGTCGCCAGTCAGAAAAAACAGCAATTCCTTTACTGTATTTTACACATTGTATGTTATTAAACAATTCGTAAAGGAAGAAATATATAATTAGATATAATTTAATATTCTGCTTGAAAAAGGTACCTCACACTTTCGCAACCACATAAAGACTATGATTAATGAATGTGACGGTTTGGGACGGAATTTTAAATAAAGCTTTATAAATGCGTACGCTGCATCTCTTAAAATTGATAATAATTATAAAGTAAAGAATAAACAATATATATTCTACGCAGATATAGCAAAACTCTACTATTCACGTATGGTAAGAGAGGGGGTGGAGAATTGTATTTTATTCCGTAAACACAGGTATAGGACTCTTAAGCTCTGCTAAATCTGTAGTGCTGTACTGCTGCGCTTCACGTAGTTATACATTCTTTTATATATTGGATTAATAGCTAATTTTGCTTCATGTCTCCCGCTTTGCACAGGGGGCAACTGGAACTTTTCAACTCCTCTTGTTTTTCTTTTCTGATCACAATTTTTGAGGGGCGCAAGACATTTAAAATCATTTTCCAAGACTTCCTGAGGGTCATACCTAGGTGTCTTATAAGGAGACCATTGTGGATCTTGGATTACAGGAGATACCGTGGTGGCAATGTGTGGCGAGATTGGTCCCAATAACATAAAATATTCTATGCCTTCAAGGTTGAATAAATTGGACGTTTAAATCAACTTGTGTAAAATTATATTAAAGATAAATTGTTGTTAAATAAATGTTTTAGAAGAATATAGATATGGCTATTCTAACTTACAGTTATTGGAATATAGATTTGGTTTATTAAGATTGCGCTACAGCATCAATTAAATAATTCAACTTAAAAGGTAAAGTATGTAAAACATACACGGCCAGAAACTCGAGTATTATTATTTAACTATTTATTTAACTATTGCCCGTGACTTCGTCAGCGTAGAAATCATGTGTAATACTTAGTGTCAGACAGAATAAAATATGCAAGGGTTTCAAGAAATGGGTATATGGCGGATGTTCAAAGTATAGATGATAGTGATATCTGATGTTTACGCGAGCACTACACATTGTAAATAAAACTACTTTTATATCAATCATAAATCAAATCAAATACAAAGGCAATCATAAATCAAATACAAACGCGATATAATCCGTAAAAGTAGTTTAATTTACAATGTATAGATGGTAGGTTTGTGTATAGAATAGTATCCAAACTAATGGATAAGACCATTCCGTTGCCGTTCCGTTTCTGTTCTATGAAAAGGTTAACATACACATAACAGTGCTTATGCCTTTTTTTTGGGTTGGGCTGCGGTCGGCGCACTCCTCGCACCACTCCGTCCGGGGCGACAGAGGGGCGTAAGCACGCACACCCGCAACCCACCCAAACACCACGTCGCCTTCGTCGTTGGGCCGACCACCAGAGCAGGGTTACTTGTCATCAGTGGTCGGCCCGACGGAATACCGACCGACGTCCCCCCCTCGGGGAGGACGTCGGTCTTTCCTCACGTGGTCGGCCTCCCGGCGGGTGACGGACTAATTCCCCGGTCTCGTCACTCGCGGCCTTGGCTAGGGCGGCATGACGCGCATGTACTCGCGCCTGCGCCGCCCCACAGTGCTTATGCCTGATGGTTTTTAATTTAATAAGAAAATTAATTATAGGGTCTCCTCAAAATGTATCATGTAGGTATTTCACATTCGTAGAGCATAAAACAAATGCTGAAAAACCTGTTGACTTTTACTTAGAAGTATTTGTGTTTAATTTGAAGATAATGGATAAAGATTTTGTTCTCCACCTCATACAAATTTTGCCACTGGCATTTACCTTTTTCAACTGATTTTAAAAAAGGAGGAGGTTTTTCAATTCGACCGTATATATTACTTCTTTTATGTTTGTTCGCGGATAACTTCGTCGTTTATGAACCGATTTTGATATTTTTTTTGTTGTTGGAATGGGTGTACTTCCCAAATGGTCCCATGAAAATTATATCGAAATCGGACAAGCGATTTTTGAAAAATCAACAATATTCTAAAAAAATATCTACATTGTCTACATTATTGAATGCGGTTTCTTTTTTAGCAAAAAAATAATTATCAAAGAATAAAACAGAATAAATTATTTGCTTATAACAAATGTATTTCGTTTATTGGTTCATTCATTCATTATTAAGGTTGTTATATTTAATTATAGTCTTTTTTTCACATAAGGATTACAGTTTTTAACGTTGCCGCTATAGATAGATTAGTTGTCATTATCATCATCATAACTCGTATACGTTTTAGTGTTGGGCTCGAGCCGAAGCGCCCTCGATGGGAGGAAACTTGACCTACTATACCACGCTGGTCAGACGTGTTGGTATAGGATTTCATTTCGAGATTTTCTTCTCTTGTTAGATGTTTTTTGCATATTATATCCCCTAAACGACGACACCCACAGGCAAGAGAGGGGGTGGTGGGTATTAGTTTTACAATATATATATATGTTTTAATTTATTTACAGGTACACTTTCGATACATTTCTGTATAATCCGAATCAATTAATTGTCGCCTTAAATTTCATAACCTTTTGCAACCATTCATTAATCTGCAGTTTAAGCCGACAAATGCTTACAACTAACGTCTATTATAATGTATTATGTATTTATAAAGCATTGACCAAGATGAAAGCGTCAGAAACTTTAATCTCGACTATGTTGAAATCTTTGATTGTAAACAGTAAGTAAATTATTTAGCATAACATTTGATATATTTAGTCACTGTAATAGAATTATTTTATTCTACACTAACATTATAAAGAGGAAAAATTTGTACTTGTGTGTGTGTGTGTGTGTGTGTGTGTATGTTTGTAATGAATAAACTCAAAAACTACTGTGTCGATTTCAAAAATTCTTTCACCATTAGAAAGCTACATTATCCCTGACTAATATAGGTTATATTTTATCCCAATTTTTCCACGGCAACGGGAACTATGCGGGTAATACTAAATAAATTTGTATTAATGAATTTTGGATATTGAATAATGAATTTTCGTCTATTTTATAAGAAAATATTTTATTTATTGAATTGCTTGCTTGCTTCACATGAAATTAAGAACATGGTTTATAAAAAAAATCGCACCGTGAATATTTGTGATTACTTTATATTCTAGATAGTCTTAGCAGTTTGGCTAATTTAATTAACTGGTTAAATTAACTAAACCTATTGGTTAGCCAGCTAATTAGCTTAGCTAACTTTTTTAGTCAGCTGATCAAGCTAAACTGTATAGCCCCACTTATCTACATATATTTCTATAGATAACAAAGGAAACTAAATATATAATGAAATAAAACAATATTGAGTAAAATAATAGTATTAAAAATAATTGATTTATTCACCAATTTAAGAAGCGTTTAACACTACTAGTAATCTGCAAATAATATAAATAAAAGTAGTCTCCGCAGTAAGGAGCAATTAAAGATGAGAGATTACCCAATAAATCGAGGCGAATATGGGTTGCCGCGCCTGAGCGTCTTAACCCAGCGCACCTCTGTAATGACGCCCGTTAATGGCCTACATCCTTCCCGGGACCTTTGAGTTCATTCAGAAGATGTTTCGACGTTTCTTGGTAAAAAATTAAGAATTTTAACAAGAGCCGCTTAAAATCTGCAGGCAACACCATTTAGTTACATCTTGAACATCGTTAAAACTAGAAATTGCGCAGCTGTAATTTTAAATGGAATATTTTTTAAGAGTTTCTATGTTTATATGTGTAATTTATTTCTTCGTTTCCGCTTGCTCTTATAATTAGGTCGTATATTAAAAAAATACTCGTAACTGTCGCAAGTCAGTCCAATCTTAACGACTCAACGGAAATAATTGTTTGCTCAAACGACGATATCAAATCGATGTACAACATTATATTCCCTTAAACGACTAATAAAATTGTGAAATGATCAAGAAATTTTCAAAATAAACGAGTAGATAAATCGTGATGTTCAATCGCATATTCGGTGTTATCGCAATCTTGTTGCCATATTTATTGGCGATTCATGTATCGTCAATTTTTAAAGTATTTCCCATGTGTAGGCATGATCGTGACAAGCCTAATTGACTAACGTATCCAGGCATCAGGCGGAACGCATGCAAAGCTGCGCTTGTCACATCGATTCACAGCATAAAGCTCGCCGTGCAATGCCTAAAATGTTCTTCCGTGTAAACTGGTTGCAAGACTAGAGACTCAGGGTTACCATTTCTATAGTTTCACAGTTTCTAGGGCTGTTAAATATAAGGAAATATTCAATCATACAAGGCGATAATATAAAGTACGGCATCGTTGAGTTATGAATAAAACAAGAACCAAAATTTTGAATAAGTCTTACAACTGTTCTATCAGAGATGCAATCTATAATATCCGGCACGGGTAGTTAGAACTTTAAGCACTATACCATCTGTTTGGAACGGTCTGTTTGGGACGGCACCTGAAAAGGTTACCCGCCGGGCAGGCTACGGCAGTCCTGAAATCGATTCCAGTGGTCGATCCAATGGCGATGGTGAAGGAATACGGTAGTTTAGGGGGCCGAACGCCGCTCATTCGTCGCCCCGGACTGATTGGGCGGGGTGTGTTCAGACAAGAGCCTACAAAAAAATACTATCAATGTTGGCAATTAACACAACTTCTTGTTTCATTACTCGCAAGCACTTTGGACTGAGAATAGATTGATACGACGTTGTGAATTATGGCGTGAAATTAAGGTGACCGACAACGGATTTCATTGGTTGCTTCAGCTTGGTAAAAGTATACATTTATTTAATCTATTCTCTATTAATTCCGCTCACAGTTTTCATTTTAATAATGTACAATAATGGCTACCTAAGTTGAAATTTATATATTTAATTTATTCTACATAATTTATGCTATTGCCTAAATTTACTGCTTCCCATGTTATTCTACATCTCTAGAATTGTTGTATAATATAAAAGTTAATAATTTTCTTATTAATTAAATTGAAATACAACAACTCGGTAACACTATCATATTATTGTTGCTATTCACTTAATAATTAACTAGCTGATGCTTGCAACTTTGTCTGCGTTACATAAGAGGGAGGCATAGAGACAGTAGGTCGTAGGTACCCATAACGCGCATCACATGTAACAGAATCTCTGAAAAGGAAAAATATTACCTCATTTGTTGCAAATTTTTTGAGTGAAAACTTTTATAAGCCGGTTTGGGTAGGGAGTAAATTTGTCGCGGAAGAAGGCGGCGGATCGCCTTCACGAGGAGCGCAGCCTCGATGAGGCGATACGCCGCCGGCGACTGACTGAGGCGGCGTAGGCGCGAATACCTGCGCCTCATGCCACCCTAGCCGAAGCCGCGGGTGAAGTGACCGGGGAATTAGTCCGTCACCCGCCGAGAGGCCGACCGCGTGAGGAAAGACTGACGTCGAGGAGCGCACCGACCGCAATACAAGCCCAAAAAAAAAAAAGGGAGTAAATTCAAGTAAATCGTCATCAACATGGACATATGACGTATTATCGCTAACACTATGTCTGTAGCTTTGTTAATATCACTATATCAGATAGTTTTAATTTAGAATAGAATAATATTTATTTGTTAAACATAGGTACATAAGCGGTCTTATACTAGTAGTTGGTTCACTATGTTTTGCCTCTAGGGCATGCAAATTAAATAAAACAGTTCAGTTAAGCGTTGAAATAAAGCAATACAATTAGGAATTACTACTAAAAACTAATTACATATACATAATTATAGTAAAAAAAAAATAAAAAAGACATTAATCAGATTAATTTGCTAAAAGCTACTCTTCTAGATAGATAGAATTAAAATACATTAAATTAAAATTGCGATATATGAATTAAAAAAAAGTAATTTAAGATTACTCATTTATTTTGAATATCTAAAAATAACTGTTTATAGATTTAAGTTTTCACTTCTGTTGACAGTCCTTATGAGTGCTAGTGTTTTTTCATTGATAGTCACTCGTTTTGATCTAAGCGTGATATTATATAGCCTATAAACTTCCTTGATAAACTAGCTATCCAACACTAAAATAATACTTCAATGTCAATGTTTATGAAATTAGCGCATTCAAATTCTTCACTTTTGTAATATTAAAATAGATAATGATAGAAATATGAGACTAAAGCTTAAGCTGTATATAAGATAAAATATGTATCTTATATTATATTTCTTATTCGAATGGGCGTTAGTGTAACGTACCCTTTGATCCCTCTATGTACCCTTACTTCCATAAATAGGTTCATAATCAACAATAAAATACATTCACGAATTATTTACCTTTGGATAATGTTACATATTAAAGGTAACCGTTGCTTATTAAACATTGCTTTTGCACTTATAAGCATATAGGTTAATCTGACTCAACTTCTCTATAAATAAACACGATTCGACAGCCCTGTATGATAGGTACACCGCACACGGAGTAAAAGCTCCATTCCACTTCGCCCGTAATTATTGTACTAACACTAGTTACGCAATATTACGCACACAACAGACAAAAGTAAGTAAAAACTGGATTCAACTGGTTTATTCTAACCTTCACAAGACTTAATTTTTAAATTTCAGTAATATTTCTTCTAATATGACATTACAGTAACGCGTTACAGTATTTTAGTTTTTTTTTTTTATTATTATTTGAATATACGAGTACATCAAATCTTCCGTGTGGTGACGGAGTAAGAATACAATTCACCACCCCCTATCTTACCCGTGGGTGATCGTACGAGACGACTAAGGGATATAAAACGCATATAACATCTATGCGAGAGAAGGAAAACTCGAAATAAAACCCTATACCAACACGTCTGACCAGCGTGGTATAGTAGGTCAATTACCCTTCCATTATGAAGGAGGCCCGAGCCCAACAGTGGGACGTATGTGGGCTGAGATGATGATGATGATGATACATCAAAACCTTTATTCGACCTGAATTGATCCTTGGCTTAATGAAGATACCGTCAAGTAGCCTAGCACATTGCTTTAACCAATGTATTGCTTTGAATATATATCTTAAAATCAATACCAATAAATAATATTGAAGTGTCTCTTTGAAATATCAAAGTAATAGACTTTTTTCATGCTCACACGGATATTTGTACGACATCTTTGCCTAAAATACAGATTAAAAAAAAATTGTCAGTCTGTCTGTCTGTCTGACCGTTTGTTCCATGTAATCTTCAAAACGGCTGGACCGATTCCAAAAATTCTTTCACCAATGGAAAGCTGTAATATCAGGGAGTAAACTAGGCTATATTTTATCCCGGTATTCTTATGGGAACGGGATCTACGCACGAAAGACTGAAACCGAAGCGAAGCGAGGGCGGGTTGCTAGTCTATAATAACACCTTCGTGTTCATATTTTTCATATGTATAATTTACTCGATTAAACATTTCACGGGTAGTTTCAACATTCACTCTAAATGTCATTACTAATACAGTAAAGCTTCTACGTTGCAATAATTACATAAATTTACTAAATGGTTTTATAAATATGTACTTAATGTTAAGTCTACATGTTTTGTATGCACGTGTACAATCATTCATACAAGTACTAATGAAACAGTATTTGAACAAGGCATGTTCTAACGCATTGGCTTGCATCATAGCACGCGGGTTGTCAACGACAAACGTCCGACAATAGACCACGTCCTGTGCTTTATTATTACGTACACTAATCGAATATAACGAGAACAATCGATTAGAAACTCTATATTTAAACGGAAATGTTTGTCGATTACAATATATACCTATATATAGCTTATGTTATTCGCTGATAATGTAACTCTACATTTCATCATCATCATTTCAGCTTATACACGTCCCACTGTTGGGCTCGAGCCTCCGCCATAATAGGAAGGATATTGACCTTGGTCAGATGGGTTGGTATAGAGTATCATTTCAAGTTTTTCTTCTCTTGCATAGTTGTTATAAGTCGACACCCGCAGGCAAGAGAGGGGTGGTGAATTGTATTCTTACTCCGTCACGGAAAAGCTCTATATTTATAAAAGGAATTTTAATATCGGTTAAGTGATTTGGGCTTGAAAGGGTAACAAACAAAGAAACGTTGGTTTGGAATTAAGGCTTCATATTTTTTGCCGTGAGTGTCATATTACTATTGATAAAAGGAATAATTCCTTGAACCACTGTACGTGCCTATCTATCAAAACAGCACCCAGGCTATGGAGAAATATTACATTTCAGCCTTGAACAAAATATTCATAATTTGTCTGGTTACTGAATAGAATATGTTTTATTGTATACTTAAAGATAATCACATTGTAGCTACTAATCAAGAGGCTTAAAACTGTTCCATGGAAGTCGTAAACATATGCTAAACACAAAAGGTATGAAAAGCAGCACTCTACTTGCCTACTGATATAAACAACTGCGCTGATTAAACCACTTGTCTTTCGTAGGATTTATGTTCAATAACAGACATCGATAGTTAGAAAATGCATATTATAAAACACACAGACAGACCCCCACCAACTTCTCTTCTAACTGTTAGTTTTAAAAATTCTTCTATTATAAAAGAAGAAATTTATAGTCCTAATTTCACTTTCGTTGTTATCAAGCATTTTCTGATCCATATAAAACCTTTTAAAATGACGAGTGAACTTAGAATTAACTTGATTTAATTTAAGGATCTATAAAATAATCTCCAATTCCTTTACCTTTTGTTAAACTAAATAACGTAATCTATTCAATAACGATGGTACATCCATTCATATTTGAATAGGTTTATCAGATAGCGAGGATTCACTTATAGAAAACGCATTTTAAGTTAAGTACGCTCATCTTGAAGAATTATTTTGAATACATTGTTTGTACTTATATACCAGGCAAGAAAAGTTATATATTATGTTAGACATAAGACTTACAATTCTTATTATAACATAATTAGTAAAAAAATTCGTTACGTAAAATAATAAAAAAGTGAAATCTAAACCCAACTACGACAAAATACGAGGCTAAAAAGTATGAAATAAGATTTTCAGGGCACAGGATTAAACATCGTTACTAAAGAAGCAAAATAGTCGACACATAGATTCTACCAAGTTGCCTTCGTTATAGTTTGACAATAATGTCATACGATACGATACTACACTCAGTGTTTCCACTTTTAGGGATGTCGCCCTTTTTTAAGGCGAAACTACTACTTTAGAATATGGCTTAGGGCTATTTAATATTTTTAGGGATTTAGGGTAATTTGGGGTAAAATTAAATATAAAAAAAACAAACACTATTTTACCATAGACTTTGCCGACCACAAACAATGGTTACCCTCAATGGGCTCCTAGAGTTCACCGAAATTACTTTGTGTAAGACACGGTAGTAGAATTTAAATTAAATATATTACAGTGTTTACATGTCGATATTTCAGTGCGATACTAAGAACTGCTATAGGAAAATTCGATTCGATTCAAAAGTCCCTATGAAAGAGCTGCCGCCTGGCGGGCCGACGCCCGCCGTGACATCATTACCCGTTGGGCAGACTGGCTGGAGATGCCTCGGTACTATGTTCGGGTCGTCAAGGCCTTCCGGCCGGTGCTCATGGAGTGGTGAGGTCAGCGGCACGGGTTGCTTTTTTTGCGATTGGTGTAGGTAGTGACGACGCATGTTTGCTTCGCCAAGTACCTGCACACGGTCGTGAGTAGGGAGAGCACATCGTCCTGCCAACGTTGCGAATGCGACGAGGATCCATCAGCCCAATGGCGAAGGGGAGGGAATACAGTTGGTTATGAGGCCTGCGCTACCTTTTCATCTCCCCGGAAGAAATAGATGGAGTGTCCGCTGGCCCAAACAAACAACCCAACCCAAAAAAAAGCTTCACAGTGAAACCCTCAACGGTTTGTTGCACACCATACTAAGTATGACTGACTCGATTTTAGAACCCGACAGATAAATGTTGAGTGCAGCTAAAAAACTTAAGCCCAATGCTTCAGCTTCAACATCAGCATCATATTTTTCACCATCTACTTCTTCCATAGATTACAATGAATTCTTTTTATGATTACATGTTTACTAACTCTGATTAATGGATGAGAATTAAAATAAAAATCAAACCATCAAGTTTTGTTTTATTTCGAACTCATTTAAATTTTGCGCCCTAAATCAAGAATTTCCGGCGACTGACTAGGGTATCTAGGGCAAATTAATGAAAATATTTAAGGTAAAACTACAACGTGATAGTGGAAACACTGACTACACTACACAATTATCAGTATAGAGAGATACACATGTTCAATTTTGAAAAGCCGTCGTTTATCTAAACTATTCTAGAATGCACTTGAACACACACAAAACAATCATTAAAATCGGTCCTGTTGTTTAAGAGAAGTTCACATACGTACAGAAAAATATATATAATGTATAGAAAATGCATTTTCCCTTTTTATTACATATAGGAATTAAAAGACAGTAAAACGAATCCGTGTGGCGACGGAGTGAGAATAAAATTCACCACTCCCTATCTTGCCCATGGATGTCGTAAAAGACGACAAATGAATATAATATGCATATAACATCTATGCAAAAGAAGGAAAACTTGAAATAAAACCTTATACCAACCTGCTTGACTAGCATGATATAGTAAGGTCAATTTCCCTCCTATTGTGGAGGAGGCTTGAGCCCAACAGCGGGACGTATATGAGCTGTATTGAAAACAAATAAGTATACGATAAACGTATCTTATATCTTTAAACGAGCAATTCTTGTATATATATATATATTATTCAGGATCTTGGAAACGGCACCAACGATTTTAATGAAACTTGGCATACTAGTTGGTTTCGAGGCCAAAAAATCGATCTAGCTAGGTTTTATTTATAGAAAATGTTGTCTTGTCAGTGTTTTTAGCAAAACAATATAATGACATTAAATTTTAAAAGAATATGAATTCAAATTTTGCCGTCAACGTCATGACGTTACGATGTAACGATGTAACGTTACGACGTAACGATGAGTTACGATGGCTCAGTTGGGAAGTAGTGCAGTTTCCTTTCAGTATTGTTTTGGCATTCAAACGGCGTCGCGTCGAATCTCGGTGTTATTATTATTGTATTTTTTTATATTTTTTTTTCATTATTTAATTTTTATTTTTTATTAATTTATATCTAAATAAATACTCCGAGAATATTTCGAACAAATATTCCGAGCGAAGCTCGGTCAACCAGATATTTACCTAAATAAATGTGCATATTTCAATGCAATTGTTTATCTATGTTATCAAACCCAGTAAATAAACTTTTTTTTTATATTACCTATTTATTCACATTCAACATTCCACGCTATCTTATCCGACACTTATTCTTATCGCTTATATTATGTCAGACCATTTCCTTTTCACTGTCAGACAATAGTAACTATGACTAGGGCCGATTGAAGTCATGGCGTAATTATACGTGTAGGAGCGAGTTAATTAGTCCTCATTGAGATGGTAATACTGCGAGTCATTCTGTATAATAGCCAAAATACACTCTATATGATCCCACTTGCATAGCCGTCGATCAAGTGCATAGATATGTAATGGATTAAGGAGTGTATTGCTGTTCGACAATAGACTCTGAAGGATCTCTTGGTAGGCTTAGTCAATTTACACTTACAATAAATTGAATGTCATTGTATTGTTTTGCTAAAAACACGGACAAAACAACGTTTTATATAAATAAAACCTAGCTAGATCGATTTTTTGGACCCGAAACCTCTAGTATACCAAGTTTCATCAAAATCGTTGGAGCTGTTGCCGAGATCCTGAATATATATATATAGGTATATATATACAAGAATTGCTCGTTTAAAGATATCTGATATCATCTCATATACTACATCACTATTGGTGATTTAATAACATTAATAGTCAGCGATATACAACACCTTGTTTAATTAGTAGACGGCTAATGAATTTCCTATTTGATTATAATATCGACCACACAGGGTGTGAAATATTTCACAACGTGGTCACGATCTATCTGATTGTGCATTCGATAGTACTACACCGATATTGTTTTACCGAAGTCACTTTACGGATGTACGATGGATTGAGCCTGATAAGAATAATGCTTGAGTTGTTACGAAACGTCCGGTGAACGGCAAAATGTACTCTCATTGCTATAGGCAAACAAATAATACTGAATTTGACGAAATAATATACTAACAGTAATATTACAACTAATAAATAATAATAGAAAGCAATGATTTACGTATATTGCATATTTTATCGCTATTCTAGATTGAAAATATGAATAGTAGATTGATTTAATATTTGAAATCTATGTAGGAGCTAATATTCATTGTTCAGTATCTGATAATAGCTGTTGATTTTATTGTATGACAGTAGTTGTTATGATAATACGAATTATTAGTGGCAAGTAATTGTAGAGTCATAATCGCAAGAAGTTCTTAATAATATTAAGAAACAGTAGACTACAATTTTTCCGTAGACTGAATGGAAAGATCATTATCTCGATAGGTCCATCATTTTAGCTGCTGGGCTCGATCTTCTTCTAAAATAGGAGGGCAATTGACCTACAATACCAAGCGCAGACGGGATAGTTTTTTTTTTATGGGTGGGCTATGGTAAGCGCACCCGCGGTCCATTCCGTCTGGGGCGACGGAAGGACGACGCGCGGGCTCATAGCCCACCTGTACCCACGTCGCCTTCGTCGCTGGGCCGACCACCGGAGCAGGGTGACTTGTCATCAGTGGTCGGCCCGACGGAAGACGAGTTAGTATAGGGTTTTATTTCGAGTTTTCCTTTCGCTTTCATAGATATTATATATACTTTAGTCGTTTTTTACGACATTCACGGCCAAGATAGGGAGTGGTGAATTGTACTCTTATTCCGTCACCACACGGATAAAAAATCTCTATAGGTCTCTATTTATTTTTTATCTTGTTTTTTCTCAGATCATATAATTTAAATGTCGGACGTACCTTTTTTACAAGAGAAGTGAAATTAGTCAATATAACGCTCACATTAATATACAATTTTATAAAGATTTCCTCCCTTGTAGTGATGGTATATCCACTTACGTATTTTATGATGCCTGCGAGCAGGGGAATAATGTGTATCCTCATCCTATTATCAAACAATGAACAATAAGTATACTAAACGTCTCCATATGACACAATTATATCGATCAATATATTAAATTCTCGACATTCATACCAATGTGTTAGCTAATAATACATTCCTAACGTGCATTAATTATTAATTTAAGATTCACTGTCTGCGAATATACCTAATACAATTTGAATTTATAATAACTGTCCGTACGGTAATAGTTTAATATTTTAATTCCTCATTTATCCCCGTGGATGTCGTAAAAGACGACTAAAAAATATAATATACAGATAACATCCATCCAAGAGAAGGAAAACTTGACATAAAACCCTATTTATGTCAATCCGTTTGACCAGTGTGGAATAATAGATCAATTTCTCTCGCAGGGAATATTCCTATTGTGCCTGTGCCCAGCCGTGGTCAGAGAAGAAGAAGAAGATGCTATATACTACTCTATAGGTTATAAGTTTGTATATGTGATCGTGTAGTGAAGGGGTAAGAATATAATTCGTCTCCCGTATCTTACCCATGGGTGTCGTAAAAGACGACTGGGGGATATGCATAAAACATTTATGAGAGAAGGAAAGCTTCTAAATAAAACCCTATACCAACCCGTCTAACCAGCGTGGTATAGTAGGTCAATTTACCACCTTTTTTTTTTAAAGACAAATCTAAGTGGGACGTATATGATCCAAGATAATGATGATATTTAACTGCTAATAATATCAGAGATTTCGAAAATTGTGTTAAATCAACTTTTCGGTTTCAAAAATTAGGACTAGAAAATATAATATTAGACTCTATAACAGCAGAAATGATATTAAAAAAACTGTAGTAAATCTTTATTTTAGTCTGGAACGATTCACTCAGAATATAAATTTAAAGTTAGATCTACTTCTCTTAAACTATACGATTCAGCCTCACATATTTTGTCACCTGTTACTTCCGATACATGAATGGTTTGTAGCGTATTTACTGAAATATTTAGCGTCACTTATTATACGGACGTTTCGGCGTTATATGAGGGCATTCACCTTAATAGCCGTTCATTCATCCATTGAGTACCTTTGAGTATCTTTTTCCGGTTCAAGGAAAACATATAACTGTATAGAAAACGAAATCGAATGATATTCTGTCGCATTATGTAGATGTTGAATAAAATATTATAATTTTTTAAGGTGGAATGGGAAGGTATTATGAATTGTGAAGGAAGGAATATGGAAAAAATAAGTTATTTTTCTTGCAAAACATTTAAGTTAGGTACAAGTGGAACCAAAATTTATTTATTTAAATTAATAGCAATTTACCCTTCAATTATTTTGAATAGCTATAATAATGATATGAAGCGAGTCATTTTAAAAAAACTTGGGGCATTGTGCGATACAAATATATTTGAATGAATGGATGGAAGGCAGACAATAGTCGGCCCAAAAATATAATCATCAACTCAACCTATATAGGTCTCGCTGTTGGGCTCAGGCCACCGCCACTGTGGGAGAGAAATTGAGCCAGTATAACACGCTGTTCAGACAAAACACAGACAAAATTCGTATCAAAATATTTCGCATGTCTCATATTCGCATAAACATCAGATATCATTATAAATTGATCAAGTAGGTCGTGAGATAAGACTCGACCCACCCTTTGTACAAAAACATTATTAAGTAAAAAGCTCTTTATCTTATATCTTTAAACGAGCAGTTCTTGTATTGTCTTCAGGATCTCGGAAACGGCTGCAACGATTTTGTTGAAATTTGGCATACTAGAGGTTTCGGGTCCAAAAAATCGATCTAGCTAGGTTTTATTTATATAAAACGTTGTTTTGTCCGTGTTTTTAGCAAAACAATACAATGACATTAAATTTTAAAAGAATATGAATTCAAATTTCGTTGTCAACGTCATGAGTTACGATAGCTCAGTTGGGAAGCTGACAGGTTCTAATTTTGGTTTTTTTTGGCATTCGAACAGCGTCGGTTCGAATCTCAGTGTTATTAATATTCTCTTTTTGTAATTTTTTATATATTTTTCATTATTTATTTTTTATTATTAAATAAATTCGATAAAAATATTCCGAGCGAAGCTCGGTCAATCAGATATTTATTTTAAAATCGTATTGTGACAGGGACACGCGTAACAGTAATCACGTAGTCAAAACGAGCTAAACACCTACCTCATAATAATAAAGCCGAAATATTTTTTGTTTCAATTAAGTATCTATACATAAGCATATGCCAGGATGCCAAAGAAACTAAGTCATTGGGATACTCCGACCCTTCTTAATGAAATGAATGAAGAGATAGAACGTAATTCTTACCATCGACTGGGTAATCTTGCTTCGGCAAATTCAACATGATTAGATCATAATCTCGCAGAAGTAGATGACGGAGAAGATTCGGGGAAAGTTTCTACCCGTCTCGCCGTTGGTACGCGAGTAGTGTAGTAAGTACGGTGTTTTTCGTCACTCCCGATGTCTGAGCTGAGTGTAACTGGGTGTAACTTTACAAAATTATATATAATAAACAGAAAATATGGAAAATATGTGAATAAATATATTTATTGTGATAACCCTTCCTTCTTAGCGAGTGAAATAATTTGAAATAAAACTGTATGCCGACCCAAAGCGGTACAATAGACCACCTTCTTATTATGAAGGATGCTTGGATGCAAGAATGCTATAGGGTTAAAAAAAACTTAAAAATAATCTCAATAAGAACATACAAAAGTAATCTAATAGCGATAAACGCTTTAAAAGTGTGATTTATTTACATATTGTAAGAAAAATGTCGACCACCCACATAACTATGGTCATTTTTATCACCTAATTAGTATTTGGTCAGTGTTGTTTTAATGCAGCGATACGAACAACAAAATTTATTGTGCTGGCCTTTAAGGAATCGAAGTAGCTTGCTTGTAAGCGATTGGTAGCATCTGGCGTATTATTTACCATAATATTAATTAAATCAAATCTCGAGTATAGATGCAAAAGTTTGTATATCCGTTGCTGTTTTGTGTTATAAAATATTATCGAATTTGAATGGAATTATAAATATCAATTAGTAAATGGGCTCTTCTTAGTAAACTCCCTTCTCTGTGTGGTGACGGAGTAAGAATACAATTTACCACCCCCTTTCATACCCGTAGGTGTCGTAAAAGACGACTAAGGGATAGAATATACATATAACATCTATGCAAGAGAAGGAAAACTCGAAATTAAACTCTATACCAAGCGTCTGATCAGCGCGGTATAGTAGGTCAATTTCTCTCCTGTTGTGGAGGAGGTTCGAGCCTAACAATCTTATATCTTTAAACGAGCAATTCTTGTATGTATATACATATATATATATATATATATATATATATATATATATATATATATATATATATATATATATATATATATATATATATTCAGGATCTCGGAAACGGCACCAACGCTTTTGATCTAGCTACGTTTTATTTATAGAAAATGTTGTTTTGTCAGTGTGTTTAGCAAAACAATATAATGACATTAAATTTTAAAAGAATATTAATTCGAATTTTGCCGTCAACGTCATGAGTTACGATAGCTCAGTTGCGAAGTAATGCAGTTTCCTTTTAGTATTGTTTTGGCATTCAAACGGCGTCGGATCGAATCTCGGTGTTATTATTATTCTCTTTTTGATTTTTTGTTAATATATATCTAAATAAATTCGACAAAAATATAACAAAAATATTTCGAGCGAAGCTCGGTCAACTAGATATTGGGACGTATGTGAGCTGTGATGATGACGGTGATGATGATGATGAACCTGTCCCTATTAAAGTTAGTAAGTGAAAATATTTCCTAGCTTTTATCCCTTTTGTATTTCACAGAACACGTAAAGCCATCCGATTTTGAGCTAACGTATCGTCGTATTCGACTAAAAAGTGTTTAGACTTTTGTTGAATGAATGTGATCAATCTAATACAGTCAATAGAATATTTAGGAAAAATAGCAGATTGCAATTTAATACATGAACTCTTATTGTTGTAACTGTAAATTACGTAATCAATAACGAAAATGCCGCTTACAAAATCAGTGAGTACTTCTTAAATCAGTGTTATGTAAGTCCGGCCTCTCGATCGCGTCCATCATTGTCTTTACATTTGACTGGTCTAACTTGTACAAGTAGCAATTACAATGAGATAATGACACAATATTTTCTACTGAGCACGAGTTCCTAATCAAAGATAAAATATTTATTTATGTATGTATTGACACACATATGTTATATGAAATGATTATGTACTTAGTTAATTTAGTTCCGAAAGCTTTCTGTGACATTAATCGTATTCATATATATCTGTAATATTTGATAAGGGGCCGTTCATAAAATACGTTCGCCTACAAGGGGGGGGGGGGGCAGGTGGTTTGCTGAGTGTGACAAGATGTGACGAAGAGGGACGGGGGGGGGGGGTCTACGGCAACGTGATGTTCGGCGTTCATTAAAAGATTTTAAATAATTTTTTCAATAAATACTTTTTTCTCAATTTTGATCATGATACAAAGTCATTCATTTCGTATTTAGTAAATACATAGACTTCTAAACGTATATAGTTTTATTACAATATATTGTAACTCGATATATTTACTTATGTTTATTTTTCGACATGAGCTCTGTGGCGCGGCTCTAGCGTTTTGACTCGGCTATAGCGCTATTATTTGCGCTCGGCTATTATTTGTTCGTTATAAAAGATTTTTATTAATTTATTCAAATTTTATTATAAAACCTAAATAAATAGTTCTAATTCTCAAAATTTGTGTATTATCCATTGAAACTTATTATATTCAGGAGGGGGGTCTTAGTTTTTGTGATGAAATATTTACATGGGGGTCACAGAAAGTATGACACAGCGTGACAATAGGAGGGAGGGGGTGAAAAAAGTTGATTATAGCGTGACGTATTTTATGAACGGCCCCTAAGGTAATGATTGAAAATTATATTAATAACTAGCAACCCGCCCTCGCTTCGCTTTGGTTTTAGTCGTTTTACCCGCATAGTTCCCGTTCCCATGGGAATACCGGGATAAAATATAGCCTAGTTTACTCCCTGATATTATAGCTTTCCATCGGTGAAAGAATTTTTGAAATTGGTCTAGCCGTTTTGAAGATTACCCGGCACAAACAGACAGACAGACAAAAATTTTTAAATCTATATTTTAGGAATAGGTGTCGTGCAATTATTGAGCATTAAAAAAGCCTATTATTTTGAAATTACAAACAGACACTCCAATTTAATTTATTGGTATAGATAATATATACATATTTCATAGTATGCCATAGTTATTACGAAGTCCACATATACAGACACACACAAACACACACACGGTGTGTTGTCGAAGTAAGAATACAATTTATCATTCCTACCTTGCCCGTGTGTATCGTAAAAGTCCATTAAGGGATACAATATACGTATAGCATCTATGCAAGAGAAGGAAAAGTCGAAATATAAACCTATAAAATCCGTCTGACCAGTGTGGTATGGTGGTGATGATAGTAGGTTAATTTTGCTCCTGTTGTGGAGGAGGCTGGAGTTCAGCATTGGGACGTATATGAGCTGTAATAATGATGATGAATAAAGGAACTTAGCCAAATCGAATTTTGGTTTTACTCAAGTAACTTATTAAATTTCTATAACACATTACTTGAGTGAAAATAGATTTTACTCGAGGCCATGCATTCATGTTACTGAATTAACTTGCCGTACTGAGTAGATTCGGTAAGCACTAGACAGATGTAATTTCACTAGTTCTTAAAACTTATAATGGTTAAGCCATTATAAGTTTAGAAAGAATTAATAAACTTATAAAGAATTAATAAAGCAATTTGTTTTATACAATGCTTTCACTAAAATAATAAAAGTCTCTCAACTCGATTGATTAGATTTTACGCGAATTACAAATACTAAAATTAGTTAAAATGTTTTTTTTTTTCTGTTTATTTTTTAAGTACAACAGCTTTTTCTTTTTTGGTTTCTATTATCCCGGACAGATTGGGCGGGGTGTGTCCAGATCATAGCTTACAAAAAAAAAAGACAACAGCCTGCACTAAGGAAATAATCCTTGTATTGCTTGGAACTTTATAAACATATAATTAACGGACACAAATTACATTCAGACTCAGTTCACAGTTTGTAGATCGAAGAGTGTGCGTGGGATTTGAACCCATGACACTGGTGCGGTAGGTCGGTCTCTTAACCACTGCGCCATGTGTTACTAGAAAGCTTGATGACATATTAAAATACTCCGAGTTATAAAAAAAATTACTGAGTAATCGAGTCACCGAATATATATATTGAAGTTATATTAAAATTCTCCTAAACCAATTCATTTCATCCTTCCTTTGTAATCTCTTGACATTTAATAATATTATATTGTTATATACATATAAACCCGTTGTACTTTCTTCCTTAGTATTATTGCTTTAATATATTCAATGCAATATAACATTGACGATGTCGAACTGATATTTCGATATATCGTGCCTCAATAACGAGATACGGACTGAGTGAAAATAATGATCGAGAATCAGATGTAAACAATGATTATGCTCAGCTGTATGATGTAATATTAGAGATGGAACGGTACACAGTTTATTGGATATTTTGTGAAATAGTTTGTGGAGTTGCAACCATCAAATGATGAAATTGAAATACAAAGACTGTCTGTTATTAATCAAGCAAAGCTATTTGAATTTTATAATTTTATACCTGTACTTAAAGATACTTAGATACTTTATGTGGTAGGACCACACAGTATTAATCTGCTGGGCGAATAGGTAAGCTGCAACTTATAATCTATGAAATATATACATAAATATTACATAATATATACATAATATGAACATACCACTTAAAAACTTGCACGAAAATCGACATTACGCGCATTGTAGCTGGGACTTAACTTACTATATATATTATTATACCAATAATTTTAAATGATTGAAAACCATAAATACATCTAACTAGCCTAATAAAACACAATCCAACATGCTGGTTTAATTAATAATTTAATATCGCTATGAACAAAACATTTTGTCGTTGACTATTCGTTCATCGAATATGCTCAGAATCCGCACCTCTGCTACGAGTATTTCTAATATATTCAGACATAACTACTACACCACAATAATTTGATGAATTTAATATATCTTTAATACATCACAAAATGTGTTTCTGTTTCTGTTTCTGTGTGGTGACGGAGTAAGAATACAATTCACCACCCCCTATCTTACCCGTGGGTGATCGTACGAGACGACTAAGGGATATAAAACGCATATAACATCTATGCGAGAGAAGGAAAACTTGAAATAAAACCCTATATCAACACGTCTGACCAGCGTGGTATAGTAGGTCAATTACTCTTCCATTATGGAGGAGGCCCGAGCCCAACAGTGGGACATATATGGGCTGAGATGAGATGATACATCACAAAATGTATGAAATACTATAAATAGTCCATTATAACTGAGCTAAATTCTAAGGTAGGTTTAACGAACTAATACGCACCTATATTAAACACCCTTTGCCAAGTAAAAATATTTCAAATTGCATGTCTACGAGGAATTCAGTGGTAAAGATAAAGGTGTTCAGAAGAATGTCGCTGACGTTGCCGCTGCGAAGATAAAACTCGGCGAAATTGCGAATATCTTGAATTTCAAATAATGTCTACGAATGGTTGGTATTCAGAAATAACTTTGTTTATGCCTTTCTGAGTATATAGTTATAGAACCGTATGTGAAATGCAAATGCATGAACTTTCTTAACATTTCTTTGCGTATCTTAGATTTACATGCAATGTGTATCCAGACATAATGATTATTCATTGAAGCGTAGAGAAACTACTGATCATTTGCAACTTGTAGTATCTTGCTCGCTTCAAGCAACCGGCATTAACACGAATAAAGAGATATACTTGAATTAGGTGTGTAGATAATACAAGAAATTTTGCTAAGGAAATAGATACGAGAGGACTATAGGGGCGTGGGTAGATAACATTAACATTGGGTTATCTGTGATATATCCATGTTAGGATTGTTTAGTAGAATTGTTTGTATTGTAAAGGAACAAGAGGTCACCAGTGGAAATTCGTGCACAGCATGTAGTAAGCAAATTAGTGTTCGAAACGTCGGGCAATCAAAAATCAAATACAAACGCGATAAAATCCGTAGTTTTAATTAAAATAAGTAAATTATATTTACATTATGAAGGAGCCTCATCGTAATCGTAGCAATACACTAGTTGAAAGGAACATAAAGTTATTTGGGAATGAAAGAATGCCAACCAATTTAACTAGTATTATATAATAGAGAAATACCTTTATTAAGGAGAAGGCTAATGTCCAAAAGTGTAACATATATACTGTAAAGAATAAGCGAAAAAAAAAATTGAAGTAAGAATATAATTCACCAAGATGTCTCTTGTCCGCGGGTGTCGTGAAAGGTCACTAAGGAATATAATATGCAGATAACACATATGCAAGAGAAGGAAAACCCTATGACCAACGTGCTTTAAGTAGATCTATTTCCCTCCTAATATGAAGGAGGCTCTACTAGCCCATTAGTGGGACGTACCTATATGAGCTGTGATGATTATGAGGGTTCATTTTAATATTCTTATAGATACATTATTACACTAATGGTGCGATAATTAATCCTTCATGTGATTGAAAGGCGCATTTGAAACCAGGTGGTCGCTAAGGATAAAACTAACTACACAAAACATAAATTAAATCTGTCGAAACATCCAATTGAAGGTCTATCTATAGTTCATTTATATTCAGTTTCCTTTTACGGCCATTTTTAGATGTTAAGCTAAATTCATAACTGTACATAAATTATACTCAACACAGCTTGAGCCGGCACGCAACTGCGTTTATCTATACTTTACCAATAAACTAGGTGTAATTGAAGGTTTCATATTTGTTAATAGTTCCGATAGACTTGTTATTCGAGGCACGCAACTAACAAAGCTCGGTTACGGCGACAGATAGCTAGCCGATAGTCCCCCGAGTACTAGTTACGTATGTCCAATGATAACTGTAAGACGAGATACCATAAACTTTTCACATGTAATGATTCTTCTGGAAAATCCAAAATTATATCTACTAAGATACGTGTTATGGTTTCAAGTATTGAATGTTTGTTTTGAATCACACAGAAACAGCTAAACGGATTTAAATGAAATGTTTCACATACACATTTTTAGGACATCTTTCATAGCCCGCAAATAAAATGGCTTAATGACTTTTAATTTATATAACATTTAAAAAAAGAAATAATATCCGTGTGGTGGCGGAATAAGAATACAATTCACCATTCCCTATCTTGCCTGAGGATGTCGTAAAAGCATTTAACATCTCATCAGCATATGCATTTAACATCTATGAAAGAAAAGGAAATCTCGAAACAAACCCTATACCAACTTGTCTGACCATCATGGTATAGTAGGGTCAAATGACTGCACAGATGGCGTAGTGGTTAAGATAGCGACCTACAGCGCCAGTGTCGGGGGTTCGAATCCCACGCGGGACAACACTTTGTGCGATTCACAAATTGTTGTTCTGAGTCTGGATGTAATTTGTATTCGTTAATTATATGTTTGTAAAGTCCCCCGTAATACAAGGATTATTTCCTTAGTGCAGGGTGTTGTCTTAAATAAAATAAAAAAAAAAAAATCCCTCCTATTGTGGGGTAAGCTCGAGCCCAGCAGTGGAACGCGTATGGGCGAAGATGATATAAAAATTAATTTGTGATCTAAGTCGATAAATATATTTTAGAGAGTCACATTTTTATGCCAGCAGGGGATTTTTTTGTGGGCGACTATCGTGCCACCGCACTCATCCCACCGTCTGGAACAACAAAAGAGCGGCATGGGGTCTAATGACCCACTATGCATTCTCTTGCCGTCTTTAGAGAATTGCTGATCTTTTGAACACTTTTTCACCGGCAGGCACAGTGAACTTGGTTTCGATGGCCCGCTTGATGTCTTAGTCAATGTAAATGACTTGACTAACATAGTTGACTTGTCTAACACCCAGTAAACATGCCTTTTTTATTTATTTTAGGTCCTTATTTATATAATCTACCAATATCATTGCATATACAACCGCTTAATCCAGAGTCAAAAACATATTTAAAACTAAGACCAAAGAGAGGTCCATTCTTATTTACGACGTTCGTATAGAAATACAATATCCAATCCGCCCCTGATAGAAAAGGTTCGGCCAGAGCTTATGAATTAAGAAGGAAAAGACAACAGAAAATAGAACTCATTATCTCAACCCACATACGTCCCACTTTTGGGCTCGGGGCTACTCCAAAATGGGAGCAAAATTGACCTACTATACCGCGCTGATCAGACGTGTTGCATAGGAGTGCATAGGATTTTATGGCGAGTTTCCCTACTCTTGCATAAATGTTATCTGCATATCATATCCTTTAGTCTCTTACGACGCTCAAGAGTGGGGTTGTATTCTTACTATATAACCACACGAATAATAGAAATATTAGCTTATTATTACAGGTAACTTAGGTACTTTAACCATTCTTTTATAGAACTATACTCAGTCAAGAATGTTGCCATGCTGCACAAATACTTTAAGGTTAATATCAATTTCCCACAAATCAACAGTCACGAATTTACATGCAAATAGATTGGGATCTAGACGTATGTAAAAAACAACTGCTGAGATTTTGATGCGGTGCTTTACAGTTGTGATAAGCTATCGGATTTCTATATTCGGGATGTCGGCATTTTATAGGGAAAACTTGGCTGTCCAAAGAAATGTAATAACATAATGCCAAGGATTTTCCATTCTGAAGATTTCACGTTTTCAAGTAACCCTCGACGTGTAAAGGCTAAAAGTACACAATTCATCATCACGTTCTTTGGATTTCGTGAGGGTATTGTAAATATATAACCAGTGACGGTAAATTAATTTCTATGTTTAAAGTAGTTTTTATGTTTGATTGCTTTGATAGCCAAATAAATAAGGTTTAAAAGTATTTTTGTTACTCATATTTAAAATTTTATGAAGAATAAAACCGGAGAGTATATTATTTTGTACATAATTTCTCTAGATAAACAGCCAGCATTACTGCAAAGAAAGAAAGGCAAAAAGTCAATCAAATACTAACCAATCTCGATAATATGGAATAGGCTCCTTTGTGAAAGATGCTTACGCCAACAGTTGGTCTTACGTGAACTGAAGAAGTAGTTTCCTGAAGGAAAAGTCTTGATTTATGCATCTCGTTGTCAGCTTACATCTATGAAAGTTTGAAGTCATTACTCACATGTTTATTGCTCCGTGCAAGTCTTTGCACGGCGTTTATGTTAATTTATTCGCATTTCAATGAGACGCCTGTAAAAAGGTATTATGCATGGTTATATCTTATTTTTCTTATTGCTTTTATTTAAAAAGATAAATCAAATGGTTGAAGATTATTTTAAAATTATAAACTTAAGAAATTACAAAAATCGAACAATTGTGATCAATCTTGTTGTAAAGATTTAAAAAAAATTGCCAATGCCAGTGCCAATTCGATAGAAAAGACACACTGTAATTAATTTGATAGTTGCCCTGTTGTAAATATTGACATATTTGTAAATACGCTCACGAGTCTCCTGGAGGAATAAACAAAGACTTTGCTATGTTTACATTTTGGCTTAAATTATAATTAACTGACTACTATTTAATTTACCCACATCTACCTGTAGGAACCGTAGGCTGTTGTTAGTTAGCCGTTGTTAGCCGTATAGCCTAATAACGTGTTTAATAGTTACTATAAGAATGAAAAAAGATCATTATTTGTTTTTACACTGCGATAACAGAAAACAAACATAACAATTAAAATTATTAAACAAACTAAAAACAAAGGCACCAAATCCCTTTTAAAAAAATTGTGACATCAACTACGACCACCAATCCGTCCTTTTAACTTGGCGATATTAAAGCATTATCCTCTCTAGAGAGGACTCTCTACAACAGTGAACGTCAATAAATTAATAGACAATGACTGATTCTTACTTCACCACTATACGTATAATATCTATGTTAAGTTCAAATAATAGATACTTAAGTTCTCCATATCTAGAGTATCTACGCCTCGCATGTCACGTCCCGAGATTGACGCCGACGTAAACAGTCATTTATTTGCTCGGGCCACATTGTACTACAGCGTGAATTCGTAATGAAAATGTTGCTATGAATTTTGGATGGCCTACATTTATGTTGATATCAATCATAGATGGCGTATTAGATGAAGTTTGATAAATAAACAGCTTAATAAAGCTGTCGGTATATATTAAACTGATTATCTTTTTCTTTTTATATGGACATATAATCTCAGGCGAATAATATTTGATGTTTTTGTATAATTAGTATAGTGACGGAGTACGAATACAATTCACCACTCCCTATCAATTCCGTGGGACTAAAGGATTATAGTATGTATATAATATATATGCAAGAAAAGGAAAACTCGAAATAAAACGCTATACCAACCTGTCTGACGAGCGTGGTATAGTAGGTCAATTTCCGTCCCATTATGGAAGAGGCTAGAACCCAAGAGACATATATGAGCTGTGATCATGATGATGATGATGATATATAATTATGTATACATATATTGCGAATAGTTTCTCAGGCATTGGCCTATGTACTCTACATAGGCCAATACCTACGACACCTGCACCTACGACACTCAACACACCAAATCTTAATTCAATCCTCTACGTGTGCAATCAGTGGAGATAAAAATTTTCGCCTGCTCCGTATGATATAGCAAAACAATTTTCCTCAGATCTTGACTCGGATCCAACAGTACGAAGTATATGTAAAGAAAAATAAACTTATGCACATCCTCATTCATATTATGAATGCGAATCAGAGTTTGTTTGTTGGTTTGTTACGCTTTTTTGTCTCAATTATTCAACTAAAATTTGGAATTGAAAATTTTCACTGCACAGATGGCGTGGTGGTTAAGTAAGCCTACTATGCCCGGTTAACGGGTTCGAATCCCACGCAGGACAATACTTTGTGCGATCTACAACTTATTGTTCTGAACTGTAATTTGTGTCAGTTAATTACCTATATGTGTGTAAAGACTCCCCCAAAACAAGGATTATTTCCTTGGAGCAGTGTGTCTTTAAAAAAAAAATGTAAACACGTTTTCAGAGATACAGAAAATGCTGCAATAGGATAAAAGTTATCTTTCATCCAGGAATAACGTACCAGTCACGAAAAAATGATTTCCTAAATAAATTAACGCAAGTGCTACTATATAAAATGTTCTATGTTAAATAGGACCACAATAAATGCGTCTAAGATGTTTGAAATAAAATTAAGTTCATTCGCACGCAGCCGTAAAATGTACTATTTAGATCGCTATTACAAATCACACAAAACACGCACACCACTCTGTCAAGATCGTAAAAAAGTAATTCAATCCAGAATTGTGGTTTATTACAGTTTAATCTATCGGAAACTTTTACACCGGAAGATCACCTCAGTTTATTGCCATAACGAACCACCTACGAATTTCTATAATCACATTACATAAATTAAATAATAATATTTGTATAACGCTGCTCGGTAAATTGATCAAACTCCCACTTTCTTTAAATAATATGCTATAAAATATATTTAAAGATTAAGATATCGGGTATATAAAATTATAATGACTGTCGAGTTAAGTTAGAATTACATAAACGATGTTATAAAAATAGCGGTTGTTTAATTATCTAGTCGGTTACGTTGATTCGTTTAAAGTACACATATATGGTAAATTTTTTTTTCAAAGACGCCATATCGACCGTTCTAGTCCCACGGTGTTACGTAAAGCATGCAGTTGTGTACTTGAAGCTTCGGCCATTTAATATGTTTGCTGTCCGTTACTTTTTCACAAACATATACTATACAAATATGGACAATTTTATTGTAACGTGTTAAGTTGTCAAAGTTAGTTTTATAAAAAATGTTACATTGGGTTCAGTTGAAGTAAGTTTAAGAGCTCGTAACTTTATCCATGAGGTGTAGTTAATATATAATAGTGTATATGTAACAATACCACATTCTTATAATAATTTTATCATCGTATCAGCTTATAACTTCCCACTGTTGGGCTCGAGCCCCCTCTCCAATAGAAGAGAAATTGACTTACTGTAGTTATAGAGTATAGGTACCATGTTGGTGTATTATTGGTATTAATTATTATATGCATATTATATCCCTTAGTCGTCTTTTACGACATCTATGGGCAAGATAGATAGTGATGAATTGTATTTTTAACATACGAAAAATGATAACTTGTAAATCGTATATTAAGAAACGAGATTATTACCATCGACTGAAATCATCGGGGAAGTGATGATTACGAGGTTACCCCATTAAACAGACGTTTTTCTATAATGGACGTGAATATACCGATGAATGGCTGGATGTTTTATTTACTGATTTTAGTATTGCTAATAATTTCTATTTAGTTTCTATTTAAAGATATGAAATTCAAATTTTCTTAGTTATATTCACAACAAAGCCAGTCACACTGGATAACACATCCATATATTAATATATAAATGCCTCATTATCTAATGACCTCTTCATCATTTCGCAATAATCGTATGTAAACATTGCGGGCGGTCTACAAACCAATGAGGCATATAATTAATAACTGGAAAGTTTGTAGTTCATAGAGATAATGTTACTTAACTCTATGGTTCTGTAAAGAACAATACTGCCCACCATTAACCATTACTGGAGTTAAATGATTAGTTTCTGACGTAAAGCGGTCATAGCGAGACATGGATGTCTTGTTAGTAGAAATGAACAATAGCTGTAAGAATTACAATGGTCGCAACGCAGGTACTTTTGGCAAGCGATGGTTTTCAAGTTACACAACTGGCACTTTATAATTCAAGAAATTATTGCTTCAAATTAAATATAATAAATAAGGCTATATAAACTTAAAGCTACGCGTGTTATGTACTTAGTTGACTTTTTGTAAAATGTACTTTTGATTTACAGTTGTTTATGATAAATCTGTGCTTATATTCAAATAAAACATAATTTATATCATTTGCTTGTCTATTATATGGTTTCACTGTGCAATGCACGATCACATAGCTGGCAGTTTTAAATTTGGAGCAGATTCAAATTTATTTCAAGTATTTATTTTACCCAAGTTCTAGTGTGTTTTTTTTATCAAGTACGAAATTTAGAATTGTTCAAAATCACAGCTCATATACGTTCCATTAATGGGCTTAAGCCTCTTCTATATTGGGAGGGAAATTGACCTACTATACCACGCTGGTCAGGCGGGTTGGTCTAGGGTTTTGTTTCGAGTTTTCTTTCTCTTGCCTACTTTTTATATTCATAAGATATCACTTCGTCGCCTTTTACGACTCCCACGGGCAAGAGAGGAAGTGGTGAATTGTATTCTTACTCCGTAACCACACGCATTAGATGGAGTTGTCCCAAATCTATGTAACGCTCTTTGTCATCTTTTGCACACGCATGAGTAAGGTAACAATTGTTAGTATCCGAAGCCGGTCACCACACATAATCATTCATCATTTCAGCACATAAAAGTGCCAGTGTTGGGCTCGAGCCTCTCCACAATAAGAGTGAGATTCACCACGCTAGTCAGACGTGTTGGTATAGGGTTTTATTTCGAGATTTCCTTCTCTCGCTAACATTTATTTTTTTATTTAATCCCTCAGTCGTCTCTTACAACACCCACGGGCAACAGAGGAAATGGTAAATTGTATTCTTACTCCATCACCACACATAATATTTTAATGAGAATGGACAATATTTTTATATATTTAATACTTTTTATGGTAATAAACTAAGTAACAACACTTTTCTACAAAACAATACAAAAAAATAACTCTAAGAATCTGTTCGTTTCACTTTTAAAGCAAGTATTGCGTTAAAGCGTAGTGGAGAAAGTGAAACAAAAACAATTATAATCTGATTCCGTTTAACAGCTTAGTGGTAAGCGCCTTACTCTGTCCTACTTGACCCCAATAGAACCTACGACGTTGAAAGGATTTATGCATACTTATAAGTCTTATTAGTAAAGTATAAACCAGTTAGCATCTTTGTACGGTTATTTTAATACCTCACTATAAACTACACACTTTAAATTTTAAAGGCAATTGCTTTTGATGGCAAAAGAATTATTATTCTGTGCCATGACGATTGATAAACATAAGTTACATACCTGCAATTATCAGGTCTCGTGTTCGAATATAAAGGTAAAGAAGTATGGTTAGATTTTTCTGGCGAGATTCCCAATTTTCGGAATATTTCTCAAGAAATTCTCAAATAAAAAAACTGTTGCTAAATACATGTGTTTATTCTCCCCTGGTTAATGCTTCTAGGCTTAAAACGTGATACTATAATAAAGATAAAGAAAAAGCTATAAGCGATTACTTAATTATTATCCTACTTGATTTTAAGTGGAGATACTCGTATTATCTACAAAGGTAAGGCACGCTCGCTTATTAAAAACCTACTCACTCTTGCTTTAAAGACACCCACGGTATAGTGCAGACCAATTTTAGCAACTATGGGATTCTATTTCATAATATGAAAGATAACGTGAAGTATCTATACCAATAAATAAAATTGGAGTGTCTGTTTGTAATGTCAAAATAATAGGCTTTTTTCATGCTCACACGATTATTTGCACGACACCTATGCCTAAAATACAGATTAAAAAATTTTTGTCCGTCTGTCTGTTTGTTCCGGGTAAACTTCAAAACGCTGGACCGATTTCAAAAATTCTTTCACCAATGGAAAGCTATAATATCAGAGCGTAAACTAGGCTATATTTTATCCCGGTATTCCCACGGGAACGGGAACTACGCGGGTAAAACGACTAAAACCGAAGCGAAGCGAGGGTGGGTTGCTAGTATACAATAAAAAAAATACTGCCCTGCGACGTTTCACTTAGGCCCGTGATCGTTGAATTTCCCCTCGTGGGTACCGTAAAAGAGGACTAAGTGATATTATATGCAGATAACATCTATGCGAAAGAAAGAAAACTCGGAATAAAACCTTGTACCAACACGTCTGACCAGCGTGGTATAGTAGGTCAATTTCCCCCCTATTGTGAAAAACGCTCGTCCCAGTGGGTTGTAAATGACCTGAAATGATGATGACGATGACGACATTTGTTTTTTGCATTTCTTAATATATCTATATCAACCTGTCTGAGTAAGGTCACTTTGCCCAGCAGTGGGACATATATGAGCCGAAATGATGATGATAATGTTTTGTTTTCTTAATAACATAATGCAGTAGTGATCTTTCATCACCATTGGCATAGTAAATTAGATCCCTGTAGTTATACATATAGTACTAATACATAGACCAATCTATACCAATAAATAAAATTGGAGTGTCTGTTTGTAATGTCAAAATAATAGGTTTTTTTCATGCTCACACGGTTATTTGCACGACACCTATGCCTAAAATAGCAATTAAAAATTTTTGTCTGTCTGTCTGTCTGTCTGTCTGTCTGTCTGTTTGTTCCGGGTAATCTTCAAAACGGCTGGACCGATTTCAAAAATTCTTTCACCAATGGAAAGCTATAATATCAGGGCGTAAACTAGGCTATATTTTATCCCGGTATTGCCACGGAATGGGAACTACGCGGGTAAAACGACTATAACCTATAACCGAAGCGAAGCGAGGGCGGGTTGCTAGTCCCTAATAATATTAAAAGGATTGACAAAAGGTTTCAGTTGAAATCTGTGACACCAAATTGTTTCAATTGAGGTAATCCGACTTGGAGGATTATTTTCTTATAATGAACTTAAAATTATTTCAACGTCAACACAGCAAGCTTAATAGCCTAGTTAAGTTTATGTTATTCTTAAATATAATAAGTTAAACTGGAGTATTAAGTTACTAGCTACTTTATTATAATAATGGGAGTAACTTCAAAAGTTTTAAGCTTATTAATATTAATTAAAGTAATTTTCGCCGGCTGTAGGCCTTTTAATGCCAACTTGACTTGCTCAATGCCTTAAGCGGCTCTTGTTCAACTATTAAAACATGCTCAGTTTTACTATTGAAGTTTATGGATATGGTAATATTGATGCAATTCTTAAAATTTTAGCAGATAAAAGATTTTAATATGTACAGAGATTGGCTATGTAACAGAATGTGCGTGCTTATGTGTGAGGGCTTACTACGAAAAAAAAAAACAGCGTTTACGAACTTCTGTGCGAAAAAAGTACTTGAATGTGCATATATGTGAGCGCTTACCAAATAAAGATGAATTTGCCATGTAACTGGGTGTACTTCACATGGTGTATTTCATCATCATACATTATCGTACCGCCTTCATACAAGGATGGCAAACGCCCTACCATGCTGGTTAGGCCGGTCGGAATAGGGCTTTATTTCAAGCTTTTACTTCTCTTAAACAAACGTTATAGGCATATTAAATCACTTACTTATCTGTTACTACACTTAGAGACAACATAGAAGGGGTGCTGCATTGCATTCTTACTCCATTACTACACGGAAAAGTTTTGTTGTTATATGTTGCGGGTGTGTTCTTGTTATATGTTTACCAGGTATAAATTAGCTTAATATGTAACAAACGAGCGTGTGAATGTATAACTGCAATTTCTAAGACAAAATTTAGGTTTAACGAGATTGGTAGTACTCCTCTAATATATAAATCCGCAAGTATTATTTTTATGTATTACTCGCAACCTGCCCTCCTTTCGCTTCGGTTTCAGTCGCCTTACCCGCGTATTTGCCGTGCCCGTGGGAATATTGTGATAAAATATAGCTTATGTTACTCACTGATATTATAGCTTTCCATTGGTGAAAGAATTTTTAAAATCGGTTCGGTGGTTTAACCGTGAAAGTGTAACAAACAAACAAATTTACTTTCGCATTTATAATATTAGTAAGAATTGAATATCCTCACGATGAAAAAATATACAGTGCGTCCGAAGATGGGTTCATAATTAATGTACATATTTAAATTATCTTATGTTAAAAAATGAACTATTCGCCTTTTAAAGTATTAACCTTAACCTCTTTAGTTATATGCAAATTTCACTAGTATATCTTTTCTCAAATGCTTCTTACAAAGCCCGCGGCATGTAATAACGCGAGTTCTTGACTGAAAGCACGAGAATAAATTATAATTGTGACTACTGCCTTGTACAGACTATTCTTAAAGTAACGTTCGTTGTACCTCAGTCCAGTCACGATATCTCTACAATCTTTCCGCTTATTCAATTGTATGGTTACTTTTAGTAGTTATTTTTGCTATAGTAAATATTGTTACAATTTACAGTTATTTATTTAAAAGCAGCTTTATTACAAACCTTGAATGAAACTTGAACCTTGATTTTTTTTTATTACATTCTGGTGATAGATGATAAAGTTACTCACCTGATGGTAAGTGGACCGCTGATTGTGGACTTCAACAATACAATAAGTCACTGTCTACTTAATGGTAGACAGTGACTTATTATAATAATTAGCATAATAATTTATGCTACTCCTATTCCAATTTTTAAGGTCAACCCATATCTTCTACTATCGTATGAATTGCAAGAGTTCTGGCAATAATTTAATGACCGATCGCCTGCCAGCGGTCAACTGTCTTTGGGAATGGCACCATTGCTGTGTGATGGCGTCTACGAATGTTACCAACACTTAAATTGCTTATCGGTGTTGTAAAAGATGACTAAGGGCTTTACATCCACCTAGGCTAACTCTATCTGATGCCAGCTACCTAAATTACATTCCCAAGGAGGGTTGACGTCAGGCAGCGGAGCGGTCGTAAAACTGTTGTCAAAACTTTTTCAATATCTCCTATATAGGATTCAACAGTGTCATACGTGAAATCCTTACATAGCTTCCCAACTGAATGCTATAGAAATAAAACTAATAAGACTACCTAGCACAATGATTTATATTCATAAGATTTAAGATGCATATGAAAACATAATCATATATTTCAAAAGGACATAAAAATAAACGCAATATATTTGTATAATTCAATGTAGAAATGATAACAGCTGCAACATCCGTCATTTAAGCTGATTTACTGAGGACCTACAAAGCGCCTAGCTACAATAAAAGACCCAGTGCCTGGATTAAAATAATTCAGACTTCAACTGCAAACGTGCGCTCTGTAAGGGGACCAGTGATTAAATATAACCCCTAGGAGATTTATAAGTGTTTATTCCTAGCATAGAGCGGCGGTGAAGCATGGACTATTGCGACTCTCGCCTTTGTTGCTGCTCTTAATAAATGTTGTTTGTCGTAAGTGAATGTATTGTTACATGAGAAGTGAACAGTGTACGAAAAATTTATAGCTATCTCTCAAAGGATCACATTACTTGACTTACAAGTGGTACAAATTGTTTAGTTTATTGTGTAGGTTGAAGTTGAATGAGGTAGGGGTGAGATTTTGAAATGTTAGTTCAAGTATATAATATCATAATAAATTCTATTTTATATCTTTAAACGAGCATTTCTCTCATCTCGGCAAAGGTTCCAACAATTTAACATACTAGAAGTTTCGGGGCCAAAAAATCGATCTAGCTAGGTTTTATTTATAGAAAATGTTGTTTTTAGTGTTTTAGCTAATCAATACAATAACATAAAATTTCAATAGAATGGGAATTTAAATTTTGCCGTCGCCATCAAGAGTGACAATAGCTCAGTTGAGAAGTTTTCCAATCGCATTCAAACAGCAGCGTGAGATCGAATCAAACAAAGCTCGGTCAACCAGATATTGGTATTTTAATGTACGTCATAACGATATGTTACTAGTTTTACAATTACGAATGAAAAACGCTATGGACCAAACAAATCATTAACTTTAGGTAATCTGTAAATTTTTCGTCTGGTGACGGAGTAAGAATACAATTCCTCCCCCTATCTTACCCGAGGGTATCGTAAAAGGCGACGAAGGGATATGATATGCATATAACAAATATACAAGCAGCGAAAATCTCGAAATAGGACTCTATTGCAATCCGTCTGACCAGGGCGGTACAGCAGGCTAATTTCGCTCCTATTATGGAGGAGGCTCGAGCCCAGCAGTGGGAAGCTGTAATAATGATGATAATGAATATGTAAATTTGGGAACTGTTTGTTTCTATCTAATGTATTTTCTATTCATAAGTACAATACGTATAAGCTCAATAATATTAAGCTCACTAATAGGATCACTGTTCTGTATGGTAATAGAATAAGAATACAATTCACCTCACCCGTGGGTATCGTAAGAGAGAACTAAGCAATATTATATGCAAATAACATATATGCAAGAGAAGGGAGACTCGAATTAAAACCTTATAAACACGTCGGACCAGCGTGACACAGTAGGCCTCACTGCTTGGGGTCTTCGGTAAGTACCTGCATAAAATTGGAAGAGAAGAGGCCCCAGGATGCCATGAGTGTGGCGCGCTAATCGACGATGTGCGCCACACACTGGAAGTATGCGCCGCCTGGGGGCCTCAGCGCCACGTCCTGTCAACGGAGATAGGAACAACGGACCTGTCGTTGCCGACCATCATATCTAAGATGCTCGGCAGCGACAGCTGTTGGTCGTCGATGGCTTCCTTCTGTGAGGCTGTCATGACAAGGAAGGAGGCCGCGGAGCGTGTCCGCGAGGCGCTAGCGTCCGCTGACTCGCTCCGCCGGCGACGACCAGGGAGGAGGAGACGCCGTTATGCTCTTCTTCTCCCACCGCCCTGAATGATGACAGGACGTGGCCAGACGGCCAAGCGTTGGGGTGTCGGGGATAGAATGTCATCAGATGATCTCTCTGGCTCCCCGTAAAAGCGCGGAAGGGGCCGCTGTGGTTTTAGTGGGTATTTCGGTCATATTTGTGGCCGGCGAGTTCCACACACACTCCCGTCTGTAACTGGCGGGGGAATAGTGTGCGTAAATGCATTTCCACAGCGTGAACAAAAAAAAAAGAAAGGCCTCACTGCTTCTATAATTACACAAAATGTCACCACGAAATTTTCTGTAACTATTTTACAGTACCAAGATTTATTAGGGATCGCATAATAGTTTAAAAATAGTACAAACATTATAATGTAAGTATACGATTAAAATACGATTTTGGAAAACAAGTTTCAAATGCCAATGGATAACTTATAGCTTAGTTTAACTTGCTTATTGTAATTTGTTTCGCAACCTCCACGCTGTTATCGAACCTATTATATTCATCTAACAAGAAACAAAGCTAACTGGATAAAAGTAAATGGTAGCCGCATAATTTGTCAATGATTACAAAGAGTTCAATCTACAGCAAGGGCTTTACAACCATAAATCATAGCAGCAGTATTGTGCCGCGTTCAGGCGGACATACGACAGATATTACGAAACTACAAGTTTGCCACACAGCGAACAAGGCTGCGCCCGGCTGAATGGCAGGGCCTAATTAACTGTCAAGTAATTCGACATTATTACTGTTCAATCAATATCCCGTTTTAATTTTTTATGGTAACCCTACAATTACCACGCTGATCTATGTACACGATAGACCCTCGAGACTAGATTTGACCTTGCGGGACCTGGATATAAGCATAATAGCGATTAGTCTCGTTATATTAGTACATTCTGAGATAGACCATTGAGCTTCCAGCCAATGTTATGAGATGTGAACAACGATGAGACGATCGGATCGCGTTCGCACGCATATTACTCTGCGCAGGCACAGCTCCGCCGCGGGCGATACGGCGACCTAACAGTACAACGGCCCGCGTGATTAGACGCCACACGATAGCGCCTATTGTCGGTACACGATCGCCTCTTGTACGTCTTGAAATTGCGGAAATGGACACGGCTCTCACCCACTTCACTCTCTAGCGGGACATTTCAATTGCAGTCCTTGGCCCTAAGGGAACAACGTATGGAATAGATTAGGCTGGACAATACCATTATAAGCTCTTCCACATCACGACAGATGAAAATAGTGGCTTTTGACCCCTTTGGCTTCTCGGTCGTTAATGTTAACAGAACTAACGATTTGTTGTTCCATAATTGTGTTGCCTATTAATCTTATCAGCACCTACATTAGGCATAAACATTAAGGAATACATATATGTAGTTGAAGGTAAATTTTAACAATCATAAATTTGTCATGAGAGAATATTGGTCATGATCATCATCATATGATTTATTATAAAAACTTTAAATTTTCTCGGTTTTCAATCTTTCAATATATTTTTATTAAACTATAGATTATGTTTTTACGCAGTTTATGCAAATAAGTATTCTAATACATACATATAATAGTACTTATTTTTCTGTGTTTATATATATATTTTTTTATTTTGTCTTAGTCATAAAGTTACATATGAGAAAATTGGTTAGCGTTAATATTTTATTTATAATTAAATTTAAATAGATAATTCTTGTTTTCATTGTAACACAACGTGGGTAAAACGGTTTGGCATATGGTTTTATTTAAATTTTTTCATCTCTTGCATTAACGTTGTCTGTTTATGTGCCCAATCATATTCCCAATGAAATTTAACAATACCCACGAAAAACGAACTGACAGTGGCCAATGTACCCTTTCTTCATAGTCAGACGGAGATAATTACTGAATAGTGAATAGTTTCAAGAGAATATAAAAGATTTTGAATTCAAATTCATAATGAGAATGTCGTTATAAATAATCTGCGTTTGACCTTTGCATTTTTATGATAAAAATCTCGTAGTGGTAATTTTTTAACCCTGTATTACTCTCTCATTAATCATGACATAGCGCTTTCCTCGGGCATTTGGTATTGATAATATTTTTTAAATATACGTATATCTACAAATTGCTGCAGTCTGTGGTCATAGGATGGATGTATTCAGTTAAGGCTCGAAGGAATAATCTTGAAGGTTTGAGCCTGCGGTGGATGCTATTGCTTAATTTGCTATTGCTGACTTGGGAATGCCGTGCAATTGATACAGCTGGAAACGGCAATATCTCAACGCTAACATTTAAATGTGGTTTAGCCGTAACCAATTCTAATACACTATCAATTATAAGTTTGGTAAGCAACAATATTTAACAGCTTACCCCCGATAAAATTAAATTCTTGCCACTAAATTTCATTTGTTTGTACCTAACATCAAGATTAAATTAATAGACAGCATTCACATTGGAATTTAAACTACAATACATAAGATAAATTTGTCAGATATTTCTTACTTCAAAAGAATACTACAATATTTACACTTAAATGTAGTCAACAAAAACTCCCACACCATTAAAAACAATCAATCTTCGAACAAACTAAAAGGAACCTCAATCAAAATAGAATACGGAGCAGCAGAGAGCGGATAAAGGGTCCTATAAATCATAAAATCAAGCCTCCATTGAAAGCGGTTTATTTGGACGAGGAAAAAAAAAGAAACGATTGACCCTTACGTTCCTACAAGTATTGTTAACTGAGAAGACTCGAGGGTGCATCTCCAATTTGTCCTGTATTAGAATAATAATCAACGCTCCAATGTTATTTATGGGCTCATTAAAACTTCGATAATCATGCGGGGTTTTTATGCGTAGGAAACATTTTCTTCACAGAAAATAATACTAAAGCAACGCCGAATGTCGGAATGCGGTATCAAACGTTTAATACGATGCGTAGGATGTTTTTAATTGGATATAATTTTTATTTAATGTAAGTAATTACATTAACTCTAACTGTATCTACCATTTAAATTGTTACAAATCTAATGCCTATTAAAATGAATATGCGAGATGTAATATATGTAAATGGTATGAGTATCTATAAGATTGTTAGACTGAAAAGAAAAAGAATCGTATTCTTTTTCTTTTTCGCAGCAGCTCATATTCATGCTACAATTGGGCACGAAATATGTCCACAAAAAATATTGCTCGTTAGACTAGTTGCTTTAAAGTTTTCCCTGTTACTGTATAATATAATATTATTTTGTTACTATTATCCGCTTAGACATTTTTAAAGACAGTCACTCACCAGAAATGAACAGGCCAGAAAATGGAAACGAATTGAAATTCAAATGCTCACAGAATATTCCTGCCTGAATCGAACCCGTGAACCACAAAATATAAGGTAAATATTAATAGGTTGGTCCCTTGAGTAAGAGTAAAATTTCCTTTGTCATGAAACGGATATCACTGCGTACGCTGATAACATCACTTCAAAAGAAGAAATAATTCGAAAGATCCAGATTGATCCACCACCGATCTGGCCTACGTGATGAAGGATAATTGTATTCTTCTGAATGAACCTCTGACCTAAACTAACTGTGGAACGTTCATAAATTGAGAAGGAGAGAACAAAAAGCTTTCTAAGATTTCATTATTTTATTCATCCATATACTATTACAACATTACCGCATTGAACCATAACCATAAACATAGAAGTCAAAAATATATTAAAATTGAATGCAACCTGTTTTCCATACGGACTTAGTCTGCCCGTAACCATGAATGCTGTAAAATATTCGAAACGTCGGGCAATCAAAAATCAAATAAAAACGCGATAAAATACGTAAAAAGTTTTATTTATATCGAATTATCAAATATTAGTATCGCGTAAACATCAGAAGTCATTTTGAAAAATGTTAATTACTCGTAGCTACATTGTAAACTTAATCATAGATATAAATAATATTAAAAGATACGCAAGTATATTTATATATATCACTATATAAATATACACTAAATAATATATATCACTAAAATTGACCTATCCACACATAGTTTATAATAAGTACCATACAGACATTCATAGATACAAAGTAACAATCTCAAAGTCAAAAGTCACATAAACATTATAAATATCGTCAATTTACGTTAACGACATCGCTGATTATATAACATATGCTCACTAATCTTATAAACTGTCCTATCTTAAGCGATTTATTTTTATAAGGAATCATGTAACATTGAAAATCGCTAGTTTTTATACGATGTACAGACTTAGCGGTTAAATTCTTCTTCTCAGTCTATAAACACTGTTTGAATGCACAGATGGCATAGTGGTTAAGATACTGACCTATCGTGCCAGTGTCGCGAGTTCGAATCCCATGCAGAACAACACTTTGTGCAATCTACAAATTGTTATTCGAAGTCTGGATGTAATTTGTGTCCGTTAATTAAGTTTGTAAAGTCCCCCGCAACATCAGCATTGTTTCCTTAGTGCAGGGTGATTCATTAAAAAGAACTGTTCAGTTGCTCTTTAGCCTCCTTTATAACGAGAGGCATAATTTGGGTACCTTAATTCTTGGCCATATAGACATGAAGTCTTTATATTCTAGGTAATACATAACACACCCTCACAATTTAATTCGACAATAATAATATTTATTTCTCAATAACTTTACAGAATGTGCTTAGAGTTTACAAGCTCTAGAAATAAATATAATACAAAATTGATAAATCATCATCATCATCACAACTCATATACGTTTCACTGTTGGGCTTCAGCTTCCTCCACAATGGGAGGGAAATTGACTTACTATACCACGCTGATCAGACGTGTTGGCATAGGGTTTTATTTCGAGTTTTCCTTCTTTTGCATAAATGTTATATGATATTACCAGCAACCCGCCCTCGCTTCGCTTCGATTTTAGTCGCCTTACCCGCGTAGTGCCCGTTGCCGTGGGTATACCGGGATACAATATAGCCTATATTATGCCCTGATATTATAGCTTTCCATAAAAGAAAGAATTTTTAAATCGGTTCGGTGGTTTAAGCGTGAAAGCGTAACAAACAAACAAACTTACTTCCGTATTTGTAATATTAGTAAGGATATCCCTTAGTCGCCTTAAACGACACTACGAGCAAGAAAGGGGGTGAGATTGTATTCTTAAACCATCACCATACGGTCAATCCGTGTCATTGATAAATAATGATTAGATCATCATCATCATCATTTCAGCCTATTGCCGTCCACTGCTGGACGTAGGCCTCCCTCATGTTACGCCACAATGTGCTGTCCTGTACCGCCTGCATCCAACGATGCCCAGCAACTTTCACTAGGTCATCGGTCCACCTAGTGGGGAGGCGTCCTACACTGTCGTCGTTCGATACGTGGTCGCCACTCGAGAACCTTTCTTCCCCAGTGGTTGTCGGTTCGTCGAGCGATGTGGACTGCCCATTGCCACTTCAGCGTGCTAATTCTTCGTGCTATGTCGGTTACACCCGTTCTTCTACGGATTTCCGTATTCCGAATTCTATCTCGTAGAGAAATCCCGAGCATAGCCCGCTCCATAGCACGCTGAGCGACTTTGAGCCTTGTTATAAGGCCTACATTTAAGGACCACGTCTCCGTGCCGTAAGTCATCACTGGTAACACACACTGATCGTAGACCTGTGTTTTTAGATACTGAGGTATGTTGGACGAGAAGATCCTCTTAAGTTTCCCGAATGATTAGATATTGAAATAAAAAAAAATAAGATATGATACTAAATGCGAGACTAGTCTAAGATTAACGCCCTATTTTACGTGGTAAAGTAGCGCGACAAAGACATCTCATTTTATTTACTCGTTTACATGAGCCAGTCGCGCGTTATTTTGTATTACTTGCACGATGTTTGAGCGTTCTTTCGATTAACCTTATACTCTTCCGCCGATTACGGGCCCAATCTGACCCCAGTCAGACATTTAACTTTTTCCCCAATAGTACCTGTGATGTTCTTGTTAGTACTATAACTTAAGTATGTGATTTCTGATCGTAAGGTCCTGATTCTCAATCAAAAGTTGAATGGAAAATATGTGTTTTTGGAGCTCTCTAGGGATAATTTAGATATTGGAAAATGTTGTTTTGCGAGTGTTTTTGGCAGACAATATAATGACATTAAATTTTAAAAAAATATGAATTCACATTTTGCCATCAATGTCATGAGTTACGATAGCTCAGTGGCGAAGTAGTCAGGTTTCATTTTATTTTTTACATCGGCGACAAACGGCGTCGGATCGAATCTCGGTGTTATTATTATTCTCTTTTTGTAATTTTTTATATAATTTTCATTATTTATTTTTTTATTTTTATTAATATATATCTAAATAAATGCTACAAAAATACTCCGAGCGAAGCTCGGTCAACCTGATATTATCATATAATAAGAATAAAAATTTATTATCATAAATACTATTTTATATTTTCCCCGACGAGAATGATACAGTTTTCTACCGTGTCCATCCAATACGATGCGTTAACCATACCGTCAGTCCACCTGCTGCATTATCTACCAGGTGGACTGTAAAAGTTATGACAGAAATAATATTTTACTATTTATATATATTTGATATCTTAACTAATTGAGTGGTAGAACCGACCATAAGATACAGGATTCGAAACCTGTATCGCCCCGAAAGTGTTAATGAATATTGCCGCTTAAAATTTTCATGGCTAAATATAAAAATGTTACACCCCAACTTAGTTAGAATTTTTTAAGGTTCTATATATTAAACGACCAAGATAACGAATATTACTTAGGCATAATAAACTCATTTGCAAAAAAAACGGGCGGTTTTGATTTTCATTCATATTTAAAAAGATACAATACCAAAAAGGTTTCAATCGTTTGTACACGTTACTGGCCGGTTTTAAAAATGCTGTGGTATTTAAAAAAGTACGTTCTAAATTCAATTTTTCATTTGATGTTCATTTTTACAGAAAACCCCTTTTTATCCTACATTTTTGGCGCGAAGTTCCAGAAGTTAACATCGACTTTCATAACTTTTATTCAATTTTTATCGATTAATTTCATATCCTTGACTGTCAAAGCTTTATTTAATACTGTTTGGCTGTATCAAAAATGGTAGATAAAGTGGTAAAAGCTACCAAAATTATCGCGCTGCTTGAAGAGGGTTGCAGCCAATGTTTCGTGGCTAGGAGGCTAAATGTTAGTCGCTCGACAGTCCAAAGGACCTGGCAGCGATATCAGGAGACTGGTTCCGTCGAGAGAAGGCCTGGTTCTGGAAGAAAACCATGTACCCAACCACGGGATGATCGTTTTCTTGTGAGTCGCGCATTGAGAAATCGCAAATCTTCGTATGTGGATCTTAAGAACAACCTCCAAGAAGTAAGAAATGTGCATATTAGTCTATGGACGGTCAGGAGGAGGCTTCTCGCTGCCAATATACGCAGTCACCGCCCGGCCCGCGGCCCCAAATTACTCCGTGAGCACAGAGTTCACAGGCTTAGGTTCGCTAGAAATTGTGAATCATGGACTCAAGACGATTGGAATAGGGTTTTGTTCTCTGATGAAGCCAGGATATCTCTGTTCGGTGAAGATCGACGTCGGCGAGTGCTAAGAAGACAAGGAGAACGCTTTGCAGAGGCATGTTTCGAAGAAATCACACCTTATGGTGGGGGCTCTGTTATGTTTTGGGCAGGAATAAATTCAATGGATCGTACAGAGTTAGTCTTCATTGAAAACGGCTCACTGACTGGGCATCGATACATAACGGAAGTTCTAATTTCTCATGCACAACCCGCATTGGCCGCTCTAGGTGAAGACTCGATTTTTATGGACGACAATGCTCGCGCCCACCGATCCCGCGATGTTAATGCGTATGTGCAAGAGGTCGGCATTCGTCGTTTGGATTGGCCAGCTCGAAGTCCCGACCTCAATCCCATAGAGCATGTCTGGGACGTTCTGAAACGGCGTGTGAGATCAGTACACCCGGCTCCGCAGACCATCAGAGAGCTGAAGAATGTGATTACTGCGGAGTGGGAACGTATTCCGCAAGCAAGTATCCGGGATATACTCGCTAGCATGCCCAGACGAATTCAAGCTGTGATTTTAGCTAGAGGGGGTCACACTCGATACTAAACATTTATCTGCTTTTACTTTATTAAAGAAAAACAAACAAAAAAACTTTTTTATTTTTACTTCATGAGCATATGCACTACTAGCGAATATACACTACTAGCGAGGTTTAGCATTATTTCCCATAAATTGTATCTAAATTTTATGAAATACTGATGAAAACGATTATTTTCTTATTAATTTAGCAAATTGTGTGGATAAAACTACCTATAATTATCAAACAAAGAAATATTAACATTTGAAATGGTTCATTGCTTAGGTGCCCGTTTTTTTTGCAAATGAGTGTATATCGAAAATGCATTCTATACCCATATTTATCTATTTAGTACACAATTTTATTATTTGCTGACATTGCTTAATAAAATTTTATCATGTCCATTGTATTCTTAGTCCTTCATCATACGATACCAACAACTAAACATATATTTATGGGATTCATATTACACTCATACTTAAATTATTTATGAACAGAGCTTTGTGCGTTGAATCAAGGTCAGATCATGCGGTATTAAATAATATTACTTAAATCACTATGCTATTAATTCAGTCCAGCTCGGTGATGATTCTATTATATCCATTCGTCTATAAATTTCCACTACCATTGTCATATTTGGCAAATGGATTGAAGATTACAGTTGGTGTGATAATTTCGAAACAGTAATTTGATCGCATAAAGTTTTGTCCTGAGTGGAAATTGTACTCGTCATGGGTTCGATTTGTTACGATAGATCAGTATCTTAACCATTATGCCATCTGTGCAGTTTATCAGAAGAATATTGCTACCTATTCTCTTGTTGATTCCTCCAGACTTTTGCTATTCCCACGGTAAAATAAGGAACGGTAAACCTTTTTCTAACTCTTCACTACAAGAGGACTTTTATCTAGCACGACACTATAAATATACTTATTTAGGAATAAAGTTACAGGTCATTGCATATTCTTTACTTAAGTCGCATGCCTAAACTGTTGTAGAGGTCAAAGTGCTAAGCGCACCTACGTATATCATTCTTAGAGTACAGTTGTCCGTTATTTCGTGCGCTCCATATTGAGCCATAAACGAGATAGGTTTATGGTGATTTGATACCATTCGCTTGGAATTGGCGTTTGGCTTACTGGTTATAGGTAGATATTAAATTCTGAAAATGCAATGAATTGATCTGAATGCTCACGCCATTCCATATATAACTATAAAAACTTTTGTATATGTGTATTCTATTTTCCGTGAGGTGACAAAGTAGCAATGGCATCACCCCCTATCTCACTCATAGCTGTCGTAAAAGACGACTAAGGGATGATAATACGCATACAACATCCATGCAAGAGAAGGAGAACTCGAATTAAAACCAACCCGTCTGACAAGCGTAGTATAGTAGGTCAATTTCCCTCCCAATGTGTAGGAGGCTTCAGTTCAGCAGTGAGAACTATACGAGCTGTGATAATGAAGATGATGGAAGGAGATACAATATATTCCTAAGCCGTCATAACATGTATATATTATTAAAATTTTCAAATATCTCAAATACAGCATGGGTCTGATCAAATACAGGCAAAAGTATCGCAAACATGATGTAAGGAGGGTTAATACACTAAATAGAGAAAATAAACGGCAGCTCGTGCGATATGTCGGCGAGTCACGAATAAAAACACTGAATAGGGAATAACAATGAAGTGTTTACATGTAATATTCCACGTAACGACATATCCGTTGGAGAAAACAATATTTGCGTTGCATAAATGCAGGCGAGGATCGACCCTGACCTTAGGGCGTCGACCCAGCGCGTGACACTTCGATTCTCTATCGATCACGACTGGATCGCTCCATCGGACCATCGGCTGGGGTATTTTTGTGCGCATCATTTATCTGATCGAGTTTCTATCGAGTTGAATCCCGGGCCCACGAGTAAGCGTGACTAAGAGTTTTCCCCGTACACCATAGTATGCCAAAACTAATCACAATAACTAACAGTTACCTTTGTGTATTGTTGCGCTGATGTAGTACCGTAATCGGCTTCGCGATATAATCACATCTAATTTACCATATCTTCATCAATTCATAGCTTTACACGTAATTAACGGTTATATTAAAACTATAAATGTTCTTTACTAGCTATTCGTTACTTATTAGTTCATAAAAAGTACCCCTATATACTTTTTTGTAATCCTAAATGCATTTTAATTATTCATATAATATAGATTATACTAAAGCTGACTGTTTAAAATTTTATAACGAATACGGTATAACTCTTTTTCTCGCCAGCTTTTCATATAATATCTTTTTTGTCACAAACAGATTACGGATTTCAATGCCTCATAAAAATTTCACTTCAAAAATTAAATCTCTTTCAAACCCTTCGAGCATAATTGCATATAACAAAAAAAGTATACATGATAAAGACACCAAAACGTTTTAAATATGTAACATAACCAAACACCATTCGTGTAATATCGTGACTGACCTATGATTATCTTTAATAGATACGTCTCATAAAAAACATCTAATATATCATCCACTTGACAACAATGGATTGCAATAATAACTTTGAAATGAATAAATGCCTTCTTTGGGTGCCAAGAGGTCGCAACGAAACTGCTAGACGAGGCATGTCGGATTTAAAATATCTTTTTGTTGTCGTAATTATTACTTGTAATCATGATTTATTGCTCTTAAAACCTAGTTACTATGACATTTTAGTTTAAATTAGGTTTTAATAAACGTAAATTATTATTTAAAATATCAATAAATGACTGCTGAGATGTAGTAGTAATTCAATTACCGACCCTCAGTGCGGCCGTATCTTCCGTAAAGTGAAGGGAGTAAGAATTCAATCCTTGTTTACTTCTCAGATAATGAAAAAAAAAATAAATTTTAAGTTGTCCCAAAAGGACCAAGCCCGATAGTCGCGCGTATACGAACTAAGGAAAAGAATAAGTGGTTAGATTTCCCCACAAAATATTATTTCCTTAATCTATGGGGTATAATTTGTATATGATAATAGTTTATTTATAAAGTTGATACAATAATAATTATGTTCCTTAGTACGGCTTTCATTCCATACACATTGTTGAAATCGGGCTCCTACATAATGGGAACGAAATTGACTTACGCTGGTCAGACGTGTTAGAATTAAGTTTTGCTTCGAATTAATCTTCTCTTGCATAAATGTTATATGCAAATGATATCCCTTAGTAGTCTTTTACAACACCTACAGGCGAAAAAAGAGGTAGTTAATTGTATTCGTACCTACTTCTTCACTACATGGACTAGTATAGATTTATTTTCTGAAAAAAAAAAACGATTAGCATTACTTTATTCAATGTGTATTTGTATTCAATAGTTATACGAGACATCTTTCTCGTGTTCATGAACTTAGATTGCGATTACGTCTATTACAATTCCGACGGCATTTTTATCTATTACGGAATCCTAACCATGTATTTGGCCGACAGCCAAATGTTTTATTATAATATAAAACTAGCAAGAAAAGACTTCATAAATCTTTACATCTGTAGATGGTATCCCATTCTGTTCAAGTACCGCCCTGGACAGCATACGAGCATAATTCGTTCCAACTCACACACATCATTTAGGCACGCTTTAGATTTATATCAATACTTTTAACATGTTTTTGCAAAATATTCCAATAGATTCTTCAATAAATTAAAACTGTCAGACATTTTAACATATTTAGAATTAATTAACTCGGACCAGAAATATCGATAAATGAAATACGTTATACTGCATTTTCACTAACGCTTCTCTTTAAATAATAAAATATTTTCACTCACCACAAGACTGTTATTCATTCATTTACAAAGAATTCCCGAAATTTTTGTTGCCGGTCCCAAGACGATTGAAATCATTTCTCGGGACTTCCTGAGGGCCAAAGCTTGATGTATTATGCGGAGACTATTGTAGACACTGACTTACAATAAAGTTACAGTGGTGGGAATGTGGGTTGGGATTAAATTTCCCAAAGAGGAACTATCATGCCAACCACTGATGACAAGTTAACTCTGCTCCGGTGGTCGGCCCAACGACGAAGGCGACGTGGTTTTCGGGTGGGTTGCGGGAGTTGCGTGCTTAAACCCTTCTGTCGCTTCGGACGGAGTGGTGCGGAGGCGCGCCGACCGCAGCCCACCCACAAAAAAAAAAAGAGGAAATATCATAATCACCACGCTTAGCAGGCGGGTTGGCGATCGCAGTTGGTGTTAATATTTGACCATAATAGCATCAGTACGCAGCTCATTCTAGTAATTCAGTTAATTTTCATGAAATATTTCACCCATTATAATTCTTATTACGAATTTTACCGATTTCTTAATTAGGACTATCTTCACATAATTGTTAGGACGCCCTTTTAAACGGAAGGAAGAAACGTAGACAAGTTGAAATAGATTTTTATTTCCCTTCTCTTAAATTGTATTATTTAAATACGTCTCTTAATCGTCTCTTAAAACATTTGTAAAAAAAAAACATTTTAACTTTAGTCCGTCTGTTTAAGAATAAGTCATTCATCTATATATATATATATATATATATATATATATATATATATATATATATATATATATATATATATATATATATATATAATATAAAAGAAGCTGACTGACTGACTGATGTATCAACACACAGCCGAAAACTACTGGGACTAGGACCCCGAAAGTTTGCATGCTGGTTTCTTTTAGACTGTAGGCAAGCACTAATAAAGTATTCTTGCAAATTGTACCCCTAAGTCAGTGAAAAGCGGTGCGAAAATGTGAAGGGGGATGGATGATGCGGCAGTCAGAATTCTCTATAATAGCTTACCCATATCGTGCAGCAACACCATGGGCCTATAGAACCTTCAAAATCATGCACAGCTATCCGTGTTAACCTCTATCATACATGAGTTTTACAAGCTAGCTAGCTAGCTAGCAAGAGCTGGTCTACCTGTAAGCCTTCTTTTGTTCTCTGCTAGAGAAAGATGTAAACGTAAAGAGGACGTTTAAGTGTTAATAATTGATGTTCTGAATTTCCCTAGAGAACGTACCTGGCTCTCTCCTAATATTTCCTTAGCTGATTTTCTTATTCCGTCACTACAAGGAGAAATTAATGTAATAAAACCATTGCGACTCCATAAACATCTCTCTAGTTTGTTGGCCTTAATGCGATTAACTGATGGATGTTAAAACGCTGCAGGATACGTAATCCCGGTCCAAATACCGTACTAAGATAATTTCAGGTTGAAGGTCGTACAAAAACTTGATCTTTGGTAACAAACCACAGTAAGCTGGTTTACCATAGATATAGCAATCTATTAGACTGTGCAAAATGTTTATTTCTTTTATTATATACGTTTTAGGTAAGGGTTAAGGTAGGATATTGATCGTTTTATTCTTAATGTAGTCATCTTATCATCTCGGCTCATATATGTTCTACTGCTGGGCTCGAGCCTCCTCCATAATAGGAGGGATATTGACCTACTACACCGCGAGTTGGACGGGCTGGTATAGGCTTTTACTAGAATTTTCCTTCTCTTGCATAGATGATATATGCGTATCATATCCCTCAGTCGTCTTTCACGGGCTAGATAGGGAGTGGTGAATTGTATTCTTACTCCATCACCACACCGTCTAGTACCGCTAGGCATTATAGTACATAGATGTATTTTAGTTGGTAAATAGAATAACAATTTGTGCAATAAAGCAATAAAATATAATTAGCTAACTATTCTTGGCCTACTGTCACGGGTTTGCTTTACATGGGTAATTATTTATACCTTTCACAAAAGTTTGATTTCCCTAAATTTTATTCGCTCTTATTCGTTAGTTGTGTGCATTGAGCATCGAGCTTCTTTCACAATGGGATGTAAATTGACCTACTATGTCACATTGGTCAGATGGGTTACTGCAGGATTTATTTTGATTTATCCTTCGTTTTCATATGCATATTACATAAATTCGTCTTTTACGATACTCACGGGAAAGATAGGGTTTGGGGCATTGTATTCTTACTCCGTTAACACCCAGAAAACGCTCGTCATGAGACAACAATACCCATTCAACTACACCATACCTGTCTTTATTATCTACAATAATCTATCATATTATATACCAGTATTATTGTTAATTACCGTGACACTAGCCTCATTTTGTACATAATGATTGTGTGAAAATCGCTAAAGAAAGCTAAGAGTTCTCACACGCCACATGTTAGCAATTTTTATTAAGATCATAGAAGACAAAGTGATTAGATGTATTTATCATCATCACTTAGTCTATCGCCGTTTACTGTTGGAAATAGGCCTATGCCGCCTGCATCCAACGACGCCCAGCAACTTTCACTAGGTCGTCGGTCCTCCTAGTAGTTCTACACGTTGTCCAATATGTGGTCGCCACTGAGAATCTTACTTTCCTATTCCTGAAGTGACCGAAATATCCACTAAAACCACAGCGGCCCCTTCCGCGCTTTTACGAGGTGCCGGAGAGATCGTCTGATAATATTCTATCCCCGACACCCCAACGCTTGGCCGTCTGGCCACGTCCTGTCATCATTCAGAGCGGTGGGTGGAGGAGCGCATAGCGGCGTCTCCTCCTCCCTGGTCGTCGCCGGCGGAGCGAGTCAGCTGAGGCTGACTTTCCTATTCCCTGTCCATTGCCACAACGTATTAATTATGCTTGTTATATTGGTTAAACCCTTTCTTCTTGTGATTTCCGTATTTCAGATTCTATTTGTTAGAAGACGGATTCAATAACAGATACTTACAATAACACAGATATCGTTTTGCAAGATTGGTTCGATTCTAAAGCAAATATAATTTGTATGAGAACATTGCTTCGAGCTCAGTGATCGTCCATTGATAGTGCCTTGATGACAACTTTATTGCAAATAAATGTTTATAGTAATCGCACAAATGCATCATATTTGATGTTGAGACTTTATTTCTGGGGCAACATTGTATGTAAATAACAACGATTATGTTCTATTTAATAACAGAGAAGGAAAACTCGAAATAAAACCTTGTACCAACACGTCTGACCAGCGTAGTACAGTAGGTCAATTTCCCTCCCATTGTGGAGGAGGCTTGAGCCCAGTAGTTGGACGTTTATGAGTTGTAATGTTGACGAAATGACCTTTTATTGAAAAATATAAAAATCAGTAACAAATGTTTACAAAATATAACCCGACCACTGAAAAACACTACAAATTGCCGATAACACTTAATAATGGAATTATTATTCATATACATATAATTATTATCATAACTCTTATATTATTAATAAACGCAGGATATGAATATAACAATCAACAATTTTATACGGAGTAAGTAAGTACAATTCACCATCCCTTCTCTTACCCATAGGTGTTGTAAAAGACGACTAAGGGAAATTATATACAAAAAACATCTATGCAAGAAAAAGAAAACTCGATATAAAACCCTATACCAAAACGTCTGACCAGCGCGGAATATACATCTAGTGTCCTCTCATTGTGGAGGAGGCCCCAACCCAACAGTGGGACTTGGATGGGCTGAGACGATGAGATAAAACGATGATTCAATCCAAAATAAGCAGCAAAAAAAAATTAAAAGCAAAGCAATTCAAAATTTTATTTTCTACTAGCAACCCGCCCTCGCTTCGCTTCCGTTTCTGTCGCCTTATCCCCGTAGTACCCGTTCCCGTGGGAATACCGGAATAAAATATAGCCTAGTTTACTTCCTGATATTATAGCTTACTATTGGTGAAAGAATTTTTAAATCGGTCCAGCCGTTTTGAAGATTACCCGGAACAAACAGACAGACAAAAAAATAAAAAGTGATTTTTAGGCATATGTATAGTGCAAATAACAGTGTGAGCATGAAAAAGGCCTATTATTTTGACATTACAAACAGACACTCCAATTTTATTTATTGGTATAGATGTTTTCAATGTAATATCTATCCCAGTAGATAAAGTGTAACGTATATTTTATACAAACGTATATAAACTCCTACAATATAAAACCCTTTCTTTAGACTAATACAGTCGGGTAAAAAATACATTTGTATAAAACTTCATCGGTGAATGTCGCCTCGTTTACATAGTCGTTCAAAAGAAATTGCCATGTCATCGAAACAAGTGACCGTTTACATTTATAAAGATGTATAAAGATGGTGTTGATAATAAGCTACAATACAGACTCACGAAATAAAACAGGTACTATGTATGGTTATTAGCGGATCAGGGGTCAGGGGATCCCTATCAGTAACCAGACTAATCTGACCATCTCGGCCGGCACGGAGTTAATAGCATTCTATACAAAGGTGTGGAGAATTAGAAAAAGTGTGGCTTTACAATTGTTACGAGTATAATTACTCAGCACATTCTATGGGTTTTGTCGTCGACAGAAGATGTTGTTTTATTATGAGTTAGAAGCGTTCACGTACTTGTATAGTTTTTCGGATAAGTTTTTCTGGAGTTTAATTTAGTTTATGGTTTTTATGCTTCTATTTTTAAAATTAAATCTACGTATACTCTAGTTTCAACGAGTTATTGGTGCAAGATTAAGTGATAGAGATGATTTTGTAGTATAAAATCTTAAATATCAGCTCATGTCAAGTTTCAAGATTCAATTCCTAAACCAAAATTTTATTTTTAACAATTTCGTCTAGTTCTTGGTCTAGCTCCTGAATACTGTCAAGTAAATTATTGTATACCTTTTTTTTTTGGGGTGGGCTGCGGTCGGCGCGCTCCTCGCGCCACTCCGTCCGGGATGACAGAGGGGCGTAAGTACGCCACACCCGCAACCCACCTGAAAACCACGTCGCCTTCGTCGTTGGGCCGACCACCGGAGTAGGGTTACTTGTCATCAGTGGTCGGCCCGACGGCATACCCCTACATGGGGTACCCTCCCATCGACCGACGTCCCCCCTCGGGGAGGACGTCGGTCTTTCCTCGCACGATCGGCCTCTCGGCGGGTGACGGACTAATCCCCGGTCACGTCACCGGCGGCCTCGGCTAGGGCGGCATGAGGCGCAGGTAGTCGCGCCTACGCCGCCCCAGTCGCCGGCGGCGGATCGCCTCATCAAGGCTGCGCTCCTCGCGCAGGCGATCCGCCGCCTCAAATTATTATATACCTAAGCGTCATTCTACAAATAATGCACATAAACTATAGCCATAGTAAAACTTACTATAGCATCATGGTAGTTAATTGTTAGATAAAGTTTTAGTAACGTTTAAAGAACTCAACTGTAAACTAGAATCTAATAATCGCCATCTATCTATCTCGTATCATCGTCCACTATTGGACATAAACCTCCCCACGAGAATACCACTCAGAATAGCCCTCTGCCAGTTGCGTTCAATGGCACTAAACAATCTAATCTTTATATATTAATTTCTTATGTACGTGTGTATGTCACTGAACTCCTCCTAAACGGCTGGACGGATGTTGACGAAATTTTTTGTGTATGTTCAAAGGGGTTTGATAATGGTTTAGATTCACTATTTGACACGGTAGGTGGCGCTTTATTTGAACAGAACAACGTCTGTTGGGTCAGCTAGTGCAATATAATATGTATTACTTGTGAGATACATTGTGTTTGCATGCGATGGCCAAGTCAATATATGAATACATAATTTATTAGTAAAATAAATACATAATTTATTTTAAACATAAAACATCTTTTATATGGTGACTATAATAAGTTCTTAGCTTAGCTAATTATGTAATAACTTAAGTCAGAAGGTCCCTTAAGTAGGGACTGAATATATTCACTGACTTGGTATTACATAGATCAACTTTTTATAGTAGAAGTATTGAGCTCTGATACTTGGGCTTTTTTATGAGTTATATCTTTGTTGGCATTTAGCAGGCATATAAGAGTACATTACATAAAATAATAACCTGAATGGCTTCGAGAAAAGTATGTTACGGCAGTGTTGCGTTTTGCCCGACATTTTTTTGCTCGACTTGGCGGGGGCACTGCCGTGCCGCCAGATATAAATGAAATTATAAAAATACAGCAAGAATCTCGTCAAATTTACATATAGATCTAGATTACAACTAGATATATACTTTTATGATCTAATATTTATAAAAAAGAAGTCCGTCATAGTATTCTATTTATGATAAAGTTATATTGCAAAAGTTATAATGTAACCTTATAATAAGTTCCAAATATCCTTCTCAAGGGATAATCAAGTTTGTACACTTTGTAAACGAATATCGAATTTATTCAATTTATGTTAAAGTTTCGTATGTAAAACTGTTCACTTTATTATTCATGAATGACCATTACCAATGGCTAGACGGTTGATATACATAAGTTCTCTCCCATAGAAGATTGGAGACGATTATCCCTATAAGTATTTGTATAGAGTAACGACATATAAAGAAAGGACTAGAGAGTTTTTACTTTAATAAATAAACGAAGTTATTTAATAAACATATTATTTATCATCATCACAGCTCATATACGTCCCACTGCTGGGCTCTAACCTCCTCCACAAAAGGTGGACAAACTTTGTATTCTTACTCCGTTATTACACGGATGATGTTATTTATACAGTTTATGAATTTCTATCAATTTATTTTCTTGTAGCAGTTTCTACTGTAGCTTTCATAAAATTTCAAGATCCCTTAGATACTTTCAACCCGTCGTAATACTTTATTTGTTAGGATTCTGAATTAGAAATGATTAATTTAAGGATTACTGCATTTTAGACAGCAACTTTATACTTGCAAATAAACAAATAGTCGTGCTATACTCCAGTTCGTTAGTTTAACAAAACGAGACGGATAATAGATGAAGATCCCTAATGTATCAGGTCTTTAAAAGAATCGCTTAACATTTATTACCCACAACAAGTTCTTGTCAAAAAGAGAATAGTTTTCGCTTCAGCAGGAAGAATTCGTCCAGCAATAATCTTTAACATTTTATTTTTAAATAATAAATATATCATGTATATGTCATTTGTATATGTTCCGTGTGGTAACGTAGTAAGAATAAATAAAGTAATGGAGACGGAGTAAGAATAAATACAATTCAACACCTCTCGATTATCCATGGATGTCATAAAAGGTGACGAAAGGATATAAATATACATATAACATATATGCAAGAGAAGAATAATTCGAAATCTTATACCAATATGTCTGACCAACGTTGTATAATAGGTTTATTTCCCTTCCTTTTTGGATGCAACTTGAATCCGCCAGTGGGACTTACGTTAATAAGTGAAGATAAAAATAAGCGTGTTGTATACAATTTTATACAAAAAAGTAACTTGAAAAAAATATGAACTCGCTCATATGCATGTTGTATATAATGCTATATAAAAAGTAACTTAAAAAATACGACAACTTCTGAGTTTCTTGCACGATTTTCTGAATTGCAGTCGCGTACCGATCCGATAGTAGAAAAGAATCTAATTTGCCTGAAACCTCTTTGTTAAATATCGTAAACAAAACCCAAAATTGACAATATGCAACTGCCCTTCCTGGGCTGCTACATAATAAACGATTTAAATTCGAACAAGAATGAATACTAGGTTATAAGAGAATAACTTTATTGAAACCTTTATAACTTTTACTGTTATTCGAATGAAACCATTCCTATGTACGGTTACAATAACACACATAATAATATTACATAAATAAAGGTAGAGGAATCAAGTAAAACAGTAAGAAGTAATTGTTGCCCTCGGGTCAATGCATGCGCTATACAATATACATATCAACTACCACACTAGTTCCCTACCCTGGTTCGAAGGCGCATTCCTTCTTAGGCTTAATAATACACATGAGGCCAACATAACGATCCCACTCGAATGCTCGTTAAGTATCCTAGTAGATTCGTGCTCGAATACTTACTTTATGGTCAGGTATTTCGTAATATTGTAGTAGAGTGTATATATTACTATCTTACCAAGCTAACTTAATACATTTGCTAAGTATACAAAAAGGTGGTTGACATTTTTATTACCACACTTCGCCCATTAGTCGTGTATTTGAAAATTTGACTTTTTTCTAAATAAATAGTTACATTTTTACTTATAGTTTCATTATAATGAATTAACTAGAGCCCGAGTGACGATAGGTTATGATCCAATCTGTCAAAAACCCTTAACATCTCGTTGTAGTTGAAAAATCGGATAATGGGTCACCAGGAGAATTCTCCTGAGACAGTATTCTTCTAAAAATCCTGTCAAGTATCCTCGCCAATCTGTCTACTAAGCTTGGTGATTATGGCACTGCCCCCCTTGGGGAGGTCCAAGTTTATTTCCACGAATTTGCTATGCCATCATTAAGCAGTATCTTGATGGTAACAAACTATTAGCTATCGCGCGACTTCGGTTACGTTAATGTAGCTTTAGCCAATCAATTTTTTATTACTCGGGATTGTAATTTTTAAAACCTACACTATATATTTATTTTCTGTATCCCAATTTATGTGCGAAATCTCAAAATTTTAAGTTCTAAAAACATATGAATTTTGTACAAACAAACAAAAACTCATATTCGTTTTTATAATATCACTTATATATAATACGCAATTTCTTAAGATTGAATCAGTAGTTTTGTCGTAAAAAAATAGACGAAACATATATACATCTTTACAATCTGTTAATGATTTTTAATGTTTGCGAGTATTACACATTATAAATAACACCATTTTTACAGATTACATCGCATTTATTTTAGATTTTCAACTGATAACTGATAAAAATTAAATACAAACGTGATCAAATCCGTAAATCTTAGAAGTTTGTAATATTAATGAGATATCTTCATGCAAAGGGAAACGGCTCGTATACTCAAGGCAATATCGTAAGAACTATTACGTAACTAATAACCAGTTATATACCTATATGCGAACTATATTAAAAACCTCCCATTGGTAAATAAACTAGTTTTATTAATTATCTTCTAAAAACATAAATAAATCACGAGGCGTTGACAGTTATAGCATCAAAATTACTATCTGTCATCTTAGTCTAAACAGTGGCCACCTATGCCTATTTATATTCTGGGTTCAATTCTCACGCACGATAAGTTTTTATGCGATTCAGCAATAATGGAATAATTTATTTAACAATGATTTAATCATCAGTATGATGTCCTTTTACGAAATTTAATTGATGCGAGAAATGTCCTCTAGAATTAATACAATAACATCATCATTATCCGATCTCATACATGCCTAACTGTTGGACTCGAGCTTCTTTCATAAGAGAATAATTGACCCACTATACCACGCCGGTCATCCGATTTTATGTCAAGTTTTACTTCTCTCGCAAAGATGTTATCTACATATCAGATCCGTATGTAGTCTTTTGTCACTCCCAGATAAGACAGGTGGGTGGTGAACTGTAATCTTACTGCGTCATTACACAGAAATTTTACCACAGAAAAACAAACTTCTATAACTCAAAGCAACATCTAACGGTTTCAAATATAAACCATTCAAGGACCCACTTAAAAATAGAGAAAATTTCTTTAAAATCTGTCCAACTATTTAGAAGTAGTTCAAATTCATGTACACAAATAAAAGATCGCCATGAACACTGAAAAATGTACGAAACGTCGGCAATCAAAAATCAAATACAAGCGTAAAATCCGTAAAAATAGTTTTATTTGTAACAAATAATAGAATTATAAATATAAAAATTAAATAAAAAATAAAGATTACACCTATTCTACGAACAGCAAAGAAATGGAGAACTAATTATCCTGCGTCGTCGGTATTCCTGTCTGATTACAATGTAGATGTTTTAACCCAAGTGTAAAATGGTTTTTTAAAGGCTAATTTGGACCACATAATTATATAATTATACTAACAATATTACATATAGGTATGCTGTGTGGAAGTGGCTACGAATACTGCCAACCTTTATATTATTCGTGGGTGTTGTAAAAGACGACTAGGAGCTAAATGAGGCTGTCAAGTAACCGGTCATAAAATTATTACCAAAACTTTTTGCAGTATGTACGAATAGAAGAAGAGTACAGCTTACGTTGACGTCAAGTAATTATGATAGAGTCCACTGATGATCATTATTATATTACCAATGTGTGGTACATAGTATTTAATTATTTTCTGTTTAAGAGGATATCGAATTAAGAGATACTCCGTCACCATACGGTAAAAATTATTAATAATATATCATCATTATCTAATCTCATATACGTCCCACTACTGAACTCGAGCCTCCTCCAAAATAGGTAAGAAATTGACCTTACTTTACCATGCTGGTCAGGTTGATATAGGCATTTTTTTTTTCGAATTTACCTTCTCTTATATAGATGTTATGTGAGTATTCCCTTAGTCATCTTTTACGTCATCTAAGGGCAAGATAGAGCGTGGTGAATTGTAATCTTATTCCGTCACCACACAGGCGTAACACATATTAGGTATAGATCTTGTTCTTTTTCAAGTAAATTATATTCTTACTACGTGATCACACGTATTTTTTAATAATAATTGAGTTATTCGACAAAACTCAAAGCAATGTTTTATAAAAACATGCCGACTAAACGCTGTTAAAAAAAAAACAAATAAAATAGAAAGAATTGAACCGTGTAATATCCGAGTGTACCTGAATTATTTTATGTTAATAAGAACGATCGAACATCCGGTGTATATTGTGATGCGACAATGTCTCTAGACATTTATTAAAATCTATATACGTTATAAAATTAGACGGCTTTCTGTATGTTTGTTCGTTTATGTTCTTTCACGTGCAAAGTTTAGATTATTTTCTCTTAGTCTCTTTAAATTTAACGTTTAAATGCCTGTAAAATGTAGCAATGGAATGCAATGAGTTCTCGGTATTACCTCCTAATTATAAGGTTTTAATTCTTTAAACTTTATGCTATATCATATTATATAATTATTTGTCTAATTTAAGTGTTTAACTTTCATTGCCGCACTTTAGTTGTAAAATCTACTCACTTCCCGTGACAACAAACGGCATGACGCTACCTTATGCTATCAAGCATACTCTACGCCACCGCTATTGACTCTCTTTTGTATAAGCAAGGGATCACCATCTTTATCTCAGTCCAAAAGTCCCGCTGTTAGACTTAGACTTCGCCCACAGTGAAAGGGAAATTGACCTACTATACCGCGCTGGTCCAACATGTAACATAGAGCTTTATGTCAAGATGTCTTTATTTTGTATAGATATTATTTCGATATGACATTCCTCAGTTGTCTTTTATGACATTTACGGATAAGAGAGGGAGAGGACTTTTGACGCAAATGTCAAAATATCACGTAGCGCTTTTATATTATTTTCATTATTTTAGTGTTTTGAAGTGTTATATTGAATAATTTTACTGATATTTTGTCTAATATAATGCAGATCTAATTTTGAAATGTAGTTAATATGATATAATAGTGAATTCCGTGCATTTTGACATTCTGCGAAACTTCCCATAGAATGCATGACTTTTGGATATCAGCACCAAATCATACTAACGACTGACTGAAGGACGAAGACTAAAGACGTGAATAATCAATATAATAACTCGATACTGGCATCAATAGCTCATATTATGGTAGCTCATTGCCATTAATAATAAATAAGAAGAAGAAGAAGAGGGGAGAGATGGTGAACTGTATTCTTACTCAGTCATTACATGGAAGAATGAGGTATAGGTATACTTTGCTATTAATATAATTATTATCATAATTCATATTCTTAATAATAATAATAATATAACTTTTGTTTTATACTACTAAGCAGTAAGGATAGTATAAATCATATCGTTAAAAGGATGCTTTTGGGATTATTCAATAGTAAGAGACTGACTGTAAAGATAAGGTAATGATTAAGATAACGACCTACCACTCCAGCATCATGTTCAATTCCTACGATAGGCGCTTGCGATCGCAATTTTTTTTTCCACATCTGGATGTAATTTGTGTTTATTAAATTATGTTTGTGAATGTATGTTTTATTCCACGCAAAGATTTATATAGATACATCTCTCCGTAGCAGCAAATCAGTTATGCTTAAATCTCAATGCAAGCTATCTTCTATAACTACACGATGTACCCTCAGTTTATCTATTTTTTAAATGAGAATAACACTCAAGACATTCATTTCTCTGACCTCACAAACCTTGGCCATGGTGATGCTCGCCGGAATTTACCGGCGGGTATCGGAGACGCGCGCCCGCGGCGGTATGGTCTCGTTGCAGGCGATTATCACGTGGCGAGACGGCGCCCGCCGAGACGTCATTGTCCGTTGAGCAGTCCGGCTGGAGTAGCCTCGGTACGGTGTCTGGACCGTCGAAGCCTTTCGGACGGTGCTGATCGAGTGGTTGGAGCGGACGCACGGGGTGCTTTCCTTCCGACTGGTGCAGGTGCTGACGGGGCATGGTTGCTTCGCCATTTACCTGCACAAGATCGTGACGAGAGAGAGCACACCGTCCTGTCACCACTGCGATTGCGACGAGGACACGGCGCAGCACACGCTCGAGGTGTGTGCCGCGTGGGCGGGAGAGCGCCATGAACTCGTCGCGATCGTTGATGCCGACCTGACGCTGCCGACCATCGCCAAGGAGATGCTCGACAGCGTCAGGAACTAGGACGCGGTTGCCGCCTTCTGTGAGGCCGTCATCTCACGGAAGGAGGCGGCGGATCGTGCGCACGAGGAACTCATCTTCGGTGACACGTTCCGCCGCCAGCGAGTTGGGCGGCGCAGGCGCGAGAACCTGCGCCTGATGCCGCCCTAACCAAGGCCGCAGGTGCAGGACCGGGGATTTTAGTCCGTTACCCGCAGAGAGGCTGACCGCGCGACGGCAACCGACGTCCCAGGACAGGGACGTCGAGAGGTGAGGGTACCCGAAAGGGTATTCCGTTGGCCCGACCACTGACGACAACAAGTCACCCTGCTCCGGTGGCCGGCCCAACGACGAAGTCCACGTGGGTACGGGTGGGCTATGGGCAGGCGCACCGTCCTTCCGTCGCCCCGGACGGAATGGACCGCGTGTGCGCTTACCATAGCCCACCCTAAAAAAATTAAAAATTAATAAAAAAGAAATAGTGGCTAGGCTTCAAGCTATCTCCGTTAAAAGACCTAGCCCTTTCTGTACTTATGCATCGAATTCAAAAAGATACCTTAAAAATAATTATGTAGATAATCACTATAAGCAAAGACGAGGCAATAACTAGTCATTATTAAATTTACGACTATGTCGCCGTAGTACTACACAATATAGTATGTTTGTAATATCAACGTCAAATCATTACCCAAGCGACGTCAAGCACGTTGTCTGTAATTTTTTTCCGTTACTATTGTAATAATGTTCTCGTTTCTGTTGACAGATAACGTCGCTTTTATGCAATGGTGTTCACTCAAAATGTAAATGCGTTTTTGTTATATAGCTGACAAGTAAAGATGTTTGATAAATATTTATATTTCTATACATAACCTCCTCCTCTTCTCCATGTCTTGGCGGAGTAAGAATACAATACAACATCCCCTATCTTACTCGTGGGTATTGTAAAAAAAGAGATAGGGATGTGGTATATAGATGACATCTATGTAAATAGAAGGAAATCTCGTCTCACCAGCGTGGTACAGTAGTTCAATTTTCCTCCCAATTGGTGAATGCTTAAGCCTGAGTGGAACGAGTTTGTGCTGGCATGATGATATAATCCAAACATATTCTACTTACATATTATTTGTGTATAAATTATTTTAGCACAGTCGTGATTTAAATCTCGATTTAGTATCTCACAATTTTAAAGCTATAACCATAGAGCTATTATTATAAAATGCTATATAAAAAGTAGTACCTGGCTACTAATAATAATTAATTTAATTGAAACTCAGCCAGAGGGCTTTAAACGCTGTTTAAAACGCATCCAAAATCGAAAAGTAGAAGATAGAAAAGGAGATTTGAGATTATACAATAGTCTTATATATAATATTTTATTTCTTTTAAGAAATATTTATTTTTATCTTTATATATAATTCTTCTGGCCGTGTGTATGTAACTGAACTTCTCCTAAGCGGTAGAAGGACATATTTAAACACAAAATTTAAAAAAAAATCTACTACTACACTAAGACGCTTCGAGGATCTCTCCTTAAAGCATCTTAGTAGTATTTTTTTAGTCTCTATATCCATATATATCTATGCTTGAACAGCAATTAACTGATTTTATAACCAAATACTATATATAGGCAGAATATATTTAGATTTTATTCCATGAATTGATTAAAAAAAATCATGGTATTTATTTATTCTACAAGTAGCCTATTTATATATAAACCAATAAGTTCCAACGTCGAATATCCAATAAAAGCATTTAACGACATATACGGAGCATTTGAGATGGTAATATAAGAATTCTTCGCATTACGATACCCAACAATCACGATTTTAATTTCGATAGCAATAAAAAGTTTTCTAACGTAGCGTTCCACTTTTGATGATAACGACGCTTTGTAAAAAAAAAGGAAGATATTGTTGCTGAATAGGCTATGAAATTGAATTAAACATCTACTTGTGAAATGATGCGCAGGCTTTTTGTTTGGTTTTTTAGCTCAGACGTTATTGATGAAATAATTTGCTTCGACGGTTTTTAATTGGCACGTTAATAACGATCCGCTGATTGATCATTGGATGTTTACCTATTGGTATTATTATTTTAATTAAAAACATTCACTTACATCGCTTTAAGTAATAGAGCGTCGTGGTGTTTTAAGTTGATATAATACAATTTAGAAATTCATCTTAATTCATAGAGCGCTCAAGCCCAACAATCGAGCTATCTATATCAAGCTGGTCAACCTTTCTAGTAGGTATAGGGTTTTATTTCACGTTAACCCTCTCTTGCATGGATGTTATGTGCATATTTAATCATTTTCTAAGTTAATTTTTTTTTAAGTCTTCTTTTTAATCACCCACAGGCAAGATAAGGGGTGGTAAATCCTTACTCCGTCAACACACGAAAGAGGTTATAACTTATAAAACTAATTTTGTTAAAAACATATTCGTTAAAATTTATAATTTTTAGTTTTTGTTTTTATATTTACAGTTTCGTCGCATAATATACAGCAAAATAATAAAAAACTGTTGAGCTGTTTGCTTTTGAGGTTTTCTAGACAAAAAAATCACAACATTTCCACTACAAGAAAGTAACAAAATCCGAGACCAAGCACCAATGGTATGCCGAAGCCATTAAGCTAACAATCAAATAAAAATAAAATAAAATTTGTAACATTTTTTTATCACTGACCACACCATAACTAAAATAAATTGACTTGTGGTAATACGATCGTTTATACTCACAATTCTGATTCAGAATTCCTACTGCGACAATGGCTCATTAAAATAGTATAACCCATACGAAACCGCTGCCGCCATATTTCACATTTTAACAGCTTTATGTCATTCAAATTCATTTTGTAGGAAGTTTCAAGGCGCTCTGTAATCAACTGAAGCTATAACTGTCACGACAATGAAAAATGTTCATTCGCTCTTCTCTTCTCCCCGCTCCCTTTTCCCACGCGAGGGTGTTAAAAGCTCTATAATATTAATCTGTTGTTATAAAGATAACTCTTAATTAGCTTCTCTTGATTTATTAATATTTATTTGCTCCTAATGCCACCATTAATATTCAAGCTTACGAATTTTTTATTTGGAATTTACATTTTAATATAATGAAACGGTAATCCAGATAGTACCATTCAATTTTATTATGAGATATAGTTTCATTCTTAAAATGCTTTTATAGACAAGATCATGGTGATATTTAAAAAACTTGAAAGAGTTCCAACTTTTTTAAAATATTCAATATATAATTTATTTCATCCTGTGCTATACCAAGCCTCGAATTCAGGTAAATAAATATAACAATCTTAGAACTAAACGTTGCATGTACGAATGTGAAAAGATTCATCGAGCATTTTGTGATCGCCTTAAACAGCCCAAGAACCTATGGCAAGGAAGTCAATAAGCGTGATTGTGAGTTTTATGTAATCAAAAAAAGTCAAAAATTGTATGTAATGAAAAAACTTAAATATTTTTCTCTACGGTACCAATATAGGCAATGCAATAATAAATCCTTTCTTGATACAAATTAATGAACTCTTTTAGGAATGTCAATATAGCGGTTCATTGTGTCAGACATTTTTATTTAAACGACTTTCTTAATGATTTATTCGACAACACGGCGTCGCATTAATAGCTTATTTGATATATGAATTTGATAACAATCATTCTTCCATCACACCGCTTTATGTGCTGTTAAAGTTTCATATACATTTTAATTGGTGTGATTAAAACCTTTCTATCACGTAACTTATACGGATTTTTTAACATGAAAAAAAATTACAATTGACACAATTCTATCGTTTTTATACTATCCGTTTAGTATAACGGTGCATAATGAACAGTTTGATAACTCATCTGTTCGTGTACTCAAGTAAACAGCATCACTGGTTACCGCAATAGTATAATGGTCACGTAGATATCTTGCGGAGTTGTTGTTGAACGAAAGTACTATTTATCAGTCACACGTAGCGGAATCTCGTTCGGAAACAGATTATTAGGGCAATTAGATGGTTAAGCGAAATTAGTTTGGATATACAGCTGTTAATTGGATGCAACAATCATTTTTTTTATACGATTGTACCTTAATGATAGTTGGCTTCTTCCGTGTAGTAACGGAGGCAGTAAGAAGACAATTTACCTTACCCATAGTTAACTTAACCTTTGGAGCGTTTTGACGCAGTTCTGTGCACGCCTCTTAAACCGTCTTGTCACAGATCTGTGTCCGCTTTCAAATTAGAATTTAGTATATAATTTGTTCTATACTTTAAATTCTATTAATATCAGTGAATATGTATAACACTGACAAATAACATACGAATAAAATTATATACTAAATTCTGATTTCAAAGCGGGCACAGATCTGTGACAAGACGGTTTAAGAGGGGTGCACAGAACTGTGTCAAAACGTTCGAAAGATTAAGAAACGAGTAAGGAATATAGTATGAATATAATATATATGCAAGAGAATACAAAATCGAAATATAATTCTATACTGATACGTCTGACCGTCATGAAATAGTAGGTGAATTTCACTCCTATTGTATAGGAGACTCGAGACTAACAAGGAGACGTATATAAAGGGAGATGAGATTAATTGATATTTTAAAAGGTAACAAACTCCACTGTACGAAATATTTTTTTATGTAGACTTAACATTCTATAAATTAAGGCACAAAAGTAACATCCTGCTTATAGCAATTATCTTTGGAACTATTAAACAAATATTATGTTACATCGTGATTGAACCTAGAACATACAGAACAGGATATATCCACTTAAACCACTACTCTATCAATCATTATTTCATTTATTTCGACTTATATATATCCGACTATTGGACTCGAGCCTTCTCCATAATAGGAGAGAAATTGACCTTACTATACCATGCTGGTCAGATAGGTTGGAGTTCGAGTTTTCCTTCTTTTGCATATATATTATATGCATGCCTTTGCTTGCCTTGCGCAGTCTTACGAATTTTCGATCAGGTCACGTGCCCTGCCGCGATTTTAATATTTTTTACCCATCCTAAAAAATTGCACAACGCCGCTAGTTTTCACTTCAAGAAAAACAAATGGAAACGATCAAATTACATATATTAAGATATAAAATATAACACTTGCTGTGATAATGTAGCTTTCCATTGGTAAAAAATTCTAAAATAGATTTAATGGTTTAGGGGTGAAATTGTAACAACAAAACTCACTATCACATTTTTAATATTAGGTAGGATATATATGTACATCATAATATTTGAAACGAGCGTTCTTGATAAATAAGAAAATTTGGTTTACCCACCAAAATTTGTAACCTTTTATTAACTCTGCCCCAATCGTTTAGTAGGTATACGTTTTTATACGCTGCTTAATACAATAATACTATCTACTTAACTGTTTTAGGCGCTTATGCAACAACTGGGTGAGAGAAAGGGAGGGCAATATATACTTATATCGTGATCTCACTGACTACTATTTCGAAATTGTGAAAATCAAGGCGAATCTAAGCGAACTTTACAATAAAATTGTAAGGTAAAATTTGTAAGGCAACTTTGTTCTGACAATTTGATCTCTGCAACTTCATTCAATGTCCTCATTAATGCGATAGCCGCAGGGACGATTGCTGATTCGCAAGAATTAGGATTTGTTCTCTGTTTCGTTATTTGGTCGTACCTGAAACTTTTCATTTACAATTTAAAATAATCTTTCCACGTGAAATTCTCTGTGTATCGTGCATTTTAGATATAAGAGTAACGGTAATTTATCAATTTATTGGCGGTGAGGATATCTAGAAGTTGGCAATTCTACTAACGTTTCAAATGTCTATCCATCCATCCACTTGCAAGCGTATCAACGGTTACTATTAGGCTACCGACCGACGTAAAAGGGACTTATGTTATAATAACGAACCTATAGCCTTCCCAGTTAGTCTATTATTAAGCCACAGACCTCCTTAAGGGTGAATAATATCAGGGGATGATGAACGGGAGATGCTCGGCAGCATCAAGAACTGGGACGCGGTCGCCGCCTTCTGCCAGGCAGTCGTCTCGCGGAAGGAGGCGACGGAGCGCGCGTGGGAGGAACGCCTCCACGAGGATGCAATCCCGACCGCGCGATGGCGACCGACGTCCCCGAGGGGAACGACGAGAGGAGAGAGTACCCCGCGACCGGGGTATTCCGTCGGGCCGACCACTGAAGACAAGTTACCCTGCACCGGTGGTCGGCCCAACCAGTCATTGCTATTGGTGTTTTCACAAAGAATGGTTTTTTCTGGTGATGGATCAAGAATACGATTCACCACCTTCTATTTTGCTCGTAGATGTTGTAAAAGACGACTAATGGGTATATATTTACGCAAGAAGGAAAATTCGAAATAAAACTATACTAACTCGTCTAAGCAGCGTATATAGGTCAATATCCTTTCTATTCTCTAGAGCCGAGACCAACAATGGGTATATGAGCCGAGATGATGATAAGGCGATGGTATTTTAATTCTCCAATCAATCCACCAACCCAATCCATTGACCAATTTACGTTATTCATGCGAAAGTAAGGGATAGTAGCAGATTATATTCACCATTATCTATATAAAGGTATGCAAAGTTAAACTATCTTCAAATAATATGAACCAAAAAAAAATTAAAACATATTAACAGCATACCAAAACATTACAAAGCGAACATTAACATGTTTCAATTGTTAAAACACACTAAAGAAATTGATATGCCTTTGATAACGAATAACACAAATACAACACAAATATCTATGTATGTATCATTCATTGTTTTCTCTCGGCAAACGCTGCGAGTGGGCAGTGTTGAGCAAAAATGCCTGCGTTGTGTAACCGAGATGGTCTCGAAAGATTGAGCAATATGACTCAAATTGGTAAACCAGAATAATAAAGGCTTAGTCCACATTCTTGTTTGCTTGAACTGTAGCCCTTCGTTTATTGGTCATGTCAACTGCTTTCATGAACCCGTTTAGAATTCAAATCAGAAATTAATATCGCCATCGCATTTGCTGTTATTTACTAAGAAAGGATTTCCTATTACTCTCAGACTCAATAATTTTTCATTTTTCACAGTAAGCAAGAAATCCTTGTGTGTGGACTTTACAAATATATATATATATCATCATCATCTCAAGCTATACATGTCCCACTGTTGGGCTCGGGCCTTCTCCACTATGGGAGGGAAATTGACCTGCTATACCACGCTAGTCAGGCGTGTCGGTAGAGGGTTTTGTTTCGAGATTTCCTTCTCTTGTATAGATATTACATGCATATTATATCCCTTATCTCTCCCGTCACCACACGGACAATATATGTACATATAATAAACATTAATTAATTAATGAATCTGTGTTATTACACAGATTCATTAATTAATTAACGTTTATTACGCACGCACCAAGAATTTTCCGGCATAGAAATCATACGCTGCTTAGATATTGCTATTTGGATTATTATAAACTAGCAACACGCCCTCGCTTCGCTTCGGTTTCAGTCGCTTAAACCAACGTAGTTCCTGTTCCCGTAGGAATACCGGGATAAAATATAGCCTATGTTACTCCCTGATATTATAGCTTTCCATTGATGAAAGAATTTTTGAAATCGGTTCAATGGTTTAAGCGTGAAAGCGTAACAAACAAACAAATATCCTTACTTTCGAATTTATAATATTAGTAAGGACTAGCAACCCGCCCTCGCTTCGCTTCGGTTTCAGTCGCTTAAACTAACGTAGTTCTTGTTCCCGTGGGAATACCGGGATAAAATATAGCCTATGTTACTCCCTGATATTATAGCTTTCCATTGGTGAAAGAATTTTTGAAATCGGTTCGGTGGTTTAAGCGTGAAAGCGTAACAAACAAACAAACATCCTTACTTTCGCATTTATAACATTAGTAAGGATTTTGTGCAGTAATTTTTTATTACTTTATTTATAATAAGAAGACAAAGACAAGAGAAGAAGAACTCGAGATAAAACTCTATACCAACCCATTTAATTAGCATGATGTAGTAAATCAATTTCCCTCTCATAGTGGAAGAGCTGAGCCTACCAGTGGAATGTAGGTATATGAACTGAGATGATGATGAAATATGATACTGTTCTAATTCATTATTATAAATCAATAAAGTTTTAAATAAATATATTCTATTTACAATTACATTTAAAATGCATTAAGGGTAGTAAAATAGTTATTTATCTCCATTTTTACTTTTAAAGAAAAGGCTATAAAATTCTTTGTAGCTGAACCTTTAATATTTGTGGGTTTATGATAACCATTAGTAGTAATTAACACTATATTGTGACAGAGAAAGAATAAAATATATCGCAACTACTACTAGAGTGTAAGTAGGAAGATAAGGTTGAAAGAAAAACACTAAAAATTTCTAATGTTAAACCGTCTGGCGTTCATAGTATAGTACCTAAGCTTAGTTCCCTTTTTATTAACTCCCGACGAAAAAGATGGGTGTTATAAGTTTGACGTCGATATCTGTCTCTGTGTGTGCGTGTGTGTGTGTGTATGTGTGTGTATGTGTGTGTGAGTGTGTGTGTGTGTGTGTGTTTGTATGTCTGTGGCATCGTAGCTCTGAAACGGATGGACCGATTTCGATGCGGTTTTTTTCATTGGAAAGCCGGTTTCCTGGCGGTGGTTCTTAGCTATGTTTGGTTAATATCGATCCAGTAGTGTAAGAGTATCTACTCCAAAATCATGTAATGGTGTATGATTTTTCGATTAAGCGCTTCACACGTGCCAGTGTAATCGTCAAATGACAATTAATTGATAACTTCGACTTGATGCTGCAACCAGAATGGTTTCCGGAGAACCCAACTCTTCAAAAATTTCAGACATCGAATTTTTGGGATCATTCCTTTGAGGAGAACGCAATATATTTTTTTTATTATTGTATTTTGGGGATTCTCAAAATTTTCATATTTACTGATTATTGTGTGGTTGGCTCGTTTCCAATACAGAAACGGCTGAAATTGCAAAAGGAAATACGTATATCTTTCTATATAAGTATAATTCTTCCGTCTGTGTGTAGATAGGTACATGACTGAACTTCTTAAAGGTTGGACTGAATTTGATGATTTTCTGTGTGTTTCAGTGGATTCGAGAATGGTTTAAATTAATAATTAGAACCGGTAGGTGAAACTAATTTTTAATGTTTAGATTTGAACAAAACAACGTCTCTTGGGTTAGCTAGAATACATACATATTAGTACATCGTTTGGATTTAACAACACCTTACGATTTAATCTTATAATCTAAGACTAAGTGAATTCTTGTATACTTACTAAGAATATCATAGGTACATCTTGCCGGAACAAATACTTATTTTACCAGTGATTCAGTCATTGATATGCAATCCGTTGGATAACAATATGCAATACATTTGTAATGCAGACCAGGTGCTTAAAGTTTCATCCTGTGATAAGTTGCAATAACTTATTGAATTTATGTTTTACATCATTAATAAATACGTGGCATTTATTTTTCAATAAATTAAGAATTATATTTAAACCGATTAAGTGCGAGTTGGACTCGCGCACGAAGAGTTCCGTACCATTGAGTAAAAAAGGGCAAAACAATCGCGCTTGTTTTATGGGAGCCCTTAAATAATTATTTTATTTTGTTTTTAATATTTGTTGGTATAGAGGCAACAAAAATACATAATTTGTAAAAATTTCAACTGTCTAGCTATCGCGGTTCTTGTGGTACAGCCTGGTGACAGACAGATGGACGGACAGACGGATGGAGAGACAGCGAAGTCTTAGTAATAGGGTCCCGTTTTTACCCTTTGGGTACGGAACCCTAAAAAGGAGGTTCTCAATTCAACTATATTTTTTTTAATGTTTGTTACCTCAGAACTTTCAACTAGGTCTCGTGTGGTCGCATTTCAATTTGGTCCAGTTCCGACAATGGCATCTATAATAAAACGATTACAGTCGATTTTTTTGTTTAAATATTATTTACTAGCAACCCGCCCTCGCTTCGCTTCGGTTTCAGTCGCTTTACCCGCGGCGTAGTTCCCGTTCCTGTGGGAATACCGGGATAAAATATAGCCTATGTTACTCCCTGATATTATAGCTTTCCATTGGTGAAAGAATTTTTGTAATCGGTTCGGTGGTTTAAGCGTGAAAGCGTTACAAACAAACAAACAAACATCCTTACTTTCACATTTATAATATTAGTATGGATAATAAAGCAGAAAAGCACGAGTATAAATTGTAAAAATTGTTCAGTTTTTGACAGTGTAACCGTGAATCTGACGGGAAAGAGAGCCTAATGTCCTCCGTTTGACAAAGTTTCTTCTTCATTGGCCTGTCCTCCCGATAGGTGTGAATCCCCTCTATAATAGGAAAGAAAATAATGCGGGTACTACTTGGAGTTTTAGGTTTTTGTAAACTAGAAAAATAGAAACCAGTGCTCAACTGTACTTTTAAACCACACACTAAAAATAGACACAGCTACATATTCCCTACTCATAATTCCTAATGCTTTACCTGACCCAGAATGAGGCCTATGCCTTTATAGTCGCATGCTTAGGCCGTTAGACTAACGAAGCAATTATTTATAATTGAAATATAGGTTATATAATTCAGTTAAAATTAATAGCAATGAAGATATAACAAGCAATGATTTGTTAGTGCATGCTGTTCGTAAAACGTGACGAGAGAAAGTAGATCAATGTTTGCGAATTTATCTAACCAGGGTTGACTGGTGGCAGCAGATTAATAAGAAGATTAAGTAATCATGATGCCTATATGAAAATTTACCATTCACGTTCTTAATAACCTTAGAGTAATTGAAGTTTCATAATTTTAATTTAATAACTTATGAATAGCACTTGCCTTATGGAGCAACAATCGACCTTGTTGAATTCCATTCATCATTATTTCAGCACATATATGTTCCACTACTGGATTCCAGCCGCCTCTTTGATAGGAGTGAATTCCATTAGCGACAATTATTAACCACCATATCGTGGCCGGACGCTCATTTGCCATCTTAGATATTCATCATCATCATTTCAGCCCACCATAAGTCCCATTGTTGAGCTCAGCCCTCGGGCCTACTCTGCCGTGCCTTTCAGATGTATTGGTATAGCGTTTATGTCGAGTTTTCCTTCTCATGCATTGATGTTATCAACATATTATATCCCTTAGTCGTTTTTTGCGACACCCACGGGCAATAGTGGGGTTGATTAATTGTATTCATACTTCATCACCACATTTACTAAGAATTACGATTAGGAAAATAATTTGGTATAAAATGGAACAAAAATTAAAGTGTACACTTGTGAGGAATCAGACTATACAAATAATTTTATAGTCTAGTAAACCATATTACAAGTATCTGTCTATTATGCTGATCACAAATAGTCTACAAAAGTTTATTTTAATTCTGAGTGCAATATACTTTTTTATCCACGATACCAGGGTTTATTATTGAATGTGGTTTTACTAAACAAATTCAAAGCAAGTCTAAATCCATCACTAAAACGTTGTATTAGGACCCGCTGGGTAGTACTACGATCGATCTTGAGGAATTCTATATTTCTTTATTTGTATAGAAAAGTGTCTGTCGGACCAGCTAGGTGGGTCAGCCATATACTGTGCTTATGAAACTAGCATAACATCTAACATACATCTCTTCTTCTTTTTCTCTTATATAGTTCCCACTGTCAAAAAGGATTTTGTTTGTACTTTCTTACAACGCCATTATATTGCAAGCTTAAATTTAGCGTATCTAAAATTACACACATAATAAGTATATCAAATCGTGATTTAGCAAAATTTATAACACTATAATATTTGTACCTAGTAGCAAAAACACATTTGAAAGCAGAGGTTTAAATACCAAAGTGCATGTTAGTTACTCATTATGATCGTGTGAAAATATTAAGTTTACGTGCCTATGTGTATGTTAGAAATCAATAAAGTTAACACCATTATTTGCCGGCATTCATTGACCCGTTCCTATTATAGAAATTAGTACAATAGTTGTGACTACTGTGAGTATATGTCTGAAAAACTAATATTACAAGTCAAAAGAACAAAGTGCTTCCACTCTTTCCGGTCTTCGGTTACTTATATTACGCTCGCAGTGAGCTATAACCCTATAGCAAAAATGAGCAACAATTTTTTTTTATTGCATACGGTGGCAAACGAGCAAACAGTACACCTGATGGTAAGTTTTGCTGCCGCTCATGGACCTTTACAAGGCCGCTGCCTACCGCGAAGGAAGTGAAGGGAGTGTGAATGCGTGCATTGAGGCTCGGTGATACCAAAGGTCCACACACAAACACCCTCAGAAAGTTGGGCTGCCGGCTCTCTCGCTCACCGAACGAAGCGTAGTAACAAATTGCTACTACTCAGAAGTCGATTTTCTGCGAGAGTGTGGTACTACCCCGGACGGACCGGCCCGCGGCTGTAGACATATAACTGTCGACAGTGTGGTCCTACCACACTTAAATTTAAAATTACGAAGCCAATTTGATTTTTACCTATTAATATATATGTATATACTAGCTAACCCAACAGACGTTGTTCTGTTTAAATAAGCGCCACCTACCGGGTCCAATTGTGAATATAAACCATTCTCGAACCCCCTTGAACACACACAAAAAGTTTCATCGACATCGGTCTAGCCGTTTAGGAGGAGTTCAATGACATACACACGTACAGAAGAAATTTATATATAAAGACTAGCTGACCCAACAGACGTCGTTATGTTCAAATAAAATAAATGCAGCGCCACCTACCGGGTCCAATTGTGAATCTAAACCATTCTCGAATCCCCTTGAACACCCACAAAAATTTCATCAACAACGGTCCAGCCGTTTAGGAGGAGTTCAGTGACATATACACGTCGTACAAGTAATTTATATATAAAATATTAAAATTTTCTGTATGGCTACGAGTACTACCAACCTTTATATGACTCGTATCTTAAAAGATGGTTAAGTGCTTTACAACAGAACTCCACCTGATATCTTGCAGTCAACAATTATATTTTCAACTAGCAACCCGCCCTCGCTTCGCTTCGATTATAGGTTATAGTCGTTTTACCCGCGTAGTTCCCGTTCCCGTGAGAATACCGGGATAAAATATAGCCTAGTTTACGCCCTGATATTATAGCTTTCCATTGGTGAAAGAATTTTTGAAATCGGTCCAGCCGTTTTGAAGATTACCCGGAACAAACAGACAGACAGACAAACATTTTTTAATTGCTATTTTAGGCATAGGTGTCGTGCAAATAACCGTGTGAGCATGAAAAAAGCCTATTATTTTGACATTACAAACAGACACTCCAATTTTATTTATTGGTATAGAAGACGGTCGATGCGTTGATGTCAGATAGATGGCTGGTTATAAAACTATTGCCAATAACTTTTGCAATATGTACTATGAAAGAAGAGTATATACTTAGTGTACCTCAAGTAATTAGGATAAAATCAGGGTGATTATGAAGATGATATTACCTAGACCACTACCTAGACTTTGCCGTGTGGTGACGGAGTAAGAATACAATTCACCACTACCTATCTTGCCCTTGGATGTCGTAAAAGATGACCAAGGGATATAATATGCACATAACATCTGTGAAAGAGAAGAAAAACTCGAAATGAAACCCTATACGAACATGTCTGACCAGCATGCTTGACCATAGTAGGTCAAATGCCCTCCCATTGTGAGGAGGCCCGAGCCAAACAGTGGGACATATATGGTCTGCAATGATGTTGACCTAGACTACATTTATTTGTTTAAGACAGCAGCACTGCATTAAGGAACAGTTCCTTATATTATCGGAGTCTACAAATTTATACCAATAAATAAAATTGGAGTGTCTGTTTGTAATGTCAAAATAATAGGCTTTTTTCATCCTCACACGGTTATTTGCACGACACCTGTGCCTAAAATACAGATTAAAAAATTTTTGTCTGTCTGTCAGTTTGTTCCGGGTAATCTTCAAAACGGCTGGACTGATTTCAAACATTCTTTCACCAATAGAAAGCTATAATATCAGCGCGTAAACTAGGCTATATTTTATCCTGGTATTCCCACGGGAACGGGAACTACGCGGGTAAAACGACTAAAACCGAAGCGAAGCGAGGGCGGGTTGCTAGTATATTAATAATATTAATTAATGGACCCAAATTACATCCAGATTCAGAACAAAAATTTGTGAATCGCACAAAGTATTGCTGCGTGGCTATCAAACCCTTCACACTTGCACAGTGGCTCGTTCTGTTTTTGTTAAAATTTTGTTCTATAATCCATTTCCTCAATATTTCTTCACGAGCATCATCGAATACAGTTTGATTTATGTAAAAATAAAGATAAAGAAACGAATTAAATTATGTATTTAATTAACAAGGTAATTACCCTAAAAGAACATATGTAATACCTTCATTATCATCGTTATAACGTAAAAGATTATATGTTTTTAATTAGGTACATAATTTTTAAATTTACGGTCGTTTTATCATTGCGTGACAAATAACCCGATATGAAATATAATTATAATGGAATATAACATCAATCACTAACATCTGGATCATTTCTATTAAATACTCGTTATCTAATAGTACGTTTAACTGCATCTTTGAACGAAGTTATAAAACACATTACTATAATAGTTGAAACAAAACGTCCAACCGACGTTATTAACTTCGGTGATAAATAAAACGCTATTTTGAATTTACGTTTACGATTAACGATATCAGAATTCTAATGAATTCCTTATTTATATAATATTTAGTTAATTTCAGCTTATACACGTCCCATTGTTGGGCTCGAGCCTTCTCCATAATAGGAGAGAAATTGGCTTACTTACTATATATACCACGCTAGTCAGACGTGTTAATATAGGGTTTCATTTCAACTTTTCCCTTTCTTGCTTAAATGTTATATGCATATTTAATCCCTTAGTCGTCTTTTACGACACCCACAGGCAAGAGAGGGGGTGGTGAATTGTATTTTTACGCCATCACTACACGGAATATTTAGTATAGTAATCAATATACCGCTTCGTGATATTAAAATAAATAATGGCGAACAAATAACTTTTGGCAGAAATTAATTACGTCTTTGAAACAGCAGGCAATACGTAGGCAAGCAAAACTTAAGACTTGCTCCTCATATTAATCTTGCTTAACTAAGGTTATATTTAACTCATGACGTTTCTAACGTCCAGTTATTTAAGTACAGTTCTATTCTTTAAGAGGAAGCACTTCTATATACTTAAAATGAAATCATCGTAATTATTAGATAACTTTATGGTAACTACCTTCAGGAAAGTAGTATGTAGGATATGAATTTCTAAGATATATATGCATAATGTCCAAGAAAAAGGAAGAAAACTATGCTCTTAACTATAACGGGATAATTATATGAAATTATAGTAATCTATACATATTATACAACAAAGTCTTCCTTCGCATTTATTATTTATTCTGTATGTGTGCTCGCCATAAACTCAAAAACTAAGATCAGATTTTCCTACGCTTATTTATTAGAAGATGCCGTGTTTCGTGAGGAAGGTTTACGTGAATGATTTATCGATTTGTTTTCTAAAATAGCTATAATGTAACGACTAACATTAGAGAAATTGAATTAATTTGCCGTCTTTTTTTTGTGGGTGGGCTGCGGTCCGCACCACTCCGTCCGAGGCGACAGAGGGGCTTAAGCCCGCAACTCCCGCAACCCACCCGAAAACCAGGTCGCCTTCGTCGTTGGGCCGACCACCGGAGCAGAGTTAACTTGTCGTCAGTGGTCGGCCCGACGGAATACCCCCTACTTGGGGTACCCTCCCATCGACCGACGTCCCCCCCCCCCCCTCAGGGAGGACGTCAGTCTTTCCTCACGCGGTCGGCCTCTCGGCGGGTGACGGACTAATCCCCGGTCACGTCACCCGCGGCCTCGGCTAGGGCGAATTAATTTGCCGTCTGGGACCTATCTCAGCGTGTGCTTCAGAAATGCAAAGAAAACACTGTTTGAAATACATACATGAAAATAATGAAGTTAAATGGTCCTTTTGAACAGTTAAATAAAAAAGAGCGTGACAAGGTGTATCCATCTTTTATTTGAAATCCATCATAATCAAAATAGTTAACTAAAAACTATGTTATATTTATAATCGTAACTTTATGGTATTAGATTCATTGCTATTAAAATTAATAGCTACTTTTATCACTTTTGATATTTAATGTAGACAAATTTTAGACAAATAGTTTAAAAGTTAGGACAGTTATATTTACAGTTCTGCTAACGCACACACGCTATGCGTATTATAGGGTTTATACCTAAAAAATTAAGAACTCTTGAAATTAGATAAACGTTTATTACATTTAAATTTAATCCTATATACTTACATACCTATATACTTTATATACTTGATGGAATAAGGTGATGTGACATTATGGAGAAAAAATAAGAAAAACATGCATATTTTTTTTAGGTAAGTTGCTAGTAATAGATATTACAAGCTAAGAAGCTTTAAAATGAAGTATACGGAACAATCTGTTTATAACAACTTTAATGTTATTAATGGCAAACTAAAGGCATCATCAAAACTTACCGCACCCAAAAATCTTCAGAAAGTTGGGCTTGAGGATTCTCTGGCTCACCGAAAGAGAGCAGTAATAAATTGCTACTACTCAGACATCGATTTTCTTTGTGTGTACACCGGATGGATGGGCTCGCGGCTGTAGACAGAAGACTATCGACAGTGTGATCCTACCACTATAATGATGTATCAGACAAAATCCGTTATATCATAATATGGTTTCTTATTGCTGCTCGACATATAATTTATATCCCATACTACGAAATTCACAACTCCAGTAGTAGTTATATTATTCGGTATAATTCAAAAGAATAGATAAAACAGTGAATAATTAAAAGATATACGTTTTGTTAACCATTATCGTTATACGAAGGTTAAGTTTAATAAAACGTTTTTTATACAATTTCGTCATTAACCCTAAATGAAATTTTTGTGTAGATCTTATCTTATCTTATATTTATCTCAAAATATTTTATTACGATCACACATTAGTACACCTTTTTGTAGCAAACGACTAAATTAATGGTAATGAATACCATCATCTAAAACATTTGATATTCTATACCCTATTTTGTTATTAAGTTTTTGTATAAATTACGGGTAATATTAGGCGAGTTCACTAGTTGGTTGAAGCACCATACATAGTTAATGGGGTCAAAGGGGTCAGTTCGCGTGATTCCCGCTATAAAATTACCTTTTTGTCCAGATTCACCTCATCACGATACCTCCTTATAGGGGTCACGATTAACTGCACGACATAAATAAACTTTAATAAGTTCTACGAGCTTCTTATAGCGAAAGCGTACTTATTAGTAACCTTTATTTTAGAACTTAATATCTTAGATAATATCTTCATTAGTGAGTGTGCACTACGGAGTGGACAGCTGCGCTTTTCTGGGAAACTTTTCTTAGCATGATGATTATAGTACTAATTCCTTTCACCCGGCAGCCAGCAGACATCGATTATCCGATGAACTCAAAGCAACGTGTTTTATAAAATTTCAGACTTCAAAATCAGAATTATAATTAATGTATTAGCATTTCATAATAATGTAATGGCAAATTTTCAATGTTTTCGAATATATTTGAGTAGTAACCTAAGCACTATAAATAAACTCTCGTGTACATTGCACTCTTACACAACAAAAAACTCAGGATCTCATTATGTTAAGCCCGGATTCGGTTAACACCTATCCAATATGGGATTAACAAGTTAAACCCCTACGAGAACTTGACTGACTTCCTACGATTTCGATTTAGTAAATTGATTCCTCAGCATTCATTGGTATCATTTACGCGGTAAACAATACACCACCCTTATCGCCCTTCTCGCAACTCTCCTACTTCTGAAAGCTAAAGAGCTTTTTGTATCTTTGTAAGCATTAATCTTAACAATTTGAACCAGATGCCACAGTCGTCTAAATACCTTCTGCCAATAAAGTATTATTTTCGGATCTAATAATTCGTTTCATTATCACCATCATCACAGCTGTTATACGTCCCACTGTTGGGCTAGAGCCTGCCCCATAATGGGAGGGAAATTGACTACACTGGTCAGGCGTGTTTGCATAGAGTTTTATTTCGAGATTTCCTTCTTATCATAAGTCGTTCTTTTTTGTTTAGTATTAATTAGTTTACTATTAAAAAAAACGTCTAGAGATGCCTGAAATAAGCGAAACTACAGTACAAATAGTATACTTATTAAAATAATTCTATGCACAAAAATAAAAGGCAATAAATCTGAAATCTTATAAAATTTATGTAATGTCATAGTTGTTTGTTTATTTATTTTAAGATAATGCTAGACTCTATGGGATAAATCCTTGTATCGGGATTTCACAATAATACGTTTAACGGTTAAAAATTACACCCAGCCTAGTACAATCATTTGTGAAGTACATATATGATGTGTGGGAATGGAACTCACGATACTCGGAACAAGAAACTGATACTTAGACCATTCCGTTATGGGACCCCTCCCATGGGGACTGGGACGCGGTCGCCGCCTTCTGTGAGGCCGTTATCTCACGGGGGGAGGGGCGGATCATGTGCGAGTAGAGCTCCTATTCGGCGACACGTTCCGCCGCCGGCGACTCGGGCGGCGCAGGCGCGAGTATCTGCGCCTAATGCCGCCCTAGCCGAGGCCGGGGGTGATCGGACCGGGGCATTGTCTGTCACCCGCAGAGAGGCTGACCGCGCGACGGCGACCGACGTCCCAGGACGTCGAGAGGTGTGGTTACCCGAAAGGGTATTCCGTCGGACCGACCACTGACGACAAGTCACATCTGCTCCGGTGGTCGGCCCAACAACGAGGTGACGTGGGTACGGGTGGGTTATGGGTTCGCGCGCCGTCCTTCCATCGTCCCGGACGAACTGGACCGCGCGTGCGCTTACCATAGCCCACCCATAAAAAAAAAGACCATTCCGTTATCTGTAAAGTTGCAGGTTATACGTTTTCCCAAGTTTGAATGGGTTTTTATATGAGAAATACCTAGGCTTATTAATTAATGTCTTATAAGAACTTATTAAAAGAATTATTCTTTAAACAAAAAAGCGGTTTTTTGGTATTTTATCATAATCTTATTATGTACACAATCTCATTACGCATAATACATTTAATCATACTACAGTGATGTTATTTTGACATAAATTGGTAATACCGGGTAGGGTCAGCGGATCTGGTCAAGTTCACTAATGCCCGATCCGCCAGATGCCCGATTTATTTTTCGTGATTGCACACATATAAATGCCAATTCATTTGAATTGGTATTTACATATATATACTCGCTAATCTTTACATTTCTTTTAAAAAGACACTCGGTATAAAGAAATAATCCTTGTGGGGCGCTTTACAAACATTCTATTTAACGAACATAAATTACACCCAGACTCAGTACAATGAATTCTGAATCACATAAAGTATTATCCGGTGTAGGAATCAAACCCATGGCACTGGCTTCGTAGGCCGATATTTTAACTACTATGCAGTCTGTGCAGTTAGTAAAAATGTCACCCAGTTACTAACACTCAGTTATCAAACTTAGCTACACGGGGCTAAAACTGGTATTAATAGTTCAGAAGTTATTAAAACTTGGTTATAAAAAAAACATTAAGTTGCATGTTTCGGATGTGGTTCAAGTATTACCAAAGCAGCCGTCAAAGCACATGTGGCATCTCCATGAATTCCATGTTAAGATAATGTTGAAATAAAATAATGTTCACAGATTTAATAGTTTTAAAGATTATTTTATACTAAACCTACCTTTCAAATATTTTAAAACCTTTATACTGACGGTCTAGATTTTCATTTCTCAACGTTGTCCTCAACTTCTATGATAACTTTATCAATATTTTACAGTTAAGTGATATCTTTCGTATGGTGATGAAGTAAAAATACTATTCACCACCCCCTTTCCTGCCCGTTGGTGCCGTAAAATGACGACTAAGAAATTACAATATATAGATAACATTTAGGTAAGAGAAGGAAAACGTGAAACAAAACCTTATGCCAACAAGCCTGATCTGCGCCTAATGCCGCTCTAGCCGAGGCCGCGGGTGATCGGACCGGGGAATTGTCCATCACCCGCAGAGAGGCTGACCGCGTGATGGCGACCGACGTCCCAGTACGTCGAGAGGTGAGAGGTTACCCGAAAGGGTATTCCGTCGGGCCGACCACTGATGACAAGTCACATCTGCTCCGGTAGTCGGCCCAACAACGAGGTGACGTGGGTACGGGTGGGTTATGGGCCCGCGCGCCGTCCTTTCATCGCCCCGGACGGACAGGACCGCGCGTGCGCTTACCATAGCCCACCCAAAAAAAAAAAAAAAAAAAATGCCAACAAGCCTGACCAGCGTGGAACAGTCGGTTAATTTCCTTTCCATTATGGAGGAGGTTCGAGCCCAATAGTGGGACGTAAATGATCTAAGATGATGATGATGATTAAACTTATCTTTTAAATACTTTAAAACTGATACTGGCGGTCTAGACTTTACATCTCAACATTATCGTCACAATCTAAGACAATATTACCAACATTTTTTGGTTAAGTGGTATCTTGTCAACTAATACATTTTATAAATAGAAACATATCCTATAACTAAAAGAAAAATAAGATTCATTATGTACTGTATTAGAGTAAGCTAGAATAGCGTTCTTACCATTTTTGTCCCGTATCTCCCGCTGTTAAGGGCTCACGCTCGACTGTGCCCCGGGCCTACGGATCGTTTCCCACTTAAAAACAAGGAACAATCATAAATAACAATGACAAATGATATGCCAACTATTGCAGTACTCGTTACCATTTCTGTTAGACTTCTCGGCTATAATGTTTTATGGAAATATGAATTAATAATAAATTTAAAGTAAAGGGTGATGAATTTGTGAAAGAATCAACAGACTACCATAAAAAGATCTGTGATTGAATGTAAACAGAATGAAGCTCGAATTTATGAAGTGAAAACAGCTATAGGCAGGGGTGGATAGAAAGTAACTTCATGTAAGTTCTCATCGATATGGTCGTGTGACATGTAAACGCTAACAATCTGTAGCTATGTCTATGCCTCTATATCTGCACCAGATAAAAGTAAAAAGTTTTAGTTTACAAATTTTAATTCAAGATCACCAATTAATTTCAATACTATTTGTTTTAAATTTTAGGTTTTCACTTCTGTCGGCAGTCCTTATGACTGCTTTGTGATTTTATATCTATTACGTTTGGTGGTAGACGAGCAATTAGGCCTGCTGATGAAAAATGGTAACTGCTGATGGACTTCTACAATCCCAAGGGCATATCTAAGTCGCTGATCAACGTAATGGTTTGGACCGCCGGCTCCTCTTGCTCACCGAACGATGCGGAAATTGCTACTTCGGAAATACCAATATTCTGCTAAAGTATGGTACTATCTCAAACGAGTCAGCCGTTTATAGCTGCAGGCAGTAAACTGCCCGCAGCGTGATTCAATCACTAGTAAAAAATATTTTAATTTTAAATATTTTAATGATGAAAAGAATATTGTACGTAAATCTGCTTGTATTTTATACAAAAAAAAAATGTACTTAAAGTTATAAAAAAATCTATAATGTACAATCACGTCAGTCTTAGCTGTCAGGACATTCAGATATTCTAAACTTTATTTTAATGCTATTGAATCCATAGGAATATGGATTGCGGCGGTCACCCGCTTAAAATTACCCCATAAAGGCCTCGCCTAGAATGAAGTTATTGCAAATAAATAAGCCATGCAAGTACAATACTCAACAATGGTTTTATTTTATGACCGAAAAATCCACTGCAGTGTTTATTCGACAAAATAAAAATGAAAATTACGTGTTTTATAACCATAGAACTCATATTAGCGTCAAAGTTAAACGCAGTGTCAGAAGATTTAAAGCTCTCACTCAGTTCGCGTAGGATCAGAGATAATGATACCTTAATTGCGTTCCTGTGCTCTCCAGAATGATCAAATAGCAGTAATAGCACTCTGCCTTCCCGAAATGACTTTAATTGGCATTGGAAGAAGGGAAAGCGTACATGTATTTTAATAGGCTATTATGTACTTTTATTACTCAACAGTTACTGTTAAGATCGGTAGTAATTTTCCACAGCGTTAAAACAATTTACTGTGTATTAAAATGTTGTCGATATCTAGACCTAGCTAGTAAGTTCACAGTCCGGGTTGAACACGCCATAAGATTTAGTGTCGCAGACGGCTGGTGTTTATTTCAGACAAATATTTCACCTTGGTTTATGCGGCTATATGGAAATAATATCGATCGATCGATATTTGTGGTTAGGAACTGTGTATAACTTGATAGATAATAGTACACCTGATGGTAAGTGGTAGCTGTAGCTCATGAGCTAGGTGTAGACAATATGCTAATCTTGGCGAACATCCAGCGTTTCGGTTAAGAGAAAATGAGTTTAGCTACCTTTATAAATATACCGAAAAATCCAAAAATACTTCACAGCAAGTTTTAAAGTAAACATAAAATTAAACATAAAGTAAGCCGCCTTCAAAATTAACATTAATTTAGCATCATGTCACCTGAGTTTTCTTGCCGGATCTTTCTCAGTGTGACCGTGTTCCGATCCGGTGGTAGTATACTAGATTATTAGTTAGTTTTTTTAAATATAATTACTATTAATTTTAATGTTTAATGATTCATCATCATCATCATCTCAGCCCCTATATGTCCCACTGCTGGGCTCGGGCCTCCTCCATAATGGAAGGGTAATTGACCTACTATACCACGCTGGTCAGACGTGTTGGTATAGGGTTTTATTTCGAGTTTTCCTTCTCTCGCATAGATGTTATATGCGTTTTATATCCCTTAGTCGTCTCGTACGATCACCCACGGGTAAGATAGGGGGTGGTGAATTGTATTCTTACTCCGTCACCACACGGAAAATGGTTTAATGATTACTAACCATAAACAATATAATTTTTTCATATAGAATCATTTTCTTCTTACACTCGCAATAAATTTTGTATCAAAATGTGGGTCAATATTTAATAACTAATTTCTGTATCGGGTAGATAATTATAAATTTTCTGCAGTAACGATGACTTGTTGGACGCGAGACATCTTAGTCCACCCGTGACCATGAACGCTGTAAAGTGTTCAAAACGTCGGGTAGTCAAAAATCAAATACAAACGCGATAAAATCCGTAGTTTTATTTAAAATCGTAATAATGTTAAATTCTCAATATCAATCGCGACGTAGTTTCACTGTGTTAAAAAACGTCAATCTATTTAATTTTTCTTAAAAATACGTTACGAAAAGTGGCCATGTTACACAATGTAAGTACACACATTTTTGCTCACTTCTTTAGACTAAACTATTTTTATAGTCTTACAAATTTATACATTACGTATTCATAAATTAAAAATAATTTAATGAACAAAATTTAATACAAACTAAATTTACTATAGAAGTTTTCAGCGATATTTTATGTTGAAAATATTTATCGAATGGTTTTGAACGTACCTATATTTCGTGTTAACGTGCCAGTGAACTTGTTCTTAGTTTGTGTTACTAACACAACTGCTGACCTGTAGATAACACATTGAAATGGATTAACTTTAGTTACGTACTTTCTTTGTCTTAAACAAATTGTAGATAGCGAAATTAGTTTTTATTTGAGTAGTTAAATAAAATGGTAAGAATTGAAAAGTTTGTATTTATATAGAAAATAAAAATGATGCATTTTAGGAAAATATAAATGGCTAAAGAAATTCATATTGTAATTTACTTTTCTTAGAATTATTTTTTAGAAAGCACAACAAACTAAGATCTTAGTACGAAAGCTATACGGGATGTATTTGAGTCACAGTGAGATATCATGATATAAATTTAGAGAATCTAAATATGTCAGACAATGAGAATTTTTATGACAGTTTGATGATAAAGTCTAGTCTAAGCAGAACTTGTTATTATTAATTCATAGGTATGTATGTTATTTGATGTTTGCTTAACCAGCAACTCAAGAAATATATGCACCTAATAGTTAGGGCGATAAATTCTATCGACTTCTAAAATGACAGTTTTCTAAAGTAACATCAGATGTCAAACTATTTAAACATAACGGCAGTCATAAATGCCCGGGACAGCCGGGATCAACCATTAATACCAATGTCATATAAAATTACCAGAGATGTAAAGATGCACTTAAACGTGATATGAGAGTTTTACTTGGACATAACTATGTAATTATAGTACCATTTTATGGTAGAGTGATCTTAGATTAAAATGACTGCATATGAAATCCAAATAAAACTGATATCATCCTTAAACGAGTTATTACCAGGTGAGCCATAAAGAGCGGTTACTTCCTAGTTGGTACAGAAGCGATGGAATGATTTCATAACACAATTTTCCCTTTCGCAAGATTAAATGCGTCAGTTTTGCGGTTGTAATACTGATTATGAGATATAAAGATACAGCTAATTTATAATTTGACTTTTAATCCCGCTGTTTTATACTCGTTCAATTTGCCATATGGCCATCCCATAAGCACTTCCATCTCATATAATACTTTAGTTTGATTTGAATATATAGATTCACTATTCATTAAATATATAGATCAGATCATTATACACCCCACTCATAATCTTTTTGTATACCAAAGAATTGTTTATCTGGTTAAAATGTGGGATTTCTCCACTCTTCTTTATCGTAAGAATGATAGAGACCGACTCAGTGTTGACTAGCAAAATGAGTAACAGCAACGAAAGGCGCCTGCTTATTCATGACGCATTTTTAAAATTTTTCATTATCAGTTACAGTCCACTTATAAATAAAATTATTGAATGACCGCCTAAGGAGATTTATTAGAAATACTAAACCTATATTAACATAACGATTTCTGATGTTTGCACGAGTATTACACATTGTAAATAAAACTATTTTACACATTTTATCATGTTTGTATTTGACTTTTGATTGCCGTCTGTTACAGAGACTGAGACATCTTACTTACGATTATGAACGCTGAAAGGGTTTGAAATGTCGAGCAATCAAAAATCAAATACAAACGCGATAAAATCCATAAAATATACCTATATAATAGATTAATTCATAAAATAACAATATAGGAAGATTATTTATAATATAGCTTAAGATATTTTTATAATATACAGTTTACCTGAATCCAATAGCATCGTTTTTTCTGCCCAGTCCAATTATATGCCCTATTTCTACTTTCGGACCTTCTCTGCAATGAGAAGAAGATGATCTGCTTATTCACGACGGTTAAACGCGTTGATCACAGAGTTAAATATCGAGTTAGCTGCTTGGGTAAGAAAAAAAAAGGAGAATTACATTCTTCCCAAATCTGTATATATTCATAATGTTACTTGCAACTCACAAACTTTTGATTTTTCCTATATAATATGTAATACGTCATTGTAACCTGATAACGATGTGTTTTTACAAAACTTTGTTCCCAAAGTTTCTTTGAGTTGTCTCTTGGTTTTGACTTTGATTGATATAAAGGCCAAATGGTATAAGGAACTCGATCGGCAAAACTTAAAATCTATACAAAGCTATCTTTTAATAACACAGAGATTCCATGAATATATTTATTTTAGATCGTATTTAAATATAAATTTTTTTTTAAATAGGTTTTCACACATTATTTGATTATTTACACACTATTTAAGGAACGGCTTCCTATAAAATATAGACATTTCTCAAAGTATAAATGCTTAAAAAATAATCTACTGGGCGATACCGATCAATTCAAATAACCTCATTGCTCTTTGTTTTTTATTGCTGTTGGTGGCAAATGAACAACAGCATACCTGATGGTTACTGCCACTCATGAACCTTTGCTAGGCCACTGCCTACCGTGAAGAAAATGAAGGGCGTGTGAATGCGTGCAATGAGTTTATACTAAAGGCATCACCAAAACCCACGACATGCAAACACCCTCAGAAAGTTGGAATGCCAGCACTCTCGCTCATCGAACGAAGTAGAATAACAGATTGCTACTACTCAGACGTCGTTTTTTTGCGAAAGTGTGGTACTACCTCAAACGGACTAGCCCGTAGTGATTCTACCATATTAAAATTCAATTAAAAACCAGGCAACGGTCACACAGCCGGTTATAAAGCCCATAATTTTGATGCCCTGCTATCAGTCACAAAACCGTGGTGAGGTTAAAACTTATTCCATCAAAAAAATCAAGACATATTTTAAAATACGACTCCTCACAAATTCCTACCCACAAATTTTATAAAAAAAAAATCTATTTACAGGATGACGTTGACTTTGGCGCTGGTGATTCTATTGTGGGCATGCGGCGTGCGAGCTGGCGAGCCGGTGTTCGACCCCAGCACTTTGATGCGTCTCGTGCTAGTGCCGGCGGATGCGCCAGTCGGCTCTGTCATCTACCGAGTACGCGCATCAGATCCCGACTTCGACTACCCGCTGCATTTCGAATTGATTGGTATGCAAATTTTTATTTATACATACGTCACACTATTAGGCACCAAAATTCACTACTATGGGAGGAAATTTAACTTAATTTTATATACAGCCGCTTATATGGCGTCGACTCCTTTGTTGCCCAGAGGGCATGAGAAGCATTTGGCCCAAATCAATATAATGCTATGTCGATATAGTTGGCTTTTAGGACACTCACGAGAAATGTAAGAGATGGTAATATTCGTAACTGCACAAGCATGGCACTCTACTATTACGGTATATTTTTAAGGACTGTTCAAAATGTCTGTACATTTCTACAGTTAATATATAAAGCCGCTTTCTTCCCTCCAATATGGTTGAGGGGCGTGATGGTTTCAGAAGTTAAGTCGTGATCGTATGCCACTAGGATCTAGTAAAGCCACATTTATTTTAAAGAAAACTGGCGCTAATACGTATTAAAAATGTTTTACGCAATTTAATTGAAAGAAAAACTTAAAAAATTACAAATACAGAGTTTCTTGCTGGATTTTTCAACCTGTGGCTTTGTTCCGATTCGATGGTATTATAGATTATTACATTATTATTAAACAATATGTAAGTAACCCTTAAGGGATACAGAATACCATAGCCCACCCATAAAAAAAGGGATACAGAACAAATAATTTCATTTAAGTGAAGAGAATGAAATTGAATATATATTGTAAATAAAACTACTTTTACGGATTATATCGCGTTTGTATTTGATTTTGATTGCCCGACGTTTCGAACACTTTGCAGCATTCATGGTCACGGGCGGACTAAGGTGTCTCACGTCCAACAAGTAATCGTTATTGCAGACATTTATAATTATCTACCCGATACAGAAAATTAGTTATAAATTTATTAAATTGTTACCCACATTTTAGTACAAATTTATTGCCAGTGTAAGAAGAAAATGATTCTATATGAAAAAATTATATTGTTTATGGTTAGTAATTATTAATTATTAAATTTGTAGCAATTATTGTTACAATTTGTTGATTTAAAACTAACAAAACTAATATACTACCACCGGATCGGAACGCGGCCACACTGAGAAAAATCCGGCAAGAAAACTCAGGGGACATGATGCTAAATTAATATTGATTTTTAATTTTAGATGCGGCTTACTTTGTCTTACTAAAAGATTTTTGATTTATAAAATTATCTTTAACTGTTATTATTGTGGTAATAATTACTAACCATAAACAATATAATTTTTTCATATAGAATCATTTTCTTCTTACACTGGCAATAAATTTGTACTAAAATGTGGGTAACAATTTAATAAATTTATAACTAATTTTCTGTATCGGGTAGATAATTATAAATGTCTGTAATAACGATTACTTGTTGGACGTGAGACACCTTAGTCCGCCCGTGACCATGAATGCTGCAAAGTGTTCGAAACGTCGGGCAATCATAAATCAAATACAAACGCGATATAATCCGTAAAAGTAGTTTTATTTACAATGTGTAGTGCTCGCGTAAACATCAGATATCATTATTGAATATATAATTAGCGTATTAAAATTAGACAATCTAAGATATCTGGATTTTATCGCCTACCAATAACATTTTTAAATTTATTCATAGCATTTTAATAATTTCACAGATTAGCTTTACAAATTGTTCAACCACCATAATCTAAAAGATTTTTTTCCCAAATTTTATAATATTTTTGCAGCAATACAATAAGAAATAGTGAATAAACTACTTCATTATTTCTGCTGTATTGTATTGAGTAAGTAGACAGTTGCATTACAATTGCTGAAGTAGTATTCTCCACGATACAGCTTTTTTCTTACGGCAAAAAATAGTTTAGTAATAATTAGCAAGAAAAATTGACAAACAACAATAGGGGCAGACCCCTAAGGTTTTCTTTTATGGTACGATATTGGAGGTTTATTAATAAAAGTTTCCATTTTATTTCTCAGGACAAATGGGTCGTTTGGATATTGGTGTGGAAACCCTCCCTTGCACCCGATACAACTCCGTCTGCCAAGCAAACATCATCTTGCTGCGTCGGTTAGAGCCTGGTCGCTATGTGGACTTCAGGTTATCTGTACGAAATACTCGAGGCCGAAGCACGCGTATCGCTTGTTCTGTTACTGGAACAAACGCGACGACACCCAAAGATACTATTTATCCTCACCAGCCTGGCATTATTTTGGTGCCAGAGGTAAGTTTTCAACTGGAATTCAATGTTCTTGTATATATTTATATGTTTAAAACGCTATTTTTAAGAATATTTTACCCTGCAATGATAAAAAATAAGGTAATATATGTCTCTAAAACGAACGTTTTCATAAAAGAGGCTAATGTTCGTAACACGTTTACGTTCTAAAGCATTTAATTACCACTCATTCGTGAGAAGTATTAATTCTATAACTGAAATAAATTGTATGGAATACTTATCCGCCATTAAAATATTTTAAATTGACTTATTATTTACGTAACAAATCACAAACATTGGTTATCATATCAACACACGGTTCTTATAATATACAAGAATTCCTCGTTTGAATTAGTTTTTTTTTAAATCCATAAAAAACTTAACTTGCAATAGTTTTGTATGTTACAAGAAGTTATATGAATTGGAAGTTGTAAAAAACTATTTTCAATATTACCACCTCTGATTGAATACGAGTACAAGACAAGGTTATTGAATTGTTAATCTTAAACATTGTTAAAATATTGTATTCAAATGCAACATAACTTGAGGTCATAATACAATCGTAAAATGCATCATTTGAACTTTTTATTACCGCTGTAAAACAAACAATATGCGTAGCAATTGAAATCCTGGAACGTCCATATAGAAACTTAAATAAGTTTTTAAACATGTAAAAACTGCGGACGCAATACCCAGAATTCTTTATTATCAGCTACCTCTAACCGACCTTCGCTTGTGTGAAATATGCGCAAAGTGCGCAATCTATTTTTCATTTTATTTATATAGGAAAAAATATTTCATGGACGAATATATGACTCTTTCCTTTCGTATGGTTGTCATAAATGACGTTTCGTTCTTTTTCGTAAGAAGATAATATCATGGAAAAGAAATAAAAGGGAGCTCTATATCAACCTTTTTGGCTGACGTAGCTAATGGACATTAATATTATCGTAAACGTTAGTCGTTAAGTTACGGCCGAATTCCAGTCCTATCATGAATAGAAGTATGTGTATTTTAAGTCTCCAACGCCTATTTTCCTTGTAATCCTCAGTCCAGTCGTCTTTCCACTGTCATAGTAGATGGTAAACCATTTTTATTTTTAACATTCACGCGAGATTAATAAAAATATTAAATGCAATCTAAATACATGAATTGTGTAGTAACGGAGTTACAATACAATTCCCACGCCCTCTCTTGCCCATGGGTATCGTAAGAGATGACTGTTAGATATAGTATGCAGATAATATCGATGCGAGGGAAGGAAAACTCGAAATGAACCCCTATGTCAACACGTATATCCAGCGTGATATAGTAGGTCAAATTCCCTTCCACAATGGAGAAGGCCCGATTCCAGCAGTGGGACGTTTATGGGCTGAGATGGTGATGATGATGAGATGATGAAATACATTCGATTTCATTTATTGATGATTCAAGATTGAATCTTGAACAGATAAATACGTTGCATAGGATAGATAGGTATTATAATGTAAAGCTACCCTAAAACTGCATTTATAATGGCAGATTTTATTTGATATAGAAGCACCTGTTGAGAACAAATGAGGCGCTGACACGAAACGTTTCACGTGACGCGACGTGATTGATGATGATAATGACTCTTATGCCACGACACCGCTAGACTATATATCGAAAATTAACTTACATTTATTAACGAGCTGTTCACTTTGGCATAACGTCTTGGTATGGACATGTGGTTAAGAGAAAAAGGCATGTAACAAGGAAGATTAACGATATGATTGTGGATGGACGGTAATCATGAGAGACCCAAAAAGGGATGAATGGATTGTGTGAATCAGGATATGCATATGAAAGCAGTGAGTACAAATATGATGGCTGACAGGAGTCGATGGAAGGTAAAACATGTGCCGACTTCACTTAGTGCGAGATGAGGGCAGGCAAATGAATGATTAGTGAGCTGTTCAGATTTTATATAGCTCTAGCCAAAGGAACCCGAAGTTAATTACCGTATTTTCAATTCCCATGCAGGACAATTTCATGTGGTATTCTAAAATTATTGTACCGTGTCATGATGTAATTGGATAGGCTATAACTGGAGGCAAGGATGAAGAAATCGTAGCGTGAAACTCCATTACCTACCGTATTACAACTTAACCTCATTTGAAGGAGCAACCGGAGCTGTGCACACTCTTAAAAAGAATAGCTTCTTTACAATCTATAAATATCACACTAAGAGAGTGAAGTGGAAAGAGAGTTTGAGGACAAACTCTCTTCACAATGAAAAGGAGATAAAAAAATAAAATACAATATTATATATTGGGTATAGGATTTCATTTCGAGTTTGCTCTCGCTTCCAATATTTACTGCTTGCGTCATAGCCATAAAATAAAACAAGTAAGATTATGCAAATCATGGACTCTCAATTATTTAAACGTATACCGGTGTCAGTTATTTCAGCTGCTACAAGAGCGACCTTTAAAAATAAGCTTAAATAGAGGCTCGCTCAGAATGCGTTATATTCAAATGACCACTTTACTGTTAATGATGTTCGTAAGCGACATGAAAAAATAAGAATAATTTATAATAATTATATTAATAGTATATTGCAATAATAATATAATTCACAATATTTCATCATCATCATCATAACAGCTCATATACGGCCCACTGCTGGGCTCGAATCTCTATGGGAAAGCAATTAACCTACAATACCATGCCGTCAGATGGGTTGGTCTATACCAACCTATCCGAAAACTTAGATAACCCTTGGATACCTTTAGATAACCCTTAGATAACCAATCAGAAAAAACTTAGACTAACCCTATGGTTATCTAAGTTTATTCTTTTCTTGGATGATGTCTGCAATAATCCCTTAGTAGACTTCTACGACCCCCACGTGCAAGAAATGGGGTAATGAATAGTATCCTTACTACGTCTCCACATGGATTACACAATATTTACCTAATTTTTTTTTTTTTGGGTTTGGGTTGCGGTCGGCGCGCTCCTCGCACCACTCCGTCCGGGGCGACAGAGGGGCGTAAGCATGCACACCCGCAACCCACCCCACCTGCACGTCGCCTTCGTCGTTGGGCTGACCACCGGAGCAGGGTTACTTGTCATCAGTGGTCGGCCCGAAGGAATACCCCCTACTTGGGGTACCCTCCCATCGACTGACGTCCCCCCCTCGGGGAGGACGTCGGTCTTTCCTCACGCGGTCGGCCTCTCGGCGGGTGACGTACTAATTCCCCGGTCACGTCACCCGCGGCCTCCGCTAGGGTGGCATGAGGCGCAGGTATTCGCGCCTACGCCGCCCCAGTCGCTGGCGGCGGATCGCCTCATCGAGGCTGCGCTCCTCGCGCAGGCGATCCGCCGCCTCCTTCCGCGAGATCACTGCCTCGCAGAAGGCTGCGACCGCGTCCCAAGCTGCGACCGCGTCCCAATATTGACCTAATGAAAAAAAAATATATATATATATATCGTTAGTTATTTAATACGTAATTAATAATTCATATTTTTATTTAGTTATAATCCTAATAATTAGTTTCGGAAGAATAAACAACCAAATACAAATTTTGGCATCATCGTCATCATCATGCTCTCGTTCTAATTTCTTGGGGTCGATGCAATACGTACTATCCTTACTGTATAAGTACTTATATATTGGAAATTTTTGGCGATAATTTTTCGACTTTACGCCTGGCTGGCGTAAACCCTCCTTGGGATTTTTTTTATTGCAAATGGTGGTAAACGAGCAAACAGTACACCTGATGGTAAGTGTTGCTGCCGCTCGTGGACCTTTGCAAGGCCGCTGCCTACCGCGAAGAAATTGAAGGGAGTGTAATGACATTCAGTGAAACTAATGGCATCACTAAAACCCATCACACGCATACACCCTCAGAAAGTTGGGCATCCTGATCTCTCGCTCACCGAATGAAGCGCAGTAACAAATTGCTACTACTCGGACGTAGATTTTCTGCAAGAGTGTGGTATTACCCCGGACGGACAGGCCCGCGGCTGTAGTGTTTAAGATTCCTACTTACTGTGTTCTGGCTAACTGCATCCAATAGATGGAGTTTGCCCAAGTCTACGTACAGCTTTTAGTCGTCGTTTAGGACAATCACGAGGAATGTTAGGATTATTAATATTCCTAACCGCACTGTTATTATGGCATATTATTTTTACATTATTAAAAGGCGAGATAATTGGTGTTTGTTTGTTTTTTAAAGTTTTTTACATTCTAATGTAATTTTATAATTACAGGATGCCAAACGAGGAACAGATCTCGAAATAGTAATCGCGAGAAAAAACCCTTTATCACCAAAGCCCTTGGAACTGGAACTTTGGGTGAGTAAAATATCTTTTATTAAATTTCAATCATTTATTACAGACATCGATTGGTGGATATAGATCTGCGCAAAAGGGGAGTAATCCCAAAAACTCCAATAGCAGGTTGGAAATAGCAGTTTCATATTGTACGTTTCATAGGTGAGTGCTGATGCTCATTTTGCTGAATATCCGTCCAGATTTTATGACTCCCACGAACAAAAAGGGGGTGATGACACCTTGTATTCTTAACCTAAAGATTAGGTTATAATCTAATATTTAATGATATTCTTATAATATATTTTAAATATTTATCTTTTTTTATAGTAATTAATAAAATATTATGACTCATCTTTTCAAATCCTGTACTGATTTTATTACCGTTACTTCCTTTCTCCATCGAATGGTCTAGTAAAGATTTAAAGACAGTTTTGTCCTCTCTTCACGGGAAGGCCAATATGGAATATTAATAAGCTGAAACACGTGTTCATTTATTTTTACTGAAAAATACATATCTATACTTAATTTTTCATGTGGTAATAGAGTAAGAATACATTTCACCACTCCCCATCTAGAAACTTCGAAACAAACCACCATAACAATCCAGTCTGACCAGCATGGTGTACTAGGTTAATATTCCTCCTATTGTGGAGGAGACTCAAGTCCAGCAGTGGGACGTATATGAGCTAAGATGATGATGATGGCTATACTTAATTAGTAAACAAACCATTGTAGTTCAATCCAAATAGAAATTTCGTTTAATCCTTTCTTAGTGGGTCTCTGTGTCTCAAAAATAAACCATTGATAAAATTCCACTAGTAATAAAATTTCACTTCTGTGTAGTGACGGAGTAACAATGCAAATCACCACTCCCTATCTTGCCCGTGGATGTCGTAAAAGACGACTAAGGGATATAGTAAACATATAACATCTATGCAAGAGAAGGAAAACTCGAAGTAAAACCCTATGACAACTTGTCTGACCAGCATGGTATAGTAAGGTCAATTTCCCTCCTACTGTGGAGGAGGCTTGAGCCAAACAGTGGGACGTATATGACCTGAAATTATGATTATGAAAATATCACGTTCCTAGTTTCATTCGTTTCGGCTGGGCGTTGATAAGTCAATCAACCAGCTTCTTTGTATTTAAAACGCAATTAATTAATATGTAACAAAGTAATTTACATTTTGAAAGCTATGCGGTGTTATGATTAAGGGTTAGCTAATAACATTTTCTTCCTGGGATGTGTTTGACACGCAGTTCACAATAACCACATAAATGAAGTTTCGCTTGCACGTTAATAGGGATCATTTTCTCAGTGTTATGACTGACGCGGAGTACGCCTCTTACAAAACTCATCAAAAGATTATGTGGTTGGACGTGTTGACGATGTACGACTTGCTTATATGCTCCCACAGATTTGAATAGGCAATCAATCTCTGAATTACAATGAGAAAGTTCACGAAATTATAACGTAACGTACATAATAGCTTGTACTTGTTAAATTTATAACAACAACATCGGGTCTCGACAATTTGATGACCGTGCGAAATAGCCAAATTTATAATAAAATTATTTCCGCGACTCTAATAAGATTGCGTCAAAACGATGATTGCTTTAATAAATATAAAATGACAGCATAAAAAATATAATAAGACGGAGCACTAATTTGACTAATGTCATAAGAAATATATTATTTCAACAGTTTTAGATATTTTTCTACGACTAGTTGTTTTTATAATAATTGCTGACTATAATTCTACGCGAATATAATGTTTCGTGAAAGATCTCATTAGGAAACCACTTGTGGGCAAAAGGCGTAGGCAATGACCAACGGATGAGTTGCAATTACAGGATATTAAGACTTAAGGCATGTTAAAATTCTCATAAGCCTTAGATAATGTTAGTACTCGCCACCTGCGTCGGTTTATAGACTTAAATGCTACAATAATGAAGATCGTGTCCTTACATATGAGGTAATTTTAAAGCGTCTGTTGTAGGCCGCAGTCCGGTAATTGTGTCTGGGTCGTAAAATGTGTAAAGTAATACCAAGATTGATATTGGTAGCAATAAATTGATATGGCTGGTGTAAAGAAGGTATTGAAATCAGAGATTATAACATGTTGGCAATTCGTTTTATTTGTTGCAAAATAATTTCAATAATAATCGATATCAATAAAATCTTTTAGATATCGTAATAGCTAGTGTCCTTAGTATATTTTCCTGTTATTCTATACTTATTCTGTAGTTTCACACGGTAGATAACGGCCTAACTATGCCCCTGGCATAGCAAAGGTCCATGCGCGTCAGTACCACTTAGCATCACGTATGCTGTTTGCACGCTTTCCACCATCTATACCAATAAATAAAATTGGATTGTCTGTTTGTAATGTCAAAATAATAGGCTTTTTTCATGCTCACACGGTTATTTGCACGACACCTATGCCTAAAATAGCAATTAAAAAAATGTTGTCTGTCTGTCTGTTTGTTCCGGGTAATCTTCAAAACGGCTGGACCGATTTCAAAAATTCTTTCACCAATGGAAAGCTATAATATCAGGGTGTAAACTAGGCTATATTTTATCCCGGTATTCCCACGGGAACGGGAACTACGCGGGTAAAACGGCTATAACCTATAACCGAAGCGAAGCGAGGGCGGATTGCTAGTCGGTAATAAAAAAGGTTTTTACAAAAATGGAAATTTGTTTATTACTAATTTACAATTTTGTAAAGCGTCGTAAAACTTATAAATACGTGAAACGTTCTTTTAACATTTATTTTCGTTTTATTTTTTTTTTTGCTAAAATCTTAACTTCAAGCACCTTAGTATTAAATAAGTTATCTCATATGTGCCACATTGACGGGGGTGGGTTTTCTCCACAATGTTAGGGAAATTGATTTACTATACCATTATTTTAGGACATGTGAAGTAAAAGTTAGTAATTCGTTTCTTAATCGTTTTTCATGCCCATGGTTTACCCATGAGAATACGCTTACGCGGTTACGCTTGCTTCGTCACTTCATCACACACACTTCGTAATTTTCATTTCGTTTACTATCTATACCAATAAATAAAATTGGAGTGTCTGTTTATAATGTCAAAATAATAGACATTTTTCATGCTCACACGGTTATTTGCACTATACATATGCCTAAAATATACTTTATATTTTTTTTGTCTGTCTGTCTGTCTGTCTGTCTGCCTGTCTGTTTGTCTGTCTGTTTGTCTGTCTGTCTGTTTGTTAGGGGTAATCTTCAAAACGTCTGGACCGATTTCAAAAATTCTTTCACCAATGGAAAGCTATAATATCAGGGAGTAACCTAGGCTATATTTTATCCCGATATTCCCACGGGAACGGGAACTACGCGGGAAAGACTGAAACCGAAGCGAAGCGAGGGCAGGTTGCTATTATGGTAATATAATAACTTGCTGTAAAACTAATTGATATGATATTTGTTTCAGGGATCACCACTCTTCGCCATTCGTCAACATCGCGTTTCTGCTGAAAATACCGAAGGGACTATATTCCTCGTTGGACCTCTCGACTTCGAAGCTCAGTCTATGTACCATCTGACAATACTCGCAGTGGTAATCATCGCATTATTTAATATCTAAGAATAGACCATCGCAACTGATTCCTTGATATTAATAGTTTTTGGTTTGCCAACGCTAGTGTCCTATTCATCACCCCTTATCTCACCTGTGTGTACTGAAAGAAGGCATATAATATGCATATAATATCTACGGAAGAAAACGAAACCTTCAAAATAAAACCTTACACCAACCCGCCTGACCAGCGTGGTATATTGGGTTAATTTATCTTCCATTGTGGAGGAGGCTCGAGCCCAGCAGTGGAACGTAAGTGAGCTGTAATGATGATGAGGATGAACTCCGATGAACCTGCCATTGGTCCTCGGGCAGATTTACAAGCAATACCAATATGCCGCCATAACATTTGCCAAATAGCTTGATAATTATAACCACTAGTCTCGCAGCTAATGTTTTATAGACATAACTTTTGAAAAGAAACAGGTTATCTTTAAAATATCATTGTTTAAATCTAAAAGAGATTCTAATTTTATTAAATTACCTATGTGCAGTTAATGTCAAAGTATATATACATTGGATATATTTCACACACAAAATGTGAGCAAAGGCTTATGTTTTAGCTACCCTCATTTCACTAATTAGTGTTAATTATGCTAAGTCCCCGAGATCAGGTCGAATGTGTACACACGCAATCTGGTTTAGTAACTAATGATCAACATTTAAAATGTAATTAAATGTGCTAAAATGAATGCAACGATTTATATAATATCGAAAATAGATTCACAGTTCATTAAAAATTTCAGTGCCCTACTCAAGCAGGACAATTCTTTGTATCGCACAAAAATTATTGTTCTAGGTAAAATTTGTATACCTTAATTTTTATGTTTGTTGTTTTAAAAGGGAGTCACCTTTTAAAAGAAATATTTATTCATCAGTGCGTGGGATTTTTCTTTAAATAAAAATTCCATGTTAAATTAACTGTTCTCACATGGTGCACTGATAAGCGTGTGATTTCATTCGATTTCTACGTTTAATATGTATTGTTCACAGTGAAATCATATAATACTTTGATCTGATCCAGATTACGAACTCAATACATCACAATAGAGCATTTTTAGCTCACATCAACACAACGTTAACGTTTTGATATTAATATCATTCATATTTACTACATTGCATTTTTATTAAACTAATTTTAATTAGTATACTTATCATTCAATATTAACTAGGACCACATTAATATTTTGAAGAAGACGTTTTTACAAAAATGTATATGTTACTCCCCATATATTTACGACATATTTATTGACCACGAGCATATTAAACGAAATACCTATTTGTATTTCGGAATAAGTAAAAAATTGTCGCCCACTAGTATTTATACATTTCCAACTTAATTTACAAAAAAATATATAATTTAGTAAATGCTATTCCGTGTGATGACGGAGTAAGATTTCTTTTTACTGTCGAGAAAATTTTAAAATCATTTCACTTGTGATTCTATTACAGGATCCATATATTGAAGTAGGGAAAGATACAAGGAATATCGCAGGCTTGGAAGTCGTAGTTGTTGTTCAAGATGTGCAAGATATGCCTCCAGTTTTCACAACAGCGCCTCCTATCACTCATTTGCCAAGGCAAGTGGCGCCAGGTGATATGATCGTTAAAGTCAGAGCTGAAGACGGAGATAAGGGAGCGCCCAGGCAAATCAGATACGGGCTAGTGTCTGAAGGAAATCCATTCACGCCGTTCTTCAATATAAATGAAACTACAGGTATTCATATTTTTCTTAACGTTAGTTCTAGATTTTTATTTATTTGTTTTATTTATACCATGGTTTTATTCCAGCTGTTATAAACTCTCAAATATGGTCAGTAATATCCAGATATTTGATTTAGTCCGACAATTTGAACCTCTTTGCCTTTTGAAGATTAAATGGCAGTCGTTTTAGGGAAAAATTGTGTCCTTTTTTTTTGGGTTGGGTTGCGGTCGGCGCGCTCCTCGCACCATTCCATCCGGGGCGACAGAGGGACGTAAGCACGCACACCTGCAACCCACCCGCGATGCACGTCACCTTCGTCGTTGGGCCGACCACCGGAGCAGGGTCACTTGACGTCAGTGGTCGGCCCGACGGAATACCCCCTATTAGGGATGCCCTCCCATTGACCGACATCCCCCCTCGGAGAGGACGTCGGTCTTCCCTCACGCGGTCGGCCTCTCGGCGGGTGACGCACTAATTTCCCGGTCACGTCACCCGCGGCCTCGGCTAGAGGAAAAAATTGTGTCCTGTGAAAATTTCTATTAAACTAGTTAGCTCTAGAATATCAGTAAATTGTATTTTAATTGGGAATAATTGAATCTACAAGCGCGCATTTAATATTGTCAATACGATTTTGATGGTTATAAGTATGGTCTTTTGGGATATACTTTATTATATTCCTATTTGTTCTGAGATAATTCATAAATTAGCAACGTCATATAAATAGGTTCTCTTCTATCATTGATTCACACATTTGTGTCATTTGTAAACGATATTTTTTGATTTTGCTGTTTTAAAAATATATTTTCTTTTAATTCAAATAATCACAAGATTTTGGTTATTTACAAACATGGAAAGCAATCAAAGTAATATTACATAATAATCATCATTATCGCCTGAACTTACAATATACGTCTCACACTTCGGCTCGAGCCTCCTCCACATTAAAAGGGGAATTGACCTACTATACGATGCTGATTAGACGAGTTGGCATAAGATTTTATTTCAAGCTCTCCTTCTCTTGCATAGATAAATATATTCATATCGTATCTCACTGTCGTCTTGTACAACACCCACGGAGAAGCTAGGAAGTAATGGATTCTTACTTCGACACCACACAGAAAATTACACATTTTACGAACCTTTTTATTAAGTTTGTCGGTTTATTTATAAATAACTTTTTCTTTTATTAAAAGAACAACACCCTAGACTAAGGAAATCAATTCTTATATTACGTGTTATCATCACAAACATGTGCGCATGTAACTAACGGAAACAAATTACATCCAAACTCAGTGCAACAATTTCTGGATCGCACAAAGTGTTGTTCTGCGTGGGATTCGAATCCACGGCACTGTAGGTTGATATCTTAACCACTATGCCATCTGTGTAGTCATTTATAAATTATGTTTATGACGATTATTTCTTGTTTGAATAACTCGTTCAAACATCAAAGAAACTATTTCCAATATATCATCTATTCGCCCACTCGTATAATATATTCGTTTACAATAATACAATTATAGAATGTAATCTGTAACAAATTTAACAATGAAACATTGAAATCGTCTTAGTATAAGCTTAGTTGGGATTTACATAAAACCTTTTGAAATTTAATTAAGCCATTTCCATATGGACAATTTAAATGAATATCAAATCCTATTAGGTTGTACCTTCGTTAACAAAATAACAACATTAGTCCAATTTAGTTTTACATTAATAAAGTCTTGACCATTTCCGGTGCTTTATTCGTAAGCTTTTCAGTAATATACCTCAGATTTAGGTTAATTTTCAAGATAATATATTAAATATTTGTACTGTAGTTTATGTTATCAAGAGATTGTAGCAAAAATGCTTGTTAAGAGAAGGTAAATTATTTGTGGCTAATTATTTGCCAAATATCTCTAAATTTAAAGGGGCTAATTATTTGCCAAATATCTCTAAATCTAAATTTAAAGTCGATTCTTAATAATCATCGTCACAGGCCATATACGTTCCACTGTTGAGTTCGAACCTACTCCAGAATAGCAGCGATATTGACCTACTATGCCTCACTGGTCAGACGGATTGGTATACAGTACGTTTTATATCGAGATTTGCTTTGCAGTAATATTATTTGTACACTATATCAGTAGGTAATTTAATAAAATCATCGTTTTCAAAAAGACCATTTCTTTTAGTTTATAAATATTAAATACCGTGAAAAAAAAAATTCCTCGTTGTAAAAGACGACTAAGGGATTAAATATGCATATAACATCTATGCAAGAGAAGGAAAACTCAAAATAAAACCCTATACTAACACATCTGATCACCGTGGTATAATAGGTCAACCTCTCTCCTAAGAGGAGAAGGCTCGAGCCCAGCTGGTGGGTTAAGAATACGAAGTTATAAAAACCAGCTAAAGAACTAATACATAATACATAACAATAATCTTTGTGAGATGTAAATTAATAAATTATACTTTAAAAAACTAGCTAACTACGAGTGTGGATAGCAGCACTCGCCTGGAAAATGTTAACACCAACTGTCATAGCCAGCGTACCTGACAAGGATGGTATAATTGCCATCAAAATACTGATATAATTATCAGTATTTCACATTAGGGAGGCATATGTCCAACTGGATGCCAATAGGCTGATGAATGTATGACTAGATTTTTTTATTACCATGACAAAAGCACATTTTATAATATCAAGAAAATTAATATACCTGTGTATTTACATTCGCGATGCATGAACAAGACAATGCTTGTTCAGAGTAGAAACACGTTTTCAGTATTTGGAAATTTTTCGAAATCATAAGATCAACTTTTAGAGGCTGCTTATAATATAACTGTACTGAAAAAAAAATGGTAAATCAATGAGAGCAGCTATAAATCTACTATTAAAAATTAAATGTACATTTGTAAATAAAATTATTTTTATGCATTTTATCGCCTTCGTATTTGATTTTTGATACTATGCCATAATATTCGTAAAAATAATTTTATTTATAATGTGCGATACTCGCGTAAATACCAGAACTCATTATGAAAATGTTCAAGTTAGAATATAATATCAACTTTTAAGATCAACTTTTAGAGGCTGCTTATAATATAACTGTACTGAAAAAAAAATGGTAAATCAATGAGAGCAGCTATAAATCTACTATTAAAAATTAAATGTACATTTGTAAATAAAATTATTTTTATGCATTTTATCGCCTTCGTATTTGATTTTTGATACTATGCCATAATATTCGTAAAAATAATTTTATTTATAATGTGCGATACTCGCGTAAATACCAGAACTCATTATGAAAATGTTCAAGTTAGAAATTACCCTTACGTTTTAAATAGGATAATAGTAAACACTCACTTCAGCGGATATTACGTACCTGCATTTACCTTCGCACAAGTTAATTTCCCTCAAAGATTATTCATTTACATTCTAGGCAGTTGGGTCAGCGCCGTCTAAAGTACAAGAGCTTTTTGCCCTTTCATTTACATAAAACTTCCGAGTCAGCCGAGCCATTCACAATTAATCTTTTTTTATATAAACCTCCCACACAAATGGAATATACAATTGAGTTACTATACCACACTCTGAAGTGCGGTCAGGATAGGATTTAAATTTTATTTACCGGCTCCTATAAGTATGCCAGGTCTCTGTCATCTTCGCTAATACGAGCTAGTAAAGAATGGGCGGTGAGAATTTTATTTTTTATCACCCGACGTAAAAAAACAAGTATTATAAGTATGACGTGCCTCGGTATCAGTGTATCTTGCACTTTTTTTGTTTGAAAGCTAACGTGATCGAGATGGTTCTACAATTATGATGGCGCTACAATTTCTGAAAAAATATTCTGACCATTATTCTGATTCAAGGTCCCGAATTGATAAGATAAGATTACTTTCTGTAATGCAAATAAATACACAGTTAATGCTACAGAGATAGCGAAGTGGTTAGGATACCAACATATAGTGCCCGTGTTCTGAGTTCGATTCCCATACAGGACAATATTTAGAGCAAATTGTTTTTCTTTACCTGTGTAATTTGTAAACGTTTCTTACATATAAATATACTCATATTATATCCCTTAGTCTTTTACGAACCTGTGAGTAAGATAGTGTTTTTTTTTTTGGTGGGCTATGGGTAAGCGCACACGCGATCCACTCCGTCCGGGGCGACGTAATGACGGCGGGGGGGCCATAAGCCACCAGTACCCCCGTCGCACTCGTCATTGGACCGACCACCGGAGCAGAGTAACTTGTCGTCAGTGGTCGACCCAACGGAATAAATACCCTTTCGGGTACCCTCACCTCTCGACGTTTCTGTCCCGGGACGTCGGTCGCCGTCGCGCGGTCAGCCTCTCTGCGGTTGACGGACTAAAATCTCTGGTCCGGTCATTCGCGGCCTCGTCTAGGGCGGCATCAGGCGTAGGTGAGCAAGATAGTGCTTGGGGAATTCTTACTCCATCATCACACGAAAAGTAATACAAACATTGAAACTTTTATATTTATAATATTAGTACGATAAAACTTAACGTAAATCATATCCTAAGCCCATCTCAATAATATTGGCAACAGCTCGATTTAATAAATATAAACGTCGCCATCAGTCATTAAATAGAAAATTCACTGAAGCAAACTAAAGATCACATATTACTGCCTGATAGCGGTCGCCAAAAAATTCCTAGAATACAGATATTGTATGGCCTACTTAACTCGGCTGTTTGACCTTTACGTATATAAATATATCTAATTTTTCGTATCAATTCCTTTGAGTCACTGCTTACGTTACTGGCCCGCACCAGGTAACAATTTTTCTCTGATAGCATCGTTACGTCTGTTGAGTATCCGGCGCCTGTAGGATATCCTACTTCCTTATCGTGGTCCGACTCCCTCGTGGCCCAGTTGTGAATTCCACGTGACTAACCACGAGCTTGCCGTGACACACTTTACTTACTATCAGATTGGCTAGCATTTTATTTCAAAGTTTGTATTTTATAGCGCTTAATTTTATAGTAAAACTTTATTCATTAAGTACAGCGATTAACAGATGGCAGCTTTGTTGAAATTAGGGTCTGTTACAAAGTGTATTCCACTACTTATTTATTTCAGAAATATTATTTTAATTCTGAGCATAAATTGTATAAAATTAAGGTCAATTACTAAACTAGTTCAATTTCTTACTAAAGAAATTGCTTTGAATTACTGTATTTTATAAAACTTATTATTCATAGTTCAATCTTAATTTAATATACACAACTTTATTATGGAACTTAATAAAATTTAAGTTTTCATAGTATAAAACTCTTATTATTCTTAATAATCAAAGTTATACGATTACAAAATTTAACACTATTTGAATAGTTAGCCTAAGTTTAAGAATATAAATTTCGCAATATAAAATTAACGCTAATACCTATCAAAAATTCTTTAACAAAGATATAACTTCTTATACAGTATGTTGGGATACTATGACAACATTTAACAATGCGTATTTTGTTCGATAATAGAACAACAAACAAGACTGACATCGAAAACTCTAACAAGGCTTTTAATGCAACCTTGCATTCTGCTAAGCAAGCGCATAATGGCTCATTAGACCTTACCGGTCGTGCTCTCGCCTGCCAACAACCATTGTTTGTTAAGCTGCCCTACCTTACTTCATAATAAAGGTACTTCCTATGAATAGCGTCCCGTATACCTAGTAGCCGCTGACAATACAATCCCAACTTTGACATTATCAACTCGATAACTATGCTCGCCTCCGCAAACTTGTTTCTTATGAACCGTTAAAACTTTATCGATATTAAACGACCTGCCGTTGTCGCGAACCCACCGCATTAATCAGGAAACACCTTATGAATAGGGTCTGCGAATTGATATCAGGATTCAATTTAGTCGGAGCAAAGTTCAAGTGTGTATTGGCAGTTAGGTATATAAACTCGAGTCGACGGTGTACGTATTGAATATCCGTAAAGTTTAATGTAATAGCAAATGCGGTTTGGGGTATTATATAAATATCTAGATGTTTTACACGACGATTATAAGTATAATATGAAGCTGTAAATATTGGAATACAAGAAATTTTCTCATTGACGAGGCCTATAACTAGCATTTTGAATAGAAAAACTGGTACATAGATTTATAGGTATATAAATCTATGTACCAGTATACATAGATTTATATATATTTTATATAGTTATTTTAAAAGAGAATATACAAGATAAAAAATTATTAAGCATTACTAGACACGACAATGGAGTCGCTCGCCTAATGCAGATTTTGCAATCAATTCTCCTTCGGCAAGAGTATTTTTCTGGATAAAAGGTACCCTTTTCAATAGGATTGGGTAAATATTTAAGATATTTTTTTTTTGGGCTGGGTTGCGGTCGGCGCGTTCTTCGCACCACTCCGTCCGGGGCGACAGAGGGGCGTAAGTACGCAACATCCGCAACCCACCTACCATGCACGTCGCCTTCGTCGTTGGGCCGACCACCGGAGCAGGGTTACTTGACATCGGTGGTCGGCCCGACGGAATACCCCCTACTTGGGGTACCTTCCCATCGACCGAGGTCGCCCCCCTCGGGGAGGACGTCGGTCTTTCCTCACGCAGTCGGCCTCTCGGCGGGTGACGGACTAATCCCCGGTCACGTCACCCGCGGCCTCGGCTAGGGCGGCATGAGGCGCAGGTATTCGCGCCTACGCCGCCCCAGTCGCCGGCGGCGGATCGCCCCATCGAGGCTGCGCTCCTCGCGCAGGCGATCCGCCGCCTCCTTTCGCGAGATCACTGTCTCGCAGAAGGCTGCGACCGCGTCCCAATTCCCGACGCTGTCGACCATCGCCCTAGCGATAGCCGGCAGCGTCAGGTCTGCACCGATGATTGCGACGAGTTCACTGCGCTGCACTGCCCAAGCGGCGCAGGCCTCGAGCGTATGACGCGCCGTGTCCTCGTCGCAATCGCAGTGGTGGCAGGACGGTGTACTCTCCCCCCTCACGACCTTGTGCAGGTATTTCGCGAAGCAACCATGCCCCGTTAACACCTGCACTAGTCGGAAAGAGAGCACCCCGTGCCGCCTTTCCAACCACTGCATCTGCACCGGCCGGAAGGCCTCCACAGTTCGCACCCCGAACTGAGGCCTCTCCAGCGGGACTGCCCAACGGGCAATGACGTCTCGGCGGGCGTCGACGCGCTAGGCGGTGAGCTCTCTTAACGACACCGCCCTCCGCTCGCACCCCCGTCACCCGCCGATACAATCCGGCGAGCATTTCCGCCTCCAGATCCCACGGGGGAGTCCCGGCCAACAGGCACGCTACCTCCGTCGCCACCGTGCGGTGTCCGCGGATGGCCCTGACCGCCATGACCCTCTGTGGTCGCCAGAGAAGGGCCCTAAGTCGGACGGTCATGGACCCCGCCCACACCGGTGCGCCGTACAGGGCCATCGACCGGATGACCCCCGCGTACATCCGTCGGCACGCAGCGCTCGGTCCGCCCACGTTCGGCATAAGCCACGATAGGGCGGACGCCGCGCCGACGAGCCGTAGAGCGAGCCTGCGGAAATGCTCCCGGAACCACCATTGCTCGTCGAGCACCAGGCCCACGTACCTCATATGGGCCCGGATGCTGATCTCAACCGAATGGACGGAGATCGAGACGCCGATGGGAGGTCTCATACGGCGCCCATGGAACAAGAGGGCCTCCGTCTTGTCCAGGGCGCCCCTCAACCCCAGCGCCTCGATCCGCCTGAATATTTAAGATATGAAAGGGTAACAAAAACATTCACAATTATATCTTTGCGACACTAATCGGAATCATAAAAGTTGCTATAATTAATCAAAATCGCTTTAATAATACCAGAATTATCTAAAGAATAAATCTAAAGTATAACAATATTTGATTTAATTACGCTGAACTAATATCAATATTGATTCACGACTAATCTAAAGCTATTTTTGAATCAAACGAATGAATATTTAATAAGTTACCTATTAACATTAATAAATAGAACAATCGTAGTACATTAACACTCGTAAAGCTTACAACAAAATGCTACAGACATAAACAGTATTAATTTATTCCTTAGTAATAATTTATTCGGTCTATTCAAGCCACGACTGCTAAATTATTAATGAGGGGCTCATTTGCGCCTTGTCACCGACGACAGATGAGGTCCTCGGTAGGTTAGAACTAAAGAGAGTGGATGCACCACTTTTGTATGATAATTACAAGTCACGACATTTTTTTCTTATACACCACACCTACTTCGCATAATGAAAGTGTGCTGCGGTACTAAGCTATGATGAATAGAAGAATGTCTATAGTCATTTATATTTATTATTTTAATATACTTGTCACTGTTATGAAAGCTTCAGTGAATGACTGAGTGATTTCACTTTAGTTAAGTTATTGTTCTTTTAAATTGTATCTATATTTATAGGGTGGATGTAGTATATTTTACTTCTGTAACCAGTAATTTAGTGTACGTACCCATAATATGGGACATGTTTAACGGGCTTTTGTTCTGGGGAAGTACTACGTTTGACAAAATTGCATCTTAATGTGTACTACGGATGGTTTCCAAGAGGTGGAAGGGTTTGAAATCCATATAAATGAGTTACGCGGTAAAAGACGTACCTACCCTAAACTGCTTAGGTTTTTTTAATGACCTCACTGGTTATTTGTACGGCTGGTTATCAGTAATCTACCTCTGACACTGACAATTCAGAGACATTAAAGTAATTAATAACATTACCAATAGTTATGAAATAATTGCTTACTATATAATTACATTGCTTAGAATATTGTCTTTAGAAAATATCTCTCAATAGTTTCTTCGAAGTAAAACTTACCTATATACAAAGCCGTCATTGCGATCATTATGCGAGCAACGTGTTTTTAAAACAGTGCCATCTATTGGATACGAAAGACATGATTACAATTCATACAGTTTATGAAACGTCTTTGATGATATAAGTACCAGCTTTTCTTCAGAGATAGCAACTAACTAAAGATTTTTAAAATTAGTTAGGTACCTATGCATATTTAACAAATTTTTGCTATAACTACATAGTGTATTTATTATAATGGTCCTCATGTCGTATCTATTTTCTGAAAAACGCTAGTCACATTGATATTTGAAAAAAAAGAGTATTGTAATTTCTAAGCTTGACCTGCCTGTGTTTCTGTCTGTAATATCATAGCCCCTAAATGAATGGACTGATTATGATGCGGTTTTCTTTGTTTGAGAGCTGACGTGATCAAAATTATTATTAGTTTTGGTTGTGGTTTACAGTTTTTGAATATCTGTTCAGGCGTTTCAGTCATCTTATGTATCTTAGAGGCATAATGGGTATTTGATTATTTGCTTAATTTTCAAACATACGGGTTATTCAAATTTTTTAATTTTATTTATATTTATTTTTTTTAATTACTAAATATATTTATATACTGTATGCATAATATTTCTTTAAAAAGCAACTGCTACTGAAGGCTACTGCTGAAAACTAGGTGCCTTAATAACACATAAAGAATAGACAAAGATAGTGATTTTCCTGTTATAACTGCGTTATATGTATGCTGTATAATCCTTCATAAATTCCAACTCTCGAACCACCGATGACTGTCACCTGTCGATGACTGTTAGACATAGATCTCCCCACCGAATTGCCACTTAGAACAGTGCTATCTATGTAGCGTCGTCAATCCAACTGATCCTGTTCAGCACTGTCATAAATTATACAAGGATACATTTTTATTTCAGGCGAGGTAACTTTGGAACGTCCTATCGAAGAAATAGCAGCTATTTCGCACGCAGGAGCGCCAATTCTTCTAACTGTAGTAGCTGAGGAGGTACGATTATCGAGAGAGGAGCCTGAGGCAATGTCTTCGACGGTGCAACTCGCATTCATACTGCCTGAGAGAGAAAACTCACCACCTTATTTTGAAAATCAATTGTAAGTTTTTTTATTTGTTGTCCTAACTTTTTAGGCATCTAAGTTAAGTATTTTCCAGGTTCGGTTTTCATCGAAATATTATAATCATATCATAGCTTAATGTATCACTCGTCACCCATGTTTTCATTCGCATAGCAACGCATATTCTCTATGAAAAGCGTGTCGTTGTAATGCAGAAATCTGGCAAACCAATTACAGGGTCCTTCTTAGATTCTATATAAGGGTAGCTTGAAAAGAAGTGCCCTGTGCCAGATCCTATCGAATGCCTTTATGATATATAAGCTGAATGCTAGTGCCTCAGCCTTGCCTTCCAAGCCCTTTTCCCAACAGTGAGTGAGGTATCACTCACTGTTGGGCCAATTAACATGTTTATAAAAGCTATTAAGAGTAGACTTTGTAGCAAAGGCTATTACAAAATTTCGGATTATTTAGATGATAATACAGAGTGGTTATGAGCAGCTCCTCATTAAGCAATTAATGTTATTGTAATTGTTACAGCTTTAAGGTACTCCTAACTTGTATGAATTCACAGGTTTTTTATTTTTATTATTTTTTTCTCTTACTCTTGTGATTGTACAGCGTAGCGTGTTTTGCCTGTCGAATTTTGGTTTTGATCTCCTTTTGCATACCTGCTATAGTTCATAGTTTATTTTATAGTACTTAGTGGTATTTTTTTTTTTTATAGTAGGTATAGTAGTAGTTGTAGTTCGTTTTGTTTTTTTATTTATGGTTTGGTCATGCTCACTGAATAAGGTTCTGCTTGCGGTAGCTATGTGGGGCGGGTCGCTCCCTTCCCTCTAATTTGGTTGAGGAGAGTGGTGGCTGCTCTAGTAGTTAACTCGTGATCGGGTGCTGCTTGTGGGATCTGGTCCAGCCATATTTTCTTCCTTTCTTTATGCTTTAATTTTTTTTTGTCTTGCATTAAATCTTGAAAATTTATTCATATATTTAATTTCGAAGGGCATCACACTGGAGCTAATACCATATATGTTGTACTTAAGCATAATATTATGTATACATATTTAAAAGATTAAGAAAAAAAATGACTGCCCGCTGAGTTTCTTGCCGGATCTTCTGTTTGTGGCCGCGTTCCGATCCGGTGGTAGATTATTGTATTGTATTCAAAACTGTAATTTGACAATATGTAAGTGCCCTTAAGGGGCCTATACAGAATAAATGATTTGATTTGATTTGATTTGACTGTTGGGCAAAGATCATCAGCCGGTCGATCATGGCGAAAGTCGTATTAGCGTTTACGGATCAGCTGCTGATCCTCAAAGTACTGCAGGAATTGATCATTTATTATTTTGAGAACAAGAATTTTGCCGCAATAAGAATATAATTCACCACCCTCTCTCTTAACCGTGGATGTCGACGAAAAGACGACTAAGGAATATGATAGACAAAACTCAACATAAAACCCTATAACAACCCTTCTGACCCGCAAGTATAGTAGGTCAATTTCCCTTCCACTTCCTTCCACAATTTTCTCCACAATGGAGGAGGATCGGGCCCTGCAATGGGGCGTCTACGACCTGTAATTGATGATGATGATAATTATATAGAAATGTCTTGATGAATGTCCTGTTGGCGGTTGACCACAACTTCGCCATAAATTGTATGAAAAAACTATCAAAATAATTTCGTCGTTCATTAACGTGAACACATTTTATGAAGTATCACGTCACTCTAATATTTCATTTTGCATTTGTTATGTATAATAAGGCTGCGCTAAGGTAATAAAATAAAAATAAGGCTCTGTCAAATCTCTAATTTCCTAAAAAAATAATTTATGTGCAATAATGTATTTTTATCTAAGCAAATGTACCAACCATGAATTTGCTTAGATCAAAATACACTGTTTATATTCATTCAGATTATACACTGTTTACCGACTTCCTTTTATCATTACATATTATATGCAAGGCAATTTAAGGCAATTTTATTTTCATCACAAAACTGTATATGTACAATTTATCATCATAAGTTTTAACAAAAATTACATAATTAAATGTTTTAGTTTGTTATATTCCAGTTATATCACCTACCTGGATGAAAATGCACCTCAGGGTACAGCATTGACGTTCAATGAACCATACATCCCACAAGTTAGTGATAATGATGCCGGCAAAAATGGTGTATATTCGCTCTCGCTAGTGGGCAATAACGGAACCTTCGAGATATCGCCTACAGTCGCAGAAAGACACACCCAGTTTATCATAAAAGTCAGAGATAATGTGATGCTGGATTATGAAGCAAGAAAATCTGTTGTATTTCAGGTAAAATATAGCAAGATTTATATCAATTTTAATCACACAATACAAGTTTACTTATATTATATGTATTTTCCAGATTTTGGCTCAAGAACTTGGTCCGGCAACAAATCTGTCAGCGACAGCAAATGTGACGGTATATCTAAATGACATTAATGATAATCCGCCAATTTTCCTTGCGCAGTCCTATGACGTAGAACTACCGGAAAATGTCACTGCTGGCACTAGAGTTGTGCAAGTCGCTGCTGACGACGTCGATACTGGTTCATTTGGCAAAGTACAGTTTACTGCCATATTAGGATACTTAAATACGTCTCTACATTTAGATCCTATATCAGGATTTATAACTGTAGCAACTAATAATCATGGCTTCGATCGAGAAGCTATGCCAGACCTGCATTTCTTAGTAGAGGCTAGAGACAATGATGGAGTAGGATTAAGAGTAACAGTGCCATTAATTATTAAGTTATTAGATGTAAACGATAACCCACCAGTGTTCGAGAGGTCACTGTACGAATTTGTACTATCACCTAGTTTGAACAATTTTACTTCAGCAGCCTTTGTAAAGGCAGTTGATAAAGATGCAGAGCCACCAAATAATGTAGTTAGATATGAAATAGTACAAGGGAATAGAGACGGGAAGTTTGCTATTAATGAAGAAACAGGTGTGTAATATATTTTATACTAAATTTATATGAATAACAAATATCCTGAAATAAAAATATTAAGAATAAATATTCACCAAATTTTTCTGCAGCTATATTAACGGTTCTGTGCATTAAAATACTCAAAATTATTACTCACTTAAAAATACAGCTTCGGTTTCCAATGTCATTGCAGCCTTAGCCTCAATTTCCAATATGCATATATGCGCATTGGTCTTCTGCTATCACCCCCGCAATAAAACTTATTTATGTCTCAGATAAAATTTAATTTAATTCCAATTTTTATTACTCAAACATATATTGTATAGATGCAAATTGCAAGTATTATTCATATTTATAGTAACTTTACCATACTCTATTTTAGGTGAACTATTTCTTCTTGAAGTATTGAAAAGAACTAAGAAACAAAACGTAAATAGACGAAAACGTCAATCTGATGATGACGCAGGTGAAGTGTTCATCCTCAGTATCAGAGCCTATGATCTAGGTGTGCCACGACTGTTTTCTACTACTACTGTAAAAATATATCCTCCAGAAAGTAAAACAAGGACAATGTCCTTCATAGTACCTGGAATAAATCCAGACAAAACTAAACTAGAAGAAGTACTAAGTACACTTTCAGGAGGGAAAGTGACTATTATTGATATTAAACCATACAAGGGTACAGATAATGGAGCTGCAGATTTGAACGGCCAGCAATCTAGTCAAGAAAAGTAAGTTAATTGAATATTTTTCATTTTGTTACGACCTAGCATACGTTTAGAGTTTTATTATTATTTATGAGAAATGCTTTTATTTATATGTCATATTCTTTTAGGAGTGAAGTCATTGCTGTAGTTCGAATGACTGAGAATACTGCTATTAATGTTGCTAAACTACAAGAACAGCTAGCCAAAAATGTGACCGTGTACACAACTGGAGTTAACTCTGATATAATTAAAACTAATACTGGCTCAGATACCAGCACAAATCCCGGCAAATCAGATCCATCTTCTACAGCGGATGGAAGTGATTCTGTAAGTAACGCATTTATTCTTATAAATTTCTAATATGTAACTGTAATATGACGATTTTTTTTTTTAAATTGCAGGGCTTATACAAAGCTGAGAGCCGTTTATTATTTTGGTTATTAATTTTACTGGCAATATTAGTAGCCTTAGTGTTATTACTACTAATATGCTGTTGTATTTGTGAAGGATGCCCTCTCTATATGCCACCCAGGTAAATACTAAGTCACTTTAGTTAATTTGCACGACAGCTTCGTTATTCCTTTATCACTAACTCCGTGCACATAAAATGGATATTTTAAATTAGAGACACAATTATACATCATACCTATTATTAACTACTAATATTTCCTTTTTTTTTCTTATTAACAGAATGACATGCACCAACTAATGCAAGTTTTCTCACCACGCTAACACTTTTTAGGTAACTATTTATTTGTGTTATTATTTTTAAATAGATTTTTCATTTGAGTTCATTTAAATTACCTAAATAATACATTGCATGTTATTATATTAAAAATGTATATTTATTGCCTTATTTTGTTTTATAAATCAGACACGATTTTATAATCTTAAGTGATAATAACAAAACAGATAGGTACATAGACATCCATTAATAAATTCTAGGAAAAGAGTGATACGTGTCAACTCCACAGAGGACGACGTGCATTTAGTGGTGCGCGACAAAGGTCTTGGAAGGGAAAACAAGGCGACGCAAAACCTAGAAAATAAATCAATACAAGCTAATGATTGGAGGCGACGTGAGGCGTGGAGTGCTGAACAAGCAGACTTGAGAACGAAATCGACTCAATGGAAATTCAATAAAAGAAATTATAGATCCAAAGATCCATCTAAACCAGCATCAATACCCGGAGATATCCACCAAGAGTTTATTCATACGGCAGCTGATAACGATTATAGATACAATGATAATCGTCAATCATTTCGCTTAAGGTGAATTTCATTTCTATTATTTTTTTAAATTTGAATTTGTATACTCCTTTAACCATATTCTGTTTTTTTTTATTTCTAGAGATGGTCCCAATATAATCTATACAAAAGAAATGCAGCTTCAAGAAGCTTTTGCCAATAAACATAAGGAATATATAGATGACTTAGAAAATGGTTACGATAGAATTGCTACTTTACATTACCAACGAAGAGAGCAAGATAATGATTCAATACGGAGACATGAAATAGATCGTGGTTCTGAAGGCGGTGTCTTTCTCAAGTCTGATGTGGGAAATAAATTACATGATAAAACTGACAATAAAACTAAAAATAACTTCCAAGACAAATTGCATGTACCGTCTTCTCTTGGCAGAGATCAATATTTTATTAGAGAGGGTAATACAGAAATTTTAAGATTAGTGACTAGAGGTAAAAATGAAGAAGAACGCTATGTTAATCTTCCTGTCCAACATCAACAACGGCCAGTGACATTGATACCACATACACAATACGTTGTTGTTGATAGTGGAAAAGATTTATTGATGGAAAGATTTATTAGAGAACAGGGTGAAGAAGCAAAAAATATTAGGGAACGTTTGGAAAAAGTGACAGATTTAGACAATGTTTCAACAGGTAAGGATGCTAAAAGTTATGGACAACGATCTCATGTTGAGAGTGAAATAAAAAACCAAATTCAGGAATATTCCAATCTTCATCCTGAAGTACCTGGTACAGTACCACTTAAAACGGATTATCTTCAATCAACATTGCTGGAAATGCAAAATAAATCAACAATACATCAAGAACTACTTGAATCATCGTTAAGAAAACAAAATGAGTTACTCCATCAAATTCTTATTGAACGTGAACGTATGTTGCAAAATCAAGAAACAGCTTCGCAAGTAGAAAGTAAATTGGAAACACAAAGTTTGCCTGGCCAATCTGTCATAGCCACTCAAACTGAATGTCATATAGGTACTCAAACTGAGCCACAATTACTTAAACCAACTAGAAGAAAAGCACGAAGTGATAATGATTCCTATAGTGAAGATGAATCAGAAATATTAGTTGAAGATGACACCAAAAAAATAGCATGGATTAAAAAGAAAAAACCAAAAAAGAAATTAAAATACAAAGATCCCAGGCGAAGTATAAGAGCATATGACTTGAAACGAAAAATAAAAACACCAATCATAGAAGAAAGGGAAGTTTCACCCTCCTTAGAAAGTGAAAAACATACAAAGATAAGTAAAACAAATGAAAGAGAAGAACTAGTGCGAAACTATGGTGACCATACTAAAAGCACTGTTACAACATCGAAAAATGAAACTGTATGTTCAACACAGATCAAAGTATCCGATCACAACAGAAAATCATCGAGATTGAGAAGAGAGGTGCTAATGGAAATTTCAGATTCTCTAGATGAAAAAGTGGACTCAGATTTGAGTGATAAAAGACGTTTACAAAAACAGTTGTCTTTGATGGTCGATGACGATGTTTTACATAGAAGTTCCATGGCAATAGATAGTAACGAAACTAAAAGTCGAACAAGTTCAGCCTCAAAAGATAATAGAAATGTAGTTTTTTCTAGGCAAGGATCGTCAACTGAAGCTCGAGAATTAGCAGCAGAACAGTCAATAATACAAATTAAAACACCAGATATAGATGATAAATTACAAAAAGACGATAGATTAAGTAATTTAGAATCCACAAGTAAAGCAAATGGAGCTAGTGAATCAAGTAAATCATCAGAAACTAAACCAGCAGGGAAGAGCTTGCCACGCTATATGCAATGGTATGGTAATAAAAAAACAGCCACTAGTAAAACAGCGCCAGCGATGAAAGTAGTTCCAAATAAACCTAAGCGTTTATCGAAGACCAAAAACGATGATGAGAAAGATAAAACCGGACGATATGGTAAAATTATCAGTAAAGAAAACAATGGTGATATAGAGGCAAAAAAAAACTTCAAATCAACAAAAGAAAGTGAATTTATTCATCCTAGAATACTAAAGGAAGGAAAAGTTACTCCCGTACCAGAGGGACCTCTACCAGATGTTCACCCTCTATTACAACATTCTGAACATAGGTATGAACATCAATATGAAAATCAAAACCCCCTGTGTTATATTCAACCTACACATATTCCTAAATATCTTGGCCAGCAGCCAAATGTACCTTTACCGCGAAAATCACAATCTGATCAACAACCTATCTATGTCAACCAAGACGATGTCAAAAAGGATACCAAACAAGATATATCAGAGAGTGCATTAACACATAGTATATCAATTTCAACTAGTTACGAAGAAGATCGAAAGAATCCAGAGGTACACGTATCTAAAATAAATATAGGAGGTGATAATGTATTAGAGGCAAGCCACAGAAACGTTATATCAAAAATAGATGATAATGATTCAGGTATAGCTATGAATACTTTGGTTCAACAGAATATTAAACGATTGCCAATTACTGAAAAAAAGAGTGTGTTTACAATTGCCTATGACGATGTTCAGACAAAACAACTTAGACCTGATAGTAGTTCCACTTCTTATTAACGTATTATTAATTTACATAAGTTGATTGAGTGCCTTAAAATCATTGTATATTTAGAATATTCAAAAAATTAATACTCTTAGTCCCTCCAATATTTTTAATTATGGTTTAAAGAATAATGTTATAGCTAACAGTGAATGAGAGGTATACGAAACGGATGGTTTACCTTTTAGTTAATATCCAAGAATATAGATTGTATTATTGATTAGGCTAGGCTACTTTGGATAAACTTCGATCGATTTTAACTAAAATATAGCCGTTCGAGATTTGTATATTAAATTATAATTACTTTAAGTGAAACTGCCTTTGCTTATTGACTGGATACTTGTATTTTTAAAATATTTTCCTATACCAAGTAATGTAAATATGTATGTCAGACGTTGAAAATACTTTAAAAAAAATATTTAAATTAATTGTATGTAGTTTAATTATGTCTCTGTAAATAGTATTTGTATAAGACCGTACGACGCACTCTGATACAGAGTGCAATTCTATATTTGTTATAAAATATAAAATTATATTAAATTCTCAGTATTTTCTTTCTCCTAAATCTCTTAAAATTTGTGAGCTAATCCAAGAAGGGTAGCAAATAAAGGGTTAAGAAAATATATATCGTCGCCGCTTATATTTCTGAGGGAGTCGTAAAAACCGATTACATACCAGTGGCGTGGTTAGCAGCGGTTTTCTGTAAAACGCTGAACATTAACTGCGTTTGCCAACCCGCCTGACAAGCTTGGCGATGATGTCATTAGTCGCCTTTCTTGTGACCTATGAGCAATAGTGGACGACAGTAGGTAGATTAATGGAATGATGGAGACCTCTGTCTTCAATTCTGTGCTATGATAGATTAAAAATGTAAACCTGTACGGCGCACCGGTGTGGGCTGGGTCCATGACCGTCCGACTTAGGGCTCTTCTGTGGCGACCACAGAGGGCCATGGCAGTCAGGGCCATCCGCGGATACCGCACGGTGGCGACGGAGGCAGCGTGCCTGTTGGCCGGGACTCCCCCGTGGGACCTGGAGGCGGAAATGCTCGCCAGATTGTATCGGCGGGTGACGGGGGTGCGAGCGGAGGGCGGTGTGATCTCGTTAAGGGAGCTCACCGCCTGGCGCGTCGACGCCCGCCGAAACGTCATTGCCCGTTGGACAATCCGGCTGGAGAGGCCTCGGTTCGGGGTGCGAACCGTGGAGGCCTTCCGGCCGGTGCTGATGCAGTGGTTGGAAAGGCGGCACGGGGTGCTCTCCTTCCGACTAGTGCAGGTTTTGACGGGGTATGGGTGCTTCTCCAAATACCTGCACAAGGTCGTGAGGAGGGAGAGTACACCGTCCTGCCACCACTGTTATTGCGACGAGGACACGGCGAGGCATACGCTTGAGGCCTGCGCCGCTTGGGCCACGCAACGCCGTGAACTCGTCGCAATCATCGGTGCCAACCTGACGCTGCCGGCTATCGCTAGGGCGATGGTAGGCAGCGTCAGGAACTGGGACACGGTCGCAGCCTTCTGCGAGGCAGTGATCTCGCAGAAGGAGGCGACGGATCGCCTGCGCGAGGAGCGCAGCCTCGATGGGGCGATCCGCCGGGGCAATCAAGACATTGTGTTGTTTGCGGATGATACCTCTTTGTTATTTAAAATCAAACGACAAATGCTTAGTTATGACGATGTGAACAACGCACTGTCTACCGTTGTTCATTGGTTCAATATAAACAATCTTGTTCTTAATGAGAAGAAAATTAAATGTATTAAATTTACCACACCTAATGTGAGACAAGTGGAAACCAATGTTCAAATGAATGGTATGGCCCTAGACCTAGTGGAGTCCACGGTTTTTTTAGGTATCACCATAGATGCGAAACTCCAGTGGGGGCCTCACATTGAAAAATTGTCAAATAGACTTAGCTCAGCGGCTTATGCTGTAAAGAAAATTCGAATGTTAACTGACATCGAAACGGGTAGAATAGTTTATTTCTCTTATTTTCACAGCCTTATGTCATATGGCATACTACTTTGGGGATGCTCCGCGGATTTGAATACCATCTTTGTTCTCCAAAAACGGGCTGTCCGCGCTATTTATAATCTAGGCCCAAGAGCTTCACTTCGGGAAAAGTTCAGAGAGATAAACATTCTAACTGTTGTATCACAATTCATATTCGAAAATCTTATATATGTAAAAAAAAAATTTTGAAAAATTTGAAAAGTACAGTAACATACATCATGTAAACACTAGGAATAAGGATAATCTAGTAATTCATACTACTCGTCTACAAAGAATTAGTAGGTCTTTCATGGGACAATGTATACGTTTTTACAATAAACTACCTAAAAATGTCCGAGGCATGCCAATTAACATGTTTAAAAAAGCTATTAAGAGTAGACTTTGTGGCAAAGGCTATTACAAAATTTCGGATTATTTAGATGATAATACAGAGTGGTTATGAGCAGCTCCTCATTCAGCAATTCATGTTATTGTAATTGTTTTAAGGTAATATAAGGTATTCCTAACTTGTAATATTTATAACTTATTTTATTTTTATTTTTTTTTTCTTTCTCTTACTCTTGTGATTGTACAGCGTAGCGTGTTTTGCCTGTCGAATTTTGGTTTTGATCTCTTTGCATACCTGCTATAGTTCATAGTTTATTTTATAGTACTAGTTTTTTTTTTATATAGTAGTAGTTGTAGTTCGTTTTGTATTTTTATTTATGGTTTGGTCATGCTCACTGAATAAGGTTCTGCTTGCGGTAGCTATGTGGGGCGGGTCGCTCCCTTCCCTCTAATATGGTTGAGGAGAGTGATGGCTGCTCTAGTAGTTAACTCGTGATCGGGTGCTGCTTGTGGGATCTGGTCCAGCCATATTTTCTTCCTTTCTTTATGCTTTAATTATTTTTTTGTCTTGTACTAAATCTTGAAAATTTATACATATATACAATTTCGAAGGGATCACACTGGAGCTAATACCACATATGTTGTACGAAGCATAATATTATGTATATTTAAAGGATTAAGAAAAAAATGACTGCCCGCTGAGTTTCTTGTCGGATCTTCTCAGTTTGTGGCCGCGTTCCGATCCGGTGGTAGATTGTTGTATTGTATTCAAACGTGTAATTTGACAATATGTAAGTGCCCTTAAGGGGCCTATGCAGAATAAATGATTTGATTTGATTTGCCGCCAGCGACTGGGGCGGCGTAGGCGCGAATACCTGCGCCTCATGCCGTCCTAGCCGAGGCCGCGTGTGACGTGACCGGGGAATTAGTCCGTCACCCGCCGAGAGGCCGACCGCGTGAGGAAAGACCGACGTCCTCCCCGAGGGGGGGACGTCGGTCGATGGGAGGGTACCCCAAGTAGGGGGTATTCCGTCGGGCCGACCACTGATGACAAGTAACCCTGCTCCGGTGGTCGACCCAACGACAAAGGCGACGTGGTTTTTGGGTGGGTTGCGGGTGTTGCGTGCTTACGCCCCTCTGTCGCCCCGGACGGAGTGGTGCGAGGAGCGCGCCGACCGCAACCCACCCAAAAAAAAAATAGATTAAAAACACAATGTGTCACCGGCTGCGGTTTCAATGGTTCTTGGCTATATTTGATCAATATCGGTCCAGCAGTGTAAGAGTATCGGCTCTTTTCCAAAGTGATGTAATGGCATATGATGACTCGATTAGATGCTTCACTCGTGCCAGTACAGTCGTTAATTGACAATCAATTATTAATTCCTGTTGAAGAGAACGTGATATTTCTTTTTTTGTATTATCTTAATTTGTATCGTGGGCTATTCAAAATTTTCAATTTTACTTATTAGTTACGTTTATGTGTAGTGCATAGTGTGATGTTTTCCGTGTGATCACGGAGTAAAAATACAATTCACCACCCTCTATCTTGCCCGTGGGTACGACACCCAAAAGGCGACTAAGGGACATAGGCAATGTAAGAGAAGAAAAACTTAACACAAACCCTATTCCAACATGTCTGACCAGCGTGGAATGGTAGATTAATTGCCCTTACAGTTTGGAAGAGTCCTGAGTCCAACAGTGGGACTTGTATAGGTTGAATCAAAGAATGATGTTTTGCAATCCATAATCACCCTTAAAAACCTTTGCAAATAATGCATTATTTTTTAGAACAAATTTTATTACCACAAAAGAAGATTACAGTCGTACTAATTTTTGCGTAACTTTAACCTTTTATACAGCGTACACAACGGGAGCTCTGAAAAGGATTTTTCTCCGCTTTTGCCTCCTATTGGCCTAAGTCTGATGATATATAGCCCTTCTGGATTAATGGATTATTCAACATAAAAATACTTTTTCAATTTCAGCCAGTATAATTGTCACAAAATAAAAGGCCCGTTTTGACAGTTCACGCCCAAGAAGTTTTCTATTTTTTACCGATCGAAATGTTTTGAAGGTAATTACATTTTTCATTGACGGGTACCGCCCACTGGGCTAAGTGCTGTGGCATAACGATTTTTTTCATATTGTCCACAGACTATTAATAATCGGTTAAGGAAAAATAAATCGATCAAGATATATTCTTTAAGGCGGACTCGTACTTGGCCGGTGTTATTAATTTGAATACTAGTATTTAGACCAACTAATTACAGAATTTCACCAGCTGTGTAGTGATTTCTACTGAAAATTTGAGACGTCAATATTGACAATATGAAAATGAAATAATATATATGGGTGACGATAGCTCAACTGGACAATTTTGGCTCATCCATTTTAAGAAAATGATTGACTGAAGATTCACTTTTTCTCGATATTTTTGTGATTGAGTGAGTGTTATTGTAACAAAAATATTAACTGATAGAAAAATGACCATTCGTAGCATTGTATCATTTCAAAATATCTACAATATCACAGTTAAAGTAAAATTTTCAAATCAGAACTTTAATCCAATGCACTTTACAATACATATTCAAATCGATTATATACTCTTATAAATTTGACTCGATTTATCGTGAGTATCGAGTACTGAGTCGTATGATTCATCACTAAATACATCAGTAACAAGTGTCAAAACGGGCCTCTTATTTTGTGACAACTATAGTTCCTAAAATTAGCACGTTCAAATAAACAAACAATCTCTTCGTATAAATAGATTTTTTTTTTTTAGTTTATTTTACGGACTTTGTCGCACAGCGACCACATCGTCCTATAGGAACAACAAAATGAAAAATACGTATACAATAATCTACTTATCACTATTTTAATCCTAACTCAGCTAACTTAACGAATACTTTCATCTTTTCAGATGTAGGATCCGCTAATATACTGTTAAGAAGGCCAATATCTATGGATCTAAACATTGCGATGAATGACTGCCTAAAACTTTCGTTTCGAACACATTCCATCAGAACATGCTGAACATCCTCAATAGTTCCACAGATAAATAGATTTAAACTCTTTCGTTGGGTTTCGTATATTATACAGGATGTATCAGGTTATGGGGCAACTGGTCAAAAGGGAGCTAGGCAATGGTGGTAGGAACCCATGAAAAATATTTGAACAAAAAATATCGATTCGTTAAGGAATTAGAGACATGTAAAGTTTTCAATTTTGTCATCGCTTTTTCGTGTAAATCTGATTGAAATATATAAAGTCAATGATACTTAATACGCAACATATTCATACTTTGTTAAATGTTCATTAGAAATTGAATAAATCAATGATTACATTCACATAAACAAAACAAACTTCGCTTTAAAACAGCTGATCGGCCTTGGACCGTTGACCGCTCGTCGCTCGTAGATACAAACCTACACTGTCATTGAAACGTTTGCGCAATTCTAGGTATTACTGAATGAATTTATACTGTCGAAGCTTTGCATGCCTACATGTATTCTGTCTATACATGCCTACATAATACGTAACATTTAAGGCATAGACTCTTAGACACATTTTTTTGAAATCACTATAACTTTTATGTTATATTGTTTTTTGTGTAATGTACATTCTAATGACGATCTATGACCGTTAACATACTCGAACAGTTGCCCTATAACCTGATACAGCCTGTATAGTCCCACATCATTAAAATATATTTTAAAAGTGTGATTTAATTAACGTTATCACCTTTCATCGTTATTTGCTGGACGTAGACTTGCCTTATGCTTCACCTTAAAGTGCGGTCATGTCCTGTCTGCATCATACGACGCCCAGTAACTTTCACCAAGTCGTCGGTCTACCTGGTTCGGTGTGCACGAGATAATCATGCGGATCTAAATCGTATAGTGCCTTTCTTTGCCCAAAATAATATCGAAACGAAACATCAATTAGTAAGTAGTTGCTAAACGCTATCACTGCGAATTTCTTTCTTATTTCATATACCAATGAAAAGTAATTAAGAAAAAACTAATACTAAAACCTTAACACCTTGCCTAACAACAATATCACGAATAACAATAATGTCAAATGAAAACAAATCAATATAAAACAATATCACTGCGAATATTTTTTTTATTTCAGTACCTAATACCACAAAAAGTAATTGAGAATAAATTAAGCTTTCCCTTCCTTATCGCACAAGGACAAACGTAAAATATCTATGAAAATGGCCTAAGTAATCAATTAAAAAGTAGGCTATCTAACTCAAACTTGCCTTAAGTAACACTATAACAACTTTTTATGAACTCTATTCTACCAATTGTGGTATGATATGGATGGTATGGTAAGGACTAAGGTATACTGAAGTTTTACATTACCTACTTCTTTGAATGATGTTCGGCCAGCGCAATCTAGTGTTGATCTTGCAAAGCATATTCAACACGATATAAAATTAATATAACCTTCGTTTTCAATAGTAGGTACGTAAAAAATTAGCACTATATTGTTAGGTACTTCGCGATACTATAGTTACCTTAAATATGAACTGCGCATTTGTTTTTAAAATTAAATAAAATACATAAACTAATTTATATTTACTCGTGAAAAACTAGAGGTAATTCATTCAGGATCACAAACAAAACCTTCGTGTACAAAAGAATTATTGCAAAATTGCTACGGATGATATTTCCAAACGAACAGATATTTCTATAATACCAGGATATCATAACTAGTGAAAAGGTTACAGAAAGTAAAATACTACTAGCGCCTCTACCTTTAACTCCAAGAATTATCTGGACATTTACTGGTAACATTAGTTAGTTATAGTGATTGTTATGAATACGTATTAAAAACACTAGATGTCATTAATCAACGAATGGCTGTGGACGTAAATGAAAGAGTTGCAACATTATCAAGACTAGATGGCACTACTAGCATACAAAATACAAAGCATACATTTTTGTTAAAAATTGATTTACTTGATTATTCTGTAAATACTAATATATATATTGTGTAATTATTATTTTTATCAATGGCATCTTTTAAATAGTAAGTAAATAGCACAGGTAATTAAATTTTATCGTTATTGAGTTATTAATTTCCATTCTATAATTAATTTTAATTAAACTTTTTTTTTACTTTTTCTTTAACTTTTTTTTTACTTTTTCTATGTGGTCACGGAATAAGAATTCTAGAGATAGAAAACTCGAAATCAAACCCTATATCAACTTGTCCGACTACGTGGTATACTACCTACATCTATTTATCTCCTAATGTGGAGGCCAGCAGTGAAATGAAAGAAACTTTTAATGTTAATTTTAATAAAAGCGTCATTAATATTTTTCAATTTAATAATGCGTCTCAATAATTAGTAATATAAAGTTAAAGATTTTTTATATTATTTTTTTATTTATATTAAAAAATAGTCGAACAAAAATGTTTTTTAATACTAGGAGACTATAAATGATTATAAATGTGTTTCTCTATGTAATCATTTTAAAACATATCTTAAGGGACTGCCATACATTGCATTCCACTATCAGACACGCACTAGATACACGCATAGGTACATAATTTGGCATAAATTTGCCTGCAAACTGAGGTGACGGGTGGTTTTCTGTGGATGACGGAATGAGAATACAATTTACCACACCCTCTCTTTCCCGTGGCTGTCGTAAAAGACGACTAAGGGATAGAATATGCAGATAACACCTATGTAAGAGAAGGAAAACTTAAAATGAAGCTCTATACAACATGTCTAACCGACGTGGTATAATAGGTCAAATTCCCTTCCACCATGGAGGAGGCCCAAGCCTATTAGTGGGACGTATATGGGATGAGATGTTGAGATAATTGCCTGAAAATCGACGCTAAACAGACAAACTAGTAAAGGAATCGAATCGAATTTGTATTTTCTAGTTGTGACGTTATTAATTTATGAAACATTTTCGTGTGTTATGGTTCAAAAAAGCACGTTTTACGACACTCGGGGTGATGGAAGGGAAGGTAATTTTATTAATTCTTCATTACAGGATAAAATGTGAACTAAAATGTTCTCATGGAATATCATCACATTATATACCATACCATCTACACCACGCTGGTCAAACGGGTTGGTATAGGGTTTTACTTCGAGTTACCCCTCTTTTACATAGATGTTAGACAAGAAACGGGAGGGGGGAGGTGTGGTGGTGATTAATTGTATTATTACTCTGTCACCACACGAGAAAAAAAATAGGTAGCTTTATTATTAACGTTTACTTATATTGTTTCATCGCTCACCGTTCAATTATTCGCGTGAGCAGTTCCTTCATTCAGCTCATTTGCACAGACGAGTCGAGTGGAAAATTATTTCTTTTCATATTCCCATTTTTCACGTCTTACTTAAAGTTTTCAACTCAATGGGGAGCTCGCAATTCGTCTGTTTACTTACCGTCGACTGACTAATTTTTATTTAAAATTTTTTCGTTTAGTTTATTTAGGGCAATATTCATAGAGTTCGATAAAAGCATCTAATTTGTTTATATGATGAAATATAAATAAAATCTACAGTCTGTCCTTTTACGTAAGTGCAGAATGTAAATAGATAATATTTAAAAGACAAAATCTATACCAATAAATAAAATTGGAGTGTCTGTTTGTAATGTCAAAATAATAGGCTTTTTCTATGCTCACACGGATATTTGCACGACACCTATGCCTAAAATAGCATAATAATTAAAAAAAATTTGTCTGTCTGTCTGTCTGTCTGTTTGTTCCGGGTAATCTTCAAAACGGCTGGACCGATTTCAAAAATTCTTTCACCAATGGAAAGCTATAATATCAGGGCGTAAACTAGGCTATATTTTATCCCGGTATTCCTACGGGAACGGGAACTACGCGGGTAAAACGACTATAACCTATAACCGAAGCGAAGCGAGGGCGGATTGCTAGTTCTAAATAAAACCACTAAAGCAAAAAAAACAACGAAACCATCGCGTTAGTGTTTTATCTATACCAATAAATAAAATGGGAGTGTCTGTTTGTAATGTCAAAATAATAGGCTTTTTTCATGCTTACACGGTTAGTGCAAATCACTATACATATGCATAAAATACACTTTATATTTTTTGTCTGTCTGTTTGTTTGTTCCGGGTAATCTTCAAAACGGCTGAACCGATTTCAAAAATTCTTTCACCAATGGAAAGCTATAATATCAGGGAGTAAACTAGGCTATATTTTATACCGGTATTCCCATGGGAACGGGAACTACGCAGGAAAGACTGAAACCGAAGCGAAACGAGGGCGGGTACTAGTCTATACCAATAAATAAAATTGGAGTGTCTGTTTGTAATGTCAAAATAATAGGCTTTTTCTATGCTCACACGGATATTTGCACGACACCTATGCCTAAAATATCGATTAAAAATTTTTTGTCTGTCTGTCTGTCTGTTTGTTCCGGGTAATCTTCAAAACCGCTGAACCGATTTCAAAAATTCTTTCACCAATGGCAAGCTATAATATCAGGGCGTAAACTAGGCTATATTTTATCCCAGTATTCCCACGGGAACGGGTACTACGCGGGTAAAACGACTATAACCGAAGCGAAGCGAGGGCGGGTTGCTAGTAATTAATAATAAGCTAGTTTCCGTTCCGTTATGAGGTATATTAACAATTAAGGAATGGAAGTATTTAAGGTATAATAAGAGCTATATGTATTTAGACTCACTTGGATGTACTAGAGTTTCTGCTGACTGTTATCAGTAGAAACTCTCGGAACTAATTTCAGCATCGTCCAAACCATAGTATGCTAATGCGGTCAATAAGTAGGAGTCAACATAGGAGTGGCTGCAATACACGAAGTAACTCCTCTTCTAAACCTCCTAAATAACAGAGATAAATTTTGACAAAATTCTTAGTCTGAGCGATCCACTGAATGATTTTAATTCAATTTAAATCATTCAGTGGATCCACAGAACAGTTACTTCAAAATGTAATTAACTACAGTTGGTGTAAATAAAGAAAAACATTTTTTAGGATTATAATATTCAGATTCACATATGTATAATTTTTAGAAACATTTTCTGGATGAACCATTACACGGGACATTGTGTAACAAAACTTATTTAATTTAGTAATAATAAAACAGAGCAACTTTTATTAAGAAACCTACCAGGGCGACAGAAACAGACATGAGGTATGGAAATTACGTTTCCCCGCGGCAACTTGCTTTCACGGTCCACTGGGCTGATCATAATAAAAACTCGCGCCGTCGCCTTCGCACAGAAGTTTGACCATAAATTCGGTGGTCGGTGCAGTAATCGCCCAGCGCTCGCCGACGGCAAAATTCTCGCCCGACGGATGAAACTGTACGTCTGCTGGAAATTCAATGTTAATTTAACCATCCAATGCTGTTTCTTGCAAAATGTTGTAACAAAATCTCAAAGAAATACAGCAATGTGTGTTGAAAAAATTTTACCCGTGCGTTTTTTCATACTTATGAGCAGATCCCCTACTTTAATATAATAATAAATATCACCAGAAATACTCACTACTTTCTGCAAAGTTTTTTGTGCATTGTTTTCCCTGAGGGTAGAGCAAGACCATTAAAAGGTTAGGGCGAGCGATATTTTATGCGATTTTAAGTATGTAACGGTTCTAATGTCCGTTTTATTGCAACGTAAATTATGACAGCAAAATCTAGTTAACATACTGCTACTTAAGATTTCTTTGATACTGTTTTAAAATCATATGATTCATCGCGTTATATTTGACTTAGACACCATCTACCTCTTCATTCAGGAATATTATTCAGAGTATTATATTAGTATTATTGCATATGTATAAGTCGTAGTGTATATGTATGTAAGTACTGTATATGTTAAAGTCTAGATATAAAAATTATAAATCAATTTGTTATATTAGTTTCGCCCATTCTTTTGTATGTGACTTAATTCCATCTTTCCTCACAACGGCTGGGCGGGTTTGATGAATTTTATTATGTGTGGTTGATTAGGTAGATTCAAGAATTGTGTAATTGCACTGCGATCGATTTCAAGGAATATTATGTTTTATATGTTTGAACAGAACAGTGTCTGTTAAGTCAGCTAGTAGTTTAGTGTTAAAAATTTCTTAGAAGTATGTTACTGCCCGTTTTCAAACGGTTCTTACGTTTAGGGACTGCTTAGGATTAGCGGCATATTATATTTTTAACCTGTCAACACACTTAAAATAGTCACTATTCAACGTCATCACAACTCATATTCGTCCCACTGTTGGGCTGGAGACTCCTCCACGATGGGAGGGAAATTGACCTACGATCCCGATTGACCTTGGTCAGATAGGGTTTTATTTCGAGTTGCCCTTCTCTTGCATGGACTCTCTCTTCCCTTAGTCGTCTTTACGACACCCCCGGGCCCGAATGGGTGGTAGTGATTCTTACTCCGTCACTATACGGATAATCATCATTACTATACCAATATTTCTGCTGTGTTTGTGTAAGAATAAAACAATTAATTGTTTAAAACAAAGTTTTTGCACCCCATACGACAGTCCCAGTGATCCATCAGATTAGACAGATCACAGAAGGAGCATAAGCCGACTCAGCAATACCTCTCATTAGAAACAGCTCGGACAGAGAGAGGGTTAACTTTGAAGTATCATTGCCATTTATTAATGGTCAAGTTCAACCCGCCGCCGACGCCCCAAAATTAGAACCGATTGCTGTAAGTGAATTATTAAATTGCTGCCATTTGTTCTGAGATATTTTAATAACGTAAATTGTTTTAGGCTGTTACTGATATTAATTGTATTGGATTCAGCAATTTTTCGAGTTCAAATATTGTTATGGTTGTATACTTACGCAAATTACTTTTATAAAAGTTATACTGTTAAAATGCTTTATCTGTTTTTAATTAGCTATACGTTCATACAGCCCTTTCGTGTGGTGATGGAGTAAGAATACAATTCACCACTATATATTTCTCATGGATATTGTAAAAAACGACTAAGGGATATAATATACACATAAGATCTGTCCAAGAGAAGGAAAACTCGAAATTAAACCCTATACCAGCATGGTAGCATTGTGGAGAAGGCCCTAGCCTAACAGTGTGACGTATGTGGGCTGCAATGATGATACAAATAAATAAAATTGAAGTGACTCACAAGGTTATTTCACGATACCTATATCTAAAAACCAGTTCAAACATTGTCTGTCTGTTGGTTTATTCCGGGTAATCTTCAAAACGGTTGGACCCATTTTGATAATCCTTTACTACGAGGTAGCTGTCTATATAAGGAGTAACTTAGGTTATTTTTCCTCTCAAGAAAACGCTATAAAATTTTGCCCGGTCCGGGACTCGAACCCGAGACCATATGTTAAGTGATATTGCAGATTTAAAATGTGGGGTCAAAGCGGTTGGAACCGAAGCGTAGTGAGGGTGGATCACTAGTAATTAAATAAATTTAAAAGGTACCTGTATACAAAAAGAAATCCTATTCTTCTTACTTATAGTCATGCTTACTACAGATGTATGTCATGTTACATTTATAATACTAATATTATATTGATAATAGCCACTAGCTATAATAATTACATTGATAATAGCCACTAAACCATCTACCATTTACCGTAATATTTTTTGTCTTAACTGACTTATACTATCCATAGATATATCAAGTTTCATCGCTATCTCTTCAGCTATTTTCAGCTGATTGAATAATAAAAATATTTATATTATTAAGTATTACATCCTATTTCATCATATTATTATTTTAGATCAACGTTCATTGAAGTAAAGATCTTATTCCTACGCGTTAATTAAAATTTTCTTTATTAATTTTCCAATGAATCTCTAATGTATAACATTGACACTTATTGCTTTTCCCCGAATTTATCCAAGAAAACCAATTAATCACGTGCCTCTGTCCAATAAATCCCCTTACGGACTTTAATTATTTTCTTATGATTTTAATTTTTGCTTTCTACCCTCCAAATCACGGATTTGAAACAACTGTCTCCACTCAGGTTTTTTCGACTCCAAGTTTTACTTTTATTAATAAAGAAGGAAGACAATTAATACTACTTAAATTTTGTTTAAGTAATCACGAACTTAATTAGAAAACCTTTTTATTTCACGGAAATGAAATATGTTTAATAAGCAGCTGTTTTATATGCCTTTGTAGTTCAGAGTTTATTCATAATCAGTTCTCATCCATATTTACGATTCGAGCATCAGTAGCACAAATAACGCTATCTTAAAATTGTAAAATTAGATTCTCAACAATGGAGCATCGATTATTTGCTGGAATTGGACCTGAAAACCGCGCAATTAAGTGCCATTTGTCCACAACAAAAGAGCGACCTCGCCCCCTTTTCTCCTGAAATTAGTGATGACTTCAATAAAAATAATTCTTGTCTTTTAGGCAAATTGCATCGCGAAAAGTCCAAAAGCCTTTAATTAAGGGTCGCCCCTCGCCACCCTGTAAACAGCGTCGTGGCCGTCACCTTTTATTTTTGTTAATTTTTGGGGCTCTTTCTTCGCCGCATAAGTTACTTTACCCCTTCCCGTCCCGTGATTCTTTACGCCTTTTTGTCACCGTTTGAATTCTTTTGAAGAAACCCTTTCTTCCCATCTGCCACGCCCGTCAATATTAAGTCTCGCTACGACAAGTTAAACTTTTTAATATCCGTTAAATTTTGTTACACTCAGCGCAATACCTTTTAAGCTGATTTATAAAAAGACTAATTTAAAAAGCGTGTATCCTTTTTCTACAGTTACGTAGCTTTAATTTATAAAAAATAAAACTGGTTTACTCTTAGTTTAATCCGGGTATATTAAATATCATTTTGACATATACAGAAATATAAATAAATATAAAATCAATGGCGATACACCCTAATGCTGAAGAAATTACAACATTTCTTAAGATTCATTAAATTATTCACAGGGGAAAAGTAAAAAAAAATAATGTAAATGAGATCGAAGGAAATATTTGAAAAAAAACTTGTTGGGAAACAAGAGATCGTTCCGTGGTTGTCGGGACACGGAATTTTTAATCCATTTCCCGTTGTCGATTAATATTCACAGCGAGGCCGGTCTGGTTCATCTCCTCTAACATTATTGCTTGGACGACGCCAGTGTCTTCCGTATGCTTTCGCTTTGATTTCGTACAGGCTAATTACTTTCCTTTTGTGACTGATTGCATTTCGGAGTGTTTGTTTAGTTTGTTTTAAAGTACGTGACTTACTTAATTTAATAAGTATATATGGCGATTCCGATAACAGTAAAGTTAGATTTTGCCAATAGAAGTTTCATAATCATCATCTAATCATATACTTCCCAATGCTGCACTCGAGCCTCCTCCACATTTAGAAGTAAATTGACCTTAAATACCATGCTGGTCAAACAGGTTGGTATAGGGTTTTATTTCGAGATTTCCTTTCTTTTTTTTTGCATAGTTGTTATATACGTCTTATATTCCTCAGTCGTCTTTTACGACATCCACAGGCGAGATAGGGAGTGGTGTATAATATTTTTATTCCGTTACCACACGGAAATTTCATCATCAACTCCTAATACCCGACTTTAATGTTAATCAACCTGTACTATTCAACTGTTAGGCATAGAATAGGGTTAATAAGTAACCATAATGACCACGCTTAGCTAATGGGTTGTCGACAGTGTGGTCACTGTTGACAATTGTCTGTCTACAGCCGCGGGCTGCTTCGTCTGGAGTAGTACCAAACTTCCGCAGAAAATCGACATCTGATTAGTAGCAAGTTGTTACTGCGCTTCGTGATGTCTTTAGTTTCACCGAATCTCATTGCAAGGTAGGCAGCGGCCTAGCAAACGTCCACGAGCGGCAGCAACACTCACTATCATGCGTACTGTTTGCCACCGATTGCAATAAAAAAAAAGAATAATAAGTTTCACGCGACAGTGAGCAACAATTATTCATTCTCCTAGTGACTTTTCAACCACTTTTTACTACTTCTACGAAAGGGTAAGCGGTGGGAACATTATTGTATTATTTTTTTTTTTTTTTTTGTGGGTGGGCCGCGGTCGGCGCGCCTCCGCACCACTCCGTCCGGGGCGACAGAGGGGCTTGAGCACGCAACTCCCGCGACCCACCCGAAGCCCACGTCGCCTTCGTCGTTGGGCCGACCACTGGAGCAGCGTTATTATTGTATTATTAACCAAATACTACACATGGTGCTTAACGATATCCATCATCTCATCCTCTTTGTTCATATATGCCTCATTGCTGGGCTTCGAAAGTAGTCCTCAATAGAAAAGAAATTAACCTACTATAACATGGTCAAACGAGTTGGTTACGGTTTTATTTCGATTTTTTTTTCTTGCATAGATGTATGTCTATTACATTCCTCCGTCGTTTTTAACGACACCCACGAACAATATAGAGGGTGAATTATATTCTTACTCTGTCACTACACAGATATTAATATTAATACTAAGACAAAAATGCCATGCAATAAAATGGTAACATATTAAAAAAAATTAATACGTCATTGCTCTAGTAATTTAAACATCTCCGTTCTTCTTTTCTTCTACTACACTATGCTGATTAAATGAGTTGGCAGAGTGTTTTATTTTGTTACTGCTTGCACCATCTGAATCACTCTTTGAATTTTACGACATGTGCGGGAAGAAAAGGCTAGATTATTGTTTTCTTCTTCGTCACGATATTGATAAAATTTGACTATCGATGATAAATTTCTGGGTTAAAACTCCGGTCCGCTAGGTACGAGTAACCTTTTCCCACTGTGCCTCGTTCAGTGTATTTGACATCGTAGCAGGGTTCATCCATTTCACCTGGAAACGTTATGGTCTTCAACTGTACGTTTCCAGCGATCATTTCTCCCACGTACGTGCAAGCTCTGGAATGAACTACCTGCTGCTGTGTTTCCCGAGCGCTATGACATGTCCTTCTCTAAACGAGGTTTAAGAAGAGTATTTTCTTCACGGTAGGCCTGGCTGTGCCCCTGGTATTGCAAAGGTCCATGTGCGGCAGGATCACTTACCATCAGGTATGCTACTTGCTCGTTTGCCATCATTGGCAATAAAAAAAATTCTTACGCAGTCCAAAACCAAAGTGGCAAACTCACCTTTAAAGTAAGTACGATCTAGCTGTAGCCCTTATATTGTGAAGGTCCATGTGCGATAGTGACTCCTTACTATTAAGTGGGCTTCTTACTCATTTGACAGCAGCTTTGCTTATTGTCGTACGTGAGAAGTTATACTTATTTGGCGTAATAAGACAAAAATCTCTCTAAAAGTTTTATCCTTCGCATTAAAGGTATAGGATTAAGATATTTAATACCTTGAAAGTTTTTTATAACGCATTATCTAGTTGACATTTGTGACGGTGTATGTACGCATAGTAATAAATATTGACTAAGTGACTTCAGGGTGTCGGTGTTTCGTGACGGTTTGCGCGCATCGTAAAAATTCGCTATCATAATTTTTCCCTAACGCGCCAATAAAAGAATAACTTCAAAAATAATAACAAATATTTGTATCTTTAAGCATATCTTAATGGAATATGATTGTGCAAATACTATCTACAGTAATTCTAATATAAACACAATATTATTCTTCCCTATGCAGTCCTCTAATCAAAACATTTAGAGATTCACAAACCGACAATTACGCAAACACATAATTCCTGTTTTACATGTCCAGATGTAGCAATATTGCCTTAATATATTCAATATCCGGGAGGATGATAATTTACCGTCTCGGGTAGAATCCATTATGGATGTTTACTTGACCTGCGCTTAGTGCTTACTAAGACAACAGGGGGTGACCGCTCCTCACTTATTCGCTCCTAGTATAGCGACTGTTGGTTGTATAGAGCCTCTTGAAATGTTCCTTTGGGATTTAGAAGAAAATGGGATAATTAACAACCATAGCTCTTAAATTTGCAAATATTATCTATACATATTATAAAATTAAGCCTCAGTAAGCTATCTTGTCATAGTACTATATTATACATTCGGAATATAAGTTAATTTTTATTATTTTAATAAGAGGTACGGATTAATAATTGAGTCACGGATAGACGATTTTGGTGCGCATATATAAAAGACAAGTTTTGTAAAAAAGACCTGAACAGTAGTTCTGTAGCGTTATGAATGTGGCGTCACCGCATTGATACATATCTCTAATAAACATTACTATTCTATAATATACATTTAAGAAATACATATAAAAATAAATGTAAAAATCCAAACACAAAGATAGCAAAAATTTATTTGAAAAATAAATTTTGAGCGATAAACCAATACCTACCGATGCAACCAGTAACAAAATAAAATACGGTAAGTAAACAATAAGAAGAAAAACAGAAAGGTGAATATCGGGCGCGCGACTTTGAATTTGAAATTCAAATCTTGCACGTCGACTTCACGTTATGCGAGAGTCACACAAACAGCATCAGAAAAATAAAAATCAAAGATTCTTTGTTACGAAATTATAGAATTTGTGCAAAATAGTTACGAAAATGTTATTATGGCAACTATTTCTATACATAATTATAATAAAACTGTACACACTATTCTGTATATTGGAAAAAAATGCTAAAAACCGAATCAGGATGGAGGATGTTAGAAGTGAAATAAAACACATCCAAATGTTAATACGGCAACTATATTTAAAATATTTAAGAATAATTAGTAGCAATGTACAAATATTTATCATTATCATTTCAGCCCATATACATCCCACTGTTGGGCTCCAGTTGCCTCCAATAGGAGGGAAATTGACCTTACTATACCATGCTGGTCAGACAGGTTGATGTAGGGTTTTATTTCGACTTTGCCTTCTCTTGCATAGTTGTTGTATGCGTATTGTAATTGTTAATAATCGTATTGTTAAGCGTCTTTTACAACATCCACAGGCACCATAGGGAGTAGTGAATAGCATTCTTACTCCGTCACCACTTGGGATATTTATAACCTCTGTAAAATTAGTTTGAATTAACTATATTGTCCATCCTTGTCCAGTAATAGTAAATATTATAGTAATTAAATCAAAGTATCTATACTGTTAATAATACTGCCAGTGCAATTGTTGACGTCATCATAAATATTAATAGTAATTAGATGAAATTCGCGTACGTAATAATAAGATTTTTTACACATTTTTTTACCTATTTGGATCAAAATGTTTTTTAATCGGCAGAGTTAGGTTAGTTAACGTTGTTATTAATTAAAACACATTTTTTATAAAAGGGTATACTATTTTCTTATTATTGTCAAAAGTACAATAAATTTCCATTATTTATAAATTTACATTCCCATTTGTAACAGTAATACCTACGAATCAAATGTTGTTGATAAAATTTCAAATAAAAAAATGCTATTCAGTTAAAAACTATTATAAAATATATGACCGTTAGTACTTTACAATGCTTTTCAATGAATACTTGTAATACGATAACGCAAAAATATGTTTATGGCCTTACAAGAAATATTTCGAGAGGAAAATCCTGGATAATCTATAAATATTGCCCCCGACACTTCGCCCGTACCAAATTCTAAAGTGACAATATTCCTTATTGTATCCGCGATGTGAAAAATGTATGCACACCCCACGCGTATCCGTACTCGTAATATACGACGCGCGTAGGGAGTTATTAAAATTATAAACAAATAAAATTATTCAGTGTTTCACCCTACCAACTTATTCGTGGCTTGAATTCTTCATGCGTATATGTTTGGTGCGTATAGAATATTTTGTTTTATAATCATCATCACCCTGCTCCTATCCCAGTTATTTGATGTCGACTCAATATGTATTCTTTTTTCATAGTATATATATCGACCGTCAATCCTCTTTGGGATGGAGGTGGCCGAGATCGATAAAAACTCTTAATCGTGTTTCACGACCCCCACGAGCAATGCGATGGTATATACTTTGTGGTGGTCTTTAAAAAAATATGTAGTCTTTAAAAAAAGACCACAACCACACCACACTTGCACTTATTGTATAGATTTGACCCACAATAATAATAGTTAAAGATAAACAATAATTTAAAATCCTATTGTTAAGACAATGTAAGTCGTCTTTAAATATTAGTACTAATTTAGCATCATGTCCCTTGAATTTTCTTGCCGGATCTTTCATAGTGTGGTAGCGTTCCATCCAGTGGTAGTATACTAGATTTGTTAGGTTTTATATTAATAAATTGTTATAATAATTGCTACAAATTTAATGTTTAATAATTACTAATCATAATATAATTTTTTCACATAGAATCATTTTCTTCTTATATTGGCAATAAATTTGTACCAAAATATGGGTCAAAATTTTATAACTAATTTCTGTAGCGGGTAGATAATTATAAATCTCTGTAATAACGATAAGTTGTTGGACGTGAGACATCTTAGTCCGCCCGTGACCATGAAAGCTGCAGTGTTCGAAACGTCGGGCAATCAAAAATCAAACACAAAAGCTATAAAATCCGAAGTTTTATTTACAATAAATGCGTACTAAAGAATAAATGATTTTTCGCGAATGATTTTACAAATACACTCTTAATCAGGCACTCACTCATTGCTCACTCTCTGTAATCATTTACGGTTCGCATAAGACCTGAGCGTGGAGCATACTCACTGTATTCAACATCAGAGATTGCTACTTAAACCACTACACTCAAAAATAAAATCCAAATTATACGTTTTTGAAATATAACTGAATAACTAGTAGTCCATGGTCATCTATCATTCTTTAAAGAAACCTGACAAAGTTATCGTCATAAATCTTTTTTAAAATTATCTTGACAGGGTAGCAAAAAAAAAATACAATTTCCTTTCGTCGCATCGCATGTCGAAGTTTTTCATCTATCGGCATATCGGTAACCCCGTTCCCTTTATTTTATATTAAAGCGATAAACATGTCGATTGGTAGAGTCACGCGTGGCCGCTCTCCCTCTCGTCTACCTACATCGCTTCTATATCGCTAGAATATGCAAGTCATGAGAAAACGCTTATCACGGGCTTAGATATCGCCTACGATAGACGGGGATGAATTATGGTGTAACATATTGCCGTGTGATCTGTGACTATCAGTTTTCGTGCGGTTCACGTGGATTTAAAATTACTCTTGCGATTTTGAACTAATGGATCTCTAATATAGACGTTTTTACGTCTTATAGTCATACATACATTTCTTTTATGTTTACTACTCTTATTCTTTAAAATACAATTCATTATGCATTAATGTGTGGGAAAATAGCCTACAATTGCATGCTGGCCAGACATATTATCATTGGATTTTGATTCAAGTATTTCTTCCCTTGGGTTGGTGGTATATTCTTAAATTCTTTAATACATATATTTCATGACCCACCCTGTGGAACATCGGCTACGACTGGGCGTTGAGGGGGAGCCTCCCGCCCGGGCTAGGCGTGATTTGTTACGCCGACGACACGCTCGTCACAGCCCGCGGTGGGACGCTAGAAGAGGCGGTAAGCCTGGCGACCTCTGGTACCGAGGAGGTCGTCAGGCGGATCGAGGCGCTGGGGTTGAGGGTCACCCTGGACAAGACGGAGGCCCTCTTGTTCCATGGGCGCCATATGAGCCCTCCCATCGGCGTCTCGATCACCGTCCACTCGGTTGACATCAGCATCCGGGCCCATATGAGGTACTTGAGCCTGATGCTCGACGGGCGATGGTGGTTCCGGGAGCATTTCCGCAGGCTCGCTCCACGGCTCGTCGGCGCGGCGTCCGCCCTATCGTGGCTTATGCTGAACGTGGGCGGACCGAGCGCTACGTACCGACGGCTGTACGCGGGGCTCATCCGGTCGATGGCCCTGTACGGCGCACTGGTGTGGGCGGGGTCCTTGACCGTCCGACTTAGGCCCCTTCTGTGGCGACCACAGAGGGTCATGGCGGTCAGGGCCATCCGCGGATACCGCACGGTGGCGACGGAGGCAGCGTGCCTGTTGACCGGGACTCCCCCGTGGGACCTGGAGGCGGAAATGCTCGCCGGATTGTATCGGCGGGTGACGGGGGTGCAAGCGGAGGGCGGTGTGATCTCGTTAAGGGAGCTCACCGCCTGGCGCGTCGACGCCCGCCGAGACGTCATTGCCCGTTGAGCAGTCCGGCTGGAGAGGCCTCGGTTCGGGGTGCGAACCGTGGAGGCCTTCCGGCCGGTGCTGATGCAGTGGTTGGAAAGGCGTCACGGGGTGCTCTCCTTCCGACTGGTGCAGGTTTTGACGGAGCATGGGTGCTTCGCCAAATACCTGCACAAGGTCGTTAGAAGGGAGAGTACACCGTCCTGCCACCACTGCGATTGCGACGAGAACACGGCGCTCCATACGCTCGAGGCCTGCACGGCTTGGGCAGTGCAGCGCTGTGAACTCGTCGCAATCATCGGTACGGACCTGACGCTGCCGGCTATCGCTAGGGCGATGGTCGACAGCGTCGGGAATTGGAACGCGGTTGCAGCCTTCTGCAGGACAGTGATCTCGCGGAAGGAGGCGGCGGATCGCCTGCGCGAGGAGCGCAGCCTCGATGAGGAGATCCGCCGCCGGCGACTAGGGCAGCGTAGGCGCAACTATCTGCGCCTCATGCCGCCCTAGCCGAGGCCACGGGTGACGTGACCGGGGATTAGTCCGTCACCCGCTGAGAGGCCGACCGCGTGAGGAAAGACCGACGTCCTCCCCGAGGGGGGGACGTCGGTCGATGGGAAGGTACCCCAATTAGGCGTATTTCGTCGGGCCGACCACTGACGATAAGTTAACGCTGCTCCAGTGGTCGGCCCAACGACGAAGGCGACGTGGTTTTTGGGTGGGTCGCGGGAGTTGCGTGCTTACGCCCCTCTGTCGCCCCGGACGGAGTGATGCGGAGGCGCGCCGACCGCGACCCACCCACAAAAAAAAATACATATATTTCATGATCTCAGCCTATATACGTCCTATTGCTGAACTCAGGCCTCCATCACTATGGTAGGGAAACTGCCGTTCTATACTAGTTAGACGTATTGGCATAGTTTTTTGTCGAATTTTCCTTCTCTTGTATATGTTATCATTATATCCCTCATACGTCTTTAATCAAACCAACAGGCAAGAAAGATGGTAGTGTAATATTGTATTGTATTTGTAATACGTCGCCACACAGAAGAATATTTTTGACGTTACATCATCTTAATCGATGAATGTCGGCTGCACGCACGTATAAACATGACTCATTGTCACGTTTCGCGGTGATAGAGGCAAAATCCGCCTCAGCGTTCGGCTTATGACGGAGCTATCTCTAATTTAATATTTGAAATAACGAGTGCAAATAAATATTAACTTATTAAAAACAAATGTAATTTTTAATTAACTCTTTCTTTGTATTATGCAAAAAAAAGATAAGTTAGTAATAATAATTTTCTCTGATAACAATGACTTGTTGGACGTGAGACATCTTAGTACGCCCGTGACCATGAACGCTGCAAAGTGTTCGAAACGTTGAGTAATCAAAAATCAAATACAAACGGGATAAAATCCGTAAAGTAGTTTTATTTACAACGTTAATAATTCAATTCATAAAAGTATGCAATTCATAAATGTTTTTGTGACGTTATGACGTAAAACTATCGCCTGTAAACCGAATTTACAGACAACCTATTTTTTTTATACATTTACTGAGTATATATTCACTACTATCAATTATGTGTCGATTGACCACTCATCCCTTGGGTCAGTCCGTACCGTTGCATCTAGACATGCCAACAAAGCGTTAAAAATGAACTCTGCCGATAACTGTCAGCGCTGATGAATCGTTCAAGTACATAGCTGAAAAGAAAAGTAATCGGTTAGTGTGTTGGTTTGATTTGATTTAAATATATACCAAACACATATATACGTTGAATCTAGAAAAACATTTTATTAATTAGTCGCCATTGTCATTTTCCTATGGTGATGACCTTTTTTCCCGCTCACACGGTTATTTGCACGACACCTATGCCAAAAATACAGTTTATTTTTTTTGTCTGTCTATCTTCTATTTGTTTGAGGTAATCTTCAAAACGGTTGGACCAATTTTGATAATATTTTACTACCAGGTAGCGGTCTATATAAAGAGTTACTTAGACTATATTTTATCCCGGTATTCCCACGGAAATGGCAACTATGCAGATAAGGCGACTGAATCCGAAGCGAAGCGAGGGTGGACTGCTAGTAACTAATATAATAATTATATTCGTTTTATGAAAAAAATGTCATAGATAACTGGTTAGAGTCAAATTCGTGAAACTCGTGTTCTTTTTATTTTTCGAATGTCATTAATGATAACTGTTACTATTGGTGTTACTTATACTATGATCACTAAAGGTCTGAGTGAATACTTTCTTAAGTAATTCTAAAGAAAATACGTCATCCTCGTCTTAGTTCACGCACTTCCCACTGTTGGACTCGAGCTTCCTACCCAACAAGAGCGAAATTGACCTACTATACAACGCTGGTCAAACAACATGTTGCTATAGGGCTTTATTTCGAGTTTTCCTTCTTTTGCACAAATGTTATATCCGTAGTCGTCTTTTACGACATTCACGAGCCAGATGGGGAGTGGCGAATTAAATCCTCACTCCTTCACCACACGCAGAATTATTTTAATTTAAAAGCTATATATCAAGGATAACGCATGTAAACAATGAATCAAATATTAAAATGAAACAATATACCTTTCTAAGCGAAAGGGTTTTACGGCTCCGTTATTACTAATAACATAACACAGAATCGCTGGTATTTTCTTCAATAGCTGTAGGCCCATAAAGCCTCCGTGTACTATGTAGAACAAGCGATTGTGTGAACAAGCGGTCGCTTGGGACGCCAAACTTCTAAATTCCCCGTCGGCTTGTCGCGAACAGAGTTTTACGGCCAAATTAATATGGCAAATTAATGCGTTCTGCTACCGTATAATTTTCGCGTATGGGAGGGTGTTTCTTGCGATGTTCAACAAATACACATATACTGGGACATAGGGGTACAGTCTCACAGGGTGAGATTCGGATCATTTTTCCATATGGAAATGTTGTAACGAACGAACCATAGAAGACAACAGTGATATGCTAATTAAAGGAAAACATGCGAAACGTTTTCAATGTTTATTTTCGGTTGGCGACGAGATGGAGGAAACGTCCTGCATTTTTAATTGCTTTAGAGAAAAAAATTCAACAAGTTTAAAACAATGGTTGTAACACTAAAATGGTTTATAGCTGCTTATTTATGAAGTACCATAGTTGAATACTTGTAAAATGTGTTAGTATAAGGCGTAACGACGCGAGCGTAGTACGACCTCTTACTAGATGAGGTAGAGAACCGTTGGATGCAGGTGGCATAGGACCGTTCCGAATGGCATTCTCGTGGGGCGGCCTATGTCCGACAGTGGACGTCTATGGGCTGATGCATGAATGAAAATGAATTTATTAACCGACTACGGAGAGTTATAATTTAGACAGGCTATGTATGTATGTTCATCTGTTCCCTCATAGCTCCTCAACTACTTATTAGAACCGGACAAATGAGTCGTTAGAAGCGTCTTGATCGTCCTCTAATTATAGGCTCTATAATGTGTCACTGAATCTAATATGACGCCCTCTATGGGTCTTACAGTACTATGGTAAAAACTACATTTGTGACAAATATGTCGTATTTCAAATCATTGGAAAGGGCGTTACTTATACATTTCAAAAATATATATCTTATTAACATTTGCTGGTGACTTCATCCGATAATTCATTTTTTGTTGTAGTTGCGTTCTAGTTTTTACTTTTATCTTGTTTTTAGTGCTATAGAACAATAGTTTATATTCTTACATCTCAGTAATTCCGGGCAGTGATGAGATTTCACAGGGGTAGTGAATTAATTCTTCAGTCATCAAACACTGAAGAAAATAAATTATAAAGATTTACTCATAACTTCTGCAAAATTCATGGAGTGATTCTCATTTTAATGGCAATTTGAACAGTTTCACGTAATCATAATAAGTAGGACGTAACCCCTTTAAATTAAATAAGTAAAACAGTAACTAAGCTCAATTTAATTAAAAGAAAATTTTACAGGTTGCGTTGCTTTGAGTGTGTTACAAGGAGGATGATGCAAGTTTATGAATGCGATTCGTCACGGCAATTGAGTGAGTTCGTGAGAGGGTCTCATCTAATGAGAACACATTGCAATAAGGAAGGCAAAATATGCAATAAAAAGACTGCCTCCAAGAAACTCTAGTACAATTTTGAGTTTCTTAAACATGAAGACAGGGGAATTAAATAGTGAGAATTGTTAATACTATCATACGTCGATATCACAATTATCTCTGGTATACTTAAAAATAAGATAAGGCTAACCTAGCTTTCTAACTTCAGGAATGAAGAGATTTCTCGCACATGATAGGTTTAAAAATAAAAATTTCGAATAATATTTCTGTATATATTACACAAAAAGCTAGAACAGTTATTTGTGTCGAGCCGACCACTGATGTCAAGTAACCCTGCTCCGGTGGTCGGCCCAACGACGAAGGCGACGTGGTTTTCGGGTGGGTTACGGGAGTTGCGTGCTTAAGCCCCTCTGTCGCCCCGGACGGAGGGGCTTAAGCCGCAGGCCACTCACAAAAAAAAAATATAAAAAAAACATATACATACAAATCTATCACGACATGGCCTTCTATAACCACTGTAGCAATGTACGGCATGTAAACAAATATAGTTTACATGTTAGTAACATGTAAACTATTTTTGTGGTAAACTATTTTCGTGAAATTTTTTGATTCTGTTATCTATCTTCTTCTTCTATACATACTTCTATAGTTAATAAGTAAAAACCTCGAGTACATTTAATAAACTTATAAGAAAATAGTATAGATGATACGATAGTAATAGAAAACCAAAAGATTTCTCTAAAACTACTAAGGCATTTTAGTGCGGTTATCAGAAATGATTAAAGCTCAGCTTGGAGCAAGATTTAGGCCTTATTTTATTAAAATCTCATTTCAGTGAATGAACTGATCGTCATTTAAAAATAATTTTATTAAATGCCTAATTAAAACCAAATATCATGCGGTAAACGTTGCAGCCATTACTTATACCTAGTCTCCAACCTTTTCTTATTTATATTTCAGTTAACTGTGACTATCGTGCTTGTAAGAAATAAAAGGTTTTTATTTTTATTTACTTATGTCAATATATATTAAGAAAAAGTAGATTTAGACTAATTCTGTCTTGTGTACATATTTATTTATATCTCTCGATTTAATATAAGTCTTTATATAGAATATTTATCAACTACTGCTTTAAGATTCTCTCTAATCCAAAAGGAATTCAAGTAAGACCGTTGATTAATATAATGTATTGTAGCCAAATCGATGTAACCATAGGCTTGTTTGTGAATAAATAGTGAATGCCTATACACTATTATGAATACATGGACGTCGACAATATTGAGAGCAAACAATTAGAGGCAAGTTAGGGAGAAGAAGGGGGCGCCGATTAAGTTATACACATGCGGGTTAGAGGGTAACCTGACTCAGGAAGATTAAGATTCATCGAAAGGCCCTTACATAGAAGCAAACATTGTATTACGAACCGGTGTCTTAGTAATGTTTGCCAAAGGTAGCGGATGTTAATTTCGTATTCACCCTTACCCACGTGCCCGATATTAATATTTTGTTAAAGTCAACCAAGGAAAAGATTCATTTCGTAAGTGGAATGAAGGTGACATACGGATTACGTTTTCTTATAGGGAACCATTGAACTAATTTGCGGTTACAAACAAGGGGAGGTGTTGCTCGGTCGTTAATGTTCCCGGAACGCCTTTGGGCTGTCCACGCCGCTTGACCGCCGCCTCGGGATTATTCGTACTATTAAAGTGCTAAGAGGGACATTAGTGTACCCTCTTGGGTCCTGTCATCTAAATAATTTAACGTCTTAATTGAGTTCTGTTTTTGCGGGGAGAATACTAACTACATATCTGTTTTGTGATAGATTTAAAGATAGAAGTTAAAGATCACATTTTTGATATTATAAATAGCTATAGTCCGTGAAGTGACGGGGTACGAATACAATTCACCAGCCCGTGTGTGTCGTAAAAGATGAGTAGGGGATATATTATGCATATAATATCTATGCCTAAAACCCTATGCTAACACGTTTGGTCAGCCCGGTACAGTAGGTCAATTTCCCTCTTGTTTAATGATATCTGATGATTACGCGAGCACTACACATTGTAAATAAAAGCGGACTGCCGTCCGCCCGTGACCATGAATGCTGCAAAGTGTTCGAAACGTCGGGCAATCATAAATCAAATACAAACGCGATATAATCCGTAAAAGTAGTTTTATTCCCTCTTGTTGTGAAGGAAGCCCGAGCCCAACAGTGGGACTTAAATGGGCTGAAATAATGATTGAAATGAAATAGCTTTAACTAATTAATTAAGTAATCATCAGTGTCCATTATCTATTAGCATTAGTATCGACCATTTACCACCTATGTAAATAGCCACACCTCTCTATTATATTTTAAGGATTTAGTAAATAACACTGAAATTAATGAATCAATCCATACATCTGTCAGTCTATATAAGTTCTATGATAAACTCCGATAAATATGTGCAGCAGATATAGCGTTATATATAATGCCACGTACGGCAAGCAGTTTAGTGATCGCCATTGACGCTGTATTTTCCCAGGAGAATGCTGACGCTTATGCTTTTGGTAGTTCTGGCTTTTACTACTCCCACGGGAAGTATCACATTATAGTTTAATCTTTCACCACATTTGATTGATGTATATGCTAGTATGCTGATGACGTAATAATATATAACTAATGATCTTCATTAAGAATGCACTTATGATATTAACTGCATATCTTAGTTTTTTACGCGAAATAATTACGAAGGCAAATGAAATAAAAGAACAAAGAATTATGATTTCATTAACTATATGCTTTAATAGATCCACAGTAACACAAACACTCCAATATCTTCTCAAATTTTGTGGGATTTGAACTATTTCTAAACGTTTTATGTTTTTTATTATTATTAATAATGTAGCAGATTCATTATAAATAAAATTATTTTTATGGATTTTATCGCGTTTGTATTTGATTTTTGACTGCCCGACGTTTCAAACACATATTAGCATTCATTGTCACAAAGTTTTGAAGCGTTCATGGTACCTACCATTATCCCACAATTAGGCATTTGATTTTTTTTTTTGTAATAAATGGAACGATCATATTTAAGTTTTATATCAAAACTATTTTTTTTATTTATGTTTCGCAATAATTCAAAAGTTATATCAAAATAAAAATATTTTTTTGAATCCAGTGATGAAAACACGCCGACAGCTCCCGAACAAATCCAAACGCGTGTGACGTCATAATGTTAGTTTTCACTCATTGCAATTTATATAGAGATAATAAGTACAATGTTTTGATCTATTTAATTCTGCCATCATTGTTAAATAACTATAATAAATATAAGTAACAAAAAATCGTTTTTTAGCAGTAAATTACCAATATTATTGTCAACTCATGGGTAATAGCTGTATACACTGTCATCATCATCATCATTTCAGCCTATCGCCGTCCACTGCTGGACATAGGCCTCCCTCATGTTGCGCCACAATGAGCGGTCCTGTGCCGCCTGCATCCAGCAACGCCCAGCTACTTTCACTAGGTCATAGGTCCACCTAGTGGCGGGGCGTCCTACACTGCGTCGTCCGATACGTGGTCGCCACTCGAGAACCTTTCTTCCCCAGCGGTTGTCGGTTCGTCGAGCGATGTGGCCTGCCCATTGCCATTTCAACGTGCTAATTCTTCGTGCTATGTCGGCTACACCCGTTCTTCTGCGGATTTCCGTATTCCGAATTCTATCTCGCAGAGAAATCCCGAGCATAGCCTGCACCATAGCACGCTGAGCGACTTTCAGCCTTGATATGAGGCCTACATTTAGGGACCACGTTTCCGTGCCGTAAGTCATCACTCGTAACACACACTGTTTTCAGACACTGAGGTATGTTGGACGAGAAGATCCTCTTAAGTTTCCCGAACGCTGCCCAACCGAGTTGGATTCGCCGGCTGATCTCTTTCTCGAAATTGGATCTACCTAACTGGACTGTTTGTCCTAGGTAAACATAGTGATCGACAACTTCAAGAATCGCATTGCCAACTAGGACCGGTATAGGAATGACATGGGCATTTGACATGACTTTCGTCTTGTCCATGTTCATTCGTAAACCCACTAGTTGGGATACCCTGCTGAGATCATTGAGTATTGTGCCAAGGTCCTCCATGGATTCTGCCATAAGGACTATATCGTCCGCAAATCGAAGGTGAGTGATGTGTTCGCCGTTAATGTTGATGCCGAGTCCAGTCCAGTCTAAGAGCTTGAAGACATCTTCCAGTGCAGTGGTGAACAGTTTCGGAGAGATGACATCTCCCTGTCTCACGCCTTTCTGCAACTGGATCGGTTTCGTACTCTTATCCCGGATACGGACTGACATTGTGGCATTCCTATACAAACACTTCAGCACTTCGATATAGCGATGGTCGATTTGGCACCGCTGAAGGGACTGCAGCACCGCCCAAGTTTCGACTGAATCAAAGGCTTTCTCATAGTCCACAAACGCTAAGCACAGGGGCCGATTATACTCCTCGGTCTTTTGTATAATCTGCCGAAGCGTGAGGATATGGTCTATGGTGCTATAGCCTTTTCGGAAGCCGGCTTGTTCGGGCGGCTGGAAGTCATCGAGCTTGCGCGAGAGTCGATTGGTAATGACCCTCGAAAACAACTTATAAACAACGTATACACTGTACTATTATAAAATAGCTTTAACATTATGACGTCACAACTCAGTCTTAGCGCGTTCATTGTCACGTGATTTTATTCAAATTTTTATAATTTTTAAATGTTTATAATTAATTGAAAATCTTTTTTAAAGTTTTCTGCTCTAAATATCAATATTATTATTAATAAAGTTTTAAAATAGGTACATATAAAATTTTTTTCAAAAGCCCAATTATGTTTACTTGATTTTTTAAAAGCAATACAATAACTAATATACTTCCCTTACGCATAAGCAAATCCTCAAAAACGTAATAACTCAAGGGCAGGCGGTGACCGATAAGCAAGTTAATCCTAAAGATAAATAGCGCACGGTCATTGTGTCCAGTGAGGGATGCGTTTCTTTTGTCTGAGCTGCCCATAGGCCACCCTATTCGAGACAATGTAAGGAAACGTCAGCGATCGACACTGCGAATATTTGAAATGTAGACTTTGATAAAAATAGACAGTACAAGAAAATTATTTTCGACAGTTGTACCTGGCATGGTTTAATACTTTGAATAAGTTGTTTAATAATATTTTTTGTTCACCTCCGTCCACTTGGTATCTCTTGTCCTTAGCTTCATTATCATCGCAGCTCACATAAGTCCCACTGTTGGGCTCGGGCCTCTTCCACAATGGGAGGGAATTTGATCTACTATACCATGCTGGTCAGACATATACGTATAGGGTTTCATTTCGAGTTTTCCTTCTCTTGCACAGATGCTATGTGCATATTATATCCCTTAGTCGTCTTTTACGACATCCACAGGCAGGGCAGAGAATGGTGAATTGTATTCTTACTCCGTCACCACACGGAAAATATTATAATTATATATAGTGAAATTTAAAATATTTCGATTTAGTTGTATAAAACATATATGCAACATAACAACTTAGCTCGGACATGCCCAATGTTGGGCTCAGGCCTCCTCCAATGTGGGAAGGTTATTTGAATTTCAGTTGCTAGTATTTTATAATGGGTTGACGGCTGTACGCGGGGGTCATCCGGTCGATGGCCCTGTACGGCGCACCGGTGTGGGCGGGGTCCCTGAACGCTCGACTTAAGACTCTTCTGTGGCGACCACAGAGGGCCATGGCGATCAGGGCCATCCGCGGATACCTGTTGGCCGGAACTCTCCCGTGGGACCTGGAGGCGGTAATGCTGGCCGATTTGCATCAGTAGGTGTCGGGGGTGCGAGCGGAGGGCGGTGTGGTCTCATTGAGGGAGCCCCCCGCCTGGCGAGGACACGGCGCAGCATACGGTTGAGGTTTGTACCGCCGGGGCAGAGCAGCGTCGTGAACTCGTCGCAATTATCGGTGCTCGATAGTGTCAGGAACTGGGACGAGGTCGCAGCCTTCTGCGAGGCAGTAGTCTCGCGGAAGGAGGCGGCGGGTCGCGCGCGCGAGGGACCGCAGCCTCGAGGACGTCGGTCGATGGGAGGGTACCCCACTAGGGGGTATTCCGTCGGACCGACCACTGACGACAAGTAGTCGGTGTGCGTGCTTACACCCCTCTGTCGCCCCGGACGGAGTGGTGCGAGCAGTGCGCCGACCGCAACCCACCCCCAAAAAAAAAGTATTTTATAATGGTCTTCTCTAATAGTTTAACATTCTTTAGGAAGATCTGCCGAACAAACCTCTGAATTCTGAATGTCCAACACATTAAGTACAGACCACAAGGCGAGAGGGTCGATTTGCCAATCAGGGGTGGCTTTATTTTAAATCACCACCTATTGTGTATTGAAAACTATTGGCAAACTCAAATTTATTAGAGATTGCATTTACTTATAGTCTGTACGAATAACAATTTAATATTTAAACCAAAATCTAGTTAAAAATTAAAGATAAAAAGACTAAGAAAATTTGGTAAATATGATAATGATTTCTAATGGTTACTCGAGTATTACACATTGTAAATAAAACTACGAATCTTATTTACGGGCGGACGTTTCCGCCCGTGACCATGAACGCTGCAAGGTGTTTGAAACGTTGGGCAACCAAAGATCAAATACAAACACGATAAAAGCCGTTAAGTAGTTTTATTTACAATATGTATGATAACATTTAGACTTTTGTATTCATCAGTGAAATAAGTGTATATTTGGTCGTTGTTATTTCGAAAATGTATCAGTTTTTTCTGGGAATAAATGTAAAAGGAATCAATATATAAATACAATCTGTGTGGAGACTGTACTTATGACATATATTTAACCTTTAAAAACAAATAGAATTAAATTCATGAATACGAAAATCTTATTAAAAATTGTACATAATTTCAATTCTTACATCTTGAAGCTTAATACAAAAGAACTTAATACAAGTACATATTTAAATTTTTTTTAGAACACGATACAACACTCTGCACTAAGGAAATTGTCCAGAAGACAGTCCAACAGCAGAAAAATTCCACCCAGACTCAGAATAACAATTTAAACGATTGCGCCAAGTATTGTCCTGCGTAGGAATCGAATCCATGTCACTGGCGCGGTAAAACAGTAGGTACCTTAACTACTACGCCATCTGTACAGTCGATAATAGATAAACCCGAGAATCGCATTTCATGATCGCAATAGCTTATTTGTACTACTAAACCATAAAGGTAGACAAATTAGATTAGTGACTTCCATAAAAACATTTTTAGAATACACATACGAATGATTATCTGTAGTGGCAAAGTTATACCTAATACCATGAAAATTCCCTGTTTTATATCTTGGGCAGTTTCCAGTCATATCGCTAAATCTACAAGGTAAACAGCTAGAGAAATGTCTGAGATTTGCAAACACCGCACTGGCTATCGGATAAATTGACCGGTAATAATAAAATGTAAGGGGTAAGAATGTAGATGGCTATTTAGATAATTGTTAGCTGCGTCCGCAGTAGCCAGTAGGCAGTGTATTGGAAAACTGAGAAGATAGTGGGCGATTTTATTGCCACCCCGAGGTGGTCATTTATGGGAAAACTATCAACGGATAGAAACAGAATTGATGACAACGCATTTCGTTGTTCTCTTTGCGATGTGATAGAATGATTCATTGTGATGGCGTCCATTTAGTACTATTTTAAAAGAAGTATAGGATGTTCCAACTTTCGTAAGATAAATTCTACTTTCTACTAATATTATAAATGTAAACGTTTGTGAAGATGTTTGAATACTTGGATATTTGTTATTCGATCACATGTAAACTATTAAACAGGTAGAATGAAAATTGGCACATATATAGACACTTTCCTAGATTGACACAGGATACTTTTTGTCCTGGTTATATTTCCTGGGGATAATAATTTAAATTTATTTTCTTATAACTCAGTTCAGTACTATGTTTGACTGAGTAAAAAGTCGTAGAACGGGTTTCGATAACATTTCATCTTGAGAAAGTTACTGTTTTCATCGGCGAAGCCTCAACCAGAAGCTATTGGAAACATTAAAATGTATTTCAATTATTAAATTTCATTTGGCATAATGTTAAAATATTATACACGGACTTTCATGGTTAAATTCATGTCTCAACAGCATAACACGATTTAATAAAAATAAAATAAAGAAATGTTATTATTATTTTCTAATATATTAAGAAGTCCTTTTACCATTTCTAAACATAGTATTAATATATATTTTGTATGCTCTATTATTTCATTTACTTCACTAGTTGTACAAAAGACATAACAATCACTATAAAATAATGTTTTACTATAGAACTAATATTTTTCACAGGTTCATTTTGTCCTTGACTTCGCATACCGTTATCTTTAAGTTAAGGCCTTTCTTCAAAAATCCGAAAGAAAGGCCTATACCAATCCGTCTGATTAGCACGGTATTGTAGATCCTCCTATTGTGAAGGAAATTTAAGCCCGATAGTGGGTAGACATGAGGTTAAGATGAGCTTCTTCAGATTACTATAGCTATCTATGTATTTTTAATATATCTCTATGTTCGACTGTATTTGTTCCGATATGAAACATAACTTTACTGTAAAACATGATCAACAGGACACGCAAAGATTGAAGAGAAATACAATAAAATGCACTGTCGATTTGTTTACACATGTATTCACCCCTAAGTTGAAGTTCAAGCCGTTCAATATAAAACGTTTATGCATGATGGGGTGGAGGCGCGCGTTAAGCCGAATATTATGAGTCGATGGCCGAACCAGGTGCTGCTAAAGATTCAACTTGCAAATCCGAGGCTGTTACACTCGCAGACATGTCAGTCACGTCTTGAAAACGACAGAAACTTGGGCAACTATGTATGGGAAGTTATTTTGCTTTGAACGCCGTTAAATATAAATGTTTGCTTATATTTAAAAAAGAAAGTGAATTTATGCTTAAAATTTCCAACTCATCATAAACGTGTAACTAGTTCCATGGCGTATTAAAGCGTGACGTAAAGTCTTATTAAAATATAACGAAGTCTTATTAGAGTTTAAAACCATCGATCTAAAAAACTGGCGTAAATTTATTTATATTCTACTCTCGTAAAATCTATTAAAAAAAAGACACACATATAACTAAAGAAAATAACTTCTTACTTAAAATAATTTAATTTTAACGAGGAACAAAAAGGCTATTGGCTCAGCTCATGCTACTTTCTTTAAAAAAAACAGCGCTGGTATTCTGCCAACACCTGTTATATACATGTTAAAAATAATGATCAAAATTTAACTAGTATGTGAATGTGCATATCTAACAACTAGTTTCTGCTCGCGACTCCGTCCGCGTGGTATAGATACTTTGAGCTAAGACTGTATTTATATAACTGTGTTTATATAACTTTAACCTAAGACTGTGTTTACGTAGAAGGGGAAAATATTTTTTAATAATACGATTCTGTCACATTATGATTTTGCGAAAATTTAGGCGTTCACGCAGCGAAAGCTCTCAAAAGGAAAAATAAAACGATTTTGAAACATTCTTCATGGGTGCTCCGCTTCTGTTGATCTTAGCGTAATGATATATAGCCTATAGCCTTCTTCGATAAATGGACTATCTAACACTGAAATAATTTTTCAAATCGGATCTGTTGTTCAAACAAACAAACTCTTGAGCTTTATACATTATTAGTATTAGTATAGATTATAGAAATAAAATTAAGGTATAACTGAATATCGAAGGCAGAACATAAAGTATTTAAGCTCTAAGCATTTAAATGCATTAACAACCTTTTCGATTTCATATTAAAATCTTCTGAAACTAACTATTGACGTGAGTTATTACTACAGATACTTCATCATATCATCATCATGTTGGCTCATATACGTCCCACTGTTGGGCTCGAGTCTTCTCCATAATAGGAGCGAAATTGACCTACTATGTCACGCTGGTCAGACGTGTTGGTATAGGGTTTTATTTCAAGTTTACCTTCTCTTGCATAGATGTTATATGCATATTGTATCTCTTAGTGGTCTTTTACGACACCCACGAGCAAGAAGGGGGTGGTGACTTGCATTCTTACTCCGTCAACATATGGACATAGATGTTTAATACAGTCATATCCATAATATTTGCCACGTTAATCAAATTTCCCTTTCAGAACAAACTTTGCAAATGATCTCGGCTATGTAGATAAGCCGAACAATGACGTTTTACCTTTTATCAAACACTGTGTTTGTTGATCTGATTACGGGACGGTTCTACGGGATGGTCAGTTGACCGTCATAATTCGGGACCAGGACGAACTCAGTAGCGCATGAAATATTTGCCGGTGGGCCGAACAGCCGGTAGAAAGCGCAAACAGGGAAAATCGCACGCCATTACACTTCTCACCTGACAGGGCGACGAGTGCCGCGTTTCTGGAAAATGACCAAACAAAAACAAACAGTTTATTTAGATGAGTGGAAGGTGTGCATTCTGGAGTTTAAATTCAAATATAAACTTATAAATTGTTTTCATATCTAAATTAATTTCTAAGAAAATTTTATTTATTTTCAAATAAAATATCTGATAAGATATTTTATTTGAAAATGAATAAAATTTTCTTAAAATATCTATTTCCAAAAATATCTTTTAAGATATTTTATTAAAATTTTACTTATTGCTTAAAAGATATTTCAAGTAAGTACTACACTTACTTGAAATATCTATCGTAGTAAGTACGTAATAGTACTAAATAGCTTGCAATTGCTTAAAAGACATTTTATTGGAAATTCAACTAAATCGTTGAAATAATTTAAGTAGGTATTTATTTACAGTACTTTCCATTATGAAATTGAATTGTTTGTATAATCATCGTTGATGGATAAATGTAAAATGTGTCACCATCCCTTACTTTCTACAGTTCTTGTAAAAACCGTAAGTTTCTAGTAAACTCATAACGACAACTATAATCGTCCACCCGCATGCTTCATAGTTATTATATTCGAGAGGTATCTAACAGTGAACGTAGCCTAATAGATGGATGAATGATTATGAGGATAAAGTGTTCTTTATTTAACTTTGTTTTATTAATATCAGGTACTGCCGTTAAAGCCTTTATGTTTTAATGATTTTTCATGTTCACGCGAGTATTACACATCCTTACTAATATTATAAATGCGAAAGTAAGTTTGTTTGTTACGCTTTCACGCTTAAACCACCGAACCAATTTCAAAATTCTTTCACTAATGGAAAGCTATAATATCAGGGAGTAACATAGGCTATATTTTAGCCCGGTATTCGCACGGGAACGGGAACTACGCGGGTAAAGCGACTGAAACCGAAGCGAAGCGAGGGTGGGTTGCTAGTTATAAATAAATATTTTTTTTACCGATTTTATCGTGTTTATACCTATTTGATTTTTGATTGCCTGACGTTTCAAACACTTTGCAGCGTTCATGGCCAGCATTCATAAATTGCGGTCAGCTCTCCTGCATAAGGGTAGGACAATTGATCGACTATACCTACCATGCTATTCAAACGTTTTATTTAGAATTTTGGGCCCAGTCTTTCAATGTTATTTAATACTTATTTTTTTTCTTGCTGATGATAATCCCACCACTGCAACTCCTGTAAGCCAGGATCCACAATGGTCTCCGTATAAGACACCGACGTTTGACCCTCAGGCAGTCCCGGGAAACGCTTTTAAATGTCTTAGAACCAGCAACAAATGTAATTAGAAAAGAAAAAACAGGAGAGGTTGGATAGATTCCACTTCCCTCCTATGCAAAGCGGGAGAGATAAAGCAAAGTAGGCTAATAAGCTAGAAAATAAAGGGATGTACAGCTACGTGAGCGCAACAGTAGAGCAACACGGTTTTAACATAGCTTTAACCTATATGTGAGCTTTACCATTTGTTGGTACTTGCTGATGATAGCAAACGAGCAAGTATCACTTGCCATCAGTTGTGCAACTGATGGCAAGTGAATATACACCCAAATATACCTAGATTTTTTGTGATGATTTAAAATCGCCACGCTATGTAACAAACTTTAAATATCGATCCTATTTCTTCTATCGCATCTGCGGCATATCTGTTGCCAAATTGGTGCAGTACGCTGCCACCTTGATTGCGTACTCAGAGACGCTTATGAGCTCCTCCGGTGTACATATATTATTTGTGAATAAGCAACAATATCGATTTTGAACTAGCGACACACAGACAGACAGACACATAGCTGTAGACGTCAAACTTACAAAACCCGTCTTTTGGCGTCGGGAAAAAAAAGACAAAGCAATCATGAGGACTACCGACAGAATTGGAACCTTAAACTATGAACAAACAGTTGTTATTTTTGGATATTATTTGAATGATATCCAAAAATAACATAAATAAATAATTTTAATTGTTTGATCTTGCATTAAAATTTCTAAATTAAAACTTTTTCCATTTATCTGGTTATGACATCCATCGGCACTAATATAGTTACGTTGAGTTAGCCGCATATTGATAGTGTTAGCATTAAGACAAATGGTAACAACTATGACTAATATGAAGAGACAAAAAGATAAGAAAACTCGTTTCTGGCACCAATGGCTCATATTGCCAATACAAGAGAAGACGAAGACGTCACGTAAGCATGTTGATGTCAACTTACATGGAATTACCAAACCGAAGTTGACTATAGAAATTTTTACTTCAAAAAAAGTAAAAAACATACCGTAATGCTATTGCATTATAGACTGCGGGAATTAGAATAGTGATACTTATAGGAAAAATATATCCTTTTTTTTTTTTTTTTTGTTTTTTTTTTGTGGGTGGGCTGCGGTCGGCGCGCCTCCGCACCACTCCGTCCAGGGCGACAGAGGGGCTTAAGCACGCAACTCCCGCAACCCACCCGAAAACCACCTCGCCTTCGTCATTGGGCCGACCACCGGAGCAGGTTTACTTGTCGTCAGTGGTCGGCCCGACGGAACACCCCCTACGTGGGGTACCCCCCCATCGACCGACGTCCCCCCCTCAGGGAGGACGTCGGTCTTTCCTCACGCGGTCGGCCTCTCGGCGGGTGACGGACTAATCCCCGGTCACGTCACCCGCGGCCTCGGCTAGGGCGGCATGAGGCGCAGGTAGTTGCGCCTGCGCCGCCCCAGTCGCCGGCGGCGGATCTCCTCATCGAAAAAAAAAAAAAAAAAAAATATATCCTTATCATCCACAGTAACAAAACTGATAACACAAACGTGAAAACTAATAGCAAAATATATGCATCCGTGTGGTGAGGGAATATGAATGTAATTCACCATCCCCCTTTCTTGCCAGTGGGTATCGCAAAAGACTACTAAGGGATTAACTGACCAGCGTGGTTAGTGTAGGTCAATTTCAGCCCCATTGTGAAGGAGGCTCAAGCCCATAAGTCGGACATATATGAGCTGAAATGGTGAACCATGAACGTATGATAGTAAGATGTAAATATTTCATCGATAAATATAATTTATTAATTACACGTTATATAAAGCCCACTTACGGTTAATAATAACAAGCTTAACAAAGACATAAACCATTGTAGCGGGCCCTTATTCCACCGTGATGCATGGGGCCGTTGAAATAATATTATCGTTACCAAGTACTCACACTCGAAGGAAAATCAACATAAAGTGAATAAAAGAAAATTATGAATCGCACGAAAATAAATTACCCCATGTTGGCGGCAAAATAACATCACATTTGAATGCCTTTTATGCTTTATGGGCCCGTAACTATATGAAATAAGTCCCAGTGCCATTTTATGGGACACGGGAGCACGTACGCGGCATAATTTTTTGAAATATTTGTTGCGAATACATATTAATACATTTAGAAAATGTTTTTTAACTTATAGCTAAATAAAATTATACCCTTTTTCTATATTTTCTGTCATGAACAAAAGTTAGCCTTTTTTCTGTATATTAGCTCGTCTCGATTTACCTTTACGGTGTGCTGTCGTTTGCTGAGTGTTGAAAATGTTTTCCATGTGGTGAAGGCGTAAGAATACAATGCCGCACTCCTTTATAAGTTAAGATTTATAATATAACAATTATACATGAAAATTATATGAACTTTTAAATCCAGTTTTTTATTACAGAATAAAACACTCTTTTCGACTTGAAACATATTAAATATATTAATCAAAACGTTAACCAATACAGTCCTATTAATAAGTGCATTTCTTCCTTTTTTACCAAGCTCGAGAAAGCTGAAAATTTCTCGTCGTCGCTTATAAAAAACTCTTTTAGACATTAGCCAAACAAGTATTCTAACAATAAATAAATTAAGTACCTGCTATCGTTATAAAGAAAATATAGAAAAGAAAGAGATTGCCGCTTGATACTTGTGTTATTTAACACCACAACTTCTTAGATTGATGGCATGCACTTTAAGCCATCGTGTCTAACGATTTAGATCATATTTTGATAAGGTTTTCTTTAAGTTTTCAATCTATTTTCAAGAGTGGTAGGACCACACTGTCGACAGTTATCTGTCTACAGCCGCGGGCCGGTCCGTCGGGGTAGTACCACACTCTCGCAGAAAATCGACGTCTGAGTAGTAGCAATTAGTTACTGCGCTTCGTTCGGTGAGCAAGAGAGCCGGAAGCCCAACTTTCTGAGGGTGTTTTGGTTGGTTTTGGTTTTGGTTGTGCCCTTGGTATCACCGAGCCTCAATGCACTCATTCACACTCCCTTCACTTTCTTCGCGGTAGGCAGCGGCCTTGTAAAGGTCCATGAGCGGCAGCAACACTTACCATCAGGTGTACTGTTTGCTCGTTTGCCACCGTTTGGTTTTGGTTTGGTAATCTTTTAGAACTTGTGTTCCTATTTTATGTTGCATACCAAAGTCCCCAACCTAACATGATTATACTGTATTGTATGAAACTGCATTTTTTTAAATATCTATGACCTACGATGCTCTCAAATTTTAAAGACTTAAGACGATTGTAATCATAAAGATGTGCGAGTTGAATTTGAGACCTTTTTCATTCCCTACAATTGAATCGATGATTTATATTACTGTATTAATAACTACTATAAAGATTTCAAATTGTTTAAAAATGGATATTTCAAACATGGAAAAGTTTGTTGTGTACACAAATTCATGGTTAACAAATGTTCCACTTAAGACGTGCGGAATAAATTTCCAATAATTACATTATCGAAACCTGTAAGCGCCACCTCGCCATCAACAATTTTTCTCCGACCTACCTCCGAAGCCCATAATTCCTAATGACATGCAATAACCGTACCCCCAATTTTCGACATAAACCCGCCATAACAATATCGACATCAGCGAAATTTTTCCTCTCGTATTTTTTATTTGAGAATAAGTAACACTTTTCGGTGTAATCAAAATTTTTGAGAACGAACCCCAGTGCGGTCGGGAGTGTTTATCGGCTACTCAATTTGATTTTTACCACCGACACAGCACTGATTCCATTTCTTTGAGGAATGCTAAAACGCACGCAAGGAATGCCAATGAGGCTTTGCCATATCTGATTTATAGTAAGTACGAATTCAAATAGAGAGGTATAAATTTATAGACAGACCCTAAAATTAAATTTATATTACTGGCAATATTAAAGAGTGTCATAAAGATTTAATTTTAAAGATAGAGAATATTTTTTTAGAGTCACATCTTTATTCAAATCGAATCAAATCATTTATTCTGCATAGGCTCCTTGAGGGCACTTACATAGTGTCAAATTTATACATCGTTTGAATATAATACAATACCTACCACCGGATCGGAACGCGGCCACAAGCTGAGAAGATCCGGCAAGAAACTCAGCGGGCTGTCATTTTTTTATCATCTTTTGAATACAATTACGTATACAACATATAGTCTTAGCGCCAGTGTGATGCCCTTCGAGATAGGATATAACTATTTTGTTTTTAATTTAGTTCAAATAAAAAAGGAAAGGAAGACATAGTTGGACCAGATCCCACGAATATTCCCTCGAAAAAACCAAGTTGAAGGCCACGGGGTTAAGGTTTTTTTATTTGAAAACATAAATAGATAGGTTCCTTCAGATTAGTATCGAACTCTTGTAGAAAACAAAGACGTCTGAATAGTAGCAACTTAGTACTACGCTTTGGTAAACGAGAGTGGTAAAAACCTAAACTGCATCTTCAGACGAATAACCAGCTGGCTGTACCACTGATATTGCAGAGGTCAATGAATGCCAATTACCAATTATTGAAGCTGCTTGCTCGTATGCCACTATATGCTATAAAAATTAAGTAGAGTTCTAAGGCTTGATGCGTTATTAGTCCAACTTAAAATAGAGCTACTCTATTGCTGTTCAGACGGCAACTACACACACGTATTGTAACTTCAATTTGTGTATAAGCTATACATAGAAATACAACAGCGCCGTCTGAAGACACCAGATAAAAGCGAAGTTTTACAGACTAAAACGCAGAAATTAAGCCTGAAAGTAATTCTATGCACAAAAATAATAAAAACAAAAGTGTGGCTATACATATCATGTAACACTGTTGTGTAATGGTAATGCAACTCAGGCTTGTCGCGGAAAGAGTACCCTGTCCCTGAACGTCTATATAGAAATTTCGCTTCAAAATTATTGTTTAATTATTTTATGTAAATATTTCTCGCAAAACATATCTTCTGTAGGATCCAAAAAAAAAATGCATAATATATTAAAAAGAAGGGACTTAAAATATTAAACCATTATATCCGTGTCAGCCAAACTTTATTACCAACGGTCAATAAAATCAAATCCATTCGGAGAGATCGCAGTCCCTAGAGAATATTACAAAAAGTATATTCCGTATCTGACAAATTTGATGCTCATATAAATAAGTGTGGTGTTTGGTGACCATTGATGTGGAAACGTCGTATATTTAAATTCAGTGCGGTCCAGTCGATGCGATGTTTCAATTGTACCGTATATACCTTCCTAATCCGGTTATTGGAGAAGGGTGCGACACTTCCTTTTTTATCCGTTCCCGTATATTATGATTAAATATTTTGTTCTTATATTCATAATTTTGTGTGAATTTATTTAATCACAAACACAAATTTTATTAATTTATAAGATGAGTATATCTACTATATAGGTATGTAGAAACATGCAAAATCTAGAAGCAATAGAGTTTATAAATACTTACCTTTCTTATCTTTCATCAATGTTATGTTAATAAAAAACTAATATCAGGTTGATCGAACTTTATGGGTATAGGTAAATAATTTACATTCCTATTCCACATTACATTCTATTTCATTACAATATTTTCAATATACTGAAGTATAACCGAACAAAAAAGTATAACAACGTGTGAGCCGTTTACGCCTAACTGCATATGTCTCCTGATAAGAAAGGCAGCATCAGGCTTCTGGTCACGTGCTCAAGTGCCGCCACCCGCGTTTATGACTAATGATAGGCTCACATACAGCACCTCATACTCGTCCTCCCTCTTTATATTCAAATAGCACGGCTTCCTGACCCTGATTAATGCCGTTTTCTTTACAAACATTTGTTAACGTCTTTAAATTGAGACGTGTGTCATGTGTCAGATAATGATATGTGTTTTCAGTTTGAATTTCGTCGTTATTTCTTATTACATCCTAGCAACCGCTCTCGCTTCGCTTTGGTTTTAGTCGCCTTACCCGCGTAGTTCCCGTTCCCGTGAGAAAACCGGGATAAAATATAGCCCAAGTTACTCTTTATATAGATAGCTACTTGGTAGTAAAATATTATCAAGAACGGTTTAGCCGTTTTGAAGATTACCTCAAACAAACAGACAGACAGACAAAACTTTTAAAACTGTATTTTAGGCTTAGGTGTCGTGGAAATAACCGCATTAGCATGAAAAATGCCCAGTATTTTGACATTTCATATAGACACTTCAATTTTATTTATTTGTACAGATATGAAATCTTAATTCTACTTTAGTGCTAGTAGTAAAATAAGTTAAGGGTTTCCCTTACAGTTTTGTCCCACCTTATAAACAAAATGATTTGTCAATTAATCATTTATCCAAGACTTTTACTGACATTTACCAATTATTTTGCATTTTATGGATAAATCTATTAAAAAACTCCTTAAAATTTATTTATTTTAAATATATCTACATCATAATCTAACATACAGTGGATTTCATTAATAACGACCTAGGTTGTAACGACTTTTCGGTTATAGCGACGTCGAACTTGCGTCCCTAGAATTTAAAGCATACTTTCATAGGAAATTCATTCGGTAATAGCAACTTCGGATATAACGCCTAATTCGGGTATACTGACTTGTTTTTTATGAACTATTTGGGACAGATTCCTAGAAATTCCTTGCCGATGTTGCGACTGAGTCGGCAAAGGCACAAAGTTTCATTCATAAGCTTTAACTATTAACCTTTTTTATCCCTTGTTTATATTCGCAGATAGTCACTTTGTTTGTGTGTAGGATTATCCTTTGTATACATTCGCAGATGGTCAAATGCTTTGTTTGTGTGTAGCGTTACTGAGCATGTGCGCGAAGTTAAAATTATGAATCAGTTACGTAGTTATTTCCATTGAGTGAACAGTGTTTCTTGTTTATGAAAATGGCTCCTAGACGTTACATTTACTGTTAAAGAAAAATTTATTTCGGATATAGAGACTGCCGAATATAGCGACAACATTAAAGTGGTCCCTCCGCCGTCGTTATAACCGAAATACACTGTATCTACATCTAATTTAAAATGGAGGAAATCATTTCCTCCATTTTAAAATAGTAATAGATTGCTACTATGTATCGCCTGGTTCAATCAATTATTTCCCTAGGTAAATAGAACTAGATCTTTAAAATAAATTCACAAATGTAACCATTTAAAGTGTTTCGACTAGGAATGAATTCTCAGCTAAGTTGATATTTTTATATCTACTACATCATCATCATCTTGCTCTTATCCCAATTACTTGGGGTCGACGCAATATGTCATCTGTTTTGACATATTGCAAAAAGTTTCGGCAATGACTTTTATGACCGGCCGCCTGCCTGACGTCAACCCTCCTTGGGAATGTAAGCGTTGACCCAAATGGTACCAGATTGAGTTGGTCCGGGTCAATCTAGGGCTCTTAGTCGTCTTTTACGACACCCACGAGCAAAGCAAGGGTTGGTAGTATTCGAAGCCGCTACCACACAGCACTTTTATATCTACTACGAAGTTAATTAATATTAAAATGGATTTTGTTAAATATTAATATTTACTGTTGCTACTAATAGAAACAAATATTTTAGGAACATACGTTATAATATCAAAGCACGTATGAATAATGTATCAAGTTTGATTGAATTAAGTAAATCACTCCGCTTTTAAACAAATATTTGGCGCGTTCTCATTTGTAAGACGTCTGGGTACTGGCGTTACTGGTTGGTTCGCCTTAGACAAATTAATAACAAGATAAAGAAACTCGACGGGTCTTAATTCATTAATTAACCTAATTGTATTTGCCGTTGCGCCCATTATTATTGTTTGTACACTTTTGTTACAGTCTAGAATATAGCAGAGGTGCGAATTCTTTTCTAAAACTATATACACATGGAACATAGATACAGAAAGTATATAAATCTTAATATATATAAATTACGTGTCACGTTGTTTGTCCGCGATGGACTCCTAAACTACTTAACTGATTTTAATCAAATTTGCACACCGTGTGCAGTTTGATCCAACTTGAGAGATAGGTTAGCTTACATCTTAATTTATAGTCGCAATATTATTTTATTGCAAATTATTTGTATTACCTATATATACCTATTATTTGACATTCACAATTATCTGTTAACTCCAAACGATTTTAACAGATGGCGATATCTGTTGAGTGGAGTGTCATATACGATTTTAACTTGCTTTTTTACATAGATGCCATTTGTATAAAAATATGATGACCTCCATGACAGATGTTCTCCTACAGTTCCACTTAAATAATTTAATAAAATGTAACATTAGCCATAGCAACGCGTGACCGAGTCTGCTAATAAAGTATATAAATGCATATTTATGTTTTTGATTTTTTTATTCTTAGCCTGCCTATTTATTATATTGGGGCGTAATGTGAAGCATGCAACCCCTCAACAATGCAATGAAGATTAGACTAGTATATCACATTAGTGAAACAAATACGAATCAATTTGTAGTTCGATTTTCTTCACATTTTTTTTTGGGTGTTTTTAGTACGAAAAGTGAAGTACTTTTCCATGTCTCTGATGATATCCGCGCAAAAATAACCTTTTAAAAATGTGTTAATAAAGAAATGTAATGACACATTTTTAAATATGCAAATTAGTCCAACATCATTATCATCATCGCAGCCCACACTCGTCCCACTGTTGGGCTCGGGCCTCCTCCATAATGGGAGAAAATTTGACCTGATATACCATGCTGGTCAGACATGTTGGTATAGAGTTACATTTCGAGTTTTCCTTCTCTTGCACAGATGCTATGTGCATATTATATACCATAGTCGTCTTATATGACATCCACGGACAAGACAGGGAGTGGTGAATTGTATTCTTACTCCGTCACCACACGGAAAAGTTCAACACCCCTGATTAATATTAGTTTTACATTGTACTAGCTGACCCAACAGACGTTGTTCAGTTCAAATTTAAAAAAATAGTAAAAGGAATTCTCCTTGAAATTGATCGCTGCACCACCTAACGGTTCCAATTATTAATATAAACCATTCTCATAACCATCGAAATAGCCACAAAAAAACAAAATTTGTCCACCCGTTTAGAAGGAGTTCAATTACAAACACACGAACAGAAGATTTATGTAAATAAAGATTTTTCATCAGGAACGGTTTTATAGCTTAATAATTTCACTTTTAATTTTATGACAACTCGTGACAAAAAAAATAATGCTTGTATTTTTTTTCATGATTCGTTTATACCTACTGATTAAATTTATACTATAGCATATCATGTGGCCGTTTCGAGACTCGTCTGATTGCCATAGAAAGGGGTCGAATCAAAAAGTTTTCACAAGAAAAAATTGCTCAATTTTAAGAAAGGGAATAACTGCCGGATACCATGCGGCGCTTGGGAGTTTTGAAAGATTTTTCACTTTCAACGTTAATTGCTACCAAAAGTAGAATAAATCTTTGCCTTTCTTTAGGCTTGTTTTCAACCCAAGTTTTAAGCTAATCAATTAATTAAATTGTTTATGTTCTACGAACAAAAACACTAACTTTCTAAAAGATTATGTGACTTTTTAAGGTAAATATACCTTATAAAAATCACAGGAAATGATTATAGTTCCAGTTATTTTTCTATTGGTACAGGTAATTGAAAATATAGCTATAAAATATGAAAGCAAAGAGATTGCTTTTCTGTTTATAATGTAGTATTGCCGAAGTTTCAAAATAAAATAGATACAAAATATCACTCCCCGTACGCGGTGCCGTTCAACGTGCTGTAGTAACATTTTATCATAGGTGTAATAGGAATATCAAGCGATAGTAAAAAGTTTGTCTCCATTCTGAACTGTTATTTGCAAAGTTTTTCTTTACGTTTATTGTTTGTTTTGATACATGTCATCCATAAAAGGATTCAATTATAATATTTTATGATAAAATTACTATATTAAGGCATTTTACGACGAAACATTACCTGCATATTTATATTTGAAGAAGAAGAAGTTTGATGACTTTTTTAATTACAAGCTAAGGTCCAATTGCATCTCGTCTGGACGTCCAAGCTCACAAGCTGTCTCTATATCTTTGACTGGATTACTAATAATATGAAAACTTCTGCAGCACAGGTTACCCATTCCTATGCCAACCCCTTAAATGAGGTCCCAGTATATTGCAGGTAATTTAACCAGAAATATTTTTAAAGGAAAGTTAAACACCTTTAAAAAGACGGGTTAGTATAGAGTTTTCGAAAAGAAAATATTAACTTGGGACTGGCAGGTACTACGCCCGCTGTCCCCTAAGTAGCGCAGTTGAAAAAGATCAACATGTTGCCAACACTTCACGGACATTCAATTTAAAAAGTTTCTCATTCTTTGTTTTATCCTGAACAAACTCAATTAAATGCCCTTTCTCTTTGAAATATTTAATGTATACCCTGTTTAAAGTTATTTTGATAAATCGAGCCATAACTCAATTACAATTTAAAATAACTATTACTTACATAATAAACGGCATACTTATACACATGAACAAATTTATTAGCAAAGATTATCTACTGAGGGACATTTTAATCAACGTCGACATGTACCAAGCAATCAGAACAGAGTGGAAGTGGGTGTTCCGGAATTAGAATTGAATGTAAATGTGCGGGCTTTATCGGGGATTATAGTGTTCGTGTCTGCGAGTGGAAGATAGTTGAGGCTACCGCTGGCCCATCCACAGCTTCATATTAATATATGTTATACGCCTCCAGTATAGCTTGACCTACCACGGTCCTTTTTGTGCTTGTTTTAGTAATCTCCAGAGAGTTGTTATAACGAGTCTTCGGGAGTCAAAGTAAAATGGATGGATGTCAGTGCCGCGAGGCACCCGTATCCTGTAAAGTCCTCTTTAACAAATTTTACTTTGTATTAATCCGCCCTTTTCGCTACATGGCCAACCAACCCTAACATGTCTTGTTCTGACTGTTACCAGTTATGAGGCTATTATCCCCATATAAATCTAGGTTAGTCGGGGTAGCTTAAGTTGGTTCTGGAAATACAATTAATTTGAAGTTATGCCTTATGAATGTGTCTGGACGATATTAGAATTATTGAGAATATATGCTTTTCAGTTGAAAGTTTGGGCTTGTGATTTGAAGAACCCAGCTACAATGGTAAAAATGTGTGAAAATGTTTGGGTGTTTGGATATGAAATTGAACATCTAAATTGATGTTTGTTATTCGACACAAACACACGTAAATCGTTGAATAGATTTCAATTAAATTAACCTCAATTCAATTAAATTATGCCTCATGAATGTGTCTGGACGATATTAGAATTATTGAGAATATATGCTTTTCAGTTGAAAGTTTGGGCTTGTGATTTGAAGAACCCAGCTACAATGGTAAAAATGTGTGAAGATGTTTGGGTGTTTGGATATGAAATTGAACATCTAAATTGATGTTTGTTACTCGACACAAACACACGTAAATCGTTGAATAGATTTCAATTAAATTAACATAAGATAATATGCTCGCTTGTGATAATAATGAAATTTTACTTTTTTACTCAATCAAATACAATTCATTGGATGGATTTGAATAAAATTTCATATCGGGTAAGTTACATTTTACGCGGGCAAGAAGCTGCTATTATTTAATAATGCTTAGAATTATGTTTTTTTTTTATTTTTGTCTTATGAAAATTTTTAATGACGACTAGATGAGCCACTTAAGAGTGTTTAGTTTCGTTAGTTACAAAAGAAGTTTAATTATGTATATTCTTTGTAAGCTTTGAACTAGTTACGTAAAAATATCTTTGGTAGCCAGTACCTTTCGCTTTTTTTATTTTTTTAAATGAAATTTTTATTTGTATTGTGATACCTGCTATAAATAAGTAAACAGCTATCGCTGCTCACGAAAAATGTAAATGAAGATACCATTTCTTTTTTTGTTTTTTTTTTTGAGGTGGTCTACGATCAGCGCACACGCCCGCCCGCCTTCGTCCGGGGTGACAGAGAGGCGGCGCGCGGAACGACCCCGTAACCCACCCGATAGCACGTTGCCTTTGTCGTTGGGCCGACTACCGGTGCAGAATTCCTTGTCGTCAGTGGTCAGCCCAACGGAATACCCTGAGGGGGTACCCTCTCCCGTCAACGCCCTCTTCCCGGGACGCCGGTCGCCGTCGCGAGGTCAGCCTCTCCACGGGAAATGAAGAAATCATTGGAAGAATATGAATAAAAATTTATATAAACAATAGAGCCATTTGATTTTTTTCTCTTAGAAAATAATACTGTAACGCCCAAATAAATAATTTTCTTTCTTTCTATTTTAGAAGTTAATAAAGTACATTATTTATACATAGGCCATTTCATAACTCATTATTGATTACACAATAACTCAACAGGATGAATATTTCTGTGCCCATACTATTTTCTGAAAATCTTTATTTATATTGAAATAAAAGCTTAGCTTTCCATGTGGTGACGGAGTAAGAATACTAGCCACCACCTCCTGCCTCTCTTGCCCGTAGATGTCGTAAGAGACGACTAAGGGATATAATATACATAAAACAGCTATGCAAGTGAAGGAAAACTCGAACTAAAACCACACGTCTAACCACCGTGGTATAGTAGTTAAATTTCCCTCCTACTGTGGAGGAGGCTCAAGCCCAACAATGTGACGTATATGAGCTGAAATGATGAAAAGCTTAGCTTTACCCTTGTATTAAATAGTAAATATAACAAAAACACTTGGCACATGTATTTAATATTGCTTCTTAGGATATTTCATTATCATTAAAATGCTTTAATTAGAGATTAAATAGATACTACACCGGCAATACAAAGTTTTACAATTAATTATATTCGGGAATAATATAACTCAAAGTATCGTTACTGGCTGTAATATAAGGTTGAGACGTCCTTGCATAAGATTAGCGATAAACTGTTAAAAATATGTGATGGCTGATATAGGAATGGAATGGACTACCTACTGCTGTGTTTCTCGAGCGCTATGACATGTCCTTCTTCAAACGAGGTTTAAGAAGAGTATTTTCTTCACGGTAGGCAACGGCCCGGCTGTGCCCCTGGTATTGCAAAGGTCCATGTGCGGCAGAGTCACTTACCATCAGGTGTTCTGCCTGCCCGTTTGCCACCGTTGGCAATAAAAAAAGGGAAAATCGTACTGAGATAAATTAAAAAAGAAACATTCATCATCTCAAACCACATACGTCCCACTGTTGGGCTCGGGCCTCCTCCATAATGGGACGGAATTTGACCTACTATACCATACTGGTCAGACATGTTGGTATAGGGTTTAATTTCGAGTTTTCTTTCTCTTGTATAAATGTTATGTACATAACTACATCCCATAGTCGTCTTATACGACGTCCACGGGCAAGATAGAATATTCTTGATAAAATCCCGAATGTACCGAATAAACAATATATTTCAAATTGAATGTCGTCCTGTGTGACTCCATTATTTATATATGAATACTGTTAAATGTAATATAATATTGTTAAATGTGAAATACATCTTTATATTTTTTTTTTTTTTAAGTTGATTTAATACCAAATGTTTGAATGAATATATACCTGCTGTAACTTAAAAAAGAATCCAAAGCCTTATTCAACTTTTATTGCAATTATTATAAAGAATATCAGGAGTATTTTTCTGTCTTTTATGGTGCAATAGATTGCTGAAAGTAACTAGTATGAACTGAAATGAAAAACACTCTTCTGAATCTGTTTTATAACTAATAAACAAAAATAACTATTATGACCTGAAATAAAACAGGTTTTATTATCGCTCGCTTATACAATCAATCCGCTACCTAAAAGCTGTCAATCCGTCTAAACCGCGCATTAAGCTAAATGGCTCGAGTAACGGGATCGAAACAGAATCCCGAACATTCCCTACCGGGGGTAGGAAATAGTAACAGCAGTTAGTGTAGTCACACGCGATTCGACTTATGCACAATAAAGCAATGTGAAACTACCGGACCCGGGAAATGAGGCTTGTTATTTGATGATCAGTGAATAACTTAGATGTATAATCAAGTAAAGAATATTATGATTACATTACTACTCACTACATATATGTGCAATGTATGTATATTACTTAACATACATGATTCATATTTGCTTTAGTTTTTAATTATATTCTCAGAACTATTTTACACATTGCATCATCATGATCTCGGCCCATATACGTCCCACTATTGGACTCCGGCCTCCTCCACTATGGGAGAGAAATTGACCTAGTATACTACGCTGGTGAGACGTGTTTTCCTTCTCTTGCATAGATGTTATTTGCATCTTATATTCATTAGTCGTCTTTTATGACACCCACGGACAAGAGAGGGGGTGGTGAATTGTATTGTATACATATAAAATTTATATAAGAGACGAGAAAACTTGAAAATAAACCCTATACCAATCCGTCTAACGCAGCCTTGACGAAGCGACCCGCCGCCGGCGACTGGGGCAGCGTAGGCGCGACTACCTGCGCCTCATGCCGCCTTAGCCGTCCGTCACCGAGGCGGACCGCGTGAGGAAAGATCGACGTCCTCCCCTCGGGGAGGACGTCGGTCGATGGGAGGGTACCCCACTAGGGGGTATGCCGTCGGACCGACCACTGAGGACAAGTAACCCTGTTCCGATGGTCGATCCAACGACGAAGGCGACGTTGATGTTCAGGTGGTATGCGCGTGTGCGTGCTTACGCCCCTCTGTCGACCCGGACGGAGTGGTGTGAGGAGTGCGCCAACCGCAATCCACCCACAAAAAAAAAACACCAACCCTTCTGACTCGCGTGATTAAGAATCATTTGCCCTCCTATCGTGAAAGAGGTTCAAGCCCATCATGTGATGTGTATGAGTTGGGATGATTATGATGATTAATGTCTTTTAGAAATGATATTTCCATGTGGTGACGTCACCACATCGTCACGGAGTAAGAATACAATTCACCACTCGATATCTTGCCCGTGGGTGTCGTAACAGACGATTATAAGATTAAATATGCATATAAGAGAAGAGAAGGAAAACTCGAAATAAAATTCTATACCAACCCGTCTGACCAGCATGGTTTAGTAGGTCATTTTCCCTACTATTTTGAAGGAGGCATGAACTCAACAGTGGGACGCATATAAGCTGAGATGAGGAGTAATAACTCCTACAACTGTTTTGAACAAAGTAGTAACACAAAAATTTGTCTAAATATAAACAACGATTTTATACAAAATGTTTAATTCAAAAGTGTTCAGACTTTCACTAACAGTAGGCAGATACGTCACAACCGACAAATATATTCAGTCGGGATTCACATTATCGCTATTTGACTTCACATTAAATCTTAGAGTCGGCCCATAAATAACGCAAACTTTTATCCCACTGGAAATAAGCACTCAAAAATGCAAAAGGCAGAACGGTATAGAGCACGTTCACTAAATTTATTTTGTTTCGCACAATTCAAATAACCATAATTCACTGAATGCGGAACCGACCGCCTAAGCCTATCTAACGATGTAATGAAACGCCATTAAGTTTGGAGAAGTAACGGTAAGTTCATGGAAATGCGTATTTACTTTCTTACCTTATAGATAAAGATGTTACTTGATGACTTTCCAATTTATTGATCTCACCTTAAGCGATAAACGGCAAAGTTTGTCTTTACGCCTATCAAAAATAAAATTGGACGTACAATTATGTTTTTTTTTTGCGATACGCTACACTAAGGATTTTTTGAGTGATACGAGTAGTGGCTACGATTGCTACCAACACTTACATTGATTGTGAGTTACGGCAAAACCGATTAAGAGCTTTACATCGAAATGGGCTAACTGTATCTAATGCCATTTGGTCAACAATTACATTCCCAAGGAAGATTTTTTTTATATTGCAGTTGGTAGCAGATGAACAACCAGTTCACCTAATGGTAAGTGATGCTGCTCATGGACCTTTTCTAGGCCGCTTGCCTACCGCGAAGAAAGTGAAGGGAGAGTGAATGCCTTTAATAAGATTCGGAGATACTAAAAATATCACCAAAACCCACCAAAACACCCTCAGAAAATTGGGCTTCCGGCTCTCTCGCTCACCAAACGTAGCGCAGTAGTAACTTACTACTACTCGGACGTCGATTTTCTGTGATAGTGTGGTACTAACCCGGACGGTCCGGCTCGCGGCTGTAGACAGAAAATTCTCAACAGTATGGGCCTACCACAGTGTGTGGTAGCACCACAGACTTCAAAAGTGGTCGGTCATAAAACCATCGCTAATAACTTTTGCAATATGACGTCAAGTAATTGAGATAAAAGCAGGGTGATGACGATGTCTCTATATTGAGAATTGTAAAAATATAATTAACGAACACGAATTACACCCAAAGTCAAGACAATAATTATTTGTGGATCCCACAAAGTATTATCCTACGTCGGAATGGAACCCGTGACACTTGGCAAGGTAAGTTGTTATTGCAACCACTACGCCATCTATGTAATCATTCAAGCAATAAAAGTTTGTTTCATAACACAAACCCTAAGTTAGACTTTAAAATCTGTATATTCTTAATTGCAATAGGATTTTCATAATCTATAAAATCAATCAACAATGTACCCTAGTATAACTAGACGTTCAAAAACTCGTCCGCCATATTCGTTCTTTCCGAGCATAATTAGGTAGTTTGCATTCATATTGCGTGGCCCGTATGAATTCTACCTATTGTCTGACATTGGACCTTTGCAGCTATATCATTTCGCACCTATCGCCTTCTTCCTCTTTTAAAAGAAGGGAACAAATGCGTAAACGAAAAACGCGTTATGAAATTTAAAAAGGGGGATCCTTCTAGAATAATTGTTTAGACTTATAGAGAACCATTATATTGGAAGAGCAAAAACAAACTATTATATACAAGCCTTGCCAAATAACCTGAAGCCATTTTATAGAAAATAAAATAAACACAAGCAAAATATCCATTTAACCACTAACTAGCTGTTTGAAACACCCTTGTTTATTCAGTCTGCACCCATTTGTTCTGAGACAGTCCCTCAACCTTGGTGTATAAAAATATTAATCTCGCAATGTTTCCTAATAGATATTTATGCATGGACGAAAACAATTTCCTCGAAGGCTTGATGTCTGAGGGAAACCAGTTTCTAAATATTTTATTTCATAAGTGCATCGTTTCGTTAATGAGATGCTGTTTACTACCGATACAATTATCCGCCTCATGGAATATATTGAGGATGAAAATATATTGTGAGATAGCCCAACGAATTGTATGTATGTATATATATCCATAACAATGATTTCATTTTTGCTCTTTCTTGGTGGCCGCATTATTTAATAACAACTGTGGTGATTTATTTGATTTCAGTTCATACACGCCCCACTTTTGGGCTCGAGCCTCCTCTCCCATTGGCAAGGGAAAATGACTGCTGGTCAGACATATTTTATAGGGTTTTATTTCGAATTTCCTTCTTTTACACAGATGTTAGATGCATATTATCCCTTAATTGTCTTTTACAACATCCACGGGTTTTTTTTTTTATGGGTGGGCTATGGTAAGCGCACGCGCGGTCCAGTCCGTCCGGGGCGATGGAAGGACGACGCGCGGGCCCATAACCCACCCGTACCCACGTCACCTCGTTGTTGGGCCGACCATGTGACTTGTCGTCAGTGGTCGGTCCGACGGAATACCCTTTCGGGTAACCTCACCTCTCGACGTCCTGGGACGTCGGTCGCCGTCGCGCGGTCAGCCTCTCTGCAGGTGACGGACAATTCCCCGGTCCCATCACCCGCGGCCTCGGCTAGGGCGGCATTAGGCACAGATACTCGCGCCTGCGCTGCCCGAGTCGCCGGCGGCGGAACGTGTCGCCGAATAGGAGCTCTACTCGCACACGATCCGCCGCCTCCTTCCGTGAGATTACGGCCTCACAGAAGGCGGCGACCGCGTCCCAGTTCCTGACGCTGACGAGTATCTCCCTGGCGATGGTCGGCAGCGCCAGGTCGGCACGGATAATTGCGACGAGTTCACGGCGATCCCCCTCCCATGCAGCACACTCCTCGAGCGTGTGCTGCGCCATGGAAGAAAAGGTATGGTAGCTTGTATTCTTATTCCACCACCACACGGAAATATCATTATTATCATCACAGTTCACATACGTCTCACTACTGACTCGAGCCTCCTCCACAACGGGAGGGAACGGGAACTGACTTACTATACCACGCTGGTCAGACGTCGTGGTATAAGGTTTTATTTCGAGTTATGTTATATGTTACCTGCATATTTAATCCCCTAGTCGTCTTTTATGACACCCAGGGGCAAGAGAGGGGGTGGTGAATTGTATTTTTACTTCATTACCACACGAAATTTTAATCAAGCTTTTAAAAATTCTAAATACCAGTAAAAATACTAAATTTAGACGATGTTTGGCAGTCAGGTAGAGCTTGATAAAAATAAAATATTTTCACATCATAGATTATATTAGAAGGCGAGATTCGATCAGGACGCGTCAAATTTAAAAAAAGTCAAACAAGATTATTGCGAGGCCATAGCTTTTAAATATGTAAAGCTGGGCACATTAGACAGTCTGGTGGAGGTAGTCGTGTATCGTCTAGACTCAGAAAGCATGAAGCTTCATTGAGCTGCAAACATACTTCAAGTGAACGAATATTTGATTATGTAATACCGTTTGCGAAACCTTTGTATTATTAAGTTTAATATATATTATATCTTTATATCTTTAAACAAGCAACTCTTGTATATATATACCTATATATATATATATATATTTTTTTTTTCAGGATCTCGGAAACGGCTCCAATGATTTTGATGAAACTTGGCATACTAGATTTTATTTTTCATACTAGGTTTCGGGGCCAAAAAATCGATCTAGCTAGGTTTTATTTATAGAAAATGTTGTTTGGCGGTGTTTTTAGCAAAACAATACAATGACATTAAATTTTAAAAGAATATGAATTCAAATTTCGTTTTCAACATGAGTTACGGTAGCTCAGTTGGAAAGTTGTCCAGTTCTGTTTTTGTTTTGTTTTGACATTCAAACAGCGTCGGATAGAATCTCGGTGTTATTATTATTCTCTTTTTGTAATTTTGTATATATTTTTCATTATTTAATTTTTATTTTTTATTAATATATATCTAAATAAATTCGACAAAAATACAACAAAAATATTCCGAGCGAAGCTCGGTCAACCAGATATATATTTAAGCGAGTGTTCTTGTATATTTTTGAAATAAAAACTTCTTTGGCCGCGATGGGCACTTATTGGTAGGGGAAAACGTTATGAGTTCGCGTCACCGATATGCTCATGGCAGTATATCTGTAGCTATATAGCTGACGTATAGTGCTGTGTATATCTTATAAGTGAAATTAAATGGTTTTAGTGAAAAGTTCAATATTCATGCATTTTTGAAATATTGTTTTTGTTTTATTAGTTTTATCTTATAGAATCTTAAATAAAAGACAGACATCGTACGCATCAAAAACTTATCATACAAAATACCAGACAATTATAATTGAAGCTGCAAAAACTGTGTATTCATATTTTTTAAGATGCCACTTCTATCAGCAGTCCTCCAGACTGCTTTGTTTTTTTTTTTATATTATATTTATACATATTCAAGAATTTCTACAACGACTCGGTTTCGATGAAATTTTGTATGCAGAAGGTTTCGCGGACGATAAGTCGACCAAGCTAGGCTTCTTTTACACAAAAGCTTGTTTTATTAGCGTTTTTAGGCAATGAAAAAATCTATTAGAATATGAAGCTAAATGTAGCTATCGAGAATAAAATGTATCTCAGAAATCAAACAACTCTTAATTCAGATAACCCCAGTTGGTTTTCACTTTTTTCAAGCTTTTTCTATGAGACAGATATTTATCCTCTGTGAGAAAAGCTATTATTATGCAAAATAAAAACATAATTTAATATCTTATAATTCAATTAAAACCAAAATTATAATTAAAGTCAAAGGTTCGCTTTGCAAGTGACTGTTAAAGAATATTATATAATAAAAAGTCTTGTATGGTGACGAAATAAAAATACAAGGTGTCACCAGTCCTTGGGCGATTCCCCGTGGGTGCTAAATAAATATCTAAATCTAGTACATATCTAGTACATAAGGCGAAAATGAGAACAGAATTCTACTGGGAAAGAGGTATACCCATTTATAATTTCGTTTTGAACAATAGTCAGATTATTATCAAAAATTAAGTTCTTTATTATCATGCTACCCTGTATAGTATTATATTTTTAGCATCAGAAATGAAATAGATTAAAAAAGAAACAACTACAATGCAAAATACTTAAATTAATTTAATAAAGTAATCGAATATTCAATGAAAACAAAAAACAATCGTAGATCACAAAATACCAACAAAATATAGCAACACGAATAGGGATTAAAAAATACAACGACTCTGCAAGTAGCACCGAGCACCAACAACCTTACCGTTCGACCGTCAACTGGCAAATGTGTCTTTTTTATTTTATTTTTTTTGTGTGTATACAGCTGTTAGCTGCAGATGGCCTTGACAGCTTGACGCGGACTATGGGTGAGCGCTGAGGGCTCTCAACCCGGGTGTCTGTCTTTAGAAATTAGCGCGCTTTTATAGGTTGTGTTGGTTACCGCCGCTATATGCATTAAGACAATTGATGGTCTTCTAATAATATATATATAGTATTATTATATAGTATTATTATTAGTAAGCCACAATTTCGCTGGATATAACATATTAAACAAATAAAAACCTTTTTTACATTCTCGTTATTAAATCCCTGCCATTTTTATTGTATTATTCAGTACAGTTGCTAGCAATTTAAAAGTATAATAATCGACTTAAGGGTGTCGGCCCTTAGCATTTTTTATTTATTACAATTGATAAGCTGATAGATGGATAAGAAAATATTTTAAACAAATCTTAATTTAAAATTTTCTTTTCATCTCTATGCGAATATTAGATTTTCCAATAACGAATCCAGTAAAGAACAATTTTTCAGTTACGCTCCACATAAAGGAATAAAAGAGAAACAATGCTAAATTAAAACGATAGAAAAAGGAGTTGTTGCAAGAGCGCTCGGCGACATGGACAGGTTATGACAAATATGTGAACGGATGGCGTTAATGAAAATGAACCTTTTCGAAAAAAATGCAATGAATTCAAAAAGAAAGTTTTTAATATTTTTATAGAGAAATCATGTATTTTGATCTGCAAAAAATAAAAAATTAAAGAGAAAACTAAAATTAACATTAAATGAAAATCATTGCAATAGAAAACACTATTGTGTGAATATATTTATTATATGTAAACATTGGTTTTATAGAAAGTTTTGTTTTAATTTCAAAAGTAATAAAATATCATTTTTTTTGGGGGTGGGTTACCGGCTCCGTCCGGGGCGGTAGGGGGGGGGGGGTAAGCACACACACCCGTAACCCACCCGTAAAGCACATCGCCTTCGTCGTTGGGCCGACCACCGGTGCAGAGTTCCTTGACTTCAGTGGTCGACCCGATAGAATACCTCGAGGGAGTACCCTCCCCCGTTGACGTCCCCTACCGGGATGCCGATCGCCGTCGCGAGGCTAACCTCTCCGCGGGTGCCCAAACTAAATTCCCGGTCCGGTCACCCGCAGTCTCTGCTAGGGCGGCATCAGGCGCAGGTACTCGCGCCTGCGCCGCCCCAGTCGCCGGCGGAGGACCTTTTCCGCGTGGAATCATTCCTCTCGCACACGGTCCGCCGCCTCCTTCCGCAATAAAATACCTATTGCAGATCACTGTACATTCGTATAATTCACCAACCCCTTTCTGACCTGTGGGTGTCATAAAAGACGACGATTACTATTATAATATGCTTCAACATTTATGTAAGAAAAAGAAAACAAAATAAAACTACTAAATAAAACCCTGTACCAACCCACCTGACCAGTGAAGTATAATTAGTCAATCTCCCTCCCATTGTGGAGCAGGCTCAAGCCCAGCAGTGGGACGTATATAAGGTTTGATGATGATGAGATCACTATGGCATTTGCATTTGTAGAACCACTACCTCTTACCTTTCTGTGGGGGTCGTAATTATCGGCTGAAATCTCACCGGGAGAGTATCATTCTTCTGGAAAACTTATAACAACAACTGGAATCGTCAACATATTTGCCAAGCGTGGTTATGATATTTCCAGCAGTGAACAGTTAATATCCTAATTTTAGTAATGATAATTATGACAGTGCTCATCCTCATTTAATGGTGGTGATTCATTAATCGACCATTGTCATTCTCATTAAAGATCTACTACTACTGTTATAATTATGCAGCCGAACAAATTAAGAACTTCGAAATAATTATAAAATTGAAGAATAGTTCAAGCGTTAAAATAGTTGATTCTTTTCTGTATAACTTTAATGTTATTTCCTCTACATGTATAACCAATACTTCGGCGTAACAAATTCTCTAGTGAAATACGTCAATCGAAGTAAAATTCAAATTGATCTCATTTAATAATGAACATTTTCTTTCAATACAATAATTACTATTTAAATTCAGCCATTTCTTAAGCTTATAAAATAGACGACGACAAACTTTTTTTTTTATTAAATTCTGCAATGACCAAGATTACATGGACGACGTATATTTCACCGAACCCTTCCAATACATGTCTAATTTTTCAGAAATTGCAAATAGCTGAACATTTTATATGTATATGAGCAGCACAACTTAGTAGACAAATGGTTTAATTAACCTGATGGCGCTGTGACTGATCGCCTTGGATTCGCAAATTTCTACGCAATTAGAAACACTTGCAAATCTCATACCAATTAGGCAGCCGCCCAAATTGCGCCCTCGTAATTGTTTTTGAATGCGTAACTGTAGTTTGTATTTTATATGATTTATTATTATTTTAGACTAATTTATATTCATATCAGGAAATATTTTTAAACCTTATGAATGGTTATTAAATTATCATACAATAAAATACAAATTCATAGCTTCTAACTAATCTACCGTAAATTAAAATTATTTTATTTATCCTATGATATTCTATAGCTATATTTTTTCTTACAATGTTGTACAAAACGAAAGAAATCGCTGGAGACATCCCTTTGAATTATTAGCATTTCTGGAACAGAAACCGACGCATGTCAGTGCCGAAGTCTGCAGCCTTGACAGCTAATTAGGACTTTCATTGTTAAACGAATCTTGCAGCTTTTACATCGCTTAGAAGAAAATAAGCCACAATTTGTTGAAGCATAAGGCTGAATATAGCACAATAGGATAACGAAGAGTCATTAATTCCTTTTTTAAATATTTGGAATGTTGGAAAAATACAATAATTCGCTGTGAATAACGGCTATTGTATTGAGCCAGTGTCCAGGATGGATGTTTCGTCGGGGTGTTCTTTTTATTGCCGAATTTGCGTTTTATGGGTTGTCACAAAGAGAGTGCGGAGGGAATGTGACAATTTTACACCAGTGTTGCGCCTATTTTTATTTTGCACCGGGCTTATAAAATATTGTCGATTTGTTTATGGTGATCTTAGTGGATCATCTTTGGGATAAATATTAAAAAATGATTTTTATTGTTAATATTTTACAAAACTAAGTTTAAAACTGCGACAAGTTAGAGAATTATATCAAGACTTATCCAGTCCCCAGAATAAATGTAAGATTCGATGTGAGTCCGCAAAATGGATATAGATAGATTCTTATTTAATAATTTATTACCTGTTATTATCGTAGCACAGAAGCTGTGTGGTAGCGGCTTCGAATACTACCAACCCTTGCTTTGCTCGTGGGTGTCGTAAAAGACGACTAAGAGCCCTAGATTGACCCGGACCAACTCCATCTGGTACCATTTGGGTCAACGATTACATTCCCAAGGAGGGTTGACGTCAGGCAGGCGGCCGGTCATAAAAGTCATTGCCGAAACTTTTTGCAATATGTCAAAACAGATGACATATTGCGTCGACCCCAAGTATTTGGGATAAGAGCAAGATACCGTCAAAAACAAAACTTGTAAAAAAAGGCCAAGCCTCGCAACTGAGTTCTTCTACCATAAAAAATTGTGAGATCTATGTTATTCCAAGTCGGTTAACTCATTTAGTCCCTGCTTAAGGGATCTTTCTTCTTAAGTTATTCCGTAAATAGCTAACCCAACAACTTCTTATAGTGACTTTATCAATAGTAAAGATCTTTTATGTTTTAAATAAACAGAATGACTTGGCAATCGCATGAAAATACAATGTACCTCACAAGTAATATATATTACATTAAATTGTACTAAACATAGTACGATTGCCAACTCAATCTATTTATTTAAAACATAAAAGATCTTTAATATTGATATAGTCACTATAAGAAGTTGTTGGGTTAGCTATTTACGTAATAACTTAAGAAGAAAGATCCCTTAAGCAGGGACTAAATGAGTTAACCGACTTGGAATAACATAGATCTCACAATTTTTTATGGTAGAAGAACTCAGTTGCGAGGCTTGGCTTTTTTTACAAGTTTTGTTTTTGATGGTATCTCATTTCTTTTTGTAGATAGACCTACTTATTTTCCTTTCCGGTACATTCTACTTCTTGAATACCAACAACGGATTTTCTTAGAGCCCACTCTCTGAAAAATGAGACATTTCTCCTTTCCGTTTGAGTCACTTCTACCTAAACTAGGTGGAGAGATGTGAAAATAAAGAAATTTGATTGGTTTTTCGAAACATATCTCCTCTAGTCTCCTTTCCGCTTTGATGGCAATCGAGCCTAATGATGGCATTCTTTCTTTCAGATAAATTTCAGGCAATTTAGTTTGCTTAATACTTTGGGAGATTTTGGTACAATTTTATAAGACATGTCCCACTCTTGCTTTTTCATTAAGTTGATTGACCATTTTACAAGTTATCCTTGAACATAATTATATCTAGGTATCTGTCTACACCTATTATGCCAATCATCATTCAGCCTATCGCAGTCCACTGTAGAACATAGACCCCCCTCATGCTTCACCATAAAGTGCGGTACTGAGGCACCTGCATCCAACGACGCTCAAGGGTAACAGAGTTGCCATGACTAGAGCTCATTTTTCTTCGCCATATGAGGAATAATGACGTAGTGGCCACGTTTGGTAAGCGGGTTGGTTTCGCAGTGAGATATCATACATTTCTCCGGCGAGAGCTGCTGCCCACTCTCCTTCCTGTTGAATCTTTTTTTTAAATGACAACGCCTTGCACTAAGGGAATAATAATCCTTATATTGTGAGGCACTTTACAAACATATAATTCAACATCGCATCATCATCGCACCCCTTATACATCCCACTGTTGGGCTCGGGCCTCCTCCACAATGGGAGGGAATTTAACCCACTATACCATGCTGGTCAGACATGTTGATATAGGGTTTCATTTCGAGTTTTCCTTCTCTTGCACAGATGGTATGTGCACATTATATCCCATAATCGTCTTATACGATATCTACGGGCAAGATAGAGAGTGGTGAATTGTATTCTTACTTCGTAACCATACGGAAAGAACATATAATTAACCGACACAAATTACATTCAGACTCAGAACAACCATTTGTGGATCGTACAAGGTGTTGTCTTGCATGGGATTCGAACCCGCGACACTAGCACGGTACGTTGGTATCTTAACCAATAAGTCATCTGCGCAGTCTTTAGCCGGTTGTTACGATTCCCATAGAGAAGCAATGATGCCGACAAATGTATTCTTATTTTTTACAAAGTTACATTTCATTAACTGTAAATGTAACTTTGTAATCCTATATATTTATATGAGTTTACAAAATTATTTATGCAGTTAGTGTATCTCGGAAACTGGATGGAAATTATAATGCTTCATAATTTTTCCTTCATTTATACACTAAACACTAACTGTATTATAAATTTGAAGCTTCTATCTCTGCTAGAAGTGCCTCTTTAATATTGATGATCGGTCAGTCAGTCAGTGAGTGACATAATTACGAAATTTTGACTTATTTTTTTTTTTTTTTTTTTAGGGGTGGGCTATGGTAAGCGCACGCGCGGTCCAATCCGTCCGGGGCGATGAAAGGACGGCGCGCGGGCCCATAACCCACCCGTACCCACGTCACCTCGTTGTTGGGCCGACCACCGGAGCAGATGTGACTTGTCGTCAGTGGTCGGCCCGACGGAATACCCTTTCGGGTATCCTCACCTCTCGACGTACTGGGACGTCGGTCGCCGTCGCGCGGTCAGCCTCTCCGCGGGTGACGGACAATTCCCCGGTCCGATCACCCGCGGCCTCGGCTAGGGCGGCATTAGGCGCAGATACTCGCGCCTGCGCCGTCCGAGTCGCCGGCGGCGGAACGTGTCGCCGAATAGGAGCTCTACTCGCACACAATCCGCCGTCTCCTTCCGTGAGATTACGGCCTCACAGAAGGCGGCGACCGCGTCCCAGTTCCTGACGCTGACGAGCATCTCCCTGGCGATGGTCGGCAGCGCCAGGTCGGCACCGATAATTGCGACGAGTTCACGGCGATCCCCCTCCCATGCAGCACACTCCTCGAGCGTATGCTGCGCCGTGTCCTCGTCGCAACTGCAGTGGTGGCAGGACGGTGTGCTCTCCCTTCTGACAATCTTGTGCAGGTACTTCCTGAAGCAACCGTGCCCCGTCAGCACCTGCACCAGTCGGAAGGAAAGCACCCCGTGCGTCCGCTCCAACCACTCCATCAGCACCGGCCGGAGGGCCTCGACGGTCCTGACACCGTACCGAGGACTCTCCAGCCGGACTGCCCAACGGGCAATTACTTCTCAGCGGGCGTCGACCCGCCAGGCGGTGATCTCATTGATGGAGACCATGCCGCCGCGGGCGCGCGTCTCCGACACCCGCCGATAAATGTCGGCGAGCATCTCCGCCTCCAGGTCCCACGGGGGGGTTCCGGCCAGGAGGCACGCTGCCTCCGTCGCCACCGTGCGGTAACCCCGTTTGGCCCTCATCGCCATGACCCTCTGTGGTCGCCACAGGAGGGCCCTAAGACGGACGGTCAGGGACCCCGCCCACACCAGTGCACCGTACAGGGCCATCGACCGGATCACCCCCACGTACAGCTGTCGGCACGTAGCACTGGGTCCGCCCACATTCGGCATCAGCCGCGAAAGGGCGGACGCCGCGCCGGCAGGTCGGGGAACAAGTCGATGGAGATGCTCCCGGAACCAAAAATACCCGTCGAGCACCAGGCCCAAGTACTTCATGTGGGCCTGGATGCTGATGGTGACCGAATTCACGGTGATCGAAGCGCCGGCGGGAGGCCCGGCGGTACGGGGGCCATGGAACAAAAGGGCCTCCACGAAATTTTGACTAGTTGTAACTCTTAAACTACTGGTTCAAATTGAATGAAATTTGAAACACACAATGTGTATACAATGCCTGCCAGGTTACTAAAAATTCAAGTTTCTAGTTTTATTAACATCGAAGTTATAGGGGGTCGAAAATGGCCTGAATGGCTTCGAGAAAAGTATGTTACGGCAGTGTTGCGTTTTGCCCGACTTTTTTTTTCTCGACTTGGCCGGGCACTACCGTGCCCCCAGATGATGATATTATCGTAGCACAATACCTGTGCTTTTCTAAGAACAAACTTTTACGTCCATAAATAATAAAAAAGCAGCATATATGTGAAAAATTATTAGCAGCTAGTCATCATGGATTAAAATATTTGAATGCAAAAGCAAATTAAATGATCGTGAAATCCATGACTAAAAAAATATTGTCAATCAGAAATCTGCTTGTTCAATTTTAATCCTTTACATCTGCGAAATATCTCACATACCGTACATACCTGTCTGCACCCAAATAATAGATTAATCTATATTATAACCATTAATATGCTTTCCACTCGCTAATAATTAGAGAAATGTAGCTTTTCTCTATTCTAATTCCAAGATCAGTATGTAATGAAAACAATTTTGATGAACTTTTCATTGAAACATATTAATTATGTTACCAGTAAGTCCCCCTTCGTTTGACTAACCGGTGTCCAGATGCAAAAGGCTTTGAAATATGAAGCATATTTATTACTTCTTGCATTTTGCAATGGCTACATTGTGCTTTGTGTATACAGTACAAGATAAATAAATAGACCGGGTTATAGAATCTAACGGAGCATGTAATGTTTATAAGCATTAGCCTAAGAAATAAGTACTAATTACTAGAGCCTTAAGTAATGCCGATCAAAATCTTTATTTCTGTGGTACAATAGTGAAACTGTCGACATAAGTATCGTAATATCAAAATATAGTAGTATCGTAACTATAAAAATGTTTTATTAATTTCAATAGTGAAATTTAAACTTTGTTTTGAATTTAACTCCACTTTACTAAAAACTGGATTGGTCACCGTCGCGTCCATTTATAAAATACGCTAACTCGTACCGTTTTCACTTTCGATCAAACGAAATGTTACCAGAAGCGCAGTAACCGCAAGAGTCAATAAAATCACAGCGAGCACCAAACGAGGGCACGCGAGGGTGTCGGCTGTCGCCGTCCGCGGTGAGACGTGACGCAGCGTCTGACGACGGTCACTTTATTGCTGACCTTTGTCTATCTCTGCGCTCCTAATCACTTCGTCGATACTTTACATTGATTTTATTTAACTTATCGATAACAATGGACTTTTTTAGTGACAATGATTACGATCATAAACAAAATACAATCATCATACGCTATTTTTCAATCTACTAACCTTGCTTATTAGTAATGTCTGGTATATACAGGCTCGTACTACATGAATCGAAAGGCAATAGATTAGGAGTAACAAACAACAATAATCGCTAGTGAAATATACTGAGTGATTATAAAGACAAAGTTATTTATTTATTTACAATTTATATAGGTTGCTTTAAGTGTTTTGATATTAAATAGGGTTCTTTTTCGCTATGAACACACACATACATACCAAAATCTGTCTGAAACTTCAACTATTTTCATTCATTTCTTATTGTGGCACCGGACAGAATTTTTTTTCAATTAATTTAATAAAACCTGTTAAGACTTCATGATTGCTTTATTGCCATCACGAATATGCACCACATGCAAACCCTCTAAGAAAGTTGGGCTTCCAGCTCTCTTGCTCACCGAAAGAAATACAAATTGCTACTAAGACGTCGATTTTTTTGCTAGAATATGGTACTATTCTGGATGGACCAGCCCAGGCTGTAGACAGAAGACTGTCGATAGTGTAGTACCACTATAAAATTTCATGATTTGTCCAATTATGAACGTAATTCAGAAATTATGCTAAAGCAGACAAATATACAGGCTAAAATCATAATTCTCCTTTTGCCTATACTGTAATTGAGTAAAAACTCATCACAGAATTGAAATTTCAATGTTTCTATCTACCTAATATAATTCAAGAATAACTTGTACCTGATGATTGAAAATCGTTCCATAATAAGATTAAAATTTTAACTGCATATTAATACGGCTATATGCGTTATCTGCCCATTTAAACTTTTCTAACTGTAAGGCACCGACTGTTCGGCGCTCGTTACCGGCGGATTATTAAATATTGAAACAGTGTTTGCGAGATGAAAGCTGCTTCCTAGACGACCAGACCAAATCCTAACAGAGAACAAAGGTACCGTAAATCAACAAAATTAATTTTAATTCCGAATAAGCCACCTATCCTATTTATAGTACATTATAATGTATACTCATATCATCATGAAGCATAGGAAACATACAATAAGTTCTTAGCAACCCATTTGAGATTGAGTAAAGATTCATCTCGTATGTTTGTGAATTATGAGCTAAACAATTTTAGGTTATGTTTTATGTTTGTTCTATAAAATTACCGCAGTTTGCCCGCGTAGTTCCTGTTCTATTAGGAACACGGGGATAAAATATAATATAGCCTATGTTACGCGCTAATAATGTGGCTTTCCATTGGCGAATGAATGAATGAATTCTTGAATGAATTCATGAATTCTTAAAATCGTTTGGGTGGGTTGGTTAGGGCATATAAACGTTGGAAGTGCATATGTATGCTTATCAAACCATAAAAACAATTTAGAGTTTTAGTTACTGAATTATGGAAAACTGCTAATCGTCCTAGTAGAAAATGCTATCTATTGATAGAATATTGCAATAATAATAACAAAATGTTACATTAGTCATCCATTACTTTGACATTTTATCAATAGACCTTAGATTTACATGAAATATTTTGGTGCACGTATTTGTAACAAGTTGTTTAATATTCGTGGTCACGAACTGCCCATCAGACACATTAGAAACTGATCCAAATGTAAATCTTCGTGATTGTAGGATTAGGAGCGGGATACACCAAAAAGAGATACAAAACAATCCAGGTTTCAATTGAATGAACAAACATTTGAATACACTAAAACCTGCAACTGAAGATATTAAAAGTTTTTACATTGTTTAAGAGAGTTTAAGGGATGAAAAACTCGAAATAAAACCCTGTACCAACCCGTCTGACAAGCGTGGTATAGTAGGTCGATTTCCCACCCAATGTGGGGTAGGCTCGAGCCCAGCTGTATATGAACTGTGATGATGATGATGATGACATTGTTCTATATATAATTAGGTGATTAATCTTCAGACTTTATACTTAAGGCTGATTATATGAACGGCACCACTTCACAATGGAAGAGAATGTGGCCTGCAGCGCAAATAGGACAGATAGGTTGGAACAAAGTTTAATTTTGACTTTCGCATCTCTAATTATGCATTCCTTTTATGGTATCCACGGGATTAGAGAAGGAGGTGAAGTGTATTATTACTCGGCACCACACAGATAGATAAATTTAAATCTAGTCAATTTTCTTTTAAAACAATGTACTTATAGGATAGATAAAAATAAACAGACATTACATGAATATTATAATCTCTAAGTCGTCTTTTACACCACCCAAGCGAAAGAAAGTGGTGAATTGTATTCTTACTCGAAATAGTAGCAAGTATTTGGTATGAGTGTTAGTACCAGTCAGCTGGCCCGTCATAAAACTTATTCTGGGAAAAAATTGAAGATGGTAATTGTATTCTAAGCGTGGAATTTGCCACTTAAACTATATAATATTTAAAATGAAACTATTTAACTGGTATAATACAGTAAATCCGTTAGGTTTATCAGTTCCGTGACACCCAGAGGGTGGTTAATTGTGAAAAGAAATCTTTGCTCTTTGAGCCGCTTGCCGCGCGAGGGGACGCTATTGATTTCTTTTGTTTTATGCTGATTGAGACACCTTCGCAGTTTCGCTATCCGCGATCCCGCCACCCTCCAATGTATACGCCTGACAAAACACTTTATTCTAAACCGAATAAGAAAAATGCAATGATATGCGCCAGTTTTCAAGGATTATACTTTAATATTCGTTATTATATTTTTAATCTACTACTTGATTACTATATAGCTAGCGTGAGAGACTAAATACCGATAACTACAGTGTATGGCGAATTCGATTCGCACCAAATCTAAATTATAGGTAGTTCCATAAATTGTAGTTTTGCGTCGTGGCCTAAATTATGTCCGCTAATCGTATTTTTGTGAAGTTCTCCGCAACGCAAAAACATATTTCTGCATCTATAAGAATATCGATAAGTTTTCCTTTTCTCGAAGTAATGTTATCTATTTTCAGCACTTAATGAATTTTACGATGCCAGATTCATGAAATTCAGAATGAAATTCATGAATTCAGATTTATGAAAGAAATATGTTTACCATTATATTTTTAATCTGACACCATTTTGAGGGGGGGACGTCGGTCTTTCCTCACGCGGTCGGCCTCTCGGCGGGTGACGGACTAATCCCCGGTCACGTCACCCGCGGCCTCGGCTAGGGAATCTGACACCATGTGGAATTATTATATTTTTTATTTAAAATTGCTTTATCATCATCATCATTTCAGCTCATATACGTACCACTGTTGGGCTCGGGCCTCCTTCATAATTGGAGGGAAATTTACCTTACTTATAGCATTCTGGTCAGACAGTTTGGTATAGGGTCGGGCTGACCACTGACGACAAGTCACCGTGCACCGTTGGTCGGCCCAACGACGAAGGCGACGTGTCACGGGTGGCCAACCCCCAAAAAAAAAACTCGATTTTATCTTTTCTTGCATAGATATTATATGCATATTATATCCCTTAGTCGTCTTTTACGATACCCACGGGCAAAGGAGGGGGTGGTAAATTGTATTCTTAGTCCGTCACCACATGGATAAAATAGCATAGTGAAATTATACTTTTTGTTTATGATATCATTATTAATTTATCAAAATAATATATCTTAATGCACACGCTTACATTTTATAATTTATTTTGTTGCCTATTGTTACCTTTCGATCTAATTTGCTTTTCCTCAAAGATTCAAACAATGACAGGTTTCAATCAAAATAAGCTACCAAAACGATATGACATCAAAACAAACCATTATACTCAGCAATCACCTTAATTGCAACAATGTTTAAGCTTATATTCCTAAAAACTTGTGTAGGCGTGGTAAGCCAATCAATATTAGTCCCTTTTGACGATCACTTCTAGGCTCATTTATCTCACGATTGACTGCAAAAGAAAAAAATTAGATTGGAATTGCCACCTCAACGCGTGCGATAGCATCGACGATTTTTTTGGAGGACTTGCTAATGGCAGCCTGTTTTATCTCGAGCCTCCTTAATGCGTTTATGCGGGCGACACTAATAAGATTTTGACACATTCATTGATAGAGATTATTTGCAGTTGTAATCGTCTTCAATTTAATATAGGATAAAAGGAATTTTTGTATTCATAATTTTACTTTACTTCTTTACTTTATAATTATTTTAAATGGGTCTGACATTTGTTAATTTTAGTAAACCAATAAATAGTGTTTTTAATCAGCTTGTTTTACTTTAATTGAAATGTATTTTACAGTTTTCAATTAAACTATTTCACTTTATGAATACGTAGGAAATATGTGAAGTTATCACATAAAATACTTTATTGATTTTATTATTTTTATCATTTTATCCTTAAGAAACAACTTAGTGTTCTTATCTACATTTTTTTTTTTTTGGGTGGGCTATGGTAAGGGCACGCGCAGTCCAGTCCGTCCGGGGTGAAGAAAGGACGGTGCGCGGGCCCATAACCCACCCGTACCCACGTCACCTCGTTGTTGGGCCGACCACCGGAGCAGATGTGACTTGTCGTCAGTGGTCGGCCCGACGAAATACCCCTTCGGGTAATCTCACCTCTCGACGTCCTGGGACGTCGGTCGCCGTCGCGCGGTCAGCCTCTCTGCGGGTGACAGACAATTCCCCGGTTCGATCACCCGCGGCCTCGGCTAGGACGGCATTAGGCGCAGATAATCGCGCCTGCGCCGCCCGAGTCACTGGCGGCGGAACGTGTCGCCGAATAGGAGCTCTACTTGCACACGATCCGCCGCCTCCTTCCGTGAGATAACGGCCTCACAGAAGGCGGCGACCACGTCCCAGTTCCTGACGCTGACGAGCTGCTCTCTGGCGATGGTCGGCAGCGCCAGGTCGGCATCGATAATCGCGACGAGTTCACGACGCTCCCCCTCCCAAGCAGCACACTCCTCGAGCGTGTGCTGCACCGTGTCCTCGTCGCAACTACAGTGGTGGCAGGACGGTATGCTCTCCCTCCTGACAATCTTGTGCAGGTACTTCCCAAAACACCCGTGCCCCGTCAGCACCTGCACAAGCTGGAAGGAAAGCACCCCGTGCGTCCGCTCCAACCACTCCTTCAGCAATGTTCTTATCTTATAATTTTTAAACATTTTTATATAATACTAGCAACCCGCCCTCGCTTCGCTTCGGTTATAGGTTATAGTCGTTTTACCCGCGTAGTTCCCGTTCCCGTGGGAATACCGGGATAAAATATAGCCTAGTTTACGCCCTGATATTATAGCTTTCCATTGGTGAAAGAATTTTTGAAATCGGTCCAGACGTTTTGAAGATTACCCGGAACAAACAGACAGACAGATAAAAAATTTTTAATTGCTATTTTAAGCATAGGTGTCGTGCAAATAACCGTGTGAGTATGAAAAAGGCCTATTATTTTGAAATTACAAACATACACTCCAACTTTATTTATTAGTATAGAAAATATAAAAAAAAATCTTATTGGATTTCATAAACTTGCACAATCTCTTTTTTTTCTCATATTTACACTTCAGATAGCATTCATAAATTAGAACATGATAATGTCTGTCACATAAATTGATATTTCTACACATCATTTCAGCTCATAAATGTCCCACTGCTGGACGCGATCGGCCGCGATCCTACTTCACAATAGAAGTAAAACTTATCTACTATACCATGCTGATTAGACAGAATATAGGTATTTAGGCTTTATTTAGATTTTTTCTTCTCTTACATAAATGCTGTTTGCATCCTTAGCCATCTTTACGACATTCACGGGCGGGAAAGGAGTGATGAATAATGTTCTTAGTCCAGTTCCACACGAAAAACTACTTATACTTAAAGAATATAATATAACAAATTAATATGATTGCGGTTAGAGGGCATCATCTTCATCATTACAGCTCATATAAGTCCCACTGTTGGGCTCGATTCCTCTCCAGATAGGAGGGAAATTGACCTTACTATACCATGCCAGTTAGACAGGTTGGTAAAGGGTTTTATTTCGAGTTTTCCTTCTCTTATAGTTAGAGGGTATATTACATTCAAAAGGTAAACTAGCTCAACTCATCTAATTGCCTAGAATTTAGGTTCTTAGTTCATCAAACTTTTAATCTAAATTGAGTTTTTGGTGAAATCCTGTGTAATTACTCGAGTAGTCACGGATTAAGCTTACAATGAATCATCACCGGGAATTTAACACAAAAGTTGTAAAACCCAGCAAAGAAACACTAGCAGAAAGAAACATTAGTAAAAGCACTGTCCTATGAAAATCCTTACTTACATACGATACGATCTATCCCCCTTTGAATCATAACCTAACTTTGGAAAAATGCTGCATTTTTCCAACGCTAGGTTTGAAACTAACAGAACACATCATGGATATGGATAGAATTAGAGACGCGTAGGTACATGGAGTATGGAGTTAGGTATAATCTAATATTATTCGTAGTAAATAATTTAGAAATCGATAACGAATCAATTTTTCAATTTTGTCTCAAGGTGTACTCCTAGTTCAAAGAGTCCCTTAAGGAGCACTCCAGAAGGGCCGAGGGTGTGACGTCAGCGGCGACTTTAATTGCGCACCACTTCGTTAACGGACTTGATGGCATTTTTAATGAATACCCGAATTAATGTAGTGGCTTAAATCGAAGACCAAAGTGTGGACTATGGACTCCCCTACGTTACGAATTCAATGGTTTGTTTATTTAGGATGGCTCGGCTATTATCTATTCGTCTTGAGTGATGTGACCGTAAAGATAAATAGACGTTTTGTTATCAGTTTAATGAACAATAACAATTCTATATAACAGAAACTTTATATTTCGAAAATTATTAGTGTTAATATTCAAAAATAATAATCCTAATTAAAATTACTAGTGGTCGCCGTGTGGTCGAAATTCGGCCATAATTAATTTTAATTAATTTTGCTACTCCACAATTTTCTTTAATTTTATTTATGTATAATTGTAAATTGAGCAAGCTGTATTTCATTAATAACTAATATATAAGCACAAATCTCTATTAGACATTGCCATCATAATTATGATTGTTTGACATTTAGTTCGACCAGAGATTCTAACCGTAAACAAAAGTGTATAAGCGTTGCTACGCAACATACTCACACAAACGTGTGTGTGTTTGTGTGTAGCGATAGCGTTGTAGTGTGCGTAATGCCTTTTTTAATGAATTTAATGCATTTCTAATCCATTATTATATGAAATTTCAGTTTTATGCACTTCTCCTCATTTATACTTTAACTGTGCCAAATTTCATACTTATACGTCCACGTAATTTTCTTAAAAAGGGGTACAAAGTTTTCGCTTCACGTATTTATATATAGATAATGTAAGTTTATTTGTTGCAATTTCACGCCTTAACTTACCTACTCGACCAATTGTTCTGAAATTTCTCGTACCTTGTCAGGGATACAGAAAAGTGTAGCGGACTTTTCAACTAGGATAAGGTACTGCTACTGAGAGATAAAAATATTGGTTCACAAAGTGTGTTTTTAATTTTTTTTCGTATAAACTTACAAACGCTTCAGCTTGCTGCTCTTTGCTTGAACTTAGCTTATATTTCGAATCTTGAAAGTTAATTAAATAACCCAAAATATATACAACTAGCAACCCGGCCTCGCGTGGCTTTGGTTTCAGTCGTCTTAGCCGCGTAGTTCCTGTTCCCGTAGGAATACCGGTATAAAATATATCTTATGTTACTCCCTGATGTTATAGCTTTCTATTAGTTAAAGAATTTTTGAAATTGGTTTTGTGGCTTAAGCATGAAAGCGTAACTAACAAAACTTAATTTCGCAATTATAATATTAGCAAGGATTACGCTGACTTGAGGCAATATCATAAATCATTATAACCAAAAGCAATTTGATATGATTTTACTACAATATACGCATACATACATTTTCCGTGTTGACGAGTAAGAATACAATTACACCACCCCCTATCTTACCCGTGGGTGATAGTACGAGACGACTAAAGAATATAAAACGCATATAACATGCGAGAGAAGAAAAGCTCGAAATAAAACCCTATACCAACACGTCTGACCAGCGTGGTATAGTAGGTCAATTACCCTTCCATTATGGAGGGGGCCCGAACCCAACAGTGGGACGTATATGGGCTGAGCTGATGATGATGATACGCATACATGAATATTTAAACAGTTAAGAATAAATAGTACAAATAATGCAAATGCGAGAGAGAAAAGTTTCCTTATCGAGATAATACATAGATACGAAAACCAATCAACTCCCCAAATTAATAAAAATTCGAGTCGCCTCTTGTTTCGCCGACGGGTCCTAAATAAATATGCTAAAATAAGAGTTTTCTCAATGACGGCTCAATGCCAACACTTGAGTTCGCAATGAGGATTTCGAAATAAAAAGTGAGATTCCCGAAGATTGACAGGTGCGTCTTAATAAGTCCGGTGGCAGGTGCACGGATACAAAATGAAAAAATGTGATTGCTAACTTTATGAATACTTGCAGCGAAATGAGAGAAAGCCTCCATTTTTCTAATACCTGATTAGATTAGTATATTTATTTATACATATAATTCTTCTATACGTATGTGTGAATGAGCTCCTCCTAAATGACTGGACTGATTTTGATGAAGTGTTTTGTGTGTTCTGATTAATTCAAGATTAGTTTAGATTGAAAATTGGACTCGGTCGCTGCGATCGATTCAAAGGATTTTATTTTATTTTTATTTGTTTTAGATTGGGTTAGCTAGTATTTTAATATGAATAAGACCTTTGACGCAAGCACCTTGTGGTGACGGTTTAAAAATAGAATATGTACCTATACTTTCCCGTGGGTGCTATTAAATCCGGCTGAAAGATCCCTATAAGAATGGGAATCACCTACATCATCATTATATCAGCCCATAGATGTCCTACTGCTGGACTCGAGCCTTCTCCTCAATTGAACAGAAATTCGCATACGCGGGTCAACTCTTGTAGGGTTTTATTTTAACTTTTCCTTCTCTTATATAGATCTGCATATTATATCTCTTAATCGAATTTTGCGACACCTACGGGCGAGTAATGGCATGGCAAACTATACTCCTACTCCGTCACCACAGAGAAAAATGGGCATCAATACTTTCCTATTATCTCCTTCCTGATTGAGGAAGCTTATATCCAACAGTAGACATCAAAATGCTTATGGATTTAGTTATTTTTTTAAGTAAGTAATATAATGTGTCGCCATCCCTATAATTTTTTTCGAGACGTTCCAAAGATGAAAGTAGATAACATCACATAAGTTATGAATATGAATTTAGCGTTTGGTAACGGAGTTTGGAATACAGTTTTAGAGGTGATCTTAAGATATTTAAGTACATAAGACTACTACAGGAGAAAGAAAACTGTAAAATGAAGCCTTATTCCAGCCCGTCTACCCATCGTGGTATAGTATGCTATATTCTTCTACACTGTGAAGAACGCCCGTACCCAATAGTGAGATATATGAAATAAAAACCAAGAATTAATAAGGTATTTGAAGGAAAATGAAATGACGATTTCTCTGCTACACATAGGTATACAATTATACACCTATTAGACCAACTGTTATTCGTTATAAAGATTTTTTATTTTTCTTGGATATCCGTAAAGAAATATAAAAGTCTATCTTTCATAAATTGAATTATAAAAGAAGCATTTCAACATTACTATATACACAAATAACACATTAGGAATTTCCTAAACTTAAAACAAAACCAATACTGGCTAAAATTAAAACAGTATTATTCCATTCTCATATAATGATCTCAGTTTACATTAGTCCCATACATACAGATAAAACTGACTAATCTCATCATACGGGCAGTGTAGACAATGAGAGAGAGGTACCTCGGACCCCGAGTCTGCGGATCTATCCCCGCCACTTATTCCGCTGGCCTAAGCAAATTTTCACCCAACTCTGTTGGTTTTTCGTCGGATTCCTATTTCTTCACTTCTGATTATATTATTTCATACTTTGTATAAACAATGGCTGTACCCCAACCCTTCCACACTATTGCCGTTTCCGCGTCAAGTTTTTAATGTAGAGATGGACTTGGCATTTTAATTTTATTTACATTAACTAATTCATTTGTTGAAGTCTAGTTTTCCGTGTGGTGACGGAGTAAGAAAACAACTCACCACTCTTTCTCTGGCCCGTGAATATCGTAAAAGACGACTAAGGGATTAAATATGCCTATAACATATATGAGCTGAAAAGATGATGAAGTCTAGTCTATATTTTATTTTATGAGGAGGCGGCGGATCGCCTGCGCGAGGAGCGCAGCCTCGATGGGGAGATCCGCCGCCGGTGAATGGGGCGGCGCAGGCGCAACTACCTGCGCCTCATGCCGCCCTAGCTGAGGCCATGGGTGACGTGACCGGGGATTAGTCCGTCAACCGCCGAGAGGCCGACCGCGTGAGGAAAGACCGATGTCCTCCCCGAGGGGGGGGGGGGGGGACCTTGGTCGATGGTAGGGTATCCCAAATAGGGGGAATTCCGTCGGGCCGACCACTGACGACAAGTTAACTCTGCTCCGGTGGTCGGCCCAACGACGAAGGCGACGTGGTTTTTGGGTTCGTTGCGGGAGTTGCGTGCTTAAGCCCCTCTGTCGCCCCGGACGGAGTGGTGCGGAAGCGCGCCGACCGCAGCCCACCCACAAAAAAAAAGTCTATATTTTATTTGATCTCCAAACAGTTCTGCCGAGTTTTAAGTGTAATTTGTGTCTGATAATTGTATGATTGTAAGGTCCAAATAAATACAAGAATTATTTTGAGAAATCATGAGGAATACTTTACTATCATAGAAAAAACTCAAAATTATATTTGCCTTTTGGTAAATCTGATATAATAAGCTTCTTACTGCATTGGAAACTCGTACTAGATAGAGTATAAATCTAAGCTAAGAAAGAAAAAAATGTTGTGAAATTGAATAAAACTATAACGTAAAACGGATATCTACACAATATTCACATACTAGCAGCACCCTACGGTTTTTCCATCATAGTTCCCTTTTCCGTATAAATATCGAGATACATTATAGTCCATGTATTATTCTGATATGTAAGCTATATTATTGTAAGGTTTCATCAAAATCCATTCAGTACTTTTGCCGTAAAACAGCAATAAACATCCTCACATATTCAAAAACTTTCGCAATTATAATATTAGTAGGATTTTGAGCATTTTCTTTCTCATAAAATGCAATAAAATATAAAAATCTAAAAAATTACTCTGAGAAGAGATTTCATGTTTCTTCATCTTCAAATATAAAATATTCATTTAATATATACCAACGTCAACAAACACTAAGCGATGAGTGGAACAAGCATTCTCCTTACATAACGATCGTTTTATAAATATTTTTCCAAAGGTCTAACCGCTGTAAAAGGTTTTTGTATACGTTGCTTTTTGCCTCCTTTTGCCAGCTAATCCAATATTGACCACCCCGCCAGGCTATTGACTTATGTTTGTGTTACTCATAATAATTCTACGGGCAACGCTCGCCTTTTATTATTCAAAATATCAATTTGCTTAACTTGCTTTCTTTTAACGAAAGCACTCCATTAACTTCATTGGCCATACTTGGTTTACAATAATTAATTATTAAAACTATTTATTCATAGGAATAGTACATATTCAGGAATAATTTAAGTCTTTTTATGAAAAAGTAAATCCTCTTTACATACGCATATAACATTTACGCAAGAGAAGAAAAACTCGAAATAAAACCCCTACTAACCTGCCCGACGAGCATGGTATAGTAAAGTTAATTTCCCTCACCTTGTGGAGGAGGCTCGAGCCCAATGGTGGGATATATATGAGCTGAAAGGTGATGATGAAGATGAAATTGTCTATCATCATCATCAAGACAGCTCATACACGTTTCGCTGCTGGGCTCAAGCCTCCTCCACAATGGAAGGGAAATTTATCCACTATACCACGCTGGTGGTGGCACGTATGGCTTGATACAGGGTTTTATTTCGAGATTTCCTTCTGTTGCATAGATAGTGTATTCATGTTATTATCCGTTAGTTGTCTTTTATGACACCCACGGGTTATATTCTTACTCTGTCACCACGGTGAAAAATAAACTATTTGAATGTATTATGAAATGATGTTTAAGGAGTATGCATTTTCTGTTTTAGTAATAAATGACACAATAACTGCACCTTAATAATCCATACATTCAAACTGTGTTTACGCAAATACTACTTATGCAATTTAAATATTTGTTTAATTCATAGCTATATAGTTACATAACGAATCTTTAAAAGTAAACATTACCGAAAATAAAGAATCATGTCGAATAATATATGCATTTGAAACTCTTAAATAGAAAATAGTATGTACATTTGTAAATATATCACTGTCTATTTAAATAAACGTTAAAGTAATTCTATATACTACAAAAGCAAAGCTGTACCTAGCTATTGTACAAAACAGGAGGACATATATTAATGATAAAATTTAATTTTAAAAGGGGTGTGGAAGAAATGGTTTCCGCTACCCGCAAAGTCATCTGTGGTATCTAAATGTTAATCTTTGGTCAGTCGCGCAAAAATTATGTTTTTCGGACCGGGTCGAAACTTATTGGACTGAAAACGAACAACGCATGCAAGACTCATTTAATTTACTGTATGGAAACTCAAATTATTCATACTTCAGTGGCCATACTTGAATATAAAATAAATATTTAAACACATTTGGATACATAGTTATAACTTGAATGACGTCCAGGGTATTTTAAAAATGCCGTTTCCACAATTTAAACGCAGAAACGCTTTAAAAAGGACTCAGTTTTATTTCGCGTCAATTTCTACAAAACGAAATGACTCCAATTTGAATATGTAATGGTAGCTTAAGATAATCGTCGTGGCTTACACTAATAAAGGCGCGCCAACTTTAAAACGGAGAATCGTATCAAAAGAATCGAACAATCGTTCGATTTGAGGGTGGTATAATTTATTCGAGTGTAGACCGCCATTTTGCGGCAGGGCGTTCTTCGCTATCGCGCACCGGAAGACGCTTTAAGACATTGATGCTGATTCTTTTTTTATTATGCTCCCCTGAATTCCCTTAAAGACGCTAATATAAAGCGCCCATATATAAATAAGCCGCCTTTGTGTAGATTCTGAACAGACAGGAAGCTGCACGACCCTCACCGATGAAAAACAATCTAAATTACATTTTCACGCAACTTCAAATGTCTTATTAATTACGTACGACTTTTCAATGCTATAAATTTTCTTTTAACGCTTCCTTCTCTAAATCGGCTTAATACACAACGCCAGTTTTGCATACTGATCACTCAATTGTATTGTGAGATAACTTGTAATTCCCTCCCTCTGCTTTTTTATTTGCACCTCCTAAATTTCTTTAATTATGACATTTCTTGTCATCTAGAGTAAATTTACCTAAAAATCTTCCACAATATACGAATCAAATATAAATAAAACCTATATTCGGTACATAAATAACTAAAATCCTTACCATCTGTTTAAAAACGAACACCCTAGTCAAATAGAAAATACCTGACAGCCATGATTTAGTGGAGCCTTTAGACAGTCCGCGATACGCCTTCATCACCTTGAGAATGACCCGGCATCCCTCAAGCTTAGATAATATAGGGGATAGTGTCGCTTATTCCCAGGGGATTTGTCAAACAAATGCCTCCCATGTATCGGAAAAAAATCACCGGCTCACTAGTGGTCGTTAAGGCTATTTATAGCCGATTTACAGAAGCTTTTTTTATTAATAAAACGTATATTATGCGCGCAAGTGCGTTTTATATCGTAGACCTTCCATTCTTCGCGGATATTATCGTCCTTCTTCGGACATCTAATAATACTGATTCTGCATTGATAAAATGTTATCCGCTATTACGAAAGATATTTCGTTCTATTGCAATTTTGGTGTACGATAAATTTCAATATTGAATACTTTTGTTTTATCAGAATTTGGGTAAACAAAACTCAGGTATCAATGTAAATGTTGTTTTTCCCACTGAAGCAAGAGCGGTGGTACAAAGTAGTTATGCAAACAAAACATACATGATATTGATACGTAAACTTTGTGACAGACAAGAAAAACAAAAGTCACATTTATATAAATACACAACGATATCGGGGATATTAAGTGAATATTTAAAATGGCGTACATTGTGTTTGTTATTTTCGTATATGTATATTTTATATCCGATGTAAGAAATTGCCAATTAATTTAATGGAAAAACTATACCAAATTCTGGTGCTTATTTTATAGTAGGTATGTGAAACTGTCAACTGTTCTTCCGTGTGATGACGGAATAATAATACAATTCAACTGTGAGTGACGTAAAAGACGACTAAAGTATTAACATTCAAATAACATTGTGCAAACGAAAGAAAACTCGTAATAAGACCCAATAATAATTCATCTGACCTACGTGGTATAGTAGGTCAATATCTCAACTATTGTGGGCCCTGTAGTGGGACATATATGAGCTGTGATGATGATGATATATATATGATTATAGCAATTGTAAGAAATCCTTAAATAGTTTGTCAAAAACTATTCATAATTCTCATATCTATGTATTACATATATTTAGGTACTATAGTAGATAAATTTCTTGATTAATTTAACAAAGCAAGATTCTAAGAGTTTAACAAGAAATCAACAATATTAATAATGCATATGAATATTAAGTAATCAATAAGGTTTTTGATATAATTTTGAATTAAATAAAACACCGAAATGTATAAAATATTTGTATGAATTGATCTTTGATTTGATTTGTAAAATGGGAAACTTAATCGATTCCATAATTTTTTAAAATGAGAGCAGAAAGTAAATCTCTTCTGTATTATAAAACATCCTTATTTAGCCCCGCTAAAAGTTTTTTGTGTTAACGTATGACAAGAAGTAGGACTACAATATATTAAGTCTATTGCCGTCTATTTGGCCTATATCCAGACTAGGTACGTATTTGCTATTAAGAATTTCTTAGCGTAAAACACAAAAATACTTTATATAGCTTAGATAATACTTAAACCCAATGTCACAATTTGTAAAATTTATCTATAAAATATTATTGTTAATGAAGTACGCACGGTTAGTTTTTTTTAATCTATATAATATACTAGCTTCTGCTCGCGACTTCGTCCGCGTGGTATAGATACTTTTGGCTAACGCTTACTTTAACCTAAGACTTTATTTACGTAAAAGATGAAAATATTTTTTAATAATACGATTATTTGATAATAATTCTTGCGAAAATTTAGCCTTTTACGTAGCGGAATCTCTCAAAAGAACAAAAACCCGATTTAGAAACATTCTTCATTGATGCACCGCTCCTGTTGGTCTTAGCGTGATGATATATAGTCTATAATAGCCTTCCTCGATAAATGGGGTATCTAACACTGAAAGATATTTTCAAATTGGATCAGTAGTTCCTGAGATTAGCGTGTTCAAACAAACTCTTCCGCTTTATATATTAGTATGGCTAGATAAATCTTTCTTTCATGGACTTAATAGTTACCACTTATTGACCATTAAAAAAGTTGTTGAATTAGGATACCATATTTAATTTAAGTTTAAATTTACTTATTCTTTAATGAGGATGTCGTACAAGACAAAGGAAGAACTTTTTTTTTTTTTTTTGGGTTGAGCTGCGGTCGGTGCGCCTCCGCACCACTCCGTCCGGGGCAACAGAGGGGCTTAAGCACGCAACTCCCGCAACTCACCCGAACAACACGTCGCCTTCGTCGTTGGGCCGACCACTGGAGCAGGGTTACTTGTCATCAGTGGTCGGCCCGACGGAACACCCCCTACCCGGGGTACCCTCCCATCGACCGACGTCCCCCCTTCGGGGAGGACGTTGGTCTTTCCTCACGCGGTCGGCCTCTCGGCGGGTGACGGACTAATCCCCAGTCACGTGACCCGCGGCCTCGGCTAGGGCGGCATTGCACGCAAAGACAAAGGAAGAACTAATTATTTTCTTACTTCTGATCATATTCGTTAGTTTTTATACATATTCTACTAAACACAAGACAATAATATAAAGTTATGTTGTAGTTAAAATCTTATCAAATAAACAGAGCAGCACATAAAAATTTAAACAATCGTAAACAATTTTGGTTACATTAAAAGTGGTAATCTCAACCCGCTATCACTGGTAATTGTCGGGAATAAAATCATTAATTCTAAACTGAATAACACATTAAAAGTAACAGCTTGTGCTCGCCTTACCAAAACCACTCTCTGGAGGGGTAACCATACTTTGTTGTAAAGTTATTCAAATAGAAGTACTAAGTATAAACAGTTTACTTCAAAACACAATACATATTATGATATCTGATGTTTACGCGAGCACTACACATTGCAACAAGTCTGTAATAACGATTACTTGTTGGACGTGAGACACCTTAGTCCGCCCGTGACCATGAATGCTGCAAAGTGTTCGAAACGTCGAGCAATCATAAATCAAATACAAACGCGATATAATCCGTAAAAGTAGTTTTATTTACAACAATACATATTAGTTTCTTTTTATCTAATTGCCAGGCTAATCATTATTATATACCAATTTTAATAACTTCTTTATTAAGTAAACTATAATTAACTAACTGAATTACTATCTTTTACTATTATTATTATTTTTACATTAATGTATAATGTTGATTAAAATTATCTAGTAATATTTAAATATTTTCCGTGCGGTGACGGAGTAAGAATATAATTCACCACTCCCTATCTTGCCCGTGGATATCGTATAAGACGACTATGGGATATAATATGCCCATAACATCTGTGCAAGAGAAGGAAAACTTGAAACGAAACCCTATACCAACATGTTTACCACTGACGACAAGTCACCCTGCTCCGGTGGTCGGCCCAATGACGAACGTGGGTACGGGTGGGTTATGGGCCCGCGCGCCGTCTTTTCGTCGCCCCGGACGAAATTGACCGCGCATGCGCTTACAAATACCAACATGTCTGACCAGTATGGTAGGTCGTACGTATAATAGGTCAAATACCCTCCCACTTTGGAGAAAACCCGAGCCCAACAGTGGGACGTATGTGGGCTGTGATGATGATGATATAAATAATCCTTGTGCTCACACTACAGTTAGAGAACAGGGAGTCTCTTTGCCGTATTGGTGCCTACTGTAAAGGGAACGTACTATACTTCTATCTGAGAAATAAGTAGGACGCAACTAAAGAAGTTTAACTTTAAAATTTTAATAGCTGAAATGATCTTCATCATAACATATTTAAGTCCCATTGATAAGTACGCAAGTCGTACTTATCAATGGGACTTAAATATGTATGACCTTCATAATTGGAAACAATTATCGATTGCCCACTAATAATAATACTACACCGACTTGATAAGCGCAGTTTACTTCTTCGATTTTTCTCCTAGGATGGTATTACTTTTTATACTCTTACTCATTTCCCACGAAATTCACTCGAAAGAAAGCTATTTTTAATACGCTTTTATTAGTATGCATGTAAGGATGTACCTATGTATGTAACAGAATCTTTGAACGCCATTTTTTTATTCAATCTCTATACGGTTAATATTTTTTTATAATCAAAAACTAAATGACCGCATTATCCTTTCTACGGCTTATATATAATTACACATATTCTCGTCTATTTATTTTTTAAGGTTTTTCACCTTATCCTACCTACTTACTTACCTTACCTACATTTCGCAACACAATCTACATCCAAGATGATTATTGGCCAATTTTTCGATCGTTAAACTTGCTACTGAAACGTTCAGATTTTCGAAAACAAACTCTATTCGACTATATCGATTAAAAAACAAAGACGCAGCTTATTATTTTAATAATAAACAACTAAAAGGCGGCAAATAAAATTCTGAAATATCAGATTGTATTATAAACTAACCCGCCCTCGCTTCGCTTCGGTTTTAGTCATTTTACCCGCGTAGTTCCCGTTCCCGTGAGAATACCGGGATAAAATATAGCCTAGGTTACTCCCTGATATTATAGCTTTCCATTGGTAAAAGAATTTTTTGAAATCGGTCTAGCTGTTTTGAAGATTACCCGGAATAAACAGACAGACAGACAGAAAAATTTTCATCTGTATTTTAGGCATAGGTGTCGTGCAAATAACCGTGTGAGCATGAAAAAAGCCTATTATTTTGACATTACAAATAGACACTCCAATTTTATTTATTGGTATAGATATATTTTATCTGTAACGAAAAATGAAAAGCAAGAAATGTTAAACTAATTCCAACCAGAAAGTATCACAACAAATCGAAAATTCCAGAACACGGCTTATTAAACTGTACCCTGAACATAACCGTATCAATTCCGTAAGCGTACCTCGTAGCCATATTCTTATAAATTAATTACTTGTAATCTACTCGTGAAACGGGACTTAGAGAAATGAAGTTACAACGTGGCATAGGGTTCAAGGGCTCGTAACGACTTAATGTCGCATGGAAGGCACAAGTCTGAATTAGTAATGAACCCTCTTAAATAGATGGTTAATAAGAAACACATGTCGCGTTTCAAATGCTACTTTGTAACATCTTAAGATTGTAGTGACTTTAAAAAAGGGCACATTAAACTTTTATGATTGCACATATAGCGACATAGACAATTAGTTGTACGAGTAGAGTCCAAGTACTACTCAAGCCTCACTTGCTGGGACGCGGACAAGATTAGGTGGGTGGGTCAGCGAAGTAATCGGTTTGTATTATCTGCTGAAATAGAATGTTATTCGTATTTATTCTAATACTAATTGATCGTCGCAACTTCTTTTGTGTTCCATAAAAGAAAGAAAGGATTAGAGAGCCTGCATCGTATCAACAACTCTCAGCTCACACTTTCAAATGGAATTCATTTTGTTACCAAAGCAACGTTTTAAATACCAATAGTTATAATAATAATAACAATAATTAGTATGGCAACAGTTTCAATGGAGAAGGTTACCGAGACATGGAATCATTTGTGATAGATAAAAACTATTTTGCATATAGTTTTCGAAAGAAGTACCTATGAAAAATTTTATGTAAATAGAACCTACGCTTCTGAAGATTTCGTTATACTCATAACAGTCGGTTAGTGAGTGGTATAACCATTCTTGAATCTACTAGAACACATACAAAAAAATCATCAAAATCGTTCCAGCCCTTTACGAGAAGTTCAGTAACATACACGTGGACAGAAAAAATAAAATGACAGCAACCGGTTTGTGTCCAACAATGGACGTCCATAGATATAAAGCTCAAATTAAATATGTACATATTCAATGGCAACTATAAAATGAACAAGTATGCCGTAACGAACAAAAGGATATTTTAAAAAGTTCTTTTAATTTCTCACCGCCGCAGACTCATCTGCCTAGGGGAGGTGTCCCCATGATCGCGTCTTATCCACTACGCAAACATTCTTTACAAGGGTCTCACTCATTCTATTCACTCCTCTAGAGGTTATCTTTTATTATTTCTGTCGACATCCTCTTTTTATTGCCACTCATATTGACTTTTTATACTGCTCTCGAATAAATACATTTTGATTTACGCTTGCGTAGACACTATTTTATGCAGACAACGACGAATTAGTACGCTCAACGTGTTAACATTTCTTTTATTTTAATGCTTTATTTTTATGTTATACTCAATAGAGTACCACAAATACTTATACGGAATAAAATGTGTTTTCAGTAAGCTCTTGAACAAACATTGAGGGATTGCAAAGTTTGGCGAGGCGAGAAAAACAAAGATAAATCCAAGTTAAGGCTTGACAAGTGCGTATTTAAGATTTGTTGATCCACACCGCGCCAGAGCTTCTGATTTCAACTAATTATTACTAGAGTAAATGTTCTGGTAAGATCTGGTGGTTATATCATGTCATGAATTATAACCGTATTGTAATTATAAAAATACTATTTAATAGAAAATTCTGCGTGGTGTCAATTCTAAAAATAATATGTGTTAGTTTAACTCGTAAATCATGAAAATTGGCTGAAGCGTGATAAAGATAATTGGCAGCAACACTTTCTTGGTAAACCAAAAAGTCTTCGCAATCATCATCATCATTCTGCTCTTATTCTAATTATCTGAATTCGACGCAAGATGTCCTCTCTTTCCACATAACCTCATCAGACGGCTGCTCTGTAAACATCTTTCCATATCATACTTACCCCAAAGCCTTCATACTTAAAAGTTTCTTCACAATTTTATTTTCATACTCTATCATCACATGTGCATACCACGCCAAACGTGCACTCCTTTTTTTGAAAAACGTGCAGTCCTTAACTTTTGCATTACTGGCCCAACTTTCAATACTGTCATTCCATATTTCATCCTATCTAGTCACACCAAACATCCATCTCAACAGACGTATCTATGCTACATGCAGGCATATCTCATCTATCGCGTTTATAGCTCAATATGCTAGTCCATACCGTATAGCAGAGGCTAACCAACTGCTAACACTAACTGTAATCGCCAAACGACTTGCTAAACGTCGTGATTACCTATATTATTATTATTCCTTGGAAAGACCTATGTCCAACAGTGGATTAAGTGTCAAACAGTGGATAAGTAAGCAAATTCGTATAATAGAAATATTAAGGCATTTTGTAGTACTTTCAATCTATAAAAATAAATAAAATTGAAATGTCTGTAATGTCAAAATAATACGTTTTTTACGTGGTAATTTACACAATATATATACCTAAAAACCACTTTAAAATGTTTTTGTCTGTCTGTTTGTTCCGGGTATTCTGCCTAAAGATTTCAATCAAATTTGACTACCTACTACTACTAAATACCTGTCTATACAAGGAGTAACTTTAGCTATTTTTCCTATCAAGAAACTCCTATAAAATTATACCCAGACCGGGAATCGAGCCCAAAACCTTATATACTGCAGTTGCGCATCGTAATATTTTAGAAGATATTGGAGGTTTAAAATGCGGTGTAAGGCGACTGAAACGGAAGCAAAGCAACGGTGGATTGCTAGTATTTCATAAATAATCACTTTTCTGATGTCATTTAATCTTATTTTAGAAACAATGAACTGTAAAATTCTAATATTACCATCTCATAAGATTAACTTTAGTTATTTTCTTGATAAACAATCCGAAATTCATGGGTAACATCATCCCCAGGGAACGATTAACCATATGAAATTACCAGGATAACAAAGTGTCTGGGAGTTTGCTGGCTGGCCATTTAGCACGTACCAAGGAACTGCCGTAACACGTTTGCAGAACTTAACGACCGAGGAAAAGATGTCTTCTAATGTTTAAACCGATTGCTGTTTGGTTTCTTTCTACGTTAAGATTGCAAGGATATGATGTTATTAGTAGTTTTTTTTTTTACGGAAGATAGAAGAATAATTAATTGTTTTTATAACACAGTTTTCTTATAGTGATGCGCCCAAAACTAAAATGTGTCCCACTCTTTTCATTCCTAAAGGTATCTTTTGTAAGTTGAGTATATGACTCCGCAGATGACATTACTGGAATAGAAACCAAACTCTGTATAAAATACTAGGCCGTTTCACCTGACATACATTCCGAGAAATGTTATGCTTAACAGTGGGACAAATATGGTCTGTTAAAATAAATAAAATATTTGATAGTATTATATTTTTTTTTTCAATCTTCACGATAGTAAACAATATGGTATTTTTTCTTTGAATGTTATTTATATTTTCGCGTAGTTTTTGTCACTAGCAATAAGAATACAAATGTAATGAGATGTTTAGATGTCAAAAGTTTTATTACGATTTGGCGTCTAGCCAAAATTTTTTCAAGATATTGTCTGACACTTTTAGTACTACGGTTTGTTAGAATGTACCATTCTGAAAATGTTTAATTAAAAATCCTAGACAGATAATGCCATAAAAACATATAAAAATTGTTTTCATTCCATCGAGAAGAGATAATGAGAAACTTACGACCATAATTACTTCTTTTTAATGAAATAACGACTTTTGTTTGCGAACAACGATTAAAATAATTAAAAGTGTCATTATAAGTGCCATCAATCCGATCTCAAAGGAGACGTTAATGTTTTAAGGGTCGTATTGTCATAATTATTAATAACTTTACTATCGAAAACGGCGAATTATACTTTTATATACATGAAATAATTAAAGATAGTCATAATTATTAATAACTTCAGAATAAAGAATGGTTATAGTATCCTACACCATAAAATTTTATTGATTACATTATCATTACATTCTCCGTGTGGTGAGTAAAAATATTTCTTGCCCGTGATACTAAGGAATGTAATATGTATGTAACATCTGTGCAAGAGAAGTAAAACTCGAAATAAAACCCTATACCAACCCGTCTGACTAGCCTGATATAGTAGATTAGTTCTCCTTCTATTATGGTAGAGGCTCAAATTCAAATTTTTATTTGCTCAATAATAGGGTGTACATGGTCTTAAGGAATATTTGAAATTGGATCACCTATTTGGCCATTAAAATAATAGCATGCAAATATAAATACTTAAAAACTATTTTTAAACTACATGCCTCATTCCATACTACTTACTCTTTATACGTCAAAAATTCATCAATTGAGTAAAATGCCTTTTCTAAGAGCCACTTTTTTAGAGTTAACTTAAAAGAACTTAGTACCAGTAATCAAATTTTTTCTGGAATGTTATTATAAATATTTCTGCACATCACGTAACAATTTTTTTGCATTCGACTACTTTTCGGCACCTCTTCTAGTACCAATCGATTTGGATTTCGAGTATTTCCTCTAATGCATCCCGCTGACGTATATATTACTATATTAATTTTCGTAAATACTGCACATTCAAAAATATATATACATGGTAGTGTCAATATTTTTAATTTTCTAAAATAGGGCTGGCAGGACACATCTGGTGCAATCCCACATAAGGAACGAACACATCTTTTTTGTGCAATAAATGCTTTAATTATATCTGTACCATTTCCCCACATCACTATAGCATATCTTAGTACGGGTTCTACATATGCAAAATAGGCAGTCATAGCAGTAGTCTTATTTGTCATCATTGATAATTTATATAGAGCAAATGAGAATCTATTTATTTTAGTAATAACAGTTTCTATATGTTCTTTCCAATTTAAATGTGGGTTTAAAATGATACCGAGAAATGTTATCTTATTTGTATTTCGTAAAATTTGTCCATCAATAGCTATATCTACATTGTATTGTTTAAAATTGTTAAAATTTATTAAATTTGTTTTAGATAAATTAATTTGCAAATTATTATTCTTTAACCAATTTATTACTAATGTCAATGTTTCGTGGATGTCAAATTTATGTTGTTCTAAGCCCAGTAGTGGGACGTATATTATATAAGCTGAAAAGATTTCATTTGATTCTTACGAGAACGACCACATAATACTAATTAATAATTAATTACATAATACTATATATTTCATAAGAGTATTAGCTTTGTATCTCAAATAATATAAATAGAACGGCAGAATTTTGCAAATTTAATTGCTTTGTTAAAGTATTCGACATGGAGTTGTTTTAACGTTCTTATTGCAACAATAATTGTCAAATGCGGCATCTCATCCGACTTTTAATTGATCCTGGAGGGCGACTGTGAAGATAAAACTCGGATATCTAAACTTTCTCTATTACAGTTTAAGAAAACCGCCAGCGTGGTTTTGTTTGGCCGATAACAAAATTTCTTTGGCCCTTCTCGTGCAATGTGACGCGTAATAGCGAAATATAGCTTCAAAATTATTTTAATTTATATTTATTAAGAAACTGACTACGTTGTTATTCCAGCGGTATTGATATGTCTGCGTATAACAGCTAGGCTAGGTATAGATTCTTAAATGTATTGCCCAACTCTGGAAACTCCAGAATATTTCTACAAGCAGCACGGAAACCATGTCTGATGTTAATAGGGTCGCTCACTATAAGTGAAAAAAAAAAAATAGATTAGCTACTGGCAATATAGACTGAAAGCTTATGTATTATTTTTTTATAAGTTTTGCATTAAAAAGTTACTTAATTTCACATACGAGTACAATTCACGAATATTTGTTAAAAATTGATTTTAACACGAACAATTTAAATAGTTACGTGGGTAACCATAACAATGCTTTAATCTATACAGTGAGAAGAAATTGTTTAAGAGTTGTGGATTCAAATACTCCATAGGAATAAATATTTGTGTAATTTGCAAATAACTTTTCTAAATAATAATAACAATAATAAATAATAATAAAATATTTATTTCACAAAAATAATACACAGGATATACATACAAATTTGAAACAGAAATGTGTAGAATCATTATTTATTTGGACACTGGTACCCAAAGTAAGATTTAACTTGTGGTATGGATACCAGGCCCTCGCAATATTTGCATATAATTTAACATTAATCTATATTACAATAAGAAATTTGTGTATAGTGAGTGTTTATGTGTGACGTGGGTGACTATATGTGGCGTGAGTATTTGTGGGTGAAGCAGATGATTAAGTGGGTATGAGAATTTAGGTGCAACGTGGGTGATTATGTGTGGCGCGAGAGTTTGAGTGAGGCGTGCGTCTTTGTGTGCCGTAAGTGTGGCGTATTTGATTATGGCATGAGTGTTTGTGTACGACGACGTGGGTGATTATGAGGGTCGCGAGTGTTTAGGTGTGACGTAGGTGATTATGTGTGGCGTGAGTGTTATTATTGAAATGGGTGGTTATGGGTGGTATGAATATTTATGTGAGGGAGTTTGTATACCTGTTGGTGTTTCAATGGGTGGATGTGTGTTTGCGCATTGATATGTGAGCAAGCCCAATATGCATACACAATATGCATAAACACATACACATATGTATTATAGTATACCTATTTTAAGTTTATTTTCAATCTGTGCATATGTTTTAGCCTGTAACCAAATAATGATTATTTTTTTGCATCGAGTCCTAGATAGGGGATATATATTTAGGCACTTATTGAGCAGATTGTATAAATGGGAGCTGAGTATGTTATAATGTCTGGCGGCCAAAGAAGTATTGAAGTGCTGGTTAGGACAGACTTTATAAGTACGACGTTTCATCATCATTATCTTGCTCTTATCCCAATTACTTGGGGTCGACGCAATATGTCATCTGTTTTGACATATTGCAAAAAGTTTCGGCAATGACTTTTATGACCGGCCGCCTGCCTGACGTCAACCCTCCTTGGGAATGTAATCGTTGACCCAAATGGTACCAGATGGAGTTGGTCCGGGTCAATCTAGGGCTCTTAGTCGTCTTTTACGACACCCACGAGCAAAGCAAGGGTTGGTAGTATTCGAAGCCGCTACCACACAGCACTTATTATCTTAGATAATTTTAGTATCACAAAAAATTATATCGTAAGCAATAAATTATCAAAATGAACTTCTAAGGAAAAATCATCACATTGAACTTGTGTCAGAGACAATGTACCATATTGTCCTCTTAGAAATAGGACATCATTAAGTACCTATGCACTTAATGCAGTTGTGGAATTAAGCTGCGTCACTATTTATTATATATAGAAGTGTAATTATATTTACTATAGCAGTGTAGCTAAAATGGGGCAGGAAAGATACATGAACTTTTACACCTATAATATTTTTTTTCACCTGTTCTCTTGAGATAATGTTCTAGATATACTTTGTTTAGATGTCTTAGTTGTTAGTTGAGGTTGAACAGTGCTATTTTTTTATAACAGGCATATCATATGGTGCAGCATTTGTACCAACTGTAGAAGTTAATCGCATTATATCTTCTAAAGTTCTTATGAAGGTGTCACATGTGGCTGTAAGTAAGCTAGACGCATCATCGATTTTCTGCATCTCAGGTCCACCTTCTGCATTTCTGTACGACGTTTATGCAGACTATCAGGTGTGTAATGTAAAGAACTATGCTTTTTAATGATAGTTTCAAGCACAAAGAGTTGTCTAACACTAAGCAATTTACAATCGGAATATAATTGAGCGGTTGAATACCTGAATGGTTTGAAGGATAAAACTTTAAGTACAGTCCTCTGTGCACGCTCCAGTGGTAAGATATGAGACTTCGCCGCTCCACCCCAAACAGTAATGCAATAGCTTAATATCGACTGACACAACGCGCAGTAAACGGTTTTCAAAATGTTAAGATTAGCAGAATTACGTAATTTTTTGAAAATGTAAATCATTTTACGCATTCGAGAAGTGAGGCATGCTATATGCTCCTTCCAACTTAAAAGACAATCAATATATACACCAAGATATTTTACCTGAGTAGATCGGCTTAAGACAGGACAGTCACATGGTGTTCGTGGTTCTGGAGAACAAACATGCGCTCTAAGGTGGTACATATCTAGAGAAGGTTGCGTTCGTGACGACAGTGAAAAAGTTAAGTAAGTTGTTTTAGTAAGATTAAGAGATAAGAGACTATTAGAAAGCCATCGAATGACACGATTTAGAGCATGTTCAGAACGCACGAAAACCTCATCCCAAGTCTTGCCGTGGATGAGAAGGGCAGTATCATCAGCATATGCGGAAATATAACAAGACTGAATGGAGAGATTGCATAAGGAGTTAATATAGAGAAGAAAGAGTGTTGGCCCCAAAACTGAGCCTTGCGGAATACCAAAAGTGCATGAGGCAGAGTCACTGACATGGCAATCAATTTTTACAAATTGGTTTCTTTCAGATAAATAATCCTTAAAGATTCTCAGAGCATAACCCCGAATTCCCATGCTCTCCATCCTCACCAATAGGTGCGGCACAGAAACCGTATCGAAAGCCTTCCTAATATCAAGAAATATGCCAAGGCATTTTTGTCTATTATCTAGTTTGTCAACTACTTTATTTATGAAAGAGCTCACTGCATCTTCTGTTGAGCGGCAAGGTCTAAATCCAAACTGATTTGCAGCGAGACTATGGTACCGTTCCAAAAAACTTGTCAATCGTATATTTAACAGCTTCTCCAGTATTTTAGAGAGAGCAGGTAATATGGATATAGGTCTATAATTATTCATGCTAGCCCTGCTGCCACCGCCCTTAAATATTGGGTAAACAACAGCTCTTTTAAATAATCTCGGAAATATACCCGTTCTCATTGATATGTTACAAATATGGGTGATTACAGGCACTAAGACATCAGAACACTTTTGTATGAGCTTAGTAGGGATTTCATCCCAACCTACAGCACTGTTGGTACGTAAGCTGTGAATAATTTCATCCACCTCATGTTCACTTGTGGGTAATAGCACTAAGGAATGAACCTGTCTATAGTTATCTAGATCCATGTTAGTAGTCACTATGCCTGAATCAATCTCATGTACAATGTCACGTCCAATATTTACAAAGTACTAGTTTATTTTATTGATAGACATAATTTCTTTAGTATCAATTTTTAAGAGATCTAACGCAGTATTTTTCTTATTACATGATCCAATAACATCCTTAATGACCTTCCATGTACGTTTTGGATTTTTTTTGGGCTTTTTGAAATTCACACTTCTCGTAAGCATGCTTAATATTTTTTAATAATTTGTTATATAAATTACGATATCTAATATATGTTACTTTCAAATTGTAGTTTACGGGATCACACTTTAAACGCCGATACATTGAGTCCCTATTTCGAATACATCTCAACAGTCCCTTTGTTATCCAAGGTTTAAATATCCTAAGTTTAGAGGATACACGACTGTGTGTAGAATTATCCTGAATTACTGCCTTAATGGTTGTTACTAACATTTCGGTCGCCATATTAGGGTCAGAATTTTTTATAATCATGCTGAGGTCCATACTCGAGATAGCTTTATAAACAGCAGGAAAGTCCACCCTTATAGTTGTAAAATTATTATGACTGTTAAGCTTAGAAACCAATTCTAAATTAATTAAGATGGGTGCATGATCAGTAATAAATGTGTCAAAAATCAATGTGGTATTTTTTAGATCCGATTTTAGTAATATATGATCAAGACAACTTTTGTCACGTGTGAGCATGTAATGAGTTAGCGAGAGACCATGGAGAGCAACAAGATTGAGGTATTCATTTGCATGGCGATTTAGCTCTGATGAAATGATGTTAATATTGATGTCACCAACAAGTACAATATTCTTATATTTGGAAAGAGATTTAAGTGTATTATCTAGTCCAATTAGAAAATCATCAATACAACGACTATGAGGCGGACGATACAAAGCAATTATGGCAAAGTTGACAGTGTCCAACTTACATAGCAAACAATTCGAACCTGGCATATGCGGTTCTATAATTGTATGAGATAGAGACAATTTCACGAAAATAATAACACCATCATTTTTGTTTAAGTATCCTTTAGTATGATATGCATAGTAACCATTTATTGTCGGGATAATTGTAGATTTATTTAACCAACATTCAGATAAAACAATTACTTCTGGCAGTACAATTATGGTCTGCAAAAATATAATGAATTCATCAAAATTTCTATTAACACTACGAATGTTGATATGTAATATATTTATAGAATTATTAGAATTACACAACATACCAACACATTGATTAGGTTTGCAAATATAAGCACAGGTTGAGCCAAATTGATCTAGTTCATCTGATACTAATGCTAGGTCAGGCATTTATATGTATTAAAAGCATTCAATATAAGCAATATATTCCTAATCTGTCTTTATTCACTATGACACAACCTGCGGAGAATGGGCTGTAATACATAAAATTATTATTTATTATAAATAATTTGTTTGCGGCTATTAAAGAAATCAATATAATTGAGATGTTGTATATATTATTAATTGGGTATTGCAGTAAGTAATAACAGCTTGAAAGAGTACAGAATGACTGATAATTGAATTATATATGTGAATGTATTAAAGTTATGCAAGTATATGTAGTAGGTCTAGTATAGTAAGTCTGTAAGATGAATAAATGACCAAAAGAATCCTAAATGTAAATGTACACAATACATCCATATAAAACATATTTTTGTGGGTGTAAAGCATTGAAATAAATCTACATGTTGTATATGTGAATGAATCAATTCCAAAAATAATAACACAAATCAAAATTGAGTAATACTTTTTTTGTATACATAGAGAATTGATATAAGTATATAAGACAAATAGGTATAGGAATGGATTTTCAACATAATTATAATGGATTTCAATAAATGAAATCAATATAATTGAGATGTTATATATATTATTAATTGGGTATTGCAGTAAGTAATAATAGCTTGAAAGAGTACAGAATGACTGGTGAGATAATTGTGTTATATATGTGAAAGTAATAAAGTTATGCCAGTATATGCAGTAGGTTATAGTAAGTCTATGAGATAAATAAATGGCCAAAAGAATCCTAAATGTAAATGTACATAATACATCCATATGAAACATATTTTTGTGGGTGTAAAGCATTGATATAAATTTACATGTTGTATATATGAATGAATCAATTCTAAAAATAATAACACAAATCAAAATTGAGTAATACTTTTTTTTGTATACATAGAGAATTGATATAAGTATATAAAACAGATAGGTATAGGAATGGATTTTCAAAATAATTATAATGGATTTCAAAATAATTGGACGCAACATATATGAATTAATATAATTTTTGTATATGTAGACTATTGATATAAGTCTGTATGATGAATGGATGAACAAAAAAGTTTTAAGAACCAAAATATCTAACTTAACTGAATGTAAGGTAATTTTGTATATGTAGAATAGTGACATAAGTTTGCATGAAGAATAAGGGAATGAATGAATTTTAGTAACAGTAGTATATAATACAATTAATTGATGAACATTTTTATAAATAAAAATAGATAAACAAGCCTCAGCGGTGCAGCTCTGCTGCACTGTGCAGTTTCTTGAGGCATGATGTTGATTTAATGTTAACTGCATCAGTACCTTCATGCTCCCGAAGAAATATCTTTCCATTCTGTGTCCAACAAAATTTATAACTGTTGTTCTTGGCAAAGAGCCGCGTTTCATAGAATAATTGCCTGAGAATACCTGGAAGATGCTCTCCAATGTAGATTGGGTTTCGAGGCCCATCTACACCAATGTGGGAAGTATTCAGCTTGTCAGCAATAGCCTGAGATTTATTAAAGCTTCGGGCAGCGAACAAGACCTGGTTCTTCAGTGGAACTGATGAAAATTCACAGACTATAGGTCTATTAAGACCACGTTTCCCTGGCAAACGATAGACATCCCTCAGTACAGAGTCTGTTAGTGGGGCTCCAATAGCTTTACAGGTTTGAATCACAGTGGATGTAAGATCAGCAACTGATTCGTTGTCCCGGATTGGAACGTTTCTAATTTCCATAGTTGAGGAGCGTGATGAGGATTGTAGATCAGTTATTTTTTTCTCTAACACAATAAAATAAATATATATAATATATATAATATAAATATATATAATAATATTTTTTCTATTAATTAAAATCTTGAAATGACTTCTTAGGACACCCTTTCCTTTTCATAGGTATCATAAGCAAATAAATAGAATTAAAACTTGCAATAAAACTAAATAAATTATTCCGTCTAGCCCTTGCCTCCACCTCTTATCAAAGCAGAGCGTCATGAAATTTTTTAGAATGTCACTATTCAAAAAATTAAAATTAAGCAAATATTTTTTCTTATTGTTAAACAATAACCACCTCAATGTTTACAATAAAACGTTTAGTATAACCGTGTAACAAACTTCCATATTTTATTATGATCGTTATCGTAAAGCAGCCGCCGGATTCCCTCCATTTAAAAGTTGAGCATTTATTCGTCCCTGGGTTGTTACCCATTCCTAAGATTTCATTATTAAATTAAACTAGAACTTGCAACTATAAATCGTAATACATCGAAATTTTGCTTTATTTCTTAAGTTTTTTAATGTTATCTTCGTGTCTTTTTTGCAAATAATTATCTATCATTATGCAATCGAAGATTATTTTACATATTTAAATTTCTTTTTGTTTTGATGAGTATTTTTTTATTAACTATTTCCATCCATCTATCTATCCATCAGCCTACAGACGTCTACTGCTGGACAGAACCCTCCTCACGAGAATGCCACCCGTAATAGCCCTGTGCCACTTGCATCCAACCGTTCCCTGCGACTTTGAAAATGTCGGCAATCCACCTAGAAGGGGATCGTCCTACGCTGCGTCGTCCGATTTGCGGTCGCCACTCAAGAACATTTCTTCCCTAATGGTTCATCGGTTCGACGTGCGATGTTGCCTGCGGAATGCCATTTCAACGTGCTAATTCTGCGTGCTATGACAATTACACCGGTTCTTCTACGGAGTTCCGTGTTTACGGATTTTATCACGTAGAGAAATACCAAGCATAGCCCTCTTCATAACAAGTTGAGCGACTTTGCGCCTTTTTATGAGGCCGACAATTAGAGACCACGATTCAGTGCCGTATGTGATGACATGGTATGCTGGTAACACACACTGTTTGTAAACCTTTGTTTTCAGACACTGCTGATTAACTATTTATGGCAATCTAATTCATTAAAAAAGGTTTCTATTTGAACTCAAAAAATTACAACATAAATAATACATATGTAGGTACATAATTTTGAATAGCGTATAAAACTAACATCTGTATATACATTCTCTTGTACATTCGTTTCTTACGCACTATTTTCTTCGGCCTATAAACGTCCCGCTAACGAGTACAGCTGCCGCAAAGGAAGGAAAATTGATCTGCTACACTACGATGGTCAAACCGGCCAGTATAGACTGTTATATAATCTTTTCTTTCCCTTATTTAATATCTGCTCAAGTCCTTTAGACGTCATTTAATTCACCCATAAGAATGAAATGACTGGTCAATTTTTCACACTTTATCACCAAACGAAAAATTTATACATATATTTTGATAATAAATCAAATCAAATCATTTATTCTGCATAGGCCCCTTGAGGGCACTTACATATTGTCAAATTTATACATTGTTTGAATATAATACAATAATATATGGTTGACCAAGCTTCGCTCGGAGTATTTTTGTAGCATTTATTCAGATATATATTAATAAAAAATAAAAAAAAATCATCATCATCATTTCAGCCTATTGCCGTCCACTGCTGGACGTAGGCCTCCCTCATATTGCGCCACAATGTGCGGTCCTGTGCCGCCTGCATCCAACGACGCCCAGCAACTTTCACTAGGTCGTCGGTCCACCTAGTGGGGGGGCGTCCTACACTGCGTCGTCCGATGCGTGGTCGCCACTCGAGAACCTTTCTTCCCCAGCGGTTGTCGGTTCGTCGAGCGATGTGGCCTGCCCATTGCCACTTCAGCGTGCTAATTCTTCGTGCTATGTCGGTTACACCCGTTCTTCTGCGGATTTCTTTATAAAAAAATAAATAATGAAAATTATATAAAAAATTACAAAAAGAGAATAGTAATAACACCGAGATTCGATCCGACGCCGTTTGTCGCCGATGTCAAAAATAAAATGAAACCTGACTACTTCGCCACTGAGCTATCGTAACTCATGACATTGACGGCAAAATTTGAATTCATATTCTTTTAAAATTTAATGTCATTATACTGTCTGCCAAAAACACTGACAAAACAACATTTTCTATACATAAAACCTAGCTAGATCGATTTTTTGGGCCCGAATCCTCTAGTATGCCAAGTTTCAACAAAATCGTTGGAGCCGTTTCCGAGATCCTGAATATATACAAGAATTGCTATATACAAGAATTGCTCGTTTAAAGATATAAGATCTACCACCGAATCGGAACGCGGCCACAAGCTGAGAAAGTCCGGCAAGAAACTCAGCGGGCTGTCATTTTTTTACCATGAATACAATTACGTATACAACATCTAGTCTTAGCTCTAGTGTGATGCCCTTCGAGATAGGATATAACTACTTTTTTTTAAATTTAGTTCAAATAAAAAAAGAAAGGAAAACATGGTTGGACCAGATCCCACAAGCAGCACCCGATCACGAGTTAACTACTAGAGCAGCCATCACTCCCCTCAACCACATTGGAGGGAAGGGAGTGACCTGCCCCACATAGCTACCGCAAGCAGAACCTTGTTCAGTGAGCATGACCAAACCATAAATTGCGAACTATGATAGGTATGTTAAAAAGCCCAAGAATATGATAGATATGTATATTCACTACACCGTGTGGTGATGGTATAAAAATACAATTCACATCCAAGTCGTAAAAGCCGACTATGGCATATAATATGCACATAACATCTGTGCAAGAGAAGGAATACTCGAAATGAAACCCTATACCAACATGTCTGACCAGCATGCTATTGTAGGTCAAATTCCCTCCCATTGTGGGGGAGGCCTGAGCCCAATAATGGGACGTATGTGGGCTGTGATGATGATGATTCACTAAATAGACAGATGGTAATTGTATTTAAGAAAAATAATTAAAAGAACTATACTGTCGATAATGCAAAAAATTGTTTGGTAATCGCAAGTACTTCGTAACAGAAGTTCCAACCCTCCTCGAGCCGTAAACACATAAATTCCGAACGAAACTCCTTTTAATTGTCTTGCTATACCTTAACGAACAATTACATGTTGTTATTTATTTGTTTTTCATCCAGTGAACATTATAGGGTAACCAAATGGGCTAGATTTATTAGAAAAATGAACTAAATATTGCACAATATATTTTTATTAGTAAATTAAACGTCTTTACTAACTATAATAACCCTTTAAATGTGCAAATACTATATTATTTTTATAAAACAAACTACAGTCCCTGAATAGGAAAGCAATTAAAAGAATAAAGCCATTGCCTACGTATGCACGAGGATTCGAGGACTGATCATTTTCTATTGTCTTTGAGCCTACTATTTGGCAGGGGTATTGTCAATGGATCCAGTAGCGAACTAAAAAACTGGACATTTAATAAAATATTAGCTCGGCAAACAGAAAGCTGAACTGATGAAAAGGATTGAGATGTCTAAATTGAAAGACTTTAGGATTTTTCGAGACAGTCAAATAAAAATGTTAAAAGTGTTGAAAATAACCTTTATCTACCGGTTTTAAACCGGTTCCGGTTTCGCAGATAGTGGCACTACAAAACATATACGTTGACCAGCGAGCGTATGGCGTGAAACGTGACAATTGACGGCTAAGCCGCTGCACGCAAAGACCGTTTTGTTTCTCTTATTATAGCAAACGTATTCGGCAACATACACTGCCGCTTTCTGACGACGTTATTTTTTAATCAAATATATCCATGGAGCGGGTGACGGACGATAGGGTCGCAGGGACAATGAAAAACTAAAAGGAAAAAGTAGTACTCTTTTAAGCAAATATAGGCGAGACCAAGCTGATTGGTTTTGTTAGCGAGCCTGTTGATTGGCACGGTCGTAAACAATACGCTTCCAATGTTTAAGTTTGAAACGACAATTGAGACTTCTTTTAAGCAAATAGTGACTAGACGCGTTGATTGGTTTTTGTAGTGAAACTTTGCTAAAAACAGTAGCATTGTCGTTGTTTATGTAAGCTTTGTTAGAACAGAATTTAACTGTTTTTTTCCGTGTGAGCAGAACTTTTATATGTTGCGTTTAAACGGGGCTAGAAAACCATTTGTATTTTTTACTATAGACATTTAATACGAATCGAATTATTGTTGACGTTAAAGTAAAAAATTATAATAAATAGTGAAAAGAAAATGAAAATGTCAAGTGATAAAATAAAGATTTAAGAAAGTATTCGTCATCATCGTTTTCCTGAGTCTTCTCCACAAAAGGAGGGAAATTGACCTACTATAACATGCTGGTCAGATGTTTTGCTATAGTGTTATGTTTCAGGATTTCCTTCTCTTGCATAGATGTTATATACATACTTAGTAGTCTTTTATATCACCCACGGGCAAGATACGTAGTGGTGATTTGTATTCCTACTCCATCACCGCACAGAAAGCAAGACACTATTAGTATCTATTAATTAATTTAGATACCTATTTATTTCTTAGCTCTTAATTTTCTATTGAATATTTATTTAGTTAATTAATGTACGCTATCAGCTATCGAAACATACCAACAAACTCTATCACAGTTTGTTCTGGTTAAATCTATACCAATAAATAAAATTGGAGTGTCTGTTTGTAATGTCAAAATAATAGGCTTTTTTCATGCTCACACGGTTATTTGCACGACACCTACGCCTAAAATAGCAATTAAAAAAATTTTGTCTGTCTGTCTGTCTGTCTGTCTGTCTGTTTGTTCCGGGTAATCTTCAAAACGGCTGGACCGATTTCAAAAATTCTTTCACCAATGGAAAGCTATAATATCAGGGCGTAAACTAGGCTATATTTTATCCCGGTATTCCCATGGGAACGGGAACTACGCGGGTAAAACCACTATAACCTATAACCGAAGCGAAGCGAGGGCGGATTGCTAGTATGAATATAAAATTACTACACCTAAGTATAGTGTGAATATTACATTTAACGCAATATTTCATAAAATTTTCAGTGATCATAAATTCTTGGTTATATTATTCAGGTCGAGTAAGCAGCGGGTTATAAATCAGGACTTCTCAGCCGTTATCAACCCACGCTTCCATTAGTGACCTCCATCCTCGCCGAAATATGCCAAATTCACCCGGTATTTTTATAAGAAAAATAGATAAAATTTAGAAATTTAAATTCTAGGTGAGATATAATATTATTTCAATATATTTAAACATTTTTTTCATACGGATTTTTTTATTATGCAACAACAGCCAACCCTCAGGAATAAAATCCTGTGTCATGGTGTATAATTAATGGACATTAATTTCACTCACACCGAACAATAATTTCCGTGTGGTGACGGAGTAAGAATACAATTCACCACTCCCTATCTTACCCGTGGGTGATCGTACGAGACGACGACTAAGGGATATAAAACGCATAATAACATCTATGCGAGAGAAGGAAAACTCGAAATAAAACCCTATACCAACACCTCTGACCAGCGTGGTGTAGTAGGTCAATCACCCTTCTATTATGGAGGAGGCCCGAGCCCAACAGTGGGACGTATATAGGCTGAGATGATGAACAATAATTTGTGGATCGCACAAGGAATAGTTTCTTTTTCTTTCCATTGACAGGCTGGCATCGTACTGTCCTACTGTAATACAGTTTTAACTAGCACGGAGGACAGTGTCAACCTAGTGCAACAATCTAATGTTGTTTTTTTTTTTCAATTATGCAATGTAGCATGTAAGTAAAAACATTCTTTTCTTTTATTATTGCTTATGTAATTTTTATATAATTATGTAATACTACTAACAACCCGCCCTCGCTTCGCTTCGGTTTTAGTCGTTGTACCCGCGTAGTGCCCGTTCCCGTGGGAATACCGGGATAAAATATAGCCTAGTTTACTCCCTGATATTATACCTTTCCATTGGTGAAAGAATTTTTGAAATCGGTCCAGCCGTTTTTAAGATTACCCGGAACAAACAGACAGACAGACAAAAAAATTATAAAATAATTTTTAGGCATGTGTATAGTGCAAATAACCGTGTGAGCATGAAAAAAGCCTATTATTTTGACATTACAAACAGACACTCCAATTTTATTTATTGGTATAGATTACGTTGCCGGAGTTTTATAGACAGGTATTGTTTATTAATAAATAAATATATTAATTAAAAAAAAGTTCAGATACGTCCCACTATTGGGCTCGAACGTTTTTAATAATATTGGGAATTGACCTTACTATTGCTAGTCAGACACGTTAGTATAGGGTTTTGTCTCGCGTTTTCCTTCCTTTGAATACATGTCATCATCATCATCGGCTCATATACGTCCCACTGCTGGGCTTGAGCCTCCTCTACAAAAGAAGGGAAATTTACCTTACGATACCATGTCGTAGTTTTATTTCAATTACTACATACATATACGATAACATTTTATCTATACCAATAAATTCAAAAATGTCAATTTATTTCATTTACCAATAAAGTAAATTATATACAATTTAAATATCATATAGAAGGTACTGATCTAAACCGCGTCTCCGTGATTCGCGATCTGGGAGTATTATTTGACACATCACTATCATTTCGTGAACATATAGACAGTATAATCAGTAAGGCTAGAAAAACACTTGGATTTATAATCCGAATATCGAAAGATTTTAGTAGTATTGATAGTATCATAATACTCTACAATACATTGGTACGAAGTCTCTTAGAATATTGTTCTGTAATATGGTCTCCATATTACTCAACTCATATAGATAGAGTGGAATCGATCCAGGCCCGTTTCCTGCGATACTTATGTATTAAAAAAGGCATACGTAAGGCTCTTCCAGAGTATAGTACTAGACTAGATTACTTTCACATGCTTAGTCTAAAAAAACGAAGAAACAACTCTGATCTATTAACTCTTCACAAGAGCATAAATGGTTCGATAGACGCTCCGCTAATCTGAAATTCAGAGTCAGCACGCGAACTCTGCGACAACCTCGTATATTTGATATCCCAGCATCTACCTTAAATACTTCCTTTAACAGTCCACTTACACGCATGGCAAGGTCATATAATATAAGGTCTGTTGAAATGGATAATATCGATATATTTTCAATGACATATGCAACATACAGACACTGCCTTTTAAAGGGCGAGTAATTGCTTCTTTGTTATACTTTGTTTTTCTTTTTTACTAATAATTAGTTACAAATAATTATATTCATATACAAAATTAGTATCTCGAATTTAATGTGTTAATGAATGTCATGCATGCCTATCATCTGTGCAATTACTATTAAGCTAAAATTGTTAAATTTTTAGTATTAGTGCTTCTGCTGTAATTGTGCTGTTGGTGTGCTGAATAAAATAAAATAAATAAAAAATAAAATTGGAGTGTCTGTAATGTCAAAATAATAGGCTTTTTTCATGCACACACGGTTATTTGCACGACACCTATGCCTAAAATAGCAATTAAAAAATTTTTGCCTGTCTGTCTGTCTGTTTGTTCCGGGTAATCTTCAAAACGGCTGGACCGATTTCAAAAATTCTTTCACCAATGGAAAGCTATAATATCAGAGCGTAAACTAGGCTATATTTTATCCCGGTATTCCCACGGGAACAGGAACTACGCGGGTAAAACGACTATAACCTATAACCGAAACGAAGCGAGGGCGGATTGCTATTAAATATATAAGTCTATATAAATAAATATATAGTCACGTATATCTAACATAGAATCTACAGGCAGTTTCAATTTCCTTCTAACATCCAATAGGAAATTGTAAGAAGAATATATTTAATATAAACTCATTTGCAAAAAAAACGGGCGGTTTTGATTTTCATTCATATTTAAAAAGATACAATACCAAAAAGGTTTCAATCGTTTGTACACGTTACTGGCCGGTTTTAAAAATGCTGTGGTATTTAAAAAAGTACGTTCTAAATTCAATTTTTCATTTGATGTTCATTTTTACAGAAAACCCCTTTTTATCCTACATTTTTGGCGCGAAGTTCCAGAAGTTAACATCGACTTTCATAACTTTTATTCAATTTTTATCGATTAATTTCATATCCTTGACTGTCAAAGCTTTATTTAATGCTGTTTGGCTGTATCAAAAATGGTAGATAAAGTGGTAAAAGCTACCAAAATTATCGCGCTGCTTGAAGAGGGTTGCAGCCAATGTTTCGTGGCTAGGAGGCTAAATGTTAGTCGCTCGACAGTCCAAAGGACCTGGCAGCGATATCAGGAGACTGGTTCCGTCGAGAGAAGGCCTGGTTCTGGAAGAAAACCATGTACCCAACCACGGGATGATCGTTTTCTTGTGAGTCGCGCATTGAGAAATCGCAAATCTTCGTATGTGGATCTTAAGAACAACCTCCAAGAAGTAAGAAATGTGCATATTAGTCTATGGACGGTCAGGAGGAGGCTTCTCGCTGCCAATATACGCAGTCACCGCCCGGCCCGCGGCCCCAAATTACTCCGTGAGCACAGAGTTCACAGGCTTAGGTTCGCTAGAAATTGTGAATCATGGACTCAAGACGATTGGAATAGGGTTTTGTTCTCTGATGAAGCCAGGATATCTCTGTTCGGTGAAGATCGACGTCGGCGAGTGCTAAGAAGACAAGGAGAACGCTTTGCAGAGGCATGTTTCGAAGAAATCACACCTTATGGTGGGGGCTCTGTTATGTTTTGGGCAGGAATAAATTCAATGGATCGTACAGAGTTAGTCTTCATTGAAAACGGCTCACTGACTGGGCATCGATACATAACGGAAGTTCTAATTTCTCATGCACAACCCGCATTGGCCGCTCTAGGTGAAGACTCGATTTTTATGGACGACAATGCTCGCGCCCACCGATCCCGCGATGTTAATGCGTATGTGCAAGAGGTCGGCATTCGTCGTTTGGATTGGCCAGCTCGAAGTCCCGACCTCAATCCCATAGAGCATGTCTGGGACGTTCTGAAACGGCGTGTGAGATCAGTACACCCGGCTCCGCAGACCATCAGAGAGCTGAAGAATGTGATTACTGCGGAGTGGGAACGTATTCCGCAAGCAAGTATCCGGGATATACTCGCTAGCATGCCCAGACGAATTCAAGCTGTGATTTTAGCTAGAGGGGGTCACACTCGATACTAAACATTTATCTGCTTTTACTTTATTAAAGAAAAACAAACAAAAAAACTTTTTTATTTTTACTTCATGAGCATATGCACTACTAGCGAATATACACTACTAGCGAGGTTTAGCATTATTTCCCATAAATTGTATCTAAATTTTATGAAATACTGATGAAAACGATTATTTTCTTATTAATTTAGCAAATTGTGTGGATAAAACTACCTATAATTATCAAACAAAGAAATATTAACATTTGAAATGGTTCATTGCTTAGGTGCCCGTTTTTTTTGCAAATGAGTGTATATCCGTCCAACATACCTCAGTGTCTGAAAACACAGGTCTACGACCAGTGTGTGTTACCAGTGATGACTTACGGCACGGAAACGTGGTCCCTAAATGTAGGCCTCATATCAAGGCTCAAAGTCGCTCAGCGTGCTATGGAACGGGCTATGCTCGGGATTTCTCTGCGAGATAGAATCCGGAATACAGAAATCCGCAGAAGAACGGGTGTAACCGACATAGCACGAAGAATTAGCACGCTGAAGTGGCAATGGGCAGGCCACATCGCTCGACGAACCGACAACCGCTGGGGAAGAAAGGTTCTCGAGTGGCGACCACGCATCGGACGACGCAGTGTAGGACGCCCCCCCACTAGGTGGACCGACGACCTAGTGAAAGTTGCTGGGCGTCGTTGGATGCAGGCGGCACAGGACCGCACATTGTGGCGCAATATGAGGGAGGCCTACGTCCAGCAGTGGACGGCAATAGGCTGAAATGATGATGATGATGAATGAAGAAGAATAACAGCTAGTTTCCTGGAAAAACGCAAAGGGTTGCGTGAGGTTTTTCTTGTGTAGAGACTTGTGTAGGGACACAAGGGAAATATATATTTCTAAAAGCTTAGAATTAAAATATTGGTGGTTAAATTAATAGGGGTTTTCATATTATACGTAGATTATTTTTGTATCAAAATTATGCACACTCGAATGGGTGGCCAGACTTGAATAAATTTATAACGAACGGTCGAGAATTTCGGGGCGCTCATTACCGCGTATTTATGTGGAGAGATAAAAATATTAGGGACACGTTTTAATCGGTAACGGATGAACAGAGTATGGGGACGAAAATATATTCATTTGTGAAATAGTCTATTGCTCATTATCATTTCTTAGTTAATTATAGAACATGTATATTTACATATGTATATACTTTAATTAAATCGTATTATTTATCTGCATCATCATAGTTCAAATTTATACCAATGAATAAAATTGAAGTGCCCGTTTTTTATAATGTCAAAATAATAGGGTTTTTTCATGCTCATGCGATTATTCGCACGATACCTACGCCAAACGACCAGTTTAATTTTTTTCTGCTTCTCTATTGATTCCAGGTAATCTTCTAATCAGCTGCACTAATTTTTAAAATATTTTGCCATCTACATATTTGCTAGTAAAAAATAAGTGTTTCTATATTGTCCGATTTTATATCTATTATTATTTTACCTTTATAAGGTTTAAATATCCTCTTTCTATTTGTATCTCTTACTATCTTATATCTCTTTCTATTCTAATTGTAAATAAAATATTATTATTACATGCTTGAATCAAAATGGAACCCCACTTAAAAAGATACCTGATTAGTATCAATCGCAATGCTAATAATACTAGACAGGCCGCTGAAACAATGGCAAGTCGTCACGATATGACGATGTAGCAAGAATAGTAAGTTGAAACTAGACTATAAATATCAGACAAATATTATTTGTTTTGGTTATGGTCGAGGGATATGATCCGTCTATTTAAGCCTAGCTTCAAGTCCAACCATTTAAAAAGGTTTAAAGAGAAAAACGTTACTATAAGCTGTCCTCAGTTCTCCGGAAGGTGTATGCACTGTGCACGTTATATGTGTGTGACTATCAGAATAGGCTACTAGGTTAACTTTGATAATGTCAGACTGAATACCGCAACCTGATCCCCTGGCTATCCTATACTAATAATTAGACAGTATAATGTAAAGTATCAAACAATTTTTCAGTATCAGTCTACCTGTAATGTACTCAAAAAGCTGGTTGATTTGCAATGCCTATTGCTACCACATTCTAGGTACATCAGCGGTAAACGGATGCGGTAGAATTTTTTAATGACTGAAACCCCTTTTTTATTTCCTGCTAGCAACCCGCCCTCGCTTCGCTTCGGTTTTAGTCGTTTTACCCGCGTAGTTCCCATTCCCGTGGGAATACCGGGATAAAATATAGTCTAGTTTACGCCCTGATATTATAGCTTTCCATTGGTGAAAGAATTTTTGAAATCGGTCCAGCCGTTTTGAAGATTACCCGGAACAAACAGACAGACAGACAGACAAATTTTTTTTAATCTGTATTTTAGGCATAGGTGTCGTGCAAATAACCGTGTGAGCATGAAAAAAGCCTATTATTTTGACATTACAAACAGACACTCCAATTTAATTTATTGGTATAGATTTTATAAATGACTAGCAACTTAGTTCAAGAACCCGTGTAGGTACTCTATATTATACACTTTCCTAGTGGTTCGGTCATTCTGCTGGCAGGGTTTTGATTTCAATCACCACCCAGAGAACGTACCTAAATAATATTAGTTAGCCTATATTAAAGAATTATTAACATACTAGCAACCCGCCCTCGCTTCGCTTCGGTTTCAGTCGCCTTACCCGCGTAGTTCCTGTGCCTGTGGGAAAACCGGGATAACATATAGTCTATTTTACTCCCTGATATTATAGCTTCCCATTGGTGAAAGAATTTTTAAAATCGGTTCATTGGTTTAAGCGTGAAAGCGTAACAAAGAAACTTACTTTCGCATTTATAAGGATTTAATTAATAGAATGTATTTTTATTATTATCAGCCTTTCACCATCCACTGTTGGAAGCAGGCCGCCATCATGTTTCGTCATAAAGTTTTGTGCTGACTTCATCCAAAGATGCTCAGCAACTTTCACCAGGTCGTCGGTCCACCTGGTGGAAAGAAGCGTCCTACGCTGCAGTACCACTCTAGCCAGCATGTTAATTCTGCATCCAATGTCTCTTAAACCCGTTCTTCTACAGATTTCCGTATTTAGTATTTTATCTCGCAGAGAAATCCCGAGCATAGCGCGCTCCGTGTCACGTTGAACGATTTTTAGTTTAGTTACTACGGCGTACATTTATAAACCACGTTTACGTGCTTGAAGCATAATAGAATCAAAATCATAAAGAAGAGGCTTCAATGGCATAAAAAATAATAGAACAAAATGAAACACTAGTAACTTAAAAAAAAACTAAAGTGCGTAAAGACTATACCAATTATCAAATAAATAAATGAATAATTATTAGTGTTATATATTTTATTACATTAACAAAAGTGGTGTAAAAAGTTTCCACCTCAGTTATAAAAAAATCTAAGTATTTGACAACCAAACTTCTCTTCCACGACATTTTTTTTTCTAAGATAATGAATAACAAGCTACATTTATCATGCCTCACATAAAGTCAGACCGGTGTTTAGGACAGTTTTAAACGCTTAAATTAATTTCCCCTGATTTCCTTTAAGAAGTTGTAGCTCTCCAAGTGGGGATAATGCGATGATATATAAAAAAAGGTCCCAGTGGCTCAGGGCCCCTAATAAATTATACCCTCGATAACAATGGGATTTTTTCGCTGGCCCTTTGTTGCAACTTTTGATATCACCTGAATATAGGTAGGTAAGTTTAGAAACAAAAATTCGTATAATTCTTCAAAAAAATGTGTTTAAAAATAATTAAAAAATTTTAGCTTAGATTTATAAGCATACAGTTACAGTACATTGATTATTTTTATCTGAGGATGGCAGATGCTATCCCTATGGTTCCTGGTAAAAGGTTACTGAACTTTCCCTCATGAACTTAATTGCACAATAATGAATTTCTTAATGATATTTGAGGTTTACGCGAGTATTACACATTATGAATAAAACTACTTTACAGATTTTATCGCGTTTATATTTGATTTTTCATTGTCCCACGTTTCGAACACTTTACAGCGTTCATGGTGAGGAGTGGAATAAGATGTCAGACATCTGTAATAACGATAAAGCAGTTTTATTTACAAAATTAATTTCCTCTTAGATTATTAATAGAACCGTCATTAATTTCGTGTTACCTTAAAACAAAACTAAATTTACTTACAAGTTTAAAATAACTATGCTTTAATAGTTTTTTAGACTTACTGTTCATTCAATTTCATTTTTGCGTGTGGTGACGGAATTAATATACAAATTATCACCCGCTCTTATGTCTGTAGGTGTCATAAAAGAGGACTAAGGGATATGATATGCAGATAACATCGCTGAAAGAGAAGGAAAACTCGATATTAAACTCTATACCAACACGTCTAAACAACATGGTATGGTAGATCAACTACCCTCCCACAGTGGAAATGGTCTATACCCAACAGTGGAACGTATAACGACTGAGATGCAAATGATGAGGTAATTTTAATTGATGGGTATATAATGAATGGGTGTATAATGTATGGATGTATAACAAAGGAATAACAATTTTTTATTTCAACAATTATAATGTCTTGTATGCGCAATTGTCGTAACTTATACACACAGCGATTGTTATTTTTTTTAATTATGATATTCATAAAGAAATAAGAGGCGAAATTAAAAAGTAGTCAGTCAACCTTCTTTTACAATAGCCATGAGTAAGAACATATGAACCGAATTCTGACCTCATCACTACATAAATTACATCACCATTTAGTCATCGCAAGAATGGATAGATACATGGCTATTTCGTTCTATTATTTTCACACAATTTAAAATAAATTTCTAATTTATTCAGCATTTTCGAATGACTTCATCCTGTCATATTCCATCCATCCTATCATATTTAAATCACAGATTGGTTGTATAGCTTTTAATTTTATTCTTTAGCTAGAGGTCAGATTGACCTTGATTCGGTTCATTTTATATTAGTATTTTGTAATTTTCTATTTTCCAACGCGTGCACAGATTTTTATTTCACTATAACTCATGCTCTAATAATTTAAACTAGATATACACTATCTAATTTACATTAAATACTTTTAATAATGAAATTATTTAATTAGATATATTAATAAAACTATCCTTGATTAATATGTCCTTGCGTACTTTACGCATATTTTTTTATAATTACTAAATGTTAAAGATGAAACTGGATGCAGTAATTTATTTTTAAGAGTTAGATATATGCTATCGTGGACTTTTAATTAAAGAGGAACAATTTGACAATACATTTGCTGCGTACACCTCCTAAAGTTGTCAAGATGCACATTTTTTTCTCACTTAATTGTCTAATATCATCTGTAGAATGAAGGCGGCCAGGGCGGCGGCGAAGATAATGAAGAAACACTTTGTACTTTACAAATTGTAATTCACCTTACAGCAGTTACAATAGGAATCACCTAAGATATTCTAACTGGCGGTATTTATACATTCACGTGACCCGAGCTAATACTAAATTCACATACTTAATAGATTATTATTAAATATAAAATACCTTAATCATTCTAATAGTTATTTACGTGCAAATATTATACAAGATTATATAGTATACAGGACTATGTAACATTAAATATTTAATACGGCGGACGTTGGCACGCAGAGGTATCACTATGATGAAGCCACAAGTCAGTACAATAAGAATCTAATACATATAGTAAAATATTATTTTAGGTATGATTAACCGACATAGTGTAAGAAAGTACCGAGGTCTACAACAATAGGTACTATTTAATAGCCGCGCCGGAAGCTGGCAAGCGAAAGGCGCCCATTGTATGAGAATTATATCAACTTACAGAAATATTAATCAGCTATTTACTTAATTATTAAATAATTTACTTATTTAATTATTACGAATTATGTATAAGATCATATCGTATTGAATATGATAAATAAAAATGAGTAATAGCCACTTCCTTCAATATACCGGTTGAACAGTTTTTGTCCCAAACTATAAAAAATAAAGCCCTAATATCGTTAAATGTTCCTTTGGGGAGTGACTGGGCAAATGCGCAAAATTCAGAAATCGCTAAGGTTGTCACAATTAATGGCGAGAAAATTTAAGCACTTACATATACGTACTGTCTACTTTTTGGTCTAATATCATCAGGGAATACTTAGTAGTGACTACATATAGGTACTGACTACTACTACGTCTACTATTTATTTTTCAAAAGTATTGCGTATTCACCTGCGGAGCGATGTGGACCAAACAGAGGAACATAACAATGAAGAGGGCTATAACTATGTGCGCAAAATTGGGAACACAAAATCAAAACAAGGTTAAAAATACAAACAGTCAATCTACCTAGTCTCCTTACGGGAAAAGTAAACGCTATGAGAAAACCTAGAAAGGTTTTATTACTGGCTAGGTATTAATACTGGCTTTCGAATATTGACAATGGGACATCTATAACAGGCAATATCGGGTAGTACTATGTAATTTAATATTTTAGAAATAAAATTAATTAGTTGACCTAGCTTACTAACAAAATTATATTATGCCAAATCTGGTAAGACTGAAAATTTGCGCTTAAATTGTTTAATTAATAGTTTTTTTTCAGATTTTCGTTTCACAAAGCCATATTCGCATAATACCAGATAGCACCTGATATTATGTGAATATGGCTCTGTAGAAATTATAAGAATATCCATCTGATCATATTTTGATCAATATAATTAGTGTTAATAAGAACCAAACGTCTGTATGAAACATCAGTGCGCGAGTATTGCACTACAGGGTACAATTACAACTACAATAAAATCCTTCCAGACAAAAGAGAGTTCCACTTAGGACTGACAGCTGTATACAGCCTTAGAAACTAGGAGATAGAAGTGATAATTCATGATTAAAAACACACATACTTAGTTTCAAAAATAACATGCATATAATATCACTATTCATCAGTTAAAAATTACTTTGAAGTAGAAAACAATAAACTACGCATAAAGTACATAGGTTTGATTATACATATACATTACCGGGTGGTGACAGAGTAGGAATATAATTCACCACCACATTCTCGCCCGTGGGTCTCGTAAAAGGCAACTAAGGTATATCTTCTGCATTTAACAACTATTCAATTGAAGGAAAATTCGAAATAAACCCCTATACCATCCCGCCTGCGCAGCACACGCTCGAGGAGTGTGCTGCGTGGGAAGGGGAGCGCCGTGAACTCGTCGCGATTATCAGTGCCGACCTGGCGCTGCCGACCATCGCCAGGGAGATGCTCGACAGCGTCAGGAACTGGGACGCGGTCGCCGCCTTCTGTGAGGCCGTTATCTCACGGAAGGAGGTGGTGGATCGTGTGTGAGTAGAGCTCCTATTCGGCGACACGTTCCGCCGCCGGCGACTCGGGCGGCGCAGGCGCGAGTATCTGCGCCTAATGCCACCCTAGCCGAGGCCGCGGGTGATCGGACCGGGGAATTGTCTGTCACCCGCAGAGAGGCTGACCGCGCGATGGCGACCGACGTCCCAGTACGTCGAGAGGTGAGAGGTTACCTGAAAGGGTATTCCGTCGGGCCGACCACTGACGACAAGTCACATCTGCTCCGGTGGTCTGCCCAACAACGAGGTGACGTGGGTACGGGTGGGTTATGGGCCCGCGCGCCGTCCTTTCATCGCCTCGGACGGACTGGACCGCGCGTGCGTTTACCATAAACCACCCATAAAAAAAAAAAAGTACCATCCCGCCTGACCAGCGTGGTATAGTGGATCAAGTTTCCTCCCAATATACAGGAGGCTCGAGCCCAGTAGTAGCACCTGAAAGCGATGAAAATAATGATGATGATACTATTATCAAATATTAAATGAGGAAACTAATTTATTTGATATATTAGCGACAACCCTAAACAATCGAATGGGCAACTGTGGACAATTTATATTGCAATAATCCGCTTGGACATTACAGTGGCGGCGGAGTCGTGCGAACGCCGATATTATCGAGAGGTAAAAAGCGTTGCTAGTTTGAGGACAAAAAACGAGCACTCATTTATCGGCCAGTCGGCACTTCGAGACAGGCCATCTACCCACCCTCTCCTAAAACTGTTATACATTACTCGCCACCGCTTTAGGGCTTACGGACTTGATTATATTTCCTTGTTAGGGGACACTGATGAGTTCTTTTTAAAGCATAAACTGAACTTCGGTAAAATATAATTACTGTTTAAAAGTTTCTACTCAAGGAAATTAGCAATTCATGATTCTGCTCGTGTTCTATTTCGTTTATTAATTATCATAATAATTTATGATCTAGGATAACGTAAGGTTAGTGCAAGTTACTTTACTACATGTGGAATATGTACGAATTCAAATATTCCTCTTCCGTGGCTATATAGAATAGTGGACGTCGATAGTCTGATGGATGTATGGTACCTACATTCAAAGCTATTTCTTGTTTGTTTTGTCAATATTTACATACATGACTTTTTTATATATCTAGTTTAGTACACTTAAAATGAATCAAAGTTTCATTAACAAGTATAGTCCCATAAATTAAATTCGACATTACGACCTTCGTTTGAGTGTTTGGCCGAAATAAAATAATAATTGATAACATCTATACACGCGGCGGCAAGATCAAGCAAATAGGAATCAAGCAAACCGAATATATTTTTACACGAATCATTTCAAGCTACTCTTGACCCCTTCATAACTCAATAACTAATTAATATATACGCATCAACTTTGGTATATACAGGGTGTATCAGGTTATGGGGCAACTGTTCGAGTATGTTGTAGTTTAACGGTCATAGATCGTAATTAGAATGTACATTACACAAAAAACAATATAACATAAAAGTTATAGTGACTTCAAAAAAATGTGTCTAAGAGTCTATGCCTTAAATGTTACATATTATGTAGGCATGTACAGACAGGATACATGTAGACATGTAAAGCTTCGACAGTATAATTTCATTCATTCATACCTATAATTGCGCAAACGCTTCAATGACATCGTAGGTACAACGGCGAGCTGTCAATGGTAATAGGCCGATCAGCTGTTTTAAAGCGAAGTTTGTCTTGCTTATGTGAATATAATCATTGATTTATTCAATTTCTAATGAACATTTAACAAAGTATGAATATGCTGCGCATTAAGTATCATTGACTTTATACATTTCAATCAGATTTACACGAAAAAGCGATGACAAAATTGAAAACTTTACATGTCTCTAATTTCTTAACGAATCGATATTTTTCATTCAAATTTTATTCGTGGGTTCCTATCACCACTGCCTAGCTCCCTTTTGACCAGTTGCTCCATAACCTGATACACCCTGTATATTGAAATCCACTAGATAAGCTAACATTTAAAACTTTACAAACACAGCATTGAATAATTAGAGATACTAAGGTCATTTTTATTGCTTATGATGGCAAACAGCACAAGTTATCGTAAGTGATACTGCCGCCCACCTTTGCTAAGCTATTGCCTACCGTAAAAAAAGTGAAGGGAGTGTTAATACGTGTACTAAAAGCATCACCAAAACCCATCACACGCAAACACGCTCATAAAATTGGGTTTCTGGTTTAATCGCTCACCGAACTAAATGTAGTACACAAATGCTACTACAAAGACGATAATTTTTGTGAGGCTGTGGTTACTACCTCAGACGGACAGACCTGCGACTGTAGATAGATGACTGTCACCAGTATGGTCTAACTACATAAATTTACTGACTGACATATGTTTCAAAAGTCTAACCTACTTCCAGATAACCTAAATAGTTTGAATTTGACATTCAGTTAGATAATTGTATATATCATCGTCATCGCAGCCCACATACATCCCACTATTGGGCTCAAGCCTCCTCCACAATTAGAAGGATTTTGACCATGCTGCTCAGACATGTTGGTATAGGGTTTTATTTCCAGTTTTCCTTTTCTTGCACAAGTGTTATATGCGTATTATATCCCTTAGTCGTCTTTTACGACATCCACGGGCAAGATAGGGAGTGGTGAATTGTATTCTTACTCCGTCACCATACGGAAATTTATGTGTATACAAAGGAAAAAATCAAAAACTGTTCACTTATAACATTTGGAAAAACCTTATACAATCGTTTTTATCGAGTTTTAGCTTAGCCGCTTGCTTAATAATAACAGCAAAAATTTGTTTCCTCTTTGTAGGAAAATAAGTTTCATCATGAAAAGATAGCTTTAACGCTTTAATTGTGTATAAAAGTTTCTTTTATATATTTGAACATTTAGTATAATTTTAAAGCGAATTCGCCGAGCCAAGTAGGTCTAAACACATTAGTTACTCTTGCTGTTCGGTAATCTCTAGATACACTACTTATAAGTTTGTTTTATACTTCGTAATTCGAGTAAGTAAATTTGAGTTACGACTGAAGTAACATATAATCAAGAAAATATGGAAAATAGTGCTAAATTTTACCTATTAATTGTAAAATCGGAGAAAAGCGTTAATAGGTAAATCACTTTTAAATAATAATAAATTTATTTACAAAATGTAATGAAATCTCTGTAAAAACATAAATGTGAAAAAGGCAGCAAAATTCAATATTAACATAATTATGGTATGGTTGTGGACTTCACTGGTAAAAAACTTGAGATGTAAATGGGTGGTGAATCGTATTCTTACTCTGTCGCCACATGGATTATTAAATATTAACAGTAACACATTATAGAGAAAAATGAAAACAATTGTATTTACTTGCTAGCTCTCGCCTATGAATTCGCCTGCGAGGACCATATATACTTCTATAACTAAATAATTATATGCTCTTTCACCGTCATAAGAAAAGGGAGACAAAAAATCTATATAGTTTATAAAATATATGATTACTAGCTTTTGCCCGCGGCTTCGCCCGCGTAAAAGTTGGCTTGCATATTTCTTTTTATTGTGTTATTGTGGTGACGGAGTAAGAATACAATTTACCACTCCCTATCTTGTCCGTGGATGTCGTAAAAGACGACTAAGGGATATAATACGCATATAACATATAAAACGGGGCCCTATTACTAAAACTTCGCTGTCTGTCCATCTGTCACCAAGCTGTATCTCAAGGACCGCGATAGCTGGACAGTTGAATTTTTTACAAATTATGTATTTCTGTTGCCGCTATTGCCGCTCTAATAATAAATATTAAAAACAAAATAAAATAAATATTTAACGGGGCGGGGCTCCTATACAACAAACGCAATTTTTCGCCCTTTTTATAGATAATGGTATGGAGCCCGTCGTGCGCGACCCCGACTCGCACTTGACCGGTTTTTTAGAAATAGGTATCGTGCAAATAATTGTGTGAGCATAAATAAAACCTATTATTTTGACAACAAATAGACGCTTCAAATTTGTTTATTTCTAGAGATAGAAAATTGTATTAATATCTTGATTTTAACTTACTGTCTGGTAGCGGCTTATAACGCTTTCATTGTTTGTGGGTGTCGCAAAATACGACTAAGATAAAGACTTACAATGACCTGGAATAATTGGTGATGCCATCTAGCCAGCAATGTCGTCTGGCAGGCAGCTGGTCATAAAATGTTGCTAGAAAGAACCTTTGCAATATATCTACGATGGCAGAGGACCGCCTACATATTGGGTCGATTCAAAGTAATCTTGATAAGCGAGCATTAAGAAAAAATAATGGGGTAACCCAAGAAAGAAGACCGTGTACTAAAATGATCGTTCCTAGGTTCAGTGATATGGGTTATATTATGATTATAAAATAATCGATTAATTAAAAATAAATAATCGATTATAAAATAATCGATTTTTCTCCCAACAGGATTGTAATGACTTTTTTTTAGGAAATGTGAATTTTATCTTCTAATATAGTATGAAATACTGCACGCAATATTGTGATGACCTTTTTTTTAGGAATTCTGGCTGTGAAATAATCGATTAATTTTATTATAAAAATAATCGATTTTCTATTATTTTGATAATCGATTGTAAAAATCGATTATTACAAAAAAAATCAATTAATAATTGATTATTATAAAAATCGATTATTTTTTTCACATCCTAGTTTCTAGGCCTAATGATTTCGGATATACATACATTTTTCACCCCCTTAGAGATTGAATTTCAAAAACTAATTTCTTAGTGCTCATTTACAACAAAAGAAAGAGAATCGCACAATACACAGAAATACATAGTTTCACGTTCCTAGCCCCAATAGTTTCGGCTATACGCTTTTCACCCCCTTAAGGGAGTGATTTTCCAAAAATCCTTTGCTAGAGCTTGTGTACCCCAAGAAATACAACGGTATTAAAAAAAATTACGTTTCTAGGGCCAGTGGTTTCGGCTGTAAGCTTTTTTGTCTTTTAGGGGTTGAATTTCATCCCCATATAAATGAAATTTCCAAAACGCTAGAATGAATATTTATTTATATATTATCAAGTGTCTTAATACAAAGATTCATGGTTCTGTCATCGAAAATGACGAATTTGCATACTAAATGTCATCCCCTATTTCAACCCCTAATACCCATTTTTTCGCGATTTCTTTGCTAGAGCTCGTGTACCCCAAGAATATACTACGGTGTAAAAAAAATACGTTTCTAGGCCCAGTGGTTTCGGCTTTATGCTTTTTTGTCTTTTAGGGGTTGAATTTCATCCCCATATAAATGAAATTTCCAAAACGCTAGAACAAATATTTATATATATTATCATGTGCCTTAATACAAAGATTCATGGTTCTATCATCGAAAATGACGAATTTCCATACAAAATGTCATCCCCTATTTCAACCCCTTATCCCCATTTTTTCGCGTTAAAAAGTAGCCTATGTCCTTTCTCAAGCTTTAGTCCATCTCTGTACTAAATTTCATCAAAATCGGTTCAGTGGTTTAGACGTGAAAGCGTAACAGACAGACAGACAGAGTTACTTTCGCATTTATAATATTAGTAAGGAAGTAAGGACTATACACCATCTTTTCTTTAATAATACCCACGCATACTTTATGCCAGAGATAGACTAACAATATTGCAAAAATCACAATGGACATTAGATACAATTAATACATAACTGTTCTACTTAATATTCTTGTGCCAATGACAAACATTGAATCTCACAGGTCTGGTAGAAGGACGGAAAATCGTGCATATGTATTACAAATGTTTTATTTGTTTAAAATCTTATTCATTCGCGCCATTTTGTTCATCAGTGTGTGTATCCTTTACAAATGATCGCATTGTGATGTAATTGAAAAATCAGTACTACGAACTACCGCCGGTCGAGGAATTCATTATTCACATGACAATCACGTGAAATTCCGAAAAACGAAGCGAAAAACGTTTGGCTGTTGTTTCACGACGATGTACCCTATAAAAAATTCAGCAACTTAATAGCAACGGCGTCCAAACAAACATGAATTCGATGAATTGATGAAGTAAATGATCGACAAATAGTTGGGCAATTTGTACAGCACGTTTGCGAAAATAATCGCAGAACTCGCTTGTTAAAACAATAAAGTTCTAAAATGGCCTAAAATGACAGCAATTAGTTAAGTTTGTACTTTATAGCTACATGATACATATGTATCAAGTAGCTATAAAGTTCAGCTTTTATTTTTATCAGCCTAGTAGTATTATGTATATCGTTATATCATCAACAGCTCATATATGTCCCATTGCTGGGCTCGAGCCTCTTCCACAATAGGAAGAAAATTGACCTACTATACCACGCTGGTTAGATGGGTTGGTATAGGGCTTTTTTTGAGTTTGCCTTCTCTTGCATATACGTTATATGCATTGGTATATAGTGGTAATTAATACATTTATAAAAACCTTAATATTTTTATACCAATTTTGAGGATCCATATATAATATTTATGCAGCATTAATACCTAAAATCAAGAATTAAAAAAGAAAAAAAACAAATATTCTAACAATTAGATCTATTTACTAGAGGGATCCAACCACCAGGTTATTTTTCTTCGGGAGCATCATATGCGGGCATTGATACTGCAGCCGATGCCGATGCCCTCGATAGGGGAAAAACGACTGACTCATCAAAACAATAAACAAAGTATCGGAGCCCTATTTTATTATATTATTATGCACGCGGTTCTATGATTTAACGCTGCATAACTTACAGGTCTATAACAAGGAAGCCATTGATTTTCTTTAAATCAATAGATTTGTTTTCATAGAAACATTTATCGATTAGATAAGCATGCTCTCAACCTTTATTATTGCTTATTCCTTTAAGGATCAACCATCTAGTCTAACTAAAAATAGTTTAATACTATTTTGGGATAGAAAGACTACCAATATCCTAGAATTAAGCCATATACGTCATTTAAAGATATTATCTTCCACTGTCGTTGTAGGTATCTATAATATTCAAGATCAACGGCTTTATCGCTCTTGAAGACATGTTGCATATGTTTGTTATAAACCAGAGAACAAAAAAGAAAGTATATAAGAATCATTTGAAATTTTTATTATTATTTTCTATTATTCCGTGTGATGGCGGAGTAAGAATATATTCACCACTCCTTATCTTGTCCGTGGATATCGTAAAAGACGACTAAGGAATATAATACGCATATAACACCTAGACAAGAGAAGAAAATCTCAAAACAAAACCCTATACCAACCTGTCTGGCCAGTAAGGTCAATTTCCCTCCTATTGTGGAGGAGGCTCGAGCCCTACAGTGGCACGTATATGAGCTGAAATGATGATGATGTATGAAGTTTATATCTGTGATTTGAACTATTTACAACGTTAGGCATTTAAGTTGATATACACACAAAACATTTTAATATCAAAACTATGAATATTTAATATCATGTATATCGTCCGAAAGAATAGTAGAGCACAATAAAGAAAAGTTCGAACAAAATAAAAAAGTCTATATAATAACATAAACATGAGGCAATTCTCCATGAGGTCTTGTATTCAATTATTATGTTTAGCGTCATAAATTTAGGAAATCAATGTGATGAACTTCATCGTACTCTTGCCTCTTTCCCTGTTATATTTAGACATATGAAAGACCATACACCTATATCAGATTACACCTCTCAACACTTTCTATAAATATCATTCCTTTTTACCTCACTCCACCCATCCATAGCTGGTTTCTTCCTCTAAACCAATTCATTTCTACGTTCATTGTAAATAAAACTACTTTTACGGATTATATCCCGTTTGTATTTGATTTATGATTGCCCGACGTTTCGAACACTTTGCAGCATTCATGGTCACGGGCGGACTAAGGTGTCTCACGTCCAACAAGTAATCGTTATTACAAACATTTATAATTATCTACCCGATACAGAAAATTTGTTATAAATTTATTAAATTGTGACCTACATTTTAGTACAAATTTATTGCCAGTGTAAGAAGAAAATGATTCTATATGAAAAAATTATATTGTTTATGGTTAGTAATTGTTAATTATTAAATTTGTAGCAATTATTGTTACAATTTGTTGATTTAAAACTAACAAAACTAATATACCTACTACCACCGGATCGGAACGCGGCCGCACTGAGAAAGATCCAGCAAGAAAACTCAGGGGACATGATGCTAAATTAATATTGATTTTTAATTTTAGATGCGGCTTACTTTGTCTTACTAAAAGATTTTTGATTTATAAAATTATCTTTAACTATTATTATTGTGGGTCAAATCTTCTATTATTGTGGGTCAAGTCTACGTTCATATTTAATACTCTGTTACTCTGTCTTGCCGTGTGGTGAAGGAGTAACAATATAATTCACTGCTTGTCCGTGAATATGGTAAGAGATAGCTAAAGCATACGAGGTGCACATAACGTCTATTAAAGAGTAGCAAAAATCGTAAAAAAGAACCCTATACCAATTCGTCAAAAAAAAAAATCCAATCCGTCTGACCTGCGTGATGTAGTAAATCAAATTTCCCCCTATTTTGGAGTAGGCTCGAGTCTAGCAATGAGACGTATATGAGCCGAAATTATGATGAATATTCCTATTTTATTTCCTTTTATTTAAAATATCAATACCACTATTAACAATTTAACTTTCCAGTTGCTAACGTCACTTTAAAACATATTTTAATGTGATTTATCAGCTTACTGTTTAATCTAGTCACCACTCAAATGGTAGTATTATATTGCAATTGCCACGATAGGCAGAAAAGTCGGTAGCAACTGGTATAGTACCGATTTTGTTTTTCAGAAGTTTATCAGAAAAGCGTTACTGTCCAATTAACTGGTGCTTTTTAGCCGGTTTTTACAAATTCCGGTAGCAACTGGTATAGTACCGACTTCGTTTGTCAGAAGTTTATCAGAAAAGCGTTACTGTTCAATTAACTGGTGCTTTTTAGCCGGTTTTTACAACTTCCACTTTAAAGTTAAGGTTGGTGATACATTATATTCATAATCCGTCGTCACACGAGGAATAATCAACTCATTCCTCATTTTGAGTACTTTCGTCACCATTTATTATTCGCATCTCTGCTATCTCAAAGCAAAAAAAAATTTATATTTAATTTAACAAATAGCAAATCCATTGATCCCTCAGCCCGTAGACATCTAATACCTACAGCTTCCCGGTATTCTCCACCTAGTGGAAGATCGTCCAACACAGTGTCATTTGTTTTGTAATCGTTACTGGAGAATCCATCGCCACTTCAATAAGCTAGTTCTTTAGGTAATGTCGTAAAGTTTAGAGAAATACTGAGAATAGGCCTTCCCCAAGAAGGTTATGAGACCGATATTTAGAGACCAGGTTTCAATGCTTTTAATTCAAGTCATCCCTCGTAACACACATTGATTATAAATCTTTGTTTTGTAATAAATTCATTCAATTATTGAAAATACATAATTATTGATTTTAATCAACGCACTAATGACATATTTGTACATATATGTACACTAATACCCTTAAACATATCCACAAGACTATCAATCAAGGAGCGTTTTTAGTACAAATTTATCACGAGGTTCTTATTGTGACGCCGGATAACACAATATCCAACGGATATCCGGAGGGGAAGCTCAACATCATATTTTTATCATCATTACGTTAAGAAAAAAATTAAACAGTGTCTTATTGTGGAACTTAATGTGAATTAATTTTTATATTTATTTCTGAACACTTTTTGTTTTTCTTTCGTGTTTGGCACAGAATAAGACAAAATATCCGCCGCAACACCCATGTGGCATCATCATCATCATCACAGCCCATAAACATCCCTCGCTGGTCAGACCTGTTAGTGGGGTTTTATTCTGAGTTTTTCTTCTATTGCATAGATGCTATCTGCTTATGTGATAAGCCTTAGTCGTCTTTTACAACTCCTATGGGCAGACGGGGGGTGAAGAATTGTATTCTTACTCAGTCACCACACGGATAAGTTATAAAAGTAACAATAGAATATTCACCATACTTTCTTTTTTTTAGAGATAACACCTTGCATTAAGACACTGTATTGTGAGTGGCTTTACGAACATTATGCCACAAAATACAAATTACTCCCAGATTCAAACCAATAATTTGGGGATCGTACAAAGTAATATCTTGTACAGGAATTGAATCCACCAGACTTGGTATAGTAGGTCAACATCTCAACCACTACACTATCTGTGCAGTCGAGATTTTTCTATGGACATACTCAAAATCGATGAAGGAATATAAACAGATTACATGATTGCAAGAAAAGAAAAAAATTGATTTAAAACCGTATATCAATCTGACTGCACAGCATAAAGCTGAACGCTAATTTCTTTTATTTCCAGATGGTCCGTGCCCCAAAGAATGCCATATCATCATCATCATCATTTCAGCTCATAGACATCCCACTCTTGGACTCAAGCCTCCTCCACAATAGGAGGGAAATTGTCCTTACTATACCATGCTGGTCAGACAGGTTGGAACAAGGTTTTATTTCGAGTTTTCCCTCTCTTACATAGATGCCACATGCGTATTATATCCCTTAGTCGTCTGTTACGATATCCACGGGCAAGACAGGGAGTGGTAAATTGTATTCTTACTCCGTCACCACACGGAAAAAGACAATGTAGAAGAAGAATGTCATATATAGGTTGAGAAAAAGAACTTACGAAGTGATGTGCGGTCATAAAGATATCTTAATAATTCTTATATAGGCTAACTAATATTACTAAGGTACGTTCTCTGGGTGGTGATCGAAACCAAAACCCTGCCAGCAGCGTGGCCGAACCACTAGGAAAGTGTATTTATTATATAGTACCTTCACGGATTCTTGAACTAAAATATTTCAAAGTATCAATAGGTCGCTTATAAGGAGAGGAGTGTTTCACGCCGGATTGTCGTACCGCTCTGATAGTACTCCGGACGACCACACAATTGCCTGCCAGCAAATAAAAACTGTATTTTCCTACTCTCAGTATATAAATATATAAGTATGTCCATATTATGCCAACGTCTGTATAACTTGATCCAGTGATGTTTTCAACAGGGAGTGCATATTATTAGCTGATTAATGACCCTGGTTTAAGGTTGCAGAAAAACAAATTCAAAGTTTGTTTACTTTAAACGGTCATTTTAAACCATACATAAATGTATATATTGTTTTAAATTGTTATTCTTTTACGAAATTAAATCATTTGTAATCACCAAAAACAATACCATTTTAGATAAAATATTTAAAAGTGTTCTTTTTCTTGCCACTTTTATTCCTACGAGACATCATCTATACATATAATAAATCTGTAGAGGTCGAAATTCTGTACATTGAAAAAAATCGCTAAGAACCGAGTCAGGGGGATGTTAGAAGTGCAATAGAACACATTCAGATTGTTTTCAAGTTTTTTGTTTCTCTGTATGTTTGTCTGTTTATCTGTTTTTTTTTTATCTTTTTTTTGTTTCTTTTTTCGTTATTCGACTGATTTAAATGAAATTTTGCATGGTGGTTCCTTACATCCCCGGTCAACATTTAGGATACTTCTAATCACGGAAAATTAAATAATTCCCATGGGATAGTTAAAAAACTATAGTAACTTATTTAATTGAAAATCGATATAGAAAGACTTATTATAAACGAAAATTATTCTGAAAAACAACCCCTCAGAGAATTTATTCTTTTCTAAGGGTGTAAAATAGGGGATGAATTATGCTTGATATTTTTCACTCTAATATACAGGTAATAAATTCATATAACGTCAATGATTAATTAACAGTACTGATAGCATAGTGGTTAAGATACCAACCTACCGTGCAAGTGTCACGGGTTCAATTCCAACGCAGGACAATCTTTTGCGTGATCGACAAATTGTAGTTCTGAGACTGGGTGTAATGTGTTTCCGTCACCTATATGTTTGTAAAGTTCCTTAGTGACTTCATAGTGTGTAGAATGAATAGAAAAAGAAGGTTGTGCAGGGTCACTCGAACACGATTATTTGAGGCAGCAAACTATGTTGTCGTGGTATTGCCTACGCGCGATCAGTCACTCTACGGGTGGCGGACTAATCCCCGGTTTAGCTATCCGTGTATTTGACTGGGGTGGTTTTTTTTTATTGCTGTTGTTGGCAAACTAGCAAACACCACACCTAATGGTAAGTGACACTGCTCATGTACTTTTGTCAGGTCACTGCCTACCGCGAAGAAAGTGAAGGGAGTTTAAATGCGGGCAATGCGGTTTAGTAATCATCTCATAGCATCACCAAAACTCACCGCATCCATACCACTCCGAAAGTTTGGCTTCTGGCTCATTGCCTCTGGACGGCACGGCCCGTGACATTAAAGGGACGACTGTCGAGAGTGTGATTCTATCACGTAAAGATACCAAAGCACAAGTACTCGGGTTAACCGTCCATCCGACACGACAACAGTGGAACGAGTCAACTTCCAAGTTTTCTTCCTGACTCGCTCCGCCGAGTACCTACGCGAGATAACTGCCAAGCAGCTGATGGCGACCTCATACCAGTTCCTAACCTGTCGACTATGGTCTAAGTGATGGTCAGCAGCTTCGGTAGTGATGCTTGCGATGAATTCATGACGCTGCTCTACCCGGGCCACATAGATCTCAAAAGTATGTCTGCTGTATCCTAGCTGAAACCACAATTGTGGGAGGGCTCCGTGTATTTCCACATTTAAGTCTCACGGGAGGGTGCCGGCCAAAGCGCACGCTGCCTCGATTGATCTGGTACAGCATCTACGACTAGCTCTATGCACCATGGTTTTATACGAATGCCAGAAGAAAGTTCTAAGACAAGTGGTTAGAACTCGCCCACACAGGTGCACCGTACAGGGCCAGGAATCGAACCAGTCTCACGTACCGTCGTACATGTAACACCGCGACAACGAGCCAAGAGAGTAATTTGATAAAATGCCCCTGAAATCACCATCGCCCGTCAAGTACTAAGTCCTAATATTTTATCTGGTACACGACCGAGTGGAATCGAATTAACAGTGATTGCTGTGCCGATAGGTGTATAGTTACGAGATCTATGAAACAGCAAATCATTCGTTTTATATAGAGCTACTCTAAGCGCCAGCGTAACTCATCAAATCTCTACCTCGATACCGAGCATGGCTCGTATCACTTATTTAAATTAAGCCCAGCCCGGAAAGAGTCCAGTCTCTCCTAATATACCATACAATCACCCGCAAGTACGACCTCAGCTGAGAGCAGTACGAAATAGACGTTAGCACAAATTCCTCTGCGCACTTCATGCAGAGACCACTGTGCTGCTTCAAATAATCTGGAATCAGCCGTTTAGGCATAGAAGCACCCCCTGATAACAGTGCCCCAAGATTGGTAAACTATGAAATGAGGTGACGACATCTAAATACATCGCCAACAGCACCCCTCCACCAGTAAACGCCTTGATGACAACGGGCCACAGGCATAGAAAAGCTGCGATCGTTTGCCAGAAAGAATTGGTCTGATCGAGACAACCTCGCTAAGGTGCTGGCTGATGCGGGCAACCAAGTTTCTCTACACTAGCTTGCCTACATCATCCAGAGCAACACGCTGGACCTGTTATCTGCAATCGCCTCTGCCACATATGTTTTCTACGCGGACGAAGTCGCGGGCAAAAGCTAGTCTATATATATAAAAGAAAGTCGTGTTAGTTACACTATTTATAACTCAAGAACGGCTGTACAGATTTGGCTGAAAATTGGTGGGGAGGTAGCTTAGAACCAGGAGACGGACATAGCATACATTTTTATCCTGTTCTTCTTCTTCTTAATGGCAATAAGCTACTTTTTATCCCATTCGATCGCGTTCGCGTGTGACGTGACATAAAATGTCAAATATATATTTTTTTGTTTCTGCTTGTCCATTCGGACAGGCAAAAAGATCAAAGCCCATAGAGCCAAGTCTGATACAATATTCTTCATATCATTTCTTTATATATAATAGCTTATTTATAGTCATGTCCGTCAGTAAGTCAAGTCGTTACATTAATTAGGCACGGCAAACCTAATTAAATGATTTCTCTGGGAATTTCGATAGAATATGAAAATATACGTAAACCACTCTATTATCACATTCACCTCACTTCAGCACCTTAACTGTATTATGTTACATAAAATATGAGCAAAATTATTCAATGTAACACTATAAAACACTAAAAAATGAATATAATACAAGAGACATTGACATTTCCATATTAGCACCGAAATTCATGTCAAAGAGAATACAAGTCACAATGAAACGTAGGATAACTAAAACGCATTTGATATAACAACAAAAAGCAAATGACAGCTAAGCGTAATTTTGTCCATAGTCAAGTATGGTTGAAAATTTAATATAATTTTGTCAGAAATCAATAATCGGTAGGTAATTTGTATTCTCTTTGTATCATCATTAGCAATGCCGTGACCAAGACGATCGAATCTTTCCCGACAAAGCCGTAATGGTTCTTCCATTAGAGACTATATATTCGAATATTTAGAAAATACATTTACGAAAAAAATTATGGCGGTACGAAGTTCGCCGGGTCAGCTAGTTATTATTAGAAGAAACTCGTAAAAAAAGCCGTCTATCTGATTAACGGAACATAGTAGGCCAAATTCCTTTGCATTACGAATCATGCTCATGCAAAATAGTAGAAAATATAAGCTTAGAAACTAGGTCAAAAACTAGGTAATTAAACTTTGAAATAATATGGTAAAATTAAGAGATAGGGCGAAATCTTAGGTAATGAGTCTAACCGACAATAGAATTTCCTTATTAGTTAATATTAGATAGATACATGCCCATTTGTACATTATTGATATCAATCTTAGGGGTCATATATTACCCCCCTAAATAAGACCCCGACCCCTTAAGAGGTCATATCCGTGGTATAGTACTGCTGCACTTTTCATAGCTGCACATTTTATTTGTTGGTTTATTGGCCAATTTTACATCCTGTCTTCCGTTTCGCAAACGAAGATAATGGATTAGTAATTACTGATTAGTGTGGTACATTTAATCAACTTTTATAACATACATCGGTTTTGCTTGTGAATTAAGAATACAATTCACTACTAACTATCCTAAACGTGGTTGTCGTAAAAGTCGACTAAGGGATTTAATATGCATATAACATCTATTCAAGAGAAATAAATCTCGTAAAACTTAAACCAACCCATTAGACCAGTTTGGTATAAAAGGTAAATTTTCCTCTTATTGTGGAGGGATCTTGAGCCCAATAGTGTATGCTTATGAGTAGAATGACCATGTTAGAGTAGATCATATTTAAAACCGCCGCCACACAGCGGCAAAGTACAAAAATATATATTTGTAGATACTAATAAATTACAAAAGAAAAAACGGAATGCAAGAAAGGAACCTCAAATCATATTCAAAATTAGAGTGATATAATAATCAAATGCCTTATTTCTGCTTAAAAAATTTAGTAGGTAAATAACTAATGTCTTATTTCCTTTTCAGTTTACATTGACTCAAGGTCTTATTAAGCACAATATTGAAACGTAAAATAAATTCGACAAGTAGTAACAGTATAACTATTTTATTCCAATACTTATACATTATTTGGAGTATGCAATTACAATATTATGCGTCTAACATGGTAGTAGACACATACATCTACATATCCAAATATCTGTCAGATGTTTAATCAATCGTCTAGAAAGTTGGTGCGATCGATACTCCAATCGCAAATGTATAAGCCGACGAAATTAAATGTTGGCATTTTTAGTATATCTCCTTCGTGTTACAGCTATATCTATAAATTAGTAGTATTATAAAGGACATTGTCTCGGATGAAAGAGTACGGCGTTTCACGACTAAAGTGGAGGCGGTGGGCGTGTGAAAATATTACCACGCCCAGTCATGGGCGTGTCTGCCCAGACATTAAAATTCATTACCATATATATTGTATTAAAATATAATACTAAGAAGTCAAATAAGTGAGAAGTGTTTGATTTGGCGATGGTAGTTTAATGAAGCATTAGCTTTAGCATAGACAATGCATCTGTTATTTTTTAATCCCTCTGAAATATAAGGAAAACCCTGAAATAAAACCCTATGTCGAACCATCAAATATTAAGGTATCTCTCTCAATATTAAGTAATCTGTCTATTGTTAACCCAACAAGCATTTAATTTGCATGATTGATGTGAAGATGTTTGTTGCTCTTTGACGCAAAAACTACTGAATGGATTTTGATGAAACTTCATAGTAATATAGCTTACATATCAGAATAACACATAGACTATAATATATTCCCATAGGAAGAGGAACTGCGGGTAAAACTGCAGGGCGCTGCTAGTATTTAATAAATATCCAATTTGATATAACTATTTTTACTTTACTTTTTACTGCTACCGTATGGTGACCGAGTAAGAATACAATTCACCACTTCCTTCTTGCCCGTGAGTGTCGTAGTAGACGACTAAGGGATTCAATATTCCTATAACATTTATACAACGCAGTCCCCGACGACCACTATGGTAATCTCTATTACGATAGAATCGGGTTTATTAAAGATTCGTTATCTACACACCCTATTACAATCATTGAATTTTTTTATGCTCGGGCGATGAATACTCTTGGATTTATCCATTCAATAATGATCTTTATGTTTTTGTTCAACGGATAACATAAGTGAAAAATTTACACGATCAATAACGCAAACACTTATTACCAAATCTCAAAGTCAACATTTTAGAGTAAGTGGCTATTACCATATTGTTCAAAGAAAAAATAACAGAGCCGTTCCCGATAAGCGGCAGCACAATATCGTTCGGGTGATTTTGCTGCTTACCTTTCATAGCACCTAAAAAATTATCATCGAATAAGCATGTAATCTGGGGGCACGACAGTGCCCCCGCCAAGTCGAGCAAAAAAAAAAGTCGGGCAAAACGCAACACTGCCGTAACATACTTTTCTCGAAGGAATTCAGGCCATTTTAGACCCCCTATAACTTCGTTGTGAATAAAACTAGAAGCCTAAATTTTTAATAACCCAGCAGGCCTTGTATATACATTGTGTATTTCAAAATTCATTCAATATGAACTAATAGTTTAAGAATTATAACTAGTCAAAATTTCGTAATTTTGTCACTCACTGACTGACTGACCGATCATCAATATTAAAGAGGCACTTCTAGCAGACATAGAAGCTTTAAATTTAGAATACAATTAGTGTTTAGTGTATAAACGAAGGAAAAATTATGAAACATTGAATTTTCGTCCAGTTTCCGAGATACAATAACTGCATAAATAATTTTGTAAACCCATATAAATATAAAGGATTACAAAGTTACATTTGTAGTTAATGAAATGAAACTTTTGCAAAAAATAAGAATACATTTGTCGCCATCATTGCTTCCCTATGGGAATCGTAAAAAGCGGCTAAAGACTGCGCAGATGACGTAATCAATTAGATACCAACGTACCGTGCCAGTGTCGCGGGTTCGAATTCCATGCAAGACAACACCTTGTACGATCCACAAATTGTTGTTTGGAGTCTGAATGTAATTTGTGTCCGTTAATTATATGTACTTCCCGTGTGGTGACGAAGTAAGAATACAATTCACCACTCTCTATCTTGCCCGTGGATGTCGTATAAGACGACTATGAGATATAATATGCACATACCATCTGTGCAAAAGAAGGAAAACTCAAAATGAAACCCTATATCAACATGTCTGACCAGCATGGTATATCCTCCCATTATGGAGGAGGCCCGAGCCCAACAGTAGGACGTATGAGGGCTGCGATGATGAATTATATGATTGTAAAGTCCCCCACAACGTAAGGATTATTATTCCCTTAGTGCAAAGCGTTGTCATTTAAAAAAAAGTTTCAACAGAAGAGTGGGCAGCAGCTCTTGCCGGGGAAATGTATGATATCTCACTGCGAAACCAACCTGCCTAGCAAACGTGGCGATTACGGCATTATTCCTCATATGGCGAAGAAAAATGAGCCCTAGTCATGGCAACTCTGTTACTCTTAAGCGTCGTTGGATGCAGGTGCCACAGTACCGCGCTTTATGGTGAAGCATGAGGGGGGGTCTATGTTCTGCAGTAGACGGCGATAGGCTGAATGATGATTGGCATAATAGGTGTAGACAGATACCTAGATATAATTATGTTCAAAGATAACTTGTAAAATGGTCAATCAACGAAATGAAAAAGCAAGAGGGGGACATGTCTTATGAAATTGTACCAAAATCTCCCAAAGTATTAAGCAAAGTAAATTGCCTGAAATTTACCTAAAAGAAAGAACGCCATCATTTGGCTCGATTGCCATCAAAGCGGAAAGGAGACTAGAGGAGATATGTTTCGAAAAACCAATCAAATTTCTTTATTTCCACATCTCTCCACCTAGTTTAGGTAGAAGTGACTCAAACGGAAAGGAGAAATGTCTCATTTTTCAGAGAGTGGGCTCTAAGAAAATCCTATGTTGGTATTCAAGAAGTAGAAGGTACCGGAAAGGAAAATAAGTAGGTCTATCTACAAAAAGAAATGAGATACCATCAAAAACAAAACTTGTAAAAAAAAGCCAAGCCTCGCAACTGAGTTCTTCTACCATAAAAAGTTATTAGATCCATGTTATACCAAGTCGGTTAACTCATTCAATCCCTGCTTAAGGGACCTTTCTTCTTAATTTATTACGTAAATAGCTAACCTAAAAACTTTTTATAGTGACTATATCAATATTAAAGATCTTTTATGTTTTAAATAAATTGATTGACTTGGCACACTGGTCAGATAGGTTAGTATAGGGTTTTATAACGAATGATCTTTATCTTATATTCCTTATTACGTGTAGTAACGGAATAAGATTACAATTTACCACTCCGTAACTTGCCCGTTGATGTTTTAAAAAACGACTAAAGCCTAAGATACGCATATAATATCTACGCAAGAAAAAATAATCGATATATAATCTTATCTGTGTCTGTCTCTGTCTCTATCTCAACCTGCCTAACCAGCGTGGTATAGGAAGATCAGTTTCCCTCCTACTGTGAGGAAGGCTCGAGCCCAGTAGTAGGACATATATGAGTTGAGGTGATGATATCACTAGGTCGTCTTTTAGAAGCTCGCAGACAAAAAATGGAGAGTTGAACTGTGTTTTTGCTCCATCGCCATACGGAAACAAAGTAGTTTTATAGCAAGAAAAGCGACTGCTTCAATTACACCATAATCATGTACAGTAATCTTTGAACTCCAAAGTACTTAAAAATTTATATATATCAATTATTATTTCATTTTGAGGAATTATCCTCGAAAGGGAAAGGGAGGAGGAAGAATCTAAAAGAATCTGTAAATATAAAATGATAAAAAAGTTATTGCCCGCTGAGAAGTGGAGAAAAAGAAATTAGAATGTAACAAGAAAGAAGAAGTCCAACAAATGGCGAACTAGTAATTGTTTACTAGCATCATTTGCTACCTTATGATTTATCATCATCATCATCTCAGCCTATAAATGTCCCACTGGTGGGCTCGGCCTTGACTCTCACGGGTAAGAGATGGGGTGATGTATTATATTCTCACTCCGTCACCATACAGATAAGACCTTATGTATTATTGTATAAACATATTTGTGTCCATTTTTTAATAGCACTGAATCAAACGTCAAATACTTATCATCAGAATTTGTAATGGATTTTATAATACCTAATTGAATAGGAATTATTCACAATTTCATAGGTTTTTAATATTTTGCCGTGTAACAAAATAAGAATACAAATCACCACTCATTATCTTGTCCGTGGATGTCTTAAAAAAATCTAAGGGATACAATACGCATATAAAATCTATACCAGAGAAGGAAAACTCGAAATAAAACCCTGTACCAACCCGTCTGACCAACATAATATAGTAAATTTCCCTCCTATTGTGAAGAAGGCTCGAGTAACAGTGGGACGTATATGAGTTGAAATGATGATGATGATGAATGATGAATAGCGGAAATATCAGAACCCTGATCTTTTCTGCAATAAAATTACCGTCGTAATATCAGGTATCTGATAGTGTATGGTCCGTAAAATGTGGTTCCGCCCTTATAAAGATAAGAAATAAACAGAAACGTTTTTTTTATTTTATTATTAATTGCACTGGTCGACATGACTTTTTTGGCGTTAATCCAATCATACTTTTTCGGTACCTTTTATGATTAATTATTGACGGCAAATTAAAAAGTTGTAATATATCGAAATATATCTATAATTCTTATCTATAATTCTTCTGGACGTGTGTATGTGACTGAACTCCTTCTGAACGGCTGGACCAAGATTGAGGTTTTTTTGTGTGTGTTCCAGTGGATTTGAGTATGGTTTAGATTAATAATTGGATCCGGTCGGTGGCCCTACGATTGATTTCAAGGACAGTTTCTTTTATTGTTTTAGTTTTGAACATAATAGCGTCTATTGGGTTGGCTAGTGATATATATAATTCAACAATGAAATTTACTTCATCCAAGTACAGAAATTTTAGTATATCGACAACGTGTTGCTATATTTGTAGATTTTTCAAAAGAAGAAAGTGATCTTACACATACATAGAGATATGCAAGGACTTATGAAAAAATAGCCTATGACTATTCGCCAGATCTATGGAGATTATTTATTGATTTTTCAAAATTAAGTTTGAAAGCAAAAGCAAGCAAAGTCTTGTTGCATAATGGCAATGAATTTCTATCTATACCTTTGCACATGACATGCATATAAAAAAGAAACATATACTTATATAAAAAAAGCTGCTCGAGATAATTCATTACAACTGTCATTCTTAGAAAATATGTGCAGATCTTAAAGTCGTAAGTTTGCTTGAGTTGCAAGGTAATGACACAAATTTCTATTGCTTCTTATACGATTGGAATAGCAAAGCTACTATTGACTACATCAGAAAATAATGGCCAATAAGAACTATTAACATGCCTAAGCTTTATAAAAATTTAAAAGCTAAAAAATGTTAAAGCCATGGATAGAAATGGAGGATTTTTTATATTTAAAAACTTGGTTTACTAGATTGACCAAGGCTTAATTAATAATAAAGAATTTTTGAAGGGATGTAAGGAATGTCATAAAAGATATCAATTATAATTATTTTAAATTTAAAAACAGAAAAAGAAATGATTTTGTCTATTGAAGTGGCAAAAACTTTTTAGGAAATACAAAATCAGCCAACTATAAGAAGATGCTCTCTATACTATTAAAGGATGATAAATTCTTAGGATCGAATATGTCTTTGAGGATTATCTTCTTATTAGCAATCTATTTTTTTAAGAATATTTCGGTGCAAGGAGTAACGAGCTCGGGGCTAGATTCCACCAGGATATTATTGTGATATAAATAAAGACACCATGGATAACGGTCTACGAGAATAATCTCTGATCCTTTTGGACATCAAAATAAGAATAATTAAAAATAAGCAAAACGAAAGAATAATTTTCAGAATAACTTTCTTAAATTAAACTCAAAATCTCATTTATTTTTTGTTATTTTCAAATGAACCGGTTTTTTGAGAAAATGAGCTAATTGTATAGACTGACGAATGGTATTTTTACTCCGACACCACACGGAAAGCTTATTTGAATATTTAAATTTATTATTAAAATATATTCGAATGCATCTTGCAAAAAAAAGCTATTATTTTGATACTACAACAAACCAACAATACATTTTATTTATATAGATATGTATGTAAATAATATTTATTTAATATACAGTATAGTACATATAAAACTAATAAACTTACCTTGCCTTGGAATAAGAAAATCCAATGAAATAAAGCAGTCAATGATATTTAAAACTTTATTACCTTTTAAATATTTAAACACCTTTATCACTTTTTACAGTGGTAATGAATCTGTAAAAAAATCATTAACTATTTTATTGTTATGAATTAATTTTTTAAAATTGTTATAAGCATTTTATAAATATTTAAAATTGTAATATTCAGAGTGCTACAATTGTGCTACGACAATAGTAACGTAACCGTTACGTCCTGTTGAGACACGTAAAGGCGGAGCTTTCAGTACGACGTCGCGCGAAGTTTCCCGATGAACACCGACGACGCACAATAACGCTACACCGACCACTTGTAAAAGACCCTTACATTTGCTCACATATGGAACGTAATAGCTATTTTTGAGTGAGAACGAGAGGGATGCGGGAGTTCTTAGATAAGTGGAGATTATCGTAAGAGAAAATTCATGGAAATCAGAGGTTGAGAAAAGCGCCTCGTCAGGATACTGTTACGTAATGTCAGTTGTGTATCGGCAGTGCTTGTAGAGGCACGTCCCTACGCTTATTGTGAAGGGCAAACATAAACAACAACAACGTGTTTACTCACGTAAACAATTCGAAACATCTGAAGGTCATTGCGGTACTCGAAGTAATTGAGGTAAGTTTCTATTGAATGACTTAAATATTTATGTCTTATACTTGTGTTGATATACTATATTAAGATATTGATATTATTTGTTTAATTATAAATGAAAATTACATTGTCGTCTTAATTGATACATGTATGTCTCCACTGCTGGGCACAAGCCTCCTCAATATTAAAAAAAAAAAAAAGGAATTCACCTACTATACCATGTTAGTTAGACGGTTTGGTATAGGGCTTTATTTCGAGTTTTACTTCTGTTACAGAGGTATTATATGTATATTCTAATCCCTTGTATTTTACGATATCCACGAGCAAAAAGCAAGGGGGTGGTGAATTGTATTCGTACTCCGTCATCAGACGGAAGGAAATTTATATGAAGAATATTTATTTTAAATTATTTCTTTTCTTTATTTATGATTTACCATATTATACATATATATATATATATATAAGACTGTTGATTTTATGATTAATAAATATGAAATAAAAATATATATTTTAAGAATTTCGTCTCTTTTAATTTTCTTTTATTGATTCAATATTTTGGACAATACAATTACTGTAATAACCGCAATATAATTGGTTAAAATAATCTTAACAGTCATATAATGATACATTTTTTATTAAATTAACTTAGTATATAATCGTATGTCTCAAAATTTTTAATTTGCAAATATTTGTTGTTATACTTATTCCATCTTCACACGGCAAATAAAAGAAAATTAATATACCTATTTGATGTAGATAAGTCTATATGTAAATTTATCTAATAATGTTTTATATAGTTTTACAGCCTGTGATTTAATTTTTTTACTTACAAAATTGCATTCACATATTTCCTTTGCGATTCATATATGAGCTTTATCTATATATTTTAATATTTCAGAAATGGCCTATACAGATTTTCAAAAAATTGTTATACCTTAGAATATAATTAAATATTATTATTATTATACCTTAAATATATACCTATTATTGTTTAAAGTATTAGAAATTAATTTATATCACACCTTTTTGTAATCAAATATTCTTATTGTTTATCAAGTACTTCTTTTAATACTTGCTCTTACAGATGCAAAGGTTTTTCTGTGAGAAAATGAGATTATTAATCCAAATGAAACAATTACTATAACTGCCTTCTCATATTAACTGGATTTTTAAAAGACTTTCTAAAAGATTTTCACAATAATAAATGAGTTTTAATTGACGTAACGATTTCTGTTTACGCGAGTATTACATGTGTTAAATAAAACTACTTTTCGGTTTTTATCAGTATGCCCGTGACCATAAATGCTGCAAAGTTTTCGAAACGTCAGGCAATCAAAAATCAAATACAAACGCGATAAAATCCGTAAAATAGTTCTATTTAAAATATTTAAATGACTTATTTTTACATATTTTTACTTACAACACTAAGAGACATAATAAAAAGGGTAATGAACAAACGATGGTGTGATGACTTTGATTGATCTGATAGCTTGATTTAGCATAGCTTTTTAATAGTTTTTATTTTTAAATCTGTAATCTTAAGATCTGTAACCTTAGTCCGAACTTACTTCCCCAATCTTACTACAGATGAATCAATATTCTCGGTATAATACAATATAACCCGCTTTTTTTTTTGGGGTGGGTTGCGGTCGGCGCGCTCCTCGCACCACTCCGTCCGGGGCGACAGAGGGGCGTAAGCACGCACACCCGCAACCCACCCACGATGCACGATGCATCGCCTTCGTCGATGGGCCGACCACCGGAGCAGGGTTACTTGTCATCAGTGGTCGGCCCGACGGAATACCCCCTACTTGGGGTACCCTTCCATCGACCGACGTCCCCCCCCCCCCGGGGAGGACGTCGGTCTTTCCTTACGCGGTCAGCCTCTTGGCGGGTGAAGGACTAATTCCCCGGTCACGTCACCCGCGGCCTCGGCTAGGGCAGCATGAGGCGCAGGTATTCGCGCCTACGCCGCCCCAATCGCCGGCGACGGATCGCCTCATCGAGGCTGAGCTCCTCGCGCAGCACGCAGTCGCAGAAGGCTGCGACTGCGTCCAGTTCCCGACGCTGCCTAACAGCTGCCTGCCTCGCCCTGACGATAGTTGGCAGCGTCGTTGATTGCGACGAGTTCACGGCGCTGCGCTGCCCAAGCAGCGCAGGCCTCGAGCGTATGCTGCTCCGTGTCCTCGTCGCAATCGCAGTGGTGGCAGGACAGTGTACTCTCCCTCCTAACGACCTTGTGCAGGTATTTGGCGAAGCACCCATGCCCCGTCAACACCTGCACTAGTCGGAAGGATAGCACTCCGTGCCGCTTTTCCAACCACTGCATCAGCACCGGCCGGAAGGCCTCCACGGTCCAGACACCGTATCGAGGCCACTCCAGCCGGTCTGCCCAACGGGCGATGACGACTCGGCGGGCGTCGACGCGCCAGGCGGTGAGCTCCCTTAAGGAAACAATACCGCCCTCCCTTCGCACCCCCGACACCCGCCGATACAATTCGGCGAGCATTTCCGCCTCCAGGTCCCACGGGGGACTCCCGGCCAATAGGCACGCCACCTCCGTCGCCACCGTGCGGCACCCGCGGATGGCCCTGACCGCCATGGCTCTCTGTGGTCGCCACAGAAGAGCCCTGAGTTGGACGGTCTTGGACCCCGCCCACACCGGTGCGCCGTACAGGGCCATCGACCGGATAATATAACCCGCTTAAAGAAAGGTTGTGATGTGATTCATCAAGTAGAGGCAAAAACAATGATTTACACATAATTTAGAGCTTATAATTTGAATAGCAAAATAAAAAAAATTACCGAATTGACTAGTGTATTGAAATGCCTAGTATATGAAAACTAGCCAACTCTTTAGGTTAAATAGATCGTAATTTATTGGCTTTATGTAACAATGGTTAATTAAAATTTAAAAATTGTCAGTTGTAAATAACAAACATTATTTTGTTGAAGATTAACAAGAAATTGTGTTTTAATTTAACTTTTTTTTTTGTGGGTGGGCTGCGGTCGGCGCGCCCCCGCACCACTCCGTCCGGGGCGACAGAGGGGCTTAAGCACGCAACTCTCGCAACCCACCCGAAAACCACGTCGCCTTCGTCGTTGGGCCGACCACCGGAGCAGAGTTAACTTGTCGTCAGTGGTCGGCCCGACGGAATACCCCCCTACTTGGGGTACCCTCCCATCGACCGACGTCCCCCCCCCTCGGGGAGGACGTCGCTCTTTCCTCACGCGGTCGGCCTGTCGGTGGGTGACGGACTAATCCCCGGTCAAGTCACCCGCGGCCTCGGCTAGGGCGGCATGAGGCGCAGGTAGTTGCGCCTGCGCGCCCCATTCGCCGGTGGCGGATCTCCTCATCGAAGCTGCGCTCCTCGCGCAGGCGATCCGCCGCCTCCTTCTGCGAGATCACTGTCTCGCAGAAGGCTGCGACTGCGTCCCAATTCCCGACGCTGTCGACCATTGCCCTAGCGATGGCTGGCAGCGTCAGGTCGGCACCGATGATTGCGACGAGTTCACGGCGCTGCGTGGCCCAAGCGGCGCAGCCCTCGAGCGTATGCTGCGCCGTGTCCTCGTCGCAATCGCAGTGGTGGCAGGACGGTGTACTCTCCCTCCTTACGACCTTGTGCAGGTTGTTGCTTGTTTGGCGAAGCTCCCATGCCCCTTCAACACCTGCACTAGTCGGAAGGAGAGCACCCCGTGCCGCCTTTCCAACCACTGCATCAGCACTGGCCGGAAGGCCTCCACGATTCGCACCCCGAACCGAGGCCTCTCCAACTGGACTGCCCAACGGGCAATGACGTCTCGGCGGGCGTCAACGCGCCAGGCGGTGAGCTCCCACAAGGAAACAACACCGCCCTCCCCGCGCACCCCCGACACCCGCCGATACAATCCGGAGAGCATTTCCGCCTCCAGGTCCCACGGGGGAGTCCCTGTCAATAGGCACGCTGACTCCGTCACCACCGTGCGGTATCCGCGGATGGCCCTGACTGCCATGACCCTCTGTGGTCGCCACAGAAGGGCCCTAAGTCGGACGGTCAAGGACCCCGCCCACACCGGTGCGCCGTACAGGGCCATCGACCGGATGACCCCCGCGTACAGCCGTCGGCACGTAGCGCTCGGTCCGCCCACGTTCGGCATAAGCCACGATAGGGCGGACGCCGCGCCGACGAGCCATGGAGCGAGCCTGCGGAAATGCTCCCGGAATCACCATTGCCCGTCGAGCACCAGGCCCAAGTACCTCATATGGGCCCGGATGCTGATGTCAACCGAGTGGACGGTGATCGAGACGCCGATGGGAGGGCTCATACGGCGCCCATGGAACAAGAGGGCCTCCGTCTCGTCCAGGGCGACCCTCAACCCCAGCGCCTCGATCCGCCTGACGACCTCTTCGGTACCATAAGTCGCCAGGCTTACCGCCTCTTCTAGCGTCCCACCACGGGCTGTGACGAGCGTGTCGTCGGCGTAACAAATCACGCCCAGCCCGGGTGGGAGGCTGTAGGACACCGCACATCATGGGCGTTCCACCCTCTCCAGTAGCTTGCCCGTGTCATCGAGCAGCACGATAGGCCTGTAGGCCGAAGGCGACCCCGGAGACCATCCCGGCTTCGGCAGGAGCACCAGCCTTCCCTCCTTCCAGCACCCAGGGAACCGTCCGGACGCTAAACACGCGTCGAACAACTCCCTGAGGCGGGGACCCAGGTGGTCGAGGACCAGGCCCAGTACACGGTTAGGAACACTGTCGGGCCCGGGGGCGGTGGACCTTGCGCACATGCGCGCCACCGCCACTCCCATCTCGGGTTCCGTGATGGGCGGAACACTGTCGTCGTCGGCCTCCCGGTCAGTGTCTGGTGGAGCCATGACGGGGGGCGTGTGTTCCGCCCGCCGCGGGAACAGGTCCTCGACGACCCGGGTGAGAAGGCTGGGCTGGAGAGTCTCGGTGAGGGGAGGGCCCCGCGTGCTGAGCTTATTCAGCACCGCGCGATAGGGGCATCCCCAGGGGTCACGGTCGAGACCGTCCAGCATCTCCTGCCGACTGACGTCCTTGGCGGAGCGGACGGCCAGCCTGAAGGCCGACCACGCATTGCGGTAGCCCTCGTACAGCAAGGCCTCCCGCTCCGCGTCGCGTTGCCGCCGCCGGCTGCGGGCGTAGGCCCTCCGGGCGTGAATACACGCGGCCCGGAGATCCGCCAGCTCCCGGGACCACCAGTGGACCACCCTCCTCGGGGGCAGCCGCCGTACCCGGGGCATGGCCGTATCGCAGATCTGCGTCAACGCACTGCGGATGCGGCCAGCCTCGGCGTCCGCCCCGTCCGACTGGTGTTTTAATTTTACCTAAGAATAGTATACGCTCTGATTTCGGAGTTTTCTACAGAACTTATTTATAGAACCACCTAATAGGGAAACATTTATAAACGAATAAAACTTAAATAGAACGAATATCATCTTCACCATTTCCATTGATAAAATAATCTGTATCAGGATTATTAATTATATTACTACTTCGTAGATGAGTACACAAATGGTGGTTAACCGCTGCAACCTTTTTCTTGGGTCGACTATGGTTTGGATCTATCCGCCCAATCAAGTCAGGACGACGGAAGAGTGGCTTCCCATGGCCACTGGTACCCGTTTCCTTGATCTCGGTGGCCAGCACAGCATTCGGACGCGACCTAAATTAACAAGTGTTATGAGTTCGAATCTGACGCCGAACAATACTTTATGCGATTCATAAATTGTTGAGTTTAAGTGTAATTAGACACAAATTATTAGCTCCCGCTTGTTTCTGAAGCATGCAACTGTTAGTTTTCGGATCATATTCTGCGTCAGTGTTGAAATGTTGTGTGGAGTTTTCCATGTGATGACGGAGTAAGAATACAATTCACCATTCCTTATCTTACCCGTGGATGTCGTTAAAGACGACTATGGGATATAATGTGCACATAACATCTGTGCAAGAGAAGGAAATCTCAAAATGAATATACCAACAGGTCTGACCAGCACGGTATAGTAGGTCAAATTCCTTCCGATTGTGGAAGAGGCCAGAATCCAATAGTGGGACGTATGTGGGCTGCAAGGAAAGTGTTGAGGCGATTTTTACCGGGAAATACCCCTTGACGAGTACCCTCTCCTCGATCAGTATGAAATGTCCCTAAACAAGTACATATTTAGTTAATTGCCGTTTTTAGTGGACGGAAATAGTTCACCTGCTATAATAAGCAAAATTTTGGATTATTTAGTAAGCTATGTCTGAATACATTTTCAGAGAAAATATAGAGAACCATAGATATTTTTTTTTATTATTTAAAGCCCCGAATTAATCAATTTCATTTATATTCATAGCTGAAAAGAAAGCCGTAATATTTTGACTTTTGGCTTATTCGACTTCGCCTGGACCTATATATGTAGAACCTCCAGGCCAACCATCTTGGAGCCCCGAGTTCTCTGCGTAATGGAAGGCTGGTCACCCGTTCACAATCTGATCTGATGCGTCTTGTGTATCGTAGAAAGAGGCGATTTCGTCCCACCTAGCTTTAGATACCTGAAGCTAGAGATAATCTACTGTAACCACCGTGGTCAGCCTATGGTGCTACTCTGCACCAGCTGTGAACTCCACCAGCGTATACATCACTGTGTCAACAGTTTTTGAAGTGTAAACATGTATTGGCGCACCGCATACAATTTTTTATTTTGTAGGCTATAAGTGAGACCAAACCGTCACACTCTGAGGTGAAAAGCTCAATCCTGTAATATCGGGACCGCCGAGTGTACGCGAGCAAGAAAAATACAGCCAGCTGCTCTTCACTGCTGTGTCGCTGTGTTATATATTCAATGTAGTTTTCCCTTCTGCCGTGCGGTCTTAACAGACACATATTTATTTATACAGTGATGACACTGAGCTGATTCTGGCCTATACAAAATTGGTTTACTTGCCGAAATGGTCACACACGTAGAGTATTAGCCGAACAGCAAAAAGCCGATTTCGATGATTTCTGTGGGAAATTAAGAAGACAAAATAACTGTATAGGTACTTATAATGCCAGTATCGTGGATTTGATTCCCATGCGATACAATACTTTGAGTGATCCACAAATTGTTGTTCTGAGTTTGAATATAATTTGTGTCCGTTGTGTTTGTGAAATCCCCCACATTACAAGGATTACTTTTTAGCGCAATGCTTTAAAAAAAAGAACCATTTACTTATTTCTTAGCCAGTCATAATACAAAGCTTTTGAATATTCTATACAGTGGCACAATTCACACTGAAGCAAAACTAACACACTTTTTTTTGGTGGGCTATGTTCAGCACATACGTCATCCATCCCATCCGGGGTGACACGCGGTCCCATAACTCAATGTATTCCCACCCTGTCGCTATTGGTCCGACCACAGGTACTGAGTAGCTTGTCGTCCACAGCTAGCCTGGCGGGATGCCTTTTCAGACACCGTCCCTCCGCGACGTCCCTTCTGGAGCATCACCCTTGTTATCACGGTTAGCCTTTCTGCGGGTGACGGACTATTCCCCGATCTACCTGCACGTCACCTGCAGCATCGGCTAAGAGGGCATCAGGCACAGTCACTCGCGCCTGCACCGCCAAAGCCGCCGGCGACTGATCGTGTCACTATAGAAGTGTTCCTCCCGCGCACGACACGCCGTCTCTTTCCGTGAGACGTGCTTTACTGAAGGCGATGACCACGCACACTAACATCATAGCTGAATAGGTTAGCGATATACGCAATAGTTTTATCCTGTTAAACGTACAACCCCTCACTGCAACCGGCAACCCACTTGCCAAATGTGACAGTTTCGGTATTATCTCCGTGGGGAAGACCTACGTCTAACACTGGATATTTGCCATCCACTGTTAGATTTTTCCAGTATCAGATTTACATAAAGGTTTTTTTGATTACTCGCCTACATAGTGTGGTTACTTCTTTGAAGAGACCTCTAGAAGTTTTTGATTGAACTAAGAAATGCAAAAGATAATGAACATATATTGATATTCCATGACACTCAGCGTTACAATTTATAGTCTATACTGACCAGTATTAAACCTCCAAAATTTCAGGCAAATCTATTTAGTGACTGTAACGTGAGGCTAAATAAAAATATTCAACTGTTTATGCCTGTATATGAATATCATCATCATAGCTCATATACGTCCCTCTTTTGGATTCGGATATCCTTCACATGGAAAAGACCTTGAGCTACCACGCTGATCAGAGGGGTAGGAATAGTTTTATTTAAATTTTTTTTCGCTGGCATAGATTTTATCTGAATATTATATTCCCATAGTCGTCTTTTACGATACACACAGACAAGAAAGAGCGTAATCCGGAATGGCAAATACTATTTGTATTCTTACTCCTTTACCTCATGGTATACGATGATAGGTACAGATAAATATGGAAATATTTAAAAACACGCCACTATTTTAAAATCAAGAACCAGCACGCCTCGATCACATAATAGTTATTATCGTTTATCTTCTATGGAATTTTGTTATATAGAAAATTTATAAATGAATAATAAACAAAAAGTCTCGCCTTTTATTCTTAAGCCGTACTTGCCTAATCAATGAAAATCTTATATGAATATTAGATTTATGAAGGGTATATTGTAACCGCTCGGTGTTAATAATTCAAAGATTTAACAATTGAATCCACGATACTTGTTATTAAATATGTAAATAAGTTATTTATTCAAGTCTCACTTTAGAGGGTGGAGCTCTTTAACAACTTTCGTGTACGCCTGCCATGTTATCTGTGTAGAGATTTGACTTTATGACATTTTCGTACGAAAATGATTTCAGTAATTAACAGATTAATATATAACTATTCGTTATCATACATAAAATTTGCAGCAATTATTGTTTCATCATTTGTAGCTTTAATTAGCAAATTCATTATTATTATAAAGTATTGAGATTTCTGATGTTTACGCGAGCATTACCGTGTGATGACAGATTAAGAATACAATTCACCACTCCCTATCTTGCCCGTGGATGTCGTACAAGACGACTAAGGCATATAATATGCACATAAGATCTGTGCAAGAGAAGGAAAACTCGAAATGAATCCCTTATCAACATGTCTGACCAGCATGGTATAGTAGGTCAAATTGACTCCCATTGTGGAAGAGGCCCAAACCCAACAGTGGGACGTATGTTGGTTGCGATGACGCGAGCGTTACATACGGGTGGACTATGGCATGGTGGACAGGAGTCCGCCCATAACTATGAACGTAAAAGTGTTTGAAACCTAAGGCAATCAAAAATCAAATACAAACGCGATAAAATACGTAAAAATAGTTTTATATCTATACCAATAAATAAAATTGGAGTGTCTGTCTGTAATGTCAAAATAATAGGCTTTTTTCATGCTCACACGGTTATTTGCACGACACCTATGCCTAAAATAGCAATTAAAAAATTTTTGTCTGTCTGTCTGTCTGTCTGTTTGTTCCGGGTAATCTTCAAAACGGCTGGACCGATTTCAAAAATTCTTTCACCAATGGAAAGCTATAATATCAGGGCGTAAACTAGGCTATATTTTATCCCGATATTCTCACGGGAACGGGAACTACGCGGGTAAAACGACTATAACCTATAACCGAAGCGAAGAAAGGGCGGGTTGCTAGTTTGTAAATAAAACTACTTTACGGCTTATAACGCGTTTGTATTTGATTTTATCGCGGGTGGATTCACTTTTCAGTGTTCATGGTGAGACTGTAAGTTAGCAGTTAATAGTTTTATTTATAACTAGCAATCCGCCCTCGCTTCGCTTCGGTTATAGGTTATAGTAGTTTTACCCGCGTAGTTCCCGTTCCCGTGGGAATACCGGGATAAAATATAGCCTAGTTTACGCCCTGATATTATAGCTTTCCATTGGTGAAAGAATTTTTGAAATCGGTCCAGCCGTTTTGAAGATTACCCGGAACAAACAGACAGACAGACAGACAGACAAAAATTTTTTAATTGCTATTTTAGGCATAGGTGTCGTGCAAATAACCGTGTGAGCATGAAAAAAGCCTATTATTTTGACATTACAAACAGACACTCCAATTTTATTTATTGGTATAGATATGCAGCACTCGCGAAAACATCAGAAATCATTATCATCATCATTATTTAGTCTATCGCCGTCCTATGCTGGACATAGACCTTCCTGATGTTTCGCCACACAGGACGGTTCTGTGCGCCCTGCATCCAACGACGCCCAGCAACTTTCAAAAGATCATCGGTCCAACTGGTAGGGAGGTGTCCTACACTGCGTCTTCCGATACGCGGTCGTCAATAAATTATTGAACTTTAATTCATGTTTTAAAAAAATGCAATTGCGGTGCGCTGTGCTCTTGAGAACTGTTACAGAAGATCTGGTATCACCGCACGGCCTGGGTCACAATGGCTTTATACATATTTTCTGACCCTAGGTTAACAGGAATGTATATATTTCAATATTGCTAAATTGTAGTCGGATAACCAAAAAAAAGAGTCGGTACATCTATTTACTTTAAGACTTCATTAAATAGTTAACTTTTCTAATAAAAAAATACTATATTTTATACGTAAACTATTAAATTGTTCAGCCGGCTTTTTTCTATTGATTTTTATGTATACCAATAAATAAAATTGGAGTGTCTGTTTGTAATGTCAAAATAATAGGCTTTTTTCATGCTCACACGGTTATTTGCACGACACCTATGCCTAAAATAGCAATTAAAAAATTTTTGTCTGTCTGTCTGTCTGTTTGTTCCGGGTAATCTTCAAAACGGTTGGACCGATTTCAAAAATTCTTTCACCAATGGAAAGCTATAATATCAGGGCGTAAACTATGCTATATTTTATTCCGGTATTCCCACGGGAACGGGAACTACGCGGGTAAAACGACTATAACCTATAACTGAAGCGAAGCGAGGGCGGGTTGCTAGTAACAAATATTTACACCTCTTTTTAAGTTAAACTAATTCCGGGTAGTTAATAAATAATAAAAAATTGTTAATATTTCTTCGAAAATGTCTGATTTTGAGGTAACAAACAAAGAGATTTTTAAAAATAGTTTGCATACCATGTTTTATTTCTGACTTTCTTTCTTTTTGTTTTGGAACTCTTATAATTTTATTTCATCTCATTTGTAATAATAGTTATAATAATTAAATCGATCAACACCTAAAGAGGCTCGCGTTAGGTAGTTGGATTGCGGTTCTGATGCAGAAGGCTGGAATTACTGGACACGGCGCGCATCATGAGGAAGTTCCTCTCTTTGCAGCCCTAACCACAGGCTGCTTGGTACTCGTATTCGCTGCTGGAGGGTCAATACGCCTTTTATATTGTTAAATATATTATTTTTTATATAATATTTAAAAATGTATTAGGTAGTTTTTTAGTTAAATAAATGTCATACTAATTATACTATTACACTGCTAATGCTCTTACAGCACCATAGCTGTAAGTCCATGACTTATAGTCCTCATTATCTCAAGTTGTATATGCGTGACGATGCGTGCCACACACTGGAAGTATGCCCCGCCTGGGGGCCTCAGCGCCATGTCCTGTCAACGGACCTGGGAAGAACAGACCTGTCGTTGCCGACCATCATCTCCAAGATGCTCGGCAGCGACAGCTGTTGGTCGTCGATGGCCTCCTTCTGTGAGGCTGTCATGACAAGGAAGGAGGCCGCGGAGCGGGCACGCGAAGCGCTTGCGTCCGCTGACTCGCTCCGCCGGCGACGACCAGGGAGGAGGAGACGCCGTTATGCGCTCCTCCACCCACCGCTCTGAATGATGACAGGACGTGGCCAGTTGGCCAAGCGTTGGGGTGTCGGGGATAGAATGTTATCAGACGATCTCTCCTGCACCCCGTAAAAGCGCGGAAGGGGCCGCTGTGGTTTTAGTGGGTATTTCGGTCACTTCTGTGGCCGGCGAGTCCCACACACACTCCCCGGTCTGTAACCGGCGGGGGAATAGTGCGCAAATTTATTTCCACAGAGTGAAAAAAAAAAAAAAAAAGAGGTTGTATATGCGTGTACCACTATTGGTCTCGAGCCTCCTTTACGGAGGAAGGAAAGTAAACCTGATGGTCAGATAAATTGGTGGAATGTTTTATTTGAAGTTTGCCTTCTCTTGCTTGGACGTTATATGCATATCACATATGTCTCTTACGATACTCATGAGTAAGAAAGGAGATGGTGAATAGTATCTTTACACTGTCACACTTTACATCGTACATAATGCATACGAAGGTTATTTAGCCATTATAATTAGTTAAACAAATAATAATTTTATAGTTTTACCCCTTAATCGTCGAACATTTGCTTAATTAACAAGCACATATATAAACATCCATTCCAACAATCAAATAACTTCCGTGTGGTGACAGTAAGAATACAATTCACCACTCCCTATCTTGCTTATGTATGTCGTAAAAGCCGACTAAGGGATATAATATGCACATAACATTTGTGCAAAAGAAGGACAACCCGAAATAAAACCCTAAGCCGACATGCCTGACCGTGGTATAGGTTAAATTCCCTCCCATTGGGAGGGAATATGGAGGAGGCCCAAGCCCAACAGTGGGACGTATGTGGCCTGCGATGATGATGATAAATATCCAAGTTTTCTCACTTGATTTTTATGACCGCTTATGTCTCTCTTATTATCACTAACCCGACATCAAATCCAATTCCAAATATCAAACGTAATATTGAGAATTTGCTGAAATCTACAAAATCCACTGAAAAGCCCAAAAGCCTTATTTTGTATGATCCAGGGTTTGAACCCGTATCCGGTATATCACTCGGCCCACAAAATAGATAAAAATATATAATTAATATTAACTACCATCCTAATTTCTGTCAAAATTCTGTAAACATTTCAGTTCAGTCGGAGTCTATAATTTAATTTATCATATTACTTAGTAATAAGTTCTAAATATTACAAATAATCTATTAAAGTTATTAAAGAATTCAAAATAATAAGTGGTGGTACCGAGAAGGTCCCGAGAGGACTGTACAATTTGGATTATTTATCGCGAGGCGGTCCTGGCGGCTATGCTAGCTAATTTACAAAATAAATATTAGTTCAATCAAGCCCGCAATCTTCGTTTGTTTTCTCTAATTGTTATTTCGTTCCGTTGAGAAATAATAATGCTTTATAAGACATTCAGTCAAAAATACTAGAAATATGTTATGGAGTAAAATTCGAAACAGAATCCTATGCCATCCGATCTGATCAGCGTGGTATAGTAGATATATTAATTTCGATGTGATCCATAACTAGTTGTTCTGAGAATAAAGGTAATTTCTGTCCATTATTTGTATATTTGTGAAGTATGTGTGTTCTTCGTGTGGTTATGCGTAAAAATACAATTCACTGCCTTCTCTCTTACCGTGGGTGTCGTAAATGACGACTAAGGGATATAACTATATGACGAAGGAGTGACGGCAAAGCAGCATGCGGCACCATAACTTACCATATCCTCTCACGATAGCCTGCCACCCAAAAAATAAATCCCATCACGATTAACCCTGGACAATAAAGTCTATTTGTTTCACAGAGGAATCAGTATATTGATAATCACTTTATTGATTACTTGGCCGATTTGATCACGTTTGAATATGAACCCATAAAACATTTTTAAGTAGTATTTCTAACCTGATTTAAATAATAAAAACCTACTAAAATAATTTTATTAACATTTGTTGAAACGATTCTAAGTCTAATGAAATATTTTTCTGTGAGTTTAGAAATAATTAATCAAGTTCATAATAGTCTGATTAATATGAACGCTACCACGAGAATTAGCAAAGATCTCTACGTTTCACTCACTTAATTTTAAGGATGATTAAACATTCGATAAGTCTTTTCGTTAAAAAAAATATTTTTCTGACTACCAGTACCTAAAAGATATTAAACTATTTTTTTAATAAGGTAACCGATATGCAGACAAATTATTAATTACACAAGAATGCACTTATCAATCTATACGGTGGGTATAGTACTTTATTTCGAGTTTACCTTTTCTTGTTATATGCATATTTTATCTCTTAATCTCCAATACCCACGGGTAAGATAGTGGTAAAATGAAAGTGATTATCTATTTTTATTTAATCTACAATTTATATGTTCCATAGTACAACATGATCTTTCTCAAGTTTGTTTAATTATACTACGCTGACCATATGATATTATTTTAAATTTTATTTCTTTTGTAGGGATTCTTACTCTGTCAACAAATGAAGAAATTCGTAGGATAATAAATATAAAACAATCACATATATACCTATAAGATATATTATACGATACGACTGCAAGACATTGGACTATGGTAGCATTGTTTTCAATAAATTAAACGTAGGACAAGAGCCTGGAGTCCCGGACTCTAGGTAAATAGCCCCGGGGCTCCGTCAACACAATTATTATACTCGGACAGCCACCCTCCGTGTCGATAAACACCCTCTAAATAAATTAACTGGACTCTATCCAACATTTGCGAACTGTTATTTGCAAAAAACAGTTGTATAATTAATTTATCTAAATGAAAATCTAGACTAACTGCTAAGATACTGCAATTTTTGAAAATACAAATATAATAACATAGTTTTGTAACTTTATAATATTGTTATTATAATTGTTAGTACAATTTAAAGACATCTTATAGTGTAAAATAAATAAGTACATGTAATATTAAAACATTTGCCGTCTGCTAATGGAGTAAGAATACAATTCGCCACCCCGTATCTTGCCCGTGTGTGTCGTAAAAGACGACTAAGTGGTATAATATGAATATAACATTTATACAAGAGAAGGAAAACTTGAAATAAAACACTATCCTATACCTATCTGATCAGTTTGGTATAGTAGTTCAGTTTCTATTATAGAGGAGGCTCTCGCCCAACAGTGGATCGTATAGGAGCTGGAATAAGGATGAATGAAAATATAATAAACTTAGCAGAATAATTTACATAATTAAATTGGTACTGGTTTATTTACAAATCGCGCGACAAGCTTTTATTATCATATAAATAGTATATAATGAGGTTAAAAGTTGATAGTTAAAATTTTTAAGGAAACAATATTTTCTTCTTTTTAGAGCGTTTAAATAAAAGCTTTTTTTTAAAAAAGTTTTTTCCCTTTTAATTTGTTATTTATTTTTTAGTTATCGCTGGCTAGGTTTCTCAGTCTGATCATCTCATTCAACGCATCATTGTTGCAAGGTCGTTTGCCGGTTAATTTCGAACAGTCCAGCTCTTTAATAAGGAGACAAATTACACAAGTCAAACTTGGAGCTCTCTTTTCAATTTACTCGCAATGAGCCCTATTATTTGATACTCATACTGCAGAAGTGCATTAAAAATAACTAATCCTCTATCTTGGATGATCCGCCATATTGGATTTAGAATGACGTCCCATTATTTTTCGAGTTACTCTCAACAAGCCCTTTCATTTGATACCCATATTGTAGAAATGCATTAAAAATATCTATTCCGCCATCTTGGGTGGTCCGCCATATTGAATTTAGAATGATGTCACACACCATATCGTGCATTGTCATCCAAACTAAACGTATACACATTTAGTTTGGATGACAATGCACACAAAATTTCAGCTCAATCGGTTGAAGATATCTACTTCAAAATTGAGTTCAAAGATTCCACCCTAACAAACATACTTACATACAACAGCAAGTTAAATAAAAGCTTTTAAAAAAGAATTTACCCAAACTATTTTTGTGGTTCCTTTTCCTTTTTTTAATCACTAATATTTCTGAATATTTGTTTCAGAACTTTATCAATTTCAACGCAATGGCTACTCCAAGACCTCCAATACCAACAGTTACCCGCACAAAGAAACAAAATCATGCAAACATTCCTTGTCCTATTGAGAACTGTGCAAGATTTACTTACGGCAAACTCCCAGATCACTTGACCAAAATCCACGGCCTGACTGGAGCAGAAAGAGACACACTAAATGAACAACAACGTAAACGATTCTTCAATGGAGAACTTTGTCAAGTCCGTTATCTCAAAGAATCTGCTATTCGTGATTTATGGGGATCTGATTATGAGGATCCACGTATTCGAGCGAAAATACATCAAAGTTATGCTCTCGTCAAGATTCGAATAATACCGCTAGCAGCAATACAGCGTGCCCGTCCATTGACTGAACAAGATGCAAATGTACTTACCGCATACAATGCCAGAACCGCACCAAGACCTGCCCGTGTGCAAAAAACTCGTACGCGACCACGGCCTTACCCGGCACCAGAATCCAGTTCCATCAAACGTCGAATTTCATCTGAGTCTAGTGAAGAAGAGAATACTCGCAATACATTACCGCCATCACCACCTCCTTCCTCACCTTCCTTGCCACCTTCGCCAGCTCCATATGAACTCCAACCAGTTGAAACCCGATTACCAGATATATTTGATTCTAAAGTTGACGCTGGATATAAAGCAGTAATCGATGATATGAAAAAATCAATGACAATGGGCAGAACGCTAGGCCCAAAGAAGCGAAAAGCATACCGAACTTACCGACGGTATGCGAAGCGATTGATTGCATATTTACATAGACAGCATTCTCCTTTAGCATACGATGTGGATGTACTTTTATGTAGTGAGCGACAGGTCTGCGCCTTCCTTGAAAGAATTAGCTCTGAACACAAAACAAAAACTTTAAGAAATTATGTTGTTGCTGCTATCAAACTTCTGGACTCGCGACTTTTTGCTATAGAAAGGGATCCTGCGTGCAAAGAAAAGGTGGCTTCAATGACTCGTGTGTATGATGTACTGCACGGACGTCTTACGGAATGCGACAGATTGTTAGGTTCGAAAGATACACCCTGTGAAAAGAAAACATCTCTAGAAAGTGTGATGGAAGAAAGTTTCAATGACTCCTATGATGATGTAGAATAAATTATGTTAAGACTTTTGAAAGACAATTCCCGGGTCCCATTCGTATTTCGTCCTAGATGTCGAGTAGTATGCTAATATACACTCATTTGAAAACGGAAAAAAACGGGCACCTAAGCAATGAACCATTTCAAATGTTAATATTTATTTGTTTGATAATTATAGGTAGTTTTATTCACACAGTTTGCTAAATTAATAAGAAAATAATCGTTTTCATCAGTATTTCATAAAATTTAGATACAATTTATGGGAAATAATGCTAAACCTCGCTAGTAGTGTATATTCGCTAGTAGTGCATATGCTCATGAAGTAAAAATAAAAAAGTTTTTTTGTTTGTTTTTCTTTAATAAAGTAAAAGCAGATAAATGTTTAGTATCGAGTGTGACCCCCTCTAGCTAAAATCACAGCTTGAATTCGTCTGGGCATGCTAGCGAGTATATCCCGGATACTTGCTTGCGGAATACGTTCCCACTCCGCAGTAATCACATTCTTCAGCTCTCTGATGGTCTGCGGAGCCGGGTGTACTGATCTCACACGCCGTTTCAGAACGTCCCAGACATGCTCTATGGGATTGAGGTCGGGACTTCGAGCTGGCCAATCCAAACGACGAATGCCGACCTCTTGCACATACGCATTAACATCGCGGGATCGGTGGGCGCGAGCATTGTCGTCCATAAAAATCGAGTCTTCACCTAGAGCGGCCAATGCGGGTTATGCATGAGAAATTAGAACTTCCGTTATGTATCGATGCCCAGTCAGTGAGCCGTTTTCAATGAAGACTAACTCTGTACGATCCATTGAATTTATTCCTGCCCAAAACATAACAGAGCCCCCACCATAAGGTGTGATTTCTTCGAAACATGCCTCTGCAAAGCGTTCTCCTTGTCTTCTTAGCACTCGCCGACGTCGATCTTCACCGAACAGAGATATCCTGGCTTCATCAGAGAACAAAACCCTATTCCAATCGTCTTGAGTCCATGATTCACAATTTCTAGCGAACCTAAGCCTGTGAACTCTGTGCTCACGGAGTAATTTGGGGCCGCGGGCCGGGCGGTGACTGCGTATATTGGCAGCGAGAAGCCTCCTCCTGACCGTCCCTAGACTAATATGCACATTTCTTACTTCTTGGAGGTTGTTCTTAAGATCCACATACGAAGATTTGCGATTTCTCAATGCGCGACTCACAAGAAAACGATCATCCCGTGGTTGGGTACATGGTTTTCTTCCAGAACCAGGCCTTCTCTCGACGGAACCAGTCTCCTGATATCGCTGCCAGGTCCTTTGGACTGTCGAGCGACTAACATTTAGCCTCCTAGCCACGAAACATTGGCTGCAACCCTCTTCAAGCAGCGCGATAATTTTGGTAGCTTTTACCACTTTATCTACCATTTTTGATACAGCCAAACAGCATTAAATAAAGCTTTGACAGTCAAGGATATGAAATTAATCGATAAAAATTGAATAAAAGTTATGAAAGTCGATGTTAACTTCTGGAACTTCGCGCCAAAAATTTAGGATAAAAAGGGGTTTTCTGTAAAAATGAACATCAAATGAAAAATTGAATTTAGAACGCACTTTTTTAAATACCACAGCATTTTTAAAACCGGCCAGTAACGTGTACAAACGATTGAAACCTTTTTGGTATTGTATCTTTTTAAATATGAATGAAAATCAAAACCGCCCGTTTTTTTTTGCAAATGAGTTTATTAGAACTTAATGTAATCGATTTGTAAATTAAACGTAGTACATTTTAGATATATCTTATTAAGCATAACATGTTTCATTTGTTTTAGAATAATATAGATTCTCAAGTCATTATTAAGTTTTAAAAACTTGTAAATATTTGAACTACGTGTTTAAAGCAATAAGCTTCAAGATTTAAGGCAATATTAGGTATTATAGCGTCTATATTACAATGCTGAAAGTTCAGACTTTCGACGATGTTCAATAATTGTCTAATGTTCTAGTCAGTTAAGTCTTAGTATGCGCATCTGGCTGCCTCGAAAGAATAAAATTGTAATGACTTATTTTTATTTCAATTATGTTTACTTATCATCAAACTGCTCTTCTCCCAATGATTTAAGGTCGACGCAATATTTCTTCATCTTCTATTGTAGATATTGCAAAAGATATTGACAATCATTTCATGACCCTCCTTGAAAATATAATTGTTGACCGGTATCAGATAGAATTGGCCCAGGTCGATGAAAAGCTCTTGGTTGTCTTTCAGGACATCCACAAGCACTGTAATGGTTGGAAATAATCGTACCCGCCATCATGCAGTACTTCAATTCATAACACATCCCCTAAATAATTGTTTAATCTGATAACATTCTATAAATTTGGACTAAATAAATAGATTTCAATTTCATTCATCAAGGCGTTGATATTTAAGTGTAGATATTATTTGTTAAGTCTTTTCATATTATCGTTAATGTTAATGTTACCTTAGGTTTATTGTAAATATCTACTTAGTCGAGTAGTAAATAATGAATTATTTACTAGTTATTACCTACTTAAATATCATGATCTCATTTCATCTATGTACTCTTGAAATATAATTAAAATGTGCAATCTTTAGAGTAATTTATTCATCGTTTTTTTTATTATTTTGGTGACAAACGACCAAACAGCACACTTGATGATACGTGATACAGACGGTCATAAACCGCTGCTAAGCTGCTTCCTAGCGCAAAGAAAGTGAAGGGAGAGTGAATGCGTGAAGGGAGAGTGAGTGATACTAAAGACATCGCCAAAACTCACCTGATGATGTCTTTAATTTGTTGTTGTTTCTGTTGTCTAAAGGATACTAAGGCATTACGCCACTACCCTCAGAAAGGTAGTAGTAAGTATAGTAAATCGATTACCTATTGTGGAGGGTAATCGAGCGCAATAGTGAAAGGTATATGAGCATAAAAGGTATATGAGCATAAAGGTATAAATCATCATCATCATCATCATCTCAGCCCATATACGTCCCACTGTTGGGCTCGGGCCTCCTCCATAATGGAAGGGTCATTAACCTACTATACCACGCTGGTCAGACATGTTGGTATAGGGTTTTATTTCGAGTTTTCCTTCTCTCGCATAGATGTTTTATGCGTTTTATATCCCTTAGTCGTCTCGTACGATCACCCACAGGCAAGTTAGGGGGTGGTGAATTGTATTCTTACTCCGTCACCACACGGAAGTTAGATAAATAAATTAATGAAATAAAGAGGTTGTGACGCATTACTTTCCGTGTGGTAACGGAGTAAGAATACAATTCACCACCCCCTCTCTTGCCCGTGGGTGTCTTAAAAGACGACTAAGGCACATAATATACATATAAGATCTATGCAAGAGACTGAACATTTGAAGCAAAACCCTCTACCAATACTTCTAACCAGCGTGGTAGGTCAACTTCCCCGCAATAGTGGAGGAGGCCCAAGCCCAACAGTGGGACGTGAATGGGTTGAGATGATGATGATGATGCATTATTTATATAATCCGTCAGGCACAGGTCTTTATATATATTAAAAAAAATTGGTAATTAATAAAGTTAGTACTGTAATTGTCTTCCTATCCTTATCCTAATTTAAAAAGGTCTCCTTTATAGTGTCTTTATTTGCAAACCGAAGTGAACGTAGAGCAAAAAATGCACAGGGCGTGAGCTAAATTTTTCGACCAGCCAGTAGCGAGACGTCCTTGAATATCAATCATTGACCAAATAACACAAAGCAAAATTGATGTTGCTGGTTGGAAGGAATAATACTTGTTATGGTATGGATGGTGGTGTTAGTTATTGCGATCACATGATAACTCTATATTGTTTTATATTACGAACGACATCTCTGTGGTGTTAATGGTACTATTAAAAATGTTTAGTGCTGCTGATGTTCGTCTACGGTGAGAATTTAATAAAGCGACATCTGTTGACCATTCTAACAAAACTTACTAAAGAACTAATTTCATAAGTTCCATTATCTATCAATAGAGAGCGTTAAAAATAGATTCTCTAAATAACCTCTGTTTTCCTAGTATACTGCGATCGTAACCGCCTGCTCCAGATTCTCCACCCACGTTCCTAGCGTTCCATTCTTGGACTACATGCCGCATGAGGCTTTCAAGAATTCAATGAATTCTAGAATTTTATAGTATCAGGTCATCCAGTTACATAAATTATCGACAAAATACGTTTTCGAATGTACAATTAGAATTTTGGGACGTTTATTAGGTTAGATAATGTTTAAAACATTTATTTTTTAAGATAATATTTAAATGGGTGTTTAGATTGAGAATATTAGCTTCATTATAATTTTAGAATAATTCCATTTTAAAAGAAAGAGGTCAAAAAATATAACGTGTTTTATATTGTTTACCGCAGTATTGGCTTACTCATTTTAAGAAGCCGTTTTAAAATACCTTGAGCTAAGATTAAAAAAATGAATTAATTGTGATCATAGCCACCTACTCGTACCTATTTCTGTCAATTACTTTGAGTACAAAGATATTACAAAGATTTCATTATATTAATCATTGTATTTAAAAAATCATTGTTCACTATTTATAAACCTAATTGGTTTTTATTTAAGTTAATTTCTGATTGTAAAACTATTATCTGTAATTCCATATATTACTGTTTAAAAACGAAGGCCTTTGCTATAAATATTTTGTAGGCGTACAAATATTTTTAATAGCAATCAGCAATCACAGTATTATCGAAGAAAAAATTTCATTATATTTTGATAGTCTACTGCCATCTAGTATAAAAAGGATACAATATTTAATACTCCTAAAAAAGTCTGCAATATATAGCCCGCTTGTGAACTGAAATGGTAGTACCTCAAAATTTTAAAATGGCCGTACTGGATGTACCTGAACCATTAGATTAACAAATTTTAGTAAAACATAGAGCCAAAAAGTATATAACCTTTTTTTAATTATTATTACAATATTGATTATGAAAAAAAAAAATACTTTGGTTAATAAGAAAGAGGTAATAAATTATCTTAACACTTCTTAGAATAATAAATCAGGGTAGGGTATTTTCTAAGCAAATTATATTTATATTTTTTTCTTAAGTTGAACAACGGTGTACTGTGATTTCTTAGAAAATTTAAAATCTACTTATTACAATATTATATATAACGAACTCATACTCTTAACTGTATAAGATTTCATTCAAAATCGTAACTGCAATAAAATTTGGCCGAAAGGTATTTCGTATAATAATTATCAGATAAAGTAAAAGCCAACGCGTCTTTCGATGGGTGGAATATTATTTTAAGCGGCTTACTCACGAACTATTTCTGTACCTATTAACTGCCTTGAACTGTTCTTTAGTACGACCTATTTCAGTTTACTGACTAAAGGAACATTCTCGTTTATGATTCAAATATAACATGTTTTTCAATAACTACGGCCGAAGTGGGTAGTAACCACGTCAATACTGATCAATCATCACTTTGTTTATGATAATATCACGTTTAAATCATTGAAAGATATTTATTTTAAGTAAGTTAAGTGATTTTTTTCTTTTTTAACCGTACATAAGCCATTAGCCGCCAATTACTGATTGAAATATATTATAACAATATCAAATAAGTAATCAAACTAAATTAAATTTATTAAAATATTACATAAACATTATAACGATTAGTTAGGCTATGTAACATTTAGTTGCAATTTTATTCATAATTACTTTTCTAATGATTAATAACTTTTTAAATTATATCGGAGTCTGTTAGCAAAGTTTACGTAAGCTGTCTGAAGAGTTGCAGAACGTGTGAGATTATACAACGCTGGTAAATGAATGATTACAATATAAAATTGCAATGTAGCTGTAAACAATGCAACACGAACTAAATGACGTCACGCGCATTCGGTGCAAAGTGCATGTATGCAGCTCAACCTTCTTGTATTCATGTCGTCCTGGTGCTCGTTCCTTTTGTGAGCAACACCAAAGGGGCCCTAACCCCTTCGGGCACCCTTCTCTGGGTCAATGCATCTCGCGGTCGTTCACCGTACCGACCTTCATGGGTTATTGTTGTCTTGATGCGTAAGAGTTAACTAACGCGTTTGAACATTATTGAGTACGAATTTTAAAAACTCATTTTTAATATTCTCTACGTTTACGAGTCAATCTTCATTTAATGCTACAACTTTTTTCTTTGTTTGTGTGAATTATAATAAAACATAAAATTGTAAAACCACTTTTACACAAAAAAAAAACAAAGAAATAGTAGTACATCCTTTTATGTTACTGGTGTACAGAAATATAATATTAAAGAAAACTAAATTTCACTAAATAAATTATGCAATAATTATAATTTATCTATAAATGAATGATACGAATTATGTTTAATTCTACAAAAAAAGAATCATACTTGTCCAATATTTTTCTCACTCGTACGCAATGACATTGATCAACAATAACCGATTGACCAATAAAATATTGCAACAAATTTTCTTACCAGGAACTCGTTGTACGAGGAATGCAGAATAAAGGAGTAGTAGATACGATGCAGAAACGCAGTGAGCGCTCATGCAATATTAATGCATCGATGAATGATGTCACGTGATTCTACACACACAAAGAACATATTTTACAACACACTAAGAAAAACGATAATGGGTGTTTATACAAAACGCCGTATTACAAAATTAATGTTGTGTGTCTTGCAAGATTATTTACACAGATGGTGTAGCGGTTTATGTAAGAACATTTCCCATCAAGTATCACAAGTTTGGTTCTTTCACAATACATTATATTTTTACACATATATGAATATTAAGTTATTTCTTTCTTGTAACCTTCTTCAGATGTATATTAGCCTAATATTTATATCATATTGCATTGATGATGGCTTCTCTAATGTTAACTCGTGATCGGGTGCCGCTTACAGGATCTGGTCCAGCCATAATCTTCTCATTATATTTGTGATTATTATTATATTTGTGAATTATATTATACTAGCAACTCGCTTCGCTTCGGTTTCAGTCGTTTTAGCCGCATAGTTCACGTTCCCATGGGAATACCAGGATAAAATATAGCCTATCTTACTCCCTGATATTATAGCTTTCCATTGGTGAAAGAATTTTTGAAATCGGTTCGGTAGTTTAAGCGTGAAAGCGTAACAAACAAACAAACAAACAAACTTACTTTCGCATTTATAATATTAGTAAGGATAATATTTCGAATGGCATCACAGTGGAACTATTAATAAGCATGTTGTAAAATGTTTTATTTAAGTGAAATTAGAAAAATAAATAAAAATAGACAATCCCGCTGAGTTTCTTGCCGGATCTTTTCAGTGCGGTCGCGTTCCGATCCGGAACATTTTTAATTTTAAGAAAAAAATTTAAAATTGACAATATGTAACTGCCCCCGTGGGGTTTTTACATAATAAATGATTTGAATTTGAATTGTCGACACGGATTGACACAGCCAATTATCTCCAGTTTTTTTCCTTGCAGCAAAATTATTATTTTACAGACCTTGATAGATTCCTAGAATTCCCATGCGTATGTTTGGATTATTAATAAAAAAATCATGCAACACACGCAGAAAAGTGCAATAATATAAGGCGTTCATTAAAGAAATAAATATCTATACCAATAAATAAAATTGGAGTGTCTGTTTGTAATGTCAAAATAATAGGCTTTTTTCATGCTCACACGGTTATTTGCACGACACCTATGCCTAAAATACAGATTAAAATAATTTTGTCTGTCTGTCTGTCTGTCTGCCTGTCTGTTTGTTCCGGGTAATCTTCAAAACGGCTGGACCGATTTCAAAATTTCTTTCACCAATGGAAAGCTATAATATCAGGGCGTAAACTAGGCTATATTTTATCCCGGTATTCCCACGGGAACGGTAACTACGCGGGTAAAACGACTAAAACCGAAGCGAAGCGAGGACGGGTTGCTAGTGTTTAATATAGTAAAAATACAATTCATTTCCCCTATTTTGACAGTGGGTGTCGTAATAGACAACTAAATACATAAAACCCTTAGAATAATAACGTATAGAAGGATAGTGTCAGTCCTTCGAACTTTAAAAATTTGAATCTAAAAATACTAATGGCGGGCAGGCGATTACACACGTACACACGGAAACCACTATACAAATTATGAAATAAAATTTTGTTTTTATTAACATAAATCGTCGAAATACTTTTAAAAGTAATGTTAAAACCCTTTTTATGTTTTTCAAATGTGTTGTGGCACCATTTGAATGCACAAGCCGTGACAATTACCTATTTATTTTTTAAGAGTTGCGTACATTCGTGCAGTGCAATGACTTGTACATTACGGGACTGTTCCGGTGTAGGCTCCATCAGGTTCCATTTGAAAATCAGCGCCAGGACTTTGTACCTGGCATATGCTGAAATGGACTCCTGGTTGATACATTTCAAACACACATTGTATATCCTTTGATTATAGTTTGTATAATTATGTTAACGAAATGTATCAATAAACTATTCTTTCTTTCTTTCTTTCTTTCAATTGAAATGCCTCACTTTTTGTGCGTGAACTTACCTTCTATATGTTATTATTCTAAGATAAAACCCTATGCTCCTACGTTTGACTAGCGCAAGTCAATTTCTCCCCCGTGGTGGAAAATGTCCGAGCCCAACAGTGAGATTTAAATGGGCTGAGCTGAGATGGATATAAAGAAATATCGAAAAGTAAATTCAATGTATTTATTTGCCTACTTTTTTTTGTAAATAAAATTAATAACATCGTGTTAGTAATCATTTTAATGCATGTTTGATCTTATAAAATACAACTCCGAAGAAAGTTTACAAAACTATTTCATTTGCAAAACTTGAGTCGATCTAAAAAAATAAGCGTCGCATTGTAGAACATTAAAAAAGAATGTTGGAAATACTTTCAGCCTCGGTCCAGTTTACGAATCTTCTTGTACAGATCTATAAATAAATCTAAATACCGAACAGCCTTACTTTTAGCCTCGCTTCTAAGAAAATGTTATTTGCTGAAAGGCAGAGGTATTATTTTAAATAAGTTTTCGTTTTATATTTGCAAATATTGAGCACTCATAAAATATTTATATAAATTATGTTTACATAAAAAAAAATCTCATATCACACTGTACGTTCTCTCATCTCCGAAACTACTTAACCAATTTTAACAAAATTATATTAATGACATCTAACTTTAAGAATAGGATAATTTTTATTTGTTTCTATTTGGTACTTTTATCTGAAAGGTATCTATGGTAAATACGTCAAGAAAACATTATCCCTTTTTACGTATTGACCGTGCGAAATCGAGCCGAACAGCCGGTCTTAATATATAAAAATCACGTGTCACGATATTCGTTCACACTAATCTTAGAAACCGCCAATTAAATTTGTGTAATTTTGTGAGATTTTAATGTAAATTTGTGAATGTATGACTGGTTTCAAACTTGCAACATTATTAGTTTAGCGCAGGATAAAAATCAAGTGGTAGATATTGCAAGACATGCTGAAAAGTCTATAAAACTGAAGCATATAAGGTTTGCGGGTATTGTGATAAAAATGTAGTAATTTAGGATTTAAATATCATTGCCTAATTAATTATCCTAGTTATGTATCTTCCGTATGGTGGCGCAGTAAGAATACAAATCACCACTCCTTATCTTGCCCGTGGATGTTGTAAAAGACCACTAAGGGATATAATGCGCATATAACATCTGTGCAAGAGAGGGAAAACTCGAAATGAAACCTTATACCAAACTATCTGACCAGCATGGTCAATTTCTCTCATATCCTGGAGGAGGCCCGAGCCCGACATTGAGACGTATGTGAGCTGAAATATATATTATACCAACCTGTCCTAATTATTATTAACGTTTCTCTGATTACATGTAGGTAAATATATTAATTACTTTTTAGGGAGAAATACAAAATGCAACTTTAATACTGTTTATACAATGCAAATGAGTTATGGAAATAATACGTAAATTATAATAATATCCTTTTTAAAGAGCTAATTGCTATTAATTTAAGTATATATACATATATTATTTGTTTAATTGTTTAAATATGTACATGTTTTATTAAAGTTTGGGCAGTTTCTCTGTATATGAACCAATTTAAATGTGTTTGTTTTGATGGTAAGAAAACACGTTAAGGTCTCGTTTTAATTTAAATAGCTTTGAATGAAATTGAAGTCCATGGAAGTTATATTAGGGAATTGTAAAAATATACCATAATATTATTAGTAGTAAAATAATTCAGAGGTGTATATTTAACACCTTTTTTTTGGGGGGTGGGCTACTGTCGCCGCACCCGTCGCCTGGCTCCTTCCGAGGCGACAGAGGGGCGTAAGCACGCACATCCGTAACCCACCCGTGACACGTCGCCTTCGTCGTTGGGTCGACCACCGCTGCAGGGTGACTTGTCGTCAGAACATGTAACACCTCTGAATTATATTTGATAATAAATACTTACAAGTTTAAATATCCGAGATTCATTTAATTTTTACTAAATTAAAATAAGCTCACAAAATGGACTCCCAAATACATTCTGTCAGTTATGATGTAGGAATAAACAGTGTAATGATTACAGGATCGACAGGGATTTTTCGGCCTAAAAATGTGTAAATTTATCGCTCGAATACAACAATGTTCTAAGTTTTGGTGTGGTGACAGATTAAGAATACAATTAACCACGCATCTTGTATGTGGGTGTAGTTAAAGACGACTAAGGCATATAATATGCATATATTCAAGAGAAAATAACTGACCTTTTTTTTTTTTGGGATGGATTGCGGTCGGCGCGCTCCTCGCACCACTCCGTCCGGGGCGACAGAGGGGCGTATAGCACGCAACACCCGCAACCCACCCACGATGCACGTCGCCTTCGTCGTTGGGCCGACCACCGGAGCAGGGTTACTTGTCATCAGTGGTCGGCCCGACGGAATACCCCCTACGTGGGGTACCCTCCCATTGACCGACGTCCCCCTCTCGGGGAGAACGTCGGTCTTTCCTCACGCGGTCGGCCTCACGGCGGGTGACGGACTAATCCCCGGTCACGTCACCCGCGGCCTCGGCTAGGGCGGCATGAGGCGCAGGTATTCGCGCCTAAAAATGACTGCCCTGAAAAATACAACACAAAACAGTCTGTGCCACTTGCATTCATTGCTTCATTAGATCAGAAGCTTACGTTTAGGTTGTTCGTTCGGCTGGTTGATAGAAAACCTAGGTATAGTAACATGTCTCATACAGATGCCAATCCTATCCGAATTTATCCGAAACTTTTATATCGGTTTGGGAGATAAATTTCGTTTAGCCGATAATTTTGGTTACATTTACGGAGGTCCATAACATCCCAACTAAAACAGACTGACTTTGCTGTAAATGGTAGCGCCATTTAAAAACACCCATGTTTTTCGTTTATTCTTTTTCTCGATCCATTTTGCACTTCTTCTGGATCGGGTTAAGAATCCTCAGAGCTGACCTAACAGTACGGATAAAGTTGTCATAGCCATCTGCGGCTAATAACTATAGTCACACAAATTAAACTTCTCCTGAAGATCTTGTAGATTGACATACATATCTATTAATCATAATATAGTTTCTTGGACTATTGCCAGAAATGCATTATCGTGGCATCAACAAAAACCTATACATTATTATGCATGCTTTAAAAGTTTTAGAATTTTGATACGTGTCTTTACACAAGCCTTTTTGGGGTTACGTACCCAAAGGGTAAAAACGGGATCCTATTACTAAGACTTCGCTGTTTGTCCGTCCGTCTGTCTGTCACCAGGCTGTATCTCAAGAACCGCGTTTACTAGACAGATGAAATTTTTAAAAATTATGTATTTCTATTGCCACTATAACAACAAATACAAAAAATAAAATAAAATTAATATTTAATGCCGCTCCCATACAAAAATCTTCATTATTTGCTTATTTTTATAGATAACGGTACGGGACACTTCGAACGCGACTCCGGCTCACACTTAACCGGTTTTTAGGACTTACCTACTATATTTGATAAGCTATATTTTGATCACACTCCACCTAAGTTATTGAGGGCATCAAAAGGGCGGCAAATGATCTTATCACATGCTCTATTTAACCGATATCGATTCCTTGCCTTTAATGGCCTGTACCGACGAATTATTTTTCGAATACTCTTACTTGAAGCGATTGGCCTTTCTAAGGGTGGCGGAGCGGTTGTCCTATCACCTGCGGCCTCAGCCCTGTGACAGCAATAGGTACAAGCATTAGAATTTGAGGATATATTATTTTCGAAGATAATACCATTCCGACTAAATATTTTTTTCGAAGGTTTATGAAAAGAAATGGTCACTCCAAATTTCTGTTGTGTAGATATTTTTGTCAAACTGTGGTTTGCCATACTTTCGGGGATACCTAGTTTTAGAACAATCCATCGACTACACCAAGCTGGTCAGACGTGTTGGTAGGTTTGATTTTCAGTTTTCCTTCCCTTGTATAGATGTTATATGCGTATTCCTTAGTCGTCTTACGATACCCACGGACAAGAAAAGGGGTGGTGAATTGTATTCTTACTCCGTCGTCACACGAACCCTTCTGGGGTATAACAATAAATACAATCAACAACTTCTCTGCTAAGCATGGCTCTTATGGCATTATCCCACCATATAGTGAGACCTATATCCAATTATAGCAAGTCCTAGGTATAGACGTAGGTAAGTTGATGCATGGATCGTTCTGAACGTTCCTAATCCCTTTCGTCTGATCATAAGGCCCTACAGCCGCCATGCTACCATTTGACGCCTTTTAAATGTATTATTTTCAACGCCTATATTTAGGACCTTGATTTGGGTGCCCTTCTTGAAAATAAAGCTTGCTTAAGAAATCATTAATAGTGAATCCTAACTGATATTATAAGTGCGAAAGTAAACTTGATTGTTTGTTCCACGTTTACGTCCAAATCCCTAAATGGGGTGTAAAAACTCTTTCACTAAAGAAAGATACATTAACAGTGAATAACATAGGCTATATTTTATACCGGTATTCCCACGGGAACAAGAACTACGCGGGTAAATCGCGTGAATTTACTAGTAGTTAATATATTCCATAGTTAATATATTCCATAGTTAATTATTCAGCGTTTCCCCATTATTAGACGTATACCTCCAGCAAAGATAAGGTGATGCACAATCACTAAGGTTGGCAGATGGGTTGGCGATCCCTATGAGGTGTTACACGTTTCACACCATAAAGCTGTTGCCCACTCCATGGTGAGATTTTTGCCGATTTTTATCATTCCCACAGGCAAATAAAGGGTGACCATAATTGTACTCTAATCCCGTTGCGGCTAATTTTAGTACACCACCTTCATTTTGCAAAAATAATATAGTTAATAAGAGGCGTGGGAGACACAAAAAGAGATGGATGGATTGTGTGGTTGAGGATATGCGTAAGAAAGCAGTGAGTGCAGTATGACGTCTAATAGAAGGCTATGGAAGGTAAGAACATGCTGTACCGACCCCACTTAGCGTGGAATGAGGACAGGTATATGATGATTTATGTAGTTGGTAACCATAGAACAGTAGCTTTTCGACTCTACTTATTGAGACGACCAAACTGTTTTAACTAGTAGGTCTGCAAATAGACATATATAATTTAATTTCGGTGCTGTTTTCAGTTGAAAACGTAATTATCGTAACTTTTAATGTGTTCCTTATTTGACGCAAACAGGTCATTTAAGATTACAGTCGTGAAAAAGAGGTCAACCAAAGAATCAGTTTAACATTACTCGGGCAAAGTTTGACATGATTTATAGCATAAAAAAGTCTCTAAATGCGCACGCCATAACGAACTCAGTCTCTCAGTTAACGAATGTCAAAATTTCGAATGCAGTTATATTTTGACAAATCAGTATAGGACTCTAAAATACTTGCCGCTCTGTTGTGTACCTAATCCTTAAGACTCCTATGTCTAATATCGAAATATAATATACAGAGTAGGCCTAATAGATACACAAGTGAAAATTTAGAGGTCGAGAAATCTAGTCGATTAGTATTTTTAGTCATTCCATTAAACTGTCTCATATATTCTTAAATTATGTGCGGATTTATATATAACATATATAGCATAATTTATCACTATCCCATATTAATCAGATCTGGCCACGTAAGGAGATATTTCTGTCCATCGTTCCCTCGGTCTGCGTCTTGTTCCTTCGCACTGGTATTTACGATATTACTTTGCCGACGTATAAAACTCGATATATGAACGAGAATCGCTTATTTTGTTCTCAACATTGGTGAGAGAGCCATCTAGTGAATAGCGTGTGAAACACTTGCGTGAGAATTTGTATTTCAGTGATATCAGTTTTTAAAATCTAGTGATTGAAAATGCCTGGACGTCCGATTTGGCAGGTAATGTTTTAATATTTACTAGTTTAAATAGATAGCTGTCAATATATAATAAATTAAAAAAATTTAAAAAATCCTTAAAAGATTTTTACGTGTGGAACTCTAACTCTTTATTAAACGTGTTGATTTGAATTTGTTAATATAGAAACAAATGTAACTATACATTAATTTAATGTCATGCATTTTCGAATAATTGTATTTTATTTTCTCATTAGACATTATACAATAGTATAATTTCAAATAAAATATAATACAATGTGCCTACAATAACGCCTATCTACTACAGTATTTAATCGGGAATACTCTTAACATTGAAGTAATTCATAGTTAATTAGTTGGAGGCATACATTATTTTTTCGAAGTATAACAGAATTCTGACTAATCTTAGTGCACCTGAAAATAACAGGTGGGTAAACAATGTCTTGAGTAATCCCACATTTTGGCACCGTTTCAAGTTTCTTTCCATAATTATTTATTTACAGATGTTACAGTTAAATATACCATAGACTAGCTATTCGTCTGTATTATGATAGTGATTATCGTTAAAGAGAATCTCAAAAGAAATAAAAATGCATAAACAATTTTTAACTTTTATGTATCAGTATTTACACAACACAACCATTTTCAGTCAAATACATTCAGATATTCCGTTTTTAATTTTTATCTAAATATTCCATTTCAAATCAAAATCAAATGAAAATATGGCCAACATAAACAGAGTTTCTTTTCTCACAGTAAACTTATAAAAACTAAACTATATTTAAATGAATCTTAAATTAATTAGCATTAAATACGTAAGTATTTCTACCATAGACTTATTGTCTACTTTTTTATTTTCTTATATCGCTAATCATAAAATCACCTGGCAAGTTATGGAACAATCTTTGTAAAAAGCCTAATAAAATATCTTCTATGGTTTTAGACAGTATTGGTCGTAGAGATTCGGACACTGGTCGCCAATTAGCGTTTAAATATGTGTTGGTACTTTCCTCTGAAATTAAAAATACATATATTAATGTTGCCTCATTAATTAGAAATATAGAAAGGTCCATCGAAGTATGTATTACATTTAAAAAAAACTTTAAAAAGCGTTTTTTACATAAATAACGTTAATCATTTAAAAGAATCCTATAAATTACACCACATTTCAAATTAATTTATTGAGTAATGTTGCGAGACTGTATTATTAAATGAGTGATTAAAAAAAACAGTGATTATCATACTGCCGTCACCAGCAGCTAAACATTGCAAATACACTGGCAAAATAAATGATTAATAAGTGGAAGGTTACTCGTATGTCGAGCCGTCCAGCGTCGTCTTAACAACGTCTCAACGTTGCAATTTGTACCCTGTTAGTACTAGGCAGTCATAAGCTTGAAGAGGTGTAGTTGTAATATACGTTATATATATCAACGCCATCTAGCGAAGTATAGCAAAACAAGCTATTGAGACAAACAGCAGCTCACCCTTAAAAACGCGCCATCTAGCCAAAAATTGACGATTAATTCTAGCTATTGAACAACAGGTGGCGCTTCTTATACAAGCAAGACGAAAGACATTTTTCTTTAAAATCTATTAAGTTAATCATTTTATTAATTAAAAATAAAAATGCTATGAATAATACTTACCCAAGGATTGAATACCGTCAAATAAATTGTTCATACGTAGTTGCAGCCCTCCAATGGTATATTTAACATGTGCACCAGTTACATTGAAAAACGTGAATTCATCTTTGTTGTACAGTTTTACATCACTGACGATATCAATTGTCATATCGCCTGAAAAATAAAATATTTTAACATTTTGATTAAATCACAATCGAGCAATAATCTCTTTCTGCTTAATATCAATACTGCTATGGTTACTATTTCTCTTATTGACTGTCATTATTACCTATGTTTTACAGCATTTGCTATTTATAAACAATATCCATTTCATTAAATAAACTATAATCCAATCCCACTGTTAATTCTTGAGATTAGTGCAAATAAACTATTGAACTCTATAAGAAACATTAGCTGTTGAACTGTTACTGAATTTGCTGGATTGGTTTACTGTTATTGTCGCTGCTCCGCTCGTATAGGTCACAGCGTTATTGTTAACCGACTTCAAATAAGAGGTTCTCAATTCGACTGTTGGTTTTTTTTTTACCTCAGAACTTTCGACTGGGTGAATCGATATTGATAAATCTTTTTTTATTTGAAAGCTGATGTTTCCATTGTGGTCCTATTTCAATTGGTCAGTTTTTTTTTTTAAATTATCTAGTTACGTAACGTTTGCCGTTAAATAGTACCTATACTTAAACCGGTAATAATTTTCAAATAAGACTTTCAGTTTCTGAGATTAACGCGTATCAATTCAGTTTTTTTTATTAACAAATGAATACCGCAATCGACTTTGCTTTTCATTCTAGACGAGGCTTGTGTGCAGCAGTGTGAGGTATAAGAATAAAAAAAAGATATAAAAATGTCTTACTTGGTTCAAACCAACACAGCCCACGTCCAACTAAAGGAATGACTAAAATTTTTCCCTTAAGATCATAAGTACCTTCTATTCTTATTTTTGGCACTCTAACTTTAGTGTAGAAGTCATAAGTTTTACTATCAACTCTGAAAAAAAAACATATTCTTTGTATCATAAATTTAATAGATATGTAGGTACTAATTACTAAAATAACTCCTCAGCATTGCTGTCCATACGTGTATACAGGATGTGCATAAATTAAACGTCCAACGGAAAGTGGTAGACTTTATGACAGCTATGAAAAAAATAAAATAAAAAAATCCAAGTCACTTTTTTTGATATGAGCAAATTACTAAAAACGGTGAAAAATCAGACCTTGTACGATATTTTCAAGTACTATAACGACAAATAGGCTAGTTTTGGCATCGGCTATTTCTTGTTGGATGCGCAGATAACTGCACTATCGACCACATGTACAATTAAAACTAGACATGTTACAATGATATAAAAAAAATATACATTTGTTATGGCTATTCCTTGATTTTTTCGAAGAAAACGTTAATCATTTGACTTTAAGACACCATCCTGTAAAAAAATGTACCGTAACCATAGAGGCAAATAATTTCAAAAGTTGGCCACATTATTCATTATTCCAAAACGGTATAATACCTTCTATTATACTTCTGTTTTTGTGACAGACAACGAAGTTTATGAAAAATGATTAGGTATATTTTTTGTTCTATTTTATTCGACCTCATATAAAAAATTTTATTGCCTGTGTGAAAGAGAGACGGAGAGTGACGCCTATTGTATTTTATTGGGCACTAGGTAAATATTTCTCCGAATATGCTCGAAGAACATAAATAGACACTCGATGGTCTGGATAGCGTTCAGTATTCGGATATCGCTCACGATACAATCTACTTGCAGCATGATCATTGCATCTGTACTCTCCATAGATCAAATGCATATTAGGGGATTCTAACATTGTATAAGAAGACGGCATCGTAATCGCACAAGTCACTTTTTATTTTTAATGTCACTTTCTATACTAGTACTATCTACTTTGTGCAAATAAATGGCGTGGCTGCAGGTGACCGGACCGTGGGTGCGGGTGATCGGATCGTGGCTGCGGGTGATCGGACCGTGGCTGCGGGTGACCGGACCGGGGATTTAGTCCGGGCACCCACGGAGAGGCTAACCTCATGACGGCGTTAACAATATTCAAACCAAGGACCAATATTATCATCATTCTTATGGTATCCAACCAACAAACAATTTATCTTTATCATTATTTCAGCTCGTACACGTCCCATTGTTGGGCTCAAGCCTCCTCCACAATAGGAGGGAAATTGTCTTTACTATATCATGCTGATCAGACAAGTTGATATAGGGTTTTATTTCGAGTATTCCTTTTCTTGCATAGATGTTATATGCCTATTATAAACCTCAGTCGTCTTTTACGACATCCACGGGCAAGATAGGGAGTGGTGATATGTAATCTTACTCCATCACCACACGGAACAAACAAACAATTACTTAATATAAAATTGGCCAAGTGCGAGTCGGACTCACGCACGAAGGGTTCCGTACCATTGACTATATAAACAAGTGTCTCCATATTGCCATTATCGATATTGAGCAAAAAATCAAGTTTGTTGTATGGGAGCCCCCCTTAAATATTTATTTTATTTTATTTTTAGTATTTGTTGTTACAGCGGCAATAGAAATACATCATCTGTGAAAATTTCAACTGTCTAGCTATCACCGTTCTTGAGATACAACCTGGTGACAGACAGACGGACAGACGAACGGACGGACAGCGAAGTCTTAGTAATAGGGTCCCGTTTTTACCCTTTGGGTACGAAACCCTAAAAAAAATCATTAGCTACATTTTTCTTTAAGCGTTACTGCTATTTTACGAATTTCGCAATGATGTAAATATGCTAAGTAGAGCTTTAGTCGATAAAAAATATTATTTTTGGATATTTTCAAACCAGGGGATAAATTTAATTTAAAAACCCCTAATTAACTTTGAAATATGTCAAATAAAATTTAAAAAAAAATTAGTTGCACTATAGTTTAGATTTAGAAATGTTTTGAAACTTATATTAAATCGATACTACACTAGATCACTACCCTTAAATATCCATCTTTATAGGTGGTAATTAATATATATTTTCTGCTGCCATATATATGTATTTAGTAAAAGCGGTTTCTATAGACAACGGTTTACTCAACTTAATCGATCAAACAGTACATATCTTACAATACCAGGACTAAATGAATGAACAGTGGCTATACTTACTTGCTCGACAAGACTTCAGTTTGCCCAAAACCAGTAACGGTGACGTTATCAAGAGCTGCATTTACATTTACAGGACCATCCCCTTGCAGAATCCTGATTTTAGGAATTTTCAAGGGATCCAAAGACTCCAATCCAATTTCTGGCAATCCTTTAATTGAACAGGAATATTTTATTAGAATATTTTAGTAATTTTTAATGAAAATAGAGAAAAGAAGAAGAAGACTTCACGCCCGCGCTCTAGGAACGGGGCAACCAAAATGGTTTCTCTGACTTCACCGCTGGCAAGTTAACTTTTCGGATAAATACTCTTACCGCCATTTCTGAATGCTACTCCCTTTCCTTTTTTTTCTACGTATTTTTTGGGCCTCATCCCACTCAGAAGTTAGAAGCGAGAGAACGGCGTTATGGATCCCATAACCATGTGTTGTATGTATATCCATAATTACGATGGCTTACATAAATATACCAAAACCTTGATCCTGGTTTGGTTATTTCTGAGCCTCTCGAAGATCTACAATCTACATCTTGTGAATGGGTACCACTGCTAGCGCCCTAGTTACTGCATTGCTCGTCGAAATTCCGACAAAACTTTGAAATATCTCACAGGGTTAACAGTCTAACAATAGAATAACTTTATAAAATGGTATTGTGAAGATTAAAATGCAATTTAATCGATTTTGAAGAATCTTATTAAGTTTAAACAACAAAAAAAACACTCGACTCTAATATAATTGGCATTAATTAAGTAGACAATAATATGTCTGCTATTACTAAGCACAGCAACTTTTGACCTATACATTCGATTAAAATTGCTTAAACGAAAGTAAAACCATATCAAGCCTCGTTTGATACTTCGAGGCGTCACACAAGTATGGTGAAGAAATAGCGCTTTCGCTTTCCGCAAGTTGTGTACAAACGTTTCGTAATTGAGGCTATGTGGCTAGCCCAGTAGTTTGTGGATCTTTACCAACCCGACTTATCTTTGTAACTATTTAACATAGCTAAGAAATTGTGTAAATACATTCTACAATTTACAAGTAAACTGAATTCGTCATCCAATAAAACAAATATCAAACACTTACTTATCATACGTTTTGTAGAATGTGGATAGCCATATTGAAATTGTATTAATAAAATAAAATAACCCTACCCTATAAATAAAAAAAACAAACTTTGTAACAAGACATTTACGAATACAAAGAGGGCACTTTATACCAGGAGAACAGAACCGAGATGTAGTAGATTTACCAATGGCATCCCGCGTGAACGCTGAACGGCAGAACACAACAGCTGTGAGTAGTTGTGCAACAAACCAGGCATTCAGAAATCATGCCAGTTGCTTACGAAGTTGACCGGTATACGGCAACTACTAGTATCTATACGAATGCATTGCACTGAAACCACTCGAACTATTGCATGTCTTGATTATAATCAATATAACCTACACGGCTATTTGGTTTTGAATGTTGCTTGGTATTTAAGATTGGGTTTTTATTTTTCATAGTTTTGCCATATTGAATATACGTACTAGTACTAGTAGCAAAGATTATATTATCGTCCATGAATGAAATATACATTTGTCATTAAAAAAATATATAAATAATGAATATAACGTTTAAACGATTGAATTTGCGTTAGCATTATATAAACAATGAAATATTCGTATACATATATTACAAAATTGAACATATTAAGTAAATGCCCTTTACCTGGACCAAGTGCATTGAATAGTTGCTGTACCGCATCACGAGAGCAATCCTCAAAATCTGGGTCAGCTCTAGCGCATGTCTTCACGAAACTGGCTGAAGGAAAACAAATAAAAATATTATTAACATCATTATATAAATCTTAACTTAAATATCAAGATTTTTTAATATATACCTACTATACCTAGACATAAAATGTAGATATACCTAGGTATTTAGTCAAAGGTAAGAAATAACAAAACCTAACAAGGGTTTGCCCGAAAGAAATGTGATGTTTTAATGTTTAAAACATAATTGACTAATAGCAAGAGGCACAATGACGTAATTAATATTTAAATATTGTTAACCTTGTAATTCAAAAAAATATAAAAAATATGCACCATTAAATTTCAATGCCTTCCTAAAAACATAAAATTTATAAATATTCGAGTCGATTACCGACAAATGACCTTAGAACAAAATCTGCGAGTTGAAAAATTAATCGTCTGTACATCCGGATTTGAAGCCTCAAATTAAATAATAGTACATAGGTGCCAATTATCAATCATAAATCTTAGTAGATGAGCCTTGTCTATTTTTATAAACCCAGCTTTATCCTTCTTCTGTATTATTTCATTTTATTATTATTATAATATTACATTTTTCTTCCGTGTGGTGACGGTGTAAGGATACAATTCATCACTCCCTATCTTACTCGTGATGTCGTAAAAGACAACTACGGAATATATGCATATAACATCTGCGTAAGAGAAGGAATACTCGAAATAAAACCCTACATGTCAACCTACATGTCTCACCAGCAGGGTATAGTAGGTCAATTTTCCTCCTATTGAGAGGAAGGCTCGAGCCCACCAGCGGAACTGAGCTGAGACGACCAGACGACATTACAATGACGAATATTTTGCTGTTGATAATTTGATCCTCTTAAACCAAAATACTTTTTCATATTGCTAGCGTCTTAGCACTATATAAAACCTAAAAATGAATTCTAATAAAATCGAAATAACTATTAGCTAACTTATCATAAAGATTGAAATATATGCTAATTTGGCAATTATGTGTTGTAAATAGTGTTCTTTTGGTCACAAGGACGTCTAAACGTATGAGAGAACTTTCGGCCAGCCTTGACATTGACACGGATGCAAAACTAGTACAAGCCTCACTCGCTCGCACTTTTACTATCGCAACTATTTAAAAAATAATCACAATATATTGTTTTTTTTAATCGAAACTTAATTTTCAGAATGATTTATGATGTTTAAGCGAGCATTATACATTTTAAATAAAACTACTTTACGGATTTTTCTTCTTACATTGGCAATAAATTTTGTATCAAAATGTGGGTCAATATTTAATAACTAATTTCTGTATCGGGTAGATAATTATAATTTTTCTGCAGTAACGATGACTTGTTGGACGTGAGACATCTTAGTCCACCCGTGACCATGAACGCTGTAAAGTGTTCGAAACGTCGGGTAATCAAAAATCAAATACAAACGCGATAAAATCCGTAAAGTAGTTTTATTTAATTTTCAGAATTTGTGTGAATTGAAATTTATGAATCTGAATGCTTTATTATCCTGCCATCTATTGGGAACAAATAGTATTAAATTTACTCATGCTCTTTGAACTTTGGAGACGCTGTAAGAAAAAAATTATTCAAGTAAATCACATTATGTGATACCTAATAGTTTTTATTGATAAATTAAATGTTTAACTTGTATACAGAAGGGAATATTGAATAAAAATACTTATTTGACAGTGTAGAATTTAGACACAATTGCAAATATTAAGGTTTCTAGGAGTTATATCGGTCTGAATTTATCTAATAGGTATCTTCGCTTTGCGCTACACTAAATAAAAAATAAGATATGTTACTTCTAAAACGCCTACCTCTCCACAAACTTTCAAGCTAAAGAAACACTAAAGTCGAAAACATGTATCTAAATTTCTATCGAGACCGAATTTGTCTTTGAATATGGTAATTTCAAAAACAAACGACCGCGCGTTTTACCTACTATTTTTTTTTTTTTCAAAAAAACGGAAACATTAAAACAACACATGTAGGTGTTGGTTTATTTCGCCAAAACTATTAGATTATAAATTTTAAAAAGTCTTTCGAAATTTATAAAATTGACCGCATATTCCATTGAAGGTACTACTTACTTGTAATGGTCAATTTTTTTTTAATTAGTAAATACATAAGCTGTGCCTGTTACTGTTTTATTATTATATTAGGTCTTTACCTATGAAATTGCCGTTATGAATGAAAAAAGTTAAAAAGTTTTTTCATGTATTTTTTATTTGTATTAATCGAAGTAATCACCCATGCAATCAATGCATCTTTGCCAACGCAGCGGCAGTTTATTGATGCCCTTCTTAAAGAAATCAGCTGGACTTAAGGCAACCTATTCTTCAAAGGCATTTTGTACTGCCTCTCTCTCGGGTATTGAATTTCTTTCCCGCCAAAAAGTTATCCAAATTCTGGAAAAAGAAGTAGTCTGTAGGCGCAAGGTCTGGCGAGTATGGCGGATGACGGAGAGCTTCCAACCCCAGTTCTTGCAACTTGGAGACCGTCTGCTGTGCAGTATGAGGTCGCGCATTGTCGTGCAGGAGCAGCGGAGACGAGCGATTGACCAATGCTGGTTGGAGATGTGCCAGCTTCTCCATCATTATGTTCAGTTCTTCACAGTACACATCTGCAGTAATGCTCACCCCGTTTGGTAAGAAGCTGTAATGAATCACACCGGCGCTAGACCACCAAACAGTGACCATCACTTTTCTAGGGGTAAGTTTTCGTTTAGGGCATTGTTTAGGTGCTGAACCAGGATCCAACCAACTTGCTGAGCGCTTGCGGTTATCAAACAGAATCCATTTTTCATCGCAAGTAACAATGTGTTTCAAAATTCCTTCATTTGTGTGTCTGTTGAGCAATGCAAGGCATGTCTCGACGCGTACTTCGCGCTAGCCATCATTGAGTTCGTGCGGCACCCATTTGTCAAGCTTTCTTACCTTGCCAATTTGACGCAAATGGACCAATATGGTTTTGACGCTAACGTCGAAAGCTGCGGCTAATTCATCCGTAGATTGTGTATCATCGGCTTCCACAATCGCCTTTAATTCGTCATTGTCGACCAAAGTTTTCGGACGACCGCGAGGTTTATTTTTCAGGTCGAAATTTCCAGAACGGAAGCGAGCAAACCAATAACAGGCGGTGCGTTGGTTTGTAGTGTTAGCTCTGTAAACGTCGTTGATGTTGCGTGCCGCTTGTGCCGCGTTGCTGCCACGACGATACTCATATTCCATAATTACTCGAATTTTTAACGTATCCATGATGACGAAAAAGATTAAAATGCGATGAAAACGTAACACTAATCAATAAACAAATGACTACTTTTGGAAAATGAATTTCATGTTTTAAAATAAAATTAATTTGAAATTAGAATTCTTAGCCAAACAAAAATTATTTTGATTTGAAATGGCCAGTACTGCAGAACGGTAATTACATAGGTAAAGACCTATTATAAATCCAATTGATTTTCCTACATTTTGTATTAATCATCGTCTTTATTCAGCCTATCCCCGTCGTCTGGTGGACTTGACTCTCCCGCGATGGCAATTAGATATTATAGGTTTCCATGAGAGATCTGGTACCCACCCTTCTTAGGAAACCTTAGTCGATTTTTACAGGCAAATTGTATTCTTATCCCATCGGCACATAGGGAATTGTTTTTAATATAGAAATCTAATGACAGTGCTGTTAATGTACAGTTAAACCTCAAATAGTCAATTATTGATATTGCAATAAGTCTCAGGCTATTATGACATATTGGAATGACCTTTAAAGTTGAAGAAATAAACATTTCAAAGATTCTATTGGTCATAAAACTATATTGTCTCTATTCATAAGGATCACACGCCTTCTAGATTATATGATTATATTTTAGCCTTACATATTTGTTTTAAACTCATTGACGCTTATATATTTATTATAATGTAGAAATAAATGATTATTAACTAAATTATCACTTCAGGTCTATATTCATTTGGAACCGGAGTAAAAATGAAGTTTTCTAACTCTTTCCGAAGGCATCGTATAAAAAGTTTTCATCTTTTTACATCTGGTTAATGGTAGTAAGAGAAGACAGAGATATAAGCAGTTAACATATCTGCAAGAAAATCATCATCATCACAGCTCATATACGTCCCACTGCTGGACTCAAGCCTTCTCCACAATAAGAGAGCAATTGACCTTACTATACCATACTGGCAATTGACCTTACTATACCATACTGGCAATTGACCTTACTGTCAGACAGGTTGGTATAGAGTTCTATTTCAAAGTTTTCTTCTCTCGGTAGATGTTATATGCTTATTATATCCCTTAGTCGTGTTTTACGACATTCACGGACAAGATAGGGAGTGGTGAATTGTATTCTTACTCCGCCACCACATGGAAACAGAGTAAGAATAAAATTTTCTAACTCCGTCCTTTTCGAAGGCGTTGTATTAAAATATTTCATCTTTTTATTTCTTGGTAAGAGAAGACTATGAGATGCACGTAGGTAACATCTCTGCAGAAAAAATAAAGCTCAAAAAATCTGTTATACCCTCAAGCGCAGTAGCCCGTTTTGCTACTCACTGTAGAGTGAACCAACCCAACAGTGAGATGTAGGTGTACTACTACATAAAGAAGAAAGCAATAACACAAGTAAATGACATACAATATCATAAATATTTATATACTTTAGTAATAAATTATACGACGTATTTATAATTAACCGTTATTTTGAAATTATGACTCAAAGTTGAATATTAATAATTCACATGACATTTAATATGTACATAATTTCATGTAATGTAATGTAGTAATATAATTTCTTGTAATATACGTAATTTCACAACAAAATATGAGACATTAAAATTTATACATTTATTAATGAAAATACTTTCGTAAAATTATAAAGTCATCATATAATTGTTGAATCCATTTTAAATATGCACGTATAGGATGTAAAATCGTAGACGTTAACAGGGATTGAACCTATTTTGGCTAATTGACATGGGATTTTTTTCGTCTTTTCCTTCCCTTGCAGTATTTTTTTTTCGTGAGGGATGCTTAGAGATTTCTTAGAACACCCACCGGGATGAAAAGGGTGACATCACACTGTATCTATTTTTACACGAAGAATTGTTGAATTTATTCAAGAATAGTTAAGTTATTTATTGTGTGTGGTAGTTATTTGCTGTGTGGTAGCGGCTTCGAATACTACCAACCCTTGCTTTGCTCGTGGGTGTCGTAAAAGACGACTAAGAGCCCTAGATTGACCTGGACCAACTCCATCTGGTACCATTTGGGTCAACGATTACATTCCCAAGGAGGGTTGACGTCAGGCAGGCGGCCGGTCATAAAAGTCATTGCCGAAACTTTTTGCAATATGTCAAAACAGATGACATATTGCGTCGACCCCAAGTAATTGGGATAAGAGCAAGATGATGATGAGTTAAGTTATTTAACAAAATATTCATGAAAGCAAAATAACGAATTATAAATAAATAATAATAAATATCATTTTAGTTTTTCTTAAAAGACATACAAAAATATACACGTGTGTAATATTATGAATACTGTAATATAAAATGTTAATAATAACAAATTAAGGGTTGAAGTCTACGCGATATTTTAATGGACCTCAGAATTCTAAAATATTTTACCATTGCCAATAGGTTTCCTTTTTTTTTAAGTCTCAACATCAACATCACAGCTCATATATGTCATACTCGAGCCACATCCACAATCGGAAGTATATTGACCTACTACGCTAGTCAGATGTAGAGTTTTATTTCGAGAGTTCCTTCTCTATTATATCCCTTAGTCATCTTTTACGACAGCTACAAGAAGAGGGCAAGAAAGAGGCCGGTGAATTGTATTCATACTTCGTCACCATACGGATTTTTTTAATTAATTTAATATAATGTTAAGATATCTAAACAAACTAGGAGACTGCAATAGTTTCTTAGACTTTATTACCTACGTTTCTATTACTACACCAGGTATTGCTCCAGTTAATGCGTAAATTGCAAAATGAAATATTGTTAAAACTACTGAATACATTTTGCTTTACAACATTCAACATTATATAGATATACATAATATATCTTACTTCATATGTTTTGTAAACAAAAATTACTTTGAGTCAGAATTGCAATAAATACGGATTGCGTTGCATTAATGCAACTCGGAATTCTGTGTTAAAGTACAGAGAGTGCATTGTCACTGTTTTTCAATTACTCGAAGCATAAAAAAGCGTCACCTCTGATATAACGTCGATTTAATAGTTTTATGCAATGTCAATATTATGAAACAGTGGCCATAACTGTACATATCTTCGACATTTAAATATCACTAAAAACGTTTTACTGCATAAAGCTTGTTTGAATTATATATGTGAATTATATGACGTATCTTGTGGTTCGAAGAACACTGATGCTAGTATTTACAAGACATGTATACAATTTTATAACTCTTTAAAAAAAATAATAGACAAGCCCGCTGAATTTCTTGCTGGACTTTCTCAGTAGCGATCGCGTTCAGATCCGGTAGTAGTTTATTGGATTAATTTAATTGTGTCAAAATTGACAATATGTAAGTGCCTTCTTGGACATTATACATGATAAATGATTTGAATTTGAACTTATATTGATAATTATGACGTTATAAAATGTTTAGAAATACTTACGTTTCGTCCTAAAATATTCTGCGCTCGTATAGTGGATCACTATTGTCACTAAAAATAATTTAAACTGCATATTTTGGTCCGGACTGTCTGATTTTCAAGAAGTTAGTCAAGTTTGCCCCGAGCAGACAGCTCGAGGATTTGTCGAGATACTAAAGTCTCGGTGTGCCGCTTTGACGGTCTCCTCATACGACCAGCGAAGGAGGGGCGTTATACGCAATTGTTAACTATGTAAATAAAGCCTAAACTTTTCGTTGCTCAAGTTAATATTGCTAATAACGCATATATATTAATAGTTGGATTGCATTTTTTTTTTTCAATTAGGCAAAGCGTTATGTCATAGCTATATTTTAAGGATGGTGAAATGTGCGTAAGCATATATGTAGATTTGATATATAAAAAAGAAAATATTATGCATAATCTATGTAGAAATCCTATGCAGTTTCAGCAATATATTTTGAATGAACCCACCGGGCTGGCCACGGAGGTCAAGTTACCAGGGGCCAGTTCAATGGATATGAGGAGATAGGCGATGGGATATGATAGCGCCACACAACGCCCTTTTTCGCTTCGGACGGATTGGGAGGAATTGTCCAGATCATAGCCTACCCCCAAAAAAATTGCCCATTTTATACCCATATCCATACTTACTTAAAAAATAATATCAGGTTGACCGAGCTTCGCTCGGAATATTTTTATAGAATTTATTTAGATATATTAATAAAAACTAAAAATTATATAAAAAAATTATAAAAAGAGAATAATAATAACACCGAGATTCGAACCGACGCTGTTTGTATGCTACAAAACTCAAAATTAAAACCGACCGTCCCCCAACTGAGCTACCGGAACTCATACATTTATAACGAAATTTAAATTCATATTCTTTTAAAATTTAATGTCATTTATTGTTATGCTAAAACACCGACAAAAGAACATTTTCTATAAATAAAACCTAGCTAGATCGATTTTTTGGACCCGAATCCTCTAGTATGCCAAGTTTCAACAAAATCGTTGGAGCCGTTTCCGAGATCCTGAATATATATATATAATTATATATATACAAGAATTGCTCGTTTAAAGATATAAGATGAATGAAACAGAAGTACTGTAATTATTCGATATTAATTAAGCTGCAGTTTTTTTGCTAACCAATATTCTATATAAACTTAGAGAGCGAAACCCATAATATTTGTGATATAAAAAAAATATTTAAAATTAAGGTTTAAAAGATATTAATTAATTTAACTTTATTCTGTGTATTAATGTATAAAAAAATTTTTAAAGAAACAAAACCCTTTCGGGCCGTATAGTTAAACTAAATAAAGAAATATGCTAGATAAATAAGTACAGAACCTTACACTCTCCACTTCGAAGAGTCTCCGGGAAAAATAATACAAATTAATGGGGTCCATTCGATTTTATTATTTTTCATGAATTATCTTTTTAAATTCCAAGTTCTCTTAATAAAAATATGATTCAAAATTAGCAGATTATATGGTAGAACAACACTGTCAATAGTGGAAGATTCTACAGCCATGGGCCGGTCCGTTCTGTGTAGTACCACACTCTGGCAAAAAAATCGACATCTGAATATTGGCAATTTCTTACTGCACTTCTTTCGGTCAGTGAGAGAGCCAGCAATCCAACTTCTGAAGGCATTTAAATGTGCTGGGTTTTGGTGATACTTTTAGTATTACCGAAGCACACATTCGTACTCCCTTCAATTTCTTCACGGTAGGCAGCGGCCTAACAAAGGTCCATGAGCGACAGCACTTACCATGCGATGTGCTATTCGTTCGTTTGCCACTAACGGCAATAAAAAAACAATTAACTTTTAGAATTACAATAGTAAGTGACTTTATAATGTAAAAAAAATAACACAAATAGTTCAATGTTAACATTTTTATTATATTTCATACTTAAATTAATTTATATAACATAGTATTCTTAAAACAACATTTTTTTTTCGCCGCTCATTCCGATTTTTTGCCCGTGGCTGTCGTAAATGTCGGCTAAGGGATTATGTTATACAGATAACATCTATGGAAGAGAAGGCGGATTTGAAATAAAATCCTATGTTAATTCATCTGACCAGCGTGGTTTATAGTAGTATAGTAGTCAATTTCCCTCTCACTGCGGAGAAAGCTCGAGACCAGCAGTGGACCGTATATGGGTCATGACGAAATCAAATCGTTGCCTTCAACAGTGTTAAAACTACACTGTTAATGGTAACTTCAGGGCATTTTTTTAAATAACTGAAAATATTTGTAAAGCACATTTATATCATATTCACGCCTCAGTAGCTCCTCAGCATCATTATTTTATATCTTTAAACGAGCAATTCTTGTATAATATACCTATATTTATTCAGAATCTCGGAAACGGCTCCAATGATTTTCATGAAATTTAGTGTACTAGAGGTTTCAGGGCCAAAAAATCGATCTAGCTAGGTTTTATTTATAGAAAATGTTGTTTTGTCGGTGTTTTTAGTTAATCAATATAATGACATAAAATGTCAATTGAATAGGAACCCAAATTTCGCCATCGTCGTCAAGAGTGACAATAGCTCAGTTGGGTAGATGTCCAGTTGCATTTAAACAGCGTGAGATCGAATCTCGGTGTTATTATTGTTCTCTTTTTCTAATTTTTCATTTTTCATCATATTTATTTTTTATTAGATAATAAATATCTAAATAAACTCGTCAAAATACAATTTACGAAAAAAAGAATTATACTGAGCAAAGCTCGGTCAACCAGATATTATTACATTCTCGGTGACTTTCTTATGGCCTATCTAACAGATGACGTTTACAAGTTGATTGATGTATAAAAAGATAAAATTAAATCCGTGTGACAGAGTAACAGTATAAAAATTCATTACTATCTTTCTTTCGCGTAGGTGATCGTATTGATTGAAACACGCAAGCAGATAACATCATTGCAAAAGGAGGCAAACTCGACATTAAACTCTATACCAATCCATCTAACCGGCGTAGTATAGATCATTTCCCCTCCCATTGTAAAAGAGGCTCAAACCCAGCAGTGTATGAGCTTAGATCAATGAAAAGTTAAATCGTTCAACGGTTAAAATACAAAGGATTACCGTACTTAATAAACTGTAGAAATCAAGGAAATCAAGAATGTTTCCTCAACGACTAGCACTTATCTAGTGCAGGTTAAATAGACTAGTTGTTATTAATTAAGACCTTACATGTATTAAGTGTTATATTCGTTCCATAACATCGATTCCTTCTGCTACGCAAACATTTGGTAATCGAGTGTTCATGTATTAATGAATTGTATTCGTTGTTACCTATGAATAAATGTTTGCAGCAATATTGATGCCATCAAAAATATAATTTGTAAAAAAAACCCAAGTCTCGCAATCCAGTTCTTCTACCGTAAAAAAATGTGAGATTCATGAAATACCAAGTTGGTTAATTTATTCAGTCCCTACTTAAGGGACCTTCTGTCTTAAATTATCACGTACCTAATTAGCTAACTTAACCAAATCGTGTAGTGACCATATCAATTTTAAAAATATTTTCTGCTTTAAATAAGTATGACATTAAATAAATACTTGGCAATTATCGACTGGGGTAAAAAAAGTAATAAATGAGAAGAATAATAAAGTCTTCTTAATCCATCATCGATAACGTATAAACTTGGGTCTTTATTATTTCCATTTTAATAAGATACTTCTCACTATCATTCTTCCACGTAGCCACCATGGTACAAATAGTATCTAACTTTACCAAGTTTTGATTCAGTAAATTAGAGACGGAGGGCATATTAGAGAGTGTGGATTGTCAAAGATGATTTAAGGAGTTCGTTCACCCAAGAATTTCACAAATTTTATACTCTTATATTGTAGGTTTCCTCTCAATATTTTCCTTCCAAATTAAAGCTAATTTTCGGTGTGAGGCAGAGTAAGAATATAATTCACCATCCTTTTTCTTAATCGTGGGTCGTATAAGATGACTACTAAGGGATGTATAAAATGACGATAACATCTATGCAAATGATGGCAATTCGAAATAAAACGCAATACGCCTAACCAACCTGGTATAATGTGTTAATTGAGCATGGAAGTCGCTCGAGTAGAGCATTGGGACATACACGAGGCGAAATTATGAAAATAATAGAAAATTATAGTTTAAAAAATACGGACAGCTGAGAGCCCGAATCATAGAAGTTTCGAATTTCGCGCATGCGTAGTTTGCACATTAGCTCTATCTCTTCTGCTTTTATGCAAAGGATACGATTAGAAATTTCTAAATCCTGGCGCATCTAATCAGGATATTCGCCTATTTTGATCGAATTACTGCATTGTCATGGGCCTTTGACGAGTGTGCAAAGTTTAAATAAAATTTGTTCGTTCAAAGTAGGGCAAAATGTCGTTCAAAAATTCCACATTTTACATATAGGTGAAACTAATAAAAGTGTGTTAAAAAAGGTGAATTAAACAAAAATTAATATAATATATTTTTTATTATTTTTTTTTAAAACACACCCTACACTAAGGATATAATTGTATTGCGGGTAACTTTACAAAAATGAAATTAAGGGTCACAAATTATATCCAGATTCAGAACAACAATTTTGGATCATACAAGGTGTTGTCCTGTGTGGGCTTCGAACCCAAAGACACCAACACAGTAGGTCGGTATCTTAACCATTGCAGTGTGCAGTCAGTTTACCATGCTATATCTCCAAAATTTTAATTAGGTACTTAATACCAAAAAAAAATAAGTACGCATTTATTATATAATTGATCACACAATATTATTTAATGAAGTCATTAAAGAATGTAAGACCATGGCCTGTTATGAAGGTTTCAAGTTGATAGTCCACTTTACGACATTATAGACATTGTAATCCATTTCGACAGTATGTTCACTGTGTAACGTATAACCTAGTAACATTAGGTTAGCGTGATGTTGTAGGCCAATATCCATTGCCTTCCAATAATTTGGCGCGTGCAAATTGCCACCGAAATGAAATATAAATCAATATGTATTTTTTTCCGTGTCGTGACGGAGTAAGAATACAATTCATCACTCCCTCATCTTGCCTATGGATGTCGTAAAAGATGACTAAGGGATATAATATGCACATAACATCTGTGCAAAAGAAGGTAAACTCGAAATGATACTCTATACCAACATATCTGACCAGCATTACATAGTAGGTCAAGTTCCCTCCTATTGTGGAGGAAGCCCGAGCCCAACAGTGGGACGTATGGTGGCTGCGATGATGATGATGAATCAGATTTATTTAACCATCAAATAAGTCGGCTCCTCGGCTCTGATCGAAATGCTTCCTTAGTCGACCAGAACGTACTATTAAAGTACAAGAGTACAATACAAGTGACGATTAGTTAGAACAAAATTTACTAGAGTATATTTAGACCGCTACGCCATACAGCATAAGCCATATACTGAAGTTAATTAGTTCGATGTTAAAATGTAAATCGTTAATATTCTTTTACCTAAAAACGAATTTAAAATGCTTTTGAAATGTTCATCTTATGTTGAATGCACATACGTTTCCATATCGTAAAGCTGGGTTCACGTTTGGGTTTCACGTTTGTATCACGCCGGATAAGACTTGAGTCACTTGGCGGCGTGCCTTACTAGTGGGAGGTGACTTATGACCAAAGACTATAAATATAATACAGATGAGTACATCTACGCTTTCAAGGACTCACTACTTTAGTTGCCTCTTACAACATCATTGAAAATAATGCGGTGATGACATATTTTTTTTATTCTTAATGCCAGTAAACACATTGTTTAATTATAATTATAAAATGTTCTTATTTTATATTATTCCAATTGACAAGTTATTCATCATCGTCATCATCATCGCAGCCCACATACTTCCCACTGTTGGGCTCGGGCCTCCTCCACAATGGGACGGAATTTCACCTACCATATACCATGCTGGTCAGACATGTTGGTATTTTTTTTTGACATATTGGTATAGGGTTTCATTTCCCCTTGAAAATGCACAAAAAATTTCATCATCTTCGGATCAGCCGTTTAGGAGCAGTTAAGTGACATACACACGTACATAAGAAATTTATAAAGACTAGCTGACCCAACAGACGTTTGTTCTGTTCAAATAAAATAAAAGCAGCGCCACCTACCGGGTACAATTGTGAATCTAAACCATCCTCGAACCTCCTTGAACACATACAAAAAATTTCGTTAACATCGCATCAGCCGTTTAGGAGGAGTTCAGTGACATACACACGTACAGAAGAAATTTATATATAAAGATCCCGTAGTCATCGTTTATAATTAATATCCACGGGCAAGATAGGTAGTGGTAAATTGTATTCTTACTCTGTCACCGTACGGAAGTTTTGTCCGGTTACTCGAAAAATCATTGAATAGAAAAGTCGCATTAAGCGCCTAGTTCTTATGTATACAAGTAATTATTTTAGAGAATAATTAAAAAGAATATCACGAAACCAGGATAAATACCTGGTGATATAGAAGTTTGTATACATTCGTTGTTTGTATACATTATTACATATTGTTCGTATACAAACACATTTGTAAGAGATTGCGTCTGATTTTGTCATTGTTGATCGTATGATGGCCGTGCTGCTAGGGCTGCTACATGGCGGTTTGTCGAACTGAAAATTAATCCGTCAGCTAAGGCCTGTGGGTACGACTCCCCAGCACTTTATTGTAGGGGTATCAAGGGAGATCTGAAAGATTAACACGCCGAAATGCCACGGCAGTCAAGGGTTCCGGATAAGTGGTCTGCTCCACGATTCAAGTGTGCTGTGTGAGACCTTAGCTTGTAAAAAAACTTACCATATAGAATTTCTTCAAATTTAAAAAGTAATAATGATAAGGCACTTTTCCAAACGTCCGGCTGGAGAGGCCTCGGTTCGGGGTGCGAACCGTGGAGGCCTTCCGGCCGGTGCTGATGCAGTGGTTGGAAAGGCAGCACGGGGTGCTCTCCTTCCGACTAGTGCAGGTGTTGACGGGGCACGGGAGCTTCGCCAAATACCTGCACAGGGTCGTGAGGAGGGAGAGTACACCGTCCTGCCACCACTGCGATTGCGACGAGGACACGGCGCGCCACACGCTCGAGGCCTGCGTGGCTTGGGCAGTGCAGCGCCGTGAACTCGTCGCAATCATCGGTGCCGACCTGACGCTGCCGGCCATCGCCCTAGCGATGGCCGGCAGCGTCAGGAACTGGGACGCGGTCGCAGCCTTCTGCGAGACAGTGATCTCGCAGAAGGAGGCGGCGGATCGTCTGCGCGTGGAGCGCAGCCTCGATGAGGAGATCCGCCGCCGGCGACTGGGGCGGCGCAGGCGCAACTATCTGCGCCTCATGCCGCCCTAGCCGAGGCCGCGGGTGACGACCGGGGATTAGTCCGTCACCCGCCGAGAGGCCGACCGCGTGAGGAAAGACCGACGTCCTCCCCGAGGGGGGGACGTCGGTCGATGGGAGGGTACCCCAATAGGGGGTATTCCGTCGGGCCGACCACTGACGACAAGTTAACGCTGCTCCAGTGGTCGGCCCAATGACGAAGGCGACGTGGTTTTCGGGTGGGTCGTGGGAGTTGCGTGCTTAAGCCCCTCTGTCGCCCCGGACGGAGTGGTGCGGAGGCGCGCCGACCGCGGCCCACCCACAAAAAAAAAAAAAAAAAGGCACTTTTAACTCCAAATAAATTCCTATGCCAACTAGCATAAGGTCACTCTCTGTCTCTTATTGCTTGAGCCCAGCAGTGGGACGTATACAATATAAGTTTATATATTTTAAGTTAATTAAATATGCGTTGTTAACAAGGACATGTTTCTTAAAGCATGATGCATAAAAAAATAACGAACAGGTAGCAACCCTACCTTTTGCACAATCTATTAGGTACGTAGGTAAGTAATTATACATACGTAAGGTAAAACCCGTCTTGTAATAGCGATCTTACATCGGATTACGCTCAATAAAATTTTAACATTTTTGCATAGTACAATACTGTAGTATTACTTAATTCGTGGGCAATTATTTTGATGTTCAGTGTGCATATAATTACGATAGTTACAGTCTTTTTTCTTTAGAACCATAATGTATAATTATTTATGATGCACTAGTTTCCAATCGCGACTTTATCTACGTGGATAGGATGATGTTTTACACATCAATTTTAGACAAGGTTATTTCTCTAAGTAGAGTCCGCGTCTGATACCGCCGTAGACGAGGCAATAAGTGAATGGGCCGTGGATTAGGGATCAGTCACCTGAGGAGTGACCGATCGCTTGAGGGTAACGCCCCGGCGGCTTTCGCCCGTTGTCGAGGTGATGCCTGAAAGGGTAATCCGCCGAACGGGCCAATGATGACAAGGACAGATACCTGTGGACCACGGATGTGGTGTTTAGAGAGGTACATATACAGCGGGTTATGGGGTCGCACGTCGTCCTTTTTCTTGCCCCGGACAGACCACACGAGGAGTGATCATACCACAGCCTATACCTTAAAAAAGACACTTAGAGTCCAAAGAATACTTTGTGAATCTCATAACTGTTCTGCATTGGGATGAAATCCACAACACTTGACAAGATTAAACCTGAAACCCTACTTTTTACTACCCTAAGGTGGATATCACTATTACCAAACCGTCTGACCAGCATGGTATACTACGTTAACTTCGCTCTTATTGTGGAGGAGGCTCGAGCCCGGCAGTGGCATAAATATAAGCCGAGATGATGATAATTAGATTTCAACGTACGTTAAAGGAATAAATTACATTTAAAATATTAAAATTTCCCTCTTTTTGGGGCAGACTCTTATTCAATGATGAGATGAATATTGACTACTAATAAAAAGAAAGGCATTAGTGCAGTGATAATAACGTATGTATGGAGTCGCGATAAGCATTCAATATACCATATTTAAAAAGGAGAAAGAAAAGTCTTTCTCCTTTCTAAAAGACGATTACAGGATATGATAAGTAAATGACATCTATATAAGAAAACGAACATTCGAAATGAAGCGGTATACTAATCCATCTCATCAGTATGGTGTAGCATGTCAAATTTCCTTCCAGGAGCAAGCTCCAGTCGCCCTCCTCCCCTCACCGAAATTTTCCAACCCGGCCTCCTCATCAGGGTTGTGGAGGACCTATTTCCACCGCGGAAATCCCCCTCCATCATTGCTTTGCTGCACAGTAATCGGGAACCGCCCCGACACGGACACGGAGATGGGGCGGCAGTGGCGGCAGTGTTAAATCTATAACTCTCCGGCCAGACGGTTTACCCTAATGTGTGCTGGCACTGGTCCTTGAACACTTGGTGCCACATCTCACGGGTCTGTAAAACGCTTGAATAGCGTTTGGCCAGTTCCCTGGATGTTGAAAGGAGGAGAGGCTGGTGCTCCTGCCAAAAGTGGGCCGGTCTCCGGCCTCGGCCACAAGCATGTCAATATAATGGAATTATTAATAATCTAACTGGATTGAATTTACGAAAAGTGTTATATTTCCTTAGTCCGCAACTTTACGCCATTTGTAGGAGGCTGATAAATCGTCATCATCGCTTCTACCCATACCCACTGTTGGGCTCGGGCCTCCTCCACTATGGGAGGGAAATCGACCTACCACGCTGGTCAGACGTGTTGGTATAGGGTTTTGTGCCGAGTTTTCCTTCGCTTGCATAGAAATTATATTCATATTTTATCCCTTAGCGGTCTTTTACTACACCCACGAGCAAGAGAGAGGGGTGGTGAATTGTATTCTTACTCCGTCATCGCACGGATAAAATACTAAAACCAAACTGATAAATACTAAAACAAAATAGCTAAGAAAAAAGGCGATACGAAGTTCGTCGGGTCAGCTAGTTTTAAAATAAAAGTTGAGAAATTAAATAGGATTAGGTATAAATACACACGAAATTTTATTAGTATATCATCCAGTCACTGCCTATTAGACATGGACGTTACTGGCTATTTATGCCAACGGCTTCTAACTACTAACCGTTTATTTGGTATGAATACCGGTTGCCAAATATCGTGTTCATCATCGTCATCATTGCAGCCCACATACATCGCACTGTTGGGCCGGGCCTCCTCCACAATGGGAGGGAATTTGACCTACTATACCATGCTAGTCAGACATGTAGACATAGGGTTTTATTTATTTCCTTCTCTTGCAATATAGATATGACATGACAATCATTTGAAGAAATTCTTGTACAAGCGAAAGAAGAAGTACTCCCTCAAGATCCAAAAACTGCCTTTAAAATTAGTTTTTATTAAACATTATAGATCAAACATTAAGTTCTCTAAAAAACCGATTTGATTTATTAAATGAGTATGATAAATTTTTTGGGATTTTAGCGATATATTCAAATTAAGTGACAGCGATCTTTCATTTAAAACATTGTTCTGTCCTTGAAGAACGACTGACAGATCAGGATAATAAGTATATAGACTCCAATGATTTGTTTAATGAAATTAAAGCGTTAAAGTTGTTTCCATTACCTGATGATACTGACCCCTTAAATATTTTACAATATAAATATATTTGAAAGCAATTTAATCTCCACCTTTCCAAACGTAAGCATTTCACTAAGAATTCTTCGGACATTACCTGTACCTGTAGCTTCTGGCGAGCGATCTTTTTCAAAGTTAAAAATTATTAAAAATTATTTAAGATCGACAATGCTTCAAGAAAGATTGGCTGAGCTAGAAATTTTTGATGGTATAAATTTTGGCGATGTAATTAATGAATTTGAAGTAGCAAAGTCACGGCAAATAACGCGGCTACAATAGCTATTTTGTATTTTTCTGTTGTACCTAGCTATCATTTTTGATTTTATAACGAAGTTACCTAGATATTTTTTATCAGAAGTATTTACATATTATATATTTTCTAAAATAAGTATTAGTAGAAAGTAGTACTTATTATATATACATGTAGACACTAAGCAATATTTCTATTATTTGTTCTTAAAAAAGATGTGATTTTTAGTTTTGGGTTATTTTCTAGTATTTATATACAACGTGTTTGTACCCTATTAGTTACGTAAATGCTTTAAAATGGGTGTGAACAAGAATTTATTTTATTTTGTTATGATTTTATTGTTTGTTTCATTTTGATATTATAGTCTACAAATAAATATGACTTCTAAAGTTCAGTTTTTTGCTTTATTTCAAGCACCTACCCACCTTCAAAAAGAAAAAAAAGAAAAAATCATCATCAAAAATGCCTTAAGAGGTGCCAAAATCCTTTTTTGCACATAGGCGCCAGTAGCCCTTACGGGGGGGCCCTGATTGGCATTGATTAACGTCGATCACTGACACTGACATCGATAACATCAACATCAGGAAGGCAATATAATTGGCGAAATTCTGTAAACGCCATAATATATAAAAAAAAAAAAAAAAAAAGGCAATATAAATATTGAACTACATTGGTCAGATCGGCTGTCATAGGGTTGTGTGTAGAGTTTTCCGTCTCTAGTCTAGTCAATAAGCGGTTTTTATAGTCGACTGTTTCAAACAGCTCGGCAAATATAAAGGGTCATTTGATTATGGAATAGTTTACAAATAATATTTTATATAAATAAAGTTGCACAGCTCACAAAAATTCTAAACTTTTATATAAAATTGTTTTTTTGCTAACATCTTAACTCTGACTGAACATTTTAAAATGTGGAAAAACATTTTTTTTTCAAATAATCCTCTGTAGAATCAATACTTATGATGTTTCCAGAAGATTGAAAATACTTCTGATAACGGGTATTCAAGACCACCCAAGGTTTTTTAGTTTTTCTTTTAACTATATGTTTAATTTGATATGCTATGAAAGCGTGTTTTTAGTTTTTTAAACTATATTTATTCTGTTTGAATGTGAATATTTGTAATACAATAATAGTTAAACTAATTTCTAAGTTTTGTTTGGTGAAAACGGTAATATGTAGCACAGATGGTTATTCCATCACAGATGGTTATCCAATCAGTGCACAATGTAATGTGTGGAGCTTTAACTTTTATTAAACTCACCAACCGCTTTCCGTGTGGTGACCGAGTAAGAATACGATTCACCACTCCTTCTATTGCCCGTGGATGTTGTATAAGACGCCTATGGGATATAGTATGCACATAACATCTGTGCAAGAGAAGGAAAACTCGGAATGAAACCCTATTTTTTTTTTTTTTGGGTGGGCTATGGTAAGCGCACGCGCGGTCCAGTCCGTCCGGGGTGATGAAAGGACGGCGCGCGGGTCAATATCCCACTCGTACCCACGTCACCTCGTTGTTGGGCCGACCACCGGAGCAGATGTGACTTGTCGTCAGTGGTCAGCCCGACGGAATACCCTTTTGGGTACCCTCACCTCTCGACATCCTGGGACGTCGGTCGCCGTCGCGCGGTTAGCCACACTGTGGGTGACAGACAATTCCCCGGTCCGATCACCCGCGGCCTCGGCTAGGGCGGCATTAGGCGCAGATACTTGCGCCTGCGCCGCTCGAGTCGCCGGCGGCGGAACGTGTCGCCGAATAGGATCTCTACTCGCACACGATCCGCCGCCTCCTTCCGTGAGATAACGGCCTCACAGAAGGTGGCGACCGCGTCCCAGTTCCTGACGCTGACGAGCATCTCCCTGGCGATGGTCGGCAGCGCCAGGTCGGCACCGATAATCGCGACGAATTCACGGCGCTCTCCCTCCCACGCAGCACACTCCTCGAGCGTGTGCTGAGCCGTGTCCTCATCGCATCTGCAGTGGTGGCAGGACGGTGTGCTCTCCCTCCTGACAATCTTGTGCAGGTACTTCGCGAAGCATCCGTGCTCCGTCAGCACCTGCACCAGTCGGAAGGAAAGCACCCCGTGCGTCCGCTCCAACCACTCCATCAGCACCGGCCGGAAGGCCTCGACGGTCCTGACACCGTACCGAGGCCTCTCCAGCCGGACTGCCCAACGGGCAATGACTCCACGGCGGGCGTCGACCCGCCAGGCGGTGATCTCCTGCAGGGAGACCATAACGCCGCGGGCGCGCGTCTCCGTCACCCGCCGATAAATGTCGGCGAGCATCTTCGCCTCCAGGTCCCACGGGGGAGTTCCGGCCAAGAGACACGCTGCCTTCGTCGACATCGTGCGGTAACCGCGTATGGCCCTGACGGCCATGACCCTCTGTGGTCGCCTCAAGAGGGCCCTCAGCCGGACGGTCAGGGACCCCGCCCACACCGGTGCGCCGTACAGAGCCATCGACCGGATCACCCCCGCGTACAGCTGTCGGCACGTAACGCTGGGTCCGCCCACATTCGGCATCAGCCGCGAAAGGGCGGACGCCGCGCCGACAAGCCGGGGAACAAGTCGATGGAGATGCTCCCGGAACCAAAAATGCCCGTCGAGAACCAGGCCCAAGTACTTCATGTGGGCCTGGATGCTGATGGTGACCGACTTCACGGTGATCGAAGCGCCGGCGGGAAGCCTGGCGGTACGGAGGCCATGGAACAAAAGAGCCTCCGTCTTTTCCAGGGCTACCCTCAACCCCAGCGCTTCGATCTGCCTGACAATCTCCTCGGTGCCGAGAGTTGCCAGGCATGCCGCCTCCTCTAGCGTCCTACCCCGGGCTGTGACGAGTGTATCGTCGGCGTAGCAAATTACGCCCAGCCCGGGTGGAAGGCTTCCTCTCAACGCCCAGTCGTAGCCGATGTTCCACAGGGTCGGACCCAGAACCGACCCCTGTGGGACACTGCACGTCATGGGCGTTCGCACAACGTCTCCTACTCGGTCAACGTAGAGGACGCTGCGCCCCTCCAAGTAGTCTGCCACCAGCCGCCTGAGGTACACGGGCACCCCGTGATACCTCAGCCCCTCCCTGATGCAGCTGAATGGCAGACTGTTGAAGGCGTTGGCGATGTCCAGGGACACCGCCAACAGGACTCCTCCGCCGGTGACGGCCTCCGCTACCACGGCCTTCAGGCGCAGCAGGGCCGCGATCGTCGAACGCCCTCTCCGAAAACCAAACTGGGCGTCCGACAAGAATGAAACCCTATACCAACATGTCTGACCAGCATGGTATAGTAGGTCAAATTCCCTCCCATTGTGGAGGAGGCCCAAGCCCAACAGTGGGACGTATATGGGCTGCGATGGCACTCACCAACAAGCACTAAGGATATTAGTATCGCAACGGATTTTAAAAACATACAATTAACGGATATATATAAGAAACGAACTCAAAATAATCATTTGTGTGGGAGGTATCCAGTTTCAATACCACATCGTGAGTTCATCAATAATATAATAGCTTTTTCTTGGGGGAGTGGGCCATGGTCAGCGCACATGCCACCCGGCTCCGTCCGGGGCGACAGAGGGGCAGCGCGCGGCCGCATGACCCGCCCGTAGATCGTCGGCTTCGTCGATGGCCCGACCACCGGCGCAGAGTTCCTTGTCATCAGTGGTCGGCCCGACGAATACCCGAATACCCCCGCGGGGTACCCTCTCCTCTCGACGTTCCTCCTCCAGGACGTCAGATCCCAGGTCCCGTCACCCGATACCGGTTAACGGTGCATCATATTGAGAACCGTAGTAGTAGTATTGTTATTATTTGGAACTATTATAAATACATTTTATCATATAAACCTATAATGTTTACCATTACATACCATATCATTTTGCCAGCGAGCTTCCGAGCCGAGGTTCGTACCCCACAGGGAGTGCCCTCGGTTTCCGTCATTTAATTTTACCGGGTTGAGAGCCCTCAGCGCTCACCCGACAGTCCGGGTAAAGTTGTCACAGCTACCTGGGCTAACAACTATAGTCACAAAAAAACGCTTTAAAATACGTAGTAATAGTTTTATTGCAAATACATTGTCTCAAATAATTATTGTTGTTATTATTATCTAAACTTGTTATTTCTTAATCATTGGCTCGGTATTTTTGAGTCTCCCTTAAAATATTTTTTGCATATTTTGCCTCTATTTACAATTAAAACCATGAACGGTACGAAAACGTTACACGGAAACAATTTCCTGGCTTGGTATTTATTACCATGATCTAACGCTAGAACGTGACACGTTAAATAAGAAATAATATATTAGACTGCTTTTCATTCCCTGGCCATGTATTCATCACAGATGAATTCAAGCATTTAGATACAGTAACTTAATGCAAAGGCAAATTGGCAAGGATCTTTTAGATATTAATCATTATAATGGGACGACAATTTAGACACACAATATGTTTCAAGGTCTTATCATGTTTGTGTAAAACAAAACATCTAGAAAAGCTTTATTGTGAATTGGACATTCTTTGTGAGATGAGACTTCAACCGGCTGTTATTGAAAAGTGAGAGGTAGCTTTTATTGCCATGAGAGCCATAAAATTTAGTTATGGAGAATGGGCCGACAGTGATTCCATCCACCTATCAGCCTATAGGCGTCCACTGTTGGACATAAGCCTCCCCACGAGAATTAGAGTTAACCTGAAGAGACCGAAGCAACTGGAAATCTGAAATTACAACATCAGGTCTATATGACGGATGAAAGACATCTTTCTCTCAATTTCTTGCTTTAATCTCATCAGTTGCTGGCATTAGAGATCCCAATTAATGATTCTAAGCGGCGATAAAAGCTCATAATGAACAATTCCACATACCCTTCCAATCCTGCTATACAAATAGCGTCACCTTATTGCGAGTTAGCCTGGGTTTGCCACAATCAATAAAGCCTGACCGACTTTTGACCACGACTTTTTTTGCATATACTTATCGCACGTGATCCACTTTTCATCACCAGTTATCAATCTCTTCAAAAACGGTTCGGTATCATTACGTTTCAATAAAGAATCGCAAATGGTATGTATGTATGGTCGCAAGTGGCATGGTTTATTAGGTTTCTTTTACTGTGCTTGTGTGGCACCCAAATATTGAGCTTTTTCCTATACCCAGCTTTTCTCAAATGAGACAAAATTGTTTTTGGTTTATTGCTAGATCTTCAGCTATATCGTAACTACTGATATGCCGATCTTGTCCTACTTTTCCAAAAATGGCGTCCATTTAATCAGTGACAGGGTGACCAGAGCGAGGTGCGTTTTCTTTAACATCAAAATTTCTAGATTGAAAACGTTTAAACCAACTTTGTGCTACTTTTACTGACACTGTATTATGGCCTTAAACGTCACAAATTATTTTCGCCACTTGCAGTGCATTATCTGCTTTTTATAATAAATTTTTAAAATTTATTGAATTTCTTCATTAAATTCATTCATTTTGACAGAAAGAAAAACATGAAAAACACCGGGCAACAACATTGTAATCAATTATTTCTTTTTTTAAATGTAACCTTTTTAATGAAATCAAGACCAGCCAGGTACTGCTTACCAGCAAAAGAGATTTTATTAAAAGTTTATGGAGATATAGTCTGCGAAAAGACTTTATCTTCGATCTATTATGACGTAAAGTAAAAATCGTGTAGTTTATATATTTGCTATTGAAATTATAAGCATAGGGAAATTAACGAGGTCTTACCCAATTATGACAAATGACTGCTTAAGTCATAATCATTATCATGCTGTAATTATCCCAAGTCCTTGGGCTCGACTCAATATATATCTTACATCCATAGTACATATTTCAAAAGTTTTGCCAATAGTTTTATAACTGACCACCAGCCTAACTTCAACCCTGCTTGGGAATATAGTCTTTGACCAGGCCGCACTGGATAAAATGAGTCCTGATCGCTGTAAAGCGCTTACTCATCTTTTACAACATCCTCGAGCAATGACAGGGTTGGTAGAGTTTGTAGCCGCCAGCACACATCAATGCCCGTCTATTAATATTCAAAGTTCATTGTATAAATTCATTTATTGTTAACTTTTAATATTGTTATTTTATTAATTAAAAATATTAAAGATTATCAACAGTTATCATGGCAATGGTTGCTAGCGAATGTTAAAATAGCAATGATTAAGTACAATAAGAAGGTTTACTATCGCAACGGCAACAATGATAAAACTATCGAAGTATGACATTATTTTGAATTGTTGATAAAAAGATTATACGTTATCACGTCAAAAGTGCGTAAGGAGTATATACTTGTATACAAAATTTTAAGTAAAACGAACACTGGTTGCGGAGGTCTCATCAGGGTATATTATTTAAGGGGGACGTCCGTCGATGGGAGGGTACTCCTCAAGGGGTATCCGTCGGGCCGACCACTGACATCAAGTCACCCTGCTCCGGTGGTCGGCCCAACGACGAATGCGACTGTCACGGGTGGGTTACGGGTGCCGACGGTAAAACCAAAAAAAAGGGTATATTATTTATCCAATAACATGGAGGGCAAATCTTTCAGTCACAGTAAAATGAATTTTATTCTGACCTAAAATACACTTTGAGCAGACAACATTTATTAAATAAAGGTTCATTTTTGTACAGCCGATGCGCGCGGCTGATGCGATAAGAACTAGTTTATGAAAATGTTTGGCGCGGCTTACGTCATTCAACGCATGCATCTGTCGTAGACCTCAGAAAACGCGCCATTCATTTGCACATTCAAGGTATTGACGCATCCAGCCACGTTCACAATCGCGTCAGAAATGAAACTTAACAATTTTAGTTTTAAAATTACATCTTAGAATAATTTGGGAAACTGTTTTGACATACATGTACCTACATACAGTAGAAACTCGATTAACCGGACCGGTAAAACCTTCATCTCCTCAAACGTTCAGTTCCGTGGTTTTCTTATTACGGGATTCACCAGCTAAAATATATACGGTAAATAATTTATTAACAATAGTAATAAGAAAAGTTAATAACCGCAGCACTAAATAAAGCTATGTTCCTTCAGAAATCAGTTTGACCTTATTATTCATTATATATGTCAAATTACAGTCCGTTTTTATCTGTTATTGTCATTACGCTATCTAGTAATTTCGACAGGAACGCATTCAATATGTTAGTGTTTTATATATGTGATAGTAAATAATTTTGTTAACATTTATGTCATGTGATACGAAGGAAGTGCTGGGGTGTAGTGAATATGATTTAATAGTGCTTTGAATATGTTTTAATTTTTCCCAAAAAAATCCAGAAGGTAACCCTTAACAATATGACCATGGCGCTATTGAAGGCGACGATTTGATTTACTGAGGAACAACGTCATTAAATGAAGTGCTAAAGACAGATATATTTTTAATCCGCTCCTTCGCCAACATTGTAGCAAAAATTATCGATATAGCCTTTCTCTTAAACCAATTCCTTGGAAATTAAAAAAAATATATAGTATATTAATGTAAGGTATATAAAAAAAAATACAAACAATAATTAGCTGTCCGAGTTAACTTGTAATATTTAATATTATCGATAATAATGTGCTGTGTGGTAGCGGCTTCGAATACTACCAACCCTTGCTTTGCTCGTGGGTGTCGTAAAAGACGACTAAGAGCCCTAGATTGACCCGGACCAATTCCATCTGGTACCATTTGGGTCAACGATTACATTCCCAAGGAGGGTTGACGTCAGGCAGGCGGCCGGTCATAAAAGTCATTGCCGAAACTTTTTGCAATATGTCAAAACAGATGACATATTGCGTCGACCCCAAGTAATTGGGATAAGAGCAAGATGATGATGATCGATAATAATTTGCTACTGTGCCTCCTATGGTGAGCGATAGATCCGTAAGCCCGTAAACCTTTCAGACTGTTTGACTTAGTGTAGCTAGGAAGAGACTTCAACTGTTCCACTCATTCAAATGCCTGCTTGCACAATCCATATATTCTTATTGGCTACTTTCACAACTTATTCAATTATCACTTTAGTGAATAGTTTGCCGGCAATCCTAAAGAGGCTATAATTATAATAATAGGCTTGGTAACCTGTTGTCACATAATATTTATTATGTATTAGGCATTCAAAAAAGATTTCTAACCAATACTAACTATATAATTCAGAGGTAGTCCATTTTAAAATGTCTTCAACATCCGTGTATTCTATTCTCGGTCGAGCCTTTTTCTTTTATTTTGATTCTTTTATCGGATTTAAGTTGCTAAAATTATTCATCAAATATAATTATGACTGAGTTAAGCCCTTTCTTTAATAGACAACTGTCCGTAGTAGAGTATAAACGCTGGTGTCACAGTGGAACTTTATCAGCTCGACCCATGTACGCCCACTGCTGGACTCCAGCCTCCTCTACAACGGAAGGGAAATTGACCTATTACACCGAATGATCAGACTGGTTGATATAGGATTTGGTATAAACGTTACTTACTATTATATTCCTTTATCGTCTTTTGCATCACCTACGGCTAAAATAGGGGCTGAATTGTATCTTTACTCCGTCAACACACGCAAGGGGACAACCATATTCAAAACCATCATATCTGTACCGCACGAAGAATTGTTTAGCGTGGGAATGCAATTAACAATATTTATCACGGATAAATGATACTTAACCCACTATGTCATCTGTGCAGACAACCTTTACGCACTCTTTGTTTAAAGACTTAGAGACTGGCTTTCATGCTCATATTGTAAAAAGCATTAATAGACATAAAAGTATAAATCTTAAAGAATATTTTTCAATGTCATCATCATCATCTCAGCCCATACACCCCACTGTTGGACTGGGGCCTCCTCCACTATAGGAAAGAAATCGACCTACTATACCACGCTGGTCAGACATGTTGGTATAAGGTTTTGTTTCGAGTTTTCATTCCCTTGCACAAATATCATTTGCATATTATATCCTTTAGTCGTCTTTTACGACACCCACGGGCAAAAGAGGGGGTAGTGAATTGTATTGTGTATTCTTACTCCGTCACCACACGGAAATTTTTCAATGTAACTAAATACATTTATAAATAGTATGTACATAGTTAAGGAGATGATATTTTGTAATGATTTATGCTACAGTTCTCCATGGAACGCTCATCCGTTTGCCAGCAAGCAGTGCAAGGTTATTTTTGTAATATCATTATACATTAGAGTGATTTATTAACGTTTTAAAATACAGTGACCTGTAATAACAGTTACGCTATTTATATGGCAGTGTTTTATTCGCAATGAATTAATTAAGAGTTTTGAAATATGAGTATTCTTGAGATTTGAAAACGGAGAGTCAATTTTCAGCTGGCCCTAGCTACGCTAATGCTTACAGTGATTAATTCTAATTACGATTTCCTTTATTAAGATTCAGAAGTAGTTTAGAATTTGGTCAAGGTGAAAGAATTATAATAAATTTGATCTATCAATGAATTATTTATTAGCAAATTATTAAGTCTTCATATTAAGAGTTAAGAATAAGAAAATGATTAAGAAATTATTTTTAAACAGAAGGTAGTAACCATACAAAATGGAGTTTTTTTTTCTTTAAAGACAATGCTCTGCACTAAGGAAATAAACCTAGTATTGCGGGGGACTTTACAAACATATAAATTAACGGACACACACAATTTGTGGATCACACAGAGTGTTGTCCTGCGTGGGATTCTAACCCGCGACACTGGCACTGCAAGTCGGTATCTTAACCAGTATGCCGTCTGTGCAGTCAAGTTAAATATTTCTGTGGTAGTAACTCTCAATTAAATTTATTACCTATTACTATTAAATAAAATTTAGGTGTTTGATTTGTAATGTCAAAATAGTATGGTTTTTTCATTCTCTCGCGGTTATTTGGTTATATACATAGTCTAAGAACCAGTTTAAATTTTTTTATCTGTTTGTTCCAGGTAATCTTCAAAACAGCTACACTGATTCAGATAATATATTACTAGCAGGTAGCTGTCTATATAAGGAATAACTTTAGACTATTTATCCTCTCAGAAAAACCCTATGAAATTTTGCCCGGTCCGGAACTCGAACCCGAGGCCATATCTTAGGAGAGATTGCAGGTTTAAAATACGAGGGGAAAGCGGCTGGAACTGAAGTGCAACGAAGGCAGGTCGCTAGTCTATAAATAAATTGCAAACAGAAGTTAAAAACAAATAAGAGAATTAAATCATAATTTCAAAATTATTTCCTATCACACGCCTGCTATCTCAAAGCTTATCGTTTTAGCGTCACACCGTTTAATTCACTGTCAATAAAGTCTAAACATGTTCGAGACTGTATGCTCTAGATATCATTACTATATAGACTATTGTTGAAAATTATTACCAAGGTAACTCGAAAAAATATAGTTGTCCCATAGATGTTAAGAAAACACACTAAATTGGAATTGTTGTACATTAAAATTAATTATTAGAGCAGATTTTTATAAGGTTAGTTTTTGCTCCAATTTTCTTTTTTAAACAGGTATATGCATAACGATTTCTGATGTTTACGTAAGTATTAGAAAAAAATTGAAATAAAACTATTTTACGGATTTTATAGCGTTTGTATTTTTTGCTAGAAAACAAAAATACCAACAAACAAATAACCAACGCGATAAAATCCATTAAAATATTTTTATTTCAGATATAAAAAAAAAAAACTTTTTTTATAAAAAATACTGCGTTGAAAGTCTTTGAAGTGTGGAAAAGCATATTATTTTTAAGAACAAATCATCATTCATATTAGAGGTCGTTGTGCGACTTTGACATATAACCCCGATGCAATCAATGCAGTTTTATACATTATATTCGTAACATAAAGAATATAATTTTAATATCATTACTATCTAACTAAAAGGTAGAGGTCATTGCGAAATAATCGCACTGAGTAAATTTTAATAATCGATGTAATTGCCATTTGCATTAACGAGTATATTGCTCGAACTTAGTTTGTAGGAGTCTTTTAACATTACGCCTAATAAGCGCATAAACTATTGTGAAACTTATGTGTGAATATTCATATTACTATCATTTCAGCCCATATACGTCCCACTATTAGGCTGAGCCCACCTCCGCTATGGGAGAAAATTTGATCTACTATCCCATGCTGATTAATCTTGTTGGAATCAGCAAAACCACTTTTTTATGACGAGTTTTCCTTTTCTTGCAATGAACTAATCTGCGTATTATATCCCTTAATCGTCCTGTACGACACCCCCGGTCAAGATGACAACCCCGGGTGATGAATTTTTCACCACCGGCGGTGAACCTTTTTCTAGATGTAAGTTATATTGATTGAACGAAAGTAATGTGCTCCTCTTCAAAAATAATAATGGATTTCATACATTTATCGCCTAATAAAATGAATTATTTAAATTTCATGAAATATTTAAGGTGTTGTATGCTCATATGTCTTACGTTTTCATCAATGTTTTGGAGGACCTTATATTGTAGTTAATAATAAAACCACTAAAAAATCTGTTTGTAATTATGCATCAAACACTAAAATTAATATCAATTGACATAAATTATTTGTACAAATGTATATACATGGACTGCATTATATATTCGTTTGAATCTGCTTTAGCAATTTAGATACAAAGCAAACAAGTTTTATTGGTTGGTAACATTAAGTAATTTTTCCAGTTCTAGTCTATTTTGAAATTCTGATCTTAATTTATGTCGAAATGTCGGTGTTTCATTTTTATTATTATTGATGTCAACACACTACGCTGACTAGGGCATTGGATATCAGATTTGAGCGACTATTGGATTGAAATTTCTAATTCTAATTGCTATTTACATATAGTCAATTCTCAAATTATAATAATTTACTATTAAAAAGAAACATTTAAATATGAAAAGAATAACTAAATTATAGACAAGTGTCCTCTTTCGTTTTTTTTTTTGAATTGGGTTATGGTTAGCACACTCGCCACCCGGCTACGTCCGGGGTGACGGAGGGACGGCGCGCGGCTCCATAACCCACCGTAGCTCCTCGCCTTCGACGTTGGGCTGGCCACCGGTACCGAGTTCCTCGTCTTCCGTAGTCGACCCGACAAAATATACTGGGAGGTACCCTCTCCTCTCGACGTCCCTTTCCCGGGACGTCGGTCGCCGTGACGCGATCAGCCTATCTGCGAGTGACGGACTAGTCCCTGGTCCGGTCACCCGAGACAAGTGCCCTTAAAGGTATAACAGAATATAAGTATAAAAATACTTGTTTAAAAAAACATTACATTCGTGCTAAAATTGACTTATTTTACTAGCTAAATTAATTAGCGTATTTAATTTGTTAAATGCTGGTTGAGACCCAGCTTTGCTCGATATTTTTTTTTTGTATTTTTGCCTAACTTATTTAGATACATATTAATCTATACCAATAAATAAAATTGGAGTGTCTGTTTGTAATGTCAAAATAATAGGCTTTTTTCATGCTCACACGGTTATTTACGACACCTATGCCTAAAATACAGATTAAAAATTTTTATCTGTCTGTTTGTTCCGGGTAATCTTCAAAACGGCTGGACCGATTTCAAAAATTCTTTCACCAATGGAAAGCTATAATATCAGGGCGTAAACTAGGCTATATTTTATCCCGGTATTCCCACGGGAACGGGAACTACGCGGGTAAAACGACTAAAACCGAAGCGAAGAGGGCGGGTTGCCAGTAAAAAATAAAAATGATGAAATAATGAAACAATATCACAAATTACAAAAAGAGAATAATAATAACACTGAGATTCATCATCTTATGTTGTTATGAATGCGACTGGACAACCTCCCAACTGAGCTAGTCACTCTTGACGGCGACGGCGAACTTTAAATTCCCATTCTATTGACATTTTATGTCTTTATATTGATTAGCTAAAAACACCGACATAACAACATTTTCTACAAATAAATCCTAGCTAGATCGATTTTTTGGCCCCGATAACTCTAGTATGCTAAATTTCATGAAAATCCTTGGAGCCGTTTCCAAGATTCTGAATGTACATATATATATATATATATATATATATATATATATATATATATATATATATACAAGAATTGCTCGTTTAAAGATATAAGATAGTGTTTTTGAAGTTATACTTCTTCTGACGCTTTAGGGAAAATTATTTTTTTACTCTCTCTTTTTCCTTTTATAATAAAGAGGAAAAATTTGTGCCGCTTCAAAAATTCTTTCACCATTGGAAAGCTATATTAACCCTGAGTAACATAGGCTTTATCTCGGTATTCCCACGGGAACGGGAACTACGCAGATGAGGCAACTGAAACCAAAGCGAAGCGAGGGCGGTCTGCTAGTAATAAATAAAAGAAGAAGGTGGTTGTACAAAAGGCATACATTTACTGTATATAGGGGGAGAACTGGTATTCAAGTATTATTGAATTTAGTACATGTGTTTTGTATACATATACTAGCTGACCCACAGACATTGTTCTGTTCGAATAAAATAAACGGGATTGTCCTTGAAATCGATAGCAGTAATAGGGACTGACCGGCTGCAGCGCCATCTGCGGGGCTGATTTGTGAATCTAAATGATCCAAGCCCCTATTTGAATGCATTCACAAAAATTCATTCAAATCTATCCAGCCGTTTAGTTGCAGTATAGATAAATAACCTAGATACCCAGTCGTTAAGTTTTCTTAAATTTTCTGATTTTCTGCGCAACTTTCTTATTTTTTTTTTGCGTAAATGCCGTTCTCAATGAATTAGAAAAATTAAAAAGAAAGAAATCGGTGAAGTCGTTCTCAAGTTATGTTATTGTCTAGCCCGAACAGCACCACCTACCGGGTCCAATTGTGAATCTAAACCATCCTCGAATCGCCTTGAACACACAGAAAAAATTTCGTCAACATCGGTCCAGCCGTTTAGGAGTTCAGTGATATACACACGTACGCTAGAAATTTATATATAAGTCAGAATAATATATTTTAGTCTAAACATTTAAAAATTCACCCGATGTTAAATGACAATTTGAGATGTTCAGTACACCATTTCATATTATACCGCGTGAGAAAAGACCGACGTCCTCCCCGAGGATGGGGGGGACCTCGGTCGATGGGAGGGTACCCCAAATAAGGGGTATTCCGTCGGGTCGACCACTGATGACAAGTAACCCTGCTCTGGTGGTCGGCCCAACGACAAAGGCGACGTGCATCGTGGGTGGGTTGCGGGTGTGCGTGCTTACGCTCCTCTGTCGCCCCGGACGGAGTGGTGCGAGGAGCGCACCGACCTCAAACCACACCCAAAAAAAAAAAATGACAGAAAAAAAAATTGTATGAAAAAGTAGGAGAATATGATCGTTAGACAGTGACCACCTGTAGCAAACACAAAATCTCGCAAGGAAATGACTATTTAGATTTATCGTAATAAGTCATTAATAAGATTTTAAATTATTATTCTTGTAAACCGAATGTTGAAAATCTGCTTGAATTTGATGATGAATGAATTTACTCGATTACGTGACGAAAACCGAATCCCCTCCCCAGTCGATCAAATGTGACATAGGCTCTTTTTAACGAAACCAGTCATCACACCATAGTATACAGTACATGTTGTGAGATTGTAAAACGTATGACTGCGCTCGTACAAGACGACTAAGGGATACAATACGCACATAAGATCTCTGCAAGAGAAGGAAAACTCGAAATGAAACCCTATTTTTTTTTGGGTTGGGCTACTATCATTGGGCCGACCACCGAAGCAGGGTGATATGTCGTCAGTGGTCGGCCCGACGGAATACCACCTGAGGAGTACCCTCTTCTCGACCGACATCCCCACCTCAGGGAGGACGTCGGTCTTTCCTCGCGCGGTCGACCTCTTAGCGGGTGACGGACTAATTCCGGCAGAAATGAAACCCTTACCTACATATCTGACCAGCATGATATAGTAGATCAAATTCCCTCCCATTGTGTAGGAGGCCCGAGCCCAACAGTGGGACGTATGTAGGTTGCAATGATGATGATGACTGCGTTAATACACTCTTTTGACTGACTATGGCACTTGATGGTCAGGGCACATCCTACTTAAGACGTCCAGGAAGAGCGAAGGACGGCGGCCCCATAAGCAGATCTGTATGACCTGCTCTATTTAGCTGACTACCGGTATCAGTTTCGTGGCATTGTTAGCCCACCTAATGGGTTAATCTTTCGGGTACAATTCCCTGTCGCCCTCACAAGGTTAGTCATTCTGCGGATAAAGGACTGTCAGTCCGCTCTTCATCACAATTGAATATTTAATAATAAGAATTCGAAAACCATTCACTTTTCAAAAATATATGCCATTGCAGAATATACAATGGGTCCGCCAGCCTAATTATTTCTCGATTATTTCACGAGTGTGTCTAATTGCCAACCCATCTGATTAAGAAATTGGAAGGAATATAAATTGCATCTTTTTCTGAGCGTACACTTATGCAATATGTTCTGCGCAGTTGGTTAATGTCCGTTAATTATGATTGTCGGGACTAAAATTCGGTCAGTAGAACATTATTATTACTACCTATTAATAGTAATAAGCCAAGTGGTTGTGGAGTGAGAATAAAATAATCAAAGTGCCTTCTTTCCCGTCGATATCATAAAATCGGTTAAAGGATGAAAAATGAAAAAGAAAATCATGCCATGGTCTGTACGCACGGCGTCTGTTCCGTCTGAGGAGACAAAAAGGTGCCGCAAGGCCTCATAACCCATCGTATTATGTCTCCTTCGCCATTGAGGTGACCACCGGTACGGAGTTCCTTAACGTCTGTTGCAAAATAAAACCTTATGCCAATCTGTCTGGCAAGCGCAGTATACTTCGCGACGGCGATCGGCATCCCAGTAGTGGACGTCGACGGGAGAGGGTACTCCCTCGGGGTATCCCGTCGGGTCGATCACTGAAGTCAAGGAACTCTGCTCCGGTGGTCGGCCCAATGACGAAGGCGACGTGCTATATGGGTGGGTTACGGGTGTGCGTGCTTACGCCCCTCTGCCGCCCCGGACGGCTTCGGACGAGGAGTGCGCCGACCGAAACCCACCCCCAAAAAAAAAGCGCAGTATACTAATTTCTCTCACCTGTTGGAGACTCGCGTTTAACAGGTCTCAGAGTCTCACAAATAGCCTAGTAGATTAAATATTAAATCTCAGTAAATGTTACATCGATGTTTCTATTGTCTTAAGATGTATTTGAAATTTAGAGAAACGTTGTTGGTGAAAACGGGTATTATTCTCCCAGTCTTAACCTCTTCTTTTGAAGTTATACTTCTTTAGGCGCATAAAGGCAGAATGAAAATAAATTTCTACAACGTTCGCGCACACGAAAATCTGACACCCTGAAGTTAGCATGTTAGCTAATCAATACTTTTTTCGATGCGCGTGCACACTCGTAAATGACAACTAGATAATGGGTTATAATAAAACTTTCAATGTATTTAATACTAGCAGTCCGCCCTCGCTTCGCTTCGATTTCAGTCGCATTACCCGCGTAGTTTCCGTTACCGCGGTAATACCGGGATAAAATACAGCCTATGTTACTCCGTGATATTATAGCTTTCCAATGGTGAAAGAATTTTTGAAATCGGTTCGGTTGTTTAAACAAACAAATAAATAAACAAACAAACTTACTTTCGCATTTATAATATTAGTAAGGATTAGCTTACTATTATTAGTGTCGTTTTTAGGGTTCCGTACCCAAAAGATAAAAATGGGACCCTATTACTAAGACTTCGCTGTCTGTCCGTCCGTCTGTCTGTCACCAGGCTGTATCTCAAGAACCGTAATAGCTAGATAGTTGGCATTTTTACAGATGTATTTCTGTTGCCGCTATAACAACAAATACTAAAAACAAAATAAAATAAATATTTAAGGGGGCTCATACAGCAAACGCGATTTTTATAGATAATGGTACGGCACCCTTTGTGCGTGACTCCGACTCGCACCTAGCCAGTTTTTCTACAAACGTAGGATAATGCGAAAGATAACATTTTAGAATGAAGATCTTGTTAGGTCAAAGAAGTATAACTTCTGATGTGCGCACATAAGTCATCGTCATCGTAGCCCACATACGTCCCACAGTTGGGCTCGGGCCTCTTCCGCAATGGGAGGGAAATTGACCTACTATACCATGTTGGTCAGATATGTTGATATTGTAATATAAAAAAAATTTAAGTGATGAGTTTTGTTGAATAATATTAAAAAAAAAGTAATTTTAAACCGTCCCTTACTCGGGAGCTAATTGTAATATTATAAAAAAAGAAGTGGTATATTTGTGAGATGTTTAGAAATTTAAACAATTATTATACATACCATGAGGTCAGTGCTTCACCAAATAAAGTAGACTAAAAGTAAGTTTATCGGGCGCCAGATGAAGCTCTAAAGTGCCGGACAAGAATCATTGAACTTTAACTTCTCGGAAGGGTCCAAAGAGGACAGTTAAAGAAAATGCAACATGAGCCTTCCATAACTTTATTTTCCTTGTGAGAGCAATTATGATACACTTTAAATTTAATAAAGTAATCTAATACATACTTATTTATAAAAGTTTAAATAACTCTACGGGTCATGTCTGCAATATGAGAGAAAATAACAAAATTAATTGAATACCTTTTATGCTGTAAAACCAATTCAAATTCACCAATACCATGTGGCGTCAACTACGGTTTCCATATTCTATTTCAGCAAGCATTCAACGCTTCAAATTTCGGCATCGCAAATGGCAGTTCCATGAATGTTGGTCGACATAACGGCGAAAGAAGAATTTATAAGCCACCAATCCATGGAATGATACACGAAAAGAAGAAATATCCAAAGTAAGAAAAGTAAAGAAAGAAAGAAACCACTTTCTATAGCTGTAAAAGAAAAACCAAGTTTTAGTATTGGGCAAAATGCAAGCCACGACATTATCACATTTAACCGAAAATCTTACCGGTTTCTTAAAAAATATGGCTTCACCCATAAGGTGTATAAGCCCGTCCATAAATAAGTAACAATCTTTCGTATAAGGAACGAAGATTGCACTGTGATAATGCAGATTTTAAAAATTACTTTTTTCTTTTTTTTTATTTGGTTTGCCCTTACGGGCAGGCTAAAGTCTTTTCGACCATACTGCATTGTCTTACGTAGCTTACAAATAATTTTCTTTACATATTATTTTCTTCTTCATATTGTTTAACTTGTCATTAGTCATTGTCCGTCAGTAAGTCAAGTTGTTATCATTAATTAGGCGCTGAAAACCTAATTAAATGATTTCACTGGGAATTCCGGTAGAATATGCAAATACATGTAAACCACTCTTATATCACATTCACCACACTTCAGCACCTTAATTGTATTATATTACATAAAAGTTCAGCAAAATTATTCAATACTAGCAATCCGCCCTCGCTTCGCTTCGGTTATAGGTTATAGTCGTTTTACCCGCGTAGCTCCCGTTCCCGTGGGAATACCGGGATGAAATATAGCCTAGTTTACGCCCTGATATTATAGCTTTCCATTGGTGAAAGAATTTTTGAAATCGGTCCAGCCGTTTTGAAGATTACCCGGAACAAACAGACAGACAGACAGACAGACAGACAGATAGACAGACAAAAATTTTTTAATTGCTATTTTAGGCATAGGTGTCGTGCAAATAACCGTGTGAGCATGAAAAAAGCCTATTATTTTGACATTACAAACAGACACTCCAATTTTATTTATTGGTATAGATAACACTATAAAACACTAAAAAAATTAATATAATACAAGAGCTTTTTTTTTTGTGGGTGGGTCGCGGTCGGCGCGCCTCCGCACCACTCCGTCCGGGGCGACAGAGGGGCTTAAGCACGCAACTCCCGCGACCCACCCAAAACCACGTCGCCTTCGTCGTTGGGCCGACCACTGGAGCAGCGTTAACTTGTCGTCAGTGGTCGGCCCGACGGAATACCCCCTATTGGGGTACCCTCCCATCGACCGACGTCCCCCCCTCGGGGAGGACATTGGTCTTTCCTCACGCGGTCGGCCTCTCGGCGGGTGACGGACTAATCCCCGGTCACGTCACCCGCGGCCTCAGCTAGGGCGGCATGAGGCGCAGATAGTTGCGCCTGCGCCGCCCCAGTCGCCGGCGGCGGATCTCCACATCGAGGCTGCGCTCCTCACGCAGGCGATCCGCCGCCTCCTTCCGCGAGATCACTGTCTCGCAGAAGGCTGCGACTGCGTCCCAATTCCCGACGCTGTCGACCATCGCCCTAGCGATAGCCGGCAGCGTCAGGTCCGTACCGATGATTGCGAGTTCACAGCGCTGCACTGCCCAAGCCCCGCAGGCCTCGAGCGTATGGCGCGCCGAGTCCTCGTCGCAATCGCAGTGGTGGCAGGACGGTGTACTCTCCCTCCTAACGACCTTGTGCAGGTATTTGGCGAAGCACCCATGCCCCGTCAAAACCTGCACCAGTCGGAAGGAGAGCACCCCGTGCCGCCTCTCCAACCACTGCATCAGCACCGGCCGGAAGGCCTCCACGGTTCGCACCCCGAACCGAGGCCTCTCCAGCCGGACTGCCCAACGGGCGATAACGTCTCGGCGGGCGTCGACGCGCCAGGCGGTGAGATCCCTTAACGAGACCACACCGCCCTCCGCTCGCACCCCCGTCACCCGCCGATATAGTCCGGCGAGCATCTCCGCCTCCAGGTCCCACGGGGGAGTCCCGGATAATACAAGAGCTTAACATGACATTTACATATTCGCGCCGAAACTCCTTTAAAAAAAATTACGTATTCGACATTTCGAGGCAGGATCGAAAAGTGAGACTCTTTGACAAGTCAAATGTCACTTGCCGCCATAGACACAGGGAACACGCATACAGCCTAGTGCATACAGCCTAGTGCGTAATGTGACGTGACCGACAGTCCAACGTTACAATATAGGGTTTCATTTCGAGTTTTCCATGGGACTTTTGACGCGAATGTCAAAATGTCATGTAGCGCTTTTATATTCTTTTCATTATTTTAGTGTTTTAAAGTGTTATATTCAATAATTTTGCTGATATTTTATGTAATATAATGCAGATAAAATTCTGAAATGTAGTGAAAATGATATAATAGTGAATTGCGTGCATTTTGACCCAAATTTCCTGAGACGCATGACTTGTATCAGCACCAAGTCATGCTAACGACTGACTGAAAGACTAAGACTAAAGACGTGAATAAAAATCAATATACTCGACACTGGCACCAATAGCTCATATTATTGTAGCTCATTGCCATTAAATAAGAAGAAGAAGAAGAAGAGTTTTCCATCTCTTGCACAGATCTTATGTGCATATTACATCCCTTAGTCGTCGTATACGACATCCACGGGCAAGAGGGGGTGGTGAATTGTATTTTACTCCGTCACCACACAGAAATACGCACATAAATACATGCAGAATTTTTCATAGGTAGTACGTAGTACCAAATCATGTTGTACGTTTTATTTGACGCTTCGCCAAAGTTTAACAAAGTATTTTCTAATTACACTTTACCTAAAAAAATAATCTTAATATATCCATCGTATTCCCTTGACCTTGGATGGAATACCTCGTAATTATTAGTAATTAGTTGACGAAATATAATGTATGTTGTCACTATTGTGGGGGATAAATCCCTCAGGCATACTCGACATTTGGCCGTTGATCAAGATAAACAATTTTACACAGTAACCGTGTTACCCACGCAAGTATGATGGAGCCACTCTTTTTGGAACAGACAGACTGATGCAATAATATATTTTTTCTACAGTTGCGTTCGTAAACAAATTTTTGATATATGTTTCCTTAAATAAAAGTTACCAACGATTTTTTTTAAAAGACACTTCACTGCATTATAGAACTAATCCATTGTGGGAGACTTATCATCATCGTCATCTCATGTCATACTCTGCTGGGCATGAGCATCCTCCAAATTGTAAGTAAAATTATACCACACTGGTCAGTTTTTGAGTTTTCCTTCTATTGCATAGAAGTATATAACAGCATACTATATCTATTAGTCGTGTTTTACGATACTTTTTTTTTGTGGGTTGGCTACGGTCAGCGCGCCCGTCGCCCGGCTGCATCAGGGGCGACAGAGGAGCGGCGTGCGCAGCCTGTGACACGTCGCCTTCGTCGTTGGCCGACCACTGGAGCAGGGTGGCTTGTCGTTAGTGGTCGGCTCGACGGAATACCCCTTAAGCGGTACCCACTCCTCGGCCTCTCGGCGGGCGACGGATGAACTCGCAGTGTTTTATGATACCTACGGGAACGGTGAAATGTGTTGGTACTGTCACCATGTAGAAAATTATCGGTCATATTAATACATATTAAACCAAGACTCAGAAAAACAATTTCTGGATCGCTCAAAATATATATCGTGTGTAGAAATCGAACCCACGACACTTGATAGAGTATTCGATATCATAACGACTACGCCATTTGTGTGATCTTTAATTATTTTGTCAATGACTTGTCAATGTTTTGTCAATGACTTGTCGATTATTTTATACTTGTTTTCTCTCAGTAGGCAGTTTAAAATTTAAATTGTTATCGTTGCAGCCCATTTACTCCCTATTTCTGGGTATAAACCTCCTCCATATGGGAGGGCAACCGACTTCATAGTAGATATTTGAGGCACTAAATCTTTTCTAGTGCGTTGGCCGTTTAAAAATGACATCCATCGCCATCCCTTTCACTGAACCGGCTAATGGATCACTAGGAAAATGGCATTATCGTGTGGAGCTTGTTATGGTACTAGCTGCAATTATAAGCGTTGCAATTATAACATCAACTACTAGGGAAGGCTTATGTTCAAAACAGGACGTCAATTGTCTGACAGAAAACACATCCATTCAAGCATATCCATCCTTAATATTCACTTCTTAATAAGAAGTGGATATTTAACATTTTTTTTTTTTTTTTTTTTTTATGGGTGGGCTACGGTAAGCGCACGCGCGGTCCAGTCCGTCCGGGGCGACGAAAGGGCGGCGCGCGGGCCCATAACCCACCCGTACCCACGTCACCTCGTTGTTGGGCCGACCACCGGAGCAGATGTGACTTGTCGTCAGTGGCCGGCCGACGGAATACCCTTTCGGGTACCCTCACCTCTCGACGTCCTGGGACGTCAGTCGCCGTCGCGCGGTCAGCCTCTCTGCGGGTGACGGACAATTCCCCGGTCCAATCACCCGCGGCCTCGGCTAGGGCGGCATTAGGCGCAAATACTCGCGCCTGCGCCGCCCGAGTCGCCGGCGGCGGAACGTGTCGCCGAATAGGAGCTCTACTCGCACACGATCCGCCGCCTCCTTCCGTGAGATTACGGCCTCACAGAAGGCGGCGACCGCGTCCCAGTTCCTGACGCTGACGAGCATCTCCCTGGCGATGGTCGGCAGCGCCAGGTCGGCACCGATAATTGCGACGAGTTCACGGCGATCCCCCTCCCATGCAGCACACTCCTCGAGCGTGTGCTGCGCCGTGTCCTCGTCGCAACTGCAGTGGTGGCAGGACGGTGTGCTCTCCCTCCTGACAATCTTGTGCAGGTACTTCCCGAAGCAACCGTGCCCCGTCAGCACCTGCACCAGTCGGAAGGAAAGCACCCCGTGCGTCCGCTCCAACCACTCCATCAGCACCGGCCGGAAGGCCTCGACGGTCCTGACACCGTACCGAGGACTCTCCAGCCGGACTGCCCAACGGGCAATGACTTCTCGGCGGGCGTCGACCCGCCAGGCGGTGATCTCTTTGATGGAGACCATGCCGCCGCGGGCGCGCGTCTCCGACACCCGCCGATAAATTTCGGCGAGCATCTCCGCCTCCAGGTCCCACGGGGGAGTTCCGGCCAGGAGGCACGCTGCCTCCGTCGCCACCGTGCGGTAACCCCGTATGGCCCTGATCGCCATGACCCTCTGTGGTCGCCACAGGAGGGCCCTAAGACGAACGGTCAGGGACCCCGCCCACACCGGTGCGCCGTACAGGGCCATCGACCGGATCACCCCCACGTACAGCTGTCGGCACGTAGCGCTGGGTCCGCCCACATTCGGCATCAGCCGCGAAAGGGCGGACGCCGCGCCGACAAGCCGGGGAACAAGTCGATGGAGATGCTCCCGGAACCAAAAATGCCCGTCGAGCACCAGGCCCAAGTACTTCATGTGGGCCTGGATGCTGATGGTGACCGACTTCACGGTGATCGAAGCGCCGGCGGGAGGCCCGGCGGTACGGAGGCCATGGAACAAAAGGGCCTCCGTCTTTTCCAGGGCTACCCTCAACCCCAGCGCTTCAATCCGCCTGACAATCTCCTCGGTGCCGAGAGTTGCCAGGCGTGCCGCCTCCTCTAGCGTCCCACCCCGGGCTGTGACGAGTGTATCGTCGGCGTAGCAAATTACGCCCAGCCCGGGTGGGAGGCTTCCTCTCAACGCCCAGTCGTAGCCGATGTTCCACAGGGTCGGACCAGAACCGACCCCTGTGGGACACCGCATGTCATGGGCGTTCGCACAACGTCCCCTACTCGGTCAACGTAGAGGACGCTGCGCCCCTCCAAGTAGTCTGCCACCAGCCGCCTGAGGTACACGGGCACCCCGTGATACCTCAGCCCCTCCCTGATGCAGCTGAATGGCAGACTGTTGAAGGCGTTGGCGATGTCCAGGGACACCGCCAACAGGACTCCTCCGCCGGTGACGGCCTCCGCTACCACGGCCTTCAGGCGAAGCAGGGCCGCGATCGTCGAACGCCCTCTCCGAAAACCAAACTGGGCGTCCGACAGATCGGGCCCGACCCCGACGAGGTGCCGCTCGATGCGGGCAGCCAACACCCTCTCCAGCAGCTTGCCCGCATCATCGAGCAGCACGATGGGCCTGTAGGCCGAGGCCGACTCGGGAGACCGACCCGGCTTCGGCAGGAGAACCAGCCTCCCCTCTTTCCAGCATCCAGGGAACTGCCCGGACGTCAAACAGGCGTCGAACAGTCCCCTGAGGCGTGGTCCCAGGTGCTCGAGGACCAGGGCCAGCGCACGGTTCGGAATACCGTCGGGCCCCGGGGCGGTGGATTTCACTCGCATACGCGCCACTGCCGCCCTCATTTCCGGCTCCGTGATGGGCGGAGCACTTTCATCTTCGGCCTCCCGGTCGCTGTCCGGCGAAGCCATGACCGGGGGCGTGTGTTCCGCCCGCCGTGGAAAGAGGTCCTCGACAACTCTGGTGAGGAGGCTGGGCTGGAGAGTCTCGGTGAGGGGGGGGCCCCGCCCGCGGAGCTTGCTCAGCGCCGCGAGATAGGGGCGACCCCAGGGGTCACGCTCGAGACTGTCCAGCATCTCCCGCCGACTAACGTCCTTGGCAATACGGACGGCCAGCCTGAAGGCAGACCGCGCACTGCGGTAAGCCTCGTACAGCTGGCCCTCCCGCTCAGCGTCGCGGTGACGCGCTCGGCTGCGGGTGTAGGCCCTCCGGGCACGTATGCACGCGGCCCGAAGGTCTGCCAATTCTCGGGACCACCAGGGGACCGCACTCTTCGGGGGCAGACGCCTCACACGGGGCATGGCCGCATCGCAGATCTGCGTTAACGCACAGCGGATGCGGCCAGCCTCGGCATCAACCCCGTCCACCTGGGGCGGTGAGGACAGCCACGACTGAACGATGGCTGCCTCCGCCAACAGGTCCCGATCCAATCGACCCACAGCCCACCGCGGAAACGCGGGAGCTCCGTCCGCCGTGTGACCCCTGCTGGGCTGCAGGAGGGTCCGGGAGACCTCTATCCGGATGTATCGGTGGTCAGATAGGGTCTCAACCTCCTCCTGAACGCACCAGCTCCTCACACGTGCTGCGACATTAGGGCTAGCGAACGACAAGTCCACTATCGACCCGCCCTGCTGCCGCACGCACGTTTGCACCGAGCCCCTGTTCAGCAAACAGAGGCCCAGTGCCGCCGCCCACTCTTCGACCGCCCGCCCGCGGTCATTCGTCCTGGGGGACCCCCACGCCGTGGACTTGGCGTTGTAGTCCCCCAGAACGAAGACTTGGCGCGGTGCCAGTCGCCGTATCGAGGCCCCCAAGATGGTGAGGAAGGCCCCAAAATCCGTCGCGCTCCTGTTAGGGGAGAAGTAGACACCAAATAGCGTAACCTCTCCCCATTCCGCCGCAACATACCCATCGCCCCTGTCCTTGAGCAATAAAGGCGGGGAATGCCACGACGTGGAGGCGACGATTGCCACAGACCCGTCACTGCTGCCCAGCCAATTGGGCCGGTCAGGCACCACGTACGGCTCCGCGGCTACGGCTGCACCGATCAACCACTCCGCCATGGCTTGCAGGAAAACGTCCTGTGCCTCGGCGGCGTGGTTGAGGTTGGCCTGCAGGAGGTGGTAAGATTCGGCCGCCATTAGTGGGCCGTATCCATTACCTCCTCCACGCTGGCGGGCGTTCGGGTCGCGCTAGGGGCGGGAGCAGCCGGGGTCGTCGGGCCGCTCCGCCCCTTTGGGGCCGAAGCCGGGGGTCTGCACTCCCTGCCCCCCATGCGGTGCTTGGCGGGCCTATTGCCCGCCGCACACGCGGGGCAGTGGGGAGTGGCGGCGCACGATGCCGCCTTATGCCCGGGTTGACCGCAGCGGAAACAAAGGTCGCTGCAGTCAAAGCAGTTAGTGCATGTCGGCCGAGTGTGTCCGACCGCCATGCACTTGTAGCACCTCGCAGGCCGGGACTCCAGCACGGTCACCCGCGCCGAGCTCCAGCCCACGAGGAGCCTGCCTGAGCCGGCCAATTGCTTGGCCGACTCCACCGGGCACTGCACCCAGGCAGCACCGACGCCGCCCGGACCAGGGCGGATAGCGCCAATTCGGACGGTTTCCACGGGACATCCGGTTTTCGAGACGATGGCCTCCCGGATGTCATCCACCGTCACAGAGTCGTCCAGACCCGTGACCCGCAGTTCCGCACACTTGACGGGTCTGGCGATTTTGACGCCATCCACTGCAGTAAACAGACCCCTCAGCTTGGCGGCCATGCTATCGGCCGTCTTGGCGCCCTCGGCCCCAGGGAACTCTAAAATTCGAGCCCCTGTCCGGGCCTTGCGGGTCCTGGCTTCGACGCCTCCTAAATCGGAGACGTCAAGCTCCCGCCGGGCGCGACGTAAGACGGCCTCATAGCTGAGGCCGTTTTCGGCCGCCTCAGGCAGCACGGTGATCACCACCGCGGCTGACTTCGGCGGTCGAAGCCTCCTGCGCGACCTCTTCTTACCGGCTCCTGCCTTGGGAGCGGAGGCTTTGGCGGCACTTTTGGCCTCCGCTCTCCTCTTTTGACCGCGACTCTTCCGGCTGCGCTCAGCCGTCTGCCAGCCGTCTTCGGGCGCAACAGTCGCGTCGCTAGGCGCAGCAGTCGCCGTCGCGGCTGCGTTGGCCGCCGCCGACGGTGCAGTTGCCGGCGGCGGCTTGGGTCCGGTTTTGGCAGGAGCCGGTGCCGCCTTCTTCTTGGCGACGGGCCCCTTCGGCTTCGGTCCAGCAACGACCGCGGCGTAGCTCCCTACGCGCCCGCCCTGGCAGGGTAGCGCGGCAGGAGCTGGCGCCACGACCTTCGGCCTGTCCGCAGCAAGCGGCGGCCGGAGACGGGGCTCCGGAGGCAGAGGCAATCTCTCCTCCAGAGCCGCCATGCGCGCGTCGAGCATTTTGCCCACCACCTCCACTATGGCGCGCATGGTTAGGTCCGACACGCCGTCCACTGCGGGCAGCGGGACCGCTTCGGCCGGCTGGGCCGTCCTAGGGCTCGGCGCCGCGCGAGTTGGCGCAACGGGGACGGCAGGGACGGCGGCAGGGCCAGCGCTTGCCGGCGGCGCAGTCTTCATCAGCTGCGCGACCTGGCGCCGCAAGTCGGCCATTTGCTGGGCCAACTCGCGGTTCGCCTTCTGCACCGCCGACAGTTCCTTCGCCAAGGCCTTGTTCTCCTCCTGCAGGCCTGAAACTTCGCCACCAAGACGGGCGTTTTCGGCCTGCAGGGTGGCCACATTAGGGGCGACGCTTGTCGCAGCGGGCTTGGCAGCCGCCGCACCAGAGGGAGGGATGTCTTTCAACACCCTCATCATTCTCGCGGCTGCCGCCTCGTTGGCCCGCTTGCAAGCCTCAGCCTCTCGCTCCAGCATTACAGGCGAAGGAGTCGCAGTTCTCGCCGCTGCCGCAGCCCCACGCCCTCCGCGCCCTCTGCGTGAGGTCGCCACCTTGGGAGGGGGCATTAGGTCTCCGCTCCCCTCCGAATCGGATGAGGAGCTGCCACTCTTGTGCAGAGGGCGCTTCCGCACCTGTGGGGGGAGGGCCTCCTCCCTCACTGTTTCGGCTACCGCCAGGATTGATGGCGCAGGCCCCCCGGTGGCCTGAGCGGCCGGGCTCTCCTTTGTCTTGGACGGCCCTGCGGCACTGCCGCCCTCGTCCATCGACTGCTCCGCGGTCGCATCTGTCTCCATGGCCGCGGAGCTGTCCGCCTCAGAGGCGCCAACATCACTGGGCGGAACGTCGGCAGCCTCCAGTAATTTCTGCGCCGCCTGTCGCAGCTTTGCAGCGCGCCGTCTTGCGCGCGCCGTTTCAGGGTTCCGCTTTTCTTCTTACGGGCCCCTATTTTCGCCGGGCCCTTGGCTGATTTTGGAGCCTCCAGTACCGGACTAGCAGCCGAGCTGCAGTCGGACGAGGCCCCTCCTTCTTCTGTGCCAGTTTTGCCGTAGCTTGGCAAGGCTTTTGGGTGGGAACAATGTGAATTTTCGTTCTCCGTGGTGTTTTTGGGCGTCTCACCCCTCCTTTCTACGTCAGGTGTGCGTGAACAATTTTCCATCTAGTTCCCACGAGTATGGGAGAAGTAAACGGTCGACCCGGGCAGAGATCCCGATACCCGGGCAAGCGTAAATTTGTATCCCAACACAGGGGGTCCGCAGGTACCCTGGCTGGGGGCGCGCTAACGACTGAACAACCCATCAGCCATGCATCCTCTCGCCGCGCGCCAGAACTTAGGATTCTGGGTGATTGTTTTATAGAGGTTTTCTTCCTCGCGGTCCAGGCGGTTAAGCCAAGACCCTCGCTCCTGAATCTAGGCCTCAAGATAAATGTCCCGAAGCAAAAATCAGGTCTACGATTTGTCGCGGTTGGCAAATGCCTGCCCAGTCCTCAAACGAATGAGTGACTGGGCCCGTCGAATTTTCGCGTCCAATACCCTCTACAATTAGAGGGCATGGAGCGAATTTGGGGCATCCCACAAACAGGGCCCCCCCTCGGGCCAGATATTTGCCACGAGCGACAATTCCAGAGAGCAGTCCAAGGAATTGTCGCTCGTGCCCAGGGTACACCACGCGGAGGTTTCTGGCGTAGCACCCCAAGTGGATATTTAACATGGGTATGCTTTCCAAAGTTCTCTGGTAAAACTAAAGTAAAAATGTCCCTATAATTTATCTACACAAGCATATTTTTTGTAATATAAAAATATATTGAGATAAAAGATTTATTGCTTTGTTTTAAATAAACGAGTTGAACGACCTTTCCGCGTCTTTGTCTGAAATAATCGAAATAGTTCAAAGATGTCTTGTGTCGTAAATTACATCGTGATTTGTGACATGACCATTACCATACCGCGCTATTTCAAATGTTTTACATCAAACAAATTATTGTGGAAGAGTAAATTAATTAATATATATAGATATGTTATTATATTACCTACTAATAATACGTAAAGCAATTATTATTCCATATTCTTTGGATTTTAAAATTAACAATAATTTATTTGAGTATACCTACTATACAATATCAATACTGTACATTTCAATGTCGTTATCCGATATTGATAATAAAACATATTTCAATATAATTATCACTGCTGCGCTGCTATAAGTTAAAACGCTGTGTTTTTGTTTGCAATGTTTCTGAATAAACATTATTTTGTCATTTCAGCTCAAATACGCCCCACTGTTGGGACTCAAGCTTCCTCCACAATAGGAAGGAAATTGACCTACTATAACCCGCTGGTCAAACGTGTTGGTACAAGGTTTTATTTCGAGTTTTCCTTTTTTAAATAGATGTTATATGTATATTTAATTCCTTAGTCGTCTTTTACGACATCCGCGGCCAAGAGTGGGAGTGGTAAATTGTATCTATTCTTATTCCGTCACCACACGGAACATTAGGTAAGTGATGATAATTGGTCGTATAATAAATGTGCCTTTTTTTGTGTGTGACTTAGTTGTTAGCCTCAGATGACTGTGACAATTTAACCCGGACTGGTGAGTGAGCGCTGAGGGCTCTCAACCCGTAATAAATGTGCCGATTATAATTTGCTTTTATATTTAGCTAGTGCGCTTAATCTTTCAATATTTTATACTCATAGCCACTTTCAATCCATGGAACTACAGGGAAATGACTTGTCTTAAATAAAAATAGCAAGAAGCTATTCGATTTTGCGCTTATAGTAATTGCAATCATTTTCAGACCATATACGTCCCAGCATTGGACACGTCCTCATTAAAAATGGGAGGAAAATTTTTCTACTATGTTTTATAATGCCTCGGCCATCGGTTGGCATAGAGTTTTATTTCAAGTTTTCCTTCTCTCGCAGTGATATTATCTGCTCATGTCTTTTTTTCGTGTTTTGCAAAGTCCACAAGAAAGAAAGGGGTAGTAAATTGTATTTTTACTTCATCGTCAGCTCACCATTCGGCTCGAGCCTCATCCCCAATAAGAGGTAAATTGACCTACTATACTTAATATTCTGATCAAAGATGTTGTATAGGAGTTTATGTAGAGTGTTAACATCTTTTGCACAGATGTTAAAGATCTTTTATATCCCTTAGTCGTCTTTTAAAAAAATATATTTTTACTCCGTCAGACCCATTCAAGTAACGAAATAGTTAATAATCAGAAGAACACATCTGTTTTTTATATTATTTTTATATTGTTTCTGCACTATTAATTTGGAGTCAAAACAAAAACATATTCCTTATAATTAATATTTATTAGAAATAATATTTACAAGTTAAATATTGGTAAAAATCTTATTGTTAGTATTATTAGATATGTGCTAATAGTTTTAAATTTAAAGATTATCACACATCTTTGACATTGTTAAACATTGCAACTATTTACTTAGTAGAAATAAAATATCAAATAATACGACCTTCAATTGACATACATATAAACAAGAATACTGTTTTTATTCACCCAATAGTTCGGTATTGGTCTCATAATTCATTAGCAAGCGATGGGAAAGAAAAGACAGAGCGTTGACATGTAATAACCACATTTTACATATGGCGAGTGTTGCCAAAACCTCCATGCCCAGATTGGGAAGCTCCTTTATTAAAGCCCATTTGCAAATTCAGTTGACCTTCATGAGCACGTAATTGCTCGTCTGTAAAGGATCGTTCGTTCTTATCAGCCATTTTCGGACCTAGTTGGGGACCAGTCCATTCGGGGTGTTTTTGTGTCTGCAAACAAATATCATTATTAGTAATGTATTCAAATACAATAATACTTTTATATAGTTAATTATTTGCACAAGACCGCCTTTTGTGGCGAAATACGAGGGAAGTCCACGTCCAGCAGTGGATGGCGATGATAGGCCGAATGATAATGAAATATTTGGTACTTACAATTCTACCCAGCGCATATAAACATAATGTGACTTGAGGAATGTTACGCCTCTCAAATAAATCGGCAGTCTGGAAAATTTCTTCTTCGGGTACTCCATACTTCTTAATGGCAGCTTGGAACCTAAAAGAATAGCACTTTAAATATATCTTTTAATATTTTTGAAAATGATTAACAGCATTAATATATAGTTTCATCTTAATCATCATCAACATCTCAGTTCTAAACCTCACAACTCTTCGATAATGAGAGTTAAATTGACCAATCATATTAGGCTAGTCAGACAGGTCGGTATAGGATTTTCCCTCTTTCATAAATTTCATTTGCTTATCATATTTCCTAATCTTTTATGACCGCCACAGGCTAGAAAGGGGTTGCTTTCTTAGAATTATGTTCTTACTACGGTACCAATACGAAAGTATTTGCTTAGGATCCATTTAAATATATTGCTCAGCTTTTGTTTATCTACGTACCTTTGAATATTTTCCATAAGCTGGAAGTTTGTTCCTCTCTCCTGGATCTTCTTAACAGAGCCAGGCGATAGTTTATTTGCAAGTTTACAAAGTACAACACCGTCTTTCAAAATATCTTCATAGGCGCCATTTGTAAGAGGCTCTCCAATGATGGCACCAATCCAGGTCAGCACTTCTTGTTCTTGATCCTTGTTTCTAGGCTGGAATGAAAAAATGTGATATCAAATGCCACAAATAACCTTATTAATGCGATGTCCATGTATCAAGTTTCAAGTATTAATTCAGATTAACCTAGATTTGCTTCAGTGAAAATCTTCAGAGGAAACTCATAAATTCTCGTAAAAAATATCGAATACAAATCTTATGCAAGTTATTAGCGTTGGCTGTAAAATTTTCGTTCCAGTGCCAAGTAGTTTGATAGCGCACGAACGGATTCCAGCATCATATCTTAAAATAGATTAGATGTTTACGAAACAGATCTTGATCCCATAATAACGGTTACATCTGGATAGATATTAAATGCAACTGGTCAGAGATCATGACGGAACAGAGCAGGTGCGCCTACGCTTTGTAGTACTAGTCTAAAACACTCAACATCTAGACATTGTTTGACGTCAATAAGCGCTGTTAAAATAAACATTTGTTAATTTTCTTCAAACATTATTTGATTATAATATTCAAAAATTGTTTATGTTTACATGAAAAGCAAAATTTAAATCAAATGAGGGCGTTATTAGAATCAAATAGATATAAATATAATAAATTGTCTATATATATATATATATATATTCTAAGCATCGAACAATAATAAAGTTAACATCACAGCTTGATTAGATATTAATTAAGAATTAGCGAAAAATACGGCAAAAAAAGAACACTGAACGACGTAAGGTGTATGCTATAATAAGAGAAAAACGATTATATAGATTTCGCAATACCTACAGCCATTTTAAAAAGTCACTGAACTATTACACTTGAATTTGTGTACGAGCTTTCGCTGTGGACTCGGTTCGCAGACTGTTAACTGTGATGCCGCCCGCCTAAAGCCGGCTATTCATGCGGGGGCGGGCGGAATCACCACTGGTTAAACTACGTATATTATGTACATAATAAGTGCGTAAATATATCATAGCATCACCATTATTTACATCACGTAGAGTTACTGAACAAATATAGGAGCCCTTTCATTCATATCACTCAACATTATGTATTTTTTTTTTTATTTGTTTCACAGTTAACTTTAAGGTTTCATAATATTTATAACATTTGGTACGGTGAAGGAGTAAAAATATAATTCCCCTCTTTTCCCGAGCGTTACCTTAAAGACGACTACGGGATGTCAGTAGATAATCTTATAGCAAGACAAGCAAAACTCGAAATAAAACCCTACGTTAAACTGTCTAATCAGCGTGATATTGTAGGTTAACTTCGCTCCTATCGTAAAGAAGGCTTTTATCCCTTAGTAGGACATGCAACATATCACTCCAATAGCTACAAATATATTACGATTCTTATTAGACTAATTTATTAATGTATGTTGTATAAGTATGAGCGAAATGGTGTATTGATCATCATTCTCCTATTATCCCAATTACTTGGGTGTCCTTTCTGTATGTACTCTTCTTTCATAGTACATATTTCAAAATTTTTGACATTACGACATCAGATGGAGTTAGCCCAGGGTCTATATAATGGCTCTTAGGTGTCTCTTACGACATCCATCTATCCACCACACAAGGGGTAGGGTTCTAATGGGTAATATAATGGGGGTAGGGTTCTAATGGGTAATAGGGTAATAATGTATTGTAGATGAAAAAAAATTGTTTCGTCGTGTTTAATGAGGTACGTAATATATGATTGTAGTTTGTACCATAAACTAAACGACTGTCCACACACCTTTTTTCCCATTAGGTGTTGTAAAAGACGTCTAAAAGACCTTTAGACGTCTTTTTACATACTTGTTACAGTAGATTACTTGAGGGAGCTCACCGCCTGGCGCATCGACGCCCGCCGAGACGTTATTGCCCGTTGAGCAGTCCGGCTGGAGAGACCTCGGTTCGGGGTGCGAATCGTAGAGGCCTTCCGGCCGGTGCTGATGCAGTGGCTGGATAGGCGGCACGGGGTGCTCTCCTTCCGACTAGTGCAGGTGTTGACGGTGCATGGGAGCTTCGCCAAATATCTGCACAAGGTCGTAAGGAGGGAGAGTACACCGTCCTGCCACCACTGCGATTGCGACGAGGACAAGGCGCAGCATACGCTCGAGGCCTGCGCCGCTTGGGCCACGCAGCGCCGTGAACTCGTCGCAATCGACGCTGAAAGCCATCGCTAGGGCGATGGTCGACAGCGTCGGGAATCGGGACGCGATCGCAGCCTTCTGCGAGACAGTGATCTCGCAGAAGGAGGCGGCGGATCGTCTGCGCGAGGAGCGCAGCCTCGATGAGGAGATCTGCCGCCGGGGAATGGGGCGGCGCAGGCGCAACTACCTGCGCCTCATGCCGCCCTAGCCGAGGCCGCGGGTGACGTGACCGGGGATTAGTCCGTCACCCGCCGAGAGGCCGACCGCGTGAAGAAAGACCGACGTCCTCTCCGAGGGGGGGACGTCGGTCGATGGGAGGGTACCCTACGTAGGGGGTATTCCGTCGGGCCGACCACTGACGACAAGTTAACTCTGCTCCGGTGGTCGGCCCAACGACGAAGGCGAGGTGGTTTTCGGGTGGGCTGCGGGAGTTGCGTGCTTAAGCCCCTCTGTCGCCCCGGACGGAGTGGTGTGGAGGCGCGCCGACTGCAGCCCACCCACAAAAAAAAAACACACATGCCGCCATTTCTTTTAAAGGGGTTTTTTTAGAATCTTCGAGCATAGCTAATATTGTTTATTAAAAGGAAACCCTTTTAACAAATAAACATTTGTAGTGATAACAATTTATTTATATCATCACCCTCATCATCCTAACTTGGGGCCGACGTAGTACTATACTCGTCTTTTATCGTACATAAGAAAGTTTTGGCATTTTATGACCGGCTGGGAACAGATGGCGTCAGATGGATTTAGCCCAGGAGAATTTTAAAGATCTTAGTCGTCTTTTACGACACCCACGAGCAAGGTAAGGCTTAGTAATATATGTAGCCGCTACTAAACAGTAAATTATTGATATATGATTTATTTATATTTTGCAGGCGTATAAGATAGCCATATTTCGCTGTAATATTTTAAGTCCACCGTAAAATTCCCTATCCTCCTAACCAGTAAACATACATCAAATGTCATAGTTTACTTGCGATGAGATTAGACGAAATTACCAACCTTTCGCCATGGATTTCGGATTCCGTGGATTTTGTGACACAATGCCAATTTCGGGCGGTCCATAACCAGCACTTATCATTGATGGACCGATGATGATGATAATATAACCTATTGAATATCGAGACATATATCCCGCTTATGTCCACGACGCTTCAAGTTCAATTTTATCCAGATCAGAATTATCCGTTAGCGGTGTTAGCCTCTGGCTTGGCTTTCTCACTAAAACAAAAATTAGTAATTGACATTTTGTTGATTAGCTGGTGTGTAGAAGGTACTTAGGAACTTAAAACAACAACTGCGATCGCCAAGCTTTACCCTGTCCAAGAGTCACAATTATGGCATATTTCACCTCAAAGAGGCCAATGTCAGACAGAGGACTTGATAGGCTGATGCGAGAATATTCGTCATTACAATTTTTATCAGCGATGTGGTGAGCACTGGAGACTCTCCAAGCATCTACTTAATAAGTATTGACGAGTGTTCTAAACCGTCTATGTAGCCAGTATACTATTGACTTGAACATACAAGGCGATGAATTTTTTTTACTTTTGAATAATTGTCACAGCAATCTGGCTACAAGTCTAGCCACATAATGTGTGGAAGAAATTAAAAAAATAAATATGCCAACTATAAACAATTTTATTTATTAATTTTTAAACTATAAAATACTTTATTGAGGTATTTTTTTTAGCTAATAAATTCTGTTTTAATTATATAATTTAATACTTTGAAAAATCTTAAGTTTTCACGTATAATTTTTAGAGGTTTCTTATTTAAACATTTTCCAAAGTTAATTATAGACTGATGACAGTTTTTACGTTTGGATAAACATCAATAGGCTAAATTCCTAATCTTAAAATGCAAATTGTGGCAAGAAATGAGTCCAATATTTATTTTAGAATGGAATGAGATTAATAGGCAGATCGTGCATTTGTAGCAATATATTGACGCCATAAATACGTTCACATTTTTAACACGAACATATCTACTCGTTTTGAATTTTAAATTATTTATAACTCTGTTTACTACACATAATTAACAAGAATTGTTTACACTTAAAAGAAATAAATAGTTTACTTTCAGGATGTTTACATTTTAAGTAGTCTCGAATAGTGCCGTGCGACTTTAAAATGCCCGCTGAAAAGAAGCTTAGCTATTAAACAACTGCAATATTTTATTTTCAACAAAAAACGAGATAGACTTCATCTTGTCAGACAAACGACAGATATTCAATGATGTCTCAGTGATCAGCAGGATTAAAACTGGGAGCGATCACCGGATGGTACGAGCCACATTGAATATCCACACAAAAGTCGAGCGGTCACGCTTGATGAAGTCTACACTCCGACCTACATCTGTCCAATACCAGAACCTCGGAGGCTTTCAACTCGAACTACAATCGCTTCCAATGTCTGGACGAATGCGAATCTCCGAACGATATGAACAACAGGTTCGTGGAAACTGTCCACGCGGTTGGGTCGAAATTTTTCAAGGCTCACCGCGTTAATAGACCTAAAAAACTTTCTGACCAGACTCTCGAGCTCATGGGGCGGAGAAAAGAAATGACGGTGCAGTCTTCAGCCGATTGGTCCAAACATAGGCAGCTAAATAGGCAGATCTCCAGGTCTGTGCGTCGCGATATTCGCCGATTTAATACGCTCCGTATTAAAGAAGCGATAGAGCGGAATCGTGGCTCGAAAGTGTTCGCACAAGATCTGTCTATTGGGCAAAGCTAAATGACTAAGCTGAAGACCGATGACGGCACTGTCATTTCATCCCAAAGTGGGATCTTGGGAGAGGTCGAAAAGTTCTATGGACAGTTATACAAATCATCCCGAAATCCTGTTGTCGGCTTGGTCCAAGATCCCAGATCCAAGCTAACTCGGCACTATACCGAAGAAATCCCGGACATCAGCTTGTACGAGATCAGAATGGCTCTCAAACAACTACGTAACGGTAAGGCACCGGGAGATGACGGAATTACGGCAGAGCTTTTGAAGGCGGGCGGCAAGCCGGTGTTAATAGCCCTTTAGAAGCTATTTAATTCCGTTATCCTCGGGGGCGATGTTCCAGAGTCGTGGACCAGGAGTGTGGTGATGCTGTTCTTCAAGAAGGGTGACAAAGCTCTTTTAAAGAACTACAAACCCATCTCACTCCTGAGCCATGTTTATAAGTTGTTTTCGAGGGTCATTACCAATCGACTCTCGCGCAAGCTCGATGACTTCCAGCCGCCCGAACAAGCCGGCTTCCGAAAAGGCTATAGCACCATAGACCATATCCTCACGCTTCGGCAGATTATACAAAAGACCGAGGAGTATAATCGGCCCCTGTGCTTAGCGTTTGTGGACTATGAGAAAGCCTTTGATTCAGTCGAAACTTGGGCGGTGCTGCAGTCCCTTCAGCGGTGCCAAATCGACTATCGCTATATCGAAGTGCTGAAGTGTTTGTATAGGAACACCACAATGTCAGTCCGTATCCGGGATAGGAGTACGAAACCAATGCAGATGCAGAAAGGCGTGAGACAGGGAGATGTCATCTCTCCGAAACTGTTCACCACTGCACTGGAAGATGTCTTCAAGCTCTTAGACTGGACTAGACTCGGCATCAACATTAACGGCGAATACATCACTCATCTTCGATTTGCGGACGATATAGTCGTTATGGCAGAATCCATGGAGGACCTAGGCACAATGCTCAATGATCTCAGCAGGGTATTCCAACTAGTGGGTTTACGAATGAACATGGACAAGACGAAAGTCATGTCAAATGCCCATGTCATTCCTGTACCGGTCCTAGTTGGCAATGCGGTTCTCGAAGTTGTCGATCACTATGTTTACCTCGGACAAACAGTCCAGTTAGGTAGATCCAATTTCGAGAAAGAGATCAGCCGACGAATCCAACTCGGTTGGGCAGCGTTCGGGAAACTTAAGAGAATCTTCTTGTCCAACATACCTCAGTGTCCGAAAACACAGGTCTACGACCAGTGTGTGTTACCAGTGATGACTTACAGCACGGAAACGTGGTCCCTAAATGTAGGCCTTATATCAAGGCTCAAAGTCGCTCAGCGTGCTATGGAGCGGGCTATGCTCGGGATTTCTCTGCGAGATAGAATCCGGAATACGTAAATCCGCAGAAAAACGGGTGTAACCAACATAGCACGAAGAATTAGCATGGTGAAGTGGCAATGGGCAGGCCACATCACTCGACGAACCGACAAACGCTGGGGAAGAAAGGTTCTCGGGTGGCGACTACGTATCGGACGACGCAGTGTAGGACGCCCCCCCACTAGGTGGACCGATGACCTAGTGAAAGTAGCTGGGCGTCGTTGGATGCAGGCGGCACAGGACCACTCATTGTGGCGCAACATAAGGGAGGCCTACGTCCAGCAGTGGACGGCGATAGGCTGAAATGATGATGATGAATATTTTATTCTGGACATGTATCTACGGCTATAAGAAAATCATTTGTATTGCAGTCTTTATAAACATTGAATATTATCTAGTGAGAACGTAGAGTAAGAAAATACTAATACGAATGTTACTATTAGTGATATTATTAAAAACTAGCAACCCGCCCTCGCTTCGCTTCGGTTATAGGTTATAGTCGTTTTACCCGTGTAGTTCCCGTTCCCGTGGGAATACCGGGATAAAATATAACCTAGTTTACGCCCTGATATTATAGCTTTCCATTGGTGAAAGAATTTTTAAAATCGGTCCAGCCGTTTTGAAGATTACCCGGAACAAAGAGACAGACAGACAGACAAAAATTTTTTAATCGCTATTTTATGCATAGGTGTCGTGCAAATAACCGTGTGAGCATGAAAAAAGCCTATTATTTTGACATTTCAAACAGACACTCCAATTTTATTTATTGGTATAGATTAAAAAGAAAATTGTAAATAGATAAATGAATTTAAACGAATTATGGTTGAATTTTGATCACTCGGCGACCACTGGTATAGAAGAATAACACATAGATTTTAACACATTGATTTAATTCATTTTTAACAATATTTTTTATCTACCTCCGCTTTCTTACATGAGTTTCTATCTAACTAAATAGTATATGTTGTTTTGACAAAAAAGATATTAAGGTAGATTATAATTTGGCAAGACATTCTGTAAAGTAGCCAAAATGTAACGATGCTTCAAATAATTCAACAGAATTTCTACAATGATTGAACATTGCTTTGCCGTTGTCAGGTGGACTACCGTCAAGACAAATGTCAATAGTAATATAAAAAATTTAAAAAATGCAATAAATTTCTAAAATATCTCGCTAACCTCGACATGTGAATGCCAATCGTTAGATTTAATTTTCTTCTGATATTTCGATATTCAATGTTTCTTTGTTAGGCCATAAGCCTTACTGTTTTGACTAGATTATTCAAGTACACATATAGTCTATAGCCACCATTTGAGCAAATCACAGAAGCCACGAGGAAATCATATCTACTTACCCTTTCTAGAATATAAGCATATAATAACATTTAGTTATGGGGGATTACCGAGGTAATGCAGAATTCTCTTGGCGAACTTAAACACCAACGGCGATGGCCAACCCAGTTATGAAGAGTTATGATTGTGGCATTATCCTCCGCTTTGGAAGGTATATATCCAACAGATGATATCAATAGATAGTCAGATGGATGTATAGTTAAAATAATACTCGTACGTAGGTTGCGCAAACGCAGCTGTGAACATATCCAGTAAAACAAATCTATGCGTTTAATACTGGTCATAAAATTAGATTACTTTGAAACGACTCCCGATATAATTTTTGTTTTAGATTTATACGCTTATGTAAGTCCACGTCATGGCTGACGATTACTGAATGAGATCCTATTTTATTTTGTAATATACATGCTATAAATATATACGTTTTGACGATGTTCATTTGGTTATTAAGAATGTAGTGCTAGGGCTTCCAATCCCGCAGCCTGAATCCAATCTCGGTATTTGCGGGATTACGAATTTTCAATCCCGCGGGATCTTGGTATTTGCGGGATCTCACATATCGAAATTATTCACATTTATATAAGGTAAAGAAACCAACGAATTACTCAACTGCACATTTATTTACGTAGATATTACTATTAATATGAGATCAATCAAATTACACCGTTTATTTGTAACAAAAAGAAAGAATTAATCGACTAACTACACATTTATTAAAGTATTACTATTGGTATGAGATCAATGAAATTACTTCGTTTATTTATCACAAAAACCTTATGAATTATCAACTAACTCCATATTTATTGAAGTATTACCACTAAAATGAGATCAATCAAATTACATCGTTTTTTTTCTTCATAAAAAAGAATAACATATACTGAATTAGAAACAAATCAAAACAAAACAAATCTTCTTCAAAAAATATCCATTAAATTAAAAAAAATCAACCAAAAATACATTTAAAATGTAAATTTATATTTTTTTTTTTGGGACTAATCCCACCACACATTCCCACCATTGTAACTCCTGTAAGCCAGGATCCACAATGGTCTCCATAAATGACACCGAGGTTTGACCCTCAGGCAGTCCCGGGATATGATTTTAATTGTCTTGGGACCCGCAACAAATTTAATTAGAAAAGATTAAAGAGGAGGAGTTGGAAAGAGAGATTCCACTTCCCTCCTAGGCAAAGCGGGAGACAGGAAAACAAAATGACTAGTCAGCCAATAAGTAAACAGGAGTACAGCTACGATAGCGCAGCAGTACGGCACCACGGATACGGAAGAGCTTAACGGGGCCTATATGTGAGCGTTAAGATTAGTGTTGCCCAAATGCAAGACCAAGACGAGACTTGGACCGGTCTTGGTCTTGGTCTTGCAACATCACACCTGGTCTCGTCTTGGTCTTGGTCTTGCGCACCCGAGTCTTGGTCTTGGTCTTGGTCTTGCGCACCCGAGTCTTGGTATTGCAGCAAGAGTCTCGCAAAGTTTTGCAGTTAGAATAACGTAACAGTAATTTATCATGGCAATGAAAAATCCAACTAAATTAATCAAATATCCTATCCTATCTATCCATCTGCTAGCCTATAGTTCACTATTGAATACAATACTTACCACTGGAGAAAATTACTCTTCTATTCCCCTGGTGTACCATTAGACAGCGTTACTACTCTTATGACAGGACTTTCGACCCTATTTTCTTAAGACGTCACCACACGAGGCAGTTGATACAATAAATTTTATGTCATTTTATAATCAATGCGATATTTTACAATTAATGCGATTGTTTATATTCCCCTTCAAGTTAAGTGATATGTATCTATTGTATTTCCAGTTTAGTTACTGATACTCTGGATACTTGAAAAAACCTGTTGCTCTATTGCCTATATAAATACTTTGGCCGCTAGATCCATGTAGCTCTTAATATACTATTTATTCAAGAACATATAAAACTGATTTAAAATTTTATGGTTTTAATACTTGTAAAATGTATGATATTCGTCGTCATCGTCACAGCTCATAAAAGTGCCACTGCTGGGCTTAAGCTTCCTTCCAGTAAGAGGAAAATTGATCTACTATACCACGCTGGTCAGACGTGTTGGTACAGGGTTTTCTTTCTAGTTTCACTTCTCTTGCACATATGTTATATACACAGGGTGTATCAGGTTATGGGACAACTGTTCATGTATGTTGTAGTTCAACAGTCATAGATCATAATTAGAATGTATATTACACAAAAACAATATAACGTAAAAGTTATAGTGATTACAAAAATGTGTGTCTAAGAGTTTATGCCTTAAATTTTATGCATTATGTAGGTATGTACAGACAGGATATATGTAAGCATGTAAAATTTCAACAGTATAAATAGGTATTAGATTTGCGCGAACCTTTCAATGGTTACGTAGGTACAAAGGCGACTCATCAACGGTCATCGGCCGATCAGCTGATTTATGTTAAAGCGAAGTTTGTCTTGCTTATGCAAACGTAATCATTGATTTATTCAAATTCTAATGAACATTTAACAAAATACGAATATGTTGTAGATTAAGTATCATTCCTTTATACATTTTAATCAATTTACACGAAAAAACGATGACAAAATTGAGAACTTACATGTCTCTCAATTCATTAACGAAACGATAATTTTATTTCAATTTTTTTTCATGGGTTCCTAACACCATTGCCCGATCCGATTTGATACGACATCCACGGGTAAGAGAGTGGTGAATTATATTCGTACTCTGTCTTTTTTTTTGTGTGTGTGTAGCTGTTGGTCGCAGATGACCTTGACAGCTTAACGCGGTCAATGGGTGAGCGCTGATGGCTCTCAACCCGGTAAGTAAGTTAAGCGAACATCGCCCGAGGGCTCCCCCCTGTGGGGAACGGACCTCGGCTCGGGGCGTCGCTGAGAGCAAAGTGGGCGTGGCCAAGTTTAGGTTAATGACTTTTACGCGGCGCGATTTTCGACCTCGACGGCGAGGCCGATACCGCGGAGTTTTATCTGTTATCGCTGTGCGAGCTGTGTAGGTCCTTTCTTGGGCAATCATAATAGCGTCATCTTCTTCTTCAAGAAGATGACGAGGACGTCGGACCGCGGATATTTTTGAGGGGACGTAGTTTACCGCCCCAACCACTAGTGGATTGGGGTGAGTCGTGGCAGAGGCAAAATAGCGCTGGGAGCAACGCTTCATGTACTGCCTGATGGTGATCGTACTCTGTCCCTACATGGACATTTATATAGATTAATTGTAGGCATATTTCTATGTCCAACAGTGAACGTCATTGGGCTAATGAATAAACGGATATATAAATATGTATAATGGGCAAGAGCACTCTCGTGATCACGGTATTTTTGTCCTTAAGCCTTTCCGAAGAGTAATTCTGAAAAGCCAACACCAACATTGGGAATCGATTGGCCAATAGATGGATATCTCAAGACTGATTTGACTTGCCGTGTAGTGACGGAGTAAGAATATAATTCATCACCCCCTATTTTACCCGTGACTGCGAACCCACGACTAAGGGCTATAATATATAACATCGGTGCAAGAGAAGGAAAACTTGACATGTATGACCTGTAACAACACGGCCGATCACCATGGCGATTCCCTTCCGGCCACGGCCGATTCTCCTCCTGTTATGTAGAAGACACGAGCTCAACCGTATATAAGCTGAAATGGTGATTTGAATTAAATGCAAGACCGCGAGACTCTTGCAGGCCCAGTCTTGGTCTTGCTCAAGTCTTGCAGGGCCAGTCTTGGTCTTGGTCTTGCAAAAATTAAGCGGTCTTGGTCTTGGTCTTGGTCTCGGTCTCGCATTTCTCGCAAGACCAAGACCGCAAGACCAAGACTTTTTTGGGCAACACTAGTTAAGATTGATTGCTACAGTAGGTATGGCAGAAACGCATGAACGCACGGAAATTTTCTCGATTTGCTACAAGGTCCGTATAGTATACTACCCCACAGGTGATTTGCAAACTGTTTAACATAAGGTTACGCTCGTTTCGCCAGAGATCGCACTCCCAGAGAATGTGATGTGCTGAATGTTCATACTCGTGGTCAGATGTGGAACATTGACATAATGGTGATGGTACGAGTTTAAAAGAAAATAATTTACTTTTAAAGTTGCCATGGCCAGTTAAAAATTGGGCCACGAAGTGGTCAACCTCCAGCCACACCTTCTCCAGGCGCTCCCGGATGCATGGAAAAAATAGATAAAGATGACGACCTTTCGATGATGAATCCCATCTTTCTTGCCATTCAGATAAAAGTTCCTCATAAACAATGGATTGTGGTGCAAACAATCTAGCAATTTTATTTCGGTCGCGCGGTAGAAGGAAATCTGTATTCATAGTTTCCTTTGTGGTGTAATACATTGACGCTCGTCTCTGAATCTCCAAATCAACCGGAAGTACACCCGCGAGTACTGGTAAGGCCTCGGTACTAACCGTTCTATAGGCTTTACATAAGAATATTAGGGCCAATCGTTGGCTCTGTAGTAATTTAAGGCGAGCCGCCCCTATGGTGGCCCTATCGGCCCATACAGGTGCAGCGTAACAAATACACCCCAAATATGTGGCCATGTATATGGTTTTAAGTGTATTAAAACGAAGGCCCCAAGTAGATGTGGATATTCTAGTAAACGCGTAGAAATTCCGTTTCGCTTTTTCGCCTACAGTTTTAATATGTTCAATAAATGAAAATTTTTTTTCTAAGACTAGGCCGAGATAGCAAACTGATTCTTTCTTTGTAAATTTATATAGGATATGTTACTGTTGAGTTTGAGAGTTTATTAAGTTTGAGGTTGCATGCACGTTTTATTTCAGTCCCGCAAATCCCGCGGATCCCGCGTCAGTAATCCCGCATCATGCGGGATTGAAAAATGGCGCGGGATCCCGCAATACCGAGATCCTGGTATTGCGGGATTGGAAGCCCTATGTAGTGCCTTCGCCTGGAAGTATGCCGAAATTACTATTTTTTTTAGGCAGGATATGGTGCGGTATCTCTAAAAAAGTCAATTATTGCTGTTGGTGGCAAACAAGCTAACAGCACATGCTGATGGTAAGTGATGCTGACGCTCATGGACTTTTGCTAGGCCGTTACCAACCATGAAGAAATAGAAGGGAGTGTGGAGGGTGCAATGAGGTTCGATAATACTAAATCACAAAAACCCACAATACGCAAACACCCTCTGAAAGCTGGTATTCCGCCTGTCTCGCTCATCGAACGAAGTGCAGTAACAAATTACTTCTAGGTAGTCAGAGGTCGATTTTCTGCGGGGTACCACCCCGGGTGGACGGGTCCACGCCTTTAGACAAAAGACTGTCGACAATGTGGTCCTACCACTGAAGAGACGCGGGGAGATCTTTCTCCGCTACATCTGTATTTCCTTTGTTACTGTCATATGGTCAGCGATCCGTATTATTGGAAAGGAAGAAATTGTTTGGGAGCTCGTAAGGGCTTAACGGTGATCCCTCTATCACCGTTAAGTCCTTACGAGCTCAGTCCTTACATAACAAACTTTTTGAAAGAAAATGTGGTACCAACCTACACCTATATATAACCTATACCTATATATATATTCAGGATCTCGGAAACGGCACCAACGATTTTGATGAAACTTGGCATACTAGAGGTTTCGGGTCCAAAAAATCGATCTAGCTAGGTTTTATTTATAGAAAATGTTGTTTTGTCGGTGTTTTCAGCAAAACAATACAATGACATTCAATTTTAAAAGAATATGAATTCAAATTTCGTTGCAAACGTCAAGAGTTACGGTAGCTCAGTTGGGAAGTGATCCGGTTTGCTTTTAGTTTTGGCATTCAAACAGCGTCGGATCGAATCTCGGTGTTATGATTATTCTCTTTTTGTAATTTTTTAAATATTTTTCTTTATTTAATTTTTATTTTTTATTAATATATCATCATCATTCATCATCATTTCAACCTATCGCCGTCCACTGCTGGACGTAGGCCTCCCTCATGTTGCGCCACAATGAGCGGTCCTGTGCCGCCTGCATCCAACGACGCCCAGCTACTTTCACTAGGTCATCGGTCCACCTAGTAGAGGGGCGTCCTACACTGCGTCGTCCGATACGTGGTCGCCACTTGAGAACCTTTCTTCCCTAGCGGTTGTCGGTTCGTCGAGCGATGTGGCCTGCCCATTGCCACTTCAGCATGCTAATTCTTCGTGCTATGTCGGTTACACCCGTTCTTCTGCGGATTTCCGTATTCCGGATTCTATCTCGCAGAGAAATCCCGAGCATAGCCCGCTCCATAGCACGCTGAGCGACTTTGAGCCTTGATATGAGGCCTACATTTAGGGACCACGTTTCCGTGCCGTAAGTCATCACTGGTAACACACACTGGTCAAAGACCTGTGTTTTCAGACACTGAGGTATGTTGGACGAGAAGATCCTCTTAAGTTTCCCGAACGCTGCCCAACCGAGTTGGATTCGTCGGCTGATCTTTTTCTCGAAATTGGATCTACCTAACTGGACTGTTTGTCCTAGGTAAACATAGTGATCGACAACTTCAAGAATCGCATTGCCAACTAGGACCGGTACAGGAATGACATGGGCATTTGACATGACTTTCCTGTTAATATATACATTAATATATACCTAAATAAATTCGACAAAAATACAACAAAAATATTCCGAGCGAAGCTCGGTCAACCAGATATTATCTATTTGTTTTGCCAAGTCCTATATCATTATATTCAAAATTATATTCTTGCTGAACCATTGTCTCGTTAGTTAATGAATTCAGACTTAAAAAATATGTTGCAATAAAATCGCCTTGCTATTTTATACATTTAATACCTACCTAAAGGTATCTTACTTATTTTATGATATGCACATCACGTAAATTGTCAAGGTTAAAACTTAAAATATTCTATGTAAATATAATACCAAATTACTATTGAATTACGCATCAATGATCGCTTAATTTTAATATTTTCCTTAGGCGATGTGGTTTGTATCTCGCTATTTTCCTTAAGCGATATGGGTTGTATTTTCTCATCAATTACTTTTATCTTCATCATCTTTACCTCAGCTTTTATACACGGTGACATTTACATATGTCGTCATACAAAAGCAGGTCAATTAAAGTATCCAGTATCTACTATTCATTCGTACAATTAAAAGGTTAAAAACAATATTTACTAGAATATTTTTTAATAAAAGTTATTATAAATAATTACTAATTGAAATAGTAAGGAAACAGCGTGTAGCGAGCGCATAGGTACTCAACACATCTGATGTAGTATATAGGTACTATGACCACTTGACCGCGGCGCCAATCGGGCATCGCAAAGGATACCTGTTAGGTATCTAGCGTAGGGAATTACGCTTTGTAAAAGCCGTCCACCTGGACTTCGTACCTATGATTGGCTAACGAAATTCCGCATGATTGCTTTTGTTTAAAATGTAAACATGATAAACAGGCTGTTACAAAATATTAACTTTAATTTATTTTATTTTATTATTTTTTTATAACTGCGACTATTGAATATTTAAATATGTTAGATATGTTTCTTAGGTCGGATACTTTTATAGTTTTTTTTTTTAAGACGATAAAAATGTCACCGTGTATATCACACTTTTCGAACCTCATTAATAAGAACAGAAATCGACATCTTAAATCGTCAGTCCACCTGATGGCCAATATTGGACACCATAATATAGCGCATGTAACTTATAAGTCGTCATTGTTAATGTCATCACAGACCGTTTACATAGCTAATCTTTTCTTTAAGGAGCTATGGTATAGAGCTGTTTATAAAATAACGATATATTGAATAACGATATAACGAAATATTGATATTATTATTTAAAAGTATCGATACATATTACTGATATTTTTTGGATCATATATCGATAGTTCGACACTAAAAAGTAAATATGGATGGTTGATATTTATTTGAATAAATTTGATGTTTTGAAAAGTAATAATATATAATTTGGTGATTTGAAAACTGCAAGTCATCACTTACTCCTAGAATCTAGCTACAAAAACAAAAAGCTCATCAAGGAAACCCCGTAAAGAACGAACGAAGTGGGAGTGGTAGGACCACACTGTCGACAGTTATCTGTCTACAGCCGCGGGCCGGTCCGTCCGGTTTTGGTGATGCCCTTGGTATCACCGAGCCTCAGTGCACGCATTCATACTCCCTTCAATTTCTTCGCGGTAGGCAGCGGCCTTGTAGAGGTCCATGAGCGGCAGCAACACTTACCATCAGGTGTACTGTTTGCTCGTTTGCCACCGTTTGCAATAAAAAAAAGTTAAAAAGTAATCATAGGGAAAATATCGATACATCGAAATATCGATTTCTTTTTCGATATATCGAACTCCGATGTTGATTTATTTAAAGATATCGATATTGCGAAAAAACGATATTTTAAAAAATATCAGTAGCTCTACTACTATAGTATGATCACAGCCCGCATAACCCGTCCGGCACGACGGAGGGAATGGCGTGCGACCCCATATTTACCGTACATTTACCTATCTTACACCATTTGGGCGGGGCACCGGTACCAGTCCTTGTCATCAGTGGCTAACATAACTAATCTAATATAAATTTAATTTGATGACAATATTGCAATAATAAAGACAATTTTGTGGTGACGAAGTAGGAATACAGTTCACAGCCCTCTTTCTTGCCAATGACTGTCGTAAAAGTCGACCGAGTGATAGTAATATTACATGCAGATAATAATCATTCCAGAGAAATATAACTCGAAACAAAATCATATAGTAACCATCTAACCATCATCATCATCATCATTGCAGCCCACATACGTCCCACTGTTGGGCTCGGGCCTCCTCCACAATGGGAGGGAATTTGACCTACTATACCACGCTGGTCACACATGTTGGTATAGGGTTTCATTTCGAGTTTTCCTTCTCTTGCACAGATGTTATGTGCACATTATATCCCATAGTCGTCTTATACGACATCCACGGGCAAGATAGGGAGTGGTGAATTGTATTCTTACTCCGTCACCACACGGACAGCGTAGTGTCAATAAGTCAATTTCCCTTCCATTGTGGGAGAGACTCGAGTCCAGCACAGGGATTTGAATGAACTGAGATGATGAACGACAATTAATAGACATGGAATTACATTACACTATTTTTTATTTCTTTATAAATGACTATACAATGCACTAAATTATTTATTTTAAAATAACTACTATTTTTGGGTGAAGTGTTAATACTCGAAAGTACGGTTCACCGAAGCCAAAGAATCTGTAGTAAGACTAAATGGCGATCAAGAAGTAACACGGCAGGTTAAGGGGCTGCACACAGGAATATATAACTGTGGAGCCACATACCGCCCCGTTGACATGAGTACTCATGTCGTATTTATTATATCAAATCATTTTTAATTCGTCTCTGAATATAAATTAGTACTGCCTGCCGTAACAGCCACACAATACCTTACTAAATATAGACTTCCCCTATTGTCCTCCTAATATAGGCCTACATCATCCATCAGCGTTCTTATTTGTGGTACACATCGTAATTAATAACGATGCGAATATCAGTTCATTTGTTACTAGTTTACGCTTAAACCAATCAATTTAATAACATAAAATTTTGCATATATCAGGAAAAGAACGTTAATTTCCATTAAGAGTACTGTTCTTTAGGAAAAGGAATTATAAGCAATATAGCAACATGGAGCTTACCGCGAGTGCTACACAGATAGCTTAGTGGCCGAAGTAGCGACCTGCCAAGCTAAGTGTCATGGTTTCAATTCCTATACAAGTTCTTTGCGAGTTTCACAAATTGGTCTGAGACTGGGTATAATTTGTGTGCCTTAAACTATATGTTTTGTTGAGTCGAAATACATGGATTACTTCTTTAGTGCAGTTTAATACTATTGCGAATCATACACACATTTTGAACAAATATTCTATATTTCCAACAACATGTTTGTTCAAATACGCATCCATTATTCCGTTAAATTTGACCACTTTACACAGAACTCTACCGATTATGTCGCATTCATAGCAAACTGAGACCCTAGCTTAGAGACCAACACACACTAGTTTTAGACCTGTGCTTTTAAACATTGAAATATATTGTATGAGAAGATCCTCTAAATTTTGGTGAATACTGTCCAGCCGAGTTAGATTTCGACGCCGATTTAACGTAAACATTTTTTTTATTTATATACTAGCAACCCGCCCTCGCTTCGCTTCGGTTATAGTCGTTTTACCCGCGTAGTTCACGTTCCCGTGGGAATACCGGGCTAAAATATAGCCTAGTTTACGCCCTGATATTATAGCTTTCCATTGGTGAAAGAATTTTTGAAATCGGTCCAACCATTTTGAAGATTATCCGGAACAAACAGACAGACAGACAGACAAAATTTTTTTAAATGCTCTTTTAGGCATAGGTGTCGTGTAAATAACCGTGTGAGCATGAAAAAAGCCTATTATTTTGACATTACAAACAGACACTCCAATTTTATTTATTGGTATAGACTAGCAATCCGCCCTCGCTTCGCTTCGGTTATAGGTTATAGGTTATAGTGGTTTTACCCGCGTAGTTCCCGTTCCCGTAGGAATACCGGGATAAAATATAGCCTAGTTTATGCCCTGATATTATAGCTTTCCATTGGTGAAAGAATTTTTGAAATCGGTCCAGCCGTTTTGAAGATTACCCGGAACAAACAGACAGACAGACAGACAGACAGACAGACAGACAGACAAAAAATTTTTAATTGTTATTTTAGGCATAGGTGTCGTGCAAATAACCGTGTGAGCATGAAAAAAGCCTATTATTTAGACATTACAAACAGACACTCCAATTTTATTTATTGGTATAGATATAATAGAAGAATCGCGACCGGAGACCAATATTTGGAATGTATGTACGTATTTACGTAATTATATACAATTGTATCGATGGAGCAGAGAGATGTTGCAGGGGTTTTCCAATAGCAACGTTTAGCTGGCTCAAAGCCAATTTTTTTTATGTTTAAATACATAAAAAAAAAAACATATTGGGCGTTTTTAAATCCAGCTGATACACACACATATTTATAATTCATAGTCATAACTATTATAAAACATTGCTATTACTAGAAATAAGGCTCAGGCATTGAGAACAGTTCTACTGCGATAAACGATGTTACAATAGACGTGCGCCTAAAAGTTTTATTAAATGAGCTTGTTGTAATTATTCGATATTAGCAAATTCCTACGGTTTCATGGAGTTCCAGATCCCATGGGAATATCAAAATAAAATATAGCCTTAGTGCCTTCGTATACAGACATGATAGTGAAATATTATCAAAATCGGTCCAGCTGTTTTGGAATTAGCAATAAACCGATAGATAGACACGCAGATGGATAAAAATATTTAAACTGGCTGGTTTATATTTTTCCGTGTGGTGACGGAGTAAGTTCTTGCCCGTTGGTAAAAGGCGACTAAAGGATAAGATAAGAAGTATAGATCGATATAAACATCTTTGCAAAAAAACGTGAACTGGACATAAAAACCTGTGCTAACACGTCTGACCAGCGCGGTGCAAAAGGTCACTTTACCTCCCATTATGGAGTACGTCCAAAGCAACAGTGGGGCTTATGTGATGAATGGCTGAGTTTATGATGATGAATGATTTATATGCCTACTTGAGTATCAAATAGATAGAAGACCTCGTGATGTGACGGGCTGAGAATAAAATCTTTGTGGCTTACCTACTGAGGACAAGGAACTCGACACTGGTGGTCGGCCCTACGACGAAGGCGACGTGGGTACAAGTGGGTTATTCGGGCCGACCACTGATGACAAGTAACCCTGCTCCGGTGGTCGGCCCAACGACGAAGGTAACGTGCATCGTGGGTGGGTTGCGGATGTGTGTGCTTACGCCCCTCTGTCACCCCGGATGGAGTGGTGAGAGGAGCGCGCCGACCGCAACCCACCCCCAAAAAAAAAAGGGTGGATTATGGGCCCGCGCGCCGTCCTTTCGTCACCCCGGACGACGACGACGAATGAACGGCGTGTGCGCTTACCATAGCCATAAAAACCCATAAAAAAAGAAAATGTGACTTACTTTAATATCACAGAGTGATATGGGTTTTTAAATAAAGTTATAATCATTAAACATGTAAATAATTCATGGTGCTGTATCGTAACGGCTACTAATAAATACTATCAATCCTCATATAGCTTGTGGGTGTCGTAAACTGACTCTAAGTATTTGGGTCAGAGGAGAATGATGATCGTGTCAGTAATCGATGGAAGCTAAGAATACAATTCCACCCATAACCTCTTTTCTTTACCTAGATGATTGTGATAACAATTTATCTCTGCTTGATAAAAGTTATGATTTTTGATATCTGAGTGCTACGTGTAAGAAAAAAAAACTGATTTTGCTAGTCAGAAAGTATATACATATAGAAATACTCATTGAATTAACAAAAACATATATAATACTTCAAACACCATTAATTTCATATTATGTTCCCTTAGCTTCACCACACAGCGCAAATATTTTACATATGTATATATGTACATATGTAACTTTGGGGAAGAAATTGTGAATAAAAACAAGTGGCTCTGGCTTTGGTTTATTTTGTAAGGCCGGGGAAAAAGTTTCTTTGCATTATATATGAAAATTTTATTTTAAAGTTTATTTACATTTAATTACAATATGTAGTTTTGGCAGTCCTCTCTTGATGTTAACCTGATACTGTCTCAAGAATTCTGAAGAGATGGAAACAGGTGGAAATCTAAAGGTTCAAGATCAGGGCTATATAGTGGATCCATTTGTTCAGGTATCTCATTATAGGTTATTGTAATACCTAGTATTGCTATTGACATTCCAATAGCTATTAAAATCTGGCACTTTTATAGCAGGTTCATCATTATCGACACTAGTGCTCCCGAAATTAACATTATATAATTCCAATCTTTTTTTTTTAAATGTAATTAATCATAGTCCAAGAATCCATTTTTATGATAAATATTCCTGAGGTTTATTTTCTTTTTATGCTATGTGTATTTATTTGCAATTGAAGGAATATCAAAGGCATAATAATTACATTAACAAACTAAATATTTTAGGAATGGGAGGATGTAAAACTAAATTTAAGGTCATACCTTTAAACAAGGCCTGCCTTTCTTCCTTGTAAGTACCACATTTTCTAAGTTTGGCCTTTAGCTCGTTTTTTCTCTATTTCGAATACATATTTTTTGGTAATACCATCCGGAATAACATTTGAACCTGTTAAAAAATGTTATCCCGGTATAGCATTTTTTAACAGATTCGAACACGGAATCAAAACAAATATACATAAAAAACACTATCATCATCTCAGCCTATACATGTCCCACTATTGGGCTCGGGCCTCCTCCACTATGGGAGGGAAATTTATCTATTATACCACGCTGGTCAAACGGGTTGGTATAGGATTTTGGTTCGAGTTTTCCTTCTCTTGCATAGATATTATATGCATATTATATCCCTTAGTCGTCTTCTACGACACCCACGGGCAAGAGAGGGAGTAGTGAATTGTATTCACCACACAGAAAGTACCTATGTATAAGTAAAAAGAATATATAAATGTTTATTTTACATATGCCATGCTAATCTTCGCTTAAATTTTAGTATATATGTACCTACTGTCGAAGCAAGTACAATTATATACTGTTATGTTTTTTCTTTCTCGGGCGACACTAAGAATACAATTCCACCCATAACCTCTTTTCTTTACCTAGATGATTGTGATAACAATTTATCTCTGTTTGATAAAAGTTATTATTTTTGATATCTGAGTCCTACATGTAAGAAAAAAACTGATTTTGAAGCGTTTATCTGATTCTGTACTATCACTAGAGATTATTACTGTATCACATAGAGACTAGGCTAAAGTTGATCCACCAACAAAACTAGTTGAGTTTTCTTTAATATTAACTAATTTTTATATTAAAAATATCTATATAATTTACATTTTTTTCTGCTAACCATGACTACTGTATATAAAAGTATGTAGGTCTAGAATTAATGAATAATTCTTTACTGCAGAGATAATGTTTCTGTAATAATGATAACGTGTTGAAAGTCAAATAATATTTTCCGATGATCATGTATGTTGTAAAGTATCAGAAACATCGGCAAAAAATTAATTCAAACTACAAAAGATAGTTGCAGAATACGATGAAACGCATAAAATAAGTATCTTTATTTTAAGAGTGATACATCCCTAACTTGCATTTAACAGACGATGTTCAATCGACGAAGAAAATACCTCTAAAGTTACGTCACATCATAAAAAAATATGGAAGCTACCTTCTCTTTAGAGAAGTCAGTTCTTCCTCTAGGAAATACGCCAGTAAAATATGTTCTAAATGAATGAGTATAGTATGAACTGTTATTATTAAATGTATCAAACAATATTTATTTAAAAAAATACCCAAAAAGCAGTACAAATTTACGTACCTTATTTTGCGCAATCGTCAATTCCTCGCCTTTGGCCTATGTATTTATTTTTTTCATATAATAAATAACGCATTATATATACACATATAAGAGTTTTGTTTATTATTGCATATTCTTATAATATTAATGAAAAATGTTTAGGAATATAGAAAAATAAGAACAGAACTATGAAAGGGTGAGTCTTCACAGCAGAATAGAATAATATAGCGCCTAGGATTATTAACAACATTGTTTCTCTGTGTATATAGTAGAACTAACTTTAATAGCTAAACGTATGTTCTAGTACACACAATGAACGACCGATTTTAAGGATCACGTTTATATTTATGAAAACAAAAGTTTCTCGCGATACGTTACGACAAAGAAGTAGAGTCACTATCAGGGCTTTATATTTTGCATTGAATGTGTAATTTAAATACAATCAGTACTGTATAACCTCTATTATCATATCATACTATGTGTTCATTAAATATCGGATCGATTAAAAATTGTATCATCCGTAGATTTTCCACCTGGAAATCATAATCATAATCATCACAGCCCACATGTGTCCCACTGTTGGGCATGGGCTTCTTTACAATGGGAGGATATTTGACCCACTATATTTTGATGGTCAGACATGTTGGTATAGGGTTTCATTTCGGGTTTTTCTTCTCTTGCATAGATGTTATATGCATATTATATTCCTTAGTTGTCTTTTACGACATTCACGGACAAGATAGGGAGTGGTGAACTGTATTCTTACTCCGTCACCACATCGAAAAATCAATGGAAGCTGGAACTGGCAATAATCAATAATAACCCGTTTTTCGTGTTGATGTTGATTAGTGGGTGTCAGTAAAGCAATAGTTTTATAAATTCTATATACTAGGTTCTTCCACCATGACTTGAAAGATCATTATCATCACCACACTCTTATGTCAATTACTTATTATCGACGCAATAGGTTGCCTTTTTCCACACAATCCTTTCAGAAGTCATCTGTGTGTTTACGCCCTTTCTATCCATGTCATGCTTCACACAATCCATCCTTCTTTTCTTTCGTCCTGCCTTACCTCTAAAGCCTACAATATTCATACTTAAATTTTAAGATGAAAGATAAAGACGATTTTATTTACACTTATAATAACATAAGAGAGACAAAATTTTAACATTGAAGATATTTGAGAAAAAAGGTAAAGGGAATGTTAATATCATCAGCAGAAAACATTCTGGTAATTTTTTGTTATCAGACAGATAAAATCTTTCGATTAATATGTTCGTGAATCAAACAAAAACTAATAAGCATAATTTCTTAATAGTTTATTAAAGAGAACTTGAATTTCCGTATGGTCACGGAGTAAGTAAAGGTTCATTACCGTGCATCGCGGCCGATCACGGCGGCGCGCGACAGGCGTAAGCGATACGACAGTAGACAAAGTATGAAAATGTATGGCGCCGTTGCTGTCGCTGGCCGCGCGCGACTGTCGCGTACCTCGGCAACTACAACTATAACTTATTTATTAAGATAATTTCAATGAAAGTAAAAAGAAATGTGTCAGGCATGGCAGGTGATGTTGTAGCATCAAGTCAATAACAAGGTATATTGTGGCAATAAGCGATTGAACTAACAGAATACTAAAGGAGGCGATCTAATTGACTGAACTTTTGTAATAGAAAATAAATATTTTAAAAGGTAAGAAAACGGGTGAAATAATGGTGCCCTGAGAATTGCATTGCCTAAGGGCCCTGATAGGATTAACTCAGCCCTGAATATAGGTTTTTAATCAGAGATATTAAACCAAAATATTATATATGCAAAATTCTTCGCAGATGGACTGTTACTAAGGAATATCTTATCATTGTTACAGTGTGCTGGTAAGCGTGAACCTGAAAAGGAGGTGGAAGCCCAGAAATGGATCGAAGCCGTCATTGGTGAGAGATTCCCGGCTATGCCATATGAACTGGCGCTTCGTGATGGCATCATTCTATGTAAGCTGATGAATCGCCTTCAACCTGGCATCATATCTAAAGTCAACATCTCCGGTGGTGATTACAAGTTTATGGATAACATTAATCAGTAAGTTTTGAAAGATTTTGTACATCCTTTTGGGTTTATTCCGTTATTTTTGAAAGAATCTCATATTTTCCCGCGGAAGTCGTTGAAATTGAATGAACTCGATAGTTTTTTCAATGGATTAATGAAATAAATGAAATATAATCAACAGTCTACCTAAAAGTATGCATCTTAGTATTATTTTATCATCTTAGTAATATTATTAATAATTTTCAATTATTTACTGCGCTACCAACCGTTTCTTCTTATTCTTAGCCCACAAACGTCCCTCAATGTTGAGCCTTCTTCACGATGAACGAACAATTGGCTTAAATGAACGGGAACTAGTTGAAGAAAATTCAAAGCTCTATTATATTTTAGATATTTTAGGATTCCTTCTTTTGTATTGATGTTATCTGCCCCACCATAGTAGTATTTCAAGACAGCCGCGAGAAATGAATTCAAATTCTATATTCTATTCAATAACTAAAATATTTTAATATTTTTATTATTTCCTTTTTTTTTGCTTTTAATGATACACATCATCATTTCAGCTCATATACGTCCCACTGTTGGGCTCGAGTCTCCTCCACAATAGGAGGGAAATTGCCCTTACTATACCATGCTGATCAGACAGGTTGGTATAGGGTTTTATTTCGAGTTTTCCTTCTCTTGTATAGATGTTAAATGCCTATTATATCCCTTAGTCGTCTTTTATGACATCCGCGGGCCAGATAGGGAGTGGTGAATTGTATTCTAACTCTGTCACCACGCGGAAACCACCACTTTTGCTGTATGGCGGCTACGAATGCCAAATCTTACATTCCTCGTCGCTGTCGCAAAAGAAACTACGAGCTTTGCATAGACCTAGGTCAACTCCAGTCAACAATTACATTTTCAAAGAGGTTTGACGTCAGGCAGGCCGCTAGTCATAAAACTATTGCCAATAACTTTTGTAATATGTACTTACTATGAAAGAAGGGTACCTATTGAGTCGGTACCCAATAAATGAAATAAGGGCAGGCTGATGAGAATTACGTCTTTCTTTCTTTAAAATTATAAAACTCATCCAAATATGAACGGCAAGGCTATCCAAGAGAGATATTCCTCCTATTATCTAGTTCTATTATAGTTCTGAGTTTCGATTTTGCTTTAGTTTTTTAAATATTAGGCTATGTTTTATTTATAGAAAATGTTGTTTTGTCGGTGTTTTTAGCAAAACAATACAATGACATTAAATTTTAAAAGAATATGAATTCAAATTTCGCCGTCAATATCATGAGTTACGATAGCTCAGTTGGGAAGTTGTGCAGTTACATTTTAGTTTTGTTTTGGCATTCAAACAGCGTCGGATCGAATCTCGGTGTTATTATTATTCTCTTTATGTAATTTTTTATATCTTTTCCATTATTTAATGTTTATTTTTTATTAATATATATCTAAATAAATTCTACAAAAATACAACATAAATATTCCGAGCGAAGTTCGGTCAACCAGATATTATAAATAACGGACACAAATTATAGCCAGACTCAGAAGAATTATTTACGGATCGCAGAAAGGACTGTCCTGCGTCTAGTCAAACCAGAGTCTATCATAGTCTATCATATCAAACGGCAGATTGGTACTTAGATAATGTCCCTTCCCATCGTCTATGCAGTCATCATCTCAACTCATGTGTCTCAATTTTGGCTTTGAGCCTTCTCCAAAATGGAGGGCAACTGACTTACAATGACATACTGATACGACTTATGGGTATAGGGTTTTATTTCGAGGTTTCCTTCTGTTACAGTGATGTGTTATATTACCAATGGGCAAGAAATAGGGTAGTGATTTGTATTCTTACTCCATCATCACACTAAATCTATGTAATCAAGTTAATCAATTTATTTTCGCAGGTTCCAAAAAGCTTGCGTTAAGTACGGCGTTCCTGATGTTGATTTGTTCCAAACAACCGACCTTTGGGACCAGAAAAACATCGCTCTAGTCACACAGACCATCTTTGCACTTGGCAGAACGGTATGTATTTCTATTTAGAGCATTATGTTAGTTCCTTTACATTATATTCGTTCCTATGTTGGGCTCTGGCCTCCTCCATAATAAGCGATTGACTTACTATACCACGCTTTGGGGTTGGTATAGGATTTCATTTAGAGATTTTCTTCTCTTGCTATCTGCATATTTTAATCCTTTTAGATGTATTCTATTCCGTCACTACACCATAACCGTAAGAATAAATCATACCATAATTTTGTATTAAAAAAGGTTTCAGAATTGAGAGATATCTTTTAAATTGTGTACTAAAATAAATCCTAATAGCGAAAAATATTAATTTGCATTAACTTTCTTAATAACTTTAATTCTTGGGTTTATAACAATATAAATTTTTGTGACTATAATTTGGTACGTTTGTTATTTTATTATTGAATGATGCCGTAACTGATTTAAAACATACATAGGTATGCATCAAAACCATTCTGTCGCCCGTGAATGTTCAAACTTGGGAAAGAAAGGTTTTCGAGTAACTATCATGACCAAACGTAGGAGTAAGTGAGGAGTCTTCCTCACTAAATGGACTGAGAACATTTTAAAAGTCGAAGGAACCGTTGGATGCATTTGACACAGGACCATTCTGAGTTGCATTCTGGCGGTGAGGCCTATGTTCAACAGCGGACATTTATGGATAGATGGATACTGGTTTCGGATACGGTTACGGATATTAAATTATTCCGATTATCCGACAATTCCGAATGGTTACAGTTACAGATATTGGATTCTTAGCGAATTGTAAAAGGAAAATCTATTTGATGATCGTAATCTTACCTTTTGGAGAAGTTTACGTTTAGGTTGTCGCTTAGGGTCCGGGCCGGCCAGGGAAGTCAAGGAATCGGTACCAGTGGTGGGCTTAATGACGTTAGGGAGGGAATGCGGTAAGTTATGGGTTCACACGCCATCCACCCGTCACTCCGGGCGGATTGGGCGGGCTGTATTCAGATCATAGCCTACTAACAAAAAAAGGTCGTCACTTAGGCTGGTAGATAGAATGCCTATTGTAATGTGTCATACAGACACCGACCCTTTTTTTATGGTTGGGCTACGGTAAGCGCGCACGTGGTCCATTGCGCCCGGGGCGATGAAAGGACGGCGCGCGGGCCCATAACTCACCCGTATCCACGTCATCTTCGTCGTTGGACCGACCACCAGAGCAGGGTGACTTGTCGTCAGTGGTCGGCCCGACGGAATACCCTCGCGGGTACCCTCACCTCTCGACTTCCCCGTCCTGGGACGTCGGTCGCCTTCACGCGGTCAGCCTCTCTGCGGGTGACGGACTAAATTCCCCGGTCTGGTCGGCCGCGGCCTCAGCTAGGGCGACATCAGACGCAGGTAACACCTGCGCCGCCCGAATCGCCGTGACGTTATCGAGCATCTCCCTACAGACACCAACCCTAGGTATACATAATTGTCCAAAACTCTTATATCGATTTTGGTTATGATTTCGTCATCATTATTTCAGCCCATTGCCGTCCACTGCTGGTCGTAGGCCTCTCGCATGTTACGCCACAGAATGAGGTCCTGTGCCGCCTGCATCCAACGATTGCGTACATATTTTAATTTCACATACCAAAACAGTTTTGGTTACGGTTACGGAGCTCCGTAACCCTAGTTTAAGAACATAGATACATAATTATTCCATTAAAGGGAATCTGCAAATAAATTAGTGCTTAACTATCTAAATACATTTTTATAAATACCTACTTATTTAAAAGTCCTGCAGGTACCTTAATATTGTCGGGCCGACCACTGAAGTCGAGGAACTCTGCACCGGTGGTCGGCCCAACAACGAAGGCAATGTGCTATCGGGTGGATTATGGGGCCGCGCGCCGCCCCTCTGTCGCCCCGGACGGAGCCGGGCGGCGCGTAAGCTGGCCGTAACTCACCCAAAAAAAAAAACTTTAATATTATACTTCCCCTATAGTTATTTACTTTTAATTTGATTATTAATAATTAATTACAGGCATACAAGCACCCTGAATGGAGAGGTCCCTACCTTGGACCAAGGCCAGCTGAAGAAAATCGTCGCGAGTTCAGTGAAGATGTACTCCGTGCTGGTAACTCCGTTATCGGATTACAAGCTGGCACAAACAAGTTGGCTAGCCAGTCGGGTCAGAACTTCGGCGCTTCCCGTAAAATTATTCTTGGAAAATAAATAATAGTACCTTTATATATTTAGAATACAAATTTACCAAAATTATGTATAGGTATAGTATTAATAGATTACTATTTATATTCTAAAATGTTTTTCTTTCTTATTCTAAAGAAGTACAAAAATTGTATTATTCTTTTTTTCTATTAGTTTAATGATAGGAAGAACGGTAGCCTACAGTACTGATGTCACGACTAATCTAAATTTTAATAAACAATAAAATTTATAAATATTTTTTACATAATTTTGTTTACCTACATAGAGGCGCATATTAATGAATATCTAGTTAAAATCAAAAGCAAATATTTAAAAATAGGTATGTATTCAATAAATTTGTCTCGGTTCATTTTTATTAAACTGATTTACCTAAATAACATTCAAATGAAATTATTATCATTTATTAAATAAATATATCTATGTCTTTTGCATGTGTTTCTTTTTAACACGCTTTTATTTAATTTTAAATCAAACACTACGTAACGTAGGTAGAAAAAAGATACTTTGAAATATTTTGTGGTTCGTGATGCGGAATTATTTTGCATGAAAATCGAAAATACGACGATACTCGACAGCTGGCATTTTATAAAAAGTATATTATATGTGTAGTAGAAAATTCGTTTGATAAGCACAGAAGACGCTTTCTGTGCTTACTACTCTTATTTTTTACCTAGAGAATGAACTCCCACGCAATGCATTCTTTGGATAGTAATCGACTGAGAGCATACGATAGCATCCAAAGTGTTCTGAAAAATAACGATAAATTTTAATGAACGAAGATATTACATTTTTGGTTCTATTTTGGCGGTGAAAATTAGTCTATGCCCCTGTAGTTATAACAAGGTTAAGATTGTGATTTGAAATTGCTATTTTAAACATTTAATTGAATCGCTTATAGACGTAGAAAGTTGTGAAAGAAAACACACACTTACTGAACAATACATGACATTTGGACAACACGGGATAGTAGACCAAATTCAATAACAATCCACTAAGTATTTTTTTGTAAATATGTATTTGATATGTCAAGGGTGGCAGGAGTCTTCTTGTTTTCTCAGCACATTTATCTTCCATTGTTTGGCTGAAGTGTCATATCGAATAAGATGGAAACTGAACTTCTGTACTAGACTAGTCGGATTGACCTAAGATTTAATATCCAGTTTTCCTTCTTGTGCATCGATGTATTCAACTTATCGTCTTTTGCGATACTTACCCATAAAAAGGGGAGGCTGAATTGTAATGTTAATCTGTCGCTACATGAAAAAGGTACCTCAATATATAATTGAAGTAAACCTATCTGAATTAGAATAAAAATTAATTACGTCACCAGCCCATTCCGTGTGGTGTACGGAGTAAGAATACCATTCACCACCCCTGTCTTGCCCGTGGATGTCGTAAAAGGCGACTAAGGGAAATAATACGCATATAACATCTATGCGAGAGAAGGAAAACTCGAAATAAAACCCTATACCAACCTGTCTGACCAGTGTGGTTAGGTATAGTAAGGTTAATTTCCCTCCTGTTATCGAGGAGGCTCGAGCCCAACATTGGGACGTATATGAGCTGAAATGATGATGATAAATGACGTCCCCAGCTCTATCAATTATACCTTTTGCTGGATTTTGCTTTGGCAAAAATAAGTAACAGCTCACATTTTACATCACCCCAACTTTATTCATCTACCTCAACTAATTCTTATCTTATCTTGGTACGTCAATAATTTCCACAAAGTCAGTTGAGTGGTTTCCATTTATTCTGGTTAGTGTCTAGAAATAATTTAAAGGCAAGATACAATATCTGTTAATGGAATTAAAAATACCCAGAACAAGGACAAGTCGCTCTATCTATCAAAATAGCAGTTACCTAACTCAGGATTAGGAATATAATTATCTTGTCTTCTACAAAGAGCAATTCCTAAATAAATATTATAAATTACTTGTTATAAACGTTTCTTGTTATAATAACTTGTTATAAGGTTTCATATTTAGGCATACACCTATGCCTTAAATAAGTAAAACTCCTACAAAATTTTAATAGCAAAATGTTGTACAAAATACAAAAGGATATTCACGACTATGGTAACTGCTAATCTAAGCAGGAAAGGTTTTTTGGTTAGATCTAACGGAATTCATAACTTGGACTTCCCCAAAAAGATCTAAGTAAAAATAGTTACCGCTGATTGAGAATTGCTACAAAGTAGGTTCCTTCCTTCCTACCTACATATAAATACATATATGCACAAGCGACCCAATAGATAACATACCGTCTATCAGTCACCTTATCCGTATCCGCTATTGGCCAAAGGCCTCTCCAAGAGGGAATAATATCACAGTCACCAACTTGGACGGTGGGTTAGCAATCGTAATTGGTGTTATTAATTTATTTAGAAATGAAAAACATATACCTATACATTGTATGTTAACAATAGTATTCGCTTAGATATTGGTGATATCCCAATAATCTAAGAACAAAGTAACGACGGGTCTGTAAATGAGTAAACAACATCGACTTCAAAAATTTAAAGTTATTGAACTGGTGTTATCCTAGTTTCCCAGGATAGAGCTGCTGTCTATTCTCCTAGTGATCCCTCAACCGCTTTTTATGGCTACTGAGAGAAAGTACAGGGTAGTGGTTCATTTCATTCTAGTAGAACCTGTCGTCAATAAAAAACATCACCTTTGCTCATAAATTGAATAGCTAAGAGAAAACTGCTCATAAATTGCCTTGCGATAGCAGCAATTATTTATATCCATCAAATTACTGGCATTTACTATCCGTGTGCTGACGGAGTAAGAATACAATTCAACACCCCCTTTCTTACTCATGGGTGTCTTAAAAGAAGATTAAGGTTTATAATATGGTAACATATATGCAAGAGAAGGAAACCTCGAAATAAAACCTTATATCAACGTGTCTGACCAGCCTGGTATAATATGTAGGTCAATTTCCTCCTATTGTGGAAGAAACTCGAGCCCAGCAGTGAGACGTGTGAACTGTGATGATGATAATGAATCTACTGGCTAGTGCCAACTAAGGCATTCACGAAAGAAAACATATAAAATAACCCTGAAGTTTCTGAATAGCAATAACTAAGGCTTACCATAATAAATACTGTATTAAAAATTATCGTAGTCATAACTTTTAATTAAAAGTAAACACAAAAATGTCATGGCATTAATCAATGGTGTAAAATTAAAAATATTTAATACTGTTATTACTGTTGGCCTAGAGCTGACTTGAGACATCTATGTAGAATTTTTTAAAGTTTTATAACATAAATAGTTTAAATATTTGCGAAGAGATGGCGCAAAATTTTGAATCAAGGTCATCGTCTAGAGATGTCTAATGACATTATCATACACACATTTAGTACACACATATTGAAAATATATATTTATAGTAAAAACTTAGAATTAAAAATAAATTAATATTAGAAGCAGCATTAATTTAAATAAATATGAATATATCATAAATATTTATATTAGTTTATATGATATTTTACATTATTTTGTTTGAACATAACTTATTGCTATACTTTTATTTCTAACAATTTATTCGTGTACATAGCCAAAACATATATGTAAGTCAATAATGAGGCAATTTTAACCATGAATGTGTTAGCAACGGATTCCTAATATCTAATAATCTTTTTAATAAGTATCTAAAATATTGACAGAAGACACGTATCCACTGTGTTATAAGATCGCTTACTTTTGTCAGCAACAATGGTATATAATATTCTATTATTACTACTAAATTATTTAAACAAAATTGCCTGGTGTGCTTTGCTCAAAATAAACGTATACCATACCCTTCATTTTAATTTTGAGAGGTCACAGTTTTATTTTTATTTTTAGAGTCTACTGTATTGCTACACAATTCATGTGGTTGCTTGTCTAAACTGTAGTAAAAATATAATTCACCTCCACTAACCCAGAGGTGTAAATAATTAACACTACTTAGTTAACACTAACACGGAGGCGGGTAACTGGAAATAAAATCCTGTGTCTGCCATCTGGCCAGCTTGAAATAGTAATAGAGCGATGTGTTAATTTGTAATATAATAACAAATAGGAAAAGGGAGCATTTAGAATATGTGGGTAATTCTACACTTTTTAGCAAAAGGTCAGGGTAACATCAGGGCAGTAACATGCATCCATGTAATGGTCGAGCCTAACATATGATATATTGGTCGTAAAGCACACGCCATTGATTATACGTAGATGTTGGCAGGAAATGCGTAGTTAGATAGGTACTCACCAATATTTGAGACTGCCTGAACTGATAATGGTGCCGAAGTTTTTACACATGGGTTATTAAATTCTAGGTAATAAAACGGTTACAGCACATATAATAGCGGTTGAAAACTGACTCGGTTAAATTGCACTTAGAGTCCCATATGACAGTGCTATTAAGTTGAAGAGCTGGACGTGACAAATAACAGTAGAAATGTTTAATGGTAGCCTGTTTCTATGCTAGAATTAGTTCATTTCAGATTTATTTTTTATGAATGGAAATACCATAATCAGTAAAACACGTAAACATCTTGATTACTCCAGTAATATTTTAACTGTTGAATTGAAAGAACATATTATTATCATGCTTCTACATATTATTGTGGGGTGAATGGGTTGGGTGTGAATGGTATCTCTGCTTATTCAAGTGCCAATAAACTTGGTAAATCTCGGATGTAAAGTTTAAATTCTAAATTAATACCTAAATTTACAATAACACTAAATATAGTTTAGGTGATTAAGTCAATTTTCATTCTAATGTAGTTACATTACCAGTACCAGTCCTAGTTGGGAATGCGATTCTCGAAGTTGTCAATCACTATGTTTACCTAGGACAAGCAGTCCAGTTAAGTAGATCCAAATTCGAGAAAAAGGTCAGCCGACGAATCCAACTCGGCTGGGCAGCGTTCGGGAAACTTAATCGGGGATCTTCTCGTTCACTATTCCGCAGTGTCTGAAAACAAACGTTTATAACCAGTAGGTGTTACCAGCGATGACATACGGCACTGAAATGTGGTCTCTAAATGTCGGCCTCATAAAAAAGCTCAAAGTTGCTCAATGTTATGGAGAGGACTATGCTCGATATTTCTCTACGTGATAAAATCCGGAATACGGAAATCTGTAGAAGAACGGCTGTAACTGACATAGACCGCAGAATTGATTCCGCACGTTGATTTCAATGCGATGTGGCCTACTCATATCATTTGGTAATGGGTAGGCCACATCGCTCGTCGAACCGACAACCTTTGGGGAAGAAAGGTTCTCGAGTGGCGACCACGTATCGGAAAACGCAGCGTAGGACGACCCCCTACTAGGTGGACAGACGACATCTTAAAAGTCGCAGGGAATTGTGGGATGCAAGTGGCGCAGGAATTCCGAGTGGCATTCTCGTGGGGAGGCATATGTCTAGCAATGGACGTCTGCAGGCTAATGGATGGATGGAAATAATTTTGGTTTTTTATCTTAATTGCAATCGAATACAAAACTGATAATAAAAAAAATGAATCGATTCCTTCGCTGCGGTTATTATAAACATTAAGTTCCTACCAATAGAATATTTAATGTCTTGAAACGCTTATTTTCCAATATATACATAATAGATATATATAAAAATATTTTTATATTTAATAAAGATAAATGTACATTAACACTGAATAAATGTAATTTTTTGCTGGGACGTGTTTTCAACACGACCTTATATCCTTTTTCAACACTTTGCTACTTGCTTTTATATAAACAGATATCAAAATTACGCATCAGATTATATTGTACTAAATGTTAGACTATTCTAAAATTCTTTTAAAATTTACATACAGAGCAAATACGAATTTAATTTGCTATTTAATTACACGCTAGGTCACTCCAAACAACTCGAGTCAAAACGTTAAATGTGTACTGTATTATGTACTGCATACTAAGACGTAGTCACATCACTATTATTAAATAACACAAGCTCGCAAATACTTGTTGTGGAATGTATTATTTTTACGCTGCGTAAATTGAATGCAAAATGTGTGTATAAACTTTCCCAATGTTAATAAACACGTGAGAAAATGATAACATTCGGCGCGGGAAATAGTTCCTCTGCGTTAGAAGATCCAGGTGTGATATTGTGGACTTTGTTTTTGATCTTAGGTGACAGTTTTTTGTATTGTAAATTGATTACATTGTGATACCTATTTTGTAGGGGAAGTAAGAAGTATATGCGAAAGTATATGCAGTGATGGTTCCAATGCAACGGTGCAGCCTGGAGGCTCAAACCAAAGGCCTCGGATGGATATAGCATGCGTCTTGGATGTAACCCAAACAACAAACCTTGCTCATAGAAAGAGAGCTTTGGAGGAAGTCCGATTGGCATCAGAACTGGTCAATGCTAATTTACATCACATACATGTAAGTACTTACTTAAAATTATAGCGAAGTTCATTTTATGAAAAACAACTTGTGCTAAAATCACTCTTCTTAGAATTTTGAAACGCTTGTATTGTTATTTATTTCGCGACTTCTTAGTGATAAACTAAGCTGAGCACACCGATGTATATTTGACAAAATATATAACAAGTTAGAATATAAATAATCCAAACTAACATAAAATTTTCGTGGGCGTAGAAATGTTAGTTCAATGCCAAAAGTAATTTAAATTATAAATTACATTTTTAAACAACCTTGAATTATTCAATCAATCTTGAAATTTAGATTGCTTTCCAATTATGTTTACATTTATAGTATTTTTGATATAATGACAATTATAAAATAATATATTGCGACTGAACAATTAGCTATTATCAAATCATTAGTATAAGGTTATTTTAGACTAAATCGTCAATTAGTCCCAATCTTGAGATCCCGTTAATACTCTTGAGATTCCGCTAATACTTCTACTTGCAAGCACTAAAACAGAATGCTGTTTGTAAAACTTATTTGAAATCTACTAATGAATATAACATTTACTATCTAACCTAATAATCTATCAACATAATATTTTTTTTTTAATTTTTTTTTTTATTCATTTTTTTTATTCTTTTTTTAACCACCTTTTATTTGATTTTCTTTTGACTGTTATTATCCTTACTTAGGGCTGGTTAAATTACTGAACCATCTTAGAATCATTGCAAGTATATTTGATAAATAGACAAATTCCATAAAATTGGTAACATTGCTATTTATATGACAATCACTAACAGAACTGAATTTAAAAGACGGCAACAGCTCAATAATTTTTGTGAATAATTAATATTACCTTTTTAGCAATCTATAGGCTTGCATTAACTAGGATATTATAATAATTTCACTCAAATTGTGTAAAAAACAACAGTACACAGATATCTGAATAAGTCTTCAGGATGCATCCATCTTCTATTTTACTTGTGAATGTCATAAAAGGTGACTAAAAGATGTGGATAACATCTACGGAAGAGAAGAACTTAAAATAAAACTCAATACCAAAGCATCTGATTGGTGTGGTATTCATTTTAGCTCATATGTGTCCCACTGCTGGGCTCTAGCCTCCTCCGTAATAGAAGGCCTATTGACCTACTATACTATGCTGGTCAGACTGGTTGGTATATGGTTTTATTTCAAGTTTTCCTTTTCTTGCATAGACGTTACATGCATATTAGATCCCTTAATTGTTTTTTACAATATCCACAGGTAAGAAAGAGAGTGGTGAACTGTATTCATATTTAGTCATTCAATGAACGAATGAATTGTATTCTTATTTAGTCACCACATGGATAACGGTTTGGTATAGTAGGTCAATTTTCCTTCCATTGCAAAGGAGGATCTGGCCCGGCAATGGGATGTATAGGTACTGAGCTGTTGATGTGAAAAAAACAATTATCAAAGTTACTAGGCTATTGTTCCCATGTTATGATTCTTCAAACAAAGAAAATTATATTAATTAAAACTATATTCAGGACATCTGATCCGTGCTATGATCTTGTGCAGTTGTATCAGCCTTCTATTCTTAGTATTGTGTTTTATTTAGCATCTCAGCTCATGTATGCCCCACTGTTGGCCTTGGGCCTCTTCCCCGTTAGGAAGGTAATTGACCTACTACTCCATACTGGTCTGATGGCTTGGTATAGTGTTTTATTTCGAATTCTCCTTCTTTTACATAGATGTTTCATGCGTATTATGTGCCTCGGTAGTCTTTGACAACACCCATGTGTGAGATGGTGATTTATTACCGTATCACAAATTCATGTATGTTCCACTGTTGGCCCTGAGGCTCTTCCACAATAGTAGGGCAAATTTTCTTACTACATCATACTGGTAGAGGGTTTTATTTGTAGTTTTCCTTCTTTTGCATAGATGTTGTATGCATATTATATACCTTAGTCGTTATTTGCGACACCCATGGGCAAGATAGGGAGGGAGTCATGAATTATATTCTTACTCTGCCTCTCAAAGCCACATGTAGCATTAAGATTTAATCTTCAATTCAGGGTGTTATCATTAAAACAAAAAAAATACTATTAATAATAATAATAATTTGACATTGGGCAAAATCCAGATAGACATAGTGTAAATTAAAACAAAGAACCTTGGGTGCATGTAACAGATAATTCATACATTAGTAGTTTAATTAACAATTTTATTACACCACAAATGGACTGACACGTGAACTTAATTTACAATTCTTAGATAGTACGTGTACTTTAAGTTAAGAGTATTCTTTTATTTAAATGCATATTATCTTACTATTCTTATGTAATTCATATTAATTACATTGCTGCTATTAATTTTGTCCCTTTTTCTCTATTGTAAAACTTAAGAATCAAGAAATATTAGTATAGTATACAGCACCAACTACCTGAATAGACTTACATAAAAGAAATATTTAAACAAGTTTGTTAAGGTGAAATTAAATTAGTTTTTCTCTTATTATCGGATTTGATGTATTTATGATATAAATTTCAAGTTATTAGTGTATCAGTCCCTTAAGTTAAGTACAAAGTTCCATTGGATTCTGCACTTTTGTAGAGACAAAAGGGGGTTATTGAATTCATATTGAAATATTATTATATTTGGTAGATTGGTTTGCAATCGCAATCAATGTTATTAGTTTCCTCTGTCAAGCTTTTTTTCAACAGAAAAGTAAGGGGTTGGGGACTTGTATTCTTCATCCATTATTTCCAATATTATAAGTACAATTTGATATATTATCTTAGCTCATACACGTCTCACTACTGACCAAGACCTTCTCCACAATAGGAGGATAATTGACCAACAATACAATCTTGGCCAAATAAGTCTGTATAGAGTTTTATGTTTAGCTTGCCTTCTCTTGCATAGATATTATATCATATCTCTTAGTTGTCTTTTACAAGTCCCAACTGGTAAGTTAGAGATGGTAAAATGTATTCTTTCTCTGCCACCGCATAGATAGCTTACAATATTTAAACTATTTTTCTTTTCAGTTTGAAAAGTTAGACTTTGGAGAGACAAATGTATTGGATACATTCTACAATGCAGATGTTGCACTGGTTGACCTCAGTTTACAGTTGCAGCAAAGTTCTTTGCTTTACCATCTTGGAGTACGGGAGAGCTTCGATATGAAAGAGAATGTTTTGTTATACAATGATGTTGATGCTGACTCCACGCTAAGGTTAAAGGTAAGTCGTTTTATCCATCAGCCTGTCAGTACTGATTATCAGACATAGACCCTTTTCTAGGCAGATTAATGCCATTGCCATGCTTGGCAGGTAGGTTGGTATAACAATGGGTGTTAGAATTCTCCTCGGAAAATATTGCGGCCTCTTTAACTTGGTGATTCCTCAGCTGGATGTTATGACTCTCATGGGAAAGTAAGGATGACATTGTGTTCTTAACTCGTATTAGCCAATAACTGTAAAGCCCAAAATGGAGTAATGTGTTTGATCTGTATGTATTTATTTATGCCCGCTTGTAACTTTTGAACGGTTCAACCAATTTTGATAATAATTCGTTATTGGATTCGTCTTGATTGACAGTGTGGTTTGCGAGGGGGTGGTTTGTGCAGCAGCGTCATGATTTCTTTTGCAATAGTGTCTCCTTACGCGGTCGAAGATCGTGTCGATTCCCACGTTGGAAATAATAAAACTCAATCTACTTAAAAACGAATATCTAAAATAGATCTTGTGGACAGCATCATTCAGCTAAGTGGTATTACAATAAATCTTCCTATTGCTTGAGTGCACCTTAGCGGCTATTACTCTCAATTTGTCAAATTGTTCCGTTCGTGCGCCCAATCGTTCTTAGATGACAATTCAAATACCTTGTGATTCAATTACTAACAGACATTTTTATTATTAGACCGGCATACTATGTTGTATTGTGTTGAAATTTCTAACTCCAATGGATCACTATATTATAAAAAATATATGTATAATACGTCGTTACATTCATTTTACATTTCTTAAACTCTTTTTTTTATTACTACCTTTCTTTAAAAAAAATAATATGTCCGTTACATATGTTTTGTGTCTTTTAGGATTGTATTACCACTAAATATTTTTGTCAAATATATCTATTAACTTCATCATCTCAGCTTTTATACGTTCCTCTGTTGAGCTCGAGCCTGCTGTAAAATGGGATGGAAATTGAGCTACTAGATTACGCTGGGTAGAGGAGTTGGTATAGGGTTTTACTTTGATTTTTCTTGTTGTCTTTTATATCCCTCAGTCGTGTCTTACGATATCCACAGATTAGAAAGGGAGATAGGTAATCAATCGTATTGGTATTTCGTCACTGCACGCGAACATAGCATCTTCGGCTTCATTATCATTGAAATCTATACCAATAAATAAAATTAGAGTGTCTGTTTGTAATGTCAAAATAATAGGCTTTTTTCATGCTCACACGGTTATTTGCACGACACCTATGCCTAAAATAGCAATTAAAAAATTTTTGTCTGTCTGTTTGTTCCGGGTAATCTTTAAAACGGCTGGACCGATTTCAAAAATTCTTTCACCAATGGAAAGCTATAATATCAGGGCGTAAACTAGGCTATATTTTATCCCGGTATTCCCACGGGAACGGGAACTACGCGGGTAAAACGACTATAACCTATAACCGAAGCGAAGCGAGGGCGGGTTGCTAGTATATAATATAAATTTTCTTTGTGGTGATGGATGTCGACTAGGTGATTATAATATGAAAATGAAATCTATGTAAAAGAACGGGAACTCGAAATAGAACCCTATACCACATGTTTACCTATATACATGTTTGACCAGCGTGGTATAGCAAATATATTTCCCTCCCATTGTGGAGCAGGTTCGTGCGACGTATATGAGCTGAGATGATGATATAAAATTCGTTTAATTGATATCCAATAACAAACCCTTGTATTTGTACTACCGTTAATCAGTGGCGTAGCGTGTGTCACTGTCGCCCGGGGCGGAGTTATAATTTGCCGCCCTTTTGACATCGTAAAAATAATAATTGTTGGTATTGGTAAGAAAAAACGTAACGAAATGAAAGAATTGAGTGAAAAATATTTATTTCAAAACTATGTAAGTACATGTGTAAGTAACATGACTGTGTTAAAACTTTAATAATTTACACTATTTTATTTTTTATTTTTTTCCGGGTGGGTTGCGGTCGGCGCGCTCCTCGCACCACTCCGTCCGGGGCGTAAGCACGCACACCCGCAACCCACCCACGTGCACGTCGCCTTCGTTGTTGGGCCGACCACAATAATTTACACTATAAAATTAATGTTTAATAAAGTCTAAACAGTCTAAAACTCTACTTTTCGCGACTTACGCGCAGCGAAATCATTTATTCGGTCCTTGGACCCACCCTGTGTAACATCGGGTACGACTGGGCGTTGGAGGGGGAGCCTCCCGCCCGGGTTGGGCGTGATTTGGCGGGCTCGTCACAGCCCGCGGTGGGACGCTAGAGGAGGTGGCAAGCCTGGCGACTCTAGGCACCAAAGAGATCGTCAGGTGGATCGGGGCGTTGGGTTTGAGGATAGCCCTGGACAAGATGGAGGCCATCCTGTTCCAAAGGCCCCGCATGGGCCCTCCCATCGACGTCTCGATCACCGCCAATTCGGTTGATATCAGCATCCGGGCGCATATGAAGTATTTGGGCCTGGTGTTCGACGGGCATTGGTGGTTTCGAGAGCATTTCCGCAGGCTTGCTCTATGGCTCATCGGCGCGGCGTCCGCCCTATCGTGGCATATGCCGAACGTGGGCGGACCGAGCACTACGTGTCGACGGCTGTACGCGAGGGTCATCTGGTCGATGGCCCTGTATGGCGCGCCGGTGTGGGCGGGGTAGCTGATCGTCCGACTCAGGGCTCTACTGTAGCGACCACAAAGGGCCACCATGGCCCTTTGTGGTCGCTATACGTGGATACCGCACGGTGTCGACGGAGGCAGCGTGCCTGTTAGCCGGGACTCCCCCGTGGGATCTGGAGGCGGAAATGCTCGCCGGTTTGTATCGGCGAGTGTCGGGGGGTGCGAGTGGAGTGCGGTGTGATCTCTTTGAGGGAGCTCAGCGCCTGGCGCGTCGACACCCGCTGAGACGTCATTATCCGTTGGGCAGTCCGGTTGGAGAGGCCTCGGTTCGGTGTGTGGACCATGGAGGCCTTTCAGCCGGTGTTGATGCAGTGGTTAAAACGGCGGCACGGGGTGCTCTCCTTCCGACTGGTGCAGGTATTGACGGGGCAGGGATGCATCGAATACCGGAATACCTGTACACGGTCGTTAGGAGGGAGAGTACACCGTCCTGCCACCACTGCGATTGCGACGAGGACACGGCGCAGCATACGCTCGAGGTTTGTGAGTTTGTGTTCGGTGCTGGGTGAACTGAGACGCGGTCTCAGCCTTTGCGAGGCAGTAGTCTCGCGAAAGGGGGCGGCGGAGCGCGTGCGCGAGGAGCGTCTCCTCGACGACGCGAACCGCCGCCGGTGACTGGGGCGGCGTAGGCGCGACTACCTGCGCCTCATGTCGCCCCAGTCGAGGCCGCGAGTGACTGAACCGGAGATTTAGTCCGTCACGGTCATGGATTACGGGTGTGCGTGCTTATGCCCCTATGGCGCCCTGGACGGAGTGGTGCGAGGAGTGCGCCGACCGTAACTCACCCCCCCCGCCCCCTTAAATAAAAAAGTGTCCGCACATAATATTTTTCTTTCAATTTTGCCGCCCTTCTAATAGTGGCGCCCGGGGCGGTCCGCCCCTCCGCCCCGCCCCTTGCTACGCCACTGCCGTTAATCCTTATCGAATGACATTATTCTGTTTTACATGAAAATAGTTGAATAGCTGAAAAATTATAAATCACAAAATGAAATAAACTGCCTATTGAAAGTATAACTGTTTGTTAGGAGTGTCATTTTGGCACAAAACTATTAAAATATGTACCAAATAAACTATTCACTAGACAAGACAGCTACGACACATGCTGTCACAGTGCTTTGCTCGCTCGCTTGATATTGTAAACTCAATACTATTACGTTATTTTGGTGGCAAGTAAAAATAAATAATATAAATTTCCAACCACCTGATAATGTTGACATAGAGATGATAGACAATTTAATTAAAATATATTGCATTCCGTGTGCTGGCAGATTAGAATACAATTCACCACCCCCCTCTATTGTCCATGGCTATCGTAAAAGACGACCAAGGTATATATTATGCAGACAATAGCTCTACAAGAGAAGGAAATCTCGACCTAACACCATATGCCAACACGTTCGACCAGCGCGGTTTTGTGGATGAGGCCCATCCCAACTGTGGGAATTGTAAGTGCTGAGATGATGTTGTTGTATTAATTTTTTTAAACGGTTTTATTTAGCTTACTCCGTTTGTTTTTTCTTTTTTGGGTCAAATTTAGTAATGGAAATTTGGAAATTTCACCCTCTTCCTGACAACCGATGGATCTGAAATTTGGTATACGCCTTTGGTTTTGGTGACAATACAATTATGTATTCTAAAATTTATTGTAAATTCAAGATGGTCGCGGATAGCGGATAACCTATTTTTTTTTCAATCCCATCATTATGGGTATCAAATGAAAGGGTTTGACAAGTAGAATACAGTGCACTATACAAAATCTAAGATGGCCGGCACTACAAAATGGCTCATAACCTATTTGTTTTTCAATCCCATTAATATGGGTATTAAATGAAGCGGCTTAAGTAGAATACAGTACTCTATACAAAATCAATATAAAAACAAAAAACTTGAAACTTAATAAGGAAAAAAAAATAAACGGTTTTATTGTAAACAAACAGTAAAAATAAAATCGTGGGGCACGTCAAATATCTATAATGACTATAATCGTCGATGAAAATGTTCGTTTTGGAGTGATAATAATAATTTTTTAATTTTTTTATTCTTTTATTTTTTTTATAATTTTTCCTTTTTTTTTAGTTTCCATAACATGTTTAGTTTACATAGGTACACATCTCCACAATTAGGAAAAAGTCAAAGAAGTATATAGAAATAACTCGGCAATCCTAATGGTTTGGCTAATGTCTACAAACGTCCAACGTTAGACATGAACCTCCCCAAGTTGGGATAATACGGTAGTTTATCTGCTTAGAAAGCGGGTTGACGATTGCAATTGGTATTAAATTTTCCTAAGAAAATGCTACTGACCGTCTTCGTAGTGACCTTTTCTCTGGTTTTTACAGTGGATACACAATACAGTTCTTTTCTTGTAATGATATCATTTGAGATTTTTGGCGGGTGTGCGAAAGCGTCTTGTGGCAGTCTTGTATTCTATTGCATATGTTATTGTTTTATTGTGCATGTTAAATAATTTGATGACATTTTATACATATAATGTGATGCGAAGGAATTGCTGGGGTATATTGAATATTATATAAAAGTGCTTTACTAATTTCTCGATTGCCATCCAAATACCCAGAAGATACCATCAACAATGTGACCATAGCACTGTTGAAGGCGACGATTTTACTAACTGATGCAATAACTATAAAGAAAGTAAAGATGTGAAGATACCGAAAATTTTTGAAGAAAATTGTAACTCGACACTGTCAACAATAGTTTGTATTTGTAGCTGATTGCCAATACAAAAAGAAAGGAGATATTATTTGAATAACCTGTTAGAATACATAAGGATACGGAAGGATTGTTGACAGATTGTATTCTCACTCCATTCTCATGGAAACACACTATGTAGTTAAACTTTCCTTACTAATATTTTAAATGCGAAAGTAAGTTTGTTTGTTACGCTTTCACGCTTAACCACCGACCCGATTTTAAAAATTCTTTCACTAAGAGTGGTAGGACCACACTGTCGATAGTTATCTGTCTACAGCCGCGGGCCGGTCCGCGTCCGGGGTAGTACCACACTTTCGCAGAAAATCGACGTCTGAGTAGTGGCAATTTGTTACTGCGCTTCGTTCGGTGAGCGAGAGAGCCGGAAGCCCAACTTTCTGAGGGTGTTTGCGTGTGGAGGGTTTTAGGTGGTGCCCTTGGTATCACCGAGCCTCAATGCACACATTCACACTCCCTTCACTTTTTTCGCGGTAGGCAGCGGCCTTGCAAAGGTCCATGAGCGGTAGCAACACTTATCATCAGGTGTACTGTTTGCTCGTTTGCCACCATTTGCAATAAAAGAAAAAAAAACCAATGGAAAGCTATAATATCAAGGAGTAACATAGGCTATATTTTATCCCAGTATTCCCACGGGAACAGGAGTTCCTGTAGTGCGTAGTTACGCGGGTAAGGCGATTAAAATCGAAGCGAAGTGAGGGCCGGTTGCTAGTAATATATAAATAGCTAAATGATTCGCTGAACTGAAAAATTTAAAGTATCGGCATTCAATATAATCAATGTTTAAATGCCATTTTAGTTCGTTAAATCATCAATGCGAATAAATTGTTATTGCTGTGTGTAGGTATATACAAATAATATGCAGCTGTATATCATTATTTCAACTGATATACGTCCCACTGTTGGGCTTGGGCCTCCTCCACAATAGGAGGGAGATTGTCTTTATTATATCATGCTGGTCAGACAGGTTGATATAGGGTTCTGTTTCGAGTTTTCTTTCTCTTGCATAGATGTTATATACGCATTGTATCCCTTAGTCGTCTTTTAAATCCATGGGAGGGTGAATAGGGAGTGGGGAATTGTATTCTTATTCCGTCACCACACGGAAACAGCTGTATATAATAAGGAGATTTATAATGTATGAAGACAGGCCGGAAATAGGTAGGCGAAGGAACCTCGCGAGGTCTTAGCAGATAGACTGCAATTTATATCTTGCATAACCCTACTCACCCGGCGGAGGGGTACTCATAAAAGGTTAACTCACTTTAAAGAACGCGAGATGTTGGCGAATAAAATTCAATTATATCAACCCATATGTATATTAGTTAGTTTCGTAAGCAGGGCGATTTTCTTGCAGTTTTGCGTCTAAAAGGAGGGTGAATATACGCTGAATAGAAGAATTATTTCAACTAGCGCGTCATATTATAATTAAAATTATCTTACCAGTCTACAAGAGTAGTTACATAGAATATATTGACAATGAGTTAGACCTTGAAACGATGTTAGCTCTAGGACTACTATAAACCCGCGAGGATTAAAAGTTAGCTAATCGTTTACATGGATTTACTATTTAAATACTCGTATCTACATACTTTGTGGATAAATCTCTTAAATATTTTAAAGTGAATATTTAAGTGATGATATTACCAATTTACCTTTTAAGGTCGTAAATTGTATACTGATTTTGATTAGTCACATTAAATGTAGGGAGAGAATACGATTTATTTTGGCGATGTGATGGTAATCCATAACTGTAACCGTTACAATCGGGTATCCGAAATGAAAATATATCCGTAACTGTAACCGGATTTCATATAAAAGTTTCGAATAATTTGAAATAGGATCAATACTTATATGAGACACTTTACGACAGGTTTTGTTTAACCAGCCGCACTGATAACTTAAACTTACCTCTCCGGAGAGGAAGGAGAAAGATACAATAACCACCATCTCGAGGAAAATCCTTTTAATCACAATTTGTTAAAAATCCTATATCCGAAATAATTTAATATCCGTACCCGATATCGGTATAATGTTATTCTAATGTCCGTGTCGAGATCCAAAACATCCATAGTCAATTTTCTTTTCGTTTATATTTCCATAAGCTAAAAACATACCTTGTATAATGGCTATATTTATCAGAACGAAAGCGTATTTATGTAAATTGATAACTAATGGATTTATTGATTTATTTATTCAAAAAGAACCAACAGCTTACATATAATACTTAACAACAAAATAATAACAGATACCCAATTATAGGTTCTTACAAATAAATATCTTATTACATTAAGAAATTAATCGGTCGACAGTGAGGAGAAACCACTCGCATACTTAACCGCAAAGATTGAAAGAAATGATAAAGAAGAATACTTATTCTAAAGAATTCTACCACTGCTACCCTCATAAATAGAGAAATGCTCACTTAGTGTAAATTTTTCATAATATACTTAATATCAATATATCATCATTTCAGCCCATATACGTCCCACTGTTGGGCTCGGACCTCCTCCATGACGGAAGGGTAATTGACCTACTATACCACGCTGGTCAGACGTGTTGGTATAGGGTTTTATTTCGAGTTTGCCTTCTCTCGCATAGATGTTATATGCGTTTTATCTCCCTTAGTCGTCTCGTACGATCACCCACGGGTAAGATAGGGGGTGGTGAATTGTATTCTTACTCCGTCACCACACGGAATATCAATATATACTGGTTAATAATACAATGTGTTATCGCGCCTTACTTTATTGTGCGATCGACTGAAGGATCACCTAGAGAATGATCAGCAATACTTAGGAAATTTATATTATCAATTACGATTGCTAACTCCCATGCTAAGTATGATCATTATGGTATTATAACCTATTGATGAAACCGTTGTCCATAGTGGGCATTGATTAGTGAATAAATGAATGAATAGACTAGTACATATTGACGCCTTTATGCAAATTTTGTGAAGACCCATTTTAAACCGTGTAGTGTTTACGTTTTACCCTTCGTTCAAAAGACAATAATTATTTATTGCTGCATCGCTAACATGTTTCTTTATGTAGGTATAGAATGCGACCGAGTGTTAATTACTTTACTCGGTTTAATCGATATAATCTACTATCGTTACCTTAATAGGACATGGTTCCATAATCACCAAGTTTAGTAGGTGAATTGATAACTGCAATTGGGTTTATCATTATTAGGAAACATGTATAGCCCTATCCATTCTCCTATTGTCACTTAAAATTAGGCCTAATCGCTCACGCTATGTTTTAGAATTTTATTTACTATTAGTATATCATATGATTATCAGACAGATTATAAGTTCTTGTTTCGAGTTTGCCTTTTTATTTGCGGTTGTCGTTATCATCATTCTGGTGTTATCCGAATTTCTTGCGGTCGACGTAACGTTTTGTATTCTAACGTGCATGTTGCGTAAGCTTTGGCACTAGTTTTATGACCGGCCGCCTGCCAGACGTCAACCTTCCAGACGGCATCAGAACTACTTGGTTCAAGGAGGCAATTCTCATTCATAGAAGTGAATGACGAAAACGACAAAAAGATAATTTGAACTTTTTACAATAATTAATAAAAATATACAGAAGCCAATATTCGGTTTCTTCCAGATAATTTCTAATTAAAGATATGATTAGTATTCAGTATACCTACTCATTATAAATTAAAACTCTATATACAACTTTAAAAAGGACAAAATACGGCGGTTTTCGAGTTAACAGACCTGCGAAGACGAATTAATATTACTCAAAATTAGTTGATAGAAATACGAGTCCAGACCGATAATTCTAATTAGAGAGGCATTTAATTAAATTCACAACGTAAACGAGAATTAGGCTTATTTGTACATTTTGATTTACGATCGAGAGAAGTTTCAATGCGATTTTTTTGCGATTTTGTGAATAGATCATGAGAATATTATATGAGTAAGAATTGCTCCGCAGGTCGTTCAAGAACCCTTAGTCGTCTTTTACAACACTCGCAAGTAATGTAAGGTTTGGTAGTTTCCTAACCACAGCCTTCTTTTCATCATCATCATCAATTCAGCTTATATTCCATAGGGCTCAAGCCTCATCCATAATAGGAGGTAAATTGACCTACCTACCACGCTAGTCAGATGTGTTGGTATAGGGTTTTATTTCGAGTTTTCCTTCTCTTGATAGATTATATGCATATTTAATCCCTTAGTAGTCTTTTACGATACCCACGGGCAAGAGAAGGGGTGATAAATTGTATTCTTACTCCGTCACTACACGGAAAATTTGCACGGAAAGTATCGTTCGACATTCGGAACAAAATTTAATGACGCATTGTATTTTTATTGCGTGACCACAAGGATAGGATACTAAATGTGTATTATGGTACAATTAATTGCGTATTTGTCTTATTAATTAAAAGTATTCTCGTCTTTGCTTGGTGTTTCATTCATTAAACGTAATGAGTCACGAACATTTGCTTGATACAAATTACTCATACATCTCAATGAATTTTATTGAAGTTATACTTCTTTAGGCGCGTTATGAAAAAATGATGAGAGTGAAATTTTAATTATGTGACACAAAATTAACAGTATGAAGTTGTCTGCTTAACCGCTCATTAAGTCTCGAAAAAAAAGCTACCAACAAAATAGAAATTGAACCTCGATATTAGTCGCGCATGTTGGTACGCTCGTCACCGCTGATCACTGTCTTTTTTTCTTTTTCTTTTTCTTTATTTTGCTTTTATTTTCTTTTCTTTACTTTTCTTATTTTTTTTTTTTATTTTTTTTTTATTTTTTTTTTCTTTTTTTTATTTTTTTTTCTTTTTTTATTTTTTTTTATTTTTTTTATTTTTTTTGAAGTTATACTTCTTTAGGCGCGTTATGAAAAAATGATGAGAGTGAAATTTTAATTATGTGACACAAAATTAACAGTATGAAGTTGTCTGCTTAACCGCTCATTAAAGTCTCGAAAAAAAAGCTACCAACAAAATAGAAATTGAACCTCGATATTAGTCGCGCATGTTGGTACGCTCGTCACCGCTGATCACTGTTTTTTTTTCTTTTTCTTTTTCTTTATTTTGCTTTTATTTTTTTTTCTTTATTTTTCTTATTTTTATTTTTTATTTTTTTTTATTTTTTTTTTCTTTTTTTTATTTTTTTTTCTTTTTTTTATTTTTTTTGAAGTTATACTTCTTTAGGCGCGTTATGAAAAAATGATGAGAGTGAAATTTTAATTATGTGACACAAAATTAACAGTATGAAGTTGTCTGCTTAACCGCTCATTAAGTCTCGAAAAAAAAGCTACCAACAAAATAGAAATTGAACCTCGATATTAGTCGCGCATGTTGGTACGCTCGTCACCTCTGATCAGTTTTTTTTTTTCTTTTTCTTTTTCTTTATTTTTTTTTTTTTTTTCTTTATTTTTCTTTTTTTTTTTTTTTTTTTTCTTTTTTTTTTTTTTATTTATTTTTTTTATTTAGATTATTCTCTAAATTTGGTTTTTAATAATTATATATATATATATATTTTAATGATGCCAAAGAAGTATAACTTCTCACGCGCGTACATAAGTACACGCACCCATTTTTTTATTTTATATTGGACCCTGCGTATTTACAGGCTGTAAATATTATATTGTAAATAGTTATTTCGTGTGGTTTCAGTCAAACTTACGAGTCAAACAAACAGTCAAACAACCAACCTTACAAGTAAAGTTATTGCTTACAAATTGTTTATGTGATCAATAATTGTATTCTTAAAGAGCGTTGCCTCGGGTAGGTGTCGATTCGTAAATCTCCTGCACCCGCCGCACGGCTCCGTCCGGGATGACAGAGAGGCGGCGCGCGGCCCCGTAACCCACCCATATAGCACGTCGCCTTCGTCGTTGGACCAACCACCGGTGCAGAATTCCTTGACTTCAGAGGTCGGCCCGACGGAATGCCACGAGGGAGTGCCACGAGCCCTCTCCCATCGACGTCCCTCTGGGACGTCGATCGCCGTCGCGAGACTAACCTCCGCGGGTGCCGGACTAAATCGCTGGTCCAGTCACTCGCTCGTAAATCTTAGTTAAAAATTCACTCATCATGTTTTCTTTTTCTTACACATGTGCTAGCCCTTCAGACGTTGGTTAGGTAGGCTGGTAAGTTAGTTAGGTATCTCCTTTTTCTGGCGCATAGGCTAGTTCTGTCCTTATTTATAGTGCTATTAAATAGCTAGTAATCAACATTGACTTCGGAATTTTCTTGCCGTGCAGTGACGCTATCTGACAGCGTCACTGCAAGGCAAGAAAATTGAAGTATATCCCACCATCGTCTTTTAGTTACACATGAAAAAGAAAGCTATGGTTTTACCTAGTCCATTACCACACTGAGATATTTTTATAATATGTGGGTCTTAGAATAATAACGTATAGAAGGATAGTGTCAATACTTCGAAGGTTCGAAACTTGAATCTAAAAATACCAATGGCGCGCAGATGATTACACACGTACGCACGCACACCACTATACAAATTATGAAATCAAATTTTGTTTTTATTAACATAAATCGTCGAAATACTTTTAAAAGTAACGTTAAAAACCTTTTTAAGATTTACAAATGTGTTATGACACCATTTGAATGCACAAACCGTCATAATTACCTATTTATTTTTTAAGAGTTGCGTACGTATGTGCAGTACAATGACTTGTACATTACGGAACGGTTCCGGCGTAAGCTCCATTAGGCTCCAATTGAAATGCTTCACTTTTTGTGCGCGAACTTACCTTCTATATGTTATTATTCTAAGATGTGGGTATTTCATATACTTAAAATGTTTTTACAAATGGGACTAGTAGTTCTTTCTTTATATACTATATTTTGCCTACAATCCGCCTATACAGTTTGACGTAATGGAATGGCAGTGCACAAATCCATAACCCATTAGCTTTCTCCGTCAATTAAATGACCCAGAAACCAATTCCTTGACTTGATTAGCTAACTAATAATTTCTAAGATTATTTTATTTTAACGAAGAAATTCTGTGGCCTTGTAATAGTAATTATTAACCTGGTTATCCCGTAGTTATCGCTGCCAAATTTCCTGTTTGTGTCATACAAGTTGACTGAAGCGGGAACTTGCGTTACGACTAACCCAGCGGCGACAAAATTCAAGGGCGAGGACGCTGCAGATCCTAAACAACACCTGACCTTGAGATTGAAAAATATTCTGCAAGATGTCGAGGTACAGACTAAGTGAGTAACATTTTACCAAATTTTTATTGCTTTTAATTGTAAGTAAGGGAATGTGGATAGTGTGGGTGCATTCGTACGTGGTACGTAGTCGTAACCTATTTATGGGTCGTCAAAAATACCACGCTTGGTCAAAGTTGGGTGATGTCCTTACAATATAAGTAGATGTAGGTCACCGAAGGATGGAAGGGGGTTAAACGATTGTAAAAAATGGGTTGCGTAGTTTGCATGTATTTCTTAAGCGACTATATCATTTAGTAAACGATTGTAGATAATTAGCTGTTACTCATAGATGTCGGCCATGCTTGGGGTATACAGCGAACACCTACTATTTTAATAATTAACTCCGTCACTAACAAGTTTGCATATCTCATAAAAAAAATTACATCGCCCAATTGTTCAAGGAGTGGTATCATTGGGGGGTGGGTTGCGATCGGCGCACTCTTCGCACCACTCCGTCCGGGGCGACAGAGGCGTAAGCACGCACACCCGCAACCCACCCACGATGCACGTCGCCTTCGTCGTTGGGCCGACCACCGGAGCAGGGTTACTTGTCATCAGTGGTCGGCCCGACGGAATACCCCCTATTTGGGGTACCCTCCCATCGGGGAGGACGTCGGTCTTTCCTCACGCGGTCGGCCTCTCGGCGGGTGACGGACTAATTCCCCGGTCACGTCACCCGCGGCCTCGGCTAGGGCGGCATGAGGCGCAAGTACTCGCGCCTACGCCGCCCCAGTCGCCGGCGGCGGCTCGCCTCATCGAGGCTGCGCTCCTCGCGCAGGCGATCCGCCGCCTCCTTCTGCGAGACCACTGCCTCGCAGAAGGCTGCGACCGCGTCCCAGTTCCTGGAGCTGACGACCATGGCCCTGGCGATAGTCGGCAGCGTCAGGTCGCCACCGATGATTGCGACGAGTTCATAAATTTATGCAATGTAGGTAGTTGTAACAGTGTTTTATCACGACCAAATTCTAAATTGGCTAAAGCTTTATATAAATGGGTAATGTATTGTTTAAACGTTAGAGCGGATGAGGGTAGTTCTTAAAAATATTATAATTTTAAGTGTATTATTGTATGTAAACTTACAGGGACGACATGGTCGCTTCCTTTTGTGTACCAAGTACTTAAATAAACATTAACAAAAACTCCGTTACTACATTTACATAAAAACATTTAGAATAAGCATTGATAATGATCCCAGTGGAATTAGTGGCATAAGCGTTTAACTACCATTTGTGACGTTTCAAGTTTAAATACAGACTGAAAGAAATGATCATCATCACAACTCACATAGGTCCCACTGCAGAGCTTGAGCCTCCTCCACAATGAGAAGGACATTGACCTACTATACCACGCTGGTCCGACGTTATGGTATAGCGTTTTATTTCGAGTTTGCCTTCTCTTGAAGAAAGTTATGAGAAATGTAATTGGATCTCGGAGGAAATCTCAGTAATCTCATGGCAGCTCACTATTCTTATGTAAGATTAAAAAAAAAAAAAGAAAGGTTATATGGTGAATATTGAGATGATACAAATTATACCCCACATTTAAAACTTTCTGCTGTGGATCGCATAAAAAGTGAACACTTGAACATCGCCACAACGCCATCCGTGCAGTTACGAAATATAATACTAGCATAAACGTTAAAACTCAATAATGTATTTTGTATTCTAGAGCGCATCTACAAGAGAAGTTCCTATCGGATCTTCGTAAGGCACGTGAAATATACAGCGGTCAAGAACTGGCTGGTGTTTTACATGCAATGCGAAGAAGACTCGACGATCCCGCCGTACTATCAGGCGATACAATCTTGAGCATGCTTATATCGTTCCGCGAGATTCAGGACTACGATGCAATTGTACAAATGGTTGATGATCTGAAGACTATTATGAACAGAAAGAATTATATGAACATGCCTATTATTAGATTCATGTACGCATTCGCTATGAATAGGTGAGTTATTGTCCTTTTAATACCAGTGCAATTATTTCTTCCTGTTCTAGCACGGCTACTGTAGGATATTGGTAAAACCTTGAATTAAAATTGAGGTAAAATACTCCCATTTTACCTAGGTTTAAATTATTTATTTTGGATTAGATTTTCCTGTGTTTTTTATTCTATATACCGTAGGCAACGCAATTTATGTGGTAACTACTACTCATGGAGCTTTGAAATACCATGAGCACGATGCTTTTTTTTTGGGTGGTCTGCGGTCGGCGCGCTCCTCGCACCACTCCGTCCGGGGCGACAGAGGGGCATAAGCACGCAACACCCGCAACCCACCCGAACACCACGTCGCCTTCGTCGTTGGGTCGACCACCGGAGCAGGGTTACTTGTCATCAGTGGTCGGCCCGACGGAATACCCCCTACTTGGGGTACCCTCCCATCAACCGACGTTCCCCCCCCCCTCGGGGAGGACGTCGGTCTTTCCTCACGCGGTCGGCCTCTCGGCGGGTGACGGATTAATCCCTGGTCACGTCACCCGACAGGTCGATGCTTATAGTAAAGATTTGGAACTCCAACGTTCTCGCTCACCCATCAAAGTACAGTAGCAAATCATCGGTTTTTTGCGAGGTTATGCTACTGTCCTGGATGAGTTGACTATTTATAGCTGCAGACACACGTGTGAATGTGGTATATTAGGCCAGTTCATCTCTTTCTAACAGCGAGATCTTTCAAGGTTTATAATGAATACTGTATTGTCTCTAGATTATTTTCACTTTAGAATACGAATTGACTCCAATCATTCAGCTTCAGTTTACTGAATTAGAATTATATTTTCGTCTTTATATTTATCATCATACAGCTCATATCCGTCCCACTGTTGGGATCTAATCTTCTTCACAATGGAAGGTCAATTGACTATATTATTATCACAATGGTCACGCAGAAGGCTAGCCCCAACCCTTTACAATATCACAGATAATATAGCCGTTTCATTTTTTTTAGATAAAAACGTCTTTGTATTAGAAACTGTGTTTTATGACTTAAAAAAAGTTATAATTCATTGCACAATTGTCACGTTTTTTTAAGTTGCGTCTTTGCTCGTAAGATCTCACCTTGCCATTTCGTGCCTTTTTTATACGTCTGTACTTTTAAATTATGCTACAAAAAATGTTCAGTCACGCAGAAAACACAAATATAAATTATAAACAAAAAAATGTTTATTCAAAACTATCGATATTTATGATAAAAGAAGTTACTGTGAGGTGTTTATTATAATATCTACACCTATACCAAATTAATTCCAAAAATTGCTTTGAAGTTATAGCATAGATTAATAAACAAATCGTTTCGTGTAGGAAATAGAACAAAGTACAAATATTATAGAATATTCTGAACTAATTTCTTACTTCTTAGTAAGGGTGGTGGTTATATTGTGTATATGAATTATTTACGTGCTCATTGTGGTTTACGAATATAAGGTGGCACCGTCTCCTTAATTTCTTATGGGAGCCGCAAAAATCGGGCGATTACTAGGAAGTGGGTAGTAGCACTTTTAGGAAATATATATCAATAGCTGCCATTGCCAATCAAATCTAGTAACTATTGAAAGTTTCACACTTTGGGGTACTTTTAATAGTGGGTGTCGATATGAGATTGAAGGAAGGAGATGTGTTACCAAGCATCTCTCTTTTTTGTCATATCCATTCTAAGGTTGCCTGGAAGATATCACTTATAGCAATAAGGCCGCCTTTTGTACATTCTGGGTTATATTTAAGTTTTTTTTTTTGTAATTGATGTACAAATAAAGAACTATCCATCTATATCTATGTGTTCGTGTGGTGAAGGATTAGAATACAATGTGGCACTATTTATTGCTTTTGAAAACTCAATATAAAGTTTCATACCTATTGTTTAGCCAACGTGAGTTTCCTTATTTTGGAAGTAGAAAGAAAGCAAAGAAACCTAAAGAAACACTTTCGTTTAACAAAATTTAATTTTGCCGTAAAATGCTGTTTGTCTACGATACCCGCATAATTTAGTGATAATGTATCCTTATTTCGTCATGAACAATGACTTATATTACTGTATAACGTATTTCTTTCAGACGGAACAAAGAAGGTGACAGGGAAAATGCATTAAAAGTCTGCGTAAAAGCATTGGATAAGAAAGAAAATAGGTTTCCTGATATGTTATGTCTCTGCGGTCGTATATATAAGGATAAATTTGTTGAATCTCAACACTCGGATAAAGAAAGCTTGAATAATGCGATACATTGGTAAGAAATTACATTTCAACTATACAAATACATATGTACTATATGTATTTTTTTTATTGTGTTGAGTATCATGGTTTCAAATTTTAAATAGGGACACTTCAGTTCTTTTTACGTTGCAGAAATGTTTAATCTAAGTCTGCCTGTAATTTGTGTCCGAAAATTGTATGTTTGTTAAAACCTTGTTATACGAATATTTATTTCCTAGTATTGGTATTATCATCTTAGCAATAAAATATACCTACTTATACCGCTGATGGATTGATTTTAATGTACCTTTCAGAAATCTTCAGATTAGCCTAGAGAGTAATCCTGAGAAATATGATAGTGATAGGATCAATAGGAGTTTTATTTTGTAAATAAAACTACTTTTACGGATTATATCGCGTTTGTATTTGATTTATGATTGCCCGACGTTTCGAACACTTTGCAGCATTCATGGTCACGGGCGGACTAAGGTGTCTCACGTCCAACAAGTAATCGTTATTACAGACATTTACAATTATCTACCCGATACAGAAAATAGTTATAAACTTATTAAATTGTTACCCACATTTTAGTACAAATTTATTGCCAGTGTAAGAAGAAAATGAATCTATATGAAAAATTATATTGTTTATGGTTAGTAATTATTAATTATTAAATTTGTAGCAATTATTATTACAATTTGTTGATTTAAAACTAACAAAACAAATATACTACCACCGGATCGGAACGCGGCCACACTGAGAAAGATCCGGCAAGAAAACTCAGGGGACATGATGCTAAATTAATATTGATTTTTAATTTTAGATGCGGCTTATTTGAGTTTTATTTTACTTTTGAATTTATATTTCTTTTGACGCGTTAGGAAAAATGATGAGGTAAATCTTTACAATGTGCGCGCACACCGTCTTGAAAAATTGACACCCTGAAGTTAGCTAGTTAACGTTTTTTACCATGGACGCGCACACTGTCGCAAATGTCAACTAGATAATGCGTTATAATAATTCATTGTATTAATTTTCACACATTAAATGTATTAATTTTCACACATTCAATGTATTAATTTTTTCTATTATTAGTGTCGTTTTTATACAAACGTAGGATAACGCGAAGGTTAAAATTTTAGAAAACATTTTATCTTCTTACGACAAAAAAGTACACACGCACTTGTCTTAGCGGCTGACTTTGTCGCCATATATGTAACGGATACATATTTCATATAGCTTAATAGCTATAATTTAAGATCTTATTAAAAATTAGCAACCTGCCCTCGCTTCGCTTCCTGTGGTCTTTCCTGCGAAATTACCGTTCCCGTGGGAATACCGGGATAAAATATAAATATAGCCTAGGTTACTCCCTGATATTATAGCTTTCCATTGGTGAAAGAAATTTTGAAATCGGTTCAGCCGTTTTGAAGATTACCCGGAACAAACGGACAGATAGCCAAAAAAAATATGAAATGTATTTTAGGCATATGTATAGTGCAAATAACCATGTGAGCATGAAAAAAGCCTATTATTTTGACATTACAAACAGACACTCCAATTTCATTTAATGGTATAGATTATATGATATATCGAACTTAAGACATTGCATCGGAGGTCATTACTTAAGCAATTACGCCATCTATATAAACTCTAGATTTGCGATTAACTGTCAAAGATGTGTAACAGTCTTGCGGTTTCTATTGTTTGCCTTTACGTGGGTATTTACTCGTTCAATTGACGTATTTATTACGTTAAACAGAGTTAAGTGGGATACTATGATGGTTAGTTAATATGTTTTTGCTTTACCTTCCTTGTGGTGACGGAGTAAGAATGCAAATCACCACTTCTTATCTTGCTCGTTGATGTCGTAACAGACGCAGGCAGACAGAAGGGATATAATCCTTATCCTTACTGATACATATTACAAACGTGAAAGTTTGTGAATATGTGAAGATGTTTGTTGCTCTGCCACGCAAAAACTACTGAATAGATTTTGATGAAACTTCGCAATAATATAGCTTACATATCAGTATAACACATAAGCTATAATTTATCCTGATATTCCCACGGGAAGAGGAACTGCGGGTGAAACCGCAGGCGCTGCTGGTACGCATATAACATCTATGCAAGAAAAAGAGAACTCGAAATAACACCCTATACCAACCTGTCCGACCAACGTTGTATATTAGGGTAATTTTCGCTCTTATTGCCTAGATAGTAGTGAAATTTAATAGTGATCATCTGGGAGGGAAATTGATCTACTATACCATTCTGGTCATGAGGGAAAATGACCTACTATTCCATGCTGTTCACGTGTTGGAATAGGGTTTTATATCGAGTTTTACCCTTTCTTCCATATATGTTAAATGAATATTATATACTTTAGACGTTTTTTACGACACTCACTGTTTAAATAAGTAGAGGTGATTTTTTTTTTATTCCGTCACCACACGGATAATATTTACAACTAGCAACCCGCCCTCTCTTCGCTTTCTGTCGCCTTATCCCCGTAGTTCCCGTTCCCATGGGAATATCGGGATAAAATATAGCCTAGTTTACTCCCTGATAATATAGATTTTCATTGGTGAAAGAATTTTTGAATTCGGTCTCGCCGTTTTGAAGATTACCCGAAACAAACAGACAGACAGACAAAAAAAATATAAAATATAGTATAGTGTATATGTATAGTGCAAATAACCGTGTGAGCATGGAAAAAGTCTATTATTTTGACATTACAAACAGACACTCCAATTTTATTTATTGGTATAGACTGCCAGATTCCCGCGGTTTCATGTACTTAGTTCCTGTTTCTATGGGAATCCCAGGATACAATATAGCGTAAGTTATTTCCTTAAGTAGTAGCAAAATATCAATATCGGTCCAGCCAGCATTTCATTTATTTGTATAGATTTCATTATATTTTCAGGTATAGACAAGGTTTTGAAGTACAGCCAAATGAATACGCTGGTATTAATTTGGCGACCCTTTTAGTGATAGCTGGTAATGATTTTAAGAACTCGCAAGAATTGCAACATATTGGTATGTATATACATGATAATCTATATGGTATATAATAGGGATATTAATTATTATAACCGTACCCGAAACTATCGGATATCTGAAATGAAAATGTATCCGAAACTATAACCGAAATAAATATAAATTCTAAAATAATTTCAATTAGGGTCAGTAATGTATCTCAAACAGACGTATGAGACACTCTACCACAGGTTTTCTATCAACCAGCCGAACTGAAATCGCTCCAAAGAAAAATAATACTATAATCACCTCAATTACTATTGCTTTTTTACAATTCCCTAAAAATGCAAAATTTGTAGCCGACGATAATCGGGGCTAATTTCATTTGATAAACGTAACTGATGGGACATAATTTTGATATCCGTATCCGCATCCAGATCCAAAACTTTATATCCATAACACATTTCCTTTTCTCTCTCTTTGCGGAGGAGACTTGAGCCCATTAGTAAGATGCATATGAGCTGTGACGAATGATGAGTGAATGAAAATGTTATTTTAATATAAAAAAATCAAATTGTTCATTCGAATACGACGGTTGTCAAATTTATTTTCACAGCAGCCAGAATGTCGTTCAGGGATTTTTTTTTATTAATTCAATACCAAATTTTCAACAGGACAAATATAATAAAAAGCAATCAATAAATTGTCTTAATTAGTAATGAGTCTTGTAATCCATTCGTAATTTCTTCATAGAAAATATTATACATGTGATTTATAGTGTCAATTTAATAACCACAGCATGTTAATAGCTTCATATATTTCATTTAATTACTGGCTTACCGCCAGATCGTCTAGTTGGATATTTAAAGATTCTTTGGTACTGAAGGAACATTCATGTTACTTTTGACGTCATCACTATGAGTCGTATACGGGTTGACTAACCTCGAGTTGCTTTCGATTTCTATAGAAATAAAATAAAAAATGTTATAATAATTATTATTTTTTATCCAAAGAATCCTTTACATCCTTATTCCTTAGGTCGATACCCTAGTGTAAACCACTCTTATCGAATAGATTCTGCTTTTCGATTTCCTTTCTGTCTATCTATAGCTGGTATACCTCAAATTGCGTATCTCTGCGCTTGTCCCATCACCATTGCAATCGTATTGTTCAATTTCCCCACATTGCTTAAGTTACATTTTAATATATTGTATTTAACGTGATTATCGTAACAATAGATAAACAGATAACAGTATTGTAAAAGAAAGTTTCTAAATAAAACTATCAACCTGTCTACACGCACAGATGGTGTAGTGGTTAAGACAAAGATCTATCGTGCTAGTGTCGTAGGTTCAAATCCCACGCAGAACAACACTTTATGCGATCCATAAATTGTTGTCGGGATGCAGTTTGTGGCCGTTATTATAAGTTTGTAAACTCCCCCAATACAAGGATTATTTCTTTAGTGCAGGATGTTATCTTAAAAAAAAGATTTTAAAAAATCTACGTGCTTGGTAGAGTAGCTTATTTACTTGGCTTTGGAAAATACTATTGCCCTGCTTTTGAGTGGTATGTAGGTTGCATTTTTCGATAATTTTTTTGCCTTACTATTGTGCTCGTAGATCCAAGCTTACCTTTAGAATGACAGGAATTCAGACCAACTATGCTGGCTTAATGGACATACCGATAACTTCGAGACATTCAATAAAAATTATATTTTAAACTTCACCCTTATACGGGTAATTAACATTTAATTGTATGTAATTTCGAAGTTACGCTTTTGAGCTTTAGATTTGCAATCAAGCCCTATATAATAATATATTTATTCATCTACTATACGACCACTATTTTTACATGTTTATGCTGAATTAGCATATATAAACCCTAATTGTACAGTATATATTAAAATCTGAACAGATGGATTTTTAACGATGTTTTAACAGGCTGTGACGCGACACCACATAAGAATACAATTCTCAAAGAAGTTTGGCGTCCGGTAAACTTTTTATTGATATTATATTATTTTCTTTTCTAGGAATGGTACTGAACCACTTAATAGGCAAGAAGGGCAGTCTATCCTCTTTAAAGGACTATTGGGACGTTGCTACATTCTTCGAGATCTCCGTACTGGCTCAGGACTACGTAAAAGCGATACAGGCAGCCGAGTGTATGTTCAAATTAAAACCACCAAATTGGTACCTGAAATCTACTATAGGAAATATTGAATTAATTGATAGGTAAGGAACCTCTACTAAACTACTAAAAGAATCCTAAATTATATATTAAAGAAAAGTGTGCAGTAATGTTTCAAATCTATACAAAATTACAACCATTTCATGTTTTAGTTGACACATTTTATTTCTCTCGCAAAAGCATGACTTTTTTTGGGGCACACGAATATTAATATGGATATAGCGACTTATAATGTCATCTTTGAAAATAGATCTATAATTATTCAATATTAATTATTAATGTAATTGTATACTTCAATATGAAAATAAACGCAATGTGTATGTGTGTAAATAACACAAATCGCTATAGATTGCCATGAAAAATTGCCAGCGTTGCTATTTTGTTAAAAGGAATAAAAAATATGAATAGATGTTTAATTATTTTCTTAGAGCCGATACTGTCTTAAAATGTATCTAATATTACCGAACGTGCAGATTATCAAAATTCTATTTTAATAGATTTTATTTTTTCTTTTAATTTCAGATTTAGGAAAAGTGAAGAAATATCACCTGAACAGCAAGTATTTTCCTTCTGGATGGAATATTTTGTAGAAGCAACTAAGAGCAGCTGTGAAAATATAATTAGATTTCCTGTAAGTTTAAAAAAGTATTATATAGGATATTATTATACCAGCCCCTCTCATACCCGTGGGTGTCGTAAAATACGACTAAGGGATATATAATGCATATGATATCTATGCAAGAGCTGGAAAACTCAAACAAGACCCTATACCAAGCTGTCTGACCAGCATGGTATAGTAAGGTCAATTTCCCTCATATTGTGGAAAGAGGCTCGAGTTGAGAAAGATTTACGAAGCAAATTTGCCTGTTACGTTTAAAATGATTTACGCATGCAAATGAAATGTTTCACGAGCAAGATTTATGAACCAAATAAGTATACAAAGTAAGTGTGAGTGAACCCAATGCAAGGGACCTTATACCCAACATTGTCTTATGTAAATTAGTCAATTTGTGTTCTTTAGGTAAAAGTGACTATATTTATAATTATTCAATGTTATTTTGCGTAATATAAGTCAAACGTCAGGCTTAAGATTGTCAATCATACGTCATAATGGTGCTATTACGCCGTCATTTGACTATTTTATTGCGCTTTTTAAACTTTCAACAAAAACAATTTGAGGTAAACCACGGAATAAATACATAGTATATATACAATAAGTTCATAATCTTCTGCAAACACTGACTTCCTTGCTTTAAATACTGTTAATAAATGATATGAATAGTCTAAATTTATTTATGTACGGGTTGAGAGCTCAGCGCTCACCCACCAGTCCGGGTAAAGTTGTCACAGCCATCTGAGGCTAACAACTAAGTCACACAAAAAAAAAAAAACTAAATTTATTTAAGTATAGACTATTGAGAGTTAGTCCCTGTGTTGATGGAGTAAGAATACAATTCACCCCTTCTTGTGTCCGTGGGTGTCATAAAACTACTAGGGCATTAAATATGCATATAACATCTATGCAAGAGAAGATCTAATCCGAAGATCCTATATCCTTCAGAAATTTTTAAATGAAACTCTATACCAACACGTCTGATCAGAATGGTAGGTCAATTATCCTCCTATTGTGGAGGAGGCTCGAGCCCAGCAGTGGGACGTATATGAGTTGTGATGATGATTGACATTTAGTGTTGGTATTTCTTCTAAAAATATTTTTTTTTCATATTTACAGGTGTTAATATTAGAAACAACTAAAGTATATATGCCGTCGTATGTGAATGTTAATATGGGTGCCGAACAGAAGTCCTTGGAGATTCTTAACCTATGTATCGATTCAATACGGGGACAATGTCGACAAGTGCATCGATGGCTATTCACCTCAGACATGATAAGAAGCTATAGGTGATTATATTTTCAATAAACTACTTGTCTTATTTTTTAAATATTTTAGTATGAACGCTTGGTAACCTATTGAACTTTTTATAATGAGAATTTAGCGGCTCGAAAAACATTTTAGAATGTTTTAATGTTCTTTTGGCTATTATTATTATTTTTCTGTGTGGTGACGGAGTAAGAATACTCGTGGAAGTCCTAAAAACGACTAATGGATTAATATGACGATGATGTAACATCTGTCCATGAGAATTAAAACTTGAAATAAAATCATGTACCAAACCAGTATGCTCAGTATAGTTTTGTGGGAGAATAGACAAATTGTGGAGGGGGTTCGGCAGTGGGATGTTAGGTTAGGTTATCTGCGCCTAATGCCGCCCTAGCCGAAGCCGTGGGTGATCGGACCGGGGAATTGTCCGTCACCCGCAGAGAGGCTGACCGCGCGACGGCGACCGACGTCCCAGGACGTCGAGAGGTGATGTTACCCTAAAGGGTGTTCCGTCGGGCCGACCACTGACGACAAGTCACATCTGCTCCGGCGATCGGCCCAACAACGAGGTGACGTGGGTACGGGTGGGTTATGGGCCCGCGCGCCGTCCTTTCGTCGCCCTGGACGGACGGGACCGCGCGTGCGCTTACCATAGCACACCCATAAAAAAAAAAAGTGGGTTGTTAGGAGCTGAGATAGCGATTGTTATTATTATGTAACTAATTATCTAGTGATAGAGAAAGAGTAAATTATGATTATTTATAATATATGTTTTATTTTAATAAATCGTGGTAATCCTCGTGTTGGCAATTTTGTCCCCGTGACAATTAGTTTTCTTATACTAATTATGTTTAAATTTAAACGGTTTAAATGGTTATTATTTCATATATATATGTACTAACAAACTAACAAATAAATGTATTATGTGAATTATGGATGTTTTTATGTCTGAATTAAACTATTATTATTATTATTAAATGAGCTTTTTTTATCAACATCAGATTTCAACGAAATAAAGGGTTATTTTATAAAATGATACTAAAACCTCTTTAGTAGTCTTGGAAATTAGCGTGTTGGAAATCGGATAGGAAAAAATTTTTTTTCGTGTTTTGTAGCTCTTTTGTTATATACATTCACTAAGTGTAGAAACATACATGCATTATGTACAGATTTATTATATGTATATTCTATTATGTATGATCTTCATAGTAACTTGGCCAATGTCACAAACATTTTTAAGTTTTTTTTTATTACTGCCTATAATACATCCGTGTGGTAACGGAATTAGAATACAATTCACCACTCCCTATCGTACCCGTGGATGTCGTAAAAAACAAGTAAGGGATATAATAAGCATATATCATGCAAGCGGAGGAAAACTCGAAAAAAAACCCTATACCAACACGTTTGACCAGCATGATATAGTAAGGTCAATTTCCCTCCTATTGTGGTGTAGGCTCGAGCCCAGTAATGGGACGTATATGAGCCGAGATGATGATGTAGAGATAGACATGTAACAATACTAACGAGTTTCTACTTTTTTGATTATTACAGTCTATACAAACGTGACGAACGTTGCCTTTTCCTATACGTGAGCGAAAATTCCGACGACTTCCAAATATTCCTGCCGTCGCAGTCATGTCGGGAACGCTTGCACGATCTCCTCGGCGAGCTTACAGCAGACCATGAAAAAGTTACAGATCTTGATACAAGTGTCATGCAGGACCAGCTTAAGGTATGGAAGTACTGATATTATTGTTTTATTTAAATTGGACTTTAAATACATATCTATTATTTTGAAATATGCGTATTTAAAGTTAGAAATAGGTTACAAATGGTTTGAATCTTGAAAGTTTTCCAAATCTCGAAATGGGGGTTTCTTTATACTGGGAGCCCGAGGTGGACTAGGCTGCAGTCCGACATTGCTGTTATGTCTATATTTCTTTATTTTCAGTTTGAATATGAGTTGGACGATAGCAACAAACGCGTAGTATTAGGTAAAGGCACGTACGGTGTCGTCTACGCAGCGAGAGATCTTAACACGCAAGTGCGTATCGCTGTCAAAGAGATACCTGAGCGTAACCTCGGAGATGTGCAGCCGTTACACGAAGAAATTCTATTGCATTCTCAGTTGCGGCACAGAAATATTGTACAGGTAAAAATATTTTTTTAATCTATATTTATACTAGTCTATACTAGGTAGTATTATAAAGAGGCAAAGTTTGTATGTGTGTATGTTTGTAATGAATAAACTCAAAGACTACTGTGCCGATTTGAAAAATTCTTTCACCAATGGAAAGCTATAATTTATCCCGGTATTCCCACGGGAACGGGAACTAACGGGTAAGGCAACTGAAACCGAAGCGAAGCGAGGGTGGGTTGTTAGTATTATATAAGCATCAGCTGATCCATCCACGGAATAAGAATACAATTCACCACTCCCTATCTTATCGGCGGATGTCGTTAAAAACGACTGAGGTATTTAAAACGCATATAACATCTATACAAGAGAATAAAAATTCGAAACAAAACACTATACCAACTTGTCTGACCAGTATGGCATAGTAAGATTAATCTCCTTCCTATCGTGTAGGAGGCTTGAGCCCAGCAGTGAGATGTATATGAGCGGAGATGTTATAACCATCAATAATTCAATGGGAATAGATTGCAAACATTGCTGGGCGTCGTTCGATGCTGGTGGCACAAGACCGCACTTTGTAGCGGCGGCTTCTTAGCATAGGAAGTCTTGTATTAGGTTCAACTCAGCCCATAAACGTTTCACTGCTGGGCTCGAGCTTCGATAATAGAAGGGAAATTGACCTACTATATCTGACCAGTCCAACAGGTTGGTGTAGGGTTTTATTTCGCGTTTACCTTCTCTTGCATAGATGTTATATCCCTTAGTCGTCTTTTACGATACGGGGTGGTGAATTGTATTCGTACTCTGTCACCACATGGTAAAGCCTTAGGTAAGCTAGATTTAAAACTTACAACCTTTTCATTCTAAGATACCTGTGTTCAATAAGAGGATGAAAAGTCTTGCTGATATTTTATAATGTGATCTCATGCTAAATTCTTCTCTCTTCTCTAAGTTCTTTAAACTTATTTTACTCAACTTTCAGTACTTAGGTTCCATATCAGAGGACAACTACTTTAAAATTTTCATGGAACAAGTACCTGGAGGGTCTCTTTCTGCACTGCTGAGGTCTAAATGGGGTCCGCTTAAAGAAAATGAAGCCACCATTGCTTATTATACCAAACAGATTTTAGAAGGTAATATTTTGAAATCATTATAAGTTTTGAATGAATAATAATCATGAAATAAACTAGAATAATGTTACCATATAATGTATGGTGACGGAGTGGAAATACAACTCATCTCTCTGTTTCTTGCCTGTGGGTATCATAAAAGATTGTAATGTATAAGCATTGTAAAATCCGTAAAATAGTTTTGTTATACACTCGAATTACTTGCGTTTTTTGTATGATGATGGAGTAAGGATACAATTCACCGTATCTTGGTCACTGGTATCGTAAAAGACGACTAAGATTTATAATATACAGGTGACGTATAAGTTCTGTCACTACAATATACCTATTTTGCATAGACAATGAAAACTCGTAATAACAACCCTTTACCAACTCGTCTGGTCAGCGTGGTACACGGTACATAGGTCATTTTCTTCCTATAGAGTAGGAATCTTGAGCCCAGATACATTCTGGATGAAATGAGATGAAACATGAGAAATCACTACTGAATTCCTAACTCGTCATTCCATATACAATTATTCCTTACAATATTATTCCAGGTTTAAAGTACCTTCATGACCAAAAAATAGTTCATCGTGATATAAAAGGTGATAATGTGCTGGTGAATACGTATAGCGGTGTGGTGAAAATTTCCGACTTTGGTACATCGAAGCGGCTTGCGGGTTTGTGTCCGTCTACAGAGACTTTTGCTGGCACATTGCAGTACATGGCGCCTGAGGTCATTGATAAAGGGCAGAGAGGATATGGAGCTCCTGTAAGTGAAAGAGAAAATACATATATTAATTTATATAACTGACTGTCTAATAGCGTAAGTGATTTTCGTTTTTATTACTTGATTGTGTATAAAACGCGTTCGTAGATATTTTTTTGCAAATGTTCCCAAACCAAGATTTAATATAGATATTCTCAATTAAGCTGCATCCGATTAATGAAAATAAGATCGTTCGTATATAATAAGTTACATGAAACTAAATATTTCATGGTAAATTGATGTCTTGCAATTCTGATTATCTTTTCGGGTTTAAAAGCATGAAAATTAATTTACCCAATTTCAATGATTTCCTTCTTAGGGAGCGTTCAAGTATTACGTAACGCAATTTTTGAAGATTTTTGACCCCCCCCCTCCACCCACTGTAACGCTCCGTAACGTTTTTCTGTAACCCCCCCACCCCCCTCTATAAACGTTACGTAACACTCAAGTGATTATTTTTACCCTGAAGTCGCAAAAAGTTATGTTATAGTTTTTATCCTTGGTATATTTTTATAAATTTTTGGCTTTACACACAATTGTTTTTCTCCTTCATTTTCCTAAGTATTTTAGCTTTTTTTTCTAATAAAGTCTTCAAATAAAATAACATATTTATTTTAACCTTTGGCAATGCAATTATAACCAGAAACCCAACTGAAATTAAACATTTTACTCGAAATAAAATCGTATTTTTAACAAAATTAATAATAAACTATTAACCAAGTATCTAAGTAGGTCTATAAAAACAATTCGATTGAATTTACTGCTCCTCTGTCCACGGGTTTGCTAGCCACTCAGATTCTTTCATCACTGGCACCTGGAGCGCAGACGAAGACGGTTCTGGAATTGTTAAGCCACTTGCATCAACTTCGTCTTCGTCGAGCCAGTCAGCATCCTCAGACGATGTTTCATAACGACGCACAATGCAGAGAAGCTTTTTGCCCTTCTGGCAGCAAGGCGCTGTGGCCGTACTCTAGTTTCACAATGGTTTTGGACAGTCTTGCCATGCACGTAACGACAGTGCATTTGAACACTCCTATGAGATGCGAAATAGATCCCACAGATTGGACATACTTTTTTCTTTAGGTCGGATTGTACAGATGGAGAAAAGAAATCGTAAGGCATCTGCTTAAACCCTTCTAGAGGAGGTGACAGATCAACGGACAACCTCACAAGAAGTGGCGAAAACTTGGATTTTCCTTTGTCTAGCAAACTGGGTGGGGAAACTACGAGCTTGCTTGGGTTTGAAGTATTGGGCAAGGTGGCGGCATGAAAGTATCCGTAAACACAGATTTCAATGCACTTCTCGGTGGTGAACAGCAGGATTCATTCGCGCATTTTATAACCTGTAAATATTGCGATTCAAGGACGTGAACGTTATACCACGCCAGATTTGGTTCTGCTGGATCCTGCATGCTATCTTCGGGCTGTCTATACTCCGCCAAAACGTCGTAATTATCAATTTTCATTTCTCTCCACACTTCTGCAAGTGTTTCCCCAGCGTGCTGAAAATTGCGTTTTTTTTCAAATCATCATCCGTAGTCATTCCTTTGTTGTCGAGATGAGAACCAAAATGTTCATGAGGCAGAATGACGCCTGCCAGTCGTTTGCTGAGGGGAGCCATGCGACGTTCAACTCGGTTATATGCGCTCCGCCCAGGAGCATTAGCCGCTATAAACAGGGCGTCCAGGTTGTATTTTTAAAGTGTTCAAATCGCAAAGTTCTTGACTTTGCGATAACGTGGGTTTTCGTCCGGTCCACCATCTACAAAGATGATGATTACTGGCTTCACGGTGTTCGATTCTGTCATCATTAAGGGTTTGAATGAAGGTATTGATATAAGTGATTCGAAATCATAAGCGTGGGTGTTCGCTGTGGAGGATGAGTGTTTCCCACTCCTTATGGATATATGTGTCGGCCCGCTGTACCCAACAGCTTCTTCCTTACCGAAATTGTTAGGTTCTACGTTGACGCCGGCGTATACAGAAGGAATAAGTTTGTGCCGCTCTGCCACGACCCAGTCATGATCAGGTAAAAGTATTCTGTATTCCATATGCATTAAAAGAGGGCTCTGACTTTTCACTGACGGTAAACCTATTGGTACACGTGCCTTATCATCTTGTGAGAGAACGAATACTTGCTGCGGTCCCAGAAGCAAAGCGAGAGATTCCAATGACCTGATTGTAGCAGTGCAAAATTCCCCGTCCTCGTGCTTTTTGTGCATCTTGGTCTGTGGTCTTGCTAACTTTACGGGTACAGTACGTACGTGTCTTCTTCCCTCTTGTGTGTTAGAAACGCGTGGGAGTAAATGAAGATATGTGCCGCTTCGAGAAATTTGGAATCCCATTAACAACAGCTTCTCATGCAGGTCGGACAGAGTGAGACAGCTCCTAATCATCTCTGTTCGGCGGCGTTCATCAGCAGCGCTGCCATGAATGGCAATATTAATTATGGTCTCTAGGAGAGCAGGTTGCGAGTCAACTAAAGGGGACTGTCCAGGGCCAGTTCGAGGTTGTGCTGCAGCAGGATTGTTTCTCTGACGTTCAGTTTTCTCCAGTTTTTCTTTGGCTCGAAATTTTTTTGCACGCTTAGCAGAGTCTCTTCTTTTCTTTAAACATTTCTCTTCTTCTTTCAACTCTTTGCGTAGCTTTTTTATTTGGTCATGAACATCATCTTTGGCTATACCAGTGCCCCTTGCTTCAGTGAGAACATTTATTCTTTGTTGCAGTAGACCAATTTTCTTCATAAGAGTTTCTTGAGCCGGTTTTCTTGGAACATTTTTAGTGATGACCGAATCAACCAAAGTCTTGTCTGGTTCCGTAGACGATGTCTCCACAGTTTCCTCATCAGTATTCTGACTTTGCTCATCGTAGGTATCGCTCATCTTTCGTTTGACGGCGGTGCTTTCATGTCCAGCGACTGCGACAATCGTTCCATATGAGATGAACACGTGGATGAAGCTACAACATTCGAATCCTATAGACCAAGAGAAAATAAATTAAGAATAGGTATTATTGACACATGCGACAAAAAGGAACATAATATACAACATATATTATAAGCAGATGCACCTGTTTTTGTTGAGGAGCACGCGAAGTCGAGGGAACATTGGGCCTTAGTGTTGCTGGCGTGCTTGATGTCTACATAGGTAGCTAGAAATATAAAATACTTATACCAGTTCTTTTATGAAAAATCAATGTTTGGATTAAATATAATACTTATGTCATTATTACATTTTAGTAGTAAACTTACTTGTGTAAAATAACTAAGCATTGTTGCTTTCTTCTTAGTGGCCTTCACCTTCAACTCTCGTATAACATCATTTATATGTTCTATAAACTTTCTAGTCTGTATTAACGTTAATTAAATAATAGAACGATGTGCACACGATACGATATCGTTGAATGCATAATCTCTGTAAGGGGGTAGAGATGAACCACATTATTATTTAGTTACCTACATAACACCTTTCCCCTTAAATTACAAATCAAATAAAAATAATAAAGCAACAACATATTAATCGATGACAATCCAATGATACATTATGAAGAGATAACACGTTTACGCTCATTCTACACATTTTTACGGCTGGGTACACATTTTATTTTTTTTTATATTTGCAGTACATACATTATTACGTTATCTATTCTCTATATAAATTCACAAAACAATTAATCTATTTCAAAACCAAAACGCTTCACAGGTTTTCTTAACCGTTTAAATTTATCATCGACTATCTCTTTAACCGGCTCGGGCCGAATGTGTGAGTTCTCCTCCTGCACAGGTTGCCTCGTCAGCACGTCACTTAGTCTGTCTGACGATTGTGGGCTGGCAGCCTTCTCTGTCACAGGCGGAGACTCACCCTCTTCAAGTACTTGGGTAGTGTTTCGATGTTGCGTGAGTGCGGTGGATTGAGAAATGGGCGGCTGCTCCACATCTGCATTGTTTTCTACCGAGTCATCAGCGCTTGGAAATACGCAGGTGGAACGCCTTGAACAACCCTTCAACCGATCAATATGCCTATGCTGGGAAATACCCTCTGCCGATGATACATTATAATTGTTCTTACCTAAGCGTTGTAAGATTCGACCCGGCAACCATTTACGATTGGAATTATAACTTCTGTACCATACAGAGTCACCCTCACCGAACTGTCTTATTGGGGACGATGCGTGATCAGTTAACATTTTATTCTGTTTTTATTCCACTGTCACTGCATTATCTGGCCGTAACGTACTTAGCCTAGTCCTCAATAGCCTACCCTGTAGTAACTTAGCTGGGCACTCACCAGTTGTCGTATGTGGGGTGTTGTGGTAATTTAGCCAAAAATCTATAAATGGCAGTCTCAGTATCGACCTTAGACAGTCTAGCCTTCTTAATAACTCCCTTTATAATTTTTACTGCGTTTTCAGCAGCGCCATTGGAGGCGGCATGATAAGGAGGCGAACAAACATGGTTTATACCATTACCGTTCAGAAATGCATTGAATTCCTGACTAGAGAATGGTGGACCGTTATCAGAAACAATTTGTTTTGGCAACCCCCACCTTGACCATGATTCTCGTAATCGTTTAATCGTACATTCGGCGGTTGTACGTTGCATTTTAAACACTTCAATCCATTTTGACCTAGCGTCTATCGTAACGAGATATGTATACCCATCAATAGGACCTAAAAAGTCAATATGTAAGTTCATGAGGATAACATAATATGTATGTTAATAAGGACGATGAGGCCACTTCCATGGCGAAGGTGCGGATCCGGAAGGAGCTACGGAGTTTTCTACACAAACTAAGAAATTTTTACAACAAGCTTCAATTTGTTCGTCTAACCTAGGCCACCAAATATAACTGCGTGCCATAGATTTCGTCTTTACTATACCCATGTGGGGTTCATGGAGTTCGCGTAAAACATGGTCACGACACTGTAACGGGATGACAACGCGATGTCCCCACATAACGCAACCTAACTCGGTATACAACTCATCACGCCTATTCCAATACGGGCGTATGTTATCGACAGGACAATCTTGTGGCCAACCGTTGTTTATATAACTCCCCACACGACTTAAAATCGGATCGCAGCGAGTTTGTTTCCTTATTTCGTCACAATCTAATAATAGTGCCGTCGAAGCAAAATGTAAATATGACTGATCACACAATTCTAATTTTTCATTCGCCTGGTTATCAATCGGTAATCGCGATAAAGCATCGGCACCGTTAATTTTCGATCGAACGTATACTATATCATATTCATAAGCTGAAAGTATAATTGCCCACCGCTGCATCCTAGCCGCTGCCATGGAGGGAATACCGTTAATTTCAATTTCAAACTTTATTGCACTCCATAATGTATAAAAGATCTTAACAACAAAACATGTAACAATTATGGACCCTGTAGGGCACGGCAACAGTAGGAGAGAGGAACATTTTTACGAATTTTCCTAATTTTATGATACATACTTTTACATATATTTACTAGAATAAAATTATTACATATATTTACTAGAATAGTATATTTACTAGAATAGTTATGCGGGCCGAAAATACTAACTAACGGCTTATGGTCAGTTTTTAAAATAAAGTGACGTCCGTACAAATATTGATGGTATTTCTTTATACAATATACGATGGCGAGTGCCTCGCGATGTATTTGCGAATAAGATTTCTCAGCGTTAGTGAGCTTACGCGAGACGTAGGCTACGGCGCGTTCTACCCCGGACCTGTCTATCTGAGATAACACACCGCCGATTCCCCGCGAGCTCGCGTCGCACGTCAGTACTAACTGCTGCTCGGAATCATAATGTGCCAATACATTATCACGCGATAATAATTTCTTTACTTTATTAAATGCCGCGTCGCACTCTGTATACCATTGCCACTGTCGTCCTTTTTTCAACAATTCGTACAAAGGGTGCAAATAATAACTTATGTTGCGCACGAATTTAGCATAAAAATTTACCATCCCCAGGAATGACCGTAGGTCTGACACATTAGTAGGGGTGGGCATTTTTATTATGGATTCTATTTTATCGGGATCCGGTTGAATACCATTCTGGTTAACTACATAACCTAAATACTTGATTTCATCTGCGAAAAATACACATTTATTCCGTTTAACCCTTAGACCGTATTTTTTTAAACGCGATAGTACACATTCCACGTTACGTAGGTGAGTAAATTGATCCCCAGTTATAATAATGTCATCCAGGAATGCTTAAGTGTTCGGTATATCTTTAATCAAATTACTTATAATCCTTTGAAATATACCATAACTCGATGATAACCCATAAACTAGACGATTATATCTAAACAATCCGCGGTGAGTGTTGATGACTGTGTATGGTTTTGAATCCTCAGACAAGCAAATTTGATTATAGGCCTGTGATAAATCAATTTTGGTATATTTGTGACCTCCCGCTGAGTTAGCAAACATATCTTGAACTCTCGGCAAAGGGAATCTATCGACCATTAAACTGTGGTTCAAGGTTACCTTAAAATCGGCGCATACTCTCAAGCCGCCATCCTTTTTGTGGACAGGAACTAATGGCGTAGCCCAGTCGGAACAATCCACCGGCTCGATCACGCCTTCACGCAACATCGTGTCGAGTTCCGCGTCGACCTGCTGGCGCAGCGCGTACGGCAGCGGTCGCGGCCGGCAAAACACGGGTTCGGCGCCCGGGCGCCACCCGTATACCGACCCAAACCCTCTTTGAATACCGCACTATATCTGTGAAGCAATTCGGTTAACTTAATACTATTTGGATAGTTATCTTTACTAACATTTACGTTACAACAAAAATTTTCTTTTAATTCTTGATTAAACTTAGGCACTTGTATGTCTAATTGGGCCAGCCATTGCCTACCTATTAAGGTCGTAACACCACGTTCTACTACATACAAATCTAAACATTTCTTTTTGTCCTTAAATATTACCGTCGGTATAATAATACCTATAGGACAGATCTTCTCACCTGTGTATGAATTAAAACAGGTTTTAATTTTTTGTATTGGTAAATGACTGAACCATTTCTAATAGGTAGGCTTACTTATACAAGAGGCTGGAGTACCTGTGTCTACTTCCATTCGTAATAGAATACCGTCTACTAATAAGGTGACACTCACGGATTTATAATCGCTTAAAGACATCTGAAACATCGGCTCCGATATATCATCCTCAGATTCCGACTGTAAGTCTCTCGCCGTCGATACTTCGGAGAAATAATTGCTTCGCCGCTGAAGACGTGTGGCACTCGTACCCTCGTTTTTCCTTGAATCGTATCCTGATGTTGCTTTTGGGCAGATACGCTTCAAATGTCCCTTATTCTTACAATTGTTGCATATAAAATTTTTGTACCGACACTTCTTTGTGTCGTGGGAGTGACTCCCACACGCATTACAGGCCTCCTTTGACCCTTCTTTGACACTTCTTTTGCCTTTTGCCGTAATCGCATTGATCTGAACCACCTGTGATCCCATCGTACTGTCTCCATCAGACTTCCTAATGGAACTTGAGTCCACAGCCGCGGCATCCTTCTCGGCTGCCTCCAACGTAGCAGCTAAGCTAACAGCTTTCGCAAATGTCAATCCATCTTCTGCGAACAGTCGCTGACGAATAAGATCGCTCGCTACTCCACATACAAACTGATCACGTAAATTTTCTTCTAGCGTATTCGTGAATTCACAATATCTTGATAATTGTTTTAACACTGCAATATACTGCGTAACGCTTTCCGTCTCGTATTGCCGCCGCTGTCGAAACCGGTATCGCTCCGCCATCACCGACGGACGGGGTTGTAAATGTGACCGCACGATACCCACCAATTCACTATACGTGAGCTCACTTGGCCTCCGCGGACTAACGAGATTAACCATAAGCTCATATACTGGATCACCTGCTAGTGCTATTAACGTGGGCAACTTTAATTTCTCCTGAATCTCGTTTGCTAAGAAATATAACTCCATACGCTCACAGTACAAAGTCCAATTGCCATTATTTAGGTCGAATTCTTGAATTTTTCAATCGGCATGTTTAATAATCTTCATATAATGCGTATATATTCACTATTTTATTCTCGTCGCCAGTTAGTCTGTATTAACGTTAATTAAATAATAGAACGATGTGCACACGATACGTTTATTCGTTGAATGCATAATCTCTGTAAGGGGGTAGAGGTGAACCACATTATTATTTAGTTACCTACATAACACTTTCTTTATTTTTTAGTTTTCTTTAGCCGTTTTCCAAATTTCGTTGGTATTTTTTTTACATAGTTGCGCTGGCAAGTCAGCATGAGAGCCTTTATAGGCCAAGAACAGCTGATGATACAAATCTCCTTCTTTTGAAGACATTACAGTATGAACGCTATGAATTCACTTTAATAACACCGACTACAGCAAGTGCTTCTACATAAACACTAACGAATACTGACAACAAAAACAACATTAAATGACGTACAATACAATCTAGGGATTCCCCGTAAAATATAAACGAAAAGGTTTGCCAACATGCGAGAACAAATTAAAAATGACGACCAGACTAATACAATCGTGGGATTCCTCGTAAAACGTAAACGAAAAGGGTTCCCAATTTGGGAGTTTTAATTCCCTAATTTTTTATATAAAAAAAATAAATTATGTTACGTAACGTGTTGTAAGAAGGACCCCCTCCCGCCCCTGTAACGCATCGTAACGTTTTACGAGACAACCCATATTGCGTTACGTAATACTTGAACACTCCCTTATGAGTCGGGACAAAGACATTCAATAATATTTTAGCAGCGTAAAAGAGGTTTGCCGTGATTTGATAAAATCTCGCATAACCAAATGTATCTATCTGTTCTTTGAATATTTTTTTTTTGTAATATTATAATAAAATTGTCTATTATTTTATATTACAGGCTGACATTTGGTCGTTGGGTTGCACAGTTGTTGAAATGGCTACTGGCAATCCTCCTTTCATAGAACTGGGATCTCCACAAGCAGCAATTTTTAAGGTAACCATTATATAAAATATACGACCAGCTTTAAAGTTTTCTCAATGACTATTATCAGACAAATTAAACTAACCCTCGCCAATGGTACGAGGTGGTATAATCTACAATTTTAAGTTGCATGTTTACAAAAAAATATGGGGGCTTTTTAATCTATGAGGGAACATTCTAGCAACTTATTGCATTCCATTATTAAGCGTGTTTAGAAGGACGATGCAAAAAGATTAATTTGAACGAATTTTTTATAATATCGGGATGAAAACCCGTGTTTCGTCTACTTATACGATTGTGGAAAGAGTGAAACGAAGAATTAAATTATGCAGTTTATAATCGTTAAGTGGTTCTACATAGTTTTAAATGTTTTTAGGTTGGTTATTATAAGATGCACCCTGAAATACCACATGAGTTGTCCAATAAAGCGAAGAACTTCATATTGAGATGTTTTGAAGCGAAACCAGAGGAGCGCGCTACGGCCGCGGAACTTTTGGAGGATCCTTTCCTTTGCGAGTAAGTAAAGAAAATTTCTTCCTCTTTAAAATAAAGTTTTTACAAAGTAAGTTGCACTGGATTTTGGCTAAAATGGTCGCTATGTTTCGATCGTTATTGTACCGTCAAAAGTATAAGTTTTATTAATGCGTAGTTCGATATAAATTTAAGTACTATTCCACAAAACCACCTCCAAAACATCTAAATTGACCTCGAGACTATCAGAATGTAATTTGGCGATGATTGATTTATAGAAATACTTAAAGAAACATTTTTAATCTTGTCTAGTATCGTACTTGTGGTTCAGTCCGAGCTTGCTATTTTATTTTTACAAAACGAATGACATTATATATAATCATTTATATAGATAATCATTTAATTGATAAACTATGTAGTTCGATGCAGGGAACACAAGATGGCAATAAAGATCAAATGACAATAAGCATCTAAATAACCATACAAATACGAGTATATTGATAACATTGTTACAGAAAGAAAAAGCCTACAAGCCGACTGGGCAGCAGCATGGACTATAGTCGCAGTATATCGGTACCGGCCGACAAAGCACGTCCTATTACAGCACAAAAGAAGATCTCAGAACCTAGCATAGCAAACAATATACCCAACTCCCCAGAGATCGAGTAAGTTCAATCATTTTATATGTTTTAAGCATAGTCGTCTTGCCTTAGTTTGCAACGCATGGTAATCAATTACCTAGAAATGTTCTATACTAAATTCGAATATAATCCTCTGCATGAGCTTAGGGATTTAAGGAGCGTGAAGTTGGCGCGCCGAATGTAATCTATATCGGTTAATTTAATAATTAGATTAAATAAATAAATAAAATAATAGTTCAATCAATCAGTTCATTCCGTCAATCATTCAGTTGAGTGAACGAGTACAATGTATTGTAGTTTGTAGTACAATGTATTGTATCTTCTACTCTAGTTTCATACAAAAATATTCAGGTTGGTTTTAGTTACAACTACATTCGGTAGAACATTATCCAACAATATGCTTTTTCCGTGGAGACGTTGCCATTTGACCTATACAACTCAAAAGAATATTTCTATTGTAGGATTGAAGTATATATCAGATTATTTTAAGTTATTTAACGTTCACGATTAAAATATTTTCGATCTCAAACAAAAAACTTTTCAAATCTCTTAACATATAGTGTTTTTCTTGATGTTTAACTTTACCCTAAAAGCAAGCTAAATTTAACTATTTACTAGACAAAGAATCGTCATCCGAGGTCCTTAGCATCGGGGCATCTCTCTGATAATTAATCTTTCTTTTCGATAAACTCTGGTGGGAACATAGTCCGTCCGTACCGTCGGAGCTAACAGAACGATGGCTTGCATCCTCCATAACCTGCCGTATTTACCTCCCTATCGGATTTGGGATGACCACCGGTGCCAATTCCTTGGCATCGGTAGTTAAAATAGACCTCTTACGAAGTTATCGCTGCAATATTGTACTGTACACTGTACGTTGATTCTAATGAAATCTTATTAGCCAGCGTATACATGCGCAAACACACATTAATATATTTTTGTAATAGTTATAATTCCATCAGCCATAAACTCGAATAATTTAGTACATAGTTTTACAATCGGCGTGTAAATTTTACGCTTATTGAAATATATCCTTAGTATTAAGGTTTGTCGATTTTTTTTCTAATTTTCCGTTGTGTGATGTGTTCATATCATCATACTCGTACATTTTTTCGGTGAGAGGGAGCTTATGTATTGGGCGTGGATATTCAGGAATCAGTTGTGATAATAAATGTGGTATTGAGGGTTACATGAAATGATTTGACATACATAAAATCATTCGCCATCGACGATACCTATACCATAAAAATTTGATTGGCCATTATATAGCGTTTTTGTAAGAATACGATTTCACATTTCAAAATTTCATAGTTTTTGTTACTTAAAAAATTTAGCAGGTATAATCTATACCAAATATTAAAATAAATTGTAATCTGTGGCTGAAAAAGATACAGAGTTAAATGACGTAATAGTTTGATTTTTTTACATGTCTAACAGTTTGATAAAATCTTTGACATGCTTCATTGTTTTTCTTTAAACACAGCAAACATTTCTCATATAAGTGTAATTATGCCATATCATATTCTTGTCATCGTGCATACATACTTACTGGAATGTGGATAATTTAGATAAGCCTATTAGGAGTGATGTTAAGGAAATATTTTCAAATCCATTCCAACAGAATAGATTTCTGTTAGTTTATACTACGAAGACTAAATTTAAAAATATTTATTTGTAGTTTTATACCTTTCTCCACTAAAGAACAAACTAACATCATGTTTTGACGATTTTAGTTTAGTTCCATATAAGAGTGTCAAGTTTTAGCATACAAAACCCAGTTTCAGATTCCATTCTGCTATTGAGAAATTCCGTGTGGCTATGGAGTAAGAACATAATTCACCACTCCCTCTTTTACAAGTGGATGTCGTAAAAGACAACTAAGGTATATAAAGTGCATATAACATATATGCAAGAGAAGGAAAACTTGAAACAAAACCGTATGACCAGCATAGTATAGTCCCTAGGCCAGTTTCTTTCTCATTGTGGAGGAAGTCTGAGCCCAATAGTGGGATGTATATGGACTGAGATGATTGAAAAATATTGGACTCTAGAACTCCGCCTTCCATCAGCAGTCAAGATACTATTGAATTTTTTGTTTCAAAGAATAGGACGATTTGGCTCTCAGTTTTAAAGACTGAAAATACCTTTAAGTATGAATGCATGTTTTGACTATATCACACTTCTATGAGAACATTACCAACATATAATTAACATACACAGCAGCCGAATGTGTTAGTGACAACACAATTGTTTTAACACTATGTCGATTGCTTTGCACCTAAGTGTGTTTGTTTTCCCTTCATCAAGGGTGAAAACGATCCGGTCTAATCCGACAATCACTAGGACAGCCTCGTCGATGCTCTCACCGATACTGATATACCCACCGGATTTGTCCAATAGCAGGTAAATTATAATCCCTATTAATAAACGCTTAATAGCAGCGTTATAGATAATAAACGGTTATTCGTTGCGATAAATCGTTTATTTGCTACTTTTAAGGGTTTATAAGGGCTTAATTTTTTTAAAGCACTTGATGTTCCAAATTCATAGAATACTTTATTTTTTTTGGATGCAAATTGTGATAAATTCGGCAATAATAAAATAATATTTTTAATGATAAATAAGAACACTGGTTTGGTGAGATTATTTCTTCTTTATGTGCTACAGTAATAACATTCAATTGTATATTAGTACTGACTTATATGTATTGTTAATGTTATATTATATGCACGGAAAAGTAAGTAAAGGACATTGCATAAAGCATGAATTACACGTTATGGAATATTCTAGATTAATTAATTATTACAGTATATAAGGGTATGTCTAGTATAATAATAAAAATATAGCATTCTATGAAAGTATATCGCCTATAAGTAGCTTGTAATTGTAGTTCAAAGCACACTGCTTTTATTTGTGGATTATTAATAATGACGACCTACTACGAAATATGCGTGTTAGTCCAATTGGCATAATAGTAAAAGATGTGTTACTCTAATTAATATAGTTTAACACAATTATTCGTTTATTTCACTAAGATTATATTAATAGATATTGCTATGACACTAATTTAATAGATCGGCGTGCTTTGGACGTACTCGAGCGAATATTAGCACGCACTATTTATTCCTTTGTATTATAATAATAGTTCCACTTTAAATAGTTTAAATATTATAAAATGATTAATTTAGCAAACTGCTTTCTGTGACAATTATTTAGATATTAGATATATTATTCACCGATCCAAGCACACATTCTATCCGCTTTCCCATCTATAAGTTCTAGACTTTACTATTTTAATGCAAATAATATAAAAACAGCCAAAATAAAAATTTAAAAATTAAGTGGTACCAGGGATCTGGTCCACTTCATAAACGTAAAATCTAGAATTTAATATCGTTCATGATGACAATATCCTAGGAGTCTTCAATCCATTAAAATTTTATTCTTATCCATCTATCAAATTTATGATTTCATGCCAATGCTCAATCATATCAATGCTTTGTCAATCTAACTGCTAAAGTGTCGTTCTTGACTAACTGTTTAAGCTAAATCACTACCAAGGAAGGTAGTCACATGATAAATCTCTTGCTATCTGTTCTTATTATATTTTAGAGTTAAAAAATTGCACACATAAAAAGCTAGTTCATAAAATACATCTAAAAGGCTTCTAGGCAACCTAAAATACGCCTTGAAGAATAAAGCTTATTATCTGTAAAAAGACCAGAATTCTTTCTTAGATCCGTCTTGGAAAATTGTTATATATATTTTGACAAAATTAACAACACTATTTCGTTCTTACAAAACTTCCAAGATACATCTTTTGATCTGTTTGGAAATTTATGTAAATATTCAATTTTTTAATTAATAGACGGTGGCTTTTTAATAAGAAAAGGATAGTATGAAGTTTTATCATTCATTTGATATGTAAGTGGTGAAAAGGTGTTTGCATGATAATCTGTCGGTGGGATTATAAAAAGAACGCTTTAATATTTTAGTACAATGCCGAATACACCTTCAACGGATGAAATGGATAGCAATGACACGTTGCTTAATAGACGCAGTTCATCTGGAGGTCTTTTGTCGCCAGAGGTACGTGACAATCATTCAACAAATAAATTTCTGATGTTCATGCTAGTATTATACAAAAAAACTATAATAAGACTATTTTTACGGATTTTATCGCGTTTGTATTTGATTTTTCTTTGCTGACGTTTTAAAGTTCAGAGACGATTGATCTGTCCGTAGCCGTAAAAGTAGTTCGAGAATTATAGGTATCCCTTACCTGGGGGTTGGGGGTCAAAAGTCCCCAAAATCATCCTTACCTAATTAATGAAGGTAAAGGAAGGAAGAAGGGGAATTACATTTCTTGTGCGTGTCGTTAACGACGACTGAAGCTTTATATAGACTAAAGCCAGTCTGGTAAACAATTATTATATAATTGCCAATAACCTTTGCAATATGTACTATTGAAAATGTACCTGTTGAATCGATCCCAAGTAATTGCGATAAGAGCAGTATGATGGAAAATACCTTTATTTACTCGTGGGAATCGTAAAACTGAGGCTGAGGAAATACCAGGAGAATATGTAGCAGCATCTTTCTGGAAAACTTTTAACATCAATTACGATCCTAGCTTTAATAAAATTATTTAAAATATAGCCTAGCATCAATTAGATTAAGATCAATTGCATGCGGAGCATGTAAACACAGTTTAATAAACCTTTTCAAATCAAATTAATTTATGATCGCTAACCCGACTGTCAAATGTGGTAATTGTGGCGTATAAGTGGTGTATTATTATACAGGTGGACATGCCCAACGTGCCACGGTCTTCGATAGACGTGGAACATGACGGATTTTATTTATTGAAAAAGGATTCGCAACGTCGTATTACTCTATCACGCGTGTTAGAGCAGGACGCAGAGAAGATCTGCAATAAATGGATGCTCAGTATTACGCAACAATTTGGAACGACAGTGCTTACTATGGTAAGATTAATCATTTAACTTATTTATTTTGATGTCTTTTCGTGTGGTGACGGAGTAAGAATACAATCCACCACCCCCTCTCTTGCCCGTGGGTGCCGCTGAAAACGGCTAATGGATTACAATATGAGTATAACATCTATGCAAGAGAAGAAAAACTCGAAATAAAAACTTGTACCAACACGTCTGACCAGCATGGTATACCATGCAGGTTGGTATATCGTTTCATTTCGAGTTTTCCTTCTCTTGCACAGATGTTTTGTGCATATTATATCCCATACTCTTTCGTCTCTCGTCGTCTATTGCGACATCCACAGGCAAGATAGGCAAGTGGTGCCACCATACGGACAATTTATAATCACTAACCTTAATTATATTCTAATATAAATTAATATTAATAGAACCACTTAGAAACTCTACGGTGCGCTCTCAAAGACTACATCATGGATCAAAACAGAAACGTCATTGAACAAGCAATAACTACTTTAAAAGAAGAACTAGATTTTGACTCCAACGCCATAAACGAACTACATTCAGCTATATACATGTTCCAAGAAGCTGTGAATGCGGTGCTGAGAATGCATAGTATAAAACCACATTGGATGTTTGCTTTGGACAATTTAGTAAGAAATGCCGTACAAGCTGCTATAACGGTGCTGTCACCAGGTAAAAATAATATTAATATTTTTATTCAAATCTATATCTTTGCACAGACCACGTTTGTTATGCTACTAAGCAATAGTCTTCCTACCCACTTGGCTGTAGCTGGATAAACATAATAAGATTAATGTATTTAAAAAAAAGTTTAAGATGTTAACACAAATATTACGATGAGGAAAAATTTATTTGAAAAATATTACGCGGATTGAATCGTTAAGTATGCTTAAATAAAGCTAATTTTCAGAGCTTGGTGCAAATTTAGCGGGTCAGGAATCAGGCGGCCGGCGCTCGGGTCCCGTAGCCGCAGATACAACGCCGTCAGCGATGTCCTCTGCTGCCTCTGCACGAGACACTCATGTTATGCACGCGCTCAGACATGAAAATCACAAGTATGTCCAAAAATAAGCTAACTCAATATCCTTACGTAGATCTTCATTCATATTAGCTTGTATATGTCTAGGGATGCAAACGATACATCGACGTTTTTGAAACATCGATGGTTAAATTAAAAAAAAGGTTTCAATAAAAAACATCGATGTTTGCCATCAATGTTAACTATTGTAAAACATCGATGTATCGATGTAATTTTTAAAAAGGTCCTCACATCATCCAAATGTTGGTGTTTCATGTATAAAATATACTTGATTTAGCTAAAAAAAAACGCTCATCGCATAGATTTCTAATAAACATCGACGTTTTCAGGGCGATATTTTTTATATGTATGTTTGTTATCAAACATCGATGTATCGATTCATCGACGTTTTTGATTTCGATATTTGCTTCCCTATATATGTCCCACAGCTGGGCTCGAAGCCCCTCCACAAAGGGCCTAAAAGAACTTAATATACCACACTGGTCAGAGATGTTTTTGCTTTTTATTTCGAGTTTTGTTTCTCTTGCATGTAATATCTCGCATCTGACGGCAATCACGGACAAAAAGCGGGATGGTGAATATGTATTCTTATTCGCTCACCACACGAAGAATTGAGTTATTTAGATTACTTAGAAATATATATTTGAAATGCCTTGTCCATATATAGGGTGTTTTTTATAGAGGTATACTTTGAAATGGAATAAAACAAAGATATTTTTTTAAATTGATATGAAATCTACTTTATTCCAAAGATAATCTTCTGGCATTTTAATTTAAATATGACTTCGGTCATATGACCGCCACGACTGGCTCTGACGTAATCTAATCTGTAGGTCCAATTTTCGAAGACCTTTTCCAATATTTGTGACCGTATATCGGCAATAACGCGGCGAATGTTGTCATCCTAGTGTTCAATCGTTTCGGGATTATCGCCGTAGACTAGCGACTTTACATATTGCCACAGAAAATAATCTAGCGGCATTCAATCACACGATCTTGGAAGCCAATTCACGGGTCTGAAACGTGGAACTATGCGGTTACCAAACGTTTTCTTCAATAAATCAAATTTGGCACGAGCTGTGTGAAATGTTGCGGAGTCTTGTTGAAACCACAACTCCTGCACATCACATTTGTCCAATTGATGAACGAAAAAGTCAGTAAACATGGCTCTATAGCGGTCACCATTGACTGTAACGTCCTGACCAGCATCGTTTTTAAAGAAGTACGGACTAATGATTCCACCAGTCCATAAAGCATGCCAAACAGTCAGTTTTTCTGGATGTAACGGTGTCTCAATATACACTTCAGGATTATCATCACTCCAAATATAGCAGTTTTGTTTATTGACATATCCATTCAAACAAAAGTGAGCTTCATCGCTAAACAAAATTCGCTTATGAAAATCGGGATTAACGGTAATCTTTTTTTGGGCCCCATTCACCGAATCTACGCCTTGCTAGGTGATCGTGTTGCTTCAATTATTACACGAGTTGGATTTTGTAAACACGCAAACCAAGTTCTTGCCATGAAATCTTCTGCAAAGTGGATGGACACGATGGTGCACGATGGCGTATGGAGTGATTCGGGTGTTCCTCTACGTTACGCTCTACAGCAGCAATGACTTCTTCTGTATGCACTGTACGACGTCTCTGTGTATGCGTATTATCATTTAGAGTAAACGCGGTGCGAAAACGTGCCAAAGTTAATCGAATTAATTGCTCTGATAGACTACTAAGTTGACCATATTGTAGACGTAGAGCGCGATACGTATTTCGTACAGAACCATGATTTTCAAAATTAATTTGCATGATTTGGAAGCGTTGTTCAGGTGTCAGTCTATTCATGCTAAAATGCCAAACCAAAGTAAACATAAATCACTTGGCAGATGATAAAATGGCCGCCAGTTAAAAAAGTTTTGGCAACTTAAAATTCTATACCTCTATAAAAAACACCTTGCACAATGTATTATAATGTAAGCCTTGGCTTTTTAATGTGTATAAAATGGGGAAAATATAGTTAAGTATCCCGTGTGGTAGTGGTTAAGATGCCATGCGGTGTCAAGTGTCGAGAATTCGATTTTCACGCCGGCAAATACTTTAGGCAATCACAAATTGTTATTCTCAGTCTGGGTGCAATTAGTGCTCATTATGTCTGTAGAATACTCCGCAATACAAGGATTATTGCCATAGTGCAGGGTCTTTAAAGTAGGAGCTAGTACCTATATTGTATTCTTAACTGGACCATACGGAGTATTATTAAAGTTTAACTAATATAAGACTTTACAATAACTTTTATAAATTCTATTCTAGATTGCATCAGGAGTTACTTGAAAGCTATCAACAATACCAAGGCCTACTGAGACAAATGTTGGAAGAACAAAAAATGCACACAGTAATTTTAAAAGAATTAGTAGAAAAGAAGTCGCGGTGAGTATACAACTAAATAAAGTATCTTATCTTTATTAAAATTAATGTATTTACGATTTATAGAAGTTGTCAATTCCTTAAAGTGCTCCACAAGGTATATATGTATAGGGATGCAAACGATACATCGATGTTTCAATAAAAAAACAGCGATGTATCGATGTTATTTTATACGATGTTTTGACATCGATACTTTGCCTGCATGATATAAAATGTGTAGTACTTTTAGCAGAGCCAGCGTAACAGTTTAGGTACTTTGTTTCTAAATAACTAAAAATAAAAACAAAAAAAAGCTTATCACATCACACAAATGTTGGTGTTTCATGTAAAAAATATGCTTGATTTACATAAAAAAATAAAACAAGGTATCGATGTTTTTGGTTTCGATATTTGCATCCCTAGGTATATATCGTAACACACTTCCGTATCTCTATACCGCAAGGAATGCGAGATATTTATGAAAACCGGGCAGTGGAAATGATTATCGCAAGAACTGGTTTTCTGTCCATGGCGCGAGGCATTCTTTTCTTTCTGAGACTTGTTTCTTTTCCTCTTAAGATTAATTTCCTTTTAAGATTGCTCATTTCATTTGAATATTATTGCATTGATAATAATGATTATGATCTGATAACCAATCTCCCAGTCCGGTGTCGAGAGTTTGATTTCCTACACAGGCTACTTCTTTAAGTGGTCTACAAATGATTGATCGAAGTCTCGATAAATCTGTTAATTTTATTTGTGAAATTGCCTTATGTTTAGTTTTTAATATCTGCTCCCGTTCGGTGATAGAGTAAGAATGCAATTCACCACCTCCCTCTCTTGCCCGTGGGTGTCGTCAAAGACCACCAAGCACTATGATATGCAGATAACGTCTGTGAAAGAGAAGGAAAACTCGACACAAAACCCTATACCAATTGTGGTATAGTAGGTAAAATTCCATCCCATTGTGGCGGTGGCTGGCGCCCAACAGTGGGCTGAGGTAATAAAAAAAAGATTAACAATATTTCCATATAGTTAGTTATCAAAATCCATCAATTGCCTTATGCCCAGCTAAACTTTTCTACCTGTTGAGTGTTATTGACTTGATAATTATGTAACAGCGTCAACGCATCAGAGCCGGTGGCAGAGGAAGGGTCGAGCTCATCTACTGCTGATGAAATCACGGATGCAGAGGAATGCGAGCAGCTACGTACATGGGTAGCTTCACGCGGGCTACCGGCACATGTTAGCGAGGCATTGTTGCGGCAATGCTACATACTAAGAGACCTGTTACAACATGCTCAAAGAGAGGACATAGCTCGTTTGGGCCTCAAGTGAGTAATTTTTTATTAATTACTTTCTACAATCAAAAATCTTGCTTCAAATTCCAAAACTGCCTCGTTTGTCTAGTAGCGGTACCTAGTAGTATTATCATCATCATTTCAGCCCATATATATCCCACATGAGAGGATAATTGACCTACTATACCACGCTGGTCAGACGTATTGTCATAAGGTTTTGTTTCGAGTTTTCCTTTTCTGGTATAGATGTTATATGCATCGTTTACAACACCCACGGGGAAGAGAGGGAGCGATGAATTGTATTCTTACTCCGCCACCACACGGAATAGTAGTATAGGTATTTGAAATCGTAGTGTCTTGGATTTATACCCTGAGTTGTGCAAAAAGTAGTCTTGTCTGAGATATTCTCTAGGTCTTAAAGCGCAATGTATTTATCTTTTTTATGTAAATTTATTCTGTAACTATTAGTTTCATCATCATCATTATCATCTCAGCCCATATACGTCCCACTGTTGGGCTCGAGCCTTCACTTCTATGGGAGGGAAATTGGCCTACTATATCACAGACGTGTTGAGATAGGGTTTTATTTTCGAGTTTTCTTCTCATGCTATATGCAAATTGCATCTCTTGTCGTCCTTTATGACACCCACGGGCAAGAGGGTGGTGAATTGTTTTCTTAATCCGTCACCACAAAGAAGATTATTAATTTAGTAACTTTTAGTTTAGTTTGGTGTATATTTTTTCCTGCAGAGGTGGAATCGAACTTCGATTATGGCGCGCAATTCAAGATCATCGCTTACTCACCAGCCCCGCCCATTTGACACGAACGAGCAGCACTGAAACAGACATAGACAACAATTCTATAGTTGTTGTCGAATGCAACCGTTGTAAAACAACAAGACGAACACTGTCCAACAACTCTTCGTGTTCCAACAACCCAACCGTCGTAATCAGAGATCAACAAATGAACGGTGACGATACGGTAGCTGAGTACTACGGCGAGAATGGAGTCGTGAACCTTTGACTACTGCGTGGATGGTGCACTCTTCAATAAGGTCTTGTTTAAGGGAATGACCGGAATCAGTTCTGATTCAGTGATTACATATTATGGTGCTACTTTACATAAATAATATTCCTTTAAGTTAAAGATGTAACTATTCTGTTTGACGTCAAAACTATATTATCTGATCAATTTTCATTTGATTTTATTGCGTTTTAATTTATGTTTACTGTCTATATGTATTGCGATAATAAAAACAAAACGCTATAAAATCCGTAAAAACGTTACTTTAAATTCGCCAATTTTTACGCTAAATTAGAGAGCAAGTTAACCTTTTATAAACTAAAACGACTAATAATTAAATGCATTACCGCTTAGGAGTGCAAAATACAATAGTATGCACTTTTCGTTTCTAAATATCGAATAGGGTGTTCGAATAATTATTTCTCTCTGTAAACAATTTATTTCGTTTAATATCATTTTATATACCTTATAGAAAAATAAGACGTCCATTTATAGGATGATTTTTTCTTATAAGGTATAATACAATATATTGTCCTAATAATAATCAGATTATTCGAGAATACGTAATAATATACGTGACAATCACCTAATTTAAAACACTTTCAATAACAATACAAATATAGCAAGCCGACAATATATAGCATATAGTCGGCGAGACACTTTGATTTAAAAAAATTATGAAATTTACATACATTTAGTTAGCCTTACAATTAAAGCTCAATCAATACTTTCCTCAGCTGAGTTAAATCAAAAGCAGGTAAAGAAAATTAAAATTTTATCAATAATTGCAATATCTGCTTCTATAGTAATCGTAATATCGCTCTGGTCATTCCCTATATTGTTAAAGTGATAAGCAATTTGAGACAATATCAGCCATACTTCCCTTTCGTGTATTAAAATAGTTAGCAATAAGTTATCATCCCATCAAAAAAAAATGTAAGTCATCCAATGTACTCCAAATTGTAGCCATATGTTTATGCACAGGAACATGTTAAGTAAAGGTCTAAGCAATTATGATCTAAACCATAACTTACTTTTGCATTTCAAATTGTGGTTTTCTGAACAGGAATCAACGGCTTCGTTGCTTTTCGAGTCCGAAATGGCGTCCCTGTTCCATATTCTTACTGAAGTTCTTCACTCCCTGAAATGTATCATCGATTATTTAATGATTTCTGACGGTTACGCTAGTAAAACCCTTGTCAATAAATCTATTTTTACGAATTTTATCGCGTCGCACTGATTGACTGACAGTCCGGCCCATGAACACTGTAAAGTGTTCGAAACGTCGGGCAATTAAAAATCAAATACAAACGCCATAAAATCTGTCGTAATAGTTTTATTTACGATTATTTAATGTTTTATTTATGAAGAACCATTAGTTCTTGGATAAAGTTGGAATTGATAGAAGTTGTTAGCAGACTTCAGAATATTTTTTTGATTTCCCATATAAATAAAGCAAAAACTTGTCCTCAGAAAATCTGTAAATTTTATTCAGTAACTGACCTAAAACAAAGATTCCTCGCATAGACATATTACGTTAAGTTTAACAATCCTAATATCTTAGTAATGTGTTCGCAAAAAATTGCCGTTGCTCATAACATGAATGCTTATAACGCTTGAGGCCTTGAGTGTATCATCCAAACAACTCACATGTAAATATAAATTCATTAGTAAGTTATTGTTACTAGTCTTCTTTGTAAATATATACGTTAAGAGTAAGCCACTTTAAATATTGGAAGACATTTTGCATACAACAATTTTGTTCCACATTGACCTTTTTTAATCCGATCTTTATTAAATCAACGAAGAATCGACAGAATATCGTGGGGTTTTATTTTGAGTTTTCTTTCTCTCTTTGATATAGTATAGCGTAATTTTTCTTCGTATATAATGATGATGACCTGAACATATTTTTGTCACAGTCGCTGTCAATGGATGTCAGCAACTATAATGCACTGAAATATGCACAGGCACATAAATACTTATTATTCTGGTAGCTTTTTAGATTCGATGGTAACAGAATTCGACACCATCGGAGAAAGATTACACGTAAAAGCCTTATGTATACTTTGAAACAGAAACAAGTGATCGATCTAATACAAAGCTTTACAAAATATACACATTACAAGAAAAATCTCATTTAGAACAAAAGCATTTGCTTTTTATGCATATATTACGTACTAGAATCGCCATGCTTAGCGGGCATGCTGACGATCGCAGTTGATGTTTATGAGTTTTCCAGGCGAATGCTGCTGAACCGTTGGATGCAAGTAGCGCGGGACCGTTCCGAGTGTCATTCTCGTGGGGACACCTATGTCCAGCAGTGGACGTCTGTAGGCTGATGGATGGATGGATGGCTGCTGATTCTCCTGGAAATTCCTTAGCTAGTTGTTTATGATTCTCCTAGGAAAGAAAGGTGTGATTACACATTCTTAACCCGTTATCTCGCTTTTGTAAAATGTTTTCTAATAATTTTAAGCTTTACACAAATACATGTCAGTGTCTCACAATATCATTTAATGGTGCTACTGCGTTGTGATGATGATAATATTGTGCCTTTTAGCGCTTATTGTGTTTAAATCTCACAGTACTACGTTATTCATCTTATAAATATGTGATATATACTAATGTTGAAAGTTCTTAAATTTAAGAAAATATTATTAATCGCCTTCACATTTCGATGAAACTTAAATAAGATACGGTCGGCAAAAAATCCCAAAATTATGTAATAAATAAATTTCTAAAGCAGTGGTTTATGTTTTAATTGCAACGAGCCTATTTTTGATAAAATCTAAACAATAATGATTGCATATTTGGATGTAGCTGTCGAAGTAATATAGACTTTTATTTATTATATTAAACTTTAATTTCAACTAGTTTTACTTAAATGGTTCATGCTATTTAGTGATTTGTGGCGTTACGCATTACCGTTCGTAATGCATTCTCAGACTGATTTGGTTTATTAATGACACATACGCACATACTTGAAGTGGTTTAAATACATCGAGAAAAATGCACACATATAGATACATGGTGTAATTAAATTGCTAAAACAACATCGTAACGCGGACAGTCTTAACAAAATCACAAATAAAAGTACCTATTTATAAATTCTAGCGTGGAATATCATATTTATTATTACAATAACTTAAAGTATTATTTATATATTGCTAATAAAATTTCTGTTCTTTTTTTGCTAACCGTAACTTTTGATTTCAATATTAAGAAATTCGATCAAAAATTTAAGCGACCGATTTTTTCGACGCTGATTTTTATCTGTTGTCGGCGGAATAGCAATTTTAGTGCATATTTAAAATAATATACAGTATATCAACAAAACAAATATATCTATAAGAAAAATAATATATCCAAATCTATTTTAGAACGATCATATTTCTGAAAGTTCTCTCGTTATTGAATTAATATGTGCTTTTTTTATGTGTGGGCTATGGTAAGCGCACGCGCGGTCCAGTCCGTCCGGGGCGATGAAAGGACGGCGCGCGGGCCCATAACCCACCCGTACCCAGAATTAATATGTGCTAAGGCTCATTTACTTCTGTAAGTGTTATATATCATTTATATATGACTCTAAATTAAAAGAAAAAAACCTTCAAAAGACTACATGTAATCTATGAAATCTCTTATTATTGTCAAAGCCAGCAGGTCTGGTACGTATTGTAGAACGACACAATTCGAGTAAACGAAATAATAGTTATTATTTATTACATAATAGTGCATTAGGCTGATAATGTTAGTTCAGTGCGGTTTGACAGTCACACGCGCTTTACATGTTACGAAAACAGCAAAATACTATCACAGTTCTTATATACCTTATACCTAGAGTATAATATTACCCATTACGAGATAATTTTTTGTATGTACATATATGTATAATTTTCAGAATGTAGATTAGATTTAACAAAGATGTCTTCTAATTACAAAGTGCTTTATTATAAATAACACATTACATTAAATCGTTCCCTTACATGGTTGTTATATGTAAATGTATTTGTCACCATTATTGTGGTAATGACAATATATGACATATATAAATATAGAGTTTATAATAAAAATATTATAGAAAATATTTATGTTTCTAAGATGCTATAATTAAGTGCCATACATAATATGTACGTATATTTCAACAAATTATTAGGATATGTAATAAGGTATATCTTTTGTCCGTTAATAAATATTTTATAATAACCAATAGGATCTGAACTGAATATATAACGATAATCATTAATATACTATAATAGCATATATTTTCTATATATTAGTCATTGATGTAACAAAAAACCCAAGATGTGTATCTTGAAACAGCGTCTCAAAAACGTCCTCATAAAAAGAGCGCCACAACAAGAATTTAGCATTCTCTTCAAGTAGTCTTGTGTCGACCGCGTTATTGTATGAACGTTAGAAATGACGAAGTGTTCATTGAACAATTGTAAAAATAATATGTTAAAAAAGGATGAGATTTCGTACTTCCAGTAAGTTAAAAAGTTCATTGATTTGTTTTTATTGTTTATATGACTAAATATCGGGTGGAATATGGTGATTTAGATTTTTTGTTTCAAAATTTCACTCAACGTTGCAAGAATAATACGATGGAATTCAATGGAATCATTTTCAATGTAGAATAAGACATTAATAACTCCTTTTAATTTCGTCGAATAATATCGTGGCCTTTATTATTAATATAGCTTTTTTGACACCTCGTAATATAAACTTTAAAACATATGCTGTAAGACTGAATTTGATTTGAAGTATGATGACCAATGAGAGGCGAGCTTCGGTCGTAAAAATTACGTAGTTATCGTACGTATTATTGTGAATACAACTATAAATTATGCTCATAAGGTTGAATTTTCATTAATGTATAATAATTATTTAGACTAGGACTAGGTAAATACAATTTGGGACAGTTTTAAAAGAACTTTTGTATGAGATTGTGTATCTAGTTAATTTGTTACATCAATGATATTAGTATATAGTTTCACAGTTACTACAATCTATAGATATATATCTTTTCCTTTTGAAGTGAGTTTCTTTTTGGCCAGGCTTTAGCATTCTCGGCCACCGTCTCTTTGCGTGACCAAACGTTTGCAAGAAAAAGAAACTGACTTCAACCGTTTTCTCATCGATGACATTATGTAAACCGGACCAAATGAAATAGGACCACACGGGAAGCACTAGCTTTCAAATAAAGAATTATCAAAATTGGTTCTCTCAATCGAAAGTTGTGAGTTAACCAACATAAATAAATACAGTCCAATTGAGAACCTCCTCGTTTTTTGAAGTCGATTAAAAAGAGTTTAAGCGACGCAACTACTAAACAGTCATAGTTTTAAATTCTCAACCGCCTTCGGGTATCGCAGAAGAGATGAGCACTTTCATAACTTTATGTAAAGAAATGAATAATAAACAAAATCAATGCTATTCTAAAGCGTGTAATGAAAAATTACTTTTTTAACTGTAATATTAGTTTCAATTCTATCGTGTGCCTTTACGAAATACCATGTTTAGATTTTTTCGTTTATCTCGAGTAACACTGACTTTGTCCTAACTAAAGCACGAATTTTATCTATATGTTTAAACAATCAAAATTTTGTCATCTAATTAATTTATGGAACTATCCAATCTAATACTCAACTACACTGTTACGAAGTACAAATACTTTACTTAATATATATTAAATACATATATATATTTATTTATATACACATAAATGAGATATATTTACAAATGTATGTATTAACATACGCTTTGTTATCGTCGACATAGGTGGCTAAATTAATTTCCTTTATTCAGTCTTATGTACTACTTGTCTTATGTACGTGCTTCATTCGTCCGTGTGATTGTGTATAGACGATTAAGGGATATTAAATGCAGATAACATTATGCAAGAGACGGAAAACTCGAAATAAAATCTTATAACAATCCGCCTAGCTAGCGGGATAGGTCAACTTCCCTCCAATTGTGGATGAAGTTCGAGCCCAGTATTGGGACAAGTATTAGCTGAGAAGAGATACACGCTGGATAGGTGCAGTAACCGCTGTATTCTTTTGTATACAATTTTTTAATACTTTTGAGTAAAAACATTCAATTCCTTCGTTGATTTATTTGCTTAAATACAAAATTTGGGTAAAAGTGACATCGGATTTTTATAATAAGATCTTAATAACTTACACAAAGCTGTGTTGCGATAAAACTTATATTTTTAATTTTATTTTACTCGGTAATTCATAATTTATTAACGAAATTGTCTTCCAGATTATCGACAACAAATTAGTAGATGTAGCTTCATAAAAAATATAAATGGAGTTTATTTAGCCACCTATATCAGTTATTCAATCACGATTGAATTTGTTCTATATATATAAATAATATAAAATATATATATGTAGATTTAAGTGTTAAAATTATTTTGCTATACTGTTAATAAGAGCTAAATAAATAGGTACTAAAATTATAGCTTTAATTTAAAACATTAATAATATAAACGTAATAATTGTTTTGTTTGGATTTTTAGATACTTATTTGTACATTATTAATCTATGGGACTGTCACAATAATAATTATGCTGTTTTACTTTAAAATTCCTTTCCATAGTAATGTTTAACCGTGTCAGTATGGTCGGATCCAAGAGGTCAGAACCCACGACTGCCCTAAAATTAACAGCAAATTATGAAATGCTCAAAACGAGCATTATCCGACTTAGGGTATATTGATTTAATGTGATATAGGACGACAGCTATATATGTCTGTCTTATTCAATATAATTAACCTATTCACAGCCACAAAATGTCTTTGAAATCATGCATTTAAAGTTTTACAAATTAATGCTAAAATTAACGTTCGTATTAATTATTATAAATTTTATTGCAAAATCTAGATTTATGATGCAACGTTTTGCGGCATAAGGCTTAAGATCACAGTCGTTGAAATTCTAGTTTAAAATGCTGGATCTATTAAAAAATTGACGACAAATAGTAGATGTATTTCACCTCTACCGACCCCTTCTGGTGTGACAGTGTGAGGCTATAAAAATATTTAATAACTGCGTTCATCTACAACCTAGATAAGGTCACACTACAGTCCATATAATTCTGTTTTCTTTTGAGTAGCTAATTAATAAATGAATAATTATTTTATTGAGTTTTCTTCATTTCTTATAAAATAGGATACATTTCTTATAAGAAACAGTTACCTAATGCTTTTATTTACCTATATCTCATCATCCGAACCGTTACTATTCCCAATCGTATTTAGCCCCGCACTCTAATCCAAGTTTGCAAGTGTCAATATAATTTATCCATGGGCCCACTCTCCGTGTGGTGAAGAAATAAGAATACAATTCACCACTGCCATCTTGTCTGTGGATGTCTTAAAAGACGACTAAGGGATATAATGCACATATAAAATCTGTGCAAGAGAAGGAAAACTCGAAATGAAACCCTATATCAACATGTTTGACCAGCATGGTATAATAAGGTTAATTTCTCTTCTATTATAGAGGGGGCTCGAGCCCAACAATGGGACGTATATGAGTCGAGATGATAATGATGACGAGCACACTTATTCAAACTAGGATTACATCAAAATGTCTTCAACATTTGAAGGCACGATATAGGGTGTCACTATATTATTTCTCATGAACAGTGCCGTAAATAGGGCGGTGCCACCGGTGCGTAGACTGGGGGCCGCAAGAATTAAAAACTTATTTGCACTAGTGAACTTTAAATCTTCAAAAATATTAGATAAGTGGTCCACCAACACTAAGGTCCTTGTGCTTTATTTTATCACTCTGAATGAAGTAAAGTAGGACTATACCATAACATTGCTCTAGCTAGGATACCTTTATGGGCGCAGTTATAGAAACTCGCACAGGGCACAGAAAAGGCTATTTACGGCATTGCTCATGAATGTTCATCACAGTTGGAATCGACGATTCGCTATACTTCAGACGTCACATACGAGCCATGACTTTCAGATCTTTTAAAAGAAATGTTAGATATCTTTAAGGATTAATGAAAGCAATTAATGAAATGACGAAGAAATTAATTCACTTCTTTGTCCGCGTGTATCGTAAAAGATAACTTAGGTCATCGTCATTACCCTCGTATTATCCCAATTACTTGGAGTCGACTCAGTATGCGTGTACTCTTCTTTTCTAGTAGGTACATATTGCAAAAGTTATTGTTAATAGTTTAAAGACTGGCCGGCTGCCTGACATCAACCCTCCTCGGGAATGTAATTGTTTTGATTTAGCCCAGGTCGATAAAAAACTAAGACGTTTTGATCGGTCATTGTTTGAGTTTTTGTATGATGATTGGTGGCATTTCTTCTACTAGTAAAGCATAATCAGCTTTGCCCTCATTTTACATCACAATTCATAGGAAGTATCTTTTAAAGCAAGGGCAGAACTTGAGGTTGATATTCTTCACAGAACCAGTTAGGTACATATATACCTAGATAACTACTGCAAGACGAGCAATATTTTTTTTAGCAACCCATGCTAACCGGTCTGGTCACCGTAGAGTAGGAGATCATATTTCGCCGGATTGTAGGGAAGGTGTATTCCACAGGGTACGTATATCGACTGTATAAAAGACGTATGGCCATTAAATCATGGGAAACCGGGTTGAGAGCCCTCAGCGCTCACCCATAGTCTGGGCTTATCTGTGAAAGCCATCTGCGACTAACACCTAAACACAGACACAAAAAAAACATGGGAAAGGTCATAATAAATAAATAATCTATACATCCATCTGCATATAAACACCCATAGTCATCGTATATCGTAAGTATAGGTCCCACTACTGGGCTCGAGCTTCTGCCATAATAGGAGGGAACTTGATCTGTTATACCATGCTGATCACACTGGTTTACTTCGAGTTTTCCTTGCATAGATGTTATCTGAATATTAGTCGTCTTTTATGACATCCCCCGTGGGTGCAAGAAAGGGCATGGTGAATTGTATTCTTACTACCACACGGAAAACGGTTTAGCGTAATCCTTGAACATAAGTGTTTCCAAAGTTAGGATGCTTCCATTATCTCCACTGAGGGTAGAGATGACCCGTAGTTAGTATTATAAGTTTTCCAAGTAGCTGCTGCTTGTCATTGTAGCGATCATGGCATTTTACAACGCGTATGGGGACGTAAGACAACATATTAATTCACGGGTAACATAATAAAGCTACTTTATTCTTAGTACTAATCACACAAATGTAAATCGATAAGTAATTAAATGTAAATCAGGAAACTGTCAAGACGACGATGCCTTGCCCCGTGGGACGTACTACGCAGCAAAGACATTAATTCTCTGTTTGCGGGTTAGCGTTTAAAATCTCTAATTTACATATATTGCGTACTTCGCTCCGTATCTCCGCATCTACATATAGGTACTAATAGCATTTGATGGTTATACCTAATACATGTTGACGTTACGAAGTGTGTTTCGACATTAATCACAGAATAATGTTTACTGACAAAGCTATTTTGCTACTATGTATTTGATTTTGCTGTGTAATGTTATTAACTTACTAAGTAAGAAGGGTGGGTGTTATAATTATTACGATAATGTTAGGATATTAAATGTTGATATAATTTTGAGTCAAAATTAAGGGTTGAAATATTTAAAGTATCTATTTATTAGCGATCTATGCTAGTTTATTAGTAAACGTAGTCTCTATGTTTACTAATTTGATAGTGGATAGTGGCTTTAATTTTACAATATGATCTTTGAAAATGTGTACGAATGTTAAATCCTGTGTACAATCATTTCTTTAAAAATGTGTACAAATGTTAAATCCTTACTAATATTATAAATGTGAAAGTAAGTTTGTTTGTTTGTTACGCTTTCACGCTTAAACCACCGAACCGATTTCAAAAATTCTTTTAGCAATGGAAAGCTATAATATCAGGCAGTAACATAGGCTATATTTTATCCCAGTATTCATACGGGAACGGGAACTACGCGAGTAAGGCGACTGAAATCGAAGCGAAGTTTGGGTTGGGGTTGCTAGTAAATAATAAATTTCTAGTTTATGGTGAAGCATAAACGCATTCATATTCTCTTCATCTTCTTCGGTAGGCAACGGCCTCGCATCAGGTGTGCTGTTTGCTCGTTTGCCACTAACAACTACAACAGTTATAATCAGATGGGCTGCTTGTTCGTCTGCAAAGCAATAAAAACATAATCAGAAATAAGGATAAGTGAGGGTAATTTTTGAATTAGAGATGGAATAGATACAGCAAAGATTGGATTCAATTATCATTGCTTGGGATTAGTGTTGCCCAAAAAATTCTTGGTCTTGCGAGACCAAGACCGCTAAATTTTTGCAAGACCAAGACCAAGACTGACTCTGCAAGACTTCAGCAAGACCAAGACTGAGCCTGCAAGAGTCTCGCGTCTTGCATTTAAGTCAAATCACCATTTCAGCTTATACACGTCCAACTGTTGGGCTAGTGTTTTCTACATAATAGGAGGGGAATGACCTACCATACCACGGTGATCGGACTTGTTGGTGCAGGGTTTCATGTCAAGTTTTCCTTCTCTTGCACCGATGTTATATATATATGTATTTATATATATATTTAGATATATTATAGCCCTTAGTCATCTTTTACGGCACCCACGGGTAAAATAGGGGGTGATGATTTGTATTCTTACTCCGTCACTACACGGCAAGTCAAATCAGTCTTGAGATATCTATCTATAGGCCAATCGAGTCCCAATGTTGGTCTTGGCTTTTCAGAATTACTCTTCGGAAAGGCTTAAGGACAAAAATACCATAACCAAATTCAAATTATTTATTATGCATAAACCCCGAGAGGGCACTTACATATTATCAGGTTTACAATTTTCAAAAAAAATATACTACGACCGGATCGGAACGCGACCGCTACTGAGAAGATCCGACAAGAAACTCAGCGGGCTTGTCTATTATTTTTAATATTTTTTTTTCTTCTTACTAGATATACAATTGTGTACATGTTTTGTAAGAACTAGCTCCAGTGTGATGCCCTTCGAACCGCAAAACACTTAATATAATTCAAACGATTATGGCTGGACCAGATCCCACAAGTGGCACCCGATCACGAGTTAACTACTAGAGCAGCCATCACTCCCCTCAACCACTATGGAGAGAAGGGAGAGACTCGCTCCACGCAGCTACCGCAAGTAGATCCTTCTGTGAGCATGACCAACACCATATTATGTTACAAACGGTGAAAATACAAAATTTCGTTAAGCAAAACACGCTACACTTTACAATAAAAGTTAAAAAGTACATTTACAAACAATATATTTAAAATAACAAGGAAATTAAATAACAAGATTGGTTGTGAGCAGCTTCTCATTCAGCAGAATGAGGAGTTGCTCACAACCAATCTGTGTTATCATCTACATAATCCGAGATTTTATAATAAGCTTTTTTACAGAGTCTTTGCTTGATGGCTTTTTTAAACTTTTTCATAGGCAGGTCTCGGATATCTTTATGTAATCTATTGTAAAAGCGTATACATTGCCCCATGAATGATTTGCTAACTTTTTGGAGACGAGTAGTGTGTACAACTAATCTGTCCTTATTACGAGTAGGTATTCATTTCATGAACGTCACAATATCTCGAAATTTTTTTGAAATATAATATATTTTCGTATATATATTGTGATACAGCAGTTAGAATATTTATTTCTTTGAATTTCTCCCGAAGTGAGATTCTTGGGCCTAGATTATAAATTGCACGGACAGCCCATTTTTGAAGAACAAAGGTTCTATTAAAGTCCACAGAGCATCCCCACAGTAATATGCCGTAAGACATAAGACTATGGAAATAAGCGAAATAAACTATTCTAGCTGTTTCAGTATCGGTTAACATTCTTATTTTTCTACTGCATAAGCCGCTGAGCTAAGCCTACTCGACAACCTGTGAGTTAGCCTTAATAAGTTTCACACTAGAGCGTTCTTGCCCATTTTATTTATATATCCATTTATTCATTAGCCTAACGACGTCTACTGTTGGACATAGAAATATGCCTACAATTAATCTACTTACATAAATAACACCCAGACTCACAAAAAGAACTATTATGCTTACATCAGTGGCGTTATGTGTACATAAACATCGCAATATAACAATTTGCCGTGTAGGGACGGAGTACGAATACAATTCACCACTCTTTTTCTTACCCAGCTTGGAATGGTAGGTCAATTTCCCTCCTATTGTGGAGGAGGCTCGAGCCCAACAGTAGGACGTATATGAGCTGAAATGATGACTTATGAGGCTGCTGCTAGGTGCGATATAGTATCCAGTTTTGTTTATAAGATATATCGTCATATAACCGTCGCTGCTACTAGTATTTCGTTGTCGCTATTACAAGCTATCATTTCAAATTATCTATAACAGTGACGATAAATACGACTCACTGTTATTAGCCATATCTCCTCGGGAGTAACTTAGGTTATATTTTATTTTCCATAAAGAACCTGAAAAGCCGGGACGGGTTGATAGTTTTTTTTTTATTTATTTATAAAATTGACAAGTATGAAAACCGTGAAATTTTTAAATCAGTTTTATATATTTTTGAATAAATAATATAGTAACCGCCACATGGATCGCAGCGACCAAAGTATTTATATAGGCGACTTTATATAGGCAATAGAGCAACAGGTTTGTTGAAGTATCCAGAGTATCAGTAACTGAACTGGAAATACAATAGGTACATACCACTTAACTTGAAGGGGAATATAAACACATCCATTTATTATAAAAATATTTAAAATGACATGAAATTTATTGTATCATCTGTCCTGTGTAGTGAAGTCTTAAGAAAACAGGGCCGAAATTCCTTCCTTTGCCATAGGAGTAGTAACACTGTCTAATGTAACACCACGGGAATAGGAGAGTAATTTTTCCCAGTGGTAAGGGTTATATTCAATAGTGGACTATAGGCTAGCAGATGGATAGATAGGATAGGATGATATTTGATTAATTTCGTTAGATTTTTCATTGCCATGATGACTGTTTTGTTATTCCAACTGCAAGACTTGCAAGACTTTGCGAGACTCTTGCTGCAAGACCAATACCAAGACCAAGACTTGAGTGCGCAATACCAAGACCAAGACGAGACCAGGTGTGATGTTGCAAGACCAAGACTAGACCAAGCCTCGTCTTGGTCAAGACCAAGCATTGCAAGCATTTGGGCAACACTACTTGTGATCTTTTCTTATTTTACAATTTAATCTAATAGAAAAGCCTGACATGTGAAATACTTGTTATAATAGTTATTAAATAATTGTTTAAACTTTTAACACAATCTTCTTCTCAACACACATAGGTAAGTCTCATTGTTGGGCTCGGGCCTCTTTCACAATGGGAGGGCAATTGACCTACTATACTGCATCAATCAGTGTTGGTCTAGGGTTTTATGTCTTGGTGACCGACGTCCTGGGACAGGAACGTCGAGAGGAGAGCGTATCCCCTCAGGGTATTCCGTCGGGCCGACCACTGATGACAAGGAATTCTACACCGGTGGCCGGCCCAACGGCGAAGGCGACATGCCCTCTGTTGTCCCGGATGTAGCAGGCGGCGGGTGAGCTGTCCATGGCCCACCCCAAAAAAAAGAAGTTTTATGTCTAGTTTGCCTTCTCTTCCATAGATGTTTTGTGCATATCATATACCTTAGTCGTCTTGTACAATACTCTCGGGTAAGAGAGGTGATGGTGAATGGTATTCTTACTCCGTTACCACATGGAAACAATCTCTTCAGCTTTATAATATTAGTATGGATTTAATTTAGTAGTAAAGCCAAATGGCATGTGAAGTACTTAAAAATAATCGTTTAAACTTTTAACATAATAGTGAAGTTTTATGCTGAAACTTTTAACGATTTCTACGATGTGTACCATATGTCTAGGTACGTACTAAATCAGACGGATAACAAAGTACAGTATACCCGCTCCTATTGAAACTATAAAATCCTAATAAGTATCCCATTATATTAATTTTAAAAAAGGGATATCTATAAGTTCCTTAATGGAAAATATTTTATTATTCTAATTTCCTTATAATTAACTCTCCTTTGTCAGAAAAATGTGGCTTATTCTTTAAAATTTTATTGGTGAAAGTTTTCTTGAATCATTGGGGTGGATGTCTACTCAATTACAGGAGTGTCTTAATTGTATTAGATATGCGCAAGACTACGGATTTGAATTTCAATTTTGTATCTACACCCGCGGTGGACGAAGGAACTTAATGGTTAATTTTATTAGATCCGCCCCAAAGGCTTTTTAATGTAAATCGTGCGCTGATCTTGTTACAATGTAAACTTGAGCTTCAATATATCTTAAGGCCAAGTAGTTACATATTCATTTCATTTGTAGCGTAAAATTACTGAATACAACAAAGCCATACCTAACTTGAGAATTAACAGATGTTTTTGGGCTATTTATCAAAAGATTTTATCCCATAATTTGAGTTAACCGAATCTGTTCCTTTAAACTTAAATTAGCTTTGCGTTGAGTATCGATGTCGAGAAAAGAAATGTCTAACGATTTGATTAAATCCATTGTTTAAAATATAGATAAATCTAAATTTTACATATCCAAGATAAGTTAGATTAGACTGAGATAATTGTAATCGTATGGTGAGCGAATAATATTAACACTTTGAAATATTATTGTTAATATTAATTTATTAAGGTATGACCTAGTTTTCTATTCATCCATCGTTAAGTTACATCTAAATATAGAGAAGAGGGCATTCATTCATGCTAAGTGACATTATAATAATAATAATCATCATCATTGTACAATAGTACCGTGGGCAGTCCACGAGTGTTATGTGCAAACGTGGAGTGTCATCGGTAGATGTCCCATCCCATTTTAACATTAAATTTCTCTAAAGGCCTCTGCGTGTTGGATCCATATCCCCATGTAAGCCTACCAAAGGACCGGGTATCTTCCTCTAAAATAATTAAAAGAAAAAACTAATTGGAAGATCCCTGTGACACTCGGAGATACAATATAATAATCATTTTATTTCAAGCAACATAAAGGCTCATAATAATAATAAATAAATGACATAAGAATAATAATCACAGTAATAAAATTAATACAATAATAGAATTTAACTCAAAAACAATTACATTCATGCAATTAAATTATTTTCAACAACACATTCTATACCAAAATCAATACATAATTATTTTATACACAATTAGATTAGTCAAAATTAAAAGTATTCTATTTTATATTCTGATATTGCTTCTTCTCCTATCCTGATTATCCATAAGGCGGACTAGGCCTAGAGGCCCCGCACCGTCGGGAAGGAATACGATATTGAATTGTTTTTCCACTAGATATATATCATACGAAAAATTATTAACAGTAATAATTTTGATGGGTGTCTTTTTGACAGTATATGGTATAAACCCATTCTACACAAGCTGTTTAGGTCGACGAACGCAAAAGAATAATATAAACTTATATAACAATAGCTAGTTATGATCAGGGTTAGTTTCACGTTAATGTAGATTTTTACAGTCAAATCTATCCCGCAACAAGAGATTCATCATTACCTTGCTCTTATTATTATTTGTATCTCCTTTAGATTCACGGGATCTTCCCTAGAGAAGATACCCGGTCCTTTGAAAGACTTACCTACATGGGGATATGGCTCCAGCACGCAATAAGGCCTTTGGAGAAATTTAATGTTAAAATGGGATGGGACATCTACTGATGACACTCCACGTTTGCACACAACACTCGTGGACTGTCAACGTAGGTGTAAAACTATTGTGCAATTATGATATCTAAAACTTGATTATGGGATTGTGAGGTTTGATGGACTGGATTAACTGAAAACTATTGATTTAAAACTGTCATCTGCCTTCAATACCTTATACTTCTTGAACTTTGGCAGACGGTGACTCGCCAACTCACTGAATGGCCCCCCTCAAACGGTCGCGACAGACACGCAGGTCATATGAGCAACAGGGAAGCAACATTGGTACAAGTGGCTTGGGGTGTCGAGCGGTGTGGCGCCGGTTTCACCATCGTAAGTCGCTGATAAAAGGAGACCCGGCAGTGGTTTCCCGGTAGTTAAGCCCTTGAAAATGACACTTCCACCCCCGACCATATAGCTCTGGCAACCCCTCTCTTACCAACCGTTTAAGGCACTCATCGGTTTCCACTCCTGCCAGCCAATAAAGGCGAGGTGGATACGAGGCCCTGGCCGACTCTCTGGGACGCTCGAGACCGCAGTGTCGCCACTCACATTCAAGTTCTAATTGCGTAGTATATATTGCAAAAGTTGTTGGCAATAATTTTGTAATCAGCTGCCTGCCTGACGCCAACTCTCCTTGGAAATGAAATTGTTGAGCAGACGCCATCAGATGCAGTTAGCACAAGTAAAGATAAAGCAGATAAAACAGATAAAGCTTATAGTCGTCTTTTGCATCACCCACTAGCAATGTTGAGAGTTGGTAGTATTCGTAGCCGCTAACACAGCGTAGTACGTAAGATTAGTTTAATAAATATCTACTTAGCAATGAAACCGCAATATTGTGTACTTATTAAGCGGCGCAGTCTGCTGGCAATGAACCAAAATGTTGTTACTTGTATAATGTGGATTTATATCAGGCGAGAGATCGCTAAAGCGGAACCTTCGCGTCTGAACCCGCAGCCCCTTAGCTATTTGCAAGAAAGAGACGCTCCTAAATGCGGGCCTTAATACGTTACACTAATCTACGATAAGTTATTGTAACAACTGCCTTGGTCGTTTATATTTCGTTTTGTAAGATCTACTTACTACAGTAGATAAGCAAAGCAAACTTTATAATAACCTGGGTAAACAAACGACTTTGATTGAGGGTTTGTTTCTACGTAATTATCAAATGTAAGAGAAAATCATTCGCAAATATTAGTGGAGTACTCCGAGTATCAAATTGGCCCTTACCATAAATTAGAACATTTATAGAACTTTTGTCAAAGGCTATAATTTAATAGTTATTGAGAAACGTCAATGATATTTTACTCCTTTATCTTGAAAAATCAGCGGTTAAGTGAATGGTTTTCAGGCGAGCTGAACATTACGTAGCCAGCTTGATTGCTAACTAAATGATTACAAAATCACACATAATTGTTAATATAAAATCCTTTTTTATATAAAAACTTTTTTAATAACACATTCTTTCGTTATCATTTTCTTTTTACTTCCATTATATGTGCAAGTATTGGTAAAAGTTAATGTTACGCTTAATTTTCTATTTTTTAGCTAAATCGACGGGCGTTCCGTGTGAGAACGAACTCAAATTAAAATGAGCAGTCATTATTCTCGTAAACGGGGATACAAACAGATAATATCATTGCAAGAGCAAGATAATTCAAAATATCCTTATTATAATCCTTATATGTTTATTATATCATAAATATAAAGAACAAGCCTGCACTAAAAATAATCCTTGCATTGCTTTACAAATATAATTAAATGGACACAAATTACCTGCAGACTAAGAGAAACAATTTGTAGATCGCACAAAGTATTTCGCTGTGAGGGAATCGAACTCACGACATTAAATCGGTACACACACAATCGGTGACTCAATAAATCGGTATCTGAACCACTACGCCATTTGTATAGATAATATGATATAGTAATCTATCCACATTCCCATTACGCTGATAGTATTCAAACTACATGGACTCCAAAGAAAGAAAAACGATTGACCGACCTGCTCTAAAGAGCTTATTAAATTCAAACAAATCACCGATCTGTTTGTTTACATTTATAAATACAGAGTTTTTTGGAAATATATTTTCGGTAACATCGGAACAAATACTATATATGTTGTAAGTCCCACTAAACGCCTTACATATTCTCAAATATTTTCATATGTGATGTTTTAGTAGTCTCAATAAAACGTTTTTATAAATTCATTTAAGGTCACGTCTGCGCCACCTGCACCGAGCACTTTACGTTATACCCAAGAGAGGCGAGAATCGCGATCCATAGATCGCAACGAAAGACGTTTGTACCACGTGTTGAAAGGTCTTAGATAATATAATATAAAAGCTTTCAAGAGAATAGCGCTTTACGGCATGTCTGAAGTATCAATTCAGCTTGTAAGATGACTCTAGGATATTTCAGACCTCCGATGGCTGTATTGGAAAATTGCTACGGTATGCTAGTCGAGCGAAATCTTTAGGGAGTTGATTTTTATTAAAAGTTTATAAAAGAGATACATATTTGATCATGTATGCATGTAGCTTTTACATTATAGCTTATTGTTATCACCGTTATTAACGATAAAGTTTGTGAGAAAAGTTTAATAATATCGCAATTTTTTAGTCGCTTCGCAGGTAGGGTATCGTTAAAAACAAAACATGTTTTCCTTGTCAGTAGATCTTTCAGGGGAATTGTAAGAATGCGTACCAACTGGCTTGTGATATTTTATTACGAAGAACTTAGAAATTTCGCTGTTTATTTGAGCTCCAAATACGTTACGGAAATGCAAACTCGCTTTTATCAATACAAGATTCAAAGGAATACCAACTCTTTGAGGTAAAATGCAATAGTTACATTCACTAAATAAATGGGCGATTCTGTGAATTCATCCGAGAAACGTATTTTGTTATGTTCAAAGTGTTGCCTGTTGTATGCAAAGAAAACAATATTATACTCAAGGATAACTTATTCTCAAAAATCCTTAAAGGGATTCCAAATTTCAAAGCTCTTATGTCAAATAAACAAAACATAAATATGATTTGTTTTGTATTTATCTTCAGCATTCAAATTACCAACACGTCTAACCAGCATGGTATAGTAGGTCAATTACCCTTCCATTATGGAGGAGGCCCGAGCCCAACAGTGGGACGTATGTGGGCTGAGATGATGATGATGATTCAAATTAAAGTATTTTTATATTACAAAAAATAAAATGTTCATTTGTTATTAAATTAATGTTAAATACATTTATTTTATGACAAAATAAAATTTTATTTTCAGGTAAATAATATAAATTATAATTTTCCGTGTGGTGACGGAGTAAGAATACTATTCACCACTCCCTATCTTGCCCGTGGATGTCGTACAAGACGACTATGGGATTTAATATGCACAATGCACATAACATCTGTGCAAGAGAAGGCAAACTCGATACAAAACCCTATATCAACATGTCTGACCAGCATGGTATAGTAGGTCAAATTCCCTCCCATTGTGGAGGAGGCCTGAGCCCAACAGTGGGACGTATGTGGGCTGCGATGATGAATATAAATTAAAATTAGAGGAATCATTAATGTCCATTTTGACTAGGGACTTCTAAATTTTAAATAATATCTAAAGCGATATAAATAACATTTAATATTGAGCGTAAAACAATTTTTGATTGTAATTGATGGTACCTACATAAAATAAAAGTTTGTGTTACATAAAAGATATGTTTAAATAAAATTTACATAAAATTAAGATAGTAATTTAAAAAAATATATTAAAACCTAGCAACCCGCACTCGCTTCGCTTCGGTTTCAGTCGTCTTACCCGAGTAGTTCCCATTCCCGTGGGAATACCGGAATAAAATATAGCCTATGTTACTCTCTGATATCATAGCTTTCCATTAGTCAAGAATTTTTGAAATCGGTTCGGTGGTTTAATTGTGAAAGCGTAACAAAAATACCAACAAACTTACTTTTGTATATATAATATTAGTGAGGATTTGATGTTATCATTATTTTTCTTCTAACGTCAGGATATTAATGCCACAGCCGACGTTGTGATATATGTTATTTATATATTGCTCTAAGTGTTAATTGAAGTTTAGGAGTTTATATAATGTTACTATTGCCGAAACTAGGCTAAAGCCTAGCTAGCTAAATTAATGATATTTAGTTGAAAGATGTGAGCCTTATGCAATGATGATTATAACTACGTGTTTGTCTATTGTAAGATATGCATAAACTATTAAAATATTTCTTTTGTTAAAGACATATCCAAATATCCAAAAACCCATGGGTTTTATTTATTTAAAAGTAATATTACATTTTTAAGTTCGTTTAAATAAACGTGTGTGTGTCTGTATCTTGTCCTTATCAAAAAATTATCTAAACAAAAAAGATAAGAATTAAATGATTTGTTTTTTTTTTTTTTTTTTTTTTTGTGGGTGGGCTGCAGTCGGCGCCCCTCCGCACCACTCCGTCCGCGGCGACAGAGGGGCTTAAGCACGCAACTCCCGCAACCCACCCGAAAACCACCTCGCCTTCGTCGTTGGGCCGACCACCGGAGCAGGTTTACTTGTCGTCAGTGGTCGGCCCGACGGAATACACCCTACGTGGGGTACCCTCCCATCGACCGACGTCCCCCGCTCGGGGAGGAAGTTGGTCTTTCCTCACGCGGTCGGCCTCTCGGCGGGTGACGGACTAATCCCCGGTCACGTCACCCGCGGCCTCGGCTAGGGCGGCATGAGGCGCAGGTAGTCGCGCCTGCGCCGCCCCAGTCGCCGGCGGCGGATCTCCTCATCGAGGCTGCGCTCCACGCGCAGACGATCCGCCGCCTCCTTCTGCGAGATCACTGTCTCGCAGAAGGCTGCGACCGCGTCCCAATTCCCGACGCTGTCGACCATCGCCCTAGCGATGGCCGGCAGCGTCAGGTCGGCACCGAAATGCTTTGTTAATATATTTTTTAATATATTATGTTGTTCATAAACACTTTTGATTAATTTTAAAGTATTAAAAACAAAACGTATAATTACATTTTCGTTCAATAACAGGAGGCCTGAGTGTGAGTTTTGTCGTTAATATTACGCGTTCTACCGTGAGCGCGTAAACTGTCATTTGTATGAAGAAAAGTACAGCGCCACTAGCAGTGCGTATTTGAAACAATGTTTTAAATACGCACCGCTAGTGGCGCTGTACTTTTTTTCATACAAATAACATGTTTACGCGCTCACGGTAGAATGCGTAATATTAACGACAAAACTCACACTCAGGCCTCAGGTTGCCTAACAATTGAAAGTAATTTGAGAGAATTTTCTGAAAGTGGGCTTTCGAACTCTCACACGCCATGTAACGCATCTTTTGTGTACAAATATTGAATTAACCGTGATGCAGTTTTTGATGTAAGTGTATAAATAATATTTATCTTGACTTCAATGTGTGCATATGGCGGGTTACCCGAGGTTATATTTGCATATTGGTATCGCAAGCTGTCTTAATTTTGGCGTAATGTGTGGCGGGGTTGAGATTGTGCCGACTGGCGGGTGAGAGGGTGCCCACATGTTGCTGTTACAATACAATTTATTGTTTCAATCTGTGTACACGCAGAAATTAGAATGACATGAATATTGGATGTGTACAAATGTATATTTCGGATGGCAATTACATATTGCCATCAACATAAATTTGAAACTTAATAAGCACCCGCGGTAACAACAAGCTTAATTAAAACTTGTATGTTTTATAATATTATAATCTCGGTTTAATCAAAGGTTAAATTTAATTATCTTCTATTATTTTTACATAGCCTTTAATGCAATTATCCATAATACAAAATAAAAAGAAGGTTAGAAGAATATGTTGTGATCAAAGACTGAAGAGACAGTTGCTTGGAGTATGTATTACAGAATTAGTTTCAAAAAAATGTTTCAATAATTCGAAAACGTGAGATAATTCTTAGAAGGTAAGGTAAAAGGCATTACCGTTTGGGAGGTGACTGATGCCATGGACTGACTAGATCAAAAAAATCTTTTAAATGAATGTAGCTGCCTGATCTGATACTTTAACTACGCGATGTTTGATGACCAAGGTTTGCAGAGATCAAAGCGACTACGATAAATAATTTTTAGAAAAAAAAAGAAACTGCCTTCAATAATGTAGTTAATGTAAGTAATTTTTAGTTCTTTATTTATTTTCCAAAAACCTGTTGTTCGATTTTTATAATTTCCACGGACTATTTGGAAAGTATACCTTTTCCAACAAAAAAAAGAATCATCAAAATCGGTTTATAAACGACGAAGTTATCCACGAGCAAATATAAAAAAGCATATATACGGTCGAATTGAGAAACCTCCTCCTTTTTTCAAGTCAGTTAAAAAAAATACACTATATTTCAAATCTGGTATCATTGATTCGAGCCGAATCCCGACTTATATTACAAACAAATCCAACACTTGCAACTTAAATGTCTGTTCATGTCAGATACCGGTCTTCATAAATGATATAACGAACTCGACAATAGCCTATACGAATATACGAACTGACCAGCCCCGAGTTGCAACAATAGCGTTGACGAGTGCAATGTCCGATTTAGCCTTTTGTAAGCAGTCGACGCTATTAATACACTAAAGGTAGACTTCTCTTTACTTTCCTATAAAACACTGAAAAGGTTTTTATGATGAAAATCTACGCTATTTAAAGAAGCGAGATTGTTCGGATAAGTGTCCTCGAGAGGCCAAGAATAGTCGACTTGGAAGCAATAAAAATACCAGCGTAGGGTCAATCAGGTTAAGTGTTTTGTCCGCCGACTCGCATCTCTGGAATAATATATTTCATACGAGGTTTATATTTGAGTAGATAGAGAAATAGTTGGAATATGTGTTGTTGCTCTGGAGGGCGATCGTGCCACCTGGGAACGATGCGCGATGGTATTCTTTCCGCTCAGAAACTACATTCCAATCCTGGACAATATAAATGTTATTTTTTCAAAAATCTGTTCAATTTCAGGATGGTACTACTTAGGTGAATTATATTATTCAATAATGTAGAAAGAGTACAACATGATATTTCTGGTTTTCATAATATGAATACAGAGATTATAAGACGATTTTATTTTTAATATAAAGTTTATTCAATTAGGTATATCACTGTATCTGAATTATTTTCGTGTAGTATGGTTTAATGAAGTAACGATACAATTCATCAGCCCATTCCTGCCCGTGGATGTCCTAAAATATGACTAATGGTATGCAAGTATAACCTCGATCAAGAAAAGGAAAACTCGGCCTAAAACGCTATACCAACACGCCTGACCAGCATTAATAGATTCCTAATAAATAAATTAAAAAGCAGTAATAAATTAATAAGTTATGATTATGGTAAAATTTACGTTAAGCCTTATATTGTCGTATAAATATATGTATATGTACGCTATGATTTGAGCGAGTATAGTCTTACTATATAGTAATTTTAATGAAGAACAGTTACTTTTGAAAGACATATAAACAAATAAAGGGATACGTAATAATGATTTGACGTACTGGTTTACATAAAAAAAAATACTTTATTAAGCTTACAGTAGTCGTGCATTTGTTACAACAGTAGACAGAATGACTCGAATGATTGAATCATGCGTTTGTATAATGCAAAGTTCTTTACAAGTGTGAACACGTGTAGTTCAGTTGCTCGAAAAGATACTTAAATATAATTGGTTTGGTCACCATTAAGATGATACTAATTAATATTTAGCATTCAAGACAGTGATTAATTTTATGGTGGGATACGGACCTCGGCTCGGAAGCTCGCTGGCAAATGGTATGGTATGTAATGGTAAACATTATAGATTTATATGATAAAATGTATTTATAATAGTTTCAAAATAATAACAATACTACTACTACGGTTCTCAATATGATGCACTGTTAACCAATCTCAAAAAAAAAATATAATTGTCAGGACACTCGGCAATAGTCCTTTCCTCAATATTGAATGATTATTATACGCAACGGGAGAACGGTGAAGAAATCTAAGACTTGATAATGACGATGTCAACAGAAATATTACTTCATTACATAATCATGTCATAAGTTATCTAATGTATTAGACCAGGGTTTCCCAACCTTTATTTTGTTGAGGCTCCCTAGACTATTAATAAATTTTTCATGAAAACGCCTCCTTTTACATTTTCAATAAATACAAAAAAAAACGCACATTATGTACTTTAAAAGCTTTTTATTTTAATCCTAATAATTTTTTTTTAAAAGTTGAAATTATAATAATAAATATTTTATCCAAAAAAAAATATAAAATAAGAGTAGGTGTACTAATGAGACACTTGAGATTGCATGTTTAGAACCAGTTGGTTAATTCTAGGTTCTGTTTTTGTCAGAGCTGTCATCAGGTCGCTATCAACATCAAGACGATTTTGCTGTTTAGTTTTAATTAATACTAGAGCAGAAAATCCTGTCTCACACAAGTAAGTTGAAGAAAAAGGACTCGTAAAGCAAGAGGGACAAGTTTGGCATTAACAGGCAATCTTTTGATCCAAAATTGCTCCAATGTCAAAAGATGGAAGTCATCTTTCATGGATGAATCAGCCTTCATTTCTAGAAATTCTTCCTGAACTTCTTCTGGTAACTGGAACACATCGACTACAAATGGATTTCTTGTCATGTGCCATATTGGTGACTCGGAATCGATGTTTCGATAGTATCGGCGAAATTCGTCTTCCAGTGCTTGCAAATGAGCTTTTATGTCAGCTTTCAAATTTGCGTCCAGTGTGTTATTTTTAATTGCTTCGAACAGCCGAGAAAAAGATATAACATTTTCAGAAGATAATTTTTGATTCCAAAGTTGAAGCTTTGCTATGAACCCCTGAATATAATCACAATTGTTTATTATAGTACCGTTTCTGCCTTGAAGTTTCAAGTTTAGCTCATTCAAGGCACCAAATATATTAGTTAAATAAGCCAACTTCCATTGAAACATGTCATCTTTGAACATTGTGAGGAAATCGTGTTTTTCTTTGAACTCAAGAAAAATAATCACCTCTTCTTTCAATTCATAAAAACGAGGCAACATGTTGCCTTTGGATAGCCAGCGTACTTCTGTATGGAAAAGAAGAACATTGTGATCAGAATCAAGATCCTCGCAGAGTAATGTAAATAACCTACTGTTCAAAGCGCTGCTCTTGATGTAGTTGACAATTTTTATAGCTGAGTCCAAAGTCTGGCGTAATTTCTGGGGCAAAGTTCTGGAAGCCAAAGCTTGCCTATGAATAACACAATGTGTACTAACCATCGCAAGATTTTTTCCCTTGAGCTTTTTAGCTAAGCCCGATCGTACATCTATCATTGCAGATGAGCCATCTGTGCAAAGTCCAATGAGCTTATTCCAATCCAAATGATTTTTTTCAACAATATTTGATATTGAATATTTAATAAGATATATTTAATATCTTCAGATGTAGTGCCTGCTGTCAAAGATTGGGAGTATAAAATCTCTTCTTCAGTTATATTTTAGCCGATGTAACGAACATAAACTATTAACTGTGCACAATTAACGGTGTCGGTGGATTCATCGCAACTAATGGCAAAATGGCGATAATTTGACTTTGTTAATTATTTGTGACTTAATGTCTGTTGCAATGTCATCGATTCTACGCTTGACTGTGTTATTCGAAAGAGAAATAGACTTCATTTTTTGCTTTGCATCTTCGCCTAAAATTATCTGCGTGGCTTTTAAGATACATGGTTTTATTAATTCTTCACCGATAGTATGTGCTTTCTTTTGCTTTGCTAACAACATAAAAGCTATTTCAAACGAAGTTTTAAGATGCTGCGATAAGCTTGTGTGATAACTACCCGATTTATCTAATCTCATCCGCTTGAGTGATTCTGCTTTAGATGAAAAAAAACTCTTTTGTCTTCAAAACCAGGGTAGGATGTTGTTGCTTCAAATACTTTTCAAGGCGATTGGGCCTCATGCTATCACTACTTAAAACTTTCATACATATCACACACTGAGGCAACTGTAACTCGTCTTTTTCTATGAAAGTAAATCCAAACTTAATGTAATCTTCGGCAAACTTTCTTTTTTTCGCTGACATCTGGCACCTATAAAAATAAAACAAATAATAAACAATCAGTCACAACGCCCGATTTAAGAACGCGTCTCTGTTACTAATTTAGTAAATTAAATAAAAATAGTGACTGAAGTTTATAAACACAAGCTTACCTTTTAACACAATAAGCACACACAAACTGATTTTTCAAATGTTTTAAGAAAAAATGTACACTGAAATGAATTTTACAGATGCTCATGTAAGTCCGGTAGGCACTGTTTCCTAAGTGATGAATGCGGAACGGGTGCGCGCGGGTTTCATGTTGTGACTTGTTAAAATTTGTATAAACTGCGATTGACGACGTTGGATTTTATTAAAACAATGGTTGACAGAAAAAGTGAATAGATTTAGACACATAAAGTTAATAAAATTAAATATCATGTTTAATTTCATTAACTTTATGCGTGTAAATCAAACATTACATTGAAATGTTATTTGTTAATTTTTTTGATTTTTTTTTGCCTGTTTGCCACCTCAGTGGTACAAAAAAAGAAAACAAACGCTTTGCGCCCCCCTTGACATCTCTCTACGCCCCCCTTGGGAGGCGTGCCCCCCTGGTTGGGAACTCCTGTATTAGACGATAACGTTGATAATAATAAAAATAACTAACTCATATCAAAATATACACATTCCTTATCTATTTACCGAACAAAACTGTTGTCTTGTAATAAGACTGTGGAATTTTTATAAACATTGACATAAAATGACTCCATTCGATTTCAAAAATAAGAAGTACCACCTAGGTCATTTAGTTTTGGATTCTTTGAAAAGGAATCCTGATTTCATTTGTCAGGTAAGTAATAATTTTAGTATCGTATTATTTGTAGCCTAAATATTTTTTTTGCGCCTGATTTATATTTGCGAGTTTGAAAAGTATTTTCAATCTTCTGGAGACATCATAAGTATTGGTTCTACTTCACTTCTTCTAGTGGCTTATTTAAAAAAATATATGTTTTTCCATATTTTAAAATGTTCAGTCAGATTTAAGATATTGGCAAAAAAAAAACTATTTTATTTATAAGTTTAGAATTTTTGCGAGGTGTGCAACTTTATTTATATAAAATACTAGCAACCCGCCCTCGATTCGCTTCGGTTTCAGTCGCCTTACCCGCGGCGTAGTTCCCGTTCCCGTCGGAATACCGGGATAAAATATAGCCTATGTCTCTCCCTGATATTATAGTTTTCCATTGGTGAAAGAATTTTTGAAATCGGTTCAGTGGTTTAAACGTGAAAGCGTAACAAACAAACAAACAAACATCCTTACTTTCGCATTTATAATATTAGTAAGGACTAGCAACCCGCCCTCGCTTCGCTTTCAGTTGCCTTACTCGCGTAGTTCCCGTTCCCGTGGGAATACCGGGATAAAATATAGTCTATGTCTACTCCCTGATATCATAGCTTTCCAATGGTGAAAGAATTTTTGAAATCGGTTTAGTGGTTAAAGCGTGAAAGCGTAACAAACAAAGAAACAAACATCCTTACTTTCGCATTTATAATATTAGTAAGGATACATACAGGGTGTGTCGTAAATAGTGGTCCACCGTTAAGGATTCGATAAACCAGATAATTTACTATAACAAATTCCATTTTTAACCATTTTTAGCCGAGGGTTCCGTAAATATTAATTTTTAGTTATTTATTTACCAAATTTCTACCTCTTGTAACAAATTTGGTTGTAGTTTTATCAAAAACCATTATATTTTCATTTTGATTACTGTTAATTATTGCTGAATATAAGAGCTATCGTTTATTAACATGTTATTTAATGAAGATTTAGATCTTCTGCAAAAAAAAATGATTGTACTCGAATTTTAACGGATTTTTTTAACATATCATGCTAATTCAAAAGCGATTTATGTAAAAAAAATGTACTACACTGTCAGTGCCCATTAATTTAATAATATGCCTATTTAATACCAATTTCAAAATGGTATCATAATACCAGATCCCTATAAAAAACAGCAAGATATCTAATTTTAATTGAAGAAAGTAAGATTTTCATTAAAATTAATTTTAAAATTTATTGCTATAATACTTACGATTTTTGTAAAAAAAAAAACTTTACTATCAGTGCCTACTTATTTAATTATATTCCTACTTAATACCGATTCTAAAAGGTTTACTATCCCATTAATAAAACAAGTAATGAAATTTTAGTTAAAAACGACTATAAAAGACAACTTTTTACTATTGTTGCAAAGTGATCTAGACCTAACTTGTAAATTACAACAAGGCATTGAAAAAAAACAAGTCATACATCATCATACATCATTTATTGTTATTCTTTAACATTTAAATTACACCAAGTGCTCGAAATGGCCCCCATTTGCAGCTATGCATGCTCTGCAACGTCGAATAAACGACCGTTTAAGTCGCCGAGCAAACCCACTCTCGTTTATTTTTCTAGCTGCTGTGTGTATGCTAGTCCTCAAGTGATCAATGAACGTTATTTCTTCTTTGTACAAGGAACGTTATTTCTTTGGAATTATTAACGGACAGATAATCGGTCCACACGAGCTGCCAGAAACTTTAAATGCAGACAGATATTTAAGTTTTTTGCGGACTGACTTGCCAATGCTTCTTCAAAACGTCGCTCCTGAAGTCCAAGAAGATATGTGGCTCCAGAACGATGGCTGTCCCGCTCACTATGCTGTTAGAGTACGAGAGCACCTACACACAGCGTATCCAAATAGGTGGATAGGACGCTTAGGTCCAATACTATGGCCACCGCGCTCGCCAGACTTAAATCCCCTGGATTTTTTTTACTGGGGTTGCCTGAAAGAACATGTGTACAAAGAAGAAATAACGTCCATTGATCACTTGAGGACTAGCATACACACAGCAGCTAGAAAAATAAACGAGAGTGGGTTTTGCTCGGCGACTTAAACGGTCGTTTATTCGACGTTGCAGAGCATGCATAGCTGCAAATGGGGGCCATTTCGAGCACTTGGTGTAATTTAAATGTTAAAGAATAACAATAAATGATGTATGATGATGTATGACTTGTTTTTTTTCAATGCCTTGTTGTAATTTACAAGTTAGGTCTAGATCACTTTGCAACAATAGTAAAAAGTTGTCTTTTATAGTCGTTTTTAACTAAAATTTCATTACTTGTTTTATTAATGGGATAGTAAACCTTTTAGAATCGGTATTAAGTAGGAATATAATTAAATAAGTAGGCACTGATAGTAAAGTTTTTTTTTTTTACAAAAATCGTAAGTATTATAGCAATAAATTTTAAAATTAATTTTAATGAAAATCTTACTTTCTTCAATTAAAATTAGATATCTTGCTGTTTTTTATAGGGATCTGGTATTATGATACCATTTTGAAATTGGTATTAAATAGGCATATTATTAAATTAATGGGCACTGACAGTGTAGTACATTTTTTTTACATAAATCGCTTTTGAATTAGCATGATATGTTAAAAAAATCCGTTAAAATTCGAGTACAATCATTTTTTTTTTGCAGAAGATCTAAATCTACATTAAATAACATGTTAATAAACGATAGCTCTTGTATTCAGCAGTAATTAACAGTAATCAAAATGAAAATATAATGGTTTTTGATAAAACTACAACCAAATTTGTTACAAGAGGTAGAAATTTGGTAAATAAATAACTAAAAATTAATATTTACGGAACCCTTGGCTAAAAATGGTTAAAAATGGAATTTGTTATAGTAAATTATCTGGTTTATCGAATCCTTAACGGTGGACCACTATTTACGACACACCCAGTATAATAAAATTGTAGGAGGCGAAGTTCTGTTCATTGAAAAAAAAAACGCTAAAATCCGAGTCAGAGGAAGGTTAGAAATGAAATAGAACACATCCAGATTGTTTCCAATTTTTTGTTTCTCTGTCTGTTTGTCTGTTTATCTATTTGTACGGGCTAATCTCCGAAGTTATCCGACCGATTTAAATGATTTTTAACATTTATTTTTTGTTGGGTTGGGTTTTGGTCGGCGCGCTCCTCGCATCACTCCGTCCGGGGCGACAGAGGGGCGTAAGCACGCAACTCCCGCAACCCACCCACGATGCACGTCGCCTTCGTCGTTGGGCCGACCACCGGAACAGGGTTACTTGTCATCAGTGGTCGGCCCGACGGAATACCCCCTACTTGGGGTACCCTCCCATCGACCGACGTCCCCCTCGGGGAGGACGTCGGTCTTTCCTCACGCGGTCGGCCTCTCGGCGGGTGATGGACTAATTCCCCGGTCACGTCACCCGCGGCCTCGGCTAGGGCGGCATGAGGTGCAGGTATTTGCGCCTACGCCGCCCCAGTCGCCGGCGGCGGATCGCCTCATCGAGGCTGCGCTCCTCGCGCAGGCGATCCGCCGCCTCCTTCTGCAAGATCACTGCCTCGCGGAAGGCTGCGACCGCGTCTCAGTTCCCGACGCTGCCTACCATCGCCCTAGCGATAGCCGGCAGCGTCAGGTCGGCACCGATGATTGTGACGAGTTCACGGCGCTGCGTTGCCCAAGCGGCGCAGGCCTCGAGCGTATGCCGCGCCGTGTCCTCGTCGCAATCGCAGTGGTGGCAGGACGGTGTACTCTCCCTCCTTACGACCTTGTGCAGGTATTTGGCGAAGCACCCATGCCCCGTTAACACCTGCACCAGTCGGAAGGAGAGCACCCCGTGCCGCCTTTCCAACCACTGCTACAGCACTGGCCGGAAGGCCTCCACGGTTCGCACCCCGAACCGAGGCCTCTCCAGCCAGACTGCTCAACGGACAATGACGTCTCGGCGGGCGTCGACGCGCCAGGCGGTGAGCTCCCTCAACGAGACCACACCGCCCTCCGCTCGCACCCCCGTCACCCGCCCATACAATCCGGCGAGCATTGCCGCCTCCAGGTCCCACGGGGGAGTCCCGGCCAATAGGCACGCCGCCTCCGTCACCACCGTGCGGTATCCGCGGATGGCCCTGACCGCCATGGCCCTCTGTGGCCGCCACAGAAGGGTCCTGAGTCGGATGGTTATGGACTCCGCCTACACCGGTGCGCCGTGCAGGGCCATCGACCGGATGACCCCCGCGTACAGCCGTCGGCACGTAGCGCTCGGTCCGCCCACGTTCGGCATAAGCCACGATAGGGCGGACGCCGCGCCGACGAGCCGTGGAGAAGCCTGCGGAAATGCTCCCGGAACCACCATTGCCCGTCGAGCACCAGGCCCAAGTCTGATCGAAACAACTTCGCTAAGGTGCCGCCTGATGCGTGCAATCAGGATGCGGGCGATCTCTACCTACATCATACAGTGGTGATGCATCATACACACGGTGGGCCTGTAGAACCCTGAACACAGTACACAGTTATCTGTGATTGCCTCTGCCACATATGATTTCTACGCGGACGAAGTCGCGGACAAAAGCTAGTATAAAATATTATTTGTAGACTATTCCGAATCAAATGACCCTTTATATTTGCCGAGCTGTTTGAAAACAATCGACTATAAAAACCACTTATTGACTAGACTAGAGAAGAAAAACTCTACACATAAACCTATGTCAGCCGATCTGACCAGCGTGGTTCAATATTTATATTGCCTTCCTGATGTTGATGTTATCGATGTCAGTGTCAGTGATCAACGTTAATCAATGTCAATTAATTTCTACAGATAGATGCAGCAACAGGTGAATGTGAAACAAATGGATCGGTTTTACGCAGATCGATACAACTCGCTCGATGTATGCGTCGCATAGGCTTGAAACCTGGTGATGTAATGACTTTGGGCGGCAAAAACCATCTCGACATGAGTATACCTTACTATGCAGCAATTATGAATGGCTTACCTATAGCTGGACTGGACCATATATTCAAATATAGTGAGTTATCTTTCTTTCTATGAATTACATTAGTAACTGTGATAAGCGTAAATATAAACGTGAGCGCGAGGGAATTATATAAGTTAAAATAATCTGACGGATCGGCCACGGATGTTAAGGAATCGGTACCAGTAGTCGGCTCAATGGCGTTGGGGAATACGGTAGGTTATGGATCCGCTTAGCGCCCATCCATCACCCCAGGCAGATTGGGCGGGGTCTGTTCAGATCACAGACTACCATTAAAAATTATGTATTATATAAAATAGAATCAGAGGGTTCATTCACTTTACAACGGTCGCACAAAAAGTCTTACGGACTTGGATTCAGTCTTACGGACTTTGTATTGGTATGAATATGATTTTTTTCGAAGTACCAGCTATTCTTTCCTATTTCTTATTGGTTAGACCAGTGGTTCTCAAACTTTTTAAATGACGGAACCCTTTTGGGAAGCAAAATACTTGATGGAACCCTACAATAAAACAATTATTTTTATAAGTGTATTCTATATTAATCAGCATAATAAAAGTACAATGTATCAGTTACTAATTATTATTTACTTCACCACTTGGTAAGGACAATAATAGAAAACATTAAAAAAGAAAAAATCTAACTAGTGGGAGGTATGAAACTGTTTTTTATTTTTCATCAATTGCTTGATATCAGGTTTGATGGAAGAAAGTTGGAGTCTCATATCAGCTTCGGCGTCCAGTCTATTGCGATATTTTGTTTTCGTGGCTGCGTAGGTAGAGAATCCTGTTTCGCACAAATATGTAGTTGGGAACGGGAGAAGAATATCCAGAGCCATTTGGCCATTTGCCTTATACTGAGGATACGTATGAGCAACGATATGGAACTTTAAATGGTAGAGGCCTAAATATTGTAATATCGGATTTGCAAGACTTTATTCTCAACTTAAACACTTTAGAGACTACACGCATAAAAGCTAACTGTTCGAATGATCTCACCAACTTGCAACAGCAAAAAAGTATGCCGTTTTTTCTCTAATTTTCTTAGTATACTTCATCAAAATATAGCGGGCCTAATGAGCAAATCGGATATACTAACAGTCAAATTAGAAGAGCTGACTAATGAGGGGACCTTTATAGACGTTATATGTATCACCGAGCATTTTATTAAATCAGGCTATGAAAATTTGGTACATATACCAAATTTTTGTTTAGCTACAAGCTTCTCAAGAGACACAAAACGGGGAGGCGCTTGTATACTTGTTAAAATAGGATTACAATATAGAGAAATACCAAGCATATCAAATCAATCAGTCCTAGGGGTTTTCGAATGCTGTGCTATAGAATTAACATCTTACAATGTTATTATTATCTGCTTATACAGAATACCAAAATATAATCATGCAATATTTTATGAGAAGCTAGATAATATATTAAGTAAAATATCCTTAAACTCTAATAAAAATATTATCCTGGCAGGCGATTTCAATATTGACGTTTTAAAAAACAATGGTATTGCATTAGACTTGGAAAATTTTCTCTTGCAATATAACCTAAAACTAGCCCTTCATATGCCCACTAGACCAAAAAGTAATACCTGTATTGACAATTTTGCACACAATTATCAAAAAAAGTGTCGAACAAAAATAATAGATTTGATTGTTTCAGATCATACAGCTCAGTTAATTCATATACCTATTACAAAAACTTGCAATTTTAAATATTGGAAAATTAATAAACAGGACCACTCTATAGATAACTTAATGAATTTCAAAACCCATCTAGGGAGTTTATCTTTTACACAAGTATACGAGACCAAAGAGGCTAATAAATCTTATAATATCTTCATTGAAGATTTTCTATTATTGTATAAATTGTGTATACCTGAAATTAAATTAATTGTGAAAACTAAAAAGACAACTAAATGGATAACTAGAGGAATAAAAAAATGTAGTAAGAAACAAAGACAATTACTTTGGACATATAGGCTTAACCCTACCTTAAAAAATAAAATAAATTTAAAAAAATATACTACTATATATAAAAAGATTTTGAAGTTAACTCAAAGAGCTCAAAATAACCACTTCATTAATTCCTCTTATAATAAATCAAAGGCTGCATGGCAAGTGATAAATAAATCAACATTTTGTCGCCCACCGGAACAAATACTAGCTATAAAAAAGAATAATATCTTATCTTTAACACAACCTACTGACATTGCTGACGAATTTAATAATTATTTTATTGACGAAATTGAGAATAATATTACAACTGACACCACGTATGAAAATAATTTTGAAAATTTGACATCACAATCTATATTCATATTACCTGTTACAAATAGCGATATTATAGGAATAATTAATAACCTTAAAAATACAAGTACTGTAGGATATGATGGCATTTCAACAAAGGCAATTAAATATGTAAAATATGTTATTGCACCACCATTAACACATATAATTAATTTATGTATCATTGATGGTATTTTCCCAGAAAAGCTAAAAGAAGTAATAATAAAACCTATATTTAAAAAAGGTGATAAAGCAGTTGTAAATAACTATAGACCTATTGCCAAAATCCCCATAATTTCTAAAATTTTCGAAAGGGTAATCTATAACGCTTTGTATAAATATTTTGAGAAATATAAGCTATTCTGTAAGGAACAAAAAGGTTTTCGTAAAAACACTACTATCAATATGGCAATCTACGACTTATTGTCAAATGTCATGAATTCTATGGATAAAAGAAATCCAGTATGTGCCATTTATACTGATATGACTAAAGCATTCGACTATGTGGACCATAAAATACTCCTAAAAAAATTATTTGCGTATGGTATAAGAGGAAACACTCTTAAACTCATACAATCATATTTAACTGATAGATATCAACGTACAGAGATTTCTAGAATGTGCCCAGATAGTAAATTAGTAACTAACTATTCATCAAGACAAAGACAAGTAAGATACGGTGTGCCTCAAGGGAGCGTACTAGGGCCCCTGCTTTTCTTAATGTATATTAATGATCTCCCAAAAATACTACATCATAAAATGGTCCTATTTGCAGATGATAGCACGGCCTTAGTTGAATGCAACAATTTAAAAAACTATCAGTATGACATTAATAACTGTCTATCTAATATCATAAATTGGCTCAACAATAATAATCTGGTGATTAATTTAACTAAAACTAAAGTTATGCATTTTCATCAACGACTAGAAAATAAAAAAGTCAATGTCACATACAAAGACGTGAATATAGAAGCAGTAGAAACCGCAAAATTCTTAGGGATAACAATCGACCATAACCTGACTTGGAAACCCCATATTAAGGAAATATGTATGCGTTTAAGTAAATCCACATATGCACTTTTTCAGCTATCTAAAAGGGTTAATAGTGAAACGCTACTGAAAGCTTATCATGGGCTGGTTGCTTCTGTTCTCCGTTACGGAGTTATTTTTTGGGGTCGATCTACAGATCGAGATCTTGTCTTTAAAATTCAAAAACGCTGCATAAGATCAATGTGTGGTCTAAAAACAACAGACAGCTGTAAACCTTATTTTAAGTCCCTAAAAATATTAACCTTGCCATCATTGTACATCCTGGAAACTGCTCTATTTGTGAAGGCAAATTCTCATCTATTCAGAAAATTGTCGACGGCAAGAACAAACCCCGTACGTGCTCAATATAAATACCAACTTTGCCAAATAAAATGTAAAACATCTTTGATGGAGAAGAGCTTCTTTGGTGTTTCCTCAAGCATATACAATAAAATACCAGATAATATTAAAAATCTGCCTTCTATAAAATTTAAGAATGTCCTTAATAAACTATTAATCTCTAAATGTTATTATTCTATTGACGAATTTTTAAGTGACAAATTATAATTAATTATATAATAAGTCTTTTATAATTTTAATGAATTAATTTAACCTATGAAATAATCTTATATTAATTAATTAATCAATTAATCTGACATTATAATTATTATTGACATTGTATAATTGGATGATTATTGATATTTTTAGTATTATTATTATTATTTTTTTTAATTCTTATATTGCAAATTTAATTTAATATATTTTAATTCTATCTACCTACAATATACCTAAAATACCTATCTACCTAGAATAGCTTTTAGTAATTAAATCTGATTAACGTATTCTTTTTTTATTATTATTATAATTGTGTGTTATTAGTTCTAGTAATAATTCCTATTTGTATTGCTTCATTTCAATGCATAACTGAATTTGTTTTATTTAATTTGTATGCCCTAGAGGCAAAACATAGTGAAACAACTATTAATATAAGACGACTTATGTACCTATGTTTAACAAATAAATTATTCTATTCAAATTATTCTCAAGCATTGCATATTCATCTTGGATTCTGCACCAAAAATCATTAAGAGGCGTCGTTTTGAACAATGACTCCATACTTGTGTCTGATGACATTTCTAAAAGAGATTCATATATCTCATTTGACATGTTTTCAGGCTTTTCCAAGTTGGGTAAAAAAGGATTATGAATATAGGAGTTCACTTTAATTTTTGTATTGTGTTCTTCGGGAAAATACTTTTCAAAAGATGCGCGCATCGAACTGAGATATTGGACCAATTCTTCAAACACATTATCTTCAAACATTTCTGAGTCGTTTTCGCTAACAAACTCACTGAGTAACGTAAAACTTTCTATTTCTTTCTTACCAATGCAAATGATCCAAAAATCTAATTTTCTTTTAAAAGCAGTTATTTTATTATAGGCCTGAAACACTGTTGTCTGTTTACCTTGCAACGATAAATTTAATTCGTTAAGTTTTTGAAAGATATCCGCCATAAAAGACAATCGGAACAACCAAGTTTTATCATACAAACGGTCCTTCAAATTAAAAGAAGTATCTGCTGAAAGAAACATTTGTAACTCGGCTCTAAGTTCAAATAGCCTTGTTAAAGTTTTTCCCCGAGACAGCCATCGCACTTCTGTATGGAGCAGCAGTGTTTTATGTTTGCTGCCATAATCTTCACACAATAATGAGAACAATCGGGATTGTAGTGGTCGTGATTTGATAAAATTAATTATTTTTACCGCTTCATCCATAACTAATTTTAGATTAGACGGCATTTGCTTCATCGCAAGTGCTTGTCTATGCAGAATACAATGACTGGAACTACAATTAGGCGCTTTATTTTTCATTCGTGACACTGCTCCTGCTGTTTTACCTGTCATCGCCTTGGCCCTATCTGTACAAATGTCAATGCAATTGTTCCAACTGAGATTATGTTCTTCAAAAAATATATTTATTTTATTAAAAATTTCTTCCCCGGTAGTGTTTGTAAGCAGCGATGAACACATAAGCATGTCTTCTTCAAAAGAACTTTTATATGGATATCTCACAATAACCAGCAGGATAGCCAAACCAACGACATCAGTTGACTCGTCCATTTGCAAAGCGAATCGTGTATTTTGTAGACGTGTAACTAGTTCTTGTTTGACGTAGCTTGCCAGATCATGGATTCGTCGTGAAACAGTATCGTTTGATAGCGGAACAGTAGAAAGATGCTTTGCAGATTTTTCATCAAGCATACATTTTGTTATGTCTAATACACATGGTTTTATTAATTTCTCAGCGATAGTGTGCGCTTCACCTGCTTGTGCAATGCGATAGCTAACTAAGTATGATGCCTCCGTGGCCTTTTCGTTGGTAGTTTGTGTTACATGCATCATATTTTTTTGACTTTCTAATAACTGATCTTTTTTGCGAACAAAAAATTCTTTATTCTTGTCTTTAGTCTCGGGGTGTACGGTTTCTAAATGTCGACGCAATTTGGCAGGTGCCATGGAACTATTAGGAAGCAGTTTACTACAGAGCATGCAGAGAGGTGAGCCGTTGGAATCAACAAATCCGAAACTGATATAAGATTCATCATACTTCCTTTTTTTCGTCTTTGAAACCGTCGAGCTTGACGTCGTGGCACTCGTGGCATCATCTTCTGGATCGGTGATTGCTAAATTCTCCGCGCGCATTGCTTTTGAACATTCAGCGTCATTAGAAGATGTTGTTGGAACACGTTTAACACCTTTAAGCCAACGTTCCATTCTTCTTTATTTATAATGTTACAAGTCAGGATAGTGGGGTTTAAATAATGCACAATCGTTACTGCGTATAAGAGACTAAATTTAGAACCTACAGGGAAGAAATATATAAAACTGAGACAACAGAATACAGCAGGCAGTAAAACAATGAACACTAGTTTCTCGCTAGCGAGCTTGTAAGTAGGTAGTAACTTATCGCTCCGAACGCTAATCATCAACTGACGACGCCAACTTTTTTTTTTTTTTTTTTTTTTTTTTTTTTTTTTGTGTGTGTACAGCTGTTGGCCGCAGAAGGCCTTGACAGCTTGACGCGGACTATGGGTGAGCGCTGAGGGCTCTCAACCCGGACGACGACGCCAACGCGCGATCGCCGCTTTTATACTTAGTCCTAGACTCGATCTCAAATATTCTCGAAAATACTCGAGTCGGCACCTTTGATAAACAAAAAGCAAAAATAAAAACAGAAATTTAAAAATAGCGTTGTAAACAATATCAACTTTATCCTTTGAAGTTAGAGACGAAAGTCGCTAGTTGACAACTATAGCGTCTAATTCAGAGGCGGCTTTTATCAAAGAGACTGAGCGCTTACAAGTATACTACCCGCTCGTTTTAAGTTTGCCGCTGGCGATAGGTATGAGTGTATGACGTTCGAAATTTTTTATTTAATTGTAACAATAAAAATTGTGTACGTTAGATATTTGGGTAAAACTATGACACATTATAAGTTTTGTTGTCACGTGGGGGAGGGTACGCGCATTCCACAGACCGGCAAACTTAGAGCGAACGCGTTGTACAAGTATAAAATTGTTGAGACCAAACTTATGAGATATTGTACCAGCTAATGTAACACAAGCTTATACAAATACAAATAAATAAATAAATAACATTCATAGCGTTTTGTCTCCGCGCGGCCGCGGAGTCCGCACAGCCGCGGAGCGACCAGAGAGAGGTGTTTTGATTTTTTTATTTCTAAATTCTTGCGGAACCCCGACAGAGGTATCACGGAACCCTAGGGTTCCGCGGAACACACTTAGAGTATAGCTGGGTTAGACAATAAGAAAAGTTTATTACTAATTTCGTATTTTATATATGGAAAACGAGAAATAGGATATGAAAATGTGAATTTAAAAAAAATAACACATCTTGCTACCTCTAAGTAAATATTCAAACAAAACTCTTGTTAACAGGTGAAATAAAAGGTCATTTCAAGTTGTGTTTGCCAAAGATTGCTTTCTGTGAAAAGGAATATGTTGAGGATCATCTCAAAGTCATAAAAGATCTAAGCCTGGATACTAAACTCGTTTGCTTTGGAGAAGGGGAATACTCAATGCAGAGATTCATGGACGAATACGACGACATTAATAACATCGATAATTTTGCGTAAGTTTTTTTTAATAATTTGTATGTACTTGGGAATACAAATTAAATGCCCATTTTACTTTTAAACTTTAGCAGTTTCAAATAATATAGTCTGTCTGTTGTTTTTTAAATTTCTCATTGCTGCTATCCATTCTCTTGGTCCTGGCCGGTTTTTATAATTTACAGATAAGAATAATGGTGGCTTTAAATTGTATTTTTAACCAGTCAGCCACGCAGGGAATTATTGAAACGGCAATAAACTATAAAAAAAAAACAAATTTATAATGAAAATATATATATTATTTATAACATAGGTAATACTAACCCAATATTGTTTCTCTTTCAGTCCATTGGATTTTGATAAATACAAGAACTATGCGTTTTTGATTACTACTAGCGGTACAATGTCCGTAATTAAGTTGTCTGCATTTACCCATGCGAATATTTTTGAAAAATTATTTGGAGTAAAGGCCATAAAGCTTTTACCACAAAAAGTCGGCAAGTACGCAATAATTGTTTAATATTAATCGCTTTTTATAGCAACAAGATTATACTCAAAGTATTTCACACACGCATAAACTGCTACCTACAATGATAATTAATCTAAGGCTCATATATAAGTTACTTATCTTACCTAAGCTCTGTCATATACGTGGTACTGTACAACTACGTTTATCGTGGTTGTGAGTAAGATGTATCCTCTTCTTTATTGGCTTATTAGTCCATTTTGTTTTATGTCTCTTGTTTTACATTCAAAGGAAGCGTCATCTCTCGAACTCTAAAATCTACTAATGGCTCAGGTATCTATCTTATTCCCGTGAAAATAAATACAGATAGTTGCGTTGTTTTCCTTTTTAATACGCTATTATTAGCTTCAGACGTATCTATGTTAGTATGTAACGGAATCTTTGAACATGATTTTGACCCTCTTCAAAACGTCGGATTAACTCGAACTTTGGCATATTTATTAAAGACCAATGACAATTCAATATTTTAAACAGTTTGACTCGTTATCCTTACTAGGATAATCAGGATTAGCGATTTAAGCGTATTTTTTGGTTTTTTGAACGATTACATTTATTTTTAAAGTAATTATTATAAATTATACAAACTACAATATCTTAAAGACTTTTTGCGTAAATACTACAAAATATAGCAGTAACAAAACTATCAAATCATATGTATATGTATTCTACTTACTGCCAATCAAAAAAACTGAAAATATGTTTACAATTAGGTCAGGATATCAAATATGTATAATTAGGGATAGGATTAGGAATTGTTATCGATTATAGTTACAGAGCTCTATTGGATATCTGAAATGATATATCCAAACGGAAACCTGGCAAATATGGCCCTTCCAATTTCAATGGGGAGGTTGAAACAAGTGCGGTTTCTCCATGGTAATATTGAAAAGCTTTTAGTGACACACTATTTGGGGCTGTGTGCGTTTATTTCTGTGCTTAGTATATATTGATACTTGGTTTGATTCGTCTCTTTTTTTTGGTTTAAACAATTATTTATACACAATACATTTATTTCAAACAGTTATTTTACACTAACAATAAATAGAAAAATCTTCTAAAATATCTAATGTTTTTAAGTGTTTCTCGACTTGTTTTTATTTATTTTATTCAGTAGGTGGAATAAAATAGGGCTCTGTTCTTAATCTCTGTTTTTATTATTTGATCCCTATTCCAACACGCCTGACTAGCGTGGAATAGTAGGTCCATTCCCCTCTCACTACGGAAGAGGCCTAAACCCAACAGTAGGTCATGATGGCTGAGATGATGATGGCTGAGATGATGATGAATATTTTGATATTAATCAAATATTCCACTATGGAGGAACTAACTCGTATGGAGGAGTAGGCACTCCTCCATATGAGGCATGCCTTTTATGTTTTGTCGTTTAAAGAAAAAAACACAACTAGAACCTTATCGTACTTTTTATTGTTTTCCAAAGTATTCACCACGTAGCTTAATAAACCTTTCCATTCGCTCAAATCAGTTATTCCATTCTTAAGTGGGGGTGTTCAAAATGGCTGACTTGAAAGCGTCGACTGCTTCTTCACAGGACTAGAACCTTTGACCACGAAGACTTTTCTTAATTTTAGGAAATGTAAAGAAATCTTTAGGGCTTAGGTCAGGACTGTATAGAGGATGATCAAGAATTTCTACTTTTTCTTGCTTCAAATCGTTTGACGAGCCTTGTGTGAGCTTGCGTTGTCGTGGTGCTGGATGATGCGTCGTTTTGAGTTAAATTTTTGAAGTTCGGCGATGACTTATGATAAACAAACTGTGGTCTACCACTCTACCTTAACCGTTCTACGATCTTCAAGTGCAATAGTCGTAACATGGCGGGTTTATCCATCGAACGTGGCCACCATCTTCTTCGAGTGCTTCGAGAACGAACAAATTTAGTCGGTTTTGGCTCGTCTTGAAAGAGCCAGATTGTAGATGGTTGTTTGGAATCAGCATCGTAGGCATAGATCCATGATTCTTCATCACTGATGATGTCGTAGACGTGATTTGACTCTCCTCGGTTGAACCTTTGCAGAGTTTTCTTACACCATCTGACGCGCCTTGTGATCGTCGGCATGCAGATGCGGTATCCAACGGCAAACTAGCTTTTTCACACCAAGCGCTTCATGCAAGATCTTTTGTATGGTTGTCTCTGAGATACCTAATAGAGCCTCTATCTCTCGATATGTCACATGACGATCTTCGAGAATTAGTTGTCTCACAGCAATGATGTTATCTTCAGTGAAGGTGGATTTTGGGCATCCTTCGCGAGATTTGTCACTAACACTAGTATGTCCACACTGGAATTGTAAATACTAGCGTTCGACAGTCCGCAGACATGGGGCTTCGTCACTAAATACAGATGTTAGCTCTTCAAAACACTTAAGCCGTGTCAGGTCTCTTTTAAAGTTGTAGAAAATTATTGCACGAACATTTTCCTTAGAAAGATTCATTTTCGTACGTAACCTGACAGATTCCAATCGACGCTGTGACTAAAAAATAACATTAATCCTAATACTTTCAACTGTTTTAGATTCAAAATTTAAACAAATTCCAATATAAAACAGTTCCAAATTCAAAATTGCCGGAAAATATGGAAACGACAGTACTTAAAAGGCATGCCTAGTATTGGTTAGTTCTCTGTTATACCATGATGTTAACTTTTCAGTGAATTCGAAGACAGTAAGCCAATACTGCATTTGTCTCCCTTTCTTGTAGAATAGTTTGTGAATAGAGTGTACATTAGGGCTTCCAATCCCGCGGGATCCCGCGCAATTTTCCAATCCCGCATGATGCGTGATTACGGGCGCGGGATCCGCGGGATTTGCGGGACTGAAAAAAGCGTGCACACAAGCTCAAACTTAATAAACTTTCAAACTCAAACAGTAACATATTTCCTATATAAATTTACAGTTTAAAAACGTGTTCTTTTGGTTGATTTTTAATTTTCTTTGTGTATTTTTTGAAGAAAAAATGTTTTGATTTGTTTTTATTCAGCGTTTGTTACTGTTTTTGTGAGAAAGAAGAAAAAAACGGTGTGCCTAATTTGATTGATCTCATACTAGTAGTAATACTTAAATAAATGTAGAGTTAGTTGATAATTCATAGGGTTTTTGTGATAAATAAACGGAGTAATTTCATTGATCTTATACTAATAGTAATATTTTAATAAATGTCTAGTTAGTCGATTAATTAATTCATTTTTATTACAAATAAACGGTGTAAGTTGAGTGATCTCATATTAATAGTAATGTGTACGTAAATAAATGTGGAGTTGATTAATTCATTGTTTTATTTGCTTTATATAAATATGGTTTTTTTATTAAATATGCGGGATCCCGCAAATACTGAGATCCCGCGGGATTGAAAATTCGTAATCCCACAAATACCGAGATTGAATTCAGGCTGCGGGATTGGAAGCCCTAGTGTACATCACACACTGTTCACAAACTATTCTACAAGAGATTTATTATTTAATATTTTGACAGTAATCAAATACCCAATAGCCCGCTTCTCCACATTAGTTAGTTCTTTGTTATATCAAGATGACGTCTTTTCAGTGAAATCGAAGACAGTAAGCCCGTCATGCTTTTGTCTCCCTTATTTTGGTTAACGTCGTTTGTAATCAGGACTCGTCTACCATACGCTGGTAGGACGATATTGATGACATCCGCTCCGGTCACTTCAGACCATGTTATCGATATGATAAATAAGTACAAGGTAAGCCATAGGCTATCATAGATAAGCAGTAGTATGGTTACGTTATAAGAATACATTTCACCACCTCCTATATTTACTCGTGGTCGATCGTAATATACAAACAACGAAAAAATATGCAGAGTAAAAGCAAGAAAAGTAAATCTCGAAACGAAACATCAACCCGTTTGACTTACATTGGTCAAGTATCCTCCTACCGTGAAAGAGACGAATCCAGCAACAGGACAATTTTAATATAGTATAATTTTGACGATTCTTCATTTATGCATACAGAAAATTGCAGTTGTAATAAGCTATTACCGTACTTGCAAATTAATATTTACAGTACAGTATTGTAGTATTGTCAATACTGTAAATATTGTAGGTACAATTTCTACGTGGTATCAAAGGTTTTTAACGAGTATTACACAATAAATGAAGTAAAGCTATTTTTACGGCTTTGCTTTTACACACTTATCGACAGCAATTACGTCTTCCTGTGACCATGAATGCTAAAAAGTATTCGAAACATCTGGCTAGTAAATCTCAAATTCAAACAGAATAAAATTTATGAAAATAGTTTTATCTCATATGGTTTTAAAAACTAAAATTATCTTTAATTGAATTAATAAAATCTTTAATTATTAAATTGTTGTTTATTTATATTGCATGTGCAGCCCATATACGTTGTTTTTGGGCCATCAATGGTCAAAGCCCTAATCGAGAACCAGAAGGAATGTGACTTTACCTGCTTTGAACTAATTTTAATATCAGGTTCCAAGATTCAAGACAATATCATTTTGGAATTAAAGGTATGTGTATAAACACATTGAAACTAAATACAAAATCAACTTACGAAATAAATTCTCGGAACTTAACTTGTACTAGTATCTGTTTGGCAAATTAAAAAAGTTGAAAAATATATAGTATATTTACCTTCGTCTTCTAATCTACTTTGCAATAAGAGTCGTGAAAACCGGTTGTAGGATCAACAAGAGAATAGCAGCACTCTGTATCACACTATCACTCTACAATAGACTGATGGATCGACGAACTTATTGCCCTAGACATATTATTTCCCATCTTGAACTACTCCCAATCCTTTCAACTGATTTTAATGAATTATTTGATGTTCGTGTATATTCAATCGAGAATTGTTTAGGTAGAGAAAGAGTTGGAGCCAAGGTTTCGAGGACCTAGTTAATTATTTTTTACATTTGTACAGATCAGCATCTGTGGAATCAGTTAGTATTATTTATATAATAATTTATTTATATAATACTAACTGATTCCACAGGCGCTGATCTGTAGATATATAGTTATGTATATATAGTTTCAATATGTTCCAAATGCAATCGTAACTTTTTTATTGTTAATGTGGTATGTGGTATTAATATAGATAGTTTCGGTTCATAAGTTCACAAACAGTTTTTCGCATACATTTTACGATTTCCAAAGTTTACGTAATAAATAAAACTTCAAAACAAAGGTGATTAAATGTAGATTAACATTTTGTTGAAGTTATTTGAAACGAACTCCCTGGTTTTATATGCAGGCTCAACCTTCCAAACTGGTCAAGACCGCAGCACACTTGATGTTTATGTCAATATTAGATACTAATTTAATTAAGGATGCCTTGAGAGATTTCAATTTTGGTGTAGTTTAGAACAGGTTTTCTTCCTATATGTACTATGATTGAAGAGTACATATCGAGCCGACATCAAGTAAAAAGGGGATAAGAGCAAAGTGATGATGATAAATGTATTTATATTCATCACCCCCTATTAACCATGTGTGTTCTAAAAGACGACTAAAGGATATGGTGTACAGATTACATCTATGCAAAGAGAACTACAACTCGAAATGAAACGCTGTGCTAACATTTTTTAATTGCCCTCTCATATAAAGGAAGTTCAAGGCCAACAGTGGGATATGTATGAGCTAAGAAGATATGAAGTGTAAAGTAGAACGGTAGTAGAGGTATACTTGAAAAAACAAATTTTTATTTCGTTACAGAATAGAGTAAGGCCATCTGCAAAGGTGTCACAGTTGTATGGCCTATCAGAGGTTTTTGGTGTCCTTTTCTCGCCAAGTAAAAATGCTCCAATAAACAGCTGCGGCAAAGGTTCGATTGATAGTCAACAATTTAAAGTAAGTTATAGTTAGGTTAATATATTTACAAGCTTTTATTTAACTTGCAATGTATGTATGTATGTAAATATTTAGTGTAGGTATAGTATGTTAGTGTGTTTGGGTTGCAACTGAATTTAGAAGCAGATTTCCTCAACTTATTAAGCTGAAATTTTATTACACATTAGGTTTGGATGACAATATATATCTGTGTGACGTCATTCTAAATCCAATATGGCGGGACATACAAGATGGCGGACTAATTATATTGAATGCACTCCTGCAATATGGGTATTGAATGACAGTGCTTGCTAAGAGTAACTCGAAAAAAATAAACTTGGACTTCTAAAGCTTGAAACTCTATTTTGTGTACACTTTCGGTTTAGATGACAACACGTCAAACACGTGCTTAACTGTGTGTTGCTAAGAGTATCTCGAAAAAAATGACGTCACTCTAAATCCAATATGGCGGTATAATTATATTTAGTGTACTCCTACAAAATGGGTATCAAATGAAAGGCCTTGCTAAGGGTAACTCGAAAAAAATAAAATAACGTCACTCTAAACCCAATATGGTGGACTTCTAAAGCTTGAAACTCTATTTTGAAGGAGATATATTCAACCAATTGAGCTAAAATGGAATTTTTAAGTGCACTAAAAAGTAAAAGCAACCTTTAACCTTATGAGATATTTTTGTGTTATGTACACAGCAAATCAATTAACAAGTCAATTAAACAACTTCATGTGATTCAGTTTAACCCTAACATTTTTTTAAACTAAGTAAATACAAGTACCTACTTTAGTCTCGCGACAAGCTTTTATAATGTATTAATTGTGTAATGACGTTATAAGTTGATAGTAAAAGTTTTAAAGTTAAAGTTTTTGTTTTTGTCTTTTTAGAGCATTTAAATAAAAGCATTATTTTTTACTTTTAAGCTATTTTGTTACATTTTTTTATACAAATGGCCTGATGCATTTTAAAATTTTAGAACTTTCAAGACTTGTCAACAATTTCTCAATCGCTTCCTCTAAACTTACGCCTGCACAATTTTTGTATGTGTGCTCAATCCTGATCATATTCGAAATTATGGCAAATTTAAAAATGGCAGCCTATTAAGTTGAAAATAAATTTCTTAATCAACCCGAATTGAACACGTATGTTCATTCTTATTAAATACAAATGTAGGAAATCGGCATGTGATTTTTAATTTAATCACCTCTCGTAATTAATAGCTGCCTCCTTTTAAGCTCCTGCTAAAACTCTTGATAGTTGGCGTGATGATGTCAACAGATTTTTTTTTTATTATCGTGTCGATTGAGCAAAGTAACACAGTCCACACGTGTTTGCAAGTTCGATTCACTCAATTCATGAGGTACCATACCATACCATACCATACCATACCCATCTTTCAAGTTTTTTTACTTGCCCGATTTGCTTCAAGTGGATTAATACAGTTTTTTCACTTACCCCGACGCCTGCAGCTATCTCTGAAGTGCTATGTGATCGATCCGCTTCCACAATAGCTTTTAATTCTTCATTTTCCGCTTTAGTCTCCGGCCGTCCACATGGTTGGTTCTGAAGGTCGAAATTACCAGAACAAAAACGTTAAAAGCAAAAACATACCGTGCTTTCTTTTGCGACACCAGCGCCGTACCTACACATCGTTAATCCTTCGAGCTATTTCTGCAGCACTGATGCCACAGTAGAACTCGTACTCCTAAATATCGTCGCCAAAGAAAAATAATGAGGAAAAAACAAATGAATGACAGTTTTCAAAACTCAAATGTACCAGCTAAATGAATTTATAAATTTAAATTTGGAATTCTTAAGCAAAGAGGAGATATTTCAGATCAAAGTAGTATATAACGACAAAACGCTAATTTCATATGTAAGGAACTAATACTTGCCGTTTATGTTTTAGTTGGTGGATCCCGTAACAGGTAAAGATGTGACAGAACCAAATGTACCAGGGGAGATATGGGTGATTCCTGCATTTACTGTGAGTTCTAGATATTAGTTAGTACCTACGTAAGTATCTTTTAGTACTGTTACATTCACGGAGAATATACAAAGAGGAGACGGCCTAAGCAACTGTGCACCGTGACTCAACTGGGTCCTGACGTCATCACGTCAACATCAGGTAGTGGGCGTGGCCTATTAGTCTGCTGTCGACTCTGCCCGTGTTCCTACTGTGGACACAGTTATATTGTTGGTGTATTTTTGCTTTATTACGCAGAAAATCCATAAGTTTTGTGTTTTATAATGTAAATAGTACTCCGATAAACGTTCAGATGCTATGGAAGGAATCATATTTCATTCGTAAGTATTTTTATTCATACTTTATTATAATAATTTCTAGAAAATTCTTTGACGATGTCATGTTCAAATATAATTCTACTCAACGTGAGATGGCACTACTTTTCGTAATGGGACCTAGAACTGTAAAAGTAGATAAAGCTCAGACTGTTAAGATTATCGTAATAACTAATGAACATAAGTATTTAAATTAATATTTAAATACATTTACTGACAATTAAATTTGGCACCCATTTAGATCTCACTTCTTTTGCCGTTGAAATTAACAACTAAGCCATATATCATAATATTCAACTTGGCTCTCGTTTTACGTTTTATGTTTTTGATGGAATATCATTACTTTTTGTACGGAAATGATTAGTGGGTTATTCATGATAAAATGAATAACCATATTGTTTTTATTAATCTACTGTATTTTCCTACGTTTACGGGGTTAAATAAATGGTTTTTTTTTTGTTTTAATTCCAATATTCTCTTGTACCTTTGTACTTCTCTTGTATCTGTTCGAGTGAATTGACCATTCAGTATCCAACGTCTTTGTAAGCATTTTTAGTTTATACTGAATTTGGCCAAGTCGGGGCGGTATAACATGTGCAAGCGATTGTACTTTACAAAAGAATCTTTTAGCGGCTGCAGGCGGCTTTCACAGCTTAGCCCGGACTGTGGGTAAGCGCTGAGGGCTCTCAACCTGGTTAATCGGCGCTTGTGCTTATAAGCACGGCTGTCGCTCGCTCAGGGACGTTCGCGTCAACATTTTATCGCACCGCGTCTCACTCTCGCTGCTCCACGGCCGCCACATCGTACGTCGTGGTTCGAAATACCTATTATTTAATTATATTATTTATAACTAGTAACTATTGATATGCGTCAAATATTGAAATGATAAATAGTACAAACCCATTTAATAATGTAATAAATACGAAAGTCAACTACACTCTTAGTTGTAAGTACTAAAACTGAGGTTTTGATTAAAAAAAAATGTAATAAAAATTAAGGGTGATTCGTTATAATTATTCACGTGAAGACCTTAAAATCCATATAAAGGCCGGCTATCATAAATTTTGATTGTGAGGGTACCCGAAAGGGTATTCCGTCGGGCCGACCACTGACGATAAGTCACCCTGCTCCGGTGGTCAGCCCAATAACGAGGTGACGTGGGTACGGGTGCGTTATGGGCCCGCGCGCCGTCCTTTCGTCGCCCCGGACGAAATGGACCGCGTGTGCATTTACTAATAGCCCACTCATAAAAAAAGAATAATAATAAAAAAAATAAAAAAAAATCATAAATTTTGATTGCTGATTCTCACATTACAGGCGCAATAAGTAGGTGTCCGTCCCTTTTTTTTGTTTTTATTCACGCTGTGGAAATGCATTTACGCACACTAGTCCCCCGCCGGTTACAGACGGAAGTGTGTGTGGGACTCGCCGGCCACAAATATGACCGAAATACCCACTAAAACCACAGCGGCCCCTTCCGCGCTTTTACGGGGTGCCAGAGAGATCATCTGATGACATTCTATCCCCGACACCCCAACGCTTGGCCGTCTGGCCACGTCCTGTCATCATTCAAGGTGGTGGGAGAAGAAGCGCATAACGGCGTCTCCTCCTCCCTGGTCGCCGCCGGCGGAGCGAGTCAGCGGATGCTCCGCGGCCTCCTTCCTTGTCATGACAGCCTCACAGAAGGAGGCTATCGACGACCAACAGCAGTCGCTGCCGAGCACCTTGGAGATGATGGTCGGCAACGACAGGTCCGTTGTTCCTATCTCCGTTGACAGGACGTGGCGCTGAGGCCCCTAGGCGGGGCATACTTCCAGTAGATGGCGCGCATGGTCGATTAGCGCGCTACACTCATGGCATCCTGGAGCCTCTTCTCTTCCAATTTTATGCAGGTACTTACCGAAGACCCCATGTCCGGTAAGCACCTAGGTGTCCGTCCCTAATAAAATCAATTAATTGAAAATTTATAGCAAAATAATAAAAATTTGCTAGTTACTGATATATTCCTGTGTATTCACCCAACTCTAGATCTGGATGCCAAAATTTCAACTTTCTAAGTCATCTGGAACTGGGTTAGAATTTTGGACTATAGGTCACTCAGTGATAAAACTGCAATGTTTTATGTTAATATCTAAACAACTGTTTGAGATGTGTTTATGAAATTTGGAGTACATATGTATGTATCTCATAAGTCTCAATGTGAGCCAAATTTGAGATATTTATATGAAATAGTTTTTGAGTTATGAGAATTTTACACGAACCATTTGGAGGCATTTTTTACCTAAAAAATGCCTCCAAATGGTTCGTGTAAAATTACACACTGTAGCGCTCGCTTTTCTGTTAGCTTGAACTTGGCTTGACACGCTACTGGATGTCTAAATTCCCTGTATTTGTGGGATGCTTCGTAGCGACTCTACTCTCGTCTACTATAGTTGTCACAAAATAAAAGGCCCGTTTTGACAGTTCACGCCCAAGAAGTTTTCTATTGTTTACGGATCGAAATGTTTTAAAGGTAATTACATTCTTCATTGACGGGTACCGCCCACTGAGCTAAGTGCTGTGGCATAACGATTTTTTCATATTGTCCACAGACTATTAATAATCGGTTAAGGAAAAATAAATCGATCAAGATATATTTTTAAGGTGGACCCGTACTTGGCCGGTGTTATTAATTTTAATACTAGTATTTAGACCAACTAATTACAGAATTTCACCAGCTGTGTAGTGATTTTTACTGAAAATTCGAGACGTCAATATTGACAATATGAAAATGAAATAATATATATATATATATATGGGTGACGATAGCTCAACTGACAATTTTGGCTCCCTAAGATAATCTTAAGAAAATGATTGACTGAAGATTCACTTTTTCTCGATATTTTGTGATCGAGTGAATGTTATTGTAACAAAAATATTAAATGATAGAAAAATGACCATTCGTAATATTGTATCATTTCAAAATACCTACAATATCACAGTTTAAGTAAAATTTTCAAATCAGAACTTTAATCCGATGCACTTTACAATACATATTCAAATCGATTATATACTCATGCAAACTTGAATCGATTTATCGTGAGTATCGAGTACCGAGTCATATGGTCCATCACTAAATACATCAGTAAGACCAAATGTCAAAACGGGCCTCTTATTTTGTGACAATTATAAGCATTGTCCATATGTATATGACGACGAAGCGATATAGATACTATAAATAGAGACCTGAGTCGTTGTCTTATTTTATGTATTAATATTAATAGGCGTGCATATGTGTTTATGAATATACTAAAGCATTATTGTATGTATATATCAATAGGAATTCTACAATGATCCAGAACTAACTGCTAGCGCCGTCACAAAGGATGGTTGGTATAAATCAGGCGACATACTGTACAGAGATGAAAATGATAATTATTTCTTCGTGGAACGAATAAAGACTATCATTATATGCCGTAGTTATCACGTAAGATTTTTTCAAACTAATCTATATATTTTATAATTAATTTATAAGCAGTGTCGTTAAGAATGTCCTCTTACGATTGCCTTCCTTCATTTATAGCTTAATATTTTCTAAACCTAATTGCTCTAATCTTTTGGCTATATATGTATATACAGTGGATTTTGGTTATAACGACGGCGGAGGGACTACTTTAATGTGGGCGCTATATCCGGAAGTCTCTATATCCGAAATAATTATAACATTTTTCCTTTAACAGTAAATGTACATCTAGGAACCATGTTCATAAGTTTAAGAAACACTGTTGACTCACTGGAAATTGGCTACGTAACTTACTCATAATTTTAACTTCGTGCACATGCTAAGTAACCCTACACACAAACAAAGCAGCATTCGCTGATGGCCAAATACCATCTGCGAATATAAACAAAGGATATGAATAAAGGATAAGAAAGCTTAATATTTAAAGCTTATGAATGAGTCTTTGTGCCTTTGCCGACTCAGTTGCAACATCCGCAAGCAATTTCTAGGAATCTGACCCAAATAGTTCATAAAAACAAGTCGGTATACCCGAATTCGGCGTTATATCCGGAGTCGCTATTACCGAATGTATTTCCTACAAAATGATACTTTAAATTCTAGGGATGTAAGTTCGACGTCGCTATAACCGAAAAGTCGTTACAACTGAGGTTGTTATAAATGAAATCCACTGTATTTGTCGAACAGGTTATACCCGCTGAATTTGAGAACGTAATCCTTAAACATCCCGGTGTCAAAGACGTAGCTGTCACAAGTATTCCTCATGAAAAAGATGGACAGCATCCAGTCGCTTGCGTTGTGAAAAAAAATGGCGCTAATGTAACTGCACAAGAGTTGCGCGACATGATAGCCGGTGAGTAGTACGATTCAAATAAAATAATAAATAAATATATATGTAAGGGGCTTATTAAATATTGAGAATACTTTAGTATTATAAAGCAGAATCACTTAATCTCGGTCAAAGTATCGCTAAAAACTTTTCATTTCAGCTCTTGTAAGCCTCCTGTAATAATACCAGACTGTGAACACCAGATAATCTCTTGACGTCTCATAACATAAAACTATAATAAAATTATAACATTCACACAGACATAAAAATGGCAAGTGTGCACACTTATAAAAACATTCATGAAAATTAGGATGCAATTTACCACATTCTATCTTGATCGCGAGTGATATAAAGCGATTAAAGTATAATATGCATAAAACATCTACGGAAGAGAAATAAAAAATTGGGAAGTTGTCCAGTCGCATTCAAACAGCGTGAATCTCGGTGTTCTTACTATTCTCTTTTTGTAATGTTTGATACTTTTTCATTATTTCATCATTTTTATTCATATGCATATATATGTATATATATATATATATATATATATATATATATATATATATATATATATATATATATATATATATATATATATATATATATATATATATATATAAAAATCGGTTGTCTGTAAAGTCGGTTTACTGACGATAGTTGAACGTGACAGCGTCATAAGAAAATACTGATGGAATGGTTTAATTTTTCAAAAGAAAATTTTAATTTTATTTGTTTGATAGATATTTTGTATGGATCAAGCCTTAAATGGAACGCCTAAGAGCGAGGTAACGCCGCATACGCCATGTTTTTTCGTGTGTGCAGCCGGCTCCATCGAATTATAAGACGTTGTCACGTCAAAAAAATATACCAGATATTCAAAATAAGTCCTCATATATCGCAAGTCAATCATATCAATACACTATCACATTATCTGAGTTTGCTAATATAAAATACTAGCAACCCGCCCTCGCTTCGCTTCGGTTTTAGTGGTTTTACCCGCGTAATTCCCGTTCCCGTGAGAATACCGGGATAAAATATAGCCTAGTTTACTCCCTGATATTATAGCTTTCCATTGGTGGAAGAATTTTTGAAATCGGTCCAGCCGTTTTGAAGATTACCCGGAACAAACAGACAGACAGACAAAAATTTTTTAATCTGTATTTTAGGCATAGGTGTCGTGCAAATAACCCTGTGAGCATGAAAAAAGCCTATTATTTTGACATTACAAACAGACACTAATTTTATTTATTGGTATAGATTGTTATTTTCCTCGCAAACGCTACGTCCCGCAATTTTTAAATCTGTAATATCTTCGAAAATTTTATTTAAATCATATGCTGTAAAGGGCCATATTGAACTATATTAAATCAACAATGTATTTAAGGTATTTAATTGGATAAGGATTAATGCTGTGTTGGTAAAATCGCTTCGAAAATTAGCCATTTTTTGTCGTAAAAAGTAAATAACAAAAAAATGTTATTGTGGGATATCCATAAGAAATAGACATATACCATCGCGGAGTCAATGTGTACAAACAATACTTAGTACATTATTTTGATAAATCTCGTAGGGTTCAGCCTGCGTTTGCAATGTAAGCGAAAAAAAATGAAATTATTTACGACATCACATTAGAAACCTCAAAAATAACAGTATTTCGCCAGTATTTAATGGATGTTATTATACATATAAACCTTCCTCTTCAATCACTCTATCTATTAAAAAAACCGCATCAAAATTCGTTGCGTAGTTTTAAAGATTTAAGCATACATAGGGACATGGGGACAGAGAAAGCGACATTGTTTTATAATATGTAGTGATTTGATCAATTTAATGCAATGATGAATTTTGTCGAAGAGTCTTGGAATTTTTATGGAGCACATTTTAACAATTATTAACGTAAAATAAATAGTAGTAATAAATTACTTTATTCAATGAATATAAACATTTTACAGATGAGTTATCGGCAAGCACGCAGTTACTTGGTGGTGTTGTCTTCATAGATGAGATCCCGTTAACATCGTCAGGAAAAGTTGCTCTACTCAAGCTACAACAAATTGCACTGACTGGTCATAGAGAATAAAACATTATTATGAGTATGTTATTAAAAATAAAAAATGAAATAGGTTTTTTATATCTAATAATATTCAAGCAATACATAGAAGTAAAACTGCTCACACTTGTTTGTTTTCTGTCCAACTTAGATCTCCCCCCAAGATTATCACACCGATCACTCCTATTCCGTCGCCATCCAACGGCCTATTGCAACAATTATTATGCGCTAGTTTATCTGGTGTTAGACTGTGCTACACCACTAGGGATGCAAACGATGCCATCGATGTTTCTGAAACATCGATGTTTCGGTAAAAAAACATCGATGTTTGCGATGATGTTCACTACTGCAAAACATCGATGTATCGATGTTGTATTACGATGTTTTTACATCGATGTTTTACCTGCCATCTATTAGAATTTTTTTGGTAATTTTATTAGAGGTTGCGTGATACTGTGATCACCAATGATTTAGCTTTCAAAACTATTATTATTAAACTCTATTACTAAATGCTGCCATTTGCATTCCTATACACCATCACGTCGTATTTGTGGACCATTCCGGAAAACTTTTTTCTAAAAGTTTAGTTCTTAGAACCATGTGAATGTGTGTTACTCGGAGCGGAGTAAATTATAAACACGATTTGTTGATGCACACAAACACCAGCACAGTCAGTCTCCATTCGTATGGGAGGAGACAACACCTGCATAAGCCGCAAGCCCATCGAAACTGGAGGCTCCAAAAAAGAAGAGACCGAGGAAGAGGAAGAGGATCGCGACACGTTACCACCTGAACGCGATCGCAAAGCGGGTGGCGGAGCGGAAGGCGCTGAAGGCTGCCGCCGCTACCGCGAGCGTTGAGGGGGGCAACGCTGCTGCCGCGGAGCCGTTGCAGAACACAGGTGACAGCGCTGCCGGACCGTCGCTTAACGACGGCGGGAAAGCCGCAGGGCCGTCCCAAAAGAGGAGAGGGGAGGAAGGAGCGACAGCTCGACGGAGATTGCCGCCTGACGGGACGATGCCCGCCGAGACGTCATTGCCCGATGGGCAGTCCGGCTGAAGAGGCCTCGGTACGGTGTTCGGACCTTCAAGGCCTTCCGGCCGGTGCTAATGAAGTGATTGGGTCGGCGGCACGGAGTGCTTTCCTTCCGACTGACGCAGGTCTTGACGGTGCACGGTTGCTTCGCCAAGTACTTGTACACAGTCGTGAGGAGGGTGAGCACTTCCCTCCTACCACCACTGCGATTGAGACGAGGACACGACGCGGCACACGCTCGAGTGTGTGCTGCGTAGGCAGAGTAGCGCCGTGAACTCGTCGCAATCATAGGTGCCAAACATCGCTAGGGAGATGCACGGCAGCATCAGGAATTGTGACACGGTCGCCCGCATTCTACGAAGCAGTCATCTACCGCCCTAGCCGAAGCCGCTGGATTTTGAAAATGGCTTTCAGTACAGTGACCACACGAGGGTATTTTTTCTGTACAGTATTTCGCGACATGTGTGTGAACCTTGTCAGTTTGCGCAATGAACTACTTCTAGGTCGTCGTAAAAAAAGCAGCCCAGTCTATGAATAATCTCTCCTTAGAATTTAGCAGATGGACACGTACCTCAGGATCAAGCCCGTTCTGCTTTGAACGTATCAGTTATAGGAACATATATAAGCTACTTCTTACTACGTGCATGCGTACTTATAACTTGCAATGGTACACCTCACATGAAGTTACACGTGTATATTTGTAAGGGGTAACATCCCTTAAGTATTTTATAAAAATTATATATATAGGGTGACAATTTTTATATGTTTACAATTATTCTACGAGGTTGGGTATCGTTATGTATAACTACGTTGAGTCGCAAAATTAATATCCATTAAAAGATTTGACAGAATGTCTAATGCCTGTAACGTACATTTATTTATAGACGAAATTATATCTATCGTTGATCAAACTTAACAGAGCGTTTAATTTTAGTTTTTAATTAGCGCAAAGCAGTCCGCAATAGTCTAGCAGATTTCATAATTTATGGAATGCCAATTTTTCTCTCAGCAAGCACGTTCCGAAGCGTCATGCCGTTACAACGACAAATTAAATTCGAGTGTCGTCTCCTTCGTAAATTTTAATGGGATATATATACTACAGGGGAAAATTATTGTCAACAACTTAGGTACGCTGTACTGTAGACTGGGTATAATGTAAATTCATTTATATTATCTAAAGACTAAGTTGTGTGGGAGAGCGTTATACGGAGATCGGGTTGATGCGCCGTCTGATCTTGAACTTCTTGATCAAGTTTCAAGAGGGATTTTAATCGATTTTTAATGGAGTTTCTATACAAATAGCAGCCCGAAGGTAGGTAATTTTATTATTAATTTTGTTAGGTACTAAGCTGTGAGATTATAATAACATATTCTGCATATTCACTTATGTTATATTGAATACTGGGGATCGTTGTTATGATTGGTAAATTGTGGTGTCGTTTGTAGTGTGTGGTCACATTTTTATGACTTAATTTATAGATTTGTATGACTTAATGGCGTAATAGTGTAAATAGCGATCTCTACGACCGTGAAATGTGGGTTCAATTACGCAGAATAAAACGTGCAGGTGATTATTAATTTTGAATAAATTTCCATGTGGTGCTGGTGACGGAGTAAGAATGCAATTCATCACAACTTTTCTTATCTGTGGGTATCGTAAAAAACAACTTATGGGTGTGATATGCAGATAACATCAATGTAAGAGAAGGTTAATACGAAATAAACTGTATGACAACGCGTCTGACCAGTGTAGTATATTAATACCAACCTCCTCAGCAATGAGAGAGAAAATGATCTACTAAGGGGCCATTTTCTCTCTCATCGCGAATAAGGCTCGAGCCCAGCAGTGGGATCTATATGACCTGATGAGGAATAAATAATTAGTCTGGTTGTTAATAATGTGTGTAAATCTCTCCACACAAGTTTGCTGCAAGTCTAAAATGTATTACGACAAACAATATGTTTGCTATTGATCAGGGCTTTCGTTTATAATCACCTCACAGAAAGTTCTTTCAGCCGTTTTATAATGTTTTAACAAAATTGAAAGCAGTTAATTGGCTTGCTACTAGATATAAATCAATAAACTTTTGGAAATTTATTTAAATTAGAGTGCAAGAAACACGATTCTTATGTTATTTCTTGCAAAACTGATTATGCGTATCTTAATATCTCCACATCTTATCTTTAAACGAGCATATATATACCTATATATATATATATATATATATATATATATACATATATATATATATATATATATATATATATATATATATATATATATATATATATATATATATATATATATATATTTCTTTTTTCAGGATCTCGGCAATGGCACGATTTTGATGAAACTTGGCATACTAGAGGTTTCGAGGCCAAAAAATCGTTCTAGCTAGGTTTTATTTATAGAAAATGTTGTTTTGTCAGTGTTTTTAGTAAAGCAATATGATGACATTAAATTTTAAATGAATATAATTCAAATTTTGCCGCCAACGTCATGAATTACGATAGCTCAGTTGGGAAGTAGTGCAGTTTCCTTTTAGTATTGTTTTGGCATTCAAACGGCGTCGGATCAAATCCCGGTGTTATTATTATTCTCTTCTTGTATTTTTTATATTTTTTCATTATTTATTTTTTATTAAATAAAATAAACGGTTAATTACTTTTGAATTTAATTTTAAAGTCGAATAACTTTGAAAGGAGTGAATTTGATAAAAAATGTTAAAGAGACCTTTTTTGTAGAGCATGAAATTTTACTTAAGAATAATTATTTGCTATATAAAAATATTAATATTTATAGTGGTTAAAAAAATCCAGAATCCAAATTAAAAAATTTAAAAAATATATCAATGTTTAAGGCTTGATTACAAAGGAACGGCTCGTCCTACGTTAATTTATTAAGAGAGCTTTTTTGTAGAGAATTTAATTTCCTTCAAAGATATGAAATGGAAAATTTTTTAAAATTCATGATGTCCGAATTTTGTGTGAAAAGTTCAGTAGCTGTTAAAAAATCGATAATCATAATGATGCACCTCTTAATATTAATATTAAGGGCTCAAGTTTCATAATAATTTTCTTTTGTCATCATGAACAATATTTTCACAGTACCGTTAATAAAAAAAATTGTTCGTTTTTTTTGGCCCAGTCTAAGGTATTATATATATATATTACTTCCTAGCTGTAAGTCATTGTATTTTAATATGTATCTACTGAATCCATCAACATCATTAATGATTAACAATCATTGTCGCAGCTCTCATATAAGTGCCACTACTGAGCTAGAGCTTCCTCTACAGCCGGAGATAAAATGATCTATCTAACATAATTGATTTATCTAACATATTATATCCTTTAGTCATCATTTACGATATCCGCGGGTAAGAAAGGCGGTGAAGAATTTTATAATTACTATTTAATAATTATATTAAAATGTGTTGAGCCACCACACGGACACTTTACTTTAAAATACATAATACAAACAATATGAAAATGTTTTATTTTTGTTTTACAATTAATCTGTTCTATTTTTCGTCATTTTTGTTCCTTGTGCAGGCTCAAATTACTGAAATTCGAAGCTGGTGGTTTAGGCTGTTGTCTGACTTGTCATTAATAGCTAGGTATATAGTGCACATCGAGGGTCAATATTCTCAAATATCTCATATTGACCAGGCATCTGGTCTAATCCTAGAATATCTTTAACCCTTTAAGTTGCACAAATTAAATATAAGCCGCTCCATGGATAATAATATGCTATCGAATTGATTAGCTTGGAAAGCCGACCTCAATAGGCAACAAGAAAATTGAAGAGTATTTAGAGACTACGATAAAAGATAATTTTTCATCGTTTAAGGATTGTGCTTCTTGCAGAATCATAAGCAAATATACAGTTAGTAGGTACTACAGGATTTATTATAAGGGGGTGATGGAAGGTAAGGAGTAGGGGGTACGGTGGGCGCTAATTGGAAATACATGAGAATTTGCATTTTACTTTGTCTCCCAAACCCCCCAGATTTGTCTCGCTGAGAATCCCTTTGTCGATCCTGAGTGCACTTCTGCAACGTACAACTTATTAATACTTAACAAATTAAAATTCATAACAGAAAGCAAGACTAAATACATTTTTTGTTCACTAGGATTTACAGTAATCGTTGAAACTAAGCAGTCTTGTCAGAGTGTCAATTTTAGCGTATAAGTACAATCATCATTTCAATTCATATACATCTCATTGCTTGACTTGAGACTCCTGCATAATGGAAGGCAAATTGACCTACTATACCACGCTGGGCAGACGTGTTAATATAGGGTCATCATCATCATCTTGCTCTTATCCCAATTACTTGGGGTCGACGCAATATGTCATCTGTTTCGACATATTGCAAAAAGTTTCGGCAATGACTTATATGACCGGCCGCCGGCCGGACGTCAACCCTCCTTGGGAATCGTTGACCCAAATGGTACCAGATGGAGTTGGTCCGGGTCAATCTAGGGCTCTTAGTCGTCTTTTACGACACCCGCGAGCAAAGCAAGGGTTGGTAGTATTCGAAGCCGCTACCACACAGCACTCATCATCATCACGTGTTGATATAGGGTGCTGAATTATATTCTTACTTCGTCACCAGACGGATAAAATATAAGTACATATATGTCACACATATTATCCGTATGGAGACTTACCGAGCTGGCCACAGACGACAAGGAACTCCAGCAGTGGTCGGCCATCGCTAGGGAGATGCTCGGCAGCATCAGGAACTGGGACGCGGTCGCAGCCTTCTGCGAGGCAGTGATCTCGCAGAAGGAGACGGCGGGTCGCGCGTGCGAGGAGCACAGCCTCGACGAAGCGACCCGCCGCCGGCGACTGGGGCGGCGCAGGCGCGACTACCTGCGTGCCATGCCGCCCTAACCGAGGCCGCGGGTGACATGACCGGGGATTAGTCCGTCACCCGCCGAGAGGCCGACCGCGTGAGGAAAGACCGACGTCCTCCCCGAGGGGGGGACGTCGGTCGATGGGAGGGTACCCCAAGTAGGGGGTATTCCGTCAGGCCGACCACTGATGACAAGTAACCCTGCTCCGGTGGTCGGCCCCACGACGAAGGCGACGTGGTGTTCGGTTGGGTTGCGGGTGTAGCGTGCTTACGCCCCTCTGTTGCCCCGGACGGAGTGGGGCGAGGAGCGCGCCACCGCAGCCTACCCCCAAAAAAAAAAGCAGTGGTCGGCCCAATGGCGAAGGGAAGGGATTATGTTTTTTATTACTTGATCTATCCTAAAAATATATTAGCGCGACTTTTTTTTTCAGTTTTGTTGCGCGATATAGGTATACAAAGTTTAACAAGTGTGCACAGATTGCATATCTTTTCAGTGCGAATTTACCATCCGTGTGACAGAGATCGATGCCTGTTCAGGACAACTTTTTGTGCGATCTACAAATTACTCTTCAGAGTCTGGGTGTAAGTTATATTATCGCGGCAAAAGTTGCAAGTAATTAATTGTATGTGTGCTGTGCTGCCTGCATCCATCGACGCCCAGCAACTTTCACCAGGTCGTCGGTCGGCCGATACGTGTTTTCAGGTACCTTTCTTCCCCAGCATTGTCAGTTCGTCGAGCAATGTGGCATGCCCATTGCCATTTCAGCGTGCTAATTCTTCGTGCTATGTCGGTTATACCCGTTCTTCTACGGGTTTCCATATTTTGGATTCTATCTCGCAAAGAAATCCCGAGGATATCCCGCACCATAGCACTCTGAGAGATTTTGAGCTTGATATGACGCCTACATTTAGCGACCACGTTTCCGTGTCGTAAATTATCACTGGTAACATCACAGGAAAATTAATAAGATAGAACGGCCTTGTGGGCGGGGCAGCATGCGTACTTTGGGCAAGACTATATACTGTAATAGTAGACAAGGGTAAGCTGATGGATATATGACTGTAAAGAAATATATGGCGTAAATATGAGCGTGTTTACAGCTCTACTTACACTTTCAGCGATAAAAGCGTGAGTAAATAAGAAATAAAATAACGATGACTTGCCTCTTTCAATTTTACAGCAAACATTTAAATGTAAAATTATTAAAATAAAAAGCGAATTGAATTTTATAGATAATAAGACAAAAATATTGATATGTACTCGTATATGATTACAAGTAACCTTTTGGCAAATAAAAGCGATACGTTAAAAAAATACGCTTATTATAAATCTTTATCTAGAACATACTTTTTAAATGTATCGAATGATCGTTAAGGCTAAAGAGCAATCGTATACGTAAATATTTATAACGTGGTTTCCAAGCAAACATTAATGATACGACGTGTTACTTATGACTGCAATGTCCTGTATATTTAAGAATTTAGAAGAACGTTTAGTACTTTACATTCAATTACTGTGTTGTCTATTATTATAAATTACTTAATCTATCCCAAAAAATAGATTACCGTGATATTTTTTTTTCAATTTTATGATTTAAAATAGGTACTCAAAGTTTACAAGTCTGCACAGATTGCATATTTGTCTAAGTGAGAACTTACCATCCATGACGACCATGACAGAGGTCGATGCCTGTGTAGGACAACTTTTTGTGCGATTTACAAATGACTCTTCAGAGACTGGATGTAAGTTATATTATCGCGGCAAACTTAGCAACTAATTAATTGTATGTGTGCTGTGCTGCCGGCATACAACGATGCCCAGCAGCTTTCACCAGGTCGGCACCTTTCTCAGGCACCTCTTTTCCCCAGCGGTTGTCAGTTCGTCGAGCAATGTGGCATGCCCATTGCCATTTCAACGTGCTATGTCGGTTACACCCATTTTTCTACGGATTACCATATTAAGGATTCTATCTCGCAGAGAAATCGGCATAAGCTGCTCCATAGCACGCTGAGCGATTTTGTGTTTGGTTATGAGGCCTACATTTAGCGACCACGTTTCCGTGTCATAAGTTATCACTGGTAACGCCACTGAAAAATTAATAAGATAGAACGGCCTTGTGTGTGGGGGCAAGGGTGCCATAATTGTGAACAAAAGCTGCGAAATCGGGTGTCGTCCTGCGTGTCACTAATGAAAAACAGATAAAATATTTTTTTTAAATTTGAATTAGGAATAGTGTATATAAGAAAAAAAAATTATTGTAAAAAAAGCGTGGGGTGCATGTTGTCAATAGTTATAAATATTTTATTGACTGATATGTGTAGAAGGATTATCATTTTGATAATATCTTAAAAAGCACCCCACGCTTTTTTTACAATAAAAAATATTTTTTTCTTATATACACTATTCTTAATTCAAATTTTTAAAAAAATATTTTCTATTTTTTAGTTGGATTTTCTTTAAAATCGTATTTTTTTAATTCGTTGAACTATTATTTATTTTTTAATTGAATTTTCGCTAATCCTGATTATCCTAGTAAGGATAACGGGTCAAACTGTTTAAAATATTGAATTGTTATCGGTCCTTAATAAGTATACCAAATTTCGAGTTAATCCGACGTTTTGAAGGGGGTCAAAATCATATTCAAAGGTTCCCTTACATACTAACATACATACGTCTGAAGCTAATAAAAGCGTATTAAAAACTGGAATCTGTTGATGTCATTAAAGCCGCTGGTTTGCGTTTAGAAAAACCAAAAGAGACGGGCTCGCTTGATAAAGACGTGCTACTTTCTTTGAGAAACGACGCGTTTCTTATTACGCTTTACCGTCGAAATATGAAAGAAGAAATGTCACTAAAAGAAGACGATTTTATTAAGGCTATCAAAATCGTTCGTAACCAAAATTTTCAGCACGGGCGGCAGTGGATCGGCGTCCCACTTGATCCCGAGGTACGTGTCCATCTGCCAAACACTAAGGAGAAATTATTGATAGACTAGGCTAACTGCCGTTTTTACGACGACCTAGAAGTAGCAACCGTGCCCTGTCAAGACCTTCATCAGTCGGAAGGAAGGCACGCCGTGCCGTTGACCCAACCACTCCATCAGCACCGGCCGAAAGGTCTCGACGGTCCGAACACCATGCCGAGGCTTCTCCAGCCGGACTGCCCAACGGGTAATGACGTCTCAGCAAACGTCGCCGTTGTCCCGTCAGAAGGCAATCTCCATGAACGAGACGATGCCGCCTCCGGCTCGCTTGCGTCTCCGATACCCGTCGGTACAACCCGGCGAACATCTCAGCCTCCAGGTCCGACGGGGAAGTCCCGGCCAACAGGCACGCTGCCTCCGTCGCCCCCGTGTGGTATTTGCGTAAAGCTCTGACCGCCATGGCTTTCTGTAGACGCCACAGGATAGCCCTAAGACGACCATCGACCGGATGACCCCCACGTACAGCCGTCGATATGCAGCGCTGGGTCCGCCCACGTTCGGCGTGAGCCAAGATAGGGCGGACGCCACGCCACCGAAGAAGGACTAGACGTCTGTTGCGAGAAGGTGATTAACTATTGCTTGTTCTTAAACTACGTGTTCAATGAGTAGGAAAAACAAAGTATATATATATATATAATAGAGGAAGATAGCTCAATTACAAATGAGGTGCCAAAAATCCCTCCTCAATGACAAAAATCTCCGTGTGGTGCCGGAATACATTTCACCAACGACTAACGGATATAAGATAAAAACGACGACGATATAAGATGCATTTAATTCTATCTAACAGAAGGAAAAATCTATACAAAATCCGATACCAATAAGTCTAACCAGCGTGCACCTACTAGGTCAATTTCCCTCCTATAATAGGAAAGGCCCGATCCCAGCAGTCTAGGACGACTATGGGCTGGTATGATGATGATGATGTCAAATTTCGATCTTTACTTTAAATCTAATTAACTGATATATGCGTAACATGAAAACAATTTAGTTCTACATAACCAAATCATGAAAAACGCAATAAAATCACTTATTACCATTATTTTATTTAAAAGCAAATCCGCCATTACTATAATGCATCGATACATTTATCAATCAACACAGATTCGTTAAAATAACGTCTCTCAATCAAAATTAAGCTCAATTTACGAGTATAAGTTCTGTAGGTTTGTTTATATTCGTACGTAACATGCCCCAGGGAGTCTGGCAATCACTGCGAACGCTCTCAGCTCTTCTAAACCCATTACAGATAAATTAAGGTAGATCAGCCAAGTATGCAAATGTTGCTGTAGCACCTGCCAACTGTTCTCATTGGGAAAACTTATGTTAAACACTCCGAGGGGTTGTCATTATAAGGATTTGTTTAGAAAATGTTATAGAGAATAAGTGTTATTTTCAGTAGGTACATTTGAGTGCCAAATTGTAATTTTGCTTCTAATATTATATGCGAGAATACATTTTATTATCAGATTTAAGATATTTTTTTAAATTTATACAATAATTCATCGTAGGAACGTTCCTAAAACAGTTTTATCGATAATATCTTTCCGTCTTATATCTTTAACATAGACGGCATTCTTCGTGTGAGGACGGCGTAAGAATACAATTACTATCTCTTACTTTCCCCTTTTACTCCTAAACACTGGATAAGGAATTAATAAGAGAATGAATGGGAGCACTCTTTTGAGAAACTTATAACACCAATTACAATCGCCCAAACCGCGCCAATCTTAAGCGTGATAATTCCAGTGTTTTCTCACTTGAGGAAGTATGTCCAACAGTAGCCGTTGGAAGTTTGATATTTAGAAGAATGAAAGAACTAATGTACTGGAAACTCGATTTATAAATACTTTACCGTTTAAAATTTGACTATAAATTGCACAATGAAACGTAATATATAAGTATTATAAAAAAAAATAATCTAATATGCAAACCCGCGAAGGGACTTACATATTGTATCTTTTTACATTCTACCTTTAATTACCACTGGCTAAGAGCACGGGTTGTCTATTGTTTATTTATTCACTAATTTCTTTTAACTAATATAATAATGCAATTTATAACTAATATAATAATGCTTTTATATAATAATGCAATTCTCAAATATAAAACCAAAGATTATGGTTGGACCCCGCAAGCAGCACCCAATCACGAGTCAACCACTAGAATAGCCATCACACCCTCCAACCACAATGGAGGAACTCATCAAGATACATCAACTGTAATATAAAAACAAATTCGAACCTGCTATGTATGTATACATTATGTACGCGTACAAAGTAGCAGCCATCAATTCAGTATTTTGATAACGTCACCCCTTTAAATCAAATTTTCAATATGCACTCACTTTATTTGGCTGTAAGGTTACTAAGGTCGAGGGTCATTTATCTTCGTGAAGCCATGCACGTTGCAATAGTGTAGTGATTTAACACTAGGAAGACCGAAATTTTGAACTAGTTCAAAATTTTGAACTACCTATAAAGACCAAGTGGGGTCAAATGACTCATTCATAGATTGCAATGTTATGTGTTGTGGTTTTATATTTATATTTTATTACTTGATAAATTGAATAGTAAATAAAAGAATTTAATAGTTTAAAAAAAGTTTATTAAGTTTTACTAAGCAAAATATTAGACACACTGTTGATAGTTGTTGACACACAAAGGCTTTTTACAAGTGTTACAAGATTTATTGGTTTTGTTCTTGCATTTCTGCACGAAACACTGTCTTCTCTTTCTGCTACGTTCTTCTACAGGCTCTGGGGGTATGCTGTTAGTGGGCGAACGGGATGGTGTGGGTATCTTGGCCGACTAACTCCCTTGTCAAGTCAAGAATAAACTTTCTACTGCAGATTTTTTTCTCGGTTAGTTTTTTTTATACATAATCCACAAATTGATTGCTGCCAAATCCAAAATATTATAAAATGCAGTTTTTATGGTAGCTGGAATATTTCTTCGTGTTTTGTTTGTAGTATTACGTTTTTCAATTAGCTTTTAGCTAAACTTACACTGGTGGAAAAATTATCAGTTGTTATATTTCGACCAGTATTTAGGTATAGGTCCATTAGACGCAATACAACGCATTCGCCTAAACTTTGATTTTGTGGACGGCTTTCATCTCTTCCTAAATAAGAGAAACTGTTACACAAGTACTTTGAATCAACATCAACGCAGAGCCATGAAACGGATATCCGGTAACTATCCGGTATCCGGATTATCCGGCCTTCTTTTTACTATCCGGCCGGATGCCGGATAGTAATTCAGTATCCAGCCGGATTTCGGATAGTAAAATGAAAAAAATACTCATTGTTTTACATAAGGCAAATCATACCATAATAGGTTTTGGACAACTTTTATTTTTATTCAATACTCAAAATTGACAAAATATTGCCAAATCGGCAAAATATTGGCAATAGGATCGTTTTGTTAATGATTTTTTTTTAAACATAAAACCACGATGACAAGTGAAATAACAATGATATAAACAAAAACAAATTGACACGCGCGAACACCCGAACGCTCACGAGCTGTCGCGATCCCCACTAACGTGCGACAACACCCGAACGCACCCGAAAATTTCCGAAAGGGACGAATATCCGGTGGCCGGCTATCCGGCGCTCCGGCTTCGCAGCTTGCCGAATATTTGGTATCCGGTATCCGGCCAAACTACTATTCGTTTCATCTCTAGTCAATATCATTTTATGTCTTTGTATTGATTGATTAGCTAAAAACACCGACAAAACAACATTTCCTATAAATAAAACCTAGCTAGATCGATTTTTAGGCCCCGAAACCTCTAGTATGCCAAATTTCATCAAAATCGTTGGGAGCCGTTTCCGACATACTGAATATATATATAATATATATATATATATATATATATATATATATATATATATATATATATATATATATATATATATATATATATATATATATACGAGAATTGCTCGTTTAAAGATATAAGATAGTAATATATATAAAATTATATCAGTTTATAAAAATGATCCTCTCTTCTACTGCTGCACGCACGTTGTTGTAGGGCACGCCTACAGGGTCCATAATTGCTACATAATTTAGTTGTTAAGACTTAAATTAAAATAACGACCACAATTAATGTAAAAATGTAATTAATCTCCAAAAGATCAAGAAGGGTATCATACTCGCATAAACTTATATTTTACTGTATTAGATTTACGAAAGCAGTCTTCCACTTTTTGTTTAGATTAAATGCATATTTTTATCTATTTATACAGTAAAACAATAAAAAAATAACGTTACAACTGAGAGGCACAAAGCACTGATCACAAAAATTAATAAATACTTAAGTATTTGTTGCTAATGTATAGCTTATTTTAGACACAAGCTGCAACACAAGATGGCTTGGTAAACGATTAACCTCCGAAAATTTTTAATTTCGTAGGGCTTAAGATTAATGGTAACCGTCACTTTTACCCTTGCTTTAAAAAATGTCGACGTAGGGCCGCGTCATATGAATCCATCGTTACTGTCGCACCACCATCATTCATGTGTGAACAAAATCTATTTTAAATGATGCCCAATGCGATATCCATTTCTGATTTTTTTATAGTCTCACGCTTTTATTCCCAAAGTGGTAAAAATAGGTGTAATATATTTCTCTATGTATGTATTTGGTGTTATGAATTAAAGGACATGCGGAATTAAGGGACATTCTTTAAAGAATATGTGTAATAGTCGTGATAAAATACGTACACATTTGAATGTACCTGATTTAATTATTAATATTTATTTTTTAAGAAATGTAATAACTTTGTTTGTAAGTTATGGGTGGTGACAGATGGTGATGGATGGATTGAGGGGTGATGGATGTCATAGCTGGAATGAGTAATGATACATGAGACCAGTGGTGACGGATAAGACGAGGGGTGATGGACGGATTGAGTGGTGACTGATAAGGTGAGTGCTGAGGGACGGTGATGAATGGAATGTGTGGTAAAGAATGGTGATGGATAAGATGAATGGTGATAAATGGTAATGTGTGGGTTAAGTGTTGACTGATGGTGATAGATAGGATGAGTGGTGATGTATGGGGATGAATGGGATAAGGGGTGATAAATGGGATAAGTGGTAATGGACGGTATAAGTGGTTACGGATGGGTTGAGTGGTGATGGATGTCATAGATGGGATGAGTAAAGATGCATGAGATGAGTGATGACGGATAGTGATTGATGTGATAAGTGGTGACTGATGGTGAGGAATGAAATGAGTGTTGACAGATGATTGGAACGGTCGCAGTAAGTTAATAAAGTACTATAAATTTAAAAAAATAATAGTTGGTGTTTTGCTATTTCCTAGTTTCATGCTAGTTCCATTCCTATTTCGACATAAACCACGTTCCCACGTACTTACAACATGTTACTTATTTTTTATTTAACTACCAAAACAATTATTAGAATTAGAAATAATTTATATGGCAAAACAGCGTTTGCCCGGTCAGCTAGTAATAATATTCCGGCTGGAGTGGCCTCGGTTCGGGGTGCGAACCATGGAGGCCTTCCGGCCGGTGCTGATGCAGTGGTTGGAAAGGCGGCACGGGGTGCTCTCCATCCGACTAGTGCAGGTTTTGACGGGGCATGGGTGCTTCACCAAATACCTGCACAAGGTCGTTAGGAGGGAGAGTACACCGTCCTGCCACCACTGCGATTGCGACGAGGACACGGCGCGCCATACGCTCGAGGCCTACGTGGCTTGGGCAGTGCAGCGCTGTGAACTCGTCGCAATCATCGGTGCCGACCTGACGCTGCCGGCTATCGCTATCCCCGGCTTCGTCGAGAATTGGGACGCGGTCGCAGCCTTCTGCGAGACAGTGATCTCGCGGAAGGAGGTGGCGGATCGCCTGCGCGAGGAGCGCAGCCTCGATGAGGCGATCCGCCGTCGGCGACTGGGGCGGCGTAGGCGCAACTACCTGCGCCTCTTGCCGCCCTAGCCGAGGCCGCGAGTGACGTGACCGGAGATTAGTCCGTCACCCGCCGAGGCCGACCGTGTGAGGAAAGACCGACATCCTCCCCGAGGGGGGGACGTCGGTCGATGGGAGGGTACCCCACGTAGGGGGTATTCCGTCGGGCCGACCACTGATGACAAGTAACCCTGCTCCGGTGGTCGGCCCAACGACGAAGGCGACGTGGTTTTCGGGTGGGTTGCGGGTATTGCGTGCTTGCACCCCTCTGTTGCCCCGGACGGAGTGGTGCGAGGAGCGCGCCGACCGCGGCCCACCCCAAAAAAAAAAGCTAGTAATAATATAAAATTTATTATATTTTTACGTTCTCCGAACTTGATATGGTTGTTAGGTTCTACAAGTAAATGCTTTTTTTTATTCCTTATCTTCAGTATTTGCGGCTAAATAATTATAGTCGTTATAGTTGTATTTCTCTAAGACAGAATGAGCTAGATAATTCAATTAAAGAAAACACACAGTTTTCTTGATAACCAATACTTAACATTAAACATTTAAAACTGTATTTTCCAGCATAAGTATAATCTCTAAATTACACAATAGTTTCTGTTTTTGTAAACTACACTTGACTCCCTCCAAAGGCGTACTGTTCGAATCATCGGGGATCCCAATCTTACGGACGGATTGAAGTCGCTGGAGCGGCGCGGCGGAGAGACTTTGGGTAACTTTGTGTACTCTACCGACTCTTTCACGGGAGTACTCCGAGGAACTGTTTGACTTGGTACTACTGACACTGTTTTACCAACGTACCACTCGACACCGCAGCAAGGTTCATTCATTTCACCTGGAAACGATATGGTCTTCAACTATACGTTTCCAGCGATCATTTCTCCCACGTACGTGCAGGCTCTGGAATGAACTACCTGCTGCTGTGTTTCCTGAGTGCTATGACATGTCCTTCTTTAAACGAGGTTTAAGAAGAGCATTTACTTCACGGTAGGTAACGGCCTGGATGTGCCCCTGGTATTGCAAAGGTCCATGTGCGGCAGGATCACTTACCATCAGCTGTGCTGCCTGCTCGTTTGCCACCATCGGCAAAAAAAAAAATCATTTTTTTACCTTCAAACTAAATTTTTGACCTCGTTACTTTTTTATTAATTATGTTAAGAAGCTAAGAAGATAAAAATTGATTAAAGTTCAAACCTCGTAACAGAATCACCACAATTAATACTAAAATTCTAATTAGTTTGTTGGAGGCACTGTCGACGTTATATTCCGACGTTGAAGTGTAGTAGTCGGGCAACTATTGGCCAAAATTTACATAAAATTTATATTTTATATCCACCTTCATGTCTATCTCTATTTTGCTATACCATTACAGGATTTCCGTTCATAAAATAAGATTCATTTGATAATATAAAACAAGAAGTATAAGCGTAAAGTCAATCCAATGAAATCCTTACTAATATTATAAATGCGAAAGTAAGGTTGTTTGTTTGTTTATTATGCTTTCACGCTTAAACCACCGAACCGATTTCAAAAATTCTTTCACCGATGGAAAGCTATAACATCAGAGTGAAACATAGGCTATATTTTAACCTGATATTCCCACGGGCACGGAAACTACGCGAGTAAGGCGACTGAAACCGAAGCGAAACGAGGGCAGGTTGCTAGTACATATGTATTTCGTTACATGTCTATGTCACCACAATTACATCTTCAAATCTAAATATCATCATCATCATCGCATCCCACACACGTCCCACTGTTGGGCACGGGCCTCCTTCACAATGGGAGAGAATTTGACCTACTATACCATGCTGGTCAGACATGTTAGTATAATAGGGTTTCGTTTCGAGTTTTCCTTCTCTTGCATAGATGTTATGTGCATTCTATATCCCATAGTGCATTCTATATCTCCAAAGATATATAATCATCTACCCAAACAAATTAGAGACTGTGATAATATACATGACTATAAATTTAGCCTAAGAAAATCATTAATAGAGAAAACATATTATTCATTAGGAGAATTTTTTAATGACATATTATAAATGGCAATTATTTTCATAATTTTTGACATGTTATTTTGTATTTTTGATTATTCTATTGTTGACTATTCTATTATGTTGATTATTCTTTTATGTCGATTATTTTATTGTGTTAATTATTCTATTATGTTGATTATTTAATTGTGTTAATCATTCTATTATGTTGATTATTATATTATGTTAAAATTGTACATTGATTGCATACCGTAAGGTCGACTATGGTGAGACTTATATTATTTATAACATCTTATGTACCCATATTTCGCAATAATAAATTGATTGATTGATTGTTAGTCGTCTTATACGACATCCACGGGTAAGACAGGGAGTGGTGAATTGTATTCTTACTCTGTCACCACACGGAAATATCTAAATATGCACTTACAATATCCGATTATTACATTACTTCCTTGCTTCTGCTTACTACGACCTATGAATGATCATTGAATGACCTCTATTCTTTTTTTTGTTTAGACTTCCTAGTCTTAGCCGCAGATGGCTGTTACACCCTTACGCGGACTGGCGGTGAGCGCTGAAGGCTCTCAACCCAACGTCCTCTACTCGTTCGGGACCGTCTATTTAAACCCGTTTTTTTTTTCACAATTATACAATTCAAGCGTGACGATCCGCTGCTACGAATATTGCCAGAGCATATCCTGAGTTGCCATCTTTCCAGTGGTGAATATATAATATAATAGAAGAAGTTTAATAGATCAAGATAAAGGTTGTTTATTACTGAAGGCAAGTCCATTTAAAATTTATTAAACCACAATTGTAACGCTAACAAAGTCAATTGCCAGTCTAACAGTAGCAATTCACAGGCAACTGTGAGTTGCTTACCATATTTCTAATAAGCCCGTAGTTTAGCACGATCAATCAAGTGACCGCGAGCCCAAAGCTCAGACCCCAACCTTTATTCATAATGCATGACTCCTTACACGAGTCACACCGCAGCCATATTAAATTCACAAAAGCACTATAAACTTTGTACTTAATTGCTTTAAATGAACATTTGTGATAGCAATATTCTATATTTTATTTGTAGATAATAAAGATAAATATGTCTTGCAGACATTTTATTGTGTGCAAACAATGTATTTTGTGAATATGTTATCGTAAAATATACTTATCTAAAACGAAGAAATTATGCCGTAGCTGTTTAGGCGAATTCAAAAATAAAGAGGGGCTCTCATTTTCACTGTATTAAGTATATACTGTATTTTCTGTGTAGTGACGGACTAAGAATACAACACTTTTTTTTTGGAATGGGTTGCGGTCGGCGCAGTCTTCGCACCACTCCGTCCGGGGCGACAGAGGGGCGTAAGCACGCACATCCGCAACCCACCCGAACACCACGTTGCCTTCGTCGTTGGACCGACCACCGGAACAGGGTTACTTGTCGTCAGTGGTTGGCTCGACGGAATACCCCTTGAGGAGTATCCTCCCATCGACCGACGTCCCCCTCCTCTCGGGGATGACGTCCGGCCTTCTTCGCGCGATCGGCCTCTCGGCGGGTGACGGAAAGAATACAACTCTTGCCCGGGGGTGACGTAAAAGTCGATTAACGGATTTAATATGGATATGAAATTCATGCAAGAGAAGGAAAGCTCGAAATAAAATCTTATACCAACCCGCCTGACCAGCATGGTATATATCATACAAATTTCTCTTATATTGTGGAGGAGGGTATTTGAGCTGATATGATGCTGCTGATATGATGTAAATTTCTTGTGATTGGAATTTAAATATAACTCCTTTGCTTATAAACCTATTTCCATCCATCTCCCTGCGAGGATGCTCCTCAGGTCGGTCCTGTACCATCTGCATTCAACGGCTCACTGCTATTTTTACAGTGTCATCAATCCACCTAGCGGGTGGGTGCACTACACTTCGTGATAGGAGTCCGTGATCGCCTGCTTTCCCAACCTTTCTTCACCAATGGTCGTCGCCCGACGAGCTTATAGCCTGGCCCTTGCCATTTCAACGTGTTAATTCTTTGGGCTATGTCGGTTACCAACTTCAAAAAAGGAGGAGGTTTCCCAATTCGACCGTATATATGCTTTTTTATGTTTGTTCGTGGATAACTTCGTCGTTTATGGACCGATTTTGATGATTGTTTTTTGTTGGAAAGAAAATATTTCAAAGGTAGTCTCGAGCCGAGGGAGATTGACCTACTATAACGTGTTGGTCAGACATGTTGGTATAGGGTTTTATTTCGAATTTTCCTTCTCTTGCATAAATGTTATGTGCGTATTAAATCTCTTAATCATCTTTTACGATATCCCCGGGCAAGACAGGGAGTGGTGAATTGTATTCTTACTCCGTCACCACACGGAAGCTGTGTTATCCACAAATTCTTGTTTTGAGTCTGGGTGTAATTTGTCTCTGTTAAATGTATGTAAACTCACCACAGTAAGATTAGTTCTTTAGTACAGGGTGTTGAGCTAGCAGGTCACAATAAGGCCGCTAGTACTCCTACAGGAAGAGCCTTGGAACTCATCAATGATTTCCTCCAAACAAATAGGGATGCAGACATATTCTTTAAATGGGGTAGATTAAATGGTGAAAAATTTATCATTGTATCTAAATACTTACATTTTAAATTAACCAGTCACCTTAAATTGCATATATAATGCTGTGTATATTTAGTTTATTTTAAGAATTAATATTTATTATAATTGTTGTAATAGTATAGCATGTAAGTGATTTAGTCTTTTTCTGTTTTTTCATTTAATAAATAAACAAAAACACTAGTGACTTATAGAGATAAATACTGTGCAAGTCGTTGAGATAAATATCCTATAAATAACTCCGCAATTAATATCTAAACATTTAATAGCATTACAAAATTAAACATGCACCAGTGATTCACAATCGGACATAACGTTGCTTCGTCGAGATACGCAGCTTATAATAAAACAATATTAATTATCAATCGACGCTTCAACGAGTCTTTTGTTGGATCCGCCTGGCTGTACCGTTTAATAACAGAGGAATGCGTGCATTAAACCTCCGGCATCTCATAGTACTTTGTTTAAATAATAAATTGGATTTCTATAAACGGTGCAGCTTCAAAGAATTTCTCTTGCGATTATTAAATATTTTTAGAATATACCATTGGAGTCGGCCATTGTTATTGCTCATTAAATATATTTTACAATTTAATTTTTTGCTTTGTCAATATCTGATTTCTCTCCACCATCTTCCAAGCTTATAAACGTCATATGGAGCACGGTATTTCTCCACAATTGGAGAGCAGCCGGTCTATTATACTCTGTACTACTACATGTACTGCCACGCTAATTAGGTGGGTTGGCATAGGAATATATTTCGAGCATTCCTAAATTTGTTACGTTAACTAATTGCCATCCTTAGTTGTCTCTCACGATACCTGAGGGGTAGAAAGGAATTACGATATTAAAACTCCATCGTTATACGAAAATTAAGATTTAGTTTTGTATTTTATATATGAAACCACCCTAATTCCGTTTGATAACGGATTAAGAATACAATTGCCCTCAATAAAAAACGACTAAAGGATATGATATGTGGATAAGTTGTATGAAAGAGTAGGAAAACTTGACATAAAACCATATGTCAACACGTCTATCCAGCGCGGTATACTTAAAAGGTGAATTTTACTTTTATTATGGAGGAGGCTCGTGCCCTACAGTGGGACTTCTGTAACCTGAGATGATACATTGAACTTAGCATATCAAGTATGGTAGGTTACATATACTTGTGGATTGAATAAGAAAATGTCATAGGTTTATAACCCAACCGTTATAAAAGCATTCTAAGCGTTTTAACATGTTTATTTCTAATGAGATACTAGTGTATGTACTTCTATTTATACGGCTGGAATCGTAATCAATAATCCCTAATAATATTATAAATGCGAAAATAAGTTTGTTTGTTACGCTTACACGCTTGAACCACCGAACTGATTTCAAAAATTCTTTCACCAATGGAAATCTCAAATATCAGGGAGTAACATAGGCTATATTTTATCCCGGTATTCCCACGGGAACAGAAACTACGTGGGTAGGGCGACTGAAACCGAAGCGAAGCGGGGACGGGTTGCTAGTTATAAATAAAATTGAAGTGACTACATATTTGTAATGTAATAATAATAGGTTTTTTCATGCTCACTATAACCGTATTTACACGATAGCTGTGCTTAAAAACCAGTTTAATCACTTTTTTGTTTGTCTGCCTGTTTGTTCCGAGTAGGTAATATCTATATAGGGACGGGCTATTTTTTTCTAAAAAAAAGCCTATAAAATTTTCCCTGGTCCAGGTATTGAACCCGAGGCCTCAATGACTACCGTCGCCTACTGTAATATCTTAGGACTGCGACTGATATCGAAGCGAAGCGAGAGCGAGTCGCTAATGTGTAAATATATTCGATGGCCATCTTCTAAACATTATTAGTGAATAGCAATGAAAATATGAAGTTGATTACTGGATGCAAGTAAAACTACACCTATACTACGTGGTCTTCAAAAACACCACGCTTGGTCAAAATTGGGTTTTGTCCGCATACTACGCATTGTTACCGATGGGACGCGGGTGTTGAAAAATTGTAAATAATGGGTTACATATAGTATAGGTATATTTCCTAAGATACTTGAAACGAATTGCCAATAGACGTGAGTTCAAATCTTACTTTAAATAATCTCTTTTTCAGTTCTCAAATGAAATTTATATTAAGATTCTACACAATAGCCGAAAGAAATTCGTATAAAAAATCAATTTGTTTCCCCTTGAATAGCGAACACGGGGCGGGCCCGAATCAGTTTGTTAATAAATTCAAATTTATTCGTTGATCGGTCCAACGTCTCTGTGCTAACGTATTTAAAAAGTGATTAGAAGTTAAATTGACACAATATGAACTTTTTGTGTCAGCTACGTAGCGTAATCAGAAATGAGTTTATTAAATTTTCCAAATAACGTACAGTGAAGCTGGAAATTGATTGCACGCCACCAACTTATTTGCAATTCAAATGTAATGTTCTTTAAAAAGCAACAGCCACATATTTTAAGTTTATTTTTAAATGTATGATAAAATAAAAGATTGTCTCGTTGATCTCGTGGTATAAGAATGTGCATATTATCTGTGACATTAACAGTTGAAACAACAGTTTTATAGGATTTTTTCATCAAGATAGTCTTGAAAATATCATGAAGTCTTTTTTTTTGCCTAAATTCCATCATACATTCCCACCACTGTAACTCATGTAAGCCAGGATCCACAATGATCTCTGTATAAGATACCGAGGTTTGTCTCTCAGTAAGTCCTCGGTAACGCGTTTAATTGTCTCGGCACTCGCAATAGATCTAATTAGAAAAGAGAGAACAGGTTGCGTTGGAAAGATTCCACATCCCTCCTATGCAAAGGGGGAAACATGAAACTGCATTGGCTAATTAGCCTATCTACTGGCTTGAGAAGATGAGAGGAAGTGCAACTACGATAAGCGCAGTATGTGGCAGCAATCTGTGGTACTCCACAGATTTAGCAGAGCTTAAGGGGCCTATATATGGGCTTTGGGATTGGTTACAATTATAGTTATGGCGAAAACGCCCGGACGTACAGAAATTTTCTCTTCAGTCATGAAGTCTATAAAAACATATGTCCTGTAGACGGCAATAGTTTTCCTAATTGTTTCATGAGTATTAATTACTATATTGCCTGCCTTACCGATCTAGTGAAATGAGCATGTGCTGCCCATAGTGGGATCCTGGGCACCAAGCAAACACATATTGGAATTATCTGTAAATTTTCTCCAGCAAGTGGAATAGAATTAAATGGCGAAATGTGCGAAGACTAGAATTTCATTTAGCCCTTTTGGAATAAGTGAGATTATTAAATGTATGATATTTAATTGAAAAAGTAGGCAACCGCACCTCGGGTTAAGAACATGAAGCTTGCGTTGCTTACAATGCGAAGTGAGATTAAATTCACGTTGTTGCTTTTATGGCGCGAGCGAACATGCACCGTCTGTTATGTTATGGTAAGGTATTCATGAAAGCAAATGTTTAGCCCCGGAGGCGAACAACACAGAGCACTTGGTGGAATTACTCGTGAACGCTGCAACTTATGATAATTATACTAAGAATAATCTAAAGCAACGGATGCAGGAAGCGAATTTACCCGGTTAATAATTTATATGTAAAATAATTTATGAAGCAAAGTTAAAGTTATAAAATTTATAGAATTTAATTTTATGTAAAAACGTTTCAGATCTTTTTAGGCTTCATACACGAGTTACTCAATAGGCAGAAAGTCTGCGAGAGGCTGCGGGGATTCATGCCGTCCTGCCGCAGTAAACCAAAATCGCGTATTGTTCGCGGTTACCGTAAAAATATGTAAAGCATTATTTTAATCCGTCTCATTATGAAAGATTTTTATGCCCAGCGGCGGGACGTAAGAAAAATATTGTTATTTTAAAGATACCCTTTTTTTTTTGTGGGTGGGCTGCGGTCGGCGCGCCTCCGCATCACTCCGTCCGGGGCGACAGAGGGGCTTAAGCACGCAACTCCCGCAACCCACCCGAAAACTACGTCGCCTTCGTCGTTGGGCCGACCACCGGAGCAGGGTTACTTGACATCAGTGGTCATTTTTGTAAAGATACCCTAAGGTGATGCCTTAAAGAAACAAGCCTTGTATTGGGGGACTTTACAAATACTAACTAACGGACACAAATTACATCCAGACCCAGAACAAAAATTTGTGGATCGCACAAAGTGTTGTCCTGCGTGGAATTCGAGTCCGCGACACTGACACGGTATATCGGTATCTTAACCGCTATTCCATCTGTCCAGTTACATAACCTTAAATAATTAAGTACATTGAAATACAATGCTCGATGTAAAATAGATTGTGAAATAGAAAAAGTGGACTAACCAAGTGGTTAAGAAGCTATATCTAATTAAAACCTATCACATGAAATTCTCAAAGGATAAATAAATTAAAGATAATTAAGAACTATATTCTGCTATATTCAAGAGCCTTTAATCTTAATAGATCAATTAAAACAAGGTCTTCGATAAATCATAGAAGTAAATTAATAGACCTTCCAACTTCAGTGCGTCTCAGAATTCGCCGTTATGGTGGATGGTCATTCAACGTCCCTTTAAACCGCAATCTGTCGAGCGGGAATTCATTCACTTCCTCAAAGTCCGAAGGAAGTGTTGTTCTTGACACCTGTGACTATGGTATAAGTTATAAGATATAGGTACGTATTGTTATTAAAATTTATATATGTATATTATTGTTATCGTCAATCAAAAGGTGGCAATATAAAGTATGCTCTGACAACATTTGTAGCTATATATCGTCACGCTTGAGTGGTTTAATAGTGAAAGATGGGTATAAAATGGGTATAAATCTCGAATAAGTAGAGGACATTCGGTGACCACACTTAGCAGAGTCAATAGAAGCAAGGGAGAAGTATAATATTTGAATATTGCAATTGCATATTAAGGTTATGTTACTAAGTGTGTATTTATGAACATGTAATTGTGGAGATATACTTATAACGGATTGTATATGATACACGGGATAGACGTACTATTTATATTATTAATAGTGATAATAAATAAAAATAAGTAAAAAACCATTTTATTTCATGCAGTTAAAAACAGCTAATTAATAAAGTTTCAATTTCTATTCTACATTTCCTATTGAAAAGTTACATTTACAAATCTATATTATTCTCCACCAACATCACCTACACTCAGGTGTTCGTGATACGTGATAGGTGACGTTCGTGATAGGTGGAGAAAAGAACTCATCACTGCAGCTTGATGCCTCTATAAGAGGTGTGGGCCGTGTCGTTACGAATTTAAACTTTAGTATTCGCTCTAGGGTTTCATTAACGTCATTATAATATATATAGTTTAAAAAAACTGAAAAACACGCTTTCATAGCATATCAAACTAAAACGTGTAATATAATTTTCAATATAGGCAGAAAATAATAATGAACGAAATATATTAATATTATTCTGTAAAAAGCGTGGGGCGCTTTGTGCCACGTTTTCGTAAGTCGAGCACCCCACGATTTTTTCACAATAATATTAATATTTATTTCGTTCATTATTATTTTCTGCCTATATTGAAAATTATTTTACACTTTTTAGTTTGATATGCTATGAAAGCGTGTTTTTTAGTTTTTCAAACTATATTTATTTTTAACTTTTTAGTGCCGTCAACCTCCCCAAAAAAAAGTGGTTTATTACATTGTCATCGGTCTTTGATAGATGTGCAAAGTTTAAAGAAAATCCGATCGCTCAAAGTGGGACAAAATCGAGCTCAAAGGTGCACGTTACAAACAAACATAGAGGTGAAGCTAACAAAAGCGTGTTAAAAATAGCGTCAATACCTGGTTAAATATTAAATAAAATATATAGAGTATTTAATAACTAATTTTCTGTATCGGGTAGATAATTCTAAATTTGCCGCAATAACGATGACTTGTTGGACGTGAGACAACTTAGTCTGTTCGTGACCATGAACGCTGCAAAGTGTTCGAAACGTCGGGCAATCAAAAATCAAATACAAACACGATAAAATCCGTAAAGTAGTTTTATCCATATCCATTTATTTCAAAAATAATTTATACCTATGTGTTATAATAAATATAAATAAAATAATTATTATAAATAAACTGAAATAAATAGTTTTATGTCTCCGTAAATTTAAAATAAATTATTTAAAACCAGAAAATATATTTTTTTAATTTAATACTAACTTTTGTTCTTGTACCACGCACAAAGCAAGTGGTCAACCCCTTTAGAACTCTTGCTTTATCTTCCCCTTGAGAAATATAGTGACCCCTATCGTTAGTAGGTAGTACTTGACAATTAATTAATTTTGTAAATACATACACTTTAACATAGGTCTTGTCAGTAGAAGAGAAGGGTGTTAAAATTAAAATATATTCTCCAATTCATCCTCGTTACTTCAACTCGTGTCGATTATATCGAGTTTTTCTTCTCTTAGGATGTTATCTGCATATTATATACCTTAATCGGTTATTACGATACACACGGACAAGGGGTGAACTGTATTCTTACTGCATTAACACAATTTGGTTGCCATCAACACAATTTGGACGCCAATTTGGTTGACGTCAATCTTCAGAATTTTGAGCATAAGGGATATATGGTCATCTATATTACTATTACGAAGTGAGAGAGTAATTTTTAGGCATATGTACAGTGCAAATAACCGTGTGAGCTTGAAAAAAGCCTAATATTTTGACATTACAAAGAGATACTCCAATTTTATTAATTTGTAGGTACCTATAGATATTGTTAAGAAGAAATTTCTGAAGAATTCTGGTTAGGCTGGTTGGATATGGCTTTATTTATAGTTTTCTCTTTTTATGATCAACATAATAATATAATTTAAGAAAATTAGTTATAATTAAAACTTATTTCATAACCAAATGTCGAAGGAAGTAACCATAAATGTTAAGCAAAATTTATAATGCAACCGAAGTACTTTCCAGCGGTTATTATGGCTGCAAAGTTTCATGCAACTAACTATAAGTTACGCGTCTGTAGGGTAACTTTCTAATAGTTAGGACTTTTTTATTGCTTCTAACCATGTCCGCCTTTTCATTTTGCTAGATTTTTGTCTCCACCAACATTTTAATTCATTTTGTTTTCTGTATATGCATATATTTATTTTGTGTTGTGATGGCGTAAGAATACAATTCGGCACCCCCTATCTTTTCTATAGGTATCGTAAAAGACAACCAAGAAATATAATATGCATATAACATCTATGCAAGAAAAGGAAAACTTTAAATACAATTCTGTATCAACCCATCTGACCAGATTGGTATAGTAGGTCAGTTTCTTTTTGTATAGGAGGGTCGAGCTCAACAGTGCTACGTATTTGAGCGGATATGATTATAAATATGGCAATGGGCAGGCCACATCGCTCGACGAACCGACAACCGCTGGGGAAGAAAGGTTCTCGAGTGGCGACCACGTATCGGACGACGCAGTGTAGGACGCCCCCCCACTAGGTGGACCGATGACCTAGTGAAAGTAGCTGGGCGTCGTTGGATGCAGGCGGCACAGGACCGCTCATTGTGGCGCAACATGAGGGAGGCCTACGTCCAGCAGTGGACGGCGATAGGCTGAAATGATGATGATGATGATGAATGATGATTATAAATATGATCTTTTAAATACTTTCAGCGATATTAAAGGGAACGGTGAAATAATTTTATCGATATTGAAAGTGAAACTGCTGTATAGAAAAGAGTTTTTTTTTATTGCCAACGGTGGCAAACGAACAAGCAGCACAGCTGATGGTAAGTGATGCTGCCGCACATGGACCTTTGCAATACCAGGGGCACAGCCTTTTTCGAGTTTGCTCGATAAATCGACGCTGAGAATCCCAATACTCTTAGAAATTGGGAGAGTTACTCCTTGGAACTGAGGCGCCATGACAAACGGGTCCTTCTTTGCAGTGAACGCGCAAACTTGTGTCTTTATGGAATTGAACTGGACGGAACTTACCGTTCACCCCATTCAGAGGCCCACCCCAGAGAGCGCTCGACTTCAGATACAAGTTGAACCCTTCTTTCCTGAGTACTCCGAGGGATATTCCGTTGCTCGGTGTACTCGCTCGTCACCCGTGCTGTCATCCGCATAGCAACGCATATTCTCGATAGAGAGCATGTCATTGATAAGCAGGATAAACAACGTCGGGGAGAGCACCGAGCCTTGTGGTACACCAGCATTAATGGTCATGGTATCGGAGCATCCCGCCTAACCGCTCGCTGCGGGATGCGGATTTTGGGCAGCGAGCTTTCACACCGTGGGATGGTAGGTGGTGTGGCAGCGCCGGCAACCAAAGTCGAGTTACAGGCAAAGAATTGACCTAGAAGATCGGCCTTCTCCTTTGCGCTGTGGGCTAGACTACCATCGTGTTTGGTGTAAGATTGGGCTGGCAGAAGATGCCTTAGGCAGCCTTGGCGAGCGACCAGAATACACGACTCCCGGCGGGATAGCTTTGCAATCGCTCGCCAATTCTGGCAACATGTTCCGCCTTGGCTTTGGCAATAGCTTTCTTACTAGATCTAGAGGCGGCATTAAATTTCCGCTTCACCTCTTTGCCGTTCGGGTCCTGACATTTTTTGGCCCTATTCCAGGCCTGATACGCGTGCTGTATTTGACGTGCAGCCGTCCTGCAGGTTTGGTTAAATCAGGGTCGGCTGCGGCCACCGATGGGTATGGGGATGAATAATTCCATCCCCGTAATAACTGTTTCGGTAACGCAGTCCGCACAGACGCCAGGGTCCCTAGAGGCGAAGCAGAGCCACTTCCATAGGTAGGATGCGTAAAACTCGCGAAGTCCATCCCAATCTGCTGACTTATATTGCCACACTCTGCGAGTCCCAGTCGCCTTAGAGCGTCTAGGCCTTACAACAGGGGCACTGCTACGAACCAAGCAATGGTCAGAAGACCCAAGAGGGGCTTCAACCCCTACCTGGTATCCATGCTGGTGTGTAGTCAGCAGAAGATCCAGTAAAGAAGACTCATGGCCCTCAATATCTGGGCTACGGGTGGGCTGTGTCACCAGTTGTGAGAGACTATAGGCCGAGACCATAGGCCGAGACCATAGGCCGAGACCATAGGCCGAGACCATAGGCCGAGACCATAGGCCGAGACCATAGGCCGAGACCATATTGAAGAAATGTCGACCCTGGAGGTCAGTGGTTTGGGACCCCAGCCACTCTTTATGATGAGCGTTGAAGTCTTCAAGTACCACCACCTCCGCTGATGGACACTGCTCTAATATTTCGTCAATCCCCCATTGGACGTTCTCAAATAATTGAATTGACCCCGGATCACTGCCATGGGACCTGTAGAGGCACGCGTAGATGCAGGTAAGCCCTCCATACCACCATGTTCACTGACAGGTCACCATGTTCGAGGGCCCGGAGGCGGCGACAGCAGATATCACCCCGGGTGAATACGCACACCCCAGCTTTACGAAGGAAAGTGTGCTCCAACTCGTAGCCGGGGTAATTTAGGTACGAGATGTCATCCGAAGAACCTGTCTGCGTCTCCGTAAAAAAGAGTAGGGCAGGCTGCGTCGTCTCGAGATGATGGTGGACGGCGTCGAGGTTGCTATGTAAACCCCTGATATTGCAAAAATCCACATCAAATGTGGATAAGGGGACCGCCGTAGAAAACCGTCTCTTTTTAACTTTCTTGGCCATGATTTTTAAATTAAGAAGATGGGGAAGGGAGTGTGAATGTGTATAACGATGTTTGGTGATACCAAAGAAAAGGGCGGGGCATAGTGCATGGTCGAGGAGTGAATTTTGTGAGGAGCTGACACGAAGCACGGAAGGGCCCCCGTGCGTAGCCGCCGAGGTCCACTTCGGTTTTCCACATTGGCACGACGACTACCCAACGGGATTTTCGCCGGTTGGTGGGACAGCCTCCTAGGGAGGATGATCCTGGGTTCGGGTCCCCTGCTGACCGGCAGGTGGCCGGCGGTGACCATTCCCATCGAGTCTCCCTGTATGCCATGCCAGCCCATACAAATTATGAAATCAAATTTTGTTTTTATTAACATAAATCGTCGACATACTTTTAAAAGTATAGTTAATCCTTTTTATGTTTTTCAAATGTGTTGTGACACCATTTGAATGCACAAACCGTCTTAATTACCTATGTATTTATTTTTAAGAGTTGCGTACGTACGTGCAGTATAGTGACCTTGTACACTACGGAACGTAAGCTCCATTAGGCTCCCATTTAAATGCTTCAATTTATTGCGCGAGCTTACCTTCTATACGTTATTATTCTAAGCTTACAACATTAGAATAAAAACTCACGTTATTATTCAAAACTTACAATAGTCTTATTACAAAGCAAAATAATTTATTTTCTGTCTTATTATATTTCTTTCTGTCTTAAATCTTACGCTACTTACGACTGCTAACAAGTCTCAGCTAACTGATTTCTTCAGTTCGTTCAAATTTAATCAGCTTCGAGCGATTATGTAAATGCCTTGCAAATGAACGGATTCGCCCTCGTACAAATTAGGCTTAGTGACTATTACCACCTGCAAAATTGCTTATTTATTACATAAACATTGTATTTAATTTGAGTTATATTATTATTTACATTTATTCGGATTTAGTCAGTTATATGTATTCTAAATAATTTAATTTTGAATACGGTTTAACAATTTTAAATACCTAAGTTAATAGCGTGAAAAATGGCAAACGAAGTATAATAGTTCTGCATAGCCTTTTAACATTTTAAAGTACATAATATATATTCATGAAGTCTCTAGCACGGCGTTAATTATATCTTCTATACCAATAAATAAAATTGGAGTGTCTGTTTGTAATGCCAAAATAATGGGCTTTTTTCATGCGCACACGGTTATTTGCACGACACCTATGCCTAAAATACAGATTAAAAAATTTTTGTCTGTCTGTCTGTCTGTTTGTTCCGGGTAATCTTCAAAACGGCTGGACCAATTTCAAAAATTCTTTCACCAATGGAAAGCTATAATATCAGCGCGTAAACTAGGCTATAATTTATCCCGGTATTCCCACGAGAACGGGAACTACGCGGGTCAAACGACTATAACCTATAACCGAAGCGAAGCGAGGGCGGGTTGCTAGTTATAAATATATTTCTTGTGTACGTGTGTATGTCACTGAACTCCTTCTAAACGGCAGGACCAATGTTGATGAAATTTTTTATGTGTTTTCAAGGGGATTCGAGAATGGTTTAGATTTACAACTGGACTCGGTAGGTGGCGCTGCTGTGTTATTTGCACAGAACAACGTCTGTTGGGTCCGCTAGTTAGAATATAAAAGAGAATTTGAGCTGATTTTATGGTATGTTATAACCTGTGTTCAATATACAAAGTAGTAGTGAAAGATGAAATTTGTCGCTTAATATAAGAAAATGTACCTGATCTATACCAATAAATAACATTGGATGTCTGTTTGTAATGTCAAAATAAGCCTTTTTTCATGCTCACACGGTTATTTGCACGACACCTATGCCTAAAATACAGTTTAAAAATTTTTTGTCTGTCTGTCTGTTTGTACCCGGGTAATTTTCAAAACGGCTGGACCGATTTCAAAAATTCTTCCATCAATGAAAAGCTATAATATCAGGGGGTAAACTAGGCTATATTTTATCCCGGTATTCCCACGGGAACGGGCAATACGCGGGTAAAACGACTAAAACCGAAACGAAGCAAGGGCGGGTTGGTAGTATATTTATAAAATCAATGTAGAAATAGACTAGGTTTTCCATTTGACTTTACAAATATCTAATTAGTTTGCAAGAGCCCCTCGTCTACTAGTGGTCTGCGGTAATAAGAGCCCTACATCTTGCGTCCGGCTTTCGGAGATGGCGGTTACCCTCAAGAATAATTGCAACCCTTAAGTTTAACCTATGTTTGCGGTCGCTGTACCAGCAGATATTAATTTGTTTAAAGATTTATTTGTTACTCCCTGAACATACGCTATTTGGTCATCGTCGTTGTGTTCTTATTCAATTATTTAAGGTCATTCAATATCTACTGTACTTTGATAGCACATATTCTAAAAGTTTTGGTATATATTCTAAAAGTTTGATAGTACATATTCTAAAAATTTTTTCTTAAATTATAGAAGGTCTACATCTACATGCGCCCTGACCTTGCGAAGACATATCAATAATCTAAGTTTTATAAGTTACCTGTATGATTTAAATTCTTCTTGGAAATGTAATTATTGATCGGACTACACTAAAAACAGTTGGCCCAGGTCGATGAAAACTTCTAGGTGTTTTTACGACACCCACGAGCAATGTAACTTTGGTGGTCTAATACTATGTTCCCATTATTACTTTTTTAATGAAACTGGTTTGGATCCTGGACTCTTTCTTCTTCAACAGTTGTCCTTCCAAAGAACGATGTGCATTGCTACTTCAGGATGCTAATTCAAATTTTATTAGAAAGTGATTTACCGAGCTATGCCCTCTCCATAACACTCTGAGCGACTAGCCTGCGAGTGTTTTTAAAAACTCCTTGTGTGATGACGAATTAAGAATACAATATCTGTTACAATTTCGCGGCCATCATAAAAAACAGCTGAGAATCATCGATGAGGATGTATAATAGTTTTCTCCCGGGAAACTTGTTACACTAGCTGCGATCGCTGACACACCTGTAAAGCTTTGTTTAACAGTGAACATCGATAAGCTGGTGACTGACTGATGGGATCAAAATCTGCCTCAATTACACTAAACTATGCATTAATTCAAGGCCTTTGTAAATCTAAAATTATTGGTTAGTGTTGATAACGTAATAAATTAATAAACTATTGTAAACATTACGACTTGTGTGTGTTAACCAAACTTAATAACACCATATAAACAATGATTGGCATTGATTGACTTGCCAAGCGGAGTTTGTACTACCGAGTATATTAAAGATTCATATTACATAAAGAATGTATTATATATAATATCCTGCCATTGTTCGACGCTTTCGTGATATTATACTGAATCACCAAACACGGTTTAAAATAAAAGCTTTTAATACAAATTATATACTTAGAACTTAGTACATGAGAGAAATAGTATACTTAGTACAGGTAATGTCGTTACTTCCGACGCGTATCGACATAAACTCATTTGCAAAAAAAACGGGCGGTTTTGATTTTCATTCATATTTAAAAAGATACAATACCAAAAAGGTTTCAATCGTTTGTACACGTTACTGGCCGGTTTTAAAAATGCTGTGGTATTTAAAAAAGTACGTTCTAAATTCAATTTTTCATTTGATGTTCATTTTTACAGAAAACCCCTTTTTATCCTACATTTTTGGCGCGAAGTTCCAGAAGTTAACATCGACTTTCATAACTTTTATTCAATTTTTATCGATTAATTTCATATCCTTGACTGTCAAAGCTTTATTTAATGCTGTTTGGCTGTATCAAAAATGGTAGATAAAGTGGTAAAAGCTACCAAAATTATCGCGCTGCTTGAAGAGGGTTGCAGCCAATGTTTCGTGGCTAGGAGGCTAAATGTTAGTCGCTCGACAGTCCAAAGGACCTGGCAGCGATATCAGGAGACTGGTTCCGTCGAGAGAAGGCCTGGTTCTGGAAGAAAACCATGTACCCAACCACGGGATGATCGTTTTCTTGTGAGTCGCGCATTGAGAAATCGCAAATCTTCGTATGTGGATCTTAAGAACAACCTCCAAGAAGTAAGAAATGTGCATATTAGTCTATGGACGGTCAGGAGGAGGCTTCTCGCTGCCAATATACGCAGTCACCGCCCGGCCCGCGGCCCCAAATTACTCCGTGAGCACAGAGTTCACAGGCTTAGGTTCGCTAGAAATTGTGAATCATGGACTCAAGACGATTGGAATAGGGTTTTGTTCTCTGATAAAGCCAGAATATCTCTGTTCGGTGAAGATCGACGTCGGCGAGTGCTAAGAAGACAAGGAGAACGCTTTGCAGAGGCATGTTTCGAAGAAATCACACCTTATGGTGGGGGCTCTGTTATGTTTTGGGCAGGAATAAATTCAATGGATCGTACAGAGTTAGTCTTCATTGAAAACGGCTCACTGACTGGGCATCGATACATAACGGAAGTTCTAATTTCTCATGCACAACCCGCATTGGCCGCTCTAGGTGAAGACTCGATTTTTATGGACGACAATGCTCGCGCCCACCGATCCCGCGATGTTAATGCGTATGTGCAAGAGGTCGGCATTCGTCGTTTGGATTGGCCAGCTCGAAGTCCTGACCTCAATCCCATAGAGCATGTCTGGGACGTTCTGAAACGGCGTGTGAGATCAGTACACCCGGCTCCGCAGACCATCAGAGAGCTGAAGAATGTGATTACTGCGGAGTGGGAACGTATTCCGCAAGCAAGTATCCGGGATATACTCGCTAGCATGCCCAGACGAATTCAAGCTGTGATTTTAGCTAGAGGGGGTCACACTCGATACTAAACATTTATCTGCTTTTACTTTATTAAAGAAAAACAAACAAAAAAACTTTTTTATTTTTACTTCATGAGCATATGCACTACTAGCGAATATACACTACTAGCGAGGTTTAGCATTATTTCCCATAAATTGTATCTAAATTTTATGAAATACTGATGAAAACGATTATTTTCTTATTAATTTAGCAAATTGTGTGGATAAAACTACCTATAATTATCAAACAAAGAAATATTAACATTTGAAATGGTTCATTGCTTAGGTGCCCGTTTTTTTTGCAAATGAGTTTATAATGAACTGAAAAGCAGACTGACTGGCTATTCAGGCTGGTCGCCTTATGTATGTCTATAAAGTGCTGACTCAGGGATAGTATGTGGTTGTCATCCCCTTTACTAGCATTTTATAACAGCGACAAGTAATTTAAAATATAATTTTAAATAACTAAAATATTTAATTAATAAATTATTTAGTATAAGGAACTCTTTATATTTTCTTAAAGATTTTTTGAAGAATTATACAGCTGTTACTGTTGGATGAGAACAGCTTTTGCTCAAGAGGCGAAAAGCGGCCAAATATTGTAGAATATAAACCTTCTGTCATCCCAAACGGCTCATGGTATGACAATACAAAAAGTATAATAAAAATAAAATATTGATTCCTTATTAAATTGACAGTCTCATGTCACGCGTTGACAACAGAAACTTTCAATTAAGTGCCTTCCAATCAAAATCAAGTAAAGTTTTTGCCATATTATATTCAAACATCTAGTTGACCAAGCTTTGCTCGGTATATTTTTGTTGTATTGTGCCGAACTTATATAGATATATATTAATAAAAAATAAACAATAAATAATGAAAAAATATCAAAACTTACAAAAAGAGAATAATAATAACACCGAGATTCGATCCCACGCTCTTTGAATGCCAAAACAAAACAAAAAGAAAACTGGACAACTTCCCAACTGAGCTATCCTAACTCTTGACGTTGACGGCGAAATTTGAATTCATATTCTTTTAAAATTTAATGTCATTATATTGTTTTACTATAAACACCGACAAAACAACATTTTATATAAGTAAAACCTAGCTAGATCGATTTTTTGGCTCCGAAACCTCTAGTATGCCAAATTTCATCAAAATCCTTGGAGCCGTTACCGAGATCCTGAATATAATTATATATATATATATATATATATATACGTGGTCAAACTCAAGGGAGATAAGCTAGAAGAAGAATAAGATATTCTATATAAATAAATTTTAAATAATATGAAGAAAATTGTATCAGACTTGGCTGTATGGGCTTTGATCCCTTTGCTTGTCCGAATGGACAAACAGAAACAAAAAAATAAAATTTATTTGCAATTTTTCACGTCACACGGGAACGCGATGGAACGGGATAAATTGCCATTAAGAAGAAGAAGATGAAGAACGGGATAAAAAATATCCTATGTCCGTCTCCTGGTTCTAAGCTACTGCCCCACCAATTTTCAGTCAAATCCGTACAGCCGTTCTTGAGTTATAAATGTAGTAACTAACACGACTTTCTTGTATATATATATATATATATATATATATATATATATATATATATATATATATATATATATATACACAAGAATTGCTCGTTTAAAGATATAAGATCAAATCAAAGTCCCGACAATCATTCATACCTCCCTCATAAGAACTATTGTCAACAATTACTAATACTTTTTTGGACAATATATTGATAGTTCTAAAAAGTAAATATCGAGGGTCGATATTTATTTTAATAAATTTGTTATTTTATAGTTTCACGTAAATTATTTATTCTATAAAATCACCGTATAAGGCCTCCATTGTACATTATTTCCACTCAGTAGCATAGACTCTCGCAAATTTTGCTATTTTAGGCAAAATGTTGGCGTGAAATTGATAATGTTATAACCTGGAACTTAGTTACAAAAAAAAGCTCATCACGGGAACCCCGCAAGGAACGAAGTTACAAAGAGTGGTTATGGAGAAAAATATCGAAATATCGATATTGTTTTTCGATATAACGAACGCCGATGTTTGATATATTTAAAAATATCGATATCAAAAAATGTATATTTTTAAAAAATATCAACAGCTCTAGTATTCATGAAAATATCTGTAACTCTGTTATCTAGAAGTTTTAAAAAAATAATCATCCATATAATAGATTTTAAGAATAATCCTACTAATCAACATGACCGAAAATTCGAAAGCCAATAACAAAATGTGACTCGTTAAACTTCTTAGAAATTAGGTTCCCGACTCCTATAACTGTTCTAAATTGAGTTATTAGCGAAATCTTGTAAACGCAAAGAGAAAAGAAAAAGAAAAACTCTGTTATCCAATACAAAACATTTTTTTTAGGTTTTAATGACTTAGTAACTAAGACTAAGTCATTAAAAGGTCAAATCTTTTTTATTTTCTTTGTAAACACTTCACAATTTCCTTAGTTTCACTGAGTTTTATATACGATTTGTGCAGTCGTATTGTTGTATTATTGTATTATTATTGCATTGCGTGCAATTCTTATAATTTTCTTTTCTTGTTCGTCTATGTAGCATAACTTTTTTTTTATATATGCCCAAACGACTCGACATATGATAGATCAACGGTGATAATTATTCCTCTAAATATAGAGGTGGTGCTTAACCACTTCCGGTTGCTGGAGTTCAACCAGAAGTAGGCAAAATTTTCGTAAAATAATAATGTATATTTTAAGATACACAACGTAATTCAAAATGTTTTAGGTACATTAAAAATATAACAAGGTCTTTGGGTCAATTAGATTTATTACCACTATAACCTATCTATACGGGGTATAGATAAGTTATAGTGGTAATAAAACTTCTCTGGTAGTAATTCGGAATTGTGAACGGATGGAAGCAGTTCGCCGACCCAAAATTTTTCAAAAATCGATATATATATTGATAATAAAATTATGTAAGTAATAATAAAAAAAGACTTTGTAAAATAATATTTCAGTGCTTTATTAGACACATAAGTATTACATTGTGATGTACAGAATACTAAATATACATAATATTTAAATGACAGATTAAAGTCAATCGATAGATCTTTGTTATTGCTTAATAATAATCTTAAATTAATTAAATTATAATTGCCGGCATCCATGGAGACCTATCAATAACTAATCTAAGGTACCAATATAACAAATGTATGTTTCGATATTTGTTATTAATTACGTAAAAGTACCTAAATGCATTTGAGTTTGGAATAAATGTAGTTTATAATTTAGAAAATAAATGTTACCTTTGTAACACATGCTATTTTTACAGGAAGAGTCAAGAATAACAGCATTTAGGTACCCGCTAAACGGCTGGACCGAATTTGATGATTTTCATGTAGCTATTCCGATGGATATGAGAATGGTTTAGAAGAATTGCTATTACTATTTTTTTTAGATTTGAACAGAAACACTTCTGTACGGTCAACTAGTACATAATATAACATTCCCTTATAATGAATATTGACGTTTGTAACGACCCTTCTATTGTTTATATGTATATGCTTATATTTACGAAAATATTTTAATACTAATAATATAAAAACAATAAATTATTGTTAATGAATCAACGACTTATGCAATTTTATAGTAGTTAATCGACTATTAAAAATAATTTAATATCTGCCAACCTGACCGAATAATCTATAAACTAAAATCTGTCGCCACAAAATCCACCTAAAGCCCGACATTTACCGCAGAGTTCTCGAGGATGTGATTTGTTTGGATCACTTTTATCCAAACCTTCGGGTTTTTCAAGGGGTTTCTGAAAATTAATAAAGAATACATTACACATTTGTATTCACAAAATATTACTATTGAGAATGTATAATTTCGTATAAGTACGAATGTGGGTAATAGGCCTCATATCAAGGCTCAAAGTCGCTCAGCGTGCTATGGAACGGGCTATGCTCGGGATTTCTCTGCGAGATAGAATCCGGAATACAGAAATCCGCAGAAGAACGGGTGTAACCGACATAGCACGAAGAATTAGCACGCTGAAGTGGCAATGGGCAGGCCACATCGCTCGACGAACCGACAACCGCTGGGGAAGAAAGGTTCTCGAGTGGCGACCACGCATCGGACGACGCAGTGTAGGACGCCCCCCCACTAGGTGGACCGACGACCTAGTGAAAGTTGCTGGGCGTCGTTGGATGCAGGCGGCACAGGACCGCACATTGTGGCGCAATATGAGGGAGGCCTACGTCCAGCAGTGGACGGCAATAGGCTGAAATGATGAATGATGATGACGAATGTGGGTAAGTTTAATAATCTAGATACAATATACTGCTTAATGATTGCAGTCATTACGTTATTTGTAATTCTGCCTGCTCCAAAGACTTGAACCCATCAGAAAGTAAATTAAAAATACTACGTAATTAATACCAATTATATGGGTATTTTCCATCTGGTAAAGAATGAGGAATAAAATCTGGTGTTATCTCTACCTTTTTTAACAGTTGTAATATGAGGGCACTAAGGCACTTAAGTATACAGTTCCTTCGCTTCCAGAGAGGGCTAACTTGAGACAAAACTTAATGCCAACACGTCTACCCAATGTATTTTTCTCTCTCTTTGTAAATAAAAGTTTCTAAAACGATTGTTAGGAGGACATATTCAGACTGAAGAAGTTAGCTTTATATTTTCCAAAACATAAATAGCCTAATACATAGATAACCACCACTCCGTCCGGGCGACAGAGGGGCGTAAGCACGCAACACCCGCACCCCACCTGAACACCACGTCGCCTTTGTCGTTGGGCCGACCACCGGAGCAGGGTTACTTGTCATCAGTGGTCGGCCCGACGGAATACCCACTACTTGGGGTACCCTCCCATCGACCGACGTCTCCTCCTCGGGAAGGACGTCGGTCTTTCCTCACGCGGTCGGCCTCTCGGCGGGTGACGGACAGGGAATCGAATCGCCCCGAAGGCTTTGGGCGGATTGTAATAAAAAAAATGTAGGATGTAGGATTATCGAAAATAATTTATTCGGTAGGGACCTCGCTTGCTTTCAGAAGGGTGCGTAGCAGTAAGTTTCAATGTTCAAACCATATCGCTTGGCAAATCGACTACGGTGAGGAACTATGGTTCTTAAATGCCAACCTCGTATTGAACGACACAGTTTATGACGTCTCCGAACCCGGGTGGACTGTCACGTCGTCAGATGAAAGTCATTGGCAACCATCAGAAGCAGGCGGCAAAGGATTTATCTACGTGGCATTTTTGTTAGAAGAGTGTGGTCCCTCAAGTGGTCGTTCAAAGGCTGACGGATGAATGGATACTTGATGATATATATTACATTTACCTGAGTATGGGGCATAACTTCGATGTTGCATGAGGAGCACTTCTGACCATAACCAACCCAAGAATTAGCACTCATCCAAGTACGACGACATTGTGGGCATTTGTACTCCCCAAAACACCTTCCTGAGCCTGTATATGTAGTCTGAAAGTCAAACATGTATTAATTAATTAATTGTCACGGCATCATCCTGAAAAGGGTAGTCAGATTATTTGTCACAGTAATGATTGCGACATCATCATCATCATCGCAGCCCACATACTTCCCACTGTTGGGCTGAAGCCTCCTCCACAATGTGGAGGGAATTTGACCTATTATATACCATGCGGGTCCGACATGTTGGTACAGGATTTCATTTCGAATTTTCCTTCTCATGCACAGATGTTATATGGATATTATATCCTTAGCCATCTTTTACGACATCCAGGGTCAAGATAGGAAGTGAGGCATTGTGTTCTTACTCCGTCACCACACGGATTATTGCATAAGACAGATCTAATGGTTGTCATATCTCCAGGTAATCTAACTATTTTCAAAGAATACCTATTTATAAAAGTATTAATTACCATAATTTCGGCGAATTTGCTTCAGTGATAAACAGATAAGTACTTTGCAAGAATCCCGTGTGATAATGACTTGAGAAAAGAACGGAAAAACAAAACCGGTTAACTCTTCAGCTACATTATCATCATCACCCTGTTCTTATCCCAATTACTTGCAATCGACGTAATATCTACTGATCTTCCATCGTACATATTAAAAATATATTTTATGACTAGTTCCCCCCAACAAAAACTCTCCCTGGGATTGTAATCGTTGACCAGACGGCATCAGATGGGAATGGCCCAGCTTGATATAAAGGTCTGAATCTTTTAAGACATCTACAAGCAAGATTTTAAGATAGGTAGTATTCGTTACCGCCACTACACACATACACGTTATAATATGATGTTAAAAACATATAATTATACAAGTGCAAACTTACCGGCATGTCGATAAATATATTAAGCAGACTTACTACAATAGCTATAATAACTAAACAACTCGCTGAATCGTCTTCACAGAAATATCTAGAGCTCTGTTATCGAATACAGCATAGAACACCTTTTTATACCAATCGATAGGGAGGCGACAGTGTTAATATGTATTTGAAAACGTTATGAAATATAACTCTAAATATTATCGTTACTAAAAAACAATTTATCATTATTAAAAATTTCCCTGTGGTGACGGGTAAGAATACAATTCACCACCCCCTTTCTTACCCGTGGGTGTCGTAAAAGATGATTAAGGGATTATTTGCAGATAACATCTATGCAAGAGAAGAAAACCTCGAAATGAAACCCTATATCGTCTGACCAAGGTGGTATGATGATATAATAGGTTATTTCCCATGATATAGTAAGTTATTTCCCTCCCATTGTGGAGGAGGCTCGAGTCTAATAGTAGGACGTATGTGAGCTGTGATGATGATGATGATGATGAACAAATACATTTTTACCAAATACATATCTTACTCGGCGCCATTATACGGCACATATAATACCTAAGGTGATCATTAAAGATTATGTTAAATTAAGAAATGTGGCATTTTTTTAAATTGTTTATGCTTAATAATAGTTAATATTCTATAATTTATTTGGTATCAAATCAATCAAGCATCATATATAACTGTCAACTAACTACCGATAAGTCTACAAAAAAGAAAAAGAGGCAAAAGAGAAAAAAAAGAAAAGAAAGAAAATAAGCACAGGAGGGGATTTTAATGGACAAGTATAATGGAATATGCAGAATGGAAACGATATGACGGTGAGCAGGTACCCAAGGCTATTGATACGCTAGTAAAGTAATAATAATGTAGAAAGTAGTCACAATAAAGATTACACTGGTAGGTAGGTATTTGAACAGAAACAGATTTATACTTTGTACAGCCCCTAGGCACTGTTGAAAATTCCATCCCAACATTAAAACTTTACTTAAAATTTTAGTTATAATTACAAGTTTATGTCATTCCATTTTTTTTCTTTTAACGCATGGACTGCGACTATATGTCGCATACGAATATGTTACGGCTAAAAACATACACGGTGTGTGCGGTCGCATAGTCGTAACAGTTGAACACCATCTCTCCGCGGCGCGTACTACCAGATGGCTATTATCTGGTTTGAAGGCGTTACGCGGGGTAGAGAACAGACGCTTTATAATAAAACAAAATAATACATAATACAAATATGTCAAAATTAAATTATAAAATTATATAAGGTCTCGTATAGTCAGGGGATCATAATTTTTCACAAGCGGGATTTGTTCGTTTTTGACAACAAATTTTTTAGAATGCCGTATAATTGGTATTGTGTAAATTTAGATTTTCAAATAATGCATGATTTAAATGTCTGGAATTAGCCATTTAACAAAAAAAAAACGTTTAATTAAGAGAATTAATTAGTTACGTTGAGCAATTTTGATAACAATAAAAAAATCAGTCTCTAAATTTTGCCACCCGAAAAATTTGCCACCCTAGGCGCCAAACCCGACTGCCCTTAGTTTATATAAAATAAGTTATTCTTCGAAGACAAAATGCTGCTTGAAGAAAAACAATCTGGTAAATTTAGAGAAAACATGATATTTACGTAATATGGTGTCGTAGAAGATGACTAAAGGATTTGTAGATAACCTCTATGCAAGAGAAAGAAAACTCGGTCGATAATGATATTTACAATAATTGCAGGGAACTTCTTTTTAAATTTATCTAAGAAATGGATATAGTTTATTCACTAGCCTTAGTATTTTAATACTTTCAATTACAGCAAACATAAACACGAGTATGATGGATGTGAATTTCACTTTTGAACACCGTTACAATAACGTATAATAACGTTGTTTATAATAACGTTACATAATTGGAGTTAAAATATAACCGTTATGGAGTGCGCAATTATCGCGAGATCGACTCTATGCGGGGAGTTACCCATTCATTTCAGTAGTCGATTAAACTATCATCATTGAATTTAGAATCTTGATTCTGCCGTATTTAAATGGGGATTTCCCCGTGCCACTGCAACTAGTGTTGTTGCATTCTTGAAATTAAAATAGATCGTATAGTGACTAATTTTTAATAAATACTAATGTAAAATTTTCCGTGTGGTGGCGGAGTAAGAATACGACTTGCCACTTCCTATTTTGTCCGTGGATGTCGTGACGACTATGGGATATACGAGTAATATGCACATAACATCTGTGCAAGAGATGGAAAACTCGAAATGAAACCCTATACCAACACGTCTGACCAGCATGGTATAGTAGGTCAAATTCTCTCCCATTGTGGAGGAAGCCCGAGCCCAGCAGTGGGATGTATGTGGGCTGCGATGATATGTATAATTAGTCATCATCCACTAACGCAAACGAGTTGTTCTTATATGGCTGGGTCACAGAAAAATTAATTTCTGTGGGCTGGGCGGACCACCAAAGACCAGACAAAGTCAGCAGTACTTTACTCAATTGACCATGAGGGATGATATGGCAGATTATGGGGCTACATGCCGACCTGTCATTGACTACACGATAACCTTTCAAAAAGATTGTGGTCAGATTAATGGATGGATACATATTTGTAGAAGATTTTTACGTTATATATGATACTAGCAACCCGCCCTCGCTTCGCTTTGGTTATAGGTTATAGTCATTTTACCCGCGTAGTTTCCGTTCCCGTGGGAATACCGGGATAAATAATATAGCCTAGTTTACGCCTTGATATTATAGCTTTGCATTGGTGAAAGAATTTTTGAAATCGGTCCAGCCGTTTTGAAGATTACCCGGAACAAACAAACAGACAGACAGACAAAAATTTTTTAATTGCTATTTTAGGCATAGGTGTCGTGCAAATAACCGTGTGAGCATGAAAAAAGGCTATTATTTTGACATTACAAACAGACACTCCAATTTTATTTATTGGTATAGACTAGCAACCCGCCCTCGCTTCGCTTCGATTATAGGTTATAGTCGTTTTACCCGCGTAGTTCCCGTTCCCGTGGGAATACCGGGATAAAATATAGCCTAGTTTACGCCCTGATATTATAGCTTTCCATTGGTGAATGAATTTTTGAAATCGGTCCAGCCGTTTTGAAGATTACCCGGAACAAAGAGACAGACAGACAGACAAAATTTTTTTAATCTTTATTTTAGGCATAGGTGTTGTGCAAATAACCGAGTGAGCATGAAAAAAGCCTATTATTTTGACATTACAAACAGACACTCCAATTTTATTTATTGATATAGATTCATCATCAGCATCAGCATCAGCATCACAGCTCATGCACGTCCCACTACTGGGCTCAAGCCTCCTCCACATTGGGAGGGAAATTAACCTACTGTACTACGCTGGTCAGAAGGGTTGGTTTAAGGTTTTCTTACGCGTTTTCCTTCTGTTGAATAGTTAATATATGCACAAGATAACCCTTAGTCACCTTTTACGATACCCACGGCACGGCAAGAGAGGGTGGTGAATTGTATTCTTACTGCGTCACCACATGTTAGATATTACATACTAGTAGCAGATCATGTTAGATATTATATACTAGCAGCGCCCTGCGATTTCACTCGCAGTTCCTCTTCCCGTAGGAATATCGGGATAAATTATAGCCTATGTGTTATTCTGATATGTAAGCTATATTATTGTGAAGTTTCATCAAAATCCATTCAGTAGTTTTTGCGTGAAAGAGCAACAAACATCTTCACATCCTCACATACTCACAAACTTTCGTGTTTATAATACTCGTGTTAGTAAGGATAGATAAATCGCTGTTCTCTTATAAGGTAGAAATATCTGGTTGACCGAGCTTCGCTCGGAATATTTTTATAGAATTTATTTAGATATATTAATAAAAACTAAAAATTATATATAAAAAAATTACAAAAAGAGAATAATAATAACACCGAGATTCGAACCGACGCTGTTTGGATGCTACAAAACTCAAAATTAAAACCGGCCGTCCCCCAACTGAGCTACCGGAACTCTTGACATTTACAACGAAATTTGAATTCATATTCTTTTAAAATTTAATGTCATTTATTGTTATGCTAAAAACACCGACAAAAGAACATTTTCTATAAATAAAACCTAGCTAGATCGATTTTTTGGACCCGAATCCTCTAGTATGCCAAGTTTCAACAAAATCGTTGGAGCCGTTTCCGAGATCCTGAATATATATATATATACAAGAATTGCTCGTTTAAAGATACAAGATGTAGGGCTGGTGATTATTAGTCCATTCAAGTTCATTGTTTGGTATATCGTTGGTCTCACCGAGGCGTATAATGCCGTAATCTTCAAGCATGGCATGTGGGTTGACAATCTTAATTTATATCTTTTCCGACAAAGTGCTGCTATTTTTTTTTTTTTTTGTGGGTGGGTCGTGGTCGGCTCGCCTCCGCACTACTCCGTCCGGGACGACTGAGGGGCTTAAGGACGCAACTCCCACAACCCACCCGAAAACCACCTCGCCTTCGTCATTGGGCCGACCACCGGAGCAGGTTTACTTGTCGTCAGTGGTCGGCCCGACGGAATACCCCCTACGCGGGGTACCCTCCCATTGACCGACGTCCCCCCCTCGGGGAGGACTCTTTCCTCACGCGGTCGGCCTCTCGGCGGGTGACGGACTAATCCCCGGTCACTTCACCCGCGGTCTCGGCTAGGGCGGCATGAGGCGCAGATAGTTGCGCCTACGCCGCCCCAGTCGCCGGCGGCGGATCTCCTCATCGAGGCTGCGCTCTACGCGCAGACGATCCGCCGCCTCCTTCTGCGAGATCACTGTCTCGCAGAAGTGCTGCTGGCCATTCTTCTAGTAATCATTCAGGTATTGACGAATGCCACGTGAAATGTTCTTCTTTTATTTTTTATTCCCCAGGAATAGTAGTTTTAGTTACAGGCCAGATGGCGTGAGAGTTTTCCTTTATAACTAGGGTTGCCATACTTTATACTTTTGCATACCAATAAAGTATGTGAAAATACTTTATATTACGACCTCTACTGTGATGCGGAAAACAAAACACTCATTATGGGCACTTAGCAATTTAACGGTACACATAAGTGAAAACGACGATTTAGGATTGTAGCAGGAGTGCTTCAGGAAGCAGCCACAATGGAAATGGACCTGGATTAGCCCCGATGGTTCAACAAAAAATGCGATATTCACCGATTGAATACGCTTCGTATTAAAGAAGCGATGGAGCGGCATCGTGGCTCGAAAGTGTTCGCACACGATCTGTCTATTGGGCAAAGCCAAATAACTAAGCTGAAGATCGATGACGGCACTGTCATTTCATCCCAAAGTGAGATCTTGGGAGAGGTCGAAAGGTTCTATGGACAGTTATATAAATCATCCCGAAATCCTGTTGTCGGCTTGGTCCAAGATCCCAGATCCAAGCTAACTCGGCAGTATACTGAAGAATTCCCGGACATCAGCTTGTACGAGATCAGAATGGCTCTCAAACAACTACGTAACGGTAAGGCACCGGGAGATGACGGAATTACGGCAGAGTTTCTGAAGGCGAGCGCTAAGCCAGTCTTAATAGCCCTTCAGAAGCTATTTAATTCCGTTATCCTCGGGGGCGATGTTCCAGAGTTGTGGACCAGGAGTGTGGTTGTGCTGTTCTTCAAGAAGGGTGACAAAGCTCTTTTAAAGAACTACAGACACATCTCACTCCTGAGCCACGTTTATAAATTGCTTTCGAGGGTCATTATCAATCGACTCACGCGCAAGCTCGATGACTTCCAGCCGCCCAAACAAGCCGTCTTCCGAAAAGGCTATAGCACCATAGACCATATCCTCACGCTTCAGCAGATTGTACAAAAGACCGAGGAGTATAATCGGCCCCCTTTTTTTTTTGTGGGTGGGCTGCGGTCGGCGCGCCTTCGCATCACTCCGTCCGGGGCGACAGAGGGGCTTAAGCACGCAACTCCCGCAACCCACCCGAAAACCACGTCGCCTTCGTCGTTGGGCCGACCACCGGAGCAGGATTACTTGACATCAGTGGTCGGCCCGACGGAATACCCCCTATTGGGGTGCCCTCGACCGACGTCCCCCCTTCGGGGAGGACGACAGTCTTTCCTCACGCGGTCGGCCTCTCAGCGGGTGACGGATTAATCCCCCGTCACGTCACCCGCGGCCTCGGCTAGGGCGGCATGAGGCACAGGTAGTTGCGCCTACGCCGCCCCAGTTGCCGGCGGCGGATCTCCTCATCGAGGCTGCGCTCCTCGCGCAAGCGATCCGCCGCCTCCTTCCGCGAGATCACTGTCTCGCAGAAAGCTGCGACCGCGTCCCAATTCCCGACGCTGTCGACCATCGCCCTAGCGATAGCCGGCAGCGTCAGGTCTGTACCGATGATTGCGACGAGTTCACAGCGCTGCACTGCCCAAGCCACGCAGGCCTCAAGCGTATGGCGCGCCGTGTCCTCGTCGCAATCGCAGTGGTGGCAGGACGGTGTACTCTCCCTCCTAACGACCCTGTGCAGGTATTTGGCGAAGCACCCATGCCCCGTCAAAACCTGCACCAGTCAGAAGGAGAGCACCCCGCGCCGCCTTTCCAACCACTGCATCAGCACCGGCCGGCAGGCCTCCACGGTTCGCACCCCGAACCGAGGCCTCTCCAGCCGGACTGCCCAATGGGCAATGACGTCTTGGCGGGCGTCGACGCGCCAGGCGGTGAGATCGCGTAACGAGATCACACCGCCCCCCGCTCGCACCCGCCGATATAGTCCGGCGAGCTCCAGGTCCCACGGGGGAGTCCCGGCCAATAGGCACGCTGCCTCCGTCTAATAGGCACGCTGCCTCCGTCATAATCGGCCCCTGTGCTTAGCGTTTGTGGACTATGAGAAAGCCTTTGATTCAGTCGAAACTTGGGCGGTGTTGCAGTCCCTTCAACGGTGCCAAATCGACCATCGCAGTATTTAAGTGCTGAAGTGTTTGTATAGGAACGCCACAATGTCAGTCCGTATCCGGGATAAGAGTACGAAACCGATCCAGTTGCAGAAAGGCGTGAGACAGGGAGATGTCATCTCTCCGAAACTGTTCACCACTGCACTGGAAGATGTCTTCAAGCTCTTAGACTGGACTGGACTCGGCATCAACATTGACGGCGAATACATCACTCACCTTGGATTTGCAGACGATATCGTCGTTATGGCAGAATCCATGGAGGACCTTTTTTTTGTGCCATGTCAAATGCTCATGTCATTCCTGTACCGGTCCTAGTTGGTCCCATTTCGAGAAAGAGATTAGCCGACGAATCCAACTCGGTTGGGCAGCGTTCGGGAAACTTAAGAGGATCTTCTCGTCCAACATACCTCAGTGTCTGAAAACACAGGTCTACAACCAGTGTGTGTTACCAGTGATGACTTACGGCACCGAAACGTGGTCCCTGAAAAATATATATTTTAAAAAATATCAACAGCCCTAGTCTTCATGAAAATATCTGGAACTCTGTTATCTAGTAGTTTTAAAAAATTAATCATCAAAAATAATCCTACTAATCAACGTGACCGAAAATTCGAAAGCCAATAACAAAATTTAACTCGTTAAACTTCTTAGAAATTATGTTCCTCACTCCTATAACTGTTCTAAATTGAGTTATTAACGAAATCTTGTAAACGCAAAGAAAAAAGAAAAAGAAACACTCTGTTATCCAATACAAAGTAAAACTCTTTTTTTTTAGGTTTTAATGACTTGGTAACTAAGATCTTTAGTTCAAAACTTTTTTTTTTTTTTTTTTTACTCTGTCGACATCAGCATCCGGCCCCATGTGAGGTACTTGGGCCTGGTGCTCGATGGGCGACGGTGGTTCCGGGAGCCGGCTTATGCCGAACGTGGGCGGACCGAGCGCTGCGTGCCGACGGCTGTACGCAGGGGTCATCCGGTCGATGGCCCTGTACGGCGCACCGGTGTGGGCGGGGTCCATGACCGTCTGACTTAGGGCCCTTCTGTGGCGTCCACAGAGGGTCATGGCGGTCAGGGCCATCCGCGGATACCGCACGGTGGCGACGGAGGCAGCGTGCCTATTGACCGGGACTCTTCCGTGGGGCCTGGAGGCGGAGATGCTCGCCGGACTATATCGGCGGGTAACAGGGGTGCGAGCGGGGGGCGGTGTGGTCTCATTAAGGGATCTCACCGCCTGGCGCGTCGACGCCCGCCGAGACGTCATTGCCCGTTGGGCAGTCCGGCTGGAGAGGCCTCGGTTCGGGGTGCGAACCGTGGAGGCCTTCCGGCCGGTGCTGATGCAGTGGTTGGAAAGGCGGCACGGGGTGCTCTCCTTCCGACTGGTGCAGGTTTTGACGGGGCATGGGGGCTTCGCCAAATACCTGCACAAGGTCGTTAGGAGGGAGAGTAGACCGTCCTGCCACCACTGCGATTGCGACGAGGACACGGCGCGCCATACGCTCGAGGCCTGCGGGGCTTGGGCAGTGCAGCGCTGTGAACTCGTCGCAATCATCGGTACGGACCTGACGCTGCCGGCTATCGCTAGGGCGATGGTCGAAGGTCGTCAGCGTCGGGAATTGGGACGCGGTCGCAGCCTTTTGCGAGACAGTGATCTCGCGGAAGGAGGCGGCGGATCGCCTGCGCGAGGAGCGCAGCCTCGATGAGGAGATCCGCCGCCGGCGACTGGGGCGGCGTAGGCACAACTATCTGCGCCTCATGCCGCCCTAGCCGAGGCCGCGGGTGACGTGACCGGGGATTAGTCGGTCACCCGCCGAGAGGCCGACCGCGTGAGGAAAGACCGACGTCCTCCCCGAGAGGGGGACGTCGGTCGATGGGAGGGTACCCCAATTAGGGGTATTTCGTCGGGCCGACCACAGACGACAAGTTAACGCTGCTCCAGTGGTCAGCCCAACGACGAAGGCGACGTGGTTTTTGGGTGGGTCGCGGGAGTTGCGTGCTTAAGCCCCTCTGTCGCCCCGGACGGAGTGGTGCGGAGGCGCGCCGACCGCGACCCACCCACAAAAAAAAAAAGTATTTTTTTTTCGTTGAAAACCCTTGACAATTTACTTAGTTTCGCTGATTTTTATACACGATTTGTGCAGTTGTATTATTGTATTCTTATTGCATTGCGTGCAATTGTTATAATTTTCTTATTCGTCTATGTAGCATACCTTTTTTTAAATATTAATGTGCCCAAACGACTCGACATATGATTGATCAAGAGTGATAATTATTCAGATGTATTTAGAGGTTGTTTTTAACCACTTCCGGTTGCTGGAGTTCAACTAGAACTAGGCAAAATTTTCGTAAAATATTTAATAATGTATATTTTAAGATGCACAACGTAATTTAAAATATTTTAGGTACATTAAAAATATGACAAGGATTTAGGTCAACTGGACGAAGTACGGGGCATAGATAAGTTATAGTGGCAATAGAACTTCTCTGGTAGTAATTCGGCATTGTGAACGGATGGAAGCAGACCGATCCAAAATTTTTTTAAAATCGATATATCAACTCTAATAATAAAATTATGTGAGTAATAATAAAAAAAAGACTTTGTATGAATACTACCGAACTAATAGGTAGTTGGACTGGGTTGAACTAAGCTGGTTCAGGGAATACAAGCGGAATGTACTAAATAAAACCACTGTATTTTGATCTACCGTTGATCTGGGTTTAAGGAGTAATCCTCGACCCTCTATCCATCCATCCTTTATTAAAAATATCAAAAAACTACATATTATATTAGCTGCAATGCAACCATATCGCGATCTAATTCGGCGACAACGCCATCTATCGAGTGCATCGACATGATGTAAATGGTTCGTATCTTGGTCGTGAACATACCGCCCACCAAGGACATTTAGTGGCAGAATGTCCTTCTTTCATTATGGACTAAACATAAACTATACTATATAGAAACATGAATAAGTGTTATACAAACAAAAATAAAAACCTTATAATTGCTCTAACATTTGCCTTTAAATAATGTAAAGAAAACTTAAGACTAGTTGAACTTTATTAAAATACAAAATTGTAGAAAAAAATTAAAAGTAAAATCATTGAGCAGTAAAAAATTAAAAAAACTAGATGTATAATAAAAATGAAAACATTTATAAAATTAAAAACAATATAAAAATACATTTTATTTGTCCGCTATAGGTAAAATGCATAACTTATTTGTTGGCCTCTTAATAATATTACTTTTTGTACGCAATGTGACTACCCGTGTGACCTTATCATTACCGGGATGTTTTTCTACTACGCGTCCTAACATCTAACGACTGGGAGGTAAATCGTCATCCTTAATTAAAACAACGTCGCCAATCTTTGGCTCGGGAACTTGAATCGACCACTTATATCGATTCATAAGATTGGATAGGTACTCTTGGGACCAACGCTTCCAAAACGATTGTACCATTCTTTGTATCAATTGCCAACGTGATAAATAACTAATATTTGAACTAACGTAATTCGAGTCAGGAACGTTCACTATTGGTTCACCAATTAAAAAATGTCCTGGGGTTAAGGGAAGAGGTTCACCAGGGTCAGATCCATCAATAACACTCATAGGTCGCGAATTTAAACAAGCTTCGATTTGACTAAGAAGAGTGCTGAGCTCCTTATACGTCAGAGTTGTGTCCCCTATGATTCGTTTGAGGTGAAACTTGGTGGATTTTACACCTCCTTCCCAAAGTCCGCCGAAATTTGGACTGTGCGGGGGGATGAAATGCCACTCCGTTCCTTGTGCCTTGATGTGTTCTGCTATCGACATTTGAATGTCGGATAACTGCTGCAACTCTCTGGAAGCACCTACAAATGTGGTACCATTGTCACTGTACATCTTGGCACAGTGACCGCGTCTAGCCACAAATCGTCTAAAAGCTGCCAGAAACGCTGACGTACTCATGTCACTTACTACCTCGAGATGAAGAGCACGTGTAACCATACATACAAACAAACAAATGTACCCCTTGTATGAGCGATGGCCACGACCTTTGGTCGTCCTAATATTGATAGGGCCGGCGTAATCCACTCCGCTGTGCAAAAAGGGTCTAGCTGGTATGCATCTTACCGATGGAAGAGATCCCATGAATTGATTCTTGGTAAGAGCCCGTTGCTTAGCACATACCACGCATTTACGAACGTGCTGCTTTACCAAATTCTTAACACCTATAATCCAGTAAGCTGATCTCAGATAATTTACCATCAACTGAGGACCACCGTGTAACGTCTTTAGATGGCCATCAGCGATAATGAGATGGGTAAAATGGTTTGAATTTGGAAGAATTATGGGGTGTTTCGCGTCTTCACTAATCTGTGCTTTCTCTATTCTGCCTCGAACTCTCATAATACCTTTATTATCAAGGTATGGGCATAATGCTTTAAGCTTACTATTTTTTGAACTTAAGTGACCTTTATTCTGTAATTGTGTGTACTCTAAACTAAAATTGTCCTTTTGTGTCCTTTTTATGCAACATTCTAATGCTTCTTCTATCTCTTTGTTTTGCAGGTAAGTTTTATTTTTTGTGTTTTTCGTCCTATTAAGAAAGCGACGACAATATGCTATCACTCTTAGCAATCTATGTAAGGAAGAAAATCTATCGAAAATATCGTAACTCTTCTCTATAATCGTTAAATGTGTCTTTATCGACTGTTCTAAATCACTCTTCAAATCCTTAGGTCTTTTGTAAATTATTTCCTTTTCTTTCAGAAATTGTGGTCCAGAAAACCATGATGTAGTTTCTGCAAATAAACTTGGCGATAAACCACGTGAGGCGCAGTCTGCTGGGTTGTCCTTTGTAGCAACGTGAAACCATTGTGACGAACTCATTGTAGTCAGTATTTCAGAGGTTCTGTTGGCTACAAACGTCTTCCATCTGCTTGGGTGACTATTTAACCAAGACAGCACTACGGTAGAATCCGTCCACGCCCTGATTCTGTCCTTTGAAATACTCAAAACTTCTGCGGTCTCCATCAACAACCTTGCCAAAAGTACTGCTCCACATAACTCCAAACGTGGTATGCTTATTTGTTTTATAGGTGCTACTCTGGTCTTTGCAACTAGCAATGAAATCTTAACCTCGCCAGCGAAATCAACAACTCTTAAGTATACCACAGCAGCGTAGGCAACCTTAGAAGCATCGCAGAAACCATGGAGCTCTACGTTACTCCCTGATCTTGTACCAAGCCAACGAGAAATATGAACTTTCGTAAGTTGAGATAGTTCTTCGCGGTAAGTCAACCACTCTCCTTTTAAATCCGTAGTTAACTCCTCATCCCAACCTAAACCTGCTAGCCATAATTTTTGTATGAATATTTTAGCTATCACTATACTAGGAGACAACCAACCTAACGGGTCAATTAATTTGGCTATATCAGATATTACAGTTCTTTTTGTTACAGGTTCATTCTTCAGCGGCGGAAGATTCACCATGTACTGAAAATAATCGTCGTTGCGGTTCCAGGTAAGTCCTAAAATCTTAAAAGTGCTATCCAATTTAGTATCCATTAACCTTTTATGTATATCATTTCCTTTGTTGTTCTCGCTCTCCTTTTCCTCGTTTTCTATTGCCCTTATTCTCTCTAATGTTTCCTTATCATTGCTGTTCCATTTTTGTAGTATAAATCCACCCTTGCTTAAAAGTTCCTTTAATTGCTTATAAATCTCAACTCCTTTTGTGACGTCATCGCACCCTGTCATTAAATCGTCCATATAAAATGAATTTAAGACCCTTTCAGCCACCAGAGGATACTTATCCCCTTCATCATACACTACCTGATGCAGAGTTCTAACGGCCTGGTATGGAGCCGAAGCTGTGCCAAAGGTGACTGTAACTAGCTCGTAATCTTTGATTTCCTCTTTAGGATCGTTTCGCCAGAGTATTCTTTGATACATAGTATCATCATCAGCAACTCGAATTTGCCGATACATTTTAACAATGTCAGCTACAAGTGCTATTGAATGAGTTCTCCATCGCAAAACTGTGTGTCTCAAATCAGCTTGCAATGTGGGACCTACCATTAATGTATCGTTTAGAGATACTCCTCTACTATTCTTTTCAGACGCATTAAATACGACCCGAACCTTTGTAGTAGATTTGTCCTCCCTTACAACGGCGTGATGAGGTAAGTAAACAGCCATTTCCTTTTTATCATCATCTTCCTTTACCGGTTTTAAGTGTCCTAAATGTAAATATTCCTTTATCACTTCTGTGTACTTTACTCTTAACTCTGGGTGTTTAGCCAATTTTTTCTCTAATGACCTAAATCTGTTTTCAGCTATAGCCCGAGAATTACCTGACGTGCATGGCGGATCTTCGACTCGAAATGGTAATCGAACCTCATACCTACTGTCTTGTCTTCTCTTTGTTGTAGCCTTGTAGAATTCTTCACACCTTTGCTCTTCTAATGTAAGTATTTTCTTAGAGCTACATTGCTCTTCAATCTCCCAAAATTGTTTCAGCCTTTGTTCTAAGTTGACCTGAACATGCATTACAGAAACGTTTGGTTGCGGATGAGTTGAACTATTATTTGAACTGTATACTACACCAGACAAGATCCATCCTAACGTGGTATCTTGGGCGATTAATGTAGAAGACGGACTCTTCACTATGCCTGCCTTCATTATGTAGCCATAGACATCTGCTCCCAACAAAATGTCTATCTTGCGTGATGTATTGAATTGCGGATCTGCTAAAACGAGATCTGTCGTGTCAATCCAAGACAACGCATTTCTATGTATGGTTTGATCTGGTATGTACGACGTAATCTTATTTATAACGTATGCATTAAAATCCAATTTGAACTTATGATCTACACATGATTTAAGCTTTATGTTTACCATATACCTTGCCACAGTTGATTTTTGTCCTAATCCCGACACGACCCCTTGAATCGGAATTTTTGTTAGCCTAAGATATTGTACTGTAGCTTCTGTAATAAAACATGCCTGAGAACCCTGGTCAAGTAAAGCCCTTATTACTTGGTAATTACCTGTTTTAGACTCGACCTTTACTAGCGCCGTCGCTAGTAATACCTGTCTTGGTATTAGGCACTTATTCAGCGACAAGCATGAGACGACCGGAGAACTAGTTGAAGCACTAGTTATAATGGTATCTGTCTTTGCTGACGTGTCCTTTTTATTGGAAACGTACTCCATATGCAGTAAAGAATGGTGACGTTTCTGGCAGAGCTTGCAAGAGGACTGTTTTTTACAATTTGCTACTATGTGATTACCACCTAAACAATTAAAACAAATTTTATGCTTTGCAACAAAATCGCGTCGCTCCTCAAGGGGTTGCTTAGCAAACGACTTACAAAAACACAGTTTGTGTGCTTCACTACAAAACTCGCAACGAATATTGCTTGAACTCACAACCATAACTTTCGGAGTATGAGTGGTGAACTGATTGTTAAACTGTTTCTTTGGTTCTATAAATTCTAACGCGCGAAAACGATTCTCTAAAAAGGTAGCGAATTCGACAAAGGTAGGCAATTCATTCGATTCGTGACTGCTGATGCTTAATTCCCACTGTTTTCGCGTTTCCGAATCAAGTTTAAATGTAACTATGTGAATGATAATGACATCCCAAGTAGTCACATCTACATCTAAGTTTTTTAAACCATTGAGACAATCGTTTGTTGTATCGAGTAACTCCTTCAAAGAAGTTGCTGACTCAACTAGCATGCGTTTTTGAGCAAACAATCGTTTTAAAATACAGTTAACCAAGTATTTTTTATTACCATATCTTCTTTCTAATTGAGTCCAGCAATGGCTATAATTTGAATCAGTTACTGGCGTTTGTCGAATTAGTTGCTCAGCTTCTCCACTGAGATGACTTTTTAAATAATGCATTTTTTGTACATTATCCAAACTATGATTTTTATGCACAAGTGAAACAAATAAATCTCTAAATGTTGTCCATTCTGAATATTTGCCGCTAAAAATGGGTATAGAAATCTTAGGTAATTTTACGAATGTACTTGATTTAAAATTACTACCAGATGTACTAGATTCTGTTGTAACGGCACTATATTTATTTATCATAGATTTTATCAAAGATTTGTATGTAATATAAGTTTCTTCTGTACATTCATATAATTCTATTAATTTCGGTTTTTCTTCTGACTTTGGTTTTGCCGACTCATGAATCTTAGTGTAATTACTTGTAAATAAACTCCAATCTTTTTCTAATAATTCTTGTTTAGTTTGTATATATTCTAATGTAAGTCTATCCTTAGGGCATTTTTTAAAATTAGTTAAACCCCTTTGGATTATATTTTGAAGTTCCTTCATAACGCTGATTAATCCTTCCATTGTAAATATTAATTTAAGTTACAATTACTACTAAAACTGTAAGCTATAAGCAAAACTATAAGCCAAGAAAGTAAAGTTAATTTTTATATGAAAGAAATGTGAAAATATGTAGCGATTGTACTAAGTTGTAGCAAAAATTAAAACTATGTAAACAAAACTAACTAGTAAGAATGATACTACATAAGCTGTTCTAACTGTTGAATAATATGAAATAAATTAAAAGTCTAAAAATACAATAAAAATTTTACAAGTGTTTTACAATTTCATTCTACTGGGGTAAAAATTGGGCATAGATTCCCCGTTCCCCCGTTTTTCATAAAACTATTCTAAGTCTAGCATGCACAATATTATTCTAAGTCCTTTTTTCTATAGAAACACTACAATAAATTTACTAAGTCTAAAATGTCTTTATAATTGTTCTAAGTTAAAATTCTAATACAAATAAGGTTGAAAATGTCTTGAAATTACGTTACTTCTACTTGAGCAATTAACATATAAAAACAGTACTCACAATTGCACTTCACACTCACACATATGATGACTGTTGACCTGACGTCAATTGCCAAGTGACTGGTGGCGCCCTCTATGACGTCACGTTGAACTATTCAATCCACTTCGGCTAGATTACAACTCCTGCGCCTTTACTGGTAACACAGCACTTGCACACGTTTCTTGGTGTTCGTGTCTCTTCAACACAACGACACACTGCTGCGTGCCGTACCACGTACCTTTGCCGCAGCGATCCACTGCGAGTACGCGGGTAGTGGTCCACGTTGGGCCACTTGGTATACAAAAATCCGGCTCGAAGGACCAATGAATACTACCGAACTAATAGGTAGTTGGACTGGGTTGAACTAAGCTGGTTCAGGGAATACAAGCGGAATGTACTAAATAAAACCACTGTATTTTGATCTACCGTTGATCTGGGTTTAAGGAGTAATCCTCGACCCTCTATCCATCCATCCTTTATTAAAAATATCAAAAAACTACATATTATATTAGCTGCAATGCAACCATATCGCGATCTAATTCGGCGACAACGCCATCTATCGAGTGCATCGACATGATGTAAATGGTTCGTATCTTGGTCGTGAACATTGTAAAATAATATTTCAGTGTTTATTAGACACATAAGTATTACATTGTAATGTACAAAATACTAAAAATACATAATATTTAAATGACAGATTAAAGTCAATCGGCAGATCTTTGTTATTGGTAATCTTAAATTAATTAAATTATAATTGCCAGTCTCCATGGAGACCTATCAATAACTAATCTAAGGTACTAATATAACAAATGTATGTTTCGATATATGTTGGGATTTGTTTGAGTGATATTATATACTGACAACTAATTTCGTGTGGTGACGGAGTAAGAATACAATTCACCATCCCCTATCTTACCCGTGGGTGATCGTACGAGACGACTAAGGGATATAAAACGCATATAACATCTATGCGAGAGAAGGAAAACTCAAAATAAAACCCTATACCAAGACGTCTGAGCAGCGTGGTATAGTAGGTCAATTACCCTTCCATTATGGAGGAGGTCCGAGCCCAACAGTGGGACGTATATGAGCTGAGATGATGATGATGATGATGACCTAAAAGTACCTAAAGGCATTTGAGTTTGGAATAAATGTATTTTATAATTTAGAAAATAAATGTTACCTTTGTCGCTATTTTTACAGGAAGCATTTAGGCACCCGAGATGAAACCACAAGATGTGAAATCACCAAATCTTTGTATATATAAAGCTTCTGTTCATGTGATTGTACTTGAACTCCCTCTAAACGGCTGCACCGATTTTGATGATTTTCATGTGGCTATTCAGATGAACAGGAGAATGGTTTAGGAGAATTCCTTTTACTATTTTTTTTTTTAGATTTGAACAAAATAACTTCTGTTAGGTCAGCTAGTATATAATATAACATTTCCTTATAATGAATATTGACGTATGTGACGACCATCATATTGTTTATATCTGCTTATACTTATTTACGAAAATATTTTAATACTAATAATATAAAAACAATAAATTATTGTTAATGAATCAACGACTTATGCAATTTCATAGTAGTTAATTGAGTATTAAAAAGAATTTAATATCTGCCAACCTGACCGAATAATCTATAAACTAAAATCTGTTGCCACAAAATCTACCTAAAGCCCGACATTTACCGCAGAGTCTTCGAGGATGTAATTTTTTTGGATCACTTTTATCCAAACCTTCGGGTTTTTCAAGGGGTTTCTGAAAATTAATAAAAAATACATTACACATTTGTATTCACAAAATATTACTATTGAGAAAGTATACGAGTAGGTTAGTATAAGTACGAATGTTGGTAAGTTTAATAATCTAGATACAATATACTGCTTAATGATTGCAGTCATTACGTTATTTGTAATTCTACCTGCTCCAAAAACTTGAACCCTTTTGAAAGTAAATTAAAAATACTACGTAATTAATATCAATTATATGGATATTCCATCTGGTAACGAATGAGGAATAAAATCTGGTGTTATCTCTACCTTTTTTAACAGTTGTAATATGAGGGCACTAAGGCACTTAAGTATACAGTTCCTTCGCTTCCAGAGAGGGTTAACTTGAGACAAAGCTTAATGCCAACACGTCTACCCAATTTATTTCCCTCTCTTTATAGATAAATATTTCTAAATATGATTGTTAAGAGGATATATTCAGACTGAAGAAGTTAACTTTACATTTTCCAAAATATAAATAGCCCAATACATAGATAATCTAAGTAATATGAGGCTCCTAATCAAGTATCGTGGCTTCGCTTCTTTGTTAGCACACGCTTGAGGTGTGTGCCGCGTGGGCAGAGCAGCGCCGTGAACGTTCGCAATCATCGGTGCTGACCTGACATTGTCAACCATTACTAGGTAGCGTCTATACTCGTCAGCGTCAGGAACTGAGACGCGGTCATCGCTTCTATGAGGCAGTTATCTCACGGAAAAGCCGGCGGAGCGTCCGCGGGAGGACCTCCTCTACGGCGACATGATCCGCCGCCGGCGAGTTGGGCAGTGCGGGCGCAAGTACTTGCACTTGACGTCGCCCTAACAGAGGCCGAGGTGACAGAACTATAGAATAGTCCGACACCCGCATGAAGGCTGAGCGCGTGAGGTTGACCGACGTCCCGGGAGGGGCTTGAGGGAGGTACGGTACCCAAAAGGGTATTCCGCCGGGCTGGCCACGGACGACAAGGAACTGGGTATGAGTGATCGGCCCAATGGAGAAGGGGAAAGAACATGGGGGGTTATGGGGCTGCATGCCATCCTTGCGTCGAACCGGACGGAATGAATGGCGTCAGTATCCACCCAAACAAAAGGACTGTTCTTTGTGCGATCCACAAATGATTGTCTTAAGTATGAATACAATTTGTTACCATCAGTTGTATATTTGCAAAGCTACCGCGACACATTTTATTATTAATTAACGTGTTTTAAAAATAGATAATTTAACACTGATTTTCTCCACAACGGCCGACACGTCGCTGGATGAAAGTCATTGGCAACCGTTAGATGTGGGCGACATAGGATTGTTCTACGTAGTATTTTTGTGAGTAGATTCTGATCCCACATGTAGTCGTCGAAAGGCTTGTGGATGAATGAATACATGATATAGGTATATTACATTTACCTGAGTATGGGGCATAACTTCGATATTGCATTTGGAGCACTTCTGCCCATAACCAACCCAAGAATTAGCACTCATCCAAGTACGACGACATTGTGGGCATTTGTACTGCCCAAAACACCTTCCCGAGCCTGTATAATTGATCTGAAAGTCAAACATGTATTAATTAATGGTCACGGCATCATCCTGGAAAGGATAGTCAGATTTGTAACACTATTAGTCACTATAATTATTGCATCATCATCATCATTGCAGCCCACATACTTTCCACCGTTGGGCTCGAGCCTCCTTCACAATGTGGAGGGGATTTGACCTAATATATACCATGCTGGTCAGACATGTTGGTACAGGGTTTCATTTCGAATTTTCCTTCTCATGCACAGATGTTATGTGCATATTATATCCTTAGTCCTCCTCCACAATGTGGAGGAGATTTGACCTAATATATACCATGCTGGTCAGACATGTTGGTACAGGGTTTCATTTCGAATTTTCCTTCTCATGCACAGATGTTATGTGCATATTATATCCTTAGTCCTCCTCCACAATGTGGAGGAGATTTGACCTAATATATACCATGCTGATCAGATATGTTGGTACAGGGTTTCATTTCGAATTTTCCTTCTCATGCACAGATGTTATGTGCATATTATATTCTTAGTCATCTCTTACGACATCTACGGGCAAGATGGGAAGTGGCGAATTGTATTCTTACTCCGTCACCACACGAATTATTGCGTCAGACAGGTGTTCAAATTTTCAAAACTCTAGGTAATTTTAACTATTTTCAAGGAATACCCATTTGTAAAAGTATTAATTACCATAATTTCGGAGAATTTGCTTCAATGATCAATTTAAACAGACAAGTACTTTACAAAAATCTCGTGATAACGGGTTAAGAAAAGAACAGAAAAACAAAACCGGTTCACTCTTCAGCTACATCATCATTATCACTCTGTTCTTATCCCAATTACTTGGAATCGGCGTAATATCTACTGATCTCCCATCGTACATATTAAAAATATGTTTTATGACTGGCTGCCCCTAACAAAAACTCTCCCTGGGATTGTAATCGTTGACCAAACGTCATCAGATGGAAATGGCCCAGCTTGATATAAAGGTCTGTGAATCCTTTAATGCAAGCAATGTAAGAATTTAAAGATAGAGCTAGTATTCGTTACCACCACTACACACATACAAGTTATAATATGATGTTAAAAACATATAATTATACAAGTGCAAACTTACCGGCATATCGATAAATATATTAGGCAGACTTACTACAATAGCTATAATAACTAAACAACTCGCTGAATCGTCTTCACAGAAATATCTAGAGCTCTGTTATTCAATACAGTTTTTTTTTTTTTTTTTTTTTTTTCTGTGTACAGCTGTTGGCCGCAGATGGCCTTGACAGCTTGACGCGGACTATGGGTGAGCGCTGAGGGCTCTCAACCCGGAGTTCAATACAGTGTAGTAGAACTCCTTTTTATACCAATCGATAGGGAGGCGACAGTGTTAATGTGTATTTGTAAACGTTATGAAATATAGCTCTAAATATTATCGTTACTAAAAACGATTTATCTATACCAATAAATAAAATTGGAGTGTCTGTTTATAAGTTCAAAATAATAGGCTTTTTCATGCTCACACGGTTATTTGCACTATATATATATATATATATATATATATATATATATATATATATATATATATATATATATATATATATATATATATATATATGTGCTTTTTTATGCGTGGGCTATGGTAATCTCACTTTTAACACCGTTATAATAACGTATAATAACGTTGTTTACAATAACGTTAATATAATACTAGTTAAAATATAACCGTTATTAAATGCGAAATAACTGCAAGATCGACCCTTTGCGGGGAATTACCCATTCATTTCAGTAGGTGCTTAAAATATCATCATTGAATTTAGAATCTTGATTCTGTTATATTTGAGTAAGGATTTTCCCGTGCAACAATTTAAAGAATGCGACAACACCAGCTAGAGTGCTAGCTGGTGTTGTCGCATTCTTTAAATTGTATTGTTTAGTAACAAATTTTTAATAACTATCTATGTATAATTATATTAATTGTCCATTTGTTTTGTTTGTCCAATCGTCAAGCTTGGCATATGGGTTGACGATCGTAATTGGATTTAATTTTTTTCGGGAGAAATGCTTCTGGTTGTTCTTCAGCCGGTGTTGACAACTGCCACGTGCAATTTCAATTTTCTATTCCTTAGGATTTTCCGTGTGGTATGGTGGTAAGAATATAATTCACCACTCCCTATCTTGCCCGTGGATGTCGTAAAAGACGACTAAGGGATTTAATATGCACATAACATCTGTGCAAGAGAAGGACAAATAGAAATGAAACCCTTTACCAACATGTATGACCAGCATGGTATAGTGGGTTCCATTCCCTCCCATTGTGGAGGAGGTCCGAGCCCAACGGTGGGACGCATGTGGGCTGCGATGATGTGACTATGATGATTATTCCTTAGGAACAGTACTTTTAGACGCAGGCCAGACGGCTTGAGAGTTTTACTTTTTGGGTTACCATTTTGTTTAAGTGAAATTTTATTCTGACATCCGAATCCGTGGCTTGACAGAGTAAGGATAGAATTCACCACCCCCTCTCATACCCGTGGGTGTCGTAAAAGACGACTAAGAGATTATAATATACGTACAATATCTATCCAAAGAAGGGAAACTCTAAACAAAACCCTATACCAACCCGTCTGACCAACGTGGTATAGTAGGTCAATTACCCCCCATTATGGAGGCAGCCCAAGCCCAGCAGCGGTAAGTACATGAGCTGTGATGATGATATTCTGACATCTTCTAGTCGTTTTATACGATGGCTACAAAAGAGAGGCAATCGTCTTCATTTTTAGTTCAACATCACGTTTTTATTTTATTTATTAAATTTCTTTGCCTTTGTCAGAAACGGGCCAAATTCCCCTATGTGCTACGTAATAATTTAACTTATGCATATGACTGTATAGTTAGTGTAGTAGTTAAGATGGGATCTTTACTACCAGCCAACCCTATCAGCGCCGGTTCGATTCCATCGCTAAACAATGTTGTGCACAGGATTATATTTCAAGCTTTCCTTGTCCTGCGTAGATGTTATCGGCTTACTATATACTACCCTTAGACGTCTTTTGCAACACCTACGGGCTAGAAAGAGGGCAGTGTATTGTATTCTTACTCCGTTATATAAGATTTATGCAGTTGTAGTATTTTTATTGCATGGCGTGCAATTGTTATACATTCATACGTACATGTTATACATTGTAATATATTCATATGCCCAAACAACTCGATATATGTGATGGGTGGTAGTTAGCTACTTTTTGTTCCTGGAGGACAACCAGAAGTGGGTAAAATTTTGGTAAAATATCTTAATGAATGCATTATATTTTAAGACGCAAAATATAATGCAAAATGTTCTAGGTAAAATTATGTAAGTGATAATAAGACTTTGTAAAATAATATTTCAGTATTTTATTAGATACATGAGCATTACATTTTGATGTACAGATTACTAAAAATACATAATATTTAAATGACAGATTAAAGTCAATCGACAGATCTTTGCTATAGCTAATCTTAAATTAATTAAATCATAATTGACGGTCTCCATGGAGACCTATCAATAAATAATCTAAGCTACTAATATAACAAATGTATGTTTCGATGTTTGTTATTAATTACATAAGAGTACCTAAATGGATTTGAGTTTGGAATAAATGTAGATAAATTAAATTTAGAAAATATGTTACCTTTGTAACACATGCTATTTTTACAAGAAGAGCGCATGTGCTGAGTAACGAGAATAACAGCAATTAATTATTAGGTAAAGCCGCAAGAATATGTGAAATCACGCAATTTATATAATATATATATATATACACTGTATACAGTAGAATTCCTATATAACGACTTCGCTTATAACGACTAACCGTTTTTAACGACGATAATGTTTACTTAAGTTAGGTTTCATAGTTAGGTACTGAGAAAATATAACCGTTTAGTGCGACTCCGGTTTAAACGACAAACTGCTTATAGCGACCATTTTTTGTGACTAATACCGGTTAAAACGACGCGCAATGTTTTGTTTATACAACTTACGCACCAATACTTCGGCGGCCCAACTTCATCCTGCCCTGCGAGCTTCACCTTTCCTTATTGGCGCGCGTAAATCACAGTTAGTGTTTGTCACATGTTATGAAAAGTTCTTAAAACTCGACAAAATGAGTTCTGTGAAGCGAGTGTTTTACAATTGAAGAAAAAGTGCAATATTACACCGATTAGAAGGCGGTGAATCAAATGCAACCCTCGCGAAGGAGTTTGGCGTGTACGGAATTATGTATTCGTAGGTTAGGTACTTATGTACTTAAGAAATAATCCTACCGTTTTGTACGTCATCCGGCTAGTACGATATAGTATCGCCGGTCCCTTAAAGGTCGCTATATCCGGATTCTACTGTATATAATATATATATATATATATATACCGATTTTGATGTCTTTTTGTGGCTGTTCCGATAGATATGAGAATGGTTTAGGAGAATTCCATTTACTATTTTTTTATATTTGATCAGAAAAACGTTTATTGGATCAACCTAGTATATAATATAACAATGCCTTATAATGAACATTGACAAATTGAGGTGTGTAACGCCCATCATATTGTTTATACAAGGTGGCGCAAAAGTAATCCTCCTATCAGAAAATGCTATAAGTTTTGCGATTGGCCCCTAATGTCAGTTCTGTTTTGACATTTGTGTAGTAAACACATGCGAAATACACGTTAATAAACAATGTTACGCTACACTGCTCCAGAACGCGGAATATTGGTGACTATCTCCCGTTTTGGCGATTTGCACTGGCCAGCAAGATCGCCTGATTTGACCGCTGCAGACTTCTTTTTGTGGGGCTTTTTGAAGTCGCGGGTTTATGTCAACAAGCCTCAGACTCTTGCAGCTCTTAAAGACAATATCCGTCAAGAATGTGAGGACCTATCGCCGGAAGTTTTGGCCAAAGTGATGGAAAATGCCATAAAAAGGGCTCAAATGACAATCAACTGTGGCGGCGGCCATTTACATGACATCATATTCTCGACTAGATGTAAAAAAATTAAAAGACCAAATAAAAATAATCCACAAGAAGAATCAAAGTTTTTCATTTTCTTTTTAAATTACAGCCAAAAAACATCGGAAGGTTATTTTTGCGCCACCTTATATATGCTTATATTTACGAGAATATGTTAATACTAATAAAATAAAAACAATAAATTATTGTTAATGAATCAACTACTTATCCATAACAGTCAATCGAGTATTATAAAGTATTCTATTTCTGTCAACCTATCTGAATAATCTATAAACTAAAATATCTCTTGCTGATGATGATATGCGTATTTTCCATCTGGTACCTCTACCTTTTAAATAGTTGAAGTATGAGGGGATTAAGGCAATTAAGCATACAGCTCCTTCGCTTCCAGAGAAGGCTAACTTGAGACAAAGCTTAATACCAAAACGTCTACCCAACGTATTTCTCTCTCTTTGTAGATAAAACTTATAAATACGATTAGTAGGACATATTCAGAGTGAAGAAGTTAACTTTATATATTTCAAAATATAAATAGCCATTGGGCTATGTATTGACATATCTAAGTAGTAAGAGGTCCCTAATCAAGTATCGTAGGTTCCATTTCTATGCAGGAAAATTCTTTCTCGATGTGTGTGCTGCGTGGCCAGAGCAGTGCCATGAACGCGTTGTAATCATAAGTGCTGACTTGACACTGCCGACTATCGTTAAGAAGATGCTCGAAAGGTTCAGGAACTGGGTTGCGGCAGCCGCCTTCTGTGAAGCAGTCATCACGGAAGGAGGCGGCGGAGTGTGCGCGAGAGGAACTCCTCTACGGAGGCAGTCATCACAGAAGGAGGCGGTGGAGCGTGCGAGAGAAGAACTCCTCTACGGCGACACGGTCTGCCACCGGTGGGGCGGGGAATAGTCCATCACCCACAGAGAAGCTGACCGCGCGAGAGTGTCCGATGTCCCGAGAAAGGCGTTAGAAAGGGAGAGTACCCGAAAGCGTATCCCGCTGGGCTGGCCACGGACAACGGGGAGTTCGGTGCCGTTGGTCGGCCCAATGGCGAAGGGAAGGGAATTCGGTGGGTTATGGAATTGTGCGCCGTCCTTGCGTTGAAACGGATGGAATGGACGCCGTAAGTGCTGATCAAAGTCCACGCGAAGAAAAAGGATTGTTATTTGTGCGATCCACAAATCATGAGTATGGATGGAATTTGTTTCCGTTAGTTGAATTTTTGAAAAGTTACCGCGACACAATTTATTATTAATTAGTATGCTGTTGTTTTAAAAATAAATATTTGTTTAACACTGGTTTTCTCCACAGCGATAGAGAATCGGGTCGTTGGGTGCTACTGGTAACAATTATTACGACACGCTATGAAACTCTACGCCGCTTTTCGCGGACAGATGGACAGATATAATATATAAAAAATATAGTTTCAAACTTTGACAAGCTGGAATTACCAAGGTTAATCAATTCGGTAGGTTGTAAGAAATGTTTGTAGCACTGAAGTGACAATGTTTAGACCATATCGCTAATCAAACCGACCATAGTCAGGAACTATGATTCTTAAATGCTAACCTCGTATTGAACTACACAGTTTATGAGGTTTCCGAACCCGAGTGGACTGACACGTCATCAGATGAAAGTCATTGGCAACCGTCAGATGCAGGCAGCATAGAATTGTTCTACGTAGCAATATTGTTAGTAGATTCTGGTCCCTCATGTGGTCGTCAAAAGGCTGGCGGATGACACATGATAACATATATTTACCTGAGTATGGGGCATAACTTCGATATTGCATGAGGAGCACTTCTGACCATAACCAACCCAAGAATTAGCACTCATCCAAGTACGGCAACATTGTGGACATGTGTACTCCCCAAAACACCTTCCTGTTCCTCTATACGTGGTCTGAAAGTCAAACATACAGATACAAATTTACAAAAAGTCCGTGGGATAACGGGCTTAGAAAAGAACATAAATTAAGACTGGTTGACTCTTCAGCCACATGATAATTATCACTCTACACTTATATCCACATTACTAGGGATCAACGCAATATCTACTGCTCTTCCATTGTACATATTGCAAATTGTGGCGTAACTATACTGTTCGAGGCCCGTGGCAAATTTATCGGGCTCCCCAAATATATATAAGGAAACTGAACCAACAATAATAAGTATGGGAGTTAGGATTCTCCTCTGACCGGGGGCCCCTTTCGGCTGAGGGACCGTGGCATTTTGCCGACTTGTCACCCTGTAGTTCCGCCACTGATTGCAAATATCTTTTATGATTGGCCTCCTCCTAACGACAACCCTTCCTCGAATTGTAATCGTTGTCCAGACGGCACCAAATGGAATTAGCCCAGATTGATATAAAGGTCTTATTATTTATTATTTTTTTAATAATTAAGAATTATTTTTTTGCTTTTTAATGCATATTAATTTGTTTGGGAATTGTTTTTTGGTTGCAGTCGGGTTTTTTTGTTAAAAATTATTTTTATTATTTGATTTTTAGTGAATGTGAAGTGCACATTTTTTTTCTACCTATGAGTCAACCTACTAATAGTGCTGCTCGTTTGAGACAGTGCCGTTCAACATTATGGTAGGTGACTCAAATATCCGGATACTATAAGAGATTCAGCCGAGTGTCGATAATTTGCTCCTAAGAATTGAAGAGTACCGTTACTTTAGCATGGATCCTATAATCAGAACCTAATCAAACTACCCTTGAAGTACATCCTATCCAATAAAAAGAATCATCGAAATCGGTTGGTGTTATATTTAGTTTTCGTCCATGTGTACTATATACTTGCTATATATAGCAAAATTGACTAGTTAGTCAATAAATAATAAGACGTGCAGTTACGATAAGTGCAACCGCACAGCACCAGGAATATGGGAGAGCTTGACGGGACCTATATATCAGCCTTAACATTGATTGCTATAGTAGGTATGGCAGAAACGCCTGAACGCACGGAAATTTTCTGGAGTTGCTACAAGGTCCATATAGTATATCACTCCAGAGGTCACTTGCAAATTGTTTAACATATGGTCGCGCTCGTTACGCCAAAGATCGCACTCCCAGAGAATGTGGTGTACTGATTGTTCATACTGGTGGCCAAATATGGAACATTGACATAATGGTGAGAATACGAGATTTAAAGAAAATAACTTACTTTTGAAATTGCCGTAGCCAGTTAGGAATTGGGCTACACAATGGTCAACCTCAAGCCACACTTTCCTCATGCGCTCCCTAACCTTGGAAAAATTGATAGAGATGACTGCCTTTTGGTGATGAATCCCATCTCTTCTGCCATTCAGTTAGAAGATCTTCATAAACGATCGATTGCGGCTCAAATAATCTAGCGATTTTGTTGTGGCCGCGCGGTAGAAGGAAATCTGTGCTCAAGGTCCCTTGTTCCTTCTTTCCCACTGTGGAACTAAATCTAACAGTGGCACGTATACGAGCTGTGATGATGGTGATGATTTAGCGATATATGTCCTTCTGTACGTTTCCATCACTAGTTATGGCAACTGCTTATTTCGGGTAATTGTTTAAATATGGTCAATAAATATTGACCATTTTTGATTTAAAAATTGACCTTCCACGCAGTGTTCTGGACTCGATTTCTATACAAAACTGAGCAATCCATAAATAATTCTTGTTAGTCCAGATTTAATTAATCTTTGTTAATCATTCTTTCATCCATTATTTAATTATTATTTAATTATTGAATGTGCGCTCTATATGGAGTTCTATAGAGGAAACTTCTATCTAGTAGTGTACAAAAGCTGAATGTTTATGACGATAACTATAATCTTATAGGTACTTGTAAATTACACCGTGAAGTAATTTGTAGGTTAAAACTTAAGCTACCATAATATTTTTATACAAAATAAACTCTACTAAGACACGCTTTTAAATACAGTCAGAGTGTGAATAAATTAGGGTGCGCAGAAGCTCAAACGTTGGCTCCTAATTAGGAAGAGAACGCTCTCCATTTCACAAAAATAAAACAACATCTCGAAAGGAACAGGTCCCAACGATTAACGATTCAAGAGTTTGCCTCTGCCTGCCACTTTCTCTGTAATTACTATGACATGCACAGTTCTGTTTACTCGCACTCAAGATGAAATTACATCAAGAACAACATACAGTACTTAGAATTAAGAATTACATGCAATGTTAATAGGACAACATGCAATGTAAGTGGGATAAGAGCAAGATGATGATGATGATGATGATGCAATATTAAACTTTTTAATACGGTATTTTTTATGTTAGTTCATACATCAGATAATATCCATATATTGTAGTGGTAGGACCACACTGTTGACAGTTGTCTGTCTACAGCCGCGGGCCGAGTCCGTGCGGGATAGTACCATACTCTCGCAGAAAATCGACGCCTCAGTAGTAACAATTTATTACTGAGGTTAATTCGGTGAGCGAGAGAGCCGGAAGCTTTCTGAGTGTGTTTGAGTCACCGAATCTCATTGCACGCATTCACACTCCCTTCACTTTCTTCACGTTAGGCAGCGGCTTTGCAAAGGTCCATGAGCGGCAACAACACTTATCATCAGGTGTACTGTTTGCTCGTTTGCCACCATTGGCAAAAAAAAAGACAGGGTAATGACAGAGTAAGAACCAATTCACTTAATAAACTCTGTTAGATATGCCCCTATATGATAGCGGCTGCGAATGCTACCAATCCTTACATTGCACTTGGGTGTCATAAAAGACCATTAAGAGTTTTATATAGACCTTTCTTTTTTTTTGGGTTGGTCTACGGTCAACGCACCCGCCGCCCGGCTTCGTCCGGGGCGGTAGAGGGGCGGCGCGCGGCGCCGTAACCCACCCATTGCACGTCGCCTTCGTCGTTGGGCCGACCACCGGTACAGGGTGACTTATCGTCAGTGGTCGGCCCGACAGAAGAATACCCCTGAGGAGTACCCTCTCGTCGACCAACGTCCCCCCGCTATTCAGGGACTTCGGTCGTCGTCGCGCGGTTGGCCTCTCAGCGAGTGACGGACTAACTCCCCGATCCGGTCACCCGCGGCCTCAGATAGGGCGGCATCAGGCGCAGGTAATCGCGCCTGCGCCACCCCAAGCTTTATATAGACTTGGGACAATTCCATCTGATGCCGTCTGATCAACAATTGTATTCCCAAGAACAGTTAAGTCAGGTAGTCGTCTGGCCAAAAAAAAACTATTGCCACTAACTTTTGCAACATTTACTATGAAAGAAGAGTACCTACCTATTGAGTTGAGCCCAAGTAATTAGGAAAAGAGTAGGATGATAGTAAATAATAGTAAAGCTTAACTTTTAAATATCATAATAATATCCAACCGTCAGCCTTGAATATCGGCTATTCCAACGGTGCATAATCCATTCATTTCAAATACAAAAACAATTTTTATGTATCTTCGTATATAAAATTCCGTCCACGATACATATTTCAAATAATATTTTATTGATAAGTATATGCAAACTCCCCCAAACCGTATTCACACGGATGGCTGTTCAATTCCATCAGAAAGGACGGAGCCACTTTTAAATATTCCATGTGCGGTCAAGAGAAAAATCCACAAAGAAAATGTATTACACATCCTTTATTACGATTCTCCCTATTTTACAGCGACCACTGGCTTCGGGTAACACAATTTTATGATACTTTTATCAATAAAGAGCTTCGCCACGTGCCGTAAATTTTATCAACGAGATGTTTTTAGTATGTAAATACATTTTTATATACATTTACTTTGTTCATAATACCTTTGCTACTATGTAGTTTGATTACACAAATGTTAAAAGCTTTTGAGCTACTGGGGGCACGCTTATAGACTCATTGTCTGAAATGAAAATGTGTGAAACAAATCAATTGTGAAATAAAAAGCGATTACCACAAGCATTAACCCATATGTAATTAAACTATTTTACCTATATAGGAAAATGTTCGTTTTTATTGAGATATTTTACCACATCTATCGGAAATATTTTATACATTGTGTTGTTAGTACTCTAAATTTTCCAAGACGGAGTAAGAATACAATTCACCACCATCTTGCACGTGAGCGCGTTAAAAGACGCCTAAAGGATGCATTATACATTTCTGTACAATATAAGGAACACCATAAATAAGGTCCTATACCACTTCACCTGACGAGCCGATATAGCAGACGATAGAGCAGCTCAATTTTTCTATCTTAGCGGAGGCTCGAGGCCCGCAATGGGATGTATATGAGCTGAAATGATGATTACTATAACTTTTCAGGTAAAATTCAATTGAAAAGTAAGGGCATAGTAGTACTCTGTAGTTGTAGCATAACTGTAGTGTCAATTACGTATAGACTTTTATTTTTTTTTAAGTGTACAATACATGAGTTATTTGAATAAAATACAGTAAAACCCGTTTAAGACGATTTCGCAGGGACCCGAGCAAAAACGCGTCTTAGGCGGGCAAGCGTATTATGCGGAAAACGAGAAAGAAACGTGCCATTATTATGTATTATATTCTATTATTATTTTGAATACCTACGTATTGAATATAACATTAGAAAAAAAAATACCTAAAATAAAATAATCACTTATTTTAGTTTGACAAAAAGATTTTGGGACATTTGCAATTACAAGATTTTAACGTAATTTAATTTTCGCAGTGCGTTTTCGTTTTGATTCAAAGAAGTTACATAGCGTTTTAAATTCATTAACTGCTAATAATGCCTGGGCATGTGACAAAATCAGAGTTGACTCGTCTTCTTCTTGATCATTATCACTTAGGGCCGCTCGACAGTCGTCACGTCGTCATTCGCTGGCCGCTGCCGCAGGGGGTAATATGTATCCAGTCGATGGCCCTGTACGGCACACCGGTGTGCACGGGGTCCTTGACCGTCCGACTTAGGGCCCTTCTGTGGCGACCACAGAGGGTCATGGCGGTCAGGGCCATCCGCAGATACCGCACGGTGGCGACGGAGGCAGCGTGCCTATTGGCCGGGACTCCCCCGTGGGACCTGGAGGCGGAGATGCTCGCCGGATTGTATCGGTGGGTGACGGGGTACGAGCGGAGGGCGGTGAGATCTCGTTAAGGGAGCTCACCGCCTGGCGCGTCGACGCCCGCTGAGACGTCATTGCCCGTTGGGCAGTCCGGCTGGAGAGGCCTCGGTTCGGGGTGCGAACCGTGGAGGCCTTCCGGCCGGTGCTGATGCAGTGGTTGGAAAGGCGGCACGGGGTGCTCTCCTTCCGACTAGTGCAGGTGTTGACGGGGCATGGGAGCTTCGCCAAATACCTGCACAGGGTCGTAAGGAGGGAAAGTACACCGTCCTGCCACCACTGCGATTGCGACGAGGACACGGCGCACCACACGCTCGAGGCCTGCGCGGCTTGGGCAGTGCAGCGCCGTGAACTCATCGCAATGATCGGTGCCGACCTGACGCTGCCGGCCATCGCTAGGGCGATGGTCGACAGCGTCGGGAATTGGGACGCGGTCGCAGCCTTCAGCGAGACAGTGATCTCGCAGAAGGAGGCGGCGGATCGTCTGCGCGAGGAGCGCAGCCTCGATGAGGAGATCCGCCGCCGGCAACTGGGGCGGCGTAGGCGCAACTACCTGAGCCTCATGCTGCCCTAGCCGAGGCCGCGGGTGACGTGACCGGGGATTAGTCCGTCACCCGTCGAGAGGCCGACCGCGTGTGGAAAGACCGACGTCCTCCCCGAGGGGGGGACGTCGGTCGATGGGAGGGTACCCCACGTAGGGGGTATTCCGTCGGGCCAACCACTGACGACAACCTGCTCCGGTGGTCGGCCCAATGACGAAGGCGAAGTGGTTTTCGGGTGGGTTGCGGGAGTTGCGTGCTTAAGCCCCTCTGTCGCCCCGGACGGAGTGGTGCGGAGGCGCGCCGACCGCAACCCACCCACAAAAAAAAAAAAAAAAAAAAGGGGATAATGTGTGTATTTGAGTGTCACATGTTGGCGTATTAAACGGGATGACGATCGTATTTAAGCATTAAAAATGTAAGAAAACATGTCTCAAGTTGCTGGGACTGACGCAAAATGGCGTATTATGCGAGAAATCGTATTAAACCTCATCGTATTAAACGGTTTCTACTGTCCCTGTTTCCATATAATAAACTAAATATCTCTTCTAACGAAGCATCTTATATTTGACAAATATATTTTAACTATAAGGATGTAATTTTACACCTAATAAAGCTCGGCGATAGGTTCAGAAGGATAGGAAACGGTTACTTCGGTTTCAGTGAACTGCGTTATAGGCAGAGGGGGAATAAGATCCACGTAGGACCTTTTATCGCCCCTTTTATGGTAAGCTATGGTTTGAGCGGAGCATCCGCCTAATTCATCCGGGGCAATGGACAGATTGTGCGCGGCCCCATAACCTACCGTATTCTTTCTGAAGTTATTACTCGTATCAATTCCTTGACCTCAGTGGCAGCACCTTTTCCTCACTTCAGAGGTCTGGTTGAGATGAGACGGCCCAAGAAAAAATAAGCTTATTTTTATAATAAGACGTACAAAAAATGAAATAGTTTCTTTTTTATTTTTAGTATCTAATCAAACGATTAAGTTGTTACCTATTCACAGAACATTTTTTATAGGTCTTGTATGATATGCCTAAATAATTTTTTTTTATTGTGCTTGGTGGTAAACGAACAAAGCTGATGGTAAGGGATTTGTCGCGTTGGTGGTAAATAGCACACCTGATGGTACAGGATATTGTCGCTCATGGATCTTTGCTAGGCCGCTGCCCATCGTAAAGAAGGCAATGAGAATGGGTGCAATGAGGTTCAGTGATACAAAAACCATCACCAAAACACACAGAGAGCTCGCGGCTCTCCCGCTCACCGAACGTAGTACAAAAACAATTTGCTACTACCCGTCGAACCGGCCTGCGGCTGTATATTGAGCACTGCCGATAGTGTAGTCCTACCACATACATCACTACCAAGACAAAGATGAATTAAAGTAGAATGATGATAGTTTATTATAATTTGTTTCCTAATAACAATATGTATGATCTTGCACACCTTACACATACAGATGGTAATATTATATCCCTTAGTCCTCTTTTACGACATCCTCAGGCAAGGGAGTGGTGAATTGTATTCTTACTCTTTTACCACAAGGAAATAGAAGTAATTAGTTAATATTATTATAAATGTAGGTAAGTATAGTAAGTTACACAGCAACTGAAAATACTTTCACGATATAAATACTGAACAGAATACGTCTTTGCTTTTACTAAGCTCTCAAGTGGATTGTAAACAATTTCAATAAGAGTTCGTTATATTGTAATCTTAAATAAACACTCAATTAGTAAGGCGCAACGGTGTTAATTAGAGGCACTTTAAAGGGCTAAGTACAGATTTAAGTACCCACTCAATAAAATTTCGTTTCCTTTAAGAAGAAATAACCCTTTTTCTTTGAGATGTCATCGGCTCCTTTTCGTGTCAATTGCACCCTCTCAGTTGTAAGGGTAAGTTAATTGAAGTAAATATTTGTTTATAAAATTTTCTGTGGATCCTTTTCGTCTGTCAATTAAATTATAATCCTCTATATATATCTTTGTTAAATTATGTTTATTATATAATTAGGAGGATTTGTGTTTGTGTCACATAGCCAACTTTAGTAATTTTCCTATATATCTATGGCCATAAGAATCTATAATATTATTATATAGAGCTGGGCGGTTATGGAGTAAGAATACAATTTATCACTCCCTTCCTTGCCCGAATGTGTCGTATAAGACGACTAAGAAATATATGCGGGTAAAATCGATACAAGGGAAGGAAAAACTCGATACAAAATCCTATTTCAACGTCTGACCAGTGTGGAATAGTAGGATGTTTTCCTTCCCATAGGAGGAGGAATTCTGATCTCAACAGTGGGACTTATATAGGCTGAGATGAATGATATATAGCTATTTCTGTATGATGACGTAGTATGAATAAAATTCACTATTATCTTGCCAGTGGTTAACATAAAAGACGACTAAGGGATATAAATATACAGACATCTATGCAAAAGAAGGAAAACTTAAGATAAAATATACCAATCCACCTGACCGCGTGGCAGTGTAGTTTAATTTCCCTCCTATTGAGAAGGAGGCCCGAAGTGGGACCAATATGATCTGAGACTAATGTTTAATATTCCAAAAGAATTTCTGATGTTTACGCGAGTATTATACATTTTAAATAAAACTACTTTACAGATTTTATCGCGTTTGTATTTGATTTTTGATTACCCGACATTTCGAACACTTTACAGCGTTCATGGTCACGGGTGGACTAAGATGTCTCACGTCCAACAAGTCATCGTTACTGCAGAAAATTTAAATTTTTCGAAACGTCGCATATCGCGGTAATCAAAAATCAAATACAAACGCGATAAAATCCGTAAAGTAGTTTTATTTAAAATTCCAAAAGAGTTATAGAATTTGGTAACCATAATTGCTATAACGAAATACTTGGTAACACACACACGTAAAAGTGCTTTTTACAATATCGAAACTAATCTTATGTTGAGTACAAGAAAAATCTATTTATTTTATCGAATTCACGTTGGCAATCGAATACCGCTAATGGGACTGTACAATTGAAATTGCTCTGTGGAAAATCGAGCAATAAGTATGCATCACGACATCGGTGGCTGCGGCTGATGCTTTCAGAGATGTCTAGCCGTAGGAGAACGTAGCTCGAAGTTCGTAGTCCGTAGACACAATACCATTAGTACTACTACAAGACTACGATGGTTATTTGCTTTAATACGAACTGTTTCTGCGACCTACACGTTCGGTCATACCAATATAAGTAAATAGATACTAAATGCGATGCTCGGATTGTAAACCTAATAGTTTTCTGGAAAGGGTATTGTAAATTGAACTGATTTAAATTTGTTCTGGGTAAGTTCATGTGATAATAATCAGTGGAGATGTTTCATAATGAGTTTAGGTAAATGTTGGTTTATTTATTGTTGTTATAAACGTTGTTCTATCGCAGTCTCATACTGTTATTCTAAAAGGATAGGCAGAGATAGAACACCATAAAATTTTCTTATAAGTAGAATTCTTAATCTCACCAAACCTAGGGCGAGCTTATCGCTGCCTATAGAACACAGTTCTAAACTTCTAATGAAAAAAAAAGTTTTCTATGCAATTTGTTTAAATATATCTTATGTCATCTTATATAAGTCCCACTGCTGTGCTTGAGCCTCTTCTTCCAAGAGGGAAATTGACCTATTATACCACTCTGGTCAAACAGATTGGTATAAGGTTTTATCAATAGTTTTCGTTCTTTTGCACAATTATTTTATATGCATATAAGTATCCCTTAGTTGTCTTTTATGACACGGGCAAGAAAGGAAGTGGTGAATTGTATTCTTACTCTCTCACTTCAGGGAGTATATTTTATGTAACTTCATGCACTATTAAATAATATTGAGGTTACGATAAACATAATCACATAATATTAACTTGTACAAGTCACACTTAGTAGCCCTCATCGTGGGATCCATTTAACTTTTAAAACTATAGTAAAGTTGTATAATGTAGTAAAATGCCCCCTAAGGAACTTTGTTATAGGGCCTGAATATTTTACTCACGTGTAAAAGTGTATAAAGAAGATTTGTATTTTTGATGTGAAACATCTATAGGCGAGGGTAACCGTGATCGTCGCGTGGCGTTTAACGCCACGCTTCGCGGTCCCCTAATAATTAATATCATTTTTTTTTTTTTTTTTTGTGTGACTTAGTTGTTAGCCTCAGATGGCTGTGACAACTTTACCCGGACTGGTGGGTGAGCGCTGAGGGCTCTCAACCCGCTTAAAGTTAAGCGACCCATCCCGAGGGCACCCCTGTGGGGTACGGACCTCGGTTCGGGCGGTCGCTGGCAAAGTGGGCACTCCCACGTTTATGATTTTAACGCGACACGTCTTCCTTCCCCGTCGGCGGGGGCGGTAACGTGGATATTTACTACTATTTGTCAAGGCCGCGCGGGCTGTGTATGCCTCAGTCTGGGCGAGCGTTATAGTGTCGTCGGGTTCGAATATCAAATAAATATTTGGATGCATATACCTACATTTTTGTAACTAAACCATAGGGCGATTTAAAATTTTGTACAACGCCATCTAGTGAACTCAAAGTAAATTGTTACTTATAATCTATATTAATGAAAATAAATGTTTATTGAATAAAAATCATTTTTTGGAAAAAAATCGCGATATTTTATTAATACTTTATACCTTAGTTTTATCGTATTAGTTCCTGTCGTAATCTAATATTCTTTTATGCATATATACTTGTTTTATAAATTAATGTACAATTCTCTAACTTAATAATATAAATATACCAGTAGGTATGGTATTTAGTTTACTTTCAGCTACGAAAACTGGAGAACCGTTTTTTATAGGCTTTTATTAGTTTCAGGTGTATATATACTTATTTCTTTGTATATTACCAACTTCATAGGAATTGGATTTTGACTCACTTTAAACAGTCAAATTTCATTTAAAAGTTGAAAATTTAAGGAGGACCAATGACGTTAAAATTATTTAGATAGCTTGTCTTATTATCATTACAGGATTAAAAATTTCTTTATTAAATATATTGAAGCTGAGAGTTGGTCGTTAGCTCGATAAATGCCGCCATTTCTGTTTCCTAAATCACACTCTTCGTGCGGTAAGAACGTCTGTGAACGGATGAAAGCATTTCATTTTTATAGGCTTTCATTAGTTTCAGCTGTGTATTTATTTGTTTGTATGTCACTAACTCCTTAAGAATTGGATTTTGACTCACTTTAAACAGCTTGTCTTATTATCATTACAGGATTAGAGATTTCTTTATAAAATATATTGTAGCTTAGAGTTGGTCGTTTGCTCGATAGATGCCGCTATTTCTGGTTTATAAATCGCAAATTATTTCAAGCTACGTTTTAGAAGGTTCATTTCGTTTGTACTAAATGACGTTACCATATAAATATGAGTCGTATAGTCATTTTTAAAATGGATAATTTATTCGATACGATACCTACCAAAAAGTAGTTATTGACTAAAATATACAATACAAAAGTATCGGTATCGAAATAAAAGTACTCGATACCTAAAGATAAAGTAAATAAAAGTACTTGATATTTTAAACAGTACGTTACTTATCTTTCGATACAATTCATGAGTTCAGTATCGATACTTTATATTCGATACCGTGTCTCTACTCGTACAAAATAGTTTCGATGTTTCACATCTGTCAGGCGTCCTGAGCGACGGCTCACTTTTTTTTAAATATAATTTGCATGATATTAAGATTTTTTGTCTTGACTGTTAGTCATAAAATTACTGTTCTTAAAAAGTTCAACAATTATAAAAAAATCAATATTCATACTACTGAACTTTTTAGTTCAATCTTATAATGAATATACATTACAATGAATTTTAAATTTCAATATATTGAACTTCGTAAATAATAAATAATTATTTAAAATCTGTAAAATTTAAATAGTAATAAGTATTATTTTTAGTCTTTTAGTTTAAAATTAAACATTAAACTTATAAATGTATGTAACATTTATAAGTTTAATATTTAATTTTTAAAATTATTTATTAACATCTGAAATAACAAATTTAACGAATTTTGAATTTATTAATGCGTTTATATTTAATTTTTATTTTCCCGACGTTTCGAACACTTTACAGCGCGATAAACATCGGGCAATTAAAACAACTCCAAACGAGATACATTTGTAAAAAGAGTTTTATCATTCATTATTTATTTACACTTTTATTTACGCTATTTACAGCTGCAGTGATTTAAGTTTTGGTATAAGATAGATATAACTATAGTAATTGTTAAAATTTTAAATATATATACATCCATACTAATATTATAAATGCGAAAGTAAGGATGTTTGTTTGTTTGTTACGCTTTCACGCTTAAACCACCGAACCGATTTCAAAAATTCTTTCGCCAATGGAAAGCTATAATATCAGGGAGTAACATAGGCTATATTTTGGCCCGATATTCCCACGGGAACGGGAACTACGCGAGTAAGACTGAAACCGAAGCGAAGCGAGGGCGGTTGCTAGTATACAATAAAAAAGATTCTTGGAATGTTTGATTTCTTAACGTTATTAGTGTGCTAGTATTCAAATAGAAATTTACTAGACTTACTAGGTTCAAACAGAAAATAAAAACTTTATTGAATATTTCTTAATTATATGAATTACAAGCAAATTTTGAGAGAAACCTATGTAGAATCAAGTTCATGTACGTCCCACTGTTGGGCTCGAGCCTCCTTCACAATAGGAAGGAAATTGACCTTACTGTAACATGCTGGTCAGGCAGGTTGATATAGAGTTTTTGTTTCGAGTTTTCCTTCTCTTGCATAGATGTTATATGCATATTATATCCCTTGGACATCTTTTACGACATCCACAGGTAAGATAGGGAGTGGTGAATTGCATTCTTAATCCGTCACTACACGAAAATACTAGGATAAAATATAACCTAAGTTACTCCTTATAGACAGCTGGTATCCAATCCTGGTACCAAATCAGTCCAGGCGTTTTAAAGATTACTAGAAATAAAGAGAGATACAAAAAATATTTGGATTGGTTTTTAGGAATAGGTATCATGTAAATAACCGTGTAAGCATTAAAAAATCTATTATTTTGACATTACAAATAGACAGGTGAATTTCCTTTCTTTCTTTCTTCATATGTATTTGTATAAAATATAAATTTGCTACTACGATTCAATACTAAAATAATCTATTTCGTTGTAAAATGTAAGGTATATAAGAGTTCCTTTCTTCAAATAAAGGAAAATAAATGAGACAGTAGTGGAGTGTTAGCATCGGAGACAAGTGCGCGGAATAGCGTGTATCCCCTGTTTACGGTTATTTGAGTGGGGATATAACGTCCTAATTTATAACGTTAATACTTGCGGTAGTGGACATGATTACGCTAGCAATATAGCAACATCTTGCTCGTAGACTTTTACAGAAGACTGCAAGTTATACGCGAGAATATTATTACATACTATCGTTTTATTGATATAATGGAAAGAGTATATGGCTATTTGTGATAATCTGTCGGCCTATCGAGTTCTAATGTTGGACAAAGCGTTGCAATTGTGGTACTATCCACTCTTGGAGAGGTCCAGGAGTGGGTATTACCACAATTGCAACGCTTAGAGATGTATTGGCAATAACAGTTGGTTATAAGTTTTCGAGTAGAGTACTGCTGTCTACTCTCCTGGTGATCTATGGATACGATTTTACCACTCCAAGTATGTATGATGTGGTGACGGAGTAAGAATACAATTCACCACTCCCTATGTTGTCCGTGGATGTAAAAGACGACTAAGAGATACAATACGGATATAACATCTATGCAAGAGAAGGCAAACTCAAAACGTAACCCTATACCAACCTGTCTGACCAGCCATACTATACCGTATAGTAGGTCTATTTCACTCCTATTGGGGAGGAAGCTTAAGGCCAGCAGTAGGACAGGTACGTGCTGAGACGACTTAATAATAATGATTACTAATGTTTACGCGAGCACTACACATTATAAATAAAACTATATTACGGATTTTATCGCGAATATATTTGATTTATGATTTCCCGACGTTTCGAACTCTTTACAGTATTCATGATCACAGTCCGCCCGTGACCATGATGTAGTTATAGTTTTATTTACAACGACTTAATAATAATTTATATAACGCAATAATAAATAAAATCATTTTAATTGTGAATGATTGCACTATAAATGTGTGATGAGCCATGAACACGAGCAGATTTAGTATTAAAATATATCGCAAAATGATAATATTCCTGAGTAATTTTCTAAAAATAATATAATATTTAATAAGTTTATTGTGTAAACCTCATTTTATAATGGTTAAGAAAATTGTAAATAATAAAGACTTAAAGCAGTAATAATTTCAAAACTTCAACGTGTTCACCACAATACCTTACAATTATATCTTTAGATACATGTGTTTTTACTTTAAGACTTGTATTTTATTCCTTTGAACAAAATACAGACAATATTTTTCTATCTTCAAAGAGCTTGTTTTTACAAACACCAGTTGAGAAAGAAAAATTTATAGAGAATAACAGATGTAAGTGGAGTTCTTTAAGCAAGTGGATAACAAAGTGTAGTTAGGAACAGGGGTATGAGAAAATACTTCTACGTTTTGGACAAATACGGTTTACTTCTCATGTCGACTTACAGTTGTTGATATATTCCTTTTCTTTATCAATTTGTACAATAATACCATATAGTATTCGACTTAAAAGAAAATAGAAAACATTCAATGTTTTTCTAATCTATATCTATACCAATAAATAAAATTGGAGTGTCTGTTTGTAATGTCAAAATAATAGGCTTTTTTCATGCTCACACGGTTATTTGCACAACACCTAAGCCTAAAATAAGCAATTAAAAATTTTTTTTTCTGTCTGTCTGTTTGTTCCGGGTAATCTTCAAAACGGCTGGACCGATTTCAAAAATTCTTTCACCAATGGAAAGCTATAATATCAGGGCGTAAACTAGGCTATATTTTATCCCGGTATTCCCACGGGAACGGGAACTACGCGGGTAAAACGACTATAACCTATAACCGAAGCGAAGCGAGGGCGGGTTGCTAGTCTTTATATATAAATTTCTTGTGTACGCGTGTATGTCACTGAACTCCTAAACGGCTGGACCGATATTGATGATTTTTTTATGTCTGTTCAAGGGGAATTGAGAATGGTTTAGATTCACAATTGGACCCTGTAGGTGGCGCTTATTTGAACAGAACCACGTCTGTTGGGTTAGCTAGTTGATTATATATTTTTCAGGTCATTTCAAAGGAAAAGTTTGAAATATTTTCTTTTTAAATATGTACGATGTTGTGAGCCTTTATTTTTCCCAAATACGGATGACGGACTAAGAATAAAATTCCACAACCCTTATCTTACACATAGGTGTCGTAAAATGTCATTAGGGGATTAAATATGCATATAACATCTATGCAACAGAAGAAAAATTTGAAATAAAACTCTATAGCAACACGTCTGATCTAATTTTCATCTTATTATGAAGGATGCTCGAGCCTAATAGTGGGACGTATATGAGTTGCAATGATATAATATGCGGGTGACGTGACCGGGGATTAGTCCGTCACCCGCTGAGAGGCCGACCGCGTGAGGAAAGACCGACGTCCTCTCCGAGGGGGGGACGTCGGTCGATGGGAGGGTACCTCAATTAGGGGTATTCCGTCGGGCCGACCACTGACGACAAGTTAACGCTGCTCCAGTGGTCGGCCCAACGACGAAGGCGACGTGGTTTTTGTGTGGGTCGCGGGAGTTGCGTGCTTAAGCTCCTCTGTCGCCCCGGACGGAGTGGTGCGGAGGCGCGCCGACCGCGACCCAGCCACAAAAAAAAAAAAAAAAATAGATATAATATAGTATTTGATTTCAGAAAAATAATCGTATTCATATAGGTCTAATTGATTACACTTTTTTGAGGATGTTTCAGAGGAAAATTTTGCAATATTATCTTTTTAAATATGTACGATAGTATGAGCCTTTATTATTCCTAAATATATTGGAGTAGAAATAATTTGATCAGTTTCGGTAGAACATTATTTATTCACAGAGCGACTGTCATCTGGCCTCCAAAAACCAGAACGAAAAAGTTATTCTATGATTAGACGCAATGCGCAACGGCGGCGACCGACTGAGGACAAGGAACTCAGCACTGGTGGTTGGCTCAACGACGAACGCGACGTGGGTACGGGTAGGTTGCGCCCGCGCGCCGTCCTTTCGTCGCCCCGGGCGGAATGGACGGTGTGTGCGCTGACCATAGCCCACCCATAAAAAAAAGTCATCATCATCATCATCTTGCTCTTATCCCAATTACTTGGGGTCGACGCAATATGTTATCTGTTTTGACATATTGCAAAAAGTTTCGGCAATGACTTTTATGACCGGCCGCCCGCCTGACGTCAACCCTCCTTGGGAATGTAATCTTTGACCCAAATGGTACCAGATGGAGTTGGTCCGGGTCAATCAAGGGCTCTTAGTCGTCTTTTACGATACCCACGAGCAAAGCAAGGGTTGGTAGTATTCGAAGCCGCTACCACACAGCATCCCACACAACACACAGCATCACACACAGCACCCATAAAAAAAGTATTAGAAGCAATTCCAATTGTTTCTGAGCTACGAACTTTAAAAATATTCCCAATTATTCTTTTACAGAACTCACAGGCATAGTATATAAAATACGTTTCATCAAATTATATTTCGATTTAACCAATAAATTTGCGTGTGGTGACGAAATAAGTATAGAATTCATCACCTCCTATGCACGCTATGCGCTCCTCCTCCCACCGCCCTGAATGATGACAGGACGTGGCCAGACGGCCAAGCGTTCGGGTGTCGGAGATAGAATGCCATCAAATGATCTCTCCGGCACCCCGTAAAAGCGAGGAAGAGGCCGCTGTGGTTTTAGTGGGTATTTCGGTCACTTCTGTGGCCGGCGAGTCCCACACACAATCCCCTGTCTGTAACCGGCGGGGGATAGTGCGTAAATGCATTTCCATAGCGTGAAAAAAAAATGGGATTCGAACCTCCGACACTGGCATGTAAGTCGGTATCTTAACTACTACAACATCTGTGCTGTCAAAATATATGAAACGTAGAAACATTACAAAAAAAATAAGATTCTTTCAACTAATACATAATCTCCTGAATAAATCAATGCAATTCAACTAGCATTCTGTTGACATCAGCAGCGATAAAATTATGACATAAATAAAAATGCGTAATTACAAATCAGTGTTAAAATCGAATAGCGAAAATTAAAATTTGTTGCAATCAAGTATCACTGGGGAACCGCAGTCGGTGCAACAGTACAACACTATGATTGTTTGCAACACTGAGTAACGAACCTGCCCACTACACCGTCGGCATAACGATTTATATAATATTTATAGGGCTGGCAATATTGATACCGTCCACCGGGGGAATACACAAATATTATGCAGTATAGCTCTTTTAATATCTACAATTTTATTTTTACTGTGACACATGATGATATAATAATGGAGGATACGTAAATAGCTCAGAGAAGTGAGAAGTTCTTAACTAAATAAAAATTGGTTGCCTGTAAAGTCGGTATACGGGCGAAAGTTTTACGTGACAACGACTTTGAGTGGTAAAATAATTTTAATGTGAATATTCATTCGTATAGTAGGAAGAAGGATGAAATAATAGTAACAATTTAAAACATTTATTTATACAAAGAATTATATTTAAAACATTTATTTATACAAAGAATTATATTTAAAACATTAATTTATACAAAGAATCTCGCACTGAATTTCATATTAACAAAATTTTATTTTTACCTTTACACATACATACGTATTTACACATACATACGCTCTTAGGCGGGCTAACCATGCCCGAGTGGAAGGGACGCGTGCCTCTCACTCGCTCTCATTGTGAGCGCATAACGTGAGCGGAGCGTAACGCAGTTTCTTGAAGTGTCACCCGGCAAACCAATTTATAAGACGTTGTCACGTCAAAAAAGATAGACGAGAAATATCACGAATACATGAAATATTATAATGAGAAAAGATTGTTTGTGGCTTTGGGTATAATGGTGGATTTTGGTAACATCTTTTATCTTCATCATCACAGCTTATATATTGGGCTCGAGCCTCCTCCTTAATAGCAGAGAAATTGACTTACTATATCATACTGATCAAACGTATTGGTATAGGGTTTTATATCGAATTTGCCTTCTATTGCATAGATGTTATATATGTATTATAATCACTTAGTCATCTTTTAGGACAATCACGGGCAAAAAATGGGGTGGTGCTTTGTATTCTTACTTCATTACTACACGGTGAATAATATTTTTAGTATCATAGAACCTTATTGCACGTACACTCCCTTTACTTCTACTTCACGGTAGGCAGAGATCTAACAAAAGTCCATAAGCGGGAGGATTATATAATTCATTTACCATCAGTTGTGCTGTTCGCTCGTGTGTCATCAACAGCAATAAAAAAAGATATAATGTTCTAATCACTAAAAAAATAAACATAGGTATTGAAACTAAAAAAACAATGGATGTTACACTTCTGCTTACTCTTCAGACGAGTGAATAAATTTATCAGTGCGAGCATTAGCTCGACACATAGCTACTAACATTTGTTAGTAGCTATGTGATTCAGTAATGAGTCACTGATCGTTAAGCGACAAGGTCAACTGTTATACCACGCTCTGACTCACCATTGCATTGCAAAAATAAATACAGGCATTGCTTATGTTTTTGTAATAACACAATAAATTTTTAATGTCTGTAACTGATGGAAGGATGAATGGAACGGATGTTTGCACAAATATATAGGTAGGTAATCTGTGATCTTTTAATTATGCTTATATTTCTGTGTGATGATGCCTATAAATACTACGAACCCTTACAATATTCGTGATTCTCGTAAAAGACGACTATGAGCTTTAAATGGACCTTTTTTTTGGAGCCATAGCCCATAGTGGGCGATGAAAGTGCGGCGCGCGGCCTCATAATCCACAGTGGTTCGTCGCCTTCGTTGTTGGGCCGACCACCGGTACCGACTTCCTTGTCCTCCGTTGCTGCCCCGAAGCTCTATATGGACCTGGGACAACCTCATCTAATGTCGTCTGATTAATAAAATTCATGAGTAACGGAGTAAAAATATAATTCGCCATCCTCTTCATCGCCCGTGGGTATTGTAATAGACCACTAAGGTAAACAGTACACATAGAATATCTATGCAAGAGAAGGAAAACTTCAAATAAAATCCTATATTAACCCGTCTAACCAGCATGGTATAGCAGATCCATTTCCCTCCTATTGTAGAGGAGATTCAAGCCCAATAGCGATACGTATATGAAATGAGATGGTGATGAAAAAAAAGGATTTTCTGTTTTTTTCTTAAATTAAAGAAACAACGTTTAAAGCCATTATTTCAAATATTTGTTAGTTTTTTTTTTTTTTTTTTTTTTGTGTGTGGGCTGCGGTCGGCGCGCCTCCCCACCACTCCGTCCGGGGCGACAGAGGGGCTTAAGCATGCAACTCCCGCAACCCACCCGAAAACCACGTCGCCTTCGTCGTTGGGCCGACCACCGGAGCAGGTTTACTTGTCGTCAGTGGTCGGCCCGACGGAATACCCCTTACGTGGGGTACCCTCCCATCGACCGACGTCCCCCCCAAATATTTGTTAGTTAATAGTTTATCGTCTTTCATTATTACAACAATCGTGAGCTTCGTCTATATATAAATACTAGCAACCCGCCCTCGCTTCGCTTCGGTTATAGGTTATAGTCGTTTTACCCGCGTAGTTCCCGTTCCCGTGGGAATACCGGGATAAAATATAGCCTAGTTTACGCCCTGATATTATAGCTTTACATTGGTGAAAGAATTTTTGAAATCGGTCCAGCCGTTTTGAAGATTACCCGGAACAAACAGACAGACAGACAGACAGACAAAAATTTTTTAATTGCTATGTTAGGCATAGGTGTCGTGCAAATAACTGTGTGAGCATGAAAAAAGCCTATTATTTTGACATTACAAACAGACACTCCAATTTTATTTATTGGTATAGACAAACTTGAGGAAAGCGTTACCTGTATATGAAATGGTTTGCCCATAAATATTTTATTCCATAAAGTTTAATAAATAATTAAGTTATATATGTATTATTGGGCTAACCACAGGGGCAATAAAACTTGTTGAACGTGAGACTTCGTCCTTTTATGGTCATGAACGCTGAAAAATTTTCGAACCGTAGGGAAATCAAAAATCAAATACGAATTTTGTTTCAAATTAACATAAGTTTTCGGGAACCATGGAGATAAAAAATGTAAAGGTTTTTATTGTAAATAAAGCATTTAAAGTATCAGCCCTAATCCAAATTTTCAGGTTGCACGAACGGTTGGATGCTCAGAATAACTTAAACAATGCGTCTGAAATCTAGTCTAACTGCTTGACATACCGAATGTTCAATTCCCGTCGTCTGCGGACGACGTATCTACCTTCGAAATTGATGTCTTTATGAGCGTTGCATAAATAATTACTAGTGTCACTGATTAGTATTTAGTTACATAGAAATTATGTATGTAATTAATAATAAACAAACTTATACTACCTACTCTTATGAGAATACTAATCGAAATTTCCTCTTTTGCCCATGGATGTCGTAAAAGATGACTAATGGATATAAGTAATATGCATATAAGATCTGTGCAAGAGAAGGAAAACTTGAAATGAAACCCTATACCAACATGTCTGGGCCTCCCGCCGGCGCTCCGATCACCGTGAATTCGGTTACCATCAGCATCCGGGCCCACGTGAAGTACTTGGGCCTGGTGCTCGACGGGCATTTTTGGTTTCGGGAGCATCTCCATCGACTTGTTCCCCGGCTTGTCGGCGCGGCGTCCGCCCTTTCGTGGCTGATGCCGAATGTGGGCGGACCCAGCGCTACGTGCCGACAGCTGTACGCGGGGGTGATCCGGTCGATGGCTGTGTACGGCGCACCGGTGTGGACGGGGTCCATGACCGTCCGTCTAAAGGCCCTCTTGTGGCCACAGAGGGTCATGGCGATCAGGGCCATACGCGGTTACCGCATGGTGGCGACGCAGGCAGCGTGCCTCCTGGCCGGAACCACCCCGTGGGACCTGGAGGCGGAGATGCTCGCCGGCATTTATCGACGGGTGTCGGAGACGCGCGCCCGCAGCGGTATGGTCTCGTTGCGGAAAATTACCGCCTGGCGGGTCGACGCCCGCCGAGAAGTCATTGCCCGTTGGGCAGTCCGGCTGGAGAGTCCTCGGTACGGTGTCAGGACCGGTTGCGAAGTACCTGCATAAGATTGTCAGGAGGAAGAGCACACCGTCCTACCACCACTGCAATTGCGACGAGGACACGGCGCAGCACGCGCTCGAGGTGTGTGCTGCATGGGAGGGGAAGCGCCGTGAACTCGTCGCGATTATCGGTGCCGACCTGGCGCTGCCGACCATCGCCAGGGAGATGCTCGTCAGCGTCAGGAACTGGGACGCGGTCGCCGCCTTCTGTGAGGCCGTAATCTCACGGAAGGAGGCGGCGGATCGTGCGCGAGTAGAGCTCCTATTCGGCAACACGTTCCGCCGCCGGCGACTCGGGCGGCGCAGGCGCGAGTATCTGCGCCTAATGCCGCCCTAGCCGAGGCCGCGGGTGATCGGACCGGGGAATTGTCCGTCACCCGCAGAGAGGCTGACCGCGCGACGGCGACCGACGTCCCAGGACGTCGAGAGATGAGGTTACTCGAAAGGGTATTCCGTCGGGCCGACCACTGACGACAATTCACATCTGCTCCGGTGGTCGGCCCAACAACGAGGTGACGTGGGTACGGGTGGGTTATGATGGGCCCGCGCGCCGTCCTTTCATCGCCCCGGACGGACTGGACCGCGCGTGCTTACGCTTACCATAGCCCACCCATAAAAAAAAAAATACCAAGATGTCTGATCAGCATGGTATAGTAAGTCAAATTCCCTCCCATTGGGGAGGAGGCTCGAACCCAACAGTGGTACTTATGTTAGCTGAGATGATGATGATGAATTATCGGATAAAAACCGATTTTATTAGCAAATAAATACCTATAGTAATCTGTCCGGGCAGCATGACATATGTCTAATTCTCATATTTGGAGAAAATTTCATCTGAAACATGCCCATCTTCGACGGCAGGACGTATATGTCTCCACAAGTAGCGGCAATTACATATGCAGAGTGATCTTGTTTATCGTTGTAAATAGATAAATCTTAAACTGTAAATCAATTTATACCGTGTGATGATTAAATATGAACACACCTTTCTTAAATGTGGATTCGTAAAAGACAACTAATATGGATGCAGATTACTTCAATAGAAACTGGACACAAAACCCTATACCAACTTCTCTGATCAGCGTGGTAAAGTCAGTCTATTTGACCCTCATTGCGAAGGTAACTTGAGTTTGAGAGGCAATGGGACGTATTTAGTATGAGACGAAAAGAAAAACCTATGTTTTCTAATATAAATGCTCTTTCTACGTGTATATCTATAATTTATATTTCAAGAAAATCAGTTTAGGCTATTTTATTCTATAGATATAGATATAAGAACAGATGTAAAAGGATTTTAATGAGGTTATATGACCTATCATTCTACCTCCCTATCGGTTTTATTTTAATGAATATGCGAATATATATTATTGTTATGTATACCTACACCTACAAAATCTACTAAAAGATACATTAAAATGAGAATTCTTTAGATATATTAATATCTAAAGAATTCTCTTTTTAACGTATCTTTTGCGCGATTATACAATCACAATTTTTGATAATACTTTTTTTGATAATATTTCATTACTATCTTTTTTTTTTGTGGGCTACGGTCGGCGCACCCGCCGCCTGGCTGCGTCCGGGGCGACAGAGGGGCGGCGCGGGGCCCCGTAACACCTCCGATAGCACGTCGCCTATAGTCGCACGTCGCGATAGTGGTCGGCCCGACGGAATATTCCGACGGAGTACCCTCTCCCATCGTCGTCGTCCCTTCCCGGGACGCCGATCACCGTCGCGAGGCCAGCCTCTACGCGGATGCCGCACTAAATCCCCGGTCCGGTCACCCGCAGCTTCAACGTTATTACTATCTTAGATTACTTCACCATTTTTTTTTAAATTTCATATAATTCTTTATCAGTTACAACGTTTTCAAGCGTTGTGAGTTATGCCTAGCTTTTTTTAGTGAACTACGACGAATTGGTACGATTAAAAGGCGTTGTAAGGGGTTGATAATAAAACCTTAATATGCTAATTTTTAATCTTTAATTTCGAAACAAACATACTAATTTTCCATTATCTTTCTTCACCAGCCCATGAGTATCATAAAAGACGATTAACGGATAAAATACGCATATAGAGCCTAAGCAAAGAAAAACTCGAAATAAAACTAACAACAACCAACTCGTCTGATCACAATGGTTAGTGAATTTGCCTCCTAGACTTGAGCCTAGCTGTGAGACTTCAATGCGTTGAAATGATTAATAGCAATGGGATCAAGCTTTTGCTTGTTTTCTTTGCTTAGTATAATACTATAAAATTTCCAGTAGGCGCTTACAATAAAAAAACTTATTCGCAAACGAAAAATGATTGCTGGACTTGAACCTCGACTTGAAATATTCGAAATTCGTTTCAACTGCCTTACCAACTCGTACAGTATGATAACCAAATTGTAACTCACATCGTTTTTACGGGCGACTTTTACATACAAACTATCAGAAAATGTTTACACGTTGTTTCAATATAATATGATAACACTTCAGTATTCCGTGTGGTAACGGAGTAAGACTTACCCGGCCATGATATGTGTTCCTTAGTCATATTTTACGACACACGTATATAATATAAGAGAAGGAAAACTCGAAATAAAATGTTATATCAACCCTTCTGATATAGTAGGTCAACACCACATTATTATACTGCCTCTCTTATTATTAGCAGTACTAAACCTTTAAGTGGACCTTATATCATCTATCTCTCTCATGAAAATAGCGGTGTAATGAAAATAAAAAAGAAAATCCCTGATGGACACAAACCAAAGTGTTTATAAACACGCGTGCTCACATTATTTTTATATTTTTCTATAAAATAAGAAGGTATATGTAGGTTTTTTCGCAAATGTGGTATACTGGCTTGTGATTGTAGATAGAAAACTGTCGACAGTGTGGCCCTAGCTAAATCACTCTAAAAATATTAAAAACATAAATGTGAATATGAGAGCCAAGTTTAATATTATGATAATTATGAACTGTAATCGACTTCACCGACTTGAGCTCAAATTGGGTGCCAAGTTCGGTAGAGAATCCTTTAATTTATTTATTAGAAAAATGTATATTCCTCAGTATTGATAAAATATAATTTCCAATAGTGGAATTATTTACATTAAGCATAACGTATAATTTTAATTTTGAACTTCAAACTGTGTATTTGATAAATAGTTTTGTTTTATTAAATATTTAGTGGTCCTACTATATAAACAACATTAATATTAAAAATTGTATATTTAAATTCGATAAAGAAAAATATTAGTACAGATCTTTTCTTAAACAAGTAACATTCAAAAGAAACGAGTCTTTGTAAGTACATGTATGTATATTTAACAGGTACCTACATGTTCACAAAGAAATAGATGACAAGAAAAATAATGTCTGCTTACATACACAAGTTTTATCATTTTCCTATGTTTAAATATGCTTCGTATGTTGTGCATTAGTTGGAAATGTCTGGGTCTTATCTTTAGTGCAGTCTGATGTCATATTTATAGTTCGCTGTTGTATTTACTGGTCGTGTTTGTTGTGATTTCATTCCGTTTGTATCATCTTTCTGTGAGTAGCTTTGTCTAAGGTAAAATGTTTAGTATATTGTATACTTAAAGACATGATATTTACCGTATTCATGTATTTTGTAAATATATAAAATAATGGCTTCTCAAATATTATTGGCTACTCTATTTTACATCCAAGTAATAAATAAATGATAAAGATGAAGTTAATAATATCAAAGGTAAGTATACATAAACATATTCATTTAATTATTTTTTTTTAGTATTTTTCAGCTTACCTATATAATGACGGTTTAGAATCTAGAAGTTTTAAAAATCGGCTTTTTTTTTTGGGGGGTGGTCTACGGTCAGTGCACTCCTCGCACCATTCCGTCCGGGGCGACAGAGGGGCGCAAGCACGCACACCCGTAACCCACCCGCGCGATACTGTTATACGGGTATCCTTAAGGATGTTTTTAAAAAATAAACTTATTTAATTTCACACGAACTTGTATTGAAATAAAACTTAGAGGTAGTGAATACAAATAGTAGAGGCAACCGTGCTCGACGAAGATTGAAACCGGACTGAGGAGAGGGCTAAGCTATCTAGATAGGAAGGCGAAAGTGCTGATGGATATGTAGGAAGAGTTAGCATTTTAGGGAACATCAGGAAACTGTAACAGCCCCCCGCTTAAGACTAAACTTACACCCCAGAGTGAAGTTTATGTCTGAATTCTAATTCTAGGAGTGTCCAGAGTGGTAGGAGAACCAAGCTCCATCTCGGGATGAGAAGCTGGGTGGAAAATGACGCTAGTTTCAGTTGAAGGGGAAAAGCAGCGGTTGCGGTCCAAATAAAGCTTATAACCTAAGTAAAAGATAATTATGAATAACATACAATATACAATAATCGGTACATGAAAATGATTTACTTCTATTTCTCTGGGTTTCGTAATAAATTTATTTAATTCTTTATTAAGCGTAGCAAAACCTTGATCACTATCTAATAATATACAATACAATTTAATATTGAAATGTTTAATGTTTACTTCGGGCAATATATGGTCTGAATACTTTGGTATACTAAAGTTACTATTTATTATATTATAATCCAGGTTAATGTGAGTTACGTTAATTTTAATATTTTGTTTCGTGAATAATTGAAATCCATTACAGAACCCAGTACAACCTAGAGGGACCCGTAATACTCCAGTTCCGATTATATTGGTTTCATAAACATTGTTATTTTGGCAATCGAGAGTGAATTTAGTAACATTTGAAATAACAAATATCCATTCATTATTGTATAATTCTTGCCAAATTTCAAGGTTACCCTTAAACAGTTTTATCGGACACTGGTTGGGTATATATGTTATTGTTTTAGATACAATTTCTGTTTCACATATAGGGTGAGTTACACTAGATAGAATATTAACTTTGTCGCAGATGTAGTTAGCATTAACAGATTTACAGTTATCTAGGTTATCTAACTGACAATATTGATTCTTATCTCCAGAGAGGCCTACATAAGTAGTGGAAGGAATAATCGTACTATAAGTATTATTTTGGTGTAGAGTTGGCAATGGCAAACTATGATATAAACCAAACTAGAGGATGAACCAATGGTATCTTAACTATGAATATAATTTTATTATCAAAATAATATGTACTTATACTATAAATTTTCAAAAGCTTATGGATATTACTTAAATCTAGAGTAAGTGGAAGTTCCTTAGAATTAGGTAAATGTCTATAATTAATAACTAAATCATTATATAACTCTTGAGGTGAACAAATGGCAGGATAAAGAACATTATTTTTACTAAACATTAAGCCATTTGATATATCCTCTAATTTAAAAGACAAAGTAAGTAAACTATTCTCTAATATAGTTACAATTTCCATAATTCTAGTTTTAATAGTTAGGGTAGCAGATACAAAGGTGAGATTTTTAAAATTTTCAGTTAAGGAAATAACAGCGCTATTCAGGGATTTTTCATTTTCTATAAGTTGGGTTATAGTTTGATTGAATGTGGTAATAGCGGAAGTAGTGAGAAGAATATTGTCTTTCATGTATTCGGCTAATGCATTTTGGTCTTTTCCTAAAGCCTGAATAGCGTTGCCGTATTGAATAGCATCGTCCTCATCCATTGTACCAAACACATGTTTGAGTACAGACCCAACGCCTGCAAACCAAGCAGAACGCTTAATTTTCCGCGTAAGAAGATGTGAAATTGATCCAAAGTCTCTAGAAATATCAGCGAGTCTGACCTCGAGTGGTTGTAATATGTTAATACATTCGGCAAACTCGAAAGCTGTACTTTCATTACACAGTTTGGACGTTATACTAAGAACATGATTAATATTAATTAAATGAGGAGATATGAAGGATATGTCTACAGGAACCACAACACTTAGATGTCCATTGATTACTTTCACCGAACCGATTGGATCGAAGTAGATTCCAGGCCCACTCTCTATTGGTTTTATGATATCAGAAAAACCTTCGCCATTAACACTGCAAGAAAAGTGCGATGGAAGATGATATAACAATTAATTAAGATGTTCTCTGAGCTAGTTTCATTTGATCATAATGGTACTTTACATGTCTTCTGTTTATCAATAAGGATGCATTATTATTGCCGTGTAATTTTATTATTTTATACGGGTCCTTCCAAATAGGAGATAACGCTTTGCCCAAGCGAAGGTGATTTTTTTAAGTAGACGTAATCGCCGATTTTGAAATTCACAGAACGTGTGCGGTTGTCATAGTGGGTTTTGGACTTTTCCTTTGATTTTTGAATATTTTCTATGGCTTTGCTCCTGGAGAATTTTAGTCGTTGTTGTAATATTCTAACGAATTCATTATAGGTAGGATTTAGATCCTGTTCATAAATGGAATTAGTTATATAAGGTTTACTGCCAAAAACGAGTTCATATGGAGTAAAATTTGTGGTTGAATGGATGTTGGTGTTGTAAGCCATCATGGCAGTATAAACGAATTTAGACCATCTTGAAGGATCATGATCTATATATTTTAGACATTTATATTTATATTTATTTAAGACAACACCCTGCACTAAGGAAATAATCCTTGTATTGCGGGGGACTTCACAAACATACACTTAACGGACACAAATTACATCCAGACTCAGAACAACAATTTGTGGATCGCACAAAGTGTTGTTCCGCGTGGGATTTGAACCCCCGACACTGGCGCTGTAGGTCGCTCTCTTAACCACTACGCCATCTGTGCAGTCCATATATGATTTCAAGTACTCCTTTAAGGTGGAGTGGCTACGCTCTAAGGCACCTTGTGTTTAGGGATGGTAAGGAGTCGACCATATCTGTTTGATCATTAAAAAGGAACATGTTTCTTTAAAAAGTTCGGCTGTAAAATTACTGCCTTGATCGGTAACAATAATTTTCGGTATGCCGAATACTGAGATGAAATGTACGAGACATTCACTCGTTTCTTCGGCAGTTGTAGATCTAATAGGATAGGCTGCGGAGTATTTAGTGAGACCATTTTTTTTTTTTTTTTTTTTTTTTGTGTGACTTAGTTGTTAGCCTCAGATGGCTGTGACAACTTTACCCGGACTGGTGGGTGAGCGCTGAGGGCTCTCAACCCGCTTAAAGTTAAGCGACCCATCCCGAGGGCACCCCCTGTGGGGTACGGACCTCGGCTCGGGCGGTCGCTGGCAAAGTGGGCACTCCCACGTTTATGATTTTAACGCGACACGTCTTCCTTCCCCGTCGGCGGGGGCGGTAACGTGGATATTTACTACTATTTGTCAAGGCCGCGCGGGCTGTGTATGCCTCAGTCTGGGCGAGAGTAATAGTGTCGTCGGGTTCGTCGAGTATTAGTCGCGGTTGTTTAATCGCGGACATTTTAGAGGGGATGTAAGAAGCCGCCCTTACCACTAATGGGTTCGGGTGTGTCGCGGCAGAGTCGAAGTAGAGTGAGATCATCTTGTAGTGTGAGAATATATTTTAATTTTGCTAGGCCGGATTCTGGAAGAGGTCCTACTATGTCAAGAAATATCTTTTCAAATGCCATTGAGGCGGTACTAGTAATCTGCATAGGGGCTCTATTCGTTTGTCGCAAGGCTTTATTCGTCTGACACAGCTGACATGGTTTAACATAGTTTTCAATATCTGACCTCATATTTTTCCAGTAATATCTTTCTGATATTCTGTTATACATTCTAGAAGAACCTACATGACCAGCTATTGGTAGGTCATGATTATCTCTAAGTATTTGTTTGATTTCACTCAAAGATGGGTATTGTATACTATTACGGTAGATGTGTACTTCTATGCCCGTGTTATTGAATAAATAGAGGAGCATATTGTATATTTTAATAAAATAGTGGTTATCAAAAGGATTTTTGAAATCTGTTATGGCTATTATTTTGTCATTTTCATTAAAAGATATAATGAATTCATTCCTTAGTATTTTAAGGCTCTCAAAGATATCGGAATAAGAGCACGAATCAAAGTGGTTTATTTTTGTAAATAGGTAATAGTATGTTTTATTTTCATGTTGATTTGTAATGAACGAGTTTAGGGTTCTTTCTAGCGTCAAAAAAGTGTCTTTATCGGCGAAATTTGATATGGTCATTTCAACGTATGGAATTGATTCATCCATATCCACGGAGGTAGGTATGGCAATATGTTTATAAGGGGATTTCAATAGACTTTCATTATGTTCCATTATTTTACTATCGAAAGTGTAATTTTTATTGGCAATTATTTTAAGAAATTCGGTATAAGTTTGAGATATTGAAGGTGAATCCTCAATAGCACTAGCAGGATTATAAGGTGAATCGAGACACAGAGGAGGATCATCATGGCGTAAAGGTGAGTCGTCATTAGAATTATTAGTCGTAGGTTGTCCTGTGTCAAGCTCATCAAGATTTAAGTCCCTTAAATCGTCAGGCATTTCAATCAAGTCTCTTTGGTTAGGAGTAAGAGGTGGAATAATGTCTGGGTTTAGAAGTCGTAATGTCCCTGAGGTACAGAGAAGGCTGTTTTTTCGGTGTCTTCCGGTTTAACCTTGTTCAAATCAAGGTTAAACCGGAAGCGAGATCAAGGGTGCTAAAATACTTACTATTGCCAAGTTGGTCCAAAATTTCTGAAATATTTGGAATAGGATACGAGTCTCCGATAGTGATGTCGTTTAATTTACGATAATCTATTACGACTCTCCACTTCTTCTCGCCGGAAGCGTCGAGTTTCTTTGGTACCACCCAAATTGGTGATGACCAAGGTGAAGCTGATGGTTTTATTATTCCTTGTTGGAGCATTTTGTCTATTTGTGAATTTACTTCCTTTTTATGACACTCTGGGAAACGATAGGATTTTACATGGATAGGAATTGAGGTTGAGGTTTTTATTTCGTGTTCAACTGTATTGGTATATGTTAATTGGTCGCCAGGAAGGTGTAAAATGTCGGAAAAGTCAGCACAAACGTCGAGTAGTTGTAAGCTTTCTTCCTGGTTTAAGTGAGAAATACGGATCTGTTCGAATACTGATTTAGTTCGTAAGTAAGCGTCATTATGGCATTGACTGTGCCGACAACGCAATATATTCATAACACGAATGCCGATTCGTGTTATGAATATATTGCGTTGTCTCAAGTCTAACGTAAGGAACTAACGCAAGGAACTATTTCTAATTTCAAGTCGGGATCGAAGGAAAGTGCGTGATGAGAGGTATTTACGACGGATATATTTATTCTTGAATTGTCTTTCACCCGAACCACACAATTAGCTATGAGCAAGTTTTCTATCGGATGCTGGTCTAATATTAGTCCCTCGCTGAGTTCAGTGTTTGATACGGTACATTCTATAATTGTTTCAGTTCGAGCAGGGATTACACAAATTGGTTCGTTGAAATGTAAATTTAAAATTATTTTACCAAGTGTTAATTGTTGTTTAGGGTAGTCTATATTTCCGTCCATTTTATTAAACATGTCGTTGCCAATTATACCATCATAGGGTAAATCTATCCCTTCGACTACGTGGAAAATATGAATTATTGAATCGAGTTGGATAAGTATATGACCTAAAGTGGATTTTGTGCCGGAAGAATCAATTCCTTTGAATTTTACAATGGTTTTCGTAATTTCTGGCATTCTTTCGATACAGGACTTCTTCCCCAGACTAAAAGATGCTCCTGTATCAATTAAGAAGGAAAGTGGCTTTGAAAATATAGAAGTAAGTACTCTTATATATGGTAAATATTTGCGAGAGATATTTGGTATGCAATTTATTACGGGATCTGACAACGGTTCAGTGGTGGATACTTTGGGCACCGAAGCATTTGGTAAATATTCTTCTTGTGTGGATATAGTATAATTATGTTTTCCAGGATTACGACCCTTGTAGCGGAAGTCGCAGTGTCATTTTCCGATGGATACTGTGTCATGGATAGAGTGGATTTATTAATACTATTGGGTAAAGATTTTTCTACCCGGGATATAGAAGGATATAGAAAATAAAAATTATCGTTACTATTATTATTATTAGGATACCTAGGATTAGTCATGCCGGATTTTAGTTGAGGGTGGCCCGACCGACACCTAAACGAGCCATCATTTAGTTTAAAGCTTGATTTGTGACGAAATCGGCGTTGGCTACACCTTCTTCGTTTTCCTCTAATAAGTTAACCCTATTTTGGCTATTTTGCGGCAAATTGAAACGTTTGTTATTGTATTCCCTTTTACGGCAATTTTCTAGAACATGACCAGGATTTTTACAGTAACGACAATATTCGGTATAAGCAACGGGACGCGGCTTATGTGGAAAACCGAAATTAGGCCTAAACTCGTAAGTTTTATAATCTGGTTTAGGAAAGGTTCTTGGTCTTAGAGAATTAGGCTCAGTTGCGGAGAAAGATTTTCTATTAACAAATTGCAATATTTTCTCTTCCGAAATAGCAGCGTTAATAGCCTCGTTCAAGGTTTTCGGGGATCGAACCCGAACATTGTTGGATATCCTTGGATGTAACCCAAGGACAAACGTGTTAAGCGCAATATCTTCCATTGCACTTGTCTTACCAGCGAGTTCCATTTTTTTGGAGTTAGAAAGTGTAATCTCAGTTAGCAAATGGGATAAACATGTTTCCACTCGGAGCGAGTACTGTGTTACGGTCTCATTGGAATACTGTCTACATTCTTGAAGGTCAGTTAATAAGTGCGAGTAACATTTTCTTTCGCCGAATTGTGTTGTCAAGAAATCTTTTAGTTGATCCCAATTGCTAAATTCTTTGATGGAACATGCAGCCTCGGCTCTACCTTGTAATTGGCTTATTATAAATTTAAAAATAATGTGTTTCTGATTAGTTGAGGCGAGGTTGTATGCATTCGAACAATTCGTTATAAATGGTGTGAGTAGGTTCCTAGATCCATCGAATGGTTTGATGAATTTTATCAGAACATTTAAGTCAATGGTATCTATCGGATTGAATTTGAATTGGTTTCTCTTGAGACATTTTAAATGTTTAGCAGTTCGCGGTGGGTCTAGCGGATGCGATATGAAGAGGTTCTACGAACTTGGACAAGCTACGGCGTTATCGTATCAACGAGTCGGACGACGCTACTCTGTTTATCACTTATAAAAATAACAATATCACGTTACGTCTGGGCTAATACTAAGATTAAATTATGTATAACTTAAGTTTATATTTACGAAACACTTTTATATTTTAATATACACAAACACACTATTTAGGGTTGCTCTTCGCGAATAATTTATCACTGAATCACTGAGTTTAGTATAAGTAAACGAAGATACACTTACATGGATGTACTGCACAGGATACTTAACAGGAATATCATAGTGGTAGTAGTACCAAGGCCCCTGTGGCCCCTTGGATGTAGCAGGATATAGAAGTGAGCCCGGTGTGACACGAAATTTGCGTAGGATTCGCAGCACGGTACCACTTGTTTCACGCTTCGAATGTAACTCGAACGGATGTCACTTATTAAGGACGTTAATAGAGTACTGTTATGAACTGTCGGATGTCAAGGATCACAGTTACGATCCCTTTTACGCTGCCACCAATGTTATACGGTATCCTTAAGGATGTTTTTAAAAAATAAACTTATTTAATTTCACACGAACTTGTATTGAAATAAAACTTAGAGGTAGTGAATACAAATAGTAGAGGCAACCGTGCTCGACGAAGATTGAAACCGGACTGAGGAGAGGGCTAAGCTATCTAGATAGGAAGGCGAAAGTGCTGATGGATATGTAGGAAGAGTTAGCATTTTAGGGAACATCAGGAAACTGTAACAATACGTCGCCTTCGTCGTTGGACCGACCACCGGAGCAGGGTGACTTGACGTCAGTAGTCGGCCGGACGGAATACTCCTTGAGGAGTACCCTCGGAGAGAATGTCAGTCTTTCCTCATGCAGTCGGCCTCTCGGCGGGTGACGGACTAAATTCGCGGTCCGGTCACCCGCAACATCGGCTAGGGCGGCATCAGGCGCAGGTAGTCGCGCCTATGCCGCCGCAGTCGCAGGCGGCGGTTCGCGTCGTCGAGGAGACGCTCCTCACGCACGCTCTCCACCGCCTCCTTCCGCGAGACTACTGCCTCGCAGAAGGCAACGACCGCGACCCAGCTCTCGACACTGTCGAGCATCGCCCTGGCGACGGTCGGCACCGATGATTGCGACGAGTTCACGACGCTCTGCCCAGGCAGCACAAACCTCCAGCGTATGCTGCGCCGTGTCCTCGTCGCAATCGCAGTGGTGGCAGGACGGTGTACTTTCCCTCCTAAGGACCGTGTACAGGTATTTGGCGAAGCATCCATACTGGTCCATGACGGGTCGAAACCTGCACCAGTCGTAAGGAGAGCACCCCGTGCTGCCGTTTTAACCACTGCATTGCCACCTCCAGGTCCCACAGGGGATGCCCGGCCAATAGGCACGCTGCCTCCGTCGACACCGTGCTATATCCGCGTATGGCCCTGACCACCATGGCCTTCTGTGGTCACCACAGAAGAGCCCTGAGTCGGACGGTCAGGGACCCCGCCCACACCAATGCGCCGTACAGGGCCATCGATCTGACGACCCCCGCATACAGCCGTCAACACGTAGTGCTCGGTCCGCCCACATTCGGCATAAGCCGGGATAGGGTGGATGCCGCGCCGACGAGCCGTGGAGCGAGCCTGTGGAAATGCTCCCGGCACCACCAATGCCCGTCGAGCACCAGGCCCAAATACTTCATATGGGCCTGGATGCTGATATCAACCGAATTGACGGTGATCGAGACACCGATGGGAGGGCCCATTCGGGACCCATGGAACAAGAGGACCTCCGTCTTGTCCAGGGCCACCCTCAATCCCAACGCCTCGATCCGCCTGACGATCTCTTCGGTGCCTAGAGTCACCAGGCTTGCCGCCTCCTCTGACGTCTCACCGCGGACCGTGACGAGCGTGTCGTCGGCGTAACAAATTGCGCCCAGCCCGGGCGGAAGGCTCCCCCTTAACGCCCAGTCGTAGCCGATGTTCCACAGGGTGGGTCCGAGGACCGACCCCTGTGGGACACCGCACGTCATGGGCGTTCGCACAACGTCCCCTACTCGGTTGGTGTAGAGGACGCTGCGCCCCTCCAAATAGTCTGCCACTAGCGGTTTAAAAATCGGCTGAGAGATCACCAAGGGAATAGGCAACAAAATTTGCCTGAGAAACACATAACGTTTGCAATCGCCAACCCGACTTCCAAACATAACGACGTTATCCCTCTTCTGAGGAGGACTATGCCCAATAGTGGACGTTTTCATAATAATAATAAAAACTATGATGATAAGTTAGCTACTAAATGTTACAAGTAAGCTATGCTCAAATCGCATATTACCCGACCATTGTAAATTGAGTAGAGCCATGAAGGTCTTCATAGTTTATTTTGCACTTCTTCGCATTTGAACAGATGTGATAAGTATATAAAAGATAAATATATAAATAATAAAAGATATAAAAGATATATATATGTTCACGCCTCTTTCCCATAGGGGTAGGCAGAGACCACTTCCCTCCACATGCTACGATCTTGACATACCACTTTCGACATCGCCACATTCATTATTCTCCTCATGCATCTTCTTCGGTTTAGGATATACAAAATGATATAGTAGTAACCATATTATCTGAGCATTGTTTTTAAATTAAACTTTTAATAGATTAGTAATATAATAATTTGCGAAATTATAGTTAACGAAATTATGGTTTTCGTGTGGTGACGGAATAAGAATAAAATTCACCACTCTTTTAAAATTCACACCCGTGGGTGCAATAAGCAGATAACATCGATACAAGAGAAGGAAATTTCGAAACGAGCCCCCGTGTCAACACGTCTGACCAGCGTGGTATAGTAGGTCATATTCCCTCCTATAATGGAGGAGGGCCTTTTTTTTTGGGGTGGGTCGCGGTCGGTGCACTCCTCGCACCACTCCGTCCGGGGCGACAGAGGGGCGTAAGCACGCACACCCGCAACCCACCCGAACACCACGTCGCCTACATCGTTGGACCGACCACCGGAGCAGGGTTACTTGTCATAAGTGATCGGCCCGACGCAATACCCCCTAGTGGGGTACCCTCCCATCGACCGACGTCCCCCCTTCGGGGAGGATGTCGGTCTTTTCTCGGGCAGATGGAGGAGGCCCTAGCCTAACAGTGAGACGTATATGAGCTGTGATGATGTCATCATCATCACGGCTCATATACTGATTAACATGATTCATGTACGAAAGACTACCGTGGTCATAGCGCGTGCATCAAAACCAAAATATTAGAAACTCGCAGATAATAAAATACATGATATAAATATTATTAACCATAATTTCGCGAGTAAATGATATTTTAAGTAATTTTAACTCCAATTATTTAAGTAATTTTAACTCCAATTATAGGATACATACGGACACAATAGTCCATCGATTGAAAACGAATATGTTATTTCTAGAGTTGTTGAGAGAGTCCATGAAATTAGTTTCTTCACCCAAACAAACTAGTAATCTTTATAGAATACTAGCTGATCCAACAGACGTTATTCTGTTCAAATAAAATAAATTCTCAGCAGCGCCACCTACCGGATCCAATTGTGATTCTAAACCATTCTCGAATCCCCTGGAACACAACAAAAAAAATTTCATCAACATCGGTCCAGCCGTTTAGGAGAAGTTCAGTGACATACACACGGACATAAGAAATATATATAAAAAATATATAGATTATAATTCTATATTAATACTACGGTCTTAACTATAAGAGGACAACTCTTCTTCCTTACCTCATTCCTCTCGACGACTACTGAAAACGTGCATATTGTAGTCTTTCTTTTGGTCATAATGTTTTGTGTACACTAATATTCTTGTTACGTGACAAAAATGCATTTTCATCGTGTTGCAAACGGGGAATTTTGCACTTTTATTTATCGTACTTCATTATCATAATCACAATAAGGGTGGAACTACATCCTATTTTATTGTATTCACTGATTTTTTTTTCAAATATTTTACTGATGTCTGTGTATATATAATGGAAGTAATTTAAGAATTTGATTTATAATCATCAATATCGCAGCCCACATAAGTTCTACTGTTGGGCTCAGACCTCCTCCACAGTGGGAAAGAAATTGACTTACAATACCGCGCTGTTCAGACTGATTGACATAAGATAGTATTTCGATTTTCTTTGCTCTTGCATAAATGTTATCTGCATAAAATAATTAGTCGTCTTTTCCAATATCCACAGGAAAGAGAGTAAATGCTGAATTATATTCTTACTCCATCACCACTCGGATAATGTTTTGATTTTAATTAATGTTTTGATTTGATAACTCGGACTTTGTCACTTGAATTATAGAATATGCAGAAAGATAGCATGGATATATCCAATTATTCAACGTTTTATCTTAATAGAATAGCCAATAAATACAGCACTAAATATCATCATCTTAGCACATATACGTCCCACTGTGGGGCTTGAGCCTCCTCCGTAATAGGAGGGAAATTCATCTACTAAACGCTGGCCAAACGGGTTGTTATAGAGTTTTATGTCTAGTTTTTCTTCTCTTGAATAGATACATATTATATCCCTTAGTCGTCTTTTACGACACCCATGAGCAAGATAGAGTGGTGAATTGTATTCTTACCCCATCACTACCCGGAGGATAAATATACATAAGTACATATTAAATATTTAAATAAGTAAGAGCATCAAGTTTCATATAAAAATAATTGTTGAGTTATGTATCACGTATTAGAAATAAACACTTAGCTATTAAATTAATATTGTTTAGCTTATGAGCAAACATTGAATAATGTTCTTGTTTACTTAAGTAACGTGTTAATATATAATATAGCTTACATAGTTCCAGGAATGTCTGGCGAGGGCTAAAAATTGCTGATTAAATTATTCGATACTAATTTTATAGCGTTTACACAAGTTGTTAAACGTGAAACGATTTTATCATGAAGTTTTGATAAGCTACAATAATTGCAGATTTTTTGTATAAGTAACCCAAATATTTATATCCATACTAATATTATAAATGCGAAAGTAAGGATGTTTGTTTGTTTGTTTGTTTGTAACGCTTTCACGCTTAAACCACCGAACCGATTTTAAAAATTCTTTCACCAATGGAAAGCTATAATATTAGGGAGTAACATAGGCTATATTTTATCCCGGTATTCCCACAGGAACGGGAACTACACCGCGGGTAAAGCGACTGAAACCGAAGCGAAGCGAGGGCGGGTTGCTAGTATTATATATTTTTTCATGTGGTGATAGAATAAGGTATTTATGAATATTTTAATTGCCCACTAATATCGTAAGAGATAAATGAATAAAATTATCAATAGAAAGCAAACTCAGAATTACCTAAATTCTATACCAACTTATCTGACCAACGATATGGTAGTCAACCAGCTATCTTCCTATTTCCCACAAAATTATGGAAGCGTTTACTGTCTAAAATGAGATTGTGCTACCGCATAACTTCGTAATCATATTACTAAATGAACACTTCAATCCATATGTAGTATTATTTATTAGCGATCTACATATTTTTCCGCATATTTTTTCTAAAGATCCAACAAAAAAGAAGTTTAGTTTTTTTATTAATTCGACGCCCCGTATTAAAAAATAAATCTTCACAAAAATACACTGCACAATAATTGTACAAGGAAATGTCCTCTATGGGGTTCGAACTCACGGCACTTGGCAAAAGTAAGTATCGACTAAAACTACTCCGCCCTCTATGCCGTAGAAAGATAGAAGCCAGATAAATGATAAACGTTATGCTTTGCAGACTATCGCATTTATGTTATAAGTTTGCTATTATAAAACTGCTGCCAAATGTTCTGGTGATCCATGAGTCGAATATGCCGACTCCAACCGAAATATAAGGGGCGATTTTCAACCTCGGCACTAACCACGAAATTAGAAAATATATGAACCAAAATTAAGGAGAGGAAAGTTTTAAGGGTTCAAAAATGTTCATAATTGAAAAGAAAAATTAAAGTATGAATACATATTTCATATTCATTCCCTCTGAAATTAAAACTTGGCTATGTCAGTGTAAAGATATACTTTTAGACATAATTTTCTTCTGTACTTACATACAACGAATAACAATATGTAGATATATTCCATAGCATAGTAGATATATTCAATTCTAAGGGGGTGGCAATTGGCATTCTACCAAACAATCCTCAAAATCAAGCAAGAAATCTGGAACTGTGCCCGGCAGACAGCAGTAGGCTCGCCCCCTATCACATAGAATAGTTATATGAGGAAACTGGCTTATGATCACGGCTTCCCTCCTGCTAATGAAGATTCTATCAATAAAATCTTAACAAACCTTGCCCGGAGTAAAAAATTAAACTGTGGTGCTATGCCACATTATAGTATATTTATAAAAACTTTTTTGCGAACATAAAATAATTACCACACGTGAGCCTTGGATACTTATCTATTGGAAATCCGTTACAAGCGCGCGCAGAATAATTTTAAACATTTCTTGATAGGTGGCAAATAAAGGCTTTCCCTTAAAGACGATAATATGAATCACAAAGTGGTTCTCATATATATCCACCCACACTGGGCTAATTGCTAAGGTTATTAAACGGATTTCCAGTACATTAAAATTCAAATGCCATTGCTGTCAGCAAAATACTTTAACGAAGCTCATATTATTATTGATGTGAAACATCTATAGGCGAGGGTGACCGCGATCGTCGCGTGGCGATTTGACGCCACGCCTTGCGGTCCCCTCTTAATTTACTGTAATTTTTTTTTTTTTTTTTTGTGTGACTTAGTTGTTAGCCTCAGATGGCTCTGACAACTTTACCCGGACTGGTGGGTGAGCGCTGAGGGCTCTCAACCCGCTTAAAGTTAAGCGACCCATCCCGAGGGCACCCCCTGTGGGGTACGGACCTCGGCTCGGGCGGTCGCTGGCAAAGTGGGCACTCCCACGTTTATGATTTTAACGCGACACGTCTTCCTTCCCCGTCGGCGGGGGCGGTAACGTGGATATTTACTACTATTTGTCAAGGCCGCGCGGGCTGTGTATGCCTCAGTCTGGGCGAGCGTTATAGTGTCGTCGGGTTCGTCGAGTATTAGTCGCGGTTGTTTAATCGCGGACATTTTAGAGGGGATGTAAGAAGCCGCCCTTACCACTAATGGGTTCGGGTGTGTCGCGGCAGAGTCGAAGTAGCGGCGGGAGCACTGTTTCATGAATTGCCTGATGGTCGGCAAGCCAAGATCTATGTGAAGATCCACATTGCGCATGTACCACGGTGCTCCCGTCGCTCGGCGCATGAACCTATTCTGTAATGCCTGTAGCCGATGTAGCCTGCGTGGCTTCGCTTGTGTAAACACTACACTTGCATACGTCATGATAGGACGTATACAAGCGGTGTATAATCTAACTTTATTACGGAGAGATAGCTTAGACTGCGTGTACTAAGCTGTGTAACCATCCTAGCACTAGGGCTGCGCGCGCGCGGACTCGTCCTATGTGAGGACCGAAGATCAGTCGTCTGTCCAAGGTCACACCCAGATATTTGACCTCCCTTGTCCAGGGGATGGGTTGGTCGAACATCTTTATCTGTGGATATTCAGCCATTGGGTAGCGGCGATCTATCCCCTTATGAAATATGATCGCCTGGCTTTTGGTGGGGTTTATACCGATTCTCCATTTCCTAGTCCATTTGGCTAGGGCGGTAGCCGCAGTTTGGAGAACTGTTGTCACTGTTGAGGGAGATCGACCTGCATAGAAGATGGCAGTGTCGTCAGCGAATAATGCTGTTTGTATTCTACTATGTTGGGGTATGTCGCTGGTGAACAGCGAGAAGAGAATTGGAGAGAGCACCGATCCCTGGGGGACGCCGGCTTCTAGTTTGTGCGGTGCTGATAAAGTACCTTCCACTCTGTAGCGAAAGCTACGCTCGAGTAGGAAGTCTCTAACTATCATAACTAAATAGTGGGGGATTTTGAGCTTTATTAACTTGAAAATAAGGCCGTTATGCCTTTGTTACGCCTTTATGACTTTGTCAAACGCTTTTTCTACATCAAATAGAAGCATACCCGTATATAGACCGCGTTGCAGTTTATAACTTGTATACTCGACTATTCGATGTACTTGCTGAACGCAAGAGTGTTGCGTGCGAAAGCCGAACTGAATCGGCGGGATGAGGTTGTTTTCCTCAGCGTACTTTCTTAGCCTACTAAGTAGTACGCGCTCATATATTTTACCTAAACTGTTAAGTAAGCTAATCGGGCGATATGATGACGGTTCGGTACGTCGCTTGCCAGGTTTAGGTATACCTATTACCACGGCTTTTTTCCATTGTTTAGGAAATATGTAATTGACTAATGCGGCGTTAATAATTGCTGTTAGTATTAATAATAGTGAATGAGGGAAGAGTTTAATAACTCTATTAGAAATACCGTCCGAACCGGGGGATTTCCTAGGGTGGAGACCTCTAACGATCGACTGAACCTTTTTTTTTTTTTTTTTTTTGTTTGTGTACAGCTGTTGGCCGCAGATGGCCTTGACAGCTTGACGCGGACTATGGGTGAGCGCTGAGGGCTCTCAACCCGGAGAAAAGTATGCTAAGCGACATCGCCCAAGGGCTCCCCCTGTGGGGAACGGACCTCGGCTTGGGGCGTCGCTGGAGGCAAAGTGGGCGTGCCCACGTTTTTGGTAGTGACTTTTGCGCGGCGCGGTTTCGCACCTCGACGGCGAGGGCGGAACCGCGGATATTTATTTGTTAAGGCCTCGCGGGCCGTGTAGGCTCTTTGTTGAGCGAGTGTGAGAGCGAGGAGATCTTGGAGGGTCTATAGGAAGCCGCCCCAACCACTAGTTGGTTGGGGTGTGTCATGGCAGAGTCAAAGTAGCTCTGAGAGCACCGTTTCATAAACTGCCTGATGGTCGGCAGTTCGAGGTCGATGTGGAGATCGACGTTTCGTATGAACCACGGTGCTCCCGTAGCTCGGCGCATGAAACGATTTTGTAGTGTCTGTAGCCTGTGGATCCTGTGTGGCTTAACATGCGCGAACACCACGCTGGCATAGGTCATGATAGGCCGTATGCAGGTGGTGTAAAGTCGGACTTTGCTACTCAGGGGCATACGCGACCTAGAGTTGAGTAGACAGTGGAGACGGCCCATCACAAAGGCTGCCCGTGCGCGGACTTTCTTTATGTGAGGGGCGAAGCTGAGTCGATCGTCAAGGGTCACACCCAAGTATTTGGCCTGCCTGGTCCAAGTGACCGGCTTGTTGAAAATTTTAAGGGGGGGAATGCTATCGATAGAGTAGGAACGGGCAGTTCGTCTAGTGAACATGACCGCCTGACTCTTCTCGGGGTTGATTTCTAATCTCCATTTCCTAAACCAATTGGCTAGGGCGGTAACCGCTGTTTGGAGAGTCTTGGCTACTGTTGTCGGGGATCTACCAGCACAAAAGAGTGCGGTGTCATCAGCGTAAAGCGCTTTATGTACCCGGTTGAATTTGGGCATATCGCTAGTGTATAGCGTGAAGAGAAATGGGGAGAGGACCGACCCCTGAGGGACGCCGGCCTTGATAGGGTGGGAGGTCGACAACGTCCCTTCCACCCTGTAGCGAAAGCTGCGATGACTTAAGTAGTCATGTATAATGTGAATTAAGTAGCGAGGGATCTTGAGGAGATAGAGTTTGTAGATTAGGCCTTCATGCCAAACCTTGTCGAATGCTTTCGCTACGTCTAGGAATAATACACCCGTATATCTGTTCATGATGAACTGACTACTTGTGTATTCTACCAAACGGTGAACTTGTTGTACGCAGCTGTGTTTAGCTCGGAAGCCAAACTGTGCGTCGGGAACGAGGTTGTTAGCCTCGGCGAATGTACGTAGTCTACTGAGAACTATTCGTTCGTAGATCTTACCTAGACCTCTTAGTAGACTAATCGGGCGGTAACTACTAGGTTCGGTACGGCGCTTGCTGGGTTTGTGGATTCCTATTACCACGGCCTCTTTCCATTGCGCGGGAAAGATGTTATTATTTAGTGCTGCATTGAAGATGCAGCACAACAGGATTATCAAGTGGGCGGGGAATAATTTAATGACTTTATTTGAGATTCCGTCCGAACCTGGGGCTTTCCTGGTTTTGAGACCCCTGACTAACGATTCGACCTCATCGGTGGTCACTGCTGGGATTGGCTGATCGGGGCTGTCGTTTCCTAACGAGCGCGAGAGAGTGTTACGACGTTCCACTTCGTCGGCGATGAAGCGGTGATTCGCGGCGTCGGGGTGTAGTGTACTCGGCGTACACTGAAGCTCTAAGCAGTCGGCCAGGCATTCTGACTTTTCATCGTCCATGAATGCCGGAGGCTGGTTGGGTCTGGTGAGAGGAGGGAGAGTGGACACGATGTCTTTTTTGAGTGAGCGGGAAAGCTGCCAAAAGGCTGTGTGAGAGGGATCGACTGAACCATAAATATCTGGATAAACATATCTAAATTTGTAACGAAACCATGGTGCGATTTAAAATTTTGCACAACGCCATCTAGTGAACCTAAAGTAAATTGTTACCTATAATGAAAATAAATGTTTATTGAATAAAAATTATCTTTTACTGGAAAAAATCGCCATGTTTTATTAATACTTTATGCCATACTAGTTCCTGACGTAATCTGTTCTTTAATGCATATTTACTTGTTTTATAAATTTATGTATAATAACTTCATAATATAAATATACCAGTAGGTATGGGATTTAGTTTACTTTCAGCTACGAAAAATGGGTAACCGTTTTTATAGGCTTTTATTAGTTTCAGCTGTATTTTTATATATTTATTTCCTTGTATGTCTCCGATTTCTTAGGAATTGGATTTTGACTCATTTAAAACAGTCAGATTTCATTTAAAATTTGTAAAATTGCAAGGACCAATAACGCTAAAATAATTTAAATAGCTTGTCTTATTATCATTACAGGATTAAAGGTTTCTTTATTAAATATTCAATATATTGGTCTGAGAGATGGTCGTTAGCTCGATAGATGCCACTATTTATGTTACCTAAATCGCGCACTTCGTGCTCGATGCTGCATAGCTCGATAGATGCCGCTATTTTTGGTTTATAAATTGCACCTATCGTGCAAAAGAACGTCTGTGAACGGATGAAAGTATTTCAAGCTACATTTTGGAAGTTTAATTACTTTTGTACTAAATAACGTTACCATAAATATAAGCCGTAAAGTCAATTTTAAAATGGATAATTTATTCGATACGATACCTGCTAAAAAGTACTTATTGACTAAAAGTATCGAATGCAATGTATCGGTATTGAAAGAATTGTACTCGATACCTAAAGATAAAGTAAGTAAAAGTACTAGATACTTTAATCAGTACGTTACTTATCTTTCGATACTACTCATGAGTTCAGTATCGATACTTTATATTCGATACCGTGTCTCTACTCGTACAAAATAGTTTCGATGTTTCACATCTGCGAGGCGTCCTGAGCGACGGCTTACTTTTTTTTTAAATAAAAGTATTTTTAGTGATTTTATTGCGTTTGTATTTAATTTTCTTTGACTGCACAGACGGCGTAGTGGTTAAAATGTGCTACAGTGCCAGTGTCACGGGTTCGAATCCCACGTAGGACAATACTTTGTACAATCTCCAAATTGTTGTTCTGAGTCTGGATGTAAATTGTGTACGATATTTATATGTTTCTAAAGTGTTCTGCTCCCTAGTGCAGGGCGTTTGGTGGTTTTTTTTATGCTATTAGTAGAGAAGAAGGAAAATTCAAGATAAAACCTTGTCCTAAACCATTTTGCCCAGCGTGGGTCAATTTCCCCCTCTATTGTGGAGGAGGCTTGAGCCCAGCAGTGGGACGTATATGAGCTGTAATTGTGATGACGATGCTATGAGTAAGGCATGGGTGTTACACCTTTGACTTTGTACTGTTCCGCTTCGTAGGGGTTGTCTATGTTAAACAGTGGACGTTTAAAATCTGATGGGTCTCTCCATATTGTTCTATCAATATTTTCAAAGATTATACAAACATGATCATCATCATCATTCTCTTATTCCAAATATTTTGTGACGCAATATGTTTTCTTCTTCTGTCGTACATATTGCAAAGTTTTGGCAAATAGGCCACGTGCCTGACGTCAACTCTTCTTAGGCATATAATTCTTGACTAGGTGGCATTACATGAAGTTGACTCAGGTCAGTATAAGTATCATAGTGTGTTATACGACACCTACAATCAATGTAAGGGTTGGTAGTATTCGTATCCGCCTCCACACATCATACAATTAACTGCACTTATAGCATAGTAGTTAGGATTAGAGATTGCAAACCGGGCCCGGTGCCCTTTTAGGCACCCACCGGGCCCGGCCAATTCTTACCGGGCCCGGTCACCGGACCCAGTAAGGATGACCAGCTTTTTAAGATTATTCTTTTAGACTGAAAAATAATTGTTTTGCTTTACAAAAAGTATATTTTAACTTGCATAGTTAGAATATACTTTTTGTTATATAATATACTTATAAAGCCTACGTAACGTACGTACGTACGTACGTAAACAATTTTACGTTAAATTTTGTTAGTTAAGACTATACAAGTTTGGTTGTTTATAGTTACAATACAGCCTAGTCTATAAGATTTCGCTATCTGCTCAATTAGTAATAGTAGCACTCACTAGTCTTAATAACCTAAGTTTAAGAAAAAACATAATACTTTACTTTTAGCAGATAAGAATTTGCTTTGTTTATACTAAAGCTATCAAAGTTTATCTATCCATCTAATATAAGTTGTTATGACACGTTTAGTACTTTTAGCTGCGTTATTAGTTTCTTATTTTAATACTATGTTTTCAAATAGGTAGACACTATATGGAGTAAAGTGAAGTAAAGTGCTTGTTTAAACTTATAAAAATGAATATGAGTGATTATGAATGAACTAATACTAATGTTACTTTGCCGTCCATAAGTAAAAGTAATCAATTATGTATTAAGTGTGATTTTGAGACATTTTTTTTTTGTGTGACTGTTTATTGTGATAACTGTTTATAAGCCAGTTTGAAATAAATATTAACCTTGAATCGTTGTCTTTTTCCATTCATATTTAGAAAATTTTCATAAAATGCTTTAAAGGTTTCATCGCTAATACAACACGGGCCCGGCCGGGTTGAGAAACATACCGGGTTGCAATCTCTAGTCAGGATACCGACCTACAGAACCAGTGTCGTGGGTTGGATTCCCACGTGAGGCAATAGGGGGAATCTGGGAGACTTGCTCAGGTGGGAGACATGCTCCACATCACGTAAAACATTTAAAATTTTGCGCCAGATGGCTCGCTGACTGGTGGCTGAATGTTCACTTATGGAATGTCACAATTGCGACGCCATATTGACTGCCATTGCGGTGATTCAATTGTAAGCGAGGCTAACGCGTTTTTGGTGATCGGAGTAAAAATAAATTTGTTTTCTTATTTTGTCCATTACTTTGGCAAATACTAAGGTACGTAGTTACTTTATATTTACTTTGATTGTGTAATTATCGCAATTAAACAAACCTTCTTTGTTTTATCCGTCCAATTAATTAAATTTATGTGCACACGTGATAAAATGAAAAAGGTTAGGTTAGGGAGACTTGATCCATTACACATTAGGGAGATATGATCAGTGGTTCAACTGTCCCTCAAGTCGTCTCGATACAAAATCAATTATATTTGTTCCTTCCTTGCAGGTAATATCGTCATGCCATTTAAATACAGCAAAAAAATTGGTTCTACCCGTAAAGAATTTTAAAAACGAATTGCAAAATGCAGTACAAGAGGTTAAAGCTGGGGCTTCTCTTCGAAAAACAGCAGTTAAATGTGGAATTGATAGGCTATTGATATGCTGAGTTCTGGTGGTGAATATTCAGAAAAAGGGCGCGATATAGACAATCGGTGGTATTGTTTCGTATGCCAAAGAAAAGAAGTTTTAGACATGAGGCTATGCATTTCTTGCAAGAGATATATTCACCAAACATGTGTTGGACTCACTATCAAAGAAAATGAAAATTTCATGTCATGAATGTGAACCCTAACTTTTACCCACTGTTTTTTTTCTAATTTTCAGCGATTTTGCATGCTATATACATTGGAGACTGATTAATTAAATTATTGATCTCATAAGCTAATACATTTTGTTTTGTAACATCATATGATTACTTTTGTTTTATTACTTACTAGCTTTTGCCCGCAACTTCTTAAAATTATTTATAATAGAGATTAAAACACATAGCTGTGCATGATATTCAAGGTTTTATAAGTCCATCGTGTTGCTGTATAATGTGGTTACTTTAAACACTGAGTACGATATCGCCAATAGTAATTATTAGGAACTATTAACCTAAAAACAAAATTTCATTGAATTAATTTAGGTAAATATGAAAAACTTTTATACCTTCTAAATTTACACCCCTCTTTTTATTCCCTTAGGGATTGCATTCACAAAAAAGGATAGCGACAATAATCCTTATTAGGAACTTATAACCCAAATACAACATATCACTGAAATAACTTTAAAAATCAGAGAACTTTCATACTAACTTTGAACCTCCATTTTACTTCCGTAAGGGATAATTTTTTAAAAAATATTTTACACGTATTTCATGATTTTTAATGAGGAACCTTTGTACTGAATTTCATTCGAATAACTTCAAAAAATGGCAAAGTTTGATACTAACTTTGTACCTCCGTTTGACCCCCTTAGAGGGTGAATTTTTAAAAATCCTTTCTTAGTGCTCTCCCTTACGTTGTAAAAGGAACCCCTGTGAAAAATTTCAAGTTTCTAATCCTTATAGTTTAGGCCCTGCGTTGATATGTCACTCAGCTTTTCCTTTTATGTATATAGATTAGTCAAAAATCTTTATTTTCTGTTAATTATAGTTATTAATTATTTTATTTTCTGTTAGTAACATTGTCTTGTTTATCTTGAAACTTACTTTAATAAAATAAATTACTCCCACTTGTTTTTTCTAATGTTATTCTCATGCAAAGAGACACGTTTAAATCTCCCTACCCCTATGATCAAATCTCCCATGCATTGGGGAGATTTGAACAACAAACCGTTTTTAAAAAATATATATATATATATATTGGTCATATTTACTAAATTATAGAAATACGTATACTAAAAATAGATTACTACTAACCAATGCTTTGTATATGTTTTGGAGCTGTCAAAATGCTCGTTATAATTTCAACTTTATTAATGCTAAAGTATAAGAGGGTTCAACTCTCCCGGACTTCCCCTACTTTGTTTGTGTTATCTACAAACTATAGTTCTAAGTTTAGGTGTAATTTATGTCTGTTAAATACATACATATATGTTTGTAAAAGTTAACCGCATTACAATAATTATTCCCTTAGTGCAGGGAGTTGTTTATAAAAACATGCTACATTTTTTTTTATTGCATACGTTGGCAAACGAGCAAACAGTACACTTGATGGTAAGTGTTGCTGCCGCTCATGGACCTTTACAAGGCCGTTGCCTACCGCGAAGAAAGCGAAGGGAGTGTGAATGCGTGCATTGAGGCTCGGTGATACCAAGGGCACCACCAAAACCCTCCACACGCAATCACCCTCAGAAAGTTGGGCTTCCGGCTCTCTCGCTCACCGAACGAAGCGCAGTAACAAATCGCTACTACTCAGACGTCGATTTTCTGCGAGAGCATGGTACTGCCCTGGACGGACCGGCCCGCGGCTGTAGACAGATAACTGTCGACAGTGTGGTCCTAGCACTCCTTATAAATCTTATATCTTTAAACGAGAAATTCTTGTAAATATATATATTTTCAGGATCTCGGAAACGGCTCCAACGATTTTGTTGAAACTTGGCATACTAGAGGATTCGGGCCCAAAAAATCGATCTAGCTAGGTTTTATGTATAGAAAATGTTGTTTTGTTAGTGTTTTTGGCAGACAATATAATGACATTAAATTTTAAAAGAATATGATTTCAAATTTTGCTATCAATATCGTGAGTTACGATAGCTCACTGGCGAAGTAGTCAGGTTTCATTTTATTTTTGACATCGGCGACAAACGGCGTCGGATCGAATCTCGGTGTTATTATTATTCTCTTTTTGTAATTTTTTATATAATTTTCATTATTTACTTTTTTATTTTTTATTAATATATATCTAAATAAATGCTACAAAAATACTCCGAGCGAAGCTCGGTCAACCTGATATTATTATTTAACGAAAGATATATTTGTTGCACAATCTTTTAAAATAAATTGATGAACTAAATGTATGGCCGCGTTCGGATCCGGTGGTACATTTGTTAGATTTAAATTAATATATTGTCATAGAACCTATAACAATTACTACAAATTTAATATTTAATAATAACTGACCAAAATCCTTTTTTTTTTTCATAGAGAATAATTTTCATTTTGTACTGGCAATAATTTTGTTTCAAAATATGGGTTAAAATTTAATAACTAATTCTGTAGCGGGTAGATATAAATTTCTGTAATAACGATGACTTATTGGACGTGGGACATTTTAGTCCGCTCGTGACCATGAACGCTGTAAAGTGTTCAAAACATTGGATAATCAAAAAGCAAATGCAACCGCTACAAAATCTGTAAAAATAATTTTATTTACAATGTTTATATGCACTTTAATATTTTATCGATCCTTTGCGCCAGACTGAACATCTCTTATTTATTCATAAACTTTGAAAAACTTAACTTACAACGCAAATCATTCTTTGCTACTTAGTTAGATATTATTGTTAATAGATGTTAAAATATTTTCAAGTAGATGTCTATTTATTTTTTATTGTGAGAGACTACTCCCTTAATTGCATTGAGTGACATTTCCATTTGCCATTAATATTTTTAAACAGTTACTGTTCGTTGTTCGTTTTTGTTTCTCTTTGTTTATGACTGAAAGCTATTACTACAAACCATTGTTAGCGCAGAGTTTTTACATGCAAATCTACTGTGTCTAAAAGTGTCGCATGGACGCACACGCACGCACACATACACACACGCATACACACACAAACTCAATCACACACACACACACACACACACACACACACACAGGCGCACACGCTCGCGCGCATGCGCGCACACACACACAACCCACACACACACACACACAAACACACACACACACACACACACACGGGCGCGCACGCACAAATACACAGACACCCACGCGCACATTTATACCCACACCCACGGACACACACGTTTACGTCAGTATACGGGGAGCGATGTGAGATGCAGAATTAGAGATAATAGGCAGAGTATAAGGAAGAGCTGTGATTAATTGCTACTACTAGATGTCGCATTTCTGTGAGAGTATGATACTATCTTGGATGAGCATACCTATGATAAAATTGACAAGAGCGTGGACTGGCATGAAAATCTGAAGTTACAGATTTACTCACTTCCGGTGGCGTATCAAACGAAAAGAACCGCCGCACCGGTTATCCAAACTATTTTGAGTTCCTTGTAACACCCTACATAACTCATTAACTAAGTATTTGATAAAAACGCGCCAAATTTGATTTATATATTACGACCTGCTAGATAAATTTGTATTCCAGATAGATTACAGACATATCTTAATAGATAGATAAACTTGTATTGTAGTTTGAGGTCTGCTAAATATTGTTATTTTGTAAATGACTGATCAAAAACCTGATCCACTTCAAGACATCAATATTTGCGTCCCAGTAGGGGGGACGTCGATGGGAGAGGGTACTCCCTCGGGGTATTCCGTCGGGTCGCGGAGGTCGCGCATTGTCGTGCAGGAGCAGCGGAGACGAGCGATTGACCAATGCTGGTTAGAGATGTGCCAGCTTCTCCATCATTGTGTTCAGTTCTTCACAGTACACATCTGCAGTAATGCTCACCCCGTTTGGTAAGAAGCTGTGATGAATCACACCGGCGCTAGACTACCAAACAGTGACCATCACTTTTCTAGGGGTAAGTTTTCGTTTAGGGCATTGTTTAAGAGCTGAACCACGATCCAACCAACTTGCTGAGCGCTTGCGGTTATCAAACAGAATCCATTTTTCATCGCAAGTAACAATGCGTTACAAAATTCCTTCATTTGTGTGTCTGTTGAGCAATGCAAGGCATGTCTCGATGCGTACTTCGCGCTGGCGATCATTGAGTTCGTGGGGCACCCATTTGTCAAGCTTTCTTACCTTGCCAATTTGACGCAAATGGATCAATATTGTTTTGACGCTAACGTAGAAAGCTGCTGCTAATTCAGCCGTAGATTGTGTATCATCGGCTTCCACAATCGCCTTTAATTCGTCATTGTCGACCAAAGTCTTCGGACGACCGCGAGGTTCATTTTTCAGGTCGAAATTTCCAGAACGGAAGCGAGCAAACCAATAACAGGCGGTGCGTTGGTTTATAGTGTTAGCTCCGTAAACGTCGTTGATGTTGCGTGCCGCTTGTGCCACGTTGCTGCCACGACGATACTCATATTCCATAATTACTCGAATTTTTAACGTATCCATGATGACGAAAAAGATTGAAATGCGATGAAAACGTAACACTAATCAATAAACAAATGACTACTTTTGGAAAATGAATTCCATGTTTTAAAATAAAATTAATTTGAAATTTGAATTCTTAGCCAAACAAAAATTATTTTGATTTGAAATGGCCAGTACTGCAGAACGGCAATTACATAGGTAAAGACCTATTATTTAAAGGAATAGAACCATAATATAATAGATATAATAGACATTATTGTGGTCCATGTGTTGACGTCCATGTATTTACCACCCCCTCTTTTACCCTGACCTATTCTGTATACTATTCACCACCCCCTTTCTTCTATGTTCACCTTATGATGATTTTGAGAGACAGATGGAGGTTATTTTATTCAAAATCTAGCAGTACACCTGATGGTAAGTGATTCTGCGGAAAGTTCTAATCACTGTGTATTTATTCCTCCTATTATAATGAAGGTTTATCCTCAAAAATATACATCACATATATGGCTAGACCCTTATCTTGCTCGTGGGTGTCTTAAAAGACAACTAAGGGATATAATATGTATAAAACTTCTATGTAAGAGAAGAAAAACTCGAGATGAAACCCTAAACATACCAACACGTCTGACCAGCGTGGTCATCATCATCATCTCAGCCCACATACGTCCCACTGTTGGGCTCGGGCCTCCTCCATAATGGAAGGGTAATTGACCTAACATACCACGCTGGTCCGACGTGTTGGTATAGGGTTTTATTTCGAGTTTTGCTTCTCTCGCATAGATGTTATATGCGTTTTATATCTCTTAGTCGTCACATACGATCACCCACGGGTAAGATAGGGGGTGGTGAATTGTATTCTTACCCCGTCACCACACGGAAGCGTGGTATTATAGGTCAATTTCCGTCCCAATGTGGAGGAGGCTCGAGCCCAGTATTAGAACATATATGAGCTCTGTCAACGATGGACATAAATATGATAAGTTGACTAACTAAATGTAAAGTAACTACTATTTATAAACTAGTAACTAGTAATATTGGTTATCTAGTAAAGCACACAGCCCAATGTAACGTTGGCTAACAATATCTAGCCTTAAGCTGTAACAACAAAGTGAGTGTGATACCTGTCGTCTATATTGTACAATTACGAGCTCGATCCCTCTTTTGTAGCAAAGTTGTCGCCTTATATATCACAATCTGTGATACACTTATTGTTGTAGCTATATACTTAACCATAAAGAACACGTGTATCAATATATTCTAGTCAGAGAAAAATGAAAATTTTATTATTCACTGTTTATGAAATCCTAGTATATTTGTTTGTACAAATATTTTAATCAACGGTAAATAATACTAGCAGGAATACATTTCAAAAAGTATGTATATTTTTGAGAGTTTTGTTTTTGAATTTGAATATAGAAATCTCGTGTCTCAGAGAGTGTCTTTTTTTTTTTATGGGTGAGCTTGGCAAGCGCACGCGCGGTTCAGTCCGTCCGAGGCGATGAAAGGACGGCGAGCGGGCCCATAACCCACCCGTACCCACGTCACCTCGTTGTTGGGCCGACCACCGGAGCAGATGTGACTTGTCGTCAGTGGTCGGCCCGACGGAATACCCTTTCGGGTACCCTCACCTCTCGACGTCCTGGGACGTCGGTCGCCGTCGCGCGGTTAGCCTCTCCGCGGGTGACGGACAATTCCCCGGTCCGATCACCCGCGGCCTCGGCTAGGGCGGCATTAGGCGCAGATACTCGCGCCTGCGCCGCCCGAGTCGCCGGCGGTGGAACGTGTCGCCGAATAGGATCTCTACTCGCACACGATCCGCCGCCTCCTTCCGTGAGATTAGAGATTAGTCTCAGAGAGTGTCTAAGTTAAACTTTCTTTCGCCGTAGTTATGAAAATTTATAGTATTGAAGAAGTTATAGTACTTAGCTTCAAGCATAATTACTATTTTAACGTTAAAAACATTAGTTTTCTAACAACTATCCGTTTTGAATAAAGGATGTAATGAAATGCTGATAATCGTTTCATAGAAACGTATGTATACTGCCGTATCATTGGGATAAAAAAATTACTGACACACTTGAAAACGAGACTATAATGATGAGGATTTAATCTAAGGTCAAATTTATGGATAATGCCTATATGACTATGTATATTTGCAGACCTATAATACGTGTTTAAAGTGTTTAGAATGATATATAATTAATTTAATACAGTTTTAGACCAATCCGATTTATCATCATCACCTCAGCTCATATACGTCACACCACTCGACTAATTACCGCCGACTCCATAATTAGAGGGGAATTGATCTACTATACTATGCAGATATATGTGATAAGGTTATATTTAAAATTTTCCTTCTCTTATATAGATTACCCAGAGGCGAGACAGGGGAAGCTGAATTGTATTCTTACTGCGTAAAAGTCCGATTATGCATAATCAATATTATAATATCGTTTTGAGCGCACTAATTATCACAGAAACTAAAAATTCAAAATATATTTATTCTAATTTACTTCTCGAAAAAGGTTAGATGAGGATTATAGGTGTGGAACCCCATATATATTCCTCCCAATTCAACGGGCCAGCCATCGGAACAGATTCCTAGTCTTTAGTGAAGCTATAAAAAATAGTACTTTTCCTTCAATAATAGACTTTATGTGGTGACAGATTAAGAATACATTTTGGTATATCTACAGAGGGATCAACAAAAGCGGCAGCAACATTTTTATAGGCAACTTCTACTGCTATCGCTGATTCGCCTGCTGAAGATAGTAATTATAAACAAGGCAGATCTATCTGTACGAGGCTGATGAATGCATAAATTATGCATTAGATAATTATGCATTATGTAGAGTAATGCTAGAAAGGGTACTCTACATGTACAGAATACCAAGACTGGCAGGCTGAAAATGCCTGTGGCATTAAGTTCATCTAACATATTATTTTATATTTTTTATATAGCACCTCGTCTAAGAAATAAATCTTTGTATCGTGAAGGACTTTACAAACATAATTACCAGACTTAAATTATGCCCATGCTCAGAATAATCAAATGGATTACACGAACAATTATGATACGTAGAGATCAAACCCACGACACTCGGCACGATAGATCAATACCATGCGATTCCTGCAGCATGGATATAAAAATTTAAAAAAAAGTAAACAAAATCACCCACAAAGATTTATAGACTTATTGAGAGAGCTTGTGAATGTAATAAATATTTGTCCTGCGTGGGAACCACAAACAGAGTACGATATAACGAGAGATTACTACTTAAATACCTTTCCATAAGATGAAAATCATAATAATACTAAGTGATTCTTATTTTCAATTTATCTGTCATAATATAACACTTTAATTTTCAAATAATGAATTTTGTTCACATTTCTAATTTTCGAACCAAATAGGTACATAAAGTTTAGAATGATATTTAATCCCGTCCCTCGACACCGTTACTATTAGTTTTTAAACCTCAAAATTGAAATCGAATTCTATTAAAGTTCAATCCCTTTATAATTGGGTTTGTGAAATTGAAATTACAGCAACATAAGTATAGGCACACTGGCATTGTAGCGAGGCGATATTATTGACCTTTTACAATATCTATGACCTTTTATTGCAATTGAAATGAAGTGAAATATTATTCCGATTATGATAACTTCATCTTCAAACCATCATAAGAGGGGAAATATCTTAAAGTTTTTAAGATGACTATGAGATATGACTTGCAGATAACATTTTTTCAAAAAAAAAGAAAGCTCGGAAGGACTCCTACTATTGACTGGGTTCGAGTGTCCTCCACAGTAGGAGTGCTACCTACCATCAGGTGTGCTACTTGCTCATTTGCCACATTAAAAAAACTTATTGGTCTTGCCGCCCGCGGGCGAACTAACAATAATGATAGTCTTATTCCGTCTTTACACAGTATTCTTAAACTGCGAACACACTGTATATACATTTGCTAATTTTTAATTTACTAATTTAAATTCTACATTATAAAAATATTGTCAAAAATGTCACTTAAAATAATTAATTACAGGATCGAAGAAATGCTTTATTTATATATACTAAAAGTTTCTCAACAACTTTTAAAGTCATTAAACTCCTCACTATTCAATATTTGGGGAGTATTTAGATCGCTATAGGTAATAGCATGCGATTTGTAGACGACTGGGAGCGGGGTTGCGACATAAGTTAGATGCATCGCTCCCGGGTAATGGCCTCGACACCTTTTACTCCAAACACCTTACTTCGTTCTCCATGAAACGCCCACCTATCACGGCCGCTGTCTGATTTAATCTTGACTATAAAGAACATTCAGCCTTGAACTCATTTTTTTTATATAAAAATAGATATATACATTTTAAATGATAGCTTAATGACTTTTAAATAAGTAAATTCGACCGAATGGTTGTGTCTAGGTGTATTTTGTATCCATTGATTGTGTTTTGTGACACAAGGACGTTCTTAGTGCGAGGGTTTTTTATCTAAACTAAAAAGTAGTACATGAATGGCATTAGCTATATATCGAGGGTTGGGTGGGCGCCGTGGCCGTGCTGTATCACTATCAGGTCGGTCACACATCGCGAGGGGATAAAATAATACTTCGGATGGCTACTTTTAAACTGTATTCAACAATTAGCGTTAACACTTTTCTATCATAACCACTAATTACACGGATACCGCCAGCTAACTTACAAGTTAGGGAAACGCGGTGAATTTGATACAACACGGCAGCAACAACGACCGATCGCTCTCGTATGTCGCACTTAACTGAGTATTCAACGGACCGCTCTCAATAAAGAAAGCTCGGTATTATTTCAAACGTTAACAGTCAAACGACAAAGATCAAAAATCATTGCCAACGTTGTATCAAAAACACCCAAGTATAATACTTGACGTTTCCGTAATCGATTGATTCTTAAAAACTATTAAGATATGGCGCCAGAGGTAGTGACGCTGCGACATATATATGTATCTTCTTCTCTTTCTCTATTCATAATATGTACCTACCACACCTACCAGTCAAGCTGTTGTGCTCTTCGACCACTGATTACTGAGTATCCGTAGGTTGATATATTATCCATCGCATTAGATGTATTCCTAAAATTGTGATTACACGTTTTACCTTATAATTGTGCAATTACGTGTTGAGGAAACTATAATTATAAAGAGCAGTTGAATAAATAAATAAAATTACCCTGCCATAGTGGAGCAGGATTGAGGCCAGCAGTGGGACGCACATGAGCTGTGATGTTGATTGGCATACTATCCCAGTACTAATTATTACATCTCTAGTAAGTAGAACAAGTTATGCTAGTGCGTATTATTTACCTTACTAACAACTTGAACTCGACTAATTGTAAGTGGACTGATTATATCTTAAAAGTTGCAAGGAAGCACAAGATGCAGTGGCGTTTTTATGAGGAGGCTTATGCCCAGCAGTGGACGCCAACTGCCTCAGGATGGACGGTTACTCATAGCTTATTACATAATTTAAACTATTAATAAACAAATTTGGGTTGTTTTAAATCGTGTTGTTGCATTAAAAAATGAAATTCTGAAGCATTATTAAATCTATTTCACTTAAAAAATATATACACACGTAGGGAAATTAGCTTCATGAACAAAATATTCACAGTATGCGGATGGAAAAACAGCGAAAGTGGAAAATGTCACGAATAGCATTTGGCATTCAGCCACCGGCGGTATTGATGTGGCAGACGGGAGATACTTATTTATTCATAAGCGTTCAAAAACTTGTCAGTGGTGCACACTACCCAAATGCATATTAGTACGTTCGCTGTTTATTTTATTCTTCAAACATAATATCCAACCAGACCAGTCCGCGTCACATTTTGTGACTACAATAGTAATTCAGATGTTTGTTTTGCGACATCTTACGTTTCAGTAAGCAGAGAATTTGTATATAATACATTTAATTATTTTAATTATAATTCTAGTGGTTATACGGTTCCATAATAAATGTTTTTCATTTATATGAAATTAATCTATTTCTTACCGGGCATAGCCCTCTTCATAGATGAAAGAAATTAAAGAAATAGATTAAGTCGGGATTAAGGAAAGCTGTAGAAGAACGGGTGTAATCGACATAACCCGTAGAATTAGTACGTAGAAATGGGCAGAATACATCGCTCGTTGAACTGACATCCGTTGGAGAAGAAAAATTCTTGAGTCGCGACCACTAATCCGACAACGCAGTGTAGGACGACACTCTACTAAGTGGATTACCGACATATTGAAAGTCGCAGAGAACCATTGGATGTATGTGGCACCATTCTAATTAGCATTCTCGTTGGGAGGCCCATGTACAGCACAGGCGGTCTATAGGCTGATATGAATGGATCGAATCTATTTCTAAGTATTTTCTCGATCCGTAATGTACAATAATCCGTAAAAATACTTTCTATATTGGTATAATAGACCTGAAAATATGAGTAAATGCTTATTTACAATATGTTCAATACTAAATTCAAAAACATTTTAATACCTCTTACCTTTCAACTTTAATGTACTTTGATGTATACCTTTAGAAAGTCAATGAGGTGCGTTGGCACTATCAAAGAATATATACGCCTATTACTATTATAAGGTGAAAGTTATATTGATAAAATCTTGTTCTAACAAGTTATAAAAGATGATTGACAAGTCATATACCTTTGTTGTGAAAACTTCTAAAATACAACGCCGTGATCTTAGCATTTCAAACATTTTGTACACTAAAACACACGAATTTATTTCTACATTTCTCAAGGTACATTCGTTTTTCTTATTTACTGAGGTAGTTTCGATAATATTCTTTGACAAAGTCATAAGATAGCTCAATGGACCGTAAAAGAAAATCCAAAATAATGTATTTTATTATTTTTATCGAAATCGCAGACTCGCTTTCAAAGTTGTCAAACGTTGTCGTATAGCGGTAACTTGTCGCGAAACTTGTTTCGTCATTACAAAAAGCTTAGAACTAATATTTTAGTGATGGTTTAGTTTTCAATAAGGGTTTTTAAATAATGAATAGTTATTGGCATGAAGTAAAAATTGAAAAATGTCTAAATAGCCTAGTGGTTTAAGCGTTCATCGTAAATACTTTATATATTCTGCATGTAGGCAGGTAGGCTGGTATCTACTATATCTTTTTCTATCTATCCAACAATATTTTGTAAAATAGACGGCATAGTATTTATAAGTATTTATTTATTTATTATAACACACTCAGTTTGAGATTCAGATTTGTTCTATATATCTTGATGTGATTACCCAGGATTTCACCATTATGGTTCTATTTGAAAACTAGCGCTACACCGTCTCAGTGCAGCTCATACTGAAATAGCTTTTTCGATTTCTTTGCGTAATCTTTGTTAGTTAATCTAGTGTCCTTTGCCTTACCTACTGTCTATTTATTAGTGTTAACCTTATTTGAATATAACTTTAAGCATAGGTTTTAATTTACATTTTAGTATAATCTTTAGAATTTATATTGATTCTGCATCGATTTATTACTCAGATCGAAATAAAAGTTTCTCTTTCTTTCATTCAGAGTGCACGGAGATTGCCGTCGCGAAATTCTGCTACAATATTGAGTCTAAAATAATTCTGAATTATTGGTTAAACCCATATCTTTAATGTAATACGCAGAACTTAAAAGGCTGTATAAATTAAAAATAGATCGTCACCATGGATGTCAATCATCGTCATAGCTAGGTATTGTAGGCGGATCACCGAAGAAGGAATTTGTTTCGGTGGCCCGTTTCAGCGCTAAGGTGAGAAGGTCCTCCGAATGGTTTAAGCGGGTTGCTTCCACACTATTTCGTGTTAAATCAAGAGTAAATATAGATTGGCCCTCTCCCATTTTCGTCATAATTCCCATAGTCATAGTCCTTCTGATAGAATAGGGTTGACAATGAAAAAATCATAAAATAATGTGTAACCGAAAAAATCTTGATGAAGTTACGGGATTCGCATCATGCCTTAAAGTAGAAATAGGTTAGCATCGGCGAGGCTTATATAGAATTAATGACCCCTTCGTGACTAAGCTCACTTTTCATGAACGAGGGAAAGTTTTATGGATTCGCGGTTATATCCTTGCAATACTGCCGCACCAGCTAATCTGTTGGAGCGCTTTTACTTTGATATAAATTGTACTTGTGTGCGTCTACAGCGTGATTACATGAAGGCAATTGATTGAAAACTGATGGATAAATTTTATGGTTGCCCTACACAAATGCGCTTGTAAAATATGAGCTTTATTATAAAATCGATTATTATATTATCTGGACAATCACCTGCTATAATTTGTTAAAAGCTTTCGTTAAAATAAAAGCTTGTTGGACGTATCTATACTGATTATGTTTCGAATGATTGATTTATAGTAATAATCATTCCGAGTGGCATCCTAGTGGGGGGGCCTATGTCCACCAGGGGATATTTATAGGCTGATGGATGGATGGATTAATAGCAATAAGGAGGATTGCCAAGGAATACTCCCATATTCAGATCGTTTCAGAATATCTCAAATTTAAAGGCAGAGTAAAGTAATTACCCGTATGATAATAGGGGAAGAGTACAATGTTCACAAACAATAAATGGTGTGGGTATCATACTAACTAGTTAAGATAGCAGGCAAATAAACAGCAGCAATTTCCTAGAGTTGCCAATACCAACCACAATTGCCAACTGCCTGCCAAGCGTGCCATTATCGCCCCTTGGGGTGGTGGCCTTTTGTCCAACTGTGGACGTCTAGAAGAGTGCTGCGTAATCGGTTATTGCGACTTCCAAGGTCAGTATGGGATGGTGACACATTGCATTTGTAACCCACCAGCACACGGGGCATTATCACCATACTCTATTTTTTTTTAAATAACAAAGTAATATATGAGAATATGTACATTTATATTCAGCATTTTATATAGGGTTTAGAATATTCACAGTAAACTAGGTTCTTAAAATTTTATGATTGTATTTGCACCAGTAAACAAAGAGGCAAAACGACTGGCAGGTTCTAAAAGAGACGTCATAGAAATGTTTGTACATAACTTCAGTCGTTCATAAAACGTAGAATTGATTGTAAAACTTGGATGTGTACGGCTGAATAAAAACACGTATAGTACACAAAAGTTTTAAAATGGTCGTCAACAACTCATCAAAATCTAATAACACGGGCTTAGAGTTCTCTTGCGGACGGCCGGCACTCTCGTCATCTCTCGTCTAGACAATGTAGGGATTCGTGACTTTTTCACAATTCGCAATCCCACGACAATCGTATTGTAGTACCTCTTCTTACCTTAGATATTGTTGAACATAATATTAAATTTTGCTACCATCTCTCAGACGTTCCAATCTATTACACTATAACATTGAAATTAGAGTTCTATAGTTGTATATAAAATGAATTCTTGCGACGGGAAAAATGTTATTATGAAGTATCAGGTATCGCGCGCTAGTAAAGTTTGTAGCGAGATGTTATTTTTTATTTATTTTATACGATGAAATGGACATTGATATTTATTACCAAAGTTCACACAATTGTTGTTTTCTCTAGTATTAGATCTCATATATTGTTTTTCCCTTTTGCCGTCCAAAGCTGAATGTAGGCCTCTTTCATATTTCGGCACAATGCGAGACCCAACACAACCAACAGTGCCCAGCAACTTTCACCACGTGGTCCGTCTGTCCCCCTTGTTTATTTGGGAAACGTAAAAGGATGTTCTGATACAATATACCTCAGTGTAAGGAAATAATCCTTGCATCACGGGGAACTTTACAAACGTATAATTTAACGTATAGAAATTAGGCCCAGACTCAGAACACTAATTTAAAAGATCGCACGATTTATTGTCCTGTATGAGAATCAAACCCATGACTTTGACGCGGCAGATCGGTAACGTAACCGCTATACCATCTGTGCAGTATTGTATTTCTAATAAAGGTGTATTGGTTTTATAAAGTGTAATTAAAAATAGCAACAAAATCTAAAATCCAAACCGTATTTTTTTAACAGGCTGGGTCGAGTAGGTCAGACATATCTACTTATGTCTTGTTTTAGCCAGCGCTGGACCAGCAGAAGACAAATCTACACGTATCTCACCACTGCCACCCTGTAGTACTATCTGTCACTATCCTGATGTGCAGATTTTTGAGTGGATTGCTGCCATGACGCTTATTTGCGTTCAATGGTCTTCTCGACGCTTGTGACTAAACCTGAATACTCCATTTATCCGAGATAGATCCATTGTTGTTGTTGTTAGATCCATTTTTTCTTTCCAAGCATTTTAATATGTTTGGAAACGTAATAGAAGATGGACAACTGAGCGTAATGATAGACCTTTATGATGTACAGCAGTTCAGTTGAGATGTTATTCATTGAACGGCCTTTGGTTCATTCAATTTATTTTGCATAAAAGGCAATTTTACCAGATTCTTGTACAATTAATTACTTGAGATATTTAAGTAAACCGCAGAGTTAATATAATAAGATATTCCGAAAAGACCTATAATATTTCTGAATGAATTGTAATCATTAATATTGTGGGCAGAAAAGAAGATTAATATAGAAAATCTCTGTTATTGATCATAAAACCTATCTAAATTGCCTGGACAACTAATAAAGACTGAGCTAAATATTTTATGTTCAGACATTTATTGCGTTTTTAATAACAGAATATATAAATACAAATATAACACATATATTAATAAAGATTATAACAGTTAATAGATTGGTATTTAGATGTCTGAAGTTCGAATGTTTGACTTTTGGAAGTTATGAACATATTAAGCAGTGAAGTGCTAATTATGGTTTTTAGGATGACCTAAGTATCATCATTCTGCCATACTACTGTTAGACTTGGAACTCCTCCACTATGGGAGGGAAAAAGACCTAAATACAAGCTTGTCAGACGTCTTGATATTATTTTTTTTTATGGGACGTGTTGGTATGCGCACGCGCGGTCCAGTCCGTCCGGGGCGATGAAAGGACGGCGCGCGGGCCCATAATCCACCCGTACCCACGTCACCTCGTTATTGGGCCGACCACCGGAGCAGATGTGACTTGTCGTCAGTGGTCGGCCTGACGGAATACCCTTTCGGGTAACCTCACCTCTCGACGTCCTGGGACGTCGGTCGCCGTCGCGCGGTCAGCCTCTCTGCGGGTGACGGACAATTCCCTGGTTCATGGTCCGGTCACTCGCGGCCTCAGCTAGGGCGGCATTAGGCGCAGATACTCGCGCCTGCGCCGCCCGAGTCGCCGGCGGCGGAACGTGTCGCCGAATAGGAGCTCTACTCGCACACGATCCGCCGCCTCCTTCCGTGAGATTACGGCCTCACAGAAGGCGGAGACCGCGTCCCAGTTCCTGACACTGACGAGCATCTCCCTGGCGATGGTCGGCAGCGCCAGGTCGGCACTGATAATTGCGACGAGTCCACGGCGATCCCCCTCCCATGCAGCACACTCCTCGAGCGTGTGCTGTGCCGTATCCTCGTCGCAACTGCAGTGGTGGCAGGACGGTGTGCTCCCCTCCTGACAATCTTGTGCAGGTACTTCCCGAAGCAACCGTGCCCCGTCAGCACCTGCACCAGTCGGAAAGAAAGCACCCCGTGCATCCGCTCCAACCACTCCATCAGCACCGGCCGGAGGGCCTCGACAGTGCTGACACCGTACCGAGGACTCTCCAGTCTGACTGCCCAACGGGCAATGACTTCTCGGCGGGCGTCGACCCGTCAGGCGGTGATCTCCTTGATGGAGACCATGCCGCCGTGGGTGCGCGTCTCCCACACCCGCCGATAAATGTCGGCGAGCATCTCCGCCTCCAGGTCCCACGGGGGAGCTCCGGCCAGGAGGCACGCTGCCTCCGTCGCCACCGTGCGGTAACCCCGTATGGCCCTGATCGCCATGACCCTCTGTGGTCGCCACAGTAGGGCCCTAAGACGGACGGTCAGGGACCCCGCCCACACCGGTGCGCCATACAGGGCCATCGACCGGATCACCCCCACGTACAGCTGTCGGCACGTAGCACTGGGTCCGCCCACGTTCGGCATCAGCCGCGAAAGGGCGGACGCCGCGCCGACAAGCCGGGGAACAAGTCGATGGAGATGCTCCTGGAACCAAAAATGCCCGTCGAGCACCAGGCCCAAGTACTTCATGTGGGCCTGGATGCTGATGGTGACCGACTTCACGGTGATCGAAGCGCCGGCGGGAGGCCCGGCGGTTCGGAGGCCATAGAACAAAAGGGCCTCCGTCTTTTCCAGAGCTACCCTCAACCCTGATCCGCCTGACAATCTCCTCGGTGCCGAGAGTTGCCAGGCGAGCCACCTCCTCCAGCGTCCCACCCCGGGCTGTGACGAGTGTATCGTCGGCGTAGCAAATTACGCCCAGCCCGGGTGGGAGGCTTCCTCTCAACGCTCAGTCGTAGCCGATGTTCCACAAGGTCGGACCCAGAACCGACCCCTGCGGGACACCGCATGTCATGGGCGTTCGCACAACGTCCCCTACTCGGTCAACGTAGAGGACGCTGCGCCCCTCCAAGTAGTCTGCCACCAGACGCCTGAGGTACACGGGCACCCCGTGATACCTCAGCCCCTCCCTGATGCAGCTGAATGGCAGACTGTTGAAGGCGTTGGCGATGTCCAAGGACACCACCAACAGGACTCCTCCGCCGGTGACGGTCTCCGCTACCACGGCCTTCAGGCGCAGTAGAGCCGCGATTGTTGAACGCCCTCTCCGAAAACCAAACTGGGCGTCCGACAGATCGGGCCCGACCCTCACGAGGTGCCGCTCGATGCGGGCAGCCAAAAACCTCTCCAGCAGCTTGCCCGCACCATCGAGCAGCACGATGGGTCTGTAGGCTGAGGCCGACTCGGGAGAACGTCCCAGCTTCGGCAGGGGAACCAGCCTCCCCTCTTTCCAGCACCCAGGGAACTGCCCGGACGTCAAACAGGCGTCGAACAGTCCCCTGAGGCGTGGTCCCAGGTGCTCAAGGACCAGGGCCAGCACACGGTTCGGAATACCGTCGGGCTCGGGGGCGGTGGATTTCACTCGCATACGCGCCACTGCCGCCCCCATCTCCGACTCCGTGATGGGCGGAGCACTTTCATCGTCGGCCTCCCGGTCGCTGTCCGGCGAAGCCATGACCGAGGCGTGTGCTCCGCCCGCCGTGGAAAGAGGTCCTCGACAACTCTGGTGAGGAGGCTAGGCTGGAGAGTCTCGGTGAGGGAGGGGCCCCGCCCGCGGAGCTTGTTCAGCGCCGCGAGGTAGGGGCGACCCCAGGGGTCACGCTCGAGACTGTCCAACATCTCCCGCCGACTAACGTCCTTGGCGGTACGGACGGCCAGCCTGAAGGCAGACCGCGCACTGCGGTAAGCCTCGTACAGCTGGCCCTCCCGCTCAGCGTCGCGGTGACGCGCTCGGCTGCGGGTGTAGGCCCTCCGGGCACGTATGCACGCGGCCCGAAGGTCCGCCAATTCTCGGGACCACCAGGGGACCGCACTCTTCGGGGGTAGACGCCGCACACGGGGCATAGCCGCATCGCAGATCTGCGTTAACGTACAGCGGATGCGGCCAGCCTCGACATCCACTCTGTCCGCCTGGGGCGGTGAGAACAGCCACGACTGAACGATGGCTGCCTCCGCCAACAGGTCCCGATCCAATCGACCCACAGCCCACCGCGGAAACGCAGGAGCTCCGTCCGCCGTGTGACCCCTGCTGGGCTGCAGGAGGGTCCGGGAGACCTCTATCCGGATGTATCGGTGGTCGGATAGGGTCTCAACCTCCTCCTGGACGCACCAGCTCCTCACACGTGCTGCGACATTAGGGCTAGTGAACGACAAGTCCACTATCGACCCGCCCTGCTGCCGCACGCACGTTTGCCCCGAGCCCCTATTCAGCAAACAGAGGCCCAGTGCCGCCGCCCACTCTTCGACCGCCCGCCCGCGGTCATTCGTCTTGGGGGACCCCCACGCCGTGGACTTGGCGTTGTAGTCCCCCAGAACGAAGACTTGGCGCGGTGCCAGTCGCCGTATCGAGGCCCCAAGGATAGTGAGGAAGGCCCCGAAATCCGTCGCGCTCCTGTTCGGGGAGAAGTAAACACCAAATAGCGTAACCTCTCCCCATTCCGCCGCGACATACCCGTCGCCCCTGCCCTTGAGCAACAAAGGCGGGGAATGCCACGACGTGGAGGCGACGATTGCCACAGAGCCGTCACTGCTGCCCAGCCAATTGGGCCGGTCAGGAACCACGTACGGCTCCGTGGCTACGGCTACACCGATCAACCACTCCGCCATGGCTTGCAGGAAAACGTCCTGTGCCTCGGCGGCGTGGTTGAGGTTGGCCTGCAGGAGGTGGTAAGATTCGGCCGCCATTAGTGGGCCGTATCCATTACTTCCTCCACCCTGGCGGGCGATCGGGTCGCGCTAGGGGCGGGAGCGGCCGGGGTCGTCGGGCCGCTCCGCCCCTTTGGGGCCGAAGCCGGGGGTTTGCACTCCCTGCCCCTCATGCGGTGTTTGGCGGGCCTATTGCCCGCCGCACACGCAGGGCAGTGGGGAGTGGCGGCGCACGATGCCGCCTTATGCCCGGGTTGACCGCAGCGGAAACAAAGGTCGCTGCAGTCAAAGCAGTTAGTGCATGTCGGCCGAGTGTGTCCGACCGCCATGCACTTGTAGCACCTCGCAGGCCGGGACTCCAGCACGGCCACCCGCGCCGAGCTCCAGCCCACGAGGAGCCTGCCTGAGTCGGCCAATTGCTTGGCCGACTCCACCGGGCACTACACCCAGGCAGCACTAACGCCGCCCGGACCAGGGCGGATGGCGCCAATTCGGACGGTGTCCATGGGACACCCGGTTTTCGAGACGATGGCCTCCCGGATGTCATCCACCGTCACGGAGTCGTCCAGACTAGCGACACGTAGTTCTGCGCACTTTACGGGTCTGGCGATTTTGACGCCACCCTCCTCTGCGAACAAACCCCTCAACTTGGCCGCCATGCTATCGGCCGTCTTGGCGCCCTCGGCCCCAGGGAACTCTAAGATCCGAGCCCCTGTCCGGGCCTTGCGGCCTTGTTATATGCATATCCCTTAGTCGTCTCTTATGATACTAACAACCAAGAGGGGGTGGTGAGTTACATTCTTACTCCATCATCACACGGAAACCTAAGTATAATAGACACATACGAGTACACCAGTAGCTAAATGTTAAGTATTGAATTAATCTCATGGCTAGAAAAAAAAAAGAGTTATCTATTTACTTTACATAAGTGTGTTTTTAACTCACGACCTATCAGTGACAATTTAGACTTCCGACAGGAATAACCAAACTCCATTCCACTATTATCATACAAAAATAGTGAGTTAAAATTTAACTTAAGTTGACTCACATTTATTCCTAAATTTAATTAAAAGAAAAATGAGCATCTCAAATGTTTGAAAATAAAAATTCGTAAATAACTTTACTATATGCCACACGAAGCGAAAATAAATTAAATGAAATAAATATTGGTAACGTCACTATGAAATAATTTCAATATTGCGGTGGAAATAGTGACTAGTATTGAGGTATCGACACAATAATACTCAACCGCAACGCTCAATTTCCGAATCGAAAACGAAATATGGGCGACTATCTTCAAAAATTTTTATGAATATATATAAGACTATAATTAATAGAATGTCGATTACTCGAAATTACGAACGACTGGTGAAATATCCAAAACATTTTCATCTTAAAGTTAACCAGGTTTTCAGATTTATGGATACTTTATCATCAACATCAAGTTACATGCAGTCGAAATTGCATAGAATATAGATTTCATCATTACAGCTCGTCCATGAGGTGAATCATATCCATTCCATAGCCGAGCTCTAGCTTCTTCTATAATGGGAGGGAAATTGATCTACGACGGTATCATCTCAGCTTATAAGTATCCTACTGCTGGATTCAAGCCTCTTCCTCTTGTGTGAACAAAATTAAACTATTGTATCATGCTGGTCAGGTAGATTGCAAAAATTTGTTGGGTTCATAAGATTTATATTGAGTATTTCTTCTTTTTCAGTGATATTATCTCCTATCGTTTTTAGTCATCGTTCTCGATTACTCACGTGAAAGAAATAGAGTGGTGACAATTCTATACTTAATTCATGAGATTGATATATTTTTTCATAAAACTACTGGTAGTTCTTTTTTTTTTGTGTAACTATAGTTGTTAGCCGCAGATGGCTATAACAAATTTACCCGGACCGTTGGGTGAGCGCTGAGGACTCTCAAAACGAAACTACTGGTTAATTAATAAGCTCCTATAAATTTAACCGGGACATAGAAAAGATTTTATTAATATTTAGGTACATATTTTTATATTAGAATCATAAGCAGCGTATATTTCACGCACTTCACCTATTTATGGAACATGTTTTACTTGTTTAGCTGGTGCCAAGGAAATCCCTTCTCCCATATGACGTAGGTGCTCAGTGAGGAATCATGCTCTTTATGTACCGATGATTCCTCTTAAATTTATTTTCATAGTTTCACGGTTATACGGACTAAAAAGAAGCTAAAAAAGAAGGGATAAGCGCCAGATTGTGAGACGTCAAGCTGGCGCTACCTTTTTTTTTATTGACAGTCTATGGGTATGACCCACGCCGTCCATCCCGTCCGGGGTGACGAAAGAGCATCGTACGACCCCATAACCCACCGAACCCCTCCCCTTCGCCATTGGGCCGACTACTCGTATCCTGACGTCCGTGGCCAGCCCGGCAGCATATCCTTTCGAGTACTCTTCCTCGCCGACGCACCCGGTGCGTCGCCCTCACATGGTCAGCCTCTCTGCGTGTGACGGACTATTCCACGTCTATTCGCTATACCCCGCCTGTTCTAAAATCTTAAGATTAACAGTCCCATACTCACATGAGTATATATTTAATATAAATACATTTTATATTATAAATATTATAAATAGAGTATTATAAATACATATTTAATAAAGCTATTGAAATTGGATTTTAAATTATCACTCCACTGTTATTCTACACTTATCGAATACTTTGAAAATTGCATCCCAACGCGGTACCGGCGGCGTCGATATGTGACATGCCGATAGGCGCACGTCGCACGACGGAACCAAACAAAACAATAACATCAGATACACGCATGTAGGACCATCCAACTTCCAAATGTCTGAATTTGACGCCTAGTTTAATGATAGCATATAACCACATATATACATACATATTGCACTCGCTTACATGTTGTACAAGTACATATCTACATGAATATAACCTATCCCGCAAGTAGTAGTGAATTTGAAATGCAACATGTTATACCACTGCCTTTCTTGGGAATGTACCAAAAAACCACTTAAGGTGACTTACCATCATGTTTTTCTATTTTTCTCTTTAAATTTTTTGACACTTTTTATTGTTTGTTGCCCACGCTGTGACGCAATAAGAATATAATTCGCAACCCCCTCTCTTCTCCGTGGATGTCGTAAAAGTCGACTAAGGAGTATGACCTGCATATAAAATATATGCAAGGAAAGGAAAACTCGAAACAAAGCCGTATGCCAACAAGTTTGACCACCATCAATTTCCCTTTCAATCTTCAATTTGTCTTCCATGGTGTAGGCGTCCCGAGGCCAATAGTGAGACGTATATGGGCTGAGACAATAAATATAAAACTCTATACCATCCCGTCTGACCAACGTGGAAGGTGGTGGGTAGGTCAAATTCCCTCCCATTGGCTTGAATCCAGCAGTGTGACGTGTATAAGCCGTGATAGTCTTGATGACATATGTTTCAAGTTCTTTTTAGTAGAACAGAGTCAGAAACTATGCGTGCTACTCACCTATAGTAGATAACTCACACTTTATGGGACATGCATTTGGTGGATTGGAATACTTCAATCTACTGTATTAGGTATGAAGATATGTGAATATCTTCTATGTCGAAAGTACTAAATTAATCGTCTTGAAAATTCATATTCACGTTATAAGTCGTATAGAAAAGTATAGGTATCTAATGATATCTGATGTTTACGCGAGCACTACACAATGTAAATAAAACTACTTTTACGGATTATATCGCGTTTGTATTTGATTTATGATAGCCCGACATTTCGAACACTTTGCAGCATTCATGGTCACGGGCGGACTAAGGAGTCTCACGTCCAACAAGTAATCGTTATTACAGACATTTATCGGGATATATAGATCGGGTAGATAATTATAAATGTCTGTAATAACGATTACTTGTTGGACGTGAGACTCCTTAGTCCGCCCGTGACCATGAATGCTGCAAAGTGTTCGAAACGTCGGGCAATCATAAATCAAATACAAACGCGATATAATCCGTAAAAGTAGTTTTATTTACAGTATAAGTATCTTTTATATAAACGCCTATTTGGTTTATAATACAATTTAAGACTAAAATGTCAACAGTTGTTTTTAACAAATAAACATGAATAAATTCTAGTTATTGTGAACCTAGGTATAAAAACATACGCCTCGCTTTATTGCCTTAGAGACTCGAAGAGAACGAACTAAGCCTTACATTAAAATGTAACGAGGTTTAGGGAAATTTGATTTACTTTCACAAACCTAATCATACTTTATTGGATTTGAGTAACAGTGATTGAAGCTGTTTGTAAGACATTTATATCGCAATACTTTAATATTTTCCTTAAATAGTTCTTACAATAATATGCGGTACTTTAAAACATAGGTCTATTATTAGTGGGTATTGCCAAGAATAAATTACGGCATAGAAACTTAGTCTCGAAATGTGGGAGTCATAATAGATCTCAAAACTCTCAGATCTCTTGCTCAGCGAGCTATATAATACATGATACTCTTATGAAAATAAAATATAAAGCATGGCAATTTGTGGGCAGATTTATGAGGTCAGAATTACGGTCAGGATGATGAGAACCACTCCTCTAAATGATGTGTATCATTCCACTAAGCGGTTAAACTTACTAACCTTTCTTTGTTTTTTTTTCGCTTGGGAAAATGCTACCTTTATGCATGCCCACCTCTGAGAGATGGGGTATGCTGAACTCAGCTGCGATTAAGTGTCAGCGCCATTACCAGCTTAAAACCACAAGCTGTTCCTGTCCTTCGGTTCCGGCGAAGTCATGGGAATGTTCTCACATGCACCACAACTCCGCCGTAAAAACTTAACTAACCTGACCAAACCTATTATGGAAGAAATATTATTGAGTCATCATTTCTTCTCCTCCACAATAGGAGAGAAATTTACCTACTATACCACACTGGACTGACATGATGCTATAGGTTTCTAATATTTACGCGAGCGTTTATAGTCACGGTGCGCCCGTGAATTTCGAGTGTTCGAAACTTCGGGTAATCAAAATTGTTTGTATTTGACAAACGCGATGAAATCCATAAAAATAGTTTTATTTACAATACTGCTATAGAGTTTTATTTCGAGTTTTCTTCTCTTGCATACTTGTTATAAGCATATTTAATCTCTTTTTTTACGATACTCACGGGAAGGGAGGGGGTGTTGAATTGTATTCTTACTCCGTCACCACACTGAATATTATTCGGTCAACAACGAATAAAGTAACTTAATCCAGCACAGTAGATAACATACCAGCTGGATGGATGAATTAATAAATATTGAAGATGGTTGTAAGCTGGTGGCACCTGCCTATATCCAAACAACTCTAGAAACGGAAAGAGGGCTGGAGGACTTCATTCCAATCCTCTAGGCAGTGAATTACGAATTACTAATCCAGCAGTGAATTACGAAGATTTAAGTGTTATAATTTAAACAACAGAAGTAGAGTCTTACCAATACGTCTAAACTATGAATGTTTCTTTATACTAGTGGTCGTCGAGTGGTCGTAATTCGATCATAATTAATTTAACTTTATTTTTTTGCAACAACAATTAGCAATTTTCTTTTTAATTATATGTATACCTACATTACCTACCTATATGTAAATTTTATATTGAGTATTTCACTAATAACTTTGCAAAAACGAAGAAAATTTCTTCCTTTTCAGAGCCGTCGCGTTGTGGGTCTCTTTCTAGAGGGTTAGAAACTCTCTCTCCTATTTTTTGTTTATGGCACTCTGCCGATAGCAGCCATCAGCAACATTTGCCAGTATCGTGTAACTAATAACTAATATATAATTACAAATAACTATTAGACATCCTCATCGCAATTATGATTGTTTGACATTCAGCTCGACCAGAAACTTAATCATAAACAAAAGTGTGAAACAAATATGTGTGTGTGTCTATAGCATAGTAATGACCGTGCAGTGACGAAGTAAGAATATAATTCACCACTCCCTATCTTGCCTGTGGATGTCGTAAGGGAAGATACCAAGGGATAAAATATGCATATAACATATATGCAAGAGATGGAAAACTCTAAATAAAACTCTATACCAATCTGTCTGTTTCCTCCTATTGTGGAGGAGGCTCGAGCCCTACAGTGGAGATAGCAGAGTTATTAATTTAAAGTATTTCAAATCATCATCATCATCATCTTACTCTTATCCCAATTACTTGGGGTCGACGCAATATGTCATCTGTTTTGACATATTGCAAAAAGTTTCGGCAATGACTTTTATGACCGGCCGCCTGCCTGACGTCAACCCTCCTTGGGAATGTAATCGTTGACCCAAATAGTACCAGATGAAGTTGGTCCGGGTCAATCAAGGGCTCTTAGTCGTCTTTTACGACACCCACGAGCAAAGCAAGGGTTGGTAGTATTCGAACCCGCTACCACACAGCAGCATAATGCATTTCAAATGCATTATTAAATCAAATTTTAGTTTTGTTCACTTCTCCTCAATATTCTTCACTTGTGCCAAATTCCATAGGTACTTATCCATCCGCGTATTTTTCGTAAAAAGGGTTACCTACCTATAAAGTTTTTGTTTCATGTACTAATATATAGAAGATATGTAAGAAATGGATAAAGATCTGAATGATGGATTCTGACGTACCTCATTTAATAAATGTGAATGCTAGCAGAGGTCTCACGTCAGGTTAATCGATTAGAATTACACCTGGAATCTATTAATCTCGTCGGTCACAGGTATTAATCTTTCTTTAACCGTACGTTCTTCAATCTTTATTGCTTCAGACACGAATAGATACAGGTCCAAGGTGAAACTTATTCAGGGGTCGACATAGATTTAATAGCATTTGTAGAGATTTTTTAAGAATTTATACTAAATTATCTATAAAATATTTCATCAAAAAGCTTTCTCTGATTATTTAATGAGACTAATATTAAATTGTTTTTTAACTCAAATTATATTTTAATACTCAAACTGCAAATACTTTATAATTAACTAGCTGACCCAATAAATGCTGTTCAGGTCAAATTAAAAAAAAGCTCTTTGAAATCGATTGCTGCGCCACCTACCGCGTCCAAATATTAATCTAAACTATCCTCATATCCATCGGAACAGCTACAAAAAATCATCAAAATCGGTCCAGCCGTTTAGAAGGAGTTCAATTACAAACACACGAACAGAAGAAATATACAGAGTGTATCAGGTTATGGCCCCATAACCTGATACACTCTGTATATTTCTTCTGTACAGTACAGTACAGTTGCCCAACTGTTCGAGTATGTTGTAGTTTAACGGTCATGGATCCTAATTAGAATGTATATTACACAAAAACAATATAACATAAAAGTTATAGTGATTACAAAAATGTGTGTCTAAGAGCCTATGCCTTAAATGTTACGTATTATGTAGGCATGTACAGACAGGATACATGTAGGCATGTAAAGCTTCAACAATATAAATGGGTGTCATTTGCGCAAACGCGTCAAAGGTAACGTAGGTACAAAGGCGGCTCGTCAACGGTCATCGGCCGATCAGCTGATGTAAAGCGAAGTTTGTCTTGCTTATGCGAACGTAATCATTGATTTATTCAATTTCTAATGAACATTTAACAAAGTACGAATATGTTACAGATTAAGTATCATTGACTTTATACATTTCAAACAGATTTACACGGAAAGTGATGACAAAATTGAAAACTTTACATGTCTCTAATTCATTAAATAATCGATATTTTATATCAAAATTTTTCCTGTGTTCCTACTACCATTGCCTAGTTCCCGTTTGACCAGTTGCCCCATAACCTGATACACCCCGTAGATTATACATACATATAAAGATACTTACTGAAAATATATTACTATTAATAAAAATATTATATAAAATACACTATATTAGTTGTAATTATATATTATGTTTTATGAAGTATTAAGACTTAAAAAAAGTTTTGTTGTCTACAAATTAGTATTTGTAGACTAAACACCTGAATAAGTTAAGAACGTAATAAATATATCAATATTAGGTAGGTCTTATTATGACATAAACTAAGGAATTTAGGTGCGAGTATTTAAATTCCTTCTTTTATGAGGTGATAAGACTATTTACCATAATATCGTATAAGTTTATCATCATTGATATAAGACAATGTAAAGCCGAAGTCTGTTTTGAAATATGAAATATAAACACAGCACTATTTTTAATTTATTTATAATCTCACACGTTTATTGTCGATGCATTTTTTTTTTTTTTTGGGTGGGCTGCGGTCGGCGCGCCTCCGCACCACTCCGTTCGGGGCGACAGAGGGGCTTAAGCACGAAACTCCCGCAACCCACCAGAACACCACGTCGCTTTCGTCATTGGGCCGACCACTGGAGCAGGGTTACTTGTCATCAGTGGTCAGCCCGACGAAATACCCCCTACTTGGGGTACCCTCCCATCGACCGACGTCCCCCCCTCGGGGAGGACGTCGGTCTTTCCTCACGCGGTCGGCCTCTCGGCGGGTGACGGACTAATCCCCGGTCACGTCACCCGCGGCCTCGGCTAGGGCGGCATTGCACGCAGGTACTCCCGCCTGCACCGCCCCAGTCGCCGATGGTGGGTCGCATCATCGAGGCTGTGCTCCTCGCGCTCGCGATCCGCCGCCTCCTTCTGCGAAATAACTGCCTCGCAGAAGGCTGCGACCGCGTCCCAATTCCTGATGCTGCCGAGCATCTCCCTAGCGATGGTCGGCAGCGTCAGGTCTGCACCGATGATTGCGACGAGTTCACGACGCGGCTCTGCCCAAGCGGCACAGACCTCGAGCGTGTGCTGCGCCGTGTCCTCGTCGCAATCGCAGTGGTGGCAGGACGAAGTTCTCTCCCTCCTAGCGACCCTGTACAGGTACTTGCCGAAGCATCCATGCCCCGTCAAGACCTGTACGAGTCGGAAGGAGAGCACCCCGTGCCGCCTTTCTAACCACCGGCCGGAAGGCCTCCACGGTCCAAACACCGTATCGAGGCCTCTCCAGCCGATCTGCCCAACGGGCGATGACGTCCCGGCGGGCGTCAACGCGCCAGGCGGTGAGCTCCTTCAAGGAAACAACCCCCCCCCGCGCACCCCCGACAACCGCCGATACAAGTCGGCGAGCATTTCCGGCCGAGTCCCGGCCAATAGGCACGCCGCCTCCGTCGCCACCGTGCGGTACCCGCTGATGATCCTGACCGCCATGACCTTCTGTGGATGCCACAGAAGGGCCCTAAGTCGGGCGGTCATGGATCCCGCCTACAACGGTGCGCCGTACAGGGCCATCGACCGGATGACCCCCGCGTACAGCTGTCGACATGCCGCGCTCGGTCGGCCCACATTCGGCATCAGCCAGTGTAGGGCGGACGCCACGCCGACGAGCCGCGGGACGAGCCTGCGGAAATGCTCCCGAAACCACCATCGCCCGTCGAGCACCAGGCCCAAGTACTGCATATGGGCCTGGATGCTGATCCCAACCGAATTGACGGTGATCAAGACGCCGATGGGAGGGTCCATACGGGGCCCATGGAACAAGAGGGCCTCCGTCTTGTCCAGGGCCACCCTCAACCCCAGCGCCTCGATCCGCCTGACGACCTCTTCGGTGCCTGAGGTCGCCAGGCTTACTGCCTCTTGTAGCGTCCCACCGCGGGCTGTGACGAGCGTGTCGTCGGCGTAACAAATCACGCCCAGCCCGGGTGGGAGGCTCCCCCGCAACGCCCAGTCGTAGCCGATGTTCCACAGGGTGGGTCCGAGGACCGACCCCTGTGGAACACCGCATGTCATGGGCGTTCGCACAACGTCCCCTACTCGGTTGGCATAGAGGACGCTGCGCCCCTCTAAATTTATTGTCGATGCTACTCATAAGACAGCCACATTGCACCTTGCAGTTTATAGTCCAATAATAAAGTAATAGTGTGAGTATAGGCCACCATAACTAGTCGAATACGGCGAAAAGAAGAGTAATAACTGTTTTTTGCCAATTTAATGGTCCCATTGCTTGATTTCGGTGGCACATCCACTCTTGCGTATAAGTACTGCCGTCGACGTTGCTGTACTAAAGCATCGTGACGTTTCGACTTTCGCCCTCTCGAACGAAGTCTACGGATTTATCCTCGTTACAAGAACATACAAATCTTTACGTCTGAAAAATATATGTATTTTATGATTAGATACTAGTAAGTATACTAATAATTATTTCGTGTGATGACGGAGTAAGAATACAATTCGCCACCCCCTTTCTTGCTCGTGGTTGTTGTAAAAGACGACTAAGGGATATAATACGCATATAACAAATATACAAGAGAAGGAAAACTTTAAACAAAACCCTATACCACCCTGTCTGACCAGCATAGTATAGTAAGGTCAGTTTCCCTCCTATTGTAAAGGAGGCTCGAGCATAACAGTGGGACGAATATGAGCTGAAATTATTATGTTGATAATGATGAAAAAAAACCGAGACCACTGTGGTATAGAAGGTCAATTTACCTTCCAATGCGCAGAAAACTCGATTACTTTTTGTTTTAACTTCTCTTCTTTTTAGCCCCTATACTGCCCACTGTTCGACTTAAAAGCTTCCCTTTAATAGAGAGAAATTAACTTACGATATCGCGCTAGACAAACGAATTGATATAAAGTTTTATGTCAAGTTTGCCTTCTCTTACACCAATATTATCTGCATACCATAGACCTTAATCTTCTTATAATACATCCATATATAAAACAGGGAATTGTATTCTTACTCCATCACCATAAGGAATTTTTATTTTAGCGTAACATTACTAAATTGCTTATCTACAGCACTGACGCTCTCCCATAAGACACTATCATTGCATTACACCGTATCAACTATATGCGTATAATCTGACGTCATACATCCGATATTGTGTTTGCTCTGGTAGCCAGGCAGACCAGGCTACTATTGTCCGGCTCTGCAGCTATCTACTAATATCACTTAAGCGGTACCCGTAGTGGCCACGGTAAAGATTTTGTTTCATTTAAAGTGAATAGCGGGTATTGAAAATACAGTAAATTTAAAAATTATGGTGTTAAAGTCGATAAAAATATTTTCCATGTTAACCAACCCTTTTTTTGACAGGCTATCTGGCTATGTATCAGACTATCTCGTTGTCAAAACAACAATCTACACATCAAAATCATAAAATACAATAATTTTTAAGGTGCTGCATTTTGACTGCATAGATGGCGTAGTGGATTAGATACCGATCTACATTGCTAGTGTCGTGGACTCGGATCCCACGCAGGACAACCCTATGTGCGACCCATAAATTATTTTCTGAGCCTGGATGTAATTTATGTCCGTTTGTTATATGTTTGTAAAATCCCTCTTTTATTATTATTTTTTTTTTATTGCAAACGGTGGCAAACGAGCAAACAGTACACCTGATGGTAAGTGTTGCTGTCGCCCATGGACCTTTACAAGGCCGCTGCCTACCGCGTGAAGAAAGTGAAGGGAGTGTGAATGCGTGCATTGAGGCTCGGTGATACCAAGGGCACCACCAAAGCCCTCCACACGCAAACACCCTCAGAAAGTTGGGCTTCCGGATCTCTCGCTCATCGAACGAAGCGTAGTAACAAATCGCTACTACTCAGACGTCGATTTTCTGCGAGAGTGTGGTACTACCCCGGATGGACCGGCCCGCGGCTGTAGACAGATAACTGTCGACAGTGTGGTCCTACCACTCTTAAAATTTTAGCAGGGTATTGTCTCGTAAAAAAGAAAAATAAAACTTTATTAAAAGTTTAATATATAATAATGACAATAAATAAAAATGGCTTAATTATTTATGTTTTCTTCTTTTTGTTCTTAACCCGAATATCAACTAAGCAAACATTTCAAACAATTCTATGTTGGCTAGATGGACTGGCATAAAGTTTTATATTGGGATTTCACTCTCAAAAGAAAGTAAGATATAAGAAAAAGTGAGCAAGCCAATCGCGTTCAGATCCGCCTTAGTAGACCAAAATACACTACAAATCTTCACGTTTGTTAAATACACAATTTTTTTTTCAGGTGGCTTGCGGTCGGCGCGCTCCTCGCACCACTCCGTCCAGGGCGACAGAGGAGCGTAAGCACGCACTCCCGCAACCCACCCGCGATGCACGTCGCCTTCGTCATTGGGCCGACCACCAGAGCAGGGTGACTTGACGACGAATGGAAGTAACAACTTAATAATAACTTATATTTAGTGTAATCTACGAAATAAATGAGTAATTGTTTTGCAAAATTATTACACAGTTCAAAATGTGAGCTTCATCTGAAATAGCGTCTCCTCGCATTGAAGCTGTTGAAGCTTGTATGCAAAGAACATTGAAAAAAATCACACAATTTTCGAACGTGATACAGGTGGTATAAAAAAAATCATAATACGCAGGCGATACAGCATTATATTTGTCTCTAATATCGCTGTTTCGCTTCAATAAGTTTAAAATCACAACAGGGCTAACGAAGTTTTCACTTCGTTAGGAATCTGAATTCTTGCTGCGACTAATTTTCTTATGCTATTAATATGCATGTTGGTCGCTAACAGTTACACAGTGCCTTACTAACCATGGTATATCGTCAATATACGAGAGATATTGTTTGACAAAATCCCTTTATGAAACGTCTGGTATAAGCACGCATATTTTCTTGTTAATAAACATACAGTTGTATTTCTGGTGATGGGGCTGGTAATAAGTATATTATGTTTATATGATCGTATGCTAATGTTGTAATAAAACATTTGTAATTAGGTGCTATAAAACATAGCAAGTCCAAACCAGAAAATGTAAGATTATATCAACTTCAGTGCTTCAGTTTAAAACAAAATATAATGCTACCTGCTCATTAATGCTACCAACTTTTCTGTATTACTGTAATATCCTATTATTTTGCTATCATCAGCGCTCTAGTCTAAGCTACAGTAGATGCAGTAGACGCAATATAATATTAGTGTGATGATTCCTGTATATGTATATTATGCACAGATTCTGTTCTGTACATTTATCTATATATATATATATATATATAAAAGAAAGTCGTGTTAGTTACACTATTTATAACTCAAGAACAGCTGTACCGATTTGGCTGAAAATTGGCGGGGAAGTAGTTTAGAACCAGGAGACGGACAAAGGATACATTTTATCCCGTTTTTTTAAATGGTGTTACAAGATTTCGCCAATAACTCTTTTATCCCGTTCGATCGTGTTCCCGTGTGACGTGACATAAAATGTCAAAGAGAATACAAGTCATCATGAAACGTAATATAAAAAAATGCTTTTGATATGTAATAGCAAAACGCAAATGACAGCTAAACCTAATTTTGTCTATAGTGAAGTATGGTTGAAAATTTGATAATTATAATTTTGTCAGAAATCAATAATGAGTAATTTGTATTCTCTTTGAATCATCATTAACAATGCTGCGACCAAGACGATCGAATCCTTCCCAACAAAGCTGTAATGGTTCTTCCATTAGAGACTATATTTTCGGAAATTTAGAAAATATATTTACGAAAAAAATTATGGCGGTACGAAGTTCGCCGGGTCAGCTAGTAAAGAAATAAAAGGAATTCTCCTTAAAATCGATCGCAACGCCACCTACAGGATCTAATTATTAAGCTAAACCATCCTTATTCTCATTAATCTAATCCATTTCGTTATATATGTATATATTATATACTCTTCTATACGTGTGTTTGTCACCTAACTCCTAATGGACGGATTTACATCAAATTTTATGTGTGTATACAAGTATACAATTGGACCCGGTACGTAGCGCTGCTATCGGTATGGCTCCAAATTTGATTTCATTTTCCATTGACTCAACGATAAATACGTTAAAAATAATTATTTAATTACCAAATTCATCATTATTATCTCAACTCAAAGAGGTACCACTGATTACATATACATTTAGAAAATAACGATTATGGCTTGAAACGATCCCACCGATGTGATGCAAATCGATTTCATTAGAAAGGCAATACTGCAAAGATAATTTTAGTCCACTAAAACAATGCATTAAGACCCAGTAGGCAGTGCTTCAATTCATTCCAAGGAATTCTATTTTTTTTATACAAGCACACAGCGTTTGTTGGATCACATACTTATTCAAAGACGAGACAAACATAAAAATATATTAATTTTATGGGACATAGTAAATGTAAAAAACATTTGAAAATATAACGCATATTGTATAGTAAGAGGAGGTCATGGACTATACTGCAATTTCCAATGTGAACCAAGCGTGACTCTTTTAAGAGCCTCATAAAAGTGACGCATTATATTCAGTGGAAACGATGATAGTCGTGCTCTAGAGTTTTATGAAAGCTCATTTAAAATTCACGTTTAACAAATAAATGTCTATTGCGCCGTGGTACAAACAAATATTTAATCAAATATTTTTAATCTTTAATGTCCCATGCTCTATTGATCTCCAGAAAGGACAGTTCTTCGTGAAATCTACAAAAAGATAGCTTAGAGACCGAGTATTATTGGTATCCATTAATTTTATGTTTATAAAATCATTGTAAATAAAACTACTTTTACGGATTATATCGCGTTTGTATTTGATTTATGATTAATAACGATTACTTGTTGGACGTGAGACACCTTAGTCCGCCCGTGACCATGAATGCTGCAAAGTGTTCGAAACGTCGGGCAATCATAAATCAAATACAAACGCGATATAATCCGTAAAAGTAGTTTTATTTACAATGTGTAGTGCTCGCGTAAACATCAGATATCTTTATAAAATCATTCCCGGCACAAACATTCTTAGGATGGAATATTATCTCAAGGGGTATTCCGTCGGGCCGACCACTGACGACAAGTAACCCTGCTCCGGTGGTCGGTCCAACGACGAAGGCGACGTATCATGGGTGGGTTACGGGAGTGCGTACTTACGCCCGTCTGTCGCCCCGAACGGAGTGGAGCGAGGAGTGCGCCGAGCGTAACCCACCCCCCAAAAAAAAAGGATGGAGTATTATTTTTTAAATAAACAAAATTAGCAGAAGCAATATTGAACAGTATTATTCCGTATGGTGATGGGGAAAAATACAATTAACCATCCCTTATCTTCGCCGTGAAGGACAATAAAGGACGATTATGGGATGCAAGGTACATAAAATCTATACAAGAGAAGACTCGAAGTAAAAACCTATATCAATCCATCAGCGTGGTGTAACAAGTCAATTGCCCTCCTATTGTGGAGGAGGCTTGAGCGCGGCAGTGGGGAGTATATGAGCTGATATGAGGAATATTGAGCCACTCTTTATAATGAGAAACATTCTATTCTTTAAACCAGTGTTAAAAAAACATATTGCTCTGAGATAATATCACTATAGGAATTCTATTCTTTTTTTTATTGGTGGGCTATGATAAGCGCACACGCCCTCCATTCCGTCCGGGGCGACGAAAGGACGGCACGCGGGCCCATAACCCACCCATACCCGCGATGCCTTCGTCGTTGGGCCGACCGCCAGTGCCGAGTTCCTTATCCTCAGTGGTCGGCCCGAGGAATTCTATTCTAGAAACGTAATATGTACCGTCTAACCTTTGCACGTTTTTCGAATAATTCAAGCACACAATGTCTTATCTCCTCTTTTCTCTTACAGATACTACCTTAATGGTTTTTCTTTTACCTATCTTATATCTTTAAACGAGCAATTCTCGTATATATATATATATATTCAGGATCTCGGAAACGGCTCCAACGATTTTGTTGAAACTTGGCATACTAGAGGTTTCGGGTCCAAAAAATCGATCTAGCTAGGTTTTATTTATAGAAAATGTGTTGTTTTGTCCGTGTTTTTAGCAAAACAAACAATGACATTAAATTTTAAAAGAATATGAATTCAAATTTCGTTGTCAACGTCATGAGTTCCGATAGCTCAGGTGGGGAGGCGGGCGGTTTTAATTTTGGATTATGTGACATTTAAACAGCGTCGGTTCGAATCTCGGTGTTATTATTATTCTCTTTTTGTAGTTTTTTATATAATTTTCATTAAATATTTTTTATTTTTATTAATATATATCTAAATAAATTCGACAAAAATATTCCGAGCGAAGCTCGGTCAACCAGATATTTGTATTATTATATAAAGAAGGTTCTTCCTTGCTTTCCATCTTATAAACAAAAATAGATAAAACTGAACTTTAATAAATCATTTGTTATTAGACATGTTTAAAGACTATTGTAAAACATGTCTTAAAAACTATCTACCACCAACATTTCCCTTTGTAAATAGCAAGGCCGATCACCGAAAACAATTCACAGCATAGCATTTTAATATCGATGGACTACTAATACAAATTTTGCAATATTTATACCGAACACGTACAAAACAAAAGGATTACAGCCACGTTTTATTACATAGATCATAAAGTGCGATTGTGCATTACATAATTCGAACTTTTTACGATCATGATGCAAGTAAAATATTATATTGTTGTGCAAAAATTATATGTATATACTACTCAGTTTCCCTATTAGAACATAAAGTAAGCGATCATCGCGGATTCTAAGTACGTAATTTAAGTAAATTTCTTATCGCAGCGGGAGTGGAGAGCTTTTCAAAACTGTGTAAATAACTGTTTATCTTGTTGCCAGACGGCGCTGCAGTCGACTGGGCTTGGCGTTCGACTGTAAAGATATGCGATATTGCGTACATGAAAACACATAGGCATGATTTATTTGCTTTATAGTTTAAACCTGATAAACGTAGTTTTCTTATCTGTGGTTAATTATGGTTCACTTATTAACTTATCATGTTTTGAACACTTGTACTATAATTACAGCTAAAAATACAACTGTTAATTAAAATTTGTATAAAGATAGTTTCAACTAGTCTTATAGGACATTTTATATTGTAAAAATATTGTGGTTAATTGACATATCTATTTATTTTTATCTGTAAATTAAAAATATATTGAATCATCAGGCGTTCTGGATTTACAACGCTTGGTAAGCATGATGCCGATTACAATTGGCGTTGTAAGTTATCCAGAAAAATGCTGCTGCCCATTTTCCTCATTTTTGGAACTTCCAGGGCAAAAGCAAAGGGTCATGATCATCACAGCTCTTATACATCCTAATGTTGAGCTCGAGCCCACTCCACAATGGACAAGAAATTGCCTACTATACCGCACTGGTCAGACGTGTTGGTTTTTTTTTTTCATTTTTTTTGATGGGTGGGCTATGGTAAGCGCACGCGCGGTCCAGTCCGTTCTGGGCGATGGAAGAACGGCGCGCGGGCCCATAACCCAGCCGTACCCACGTCACCGCGTTGTTGGGCCGACCACCGGAGCAGATGTGACTTGTCGTCAGTGGTCGGCCTGACGGAATACCCTTTCGGGTAACCTCACCTCTCGACGTCCTGGGACGTCGGTCGTCGTCGCGCGGTCAGCCTCTCTGCGGGTGACAAACAATTCCCCGGTCCGAACACCCGCGGCCTCGGCTAGGGCGGCATTAGGTGCAGATACTCGCGCCTGCGCCGCCCGAGTCGCCGGCGGCGGAACGTGTCGCTGAATAGGAGCTCTACTCGCACACGATCCGCCGTCTTCTTCCGTGAGATTACAGCCTCACAGAAGGCGGCGACCGCGTCCCAGTTCCTGACGCTGACGAGCATCTCCCTGGCGATGGTTGGCAGCGCCAGGTTGGCACCGATAATCGCGACGAGTTCACAGCGCTCCCCCTCCCATGCAGGACACTCCTCGAGCGTGTGCTGCGCCGTGTCCTCGTCGCAACTGCAGTGGTGGCAGGACGGTGTGCTCTCCCTCCTGACAATCTTGTGCAGGTACTTCCCGATGCAACCGTGCCACGTCAGCAGGTGCAGGTGCACCAGTCGGAAGGAAAGCACCCCGTGCGTCCACTCCAACCACTCCATCAGCACCGGCCGGAGGGTCTCGACGGTCCTGACACCGTACCGAGGACTCTCCAGCCGGACTGCCCAACGGGCAATAACTTCTCGGCGGGCGTCGACCCGCCAGGGGGTGATCTCTTTGATGGAGACCATACCGCCGCGGGCGCGCGTCTCCGACACCCGCCGATAAATGTCGGCGAGCATCGCCGCCTCCAGGTCCCATGGGGGACTTCCGGCCAGGAGGCACGCTGCCTCCGTCGCCACCGTGCGGTAACCCCGTATGGCCCTGATCGCCATGACCCTCTGTGGTCGCCACAGGAGGGCCCTAAGACGGACGGTCAAGGACCCCACCCACACCGGTGCGCCATACAGGGCCATCGACCGGATCACCCCCGCATACAGCTGTCGGCACGTAGCACTGGGTCCGCCCACATTCGGCATCAACCACGAAAGGGCGGCCGCCGCGCCGACAAGCCGGGGAACAAGTCGATGGAGATGCTCCCGGAACCAAAAATACCCGTCGAGCACCAGGCCCAAGTACTTCATGTGGGCCTGGATGCTGATGGTGACCGACTTCACGGTGATCGAAGCGCCGGCGGGAAGCCCGGCGGTACGGAGGCCATGGAACAAAAGGGCCTCCGTCTTTTCCAGGGCTACCCTCAACCTCAGCGCTTCGATCCGCCTGACAATCTCCTCGGTGCCGAGAGTTGCCAGGCGTGCCGCCCCCTCTAGCGTCCCACCCCAGGCTGTGACGAGTGTATCGTCGGCGTAGCAAATTACGCCCAGCCCGGGTGGAAGGCTTCCTCTCAACGCCCAATCGTAGCCGACGTTCCACAGGGTCGGACCCAGAACCGACCCCTGTGGGACACCGCACGTCATGGGCGTTCGCACAACGTCCCCTACTCGGTCAACGTAGAGGACGCTGCGCCCCTCCAAGTAGTCTGCCACCAGCCGCCTGAGGTACACGGGCACCCCGTGATACCTCAGCCCCTCCCTGATGCAGCTGAATGGCAGACTGTTGAAGTGTGTCAGACGTGTTGGTATAGGGTTTCATTTCGAGTTTCCCATCTCTTCAATAGATGTTATATGCATTTATATCCCTTAGTCATCTTTTACGACACCCACGGGCAAGATAGGGGATGGTGAATTGTATCTTAACTCCTTCACCATACGGAGAGTAAGAGTAAAAAAATATAGGGTAGCGACACATTACTCTTCAACTATCACTAAAGGTTCAGTTATTACCAACCTTTTTTTTTAATTTGATTGAGACATGGATGAGCAAAGTGCGTTCGATTTTCAAACAACATGTTGAAAACGTGCATGTCCATTCCATTCATTAAAATCAATAAATAATTATTCCAAGTCACGGTGATTGAGCTTTTCTATGGACGAGTTCGAGGAGTCCTATGGATAGATCTACCATTCATGGCAGGTGTGTTGGCGATCTCAATTGATGTAATGAGTTTTCCTGATGAGCATAGTTGGCTACGCTCTTGGATTCTTTTAGTTGCGTTTTACAGCTATTACAAAGCTAAGCTAACGGATTCAAACTGATATGTTATCAAGACTTATTTTCACATGAAGATCGCTATAATTAATGACAATTAATTATAGAATGCATTACCAGTTGCCGTGTTCGACGGAGTAAGAATACAATTCACCACTCCCTATCTTGCCCGTGGATATCGTAAAAGACGACTAAAGGATATAATACGCATATAACATTTATGCAAGAGAAGGAAAACTCGAAATAAAACCCTATACCAACCTGTCCGTCTAGCATGGTGGTCAAGTTCCCTCATATTGTGGAGAAGGGTCGAGCCCAACAGTGGGACGTATATGAGCTGAAGCAATTACCAGTATTTCTTAATGGAGCCCTTTTTTAGGTAAAATATAATATTAATTTGATATGCAATATAGTCTGTATCGATGTATTATTAAAAAAATATATAAATGATGATATCTGATGTTTACGCGAGCACTACACATTGTAAATAAAACTACTTTTACGGATTATATCGCGTTTGTATTTGATTTATGATTGCCCATCATAAATCACATACAAACGCGATATAATCCGTAAAAGTAGTTTTATTTACAAAATATATAAATGTTTTAAGAGTCCCAAAATATTGGAACCAAAATATAGCCGAACCCTTTGACAGTGTTTTAAAATTTAATTAGTAAGCGGTGAAGGTTTGACAGCTGAGAGCTACACCTGCCGTGCACAGCAGCAGTAACTACGAAGCGTCTGTAAAATGTGTGGGGCCGACGAATAATGCCAGCCTGCTGTGCTTAGAAAAAATTGATAAAAATACTTCATATTAGTACACAATAGACTAAGAGTTAATTTAGTATTCCGCAAGAATAATATTTTCATTACAAGATACCCTACATTCTTTTCTATACCTTTAAAAACGTGTATGCAAAAATATGTCATACACATTTCATTATTTAGAATATTAAAACATATAACATAAATCTATATTCATATTTATAGTATTAAAATATCATTGTCGGTCTTTTAGTATTTGTGCAACAAATAACGTATATATTTCAGATTCGATGCTAATTAACTTTTTATTCGTTGAAGTTTTCAAATCATGTCAATCAAGAAAATGAAGAAAATTATAAAGTCTAGAGCATGAACTGTATCACTAATATTGACTTACGAAAGTACATTATCAAAATATAGGTATTATATCTCGGTCGTTCTACCTTCTCAGGGATAAAGGCTATGAAAGTACAAAATGTTTTATAACTAAAGAGACATTACATTTATTAGTATTTTACAAACAGATTTACAAATATTACTTAATTCAATAATTTAATTAATTCATATGGAATCCTGTGATTGATGATGTGATTTACCACTGCACGTTTACAGCGATCATTTCTCAAACGTACATGTAGGATCTGGAATGAACTACCTATTGCAGTGTGGCCCGGACGCTATAATAAGTCCTTCTATGAAGAGCATTTTTATGCAATGGGCAGTCGTCTAGCTGTGTCCCCGGTATTGTAAATGTTTATGAGCGGCCGCATCCCTTACCATAAGACGTAATGTTTGCAGGTCTGTCACCACTAGCAATAAAAAAAGAAAATAAATCTGGTATTGACAAACAAAAACAAATTAAAAAAGTAACATTACAACTGCATTTCACTTATTTATTTTATGCCCTAAAAAAATTAAAACTTTGCTGAATCGCACCAAAATATTAAATAGTAATAAATAATATTGAATTAGAAGAGGTACCATCTTTATTTAAGTTTTATATTCCTTAAAATTACTAAATCCGATTTGCAAAAAATATCCGCCAACAAGTAAAATTTGATATTTCAGATTCGATGCTAATTAACTTTTTATTCGTTGAAGTTTTCGAATCATGTCAATCAAGAAAATGAAGAAAATTATAAAGTCTAGAGCATGAACTGTATCACTAATATTGACTTACGAAAGTACATTATCAAAATATAGGTATTATATCTCGGTCGTTCTACCTTCTCAGGGATAAAGGCTATGAAAGTACAAAATGTTTTATAACTAAAGAGACATTACATTTATTAGTATTTTACAAACAGATTTACAAATATTACTTAATTCAATAATTTAATTAATTCATATGGAATCCTGTGATTGATGATGTGATTTACCACTGCACGTTTACAGCGATCATTTCTCAAACGTACATGTAGGATCTGGAATGAACTACCTATTGCAGTGTGGCCCGGACGCTATAATAAGTCCTTCTATGAAGAGCACTTTTATGCAATGGGCAGTCGTCTAGCTGTGTCCCTGGTATTGTAAATGTTTATGAGCGGCCGCATCCCTTACCATAAGACGTACTGTTTGCAGGTCTGTCACCACTAGCAATAAAAAAAGAAAATAAATCTGGTATTGACAAACAAAAACAAATTAAAAAAGTAACATTACAACTGCATTTCACTTATTTATTTTATGCCCTAAAAAAATTAATACTTTGCTGAATCGCACCAAAATATTAAATAGTAATAAATAATATTGAATTAGAAGAGGTACCATCTTTATTTAAGTTTTATATTCCTTAAAATTACTAAATCCGATTTGCAAAAAATATCCGCCAACAAGTAAAATTTAAAAAATAAACTGCTTCTCAAAGCGCCAACGTCGAGCTAACTACATTACCTGACTCTTTCCCCAAAGTTTATGCTACAACGTCACATAAAATTCATTATTAACTTCACGAGTAATTATTAATAATAGGAAGTTATTTACTTTAACGGAAAGTTGCATCGATTGAAAGCTTCAAAAATTCATAGAAGGAATGAACGACAAAACTAAGATATGAACCAATTAAACAATGTTAGAATTGAACGAAGTGCAATAAAGATTACTCTGATAAGTCAAATTAATTGCAATAACTTTCATAGAACACGAATATTAACTTCATATGTGATACGTGATAATTTGAGTTTTACAACTTTATCACACGTTTCACAGATTTATTCCTTTGACTTTACGTTAATTAACAGTAAAATAAGTAATACAGGGCCATACAATTGCCGTGGGTGTCTAGACCGAGGAGTTAGTCCGTCACCCGCCGAGAGGCCGACCGCGCGACGACGACCGAGGTCCCCGAACAGCGGGGGGACATCGGTCGAGGAGAAGGTACTCCTCAAGGGGTATTCCACAGGGCCGACCACTGACGACAAGTTACCCTGCATCGGTGGTCGGCCCAACGACGAAGGTCATGTGTCACGGGTGGGTTACGGGGTCGCGCGGCGCCCCTCTGTCGCCCCGGACGAAGCCGGGCAGCGGGCCCAAAAAAGGGCCGTACAATTGGCATTCTCGTGGAATGACCTGTAACGAAAAGTAAGTGCCATGATATTAATGCAATTATGGATTTTATTATTTCTTAGGTCGCTATTGGATATTGGTATTCACCAATATGATAGGACAATTGATCTGAATATAACACACTTTTCACATAGTTTTTCAGATGAGATTTTATTCAAGGTTTCCTTTTTGTTGCATTAATATAATATATTGACATCCTGTGCTATTCTTTATCAGCACAAAAGGAAAGGGTGGCATTGTATTCTTATTTCTTCATTACAAGAACAAATGATGAGAAGACCAAACCATAATTTTGGACTTAAATTTTAAAAATATAATCATGATATTAACTATTTAAATTGCTATTTGCTTAGACAATAATTCAAGCGTTAAACTAATCATTAAACAGCCTAATTGTACACTTGAATGTCAGATTGTACTATTACGATAAACAGCCTAAGGTACTAATTATTTTCAGTCTTATTGTACCTACTTATATGATTTATATCTGACATTGCTGACAACACTAATATAAGCCTTTCGTTTATGTATTCATGAGTGCACGAGGAAATTGCTAGAAATAATGAAATGGCGATAAAATACTGCCCTCCTTTTAATGAAGAAATGATGAGTAAGATGAATAAAAAATTATGGCAACATAATTTGCCATCATTCCTTCTCTCTACTCAGTCACCGAAACCAATCCCTTCCCTTTCGATGCAATACACTATATTCACATATATTTTATTATGCATTAGCGACCCGGCCTCGCTGCGCTTCGGTTTCAGCCGCTTTGTCCCCGTATTTTAAATTTTCAATATCTACTTGGCTATAGGTTCGAGTCTCGGACCGGGCATTCTTTCATAGGGTTTTTCTGAGATGGGAAATAGCCTAAGTTACTCTTTATAGAGACAACTACCTGGCAGTAAAATATTATCAAGATCAATCCTGCCAAACCCTCAACGATCATTATGCAAAGATCTTTTACTAAAATATTTTTTGTCGTTTCGGATGCGTAATATGAATTGATGCACAAGCTAATATATCAAATTGTAAGCATTCAGATCGATCACCAAAAACGAAATTTGAAAATAAATGATCCATTATAGAGTTCAGTCTTAGTTTAAATTTCGTAGTAGTGGGTATATTTGTCTAATTCCATGCTAATTCAATTAGAAATAATACCATCATCATCATTACAGTTCGTATACGTCCCACTATTGGGCTCGAGCCTTCTCCACAATGAGAGGGAAATTTACCTACAATACCACATTGGTTAGACGGGTCGGTACAAAATCTCGTTTAAAATTTTCCCTCTCGTGCATAGACGTTATCTGCAGACAGTTCTTAAGTCGTCTTTTACGACACCCAAGGGCAAGAAAAGGCCTAGGCCTTTTCTTAATTAACCTTATTTCTGTACTAGTATAGAAATAAGGTTAATAATGAGTGAATGAATTTAATAATTAATGTATTATATATGTATATGCATTTTTGTTTTGGCATTTATCATTTAGTGTATTGACGTTATATTGAGGAGCTTAACAATTCAGGGAAAATAAAATTAATTAATAATGGATAATACGCGTAAGTAGCTTCCACCAAATTTCTCTAAAAATATCCTCAAGAAATTTGAGATAAAGGTATCAAATTAATTTTTAATAAAGCATCGTAGATACAGCCTCCCATTTTTCTTTTGTGGCACATTACAATGAAAATTCGTTTTGAAATCCGACTACAGTATCGTAAGAGCCATGAAAGAAATAATGATTTATTTATGTCAATGGGCTATCCGAGGGCGGTGTTTTCTTTCGCAAATTGGTTATTGTTCGTATAAAGTTCTTTTATTATGGTTTGTTAGTAAAATGAGCGCCGGTAATAAAGCCCAATCTTCCATTGTGAAGTATTTTTTTTTGTAAAAACAATTTTGCTGCCGAAATAGAATAGCTTTCCTGTTATTTTTGCTATAGCGTCAATGTAATTTACTTCTTGATACGCAAACATTTACTTCGTCTAGACTTAGCCATGTGTGAAATAACCTGAGAACTGTACGCTAATAAAACTTAAACGTAGACATAAAACTAATAGTAAACGTCGGTTTGTCGTAAAGCGTGTTATTAACTAATAAGAACTTCGACGGTCGTTTCCATTGTAGCATGTCTGTCAACTGTCAAATATTTTAAACAGTCAATCATTCATTTCTTTTTCTGACTTTGTTACAGTTATAAGAAAGTGAGTGAACTATTTATTTGAGTACACATAAAATGTTCTTCTGTAGAGATCTTAAACATTACACATTAAGAGATTGGCATATTTCATTTGCTAACCAGTTGTCGTATGACTTTGTTTTGAGATTTGCTGCTCTGCTAAGGATCGGAACTACGTACTTAAGTTGTCTCGTTCAACACCCGCGAGAAAGGAACCTTTCCTGTGTGATCCTTTATTCTCTATTTGTGGACATTCAACATTTATAGGATTCTTTTTCCACCCTTTTTGTAGAGGGAGGGTTCTCCAATTTGAGATAGAGCCGTCAGAACTAGCTAAAACCTAATCGCTAGAACGATGCTCGATAGCGTCAGGAACTGAGACGCGGTCGCCGCCTTCTCCGAGGCAATCGTCTCGCAGAAGGCGGGTTCGGGAGGAATTTCTGTACCACGACAGGCTCCGTCGCCGACGCGTCGGGTGGTGCCTGATGCAGCCCTAGTCGAGGTCGAGGCTGGACAGACCGGGGATAAGCCCACTACCCGCAGAGAGGCCAACCGTATCGACTCGGCAACAACGCAGTGTCGCCCTGGCGGGCAACCGTTCTTTCAGTGAACCTGATTCCATCCCTTATATCCCTCCCACAGTAAAAGAAAGCTGGGGCCAATTTTATTCTTACTCTATTATAATAACGATTAAATATAAATAGGATAATTTCAAAGAATTAATCACAAGTATTACGATTAAAATGCGAGTATCATCCTAACTAAAACTACATAATACTTTGTTTAGTCCATAACACTTCAGAACCGTGATATTGTGTTTATTACTCTAGAGGGGACCGTGAACGATAAAACCTCTCACAGTTGAGAACAATCCTGGCAATAAGGCTTTGCTTGTGTAATGGTCATCTTAGCTAGATATTAATGACTGCGCCGTGACTCGCAATCGTCGGAATGAAAGAGAAACCAAGTGACGAATGGTGCAATTATTAGTTTTGGAAATGTTTTGTAAGATTGTGTAACTAAAGACAAAAGATTTCATTTGGGATTCTAGTTAAGGTTTAATAGTTACATTAGTTTCTTTTAGATTAAAATAAACATGATGTTGTTAGGTATTTTAGAAACGGAGACAATTTTTAGTGGAGTTTAGAACTCGTATAAATCATCGCTGGTTTTTAGAAGTTACGTGAATATTTATCTCCTTTGCATTTATGTGATATTTGAAATGAAGAAATTTTGTTGTTGTTGTTTTGAAAGGTTGTATGCTAAACTTACTTTTTTATCATAAGAATTTTGTTAGTTAATATTCCTGTGGAATGGTAATAATTAGGAGTAGTGTAAATTACTCAAATGAGGAGAATTATCATTAGGATATATTTAAAACTTCCTCTTTAAACGTATATATATTCAATTTTGTACATATATTTATTACTTCTAATGTCAGGAAACAAAAAATCAAATACAAATGCAACAATATCCGTAGAAAATTGTATTAATTTGTTTTCTTTGCTGTGTGGTAACAGCTATGAATACTACCAACCCATACCATTACTCGTGGATGCCGCAAAAGGCGATTTTAGCCAAAAACTTCATGCGATGCTTTGTGATTAACAATTATGTTCCCAAGGAGGTTAACATCAAGCAAGTCATAAAACTATTACCAAAAGTATTTACAATATGTTCCGTGGTAGAAGAGTACATGTAGCATCGACCCCAAGTAATTGCGATTAGAGCAGGATCATAATGGTTACATACTTTTCTTCTTGGCCTATGCATGTTCCACTATGTATAAGCCTTCTCTACAATAGGAAAGAAATTGGCTAACTATATTAAATTGGTCATTTCGAATTATCAAAATAAACTATTGAAACTTTGTTAATTTTGATAACTTTATCTCGTCAAATATTTATTCATTCTTTATCAACAAACAAAATATCTGTGTATAAGATATACAATTTTTTGTTAGCAAACGCCAGTATCGAGGGTACATTCGTACACGGTACAATGAAAATGAAACTCCCAAAAAAGTTTTTAGGATTACTAGGAATAACAAAAAATAAAGTAATCCGACCGAACAGGACTCCACTGCAAAAATAACAAAACAGTGACTGTGAATGCCTTTACATCCCCGATATTTTCACAAACATGTTTACACTGCTGATATTTTGAAAAAGAATTTAAGTTTTAAGCAATAATTAATTAATCAGCCTGTAGCCCATTCAAAAAAGAAGAAAGGGATTGAGTTTGAGAAAAATTGCTATTAAAGGTTGCCATAGATTTCTTCGATCCATGATTTTTCGCTGATAGGTTTGAAGTTTGGTAACTCTACCCGGTTAATAGTTGACCACACATATTTTTCGAAGTACTCTGTCGAGTGTTACTTATTGTGTGAGTATGCATTGATTCCTCTTGCAAATTGACAGAGTAAAAATACAAGACATTGCTCGCGGAAGTTCTAAAAATAACTAAAATAGTAATAACGTTTATTTGATAGAATCATCATCATCATATTTTGCTCTTATCCCAATTACTTGGGGTCGACGCAATATGTCATCTGTTTTGACATATTGCAAAAAGTTTCGGCAATGACTTTTATGACCGGCCGCCTGCCTGACGTCAACCCTCCTTGGGAATATAATCGTTGACCCAAATGGTACCAGATGGAGTTGGTCCGGGTCAATCTAGGGCTCTTAGTCGTCTTTTACGACACCCACGAGCAAAGCAAGGGTTGGTAGTATTCGAAGCCGCTACCACACAGCACTTTGTTTATTTGATAGAATACGGGTGTACAAATTTTTTCGTTCTCACATTTTAAGCATGCGGCATTGCCGTGTGGTGACATTGGACAGTAAGTTTTCGATTTTTCTATCAACAATAGGTGCGGCAAAATAAGTCTCTAATAAAAGGAAGTTTTGTTACAAACAAGAACTTTTTAGCGGCATTTGGGGTAGAAGTCGGTGATGACTCATTGATATTGTATCAATGAGTCAACACCGATTTTGTGTGAAAATGTGAAATGGACTTAGACATACAAAGGAAAGCAAGTCTATTTTTATTAAAATAATTGCGAGTTTTTTTAATATCGAAAAAGTCACAATTCCTATGTATTAACGTGCGATCATCAGGAAAGAAAAACCCTTTAGTAATCTCATAAAGTACCCGTGACTGTATTTTCGTTTGTTACAAACCGGCTGCCTGGAAATTCTGTTAAATGACTCATACAAACTCTACAAGCGCGATGACTGCTGTGGGAATATTTTTTTATTACCGAACTTCGTCAGAAATACAATAATGTCGTAAATAACTCACTATTTTTTTCTTTTTTACGAAATAAATGTAGCATATATTTGTTTTTGAAATATAAGGTGAATGAAATTAAACAGCTTTGATATGAAAAAAAAAAAGATAAAAATCAATGACTAGTTAAACTTGTATTGTCTTGTATGGGAATGGATCCACAACACTTGGCACCACTGTGCCATCTGTTCAATCAAATTAACAAATATTTATCCTGTGCTGGAAATCTTTGGCAGTATAAATGATGATTGACAACGATGTGGTTAGAATTCGATACCTGGTGGAGCAGAACAGACGTGGTGATCAGCCTACCACCCGAAAAGGCCACGGACCACGAGAAGGTGATAATTTGTGACCAAAAAGGGCCAGTCTAAAAGGGGTTCAAATCTCCTCAGAACAATTTTTTGAGTTCCCCGACAAACTAATTCTGCTTAATTCATTATTTCATCATCATAGCTCATATACGTCCCACTGTTGGGCTCGATTCTCCTTCACAATAGGAGGGATACTGACCACGCTGGTCAGACGTGTTAGTATAGGGTTTTATTTCGAGTTTACCGTCTCTTATGTATGTAGATGATAACATCTAAACGTATAAACGTTTATTATAATCCCTTAGTAGTCTTCTACGAAACCCACGGTCAAGAAGAAGGGGGTGGTGAATTGTATTCTTACTCCGTAACCACACGGCAATTTTTAATTAATAATTAATCGGAATTTGACGCTAACTAGAACAAAATCGTTCTTCGAAAAAATCTTATAAATAATTTTCTTTAAATAATAATGAAAGTGGGTATATAACGTAGCGTGTGTTTAGTGTGCATTAGACCGCCGACGCTGCCGCTGGCAGATGGCGACACCCAGCTCGACTAACGCTAATGACATGGCGCACACTAAATAATTTTTACGACGTACCGCGAGACGATTTACCGCAATGCAGATTGTTTTCATTATATATAATTATTTACATTTTAAGAATATATTATAATATGGGGATCTCTATATCACTCTTGAAGAAATGCTATGATATGTATTCATTAATGTATATGAAATGTATTAATAAGTGTAAACTTAATATAACGAACCTCATTATAACGAATGCCTCGATTTATAAAAGTTTTTGGAATTCTCTGATACTCTTTGTAAAAGTTAGTGTGATTCTTTCAATTAGTCCACCCATCCATTAGCCTATAGACGTCCTCTGCTAGATATAGGCCCATATTTTTTTTGGGTTAATAATGCCATAATCGCCACGCTTGGCAAATGGGTTGGCTGTCACAGTAGATGTCATAAGTTTTCTCAGGAGATAACTGCTGCCCCCTCTCCCTGTGAGACCCTTAGTCGATTTTTACGACTTTCACGGACAAATAAGGCGTATCGACAATTTTATTCTATCTCGTCGCCACACAGGTCAGGTAGTGTATATTTACTATTATACTTTGGTCAGAAACCTCTGTATAGCGAATTTTCAAGTATTGCAAAATTTAAGTAGATTGTATAGTTCACCCCTTTTTTTTGGCAGGCTGTGGTCTGGATACACCCTACCCAATCCACCTGGGATGACGGATGAGCGGCGCGCGACCCCATAGCCTACCATATTCCCTCCCCATCGCCATTAGGCTGACCACTGATACCGTTTCCAATACATACGTGGCCGACCTGATGGGTTACCCTTTCGGGCATCGTCCCATATATACATAATTTACTCCTATTTAATGATTTCTGTCAACTACAATATTTATATAACGCATTCTACCAATCAATCATACGCAATAACAGTATCAATTCAACTCTCGCAAAGTTTGGATACGATAAATAAGAAGAAGAAGTAGAACTAAGAACTGTCTTTTACGACATCCACGGGCAAGATAGAGAGTGATAAATTGTATTCTTACTCAGTCCGTCACCATGCAGATTTTTTCCATTGTAGCATTAGTTAAGTCTATTAAGACCAAATTTCCTTTCATTATCAAGTAGGCTTTATATTTTCCAACCAAAGGTGAATTTAGTGATCTCTACGAGGCCCAATTCTACACTTTGTACGTCCAACTCCAAGCTAGTAAGTAGAATTATAAGAATATAAATTCTAGACGAGTTTATCCTAGAGTCTATCCTAGTCTAATTCTAGTCTATAGTTATATTAGATCCAGGATTCGAACCTATGATCTCACCATTGCCAGCCGCATTCATAAAAATTTGGATCAACGAAGAAATAGATGTTAAAATAAAATAAACAGATTAATTAACTGGAATATAAATCATTTGTTTGTTTTATTTACCACTCAACTTCGTTTGAGAATTGTGAAACACAAACAATCCCCATATGTGCTTCCACTAAGAGGTTAATAAATAATACGTTTTATAAAAAAAATAACAAAGAAGTACAGTCAGAGATTCAAAACTGGCATTAAGTATATGGAGTGGTGCTTTAAGGTGGTGACGGAGTGGAGTTTTAAGTTCACAAATGGTGCAATATTTAAGATAACGATCTACCGTGCCAATATCATGGGTTAAATTTTCACGCAAGACAATAATTTGTGAGATCCAAAAATCTTTGTAGACTGAGAATCTAGGTGTCACTCAAATTATAGACGACGCCGTTCTGTCAGTATACCACTCGACATAGTAACAAGGTGCACTCATTTCAATTGTATATTTCAAGCGATCATTTCTTCCATTTACGTGCATTATCTACAATGAACTATCTGCTGCTGTTTCCCGAGCCCTACGACGTCTTTGTTTAAACGAGGCTTAAGAAGAGCACTGTCTTCACGGTTTTTTTTATTTGAGCGGGCCTTGGTCAGCACATATTCCGTCCGTTGCGTTCGAGGTGACAAAAATGCGGCGCGGTGGCCCTTAACCCAGCGTATTTCCTCTCTTTCGCCATTAGGTCGATCACTGGCACTGTCGTCCGTAGCCAGCCCGGCAGGACACCCTTTCAGGTACTGTTTCTCCCTAACGCCCCTCTCGGAACATTGGTCAATCTTACGCAGCTAGCGGGTGACGGACCATTCCCCGGTCCAGTCACCTACAGCCTCGGCTAGGGCGACATTAGGCGGAGGTACTTCCTTCACGGTAGGCAGCGGCCGAGCTATGTTGCTGATATTTTAAACGTACCGTTACCATTTACGGTCTCACTGCGTTCGGTTGTCCACCTGCGACTTGCCTTGATAGGAATTAATTCTAGAGCAACTTCTCTACGCATATGGGTCGTCGCTTCTCGTGAAGGGTTCTAGTACGGATGACGACTATCCCAGGTCGTTCAAATGTGGCCTTGCTTAGAGCAACATTACGCACAAATAAGCGTGTTCCCGCTGCCCCGTACCGTGATGACAAATCGGGCGAGAAAGAAGAATCTCCTTCATAGCACGCTCCGCTACCGCCTTTCGTGAGATTGCCTTGCAGAAGGGGGCTATCACATTCACATCAGCGTCTCATTTCTTAAGTGGCCAACCATCGCTCTAACTCGAAGCGACTTTGGTAGTGCAGCCACCGAGCCACGGCGGCACATCTCCTGGTGGAAGGTGAACGCCTCCCACTCACACCTATAACGCCAGCTTATACACTTCGGTAAGTCCCTTCGGTAAGTAACCTTCAACTGCTTGCAGACTTGTCCCATTGTCTATTTGGACTGAGAAAGAAAGATACGAAATTGTTGTTTGACGACTAATGCCAATGTGATTGTAAACTTGTATTTAATACACAGGTACACAATAAAAAACAGTTTTTTTTTGTAATATTAATATATGTTAAACTTCACCCCCAGGTGTATAAATTAGAACGAGTCCACTATTTAGTCTGGAACTAAGCAGTCATAAACTGTGTTATTAAATGAGAAACAGCTGCGTTCGACTAGCTACTGGGTACATTATAATAACTTCACGGTATATATTAATGTACTTGTATACTCTTAAACTTGTTAGTTTAATATTGCCGTCACTGTAAAATACAATTATCGCAAGTCCATTTCACTTTCCGGATAGTGACGGAGTAAGAATACTATTCACCATTTATCCGTGGATATCGTAAATAACGATTAAAGGATATAATGTAACCTTTTCTTTTTTTTTTTGTGGGTGGGCCGCGGTCGGCGCGCCTCCGCACCACTCCGTCCGGGGCGACAGAGGGGCTTAAGCACGCAACTCCCGCGACCCACCCAAAAACCACGTCGCCTTTGTCGTTGGGCCGACCACTGGAGCAGCGTTAACTTGTCGTCAGTGGTCGGCCCGACGGAATACCCCACGATATAATGTAACCTGCCTGTAATATTTGTACTACAGATGAATTTTTTTGAAATAAAACACTATGCCAACCCATTTCACCAGCGTGGTATAGTAGGTCAACCTTTATTCTATTCTGAAAGAGGCTCAAGCGCAGCAGAGGATCATATGAGATGTGTTGGATTGACTTCATTAGTTTCTATGTATTGAAATTTCAATGAAATTAAAAAGATATAAAAAATTTAAGCCGTAGATGTAGCTGTTGGATACCTATATCTAAAAGTAGACTTCAATTTCGAGACAACTAAGCAATGTTTTCAATTAATATAGAGTGCAAGATAATTAAAACTCACAATAAAACCTTGCTAATCTGTCTGGGTAATCGAGGTATGACAGTGGTAGAAGGCAACGAGTAAAGCATTCAAATAATGTTTATGTATACAGACTGGGAAGAATAAATTTGGCAAAAGAGGCGACGAGCCTGTTGATCGGTATTCCGCCATAGGACCTGGAAGCAGAAATACTCGCTGGACTATACCGGCGAGTGTCAGCAACGCGAGCAGGCAGCATAGTCTTGTTCAGAGGAATGGCCGTCTGGCGGGGCCACACCTACCGCGACGTCATTGCCTGTGGGGGCAGTCTGGCTGGAGAGAACTCGGTAAGACATTCGGACTGTCAAGGCCTTCCGGCCATACTGCGTGCTTATGGAGTTGTTGGGTCTCCTTCCAACTGGTGCAGATGTTGACGCGGCACGGTAGCTTAGCCAATTATCCGCAACGTGATCGTTGGGAGGGAGATATATATATATACATATATAAATTTTTCTATATGTATCTTTTTATATTTTCAGGATCTGAAAATCACACCAATGATTTTCATGAAATTTAGTTTCCAAGAGGTTTCGGGAGCAAAAAATTGATCTAGCTAGGTTATATTTATAGAAAATGTCGTCTTGTCGGTGTTTTTAACTAATCAATATTTCGTTAGAATAGGAATGTAAATTTAGCTGTCGCTGTCAAGAGTGACAATACCTCAGTAGGGAAGTTGTCCAGTCGCATTCAAATAGCCCGAGATCGGATCTCAGTATCACCGTTTTTATTTTTTTATTAATATATTTCTAAATCATCGCAGCCCAAATACGTCCCATTGTTGGGCTCGGGCCTCCTCCACAATAGGAGGGAATTTGACCTACTATACCATGCTGGTCAGACATGTTGGTACAGGGTTTCATTTCGAGTTTTCCTTCTCTTTCTAAATATGTTCGTCAAAAATTAAAAAAAATATATACCGTGCAAAGTTTGGTCAACCGGATATTTTAAATAACACTCCAATATGACAATACAACGGCAATATGTCTTGCGTCAGTTACGTATACGTTCATCATCATCCTGCTCCTATCCCAATTACTTGTGATCGGACACAATACATATTTTTATTTCATCATACATATTACATAACATTTTGCAATAATTTCATGGCTGATCGACCGCTTGCAGTCAGTTCTCTTTAGAATTTTGTCTGGCAAACGGCATCAGATGGGGTTAACCCATCTTTATGTTAACCTAGTCGCATTTTACGATACTCATAATGAATGTGAGTACCTATTGATATCGTAATAGTATTCGTATTCGCTACCACACACACAGCATAACGCCTACGTTATAAATTGCAATGCTGTTTTTTGTTTTTATAATTTAGTAATCTCTTACGACTTGGTGATAATAAATAATTGCTTTTTTAATCAGATCATAAATCCATATTACTGATTTTCCATTCAAACATTTAAAGGGGCAATATTTCATACCACCAAGACTTTTACAAATTCGTAAATGAATTTATATAGAACAGAGTCCCGCATTCTTTATATAACGTAGTCTGTTCAAATTATACATATAGTTAGTTAATATGTAGGTACTTATAACACTAAAGTATTATTACTAAACTAATATATTACATTTAATACTATCAATAATATTTAATAATATGTACAACCAAATATTGCATCATCTCAACTCATATACGTCCCACTGTTGGGCCTTCTCCCTTATGGGAGGAAAATTGACCTACTATTCCACGCTGAGCAAAGGTGTTGATTTTGTTTCAAGTTTGCCTTCTCTTTCATAGATGTTATAAGCATATTAAATCCTTTAGTTGTCTTTAACGACACGCACGGACAAGGGAGGGAGTGGCAAATTGTATTTTACTCCGTCACCACGCGGACAAAATATTGTATACAATATAGAAACAAGATATGAAATTATTTTCACATTCCTCTCAATAACTTGCTTAAACGAAATTAATCGTTTTTGATACCAATATCTTTGTGTGTGACATCGCTTTATTGCCTGTCCATATAGCCGTAATAGTGATAAAGTTTAATGATAATTAGAGTATCTCTATCAGCGTCACACGTATCAACAGATTGCTTCACGTTCTTTGACATTAAATCGCGTGTAAGACATTATGTTGAATGATCGACTTTTATTTTACTGCTATTGAGGGTACAAACTGGATCATTTATTTATGTATTAGTTGCTCTATTCGTTATACGTTAAAAAGTGGATGACATTTTCTAATCGGGTCTTCACAACGCTTATACAAATTGAATTGAGACCTTTGGACACCTGCCAGTGAAGTCCTTCACAAGTTTTTTCAAGGGATCGGTCTTGGGTTGCGATATGTCCAAGGAATGCCGCTTCCCGTTCTGTTAATTTATGTAACTAACGTTTTCTCCCGAAAGATGTGTAGTGTAACGTTACCACATTTTGCTTTGTGTTGAATAGTGTGACTATTCACCAAAACATCTGTCGTCCAAATTTCGTACCCATTATTGAACAACTAGCAAAAGCGCAAATAAAATAAACAACACTTTTTCTCATCAATTAGCCTATCGTCGTCCACTGCTGGACGTAGGCCTCATGCGGTCCTGTTCCGCCTGCATCCAACGACGCCCAGCATCATTCATCAGGTCGTCGGTCCACCTAGATTGCCCTACACTTCGTGGTCACCACTCGAGTACCTTTCTCACACAGCACTCCTAGCAGTTGTCGGTTCGTTGAGCGATGTGTCCTGCCAATTGCCACTTCAGCGTGCTAATTCTTCGTGCTATGGCAGATACACCCGTTTTTCTACGTATTTTCGTATTTTATCCAATACATGACTCGAATTCGAAATCTCAAGCCCACTAATTGCTATTCGATTAACATTGTAACACAGCAGGTATAATTAAAACAAACACTAAAACAGAATACTCGTTGAATTCTAACACAAAAATAAATTCCAAGACAAAATTTCCATTCATAGTCAAGCGAAACCAAAACTAATTAATTTGGTAACTGCGACTTCTGTAGCAATGAAAGTGCAATTAAAGGAATAATGTCGTGTAGGGGTCGCCTCAAGCGCCCATAACACTATACATGCAGGGGCCATTGCAGTTGCAGTTGTAAGATAATCGCAGCAATAACAACAATTCTTGCTATCTAATTAAAGTTTCTATTATACTATACGATGTCTCTTAGCGTCGATTTTTATCGTATAGAATAAATGAAATGATCTTGCACTGAATTAAGATTTAATTCAACATTTTATGCAGTAGTTATGTCGTTAAAAACGAGGGTTATGTTATGCATATAATATCTATGTAAGAGAAGCAAAACTCGATATACCAACCAGTGGGCTGGGATGATGATGATGATGATGTTACACGTCTCCTACTAGAAAGCGGCTGCCTACTCTCGTCCTTAGATGATTTTTACGACTTCAGTAAGAAATGGAATCAATTTTTATATTTACGATGATCATGATGATTCTCAAAGATCCAATATTTAAATAATAGAAATATAAATATATATATATATATTAGCAAGAAAACTGCCGAAAAATACATCATCATACCCGTGGGTGTCATAAAAGACTGGATGGAAAACTCGAAACAAATACATATACTAACCTGACTGACCAGCATGCTATAAAGGTCAATTTCCCTCCTATTATGGAGGAGGCTCGAGCCCAGCAGTGGGACATACATGAGCGGAAATGATGAATGATGAAGCTTCATGAATAAAATCCTATAATCCAAATATGAACAGTATCTAAAACGTGACATTTTTTGCTGCCTGCTTCACGTAAAATGCCTATATGCTATATAATTAATTATAGTTTCAAAGTTTCTATAGTTTCAAAGTTCATTAATAATTATTAATGATTATGAATGATAATAATTAATAATTATTAATGAACTTAGAAACTACAATACTAAGCCAAATCAGCCAAAAATCAGCCAAAACTAATATGTTGAAAATTGAGCGGGCTCAAAGAGCGGCCCTAAAGGTCATCAACTTTCTACCTTTCCTGTATCCAAGATCTTTATGAGATGACAAAGGTCTTAACCGTACGACAACTTTTCATCCAAAGAACGGTTGTGCGTCAGCATTCACTGCTAACTTATAACACTCGAAAATATACGACGCAAACACGTAGTCTGTCCAATTTTACATTGTCGTACAACTTTTGCTCAACGCCATTTTGGGTTTCTCGGCGGCTTCTTATACAATAAGTTAAACCAAAAAATTTCAATCTACGCTCTATCAAAAACAGTGTGTAAAAAGAGGTTGCTTGAATGGCTCCAAAGATTGGACTATGATTCAACTGAACAATTACTTCTGATTCCCTCATAACGCTAATCTTAATACAGTAATTCATACGCACTCACGCACACACGCATGCATAACCTGCTCACACATCCTCGCATGCGTTCAAACACGCTCACATGCCTACACACACACACACACATACACACACTTGAGAGACACACACACACACACAGACATGGCCAAGCACTCACACTTTCTACATTGGGCACATATTACACAGTTTGTATTATTTATCCCTAGTTTTTCTCTTTAATAACATAATCGCTATCTTCTTAATGACTAGTAAGATAAACTAATCATTCTGTTTAAACCTTTTGTTTGTAAGCTAGTGAGAGCCTGGTGATCCGTCACACAGGTTTACCCTAGTACGGACACCAGCCCCTCACAAAGGCTCGCAAAGTTGTATGTTTTCCAATGTATATTACCTAATGCTATAAATATGATCCTTTGTGAAGAGAAATAAATATCTATTATTATTATTATTAAATACATAAGTAGTTTTCAACTTTATTTTGTCCACAGACCACTTTAATATTTTTTTTCTATAGTCCCTTAAAGAAGAATATGTTGAAGAATGTTTTCTTAAGGTCTACTGACCCTGCGGATGGACTTACCGGGGATTAATCCGCCACCCGCAGAAAGAGCAATGCTCCGGTTATACTGCCTTGTTGCGGGAGGTTGAAAGGTACCCCAAAGGGTAACCCGCTGGCCTGGCCACGGATGTCAAGGAATAGATGCCATTGATCGGCCCAATGGCGACGGGAAGAAAATACGGTAGGTAATGGGGCCGCACACCGCTCATCCGTCGCCCCGGACAGATTGGGCCCGCCCAATCTGTATATACAGACCATGGCGCACAACAAAAAATAAGAAGGTCTACTGACTCCTTGAGAGTCTTAAAGGTCCACGAAGGGATATTGTTTCTCACTTTAAGAATCTGTATAACTACTAGTTCTTTTTTTTTTTGGAGTGGGTTGCGGTCGGCGCGCTCCTCGCACCACTCCGTCCGGGGCGACAGAGGGCCGTAAGCGTGCACACTCGCAACCCACCCACGTGCATGTCGCCTTCGTCGTTGGGCCGACCACCGGAGCAGGGTTACTTGTCATCAGTGGTCGACCTGACGGAATACCTCCTATTTGGGTTACCCTCCCATCGACCGACGTCCCCCCTCGAGGAGATATAACTACTAGCTGACCCAACAGACGTTGTTCTGTTCAAATAAAATAAAAGGAATTCTCCTTAAAATCGATAGCAGTGCTACTTACCGGGCCCAATTGTAAATCTATTATAAACTCATTTGCAAAAAAAACGGGCGGTTTTGATTTTCATTCATATTTAAAAAGATACAATACCAAAAAGGTTTCAATCGTTTGTACACGTTACTGGCCGGTTTTAAAAATGCTGTGGTATTTAAAAAAGTACGTTCTAAATTCAATTTTTCATTTGATGTTCATTTTTACAGAAAACCCCTTTTTATCCTACATTTTTGGCGCGAAGTTCCAGAAGTTAACATCGACTTTCATAACTTTTATTCAATTTTTATCGATTAATTTCATATCCTTGACTGTCAAAGCTTTATTTAATGCTGTTTGGCTGTATCAAAAATGGTAGATAAAGTGGTAAAAGCTACCAAAATTATCGCGCTGCTTGAAGAGGGTTGCAGCCAATGTTTCGTGGCTAGGAGGCTAAATGTTAGTCGCTCGACAGTCCAAAGGACCTGGCAGCGATATCAGGAGACTGGTTCCGTCGAGAGAAGGCCTGGTTCTGGAAGAAAACCATGTACCCAACCACGGGATGATCGTTTTCTTGTGAGTCGCGCATTGAGAAATCGCAAATCTTCGTATGTGGATCTTAAGAACAACCTCCAAGAAGTAAGAAATGTGCATATTAGTCTATGGACGGTCAGGAGGAGGCTTCTCGCTGCCAATATACGCAGTCACCGCCCGGCCCGCGGCCCCAAATTACTCCGTGAGCACAGAGTTCACAGGCTTAGGTTCGCTAGAAATTGTGAATCATGGACTCAAGACGATTGGAATAGGGTTTTGTTCTCTGATGAAGCCAGGATATCTCTGTTCGGTGAAGATCGACGTCGGCGAGTGCTAAGAAGACAAGGAGAACGCTTTGCAGAGGCATGTTTCGAAGAAATCACACCTTATGGTGGGGGCTCTGTTATGTTTTGGGCAGGAATAAATTCAATGGATCGTACAGAGTTAGTCTTCATTGAAAACGGCTCACTGACTGGGCATCGATACATAACGGAAGTTCTAATTTCTCATGCACAACCCGCATTGGCCGCTCTAGGTGAAGACTCGATTTTTATGGACGACAATGCTCGCGCCCACCGATCCCGCGATGTTAATGCGTATGTGCAAGAGGTCGGCATTCGTCGTTTGGATTGGCCAGCTCGAAGTCCCGACCTCAATCCCATAGAGCATGTCTGGGACGTTCTGAAACGGCGTGTGAGATCAGTACACCCGGCTCCGCAGACCATCAGAGAGCTGAAGAATGTGATTACTGCGGAGTGGGAACGTATTCCGCAAGCAAGTATCCGGGATATACTCGCTAGCATGCCCAGACGAATTCAAGCTGTGATTTTAGCTAGAGGGGGTCACACTCGATACTAAACATTTATCTGCTTTTACTTTATTAAAGAAAAACAAACAAAAAAACTTTTTTATTTTTACTTCCTGAGCATATGCACTACTAGCGAATATACACTACTAGCGAGGTTTATCATTATTTCCCATAAATTGTATCTAAATTTTATGAAATACTGATGAAAACGATTATTTTCTTATTAATTTAGCAAATTGTGTGGATAAAACTACCTATAATTATCAAACAAAGAAATATTAACATTTGAAATGGTTCATTGCTTAGGTGCCCGTTTTTTTTGCAAATGAGTGTATATATATATAGCCCAATTGTAATTCTCGAATCCCCTTGAATACACACAAAAAATTTCATCAACATCGATCCAGCCGTTTAGAAGGAGTTCAGTGACATACACACGAACACAAGAAATATATATGTAAAGAAGATAAGCAATTGATATATTTAAAGGTTTCATCGCCCACATCGATACACGAGTCTGTAGAACAACTGCACAAAAAGTATTAAAGGTACGATCAAAATTAGACTTAAAAGGGTCGTACGATGTAAGTAATCTTTAGAGACCACGGCACATACAGAAAGTATTAAAACTCGTGGGTGAAGGAAACAGCTATGCACTTGGAGAAGTTAGCGAGGCTCGGAATGAGATCGAGATACGAAATTCCGTCTGAGCTGAAATTCTTGGATGTAAATTGCTTTAATGAATATCTCATATGAATAAAATTCTCTACGTAGAGGACTGATAACTTTGCTATTTTATTAATCTCACACCTATTTTTATTTAATTTAGAATACACATAACCAATACGAATAACCGTTGGATGGAAGTGGTGCAGGACCGTTCCGAGTGGCATTCCCGTGGGGAGGCTTATCTCCAGCAGTGGACGTCTGTAGGCTGATGGATGGAATACTAATAAGAGGAATTAATAAGTCAAATTTTTATTTGTTTAAAGTGCTTACAAGTATTTATTTAAAATATCTAAAACTTCCCTTATCGGCGTATCGACGTTCTCCATTGGACATAGGCATCTCTGCATTCCGTGCGGTGACGGAGTAAGAATACTGTTTACCATCCAATTTCTTTCCCATAGTTGTACAAGTCGAGGGATTGAAGATATGTTGATAACATTCTAGAAGAGTAGGAAAACTTTAAATAAAACCCTATACCAACCAGTCTGAGCAACGTGATATAGATCAATTGCCATCCATCCAGTGGCGTAGCGCGAGTCACTGTCGCCCGGGGCGGAGTCATAATTTGCCGCCCTTTTGACGTCGTAAAAATAATAATTGTTGGTGTTGGTAAGAGAAAACGTAACAAAATGAAAGAATTGAGTGAAAAATATTTTTCAAAACCATGTACATGTGTAACATGACTGAGTTTAAAACATTAAAACACTATGAAAATAATGTTTAATAAAGTCTAAGCAGTCTAAAATTCTACTTTTCGCGACTTACGCGCAGTGAAATCATTTAATCGGTCCTCAGACCCATCCTGTGGAACATCGGCTACGACTGGACGTTGAGGGGGAGCCTCCCGCACGGGCTGGGCGTGAGTTGTTACGCCGATGGTACGCTCATCACAGCCCGCGGTGGGACGCTACAGGAGGCGGCAAGCCTGGCGACTTTTGGCACCGAAGAGATCATCAGGCGGACCGGGGCGCTGGGGTTGAGGGTGGCCCTGGACAAGACGGAGGCCTTCTTGTTCCATGGGCCCCGCATGGGTCGTCCCATCGGCGTCTCGATCATCGTCAATTCGGTTGATATCAGCATCCGGGCTCATATGAAGTATTTGGGCCTGGTGCTCGACGGGCATTGGTGGTTCCGAGAGCATTTCCGTGGGCTCGCTCTACGGCTCGTCGGCACGGCGTCCGCCCTATTGTGGCTTATGCCAAACGTAGGCAGACCCAGCGCTACGTGTCGACGGCTTTACGCGGGGGTCATCCGGTCGATGGCCCTGTACGGCGCACCGGTGTGAGTGGGGTCCCTGACCGTCCAACTCAGGGCTCCTTTGTGGCGACCACAGATGGCCATGGCGGTCAGGGCCATATGCGGATACCGCACGGTGACGACGGAGGTAGCATGCCTGTTGGCCGGGACTCCCCCGTGGGACCTGGAGGCAACAATGTTCGCCGGTTTGTATCGGCGGGTGTCGGCGGTGCGAGCGGAGGGCGGTGTGGTCTCTTTGAGGGAACTCTCCGCCTGGCGCGTCGACGTCCGCCGAGACGTCATTGCCCGTTGGGCAGTCCGGCTGGAGAGACCTCGGTATGGTGTGCGGACCGTGGGAGCCTTCCGGCCGGTGCTGATGCCATGGCTAAAATGACGGCACGGGGTGCTCTCCTTCCGACTGGTGCAGGTTTTGACGGGGCATGGATGCTTCGCCAAATACTTGTACACGGTCGTTAGGAGGGAGAGTACACCGTCCTGCCACTACTGTGATTGCGACGAGGACACGGCGCAGCAATACGCTCGAGGTTTGTGCCGCCTGGTCGGAGCAGCGTTGTGAACTCTTCGCAATCGTCGGCGCCGACCTGACGCTGCCGACGCGGGACTGGAACTAGGACGTGGTGGCAGCCTTCTGTGAGGCAGTAGTCTCGCGGAAGGAGGCAGCGGAGCGCGTATGCGAGGAGCGTCTCCTCGACGACGCGAACTGCAGCCGGCGACTGGGGCCCGCCCTAGCCAAAGCTAACAATGTCCGCACAAAATATTTTCTCCCAATTTTGCCGCCCTTGTAATAGTGGCGCCCGGGGCAGTCCGCCCCTCCGCCCCCCCCCCCCCTTGCTACGCTACTGCATCCATCCAATTGCTATCTTGAGATGATGAAATAATTTTCTTTTCATAAATCTGTATATATTAACTATCACACTGTAACAGTATTAACCAACAAAATATAACGAAATACTTAGCAAAATATTTTATTAAAAGCGGTTTAGAAGTCTCGCCTCTACGACATATTTTCTTGTAAATAACCAAGTTAATTAACTTACAAATTGGTGAACTAGACAATAAATTAAATTGTAAATGCAATGTTTCAACTAGGGCTAGGGAATTAAAATTCAGTTGCGACATGTTAGTTGTAACTCACAAATTAAATTGTTTAAAATTATAGGAACGCACTGAGTATACTGCTAGGTATGCTATTAATTTGATTTATTTTATTAAATTGCTCAACCTGAATATGATATAAACAAAAAGCGAGAATTTCTTGCTCTTAAAATATTATAGAAGTAGTGATATTTATAATACACTAGCTGACCCGACAGACGTTGTCATGTCTTAACTATGAATATTGAATTCGAATTGAATTTAAAAAAAAATGTTTATTATTCTAATTCCTATATACAACATAGTTATTTTTTTTTCCTTATGCGTATGAAACTAATGAATGTAATGGCACTGACGGCGGTACCAATGGCGTCAATTGCGCTTGTCCAACACAATCCAGGACCTTAATTTTTAAACTTAAATGCCTTGCAATATTGGCTTACAACGTTCATTGACCCAATACTTACAACTTAAGTTTGTACGTCTAATTGCTGGCATTTTCAAAAACGAAAATTCAACTGTAAATTATAGAAAACTATAGTATTCCTCTTAATAACTAAGTATATCACTTGTTATATTAGTAACATGTATCTTAATTACCAAAACTCCATATTAAATTGACTTTTTATATTAGGCGTGATGTCTCTGAACTTACCTACCCTGATGTGCACTAAGAAATTTAGTTTTCTTACATCATTTCTGTAAGAAATAATGAATTAATTGTTTTACATGTATTTTATTAATAAAATAACTCCAACCAAAGCATCTGTTTTAAATAATTTTCAGTTTTTTTACATCCTCTTTGACGATATTTGCAGCACGCGTTCTGTCAATTCTATGTTAAACGTCATAAGGTTACATTAAAAAAGTTTATATTGTCCAAAACGGTTAGATTAGAAATAATTTTATATGATGCTTAACCATATTCTTAAATTTTCTAATTTTCTGGGCAATTTTCTTATATTTCTTTCATAAGAACCTTCTCCTGACGGTCCAGCCGTTCACGCGTGATGGCGTGACCAAGGAAAACAGGGATTCATTTTTATATATATAGATTTATGATAAGAACATTGCGAAATTTCGGTCAGAAGACCTAAAGGCGGTCTGAACGATTAAGGGGACTTTTTGAGAGTTTTGACGGGAATGTCAAAATGTTATATACTTAGTGCTTTTAAATTTTATTAATAATGTTAGTTTTATCTAATTTTTACGCAAGTATTACACATTATAAATAATGTTATTTTTGCGGATTTTATTGCTTTTCCTCTTTCACGTCCAACAAGTCATCGTTAATAACGATTCGGAGGACAATCATAAATCAAATACAAACCCGATAAAATTCATAAAAATAGTTTTATTTAGAATATTTTAGTATTTTACAGTGTTCTATTGTATAATTTTTTTGATAATTTATGTAACATAAACAAGTATTCTCTGTGTCGCTTTATTATTTTTTTCACTATTACTATCGTTACTTAGAAGAATTAAGCCTGGAGGGTATAACTAAATTATTTGGATTTAATTATAAACTGTCATTGTAGCTATAAACTTTATATATAATTATAATGATATGCAATAGGCCTATATAATTAATTTTTTTACTTAGTTCTCAACATCAAATAAAAAAAATATATCATAACATACTTGGGGTTGTCAAAATAATAATCTATTTGTAACAGCGTTACACAGACTTATGAATTAGTTAACCTTGAACCCGTCACTCACAGATTAGCACTCACAGCCCTGTTATTACTAAACTCGGATATGACACAGTAATTATCACTAGACTGACCCATTAAAAGTAGTCTTTAGAAGCCCGCAATTTAATATAAAAACGCTAAATGATATTTTAGATAACAATATTACTAGCACACATGTGTTTCAAATTTAGTAACTGCAGTTTTCTTATTATTCGACAAAAAGGAATTAACCAGTCAACATATACGTCCTACTGGGCTCAATTTTCCTCCATAATAGGAAAGAAAAAACCTACTATATGTGGGCTACACTATACAGTGGGCGTCTGCCCACTGTATAGTGTAGCTTGTCTTGTTGTCTAAGTTGATAGAGGATTTTATTTCAAGTTTTCCATCTCTTGCATAAATGTTATATGCATATTGTATGCCTTAGTTGTCTTTAACGATAACCTACGGGTAAGATAGAGGGTGGTGAATTATATTCTTACTAAGTCACTACACAGAACATGTAATAAGTATTTTAATTATTGTAATAAGTATTACAATTAACTAATAATAAAAGTAAAAATTGTTTTCGTAATAATAATTTCTGTATTTTTCTTTTAAAAAAGAAAACATTAAAGAAGAAATCAACACACAGTGGACAAACATAACGCTCAGCTCAATTCAATAAAGTTAAATGAAGTATTAGGTATTGATTTTCAGCATTTGAATCAGCAACGCATACAATTCGGTAAAACCCGGTAGAAATAAACCCAGTTAAATAATTCTTAATTGATTCTTGTGATCGCTGAGCGTATTTGGAACTCCTATGGGAAAGAAAGGTCACGCGTTATCGATCTTAACCTAACCTCTACATGATCTCAATTTTGACTTGCGATTCTGAATCTTACTATAGATTCGGGAGTAGATCTAAAGAATTTCTCATCTACTAACAATATTAATCATCACTCCTCGTTTTTAGTTTCTTCGCAATTACCTCACAATTCTTTTTTTTTTCTTTAGAATATTTATCTTCCACTACAAGATATGTCTTAAATGTACTGAAAAATAAATAGGCTTAATATCAATGTGCTTAGTATAAAAAGGAAACAACAATAAAGAAGACTTAATATAAAAAGAAAACAACAATAAAGAAGTTCTAGTCCTCTCAATTTAAGTGTCCTAATTAGGTAGTATGATGATGATCATCGTCATCTCAACTCATATAAGTCCCACTGTTAGGCTCAAGCTTACTCTACAATGAAAGGAAAATTGAACTACTACACCACCCCGGTCAGACGCATTGGCACCAGGTTTTATGGTGAATTATCCTTATGTTGCATCGATGTTATCTGCATATATATCCCTTACTCGTCTTTGACGACACCAATTGGCAAGAGGTGCTGAAATTGTATTTTTAATTCGTCACCACACGGATATACGGAATCAAATATTATTTACTCCCAAAGTATGTCTAATTTTTAACCGTTTTTATGATCCGTTGTACCGACATAATATGTTGATAATATGTAGTTATAGATATCGCTCTAGTCGTAAATTATTACCTTTTAATGAATGCCCTGAAGCGTCTACGAAGTTTTTATCGGTTCATCCACACGTGAACGTGCGTTATGGCCGTATTATTTAGTACACCGTTTGAAGGTTTTTAAGTAATTATTAAGGATATTAGAATGCCTTGGGTATGATATAGAGTTAAAATTTAAATTACGCAAATTGTCCTCTCAAAACTTTGAAATTAATTACATTTGTCAGTTTTTAATCAAACTGATTATTAAGTTAAGCACTTGGCTGTATACTCTTCATATATTCTAGGTCTGTGGGATGATAGACTAAGAGTACAATAAGCCTTTATTTATGTTATCGGCGGGTATCGTACAGGTAGACTAAAGTGGGACGGAAGTGACTAGATAAGATCACTCCGTATCTTACCCGCTACTATTGCTGATGACGCTCATGTTGAACAGTGAAATGTATATATGAGCTGAAAAGATGTAGCAATTACCATACTAGAGTATTGCTCAGCAGGCATACTGGATCCAGCCGTACTGCTCAGCCAGTGGTGACGCCTCGGACAACACAGCCCGCCAGTCAGCCAACTCTTTAGACAACAGGCGACCTTCCCGTGTCTATATCGCCGACACCCGTCGAACACAGCACGAAACAGCGCAGAGATGGTTCTGGAAATCATCCTTGTCACAATATGCAACGAGCAATAGCTTAGCGAGTTTGTTGTGAATATTGACCAAATTAGTGGCCAACTTACTGTTCACTTTTTGACCTACTGCTAGCCCATCCAGCCATTACTGAATAAAGTTTCAGAATAAAATAAAAAAAAATACTTTATAAATAACTTCTCGGTACTTAATTCAGGTATTAGAAGACTTTTAGTCACGTCTTACGTGACTAGACCTAATTACAGGCAACTTTAACTGAACTCCTTATTATTAGATCTCTATTCTTAATTCATATGACCTAAAACTGATTCAACGAATTGACCTGATTAATACTAAATAGAAAGACTTTTAGACTTCTAAGAACAGCACACAATAAATTGGACACGAAACAAAAAGTTCTAAATACGATTACTCTTAATTGGAAGTAAATTAGTCAGCCAGCTGACTCATGATTGCCGTACAACGAGTAGTTGATACAGACCAATTTTATGTAAATGTATTCATGTAAAAAAGTACATTTTTATAGTCTTATGCTGTCATCCCCGAAGTGGTAGGTAATCATCATCATCTTGCTCTTATCCCAATTACTTGGGGTCGACGCGATATGTCATCTGTTTTGACATATTGCAACAAGTTTCGGCAATGACTTTTATGACCGGTCGCCTGGCTGACGTCAACCCTCCTTGGGAATGTAATCGTTGACCCAAATGGTACCAAATGGAGTTGGTCCGGGTCAATCTAGGGCTCTTAGTCGTCTTTTACGACACCCACGAGCAAAGCAAGGGTTGGTGGTATTCGAAGCCGCTACCACACAGCAACCGAAGTGGTAGGTAATAGCAACATAATATATCATATTTCGCCTATACTTACGACTTATTGAACAACTATCAATATAGTGACATCTCCTTTTTTATACGGCAGAAAGTGTCGTGGTGTTCTAAAACTATGTGTCGTCTTTCCATTTTTAGAGTGGGTCATCGTGGCTTTGTCTCCATTAATCCACCTGACGTATTATGGGTTCTTATTGCCTCTTTATTTGCTAGAATAAGAATATAATTCACCCCAGAGATTGCTCGTGGGTATCGTAAAAGATGACTAAGGGATTCATACGCAGCAATACATCTATAGAAGTGAAGGCAATCTCTAAATACAACCCTATACCAACGCGTCTGACCATCGTGATATAGGACGTCAATAGTATTGTTATCGGATAATGACCTTGCTTTTAAATAAAATTTACTTGCAAGGAAATGTCGTCTAATTTGTAAAAGTGAACTATGTGTGTCACCCTTACAAATTAGATGACATTTCCTTGCAAGTAAATTTTATTTAAAAGCAAGGTCATTATCCGATAACAATACTATTGACGTCCTAGAGGAACTAACATTGCTTATTTCACGTAGATATTGGAGACGTAAAAACATTCCAATTCTGATTACAACGCATTCAAAATTTAAAGATATAGTTGTAGACTCTCGCCCGCGTTTAGGTATGTATTCATTAGATCATTGGATAAACTGGTATGACTTAAGCAATATAGTACAACAAAATATTGAATTTATTATTTTAGCGAAACGAAACTATAACACAACATTACTGCACGAAAATTGTTCCATATATCTTAAAGATAAATATTCAGACCATTATAAAATATTTACTGATGGGTCCAAAGAAAATATATCATGTTCGGGTGCAGCATTTTTCGATCCACAACTTGGTCAAAGCGCAAAATTCCAAATTTCTGGCAATATATCTATAACAAATATTGAATTAATCGCCATCTCGGAAGCCATCGCCTACCTCAAATCCATAGACTTCGATAAATTTATATAATATTAAAAAAGTGCTCTTCAACAAGTGGCTCGGTGTACTTCTTATTTAAGAAGCACTCCGATAGCTTATGACATTATGAAAACACTTTTAGTGATGACATCAGCCTCAAAAAAAATTATTCTCCAATGGATTCCATCACACATTGGGCTCGCAGGGAATGAAGAAGCTGACTTTTTAGCAAAACAAGCCTGTAGCGAGGGTATCCATATAAATGCAATACCATTCTTCACAGATTGTTTACACTTAGCGCGAATACTTTGTCATAACTTGTGGAAGGTGCATTTTGATGAGCGATCTGTGGAGAAAGGTATCTGGTACAAAACGTTGCAAAGTGAACCTTGGAGGAATACGTGGTTTGACAGTTACAAACTGAATAGAAGGACACTTGTTACAGCCTTTAGACTCCGTTCCGGGCACATACCTCTTAATAAATTTGCTTACATGATGAAAAAGGTGCCATCTCCTCTCTGTGCTGAGTGTGATATTTTAGAAGACGCGTTACATGTGATGGTTGAGTGTGTCCGTAACGAGGATATAAGGAAGGAAAACACATCTGTTGCTGAGGAGTTGAGGCAACTTGGAGGTTGTAATATAATTTTAGCTTATCCTCTCAGTGAATCTGCTATTATTTTGTATAAAATAGTTGATAAAGGCATGCAACGTCGCTAGTCTATATATTATATTGTTACTTTAGTTTAGTTACTTTAGTCCGTATACTTTGTTAGTGTTAAGTAATACTGTGTTAAGTGATGGTCTAACGGAGCGGCGTAGTCCATTCAGACTAAAGCTCCTTAAATAAAGAGAGAAAAAAAAAAAGAAAAAAAAAAAAATCGTGATATAAAAGGCCAATTTCCCTCCTATTGAGAAGGAAGTTCAGGCTCAATAAATGGACGTATATGAGCTAAAATGGTGAGGAATTATCACCTCTTTCTTACTCTCTCTCCCTCTCCTGTATAATATGATTCATATACATACGTACAATTGCAAGGAAGAAATCTGGTTGGATCAAGCCACGCTCAAGCATTGATATAGGAATTGTTTTCTTTTTATTGCAAACGGTGGCAAACAGTACACCTGATGGTAAGTGTTGCTGCAGTTCATGGATATTTGCAAGGCCGCTGCCTACCGAGACGAAATTGAAGGGAGTGTCAAAGCGTGCAATGAGGTTCGGTGCTGCTAAAGGTATCACCAAAACCCACCGCACGCAAACACCCTCAGAAAGTTGGGCTTCCGGCTAAAGAGCCGGCAGACGCAGTGAGTGAAAGCACTCACCGAACGAAGCGCAGTAAGAAATTATTACTACTCGAACGTCGATTTTCTGCAAGAGTGTGGTACTACCCCGTAAGGATCGGCCCGCGGCTGTAGACAGACAACTGTCAACAGTGTCGTCCTACCGCAGAAAATAGGGATTGCATATATTGCCATTTATTTCGACGAAAGACAAATTTCTTATAAGTTACTGTGCTAAATATATGAACGTTATTTAATGAAGTGTAGTTTTATCGACTTAGTACACGCTCTACTATACTGAGTGAGCAACCTTAACTACATATTCACAAGGTCACTTACGACCGTTCATCCCTAAAACTAATCTTTTACTAGTTATGGAACTAAAGAATAATAGATAATATAGCTGTCTGTCTGGACATTTTCAATTCAATGATGGGGTAGTTTGAAAAGAACTAATTCGGTCTGCGAGTCCGAGCGGGGCCATTAGAATGATTGCCGACCATCGCTATGTAGTTAGGTTAGGTTAGGTTAGCGATCTGTGGAGAAAGGTATCTGGTACAAAACGTTGCAAAGTGAACCTTGGAGGAATACGTGGTTTGACAGTTACAAACTGAATAGAAGGACACTTGTTACAGCCTTTAGACTCCGTTCCGGGCACATACCTCTTAATAAATTTGCTTACATGATGAAAAAGGTGCCATCTCCTCTCTGTGCCGAGTGTGATATTTTAGAAGACGCGTTACATGTGATGGTTGAGTGTGTCCGTAACGAGGATATAAGGAAGGAAAACACATCTGTGGCTGAGGAGTTGAGGCAACTTGGAGGTTGTAATATAATTTTAGCTTATCCTCTCAGTGAATCTGCTATTATTTTGTATAAAATAGTTGATAAAGGCATGCAACGTCGCTAGTCTATATATTATATTGTTACTTTAGTTTAGTTACTTTAGTCCGTATACTTTGTTAGTGTTAAGTAATACTGTGTTAAGTGATGGTCTAACGGAGCGGCGTAGTCCATTCAGACTAAAGCTCCTTAAATAAAGAGAGAAAAAAAAAAAGAAAAAAAAAAATTCGTGATATAAAAGGCCAATTTCCCTCCTATTGAGAAGGAAGTTCAGGCTCAATAAATGGACGTATATGAGCTAAAATGGTGAGGAATTATCACCTCTTTCTTACTCTCTCTCCCTCTCCTGTATAATATGATTCATATACATACGTACAATTGCAAGGAAGAAATCTGGTTGGATCAAGCCACGCTCAAGCATTGATATAGGAATTGTTTTCTTTTTATTGCAAACGGTGGCAAACAGTACACCTGATGGTAAGTGTTGCTGCAGTTCATGGATATTTGCAAGGCCGCTGCCTACCGAGACGAAATTGAAGGGAGTGTCAAAGCGTGCAATGAGGTTCGGTGCTGCTAAAGGTATCACCAAAACCCACCGCACGCAAACACCCTCAGAAAGTTGGGCTTCCGGCTAAAGAGCCGGCAGACGGAGTGAGTGAAAGCACTCACCGAACGAAGCGCAGTAAGAAATTATTACTACTCGAACGTCGATTTTCTGCAAGAGTGTGGTACTACCCCGTAAGGATCGGCCCGGGGCTCTAGACAGACAACTGTCAACAGTGTCGTCCTACCGCAGAAAATAGGGATTGCATATATTGCCATTTATTTCGACGAAAGACAAATTTCTTATAAGTTACTGTGCTAAATATATGAACGTTATTTAATGAAGTGTAGTTTTATCGACTTAGTACACGCTGTACTATACTGAGTGAGCAACCTTAACTACATATTCACAAGGTCACTTACGACCGTTCATCCCTAAAACTAATCTTTTATTAGTTATGGAACTAAACACTACAGAATAATAGATAATATAGCTGTCTGTCTGGACATTTTCAATTCAATGATGGGGTAGTTTGAAAAGAACTAATTCGGTCTGCGAGTCCGAGCGGGGCCATTAGAATGATTGCCGACCATCGCTATGTAGTTAGGTTAGGTTAGGTTAGGTTAGGTTAGCGATCTGTGGAGAAAGGTATCTGGTACAAAACGTTGCAAAGTGAACCTTGGAGGAATACGTGGTTTGACAGTTACAAACTGAATAGAAGGACACTTGATACAGCCTTTAGACTCCGTTCCGGGCACATACCTCTTAATAAATTTGCTTACATGATGAAAAAGGTGCCATCTCCTCTCTGTGCTGAGTGTGATATTTTAGAAGACGCGTTACATGTGATGGTTGAGTGTGTCCGTAACGAGGATATAAGGAAGGAAAACACATCTGTTGCTGAGGAGTTGAGGCAACTTGGAGGTTGTAATATAATTTTAGCTTATCCTCTCAGTGAATCTGCTATTATTTTGTATAAAATAGTTGATAAAGGCATGCAACGTCGCTAGTCTATATATTATATTGTTACTTTAGTTTAGTTACTTTAGTCCGTATACTTTGTTAGTGTTAAGTAATACTGTGTTAAGTGATGGTCTAACGGAGCGGCGTAGTCCATTCAGACTAAAGCTCCTTAAATAAAGAGAGAAAAAAAAAAAGAAAAAAAAAAAATCGTGATATAAAAGGCCAATTTCCCTCCTATTGAGAAGGAAGTTCAGGCTCAATAAATGGACGTATATGAGCTAAAATGGTGAGGAATTATCACCTCTTTCTTACTCTCTCTCCCTCTCCTGTATAATATGATTCATATACATACGTACAATTGCAAGGAAGAAATCTGGTTGGATCAAGCCACGCTCAAGCATTGATATAGGAATTGTTTTCTTTTTATTGCAAACGGTGGCAAACAGTACACCTGATGGTAAGTGTTGCTGCAGTTCATGGATATTTGCAAGGCCGCTGCCTACCGAGACGAAATTGAAGGGAGTGTCAAAGCGTGCAATGAGGTTCGGTGCTGCTAAAGGTATCACCAAAACCCACCGCACGCAAACACCCTCAGAAAGTTGGGCTTCCGGCTAAAGAGCCGGCAGACGGAGTGAGTGAAAGCACTCACCGAACGAAGCGCAGTAAGAAATTATTACTACTCGGACGTCGATTTTCTGCAAGAGTGTGGTACTACCCCGTAAGGATCGGCCCGCGGCTGTAGACAGACAACTGTCAACAGTGTCGTCCTACCGCAGAAAATAGGGATTGCATATATTGCCATTTATTTCGACGAAAGACAAATTTCTTATAAGTTACTGTGCTAAATATATGAACGTTATTTAATGAAGTGTAGTTTTATCGACTTAGTACACGCTCTACTATACTGAGTGAGCAACCTTAACTACATATTCACAAGGTCACTTACGACCGTTCATCCCTAAAACTAATCTTTTACTAGTTATGGAACTAAAGAATAATAGATAATATAGCTGTCTGTCTGGACATTTTCAATTCAATGATGGGGTAGTTTGAAAAGAACTAATTCGGTCTGCGAGTCCGAGCGGGGCCATTAGAATGATTGCCGACCATCGCTATGTAGTTAGGTTGATGTAGAGTGAAGTTTAGCAAGCGCTCTCTTAACGGATTGAATTTTATATGATCATATATGTGTGGTGTAACTGGCTTGGATGTAGTTTGTTGAATATCTTTATTCATTCATTTACTAGATGTATTGCACTGCAGATTTTTTATTTAGTATTAATAATATAGATACGTAGTTTAGTTGCTTAAAAATAACTAGAAGAACCGTGCGAATACTGCGACTCATTAATTAGGGATTTATTATTTATGTAACTGTTACCTAGTAACGATTAGCTTATACACTTTTTATAAATTCAAAAATATATTGTAATATACGCGATATAATCCGTAAAAGTAGTTTTATTTACAATGTGTAGTGCTCGCGTAAACATCAGATATCATATTGTAATAACTGGATATACATTGGTGAGTGTCAACAGTTTGCTTTTTCAATACAAGTATATTTTTTGCTTATTTTTCATCACTTCAAGATGGCGATTCAAACATTAAGATAGATGAAGAATTAAGGACCATATTTCACAATGACAAAAACAACTTCGTAAAATAATAAATACCTATATTGAGATTTTCTATTTATCGATATATCTAAAGCACGGTAATATAATCTACCAGTAATCCAACTTCATACAAACGGACGAAACGCGAGCTATTTTTTTTTTTTTTATGGGTGGGCTATGGTAAGCGCACGCGCGGTCCAGTCCGTCCGGGGCGATGAAAGGACGGCGCGCGAGCCCATAACCCACCCGTACCCACGTCACCTCGTTGTTGGGCCGACCACAGGAGCAGATGTGACTTGTCGTCAATGGTCGGCCTGACGGAATACCCTTTCGGGTAACCTCACCTCTCGACGTCTTGGAACGTCGGTCGCCATCGCGCGGTCAGCCTCTCTGCGGGAGATGGACAATTCCCCGGTCCGATCACCCGCGGCCTCGGCTAGGGCGGCATTAGGCGCAGATACTCGCGCCTGCGCCGCCCGAGTCGCCGGCGGCGGAACGTGTCGCCGAATAGGAGCTCTACTCGCACACGATTCGCCGCCTCCTTCCGTGAGATTACGGCCTCACAGAAGGCGGCGACCGCGTCCCAGTTCCTGACGCTGACGAGCATCTCCCTGGCGATGGTCGGCAGCGCCAGGTCGGCACCGATAATTGCGACGAGTTCACGGCGATCCCCCTCCCATGCAGCACACTCCTCGAGCGTGTGCTGCGCCGTGTCCTCGTCGCAACTGCAGTGGTGGCAGGACGGTGTGCTCTCCCTCCTGACAATCTTGTGCAGGTACTTCCCAAAGTAACCGTGCCCCGTCAGCACCTGTACCAGTCGGAAGGAAAGCACCCCGTGCGTCCGCTCCAACCACTTCATCAGCACCGGCCGGAGGGCCTCGACGGTCCTGACACCGTACCGAGGACTCTCCAGCCGGACTGCATAACGGGCAATGACTTCTCGGCGGGCGTCGACCCGCCAGGCGGTAATCTCTTTGATGGAGACCATGCCGCCGCAGGCGCGCGTCTCCGACACTCGCCGATAAATGTCGGCGAGCATCTCCGCCTCCAGGTCCCACGGGGGAGTTCCGGCCAGGAGGCACGCTGCCTCCATCGCCACTGTGCGGTAACCCCGTATGGCCCTGATCGCCATGACCCTCTGTGGTCGCCACAGGAGGGCCCTAAGACGGACGGTCAGGGACCCCGCCCACACCGGTGCGCCATACAGGGCCATCGACCGGATCACCCCCACGTACAGCTGTCGGCACGTAGCACTGGGTCCGCCCACATTCGGCATCAGCCGCGAAAGGGCGGACGCCGCACCGATAGGCCGGGGAACCAGTCGATGGAGATGCTCCCGGAACCAAAAATGCCCGTCGAGCACCAGGCCCAAGTACTTCATGTGGGCCTGGATGCTGATGGTGACCGACTTCACGGTGATCGAAGCGCCGGCGGGAGGCCCGGCGGTACGGAGGCCATGGAACAAAAGGGCCTCCGTCTTTTCCAGGGCTACCTTCAACCCCAGCGCTTCGATCCGCCTGACAATCTCCTCGGTGCCGAGAGTTGCCAGGCGTGCCGCCTCCTCTAGCGTCCCACCCCGGACTGTGACGAGTGTATCGTCGGCGTAGCAAATTACGCCCAGCCCGGGTGGGAGGCTTCCTCTCAACGCCCAGTCGTAGCCGATGTTCCACAGGGTCGGACCCAGAACCGACCCCTGCGGGACCCCGCACGTCATGGGCGTTCGCACAACGTCCCCTACTCGGTCAACGTAGAGGACGCTGCGCCCCTCCAAGTAGTCTGCCACCAGCCGCCTGAGGTACACGGGCATCCCGTGATACCTCAGCCTCTCCCTTATGCAGCTGAATGGCAGACTGTTGAAGGCGTTGGCGATGTCCAGGGACACCGCCAACAGGACTCCTCCGCCGGTGACGGCCTCCGCTACCACGGCCTACAGGCGCAGCAGGGCCGCGATCGTCGAACGCCCTCTCCGAAAACCAAACTGGGCGTCCGACAAATTGGGCCCGACTCCGATGAGGTGCCGCTCGATGCGGGCAGCCAACACCCTCTCCAGCAGCTTGCCCGCATCATCGAGCAGCACGATGGGCCTATAGGCCGAGGCCGACTCGGGAGACCGTCCCGGCTTCGGCAGGAGAACCAGCCTCCTCTCTTTCCAGCACCCAGGGAACTGCCCGGACGTCAAACAAGCGTCGAACAGTCCCCTGAGGCGTGGTCCCAGGTGTTCGAGGACCAGGGCTAGCACACGGTTCGGAATACCGTCGGGCCTGGGGGCGGTGGATTTGACTCGCATACGCGCCACCGCCGCCCCCATTTCCGGCTACGTGATGGGCGGAGCGCTTTCATCGTCGGCCTCCCGGTCGCTGTCCGGCGAAGCCATGACCGGGGGCGTGTGCTCCGCCCGTCGTAAAATAATAAATACCTATATTGAGATTTTCTATTTATCGATATATCTAAAGCACGGTAATATAATCTACCAGTAATCCAACTTCATACAAACGGACGAAACGCGAGCTATACCTACGCGCCTCGATCTCGGCATGCGCTCGGCATGTAGACAGTCGCGTCTGTGCTGCAGTGACGAACGAACGGTGTGTTGTTTTTTTAACAATAATATTGGCCTATGGCACCGAAGAGGTCGTCAGGCGGATCGAGGCGCTGGGGTTGAGGGTCGCCCTGGACAAGACGGAGGCCCTCTTGTTCCATGGGCGCCTTATGAGCCCTCCCATCGGCGTCTCGATCACCGTCCGATCGGTTGACATCAGCATCCGGGCCCATATGAGGTACTTGGGCCTGGTGCTCGACGGGCAATGGTGGTTCCGGGAGCATTTCCGCAGGCTCGCTCCGCGGCTCGTCGGCGCGGCGTCCGCCCTATCGTGGCTTATGCCGAACGTGGGCGGACCGAGCGCTACGTGCCGACGGCTGTACACGGGGGTCATCCGGTCGATGGCCCTGTACGGCGCACCGGTGTGGGCGGGGTCCTTGACCGTCCGACTTAGGGCCCTTCTGTGGCGACCACAGAGGGTCATGGCGGTCAGGGCCATCCGCGGATACCGCACGGTGGCGACGGAGGCAGCGTGCCTATTGGCCGGGACTCCCCCGTGGGACCTGGAGGCGGAAATGCTCGCCGAGTTGTATCGGCGGGTGTCGGGGGTGCGCGGGGAGGGTGGTGTGATCTCGTTAAGGGATCTCACCGCCTGGCGCGTCGACGCCCGCCGAGACGTCATTGCCCGTTGGGCAGTCCGGCTGGAGAGGCCTCGGTTCGGGGTGCGAACCGTGGAGGCCTTCCGGCCGGTGCTGATGCCGTGGTTGGAAAGGTGGCACGGGGTGCTCTCCTTCCGACTAGTGCAGGTGTTGACGGGGCACGGGAGCTTCGCCAAATACCTGCACAGGGTCGTAAGGAGGGAGAATACACCGTCCTGCCACCACTGCGATTGCGACGAGGACACGGCGCGCCACACGCTCGAGGCCTGCGCGGCCTGGGCAGTGCAGCGCCGTGAACTTGTCGCAATCATCGGTGCCGACCTGACGCTGCCGGCCATCGCTAGGGCGATGGTCGACAGCGTCGGGAACTGGGACGCGGTCGCAGCCTTCTGCGAGACAGTGATCTCGCAGAAGGAGGCGGCGGATCGTCTGCGCGTGGAGCGCAGCCTCGATGAGGAGATCCGCCGCCGGCGACTGGGGCGGCGCAGGCGCAACTATCTGCGCCTCATGGCGCCCTAGCCGAGGCCGCGGGTGACGTGACCGGGGATTAGTCCGTCACCCGCCGAGAAGCCGACCGCGTGAGGAAAGACCGACGTCCTCCTCGAGGGGGGGACGTCGGTCGATGGGAGGGTACCCCGCGTAGGGAGTATTCCGTCGGGCCGACCACTGACGACAAGTAAACCTGCTCCGGTGGTCGGCCCAATGACGAAGGCGAGGTGGTTTTCGGGTGGGTTGCGGGAGTTGCGTGCTTAAGCCCCTCTGTCGCCCCGGACGGAGTGGTGCAGAGGCGCACCGACCGCGACCCACCCAAAAAAAAAAAAAAAAAAAAATGACAAGATTACTGGGACTAGCTCAGTATTGCTTTTTATGTAAATGTTGTCACTTGTTGTAATGCTATTTCTCTACCTCCATTAACCGTTATATACCCAGCGAAAAGGAAGAGGTGGTGGACACATTACGAACTACTCTGACGGGTCTGTGCTATAGCATACATGTCGACAGCTAAGTTTAAGAAAAGTCCCGAGCAAGGTGTGCACGAAGCCGCTGTAAATTGACATAATATGGATCTGTGCCTACATGTATATGTATGTACGTGTGCGTGTGTGTATGTATATGTGTGTGTATGTGTGTATGAGTATATGTATATATATGTTTGTGTGAGGTGTGTGTGTGTGCGTGCGCGTGAGTGTGTATAGATATTATGTTTGTTAAAATTAATCGCGTGACCTTAACACTCAACACACGGTCATTTTTTATGTGCTGTCGACCACCACGAGCCGAATGATCGTTCCCTATAGCGGCACGATATCATCAATGGTCATACCGGATTGTTTATTTATTTTTTGTTTAACTATGTTTACTATGCATTTCTAAATTGTGTTTGATTTATTAAGTTATATTTCATTATGTGTTTTGTACTGTATTTTACTATGTTTGCTAAATATATTTACTTTTATACTGTTCATATCCAATCTATGATACTGTACATATCCAATATTTATTCAATTTTAACAATTGAAATATATATACAGCGTGTCGTGGCGGCCCGTACTCAATAAATGGTTTTACCTGAAAACCAGCGCTGTAATACTTATGTGCTACAGCTTATGCTGAGGTGGAACCTTTTTGGTGTACTACGGCATTGATATTGTTCTTTTTCTTTAATATTATTGTTATTTAATATTATTTCTTTAATATTATTATCTTTCTTAATTTTGTATAATATAATAGTTATTAATTACTTTTTTTACTCTTAGAAAATAATGCTGTAGAACCCAAATAAATAATTTTCTTTCTTTCTTTCTTTCTTTCTTTCTTTCTTTCTTTCTATAGAATTCAACATTACCAACGTTATTTATACAATATATCTATACCAATAAATAAAATTGGAGTGTCTGTTTGTAATGTCAAAATAATAGGCTTTTTTCATGCTCATACGGTTATTTGCACGACACCTATGCCTAAAATAGCAATTAAAAAATTTTTGTCTGTGTCTGTCTGTCTGTCTGTCTGTCTGTTTGTTCCGGGTAATCTTCAAAACGGCTGGACCGATTTCAAAAATTTTTTCACCAATGGAAAGTTATAATATCAGGGCGTAAACTAGGCTATATTTTATCCCGGTATTACCACGGGAACGGGAACTACGCGGGTAAAACGACTATAACCTATAACCGAAGCGAAGCGAGGGCGGGTTGCTAGTTTTTTTTATAAAATGGCGCACCGTGCATGTTATTTTTTTACGTATCTTAGAAACATAATTAACTGACACAAATTACACACAGTCTTTGAATTTGTGAAAGAATTTGTGAATCAGTTAAAAGAAAATATTGCCCTGCGTAGGAATCGAACTCATGACACTGGCACTGTAGATAGAGATTTTGAATTTATTAGACTCAATTTCAAATATTATAACTTCATCATAAAAAGTTATAAAAAGATTTGAAATGATTACCAGTATTTTATTCAGCTGAAACAATTTAGTGTTTAATTTGTGAGAAAATTCATAAATTTTCTCATTTTATTATACTGTAATGATATTCAATATTAAAATATCATTAGGAGGTAACGTCTCCAGGTGAACCAAAGAACGTTACATCTCGAGGTGATGGTATTGAAACAACAGTAACTTAAAATATATAAAATAAAAAACCTTTTTTTTTTGGGGTGGGTTGCGGTCGGCGCGCTCCTAGCACCACTCCGTCCGGGGCGACATAGGGGCGTAAGCACGCATACCCGCAACCCACCTACGATGCACGTCGCCTTCGTCGTTTGGCCGACCACCGGAGCAGGGTTACTTGTCATCAGTGGTTGGCCCGACGGAATACCCCTTATTTGGGGTACTCTCCCATCGACCGACGTCCCCCCCTCGGGGAGGACGTCGGTCTTTCCTCACGCGGTCGGCCTCTCGGTGGGTGACGGACTAATTCCCCGGTCACGTCACCCTCGGCCTCAGCTAGGGCGGCATGAGGCGCAGGTATTCGCGCCTACGCCGCCCCAGTCGCCGGCGGCGGATCGCCTCATCGAGGCTGCGCTCGTCGCGCAGGCGGTCCGCCGCCTCGTCGACCGCCGACCGCGTCCCAATTCCTGACGACTATCGCCCTAGCGATAGTCGGCAGCGTCCGGTCGGCACCGATGATTGCGACGAGAAATAAAAGAAAAACCTTAGCTAAAACCTTACCTTAAAATTGTCTGTATTACGAAATCATCATCATCTTAGCCCACATAATGGCCACTGTTGAGCTCGGGTCTCCTCCGCAATCAGAGGAAAATCTATCTACTGCGCTGGTCAAACGTGTTGGCATAGGGTTTTATGTCTAGTTTCTCTTTTCTTGCATAATTATTATCTGCATATCATATCCCTTAGTCGTTTTTTTTTAGAGAGGGGGGTGATGAATTGTATTCTTACTCCGTTACCACACGGTCACAACAATGTTTTTAAGGAGTAAACAGTCTCTCTTTATTTACGTTATTTAATCTAAATTAAAGCGAGAAGAATACTTGGTAAACAAAATATAAAATCGCACCAATACTACTACAGAATCATATTTAAGTTTATATCAAAAGCACTTCTAAACCAAACGTATGCAATTTGAGTCACAGACGAAACTTCGAGTTGAATTCTAGCGCATTTTACAACTTAAATAAAATTACAAATTTCAATTCAAAGACGTCATAACACTATGCTATAGGTAGGTACGTCTAAATTTGTGAAGAGCCGTCGACAACATTCGTTCCCAGAGCACTCAGCAAAAGAGGTGTTTACATGCATTTTATACCGCGGGAGCCCTTATCAATTCGCTACGTTGCCTTGCGCTCCGGGCGTCGTCAACCTCCTAAAAATATTCTTTTGAAAGGCCATACTCACTTTACGCGACTATAACTGCAGGTGAAAATTGAAAAAGTTTATGTTACAAGTTACGACTCTTTTTATCATCTCGAAAACGATCTAATTAACAGAAGCAAAAAACATTGCATTTATTAAAAAAAAATACTCATTGCGTTGTTAATTACGCTTTATTAATTCAATTATGAGTGTTCCAATTATGCAGAGCAGTTTTGTCTCAATTATAAACGAGGCTACGGAGGCCACCCCGTCATTTAATAAGGGTGTAATGAAAAGATTGCTGTGAGCTATGATGGAGTAGTCTTTACCTGAAGGTTATATCGTGTGGGCAATTATAATATTACCTCATTAGCAGTTGTATTATCTTACTAACTTTACTCATGCGTTAATAATGCAACATGATACACTAAATATACGTATTTTTATAGTAGTATAGTCATTATATAAACGCATTATTATTTTGACCAACTTCATTACATTGATAGCATAACTCGTTGCACGATTCTTAAGCCAAAACCACAAAACGTCGAGACGACTATGCAAGCAATTATAATTTCTCATCTCTGAAATGAAAAAATCACGGGTTATTATAGTCAGACCATGTGGACTAATTCGATTCTTCTAGTTTCGGATGTAGTAGTTGTATTATTTTGAAGACATTTCGCGTCCAATAAAAAGACGACGAAAGATAATGTGGCCATTACAACGATTTCCAGGGCGGGCGCAGACGCACCTACCCGCCGCGCTCTAGCTCGTAAAAGTGAAATATTATAACAGCGTTCACTGAATTTAAAAAGTCGTCTTTGCTTCAAACTATAGAATATGAGCTTTAAATCATCTAGCAAAAGGGGTCTGGCTTTTATTTAACCAGACGTGCCAATTCAGCGAAGTTATATAAACTTTTGTTGAATGTATTGTAATTATTTGGCATAAGCGAGAGTTTTACTTTTACAACTATTGTATTAAAATAAATGAAATGATTGACAATTGTAATTCTGCTACAGAAAAGGCCTTATTTAAAGAGAACTTAGAAAACGAATAAATAATGTGTAAAATGAACTAAGACGTAAAAAATTTATTAGAGGTGGTGAATGGTATCAAGGTGTATTGAGTTCTATATTTTCTTATCTATACTAATATTATAAAGCTGAAGAGTTTGTTTGTTTGTTTGTTTGAACGCGCTAATCTCAGAAACCTCTGGTCCGATTTGAAAAATTCTTTCAGTGTTGGATAGGCCATTTATCGAGGAAGGCTATAGGCTATATTATATTTGCAAAAAAATTAGGGGGCCGTACTAAAAGCCCAATAATGTAACCCAAGGGGTCAAAAAATGATCCGAAAAATCCTTATATCGCGTGTGCTGCAAAAACTATTGATTATAGAATAAAATAATGTATTACAACTTTGCAGAGAATATAATTTTCTACAAAAAATATTGCAACACCATATATCTAACTATTGTAGTTATCTCACAATAAGTGTTTTTCTTTTATTTTTTAAAATAATTAAAATGCCGTCGCTTAAAAACTTTTTATTTTGTACCTTGGTATTAATCCTTATCCAAATAAATTACTTCATATTTAAGATAGATTCGAATAGAATCGATAGATTAGAATTAAGATAGAATCATTAAATTCGGACAATTCATTCAAAAGATATCGCGATATTAAAAATGTAAGTATTAGTGTTGTAGCCAAAGTATTTTCCGTGTGGTGACGGAGTAAGAATACAAATCACCACTCCCTATCCTGCCCGTGGATGTCGTAAAAGACGACTAAGGGATATGATACGCATATAACATCCATGCAAGAGAAGGAAAACTCGAAATAAAACCCTATATCAACCTGTCTGACCAGCATGGTACAGTAAGGTCAATTTCCTTTCTACTATGGAGGCGGTTCGAGCCCAACAGTGGGACGTATATGAGCTGAAATGATGATGAATGATGATTGGGCGCGTATGTACCTATGATGTGACCGGCGGTCATAAGGGACGAGGAAGCGGTAGCGGTATCGATCTTTTTTCTACGGGAGCCTTGTTTTAGGACCTCTGGAGAGTAAATATGTGATAAACTTTATTTTAAGAAATTTGAAAATTTTATTAATCTTATAATCTTATATAGATATAAAAAGGGATCTGCGAAATGTATGTATGCGCATAGCTGCAGAATGGCTGGTCCGATTTCGGTAATTCTTTTTTTAGAATATTCCTTCAAGTATAAGGATGGTTCTTACGCAGAAAAGAAATTCAAAAACTGCTTAAAAAGGTCTAAAAGCAACACCTTTCTATACTCCCATACAAACGGTCGCAATAATACTTAAAAGTGAATTTGAACTTTAATACCATACAATAAAATTGAAGTGTTAGTGGAGAGGTTCCGCTTCCGGGAAGGCAAAACAATTCAGTGACATTAGTATCTTACATATATTGATGTCAAACACAAAGTTTTATATGACTTATTCCTGTTCTTTAACTCTCTTTTTCCTGTTCTTATCATGCTAGCTAACCCGGCGTCCCGAATAACAGAATAAGTATTAAAAAACTACAAAATTAAAGAAGTTGTTGTTGTTAGTCGGTACGAATTGGTAGGGGGATGTACCGGGGATTAGTCAGCCACCCGCAGAGAGCCCGACCGCGTGAGGGTGACGCACTGGTCGGCAACACTGCAATGTTGCTGGGGCGTCAAAGGGGACGGTACCCGATAGGATAAACCGCCGCCCGGGCCGGCCACGGATGCCAAGGTCCGCCACGCACCGATGGTCGGCCCAATGGCGATACTCTCCCCATCACCAATACGGTGTGTTATGGGATCGCGCGCCGCTCATCAGTAGGGATGTGACTTGGACTAAATCGATTAATAAATAATCTATTTTTCTTTCTTTAAAATAAATCATTTTGCAAAAACCCGATTAATTGTTTATTTTTATAATATTTTTTACTATTCTTTTTTAAAGTTTTCTCCCGACATGATTGTGATGACCTTTCTTTTAGGAAATCTGAGAGTGATATTTACTTTCTAACAATACAGTATGAAACACTGACATTCGATCGAGCAGTTTTCCTGGCAGAATTGTGGTGACCTTTTTTTTAGGAATCTGACAGTAATATTTATTTTCTATATAATAGAAAATGTTAAATTTAAACAAAAAAGCAAATACTAAAATAATCGATTAATTTTAATAATAAAAAAATCGATTTCTTTTAAATCGATTTTTATTATTAAGATAATCGATTATAAAAATCGATTATTTTTCATATCCCTATTCATCAGTCGCCCCGGACCGTTAGGGCGGGGTGTGTCTAGACCATAGCTTACAAAAAAAAGGCGATACGGAGTTCGGCGGTTCGGCTAGTTTAATGATATAATACTAAGTATTTCTTTTAATAATATATCTTCATCATCATCGTCATTTCAGCGCGTCACTTCTGGGTTCCAAATGAGAGAAAAAGTTACCTACTATGCCACAATGGTCAAATGTGTGAATTCTATTCTTACTAATCACCAAACGGAAATAGTGTAGTATATTATGAACTTTTCTTTTTTATTGACAGCTTATAATGGATCAATAATTTATCTTTTATGGTGATAAATATGTAAAGATACATAGCGACACGTTGCTTTTCTAATTCCCTTGTGGTGATGGGGTAAGAAAAGTTCATCACCGCATTATTTGCCCGTGTATATCGTAAAAATCGACTAAGGGGCCTTATATCAGGGCGGCGCAGGCGGGATTACCTGCGTGCAATGCCGCCCTAGCTGAGGCCGCGGGTGACGTGACCGGGGATTAGTCCGTCACCCGCCGAGAGGCCGACCGCATGAGGAAAGACCGACGTTCTCCCCGAGGGAGGGACGTCGGTCGATGGGAGGGTACCCCGGGTAGGGGGTATTCCGTCGGGCCGGCCACTGATGACAAGTAACCCTGCTCCAGTGGTCGTCCCAACGACGAAGGCGACGCGGTGTTCGGGTGGGTTGCGGTAGTTGCGTGCTTAAGCCCCTCTGTCGCCCCGGACGGAGTGGTGCGGAGGCGCGCCGACCGCAGCCCACCCCAAAGAAAAAAAAGGGGCCTTATATCAACTTGTTTGACTAGCGTTGTATAGGATAATGTTGTGATAACTAGATCTTCATCCAACAGTAAGATATTTAAGCGCTAAAAGAAATATTTTATACGTTTATACCACTTTAAGAAACCATTTGAAATGTTGATAAAAAATAAAATTAACTGCAGCGAGAGAACTAGAAAGTGCTTTTGCGAAGCTACGAAGTACCGTTTTAATTATTCCACATCTTAAATTTCAAACCCAGAGATGCACTCTACGTTATAAACTTTACATTGTCTTAGCTCGTAACTGCCTTATAAAAGATCTGAGCATGGTTTCGCTATTACTAAATCTTTGTAGACGGTACTTAATATCAGATGTGCTTTAACACAAACTAAAAATATTTGATTGCCTCTTTACGACAATAATACAAATATGTTTTGGTACTATTATTATGGTATACTTTCTTCTATGTCAAGAATGGAAGTAATAATCTTAGAATCTCATAATTTCATTCATCATTTTGGCTCATATACGTCCCATTGTTGGGCTCGAACTTTCTTCGCAATAGGAGGGTAATTGACCCACTATACCGCGCTGGACGGGTTTTATTTCGAGATTTACTTCTCTTACACAGATGTTATATGCGTATTTTATCCCTTAGTCATCTTTTACGACACCCACGGACAAGATAGGGGGTGAATTGTATTCTTACACTGGCACCGCACGGAAGAAAGTCTGATATTTCTTTATTCATTAAAATAAAATTTGTCATAATCATAATATTTTGACCATGATGCTCGTCATAAACATTTAGCCTATCACCGTCCACTGGCGGACGTAGGTCTTTTATGTTTTGCCACAAAGTGCTATTCTATGTCGCCTGCATCTAGCGACGCTCAGCAACTTTCAGCAGGTTGTCGGTCCACCTCGTTTGTCCTACACTGCGGCTTGCGATACGTAGTTGCCACTTCAGAGCCTTTCTTCCTGTGTGGCCTGCCCATTGCAACTCCAGCTTGCTAATTTTTCTTGCTATGTTGGTTACACTCGGTCTTTTACGAATTGACGTATTTCGGATTCTAACTCGCCTAGAAATCCCGATATTATCCCGCTCTATAGCACGCTGAGCGACTTTAAACTTGGTTAAAAGGCCTTGTATATGAGTGTGGTGACGGAGTAAGAATACAATTCACCACCCCCTGATCTTGCCCATGGATAAAAGACAACTAATGGATAAGAGAAGGAAACCTCGAAATGAAACCCTATACCAACGGGTCTGAGCAGCATGCTAAGTAAATCTATTTCCCTTCTAAAGGGGAGGAGGCTCAACCCCAACAGTGCTGAGACGAAGAGATGAGACGAATGTTAAAAGGAATATTTATGTAAAGTACTTTGTATAATGTTATAATTTGTATTATATTATAAGTAAACCGTGAAGAGTATTGCATGAAAATATGAACGTAGAAAATACTATAAATAGAAAGCGTGACAATGAAACAAACAAACTTACTTTCGCATTTATAATATTAGGAGAAAGGCTATGGATACTAAATAACTATGAAAAGCCAAGCCGTGCATTTAATTTTCAAGAAAATTTTATTTCCTTCCAAAGATTTTAAAACACGCCTAACGAGTTAAGTCGTTCATGTTTGGGCCGTGAAAACAGAACCACTTCCTCGATGGAACAAGAGCGTGAAGTGTAAAAGGCGCAATTAAGGACTCTCCACACTTAACTCGAGATACCTGAGCACCCATCTCCCGTTTACGCGAGTTGTTCTTAAACACTCTCCTAATTAAGAATACAAGCAAGTTTATTTTTTCGGTACATTTACATATTTCAGTTGTAGATTAAGTATTAAAAAAAACTATCGTTGCCGTGTAGTGATCGAATAAGAATGCAGTATACAATACAAAAATCTTGGCTGTGGGTATCATAAAAGACGACTAAGAGGTATGCATACAACGTTGAAATGAAACCTTATACCAACATGTCTGACCAGCTTGATAGAGTAGCTCAAAATCCCTCTTACAGAGAAAGAGGCCCAAGCCCAATATTGAGACGTGTATAAACTGAGATGATGGCGTTACTTTCTTTTATATAAAGAGGATCTATGACTCCCTAGAGGTCAACATATTTTTACACTTATATGAATTTGTAAAAAAATTAAACTAAAAAATAACAAAGCTAAAACTAACTAAATGCTAGGGAAAAAGTGTTGCGTGTTTCTAAGCCATTTTGTATGAAAGTTTTAAAATATTCGTTTCAAAATTGCTGAATACAATTTTAATGCACATTTTCAACATTTCATTTTTATTTATAACACACATTTATAATAACTTGTCTGTATGCTGAGTAAAAATACAATTCAACATCACATTTTTCTATAAATTGCAAAAGACAGTAAAGGAATGCTGCCGAATAGATGCTATTTACTGCAATAGGAGGAAATCCCAAAATAAAATTCTATGTCAACCATCCTGATTATCGTGGTATATTACCATCGCGTTGTGGAGAAGATTCTAGCCTCCGACTGCGGGTTTTGTGTACGAAGAATCCTATGTCCGGCGAAAGAAACCTTGATTGAGTTTTCTGCAGATATTCACGATTTTTTCCGAGTTTATTATAATCACTTAATAGAGTTTGAGATTTTTTTTTGGGGGTGGGTTGCGGTTGGCGCACTCCTCGTACCACTTCGTCCTGGGCGACAGAGAGACGTAGGTACTCACGCACACCCGCAGCCCATCCGAACACCACGTCGCATTCGTCGTTGGACCGACCACCGGAACAGGGTTACTTGTCGTCAGTGGTTGACCCGACAGAATACCCCCTGCGGAGTACCCTCCCATAGACCGACGTCCCCCCCTCGGGGAGAACATCGGTCTTTCGTCACGCGGTCGGCCTCTCGACGGGTGAAGGAGTAATTCTGCAATCCAGTCACCCGTGGCCTCGGCTAGGGCGGCATCAGGCGAAGGTAATTGCGCCTGTGCTGCCCCAGTCGCCGGCGGCGGCTCGCGTCGTCGAGGAGACGCTCCTCGCGCCCTCGCCCGCCGCCTCCTTGGGCGAGACTACTGCCTCGCAGAAGGCTGCGACCGTGTCCGAGTTCCTGACGCTGTCGAGCATGACCCTGGCGATGATCGGCAGCGTCAAGTCGGCACCGATGATTGCGACGAGTTCACGGCGCTGCTCTGCCCAGACGGCACAAACCTCGAGCGTATGCTGCGCCGTGTCCTCGTCACAATCGCAGTGGTGGCAGGACGATGTACTCTCCCTCCTAGCGACCGTGCACAGGTATTTGGCGAAGCATCCATGCCCCGTCCAAACCTGCACCAGTCGGAGGGAGAGCACCCCGTGCCGCCGTTTGAACCACTGCATCAGCGCCTGATAAAAAAAGAACCATTTAAAATTATGCTAAACAACACCCTTGTGTAATACAAATACAATGGTATTCTTAGAATTATAAATGTACGCATCCGAGCAGTAATTCGGGAGAACTCTTATTGTTTGCGATAAAAATACATTTATTTTTCCTTAAATTAATTAACGTGGAATTGCTTGATGACTAAAATAAACGTAATTAAAACTTTTTGAATTAACTTTCGCCTGATTTCTTTTTTAATTTCGGCCTGACTTGCCTAATTTTGCCGCGCAACGGGGGTTTGACACACCCCCTAATCTAAATCTGACCCTTTGTCATAGAAAAAAGATTTTAAAAGATTCGTAACAACAGATAAGTTTTTCCTTAATTTACTTGACTAATTTTGTTTTGATAAAAATAAATTGTTAAGTACGGGTTATTAATTATTCCATGTTTCGGGACAGGGTCTCTTGTAGGCAGATACTTTTATTTATTAATTCAGTCTCATAATAATACTAGAAATAATTTGAATACAATAAAACTAGTAGTTTAATATCTACTTTGGGTAAAATCAGGTTTATTAGTTTCACTAGTAACCTGTTGGCAAAATTTCGTATATATCCAGATTTGTATACTTTCAATGTATTAAATACCTTTTTTTTATTATTAGCTTCATTTTTCTACAAACGTAGGATAACGCCAAAGATTTAGACGCCAAAGATTTAGAATTTTTAGAAAGCTTTTTATCTTGTTACGCCAAAGAATAATTACACACACACTTTCTTATTTGATATTGCATAAAAGTCTGGGTATCAATATTAGTGGTTAGCATTAATAATTCTAAAGTAATTATCAGTTCGAAACTAAGTAGTTCGACCGCCACACAACGACATATGTCCATCCAAAGATCACAGAGGTCCTTTACCTGTGTTCGTCTATTTTACACCGTTCAGTAGCTTTACGAGTCATTACTTTCGCTGACCAGGCGACCGTACGTGACGATAGAACTTATGTACCCTTGTACACGTCACATGCAGCCGAAGCGACGCGATAGCTATGGAAAGGTCCAGGTAATCAGTCAATAGTGAATCACACTTTAGTTGAATTTTTAATACGTTTAGTTGAATTATTTGTAAATCCAGCAAAGTACAGAAAATACTTTTCGTGTGGTTACGGAGTAAGAATACAGTTCACCACTCCCTACCTTGCCTGGGAATATCCTGAAAGACCACTAAGGGATGTAATATGCATATCACATACGTGCAAAAAAGAAAACTCGAAATAAAATCCTCTACTAACATATCTGACCAGTATGGTATAGTAAATCAATTTCCCTCCGATTAGGGAGGTGGCTTGAGCCCAGCAGTGGAACATGTATGAGCTGAGATGACAGAAAATATTGGTTCAATTAAGTTTACCGGTTACCACTTACTTTGTGGTGCAAATACTACCAACCTACTACTCACGAGTGCCATAGAAGTGAAAAAACAACTAAGAGCGTCACGTCAACTTGGACCACTCCATCTGATGCTGTCTGGTCTAGTAACATTAAAGGACATTTCACGTCAGGCAGGCGATGAGTTATAAAAATATCGGCAAAACTTTTGTATGCTGTAAATATGTAGAAGAGTAGATATTGAATCGATACTTGGCAAGCAAGATGATAATGACCAGTTATCACTTCAATTCTATGTATATATTTCCTTATCGACTTCCACTGTTTAATGTAGTCCTACCCTATGAAGCATAATATCACATTCGCTAATCTTAAGAAGCAGGTTAGCTATTGAAGTAGGTGATATAAATTCCTTCTCAAGAAAGTACTCCTACCCATTCTTCTGGTCATCTCTAAGACAGTTTTAATGATGCCCACGGGAAATAAAGGCTAGTGATATACCTTGAATCCTTACCACATAGAATTCTTGCATTGTATTGAAGAAATTTTCCGTACTTACAATACCACACAGTCAAGAGCGCATGATATAGGATTTTATTTACATTTTTTCTACTCTTATAGTTATTTTCATTCATTCTTCTTAGCCCAGACAAGTCTCACTGTTAGACTCAGGCCCCCTCCACAGTGGGGAATTGATCAACAATTCCACGCTGGTCAGACTTGTTGAAATAGGATTTGAAAGTTTTCTTTCTCTTGCATCCATGTTACTTGTATATATAACTTAGTGGTTTTTTACGATTTGTATTTTTACACCGTAAGGAAACGGATAGAAAATTATTTTTGTTATTTTCTATACTTGTTTTATCCGTATTAATTTCTTAGTCGCCTTTTACGACGCCACCTTTCTAGAATTCTTACTACGTCACTTCACATAGACAATGATAAAGAATTGTTACATTTTCTTTTTTTATGTGTATTGTTAAGATTAAAATAATTAATTAAACAAAAATGCAGTGTTATTTTTTTTTATTTTTACCATTAACTATCAATTTTATTTCAATAATCCACAGATCTGAGCTATATTATACAGACTAGTATTCGCACTGCAGTCGTGGCGTATTTCGAACAAGGTGTATCCAAAATGTACCTCATAAAAATTTTTATGGACAAATATAAAGTCTTAGGGTGTTCATCAAGGCAGTGGTCTATGGGGAGATTGCAAAACGATGGAGCCTCAATTTTATTGCATGTTACGCACCATAAACACGGGGTGGTGGTTACTGATAATGCAAGTTGAATTTATTTTTTGATGTGGTGGCATAAAGTCGTTTAATGGGATAGTGTGTGTTATTACGTACTGTTTTCACGAACTCCTCGTACTTTTTGCCGCCACTAATACCTATGTACGAATAATAATATCTATTGAAGTGAAAACTTGTATACGCAGGTTTGAAAGGGGGCCCTAATTTTCTATGCAGTATATATTCATAAATATATTAATTAATTCTGCAAATAAATAGCAATTCTTGTTAGATACAATTTTTACTATCACTTTACAATTATATTCCATGGTGTTGCACTATTTGAATAATTAATTACAAGCGGCAAGTATTACACGATAACTCTTTTTTTTTTGTTTTGGGGTGGGCTGCGGTCGGCGCGCCTCCGCACCACTCCGTCCGGGGCGACAGAGGGGCTTAAGCACGCAACTCCCGCAACCCACCCACGATGCACGTCGCCTTCGTCGTTGGGCCGACCACCGGAGCAGGGTTACTTGTCATCAGTGGTCGGCCCGACGGAATACCCCTACTTGGGGTACCCTCCCATCGACCGACGTCCCCCCTCGGGGAGGACGTCGGTCTTTCCTCACGCAGTCGGCCTCTCGGCGGGTGACGGACTAATCCCCGGTCACGTCACCCGCGGCCTCGGCTAGGGCGGCATTGCAAGCAGGTACTCCTGCCTGCGCCGCCCCAGTCGCCGACGGCGGGTCGCATCATCGAGGCTGTGCTCCAAGCGCTCGCAACCCGCCGCCTCCTTCTGCGAGATAACTGCCTCGCAGAAGGCTGTGACCACGTCCCAATTCCTGATGCTGCCGAGCATCTCCCTAGCGATGGTCGGCAGCGTCAGGTCTGCACCGATGATTGCGACGAGTTCACGACGCGGCTCTGCCCAAGCGGCACAGACCTTGAGCGTGTGCTGCGCCGTGTCCTCGTCGCAATCGCAGTGGTGGCAGGACGGAGTTCTCTCCCTCCTAGCGACCCTGTACAGGTACAGGTACCCTGTACAGTACTTGCCGAAGCATCCATGCCCCGTCAAGACCTGTACAAGTCGGAAGGAGAGCACCCCGTGCCGCCTTTCCGACCACTGCATCAGCACCGGCCGGAAGACCTCCACGGTCCAAACACCGTATCGAGGCCTCTCCAGCCGGTCTGCCCAACGGGCGATGACGTCCGGGCGGGCATCGACGCGCCAGGCGGTGAGTTCCTTCAAGGAAACAACACCGCCCCCCCCGCGCACCCCCGACACCCGCCGATACAAGTCGGCGAGCATTCCCGCCTCCAGGTCCCACGGGGGAGTCCCGGTCAATAGGCACGCCGCCTCCGTCGCCACCGTGCGGTACCCGCGGATGATCCTGACCGCCATGACCTTCTGTGGACGCCACAGAAGGGCCCTAAGTCAGGCGGTCATGGATCCCGCCCACAACGGTGCGCCGTACAGGGCCATCGACCGGATGACCCCCGCGTACAGCTGTCGACATGCCGCACTCGGTGCGCCCACATTCGGCATCAGCCATTGTAGGGCGGACGCCACGCCGACGAGCCGCGGGACGAGCCTGCGGAAATGCTCTCGAAACCACCATCGCCCGTCGAGCACCAGGCCCAAGTACTTCATATGGGCCTTGATGCTAATCCCCGATAACTCTAATGGTATATTGATACACTTAAAATTAAATTTACAGAATTAAAGGCATAACCTAACCTAATACCCTAAGCAAGACAATTTTATCTGAAATAGTAGATACGTTTAAAATAATAAAACAAAATGAATTGTCATATAACTCGTGCGTACAAAATAAAGGATAAGATATAGCGAATAAGTCGAGCTTGTACGTATTATTTCTAGGTAGATCTGGGGGCACGGCAGTGCCCCCGCCAAGTCGAGCAAAAAAAAAGTCGGGCAAAACGCAACACTGCCGTAACATACTTTTCTCGAAGCCATTCAGGCCATTTTCGACCCCCTATAACTTCGTTGTTAATAAAGCTAGAAACCTGAATTTTTAGTAACCTAGCAGGCATTATATACACATTGTGTATTTCAAATTTCATTCAATTTGAGTCAGTAGTTTAAGAATTATAACTAGTCAAAATTTCGTATTTTTGTCACTCACTGACTGACTGACCGATCATCAATATTAAAGTGGCACTTCTAGTAGACATAAAAGCTTCAAATTTAAAATGCAATTAGTGTTTAGTGTATAAATGAAGGAAAAATTATGAAACATTATAATTTCCATCCAGTTTCCGAGATACACTAACTGCATAAATAATGTTGAAAATTATGAAACATTATAATTTCCATCCAGTTTCCGAGATACACTAACTGCATAAATAATGTTGTAAACTCATATAAATATATAGGATTACAAAGTTACATTTGCAGTTAATGAAATATAACTTTGTAAAAAATAAGAACACATTTGTCGCCATCATTGCTTCTCTATGGGAATCATAACAACCGGCTAAAGACTGCGCAGATGACGTAGTGGTTAAGATACCAACGTACCGTGCTAGTGTCGCGGGTTCGAATCCCATGCAAGACAAGACCTTATACGATCCACAAATTGATGTTCTAAATCTGAATGTAATTTGTTTTGGTTAATTATATATTCTTTCCGCATGGTGACGAAGTAAGAATACAATTCACCACTCTCTATCTTGCCCGTGGATATCATATGAGACGATTATGGGATATAATATGCACATACCATCTGTGCAAGAGAAGGAAAACTCGAAATGAAACCCTATATCAACATGTCTGACCAGCATGGTATAGTGGGTTAAATTCCCTCCCATTGTGGATGAGGCCCGAGCCCAACAGTGGGACCTGTGAGGGCTGCGATGATGATGCGATGTTGAATTATATGTTTCCAAAGTCCCCCACAATATAAGGATTATTATTCCCTTAGTCCAAGGCGTTGTCATTTAAAAAAAGATTCAACAGGAAGGAGAGTGGGCAGCAGCTTTCGCCGGGGAAATGTATAATATCTCACTCCGAAACCAACCCGCCTACCAAACGTGGCGACTACGTCATTATTCCTCATAAGGCGAAGAAAAATGAGCTCTAGTCATGGCAACTCTGTTACCCTTGAGCGTCGTTGGATGCAGGTGCCACAGTACCGCACTTTATGGTGAAACATGAGGGGGGTCTATGTTCTACAGTGGACGGCGATAGGCTGAATGATGATTGGCATAATAGGTGTAGACAGATACCTAGATATAATTATGTTCAAAGATAACTTGTAAAATGTTCAATAAACTTAATGAAAAAGCAAGTGTGGGACGTGTCTTATGAAATTGTACTAAAATCTCCCAAACTATTAAGCAAACTAAATTGCCTGAAATTTATCTGAAAGAAAGAACGCCATCATTAGGCTCGATTGCCATCAAAGCGGAGAGGAGCCTAGAGGAGATGTGTTTCGAAAAACCAATCAAATTTCTTTATTTCCACATCTCATCGCTTAGTTTAGGTAGAATTGACTCAAGCGGAAAGGAGAGATGTCTCATTTTTCAGAGAGTGTGCTCTAAGAAAATCCTTTGTTGGTATTCAAGAAATAGAAGGTACCGGCAAGGCAAATAAGTAAGTCTATCTACAAAAAGAAATGAGATACCATCAAAAACAAGACTTGTAAAAAAGCCAAGCCTCGCAACTGAGTTCTTCTACCATAAAAATTTGTGAGATCCATGTTATACCAAGTCGGTTAACTCATTCAGTCCCTGCTTAAGGGACCTTTCTTCTTAAGTTATTACGTAAATAGCTAACCTAACAACTTCTTATAGTAACTATATCAATATTAAAGATCTTTTATGTTTTAAATAAGTAGATTGACTTGGCAATCGCACTATGTTTAGTACAATTTAATATAATATGTATTACTTGTGAGGTGTGTTTTCATGCGATTGCCAAGTCATTCTACTTATTTATTTATTACGTTCATTCTACTTATTTAAGACGAAAGTCATGTCAAATGCCTATGTCATTCCTGTACCGGTCCTAGTTGGCAATGCGATTCTTGAAGTTGTCGATCACTATGTTTACCTAGGACAAACAGTCCAGTTAGGTAGAGCCAATTTCGAGAAAGAAATCAGCCGACGAATCCAACTCGGTTGGGCAGCGTTCGGGAAACTTAAAAGGATCTTTTCGTCCAACATACCTCAGTGTCTGAAAACACAGGTCTTTGACCAGTGTGTGTTACCAGTGATTACTTACGGCACGGAAACGTGGTCCCTAAATGTAGGCCTCATATCAAGGCTCAAAGTCGCTCAGCGTGCTATGGAGCGGGCTATGCTCGGGATTTCTCTGCGAGATAGAATCCGGAATACGGAAATCCGCAGAAGAACGGGTGTAACCGATATAGCACGAAGAATTAGCACGCTGAAGTGGCAATGGGCAGGCCACATCGCTCGACGAACCGACAACCGCTGGGGAAGAAAGGTTCTCGAGTGGCGACCACGTATCGGACGACGCAGTGTAGGACGCAACTAGGTGGACCGATGACCTAGTGAAAGCAGCTGGGCGTCGTTGGATGCAGGCGGCACAGGACCGCTCATTGTGGCGCAACATGAGGGAGGTCTACGTCCAGCAGTGGACGGCGATAGGCTGAAATGATGATGATGATGATGAACTCATATAGGCTATATTTTATTCCGGTATTCCCACGGGAACAGGAACTACACGGGTAAGATGACTGAAACCGAAGCGAAGCGAGGGCGGGTTGCTAGTACTTTTATAATGTTGCAGTATTGTTCATCATCGTCGTTCATCATTTCCGCTCATATACGTCCCACTGTTGGGTTCGAACCTCCTCTACAGTAAGAGAAAAATTGACCTACTACTACGCTGGTCAGATGTGTTGCTGTAAGGTTTTATTTTCAGTTTTCCTTTTCTTGTATAGATATCATTTGCATATTTAATCCCTTAGTAGTCTTTATCTTTAGTCTTTTTACCTAGTTAGCCTAACTTCAGAATACTTATTCTTAAATCTTTTGATGCCACGCCGTTGCCTACCATGAAGAAAATATTCTTCACAAACCTCGTTTAAAGAAGGACATGTCATAGCGCTCGAGAAACACAGCAGCAGGTAGTTAATTCCAGAGTTTGCATGTACGTGGGAGAAATGATCGCTAGAAACGTACAGTTGAAGACCATAACGCTTCCAGGTGAAATGGATGAACCCTGCTACGATGTCGAGTGGTACGTTGGTAGAATGGTGATGGTGGTACCAAGTCAAACAGTTCCTTAGTGACGGAGTAAGAATATAATTTGTGAATCGATTGACACATATAAGCAGATATCGTTAAAAAAGAAATCCTCGAAAGAAATCATGTATCCACACGTTTGCTTAGTGTGATATTCAAGACTAATTTACGTCGTGAGGAACCAACCGAACCTCCATGCCCAATATTGAACCTATATGGGCCGAGAACATATCACGTCGGATTATAATAAGTATTGTTTTATACGTCTACGGTAGGTGCAGGTTTAGAAACACAACACTTTAAATAAAGGGGAATGAAGACTTCTGCATTGCATGTTTCTAAAGTCAATTTCTAGTCAGCGGTCTTGCCACATCACCATTACTGCTACTATTTGCATGATCATTATCAAATACTTCACAATTAAGCCTATATCTTTACAAGCACTTAATAGTTTGCACCTCATGTGGATAGCACATTAGATAGATACTAGCTGAGAAGACCTTTTATTAAAATATCGTTTAATATTTTAAAATTTTCACATTTTACTCATCATTAAATAGAATAAGTAAAATATGAAATTTTCTCTTTTTCTATGACCCTGATGGAGGGCTGTTTAAAATCGCTTCTGACTTAGTTAACAGTAATAGTACTTTCTATTCCATGCGATAGATTGCTAGTGGAGTTCACTCGCCGGCTCGTCGATTTTCAATTAAATAGCAGTCTTCACTAGGCAACTAATTTGCAGCTAATTATTTGCCTAATTTTATTTAACACAGTACATAACATTCATGGAAGGCAAGTTATTCATGGATAATTATGTATATATTTGTGTAGATTTTATTTTCATTAAAGTGGCCTGCGTGTTTTTAATGTATTTCGTTGTGGTGGTTTAAAAATTCATTGTGTCCTAAGTTCTTTCCCGTGGAAAGGGTAAAAAATTACTAAGGGGCTACTAGGAAATAGTGCAGCATTCTCATGGGGTAACGTAGATTACCAATTGTGATAGCTAAGTAGGTGATAAGCATAGTGATTATAGACTAATGTCTCTTTGAAAAGGCCTATGTTCAACAGCCCATGTCAGCAAACAGCTCAAGGAACTCTGCACCGGTGGTCGGCCCAACGACGAAGGCGACGTGCTATACGGGTGGGTTACGGGTGTGCGTGCTTACGCCCCTCTGTCGCCCCAGACGGAGTGGTGCAAGGAGTGCGCCGACCGTAACGCACCCAAAAAAAAAATGTCAGCAAACAGACAGATAATTGGAGTGTAATGAATAATACTCTTACTTACTTACTCTTAGCTACGTTAAGTTGAGGTACGTGGAAATGGTTGTTCTGCACTGCATTATATGTCTTAGTTTTCCATGTGGTGACAGGAAAAGAATACAATTAACCACACCTTATTTTGCCTGTGGGTGTCGTATAAGATGACTAAACAATATGATATGCAGGTAACATCGATGCAAGAGAAGGAAAACTAAATATAATAGCGTGCTATAGTAGAAAAATATATCTTTAATTATAGAGGAGATTCAAATCCAGCTATGGAAATTGCAAGAGCATATTTGTAAAGTTACCTACCCACGATGCAGATTTTTTTTAATGTAGTCATAACCAATACTTTATAAAATAAAAAGTAACGTAACTGCAAATTATTACAATGGTAATACAGTATTCTATTCAAATTTCATTAAAATTGATTATTATTTTACCGATGTTTCGAAAATTTTCAGCGTTCAAGAACACTGAAGGACAGGAGTACGGGAGAATTTAAATGTAATTAAGTTAAATAATACACGCGTAAACATAAGAAATCATGAAGATTATAGTGGTAGGACCACACTGTTGACAGTTGTCTGTCTGCAGCCGCGGGCCGGTCCGTCCGGGGTAGTAGGCACCACTCTCTCGCAGAAAATCGACGTCTGAGTAGTAGCAATTTGTTACTGCGCATCGTTCGATGTCCAACCCCAACTTTCTGAGGGTGTGGTGGGTTTTAGTGACCCCATCAAGGCCTTTAGTATCAGTGAACCTCATTGCACGCATTCACGCTGCCTTCACTTTTATCGCGGTAGGCCGCTTGCAAAGGTCCATCAGCGGCAGCAACACTTGCCACCGTTTGCAATAAAAAAAAAAAAAAATATGCTTGTCTTAATATATCTTACAATTTATATAGATAAAATGAATTAGATAAAAATAATAATGGAAAAATCCCAATAGGGGTTTTACGGCAGAAGGTTCTCCATTTGCTATAATTTACCTATATACTAAAGTTATGGCTTTATATATAACCAGCTGACCCAGCAGACGTTGTTCTGTTCAAATAACACCTACTGGGTCCAATTGTGAATCTAAACCATTCTCGAATCCCTTGAACACACAAAAAATTTCATCAACATCGGTCCAGCCGTTTAAGAGGAGTTCAGTGACATACACACGTGCACAAGAAATTTATATATGAAGATAAACGAATTAATATACATAAAATAATTACATAAGAACACTTGTCTGACCAGTGTGGTACAGTAGGTAAATTTCCCTCCTATTAAAAAGAGTTGGCTCGCACTCAATGGGACGTATATGAGCTGAAATAAAGGCAATTGTAATAAAGAGTAAGCCCTTATTGTTCATATTTCACTTGCCTAATGAAGACTGACCTTTATTAAAGTATAAGCGCTTAAAATAGCCACGGTTTAGGTAAATAAAGAAAGCACGAATCCAATCAAGTTAGTAAACAGTGGGCGCGAGCAGAATGGACAACAACATAAAATATTTGTTATGCGATAAAAATGTTAGTGAAAGATTAAAATCAACATGTCTACGTTTACACGGGTTTTAATAAAGTGGTAAGTTCAAACGAGTTAATTATAATTTTTTAAAGGTAGGGAAAATTAACTAAATGTTTTTAATTAAAAAATACATGATCCTGCACTAAGACAAATAATACTTATATTAAAAAAATTCATATTAAACGTATACTCAGAACAAAAATTTATGGATCACATAAACATTGTTCTGCATAGGAATTCAAGCCACGGTATTTGCAACGATAGGTCCGAGTCTTAACTACCACACCATTTGCGCATTATCCTCACTAATATTATAAATGCGAAAGTAAGTTTGTTTGTTTGTTACGCTTTCACGCTTAAACCACTGAACCGATTTCAAAAATTCTTTCACCAATAAAAAGTTATAATATCAGGGAGTAGCATAGGCTATATTTTATCCCGATATTCTACGAGAATGGAAACTACGCGCGTAAAGCGACTGAAACCGAAGCGAAGCGAGGGCGAGTCGCTAGTATACTATATACTAGAGGTCCCCCGACTGATGACGTCTGATAGGACCGTATGTAGGAAGATGACATATTGCGTCGACCCCAAGTAGTTGGGATAAGAGCAGAATGATGATGATGATACTAGCTGTCCCCCACCCGCTTCGCTGGGCTAAAATTGAAATTTATGTTTAGTTATTAACAAACTATTCTTGAAGAAACTAAAATTGCCCAGTTATTATTTAGTTTGATTGAAAATTATAACAGATGAATATTTTCATTATTATAAATAATTCTAGACAGTCCTCAATTCAACAAATATCAAATTAATAAATAAACGTAACCAATAGAAATAAAATGACAATCAAATAGAATAATTTTAGTTACAATAAAATTGTTTAATCCTAAGACACAAAATTATAGGTTCGGGATAAGTAATCACCAATATATCATATACTAAAAACTTCTCCGAAACACGCTGCATCTTATGGTTTAAGTATTCTTTCGATTAGTTTAGTAGTTTTCGCAGTATAACCGAACAAATCGCTGCGCTAATCGTCTTCCATATAAGGGCTAGAATATTGTTCTGTTACTTTGGTCAAGGTTCTCGAGTGGTGACCACGTATCGGTCGACGCAGTGTAGGACGCACCCCACTAGGTGGACCGACGACCTGGTGAAAGTTGCTGGGCGATAGGCTGAAATGATGATGATGATGACTTTGGTCAAACGCGTTGACATAGGTCTTAATTTCAAGATGTGCTCCTTTCACAGCGATGTAATCCGATTATGTATCTTAGTGTCGCATCTTATACTACATTCAGGTAAAAGATGGTTTTCTGGCTTTGTCATGTTTAAGCCAAATATTAAATATTCTAAAATATTTGGCGAAAAAATAAAACAGAACGTGAGCGAGAAAAAATAATTACATTTTCTTTTTGCACCTCACCCTCTTATAACTTTTCTTACATATAAGAATAAAAACATAACAAAATTGTATTACTGTTACAAAATTGAACTACTACCATAACACGTCATGGATATAAAATTGTTACGTTTTACGTAACATAGTTCACGTTCTAATAGGGTCCAGTTTACTACCGAGCCCTTTATAGCTATCAAATTTCTATAAACTCATGTAAACATGGGGTTGGTGACGAATCAGCACTAATAACAGGAACAAGCATTTGTAATATGAAAGATATTTATCCGCTGTGGTGACGCAATAAGAATATAATTCACCACCCACCCCATGCCTGCGGCTGTCATAAACGATGACTAAAGGATAAGGGATAGGACTAAAGGATAGGACTAAAGGACTATAATATGCATGTAGTATCTGTGCAAGAGAAGAAAACTCGAAATAAAACACAAACCCGTCTGTCTAGCGTGGTCTAGTCTCAGCTCATACACTACCACTACTGGGATCGAGCCACCTCCCCAATAAGGCAATTGACCTACCCTTAGCGTGGTATGATAAGTAAATTTCTCTCTTACTGTTGGGGAGTCCCAAGTCCAACAATGGAACAAATATGAGCCGAGATGATCTTCGTGTATGTTAAGAATACCTACAATATGGACTTTACATTGCCGTGGGTGTCGTAAAACTGTCTCACACATACTCCTGGTAATTTATAAATTAAACTACGATCGCAAACCCGCTTGCCAAACGTGGAAGCAATGACTTTAATCTGCCCTTACGTAAGTCTACGCCAAGCAGTGGCCATTTTTCTCCACAGTATCTGATACGATACTGTTGGTTAATTACTGCCAATCTAATAAAACCATGTGGTGACGGAGAAATAATATAGTTTACCACGATATCGTAGAAGACGACTAAGGGATATAGTATGTACATAAGATCTGTGCAAGAGAAGGAAAACTCCAAATGAAACCCCCGAGCCTCCCGCCGGCGCTTCGATCACCTTCAATTCGGTTACCATCAGCATCCAGGCCCACATGAATTACTTGGGCCTGGTGCTCGACGGGCATTGGTGGTTCCGGGAGAATTGCCGTCGACTTGTTCCCCGGCTTGTCGGCGCGGCGTCCGCCCTTTCGTGGCTGATGCCGAATGTGGACGGACCCAGCGCTACGTGCCGACGGCTATACGCGGGGGTGATCCGGTCGATGGTCCTGTACGGCGCACCGGTGTGGGCGGGGTCCCTGACCGCCGTCTGAGGGCCCTCTTGTGGCGACCACAGAGGGTCATGGCGATCAGGGCCTTACGCGGTTACCGTACCGCAAGTTGGCGACGAAGGCAGCGTGCCTCCTGGCCGGAACTCCCCCGTGGGACCTGGAGGCGGAGATGCTCGCCGGATTTTACCGGCGGGTGTCGGAGACGCGCGCCCGCGGCGGCATGGTCTCAATCAAGGAGATTGCCGCCTGGCGGGTCGACGCCCGCCGAGACGTCATTGCCCGTTGGGCAGTCCGGCTGGAGAGGCCTCGGTACGGTGTCAGGAACGTCGAGGCCTTCTGGCCGGTGCTGATGGAGTGGTTGGAGCCGACGCACGGGGTACTTTCGTTCCGACTGGTGCAGATGTTGACGGGGTACGGTTGCTTCGCCAAGTACCTGCACAAGATTGTCAGGAGGGAGAGCACACCGTCCTGCCACCACTGTGATTGCGACGAGGACACGGCGCAACACACGCTCGAGGTGTGTGCCGCGTGGGCGAGGGAGCGCTGTGAACTCGTCGCGATCATCGGTGCCGACTTGACGCTGCCTACCATCACCAGGGAGATGCTCGACAGCGTCAGGAACTGGGACGCGGTCGCCATCTTCTGTGAGGCCGTAATCTCACGGAAGGAGGCGGCGGATCGTGCGCGAGAGAAACTCCTCTTCGGCGACACGTTCCGCCGCTGGCGACTCGGGTGACGTAGGCGCGAGTACCTGCGCCTGATGCCGCCCTAACCGAGGCCGCGGGTGAGTGAACCAGGGAAAGTCCGTCACCCGCAGAGAGGCTGACCGCGCGACGGCGACTGACGTCCCGGGACGGGGACGTCGAGAGGTGAGGGTACCCGAAAGGATATTTCGTCGGACCGTCCACCGACGACAAGTCACCCTGCTCCGGTGGTCGGCCCAACGACGAAGGTGATGTGGGTACGGGTGGGTTGTGGGTACGGGTGGGTTATGGGCCCGGGCGCCGTCCTTTCGTCGCCCCTGACAGAATGGCCCGCGTGCGCGCTTACCATTGCCCACCTATAATAAAAAAACATAGCAACATGTCTGACCAGCATGGTATAGTAGGTCAAATGCCCTCCCATTGTGGAGGAAACCCGAGCCCAACAGTGGGACGAATGTGGGCTGCAATCATGATGATGATAATAAAACCATGCTGCCAAACAAAATAATTCATGCTACATTACTCTAGATGAAAACTAAACACCAAGATAGTACTTCTACAAATTAGAACCATATAGCCACTTCCATTGTAACGTTTGTTATGATAAATGCGACTTGATTTATCACTTGGTGATTCTACTATTCACGCACATGCATTGATAACGGTAGATAGGTATGTTATGATTCTATTTATTAGTACTTAAAATGCAATAAATTCTATCGGAAATGCTATAAATGTAAATAAACATTATTTCATATAACCTTTGCCCTTTTGATACTCAAATAGCGTTTGCAAGTGATTTTGCTAATTATATTATAAATGAATGATAAGAAACCACTATAATTTATAGATAAAGTATTTCATGTAGCGGTATTCCGTATTTGCCCGTGCCTAAACCACGGAGTAAGTAGGTATAAAGTACTTACTACTTGCCCTAAACAGATATAGAGTTATATGAAGTTCGGTCAGTTTTTACTGGTAAGATGACCAGCTAAAGCAAATTTTATAAACCCTCATATAAATAGTTGAGATAAGATGCGGTTCCATTCTAGTTTTCTCGAGTAAGGTTACATTACATTTATACTATTCATCACGCTTTTCTTGTAAAGGTAAAAGACATTTTAGGTGCAAAAATTAAATTCAATGTGAATTTAATTTTTGCACATACATTACTTTCAGAAATACTTAATTTCAAAGCAATGCTTACTTTATAAGCAATTAAAGATATTAAATCAACAGAAAAATACGATTTCATTTAAATAATAAATATAATTACAACGCAATGGAATAGAAATAGACCTTTGTGATTTTTCAGTTAATTTAATCCAATACTGCTTCATTATCAAATAAAAAATTGTACAAACATATCGGATCAATTCAATATTAAAAGCAGACTCATTAGTTAACTAAAAATGTCTAAGTACGCACTTTCAACGATTGAACAAAGACATTTGAAAATTAAAATCATTTAAATTGTCCATAGGTACTTACTTTATGCAAACTAAATTCTGAGTACATAGATTGATCCTATACCTTGTTCAGATACTCATTAGATAAAGTACCTACCTGACGCTGCGAACACTGTCTTGCACAGGGATGCAAATTAAATCGCCCTAATTCTCTTCTATTTGTAACATATTTCTCAGGCAATTTATTATCTCTAAATTAGTAGCAGTTTGGATTAAGAGACGGCATTACCAGTAAAACAGTAATACTCGACGAGATTCCATTTAATCCTTTAAGAGGGTGTGTGAGATATCGCTAGTGGACGATTATTTAGTGGCTGAAACTTTATTTATTGACCGGGATCACATTACCTAAATGTTAATGTAGTTAGCTACGTGCTACTTTAGATAAGTAATAAAAAATAAATAGTTTTTTGGATCTTTATTTTTGTATTCTCTTAATAAATATGAATGCTAGCCTATTAGGTATGGTCAAGATTTTTTGTATATGACTAAAGTTGTTAGGAGCAGATGGCTGCGACAACTTTACCCGGACTGTAGGGTGAGCGCTGAGGGCTCACAACCCGAATGGTCAAGAAAGATCTGATCAAATAGTTCGTGTTTAAATGTAAATGAGGTTACGCAGTCGCAACTAACGGTAAGTAGTCTAGTGCACGTATTGGTTATACTTGTATATTTTATTTTATAATAGCTGACCCACCAGACGTTGTTCTGTTCAAATATAAAAAAATATTAAAAGGAATTCTCCTTAAAATCGATGACCACGCTATCTACCGGTTCCACCAGGTCGGATCGTGCCAACTCAGAAACCTTCGTGAAAGTTTGCATTGCTGAAGATCATCACATGATCAAATTCAAAGTTTACTATTCATAAAGGACATACAGACAAACATTCATTTTTATATACGTAGATTCTTGTATTTTGTACCGAAGAAGAAGAGAAGAGAAATAAGAGGTTTTTTGATGTTCACCGATAACCCCTGTCAATTATTGAACAATCTTCAAAATTATATTTTCGTTCCTAACAGTATACTCCTGAGGTGTTCTGATTGTCACCAAGTTAGGATCTGACGATGGAAATCCATGGAAACAGAGGGTAACCCTCAAATTTTATATGCAGGTATTACGTTTTTCATATGTACCTAAGTATATTGTAACGCTATTCAACTTTTTGCACCTGACAGTAATAATCGAATGACGGTGAGCTGGTGGAAGGTACAGCTCTTTACCAGTTAGGATTCATTCAAAAAATATGTCACACGAATTTATTAGCCAATATCGTACTTTTTGGAGACTTGAATTTAATACCTTTATTATAATGATCGGCAATTCATACAAGAAAGAGTGTAACTGACATTGCCTGAAGAATTAGCACGTTGAAATGGCAAATGCCACATGGCTCGTCGAACCGTCAACGGTTGAGGCAGAAAGGTTCTCAAGTGGCGACCACGAATCTGACGACGCCACTTAGGACGATCCTCTACAATATGAACTAACCTAAATGGTCCCCTTGAAAGTTGCAGGGAGCCGTAGAGAGTGGCATTCTCGTGGAATGACCTAGCCTATGTCCAACACTGGATGGATGAATTATAGTGATTACTAAGAAAATTATACTTCGCCTTTTTGTGGTATCAGCTGTTTTGGATATAAATAACGCCACCTTGTCTGTTTTGCTTATCAAGCCCTTTCATTAGATACTCATATCATAGGGGTAATTACGTAAATTTTGTGACGTTTGTCATATTAGATCAACAAGGACGTCATTTACATAATCGTACATTGTCATAGGTGCTAATTTTCAGCCCGATAGCTTCGGTAGTGAAATATTAATTGCAAAATTCCAGGGCACAAGTAAAAGCTTTTTATAAGCGAAAAGATTACGAACACCAATATGTTCCTGGATTATATATCAACGCCAACTGCAATTGCCAATCTGCCTGGGTAGAGAAACATTCATACCTTTTATGGAGGCCTATGTTCAACAGTGGACAACAGTTATAGATAAATGGTAATGATCGTTAGTAGCTAGATATTCTTCATCCTATGCATCCAGCTACTTATTCGATTTTCAAGACTCCAATGGAAAGTATTAGGTACCATACAAAGTATTACCATTGTATTCTTACTCCATCATCCCACAATACCATCAACATTATTATTCTTTACATTTTATCATGATACTAGTTATGTTTAATTTTGAACCTTGGACAGTCCAGAGTTGAGCACTACACTGGCGTCCCTTTTAAATTTGGATTATGGGACGCTATCTCGAAATTTTGCAGACGCAATATAAAAGCTTCGAGCAATAAAACTAAAGTGGAGGATCAGTTCCAGTGGCCTGGTCAATTGTCGCAAGCATAATACAGCAGGTTACAGGGTCCCACGTTTTACCTTTTTTTTTGGCCATCGATTTGGGCAGGATACGGCCTGACCATAGCTTGTCAAAAAAAGGGTTCGAACGGTAACCAATTATATTATCATAATTTCAGCTCATATGCGGTCCACCACTGCTGGTTTTGAGCCTCCTCCACAATTTGAGGGAAATCGATCTACTATACCACGTTGTTCAGATGGGTTGGTATAGGGATTATATTATAATACATATATATTTAAAAAAAAATCGGGATACTTTGTACTGAGGGATGTTGCAAAATAAAACAAAAATATATTTTTTATAGATTTTATTTTTATAAAGTTTTTATTGTATTTACGGTAAGTATAGTGTCGGTTGCAATATACTCCATAGCTAAATTAGCTTTTCAATTGGATAATGTGTAGTAGGCGATTACGTGTAACTAAAAACAATATAAAAATTTAATTAATAGTGGTGTCGACAGTTGTATACACGACATGAAATCCACAGAGAAAAACGGCTATAATAAAAATTAGTAATCAAAATAAAGTAACTTATTGGGTTATTTAACCGTGTATTAACTAAATAGGTAAAAGGTAAATTATTAAAAATTATTCTAACTTAATTTAAAAGCTGCTTAACATAAATTGTAATAATGTACCCGAGGCACTATAAAATAAACTCGATTTAATGTTATATGGATTCATTTCAACTAGTTTGTTTATTCTAAAACAATACGTCATTCACATAATATATTTCGACGTAAGTTTTAATAATTACATACGCATCAGCCAAGTGTCGGCAAGGATATCTAAAGAACGAGACGTGGCCGGTCCCGTACGTCCGACTACAACTCTCGCTAAAATAATTTCCATTTAATAACAGTCAAACAAAATTGGACTAAACAACAAGGAATTTGTACTTTGGGAGATGTGATATATAGAGAATCGACTAGGTCCTCATCAAAATGAATATTAAATAGTTAATAAACATTGTATCGATAATATATAATATAAGCAATATAAAACGTAACATAATCGGAAATACTAGACAATAATATAATTCTGCTAAATAACTGAAATAATTCAGGTAGATTGTCAAAGTCATAATGGGCGATTCGCAAGACATGTTATACCGCGGGCGAAGTATTGATGGAAAAACCGACGGCACGACTAGACTCGGCTTCGAAATTATCGCATAAAGCGCAAATATCCCACTAAAACAGTGACAACACAGAATTCTCTAACAATATATCATAAATCGAATAGAATAATAAAAACTTTGCTAAGATTTTGTACCGAAAAATGTATCTAGCATCGTATTAAAATGATATGCCTGCGAACAGCAACACTGGTTGATCACAAATGCAGGAATGCTGCCCGCTCGTTATCCGAAAGGAAAACACAATGCACCCCACAACTAGTACCCACTACACATTCTATTGATCAGTGTTGGCCACTCGTTCGGTAGTACTGCATTATCAATATCATATTAATAATAAATGTCACAACATCAAGCCGGTATAAAAAACACTAAGCCTACTAAAACTACTACCTGCGAAAACTCTTTTAAAGAGTAAACTTACAATCTAGATTCGTAAAGTAACACAAAATGCGGCTGGTCCACTGAGGCGCCGCACAATATCAGGATTATAAAATATAACATGTTTTTTTTTTTATCGCCTCCCCAGTTTTATTACAATTTTCTGAAACAATCTTACATCTAATCTGGCTCACCAACGTTACAATATAGACCAATACAACGCTCACTATCCATACAAAAATCAATATTTTCAATATTTAAACCGTTACAAAATTGAACTTTTTTTTTTCATCTTAATCTGAATAATATTATAAATGTACTCTTATATTTTTATTTGTGCCAATTCCTTATGCATTGACCATCGTACAAAAATACACGTTCAGACGTATCAAAGATTTAAATAATATCAATTTTTTTTCAATGGTATAGAAGAATTTTATAGAATATTTTAAAAACGATTTTTATTATAATTCAAGCACTTATATCTTACTTAAAATTAATCAATTGGCGTTATCCATCTGAGCATCTCAGCATCGTTCCCCGTTATATCTATTCCGTATCCTTATTTCAGTTAAATTGTAAGTAAACAAGAGATCAAAAAGAACACTTAACGTAACATAATACTACACACAATATTAGTAATAGTAAATATTACGCATGCAAACCAGTCAGAAATGATGACGGTTACATTGAAAATATATTTGAAGATATTCATCCATTCAAACACACATCATCAATATATCTAATAAAAATATTTTTAAAGTATCGGTTAATTATTTCAGTATTCAATGAGCTCATGTCTTAAAAGGCAGAACTCCATTTATTTGTATATTTCAGTTAAGCAATCGTTCAGCACTTTTCGATAATTGCAATGAGGTAAGCTCTATGAATTGAATTACTCCATAGCAACAAGCTAGGATCAACGAGGTGAAAAGATTGCGGTTTGATAATGCGTTGCTTTCACATAGATTTTTTTCCTTTTCTTACCAACAAAACGTTTAGACCAATTAGAAAAAAACTTTACAAAGCATCCGATAAAATAGAAAATGCACAGAAAGACTTAATACTCTAGTATACAATGACCTTAATGGTATGCGTCTAATTTCAAGACAGACCTTAGACAGTGTGTTTATTAATGTACTTGAAATATGTGTAGGAGTCAAAATTGCTACTTGAAATTGGACACATAACTGGTCGTTACACGTTACATTATATCTATTTATCGCTGTGATACACGTAAAATCGAGCTCAAGTCTCGTTTGTCTTATAAAAATACTACATCTACATTTTCGGTAAAAAACGTATATATTAATTGTTGTTTAAATTTACGCATTACAGATTAATAGAAAAAACTTTAACCACTAAATTACTCGTTATCGTTACGAAAGTACAAAAGTTTAAGTTATTACGAATTATGACACTCATACCCTGATGCACCCCGCGGCAATCGTAGTAAAAAACCGTAAGTCTAATTGCTACGCAATAACTTAATTATTATCTTTAACCAATTCGTAAGTTTATCACCATCTTTTTTTTTTTAAATGTGCTTACAAAATTCGTCGGGTTTTACATCGGAGCTCGAGTGTACTTCCGTACTCGATACACACAAAATTGTATTGACTTTATATCGCAGTTGTCAGTATGACTGTACTATCACCCATTACAATCGTATCGCATTTGTCAGTTTCAGCGCTATTAGCGGATAGATCGGTATAATAAAATTGCGCTGTAAATATATACGTTTATTGCCCATAAGGACTACAAAATGCGACCGAGCGCGATAAGAACTACACATACAAGTTAATACAAACGATTAATTACAAAATTACTACATTAGTGTAGAAAACATCGAGTATCAAAATATAATTAACATGATTTTTTTTTTGATTTGCCTTTTTCACTAACCAATAACAGCCGTATACTATAATCAGCCAATGCGTTTTGGAGAATTTTGAGCGTATGGTTTTGCCGGGTATGACTGGATACTGAATGTCACATGTAACTTGCCTTAGTAGTCTGCGTTCAGACAATTCGTGAACTAGTTAAAAGCGATTTAAACGTTACGACCGACAGCAGCTCTACCTATTAGTCTGTGAAATTACGACAGACTACCAGTTAAGACCTATAAGTCAATATTTACTGATCTTGTGGACACGTACATGTCTACACAGATCCTTAAAGAGCATGCGCTTCAATAAATCGTACATTATTAAGTAAGCCGACGTTAACGGCAACAGTCATGATACATTTATATTCTACATTAAAAATCAAGGGAAGATTATAAAGACAAAATTTATATACTTAGGCGTAGTGCGCGTACGCACCTCTATGACCAGAATGTACACGATAATATAACAATACTCGCTTGGCACGAGATTATCAATAAGAATAAAGAACGCGACGATGACTAAATTTAAATGTTAAGTATGACCACATACATACATCCACATTCAAACCGTTTATTGTTAAATAAAATGCTACGATCCTAAATAAGAACTACAGTGGAAATCAGATTAACCTAGACATAAAGCGAGATATATCTATAGATCAACGAACATTAAGCCGATGTTCTACTTACAGAATGCTAGAGATACAATGTACGAATTTTTATATCAATAATAATATTAAATCAAATTATTATAAGTTAATATAGAGATACTTTTTTAACGTTTTTTTTTTTTATATATATGTAACAATTTCTGTTCCTAAAATTCATATAACATAAAGAAAACTAACATAACCGATTGTTAATTCTGTTATAAACGAAAACAATTGCAGTTATATTAGGATTTACACCAACTATTTCGTAAAAATTATCTACTTCAAGTGTTACTTTTAATATGTATTTGATTTATTTAATAAAATTTGCAAAAGTAACAAATTGTTTCTTTGTACTTTTAAGCATTCACTAAATTACGCCACATTAAAATTCAATATGAAGAACTTTGAATGTGTCTAAATAAATTGTCATTAATTACAAAATTTAACAAATATATGCAAATAAACTAAGAAAATTGGCAACGTTTGAGTTTTATTAGATTTACTATTCAAACTGAACCAATAATTGTCTAAAATATTAATAATGAAACGCATATCAGATAATGATAAATTCTCTCAGTTGGGAAAAACCAAAATAGTGTTTAATATGTATAGAATATTACTTATATTTTAGTGTTTATATAATCTTTAGAACAAACAAATGTTAAAAGAATATGTTAATAGGAAAAAATGGTTTGAGGCGTTTGAAAATTAGAATTTCTGTAAATAGTGATAAAATACGGCAAAATATTAACAATTACCGACTTAGTTGAATCTCTGAATAATTTTATTTAAAAGCTACAATATTAATTTTACTCTGAATTGTATATTTCGCAAGAACTTTGTGCTATACTCTCCGACACAACTGTAAATATTCTCTAAGCCCCGATCCATGAAGCCACGACTGTTACACTACAATTTCCTATTTTTTTTTTGGTTTTGTATCTAAAGAGGTAATGTTTTTTCGAATATTAATATATCTATTACATAAAATATTAATCAAACAGTCCTATGGTTGTATCGGAGAAATTTTATATAAACGTCTAAGGGTGCTAAATTTATTTTTTAAAATACTTTGAATTTGTACCGGAAAAAGGGGGAGTTAATAACTTGATACATTCGATGAGTCAATAGTTCTATGATAATACACCTACATAGGTGACTCTGTATTTGACTATTAAACAATATGACTTTATAATATGTGTCGTATTAATAGGCACCGCAGCCCGAACACACTTCACTTATCTCATTTGTACATGGCCACCATCAGATGATCTGGTTCATATTAATATTTTTCTAAATATACCAACAACAGCTCGTTTTTATATCTTTTTTTTTTATTATTTTCAATTATTTTATTGGATATATACATTTAATTAAATGTATATTTCAACTTTTAAATATAACTCTATATACGAACGAGCAAACTTCGATAAAATTAAAATTGAATAACATATGAAGTGTGGTCGGTCTGCGGTGGGTTCGCTTTAAAATAATTAGGGATCTTTGATATTGTGAAATTATGTACTATCGATTTACGGCTATATCTAGAAATATGCAATATTTCATTTAAATAGTTTTTTTTTTCAATAAGCATCTGCATGTAGTAGATAAAGGGCATATTTATAATATAACGCCATGCTATAATAAATGTCTTATTCTCATGTACCTTAGAGTAAAAATTTAAGCGGAGGATAGTAATTTGAAAATATTTAAGAGGTATTACAACCACACAAGGCGACTGGCAACTATAGTCCGGTCCAGGACGTGCGCAAGCGACGATCCGCAACGTCGTTAAATATTTTATGAAAGCTGAAATTAGTGTCAGAGGTATAATTTTTACCGGCTGTTAATTTCATACGAATATGTACTAAAATATTATAATACGGAAATTTTTTGTGGTTCTATTTTCTAATTCGTATGGACAAAGCGAACTAAGCTCGTACAACCAACTCGTATAATTTTTCTTCAGAAACTATAGAACAGTATTTCAGTGCCCCAAATGTTGAGAAGTTTAATCACTGTCCGTCAGCAGGCCAAGTCGTTGTCATGAAGAGAGCGATGGTTACCTTGTTGAAAGTTTATATCTGATAATTTCGGTAGGCCATGAAAACATCACTAAAATAGTTCATTATGCCACTTTAGCATTTGCTCTGTATTACAATATATTAAGTGCCTATGACACTAAAACACTAGAATATTGAATATACTTTAAGAGCACAACATTTTCTTGTAAATCGAAAACTCCTTAGATTATAGTAAATACAGTTACCAAAATTTAAAAGATCATTACTTCTGATGTATCACTTTTACCAGTTTATTTTAATATCTGGAAAGGTTAAAGCTTGCGATGTTAGAACTGTGGCCTTTTATAAAATGCGTTAGGCTAAAGCACTACGTATTGAAAGCTTCCAATATAAATATTTAAGCGATTGTTGATGCGACCTCGTCTAAAACTATGGTGATATTATTATGGACATAGAGCCAGTTCACCGTCCACTCAAACCGTGCCATGATGGTGATGACATAATGAGGTGCAGTGATGCGGATGACGGCGTGATGATGGCGTGATGATGCGTGATATCCTACAACTACGCAACAGTTTTACTACGTTGTAGTCAGTCGAAAATAAGAATTAACACACCAACTTTCACATCGACATGTTTTATAATACCGATAATGAAATGACGCGACACAACATATGGACATAGTTTAAAAAAAGACGTCTGAGTTATAATAACAAAAATATAATGATAGAAAGTCCTTAAAAAAAAGTAAAACGAAATAATATGAGAGCAATATTCATTACATTCAAATATAAGTGAATTTTAAATTTACTTTTGCAATCATGAATCTGTCGATGCAATAAGCGTATGGGTTATCAACACAAATCTAAAAAAAATGGAAATACAAATTGTCATGAATATAATAAAATAATGTTTCCTTTGAAAACTAAACAATGTATGTATGTATATGTATATGTATATATATATATATATGTATGTATGTATATATATATATATATATATATATATATATGTATATATATATGTGTATGTATATATATATATATATAAGAATTTAAGTCTATTAAATTACGCACTGGACTTGAAATTATCGTGTGAATTGCAATATTTAATAGTCCACATAGACAACGGTTGAGTGCATCATTTGATTATATATCTGCCTATCGATATGAATTTTGGCGAGTCGATTAGATTAGTAAAATGTAAATGGCAGTATCGATTTAAGAATACAAAATTTTTTTATCTAAAAAGTGTCAAGTCTTCATTAGAATTATTGCCTAACATTTAACGGTTACCCCGAGGATATATCACGTTAGCACATACCCTACTCGCCCATTTATCCGCACCACTAGTTGTTATATTCATTAATTACTAAACACACACTATTACTAAGAATTATCACTTGTAATCACTTCGCGAGTTATAAGTATCAAATGTATAAAAAAACTTACCTAAGACGTTAACGATAAACAGTTACTGAGTAAAAGTGCACATCACTTATATATACGCTTAGGCTTAGTAAATGTCGAAGCGTTATAACTTAATATATATTCATGATAATTAGAAAAAAAAACCTTAATCTAAATTATTCAGATAGCCAAACGTATAGTCGACGATAACAAAAAAAAAATCTTTTATTTCACTCTTAAATAAAAACTGTTTACTCAATGATTAGCGGATCTTTTACATAATATATTTTTGTATTTAAATGTCCCATTTTTACCCTTGTTTTTTACTGATATGGCACTATTCCAAAACGCTAAATTTGATTCTTTTAGTAATTTTATACTGTCCATTAATCACTGAGATTTATAAATAATTTGAAACGTAAGTAAAATAACAATTCGACATTATAATCACATAACCTACAATAAATGTAATAGATATAGACGCTAATCATATTATTGGTGACACAGCAATTACTTACTCTTAAATCATCTACTATTACTGTTTAAGCAAGGTATGTGAAAATATAATGAATAAAACTGATATCAAGTCTTACACATGACATTCCTAGCAGGCGAAGTTCGCCTACAAATGCCATTTGGTGGGAGGAAATAAAAGTTTATAATAAACCTACGAAAATATTGTATAACACTTAAGATAGGTTTAAAATTTTGCTAAAATAAAACATAACTAATAAACTAAATTGAACTAAACAACACTCCACTCGTACACCCCTATCAGATAGGGTCACCAGTATCACTGAAACTGAAGGTAATCAATAAAATTAAAAAAACTCACGATTTAGCTCCTTCAAAAGGATTATTATACTTCCCAATTTGATATTAAACCGAAAACAAAAAATGCAATTTCTGGTATCTTACTACACTGCTAGTAATTATTTTCGTTAAAAATCAACTTCTAATCAACAAAGTGCAGGATAAACTTAAAATAAAATCAATAGTACAATCTTAAACTGACACATAAAATTATTTTCAATAATACCAACTTAATTTAACAGAAATTATTTCTACCATCACTTAGACGTAAATAGTTTAAGGGAACAATATCGTAACACAGAAAGTCCAATAGACGCCACGTCGTTTCACACAGAGCCACAGTGTACAAGACCGCTGTTTATGCGATCTGGTTTAAGTAGTCGATGAAGTCGTTGGAAAATAGCTGCAAGGAAGGCTCGGTGACTGGAGTGCGACGAGGAATACCGCAGCTTCCAGTCATGGGTCTTTCCACCGGCTTCGGCCTTAAAGTAGCCAAATAACGTTCAGCCAGTGACTCTCCAAGACTTATCGCTAATGTTTCTGGACTGAGGCCAAGCAGCGCTAGTGATTCCGTAATGCTCGCTAAAGTCGGGGTCAGGAACTTGTTAGCGGGCTCCTCGGCGGAAATTTCAGGGCCTCGGGTAGCCATGCTCGTGTTGACGACGGGTCTCAGCGCGGGGGGTGATGCGCGACGTGGGGGAGATGGCGCCAGACTCCACGTGTCTACAGCAGGGGGGGTGCCGGGAGAGGTTCCCGGCACCGCCGACTGTTATGGCCACTGCTGGAATAGCGGGTACGCCCGTTTGGTGAAGCAGTAGGTGAGCGGCTTGACGAAATGCGTATCGACCACGCGGCACTGCGGGCACGTCACTGGGTGCGAGTAGTCCGAATAATTCAGCCGCTGCTGCGGATGGATGAGCGCCTTGAAGCAGCTGTTGCACTGTGTACAAAATAAAATAATGATAAAAATAATAAAACAAGGAAATTATTTTATTTAAAATTAGTAGGTTATGAAACAAACTAAATGCATAAATTGCACAAAAGCACTGTAAAAAAGTGTGTTTGTGTACTCATGTACGCACGTAAGAAGTTATACTTCTTTAACAAAATCTTTCTTTAAATTTTATCTTATGCGTTATTCTAGCTTTGTAGAAAAGACGACACTAATAATATAGTATAGGATCCCGCTATACAACGACCATCACCGAGATGCTTATTTGATGTAACTTATTTTTTATGTAATTTAATATGTCAATAAATATATTGCATATGAGTTGCCTAACAAATTTTAGTCCAGAGTATGATTAAATAATAATTAAAAAAATATTTTTTTTTTAGCATTGCACCGGTTTGATTATTAGACAAATTCTATACCAATCGAAAGTATGAAACCCATAGAAAATGCAAACGTTAGATTGCCTATTCTTTTCCGGTCACAACTCTCGGGTAGCCAGGTATAAACAGATAAATCGATACTAGCATTTTGCACCGGTCTGATTGACGTTTGCATATTCTATGGGCTTATACTTTCGATTGGTATAGAATTTGTCTAATAATCAAACCGGTGCAATGTACAAAAAAAATATTATATCGCAATAACTAGTCGACATTTGTGACGGTGTCCGCACGCATCGTAAAAAACGTTGACTAGCTAACCTCATGGTGTCGATTTTTTGTGACGGTGTGGTGTGAATTTCATTCATCATCATCATTTCAGCTTATATACGTCCCACTGTTAGGCACGAGCCTCTTCCATAATAGAAGGGAACTTGACCTTACTATACCATGCTGGTCAGACAGGTTGGTTTTATTTCGAGTTTTATTTTTCTTGTTATATGCGTATTATATCCCTTGGTGGTCTTTTACGACATCTATGAGCAAGATAAGGAGTGATGAATTGTATTCTTACTCCGTCCCCACACGGAAAGGTGTGAATTTATACTCATCATTTTCCCCTAAAGTGCCAAAAGAAAAATAACTTCAAAAAGATTTTACTAGATAAAACAAAAGCATTACTATAGTAGACGCATATAGATGGCAAACTAACAACATCAAATGGTGTTCTCAGATGAATCTGAAAGGTCATCTAGACAACTGCAGTTATTTATTAGGTACATCTGACGTTAACATTTTCGACTATTATAAAAGATAACAAAAATAACCAAATGATATTTAGATCATATGCTGAGTGTTTGTATAACTCGTTTAGCAATAAAGAGCTTCAGGTTGATCTGTTTTAGCTCTCTTAAAACTTAAATCGATACTTTATCGTGGGTATATCGAACAGTTACGATGAAACATTTATATATATATAGTAATTAGTCATCATCATCTCGGCTCATATATGTCCCACTGCTGGGCTCGAGCCTCCTCCACAGTAGGAGGGGAATTGACCTTACTATAATATGCTGGTCAGACAGTATAGGGTTTTATTTCGAGTTTTCCTTCTCTAGCATAGATGTTATAGCGTATTATTCACCACCTTCTATTTTACCCGTGGGTGTCGTAAAAGACGACTATGGAATAATAATATGCATACAACATGTATACAAGAGAAGGAAAACTGGAAACATAAGCCTATGTCGACACGTCTGACCAGCGTGGTATGTCAATTTCCCTCCCACAGTGGTGGAGGCCCGAGCCTTCAGTGGAACATATATGGCCTAAGATGAGATAACTCTTATAAACGTTTGGAAAATCCTCAAGAATTATAATGTTTAATCTATATCTATACCAATAAATAAAATTGGAGTGTCTGTTTGTAATGTCAAAATAATAGGCTTTTTTCATGCTCACACGGTTATTTGCACTATACATATGCCTAAAATACACTTTATATTTTTTTTGTCTGTCTGTCTGTTTGTTCTAGGTAATCTTCAAAACGGCTGGACCGTGGAAAGCCATAACATCAGGGAGTAAACTACGCTATATTTTATCCCGGTATTCCCACGGGAACGGGAACTACGCAGGAAAGACTGAAACCGAAGCGAAGCGAGGGCGGGTTGCTATCAGTTAATATATTTATAACAAAAACGCTCTACTTGTTAAATAAACTCATTGATCCTGTAGAAAGTTACGCTTGCCAATCTTGAGACCCTAATTCGAGTCTTAATTCTGGCAAAATTGGAGTGCCCATCAGATATTTCTGAAGAAATTTTCAATGTCTTATTCAAGAAATTGCAAACTGTGCTTGATAGACAAAAAATACCCTGTATTACGTGGTAGCTAATGCTTTAAAAGGGTAGCTAGTCCTCGATTTATTCACGGACGAAGACAACAATTAAAAGAAACTATACAAACCTTTAAGCGCTCAGCACAGCACGGGGTGGCCATGAAGATGTCGTAAGAATACATTGTACCCAAGACAAGTGAAGAGCCGTCCCACTTTTGACCACAGAAACGACACCGGATAGTACGCTCAGGATCAGAACGCTCCAAACAGCCCATGCAGACACATGTCAGGTATTGCGTACGGCCTTCAACTTTCACCTGTGCCAACGAAATAATATCATTTAAACTATTGACTTGCCATGTTTAAAATAATTATTTGGATCTAATTACGTAAAGTGAGCAAACACTTTTTTTTATGGATGGTCTATAGTAAGCGCACACGCGGTCCATTCCGTCCGGGGCGACGAAAGGAAGGCGCGCGGGGCCAATACCCACCCGTACCCACGTCGCCTACATCGTTGGGCCGACCACCAGCGCCGAGTTCCTTGTCCTCAGTGGTTGGCCCGACGTACCCTTATACCTAATACCCTTTCGGGTAGCCTCACCTCTCGACATCCCTGTCCCGGGACGTCGGTCGCCGTCGGTCACCTCTCTGCGGGTGACGGACTAAAATCCCCGGTACGGACACCCGCGGCCTCGGCTAGGGTGGCATCAGGCGCAGAAAGTAAGCAAACCCTAACTGTTAGAATAGAGTATTATTACTAGGGACAAGAAAATTGTCGCGCTCCAAAAACAGGATGTGTTTTATTACATAACATTGTAATTTACTTAGAATATTGTAAAATATATAAGGTCCATTTAACACGTTTGCTAATGCAAATGGGTATGTTCATTAAATAAAAAAAATAATCTATTTCCTCTCATCCCATTCTTCAATTCAGTATGACTCTACCAGAGAGAGAGATAAATTGTCATTTAGTATGATGAGTAAGAATACAATTAACTACTCCCAATCTTATCCATGGGTGTCGTAAAGACGACTAAGGCATATGATAAGCATATAACATATGTTGCAAGAGAAGGAAAACTCGAAACAAAACCCTATTTCATGACGTCTAACCAGCTTGGAAAAGTAGGTCAATTCTCCTCCCATTATAGAGGAGGTCTGAGCCCTAGAGTGGAAGTGGAAGATATATATACTGAAATAATGATGATCATAACGCCACGATGGACAAAGAGATTTTGACAAAGGATTTTATTCCAAAATCTCATTCTGTATCCTCAATTTTATCTGCTTGCGTCCATTTGTTGTTGTTATCTTCATCTCTTATACTAAGCAGACAAATAACATAGTGACTTACAAATGTCTGACCATATTCCCATTTATCATAGTTGAAACATTTTCATCCGCTACCATTCAAAATAAATATTGGTTTTTAAACCAGTTTTTTAATCAATTGTAGCTACAAATTACGAAATGAACAATTGGTGTTGTATTAGTTCGTTATTTATAATGCCAAATAAGCGGACGCCTGCGGGATTTTTCCATTAATGTTCGATATAATTTATGTAATCCATAAACAAAAAGTGTTACACTGTCAGTTGAAACAAGGAAGTCAAAAATGTCAGAACGCGTTTATCTTCATACGATATTTTTTATCAGTTATGCGGGTGGGCCATTCAAACTATTGGATTTTCGCGGTTGATTTGTGTTCAAGCACGTTTTGTTTTTAAAGCCAAGGTGGTCTTATGGCATAAATTATGTCATATTTTACGTAATAATAATACGCAATTGAAAAACAAAGTCGGGCTCACAGGATTTATTGGATGAGAATAAATTTAGGTTTGTTGATATTGTTAACAATTGCATGAAAAATGCCACGCTTTTTGAAGGTTAAAGCAGTTATGGCTAAAACATAATTCTTTTATTTGATGTTTATGAAAGACATGCATAATACTTTCTAAGTCCTTATGGTGACGGCAATCATAATATGAATCTGTCACCCATCTCTCATATCGCAAGGTTATTAAGGGGCAATTTCTTAATAATCACATGCAGCTTCATATACTCAGAACCTGGTAGTAACGGTCGAGGCCTCGGGTTGGCTATCCTTGGTTATACAATTCATGAATCGGTGTGATATTAGGATAAAAACTAGAATTTATAAATCGATTTGCTATCAACCTTGACTCAAATAATGCAGAAAAATAAAAAAAGTTCTTTCTTTAGTAACAATATTTTAAATATAAGCTTTACAAAGCTTACTTTATATTTGTTTGAACACATTAAACTCAGGGACTGAGTCACGATTTAAAACAAAAACAAACTCAAATACTAGGCCGATATGAAAAATAATTTGACCACGTTTAATAATATTTTCCTATCCATAAGTAGTTATATAAATAAATAAAGCCGGCAAAGTATAGTGTTGCTTAACTACGACCTGATCAATATGAAATTCCATTATCATCTCGGCTCATATGCTAGGCTCGACTCTCCTCCAGATTAGGAGAGAAATTCACGTATACAATGCTGGTTAGACGTTTTATTATACTTTTATTTCGTGTTTTCCTCCACTTGCATCCATAGATGTTGTATGCATATTATAACCCTAAGTTGTCTTTTACGATACCCACGGGTAATATAGAGAGCAGTAAATTTTATTCTAACTCCGTCGCCACACGGAGAGATAAGAAATTTAATGCACGCAAAATAACAGACATGTTTAACATATCACTAAGTTTGCAAGATTATATAACAAAACCTTGTCTGGACGACAAAACCTATAGAGCTAGTCGAACAAGGGGTGTTAATTTTAAATCAAATCAAATCATTTATAGGCCCCTTAAGGGCACTTACATATTGTCAAATTACACGTTTGAATACAATACAATAATCTACCACCAGATCGGAACGCGGCCACAAACTGAGAAGATCCGGCAAGAAACTCAGCGGGCAGTCATTTTTTTTCTTAATCCTTTAAATATACATAATATTATGCTTCGTACAACATATATGGTATTAGCTCCAGTGTGATGCCCTTCGAAATTGTATATATGTATAAATTTTTAAGATTTAATACAAGACAAAAAAAAATTAAACCATAAAGAAAGGAAGAAAATATAGCTGGACCAGATCCCACAAGCAGCACCCGATCACGAGTTAATTACTAGAGCAGCCATCACTCTCCTCAACTAAATTAGAGGGAAGGGAGCGATCCGCCCCACATAGCTACCGCAATCAGAACCTTATTCAGTGAGCATGACCAAACCGTAAATAAAAATACAAAACGAACTACAACTACTACTATACCTACTATAAAAAAAACTACCACTATAAAATAAACTATGAACTATAGCAGGTATGCAAAAAGAATACAAATACCTATATTTAATGGGATCTGCATACACTAGCTGTGGATCCTTCTAATTCACTGCGTAAATAGTCTACAGTCCCAAAACGATGAATTTTATCGTATTCCGCACATTAAAATAAACCTTTCGATGTTTTCTGCTCGGTTTTATTTGTCTTTCAGTGGATTTATATTGGGATTATTATAAACACAATTCTTTTTAAAAATAATACAGATATTAAAACTCGAAGTGTTAAGTATTGGTCTATATGGTCTCCCTTTTATTAACTCCTATAATTTTATAGAGGTAAATCTTGTCTCCTATTTTAACTGCCCGGTATACTGAAGTAGTCGACTTATAATATTTCGTTTAGATGCTTAACTTTGAGATTATGATATAATTCCATGTGGTGACGGAGTAAAAATGCAATTCGAAACCCCATTCCTTGCCCGTGGGTATCGTAAAAGACTAAGGGATTATAATACGCAGATAACATCTATGCAAGAGAAGGAAAACTCGAAATAAGACCCTATACCATCATGTCTGGCGTGGTATAGTAGGTCAATTTCCCTCCCATTGAGGAAAAAGCTCTAGCCCAGCAGTTGGACGTATATGAGCTGTGATGATGATTATACAACTAGAATATAGAGCGATATTTATTTAATGACGGTGATACAATAGCCCCTTTATATTAATTCACTGACTTAAGTTTCTTACCTCAACAGCGCTACTGGTGTGTTGGCGCGGGCTTAAGAAGAAGGTGCCGTCGACAAGAGGGTAACGGTCGAAAACATGTAAAGTCTCTTTGCATAACGCGCAAGAGACGCGCGGCTTGTGTTGTCCCGCGAGTGTCGACAGAATGAAAAGTCGTGTGTCATCGTTACCATGGTTACCCTCATCCTCGATCTGTAACAATACAAATTCAATAATGAAACTCTTTTTTATATAATGAATTATCATTATAATATGACAAAATGGCTATTATTTTGAAATAAAGGGTTTAACAGAAAAGAATACAGAATAAGCAGCAAGTTAATGCAGAATTATTCTCTGTGGTCACGGAATAAGAATACAATTCACCACTCTCTATCATTTCATTACATGTGAGTGTCGTAAAAGACGATTAAGGGATAATATGCAGTTAATATGCATCAAAAGAAGGAAAACTCGAAACAAAATATACCCTATACCAACCCGCTGGTTGGAACCAGCGTGATGTAATAGGTCAATTTCTCTTCTATTGTGGAAAAGGTTGATGCCCAGCATTGGAACATATGTATGAGCTGGAACGAATACAAATTTTATAGTATAAGTCCTATAGAATAGGCAATAGAAAGTACGCCTAATAAGCCTGAAACAATACATCGACTACGATCTCCCATTAAAGCGTAGACGTTATAGTAAATCTACGCCCGCAATTTCAATATCTCATATCCCCACATTTACATATTACGATTAATGCATCCACCCACGACACTTACCGTAGCAACTCTCCCTTCGTAATAACACAAGTAAATGGCTGCATAAAGCTGAATAATGAAAGGCTGAAAGGTAATTACGCTGAATTCGGAGTCGAAGTCAAACAAAGGCTCGCCCGCGCCACGAAGATCGATTGTGAAGCACAATTCGTTCACGTACGTACAATTTGTGATAGCGAATAATAATGAATGTTTAACGAGTCACTGTTGCAGCATAGACACAGCGGTGCGCCTTAATTAAACATAATATTATGAGCTGTCAAAACGTAATACATCCATTCCCATTTTCTAGCCGTCGTATTGATTGATACAGTATTGTTCTGCATTTCGATATTGTAACCAAGCATCGGTGGTTACTTATTCATCATTTAAGAACTACCCAAGTAATTATTTGGCTTTTCGGTGACGGCAAGAAAATTAATCAGGTCTATATAAGAACGTAAGATATGTAAGCACCATAACAATTTTAATTATTATAATTAGATTTTTATTGGTCTTTTTTTTCCTTGCATATTATTATTGAGAGCTTATTGTTACTTTTCTTTCGTAGTTCTGTTAATAAATTAATATTTATCAGCTCTAGGATTCGAACGTGGGTTCATTATGATTGCTAAATTCATGTTAATACTAGAGATTAGAAATGCATCAGTTTTCTGAATTAAAAAGAAAAATGATAAATAAAATCACATGATAGGACTCCTTTGGTATATTACCATAAGTAAAATGAAGAAAAATATATATGATAAGTAAAGCTGTGGAGATAAACGCGTGACTATAAAAATATTATTTGATATTTGTGATTTGTATTGGTTAGTGTATGTGGTACTTGTGATGTATGTAACACGTGGAATAAAAAGATCTTTATAATGTATTTCATGTTTTCTTTGCCAACAATTTAAACAATTTTCAGCATTCAGTTACCAAAGGTCCATAAATTTTGGAAAGTCCGTACGCGACTGTAAAAGAAGAAAACCGATATAAATGCCATAAAATCGCCTAAAAATAGTCCTTTTTTTCATATGAATTTAAATATAAATGACATTTAAAACAAACGATAGAATCATTTGTTTTAAAACTCAACGTTATGAAAGATATTCAACATTTATCCAAAAAATCTCATGGGTTGACAATATAAGAATACGTGGCTATCACCGTTACTTTGCCAATGAAGTGGCCCTGAAACAATATTGTGTTGTAAAGAAAACTGAATACAAACTGTGTTTGTCGACGCATCTACCGTAGCGATTAGCACTGCACCCGCTAGAGGAAGCATATATCCAACATTTAAAATCGACGGGTAGATGGATAATTTTTTTTTAGCGGGGCAACGTCGGTCGAGGAGACGGTACTCCTCAAGGGGTATTCCGTTGGGCCGACCAATGACGACAAGTCATCCTGCACCGGTGGTCGGCCTAACGACCAAGGCGACGTGTCACGGGTGGGTTACGGGGCCGCGCGCGCCGCCCCTCTGTCGCCCCGCACGGAGTCGGGCGACGGATGCGCTGGCCGTAGCCCACCCCCCAAAAAAAAAAAGATGGATAATTTTTTTTAAGACAACATCCTGCACTTAAGAAATAATCCTTGTATTGCAAGGGAATATAAAAACATATAATTAACGGACACAAATAACATCTAAACTCAGAACAACAATTTGTGGATCGCACTAAGTGTTGTCCTGCGTGGGATTCGAAACCATGACACTGGTGCGGTAGGTTAGTATCTTAGCCACTACGCCATCTGTGCAATCAATCATGAAGAGAAAAATGACTTACAACATTGTAATCTTGTGATTTACTGTTTTCCGTCTCTCTCTCTCTCTCTGATCATTTAAACTACTCTTACAATTTGGTTACGATTTTCATCACAATTTTCCTAGCTTTTATCTTAATGTAGATAGAAATTAAAAAGTAATTCTTTATAGGAGGATACAGGTGAAAGAGAAGTTGGAGGTAATGTATAATAAACTTTGTTTGTATAATAAAATTCTTATTATTAACGGCGTCGTGTTACTAGGAACACATAAGCATAATCGATGCGAGCATTGACCCACGCCAATAAACTCTGTATGATTTGCAGGATACCTAATGCAGTCCCGTGTGCCAAGAGACGAGGGGGACGGAGGTCATCAATCGTAGCAAACACCATCACAATATCTTGCTGCCATAAAAATTTGTGTTTTCTTTCTTAAATATCTAACACTAGCCCATAGTATAGCATTATTTACAACTCGAATGCAATAAATAACTGCAATTTGTATGAAGTTAATTTTGCTTCACAGAATGAACACTAGATGGCGTTGACCTAATGCTTATACAAATACCTACTTGAAGTTAACGTTAACACGGTGTAGTAGGTGTGGTAGGACCACACTGTCGACAGTTATCTGTCTACAGCCGCGGGCCGGTCCGTCCGTGGCAGTACCATGCTCTCGCAGAAAATCGACGTCTGAGTAGTAGCAATTTGTTACTGCGCTTCGTTCGGTGAGCGAGAGAGCCGGAAGCCCAACTTTCTGAGGGTGATTGCGTGTGGAGGGTTTTGGTGGTGCCCTTGGTATCACCGAGCCTCAATGCACGCATTCACACTCCCTTCGCTTTCTTCGCGGTAGGCAACGGCCTTGTAAAGGTCCATGAGCGGCAGCAACACTTACCATCAGGTGTACTGTTTGCTCGTTTGCCACCGTTTGCAATAAAAAAAAAATAACACGTTGAAGTAAGTAAACACCACGTTAAGTAAATACCCGCATTAATAACACAGTTATTTAAGTAATACTAACAATAGAGAAAATTTCGTGTGGTAACAAAGTAATACTACAATTCGCTACACTCCCTCTAAACCGTGGGTGATGTAAAAGATGTCTATGAAATTAGAATACACAAATAACATATATGTAAGAGAAGAAAAACTCGAAATAAAAACCTATAACATCCCGTCCGACCCGCGTGGTATATCAATTCCCCATATAGTGGAGTAAGACCAGCGGTGGGAGGTCTATGAGCGGAGATAATGATAATAATGAATAGATAATGCTCTTTATGGTATTATGTTAAGAGCACAAATGTATCTTTACTTACCCGTGGGAGACGTAAAAACTGCCTGATACATCACGACGAGCATGGACAGTAGCAATCTGCTGGGATACTTATAACGGCAATTGCATTCTTCCAATCAATCAAGAAGCGTAGGGTTCATGGCATTTCTTTGGGAAGAATATCTTCTATAATTGATTTATTAAATGAAAGAACATAATAAGAAGATAATAAACCTCGATAGGATCATGAATGAAGAACAATTGAGAATGAAAGTTAAATTTACCTCCATTTCTAAACCATCAGTTGCATCCTCTATTTAGAGTGATAAATAAATGACCGCGAATGACGTCTGCATTGGACTAACATGATTGATTCCACAGTCAGCAGCTGCTCTTTCAAACGATACATTTTAGTGATTGATAACACCGAAATGTGAACGAGCAACCATTTCGTTCGATGCCAGAGGGTTCAGAGACGTGAGCTCGTGACTGATGAAATTCTTATCAATTAGTCTGACAATGATAACAATTGGAGCGAACCCTTTAGTAGGTACATTTTATTACTTACAAATAGCATTAAGGTTAAATTTTTAGTGTAATGAGAATGGATTATATAATTTCTTCGCACAGCCTTCATTATAAATATATATAGATATTTTAGCATCGAATCAAATGTTAAAACGTTTATCACTGACTTTTATATAGGTGTTTATAATAGCCGGAACCGACAAATTAACATGTACTTGGCAGACACGATGATTCGAAAATCTTTTTCACTGCGTATACTTTAATGTACACAAATTCGAACAATCAAAATCCAGTTCTTTATATGGTAACCACTAATTAATTGTGAATGAACTTTTCAAGACCCAGCTATCAGGTGTCGAGCCTGTCACCGAATAAGTGGCCCCAGTTTTCTACTAAGATCATCATTATCATCATTTCAGCTCACATGTCCCACTGTTGCGCTCGAACCTCCTCTGCAATAGGAGGGAAATTGACCAACTATACCGCGCTAGTCAAACGTGTCGGTATAGGGTTTTATTTCCAGTTTTTCTTCTCTTGCATAGATGTTCTAGGCATATTTTATCCCTTAGTCGTCTTTTACGACACCCGCGGCCAAGAGGGGAGGAGGCGTTAATTGTATTCTTACTCCGTCACCACACGGAATACTACTCAGATAGTATAACTCTATCATAGGTAATAGGGAAGTTTTTTTTAAATAAGAACCCAATAAATGCAGGTCTGAGAAATCATAGTCAACGATGACCTGTTAGTAATCTGATAACATATCAGCTACAAGAATAGATACAGATGAGTAACAATCTAACAAGTTAATTTTAAAGTGTCGCGTACAAGTTAGTTTAGTGACAACTGTTTGCAGGACATGCAGGTATCAGCCAACGACCCGCTGCAAACTTGTACAATTTACTATTGTGCTGCAAGATTGATGAGCACTCCGACGCAGACTATTTATTTACACAATCCGATCACGCTTTGTCTCGCAATCGTCGCCTTTTATAGTTGTCTACGATGAATCGGTATGGCAGTAAACTGGCACATAAAACTTTCAACCGAGTTTAGGTAAGTGCATGTCTTATGGAAGATAAAACTATCCACAAACGCAATACTATGAAACGGGGTGCAATTCTCTTTAATATGGATTGGTTAGTATCAGCCAAGACGTAGACGATAGCGTACTCTCTGTCCGTTAAATTGCCATAATATGGGTGGGGTACCAAAACTTGGCAATCAACTAATTTCGTGGTTTACGCGCTGTTGGAATGTTCTAAGTTAAATATGCTGGCAAGAATCCTTTGCAGATTCAAATAAAATATTATGCCATCCGTCAGCCTATCAACGACCACGTAATGGCATGAGGTATATTAAGTTTCCCAAAAGAGTGCTGCTGCTTGCCATTCTCGTAATCCAGTTGATTTTTAGGTCGCCTACCCCACGGTGAATATAATTAGATGAAATTAATTGCAACAATGTTAGAATACTGCGTATGTATTTACATTGGGGATTTACACGCAAGTTTTGTTACAAGTCAGTTCATTTATTTGGATGTTCAAACAAGAATGCGAAGAGCTCGTTTCCGCGAGTTGAGAGAGATGCAGAGTACCTACTTGAATCGTCGTCTTTAGTACTCGACGTCCCGCAGAACGAATGTATGTACACACATTAAAACTTGCCGAATTGAAGACGACGCAATAATTAAAGAGCTGTAGAGGGTGGTCCCCCATGAGGCGTTTCCTACGATTAAAAGTAAAACAGAAATAACTTCTACTATTATGTCGTACTTTGTCTGAAAAATGGACGTTAGTGTTTTAAATTTTATGAAAAACTTAAACAGTACCCCTGTATCACATATTATTTCCTTTTATATTTTCTCTTAATAAACAGTTGTGAAGGTATTCTCGCTACATTGTCAACATCGTTTTCCATTGTTCTTAGTATCTATGTGCTCAGTAAATGTTGGCAAACGAGCTTTTATAAATCGACAGACATAGGCGACCTAAGGTCGAACAATAAATTGCGATTGTTCCCAGGGGTGACTTGTTTTTAATTAGCCAACTGAAACTTTTCCCTAATATATTTTGCCGTAGTCGGTACTTAATTAAACATAACTAGTTAAGATAAAAAATAAATAATACAAGACGAATCGTTGCTTTGTCAGAGAGAATTGAAGGCAAATGAAAATCATGAAACCTCGCCAAATCCAATTAGCCGCAACAAGATATCCAATAGAATAGATCTGATAGAAAGAAAATTATTTAATTGAATTTTTAAAGGATTCGATTATACTACGAAGGGGTAAGAAATACTAGGGATTATAAGTTTAAAAGCCTTTCAGACGTTGAAATATTTAGGTGTTGACGGATTGACGAGGAAAGCAATATTTCACTAGTGCCATTTCAAACAATAAGTCTGAAAGCGAATGGTATTTGTAGAGCTCGATACATTTATCTTGACGGCTGCGTTGTGTTCTGTTCTTATTTGCCATTGTCTGAGAGCTTCACGTTAATATTTTGCGGAAATGTATAATCATAATAAGTCCCGCTTGTTACATTTTGTCATCGTGTGAAATCTATGAACCCTAAGATTGATCCCTTATAAAATACTTATAATATGCATCTCACTGCTGAGTACTAATTTTTTGTGCAATAGAGGAACACATCGTTTGCTACATAAACCGAATTGTATAGGTAGTTTTCCGGGCCCACTCCAAAGTTGGATAGCGGACGCATGGTGGGTCGTAGTGTCCCATGTTGCAAAGCAACATGTTGCACTTGACAGCTGGGCACCTGGCTCCACCAGTTAGCAAATATAAGGAAAGCTCGTTTATATCAAACTGTACAGTTTGGTATAATCGCGTTTGCTCAGCGTGGTAAAATGGACTTGTTGCCTTCTATCTTATATATCTTTAAACGAGCAATTCTTGTATATATATATATATATATATATATAATAATAATAATAATAAAGTTTATTACCAAAAAAAGTCGTTACATATCAATTTACAATATAATATACTTTATAATATAATTTACAATATAATATATATATATATATATATTCAGGATATATATATATATATTCAGGATATATATATATATATATATATATATATATATATATATATATATATATATATATATATTCAGGATCTCGGAAATGGCGCCAACGATTTTGTTGAAACTTGGCATACTAGAGAATTCGGGTCCAAAAAATCGATCTAGCTAGGTTATATGTATAGAAAATGTTGTTTTGTCAGTGTTTTTGGCAGACAACATATTGACATTAAATTTTAACAGAATATGAATTCAAAATTTGCCATCAATGTCATGAGTTACGATAGCTCAGTGGCGAAGTAGTCAGGTTTCATTTTAGGATTTTGGAAAGATAAGAATTTGCCAGAGATAATGATAGACTACATATGAATTTGTGGTGAATGGACCGGGGTATTTAGTCCGTCACCCGCAGAGGCTGACCGCGCGACGGCGACCGACGTCCCGGGACAGGAACGTCGGGAGGTGAGCCGAAAGGGTATTCCGTCGGGCCGACCACTGACGACAAGTCACCCTGATCCGGTGGTCGGCCCAACGACGAAGGCGACGTGGGTACGGGTGGGTTATGGGCCCGCGCGCCGTCCTTTCGTCGCCCCAGACGGAATGGACCACGTGTGCGCTTACCATAACCCACCCATAAAAAAAATAATTTAGGTACATAGGGTATGTACCTAAATTGCTAAATGAACACACCACGTAACTATGTATCTTTTCTTAATATTCGTAAAGGTAAATAAAGGTATTATATGAGGAACACGACATATTTTAAAGGTATTTGTCTTAAGTTATTCCCAAAATTTATTTGTCATGCACCGAAACATTGTAAATATACGTATGCAATGTTTCGGTGCAAATATTTCGCAAAAATTCAATGTCTTCAAGGATATTTTCTCGCGTGAATTAGTCGCGTCCCGACATTCCACATTACGCGTTAATGCTTGCGCGATATGAATTCCGATCTATATTTTAAAGCGAGGCACCTTAATTCGACGTTAACTGACGACGAATACGTACGTGCATTAAATAAAATTCACTTAAATATATCGTAGCAGATATGTCTGAGTTAGTAACCGTCGATAATATTTTATTGCGCTTCGTCTTTTAGAGATATGATGTGTCTGAAAACCGCATTCGCGAAAACTGAGTAATATTTAGATTCCAATGCGTGTTAAAAATGTTCGATCGTAACAAAATGATTGTTCAGAGTATTTTATGCGATTTTGATGAGGTTACCCGTCTGATGGAAGTCGATACAAAACTGTGACATTTTTATTAAAATGCTGTCTGACAAGACACAACGACGTTCGATGAACAAGATGTCGTAAATTCGCCGAGGTCGGTAATTGATTAAGGGGCCAAGTCCAACCTATTTTAGTTTTGCAATCCGAATAAAAAAAGTATGTAAAGAATTGGGGTGTAGTACATTTGTAACGCCCGACGAGGCGAACTGTCGTTTCTAACTACACTGAAAACTACTTATCTTAACTTGCTTTTACGGTTAGTTGTATTTTAATGGCATTTACTGGTAATCCAGCTAACGTGTCATTAGTTCGATAATGCGCAGTCGCTTTTTTGTTCCGAGAAATTTACTTACGGCCAATAAACACTCGAGTTTCAATTCAAATCATCAAAATATTAATAAATCGTAAACAGTTACCTGTTTACATAATATGCAAGTTTGTTATTTGTAAGTGTAAGGTTATGGATGTAATGTAGTACTCAACAATGAATTCATTGTAATTTTATGCGGTGTAAACTTACAACAATACTTTTAATTCAGTGAAACACAAGTAGTGTTTTGCAAAGGGAATCGTTAGGCAGTAGTTTCTATGGAATTCGTTTTAGTAGATGTTTTAGAAGATGAATTTAAATTTAGATAATATCTTGCTTTTTATAACGCGTACTAAAAAGTTGAAAGCTAAATGTGGATACGTTATTCGGAATAACAGGAATAATAGGAATCCTATAGCTACCTATAGTCGGAATAACTTATTCCTATAGCTACCACTCAGGGATGATATGCTTTTCATTTGAGTGGGCTATACACAGGCCCCCTGTCCGGGGTGACGCGAGGGGGACCTCATAACCCGCCGTATTCCCACCCCTTCGCCATTGGGCCGATTACTGATACCGAGCTCCTTATTGTCCGTGGCCAGCTCGGCGAGATACCCTTTCGGGTACCGTCCCTCCCCGATGCCTCAAGCGGTCAGCCTCTCAATGGGTGACGAGACTATTCCCAAATCCAGAGGGATTAAATGCTATGACAAAATTGTAAAGTACTATTTCAATATTATAGGTACAATACTTATAATATTGAAATACATAGTTACGAAAACATGTATATCTACGATTCGCTTTAAATAGGCAAAAGAATCCGATTTCGTAGGACGCGTAAATATAACCTGCCAAATCTAAACATTCCATACTACGCTAGAATTCTAATGACCATTAATTCGCATGGTTAGCAACTTCAATTATACAATTTGCTTTAGTAAGTTGAATTTTGTAATTAATGTTGTGTAATTTTGTAATAGTGCTACTCATGATAAAACACGTCATTTGTAATTATACTAGTTGTCTCAAAGTGTGTTCTTTCTAAACAAATTTAAAAATAAGTAGCTATATATAACGTCCCTTTTTTGGGTTGACGCACTCCTCGCTCCACTCCGTCCGGGGCGACAGAGGGGCGTAAGCACGTACACCCGTAACCACGACACGTCACCTTCGTCGTTGGACCGACCACCGGAGCAGGGTGACTTGACGTCAGTGGTCAAATATAACATCCCTACAAAGCAATCGCAGGGCCAACTACTGATTTCCACTCGAAGAATAGAAGAAAAACGTCTATTTTAAGGCTGTTTGAAATCATTATTAATTATGCTCATCTCTGCTCATATACGTCCCACTGCTGGGCTTGAGCTTCCTTCAAAATGGGAGGTAAATGGTATATATTTACTATACCACGCTGGTCAGACGGGTTAGAAATCGGATATTATTTCAACTTTTTTTTGTCTGGCATCGATTTTATTTGATATATTCACTTAATAGGAGTCAATTAAAAAGTTTACTTCTCCTGCATGATGTTATTTGCATATTACATCCCTCAGTCGACTTTTACGATACCCACGGGCAAAAACGAGGGTGGTGAATTATATTCTCACTACAGAAATAATAATAATAAAGAAATAATAATTACTAAAATAAATATTAGTTGCGCTATCTGATTCTTAATGCCATTATTTTAGTGTAACTCCTAGATTCCCTACCACCTCGTTAACGGCAGGCGCATTTTTAACGTCCTACACGGAGCAACGAAGAAAGTATCGACTAAGAAAATATAACTACAAGCAGATTATTATTCGCTGATAATAAATGATTCCGCCGGTCCGTCCGGGGCAGTACCACGCTCTCGCAGAAAATCGACGTCTGAGTAGTAGCGATTTGTTACTGCGGTTCGTTCGGTGAGCGAGAGAGCCGGAAGCCCAACTTTCTGAGGGTGTTTGCGTGTGGATGGGTTTGGTGGTGCCTTTGGTATCACCGAGCCTCAATACACGCATTCACACTCCCTTCACTTTCTTCGCGGTAGGCAGCGGCCTTGCAAAGGTCCATGAGCGACAGCAACACTTACCATCAGGTGTACTGTTTACTCTTTTGCCACTGCTCGCAATAAAAAAAAAAAAAAAATTTCGCCTTGGGAAAATATTTACATATCGGTGAGTTAGTGTAACGATAGCACAAACAGCGTGGCCGGCCACGTGCGCTTGCGCAGCTGAGTATATACGACACTCATCACAGAATCTACAAAACTTTATCTTGCTATTATATAAGAAATCTTATAAAATGTACATGTTAATATTTTTATTATGCGCTGTCTTATTGAATGTCACAACATTGACAAGAGGAACTTTAATAATAAAAATATAATTTCATACTTAACAAATTCTGAGTACTCAGTCACAAAGAACAGTCACATTAAAATATTTTTTAATATTTTGTATATTCTTACAGTATAAACAAAATTAATGACATATTCTTACATAGAATAGGAATGATCTCAATTCGATGTAACTATATACAGAGGTATATTTTTTATGAATTATTATTATCTATTTTGATGATTCTCTTTCTCTTGGGACCGGATGTTTAAGAGGTAACCTTTTCAAAAATGGTTAACTTTGAATTTCATTAACAGCTAATCGAAAATATAGAGGACTCTTCAAAATGAATTAAAAAGATATTGCTTAATACGAATATATTGGAAGGCCACAAACAAAAAAAAAACACGTGACAGGTATCCACTTGCCATTCGAAACTGGATCTAGGAATCCTACGAATCTAGGCGCAAATCTATCGCTAATCACTTTGTGTCCTATAAGATACAATTATTCGAAGACTTTTGTAATAACTCCATACAATCTATGTTTCCTATAATAAGCGAGCTTCTAGCTGGCTTCGTGATTGTCATTCCAGAACGTTTTTTTCCACAGTTTGTCGGTGCATCGGTGCTATTTTCGCAACTTTAACGCCTCACCGTGTTTCGGATTTTATTTCGTAGAAAAATTTCACGTATTGCGCTCTCTTGAACATCTTTTTTCGCTCTGGCTATGGTCTGGCCGTCCCTCGTCCTAGCAGTCCAGGGAAACGGAAAGGCCAGCGTTTGAGGTGATCGCTAATATTACTTCCTTCACATCCCTGCCCCGCCTCGCTCTCTTTAACATACAAAGAATGTATCTATGTTCTTGAATAAATAATTCAATACGCCAATGCAGTTTAGGCTCAACTAATTTCTTATGAAATTTAAAATCTTATTACGTCTTAAACGACGTCCAAAATTATCAATAAATCGAGCAATAGTTGTACCCATGTAATATGGTATTACAAGAGCAAATACTAAATATATTTAGCGCAGACAAATAAACATCTTTATTATTACTATTTACAATCGCATTACCAGTAAATCGTATTTTTATGACTTGTTTTAAAGTCTGACTCAGTTTAGATGGCAGCAAGAATAAAATTAGTTGTAAATGTGGCGAAATAGAACGGCTATTGTGGTGTACGTGCAACATGGCAGGCATACAAATTTTGTACAAATGGTCATTAAATAAAACAGATGTCTCTAATTATAGGTTTTATTAAACAATGGATTAGGCATTAAAATGAATAATATCTGAATCTACAAATATCAAGTAAAAGTTGTATAGCTGATAAGTTACGACTTTCATAAGAGATATGAGGGAGCAAAGGTCTGCCCGCTAGATATAGTTGGCTAATTATACTACCATTATAGAAGTCTTCTAATCATCATCATCACCATCACAGCTCATATACGTACCACTGTTGGACTCGAGCCTCCTCCACAATGGAAGGGAATATGACCTACTATACCACGCTGATCATATGTGTTGGTATAAGGTTTTATTTCAAGTTTTCCTTCTCTTGCATATATGTTATATGCATATTGTATCCCTTAGTCGTCTTTTACTACATCCACGGACAAGAAAGAGGATGGTGAATTGTATTCTTACTTCGTTACCACACGGCGAATCAGCGCTAGCAAATAAGAACTGGAGTAGACAGAGAAATTCAGTAGAGTATGGAGTCATGATTGACATACCTACTAAAAGTGTGTTTGTAATTTTTAAATCTTCTATGTTGTAACTCTTATTTGATAATGTAATTAACCTTGAAAGGAAATAACTACAGCTGACTATGCTTTTAATGCTATAGGCACGATATCGATACAGATATTTAACTGAATTTGGGTCCTTTTATCTTTTAATTAATCTTTATAGTCTGCCGACTCTATTGATCTACTAAGAGGCAAAACAATAAGGTATATTTATTTTACTGGAAAACTGTCGGTATTGCAAATCGTGTGCTCGTTTCGGAAATGTAATTAATTAAGGAATAAGGTTGAAAAAATCTTAAAAATATGAATATTATTTAATTTTTTGCATAAACGAGTGTGCTTTACTTGTAAGTTTTATATGAATCAAGCATTTAAGTCTTATATAAATACCATATGCAAATTTCTTATCAAATATGATGGAGTTATTATAACGTTGAGCCCTAAATTGAAGTTACTCGATACAGGTTTAATACGAATTTATCAACACAATAAAAAATATTCTCAATAACAATCAGCGCTACTGAGAATTGATTAAGTACTGTAAGCTGATAACAATTGCAAAAGGAAAACTCGAACTAAAACTGTTCCAACCCGTCTGGCCATAATGGCTAATTTTTCTCTTTTGAGGCTGCGCGTGCCTAATAGTGGAGAAATATATAGGCTTTAAAGGAGTGGGCTACGGTCAGCGCACCCGCCGCCGGCTCCTTCTGGGCGGCGCGCGACCCCGTAACACACCCAAATGGCACGTCGCCTTCGTCGTTGGGCCGACCACCGGTGCAGAATTCCTTGACTTTAGTGGTCGATCCGGCGACGGAATACCTCGAGGGAGTACCCTCTCCCATCGACGTCCCCCCCCGAACGCCGATCGCCGTCGCGAGGCTAACCTCTCCACGGGTGCCGGACTAAATCCCCGGTCCGGTCACCCGCAGCCCCTGCTAGAACGGCATCAGGCGCAATATAGGCTGAGATAAAAGAAAACAGAATTTATTATCAAATGGATGAGGTGTAACACATAAGCAATTAGCTAAGTGAGTTTAGAATCTGTTGACAAGCTTTTTTTTTTATTTGTGTGTGTATAGCTATTGGTCGCAGATGACCTTGACAGCTTAACGCGGGCTTGAGCGCTGATGGCTCTCAACCCGGTTATGTTATGACAAGCTTGCATGAGAATTCAATATAGTGCTACTAGGAACTGTGACGAAAAACCGCAAACAGCTCTGATACACTCGGCCATCAAATGCTTAAACCTATTTCTTATACAGTAGTAAGTTTCTTAAGGACGAAGCATTTCAGATTTGAATACTCGCAATTTTTCATTTAAAAAATTAATACCTAACACTAAAAATATCTTCTGATATATACCAACACGTCTGACCAGCATGGTATGTAGGTCAATTTCCCTCCTATTGTGGAGGAGACTCGAGCCTAGCAATGGGACATGCATGAGCTGAGACGACGACGATATTTTTATATCAAACATACAACCGTAGATATTGTTTTTATTTACTCAAAAATCATAATATTGTGCATTATACAATTGACTCTTTAAATTGACTTAAATAAATATAATAAATTCAACTTGAATTAATACATAATCCTTAAAATAATTGACTAATAGACATAGTATGTTTTTAATAGGAAATAGAATTAATATTTTAGTTAATAATTAATACACACGATTACAGCTATTTAGGACAACTATTAATATTGTATTGTGTAATGCACATACAAAGAATTGGTCTGGATGGAAACTTCTTAGCTAAGACCATTACGACCTTTGTATAGTAAAAAAAATACAAATATAATACAAATACAAAAAAAAACAAACTAATTCATCAAAATAATTTCCGTTCTACACTTGGTTTCTCTAATAAAATATGATTAGCACTAAAAGCTAATCCGGATATAATAAATCACAAAGTAATAGTAAAGTCATATTAACGTGCATTATTAAATAAATTTTGAGTGGATTTGAAAAAAAAAGGAGATTAAATTTCATCTTGGTAACTGTCCAAATGAAAATAAAGTGAATATAATTCCAAGAAGTATGTGTTTTATGATCTTTTTTATTCTATTACTAAGTGTTTTAGAGCCAATTACCTACCTACGCTAGTTAGATCTTGGAGGACTAGAATAAATTCTATAATGAAGATATATATTGATAAAAAAAAAAAAAAAGAGGGTGCCTTGTGCACATAATAATATCTACTTTTATAACTGTAGTGAAGCGCGTATTTTGAATAAAGAAATTCACGACTAAACTTTGTATAAAATAATTTTAAACTTAAAACGTCTTAACGAACACTTATCTATGTTTCAGCAATGGGCAAAATGCCGCACTACAATGAAAGGTAAATTGGCCTAATACTGGCCAGACAGACAGTTTGGCTTATGGTTTTGAGTTTTCCTTGCTTTGATATTTATTTGCATACATTTATATCTACTCCATAGAACATACCGGATAGAAATTTTCACTTATATTCTATGATGACTAAATTCTAAGTAATGGTTAGTGGAAACTACCACTCTTGGCAACGGTTTACACCCAAGGTAATAATATATCCCATAAACAAACGACATGGTAGCATAATTATCGTTAACGTCGCTGTTAACCTATACATTTGCCACGTTAAGTTCACCATAACCAGTTATATTAATTTAAAACATGCAACAGCAATATTTCGCAGTTATTGTCATAGAGCGTTGTTTATAGCCAACATAAATCCATCTAGATAACTACTCCTATTTGTAGAATGAATACTATTGTAATGAATAGACGGCATGCATTCCAATAGTCTAGCGCCACGGAATGGCATGAAGGCTCTTATAAAGGACCGTTCACAATGATAAGCGTAATGTCTGAAGCCCGCATTATCTTTGGTGTAGCGTATTTATGTAGTGAAAATATATATTGTTAAATTTTGACGTGTTTGACGTTTAAACAAATAAAAGTAAACAGGTCATTTACTGGTAGGTATATAACGGATATAATGGCAATATGCCAGAGCGCAGCAAAATTATATTAAAGAATATAAAACGTCTGCCGAGGTGCATAGATATGGATTGCGGGCAGATGGCGTGATGTCAGATTGAAATCTTGTGGCGAATATATTATTATGGGAATTTTGTGCCAAGAGATGCTTCAAAGCTGGAGGATGTTAAAGATTTTTTATTAACAGCTAGTTGATAAAAAATCTCCGATAATGTCATAAAAGTTTTTCTAATAATCTATGTAATTTATATGTTTTGCCGCCTATAACATTAACTTTACCATGTGGTGACGGAGTAGGAATATAATTCATCACCCCTTTATTGCCTATGAGTACCTATCGTAAAAGACGACCATTAAATATGCATATACCCATACAGGAAGCCCCGAAGTTGAACGACGGGGCCATGCTTGTGCCAACACAGGGGCCCCAGCTTTGGCAAACCTATCTAGGCCCACGCCTGGGCCACGACAGGGTAGATATTCTCGACCATTCCAATGCTTAACCAAGCTAGGCCCAAGATAGGGTTATCTAGCCTTGGCCATCTCAATGTTTAACCAAACCTGGGCCAAGACTGGTGAATCTGAACTCGGCCAACTAACGGCAACCCAGACTTGGCCCAAGAAAAGTTTACCTAGCCTTGGCCATTCCAATGTTTAACCAAGCCTGGGCCAAGACTGGTGAGCCTGAACTCGGCCAACCAACGGCAACTCAGGTTTGGCCCAAGATAGGGTTACCCAGTATTGGCCATTTATAAGTCATTTATAAGTCAAAAAAATTGTCTTAAAAAAATAAAAAATCCCGACTTGAGCCAAGATTTTCTCCTTCCTTTGTCTCTTCATTGTCCGAAAATATTCGGGCGTTTCCGATGTAATGTGCTGGGTATTGTAGTTCAATTCTAATACCTCATATCACCATTCCAACCGTCAGTTAAACCACCGCCATATTCGATACAGTATTGCATTGTACAACGCCGTGTACTTTATTTCACATACTTCAATAGATGGTGTTGTATAATTTTTGTACATCGCGATGTTAAGAATGCTAAATGAACCTTGTTTCGGGACATTTGTAATTAAACATTCGCTATACTTCATCAGTATTTTATTTAATACGACCTCCAAGGAGACTTTATGGGACGGCTAAACACACATTGTTCGCTATTCCTTAGGTAATAAAGTATGGCTCAGTGTTGGTAACAAAGTGTGGGCCACGCTTAGTTAATAAAGCGTGGCCTAGTACCGGGAATAAAGTATGGCCCAACCTCGGTAATAAAGCATGGCCCCATCATGAAAATGAAGCGTGGACCAATCTTGGCAACCATGAGTGGCCGCGTGTTATCATTCCAGTCTTTTACCAAGGCTGGGCCACGACTGGTTTACAAGGCTGGCCCAGACTTTCGATTAGTTGGGCCAAGCTTAGGCCCGTCATACTTTCCTGTCTGGGTAACAGGTTGTTATATACATATTAAATCCTTTTCTAATCTAACATTGCTGTTATTAACACTTCTCTCACATAAAGAGTATGAAGACTCGAAATAAAATCCTAAACCAACACGTCTATCCACTGCTTATTGTAAAGTAGGCTTGAACCTAACAGTGAGACGTATGAGTTGAAATGTTGATAATGATTAACTGTAAAGCTAGTTTGATGCGAATCAATTCAATTTATTCGCCTCTAAAACTAATTTAGCATCCTTTAAGGATATCTGCATTTCTCTGCACCCTCAAAAATCATATTGGCAGATTACAAAAGATTAATGAGAAGTTGAAGTGTTTTATTTGAGTAAATTGAATAAAGTTAAGTATTTACAATAGCCGTCTCCTTAAAGGAGGTATTAAATTTATTAAAGTAGATCTACATCAATATATAAGACTTAATATAATACATTTTATTCACTGAGCAAACAATACCGTCTGAAAATATCTAGGAGCTTACGTCAATGCTATTATTGTCACAAGTTCGCAAGTAACAAGTGGAGTTTAGTTGGAGATTTGATGAGGTACTTTAGTACGGATTTGTTAAATGAGTCTAACAAAGAGATAATATGGAATCTCGAACTAGAAATAGTCACTTAGTAACTTCGTGTACATTCATTTGAGGAATAAAAAAGTGTATACTAAAATAAGTCTTTTAGAGATTTGTTCTTTAATGAATGTCAACCCTCGAAATGTATAGAGTACATCTTCAAATTTATACACCGCAGTTTTAATGACATATGTGAAAGCAACGTACAATAATATTTCGTAAAATGTAATCATAACCATGTTCATTTCTTATATGTAATGGACAACGTCCAATGTGGCATCCTTGTGGTGTGTATCCTTGGCATGTGATAGACTACGGTCTATCAGTCACTTAGAAGGAGATAGTAATAGTGGTGTGTAAGTTACGAGAGAAATTGTGAACGATAAAACTGATCATACAACAAAGTTTTGATGTGAAACATTAGTGTTTTAAGAGCATAAATAACTACACAGGTCTGTCGTTTAACTTCCTAACTGTCGTTAAGCACTTTAGTTACTTTCTTTTAGTAGCTAATGCTTCTTAATTTAAATTTCTTTTCGTATATATATCTTATCTGGTGAATTGCTGACGCACCTTTGGCATTCTGGGCTAAAAGGAAGTCACCAAGGAGTTCCACTATGCGACCGTCACATGGACCACTGATATTATGGGACTTTAGTGGCACATGCGGCAGGTTAAACTTTTTAGCACCTTTAAAGCATCGTCATTACAGAACACTTGACAGTCGGACAATATTTGCGATTTATGTGGTAGTACCACACTGTCGACAGTCTTCTGTCTACGGTTGCGGGCCGGTCCGTCCAGGGTAGTACCACACTATCGCAGAAAACCGACATGTGAGTAGTAACAATCTGTTCGGTGAGGGAGAGAGCCGAAAGCCCAACTTTCTGAGGGTGTTTGCGTGTAGGGGGTTTTGGTGATGCCTTTAGTATCATCGCAGCTGATCGCACGCATTCACTCTCCCTTCACTTTCTAGACGACAGGAAGCGACCTAGAAAACATCCAAGGTATGCTCTGTCTGCTCGTTTGCCATCAACTCTAATTTCTTTTTATTTTGTTTTCTCATATTGAAATTATATCATTTACATATTAATAATTTTTATGTAATTATCAGTGTAAGCATATAAAAGAATTATCTAATCTATTGTATTGCGGCTTGATAACTATCAACAAACAATATATGAAACAGATAAGTAAAATATATTATTTAACATAAGATTGAGATCTTGAATTTTATTAAGGATTTATTCAAATATGTTCAGTGTTTTTGAAATTATTTGCGTATTTATTTATAAACTAGCAACCCGCCCTCACTTCGCTTCGGTTTTAGTCGCCTTCCCCGCGTAGTTCCCGTTCCCGTGGGAATACCGGGATAAAATATAGCCTATGTATGTTACTAAGGAATAATGAAGCATTCTAATGATGAACCAATTATCGTGTGTTAGATTAATATAATATGACTCTTTGCGATAAGATCTGGCAGCTTGGCCAACCGACATAACCAGAAAAATTGGAAGATTGAAGTCATAATGAGCGCATGACAATCTCTCGATGAAACGACAAACATTAAAGAAGAACGGTCCCAAAGGAGGATTTAACAGGACTAAAATGCAATATAAATGGCTACTTAAAATACTGGAGGAAGAGTGCATTTTGAGGTCTCACATCATGAGAACATATTGGACAAAGGTATATACAGCTCGCAATAACAAAAAATATATTACTTACAATGTAATTTGTAGGTAGAAAGAAACATGATAATTGTATTATTCGATACGAGTTATAACCAGTCAGTTGACTTGTAACCCTACACTTGGACGTTCTTATCATCATTATTTTGCAGTTGCCAACATCAGCCTTCGCTTTATCGTAACGTAAATATAACTGTCAATTATAAAGATGAAGTGAAAAGTAATAAATCGTCATCATCATCAATTCAGTTGATATACGTTCCACTCTTAGAATAATAACTCATAGAAGCTCAATTCGCACACAAAATTTGAGGCATTTAAATTGGAGCCAGAATAATTCCTTACGCCGGATCGCGGATCGTGACGTAGTTTTAAAGCCTAAAAGGTCATTGCGTACAAGGCAACTCTATTGTATAATGGTGTGCGTGAGTACGTATGTAATCGCTTGTACTCATTTAGTATTTTTGGCTTCACGTTTTTGATCGCAAGTACCGACACTAACCTTCTATTCATCCACTATTCTAAGGTTTCACTATTGGACACGAGCTCTTCCACAATAAGAGAGAAATTAATTTACGTTGGTCAGACATGTTGTTATAGGATTTTATTTCGAGGTTTCCTTTTCTTGCATAAATGTTTTATGCATATTAAATCCCGTAGTTGTCTTTTACGACACCCACGGGCAAGAGAGATGGCGGTGAATTATATTCTTACTCCGTCATCACACGGCAAAAGTAATAAATAACTCGGACGAAATTGTTGTTTAACTGATTCGTATTGTGTATGTCATAAATATGTGAATTAATGCTCAACTATTAGAAGTTCAATATAAGAATCATATCATTATAATTTTATAATCATCCCACCTTTGCATATGTAAATAAGGAAATGTATATTATGTAGTTATTGGTTGTAGCGTAATATTATACACAATCTATATAATAGCCTTCCTTAATTAATAAGCTAACACAAAGAGGAAAGCCCGAAATAAAACCCTATACCATATACGTACTAGACGTCTGACCAGCGCGGTATGGTAGGTCATTTTCCTTCCAATTTTTGGTGGCAAATGAGTAAACACACCTCATGGTATATGATGCCGTTCATGGACCTAAGTTGTTGCTTACCGTGAAGAAAGTAAATGCAGTGTGAATGCGTGCAATGATGTTCGGTGATATTAAATCATCAAAGCATTAATTACATCATCAAAGCACTTAAATACCCTCAGAAAGTTACCGGCCCTTTCGCTGACCGAACGAAGTGCTGTATCAAATTGCTTTTACCCAAACAGCGATTTTCCGCACGGACCATCCTGCGGCTGAAGACAGACAACTGTCGACAGTGGTCCTACCACTAGCTAAGCTATATGAGCTAAGCAGTAGTTTCTGAGATTGACATGTCCAGTTAAACAAACTTTTTAGCTTTATAATATAGCGTGATATTATATAAAACATATAAAACTTAATATCCTTTTTTTAGAAAATGGACTAGCCAACACTAAGAGAATTTTCCAATCCGAAGCAGTAGTTCCTGAGATTAGCGAGTGCAATCAAACTTTCAGTTTTAATAATAGATACAGGAGTATAGATTATTGTGTATTTGTATAGGGGAGAGTGTGTATGAAAGAGCCAGTTTTAAAAAGTATTAAAAAATGGATTTTAAAGATTTTGTTTCTAAATAAAACTGTTTATTATCATTTAAATTCTTATAAACAGTCTTTAAAAAATCACATTCATATTAAACTTATATAATTCTAAGGAAATCACAGTTTTCAATCAGTCTCAATATTAATTTAACATTTTACTAATTAACAATAACATCCACATAAAATCTCCACACAAAAGATAAAATCAAACTCTTATAAACAATATCAGTTTATGACAGTTTGATTTTATGTGTTACATGAACCTAAAAACATTTTTGGCAGAAGAAACTAATCACTCCTTTTTGAGCACAAGATTCATTTGCCCACCCTCCACATATCTAGCACTGGTACCATTCTCCTGTGCTATTAACATAGTGTTCATTACACACTACACAATAATTTTTATCTTCTTCTGTTTGCGAAAACATGTTTTTGTAATCTGTAAGATAATAATCATATTAAATTAAAAGATAGGAAACTGTGACAAAGTAATATATTGAGTGCACCAATTTCAGTGTCATGAAAGAGCCGGCTCTTTCAAAGCACAGACAACTGGCTCTTTCAAAACCTCGTCTTTAAAAATTTAACCTCAAATGAAAGGTATTACAATGCAATTCCGGTTTATCATTATTTGTGAAAAAGAAAGGCAAATATATGCATAACAATACGTCACATCCTTTTTGTCAACCTATGCAATGCTTATCTTAAAAAACAATAATATATAAACACAAAAAAGCTTACTTTTTACCTCCTCAATTTTTGTAATAGTCCTGCGACGTCATTTGTTTTAGTTGAACTGTCAAATGTTTGTGGGTGACAGTTATCCAATGTTGTCATATAAAGAGTAAAATAAAACATGGGTAGAATTTCGGTAAGTTATAAAAAATCACATCGGTTCTTTCAAACCCTGGCTCCTTTCATACACACTCTACCCTACAATATTTGGTTTTATCATGTTGAAAGCAATTATAATCTAAATATTTATCATAATACCAGTATTAATAAGGAACATTTCTTTGAAAGTAGTTAATCTAAAAGATAAGAACTTTCTCTATCATTTAACTTGTATGCGATTCATTGATAATACGCGTAATCATTCTATAAAAAATTATATAACTGATAAAAGCAACAAATTATTATTTTATTTCATTCCTTGATGTAAAAATAAATGAATAAATACGAAATGTATTGCGGAGGACTGCAAATCTAACTAATATTTTAAATGCGAGTATTGTTTATTTTACTCTTTCACGCTCAACTTCGTTTTAAAAAAAGCCTTTCATCATCATTTCAGCCTACAGCCGTCCACTGCTGGACGTAGGCCTCCCTCATGTTGCGCCACAATGTGCAGTCCTGTGCCGCCTGCATCCAACGACGCCCAGCAACTTTCACTAGGTCATTGGTCCAATATAAAATCATTTATAAAAAGTTTCACCAGATTTGTTAGGACGCATAGTGCATACATTTGTGAACTAGGATAAAGTTGGTATTATAAGTTTAATAGGATAATGCTTCTGTCCATTCACCAGGTCCTTAGCTGATTTTTATGACTGCCTCCAGTAAGTAAAGGATGGTGACACATTGCATTCTTAACCCATCACCACAAGGGGGGGGAGCAAAGATCGTTAAGTGCAAAATGCTAAGGTTTCTTTCACGGCGTTACTGCAATTCCTATGTTAATGAAACAACACGCAAAGTTGATAATATTCATTTATTTCATACATTGGTTTCCATTCCTGTGACTACATCACAATTGAAAATTTACGATTGTTCCCATGAATTTGCTTGCCATGTTTCTATAATATAAATTATTTGTATTGTTTATAGCCTCATATTTGCTTATAAATGTATTCAAATCAGGTGTTGGATTATAGTACATTTAGATAGATTCAATCGACAACAACAACTGCCAATGAAATTATTCCGATATGGTACACTAACTTTTCTGCTAGAATCGGTGATACGAATTGATATTCTGAATTATTGATGGAATAGAACCATACTAGTAGAATGTGGCATCAACAAATTAATCAGAAACGTATTATTATATTTTTATTCCGATGTTTATTTCCAACAAACGTGATTATTTAGCTCAAACCTATTTCCTTTTAAAGACAAGAAAGACCTCGCCGCGCACTGCAAAAACACGCACGTAATGAATTTCAGAAACTAATTTTGGGAATCACAAAATTGCCTTACGTGGGGATCAAATCCCTACACTCGGTCCGAGAGTTCATTGTTCAGACCACTCCACTGCCTTTAGTCCGTCTAAACTACATAATTCAAAGAGTAAACAGATAAACCTATATTAATATTAAACATGCTATTATTAGAATATTACAAATTAATTGTAACTAATACGACTTGAACATTATTATGCACTTAGTTATTGTAGCAAAGTAAATAATAAACATATTAGTAAGGTCAGTTACCTTGGCTAAGTGTTTGTTTAACTTCATATTTCATAACATTGAATCCTACTAATATTATAAACACGAAAGTTAGTGAGTTTGTATGTGAGGATGCGAGGATGATTGTTGCTCTTACACGCAAAAATTACTGAATGGATTTTGATGAAATTTACAATTATATAGCTTACATATCAGAATAACACATAGACTATAAATTATTCTCACGGGAAGAGGAACTATGCAGGTGAAACAGCAGGGCGCTGATAGTACAATTATAATATTGCCTCTAAAACATTATTATGGGTTAACTATCAAAAGAATAATTTTAAAACGAATTTTATCACAGTATCTTCAAGTTAGTGATAGCGTACGACCAAAAATAATAATTTAAATTAGGATAGAAGAGATATAGTGGAACACTACTATCATAAGTGAGCGTACATCCGGTTGGCTCAGCCTCAATTTATTAATTAAAACTACGATTGTCTTATTATGAAACTACGTTATTATGGATATAGAGAATAAACGGGTAGTAAAAGATTGACAAGTAAACAAAAAGATTATGGACATTTTTAGATGAAATTAGTGACGTGCTAGCGGAAGGCCAGATTAAAGTTAAAATACCTTTAACCGATAAGCGTGAACGAAGACTGTGATAAGTATAAATGAAGAGCGAGAAGAATTAGAGTGAGGTATGTCAGGATCGTAGTCAGTGGAAATAGATATTCATTGCCTATCTATAAAAATAATTGCGTTCCATCACCAAACGAAAGACGGAACGTCCAAACGGTATGGTATGGAGCTCGGGCCACTAAGATAATCATAAATTATTATTCATAATCAATACCATCATCGCAGCCCACATAAGTGCCCATGTTAGACGGGAGTCTCCTCAATAATGAGAGAAAATGACCTACTATACCATGCGGGTCAGACGTGTTGGCATAGGGTTGGTATTATCTGCACAATATATCCGTTAGTGGTCTTTTACGATATCCACGGACAAGATAGGGAGTGGTGAATTGTATACTTATTTACACCGAAATAATTGGGTAATGTCAAGTGGCAATAAAACATAAGCGCTAACATATTGAGTGTATGTTGTAATAGTTAGCACAGGAAACTCGTAAGTGACACCTATTATTTGTGATTCTAGAAACTACTTTTTTAAGTCCGATAAATGTAATACGTAAATGTGTGCGTGTGGAGAATGGTTGAAGTTTTTTATCGTACTTATTGAATGCACACAAATGCATTCATGTAAACAGCCTAACGGCGGTGTGGACATAGTGACTATAGATAAGGTTACATGTCAAACTAATACATAGCTTACATGTACAAAACATAAATATTGAAGATACCGCTTATCTTAAAAGGTGTTATCATTTCTAATTTTAGATATAGTAGGTATTTATGTACGTCTAATGGTAGATTTTGTTCGCGACTTCGTCTGCGTGTACAGGAGCTAACAGTATATATGGTACATATTGTACTCCTTCCATGTGGTGACGGAGTAAGAATACAATTCACCACATCCTTTCTTGCCTATGGGTGTCGTAAAAGACGACTAAGAGATTATTATATATAACATCTATGCAAGAGAAGGAAAACTCAAAACCCAATACCAACCCGCCTGACCAGTGTGGTATAGTAGGTCAATTTCCCTCCCATTGTAGAGAAGACTCAAGCCCTGCAGTTGGTCGTATGTGAACTGTGATGATGATGATGATTCTATCTTCCTCCTTTTCATTCCATCCATCAGCCTACAGACGTCCACTGCTGCCACTGCTAGACACAGGCCTCCCCAAGAGAATGCCACTCGGAACGGCCCTGCGCTACTTGCATCCAACGGTTCGCTGTGACTTTGTCAATGTCGTCAGTCGACCTATCGGTTGCGGGCTGTCGGTTACACCCATTCCTCTACCGATTTCCGTGTTCCGGATTTTATCACTTAGAGAAATACCGAGCATAACCCTCTCCATAGCACGTTGAGCAACTTTGAGCTTTTTCACGACTCCTTTTAATATAGCATCGCAAAACTTGTGTGCGGAAGAAGGCGATACATCTTTAAAAAAAGTTATCACCTAATTTATGTTCTTTTAATCGCTAATTCGTTACTATGTTCACACCCAAATTGCATAGTTAATGCGTCTCATGATAAACCGCGGCCCAGTATCGCAACCGCAGAGGATAACGCTCGCGTCAAGGCGAACATATCTTGCTGTAAACAAGTCACACGGACCCTTACATAATACATTAAATGTTGTTCAATGCTTAAATACAAATAGTTTTACTGCTGCACTACGTTAGTAAATAACGATAACTTGACTAGTATACGATAATACGATTCTAAAGGATGTTTTACATTTGAATTAGTTAAGTAAATAAAATTTTACTGTGTATGGCAATGATCATCATTACACCTCATATGCGTTCCACTGTTGGGCTCGAGCGTCCTCCACAATAGGAGGGGCATTGACTTTGTTATACCATGCTGGTCAGACAGTATGGTATAAGGTTTTATTTCGAGTTTTTCTTCTCTTGCATAAATGTTATATGTTGCTCATTAAATCCCTTAATCGTCTTTTACTACATCCACGTGCAAGATAGGGAGTGGTGAATTGTATTCTTATTCCATCCCCACACGGACAATATCCTACATATTGTAAAAATATATGAAGATTATTTTCCGTGTTATTTACTAGTGAGCGCCATTAAAACTTACCGAGGTATCATTTAAATGACAATTATATCACTAACACTAACCCAACTGCCAAACGTGGCTGCCATTATCCATGTTCCATTGAAGTCCACTGTAGCACAAATAAATGCCTTCCAAAAAGAGATGTCATATAGCCTTTCACAAGCTTGTTAGCGATTGCAGTCGGTGTTTATAAGTTTTGAAATAAAGTGCTGATACCTATCCCCTGGTAATCCTTAAGCTGGTTTTTACAACTCCCACGGCAAAGTAACTTTACTTTGTGTTTGCCCATTGTATTCTTAACCCGCAACTAGACGAGGCATGATTGTTTTATTTATTTACTTAGTATAAACACTACTTATATTTCCACGGTGTTTTAGACCAGTAGAGGATAAAAGCTGATAACATTATTTCAAGAGCTGATCTGGTAAACTTAGTATAGAAGCAGAATTTCACTCCCATTGTGAAGGGAGCTAACGCCAAACAGTACAAATAATTTAGGCTGTAAAATAAAAAAAAAAATATAAGAAAAAAAATGTGAATCATCAAAATTTTTACCTTATCAAATACTTATCATTGCTAGCTAGCGATATTACAGTAAATATATAAGAAATACGTTTGATTCCTTCCTTATTTCTTAAAAGAAAAATTAAGGTAAATTCAAAACAACTACAAATTTCAGTTCGAATTGACTACATTTACTTTAGAAGCTCGCTATTTAGACTGCTACGCTATCAATGCAATCTACCTTTTTTTGGTATACTATGGTACGGACACCCACCGTTCTTCCCATCCGGGGTGACGAAAGGGCAGTGCGCGACCCCATAACCAGCCGTGTTCCCTCCCCTTCGCCCTTGGGCCGACCACCTATATTGAATTCCTGAGTTCCGGCGAGATACCTTTTTGGGTACCCTCCCTCCACGGCGCCCCCCTGGCCATCGTCCTTACTCGCTCAGATGCAATCTACACTGACTGACATTAAGCGCATTAGCCATATTGCAAAGCAAATTTAAAATTATAACAACATAAATAGTCTTTATATGGTATGTATCTCTTTTACAATTTAAACTACGTATCCTTGTAAGGTCAACTACTTGTTTACAATTTTGTTAATGTCACATAAACGCACATATGGGACCATTAAAAACTCCAACACCTAAATCCGCCCATTCAAATATGTTCCACTTAGCAAACATACATCCGGCGACCTTAAAACTAAATAATATAATTTAGTACTACTGTAATATATTCTAAGGCCGACGTTCGACGTGCATGACGATTCGGTTTCGACAAAGCACTATATATTTGAACTTTAATATTATGATAAGGGTCTAAAAGGGTTTGGGAGTTGTCAAAAAAAAAGTAAAGTTATTGTTATCCTGCTTTTGCCTCCGGAAGGATTGCCGGGTTGTAAAAAAAACACAGTGAAATATATACCGTTGATCATTCGAGACTGTTCACACATCAAAACTTTAAGTCTTGTTGTTACATTAATTAAATGACCAAGTCGGGGGTTAAATAAAGGCATCAGTAAATGTTTTATTCCTATACCTTCTGAATAGCTGACATTATATAAAATGTATAAATACGCCATAATTTTTTTAGGCCGAAATCATTAAAATTCATTGGTCCTGCCAACAAATTCAATTGGTACCTTTAATTTATATTCAAACTTTAGTAATACATAATTGAATGAAACATTAAAATAAAATATAAAAAAGTTTCAACATCGTCATCATTCCAGTTGATATACGTTCCACTGTTGGGCTCGAGCCTCCTCCGTAATTAGAAGGAAATTGACTACTATATCATATTGGTCAAACATGTTGGTATAGGATTTAATTTCAAGTTATTCTTCTCTTGCATGGATGTTATATTTAATCCCATAGTCGTCTTATACGACACCCACCGGCAAGAGAGGGGGTGGTGGAAATGTATTCTTACTCCGTCACCACGCGGAAAGTTTAGTCAAATGTAGGACAAAACGGATAGTTAAGCCGTTTCGGGGATAAGCAGTCTTAGTAGGAGAATTCGTGTATAATATTTACACCTCCCCGGTCACCATATAAAAATATTATAACAATTTTATGAGTGCAAGTGGTCTTGTACAAGACCCACGGGAAGAGAAGGGTGGTGAATTGCATGTTTACTCCGTCACCGCATGGATGAACTCATACGTTGTCAAAATCACGTAAATAGAGATTATACAAAATATGTTTACACTATATATATTTATCGTAGCATTAGTTAGTCAGCCGTCGGCCTAAGAAACACAAGGCCGACTTATCTATCGGTCATTGTACCCAGTAATTATGTAATTATTATGAAGGCTATATCAAACCTTAACGATAAAAACATCAACAGTCATTCATTCAAGTACTTTGCCAGTGTAATCAATTTTAATATAATCATTGCCTAAGCGTGAAGTAATGAGGAATATTGTCGTTAGATTGCATGGCACTTCTACCGAAGGTTAACTACTGCGGCTATAACTCTTTTGATCTCAATTTAAAAAATCTAAAATGTATTTAAAAGATTTGGCACTATAAATTGATTCCTACTCGCCTGTATTGTACGTTATTACGTATTAACCCTACTTCTTTGATTAAAAAAAAATACAGAAACGAGTGTACTGAAATTAATTTATTGTAATCGCGAAATGTTTTACAGACGAGTTTGAGACATGAGTAAGCGATGAAAGCAGTTCCAATATTGACAAGGTACATGCACCAGAGGCCTCTCCTGGTGAGGTCACGGGTAGATAAATTGAGTATAGTCACCCTGTACCAAGGTCGTATAGATGCACTGATCCAGAGTGCACAAGTGGTCAAAAATTATCCGAAAGTTATTCATATATCATTACGCAGCCTAATAAAATTATTTAGCCATGACGACTGTAGTAGGTTTAAAAAGCGGCTGGCGTTCGCAAACCTGATGAGATCAAAAAGAAATTAGATTGTAGCAAAGAAAATCGTACTGATTTTCTTTCCGCGCGCCGTCCTTTCATCGCCCCGGACGGATTGGACCGCGCGTGCGCTTACCATAGCCCACCCATAACAAAAATAAAAAAGGCAGCATAAATAACACATACTATGGATGTTATATGCTACTTATATTATTTGAGGCGTTACCTAAAATTTAGGTATCGTTAGTGTAAATGCCTGCGAATTTATGGATGGATCCAAGATCTCACAAATCGCAATATCATCTGCTTTTAGACCAACGTAGCTTCCAGTGCTATGGTGTAAACGAAAAATGCATTTAAAACGTTTAATTTTTGTGTTGTGTCATCTAATTGCAAACAAGTGAATTCGTAGATACATAACAAAAATTAAATCAAACAAGAATATTAAAACAAGCAACTAAAGGTAAACTTTAAAGCGTCTAAAAACTCGTAACGACGTTATTTACATCGATACAAAGCACGTTTATCTTGTAGCAGTTAGCCTTCGAATTAGAGAGAATATTTGCATTCCGTTCCCATAACGATTGTATTATTACATTCATATGCAAATAGATGCAACAAATTGTAGTCTGAAAGGATTTAGGGTACCGTTTAATTGAGTAGAATAGCTAAGAAGCATAAAATAGACATAAACTTCTATAATAGGTTGATGCTATGTGATAAGAATTATACTATATTTTTTTTATTTTCATACGCAAAAAGTAATATTTATTATTCAATACAAAAAGAGTTATTAATCAATCTTTAAATGAGCTTTTATAAGTTTGATCTGTATCTAGCAAATCAATGGAATCTTTCAACATCACTTACAAATTTTAAGATGTCAAATTTAAAAATTTGCTAAAGGCCCGTTTTAATAAAGTAATAACTTTATCTTAATTCCTGATCAAGAATATCAGAGTAAATTTTATCAATTATTTATTAGCTTTTAATCAATTGCATAATATTTATTAGCTTTTAATTAATTGCATATTTGTTTTAACGGACAATTAAAAAACAAATACAAATTTTATTTTACGCGAATTATACGTTACCTCCTAAAAGGTTGCAATACTTTTCTGAATTATACGTTATTTAAATTCAACATTCGCAAATTCCTATATTTTAGATAATGACCTATTTCTAGATGCATTGTGCCTCTAACGCTTAACATGATTGATTGATTGATTAAAACACATTTAGAATATTTTTAGATATAATTTACGTTCACTAACGTCTTAAACAACAGTATGACGTCTTAGTTTATTAATGATCTCGCGCGAATGAGAACCGAATAAATATTTTGTTTTCATCTTGTCAAATATAAAGTTTTAAATATTTAATATTAAATTCTTTAAGTATGACAACTAAGGTCGTTCAATATTTATAATCTATGCCCCAATTCCAAAAATGACATTTAAAAATAGCTTGCTTCAATTCTAAATTCATTAATAACAATGGAAGTTATATAAATAAAGGCAGAGTTTGGACTGCTTTATAACAGTAGCAAGGGTCGAGTCGTATTCACAAAAATTCAATTTACGGAGAACAATCCATTGATTGGACCTTTCTAAATATTATATATTTAATATTTACATCTTTCCTTATTATATTTAATATTTACATCTTTATTTCTACACATATGCTATACACTATTCTCTCACCATGATAATTGACAATTCTCACGCTGGCCCAATGGATTAGCGTAGGGTTTCAATTCGAATAATCCTTCTCTTGCAGTAATACTAGTTGTTTACACGCCTTAGTCGTCTCTTATGTCATTCGCGGGCAAATAACAGGCGCTGGTCCGTTATATTTTTATTACGTCACATTCAGAAAAAGAATAAGACGCATGACGGTTAAACGAATGTTCATTTTTTTTGCGATTTATGTCAATCTTCTTTGACATTGTCACAGACAAATGATGATTTAGTTTAAATATAGAATTTAAAAGTCATATTAGAATTTAAAAAGTATGTATTGCTAATAATCATCATCAACATCACAGATCAGATACGTCCCAATGTTGGGCTCGAGTCTCCCCCACATGGAAGGAAAAATGATCTACTATACCACGCTGGTAAGACGTGTAGATATAAGGTTTTATGTCGAGTTTTCCTTCTCCTGCATAGATATTATATGCATATTATATCCCTTAGTCGTCTTTTACGACACCCACAGGCACGAAAGGGGGTGGTGAATTGTATTCCTACTCCGTTACTGCAGTGTATTGATAATATAATAATAATGTAAGATAACAATAAATCAACAAAGTATGCTTCTATATTCACCATACCCTCAAGCGCATACTGTCGCGAGCACTCGCGTCAATTTACTAATATTCCTTCTACCGACTGTCGTAAAGTAAACGTGTTTGGTTATATTTTATTCAACGTCAGTTCTGCCATAACTCATTGCACCTAAATAATTTGTACTCCAAAAATATTTGTCTTAATTAATTGTTTTAATTCAATAATAACAAAGATTAATTAAAGTTATTAATTTATTATAATGCACGAACTACATAAATGTATCTTGCTAAATCTAAACCTATCATTACCCCTAGATTAGATTCGCAAAGTTATTAATTGCACTATTAATATAATAAAGGTGTGTTAGCTAGAAAACTAGTACCAGTATGATGTATATTTCAGTTTACGGCGACGCTCTTAATCCCGAGTATTAACCGAAGGCACCGACCTACCACGATTTATCGTTTCGAGGCACAGCGAGGCGGAGCCAACTAACAACTTACACTGTTGTACCTTGCAACTTGATAGCTCGTTCATATTTTTCTACAAGTCGAGACGTATTATGTAATACTTTGTACAGAAACAGTCACGTATTATTTGAGTTATGAGAAACCAACACATGAATTATCTACAACTTGTTAAATGTCTACGAGGTACAATGTAAACTACCTATATGCAGAATTATGAATACAATAATGTTCAAGATTTATATATTTTTATAGATTTACGCCTTTATGTGCAAAGGAATATCCTGAAATACTAGAAGTATATAATATACATACACTCTTACATAATGGTAGGACCACACTGTTGGCAGTCTTATATCTACAGCCGTGGGCCAGTCCATCCGGGATAATACCACATTCTTTCAGAAAATCGACGGCCGAGTAGTAACAATTCCCCGAGACGGCAAAATAGACATAGGATCACATGGTCTAATGCCCTAAGTTTCTGCCATTAAATCAGCAAGGTAGTCAACAATGCATTTCTTTGAATTAAAACGTTTATTGCCTAAAATTTCATTCGCAGTGTTAGCATAGTCTTTCAAAGAGCACTCAAGTGTTTTAGTACTCAATTCCCATTTTATAGTACCCTACTACTTGAAAGGATATAGAAGGATTTCCCGCATTTACAGACGAATAAGAAGACGCCGGGATTGTACTAAATTCAGGACTATGTTTGGCACTTTAAAATAAAATCCCAGACTTCCGCCCTCCACTCCCGGGAAGATAACATCGTCTCATACACTATCTATTTGTTTACAAGCTCTCGAATGAAGTAGTCGTGTTCAAAGGAATTCATTCAAACGATGTGCTGAGCGTTTTACGACGTGTTGCTTCGATAATAAAATTCAAATCAATGATCGAGACGGTGATGCAGAGGGCAGAATTAAATAATGGATGAGGTCTATGACCTATAAGTAATTCATAGTACGAGCGAGTGAACGTGAGGTGCAGTGTTCGGCCTGATATGGCAGGTGCGTTATGTAAGCGCACTGTGCAAGCGCATGACTTTAGGTCCAACTTGTGAAATAAGAGCTGATTCTTCGCGACTCTTTTTCGCTTTCTGCTTTTTTTTTTAGTTAGCACAACAAAATCCGTAAAATATAATTCCAGGCTACTAGATTATATACACACACTTTTAGTGTGGTAATGGAGTAAAAATACAATTCATCACCGCGTCTCTTACCCGTGGGTGCCGCAAAAGACAACTAAGGGATATAATATGCTGATAACATATATGTAAGAAAAGGAAAACTAGACATAAAACGCTAGGCCAACACGTTTGACCAACGCAGTATTAATAGGTTAATTGCCTCCCAGTTGTGTTGGCCTGAGCCCAAAATGGGACTTGTGGGCTAAGACGATGATGGGGTCATATGGTAATCAAATGCGAGGCTAGTATAATGTTGATAGTCTTACGCTTATAACCTTACGTTTTACGTACTAGGATGGCGCGACAAATAGGTAATTTCATGTCATATAGCTGGCACATATATTTAGACCGGAGTATAATTAGACCGAATTTATCCTTATGTTAAAATTCCATTGCGGCTGCCTTTCCTCACTTATTAAGTAACACAAAACACACTCGCGAAATTTAATTGCTGCATATTTTCTTGGGCTATGGATTGAACACACCCGGCCGTGCCCCATAGCCAGTCGTATTACCCCCTTCGACAATTGGGCCGACCACCGGTCCGATTCCTTGATTTGGAGGGAGTAGAAAATGACTAAAGGATATGATAGCCGCCATTGTACAACAATATATTGACAGTTTTACATGCTTTGGTTTTCCACTTATTCGTTTATTCAAATCTGTCTAGAGACATTTTGTATTACGTATACTAGCAGGCAGCCCTACAGATATCAAATGCCAACGCACTATTCCCATGTTAGCACACTGGCTGTACTCGTGCCAAGGCTCTACAACAATTGAAAATTGATGTCGATGACCAATACTTAACCTTTCAAAACAACATCAGAACAATAACAACTGTTAAAATCAAAACACGGAATAAAATGTTAAATGTAAAGGGCGAGGTTGCTCCAATCACTCTACACTGCTGTCTAACTAGAAACGTAGAAACCTAGACAAATTAATGATGATATAGCCCATTACTACTGGCAAAGTCATAACAGTAACCGTATATATGGAGGTAACTGTCGTTTGCCCGAAGGACTTAAAGCGGACAATTTAAACATAAATTAAATAGTGCAGTGTCTAAATACGGGAGAATACCGGGAGGTAGCCGACTACCGGGTGGTTAGAAACGATGAATAACGAAGAGAGAAGGATGGTGTTATGGCGATATATAAGGCGGGAAAGGGACAAATGATTGGCCACGGGTGCAGCAGCCACCAGGCAGCCTGCACACAGACATCGATCGATTAGCGGCCAGCCCGCCGCCCGTTGCGTCATAGCCAATTTATCGGCCTTAATATTATTATTTTAAAATTTATAACTGTCCAATTGATAAATTCAAATTATTTATTTGTCGCAGAGAAACAGTAGCTTTATATTTATTTACAAGTGTCACTCTATAGGCAGACAAAACGGCTAAAACCCTGTTCTATGATCTGCTAAGAAGAGTACGGTTACATCCAAAAACTTCAGAATCTTCAGCGAACCCATTTAGATTTGATCCGATTGAATATGTGTGGTGGAAGAAAGAATACAATTTACCACCCCATTTCTTGCCCGTGGAGTAGTAGAAGATGCCTCAGGGATGCAAATAACTTGTCCGTAAGAGAAGGATATCTAGAAATAAAATCTCCTACCAGCAAAATGTCTGGCCAGCATGCTGTAGAATGTAAATGTATCTAAGAATGTAGAGGAAGCTCGAGCGCGGGACTCGAGCTTCCTCTAGGACGATATATGAGCTGAGATGATGATGAATTTGGAATAAATATTCAATCATGTATAAATCTATCGACTTCGACTGTTGGACAAAGGCTTCCCAACAGGGAATAATGTCAAACTAGTCACGCTTGATAGACAGGTTGACATTAAACATGTACTATTTACTAATAGAGACGAGAGATACATAAAATTAGGTAAAGTTATTGGGTGCTCAGGTCACGTCGAACCGTCCGGAGATCATTGATTTAACTTGAAGGTGCCGTGATTCCATAGAATCTCATCGGATCAGACACCACCCGCATATTTATTTATGAATTTTTCTATTTGAAATGAACAGCTGCCGTAATGGAATAATTTCGATAGAGCTGCTTTGCATTCAAAATTTTCCAATTGTTTTTTTTTTTCAATCTTTTTTATCAGCCATATGAAAAGATTTAAACTTCATGAAGTAATTGTGATTTCCAATTGGACTAGTTCATTATAATTATTTTTTGCAAAAAAAGAAACCATTTTCAATAATGTAGGCGATGCAGACAAATTATTAGATTTTGCTGATTTTTCAAAAATCGCTTGTCCGATTTCGTAAAAATTTTCATGGGACCATTTGGGAAGTATACCCTTTCCAAGAAAAAGGAATCATCAAAATCGGTTCATAAACGACGAGTTATACGCGAACAAACATAAAAAAGCACATTTTTTTTACGGTTGAATTCAGAAACCTCCTCCTTTTTTGAAGTCGGTTAAAAAGTGACGTTAAGGTCGTATTATCTTCAGCTCTCTACGTCCTACTATCAGTTACGGGTCTTCCTAGATGATAGGAGGAAGAATGTTTAACTATGTATCGTGTTGGTATTAAGGTTTCGATTTTTCTTTTTCCTTCAATGATGGTATTTGCTTACATCCTCTAGTATTTTTTAAAACATCCACGGGACAATAAGATCTGATGAATTTTATTGCAGCGTGAAGTTCAGTATATAGTAAAATAAACGAATACCAGTGAAAAAAACTTTATAATGCAGAAGTATGGAATATGTAATCAGCGCCTTATCAGAAATTACCGTAAAGAATGTTTTGCGAGTAAATGCCTTGTTACAAGTAACATACGCGAGTGGGGAAGTTAATAGAGTCCAGGAAGTACGTGTACATGCGTAATGATAACGACATACTATAATATAGACTTACAACGCATATTTTCGTCTGCTTAATGATAAACGATAAAAAAAAAATTGTTACTCGTACTGCAGAATTAGGCATTTCATGTGGCATTCGACTAAGAATTCAGTACGTCACCATACTTGCCAATTCCAAGGATATCGTAAAAGATATCCATTCATTAACTTATATACATACAATCTTGGACTATGCTCAGACCTCCTCAATAGCCAATATTAACCACTTTTGGCAGGCGGGTTAGCGATCCCAACTGCTGTTCTAAGTTTTCCAAAAAAGCGCTGCTGGCCGTTCTTCAGGTGATCCTTAAGCCAGATTATACGATTCCGATTGGAAAATAAGGCAGTGGGTAGTACATTTTATTCTGAACTTGTCCATCACATTCATTTTGTATTTGTTGAAAAAACATAACAGCGTATTTATAATAAACGAGCGCAATTTTCCAGTAAGAAAACAAACGCAGACAATAAAAATAAGTCATTTATGCAAGAGAAAACTTCTGAAACTTTAGTAAGTAAATATTATGCAAACTTGGCGAATTCACTTCAATACGAATCCAACTATGGAATCGCCGGACCGTCACCGTGCGAACAAAGCTTTGGCAAACTCAACAATGTGTTTAGTTTTGAGATTATAGCAATCCCGCTCAACACCTAAACACGGATTTTAGATAACATTCAAACTCCAACCGCACTGAATATAAATGAGATTTTAGAGCGTCACGGCTCCCGTCTTAGGGTTTTCGTGCATAATTACTAGACATAACAAACGTTCCACTACATTTAAAGGACTGGAGTGAATAACTTCAACAGTCATTAAATTTACAGATAGAGAACTTGGACCAACGCAAGGAGCTATTTCTTATCCCTTTTGCGTTTACAAAAATAAAAATTGAAATCTATATCGGCAACGGTCGGTAGAGGAGTGCGGGCGGAGACAGGATTGCGTGAGGGCTCGCAGTCCTACCACGCACCCTTATATCGCAGCTGTTTGCGTCTATTACGATTTCAATGTCAAGTCCGATCAATACCAGTCGGGGGTGTAAAATTTCGGCTGCTTTCGGCGTATTCCGGGAGCTACGAACGACGCTAGCCGCGGGCATACTAACCTACCGTAATACGCTGGGGTGCGTGCTCTTTGCACGATCAATAGGCGCCTAGGAAGGCTCGGCTCGTTTTATAAATAGTCTTGAACTTCACCTCGACGGCCCGTGTCGAGATTCGTGGGCGAAAGTATAGAAATATCCCTACTACTACGTCACGAAGCCGGTCATGCTTTGTAAATATTACATTACAAGAATTCTTAGATATCACAAAAGTCAGACCACTTTCTGCAATAAATTATATCCATAAAAGGTTCAATGTATGTTTATAAATACAGTAGGTATGCGTGTAGTGAGGAAGAGAGAATACAATGCTCCCAATCTTGTGATATCGTAAAAAACGATTACATGATGTAAACAGATAACTTCACCGTGAGACAACAATAAATCAATACAAAAAGCCTATACCAATCAATTTGGCATGTATGGTGTTCTAGACTAACTTCCCTCATTTGGATGTGCACCATGCCTAATAGTGGGACGTATAGCTTAAAAGAAGAATTCAGAATCTCCGTTTGATAGGTACGGTTAAAACTCGGCAACTGATGAGAATATACTGCGAATTCTTCATATAAATCGTTCTTCGTCGATAATTCAAATCGCTTCGATGGCACGAGCAAACCACTAGAAAATGTCAGGGAATTGGAAAAACAACCGCAGCGAATTTATATATCTAGACTATAAAGACGCTTGAAAACCAATATCGCCGCAGCTTTAAACCTCATTTGTATGCATATATATAGACGCAAGTCATTAGTAATATTTAAAGATTATAAATTGAAATCCAGCAAAAAAGGCCTGCATTCAAAATAAAAGAATCAATTAGACGAATTTAAACTCAATGAAACGATGTGGAATCAAATTTGAGCACTATTACGGTGAGTAAAGAGAGTAAATGCAGCGATATTAAAGAGCGAAAACGACCGGTTCATTACTGGAATGCTGGCTATAACAATATAGCTAATGGTCGTGGCGCGATCGTCTCAATTCCCGCTTCTACTCAAAATGTTCGTTTCGCTTCTATGGATAACAAATCCCTTGTAATTACGAGCCTGCTTTGATATTACGACTCTTTAAATGCTATAAATAGCTTCATATTCTTTGCATTATTCATGTATGTATATGAATATTTACAATTTAAAGTGTGTTTTACAGTCGCATTAAGTATGACGCATTATTGAATAAAAATGAATCAGTGTAATCAGTAAGATAACTATGTTAATTATTATAATTGTTTATGTATAGTTGTTGAATTGTCTAGTCAAGTTCTATTTTACATGTTCATGATAAATCACAACCAACAATTGTCTTAGTATAATTTGTAATACGTGTGGGTAGGTCACGTACTCATTTCATTATTTCCTCTTATATAATAATACTGTTTCACCGCTTCCTTTGTATAGATAACTATTCTACTGATAAAGAATATAGGTTATATTGTAATCGCATTTTTTCGTTCATGTTCATATCATCATCACAGCACATTTACCGCTGGGTTCGAGCCTACTCCAAAATAGCAGTGAAATTAAGCCACTATACAACACCACACTGGTCAGACGTTGGTTTGTGATTTCATTTCGATTCTTCCATCTCTTGCATTTTATATGCATATTCGATTTTATATGCATATTATAATCCTTTATCGTCTTTTACGACACCCACGGGTAAGATAGGGGGTGATAAAATGTATTCTTACTCCACCACCATACGGAACCACACTAATCATATAAATACATTCTAATATTAGGCCTTTTCCATAGCTGAATGGAAATATATAACTTATTTAACCAAATTTATGGATTGACATAGATTAGTTTCTGAGTTTTTTACAGATGTTATCTGCGTATGTCACTGTAATGTCTTGCGAGATTCGCGACTAAGGGCTGGCGATTCATTTCAGCTCGTCCATTAGCATTCTTTAATTTTATTATGATTAACTCAAGGATAGGATAAAGTAATATATGCACGGCTTCAACATAAACGTCATTTCTCACAAGAAATTATGTTTATAATCCACATAAAATATTGATTATAAATGCATGATAGAAGTAGTAAATGATAAATGAATCATATAAATAACGAATAACATAGAAGTACGAGGTTATTCTAAACAAAAATAGAATTGAATCTTATGAGATAAACATCTACATTATACCAGTACTTCGAGGTTCGTAGGCGGCAGTAATAATGAAATAACAGCACGATTAAATCAAGCGCCTCTCAATTTAAATACAGCTATAATTATAGTGCATATTGTTGTGGTTAATGGACAAAGACTTCTTATACGACAGATTTAGTTACAAATTATGTGATCATAATTTTAAAATTGTCTTTAATCATTTCAGCTCATAATACGTCCCACTGTTGGGCTCAAGCCTCCTCCACAATAGGAGGGAAATTGATCTACTATACCAAGCTAGTCAGGCCAGGCAGGTTAGTATAGGGTATTATTTAGAGTTTTCCTTCTCTTACATAGATGTTATATGCATAATTAATCTCTTAGTCGTCCTTTACGATACCCACGGGGAAGAGAGTGGTGAATTGTATTCTTACTCCTTCATCACACGGAAAGTTGTAAGCTGTCTTTACTTTGATGAATTGCGTCTGGATAAATATGGGTTTAATTCTAGAAGGTTAGGAACCTGTAAGTAGTACAGCTAAAAAGACGCAGCAGATAATGATTAGCAATAAGAAAATTATACTCAATTTTGTCATTCTGCAGACAATCAGTCCATAACACACAAAATAAAAAATAAGTATAATTTAACGGGCCCCTATAAATATTGATATACACGAAAATTGTTGTTGAAATAATTATTATGGTGACTGACCTATTAGAAGGCCGTGTATTAACGGCCTTAGAATAATTTTATGGGAGTAGGAAGAGCCTGAGATTATACAAATATTACGGTGACGTTATTGTGTTCATATTGGCGATTTTAATACATATTTGGCATATTTTATTATCAACTTTCATTGAATGAAAGCTTCGCAAAGTATAATATATATGTATACGAAAAATCAACAATGAAACATCCAAAATTTTCAAATACCAAAATCGTAATTTAGTCTATGTTATAATTGGTGTGGGCGGGGTCCATGACGGTGTGGGCGGGGTCCATGACCGCCCGACTTAGGGCCCTTCTGTGGCGACCACAGAGGGTCACGGCGGTCAGGGCCATCCGCGGATACCGCACGGTGGCGACGGAGGCAGCGTGCCTATTGGCCGGGACTCCCCCGTGGGACCTGGAGGCGGAGATGCTCGCCGGACTATATCGGCGGGTGACGGGGGTGCGAGCGGAGGGCGGTGTGGTCTCGTTAAGGGATCTCACCGCTTGGCGCGTCGACGCCCGCCGAGACGTCATCGCCCGTTGGGCAGTCCGGCTGGAGAGGCCTCGGTTCGGGGTGCGAACCGTGGAGGCCTTCCGGCCGGTGCTGATGCAGTGGTTGGAGAGGCGGCACGGGGTGCTCTCCTTCCGACTGGTGCAGGTTTTGACGGGGCATGGGTGCTTCGCCAAATACCTGCACAAGGTCGTTGGGAGGGAGAGTACACCGTCCTGCCACCACTGCGATTGCGACGAGGACACGGCGCGCCATACGCTCGAGGCCTGCGGGGCTTGGGCAGTGCAGCGCTGTGAACTCGTCGCAATCATCGGTACGGACCTGACGCTGCCGGCTATCGCTAGGGCGATGGTCGACAGCGTCGGGAATTGGGACGCGGTCGCAGCCTTCTGCGAGACAGTGATCTCGCGGAAGGAGGCGGCGGATCGCCTGCGTGAGGAGCGCAGCCTCGATGAGGAGATCCGCCGCCGGCGACTGGGGCGGCGCAGGCGCAACTATCTGCGCCTCATGCCGCCCTAGCCGAGGCCGCGGGTGACGTGACCGGGGATTAGTCCGTCACCCGCCGAGAGGCCGACCGCGTGAGGAAAGACCGACGTCCTCCCCGAGGGGGGGACGTCGGTCGATGGGAGGGTACCCCAATAGGGGGTATTCCGTCGGGCCGACCACTGACGACAAGTTAACGCTGCTCCTGCTGGTCGGCCCAACGACGAAGGCGACGTGGTTTTTGGGTGGGTCGCGGGAGTTGCGTGCTTAAGCCCCTCTGTCGCCCCGGTCGGAGTGGTGCGGAGGCGCGCCGACCGCGACCCACCCACAAAAAAAAAAAAGTCTATGTGATAATTATTTTAATTCTCTGAGTCTGGCGCTAAGACGAACCACTGCATAGAATAGAAGCTGAAGCCGTTTCAAATTTTTCACTAATTAAAATATACACTTAAAAGAACGCCAGATACGACGGTCGTTGCCAAATAGGCCACTGAAGTCAAATGTAGTGTGATTAGACCATAGTTTGTTAGCAAAAAGAGACAAGCCGGTTATAAAACAATCTAAAACCTTTAAGTGTTTTCTGGCTCTTCTTCTTCTTCCTGTAGAAAGAAGACGTATTTTTTATTGTTGTTGGTGGAAAACGAGCAAACAGCACACCTGATGGTAGATGATACTAGCACTCATGGACCTTTGCTACCTGCCTACTGTGAAAAAAATAATGAAGGGAGTGTGAATGCGTGCCATGTAGGAAGGTGAAAAAATAATCGATTTTTATAGTAATCGATTATTAATCGATTTTTTATTATTCGAAATTCGACCGAAATTAATCGATTGTTCACTGCCAGATTGCCTAAAAAAAAGGTCATCACGATTGTTTCATACTATATTAGAAAATAAAGCTCACATTTCCTAAAAAAAAATCGATTCGATTTATTTTAAATAACAAAAAATCGATTATTTTCCCCCCAAGTCACATCCCTAGTGCCATGTAGTTCGGTGATGCTAAAGGCAGGTACAAAAGCACACCCGAACACTCAGAAAGTCGGGAGTCTCTCGATCACCGAACGAAGTGCAGTAACAAATTGCTACTACTCAGATGTCGATTTTCTGCAAATGTGGTACTTCCCCAGAGGGACCGTGTAGACAGACGACTGTTGGGTTTTTTTTTGGCGGGAATCTGAAGTGTCATGTGGTGTTCTTGTATTATATTCAATATCTTAGTGTTTTAACGTGTTATGTTAAATAATCTTGATGGCATTTTATGTAATATATAGCGACAGAACTGCTGAAGTGTAGTGAATATGATATAAAACTGCTATACATACCTTTGTATTTCCACCAAAATTCTAAGAAGATACCCTTAACAGTGGCCATTACACTGTTGAGGGAGACACTTTGACTTACTGACATGAATAAAATGAGAACTTGAAAAGATAATTATAACTCGACACTGGCAAAAATGGCTCGTATTTGTAGCTGATTGCCAAGACAAAAAAGAAGAAGAAGACGACTGTTGACAGCTGGTCTTACCACATTGACGTATTGCGCTGAACCTATAATATATGCGTTGGAATAAAATCTATCCTGTCTATGACGAAATGAAAGGCAATCATTTCTTTCATTACATTAAATAGTATCTATTAAAATATTTCACTGATCGTGCATACATGATTAGGTACTATAATCACGCAACTTTATGTTACGATTTATAACAATTAGGCGAAGAAATAACATATCCAGGCCACACCTCGCAATTAGATCTTGATTATGCGACCAGTTTATATAGCGAACTTATTAAACCACACATAAAATATATCTATGTAAGGAAACTCGATGACGGGCACTAGAGCTCAGATAACTAAGTTGTTGATGTTAAAAGTTGTAGTAGTTATCTTAATTGGCGTCATTACGTGTAAAGAAATAATAATTATCGTGAATGTTATATTATCAATTAAAGCAAATGATATGCAATAAAGAGTGTGAAGTGCTTAAATTTTAAATTGCAATAAAACAAAAGGTATTTGAATAACGGTTAATAGTTATAATAACAAATTAAATCAGAATATGGTAAGCATTAACATGAATCTGTGCGCAAGAGATCTGCAAGCACCGTCATAGTTGCATCGACATGCGCTCTATGTAGGTTATGCGTGTACGTTGACCCCTCGCCCGACTTCAGGGTTAACGCCAAGTGTTCTCTAATAGGGTTGGCATTAACTATGATAGAATAATACCCAGACTAGTTAATAGGTACAATGGCACAACCACGCACAATTCTAATCGTGATTGAATTAGAATCTTGCATCGATCAAAGCATTATCAGTTGTTTTAGAACCGAAAAATTTTTAGAGCCAACTGAAAATGACAAAAGTCGTATGGCGAAATGAAGGTGCATTACTGCGTTGCCTAATCCTTTAAAAATAAAGGCGTAATATAATAAAAATGATTTTATGGTTCTCAATTAAAATTTCTTTCCTCAGAATCAAAAAATAAATGTTTTTGGTGTAAGACAGATGTCAACGTTGGCCTTGACACAACCAATGAGAAAATATTATTTTTTATGTCAGTTAATTAAGTTTAACTTGACTACTGTTACGTGATAAGTTGTACATCGGTTATTTTTATACACACAATTAGCATAACACATAAAACTGCCACAGACCATTTAATTTAACAAAGATGAAGATTTCATTTTAAAATATGTTACTTCATCATTTCAAATCTTGTTAGATGTCTAATATCATTAATTAATTTACAAATAAATATTTTTTAGGTATATAATGTAACCCTTACTAAAGAAGTATCTACCTACATCAATTGGCTAGACCAGTGATGGCCAAAGTACGGCCCGCGGGCCAATACCGGCCCGCGAAAGTATATTAATTCGGCCCGCCGAGAGTCCATCCATCCTAAATATTCTAGTCAGCATTTTGACGCGAAAAATAACATCTGACGCTTAGAATAATAACGTATAGAAGGTTAGTGTCGGTACTTCGAACGTTCGAAACATGAATCTAAAATACTACATGCGCACAGACGATTACACACGTACACACGCACACCACTATACAAATTATAAAATCAAATTTTGTTTTTATTAACATAAATCGTCGAAATACTTTTAAAAATAATGTTAAAAACCTTTTTAAATTTTTCAAATGTGTTATACCACTATTTGAATGCACAAACCGTCATAACTACCTATTTATTTTTTAAGAGTTGCGTACAGTGACCTTGTACATTATGTAACGGTTCCGGCGTAAGCTCCATTAGGCTCCAATTGAAATGCTTCATTTTTTGTGCGCGAACTTACCTTCTATACGTTATTATTCTAAGATCTGACGTTTATAATTGAAAATCGCCGAATTTTTAATGAAAGCTCCAATTCGTCAGGGGTGTTTTGAGCCTTCATTATGTCGCACACGCCTAATAAGGAGTAAAAGGTATTTTGTTTATTAAAAAGCTTTAATACAAAATGCATTTTCTATTCTGGCCCTCCTCTAGAATTTCTTAAACTTTGTGGCCCGCCATTAAAAAAGTTTGCCCACCACTGGGCTAGACTAATAAAGATTTCTCTTTCGAGAGCATTTCTCACGTTTTACAGAAAAATGGTTATAAAATGTAATGTAGTTTTACTATTTAAAGACCATGATCATCATCATCTCGGCCCCTATAAGTAATTTTATGTCAAGTTTCCTTCTCTGTGGTGACCCCGACAAAAGTACCGAAAACGTCCCGACAAGAGTGCGACTCGTGATTTAGTGGTGATAAACATTTTAGTAAAAAACTTTCTACTTTAGTGAATTAGAACTTTTAGAATTTTTTGAATTATAATTAGAACTTTGTGTATTTTACGACTTTGGCAACGATGGCTGATAAGGAAAATAGCTTCGATTTGGCCGCGGAGTTAGGCAAAATAAGTGCGCGGCTCGGCGAGATTGAACGTGCCAGGAGAGTTTCCCGACCGCCTTTCAGCAGGAGCCACGCCACAGATGGAAGATTTGCGTCCCGTGGACTGAGAGGACGCACTCCCCGCCGTACACCAGCAAGCAAGGATTGGATATGCTTTTACCATTTTAAGTACAAGAAGAAGGCACACCGTTCTACTGAGCCTTGCCTTGAGAGGCAAGGAAACTAGCTGCCCCGCAGTCATCGCTGGCGGAGGTCTGCAGCGGGGCAAATTACCGCCTAAGTGTTAAGGACCGCTGTAGTGGATTACGTTTTTTAATTGACACTGGTGCGAACATATCTGTAGTGCCGCGTTGTAAAGTGACGAAAAACGTAGACAATGAACATTCAGACTATGTGTTGTATGCGGCAAATGGAACAATCATAAAGACTTTCGGAATAAAAACTATAGTATTAGATTTAGGTTTACGTAGAGCGTTTCACTGGACATTTGTAATCGCTGATGTACGACAGCCGATTATAGGTGCTGATTTTTTAGTACATTTTAAGTTAATTGTTAATTTAAGTGCACGTAAACTTAGTGATGGTATTACTAAATTAAACGTTTTTACTGGGATTGTCAACAGTAACGAGCAATCAGTAATAACGTTAGACGGAAATCATCCATTTTACGATTTGTTAGCTGAATATCCGGAAATTACGAGACCTGTATCATTTAAGGAACCTCCTAAGCATGCGGTGTACCATGGAATTGTTACCACGGGCCCACCTGTCCATGCCAAGGCGAGGCCGTTGCCACCGCACCGATATACTAAGATAAGGGAGGAATTTAAAATCATGCAAGAGTTAGGGATCTGTAGACCGTCGAAAAGTGCGTGGGCAAGCACTTTACATGTTGTCCCCAAAAAGGATGGTCAGATTTGTCCATGTGGCGATTATAGAGCACTTAATGCTATGACTCGGCCGGATAGATACCCGATACAGAGGTTACATGATTTTACTTATTTCTTGTATGGTAAAAATTTTTTTTCGCCAATTGATATTAATAGAGCTTACCATTTTATAATGGTATCGCCCGAGGATGTCGAGAAGACGGCAGAGATTACACCGTTCGGACTTTTTGAGTTCCCGCGTATGCCCTTTGGTTTGCGAAATGCCGCACAAACCTTTCAACGGTTTATGAATCACACAGTTTTGGAAGGTCTAGATTATTTATATAGTTATATCGATGACGTCATAATCGCAAGTAATGATTTAGAGAGTCATAAGAAACATTTACGCGAAGTTTTTGAACGATATAACCAGTTTGGAATTACCATAAATTTACACAAATGTTGTTTTGGTCAACCAAAGTTAGAATTTTCAGGCTTTGCGGTATCAACAGAAGGGATACGACCTCTGAAGGATAAGGTAGACGCAATCAAAAAATTCCCGAAACCGGAAACCGTTCAACAACTTCGTAGATTTTTAGGAATGGTAAATTTTTATAGATTACATTTGCGACACGCGGTAGAATATCAAGCAGAGTTAAATAAATATTTAATAAATTCAAAGAAGAACGATAAAACCATTGTGAAATGGACAGAAAAAGCAAACCAAGCATTTTCACAATGCAAAATTAATTTACAAAAGGCAACTACATTATGTTATCCGAAACCTGACGCCACGCTTGCACTTTTGACGGAAGCATCGAGTAGGTGTGTGGGTGCGGTGTTGCAACAGTTAGTAAACAACAAGTGGGAACCGCTTGGATATTTTTCAATGAAAATGACCACAGCGGAGATACATATATAAACGACATGATGTATTAATTAGTCTGGGTCGAGTCACCGGCCAATAAATATCGTGAAATCGGCTCTGTCGTTTCTCTCTACATACATCACCCGACTAGATACGCAAATACCTAACAACACCCAGACTCAACAAATCTATACCAATAAATAAAATTGGAGTGTCTGTTTGTAATGTCAAAAGAATAGGCTTTTTTCATGCTCACACGGTTATTTGCACTATACATATGTCTAAAATACACTTTATATTTTTTTTGTCTGTCTGTCTGTTTGTTCCGGGTAATCTTCAAAACGGCTGGACCGATTTCAAAAATTCTTTCACCAATGGAAAGCTATAATATCAGGGCGTAACCTAGGCTATATTTTATCCCGGTATTCCCACGGGAACAGGAACTACGCGGGTAAAACGACTATAACCTATAACCGAAGCGAAGCGTGGGCGGGTTGCTAGTATTAAATAAAATTAGTACAAATAGTGTTATTTCACGTTTTAATTTGTTCATTATAATATAATCGATTAATCAAGAACTACTTATCTGATAAATGACCTTATTACATGATTAACTTAGACTGAATTATATTAGACTAAAAACTATTGACAAAAATAATACAACTGTAATACAATTTCGTATGGTCCATATTTAAAATAATCCGTAACATTGCCAAATAGGTTTTTTATTACCAAATAAAATTTATAAAACGTGTTCTTTAAGTGTGCTCTACCTATAATATTAGGTAATATAGTCATTAAAAACAAATTATCTCAAAGTATTAAGCTAAAGGAAGAAAATTAATAATAGATTTTGTACAATTAAAATAAATCAAGATAATATATTATCTTGCGAGGCTATCCAACCAATTTAAGAATAACTCTGCTAGTAACTACTTCTAAAATGTTTGAATTTTGTTTTCTACAATGTTAAAAGTCCAATAACTAAGGTTAAAAAACCCATAGATATATACAAACAATAACTATAAATTATTATCTATTTCTTTCTAGAATATAAGTGCTTAGTAATTCAATATTAGACGCTTTTATGTGAAAAAGATTTAAAAAATTCTTTCTATATAATTGCGTGGCTGAAAACTAAAACGAAACGGAACTCGTCTTATACGACATGAATACTTAGTTTGAAATTAATTTATGTCTCAAGGGTCGAGGTCATAGAAATAATAATAAACACAATCATTTGAGTATCCAATTACATAAATTTTCTTTGCTTAATCATTTAAATCGTTAAAATCAGTTTAATCACAACCCATCTTCACGATTTTGATATTTTAATGTCAGACTTTACAAAAGGACACCGTCCTCAATTCGATTGTTTACTGTTTTTTTTTTTATTACGGGCATTTGGACATAACTTTCTTGTTTAGGAAACAATTTTAATGAGTCCTTTTTGTTAGAAAGGGGATACTTCAAGATTGAACCGTTTTCAATTTGATTGGAGTTGGATTTTAGACCTCTAAAATAAACTGGCAAATGCTTCAAAATCAAATAAAAAATATATAATTGTTGAGATATTGGTAGTGAGGCAAATTCTAAGAGATAAAATTGGGCGAAACAATGAGAAGAATATGCAGACTCATATGTATTACTTATATTTTCCCCATATGATAACGGATTAAGAATACAATGTATTCCCACCTCTTGGTTTCTCGTGGAAGCCTAAAAACTGCCCGAGGGCAACTTGAAGACTAGTCACCAGCATTCTTTAAGAAACACAAACCGCCTGCCAAGTCCTGACGATTATGGCATTGGATGGATAATAAACTACATGACAATATTGAACAGTATCGCTATAGGTATGTCTATAATTCGCTAACCATTAAGCTTGTGATAATAACTAATGCGTACATGATGTCGAAAAGTAAGAGGTCGGCTTGGGATCAAACTAGGGACTTTGTAGGCCATGGTCATATCGTTAGACTTGGATTGATTATCACTGTTATATATTTAACTACAGATATTCTGACAAATATTTGAAGTCTGTACGTCAATAATCATCCATACTCACAAAATTCTTGATAAACAGGTAAATGTAACTTTATATCAAGAATTTTATAGGTGTAGATTTATCACCATAATCTCAGCCCACGTAAGTCCTACTGTTAGGCTTGGGCCTCTTCCACAATAGGAGGCAAATTGTCCTACTATACCACAATAGTCAGACGTGTTGGTATAGGTTTTAATGTCGAGTTTTCCTTCTCTTATATAGATGTTGTCTGCATATCATATCCCTTAGTCCCTTTTATGGCACCCACCGGCAAGAGATTGCTGAATTGTATTCTTACTCAGTCACCTTACTGAAATGAGTGTGAATTAAGAGATAACAACGTGTACCATCCATTCCTTGCAGCACTCGCGAGATACGAAGATACGTAAACCGATTTACTAGAAGGAAAGAAATCTCAAAATTAATACCTAAAACCATCTTAATAACCTAGACACTTCCCTCGTGTAGTAAAATATCTTGTGTACATACGTTTACATTGAAGGCGCGATTTCTAAACCGATAAGCCTCAAGATCCGGATGGCAAGACGTCTCCTATATTTCATTTAAATCTCCTAAATCCCAACGTATGAGATTATCCGTGTTTTGACGGAGTAAGAATACAAATTACCATCATCTTACCCGTAGATGAGCCGAGATGACGGGTCCAGAAGGTTAAGATCCCTTAGGACGATGGGACGTACTTAGGGGACGGGACGACGAGTACCTGCGCCTGATACCGCCCTAGCCGAGGTAGTGGGTGTACGGACCGGGGATTGGTCCGCCACCCGCAGCGAGACCAACCGCGTGAAGGCGACGCACTGGCCGGCAACACTGCAATGTTGCCGGGGCGTCCAAGGAGACGGTACCCGAAAGGATAACCCGCCGGGGCGGCCACGGATGTCAAGGAATCGGTACTAGTGGTCGACCCAATGGTGATGAGGGGGGAATACGATAGGTTATAAAAAAAGGGCGGCGGGGTGAGAGTGCAGTTGTCGCCACAACTTACCCAATAGAAAGTACAGCAGCTGGGAAATAAAAACTTTACGTCATACCTGGACCAACTTCAGGTAATGCTGACTGGTAAAAAAAGTTACATTCCCAAAGAGGTTTAACTTCAGGCCGGTCTTAAAACTATTGCTAGAACTTTTACAATATGTACAATGAAAGTTATTGTAAAAGTTTGCAAGATAGTGACGATGATAATTAAAGGCATTTTAAATTTTCCATATGCCAACAGATTCAGGTTGAAAACAAGCGTATGTTTTCCAAATATTATTAGAGCAGTTATCGTGATAATAATAGTGTGTGCGAGGTCACTGACCGCTCCAGTTCTATTCTAGTAACTGGTAGCAACGTTGTTTCATACACGAAATTTTGTGAGTTTTATATTTATATATCATGTTACGTTTATTTGCGTTAATTATAAAAATTTGTAAATATTATTGTAATTTTACAATTATTTGTCATTTGTGGGGTGATGGAATAAATTTGTACTATACAAATACTTCATACTTTGCCATTGATAGATTGGTTCCTATAGCAGGGTCGGATGAAAGGAAGAAAGAATAGCTACTAATTTCTTTATATGCTAGTTTGCACATGTTCTGCATGCATTCACTCTCCTTTAGAAAGAGATATTAAGGAAGTAGCTTCAGCATCAGCTTTCGTTCAACATTAGCTATCGACGTTCCTTGTTGGATTTAGATCTTTCAAATGAGTCAATCAGAATTAGCAGACACATCCACGATAGCAGATGTTATATATTTGCTATGAGAGTGACTTAGTAAGGGGGTAATGATATATGTATTGTATTTCTAACCCGTCAATTTGCTCAGCTGCAAGAAAAGTAATTCGAACTCATATTTCAAGCTAACAAATATTGGTCAATGTGGGCCGAATTTACTCTAGAAAAAACGCGTAACGAGTAATGGAACCTATGATCTTTAAACTCTTAAAAGACAAGGTAACAAATACATCAATTTTATAAAAATCTGATGTTAGGTAACTATATAATAAACGTTATGCGCTTAATTTTTACAAAAAACAAAACTCTACATCAACCTGTTGATATTACAGTAATAAATGTGAAGAAAACCTTCAATGCCTTCTTACATACGCATAAATTACTGTTGTAAAGGTAAGATATAAATATAAAGTAGGCACTGTCAATATTAATTGAATGGAGCATTGTGTTGTAAATAAAAAACATGTCATAATATCTGGGTGCGCGCAGACCGAATGCGATAGGCGGTCGAGAGTGGGTGTAGATGAGACGAACGTCGATTCAATGTGGGCATAGCGTAACATGTTTAGACAATAGGCTATTATTCTATTTACAACCCAAATACATATAACAAATCGAACGAGTTTATATCGAGAATATTAGTATTTTATAGTCTTTAAAATTTATCGATGAATACCTAATAAAGGTCTTAACACAAATTCCACTTAAGTGATTTTGTAAGTAGTTTGTGTGATGGATTAAGACTAAAAATGTGATGTACTGGATGTTAAGCATTAACATATTTTTATTTTATTTTTTATGGTGACAAAAGGAAAAAAACAGTGTGCTGCATCAGATGTATGTGATACTACAAATGGACTTCGTCGACCCCGAGTAATTGGAATAAGAGCAGGATAACCACGATCAATGTACTTCGTAAAAAGAACGTAAGGTTGCCTGCCTTTGCCTAGTTACCTACTCCATGTTGCTACTGAGATTTCGAACAGTACAACCCAACAATTTTGAAGCCGGGAGGCATAGTTAGGATAGGCGCAGTTATATCTATATGGCAATAGATCAATAACAAGCACCCGTCTCTCACTATAAGATCAAATTGTATATGTATTAAACGAACGAAAAATATAAGCACTCAGTAACCACAGATGTTGCAAAATAATAACATTATCGGGATAGTAAAAACAAAATGATAACGTGATATCAGTAAAATTAATTTTATTCCATGTTTCGTATTCGCCTGAGCACCGAATATAAAATAACGCGAAATTTTAAACCAAACAAATTCTAACTGCACGCAAACAGGGCGAATGTTTTATCAAGATCGAATTCAACAGTACGATGCCAACAAAAAACCGGCTTGAAAGCCCTACCAAACTTGGAAATAGTGTGCTGCAAGTGAATACTTGCGATAACTTTGTAAAAAATACTTGATCACCACTCATAAGTCTCGCAAGCAGCTACGCTTTGCTTGATAAAGTTCGTATATACATGTTTACCATTTATAGGTCTGGTAGTCTAACTACGGTGACGAAAGTTTAATGATAAAAATACGCAAGATCGGGAGTCTTTAACATTACGACGCAATATTCCTATAAACTGCATATGCCTAACTTCTATATGATTAAAGAGACTCGTTCGTTATACAGTAATTACATATATCTATCATCTATGATGGAGTAATTACGTTTATCTAGCTCTTACGAAACGTTTAATATCGGGACTAAACTAGTAATACATTATTGCACGTCGTGCTATCATTCTACAACTTTTTGCAGCAAAGGAAAGTCGCACTGCCAGACCTATGTTGCCCTATTGTATCTATTAACCGGCTACTTTCTCATTTCTTGCCATTTACGGTCCGTTGAGAAAATCGAGATGCATTTTGCTGCATGTCAACCCATGATGAACAAATGGAATGACAGTATAACTTAAGCCCACTCGAGACCGGCTGACCAAGTCATTTATCGTTCTGCCTTATGATAATTTATTTTTCAAAGACCATAAGCGGTGGAAAAAAAATTAATGATAGAGACGCAAAACAGCTAAGCGACTTGCGCTCATTGCGCAAGTCGATTTAAAGAAAAATGCGGTGTTAATCCACATGGGAAGCCTTGAGCGTGGTATCGGGTTGCATCCGCGCTAACTCTGTCGGATTTAGTTACATGGCCGGCCGCTCGCCACATCTTCTGACGTCCACTTTGAAAACACAATATTACAGCTAAATTAATTATTTTAGATAGATGACACGTTGGCCAATATCATACCTAAAGTTACTGACTGGCTTGGGTCCTGGTTCGCGGTTTATTCACTAATACTCGAAACCATTCTGGTCCAGCGGACGTAACCAGGAGTGTCAATTATAATAAGTCCTAATAACAAGCTAGTTGTCCATATAACCTTTTGGATATTTAGAAAATTACTTAAAAGAATTATGGGTGTGTACTGTGTATGCTTATGAGCGTACTTTGCTTCTGGCGATAAAGGCGTGAGACTGTGAGAAAAACACGTTTGCAGTTATTCTTAATAGTATTTATGATTTTAAACCGAAGATTTAAAAAGCGACGGACATAGTGAATCACCAAAATTTAAGGCCGAACACAATGCAAGTTTCATTATGAACAGCGGTATGTATAAGTATGCACGTACGCGGTGGACGTGAAAATTACAGTGACGATAAATTTATAAAGCCCGGTTTTGGATCCTACGAGCAATACAACCGGTCGGCGTAATCAATAAGCTGGCAGACAGCGGGCCACCACAAATAGAAGAAGTGGACGCGGATTTAATGATGCCCGATGCGCGAAAACGTGCCTCGCCTGTCGTTGTTATCAATCATAAGCATGATTCTGAGCTCTGTATCTCTGGATCGTTTCACTTGATTATTAGATTCCAGTAGGAAGGAGCGGATCAATATTTATGTTGCAACCAGCCCATTGAATTTTATTACCTGGCTTGAACGATTTATTTTTTTGTTGATCTATATGCACAGACTTTCAACTGTCTAAGTAAATATCGTTGTCGCTTTTTTTTTCTACCAGCTGAGTCCCGTTATCCCTGAAGGGGAAGGTAGAGGTGTAACATGCGCACATTTCACCATATATTTCTTATTTATTGACACGTACTGAACAGACTTGGAAATATCCGCTGCTGAGAATTTTTCAGAGAAACCTGAAGAAAAGTCTGCCTAACCCCCGATGGGATATGAAGTTTTTGTTCGAACCTGGATTGGAAGCCCGAGAACTCGCATTCGGCAGTTGAACGTTTATGCCACTAGACTAGATAAACCATAGAGAAAGATGCAATCGTTGTTGCTAAAACAAATATAGTTCTAATCGTTAGCCGCACGTTCTATAATATTGAGGCATGGGAAATTATGAAGTTGTCCCTTAGTATGAGTAAACGGATTGTACTCACGCGAGGTGAAGCAAAACGACTCGGCGCCAAGACAATACTGGGTCGCGTTATTTACACGATAGATAAGAGACGAAAACGTTTTAAATTATCTCGCGTGTTAGAAACCGGTGCACGAGCGGACGTTTGCGGTACAATAGTAGCACTATACGCGTCAAACAAACACGAAATACTATTTAAAATACCCTTTTGTTCATTAACTATTTTACTGTACTGTTTAATTTTCAATAAATGCTTGAAAATGTTGTTAAAACTGTGATTTATGTACGATAGTTTAAAAGAAATGTATAATTCTTTTAATTTCATTAAGTACATAGTTTCTATTTAGGTAAAACTTAATAGGTTCTTAAAATAAATAGTGAATTTTAGTGTTAATCTACACACCTATTTGCCAAAACCTATTTTCACACACCCGCATCTATTTTCTGATTTGGAGCTCGAAATTAGGAGACAAAATCCTGGATTGCCTATTAGTTATATTTGCATTTGTTTTTAGAGTTTTATTTTTCGTTCGTGTCGGTAACACAATTTCTTTTCAATTTTATTATGAGAAAGCTTTGAAAGCCTAATATATGATGCAACCTTTATATATGATGAATAGTGATGGAGATAAAGCTATGCGGTGGCGGCTACGAATACTACCAATCTTTACATTGATCGTGGGGATCGTAAAAATTGACTAAGAGTTTTTCATCGACCTGTGACATCTCCATCTGATACCGTTAGGTGAAAAATTACATATAATGTGAAATAAGAGTACCTACCTATATCCTGAGTCGACAATGTATCGGAAAAAGTATCTTGCTAGCTTTTGGGTATCAGAGAAAGAGACACACTCCTCTGGTTTTCATAATTGTATGTAAATAAATTTTTCCGTGTGGTGACGGAGTAAGAATACAATTCACCACCCCCTATCTTACCCGTGGGTGATCGTACGAGACGACTAAGGGAGATAAAACGCATATAACATCTATGCGAGAGAAGGCAAACTCGAAATAAAACCCTATACCAACACGTCTGACCAGCGTGGTATAGTAGGTCAATTACCCTTCCGTTATGGAGGAGGCCCGAGCCCAACAGTGGGACGTATATGGGCTGAAATGATGATGAAATGATGATGTAAATAAATTAATGATAAGCACAATATATTTATACCATCATAATCATCATAGCAGCCCACATACGTCCCACTATTGGGCTCGGGCCTCCTCCACAATGGGAGTGAACTTGACCTACTATATATATATATATATGTATAGTATAGTCAAGTTATATATATATATACATATCATGCTGGTCAGACATGTTGGTATAGAGTTTCATTTCGAGTATTCCTTCTCTTCGCACATCTGTGCGATGTTATGTGTATATTATATCCCTTAGTCGTCTTTTACGACATCCACGGGCAAGATAGGGAGTGGTGAATTATATTCTTACTCCGTCACCACACGGTCTTTACGATTTATTTTGTCCTTTTTTTTATAAATTCTTACACAGATATAAAAAAGAATATAGGTCACACAAGTTGTAACCTCTATTTCAAGCACATTTCAATAATGGTACGTAAACAAGTGTTGAAGTACAAACGCGTATATGATGTAATAAATAACAAACAAATGCTAAGTAAAAATAGCAGCGGGCTGGGCGGACAGGGGAATGACCGTCGCTTGACACACAACTGGCTCAAGGCCCGTGGAGATTAGATACCAGCGCCGCATAACAAATAGACGTAACGACTAGCAATTGCTAAATAATTCGTGCAGTGAACGAACCTTTAAGGAATGGTTCATTGAAGAGAAGATAAGGCGTTTTGAATTCTTAATTAATACCGGATGGATGCCACCGATTCAAATCATTACTTTGAAATATATTATTTTAAAATATATGATAGGACAGCACTGTCGATAATGGTGTGTCTAGTCGCGGGTAGGGACACGAAAAAAGTATCGATATTTTTAGGTATCGAGTACTTGTCTTTCGATACAGATACTTTTGTACTCGATACTTTCTATTCGAAACCTTTACTCAATGAGTACTTTTAGGCAGTTATCGTATCGAACAAATTGTACAAAGGTAACGAACCTTCTAAAATGTGGCTCGACATATTTTAATCCGAACACACAAAACAAACTCCTAAAAAAAGCTCATCAAATGAGGACAAATTCCTAAAAAAAGAAAAAAAAATCATCACCACCCTGGATTCTAGGAAAAGTATTCAGTACTCGATACTTTGATGTATCGATACTTTTGTTTCGATACTTTATTGAGTACAATACTTTTTCTACGATACTACTCATGAGTACAGTATCGATACTTTCGTTTCGATATCGTGTCCTTAGCCGCGGGCCGGCTCGTCCGAGGCGGGACTACACTCTTGCAAAAAATCGACATCTGAGTAGTAGCAACTTGTTACCGCACTTCGTTCAGTGAGGGAGAGAGCAGGAAACCCAATTTTCTGAGGGTGTTTGCGTGTGATGGGTTTTGGTAATGCCTTTAGTATCACCAAACCTTATTGCACTCAATCACACTCCTTTCACTTTCTTTGCGGTAAGCAGCGGGTAGCAAAAGTCCATAAGCGCCAGTATCAATACCATCAGGTGTGCCGTTTGTACGTTTGCCACCAACTGCACCAACAATAAAAAAAATGCATTATAATAAGATTGTATCGCGCTATCACACCATTAAATTGATCATTTAAAAATCTAAAACATCTGTTGTTATCCATAATGTCCATATTATCTTTGAATGCAAAACATGTCGTGCAAATTGCAATACACGATTGATAACAGTACTAATTATTATTTGGAGATATTTTTCCTGTTTTATAAGACAAGGACAACATCGTGTTACCAATATAAGCAGTCGGTAATTCTACAACTTTAATTTATTTTGTATAAACTCAATTGTTCAAGTTTTGTCTGTTGGCAAAATGAGAGAAAGAAAATTTTCGAAAACGAAAATTTTGCAATGCAGATTTAATTCTAATTTTGGCTTGGCTTGAAATATTCTTCATTTATGCAGATGGTTTTTCTCACATTAAAATCTTGATGAAACAAAAATTTTAATTTGGCGAGGCCACCCTTAATTTTACATACGCGGTGACTAGTGGTCAACCTAGTCACCGACAAATTGTCACACAATTATTTTCACAAAAAATATTAATTCACTATTAGAGACGCGATCGCGAATTAAGCCATGTAAATAATTAGTAAAACCTATGTCCACATTTACATAGTACATGTGAGAAAGCCTGTAAGTGTAGCTAGTTGTTGGAAACTATTCGATGAAATCAAAGATAAACCGCAAATACACAAAGTTTAGCACAATTTTATGTAAGATTATTCAAAACGAATCCTTTTCTATCCCGTATTTTATGTATCTTACAATATATTCTAAAGGACGCCTTCGAAATCACAGACATTCCTAAGGTCTACTCGATAGCTATTTAATATACTTGGTTATACAATGCACATCAATTACTTTTCTACTTTTAAATATTTGAAGGCGTGATAATATGCGCATTTAGCGATTTTACTTATGAATATTGACTGAACATTTTTGCGCTATTTATGCACTACTGAGTCGTTTAAAGCAGTTTATTAGTATTTTATTCACGTAAATTCTTGAAGTAACCTTATGGAATTGTAGGCACTCAAGCGAGCAAGACTTACTATTGATTTCATACTTTAGTAGCTATTTCCAAATGGCGTAGTAAGAGGAGAAAAGTACAGCAAAGCAGTTAAATTTCTGGAAGATATAATATCTAGCCGGCGTTATATTATTTCTCATTTATTATTTATTATCATTCAGCCTATTGGCCGAAATCGTGCCGAGTAATAATCAATCTAACGTGAGAACTCCTACGTTTTTCTCAGCAATGTCTATGTTTCTCAAGCCAAGGTTCGTACCCCATACTAGGTGCTCTTGCGTCCCGTTGCTTAATGTGGTCGATTGAGAGCGCTCTACACCCACAGCTAGTCTGCGTAAGGGTATAATAGTCATGGCAGGCTAAAACCCGTAGTCCAAGCCAAAAAAATTGCTATAATAGGCCATTGTCCTTGTTATTGTAAAGGAAGTACGAGAGCCCAACTGAAAAGTGTTGTAAAGATAAAAAAATCAATTTCACTACAATTTATTTGGTATAAATAAAAAAGATTTTAGTATCATAAATAACCCAATAGTACGATTTAAGTACACAAACGTAACATTTTTTGGTAGAAAATGTACCGGCCATCCCTGGGCGCCACTCTTGACAGCGTTTTATCGCTAAAAGTGTCAGCCTGTTTTATGGCGGCGACGACAAAGGTTAACTTTGACCTTTGCAGTAAAAAATATTTTATTGGGAAAAACTAAAATTTCATTATCTACATATTTATCTTTATCTTTCCAATTCTATATAGGAGAAAATGTTATAAATTCTGACGTTTAAGTAAATATTACACATACATACATGAGAGGGAACAATTTGAGCAAATTTTATCTCGATTAAAACGGAGATTCTAAACACCAACGATCGCAGATGGCTACTGTGACTAAATCACTGTTTTAGAGCCTAAGGAATCTGTGAACATGAACACTACTAAGGAGCTGCAACATGTTCTGAATCTGAAAATGGCCCGCCTCTTGTCATAAGGACTGGGTGAAACCACTATAGTCGAGTCTCCTTTCGATCTATATGAGAGGAACCATTTTCTGAAATGCATTTTCTTTAAAATTTATTTTACGCCACAAAAGATTAGTAAGTTCTTACCCATTGTCAAGCTCCACATCACACCATAAGAAGTCTATAAAGTGGACCGACTTTTTTTGTGTGACTATAGTTGCTAGTCGCACATAGCTGTGACGAGTTTACTCGGACTGTGGGGTAAGCGCTGAGGGCTCTCAACTCGAAGTTGACTGTGGTCTTACATAGGCGAAATAAAGAAATCTCTAGGTAAGTACTTGAAAGAACGCTAATAAATCTCATGTTTAGTCGGATTTTACCACATAAACTTTAGGAACTTTCACGAACTTGCGAGCTATGGTCTGGACATACGCCGTCAGCTCTGTCCCTGACGACGAAACAACGGCACGTCCCACCATAACCCACCTTATTTCCTCCCCATCGCCATGGGGCCGACTACTGGTACCGAAATCTGTTACGTCTAGCCCAGCAGCGAATTCATTGGTTAACTAACCGTGTTTTATGTGTAAAAGAATATTAGTGCACTTACCTTAATTTGATATGAGTTGACTTTGTGCTTGGGCAGAAGATTGAAAGTCGAAAAGTCCAGCCTCCTCGAAAAGATTCCATTTGCGCCGGCGCCAGCTCTGTAAAGGAATTATTTTTAGAAACTGATAATAAACTTTCTATACTGTAAAGTTTCGTATCGAAATCATTTTGTAGCTTAAAAGGAAACCTTTATCGTTTAAGGTTTGTAATTTGTGGATATTACAACGCCAGACATCACGTTTACTCCATTCCGACTCGTACAATTTGCTGTCGGAGCAACTAATATCTTATCCGTTCTTCCAATCTCGCAGCGAATTCGCCCAACTTTTAACCCTTTCACCGAGCCCAGTGATGAATCGGAATCCAATTTTCTGTGTAGTGCCCTTTGCAAGTGCTGCATTTTGTGCCGTCGGTATTGAAATGGTACGAACTTAATCGTATTACACGGATTTAAAGGAACACGCTGATTTGCGGCATTTAAGCTAGACGAATGCAACGTAATTTTAATAAACCTATTGCGGTTTTAATAAAAATAACTAACCAACATACTATGCAGCTCCCAACTAATCTTGTAATTGTGTATATGGACATTTAGACATAGGATGACCTCGAAAAGTTTCGCACATTTTTGAAGTAGTTGTTTACAATAAAACTTTATTATTAACGACGAAATCCTGTTTTAAAATCACTTTTAGGAGAAAAGTGATTTTAAAACAGGATAACGAGTATTTAATATTTTAGTAGTACCAAAATAGTAACACAACGACTTGGTCTATATTATTACGATTTTGCTTTTTAATGGTAGTGTATGGATGACATGGCTGGTAGCGGAGCATCGTTTAGGCCCTACAAATCGTCGTATACAATAACAGATTAACAGATAGTGACCAGTCCTGTGGATAATCCTTTTGTGAACTTATTGTATATATCGATCCGTCAATCTATGCTATGGGCATTCACTGTTGAAAACGAACCTTTCTAATAGGGAGAAATACATAATCTCGGCGCTTGGCATGCAGGTTAACGATAGCATTTGGCATTTTCCCTGTCCATTCTTCTGATGATCCCTCAACCTCAACCGGACTTGGGCGGGAAAACAAGGGATGATGACATATTGATATTCAAACCGACATCAAATGTTAATTCCTATATGGAAGCCATTCTCATTATTTAGTTCACTAAAAGGAATACTTATCAAAAACGGAGCAATCCCACTTGTGATAAGTTCGAATTCGAATCTTATTTCGATTTCATGATCTATTCGTATGACAAGAATTGATTCTCATGGTCTCGCTTTAATAGCTAACGATTTAAGAGATAAATATTGACATAATGTAGCGTAGCAATTACTGTTTTTGTTAAATGTTTATCGAGAATAATTGATTTAAATAGTTACAGATGCATTGTGACTATAGTGAACTAACTTATAGACTAAGAAACTTATATAAAAATATAAATCACACATCTCAAAAAGTTGTAAGTTATGAAGAGGATTCGGCAAATTTTAATATCAAGTAGGTAAGCATAACTATTCCAAAGTCTTCACAAATCTGAACAATCTCTTCAATGAAAACGTTCTGTAGCTCTAAGTTTTCGAGGAAATAGAGCAACCATAACGTTTTACCTCACTGATCATGGGCACAGACTAACTCGATATTATTTATGAAAGCATAATACAAAACAATGCAATGTAAAAAAAAACATAACGTAAAAAATACCGCAAAAAAATAATAAATTAATAATTCTTTGCCGGGTTCGCTAAAATGTAAACAAGCAAAATATGCATCGATGTTTTAACACGAGCAAAAAGCAGTCTCCAACTTATCAAGGTAGCGCAAAAAACAAGTTTTATTTTTCATTGTCAAGGCCAGCAGAATTAGATACCCGCTTTCGTATCTACGCAGGCGTGCAATATAACTCTGTTTACATTTTTATGCGAAGATAAAAATGATGATTATAATTTGACGCACCTCTCTTGGTGCTAATTTTAATCTAAGTAATAATATTTAATATTAGATTACTAGTACTTTAAGTGAATCTGTATTATTCTCCAAATAAATATCATTACGCGAACCTTTTAATATCCAGTTTTTTGTTGACGGTCTATAATATTGCTGCACTCTAGCCCTTTAGTATAAACAACGGGCCCCACTTGATCGATGTCCTCCAATCTTTTGATTGGAATACTAGCGACGTTCCTACGTACTTCGAGATATCACAGCATGCCTTATTTCACGTGACGGAGTAAGTACTTTAATGTACTTTAATGTAATCATCGTAATCATCATAATCATCTCAGTCTATATACGTCTCACAGCTGGGCTCGTCTTGTTTTGTTTTTTTTTTTTGCTGTTAGAGGTAAACGACCAAACAGTACCTACTGTCAGAAACTCCCGCTCATGGACCTTTGCTAGGCCCCTGCCTGCCGTGAAAAAGCGAAGGGAATGCGTACAGGTTCCATGATAATAAAGGCATTATCAAAACCCGCCACACGCAACACCCTCAGAAAGTTGGGCTTCCGGCTCTCTCGCTCACGAACGAAGTGCAGTAACAAATTGCTACCACTCGGACGTCGATTTTCTGCGAGAGTGGTACTACCGCGGACGGCACGGCCCGCGGCTGTAGACAGACAACTATCAACAGTGTGGTCCTACTCCTATTATGAGCCATAGATTCAAGATTGCCTTAACAGCTTTGCCCGGCTCATAGGTGAGCGCTGAGAGCTCTGTACCCGAAAGAATACAATGTGACAGTTCTATAAACCAGCTAATGGCACACCAGCGGAGTGATCAGGAGCGCTCACCTGAAAAAATCATAACACAAACTACGATTCGAGTCAACAGCCCTCAACGCTCAACCTACAATCCTATTGTCATATCCACCTGCGGCTAACAACTATATCACCAACCAACTGCAATCGCAAACCCGTCTGCCAAGCGTGCTGCCTATTTTTTTTATCTATAATATTTTATTATATCTACAAACGTCCAAAACATTCAGGGTGCATTTTAAAACAATATTCCTTTATCGCAAGGCTTACTCATACGGACTTAACAGTCGAGACTTGCGGCGGAACGGAAGTGCGCGCGACTTTATATGGGTAACCTTGGGCGCACAATGAGTTAGTTTAATTTCATGAACATAAAAAAGGCGGCACAGTCACAGACTGGCCCAATTACGCAACACGATCGTCTCAGTACTATAATGTTACACGTGTAAATTAAATTGGCACATAAATTTATAACGAGTTTCGAGTAATAAAACTAATTCGGTCAATATTAGATACCTACCTATTTCGTAGTCGTATTAAAAAAAACAGCAAATATCTATGTATAATGGACGTGTCCCGATTTTTTTTTTCTAAAAAAACCATCAAAATCGGATGGATAAATTTTTTATTTTTTTTTCTAAAAAAAACATCAAAAGCGGATAGATAAAATTTAACTTAACAACCAGGGTCAAATGTAAAAACAACAACGTTATCCGATGATCAGTATGTCACTAAGGGGTATCAAAACTAACATGAAATAAAATCAGTCCACTACCGTGACCACAACCGTTGTAAATAGTTCGATCGAGAAACGCCCTCGGCTGTGGTAAAATAAAATCGTATTTTGTACGTAGAAGCTAGTAAAAGTGGTTATACCTATCTAACTACCTACGTGCATGAGGTTTGAAACTAAGAAAATTATGGTTTTGTTTAAGTCATTAATATCACGAAGCGAACTATCTACTAAATTGAATGACAAATCCTTTTACGCTAAACTTTATAGTGTCAGCATTCACAATGTAACGCTGCGACTAGTGTTTCGAGCGGACAAATATCCAATTACTGGCTAGTTAAATATTTGGCTATTTAACCGGTAAAATATATTTTGCCGGTTAAATAGCTAAATAATGCAAAAAAATCGATCTCGGAAATTGGAGTTACGAAACTCCTGATTTATTGATGTTGCTAAAGTATTAGGAATATTGACAGAATTATACACATAACATAACAATTTGTTGATTTAAAACTAACAAAACTAATATACTACCACCGGATCGGAACGCGGCCACACTGAGAAAGATCCGGCAAGAAAACTCAGGGGACATGATGCTAAATTAATATTGATTGTTAATTTTAGATGCGGCTTACTAAAATTGTAATAATAATTACTACAAATTTAATAATTAATAATTACTAACCATAAACAATATAATTTTTTCATATAGATTCATTTTCTTCTTACATTGGCAATAAATTTGTACTAAAATGTGGGTAACAATTTAATAAATTTATAACTATTTTCTGTATCGGGTAGATAATTGTAAATGTCTGTAATAACGATTACTTGTTGGACGTGAGACACCTTAGTCCGCCCGTGACCATGAATGCTGCAGTGTTCGAAACGTCGGGCAATCATAAATCAAATACAAACGCGATATAATCCGTAAAAGTAGTTTTATTTACAATGTGTAGTGCTCGCGTAAACATCAGATATCAAATGTAAGATTTATCATGTTAAATCTATAAGAAACTTTAGTAGGTATAAATATTGTTTGCGCCTCATGCCGCCCTAGCCGAGGCCGCGGGTGACGTGACCGGGGAGTTAGTCCGTCGCCCGCCGAAAGGCCGACCGCGTGAGGAAAGACCGACGTCCTCCCCGAGGGGGGGACGTCGGTCGATGAGATACCCAAGTAGGGGGTATTCCGTCGGGCCGACCACTGATGACAAGTAACCCTGCTCCGGTGGTCGGCCCAACGACGAAGGCGACGTGGTGTTCGGGTGGGTTGCGGGTGTGCGTGTTTACGCCCCTCTGTCGCCCCGGACGGAGTGTTGCGAGGAGCGCGCCGACCGCAGATAAAAAAAGAAAAGGTATAAATATTGTTAATTCATATTTATTGCCTCAAGCTATAAAACCTAATGTAAATAAATTTATCGCTAGTAGGTATGCATTTAAGTATTTTATACCTATTCGAATGATAAAAGAGCTTGTTTACAGGACCAACATTGTCGAGCTGATATAGCGAATGCAATATGGCGGTGTTGGCCTTGGCTCTTGAATAAAAATAACGATGTTTTTGTCGGGTCGATTTTATATCACAAGTGCGGGCGAACGCAAGTTAAACCCGCAACGTGTGTGTGCATTCGACCAAAATACTACTCTACATAGTTATAATTAAGACGTTATATTATTAACTTTCTTTTTTGTTACTAAATATGCCGCGGGCTAATAAGCCTTGCCGAGCTAGTACGAAATTTGAAATAGACGCTTGAAGTAGAACATACAAGCTTGATCCATCAATATGGCTTAGATTATAAGTAGCGATCTCTCCACCCGTGGATTCGATTCCCACAGTGGACAGATTAAGTCCGCTAATTATAGGTTTATGTAAATCTTTCGTTATACAAGAATATTCTTGTATAACGATACATTTACATAAACCTCAAAATATTCTTATTAGGATTAGAATATATTCTTATTAGGAGGGGGCGATTAATAATTGATTCATGGATTCTTTTCCAAAATGTTACTTTTGTATAGAGAATTGGTATCATTTACTTGTGATGATGTTGTTAAGTAGACGTGAATAAACATATTGAGACCAAATGCACTCGATTCACTAATGCTTCTAGTGCCATTATTAGGGGCAACATACATTTTTACTTTATTACTTAAGTGCTAAAAGCACACGCTATGTCTAACAACACTGCTCTTTATAAAGATATGTTTTATTCGTAAATACTTCGTATGTTAATATTTGTGTTTAACAAATATATCTTGCAACGTTTGCTATAACTACACAGACGATCAAACAATAGTTTCATAATATATCTGTATGGTTACGGAGTAAGTATGTTACAACCCTCTCCTTACTTATGGTTGTCATAATATACACAGCTAAAAAACAACATATAATTACAAGAAAAAGAAGACGCCTATAAGTTAAGCCGATTGCAATAAGCCAATTCAATTCACTATGGAAGTTTATGGGAAACATCTTCATGCAGCGCATGAAGATACCTTTGAGCATTGGCGTCATCCACGATAGGAAGGAAATCGACCTACCCACTTACTACGGTAGTGAAACTGATAATTGTGCAGATTTATTTAGCATTTTTCTTTCTCTTAAGATCTGTACTTTGTCTTTTACAACAGACACGCAGAAAGCAGGGGTGATAAATTGAAATCTTATTGGTCACCACCAATATGGAAATGTGGGATATAGTTTCAAAAGCTGTAAACATTAAACGCTCCGTCTATCCAGCAGCTATTGTATAGACAATTGATTATGGCTATCGACGTCCATTGCTCTGTGTAGGTCTTCTTGAAGGTGATAATGCCATAATGGTTACGTTTGACTACGATTTCTCAGTATTGATGCTCAATCACCTGGTAATGTGGCTCCCCGTTTTTAAGCGTCGAAAATAAAATATAATATACTTAACCTGTCACCATACAGGGATAATTTTATTTTATTACATAGTCTAAACTCTATACAAGTAAATGGAATTGCAGTGTCTGTTTGTAATGTCAACATAATGCCATTTTTTCATGCTGATACGGTTATTCGCACGATACCTATGCCTAAAAACCGGTGTAAATTTTTTTGTCTATCTGTCTGAAACGGGTGTATGGATTTTGATAAAATTTTCCTACCAGGTAGAGCTGTCTATACATATAAGCAGTAACTTAGGCCACATTTTATCCCGGTATTCCCACGTGAACGGGAACTACACGGATAAGACGACTGAAACCAAGGAGAAGCAAGGGCGGGTTGCTAGTGTAAGAATAAAAAATAAATGTTATCACAATAACAGTGCCATAATCAAATCAAGTGCTTATTTGAAATTCTATTAAAGGTAATTAAAAATGTACTTTATGTGACACGCAATTTACAGCACAGAAGCTGTTTGTTCGGTTTAGTGAGATAAGTCGAATGTCTATTGTGATTTGAAAGTAGACACCTCGGTAGGAGCTGACTACGAACCGGTTCAAGACTTTCTCATTCATGCGGCCCACGTACTGCAACCGGCTTTACTGACACAAACCCAAATGTAATGCAACATTTTCTTGTGCCCAACATTAAATTAGAATCATAGTAACATTTTATAGTGTTGTCTGGCGCAAATTGATGTGCATGATTCATGACGAGTCTATCGCTTTTTTTGTGCACAAGGAAATAATTTTGATTGTACCTTGACTTACGAAAAAAAACAATTGTAACGTAATCATCTTTAGTAATCGAATAAAAAAAGCTTGACTCAAATAAACACGAAGTTGTTACTGTAGGTAGATATAAAATCCAATCCAGTTGTACTTGCACAGGATTAAGGTGACGCTTGACAGGATCGAGTTGAATATTTTTTAACGCAACACCCTAACATGTAAAACGCGAGGATCTGCTGCTAACTTTAAGAGTTGCTGGATACCCACCAAAACTTTAATAGACATGTTTGTACTGTCTAAAAGCGAGAGATAAGGCAACCTAAAAGGTACAAACAATATTTCTAGTTTTATACTCTAATTTCTAGTTTTGCATATTTATTAATAGACCATTAAAATAAATATGCCATTGTGTAGTCTGATACAATCAAAGAATATATGCGGTACAAATTTTCTTTATTTGACCTTAAATACTGTAGGTGAATGTTGTTATGTAAATTTTATACAACAATAATCCAGAAACGAATTCTCAATCTTTTTGTTCTCACAATCAAAACGTTTACAAGAGTCAATTTAAAGCGACGAGCATGTTACGTCCCGCATAACCGTTGCATTAAAAATACAATTTTATTTCGGTCACGCACCAAATATTTTCACCCTAAACGGTCTCCCAATGTTGTGAGACCTTGAGACTGAACAATTATCGCGGTGACAAAGGAAACTGGCGCTTAAAAACAAAGACACCTCAAGGTGCCATTGGGTCGTCATTCAAGCATGCGTAAAGCGAACGTGCTTCGAAATTTCTTACCGAGACCCTGACTTACGTAATTAGTAAACATAATATAGACATAAAGCTAACATGCATAGAGTAAGTAAATACGTCTATTGATTTATCGACGACTTAGCGAACGGCCAACACGATCAAGATAAGAAGTAACTAAACGTCAAAACGATATTCGAACGCATCTCTGGCGTATGTTCGTACAACTTACACGGTTTCTAGGTAGACGTAACGATTCACTGGCTTGCAATAAGTGCTTGTTTACGCACCAACGACCAATAAGACGATGTGACTACTCTGTTATAGAAAAGCGTGGGTTACTCTACTGGAACCCGTGCGTCGGGACGATACAGTCGTAACCGAATTGACAAATTGCCGGACCAAATCTTCGTTGTATCTCTAACTAAAGTGTACATTACATTGCTTTTATGTTAGTACCAAGATTCAACACCCCCGCATTTACAAGAAACGTCATACTTCACTCTAGGTATCTCATCGGGTATAAACAACTGTATTAATTTGTGTGCGCTTTACGTGGGAGTTATTATCCATACGGACTGGTTCATCATATAAAAAAAACAAAACTAATTAAATAAACAAATCGTTGATAATTTTTATATTAAGTCATTTTTTACTTATTAACAAGTCACATAACAATAAATCTGTATTAAAATGTAAATTATTTATATGGAGATTGTAATCGCGTTTTACAGCTGTGTACAAGAACATAATGGGCTTTACGGCTGTTTTGAACAATGGTTGTTATGAATTCGCCAGCCAAGGTCAATAGTAGTACCAAAATACAAATGTTTACATTAATATTGTCGTTAATAAAAAAATAAATGAATGTAACGGTAGGATTGCTATAGGATGTGATTTAGTTGTACGATAAGAATAAAAAGATTACTTAATGCTTTAATAGTGTTACGTGCGTTCCACATTATAAGCGAGTACATTTTGTGTTTTTTAAAAGATTGTCTTTTATTTGATTGACCTTGCGTTAAGGAATAAATAAACATAATGTCTTTGTTTTACAAATAATTTTCCAAACAAGCAGACACTTATCAATCAGTCTCACTGGCATGTAGCGCAACCTTAGGACAGTGCCGCTGCCTATATTACTTACGATCCTTTAGCGGTTTTACAGCTACAATGAAAGAAAGAAAGATAATTTATTACTCAAGGAACTCATTAAAAGAATATAAGTACAATAACATAAAAAACAATAAATAGAGAAAAATATAAACACAACGAAAAAAATCAGCACAATTGGCGTCCCCTTCGCAAAGGAGGAAAAGGATAGCTGCTCAGCATAATGTTGGGTTATCTACTATAAAAGTGATACCACAACGTTGTTATTCTGCACCGTCCAGCTGCAACGTTCGTCAGCAATGTACAGGAAGCAGTTGAATATAGTAGGTATTGTCAAAACATAAATAGAATAGCAAATAATATAGCAAAAATAATAGACATACTAATAATCTAAGCTTTAAATATGTATAAAAATAAAATAAAAATAAATAAACAAGAAAAATGAAACACAATATATCGTTATACAACTAATATGCGTGTTATTTTATGTAATGTAAACAAAGAAGGTGCAACATTATAACTTTAACCATCACCATAAATGGTTAATAATAATATATTTAGAAACTTAATTGGTGACAGCGTTATTAATTTTATTTGCCTTATAAATTAGCTCATTATACTGTTTGTTTCTTGGAACACAATAAATAAATAATATCTACAATTCCAATATTTTATATTCTAAGTATTGAGCTCCAATTTTTGAAGCAAAGAATGGATTTCTTTTGAAAATTTTATAAACAAAGCTTCTAACACCTAGCGACGTGTGATTTTTAGCGCTCGTAATGATGCATCATAGTCGGAACGTGCGATGTAAACACTGTAGACCTTGGCCTCGACTGAACAATAGGTCCTGCCGGCTCCACTAAATTCGATTACCTAATAGTCTCGGTTATTTCGCTCACGATTTTGACCATAAAAGCAAACTGCGCCGTGCCTTCACGTACATAATAATTATATACCATTTGTATTGTGGATATAAACAAAAAAACTTATAACTAGATATATTTACAAAAAATAACGTAAGATAATAATAATACGTTATAGACTGGCGTAAGATAAACGGAATATAATCGATGAGAGTAGAAGATAATTAAATCCGGTTAATAATTGATGGATATACTGTTCATTTTTATATTAACGAGAAGCATATTCTATAAAATTTAGTTTGTTTTATAAATTTATTATAATACGAACCTGCATTCCTCTCCACGAAGACTATGTCGGATATTTTATGCTGCTGCGCCGCCGAAAGGCTCTACCATAGCTCAAATAACTTTCAATTACATAGCTATCTCCAAAACGTAGGCATATAATTTATAAAGAATAGCTCCTAATTGACAATCGAAAACGATTTTTATCGCCCAATAACAGTAACTATTGTGTCGTTGTTTAATTTTTTATTTATATATTTTCCGAAAGAAGAGTTTAATTGAAAGATTGCTTGAGATATGGTACAGACAAACGGGTAATAAAAATAATTAGGCAATTAGTTCAATTGAGCTCGGAGGCGTGGCGATCGATCTCGGACTATCTTCATTACAACATAGTCATCTAGGGTTGTCGAAAACATATAAACAAAAATAATACTAGTCAAACCAGTACTAAATTAATATTAATACAACAAGGCAAATTCTTATTATCCTGCTCTTATACCAATTACTTGGGGTCGACTCAAAATGTTTTTTTTTTATTGTACATATTGGAAAACTATTGGCAATAGTTTTATGACCATTCTCCTGCCTGACGACAATCCTCCTTGGGAAGGTAACTGTTGACAAAACGATATTCAACCACGAGCTTTGGTTCAGTAACGGACCTCAGGCTGATGGATGAATATTATCCGTTCCGACATTAGACGCAAAAACGAATGACAGTAATCGTTCTATACCGTTTTATATGATAAATACGCAGTGGTTTAAGCATCGAAACGTATGCAAAATGTTAGGTTAGAATAATACGCAGGACGATTCTTCTACCAATGGTTACTCTGCGCTAAGTGTTTTATGGCGTTTTTTTGTTTATATGAGAATAGTTATATACAGTGCAACCTTAATATAACAAATCCGACGGGAACTCTTAAATATTCGTTATATCAAGAAATTCGTTAAACTGAGGTTTGTTATATTGAGGTAAGGTTGGTCTAAAATTTTTTATAAAGAGGCCAAGAAATAGTTTTGATCACCTCAACATTTTTGCATTCAGCAACTAGAATCTTCAACAATAGTGATGAGCACTATTTACATTATTTCCCATCAAACGACTTCAATTGTTTTACGAAAAAAACGTGTCGGCACCTGTCGCGACTGAATCACATACTATGGGACTAAAGGTCATATTTTAAGGTATTTACACTTTTTTTGATAGTTGAAAATTCGTTATAAAGAGGATGTTCGTAAAAAAAATTTGTAATGTAAAGGTATTATTTACACTGACTCTTATGGACAATTCAAGGGGATTAGAAAAACTTTGTTAAATCGAGGAAGTCGTTAAATTGAGGTTCGTAATATTAAGGTTGCACTGTATTGGGATATTTTGCCTTAAAATAAACTTCGGTGTTCCTGTACGATATTTAGCTAAGGGGGCGTCCATAAATTACGTGAGGTGTTTTTTAAATTTTCTGATGCTCCCTCCCCCTCTGGTGAGATGTCGTGAGATTTTATTCAACCCCCCCTCCCCCATCCCCCAATCTCACGTGAGATTTTTCAAAATGTGGGTTTCTTACGTAAACGCGTTGGATTGCTATTGTAAAAGAAAAAAAAAATTGCTTCGTGCTTTTATTTACGACTAGTTAAGACTAGTAATCAATATTGCTGAGAGTTTAATTATAAGTGTAATAAGGCTGTGAAATGTAATAATGCTTAAGATTAAATCTAAGATTAAATCTTAAGCATGTACAATCTGGATTAAATGGACCAAAATAGTATATTTTTTTTGTTTCAATCGGAAAAAAAATTTCGTGATATTTGCCGAGACCCCCCCCCCCCCCCCCCTCTCTCCAACGTAAGATTAGATGAGATTTGACTCGACCCCCTCCCCCCCTTAAACATCTCACGTATTTTATGAACGCCCCCTAACTGCAAAGCCAGATCGCATAGCCTTTACTAAGTGCGTTTTACCATCCACGCCTTGGACAAGGCGTTGGCATTTTATTAAGTTAAAAAGCATAAAATTTAGGTGTACAGGTTATGAAGTTAAACATATAATATAATTTATGTAATTTGACTTGTTACAAAATTAAATTTATGTAAACTTTCGCAGCGCAGCCCTAGCGTTTGTAGAAAAATAAATACTTCGCCTAATTTACAACTCTCAAGAATTACTCAAACACACCAATTATGTTGCAATAAAAATAAATGCTTTATTTAACACAAGACGGGGCAGAAATGTTTTGTAATTATTTTCCGAAAAATGTAGAGGACATACCTAAATATTAGAGTTACTAAAACTGCCACTTACCATGACACTGAAAGAATAGTTTTTATCGTTGTTATTATATTTATTTAATGATACCTCCTCCATCCACCAGTAAACCCATGAACGCCCACTGCTGTCCATAGGCCATGAGAATGTCAAGTCCGTCAATCTCATACTACTATGCGCTGAGAAACGTGAAATGCCCCATACAATTTCGACTATTACAATAACTTAAATAGAAGAAGATTTAAATGACATTTTCGTTCTATTTTAATTACTAACCACAGAAAGATCATTTTGTAAATTAAGAAAGGAACGTTTGCCTTAAACGCTATCATAAAGATTAAGTGAATGACTCAGTTTCAATTATGATGTGTCCTTAGTACGAATATTTTACCTACCTGAACGCGTTAACATTAACTACAATTTGTTTGGGTTATCGCCATCTAGTGTTTATAACATGAAAAAGACTCAAAATGAATTTGAGTTAACGTGTTACACTAGGTGGATAACACTAAGCCAGGTTCTCCATTTTTCATATTTTATCGCGCGTAAATAAGCTAAACATTATTTTCATAATCCTCTTGACGTTGAGTCATGAATGGGATTGAAGCAGCACGTTTACGTTCTATAGGCACAGGTAAAATAAGACCAGGACAGCCTGCAAGGATTATGTTTAACGACCAGCCTAACGTGATTAGGGTTGGTGGTAATCGTCACTAGATCAGACAGAACATCTGACTAAGCGAGCTCTAAAGTAAATGACTATCTTGTTCTGCTGGTATCGAGGCTTCTAATCAACAGGTTGAATATGTATGCTAAGCTAGCCAGACGTTGTCGGCCGAGGACTCCCTCGAGGGACCTGGAGGTGGAAATGTTCGCCGATTTGTATCAGCGGGTGTCGGGGGTGCGGCGGAGGGCGGTGTGAGAGGCGAGACGTCATTGCCCGTTGGGCAGTCCGGCTGGAGAGGCCTCGGTACGATGTCTGGACCGTCGAGGCCTTCCGGCCGGTGCTGATGCAGTGGCTAAAACGGCGGCACGGGGTGCTTTCCTTCCGACTGGTGCAGGTTTTGACGGGGCATGGATGCTTCCCAAATACTTGTACACGGTCGCTAGGAGGGAAATTACACCGTCCTGCCACCACTGCGATTGCGACGAGGACACAGTGCAGCATACGCTCGAGGTTTGTGCCGCCTGGGCAGAGCAGCGTCGTGAACTCGTCGCAATCATCGGTGCCGACCATTGCCAGGGCGATGCTCGACAGCGTCAGAAACTGGGACGCGGTTGCAGCCTTCTGCGAAGCAGTAGTCTCGCGGAAGGAGGCGGCGGGTCGCGCGCGCGAGTAGCGCAGCCTCGACGAAGCGACCCGCCAGACTGGGGCGGCGTAGGCGCGACTACCTGCGCCTCATGCCGCCCTAGCCGAGGCCGCGGGTAACGTGACCAGAGAATTAGTCCGTCACCCGCCGAGAGGCAGACTGCGTGAGGAAAGACCGACGTCCTCCCCTCGGGGGACGTCGGTCGATGGGAGGGTACTCCTCAGGGGGTATTCCGTTGGGCCGACCATTGACATCAAGTCACCCTGCTCCGGTGGTCGGTCCAACGACAAAGGCGACGTGGTGTTCGTGTGGGTTGCGGGTGTGCGTGCTGACGCCCCTCTGTCGCCCCCGCACGGTGTGGTGCGAGGAGTGCGCCGACCGCAACCCACCCCCCAAAAAAAAAAATCTAGCCAGACGTGTTGGTATACGATTATGTTTCGAGTTTTAGTCCAGTTATTATATCTGCGTAAATCTCGTATAATATATCGTATCACCTTTTATAATAATACCTGTGGCAAAGGGAAGAGGCAGTAAATTCGAAACTGGGATTAAACAATACGTATGTGAAAAACTAATAAATTACTTTAACGTATTCTATTTTGTCACTTGTTTTTATTGACTATTGTGATCAAACATAACAAATGAACAAGAAAAAGTTGTCAGCCCTATTAGTATATTAAAAAAAGTAAGCTGACTCACTCAATCGTCTGTAACGAACGAACAACAGTTTTATTTTAGGACCGTTTCAATCAACGGCAACGTAAATAAATATGATAAAAGAATGAAGTAAATTGTATGGGCAATGTGGCTACGTTTTATTTATACCACTTCGTTATCAAATTGCATTGGCATTGAATGCAATAATATTGTAGTAGGAATAATATGTAATAAATCCAATTTATATGGAATGAAACTAAAGGTTTGCTTACACCGACGCTGGCACCAAACATAAAATTAAGCCGTAAAAGGATATTCTTTTGAATTTTACCTTTTACCGCCTAAGTCCCTCTGATGCATATGAAACTCCTCCTTAAAGAAATACTCAGCAGGAACAGGGGTTTGGTATAGTGGATACCACCTGTAGGGATACCTACATAAATAACAGAAAATTTTGGGCTAATTTTTATTCACAAAAAATTAATTTTTTGGCTGTTATGAAAAATTGTTATGTTTTGTATTATTCTAAATACACCATTGTTTTCACGAATATTACTGTTACTATTTCGATATTTGACCGTGTTTTGGGAATCATAAGATACGGTAAGGATTCACTAGGAGAACGGACAGCAGATCTCTCCTGGGAAATGTATGACACCTCATAACGATTGCCAACCCGCTTACGGCACTATCCCCTCATCTAATATTAGGTATGTATGGTCCTAAAGACCATGATCATAAAAACTCTATACACATGCCATAAGAGGTGACTGCTTAATAACTCAAGCCATGGTTAGTCAAATATGACATTGTTTTTACGAGTACCGAACTGGTTTTCTTTCACGATTGATGGCTATTATGATAGCAAATGATACAACTATTACAAATATATCATGACGTCGCGAATTAGCAGTGGTAGGTATCTAATATCAAATGGTAATGAAGTCGTCCTTTAGAAATCTGCTCGAGCTTCAATCTTGTATCAGTCACTTAGAGAATAAAAGAGAAACATCAAATCATATTAAGTTCAAATTAACTGGACTCTAAGAGTGGACTATCCATGTGGTGACGGAGCAAGAATATAATTCATTATCCTCTTTCTAGCCCGTAGGTCGATCACTATGTTTATGTAGGACTAACAGGTAAGTCCAATTCCAAGAAAGAGGTCAGCCGACGAATCCAACTCGTCTGCACAGCGGTCCGGAAAGTTAAAAGCTTCTTCTTGTCCAATATACGAGTGTCTGAAAATAAAGGTTTATAACCAGTGTGCCCTGAAATGTGATCTCTAAATATTTGCCTTATAAAAAATTTCAAAGTGCATGCTATTGAGAGGGATCGGTATTTCTCCAAGTGATAAAATCTGGAATAGAGCCGAAGCCGTAGAAGAACGGGTTTAACCAACATAGCCCAAAGAATTAGCAGATTGAAATGGCAAAGGACAGTCCACATCAGACGTGAAATCGTCAATCGTTGGGGAATAAAGGTTCTCGAGTCGGAGGACACCGCATAGGACAGTCCTCTACTAGGTGGACTGAGGACATCTTGAAAGTAGCAGGAAACCGTTGGACGCAAGTGGCACCATGAACCGTTCTAAGCGGCATTCTTGTGGAAAAGCCTATGACCAGCAAAGGAAGTCTATAGGCTGATGGATGAATTTATGTATGTTTTTTTAATAAAACAATCTAATACAAACAAACTTTAAAATTTGCTACCATCATACAAAGCCAAATACGTCTTTTAATGTCATTAAATTATTAAACAAATTTATGTAGATGTTACACATAATATACATATATATCGTTGTTTTAATCATTAAAAATAATGTTATTCAAGTTTCTTGTTTTTAGGTATCGGATTACAATGTATAACAAAGCATGTTATATAACAAAGGAAACTTTTAACAGTTATCACCATACAGTAGTCCTAATATAAGTATAATAATTTGATTATTATTCGTATATTAAAATTCTGATGTGTGATGGAATAAGAATACGATCTGTAATTATACTGCCGATATCCTAAACAGCGTGATAATCCTTATCCTTACTAATATTATAAACGCGAAAGTTTGTGAGGACGTGAAGATGTTTGCTCTTTCACGCTAAAACTACTGAATGGATTTTGATGAAATTTCACAGTAATATAGCTTACATATCAGAATAACATATAGTTATCCTCATATTCCCACATGAAGAGGAAATGCGGGTGAAACCGCAGGGCGCTGCTAGTTATACATACTTATTACTTATCCCCGTGTGATGCGGGAGTAAAAATCCAATTCTCCGCCCGCTATCTTGTCAGTAGGTAAAAGACGACTAAGGGATATAATATACAAGTAACATTTATGTAAGAGAAATTAAACTCGAAATGAAACCTTACGCGAACAAGTCTGACCGTGGTATAGTAGGTCAATTTCCCCTCACATAGTGAAGGAGGCCCGTGCCCAGCAGTGGATTTGGATTCGGGATTTTGGACGTCTATGGTTGAGATAATGATTAAAATTTTAATGTTCTTATTATGAATGGTTGCTATTGTTATAGTGGTATCTTTTCCGTGTGGTGACGGTATAAGAATACAATTCACTATCCCCTATCGTGAGGTAAGTAAAAGATGATCACGGAAGAGTAGCAAAACTCGAAACAAAACTCTATGCCAACAGGTCTGACAAGCATGATATAATAGGTTTCACTCCTATTGTGAAGGAGGCTCGAACCCAACAACGTTATGAGCCGAGATGGATGAATGGATGGTGTACTCTAGGTTAGTTACAACTGGATCAAGTAAATGCAATTACTTTTGAGGTTTTAATTTTTAATAAAATAATAATTAAAGGTAAATAATCTTGTCACTAATACAACAACGTAGCAGACGTCAGCCAGACACCATAATCAGTAAAATTGAAAATTTTGAATAACCCCCAAAACAAACAAATCATTAAAAAGTATTACGTTCCCTACAATAGGAATTATCAATAAATTTTCATTTAAGGATTATACTGGCACGCGTGAAGCACTTAATCGAAGAGTCATACGCCATTACATCAATTTGCAGCCGATACTCTTACACTACTGAACCTAATATAGCTAAGAACCACCGCCAGGAAACTGGTTTTCAAATGAAAAAAACCTCATCGAAATCGGTCCACCCGTTTGAGAGCTACGATGCCACAGACAGACACACACACATACACAGACAGACAGACATCGGCGTCAAACTTATAACACCCCTCTTTTTCGTCGGGGGTTAATAACAAAATTCACTATCGTCTTGTCTTAATAGACGCAGTCATTTTAAAGATCTTAAAGTTTACACATTAGCAAAACATATATAACTGCTACTACCATGTGAATTAATTCATAACCATAAATAAACTACACAATTTAAATAAATCGACAATCTAAAAACATTTGACAGCTCAGAATTATGATTAAAGAATAATATCTGGTTGAGCGAGCTTCGCTCGGAATATTTTTCTCGAATTTATTTAGATATATATTAATAAAAAATAAATAATGAAAAATATATAAAAAAATTACAAAAAGAGAATAATAATAACACCGAGATTCGAACCGACGCTGTTTGAATGTCAACAAAATTGAAATTAGAACCTGTCAACTTCCCATCTGAGCTATCATAACTCATGACATTGACAACGAAATTTGAATTCATATTCTTTTAAAATTTAATGTCATTGTTGGTTTTGCTAAAAACACGGACGAAACAACATTTTCTATAAATAAAACCTAGCTAGATCGCTTTTTTGGACCCGAAACCTCTAGTATGCCAAGTTTCAACAAAATCGTTGGAGCCGTTTCCGAGATCCTGAATATATATATATATATAGAAGAATTGCTCGTTTAAAGATATAAGATTAAATAATTCAAATCATTAGCTGTTATAAAAATACTTATCGATTTATTTTGTATGCAAAATTAGTTTTGAATAAAAACCAATCACATGGAACAATGTGATGTTACGTATATTTTGAAGTGCCTAATCAAATATTAGGATTCAAAACATGCGAGGTCTTTAGATGGTCTACAATTCTAATACATAAAGAATGGATATGATATTAAGCATATGAAGTATTTACTTTTCAACGTATACATGTGGCACTATTGGGTTCGGGCCTCCTTCTTTATGAGAGGCAATTTGACCACGCTGGTCTGCATATTATATCCCTTCATCATCATCATTTCAGCCTATCGCCGTCCACTGCCGAACGTAGGCCTCCCTCATGTTACGCCACAAAGTCCGGTCCTGTGCCGCCTGCATCCAACAACGCCCAACAACTTTCACCAGGTCATCGGTCCACCTAGTTCGTCCTACACTGCGTCCTCCAATACGTGGTCGCCACTCGAGAACCTTTCTTTCCCAGCGGTTGTCGGTTCATCGAGCGATGTGGCCTGCCCATTGCCACTTCAGCGTGCTAATTCTTTGTGCTATGTCAGTTACACCCGTTCTTCTGCGGATTGCCCTATTTCGGATTCTATCTCGCAAAGAAATCCCGAGCTTAGTCCGCTCCACAGCACGCTGAGCGACTTTGAGCCTTAGTATGAGGCCTTGTGCCTCATATAATTTTGTTGTCTTTTACGGGCAAGAGAGGAGAATTGTATTCTTACTCCGACAATATAAGTCTTAATTATTTACTTTTACTCAGCTGTATGGAAGCAGCTAAGAATGCTGCCAACCCTTAGAGAAACATGAGTTATTGTTCTAAGACCTACCCTTACATTGCTCATGGGTGTCGTAAAAGAGCACTAAGTGTTTTAAATCCACCTGGGTCATCTTTATCTGATGCGGACTAGTTAACAATTATATTGCAAAAGAGGATTGACGCCAGACCAGCGACCAGTCATAAAACTATTGTCAATAACTTTTGCTTGAGTTATGAAAGAAAAATACATATTGTGTCGACTCCAAGTTATTTGGAATAAGAGCATGGAAGGATGATGATGAAATATTTACTTTTATTATTACCAAAAAGTTTAGTATTCATAACAATAATAATTCATACAATAGTTTTACACCTACCGTTGGCAGTCCACAAGTGTTCTGTGACAAAGGGAATGTCATCAGTAGATGTCCTATCCCATTTTAACATTAAATTTCTCCAAAGGCCTCTGCGTGTTCGATCCATATCCCCATGTAAGCCTTTCAAAGGACCGGGTATCTTCCTTAGGAAGATCCCGTGAAAAAGGAGAGACATAAATAATTCATACCAACTTTTATTTAATTTAAAGTTTATCATCATCATTATTTCATCTCATATACGTGCCACTATTGGGCCCGAGCCCGCTCCGTGAGGAGGAAATGGACCTAATGCCACGCTTGTCAACAGTCTTTCGGATATTTTCGAATTTTCCTTCTCTTGCAAAGATGTTATATGCAAAAGTATCCCTTAATTGTATTTAACCTACTAGCAAGAGAGATGCCAGAGGGTAATATGGTAGGTAAATTTTTCACAAACGAGGCAACTCTAGCGCAACGGCAGGACGAATAAGGGACAAGTTCTATGATTGTAAATACGCTACACAAGGATTCCACACAGCAAGGTGTTGTCAAAATAAAAATCTACCAATATTCACCTTGTATTATTAATTTGTTATTTGGCAGCTCGTCCTAAAATGTCAAAGATTTAATCGCAATGCACATGACATAAATATATTTAAGGTGGTATAATTACAAACTTGTTTTGTAACTTCTGACTACTAAATATCATGTTTATTTATATAGACTAATTGCAGTTTTATATTTCTAGTATAACTCGATTTGTGATGTTATCTTCCGCAATCAATCAATACCGGCGTTTATAACGTTTGATGTTTATTATCAAATTTATCATAAGCTCTTAAGTTAAATTATATTGATATAAAAAAAATGCTTTAGTTTTAAAATCTAAATCAAACTTATATTTTAATAAATATTAATATAATATGTCGCAATTACCAATCAAGCACTGTACGCGGGTTAATTTCTTAAGAATTCATGAGTGAAGTAAGACATTCGAACTAGTTAGTCATTTTGTAAAGACTGACGTCTTGGCCTACTCTTCCATTTGGAGTATTAAAAGACAATGGACTTCTACAGATTAATAAATAAAGTGAATTTTATTTAGGCTTTAATTATATAGAAGAACGAATAAAATTATCTCAGCAATATATGAAATTAACCTTGTGGCGATAGGATAAAAATGGATTTTTTTTTTTATTGCGAACGGTGGCAAACGAGCAAACAGTACACCTGATGGTAAGTGTTGCTGCCGCTCATGGACCTTTACAAGGCCGTTGCCTACCGCGAAGAAAGCGAAGGGAGTGTGAATGCGTGCATTGAGGCTCAGTGATACCAAGGACACCACCAAAACCCTCCACACGCAATCACCCTCAGAAAGTTGGGCTTCCGGCTCTCTCGCTCACCGAACGAAGCGCAGTAACAAATTGCTACTACTCAGACGTCGATTTTCTGCGAGAGCATGGTACTGCCCCGGACGGACCGGCCCGAGGTTGTAGACAGATAACTGTCGACAGTGTGGTCCTACCACTCCTAAATTGTCGTCAACCCTTGCTTGTCCGTTTAAGTCATAGAAATCAGCTAAGACTTCCCACCAGGAAAGTAGGTAGCAGCTCTTCTGAGAAACTTATCACAACTTCTGCGATGACCGACTCACCTGTCAAGCGTGGCGATTGTAGTATTATTCCCCCAGTGGGGGAGGACTTTTTTCAACTATAGACGTTTCCGGGTTGATGAGTAAAATTATATGTTATTATTATGTTATTTATTATTATATGTGTTCTCATAAATTTTTTGGCACCTTTTGGTATCGATGCATCTATAGAATATACGTTCAACCATATGGTGACGGACTAAAAATACGATGTACCTTCCTTGCCTGTAGTTGTTGTAAAAACCTGCTAATAAAATATCAAAAGCGATCCAACTGTTTTGAAGATTACCTCAAACAAACAGACTAAAATTTTTAAACTGGCTTTTAGGCAAAGGTGTTGTGCAAATAACCATGTGAGCATGAAAAAAGAAAGTATTTTGACATTACCAACACACTTAAATTTTATTTATTTGTATAGATTTATAATATGGCAATATAGCGTTATATGTAAATATATTTTTGTTATATACAATTAATTATTATGAAAAAAATTGTTAATAAATTACAAATAATATGCAACAAATGACGTCGATGCCTTCATCAAAACTATTAAAGAACTACTCGCTTGTTATTTCCGAACGAACAGGTTTCATTAGCATATTATGTTACTTAGTCTCTAGTTTAACGTTATCTGTATGAAAATTATAAAAATAAACATTCGTCACACATCGCGCATTGCAATTAGTATAAAAAGATGCCACGAGTGTGATAAGTTTTACGAGGACGTGCGAATAGCGTAATGTTTCAATTTTATTACTAAAAAATTTTAAAATTTAAACTGTGGTATGATGGTTCCCGAACGAAAAACATTCAAACGTTTGTCAGGACTCTGTGACTATTCGCTGCTGACCAGACGGATTGGCGAAGTTACTTTTGCAGCGATGTTTATTTATATTTTTAGATTACGCTCCATAATTTATATACGACAGGAATGAAATGTTTGGCGACATAGTCCAAACTGAATGTAAACAAATAACAAAACTGATTTGATTATCTAATATTTCTATGTCTTTAGATGCAGCTGGTAAAAAATAACAAACTATAAGACTTGAAACTTAGCATCTTGCAATTTTACTTAGCATCACGCCCTGTATTATTCTTATTTGTAGACCAATTTTTAGTTATTTAGCGCTAGACCACGCTATTGACAGTTTTCTGACTATAACCATTAGAGCGCTGACTCATGAGGGTAGTACTATTATAATCACGCAGAAATCGACGACGTCAGAGTAGTTATTTTGACTGTGTATTGAAATAAATCTCCATACCTAAGTATCAGCGTGGCATAGTAGGCTAATAGACCTTTTAGGAGTTTGCTCTTATCCAATAGTGGTACATATACAAGAAGTAAGCAAGTTAAAGAAGATAAAAACTTAGACACCATTACAATAATTGTTTTCGTAATTCTAAATATAGCCCTGATATTCTTAATTACGTATTAGTTGAGTATGGTTAGTGTTGATATCAAACAATGTATTTTATTATTGTACGTACATGATACGTAAACATGTCTTTGTGACGTTAGCAGCTTGGTGACGGTTTGGGAACACAATATGTCAACATTCCTTTCTTTGTTGCGGAGCTTTAGGAGTCCAACTTCTAAGGAAGGCAAGGAGATGACATCATTCATCATATCAGAATCGAAACCAAACTTTGAAAAATTAAAGAAAAAAAGGAGACGATTACGCTTACATATAATATTCTTTTAGCTACAAGTCGGATCAGAAACCAGTCCATTAACAGCACAGAGATTTTTGGAACTTATAAAGAATTTCTCTGCTTGAAAATTAAAACCTTATCTATATCTCTAGAGTCTAAATGAAATAGCATTTTGCTATATGTATTTTCTTACGAAGGGAGTTAAGCTTATTGTCATTAACGAACATCGAATGATCTCTAGGTGTTTCATTATTAAAGGAAAATTTTGATCCGATATAAGCACGTCACAAACTAAAACTTAAAAAAAACTATAAAATCTTTTATAATGGTAGGACCACACTGTTGACAGTTGTCTGTCTACAGCACAGAAATATTAATACTTTTTTTCTGTGGTCTACAGCCGCGGGCCGGTCCGTCCGAGGTAGTACCACACTCTCGCAGAAAATCGACGTCAGAGTATTAGCAATTTGTTACTGCGCTTCGTTCGGTGAGCGAGAGAGCCGGTAGCCTTTACTGATGGTGTTTGCGTGTGGTGCGTTTTGGCGATGCCTTTAGTATCATCAAACCTCATTGCATGCAGTCACACTCCCTTCAGTTTCTTCACGGTAGGCAGTGACCTTGCAAAGGTCCATGAGCGACAGCAACACTTACCTTCAGGTGTACTGTTTGCTCGTTTGCCACCGCTGGCAGAAAAAAAACTATAGATTTTAAAAACACAGTTTAATATTCCCACAAATACGTATTATCCAACAAAGTTATTAAAAATCATTTGCATGTCTAATTGAACAATTGCATGAATATACAATAGTAGTCAGTGCAAATACGTATTAATAATAATAGTTGCAACACTTGATACGGTATCAAGTTAACAAGTCAACGCAACTATAAATCTGCTGCGAACGTCATTCTCGATGTGGTTCAGCCAACAATTTACAACGTATATATTGCAAACAATCACGACCAACTGACTGCCAATGAGACAGGACAAACTTACAATTTATTACAACAACTTGTCATTCAAAAACAGCGTAATGAGACTTTATGTTACTATGATCGTTTTGAAAATATATTTAATCAAGTTTATACATAGCGTGGTGACAGAGTAAGAATACAATCCACCACTCCCGTTGTCCGTGAATGTCGTAAATGACGACTAAGGGATAACATGCATAATGCATATAATATCTATGCAAGGAAAACTCGAAATAAAACCTATACCAACCTGTCTGACCAGCATGGTAAAGTCGATTTCCCTCCTATTATGGAGGAGGCTCGAGCCCAACAGTGGGATGTATGTAGGCTGAGATGGAAAATGATGTATCCATATGGAGTGTGGTGACAGAATAAGAATACAATTCACCACTCCTTGCCCGTGGATGTCGTAAACTAGTGTTGCCCAAATGCAAGACCAAGACGAGACTTGGACCGGTCTTGGTCTTGGTCTTGCAACATCACACCTGGTCTCGTCTTGGTCTTGCGCACCCGAGTCTTGGTCTTGGTCTTGCGCACCCGAGTCTTGGTATTGCAGCAAGAGTCTCGCAAAGTTTTGCAGTTAGAATAACGTAACAGTAATTTATCATGGCAATGAAAAATCCAACTAAATTAATCAAATATCCTATCCTATCTATCCATCTGCTAGCCTATAGTTCACTATTGAATACAATACTTACCACTGGAGAAAATTACTCTTCTATTCCCCTGGTGTTCCATTAGACAGCGTTACTACTCTTATGACAGGACTTTCGACCCTATTTTCTTAAGACGTCACCACACGAGGCAGTTGATACAATAAATTTTATGTCATTTTATAATCAATGCGATATTTTACAATTAATGCGATTGTTTATATTCCCCTTCAAGTTAAGTGGTATGTATCTATTGTATTTCCAGTTCAGTTACTGATACTCTGGATACTTGAAAAAACCTGTTGCTCTATTGCCTATATAAATACTTTGGCCGCTGGATCCATGTAGCTCTTAATATACTATTTATTCAAGAACATATAAAACTGATTTAAAATTTTATGGTTTTAATACTTGTAAAATGTATGATATTCGTCGTCATCGTCACAGCTCATAAAAGTGCCACTGCTGGGCTTAAGCTTCCTTCCAGTAAGAGGAAAATTGATCTACTATACCACGCTGGTCAGACATGTTGGTACAGGGTTTTCTTTCTAGTTTCACTTCTCTTGCACATATGTTATATACACAGGATGTATCAGGTTATGGGACAACTGTTCATGTATGTTGTAGTTCAACAGTCATAGATCATAATTAGAATGTATATTACACAAAAACAATATAACGTAAAAGTTATAGTGATTACAAAAATGTGTGTCTAAGAGTTTATGCCTTAAATTTTATGCATTATGTAGGTATGTACAGACAGGATATATGTAAGCATGTAAAATTTCGACAGTATAAATAGGTATTAGATTTGCACGAACCTTTCAATGGTTACGTAGGTACAAAGGCGACTCATCAACGGTCATCGGCCGATCAGCTGATTTATGTTAAAGCGAAGTTTGTCTTGCTTATGCAAACTTGCTTGCTTGCTTATTCAAATTCTAATGAACATTTAACAAAATACGAATATGTTGTAGATTAAGTATCATTCCTTTATACATTTTAATCAATTTACACGAAAAAACGATGACAAAATTGAGAACTTACATGTCTCTCAATTCATTAACGAATCGATAATTTTATTTCAATTTTTTTTCATGGGTTAGAAACCCATGAAAAATAATTGAAAATGAAAAAAACACCATTGCCCGATCCGATTTGATACTACATTCACGGGTAAGAGAGTGGTGAATTATATTCGTACTCTGTCTTTTTTTTTGTGTGTGTGTAGCTGTTGGTCGCAGATGACCTTGACAGCTTAACGCGGTCAATGGGTGAGCGCTGATGGCTCTCAACCCGGTAAGTAAGTAAAGCGAACATCGCCCGAGGGCTCCCCCCTGTGGGGAACGGACCTCGGCTCGGGGCGTCGCTGAGAGCAAAGTGGGCGTGGCCAAGTTTAGGTTAATGACTTTTACGCGGCGCGGTTTTCGACCTCGACGGCGAGGCCGATACCGCGGAGTTTTATCTGTTATCGCTGCGCGAGCTGTGTAGGTCCTTTCTTGGGCGATCATAATAGCGTCATCTTCTTCTTCAAGAAGATGACGAGGACGTCGGACCGCGGATATTTTTGAGGGGACGTAGTTTACCGCCCCAACCACTAGTGGATTGGGGTGAGTCGTGGCAGAGGCAAAATAGCGCTGGGAGCAACGCTTCATGTACTGCCTGATGGTGATCGTACTCTGTCCCTACATGGACATTTATATAGATTAATTGTAGGCATATTTCTATGTCCAACAGTGAACGTCGTTGGGCTAATGAATAAACGGATATATAAATATGTATAATGAGCAAGAGCACTCGTGATTACGGTATTTTTGTCCTTAAGCCTTTCCGAAGAGTAATTCTGAAAAGCCAACACCAACAATGGGAATCGATTGGCCAATAGATGGATATCTCAAGACTGATTTGACTTGCCGTGTAGTGACGGAGTAAGAATATAATTCATCACCCCCTATTTTACCCGTGACCCCACGACTAAGGGCTATAATATATAACATCGGTGCAAGAGAAGGAAAACTTGACATGTATGACCTGTAACAACACGGCCGATCACCGTGGCGATTCCCCTTCGGCCACGGCCGATTCTCCTCCTGTTATGTAGAAGACACGAGCTCAACCGTATATAAGCTGAAATGGTGATTTGAATTAAATGCAAGACCGCGAGACTCTTGCAGGCCCAGTCTTGGTCTTGCTAAAGTCTTGCAGGGCCAGTCTTGGTCTTGGTCTCGCATTTCTCGCAAGACCAAGACCAAGACCGCAAGACCAAGACTTTTTTGGGCAACACTATCGTAAACGCGTAAGGGATATAATATGCATACAATATCTGCGCAAGTGCAGGCAAATTCGAAATGAAACTTGTCTGAATAGCATGGTCAATTTACCTCCTATTGGGGCTCGAGCCCAACAGTGGGACACGTATGAGCTGAAACGAACGACGATATCTATACTAATATTATAAAGAGGTAAAATTTGTAAGTTTGTATGTAACGAATAAACTCAAAAAGTACTGGACCGATTTTAAAAATTCTTTCACCATTGGAAAGCTATAATATCAGGGAGTAACATAGGCTATATTTTATCCCGGTATTCCCACGGGAACGGGAACTACGCGCGTAAGGCGACTGAATCCGAAGCGAAGCGAGGGCGGATTGCTAGTATATATATATATATATATATATGTTGTCATGTATAGCAATTCACATATATATATACTTAGTTAAACTGTGCTTTGTAAAAATGCTATGTGAGTACCAAAGACTTACAAAGGCATATGAATCATAGATATACATAACAAGCAACAGTCCGTCTAGTGAAGGAGTAAGCGTAATTCACTATCCTCTTTCTTATCCGTGAATGGCGTAAAATATAACTAAGGGGTATGATATACAGATAACATCGATACGAAAAAGAAAAATTCGAAAAAAAAGTCTATAGCGAAACGGCTGATCAGAGTGGTAAGTCAATTTCCATCCTATTTTGGAAAAGGCATATTGAGCCATGTTTAAAAATGCCATAATTATCATCATTTTTCTCTTGTCTCAATTACTTGAGGTCGACTCCACATGTGCTCTTCTTTCGTAGTACATATTGCAGAAATTATTGGTACTGGTTTAATGACCGGCTGCATGCCTGACATCAACTCTCCTTGGGGATGTATTGCCCAAACGGCATTAGATGAAGTTGGTCCAAGTATATGTAAAGTTCTTCGCCATCTTATATCTACCACATAATACAAAAATAACAATCAGTAAAACTTACGATCTACTCGTAAATAAGATCTATAATTAAATTTATCATAATTGTATCGCTACAAAGAAGATAATATATGTTACGTAGCCAAATGAAAACAATTTAATCATTAAATAATTAACTGTCCAGGATATTGCCGTAATTAATTTTATCTACGATCATAATTGTATTGCGGTAAAACAAAACCATTTTCAGTGTCAAAAGTCAGACGGCCATCGTAAAAAGCGGATGAATTATGGCTTCCAACATTCCTTGTCTTTGTCTTTTAAGTAATAAACATTAGGAAAATATAAGTTAATACTCCTAGTATTTTTTTACATATGTTGATTTCTAAATGGTATTGCAAAGGTCTATAAGCGACAATATCATTTTCCATCAGGTATCCCGTTTACTCCTTTCCCATCAATGGTAATAAAAAAATATAAAACTGAAGCTCTTGTTTGTATGACCGCGCTAATCTCAGGAACTACTGGATCGAATTAGATAAATCTTTCAGTTTTGGATAGCCGCTTTATTGAGTAAAACTATAGGTTATGTACAATCGCGCTATGACAAATAGGAATGGAGCAATATTAAAAAATGTCGGTGAAACGGGCAAAGTCTATTTCCTTTGAGAGCATCTGTTACGTCCGCTGCGCGTTTTAGGTGTCTTCGAAGTTGCGCGTTTCAGTTACTTAAATATTAAAACATAATTAAGGCTCTTCATAAATAATATACAGCCTTAATTGTGTTTTTAATGACTCACGAACACTTTTGTTCTTGCATAATAATTATTTTTGTTAGTCATCTCACCGAATAAAATAAAACTGTATTAATATTGGCATTATAATTTTTCTGTAATAATTAATTTTTTCAACAGGTGCACATATAATAAAGAAAAATATTACTTAAAATAATTTAATTTAGTTCTAGCTAATGATCTCTTTTATTACCCAAACTTACGTCAGATTTTTAATCAGCAGTTTATAGTTATTCCTAGTTTAAGTTACAACAAAGTAAAGATATAGTTTGTATGAATAATATAGTTCGTAGTATCGAGTTGATTTTATTTTCCTTCTAATCAGATTATAATTAACAGTAATCCGTAAATTATTTTATAGGCAATATTTTTTTTCACCGTGGAGTGACGGAGTGAGAATACAATCACCACCCCCTCTCTTGCCCATGAATGTTGTAAAAGACGACTAAAGTTTGTAATATATATATATATATATATATATATATATATATATATATATATATATATATATATATATATATATAACATCTATTCAAGAGAAGGAAAACTCGAAATAAAGCCCTATACCAACACGTCTGACCATAGTAGGTCTATTTCCCTCCTAACAGTGGGTCGTATATGAGCTGTAATTCTCTCTTCAAAAGTGGATCACATATTTCGTTATGTAAATTAAGCCCACATAAAATTGGGTTGCTCATATCCTTTGTTCTACCGACTATAGTGCCAAACTTTTTGTTATTGATAATTTCTAGCGACAAATACAAAACTTTAGGGCCAATGTAAACTTCAAAACCAAGTCACGATTGGCAGTAGTGTTTAACTAATTTATATAAAACTAGCTTCTGCCCGCGACTTCGTCCGCGGAAAATTTCTTGTTTTAACATAAGATTACACTCGATTGATATTACTGTATTTAATTTTATTAGTAAAATATTTTTTGGAATCAGATCAGTAACTTAAAAGATTACCGAAGTTCTATTTTCTGCTCAAGGTAACTTAACCCTTAGTTGCCTTTTACTTATTTTATTTATTTGTTTAAGTTAGGTATCTATTTAATTTAAAGCTTCTCTATATACAATGTTTGAGGTTGTTTTATTTTCCGGTAACAGAATAATCTGCCTTTCGGATGATCCCACTCTTGATAGACCAACATATAATTGCCCATGGGAAAAACATTCTTTTCGTAGGTCAATGCCAACCAAAGAGAATGTTTGTCCCTGGGACTTATTAATAGTCAGGGCAAATGATGTTTTTATTGGAAACTGGAGTCGTTTAAACGGTATGGGTAGGTCCGTCGGAATCATTGGAATTCTTGGGATGTGCGCCAACTGGCCAGCTCCTGGGCCGATGAGAATGGTCGCCACAATTAGGTTGTCTTTTAAATCTTTTATTAGTAGCCTTGTGCCATTGCACAGGTTAGGTGGGCTTAAATTTCTTAAAAGCATGATAGGTGTCCCGGATTTCAACAGCAGTTCGTGAGGTGGCAGACCAGATGGTTTAAGGGAATTTAAAAATTCCTGCGGATAGTGGACTGCATCCTCGATATTACACACTGTATCAATTGACTTGTAGATTTTACCATGGCCGGGAACTTTTTGTAAAATTAGATTATTGATTTCATTGACTGTATCGTTCCTTGGTGAGACGATAGCCCTTGAACAATGCCAATGAATGTCTCTATCTAGTAAATATTCGAGGTCAGGATATACTGCATCTATAAGATGCTGTAGACTGTGAACTATACGACCCAGAGTCTCATTTATAACGATTTCCGCAGAGTTAGAGTCCAAGGTTCGAGAAGAAAAAGACCCTTCTCCAATTTTGAGCAGCTGTTGTGGAAAATCGTTATCCATATTTCCAATAACGTGGACTCTCATGTTCGTACGTAAATTCAAAGTTTGGACTATACTCCATAGGGGCGATGATTTTAGACATGCCTTTATGATATCCGCACGTGTACCTCTTGTGACGACGGGAAGTGTCTGACGAAAGTCACCTGCAAACACAAAAGTGACACCACCCATGACAGCGACTGAGTTTCTCAAGTCCTTAAGTGTTCGATCCACTGCTTCAACATGAGCTCTATGACTCATGGTACATTCGTCCCACATTATCAACGACGTATTCTGTAACAATTGACCAATGGGCCCATTTTTGCGTATCGAACATACCGACTGTTGCTCCAATGAAACTGTCAATGGGAGTTTGAAGGTAGAGTGAGCAGTTTTACCGTCACTCAATAAAGTAGCCGCAATCCCAGAAGAAGCCACTGCCAAAGCTATTTTTCCGGATTGCCTAACATGTGCTAATATTAAATTAGCGAGGAATGTTTTCCCTGTGCCTCCTGGGGCGTCTAAAAAAAAAATTTTTCCTTTATTATTCGTTACGCTATCAATAATTTCATCAAAAGCCTGTTTTTGGTCTGTGACTAATTTAGGCAAATTTTCATTTACAAAAGTAGCTAATTCACTGATGTTGTGCGGATGTACCAACATTGTATCTATTGCATCATTTACAGGGCGAACTGGAGACGGTAATCCAAAGTCACTCAATGTTTTATCATTCAATGCTAAAAGTTTGTTTTCAATTTGTATTAAACCTTCATTGTACATAACATCATTAAAAGGCATGGTAAAGTCCTGATTTTGTTGTCGATTTCTATGTCTGATATCTTCACAAAAATTGTCCTTGAAGATATCCCATAGTTTTAACGGTTCAGATGGCTGACAAAATAGCAGTATCACCACAAATAACTCCCTAAGTTTCAATGAACATTCCGACATCGAAGCTTCTCTTAATGTCTTCTCCCAGTGATCATCATTTTCCAGCAAACCTCTGTCCCGGCAAGCCGCTTGATACGTCTCCTTGACCACTCCATTTATAGTTTTCAAATCTTTGAATGATGTGGGACCGCGTACGTGGTGCAATAAAATTCTTAGATAAAAGCATTCTGATTGTGACGGATGTACACCGTACACTCTTCCCAAAGCTTCATCTCTTTTTATTTCTGGATGCCCATCGACGTCTTGACCGCGCCTTCGTCTTGAAAATTTGTTATTAGCCCACGTATAATAGTGTGGAACTTCGTGGTACAACAGCGTTTTTGCAAATTCGTCGGTATTGCAGAGTTCAAAAAACGCTAATAGAGTGGTTTTGCGCGGATTTTGGGCAACTTGTCGCGCAGTTCCTGGTGTGAAAAACACCCTTTGCCCGTTTTCTAAGTGCACGGCCAAATGCACGACCGTGGGATGTCGGTCGTGGATCGGAAATTCGAGTATTCGCCAGACGGCTTCCGATGTACTTATATATCGCCCATTTAAATAATTTTCCACCTCATCATGCGGATTTCTAACGCTGAACGTGGCTTGATCGGAACCTTTATTTATATATTTACATATATATTTTATAGCCTGAACTGAATGGCAGTATTCGACGTTAATGTGGGCGTTAAATGACCTGCACAACATTGGAGAGTATGGTACAATCCATCTGTTATCTATTGTAATCGGCCTCCCTCTGATGTTTACAACTGCGACTTGACCACCATTTTCAGCATTACGACGACGATATACAGGATAACCATCCTCGCCTGTCTGAGTATCGGTGACGAATCGCCGAGGATATTTCTTTGAACATATACCGTTCTTCATACACGGTGATGATAAATTGTGCTCCCCACAAGGTCCATGGATCATGTTTTTGGTGATAATATCGAATAATATTGGGTCATCATCTTTGTTTGGTAGTTCAGCAACTATTATACTGTCTATTTCATCTGGTTGTATTTTTTGTGCAAACCAAAACAGCATATGACAGTGTGGTAGTCCGCGTTTTTGCCATTCAACACTAAGCATATGGCATTTGACTTTGCCGAATACCTCGTCTTTAGTGAACGACTTGATCATTTTCTTCATCTTTAAATGAAAAACCCTAGCAATAATGTCATGACGGTCGAAAGAACGTTGGCCAGCAAATAGCTCTTTCTTAATTTCTGGCCACTCCGGATTGCAAGTGAACGTCACAAATAAATCGGGTCTTCCATAGTTGCGTACATACGTCATTGCATCTTGGGTTTTTTCATGCATGTAACGCGGAGAGCCGGTGAAAGATGAAGGCAAGATGACATGTTGGCCAATATTTGCAGCGTTGACATTAGCATCCTGATTTATAGCGTCTCTTAAATGGATATAGTCATCAGCTCTCAGTTGTTGTTGATTGCGACTTATGTAACTTAGTCTCTCTGTTATCATTTTAGCCATCATGTCAACACAGTATTGACTAAACAAATCCCGATAATAATGAAGGGGATTAAAACTGTTGGCCCTGGTCATCAATCTATACATATAAAATTGCATACACGAAACTGTTTTATTTCGCGCTGAATTTTGTAGAGGGATAGTCAAATAATAACCATCTTCACCGTTAACAAACATCAAAGGGTATTGTAAGGGATCGTAAGCTCTGTGTAATTCAGAAACTCTTTTCAGTTGACCATCTTTGCAATGAAGGACTATATCTCTAGGTCCCTTATCTTCGTCCACCAATAATACTGCAACTTCGTTTGCTGTAGGTGAATTGTATCTTCCACGATGTTGATTTTGTGGAGTGCGGTCAGCGTGAATGATTAATTTTAAGTTTTCAGATGAAGAGTTATGTTCTAAATTGTATTTGAAACTGCGAATATAAATGTTATGACTATTTAACGACGTCTGTAAATCATTGATTAAATCGATATTTAGGTTAGGAGCAATATTAGACCGCAACGAAAGTTGGTCGGCATCAGAAATGAAATAAATTTGTAGAAACTGCGGGCTTTGCCCTGGCGAAGGGAGTAGACTACCAATTAAGTGATAAACTTGCCCTTCTACTTTAAATGTAGGCATAAAGTTTCCTTCGCGAATTTCTTTAGCACCGAATGACGTCATTTGGAAGAGTGTATTATACTTTCGTATGTTTTTTAAAAAATGCGCAGATAATAGATGATTGCCCAGTAATAGATCTTTTATTGGTTGTGGTGGTGCCTGGATATCAGGAAGAACCACTTTTCCTGCAGCACAACACATACCATTTGGTTCATCGCTCCATTTATTTGCAAAACACTTAGGACATGTTTTATTCATTTCGCCTATTTTCACAGTGTTTTGCTGAGCATAATCTATATTGGCATCGTAATTGAAGGCTGATCTATTTCCTTGGGCTATATTCCGATTACGCGCTCTGACTGTAGCTGCTCGCTGTCTTTCTGTTGCTAGGCGCTGCGAGCGCTCAGTGCTAGTCTCCCTATCCCTTGTCTCACAGACATGCTGCCTTAACTCAGATAGACGGTGCGCACGTTCAGCGCTAGTTTCTCGAGCACGGGCCCGCGTCGTCCTCACATTTTGGCTTGCGAGGCGCTGTGAGCGCTCGGAGCTAGATTCTCTAGCGCGTGCTTGCGAAATATATTCTCTATTTCTCGAGAGGCGTTGCTCATTTTCAGGGGCAGATTCTTCCGTACGGCGTACTCGATCGGCTCTTGTCTGTGATGTCTGCCGAGACAGTTGAGATTTCCTTTTAGGCATGCTCTCAACAAACCACGCACAGACTTGAAAACAATTATGAACAAAGGGAGAGCGACTCGAACACCGTCCGCCTTTACAAAACAAAACAATCGTAATATCGAATAACTCGTGTCGATTATTACGATAGAACGAAGTACGAAACTACGAACATACAAAACAAACGTACAACGAAATTACGATATTTTCGATTATGAGGTATCTATCAACAACAACAACCATGCGAACGAAACAACCGAAACCAATAACCAACTGACATGTAATTTTTAGAACTCCAACTAACGACAACGTGGGCATAATAATTCGAGAGGGTCATCAATCCACGGAAAGTCTTAACACCGCGATTCAGAAAAATGACGTCATTGCAGAACGCCATCTATGGGCAAATAGGTAAAACGTCTGCACAATGAAAGTTATGCTAGGGTCATTTTGCGTTTTAGTAATTTTATATTATCTCCGAAACTGTATGACCAATTGATATACTGTAAATGGCAAATCTTATCTGTATGATGTTCCTGTGATACTGAAATAATTTATTGTCATAAGAATTAATATTTTGTTGCTCAAATAATCAACCAAACGTAACAATGCCGAAAAAAAAATTTTTTAATGCAATAATAGAAGTATAAAAGATAAAATATAAAAGATAGAGATATGGTATCGCTGACTTTTTTGTAGAAATAATTAAGATGAACCAGGTAGCCATACATTCTTTTTAATTTTAAGCAACTGTTTAGGCAGCGCACGCAAATAATTCTGTTTTACGAGGTATTTTTTTCCGACTTGCCAGACAAAAGTTGTGATAGCTCGGTTAATATACATGTTATAGAAACAATTTATAGCCTATAGCACTCAGGAATAATGTAGCTTTCTGCCAGTTAAAATAAAATTAGAATTAGATTATGAGTTCCAGAGATTACCCCCTGCATACAAACTTACAAATTTTACCTCTTTATAATATTAGTATAGATTATCATGGCACGAAAGATACGTGACTATAACTGTAGATTTGACCTTTGCGAAGGGACAATGAATGCGATAGGTGCCTGAGCTCATTGAACTACTGAACTTTACTTACTGTTGCCGATTGCTTCACCTAACTTACGCTCCCTTCTTTAAACGACATTTAATAAAATATAATAGTATAGGAAACTATTACAATTTAAATTTAATTCAATACATATCTGAATTGTCAATAATATTTAAATTATTTACGAGATCTATTCGTGATCTGATCTGATGATCTCAGTATGGTGAAGGAGTAAGAATGCAATTCATCACCCCTTTCTTGCTCTTGGGTGTCGTAAAAGACGACTAAAGGACACATTCACACTCCCTTCACTTTCATAAGTAGCAGCGACCAAACAAAGTCCCATGAACAACAGTAGTATTCACTTAACATTTGGCGTATGCGCGTTTGCCACTAATAGCAATAAAAATGGTCAGGTTTTCCATGTGGTGACGGAGTAAGAAAACCAACACCAGGGATATGACAAACATATAACATCTATGCAAAATAAGGAAAACTCAAAATATAACCTTATACCAACACGTCTGACCAGCGTGGTATAATAAGTCAATCTCTCTCAGTGTGGAGGAGGCTCGAGACTAACTTTGGGACTGTAATGATGATGATGATGACGAGATCTAACCAAATTTTTACAAATGTGTAAAACATTCCTAAGTGAGCACGTTTAACCAAATATCCTGACAATCGAACTATATAATCCTTATTCCTTGGGTTGCGAAGATTAGGCAGTCACTCGTATAGAAAATAATGTTCTATAAAAACAGGTGAGACTACGGTAATCGAACACAAATACTTGAGTACCTACAATATGACACAGGCTATAGATATAATTAAAACGATGATTTAAATATTTAAATTTCAAAGTATGAATTTATATAAATCATCAAAATATAAATTAATTTATAATTTTAACTTGCTTAATAACGTTTCGGGGAATATGACATTGTAAAACGAGTCGATTCATCAACAATCGCAATGAAGTTTAGATTAAAAGAACCTTGAGTTAGGAAATATGATATGTTCTCAGAAAAGTTGTATTTTACTGAAGTATTGAAATACATACTGTGCTTATATAATAAACTGCTCAAAAGAGGTACCAGAATTATTCAGATTGAATCATCTAGTCCCACGTTCACCATCATCAACATTATCATTCTGCTCTTGTCCCAATTAATCGAGGTCTGCGCAATACTCCTCTCCTCTTCCATGGTACAATATCATCATCATCGCAGCCCACATACGTCCCACTGTTGGGCTTGGGACTCCGCCACAATGGGAGGGAATTCGACATACCATGCTGGTCAGACATGTTGGTATAAAGTTTCATTTCGAGTTATCCTTCTCTTGCATAGATTTTATGTGTATGTTATATCCCATAGCCGTCTTTTATGACATCCACGGGGGCGTGGTGAATTGTATTCTCACTTCATCACCACACGGAACATATTGCAAAGTTATTGGAAATAGCTTTATGACCCCCGGCCTGCCTGACGTCAATCAGCTAATATGTGTCCCACTGCCGGACTCGAGCCTCCTTCACAATAGGACGCTCGTCAGAATGAGATTTTTTTTTTTTTCACAATTTAATTGCTTCTACTCAGGTGTCGATTTTCTGCTAGAGTGTGGTACTACCCCGGACAATGTGGTCCTCCCACATAATTGTAATTGTTGACTAAACGGCATCAGATAGACTTGGCTCAGTGTGCCTACTCTGGAAATCAATTCTAATTCCGAATCCAATTCAATTCCAATCTCACCAAACTTATATTTGGTATTCTTGAACAAAATCGAGAATGAATTCTTCGCGTTTACCGATGTTATTTTGCGGGTGACGTGACCGGGGATTAGTCCGTCACCCGCCGAGAGGCCGACCGCGTGAGGAAAGACCGACGTCCTCCCCGAGGGGGGGACGTCGGTCGATGGGAGGGTACCCCAATAGGGGGTATTCCGTCGGGCCGACCACTGACGACAAGTTAACGCTGCTCCAGTGGTCGGCCCAACGACGAAGGCGACGTGGTTTTTGGGTGGGTCGCGGGAGTTGCGTGCTTAAGCCCCTCTGTCGCCCCGGACGGAGTGGCGCGACGACCGCGACCCACCCACAAAAAAAAAAACCGTTGTTATTTTCACCAAATGTGTCGTATTTTCTTACTTTAGGTTAATAACGTTATTAAACTCGATAACTATAAAGACGCTTTCTTTAAATTGTGCAACATTAACGATTTTAAACTACGTCAAAATCACGTCGGGAGTAGCAAATATTTGATTTAATCGACGAGAGTCGAATTTTAGTTCAAAAATATTCCCCGGAATTTGATTCCAATCCTGCGCTAGTGTCGCTTTCAAGAGTACCAAATATGCTCAAATTCGAGCTGCGATTGGATTTAGGATTGGAATAGAGATTCAAGAGTAGGCACACAGGTCGATATAAAGCTCTTAGTCGTCTTTTGCGACACCCAGGGAAAAAATGCAAGCAGTTCTCCAAAGTGGAAAAAAGTAACGAATATGTTTAACTGTCGGCACGGCAACATCGCGATATATTTAGCTCCAGGCATATAAAGCTTACAACTTTAATTGCATCGACGATCGTCGGCCATCAGACGCAAATAGCCACAACTCGTCCCTGAACCTACCCGAACTTTCTACCGCTCACTGCACTAAGAGCAGTGAGAAAATATTTGTTATTCTGTATTTAAACATCTCTGAAACTTGCTGGACTTATATCAAATAGCGAATTGATGAGATTGCAAAATTACATATCTGTTGCAGTTTATGGTTACTTGTTAAATTATATTCATTGAAATCAGTTCCAATCTATATAAGGTCCTTTTAAAGTTTAATACAAAGCTGCCGCTTACATTATTACGTGGATGGTCATCGTCTGGCGAGAACTTGCCAGCGTCATATGGAGAATTAATGGATAAATTATGCATAGTCCACTCTGAATTGTCGCAACTTCGACGCTCGACTGCGTAATGAACTTAACTGCAGTACTGACCATGTATATGGCAACTATAAAATACCACATCTCATAAACAATTTCCAGTGATATTCAACCCACACGCAGTTTGTGTACAAATTAGTATTAAATGCTTGCGATGAAATAATCAAATCTACCTGATTATAGGTTACTAGCTTCTGCCCGCGACTTCGTCCGCGGAAAATTTCTTGTTTTAACATAAGATTACACTCGATTGATATTACTGTATTTAATTTTATTAGTAAAATATTTTTTGGAATCAGATCAGTAACTTAAAAGATTACCGAAGTTCTATTTTCTGCTCAAGGTAACTTAACCCTTAGTTGCCTTTTACTTATTTTATTTATTTGTTTAAGTTAGGTATCTATTTAATTTAAAGCTTCTCTATATACAATGTTTGAGGTTGTTTTATTTTCCGGTAACAGAATAATCTGCCTTTCGGATGATCCCACTCTTGATAGACCAACATATAATTGCCCATGGGAAAAACATTCTTTTCGTAGGTCAATGCCAACCAAAGAGAATGTTTGTCCCTGGGACTTATTAATAGTCAGGGCAAATGATGTTTTTATTGGAAACTGGAGTCGTTTAAACGGTATGGGTAGGTCCGTCGGAATCATTGGAATTCTTGGGATGTGCGCCAACTGGCCAGCTCCTGGGCCGATGAGAATGGTCGCCACAATTAGGTTGTCTTTTAAATCTTTTATTAGTAGCCTTGTGCCATTGCACAGGTTAGGTGGGCTTAAATTTCTTAAAAGCATGATAGGTGTCCCGGATTTCAACAGCAGTTCGTGAGGTGGCAGACCAGATGGTTTAAGGGAATTTAAAAATTCCTGCGGATAGTGGACTGCATCCTCGATATTACACACTGTATCAATTGACTTGTAGATTTTACCATGGCCGGGAACTTTTTGTAAAATTAGATTATTGATTTCATTGACTGTATCGTTCCTTGGTGAGACGATAGCCCTTGAACAATGCCAATGAATGTCTCTATCTAGTAAATATTCGAGGTCAGGATATACTGCATCTATAAGATGCTGTAGACTGTGAACTATACGACCCAGAGTCTCATTTATAACGATTTCCGCAGAGTTAGAGTCCAAGGTTCGAGAAGAAAAAGACCCTTCTCCAATTTTGAGCAGCTGTTGTGGAAAATCGTTATCCATATTTCCAATAACGTGGACTCTCATGTTCGTACGTAAATTCAAAGTTTGGACTATACTCCATAGGGGCGATGATTTTAGACATGCCTTTATGATATCCGCACGTGTACCTCTTGTGACGACGGGAAGTGTCTGACGAAAGTCACCTGCAAACACAAAAGTGACACCACCCATGACAGCGACTGAGTTTCTCAAGTCCTTAAGTGTTCGATCCACTGCTTCAACATGAGCTCTATGACTCATGGTACATTCGTCCCACATTATCAACGACGTATTCTGTAACAATTGACCAATGGGCCCATTTTTGCGTATCGAACATACCGACTGTTGCTCCAATGAAACTGTCAATGGGAGTTTGAAGGTAGAGTGAGCAGTTTTACCGTCACTCAATAAAGTAGCCGCAATCCCAGAAGAAGCCACTGCCAAAGCTATTTTTCCGGATTGCCTAACATGTGCTAATATTAAATTAGCGAGGAATGTTTTCCCTGTGCCTCCTGGGGCGTCTAAAAAAAAAATTTTTCCTTTATTATTCGTTACGCTATCAATAATTTCATCAAAAGCCTGTTTTTGGTCTGTGACTAATTTAGGCAAATTTTCATTTACAAAAGTAGCTAATTCACTGATGTTGTGCGGATGTACCAACATTGTATCTATTGCATCATTTACAGGGCGAACTGGAGACGGTAATCCAAAGTCACTCAATGTTTTATCATTCAATGCTAAAAGTTTGTTTTCAATTTGTATTAAACCTTCATTGTACATAACATCATTAAAAGGCATGGTAAAGTCCTGATTTTGTTGTCGATTTCTATGTCTGATATCTTCACAAAAATTGTCCTTGAAGATATCCCATAGTTTTAACGGTTCAGATGGCTGACAAAATAGCAGTATCACCACAAATAACTCCCTAAGTTTCAATGAACATTCCGACATCGAAGCTTCTCTTAATGTCTTCTCCCAGTGATCATCATTTTCCAGCAAACCTCTGTCCCGGCAAGCCGCTTGATACGTCTCCTTGACCACTCCATTTATAGTTTTCAAATCTTTGAATGATGTGGGACCGCGTACGTGGTGCAATAAAATTCTTAGATAAAAGCATTCTGATTGTGACGGATGTACACCGTACACTCTTCCCAAAGCTTCATCTCTTTTTATTTCTGGATGCCCATCGACGTCTTGACCGCGCCTTCGTCTTGAAAATTTGTTATTAGCCCACGTATAATAGTGTGGAACTTCGTGGTACAACAGCGTTTTTGCAAATTCGTCGGTATTGCAGAGTTCAAAAAACGCTAATAGAGTGGTTTTGCGCGGATTTTGGGCAACTTGTCGCGCAGTTCCTGGTGTGAAAAACACCCTTTGCCCGTTTTCTAAGTGCACGGCCAAATGCACGACCGTGGGATGTCGGTCGTGGATCGGAAATTCGAGTATTCGCCAGACGGCTTCCGATGTACTTATATATCGCCCATTTAAATAATTTTCCACCTCATCATGCGGATTTCTAACGCTGAACGTGGCTTGATCGGAACCTTTATTTATATATTTACATATATATTTTATAGCCTGAACTGAATGGCAGTATTCGACGTTAATGTGGGCGTTAAATGACCTGCACAACATTGGAGAGTATGGTACAATCCATCTGTTATCTATTGTAATCGGCCTCCCTCTGATGTTTACAACTGCGACTTGACCACCATTTTCAGCATTACGACGACGATATACAGGATAACCATCCTCGCCTGTCTGAGTATCGGTGACGAATCGCCGAGGATATTTCTTTGAACATATACCGTTCTTCATACACGGTGATGATAAATTGTGCTCCCCACAAGGTCCATGGATCATGTTTTTGGTGATAATATCGAATAATATTGGGTCATCATCTTTGTTTGGTAGTTCAGCAACTATTATACTGTCTATTTCATCTGGTTGTATTTTTTGTGCAAACCAAAACAGCATATGACAGTGTGGTAGTCCGCGTTTTTGCCATTCAACACTAAGCATATGGCATTTGACTTTGCCGAATACCTCGTCTTTAGTGAACGACTTGATCATTTTCTTCATCTTTAAATGAAAAACCCTAGCAATAATGTCATGACGGTCGAAAGAACGTTGGCCAGCAAATAGCTCTTTCTTAATTTCTGGCCACTCCGGATTGCAAGTGAACGTCACAAATAAATCGGGTCTTCCATAGTTGCGTACATACGTCATTGCATCTTGGGTTTTTTCATGCATGTAACGCGGAGAGCCGGTGAAAGATGAAGGCAAGATGACATGTTGGCCAATATTTGCAGCGTTGACATTAGCATCCTGATTTATAGCGTCTCTTAAATGGATATAGTCATCAGCTCTCAGTTGTTGTTGATTGCGACTTATGTAACTTAGTCTCTCTGTTATCATTTTAGCCATCATGTCAACACAGTATTGACTAAACAAATCCCGATAATAATGAAGGGGATTAAAACTGTTGGCCCTGGTCATCAATCTATACATATAAAATTGCATACACGAAACTGTTTTATTTCGCGCTGAATTTTGTAGAGGGATAGTCAAATAATAACCATCTTCACCGTTAACAAACATCAAAGGGTATTGTAAGGGATCGTAAGCTCTGTGTAATTCAGAAACTCTTTTCAGTTGACCATCTTTGCAATGAAGGACTATATCTCTAGGTCCCTTATCTTCGTCCACCAATAATACTGCAACTTCGTTTGCTGTAGGTGAATTGTATCTTCCACGATGTTGATTTTGTGGAGTGCGGTCAGCGTGAATGATTAATTTTAAGTTTTCAGATGAAGAGTTATGTTCTAAATTGTATTTGAAACTGCGAATATAAATGTTATGACTATTTAACGACGTCTGTAAATCATTGATTAAATCGATATTTAGGTTAGGAGCAATATTAGACCGCAACGAAAGTTGGTCGGCATCAGAAATGAAATAAATTTGTAGAAACTGCGGGCTTTGCCCTGGCGAAGGGAGTAGACTACCAATTAAGTGATAAACTTGCCCTTCTACTTTAAATGTAGGCATAAAGTTTCCTTCGCGAATTTCTTTAGCACCGAATGACGTCATTTGGAAGAGTGTATTATACTTTCGTATGTTTTTTAAAAAATGCGCAGATAATAGATGATTGCCCAGTAATAGATCTTTTATTGGTTGTGGTGGTGCCTGGATATCAGGAAGAACCACTTTTCCTGCAGCACAACACATACCATTTGGTTCATCGCTCCATTTATTTGCAAAACACTTAGGACATGTTTTATTCATTTCGCCTATTTTCACAGTGTTTTGCTGAGCATAATCTATATTGGCATCGTAATTGAAGGCTGATCTATTTCCTTGGGCTATATTCCGATTACGCGCTCTGACTGTAGCTGCTCGCTGTCTTTCTGTTGCTAGGCGCTGCGAGCGCTCAGTGCTAGTCTCCCTATCCCTTGTCTCACAGACATGCTGCCTTAACTCAGATAGACGGTGCGCACGTTCAGCGCTAGTTTCTCGAGCACGGGCCCGCGTCGTCCTCACATTTTGGCTTGCGAGGCGCTGTGAGCGCTCGGAGCTAGATTCTCTAGCGCGTGCTTGCGAAATATATTCTCTATTTCTCGAGAGGCGTTGCTCATTTTCAGGGGCAGATTCTTCCGTACGGCGTACTCGATCGGCTCTTGTCTGTGATGTCTGCCGAGACAGTTGAGATTTCCTTTTAGGCATGCTCTCAACAAACCACGCACAGACTTGAAAACAATTATGAACAAAGGGAGAGCGACTCGAACACCGTCCGCCTTTACAAAACAAAACAATCGTAATATCGAATAACTCGTGTCGATTATTACGATAGAACGAAGTACGAAACTACGAACATACAAAACAAACGTACAACGAAATTACGATATTTTCGATTATGAGGTATCTATCAACAACAACAACCATGCGAACGAAACAACCGAAACCAATAACCAACTGACATGTAATTTTTAGAACTCCAACTAACGACAACGTGGGCATAATAATTCGAGAGGGTCATCAATCCACGGAAAGTCTTAACACCGCGATTCAGAAAAATGACGTCATTGCAGAACGCCATCTATGGGCAAATAGGTAAAACGTCTGCACAATGAAAGTTATGCTAGGGTCATTTTGCGTTTTAGTAATTTTATATTATCTCCGAAACTGTATGACCAATTGATATACTGTAAATGGCAAATCTTATCTGTATGATGTTCCTGTGATACTGAAATAATTTATTGTCATAAGAATTAATATTTTGTTGCTCAAATAATCAACCAAACGTAACAATGCCGAAAAAAAAATTTTTTAATGCAATAATAGAAGTATAAAAGATAAAATATAAAAGATAGAGATATGGTATCGCTGACTTTTTTGTAGAAATAATTAAGATGAACCAGGTAGCCATACATTCTTTTTAATTTTAAGCAACTGTTTAGGCAGCGCACGCAAATAATTCTGTTTTACGAGGTATTTTTTTCCGACTTGCCAGACAAAAGTTGTGATAGCTCGGTTAATATACATGTTATAGAAACAATTTATAGCCTATAGCACTCAGGAATAATGTAGCTTTCTGCCAGTTAAAATAAAATTAGAATTAGATTATGAGTTCCAGAGATTACCCCCTGCATACAAACTTACAAATTTTACCTCTTTATAATATTAGTATAGATGTAGTGTAAAATATTTTGGTTTTGCCTGAAGCATGACTTGTGGGTAGTTATCTAATAAACTAAACGAAACAAACCAGCACGTTATTGTTCCCATGGACATCCACGGGGCTCAGGGCCACAGATATCAGAATTAAATATAGTTCATATCAATCCCTGTTCCTATTCAGTATCATTTTTATCTGACTGCGGAGGTGAAGAAGTGCTATATTTTTTGTACGTTACGTATATGTTCGTTTTTTTTAATTCTTTATTGTCTACCTTGTATTTCGACAGTTAAGGTAGGTTAGGTTGTCTTAATAACCAGAGGACGATGTCGTCGGATAAGTGTTTGTAAAGAAAATAATTTATAATGTATTGTAACAGGTTAATGAAAAAATAATCACGCCTATCGAGTAGAATAAAATATAATATGTGTGCATTAATTTTTAATAGGCTTTTTAGCTGTCGGGTTTTCGCTTTCTGTTAATTTTTCTTTGGCTGGTTAGTGATTACAGATAAGATTACTGGCCAGTTTTCTTCATGAAATAAACATATGTTCCACTATTTGTCATGTACCTCATCCACAATGCCTACTATATCATGCGGAAATTATCGCGACGAATATTGGATGTACCCTTAGTCGTCACGGTAATGAAGTTATTCTTACTCCGTCACCACACGGAAAATTTCGTTATAACGTCACAGACAAACAAATTTAGGGTAACACGCACTTATACATAGGTACATTTAATGTTATAGTGAGGCATGGTGCGTGTTTATCGCACAATGCGTGCAATAGACACTTAATACGTCTTCAGCTGACTTCCACTACGCATAATCGGCGATATTTGAAAGTAAAATAGCCAGACACACTTTAAGCTTTACAAATGTAGAACTAGAATGGCGACGCATAGCATATTCGGCCAGAAGTGTAGCCGAAAGCCGTTCGACCAAAAACATCATAACTTATAACAAATAAAAAGTTAATATAAATATTAATTAGTGTAAAAGTTAATGTAATTAAAAATTAAATTTGTTTCTGGCATTATTAATAACTTTATAAATTTATTATGTTTCTCTGAATCAATTTTTAATCTGTTTTAAAGTAGGTATCTATCTTTCCTTCATTTAGCGACATTGAATCTTTATATTTAGTATTCCAGTAAATAGAAATAAATATTCTGAATATGTTCTACTACGGAATACTATGTGTATATTCGTTGTAACCCTAGTAAAATATAAACAATGAGTCGCCATATTGATTGTCGTGCTTTGAAAACGTTAATACCTTACAAGGTCACGCAAAAGTTAATGTGGTATAGCTTTTTTTTAAACCATTATATATGACCCAGCAGACCCAAAAATATATTTAATACATTGAAAGTTTTATCATAACGCATTATCTAGTTGACATTTGTGATGGTGTGCGCGTGCATGGTAACAAATATTGACTAGCTCATTACAGGGTGTCGGTTATTCGTGACCGAAAACTTTACTATTAACGCGTCAAAAGTATAACTTTAAAAAATATTCTCGAAGAAAACCTACAACGAACATTATAAAGACTATGGCGTTTAAAATCAACAGATCTCGAGTTCGCGTATATTGCTTTTCAGATATTTAGATGCAATGCAGGCATGCGCCGTAGCGTCTATCACGCCCTAAAAACAGCGCTAACGAGGCGTGCCAGCTACCGGCATACTGGCGGTACGAAACGACCGCTCCGTCGCCAACCGTCATGGGAACGGAAACCATGAACCCCTTACGAACAGACGTATATTAGGCTACCTAACCCGACAGACGCTGTTCTATCAACTTTCAATTACAAATTTAGTTACAGATACTTCTTTTGGTGCGCTAGGCAAAAATGATAAGGGTAAATTTTTACGTTGCGCCCGCACAGCGCTACAATAAACCGACACTCTGAAGTTAGCCAGTTAACATTTTTTTTTGTTTACGATGCGCGCGCACTCCGTCACGAATGTTATAATATTTTTTATGTATTAAATATTTGTTTTTGCTACAAATGGAGGATAACGCGAAGGATACAATTTTAGAAAGATTTTTATCTTGTTCCGCCAAATATAACGTTTTACGTGCGTTCATAAGTAGGTATACACACACTTTTTTATTTTATATACACAATGCTATACCGCTGATCTGTAATTATACTGCCGATATCCTAACTGATAAGTGCATCCAAACTGATAATTGCCCAGGGAAGTATTTACAGCAATGTGATAATTATATCTTCCACGCATTAAAAAATATACATTTTGCACATAATGTAACTTAAGTATCAAACTATGTATTAAGTTGAAACTAACCAACAATGCATTGAGTCACTAAATAAATGTAATTATAATTTAAAATTTCAAGACAAATAGAATAAAATTTACAATGTAATTATTTGCATTGTGGAAACGTTTAAATTCAGGCACCATGTCTATTTACGTAGACTACTTAACTTCTATATGTTATATATCAATCGTTCAAAATAGCCAAGTCCCCATTACAGAAAAGGCTTTTCTTTAATAAGACTAATCTTAATCTATATTATATACGTGTTTATGTTAGACTTGCTCTTTTATTCCCCAAGGCAATAGATAGGTATTGTAGCTAAAATAAAATATCAATAAGTAAAAATCAATACAAAAGCGGTAAAATCGGTGAAAATAGTGTGTAATACTTAAACATCACAACTACAATACGTAAACATTAGAAATTATTATCGAATAGCCTATAATGCGTAATGTATTGGAATGTAATAGAGAAGCGAATTTATTACCTTCCAAAGAAGGTTCAACCTCTGTTCGTACAGAGAATTTGTAGTCAAAATAAAAAATACAATTTACTCGTATCGGGATCATACGGTCAATAGACGTCTACAAAAGCATAAGGCATAAACCACTATAGCAATAGAGCAGTTTAGATAATTAACTTTGATAATATAGGCGTGTCAGTACACACTGTAAGGTTTATGATTATCTCCACGCTTTGATGTGGATAGACCATATTACGTAACACCTTCCCGAGGTCAAAATTTAATAAAAACTAACGTCTATCTACTCAAGATGTTTTCAATGCAGTGCAGTGATATCCTTCAAAGGCCTCCCCTCCTACCGAGACCACTTCACGCGCGACTGATGACTGACTCACTGGTCGCGCCTCAGAGTCAGACACGCTAAGGATGGTACTTAAAGATAATTTAAATAAAACATACTCTAAACGCACAACCCAATATTATCTAACATTCGTTATTTACATCGATAAATATAACAGCAATTTGAGTTTAACATGACCCTATTTTTGTACTAATCAGAAAAAAATTGCTTGGCCGCTATTGAGCAATGGTTTCGTCATATACAGCCAACCTCTAAAAGGTTTATTGGCATATGATAATTACCGTATTTATACTAAATAAACATACACGTGCTTTATAATATTAAATTAAAATATGTTAAAGTTCCCTTTGTTGTAACAATAAATAAAGAAAATATTTGTGGCCTGTTAAGAATCAAGGTCTTGGGCCTTGTTTATGTTGGATAGGAGTTTTGCCCAAGGCCACGGCACGATACTGAACGGGTCTGATAAAACTAGAGATACCTAGCATGTTTTTTTATTTAATTTAGTTTAAAAATATTTTGTTCTCTATTGCAACCTTGAATCGTGAGAACGTGCAAGTTTTTTTTATGGCAATAAAATACGTCTAAAGCCCCCACTACACGTCGGCAGATGCGTCCGCAGATGTCATCGGCGGACGCATCTGCCGACGTGTAGAGGGGGTCATTTGCTCGTCTGTGGTAGGTATTTGAAGTCCGCAGATGCATCCGGCACTCATCCGTTAGTTGTCGGTTTTTGTAGCACGGATCAAAGGGTTTCAACGCCAGCGCTGAGTGTTGCGTCCACACGTCTGACGACGCATCAGTGTTCATCGGGAAGCGGATGAGAATGCACGCGTGATTTCTGCAGTATTTTTTCGTTCTTTCTTTTTTACTTGCTCGTTAAAATGGCTAACACGAGCACTGACAAAACATTCAAATTCCTGGAGCTGTATCAAGCAGAAATTCGAACAAAATTATCAAATTCTCGGGATGGCTCTGCATATACGTAGTTCTAAAATCTAGTTATCCACGCTATTACTGCGAAAAAAAATGGCGCCAGGAGGATGTGTTAAAAAAAATTGGAATAAATCATCATCTTCATCATCTCAGCCCATATACGTCCCACTGTTGGGCTCGGACTTCCTCCATAATGGAAGAGTATTTGACCTACTATACCACGCTGGTCAGACGTGTCGGTATAGGTTGGTAAAGGGTTTTATTTCGAGTTTTCCTTCTCTCGCATTGATGTTAAATGCGTTTTATATCCCTTAGTCGTCTCGTACGATCACCTACGGGTAAGAATGTGTGGGGGATGGTGGTAAATTGTATTCTTACTCCGTCACCCCACACGGAAGGCAAAATCTACATTATGGAAATGATTTTTTCCACATTATTTGGTTTCTATGTATGCTGATTACAGCGTCCACCACCTTCCTCTTCTCTATTTTTTTTTTTAATAACTACTACGATGGACACTTAAATAATACTTAAAGATCCTAAATAAATAAATATCTGCAACAGAATTAGAATCACATGATATTTAAAATGACTTATATATCGCGTAATACTTTTTTATAATTCTAGACTTATTTACGAAAGGATAATCGAAAATTATTTCTATAGCACACTCCCATTTTGCTATATCACTTATGGAATCTTTTAAGTTACTGATGCTAAGCACGAACCTATTATCATCATCGAGACACTGTTACTGAATATGTACTGGTGGATTGACCGATGATATAGGCCAATAACAAACCTGGCATATTACAATCAAAACAACATTTTATATCACTAGAACTAGAAGCATTCTTGTTACGATATAATAAGGATATATAACCTTGAATTAAGCTATTATGAACGTAGTAATTTAAAAATTTAATAGCATGTTGCCAAAAATCTAAACAGTAAAGTTTTTTATCTCAAACGTTATACACTCCCACTCATAAATATTTAAGAACTAGTTTATTCCGAACTGGTATTATAAACGAAAAAAACTTAAAAGTAAGCAATGAAAATGGAAACTATAAATTATAAAAAATACTTTTATTAAATTGGCAGTTTTATTAATTACAAAAGTTTAGGAGTGTAATAAATTCTTTACAATTAAAAGTAAAGAAATATATAGATACCTCAGTGAAATGCGCAAACAATTTAATACCAAAAATTCTCTCTTAAAATGTCATATTTATTCATCAACCCCATTTTTCATTCATTCCTATATGCCTTCGTCTTTTCGTGTGGTGACGGAGTAAGAATACAATTCATCACCCCCTATCTTGCCTGATTGCCCTTGAAATTCGAAAACCCTATACTAACCTGTTTGTCCAGCATGGTAAGGTCAATTTCCCTTCTATTGTGGAGGAGGCTCCTCCGGACCCCCTATCTTGCAGTGGGTATGGTAAAAGACGATTCATCATCATCATCATCTCAGCCCATATACGTCCCACTGTTGGGCTCGGGCCTCCTCCATAATGGAAGGGTGATTGACCTACTATACCACGCTGGTCAGACGTGTTGGTATAGGGTTTTATTTCGAGTCTTCCATCTCTCGCATAGATGTTATATGCGTTTTATATCCCTTAGTCGTCTCGTACGATCACCCACGGGTAAGATAGGGGGTGGTGATTGTATTCTTACTCCGTCACCACACGGAAAGAAAAAAAAAAAAAAAAAAAAAAAAGACGATTAACAGATATAATTTGCAGATAACATTTAGGCAAGAGAAGACAAACTCGTAATAGACCCTATATAAACCGGTCTGATTAACGAGGTATAGTAGGTCAATTTCCCTCCTATTTTCGAGGAGGCTCGAGCGTAACAATGGGTTGTATATAAACGATGATGATATGCCTTTGCATTCCTTATTCTTTTTTGTATACATTTACTAGCTAGCATATTCATAGTAATATTTTATTAGAGCAGTTACGGAGAGCGAATAGTGATTGGGATAAATGATTCTCTTCACAGATGTTTTTTTAATCGCATAGATTAGTGATTTTATACCGACGATAAACTCGCACGATTCTTCTTTTTTGTCTTGGCAGTCAGCTACTAATGCGAGCCATTTTTACCAGTGTCGACTTTTATATTTTTTTTAAAAATTATCAATTCCTTCATAGTAGTAATTGTCCGCCAATAAGTCAAATTGTCGCCTTCAACAGCGTTATGGTCACTGTTAACGGTATCTTCCGAGAATTTTGGTGGAAACAAAAAATATCTTATTAAACACTACCATATTGAATACAATACAAGAACACCTCATGACACTTTCACATTCCCACCAAAAGTCCAGCTTGCCTGATTTCCAAATGAGGAATGACTAGCCTTGCAGCCTATTATTTTCTTTTTTACTTTGACATTTTGATAATGATCGATTTATAAACATTGCTGATAAATTCCTTTTTATCGTGTGTGAAGAAATATTTTAAGTCTGCTTGCCAAAGGCTATTTCATTTTTTTTAATTATAATAGGTATTTTGATATAATTCAAAGCTATAAAACTGAACACAATTAAATATGTATTATATTTTCAAGGATATCCGAATGTTATTTAGCATAGTATTTTTTTCTTACAATAAACATTTGTGTAGCGATTTATTTATAACAGAACAAATCACGTTTGGTATTTTAATTTGATACATTAAAAAATATAAAGATTAAAAACACAGCCGTTTCATCAGAATGTATTTTTTTTTTATCCTTACTAACTATGCGGTGGTTTTTAAGCAAAATATAGTATCCGGTCCGTGAGGAAAGCCTGATGAATAATCGCCAACTGGCCTGGAACTAGGATACTATACCGAAAAGGAGGCCTGGGTTCAACAGCGGACGATATGCCCATCTATGTTTCGGTGTAAGAAACATAATAGGCTATATATACGATATGCGTTGGCATTGACAATATACATAATTGAAAACAATAAGATGCGCCGGCGCATACTAACAGCTTCATTATTTCATTCTATTTGGAATCGATTCGAAATATGTTATTGACAGTGTAGCCTTATAGCCTAGCTTGATGACGTAATATTATTAACCAAAAAATAAACCTATTTGATTTAGATATACCTATTACGTAAATTAATAAAAATAGATAGTCCGTTAGCTCCATCCATCCATCCATTTGCTCATTCTTAGGAAATATTATTCTTTGATGGTTAGCAGCAATATTGCAGGATTTTATGGCATTGGATTTTATCTACCGTCAGAGGGGGAATAATACCACATCTTTGCCTTCTAAAAGTCTTTTAAGTATTTGGGCACTAATCTATTTTATATAAGGACAGAAAGGCTTCAAATACTCAACGCTAAGATATCTAGTCAGATGGAATACGGTAATACCTCGGACTTACGCGATAGGTGGGATCGTGCGATAATCGCGTAAGTCGGGATTTAATTTAGCTTACATTAAATTTACAAAAAAAAAATGCATATTTGGAAGTTGGAACTAGTTCAAAGAAGACAATAATTTTAAAGAATATGGTCAAAATGTTAGATGAAATATTTAAAATTTTATGAATAAAAAAGTAGATCCAAGATCTGAGCGCGCTCAAAGAGAAAACCGTGTATCTTTGAATTCGCGTAAAACGGGGTAGTGTAAGTAGTCAAATTTTCCTTCCATAAAAGACAAGACATGATGCGTATGGTGACTGAATAAGAATACAATTCACCATCCCCTACTTGCCCGTGGATGTCGTAGAAGACGACTAAGGGAAATAATACGCATATAACATCTATACAAGAGAAGGAAATTCGAAATAAAATCCTATACCTGTCTGACCAGCATGGTAAGGTCAATTTTTCTCCTATTGTGGAGGAGGCTCGAGCCAGCAGTGAGATGTATATGAGCTGAAATAATACTCTAGGCACCGAAGAGATCGTCAGGCGGATCGAGGCGCTGGAGTTGAGGGTCGCCCTGGACAAGACGGCGGCCCTCTTGTTCCATGGGCGCCGTATGAGCCCTCCCATCGGCGTCTCGATCATCGTCCATTCGGTTGAGATCAGCATCCGGGCCCATATGAGGTACTTGGGCTTGGGGCTCGACGGGCAATGGTTCGAGTGGTTCCGGGAACATTTCCGCAGGCCCGCTCCACGGCTCGTTGGCGCGGCGTCCGCCCTATCGTGGCTTATGCCGAACGTGGGCGGACCGAGCGCTACGTGCCGGCGGCTGTACGCGGGGGTCATCTGATCGATGGCCCTGTACGGCGCACCGTTGTGGGCGGGGTCCCTGACCGTCCGACTCGGGGCTCTTCTGTGGCGACCACAGAGTGCCATGGCGGTCAGGGCCATACGCGGATACCGCACGGTGGCGACGGAGGCAGCGTGCCTATTGGCCGTGACTCCTCCGTGGGACCTGGAAGCGGAAATGCTCGCCGGATTGTAACGGCGGGTGACGGGGGTGCGAGCGGAGGGCGGTATGGTCTCGTTGAGGGAGCTCACCGCCTAGCGCGTTGACGCCCCCCGAGACGTCATTGCCCGTTGGGTAGTTCGGCTGGAGAGGCCTCGGTTCGGGGTGCGAATCGTAGAGGCCTTCCGGCCGGTGCTGATGCAGTGGTTGGAAAGGCGGCACAGGGTGCTCTCCTTCCGACGAGTGCAGGTGTTGACGGGGCATGGGTGCTTCGCCAAATACCTGCACAGGGTCGTAAGGAGGGAGAGTACACCGTCCTGCCACCACTGCGATTGCGACGAGGACACGGCGCGCCACACGCTCAAGGCCTGCGCGGCTTGGGCAGTGCAGCGACGTGAACTCGTCGCAATCATCGGTGCCGACCTGACGCTGCCGACTATTGAATTGGGACGCAGTCGCAGCTTTCTGCGAGGCAGTGATCTCGCAGAAGGAGGCGGCGGATCGCCTGCGCGAGGAGCGCAGCCTCGATGAGGCGATCCGCCGCCGGCGTAGGCGCGAGTACTTGTGTCTCATGCCGCCCTAGCCGAGGCCGCGGATGACGTGACCGGGGATTAGTCCGTCACCCGCCGAGAGGCCGATCGCGTGAGGAAAGACCGACGTCCTCCCCGAGGGGGGAACGTCGGTCGATGGGAGGGTACCCCAAATAGGGGGTATTCCGTCGGGCCGACCACTGATGACAGGTAACCCTGCTCCGGTGGTCGGCCCAACGACGAAGGCGACGTGCACGTGGGTGGGTTGCGGGTGTGCGTGCTTACGCCCCTCTGTCGCTCCGGACGGAGTGGTGCGAGGAGCGCGCCGACCGCAACCCACCCCAAAAAAAAAATGAGCTGAAAAAATGATGAATGAACAAGTACCGAAACAGTAGCAAGGTTATGATCTATATTAAATTTCTAATTAAATGGTGAACAGTAATAACGTAAACAAAAATTTGTAACGACCATCTTAATTGCATATATTTATACGCACATAATTAAGATATTCGCTACATATTTTTAAATTTAAAATAAATAGATAAAAGTCGGTAAAGAAATTATGCTGATTGCTCATTTAAATCATGATTAAGTCAACTAAAATTACAACTGAATAAGAGTTGGGAAGTGTGATCTTCGCCTACGGTTCAATGAAGCGTAATTCACATGGTTTACGATCAGCTACACGCGATTAGAGGGAGTACAGACGCGTATGCGTGTGTATATTGCCTGAAGTGGTTGAGGTTTTGGCCGTAACACTCTTAGCCACTACTAATCAAGTGTCAAACTTATTTAAGTTAAAATGCTGTTTATGAAAAGGGTACAAATACACCTAAAATAATCAAAGACGATCAGTGATATCAAATACGATGACATAGAAATACAATTTATTTAGAATATATTTTTTTCATTAGCCTTTTCTTATTTTGTACGATATTCACAAAACTGTGGATGTTTTCGTTTGAACGTTTGAATTTAAATTTCTGCTAGTGCAATATGAGAAATTATATTAACGCGAGCCTAGTCGTTGGGTGTATGTACATATAATATCTGTGGCTTTGATTTTATTATCTGTTACCGTACCCTCTAATTTTAAATATATGATATCCGTTTATCTACCATACACATTATGTTTTGTAAAGGCAGAGATGGAAATTAACATTTAATTTACAAGTTACAGACGTCAAAACATTTTAACGTAATTTCGGCGAGAAATATATGAAAAATAAAATGCATGAATTCTTCAAAACAAAACTTGCACAGCAATGCAGCTGGATATAAATTGATATATTTCATATTTTGATGATGATTTGATTTTTTTTAATATTACTTTTTAACTCTTTCTACAACGGTAAATGGTAAATTATATTTTATGTGTGTTTAGTTTATAAAGGGTTAGTTAGCTTCTAAAAATATTGTTATTTATTTTCAATTATATTGGATATGACTTTAGTTATTGGATAACTTTAACTAATGTTCATTATTCACATATTGATTCAAATGCAACTAAAGTTGCATACCTTAAATATATTGTGCATATTTAAGTCATGCAAATTTAGTTGCATTTGAATCAATTTTTTTTGTCAATGTCATACGTCTATCTATTGATGCAGTGACATTTATTATACGTAAAGGTGAATAATACACGTTTTAAATTTAATACAAACACTTGTCGCGGTGTTCAATTTAAAAACAAAGGTAAATTTTTTAGCGTCAAGTCAGCCTGGTAACAATTTGGGCAAGGGGCCCAGCTGCTGCAATTTCGGGAAAACGCATTTTTGCCAGGAAACGGAAACCAGATGTGCAACGAACCGCGTTTAATGTATTAAGCCGACAAAATTGCATTCGTAGGGTTCCCCAATTTGAGTGCATATATGTATAAAGCTGATATTTATAGTACGGTTGAAAGTGCGGTGAACATTTAAGAGTACTAAAAATATGTCACGATCTCTTTCCTTCACGAAGTGTCGTACGAAATCGCTAAGTAATATAATTATGTAAGCCGATAACATCGCTGGTAGGGCAGAATGGGCAACCCATTCGGGGTTGGTATAAGTTTGTATTTAAAGACATGCCGGCGTGCTAAAGTAGCGTATTTTATATGTCATTCTAGAAAGCCAAGTTTATGGGGTTAAGAAAAAAGAATATACAGTGTTCTATGGCCTATTTTTGGTTATTTCCGTCGACAGTTTGATTATTGTTGTTCCCAAATTTTCGCAAAGTTATAACGGCTAAAGGTTTTAATGTTTGCTGAAATTAAAAAGAATATTTTTCATCACCTCAAACTCGAAATAAAGCGTGGTGTAATAGGTTATTTTCCCTTATTTGTAGAATCCACGTGTTCAACAATAGTACGTATTTGGTGTGAGAAGAATTTCAAACACATGATTATTAGGTCCCAATGACTCATGATTATTATTACGTCGATTTTATTTATTTGATACATTCTAATTTAAACATTAAAAATGTTTATTTACACTTGGCCTTAATTTAAATAGTATTATCTATATACATACCTATTTAAATACTATTGTTAAAACACAAAGTAATAATTACTTTAGTGATGGTGTTTTTCTGTGATCTATATGAATAAAAAATGTAGGTACTTATATGTACAAGGTTGTAATACTATACATAAGTATCAATCATTGAATTCAGGAAGTAAGTGGTTGATTTTTTTTTTAATACTAAGGTAACAAAATATTTGAACGGTTTGTTTACAAGGAGTTTTTATATCATGAGTCAGATATATCATAGCAATGTAGACGGTTTTTTTGTACAGCTTGCATAACATATAGATAATAAACATTTAGTATAATTATACAATAGCAACCCGCCCTCGCTTCGCTTCGGTTTCAGTTGCCTTATCCGCGTAGTTCCCGTGAGCATACCGGGATAAAATATATCCCAAATTACTCCTTATATAGACCGCTACCTGGTAGTAAAATATTAACAAAATCGGTCCAGCCGTTTTCAAGATTACCTCAAACAAACAGGCAGACAGACAAAAAAATTTAAACCGATTTTTAGGCATAGGTATCGTGCAAATAACCGTATCAGCATGAAAAAAGCCCATTATTTTGACATTACAAAATACAAACAGACATTTCAATTGTATTTATTAGTATAGATATATATAGATGTATAGCTTAACTACCTACGTACTTCGTTAAATAAGTGTTTTGTTGGTCAAATTACATAAGGATGACTACCAATCGTAATCACAGATTAAAATTATAGATTGGATAAAAAAATGTTACGTACCTATGTATATAGAATTTGGCCATATGTATTTATTTTGCTCCAAAACGTGAGAAAGTGTACAGTTTTTTTTACAACCGAACGGGACACTTGCAAAAATAGGTAAAAAATTAAAAACAAAAAATAGGACATGAAAATTCTTATAAGAATAGATAAAAGTATATAGTTAATCTCTAGAAAAATAAGAAGACGCATCTATCAGTATAACAAACGATCGTTTATGCTGTTTGCAAAAAAACGTGACATTTTTGTACCGCTCGGGACAACGGGACAGACGACGTATGGTCACGTTACATAGCTACTTTTATATAACACAAAATATTTATACTTACTATCCGTGTGGTGACAGAGTAAGAATTAAACCTTCCATTCGTTATCATTTCTTACCTGTGGCCCTGAGTGCCTTAAAAACGACTAAGGCATTTAAAATGCAAATATGCAAGAGAAAAAATCTCGTAATAAAACTCTATGCTGCTTTGTTTGAACAGCGTGGTATGCCTAGTAGGTCGAATTTTTGGAGTTTTGGTGAGATGGCTTGGGCCCAGCAGGAGGGGCGTACACGAGCTGATATCATGATGATAATGACTACTACCTATTAATAGCAAGTAATATGAAATGTGAAACAATGATATACTTCGGGTTATGGTAAGATCCAGCTCAAACATACAACTTTAGTACTTACCTATCGACTAAACTTTTTAATGGTATGTTGTAAATCTCGTAAATAACTACTACACAAATAAACCATTTAGTAGATCGTTATTTTGTTTTTAAATTCAACCGTCCTCTTTCGGCAACGCGCGAGAAATTTTCTTGCTTGTTCGTTGCTTTATAGAAGAATAAAGCAAGGATATACGTCCTAAACCCAGGGATAGATCATCTTGTAGCATATTTCATATCTTACATCAATACAATGTAATACAAATTCAGCATTAGATCGAAAGAGTTATCGATTGATAACTTTTTAATCAAAAACAAATTGTTGCAGCCACAAACAAATTGTTTAAATTTTTTTTTGTCAAGTATTTTTTTTTAGGTTTTGAGTTGACAGTGTATACGTTCGATCGCAATAAATTTATTTCAACAAACGTGAACTACCATAAAATACTTATTTGTTAAATAAAAAATATACCTACCTAGGTATCCTACCTAAAGTAGGATTAGGGTAGGGTACCTAAGGTAGGGTTAATGAGTCCGTTATTACGTAGGACTAAGAATGACCTAGGTACTTACTTGGCGAAACTTGGGTATTTTTGCCTTATCGGCAAATATTTAGAAGTGTAAACCGTACTTAGGACTAAAGTATTTCTAAAGTATTACACTTAGCTAATAAAAAAGTCAAAAACATCTAAAGAAAAATGATAAAATACGAGAAGATAAAATTATGTGCATTATTTTGCACTATTACTGACGGATTTTTACGTATAATTGTAACCTAGCAACGTCATGTTTATACACTGATAAACAGATGACACGCGAGAGATTCAACTGATTTTTTTTCAACGAAAAATATAATTCTTGTTATCAGGGTGTAGTATTTTGGGAGATCATTTCTTAACAACAAAAAAGAATATTTATGAGAAGTAATATACGTGTAGATAAAATCAAATCAATCAATCAACCAACAAATATCTATTTATCTTCTATAAAAAAAATTAAGTTCATTTATAAGATGTAACTAATACCTATGCAGACGACCAGCGAGTCCCATTCGACTGCAACTTGCATCTTATCTAAATTCAATAACGGGCCGAAGGGCTCAGCCGTGCGTCGGCCGGTTTGAAAGCTCGACCCTCCGATCTAAGCCGCCTCCAATACTCCAACCAGTTCCACGCCAATTATGTGGAGCTGCTATTCGATACGACATAAACAACCGACAAGAAATGCATTCAATACACTACGCTTAGATTACGACGCTGTAGGTGTAACTATCGCCTGCCTACACAAATAACATACCTACAAAGCTCTTCGTAAGAGTTTCAAGTGTTGGTAATAATATTTGTTATGCTTTGCTATCATTGTATTAACTGTAGGTACCTGGGTATGTAAATAGGTATTAAAAGATTCATCAGTTACCGGTCATAATTCAACTTCTTTTGAGCTTATATGCATTTCATAATACTGAAAACAAATACCTACCTATATGAGGTAATATTTACGATTGTGTACTAAAGAGAGTGAAAAGCAGCTATTTAGCAAAATAAGTAGAAGAATTACGCAAATTAGGTAATTTCTCACCTGATTCTGTCAGAGACGATTTCTTGTTTGGATATTTTCTTTGCAGGCGTAACAGCGTGCGATGGAGCATGAATGGGACTAGTAGATGGTTCAGAAGGTGCCGACGGCGGCGAACACGACCCTGAACTGGAGAGGCTGAAAGCGCGCGAACGACCGTCTACAACCGCCGGTGTACGTCCTGAACGTGTACGTCGTCTACGCTTTTTCTCTTCTTCACCACGGATAGCAGCTCCCGGAGGTGCCCAATCCAAATCTTTCTTTAGATGCCCACGACCGCAACGACACCCACAAGCTTTAAATGCTAAATCATAGCCTTTCTTGGTCCACAAATTTTGATGTCGCTGTCGCTCGGACCATGAGCGCGCTCTGCCGCATGACTTAAGATAAGCGAGCACACCGGCTTCCCATTGCTCGAAGCATTCCTTGTGCATGTACCGGCCGACGGCGCACGTGTCATTGTTGCATAGCAAGCGCACAGCGTCTTCGATGCGCACCGGTTCTCGTGGGCGAAGGCACTCGCCGGGTACACAGCACCCTCGAGCCTCCTCCGCCTCGCGTTCGCCGGCGGCGCCTTGGCGTCGCGGAGCCATGCCACGATCGACTTGCCAACGAAATCGAACGTGCCGCGCGGAAATATAGTGGAGCGCGTCACACGAAACACATGCTTACCGGAGCGCGCACGGCCGACTAATAACCGCGAGTGAACGAAAGCGAAATTTCAAGAGCGAAGCGCGTCGCCGCTCCGCCGCCGCGCCACCCGCCTGCACGCGGGGCTGACCTTGCGGCGAGCGGCGCGAGAGGGGGGGCGGTGCAGCGAGGGGCGGACCGATGCGCCCGGCACGCCGCCGCCGCCGCCGCCGGTGGGGAGAAAGTGCCTAGCGAATTTTCACTTTCGCGCAGAAGCGGCAGCGGGCGCGATGAAAGGAGCGGACGCGGTAACGAGAGCGAGTGAATAGACGTCACATCGTTGCCATGGTTGCTGATAAACTTATTATGTGTTTTCAAAATGTCTCTAATTGGTGTCTAAATAAAATTACGTCTTCATATAGACAAGATCTTAATCTCTTCTCAGCTACTAAACATCTCACTTTTGGACACAAATCTCCGCCATAGTGATAGAACAATTGGACTACCGATTCCTATCCCGTTGCCTAGATGGGTTGGTATTGCGGTTTTTTTATAGTGATCAAACATGTTTGTTTTATATTATAAACTTTAAATGTATTATTTTACAGTTATCATTAAGATTAGTCATCTGGTGACGGAGTTATAGGTATTCTTATTAGTGCCGATTAACTACATATTCGAGTGATACGAGAACATACCTATATGGGTATTAAGCATATTGCGGATGTGAAGCTTCGGATTTGGATAAGGATAGGGAAATTAAAATAACTTTACACTGGTTTCGGATACATAAATATTACATTATTTCTGATTATTCAACAGTTTCGGATAGTTTCAATTATCAATATTGATTTTTAAAGAATTTAAAAGGGTAAGTATGGTGATTATCACATTTGTCCCCTTTGGAAAGGCCTACGTTTAAGCTATCAATTCAATGGGATGAAAAAAAAAACATGTTATAACGTATCCCATACAGAGACCAACTCCATCCTTTATTCGAAACTTTTATATCGCTTTCGTATATGGTTTCTTATATATTTTCCGTTTAGATAAGATAAGAAATGACTGTATTAGGGGTAGCTTAAAAGCAACACCTGTGATAGAGAAGATTAGGAGCGCGGGATTGTCTTGGTATGGACATGTGATAAGAAAGGATGAAAGGCATGTGACAATGGGGTTATCAATATGATTGTGGATGAACGTAGGAATCGCGGGAGACTCAAAAAGAGTGTTGTGAATCAGGGTATGCGTTTGAAAGCAGTGAGGGTAAATAGGACGGCTGATAGGAGGCTATGTAAGGCAAGAACATATTGTGCCGATCCTACTTAGCTGAGATGAGAGCAGCCTAATGATGATGTACCATAGTTTGGGTTACAATTAGAGAGCTTCATAACATCCCTAATTCTTATCTACATATAACCTTGATAGCTAGAAAAAAAAACAATCCTTATATATATTTTCTTATCATATAAAATATCTTATATAACCTCAAAAAAATAACTTGTAAAAAAACAAGTCTCGCAAACTCAGTTCCTCTACCGTCTAAAATTGAGAGATCTATGTAATATTAAGTCGGTAAAATTATTCAGTCCTTATTTAAGGGACCTTCTGTCTAAAGTTGTTACATAATTGACTTACCTAACAACATTTTATATTGACCATATCAATATTTAAAATCATTTATATTTTAAATAAATCGATTAGCTTGGCCATCGCATGAAAGCAAAATGTATTTCACAAGTAATATATATTTTATTAGATTGTTTAGTGCATTTACCCCCAGATAAAAATATTGGTATTATATAAGGTAGATATACAAATGGGACAATTGCATCGCCTGCTTTCATATCCTTCACTGTCATAACAATAATAATAATATGTTATTTCATTTCAAGCATAAACATCGAAAACGCAATAGATTACAATTATAGTGTGAGTGATATCTGTCAATAGATTTGATCATTTAGCACCCTGATCCTATTCATTTGGCTCCCTAATTACATACAGTGCAACCTCAATATAACAAATCCGACGGGAACTCTTAACTATTCGTTTTATCAAGTAATTCGTTAAACTGAGGTTTGTTATATTGAGGTAAGCTTGTTCTAATTTTTTTTATAAACAGGTAAAGAAATAATTATAATCACCTCAACATTTTTGCATTCAACAATTAGAATCTTCAATAATAGTGACGAGAAGCACTGTATTTTCCATCAAACGACTTCAATTGTTTTACAAAAAAATAACGTGTATAAAAAATAGTACACCTCTAAAAAATATAGTATTTTATGGCAAAATTTTTAGCTGGGAATTTGCACATGGCTTATTACCACAGAAATAATATTTCTGTGGCTAATACACAAGCATTTTATTTATTTTTTTTAAGTTATTATCTGCTTTATCACGAGTTGCTATAGTGGATATCTACAACCTTAAGAAAGAAGAGAAGAGAACCTAAAAAATCTCTTAAAATAATAACAACTGGGAATATGTGCCAGACCCTAGATTTCGGTGTTGAAAATATAGTATTTTTGCGTACTATATATTACTTCAACAGTATATAGTATGCAGACCTGAAATATAGTACAATACTATATATTATAGTACGGTTGGCAACCCTAGGTCATATATATATATATATATATATATATATATATATATATATATATATATATATATATATATATATATATATATATATATATATATATATATATATATATTTACACTTTGTTTTGATAGTTGAAAATTCGTTATAAAGAGGTTGTTCATAAAAAAAATTGGTAATGTAAAGGTATTATTTACACTGACTCTTATGGACAATTGGATTGGACAATGGGATTACAAAAATTAGTTAAATAGAGGAAGTCATTAAATTGAGGTTCGTTATGTTAAGGTTGCACTACGTGTAAATGTATTACTATCGCAGAAATGCCGTACAATTTCTACATCTAGTCTATAACACTCGCGTAAGAACCATTACTTGTCTAAACACTACATTAGTGTCAATCACTACGGCGAACCACGGACATCATTATTAAAATAGTGACTTTCTTTTCTTTCTTTCTTTTCTTTTTTTCTATAGAGAGGTACAATACCGCAGGTTATGGGACCGCACGCTGCCCCGGGCAGTTTGGGCTGTCGGACCTGACCCTATTTAAAAAATAAGTACATACATCCTTAGTGTAGGTTAATGGTTTTAATTTTATTCTGTTGATGAAAATAGAATTGCATAATTTCGAAACGGCCTTTTTGTCAAAAATAATAATATCATCTATATTATGATATTTTACACATTCACGTAAGTGAACAACAATGCTGATTGCTGAGCTAAAGGTACTCTTCTTCGTTTAGCGAAGTCAAACTACGTTGAAAGATTAAAAAAAAATCTGTAAAAAAATTCTGTACAAGTTACAATGACGTTAATGGGGTTAGCCTCAGTATAAAAGAAAGAAAAGAAGAACCTCCAAATCGTCATTTTCCTTCAATAAGAGAGGATACCACACTAGCGAGATGATCTTGTGTAGGGTTTTCTTTCAAGTTTGCTTTCTCTTACAATAATGTTATGTTGCATATCACTTACTCGTTTTTAGGACACCCACGGGCATTTTGCCCAGATGTGATGAATTATATTCTTCCTTGTTTTCAGTGTGGCTGTCCCGTTGTACCTAGCCTTAACAAATATTGGACTGTTGCAAACAGACGAAATGATCGTTTGTTATATTGATACGAACGTGTCCGATACACGTTTCCCATATCCTTGGTTTTTTAGGTTTTAATTTTATACTTTTACCTATTCCTGCAACTATTCCATTTTAACACAAAAGAATCAGAGTAGTTTTTTTTTATTTTTAGAGTTGGGCTGCGGTCGGCGCGCTCCTTGCACTACTCCGTCCGGGGCGACAGAGAGGCGTAGGTAAGCACGCACACCCACAACCCACCCACGATGCACGTCGCTTTCGTCGTTGTGCCGACCACCGGAGCAGTTACTTGTCATCAGTGGCCGGCCCGACGGAATACCCCCCACTTGGGGTACCCTCCTATCGACCGACGCCCCTCCCCCCCTCGGGAAGAACGTCCGTCTTTCCTCACGCGAAAATCAGAGTGGTGAAGGAGTAAAAATACAATTCAACACTCTCTATTGCGCCCGTGGATGTCGTAAAAGACAACTAAAGGATATAATATCTGTGCAAAAGAGAGAAAACTCGAAATAAAACTCCAAATCAACATATCTGACCATCATGGTATAGTGGTTCTATTTCCCTACTATTAGGGAGGAAGATTGAGCCCAGCAGTGGGACATGTATGAGCTGCGACGATGACGAGCACAAAAAAACAATGGTCATAATCTACAAAAAGGTGTATAAATATCTACCTAAAATACGTAACGGTATTTACCTGCCTAAGTATTTTTCTGTGTACTAAAAAGAACTACTATAAAAAACTACTATAAAGATTTATTATTTTCTAAAAACTAAATATTTAGTGAATCGAAATTATGAATACGAGGATTCTTTTATCGCGCACGTGTGTTATTACATATAAAAATTTGTATGAAAGGGCTAACTAATCGAACAGAAACCCCTTGTTCTATAGAACCGGTCTAAGACTGGAGGGCCCGAGTGTATATTTGAGAGGGAATAAAGAAACTAGTGGCGTAACGTGTGACCCAATTTTATTCCTCGTGTTTCTTAGTGCCAGGTGATAGGTGCATAATTGTTTGTGAGGGGAACTTACCGGAACACGTGTATCGAAACACCAGCCGAATTATGCGCATATGAGATCCCGTTTGCGTATTTAGAGCAGAAAAATAATAGTAAACAAGTCTTTATGGTGTTGGAATACGGTGTTTCGGATGTGAAATTACCACTAACGTAAGATAAATACGTCTTAGAGGGTATTACGTCTCAAATAAACGTGTTTCGGCAATATTATAACGATGCTTTTGTTTGTAAGCTCGCCATCTGTGTGACCTCTCCATAGCCATTGAAATTGTATTTATTTTAAAAATAAGTATGTAGGTACATACGCTATTATGGATAAGCATCTGGCATTTTAAATAGATGCTATGTGAATTCGAGTAGGTATAACTGCTTAATTGTCCGTGTGTGACTAAAAATGTCACGGCTCCATTGCATTCTATTGCTTTAATTATTTAGTAAAAATATTTTTGACGTCAGAACTATATCAAATCTAAGCCAGAAATAAAACAACGAGATACTCGGTACCTAGATGACATTTTCCTTCTTAAACAGTGTCGCTGACTCCTAAAAATTATTCAATTTTATTGAATTTCAATATGTTCATGGACGTTATAGGATTATCAAAACATTCGGATAGTAAAACGACACAACACCTTTATTTACTAATATTATAAATGCGTAGGTATATCTATTTATTTGTTTGTTACGCTGTCATGCCTAAACTACTAATTTAAAAAGGGATTAAAAAATTGGTGAAACATATTTCACCGATGGACATTATAAGCGGGTAAAATAGGTTATATTTTTTGACCGTATTTTCAGGGGAACGTAATCTACGCGGCAATTTGGTAGTAAACTATAAAATAGGCGATTTTTTTATTTCAAACATCTCTTATAGCTCAAATTTTACAATTTTTGGCTACAATGAGAGGTAAATTAGCTATTGGACTCGTATAGCTGTTAGTGGTAACAGTTTTATGTAAAATTGTTTAAAAACTCCCTCTACGTTTAGCGTTATCTGGATAAGATATTCTGTAGCTTATAAGATTTCATCAAGATGACATCTAATATGACAAATACGAGAAATAAAGTGGTGCTCATATAGAGCCCTAGGTCACAGGATAGGGCTACTGCCCCTTCTCCTGGTGATCGTTCAGCTAATTTTTGTGACTACCACGGACGAATAATGTAGACAGTATTTATATTCCGGCACCACGCGCTATAAATATTGAGTATACATCAGATTAGTAGAGCATGATTAAGCTGAATTATTTGGATTCTATAAAATCTCATTATGTAAGAAAACTTATTTATTAGCAATTACTTTTAGTACATTTATTTAAATCAACCAATCGAAAGCTATTAATATATATTTTATTTCATATTTCCTTATCATATAGCAAGAATAATAGTTTAGCTAAAATCATAAAATTCATTGAATTTATTTCAATATATCCAAGCGCGCGGGGCACTCGAGAGCGCCGCGATGTTTGGCGCGTGAGGGGGTTAAGAAATGTTTTAGGTTATTAATACTGCAACGAATAGAAGCGAGGTGGTGTCTATAAGCATATCTGGCAAAAATTGGTAACAACGTCGTACGTCCCGTTTTGGCAGAGATAGTCTTGTTCTCTGTCGTACAAAAATGGCCGTTTTTGTAAACAGACCACAAATGTAATTTCTTATTCTGTTAGAGACGTTCATTTGCATTTTTTTAAGTTTTAAGTCCATAGTTGCATCAACAAAAAAGCAAGGACACATGAAAAGTCTTGTAGAATTACTACAAGACTTTTCATGTGTCCTTGCTTTTTTATTTTTATTTCACATTATTACCATTTTTTACAAGTGTCCCGTTCTGACCTAAAAAAAACAGGACAGTTACTCAAAGGTTTCGTTTTGACATTAAAAATATTGACTGTAAATATACCGCTGCGACAAATAAAAACGGAGCAGTGTTTATCATTATCATCATCACAGCTCATATAAGTCTCACTGCTGGGCTCGAGCCTCCTCCATAATGGGAGGGAAATTTTAAAAATATATTTACTACACCATTGGTCAAACGGGTTGATATAGGATTATATTTCAAGCCTTCCTTCTTTTGCACAACTGTTATATGCATAATATATCCTTTAGTCGTCTTTTACGACACCCACGGGTAAGATGGGAGGGTGGTGAATTGTATTCTTACTCCGTCACCACACGAATAAATGTCTATATATTTTAGCAAATTGAGCAAGATTTGGTAACAAAGGGCGCGTCATCTAACGATCGTCGCCACTGCATGATAACTGCTGAGAGAACAAAAATGATGATTGATGCATTGTGGATGTTATTAATGTTGATATTATTACTAATACCATAGAACGACGTGGGCGTTCAAACAAAATAATAGCATTAAATACTTAGCTACTTATTCCACGTAAGCGAATCTGCTATCACAGCTAGTTGCTATTAAAGCTTTATTAAGTCTTCTAAGGAGTTGTAGTATTAAATTAGGCTATAAAGCTGCTGAAGGTATTAATCAGCTATATATCTTATAATGCCTGTTACAAATAGCGTTATAACAAAGTATAGTCATCTATCAGTAATGTATCTCGGCTGTAACCTTGAATTAAATGCCTACATCCATGCGGTATGTAAACATGTGATAGGGCTGCCCGCCTCCAGCATTTTAATTACATTTGCCTACTTTCTGTTTCCATTTAGTTTTGTATATACTTTTCTTATATAAACAAATAAAATACTTTGTGAATTGAATAGGAAGTGTTCAATAAGAATGCGTGTTGATTTTTGATTGGTAGTTTTCAATTAAAAAAAAAACATGTTTATGTTTAAATAACAAAATCTAGTAGGACAGACGGTCAAATTATGTTTTCTAGTACTATTCATACACACAGTACAATAGACATCTGTTATTATTAATAATAAAATACCACGTCTTTACTTTGAATTATATAAACTAACAAAACAAAACACATTATGAGTTTTAACACAAGCGTACCTACCGTAACGTGATTCATGAACCGCCTATAACTACCTATTTCACTCGTGTCAATCACTTTATTTATTAATCCAGACAACTTTTTTTCGGGAGAATAAAGGAAATACTTATACATTAAAACGACACACACTATGTACCTACCTAATAGTAAATAAAATTATTTTATAATAGGTAAGATTTCAGAGTTTGCAGGTAATCTAAAATAAAGTTATCTCTGGATTCGTTATTGACTTGATGCAACAATGCAAATTGAATTCATGCAACCAAAAACAGCACAATATACCCTACTTGTCATATTAAATATGTGTATAATTATGAATTTTAGTGAAAAATTCGCGCAGTTATTGTTAAAAAAACAACACACCGTTCGCTCGTCACTGCAGCACAGTCGCGACTGTCTGCATGCTGAGCGCATGCCGAGATCGAGGCGCGTAGGTATAGCTCGCGTTTCGTCCGTTTGTATGAAGTTGGATTACTGATTGATAATATTACCGTGGTTATAATATTCTTAATTAATCACTATTTTGATTGGTGCCTATGCGGTGACGGTAAAAAACAGCGTGAGTACTAATTACACATGTCAGAAGCGAAAGTTCTTTGTTCAAAAGAAAAGAAGTAATACCCGTAATAAAACTATATATTAACACGTTGATCAGCGCGGTATAAAAGGTCAATTGCCCTCCTATTGTGGAGGAGGCTCAAGCCCCGCAGTGGAATGTATATGAGCTAAGAGGACGATGATACGAATGGTCTAGATAGATATTCTAGTGAAATTCTAAGTTAGCTCATGCTTTGTATCACAGAAAAATGAAGTACTAATATTTCTGTGCTTTGTATAGATCTAGCTATTTGGAACCTAGTTATCTCTGTGTATATGATGTACTGTTGTAAGGTGGATTAATGAATGACTAAAAGACATAGGATTACCTGGTTTGGCGTGAAATGCAAATTTTGACTAGAAAAACTATTAAGTTACGTTTATTCTAGTGCAATTTTGCGTGCAATTGCGTCATAAAATTTACACAGCGGATATCGTTTTACTTACACAGCAGTCATTATTGCTGGTTTAATTCTTTGCATTTAGCCAATATTTAGAGAGCCGCACCTTAGATTTGGATCATTATTTAATATATTGAATGTTTATATGTATTGTTCTTAAAAATTTAAATCTGCTACAAACATAATCATTATCTCTCCTTGTTTTATCCCAATTACTTGGGGTCCATGCATAAATAAATATACTTTTTTTTTTCATCTATCATTGTAAAAGTTTTCAATAGTTTTACGGCTGGCTACTTGTTTGACGTTAATCCCCATTGCATATAGCATAAGCATTGACGGCATTTAGTTGGAGAGGGCCCAGGTCGATGTAAATTTCTTGATCGCCATTTACGACATTCACGAGCAATGTAAGGGTTGGTAATATTCGTATCCGCCACCATACAGCAATTTTTTATTGCAAATTACAAACTTAATAGGTAATTACTTATAATGTGGGTACTTATCTATACAAATAAATAAAATTGGAGTATTTGTTAGTAATGTCAAAATAGTGGTATTTTTTCACGCTCAGACAGGTTATTTGCATGATATCCACGTCTAAAAATTAGTTTAAATTTTTTTGTCTAACTGTCTATTTGTTCCAGGTAGACTTCAAAACGGTTGGATCGTTTCGATAATATTTTACTTACAGGTAACTCTGTCTATAGGAATAACTTAGACTATATTTTATACCGACTATATTTTATACCGACTATATTTTATTCCATAGGGACAGGAATTATGCGGGTGAAACCACGAGAATTCAGTTTTATTAACCCAATAATAAGTACTTATTTTTCATATTGAAAATTATTTAATAACTAACAAATTAGGGATTGATTTTAAAACATATAAGTACTTATTTATAATTAAGTACTATAATTTAAAAAAAATATTAGATAAGTTTTTTACTGAAGATTGAATCTCATGCTTATTCAGATAAGTATGAAGCTTTGGAACGTAATTATAATACTAATTTAATTGATTAGTCTTTCTAGCCGTGTAGTGACAGATAAAAATACAATATGTCAAAATTTTCCATTTCCAAGGGAGTCGTGAAAAATAGGCTACGGGTTGCTGGTGATTTATCAGAGCTAGGCAGGGATTGGACACCATCACTCTCCTAGGAAACTAGTAAAATCAAATGCGATCGCCAATCCGTCTACCGAGCTTGGCGATTTTGGTATAATCCTCCTACGTGAGAGGCCATAGTCCTCTTCGTCCATTATTCGATTGGTGACGTTATTTTGATACTGGAAATAAAAAAGAGACCGAGTTTGAGAGTTATCTAAAAGAATGGTATCTACTATGGTCTGTAGTAATACCTAATAGTACCTACGTACTACTAAAGATGCAAAATTCTAACTGTAACTAAAGTAACAACTAAATTATAGTAAACATGTACAGATATGTTTTATATTACACATCATGTTTATTAAATCATTCTAGTTGTATCAGAAGGACTGGAATTAGCAATATTGCGCAATACTTCTCCAGGAAACAACTTACAAAATTGTAAATTATTGAGATTTAACATGCTGCTTTAAAATCTGTACTCGCGTAAACATCAGAAAACATTATGCTGAATTATTTACTAAAAGTATTATTTTTTTGGTGTGCAAACGAGGAAACGTAATAATAATACTGCCGCTCATGGACCATTGCTAAGCCGCTACTTATAGCGAAGTATATGGAGGGAGTGTGAAAGCGTACAATGAAGTTCCGTGATACTAAAGGCATCACCAAAACTCACCACAAAAAAAAACTGAGAAAATTGGGCGTCCGGCTCTATCGCTCACCGAACGAAAAGCAATAACAAATAGCTACTAGTCAGACGTCGATTTTCTGCGAGAGTGTGGTACTACTCAAACAATTTGTTCACTCCAGTCTACGCCGATCCAAATGGAAGGTCGATTGAAATGGTATTCCGGTATGTGTGGGCACGAATCCTATGTGTGGCATACTTTTTTCACCCGTAAATATTTTTTATGAGTAACAAAACTAACAGCGGATATCACCATGGCTTACAACAGCCTTATTTCAGTCCTATCATTTTCGTACCGTGCTGTGACTGACTAAGACAAGTTTATTTTCACATTGGTTTTCTATTTTTTCTTTTCCTAAAATATTGTAAACTACTTTCTGATATCAAAGATCGATTTTATCTATGAAAACTATTACGAATTTTACTTATAGTTTCTAAAATGGCAATTAGCGCACCCATTTTTACATGACACTAAAAATATATTTGGCGAATATGGTTGCATTATATAATTATACTAGCAACCCGCCCTCGCTTCGCTTCGCTTATAGGTTATAGTCGTTTTACCCGCGAAGTTCCCGTTCCCGTGGGAATACCGGGATAAAATATAGCCTAGTTTACGCCCTGATATTATAGCTTTCCATTGGTGAAAGAAATTTTGAAATCGGTCCAGCCGTTTAGAAGATTACCCGGAACAAACAGACAGACAGACAAAATTTTTTAATTGCTATTTCAGGCATAGGTGTCGTGCAAATAACCGTGTGAGCATGAAAAAAGCCTATTATTTTGACATTACAAACAGACACTCCAATTTTATTTATTGGTATTCTATTCTATCATAGACAAAGGCAAGAGATTATAGTTAATAAAAAAGATATTAGTACTGTCTGCATAATACATATTATTCAAAATAAGTGTAAAAAGAATAGCAGTTGTAAATTTTTACATCTAGAGCCCTCGTTTCCTTTCGCGCAACCAAGCGGACGAGCTGAGAACATAAAAAACGTGGCTAAGTAACAATGTATGAATATTGGGTTCCGTACCAAAGTTGTATTAGAATGCTTATTTCTGCACCGCAAATGAAAGTTTTAATATACATAGTTCAAAAATCTTAACGCTGCACAATAATCTGCATTTAAGCAGACTAATTATGCTTGACGTCTTATTATCACTCCGAAACACGATATGCACCAAACCTGTAGCCGGAGCTACACCAAAATGCTCTCTTAGTCGACTTGTATAATAATAATGAATATTCTTTTACAATATCTACAGAAATGTCGAAAAAGATGTTTTGTCTTTGTAGTCATTATTATCCTACTCTTATCTTAATTACTCGGGGATCGGCTCAATATGTAGGTACTCTTTCATAGTACATATTGAAAACTATTTGGCGTGGGAGACCCAAAAAGAGATGGATGGACTGTGTGAATGAGGGTATGCGTATGAAAAGAGTGAGGGCAGATATGACGACTGATAGGAGGTTTTGGAAGGTAAGTACATGTTGTGCCGACCCCACTTAGCCTGGGCAAATGGCACGCAAATGATGATTGCAAAAGTTATTGACAATAGTTTTATGACCAGCCTTGGGAAGTTTTCAGATGGAGATGTTCCAGGTCAACTTAAAACTGTTAGTCGTCTTTTACAGCACGAATGAGCAATTTAAGAGTTTATAGTATCCGTAGTGTGTGGTGATAGACAGCCTGGGAGGTAATGGAGCAATAATACCATGAGTTTCCTTTACCATGTATGGAAATGATTAAGAGACGTAAGAAGATAAAATCCATGCAAGAGAAGAAAACTGAAAATATAAGGCTACAATAACTCTGCCTATTAATATGGGGTATTACATTTCTCTCGTAAAATGGAGGAACTTTGTGGCCTTGTAGCGTGCACAAAGTTATTATTTTGATAGTCTTATCTAAAACTAAACAAAGATTAATTAAAATAGAAACTGCACTAATTGTGAAAGATATCAAAAAGTTTAAGGTTATCGCGTTTTCTGTTAGATAAAATATTGTTAATTAACTTAATTAAAGTATTTTATCATCACCCTTCTCTCTACATCTCAATTCATATCCATGCAGCAATTTTTTTTCTATTTGTTAGGTAGATAAAAAAGTATAGAACATGTAATTTTTGACAATATTTTGCGATTGGACGTTTTTTAATATTGACCTTTATTGAGAACGCTTTTCTTCATTTTGTAGTGATGGATGGAATTGACTTGGTTAGTTGACATAAGACACTCTTGAGCAATGTTTTAGAGTTGCAGCATCGAGGAAAGCAAAATTAAAAACACACTCCATACAGACGCACCTATCATCATCATCATCATCACAGCTCATATACGTCCCACTACACCTGGTTCCAGCCTCCTCCATATTGCGAGGGAAATTGGCCTGCTATTCCAAGCTGATCAGGCGGTCTAGTATAGCGTTTTATTTCGAGTTTTCCTTCTCTTGCATAGTTGTTTATGCACAAGTATTACTTAGTAGCTTTTACGGTACCTAAGGGCAAGAGGGGGACCGATTTGAATTCTTATTCTGTCACTATATGAAATAAATGAAACGCTCTAAAATAAAAAATAAAAAAATAGTTTTATCTTAAAATAAACAAATAGTTTTATCGCGTAAATATATAAATATATAGTCGCGTAAATATCAGAAATCGTTATAATTACATTGTTGCACGACGATTTTAAATACGTCGTCCGGTGTCAATAGATTTATAGCTTTTGATTTTTCAACTTCATTTTGTTTTAAGTTTGGCGAAAGTCTTCACTTTAATGTCGAGGGAAGTAGTCATTTTTGACAGGCAATGATTTGGTCCCGTTTGCCAGGGACGATAGAAAGAAAGGCGTGTAACTCCGTAACTTGCTATATTGTATTTCTCTGCCGTCATTTGAGCTAAGTATTGATATCGAATTCATCTCAAGGAAAAAGAAATAGCCTGTCGGCTAAACGGTTTGACAAAAAGATTATTATGATCTTCTGGTAGTAAATGAGGAACTAGTCCTTTTAATAAAAAGTCGCAACTGCTGTTCGTGGACCTTAATAATACCAGCCACACAGCCACGTCGCTATCTATCTTGAGATATGAGATCTGGATAATAAGATCTCTCGTAGGAAGGACATATGATTTCAAATCAAGTCCCATCGAATAAATTTATGGCTACAACAATAAAAAAATACATTTGTTAAAGAAAAATAAAATGAATAAACAAGTAGCATTTGGAATTTTACAAGGTTTCAAGGTGAGACTGATTTTCGTATCATTCGATGATTTCGTCAGTTCCTTTCTTCCAGTATCCGTTACCTCCTTGCTCCTCACACACACTCCACAAAATAAGTTCAATGCGTCTCCACGAAGAGAGTCTTGAGATATTTTCGTATTATTTCTAATTAAATTAAATGTAGTGACGTAAAGAATACAATGTGTCACCATCCTTTACTTTCCCTTCGTCATCGTCTTGGCTTTTGCACATCCCACTGCTAGGCTCGAGCCAGAATAGGAGGGCTATTGACTTTACTGGTCAGATATGTGTGTATAGGATTTTATTTCGAATTTTCCTTTTTCGTTCTCTTGCATAAATGTGTTATATGAGTATTATATCTCTTAGTCGTCTTTTTCCATAGGCAGGATAGGGAGTAGTAAATTGTATTCTTATTCCGTTACCACACGGAAACTTACCTTACCTTAGAAATCATAAAACTGGCTCCTAGGTGAATTACAGTAGCTGAAGAACTATCTTAGGAATTTTATAACAGTTAACTGTGATTTTTGTGTGGTGACGGAGTAAGAATACAATTCGCCGCTCTCTATCTTACCCGTGGATGTCGTAAAAGACGACCGGGAGTGGTGAATTGTATTCTTACTCCTTCACCACACGCTGACTTATTAGTTCATACGAATTAATTAAAATACCCATTGTTTTACCGACCTCTAAAGTTTCCTTATTATTTGACCCACATCTAAAGAATAATTGTTAAGGAATAAATACGTTAATTATTGCTTTTATAGGTCAGTGCATAAGCTGCATAATGTTGGCAGGTGCATGCTTCGATGCACCTGCAGGGGAGTTCAAGGTCTCTGGACTTAATACTTCTTCGTAAAACTAAAGTATTATTTCGCTTTAAGAATGAAAATGTCTTCTTAGAGTTTCTTTTGTGTTTTTTATTCTTCAATTCATGTACATTCCTCTATTAGGCACCGGCCTCCTTCGCAATAGATGCTGGCCAGATGGATTTAATTTCGAGTTTTCTTTTTTTGTAGTGATGTTATTTACTTATATTTTCTGGACGTGGGTAAGAAATTTTATATTTGGGAGTAAGTATAAAATTCACATGGAATTTTTTTTGAATAATAAATCTATTACATAAAGTGTGGGTAATTACGAATATTGGCATCATTCTTTACATTAGAATAGAAATTCTTGTGAAATAAATATATATATATATATTGCTCATAGAATAGAAACTAAACTATTAAACTAAGTTTACCCTATTTAGAACTAAAGGGATGTTACATCAGTAAAATTGTAGCAGATTAAAATTTAAAATGAAATTTCAGGTGTTTGCTTTATAAAATGTGCACCGTTGGATATAGGTTTCGCCACAAGGAGGGATGTAGCCATAATTATTTGCATGCTTGGCTCATAACACGTATTATAATAGTTGGTGTTATGAGTTTCCGTATAGAACACCTCACCCAGGGGCTTCTTTAGCCGATATTAGACCCTCACATGAAACATTACATTGCTAAATAATCGAGTGTATTCACCCGACAATCACTCTACTTATTTAAAACAACATTTGTAATGTAACATCTAGAAAGGTGCTTCGAATAGTTACTATTTAAATTATGGATATAATATGATACTAAGACATTCCAAATTAAGGTCCATTATTAAGAATGCGATTAAATAAATAATTATATATTTAAAATTATTACACATTGATAATTTTATACTAACATATTATAGAAGAAGGTAGTAATTGCTAACGTTAATTGAAATGAATAATGTATGACTTTCTAAATTGCATGATACAAAAATGACAACAAATTTTGGGGCTTTTTTTACGGTAGGGGTTCAGAGTAAATAAATATTCCATGTCATAAATACGTAATACTAATTACACGTACAAAATACCTTTACTTTGGATCTACGTAGTTATCTGAAATATGACTGTGGCGTCGGGATAAAAAAAAAATAGTCGCCTTACGTAATCTAACCAGCAGAATAGACAGCAGGTCTCTCCTGAAATACGTACAACAGTTCACTGCAGGCGCCAAACCGTCTGCTAAGCTTACCTATTACGGCACCATCCCCTGATTTATGGAAGAGTCTTATGTCCAACAGTCTGCGCAAAGCTGAATATTTTTTATTATTTCAAATAAATAAAAATAGTGAGATTATGAGAGAATTTTATTATCAATTGAAAATTTGCCTCAAAAATTTCACCTCTGTGTGACATTATTCACCAATGGGTCGTCAAGTGTAATGATTATAGTATTATTCTCTGCAGGACTTATGTTTAATGGTGGATTTCGATAGCCGCATGGATTATGGATGAGAGAATTTCAAGGATCTTCTGATTAAGTTGTAGAGAGGAGATCGTTAGAGAGAGATCCAGGGTAGGGTAGTTGTATTTGTTTAGGTATGTAGATGAAGTAGAGTAGTTGTTTATGCATCTAAGATAATTATATAATTATCATATAAATATTAACGCTATATCGCTAAATTTAGCTAATAACATCTAAATAGCCTGGTGTTAGATATATCGTTGCATTTAAATTTTAGATCACCGTATCGTTTTGATAAATATTTCAAAATTGTTTTTTTTTTTTTGTTGTAGACGGATTAAAGTGCATATTATCTTTATATATATATTTCTTGTGTACGTGTGTATGTCCTCCTCCTAAACGGCTGGACCGAAGTTGATGAAATTGTTTGTGCATGCTCAAGGGCATTCGAGAATGGTTTAGATTTACAATTGGACCCGGTAGGTGGCACTTTATTTGAACAGAACAACATCTGTTGAGTCGTGTGGCGTCGTGTCATCGTGTGCGTGTCGTGATTTGTGTTTTGAAAAACTTTTTAAACCTTTTATTCATTGGTAAGAATAGATTCATAGTCGTAATTAAGGATTAATAAGTCAAACAAAGACAAAACCCCTTAAACTCTGTTTATATTTTTAACAAAATTACTCACACATAGTTTTAATGTTTTCGCTTAAATATTAGATCGTTATAATAGATTAAGTTTACAAGGAAAGGGCTTTAAGCCAGTTTGCTGCGCACAATACAATACTAAAAATACACTTTATTAAAAGAGCATGTGAAAACGATATAATGACCTACATGCAATTTGAGGCGATGTAGACCTTCATTGGTTATGCTTTGTGATTTTCTTTAGGGGAGCCAGCCAGTATATGTTTTTCCCCATCTGATATAAATGATAGCCAAGGTTATGAGCAGCTTTCTGCGAAGTTACATATGCGGTTGTTTAGCTGTTCATATTAATAAGGCGTATAATTATAGAGTATTTACATATGAACCATCATATTTGACGTGGTACATCACACGGGTAACGAAAAAAATAATATTCACCAACCCCCTATTATGCCCGCAGGTGTTGTAAAAGACGGCTAAGGGATATAGCACGTATATATTTATGTAAGAGACAGAAAACTCGAAATAAAACTCTATACCAACCCGTCTGACCAGCGTCGTATATGATCTGAAATGAAATGAAAATGGATATCTAATGACGGGATGAAAGTAATATAGTGAGGAAAGTTTTAAGTACGAACGTATAAGTCTTTACAGGTTTAGGTAACCTCATAAAAAGATGGATGGACTTCGTATGATATGGTTCGACAGGGAGTGATTACAGAGATGACGTCTGGATAGGGTTATATATAAGGAGAAGATGAATAGCGTTGACCTCAAGTAATCGGGATAAGATTATGGTGAATATGATGTCATGTGTATTATTCGTGTGGTGATGGAGTAAGAATACATCTCTTCTTATCCATGGATCTCATGAAAGATGATTGAGGAATACAATTTGCATATGACGTGTATGCAAGAGAAGGAAAACTCGAAATAAGACCTTATACCAATCTAAACTGACCAGCGTGGTATAGTAGATCCATATCTGTAAGGATAACAAGAATGGTGGAAGCCCAAGCCCAGCCGTGGGACGTATATCAGCCGAGACGATGACGATATTAGCACATGGACCGTCATTATATTACCTAGTAGCAATCTGCCCTCGCTTCGGTTTCAGTCGCCTTACCCGCGTAGTTCCCAATCCCGTGGGCAAACCGGGATAAAATATAGCCTATGTTACTCCCTGATATTACAGCTTTCCATTGGTGAACGAATTTTTGAAATCAGTTCAGTGGTTTAAGCGTGAAAGCGTAACAAACAAACAAATTTACTTTAACCTTTATAATATTAGTAAGGATGTAGATAATAATGTCTGAGTCTGATATTTTAATCTAGTAACATATATAAGAAATGAAGCTACTTTTATTCATTTAATTGTCTTTTAATTTTATTTTGCTTTGCCGACTTTTGGATAATTTACAACAGGATCGAACTGTGCATCCAGCCGTATCCAGCGTTCATCCTCGCGTGACCTTTGTCTGTAAATTATTCGAAATTTGGAGAAAAAGAAATCAAATAAAAAGGTAATAAAATTAGTTTTATTTAATTATCTATTCATGTTAATCACTTCTATTTATATGATTCAAGTAAAAATAGACAGGATGTATCGTATAAACCCTCAATAGAAATAAAACGGGGAAACAAATTAATTATTTATTAGTCACTTTAGAATAGCATAGATTATGTTTATCATTTATTTATTTATATAAATTACTAGCTAACCCAAAAGACGTTGTTTTGTTCAAATAAAATAAAATAAAAGGCATTCTCCTTGAAATCGACAGCTGCGTCACCTATCAGGTCCAATTGTGAATCTAAATCATTCTCGAATCCCCTTGAACATACACAAAAATTTTCATGAACATCGGTCCAGCCGTTTAGGAGGACTTCAGTGACATACACACGTACGCTAGAAATTTATATATAAGACTAGCAACCCGCCCTCGCTTCGCTTCGGTTTCAGTCGCCTTACCCGCGGCATAGTTCCCGTTCCCGCAGGAATACTGGGATAAAATATAGCCTATGTTACTCCCTGATATTATATCTTTCCATTGGTGAAAGAATTTTTAAAATCGGTTCCGTGGTTTAACCATGAAAGCGTAACAAACAAACATCCTTACTTTCGCATTTATAATTACGATGCCGTATTACGATAGAACGAAGTACGAAACTACGAACATACAAAACAAACGTACAACGAAATTACGATATTTTCGATTATGAGGTATCTATCAACAACAACAACCATGCGAACGAAACAACCGAAACCAATAACCAACTGACATGTAATTTTTAGAACTCCAACTAACGACAACGTGGGCATAATAATTCGAGAGGGTCATCAATCCACGGAAAGTCTTAACACCGCGATTCAGAAAAATGACGTCATTGCAGAACGCCATCTATGGGCAAATAGGTAAAACGTCTGCACAATGAAAGTTATGCTAGGGTCATTTTGCGTTTTAGTAATTTTATATTATCTCCGAAACTGTATGACCAATTGATATACTGTAAATGGCAAATCTTATCTGTATGATGTTCCTGTGATACTGAAATAATTTATTGTCATAAGAATTAATATTTTGTTGCTCAAATAATCAACCAAACGTAACAATGCCGAAAAAAAAATTTTTTAATGCAATAATAGAAGTATAAAAGATAAAATATAAAAGATAGAGATATGGTATCGCTGACTTTTTTGTAGAAATAATTAAGATGAACCAGGTAGCCATACATTCTTTTTAATTTTAAGCAACTGTTTAGGCAGCGCACGCAAATAATTCTGTTTTACGAGGTATTTTTTTCCGACTTGCCAGACAAAAGTTGTGATAGCTCGGTTAATATACATGTTATAGAAACAATTTATAGCCTATAGCACTCAGGAATAATGTAGCTTTCTGCCAGTTAAAATAAAATTAGAATTAGATTATGAGTTCCAGAGATTACCCCCTGCATACAAACTTACAAATTTTACCTCTTTATAATATTAGTATAGACTAGCTGACTCGACAGACGTTGTTCTGATCAAATAAAATAAAATAAAAGGAATTGTCCTTGAAATAATCGATCGCAGCGCCACCTACCGGGTCCAATTGTGAATCTAAACCATTCTCGAATCCGCTTGAATACACGCAACAAATTTCATCAACATCAGTCCAGCCGTTTAGGAGGATTTCAGTGACATACACACGTACACAAGAAATTTATATATAAGATGACAGCTAGAGAAAACTACTCTTATTCTCCTCAAGTTTACACAAAAAGGTTGCAGATCGCAATTACAAGACCCTCCCATAATAAGATGTCTCTTTTTTGAGTCGGCTAGGACATAAAATAGCGGTTTGGCTCTCGACGTATTATCTTGTCCGGTACCTGTCTACGTTGAAATTCGATGACATACCAGGATATCGCTCTACAGCGATCGGCCCGACTATAAAAAGCAGATTAAGTTTTGATTCAAGAACCGACAGCCTCCGCAAGGGTGACATAAAATGCAGCTATACCTAGACAACTGCACCGCTCCACGCGTTGGGGCGCTCCGAATCTGCGTGAAAGCAGTAAACTGTGCCGGCGCATCCTTCTGTGAGTTACTAGTCTCACAGAAGACGTCGACCGTGACCTATTAGTACAGGTTCTATATATACCGATTGGAGAAGAAAACTGTTACGATATTAGAATGGATTTATCAATGAATATTTTGTCCTACATGCAAATTCGACCAACATTAAGTCAAAGACCCTACAGCATGTTTTGCTCTTTTTCTGGTGCATATTTCATGTTCTGTTTGAGGCAAAAGACATACTGTGTCTTATACCATTTGAATTAACCATTTATTATTTTTTTTTTTTATGGGTGGGCTATGGTAAGCGCACGCGCGGTCCAGTACGTCCGGGGCTATGAAAGGACGGCGCGCGGGACCATAACCCACCCGTACCCACGTCACCTCGTTGTTGGGCCGACCACCGGAGCAGATGTGACTTGTCGTCAGTGGTCGGCCTGACGGAATACCCTTTCAGGTAACCTCACCTCTCGACGTCCTGGGACGTCGGTCGCCGTCGCGCGATCAGCCTCTCCGCGGGTGACGGACAATTCCCCGGTCCGATCACCCGCGGCCTCGGCTAGGGCGGCATTAGGCGCAGATACTCGCGCCTGCGCCGCCCGAGTCGCCGGCGGCGGAACGTGTCGCCGAATAGGAGCTCTACTCGCACACGATCCGCCGCCTCCTTCCGTGAGATTACGGCCTCAAGGAAGGCGGCGACTGCGTCCCAGTTCCTGACGCTGACGAGCATCTCCCTGGCGATGGTCGGCAGCGCCAGGTCGGCACCGATAAGAATTACCGAATAGAATAAAATACCGATAAGAATTACCTAATTAACCATATAAGGTCGAAAATATGTTAATGTATGAAAATATGTTTGGGAAAATTTACATAATAAACTATTACAAATTTGACTAAATATAGCCGTAATGTAACATGCAAAAAAGCAATAAAATAAAAATAAAACGTCGAAACAATCATAGTTAATTAATTAACCACCGTAATTTATTGTTCGATGGAATTAATTAATCCATTCAAAGTGAGATCACGTTGTCTATTAATAAAAGGACCATTAAGGCGAGACTTTTTTTGGCTGAAGAGATTTATTTTTTTTAAATTGTCGAATTCATTCCATTTCATTCAAATTTACAGCTTTGTCTTTCAACTTTTGGTTTTAGCAAAATTATAAGCTAAAAAAAATTACATGCATTTTTAGTTCCCTTAATTGAGGAATAAGGCCGCATGCTTTTCAATATTTTGAGCGTTCTAATGACATATCCTTAAAAAATTTACTACATCTATATATATAAAAGAAAGTCGTGTTAGTTACACTATTTACCTATAACTCAAGAACGATTATACCAATTTGGATGAAAATTGGTGGGGAGGTAGTTTAGAACCAGGAGACCGACATAGGACTTTTTATCCCGTTCGGTCCCGTTCCCGTGTGACGTGACGTAAAATGTCAAAGAGAATACAAGCTACTATGAAACGTGGTAAACGCATTTGATATGTAGGTAATAACAAAACACCAATGACAGCTAAACGTAATTTCGTCTATGATTAAGTATGGTTGAAAATTTTATAATTATAATTTTGTCAGAAATCATAATCAGTAATAATGAGTAATTTGTATTCTCTTTGAATCATCATTAAAATGCCGCGACCAAGACGATTGTAATGGCTCTACCATTAGAGACTATATTTTCGGAAATTTAGAAAAATATTTACGAAAATAATAATGGCGGTATGAAGTTCGCTGGGTCAGCTAGTATATAGTAAAACAAAACAAACAACAGTTCTTCAGTCAGGTCAAATATTTACAATACAAATTTTGCAAATATTGATACAACTTATTTTAATACTAGCTGATCAATTAGCCTTTGCATCATTTCTAAGGAAAAAACGTTTTCATCACCACATTTCTCGTTTTAAAGGTATGTTTTTCTCCTTTTACCTTACGGTATATATTGTTTATAGATTTGTTTTTCATTATTCCCACATTCATTTATCATCATTCATTCACAAAAGAAGTTTGATTCCAATCTTTTTCTCGCATGTTCTATGCAGCAGCGGTAAAGGGCTAAGAGAAAATACTTTAATTGAAAATTTAGTACTTTCCTTTCATGTGGCTGTACATTCGAAATGCAATAACAATGTAATTCTCGGACCTTTTGCAGTTTTCGTCTAAAAACAAAGCGAAAGAATGAAAATACTTTTATTTATTCCTTAATTTCATCGTACAACAGTTTTACTAAAATTAGTTTTGTTTCATACAAATGGATCAGTTATGTATTTGGTAAATACTTTTTATATAAAATGGTAGGTAGATGAATAACACATTTAGATTCCACGTGTACTGTTCCACTTGTAATGGTTCAAGTCTCGTATATTATGTCATCATCATGCCACCATTTTTCCGTGGGTATAATAAGTTCCCTGAGAGGGATAAAGGACATCAGAAGATAATGATATATCAAGAGAAGGGAAAAGGTAAGTCAGGCTGTGTTTCCCTTTTATTTCCCTCTTTAGTTGGAGAATGCTCATGCACCATAGTGGAATAAATGTAGTCCACACAAATCATCGCATCAGCTTTTTTTAATAACTAAAGAAAGAGACATTTTATGTCCTTCGTAAAGCTTTGCTGTAATCTGATATAATTCTAGCGTTATCCATCCTGTGTGGGACAACACAATCTAATTAGAAATAAGAACATTAGCATGTAATTAGAATAAATACCAATTAGATAGATATAAGTTTGTAAATAGTTAATTTAATAAAGTTTATAATACAGTTGTAAAATAGAATAAGGTCAAACAACATATGTAAAGTCAGACAATCGACCAGCGGACTAAAATAATGCAGCTCTCTGATTTGCTGAGCCAAAAATCGTGTGATTTACGCTCAGCCAACCGCAACAGATAGACTAGGGACCGCTGGTCATATAGATCGCACCGATCAGTGGGATTGTCCGTATCGAGGAACCAACTCCGTCCAACGAGATGGAGACGGAGGAAGCCACCGACGACGAGAACGCCGACACGGCGTCGTCGTCCGCCGGTTCGGAGTCCGAGTCCACCTCGGCGGACTCTGAATTCACCGTGGTCAGTTCCCGCAAAAGGGGACGTAAGAACCGCGGAAAGGCGCTAAGGCCGCCAAACTCGACGAGGCGAGCACCTCTGCCGCCAATGACGTCACCCCCCCCACCCCGTCACCAAAGCCACAGGCCGCTGTACAGCAGCCCCCGGCTAAGGTATATAAACCACCCACACCGCCGCCACTAGTCATCCGCGACAAGGAAAAGTGGCTTCCTATCTCGGCTTGGTGCAACACCAACCGGGTACAATACCGCTCGGCCCGGTCAACCGCCGAGGGTATTAAGGTACAGTTGTCCACTTCGGACGACCACCGTAAGATGACGGCTATGTTACATAGCCAGCATATTCCGTATCACACATTCACCCTGCCCGAGGAACGTAAACTTCGCGTAGTAATACGCAACGTCCCCGTGGAACTGGGATGTGAAACAGTCAAAGAGGATCTCCTCGAACAAGGACTTCCGGTGATTGAGGTGCACCGGATGATCCGAGGACACACTCGCCAACCATTCGACCTTGTAATGGTCGTCCTTGACCTCACCCAAAAGGGCAAGGACATATTCAACACCACCACGGTGTGCGGCCTCTCCGGCATCGTGGTCGAACCCCCGCGCCGGAAGGGCATGCTTTCGCAATGCCACCGGTGCCAGCTCTACGGCCACTCGGCACGCAACTGCTACGCGAGGCCCAGGTGCGTAAAGTGCCTGGAGGACCACGCTACGGCGGATTGTGCCAGGCCCAAGGCCAACGACCCCATCAAGAATACCACACCACCATCGTGTGTACTCTGCGGGCAAGTGGGACACCCCGCTAACTACCGTGGCTGCCCACGCGCACCACGGCCGGTTGTGAGGAGGCCACCACCACCCCCACCACAAAGGTACCTTTCGGCACCGAAACCCCCGGTGAAAAACCCGTGGGGAAATACTCAAAGCAGGGCGGAATACTCTCGCCCAGACTGAGGCATACACAGCCCGCGCGGCCTTGACAAATAGTAATAAATATCCACGTTACCGCCCCCGCCGACGGGGAAGGAAGACGTGTCGCGTTAAAATCATAAACGTGGGAGTGCCCACTTTGCCAGCGACCGCCCGAGCCGAGGTCCGTACCCCACAGGGGGTGCCATCGGGATGGGTCGCTTAACTTTAAACGGGTTGAGAGCCCTCAGCGCTCACCCACCAGTCCGGGTAAAGTTGTCACAGCCATCTGAGGCTAACAACTAAGTCACACAAAAAAAAATAATAATAAGTGGGATTGTCACTCATTAATACTGCGGTCGTCCGTCTTGGCGTGCACATGTGCCGTCGCTCAGCGTAAAATTTCCGTTACGAGTGTTCGCGCGCTTTCTAACGGTCCCAACTTCGGCAGCGTTTCTTCGGTGGACGACAGTGGTGACTCAAGCCGTCTTTTTCAAGACACATTGGGTCACTCACAGCTATTACTAACTGCCCACTGTTCAAAAGTGAGGTCAGGTAGTAATATCTATTTCTATAAAGTCAGATAAAGTCATAGTGGCCCCTTAAAGGGTCCCCGGTTGAAACCTTACGGTGTCAACGAAGCCGGGTGAGGCGAAGCCCCGAGTCGCCTGCCGAGCCCCTTCAGGGCGAGGCGCTCAACTCGGACGGGACCGGATCAGTAGACCTTGTGGGTGATCCCTATTCTACCCCGGTTATCTCCTTCCCACCCTACGTATTCCCTACTCCCATTCTCGGGTGTCAGTTTGGGTGTGACTGCCCGCAAGGGCCCATACCACCCCTACACTCGGGCTGTTAGGAACCACGCAGGCACAATAAGATCGGCCGGTGGATACTAGCTTAGGGCACACCCTAGTGTTAACGCTAACGTTAATGCACATCCTCCCGACCTACCCCGGGGGAACACACCCCACACACCCCCGGGTTCTCCCCCCGGGGTGTTAGGTTGCTAGCGATTTAGCGAATAGCGATTTGTTAGTTTTCACCAATAGCATAGTGGTTTTAACCGCTCAATCATGCAGCAAGTAGGTATCGAAGACCTATTCAATGATGACGAGATTTGGGCGATTATCGTCCGAAAGTATCACGACCGATTACCGGAGCGCACACCATCGCGCCCGGAATCTCCCACCGCCACTATCACCCCAGAGAGCGGGGAAGAAAGTGAGCGCGCCGCCGCCGCCACCAATTCGGAGATGGAGTACGACTCCGCTCCCACCTCCACCTCCTCTAAAGAGGAAGATTCCCCCAATGAGGGGTTTAGCGAGGCCAATAAGGCCGCAAAGACACCAAAGGTCGCTCCCGTAGTGGAGTCGAACCATTCCACCCCGATACCATCACCCACTGCTCCCCTCCAGGAGCAAGGTGCCCCCACCCCCTCCACAAGTGGGGTCATGACCGCCACGGCCAACAAGGCCCCCATGGTCAAAACTACCACGGCGGCGTCAACATCAGCCGCCAAAAAACTCACCCCCCCTCCTCTGTACATACGCGACAAGGAGAGGTGGTTCGCTCTCTAAAATGTTAGGGGAGCAACGCATCCCCTATCATACTTACACGATGCCCGAGGACAAACTCCTTCGGGCCGTGATAAAGAACGTCCCACGAGAATTCGCCAAAGAGGAGATTCTCGAATGCCTCAAGGCCCAAAACCTTCCCGTGAGGGAGGGTCACCGTATGGTGCGTGGCAAAGCACGCGCACCTATGAATATGATCCTCGTATGCCTGGACAACACCCCCGAGGGTAAACAGGTATTCCGCATCACTCATGTGTGCGGACTTATGGGCGTTAAAGTAGAGCCCCCCTACAAAACCGGCATTATGGCTCAATGCCACAAATGCCAGATGTATGGCCATACATCTAATAACTGTTATGCCCACCCAAGGTGCGTTAAGTGCCTGGGAAATCACCACACCAGCGAGTGTGAGAGGCCCAAAGACCTGACCCTCTGCACTGAGCCGCCATCGTGCGTGCTGTGCGGGGAGATGGGCCACCCGGCCAACTTCCGCGGATGTCCACGGGCGCCTAAAAGGACGATTCGTCCAACGGGCCCGGCCCGTTATTATAATAAAGCCTTCGTGCCAGCCCCCATCCCGACTCACAATGCTTGGTCTCGCCCCCTTACACAAGGTAGGGAGGCGTTCCCCGCATTACCGCGCACGCAAGCCCCCCAACCCGTTACGCACCCACCAAAACCCCCACCGCCAACCGTTGGGCATAAAACGCCCGCCGGGGGCCAACCAAAGCCCCTTATGGGCACACCCGTCGCCAAACCCGCACCAGTTAGGGTAGCCTCACACGCGCTCCCTAAGACCCCACAAGGTCTAGACACGGATCTAGTCCTTGTGGCAAATTTTGCCTCATTAATCGACTTCGCGGAAATCCGCGAGGTCGCTGCAGAGTTAAAGAGGAACGAGGGCAATAACCTCGCCCTCCTTAACATTGCCATGAAATTTTCACCCCTACTCGAACGTCTGGGGTCCCTTAGTTTTAAATAAAAATGGATAAGCACACTCCCGGCAGAGTCAAACCACGACACCTAAAGATAGGGACATATAACGCGAATAGCCTCTGCTCACAGAGGGACGAGTTAGGTACATTCCTTAGGGAACAACAGCTCGACATTCTTATGGTACAAGAGACGTTTCTCAAACCTTTCAACAAGGACCCTAGAATTGCGAATTATAATATAGTTCGCAATGATAGGGTCACTTCGCAAGGAGGGGGAACACTCATCTACTATAGGAGGTCGTTGCACTGCACGCCTGTGGATCCGCCACCTCTGGCGTACATTGAAGCGTCAGTATGCAGATTAGCGCTCACCGGCCATCAGCCAATTACATTTGTCTCGGCTTACCTGTCACCCGAAAGAAAGGACGGTAAACACTTAGCGGAGAGCGATCTCAAGGCATTGCTTGACTTGGGCGCCGCCGTCATCATTGGCGGTGACCTTAACGCCAAGAACACCTCATGGAACTGTCATAGTTCGAACAAGAGGGGCAAAGTCTTAGAGTTATACGCTGACAGATTAGGTTGTGACGTCATAGTGCCATTAGAGCCGACTCACTACCCTAACATTGTCGACCACAGGCCAGACATATTAGATATAGTACTTCTCAAAAATATAAACTTACGTTTATGTTTAATAGAAGTACAACACGAATTAGACTCAGATCACCGTCCGGTGATTCTGGAATTCGGCGCCCCGCTTACCCGGCCCCTCAGGCCACAATAACGTAACAACAAGGTTGACCACCGACCGGGCACGGCTCGGGAGAAATCTCAAGGCCACCTCATCGGCATACCTTGATAAGATTCCCAAGGACATAAAGTCCGAGGAAGAAACCTCCCTGGCGATCGATTTACTCACGGGTCACGTGCAGTCGGTAATTGACGACTGCTCGCGGCGGGTGCCGGATACGAGCGATCGTAGATGGCAACTGCCGAGTGACGTACGCGACCTACTGAGAAGAAAGAACGCCGCAACCCGCGCGTACGACCGATACCCCACAGAGGAGAACCGCAAGCGCCTGCGGGCCCTCCAAAGGGAGGTCAAAACCGAAATTAAAAATATGAGACAGAGCAGATGGGACGCCACTTTAGAAGAGCTGAAGCCCTCGCACACAGCCTTCTGGCAGCTTTCCCGCTCACTCAAAAAAGATGTAGTGTCCACACTCCCTCCCCTCAGTAGAATAAATCAACCGCCGGCATTCATGGATGACGAAAAGTCTGAATGTCTGGCAGAGAGCCTAGAGCTTCAGTGTACGCCGAGTACATTATACGAACAAGAAGACAACACTATTAATTCGGAAGTGGCTAGTCGTACCACTTTGTCGCGATCGAATATAAACAATGACAACAATATGCCTATCCCAACAGTGAGCACCGACGAAGTCGAGTCGCTTATTAGGGGTCTCCACGCTAGGAAAGCCCCGGGTTCGGACGGTATTACAAATAGAGTAATTAAATTATTCCCAGCCCATTTAATAATATTACTGTGTTGTATTTTTAATGCAGCCCTCAAATATAACATCTTTCCTTCACAGTGGAAAGAGGCCGTGGTAATCGGAATCCACAAACCCGGCAAAAAACGTACCGAACCCAATAGTTATCGACCTATTAGCCTACTGAGAAGTTTAGGTAAATTATACGAACGAATAGTACTCAGTAGGCTACGCTCATATGCAGAGTTCAATAAACTCATACCGGACGCGCAATTTGGTTTTCGTGCTAAACACAGCTGTGTTCAGCAAGTACATAGACTAGTAGAATACACCAGTAGTCAGTTCATTAGGGGACGGTACACTGGTGTACTATTTCTAGATGTAGCGAAAGCTTTCGATAAAGTTTGGCATGAGGGCTTAATTTACAAATTATATTTATTAAAAATCCCCGAATACTTAATTCTAATAATACATGACTATCTGAGTCATCGCAGCTTTCGCTACAGGGTGGAAGGGACGTTGTCGACCTCCCATCCTCTCAAGGCCGGTGTCCCACAGGGCTCGGTCCTCGCCCCATTTTTGTTTACGCTGTATACAAGCGATTTACCCAAGTTCACTCGTGTGCACACGGCGCTTTACGCCGACGATACCGGACTCTATTGTGCAGGTATGTCCCCGACAACCGTAGTCAATACACTCCAAAAAGCGGTTACCGCCCTTGCCAATTGGTATAGGAAATGGAGAATAGAAATTAATCCCGAGAAGAGCCAAGCGGTCATGGTCACTAAACGAACTGCCCGTCTGTGCTCTCCGGACAGTATCCCTCCTCTCACTCTCTTCGGCCGACCTGTCTCATGGAGCAGAGAGGCCAAGTACTTAGGTGTGACCCTTGATAGCCGACTCACTTTCCTGTCCCACTTGAAGCGGGTCCGCGCGCGCGCCGCCTTCGTGATGGGACGCCTTCACTGCTTATTAAACGCAAAGTCAAAACTATCACTCAAAAATAAAGTTTGATTATACACTACCTGCATACGGCCGATCATGACATATGCCAGTGTAGTGTTCGCGCACGTTAGGCCAAACAGGATCCACAGGTTACAAACACTACAAAATAGATTCATGCGACGGGCAACGGGAGCACCGTGGTTCGTTCGTAATGTCGATCTACACATCGACCTCGAATTGCCGACCATCAGACAGTATATGAAGCGTTGCTCCCAGCGCTATTTTGACTCTGCCATGACTCACCCCAATCCACTAGTGGTTGGAGCGGTAAACTACGTCCCCTCAAAAATATACGCGGTCCGACGACCCCGTCATCTCCTTGAAGAAGGGGATGATGCTATTACGATCACCCAAGAAAGGGCCTACACAGTTCGCGCAGCGATAACACACAAAACTCCGCGGTATCGGCCTCGCCGACGAGGTCGAAAACCGCGGCGCGTGAAAGTCATTAACCTAAACGTGGCCACGCCCACTTTGCTTTCAGCGACGCCCCGAGCCGAGGTCCGTTCCCCACAGGGGGAGCCCTCGGGCGATGTTCGCTTAACTTACTTACCGGGTTGAGAGCCTTCCACTCGCCCATTGCCCGCGTTAAGCTGTCAAGGTCATCTGCGACCAACAGCTAAATACACACACAAAGAAAAACAAAAATAGGGATTGTCACTCCCAGAGATCAAGATATTCGACCAACCCATCCCCTGGACCAGGGAGGTCAAATATCTGGGTGTGACCTTGGACAGAAGATTGACCTTCGGACCTCACATAAGGCGAGTCCGTGCGCGCGCAGCCTTAGTGTTAGGATGGTCACACAGCACGCCATGTCCAAGTTATCCCTTCGTAGTAAAGTTAGATTATACACCAGTATTATACAGTTAGATTATACAGTCTTCACATAGATCTAGGCTTGCCGACCATCAGGCAATACATGAAACAGTGCTCTCGCCGCTACTTCGACTCTGCCGTGACGTGCCGCGGTAAAATCATAAACGTGAGAATGCCCACTTTGCCTGCGACCCCCCGAGCCGAGGTCCGTACCCCACAGGGGGTGCCCCCGGGATCGGTTGCTTAACTTTAAACGGGTTGAGAGCCCTCAGCGCTCACCCAACAGTCCGGGTAAAGTTGTCACAGCCATCAGAGGCTAACAACTAAGTCACACAAAAAAAAAAAGCGGGTTGTCACTGCCATCGGGAGCTTCATGGAAACAATAAGGAAAATAAATCAAGATAGAAAACTCAAGAAATCTTTTATTCTTCACAAAGTCTTCACCAATCCAGCAATCCCGTACACATCCATTGGTCAGACTATCGACGTCGAGTATTGAGGAGGGATAATACTAATAATTACCACACTTGGAACACGGCTTGGCGATCGCAGTTGATCCTATAAGGTTCTTAGGAGAATGCTGCTGCCCGCTACCCTTAGCGTTCACCCATAGTCCGAGCGAAACTGTGTATACAGAGGCAAAGGTAGAAGCAGGTCATTCACTTGGTAATCTTACAGCTAATATCTACAACTCTCACAAGAATTTATGTATTGCAAATCTACACAAGGGTTTCTAGAGTAAGTTTTGCCATTTATAATTTTCTTATGACAACACTTAATACTAGACATACAAGATAAAAAGCTTCTGACTCTTGAAGGGTAATTTTAAACTTTTACCACTAAATTCACAAAGCAATTTTTAGAAGAACATTTTCGAATGATATTCTATACGCCGTTAGCGCATCCACACACGAATATGCTGCTTACTTGCATCCTACAAAACCGGTGGACCTTGATACTACAATGGAACCCTCGATCTGAGTGCTAACCTTGAGTTATTTTTAAACCACGCTGGCTGCATACGAATCCCGTCCGACGACTTCTTCCGAGTATTACATAATGCGAAATTATAAACCTTTTCTTTTTTATTCGCCGTCTCCTTGAAAAGCGTGTGGCCCTGTCATTTAGGTTTTATACCCTTTGTTTTGGCTCGCACATATTTTATTTCTTTTCTTTGAATCGTAAAAGGAAGAGGCAATGAAGGGTTAGCGTTTTTGTGTAGTGTATTATTTATGGTGTGGAATAATGGGTGTTCGAGCTCGCCGCGAAATATTTGGGAGAGCTGTTTTCTAAAATATTTATGTAATGGTTTTCGTTCAAGCGTTACTGTTTGAACGATATGGAAATATAGAACGAATTGGTTGCGTGTATAGTGTTCTTGCTTGGTATAGTGCGTCCGTAAAGGTGGCCTTTTGTACTGAGCGTCTCAAACGCAACTCTGACGACTCAACATTAAAAATACAATATTTTTACCAACCCACTTTCTCTCCGCAGTGTCGTATAAGATTTAAGAATTGTGCAATTGCACATTACATCTACATAGTGATAAGCAGATAATAGGTTTTTTAATAACCATAATAAACGTAATACAATAATAATTTAAGGAAAATCCTTTATTTTATTTTCGAGCCTCGACATAGAATTTCGTCAATAGGTGCCGGAAACTATATAGACAGATGTGTAGTATTTGGAAAAAACAGAACAAACGAGAAAATGTGGCCAATGACGTTCTTTTAGTTCTTTTACTGTAACACCAGTTGTATATATCAATGAATGTGTACTAAAGTAACATAATATGTATTGGTGCTTTAAATTCGAGCTAATTTGATAGGGTAGAATTGATCTAATATACAATTCGTCTTGTCGTAGTCTCAGCATGAGACGGGGCTCGGACCTCCTCTCCAATGGGAGGGAAATTTACCTGCTGTGTCATGCTGGTTAGATATGTTAGTTTTATTTCTAGTTTTCCTTCTCTTCCACAGACTACTACTTTAACTAAAAACTACTACTTTACTAAAAACTCGTAAAAACTATTCCTTGATAATTTTCCACCAAGAGATTTATGGCCTTCCCACAACCTTTGAAGTAAGTATGTTAAAAATCGCTTAAGGCATGTACGGGTGATCGGAGCGAGGACTAGTTTTTCATCCGCAGAGAGGTCGACCGCGTGATGGCTACACAGTGGTTTATTCCCAGGAAGACGACATGGGACGATACCTGAAAGGGTTACTCGCTATGGTCACTGAGGTCAAGAAATCGGTACCAGTGGCGAGGCCACTAACGATCGATGGGAAGGTAATAAGGTAGGTTATAAGGTCGTATGCTGCCTTTTGTCGCTCCGAACGGGTCGGGAGATTTTTGTTCAGATTATAGTTATTCACAAAAAAGGCATATTAGTAGCTAACCTATATAAAGGAAGCTACCTATATAAAGGAAGGAAAAATCGAAGTGAAACCATATGCCAATTCTTTTCACCAGCATGGTGTAGAAGGTTAATGTAACATACATTGAGAAGAAGAGGTAATAAGGCCTTACTACGTGAACTTAGTATTATATAATATGTTAAGTTTCACTTAAGTGACAAAGACGTAATTATGCTTTGTCCTGTTAGGTTTAAAGTAACTAATGTAAGGATAAAGGCATCCACAAGATATTATGTAAATAGAAGTACTTGAATTAGGTTGCAACATTATCCCGTATCTCTTCTCCTTCGCCATTGGGCTGACCACCGGTACCGCGTTCCTTGTCCTCCGTGGCCAGGCCGAGAACATAAGCTACCTGGCCTATCACTTGCTCAGAAGAGAGGCTGTGGTTATTCTATGTATATATTTAATCTATCGTCATCATCACCACTTCAGCTCATACACATCAACTCAACACTGTTGAATCTGAACCTCCCCCACAATACCCCTTACTATATATGCCACTATGATCGGAAGTGCTTCTTTTTTTGGGGGTGGGTTGCGGTCGGCGCACTCTTCTCACCACTCCGTCCGGGGCGACAGAGTGGCGTAAGCACGCACTCCCGCAACCCACCCACGATGCACATCGCCTTCGTCGTTGGGCCGACCACCGGTGCAGGATGACTTGTCGTCAGTGGTCGGCCCTACGGAATACCCCCTCATACCCTCCCATCGACCGACGTCCCCCTCTAGGGGATGATCGGACGTGTTGCTATATTTTTTTTCGAGATTTTATTTCGAGCTTTCATTCTCTTGCATATATGTTTTACGCACATTTAATCCCTTAGTCGTCTTCCACGGTAAGGGAATAATTGATGAATGGCATTCTTATTTACCACACGGAAAATCTAGTCTATCATAAATAGAAAAGAAATAATAACAAAGCGTCAGTGATGTCGTGTTTGAGACGCTGTGAAAGTCCACCCTAACGATACTCGTTCAATCGTCACGTGTTATTGTTACCTTTATATTTTCAACACGTTAACCCTACATCATTATCACGGTAACTTGCATACCCTCTTTTTTATTGCAGTATTTGTTTATAAAGAGAAATTGAATATAATATAAAAAGATACTGGCATTACCTCAGACTTGTAGTCCTTGTTTTGTATTGTCGTGCGGTTTTGTTAGAAATTTAAAAAAAAATACAGAGATATTAATAATATCTGTGTGGTGACGGAGTAAGAATATGATTCACCATCCCCTATTTTGCCAATAGGTCTCGTAAAAGACCACTAAAGGCTATAATATTCTTAAAACATATGTGTAAGAGAAGATAACCGCGAAATAAAACCCTTTAGTGGTATAGTAGGTCAATTTCCCTTTTATTTTGCAGGAGACTAAAGGTTAGCATTGAGACGTATTTGAGCTGAAATAATGATCGCTATATGATTATACTAGCAACCCGCCCTCGCTTCGCTTCGGTTTCAGTCTTTCCTGCGTAGATCCCGTTCCCGTGGGAATACCGGGATAAAATGTAGCCTAGGTTACTCCCTGATATTATAGTTTTCCATTGGTGAAAGAATTTTTTAAATCAGTTCAGCCGTTTTGAAGATTACCCGGAACAAACAGACAGACAAAAAAATATTAAGTGTATTTCAGGCATATGTATAGTGCAAATAACCGTGTGAGCGTGAAAAGTCTATTATTTTGACATCACAAACAGACACTCCAATTTTATTTATTGGTATAGATTCCGTGTGGTGACGGAGTAAGAATATAATTCGTCACTTCCTATCTTACCCGTGGATGTCGTAAAAGACGACTAAGGGATATAATATGCACATAACATTTGTGCAAGACAAGGAAAATTCAGTTTGATTAAAACAAAGTTTTGTAAATACTTTTATGTGCAGCCAGTTTGTACTGCTGTTTATTCTATAACCAGCAATCCGCCCTCGCTTCGCTTCGGTTATAGGTTATAGTCGTTTTACCCGCGTAGTTCCCGTTCCCGTGGGAATACCGAGATAAAATATAGCTTAGTTTACGCCCTGATATTATAGCTTTCCATTGGTGAAAGAATTTTTGAAATCGGTCCAGCCGTTTTGAAGATTACCCGGAACAAACAGACAGACAGACAGACAAAAATTTTTTAATTGCTATTTTAGGCATAGGTGTCGTGCAAATAACCGTGTGAGCATGAAAAAAGCCTATTATTTTGACATTACAAACAGACACTCCAATTTTATTTATTGGTATAGATTTTGACATTACAGATACTCCAATTTTATTGGTATGGCCTTTGCAATTGCTGACTATGGTTCCAAATTTGGTAATCATGTTCATCATGATCCCAACCGGGCTCAGGCCTCCTCCATTGGGATTCTGAGGGATTCTGACCTACTATACCACGCTGGTCAGACGTATTGGTATAGGGTTTCACTTTAAATTTGCTGTCTCTTATATCGATATTATCTGCATATTATATTCCTCAGTCTTTTTTTTACAAAAGAAGGAGTGTGAATTTTTAATCTTATTCTGTCACCACACGGAGAACCGTGGTAACTATGTTAGAGCGAGAAATATTTTACTCGTATTATTGGGATCTGTACCAGATAAATCAATCTATTTGATAAAAAAAATCAAATAAAATCTTATATCTTTAAACGAGCAATTCTTGTATATATATTCAGGATCTCGGAAACGGCTCCAACGATTTTGTTGAAACTTGGCATACTAGAGGTTTTGGGTCCAAAAAATCGATCTAGCTAGGTTTTATTTATAGAAAATGTTGTTTTGACCGTGCTTTTAGCAAAACAATACAATGACATTAAATTTTAAAAGAATATGATTTCAAATTTCGTTGTTAACGTCATGAGTTAAGATAGCTCAGTTGGGAAGTTGACCGGTTCTAATTTTGGTTTTTTTGGCATTCAAACAGCGTCGGTTCGAATCTCGGTGTTATTATTATTCTCTTTTTGTAATTTTTTATATATTTTTCATTATTTATTTTTTATTAATATATATCTAAATAAATTCGACAAAAATATTCCGAGCGAAGCTCGGTCAACCAGGTATTAATTAGTTTAATTGTGAAACTATTACTGTGCTAACTAAATTTCCTTTCAGAAGGCGAGGATTTCTATTAAATAGCCATGCGAGCCTAAACATTATTAAAAGCATGTTTGGGTCCTTTTTAATGAATGAAGAAAACAATAGGTATGGTACCACCCCTTGCTGTCTTATAGTTATGAATTGGGAAGGACTAGGCTCCTTAAGCATACAACATCAAAGGTGGAAACCTCGAAATAAAAATCGGTATAATATTCTCCACCCTATGTTCTATACCGTGCCGTACCAGATTTTCTCCATCCTATGAGTAGGTTCTCCATCGACTTGTTCCCCGGCTTGTCGGCGCGGCGTCCGCCCTTTCGCGGCTGATGCCGAATGTGGGTGGACCCAGTGCTACGTGCCGACAGCTGTACACGGGGGTGATCCGGTCGATGGCCCTGTATGGCGCACCGGTGTGGGCGGGGTCCCTGACTGTCCGTCTTAGGGCCCTCCTGTGGCGACCACAGAGGGTCATGGCGATCAGGGCCATACGGGGTTACCGCACGGTGGCGACGGAGGCAGCGTGCCTCCTGGCCGGAACTCCCCCGTGGGACCTGGAGGCGGAGATGCTCGCCGACATTTATCGGCGAGTGTCGGAGACGCGCGCCCGCGGCGGTATGGTCTCCTTGCAGGAGATCACCGCCTGGCGGGTCGACGCCCGCCGAGGAGTCATTGCCCGTTGGGCAGTCCGGCTGAAGAGTCCTCGGTACGGTGTCAGGACCGTCGAGGCCTTCCGGCCGGTGCTGATGGAGTGGTTGGAGCGGACGCACGGGGTGCTTTCTTTCCGACTGGTGCAGGTGCTGACTGGGCACGGGTGTTTTGGGAAGTACCTGCACAAGATTGTCAGGAGGGAGAGCACACCGTCCTGCCACCACTGCAGTTGCGACGAGGACACGGCGCAGCACACGCTCGAGGAGTGTGCTGCGTGGGAGGGGGAGCGCCGTGAACTCGTCGCGATTATCGGTGCCGACCTGGCGCTGCCGACCATCGCCAGGGAGATGCTCGACAGCGTTAGGAACTGGGACGCGGTCGCCGCCTTCTGTGAGGCCGTAATCTCACGGAAGGAGGCGGCGGATCGTGTGCGAGTAGAGCTCCTATTCGGCGACACGTTCCGCCGCCGGCGACTGGGGTGGCGCAGGCGCGAGTATCTGCGCCTAATGCCGCCCTAGCCGAGGCCGCGGGTGATCGGACCGGGGAATTGTCCGTCATCCGCAGAGAGGCTGACCGCGCGATGGCGACCGACGTCCCAGTACGTCGAGACGTGAGGTTACCCGAAAGGGTATTCCGTCGGGCCGACCACTGATGACAAGTCACATCTGCTCCGGTGGTCGGCCCAACAAACAACGAGGTGACGGGTACGGGTGGGTTATGGGCCCGCGCGCCGTCATTTCGTCGCCCCGGGCGGACAGGATCGCCCGTGCGCTTACCATGGCCCAACCAAAATAAAAAAAAAAAAATCCTATGAGTAGGTATTGTAGAATAGCTTTGTGAACCCACATGAGTTGTATGTATATTAGATGTAAATAAAAAAGATTTTAATAAAGAACAAAATGCGATGTAAATAAAAAAAAATATTGTTAATATCCGAAAAAATTATATGTGATGTAATTCATACTTAATTTCAACAAGTTTTATGTTTTTTTGTTTCTTTTAAAATATTAATTGAATCACAGAAATTACCTCAAAATTTTCGTACTGATGCTAGTTTTTGTCACTGATATGATATTTGAATAATGCATCCAAAGGTACATTTATATTCTGCTGAATCTACTTAGATTTGAAAATCGACCTCAATACAATTGGAACTATAATGGCTAGTATGATCCAAAGGAACATTGATATGATTACCACTTAGAGTATTATCTAGTTCTCATCATCACATATCATATACATTCTACACTTGGGCTCGAGCCTCTTTCAAAATGAGACGGAGATTGACTTATTAAACCACGCTAGTCAGACGTGTTAGCATAGAGTTGTATTTCAAGCTTTCCTACTCTTGGATAAATGTTATATGCATATTATATCCGTTAGTCGTCTTTTACGACACCCACGGCTAAGAAAGGGGTTGGTGAATTGCATTCTTACTCCGTCACCACACAGAAAAGATTACCTAGTTCTAGCATAAGATCATTCTACCGCTGCTGTAAAATACTCCCATAACGATTTAGGTAGGAACTTTTAAAGTATTTGCTTAGAAAAAAAAAATTTACTTACTGAAATAGAAATATTTCTTCCATTATCAAATCATTGTGAAAGTATTTAAATTTACATGGCTAGGAATAAAACCCAATGGATTCTAATATATAGTATTTATAGAGATGATTTATGGACTTCTCATGCAGGATACACGTATCTTAATGTTGCTTGAAACATTTTGGATATTTGGAAGGGCTGAATCCTATTATCTAAACAATAAACAAATTAGCCAAAGCAATTCTATAGTGTCTTAATCTGTTTTTATATATATGATTTCATATGTAATTACATATTAATATAATATTATGTTGTACTTGTTAGCTAGACAATGGAGTATTAAACTTTAGTCACGTCTTTATTGTAAATTGCATTATTATGTTATAATAGTCCTAACACAATAACTAAAATGTTAATCACTCATATGATTCATTTTCTATTGTATAAACTAAATAGAAAACAGAGCCCTTCATATGTCAATAAACTCTACGTTTTGGAATGTAGAAGCTATATGCAAGATTAATCAACGATTTAAATTCGCTAACCTATCAGAGGCTTACTACGAATCCAGACCATGTTCCCATATCGTGTTCGAATCAATAAAACCTCCAATGTTTTTCTACAAAGCACGTTTCTCGGAACAATTTCACCGCTAAAGTTTCAATTCGGTTGCATAACTCTGGGTCCAACAAAGCGGGACATTGTAGACGAATATTGACCTGGCCTTAAATATAATTCGACGAAGCGATAAAAATAAATAGTTACTTATCTCTTTATTAATTGTCCTTTTTAATTTATTTATGTTGGAAACAACGAATAATAGCATAGAACTGAGACAGTCTCGCGGTCTAATATGTGTATCCAATTAGGTGCCATATGTAGGACGTGTTTGGCATATTATATGTCGTGCATTTATATTGGCATTGTTTTTGTCATCGATAGTGTCTCATGTTTCTTTATTAAAAAGTAGCCAGTTTATTGTAAGTAAAGGTTTACCGTATTGAAACGACTACAAAACTTGTTCAAGATGGTATCGCCACACCATTTCGTTTACTTCCATTATTTAATTAAAGTTGCTTATTTCATAAATAATGGTTGACTTCAAGTTTATACTGGCATTTCTTTGAGTATATTTCCTTTAAGATAATATTTTTATATATCAGAAAATAACATATAGTAAAAATTGCGTCATTTTTTAATTTATTCTCGGTGCGGAGGCGTAGGGAAAAATACGATTTAATATCCTTTTTTTTCATGGACATCGGTAAAGCCCACTCCATCATAGGTATATAGAATTTCAATCTCTATCTTAGGTTCTTGGGCATTACTGACAAGAAATACAAGAAGACAGCAAACAATATGACTGTCTGTATTTAACTTAGTAACATCCTAATCTTTCACAACACGGTGAAAATATATCAAAAATGGCGAATAAATTAAATATAATTAATAGCTGAAAAACATTATTTTTTTTTTCTTCCGTTTCTTCCTAGCTTATTGCCTAACTCATTACAACACACTGTTCACTGATTTGCAGTAGAAGAAAAATTTACCGTTATATCTATACTTATATATATATATATAACCTATAATATTCACTTGCCATCAGCTTATTGACGCCCTCTGCCAGATATAGGGCTCCCTTGGTATAATGCACTACCCTCTACACTTAGTTTCCCAGAAGAAAGGTCTTCTGCTACTCACTTTTTTCTTCTTTGTACAATATAGTTTTGGATATACTCCAGTACTGCAAACTATTTCGGACACTTTACTATATATTACTGGTAAAATCCGAAAAATTTATTTCAGCTTTATTTATATTAAAATAACCCAATAGCAGTCACAGAGCGGCTCTTCTTCAACAATATACCTCGGTGATTATCAAAGGCAACGGAATGTTGTTATTTGCCTTAATAGTCATGATTTCGGACAACAATTCCATAATTGATACAAATATTTACGTTGTAAAGCTTCTTTGTGTCTTATCGGATTGCCCTCACGTTCTCACGGTACATGCCACATGTTTTTCATTGCGTATATTTTTATTCTTATTGGACCGTACTTATGACATCATGTGACTATAAATTGGAGCAATTTTTGAATCAACTCGTGTCTGCAATAAAATTGGATTTGTTTATTTTGTTTTTACTTTTAAAGTCGTTACAGTCATCTGTTGTAGCGAGTACAGTATTTTTGTTTTGAATTATTTACTTTGAAAGATATAAACTAATGGTATTGGAAATGTGGGCTGCAAATTTTAGTTGTTGATCATTATGTATCTCAAATTGGGATACATAGTGGTGGTGGTACAAAACTCCCATGGCCAATGAGTTATTGGGATCCCCAATAACTTACTGGCCATGAGAATTTTAGAAGTAGATTATTATATCTTTAATTAGAAATTTCATCATTTTGTGAATGTTCCACCTCTAACGGCGATTTTAAACTCACCACTAAGGAATCACCACATCCTTTGAAAGTGTAGTCTTTGGCGTAACCAGCGCGATCCTATGTTAGATAATCTGCAAGTCACCTATGGGGTAGTTTATTATAAGGATATTGTAGGAACTCGAAAAAAAGCTGTTCTTTCATACCTATTGCAAACAATTTTTAAGATTTTTTCGTTTCTAATTACATTTATTGCGATTGTTAAGATAATTAAAAGCATTTCTTGAGACTGCGTAAGGGTCAAATCTAGGTGTCTTTTGCGAATACTATTGTGGAACCCAGGAGGCTTACACAGGTCACAGTGGTGGGAATGTGTAGTGGAATTAGATTTTAGGTGTTGATATATACCTCAAGCTTGCAATTTTGGGTTAGTGGCGCACGTAACATTAGTTCGTCCTTGAAATGTTTAAAAAATTGGTTGTATAAGAACGAAGAAGAATTAGCTTCTCCGTTCATTATAGATTGCCATTCTAATCTTTACTAATTAAACGAGTGTCAAAATAGAGAGCGAACTCGTATCTGCGTATTTACTGTTCGGTGCACGGTTATGACTTACACAGAGAGACAATAAGTAGAGAGAATTTCCTTAAGTTAGCTTACTGAAACAAGCTCATACAAATTTAGTGTACTTTACTCTCCAGAATTAATTAGGCTTATATATAGGGTAAAATGTTCACTAAAAATAAAGACTAGATACCGATGGTCTGTTCAAAGGATGATAGAGTCGTAATATACTAGGTATAATAGGTAATGCAGTTGCACTCTATTTCTTCGCCGTCCTGGATCGGGCGGATTGTAACGGGCCTGTAGCCTGTTCCAAAAAGAAAGAATAAAATGCTCTACTATCGTAATATGTAAAGTACAAGGGGTTGTCAATTCTAGTTAGTGGGTTTAGTACTATACAACGTTGTGGCAAAAAAATAATTTTATAAGACTCGTAATAGTCTTCTGCTAATTACAAATGAGAGATAATAATATAGCGAGAAAGGACCTATATTGCGAAAAATCAAGTCACTCTCATTTTATGTGTTGAACTGATGGGATAACCATCATTTATCATATTAGCTCCTATACATTACTGTTAGCCTCGAGCCTCCTCCACAACAGGTGGGAAACGGACCTACTATACTATAGTAGGTCCGTCCGCTGTATGGACATATTGGTATAGGGGTTTCATTACCAGTTTTCCTCCTCCTGCATAGATGTTATATGCATATTTAATCCCTTAGTGGTCTTTTATCATATCCGCGGGCAAGAGAGTGGATAGTGAATTGTATTCTTACTACGTCACCATCATCATCATCTTGCTCTTATCCCAATTACCTGGGGTCGACGCAATATGTCATCTGTTTTGACATATTGCAAAAAGTTTCGGCAATGACTTTTATGACCGGCCGCCTGCCTGACGTCAACCCTCCTTGGGAATGTAATCGTTGACCCAAATGGTACCAGATGGAGTTGGTCCGGGTCAATCTAGGGCTCTTAGTCGTCTTTTACGACACCCACGAGCGAAGCAAGGGTTGGTAGTATTCGAAGCCGCTACCACACAGAACGTCTTACTACGTCACCATACGCGATAATATAGATACATAATTAAAAAAGCATAATTTCTTATGGGTATCGTAAAGGAAGACTAAACGTTATATTGTGCATATAAGAATTATGCAAGAGAATGAAAACTTGAAATATAATTCTATTAGGGATGATCGATGTTAGAAAAGAATCGATGTTAGAAAAACATCGATGTTAGAAAAACATCGATGTTAAAAAAACATCGATGTCATTATAAGAAAGACAAGATTAAGAAATAAAATTCTCGGGGCGTCGGATGTTCTAATGTATAGGGTGACATCGATGTTACGTTTTAATATTTGACGAAGAAATAAAATCCTCCGGGCAAATTTTGATGAGCTTTTTTTTCTTTTTAGGAAACTCTGGAGTCAGGGTCTTATAATATAGGATGAAAAACCAGTAGGTACTACTAAGTACTTTTCTCAGCGCAAAATTGTGATGAGCTTTTTTTTTTAGGAAAGTCAATACCTTGTCATCGATGGTCGATTCCGTCAACATCGATGTCAGTTCCGTTAACATAGATGTTACGATATTTTGCCCATAACAACATCGATGTTTTCCTTTCAACATCGATGTTTTTCCTTCATCATCGATGTTAAAAACATCGATGATGAATTCCGTTAACATCGATGTTACGATGTTTTGCTTATAAGCAACATCGATATTAAAGCATCGATGATCATCGAACATCGATGTTCATCGATCATCCCTAAATCCTATACCATCTCGTCTGACCGGGTGGTTAATTTCCTTACCGTTGTGGGGGAGGTTCGAGCCCGGCAGCGGGACGTATATGAGCTGTGATGATAGTGAAATGATAAGGACATTTTTTATTAAATATTCCATAGTTCACTATTAATTGTTCTACAAAAACCGGTTTAAAATAAAAACGTAGATTATAAAATCTCAACGCAGTTATTTACTTAGCATTCAAAATAGCTCAGTCTATACCGGTTAGTTATGTAATAATAAAACACAGCACTTAACATATAATCACTATAATAAGAGAAGCCATTGATTATCTTTATGGTAATAACGCTATTCGAGTCTACTTGCAATTTTATAAAGGGAACGAGATTTACAGCGTCACGGTAAATAAATATCAAAGGTACCTCAAGTAGAGCAATAAAAATAGGAAGTGATTAAAAAGATATAACATTTTTTTTTATTAAAAATCCCTTTGAGCCACTGTTCATAATCAGTAGGACAGGAAAAAATATGACGTCAGTAAAATTATAATGGGCTGCCTCGTAAAGTGCGCATTTGAATAGGAAAGTTACATATCAAAAATTTTCAGTGATCCGTGCTTTACGAGTTTGTCGTAAACGTGTACTTAACAGGAAGAATAAAAGGGCCCCTTCACTTTGCTTGTGTTTAAAAATCTATGTGAGCACACGAGGGGCCATAACTCGTAATCAGTTCGCGGACAGCAAGCGTTTACGATGTTTCCACATTTCAATATCAACATAATATGTTATGGATTTAACCAGGCCTTTCACAGAAGGTAATAAAATGAGATGAATGCTTGAATCGCTTTATATTATACATAACTGGTTGTTCCGTACAATAAACATAGAATAATTTTAATGCACTCTTAAAGGCGTAAAGAATATATTAATATTCAATGTGCCACCTTTTAGTTTTTAGTTAAATATATTTTAAGATTTACTCAAGTATTCGTCCTTGAGAAAACCCTATACCAACCGGTCTAACCAGCGTGGTATAGTTGGTCAATTTCCCTCCTATTATGGAGGAGACTTGGGCCCAACAGTAGCACGTTTAGGAGCTGAGATGATGATGATGATGATGGTATGAAATAGAACTGTTTTGATGTATTTTATTTTTGTTTTCACTATCTTGACGTTTTTAATACTTTTAGTGTGTACGGGAAGACTTAATGCGATTAAGAGAAGATATTAAAGCGACTAAATTAATTAAAAATGCCATAAAACCTATTATCATCATTATCACAATTCATATACGCCTCATTGCCCAGCTCAAGCCGCCTCCATAATGGTGGGAAATTGACCTACTACACATGCTGGTTAGATGGGTTGGTACAGGGTTTAATTTCGAGCTTTTCTTCTTTTGCAACTATTGCTATATGCACAGTATATCCCTTCTTGTTGTCGTTGTTGGTAAATGGTATTCTTACTCTGTTATCATTTATCATTATAAACATCTCACGTAGCCCTTATATGTTCTTAACTTTAGCATTTTGATTTAAAAGCATATAATAAACTCCCACCAGATCGGCACATGACCACTATTGAGGAAATCCAGAGAGAAATTTAGCAGGTTTGTCTATTTATATACTTATTCATCTTTATATTTATACATACATATATATATATATATATCTCATATATAAATTTCTATCGTACGTGTGTATGTCACTGAACTCCTCCTAAACGGCTGGACCGATGTTGACGAAATTTTTTGTGTGTGTTCAAGGGGATTCGAGAATGGTTCAGATTTACAATTGGACCCGGTCGGTGGCGCTGCTGTCTATTTCAAGGAGAATTCCTTTTATTTTATTTGAACAAAACAACTTCTGTTGGGTCAGCTAATATTATATATATTTCTTGTGTACGTGTGTATGCCACTGAACTCCTCCTAAACGGATGGACCGATGTTGACGAATTTTTTTGTGTGTTCAAGGGGACTCAAGGATGGTTTAGATTCACAATATATGTTTGGACCAGATCTCACAAGCGGCAGCCGATCACGAGTTAACTACTAGAGAGAAGTCATCGTCGCCATCGTTTTTTTTTAAGAACAGACAACTCCCTGCAATAAGGAAATAATCCTTGTGTTGCGGAGGACTTTACAAACATATAATTAAAGTTCACAAATTCCTGCTTGGGATTCGAAACCATGACACTGGCACGATAGGTCGGTATAGAGATAAGATATCTTAACCACTACGCTATCTGTGCTGTGCAAGTTTGCAATGTAGTATCATTTTTACTCCAATGGGTTGCGTAAAGCTATTAAAGATTCATACCTTTTGTTTTCTCACATACTACGATACAGTTGTTGCTCTTTACATAGATCCAGAGTCCGTGTCCATTATATAAAAGCTCATTACACTGAATATTCGTTATAGTAACATGTATATGCCATTACTAAGTATAATGTAATATTCTAGTCAAAAAAAGTGTAAAATCAATTATGTAATACTTAAAAAAGTGTTGTTGATGGCATAGCGGGAATAAACACTGCGCCCTAAAGCAAAGCTCTAAACGAAAGATCGCAAATTATAGTACGTGTCTTTGGTCCACGTCAGTTAAATCTTTTGGTATGACAACCCTTTGAAGTTACCACTAGTCCGTAAGGATATATTTTTTATTTATTTATTTAAGACAACACCCTGCACTAAGGAAATAATCCTTGTATTGCGGGGGACTTTACAAACATAATTAACGGACACAAATTACATCCAGACTCAGAACAACAATTTGTGGATCGCACAAAGTGTTGTCTCGCGTGGGATTCGAACTCTCGACACTGGCGCTGTAGGTCGCTATCTTAACCACTACGCCATCTGTGCAGTCGTATATATATATAGTGCATATATATTACTCATATATAACAAATATCCAAAGTTTTTAATACTTTGTTTTAACAATCCATCTGACCAGCGTGGTATACGGAGTTAGTTTCCTTTCTACTGTGGCGTGCGCCTTCGTCCAATAACGGGCAATATATAAACTGAGAATAAGAATCTAAATTTCTCTTTTAGTGATATCATTTTCCGTGTGGCGAACCAATGGCACGCGTGCCATCGATGGCACGCTACACAATTTTTTGGGGACGTTAATGTTTACAAAATGCATTCTGCACTACGAAAAAAGTGTCAAGTTTTGTAATACTATGATTATTATATTTTATTAATACTTTGATTCTATTTTTGTAATAGGTAAATAAAGAGTTTTGAGTTGATTGTATTAACTATTATCATTTTGCCAATGATAACAAAGTCCAAATTATTTTATGGCACGTCTAAGACATCATGAAAAAAATGTTTAGGCACGTGGATAGGTAAAGGTTTGCCACCCCTGCCCTATATCAACCTGTCTGACCAGCATGGTTATAGTAAGATCAATTTCCCTACAATTGTGAAGGAGGCTCGAGCCCAATTGTGGGACGTATACGAGCTGAAATGATGATATCATTTGCGTAAAATATCTATCGTCGATTAATCATTTTGCGACACACACGGCACATTCTGTCTATTTCTACACAAGTAAAAGTACGTATTATAATAACAATAAATGAATGTACTTTCTATAAGCTGTTTACTAAAAAACTTTAAATATTATAAATGTAACTATTAAAATTTTAATATTATAAATGTAACTATTCAATTTTTTACGGATTTTATAGCCTTTGTATTCGATTTTTGAATGCCTGTCATAGTGGATAGTCTGCCCGTGACAATGAACGCTGTAAAGTGTTCGAAACGTCGAGTAATTAACAATCAAATACAAACGCGATAAAATCTGTGTAAATAGTTTTATTTATAATATGTGATACTCGAGTAAATATCAGAAATCTTTTAATACTAAGAACTTATAAGTAAATGGAAAGAAATACAGCATAGATTTGAATATTACGTCTTAGATTGTAATGATATCACGTATGTTTAGTATGTACTAACTTCTATTTAATAGTAATTTGAACTCGTAACAAATTTTCTTTTGTCCTCAATCAATGCTAAGGTTGAAGTTTCTTTTATAATTTTTCATTTTAATGAACACGAGAAGGAAGGGTTCGTAGACTCAATAGTAAAAAATAGAAGCATTGAAATAACCGGAATCTTAATAACCATTGTATGACATTCATAAATATAAAATGAACTACGTCCCTGAAGTAACCAGATGCCCATTGAAAGGCATAATAAGATTTACTTATTTTGAAGTTACCTATAGGATATACAGGTAGACTAACAATACGACGGTCCCGCAGGGACTTCCCTCTTTGACTATTTTAATAAGAAAAAGTCCTATTGCCTCTCGAGCGAATTACTTTGAAACGAATAAATGAATGGTGGATCAGAAGATTGAATTAGAAAAAGAATTCGTGTGTAATAAAGAAATCTGTTCATTCATAAAAGTTATGAGGGTAAATCACAATGAAAAAGTCGAAGTGTAGGATGATCTAAGGCAGATGACAATAACAACAGGTATCGAACCGGAAAAAGGATCAGTTTTCCTTTTGATGTCGCTTCAAAAAGATCTGAATAGGAGAAGGCAATATTGAAGTTTACTAACATTGAAATCGAGTTATCTCTCATTATAGCTACAGTACCTAATATAAAAATATTTTACAAATATTTTTAACGAATTTATCTCTAATTTTATATCTTGAGCATTGATTTTTTAAATATCTTTCATGATTGAAGATTGAAGTGCCATAGGCTAAATCGTATCAAGTGATCAGATCGAGGATTACAGTAGATGAATCGCAAACAGGCTAGGACGTGGCGGTGATAGGATGGTAACCCGAGAGGGTAACCCGCCGGAAGATTTACAGGAAATAAGGAGTGGTAGAGGTGGCCCGCCCGTATGGCGATGGAGGGATATAGTACAGCAGATTGTGAGGTTGTTCGGTGTGCCTTTTGGCACTTAGGGCGATTAGAGTATTGTGTGGTTGGACCATGTTTTGTTTTTTAATTTTATGTGTGACTTAGTTGTTAGCCGCAGATGGCTGTGTCAACTTTAGTCAGACTGGTGGGTGAGTGCTGAGGGCTCTCAACCCGAAGCATTGGACCATGTGTCCAAAAAAAAAACCAAATTGTATGTTGGTATTTTTGAATATTTTTTTAGGCTATAAACGTCCTGTTACCGACTCGCCATGCTGGTCAAGAGATTTGCAGTGCTCTATTTCGAATATGCCGTGTGGTGGCGGAGTAAGAATACTATTCATTACCCCCTCTCTTGTCCGTAAGACGGTCGGAGACGAGCTGCGATTGTCCCGGATGGTCTGGGCGGATTGTAGCCAGACAAGACGCTAAAATTGGAGGGTGAATTCTGTTCTTATGATGAAGAAGCTTTCGGATAGATAAACAACATACGTATGTAGTAAATAAATTGAATAAATGACTAATTCCATAAATCACTGTTAAATAATAATAATTGATAATTCACAATTTATTGGTGACTTTGACATAAACAGGGTATAATTTTTCTATGGATGGATAAATGGCGATGTTATCTTTATATAAACAATACAGTAGTAAATTTTGTAGTAAATACTGTTTAAATATTGTTTTTGTAATTAAAGAAAAAATAATTTGGAAGATGGGCAGTGCTGAGTATTACTAAGTAAAATATAAAAACTTGAGAAGAGAGAAACATGTCTGTGGTAAATGTTGAAAGTTTAAAAAGTATTACATTAGTTTGAGGGTGCATAAGTCATAAGTTTTTTTTAGCATGCACATTATCTTTATTGAACCAAGCTACGAAATTATATTTTCGCCTCACCACTCTCTTTTGTTTTACGGTATTTTCATTGCAGCCACTTTACGAGTATCGGTGATGGAAGCCACTCGTATTTTATAACCGAGTAAGTAACAGTATTCTGAGACCCGCAGATCGCGTGTTTGGCGCTAATTAAACGTCTTCATAGCAGTTCAGATACGTGATTCGTCTGGCCGCGGCAAATACGTTGAATAATGAGATTCTTACGGCATTTTTATATGGTTTCAACATCGTAAAAGTTTCTTCACTTACTGCAGTTTTCAGGGAGCAAAAAGTAATGATATATTACATACATGCGGCGGTATCGGGGGAATTTAAAATTAAAATGCAGCTTGCGTCATCAGTCAGGTTTTTAAATTAATAATGACTGTAAATTTTGTCGCGCATTAGATATGTCCTCGTCTGTAAATTGGAAACACCTCGACTTCACGCTCGGTCGGGGGCTCCATCATTCTATTCCTGTTCCTGACAACACCGCCCCAGGACACGACTCGTGTTTGTTCCAGACAACACAACGCGTTGTAATTATTTCCACTTGTACTTTAACGTCATCGTCGCGATTAGTTGAAGCGTTAAAATTTTAGTCTTGATAATAATTTAAATACAGCTGACAGCTAAAATATACAGAGTGTTGTTTTTTGTTAAAGTTCGGTTTTGATTTCTCTCCTTTATGTTTGTACTTGATATATGAGCCTATATTGCGTTGTAACAATCATCTCATATTTCACTGTAATTATGTTGATAGACGATGAAATTTCAATAGCTGTAAATATCATTACAAGCGAACGATCAACATTTATGTTCCTTTTAATCAAACCGCCTTTTGAGCTGCTCTCACGAATGGGTATTTATCTTTAGTCTGTACAAACAAATGTAGCTGTGAAATCGTTTCATCATTCAGCACATTGTCGTCAGCGGCATGTAAGATGGATACTGACGCAACCACATCGCATCATTTTGTGAGGACAAAGAATTACTGAAGTTAAAAAATTATATTTTCTGTGTTACCGCGGCTGTCACTCGCTGTGATTTACGCCGAATCTGTCAGGTTTGGAGACAAAGGAGCGTTGTCGAAAATCGCGGGAGCATGATGTCATGTGTTCAGGAGCCGAGTCGAACGTGGCCCCTAATTAATAGTTCGGCATTTACGGCCAGCTAGGGTAACATCATGCCGACATGTTTCAAAGAAAAATAAGAAATATACGTGTCAGCCATCGTAGTTTATGGCTCCTTGTTTATTGTGAACGCTCGAAACCAAAGCCGAAACTCACAAACTATTCTTTGTTTAGATCAGAATTTATTACGAGTAGGTAAAGTTTGTGAAATCAATTCGGAGGCGTAACTCGTTAGGTTTGTGTACCCACGTTTCTATTTTGCGATTCTTTGTACTAAGATTTATCAAGAAACTTGCTTACATTGTCACGAGATTATTTTGTTTCTGAAAAGCTTTATAAAAAAATATAAAACTCTAAGTAAAGAATTGCAAGTCTCAGGTGGAATAAAATCTCTAAAATAAGTTTCTATATTAAATTGAAGTATGTTGTAGAAATTCAAAGATGAATTGAACAAAATTCACGGGAGCATTAACATGCCCACGTACTAGTATAATCCTAGCTATAGCGAGGCAAACATTTATAAATGAGGTACTTTCAAAATCTAAAACGCAAATTACCTTCGAAGTTTGTCTAGACAATATTTGCTATAGAATATGGCTTGATGAAAATACGTCGTCTACTTGACACTTGAAGTATTATAATAGGAAAGCTTAGGATATTAATTTGTAAAAAATGAGTCTAATTCTGAGGCTTATAAGAAAAATGCACAAAAGTGCATTAACATAGGTATATTTGCATGAATTACATTATTTCACTGCTGTGTGGTAGCGGCTTCGAATACTACCAACCCTTGCTTTGCTCGTGGGTGTCGTAAAAGACGACTAGGAGCCCTAGATTGACCCGGACCAACTCCATCTGGTACCATTTGGGTCAACGATTACATTCCCAAGGAGGGTTGACGTCAGGCAGGCGGCCGGTCATAAAAGTCATTGCCGAAACTTTTTGCAATATGTCAAAACAGATGACATATTGCGTCGACCCCAAGTAATTGGGATAAGAGCAAGATGATGATGATGACATTATTTCACTGTTATATTCATACATAAAACTGCCTTGAGCAATTAAGCAACATCTCAACCCATAAACGTCCCACTATAGGGCTCGGGCCTCCTTCAGTATGGGAGGGAAATTAACCTACTATTTATACCGCACTGGTCAGACGTGTTGGTATAGAATTTTGTTTCTAGTGTTTTTTCTCTTGCATAAATGTTATATACATATTAAATCCCTTAGTTGTCTTTTACGATTCCCACTAGCAAGAGAGGGTGGTGGTGAATTGTATTCGTACTTCGTCACCACACGGGAAATTCAGTATCATCTTGCTCTTATCCCAATTACTTGAGATATACTCAATGTATTCTTCTTTCATAGAACATATTGTATTGGTTAAGGTTTTATGACCGGTTTGTTATTAACCTTCCTTAGAAATTTAATTGTTGACCGGATGGCATTAGATGGTGTTGGTCCATGTCTATGTAAAGTTTTCAGAATTAATATAAGGGTTGGTAGTAATTGTAGTCACCACTGCACACCACAATTATAATAATAATAATCATGGAATAAACACGTAACTGTAAATCATACGTCGATGAACTCGATTCCAGGTTGGACAAAATAGTGTTGTAAAGGTTGCAATTTGTCTTGATTGGTGAGAAATTATTCAGGTAAGTCTTAATATGAACATTAAAGCTCCGATTTCTCGCAATTATTGTTATTAATAGTTATAAACTTGAATTTTATGTAGTGAATTGTGCTTATCACTTTGGGGGTAATAATGAAAATCTATACATAATAAAAACATATATTTGACACTAAAATAACCGTTTTATAGACTGTGACAAAATGGTGTATTAAGTTTCTACATTGCTCGTATAAGTCTCAAAACGAGCCAAGCTTTATCTTATAGATCTCTAGTCAGAGATCAAACAGGAAAATCCATGGTCACATTGTACCAATGTATCAAGATTATGAGCCGTCGAGATCGTGTGTTGCGTATTAAAATGACAATCCGTAACATTATGAAGTGATTTGAAGTACTTTAGATCAAGGTCTGATGTTGGTGACAATTTGGTATGTTATGTTTATTTCTTTGAATTGGAAGTGTTAATAGTTGTGATTGTTTGTTGATGGGTTCAATAACTTTGTTTTACCTTTATCACGTATGTTATAAGGTCGGTTACGATGTGTGTTCATCGTATTGCACGTACTATTTGTTGTTAGTAATGAGTGAGCATATTGATTGGTTATTAGTTTAACGTGAATTACTTTGGAGTTTATTGAGGACGTTTAGCTTGAGACGTGTGATCACGGAGGAAGATCACAATCAACCATCCCATCTATTATGAATTCTGATGTTTACGCGAGTAAATGGTAAATAAAACTATTTTTATGGATTTTATCGCGTTTGAATTTGATTTTTGATTGTCCGACGACTTGAACACTTTACAGCGTTCATGGTCACGGGCTGACTAAGATGTCATCGTTACTACAGAGAGAATCAAATGCAAACGCGATAAAATCTGTAAAATTAGTTTTATTTACAATATTTACAATTCTCGTCGATTTTGTATGAATTGTGAATTGAATATGAATTCATAGAGGAATTGTAAATAGGGTAGGACTAAGAATAGTTTTCGTCGTCGTCGTAGAATCGTCTTATTAACCAGACCAGCGTGGGCTGACGTATAACAATCATATTGTCATTCGTATTGGCGGAAAACATTTTTAACAAACAAGTTTGTTAAATAACCTTTATTTTTTTTGTTAAATGCTCAATCACAATCATCATCATCTCAGCCTATATATATCCCACTGTTGGACTCAGGCCTCCTTCATAATGGGAGGGAAATTGACCTACTATTCCACGTTGGTCAGACGTTTTGGAATAGGGTTTTGTTTCGAATTTTCCTTCTCTTGCATAAATGTTATATGCATATCATATCCCTTAGTCGTCTTTTACGACACCCACGGGCAAGAGAGGGGGGTGATGAATTGAATTGAATAATATTATTATGCACACGCTTATATCTTTACACTTAGGTTATGTAATGCAAATGATGTCATATGTATTTTATATATAAGTATTTTTATTTATGCATATCTGTATTTAACCCTCTAATCTAGTTTGCTTATCAGTTATGTAATGTCCAAACAATTTAAAATGTCATCGGTTATCTTAAATAAATTACTATTCACAAATATTTTCTACTTTTATAATACTAATTAACATTACATATATGAGTGTATTATTTTTATGACGTGAAACTTCTATCGTGTGTATATTTTTTAAGATTTAGAATTCAACCATCATCTGGATGAACTGTAAGAAAAATTTTAATTAGGTTCTGTTTTATTTTAAAGTAGCACTGTCTTCATCACCGTCATCGCAACCCAAATACGTCCCACTGTTGGGCGGCCTGCAATAGGAGGGAAATTGATATTACTATACCACGCTGGTCAGACAGGTCGATATAGGGTTTCATTTCCAGTTTTCTTCTCTTACACAGGTGTTATGTGCATATTATATCCCTTAGTCGGTTTTTACGACATCCACGGGCAAGATAGGGAATGGTGAATTGTATTCTTATTCCGTCACCACATGTAACATTACATGTGAGTATATTATTTTCATGACGTGAAAAAGTGTTATATATTTTTTATATTATCCTTATGTTTCAGAATTCATCCATCATCTGGATGAACAGTAAGAATTTTAATTAGGTTCTGTTTTATTTTAAAGCAACACTGCACTGACGAATGAATCCTACTTTGCCTTAGAAAACTTTATAAATATTCAAGTAAAAGATATCCAAACAAAGAACAATCATTTGTTAGCTGTAGAACTCCCATACCGAGTTGTGTGAGGATTCAACCCATGCGAGGTATGGGGCTCCCTAGTTAGACCATTTCGCTATCAGTTCTGTAAAACGTTATCTAATGTTTTATTTCATACATCTAAACATAACTATCAAGTGACATTAAACGAGAAGGGTGTAGTCAGCCCCTTTCCGCCTTACTGTGGAGCAGGCACTATATTTAATATGATCCGAGAAGAAGATATGTAATATTATGAAGAAACTGGAGTCTCTTTAATTATTTGATGATGTAAGTGCCTATCAGTTACTGTAGAGAAGCTTTAATAAATTACGTACAAGAAAAAGTTTTGATGCCTGAAATTAATCGTTAAAAATGGTTATTATATATTTCATACTTAGCAAGCAGGCATAGGGGGAGCCCTTGGGCGATGTTCGCTTAAATTTATCACCGGGTTGAGAGCCCTCAGCGCTCACCCATTGACCGGTTAAGCTGTCAAGGTCATCTGCGACCAACAGCTATAGTCACACACAAAAAAAAAGTAGGCATAATTAAATGGTTTTTTTACACGGGCAATGGTCTGGACACACGTCGTGCGTTCCGTCTGGGGTGAGGAAAGAGACCTCACGACCTTGTGCTAATCTACCGAATCCCTTCGTAATTGGGCTGACTACTGGTACTAAAACCTTGACGTTTGCGGCTAGCTCGGCGTAGGAGAATGTTTGTGTTATTTATTGCAACACGTAATAAGGTATACTGCGTAAGCATGACGCGACGTCCTAAAATACGCAGAAACACTATCCAAGAAGTAGTTGTTGGGTTTCCAATGGTCCGTTCATTAAGTAGAGAATAGTAATACCCATTATGGAGACGCGCGCTATTCTTCTATCAGTGATTTGGGTAGGTTGTCAGTCTTAAAAAAAATAAACATTGGTGTTCGAAGGTTCAAGACACTGAATGGATCCTATTTAAGTAGAGTATACACAAAGTACTTGATTATCGGTCAATAAACAGAAAGCTGATTGATGATATGAGCCGATTTTCCGTGTGGTGCTTACTCCGTAAGAAAACAATTCACCACTCCGTATTTTGCCCGTAGATATCGTAAAAGACGACCAAGGGACATAAAAGAAGAGAGGAAAAACTCGAAATAAAATACCATACCAACCAGTCTGACCAGTATGGTATAGTAATTTCCCTCCTATTATACAGGAGGCTCAAGCCCAATAATGGGACGTATATGGGCTGAAATGATGATGATGATGGATTGATGATAAACTATAATGTCTCATTATCAACAATTTGAATGATCGGTGAGCGTTCAGACAATAACTAGACAATTTTAAAACTCCCTTACAATACGATTGAAATGGATGAATTATCTCGTTCCTTGAGGGAATTAATCTCACATCACTTAGCTCAGAAGATACTATTTAAGCCACTTCACTATCAGTGCAGTTGACTAACTTTCCCATTATTTGCTCGTAGAATTTCAGGTAAGGCTATACGTATTTAAGTTCTACAGGCGTGCACTATCGTGTCTATCTTACCCTGATAAATGGCACGTTCAGCCCCTCCCATTGCAATTTGTCTGGTAGTTTTCAAATAAAACAGATTTTATTGCAACTATGTAAAGGGTTATAGCTTTATAGTTTTAACATGGTATGTTATACGAAGATGTATTGGTATATATTAAATTTTTCAGTAAGTGTGAATTTATAATTGTATATGAACCGTATCTAAGCGACTGAATCGATTTTGATGAAATTTTTTGTGTGTTCAGAGCAATGTAAGGGTTAATAGTATGCGGAGCCGCTACCACATATGAATGTCGGACGCCGGGGAGGACGTCGGTCTTTCCTCACGCGATCGGCCTCTCGGTGGGTGATGGACTGACTCCCCGGTCCAGTCACACGTGGCCTCGGCTAGGGCGGCATCAGGCGCAACATATGAAAGTATAGGGCTCCAGTTAGCATTCTACTTATCATAAGCATCGGTATTAACTATTGTCGTATATTTATAAAAAATCATCGGATTCGGTTGAGCGATTTTCGAAGTTAGCGTGAATACATATTAATAAGAGTAGCGATTACAAGTATGTATAGTGCGGGTATATGTAGGTACATACTTAATTTAATTCGTAATACGAATGAATTAAAATGTTTCACAACTAGTAAACTAGACTAAATTATTTTGCTAACTTTAATTAGTACCTCGTACGCTAGTAAATAACTACCTAATTAGTAGCAATGAAAAAAGTTTAGTTTCTATTGTGACTTACGTTTAAGCTTGTTCTTAGCGTTTTGTTAGTAATTACTACTTAAGGGATTTATTTTACTACAATTTAGCTAGTTGCTTAGTGTACTAGCAGCTCATTATCATGTGCCATATTGTCATCCTATAGCAATATCCAATTTTATCATCATCGTAATCTCAGCCCTCATAAGTCCCATTGTACTCGGCCCTCTTCCATAATGGAAGGGAAATTGATCGCATTGGTCAGACGTGTTGGCATAGGGTTTCATGTCGAGTTACTGAAGAGAAATAATCACGAAGATCCGGTGAAAATAAATGAAGACCTTATTTCACTTTATTTCACTCGAGCCTCCTCAACTGTAGGAGTTCTCCCTACAGTTGAGGAGGAGGATTGACCTATTATATCACTATGGTCAGATGGGTTGGTATAGGGGTTCATTTTAAGTTCTCTCCTTCTCTTGCATAGATGTTATATTCATATTATATCCCTAATCCCTCTTCACGCACCCACGGGTATAATATAGAGGGTAGTGATTTGTATTCTCAATTCGTCACAAAATTATATAGAAAATATCCAATTTATAGAGATTAAATTAGGATCTTTTTTTTTTTGGGGGGGTGGTTTGCGGTCGGCGCGCTCCTCGCACCACTCCGTCCAGGGCGACAGAGGGGCGTAAGGACGCACACCCGTAACCCATCCACGTGCACGTCGCCTTCGTCGTTGGGCCGACCACCGGAACAGGGTTACTTGTCATCAGTGGTCGGCCTGACGGAATACCTCCTATTTGGGGTACCCTCCCATCGACCGACGTCCCCCTCGGGGAGGGCGTCGGTCTTTCCTCACGCGGTCGGCCTCTCGGCGGGTGACGGACTAATCCCCGGTCGCGTCACCCGCGGCCTCGGCTAGGGTGGCATGAGGCGCAAGTACTCGCGCCTACGCCGCCCCAGTCGCTGGCGGCGGATCGCCTCATCGAGGCTACTCTCCTCGCGCAGGCGATCCGCCGCCTCAATTAAATTAGGGTCTATTTGTTAATCCCAAATACAAGCTATCTTTTATTCTGTAAATCATACGTAAATCCTTAAAAAATTTCGCATTTCCTTTTCTCTCATTAGAGCTTACTTTTTTAGATTACTCTTCGATACCTTCTTAACAGAAACGGAAGAGACCTACTACACAATGTTGGCCAAATGGGATATCATTTGTTTTTATTTCTACTTTGTCTTCTCTTGCAGTAGTACAACTTACATATCGTAGCAGTCTCTTCGACATCCTCCCGCGAATAATGACTTATTGTATGTATAATATTAATCTATCCCCATTTGGACAATTTTTGTATCATCATCATCATGTCCACCCACATAAGTCCCACAATGGGAGCAAGATTGACCTACTATACCGCGCTGGTCAGACATGTTGGTGTAAGGTTTTATGTCGAGTTAATCATCTCTTGTATAGATATTATCTGCTTATTACATCCCTTAGTCGTCTTTTACGACACTCACGGCTAAGATATGTGGTGGTGAATTATATTCTTACTCCGTCACCATACGGAGAATTTTTGTATAAATTATTTATAATTGTCTTTGTAACTTTATGTTGCTAAAATGACCTTTTTATTAATCCATCCACCACTAGATGCATCACATAAAGTACTACTGGGCCTCTGGCATTCAACGGATATACACGTTGAATAAAACGTAGCCTATATTTATTATTAACTATTTTCATAAGTCTTTACAACTATAGAAAATAGATTGTACTGTAGTGGGTACATAATATTTCTCGATAAGCGAATAGTCGCAGAGAAAAAAAAGTAAGTACGGGCTTCTTTTTTTGACAAAACTCCATCGCAGGGCTACCAATCAAATCCTTTTGTGAATGTAAAAAAAAAAGAGACGAATTATAACTAAATTACCATATCATTTTAATCCTCCTTTGATTATAAATGTTGAACAGTGTTTCAACAATAGAAAATAAATGTCAATAACAATAGAAAATCATTAAATAAACTAATTTGTAACAAAAGGAAAATATAATTTAATACAAATTGTAGTATAAGTTTGTAAAAGAAGTTGACAGCTTTTTTTATTGCAATGCTGTCGGCTAGTATTTCGTTAAGAGCTTGTTAAGATACAAACTCGAGTGCTCTCTCTTTTTTAATAACAATGTTAAAATCTTTATAAAATTGGCACTTGAGTCGCAATTCAATATCGCGTAGATTCTTAAAACATTGTAGAGGTGATTATATTATATACTACATTTAATTGTATACTGCAGACGGACATAAATTATTATAAATAGCAAGGACAGTCTCCTTGTCACATGTCGCTGCTGAAGTTGGTAATTATTTAGAAACAAATATCTAGCAAAGGTTTCAATGACGTTTTATAGTTTTAAGTCTTTTTCTTGTAATGTAACTTGTTTTACAATGTAATTTTTGAGTTTTGCATAATAGGATATAAGCATATTTAATTCTTACGCTTAGTTTTAGGATCCAAGTTAGTACTAAGAATTCTTAACAATAAGGTAATAAGGAATCGTATCCGAGTTTATTGTCGGTTATCATATTTTTCCATCCATCCATCCATCCATCAGCCTACGGACGTCCACTGCTGGACATAGGCCTCCCCACAAGAACGCCACTCGGAACGGTCCTGCGCCACCTGCATCCAACGGTTCCCTGCGACTTTGAGAATGTCGTCAGTCCACCTAGTGGGGGGTCTTCCTACGCTGCGCCGTCCGATTCGTGGTCGCCACTCAAGAACTTTTCTTCCCCAACGGTTGTCGGTTCGACGAGCGATGTGGCCTGCCCATTGCCATTTCAACGTGCTAATTCTGCGGGCTATGTCGGTTACACCCGTTCTTCTACGGATTTCCGTGTTCCGGATTTTATCACGTAGAGAAATACCGAGCATAGCCCTCTCCATAGCACACTGAGCGACTTTGAGCTTTTTTATGAGGCCGACATTTAGAGACCACGTTTCAGTGCCGTAAGTCATCGCTGGTAACACACACTGGTTATAAACCTTTGTTTTCAGACACTGCGGAATATTGGACGAGAAGATCCTCTTAAGTTTCCCAAACGCTGCCCAGCCGAGTTGGATTCGTCGGCTGACCTCTTTCTCGAAATTGGATCTACCTAACTGGACTGCTTGTCCTAGGTAAACATAATGATCCACAACTTCGAGAATCGCATTCCCAACTAGGACCGGTACAGGAATGACATGGGCATTAGACATTACTTTCGTCTTGTCCATGTTCATTTGTAGACCCACTAGTTGAGATACCCTGCTGAAGTCATTGAGCATAGTGCCAAGGTCCTCCATGGATTCTGCCATGACTACGATGTCGTCAGCAAATCGAAGGTGAGTGATGTATTCGCCGTTGATGTTGATGCCGAGTCCGGTATATCATATTTTTATATCACTAGAATAACGAGTTAATATAAAATAAATAAATCGTAATAAAGCCTTATACTAACTTTGACAAATGTCCATTTTTTTTTGGTGGTTGGTTAGCGTACCTGCCGTCTAGCTCCATCCGGGGTGACGAAGGGGCGGTACGCAGCCCCATAATCCGCCGTCTCTTCTCCTTCGCCGTTGGGCTGACCACCGGTACCGGGTTTCTTATTCTCCGTGGTCGGCTTGGCGTTAGACAAACATCCATGCCCAATAGTCGAACGTAAATGAATAGAAAAAGACAGTCTCCGCGCCACAAATAATAAAAAACTAGCAACCCGCCCTCGCTTCGGTTTTAATCGTCTTAGTCGCATAGTTCCCGTTCCCGTGGGAATATCGGTATAAAATAGGGCCTAAGTTATCCCTTATATGGACAGTTAGTAAAAAAATATCAAAATCGGTCCAGCCGTCTTGAAGATTATCCAAAACAAACAGACAGACAGACGGACAGATAGACAGACAGACAAAGATTTTTTAAACCAGTTTTAGGGCATCGTTATCGTGCAAATAACCTTAGCAATATGGAAAAAAACCGCATTATTTTAACATTACAAATTAACACTTAAATTTTATTTATTTGTATAGATGTATAGATATTCCTTTGATATATAAATATATATATATATAATATATTACTTCTTTCATCGCAAAATATTGCCAAAAATAGACAATAGTTTTATTGACCGGCCGTCTACCGTCAACCCTCCTTCAAAATGTAATTGTTGGCTAAACGAGATTGATAGAGTTGGTTCAGGTGGATATCTCTTAATCGTCTTTTACGACATCCACGAGCAAAGCATGGTTTGGTAGTATTCGTAGCCGCACAACAATTTATAGAGCAATACTATAAAATAATAGTATTTACTTAATACTCTAAATAATATAATCGAACTGTACCTGCACTTATTCTGTACGTCTTATTCTCTTAGAAATTTCGTAAATACGCAGAGGTGAGGCCGTCATAATAAATTAGTAAGCTTACACCTCTGACACTAACTACTCTATAAAGTTCTGATACTAAGGCACTAAAATCCGTTTAAGGGATGTTGAGGGAAAATAAATCAAAGACGGCGCCTGGTCGTTCGTCGAACTCTAGAGTTAGAAACAATTGGTGCGGAGATGTAAATTAAATCGAGTGGCTGTCGCAGACCGGGCTCAAGCCTTGCCCGGGACTAACTAGCTCAGCTTTCAGTAATACAACTTTGTAGACAGGTGAAATAAAAATATATTTTTAAGATTTATTTAATTTTTATTTCTTGTATCTGTATTTATTGTATTTATCAAAATTTATGAGTATGTATTTATTAAAGTAACGAATAGACAAATGGCATTGGTAATGCAAGTAGCGACTTCGCGTGCCAAATGGGTTCGATTCCTATGCTTGTACCAACGCACAAGATTATTCTGAGTTTGGATGTTACTTGTGTTCATTAATTGTGTTTATAAAATATATCGCGATACAAGGATTTGGATACAAGGAAGGCTTCCGAAAAAGCTATAGCACCTTAGACCATATCCTCACGCTTAGGCAGATTATACAAAAGACTGAGGAGTATAATCGGCCCTTGTGCTTAGCGTTTGTGGACTATGAGAAAGCCTTTGATTCAGTCGAAACTTGGGCGGTGCTGCAGTCCCTTCAGGGGTGCCAAATCGACCATCGCTATATCGAAGTGCTGAAGTGTTTGTATAGGAATGCCACAATGTCAGTCCGTATCCGGGATAAGAGTACGAAACCAATTCAGTTGCAGAAAGGCGTGAGACAGGGAGATGTCATCTCTCCGAAACTGTTCACCACTGCACTGGAAGATGTCTTCAAGCTCTTAGACTGGACTGGACTCGGCATCAACATTAACGGCGAATACATCACTCACCTTCAATTTGCGGACGATATGGTCGTTATGGCAGAATCCATGGAGGACCTTGGCACAATGCTCAATGATCTCAGCAGGGTATCCCAACTAGTGGGTTTACGAATGAACATGGACAAGACGAAAGTCATGTCAAATGCCCATGTCATTCCTGTACCGGTCCTAGTTGGCAATGCGATTCTCGAAGTTGTCGATCACTATGTTTACCTAGCACAAACAGTCCAGTTAGGTAGATCCAACTCGGTTGGGCAGCGTTCGGAAAACTTAAGAGGATCTTCTTGTCCAACATACCTCAGTGTCTGAATACACAGGTCTTTGACCAGTGTGTGTTACCAGTGATGACTTACGGCACGGAAACGTGGTCCCTAAATGTAGGCCTCATATCAAGGCTCAAAGTCGCTCAGCGTGCTATGGAGCGGGCTATGCTCGGGATTTCTCTGCGAGATAGAATCCGGAATACGGAAATCCGCGGAAGAACGGGTGTAACCGACACAGCACGAAGAATTAGCACGCTGAAGTGGCAATGGGCAGGCCATATCGCTCGACGAACCGACAACCGCTGGGGAAGGAAGGTTCTCGAGTGGCGACCACGTATCGGACGACGCAGTGTAGGACGCCCCCCCACTAGGTGGACCGATGACCTAGTGAAAGTCGTTGGGCGTCGTTGGATGCAGGCGGCACTGGACCGCTCATTATGGCGCAACAGGAGGGAGGCCTACGTCCAGCAGTGGACGGCGATAGGCTGAAATGATGATGATGATGACAAGGATTTGGATTTTAATGTAGAATATTGTTAGTAAAAAGGAAAAGTCAGATATAAAATAAGGCCCGATGATAATATAATAATTGCATACCAATTCTTTGTGCCTTCATCAATGCAATGCAATGATGCAGAAATAAAACATTAATCATCAACAGCTTTACACTCCATACCCCATTTTCACGCGTCCCGCTGTCGGGTTCTTTCTTTTACGACACCCACGGGCAAGATGATGATAAGATTTATTTGATTTCTCTTTTATAACAACCGCTGATAAGGGAGTGTTATAGAAGTGTATTTTTACTTCTTCATCACACCTAATATGTTATATTATAGTAACTTAATTAAATAACTCAAAACCATAATTATTTTCAATTTGTGTTATCATTAACGTCACTAATTATATAGTACGTTACCTGTTAGACAATTGTGTGACATTGCTAGATAATATAGCTATAAATATAAATAAAAGAATGTGAATATGATAAGCGGTGAAAATAATTAAAATAGACAGAAATGTTGATTGATACTGTAGAAGTGATAGGAACACATTGCAGAATTGTTTTACTGTTTTGTAAATTTGCTGCTCAACACTCTCTTAACGTTGTCCCAACGAGTTCTTTTTAGTTTAGTAACAAGTTTCTCGAAGTCTCAAACGATTGTCAGTTAGAGTGGACCTGAATCTCTAGTTACAATGTGTTTGATACGTGTTTGATACGTGTTATTAGTTTTTTAAATGGATTTATTATTTATACTTCATATTTTTTTATCTTTTTTATGGTTTTACACCTTGTGAAAATTACATCTATACTTCGCCAAATTAATTTTCAGTTTCACGTAATAAGAGACGATAAATAAAACTTCTTACTTGCTATTGAGCATTTGTTGGCAGAATAGGAGTATACATTTAGGTTATACCTACGGCAAATTCATACACATGACTAAATGTTAACCAATAGAATTATAAATGTTTCGTAAAAACAAAATGCTAATCTCTCAACAATCCTTAATGCTTCGGTAATTATGTGTCAAATTCTACTAATCTATTGTTAATTATCTGCGTGTTCGTGGAATTCTCGAAGTTATTAAATATCGATTAGGCTCATATTTAGATATTTAAATTATATTAAAAAGTGGATGTTAGTGCCTAGGTAGGGTAGAGGTTAAAAATGTATTACCACCCGTTTCTTTCCTGTGATTCTTTAAAGCAAACGACTAAGGAACGTGATCAGATAACTTTCAAGCATAGCAGACCCTATCGTTCTGCTGAACACGGGGCCAATAACTCTCCACCATCTATGAATCGTAATGTAGACGAAGAGAAAATGAATTGAACTATATATTTAACATTTTTTTAAATTTCGCACTATTATATCCAACTATATTAATAATAGTCCCAGCTAGGTATTAAGTGCCTTCAATCTAGTGAAGTTTTTTGTCATTTTATTGGGAAATTCAATACAACTTTCAATACGACCCAAGTTTTAAGCCTATGAATTGATTATCGCCAGCAATTTGCTTAGAATAAAAAAAGAAAATAACATAATCGATACAAGGATTACCAATCCATCTGATCAACGTAGAATGGTGATCTAATTTATTTATTTTCACGGAAGAGCCGGTGCGTAATAGTGGGACATGTTTTAGCTGAGAAATACAAAAGAACAACAGTGTAACTATAATAGTTCATTAATTCTTATTAATTTCTCTTGTGGCATGGCCACGCTGCTGACAGTTTGCCGTCGGCAGCCATAAATGGGTCGTCGCTCGTCTGTCGTAACACCACTCTCGTAGAAAAAACCGACGTGAGTTGTAGCAAATAGCTACTGCACTTCGTGCGTTGAGTGGGACAGTTCTGCTAACTAATACAGCCGGTTAGATTTGAGATTTCCTTGACAGTTAACCTCGTGGGGATTCTTAAACAGCATTCCATCCATCTATCCGTCGGCTGATACAGACGTCCACAGCTGGATATGGGCCTCCCCACGAGAATGCCCTTCGGAACGGTCCTGTGCCAGTTGCATCCAACGGTTTCCTGCGATTTTGAAAATGTCGTCAGTCTATCTACAAACAAAACAGCATTATCTGTGCACTATATCAATCGATTTAAGTAATCCGAACAGAGATATGATTTAGTTTAGCCTAGGTACTACCGTATCCTTAAATGATTACCTTGCTAAGTTTTAAAAAAATAGTTTATAGCTAGCTAGTATATAGCTTTAAATGTCTTCCTACATCGAAAAGTAATCATGGAAATATAATTCCAATTAAGAACGTCCTTTGCCAGGTGGACATACTTATAGTAATCAATACAGTATTTAAATTGAAATTAACATACTTTTATTGCACTGATTGTAAAGTCTGCCATGTTCAGACTTTTATGAACACAGCTGCATTCTATAGTCAGTTCTGATCTCACTTATGATAAACACTGAATCACCTTTAATTCACTACACAGGTAAGTCGCAATAAAGATTAAGATTACATAAATTATGTAATAACAGGATTCGTTTATTTTCGAGTTGATTCGTTGTTGAGTTTATTACGTGTAAATGTAAGTGTATATGTATGTTTATATGAGTATACCTACCAGTGTAAATTTATATACTCATACATGAAGTAGATATAATGGAATAAGGTTGGTTATGGGGCCGCACGCCGCTCTTTCATCAATCCGGATGGAATGGACGGCGTGCTGAACATAGCCCGCTGAAAGAAAAAGGAAATTTTAGCACGTCTAAATTGGTAGCATAAATATATATAATTTGAATTAAATTGGCAACAAGTTTCTTTAGGCAACACAAATTGACATTTATATTCAGATAACTTGTTTATAAATCAATCAATGTGTCTGTCAACTATATTATTATCTATAGTTAGCTATTCGCGATACTCTGACACGATGTGTTGTAATAGACTTTAAGTGTTTTTTAAGTTTGCTAAGTTTGCCGACTTATAGAGCACCTTATCTATTTACTATTCTACTTAATATTCCTAATATTAAGTGATAGAGTGAACACAGTAAAATCAATATTTCTTTGTTTAAACGCGCTAATTTCAGGCAGTATCTTCAGTCAGTCAGGTGCCAAATAATTTTATATTAGAACTAGCCGACCCGGCGAACTCCGTATCGCCTTTTTTTTTATAAGCTATGATATAGTCTGGATCTACCCCGCCCCAACGGTCCGGGGTGACTGATGAGTGGCACGCGACCCCATAACACACCGTATTGGCGATGGGGAGGGCATCGCCATTAGGCCGACCATCGGTGCGTGGCGGACCTTGACATCCGTGGCCGACCCGGCGGTTTATCCATTTGGGTACCGTGGCCTTTGACGCCCCGGAAACATTGCAGTGTTGCCGACCAGGGCGTCACCCTCACGCGGTCGGGCTCTCTGCGGGTGGCTGACTAATCCCCGGTCCGTCCACCTGCCACTTCGTATCGACTAACAGTTGATTCTTTAATTTTTTAGTTTTTAATACTTATTCTGCTATTCGGGACGCTGGGTCAGCTAGCAAGATAAAACAGGAAAAAAAAGAGTTAAATCATCATATTATGTCAAAAAATAAAAATTATAAAACATCTGTAATTTTGTGTTTGGCATCAATATATGTACGATACTAACGTCACTCGATTGTTTTGCCTTCCCGGAATCTCTCTACTAACACTTGAACTTTATCTTTTTAATACCATAGTATTTTAGTTCAAATTGACTTTTAAGTATTAATACGAATCGTTTGTATGGGAGTAAAGAAATGTGTTGTTTTTAGAGAACGTAAGAACCATCATCTGCGTAAGAACCATCATCTGCGTAAGAACCATTCTTGTACTTCAAGGAATATTCTAAAAAAAGAACTATCGAAATCGGTCCAGTCGTTCTGAAGTTATGCGCGTACGTATGTCGTCGTATGTATGTGTATTTCGCACATTCATTTTTATATGTATATATATATATATAAGATTATTATAAGATTAATAACATTTTCAGATTTCCTAAGAAAAAGTTCATCACATATTTACTCTCCAGATGTCCTAAAAAAAAACTCGCGTAGAAAAAAGATCGATAGATCGACTAATCGGAAATCGATCCCTCAGATCTTGATCTCCACGGCTCGTCGGCGCGGCCTCCGCCCTATCGTGGCTTATGCCGAACGTGGGCGGACCGAGCGCTGCGTGCCGACGGCTGTACGCGGGGGTCATCCGGTCGATGGCCCTGTACGGCGCACCGGTGTGGGCGGGGTCCATGACCGTTCGACTTAGGGCCCTTCTGTGGCGACCACAGAGGGTCATGGCGGTCAGGGCCATCCGCGGATACCGCACGGTGGCGACGGAGGCAGCGTGCCTATTGGCCGGGACTCCCCCGTGGGATCTGGAAGCGGAGATGCTCGCCGGACTATATCGGCGGGTGACGGGGGTGCGAGCGGGGGGCGGTGTGGTCTCATTAAGGGATCTCACCGCCTGGCGCGTCGACGTCCGCCGAGACGTCATTGCCCGTTGGGCAGTCCGGCTGGAGAGGCCTCGGTTCGGGGTGCGAACCGTGGAGGCCTTCCGGCCGGTGCTGATGCAGTGGTTGGAAAGGCGGCACGGGGTGCTCTCCTTCCGACTGGTGCAGGTTTTGACGGGGCATGGGTGCTTCGCCAAATACCTGCACAAGGTCGTTGGGAGGGAGAGTACACCGTCCTGCCACCACTGCGATTGCGACGAGGACACGGCACGCCATACGCTCGAGGCCTGCGCGGCTTGGGCAGTGCAGCGCTGTGAACTCGTCGCAATCATCGGTACGGACCTGACGCTGCCGGCTATCGCTAGGGCGATGGTCGACAGCGTCGGGAATTGGGACGCGGTCGCAGCCTTCTGCGAGACAGTGATCTCGTGGAAGGAGGCGGTGGATCGCCTGCGCGAGGAGCGCAGCCTCGGTGAGGAGATCCGCCGCCGGCGACTGGGGCGGCGTAGGCGCAACTATCTGCGTCTCATGTCGCCCTAGCCGAGACCGCGGGTGACGTGACCGGGGATTAGGCCGTCACCCGCTGAGAGGCCGACCGCGTGAGGAAAGACCGACGTCCTCCCCGAGGGGGGGACGTCGGTCGATGGGAGGGTACCCCAATTAGGGATATTCCGTCGGGCCGACCACTAACGACAAGTTAACGCTGCTCCAGTGGTTGGCCCAACGACGAAGGTGACGTGGTTTTTGGGTGGGTCGCGGGAGTTGCGTGCTTAAGCCCCTCTGTCGCCCCGGACGGAGTGGTGCGGAGGCGCGCCGACCGCGACCCACCCACAAAAAAAAATAGACCGTGATTTTCTTGTGAATCGATTCTTTGCATGACGATTCAAATCGATTCAAGAATCGATATTTTCAGAAAGGTGGACCATCCCTAGAATGAGCCGCGCGGCATGGTATCTCGCAGAGGCAACTGCCTTCTCGCCCCCCATGACAGCCCGCCACATCATGCATGCGCACGCAATCATCATCGCAGCCCACATACGTCCCACTGTTGGGCTCGGACCTCCTCCATAATGGGCGGGAATTTAACCTACTATACCATGCTGGACAGACATGTTGATATAGGGTTTTGTTTCGAGTTTTCCTTCTCTTGCACAGATGTTATGTGCATATTATATCTCTTAGTCGTCTCTTACGACATCCACGGGCAAGATGGGAAGTGGTGAATTGTATTCTTACTCCGTCACCACACGGAAAATACTTAATACTTATTTGGCTATACTTACATTTACACTAGTATAATATAATACATACTTACATTAATACTTACATTTTTAATATCGCGATATCTTTTGAATGACATGTACGAATTTAATGATTCAAAAAGTTCTAGAAGGGTATTGAATCCGTCTTGAATATAAAGTAATTTATTTTTATAAGGATTTTTTATAATTTATTCTTAGAAGGTACAAAATAAAGAGTTTTGAAGCGACGGCATTTAAATTATTTAAAAAAAATTAAAGAAAAGCACTTACTGTGACGTAACTACAATAGTTAGGCATATGGTGTCACGATATTTTTTGTAGACAATTATATGTTCTGCAAAGTTGTAGTACATTATTTTGCTCTATAATCAATAATTTTTGCAGCAAACGCGATATAAGGATTTTTTTGGGTTATTTTTTTACACCTTGGGTTAAATTATTGGAGTTTTAGAACGGATTCCTAATTTTTTTGAAAATATAAGCTTCGCTTCGGTTTCAGTCGTCTTTCCTGCGTAGTTCCCGTTCCCGTGGGAATACCAGGATAAAATATAGCCTAGTTTACTTCCTGATATTATAGCTTGCCATTGGTGAAAGAATTTTTGAAATCGGTCCAGCCGTTTTGAAGATTACCCGGCACAAACAGACAGACAGACAAACAAAAAAATATAATGGATGTAATTTGTGTCCGTTAATTATATGTTTGTAAAGTCCCCCGAAATACAAGGATTAATTCCTTAGTGCAGGGTGTTGTCTTAAATAAATAAATAAAATAAAATAAAATAAATAAAATAAAGTGTATTTTAGGCATATGTACAGTGCAAATAACCGTGTGAGCATGAAAAAAGCCCATTATTTTGACATTACAAACAGACACTCCAATTTTATTTATTGGTATAGATTAGCATTTGATACATCTTAATACAATTATATTAAAAAAAAAACAAGAAAGATCTATAAAATCTATGTAAATATTACATTGTTTGTCATTATTTGTTAATTTAAAATACAGAAATCTATTGTTTTAGCTATACCAGTGATCGTCGAGTGGTTGAAATTCGACCATAATTCATTTAACTTAATTTTTCTGATACAGAATTTTCTTTTAATTATTAATATTTATTTAATTAATATGTATTGTTTGACATTCAGTTCGACCAGAGATTTTAATCGTAAACAAAAGTGTATAAGCGCGCGTGTGTGTGTGTGTAGGGACATGTTATCGAAGTGAAAGTATCGATACTGTACTCATGAGTAGTATCGATGAAAAAGTATCGTACTCAATAAAGTATCGAAACAAAAGTATCGTTACTCCAAAGTATCGAGTACTGTGAGTATTTTTCCTAGAATCTGGGTCGTGATGACCTTTTTTTTAGGAATTTGTCCATCTGTGTTCGGATTAAAATATGTCGAGCCACTTTTTAGAAGGTTCGTTACGCTTTAACTAGATGGCGTTACCATAAGCATGAGCCGTAAGGTCAAGTTTAACATGGATACTTTCTACAATTTGTTCGATACGACACCTGCCTGAAAGTACTCATTGAGTAAAAGTATCGAATAGAAAGTATGGAGTACAAAAGTATCGGTATCGAAAGACAAGTACTCGATACCTAAAACTATCGATACTTTTTTCGTGTCCCTATGTGTGTGTATCGACTACATGGTAGTGTGCATAATGCCTTTTTTAATTAATTTAATGTATTTCTAATCAATTATTAGTTAAAATTTTAGTTTTCTGCACTTCGCCTCAATATGTTCTTCAACTGTGCCAAATTTCATATTTATCCATCTGCATGATTTTCTTAAAAAGGGGTACAAAGTTTTTGCTTCACGTATTAATATATAGATTTTAGTCAGATAGAAGTCTTTGTAATAACAACAATGTTTTAGACAATAAATCCTAGCCTTTGCCTGACATGAATGTTGTAAAGTGTCTAAAAAGTAATATTAGTCAAAATAATTTAATTTCGTATGAATATTACTTGACGTGTGGTAGCGGCTTCGAATACTACCAACCCTTGCTTTGCTCGTGGGTGTCGTAAAAGACGACTAAGAGCCCTAGATTCACCCGGACCAACTCCATCTGGTACCATTTGGGTCAACGATTACATTCCCAAGGAGGGTTAACGTCAGGCAGGCGGCCGGTCATAAAAGTCATTGCCGAAACTTTTTGCAATATGTCAAAACAGATGACATATTGCGTCGACCCCAAGTAATTGGGATAAGAGCAAGATGATGATGATGATGATGAATATTACTTGACTATTCTTACACCCTACAGCGGTGGGTTATATAATATATCATTACACCCTGCTTGCCTATAAATACCAGTTTGGGTTTGAGTTCAGAATTTTTCTAGGCAACTCATAATACCAACTTGGATCGTAGCCTATTTGCTAAGCGTTGTAAATATGCCAGTGTATTCCCTAATAGATGAATGGATAGATTACTCGAATTTAATATGTAGGACAGACCAGAGATACTTCAAAGCCCGCAATGAACCTCGTCACGTTCCGGACTATGGTTGGGGGGTTAGATACGTACCCGAAAGTGTCACTTGGTGAACAATCACCGAAAACAAATCGTGGTATCCGTGGTCCGCTTGAAAGGTAGTGTTAAATAGGTTATGTAGTTCTATGGTAACATACTTTTGCCCCAAAGGGTAAATTGTGGTGTGGTGAAATCATCATCTTAGAAAAAAAGCAAATCTATTACTAATATAAAGCGGAGAGTTTGTTTGTTTGAACGCGCTAATCTCATGAACTACTGATCCGATTTGAAAGTGTTTTTTAATGTTAGATAGCCCATTTATCAAGGAAGGCTATAGGGCTATATATCATCACGCTAAGGTCAACAGGAGCGGAGCAACAACGAACAATATTTCAGAATTGGGTTCTTTTTCCTTTTAAGAGCTTCCGGTGTGCGTCATTTTTTTTTTATTGCAAACGGTGGCAAACTAGCAAACAGTACACCTGATGGTAAGTGTTGCTGCCGGTCATGGACCTTTATAGGGTCGCTGCCTAACCACCAACACCCTCCACACACAAACACCCTCAGAAAGTTGGGCTTGGGCTGCGTGCACTACATAAACGGTTAGGTTTCGCAAAAATCATGTGTGACAGAATTGTATTATTTAAAAATATTTTCACCTACGTAAACGAAGTCGCGGGTTAGAGTTAGCATTTGCCCGAAGCAACTCTTCCACGCGGACGAAGTCGCGGGCATAAGCTAGTCAACAATAATGTTGTGTGGGATCAGAACTATATATTTAAAAACAAGCACACTACATGAAAAATAAAACAGTTTTTTAAACATCTCAATTAGATTTTAATATAATTTGTATTAAGAAACATACGATAGAAGTTATAAATGTAATAAATGCTTTTTGATCAGAAAATGCATATTATCATTATTTTAAATTACTTATTGAAACGATGTAAGAAAATAAGAATAAAAACGAGTACTACGATGCCTTCGTAATGTGATGAGATCAGAAAGTCAATATTTGCATGTAAGAACAAGCTTACCTCGGAACATCCTCTGCAATCTGAGCGTGGATATTTTCTCACAAACATGAAATGTGAGACACACAAGGTGATGTCCTATTTCGCATATACGTTGATTCGGTAAAACTTTCGAAAAAGTCTTCGTATAATAATTTATTTGATTAATAAATACTACTAATTGATGACGCTGACGGAGTAAGAATACAATTCATCACTCCCTGGATGACGTAAAAGACGACTAAGGGATATAATAAGCCTATAACATCTATGCAAGAGAAAGAAATCTCGAAACAAAACCCTATTCCAACACGTCTGACCAGCGTGGAATAGTAGGTCAATTCCCCTCCCATTATGGAAGATTCCTGAGCCCAAAAGTGGGACATATACAGGCTGAGATGATGATGATGATGAATTGATATTATTTAAAAAAAAGTTGAAAAATATAGTGAACCGAGTACATGTTTTAATTTTTTATAATTAAAAATATTGACTATATTAATGACTACGCAACTCAAAGTTTTCTTTATTTAAATATTTCATCAACATCATCGCAGCCCACATACGTCCCACTGTTGGGCTCGGGCCTCCTCCACAATGGGAGGGAATTTGACATACTATACCATGCTGATCGGGCCTGTTGGTATAGTGTCTTATTCCGAGTTTTCATTTTCTTGCACAGATGTTATGTGCATATTATATCCCTTAGTCGTCTTTTACGACGTCCACGGGCAAAATAGGGAGTGGTGAATTGTGTTCTTACTCCGTCACCGCACGGCAAATTTAATTAAATAATTCATTTTAGTTCAAAGATTTAAAATTAATAAAATATCCGTACCAAAATGTTCATAAGGCGAAATAGTATGAAAGTTCAACGTATGTATAGATTGATAGAAAATTCGATGCGATGCCATTTGGTGGAATTGGCTACCAAGTACCAAAGCAAAGGCCAGACTAGACAGAAAGTCAAATACACTAGAAAGATCTTACTGAAATTAAACAGTTGCGCCCGGGATAGGTAACCCAGCTGCATTTCCGATGAGATTCAATTATATGTTAGATACCTTTAGATTATTACGATTATGTAGAATAACATTAGATTGAGGTCCAAAAGCAAGACCGTTACTTTTTAACGTCTTTTTTTATTAAAAGACTAGCTTTCGCCCGCAACTTCGTTCGCGTGAAAATTATTTATAATAGAGGTTAACACACATAGCTGTGCATGATATTCAAGGTTTTATAGGTCCATTGTGTTGCTGTATAATGTGGACACTTTAAACACTCGGTAGGATATCGCCAATAATAATTATTAGGAACTATTAACCTAAATACAATATTTCATTGAAATAATCTAGGTAATTATGAAAAACTTTTATACCTTCTAAATTTACATTCCTCTTTTTATCCCCTTAGGGATTGCATTCACAAAAAAGGATAGCGACAATAATCATTATTAGAAACTTTTAACCCAAATACAACATTTCATTGAAATAACTAAAAATCAGAGAACTTTCATACTAACTTTGAACCTCCCTTTTACTCCCTTAAGAGATGAATTTTGAAACAATATTTTACACGTATTTCATGATTTTCAATGAGGAACCGTTGTACTGAATTTCATTCGAATAACTTCAAAAAACGACAAAGTTTCATACTAACTTTGCATCCCGTATGACCCCCTTAGGGGGTGAATTTTCAAAAATCCTTTCTTAAGGCTCTCCTACGTTATAAAAGGAACCCCTGTACAAAATTTCAAGTTTCTAATCCTTATAGTTTAGGCCCTGCGTTGATATGTCGGTCAGCTTCTCCTTTTATATATGTATATAGATAACATTCTGTATATGTTTTGTATTTTACAAAAATACAATTAACAGGGTTAATAACGTTAAAGTATGCAACATCATCATCACAGCTCATATGTGTCCCATTGCTGGACTCGAGCCTACTCCAAATTGGGTGGGAAATTGATTTACTATGCTACGCTAGTCATGCGATTAGTGTTGCCCAAATGCAAGACCAAGACGAGACTTGGACCGGTCTTGGTCTTGGTCTTGCAACATCACACCTGGTCTCGTCTTGGTCTTGGTCTTGCGCACCCGAGTCTGGTCTTGGTCTTGGTCTTGCGCACCCGAGTCTTGGTATTGCAGCAAGTCTCGCAAAGTTTTGCAGTTAGAATAACGTAACAGTAATTTATCATGGCAATGAAAAATCCAACTAAATTAATCAAATATCCTATCCTATCTATCCATCTGCTAGCCTATAGTTCACTATTGAATACAATACTTACCACTGGAGAAAATTACTCTTCTATGCCCCTGGTGTTCCATTAGACAGCGTTACTACTCTTATGACAGGACTTTCGACCCTATTTTCTTAAGACGTCACCACACGAGGCAGTTGATACAATAAATTTTATGTCATTTTATAATCAATGCGATATTTTACAATTAATGCGATTGATTATATTCCCCTTCAAGTTAAGTGGTATGTATCTATTGTATTTCCAGTTTAGTTACTGATACTCCAGAGTATGGATACTTGAAAAAACCTGTTGCTCTATTGCCTATATAAATACTTTGGCCGCTGGATCCATGTAGCTCTTAATATACTATTTATTCAAGAACATATAAAACTGATTTAAAATTTTATGGTTTTAATACTTGTAAAATGTATGATATTCGTCGTCATCGTCACAGCTCATAAAAGTGCCACTGCTGGGCTTAAGATTCCTTCCAGTAAGAGGAAAATTGATCTACTATACCACGCTGGTCAGACATGTTGGTACAGGGTTTTCTTTCTAGTTTCACTTCTCTTGCACATATGTTATATACACAGGGTGTATCAGGTTATGGGACAACTGTTCATGTATGTTGTAGTTCAACAGTCATAGATCATAATTAGAATGTATATTACACAAAAACAATATAACGTAAAAGTTATAGTGATTACAAAAATGTGTGTCTAAGAGTTTATGCCTTAAATTTTATGCATTATGTAGGTATGTACAGACAGGATATATGTAAGCATGTAAAATTTCGACAGTATAAATAGGTATTAGATTTGCGCGAACCTTTCAATGGTTACGTAGGTACAAAGGCGACTCATCAACGGTCATCGGCCGATCAGCTGATTTATGTTAAAGCGAAGTTTGTCTTGCTTATGCAAACGTAATCATTGATTTATTCAAATTCTAATGAATATTTAACAAAATACGAATATGTTGTAGATTAAGTATCATGCCTTTATACATTTTAATCAATTTACACGAAAAAACGATGACAAAATTGAGAACTTACATGTCTCTCAATTCATTAACGAATCGATAATTTTATTTAAATTTTTTTTCATGGGTTCCTAACACCGCTGCCCGATCCGATTTGATACGACATCCACGGGTAAGAGAGTGGTGAATTATATTCGTACTGTCTTTTTTTTGTGTGTGTGTAGCTGTTGGTCGCAGATGACCTTGACAGCTGAACGCGGTCAATGGGTGAGCGCTGATGGCTCTCAACCCGGTAAGTAAGTTAAGCGAACATCGCCCGAGGGCTCTCCCCTGTGGGGAACGGACCTCGGCTCGGGGCGTCGCTGAGAGCAAAGTGGGCGTGGCCAAGTTTAGGCTAATGACTTTTACGCGGCGCGGTTTTCGACCTCGACGGCGAGGCCGATACCGCGGAGTTTTATCTGTTATCGCTGCGCGAGCTGTGTAGGTCCTTTCTTGGGCGATCATAATAGCGTCATCTTCTTCTTCAAGAAGATGACGAGGACGTCGGACCGCGGATATTTTTGAGGGGACGTAGTTTACCGCTCCAACCACTAGTGGATTGGGGTGAGTTGTGGCAGAGGCAAAATAGCGCTGGGAGCAACGCTTCATGTACTGCCTGATGGTGATCGTACTCTGTCCCTACATGGACATTTATATAGATTAATTGTAGGCATATTTCTATGTCCAACAGTGAACGTCGTTGGGCTAATGAATAAACGGATATATAAATATGTATAATGGGCAAGAGCACTCTCGTGATTACGGTATTTTTGTCCTTAAGCCTTTCCGAAGAGTAATTCTGAAAAGCCAACACCAACATTGGGAATCGATTGGCCAATAGATGGATATCTCAAGACTGATTTGACTTGCCGTGTAGTGACGGAGTAAGAATATAATTCATCACCCCCTATTTTACCCGTGACTGCGAACCCACGACTAAGGGCTATAATATATAACATCGGTGCAAGAGAAGGAAAACTTGACATGTATGACCTGTAACAACACGGCCGATCACCGTGGTGATTCCCCTCCGGCCACGGCCGATTCTTCTCCTGTTATGTAGAAGACACGAGCTCAACCGTATATAAGCTGAAATGGTGATTTGAATTAAATGCAAGACCGCAAGACTCTTGCAGGCCCAGTCTTGGTCTTGCTCAAGTCTTGCAGGGCCAGTCTTGGTCTTGGTCTTGCAAATATTAAGCGGTCTTGGTCTTGGTCTCGGTCTCGCATTTCTCGCAAGACCAAGACCAAGACCGCAAGACCAAGACTTTTTTGGGCAACACTACATGCGATTGGTATAGGATTTTATTTTGAGTTTTCCTTCCCTTGCATGGATGTAATCTGCATATTGTAATTCTTTGACATCCACGGGTAAGAAAAGGGGTAGCGAATTGTATTTCTACTTCGTCACCATAAGGAAAATATGTAGCAATAATTTATGAATTGCACAAAGAATTGAATGGAATTGAACTCATGAGAGATTATAGTCTGTGTAGTGATGGAGTAAGAATAAAATTCAACAACTCTTTTCTTACTCGTGGGTGTTGTTAAAAACCGATGATATGATATAGCATTTTCAAAATTCTTTGGCAACCCGTCTGCGCCCACCACTGGTAATAAGTTATTTGACGTCCGAGGCCAGGAAGATTACCCTTTCAGTACCATCCCTTCGCGACGCCCAAGGGGCAATTAAACTAACATATCGTCAAACGGTTTGGTATCAGTTTTTATTTTGATTTTTCCTTTTCTTGCACAAACGTTTTATGCACACTAAACAATGTACATATGTAAGAGACCTTTAGTGGTCTTTACCGACACCCATGGGTAAGATAGAGGATGGTGAACTGTATTCTTACTCCGTCATAAAAGTGTATATCTATTTTTAAATTAAATTTTCATATTTAATGTGACGCTCCTATTCCGGGTAAGACAAAGACACACTAGACATCTATATATTGGAAATGTAAAAGTTGCTTACACCCTGTAAGTAATTTAACTAAATTTGTTCGTCTAAAAGGATAAAGTTTGAAAAGAGTTTTGTAGTTATAATGTAACTCTAGTGGTATCTTAGTACATTGTATTACGTTTATAGTTTCACGTTTTTATCCTCGAAGGGACAGATGTATGTACATGTTCCCACGCTTGATTTTTAGTACCACTTAACATGGGAATTGGCTTTACTTAGGCTTATTATTGAAATGTTTTTAAGAAAATCCATGTAGATCATGGAAATCTACAAAAAGTACCTAACATCGTTTCATTCCCAGCAGTTGTCGGTTCATCGGGCAATGTGGCGTGCCCATTGCCACTTCAGCGTGCTAATTCTTCGTGCTATGTCGGTTACACCCGATTTCTATCTCTATTCTATCTCGATTATATTCTAGTACTAAACAAATCTTTTCTTATCTGACTCAAGATTTAAACTTACAATATCGTAATTAGAAGTGGCATTTTTATGTCATTGAACTAATAAGACTGTCTACAACACAATAATTACAGTATTAGAGATAATTGAATTAACAGGACAATCTTTCCAGATTTACTCATTGTTTTCATGTTTAATGAGAAGGCATTGTATAAATCAACTGCCTATGAATTCCATTACAATCTCTGAAAATATAAGAAAGTATAATAAGCATATTGTTTCAGACAAAATAATATCTTTTAAAACTTTTCTCAGACCTACATTACTTGTACTTATATAGGCTACAATATACAAATACTTTTATAATACTAATAAATACTTTTGGTGATCATACCTATTTAATAATAAAATATGTTCCACTATAAGCATCCGGAAACCCAAGCCTTTATTCTGGACCCAATTTTTGGACGCAATTTTAAGTAACGGGAAAGGTATGATTCTCCTTCTGTAGTTTCCGACCGTTACTCTGTAGGAAATTGACAAAGATCTCATATAACTTAGATCCCTATGCATAGTAGCTATTAACCTCTTCTAACTCAGACTCACTCCATGGTACTTTTGAGAATTGTTTTTTGGGCAAATACATGGCCATTACATGCATTCCATTCCTTGTGGTGACGGAGTAAGAATACAATTCACCACTCCCCATTTAGCCCGTGAATAACGTAAAAGACAACTAATAATATGTATATGGCATCTATGCAAGAGAAGAAAAACTCGAAATGAAACCCTATACCAACCTGTTTAACCAGCATGGTATAGTCAGTTTAATTTCTCTCCTATAGTGGAGGAGGCTCGAGCTCAACAGTGGGACGTATATGGGTTAAAAACATGATGAAAATGATGAAATACATGAGATGGCATTAGAGATTGCAACCCGGTATGTTTCTCAACCCGGCCGGGCTCGGTTGCATTCGTCGCCAACCCGGGCGGGTCCGCCGGGCCCGGCCGGGTTGTATTAGCAATGAAATCTTTAAAGTATTTTATGAAAAGTTTCAATATATGAATGGAAAAAGATAATGATTCAAGGTTAATATTTATTTCAAACTGGCTTATAAAACGCTATCACAATAATCAGTCTCACTCAGGTCTCAAAATCACACTTAATACATAATGGATTACTTTTACTTATGGACGGAAAAATAACATTAGTATTAGTAATTATTCATTTTTATAAGTTTAAACAAACAGGTCTTTCACTTTACTCCTTATAGTGTCTATTTGAAAACATAGTATTAAAATAAGAAACTAATAACGCAGCTAAAAGTACTAAACGTGTCATAACAACTTAGATTAGATAGAAAGACTTTGGTAGCTTTGGTATAAACAAAACAAATTCTTATATGCTAAAAGTAAAGTATTATGTTTTCTTTTTAAACTTTGGTTATTAAGACTAGTGAGTGTTATTATTACTAAACGAGCAAATAGCGAAATCTTATAGACTAGGCTGTATTGTAACTGTAAACAACCAAACTTGTATAGTCTTAACTAACAAAATGTAACGTAAAATTGGTTACGTTACGTAGGCTTTATTATAATATACTAACTATGTAAGTTAGAATATACTTTTTGTAAGGCAAAACAATTATTTTTAAGTCTGAAAGAATGATCTTAAAAAGCTGGTCATTCTTACCGGGCCCGGTGGGTGCCTAAAAGGGCACTGGGCCCGGGCGGGCCCGGCCTGGCCGGACCCGGTTTGCAATCTCCAGATGGCATATGGCATTCGTTTTTTTTTTACTCGAATTGAGATTCTAATCCGTCACTTTACTATCTGCAATTGCATGTCTAACCAAATCAACGTAGCAATAATTTTAAAGAGTTAACGCAATAAAACAACATTTATTTAAGACTAGCAACTCGCCCTCGCTTCGTTTCGGTTTCAGTCGCCTTACCCGCATAGTTCCCATTCCCGTGGGAGTACCGAGATAAAATATAGCCTATGTTACTCCCTGATATTATAGCTTTCCATTGGTGAAAGAATTTGTGAAATCGGTTTGGTGGTTTAAGCGTGAAAGCGTAACAAACAAACTTTCGCATTTATAATATTAGTAGGGATTCTAAGATGCCTATAAAAAGTATTTTTTGTATGACGTAGGTCACATTGCTTTTAAATAAAACAAGGCACAAATCACTGAAATAAAATGCGAAAATGCGAATAGTAAATAAATTCACAAGTATAATAGTTAACTAATGGTAATAGGTTTCTTATCTGATCTTTTCAAAGTAACTTTAATCTGTCTGATTGAACCCCTGTGGAGCGTCATGAGATATACTTTCAATGCACCTCCAACGCCATTACATTAACTCATAGCAATACTCGCTTTTGTAAGAATTGATTTTATATGTGTTTTCTTTAATATATTTAGATTCTATGTTTTTAAAAATATATTATACTAGCTTTTGCCCGCGGCTTCGCCCGCGTAAAAGTTGGCTTGCATATTTCTTTTTATTGTGTTATTGTGGTGACGGAGTAAGAATTTTCACCACTCATTTCACCACTCATTCACCACTCCCTATCTTGCCCGTGGATGTCGTATAAGACGACTATGGGATATATACACATAACATCTATGCAAGAGAAGGAAAACTCGAAAAATGAAACCCTATACCAACATATCTGACCAGCATGGTATAGTAGGTCAAATTCCCTCCCATTATGGAGGAGGCCCGAGTCCAAGAGTGGGAAGTATGTGGGCTGCGATGATGATGATGATGATATTTCTTAATTTAAGAAATACTCTATCTGTGTGTCAATTTTCATCCAAATCTGGTCAACAGTTTACGCGTGATCGAGTAAGAAACGTCCAAATAACTTCACAAATTTTTATATTTGTATATTACTTCCACCCTTGTAGTTTAAATTCACGTAGAAAGGCGATGATAAATATGGCCATCCTTAGTCGCTGATAATACATTATCCATGATAGGTTTCCATTGGTGAAAAAGAATAATATTGATCAAACTCCCGTAGTTTCACCCACGTAGACCCCATTCCCATGCGAATGCCGAGATAAAAATTGCCTATGTTACTCGCTGATATTATAAGTCTGCATAGGTGAAAAAAATTATACTAACAAATCGCATACAAATATCCAAGATAAAAATTGCCTATGTTACTCGCTGATAACGTAGCTTCCTATTGTTGAAAGAATTTTAAAGATTGGTCAATATCCAAAGGTTTCTCTCGCAGAGTTCTCGTTCCGGGCAAACACCAGGATGAAAATAGCCTTTATTTGTTATTCGCTGATAATGTAGATTTTCATTCGTAAATTAATTTTTATATCCATTAAATGTCCGCGATTTCACCCGCATTGTGCCCGGGTCCGTAGAAATATTGGGATAAAAAAATAGCCTAAATATGTTCATCATCATTTCGTCTCACATACGTCCCACTGCTGGGCTCGTGCCTCCTCCATAGGAGGAGGGAAATAACCTTACTATACCATGCTGGTCAGGCAGGTTGGTATAGGGTTTTGTTTTGAGTTTTCCATCTCTTGCATAGATGTCATATGCGTAATATATCCCTGAGTCGTCTCTTACGACACCCACGGGTAAGAGAGGGGGTGGTGAATTGTATTCTTACTCCGCCACCACACGGAATAAAACCTAAATATGTTACACGCTTAAAATTAGCTTTCCGTTAGTGAAATAATTTTAAAGTCGATTAAATTCTCACAGTTGCTCCAGCCACACCGGGATAAAATATAGCCTTGGATAAAATATAGCCTAAGTTATTCCTTATGTAAGGCTTGGTAGACCTGGTGGTAAAGTATTATCAGTATTGGTCCAGCCGTTTTGAAGATTACCCGTATCGAATAGACAGACAAAAAAAATTGAGCCGTTTTTAGGGTTTCGTACCCAAAGGGTAAAAACGGGACCCTATTACTAAAACTTCGCTGTCTGTCTGTCACCAAGCTGTATCTCAAGGACCGCAATAGCTAGACAGTTGAATTTTTTACAAATTATGCATTTCTGTTGCCGCTATAACAATAAATATTAAAAACAAAATAAAATAAATATTTAAGGGGGCTCCTATACAACAAACGCAATTTCCCCCTTTTTTATAGATAATGGTACGGAACCCTTCGTGCGTGATCCCGACTAGCACTTGGCCGGTTTTTTAGACATAGGTATCGTGCAAATAATTGTGTGAGCATAAATAAAACCTATTATTTTGACAACAAATAGACGCTTCAAATTTGTTTATTTCTAGAGATACTAAGACAAAGATTTACATTGACCTGGACCAATTGGTGATGCCATCTAGCCAGCTATGTCGTCTGGCAGGCAGCTGGTCATAAAATGTTGCTAAAAGAACCTTTGCAATATATCTACGATGGCAGAGGACCGAATACATATTGCGTCGATCCAAAGTAATCTCGATAAGCGCGCATTAAGAAAAAATAATGGGGTAACCCAAGAAAGCCGATCGTGTATTAAAATGATCATTCCTAGGCTCAGTGATATCGGTTTTACACTTTTCACCTCCTTAGGGGTAAAATTGCAAAAACTCTTTTTTAGTGAGCACTTTCCCCAAGAAAGAGAACTTTGTACAAAATTTCACGTTTCTAGTAGGGATGTGACTTGGAGGGAAAATAATCGATTTTTTAAATAATCGATTTTTTGTTCTTCAAAATAAATCGATTATAAAATAATCGATGAATTAAAAATAAATAATCGATTACAAAATAATCGATTTTTCCCCAACAGGATTATGATGACTTTTTTTTAGGAAATGTGAGCTTCATCTTCTAATATAGTATGAAATACTGCACGCAGTATTGTGATGACCTTCTTTTTTTAGGAAAATCGATTTTATTATTTTAATAATCGATTGTAAAAATAGATTATTAAAAAAAAATCGATTAATAATCAATTATTATAAAAATCGATTATTTTTTCACATCCCTAGTTTCTAGGCCTAATGATTTAGGATATACATTTTTCACCCCCTTAGAGATTGAATTTCAAAAACTAATATCTTAGAGCTCATTTACAACAAAAGAAAGAGAATCGCACAATACAGAGAAATACATAGTTTTACGTTTCTAGCCCCAATAGTTTCGGCTATACAATTTTCACCCCCTTAAGGGGTGATTTTACAAAAACCCTTCGCTAGAGCTCGTGTACCCCAAGAAATACAACAGTGTAAAAAAAAATTACGTTCCTAGGCCCAGTGGTTTCGGCTTTATGCTTTTTTGTCTTTTAGGGGTTGAATTTCATCCCCATATAAATGAAATTTCCAAAACGCTAGAATAAATATTTATTTATATATTATCAAGTGCCTTAATACAAAGGTTCATGGTTCTATTATCGAAAATGATAAATCTGCATACTAAATGTCATCCCCTATTTCAACCCCTTATACCCATTTTTTCGCGATTTCTTTGCTAGAGCTCGTGTACCCTAAGAAATTCTACGGTGTATAAAAAAATTCCGTTTCTAGGCCCAGTGGTTTGGGCTTTATGCTTTTTTGTCTTTTAGGGGTTGAATTTCATCCCCATATAAATGAAATTTCCAAAACGCTCGAACAAATATTTATGTATATATTATCAAGTGTCTTAATACTTTGTAATAGACTCATGATTCTATCATCGAAAATGACGAATTTCCATACAAAATGTCATCCCCTATTTCAACCTCTTATACCCATTTTTTCGCGATAAAAAGTAGCCTATGTCCTTTCTCAAGCTTTAGTCCATCTCTGTACTAAATTTCATCAAAATCGGTTCAGTGGTTTAGACGTGAAAGCGTAACAGACAGACAGACAGACAGACAGACAGACAGACAGACAGACAGACAGACAGACAGACAGACAGACAGACAGACAGACAGACAGACAGACAGACAGAGTTTCGCATTTATAATATTAGTAAGGATTAGTAAGGATTCATTATCATCATCATCTCACAAACACTGGCCTCCTCCATAATAGGAGGGAAATTGACCTACTATGCCACGCTGGTCAGACGCGTTGGCATAGTGCTATATTTCGAGTTTTCTTTTTCTTACTGTTATATGCATATTGTATCTCGTAGTTGTCTTTTACGACATCCACGAGTAAAAGAGGGGATGGTGAATTGTATTTGTCGGCGCGGCGTTAGCATTCGGTGAATCAGAATTAATAGTTTAAAGCATAATTACTAAGCACTTATATTGTTGATCTATTTGATCTATGTATATAAAAACAGATTACCCCAATATGAGAAAAGTTACATTTGGAGAATAATTTTGTTTTCTCACAATTTTACTTAAAGTAGATTTCATAAATAACAAATAATTCATTGCGTAATAATTTTGCGACTACAGATTTTGAGCCCTCTCGTTGGGCGTGACCCATAGGCACCTCCCAAAAGAGGGGAGAGATGAGATGACGTCATTTACAACCCCTGCATGACATCATTCGAAACAAGGTTACTACTCTCCGCTACGAATGTGCTGCGCATTATTGCAAAGGCGTTGCGATTTCCTTGTTCTTAATTATGTAACGTTATATAATATGTCTTGCCTATGACAAAAAGTATTTACAACTATGTAATAAATAGTACTAGGTGTGTAGTAAATATTACTTTTTTTTGTCATAAGTATTATTTTCCGTGTGGTGACGGAGTAAGAGTGCAATTCATCTTGTCCGTGGATGTCGTAAAAGACGACTAAGGAATATGGTATGCACATAACATCTATGCAAAAGAAAGGAAAACTCGGATAAAACCCTATACCAACAGGTCTGACCAACATGGTAAAGTAGGTCAAATTCCCACCCACTGTGGAGGAGGCCCGAGCCCAATAGTGGGACGTATGTGGGCTACAATGATGATGACGATGACGATGATGTGTAGTAATTTTTTTTGTCAAAATTTGTATTAACAAATCCTTACAGTACAAATAAAAATATACGAATTTTATCGCCCTTGTATTTCATTTTTGATTTTCAGACGTTTAGAACACATTCTAAAAAAATTATATAATTCTTAAGCCATCTTTGCCGACACCCACAATATACGGAGTAGTCAATAAGTATTCTTACTTCGTCACTGCACGAAACAAAATAAGATGCGAATGATAAACATTTTTATTCGGTTATTTTAATGTTATTTAAAACGTTATTTTAAATTATTGATGAATTATACTTACCTTATTTCAAATTATTGATGAATTATACGCTATACTCGTGACCATGAACGCTGAAAACATGAGGCAATCAAAAATCAAATTCAAGTGCGATAAAATTCGTAAAAACAGTTTTCTCACAGCCTCAAAACTTTCGCATTTGTAATATTCATCATCATCTCAATTCACATACGTCTGACTACTGGTCTCGAGCCACATCTACAATGGTCAATTTTCTTACCATATTCGTCAGACAAGTTATTAATTTGATTTTTTTTTATTGCAAACGGTGGCAAACGAGCAAACAGTACACCTGATGGTAAGTGTTGCTGACGCTCATGGACCTTTACAGGGTCGCTGCCTACCGAGAAGATAGTGAAGGGAGTATGAATGCGTGCATTGAGGCTCGGTGATACCAAGGGCACCACCAAAACCCTCCACACACAAACACCCTCAGAAAGTTGGGCTTCCGGCTCCCTCGCTCACCGAACGAAGCGCAGTAGCAAATTGCTATTACTCAGACGTCGATTTTCTGCGAGAGTGTGGTACTACCCCGGACGGACCGGCCCGCGGCTGTAGACAGATAGATAACTGTCGACAGTGTGGTCCTACCATTCTTAAAAAAATTTAGCTACTATTGTAGTGATTTTATCTACTTGCATGCTTTATTCGTCTTTTACGATCACTCATGAGAAAGAACCATTTCTTTGGTATCTTAATCCGTCTTACTTCACCTGTCACCGCGTGGGTATTTGTAACATAATATTTATTGTTTGTGTAATAGTACTAGCTGACCCAACAGACGTTCTTCTGTTCAAATAAAATAAAATAAAAGGAATTCTCTTTGAAATCGACAACAGCGCCAGCTAACTGGTCCAATTGTGAATTTAAACCATTCTGGAATCCCCTTGAACGCACACAAAAAATTTCATCAACATCGGTCCAGCCGTTTAGGAGGAGTTCATTGACATACACACCTACACAAGAAATATATTTATAAAGATATAGAAAAAAAACCGTGTATTGACATTGTAAGAATATAATTCAACATCTCCTGTCTTGTTCGTGTGCATTAACAGTGAGGACTTACGGCACGGCAACGTGGTCTCTAAATATGGTTTTCAAAACCAACCTCAAAGTCGAATTTTGTTACGAATGAACTCAAGAACTATTGGACGGATTTCAATAATTCTTTCACTATTAGAATGCTACATTATCCGTGAGTGATATAGATTACCTTTTGTCCCGGTATTCCCACGAGAACGGAAACTACGCGTGTAAGACGACTAAAACCGAAACGAAGCGAGGGCGGGTTTCTAATGTATCATAAAGAGCGCTGATTTGGAATTCTTTGGTCACTGAATTTGTCAGATGCAGGGTAAACCATAGAGTGATTGCCCAGTGACGGTGATTGCCCGCGTTTAGAAAAATATTGCTAAGTTGGTAAATGGTATTATTCTAGTTCGAATAGAATGAATGAGATAGCGTTATGGTTAATATATAATGGATTTAAAATTAACACTTGGCAATACTGACGAAAAAAAACCAGTAGTGGCAGGTTTTGTCAAGACGGGTGCACATGTTATTCAAACTGGTAAACAAATTAGCAATTTTCTTAAGGAATTACATGATTAGAAAATCATTTTTTTTGTCTTTAATTTAATATTCAACTATTGGTGCAAAGTTATGATGAAATCATTAGTATTTTCTTAGTTATTAATAAAAATATATATTGAAATATGATACCTGGCCGTTATTTTGACTGTGGGTATTCACTAATCTAAAAATTGCATATTTTAGCTATTACCCACCCTCATTTTAGTAACTGCCATATGTTAATATCTATAGTTATTGCCAGGGCAATAACTGTAGTCGGCAATATTAGATCAAAGTGTGTTGCTAAATACTATGCTACTCTCTGAACAACAAACTTATACAATCAGCTCTCAACATTTTAGAGTAGCATTACATAGTAAAAAAAAAGAAAAATCTGTTAAAAGTAATAGAAGAGAAGACGTTGGTTAAAGACAAGAAAAAATCTGGAAATGCAAACAATAAGACTAAAAAAATAGATAAATATGCCAACGAAATTATAAAATATGAAAATTCTATATAGCTTATGGCGTGCTGAATGTGAGTGGCGACACTGCAGTTCTGAATGTCCAGAGTGTCGACAAGGGCCTCGTATCCAGCTTGCCTTTACTGGCTGGCAGAAGTGGAAACCGTAGAGTGCCCGTAGGATTCTCAACTTTAGCTTGCCTTAAACGGTTGATCAGAGTCGCCCGAGCGACACATCCACCCCCGAGCATATGCTCGGGGGTGGATGTGTCATTTTCAAGGGCATAACTATGGGGAAACCACTTCGGGTTTCCGCTTATCGGGGACTTGCGATGGTGAAACCGGCGCCGCACCGCTCGACACCCCAATTCACTTGTACCAATGTAGCCCTCTATTGTCCATATGACCTGCGGGTCTGTGGCGACCGCTTAGGGGGGCCGATTCAGTTACTGGCAAAGATCAAGACGTATAAGGTATTGAAAGCAGACATCGGTTTTTAAATCAATAGTTTTTAGTTAAACCAGTCCATCAAATCTCCAACTCCATAAACATATTAGATACCACCATCGCGCTATAGTTTTACACCTACTGGCAGTCCACGAGTGTTATATGCAGACGTGGAGTATCATTGGTAGACGTGCCATCCCATTTTTAGATTATATTTCTTCAAAGGCCTCTGCAAGTTAGATCCATATCCCCATGTAAACCTTTCAAAGGACCGGGTTACGGGTATCGATCCCGTAAAAACGGAGATACATAAAAATAATAACAATAAAAGGATAACTATTTTAAGTAATATTATAATAGAACCTGGTAACATTGTACTAAAGCATATTTGTCGTGTTTGTCATTTCAACGTGATAAAAATGAATTATCTTGCAGTGCTTGTTCCAACTCTTTAATGCGCATTGTATTACACGAAACCATAAGAAACATAAATTAGCATAAAATAGCTCCGATCTACATTGATTTTTATGCCATAATTGTTTTGAAGTAGATGATTCTGACTCTTGCGATTCTGACTCATTAACACTAGTAAAAAAAATATTTGATACTAGCAACCCGCCCTCGCTTCGCTTCGGTTTCAGTTGCCTTACCCGCGTAGTTCCCGTTCCCGTGAGAATACCGGGATAAAATATAGCCTATGTTACTCCCTGATATTATAGCTTTGGTGAAAGAATTTTTGAAATCGGTTCAGTGGTTTAAGCGTGAAAGCGTTACAAACAAACAAACAAACAAACAAACATCCTTACTTTCGCGTTTATAATATTAGTATGGATAAGTAATAAAGCTAAACGCAGTTTATTCTGAAATATTGAGGACTATCATATAAGATTTAAGTTTAATGTTTTGTTTTAAATATTTAGTTACATTTTAAGTTTAATTTATCATTTTAAGATACCGGACAATTACTGTGCTTTTTTTTTGGGGCGTGGGTGGGTTGATATAGAGAGATTATTTTGAGTTTTCATTCTCTTGTATATATATTATATGCTTGTTATATACATTAGCCGTCTTTTACGGTACGCACGGGCAAGATAAGGGGCGGTGAACAATATTCTTTTTCCACAGAGCAACTGAAACTCATTTATTACTTATTCTTAATGGATTTTCAAGTTAAAGGTATATGCAATTATTAAATTAACGTTTATATGAGCAGTTAACATTTATCTTAACTCTCATTTCAGCATCACACCGCAAAACCACATCAAAACATTAACAAACAAACATTAACATGAATCACAAACAAGATTCTAGAACATTAATTCGTGTTTTGATCCTTTACCCCAAAACGAAATTATTATTGCATAGTAAACGATTACGACAGACTATTAAAGCATACCGCGAATATGAGAATGCTTGAATACAATAATATAACTTTATGGCTAATATCCTTATGTATTGAAATGGATATTACAATTTAACCCTTACTTCTAGCTATAATTTTAACGTTACCTTAGAATTTAATGGCGATATAGGCCCTTCGCATTGATGCACTGTAAACGCACCCTTTCTAAATAGCCAATTTTGTGCAGCCAGACGGTAAGGGCGGTGGCATACTGTGCAATAAAGTGCAGTTATAGTACGCATGTTCACCATATGATGACAAATATTATACACAATATTGGTGTCCATGTGTTCTTATAGGTATAAACGCCTAGTAAGTTTTCGTGATAACATGGTGAGACTTTCGAGAAGTATTTACATATATCAAAATAGGAATAGAATTTAAAAAAAATAATAAAATTGTTATTCAAAGAGTTTGTCATTACTTTCTTATTTGCTTTTATAAAGAAAATAATATTGAAATTGCGTGGATTTTTACAATTATAATTAACGGACACAAATTACATCCAGACTCAGAACAACAATTTGTGGATCGCATAAAGGATTATCTTGTGTAGAATTGAAACCCGCGTTACTGGCACGCTAGATGAGTATCTTGACCACCTATGCAGTCAATCAATTTGACAATCAGTCTGTTATTGGATATAACTTTTCTACTGTTTAGAATGTGTTAAACTTCTGCGTAGATCATACTGTGATACAAGACAATTATTTCTTTTTGATTAAAATATAAACGAAAATGTACAATATATTGTCATATATGAAACTAATAATTCAATAAATATTAAATTATTTATATTTATGGTATATATAATTATTATCTTGAAATAAGCGTTAATTTGCTTAGCTTATAAAAAAAAATGTTGAATCATTTAAATATAATGTGTAAAAAGCCTTAGTTATAAAATGTGTACATTTCAAATGGATTTTTGAGTACCCCAAACTTTGATAGCTAAATCTAAGTGTTCGTATTTACTGAGCTCGAATGAGGGTCGGGTTTTACATTCTTTTTATAGTTAGAGCCAATAAAATAGCACATTTGAATTTCGCTTTCCTAAGAACATTTTCACCTCGGATAAAAGATATAACGCCTTTATATTTCATGATGGCAATCGATTTTTAATACTCTATTAAGGAATTACTATAGTAATCTATAAGTAATTTTTCACTAATATAACTCTTTTAGGGTTAATCCTTTTTTGTTTTTTTGATATTGTTGGTGGCAAGGGAGTAAACGGCACACCTGACAGTAAGTGACACTGCCGCTAGACCGCTGCCTGCCGCGAAGAAAGTGAGGAAAATGTGAATGCATGCAATGAGGTTCAGCGATTCTAAAGGTCCACAATACACACAAACATACATGAGAAAGTTAGGCTTTCGGCAGTAACAAATTGCTACTCCTTAGACTTAGATTTTCTGCGAGAGTGGTACTACCCCAGACAGACCGACCCGCGGCTATAGACAAAAGACTGTCGACGATGTAGTTCTACCACATATAAATGTTTGTTTGTTGTTATTTCGGCAGTAAAAAGATAATTATTATCTAAGGAACCGGCCATTATCTTTGCCATGTACTTTGCATACCAATAATAAGGTAAAAAATACCCCAAGATTCGAAACTTTTTTAGTAATGTTAACAATTGAAGAACACGAACAGAATGAACACAATAAAATTGTGTTCTTTGTTTCTTTTTTATAACAGTTAATCGTACTCATATTTCTTACTTTACATGTACATACGTAATTTATGCCCGCACAAATATCATTTTTTAACAAAAGGTCCTCCATTTTCAGATTGCTTACCCACAAAGTCAGACGTTTTGGCCTATACTTTTCTTTGAGTTTTCGTCTTGTAGTAGTGCTATTTGCTTACATCCTATTTAACACCCGCGTGAAAATATGAACTGGTGATATATTTCAACTTTTGTGTGGTGACGGAGTAAGAATACAATTTACCACCCCCTTTCTTACCCGTAGGTGTCATAAAAGATGAACTAAGGGATTATTGGCAAATAACATCTATGCAAGAGAAGGAAACCTCGGAATTAAACTCTATACCAACCCGTCTCACCAACGTGGAATAGTAGGTTAATAACCCTTCCATTATGGAGGAGGCCTGAGCCCAACAGTGGGACATATATAGCCTGAGATGATGGTGATAATGATGATATATTGCATTATTAATTCACCACTCCACGGAAGATATAAATTTGACACTTTTTTATTTTTTTGTCTAGTGAAAGTTGTTGGGCGGCGTTGGATACAGGCGGCACAAAATGTTACTCTATGGCAAAACATGAGGGAGGCCTGTGTCAAGTAGTGGATAGCGAAAGGCTGAATGATGTTGATAATGATCACGGGTTTTGTCATATGTTCAATGTTGTTTATTTTAACCTAAACTCTAATAACCTAACTAATCTTTTCAGATGTAGGATTTGCCAAAAAAAATGCAAAATGGTTTGAGTGAATGTGTTCCGAGCGGAGTCTAAAAACTATCATAAAATATACTTTATTGGTTTCTATATTATCTATCCATGAATGTGACGACTTTGTGATTGGATAGTTACCATATCCCGTTTTCACTACCTGGTATTCTCGTATGGAGGCCTACGTGCGCCGGGCTGGCCATGGACGTCAAGGACACGGTAGCAGGGGTCGGCTCAATGATGAAGTACGTTGGGTACATAGCCGCACATTTCCCTACGCGGTTTCATCTTGTGAGTATATCTTAAAAGCCCTGAGCAATAATATTAAAATAGCTAGTTTATCTTTAAAAGCCTTATTGAAAACAGATAAAAATATACAATAAATCCGTATGTGACTACCAAATCGCTTTTTATATAAAACTATAAATTCTTGTTTATATCTAATATCAGAGAGAATTGCTATTCAGCTATTTTCAATAAAACTAAACTTAAATTGAACTAGAGAGACCAGAGTTTTAAAATCGATAACTTTCAATATCTTTGTATATCTAAGAGCTTTATTCGAAGTATAAGGTTGAATATCTGTCTACCGAATCGCTCTACGAAATAGCCATATTAATTCCCTTTTATGTCTGGCAGTGCACACACACCCGTATAAATGGAGGTACCGTTTACTACATTGAAAATCCCGGATTTTTCAACACGAAGTCGATTAACTAAAAACATGATATTTTCGGAAACGAGGCAGCATATTTTATGTAATAAGTTAATTTCATACCTCTATAGTACGACTTTACGTTTGACATATTTCAGATTTTCTTTAGCAAATCATTTACTGTGGTAGTTGTCGGGTTCCGAAATACGTTCTTATACCTGTATTGATCTGACTTACGCAATCTTTGACTACACCTAAAATAATATTGACTGATTATTTTGTGTCTAATTAATCAACTCTTCAAATACGAGTACATCCTGCATCCAATATATTCATTATACAAATTAATTTATTTAATAACCTGTTATTATTTAGATTAAATCACAAAACTACCTAAGGCTATCTTTTGTACATGTTCTTGTATTTTAATTTATTTTCCATTCCATTTCATCCCACGCTATTCCGTTCTATTCCATCAGCCCATAGATGTCTACTGTTGGTAATATGCCTCCCAATGAGAATGCCACTTGGAACGATCCTGAGCAACTTGCATCTAACGGTTGCCTGCGACTTAAGATGTCGCCAATCCACCTAGTAGGGTTTTTTTTTTTTTTTCTTATTTGGGTTCCCTCCTTCAACATAATGTGAAGGAAATTTACCGACGCTGGTCTCACAGGCTGGTAGGGTTTATATCGAGTTATCCCTTTCTTCCATAGGTTCTACCTGCATATTATTTCAGTTAGTCATTTACACAACACCTATGGGTGAGAAATTAGGTGAATTCCTTCTTCATTACTATAAGAATACTAAATAAATGCTCTTAATGGATTTTTATCTCACATCCTCAATTTTTGCTGAGGGCTGAAGTCCGACCGCAATCCGACTAGTGATCCGCAAACATTTGGAAAGCGTGAAGCCAACCATGCGACCTCTATCTACTTCCCTGGCCCAATGCTTATTTTTTTGGAAAACTACATTTGTGTTAAGTTGTAGCACGCTTTAGGATATGACGTTTCAGTATCCCTTACAAGCATGAACTGAATTTATATTTTACATCATGATGTTACATGGTAAAAATCAATACATATATTATGTTTAATATGATGATGATGTTTCCATGTGGTAACGGAGTAAGAATACCATTCACCTCTCTTGCCCGTGGTTGTTGTAAAAACGACTAAGGGATATAATATGCATGTAATATATATGCGAGAGAAGGAAAACTTGAAAAAATCCCTATACCAACACGTCTGACCAGCGTGGTATAGTAGGTTAACTTCCCTTCTATTGTGGAGGAGGCCCGAGCTCAAGAGGAGGACGTGTATGGGCTAAGATGATGACAATTTGAAATCAATAAATTTTGAAATACAATCCCAACCTATTCTGAAGCTTGGTAAGCCTATTGTATAAACAATTTCAGCTAAAGTTTACAACATTAGCTTTCTTTATGATCGTATAAAGTAACGAAGATATAGGTGTTAAAAGGCGACCCCCGAATGTGGTGTTTTGTTTTAATTGCACACATACGACCACCTGAGGCCTCTGTAATTGGGTGTCTTTGTTTTTAGACATAATATACCGACATGTTAAAACTTAAATGTAGTTATATTCTTCTTTATTTCTTTACAGTCGTTTTATGTCTTTCAGTTGGGCAAGAGAATCCTTTGTCAATAAACTTTTATCAATAAACGGGTTCGCGCGAGGACGACGTCCGGGGAATCGGGGAGGGGCGGACCGGCAAGGTATCCCGCCCGGTTGGCCACGGACGTCAAGGAACTTCGTACCAGTGGTCGGCCCAATGGCGAAGGGGAAGGAATACGTGGGTTATGGTGCATCGTACTGCCCCTTCAACCCCGGACGGAACGGATGGCATGTGTGTTGATCACAGTCCACCCAAACAAAGTCAATATACGAGTTGGTAACAGGTTACAGGAGTTACAGTGGTGGGAATGTGTGGTGGGATTAGTCCCAAATAAAATACGAGTTGGTATAGAGGTTTGATATAGAGTTTTACCTTGGTTTGATGTCATATTACACCTGCACTCCTATAGTTATTTTAAGCGACATTTGTAATAAATGATATCTTTTCTCAGGCATCACGGCAAATTTTTATATATTTTTGAGAGATTTGTAGTATGTTATTACATTATATCTAAAAGACTAATTTATAGGTAAGATACCTATACCAGTAGATTATGCACGAATGGTCATCATCGTTTAAAAAGTCGTATTGGGAATTTTTTAGTTAAGTTTTGACTGACCATATGGTCCTAATGATAGTAAAGTGACCTTTCGTGTCTTTGGTTTCGATTCTCACGCAGTAAAATTATTTGTGCATTGTAATCCGTGTCTGTTAATTGCAATTTTTTAATTTCTATACTCATTTAGTTTTATCTATGCAATTTACCTGAAGGATATTTTAAAGTGGTATTACTAATATAATACAGTAATACAGTACTAATGTAATTTCCGTGTGGTGACGGACTAAGAATACAAGTTCTCTATCTTATCCATGGGTATCATAAAAGACGACTACGAGATATGCATATAACATCTGTGTAAAAGAGGCAAAGCACGAAATAAAATCCTACGTCAACAAGTTTGTGCAGCGTGATAGAAGGTGAATTTCCCCAAGAATGAAGAAAGCTGAAGCTTAGCTGTGGGACATATATGAACCGTGATGAATAGATAGAAAAGGCTTAAGTACTGATATATGTCGGATAAAAAAAAATTGTCATAACAAGGAATAATGACAACTTCGCGAGCTAGCTCATTTCTTCTTTACCTTTTTACTTTTAGGTAGATACCTACAGAATACAACAAACCGTGAAATTTAATAGGCTCTCACGTGCTTTTTAATTATATTTTTTTTTACTAAATAAATAAGTAACTGTATATATAAAAAAAATACTTAATTCTTCTAATAATAACAAAATAACTGTCTTTAATTAGACGTTTTGAACATTAAAGTAGGTATAGGTATATAAAAAAGAATTAATTATTCAAATAATATTAAAATAACGGCTTTTTTTTTTAATTTGGCTTTAATAAGTAGGATGATTTTTTTTAATTCTTCACTATCCCCAACTAACATGAAAGCGTAATATTGTTCCTTTTTTAACACGCTTTTATTAGCTTAATATATATGTTGGTATGTGCCTATGTAAGGGAAGCTTTGAACATGATTTTGACTCCCTTCAAAACGTCGGTGTGACTCGAAATTTGGTATACTTATCGAGGACTGATGACAATTCAATATTTTAAATAGTTAATCCCGGTATCCTCACTAAGATTTTCAGGGTTAGTGATTTTTAGTATTTGATATCCAATAGTGTCTTTGCCCCGTGACCAAGAAGGGAAACTACTAGGCGCATCGATCACCTATTTCTTGGTTAAGTTACGGAATTTGAATAAGAGGAGAATCTCATCCAAGGGTAGCAACAGGCGCTTAAATTGCTCATTTCTGGAATAATAATTCATTTTTTAGTTGGACTTTCTATAAAAGCGTGTTTTATATTTATATTTTTTTAACTACAATATATTATTATATTAAAAGCCGAAAAATCGTATGACAGTTATTTGTGTGATGTCAAAATATAAGACTTGCCTACTTCCATCTCACATGCTGCGTTAGTGCGAGAAAAGCGAGTCATCTCCTTTATTCAAATGTTTTGCGTATTATTTTACTTAATATACTAGGTCTGTTATAGTGTGGCAGCGCAAATGTGAGTACCTCTGCCTGATGCCGCCCTAGCTGAGGTCGCGGGTAGACGGATAAGAGATTATACCGCCACCCGCAGAGAAGCCAACTGTGTGAACGTGACGACCCAGTAACACTGTTGCCTTTGCTGGGATATCGACGGAGAGGAAAGCTCTGGCTAACCCATCACGCTATCCATCGAGGTCAAGGAATCGGTATCAGTAACCAGTCCAATGGTAATGAGGAGAGAATACGGTGAGTTATGAGTCATATACCGCCCTGGACTGGAGCGCTATGTCCAAATCATAGCCTACCCTACAAGAAATACATACTAAAAGAAATTCATGGTGCTAGAAAAGTATATGAATGATCGGTTACGGGGTGCCGTCGTCTCGGACGTGTTGAGCGGGGTGTGAGCACACTTATAGCTTGTCCCTAAAATAAATGTCTGTTGTAGTCAATCGATACACGCCATTTCGTTGCCGCCGGCTGAAAGTAAAAAAAAGAAGAGTTGCTACATTCATAAAGTTCGGGTTGACTTCTTAATAGGTATTGAGTGAAAATTCGCAAAAATACATATTGTAGTGATATTAAATTATTTCTATTCATTAATAGTAAGTTAAATTATTAAGGTTGGCATTGTTCATTTGATTCAATGGACTGACTATTCAAGTTATAATAAATGAACCAATTAAATATAAGATAATCCAATTTAATTTCGACTCAAACTATCAATTTAATAAAGATATTTAATTTCAGATTATAATCCCTCTGCGGGGAGAAACCTAGCAATGATAAATTAACTTTAACCAAGGCTTCAACTAAAGCGTTAAATACCAGAGTAATATATTAGTAACAATACATTAAATATTAATTCACAGCGTGCAGCGTGAATGCTTCAAATTCGTTTACCTTACCATCGTCATCATCGCAGCCTACTTACGTCCCACTGTTGGGCTCGGGCCTCCTTTACAATGGGATGGAATTTGACCTAATATACCATGCTGGTCAGACATGTTGGTATAGGGTTTAATTTCGAGTTTTCATTTTCTTACACAGATCTTTTGTGTATATTATATCCTTAGTCGTCTTTTACGAAATCCACGGGCAAATAGGGAGTGGTCATTACTCCGTCACCACAAGGACATAAATAAATTCGTTTACTTATAATAGTCTTAATTTGTATTAGGACTAATTGAATTGACTGCACAATAGGGTGTTTAAAATAGTGACGTATCGCGTGAAGTGTCACTGGTTCAATAACCACAAAGGACGATCTTTGTGCGTTTCACGAATTATTGTTCTCAGTTGGCTTATTATTTTTGATCATTATATTGAACAGTTTTTTGAAGTTATACTTCTATTGGCACGTTAGGGAAAATGATGAAAGTATTTTTTTACGATGTGCGTAGATAATGTCACGAAAAGCCAACATGCTAAAAGTAGCAGCTTGTCAACATTTCTCTTTTTTTTTTTTTACGATGCGCGCGCACAACTCTCAACTAGCTAATGAGTTATAATTAAACACTAAACAATTTTTTTTTATTATTAGTGCCGTTTTAACGCGAAGGTTAAAAGTTTTAGAAAGATTTCTATCATAATGACTCCTGATGTTTACGCGAGTATTACACATTGTAAATTTTCTTTACGCGTTTGAATTTGATTTTGGCTTGCCCGACGTTTCGAACACTTTACAGCGTTCATGATCACGGGTAGACTAATATGTTTGGATTCCTTGCAAGAAAAATATAAGTGGGAGCACTAAGATCTTAGAACAGGCGAGTAAAAAGTTATTGCCGACGGTAATTCATGAGATTTTTATCTTGCTACGCCAAAGAAGTATATAGTAAAATGAGCAATACTTGTATTACGTGGGACTCAAAAAAGACTTAAAATTTACGTGATCCAGTGTATAAACACACCTATGCTTCTGCCATAGGCGATAAAGGTTCCAGATAGGTAGACCGGCGATTAGTCCACCACCCGCATAGAGGGAGACTGCATAAGGACAATGCCGAAAGGGTAACCCACCGAGGGCGTTGTTCCATCCGGAGCGGCAAAAGACCCTCCCCTCATAACACACCGTATTCCCTTCCAATCGTCATTGGGCCGACCACAGTAACTTTCTTGATATCCATGTTTGGCCCGGTGAGTTAATCTTTTGAATACCGTCCTCTTCGACGCCCAGGTAACACCATGTAGCGGATTCAGACCATAACCTACTACAAAAAATGAAGTAAAGTCTTGAGAAAAGTCTCAAGACTTTAAAAATGCCTAAGTGTATTATGATGAAGTTGTTACAAGTACTTTTGTACACATAAGTGCTTGTATTTATGATTTCATGTCATTAGTTGATGGGATTTTCCATCGGCAGTTCAGAATTAGTTTTATACCGAATCCGTGTTTATATGAATAATCAACATATATGTACCTATACTGACTCATAATTTAATGGTTTGATTACCTCTGAATAGTTCATCTTCTATACTATGACGTAATGTACTGATGATAATAAGTCGTATGTTATTTTAATAGGAGTTCGTACTATAATTAATATTAATTAATACTATATAATAATAACAAATAAACATGTGTTTCTATTATTTCTCATTATTATTATCCAGATGTCAGATTTTTTTTCAAGTTCTCGAGTTCTTGTTCGAGCCTCCTCAACAATAGGAGGGAAATTGACCTAAAATATCATGCTGGTCGGACGGATTGATACAGGTTTATTTCGAGTTTTCCTTCTCTTGCATAGATGTTATCTGCATATAACAATCCCTTAGTCGTGTTTTACGACACCCACGCACCACGACACCCTTTAATCCATAACCACTCGAAAATGGTCTCTCTTCATAGTGGAAATAATATCTACTATACTATGCTAGTCAGGTGGTTTGGTAGGTATACATAGTTTTATATAGGAAATATTCTTCAGTTGTTTCTTACGATAATCACGGAAAAGGAAATGTAATGAATATTTTTATGCCGCCATCTCACCCAAAGTTTAAATATCGCAAGTTAGTAATTTTTATATAATTTATGAGATACAGTGACAGAAAGTTGTGCTGTGTGGTAGCGGCTTCGAATACTACCAACCCTTGCTTTGCTCGTGGGTGTCGTAAAAGACGACTAAGAGCCCTAGATTGACCCGGACCAACTCCATCTGGTACCATTTGGGTCAACGGTTACATTCCCAAGGAGGGTTGACGTCAGGCAGGCGGCCGGTCATAAAAGTCATTGCCGAAACTTTTTGCAATATGTCAAAACAGATGACATATTGCGTCGACCCCAAGTAATTGGGATAAGAGCAAGATGATGATGACAGTGACACAAAGTTCTTCATTCATGTTTCATAATAAGTTATCAAGGTCACTATCTAAGCACCATTAATGTCTGACCATATTAAACTGAAAAATTTATAGTTATAACAAATAGATATTTCAGTTACGATTAAAATATCTACCTAAATATATTTACAACTAGCAACCCGCCCTCGCTTCGCATCGGTTTCAGTCGTCTTTCCTGCGTAGATCGCGTTCCCGTGGGAATACCGGTATAAAATATAGCCTAGTTTACTCCCTGATATTATAGCTTTCCACTTGTGAAAGAATTTTTGAAATCGGTCCAGCTGTTTTGAAGATTACCCGGAACAAACAGACAGACAGACAAAGAAAATATAAAGTGTATTTTAGGCATATGTTTAGTGCAAATAACCGTGTGAGCATGAAAAAAGTCCATTATTTTGACATTACAAACAGACACTCCAATTTTGTTTATTGGTATAGAGCAGCTATACTCTAAGTGTGTTCCGCGGAACCCTAGGGTTCCGTGATACCTCTGTCGGGGTTCCGCAAGAATTTAGAAATAAAAAAATCAAAACACCTCTCTCTGGTCGCTCCGCGGCTGTGCGGACTCCGCGGCCGCGCGGAGACAAAACGCTATGAATGTTATTTATTTATTTATTTGTATTTGTATAAGCTTGTGTTACATTAGCTGGTACAATATCTCATAAGTTTGGTCTCAACAATTTTATACTTGTACAACGCGTTCGCTCTAAGTTTGCCGGTCTGTGGAATGCGCGTACCCTCCCCCACGTGACAACAAAACTTATAATGTGTCATAGTTTTACCCAAATATCTAACGTACACAATTTTTATTGTTACAATTAAATAAAAAATTTCGAACGTCATACACTCATACCTATCGCCAGCGGCAAACTTAAAACGAGCGGGTAGTATACTTGTAAGCGCTCAGTCTCTTTGATAAAAGCCGCCTCTGAATTAGACGCTATAGTTGTCAACTAGCGACTTTCGTCTCTAACTTCAAAGGATAAAGTCGATATTGTTTACAACGCTATTTTTAAATTTCTGTTTTTATTTTTGCTTTTTGTTTATCAAAGGTGCCGACTCGAGTATTTTCGAGAATATTTGAGATCGAGTCTAGGACTAAGTATAAAAGCGGCGATCGCGCGTTGGCGTCGTCAGTTGATGATTAGCGTTCGGAGCGATAAGTTACTACCTACTTACAAGCTCGCTAGCGAGAAACTAGTGTTCATTGTTTTACTGCCTGCTGTATTCTGTTGTCTCAGTTTTATACATTTCTTCCCTGTAGGTTCTAAATTTAGTCTCTTATACGCAGTAACGATTGTGCATTATTTAAACCCCACTATCCTGACTTGTAACATTATAACATAAAGAAGAATGGAACGTTGGCTTAAAGGTGTTAAACGTGTTCCAACAACATCTTCTAATGACGCTGAATGTTCAAAAGCAATGCGCGCGGAGAATTTAGCAATCACCGATCCAGAAGATGATGCCACGAGTGCCACGACGTCAAGCTCGACGGTTTCAAAGACGAAAAAAAGGAAGTATGATGAATCTTATATCAGTTTCGGATTTGTTGATTCCAACGGCTCACCTCTCTGCATGCTCTGTAGTAAACTGCTTCCTAATAGTTCCATGGCACCTGCCAAATTGCGTCGACATTTAGAAACCGTACACCCCGAGACTAAAGACAAGAATAAAGAATTTTTTGTTCGCAAAAAAGATCAGTTAAAAAGTTAGAAGTTAGTTAGTTAAAAGATTAGAAAGTCAAAAAAATATGATGCATGTAACACAAACTACCAACGAAAAGGCCACGGAGGCATCATACTTAGTTAGCTATCGCATTGCACAAGCAGGTGAAGCGCACACTATCGCTGAGAAATTAATAAAACCATGTGTATTAGACAACAAAATGTATGCTTGATGAAAAATCTGCAAAGCATCTTTCTACTGTTCCGCTATCAAACGATACTGTTTCACGACGAATCCATGATCTGGCAAGCTACGTCAAACAAGAACTAGTTACACGTCTACAAAATACACGATTCGCTTTGCAAATGGACGAGTCGACTGATGTCGCTGGTTTGGCTATCCTGCTGGTTATTGTGAGATATCCATATAAAAGTTCTTTTGAAGAAGACATGCTTATGTGTTCATCGCTGCTTACAAACACTACCGGGGAAGAAATTTTTAATAAAATAAATATATTTTTTGAAGAACATAATCTCAGTTGGAACAATTGCATTGACATTTGTACAGATGGGGCCAAGGCGATGACAGGTAAAACAGCAGGAGCAGTGTCACGAATGAAAAATAAAGCGCCTAATTGTAGTTCCAGTCATTGTATTCTGCATAGACAAGCACTTGCGATGTAGCAAATGCCGTCTAATCTAAAATTAGTTATGGATGAAGCGGTAAAAATAATTAATTTTATCAAATCACGACCACTACAATCCCGATTGTTCTCATTATTGTGTGAAGATTATGGCAGCAAACATAAAACACTGCTGCTCCATACAGAAGTGCGATGGCTGTCTCGGGGAAAAACTTTAACAAGGCTATTTGAACTTAGAGCCGAGTTACAAATGTTTCTTTCAGCAGATACTTCTTTTAATTTGAAGGACCGTTTGTATGATAAAACTTGGTTGTTCCGATTGTCTTTTATGGCGGATATCTTTCAAAAACTTAACGAATTAAATTTATCGTTGCAAGGTAAACAGACAACAGTGTTTCAGGCCTATAATATAATAACTGCTTTTAAAAGAAAATTAGATTTTTGGATCATTTGCATTGGTAAGAAAGAAATAGAAAGTTTTACGTTACTCAGTGAGTTTGTTAGCGAAAACGACTCAGAAATGTTTGAAGATAATGTGTTTGAAGAATTGGTCCAATATCTCAGTTCGATGCGCGCATCTTTTGAAAAGTATTTTCCCGAAGAACACAATACAAAAATTAAAGTGAACTCCTGGATTCATAATCCTTTTTTACCCAACTTGGAAAAGCCTGAAAACATGTCAAATGAGATATATGAATCTCTTTTAGAAATGTCATCAGACACAAGTATGGAGTCATTGTTCAAAACGACGCCTCTTAATGATTTTTGGTGCAGAATCCAAGATGAATATGCAATGCTTGGCCAAATGGCTCTGGATATTCTTCTCCCGTTCCCAACTACATATTTGTGCGAAACAGGATTCTCTACCTACGCAGCCACGAAAACAAAATATCGCAATAGACTGGACGCCGAAGCTGATATGAGACTCCAACTTTCTTCCATCAAACCTGATATCAAGCAATTGATGAAAAATAAAAAACAGTTTCATACCTCCCACTAGTTAGATTTTTTCTTTTTTAATGTTTTCTATTATTGTCCTTACCAAGTGGTGAAGTAAATAATAATTAGTAACTGATACATTGTACTTTTATTATGCTGATTAATATAGAATACACTTATAAAAATAATTGTTTTATTGTAGGGTTCCATCAAGTATTTTGCTTCCCAAAAGGGTTCCGTCATTTAAAAAGTTTGAGAACCACTGGTATAGAGTATAGATGTCCTGTATGGAGACGGAGTAATAATACAATTCACTACCCCCTTTCTTACCCCTGGATATCGTAAAAGAAGACTAAGGGATTAATGCTTATAACATTTATGCAAGAAAAGGAAAACATGAAATGAAATCCTATACTAATACGTCTGACCAGCGTGGTTATAGTAGGTCAATTTTCCTCCTATTATCGAGAAGGAACGAGCCCATAAGTGGGACGTGTATGAGCTTTCCGTGTGGTGACAGTGTAAGAATACAATTCACCACTCCCTATCTTGCCCGTGGATGTCGTAAAAGACGACTATGGGATATAATATGCACATAATATCTATGCAAGAAGTGGAAAACTCGAAATGAAACCCTATACCAACATTTCTGACCAGCATGGTATAGTAGGCCAAATTCCCTCCCATTGTGAGGAGGCCCAAGCCCAACAGTGGGACATATGTGGGCTGCGATGATGACGATGATGATGTATGACCTTAAATGATGGAGTGGTGCGAGGAATGCGCCGACCCCAACTCACCACCAAAAAAATGAGCTTAAATGATAAAACGATAAATATAGTCACAACACAATTCAGTCCTAACATAACTCATTTTCTTTCATAATAAACATATTTTGTGCCTTTGTTCTTTTTATTTTGTTAGTATCAAAAATTCTATATCAAATTGAAGTAAGATATAAAATTAAAGTACTCGAAAAGCTAATTTAGTTGTTAATGTTTACATTGCGGTCGCAATCGTCAGGCATCGTTACCGGCCCATTTGCGAAGCGAATCTAGTTAAACATTGACGATAAATAATGATTCCTATTTCCTTTGACTCGCTTTCGTGCTGTACTTTCTGATTTAATTAATATATCGAATATCCTATTGGATTGAATAATTTGTTTATATTTAAAGATTTTCCCAATTAACACGATAATTTAACGTTTACGCGAGTGTTATACACATGAAATTCTTATAGCAATTTTACGGACTTTATCGAGAATCATATTTTTTCATTAAGTTATTGAATATAGGTTCATTGTATAATACAGGTACATTTTTAAAAGGTTCAATAAGGTGCCATTATGTGTATTTTCTTTTTTGTATTACAAAATTAGCAAATTACCTCGATTTCGCCCGCGAAGTGACTATTAGCGAAGTGATTATTAGCGAGATGATTACGGAAGTAATCATGAGAATACAAAGCTTGCCCTGAATAAATGTGTATGTGACACATCTCTGTCTGTCCGTTTGAGGATAGTGGTGTGAGACTACAAAAATATAGTAAAACTATGACACCTATATTTAGCTAACTATAGTAAATACATGTAGTAAACATATGTAGTAGTAAATACAAAAATAAATGTTCATTACTTTATTAATTGAAATTCAAACAAAATAACTTTTACACCGTTGACTAACTTATCTCTATTTAAATAATTTATTGCGTTTATTATGAAAACGTTAGTTTAAAATTAGGGTTTTATAGATTAACTAGAAATATGTATACACATTGGAGCAATGATTAATCTTTGAACAATTTTTGGTAGGAAATATTTTTTCCTAATTTTTTTTTGGTAAATGTTCGCAGAATGTCGGAATTTATTAAGCTGTAAGTCTTGGTGGCTTCTTCACACTTAGCCTTATCTTTAAACATCCCGGGTCTTCTGTTTGTTTTTTATATCAGCTACTCATATTTGGTGCTTTATTTTGATTATATAATTGGTTAGTTAGAATTCAGATTATTTGTATTTTTCATTCCTTTTAGCTTTAATTTTTTGTATTCATATCTATGGTTCCCTAATATGTGTTATCCTGCTTCGCAGTGGCAAATTGCTTTGCCTACTGTATCATGGTGACTAAATCAGTCGGCTTTTGGTTTTTTGTCTTCTCCAATAATATTAGTTTACGTCAAAAAACAAGGAAGAAAGGAAAACGAAGGATGAGGTGTTGCCATACATCATATGCCACATCATTATTATATGGCGTCACCTTTTCTTTCTTTTTCCGTTCGGAACGGTGTGTATTGTGGCGAATTAAATATATATTATTTTAAAATTCGCCTCAATACATACCGTTACCCATGATAGCTCACAAACTTTTTAAATTATGCGCAATATTATCCAATTTCCTCAAAACCCGTAAGATTTCATGGTCGGTTGCATTCTTTGAAAAGATTATAAAGTACAATCACGGTCAATGAACGCTGTTTTAACTGCGGGATTGCCCATTAGTAGATTTCCTCGTACTATGTATAACCCTCTGATAACGTCTAGCAGCAGTCAAGTTGTACGTGATAAATTTTTAAGTACTTGCATATGAAGGAATATTTTAAAGACGTACCTTGCAATATTATAGATATTACTCTTAGTCGTTTTGTCATCATCCATGGGTAAGTAACTTGCTCATGGGTGTCGCCTATATAAATATATATTGGGTGTATATAATTATTATATGCATATTTCATGCCCTAGTCGTCTTTTACGATACCCACAGGTAATATAGGGGATTATATTCTTACTCCGTCACCATACGGAATATATGTATGTATATACATATTCCGTGTAGTGACGGAGTAAGAATACAATTCACCACTCCCTATCTTGCTCGTAAATGTCGTAAAAGATGACTAAGGGATATAATATGCATAATTATAACATCTATGCAAAAGAAGGTAAACTCGAAATAAAACCCTATACCAACCTGTCTGACCAGCATGGTGTAAGGTCAATTTCACTCCTATTGTGGAGGAGGCTCGAGCCCAACAGTAAATGAGCTAAAACGATGAAAATGATGATGATATATGTACAATTGTACATATATGTCTGCTCTTACACTAAGCAAACAACGCGAGTTATTCCGTTATATATAATAATAGTTATGTAATTTTATAGAAAAGCAAAAGTTCTGCTTTTATCTAGAACTATTTTTGGGTAATTTTGTAATTTTGTCCTGCTTGATGCCGTACGAATTGATTTCTAAGTACCCTCCTATCATTCTCAGGTTTCGACATACATATCTATTCTTATTTCAAATTCATTTGAATATTATATAGGCACGCTTCTTCTTTAGACTAAGAGACAAAATCTTTTCTTTTTCATGTTTTTGTATGGTTCTGGCATAAATATAGAATGTGATACTACTCTTAACTCTCCTACTGGTGTCATAACAAAGGAATATAGTAAACTCTTTTTGGGGAAGATTCAGTGAAGCCATGTAAGAGTTATTTACTACGAAAACTCATCTCATAGAAGTAAATTCAATCAGATAAAATAACCGCAAGAAAATGAAAACTTGAAACTTGTTTACTCATCCATCTGGCGCGTCTAGAATATTTAAAAGGTGAAATAACACTAAATAGTTTATGGATATAGCTTATGCGGTGAGCCTTGTGGATGTAGCTTGCAAGTGAGTTTAACTGAAGAAACTCATTATAAATATATGTGTTCTATGACATGCATATATTTTGAAGTTAAACTTCTTTTGGCGCCTTAGGCAAAAATTATTAGAGAAAATTTTTACGAGGGGCGCGCACACCGTCACGAAAATCCGACACCCTGAAGTTAGCTAGTCAACATTTTTTACGATACGCGCCCACAGAAATGTCAACTAGATACGGCATAATATTAAAACTTTCAATGTATTATATAACTTTTTTATTTTTCTAATGTCATTTTTTCTGTAAACGTAGGATAACGCGAAGGATTAAATTTCTTACGTGCATACATAAGTACATACACAATTGTTTTTCTCATGGCAGAATGGAAACCAGACATTAAAACATTTAGACTTGTCAATTAACATTAATTTTAATGTTTAACACAGCTATAATATTAAAGTAGTCTAAGAACTTTAAAAACTATAATACTTTTAAATGCAAATAAAACGCTAATTAGGCAAAAGTAATTATGTATGAATTGTAATGACTAATCTACGATGTATAGATACTTTATGTTGCCAGTATAATAGGAAAATTTTTAGTAATATACATACATAAATTTGATTAATAGTCTTACCATTTGTCTAATGGTGTAAACCTACCACTATCAACCGCGAAGGGAATTTAATTCCCAAGTGAGAGATTTTTAATTAGAATTATCGTTGTGGGAATCGTAAAAATTAGCGGTATCGATAAGATACAAACATTACACTGCGATGGCTAACTCGCTTACCAAGCATGGTAATTGCGGCAATAATCATTCAAATTAAAGGCATATTAATAAATATCCTAGTTAGGTCATTTCAACTACTCTAATGGCTCATGGTAGTGCCTTCAATTTCGTTAGAGTAGAGAGTGCTAAGAAATAAGTAAGTACTAAGTCCGTCAGAGATCCGCCTTCTATAATAAAGCGATGGCAAGCAAACATGATCTCTAACTTCTCTACAAATAGGATCAAAGTCGCTCTTGCTCTTTAGTAGAAATCTTCAATTCAATTATGGTTGTTGTTTAATTAGGCACACTGAACTAAGAAATAAATCTTTGTACCGTGGGAAATTATAAAAAAATGACGCATACAAATTACACTAAGATTCATAATATAATAATTTATGAACGACACAAAGAACTAAATAGTTCTTTTACTTAGCATCAACTCAACATTTACACTTGCACCATCCGTGTATTCGAATTGTATATAATAACTAGCAACCCACCCTCGCTTCGCTTTCAGTCGTTTAACCCGCGTAGTTCCTGTTCCCGTGAGAATTCCGGGATAAAATATAGCCTTTGTTACTCCCTGATATTATAGCTTTCCATTGGTGACAGAATTTTTGAAATCGGTTTGGTGGTTTAAGTGTGAAAGCGTAACAAACAAACAAGGAAACAAACAAACTTACTTTCGCATTTATAATATTAGTAAGAATAATCATCATCATCTCGGCTCATATACGCCCCATTGTTAGGCTAGAGCCTCCTCAAAGATAGGAGGGAAATTGATCTTACTATACTTTGTTGGTCAGACAGATTAGTATATAGGGTTTTGTTTCAAGTTTTCCCTCTCTTACATGAATTGTTATATGAATATTTAATACCTTAGTCATCTTTTATAACATCTAACTTATTTTATCACCACATGGACATATAATAATAAATTTATTACACTCAACTACCGTGAAAGAAATCTCCAAAAGAAAATTCTAATTAAACGCTGACTTGCCATTTAGTTAAAACAAAACGAACCCAATAATTACATACTCTCTAATTCTTCTTGGCATATTGCCAAAGCTGGATAGAGATGACCAACAATCGTTTAGTCATTTATTAGATCGGACACCAAACAAACGATGCATCCACTCCACGTGATAAATGTCCAACGTTCGATGCCTAGACGACGTCATTTATATCAATGAGAAAAAAGCTTTTAACGTAAATGTTATTCAAAGTAAACATAGAATAATGAACGATACAAAGTTTTAATGACTTTTTGGAGAATTTTGCACCGCATGTGATTGGAAAGTTTGTTAGGAAAATTTTAAGTAAATTTTTGTGCGAGTTACGTGTTTTAATTTATTTATTTGATGAAAGGTATGGCTGCGAGTTAATTTGAATCTATATTTACGCAGTATTTTTTATTTCACAGTAGCCGCTTGATTTTGCTTCGTATTGGAAGAAGAAATAAAACAAAAACAACTTAAAAGTGTATTTTCTATCAATCTATATACGTCCCACTGTTGGACAGTAGTAATCTAATAATAATTCTTTAATCCATTACTACCGTGTGGTAACGGAGTAACAATAGAATTCTACACCTCTTATCTTACTCGGGGATGTCCTAAAAGACGATTAAGGTATTAAATATCAGGTTGACCGAGCTTCGCTCGGAATATTTCTGTAGAATTTATTTAGATATATATTAATAAAAAATAAATAATGAAAAATATATAAAAATTACATAAAGAGAATAATAATAACACCGAGATTCGATCCGACGCTGTTTGAATCCCAAAAAAACAAAATTTGAACCGATCAACGTCCCACCTGAGCTATCGTAACTCATGACGTTGACAACGAAATTTGATTTCATATTCTTTTAAAATTTAATGTCATTGTATTGTTTTACTAAAAACACGGACAAATCAACATTTTCTATAAATAAAACCTAGCTAGATCGATTTTTTGGATCCGAATCCTCTAGTATGCCAACACAATTTCATGTTTTCGAATCATTATTTTGTGATAGAGTATAAGAAATTGTAAAAGTTATCCTCAGCTATTTGAGGTTGGACTTTAACCTCGAATAACTTTTAAACGAGTCAATTTAGCATAAAATCATTACAGACCTTTTTTGTAGATCGTTAAATTTCCTACAAGAATATGTATTGATTTTTTCGAGATATTAATTCGTTCGAGTGCATCAAAAATCCAAACAATAAAAAATTAAAATTCCTATGTTATTTAAATGGGAAATCAAAAATCAATCAATTGAGACCACTTCCCTCCACTTGCTACGATCTTGACATACCACTTTCGCCTCCTCCACATTCATTAATCTCCTCATACATGTTCTTCGGTTCAGGGTACTCCTAACCTGGCCTTTTTTAAGAACGTCCCCGATTTGATTGTGGAACGTCCGCCTCGGTCTTCCTCTTCCAACACTTCCGTTCACATTCGCCTTATAAATTATCCTTGTTAGTCTCCTTTCATTCATTCTCTCTACATGGCCGAACCAACTTAACATACCTTTCTCAATCCTTGTCACTACATCTACATTCATTCCACAACGTATACATATTAGTTTATGGTAATTTACTTACTTTTATGGAGAAGGCTCGAGCCCAGCAGTGGGATGTATATGAGCTATAATAATAATAGTGATGATAATCCCTTCATCAACTTATCGATGCCCACTGTATATAGGATCTTGGGATTGAAGGTGAATTGAAAATATATTTACCACGCGTGACAACAGATTGGTGATAAGTTTCTTAGTAGAGTGCTGCTATCCATTTCACCAGCTGATCCCTTCGGCAGTTTTTACGACTCTCATGGGAAATTAATAGCTTGTGAGAGAATGTATTCTTAACTCATGATTACACGGTATTATAATATTATCAGTAATTATCATAAATGTGCTCAATGAACAAGGTTCTGCTTGCGGTAGCTATATGGGGCGGGTCACTACCTTCCCTCCATTGTGGTTGAGGGGAGTGATGGCTGCTCTAGTAGTTAACTCGAATTCGGATGTTGCTTGTGGAATCTGGTCCAAATATGTTTTCCTTTCCTTTTTTATTTAAACTAAATTAAAAAAAATAGTTATATCCTATCTCGAAGGGCATCACACTGGAGCTAAGACTATCAAGGCGCTTTGGAGCATATAACTACTATGTAAGAGGAGTCAAACTCGAAATAAAACTCTATGCCGACAGGTCTGATCAGCGTGGTATAGTAGGTCAATTTCCCTCCCTAATATAGGACGCCCGAGCCCAATAGTGGGACGTATATGGGCTGTGATGAATATTTGTAGAGTCAATTTGTTTTTTATCTTTGAAAGTGTAGATTATTTAAATAAAATAACGGGTACCGAATACCAGGCTAACATAAATCAAACGTGTTCGTAAGTGTTTGCACAAACAGAAGAAGCATCAGTGCTGCGATCACACCCGCCTGAGACGTCTATAAATAATATTTAGGAGCCATCGATAACGTATCTGACACAGGCCACTGATGCTGAGCAATGGCTGCAATCTCTTTCGATATTGCTGTATTTTCTTCGTATTTATGAAAACATCTTCGTGTTTGTGCTTATTATTGTGCAGCTGCATTTTGGTAACTTTTTTCTATTCGTGTTTTGACGGAGTAATATTACAATGGTCATTACCCTCTTTTTTGCTGTTGATCAAAAAAGGCAACTAAATGATTCAAACAAAAAATATTAGTGTAAGAGAAGGACAAATTTGTAATTAAACCTTATTTCAAGTTGGTTTATATTTATTACCTATTTATGTGTACTGATAGAGTAAGAATACAATTTACCACACTCTAGCGTGCACGTAAGTGTCGCAAATGACGGCTAAGGGATATGATATGTATATAAAATCTCTTCAAGGCAAATTTGGAAAATGCCTATATTCTATTCTATCCAATGTTGTATAGTTAGGTTAAGGCAATTTCTCTCCGATTGCGGAGAGGGCTCGAGACCATCAGTGGGACGTATAGAAGCTGAAATAATGATGTTGATGATATGACTATGCCAGTATCCCACGCTGATGAGGTCGGTTGATATTACAACCACAATGTAGTCTTTTCTCTTGTAGAGTAGGCTTAATGATAATATTTTTCTGTGGTCATGTACTGTATCATGTAATGTTAATTATAATAAAATTAACAATAATAATACCACATAATGTAATAATTTAATAAAAAAACCTTTAACATAGTATAAATTCAATGTAATTAATTTACCTCAAAGGAAGACTGTATATTAGCAGACAATTAATTAATATTATGATTTAATATTATATTCTATTTATTTAACTTGTAATAATTGGATATGCCTATTTAATTAGTTTACTGATGTCATAACTTAAATAAATTAATACATTTTGAAACCAAATTACCTTACTGATTCATATTCTGGGTTGACAAAACTGTGAAGATTATGTGTGTGTGTGAAGAAGTATTATTTATGAAATACTATAGAATTTTTCGATTTTCAAGAAGTTTCTTTGGTTATTCTCAGTAGCAGAAGAAGTTTCTTTGAGTATTCGCAGTAGGCAGAAGTTTGTAACTGTGCCCAAGTATGAGACTACTTGCGCGTATTAAATGGGATAAAAACTTTAATAACGATATTAGGATATACATATATACCTAAGAGGTAAGCATAGGTAGATCTATGCTTATCTCTGAGGTAATGCAGTGAGATTGAAAATAGATCTTGAAGCTTGTATTGAATTTGTAACTTGTATAACAAGTCTCAAGGATTACATTATGAAATAGTATAAGTCAGCTGCTCTACCATTGTAAAGCAAGCTCATGCCCAAGCATAAGAATTAAATACAGTTATTAAAAAAATATTGTTTTAAAATAAAACTTAAATGTTCATTTGTGATATAAACCTTCAACTACTATCATTACCATCATTATTTTAGTCCATTTACGTCCCCTATTGAACTCGAGCCATCTCCACTATTGGAGGGAAAATGACCTACTATACCACGCTGGTCAAACGTGTTGGTGGAGGGTTTACTTCGATTTTTCCTTCTTATATTATATATTCATTATATGCATATGTTATCCCTTAGTGATTTTTAGGGTGGTGAATTGTATTTTTACTGCGTCACCACACGGAACTTTACGAAACTAATATAACCATAAACTATTCTGTTTCCTACATATCGACAAAACTCACGAAATAAATTGCTACCTCACTCTATATTTACTTTAAGTTTGAAATTCTCTCACATAAAACATTTAGTTACAAGTATATCTTTCTAATACCTACACCACTTAAGTCGAGCTAGCTTAGTAGCATTGCTAAAAACCGCGATCTCTCAAAGCCACTCTCTTTAGTTAGAATTATTTACGTAAAGCTTTTGAGACAGTCCAAGAGCCCACAATCTCCAGTCGGTCGTCAATTTGTCATGACATCGACTGAATTTTGATTCTTACGGTACTTTTGTAGAGAACATCTCTATTTTATTTGTATATAATCTCATATTTTATTTTAAATATATATCAGATAGCGGTCCGCCTTGGTTTCACTAAAAACAATTTATTAATAAAATAAATGAGAAAGTTTTCCGTGTGGTGAGGGAATACGATTACAATGATCCGTTTCTTTGCATATATATTATGTATTGTGCAATGAGCAAACAGAAGGAAAACTCGAAATAAAACCCTATACCAACACGTCTGACCAACGGGATATAGTATCATTCAATTTGCCTTCTATTGCGATGACGGCCCGAGCCCAGAATGTATATGAGCTGAAATAATGATGATGATATATTGTGCAAATGGATTAGATGGTGTAAACATATAATAATACTAAGTGCTAACCCATCTAACCAGTGTGATAAAGTAGGTTAATTCACCTAATCTAAAGAAGAGCCTTACATACCGAGCCTTACATATAAAGGGACTTGTAGAGGTTAAAATGAAGATGAAGAACTAAGAACATGCTTATGAAAAAAAATATTTCTTTGTTAGAGTTAGATCAAAAAATGTATATAACATTTTAAGTCCATTTTTAAATTACCAGGGATTGAATAATATACAGATTTTTCTTCTCGGCAGCCTTTTTCTCTAGGGTTTTGAGAACTATGAGCTTGTAATACGTTATTTTTAAATATGTAATGTCAGTCAATATAGTTATGAAAATTATATTTTAATGACTTGATTACAAAATATTTAATTTCTTTAATTATCATGCTTATACAGACTTTTATACATAGTATCGCAGAGGAAAGAAGGGCTGAACTTTTGTCTGAATTCGAATGCTCTCTGGGGCGCACCTCGGAATAGAATGAAGGGTTTAAGTGATGGAGTGACTTCCGGTCTGTCTGTAAGTTCTATTGACTTTTTAATGGCCTATGCTTTGAGATGCTGTTTGCTATGAAACCAAAGTTTTGTTTGTATCATCGTACCGCTCGATAATGTATTATGATTCACCCATAGCACCTAGAAACAATATCCTCCTTGATTGTACGTTTTTAGCGTTCATAATTCCCAAGCACGTGCAAACTCTGGAATGGGTTACGTTGCGGTTTTTCCTGGGTAATACCGCAGCAGATAATTCATTTCAGACTTAAAAACACTTCTCTCACAATAGATAGCGACTTCGTTGTACCGCTAGAGTTGCTGATACTCATGAGTGGAAATTATTACTTACAGATTGGCTGCTTTCTCATCTACAACTAAAATGCTATAAAATTAAAAATATGTATTTAATATAGCTAAGGTCTATGTCAAAAGGTGGTCATCAATGGGCTGATGGATGTAAGAATTACCTATTGTAATGTCTGTATAAAATCTTTTCGTAAATAATTCTATAAGCCGTATTTGATGTAGTTTGTGATTTAAAAGAAATAAGTAGATAATAAGATAAACGCGGAGAGCAATTTATTTTTATAGCATTAAAAGATTCTATCGATATCAATTCTAACTATATTTATTGTTTTAATATTGGTTCTATTACTTGCATCTATCTAAGAGAATTTTAACTTAAATAACATTGTTCTCTCAGTGACTGAAAATAAAGTATTTGTCCACCTCTAAGTTCTAAGGATACCATATTCTCAACGCAAAGAAAAAATAAGCAAATGCAAGAAAATAACACTAAATAGTAAAGCATAGTAGTCAATAGAATTGTGAGGTGTATTTATACTGTTCACAATTTCATCATGGAATATTTTATTATATTTTCTATTTTATTAACAAAAGGGATAAGGAAAAAGGAACGATATAAACTAAACCGAATATGGTTTTCGATTTGTTAATACTTAATGATTTTGTAAAATAATCAGTAATTAACAAATGATCAAATAAGGAAAATTTGGAATGAGTTGCATTTTTTCCTTATTTGTTTGTTTTATTAAGATAAAGAATATCTAAATTTTTAAGCAGAGTACTTGATATTAATATAAAGTCATCTCCAAATATTTTCAGCAAGTTTTTAAAGGTAACAAGCACTAATGAATAAATTCTTATATCCCGAGAGACCTCATAAACGTACAATTAACGGGCCCATTACACCCAGACTCAGAATAGTCAGTTATGATCCATATAAAGATAGGTCGGTATATAGAGCACTCTGGCAGCTGTACAGTTAAGATAAATAATAAATGAAATTGCTGTTTCAATAAAGTTTTTTTTTACCGTAATATTTTATAAATTACCAGATACGCCTATGTTAACGGCTTCGCTCGGATTAATGAAAATTCGGATAATAAAATGTATTTCAAGAGATCTATAAATTTTGCGGCAATTAAAATTGACAGGTCATCGTGTTGTCGGTAATCTATCTCTATGCTAAATTACATACAGTTTTGTTAAGCTGTTCAGTTATAATTTGGTAACAAGATTCATCCATTCAAATTTTTGCTCTTATAATTGTCGTAAACAATTAACAAATTTTATTTAAAATAAAATATACATACATTTATTACTACTTAATACTACTAGCTTAATAGGGATTGTAAGATCTATTACAAATGTCCGCTGTATATGAGATTAACTTGTTTAACAATAATAAGATATGAAATTAAAATAAATGATTTGTTGTGTCCACGTGGCTATGAGTGAAACATAAAGCCGATAAATTAAATATACAATATTTTCTATTTGGAATATAAAAGTTTTAGTAAATAAAGTAGCAAAAGCGCCATGCTTCTTCTTATTTTCTAGTACACATATATTGTTTGATTGGTAGTTTATATTAAAACTAGCAACCCGCCCTCGCTTCGCTTCGGTTATAGGTTATAGTCGTTTTACCCGCGTATTTCTCGTTCCCGTGGGAATACCGGGATAAAATATAGCCTAGTTTACGCCCTGATATTATAGCTTTCCATTGGTGAAAGAATTTTTGAAATCGTTCCAGCCGTTTTGAAGATTACCTGGAACAAACAGACAGACAGACAGACAGACAGACAAAAATTTTTTAATTGCTATTTTAGGCATAGGTGTCGTGTCGTGACGTGAAAACACACCTCACAAGTAATACATATTATATTAAATTGTACTAAACATAGTGCGATTGCCAAGTCAATCTATTTATTTAAAACATAAAATATCTTTAATATTGATATAGTCACTATAAGAAGTTGTCAGGTCAGCTATTTACGTAATAACTTAAGAAGAAAGGTCCCTTAAGCAGGGACGGAATGAATTAACCGACTTGGTATAACATGTATCTCACAAATTTTTATGGTAGAACAACTCAGTTGCGAGGCTTGGCTTTTTTTTACAAGTCTTGTTTTTGATGGTATCTCATTTCTTTTTGTAGATAGACCTACTTATTTGCCTTTCCGGTAACTTCTACTTCTTGAATACCAACAAAGGATTTTCTTAGAGCACACTCTCTGAAAATGAGACATCTCTCCTTTCCGCTTGAGTCAATTCTACCTAAATTAAGCAGAGAGATGTGGAAATAAAGAAATTTGATTGGTTTTTCGAAACACATCTCCTCTAGTCTCCTCTCCGCTTTGATGGCAATCGAGCCTAATGATGGCGTTCTTTCTTTCAGATATATTTCAGGCAATTTAGTTTGCTTAATACTTTGGGAGATTTTGGTACAATTTCATAAGACACGTCCCACTCTTGCTTTTTCATTAAGTTGATTGACCATTTTACAAGTAATCTTTGAACATAATTATATCTACGTATCTGTCTACACCTATTATGCGAATCATCATTCAGCCTATCGCCGTCCACTGTAGAAGATAGACCCCCCTCATGCTTCACCATAAAGTGCGGTACTGTGGCACCTGCATCAAACGACGCTCAAGGGTAACAGAGTTGCCATGACTAGAGCTTATTTTTCTTTGCCTTATGAGGAATAATGACGTAGTCGCTACGTTTGGTAGGCGGGTTGGTTTCGCAGTGAGATATCATGCATTTCCCCGGCGAGAGCTGCTGCCCACTCTCCTTCCTGTTGAATCTTTTTTTTAAATGACGACGCCTTGTACTAAGGGAATAATAATCCTTATATTGTGGGGGACTTTACAAACATATAATTTAACATCGCATCATCATCGCAGCCCTCATATGTCCCACTGTTGGGCTTGGGCCTCCTCCACAATAGGAGGGAATTTAATCCACTATACCATGCTGGTCAGACATGTTGATATAGGGTTTCATTTTGAGTTTTCCTTCTCTTGTACAGATGGTATGAGCATATTATATCCCATAGTCGTCTTATACGATATCCACGGACAAGATAGAGAGTGGTGAATTGTATTCTTACTTCGTCACCACACGGAAAGAACATATAATTAACCGACACAAATTACATTCAGACTCAGAACAACAATTTGTGGATCGTACAAGGTGTTGTCTTGTATGGGATTCGAATCCGTGACACTAGCACGGTACGTTGGTGTCTTAACCACTACGTCATCTGCGCAGTCTTAAGCCGGTTGTTACGATTCTCATAGAGAAACAATGATGGCAACAAATGTCTTCTTATTTTTTACAAAATTACATTTCATTGACTGCAAATGTAACTTTGTAATCCTATATATTTATATAAGTTTACAAAATTATTTATGCAGTTAGTGTATCCCGGAAACTGGATAAAAATTATAATGTTTCATAATTTTTCCTTCATTTATACACTAAACACTAATTGTATTCTAAATTTGAAGCTTCTATGTCAGCTAGAATTGCCACTTTAATATTGATGATCGGTCAGTCAGTCAGTGAGTGACAAAATTACGAAATTTTGACCACTTATAATTCTTAAACTATTGGTTCAAATTGAATAAAATTTAAAATACACTATGTGCATACAATGCCTGCTAGGTTACTAAAAATTCAGGTTTCTAGCTTTATTAACAACGAAGTTATAAGGGGTCGAAAATGGCCTGAGCCTACGGCCTTCGAGAAAAGTATGTTACGGCAGTGTTGCGTTTTTTTTTTTTGCTCGACTTGGCGGGGGCACGGCAGTGCCTCCACATAACTTATGCAGTTAACTGTGTTGACGGGGAATCTGTTCTTTTTCTGATTGAGTGTGTCATTTTCACCTGACAGACTAAGAATGATAATTTTGCTCAAGGGAGTAAGAAAATACTACATTTGCGAGAAATTTAAACATACAACAAAAATATTTAATCAGTCCTAAAATAGGTAGGTACCTCAGTATGCACCGTTCACAATAAAACATCGTTTTATGCATTTGCATTCAAATTTTTTGGCTACAATTGCTTAGTTAAGATTCTAATCTGGTCGAAGTTAAAGGAAGTAATAATTGACGAGGACACGGCGCGCCATATGCTCGAGGCCTGCGGGGCTTGGGCAGTGCAGCGCTGTGAACTCGTCGCAATCATCGGTACGGACCTGACGCTGCCGGCTATCGCTAGGGCGATGGTCGACAGCGTCGGGAATTGGGACGCGGTCGCAGCCTTCTGCGAGACGGTGATCTCGCGGAAGGAGGCGGCGGATCGCCTGCGCGAGGAGCGCAACCTCGATGAGGAGATCCGCCGCCGGCGACTGGGGCGGCGTAGGCGCAACTATCTGCGCCTCATGCCGCCCTAGCCGAGGCCGCGGGTGACGTGACCGGGGATTAGTCCGTCACCCGCCGAGAGGCCGACCGCGTGAGGAAAGACCGACGTCCTCCCCGAGGGGGGGACGTCAGTCGATTGGAGGGTACCCCAATAGGGGGTATTCCGTCGGGCCGACCACTGACGACAAGTTAACGCTGCTCCAGTGGTCGGCCCAACGATGAAGGCGACGTGGTTTTTGGGTGGGTCGCGGGAGTTGCGTGTTTAAGTCCCTCTGTCGCCCCGGACGGAGTGGTGCGGAGGCGCGCCGACCGCGACCCACGCACAAAAAAAAAAAAAAGGGCGTAATAATTATATTGCATGATTAGTCCCTACAATCAGCGTTCAGACGTTAATTATAAATACTGATGTCATTATGTGGTAAAAGTAATTTTCACTACAATGTTTAATATTAAGATTCGATTACCTAATGTATTGATAGAAATTATATTTTGACTTCGAAATTAAATTGCAAGTCTTTAAACTTTCGTTCTATACAAGTTATCACAACGTATATTTAGCAAATAATGAACTATTTTCTCAGCTAACGAATGTATAATCAAATGTTCGAGACGGAAACAGGGGCCCAACGCGATTAGCCAAACGGGTCCTGAAAGTTAATGCTGCTAATAGCTAAGCGAATTGTGAGGAAATTGCGTCCCACTTGGGCACGAATTTGGGTGATTGGGCACTGGGTTAAATGACAATTTCGTGTTTAATTTGCTAACACAGATCTACAAATTATAAGTAAGAGATAAATAATAAAGAGAAAATACGTACTAAGTACAAATTATGATACTATTTTAAATAATAATTCACATAATTAAGATTGCGATTAAAATCGAAATAATTAAGTTAAGTTTTTATAAGTAATGTGCCTTTAATGGTCAAGATTATATTACTAGCTTCTACCTATAACTTTACTCGTATAAAAATAAACTGGCACAAAATTATATACAAATCTATTAAAAGTTCTAATGCTCGATTGAAAAAAAAAGTCAAGCTGAATTTAACGTAACTCATTATCGCGATAAAGAGTATCCTATGTGTGTCCAGGATATGGTCTACCTATGTGTTAATTTTTATTCAAATATGGTTTAGTCGTGATTGTATAACAAACATTCAAAATGCCTCACAAATTTTTACATTTATGATAATAGAATATGGGAAGCGATCAATCTTAAATAGTTGTAGGTAGCCCTGAATTATATTTCACTACTAACATGCTTCTAAAGCAATGCTATCAACAAATTACTCTCGAACAAATGCAATACCTAAAAAGGGAGCCGTTGCTCAGGAGCAGATGTGAAACATCGAAATTATTTTATAGAAGTATAATATATAATAATCATAAAAGAACAGATTACGACAGGAACTAATATGGCATAAAGTATTAATAAAATATAACGATTTTTTTTCCAGAAAATGATGATTTTTATTCAATAAACATTTATTTTCATGAGTATACACTATAAGTATGTGTTTATGTTAATATTTATTTTGAACTCACTAGATGGCGTTGTACAAAATTCTAACACAGGATATGGTTTTGTTACCTAAATGTACATATCCAAGCGTGGCGTTAACCCCATGCCAACGATCAGGTTCACCTTTGCCTATAGATGTTTCACATCAATAATGAATCATCATCATCATCATCAGCACCATGCACTTATCACATTTTTTTAAATTTCTTTATATAAAAACAACGCTCTGAACTAAGGAAATAATTCCCGTCTTACGGGGTACTTTACAAACATATAATTAACGGCCACAAATTACATCCAGACTCAGAATAAATATTTGTAGATCGCAAAAAGTGTTGTCCTGCGTGAGATTCGAACTCGCGATAATGGCACGGTAAGGTCGGTATCTTAACCACTGCGCCATCTGTGCAGTCAAAAAGAGTTACTTGGGGTCAATTTAATATGTAGTTTTCTTTCATAGTATAAATTGTAAAAGCTATTAGTAATAATTTTATGACCAGCCGCCTGATTGATATTAATTCTTCTTGAGAATGTACAGATGAACCAGTGATTGCGCAAATGGCATAGTGGTTAAGATACCAACCTACTGTGCCAGTACCGTGCCTTTAAATCCCACACCGGACAACACTTTCTGCGATCCACAAATTGTTGTTCTGAATGTAATTTGAGTCTGGATTAAATTTGTGTCCGTTAAAAAATTTATTGTTGGCATCGGAGAGAGCTGGCGCTGTTCTATGTAGGCGCTATGTAGACGTATGGCGCTGTTCTCTTAGTCATCTTTTACGACACCCACCCCATTTATATGCATCATCATCGCAGCCCACATACGTCCCACTCCACAATAGGAGGGAATTTGACCTAATATGCATGCTGGTCAGACATGTTCGGATAGGGTTTCATTTCGAATTTTCCTTCTCTTGCACAGATGTTATGTGCATATTATATCCTATAGTTGCCTTATACGACATCCATGGGCAGTGGTGAATTGTATTCTTACTCCGTCACTACACGGAAATCTTATATGCATAATTGCACATATATCAAAGCGAGTAATTAACCCAGGTCAATAATTCCCCGAGACATTATCGCGTGCAATTCCTAATATCCTTGGTGACGCAGTTTTTAGTAAATGCCGATAAAAAGATATGTTTAATATTTTTCATAATCGCGTTTTTTTCCTAGAAAGGGAAGCAGATACCATATATTTCTTAGTCCTAAATAACAGGCAAGTCTAACTAGGCATAGTTCATTTGCCTTGAACTTGTTGCTTAAATTTTCTAGAGACAAATTGGAAAATTGAGTGAGTTTAGAGAAAACCTCAAGAAGCCGTTTTTACTTGACCTAAGATTCAAATCAAGAACTTCACTATCGCAATAGTTGAATTAAGTTGGTATATCTATTTTTTTATTTTGGGTGCGGGCTACGGTCAGCGCGTCCGCCGCCCGGCTCCGTCCGCAGCCGACAGAGTGGCGGCGTGCGGCCCCATAAGTCACCCATAGCACGTCACCTTCGTCGTTGTTGGGCCAACCACCGGAGCCGAGTTCCTTGTCTTCAGTGGTCGACCCGTCCGAATACCCCAAGGAAGTATCCTCTCCTCACGACGTCCCTCCTTGGGGACGTCGATCGCCGTCGCGCGGTCAGCCTCTCTGCGGGTGACGGACGAAATCACAGTCACGTCTATAATTATGTTTATGTTAACCACAATTATCGAGAATATGTTATTATATCTACTTAATTTATGTAGAGAAACGAACGAACGAAACGAACATAAGAAACGTAATTTCTTGTGGTGACGCAGCCAGTAAGAACTCAATGTATTATCCGTCCTTGCTTCTCTGAGGCATGGATAAGGAACGTAGGCAAATATAATTATTATAATAAAAGAACAACTTGAAATAAATCTCTATAATAACCTGGTCAAGAATATTTTCTATCTCAATTTTAAGGTAGCTGGTGCTCAGTCGTGTAAAATGGGCTACAAGGAACTAGAACTTCTAAATTATTATTTATATTATATTATTTCTATGGTATTATACTATATCTATATTATTATTAATGTAAGCCTTTTCCTCGTTTACTAGATAAGGAATAACGGTATATCACCACATATTTCCAACAACTGAATACACTTATGTATGGAGAGAAATATGCCCCGGTAATACTGTTGTTGTTATCGGGGCGTCGGCGAGGACTGTACCCGAAAGGGTAACCCGCCGGGCTGGCCACTGACGTCAAGGAATTGGTACCAGTGACCAGTAGTGGTCAGTACAATAACGATGAGGAATACGCAGCTGTGTCATCGTTCTGGACCATAACCTACCACAAAAAAAGCTTATGGAGATATTGGATGAATGTGAGGGTTTCATTATGATGGTAAAATACAGAATAATTACAAAACTGGAATATCTGATTAGTCTAAGATCCGAACCTAAATCGACATTCACCGGGTTGATAATAGAATCAAACTTATTTTATAACAAATTTCGTATATTAGAAAATATATTAAAAATGGGTAGACAAAAAAAATCCTGGACAGAATATTTTTAATAATTTTTAAAAAAAATGATTTTTCATAAAATGTTGCAATATGAAGATAATAAGAAAGTTTTATATTGAACTTAAAGTATAAAACATAGAATGTGCAAATGTAGGGTTGACTATTATTTACCTGGACGAACTACTGGGTTGACAGGTATAAACAGGTATGTCAATGCTAGTTACTTTCACTTGATTGGATAATAGAAAAAAAATTATATCAGCATAAGCGCTGTTTTATTGTGAACACGATGATATAGGGTTGACTGCAAAAAATTCGGTCCTAATAGGGGTATACAAATTTTAAAGATTTAAATTTCAACGCTTGTGGAAATGAGTGACAGAGAGATCCGAGGTAAGTATACCGTGTAATAACAAATAAATATATATACATATATATATATATATATATATATATATATATATATATATATATATATATATATATATATTATTAAGTTTAATAATATATCTATAATAGAAAAGTTTTTGTAACGTTAAAATTGTGCTATTTCGAATTCTATTAGATAATAATTGAAAGAATTATATATGACGTAGCAGGGGTAGCGCTGTGTTGTTTTTAAAAGCAATGACGTCAGCATGGCTAACGTCATCTACCTCACTACAATGTTGATAGTGTTGATGGTGTTCCATGATACACGTAATTGAAACAATAAAGTTGAAACAGTACTCGTGTTATTGAATTCTAGTTTAAAACTAAGTGGAGTCTAGAGCTCCGCACTGTTCGGCTGCTAGCGATCGAATGAATGTCGTCGACATCGACTATGCTCTCCACCCCCGTCTGGGATGGGAGAAACGGTTTCAGGGATGTTTCCCTCTGACCGTAATTGCAACCGCCGGTATTGAAGAATACCGTGTCATTGGGGTGTTTTTAATGAACGATGGTGTTTGGGGGACGGTGGACGATCTTCACACCATAGGGGCGGTCAGGACGAGCAGGGTGAGACCCCCGGTTACCCCGGAGGAGGCCACGCTCCGAACGACCAGCGACCCTACGGTGACTGACACGTCGAACACCGTCTCACGGTGGTCTGATGGAATCTTCGTTTGTATTTGTAAGTTGTTAGCCGCCGGTGGCGCCGCTCCGCGGACACCAACAACAACTGAACACTTATATAAGTGTACAGAGGTGTCTGGTTTAAGCGAGGCGATTGCGTCATGGCGGCTATCTTCTTAGTAGAAAGGCATCGACTTTGCCATAATGATGGACAGGCCCCGCGTGACGACATCCACGATGTGGTCGTAGGGCTGGCCGGCGTCTAGGGCTGCGAGGATGCTCTTCAATACCAACATAACTGTAGATCATGGTGTATGAAATTCGTAGTTGGGTGGGGCTGCTGTCGACGCTAGGTGGCGCTCTGGCGGCGGCTGTGTGATTGGCGCCGATGTCGTCGCGGCTGGCGCTATGGGCACCGCGACGCCAGTTATGGGCGTCGGGACGCCTACTATAAGCGTCGCGATGTCGGATGCTTTAGTTGCGGAGGTTCTCTTTTTCTTCCCCTTGCGTCTCTTCCTTTTCTCGGGGTGAGGTTGCTGTGGGGCGGGGTTCGCCGGCGCCATCAGAATGGACGCCTGCGGGTCGGCGGCCACCGTAGGCTGCTCTGCTCGAGGGCCTTTGTTAGGCCGGATGGTGCGGACCTCTGAGCCCGTTTGGCGATTCTGGGCCTCGCGTCGTAAGACGGGGCAACCGGAATAGTTCGCCGGGTGGTGCCCACCGCAGTTGACGTACGTTGCCGGCGTCTCACGGGGGCGGCTGCAGTTACTTGCGGGATGCGAACCACCACAACGCACGCAAGCAGGTGGGCGGTGGCAGTTGTGGCTGCTATGCCTGAACTGCTGGCAGTGGTGACATTGGGCAGGGCACCTCTTGCCGCACCAGCCCTGCACCACTACGCCGGCGAAGCCCAGCAGTTCAGTTACTTTGAAGATTTCTTAATTTTTTGGGTTGCGCTGTAATAAGGCGTGGTGAATACAACCAGGGCGACCACATCTGGTGCGTTTAGGGCGCACGAAGGTCGCCACGAAACCTAGCGACGCCAATTCTTGAATGATGAGCTCAGGGGGGGAGTCGCTGGGAAGACCCCTGATGGCTATTTTGAAGTCTAACTTCTCAGGCATCGAGTATGTGTGCCAGGAGACCTTCTCCGTCTGCTCCAGTACACTAAAGTACCACTGAAGGAAGCGGTACTCATCTTCATCAACAGGCGTGAAACGAATGCCCTTGCCGAATGGGCGAGCATTCGCTGTTCGCCCGAGCTGCTGCTTAATCGCTGCCATGTGGTGGATCCAGTTAGGTAGGACCTCTACCACTATGGGGGGATACTTGGGCTTCGACGATGATGTTGAAGGCTGCTCGGCGTCTCGCTGGGCGCTGGTAGACGGCATGGGCACGTCGGAAGCAACGTTCGGTGCGCGCTCGGCGGCCGCGCTCGCGTATGATCGCGGCGCAGGCGTCGGCGTTGGCGATCGCGGCCGTAGCCGCGGCGATTGGCCGCTAAAGGGCACCATAGGTGCGGCAGCAGGCGGGGTGGAGGCTTTCGCAGGCGCGGGAGCGCCTTGCGGGTTCACACACCGCGAGTCCGTAGGTGGCGAGGCGGACCCGGCGGCACATAAGCTCTTCGCCGGATCATCGTCGTCATTCGGGCTGCGTCGACGTCTGACGCCTGGAAGGGCGTCGGACGCTGCGGAGACGGGCGTCAACGGTGGTGATGGCGTCTTCTTTTTTTTCCCCTTTTGGGGGGAAGGGTGTTCTTGCGAGTCATCCGACATCGGTGAAATGTCAGACGAATCGGAGTCGTCGCTGCGGTCGTAATACGACGATGCACGCGACGACGGCTGCTGCGGGCTGATGGTGGCTGTGGCGGCTGCCGCAATGTTCTCGCGGCTGCGGTAGATAGTCATCGAGCGAGTCGACGACGAACGCACCAGCGAGAACTGGCGACTGCCCTCCTCAATGGGCGGCGGGGGGGTGAAAGCGGCTGGCGCGGGGGGCCAACAGGGTGGGATCACCCGTGCTCACACCCGCGGATGGCGGCGAGTTGCGCTACGCGCGCGTTGACACGCGCTGCGGCTGCGGCGGTGCAGGTTGCGGCGGTGAGAGCGAACATGGGGACGCCTGGTGGCGCACCCCCGTGGCGCTCGATGTTGATGGACCGGCGGCTGACGGCTCCTTGGTGCGGCGAGTACCCCGCATGGGGTAGCCCCTCCGAGGACGCATGGCGAGAAGGTAGTTGGGTCAGTACCCGTGCGACTGCGATGAATGCTGGTCGCTCGTCGGCAACCGCTCCGATGCCTATACTGACGCCGAGACGCCAACATAAACACCGAAGAAGCTACAGACGGCGAACCGTGGAGTCCGAACACTTTTGTTTACAGCGAAAACGTTGAAAAACAATGGTACTGAGGCGCTCCATGAATGTCGTACCAACAAATGGTCGTATTTATAGTAAGGCCGATAGCGGGGAACTCTATAAAATAATCAATCGTACGCTGATATGTATTATGTACTTACTATGCAGTAAGTAAACTCTGTAAGAAAAAAAAAAAAAATTTAGTCTTCATGGTATTTACTTTGTAAAGCAGTTATTTTTTTGTAATACGTGGTATGGTAACCAACAAAATTGAGTGCTGCTTTAGTTAGTTCAACTTCATGATATTTAAAGTGTTTTTTTACGAAAAATTAGGTTTAACGAACAATTTTTAAAAGTTTCATCTGTAAAATCACTTAAAGAATCGTCCGAGCCACACAAGAAACACTTTTTAGCCATTTTTTATCTCAACGATACAGAATAACACGTGTTTTCTATGTCATATAATATCATAAGTCATTAACTACTCCAAAATAACGCGTACTGTTTACAATATGGAGGGTAGCAGGGGTACCTCTACTCTCCATAGTTTAGTTTACGTACCGAGCATGCGCACTTTCTTATATTTACGATCCCATCAGATACGACTGCAATGTTCGGTCCTTTATTATTAAACGGTATACCTCGGATCTCTCTGGGCATCTCTCTAGGCATTGACATACCTGTTTATACCTGTCAACCCAGTAGTTCTTCTAGGTAAATAATAGTCAACCCTACGATTGCACATTCTATATGTTTTATACTTTAAGTTCAATATAAAATTTTCTTATTATCTTCATATTGCAACATTTTATGAAAAATCATTTTTTAAAAATTATTAAAACTATTCTGTCCAGGATTTTTTTTGTCTACCCATTTTTAATATATTTTCTAATATACGAAATTTATTATAAAATAAGTTTGATTCTATTATCAACCTGGTGAATGTCGATTTAGGTTCGGATCTTCTACTAGATGGACAATACAAAGCACGGCAAAAATCTAAATTGAAACAGTATAAGTGTGAATATACGCTTTATTTTATGCCATCGATGTTGATATGCTAGCGTAACATGAGTGATTTTTCTTCGCGAGTGCTGATAAGGTAAGGATAACTTTTACTTAATAAGGATGTGATACATACTGCATTCTTCATATAGTTATGGAGTAAGGATACAATTCTTGCCCATGGACGTAATAGGAACGGTACCCGAAAAAGTAACCCACTGGACTGGTCATGGACGTCAAGGACTCAATACCAGTAGTCGGCCCAATGGCGAAGGGGAAGGTGTACGGTGGGTTACAAGGCTGCGCGATAACAGTTTGTCATCCTGAACGGAATAGACGGAGTGTGTTCCATAGCGCTCCCGAAAGAAAATGGATGTCATAAAGAATGACTAAAAGTTATAATAACCGTAGTAAGAAAAGAAAACTCCAAATAAAATTCTTTACTAATCCGCCTAACCGAAGATTTAGTTGGTCTATTACCCTTTCATTTTAGAGGAGGCTCAAGCCCAGAAATAGTACGTATATGATCTGAGATGATGATGACTATTGATGATATACCGGGCTTAATGCTTTGTAATAAATTTGTAAATAAAGAAAATAATATTAAGTATTAAATTCTATGTCGTGAAAGACGACTATTACTATATTATATCCCATAATATGCATATCTGTGCAAGAGAAGGATAACTCGAAATGAAAACCTATATCAACATGTCTGACCAGCATGGTATAATAGGTCAAATTATGGAGTCCAATCCCATTGTGGAGGAGGCCTGAGTCCAACGGCGGGACGTATATGAGCTGCGATGATAATGATGATGACTAAATTCTATACAGGGAATGGCAGTCGAAAAGGTAACCTGTCCAGGCTACCCAAAACTAGGGACTCGTTATCCAGCCTAAAAGGCAACAAAAAGGTACAATCGGTTCAAGCCTACACCACAGCAGGAGAGAAATGGACCTACTATACCGCGCTGGTCAAACGTATTGACATAGGGTTTTATATCCGAGTTTCCTTCTCTTCCATATGTCATCGCCATATCATATCCCATAGTCATTTTTATGACACAGATGGGAAAAGATGCGTTGGTGAATTGTTTTCTTACTTCGTTACCACACGGATATAATCCGATAGTTTATAGGAGCAGCACAAAGTCCTTTTCTTTGGTTTGGACGGTTCGTGTGGAGGGTGACTGAACCATAGCTAGCAAAAAAATAAAGCACTGGATTACTAACAGGATAAAGTTAAAAGAAAAGTTATTATTATCAAAAATCGGTAGTAGTTTATAGTGAGTCACATTAATTCATCGTAACAGCTATTGATAATACTGTATATAAGGTATATAGTTAATTAATATATTGTGACAAATTTAAGGAAATTGAAATAATTTAGAACAATTCACCGTGTGGTGGCGTGTTGAAACACGATCGCTAAGAATAATGTCGTCACCCATTATATTTCTGTAGGAGTCTGAAAAAAAAATCTAGGCATCAAGGGAGTGGAGAGGCAGTACTTTCGTGAGTAGTAGTACTAAGAGCGATCGCGAACTGCCAAGCATAGCGATTAGAGCATTATAATGTCTTTACTGGGGACCATAACAACAGATGTTCGACAGGCCGATGGATGCATGGATATTGTTGGATCAAAGGAAGGAATAAAAAGATGAATAATATACCATCATACAAAAACGGGTAAAATATTTTATGACACTAGCTGACCCAACAGACGTTGTTCTGTTCAAATGAAATAACGCCACCCACCGAGTCCAATTGTGAATCTAAACCATTCTCGAATCCCCTTGAACATACACAAAAAATTTCGTCGATATCGGTCCAGATGTTTAGGTTACTAGTAGTTAGTTCAGGTACACAAGAAATTTATATATAAAGATAAGACTAAAATCTGAAAGTTATCGCATGTTTCTGTAATGACGTCATCAAACATTTTAAAACATTGCCATAAATTCCATTCGCATAACTCTAATAGTATAAAATAATCTTAATATATATAAATTACATGTCACGTTGTTTGTCCGCGATGGACTCTTAAACTACTTAACTGATTTTAATCAAATTTGCACACCGTGTGCAGTTTGATCCAACTTGAAAGATAGGATAGCTTACATCTTAATTTATAGTCGCAATATTAATTTATTTCAAATTATTTGTCTACTATTTGACATTCACAATTATCTGTTAACTCCAAACGATTTTAACAGATGGGGATATTTGTTGACTGGATTGAGTAATTAATTAATAGATGGCGCTGCTATCAACCTACAAACGTGTCATATACGATTTTAACTTGTTTTTTTACATAGATGCCGTTTGTAAAAAAATATGACGACCTCTATGACAGATGTTTTCCTACAGTTCCACTTAAATAGTTTAATAAAATGTAATATTATTGGCTATTATTGGCTAATGTTTTACATGTAATATTATAAATGTAAAACATTAGCCAGAGTAACGCTTGGCCGGGTAATAAAAGTAGTAGTAGGTAATAAAAGCAGTAATAAAATATAATAAAGTTTTAAAGTAAATAAAATTATTTTACGAATGTTTGCGCGTTTTTATTTGATTTTTGATTGCGCGACGTTTGGAACGCTATAAATCAAATATAAACATAATAATCATCATCATCATCCGTAAAATAGTTTTATTGACAAAGTGTAATACTCGCGTAAACATCATCGCGGAAACAAAGTATCAAATTTTTGTAAAGGACTAAAAGGGATAAAATAATTTCTTTAATAGAACAATAAAACCACACAGATTTCTAACTTTTTTTTTAAATTACATATCTTGAAAATGTATACTTGGCAACTATTGACAGCTATTGAAATACTAGTAAGATTAGAAACGCGAACACTGGGCGTACTGTGGAGCGGGTTGTGTTCTCTGCGAGATAGAATCCGAAATACAGCAATTCGTAGAAGAACGAGTATAACCGACATAGCATGAAAAATGAGCACGCTGAAGTGGAAATGGGTAAACATATTAATACGTGAAGCAAAAACTTTTTACCCCTTTTTCCGAAAATTACGTGCATGGACAAGTATGAGATTTGGTACAGTTGAAGTATATAATGAGGAGAAGAGTATAAAACTGAAATTTCATATAATAAGGCATTAGCAATACATTAAATTATTTTAAAAAGGCATTACGCTCACTACCATGCAATCGCTACACACACACGCACGCACGCACGCACGCACGCACGCACGCACGCACACACTTTTGTTTACAGTTAAAATCTCTGGTTGATCTGAATGTCAAACAATCATAATTATGATGACAATGTCTAATAGACATTTGTATATTATATATTAGTTATTAGTGAAATACAGCTTGCTCAAAATACAATTATACATAAATAAAATTAAAAGAAAATTGTGGAGCAGAAAAATTAATTTAAATGAATTATATCGATCACTTGGCGACCACTATAGTTGTCACAAAATAAAAGGCCCGTTTTGACAGTTCACGCCCAAGAAGTTTTCTATTTTTTACCGATCGAAATGTTTTGAAGGTAATTACATTTTTCATTGACGGGTACAGCCCACTGGGCTAAGAGCTGTGGCATAACGATTTCTTCGTACTGTCCACAGACTATTAATAATCGGTTAAGGAACAATAAATCGATCAAGATATATTTTTAAGGCGGATTCGTACTTGGTCGGTGTTATTAATTTTAATACTAGTATTTAGACCAACTAATTACAGAATTTCACCAGCTGTGTAGTGATTTTTACTGAAAATTCGAGACGTTAATATTGACAATATGAAAATGAAATAATATATACAGGCTGTATCAGGTTATGGGGCAACTGGTCAAAAGGGGGCTAGGCAATGGTGGTAGGAACCCATAAAAAAAATTTTAACGAAAAATATTGATTCGTTTAGAAATTAGAGACGTGTAAAGTTTTCAACTTTGTCCTCGCTTTTTCGTGTAAATCCTATTTAAAATGTATAAAGTCAATGATACTTAATACGCAACATATTCATACTTTGTTAAATATTCATTAGAAATTGAATAAAGCAATGATTACGTTCACATAAGAAAAACAAACTTCGCTTTAAAACAGCTGATCGGCGTATGAGCGTTGACCGCTTGCTGTTGTACCTACATGTCATTGAAGCGTTTGTGCAATTCTAGGTATAAATGAATGAAATTATACTGTCGAAGCTTTACATGCCTACGTGTATTCTGTCTGTACATGCCTACATAATACGTAACATTTAAGACTCTTAGACACATTTTTTTGAAATCACTATAACTTTTATGTTATATTGTTTTTTGTGTAATTCTACATTCTAATTATGATCTATGACCGTTAAACTACAGCATACTCGAACAGTTGTCCCATAACCTGATACAACCTGTATATGGGTGACGATAGCTCAACTGAAAATTGTGGCTCATCATCTTAAGAAAATGATTGACTGAAGATTCACTTTTTCTCGATATTTTTGTGATTGAGTGAATGTTATTGTAACAAAAATATTAAATGATAGAAAAATGACTATTCGTAATATTGTATCATTTCAAAATACATACAATATCACAGTTTAAGTAAAATTTTCAAATCAGAACTTTAATCCAATGCACTTTACAATACACATTCAAATCGATCATATACTCATAACAACTTGAATCGAATTATCGTGAGTATCGAGTACCGAGTCGTATGGTGCAACACTAAATACATCGGTAAGACCAAATGTCAAAACGGGCCCCTTATTTTGTAACAACTATAGTATAGGTAATAACAAAAAAAGTACCTACCTCGGAGAAATAATGTATACAGATTTATCTACGTCGGTAATGTTGTTTTCGCGGATTACGTATTAATTATTTATTTTATACACTTTGCAATGTTATTCGTCACTAGGTCAGAATCACAGTTTTCTTATCTGTGGCTACTATATATTCCAAATGACAATGAACTATGAACAATGAACTATATAATTTGTGTCGGCAATACCGACACAAATTTATACAAAGAAGAACTCAAACTATATTTAATGTATTTATACAAAAACACCTTCTGTGTGGTGACGTCGTAAGAATACAATTCACCACTCCCTACCTTGGCCGTGGATGTCGTAAAAGACTACGGGATATAATAGGCAGATGTTATACATCTGTGCAAGAGAGAGAGAGAGAAATCTTGAAACAAAACCCTATTCCAATACGTCTGACCAGCGTGGAATAGTAGGTCTATAATCCTGCCATTATCGAGGAGGCTTGAGCCCAATAGTGGAATATATATAGGCTGAGATGATGAGATGATGATATAACTACATTTCTATATTCTGTGTGGTGACGGAGTAAAGTTACAATTAATCACTCTTGTCTTAGCCGTGGATGTTGTAAAAGTGGATAAAATATTCATATAACAAGCAGCGAATAGGGCAATAAATACCAATTCTTATTTTCTTGGGCACATGCCGTTCGCTCTGTCCGAGATGACGAAAGAGCGACGCACGTCTCCATAACCCACCATATCTGCTCTCCATCGCGGTTTTGCCGAACACCGGTACTTCGTCATGTCCTCCGTGGCCGGCCCGTTGGGAATAACTACCTATGTGGTATAGCAGCTGAATTTCCCTCCTATTGAAGAGTATCCTTTCCGTGTGGTGACTGAATAAAAATACAATTCATCACACCCTTTCTTGCCCGTGGATGTTGTAAAAGCCGACTGAGGGATATAATATACATATAACGTCTGTGTAAGAAAAGGGAAACACGAAATAAATCCTATATCAACATGTCTGACCAACAAGGTATTGTAGGTCAATTTCGCTCCTATTTTGGAGGAGGCTCGAGCTCAGCTGTGGAACCTGTATGAGCTAAGACGACGATTGTAGAGGAGGTGGTATGTGTACGAGTTAGGAAGTTGATTATGAATGTCTACATATTAAATTCAGACTAGTATTGTTAATTGTGAATTAATTAATAAGAAGTAGATTAGTAGTAGCTGTTTGATAAACAGATGAATTTATAGGCAGACACCATATTAAAAGAACTTTATTATGTGCGATTTAGCACGGTCATAGCAGAAAGTGTTGTCTGTTTTTTTTCTTTAAATAAATATCCCATTTTCAAGAATATATACTGCCATAGGAGATTGTGCAATAACTTTACAAAGTTTCATAACAGTGTATGAATAGTTTAGGTATTACTCACATTTTGTCATCATATAGGTATCATCATAATAATAACGGTATCAAAGCGCATAATTTATTGCGAATTATGAGATGTAGAATCTTCACTGGGGAATTTTGTTTGAACATATTTAGCCGTTGTTCACGGAACAAAATTGATAACTTTTAATTTTATAAAAAGAAACAAAAAATACTTAACAATGACATTTATTATTACCACCACCCACTGGCAAGAGCGAATGTGGTGAATTGTATTCTTACTGTATCACCACGTAGAGATATACAATATATATATATATATATATATATAGGTACTGACTTTTAATAAGTATACAAACTTTTTAGATTAAATTATATAAATATGGAGAGACTGGCCCTTAAATATAAAAAAAAAAAAAATCTTAAAAAAAAGCAATATTTAAAAATAGAACTGCAGTAAAACAGATGAATATAGCCGGGCAAAGAAAATTTACTCGTAGTATCAGATTTGCGTGTTATTTATAGCAAAGTTTTAAAATTGATTCTTATTGATTTTTTATTCTTTTGTCAATTGAATTATTGTTACCAGCAGAATTATTGGGTTAGCTTTATAACTCATCGAGAGTTCCTGAACCATAATATGGATACTTCGTCCGAACAAGCTGCTCAAATTGTAGCATTGGTGCGGGAGGGCTTGGATCAACGAACGATTGGTAGAAATTTAAATTTAAACCAGTCTACGGTTTCTAGAATATACAAAAGATTTGTGGAGACAGGTTCTTACAAAAGGAGACGTGGTACAGGCAGAACTTGAGCAACCACCGGTCGTGATGACCGATTTATTGTTACAACTTCCCTGCGAAATCGTTTCCTCACGTCAGTTAACATCAAAACAGAGCTTAATGAAGTGCGTGGAGTAAACGTTAGTGCACGAACAATAAGAAGAAGGTTAAAGGAAGCGGATATCACCCCTTTTAGACCAGCAAATGGTCCAAAGTTGTCTGTAGCTCACAGACAAGCTCGCTTAAGATTTGCGCGTGATCACCTAAATTGGGCAGATGGGCAATGGGCCTCCGTATTGTTCACAGACGAGTGTAGGACATGTTTATATGGTGCAGATGGTCGCAGAAGAGTCTATCGTCTACGTGGGGAGCGATATGCTCAAAGTTGCATTGAGGAGCGTGTTCCTTTTGGAGGCGGTTCGTGCATGGTCTGGGGTGGCATATCGATGAACGGGCGAACAGAACTTGTGTTCATAGACATGGTCCGTCAAAACGGTAGTAGAGGGGGTTTGACTGCACATCGCTACATAACAGAGATCTTAGAAGATCACGTAGTGCCTTACATGGGATTTATAGGCGAAAATTTTACTTTAATGCAGGATAATGCCCGGCCGCACGCTGCTGCACAAGTTCGACAATATTGCGAAGAGGTTGGGATACGTACAATGAATTGGCCAGCACGCAGCCCGGATCTTAATCCCATTGAGCATCTTTGGGACAATTTAAAAAGAGTTGTATATGCGAGAAATCCTGTGCCTACGACAGTGGCACAACTAAGAACAGCACTTTCAGAAGAATGGGACAATATTCCGCAAGATCTTTTAATAACCCTAATCAAATCTATGCGGAACCGATTAGAATCCGTAATAAGGGCACGTGAAGGTAATACACCTTATTAAAACATAAAAAAACCCTTGCATAAAGTTTGTGTCTATTGTTAAAACCAATTTTTTAATTAAACCAATTTTCTTTAAATTTCTGTTTTTTCTTCAAAAACGTTTTAAGATCCTTTCCAGTACACAAACTTAAACTTAAGGATATGACCCTACGCTGTTTTAAAGTTAACAAACCAATCTAGACGTTTCAATTTAAATCTGTGTAGAAAGTTTGCATACTTGGTTAAAATATTTATTTCAAAGTCGTTTTTTACTTTGATGCAGTTTATGAGTCCGTCAGTGTATATATAATTACTAGCTGAACCAACAGACGTGGTTCTGTTTAAATAAAATAAAGGGATTTTAGCGCCACCTACCGGGTCCAATTGTGAATCTAAATCATTCTCGAATCCCCTTGAACACACACAAAAAATTTCTTCGATATCGGTCCAGCCGTTTAGGAGGAGTTCTATGACATAAACACGTACACAAGAAATTTAGATAAAAAGATAATTATGTTCCTACTCATAAATTAATTTGGTAAATTTTGCTCTTATTGGGCCAGCGCGACAGATCCGACTCATGCAATATGAAAAAAAAAAAAGAAACAAAGCACCGAGCGTCTAAAGCAGTTTTACAACAAAAACCCTTTACGGCCATAGTAATATCCATACAGTGCATGAATCTAGTCTTCAAGTTAACTAATTGCAACATGGAGCCAAGGAGTTGTTTCTCATTAATCAAAACAACAATAAACATAGAATTTGGTAAATATATATTAGGGATGTTACGGAACCCTGCGCCCATAACTGAAACTATAGGATAGATTAAAATATATTCGAAACCGTAACCGAATCAGATATAAAAGTTCCGAATAAATTCGGATAAAGGTGGAAACTGAAAGAGAGACGTTCATCTCAACTCATATATACCCCACTACTGGGCTCGAATAGTGGGAACTATATGAACTGAGATAATAATGATTGGGCTCGAGCCTCGAGAAATGGGGTGGTAAACCGTATTTTTACTCCGTCACCATACATACTTGACACGTTACCTTGTTGTTTTTACCAGATAAGGTTGATACCTGTAAGCAATTATATCGCAAACCGGTAAAAAGTTATTCTAAAATCGGTATCCAAATTCGAAACTATTTTTGAATATATATTACACTATTTTCTCTTATTAGAATATGTTCGTCTGATTACAGAGTTCAATTCATCGCCTTTTACTTTCGCATATATGTTGACATTCCTACTCAGGTATGTAAGCAGAACCTCACTGCAAAAGAAGGACCACTTCAATCAAAGCTCTATGCTAACCAGTTTGATGATCATTGGAAAATAAAAACCTATTAAGACTTTAGTCTGCCACTTTGGAATAGGCCTTTCCCCAATGACGAAATGTTTATTAGCTGAAGAACAAAAATATTATGACGTATAATTTTTTCATTAAGTTAATTTAAAGGAAAAATATCTTGCATCGCCAGAACAATGCAACCTTTCTGTCAACCTTTATAGTAAATATGGCAAAAACTAATGGATTTTAATTAGGTTCAATATAGTTGTTAGCGAGTTATAGGTATATATGAAAACAACCTAACGTATTCGTATTTAATGTACGGACTTGACCTCCAAGTTCCAGTGTAGCGAAGCAGACCAATGCGATCTGGTCGCATTAAGCAACTACCAGTTATTTAATTTATTAAAAAAATATATTTATTATACACTCGCATTAAGTAATGTTAACTTTCTTGTGATATATAGTGGTAAAATATTAATAAAATGTGGAAACGTGTTAGTGTGTTTTTTATAACAACATTTTGTTGGAGCTATGTTCGTAAGTCATTAAGTTTTCTAAGAATAACATGCGAAAATAGTTCTAATTGGTCGTAACTAAAGGTTAAATCGAGTATGTATAATAAAAGATACGTCGTTTTGATGTTATAATAAGCATTTCTATGCAATATGATTGGAATTAATATGTTTTATTTAATCAAGTCACGTTATTTGAATCTTGAGAACTTGTCTGTGAGCTAATGCATCATTTATGCCAATTAAAAGCCAGTACTGACAGAAACTGTGGGAAACTTAACTGGATTTGATTACAATCCCTAAAAAAACAGTAGATTATTAACGTCTTATGTTTAGGTACTTAGGCATAAATAATAATAATTATTGATAATAATAAGTTCCATATTTTGCTAGTTCTATATCGCGATAGTTAGCTGGTGGCAGGTTTATCGGGTTTACCAGCTAATTTTCGAGATTCCGTACTTGGTATTTGGAAATTATAGAAGGGAAAAACCCAATGATACGTTTTGATAGAACAGAAAACTCGAATATACCTCGTGTTTGTCAGTACCATGATTATAATGTGGTAATAAGACAATAATAATGTTGTATAAATAAAATAAAGAGTCTTCATTCAAACACGAGGAAGTAAAAAATAATCAAAGGTCACTTATCTTAGTTCTATACTTCTAACAAGCTGATAATATTGCGTTGTACTTGTTTCAATGTATAGCAAAAATTTAATTAATATAATAGACTTGTAAACCTTTATATTATTTTTATTCGACTTCAAAATAGGAGGAGGTTCTTATTTCGAATGTTTTCTTTTGTGATGGATACCACAGGACTTTCGTCTGGGTGAACCGATTTTGATGATTCTTTTTTATATGAAAGCTGGTACTTCCCGTTTTCAAGTTGGTCCAGTTGACCATGGCATCCGTGAGAAAACGGTTGCAGTCGCTTTTTTTAAAATTTTAAAATATTAGCTTATACCATATTCACATTTAAATTCGATTAGTTAAGAGAATTATTTGTCTTGACTGAAGGTATTAAGTTACTTTTGTATTTGTGCACTGTTGTGATATAGTTGTAAAGCCGAATCAAGTAAATATATTATTTTGCTTCTCCAGCAGGTAAAGAGATCCTTTGTAGATAAATAATAAAACAGTTGTTTTTAGTACTACAGTAAAATATCATGAATATATTTATAACCCTAAATAAATCTTCTGTACATATAAATAAAATTGAAGTGTCTGTTTGTAATTAATAATAAAACACGCCCCCGTTTTTTTTATCATGAGTGTTCGTAGTCAACGAAGAAGAGTTAAGCTAAGAATGTTATTGCAATTTATTGTCCTTCTGATCTGGAATCTCGGGATAAACCGGATCTGGATTTAAGTTCTGTTTGGTCATTGCGTTATAGTAGAACGCGTGAAGAAGATTCTATTATTATAAATACTCCGTATGGTAGTGTGGAGTAAGAATACAATTCACCATCCTCTATTTAACCGGCGGGTGTTGTAAAAGAAGACTGATGGATTAAATTTGCTTATAACATTTTATTTTTTTATTTATTATACACTTTAGTATTGAATATAAAAGAGCTTAATACAAAAGATACAGTACAATGGGCGGCCTTATCGCTATGAGCAATTTATTCCAGGCAACATTTGGATAGAATTAGCACAGGAAAGAAAGGTAGTACGAACGTAAGAGAACGAAAATTCGAAGGAAAACTATAATAATACGTCTGTTTTCTCTCTTATTATCGAGGAGGTTCGAGCCCTACAGTGGGATATACATGAGCTGAAATGATGGTGATGATTATAATTATAATCATCATTTACAAATTATACTTAGGCTTCAATCATCATTTACAAATTATAATTGTACTTAGGCTAGACTCTCTAGGCTTGATATGTTTTGTTTAATCAAGTCACGTTAATATCTAACGTCACACACCTCTCTAGGCCACTTTTATTGGAGAGGATACTCCCTCGGGGTATTCCGTTGGGTCGACTACTGAAGTCAAGGAACTCTGCACTGGTGGTCGGCCCAACGACGAAGGCGACGTGCTATACGGGTGGGTTATGGGTGTGTCTGCTTACGCCTCTCTGTCGCCCCGGACGGAGTTGGGCGAGGAGTGCGCCGACCGTCACCCACCCCCCAAAAAGAAAAAAAAGGCTATTTTTATAGATTTAATGTTTCTTATACATTATTGATGAGCTCATCATCATGAACTTAGCTCATATATATTCCATTATTAGGCTCAAGCCTTCTCTATAATAAGAGTGAAATTAACCTACTATACCACGCTAGACAGATGGTCTGGTGTAGGGTTTTGAACCGAGTTTTCCTTTTCCTACAAGGATGTCATTTCTTAGTCGTCTTTAACGACATCCACAGGGAGGATAGAGGGTGTTGAATTGTATTATTACTCCGTCACCACACGGAAGTTACTAACAATATGAGTTATATTGCTAATTAAATTAATTATGTAGATATCAGACAACTTTGTTATCGTTTCTATGAACAGAGAAATTACCGACACGTTTGATTATGTCATAATGATCACTAAAACTATTAGTACCTTTATATCTATTAAGAGGATCAAAGCTTTACAAAGAAAGAAGATGATTGTCATTTAGTTTTAGTATAATATACATTCCGTGTGGTGACGGAGAAAGAATACGATTCACCACTTTTGCCGGTGGGTATCGTAAAAGGTGACTATAAGATATGTACAGAACATCTATGTAAGAGAATGAAAACTTCAAAAAAAATCTATGTTAACAAGTCTGATCAGCATGAAATATTAGGTCAATTTTCCTCCCATAGTGGAGGAGGCCCGATCCCAACAGTAGGACGTGTATGGGCTGAATTGAAATGAAATGATGATAATATTCAAGGGACATACTTGATTAATTTGTGTTATACATAAGATTGGTACGTTAATAGTTTAAGGAGTACATAATCTTGTATTATCTAAAAAGTGCATATATGTTGATCGCTAGGGATCAATTTATTTTAAAATATGGTGCTGACTCTATAAGTCAAGAATATTAAAAAAAATAACCGACAAAATATGTAAAACTTCCGTGTAAAGAAGTAAAATTCCTTATTATAGAGTATACAGTAACAAATTTACTGTAGAAAGATTCTTAATATTCAAGCTAAATTATTTGTAACTAGCAACAGGCCCTCGCTTCGCTTCGGTTTCAGTCGCTTTACTCGCGTAGTTTCCGTTCCCGTGGGAGTACTGAGATAAGATATAGCCTATGTTACTCCCTGATATTATAGCTTTCCTTTAGTGAAAGAATTTTTGAAATTAGTTCCGTGACCTAACCGCGAAAGTGTAACAAACAAACTTACTTTCGCATTTATAATATTTAAGGATATGATAACAAGAAATTTTCTGTGTAGTCAGAACTCCCTATCATATTTCTTGCCTGTGAGTGTAATAAATGATGGCTTAAGAGTTATAATATTATAACTATACATTACAGTGTAAGTTGTAGTAAGGTAATTGAGCAGAATACAATTTTTTATTGAGTTTTCTCTCCCTTGTTTGAGCTCCCTAGTCACTTTATACGACAGCGGCAGGTAAAAAGAGAGGGATTGAGATATTGAATTCGCAGTTCATCAAATGAATAATATGAAAAGATACCTCTATATATAAAGAGAAGTGAAAGAAATTATCATAATGATCATCATCATTTCAGCCCATATACGTCTCACTGTTGAGTTTGGCATCCTCTATATCTACTATACCACGCTGGTCAGACGTGCTAGCATACTATTTTGTTTGAAATATCCCTTTTTTTATTATATCCCTTAATTGTCTTTTACGACACCCACGGGCAAGATAGGAGGCGGTGAATTGTAGTCTTACTCCCTCACCACACGGAGAAAAGAACTATAAAGTACATAAAATATGATTAATACAAAATTTTAATAGAGAATAAAAGGTCCATCACGTGCCCAAAGCATGTTTAAATATATATATTTTTTAATAAAGTAGCACAAGATAAATTATAATATCTGTTAAAATCTACAATGATATGGTATTTCAATTACAGACTTAAATAGCAAGGCCCATATTGTTATCGATTCAGATGGCCAGGTGAAGTGCAATAACATTACAGCTTACCGTTAAAAAAAGTGGAATTAACACGGATGTAAATTGACTTAGTCAAATTAGTGTGAACTAATTTGCATCGCACATAGAATTAATAAATCTATAAATCTTTATACAAGATCCGTTTGTGGACAGAAAACATACTTATGCATCTAATGCTGTTTAGTACGGTAGAATCCATGCTTGGTAATAAGATGAATACAAAAGGACTGGAGACGGTCCTATGTAGGATATAGAACAAGCGAAGTTGCTCGTAAAATTATAATATTTATTAGTAATTTTACCAGCAAATTGCCTCACGAATATTTTTAACATTGTTATTATTTTAGGTTGTAACGTCTTAATAAATTTGAAGGTCAATAACTATATATCCTACATTATTTACAGCATACATAGTTACGCTTATATTTTTTTTATTGACTGCGAATGGTCTGAACACGCCTCTTCCACCACGTGTATCGTAATAAGTAGACCACATGGATTCCTATAATCCAATGTGTGCCCGTTTTTTAGCTTCTGAATAAACTTTTCATTTTCAATTTCTCCTTAACCTTTTAAACTCTGTCTACCTAATTATTTTTGTTTTTACCTTTTATTCTTATAGGATGAGGTGGTACTTATTTAAGTTAGAAAATATATATGAGTATTAACAGACCTGTCGCTATGTATGGATCTGAATATTGAGCATTGAAAAATACGGATGAGAGAAGAGTGCATGCTACTGATGAAATGGGATGATGCGTATACTATGATGGATATGGGGTTACAAAATTAGATAAAATAAGCAATGAGTATATCAGGAGAAGTCTAAAAGTGGCATCAGTGATAGAGAAGATTAGGAGATTGTCTTGGTGTGGACATGTGATGAGGAGGGATATGAATTGGATTTGGCAAGGAGGATTATCAATATGATAGACGTAGACGTAAGAATTGTGGGAGACCCAAAAAGAGATGGACGGAATGTGTGAATGAGTGTGAACGATGAGAATGTTAAAGTAATAAGTACAGAGATGACGGCTGATAGGAACCTATAGAAAGTAAGGATATGTTATGCTGTTCCCACTTAGCGTAAGATGAGGACAGGCTAAAGATGATGAGTAAGTACTGCCAGTAGAATTTGTATTGAAGGAAAATAATAATTTTGCGATAATAATCATCAAATATTGACAAATAATTAATATAAATGTCAAAACATAAATGTTTTCTTAGTATGTTGTTATGATGTTGGCTTATCAATGTAATTAAAATACGCATTGATTTACAAGCATATGGGTAGCAAATATTTGATTTTATATTTAAATAATATAATTCAGCCTCGTATCTCTAATCGTATAAAAATTTAATAGGTGATTATGATTTATAGAACTTTGTGGAGACTTGCCTAACAAATAGTAGGGCAAATCAATAAATTTTGCCGGTATATAATGATTTCTCCCTAGCCGAGGCCGCGGGTGACGTGACCGGGGATTAGTCCGTCACCCGCCGAGAGGCCGACCGCGTGAGGAAAGACCGACGTTTTCCCCGAGGGGGGAACATTGGTCGATGGGAGGGTACCCCACGTAGGGGATATTCCGTCGGGCCGACCACTGACGACAAGTAAACCTGCTCCGGTGGTCGGCCCAACGACGAAGGCGAGGTGGTTTTCGGGTGGGTTGCAGGAGTTGCGTGCTTAAGCCCCTCTGTCGCCCCGGACGGAGTGGTGTGGAGGCGCGCCGACCGCAGCCCACCCACAAAAAAAAAGAAAATATAATGATTTCTGATGTTTACGCGAGTATTATACATTTTCCGCTATTATTGCCATATTTTGTTACAAATAAAGAATGTATTTTTTGTAAAGCTGTATAATCTTAATAAAACCTAGATGAATTTATTTATTTAAGATACAGCAATAATTTTATTTTGCTGTAAAGCCCTTACTCCATGTAGCTACGAGTTTATGAATTGGCACACTGTTTCGCATAGCATCGCGGGCATGTCTTTTAGAGCAGACCATGTCGTCTAAAACTGACCATAATTTATAATCCAAGGCGTTTGGGTCTGGGCTAAACGAGAACTTTATAAGAGCTGAATTCTTATAAAGTTTGGAATGTTGACTTCAAGTAAAGCTTGGGTAGTTCGTGTATTGTTCGCGACACTGGCATGATATGTCGGTATCTTAATCACCACACCATAAGTGCAGCAAAACTGATAATACAAGAGTCGATGATATTACAAGAATTTAAGATTTAAGAACACGATTTCATAACATACTTTTGACACTCGAGCAACGAGACATTCTTGAAATATTATGTGGGCATACTAGTAGTTAAATACCTGTTTTTTTTTTTTTCACAGTTTCAGATGACTGTGCGACGCCGCAAGGAAAAAGCAGTTTCTGCGTCTCTATTTATGACTGTCCTGACCTCTTGGCAGCATTCAAGCAAAGACCACTGCCCAGCAGTGTAGTGTCTTACCTTCAACGTTCGCAATGCGGTTTTGATGGTAACACTCCTATGGTCTGCTGTGGACCTCTACCTCAACAAGAGACGACGCAAAGAGTACCGGTACTAATAACATTATTAATAATTGCACACTTTTATCATTTAAGTAACATAAAATGAAAAAAATCCTTGAAGTGAATATGCTGTTCCTAACCTGGCATAGTTGCAAACTTAATGAGAATCTCCTAAAAAGAAAATACGAAATTCGATACAATTTGCAGAGATAGCCAAAAGTTTCTCTAGCTTTAGTTTCGGCACCAAATATTTTTATTCAGCAGTCCTATCCCTATGTCCTTTATGCAAATGAGGTATAATAACATGTAATAAAGTATTACTTTTGGAGTTTGGTGTTTATAGTCTAAATAGTAAACACGAAATTAGTTCTATTTCACGTTGTAATAATTATTTTCTCTCACTACATAAAGTTAGAGCCGTTTTAAAAAACTTTCTTATAGTTACAATAATAATGTTTTATCTTTTTTAATTTCTTAAAAGCTTTTAAAATTAATGATTCATTATGAGTGCATAACTTCTTGTCGTTGAAATGTAGTACACAACATAACCTTGCATCAACTATTAGCTAAAACTATTATAATTTTCCCCTTGTTATCATGGGTGGGCTATGGTAAGCGCACACGCCGTCCATTCCATCTGGGGCAATGAAAGGACGGCACGCGGGCCCGTAACCCAAGCGCAACCACGTCGCCTTCGTCGTCGGGCCGACCACCAGTGCCAAGTTCCTTGTCCTCAGTGGTCGGACCGACGGAATACCCTTTCGGGTACCCAATTTTCTTCCTATTTACATTATTCTCAGCGGAGGTAACTCTTGCTGAAAAAGAGATAAATTTCTTTTTAAACAATTTATACCTACATACATTACATTTTAATAATCGAGGTAATAATACATGGTTATATGATTATCATCCTCATAGCTCATTTGCGTCCCGTCCCACTCCTGGCCTCGAGCCTCCTTCACAATGGGAGGAAAATTGACCTACTTTACCACTCTGGTCAGACTGGCTGGCTTTCTGGCAGAGGGCTTTTTTCCAGCTTTCCTTCTCTTGGATAGATGTTATTTTCATATTATAATGTCTTCGTCTTTTAAGACATCCACGGGCAAAGGGTGGCGAATTATATTCTTATTACGTCACCACACAGATGAAACATGGTTATATAATCACAGATATTTATAACCTCAGATATGTTAAAGAAATGGCCATTAGTTACTAATGGAAATAGCGGTAAATTTTGCGGTATATTTATAGAGGTAACATGAAATCATCAGTAAGTACAATAGCTTATCTTATTTAGTCCAATATCCAGAAAATTTCAAGCTATGTTTAAGGAAATTCTAAGGAAAGCAAGCAATGTTTAAGGAAATTCTATAATTAATAACAATTGACCTTCAACTTTAATAACGGTTAATTCTCACACCTTGGCTAGAACGGTTTGAAATATAACACTGTTAAAATATGGTTTTATATACCGTTATCATTAAACTAGTACTTACTGTATGCCGTAAGGATTTTCGTTATATAGAAATTTATTTATCAAAAAAAACCATTCGATTTACAGTTAATTTAATTTAAGAATGTAGTTACATTATTCGTATTAGTTAAAATATCTGGTTGACCGCTTTGCTCGGTATATTTTTTTCGTAAATTGCCTTTTCAACGAACTTATTTAGATATATATTAATAAAAAATTAAAATGCTGAAATAATGAAAAAAAAAATATCAAAAAGTACAAAAACAGAATAATGATAACACCGAGATTCGATCCCACGCTGTTTGAATGCGACTGGACAACTTCCCAAATGAGCTATTGTCACTCTTGACGGCGACGGCTAAATTTAAAGTCCTATTCTAATGACATTTTATGTCATTGTATTGATTAGCTAAAATCATCGACACAACATTTTCTATAAATAAAACCTAGCTAGCTCGTTTATTTGGCCCTGAAACCTCTAGTATGCTAGAATTCATGAAAATCGTTGGAGCCGTTTCCGAGATTCTGAATATAACACTAAGAAAATAATCCTTGTATTGCAAGAGACTTTACAAACATAGGTATAGTTAACGAACATAAATTACATCCGGACTTCGAACAACAATTTGTGGATATATTGGATTCGAACCTACTGAAGGGCGGTATTTTAACCACTACACCTTCTGTGTAGTTAAATTGTAATTATAAAAGTAATTTTGTTCTTAGTGTGAAGAAGATTTGTATCCAAAAGACATTGATAGAAAAAGTAATGTACGTCGTAATGTAAGTGGAAAACATGAAATTCTTAGGAAATAAATGTAAGGCAGCGACATAAGAAAAGTTGGACATAATAACTCTTGTGGATAGATCTATCTAGCTGAGGTCGTTAATAGACTAACATACGAATGGATAGTCCATCAGATATAGCAATGTTAATACTCCCCTATTATTCACATATTATTAAGACTCTCCTCTCTCTTTCTCGCCGCTAAACGGGTAAATGAAAATATATTAAGTCTATTTTTATATAAAATATTATTATACTATTTTACAGACGTCATCAACATCACGACCATATGTATCGTCTAATCCTGGTGATGATGAGTATTCCTCTGAAGATTCATTGCCAGCTTCTCGTAATGACTGCGGCGTCGACTCTAACGGAGATCGGATATATAGCGGACAATTGACTGATTTAGATGAGTTTCCATGGATGACGTTGTTAGGATATTTAACCCGTGAGTATTGTATTATATTTTTAAAGGCCATTGCGATAATGTAGAACGTGTATCATTCTATTCACCTTCCTTAATATTAATCATGTAAATCATGATTTATCCGTTTGGTGACGGAGTAAGAATACAATTCCCCACCATCATACATTCGCTCTTTTGCCCGTGAGTGTCGTAAAAGCGATTAAGCGATTAAAAATGCATATAACATCTATACAAGAGAAAAAAAAAATCGAAATAAAACTCTTTATCATCACGTTTGACCAGCGTGGTCAACCATAGTAGGTCAATTTCTTTTCTATTGTGAAGGAATTTCAAGGCTAATGATGGAATGTATATGACTGCATACGAGATATGAGAAAAAAAGCGTGAGGGATCTATGTACTTTGGTCGAAACGAAGATCCTTTGCTTTTTGGTAGACGTTTGCTAATGTTTGATATTGGTAGTAATAATTTATATTATAAAATATCAAGTTTATAGAGTTAAATTAGAAAATTTATCAGAGAATTTATTTATTATTTTAATTAAATATTATTAAAATAAAATAAATTTTACGGGTTTCTTTCAAACGTGATACACCAAATTTTCCAACACTTTCATTGTCAAGGGCGGACTGACAAGCGTAGTCATGCATAACACAGGAAAATGTTCCAAACGTCGCAAAAGTAATAAAAAATCGGCTAAGTACGAGTCGAAGTCACGCACGTAGGGTTCCGTACCATTATGTATGAAGTCGCGTTTGTTTTATGGAAGCATCTCTTAAATATTTATTTTAATTTGTTTTTAGTATTTGTTGTTATAGCGGCAACAGAAATACATAATTCGTAAAAAATTCAATTGTCTAGCTATCGCGGTTCTTGAAATATAGCATGGTGACCGACAGACGGACAGACCCCGTATATCGCGTAATAGGGTCCCGTTTTTACCCTTTGGGTACGGAACCCTAAAATTCAAAAGAAAATACGTAAAATCTGTAACTAAATATACTTTTATTTTATACTCAATACAATATATGAAATAACAAGAATCATAACTAATATTATAAATGCGAAACTATATTTGTTGGTTACCCTAACAATGTTTACGCGAGTACAACACATTGTAAATAACATTATTTTACGGATTTTATCGCGTTTATTTTGGTCGTGGGCGCATTGTTAGTCGCAGTAAAGTGTTCGAAATGTCAGGCAATCAAAAATAAAAAAAGGTTTTGATTTATAAAATTATCTTTAACTATTGTATTATATAATAATAGTTAAAGATAATTTTATAAACCAAAACCTTTCAGTAAAGCAAAGTAAGCCGCCTATAAAAATACATATCAATATTAATATTTTAGCGTATGTCCCCTGAGATTTCTTGCCGGATCCGGTGGTAGAATACTAGATTTGTTAGTTTTTTGAAATTAATAAATTGTCATAATAATTGCTACAAATTTAATAATTAATAAAAACTAACCATAAACAATATAATTTTTTCATATAGAATCATTTTCTTCTTATCCTGGCAATAAATTTGTACCAAAATGTGGGTCAAAATTTAATAAATTTAATAACTAATTTTCTGTATCTGCAATAACGATGACTTGTTGCACGTCAGACATCTTAGTCCGCCCAGTGACCATAAATGCTGTAAAGTATTCGAAACGTCGGGCAATCAAAAATTAAATACAAACGTGATAAAATCCGTAAAGTAGTTTTATTTTATTTACTTTAAATTCAGCTGGTATTTTATGGCTATTTGTTATTCAGGTAGGAATACTCTGACGTATCAATGTGGAGGTGTGATGATCAATCGTCGCTTCGTCTTGACAGCTGCTCATTGTCTCATTGGTGAAATTGAAAGAGCAGTTGGAGCTTTGTAAGTATATAACTTTGCAACGTCTTTACATTTGCTTTTAAGTGTTTGTAAGCGAATTACCCGAGAATAGCTCGGATAATTCTACTCGAATTTCAAAAAGTGTTATTGTGTAAGATAGCCCATTTATCTAGAAAGTGTTGAAGCCATAATACATAACGCTGAATGGATTGGGGTGTTGCATATCAATATCGGCGAATTTGGCAACGTTTGGTGACAATGGGACATCGCCCTTTAAGCGTTTTGCACAGTCGCGTTACTTAACAACTGCTGACAAAAACAATAATTGATATATTGTTTTATTACTATTATTAATATTATTAAATAGGTTCTTAATCTAAGTACAAGAATCATGCTGCGACAGCTAGTAAAGTAAATAATTAATTTTTAATACAGAGAAGTAGTTCGTCTTGGTGAATACGATACTCAATCTGAGGTGGACTGCCTAAGAGGTACATGTGCAGATCGTCCCCAGGAGATCCGTGTGGCATCGAAGCACCCTCACCCAGGCTACAACGACAAAAGTAAGAGCAGAAGAAATGATATTGGCATAGTGAGGCTAGCAAGAAGAGCAGTCTTCACATGTATGTATATGTTATTATCTTAATATTTTTAATCCTAAACTAATGATGACGTAGTATAAGGAATTCCACTTACTTCATGCAGAATATTTAACAGACTTTATAATGTATATTATCTGTGTAGTGACGGAGTAAGAATACAGTTCAATACGCCCTCTTATGGCGTTGGGTGTCGAGGGATAAAATGGGATAAAATATGCATATAACTTCTATGCAAGACATGGAAAACTCGAAACAAAACCATATTCCAAAACGTCTGACCAGCGTTATATAGTAGGTCAATTTCTCTCCTACTGTGGAGGAGGCCAACAGTCTTACTTCGTCACCACATCGCCATCTCATATATACCAAAAGTTTTATTATGGCATAATTAAATCTTTCCTCGACCGACGTCCTCCCTGAGGGGGGGGACGTCGGTCGAGGAGAGGGTACTCCTCAGGGGTATTCCGTCGGGCCGACCACTGACGCCAAGTTACCCTGCACCGGTGGTCGGCCCAACGACGAAGGCGACGCGTCACGGGTGGGTTACGGGTATGCGCGCTTGGGCCCCTCTGTCGCCCCGGACGGAGCCGGGCGACAGGTGCTCTGACCGTAGCCCACCCCCGAAAAAAAATGGCATAATTAAATATTAGAAATTACTTTGAATAATTAATTACAAAGGTGATTAATTTCCCTATGTTTTTTAGATTAAATGAATGTTTGAAAGGAAACAGGTCTAGCGAACTGTAAATTGTGAAATCGTGATTAATTACAATATCCTGTGAATTATTATACGGATATGTAAATTAAATCCAGTTTTAAATTTTAATTATAATGACCAAATTAATCACACTATCTAACCACAATCGTAATTTTAAAATGTGGTTTTATTTTGTGTAAATTTTAAGAGTTTAACTTTTATCATTATTTGGTAATTAAAAGCCTAACGGTATTTATTGGAAAATAAAAATGAAGTAGTATCTATACAGCTTATGTAAGTCCCATTATTGAATTTGAGCCTCCTCCACTATGGGAGTGAAATTGGCCAACTATACCACGCTGGTCATGGACATTCATTTATACCGTATGTGAATACCCTTCAATTCAGACCTCGTTGTGAATAAAACTGGAAGCCTTATAGATTTCAACAAAACAATTATGTAGGTACCATTTATAAATGTGTTTTGGATCAATCAAAAGCTTAATACGACCACAATGACTTTCATACAAAGCAAGTTAAAATAGTTTTTTTTAAAAGGCGACATATCACACTTAGAAATCCTTTCTTCTATCAGAGAAAAGTAAAAACAAAAGAACTAAACTTGGGACTGAACATATCAGTCTTGCCTGGGATGAAAATGCGAACCGGTATCATACCATTTACAAAAATATCTCAAAATTTAGCAACATAATATTATAGTGATTATATAAAATCTCTGCAATAAATAATCTTTGGTGTCAAATACTCAAGTCCTTTGGGAAACTTGAGGACTCTTCTTGTCCAATATTCCATATTATTTGACAAATAAAAAGCAAATCTTTTATTTTGACTAGTATGTGTTGCCAACGAACGTGATCCTTAAATATCTGCTTCATAATTCAGTTCAAAGTTGCACAACATCTATGGTGATTTTCTCAGCATTTCTCTATGAAATAAAATAAGTATCCGATAAACCCAGAAGAATTAGAATGCTGAAGTAGCAATGGTGGGGGGACACCTTTTTTATTACTTTTGATGGCAAAAGATCAAACCTGCATTGCAAACCTGGTGGTTATTTGTTACTACAACTCGTGAACCATTGCTAGATCACTGCTCACTATGAAGATAGTGAAGGAATCAAAACATTAATACTCACCACACGAAACCACCCTCAGAAAGTTGGGCTTACGTCTCTCTTGCTTACCGCTCGAAGTGATTTTCTGCGGAATTGTATTACTAATCTGGACGGACCGGCGCACGACTATAGACAGACTGCTGTCGACAGTCCTACCACTTCACATACCTCGTCGTATCTGTTGAGTACATACGTACTACAAAACTTTACTGAGTGGCATTCTCGTAGAAACGCCTATAAATAGTAAATAGATTAAAGGATAGATGGACTTTAGTTCTACCGTGAGCATGGGTCTCATGAAATAACGAGATAGTAAAATTAACATACCTAAGGGCACTACTTTATATACATAATACATTTTATTATATATTTATTGCAGATTACGTACAGCCTATCTGTCTTCCAAATAGCAAAGAGCGACTGATACCAGGCAATCAAGCTTACGTAGCTGGTTGGGGAAAAACCCTCAACGGTAAGTCAATACTCACTATTGATTTTGTACTATTGTAACTTCAACAATTACTTACACAAATACTATCAAGAAACCTGTTGATTTGGGTTTTTACCTATAATTAAGTGTTTGATAGATATAGAATAAATTCAAGTATTTGAAAAAATGTAAAGGTTAACATTTATTAATTGAGAATGATATTAGTATGTTATCAAATTGTGCCAAAGTCATTGATTAATCTAGAATAAGAAGGTTAAAATTCCTACTTATCAATTAACTAACGTTATGACGTAAACAATGTCCGTGCGATTATGGATTAAGCCTCTTCTTTTTTCATGGATATCATAATGCTTAAAGAATGTAAGCTACCACTGTTAGATAAGGAAAGTACCGAAGTATGCTACAATACCAGCCTATTGATTAGCGTGATAGAGTAGGCTTATATGGTTGCTATTTGGATGGTCGGTCGTGACCAATTATATATTTTATACTAGCTCTGCTAACAGTACTGTATATGTATATATTCTACTGGAAAAAATTAAGGGATCAAAAAAAAATTCCAAATTTTTCGGTAGTTTTCAACAGGCCGTAACTTTGAGAGAAATGATCGTACAGGAAATAAAAAAAAAGGAAATTGTAGCTCCAAGTGTCTAGTTTTTGGATTAGAACTTCAAAATATTGTAACCTCCGCGGTTTTTGAGTAATCGTAGAAAAACCAGCAACAAAAAAATTCTCAAAATTTTTTTAGTTTTTTTTTTGGTCTACGGGCGTGGAAAATTTTTTTTCAGCTTAACCACTATAAGGATCGGATACTTTGTTCATTTAGCTTTAATTTCTTTTTTTAAACACCCTGATATGTCCACTCCTCGCTGAGATATCGGTCTTCAAATGGAAAAGAATCTTTTTGTCTTTGATTATCGATATCTCAGCAACCAATGATCGCACAGAAAGTTAAAGGTGAGTTTCAAGAACTTGAATGAATTCCCCTTAACGAATGTCCATTGCTTTTTCGAAAAAAAAATTTTTTTCTTTTTGTCACATGAATTTGAAAATGCAACAAAAAAAGGGCTTTTGGTGGTTTTTTGGAAAATCAAGCGCTGGATCGAAAATATTGAGGAAACCACTAATGTTAAGTGTGCCTTTTACAGTTCAATATGTCCACAAAAACCCTACAAAGAATCAAATTAATCCAGCCAGCCGTTTTTTTGTTTCACTTGATCGAATTTTTGAAAAAATTAAAGGATCACGTTTTTTGCTCTGAAAAGCTCATAATTTTTAAAAATGAGAAAAAAAAATTGTTTTTCCGAGCTTTGTCCACATTTTTGTTCCAGAAAGTGCTTAAATTTAAAAAGCAATGGACAGTCGTTAAGGGGAATTCATTCAAGTTCTTGAAACCCACCTTTAACTTTCTGTGCGATCATTGGTTGCTGAGATATCGATAATCAAAGACAAAAAGATCCTTTTCCATTTGAAGACCGATATCTCAGCGAGGAGTGGACGTATCAAGGTGTTTAAAAAAAGTAATTAAAGCTAAATGAACAAAGTATCCGATCCTTATAGTGGTTAAGCTGAAAAAAATTTTTCCACGCCCGTAGACCAAAAAAAAACTAAAAAAATTTTGAGAATTTTTTTGTTGCTGGTTTTTCTACGATTACTCAAAAACCGCGGAGGCTACAATATTTTGAAGTTCTAATCCAAAAACTAGACACTTGGAGCTACAATTTCCTTTTTTTTATTTCCTGTACGATCATTTCTCTCAAAGTTACGGCCTGTTGAAAACTACCGAAAAATTTGGAATTTTTTTTGATCCCTTAATTTTTTCCAGTAGTGTACGTTATTACGTTTTATTGCTATTTCTACTCCACTTCTAACCAGTGCATGTATTATTAAAGTTTAAAAACGTTACAAAGAATCTCTATAGGTAAAAGATTTTATTGAATTCAGTTTGGTAGTCCTTGACATACGACAGTGGAAACTAACAAACAAACCAATTCTGCTTATATATGGCTAAACTTGGTGCATTGCATGTAATTTTTAAACATATCATGTAAAACTAAATATTTATAACAAAATTAAACTATAGACTGGATCTATACAGTTATTGTATTAAAATAAATTTTCATAGGTTATTTTTGATTCAAATATTTATCACCTATTGATATTGTATAATATAGCCCTAATAACTTGTTTTTCTTTTAGATTGCAAGGTACTGTTTTTAAAATTTAACGCCTTTTTTTACCTAAGGTTTAATTATTCTCTGAAAAGGCGAGTAAGGGGTATAATGGCTCATATTTCTTAATATAATTTTTGTCACACGTCATTTATTACTTTGCAAACTTTTATCTTCTTTTTGAGAATTTCCAATGAAATTCTTTTAAAATTACGGCAACTCTCAAAAGGTCATAACGACCCTGACTTACACTAATTTTAATAGTCAAATTAAAAACCTCATGATTTGCAAATGCCAATAATAATGTTAGTTAATATGTACCTACCTTATAATTACATTATTTTTGTTATAGGCACCAACAGTAACGTAAAGTTGAAGTTAAGCCTTCCAATATTCAACAAACAGCAGTGCGTCAGTAAATATAGACAGCTTGGAGCAGAACTTTGGGATAAACAGATCTGTGCCGGAGGCGTGTTCGCCGAAGACGCTTGTCGAGGCGATTCAGGAGGCCCATTAATGCAGCAAAGACCTGAAGGTTCCTGGGAAGTTATAGGAATAGTTTCCTTTGGGTATGATTGCGGGCGAGACGGATGGCCAGGAGTATATACCTCTGTATTTGGCTACCTCGATTGGATTACATCAACGCTACAATCGACGAATGTGTGACCTCATTTAACTGATCTAGTTTTTAATATTAAACTGTGAATTGTTGCCATTTATACTAAGATTTTGTGGTAAATAGTCCAGTGTTACAGAATAGGTGTTGAAATTGTAAAGAGATAAAACGTGCTTTGAAAATAATGTGTTCTCTAATGATATTTTCATGTATAAGATAGCGTTTAATATTCCAAGACGTCATTATTACTAATTGGTTGTTAACTATGCACGATCGCGTTATAATATTACGCTTAGTCTATATTTCTTCTATAAATTATGATTCATGCTCATGTTTTGAAATCCAATGCTCATTATAATAGTCTAGTAATATATTTATCGTATATATTAAATATTATAATTAAAACTATCTTAAACTCTCTTTATTTAAACATAACTTTAAATGTTAAGTTGTATTACGGTTATAATAAATTAAATTTTCTGTCATATTTTCCAAGTTGTAATTAATCTAGTTTAATTAATTATTAAATCTATACCAATAAATAAAATTGGAGTGTCTGTTTGTAATGTCAAAATAATAGGCTTTTTTCATGCTCACACGGTTATTGGCACGACACCTATGCCTAAAATAGCAATTAAAAAATTTTTGTCTGTCTGTCTGTCAGTCTGTCTGTTTGTTCCGGGTAATCTTCAAAACGGCTGGACCGATTTCAAAAATTCTTTCACTAATGGAAAGCTATAATATCAGGGCGTAAACTAGGCTATATTTTATCCCGGTATTCCCACGGGGACGGCAACTACGCGGGTAAAACGACTATAACCTATAACCGAAGCGAAGCGAGGGCGGGTTGCTAGTGTAATAATATAATGCGCTTAAAATTTAAGTTTGTATTCATTTCTCACATAAGTGATTTATTTTTATGGTGCCATCTTTTAAGAGAACTTTGAAAACATATAAAATAAAACAATTTTTATGGCTTTTATCGCGTTTGTATATATCGATTTTCACTTTTCCAAAGTTTAGAACACTGTTTAGCGTTCATGGTTAAGACTCTACGAAAACCATGAACGCTGCAGAAGGTATACAAACGCGATAAAATCCGTATAAATAGTTTCAATTTTATATGTTTCATACTCGCATAAACATCAGAATGCATTTTCTTACATTTTCTTCGACAGTACATATACACTTCATTAGTTGGTTAAACCTTGTACGGTTTATCTAAATTAAAGGTATCTTAGGTTTATCATTACGCTGGCCAGATGACAGCATATTTAATTCGAGTTTTCCTTCTTTTGCAGTAGTGAAATCTGCTTACAGCTCTTAATCGATTTTTACCGTACTCACGGAGAAGGAAGAATGAACCCTGTATTCTTATTCTGTTAGTATGAGAATAAGTATGTACGTGCCATAAATATTTTCTTTTATTATATATAAAATTTAGAAAATAAGAGATAAAAGAAAATTATAGTACTTTAAACTTATTCTTCATTCATCATATGTGATATGACATTTTTTTTGTGGAGTACCTACCACAGAATAAATAAAATACACGCCGCAGAATTTTATTTATTCAGAGTAAAATATCGGGTTCTATTTTCAATATAAATGGTAAAAATACGCCTGCATTACTTATGCATTGTCAACCTTTCCAATTAGACTGTGCCCTCAGAGTTATGTTCGATGGAACGGTTCAACGAGTTCTGATCTGAAGTCATGACCTTTTAGGACAGGTTGATAGTTATATATCATATTAGATACTGATATATATTCAAACAAATCTAATCAAAGTTGCCTATTATGTTATTATATATGACACGTGGATTCTCCAGAGATAAGTTCATATGTCAACTGATAAATTATATTGATAGTAACATGTTATAACTAGAAGCAAAACAAAAACATAAATCATAATTTATGTCCAATTTTAATTTCTGAAAGCTCTTTATAATATTATGATAATCGTTATCATCCAGCTCATTTTCTAATTACTTGGAATCTAAGCAATATGTACTCTTCTTCCTCATAAATATCGTAAAAGATTTATCAAAACCTTTATGATCAGTCGCCAGCTTGATATAAACCCTCCTTGGGAATGTAATTGTAGCCAGGACGGCATCAGACGGGAGTGGGTCCACACCGATTTAAAGCTTTTAGTCATCTTTTACGACACTCACAAGCAATGTAAAGGTTGTTAGTACATAATTGGTATATGTTGCCATAGCATAGTAAAGCGAAAGTAAAAAAAAAGTTGCATTGTTGAATATTTCGGTATTGGCAAATATGCATTATCCATTACTATTTCATTGGTAAATAAAACTACTTTACAGATTTTATCGCGTTTGTATTTGATTTTTGATTGCCCGACGTTTCAACATTTTACAGCATTCATGGTCACGGGCGGACCATGATCATGAATGTATTTACTATAGAATTTACAATGTGTAATACTCGCATAAACATCAGAAATCATTATTTCATTAGTGTCGTTAAAAGCAACTAAGATACGCAAACAGAGAGTCACTATAACTCTAAGAGAAGGAAAACTTCGATTGAATTGCTGTACCAGTTGGTCACAATTTTATTTAACATACTATGTTAAATAAATTTTATTTCATAATGGAGGTCAAATCTTAATGGAATAATAAGCAAAAGGAAGGAAGATTGAATTCTACCATATCATAATCGCCACCCACCGGGATAATGATTGCTGTTGTAAGTACTGAGAAGAATGCCCATTTGCCTGATGAGTCACTCAAGTAGGTTTTAGGACTACCTTTAATAAGTAAGGGCTGATAACACATTTTATTCTTAAGCCATCCCAATATCGTGTCACCTAACTTTTAACAGTTTACACAATCATATCTGTTACAATTCCATAGACAAAAGATAGAAATATCTACGCTCATGTCCACCAAAAGTATCCATATTTAATAGTTTTAGGGGTGCATACTGGGGGTATTACACCTTTTATTTGTATATTTCAGAAACATTATTGCATGTGAATAGTAAATAACTTAGTTTCTTTATGTAACACATTTAGGGTCCTCTAGAGCTCCCCTATGGGACTTGGAGGCGGAAATGCTCGCTGAGCTTTACCCACGGGTGTCAGCGACGCTGGCAGGGGGCTATGTCTTGCCCCGTGAACTGGCCGCCTGGTGGGAAGACGCGGCGTCCGCCAGATCATTGTCCATTGAGCAGCCCGGCTGGAAAGGCTTCGGTTGGGTGTTCGGACCGTTGAAGTCTTCCAGCTAGTGCTGATGGAGTGGCTTGGTCGGCAGCCCGGGGTGCTTTTCTTCCGACTAGTGCAGGTGTTAACGGGGCATGGTTGCTCCACCAAATACCTGCACAAGGTCGCCCTCTCGTTACCCCGGACGGGACGGATGGCGTGCGACCATAGTTTGAAAAAAAAATAACCGTTTTCAACCGCCTATTATTAATAATAAAATTAAGGCGTCATGTCGCCTTTGAATCTAATTGCACATTGCATTGTATTCTAAGGAAACTTCAACTTTATTAAATTGCATTTATAAGTTAATCCAAGTTTCGCATTTAAACATGTATTGAAGTATCTCAGCTATTTGAACAAGTAACTTAAATTACATTCGAATGTTTTAAGCGACAAGATAGGATCCCAAAAGTCATCGAGCGATCCCCAAACATTTTGAACAAAGATATTCAATTAGTCGTAACGTATCATTTGCATATAGGTGTCGCCAGCTATCAAATTAAATGGCACGCTAACACTTCGGTGTGCATAATTAAATCATTTACCCTTTTCAAGTTATGCACTCCTAGTATCTGAAAAAGGGTATGCAAATTTTTCGTTGATATAGAATCGATGATTAAGCTGTGTGGTGGTGGTATACAAATATTACTGGATCTTATATTGGTCATGGGTGTCATAAAAGAAAACTAAGAGTTTTTTTATTGACCTGAGCCGACTTCGTCTCAAGTCGGATTACAAAGTTACATTACTTTGTCATCCTATATATTTATTTGGGATTACAAAATTACTTATGCAGTTAGTGTATCTAGGAAACTGGACCGAAATTGGTTGTTTTTTAAATTTTTCTGCATTTATATATTAAACACTAATTGTTCTCCAACTTTGAAGCTACTATGTCTGCTAGAAGTGCGTCAATAATATTGATGTTCGGTCACTCAGTCAGTCAGTGAGTGACAAAATTACGAAGCTTTGATTAGTTATAGTTAATTCTTAAACTATTAATTCAAATTATATGAAATTTGAAATATACTGTGTATACAATACCTGCTTGGTTATTAAAAATTTAGGCTTTTTGTTTTATTTATAACAAAGTTATAGGGGGGTCGAAAATGGTCTGAATTGATGTTACGGTAGTATTGCGTTTTTGCTCGACTTTGCACTGCAGTGTCCCCAGGAATATACATGACATGCTGTTATATACTTGAAAGTTATATCATAAATTAATTTTATTACATATACTGTATTAACCTACCTTTTTACTTATAAATTTATTGTTATAAACCTCATAATCTATACCAATAAATAAAATTGGAGTGTCTGTTTGTAATGTCAAAATAATAGGCTTTTTTCATGCTCACACGGTTATTTGCACGACACCTATGCGTAAAATAGCAATTAAAATATTTTTGTCTGTCTGTCTGTCTATCTGTCTGTCTGTCTGTCTGTTTGTTCCGAGTAATCTTCAAAACGGCTGGACCGATTTCAAAAATTCTTTCACCAATGGAAAGCTATAATATCAGGGCGTAAACTAGGCTATATTTTATCCTGGTATTCCAACGGGAACGGGAACTACACGGGTAAAACGACTATAACCTATAACCTATAACCGAAGCGAAGCGAGGGCGGATTGCTAGTATAATATAATATAATCACTATTAATAAAATATTGTCATAAATAATAATTATAAACTTTATATAACACTAGCTGACCCAACCCAATCTATTCTGTTCAAGTTATCAGTCAAGTCATCGTCATCTTCATGCAGCCCTTTAGCGTCTACTATTGGACGTAAGCCTCGTTCATATTTGTGTACCGCTCGCAGCTAACTATTCCCGGTAAATTTCATTAGGTTGCCGCCCTACATAACTTTTTTGTGCAGTATTAGGTTCGGTTAATACTTAACGTTTAATATAAGTAAGAGATGTAAGCTGATAATATCACTGCAAGAGAATAAAATTTGAAACGAAACTGTAGGCCAACTGGTCTAGCCAATGTTTTATAGTACCTAGAAAACCCTCCTTTTATGAAGGAGTAAGGATGATATAATAGACAACTTTTGGCTAATTCAAATCATTTATTATGCATAAACCCCGCGAGGGCACTTAAATATTGTCAAGTTTACAAAATTAAATTAAATTATCAAAAAAATTAAACTACCAACGGATCGGAACGCGACCGCTACTGAGAAGATCTGGCAAGAAACTCAGCGAGACTGTCTATTATTTTTAATTATTATTTTTTTTTACTAGATATATAATTGTGTACATTTTTTTTATGAACTAGCTCCAGTGTGATGCTCTTCAAACCGCAAGATACTTAATATAATTCAAACGATTATGGCTGGACCAGATCCCACAAGCGGCACCCGATCACGAGTTAATAAAATTCATTCATATTTTAAGATGTTCCGTGAAGGAACGGAATTTTATTAGCATAACTTGTTTTTCATCAGATTACAATTGAACCATATTTAAACAAGAATCTATCCATCTATCATATTATTTACATTCATTGTTGGACATAGGCCTCTATGAGGGGGCTAGGAGGGCATAATCATTATACTTGACATGTAGATTGGCGATCGTAGTTATTGTGAAGCATATTACTGCCCATACTCAGGTGACACGTTGAACACTTAACACGTCACCTACGGTAAAGGTAACAATAAAAAAAGAATGAAATTTTTTTTATTATTTTGCTCCACTATTTAAATATTTACTGTTGCTATCCTTTAAATTTTGTGTACGAAGTAGTATGAAAGTTAGCTTCGATTTACGAAATAAATCCCTTTACAACAAGATTTGCAGTTATATTAATATTTTTGTATATTTTTTGTTTACACTTTTTCACTAATTCATTTACAAATCATTGAAAGATAATGCCTAGTTGGCATTATAATATTGTCATAAATGTAGGGAGGGCATTTTGAAGCGAAACATGACGTAGGCCTACATTCAGTAGTGGACAGCGGAGAGCTGAATGATGATAAAATATTATTCTAAATGTATGTATAATGCGTAATGGATAATTCCAATAGCCTCACTATTGGGTTTGTCCATTTTATCCAACTATGTGATGCAAAGAATAGTAATTTGTCAATGAATACTAAAATAAGAGGATATTCTTATTTTAGTATTCAATCAAGTACCTTGAATATTTGTAAATTATCTCAGTCTATATAAATCCCACTGTTACGCTCGAGTCTCTTCCACAGCGGAAGGCAAATTGATCTACTCTACTGCGCTGCTCAGACATGTTGATTTAGGGTTTTATGTCGAGTTTTCTTTCTTTTGTTTTGATATGGGGATGGGATTTGATATGTGGATAATATCTATATATTATCAGAATATCACATCTCTTAATCGTCTTTTACGAGACCCACGGATAAGTCAGGGGGTCGTGGACTGTATTCTTACTCCGTCATCATATAGGAATATGTGTTGAACATATAAGAAATCTCTTAGACCATGCTGTATTGGTGATCAGCATCAGGTATTCTTAAATTATGGGTATCCACGTCATCAATTCTAAACGTGAGTTAATCGTGGTTTGCATAAATTTCTAATTTATGTAGAAAAAAGTTTTGTACCTTTAGGACTAGGGACTGAATGCGAGTGCTAATTTTCATGATTCTTACCTGGATTGTTTAAATCTTGCGATCTAGCAAGATAGGGTTTAAGTAAATATTGCAAGTTCATTTAGTACAAGGAATAATATTAAAATTTTAATTAACACAATTATGATAAAGCAAAAAATGAAATTCGTTGAGCTATATTAACTCGTATATCGTATTAAAATAGATAATATATCGCAATTTTTTTTTTTTAATTATATGTTATACTACAGTATTACCAACCTTCAACGGATTGGAGTATAAACAATAAAAGGAGATAAAATTATAAACATAAATCAAATAGATTGACCCTTTTTTTTTTGGGGATTGGTTACAGTCGGCGCACTCCACGCACCACTCCGTCCGGGGCGACAGAGGGGCGTAAGTACGCACACCCGTACACCACCCGTTACACGTCGTCTTCGTCGTCGGGCCGACCACCAGAGCAGGGTGACTAGACGTCAGTGGTCGGTTCGACGGAATACACCTTGAGGAGTACCCTCCCATCGACCGACATTCCCCCCTCGGGGAGGATGTCGGTCTTTCCTCGCGCGGTCGGGCTTTCGGTGGGTGACGGACTAATTCCCCGGTCCAGTCACTCGCGGCCTAGGCAAGGCGCGGGTGCGGCATCAGGCGCAGGTAGTCTCGCCTGCGCCGCCCCAGTCGCCAATGGCGGTTCGTGTCGCCGAGGAGACGCTCCTCGCGCACGCGCTCCGCCGCCTCCTTCCGCGAGACTACTGCCTCTCAGAAGGCTGCGACCGCGTCCCAGTTCCCGACGATGTCAAGCATCGCCCTGGCGATGGTCGGCAGCGTCAGGTCGGCATCGATGATTGCGACGAGTTCACGACGCTGCTCTGCCCAAGTGGCAAAAACCTCGAGTGTATGCTGCGTCGTGTCCTTGTCGCAATCGCAGTGGTGACAGGATGATGTACTCTCCCTCCTGACGACTGTGTATAGGTATTTGGCGAAGCATCCATGCCCCGTTAAAACCTGCACCAGTCGGAAGGAGAGCACTCCGTGGCGCCATTTTAGTCACTGCCTTAGCACCGGCCGGAAGGCGTCCACGGTCCGCATACCGTACCAAGGCCTCTCCAGCCGGAATGCCCAACGGGCAATGACGTCCTGGCGGGTGTCGACGCGCCAGGTGGTGAGGTCCATCAAAGAGACCACACCGCTCCGCTCGCACCCACGACACCCGCCGATACAAACCGGCGAGCATCTCCGCCTTCAGGTCTCACGGGGGAGTCCCGGCCGAAAATAGATTGATCCTAGAGAATATTTCAAAAAAAAATAACACTCCGGAAAGACAGTATTAATTAATTTAACGTAAATTCTAATCTACTTCTATAACTTGTGTCTGTTTTTCGTAAGAAATGCAATGATATATTAATTTAACAATATTATGATACACATTATATGTATAATGCATAATCAGCCAAAAATATATTACAATACATCCACAACAAAAACAGAAAGTACTTTTGATAAAAATACTAACAAAAGCTGAATGTAGGTAGTAAATCAAAACTGAATACATTCGTTCATTTCCCCGTTAGATAACAAACACACTGAGGGGAAACTCCAATCGGAATATAAAAATTACGACAGTTTAAAAGTAGGCGTCATTTACATAGAACTACTATATTGGAAATGATATACAGAGTGTAGCGCGCCCCATTTGTCGTTCTCATGAAATATAAATGTGTTTTGGATGATATCCACACCTATAACACGGTAACATTGTTTTAGGAAAATGTTTGATGAAATATTGGTATTTGCAATACACTATCTTTGTTTTGTTACCGCTAAAATAAATACATCTAAGAACATTGTTATTCTTATGTTGGAATTTGGATGTCAACCTAAAATGTCTGTTACATCCTTAGGCGGACTAGCGGTAAGTAAGCCATTAATAGGATGTAAAATTCAGCAGCGGGCTTTTAAACCAAATCTAAGAGCATTGCACGTTTGCGTATCTAGAATTCTCAAAAAATTGCATATAGTCTAATACTAAAATATTCTTATACATTCCAGAATCAGATTACAGTTATCCCTAAAAAAATTAATATTTTATAGAATAAGGTTAATGTACGGGCTGCTGCTTCGTACAACCTTTTGATATGCTAGATGATATGATATATGATAAGAATAAAACGATAAGTTTTTACAGTTACCGTATATTCGCGGCAATAAACTAATGAGCTAATATGATTGCTAAGAGTTGATAGTACAAACTTCTTATAAAGAAAATGAATGTCAAGTTATATAATGCAATATTGATGTCGGCGCAAATATACAATGTGCGGGTGCACCGTAATTTAACAAAAAACTTGTATGAGAAAATCAGTTGTAACTAAAATAGTAGAGGTTATAGAAGAATTATGACCAATTCATCTTGTGTAGAATTTTATTTTATACTAGCTTTTGCCCGCGACTTCGTCCGTGTAGAAGTAAATAAGCGTTACATTTGGCCTTAAGTACGTGGTATCGAGGTGGTGATTCAATGAGTCTCGTTGCCGTTTAGAGTAAGTCTATATAAAACGAATGATTTGCTGTTTCATAGACCTCATAACTACACACCCGTCGGTACAGCAATCACTGTTAATTCGGTTCCACTCGATCGAGGATCAGATAAAATATTTGGGCTTAGTACTCGACGGGCGTTGGTGCTTTCAGGAGCAATTTTATCAAATCACTCCCCGGCTCGATGGCGCGGTGTTACATGTTGATGGCTGTACGTGAGACTGGTTCAATCAATGGCCCTGTACGGTGCATCTGTGTGGGTGAGCTCTGACCACTTGTCTTAGAACTTTTTTCTGGCATTCGCATAAAGTCATGGTGCTTAGGGCTACACGCAGATACCGTACCGTGTCGACCGAGACAGCGTGCGCTTTGGCCGAAACCCTCCCTTGGGACTTAAATGTGGAAATACACGGAGCCCTCCCACAATTGTTATTCCAGCTAAGATACACCAGGCATACTTTTGAGATATGTTTTTTTTATTTAATAGTTGTAGGACTACACTATTGACAGTTGTCTGTCTACAGCCGCGGGCCGGTCCGTCTGGGGTAGTAGGTACTACACTCTCGCAAAAAATCCTCCGAGTAGTAGCAATTTGTTACTGTACTTCGTTCGGTGTGTGAGAGAACCGGCAGCCCAACTTTCGAGGGTGTTTGCGTCTGGTGGATTTTAGTGATGTCTTTAGTATCGCCGATCTTTATTGCAGGCATTCACACTCCCTTACTTTCTTCACGGTAGGCAGCGGCCTAGCAAAGGTCCATGAGCAGAAGCAATACTTACCATCAGGTGTACTGTTCGCCCGTTTACCACCGTGTGCAATAAAAAAACATTCACACTCCCTTTACTTTCTTCGTGATTGGCAGCGGCTCAGCTGTGGCCCTAGTATTGCAAAGGTCCATGAGCGGCAGGAACACTTACCATCATGTGTACTGTTTGCTCGTTTGCAACCATTTGCAATAAAAAAATGATCCGTGTGGCCGGGGTAGAGCAGCGCCGTGAACTCATCGCAAGTATCATTACCAAAGCTGCTGACTATATAGCTTAGACCATAGTCCATAGATCAAAAACTGTCCTATGAGGTCGCCATTTTCTGCTTGACAGTTATCTCGCGTAAGAACTCGACAGAGCGAGTCAGGAAGAAAAACTTCCAAGCTGACTCGTTCCACTGCTGTTGTGTCGGGTGCCCGAGTGCTTGCGCTTTACTATCTTTACGTGATAGAATCACGGTCTCGACAGTCGTCTATCTAATGTCGCGGGTGTTTGCATGTGGTGGGTTTTGGTGATACCTTTAGTATTGCACTTGCTTCACTTTCTTCACGGTAGGCAGCGACCTGGCAAAAGTTCATGAGTAGTATAACTTACCATTAGGTATGCTGCTTGCTCGTTTGCCAACAATGACCACGCGCTGGCGATACCACGATAACATAATTTGCTGCCTGGGGTCAAGAAAGGGTGTTCGAGTGACCCTGCACAGCTTTCTTTTGTAGAGTTCCGTACCAAAAGGATAAAAATAGGACCTTATTACTAAGACTTCGCTGTCTGTCCGTCCGTCTGTATCTCACCAGGCTGTATCTTAAGAACCGCGATAGCTAGGCAGTAGTAATTTTTACAAATTATGTATTTCTGTTGCCGCTATAACAACAGACGCGATTTTTTGGCAGCAGGTAGGCACTTGAACTATTTAAAAAATACTCAGTTGTATTTTTAATAATAATAAATAATAAAATTAAAATAATTATAAATAATGAACGTAAAATAAATATTTAACGGGGGCTCTCATACAAAAACGTCATTTTTGCCTAATTTTGCTCAATATCAGTAAATGGTAACAGGTGAAGGTTAAAATATAAAATTTCTATGTACCAACTGTTGTTTACCTAGTCAATGGTAGGGAACCCTTCGTGCGCGAGTCCGACTCACACTTGGCCGATTTTTATTAGTTATTCTACAAATTATGAATTTCGCGTTCCACCATCCACTGAGAAACCTCACAAACATATAAGTGTCAGACACAAATTAGACTCAGTTTACTTACTACCTAGACTACCCAGCAACAATTTGTCGATCACACAAAAAATTGTCCAGCGTTGGAATTGAACCCATGACAAGGCATGGTAAGTTGTTATCTTAACCACTATGCTATCAGTGCAGTTAATTAATCATTGAGGTGGTATGAATTTATTACTTGTGTATTAGAGTGAAAATATCAAAGCATAATTCATCCCCTATTTTACACCATTAAAAAAGAATATATCCTCTGCGGGGTGGATTTTCAGAATAAATTTCGTTTATAATGAATCTTTTTATATCGATTTTTAATTAAGTAGGTTGTGTACTAAGCTGTATAAGTTACTACAGTTTTTTACCTATCCCACGGGAACTCTTTAATTTTCCGGGATTAAAAATATCCTAAATGTTGACCGGGGATGTAAGGTACCACCATGCAAAATTTCATTTAAATCGGTCCAATAACTTCGGAGATTAGCCCGTACAAACAGATAAACAGACAAACAGACAGAGAAACAAAAAATTTATAACAACCTGGATGTATTCTATCTCACTTCTAACATCCCCCTGACTCGGTTTTTAGCGTTTATGTTCAATGTACAGAATTTCGACCTCTACAGTTTTATTATATGTATAGATGAGCAATTCCCCTTCACTTCGCTTCGATATCCGTCGGCTTGCCCTCGCATTTTAACTGTCCAAAATCTTCTAAAATATTATGATACGCGACTGCTGTCCATGAGGCCTCGGGTTCGACTCCCGGACCAAGCAAAATTTTATAGGGGTTGCCTGAGAAAATAGCCTAATTTACTCCTTATTTAGACAGTACCTGTAAAATATTTATAAAATTAGTCCAGTCGTTTGGAAGATTCCACGTAATAAATAGACAGACAAACAAACACAAAAAAATTAAAGTGGTTTTTAGACTTAGGTAATAATAGGTAAATAACAGTATGAGCATGAATAAAACGTATTATTACATACAGACATTTTATCTCACTTCGATACAATCTCTGTGGTTAAACGGTAGTAATGTTTCTGTATGATGTACACCTATAGCCAACATTATAAAGTAAACGTATTATTCACAACATTTCATTATAGCATAAAATAAATTTTAATAACTAGGAAATAATAACGGTTATGAGTCAAAATACAACAAGGTTGCGGTTTCGCGCTAGAGGATATTTATTACACCTTGTTAATATTACGTTTCTTGGAACTGTGTGGCTAGATTAGTTATTTGAAACATCTTCCTGTCAGCACAATATAGAACATTAGAAATAGTATATTCATAGGAATAATATTTCACTTATAATTATATATTTTATGAAGGAAACCCGCATTACTCAGAAATACCTATGGTCACATAAACTATGATGACAATAAACTTTTATTTGGTATTATCACGCTACCATCACCTGATCCCGCTATACTCGAGTACGCAGTGTTTACTCTCGTAGTAGGGGTTACCAAAATCAAGAAATCGTTACCTATGATTCGCTTAATTGGCGGTGAGTGGTATTACGGCAGGTTATGGGGCTGAATGCCATCCTTCCACTGTCTTGGGGTTTTGTTAAGAGGATTTTCAGACAATAGCCTATCGCCTAATATTAATTTAATTTAGGATATCAGACAAATAGTTTAATAAACAAAAAGTAATAATTAAAATCACGTCTTGCTCTAGCGGTAAAAGGCCGAATAGTTATACTAACACGCATACATATCCAAGGTCTTCGCAGAACATAACCCATATAGACGAAGTGTGAAGGAGAAACGAAATCCTTTCCAATATCTGTGTTAGCTTCAGTAGAACCAGTTTCCGATAAGTGTGGTGACTGTCTGAGAATACATTTCACCAACCCCTTTTTGCCTACGCTACACGCTACGCCGATAACGCAAAAGATGGCAAACTTGAAATGACACCCAAAACTAACTGATTATATACCACGCTTATCAGAGGGGTTAGTTTACCCCAACTGTTGAGGTGGTTCTGTTTAAGCAGTGGAACATATGGACAAGGATAAAATAATATTAGCTACAGTTCCTTGTGGTGATGGAATAAGAATACAATTCACCACTCCTTACCCGTGGATGTAGTAAAAGATGACTAAGGACTATAGTAGCAGTGGGACGTGTATGAGGCATAGCATGCAGAAGCATTAACAATATGTTGACGATAATATCAACTAAATAGTAATAAAGAATACATTAATGACCTTGATAATAAAAAAATAGGAATGTAAATAATACGTTAGATTCACTTCTCATACAATCCACATACAACATGCTGATAATGACTATCGGTACCATCGACAATTCCTGAACACTAAAGATCGATATCTATCCTTCCATTATAAAAACCTATGTCACGTTATAACACTCATTTATTCTACGAGTGCTGCATTTTTATTTGAACGTTATATTTTATGATCTAGTAATGGAAAATTCTGGAATGATTTTATTATTATTCAATTTATTTTTAGGCACAAAATGTAATGAAGTAAGTAGATTACTTATTATTATTCTCATTGCTCTGGATTTGTATTCTGGGTTGGCTATTTATTAGCTTTTTTATAAATTCTTATTCTTTCTAGACAAAGACTGAGATTTTAGTTTCTGGATTGTCACGCTTAGAAGACGAAAAGGTACATCGATGAATTTTGAATATATAAAATTTCTGTTACGAATTTCAGCGATAAAGTGTTTAAAAAAAGAAAGTAAAGGTTTTTAATAATGTTATTTCATCATCATCATCATTCAGTCTACCACCGTCCACTGCTAGAGCCTTCCTCACGTTTGGCCACACAGTGCAATCATGTGCTGTCTACATCCAACAACGCCTAGCAACTTTCACCAGGTCCTCGGTCCGGCATCCTATACTGCGTCGTTCGATACGTGATCGCTACTCCGGAACCTTTCTTCCTCAGCGGTTGTCAGTTCATCGAGCGATGTGGACTGTTCACCGCCACTTTAGTGTGCTAATTCTTCATGCTATGTCGGTTACACCTGTTCTTTTACGCATTTCCGTATTTCGGCTTCTATCTCACAGAAAAATTCCAAGCATACCCCACCCATAGCACGCTGAGCTAATGTTATTTACAGTGAAGTATTTATGTCAGATCTTTTTGATTGTATATTGCGATTACATTGGCCACGTAATAGGTACACCATTAAAATGTTGGTTCTTATCTAATAATAAAAAAAAAAATCATTAATGTTCGGCCCCATACAAAAAACTTGTTTTTGGCATTTTCTTTTAGAGAAGCATTAAAAGGGAGAATCATATACAATAATACGGAATGTTTGAGTGAGACTTATTTGCATCGTATTAAAAAATAAAAATCGGTAAAGTGCGAGTCGGACTCGCGCACGAAGGGTTCTGTACTGACTAGGTAAACAAGTGCCTCCCTATTGCCATTATCGATATTGAGCAAAAAAATCAAGTTTGTTGTATGGGAGCCCTCCTTAAATATTTATTTTTAGTATTTGCTGTTATAGCGGCAATAGAAATACATCATCTGTGAAAATTTCAACTGTCTAGCTATCATTGTTCTTGAGATACAGCCTGGTGACAGACGGAAGGAAGGACAGAGAAGTCTCAGTAATAGGGTCCCGTTTTTACCCCTTGGGTACGGAACCCTAAAAATGAGTTATAGACATTCGTCTAATGAGAAAATTAAGGACATAGTTTAATTTTGTTATATTGATACTAATTTGATTCTGGCGATTAATGGCATTTTCCGTGTGGTGACAGAGTAAGAATACAAATCACCACCCCCTCTCTTACCCGTGGGTATCGTAAGAGACGACTAAGGGATTATTATATGCATACATCTATGCAAGAGAAGGAAAACTCGAAACAAAACCCTATGCCAACACATCTGACCAGCGTGACATAGTAGGCCAAAGATGATGAATAGCATTCAAACATTGACTTCTCCAAAGAGGGTCTATTACCGCTCTGGGCAGGCTGTTCGGCTGGCGCTGTAGTGTTATAACTTGACCAAAACAAGGTTGTTGCCTATTTGCTTAACGAGGACGCTAGCTTTTATGACATAAATAATCATTTTCAATATTTTCTAACTCGGTAATAGATTTTTATTATTTTAAATCGGCATGTATGACTAGTTTTTTACGTACATTTGCCAGGACAAAAGCTGGCTTCTACCGTAAACTCAGGACAAAGTATGTCCCGGGTTTATAGTACATGCATATATATTAATAATTATTAATGAAATAACTTAAAATCTCTTCGAAATTACTTTTAAAACTTCAATTCTAGTATCTGTATATAAATATGTATATTACAAATTTTGTCTATGTTAGTTAAGGATTTGCTTTATTTTTTATATATGAAATATTATACGCATTTTAATAAAACGCATTATTTCAGGTGAGATATGTCCCAAAAATAACCGATTCTGTATTTGGGTGCGAAAATTTCGATAATAAAATATTAGACTGCAGTGGATTGGTACTTGGTTCAACTAAAGGTGAAGAAGGAGATGAAGCTAAGTTGGGAGGAACAATTGTAACCATTGGAGAAATAATATCTGATTATGATGTAAAAACAATCACATTTATCAGTCTAGCATAGTGAATATATTTTAGTAACTTAAGAAATACTTCTTGACTTAGAATTTTTCGTGAGAGAACTACTTCATGAATTTCTTGTTTAATTACAGATATCATTTTAAGCAAATAAGTTAAGACCGATACCGTCGGGTTATATATAGTGTATCATTCTACGTTCTCAAAGGAGTCGTAAAAATGAAAAAAATTAAAGATAACAAAAAGGCATTGCAGCAGTTTCATTAAGAAAATATCTCAACCCGGTTGCCAAGCATAAACTCTAGAGAGCCCTATTCCTAAAAAAAGGATTTCCTAGATAGATGGATGTATGGAATTCGTACTTTCTTTAATATTCTATAACTTTTACTTTTTTAACTCAATGTCTTCTTAATTTATATCTATTAATCTATCAAAATATGTACATTTTTAGGTTGAAATAGATATATGGAAAATTATGGAGATGGGTAACGAGTATATGTACAGTACCAGGAATAATTTCTGCTCAAGTTTAGAGAACACAGATGCTCCTTGGTATCCAATCGTACAGAGCATGAATATTAGTTCATGCCCTATTCCTATCGTAAGATACTTTTTTTTATGTATAATATCTCTATCTATATATAAGTACCTACTAGCAGAACTGGCCACGCGTTGCTAAAAACTATTTATGCTATTGAATTGTAGCTTATATGACACGTTTGTAGGTTTGACATAGCAGCGCCATCTATTAATTACTTACTCAATCCAGTCAACAGATATCGCCATCTGTTAAAATCGTTTGGAGTTAACATATAATTGTGAATGTCAAATAATAGACAAATAAGTTGCAATAAAATAATATTGCGACTATAAAGTAAGATGTAAGCTATCCTATCTTTCAAGTTGGATCAAACTGCACATGGTGTGCAAATTTGATTAAAATCGGTTAAGTAGTTTAGGAGTCCATCGCGGACAAACAACGTGACACAGGTAATTTATATATATTAAGACTAGCTGACCCAACAGACGTTGTTCTGTTCAAATAAAGCGCCACCTACCGGGTCCAATTGTGAATCTAAACCATTCTCGAATCTCATTGAGCACACACAAATTACTTAAATTACTTAAATCCAGTCAACAGATATCGCCATCTGTTAGAATCTTTTGGAGTTAACAGATAATTGTGACTGTCAATTAATTATAGACAAATAATTTGTAATAAAATAAAATTGCGACTATAATTAAAGATCTAAGCTATCCTATTTCTCAAGTTGGACCAGACTGATCACGGTGTGCCAATTTAATTTAAAATCGGTTAAGTAGTTTAGGAATCCATCGCGGACAAACATCGTGACAGGAGATTTATATATATAAGATAGTATCTGTTTCTCCTCTCTCTCTCTCTCTCTATGTATATGTATATCAAACTAACAAATTATGAAACTAACAAACTACGTATCTAACAAACTTTGCTTTGGAAATGAAGTGTCATTAAATGGCTTGACTTCTCTCAGCTCGTATGTCTGTCATTACAGGCCTCGCGCCTCCTCCGAAATTGAAAGAGAAGTGACATACTTACCAAGCTGGTTACATTAGGTTGGTAGAGAGTTTTGTTAGAGAGAGTAAAGTTACTTTCAGTGTGCCTTCTTTTATATATATATATATATATATATATATATATATATATATATATATATCGGTATGGATATCACATCCCTTAGCCGTATTTTACGACACCCATGGCCAAGATAGGGAGTGGATTTTTACTCCGTCACGAAAAATTACGGCAATTAATTTTAATAGTAAAACTTAACATTTCCTTAATATATTCGTTATACACAGTAATTGATGTTAATTATACTAATAACGTACGTATTAATTGGGTAGCTGACGTAGTGGTCTAAGTAGTTAACCTTTATTCTGAGTCTAGGTGTTACTTAAGTCTTTTTATTGTAATATATCAGCAACACAAAGATATATTTTTTTAGTGCGGGGTGTTATTTTGTAAGAAAAATGTATCATCATCATCATTATCTTCTGTCTATACATGTCCCACTGTTGGGCTCGGGCCTCCTGTACTATGGGAAGGCAATTGACCTACTACACTACGCAGGTCAGAAGTGTTGACATTATTTTTTTTTTTATGGGTAAGCGCACGGGCGGTCCAGTCCGTCCGGGGCGATGAAAGGACGGCGCGCGGGCCCATAACCCACCTGTACCCAAGACGTGTTGGCATAGGGTGTTGTTTCGAGTTTTTCTTCTCTTGCTTAGATATTATATGCATATTACGTCCCTTAGACGTCGTTTACGACACCCACGGGTAAAAAAGAGGCGATCAATTGTATTCATACTCCGCCACCATACGGATACACAGGAAAATGTATAGAATTCTAGTAAACAATAAATCATATTCTTGAATATTAATATGATGCTAAGCTTTAATGCTTTCAGAGTTCTTTCGAAGTGGCAGAGATGTCAGTCTCCTTGGATAGTGTTAAAGATGTGATGTGCCATGACTTTGTTGGTGAATATCGTGTACTTCTGTCAATTATGGATAAGACGAAGAAAATCTCTTGCCACGTGATTGAGATTAGCATTATCGAAGAAGAATGTGACGAATAAAATAAATTCATCAAAAATATTTAAATACATTTTAATATTATAATAATAAGTTAGCATTTTTATTCTATTAAACATCTTTACGTACCTACACTTTTGACAAATATATTACATTAAACTAGTTGACCCAACAGACGCTGTGCTGTTCAAATAAAAAAAAATAATCCTCTTTGAAATCGATCGTAGCGCCACCTAACGGGTCCAAATATTAATTTAAATCATTATCAAACCCACTTAAACACATACAAAAAATTTCACTACTAATAAACAAAAAATCATTAAAAACATTTTCCAGTGGACCAAATTGTGAATCTAAACAAAAAAGTTCCATTAGAAAAGTTTAAATAGACGTTTTCGTAAATTTTCTAATTGTCTGCGCAACTTTCATAATTTTTTTTCCGTAAAAGCCTTTTTAAAAGTATTAGAAAACTTAAAAAAAGTTTGACGAAATCGGTAAAGTCGTTCTCAAGTTATGTTGTCTCAAGTTATTGTCTTGCCCGAACAGCGCCAGCTACCGGATTCAGTTGTGAATCTAAACCATTCGCGAATCCCCTAGAAAACACACAAAAAAATTCATCAATATCGGTCCAGATGTTTAGGAGGAGTTCAGTGACATACACAAGAAATATATATGTAAAGGTTTATATTATTAGTAACTAGCAACCCGCCCTCGCTTCGCTTCGGTTATAGGTTATAGTCGTTTTACCCGCGTAGTTCCCGTTCCCGTGGGAATACCGGGATAAAATATAGCCTAGTTTACGCCCTGATATTATAGCTTTCCATTGGTGAAAGAATTTTTGAAATCGGTCCAGCCGTTTTGAATATTACCCGGAACAAACAGACAGACAGACAGACAAAAATTTTTTAATTGCTATTTTAGGCATAGGTGTCGTGCAAATAACCTTGTGAGCATGAAAAAAGCCTATTATTTTGACATTACAAACAGACACTCCAATTTTATTTATTGGTATAGATTAACAATATCTCTAATCAATTTAGTTATAAAAAATAAGTAATCCCGACGTGAACGCAAAAATACTTAAAAATCAAGCATCACATAATCGTCATCAAGAAAAATGAAAAGAACTAGTTAAGACGAATCTAATGTGCCTAAACTTGATGGCTTTATTAATAGGCAATCCAGGAAATATTTTCCGAACTTCAAGCTACTATCATCAGCGTAGTTCAGTGGTACCTGAGATCACATATTTTGGGAGTAAAGTAGATACTCATTATACGTGTAAGAACTTCAAGGCAGCTAATGAAAAGTGACGACGACATTGAAACGCCTGAAATTTTAATTTTTTTCAATTCATGAATTGGAACTAGGAACCATCTCGATCACGGAAGTTTTAAAAAACCCGCATCCATATCGATCTATTTGTTTAGGAGCTACGATGCTACAGATAGATACAGATACATACAGAAACATCAACTTTATAACACTTCTCGTTCAGCATAAAAGATTAAAAAGTACTAATATTATTAATGCGAAAGTAAGTTTGTCTGTTCGTTTGTCACGCTTAAACCACCGAACCGATTTGAAAAATTCTTTCACCAATGGAAAGCTATAAGATCAGGGAGTAACATAGGTTATATATTATCTTGGTATTCCCTCGGGAACATGAACTACGCGGACATGGCGACTGAAACCGAAGCGAAGCGAGGGCGGGTTGCTAGTGAAACTATATTTTGCAGAAGATTATAAAAACAATATGAAATGATCAGAGAAGTGTGATGATACCTAGAGTAACTATTTACTGATAAATACGAGTATACCGATATTTTGAATATAACCCACAAAACTCGACAACACAACATTACCTAACCATTTGTGTCTAACTACTATCTTTACGCTAAACTATTTATGGCGGCCAAAAAAATAATTTCAATTGCCTTGATGATAATATTATTAATGAATTGTATAAGTGTTTGTTTCGAGACCAGTAATTACAAAAATAAAGTATGGGGGAGTGTACAGGCGAATAAATTTGTAATTGCTAGGGGCGTGCAACTTCAGGCATTATTAACTTTTTCCAACGTCCGTTGCGCCGAATACTTCTCGTCCTTTGGTCAGACGAAAAACTGTTCCACCCTCATTAATTTTATGGACTTCTATGGAATTTTGTATATTGCCAACAGTACTATAAAATTTGTTTGCGGCTTTTGAGAGAAAATAAATTTGCCTTGACTTGTACATATTTTTACCCGACTACGGCCGGAGGAGGTTTATGAATTTGACTGGCTATGTATGTATGTACATCTGCTCCATCATAGTTCAACTACTAATTAAAACTAGACAAATGAGGTATCGTTAAAAGCGTCTTGATTGTCCGCTAGTTATAGACTATATGGCGTTTATATGAAAACTCTTTAACAATGCTTGACTACGGCTTTTTAAACTTGAATGTGTTTTTCTCTGTGCTCTGATAATTGTGTACATCGTATCGTATGACATTATTATCAAACTGCAAGGAAGGCATCTTGGTAGAGTCTGTGTCGATTATCTTTCTTCTTCAGTAACGTTGTTTAATCCTGTGTCCTGGAAATCTTATTTCATACTTTCTAAGCATCGTTCTCTATCGTAGTTGGGTTTTAGTTTACACTTTATTTTATTATTATATTATATAAGCAAGTTAAAAGTGTTTATATCCAACTAATGTTAAGTCCGTTTATGGTTAGGTAGATAATTAAATATTCGTCATTAAGTATGGAGACTTTTCTATATAAATGGCTTAACAATCCAGGTCGACTAAAATAACGAGTTACCTTTCGCTCGCTATAATAGTTTCTGCTTACATCCCTAAGTAGGTATTTATAATTTTCGTGAAAGCCAGGGGAGAGTTGGAGCGCCTCAGTACCACAGTTACTACGTTACTCGCAGTTACAAGTGTTCGGACTAACAGTTCGCCGTCAGTAGCCTCTTCGGTGTTTGTGTTGGCGTCTCGGCGTCAGCATAGGCATCGGGGCGGTTGCCGACGTGCGTTCAGCAACCTTTTTTTTCTGTCGCACGGTACTGACCGTATAAATTCTTCGCTATGCGTCCTCGGAGGGGCTATCCCACCCGGGGTAGTCGCCGCACGAAGGAGCCATCTGCTGCCGGTTCACCACCAGCCACTACGGGAGCGCGCCTCACGGCGTCGCCCCTATCGCCGCCGCAACCCCCGCCGCCTGCTGAGGAGGGTCATCGCCGCTTCTCGCTGGTGCACTCGTCATCGACCCGATCGATGACCATACATCGCAGCCGTGAGAACATCGCCGCTGCCAGTTCAACCCCTGCAAGCCCGCAGCCGCCGTCGCGAGCGCCGTCGGAGTGCGAGCTCAGCGACGACTACGATGCGTCGTCTGACGACACTCTGACGTCAGGCGACTCACAAGAAGAAGATTGCTCTCCCGTAAGGGAGACCAAGAAGAAGATGACATCACCCGTGATGACCCCTGTCACCCCGGTGCCCGACCCCCTTGCGGGTGTTAGGCGTCGGCGCAGCCCGCAAGAAGATGACGACCCGGCGAAGCGCGTCTGCGCTCCTGGGCCCGTCTCGCCGCCAACACACTCGCGGAGGGTGAGCTCGCACAGCGCTCGTGCGCTCGCGAAAGCCTGCCCTCCGTCCGCCGCCGCGACGTCTGAGCCGCTGCCGCTGACTGCGCCGCGTACGTACGCGAGCGCGGCTGCCGAACGCGTGCCGACCACGCACCGTTGACGAGCCTATGCCGTCGACCAGCGCCCAGAACAACGTGCAGCAGCCTCCACTAACAGAAAAGAAGCCTAAATATCCCCCCATTGTGATTGAGGTCCTTCCTAACTGGACTCATCACATGGCGGCGATAAAACAGCAGCTCGGGCGAACGGCGAATGCTCGCCCGTTCGGCAAGGCATTCGCTTCTCGCCTGCCGACGAAGAGGAATACCGCTTCCTACAGCGGTACTTTACAGTACTGGAGAAGACCGAGAAGGTCTCCTGGTACTCGTACACGCAGCCACAGAAGATCGAGTTCAAGGTCGCCATCAGGGGTCTTCCCCATGACTCTCCCCCTGATCTCATCATCCGCGAACTGGGTCTGCTGGGATTCACCGCAGACTATGTTCGTCCTATACGTGCCAGGGGCAATCGCCCTGGCTGCAATCATTATGCTTTATTACAGCGCAGCCATAACATAACAGAAATCTACAACGTGACGGAGCTGCTGGGCTTCACTGGTGTAGTGGTGCAGGGCTGGCGCAGCAAGGGGCGCCCTGCCCAATGTCACCGCTGCCAGCAGTTTCGCCACAGCAGCCACAATTGCCACCGCCCGCTGGCGTGTGTGCGATGTGGCAACTCGCATCTCGCCAAAGACTGCAGCCGCCCCCGCGAGTCGCCGGCTACGTGCGTCAACTGCGGCGGGCCTCACCCTGCAAACTATTCCGGCTGCCCCGTCTTACGACGCGAGGCCCGGAACCGCCAAGCGGGTACGGAAGCCCTCTCCAAAAGAAACAGGCGCCATAACGCGCCCGAGCAGCCTACAGTGGTCGCGAACCCGCAGGCGCCTACCCTGATGGCGCCGGCGAACTCACCCCCTCAGCAACCTCCTCCCTCGAAGAGGAAGAAAAAGAAGCGTGGGAAGAAAAAACAAGGCGCCACACAAACAACTTACGTCGAGACGCCCATAGTGAGCGTCGAGACGCCCATAGTGAGCGTCGCAACGCCCGTTGCAGTCGTCGCGACGCCCATAGCGCCGGCCGCGACGTCAGCGACGCTGCCGACTCAACCGCATCCCGAGCGCCCTCCGGCGCTAGCAGCAGCCAACTATGACATACACGCACCAATATCAAGAGTGATGCTGGTGCTACAAAGCGTCCTCGAAGCACTCGACGCCGGCAAGCCCTACGAAGACATCGCAGAAGTCATCGCTAAGGGCTTGTCGGTCATTATGTCAAGAGCGAAGCCCTGCACATAAAAGAATATTAACCGCCGTGACGCAATCGCCCCGCTTAAACCGAACACCTCTGCATATTTTTATAAGTATGCAGTTGTTGTTGGTGTCCGCGGGGCGGCGACACCGGTGGTTTCATATTGCGAAGTTTTATTTACCCTATCCCGCTTTCCAATACATTGATAGCGCCGAGTAACCACCCATTGGAGACGCAGGTCGCCTGGAGCGGGGCCTCCTCCAGGGTAACTGGGGGTCTCACCCTGCTCAGGTGGACCGCCCCTTTGGGATAATTACTCAAGCGAACAAACAACTAGTTCAACACTGCTCCGCTAGAGGCGCTGTAGCCGGAACCCGATTGGTGCTCGGGGGTGCTGAGCGGCGTGGACCACCATGCTACCTACCTGACATTCCGTGAAGAAAATCAAAAAGACCCGTCGATCTGTGAACCGGCGGAGACTGCAGCCGCATCAGAAGCTAACACTTGACAATGCCTACATTACTTAAGTTAAACATAAAATCCATTGTAAATAGCCTAAGTTTTTGTGAATAAATGATTTGGAACAGGGGAGAGTTGGGTTGGAACTGGGTTGGCAAGGGACCTGATGGGTTTTGGTTTGTTAGTAGCTGAAGGTATTCCTTTGGCCTTGTGTTCACTTTGTCTTGTCTTTAACTGACAACGAGGTAAGCGGGCAACTTTTAGTATGTATGTGGCTTTGATAACATAAAATAATATTTATTTCAATAATTTAATGATAAAATTTTAATCGCAATGGGAGCTAAATCAATCTTTTAAATCGTACATACTCCTTTAACCTCAAAGGATTATATAAAAAGATTGATCTCCCTCCGACATTATAAATCTTTTTAAAATGCCAGAATTTTTTCTAAGTGTTTAAATAATGTGACTGGTTTAAATAATATATAGATTTTGATATTTATCTTGTTATAAAAAAGAGATTTTACTTTAAAATTCAACCTTAGGAACACAGATATTTGTCTGGCACGAGCTTACCCACAATGCTAATCTTATAAAAAGTAAAAAAAAAAACATTATTCAAAACTAAAAGATTTAGCTCGAGTATTCGATGTAAATTTTCCCTCTAACGTTCATAATGTTAGAAAAACATACGTGAAAACTGCATTATGAAGAGCTACGGGTCACCAGCTAGTCAAGATGAGGCTAAGAAATCAGCGTGAGACAAATTTTAAATAATCCTTTTCTGATGTGTACGCGAGTATTACACATTTTAAATAAAATTACTTTACGGATTTTATCACGTTTGTATTTGATGTTTGATTGCCCGACGTTTCGAACACTTTGCAGCATTCATGGTCACGGGCGGACGAAGATGTCTCAAGTCCAACAAGTTATCATTAATATAGACATTTATAATTATCTAACCGATACAGAAAATTAGTTGCTAATTATCTACCCGATACAGAAAATTAGTTGCTAATTTACTAATGGGCTCGAGCCCTAAAAGAGGAGGAAAATTGACCTACTATTCCACGCTGGTCAGACGTGTCGCTATAGGGTCATATTTTGATTTTTGCTTCTCTTGCTTGTTTTATATATATTTAATCCCTTAGTCGTCTTTTACGACACCCACGGGCAAGATAAGAAGTGGTGAATTGTATTGATATTCCGTCACCACACGGCAATAACATACAGTAAAACCCGTTTAAGACGATTTCGCAGGGACCCCGACGAAAAACGCGTCTTAGGCGGGAAAGCGTATTATGCGGGAAAGGGAAAAATGTGCCATTATTATTTATTATATTATACTAGCAACCCGCCCTCGCTTCGCTTTGGTTATAGGTTATAGTCGTTTTACCCGCGTAGTTCCCGTTCCCGTGGGAATACCGGGATAAAATATAACCTAGTTTACGCCCTGATATTATAGCTTTCTATTGGTGAAAGAATTTTTGAAATCCGTTCAGCCGTTTTGAAGATTAACCGGAACAAACAGACAGACAGACAAAAATTTTTTAATTGCTATTTTAGGCATAGGTGTCTTGCAAATAGCCGTGTGAGCATGAAAAAAGCCTATTATTTTGACATTACAAACAGACACTCCAATTTTATTTATTGGTATAGATTATTATTTTGAATTTAACGTTTAAAAATTACCTAAATAAAATGTTGTTTATTTTCTTTATTTACTATACTTACTACAAAATACATTTTTAAATATTAAAAATAAAAAATATTTAAAAATATAAAAAATGTTGTTTATTATTATTATGTTACTTAAAGTAATCACCTATTTTAGTTTGCCAAAAAGATTTTGAGGCAAGACAAGATTTTCAACGTAATTTAATTTTCGCAGTGCGTCTTCGCTTTGATTCAAAGAAGTTACATAGCGCCTTAAATCATTAACTGCTGATAATGCCTGGGCGTATAACGAAATCGGAGTTGACTCATCTTCTTCTTGGTCATTATCACTTAGGGTCGCTCGACAGTCACTGGCCGTGACAGGGGTAATATGTGTATTTGAGTGACACGTAGTGGCGTATTAAACGGGATAACGATCGTATTAAGCGTTAAGAAATGTATTCAAACATGTCTCAAGTTGCTGGGACCAACGCAAAATGGCGTATTATGCGGGAAATCGTTTTAAACGTGATCGTATTAAACGGGTTCTACTGTATAATTATTGATTTGAAAATCATTACATATATTGTTGTTAAATATCAAGTAGGTGGCAAAAAAGTTATCAAGTGATAACTAATTTAAAAAAAAGTATATGGAACGAAATGCAAAACGAAATGCAAGACAACATCATCATAACTCATTTTGTTAAATATGCTAAAATTTAAACGTTCAATTAGGCTGTTTAACTTTGTTGAATCTCAGAACTTCTATCTTTGTTAGTATTACATACGCAAAGAATATCCAAGATTTGATTCATAGTTTTGGCATGTCGCTTACTTTGTGACCCGAACTTTTCCATATGTAAATGTGGGCTCCGCCTCGGTCGACGTTCCAGCGATTCCAAATTGTAATATTATTCAAATAACATATTTATAAGTCATCCGGATTTATGTACAGACGGTATTAAGAATTTAATTATGAGTTAAGTTATGATATTACTTATTCCATTTTTTATCAGTCGTTTTGCACGTATCATAGCTATTTAATTCAAAATAAATAGCCGCTTAATATTAGCTATATAATTGAAGTCAACTTTAAATTTGTTTTGAAAGCTGTTTGCTATATTTTCTTTGTTAGGTAGTTTTACAAATTTTATTTGAAGCAAAACTATTTTGAGAGTTTTGAGTTGAAATTAAGGTTCAGACTGGAGTTAAATTAGTTTACAGAAGACGCGAGCTTCAAAAGGTTGATAATCAACTGATCCTGTCATATTTGAATGAAGACCTGTAAATTGAATTTACGTGAGTTTCTTTTTTCTTTTTACGTTTTGCAGTCGTATACCGGAGATGGGCAAATAACGATGTAAGTTCTGAACTGAATTAGTAATATACATATTTTTGAGATAGACATTTTTTTTTTGTATAAGTAAATATGATTTTGGATAAAAAAAACATTACATTGGTATTATGGGATGAATAATCTCTTGAAATAATAGTATGTATTTTTTTTAATCATGTTTTTGATCTTGATGTGTTAAGCAGATTTGTATAGATACAACCTACAACTCTCAAGTACCCCTTAAATTAAAGGGAAGAATATACAAAACTTTAGTAAGACCTGCTATTCTGTATAGATTAGCAAGTTGGGCTGCAAAATTGATGAATAACTGATGACTGCATGTAGCGGCGATGCGAATGTTGAGATGAATGTGTGGTGTGACGATGGTGGATAAGGAATTATTTCTATTAGATGAAGTTTAAAAGTTGCGATAGTGATCAAAAGTTATGGAGTGAACGCTAACGAGTATGGACATGTGATGAGACGGAATGAAAGCAATGTTGTTAGGAAACTTTTAAGTATAAATATTGAAGGGGTAAGGGAAGACCAAAGAAAAGATGGATGGACTGCGTGACGCATGACATACATAGACAGGGAGTAATCATAGAGATAACGTCTGATTGAGCTGTAAGGAATGAGAGGATATATAGCGTTGGCCCCAAGTAATCGGAATAAGAACAGGATAATGATGATGTGTTAAGTAGTTTTGTAAAATATATTCTTTTACGCAACTTTTAGTTCTACGTAAATCGAAACAAGTCTATTGCTTGCTAATAGGATACTTTTCCAAACTTTAAGCTTGCTCCTGTGAACTAGGAAATAAATAGAAAATCCCAACAATAGCTTACTTCTACTCAACCATGGATTCTAATCCAGAGTCGTACAATCGCAGTTATGCCACGTATTGACAAGAGAGTTATAAACACGTATTTAAAGAAAATACTTGATGATTTAAGCAAGCATGATACACTCCATCATAATGGAGGCAAGGCTATTGTGAAGATGGATACATGGATTTGGCATAATTATGTGGTAGGACCACACTGTCGACAGTTACTGTCTATAGCCGCGAGTCGATCGGTCCGGGGTAGTAGACTCTCGCAGAAAATTGATACCTGAGTAGTAGAAATTTGTTACTGCACTTCGTTCGGTGAGCGAGCAAGTCGGAACTCAACTTTCTTAGGGTTTTTACTTTTGGTGATGCCTTTAATTTTACCGAACCTTATTACAGGCATTCACACACCCTTCCCTTTTTTCTCGGTAGGCAGTGGCTTAGTAAAGATCCATGACGACAGTATCATTCATCATCGGGTGTGCTGTATGCTCTTTTGCCACTAACAGCAATAAAAAAAGAAAAAGCTAAATGGATACACGGATTTGGCATAATTACTGTTATAGAAGGGGAAGCTCTAGCCTAACAGTGATGTGATGTGATGATTGATATATAGTGCCTGTTGTTATAGTGCGGGATCACCGCACCAGCCGTCCTAGAAGTCGAAACCAAAATGTTGCGATTGGCTGCAACTTATTTTTGTCATTAACAAAGTAGTTATTTATATAGTAAGTAGATCTTTAAAAGAGTTTTGAAAAGTTTGTTTGAAGAAAGTACTTACAAGACTCTTAATGCGTGTGTCGTCAAAGAATCGTATTTGAAAACTATTTGCTAAATTGAAAAAGCGTGTCTCCATCGGCCAGGCGGCCCTCGAATTGGTCGAAAAAGGAAAATCAAAGCGTCCACTTGAAAGTAAGTTGTTCCTTCGGGCAAAATTCGCGGAGACACGTGTCAAGTGTGTGTTCAGGAAACCTTGGCTAGTAATTGTAATACAGTGGGAGACACTCTGGGGAGATAAATTGTCACATTTGTGGTAAATTTTCCACAACACAATACAAAGTAAAATCATAGTCGATTTTAAAATAAATAATCAAAGATTATTTCGATTTTTTTTCAATCACACAATTTCAATTAATGAAAAAGTTTATCGCGATATAACTCGGGTAATCATTTTGAATTCAGTTTTAATCTATATATTTATAGGAGAGGCGGGTTTTTTTTTTGAGCGATATATTGACTCATCACCATATCTCTGGAACCACAAGGCGTACAGACTTGAAATCTATATATATATATATAGGAGAGGCGGGTTTTGCGAGCGATATATTGACTCATCACCATATCTCTGGAACCATAAGGCGTACAGACTTGAAATTTGGCAGAAATATTCTTTTCATTGAGTAGAGGTCAACTAAGAATGGATTTTATGAAATTCCACCTGCAAGGGGTGTTGCGGGGGCGTTAACAATAATATACATATAAAGGAACAGGGTGTGCCGCAGCTACTGAAGCTAGAAGAATGAAATTTGAACCGTAGTTTCATTTTGTGACGTGGGCACCCACTAAGAAAAGATTTTTTGAAATTCCACCCCTAAGGGGGTGAAACGCAACGGTAAAGTTTGTATGAAAAGAAAAAAAATCTTTAACTACTGTCTTCAAATTAAGCACAAATACTTTTTAATAAAAATAAATAAACACGTGTTTCAGCCTTTGTCCATTTTCATCCTCTAAGGGTGTAAAATAGGTTGAAAGATGTCAGTTTACTGACTTATCACAGAACCGAAACTACTGAAGCCAGAAACATGAAATTTTGACATTAGTTTCTTTGCGTGACGTAGAAACCCACTAAGAAAGGGTTTTTTGAAATTCAACCTCTAGAGGGTAAACCGCAGTAACAAAGTTTGTACAGGGAGAAAAAAAATCTACATTGATTTTCTTCAAATTCTCCAAAAATACTCTTTAGTAAAAATAAATAAACACGTGTTTCAGCATTTTTTTATTTTCCCCTTCTAAGGGTGTAATCTACACTAATATTATAAAGAGGAAACGTTCTTTACGAATAAACTCAAAAACTCCTAGACAGATTTCGATAATTTTTCACCATTAGAATGTTACAGTATCCCTGAGTAACATATGCTATATTTTATCCCATTATACCCACGGGAACGATAACTACGCGAGTAAGGCGACTGAAATCGAAGCGAAGCGAGGGCGGGTTGCTAGTTGAATATATAATAATATCGATAAGTGACCAAATTTTTATTTAGATCACAAAAATATACTTATTCCTAAATATTAATAAACATAATCTACTAACTCAATTACATTAAAAACTGGCAAACAAAATCCTCAATTAGATACATCACTTGACACTAAAAATACTCCGAAAAGGGACACGTATATGAGTGAATAAAATGACAAGTAAATACGTAGAAAAAGAGCGGTTTGAGTGCTTTGAAAGGCGTTTGCACATCAAAAATCCTGATAACTAGCGTGGAGGGAAGTGTTGAGGGCTCTTGAAGTGCCTCACACTTTTTCAATAATACCACGACGTTTGCAATAAAATTGTCAAATAGAGATTTGATGACAATGTAATCTCTGATAGTCACTTAAGAGCCTTAAATTGTGTTAAAAGCCTACGTTTCAGCGTATAATAAAAGATTATTACTTATATTTTTGTATTCTTTGAGTCATAATATAATCAATACATATTTATAATCAATTACACCTCTCTTTAATTATGATTAGAAAGAGTACACTTAGTAAGAGAGTTAGATATAGATGAAAAAAAGAACAGTCGTAAAACACACTTTACAAATTTGCAAACATTATTTCTGGGTTATTAAATAAATATTTAATATAATATAATAATAATAATAATATTAAATGGAAATATTTTTTTAGGAAGCATTTTTCATTAGAAATTATTTTATTAACGTATAGATTAATATAGTGATAAAGATCATCATCAATCAGTCAGTTATTAAAATTAATCATTAATCGTTGCATTTTTCATGAAGAGAGCATTTGTTACACATACAGGCCGTTGCATTAAGATCGATCAATATGGTCAAGTCTGAAAATATAAGGCATACAAAGATCTGTCCTTATGAACCATATCATCTATTTTAGTGACTAAGGAACCTGCACTTATAGATTGGTACTATTAGAGTCATAATGAAGTGTCTAAAATAAACTATAAAATCACTCAAGACTTGAGCTGCTTCTATTGCTGCTTTTAGGCCCTAAAAGTATAAAAAGAAATAATGAATCTTTACCTAAACGAGTTGAATATTGTATTGCACAAAATGGTTGCCATTCCGAACATCTACTTAATTACATTAGAAGATATTACATACATGTATTTTATTCATTTTAGATGTCATGTTTCATAGGATCAATTACTACTTATGGCCTTTATAATCAATATTTACATAATAAGAGTATCGTCTATAGTGTTGCCCAAATGCAAGACCAAGACGAGACTTGGACCAGTCTTGGTCTTGGTCTTGGTCTTGCAACAGCACACCTGGTCTCGTCTTGGTCTTGGTATTGCAGCAAGAGTCTCGCAAAGTCTTGCAAGTCTTGCAGTTGGAATAACGTAATAGTCATTTATCATGGCAAGGAAAAACCAACTAAATTAATCAAATATCATCCTATTCTATCTATCCATCTGCTAGCCTATAGTCCACTATTGAATATAACCCTTACCACTTGGAAAATTACTCTCCTATTCCCCTGGTGTTATATTGGACAGAGTTACTACTCCTATGACAAAGGAAGGAATTTCGACCCTGTTTTCTTAAGACGTCACCACACGGGGCGGTTGATACAATAAATGCAATGTCATTTTAAATATTTATATAATAAATGGGATTGTTTATATTCCCCTTCAAGTTAAGTGGTATGTATCTATTGTATTTCCAGTTTAGTTACTGATACTCTGGATACTTGAAAAACCTGTTGCTTTATTGCCTATATAAATACTTTGGCGGCAGCGATCCATGTAGCTCTTACTAGGTATATTATTTATTCAAGAATAAATAAAATTGATTTAAAAATTTCATGGTTTTAATACTTGCCGGTTTTATAAAAAAAACTTTCAACCCGTCCCGGCTTTGCGCAGGTTCTTTATGGCAAATAAAACATAACCTAAGTTACTTAAATATAACCTAAATGACAGTGGGTCGTATTTATCGTAACTGTTATAGATAATTTTAAATCATAGCTTGTAATAGCGTCAACAAAATACTAGTAGCAGCGAGTGTTATAAGATGATAGGTATATCTTATAAACAAAACTGGATACTGTGTCGCACCTAGTAGCAGGCTCATCATTCATCATTATCATTTCAGCTCAAATACGTCCTACAGTTGGGCTCGATTCTCTTTCATAATAGGAGGGAAATTGTCCTTACTATACCATGCAGGTCAATTGACCTGACTATACCAGCAGTGGCAGTAGCCTAGTTATTGGTAAAAAGCAGCGACTGTGATAAAATACAATTTTTTTTATTAAACCCAATATATCAGAGAAAGATTAACTAGTAAATTTTGTTAATAATTTAAAGTGCTATGAAAGTCTAGGTCCATCACGTTTTTACCTAAACAGTCTAGAGAGAATAGATAAAAAAGGATGCGTCTAGTACTACAGTGCAAGATACTAGCTCTAACTCGTTGTGAAGCACGCTATCTACTGCGTCAAAAGAATTGCCTCGTAAGTTACTACGAGTTGATAGCTTATAATACATCGCTTTGACTTGTTTATTAAAATGCGTTAAAAAGAAATACATCTTTTACAGTGCTATGAATTGTTTACTCGTGTCATACTAGCGTTTGAGAGAGACCTACTTTCATATGAGTGAGTGACTTGTCAAGTTTTGGTTAAAGTGATTTATTCCTTATTAACTTTCGAACAAAAAAACGGCATGGCAATATTACTATAATCCCATATCCGACAATCATATATGACCCTTTTCAACAACAGGACGGATGTTAGCATGTTCTTATCTAAGTAGATCTACCTATTCCAACCCGTCTGATCAGCATGGTATAGTTGGTCAATTTCGCTTCCATTTGGAGGACGCTCGCACCCAGGAATGGGACATGTACGAGATGCATGAGATGAGATGAAATATCTACGCAGACAGTTATGGCGGAGATAATTGAGAATATAGCAGTTAATTCCTCTTGTTCTTGACGATATGATAACTTATAGAAAATATTTTTTGCAAAAAAGAACCCGACTTCAAAACTCAATGCAGAGTAGACAAAAAGATCGTTAATGTCGACAATGTAGATAAATTTTTAGATTTTTGCTGTATTTTCATAAACCGCTTTTTTTTGGTGTTGGTCGCAATCGTCTCACTCCTCGCACCACTCTGTCCAGGGCGACAAAGAGGCGTCTGCACGCACACCCGCAACCCACCCGAACACTATGTCGCCTTCGTCATTAGACCGACCACCGGAGCAGCGTTACGTGTCGTCAGTGGTCAGCCCGACGGAATACCCCCTAGTGGGGTACCCTCCCATCGACCAACGTCCCCCCCTCGCGGAGGACGTCGGTCTTTCCTCACGCGGTCGGCCTCTCGGCGGGTGATTTCGATAAAATTTTCATGGGACCATTTGGGAAGAATACCCTTTCCAACAAAAAAGATTTTTTCAATTTGATTGGCAAGCGACGGAGTTATTTGACCACTGACGACAAGTCCCCCTGCTCCGGTGGTCGGCCCAACAACGAGGCGACGTGGATACGGGTGGGTTTTGGGCCCGCGCGCCGTTCTTTCATCGCCCCGGACGGAATGGACCGCGTTTGCGCTTACTTGAGTTATGCGCGAAATAAGATTAAAAAAAATACAAGCATTCGAATTGAGAACCTCCTCCTTTTTTAGAAGTCGGTTAAGAACGAGTTATGATAGCTAAAAATGGTTATTTACCATAATCATCTAGTTCTTTTTTTTCCTATTATGTAGAAGACACGAGCTTAACAGTTGGCCGTATATAAGCTAAAATGGTGATTTGAATTAAATGCAAGACCGCGAGACTCTTGCAGGCTCAGTCTTGGTCTTGCTCAAGTCTTGCAGGGCCAGTCTTGGTCTTGGTCTTGCAAAAATTAAGCGGTCTTGGTCTTGGTATCAGTCTCGCATTTCTCGCAAGACCAAGACTTTTTTGGGCAACACTAATCGTCTATACTAATATATAAAGCTGAAGAGTTTGTTTGTTTGAACGCGCGTCAGGAACTACTGGTCCGATTGAAAAAAAAATTTCAGTGTTATTTATCGAGAAAGCCCATTTATCGAGAAAGTTTGGCTATATATCATCACGCTAAGACTAACAGGAGCGGAGCACCAATGAAGAATTTTTCTTTTTCCTTTTGAGACCTTCCACTGCGTAAACGGCTAAATTTTCGCAAAAATCATGTGTGACAGAATCGTATTATTAAAAACTATTTTCATCTTAAACAAAGTCTTAGGTTAAAGTTAGCGTTAGCCCAAAGTATCTCTTTCCGAGGGGGGGGGGGGGGGGTTGGGGGACGTCGGTCGATGGGAGAGTACCCCTCATGGGGGTATTCCGTCGGGCCGACCACTGACGTCAAGTCACCCTGCTCCGGTGGTCGGCTCAACGACGAAGGCGACGTGTCGCGGGTGGGTTGCAGGTGTGCATGCCGTAACCCAACCCAAAAAAAAAGAAAAGCCCAAAGTATCTATACCACGCGGATGAAGTCGCGAGCAGAAAATATTTTTTTTTTTAAATTCTATGTATTTTTTTTTAATTCTATGTATGCAGTTTTCTTTTTACTGAAATCGATGATATAATTCCTAAGAACAAATACTCGTATTTTTTTGTTCTTTTTTTATTGTTTTATTTGTTGCAAACGAGCAAACAGTATACCAGATGGTAAGTGATACCGCTCATGGACCCTTGCTAGGCTGCTGCCTACCGTAAAGAAAGTGAATAAAGTGTAAATGCATGCAATAAGGTTCGGCGATACTAAAGGAATCACCAAAATGCACCACACAAAGACCTTCAGAAACCCCACTCCACCGATCTCAATGGGCCACCCGGTATAATATAATTAAATTGATAAATGCTTATTAATTTTATACAATGAATTTAGTACAGTTTTTTCTTAAACGCAAAATATTTACTTAACTAATTTGGAAGGAATATTCTAGCGTATGTATTTCAAAGAGAATCTTCTCAGAATCATTCGAAACTAATACGAATTTGAACAATAAAATGTTCAATTACATTTTATACGCGGAACCTCATACGACACAGACATTTAGGAAAAAAGTTAATGATGCTTAAAGCTTGGACGCTGTCCTGTAATTACAAATTAAAAAGTTCGTCCGGTTGACCCCAGTTTTTTCTCATTTATTCGGATGTGAAGAAGATAATATTGCACCCCAAATCTATTGCAATATTAATGGATTTAGAATCTTATCTGTTAAATGTTAAAGTTCAAACTCAGTTGTTATAGTATCTAATTACTTTTAATTTTATCTTCTCATACGAAACCTTTATATGTGTGTATAATTGTATATATTTATAAAGAGACAGAAAATTAACTTTCACGAGCATTGAGTCTATTAAGGTTTTTCATATGCAAAATGTTATTGGTATGTCTCAATAGCTTTCACATTTTATAGAAGACTAAGATAAGATTTAATGTAATTAGATTACAGCATATATATACAATATTAAGAATTATGTTAACCCGTAAACGACCGAGAATTGTAATTTTTTCATCATTTTTAAGAAAATTCTCATTATTAAAAAACGAGAATTTTCAAATAAATAAATATGTTTTCCCGTACTTTGCAGTGTTGAAAGTGCATTTTTCCACTAGAAAAAATTTGGCCGCTTATAAAAAGAAAACGCACTAAATAGTTGTAGTTGAACGACGAGTTTTTTAAATTCTCAAAATCAATATTTTAACCCCCAAACTGGCGTTTTTCACTCCTTGAGTGGTGAGCGAAATTTTATGTTTCGCGTAAAATAGAAAGAAATCGGATTTTCATGAAAATTGGTATCCTGGAGTTTTGTAGGTCGCTGATAACGATTCTGCCATTAAAATATGAAAATTCGAAATGGCGTATCCAATATGGCCGACCGAAAATCTAAAAGCTTATTTGAATCGGGTGACATTAGGCACTCGGAGATTTTCGAGATTGCTGACTACGATACGTCGCTCAAAATTTGAAAATTCAAGATGTCGTATCCAATATGGCCGACCAGAAATCTAAAATCTTATTTGAATCGAGTGAAATTGAGCACTCGGGAGATTTTAAGGTCGGCGATTACGATACTGAAATAGCACACTACAAAGTACGGGCAACCATATTTTTTATTTCCGGATTGTATCGGCGGGTGACGGGGGTGCGAGCAGAGGGCGGTGTGATCTCGTTAAGGGAGCTCACCGCCTGGCGCGTCGACGCCCACCGAGACGTCATTGCTCGTTGGGCAGTCTGGCTGGAGAGGCCTCGGTTCGGGGTGCGAACCGTGGAAGCCTTCCGGCCGGTGCTGATGCAGTGGTTGGAAAGGCGGCACGGGGTGCTCTCTTTCCGACTGGTGCAGGTTTTGACGGGGCATGGGTGCTTCGCCAAATACCTGCACAAGGTCGTTAGGAGGGAGAGTACACTGTCCTGCCACCACTGCGATTGCGGCGAGGACACGGCGCGCCATACGCTCGAGGCCTGCGCGGCTTGGGCAGTGCAGCGCTGTGAACTCGTCGCAATCATCGGTGCAGACCTGACGCTGCCGGCTATCGCTAGAGCGATGGTCGACAGCGTCAGGAATTGGGACGCGGTCGCAGCCTGCTGCGAGACAGTGATCTCGCGGAAGGAGGCGGCAGATCACCTGCGCGAGGAGCGCAGCCTCGATGAGGAGATCCGCCGCCGGCGACTGGGGCGGTGTAGGCGCAACTACCTGCGCTTTATGCCGCCATAGCCGAGGCCGCGGGTGACGTGACCGGGGATTAGTCCTCCCCGATGGGGGGACGTCGGTCGGTGGGAGGGTACCACAATAGGGGGTATTCCGTCGGGCCGTCCACCGATGTCAAGTAACCCTGCTCCGGTGGTCGGCCCAACGACGAAGGCGACGTGGTTTTCGGGTGGGTTGCGGGTGTTGTGTGCTTACGCCCCTCTGTCGCCCCGGACGGAGTGGTGCGGAGGCGCGCGGACCGCAGCCCAACCCAAAAAAAAAAAATTAGTTAGAAAATGTTTGCTGTGTGATAGAGGCTACGAATACTACCAACCCTTACATTGTTCTTGAGTATCGTAAAAGATGACTAAGAGTTTCGTTTAACAGCTTTCCAGCGACTTGGATTAATTCCATTTAATGTCATCTGAACCACGTTTACATTTAAGGAGGCAACCGGTCATCAAACTAGTGGTAATAACTTTCGCAATATGTGCTGTTAATGAGGAGAGAGTATATATTGAGTCCAAATAATGGGAATAAGACTTAATAATTTAAGTTTGACGATACCTTTGTCGCTTCTTCGAACTGGAACCTTTCATAATATTTAATGGTATTAGAAGTCGATATAGTTTATGTATTAAATTAGTAAATTATATAACAACCCGTCTGACTAGCGTGATATAGTAGGTCAATTGCCCTCTTATTGTGGAGGAGGGTCGAACCCAACAGTGGCACACACATCAGCTGAAATGAATGAAAGAAATTCGATCGTACCTTCTATTGTAATAAAATAATGCGGCTATATTTGTGGAGATATTGACTTACACTGAACAGTAAATAGTGCATATTTGTCTGCTTGAGGCAGACATCTTTTACGATTTGCTTTCAATTTTAGATTTAGCAGTTAAAGAAATATATTCAATTTAACAATAGTTTATAACGAAATATAAGTAATAAAAACTACATAATATTTCATACAAAAGACGCCTTCTCATTTTCATTTAGCAATAAAACATCATCATGTATGTAGTTATACAAAAATGATTTACAGTTCTGCAATAAAATTATCTCATTGTGGGAATCCGTTGCCGTAGAGATTATAGGGTGCTCCTCTTATTGTAACATTATTATTTTGCTGTTTTACGACAGGAAAATAATAAGCATCGTCATTTATGAGACTATAATAAAATTCGTATTAAAAAGGGATCCCACTGTGTACATTTGGGTTCTATAGAAAGAAAGTAGTAGAGTTTAAGTGTCTTATCAGATCGTAAATGTACATAGCTTGCGAATGGTCGAAACCATAATTATGCAAGGGCTTACAACTAATTATCGAAAATAGCGTCGACTAATTTTTTCACTTTTATATCACGGCGAATCAGTTAACGTAGGAGCGAAGTTGATCAATATCCCTTGCATATGATGTTGTCTATGATGTTTCTAATGTGATGACAGACTAACAATACAATAGACCACTCCCTTTCTTCCCCTTACGTATTAAACATTACGATTAAGTGGCATGATATGCAGTCTGTATAATTGAAGAAAAACTCGACTTAAAACCCTATGCCAACACGTCTGACCAGCGTGGTATAGTAGGTAATTTGCCTTCCTATTGTGGAGGTAGCCCAAGTTTAATAGTGGGCCTTATAAAGGTCGAGCTGATAATGATAATGAGATGATTCCATCCATCCATTCATCAGCCTACAGACGTTCACTGCTGGACATAGGCCTCCCCACGAGAATGCCACTCGGAACGGTCCTGCGCCACTTGCATCCAACGGTTCGAAGTCGCAGGGGACTTTGAGAATGTCGTCAGTCCACCTAGTGGGGAGTCGTCCTACGCTGCGCCGTTCAATTCGTGGTCGCCACTCAAGAACCTTTCTTCCCCAACGGTTGTCGACGAGCGATGTGGCCTGCCCATTGCCATTTCAACGTGCTAATTCTGCGGGCTATGTCGGCTACACCCGTTCTTCTACGGATTTCTGTGTTCCGGATTTTATCACGTAGAGAAATACCGAGCATAGCCCTCTCCATAGCACGCTAAGCGACTTTGAGCTTTTTTATGAGGCCGACATTTAGAGACCACGTTTCAGTGCCGTAAGGTAAGTCATCGCTAGTAACACACACTGATTATAAACCTTTGTTTTCAGACACTGCGGAATATTAGCCGAGAAGATCCTCTTGAGTTTCCCAAACGCTGCCCAGCCGAGTTAGATTCGTTGGGTGCCCTCTTTCTCGAAATTGGATCTACCTAACTGGACTGCTTGTCCTAGGTAATCATAATGATCCACAACTTCGAGAATCGCATTCCCAACTAGGACCGGTACAGGAATGACATGGGCATTAGACATTACTTTCGTCCTATCCATGTTCATTTGTAGACCCACTAGTTGAGATACCCTGCTGAGGTCATTGAGCATAGTGCCAAGGTCCTCCATGGATTCTGCCATGACTACGATATCGTCAGCAAATCGAAGGCGAGAGATGTATTCACCGTTGATGAGATGATTAGGTATAGTTAATATACGAAGATAAAGCTTCTTTACGTTTGTATTATTGCGTCCTTCAGCATTATCACATGACTAGAATGATATTTCATTCTGATTATCCTCTTCTTAATGGTAATTATAAGTATAGTACATATTTGAACGTAGTGGTAGGACCACACTGTTGCAGGCGCGACTACCTGCGCGTCATGCCGCCCTAGCCGAGGCCGCGAGTGACGTGACCGCGGAATTAGGCCGTCACCCGCTGAGAGGCCGACCGCGTGAGGAAGACGTCGTCCCCGAGGGGGGGACGTCAGTCGATGAGAGGGTACCCAAATAGGGGGTATTCCGTCGGGTCGACCACTGATGACAAGTAACCCTGCTCCGGTGGTCGGCCCAACGACGAAGGCGACGTGGTGTTCGAGTGGGTTGCGGGTGTGCGTGCTTACGCCCCTCTGTCGCCCCGGACGGAGTAGTGCAGTGGTGCGAGGAGTGCGCCGACCGCAGCACACACAAAAAAAAAAAGGACCACACTGTTGACGGTTCGACGTCGGACCGACGGACGGTCTGTCTACAGCCACGTGTTTCTTTTTTTTTCGACATCTTGAAAATGTCGTATAAGCAAACTTGAAGAAGAAGATTACTAAATGCCATAAGGTCGCTGATACTTACCGTCAGATATCCTGCTTAACTATTTACCATCATGGGTTTATTGCCTAAATAATAACAATTCTTAAAGTTGATTAACGGGCAGATTATGATAATTCAATTTTTATTGAACAATGAAATAAAAAATACCCACTCTAATGTTTGTGTATGTTATAAGAGAAATCTCTTTTAGAACGTAATCATTATCATTATTTCAGCTCATATACTACTGCTAGGCATGAGTGTTCTGCACAATGGGAGGGAATTTTTTTTAGTTTCTTTTTTTTTTATAAAATCACTGCACTAAGGAAATAATCCTTGCATTGCGAGGGACTTTACGAACATGTCTATCTACGATATCACGCTGGTCAGGTGTGTTAGTTTTATTTCGAGCTATCCCTCAGTCGTCTTTAACGACACCCCACGGGCAAGATAAGGGTGGTAAATTTTATAGTTTCTCCGTCACCACATGACAAAAAAAAAACGTGATAATGACATGTAAAATAAATAATTTACTATAGCAACCAGCAAGAAAGAGACACATCATGTTCCTGTTTCAGTTCCACATATTTTTTTCGCATAAGTATATTTTTCGATTAAACCTTGAATTTACCAGTTTTACTTATTATCTAATGATTTTAAATTTAACTTATTTTATTTTGTTTTACTTATTTCAATAATATTTTGTATTTAAATTTAATGTTAAGTGTTAAATTTATAGCTTCATCCAAGATTATCCCGTGAAGTTAAATATTCATTTCAAAGTTTTGCTTAGGAATTTCACAAACTGCTAACGTTTTAAAATACATTGAATAACTTAAACATAAATAGAAAATAGATTCTTATAGATAACTTTGATTAAGCAATACGGCTTTATTTCAAAAAGCAATGACTTCAGTGTCAATAATAAACTCTCTTCGAAGTTGATGAACTTGCGAATTATTTTGCAACTTCATTAACATTAATTGATGGATTTTGTATGCATATAACATCTGCGCAAGAAAGCGAAAACTCGATATAAAACTCTTTTCCAACACGTCTGACCAGCGTGGAATAATAGGTCAATTACGCATTCTCCATAATAAAAGTGGAATTGAGTACATGGTCAGAAGGTTTGGTCTAGTTATCTGCACTATCTCTTTCAGGGATATTTCTGTCTCATTAACTGTTACTTATGACACTTGCGGGAAAGGAAAACGTAGTGAATAATATTGATACTTTTTCAACACACGTTCAAGAAATATATGGAATTTAGTTTATATACGTATATACATCGTGTAGTGACGGAGTAAGAATACAAAACAACCACTCCGTATCTTACTCATAGGTGTAATAAAAAATTACTAAGGGGATATAATATGCTTATAATATCTATGCAAGATAAGAAAAATACGATATAAAACGCTATACCTCTGACCAAGAAGTAAAGTAAGGCGATTTCACTCCCATTGAGCCCAACCTCCAGTGAGATATGAGCTGAAATGGTGAAATATGACACGCATAAACCGACAACTTTTACATAACGTTCATATATTCTGATAATCAATTTTATCATCCATCAAATTTCATTAAAATGTAGTGTGAATATGCTTTTTTGTTATATAAACCATTGATTTCATCCATCCATGTATCCATTAGCCCATAGACGTGCACTGCTGGACATATGCCTGCCCACAAGTATGCCACTTGGGACGGTCCTGTACCACTTCTATCCAGCTCTTCCCAACATCTTGAAAGTCGCACTTTCAAGATGTTGTTAATCCACCTAATAAGGGATCGTCCTACGCTGCGTCGACCTATTCGTAATCACCGCTCGAGAACCTTCCTTTCTCAACAGTTGACGGTTCGACGAGCGATGTGGCCTGGCCATTGCCATTTCAACGTGCTAATATACGCAATAAAAACTACTGATTTACGCACTAAATGTGAAGGACATATAAATGAAAGATGTTAAAAAAGGTATTTAAAATAAACAGCGAAAATTGTTCACTGTACAATTAAACGAGTACACAATAATTTTCGTTCTATAATGAATGGTGAAACATATTTAACGTTTGAATTGAGTTTAGCTAGCTTTTTACTAAGAGGCGCTTAAAATAAGATTAAATATAAATCGAAACGCTGAAATAGCGACGCTATTCAGATTGTCGTACTTTTAGAAGAGTTTAATAAGATATTTCTATAAACGCCAGCTTCTTATTTTTTCTTGTTTCGCTTTAAAACAGTGAATATAGCAAAAGAAAATTAAAATATACGGACTGTGTACATAGTCTATTCATTGTTTCAATCCAATTCTAATACCAATATGATCAGAATCGTCATTACTACATTAAAAATAAATACCCATTTAGAAATCAATGTATGTTTATAACTATATAAACAGTAGCTTAAAAACATAAATTTCAATGAAGATATAAATGCATGCTCAAAAATTTACAAAATTTCTAGTTCGTTTGTAATTTAGTTGGTAACAAAGGGACAATTATTCTATTTCAGAGATCAATAAGTGGCCATGGGCGGGCCACCGATGTATTTACGGCTTACTGCGCTGTAAATTCGCCGATATCTCCGAACGCCTAGGGCATTGTGTTTATACAGGATGACAACATCATGTTGGAAACTGGTAACATAGCGACTTCACGGTTTAATATTTTTTTTATTTTAACTTTATAAATTATTTAATATTTACTTAATTTCTGATTTCATAATAATTGTATTTGAGTAGATATGTAGACTACTTAATATCGACAATCCTTTGCTACAATGCGCATCTGCATTTCTGCTTCAATAATATGACTGCCACGATCGGAGACTACCGTTTCGTGTTTTCAAAAAAAGGTATTTAGATCTAAATGAAAGTAGGTAGATCCTATTTATATGTATATGAAAAGTTAGGCTTTAGTATAGTTTTGTTTAAAAAATGATAAGAACGCTGTTTTCTGCTTAGATTAACAATAAGGCTTACCGGTGGTCGGCCCAACGACGAAGGCGACGTCTCGTAGGTGGGTTACGGGACCGCGCGCCGCCCTTCTGTCGCCGCGGACGGAGCCGGGCGACGGGTGGCTGAACGTAGATTAAAAAAAAAAGGGTAACAAATAAGGCTAGTTTGCAACCGCAGAGGTTAACCGCGGAAGAACGGCGCCCTGGAAACACTATTGTTTGTTGCCAGGGCGTCAATTGGGCTGGTACCCGATACCTGCTGGGCAGGCCACGAATATCAAGGAATCGGTATCAGTGGTTAGTCCAATAGCGATAGGGAGGGAACGGAATGGGTTATGAGACCGCACGCCGTCCTTCCGTTTTCGCGGACGGAACGGATTGGGTGCGATCAAGCCATAGCCAGAAAAAAAAGTATATCAATAATGCTGGCAATGTCTTGCAAATAATGCATATTATTTTATTAGACCATTAGTACTATGAGTACCTATCAGTGGCCTGCCCGCTGAACTAAACATTTCAGTATCGAATAGGAGAGGCGCCCCGGCGCACTCTGGGATATCCCAACTACAAGGGACGGGTGTAATAAGCTCATCAATCCGCAGGCTACATGAGCCCACGTAGCATCAAGTGCAGCTACTTTTTTTTTTTTTATTGCAAAGGGTGGCAAACGAGCAAACAGTACACCTGATGGTAAGTGTTGCTACCGCTCATGGACCTTTACAAGGCCGCTGCCTACCGCGAAGAAATTGAAGGGAGTGTGAATGCGTGCATTGAGGCTCGGTGATACCAAGGGCACCACCAAAACCCTCCACATGCAAACACCCTCAGAAAATTGGGCTTCCGGCTCTCTCGCTCACCGAACGAAGCGTAGTAACAAATCGCTACTACTCAGACGTCGATTTTCTGCGAGAGTGTGGTACTGCCCCGGACGGACCAGCCCGCGGCTGTAGACAGATAACTGTCGACAGTGTGGTCCTACCACTCCATAACTCCATAATGTTTGCATCACATAGGGTCGATTTATTTCATCCTTCAACGTATGCAAGTAGTTACCTGCGTTAGCAACTGCTAACCAATGCAGCTACAACAGTGGAAAAGATAGGGTCGTATGCTACTGCGATTTTATCAGAACCAGCTCGAATACCTCTATTTCTTAGCATCTGAACCGAACGATATCTAGCTGCATCAATTAAAGGGTTGATTGACATCGTCACGCTATGCCACCAGCTTTTACGCCGTAAGGCGAGAGTCATTTACCGAATTGCAGTAGCTATGTTTTACCCTTCTAAGCCACATATATATGCCACACCCATTCATGGGGATGAATGGGTGTGGCATAGCACACTATTAGCGTAAAAACTTGATTTCCTTTGCTCTTTGAGGCTTTCATAAAAGAAACTTATTCTGAGTAGTCAGGGACGTAATCCACATCTGTGCGCCTTTTAGCCCATGGCCCTGTAACTTGACCGCCTATAAACTGGGAGTACCGTACTTACTATACAATGATGTATTATAATGTTGAAATTATGATAATAGAAAACATGTATTTGTTAGAATACTTACTGTCACTAGTTGTAGCTACTACATTTCTGTGCAGAAATATTTTTTTATCTTAATTTACATAACTATAGCGCATTGTTCATTAATCAGCTGTCAAATTATATTTTAATAATTAAAATGAGTTTTAATTACTCCTAAAGTAGACTGAAGATAAAATTAATAGAGAGATAATAAATAGATATAATTGTAAATTCAGTTATTGGTATTTTAAATAGTAGTCTTGTAAGTAATTCTTAAGGTTTTAATGTCGAAGGGACCGAGAGGTATAATAGGCCCAAAATTTAACTATGTAAATATACTATTCGTATGACTTTCGAGTCTATTATCATTTTAAGCAATTATTGAAGCATTGTTGCTATTATTTCTGACTGAGAATGTTCAATCTGGGTATTTTAATCTATGGTCACTATTCATATGAATTTTTTTTATTGGATTATTTTTCTCCTGTCATGAGATAATATTGTCTTGGTAATCAATTATTCCATGTGGTAGCGGCAAGCACTGCAACTTACTGCTCTGATGCTCTGATGTCTCGCCACCATGTCGTTCAAATGGTTTGGTATAAAGTTTTATTTTTAGTTTTTGGTTACCTTTCTTATATAGTTTTAAGGTTACCTTCCTTATATAATTTTTTTTTTAATAATATCTCTTAGTCATTCACGATAACCACGGGAAAGGAGAGGGGAGTGGCGAATTGTATTCTAAATCCTACTACACGGGAAATATAGATATGCTTTATGAAGATAAAGGAGATACTTTAGAATTAAATAATTATTTTAAACCTCTTCCCTTTTTGCACTATACGTTCTTAACTTACTTATATTGAGATTAAACAGTAACAAATTTATTAATTCAAAAAACAAAGGCATCAGAATGGAACGAATTGTGAGCTAGCAACCTTAAATACTTTGTTCAGCAATTCTTCGCCGTTGAGATTGCAGCAATGTCTCACTAATTGTGAATAAGAACATTCACCACTCCACCGTTCTCCTTTCTTAACTAAATTAAATTAATTGTAAGGAAATATTTAAATAGAAGTCTCTGTGGTACAATTGGTAGCGAACCTTAAAAGCTCTTTTGTCTAGACTAACTAGTCGAGACGATATTTTCGAATGTATTTCTGTTGTATAATGAGTCTCATATTTTGGACTGTTTGTATGATTTGATTTTTACTGTATTATCGGTTTATTTATTGTATATTTTTACATTTGGAAAAATGAGACATCGCACTAAAAAATAAAAATACTTGCGACGAAGGAATTTTACAAACTTACAATTGACTATGTCTCTGTCGTTACGGAGTAAGAATACAACTTGCCACACCCTTTCTTGCCCATGGGTGTCGTAAAAGATGACTAAGGGATTATAATATGCATACAACATCTATGCAAAAGAAAGAAAATTTGAAATAAAATCTTGTACCAACCCGTCTGACCAGCGTAGTATAGTAGGTCAATTTTCCTCTTATTGTGGAGGAGACTAGAGCCTAAGAGTGGGATACGTCACACTGCTGGGCTCTAGCCTTTCATCTATGAGCTAATGTTGACGATGATAATGATCATTAACCAAGTTTCATAATAATCATTGTATTACACTAAGTTTTGTCTTGTGTGAAAATTGAACCACTGATACTCGATATATAAGGTTTGTACTGAGAGCACTGAACCATCCATGTAGTCAAATATGATATCAAAATAATAAAATCGAATTATCTACGGTACACTTCATCTATATATAAATACGTGAAGCAAAAACTTTGTACCCCTTTTTACGAAAATTACGTGGATGGACAAGTATAAAATTTGGCATAGTTGAAGTATATAATGAGAAGAAGTGCATAAAACTGAAATTTCATATAATAATGGATTAGAAATACATTAAATTCATTAAAAAAGGCATTACACACACTACCATGCAATCGCTACACACACACGCACACATGCGCGCGCTTATACACTTTCGTTTACGGTTAAAATCTCTGGTCAAACCGAATGTCAAGTAATTATAATTATGATGACAATGTCTAATGACAGATTGACAGATATCAACGAAACCAACGAAGTAAGTTTGAACGAGCGACATGTTTACAATTTCATTTTGTATCAAATATATTTTCATTCTTTTCGTGCCAGTTTTATTGCAACTGAATTGCAATATATTATAAATATAAAAATATTAATATTCATGCCTAAAATGTACCTCGTGAGTACTGAAATACCTAGTAAACATTTTATACATAAATGACGCTTACACACGTACAAGGTCATACTGGACTGAAAATAAAAAAGAGATGGGACAGTCGATATACGTAAATCGATAACCGATCCTTATTAAATTATTCATAAAAGAAATAAACCCAATACAGTATCCATATAAAACTTTTTACATATTTTTTATAATTAAAATAGACAGTTACATTATGAAATACATATAAATTGAATTAATTAAACATTAAAAAACTACTTTTCGTCTCAGAGTAGATGACAATATTATGTACGCATTATTGTCAATAAACTAGGTATATTTATTTATAAAACAGTCGTAATTGATTGATTGATCTAACGACTGTCCCTATTTGGCAAAAAATGATAAATGTTCTAGCAGGAACGCTCCAGTGATGACGATAATAGTGACCTAGAGCTTGATTGTGCTTCTTTTGAATAATTAAAACAGTCAAAAACTCTTTTTGTTTGAAATAAATTCAAAAAGATTTTCACTGATTGTATATTAATTATAATAGAAAATTACAATTATAAAAATAAAGAATTTTATCGATAAAAACTACTGACTTTATCGTAAGCGTGAAAGCACTAGGGACAACTGTCACAGAGATCATCCCATATTTTATGGGCTATAGTACTTTATATATTAGTTATTAGTAAATACAGCTTGCTCAATTTACAATTATACATAAATAAAATTAAAAGAAAATCGTGTAGCAGAAAAATTAATTAAAATGAATTATGGCCGAATTTCGGCCACTCGGTGACCACTAGTTCAAATAGTTTTGTCAACAAGAATTCATTTAAAAGTTTAACAAAAGATATTTATCATTTGAAAGGCTTACTGAAATGAAAATTTTAAAACTACCCATTGAACATAGCTAATTATAATTGTTTTATACTATTAAATTCCCGCTGTTTCGTCCGCATAACTCTCGATTCTGTGAAAATACGGTAATAAAACATAACCTATGTCCTGATAAATTCTTCTCTTGCATAGATGTTCTACATACTCTCTTCTCTTAGTTTTCTTTTACGACACCCACGGACAAGAAATGGGGTGTTGAATTGTATTCTTTGTCTGTCACCACACGGAAATGTATATCTATATGATAGATATTTTGTAAAACTATTGCCAAAAGTTTTGCAATATGTACAAAGAAGAAAGTATATATTGCGTCGATCTTAAATAATTGGGATAAAAACAGGATGACAATGAAAAAAACCGATATTTTATGTCTGTGTATCTTAATTTTTACCCAAAAATTCGAATGTCATTAGATAATTATATCATATCTTTTAATTATATATTTTAGATAATTATATCATTTATCTACAAATTTTAGAGGTGAAAACCCTGTCCAAATCAAATTCATTATGTTTAAATTGTCCACAAGCTGAAACATTAAATTTAAATCTGCAAAATACACACGAAGTAATCCCTAATATAGTTTATAGGGCTATTCAACTTATTATATTGATAGTTTTAATCTTATCATTTATATATTACCTATACAGTTATGTAAAATATATATTTATGTTATACTATTCTGCACCTGTTTTCTTGCCCGTGGGTGTCGTAAAAGACGACTGAGAGATATCTATGCGAGAGAAGAAAAACTCAAAATAGAACCCTATGCCAACTCGCCTGACTAGCGTTGCATAATAGGTCAATTTCCCTTCTATTGTGGAGGCGGTCTATGCCCAACTGTGGGACTTATGTGGGCGGAAATAATGATAATGATGAATATCGTTATATGTTACTATTACCTATACCAATAAATAAAATTGGAGTGTCTGTTTGTAATGTCAAAATAATAGGCTTTTTTCATGCTCACACGGTTATTTGCACTATACTTATGCCTAAAATACACTTTATATTTTTTTTGTCTGTCTGTCTGTCTGTTTGTTCCGGGTAATCTTCAAAACGCCAAAATTTTACGTCATCATAAAATATATCTCCAAAAATAATCGTAGAATAATATCGAATCATCACCATCATTCAGCCTTTTGTTGTCCATACTTGGACGCATACACTCTATGGCCATATGGCGTATTGTAAAGTTTATTATCATAATCGCTACGCTTGACAAGCGTGTTGGCGATCGGTCGAAGGTTTCTGGAGAGTGCTGCTACCCATTCTTGGAAAAAACTCGGGCAATTATAACGACAATCATGGAAAAGTAAAGGGTGAAGTCAAGAGTATTCTTATTCCATAGTCATACGCAAAAATTATTATCGAAAACATTGAATAAAACGTCTATGTATTCTTTTAATGAAGTTGAAATGTACGTCAATTATGCTGCATATGCCATTACCAAAATCGATAATAAGCGCGTTATCTCAAAGCTTTCAGACATTGCCCCTAGTGTATTGATCAATCAGTCCTATCTAAATTATTAATAAACCATTGCTATTAGACATTGAATATTTCAAAAGTCTTCAATTCAACGAATATATAAAAAGAAATACATATGTCTGAGTCCAATAAAATATTTTCTAATAAACATTAAAAGAATCTTCAGATATATGTAGACTTTTATCCTGCTCAATCTATTAGTATAAAAGCCGCATATTATGTTAAAAAAATTAAATCTACTTTTATAATAAATATGGCTTTGCTAGTGAACATTATCTGGAAACAAAACCCTGGTCTATGTCAATACGTAGCACAATTTGCCTCACATAGTGGGAGTGGCCTTTTTTTTTCAAATCAAATCATTTAATTGCGAAATATGGGTATAAAATATTAATAGTTACAAGTTCTTCTGTTTGTAATCTCTTAGCCAATTTTTACGACTCCTACGTATAAACAAGGGGTGGTGTTATGTTTTACTCTTAACTTTTCATCATATGGAGAGTATAATAGTAAATAATACAATAAACATAATATCTGTTCCGTGTGGTGTCGGAGTAAGAACACAATTCACCACCCCCTTTCTTGTCCGTGGATGCCGTAAAAGACGATTAATGACATTTGACCAGTGTGGTATAGTAAGTCAATTCCTCTCCCATTGTGAAGGAGGCTTGAGCTCAACAGTAGGACGTATGTGAGCTAGTGTTGCCCAAAAAAGTCTTGGTCTTGCGGTCTTGGTCTTGGTCTTGCGAGAAATGCGAGACCGAGACCATGACCAAGACCGCTTAATTTTTGCAAGACCAAGACCAAGACTGGCCCTGCAAGACTTGAGCAAGACCAAGACTGGGCCTGCAAGAGTCTCGCGGTCTTGCATTTAATTCAAATCACCATTTCAGCTTATATACGGCTGAGCTCGTGTCTTCTACATAATAGGAGGAAAATCGGCCGTGGCCGGAGGGGAATCGCCACGATGATCGACTGTGTTGTTACAGGTCATACATGTCAAGTTTTCCTTGCACCGATGTTATATTTTATAGCCCTTAGTCGCGGGTAAAATAGGGGGTGATGAATTATATTCTTACTCCGTCACTACACGGCAAGTCAAATCAGTCTTGAGATATCCATCTATTGGCCAATCGATTCCCAATGTTGGTGTGGGCTTTTCAGAATTACTCTTCGGTAAGGCTTAAGGACAAAAATACCGTAATCACGAGAGTGCTCTTGCCCAACGACGTTCACTGTTGGACATAGAAATATGCCTACAATTAATCTACATAAATGTCCATGTAGGGACAGAGTACGAATACAATTCACCACTCTCTTACCCGTGGATGTCGTATCAAATTGGATCGGGCAATGGTGTTAGGAACCCATGAAAAAAATTTAAATAAAATATCGATTCGTTAATGAATTGAGAGACATGTAAGTTCTCAATTTTGTCATCATTTTTTCATGTAAATTTGATTAAAATGTATAAAGCAATGATACTTAATCTACAACATATTCGTATTTTCTTAAATGTTCATTAGAATTTGAATAAATCAATGATTACGTTTGCATAAGCAAGACAAACTTCGCTTTAACATAAATCAGCTGATCGGCCGATGACCGTTGATGAGTCGCCTTTGTACCTACGTAACCATTGAAATGTTCGCGCAAATCTAATACCTATTTATACTGTCAAAATTTTACATGCTTAAATATATCCTGTCTGTACATGCCTACATAATGCATAAAATTTAAGGCATAAACTCTTAGACACACATTTTTGTAATCACTCTAACTTTTACGTTATATTGTTTTTGTGTAATATACATTCTAATTATGATCTATGACCGTTGAACTACAACATACACGACCAGTTGCCCCATAACCTGATACAGCCTGTGTATATAACATATGTGCAAGAGAAGTGAAACTAGAAATAAAACCCTATAACAACATGTCTGACCAGCGTGGTATAGTAGATCAATTTTCTTCTTACTGGAAGGAAGCTTAAGCCTAGCAGTGGCACTTTTATGAGCTGTGACGATGACGACGAATACATTTTACAAGTATTAAAACCATAAAATTTTAAATCAGTTTTATATGTTCTTGAATAAATAATACATTAAGAGCTACATGGATCCAGCGGCCAAAGTATTTATATAGGCAATAGAGCAACAGGTTTTTTCAAGTATCCAGAGTATCAGTAACTAAACTGGAAATACAATAGATACATACCACTTAACTTGAAGGGGAATATAAACAATCGCATTAATTGTAAAAATATCGCATTAATTATAAAATGATATAAAATTTATTGTATCAACTGCCTCGTGTGGTGACGTCTTAAGAAAATAGGGTCGAAAGTCCTGCCATAGGAGTAGTAACGCTGTCTAATGGAACACCAGGGGAATAGAAGAGTAATTTTTCCCAGTGGTAAGTATTGTATTCAATAGTGAACTATAGGCTAGCAGATGGATAGATAGGATAGGATATTTGATTAATTTAGTTGGATTTTTTATTGCCATGATAAATGACTGTTACGTTATTCCAACTGCAAGACTTGCAAGACTTTGCGAGACTCTTGCTGCAATACCAAGATCAAGACCAAGACTCGGGTGCGCAATACCAAGACCAAGACGAGACCAGGTGTGATGTTGCAAGACCAAGACCAAAACTGGTCCAAGTCTCGTCTTGGTCTTGCATTTGGGCAACACTAATGTGAGCTGTGTTGTTGATAGCTTACAAAAAATTATTATCACTTTTTCATTGCATTCCTTGTCATCTGTTTATTGCCATACTTCCGTTTGGTGACGGAGTAAGAATACTATTCAGCTCCCCCTTATCTTGCTCGTGAATGTGGTAAAAGACGACTAGGGATATAACATCCGACCTGACGCTGGCGATCATCGCCAGGGCGATGCTCGACTGGGACGCGGTCGCAGGCTTCTGCGAGGCAGTAGTCTCGCGGAAGGAGGCAGCGGGTCGCGCCCGAGGAGCGCAGCTTCAACGAAGCGACCCGCCACCGGCGACTGAAGTGGCGTAGGCGCGACTACCTGCGCCTCATGCCGCCCTAGTTGAGGCCGCGGGTGACGTGACCGGGGAATTAGTCCGTCACCCGCCGAGAGGCCGACCGCTTGAGGAAAAACCGAAGTCCTCCCCGAGGGGGGACGTCGGTCGATGGGAGGGTACTCCTCAGGGGGTATTCCGTCGGGCCGACCACTGACGTCAAGTCACCCTGCTCCGGTGGTCGGTCCAACGACGAAGGCGACGTGGTGTTTGGATGGGTTGCGGGTGTGCGTGCTTACGCCCCTCTGTCGCCCCGGACGGAGTGGCGCGAGGAGTGCGCCGACCGCAACACACCCAAAAAAAAAGGGATATAACATGCATCTAACATCTATGCAAGTAAAGGAAAACGCGAAATAAAACCGAAAACTCGAAATATTTAACTCCAATCCAGGAAGAGGCTCGAGCGCAGCAGTGGGGCATATATGAACAGAAATAAAATTGATTGCCCCATCCTTCGCATTGTTGTTGTTTGTAATAGTAAACTTTGCTACCTGAAATAATAATATCAGGTTGACCGAGCTTCGCTCGGAATATTTTTATAGAATTTATTTGGATATATTAATAAAAACTAAAAATTATATAAAAAAATTACAAAAAGAGAATAATAATAACACCGAGATTCGAACCGACGCTACAAAACCTGCTTTGGATGCTACAAAACTCAAAATTAAAACCGGTCGTGCCCCAACTGAGCTACCAGAACTCTTGACATTTATAACGAAATTTAAATTGATATTCTTTTAAAATTTAATGTCATTTATTGTTATGCTAAAAACACCGACAAAAGAATATTTTCTATAAATAAAACCTAGCTAGATCGATTTTTTGGACCCGAATCCTCTAGTATGCCAAGTTTCAACAAAATCGTTGGAGCCGTTTCCGAGATCCTGAATATATATATATATATATATATATATATATATATATATATATATATACAAGAATTGCTCGTTTAAAGATATAAGAGTAAACACTATCACTACATTACTATTGAACGTAAATATAAATATTTAAAAGTAGAAAAAAAAAACAAACAAAGAGACTGTACTGTACTGTCAGTCAACTGATTTTACTAAAAACGAAAAAGTATAAAAAAAGTCTCACTTACAATTACAACTTTGGATAAAAATAAAAATAGAATTAATTATCAAGCAAGGTCATCGTACTTAGCTACAGAAAGTGACCACGACGGTTAAAAATATAGCTGTGATTAGGTAGTCTGCTTATCTGATTGCACCTGTCAGCTTGCTGGACTTCAGTCCCCACCTGTATAAGTTTTATAATTTGAACTGTAGGCGATTACAAATTGTTGTACATTAGTTTTGCAACGTAAAACACGAATGCGCAGTATGCAAATAATTTGTTCTACGTAAACAAATATTAATCTGGTTAGTCTTTATTTCGTAAAAGACAATGTTAAAATTAATAGATTATTATATATTTTAAACTTTATAGTACATATTTGGTTACATTTTTAATGTATATAACATAACAATCTAATCAATCCTTTCTATAGTTATAAATGAAAAGTGTGTGTATAAGTACAAAGATTTTATCTTGTTACGCCAAAAAGTATAACTACTTACGTGCTTACATAAGTGTAAGCACATAAGTAGTTATACTTTTTGGCGTAACAAGATAAAATCTTTCCAAAAATTATATCCTTCGCGTTACTCTACGTTTGTAGATAAAAGACACTAATAATAGAAAAAAGGTATTTAATACATTGGAAGTTTTATTATGACGCATTATCTAGTTGAAATTTGTGACGCATCGTAAAGAATGTTGACTAGCTAACTTTAGGGTGTCGGGTTTTCGTGACGGTGTACGCGCGCATCGTAAAAAGGTACTCTCATCACTTTTCCCTAACGCGCCAAAAGACGTTATCCAAACAATTTTTACGAATTTTATCGTGTTTGTATTTGATTTTTGATTACCCGACGTTTTGGATACTTTCTAGCGTTCATGCTTACGAGCGGACTGACTGAATGCACCCGTGACCATTCCGCGATAAAATCCGTAAAATATATTATAAATAAAACTATGTGTAATACTCGCATAAACATCAGAAATCTTTCTATAGTTATTAGTGTTAATCATGCTTAGAGAAGGCGGACACCTTCTCTAAGCTTGGATTCATAGTTCAGATTTCATAGCTATGAATTCATAGCTTAGAGTAAGTTGAAAGGTTTCTGATTGACACCTTTCCCATCAACGTAATCCTTTCTAGGGTGAAGCTGCGAAAAAAATCACTCAACTATTACTCTTTTGAGAGCGTTCCGTTGTATTTTTGTTGAGCTGAAAACTTTCGCAATACCAGTGAACGGCTCAAGTTTAAACTCCTGCGGAAAGAGGGGATTCAACGATCATCTGCTACAGTCTAATAAAAGGCCCGGCGTTTCTGAAATATGTTGTCACTGCATAAACTTTATGACTTTAGTTTCGTCTAGCGACGCGTAGCGTGAAAACTTTCTCCTTCATTCTGATAATGTTGTTTCGAGCATAAATTTTTTTCAATACAATTTATTATGTAAATAATTTACAAAATAATCTTCACGCCAATTATTTTTATCATTCAAGATGGCTTGTTACGAATTTGGGTATTATTTCTGTCTATTCATTGTGTTTTTTAAGTGCTCCGTTTTTTATTGCGTGTAGCATTCTTTAATAAAAATAATAAAGGAATTTTTATCTAATGCGCTTCTCGCTATATACACCAATTTCTAAATGGCAACATTAAGCCCATAATTGTATAAATTTATTACCAATTGGTTTGATGTTACGTAAATTTTATCGAAACCAATTTCGATAGTGCCATATAATGTGACTTAGCGTGATAAAATTCAAACAATGGCTATAATTTCTCGATTCTTGAATGTAATTTCCATAATTCGGCTTATATTTGCCGAGTCGTTTGTCAACAGCAGTCAACTACGCCCTCGCACACGTACCATATATTATTTCAAGTTATTTAACGGCGAGTCTTCTCAATTTATTTACATATTTTTGATACAGCATGCACCAATGCGAATTTAAATATTTTGGTGTAATATCGTTACATAAATACGTCATCCGGTGATGGAGAAGCAGGAATAGCAGCACCACTTACCTATTTCAATTGTGTTTTCAAAACATCCAGATACCCATTCAAACACATTTTACACACAATTTTATCTAAATTCGTTCAGTTGTTTAGGAAGAGTTAAGCGACAAATATACCTTCAGAAGAATTACATATTTATAGAAATTTTATAGTTAATTTACTATGTAGTTAAGACTACGCATACTACCAATCCATTGCACGTGGGTGTCGTAAACGACGACACTTTATGGTATATTGACCTGGGTCAAATCTGCCGTTTGGTCACCAATTACATTACCAATTAAGGTTTGACGTTAGGCAGGCAGCTGGCCATAAAATTATTGCCCATTTTTTTAAAAATAATTCTAAGTAATTGTGATAAGCGCATATATAAATGTTTATTTTTCATAGTTCTTCTCAGCTCATTTACATCCCACTGCTGAGCTCGAGCCTACTCCACAATAGAAGAGAAACTGACCTATTATACGACGTTGGTCAGACGTTTTGGTATAGGGAGTATTATATTTATTTCGGGTATTTCATCTTTGGCATAGATGCGTATCATATTCTGTAGTCGTCTTTTACGACACCCACTTGCAGGCAATGGGGTGATGAGTTGTATTCTTAGTACATCACCATACGAAAAATATTTCATTTAGGTACTCCATGAAAATGATATAAAAAAATATTTGACGTAGGTATCTAACGAAAAAAATATATCTCCTTTCATCTCGGCCCATATAAGTCCCACTTTTACCTCGGACCTCCTTCACAATGGAAGGGCAATTGACCTTCTACACTGCGCTAGTATGACGTGTTAGCATAGTTTTATGTCGAGTTTTCATTCTCTTACATTATCTTCTATTTATATTATTTGCATACCACACTCTTACTCCTTTAGTCGTCTTTTACGTCACCCTCAGGTAAAAAAGGGGGTGCTGAACTGTATTCTTACTCCGTCACCACACGCAAAATATATAATTTCCGTTATACCCTTATTATATTCAAAATCTGTAATTTACCGTCTCAATACGAATTTCAATTTCGCATCAATAGCTGTGATTTAAGTATTTCCCGTATCATTTGTTTCATTCCAATTCCAATATAGCATTTTTTATTTTGTTAAATTGCTTTCCTTTGTAGGCCCCCCCTCATATAAAGTAAAGCACGTGTGCGTCGATGCTTCTAACACAGATTTGTTTTTAAGGATTGACGTTTATTTGTTCTTAGCTCTCGGCAAAATTGATCATTTTTGTTTAGTACGCATCTTATGAAGTGCTTGTTATGAATATATTTTTGAATAAAATTGAATGTCTGTCTTCGATTTATGACATGACAGCCATTGGATTAGTTATGAATAAAATGTATCCATTATTTTCTAAATGGTATTCAATCATCATTTTTGTCTTATTCTTATAACAATAAATATGGAAATTATAGGCTAAGTTTTCATTTATTTAAGAAAAATAATGGTCTAAGATCCCGCTATACAACGACCTTCACCGAGATGTTTATTTGATGAAACTTATTTTTTATTTAATTTAATATGTCAATAAATATATTATAAATGAGTTGCCTAACAAATTGCCTAACAAGATGTCAAAACCAGATAAGCGTAAAAAATTAAATTTGAGATCAAACAGTAATTTGAATAACCAAAAATAACCGCTGTTAATTTGAATTTTATAGTAATTAGAATATCCAAAAGTAATAATAGTTTGTTCACAGTTTTAAGGTTTTACTTATATCTAGTCCTCATAACTGCTTTGCGGTTTTCTCTTGTTATGTTTCAGCTTAGGCTGGCAATCATTTATATAATCATTTATATACTTGTCTGACATACCTGACCGACCTCATGGCTGACTATAATATTCCATTGTAATGTTTTCATAATTATAAACCATCAACTATGAGCTCGCCCTTTATCAGTAAATCCTACATAGCTACCTAGTTAATTAGACTAAGTAGATGTACAGAACTATAAAATGTAACCACAAAAACAAAACAATTACGTCAACCTTGTTTATCAACTCAATAAATCCTGAAAATCTCTTAATGCAAACTCATATTTGATTGCGCACTCACATGAAAAGCGATGTCATTTCCGGGGTGCCTTTTTAACAAGTACAAAACACTCGCATTGCCAACCATGCAAAACATCATTCATTACTCGCTGGCTGACAATAAATAGATTATACGATAAAAGTGCACAACACGAGGTTTCTTTGCCCTCCTTTCCTAATATAATAATCAAAGGAATATGGGGGATCACAGAAATCAAACGTCCCCGTATGAAGCTGTAAAAAGTTACATGTAGATCAGGGTTGCCGCAGAATATTTATTATTAGCGTAAATTGTAACGAAATTAACGATTTATATGCTTGATATTAAACATTTTTTTATCACCGTGCGTGTCGTAAAAGACGATTAATAGATATTATGGTGATAACATCTATGCAAGGGAGAAAAAACTGGAAGTAAAAACCTACATCAACCAGTGTGATATAGTAGGTAAATTCCTTCCGATTGTCGAGGAGGCATGACCCTTTTTTTGGTAGTCTATGTTCAGCTCACACGCAGTCAAATTCGTTCGAGGTAAAGAAAGGACGGCACGCGGCCCCATAAGCCGTCGTATTCCCTCCCCTTCGCCATTGGGCCGACCACCGGTACCTAGTCCCTTATCGTCCATGGCCAGCCCAGCGGGATACCCTTTCGGCTACCCTCCCTTCCTTACGCCCCTCCAGGGATGTTAGGCGCCCTCACGCGGTCAGCCTCTCTGTGGGTGACGGACTATTCCCCGATCATGTCACCTGTGGCCCCGACTAGGGCGTCAGGGCGAAAAGTAGGCTTGAACCCCAAATGGGACGTATATGACCTGTAATTATGATGATTACCAATTTTAAGTGAAATACTGTTTAAGAATTTTAAAAACAAAACTTCATCCTTGTGGGAGGGATACATATATTTGCGGGTGACGTGACCGGGGAATTAGTCCTTTACCCGCTGAGAGGCCGACCGCGTGAGGAAAGACCGACGTCCTCCCCGAGGGGGGGGGGGGACGTCGATCGATGGGAGGGTACCCCACGTAGGGGGTATTCCGTCGGGCCGACCACTGATGTCAAGTAACCCTGCTCCGGTGGTCGGCCCAACGACGAAGGCGACGTGGTTTTCGGGTGGGTTGCGGGAGTTGCGTGCTTAAGCTCCTCTGTCGCCCCGGACGGAGTGGTGCGGAAGTGCGCCGACCGCAGACCGCAGCCCACCCCAAAAAAAAAAAAAGGGGATACATATATTGTATATCTATCTCTTCATGTTGTGTGCTTTCGATTACGAATAATATTTATCCTTACATTGCTATTGGATGTCATAAAAGACGAGTAACAACTTAGCTGACCTGACCATGTATACACATGGGTCAACCCCATTTGATGTTCTCGAGTCAACAATTATTCTAAAGATGGTTCTCATCAGGCAGGTGGCCGACCAAATAGCTATCGCCAAAAGTTTTGCAATAAGATGACATTACGTATATATTGCGTCGACTCTGAATAATAATTGAGATAAGAGGATTGTGATAATTATGTATATTTTCCCTTTCTTACTTTGAGTTGTCATATAAGTCAAATAAAGGAACGGTTCGTTGATTTGCTGTATGTGTACCTAATTAGCACCCAGTGGGGTGGTGGTACTAAGTCTTAATTCTTATACACTTACAGTCTAACCATTTATAAAATGGATTCGATGATATGTATTAATGACAAAAGTCAAAACCATCATAATCATAATTTGATATTACTATTTATCTATATCTATACCAATAAATAAAATTGGAGTGTCTGTTTGTAATGTCAAAATAATAGGCTTTTTTCATGCTCACACGGTTATTTGCACGACACCTATGCCTAAAATAGCAATGAAAAAATTTTTGTCTGTCTGTCTGTCTATCTGTCTGTCTGTTTGTTCCGGGTAATCTTCAAAACGGCTGAACCAATTTCAAAAATTCTTTCACCAATGGAAGCTATAATATCAGGGCGTAAACTAGGCTATATTTTATCCCGGTATTCCCACGGGAACGGGAACTACGCGGGTAAAATGACTATAACCTATAACCGAAGCGAAGCGAGGGCGGGTTGCTAGTTATTTATAAAACTAATTAATTTTAAATATATCTAAAATGATTTTAACTGATTTCGAATCCTGTTTCAGTAAATTTTAAAGTAATGTTCTCATTAGATTTTATTTAGATTTTTACTATTAAAGAAACTATAATAGTAGCCGGTAATTTGAAAAAAATGTACTAAAAAAAACTTACATTGACATTAAACAACTAACATATAACGTTGCTTGAGTACCAGAACCACAAAGATTGAAGAAACTGTCACGCATGAGATAATCAACAGAAAAATGGAAAGCGTGCCCTCAGCAAATTGTAACTCTGCAGTGATCCCCTATCATCTACCAGGCACACATGATAATACGCAAAGTAATTTTTATATTAAACCTTTGCCAAAACATAAAAGAGAGATTTCCTCAAGCATCTTACTTGTTCCCCAGTGAATGTGGCGCATAAATTAGTTTTGCCGGAGATTGTTTGCTCAGTCGATGCTTTTTTATTTATTTTACCTTAACATTTATGAGTTTTTCATCGTCGAAATTGTTGTTAAGCATTCGCGTTACGTTTTAATAGTGAAAAAACTAACAGCAGCATGGATGAGGGCAATGTTCTTCACACCGCTCTTATTTGAAATTTTTAATTACAATTCTTCATTTGCATTTTACCAATTTTTTCACATTACAATTTTTATTTGTACATATTTTTAAAGCACAAATAGCTCATACCTTTAATTCCCATGTAGAAAAATTCTTTGTTCATACATTTTCATATATACATTTTTGTGAATTGTGATTGGATTCTCTGTCTTATATTTCCAAAGTTCTTCGTAATATAAAGCTTTATTCTTGTATGCATGGTTATGTCTTTAAACACATTTTTTAAGCCATGTAAGGTATAAATTGATTAAAAAACTGAGTTAATTCATATGCCGTTGAAACTTCCCGGTGTCTGGCCGGTAATTAATTAAAAGCTTAGGTGCCGCTATTATGGGTTTTATGCTAATAGGCGGCGGCTAATATGGAAGCCTTCAAAGGGTCCGTATACAGCGTAACATTAAATTTCAGCGGAGCGTGTGGCACAAAGCATTGCCCGCCAGACTGCGCTGCGTTATTTTCGTAGATTAGATTAACAAGTCTGTTTTCATATTGTATTAATTTTTATCTATCCTTTTTCACATAAAATTTTATGAGAAATGAAATATTGTTAAAATAAATGCTATCATATAAGAGTACACTCATATGATTGTGTGATAATACCGGACCGGGGATTCAGTCCGGCACTCGCGAAGAGGTTAGCCTCGCGATGCCTCAGCTTCCCGGGGGGACGTCGATGGGAGAGGATACTCCCGCGGGGTATTCCGTAGCGTACTTATTTTCTTGGCCCTGGGTGTAGTATAAAGCGACTGTAGGTAAAGTCTATGCAAAAGCAGGTAAATTCAAAATGAAACCATTTTTTTTTTCTTATGGGTGGGCTATGGTGCGCTTACCATAGTCCACCCACATGCGGTCCATTTCGTCCGGGTCGCCGGCAGGACAGCACGCGGGCCCATAGCCCATCCATACCCACGTCGGCTTCGTCGTTGGGCCGACCACCGGAGCAGGGTGACTTATCGTCAGTGTTTGGCCCGACGGAATACCCTTTCTGGTACCCTCACCTCTCGACGTCCCTGTCCTGGGACGTCGGTCGCCGTCGCGCGGTCAGCCTCTCTGTGGGTGACGGACTAAATTCCCCGGTCCGGTCACCCGCGGCCTCGGCTAGGGCGGCATCAGGTGCAGGTACCCGCGCCTGCGCCGCCCGAGTCGCCGGCGGCGGAACGTGTCACCGAAGAGGAGCTCCTCTCGCGCATGATCCGCCGCCTCCTTCCGTGAGATGACGGCCTCACAGAAGGCGGCGACCGCGAATTCGAAATAAAACCACACCAATTCGTCTGACCAGTGTGGTATAGTAGATAAATTACCCTCCTATGGATAAAGAGGCTCGAGCTTAGCAGTGGGACGTATGTGAGCTGGTATAATAAAAACAAAATAATAAAATGTTATCTCATATAATATTAGCGAGCTCAAATAACTCTAAGTTCACATTTATTTGATGCTATAAATTATTCAGTACAACTTACATAAAGTGAAATTTAACCTAAACGTATTTGCTAATGTAGAGTCACCTTATCATTTTCTAAATTGGCCTAATTAGTGATTAAGTGGAGATACTGTAAAGAAGTGTCAAGTCTTTATTATTGTTCGCATATATGCAATATGTACGGCGGCGCGATGAGGGCGGGCGCGGGGTACGGGCGTTGAAGCGGGGTACCAGTTAAATTGAGCACCGCTACGCCCAGACTCTCATTTCCTCTATCCACCATTGTGCGCCACTCACAATACAAAACATTTTTTTACGAATTTCGACAAAAAGTGCTTTGAATTTTTTCCAATCTTCGCCTCTATTCAGCTCGTAAAAACTTATTGTCTCGCCGCTAAAGGGAGTAGGCGTGTCTCTACGGGAACGTTGGCCTGCATCGCATTAAACTGCAATAATAACGTTTTAAACAAGTCCAAAAGTATAATTTAGTACAACGATGTTAAGTTTGGAGTTTCTTAATTTTATCGCTACGATAATTAGTAGGATCATAACTCTTTGAGAAGACACATAATTCATGTAAAAGTTCTGGAGATTTGCGTTTGAAATTGCCGTATTATACTAATTAATTGACCTAAGAGCGCGTAATGGGTGTTATATATCTAGAGATTTGTAAAAGCTGTCACGTTTAACAAGAATATTATATTGGCAATTTACTCTTGAGCTAATTTAACATTTAGTGAATTATATACGTATACATAATCCTTTTAATTTCGATTTTTTTAAATATGTGCTGATCTCGTGATGAGGTGAGGTATAAATTTGGTCTGCAAATCTTAAAATAATCCACAATATCTGGAATGTTTTTATTCATCTAATCTTTTCTTCTTTCTTTAAATAAGGATTATTTTTCATTCTTAAAATTTCATTTTTTTTTGTGACGAAGATGGCTTTGGCAGCTTAACCCGGACTGTGGGTGAGCGCTGAGGGCTCTCAACCCGAGCTTAAAATTTTATATGTATCATTGACTGATATAAGCCCATTCTTCTTAATGGGATTAGCTTACTACTACTACACCACATTGACGAAACCAGTTGACACAGGAGTTGTTTTTTGTCATTTTGTGCTTTTAACAGATTTTATAAAAGAACAAGTTCTCAATTCGACTGAACCTTTTGTATGTTTTAGCAAGGTTATATATTTTATTTCAAGCTGTTCGATTACTTGCATCTTGCAATCATCAGTTTATGTGAACTATTATATTAGAAACGTCATTAAATTAAAAAATGTTGCCGTTTTTGCTAACCGGATCTGAAAAACGAAAAGACACTACATTAAAAGCAAAAAAAAAAAAGAAAAAAAAAATTAATATAATACAAAAGACGACCCACTGACCGGTTTGAAGTCGGCGCCAATGTAAAATAACCGTCATTGACGTCTGACCTGAGTTCTTTTGTACATGATCAGAAAGATTATGCACAAAACTGCTATCTATTAATTAGCACCGGTATTAGATTGAACAATAAGACGTATTTTCTATGTTCAGTTTATTTCTCTTGCAGTACTGTTTATTTTTGCGACGAGGACACGGCGCAGCATACGCTCGAGGCCTGCGCCGCTTGGGCAGCGCAGCGCCGTGAACTCGTCGCAATCATCGGTGCCGAATTGGGACGCAGTCGCAGCCTTCTGCGAGGCAGTAATCTCGCAGAAGGAGGCGGCGGATCGCCTGCGCGAGGAGCGCAGCCTCGATGAGGCGATCCGCCGCCGGCGACTGGGGCGGCGTAGGCGCGAATACCTGCGCCTCATGTCGCCCTAGCCGAGGCTGCGGGTGACATGACCGGGGAATTAGTCCGTCATCCGCCGAGAGGCCGAACTCGTGAGGAAAGACCGACGTCCTCTCCGAGGGGAGGACGTCGGTCGATGGGAGGGTACCCCAAGTAGGGGGTATTCCGTCGGGCCGACCACTGATGACAAGTAAGCCTGCTCCGGTGGTCGGCCCAACGATGAAGGCGACGTGCATCGTGGGTGGGTTGCGGGTGTGCGTGCTTACGCCCCTCTATCGCTCCGGACGGAGTGGTGCGAGGAGCGCGCCGACCGCAACCAACCCCCCAAAAAAAAAGTACTGTTTATTTATATCTTTTAGCCTTTTTTTTCATCGCTCGTAGGAAAGCGAAGGGTTATATTGTACTATTATTTGCCTGTCTTAAAAATCACACAAAATATCAGTTTTTTGCGTTTTAAAGATGTATTTATTTTATAAAAATAATAATATCTAATGCTCTTGTAAAAATATAACCTAAGGTTATCACAGCCCAAAGCACATAACTCAAAAGAATTTATAGTGATTGCAATGCTGGCCAGCAAGAATGCTTTTGATTTACAGCCAAATCTTTGTGAGATTAATTTGGGGCCCGATGGATGCCAAGCGATAAATTCTACCTGTCCTTGTTACTTTTACTGTAAAGTTGAATTCTTGTACGTTATTGTCTTTTACGTTAGAAATAGTTGTTTGTCTCGACATTAAACGAGTTACGCTCCAAGAGATAGAACCATATTGTAGAAATAATATAGAAGTACAATTTTGAAATATTTTAATTTTTTGATTGCTAATGGTGACTTTTAAACTATGTAGGCAAGTTTACAGCACTTAATAAGATAAACTAAACCAGTTCTAATAAAATACATTTATGTTGACCAGATAATAATTTTGTCTTATCATATCTCTGTCATTCGGTAACTTGTAGAATACAATTTACAATTATTCGTGTAATGAGTATGGTAGATCATAATTTGCCACCATCCCCTTGTTTCTCGTGGGTATTGCAATGGAAAGATTACGGAAGGCAATTAGATAAGGTGTATGTAGTTTAGTCCTAATCAATTCCAATTTGTTGCAAACTTTACTAGTTTTTATATAAAATTTATACATGAGAAAAGAAAAAGTAGTTCTCAAAGTCTTTAAAGTGCATAAACAATGAAAGTTATATTTATAAATACCAGATAAAGGTTAAAATGAAATTAATTTTATATCGAAAGACAGTGTGATGATAGAGTAAGAATACAATTCGGTACCCTCTCTCTTGCCCGTGGGTGTCGTAAAAGACTTAAGGATTAAATATACTTTTATGTAAGAAAAGGAAAATTTGAAATAAAACCCTATACTACACGTTAAAACAATGTGGTATAGTAAGTTAATTGTCTTTCCCATTGTGGAGGAGGCTTGAGCACAGCAATGACGTATATGGACTGAAATGATGATGATAGAAAGGCAGAATACTACAGATTAAACAAAAAGTCTGCTGTATAAACATGAGCAGCTATAAGGATCATATTCATTACCTACAGTCGCTGCGTAGTTTATATCGATACCCATATAACTCGGCGCGGATATGAGGAGGATACTGCCCAACACGCGCTGGAGTCATGGCCTGAAGAGGTGGGACTGCGACAGGCATTACTATCGACAGTGGCTACAGATCTGTCCTTACCGACAGTCTTAAATAAGATGTTCGATAAGGAAAGTTCTTGGGGCAGGCAATGGTCACATTCTGCAAAGCGGTAGTAGAGAGAAGGGAGGCAGAGGAGCGGGAGAGAGAAGCAGATTCCAGCGCTTTACCGCCCCGGAGAGCGCGAAGACGAGGTCAAGCCTATCTCGCAGGTCCCTCAACTCTGCGAGTGGGGTCTGGGTCACTGGCTATGGCGGCAGCTGGTGACCCACATCAGGTATAAGGCCCCGAAGAGGAATGAATGCTTACCGGAGGTGGTAAGGTGTTAGAGCAGTACTGTCCCGAGGTGAGTCCGCGAGCTACGGATGTATCGGTTCGGCGGAGTTGTGGTGCATGTCAAAACGGTCCCATAACTTCGTCGTAGCTGAGGGACAGGAACAGCGTGTGATTTTTAGCTGGTAATGGCGCTGATAATAAATCAACGTTAAGCCCGGCGTACGCCATCTATCAAAGGTGAGCATGCGTAAAAATTGCATTTTCCCACGCTAAAAAAAAAAACACAAAAGGTCAATATAAAGTCTTAGTCATCTTTGAACACCTAAGAGCTGTGTTTGTGTTGGTAGTATTTGTAACCAACAGAACCAAAACGTTTGTAACCAAACAGAATACATATTTTCCTATTGAATTAAATGTAAATGATCCTTCTGTTTATTATCTGTTGTATAAAAATCACATGCGAGTACTATAACTTCTGATAAAAAGAATCCGTACGCTTTTCGAGACTTCTCAGTGAATGGCAAGTGCAGGTGTGCGGTTCGAATAAATCAAACTGACGATAAGGTTATCGACACTTCATACATACCTGAAAAGTTCTTTGAAGTGCGAACCTAAAATAGATTCTAGGTGTGTCTGAAACTGTAAAGACATATTCAAAATTGAAATGTTGTCAGATGCACCTTATATATTAAATTATGTTTTGAAATTTATCAATGGTTAGAATTTCACGTTGAATGGTTTTATTTTATGAAAATATAACTAAGTGTATATAGATGTGAGCTAAGTAAATAAAATTAGTACAAGTGATGGATAATTTAAAATGAAGCCTCATAACTGCTCTATATAATATGTCCTTGTGGTGACGGAGTAAGAATACAATTCAACACCTCTTTTCTTGCCTTTGTGTGTCTTTAAAGACGGCTAAGGGATATAATATGCTGAGGTACAACATCTATGCAAGAGAAGGAAAACTTAACAACGCCCTATGCCAATATGTCTGCGCGACGATGACTGACGTCCCAGGAAAGGGATGTCGAGAGGAGAGGGTACCCCCTCAGAGTATTCTGTCGGGCCGACCACTGAAGACAAGGAACTTGGCACCAGTGGTCGGCCCAATGAAGAAGGCGATGTGGCTACGGATAGATTATGAGGCCGTGCGCTGCAGCTCTGTCACCCCGGATGAAGCCAGGCGACGGGTGCGCTGGCCATAGCCCACCCAAAACAAAATTGCCAATATGTCTGACCAGCGTGGTATTGTTGGTCAATTTTCCTCCCATAATGGAGGAGGTCTGAGCCCAACACTATGTGTGTATATATAGCAGGCATTTTACCCAATATGGGACTTGTGTGAGATGCGTAGAAAGATACATTTTTCTAATAAGAAATTTGTCTCACCAAATTACATATAATCCGGGAGTAACATAGGCTATAACCTATGTTACTTCCGGATATTATAGCTCTCCATCGGTGAAAGAATTTTTGAAATCGGTTCGGTGGTTTAAGCGTGAAAGCGTAGCAAACAAACAAACATACTTTCGCATTTATAATATTAGTAAGGATGACGGATTGTTATCGTTCCATCTACCCATGATCTCGCCTAAATAATGATAATAAAGGATTTATAAATATAATTTTAAAGAATATTGTTTTCTAATTTTAAATGAAACGGTGTTTAAAGTTTAATATCTTACCGCGTGAGGAAAGATCGACATCCTCCCCGAGGGGGGGACGTCGATCGATGGGAGGGTACCCCAATAGGGGGTATTCCGTCGGGCCGACCACTGACGACAAGTTAACGCTGCTCCAGTGGTCGGCCCAACGACGAAGGCGACGTGGTTTTCGGGTGGGTCGCGGGAGTTGCGTGCTTAAGCCCCTCTGTCGCCCCGGACGGAGTGGTGCGGAGGCGCGCCGACCGCGGCCCACCCACAAAAAAAAAAAAAGTTTAATATCTTCATTATCCATTAAGCTTCACTTATTCGCATATCGAACGCATAAAAACTTTTCCCTTTAGTCATTCTTAGGGATCACCTATAAAATATAAGTTTTCGTCTTGCAAAGAGCATAAACTATCGTTTTACGATATTATACGAATATGCGAGAATTTGAATGGTCAAGCGACGTGACCAAAAAGTTTAACGCCACTCGCGTTTATTAAATTTTGCCGAGAATTAGGCACTAAAATTTTACTTTATATCTGACTTGAGTATTATAGTTTCAATCGTATGCTACTATATATATTATTCAATTTGATACATGCACAACTAATATTTTAATGTATTATAAGTGACCTGATACTAACTTGGTAATAATACGATAGTCCTTAGCAGCAATTCATTCGAACATTACATTTGAAGTTGGTACCCACCTGGGATTAGTATCCCACCTTAGATCTGGGATATTAGATGAGGTAAAAAGGCATTTGTAAAATAAATCTAATAAGTTTCATCATCATCATCATCACCGCCCACATAAGTCCCCTCTGTTGGGCTCGAGCCTCTTTCACAACTCCCGTTGGGCAATTGACAATTATTATCCATAAGAATATGACTTGCATATAATAAGAAGTATATAAAATATACACACATTTCATTTTAATTTTGGCTTTATGTTTTTGATTGCTTAAGTACCAACACTATCCTTCTATGCATTATTATTCTAAGGTGTAATAATATATTAATTAATGGTCCACTGCAAATTTTATAAATATATCTCCTTAGAATAATAACGTATAGAAGATAAGTCGCACAAAAAATTAAGCATTTAAATTGGGGCTTAATGGAGCTTACGCTGGACCGTTCCGTAGTGTACAAGGTCACTATATTGCACGTACGTACGCAACTCTTAAGAAATAAATAGGTAATTATGACGGTTTGTGCATTCAAATGGTGTCACAACACATTTGAAAAACAAAAAGGATTTTAACATTACTTGTAAAAGTATTTCAACGATATATGTTAATAAAAAAAAATGATTTCATAATTTATATAGTGGTGTGCGTGTGTACGTGTGTAATCGCCTGCGCGCATGTAGTATTTATGGCTTTATGTTTTAGATTGCTTGAAGTACCGACACTATCCTTCTATACGTTATTATTCTAAGTGTATCTCATATTCTTTTCGCTGTTGGGCTCGAGTCGCTTCTAGAGTATGAGGGAAATTGATCTACGATACCACGCTTGGCTGGCGTGTTGGCATCGAGTTTGATGTCGAGTTTCCCTTCTCTTGTATAGATGTCATCTGCATATCGTATCCTTTAGTTGTATCTTACGATATCCAAAGGCATTAATATATATTTTTTAGACAAATAAGTTTGCCAAACAAATACATAATATCTAATAATAACAACAAATACTTATACCCTTACTTTTTCGTGTCAGTCGTAAAAATGGCTTAAGGTATCACTAGAAGAATAATCGCCAAGCCATATGACAAACATAATGATTATAGCTTGCCAACTTCCCGTTGTGTATAGGCCCATGTCTAACATTGAACATCTATAGACTGATGGATGAATAAACAGAAATATGGGAGTGGTAGGACCACACTGTCGACAGTTATTTGTCTACAGCCGCGGGCCGGTCCGTCCGGGGCAGTACCATGCTCTCGCAGAAAATCGACGTCTGAGTAGTAGCAATTTGTTACTGCGCTTCGTTCGGTGAGCGAGAGAGCCGGAAGCCCAACTTTCTGAGGGTGATTACGTGTGGAGAGTTTTGGTGGTGCCCTTGGTATCACCGAGCCTCAATGCACGCATTCACACTCCCTTCGCTTTCTTCGCGGTAGGCAACAGCCTTGTAAAGGTCCATGAGCGGCAGCAACAGTTACCATCAGGTGTACTGTTTGCTCGTTTGCCGTTTGCAATAAAAAAAAAAGTTCTTGAAAAAAAAGATACTTTCTTCAGCAATTTTGTGATGCACAGTCATGCCAGTATAATAATAACAAATAATAGTGGCTTCTTTGATATACATATGCGTTAAAATATGCTTCTCAAATTTTGAATATATTTTCTGATGTTTTAGCAGACATTAGATAATTGGAAAATAAAAATAGAAGTGCATTTAACCTTTACACGTATAGTGGTTTAGGTAAAACTACGTTGATATTACGGCAGATGACAATTAAGTGTCGATGGGAGGGTATCCCTCAAGGGGGTATTCTGTTGAGCCGACCACTGATGACAAGTCACCTTGCTCCGGTATTTGGCCCAACGACAAAGGTGACGTGTCACGGGTGGGGTACGGGTGTGCGTGCTTACGCCCCTCTGTCGTCCCGGACGGAGCGGAGTGAGGAGTGCGGCGACCGTAAAAAAAAAACAAGACAATTAAGTAAAGAAATAAATGTCCCATTAGAATTTTTACAATATATATTGATATTATAACTATAACTATATACTTTTATAACCGTAATATAAAGACTATATAATGTAAACGAGTTCAACGTGTCACAATCATTTCTCGCTCGTAAACAAGTTATAAATAATCTAGCACGTTGAACGCTAAATTTCAGTAAATTTATCTCAATAATTATAATTTAGCAATAGAATGAATATTTTACGTTGTATCACTTTTTATCTTCATTTTTAGTACTTTTAAGCGATTGGCTGTAAATCAGCAAGTAGTTTAAACTACCAAATAGCACTTCTACGATTCTGTCAAGCCTCCCGGGCCAAATAAATGGTATGAAAATATATGAAGTTTAATCCCTACGACCATCCCTATTATATATGTACATCCATCCCTAGATACATCCATCTATTTAAACTGATAAAGCGGAACATAATTTGATAAATTCATTCAAGCATCTGGCGACAAGTTTTAATGGATGTCACACATCGTCGTCATATCGCACTGCCGTTTTAAACATTTAGTTATTCCTTATTCGAGCCTAAAAGCATGGAGGTCTATCCTTCCGTGACAATGAACATGATATTAATTTAAAAAACATATTCAATTATTTTAGCTTACTATTATAAAGCTAAAGATTTTACTTAATTATTTGAACGCGTTAATATCAGGAACTCCTAATTGAATTCCAAAAAAAACTTATTATCTCTCAATAAACAGGCTATTTCATAGTCTGTCGAAGAAGGTTGTAAACTTTAATATAAATCAATGTGACGCATAAAATTGGAACAGTATATCTAAATTTTAACGAATTGGAAAACAATAACGGCGAAGGATTCTATGCAAACATCGTTGCAACTGCTAAAATAAAAAAAAAATGTGTGGGTGGGTGTGGTTTACTAGGAATATCATTACTCACTCTTGCTTTTCCATCTGGCGATGGAGTGAGAATACAAATCACCAACCTCTTTCTTGTCTATGGGAGTTTTAAAAGACGCCTAAGGAATATAATATCCGCCTTCTGTGAGGCCGTTATCTCACGGAAGGAGGCGGCGGATCGTGTGCGAGTAGAGCTCCTATTCGGCGACACGTTCCGCCGCCGGTGACTCAGGCGGCGCAGGCACGAGTATCTGCGCCTAATGCCGCCCTAGCCGAAGCCGCGGGTGATCGGACCGGGGAATTGCCCGTCACCCGCAGAGAGGCTGACCGCGCGATGGCGACCGACGTCCCAGTACATCGAGAGGTGAGAGGTTACCCGAAAGGGTATTCCGTCGGGCCGACCACTGATGACAAGTCACATCTTCTCCGGTGGTCGGCCCAACAACGAGGTGACGTGGATACGGGTGGGTTACGGGCCCGCGCGCCGTCCTTTCATCGCCCCGGACGGACAGGACCGCGTGTGCGCTTACCATAGCCCACACATAAAAAAAAAAAAAAAAGGAATAAATTCAGATTCAAATTATTTATTATGCATAAACCCCTAGAGAGCACTTACATATTATCAGGTTTACAATTTCCAAAAAAAATAATATACTACCACCGGATCGCAACGCGACCGCTACTGAGAAGATCCGGCAAGAAACTCAGCGGGCTTGTCTATTATTTTTAATTTCTTTTTTTTTCTTCTTACAAGATATACAATTGTGTACATGTTTTGTAAGAACTAGCTCCAGTGTGATGCCCTTCGAACCGCAAGACACTTAATATAATTCAAACGATTATGGCTCGACCAGATCCCACAAGCGGCACCCGATCACGAGTTAACTACTAGAGCAGCCATTACTCCCCTCAACCACTATGGAGGGAAGGGAGAGACCCGCTCTACGCAGCTACTGCAAGTAGATCCTTCTGTGAGCATGACCAAATATAATATGCACATCCATGCAAGATAACGAAAACTCGATATAAAATACTATACCAGCCTGTTTGGTATAGTATGGTCATTTTCCCTCCTATTGTAGAGAAGGCTCGAGCCAAGTAGAGGGACGTATATGAGCTGAGATGAAAGATGATGATTATATTCAAGTCATATTCTCATTCATTCTAAGAACTTTGAAAATAAATTCTGCAGTAACATTCCAGCCAAGACGAAATAAAAATGTAATATTATCGTAGTAACACTCAATTTACTAGCAAAAAAATCTAAATTAACTTTCTAAAACTCGCAACTCAACATCAAGTTTTCAAATTTTTATAATACAAAATTATTGGAGACTATAAAACATTGACGTTCAAGGTATAGTTGTAAACTCGATATATTCCGAAGCCACGTAATAAACTTCAACTATTTCAGAATTTTATTATAAAAGTTTATATTTAAAGCGCAAAGGTCAATTAGCATTTTCCTAAGTTAACGTAATATATTTAGCCATAATGAAAGGTTTGTTATCTTTAAGCGTTAGAGCAATTTGGTTAATTGCTAGCGATAGGAAGCTATTCCAACTCTTTACGACATTGGACGCCATGATAACGTTACTAATTGTCGAATAAAAAAGGATTACAGTTAATCCTTGTTTAATAAAAATGTTAATGATGAGATTTGGCGTCGCAATATGCAAATTTGATAGAACCCATCCCGTTCATCATTGGCTGTATGGTAATATTGTTGTACAATATTGTTGTACACTATGTTGTTTAATTATAAAAATGTTTTAATTTTCTTTAGATTCGTTGTTATATATTCCTTTCACTCTAATGGTTTTTCTGTATATACAGTTATTTCTGTGTGGTGACGTGAAAATACAATGCATATAACATCTATCAAGCAAGCGGAGAAAACTCGAAATAAAACCCTATACAAACACAAACGGGTTGGTATATGGTTTTATTTCGAGTTTTATTTCGGACGGTAGTCAGACATTTGTGTGTTTGCATGTTTCTTCCATTGTGGAGGAGACTCGAGCCCAGTAGTGGGATGTATATAAGTTGTGGTGTTAAATAGCTATTATTTTGAAATAAATAAAGAAAGGTGAAATCTTCATCTAATAGAAAACAAGTCGGAAAAAGAGAATGTACTCGTAGGTATAAAAACAAAACTTCATAATTGTTGAGCAATTGCAAAATAGGAGCAACTAATATTTGCACAAAATAATATACCAAGTCTTGAATACAATCGTGAAGGTACTTTTTAAGTGTTTAAAAATAATCAAAATAAGATACATTTTTAATATAATATCTTATAGATAAAATATCAAATTTTGCCTTTAAGATATTATATCAGGGCGTAAACTAGGCTATATTTTATCCCGGTATTCTCACGGGAACGGGAACTACGCGGGTAAAACGACTATAACCTATAACCGAAGCGAAGCGAGGGCGGGTTGCTAGTATAATATATAAATATAATGCAAACCAGTACATTATAATGTAATCGAACCTATTAAGAACTACGAGTGCTCTCTATAGGCGTTTTAAGAAAACTGATAGCTGAAACATTAATAAAAAGATTACGAATAAGACCACCATATGGAAGGATGGTAATATTTTCACAAAATCCCTAATTAAAAATACCCCAAACTTAGCGGAACCAAAGGTAAAGATAAAATATATATCCATATGAATGGACGTATCATTACTGCGAGAATTCTTGGGGATTATAAAAAGGTCTCCATATAGCACGTATCTAATTTTAAAAGCGCGGTTTTACGATCTGCATACGTAGGTGAGAGACTAGGGATGTACCCAATGTTCTTGGCGTAAGCCGATTTATCGATTTAGTCAAAGTATTATTAACATTTCTTGTTTTTAGAATCTTTTGGTAATAACTTAAACACGTATATATATATATAACAAAATAGTAGATACTACCTGCCTGTACATTTAATAATTTTATTAAAAAACTAGCAACCCGTCCTCGCTTCGCTTCGATTTCAGTCGCCTTGCCCACACAGTTCTCGTTCTCGTGAGAATTCCGGGATAAAATATATGTAGCCAATGTTACTCCCTGATATTATAGATCTCCATAGGTGAAAAAATTTTTGGAATTGTAGTGGTAGGACCACACTCTCGACAGTTATCTGTCTACAGCCGCGGGCTGGTCCGTCCGGGGTGGTACCACGCTCTCGCAGAAAATCGACGTCTGAGTAGTAGCATTTTGTTACTGCGCTTCGTTCGGTGAGCGAGAGAGCCGGAAGCCCAACTTTCTGAGGGTGTTCGCATGTGGAGGGTGTTGGTGGTGCCTTTGGTATCACCGAGCCTCAATGCACGCATTCACACTCCTTTCATTCCCTTCACGGTAGGCAGCGGCCTTGTAAAGGTCCATGAGCGGCAGCAACACTTACCACCAGGTGTACTGTTTGCTCGTTTGCCACTGATTGCTATAAAAAAAAAAATAATTGTTTCGGCGGTTTAAACGTGAGAGCGTAACAAACATACTTTCGCATTTATAATATTAGTAAGGAAGTAAGGATGAGTGAGGAAGAAAAGCACAGATTCTCTATGTGGATAAGTATAATTTAACAATCACGCCTTAGTTAGTTATCACGCCTTACTTGGTCATAAACATCAGCTAAGAGTGCGTAGTATAATAGTACCTTACTTCGATGGCCAACCCGTCTGGCAAGGGTAGCGATTACTACACTTTTTTTTTTTGTCTATGGTAAGCGCACACGCGGTCCATTTCGTCCGGGGCGACGAAAGGACGGCGCGCAGGCCCATAACCCACCCGTATCCACCTCGCCTCGTTGTTGGGCCGACCACCGGAGCAGGGTGACTTGTCGTCAGTGGTCAGCCCGACGGAATACCCTTTCGGGTACCCTCACCTCTCGACGTCCCTGTCCCGGGACGTCGGTCGCCGTTGCGGGGTCAGCCTCTCTGCGGGTGACGGACTAAATTCCCCGGTCCAGTCACCCGCGGCCTCGGCTAGGGTGGCATCAGGCGCAGGTACTCGCGCCTGCGCCGCCCGAATCACCGGCGGCGGAACGTGTCGCCGAAGAGGAGCTCCTCTCGCACGCGATCCACCGCCTCCTTCCGTGAGATTACAGCCTCACAGAAGGCGGCGACCGCGTCCTAGTTCCTGACGCTGTCGAGCATCTCCCTGGCGATGGTCGGCAGCGTCAGGTCGGAACCGATGATCGCGACGAGTTCACGGCGCTTCCTCGCCCACGCGGCACACACCTCGAGCGTGTACTGTGCCGTGTCCTCGTGGCAATTGCAGTGGTGGCAGGACGGTGTGCTCTCCCGCGATTACTACGCTAGCCATTTATTTGTGGAGTAGTCTAAATATAGCAGTAGGCGGGTAAGGTGAAAATAAAATAATAGAATGAGACATTTTTTTTCTGTCTGTACGTAATGATCTCCAATACTTGTAAAGATTTTTTTACGATTTTTATAAATAAAATAAAAACAATTTACAACTAAATTTGGGTTTTGTTTGATTGAAATCTGAAATAGTTGTTATCATTTAAACTTAACAAAATGATAATATAACATAACCTTATAATATGTCATTTGTCCCGGCCATCTTCGTATGATGACTATGTATAAAATCTGTCTACTTTTTCTATACTTTAGGAGTAATACACTTTATATTTTAAAAGCAATATAACAGAAATAAGGTAAAACAAGTCTCACGATACGGAAAAGGATAATCTATACCTAATACTGAGGACGAAGGTGATACCTGGACTGAAGCTTACCGTGATTTCATTGCCTTTACACGTTTACATCTTTTAATTTTTTTCCAAAATTCAACCAAACACACATGCTCAGAAATTTTTGTATTTACGATATTAGTAAGTTTTAGGTAACTAATCACTAATTAGATTAATAATCATCTAGTATAGTCATCCAAATTCGTAATACTAAACAAAAAACTCACCTTGAACGACACCATCACTAAATAGTTATGTTATAATGATGAGTTCGATATATCAAAACGTAACTTATATCGGATATGTGTTAGATATCATACCATATCGATATCTATATCAATGTAGCCGATATCACAAGAACCGTATCGAGTCAAAACTTCTACTAACATGCGAGAACTAATAAGTCAAAACTTAAAACTATATCGATACGGACAAAAAACCCGAACTATTCAAACGATATTGAGATATGAACCATATTCGTTCCTCTCGTTCTAAGTATATATTCTTTGATTAGTATAAAAGAGATGAAAAGAATATGAAATAACTTAAGCCATGTTTGCGTGGTTAATATATCTTACTATACTAGCAATAAGGTTTAGTTTCCCTTGTATAGTTATAGTTATGATAACGTTTCTGGCGGCTACAGCTACGGCTATTCGATATTAGTGAGACACTCTACAAAATGGAACTAAATTTCGAAGTTATAAGGTTGAATTTGAGTTGTTACAATATAGACACAGTACTGTAGGTAATAATAATAATAATTGTTGTTGTTTCGTGCATTATTTTGATTTGAAAAACAAATTTTGTTTTGTTTGTGATAGTTTTTAATTGCATTATATATAATCATTGTAAATATGTCAATTTTTAAATGCGTCAGAGAAGTAATCTCAGTTAACAATTTTTAACATCTACTAGTCAAAAACTTTTCTGCTAGTCCTAAGCCTAATAAAGCATGAAGGGAAATCGCCGTAGTTACAATTAGCTAATTATTAAATAACTTTAGGTAAATACCTACACCTAAGAACTGCATCGATGTATCGCTGACAGCTTAACTGTACATGTGAGAGTTTGTGTTAGTTCGCATTCATAGTTAGTTTGCTCATTTTAATATCAATGTTAACGTTTCAAAACTGTACTACTGATATCGTTATCAGAAAACCGTTTTCGATATCGATATGCAAACTGTATATCGGATACATAACCGTTTGTGGCACAAACTGAAAACGCCCATATCTATTATGTTAACATTAGTATAAAACATTGCTTTTTTAAACTATAAAAAGAAACGTAATTAGCTATCTATTATGTTGCAGGATTATTATTATATTGTATTATTATATCTTAAGCCTGCTGTTAGTCTTATTATAAATTCGTAAATAAATAAACTGGAAACTGCCGCGTGTAATAAGAATTAGCACTTAGCCTAATGTATCGGCCCTAGGCCAGAGCCAAGAGGTATTAACACGTTCTTGCCAATGTAAAAAATATTAATATAAATGTTCCTCGTCAAAATATCGATAAGTTCAATTTAAAGACATCCCTACCAGTAGATATACGTCTGAAAACGAAATTTATTCTAACAATTCAGGTGGAGCTCTCCCACAAGTCGGATTATTGTAAATAAGTATCACGAACGACGCCCGTATTAATCCTCGCCTTTTTAACGAAACGCAAAAAAGTTAGTTAACCAACTTTTCTACCCGCGTTGACTTTGCAAAAAGCTTCGGTGAAATATAGTCTTACCCACCGAGAATTATTTGTATCAATAGAATATTTTCCTGTGTAAACGAACGGTGGAATACCCTGGGGTTGTAGTTTAAAAAGGTGTGTTTGACTTTACTAATAATGACGCAGGGACGTGGATACCGCAAATTTCTTCAACTTTAATGCATACACGAGTAAATTTTGTGATGTTTACATCCACCCCAAATTGTAAATTTTAACAGCGTTATGAACCAACCGCGCATTCCTATGTAACGTACAAATTTTATATACGAATTCATTCGCTGATTACGCACCCGTGAACACATCGTGACCTATATCGTCACGGTATATACGATAGCAAAAGCTATCTCGTTAATTGACTGTTGGAGTAATTTAAATATATTGCGGCCAACGGCTATATTTCAACGGGATATTATAAATCAAAGGATTAGGAGCGAATGAAATCGGGTAAATGGATGCTGGCAATATAGATAATACATGTTTTATTCTGCATACGTTATAGGGCGATAACGACAATATAATCGGGTTGGGATGGGCTGGGCGAAGGGAGAGCACGGCGGGGGGTAGTGGACAAAAAGTACTAAGTACGAGTTAAATACCCTTTGTGTCGCCATTCTCTCCTGGTCGCTATTCATCGACGTACATCGAGGGTCCTCTCATTATTCAGTCGAAATTCGATTATTTTCCCATTTCGTAAAATATCCATATCGTCCCCAGCTTTTACTCTAATTGAAAATGGAGCGATGGCCGTCATTGCACTGATCGCTCTTAATTTATTTACACTCAAATTTTAGCTACTTTCCCGGCACAACTTCATTACGCATACAATATAATTTAGGTGCACATTATTTAGCACAACAGGAACTTTCTTGTTTAGAGAAAATTCTTTTAATAAGAGCAGGGCAGTTGTCGTATATCAAGAGAACAGACGGAAGTAAATATACTGTCCGAAAATGATTACTCGGTACGCGCAGTTAACCGACGTTACGACCGGCTTATTCCCCATTCCGGGGGTATTAGTCTCGTGGCCACCAATTTATGTAATTTATTAACAGTTTCGCTTATATTTTGACTGGTCTTTGGTGGCTTCTCTTTTCTCGCTTGAGGCCGGAAAGAAATATAAGCAGTTAGCAACATGTGATCAAAGGCTTTCGTGGGGCGTTCTGATCCCTAATATTTCACTCATAATTGGTTTATTCTAAGCTTGCAGCGTTTCCGTATGTGAGTCCTTTGATCCGTCCACTGTATTAAGTTGTAGGCAGAGATGTATGGCTCATATTATTCGTTCGGATCTGAAGATTTACTCAATGGCGTCATTTGCTATTTGAAAGCGAAGGCATTGGGGCGCTTAAAGGATTTCTTGTGGTCGCTCCCTTGATAATATTTTTAATGTAGACATCACTCTACCTGTGTGTAAATTTGGCTTAGTAACCGCTCATTATATTTGCGAAAAGGGGAAGAAAAATTGTAGTGTATTTGCATACTTATATCGTTGTCATATGTGTAAACAATATGTGTTTTCAATGATGAATTACTACTTCTAATACATCATCATCATCTCAACTCATATATATACATCTCAGCATTCGTGGGCTCGAGTTTCCTCCACAACAAAAAGGGAAATTGACCTACTACTACGCTGGGTTGGCTAGAAGTTCTAATACATTGGTAGAATTTTTATAAATGTTTTCTCTATACTAATATTATAAAGAGGAAAGATTTGATTGTTTGTTTGTTTGTTTGTTTGAAATGAATAGGCTCCAAAACTACTTGACCGATTTGAAAAATTCTTTCACTGTTGGGAAGCTACACTATCCCCGGTAAACATAGGCTATATTAAATTTTCAACAAAGTTAGGGACCCGTACTAAACCTCCAACAACGTAACCCAAGGTGTGAAAAAATTACAAAAAACTTCCTTACATCGCGTGCGCTGCAAAAACTATTGATTATAGAATAAAATAATGTACTACAACTCTGCAGAACATATAATTATCTACGAAAAATATCGCAACAGCATATGTCTAACTATTATAGTTATATCACAATGAGTGTTTTTTCATTTAAAAAAATATATTCAATTTCCACCGCTTTTATAGCTCTTTTATTTATACTTTGGTATTAAACCTTATCAAAATAAATAACTTCATATTTAAAACTGCTTCAATACCATTATATAACTTTTTGAATTATTCAATTTGGACATTCCATTCGAAAGATATCACGAGTTTAAAAATGTAAGTTATTTGAAAAATATCAAGTGGTCGCCGCTCACAGTGCCCGGTTAGACAGCACTGTAATAAACGATGTAGGCGTCACTGGGGTACGGGAGTGGGAGCCAATATCAAGAAATAAAGCGCCGCGCCTGATGCCGCCCTAACCTTAACCGGGTTGAGAGCCATCAGCGCTCACCCATAGTCTCCGGGTTAAGCTGTGAAAGCCATCTGAGGCTAACGGCTATTCAACAAAAGAAAAAAGAATAAAAAAAGCCGACCTAACCGAGGCCGCGGGTGAGTGGACCTGGGAGTTAGTCCGTCACCCGCCGAGAGGCCGACCGCGCGAGGTAAGACAGACCTCCTCCCCAGGGGGGGACGTCGATCGAGGAGAGGGTACTCCTCAGGGGTATTCCGTCGGGCTGACCACTGACGACAAGTCACACTGCACCGGTGGTCGGCCCAACGATGAAGGCGATGTATCACGGGTGGGTTACGGGTGTGCGTGCTTACGCCCCTTTGTCACTCCGGACGGAGCCGGGCGACGGGGGCGCCGATCGTAGCCAACCAAAAAAAAAAGGAAATAGAGTGCCGCGCGGCTCACTCGTGCAGTCGTCTCTCTATGCAGCGGTCGTGTGCGGAATCCGTTTTCACTTTTTATTCTTAGTTTTGATCGTGCCTAGCGGTTGCCACCGGTTCCGTCGGGAACCTTCGCCTAAAATTTTTTCATATATTTTCAGTATAGGCTTTAAATTTGTTTAACAGGTAATTAAACCTAACAAAAAAGTTATTTTTAAAACTAAACAAAGTTGTTTTCAAAACTAAACATCAGTTCTTTTCAGAACTAAACAACAGTTCTTTTCAGAACTAAACATCAGTTCTGTTCAGAACTAAACAACAGTTCTTTTCAGAACTAAATACATACATTGTTTTTTCAATTTTTCAGTTCATAATATTATATATTGTAACTTTTAACTATCTAAACAGCTTAGCGACTCAGTAGTTCTTATAATTTTTCAATTACATTTTTATAGCTATTAAGCAAATAATTTAGTACAAAGGCAGTTTATTTTTTTTCATTTTAAAATGCCCAAAATGTCAAGATCTCAATTTTCTAGAAATAGTTCCCAGGAAAATTTGAGGACGTCTCAAGTACCTACGCGCGCGAGAGTCGAATATCGAATGTTTGACAAACTCCCAAGCACGTCCACAAGAATCGATTATCGAGTGTTCGCAGCGGCTTTCTGAAGGAATCGAAGGACAATTTAATTGTAGCAACCATTATCACCGGCCCAGCAGCTGGTCAACTAGCTCATATACCGAGGAAACCGATGATCCCAACTGATCTGCCAATCCCATTTAAACGGCTTTAATTTCGGATGAAAACATCTTTCGCCCTAACTATCAACAACGCCCAAGGCCAAACTTTCGAATTAGTAGGGATTGACCTACGAAAAGATTATTTTACTCATGGCCAACTGTATGTTGGTCTATCGCGGGTCGGAGACCCTGAAAATCAATTTATTTTGCTGCCACAAAATAAATTAACATCAAATATCGTTTACAGGGAAGCTCTGACTCAATAAATTGATTTTTAGGAGCAGAGAAAGTAAATATGGCTGTTTTACAAACATTAAAAATAAAATATTAAGAAAAAAGAAACAAAAGAATATACAAAAAAAAAACATTAAATTAATAATATTTAATATTCGAATTTTCTTCACAAATTTACTCTTTTTTAATAAACCCACGCAACAACAAGACAGTATGTATGGGAGTGTGTGTGTAAAAATTTATAACTTTTGAAATGTTTGTTTAATAACCTAACCCGTGCGAAGCCGGGGCGGGCTGCTAGTAATTAATATATAGCTTATTACATATATTTAATAAGCAACATTTTAATTACAAAACATTTTATAACATTCTAGGTCTAATACTATATGTAGGATTAGGAGTAGAATTGAAAGTATAATATAACATAAATTGGAAGTATAAATGTTTGATAATAAGGTTAATATTCCCTCGTTACAAATATGAATATTATATTATTACTAGGGACCGCATTATATGCAACATAAAAAGCTTGTTATATGCATGCAAATATGCATGAAAAATGCTTAAAATATGCACGAAAATGGTCAGAATATGCAAAATTAAATGGTAAATTTTAAGAACCCATACAAAGAAAAGTAAATTTTCATCTTTTTTTATTTCAAACTCCGTATACAATCAGTAATAATCATTTAAAAGGTGATAATAGATACAATAACATTACAGGGCATTAAAATTATTTAATATTTTTGTTAACGTAACTAATCAAGTAGGCCAACTGGCCAACTGTGATTTGTTTTAAATGTTTAGTGGTAAGTTTGTGTCTTCGATGTTATAAAGTAATTCGCGAATCCGACCAAAGTCACTATTATTATTCAATTGCCTTTATAAACTCATTTGCAAAAAAAACGGGCACCTAAGCAATGAACCATTTCAAATGTTAATATTTCTTTGTTTGATAATTATAGGTAGTTTTATCCACACAATTTGCTAAATTAATAAGAAAATAATCGTTTTCATCAGTATTTCATAAAATTTAGATACAATTTATGGGAAATAATGCTAAACCTCGCTAGTAGTGTATATTCGCTAGTAGTGCATATGCTCATGAAGTAAAAATAAAAAAGTTTTTTTGTTTGTTTTTCTTTAATAAAGTAAAAGCAGATAAATGTTTAGTATCGAGTGTGACCCCCTCTAGCTAAAATCACAGCTTGAATTCGTCTGGGCATGCTAGCGAGTATATCCCGGATACTTGCTTGCGGAATACGTTCCAACTCCGCAGTAATCACATTCTTCAGCTCTCTGATGTTCTGCGGAGCCGGGTGTACTGATCTCACACGCCGTTTCAGAACGTCCCAGACATGCTCTATGGGATTGAGGTCGGGACTTCGAGCTGGCCAATCCAAACGACGAATGCCGACCTCTTGCACATACGCATTAACATCGCGGGATCGGTGGGCGCGAGCATTGTCGTCCATAAAAATCGAGTCTTCACCTAGAGCGGCCAATGCGGGTTGTGCATGAGAAATTAGAACTTCCGTTATGTATCGATGCCCAGTCAGTGAGCCGTTTTCAATGAAGACTAACTCTGTACGATCCATTGAATTTATTCCTGCCCAAAACATAACAGAGCCCCCACCATAAGGTGTGATTTCTTCGACACATGCCTCTGCAAAGCGTTCTCCTTGTCTTCTTAGCACTCGCCGACGTCGATCTTCACCGAACAGAGATATCCTGGCTTCATCAGAGAACAAAACCCTATTCCAATCGTCTTGAGTCCATGATTCACAATTTCTAGCGAACCTAAGCCTGTGAACTCTGTGCTCACGGAGTAATTTGGGGCCGCGGGCCGGGCGGTGACTGCGTATATTGGCAGCGAGAAGCCTCCTCCTGACCGTCCATAGACTAATATGCACATTTCTTACTTCTTGGAGGTTGTTCTTAAGGTCCACATACGAAGATTTGCGATTTCTCAATGCGCGACTCACAAGAAAACGATCATCCCGTGGTTGGGTACATGGTTTTCTTCCAGAACCAGGCCTTCTCTCGACGGAACCAGTCTCCTGATATCGCTGCCAGGTCCTTTGGACTGTCGAGCGACTAACATTTAGCCTCCTAGCCACGAAACATTGGCTGCAACCCTCTTCAAGCAGCGCGATAATTTTGGTAGCTTTTACCACTTTATCTACCATTTTTGATACAGCCAAACAGCATTAAATAAAGCTTTGACAGTCAAGGATATGAAATTAATCGATAAAAATTGAATAAAAGTTATGAAAGTCGATGTTAACTTCTGGAACTTCGCGCCAAAAATGTAGGATAAAAAGGGGTTTTCTGTAAAAATGAACATCAAATGAAAAATTGAATTTAGAACGTACTTTTTTAAATACCACAGCATTTTTAAAACCGGCCAGTAACGTGTACAAACGATTGAAACCTTTTTGGTATTGTATCTTTTTAAATATGAATGAAAATCAAAACCGCCCGTTTTTTTTGCAAATGAGTTTATTTTGTGACTATTAAATTTGGTCGCATTCGCGATATTGTCACATTTTAACGCATTTCGGCACGCAGAGTGAGTACACTGCACTCGAAAAAGTATTGAAATGTACTGATAATATACATCATAGCTAGAACTTGGGTAAAATATACTATTACCACTGAAATTGGCTTAAATATGCAAATGCATATGCACATATGCAAATGCATATAATCCGGTCGCTAATTATTACAAAGTAAACGTAGCCCCACAGATTTTTTTTATAAGATAATACAGTAATCATTTTATACCGCTCTGGTCAGACGGGTAAGCATAGGGTTTTATTAAGAGATTTCTCTTGCAAAGATTTTATCTACATATTACAATCACTAAGTTGTCTTTTACAATACCCACTCACAAGACAAACGGAAGTATCAATGCATGAAAGAAAATCAGTTAAAATATAATAGACATAGCTCACTAATTATTCACGCTAATATATTTAATACAATCCATTTATAAAGCCCTGACATATAGCACGAAGATTAATCCTAAGATAATAATCTTAACATGTATTTGCACTATCATGATTTACGTATATTAATTTCCTTCCAATAAGACTGTTTAGCGTTTGTTTTTGCTGAGTTGTCACAGCGTGGCGACCCTCTGGACCGGAAGCTGTCTGCCCTTGTCCTTTCCATTTCCGACCGCAAGCCGTCAAAGCCGTGCTGAACTTTCATGTTGTCATATTTGTACAATACATTTTCTTCTTTGTAACTGTATGTGAAATGTGTTGTATTAATATATTTTTTTCATTATGAAAAAACATTTGTAGCAATACGCTTATAATAAGCGAAATTATTTACGTAGTGTGTTACTTGTCATAGGTGTCGGTCAGCTAGTATCTTTACAATATTTAAATCTTCTGTTCGAGTGTTTGTAATTAACTCCTTCTAAACGGCTGGATCAATATTGATGATTTTTTATGGCTATTTAGATGGATATAAAAATGGTTTAGATTAATAATTAGAGCGGATAGGTGGTGCTGCGATCGATTTCAAGGAGAATTGATTATACTGTTTTTTACATTTGAACAGAATCCTTGATCCGTGTGGTGACGGAGGGAGTAAGAATACAATTCACCACCCCCTCTCCGCCACGGAGAGGGGGTGGTGAATTGTGTGGTCAATCGTAAAAGGTGACTAAGGGATATTTTGTGCATATAACAACTATGCAAGAAAAGGAAAACTCGCTATAAAACCGCTATAACAACCCGCCTGACTGGCCTTAACTTTAAACGGGTTGAGAGCCCTCAGCGCTTACCCATCAGTCCGGGTAAAGTTGTCACAGCCATCTGAGGCTAACGACTAAGTCACACAAAAAAAAAACCGCCTGCCTGGCGTGCTATAGTATGTTAATTTCCCTCCCAATGTGGAGTAGCTCAAGTGCATGAGCTGTGATGAACAGAACAACATCTATTGGGGTCAGCTAGTTGAGATATATATAAGTCGTCCCCGTTTAATGACGGGATACGTACGACTAATAAAAGGCCAACTAGTGACCATAAAAGTTAACAAATCTTGAAAACTTAGTAAATGTTACTTTCCTAGGAGACTGACGCTGCCTATTGTGCTACTAATCCTTCAGTCTTTTTTACAGATCTAATGGGAATGTCAGACGTATTGTATTCTGAACCCTACCAATATATTCATATGTAGCCTCACAATCGTTTGTCAGAGAGCTAGGCAAGGACTATGGACTGCTACAAGCCACGATCATGGCATATCTATATCACTTCATTCACACTCATCACAGACGTTCAATTGGTGTAAATAAACTAAAATAAAACTTAAAGTTCAATAAAATTTGTAAAACATACAAGTTTTCTACTTTCTTTAAATTTTCTCAAAAGACAACAAAACGAAGCAAATATATTCACAGAAAACACAAACTAAAGCCAAAAGCTCACAAGTCTAATAACTTAATCTAAAATGTAATTATAGAAGCTAAATTACAAGAAGATTAAAAGGTTCTATGATGTTTTGAGAATGGCTAGACTATAAGGTAAAACTAATATTGCTTTCTCTAAAGCGTTAATGGCGTCTGCAGTCGATTTAACGATAATAGATTAATACAGGGGTAGTACGATAGTTTTCATTAGGGATCTTATTTCGCATTTTATCCTCTGTTATTGTGGGATATGAAAGGCTGCCGGCTGATTGGAAGCATTTGTGAAAAGCACGAGTTTTCCACTCAGTAAAAGGTCTATTTATTGCGCTGATTAATGTTCGCCGGTACCAGGGTAGTAGAAGTTTTGAAGAGGCAACCTCTAATTATGGATAACTTTTTAGACAGCCAGTGATTGTGGACGTTAAATACGTGATAATATAATTGGAAAATGTCTGGGAACTTTATATTAATGAAATATGAAATTTAATATTCTGCAGTTTTTAAGGCATGACGCTAGAATATAAATATAATTGTGTGCTCATACTTACAATTATTCAAATTCAATTATTTGCCGAGTAAATAGCTTGCCTTTTACAATTAGTGTAGTGACTTACTAAGAATGTTTGTATGTGCATAGAAAGGAATGGTACCTATCTACCATCGAGAATGACAAGAAGAGAGTAAGGGACGTGCCTGGATAACATTATTGTAAGAGAAGAAATATTACAAATAAAACTCTATGCTGTTTTGCTAGCGGGCTCATCATCATCATCATCTCAGCCCACATACGTCCCACTGTTGGGCTCGGGCCTCCTCCATAATGGAAGGGTAATTGACCTTCTATACCACGCTGGTCAGACGTATTGGTATAGGGTTTTATTTCGAGTTTTCCTTCTCTCGCATAGATGTTATATGCGTTTTATATCCCTTAGTCGTCTCGTACGATCACCCACGGGTAAGTTAGGGGGTGGTGAATTGTATTCTTACTCCGTCACCACACGGAAGCTAGCGGGCTATATTAGATGGAATATCCGGTAGATTTCTCCAGAAGATTTGTGACTAATATTAAATAGGTTTATCACTTTTTTTTGTGTACGTAATGTGTTGATATAATCAACAAATAATTAATCACTTCTAAACAGCATCTATGGCGGGCTATGTTCGGGATTTCTCTGCGAGATAGAATGCGGAATACGGCAATCCACAGAAGAACCGCTGTAACCGAAATAGCACGAAGAATTAGCACGCTCAAGTGGCAATGGGCAGGCCACATCGCTCGACGAACCGACAACCGCTGGAGAAGAAAGGCCCTCGAGTGGTACTACGTATCGGACGACGCAGTGTAGGACGCCCCCCCACTAGGTAGACCGACGATCTGGTGAAAGTTGCTGGGCGTCGTTGGATGCAGGCGGCATAAGACCGCACTCTGTGGCGTAACATGAGAGAGGCCTACGTCCAGCAATGGACGGTGATAGGCTGAAATGATGATGATGATGATGAAACAGCATCTTTGTACATATTCAATATTTAATTTAAAGTAAGTAAATAATTTATTTTTTTATCATTTAAAGAAACTTAGTTTCTTATGTTTTTTTTACAATTTTATCCGTGTAGTGGCGGAGTAAGAATACAATTTACCATCCCCTATCTTGCCCGTGGATGTCGTAAAGGACGTAAGTGATATATGCCGATAACATCTATGCTAGAGAAGGAAACTAGAAATAAAACCCTATTTCAACACGTCTGACCAGCGTGGAATAGTAGGACAATTTTCATCTCATGGAGAGGCCCGAACCCAACAGTGGGACGCATATGGGCTGAAATGATGATGATGTTCATGAAAAAACTATTTGGTGAATTGACGAAATGGAATCTAGAAATGAAATACATACATAAATATATTCACGCCTTTTTCCCATAGGGGTAGGCAGAGACCACTCGCTACAATCTTGACATACCACTTTCGCCTCCTCCACATTCATTAATCTCTTCATGCATATTCTTCGGTTTAGGGTACTTCTAACGTGGCCTTTCTTAAGAACGTCCCCGATTTGATCGTGGAACTTCCATCTTGGTCTTCCCCTTCTAACACTTCCACTCAGATTCGCCTTATAAATTCTTTTTGTTAATCTCCTTTCATTCATTCTCTCTACATGACCAAACCAACTTAACATACATTTCTACATCAACATTCATACCACAACGTTCCCATTCTCGTTAGAAATGAAATAATTTTATAAAATTTTAAATATTATCAGGAGTCTCAAAATTAATCTTAGAGAAATCAACTCAAGCAAAATTAAATTTTTCGCGTAGTGTTCAAAGTTTGTTTAAAACATATAGTAAACAATACTTTAACACTTTTTAATAAATTACGGGCGGCAACCCTAGTAGCAAAGCCTAAGTTTGTTAAAAAAAGAGGACGTTGTGCTTGATAACATTCATAAATAAGTATTAGTGCACTCCAAAACATAAAGCACACTAGCTGAAGTTTTAACTGAGCATAATGCCAATATACAATCCTTATTCAGATTAAATACACAAATTTTTGTTGTTTAAAATGTTTATACATTTAATGGCGCAGTAATTCGTTTTCCTGATTCATAATAGCATAATTCATAGAGGAAAAGATTCACTCATATCAGCAATTTATTTCTCAGAATTATATCAATGAGGCGTATTACTTGGTGGAAATAATTGCTTGTCCGTAAATAATTGAGGTACATACCCTTGTTTAAATCGTCCCTTGGATCTGTTGGGGACACTATTGTTCCTCCCCATAGTTTTATTCACCAACTGACCGGGAACATTTGAAAATTGTTCATAATGAGCTAGTTAATTTGCTTTATTGTCAGGTTATACTTCAGATTTCGGTTGAGATTCGAGGGATTTTGGCTTTTGCATTTCTGAATAATCTGCAAAGACAACTGAAAAGTATTTACTGATGGATACTATAAGGTCAATACTAATAATTTACGCCTTAAATTAATAATTAAACACTTGTACCTGCGATGCCTTATGTGCTGGAGACGGAGTAGATTATTGCCAGCGTTCTTCTCGATAACCTACTCTATCGTAACCATGTCTGGGACTCGTTGAATTTCTGGCGTCATAAAACATAGTTCTATTAACGGCTGGCAGCGACAGGTGGGTTAATGTACCTCTAAACAACTGTAACCCTTGTCATAATAAAGTCATACGAAATTTTCATTAAATACATATGTACATTCACCATGTTTGTCCATATAATTTACGTTGAATACTAGTAGAAATTAAGAAAATTCTCAAATAATATCATCATTCATTGGAGGCTTTCTTTTTACACTATTTCAAAGAATAAAAAAATAACTACAATTTTCACATATCTCTCACATTTTCCTTTTAGAGTGATATGATATGAGAAGATAATATCACAATATTTAAGATACTGATTCAATTCAGTCAGTCAATCAATTATCATATGTTTTCATTGTGTATTAGAAAATAATAATAATAATTCATTATTGCACAAGCTATTACTGATTCACATTTATTTTTCTATGGGATTATACAATTAACTAGCGCCTAATAGATATATTCAGGTAACATCGCTGGAGATGCTAACATGTCTAGTCAGCGTGGAATAGTGGGTCAATTTCTCTCCTATTGTAGTTCATTCCATTATATAGGCCTAAATGATTGCACAAAGCTACATAGGTATAGAAAGTCACATTATAAAATATGTACAAAACGTATCTTTATTTAATTTTAATCTCTTAAAGTGATTCGAAGTTGCTGATGCCGTTAACAATGTATTCCAATTTAATAGAACCAAATTACTGTACTCGAGTTACTCGCCTAATGTATTAGCAGTGATGTAACCAAACCGACATTGTCTATCAAAGGGCAGAGGTCCCTCGGTAAGTAATTCACTTAATACGAGCCTTAAATCTCATATTGCAAAATGGACGGCCAATAATTGTGTTTACAAAACAATATAGATACTGCCTAAACTTTGTCCGTGAATATTTAATTATAGCATCGTATACTAGTCTTAGTCTGAATGATGTTAAGAGGGATATTTGAAAAGCAATCTAAATAAGAGTGGATTATATTTAATTGGTGACGGAGTAAGAATACATTGCACTATTTCCTCTTTTTCTCGTGGCTGTCGCCAAAGGCGTTTAAAAGGTGCATATAACATCTACGCAAGATAAGGGAACTCTAAAATGCTATAACTTTACGAAAAAATGATGTTTATTTTTTTGTATTATTAGATGGGTTTATTTGGTGACGTAGTAAGAAGACAATTCACCACCCCCACTCTCTTGTCCGTGGATGTCGTAAAAGACGACTAAGGGATATAAAATGCACACAATATCTATGCAAGAGATGGAAAAATCGAAACGCAACCCTATGCCAACACGTCTGACCAGCGTAGTATAGTAGGTCATTTTGAGGAGGTCCGAGCCCAACAGTGGGTCGTGTATGGGCTGAGATGATGATTAGATATATATTAGAACATCTAACTTTATTCAATAAAAACTTATTTCGGGAGTGCCGTGACATGGCTAAAAAACATAATGTTAAATATGTGTGGATTAAAAATTGTACTATATTTGCTAAACAATCTGATAATTCTAAAACCATCGTCATACGATCCCCCAGTGATATACCCAAAATTGCTCAATGTAAACATATTCAATAGTAATAGAATTCTTGATAAAATATACAATATTTTATCCTTAATTATTGTTATCAGCTTATATTATATTTTTATAAAATTACTTAGATATTATATAAATACCCTCGCATTTCTTTTCTTAACAAACTACGATAGTAAAATAATTCATTTCTTTCCTCATGCAATTCACTCCTTCAGTCAATCATACATATATAATCTAAAATTAATTATTAGCTTATATCTCAATTTCTTTACGATGTTGTTGGAATATTATTCTTCCACGTTTTTGCTTATTGTTATAGCTGTAATGACTATCTTCATCTATGTAATCGTAACTGTACCAATATACTATATATTTCCTAGGCTATGCAATACCATTTTTTCATTTAACTCTGCATTACATAAATTAATTAATCAAACTTTTTGCCCCGTGGTTTTTATCTTTCAATTTTTATTCGTTCACTTCAATGATACTCGTTTCTACTCTTTTTATAACAAACAATATGTATCATAATGGCTTATTTTACTAATAAAAATATATCAATATATTACCAGAACTGTAGAGGTATTCGTACGAAATTACATACCTTATACATAAATATATTGTGCTTTTCTTTTGATGTAATTATTTTGTGTGAAACATGGTTAACGCCCTTAATAAGAGATAGTGAATTTATAGATGACCGCTATGTAGTATTTCGAAATGATCGTGATCGCATCGTTACAAACAAACGGGAGGGTGGAGGCGTACTGATTGCTGTGCTCAAGGAACTGCGTCCCGCATGTGCAATGACGCGACTAAGTCCCAATAGCATCGAACACATTATGGTTAAATTACCGGCATCTCGCCCAGGTAAACACCACATTATCAGTGCTGCTTATGTACCGCCACGTTCACATGACGATATTTACTCTTCCCATCTAGAAATACTTTATAACATTGTCAATGACCCTTGTACCGAATCATTTTATATAACGGGTGATTATAATTTACCGAATATAAACTGGTTCTGTAGTAATGATAATATCTCAATTCAACCAAGTAGTGCAGCTGATCGCCAACTTATTGATTTAATATCTATCTCGAACGCCTCACAGTATAATACCTACACAAACGCCTTAGGTCGTATTCTTGATTTGTTTATCAGTAACGCGGACTGTCAACAACAATCAGGCGCGCAATTAATACTACCTGATCACCATCACCCCCCTTTTATCATGCTTACACCTCTCGAATCGCATTTAATTTCAATGAAACGTAAAGCTTCCATAAAATATAATTTTTTTAATGCGAATTATAACAATATAAATGACGATATTGCTAAAATAAACTGGGGTGACACCATTTACACCCTTACGCCTGACGAGGCGGTGGAATACTTTTATAATGTAATTTACAATATTATTAGATCTCATGTGCCAACTACACGGATTAAAACAACTAAGTTTCCTCTTTGGTTTAATAATAGACTTATTAATTTATTTAAAAAGAAAGATCGTGCCTGGATTAGATGGAAAAAGTTCTGTAATGTATCAGATTATGAGATATTTTCTAATTATCGCAGGCGTTTTAAAGTATTATCTGACGAATGTTTTAAAAAATATATGAACGCTTTAGAGACTAATATCCCTACCAATATTAAGCATTTTTGGCGTTATATTTCTGGCCGTAAAGGCAAATCGAGCTTTCCAGCCTCTATGTATTACAAAGATATTTCGGTAAACAATCCTAAGGATGTTTGCAACTTGTTCTCAAATTATTTCAAATCTATTTATGCGCCTTCTACTTTCGATCCATTAACTTGGCAAGCACCTGATCAGACTGCATCTAACTCGGATTATATATCTAATCTATATATTTCTAAAGACAGCATATACATGGCTCTAATAACTCTGGATGTGACCAAAGGTGCTGGGCCCGATAGCTTACCCCCAAACTTTTTTAAACAAACAGCTAAAAGTATTTGCTCACCGCTATATGTTTTATTTAACAAATGTCTAAACGATGGCATTTTTCCAAGAATTTGGAAACAAGCTTTTATCACTCCCATTCATAAAAGCGGTGATAAAGCCAATATTGAAAATTATCGGCCAATTACCATTCTCTCCGTTTTATCCAAAATATTCGAGGGACTCGTACACAACTTAATATTTCCATTTATACGTAGACTAATTATACCCGAACAACACGGGTTTTTTAAATCCCGATCTACTACTACGAATCTTATGGTTTTCACTAATTATTTATTTCAAAATATGGACGATAGAATCCAAGTGGATGTAGTATACACCGACCTTCGTAAGGCTTTTGACAGGGTAGATCATAAATTACTTTTGGACAGGATAGCATTCAACGACATCAGAGGCAGTTTGCTGAGATGGTTTGCATCCTATATCCACAAGAGAACTCAAGTCATTGTGGTCAATGGTTTTGAGTCTGACTGCTTTTTTGTAGAGTCTGGTGTACCTCAAGGCTCGGTTTGAGGCCCTCTTTTGTTTATCATCTTTATCAATAATGTCAAATCTTGTTTTCTTAATTCAAAATTCTTAATGTACGCAGACGATATTAAAATTTTCAGATCTTGCCAAAGTATACAGGATTGCCTTTTACTTCAAGAGGATCTGAATAGATTTTCGGAATACTGCCTGCACAATAAGCTTCAACTCAATATTTCCAAATGTAATTCAATCTCTTTTACTAAAAATAAGACCCGGCAGAACTTTAATTATTGCCTAAATGGCGTTATTTTAGAATCAGTTAGCTTTGTACACGATCTTGGTATTACGCTAGATTCTGAACTACATCTTGACATACACATAAATAATATTATTAGTAAAGCCTTCCGGATGTTTGGTTTCGTAATGCGATCCTCTATCGATTTTAAAAAACCTTCTACTCTATTATTTTTATATAAAACATTACGCTGTTTCAATTTGGAATCCTTTCTATGCTAAATATGCACACCACATAGAAATGGTACAGAAGAAATTTTTACGCACATTACATTATAAATGTTTTCAGAATAGACTAGAATAGAATTTAGTAATAGAATAGAATTTATCTTTTTTTAACTTTAATTAACTTATTATTTTTTTCTAAATATTTCTTTATTGTTCCTTTTTTATTTTAGCTTTAAGGTTTTTTTTAAGTTTTGTTTCTTTGTTTCATTTTCGGAGCAAATAGTCCGTGTTGCTCCGTGTAGTTTTTTTTTTGTACCACTATTTTTTGTTAAGCCGTGGACAGAGGTGCTGGTTATATATACGTTATTTTAATTATATCAGTATAATAAGTTTATTACTGTAATATATAACTGTTTTTTGTCCCTAATAAATAAATAAATAAATTAGTCCATCTTTCTGAGGGTGTTTGCGTGTGGAGGGTTTTGGTGGTGCCCTTGGTATCACCGAGCCTCAATGCACACATTTTGCACTCCCTTCACTTTCTTCGCGGTAGGCAGCGGCCTTGTAAAGGTCCATGAGCGGCAGCAACACTTACCATCAGGTGTACTGTTTGCTCGTTTGCCACCCGTTAGCAATAAAAAAAAAAAATAGATACACAAATCTGGAAGAAACGACGTTCCATGCAATCAATAGCCAAGATAGCGGGTGGACGGACTGTGAATTAGTCCGCCACCCGTAAGGAAGCCGACCACGTAAGCCGACGCCCCGGTAATCTGTTTTATTACGGTACGCAAAAGGGTGATGTGTCGGATCAGTCATGGGTGTCAAGTAACTAGTACAGTGGCCGGCCCAATGGTGAAGGAAGGTTATGGATCCGCGCGCCACCTATCCGTAGCCCCGGATAGATTAGGCTGGGTGCTTTCCGACTATCATCATCATCATTTCAGCTTATATACGTCCTACTGCTGGGTTCGAACCACCTCCATAATTGGAGGGAAATTGACTATATATACCATACTTGTCAGACAGGTTGGTATAGGGCTTTGTTTCAAGTTTTCCATTTCTTGCATAGATGTCATATGCGTAATATATCCTTTAATCGTCTTTTACTACACCCACGGGTATGAAAGGGAGTGGTCAATTGTATTCTTAATCCGTCACCACATGAAAAATTCCGACTATAGCCTACCATAAAAAAAGGTAATCAATTCCTCGATGAAAATATTGCCATAACACTTATGTTACATTTATTTCAATTCAGTAAAGGTCAGCTTCTAGTCAAACCAGATGCGTTTGTAATAGCAGGTCAAATACTAGCTGTCTTTGTAAAACATCAACAATGTAGCTGGCTGTAATACTTTCTCATAACGTGGAATTGTACTCGCGTACAATCATAAAAGACGCACAATTACACTCACCCTACACGAATAAATAATAAGAGCAATGCACATTACATTTGTGACGTCTATTAAATACAGAAGAAAGGAACATTGTTATTATTATTTGCCGCGCGATTGCCCACATATGTCGGACCGTGATATGTTATAATACTTCCAAGCATCATGTTACTATTGTTACCTCGATGTAATTACGGTATAGTCAAGATTAAATATCGTTGAATGTGAGATATTTTTATGTTTCGAATATTTTATTATCAGTTCCCAAGTTAACGATTGTTATTGCATATATTTAAGCATAATATATCGATAATTTCCGTGTGGTGATGGAATAAGAATATAATTAACCACCCAGTAATTTATAAGTGAAGTTTTTTAATCACCTGCTGACTCCAAACTAAGCTATTGCTTGTGACTCGGGAGGTGGAGTAAGTATATACATAACTTGGTGTCCTCTCGGCATGTAAGTCATTTCGCATAGTGAACATTTTTAGAACATGCATAGAGAAAAAATAAAAATAAAATAAAAATACTAATAACAGAAAATTAAAATTCAATAATGGTATGAACTATGAAAAAGAAATTTACAATTTTCTTTGGATATTTCATTGCTAGCATTGACTAGCAAATGAGCATGGGATAGTACGTAATTGCCAATTTGGAAAGTAAATAAAAAATACAAAATTTAACATATAAAGCTTTAAGAGAAATATATAATTTCCAATACAAAACAAAGTCTAATTCCCAGTGAGAATATTCAATTTCAATTTAAACAGTAACTTGACATCTACATGAATTATCTTGTGCTAAATATAAAGCCTAAATAGAATGGTCAGTGTTGCTGAGGGGTCACAGTGAGGGTAGCTAATGTCTATTCCACGTCAAATCATTCTTCGATTTAGTCTGAACGCTATCCTAAATAATTAATTTGGGAATCTATTAACATCACAAAATTTTTAAAAGCCTGTTTGATGCATTTAAACATTTTTTATTAAAATTAACCACATTGTATATATATTTTTAATATTGTAGATAATTAAATTTGTATAACCATTTTTGACATCGTAAATATTAAGTTTCTTTTCATAATTTCAAAATGAAATATGCATTAAGAAAATTATATTGTATGATATTTTTTTTAAGTAATTTATAAGTTACTAGCAACTCGACCTCGCTTCACTTCGGTTTCAGTCGGTTTACTCGCGTGGTTCCCGTTCCCGTGGGAATATCGGAATAAAATATAGCCTATGTTAGGTACTCCCTGATATTATAGCTTTCTATTGGTGAAAGAAGTTTGAAATCGGTTCGGTAGTTTAAGCGTAAAAGCGTAATAAACAAATAAATAAACAATCTTACTTTCTCATTTATAATATTAGTAAGGATTCGTCGTCATCCTGCTCCTATTATTACTTAGGTTTGAATCAATATGTACCTTTCTTTCATAGCAAATAATGAAAAAAATATTGGCAATTGTTTTATGACCAACTTGCGTAAGGTCAATCCTCTTTGGGAATGTATTGCTGACCAGACAGCATCAGATGGAGTTGGCCCAGGTCTATGTAAAGCCCTTAGTTATCTTTTATGACACCCACGAGAAACGTAAGGGTTAGTTATTCTGTCACCACATAGCAATAATTTTTATAAGATACTAGCTGACCCAACAGACGTTGTTCTGTTCAATTAAGCGCCACCTACCGGGTCCAATTGTGAATCTAAAACATTCTCGAATCCCCTTGAACATGCAAAAAAACTTCACCAACATCAGTCCAGCCGTTTAGGAGGATTTCAATGACATACACACGTACACAAGAAATTTATATATAAAGACTAGCTGACATAACAGACGTTGTTCTATTCAAATAAAATAAAAGGAATTCTTCTTGAAATCGATGTCAGCGCCACCTACCGGTTCCAATTATTAATTTAAACCATTCCCGAATCTCCTTGAATACACACAAAAAACTTTAATCAACATCGGTCCAGCCCTTTAGGAGGGGGCTACTCTGTGGCGACCACAGAGGGCCATAGCGATCAGGGCCATCCGCGGATACCGCACGGTGGCGACGGAGGCGGCGTGTCTGTTGGCCGGGCTCCCCCGTGGGACCTGGAGGCGGCAATGCTCGCTTATTTGTATCGGCGGGTGTCGGGGACGACGACCGGAGGGCGGTGTGGTCTCTTTGAGGGAGCTCACCGCCTGGCGCGTCGATGCCCACCGAGACGTCATTGCCCGACCTGTACACGGTCGCTAGGAGGGAGAGTACACCGTCCTGCCACCACTGCGATTGCGAGGAGGACACGGCGCAGCATACGCTCGAGGTTTGTGCCGACTGGGCAGAGCAGCGTCGTGAACTCGTCGCAATCATCCATGCCGACCTGACGCTACGACCATCGCCAAGGCGATGTTCGACGTCGTCAGGAACTGGGACGCTGTCGCAGCCTTCTGTGAGGCAGTGATCTCGTGCGTGCTTACGCCCCTCTATCGCCCCGGACGGAGTGGTGTGAGGAGTGCGCCGACCACACCGCAAAAAAAAGCCCTTTAGGAAGAGTTCAGTGACATACACACGTACACAAAAAATGTATAGGTATATAAAGATGTGAAAATATATTTCAATTACAGCTTTATGATACAAAAATATTTATAGAGCTTCTAAACTTTTAACAATAACTAGTTTGGTTCCCATTTATCATAAAATTTGTAAGTAGATTTTAATAAATTATTATAGATATATTGTTTATAACACATATTATTTATACCAATAAATAAAATTGGAGTGTCTGTTTGTAATGTCAAAATAATAGGCTTTTTTCATGCTCACACGGTTATTTGCACGACACCTATACCTAAAATAGCAATTAAAAAAATTTTGTCTGTCTGTCTGTTTGTTCCGGGTAATCTTCAAAACGGCTGGACCGATTTCAAAAATTCTTTCACCAATGGAAAGCTATAATATCAGAGCGTAAACTAGGTTATATTTTATCCCGGTATTCCCACGGGAACGGGAACTACGCGGGTAAAACGACTATAACCTATAACCGAAGCGAAGCGAGGGCGGGTTGCTAGTATTAATTAAACCTACTCCGGCCATAGTCGGGTAAATAGTCACCACACGGATAATAACTACGTTTAAAGTGTTTTCTTTTTTATGATGGATGGATCACCATCTCAGCTCATATAAGTCGCACTCATGGACTTAAACATTCTCCATAAGAGGAGGTAAATTGACCTACTATACCACGCTAATCAGACAGACTTGCACAGGGTTTTATTTCGAGTTTTTGTTCTTTTGCCTAGATTTTATACGCATATTACATCCCTTAATCGTCTTTTACGACAACCATGAAGAAGATCCAGGAAATGGTGGATTTATCCTTTCACCGTTATCCTCATGAAAAGAAAAATACGTCAAATACTTTAAGAAAATACTCGCTGAGTAGTAAAATATATGAACTGTTGTCAAATACAAAATAAAATAGACTTTTGATATTTTAAGTATCTACTACAATATCCACTCAAAAGGGCTTAAAAGATAATCATTCTTATCAAATAATTGTGTCTATTTGCCAAAGATCTTCTGATAAACGTTTGAGAGGGTCGTATTACCGATTTCGTTGACTTAACAATGGCAATCAATGAAACATAAAATCCGCCTAAGCAGATGCGATGATTCTTTGTCATAGGCCAAATACCAGATAAATTGAATCTATTAAAATAGGACCTTACGTAATAATCGTAAGGTAGAATTTTAAGTTTAACGTTGCAGGATTATAATCTTGTTCGGAATTTTTGGGTTGTATTGTTAGAGCAGAGCTGGCCAATCAGTTCCATCACCTCTTGAGAAACCAATGAACCGTAACTAATGTAGTACGCGGGGGTTAAGTCTTTATGCGTTTGGTTTTGTCATTTTATCAATATAGGCTTCATCTGTTGCGTTCAGGGTATTTCAGACTGATGTTGGATAGATATTGTGTCTTTGTACTGTCAAAATATGGACGTATTTATTGTAAATTTCTTGATAATGATCGATACTGTTTTTGAAGTAAGATGTGAAAGGCTTATATTTAATTGCTTGCAGATATGTTTCGACTATTATTTTATACTATATTGTTGAAAATTCATTCCTAAAATAAGTCTCATAGAATAAACATAGAAAAGAGAGACGTAAGAGATGCATAAATTCATAAGAAGCAAAATTTTAAATGAAACCCTATAATCAATAGTGGAGACTGAATAAAATACGAAATTAAAAGAACCATTAATGAGAAAGATTATCAATGAACTATGTATATTTTTTGAAACTGAGCAATAAATATTTAAAAATTCATTATTCCTTTAACTTTTATTTTGTAAGTAATAATAAATTAATAAACTTACTAGATGCATTGAAACCCTAACTTTGTTTATTAGATTTAAGTCAATGTCTTGAAATTAGATTTTTGATAGTGTATATCCTAGATTAACAGATTACCTTATTTTATAGCATACTAGCAACCCGCCCTCGCTTCGCTTCGGTTATAGGTTATAGTCGTTTTACCCGCGTAGTTCCCGTTCCCATGGGAATACCGGAATAAAATATAGCCTAGTTTACGCCCTAATATTATAGCTTTCCATTGGTGAAAGAATTTTTGAAATCGGTCCAGCCGTTTTGAAGATTACCCGGAACAAACAGACAGACAGACAGACAAAAATTTTTTAATTGGTATTTTAGGCATAGGTGTCGTGCAGATAACCGTGTGAGCATGAAAAAAGCCTATTATTTTGACATTACAAACAGACACTCCAATTTTATTAATTGGTATAGATTCTGTCCTGCAGATTCAATGAAACTAAAATGAGTTTATATCTTATCCGTGAGAAATAAAATCTAGTATTTGTCAGATTAAGGTGTTTTTTTCTGAGACACCACCTATCATTTGTTCAGCAAGTGACTGAAATACCTACTTGTAAGGCAAATAGAGCATATTTTATGTTTTATTTTTGAAAGGTATCTGTGTATACAAAACTTATCTATAACATGATTCAATAACAATTTACCATATGAGTCACAGGATAAAAGATAATGAAATCATCAAAGTTTTAAGAGACGTGGAAATCACTCAAACTACGAATCCTTTGAGGTAATATGGGTCAAAATATAATATATGTATTTATATCTATGCATGTATTTATACATCGATAAGGAGGGCAATTAACTATAGTGGGATTACTTTAGTGGTACGTTGCTTAGTGACGTTATAGGGCCAATGAACGTAATCCGATTAAGATAATTGCTCAAAATCTTGCCGAACAAAGGCTTACGAAAATACATATGTAGATAGAGAACTGTACGGTGTGTATCTCTGAAATCTTCTATGTGGTTTAAGCGTCGCTTCGAGTGGATACTAAGGCTTTTAATTGCAAATTATGCTAGTATGAAAGTGCTTAACGATATATTGTTACAGATTTTTACGTAATTGTAGAATAAAAAAGAAAGAAATATAGTTTAATACTTCTTTAATATAGGTGTACAATTTTTATATTTGTGTATCTAATACCAATAAATAAAATTGGAGTGTCTGTTTGTAATGTCAAAATAATAGGCTTTTTTCATGCTCACACGGTTATTTGCACTGTCTGTTTGTTCCGGGTAATCTTCTAAACGGCTGGACCGATTTCAAAAATTCTTTCACCAATGGAAAGCTATATAATATCAGGGCGTAAACTAGGCTATATTTTATCCCGGTATTCCCACGGGAACGGGAACTACGCGGGTAAAACGACTATAACCTATAACCGAAGCGAAGCGAGGGCGGGTTGCTAGTATATAATAAAATAAATAATCTATAGGAATACGTAAATTTTTGTTTAAAGTAAACTAATAAATAAACATGGAATAAAATAATAATAACAAAAAAGGAAGCGCCTAATGTCGTCCTAGCCGGGGCCGCGGGTGACTGGACCGGGGATTTAGTCCGTCACCCGCAGAGGCTGTTCGCGCGACGGCGACCGAAGTCCCCAGTGAGTCATAAGGCACGAAGTTTCATGTTCTGCATTTGAAATGTAATAATAAAATATAAAAATAAAATGAATATATATTTTATTTTACATAATTTTTCAAAGACAAAAATAATCATGTGATATTTTTTATTTTTGTCTTCGAAATTTAAAAGTCAATATTTAAGAAAAAGAATAATAATTTATTAAAACATAGACCCATGCGTTCAGCAGTCTATAAAAGTTTATTGTATCATCATCACAGCTCATATATGTACGTGTCCCACTGCTGGGCTCGAGCCTCCTTCACAAACTGAGGCAAATTGACTTATGCTGGCCACACTGGTTGGTTCAGGGTTTTATTTCGAGTTTTCTTCTCTTGTATGGATTGCTATCTACCGTAACTAATGTTAGTCCAGGCGCTGGATGGAGTTGAGTGTGCAAAATGTGAGGACTGCATTCGGTGTATGGTTTTGAACTCAAAAAAGCATGCAGATTATGATTCTGAATGTTGCCAGGAGCCATATTGGTTCATTTTTGTTTTACACCCCACCTCTTTAGACATCTAGTAAATGAAATGAACACATGCTTTGATATCATTATAACGATTGTTTTAGTGAGAATATCCAATTGATTCTTATGATTAAAGATACTTACAGCTAGTCAAGTGAAAAAACAACAGGAAAATTAAAAATAAAATCAATACATACTGATAAAAAATTATTTAATTCAAAAAAGGAAATTTGAATATATTATAAATGAAAAAAGGATAATTATCAATCTTTTTTATTTTGACAATCGTTATTTATGCATTTGCATAAAGAAATACAATCAATATGTAATTTCTTAGCCATTGAGTTTTTTTAAAAGATAGGTGCAAATGTTTTCCAATTTTTTTAGCTGTTCGACACTTAGGCATGGACTTCCCAAATGCTTTAGAGCTTCTTGTACAAAATCCAACGATGCAGCTTTTTAAGTAATTTTTTTCGAGCCAAATCTGCTTGTCGAATCGCAACCACTCAGAGCGTGTAATGCTGGCAAAATACCACAAATATTTTCTCCAAGGGATTGAGCAGCCAAAGGACATCCTGAAATGAATTTATTCTTATAGGAACCGTTGAACCATAAACCTAAACAGCCTAGATGTGCAAGCTTGCTCCAGAATGAAAACATCTGCATCAGCGCTAATAGTTATGATATAGCCAAGTTTGATTTTCACTGTGTGAATTTGTAACTCCTTCAGAAAAAGTAAACAAGAGTACTTCTAATAAAAAAAATGCAAGATGCAACAGATATAAGTGACATTCAGAAAACATTTTTGTTGGCTAATGAACGTGGATTTGATGCAAAAATTCTTAAATATCTTTTTAAAAATAAAAACTCAATGGCTGACGAACTTCGGTAAAAGTTAATTTCCCAAAATATCGGTTTTGGCTTAAATTTATTAAAAGTTATTTGCACATCAGATGCTCTACATTTACATCTATTAAGAACTTCAGCACAAACATATGTATGGGTAAATGCTGACCAAACTCAACTACAGCCAATTGATTACACCTTCATAGGCTATGAAAGGAAGGATGGTAATTTGTACCCATGACAAATGACCAAGCAACCACTGCCGGAATTGTTGATTCAATCGTGTAAATGTGCATCCAATTGTAAAACAATGGCTTTCTTTCCTAAGAAATTACATATTGATTGTATTTCTTTATGCAAATGCATAAATAACGAATGTCAAAATAAAAAAGATTGATAATTATCATTTTTTCATTTATAATATATTCAAATTTCCTTTTTTGAATTAAATAATTTTTTTATCAATAATTATTGATTTTATTTTTAATTTTACTGTTGTTTTTTCACTTGACTAGCTGTAAGTATCTTTAATCATTAGAATCAATTGGATATTCTCACTAAAACAATCGTTATAATGATATCAATGCATGTGTTCAGTCCATTTACTAGATGTCTAAAGGGGTGGGGTGTAAAACAAAAATGGACCAATATGGCTCCTGGCAACATTCAAAATCATAATCTGCATGCTTTTCTGAGTTCAAAACCATACACCGAATGCGGTCCTCACATTTTGCTCACTCAACTCCATCCAGCGCCCGGTCTATGTATTATTTTAGTGATCTAAAACCATCTTCGCATTACCTTTCTAATAAAACAGGCTTGGGACACATCGATTGGCTAGTTTTCGAGTCTGTAACGGTAATCGTGGAAAAAATTCTCATATTTTGCATATATTTATATTACTTTGAATCTATAACTGTAATCTTGTCTTTTTTCTTTTCATGTAACATCAAAACATTAAAATTTTACTTGTGCCGTATATAAATTTTTAAAGTATTAACTAAATGCATAATATTCAAATTTTAACTTTTTAGAACTTTTTAAACTATTCTGCTACTTAAGAATACGTCTAGACTTAAATAACAAATTATAAGAAATGTTTATGTATTCGTTTAAGATCACCTTTTTCTGCAAGCTTTGTCTTAATCCCCGATAAATTGAGTTCTTTGTAATGGCACTTTCGAATGGAAAAGAAAAATTTTACTAGTTTTCCATTCGAGAGCTGTGTTTAGTAAATGCTGATAGAGCATTAGACAAAGAGGATTGTGAGCACCTGGACAGCCTGTCTAATTGGCAATCAAACGGTTGGTTACCTCTGTAGATCATTGAAGGGGTACTGAGACACGTAGTAATGATGAATTTGAAAATACTAAAATAGGTTTAATATTATGAAAATTGTATACCAGACAGTAACTGTTTGGAATTATTTTATTAATACATTCTTATGGAACGACATATATTCTGGTAATGCACATGTATTTTAAAATGTATTTAATATAACGTTCTAAGTAAAATAAATTTAAGTGTTTCATGTCATGTGTTCAAGTATTCTATATAACTCCCACTCTTGGGCTTAGACCTCCTCCACAATGGGAGGCAAATTGACCTACTATTCCATGCTAATTAGACGTGTTGGAATAGAGTTTTTCTTCTCTTGCATCGATGTTATTTGCATATTCTTAGTCATATTTTACGACACCCACAAACAAGAAAGGGGTGGTTAATTGTATTCTAACTTCCTAACTGTAATTTTTTAATTTAAGTGTTTCATCATCATCATCGCAGCCCACATACGTCCCACTGTTGGGCTCGGGCCTCCTCCACAATGGGAGGGAATTTGACCTACTATACCATGCTGGTCAGACATGTTGGTATAGGGTTTCATTTCGAGTTTTCCTTCTCTTGCACAGATGTTATGTGCACATTATATTTAAGTGTTTAATTGTTTGTAATAATTTTTTATGTTTACAATTAAAAAATGGTACATATTTTTGTATTTCATTGAATAATATTGCGTACACTATTGAGGACACGGACAAGTATTGCCTTGCAGTGGGCGTGACCTAGACAGAGCAGCATCTCAAAATCATTGTTGTCGCTCTAATGAAAGCTGGAACGCAGTTGTTATCTTCTGCGAGGTTACGTTGTCACAAAATGAGGCGACGGAGCAGATCAGAGAGGATAGAGTCTACGCTAACTAAGGGGTTCCTTAACTTTAAAGACGACGGAACACTCACTAAATACGTTATATTTTACGGCACTCATCAAATGATAACATGGGACGCGTGTGAGGGTCCGCAGCGTCGCGCATTGTCACTGGCTACGTGCGCTGCTCTGCCATAGTCGGAATATATCTATTTACATAATTGTAATGAGTTCTACTCTTCATTAATTTTACGTTATTACAAAATAATATTTATGATTGTGGTATTATTTCACAGTCAAATTACTAAAATGAAAAGTTATTTAATTTTGGCAGAACCCTGATGACTATTTATAGCCGTGATTTCCCTGAGCTAGCCTAACGCACTGTCGCTATATTAGGGACGTAGGTGCAAATACCTGCATGAGACCTTTCTAATCGAGGCTCGCGACTGGTTAAACTAGGAATTAATATACCACACGCAATGGCGGTGACAGTTCGCTGACAATATTGCGGTATTTTTAACTTCGATGTAGATGAGAATAGGCATCCGAAAGGACAACTCGTCAGGCGAACCAGCAAAGTCGAGGCAACAGTTACGATAGCCACTCAATAGACGAATAGGGGTTATACAGCAAATTATAATAGGGGTCATACACCAGGTTAGGCAATGGGGTGAGGTAGGACGATAGCCGTCTAATCAAAAAGATCAGGAATATGAATAAATATAATATTTCTTTATAATAAAGCTTATTATCTACAATATTTAAATATATATTGGTTATATACACTTAATTAAGTATGTAAATATCACCTAAGATATATTAGGCAATATTACCCACAAATTTAAAGGTAAATAAACTACAGTAACCTGTCGTTGATGACATGTCGCTGTTCTGTATGAAATCGGGACTTTCAAGAAGTTATATGTTTATATAATTTAGTGACAATAATTTTGTGCGTGGTGGTCTTTCCGTGTAATGACGGGGTAAGAAAGAATTTAATTCACTACCTCCTATCTTACCCGTGGGTGTCATAAAAGACGACTCATCATCATCTTGCTCTTATCCCAATTACTTGGGGTCGACGCAATATGTCAACTGTTTTGACATATTGCAAAAAGTTTCGGCAATGACTTTTAAGACCGGCCGCCTGCCTGACGTCAACCCTCCTTGGGAATGTAATCGTTGACCCAAATGGTACCAGATGGAGTTGGTCCGGGTCAATCTAGGGCTCTTAGTCGTCTTTTACGACACCCACGAGCAAAGCAAGGGTTGGTAGTATTCGAAGCCGCTACCACACAGCCATAAAAGACGACTAAGGGGTATGATATGCAGTTAACATATATACGAAGAGATATAGAGAAGAAAAACTCGTCATAAAATCCTATGCTAATACGTCTGACTAGTGTAGTATATAGCAAATGAATTTTCCTCACATTGTAGAGGAGACCCAAGCCCAACAGGCTTATATGGCCTAAGATGATGATAAAAATTGTTTTCTCATACACTCAGAGACTTCCCTGTAGTGATGGAGTGAGAAAACAATCGAAATGTCTGCTTCCTTATCCGAGGGTATCGTAAAGGTCGCCAATGGGTATAAAAGACAGATAACATGTATGGAAGAGAAGGATCATTAGAGATGAAGCTCTATACTATTTCAGCTCACCAGCGTGGTATAGTAGGTTTTCCTTCCCACTTTCGTAGAGACTCAAGCATAGCAATGGACCAATGGAATGTATATGAGCTCAAACGATGATGATACTCAGAAAAGTTATGCCAGACCATAATTAAGACATTATGACAAGTTTGTTAAAATATTTTTATCTTATACCTTTATATTTGATAGGATGTTTCCCGTGTGGTGACGGAATATCACAAAAACGACTAGGGAATTAAATATGCATATAACATCAATGCAAATAAGGTAAACTCGAAGTAAAACCCTATACCAACCCGTCTAATCAGCATGACAGCATGGTATAATAGGTCGATTTGCCTCCTATTGTGGAGGAGGGTTGACCCAATAGTGGGATAAAATAAAGGTACACTTTGGAGTAAACATTTGACTCTCTATTTCGTTAGACAATAATTTGAGAGCTTTTGATTAGCAATAACATTATCAACACTTATTGTAAACTATAAAATTTTATTCGCAATTCATTAGTCTCTAAAATCTTAACAATTCAATAGATGCCTGCGACACGCAATTCACTTCGATTAGCACGTCTTGTTTGAACTTAATTAAGAGAACACGTTCATTACAAAATGAACGTCGGCTCAAGATCAAAGGGACCAATGTTAATATTTGCAAGAGCGTATTGAAAGAAGTCATTGGCACTGACATTTACACACATGCTCAAAAATACACATACATATATATATTTTAACACGTATATTTAAAGTATTTTTCTTTATTAATGTTGCTGGCAAACTAGCAAACAGCACACCTGATGGTAAATGATACTGATGGAACTTCGCTAAGTCACTGTCTACCGTGAAGAAAGTGAAGGGACTCTGAATACGCGCAATTAATTTCGGCGATACTAAAGGCATCACCAAAATCTACCACACCCAATCAACCTCGAAAAGTATATTAAAATAATCTCGTACTTATTTTAATAACTGCCATACATATTTCTAGTTATTATATGTTTTACTTTATAGGAGAAGAAATTTTTAGTGACCTGTGCCAATTCCATCTTCAACTGTTTGATCAATATTATTATTAGCCTGCCTTCATCACACGCTAATTTGTGTCGGCATAATATGTTCTTATCTTCCATAGATTCCTGTTAACCATAAGGCTAATAGGAATTTATGGAAGATCTGCATTTACTGTTTTCAAACGCTTTGAATAAACGTTGCGCGTTCACACAATCAATGTCTTGTCTTATTGTGTTTGCCCCGATTCTTACGAAATTCCACATTCATATTGATAAACATTGTCAGATGTTTTTCATTCGATTTCATCACATGCCCTTACCCAGATAATCGGATCTTAAATCATCAGTGAAAGCGCATTTCTAATTCTACTAATGAACTTCAAAGCAGATATGTACAATCATAAACAACCCCACTAATCAGGTAAATATAACTACGCGGTAAAATTGCCGGACGAGGAATGCGCCAACGGTAACCCACGCCCAAAAAAAAAATGCGGTTAAATTACTATTCGGCCTACATTTTTTAAAATTTTAATTAATTTTAATTATTATTTATGTAAACTAACTAATGGAAACAGTTCCAACCTTAAAATTTAGAACTAATAATTTATTTCGAATTCAAAAACTAATATTTGATTGATTTCTCCATTTGCAAAAGCAATAATGTATTGAACAATGTCGATGAACTCTGTTAAAACAAGCGAATCTAAACCGATATGAAAATATCGTCTGTCAGTCTTATAATATTTCTACGTTTATTAGTATAAGCTCTTTCGTTTGTTTATACGTTTATAAACGTGTAGTATATACATATATGTTTGATTTCAACGTCCCGGAAACCATTCTAGATAGTAAGCATACTAAACTTGAAGTGTGTTGACGACGAAATCATATCCTGTAAGGTATTGACTTAAAATATCTTACTACTTGAATGCATTTCGAGTTTTTTTCATAAAGAGAAAAATAAATTTGTGTCGACGTCGAATTGTTTAAATATTAGCTATTTTTATTCTGCAAAAGCAATTAATATTTAAATAATTATTTAAAATCATTTATTATTTAAATAATTCAAGGACAATTAAATTTTCATAATTAGATATGCAATGATGACTAGATGCTTTATTGCTATATATTGTTATGTTATTAGATGTTGTACAGTTGAGGGATAGTATATTGAGTTTATTTGAGAGGTAGTATATAATTTTCCGTGTAGTGACGACGTAAGAACACAATTCACCACTCCCTATCTTGCCCGTGGATATGAAAGACGACTAAGGGGTATAATATGCACATAACATCTGTGCAAGAGAAGGAAAACTCGAAATGAAACCCTATATCAATATGACCAGCATGGTATAGTAGGTCAAATTTCCTCCCATTGTGGAGGAGGCCTGAGCTCAACAGTGGGATGTATGTGGGCTGCGATGATGATGATGATGATATTATGTATATTGTTTTAATATAATGTAATGCGATATTAGAACAGCTTTCTTCACTCTACTATGATTGCCTTGTACCTTGGTGGGAATGAGTAATAGCTATTTGATTTCTCTCTGACCGGTTACCGTCCTTAGCAAAAAGGTATTATAGGACAGATAATTTCCTTTGATCAGTTTTCTGAAGAAAATAAAAATATGATATCAGTGATTTGCTCAAACACTGCCTTGGAAAACACAAACTCTAGAAAAGGAGCCCGTGAACGTGAATACTGTAAAGTGTTCGAAACGTCGGGCAATCAATAAATCAAATACAAACGTGATAAAAGCCGTAGTTTTGTTTACAATGTGTAATACTCGCGTAAATATTAGAAATCATTATCTAGAAAAGGAAGTTAAGTTATATTATAAGCAAAACACACATAGAATTAATTTTGTCATATAATAACGTTTCCTCAATAAATTTAAAATATCTTTAATATTTGAAATTCAATTAATAATGCTCGCCAATAAATTTTGAAAATGCATTTCTAATATTTATTTACAAGATAAGAATTGTAATATAATTGATAAATTCTACGAGAAATAAACGAGTAACAATAGTACATAATATATTGTCAAGTTTCGAAATCTTGCAATAAAGCTCTGAGACGATCTTATACAGCCGGCGGCCACAAGTTTCCAATAAGTAATTAAAATCTTGAGACGCGGGAGATTACGGACTACTATGTCTCCAGTGTTTACTCCTGAACACCCCAAACCTCTCATGATTTCCTGGTATTTCCAATATAGGTCGTCAGCAAATATATAAAGGAAAAATGGTCTTCCGAGTGTAAAATGGCTGGCGGCAAATAGACTGATGTTATTGACCTAAAACACTTATAACAACGATTAATTTTATAACTTTTGTTCGTGTTTTTTTTAATGTTAATATGTTTCGTTATTGGATTAGAAAACTATATTATTTTAATTTAACATTAGTTATATATTACCTCCATAATAGACGTGCCAGTTATATTTCACAATAAAATAGATTTATAAGTCTAGAGTCCATAAATAGATTACTAAAATCATTCGCGAAATTACAATAGAATTAAATACAATAGAATTAAATTAAATTTTTTTTTGGGGGCTGTGCTACGGTCGCCGCACTCCTCGCCCGAATTCGTCCGGGGCGACAGAGGGGCGTAAGCACGCACACCCGTAACTCACCCGTATAGCACGTCGCCTTCGTCGTTGGCCCGACCACATTAGTTACAATAGAAAATATTTCCCTTATCTTCCATATATGTATCAGCATATAGCATCTGTCTTTCTAGCGGGTAAATTGTTTTTAAAGTTATACTTTTTTGGCGCGTTAGGGAAAAATGTGAGAGTAAATTTTTACGATGAGCGCGCACACCGTCACGAAAAACTGACACTCTGAAGTTAGTTAATCAACATTTTTTTACGATGTGTGCGCACACCGTCGCAAATATCAATTATATAACGCGTTATAATAAAACATTCAATGTGTTAAACTTTTTATCTATTATTAATATCGTTTTGTCTACAAACGTAGGATACCGCGAAGAATAAAATTTCTAGAAGGATTTTTATCTTGTTACACCAAAGAAGTGTAACTTCTTGAGTCCGTATATAAGTACACACATACTTATTTGTTATTATACGACATACGACAGATTTGAAATATTTAATTTTAGAGCAATTGCATCGAGGAATCATACGAATGTAATCGTTGTTTGTATAAATCGGTACAAATCAAGAAAATAAAGATTTAAATTAGACTCGATTGTAGGTAAATATTAAACCAAAATAAATTTTATAAAATATTTTTCTAAAATTATTGCGGTTTATCCAAAAAGGATTACACGAGATAACATCGTAAAGTCCACAGGATGTTATTAAAGCTTTCCCTTGTTTATTGTGCTACTGTTCGGGCCATTTTTATGAAGAACTGTGCAAATAACTCTTACAAACATTAATCTGCTTTGAACAACAAGATGTAAAGGGACCGTTGCTAAGTCAATATTATGTTAGGGGACAAAACTCCGTTTTCTCGAATCTCCTAGCGACAATTAGAGCGTGATATGATTTTTAAGTAAACTTAATTTACTTGATTCTGTTTTTGGTATCTTTGAGGGAGTAGACTTATATCCAGAGGGAATTGAACGTGGTTACAAATATCTTGAATAAGTTTTCTAATGAAACATAATTTGAAGGTTTAGCTTTAGTTTTTATTTCAGCATACTTTCATCGCTACCGTTGGCGGAATTATCTTGCCTAACAGCTGCTGTTGTACGGGCAATATAGCTTCGCTTTTCGCCATTTAAAGCTGCTAATCCTTCGGACTATGTAGATTAAACCCGTACTATATGTTTATATACCGGATTTTATGTAGTATAGAAATGTCGAAAATAAGTCTCTCTACACAATGAACTATAATTACAATAATACAATAACGGATACATAGTAACGAATATAATTCACCACTCCCTCTCATGATCGTCGTAAAAGACGACTCAGCGATGTAATAGGTATATAAAATTTATTCAAGAGAAGGAAAACTCGAAATAAAACTCTATGCTTACTCGTTTTACGAGCGTGGTGTAGTAGGACCATTTCTCTCCCATAGTAAAAATGGCCCAAGCCCAAACAGTGGGACATATATGGACTGAGCTGATGATGATGAATGTCATCGTCATTTCAATTCATACACATTCCGCTGCTGCATTTGGCTCACATCCACAGTGAGAGGCTAATTAACCTACCACCACTGTGTACCACGCTGGTTAGAAGGGTAGGTATAGGGTTTTTTTAATTTTCCTTCTCTTGTTATTATCTACATATTATAATCCATTAGCTGTCTTTTACAACAAAGCGAACTGGAATGGTGAATTCTCACTCCGTCATCAGACGTAAAATGAATAATTCAATATAACGAAGTATAAATTTTCACAGCTGTAAAAACTACTGTCTTTGAAATTTGTGATTTCAATTAAAAGACTAGTCAAAACAACACAAATCATAAACTTCTGTATAACACTAACTAAATCTTTAAACCCTTTACCGCTGTCAAAACGAGAAGCAATTCAATTAGACATGTCGTTAAACAATCGATGCGTGTCTTCGTTATTAAATTCTGTTATAGTTTAAAATGTGGTTCGCGTAACTGTAATTTATAACCGACGTTCGCGGGTTGATTTATAAGCTATGAGTTAGAGGGTAGAGTTATGGTGACTCTGCGTTTTGTAATTCCTCTAAGCGGTATATCCTTGAATTTATATAGGATGTTCTTTTTTGTCTATCAAGTAGAAAAACCTAAGAAATAAATCCGATATGTATCCAAATAAATTATCCACTGAAAGTTGATTATATACAAGGTTATTATTGGACTCGTTCATCATTTAACCTCATATACGTCCCACTGTTAGGCACAAGCTTCCACCACAAAAGGAGGAAAATTTACCAACTGCTGCACGATGCTCAGACGTGTCGCTGTTATATGGTTTTGTGTGGAGTTTTCCTTTTCTTGTCTGTGCAAGATCCCTTAATCAACACTCATGGGCAAGATAAGGGGTGGTGAATTGTATTCTTACGCCATCACTACACGGAAGATGAATGAACTAGTAAGGAATAAATCCTTGTGTCGCGGGAGACTTCAAAAATATACAATTAACTGACACAAATTACACCATGATACTCATTTAGATCGTATAGAGAATTGTTTTTTGTGGATGTTGAACCCACAATACTCGGTAGGAGAGATCGTGAGTAGTTGGATCAAGGATTAGTCCACTAGCCTCAGGGAGACCGATCGTGTCAGGGCGCCAAGATAGAAGGAGTCATATGATGCTTAATTTGGCGAGTCTCTATAGTTAAGGAGTCGATTTCAGTGACTCGATCAATAGTTGGAGAGAGGAAATATGGACCCTCAAGCCGAGCTTTCTTGAATGGTTGGATAGGGTTGGCAAGATCATAGCCGAGTAAAAAATCGTATAATACTAGCGTATTTTAAGAAATTCTAGATTAAATTGTACATAAAATCAATATACAAAAGTACAATGTACCATTAAGTTGAGGCTGCAAATAAATTTTTCAATTAACATAGAGCGTTTATACGTGGATTTTACACGTCGTTGAAAATATAAATAAGGTGTTTACATTTTTAATATTCATCATCGTCATCATTATATCGGCTCATATGCGTCACACTATCGCGCTCGAGACTCCTCCATAACACGAGATAAATTCACCACTATATAGTTAAACAGTTTGGTACAAGGGTTTATTTCAAGTTTTCCTTTCCAGCATAGGTGTTATATACATTTTTTTATACCTTAATCATCTTATAGAACACCCAAGGACAAAACAGAAAATGGTCAATTTAATTCTTATTCCGTCACCACACGAAAATTTATCTTATTCACTACTCAAGTAACAAAATGCTCTTGTAAAGTATTTGTAAGTTCAAGGCGTATTTGATTTATAGTCTTGTACCTTACAATTTCTCGATAACTATTGCGTAACGCAAATACGCATAGAAAATTATTTCTTTGAATTAGTAGTTTGCAAACAACCTGTAGAAAATCCCAAGGTAGCCTCCACAGTGAATAAGGCTTGGAGAAAGTTTAAATTCATTTAGCGGATTATTGCCTTTGAATAATGAACTTGGTTCTTAACATTTAAAACGCATCGAAGAATAAAATTTTATAAAAGTAAATGACTCGTTTGATAATATATTATTAATTTCACATTACAAAAAACTGAGAGAGGAAAACCCATATAAAAACCTTTGCCAACCTGCCTAACCAGCATGGTTTAGTAGGTCAATTTCTCTCTTATTGTAGAGGCGACTTAAGCCCAGCAGTGGGACATAGAAAAGTCGTGAAGAGGAGCGGGTATGGTTAACTAATATAGAAATTAAAATATTTATAAAATTGAAAAAAAAGTCAGGCATTAGGAATTTCCTTCGCATCACTGTCAACCGGTAATGTGCTCAGAAGTCTAGCAGCAATGCCACGGATTGTGTATTGTGTATTTAAAAGTTGAATTGTATTTTGTAATTCATTATTGAGAAATAAATAATTGACATGTTTTTTAAAATAAACGTTTAATACTTCATCGTAACTTATTTCACTCATATTTAAACACGAGTCTCCTTATTGAAAAGGAATTACATCTGCTATTCTTCGGCGGCCAGGGAAGTAAATTTCGAAGTTTTCCTTATTAAGTCCTGTCGTTATCTTGTTACGCCATTTAAAGTAAACGCAAAACAATAGTAGCGTTATTTGCTATCAAAGGTAATAAAGACGATAACATGAAAATATGCAAGGTAATAATTAAGGCTCGGTTAAAATTATATGTTTTACGCCTACTCACGTGACAGTACGGTTCAATGATAAAATTGCTATTAATCTATATTTAATATATGTCGTCGTCGTCGGCTCGTACCCGTCCCACTGCTGGGCTTGAACCTTTTCCTCATTAGGAGGGAAATAAACCTACTGTACCATGCTGGTCAGATATGTTGGTATAGGGTTTCATTTTGAGTTTTCTCTTGCACAGATATCATCATTATCATCATTTCAGCCTATATAAGTCCCACTATTGGGCTCAGACCTCCTCCACAAATGGGAGGGAAAATTACCTGCTATTCCACGCTGGTCAGACGAGTTGGAAAAAGGTTTTGTATCGAGTTTTCTTTCTCTTGCATAGATATTATATGCATATTATATCCCTTAGTTGTCTTTTACGACATCCATGGGCTTGCTCCTATCTTGATAGGGAGTGGTATTATATTTTTACTCCGTCACCGCCAGTTATCTTCATGCGATGACGTCCATTTTATTTTTCCGCGTGGTAACGGAGTAACAATACAATCATCCCCAATTAATTAAATATGTATTTGACATCTACAAAAGAGAAGGAACACTCGAAAACACGAATAAAACCCTATAATATATATTTTTCGAGTGGTAGGACCACACTGTCGACAGTTATCGTAGTACCACACTCAGCAGAAAATCGACGTCGGAGTAGTAGCAATTTGTTACTGCGCTTCGTTCGGTGAGCGAGAGCCGGAAGCCCAAGTTTCTGAGGGTGCTTGCGTGTGGTGGATTTTTTTTATTTATTTATTTATTTAAAACTTCTGCACTGAAAAAAAGGTACATGGCGGCCTTAGGAATTTTCTACCAGTCGACCTGGGGTGAGAGCAGAAATAAATTAGGCAGGTGCAATGCAATGTGAGCAATGAATTTCGAAATTTGATTATCCAAATGTAGCAAATTTATATAGACTTATACCTAATACATATAAACAATACATATATACATAGATATATATACATACATAATTACAGGTTTTGGTGTCACCGAGCCTCAATGCACGCATTCACACTTCCTTCACTTTCTTCGCGGTAGTCAGCGGCCTTGTAAAGGTCCATGAGCGGCAGCAACACTTACCATCAGTGTACTGTTTACTCGTTTGCCACCGCTTGCAATAGAAAAAAAAAACAACACGTCTGTTCAGTATGGCTGTAATAGGTTAATTGCCCTTTAATTGTGGAGGAGGCTTGAGCCCAACAGTGGGATATATATGAGGTGAAATAATGATGATGAATCTAAAGCAATTCTAAAATATACATCCATTTGCGTATTTAAATTATAAACGCCCAGTTTGCAAGATTACCGAGACTCAAGCAACTAAGGCTAATTGCAGTTGTTGGAGTTAGCGGGGATCTCGCGAGATCTGTTTAAGCCCCGAATGAGTGTTAAAAGATTTATATCAGTTGATAATGTAGATTCAAGATCTTAATCCGGCAGTCCACAGTAGAAATTGACGACATTCGAGAGATTTGCCCGCCTTTGCAGGTCTTACGTAAAGTATTTGGAATATCCATGTTATACCAAGTCGGTTAACTTATTCAGTCCCTGCTTAAGGGACCTTTCTTTTTAAGTTATTACGTAAATAGCTAATCTAACAACTTCTTATAGTGACTATATCAATATTAAAGTTCTTTTATGTTTTAAATAAACAGAATGACTTGGCAATCGCATGAAAACACACCTCACAAGTAATACATATTATATTAAATTGTACTAAACATAGTGCGATTGTCAAGTCATTCTGTTTATTTAAAACATAAAAGAACTTTAATATTGATATAGTCACTGTAAGAAGTTGTTAGGTTAGCTATTTACTTAATAACTTAAGAAGAAAGGTGCCTTAAGCAGGGACTGAATAAGTTAACCGACTTGGTATAACATGGATCTCACAAATTTTTATGGTAGAAGAACTCAGTTGCGAGGCTTGGCTTTTTTTACAAGACTTGTTTTTGATGGTATCTCATTTCTTTTTGTAGAGAGACCTACTTATTTGCCTTTCCGGTACCTTCTACTTCTTGAATACCAACAACAGATTTTCTTAGAGCACACTTTCTGAAAAATGAGACATCTCTCCTTTCCGCTTGAGTCAATTCTACCTAAACTAAACGGAGAGACGTGGAAATAAAGAAATTTGATTGGTTTTTCGAAACACATCTCCTCTAGTCTCCTCTCCGCTTTGATGGCAATCGAGCCTAATGATGGCGTTCTTTCTTTCAGATAAATTTCAGGCAATTTAGTTTGCTTAATACTTTGGGAGATTTTGGTACAATTTCATAAGAAATGTCCCACTCTTGCTTTTTCATTAAGTTGATTGACCATTTTACAAGTAATCTTTGAACATAATTATATCTACGTATCTGTCTACACCTGTTATGCCAATCATCATTCAGCCTATCGCCGTCCACTGTAGAACATAGACCCCCCTCATGCTTCACCATAAAGTGCGGTACTGTGGCACCTGCATCCAACGACGCTCAAGGGTAACAGAGTTGCAATGACTAGAGCTTATTTTTCTTTGCCTTATGAGGAATAATGACGTAGTCGCCACGTTTGGTAGGCGGGTTGGTTTCGCAGTGAGATATCATACGTTTCCCCGGTGAGAGCTGCTGCCCACTCTCCTTCCTGTTGAATCTTTTTTTAAATGACAACGCCTTGCACTAAGGGAATAATAATCCTTATATTGTGGGGGACTTTACAAACATATAATTCAACATCGCATAATCATCGCAGCCCTCATATGTCCCACTGTTGGGCTTGGGCCTCCTCCACAATGGGAGGGAATTTGACCCACTATACTATGCTGGTCAGACATGTTGATATAGGGTTTCATTTCGAGTTTTCCTTCTCTTGCATAGATGGTATGTGCATATTATATCCCATAGTCATCTTATACGATATCCATGGGCAAGATAGAGAGTGGTGAATTGTATTCTTACTTCGTCACCATACGTAAAGAACATGTAATTAACCGACACAAATTACATTCAGACTCAGAACAACAATTTGTGGATCGTACAAGGTGTTGTCTTGCATGGGATTCGAACCTACGACACTAGCACGATATGTTGGTATTTAACCACTACGTCATCTGCGCAGTCTTTAGCCGGTTGTTATGATTCCCATAGAGAAGCAACGATGGCGACAAATGTATTCTTATTTTTTACAAAGTTACATTTCATTAACTGCAAATGTAACTTTGTAATCCTATATATTTATATAGGTTTACAAAATTATTTATGCAGTTAGTGTATCTCGGAAACTGGATGAAAATTATAATGTTTCATAATTTTTCTTCACTTATATACTAAACACTAATTGCATTCTAAATTTGAAGCTTTTATGTCTACTAGAAATGCCACTTTAATATTGATGATCGGTCAGTCAGTCAGTGAGTGACAAAATTACGAAATTTTGACTAGTCTTAGTATTCTTAAACTATTAATTCAAATTGAATGAAATTTGAAATAAATAATGTGTATGCAATGCCTGCTGGGTTACTAAAAAGTCAGCTTTCTAGCTTTATTAATAACGAAGTTATAGGGGGTCGAAAATGGCCTGAATGGCTTCGAGAAAAGTATGTTACGGTAGTGTTGCGTTTTGCCCGACTTTTTTTTTGCTCGACTTGGCGGGGGCACTGCCGTGCCCCCAGATAAAATATCATGTTTCGAATTCGTAAATGTAATTGAACTTCTAGTTTCTAACTATAATAATATATAATATATTTATTTCACAAAAATAATACACGGGATATACATACAAATTTGAAACAGAAATGTGTTGAATCATTATTTATTTGGACACTGGTACCCAAAGTAAGATTTAACTTGTGGTATGGATACCAGGCCCTCGCAATATTTGCAATAATTTAACATTAATCTATATTACAATAAGAATATCTGATATTGACTTTCAGCAAATATCGTTATTATTTGCTAGATTTAATTTAAAATATCAGCTACAACTTTGTGTGAATTTGATTTCATTTTAATATATTTGATAGTAATAGAAATAATAATTATGATACCAAGAAATTGTATCTAAATACTTTGTATCTAATACTAAGCCATATGAAACAGTAGTGTAAATAGTGATCTGCTATACTAAATGTAATGAGTTCATTTCCTGCGTAGGACAATTTTTTGATCCATAAAGGTCTTTGCGTTAATTATATTTTAAAGTCCCACGCAATACAAGGTTTTTTAATCTATGGTGACTTGAGACTTACTAGGAAATAATAAATAATTTATTAATTATGAAAGAGAAATATCAAAGGAAAATAAAAGTGTGTGCTTAAGAGCACACGACAGGAGACTTTTTTCTCATTTTTTCGCAACTAACCAAGTTTTCACTTCAAAAAATACTATTTATTAATAAATATTTAGAATGTTTTTTGCCTATAATAGATAATAAGAGAAGGCAACTCAAAATAAAACACTATACTAACATGTCTGGTCAGCGTAGTACAGTAGGTCAATTTCCCTCCTATAATGGAGGAGACTAGAGCCCAAGTGGGATGCATGATGATGATAAATAGATAATAATTAATATTAATTGTGAAATAAACACTTTTATATTGAATAAAGTAAATAAATATTAGTCTAAAATATTCACCAATTTACCAGTGACTCTTAAGACTAAGTCATGCGACTTAACCTTAAAATTGGACTTGTGAATATTTTACAATTCTCGTATGATATTATTACTAAGTTTTAAACCTTAAAGAGTTTTATTTGGAAAGCAATTTTGATTTATATACCGCGAGATACTTTTGAAATCACTAGACTGTATAACGACATGTTTTTATTGTCTATTGTGCATACATTATTTTAAAACTAATATTCTCATAGTTATAAATCTATTTTAGATTAGACTAGATTGACCTAGATTGACCCGGACCAACTCCATCTGGTACCATTTGGGTCAACGATTACATTCCCAAGGAGGGTTGACGTCAGGCAGGTGGCCGGTCAGAAAAGTCATAGCCGAAACTTTTTGCAATATGTCAAAACAGATGACATATTGCGTCGACCCCAAGTAATTGGGATAAGAGCAAGATGATGATGATGATAAATCTATTTTATAAAATTTCGCGATTTTAATTATTTCAACAAAAAATCACTATCCCTCGTAATTAGTTGCATTAGGAAGCTCTTCAGAAACTTTTCAGAACTTCATAAAATTCTATGTCTGTACACAAAATAGGTATATTGAAAAAAAAAACATAATAAGCTTTTATTAGAACAATACCCTCTGATTTTTACGCGAGAATCACCCCTTTATTGCTCATAGATGTAAAAGACGGCTAAGGGATGATTAAAGATAGGGAGAGTACACCGTCCTGCCACCACTGTGATTGTGACAATGACACGGCGTAGCATACGTTCGAGGTTTGTGCTGCCTGGGCAGAGCAGCGTCGTGAACTCATTACAATCATCGGTGCCGACCTGACGCTGCCGATCATCGCCAGGGCGATGCTCGACAGCGTCAGGAACTGGGACGCGGTCGCAGCCTTCTGCGAGGCAGTAATCTCGCGGAGGGAGGCGGCGGGTCGCGCGCGCGAGGAGCGCAGCCTCGACGAAGCGACCCGCCGCGCGCGACTGGGGCGGCATAGGCGCGACTATCTGCGCCTCATGCCGCCCTAGCCGAGGCCGCGGGTGACGTAACTGGGGAATTAGTTCGTCACCCGCTGAGAGGCCAACTGTGTGAGGAAAGACCGACGTCCTCCCCGAGGGGGAGACGTCGGTCGATGGGAGGGTACCCTACTAGGGGGTATTCCGTCGGGCCGACCACTGACGACAAGTAACCCTGCTCCGGTGGTCGGTTCAACGACGAAGGCGACGTGGTGTTCGGGTGGATTGCGCTTGTGCGTGCTTAAGCCCCGCTGTCGCCCCGGACGGAGTGGTGCGAGGAGTGCGCCGACCGCAACCCACCCAAAAAAAAAAGGGATAATTAAAGATAACATCTATGCAAGAGAAGGAAAACTCGAAATAAAAGCCTATGCCAACCCGTCTGACCAGCGTGGTATGTCAATTTCCCTTCCATTGTGGAGGGGGCTCGAGCTCAGCAGTGGGACGAATAGGAGCTATGACGATGATAATGATGATAACAGAATTTAAATAAGACTATTTATACAGACTTTATTGCGATTATATTTGATTTCGTTTGTCGTTTCGAACACTCTTCAGCGTTCATGGGCCCGGATATCTTAAATCCAACAAGCCATCGTTATGATAGTGATTTATATCTACGCGCTACAAAATTAATTATTATAATTAGACTCATATTTTTAATACAAAATCAAAATTGAGATACAAACGCTATAAAAGCCGTAGAAATAGTTTCATTTAAAATAGAGCAATAGCAGTCAAAACATTAATTTTATAAATTTTTATTTATCTATTTTTTTGTATATGTATACACATACCAGGCGAAACTACTACATGGAAAAGTTGTTACCTATGTATAATAATATCAAGTATCAGTAATACCAAGTATCAGTGCTAACTCAAAATACTTTAAATACTTGAATGATAACGTCTGTATTGTGACGAAGTAAGAATACAATTCACCAAGAGAGGGCTCTTGTCCGTGAATATTGTAAAAAAAAAAAATGACTTAGGGATATAATATGCATATAACATCTATGCAAGAGTAAGAAAGCTTGACATTAAACCCTATGCTAACACGTATGACCGGCGCGGATTAGTAGAACTTGCCATTGTAGAGGAGGCCCGAGCCCTCCAGTGAGACTTGTATGGACTGAGATGATGAACTTAAAATATGATGTCGTCTAGGATCAATAATAATAATAAATAAGTATTCAACGCAAGCAAAGTAATGGGCACAACTAGTATTCTATAATAACTTAATGCTTTACACAAAGGTGCCATACTCTTCAAAAATCTATAATTGTATCTGTCCAAAGCCTATCTTTATAAATTGATATACAATACGAATTCACGATTCAGATAAATACGTATTAAATTAAATGAATTTTTACACCAAAATATATAGTATACTCCATAAAATTGATAACGTTTATTAATAGCGAGTACATATTAATCTAAATATTCAGTTGAGACAGCACCTATGTATTGTATTATGTATGTATCTACTCCACCGCTTCGCTGAGAGAAAACCGCTAAAGCGAAACGCTGATTCGATTTCACGATGAGCGCTCATAGTTATCTCACTAAATCTTCAGGTGATGTGATTTAGTTTAATTTAATTTTGTATCAGCAAACCCGCATAAATGTACCTTAATTATGTTTTAGATTTATACGTAGCTACTTACATGTTAGGCGTTGTGGAGTTTTGTTATATATAATGTTAGTATTTTATGTACTTATAACATATTGAGAATGACTTCTAATATTTTTTTATTTGGCAATGAAATGAATTCAAAATTTTAAAGTTCCGTATTATGCCTCTTACCCGCAGATATCGTGGTGACGGATGCCCGAGGGATATTGATCTATTTTGCACCGTGCTGGTTAGTCGTCTTGGCATTGAGTTAGTTAAGAGAGAGAGTGGTGAACTGTATTCTTATTCCGTCACCATACGGAAAGAGAAATTTTCACGTCATAAAAATCTCTAAAATAAGCATTTTTGTGCTGTTTGTGGCAAATAATCATAGACATTTGCTAGACCATTGTCTACCGTGAAGGAAATGTGAATGCGTATAGTGCGGTTCGGTGATAAGCCATCATCAAAACCCACCACACGCAAAAACCTTAAAAAATTGGGCTTCTGGTTCTCTCGCTCATTGAACGAAGAGGAGTAACAATTTGCTACGACTCGAACGCCGAGTTTCTCTGAGAGTGTGTTACTACCTCGGACGGACCGGCCCACAACTGTAAACAGACAACTGTCAACAGTGTAGTCCTATCAGATAATATCAGGTGTTTGTCATCAGAAGAAATCTAATGAGCCTAAATTAAAGAGCCTGATAGGTTTACTAATAGGCAACCTAGAATTTCTTTTACGACCTTTTAGCTCCAATGTCAGAACAGCTCCGTGGTACAATCATGTATGGATACACCAAACGTTAGTTTCATGTTCCAAAGTAAAGTAAATATTCATTACGCGTATTAAATCCCCACGGCAGCCATCAAAAAGAACTGATGACAAATAAAACATCATCATTTGCCAGTCCTTATCCCACGCTAAGTGGGGTCGGCAACATGTTCTTATGTTCCATAGCCTCCTATCAGCCGTTATATCTGCACTCACTATTTTCATACGCATACCTCATTCACATAGTCCATTCATTTCTTTTTGGGTCTGCCACGCTTCTTGCGTCCATCTACAATCATATCGATAACCCGCCTAATCACATACCTTTCATCCCTCCTCATCACATGTTCGTACCAAGACAATCTCACGCTCTTAATATTCTTTATCACTGGTGCCACTTTCAGGCTTTCCGTAATATACGCATTTCTTATCTTTTCTAACCTTGTGATCTTACATATCCATCTTAGCATACACTCTTCCCTCATCCGTCTTCTTCATGATAAATATAACAAAAGATTTCAATATTTTTCAAAATGAAAGATCAATTCATCGTGGAGTTTTACATTGAAAGGAGTCCTTATATTTCTAGTTTATTCAACTATATGTACTAACATCATTAAACAGCAAGCCCCTCTGTGATTACTATGGACAAATAATGCGACTCCAAAAATTGTCTCTAGGGAGACTAATACGGGATTATTCGCATCAATTTGGCGGTACTATAATACTGATGGACATTGCTCTATCGTGTGATCGACTTTCACAGAATTGTTTTATAAATGGTGACAAGGATTTAGATTTTCCAAAAATATGAATACTGTTTTATGATAATTTGGGCCTTTTAATAGTATTGCAAGTATGAAGAAAAATTAGAGCACTGTTTTAGAGTAAGAAAATAAAGACTGTATTTTAATTATACAAAATTTTAACAAAAGAAAAGCCGACGTCTTTATTAAGGGTAACTGAAAAACATCTCAGATCTTGATCAAATTTGAATAACACCATATATGGGATGTACTCCTACAGCATTTTTATAAAAAGCATAATCAAAATCAATTCTCAAAGGGAAAAAAGGTTTTGAGAACATATATGAAAATACACTCAAATTGAGAAAACTTCTTGCTTATTTTGAAGTTGGTTAAAAATAAACAGCAATGACAGTTCATTGCAGTTTATTGTCCATGGTTAGTAGGGCTTTGATTTTATTTCCTAGATTTTAAAAGATTTAAACATTATGGAAATGTTTAATTTTTCTTAAAAATTGTGTATGTAAGGATGAATTTGAATCAGAATAACTACAATAATATAGAGCATTATTACTGGATTATTCAAATCAGTAAACTGTTAAAATTTTACAAAACTATAACAGGTTTATGATAAATAGTTTAAAATTTTGATTAACAGTTTTGAATTTTGTTATATAGATGTTGAAAACTAAGTATTAAATCTAATTTATGAAACAATGAAGGTTCAAAAAAGGCTTCTTCGCACTTTATAATTAGTTTGGGATTTGGCACAGATGATTTTAAAATATATAACTAAAGTTAAATTAAGTAATGAAATGAAAATTAAATAAAAATCTCTAATCGTCACCGTAGAATCTCACCTATTTATTTATATCGCAATTACTTGGAGTCTACTCAATATGTACTATTTTTCATCTCACATTTTTTTATGGGCGGGCAATGGTGTTCTCATACGCCGTCTATGCCGTCCAAGGCTACGAAAGGACGACGTACGGCCCTATAATCCACCGTATTCGCACCTCTTCGCCATGGGGCCAACCACTGATTTAAAGCAAATATTGCGAAAAAAATTATGGTAATCGTTTTATGACAGATCGTCTGCCTGACGTTAACTCTTTTTGGGAACATAATTATTGATCATACGATATCAAACGGAGTAGTCTCAAGCCTATAAAATGCTTAGTCGTCTTTTACGACGAGCAATATACGGATTGGTAATATTCGTATCCACTACCACACAGCATATTTGGATTTATAATCCTCACTAATATTATAAATGCGAAAATAAGTTTATTTGTTACGCTTAAACCACCGAGCTGAATTCAGAAATTATTTCACCAATGGAAAGTTATAATATCAGTGAGTAACATAGGCTACATTTTATCCCGGTATTCTTACGAGAGCTATGTGGGTAAGGCGACTGAAACCAAAACGAAACGAGGGCGGGTTGCTAGTTTAAATAATAAAATCAAACGGTGCGGTTTGTTTATAAAAGCTTATCTTATCTTATATCTTTAAACGAGCAATTCTTGTATATATATATATATTCAGGATCTCGGAAACGGCTCCAACAATTTTGATGAAATTTGCCATACTAGAGGTTTCGGGGCCAAAAAATCGATCTAGCTATGTTTTATTTATAGGAAATGTTGTTTTGTCGATGTTTTTAGCTAATCAATACAATGACATAAAATGTCAATAGAATATGGATTCAAGTTCCGCCGTCAACGTCAAGAGTGACGGTAGCTCACTTGGAAAGTCAGCCAGTTTTTTTGTTTTGTTTTAGCAATCAAACAGCGTCGGATCGAATCTCAGTGTTATTATTATTCTCTTTTTGTAATTTTAGATATTTTTTCCATTATTTAATTTTTATTTTATATTAATATATATCACAATAAATTCGACAAAAATACAACAAAAATATACCGAGCGAAGCTCGGTCAACCAGATATTGATTATTATATACAATCTCAATAAGACAATAACTTTTAGCAAATTCATCTCTACCATAGGCGTTTATCAAATCATTCAATTAGAGGTGTACCAAGCGTCAAAATTAAACATAAAGCACCTACAAATCAACGCTATATTAGGGTTAAGTATTAAATATTAACAAAGTTTCACAAACATATGTTCTTGACTCGTACGCAGTGATTTCAGAAATTTGCGGTTACAGTTTAAGCGATAAATTTTTGAAGGGTTAATTAATTAAAATAATTAAAGCATTTCTTTTATAACTAATATATAAATGTATTTAAACTCTTTTACGTGTTGTTTATTATTTTAAATTGCCACTAAGTCGGATTATGCCATGACCGTTGCGCTTATTAATTAAGTTAGTAATCACAGTTATTAGTTTTCTATTTCCGTTTAGTGATGGAGTAAGAATACAATTCATCACCCTATCTCTTGCCCTTGGGTGCCCTAGAAAACGATTAAAATATACAATATGTATACAAAATTTATTCAAGAGAGAAAATGAGTCGAAATAAACCCTTATACCAACTCGTTTAACCAGCGTGGTACAGTAGGTAAATTACCTTCCTATTATGGAGGAGGCTTAAGTTCAGTAGTAGAATGTATGAGCTGTAGTGTGTGATATCAGAGGAGTATTAGTGCCCAGTATCCTCAGGAACAGGGAAACCTTAATCGGCTAATTTGACTCCTTTTTTTGGGGTGGGTTACGGTCGGCGCACTCCTCGCACCACTCCGTCCGGGGCGATAGAGGGAGGCGTAAGCACGCACACCCGTAAGTGACACGTCGCCTTCGTCGTTGGACCGACCACCAGAGGAGGGTGACTTGACGTCAGTGGTCGGTCCGACGCTAATATGACTCCTAAGAATTTAATGAGTATGAATATATTGGATTTTAACTCGTCCTTATTAGAATAAAAGTATACAGATTTTAAAATATACTAACGTTATTTAATATCAAATACATGTTGCATCCCGTTTGGACATACCTATTTACGGAGATAAAAAAAATCCAGTTGTGTATCTAAAAGACAAAATCTATATTAAAGATAAAACGCTATGAGCGTTCACTCCTCCCCTACCTCATGTAATCTCACTCGTATATCCCTAATTACTAATCGTGATTACATACGCGTTGCGTTACGTGTTTACCTAGACTATAATTAAAGCGAGTTAATCTAAAATGTTCTCGGCTCATACAAAATGCATTTACCTTCACTAGAAAGACTTGAAGCGCCTTAAAGGGGTTGTTTCACTGTAATGTTTTCAATGTAATGGCTATTTTTTTTTAAAGACTGCACTAAAGGAATAAGCGTTGCTTTGCGGGGGATTTTACTAATTTATAATTAACGGACATAAATTAAATCCAGACTAACAACAACAATTTATGGATCGATTGTCCTGCGTGAGAATCGGACCCACGCCACTTGCGCATTAGGTCGATATTTAATTACTACGGTATCTATGCAGTCAAATTTTAATTATTACGCCATCTGTGTTTATATGTAACTTTGAAAATAAGACTATAATTTTAATTAAATAAATATTCTAACCAATATTATAAATGCGTATGCTTATTGCGTTTGCACGCCTAAAATATTAAAACGATTGTAAAAACTCTTTCACGAATGGAAAACTACATTATCAACGAGTAACATACTATATTTCATCTCAATATTGCAATGGAAACGGGAACTACGTGGGTGAAATCGCGGCAATTTGCTCATATTTTATATAGTTTAATTTTATATGATGTAGGTATGCTGTGTGGTAGCGGCTTCGAATACTATCAACCCTTGCTTTGCTCGTGGGTGTCGTAAAAGACGACTAAGAGCCCTAGATTGACCCGGACCAACTCCATCTGGTACCATTTGGGTCAACGATTACATTCCCAAGGAGGGTTGACGTCAGGCAGGCGGCCGGTCATAAAAGTCATTGCCGAAACTTTTTGCAATATGTCAAAACAGATGACATATTGCGTCGACCCCAAGTAATTGGGATAAGAGCAAGATGATGATGATGTAGGTTTCATTGTGGTATCAAATAAAGAGCACTGCGGTGACTAAGGTACCTTACTTGATTGAATGTTGGTGTAGAATCTATTATAGGTGTTGTTTTCTGCGATTACGACATTGAGAATATTTGACTGCTAGTTTCTGTCAAGTTTTTCTGATAGTTTTTGTCATTATTCATTATCATCATCGCAGCCCACACGTATCCCACTGTTGGGTTCGGGCCTCCTTTACAATCGGAGGATCTACAATAGCTGGTCAGATATGTTGGTATAGGTTTTCATTTCGAGTTTTCTTCTCTTGCAAAGATATTATGTACATATTATATCCCTTAGTCGTCTTTTACGGCATCCATGGCCAAAATAGGGAATGGTGAATTATATTCTTACTCCGTCACCACATGAAAGTTATAATTAACAGCAAATAATTAAATATTACATATCATCATCAAAATCCATCGGAAAAATCAATAAATTTCCCTACACAGTTTATTTGAGATCAAATTTACTTGAAAGATTGGCTCAATGTAACGAACAGAAAGAATTTTCGATGTAGTTAAATAAAAGACAATGACTCCTATAAAAGATCTAAGACAAATACCAAAGTTAGTTAATAATAGTTTGTAGAAAGTACTGTAGCGATGTTACTCGCCATTGAACCACCCTTTTGATAAGTTTAGCACTTTAAGAAGTACCTTATGAGCTCAAATTTTTATATAAGGCTTGGAGAATGAAGAAGTTGTTTTCTGTCTAATTTAGTATAATTTGCTAATAATAAACGCATAAATCCATTCACTTTTTCAATGACTAATATCTATATAAAATAAAATAATAAATATTAAAATTTTCCGTGTGGTGACAGAATGAGAATATAATTCACCACCCCCTTTCTTTCTCGTGGGTGTCGTAAAAGATGATTAAGGGATTCTAATACGGAGATAATATGCGTGCAAGAGAGGGAAAACTCGAAATAAAGCCTATAGGCTTTATTATAGGCCTAAAGGTTAGTATATAACACGTCCGACCAGCGTGGTATAGTAGATCAATGTCCCTTCTATTGTGAAGGAGGCTGGAGCCCCATAGTGTGGTAATTAAGAATAGTAATACTTAATAATTATATACATCATTCGTACTTTAGAAAAAATTATTAAATTCAATTAAATATATTTTATTAGAAGATTCACGCTTTTATATCAAAAAGATAAACATAGATATTTCCTATATTTTGCTTTAAAAATTCTATAATATATGTATTATTATAAAAGAACCTATAATTATGATTATCAGTAGGCAAACTTTGCATGATTTGAGCTACGTTTAGTTTTATTGAAAAACATAAGGAATATTAGTGCCCATATATTCAGTTCCAATGAGTAAGTATCACCAATATTTCACTGTTATTTCATTCATTCATGTTTATATGGTCTTATTTTTAATATTATTTTCAATTGACGGCACTATATTCGATTCATAGCACACTCAGATAACAAATTTGCTATCGCGACATTCCTTAAAAATATACACAATATTTTCAGCTCAATTGGAAACTTGGAAGCCTTGTGATCATGACTATGTCAATATATAACAATATTAAAAAGGCAACAATATTATTGAATATTTTTAATGCATTAGTATGTTAGATATTTAATTAAATTCATAGGTGGACTGACGACATTTTAAAAGTTGCAGGGAGCCATTGAGAGCAAAAGACACAGAATCGTTCTGAGTAGCATTCTCGTGGGGAGTCCCATTTCCTGCAGTGTACGTCTATAGACATGGATGGAAGGCAGTTAATAAATTAGAATTTTGAGATAAAGTTATTTAGCAAACTATTTAGTACTACTTGTGTTAAATAAATAAAAAAGCTTGCTAATATAGTGCTACTACGCATTTACGAATTCAATTCATTACCTAAAATTTCCGTGGTGATGCAATTATACTAATAAATAACAATTTAAACACAATACATACATCAAATAATGAAAAGTTGCAAGGGGTTGCAATCAAACGGGCTAGGGGGATGAGATTCAAGGTCGAAATTTACTATACTACACAGAAATATAGATTGCGAACCCTAACCATATATATTTAAAATACATATAATACGATTATCAGGCTTGTCCCCCTAACACAGACAAAATCAATAGCGTCTGCACGGGCGTATATGCAAAATAATGCGATACGGAGCACTGCGGAAAACTCATTCTAATGTTTGTGTTTGTGGAAATCTACCTAATGTTTTAATGAAGCATAAGTAGGAATGAAGAATAAGTTTTAAATACGTATATCTTTTACTACACAAGTGGCTCAGTGGTTTACCAAACTCTTGTTTAGGGTTTCGTAGCTATGACTGCCACGCGGTACAGGTTTTGTGCCATCCACCATATGATTTTTTTGCGTTATAGGTTTTATTGACTTTTAAATGACAAGGATGCTAAAAAAGTTTTCATTGTAAGAGTAATTCCTTGTTTTATTGATGAAATTTTAGCATCAGTTGCGTGGAATATGTATGCAATATACTTTAAACCTTCTCTTACTGTACTTTAAATTATATTATTATCAATTTTCCATTATTAAACAGTGAAAACATAAGGGTTTCATGTCGAATTTTCCTTCTCTTGCTTAAATGTTATATGCACAACAAATCCCTTAGCTGTAGAGAGTGGGTGGTGAATTATATTCTTATTCCGTTACCACACGGATATTAACCTGTAATGCCATATTATAAACGGTACTAGCTGATACAACAGCCCTTGTTCTGTATATATTGAAATAAAATATAATGGCTTAAAATCGATCGATATACGAATCGATATAGTAATCTTATATCTTTACACGAGCAATTCTTGTATATATATATATTCAGGATCACGGAAACGCTCCAACGATTATGTTGAAACTTGGCATAGTAGAGGTTTCGGGTCCAAAAAATCGATCTAGCTAGGTTTTATTTATAGAAAATGTTGTTTTGTCCATATTTTTAGCAAAACAATACAATGACATTAAATTTTAAAAGAATATGAATTCAAATTTCGTTGTCAACGTCATGAGTTATGATAGCTCAGTTGGGAAGCTGACAGGTTCTAATTTTGGTTTTTTTGGCATTCAAACAGCGTCGGTTCGAATCTCAGTGTTATTATTATTCTCTTTTTGTAATATTTTGTATATTTCTCATTATTTATTTTTATTAATATATATCTAAATAAATTCGACAAAAATATTCCGAGCGAAGCTCGGTCAACCAGATATTTAGAATTGAACGGAGGTTACACATTTATTTCAAAATGTTATGATATCATAGATTAACAACAATTATATACATAGATGCAATACATCTCTTAATACTACAATATTATAATACAGAAATACAAAAATATCTTCTGAATGTTTCATATACTTAGGCATCAGACGCGCAGGACTGTACCTGTATATAGAACTCTACCGCGAGTATTTACAGTGATTGCCTCGTAATATTTATGCGTACCGACGGGCAGCACGAAAAAATATTTGTTTGAACAAGTTTATTTTAAATTAGCTGAATACACAACAAATAACAATTTTTCACAAAAAATAATACATTTGTTCAACACTCGTCATAACTATTTCAGCTCATATAAGTCCCACTGTTGGGCTCGAGCCTCCCCCATAATAGAATAGGAATTGACCTAGTATATCACCCTAGTCAGACGTGTTGGTATAGTTTTATGTGTTTTACTCCCCTTGCGTAATTTTTATATGAATTTTTAATCCTTCTTCTTCTAGTCAACTTTTAGAATACCCACGGACGAGAAACGGACTGGTGAATTGTATTCGTACTCAGTCACTACACAGAAAATCATTATACAGCATTATATGTTCAGCAATATACAGTACTAATTTCAGAAAATATACTACTACTAGTATGCTACAGACAAGTTTATAATAGTAGTGATGCATATTAGAATTAGAGATTAGAATCCATTCCGTATGGTGTCGGAGTAAGAATACGAATCACCACCTTCCTTTTGATGTGAAACATCTATAGGAGGGGGCCGTGAAACTGATCGCTGACGTGGCGTTAACGCCACGCTTGGATATAAAATAAAGAAAAATTTGTACACATTTGTTCCACTAGGTGGAGCGAAGACCTGGTAAAAGTTGCTGGGCATCGTTGGATGCAGGCGGCAAAGAACCGCATTTTGTGGTCTAACATGAGGGAGGCCTACGTCCAGCAGTGGACGGCAATAGGCTGAAATGATGAGTGATACATTTGTGTAACGAAACCATAATCTCTTTTAGAATATTGTACAACGCCATCTAGTGAGCTCAAAATAAATTATTACTGTATATTTGTGTATACCAATGAAAATAAATGTTTATTGAATAAAAATCATCATTTTCTGGAAAAAAATCGTAATATTTTGTTAATACTTTATGCCGTTGTTATATTAGTTCCTGTCGTAATCTGTTTTTTTATGCATATGTACGTATACTTGTACAAAATAATTTCGATGTTTCACATCTGCTAGGCATCCTGAGCGATGGCTCACTTTTTGTACATAGGTGTCGTAAAAGACAACTAAGGGATATGCAGATAACATCCATGCAAGAGAAGGCAAACTCGAAATAAAACCCTATATCAAACCTTCAGACGGCCTGCTATTAGTTAAAACTGAGTAACTAACGAGTGCGCGGAATAGTACCATTGCAGCAATTAATAACAAAAGTAGATCTTCAAAAGAAAATTTACTTTAGAAAACTCAATGTAACACAGAAATGTCATAACTAGGATTTTATCATAATTTCCATTTATTCCATTAAGTCCTACTTTTTTTTGGGGGGTGGACTACGATCGACCCACCCGTCGCCCGGCTCCATCCTGGGCGATAAAGCGGAGTAAGCACACACACCCGTAACCCACCCGTGACACGTCGCCTTCGTCGTTGGGCCGACCACCGGTGCAGAGTGACTTGTCGTCAGTGGTCGGCCCGACGGAATATAAGTCCTACTACTGAATTCAAGCCTCCTTCGTAATCAGAGGGAAATTGTCCTATCATACTATGCTGGTCAGACAGCTTGGTATAGGGTTTTATTTCGAGTTTTTCTTCTCTTATATAGACTTTCTAAACATATCATATCCCTTAGTCGTCTTTAAGGATACCCACGGGCAAAAAATATTGTGAATTGTATACTCCATCACTACACGAAGAAATCTATACTTTAATATATATATATATATATATATTATACTTGTGTTGAACTAAATAGTTCCAAAAAATGAAACAAATCTATTTTTAATACGTCATCATTAATAAATAAAGCAAATATCCAAAAAAAAAACGTTAAAACTACAATAGCAATTAACATAATATTAAGGATTTTTAACGAACCACACCCAGTGCCTGGCTATATTGGAATTCTTTTAATATTGAAATATCACGAGGTCGTTAAGGTTAATGTGGCCATGGCCATCTATTAGGTGACTACAAAAGAAATACCTGAAACCATCTTCAAAAGATCCTTACCAATAAGAAATACATACTAGTTTTATTAAAACATAGTTTTATTATAAAACATCCCTAGACGACAGTTTGTTCGAAGAAATCGCGCACTTGAGATAAACTCCTTTGTAACTAAGTAGTACTTCTTAATTTGTTCTCAACGGTTAATTTAAATAAAATACTCATTTGTGTATTTACTTGCCAGATATTCTTTCTGAGGAGTAATTCTTAATTTGGACTAGATGGTTTCTTGGCGCTTAATTTCTAACGTATTTTACTTGTCTTTAACTGTTTGTTACATTTTATCTTTATAGGAGAGAAGGATAAGAAAAGTTTAGAAAAAGTGTGAGAAGTTTAGAAAAAAAACTTTATTATTACTGTCCCATAGATATTTATAGGTTAACAAAGAATAAATTTACATTTTAATTTGCACATATAATAATAGAAAATATTGCCATTTTATATTAACGCCTTTTTGTTACTGTAAGTCATTCACTAGCTCTTAGATTCCCACTTTTGTTTACGTATCTTCTATTTTTACTCAATTAATCAACGGATAATGGCAGCTAATGCTTTTGTATTCGGCCAAATTATTAATTCCAAATTACGTTCCAAACAAGCTTTCATATTATTATTGCTTAATACATCTACTGCATTGTTATTATTATTGCGACCGAACACTACGTTTGTGTAATGACAGAGTAAGAATATAATTCATCATCCCCTTTTTTGCCTGTGGGTGTCGTGACAGACGATTAGGACGAAAATTCGAAATAAAATCCTATACCAACACGTCTGACCAGCGTGGTATAGTAGGACAATTTTCCTCCCATTAAAAAGGAGACTCGAGCTCATCAATGGGACGTATATGAAATGTGATGAATAAATGAATGATGAATGCAGATAACCTGCATACAAGAGAAGGCATACTTGGTATAAAATCCTATGCCAACACATCTGACCAGTATGGTATAGTAGGACAATTTCCCTCCCATAGTCGAGGAGGACGGAGCCCAATAGTGGGACGTATATGAGCTGAAATGATGATGATAGTATATCGACATACATTCAGTCAGTGCGAACCAATAATGGTCTAAGATTCCGCTATATAACGACCTTCACCGAGATGCTTATTTGATGAAACTTATTTTTTATGTAATTTAATATGTCAATAAATATATTGCATATGGGTTAGGTTAGGTTAGCCTAACAAATTTTAGTCCAGAGTATGATTCATTAAGATTTTTTTTTGTGTACGTTGCACCGGTTTGATTATTAGACAAATTCTATACCAATCGAAAGTATGAAGCCCATAGAACATGCAAACGTCGATTAGACCGGTGCAAAATGCTAGTATCAATTTATCTGTTTATACCTGGCTACCCGAGAGTTGTGACCGGAAAAGAATAGGCAATCTAACGTCTGCATATTCTATGGGCTTCATACTTTCGATTGGTATAGAATTTGTCTAATAATCAAACCGGCGCAATGTTCAAAAAAATGTATTTTTAAATTATTAATTAATCATACTCTGGACTAAAATCTGTTAGGCAACCCATATGCAATATATTTATTGACATATTAAATTACATAAAAAATAAGTTGCATCAAATAAGCATCTCGATGAAGGTCGTTGTATAGCGGGATCCTATACTATAATACAATTTCAAAACTCTCTATAAAAACAAAGAGCTTGTTAAACAATGGAATAATATTTATCTCACTATTAACTTTTAAAACGTACAAAATTTAAATTTGTCTCCCATCACATATCACTGTAATTAAGCTTTTATTTACTATACATACTAACAGAATTTTATCATTTATTCACCGCATGGCGCATTGGAATACAAATACGGTTTGATATGCAAAATATATTCTTTGCTTTTCAAATGCCGTGCAGTTTTAAATTTCAAACTCACAATTTATTTAGGAAGACGGTAAATATACGTTTCTATGTAAACTATTTTAGTTTCAGTTAATGAATAATGAAGCAGTCTGTGTTGGTATTTGTTGTTGTCTAGGATCTATGCTATATTTAGATCAACGCTGTGTACATTAGGATGATATACCTAACTAAAGTCTGAAAGAAGGTTGATGACTATTGATGCACTTTATGGGTGATTGGATCGTAAATTAGTCCGTCATCTGAAGAAAGGGCGAAGGGAGATGCCCCGATAAATGTTACCAGGTGCAGACTGGATAGCATACCCGATAGGGTAACCTGCTAGATGGACCACCGAAGGGTTCGGTACCGGTGCCCTGTAAAATTGGCTTTTAGCTGTTATGTGGTAGGTTAAACACGCCGCCCCTCCGTCGCCCCGGATGTATCAGGCAGTATATGACTAGGCGCCTTTCAAAAAAGGTTTCTATGACGCGACATATTTTCTTGTATTTCTTCATCACGCCAGCATAAATAGGTCACACGGCTGGCCTTTTCAACAAAGGAAGGGAAATTGACCGATGATACGACACTGATCAGATGGGTAGACGCAAAGTTTTATTTCGAGTTTTTCTTTCTTTTGCATAGATAATATATTATATAATATCTTTTAATTTCTTTAAATATTTATCATAATATCTTTTAATTTCTTACTAGTTACGACAAGCACTTGCATTTATAATTTTTTAAATAAACATATTTAATTAATTTAAACTTATATTGCTGAATAAACATTATATACAAGTTTTATAAATTGTGAAAATCTCTAAATTGTCAGTATGCAAGCGAAAACGAAATATGAACGCAGTTTTAATGTCCCTACCAGTTATACTGTATTCGAAAGAGAGAAAAGCAAAATTGTTGTTACTGGAAAACTGCATACAATTTTAAACGAATAAATTAAATGATTTTTGTGGATTCAAGCAATACAAATATTTGCATTGAGTCTGACTGTGCTGTGTACAGACGAATTGTAAAACAGTATAACAGTAGTTACTGTTTATTACGTGGTAGTAAATAGAAGGTATACTTTATTCTTTTAAACCTGCTTAATTCTTTTCGACAGCCTGAAAAATCTAAATATTTTTAAAAATTATTATATGACGCTGTATGACATAGGCCTATTAAGCCGATTTTACTATAATATTAAGGTAAATATATAACAATATTTACAGTGTGGCGACGTGGTAAGAATAAAATTGTCGCCACTTACTTGTGGATCGTAAAAATTGCCCGAGGCACTCACCAAATAAGTGGGCAGTGACTCTGTTCTGGGAAACGTATGATCTCTGACTCGCTGACCCGACCGCAACCCGACTTCCAGTCGCCATCGCCAACCTATTATGGGAGAGGCTTACTTCCAACAGTGGACGGTAAAAGGGTGAATGATGAAAATACTAATATCAGAATTCATATTTTTACCTGCATGTGATTATTTATACAAGAAAACAAATTAGAACAAACAGTTGTTATTATTGAATATACAAATTAACTGTTTGTTCTTAAATTAAAACTTATAAATTAAAACATTTTACATTTATCTGGTTTGGAAATAGATTTCAAAACCAGATAAATGTAAAAAGTTTAAATTTTTTTTTTTTGTGGTAATAGACCATAGATATAGTAATATTGCCACATGATGATATCGATGACAGCTTACATGAATTTAATACTCATTCACATATTTTTTTTGATAGTCTATGGTCTGGGCATACCCCGTCCAATCTGCCCGAGGCGACGGATGGACGGCGTGTTGCTCCATAACCTACCGTATTCCGTCACCAATGTTATTAGGCTAACCACTGGTACCGATTTCTTGAAATCCGTGGCCGGCGCGACGGGTTACCCTTTCAGGTATCGGCAACAAGAGTGTTGCCGGAACATCTCCCTCACGCGGTCAGTCTCTCTGCGGGTGGTGGACTAATCGCCGGCCTGTCTACCCGCGGCCTCGACTGAGGCGGCATCAGGCGCAAGTGTACCCATCTATACCTGCCTATAGAGGTTTCCATTCCAAAAAAAATAATAATTTGAAGTGAACAACTGATGGCTATAGAAATATAGCTAAACTTAAGTTACTTTCTTACTTAGCTTTACGTAGTAGATCTATAGACCACTTTTTCAATCTCTTCGCTCTGTTAAATTGCAAATATATTCTTGTCACTTTTTTCTTTTCTTTTATTTTTTACACCACATATACGAGACGGCTGTTAAGCTTGAACTTCCTCCAAAATGACGTCAATTAACGTACTAAATCAAACTGGGTGGGTATAGGGCTTCATTTCAAGTTTTATTTTTATATCCCTTCATCGCCTTTTATATGATTATTTACCCACGAACAAGAGAGAGGATTATAATTTTATTTACACTCTGTCACCACATAAAAAATTGTATTAATATCAAACGCAAATTTATAATCTCAAGGAATACTACAAAGTTGTAATATAATTCAAATTTTAAGTAGTTATTGAACGATGAAACAAGTTATAATAGGTTCCCATTCTCTACCAAGAACGGCGAAATTAAATGAAGCTATAGAAGTAACTTATAATACATATTTCTTCATCGGGTACTTTGATCCCTCGGCGAGTTCAACGAGGTCAAATAAATAGGTCATTTAACTGCGTAGAATATGTTTTGAGGCACGGCGTAAATATATTACATTCAAATATAAATATATGATAGCTTGAAAAGGTAAGGTGATTTCAAGATATAGAAAGAATTGATAGATAAAAATTGACGAAGAAAATATGTAACACAAATGCAGATGGAGTAATTACGTACTACAAAGAGAAGACCATTTGTTCTCGGATCAAATTAGTAATGTACTGGTAAAAGACTAGATTAAAAGTGCATTTTTGCTTCACATTTGTGCTTGAAATAATGTTGATAAGTATGAAATAAATATAAGAGGTACGTTAGAATTGTTGCAAGGCAGAATGCGCAGTCTGTGCCTACATTTTTGGGGAACGGGTATGGATTCAAATATACCATAATTATTTTGCATATTTTTATCGAGCTTTACGAATTATATTCTCAAGCAAGGCAATTTTCTTTTCACTCAACAAATAACTGATTTGAGTGTAATTTGCATCTCTTAGTTGTGTTTGTAAAGTTAGTTTTTCCATGTGGTGACGGAGTAAGAATACAATTCGCTACTCCCTATCTTGCCCGTAGGTATCGTAAAAGATGACTGAGGAATATGATACGCATATAACAGCTGTCCAAGAAATGGCAAACCCGGAACAAAATACTATACCAACTCGTCTGACCAGCGTGGGCGTATAATAGGCCAATTTTCCCCCCATTAAAGAGGTAGTTTAGGCCCAATAGTGGAACATATATGAGCTGAAAGTTAGCTTGGATATAAAACTTATTCTTTAGTATAGAATGCCATATTTTCTTAAAAATATTTTTAAAAAATTTGAATTAAGAATAGTGTATATAAAAAAAAATATTTTTATTGTAAAAAAAGCGTGGGGTACATGTTGTTAATAAATAAATATTTTATTGACAGATATGAGTAGAAGGATTATCATTATGATAATATCTTAAAAAGCACCCCACGCTTTTTTTACAATTAAAAATATTTTTTTCTTATATACACTATTCTTAATTCAAATTTTTAAAAAATTATTTTCTATTTTTTAGTTGCATTTTCTTTAAAAGCGTATTTTTTTAGTTTTTTGAACTATTATTTATTTTTCATTTTTTAGTTGAATTTTCGCTAATCCTGATTATCCTAGTAAGGATAACGAGTCAAACTGTTTAAAATATTGAATTGTCATCGGTCCTTATTATTAAGGACCCATGACAATTCATGCCAAATTTCGAGTTAATCCGACGTTTTGAAGGGGGTCAAAATCATGTTGAAAGATGCCGTTACATACTAACATACATACGTTTGAAGCTAATAAAAGCGTATTAAAAAGGTAAATTTTACAACTTAAACCTTGTGTTTTTTATAAAAAAGTAGTACATTTACCATAAAACTAAATGATTATAGTATCAGTTAAAGTGTATCTATAAAAAGATAGTCATAGTAATTGCTCGACTATCTGATTTATACAACGTTTTAATAGCGTTCGAAAGGATAATAAAGATAGATCCATTATGCGAAATTGGTGGCGCACTACGTGGCCATAACACATCGTCCCTATAACGCTTTAAGACAGGTATAAGCCATTAGGGAATAATAAAATACCGTTATCGAACCATTAGATGCTCGTAAAATAACAGTTAGTCATAATATAATAATGTGATGGATGTTAATAACTATGTTTTTCTGTTGATATTATTGTAGACGGTTTCGTAGCACCGCTACAGAGTTTGTAAGCGAATATTGTAGAGGTATCGTTCAATGTACATATGTAAATAACGGACTTAATAAATTATTTCAATTATTGACAAAGTAAAAATTTTTATGCCTACTTTTGAGATAGAGAACGTAACTTTCAAGATCAAGCTCGGCATTCAATTATGTTAGATATCATATTATTTAGCTTTTCTAGTTATCATCTAGGCTCATTTGGAGGGGCGCAGTGTCCTCTACACGAACCTGGTGGGGGACGTTTTGCGGACGTCCATGTTGTGCGGGGTCCCATAGGGGTCGATCTTGCGGCCCACTACGTCTACAGATCGACGAGGCATTCCGGTCAGTGCTGATGGGGTGGTTGGGTCGGCAGCATGGGGTGTTTTTCTTCCGACTGGTGCATGTCTTTTCGGGGCATGGTTGCTTTGTCGAGACTTCGTCAATAGTAGGTCAATTTCTCTCAAAGGCTGGAGTCCAGCAAGTGGGATGTATATGGGTTGAAATAAATTACTTAATACAATTCCATCTAAAAAGTTCGAGTATTATTGGAACAATTTTTAAAACAGTTCTGATAGATGGCGCATGTCTCTCATACAGACTGCAAGTTCCAGCACACCCTGATCCAAACGGTAGAATGATTGGAACGGTATTCCGATAGGGGTGGGTTCGCGTGTGGCATTTATTTTGTATTCGTAAAACAAGTTTTCTTAAAGTATAAGTTTAAATCCCTACATACAAAATACAAAAATATTGCCATTGTAAATAAATTATATTTGAAATCTAACGGGCTTTATTATTGTATTGTTGTACTGTTATATTCTATAAGAAGTAACTAACTCTGAAAAAACATTATTGTTATATTATACCACGTTGACTTCATGTTTTCATGAAAGTAACCAGCATCAATCACAACGTCACCTGAATTCAAAATAATGACATTACCTCCTTCCATTCGCAAGTTTCGCTTATTTTTCCCCTTTTTCCTGTCAGATTTGAACGAAATCAGGCATGTGATGCAGGGAAAACATACATCAAATGCACAATGCGCCAGTAATAGAGTGCGATAGGAATTTTAGTATGGAAATTCATCCGTTACGCACGCTTCCCGTTTGTAATAACATTGTAGATCGATAAGGAGTTTGTTTGACTTGTATTTTTGAGAGTTTTTTTATCATAAGGAGGACGCCAAAGTTGAATGTAACCGACAGGTAATACACGTGAATTTTGCGTATGATATTTGTCTAAAGATTTTTGATTTTTACATGATAATTACACATAAATTTTATTGTATTTTAATTTTGTGTTTCTTTTTATGTATTTTATTCGTCAACTCCATGCATGCCACTGCTGGGCTTGAGCCTCCTCCACCAAAGGAGAAAGGTTAGTATAGAAATATATATTGGAGTTCTCCGTCTCTTTTATAGATGTTATATGCATATCATATCCCTTAGTCCCTCAGCCGGAAGCCCAATTTTCAGAATTTTCTGAGGGCGTTTGCGTGTGGTGAGTTTTGATGATGAGAATGATGCCTTTAGTGTCACTGAACCTCATTGCATACATTCACAGTTCCTTAATTTTCTTCGCGGCAGCGATCTAACAAAGGTCCACGAGCCGCAGAATCACTTACAATCACGTATGCTGTTTATTCGTTTGACACCAACAGCAATAAAAAAGTCGCCTTTTAAGACACCTATAGGTAGGGTAAGTGTTGGTGAATTATAATACTGATATTCTTTATAGCACTTTTATATTTTTTTTGCTATACTGATAAGATCTAAGATATTCAACAACATGTGATTAACTTCTGTAGAAAATGAGCGGTGAAACAATATTGATTTATAAGAATCTTGATAAATTTTCTCTTTTAAGTAAGAACGAGTTTGATATTTTTTAAGGATGTATGAAGTATTCCTTCTTTTGGTCACCCCCTACTTATTCAATTACTGCGCATATATTTACTTCGGAATATGAGAAAGTTAGACCTTATATATGTTAAATTCAGTGAAGTCAGATAGTAATTTTATTTCATCATCAGTCAGAAAATCACATGAAGGGACATATTTTTGCATTCCAAATAGTTTATCCATAAAATGTAAAGCAGGTTACCTAAAGCTAGAGAATATTACTGATAATTTTTTTTATATCCACATCATGTGTACAAATTAAAGCTTTTGTGGTTTCAATATTTTATAATAAGATACCTACACTTTGACTTAAAAGGTATCCAATTTAGATCAATCGCCTGTCAATTTCAATACGGATTGTCTGGTGCTGATAAAAACGCCAAAAATACAATTTGTGGTTTTTATTTAAAACGCTAAAATTGTATTTTTGATGTTGTGATGACAGAGTAAGAATACAATTCACCACCCCCATTCTCACCCATGGGACGACTAAGGGATTATAATATGCATATAACAATAGATGTTAGATACAGATAGAAAACTCGAAATAAAACCCTATGCTCCGCATAACTCTAAGCGGTAACGTCCTGAGTCCACCTAAATAGCGAGGAGGATCGAGCACAGCAGTAGGACGTATATGAGCTGTGATGATGATGATTTAAAAAGCGTTATTGAATTAATAAATAATAATTTTAATTTATTTTCATTTAAAATTTTTCATAATACTTCATACTTCAATACATTCATACTTCAAATACTTAAATATGAATTATTCCATTAATTGAATGTACATTAAATTAATGCCTCTTCAAATACTTCGTTATTTAAAAGTTCACGTGAAATAAAATACCTCATTATGTGAGAACTTTCTCAATAGTCCTTAATTCAAAATTAAGATAGCAAAATGTAAGTTAAACTCTCGTTAGTTTAAATATTGATGTTGTTTATAATTTAATTTTCTATCAATACTCAATTTATTTCAATATTCATGACTGAAGAAAGAACTTGGAAAATGCAATCTAGAGAAATAAAGATATTTTGTTAGACTGCATTTTCCAAGTACTTACTTTAGTATTGTTGTAGAGTAAAAAATTCAATCCTTTTTGTGTGGTGACGAAGTAAGAATACAATTCAGAATCCTCTTTCTTCCCCGTGGGTGTCGTAAAAGACGACTAAGGGATTATATTATGCATACAAAATCTATGTAAGAGAATAAACTCGAAATGAAACCCTGTACTAACCCGTATAAATAGTGTTGTATAGTAGGTCAATTTCCCTCCTATTGTGGAGGAGACTTGAACCCCGCAGTAGGACGTATATTATGAGCCGTAATGATACTGATGATGATGATGAAAATATTCAAAGTGCACTCTTATCATAGAGTTTCTTATTTACGTGTTTTGTATGTTTTTCTGAAGTATTATTCATTTTTAAAGTTTTATTTAGGCCTTTTTCTTTGGGGGGTGGGCTGCGGTCGGCGCGCTCCTCGCACCACTCCGTCCGGGGCGACAGAGGGGCGTAAGCACGCAACACCTGCAACCCACCCGAAAACCACGTCGCCTTCGTCGTTGGGCCGACCACCGGAGCAGGGTTACTTGTCATCAGTGGTCGGCCCGACGGAATACCCTCTACTTGGGTTACCCTCCCATCGACCGACGTCCCCTCTTCGGGGAGGACGTCGATCTTTCCTCACGCGGTTGGCCTCTCGGCGGGTGACGGACTAATCCCCGGTCACGTCACCCGCGGCCTCAGCTAGGGCGGCATGAGGCGCAGGTATTCGCGCCTACACCGCCCCAGTCGCCGGCGGCGGATCGCCTCATCGAGGTTGCGCTCCTCGGGCAAGCGATCCGCCGCCTCCTTCTGCGAGATTACTGCCTCGCAGAAGGCTGCGACCGCATCCCAGTTCCCGACGCTGCCTACCATCCCCGTAGCGATAGCCGGCAGCGTCAGGTCGGCACCGATGATTGCGACGAGTTCACGGCGCTGCGTGGCCCAAGCAGCGCAGGCCTCGAGCGTATGCCTCGCCGTGTCCTCGTCATTTATTTAATGACTAGCGAAGCGAGAGCAAGTTTCAGACGCCTTACCCGCGTAGTTTCGGTTCCCGTTGGAATTCCGGGATAAAATATAGCCTATGATACACTCTGATATTATAGTTTTCCTATGAAAGATTTTTTTTGTAATCGGTTAGGTGGTTTAGGCGTGAAAGCGTAACAAATAAACAAACTTTCTTTCGCATTTATAGTACTAGTTTTCTTCATAATCATTATCAGTATAGTTAATATACCTTCCATTACTGGGATTGAGCCTCCTTCAGAATGGAAGGAAAATTGATCTACTATATTAATCTGGATTGGTATAGGATTCTATTTAGAGTTTTTCTTCTCATGCATCTTTGGCATTACGGGCAAAATAGGGGATGGAGAATTGTAGTTTTACTCCATGTCACCACATGGAAAATTGCACAGTTGTTTTCTTACATTTTTAAATTAATTTCTTCTCACAGCCGAGGAAAATACTGGTGACCATTGCATTCTTACTGCCACGACATGTATATTCTGTCATTATACAACTTGAAACATTATCTTTTTCAGCTCATTACGATATTCATCCATCCTTCAAACCTTAGACGGCCACTGTTAGACATAGGCTTCCCCACGAGAATGCTACTTACTATACTCCTGTGTCACTTGTATCCAACGATTACCTGCAAATTCCAAGATGTTGTCAGTCCACCTAGTAGGGTCCTTGCTGGACCGCAACGAGAAATTCTTAGCACCCTCTGCCTCACCATTAAAGGGCCAACTATCAAAATGAACCCGTGGAAAGATAGAACTGCTGTGACTGGATGCCGTTTCTTTTTCTGCATCCATATTTTTTGGGGGAGATAGGGAGTGGTGAAATGTATTCTTACTCCGTCACCACACGTACATATTATTATGCAGTTATTAGCTATAGCTCAAGTTACAATAACTATCCTTATACTTAACTTTAATTTTTAGGATCAGCAACATGTCGTCAAAATAAAATATTCATATTATCAGTCAACCCTTCATCATTCAAGATAATGTTTTATGATTTATGATGCCACCTCACCTTAAGAGTCACATCTTAGAGGGTTGTTTAGACTTGCTTGCGACACGTACATTGTCAGTCGAATTTAAGTCGCAGCTTTCAAAGATTGTATAAAAATTTTATACAATTCTGAACGAAGTTAACTTGAAGAAATACGATAAGAGTATATTTCTAAAGATGTCGCAAATATATTTGAGTCTACTTCAACAATAATAATGTGTGATTTTGCGAGTTATTTTTATTTTACAGCATTCACGCAAATATATATTAGCATAACTAAGTGCGGAGTATTCGTTTTATTCACTGAATAGTAGTAAATTACACAGTAAAGAATTTTACAACGACTGTTCGAATATTTAATAATGCATTGAACTTGACAAGAATACAATTAAATTTAACATTTTTAAATTTTTATATTCAGAAAGGAGAATTGTTGCGATGTAGTGATTTCAATTATTGCGTTGATGATAAAGTTTTACTATAATGAAGTGAAATGAACATTAATTTTGTAAGGACTAAGCAATATATATTTCATTTAAGAAATCGTAAAGTATTTGAAGCTTTAAAACTTTTATATAAGTTCAACCTTCATATAAGGAATTTAAATATTTATTCTGAATTATTATTCTTCAGTCTATACAAATAAATAAAATTGTTGTGTCTGTTTGTAATGTCATAATAGTAGGTTTATAGTAGGTTTTTTCATGCTAACACGTTTATCTACGCACAACGTTACCTATGCCTAAAAACCAGTTTAAATTTTTTTTTATCTGTCTATCGTTAGTTCGTGTAATCTTCAAAACGACTGAACCGATTTTGACAATATTTTAAAACTAGATAGCTGTCTATATAAGGAGTAATTTAGGCTATTATTGGTCTCAGAATAACCCTATGAAATTTGGACGGTCCGAAAATCGGAGCCAAGGTCATAACTAAGAAGGTATAACAGATTTAAAATGCGAGGACTAAAGCAACTGGAAGCGAAGGGCACCGGGTACGGAGCTCTAGTCTTAATTTGAATTTTATCTGTTTGATGATACATTGAGAATGTCTTTTATGTTTATTATTATTTTCTTGCCAAGACTTTCATAAAAGCCTATTGAAAATTTGCAGCAGTTTATTGTAGATTGAAGCAAAATTGCTATTGTGGATTATTAAAACCAAAGTGTGTGTGTGTGTACTTAGGCACGCACGTAAGAATTTACACGTCGTAACAAGAAAAAATATTTTTAAAAATTTATTCTTCGCGTTATCCTACGTCTGTCGATAAAATGACACTAATAATAGAAAAAAGGTATACATGGAAAGTTTCATTATAACGCATTATCTGGTTAACATTTGTGATGGTGTGTAATAAATTTTGACTAGTTAACTTCAGGGTGTCGGTTTTTCGTAACATTTTCGCGGCCATTGTAAAAATTTACTCTCATTATCCCCCTAATGCGCCAAAAGAAGTATACAATGCGATTAAAATAAAAATAGGATCATCAATGACTTCTATCTGTCAAATGTCACTTGAAAAGTACGGTTTTTAATGAAACCGTATTTGCCTATCAATAATGTTTTTCTTTTGTTGTACTGAGTTTCAGTTACTCAAATGTGAAAAACCGTCTAAATGAATTAAGACTGTTGACAAGATATCGACATATAGATATTATTATTTAAAAATATCGATACTTATACTTTTTGGGACGAAATATTCATTATTTGATACTAAAAAAGAAATATCGAGCGTCGGGTCGATATTATTCTATAAAATCACCGTAAAAAGTTTATCACGGGAATCCTGTAAATTTTGGTATTTTAGGAAATGCGCTGACATGAAATTGATGATAAGTTATCACTATCTCTAGCTCATCAGGGGAACTCGTTATTTGTTCATGATTCTTAAATAAAATAATTTTAAAAATATCTTGTTTGGGTGACCCTACCCAAATGATTCGACTTGACAGCTGTTAATATCGTCACAAAATGGCAAAGTCAATCCTATTCTTATTTGAAACGCATATTTATAAATTCAAAAATCCCTGCCTTGCGTTTTACTATAATCTGTACTTAATCGATATTTTTTATTGTTCCTAGTAGTTGTAAGTGTTATATGAAAAGAAAAAAATGTTAATATTAATTTTCAGTTGCTGTAATAACGGACAAAATGTCTCTACCAGAATTTTGGTGGTCATGGATGAGTTTTTATTTAAGAATGACTGCACAGATGGTGGTGTGGCTACCGAACCACTATGCCAGTGTCGCGGGTTTGAATCCCATGCAGGAAAAAGTCCCCTGAAATGCAAGGATTACCTAAGTGGAGGGCGTAGCTTAAAAAAAATAACGACAGTGATAATGTCATTTCTAACTACCATGATTTCAATGTAAGTTTACTTCTATTTTGCATTGCCTACTTAGCAATAGAGATAGAAAACAAGCAATTTTATCATTTTGTTCAGAAAATAATAACTTTCGTGTCATAGAAGTCCTTCACTAAAAGGGAGATCCCAACATAATCTAAAGGTAAAATCGCGGTTGAGCGTAAAAACAAAGTATTAATAAAGTAAATGATACTTAGCCCTGCCGCTTTCAAGAAGGCCTACAAATTACTCTGTAAAAAAGGGCCCCATTTCAAAGAGCTTTATTGAGTGATAACATCGAAGCGTCCGCAAAGGCTTTTCAAATGAGATATTACATGTTGTATGAATGAGGTTTCACCGCAGTTTGTATTCATACTGAGTGCCTGCCCGTTGGTGTAAAGTCATAATAGATATTGGCAAGCGATAAACGGTAACCGGTATTTTCCTGCTTATGTGCGGTTACGGAAGATGAACTGTTTTACCCCTTTTACATATTATTTTTTTCTCTTTTATAAGATTGAAAAATGATAAACATTTTTTTATTAGGACTAATGCCACCACACATTTCTGCCACGGTAACTCCTATAAGCCAGGCTTCACAATGGTTTCCGTAGAAGAATCCTAACTTTGATCCCCTGGAAGTACTGTACAACGATTTTAATTATCTTGGAACCCATAACAAATTTAATTAGAAAACTGAAAACAGGATGCGTTGGAAAGATTCTTCTTATCTCCCATGGAAAGCGGGAGACATGAAGCAAACCTGGCTAATAAACCAATAGATAAGAGGATATACAGCTAAGTAAAATGCGGCAGTACAGCATCAAATATATGACAATGTTTAGGAGGCCTACATGTGAGCTTTAAGATTATTTGCAATAGTAGGTAAAACAAAAGGCAGGTCTCGAGAACAACCTGTGATGCACGGAAGCCTCTTAAATTTAAGGGGAAAATATACAAGACTGTCATCAGACCTGTCGGTATATATGGATCTGAATGTTGGGCATTGAAAAAGATGGATAAGAGAAGAGTGCATGATACAGCGATGCGTATGCTAAGATGGATGTGTGGAGTTACAAGGTTAGACAAAATAAGAAATGGGTATATCAGGGGCAGTCTGAAAGTGGCACCAGTGATAGAGAAGATTAGGAGCGCGAAATTGTCTTGGTATGGACATGTGATGAGGAGGGATGAAAGGCATGTGATAAGGAGGGTTGTCAATATGACTGTGTATGGACGTAAGAAGCGAGGGTGACCCAAGAAGAGATAGATGGATTGCATGAATGAGGATATGCGATGGGGAGGGAACACAGGAGGTCATAAGGTCTGAACTTGATAATCACATTTACATCTAGAATATATTACTCTTGTAACGATGCGTTAGAAAACAATGTTTCAATAGTAGCCCTTGATTTTGTGATAGACGATATAAATGGCTGAAGGATCATCAGGAGCATAAGCAGTGGAGCTCCTATGAAACTCATAACACGAACTGCTACCGCCTACCCTCCTGCTGAGCTTGAAGATTATGGCATTATCATTATTTGGCAGGCCAAAAGTGGACGTTTATAGGCTATTAGATGATAGACCAATAGATAGGTACGTAAAGGTATTAAAATAAACACGTCTAATATCAAAAGATCAAAACTACTGCGATATTTTTTGAAAATCACGAACATAAAGAAGTATACACACAACATAAATAAATATACATAAAATTACATGAAATAAATAAATATACATAAAATTAAGTATTTTTGAAACGAAGACGCATAAAGTAAAAACATTTCACATTTGCGTTTTACTAACGCAAATCCCTCTATCATAACCATAAGCTATTATGATTTAAAATTCGTGTATACGTGGACCGATATATGTTTATCTTATACATTTTATTGATACCGATGTTTATAAAGCCGGGATAAAATTTCAATTGGCAACACTGCAGACAGCGGTGTATTTCACGAGTTTATTTATTGTGTTGGACCCAAAGTATTCGTGTTAACTGGACGTTTTATTCCTAGAAGTGACTTACATATTTTATAAGAATCTAATAAAAATATTGAACAATGTAATTTTATAGTAATTTGATCGAAGGACGTGGACAGGATTGCGCGATATAAGGTAAATAATTATTACATATTAAGAATTGTATATGAAGGAGTTCAATTACAAACACAGGACCCGAAGATTTATATATATATATATATATAAAGATAGAAAAGTATAAATAAAAAGTAAATATAGTCGAAAAATAGGTTACATTAGAAAAGCGTAAATAAACGTTAAGTTTTCTTAATTTTTTTAATTTTCTGCAAACTTTCTTAATTTTTTTTTCGTAAAAGTGATTTTCAAAGTATTAAAAATTAAAAAAAAAAAGATGGACGAAATCGGTAAAGTCGTTCTAAAATCATGTTATTGTCCTGCCCGAACAGCGCCACCTACCGGGTCCAATTGTGAATTTAAACCATTCTCAAATCCCCTTGAATACACACAAAAAATTTCGTCAATATCGGTCCAGCCGTTTAGGAGGAGTTCAGTGACATACACACGTACGCTAGAAATTTATATATTAGACTAGCAACCCGCCCTCGCTTCGCTTCGGTTATAAGTTATAATCGTTTTACCTGCGTAGTTCCCGTTCCCGTGGGAATACCGGGATAAAATATATCCTAGTTTACGCCCTGATATTATAGCTTCCCATTAGTGAAAGAATTTTTGAAATCGGTCCAGCCGTTTTGAAGATTACCCGGAACAAACAGACAGACAGACAGACAGACAGACAAAAATTTTTTAATTGCTATTTTTGGCATAGGTGTCGTGCAAATAACCGTGTGAGCATGAAAAAAGCCTATTATTTTGACATTACAAACAGACACTCCAATTTTATTTATTGGTATAGATATGCTATTCAAATTTCAAATTTGTTATAACAATGATTAAAATTCTCTCGTACAAATATTCTGTCTTCAAAGCTTATAAATGATAGCCAAAAGGCTGTTAATGTTATTGGCAAATAATTATTGAATTAAAATTAATTTTATGGTTTTTTTTTATTGCAAACGGTGGCAAACGAGCAAACAGTACACCTGATGGTAAGTGTTGCTGCCGCTCATGGACCTTTACAAGGCCGTTGCCTACCGCGAAGAACGCGAAGGGAGTGTGAATGCGTGCATTGAGGCTCGGTGATACCAAGGGCACCACCAAAACCCTCCACACGCAATCACCATCAGAAAGTTGGGCTTCCGTTTGTAGTTGATTTTTGATTTTCCATTGTTTCGAACGCTTTTCAGCATTCATGATTGCGGGGGGTGTGGAAGTTGTAAAGTTTTCGAAACTTAGGGCAATCAAAAATCATATACAAAAGCGATAAAAGCCGTAAAAATAAGTTATAATTATAATCAATTAATGAGGTGGAAACTACTATTTTTATCAATCAGCCCATTCTCAGACTGAAAATAATAAATATCAAAAAAGAATTTGCACCTAGGAGCTGACTAATACATGATTAAACGTTAGATAATGTGTTCTGTAGAAAGAAAAAAAGTGTGGCACTCGGAGACTGCCGCGGTAAAGCTATTGGATAGCACTTTTTATCAACTTATGCAATTATAATTATTTATTTATTTTTTATTTATGCAGCATTTTTTTCTTTGATATTAATTCAAGTTACACTCTTTGAGCGTGGTGACCGATAAGAAAACAAATGTACTATATGTATAACAATAAAGCCGGTTTGGATTACCACTGTCATCCACTGAAGATCGTTGGGACCATTAGAAAACACGCGAAAACACTTTCTGATGTAAGCTACGCAAAGTGGTGGCATGTGTGCGCACCGAGTCGGACAAACGCAAAATGTCGACGACCGTACGCTCGGCCGAGCTGCTGCCACCCGTCTACCATGTAGCTCGTCCCGAGCTACATGTCCCGAGCTACATGGTAGGGGGGTGTGAGGTTTTATTTTCGTTACGGAATTTCTTGATTCGGTCCCCGCGCTCAAAACCCGCGATAAAAGCTATGCAATAGCTTAAAAAGTTTGGATATAATAATAGAGAGTTAAAAGCAACATTATTATGAAAAGTTTTTGTGCATTTCTAGTAAGTTTAGAAATGTGTTCTGGTAAGCCCTGTCGCTTCCACTCGAAAAAATTCAATCGTACCTAGCCGCAGACTGTGAGGTCGCAATGAAAATCCCTTGAAAACGTGAAAATGCTCCCAAACCTTCAGCTCAAACAAAATAGATTTTATTTTTATCAGTAATTAATTCTAAATGCTTTGAATCCTTTGAGAATTTTGACGGATCCTCATCTAAGCTGTATATTTTGTTATTATAGGGATTAGATGAATAAAGTGTTTATTTTACATCGTTGGTTGTGTGGTTTGAAAAATTAAAAAAATATTTTATATAATCTATATACAGGCGTATCAAGTTATGGAACAACTGTTCGAATATGTTGTAGTTTAACGGTCATAGATCGTAATTAGAATGTACATTACACAAAAAACGATATAACATAAAAATTATAGTGATTTCAAAAAAATATGTCTAAGGGTTAAATGTTACGTAAATTAATATTAAGGGTTAAATGTGCCTTAAATGTTACGTATTGTGTAGGCATGTACAGACAGAATACATGTAGGCATATAAAGCTTCGACAGTATAATTTCATTCAATTATACCTAGAATTGCGCAAACGCTTCAATGACATGTAGGTACAACGACAAGCGGTCAACGGCCATAGGCCGATCAGTTGTTTTAAAGTGAAGTTTGTCTTGCTTATGTGAACGTAATCATTGATTTATTCAATTTCTAATGAATATTTAATAAAGTATGAATATGTTGCGTATTAAGTATCATTGACTTTATACATTTCAATCAGATTTACACGAAAAAGCGATGACGAAATTGAAAACTTTACATGTCTTTAATTTCTTAACGAATCGATATTTTTCGTTCAAATTTTTTATGGGTTCCTACCACCATTGCCTAGCTCCCTTTTGACCAATTGCCCCATAACCTGATACATCCTGTATATAATTGCGAGTAAAATACTATTAATATAATTTTATTTGCCCATACAAACCGTTCTTACCTGTCAAACATTTGACGTTTGCCCCGTCGGTTCGACATTTTTAGCATAATTACATGTAGATCTAGATTAAAAAGATTTTGGAATCGATAAGAAAAGGCGATATATCCCTTAGTCGTTTTTTACGACACTCATGGGTGGTGAATTATATTCTCACTCCGTCACCACGCGGATAATACTAAAACCAAACTGATAAATACTAAAACAAAATAATTATGGAAAAGGCGGTGCGAAGTTTGCCGGGTCAGCTAGTCTTATATATAAATTTCTAGCGTACGTGTGTATGTCACTGAACTCCTCCTAAACGGCTGGACCGAGGTTAACGAAATTTTTTGTATGTATTCTAGAGGATTTGAAGATGGTTTAGATTCACAATTGGACTCAGTAGGTGGCGCTGTGCGGGCAGAACAATAACATAACTTGAGAACGACTTTACCGATTCCGTCCATCTTTCTTTTTAATTTTTCTATTACTTTGAGAAAGGCTTTTACGGAAAGAGAAATTAGAAAGATACGCAAAAAATCAGAAAATTTAAGAAACTTAACGACTAGGTATCTTAGTTATTTATCTATACTGCAACTAAACGGCTAGATGGATTTGTATGAATTTTTATGAATGCATTCAAGTGGGGGCCTGGATGATTTAGATTCACAAATCAGCCAGACAGATGGCGCTGCAGTTGGTCAGTCCCTGTTACTGCTGTCGATTTCAAGGAAATTTCCTTTTATTTTATTTGTACAGAACAACGTCTGTTGGGTCAGCTAGTCTTTTATCTGGGGGCACGGCAGTGCCCCCGCCAAGTCGAGCAAAAAAAAAAGTCGGGCAAAACGCAAAACTGCCGTAACATACTTTTCTCGAAGCCATTCAGGCCATTTTCGACCCCCTATAACTTCGTTGTTAATAAAACTAGAAACCTGAATTTTTAATAATCTAGCAGGCCTTGTATACTCATTATGTATTTCAAATTTCATTAAATTTGAACCAATAGTTTAAGAGTTATAACTAGGCAAAATTTCGTAATTTTGTCACTCACTGACTGACTGACCGATCATCAATATTAAAGTGGCACTTCTAGCAGACATAGAAGCTTCAAATTTAGAATGCAATTAGTGTTTAGTGTATAAATGAAGGACAAATTATGAAACATTATAATTTTCATCCAGTTTCCGAGATACAGTAACTGCATAAATAATTTTGTAAACTCGTTAAATATATTGGATTACAAAGTTACATTTGCAGTTAATGTAATGTAACTTTGTAAAAAATAAGAATACATTTGTCGCCATCATTGCTTCTCTATGAGAATCGTAACAACCAGTTAAAGACTGCGTAGATGACGAAGTGGTTAAGATACCAACGTACCGTGCTAGTGTCGCGGGTTCGAATCCCATGCAAGACAACACCTTGTACGATCCACAAATTGTTGTTCTGAGTCTGAACGTCATTTGTGTCGGTTAATTACATATTCTTTCCGTATGGTGACGAAGTAAGAATACAATTCACCATCTTGCCCATGGATATCGTATAAGACGACTATGGGATATAATGTGCACATACCATCCGTGCAAGAGAAGGAAAACTCAAAATTAAACTCTATATCAACATGTCTGACCAGCATGGTATAGTGGGTTAAATTCCTTCCCATTGTGGAGGAGGCCCGAGCCCAACAGTGGGACATATGAGGGATGCGATGATGATGCGATGTTGAATTATATGTTTGTAAAGTCCCCCACAATATAAGGATCATTATTCCCTTAGTGCAAGGCGTTGTCATTTAAAAAAAGATACAACAGGAAGGAGAGTGGGCAGCAGCTCTCGCCGGGGAAATGTATGATATCTCATTGCGAAACCAACCCGCCTACCAAACGTGGCGACTACGTCATTATTCTTCATAAGGCGTAGAAAAATGAGTTCTAGTCATGGCAACTCTGTAACCCTTGAGCGTCTTTGGATGCAGGTGCCACAGTACCGCACTTTGTAGTGAAGCATGAGAGGGTCTATGTTCTGCAGTGGACGGCGATAGGTTGAATGACGATTGGCATAATAGGTGTAGACAGATACCTAGATATAATTATGTTCAAAGATAACTTGTAAAATGGTCAATCAACTTAATGAAAAAGCAAGAGTAGGACGTGTCTCATGAAATTGTACCGAAATCTCCCAAAGTATTTAGCAAACTAAATTGCCTCAAATTTATCTGAAAGAAAGAACGCCATTATTAGGCTCGATTACCATCAAAGCAGAGAGGAGACTAGAGGAGATGCGTTTCGAAAAACCAATCAAATTCCTTTATTTCCACATCTCCCCGCTTAGTTTAGGTAGAATTGTCTCAAGCGGAAAGGAGAGATGTCTCATTTTTCAGAGAGTGTGCTCTAAGAAAATCCTTTGTTGGTATTCAAGTAGTAGAAGGTACCGGAAAGGCAAATAAGTAGGTCAATCTACAAAAAGAAATGAGATACCATCAAAAACAATACTTGTAAAAAAAAGCCAAGCCTCGCAACTGAGTTCTTTTACCATAAAAATTTGGGAGATCCATGTTATACCAAGTCGGTTAACTCCTTCAGTCCCTGCTTAAGGGACCTTTCTTTATAAGTTATTACGTAAATAGCTAACCTAACAACTTCTTATAGAGACGATATCAATAATCGAAACCGAATGGTTTGAATGTTTCTAATGGCTATTCCTATCCATCGGAATGGCTACAAAAATCATCAAAAATGGTCCAACCATTTAGAAGGATTTCTATTACTAACACACGAACAGAAGATTTATATCGTAAATAAAACTACTTTTACGGATTATATCGCATTTGTATTTGATTTATGATTGCCCGACGTTTCGAACACTTTGCAGCATTCATGGTCACGGGCGGACTAAGGTGTGTCACGTCCAACAAGTAATCGTTATTACAGACATTTATAATTATCTACCCGATACAGAAATTAGTTATAAATTTATAAATTATCTACCCGATACAGAAATTAGTTATAAATTTCAGTCATTCAGTGTGTGACCAGTGATGGCTTACGGCACGTGGTCTTTAAATGTAGGCCTCATAACCAAGCTCAAAGTCGCTCATCGTGCTATGGAGTATAGCCCGCTCGGGATTTCTCTGCGAGATAGAATTTGAAATGCGGCAATTCGCCGAAGAACGGGTATAACCGACATAGCACGAAGAATTAGCACGCTCTAGTGGCGATGGGCAGGTCACATCGCTCGACGAACCGACAATCGCTGGTAAAAAAAGGTTCTCGATTGGCGACCACGTAGCGGACGACGCAGTGTAGGACGCCCCTCATTAGGTGGACCGACGACCTTGTGAAAGTTGTTGGGCTTCATTGGATGTTGGCGGCACAAGATCGCACTCTGTGACGTAACATGAGGGAGGCCATTGTCCGGCAGTGGACGGCGATATGATGAATGATGATGAGACTATAAGTCTTTGTAACAAATAAGCAGTTTAGATTCAAACACCGCATAATTTAGAAAAACCTTACTTTGCAATCATTAACATATTTAGCAAGTCTGCAAATTCTATTGATACAAAGTACTTTAAAGAGTATTCGGGCTATTTAATAAAATATAGTCATAAAAATTATCAGTACCAACATTATGAAAAACATTAAGACAAGCAATATGGCAGAGAAACATTTGCTATTCTTATCAATACAAAAAAAAATATTATGAAACGTGCACAATTTAAATAAAGCTCCAAGTTGTACTTGCAAACAAGATAAATATGGTGAGCGATACAATTTTTATCAGAATGTTGGTCTCCATAAATTTAGGCTTACAAGTTAGAATCGCTTTGAAGCGGACGGGCAATGAGATAAATCTTGTACAACATCATACCTTTTTAATATAAAGGGTCAATTATTGCGATGCGTTTGTTATTTAAAATGATTTTTTTAAGTTATGATTGGAATTTCGGTAAGTAAAGTTTGAGGTAGCTTTTCAAATATACAAATGGTCTCAAGATTTCACAATTTTGCTATTAAAGTATTTCTTAATATATATTATATGTAGCTATGTATATGCGTATGTATCTATCTTTGGTATTCTATGGTATTGGCTATTCTTGTTGCTATGTATGCTATTTATTCTTTTTTCGTTTTGAAATGATGTAACTAACTCGAGGCCTTTTTTTTTTTGGGGTGGGCTGCGGTCGGCGCGCTCCTCGCACCACTCCGTCCGGGGCGACAGAGGGGCGTAAGGACCCAACACCCGCAACCCACCCGAAAACCACGTCGCCTTCGTCATTGGGCCGACCACCGCAGCAGGGTTACTTGTCATCAGTGGTCGGCCCGACGGAATACCCCCTACGTGGGGTACCCTCCCATCGACCGACGTCCCCCTCTCGGGGAGGACGTCGGTAACTAACTCGAAGCCTGCACTTACCTTTTATCATTTCTGTATTACCTATGGTTGACTGGTAGTAAATGCCTTTGGCATTAAGTCCGTCACTGTATTTCTTGCATGAAGTTTAGTAAATAAAAATAAGTAGAGTAAAAAAATGTATCTTCGAAAAGTCAAAGTTACGTCGTGGATTCGAACTTTACAGAAATTATTCGTAGCAGTCTACTGGTCTGCCTATAAGCTATATTGTAAAGTATGATCTATATTTTAATCTTAATATAAATTCGTTTATTAAAACAAAAGTATTGCAACAAATAATCACATTACTTTTCAAAAGTATATTAATGACCCTCTCTTACCCATGGGTGTCGTAAAAGACGACTAAGGGATAAGGGCAGCTAACATCAGAGTAAGAGAAGAAAAACTCGATATAAGACCCTTTTCAAATACTAGCGAGAAATTGTAGGTCGATTGCTCTCCTTTTGTGGAGGAGGCCTAAGCCCAAAGTGGAACTTAAATGATCAATAATATTTCGAAGAGAGTCAACATATATGTTCGCTTTTGTATGTTGTCATAAAAATCTGTTTAGATAATATCCAAATAGGATTTACATATAATAAATCCTTAAAATTTATTTTTTTACGAATATCTAAGTATCGTTAAGAGGTAAATGCGTATAGGGCCCTCATTTCGTCTAATTCTATTTTATTTGAAAGAGCCTACAATCTACAGATTTATTTTAACAATATATTAACAGATTTTAATTGACTGCGGATTATCGTTAATAAAGAATAATGATTTATTTTGAATCATCATCATCTTGCTCTTATCCCAATTACTTGGGGTCGACGCAATATGTCATCTGTTTTGACATATTGCAAAAATATAATTTTGAATAAATATAATAAAAAAAAAACATTATGTTTATAAAAAATATTAACCAAAAGTTTATTTTGAAAAGAATTAAATACCTATAATAAAAAAAAAAAATGTTTATAAAAATATTAACCAAAAGTTTATTATGATTTTCACATATTTTGCTTCCGAACAAAAAATCTTTTTCTATTTTTTTTAGTAGGCTATGGTCTGGACACACCCTGCCTAATCTTTCCGGGGCGACGGATGAGCAACGTACGACCCCTTAACCTACCGTATACCCACTGGTACCGCTTCTTCGATATCCGTGGCCGGCCTGGCAGGTTATCATTTCAGGTACCATCTCTTTTGACGCCCGGCCCCGGTAACATTGCAGTGATACCGGGCCATGGCCCTCATGAACAAAACATCCTAATGATCATCAGCTTCAAAAAGTACGAAAATGGTGGGTCGTCCTTCTTTCTCTCTATTTTAAAAACATAATGGATGCCACTATATAATGCCTAATTCAAATCATTCAGATTCAAAGTTTGTCATTATCAATTAACTGTGTGATGACGAAATACGAATACAATGTCTCCTTATCATCGAATCCCTTACTTGCCAATGGGACTTGTATAACCAATTGAGGGAAGTTCGTCGAGGGAAGTTTGTCTATTAAGCTCTATATAAACTTCTACATAAACTTTAATAGTATTAACTATTAATTACTATTAAGTTTAATAGTATTAACTATCGTATTAACTATAAGAAGCTCGATAACCATACATATAAATATATTCACGAATCACGTTTAAATTAATATGTCTTCCTAAATAATTATATTATTACATTTGTTTTATTATATTGTAACTAAATTTTAGATCAATCTTCAGACAAGTCTCCTTTAAATTCGCCATATGTCTATAAGCGAAAGACAGCATATAACTTTAACAAACTAAAATATACAACGCAGAGCGATAAGTACAGTATAAATTATTCATGCACATATCAAAAGATGGGAGACGTGTACTAGGATAATCTCCGGTGATTTACGATGCGATGCTGCGCTGGTACTATTTATACAAAAACTTAGAAGAACTATTTGTATTTATATTACTAAAATAAAGCTGGTGTAAGTTCAGTTAAGTAGTTTTAAGACATTGTAAAATGTACACGACAACTTGTAAGTCATAAATTCAAATTAAATTTAGAATTTGAGAGTATCTTTTTTTTTAAATAAACTTTTGTACGATGATTTTTATTTTTCACAAACGAAGAATATAAAATTCATTTAATTCACATCTCGCCTGAACATTTATATAAAACGTGCAGTTATTTAATTAGAAGTTAATTAGGAACCAGACGACATAGATGTAGCACTAGTAGTCCCGGAGGAAAGTTCACAATCTAGATAATTATTATCTCAAAGGGAGGACAGAGGAGAAACTACTAAATAAGTGTTTAATATAGTAGAAAATTTCTACAAACTTCATTATTACAGCTGTTCAAATGAAAGTGTTGACTACATCTACATTGGATATCATTTTGCACTTGCCCATTTGGTATATTTTTATGTATCTATAACAATTATTTTATATCTTGGTATATTTTATGGATGATACTTTTTAAATTCTCATTGAAATGTTAAGCTAATTAAGGAGTGCTGTCAAATACGCGAAGGGTTTTTTAAAGCGCATTTTATCTTAAGAATTTGTCAAATATTAAGACACACTGTAGTTAAAACGATTGATACACTTGATTTTACTTCAAAACATTTTAAAATAGTGTTCATTTAAAATTTTGATATGAACCAATACTTATTATAATGGTTTTAACCTTTCAAATACGACTGTAATCTTAGAATTTACTCACCATATCTCCAACAGCTTTTAAGTCCACAATTACTTTCTCAATCCCTGCACGACGCACACTCAAGATGGAAAATAAACATTATTACAGGATAATCCAGTGAGGGGTTGAATCAATCTAACGGCTCGGATTTCTTACATTTCACACCATCTAATAACACACGCTGACAAAAACGTTAACCCTTTTGAGAATCTGAATAAGGACGTGCCAATTCTAAAATCTTGTAGGTGATTAAGTGGACTCAGTGATAGCGATACTGAAATTATTTGATTTGAATTAAGAAAAAATCTTTTATGTTAAGCGACTATATTTTTTTTTACTATATATTTTTTATCTAGGAATGAGAGAATTAATCATTATCTTTTCGGTTTTTCTATTTCCAATTATCGATTATTTTACAATATTTACAATCATCCGCGAGAAAGGGGTGGTGGCATCCTGTATTGTTATTTTTATTTTGCATCGTATTTATCATATTGTTCATATTTTGTATTATTATTCTGGATAACTTAATGTTTTAGTCCTTATATGAGACGCGTCACGGCGCACAAGTTGCTACCTTAATAAGAAGATAATATTTATTATAAGTATTATGACAAGATAAATCGGTCCAGTTGGTATAGCGTTCATTGCCAGCTTTTCGTCTCTTTCAGGAATGTTATAAATCCATCGACCTCGCATCTTAACGTAGCTATAGGTACATATTGGTCTTCCCAAAGGCAGAGCAATGCCACGATCACCACATTTGGTAGTTGGATTGGTGATCGAGAAACATTTTGTATTCTTCCTCTGTCATGACATGGAAGAATCTAATAATATATAAAATATTAATGTCATTATGTTATTGCTTTATTTTTTGAGCATACATTATCTCGCCATTAAATGCAAAATTTTGATTTTAGTTTGTTACGTTTTTTAGCTTGATTTATTTATACAGTTTTCTATTAAAATTAAAGTCCTAGTAAAGTATTCAAGACGAAAGCTAAATCATTATGAAAGTAAATAACAGAGAAAGGTATGTGTAAATTAAATGTAATATTTGAAGCTTGCATTTACGGCACACCTCGAAACGAAAGCTTTTCCAATCTTTTTGCACTTTCTTTGGACTCAGTACGCCGTATTTACGTCTCAAAGAAATGTCTAGGAGATTGTGTGACGGCAAGCGAAATGATCCGATAACTGAAACTAGTTTTATAAAGCCCGAATACAAGGTATATAAATATAGGTAAATAAATAAAAAACTTGTATAACTTCGTGTTATTGATAACTTAACGTAATTATTTGTTGTCTCTTAACTTTATTACGGTAATTAGAGGAGACACGCAAACATTTCACTATACCATCATTATTCCCACGATAAAGTGCAAAACAGTAGATACTTCTTTTTAGTTCTAAACTTAGAGCTTACTAATGAGAATTACCCGCAAAATTTCATGAATTATTGTCCTGACCGAGATTAGAATTTTAAAGCTCACAATTGCAATGGCATTGCAAGGCAATTTACTATGTATTATATAAAATAGCATAACACTAAAATAATACCAGTTACAAATTATTTTAACTGACTGGAAAGTTTCGATTTGTTTTATATTTAACACTTATTTAAAGCTCGTCCGTGTGGTGACGGAATAAGATCATAATTCACCACTCCCTATCTTGCCCGTGGATGTCGTAAAAGACAACTAAAGGATATAATACGTATATGATATCTATGCAAGAGAAGGAAAACTTGAAACAAAACTCTATACCAGCATAGCTGACTAGTATTATATATTAAGGTCAATTTCCTTCCTATTATGGAGGAGAGTCGAGCCCAGAAGTGGGACGTATTTAGATGACTTAAAGATTTTGTATAAGCTTATACGTGTGTGTAAAATATCACGTTAGAACATTAAGTACAAAGTTGTTCTAAAAATTGTATATTCCAACCACTGAAAATGTCCGAAACTTAGGAATCCTTGCAACTTAATTTAACAAACCTTATAACTCACATATATACAAATGTGGTTGCAATTTCATATAAGTTATATCTTGATGAATCACTTCACTACACTAAGGGCTCAAATTAATCACTGCCTTTAATATTTTTAAATGCACTTATTAAACGGGCACAAGCATAAAATAATAATATGTCTAACGAGTACGTACATTTACTCTATTAACTTTTTAGTGATGCAAAAACACGATCGCGCATGGTTCCGTAGTAATTTTTTTTGTGTTTCTTAAGGTGAAATTATATAACATGGCTAAGGGTTTTGTGAATCGACGTTAGTTGCAATAGGCTGCAATGTGAGAACTATACTGCAGTGATCCAGTGGCCTAGTGCAGCCGCGCGCAGCTGACCCGGAATGAAATCGAAAGTGAATCAATACGCTCTTCTAGGTCGACACCTCTTATACTCTTTAAACAATAAACCCTGGGAGTTGCCAATGATCATTAAACCTTGGAGTTTCAATGTTCATTAGAAATATGAGGAATAAATTTAATAAAATTAGAGTTCTGTGAAGCCAGTCTTCTGGGTTTCTAAATGTTTCTGTCAGTTAATTTTAATTTCTAGCGCTATAACTATGATAGATTTCAATAGGGTAACAATTAAGAGCAATCAAAAATGTTGTATAAATATAAAAGCCTTCTAAGGAAAAAGGCGATTCACGGCGATAAGTATCTAACCATTATTGACTTGTTTTACAAGCGGCGTGGTGATCACAGTAGGTGATATGAGGTGCTCAGTAAAACTTGGTATTCATTTCGTTAGTGCTCACCTTGTCAATTAAGTATCAAAAATAATGAAGTTGAATTATACATTAGATTTGTATAAGTACAAAATATATGTGCAGATTAAATAGCGTATTAATCTAATTAATTAATTGCTGTACATTCAATGTGTTATGAATACGATTTCCACAGAAGGAATATTTTGTGTCCTCACAAATCATATACCTCCCACTGCTGGGCTTGAGCCTCCTCCACAATGTGAGGGAAAGTGATCTACTATACCATGCTTCTCAGGGGATTGGCTCTCGCATAGATGCCATTTGCGCATTATAATCCCTTAGCCGTGTTTTACGACACCTATGGGTAGGAAAGGGATGGTGAATTGTATTCATACTTGGGCACCATATGGAAAATGTTGTGTACCTCATTTATATTTATCAATATGAAACTCTATGATAATCATCATCATCATCATCATTTCAGCTCATATACGTCCCACTGTTGGGTTCGAGCCTCCTCCACAATAGGAGGGAAATTGACCTTACTATACCATGCTGGTTAGACAGGTTGGTATCGGGTTTTATTTCGAGTTTTCTTTCACTTGCACTTGTTATATACATATATCCCTTCTTCAGTCGTCTTTTCCGACACCCACGGGTAAGAGAGGGGGGTGTTGGATTGTATTCTTACTCCGTCACTACACGGAAAATATATATAATTTAATTTCAAGAACTAATAACTGACTACGAATTATATTTTTTATTTTAAATATAATCATTAATAACTCCACCAACTTCAATTCTCTTTAAAGTCTTTAATGTAGCAAAGAAGTAAATCTATGCCACAAAAATGATAAAACGTATTGATGATAAGTTTTGCAATTTTATTCATTCATAGCGTGATCCAGCCAGGAAAATAAATTGTAACATAAATTACAGAAGTATATCATAACAGTGAAATATATAGCGAATTTACTATTGTTTTTTTTTTTAATTCAACTAGTTTAGTTATATAGTTATATACTTCATCTAAGTGGAAATAGAATTTATCTAAACTACAGATTCTTTGTATGGTGGCGGAATAAGAATACAATTTACTACCCTCTCTCCTACCCGTGAGTGTCGTAAAAGACGACTGGGGAATGCAATATGCACATAACATGTAAGCAAGAAAAGGAAGACTCGAAATAAAACCATATACATCATCATTTGACCAGCGCGGTAGAGTAGATTAATTTCTCTCCTATTATGGAGGAGGCTCGAGCCCAGTAGTGGGACGTGTATGAGATGTGATGATGATGATAGGTTATCCATGTATAACAAGCATTTTGTGAACCTAAAAGATTAAAATCTATGATGACTTTGATGATAACGTACTGAAGAAAGAGATGTAAGTTATAGATTTGCAATCACTGGTGACAAAATTCATACTCATATATGAATTTCCTAATCCTATAGAAGATAGTTCAAGCAACATTCATAAATGGCAAAATGTTTTCTATTGGTGAATTTTATAAACATTCTTTTCCTCTGTGTGTCGTTAAAGATGTCCCAAAGAAGTAACACTGGTAGTATCACTATTAGACGCTCAAATTTGAACTAAAGCTCATTACTATTCTAACTAGCATGGTAAAGTAGGCTACTTTTTCTCGGCTCGGCTCAGCCATTACGGCTCAGTAATGGGATGTATAAGGTTTGAAGTTGAGAAATTTTAAGATATTATCTAAGTTAAATAGGTAAGATAGAGGTATCTAGTTAAATTACTTCTAAATATATTTAAATTTGTTATACAAACTATATATCCTCTATTATAAGTTTTCTAGTTATTTAACATCCTCGTAAACAAAATAAGGATGGACAAAATTATTAATTTATTGTGAAAATAAGAAAGATAATATTAATATTTTGAAATATTTCTTATAAGAAAAACCTAAGTATTACAACCTCGTTTTCATGGTTTCATCATTCAGGTTCTAAAATTTAGACAGTTGAGAAATTAACATTTAATTAAGAAATTAAATTATAACAAGCTTATATTGATTTTGCAGTATTACATTCTCTAAAATGCTATAACGCATTGTTTATTTTAAATCAGTATTGACTTCCCTTGTACACATAGCTTGATGAGAACTCATCGTTCATTTCTAAAGTGTATTTGTCTTTCAATGTCAATATCTATACTCTCTGTTAAATTGTAGAAATTATGATTATTTAACGTGCTATGTAACTTCAGTATTGCATTTTAATCAAGTTAGGAGTAGCGATAATAGCGAGCAATAAATTATTATGAAGACGCCTAAGATTCATGAATACTCTAGTTTCCTTTATTTTATTTAAATATATTCCCATAAAGATTATCATAAGCGTAGTGAGTATTTTCTAGCACAGATTTTATCGACGTCCCCGAAGGAGAACGTCGTGAGAAAAGGATACCCCGCGACCGGAGTATTGCGTAGGGCCGACTACTGAAGACAAGGAACTCTGCACCGGTGGTCGGCCCAACGACGTGCCACGGGTGGGTCTGAGGCCGCGTGACGCCCCTCTGTCGCCCCGGACCGAGCCGGGCGGCGAGTGAGCTAACCATGGCCCACCCCCCCCAAACAAAAGCAACGGTTTCATAAATCTCAGACAACATTCTTTTTATAAATCTCAGAAATACGTTTTTTATATTCATTATATATATATATATATATATAAATGAATTGCTGTTTGTTAGTTTCGCTAAAACTTGAGAACGGCTGGACCGATTTGGCTAATTTTGGTCTTGAATTATTTGTAAAAGTCCAGAGAAGGTTTAAGAGGTAAATAAATATGAAAATGCTCGAAATTAAATAAAAATAACGATTTTGTTAATAATAAAAATTCATTTTAAATAAAACTACTTTACGGATTTTATCGCGTTGGTATTTGATTTTTGATTGCCCGACGTTTCGAACACTTTGCAGCGTTTATGGTCACGGGCGAACTAAGATGTCTCACGTCCTACAAGTCATCGTTATTGCAGAAAAATTGAATTATAAAAATCAAATACAAAAGCGATAAAATCCGTAAAGTAGTTTTATTTATAATGTGTAATACTCGCGTAAACATCAGAAATCAATAAAATTCATTCATACTGAGCATTTATTTTTTTATTAATTACGGATTCCTTTTGTTTTTTTGTAAGTTTATTTTATATAAAAGTTTAGGTCTTTTATTTATCGATTGAGGCAGTACGAAGTCTGCTGGATCAGCTAGTATTAAATATATTTCTCTCTATTTTCATCATATTAAAGTAATGGAAAAAGAAAGTTTCTTTACATACATTTCCACTTGTCAGGTGTGTTAGTTTAGGGTTTTATGTCAAGTTTGCCGTCTCTTTCATAAATATTTTGTGCATATTGTTATAATGTGTGCCCGTTTGTCACCGTTTGAAATAATAAAAAAAAAACATCAGTACGCATGAACTATGCTGGGACCTCTGAGGGTAAAGACTTATATTGTATAAGTTACTTAAAATAAGCAAGCACAATTAAAGTTATGGTTTTAATATTCATAATTACGTACGTACCTTAAATGTTCTATGTACGGCAGTGAACCAATTTAAAGAAGTTTTTTAAAAGTTCATTTAAATACCAGTTCAATTAAAATACCGTCAGATAATCCTGTTATCTCCAGATCCTTAATTATCAACAATAAAATTCTTGAAATAACGAAAGAAGCGAAGCGTGAAGGATTATAGGGGCGAACTGGTTCACTACTCCCCCTTCATCCCAATTCTCAATCTTCCCTTTACACAATGGGGATTTATAGATATTAAATATCTATTGTTGTCGCTTTATGATATAAAACCGTAGCGGTGTAAACTATTGTGTTTTATTATGACTAAATATGAAACAGCATTACCAGGAATATGTTTAAATAGAACTATTTTGAAGGACTTTATCGAGTTTGTATTTGATTGTTGACTGTCCGACGTTTCGAACATTTTTCAGTATTCATGGTCACGGACAGACTAAGATATTTCACGTATAAAAAGTCGTTGTTATTAAGTCGCTGAAATGTTGAGGAATCAAAAATCAAATACAAACACGATAAAATTTGTAGAAATAGTTTTATTTACAACTAGCAACTCGCCCTCGCTTCGCTTCGGTTTCAGTCCTCTTACACGTGTAGTTCCCGTTCCCGTGGGCATATCGGGATAAAATATAGCCTATGTTACGTCCTGATATTATAGCTTTCCATTGGTGAAAGAATTTTTGAAATCGGTTCGGTGTTTTAAGCATGAAAGCGTAACAAACAAAGAAACAAACAAACAAACTTACTTTCGCATTTATAATATTATCAAGGATGTGTAATACTCGCGTAAATAACAGATATCATTAGGAATATGTCATTTGTTGTATTTTGTTATTGAATAGATTTTAATCAATATAATATCACACGTTCACTTTAACTATCTTGTGCCATGTTACACTGACTATAAACGACAATTTTTGTTTGTAACTGGCGTTATAAACAAGAATTGTTGTTCATAGGCATAAAAAACCCTTCGCGGACTATAGAAATTGAATAACCACGGTGTCACTTGTCTACTCAAAAATAAAGAGAACGGCCACAGGTTGGACTGCGTAGGTTCTGTAGTGCCTTATTTTAATTCTGGCCAGCAGAATGAGTTGTTGTAATTTACAAACTATCAAAAAGTTGTGGAATTGTGTCTTCAAATTTATGAGATTAATTTTTATAGGTTAACCCCATAAAAATCATAATTTATGATTTGGTTTAAACCAAAGCATAAATTATGATAATATGCAAGCATTGCAAGCATCTATGATTACAAATAAAACTCTGTAAATTTGACATCTCCATGTTATGTGTTACAATAGTTGCAATGATTTTTTTTGTGGTTTTTTATAGTTGTGGGTAGTGGTGGTCGTTGAATAAACGAACAGTTTTTTTCGACTGTTTCTTTGCCGTGAACTAATAAACCAGTTTATAGTTGACTGATAAACATGTTTACGTATGAACGGCTTCGCGAAACGGTCGTCGTATCAACGAATGACACGAACGCGACGACTTGCGACTATTCGAAAGCGCCCGAATCGGCCCGAACTTGGAAGACGAGATGCACGCGCGCTCGCACGGCTCGCTACGCTTTTTACCCGCCCCGCAAACCTCACCGCCCGTAGGCGTGAGTTGAGCCGAAATCATAACGCATAGATAGATTGATTGCAATTCATTGAACTCTGCTATCATGTGATGGGACTATCATTACATATTGAAGCGTCAATGTATATTTTACAATGAAACTGTTGTCTAATAAAATTCGTTGAAGTTTCGTTGTCCTTTACCAATGGACGATCAACGTACGTCATAATATAAACTAAACGTCTCGTCTTGTCTAAGCGTCTACGACGTAAACTAGTCGAAAATTAGACTGTTTATTCAACTAGTTTACCATCGACGATAAACGGTCTCGTTGCGTCGACTGTAAAATCGTCGACGACCCACTACTAGTTGTGGGTTCGTATCCAACTTATAAAAGTCTATTAGTATATAAATATTTTTTAAATCACCACATATTTCTGACAGAAAAAGAAAGGCGTTCGTAAATTAGTCATTCATTGCGAATCTATTTCGTACTTTTCGTGATATAATTAGCGATGCTCAAGATTAACGAGGATTAAATGCAGCTGAGGGTTAATGTTTGCAACTGTGATTACGAACATAAGTATTCAAAGCAAATGGCACTAAATTGTACCTCGGTAATAAGCACTTGTACTCTGTAAAAGGGACAAGTGATAATTAGACATCCTTATTTGTTCTTGCTTATATAACAGTAAGCTTTTATTCTGTATCCCTTTTAAATATTCATTTATCATTATTTTTCTTGTGATACATTTTGATTAATTATCATTTCATAATATCAGCTCATATACGTATCACTAATAGGCTTTTTTTTTGGGGTGGGTTGCGGTCGGCGCACTCCTTGCACCACTCCGTCCGGGGCGACAGAGGAGCGTAAGCACGCACACCCGCATCCCACCCGAACACCACGTCGCCTTCGTCGTTGGACCGACCACCGGAGCAGGGTTACTTGTCGTCAGTGGTCGGCCCGACGGAATACCCCTTGAGGAGTACCCTCCTATCGACCGACGTCCCCCCCCCTCCCTCGGGGAGGATGTCAGTCTTTCCTCACGCGGTCGGCCTCTCGGCGGGTGACGGTTTAATTCCCCGGTCACATCACCCGCGGCCTCGGCTAGGACGGCATGAGACGCAGGTAGTCGCGCCTACGCCGCCCCAGTCGCCGGCGGAGGATCGCTTCGTCGAGGCTGCGTTCCTCGCGCGTGCGACCCGTCGCTTCCTTACGCGAGACTACTGCCTCGCAGAAGGCTGTTCACTAATGGGCTCTAACCTCCTCTACAGTAGGAGGAAAATTGATCTGTTATACCACGCTGATCATACAGGATTTTATTCCAATTTTACCTTCTCTTGCATAGATGGTATATGAATATCATATCCCTCGTATTTTTCGACATTCGGGTTACGATAGGGATTAGTTGTATTCCTACTCTGTTAACACACGATGATTAGTAAACAAAAAAAAAATCTAGATTTATTGTATCTAACTACATATTTTTATATGGCAAGACTAACGTTTAATTTTCGCAATCCATTAAGTAATAATACTTTAATAAGTAATCTGATAAATACATTATTTAACAATAATAATGTTTGTATATTTAGTTGTAATAACTAGACTCATCAAGGAGTAACTATCGGCATGAAATGTTTTACAATGCAGTTGTATATGCACTGACATAGCTGCAATTGTATTTATTCAATTTTGTTGTCCAATACGATGGCAAGCCAACGAAATGGGAATGAAATTAGGTGGATACAGGCCCAAAAATATTACCCGACCGCGTCAATTCCAAATCATCATCATCTTGCTCTTATCCCAATTACTTGGGGTCGACGCAATATGTCATCTGTTTTGACATATTGCAAAAAGTTTCGGCAATGACTTTTATGACCGGCCGCCTGCCTGACGTCAACCCTCCTTGGGAATGTAATCGTTGACCCAAATGGTACCACATGGAGTTGGTCCGGGTCAATCTAGGGCTCTTAGTCGTCTTTTACGACACCCACGAGCAAAGCAAGGGTTGGTAGTATTCGAAGCCGCTACCACACAGCACAAATGAAAATTAAATATTAATTTAAGTTACACATCTTTTTCGTGCAGTGACAGAGTAAGAATATAATTTATTTTTCTTGACCACGGGTATCGTAAAAGACGACTAAGGGATATAATACGAGGAGGAGGTCCGTTTCTACGCAGTGAAGTAGCTATTGAGCTTAGGTGGCTGCCCTAATACCTATACCCATAGAGGACGGAAACGCGATAAGCTGTGAAATACGCGTACAAAATCTATGCAAGAGAAGAAAAACTCGAAATAAAGCCCTCTACCAACCAGTCTGACTAGCGTTGTATAGTAGGTCTATTTCCCTCCTATTGTGAAGAAGGCTCTCAGTTCATATACTTCCACTACGAGGCTAAATCTAGAAGCAGAACATATTATATAAACTGAGGTGATATAATTTCTATAGTTTACATATATATTCATTTTGCTTCAATACCTTATATTAAGAAGAAGTTTGTGAGAAGAAAGTGGAAGCGTAGTGAGAATAAAGGGGATAAGATTATGAATTCAATATTTTTTTATCCATTAATTCCAGGTGAGTGATGTACAAACCGTCTGAGGTTCGATCACTAGGAAAATAATGGTAGCTCTCCTGCAAATCCTGCTATTAGCAATCTGTTTGCAAAGCGTGTCAATTACCATATAATACTTCCTTGGAAAGACTTATGGCCAACCGCATATGTGAAGAAAGTGATTGATTGATATGTAATTGTTGTATAGAGTGTTTTTTATAGAGGTATAGATCTTTGAAATGGAATAAAACAAAGATTATTTTTTAAATTGATATGAAATCTACTTTATGCTAAAGATAATCTTTTGTCATTATAATTTAAATATGACTTCGGGCATATAACCGCCACGGCAGGCCCGGACGTAGTCTAATATGGAGGTCCAATTTACGATGACTTTTTTCAACATTTGTGGCAGTATATCGGCAATAATGCGGCGAATGTTGTCCTCCAAGTGTTCAATCGTTTCAGGCTTATCGACGTAGACTAGCAATTTTACATATCACCACAGGAAATAGTCTAGTCGCCTTAAATCACACGATTTTGGAGGCCAATCCACGGATCGGAAACGTGGAACTATGCGGCTACCAAACGTTTCCTTCAATAAATCGATTGTGGCACAAGCTGTGTGACTGTGTTGTCGAAACCACAGCTCCTACACATTACGATTGTCTAATTGAAGAACGAAAAAGTCAGTAATCATGGCTCTATAGCGATCACCATGCACAGTACTGTTCTGACCAGCATTGTTTTTAAAAAAGTACGGACTAATGATTCCACCAGCCTATAAAGCACACCAATCAGTCAGTTTTTCTGGATGTAACGATGTCTCAATATACACTTGAGGATTATCATCACTCCAAATACGGGAGTTTTGTTTATTGACGTATCCATTCAAACAAAAGTGAGCTTCATCGCTAAACAAAATTCGCTTCGAGATCAACGGCAATCTTGTTTTGGGCCCATTCACCGAATCTATGCCTTGCTAGGTGATCGTGTTGTTTCAATTGTTGCACGAGTTAGATTTTGTAAGCACGCAAACCAAGATCTTTCCATAAATCTTCCATAAAGTGGATGGATACAAATCCAATTCTGTGCACGATGGCGGATGGACTGATTCGGGTGTTCCTCTACGCTACTCTCTACAACAGCAATGACTTCTTCTGTACGCACTGTACGACGTCTCTGTAGGTGCGTATTATGATTTACAGTAAACGCGGTGCAAAAACGTGCCATAATTAATCGAATTAATTGCGCTGATAGACGATTATGTTGACCGTAAAATGGATGTAGTGCGCGATTCTTATTTCGAACAGAACCATGAGTTTCAAAATCAGTCTATGCATGTTGAAATGCCAAACCAAAGTAAACATAAATCACTTGGCAGCTGACAAAATGGGCGCCCGTTAAAAAAGTTTGGGCAACTTAAAATTCTATACCTGTATAAAAAACACCTTGCATAAGATACTTTTATAATCTATCCATCAATATTATATAATTTTATAATCTATCCATCAATAATCGTGTATAAGAATATTCAAAGCAAATATTTAATTGAGACATTTCAAGAATAAATCAGAATTCTATTTGATTTCAGTAGCTATTATGTATGGTTGTTATGTAAAATGTAGCTACATAAAGCAGAACTTTATGAATTTGCATCGAAATCCAATATATTTGCGTCCAGTCTATTCAATTGTAGCTTTTATTGTATTGAAGAAAGGTTGTTGTTGCGTAAACAAACTCGTAGTATGCATGGTTTGAATCTCCCTGCACAGATCGAATTTGTCTGCAAAGTTTGAATGTTTCTATACACAGGATGGAATTAAAACGGCGGTATATGGGCTATTTCAGAAGAAATAATGATCGAACTTGTAAATGAAGTGCGATGTATTGCGTCCACAATTGCGAGTTCAAATTAACTTACTATAATATCCAATATTTAAATTTAAATCTCAATTATTTCTTAAAATTATAGTTATAAGCTTGTTTTACAGTATAACATGGGCCTAAAATAGTATTCTGGTTTTACTTATATCATCATCATCATCATTGCAGCCCACATACGTCCCACTGTTGGGCTCGGGCCTCCTCCACAATGGGAGGGAATTTGACCTACTATACCATGCTGGTCAGACATGTTGGTATAGGGTTTCATTTCGAGTTTTCCTTCTCTTGCACAGATGTTATGTGCATATTATATCCCATAGTCGTCTTATACGACATCCACGGGCAAGATAGGGAGTGGTGAATTGTATTCTTACTCCGCCACCACCACTTTACTTATATACTTCTTTTCTATCTTCTCCTGAGGCTATACCCAACAGAGGACGTCGACAGGAATCATAATATCAAGGAAGAATAAGTACAAAGATACATACACTTATTTTCCTGTTTTAGATCTCCATTGGCAAGTAAGTGATTACGATAAATGTATTTTATCTCTTTAAATAAAACTACTTTACGAATTTTGTCGCGTTCGTATTTGATTTTTGATTGCCCGACGTTTCAAACGACGACTTTGCAGCGTTCATGGTCACGAGCGGACTAAGATGTCTTACGTCCAACAAGTTATCGTTATTACAAAAAATTTATACTTTTCTACCCGATACAGAAAATTAGTTATTAAATATTGACCCACATTTTGTTTACAAATTTATCACCAGTGTAAGAAGAAAATTCTATGTGAAAAATGTTTGGTCTTTGGTATTTCTTTTGAATTTTTCTTCTCATGCATAGATCTGCATATACTTAGTCGACTTTAAATACACCCGTGGACAAGAAGTGGGGTGGCGAACTGTAATCTTACTCACGTTACCACACGGAGGTATGATTATGTAATATAAATATATTCATTTTCTTTTCATTAGTGTAACGAACCTTTCTGTTTCAATTTAGAGCTTTGTCAATAATCTTGGAAATTCTTAATACAAATTAACAATTATCAAAGAGCACGGCGTGAAATTGGATGAGGCACGTTTAACGGTCGTTGTAGCGTGTATTATTGCCTTCGTTTGAAATACCTGCTTATAAATACTTTGTTTAATAAAATCTTTTATATTAAAGGTGTGTAAACTGCTTATTATTAATTTAATGAGACTTACTACATGTTGAAGATGTGTTTAAGAATTATATTTGTTTCATACTAAAAGTACATAATAATACTTATGTCTATTAAAGTAATAAATGAAAATTTAGGAGAGGCATTAACCTACTATTCCATTCTACCACGCTGCCGGACGGGTTGGTATAGGGTTTATTTCGAGATTTTTCTTCGCTTGCTCTGCATATTATATCCCTTAATCGTCTTGTACGATATCCACGATATGGTACGGTGAATTACATTATTATGAAAATGCTGAATACAAGACTATGAATATAGGCAAATAGTCCATATGTTGAAAAATTTGACGCTATAAAGAAAATGCGGTGAAGAATAGGTGCAACTGACATAGAATGAAGAATTTACACGCCGATTTACCAATGAGTAGGCCACGTCGCTCGATGGACCGACAACCGCTGGGGAAGAAATGTTCTCAAGTAACGACCAAGTATCGGAGAACGCAGTGTAGGATACTCTTGCACCGCATGAATCGAGGACTTGATAAAAAATCCTGGGTGTCCTTGGATGTGAGTGGCACAGGAGAGTACTTTGTGGCAAAGCAAGAAGCTGAATTGTATTCTTACTTAGTCTCCACGCACAAAAATAGTAGTAATTAATAAATAACACGATGGGACCTTGGTCAGAAAATAGTTTTTTTTTACTTTTAATCAAAATAATTCTACTAATCCCTAAAGCAAAGTTTATTAACTATAATTAAACAAATTATTCAAATTTCTGATTCATTTAACAATTTAGTTCGTTTGAATAGAAAGTTTAAATTATAGTTCATAAAAACTCTTTAATTTCACAATGACCAGCCTATTAACGTACTCGTATGTAGAGGTCTCCAGTCTACGCTTCACACCTACGAGTTTTAAAAAATATTTCATCATTATCGTTCTGCTCTTATCTCAATTATTTGAAGTTGATTATACTCTTCTCTTATAGTACACATTGCAAATTTGCTAGCTATAGTTTTATAACTAGCCGCCTATCTGATATCAACCCACCGTGGGTAAGTTATTGTTTACTAAGCGGTATCAGATAGAGTTGAGACAAGTCTATTTAAAGCTATCTTAGTCGTCTTTTACAACACCCGTGAGCAATGTAAGGGTTGTCGTAATTTTTTAAAAATATATGTTTAGTAAAAAATAAAATTCTTCCCTGTGTACTGATAAACCAAGCATACAATGTATCTTCAGCAAAGTAACATAGTCTTACTTAACAGTAAAAATAACGGGTGATTGAACTGTGGAATAGTCACCAGCAGATAAGCTGACTACGTGAGAGCCACGCTCCGTTGGCGTTGGAGAGGGAGGGTACCCGAAAGGGTATCCCACCAGGCTGGCCACGGACGTCAAGGATTAAGTACCAGTGGTCGATCCAATGACGAAGGAGAGTAAATACGGCGGGTTATGTGGTCGCGCTTACGTCACCCTGAACGGGATGGGCAGGATGCATCCGCACAATAACCTGCCAACAAAAATCCATAAAAGTAAAAACAAAATCGTAAAAATAAAAAAAAAGCTGGCTAACCAACTCCAGGCAACAGCACACTTCAGAGAAACCATAACTCAAGCTGCGATTGGCAACTTGGTCAAGTGTAGCGATTATAATGATATCCCGCTTCATTATAGTATAGGTCCAACAGTCGGCTGGTTCCATTAATAATAATGATTATGACTAAAACCTCTATAAAAACAATTAAGAAGCTAATTTAAATTTACTTACAAGACAACATTCAAGACAGACAACAGTAAGCAAGCTGCAACTAAACATAAAACTTATATTGCGTAATCATAACCTTTGCATAGTGCCATATTTACGGACACAACTTACATCCAGTCTCAGTGCAACAATTTGTGGGTCTCACAAAATATTATTCCGCGTGGAAATCGAACCCTTATTATTCAGCGTATTATTCTAACACTTAGCCTCTTAACTCTTAGCTCTTTACTCTTAGCCGCTATTTGTTTAAGTCTTTATTAAATTAACTCTGATACAATTAAAATTAAATAAATTAAACGTTACAAAAATGATAAATAACTTTATATTTAATTCAATATATCTTTGAATTGGAAGCTTTGATTCAACAACCTTTATATTGAGACAATGCATCGACCGTGGTAAACAAAGAAAATTATTACCTTTCCCACCATTAATAATAACTTAAAGCTGTTGTTTGGTACATTACTATAATGGAGCTGTCATTTGAACATATTTCGCGACTTCACATTGCGGAGGTGGCGCAACCGTCCATTTTATATAGATCTCCAATTCGAGTATATTCGCTTTTACTTCAAGCTTTAGTATCGAGACGGAGAGTCTTTTTAAAATGGTCTAGACGGGGTAGAAATGTAGCCGTCAGACGCAGGTGACAACAGGATCGAGTAATTAGAAACTGACATGACAGTTACTCTTAATAACTGTGGATAAGTTTGACGTGCATGCAACGTAGTCAAGTGGGAACCTTCGTGTAACTTGACAGAATACGCTTGAGAAATTTTGGATTCATAACGATACTATCTTCAATACGATTGTAGATGGACGTAAGAATCATAGGGCACCCAAAAACAGACGAATGGATTGTGCGAATGAGGACAATGAGGCGAATGAGGAGGTGTATGAAAGCAATGAGTGCAGATATGATAGCTGACAGGAGTCTATAGAAGATAAGAACATGTTGTACCTACCCACTTAGCATGTAATGAAGGCAGAGCTGATGATGATGAGTGATTCTATCTTCACCCAACTTGAGGTATAAATATTCAGAGTATAAATACTACAGAATATTTATAACTTCATTACTGCAAATCCGCTTATCATATGGGCTACCATATAAGTTTGTTGGGCTTGGGCCTTCTCGACTGTGGGAAGGAAATAAATACCACGTTGATCAGACTGTTAGCATAGGATTTTATGTCAAGTTTTCCTTCTTTTTGATAGATGTTATCTGTATATCATATCTCTTATTCGTTTATCACGACACCTAAAAAGAGCAAACTAGGAGGTAGTAAATTCTCACTCTGTCACCACATCCTTGCTACAAATCCATACTAATATTATAAATGCGAAAGTAAGGATGTTTGTTTGTTTGTAACGCTTTCACGCTTAAACCACTGAACCGATTTCAAAAATTCTTTCACCAATGGAAAGCTATAATATCAGGGAGTAACATCCATACTAATATTATAAATGCGAAAGTAAGGATGTTTGTTTGTTTGTAACGCTTTCACGCTTAAACCACCGAACCGATTTCAAAAATTCTTTCACTAATGGAAAGCTATAATATCAGGGAGTAACATAGGCTATATTTTATCCCGGTATTCCTACAGGCACGGGAACTACGCCGCGGGTAAAGCGACTGAAACTGAAGCGAAGCAAGGGCGGGTTGCTAGTAGATAATAATAACCATTTAAAATAATCGATTTGCTGTGTGGTGATAGAATGAGAATACTATTTGCCCCATCTTGGCCGTGGGTATCGTACAAGACGATTAGTATACAAATAATATTTACGCAAGACAAGGAAAAATTGATATAAAATTATATCAACCCCTCTGACTAGTGTGGTTATAAGAGGTTGTTTTCATTCTTATTGTGGAAGAAGCTAGAGCAGTGTATAATTTACTTTTCGAAGCGACATTTTACAACATGTTATCATCATCATCGCAGACCACATACGTCCCACTGTTGGGCTTGGGCCTCCTCCACAATGGGAAGGAATTTGACCTACTATACCATGCTGGTCAGACATGATGGTAAAGGGTTTCATTTCGAGTTTTCCTTCTCTTAGATCTTATGTGCATATTATATCCCTTAGTCGTCTTGTACGACATTCACGGGTAAGATAGGGTGTGGTGAATTATATTCTTACTCCGTCACCACACGAAAAACAACATGTATGTATACTTAATTTTCCCGCCGAGACGTCATTGCCCGTTGGGCAGTCCGGCTGTAGAGGCCTCGGTTCGGGGTGCGAACCGTGGAGGCCTTCCGGCCGGTGCTGATGCAGTGGTTGGAAAGGCGGCACGGGGTGCTCTCCTTCCGACTAGTGCAGGTGTTGACGGGGCATGGGAGCTTCGCCAAATACCTGCACAGGGTCGTAAGGAGGGAGAGTACACCGTCCTGCCACCACTGCGATTGCGACGAGGACACGGCGCGCCACACGCTAGAGGCCTGCGCGGCTTGGGCAGTGCAGCGCCGTGGACTCGTCGCAATCATCGGTGCCGACCTGTCGCTGCCGACCATCGCTAGGGCGATGGTCGACAGGATCGGGAATTGGGACGCGGTCGCAGCCTTCTGCGAGACAGTGATCTCGCAGAAGGAGGCGGCGGATCGTCTGCGCGAGGAGCGCAGCCTCGATGAGGAGATCCGCCGCCGGCGACTGGGGCGGCGCAGGCGCAACTATCTACGCCTCATGCCGCCCTAGCCGAGGCCGCGGGTGACGTGACCGGGGATTAGTCCGTCACCCGCAGAGAGGCCGACCGCGTGAGGAAAAACCGACGTCCTCCTCGAGGGGGGGGACGTCGGTCGATGGGAGGGTACCCCACGTAGGGGGTATTCCGTCGGGCCAACCAATGACGACAAGTAAACCTGCTCCGGTGGTCGGCCCAATGACGAAGGCGAGGTGGTTTTCGGGTGGGTTGCGGGAGTTGCGTGCTTAAGCCCCTCTGTCGCCCCGGACGGAGTGGTGCGGAGGCGCGCCGACCGCAGCCCACCCACAAAAAAAAAAAAACTTAATTTTAGTCATTTAAGTATTTATTCGATGCATCTGTAGCGAAGAAATAAAAGCAATCTCTTAATTTTCTTTAATTAAAATAACCTCTTCAAGATTTAAAAAGAATTCTATCTTTATGTAAACCCACGTTTATCCACTTAACCTGTGTGTTCTTCGAAGTGAATGCCCGTTCGACAACAGATGAGATACTACCAAACTAAGCTCACGTTACTATTCAGACAGTCATTAATTCCAAGTACGGGTCGAACTTCGCTCTCAAATTAGTGTGGGGTCCAACAAAATCATTTATATCAATTCTGTTATGTTGGACGCTGGAAATTATTTAAACCGCAGCCGGACCGTAGCGTGCAAAGGCTTCTAATTAACTTCAGTCCACGTACGGAGCTGAGCAGCTGTTGTTAGCTAATACCATCTTTGTTATATGGTGCCCTGGTACTTGTAATGCAACAACGTGTACAGCTGTAACTGCGCTTTGAAATTCGTTTATGGACACGGCGAATAAAGTATTATTTTTTTTATTAAGAAAAATGTATTCAAACTTTTTAAAAATACAAATATTTTATATATAATAGTATCCTATAAATTTATTCCTATAATAGATAAGCAAAGTTATAAACCGTACGTTATTTAACTCTGTTCTATTTAGTCCCATTTAGTAAAACACGATTTTTCTACTTGCGAACCGTGCCAAGTTGCTTTGTGCTATTATGTATTAAATAAATATATATAAAATAACAGGCCTGCACAAGGCTGATTGAATAGATTCATCAACTCAGCCCATATACGTCCCATTGTTGGGCTCGAAACTCCTGCACAATAGGAGTGAAATTGACCTACTATATCAATCTGGTCACACGTGTTGGTATAGGGTTTCATTTCAAGTTTTCCTTCTCGTGCATTGATGTTATATGCATATTTAACCCCTTTGTCGTCTTTTACGACACCTACGGGCAAGAGAGGGTGTGGCGAATTGTATTCTTACTCCATCGCCACAAGGAGAACCTTCTTTTAAATAGTAAAATAAATTTCTTACGACTTAAAAAATTCGTCTTACGACACCCATCCGGAGAGACGCGGCGACGACTGTATTTTTAATACGTGATTACACGAACAGACACTCTTTATCAATGAAATATTTTGCTTTTAATAATATTTTATTTCTCGGTTAAAGATCTTTAAAAACGATGCCAGAATATTTCAGTAAACCACAGTGAAAAATATTTTGAATCTTTAAATTTGAATAAAAGCTCTTTCATATTCAAAAAACTCACGAATAGATTTAAAAAATATAATACCACAGTGCTCGTCATCCGATCAAGCTTTGTTATAGACAGCAATTAAAAAGAAATAAAAAGGATGAATTTTGAACGCTTTAATATAATAGCAGTTTTAAATATTATATTTTATTCATTTTATATTTCAGTTATATTTTTTTAGATTCACCTTTGTTTTCTGGATCAGACATAGGCAGAGATATTAATCAGAATTAATATAATTTATGTCCAACGAAGTAACCGCTAGAGAAGAAAGGTTCTCGAGTGGCCACCGCGTATCGGATTACGCCGTGTAGGGCGCCCCCCACTAGGTGGACCAACGATCTGGTGATACGTCCAGTAGTAGACGGTGATAGGCTGAAATGATGATGATGAAGTCGACGAAATCTTCATCTCTGTAATATCCCTTATCAAATTATTATTGGCTTATTATTATTGGTTGCGATCACTCTTATAAAAACGCTACAGAATATCTTAGTATATTTATTAACGCAGTTCACGATATCTTACAAATCTTAAATTTGAACTAGGCTATCTGCAGCTAAGACCACCCACGCTTAGCCAAATTACGTGTCACAGGATAGCATGAGTGCCGTTGTGTTATATAATTATATTGTTTCTCAATAAATAACTTACATAAAAATCGAATAACTTGAAAATAATATTAAACAGTATATAAAATAGGTTAACAAACGTGCCAAAAACTTTCAGTAAAAATAAAACAGTACAGACAACAGTGCACTAGTCGCTAAAGAAGGCTCTTGAAATTCGGCGCTCGGCCGTCCGACCCTTAGCCGAAAACCCAAATTATACGTTGTGACTAAATTGTCTCCGTTGGCCTATCCGCTTGCTCTTGAAATTTCAGACTACCGTCAGCAAAACGGAAATGAAAAAAAAATATTTGCACTTAATCTAGCTTAATGATGCTTATAGTTTTGTAGTGAATTCCTGAGATATGATGAGGTGAATTATATATTAGAAAATTAATTCTTATGTTAGCAGGGACTTTGCTTTTGAAATTAACAAATATATATTTTATTGGTATTGAACCCATAACACTCTAAGCTAGCGGCCATGATTTGAATCGTTATAAATTTATGCCAAATTGAACATATCTTAATTTTTTTATATAAAGGTTAGTTAATTATAAATAATTAGAATTGATATTAATACATGCATATAATGTAAAAATTATACAGTAAAATAGTGTAAAAAGAAAAAAGCTAGTTGTAAGTTAAATAAAATATAAATGAATTCTAAACTAATAAAATAAATTTTAAGTATAAAAATTCTTTACATAATACCTTGTAGCGAAATATTAATAAATGAAATATAAATTCATATATATTTTAACAGCGACGAGTTTATTATGACTAAGAATTTATAGAAATTTGATATTTAGAAATTGACAAGCTTGTTAGAGGCACACTCGAAGAAATGCCAGCTTATATTCCCAACGGTACGTTGCTACGAAGTGCACTCGAAAAGTTAATAATTCGAAACCCGTTCTGTACTTGTCTGATTCCCCATTCATATTCATATTTATTTCGTTTCACCTACTCGCCCCGGGACGCTTTACAAATTTAAATTTAAATCCTTAATTTTAACAAGACACGCGGCGTAATACAGAAGTCGCTTCCAAACATATTGCTCGGCGGGTTGGAACCAATCTTCATTGTAAAGCGATTCCGAATGAACGGTGTTTAAGTATGATTATTCGTGAAAATCTCATATTTATGTAAATTAGACGTCAAATGAATGCGATTGTTGTTCTTTGTTCAATCTTGGAGCGTTTGCTTACAGTTTTATTAAGATTCTATGTAGCTATGCAAATGTATTTAATCCGTTTTATATATATGTATAATGTATATATCTATATATATATCTATATATATATATATATATATTTTTTATTGCCAACGATGGCAAACGGGCAAGCAGCACACCTGATGGTAAGTGAAACTGCTGCACATGGACCTTTGCAATACCAGGGGTACAGCCAGGCCGCTGCCTACCGTGAAGGAAATACTCTTCTTAAACCTCGTTTAAAAAAGGACATGTCATAGCGCTCGGGAAACACAGCAGCAGGTAGTTCATTCCAGAGCTTGCACGTACGTGGGAGAAATGATCGCTGGAAACGTACAGTTGAAGACCATAACGTTTCCAGGTGAAATGGATGAACCCTGCTGCGATGTCGAGTGGTACGATGGTGGAATGGTGACGGTGGTACCAAGTCAAATAGTTCCTCGGAGCACTCCCCGTGAAAGAGTCGGTAGAGTACACAGAGTGACCCAAAGTCTCTCCGCTGCTCCAGCGACTCCAATCTGTCCGTAAGATTGGGATCCCCGACGATTCGAACAGCCCATCTTTGCAGGGAGTCAAGTGGGTCTAGCTGATATTTGGGCGCACCTGCCCAGAGATGTGAGCAGTACTCCACATGAGGACGAACTTGTGCTTTGTATAGCACAAGACGCTGTCTCGGTGTGAAGTACCGCCTGGCTCTGTTCAGGACGCCCAACTTTTTGCTTGCCAATTTGGCTTTGTCCTCCAAATGACTCCCAAATTGGACTTTGCTCGATATTTTGACGCCGAGAATCCCAATACTCTCAGAAATTGGGAGAGTTACTCCTTGGAACTGAGGCGCCATGGCAAACGGGTCCTTCTTTGCAGTGAACGCGCAAACTTGTGTCTTTGTGGGTTGAACTGGACTAGGTTCCGTTCACCCCATTCTGAGGCCCGCCCTAGAGAGCGCTCGACTTCAGACACAAGTTGAACCCTTCTTTCCTGAGTACTCCGAGGGATATTCCGTTGCTCAGTGTACCGCTCATCACCCGTACTGTCATCCGCATAGCAACGCATACTCTCGATAGAGAGCATGTCATTGATATGCAGGATAAACAACGTCGGGGAGAGCACCGAGCCTTGTGGTACACCAGCATTAATGGTCATGGTATCGGAGCAGGAGCCATCTACGACGACTTTTATACTCCGACCATCCAAAAAGTTGGCAATCCAATTACAGAGTCCCTCGGGGATTCCGTATGATGGTAGCTTCGATAGAAGTGCCCTGTGCCAGACCCTATCGAACGCCTTTGCGATATCTAGGCTGAACGCCAGCGCCTCACCCTTGCCCTCCAAGGCCTCTGCCCAACGGTGTGTGAGGTACACAAGAAGATCACCAGCCGACCGACCATGACGAAAGCCGTATTGGCATCACTGATAAGCTGGCGATCCTCAAGGTACTGCAGAAGCTGGCGGTTTATTACCTTCTCCATTATCTTGGAGAGCAAGGATGTTATCGCAATTGGCCTGTAATTCGATGGGTCAGACCGGTCTCCCTTTTTAGGGATCAGGTGGATATGGGCTACCTTCCACGAAGACGGAACCCTATTAGTAGCGTAGGAAAGTCGGTATAGGCGCGTGAGGATGGGAGTCAATTCAGGGGCGCACGTCTTTAGTACCACTGCAGGGATGCCATCCGGTCCACTCGACTTATGGACGTCTAAAAGCCGCAGCTCCCGCCTAGCCGCTCGCTGCGTGATGCGGATTTCGGGCAGTGAGCTTTCACACCGTGGGATGGTAGGTGGTGTGGCAGCTCCGGCATCCAAAGTCGAGTTACAGGCAAAGAATTGACCTAGAAGATCGCCCTTCTCCTTTGCGCTGTGGGCCAGACTACCATCGTGTTTCTGCAGTGGTGGGAGATTGGGCTGGCAGAAGTTGCCTTGGGCAGACTTGGCGAGCGACCAGAATGCACGACTCCCAGCGGGATAGCTTTGCAATCGCTCGCCAATTCTGGCAACATGTTCCACCTTGGCTCTGGCAATAGCCTTCTTACTGGATCTAGAAGCGGCGTTAAATTTCCGCTTCACCTCTTTGGCGTTCGGGTCCTGGCATTTTTTGGCCCTATTCCAGGCCCGATATGCGGACTGTTTCTGGCATGCAGCCGTCCTGCAGGTTTTGTTAAACCAGGGTCGGCTGCGGCCACCGACGGGTATTTTGGTGTTGGGGATGAATAATTCCATCCCCGTAATAACCGTTTCGGTAACGCAGTCCGCACAGACGTCAGGGTCCCCAGAGGCGAAGCAAAGCCGCTTCCATGGGTAGGATGCGTAAAACTCGCGCAGTCCATCCCAATCTGCTGACTTATATTGCCAGACTCTGCGAGTCCCAGTCGCCTTAGAACGACTAGGCCTTACAACAGGGGCACTGCTACGAACCAAGCAGTGGTCAGAAGACCCAAGAGGCGCTTCAACCACTACCTGATATCCATGCTGGTGTGTAGTCAGCAGAAGATCCAGTAAAGAAGACTCATGGCTCTCAATATCTGGGATACGGGTGGGCTGTGTCACCAGTTGTGAGAGACCATAAGCCGAGACCATATTGAAGAGATGTCGACCCTGGAGGTCAGTGGTTCGGGACCCCAGCCACTCTTTATGATGAGCGTTGAAGTCTCCAAGAACCACCACCTCCGCTGATGGACACTGCTCCAATATTTCGTCAATCCCCCATTGGACGTTCTCAAATAATTGAATTGACCCCGGATCACTGCCATGGGACCTGTAGAGGCATGCGTAGATGCGGGTAAGCCCTCCATAGTCTACGCGTAGCCACAGGATTGACAAGTCACCATGTTCGAGGGCCCGAAGGCGGCGACAGCAGATATCACCTCGGATGAATACGCACACCCCGGCTTTACGACGGAAGGTATGCTCCGACTCGTAGCCGGGGTAATTTAGGTACGAAATGTCATCCGGAGCACCTATCTGCGTCTCCGTTAAAAAGAGTAAGGCAGGCCGCGCCGTCTCGAGGTGATGGTGGACGGCGTCGAGATTGCTATGTAAACCCCTGATATTGCAAAAATCCACATCAAATGTGGATAAGGGGACCGCCGTAGAAAATCGTCTCTTTTTAACTTTCTTGGCCATGATTTTTAATTTAAGAAGAGGAGGAAGGGAGTGTGAATGTGTATAACGGAGTTCGGTGATACCAAAAAAAAAAGGCAGGGCATAGTGCATGGTCGAGGAGTGAGTTTTGTGAGGAGCTGACACGAAGCACGGAAGGGCCCCCGATGCCCCCCCGTGTAAGATATATATACATATATATCCGTTTATAAGAATATTGCATTTAGAAATGCCCGGGCGTTATCATACTACTAAAAATAAAATTTATATGAGCATAATCACAAACGTATTTTATAATAGAAACATGAACATTTTTTATCGCAAATAAGTTATTAAAATATGACTTTTAAATTAATAGATATTTAATTTTATTTAGTACTTGTATGATACACTTACATACATGCGGCTTAGAGAATCAGCATTCTCAGGTTCCTGGTTGGAATTGTGTGCCAAGACAATTTTGTTATCCATTTTTAACCAATAAAAATATTTCAGTACTGAGCTCCAAACCTATATATGTGCTATATAGACGGCTAAATGCTCTTTCCCAATTACATGAAAAGGGCCTTTTTGAAAACAAAGTTACATAAATCATGATTGTTTTACATTAGAATGTGTAATAATTGAGGACTAATATACTTATTTCCGTGTGGTGACGGAGTAAGAATACAATTTACCTCTCCCTATCTTACCCGTGGATGTCGTAAAAACGACTAAGGAATATAATATGCATATAACATCTACGAAAAAGAAGGAAAACTCGAAATAAAACCCTGTACCCACCTGTCTGACCAGCATGGTATATAAGGTCAATTTCCCTCCTATTATGGAGGAGGCTTGAGCCCAATAGTGGGACGTATGTGAGCTGAAATGATGATGATGATCATGATACTTATTTCAAATATTTCTTATAATATTTCGAATAATAAATCATCCGTGGGGCGGAATAAGAATACAATTCATCACCCTTGCCTTGCTCATGGGTGTCGTAATAGACTGGGAAGGTAATTGAGAGATTAAATATGTTTATAGCATCTATGCAACAGAAAGAAAATTTGAAAAAGAACCCTATAGTAACACGTTTACGCGCGACGGCGACAGACGTCCCAGGACGTCGAGAGGTGAGGTTACCCGAACGGTATTCCGTCGGGCCGACCACTGACGACAAGTCATATCTGCTCCGGTGGTCGGCCCAACAATGAGGTGACATGGGTACGGGTGGGTTATGGGCCCGCGCGCCGTCCTTTCATCGTCCCGGACGGACTGGACCGCGCGTGCGCTCATCATAGCCCACCCATAAAAAAAAAAAAAATAGTAACACGTTTGACTAACGTGGTATAGTAGGTCAATGTCACTCTTATTGTGGAGCAGGCTAGAGCTCAACAGCGGGACATATATTAGCGGCAATGATGATAATGATGATGATATATTTCGGCTTTTTCACTAAAAAAATATTATTTACCAAATTCATTATCATGACTCTCCAACCCGTATAATAAATATGCAAGGCAACAGGCAACATTCATCTCTAGGTATACGTGATTCTGTAATAAAATTGATATATAAAATTGATATATTAATTTAAGTAAGAATAGTAAGTAGTTTCTCCGTGTGGTGACGGAGTAAGAATACAATTCACCACTCCCTATGTTGTCTGTGGATGTCGTAAAAGATGACTAAGGGGTGTAATACGCATATAACATCTATGCAAGAGATGGAAAACTCGAAATAAAACCATATATCAACCTGTTTAACTAGCATTGTATAGTGAGGTAAATTTCCTTCTTACTGTGGAGGAGGCTCGAGCCCAAAAGTGGGATGAGCTGAAATGAATGAATGAATTTAAGTAAGAATTGTAAATTACTAATACTTTATTAACGTTAACTTTTTATACTAAACTTACTTATGCAAACTAACGTAACCTAATATAAAACAAACTTAGTTTTTGCTATAGAACCATTAATTAATTAAAATTCACAAGAACCACAAAACTAAAGTCTAGCAGAGGAATAAGCCATCATCTTAAACTCTTATTAATTTATGAAGTCAAATAACTATGTAGACCGCAGAAAGGAATGCAATCACCATTGGGTTAATTAATAATTCTAGACTGGTCTGAGGACATAAAGTCTGCGGTTGGAGAGTCCCCTTCTCTCCCTTCTATTAGTACTTCGTTTTAATACTGCCCACATTGAGCAAGAACCACTTCTACATATTAATTTTACGAGAATACCTCTTATACGAGATGTCGACAATTTCACTTTTCACGATTGCGGTGCACCGCGACTAGATATCCGAGGATTATCGGATATATGTATACGATATTTATTTGCTTTTATTAAGATTTCACAAAGTACTTAGACACTCATTTGTATGTATTCAGGTGGATTCAAGAATGATTTAGATTGGCAATTAGACTCGGTAGGTGGCGCTACTGTATGCGTTTTACAGCATTTTTATTATCTTCCGTGCAATAAATAGTAAACAAAAATAATGATACAGTAATTACGTTAAAAGTAATCAGTTATTCGTCAAAATCATTAATATACGTCTCACTGCGGCGCTCGAGCCTTCTCCATAACGGGAGGGACATTGACATATCATACCATGATGGTGAAATGGGTTAGTGTTAGGTTTAATTTAGATTTTCCTTTTCTTTATTAGATTTTATGGGTACATTGAATTAATAAGTAGTCTTTTACAACGGCCACGAGCAAAATAGGGGATGTTTTTTTTAGGGGTGGGCTACGGTCAGCGCACCCATCGCCCGGCTTGATCCGGGGCTACAGAGGGGCGGCGCGCAGCCCCGTAACCCACCCATAGCACCCTTCGTTGTTGGGCCGACCGGCGCAGAGTTCCTTGTCGTCAGTGGTTGGCCCGACGGCATATGCCGAGTGAGTACCCTCTCCTCTTGACGTCCCCTTACCGGGAAGTCGATCGCTGTCGCGCGGTCAGCCTCTCCGCGGGTGACGGACTAATCCCCGGTAATGTCACCCGCAAATTAGAGGATGTTAAATGGTATTCTTATTCCGTTTTAGTAATATTACATGACCAAAATTATTTAATTAAATGCGGTTTGCTTAAGAAATGCCACTACTTTATGAAAATGATATTAAGAATAGCACTTTTAATTAACATTCCTGTAATATTGAGCACCTCACATTTTTATTAAAACATCACGACATTTTAATAAAAGTGTCGGCACGTTTTTTATGAGTACTAAAGTGCTATTACGTTTATATTCACATATAACAAAACCTAATTTAAATATATTAGAAATTGTTATCTTCTGCTGGTGATGGAATCAGAATATAAATCACCACCCCCTTTCTTGCCCATGGGTATTGTAAAAGGCAACTAATATTTTAACAATATTCAGATAACATCTATACAAGAAATTTTCTATTTCTTACTCTAAATAAAATCCTATGCCAACCCGCCTCACCAGCGTGGTATATTAGACCAATTTCCCTCCCATTTGGAAGGAGGTTCGAGCCTAGCAGTGGGCAGTATATGAGTCGTGAGGGTGAAGAGAAGGAGAAATTGTTATTTAATTCAATACTTGCATAATAATCGTCTCGTTTGAAGTATAATATATAGCTGACCAGTTGAGTTTAACTTAAAATAACGTATTTATTCTACCTTCAGATGAAGAATTTTCAAAAATCTTGAAACACGATTTGTGTTTAATTTTACAGAATATTTAATGATTAATGTGTTTGACATAATGCTTTTTTTACATTTTATTATTTTCATTTAATGTGCTGATGGTTTCGGGATTGCAGAGCTGCAAGCGCTGCAGAGCGCGCCACGAGGGCCCAGCTGTCTGCGGCGACTACATTGCCTGCAGTAGATAGCGTGCCTGAGACAGCTATGCGTGCCGTTGTAGAGTCCGTTGCAAAATGGTAAACGCCTGCATGGAGACTTTGGAGGTAAAACCGCCACCAGTACCACGTTTTCGGCAGACAGAGGCCGACCATAACATCGAGCCCCACCCTGCTATTCTGCCAAGGTGGCCGCGTGAGCTTCACCGCAGCTGTGGATATAAATGGGTGCCAAGTTTTGTAGATTATACTGAATTTTAAAACGTAATGTATTTCACAAGTAATACATATTATATTAAATTAGATTGTTTGGTGCGATTGCCAAGTCAATCTATTTACTTAAAACAAAAGATTTTTAACTTTAAAAAAGTCACTATAAGATGAACTTATAAGCTGTATGATATATGTTATTGATTTTAAATTGTATGTTTATTTCTTCTAAATGTTTGATTTGGAGGTAAAAATATAGTCCTAACTAATATTATAAATTAAAACCCAAGTTACTTTGTTTGTTAGGCTTTCACGCTTAAGCAACTGCAAGGAAAGCTTCATATGTCTTGGTATCCATACGCGGTTACCGCACGGTGGCGACGGAGGCAGCGTGCCTCCTGGCCGGAACTCCCCCGTGGGACCTGGAGGCGAGGCTGCTCGCCGGAATTTACCGGCGGGTGTCGGAGACGCGCGCCCGCGGTGGTATGGTCTCCATCAAAGAGATTACTGCCTGGCGGGTCCACGCCTGGCGAGACGTCATTGCCCGTTGGGCAGTCCGGCTGGAGAGGCCTCGGTACGGTGTTAAGACTGTCGAGGCTTTCCGACCGGTGCTGATGGAGTGGTTGGAGCGGACAGGAACTGGGACGCGGTCGCCACCTACTGTGAGGCCGTAATCTCACGGAAGGAGGCGGCGGATCGTGCGCGAGAGGAGCTCCTCTTCGGCGACACGTTCCACCGCCGGCGACTCGGGCGGCGCAGGTGCGAGTACCTGCGCCTGATGCCGCCCTAGCCGAGGCCGCGGGTGACCGGACCGGGGAACTTAGTCCGTCACCCGCAGAGAGGCTGACCGCGCGACGGCGACCGACGTCCTGGGACAGGGACGTCAAGAGGTGAGGGTACCCGAAAGGGTATTCCGCCGGGCCGACCACTGACGACAAGTCCCTGCTCCGGTGGTCGGCCCAACGACGAAGGTGACGTGGGTACGGGAGGGTTATGAGCCTGCGCGCCGTTCTTTTGTCGCCCCAGACGGAATGAACCGCGCGTGCGCTTACCATAGCCCACCCATAAAAAAAAGTAAAAAAAATATGACTTGGTATTCTTACAGGAACGGGTACTAAGTGGGCGAAACGGCGGGATATAGACCTATTTTAAATTTTTTTACCATAGAAAAGCTGCATTGTCAGCTAGCAACATAGATTATATTTTATCTTCGTTATTCTTACAGAAACGGGCTTCAGCGGCTAAAAGTAGCTATATAAATTATCGTATTTTAACAGGAATCTGAAATAAGTGGGTGAAAAAAATGTTATAAATGGGAAATTTTTTGAAAATGTTTGGATGTTTATTACTCAATGATGCGTAAATCGATGACCGAATTTGGATAAAAAATTTTGACGTTTATCGATTGAAACTCTTTTCATAAATTAAACTTAAACTTTCAACCAAGTAAGATGAGCAAGGAAGCCCAGAAAGCTTTATAGATATTATATAGATAGAGGTTGAATATCTTGCCAGACATTTTCCTAAGGTTTTAATGAAACCACGTAATAATAGATCGTGTTATAGTATTTTGGCAGTGAAATTTCAGAAGGAAATTTATCTCATAGAAAATCCATTATCTTCCATCGGCATCTCAGTAGCCCACTGCTGGGCTCAAACCTTCTCCAGAATAAGAATTATATTGTCCTATTATATCATACTGGTCAGACAGGCTGGTATAGAGTATTATTTCCAGTTTTCCTTCTCTCAAATAGTTGTTATATGCATATCATATCTCTTAATTGATTTTTACGATACCCCCGGGCAAGATAGTGAGTGGTGAATTGAATTCGTACTTTTGTCTTGAAAATATTTTTGTTTCTTCAAAGCTTATATATAAAATTGTGAGATGAATATTCGGATTATGTGTAAAATCTTTGACGAAATGGAATTTTTTATTCCAGTTGTATTGATATAACCTGAGATATTGAATATTATATTTGCATATTGAATATCAGGTTTGATAATTGAAATATCGTTGCTAAAGTTATTACGATATTGTATCTTATGTTATGGGTATTCACCTCGTAGTAGAGAAAATTCGTGAAAATAAATATTTGCAAGACTATACCAAATACTTCTTGTATATCATGATTATCATCATGCTCTTATTCCCATTACTGGAGGTCGATGCAATATGTGCTCGTTTTCCATCATACTTATTGCAAAGTTAGTATCGTATATAGAAATAATATTTTAATATGGATTTTTTTTTATTGCAAACGGTGGCAAACGAGCAAACAGTACACCTGATGGTAAGTGTTGCTGCCGCTCATGGACCTTTACAAGGCCGCTGCCTACCACGAAGAAAGTGAAGGGAGTGTGAATGCGTGCATTAAGGCTCGGTGATATCAAGGGTACCACCAAAACCCTCCACACGCAAACACCCTCAGAAAGTTTGACTTCCGGCTCTCTCGCTCACCAAACGAAGCGCAGTAATAAATCGCTGCTACTCAGACGTCGATTTTCTGCGAGAGTGTGGTACTACCCCGGACGGACCGGCCCGCGGCTGTAGACAGATAACTGTCGACAGTGTGGTCCTACCACTCTTGAGTGTCCGTTCGTCTCTTTTTTTGTAACGCTTTTTCGTATTATATTGTCTTATATAAGCAATACTATCTCATATTTATCCGTGTGGTGATGAAATAAGAAATTATGAATACAATTCACCACTACCTATCTTACTCGTGGATGTAGTAAAAGACGACTTAGGGATGTAATACGCATGTAATAACTATGCAAGAGAAGAAAATCTCGAAATAAAACTCTATAACAACCTATCTGACCAGCATAGGGTCAATTTTCCTCCTATTGTGTGGGAGCCCCGAGCCTAACAATGGCACGTATATAAGCTGAAATGATGATGATGATAAGCAATACTCATGGTGAATCTTTATCAAGAACACAGGAAATTTAAAGTACAGTCAGATTATATTAGTAAGTTTTATTTAGAAATAGCAATGACATATTAATTCTGGATGTTTTTTCGGTATAACGTGTGAGCAAAGCCGTCTTTAGAGATAGTTTGAAGTATTTTATTATGCCCGAAGAAATTGAAACGGTTTTATCAGATTTCAAAAAAGGAGGAGGTTCTTAATTGTATTATATATTTTTTTTAATATTTATTCTCCTCAGAACTTTTGATTGAGTGAACCGATTTTGATGATTATTTTTTACTTAAAAGCTGGTGCTTGCCGTGTAGTCCCATTTAAATTTATTAAATTTTAATGCTGGTGCTTTCTGTATGGTTCTATTTCAATTTGTTCAAATTTTAGTCGGTTTTTTATTATTAATATTATAGTATTTCTACTTGCTCCCTATAATAAGTAACGTTAATAAATGCTTTTATTTTTCATTTGGTTTTCGTTTATTCGATAAAATAATAAGAGAAAAAAAATTGGTATTTTTGAGGAGACACTCTTTTTATTTTTATAATTTTATAGCAGTTAATGTATTCCAAATTTCTTTTGAATGCAATATTGATAATTTAAATAGTAAACTATAGAAATAGTAATAAAATTAATTAATTTCAACATGTTTTGTCTTACTAAAGGTATTTACTAATCTTGGAGACACAATATTTGTAAGAAAGTATAGCTATCACTACATACCTACATAGTATCGACAGGCTGTTCGAATCGTCGGGGTTCCCAATCTTACGGACAGATTGGAATCGCTGGAGCAGCGGAGAGACTTTGGGTCACTCTATGTACTCTACCGACTCTTTCACGGGGAGTACTCTGAGGAACTGTTTGACTTGGTACCACCGTCACCGTTTCACCAACGAACTACTCGACACAGCAGGGTTCATCCATTTCACCTGGAAACGTCATGGTCTTCAACTGTACGTTTCCAGCGATCATTTCTCCCACGTACGTGCAAGCTCTGGAATGAACTACCTGTTGCTGTGTTTCCCGAGCGCTATGACATGTCCTTCTTTAAACGAAGTTTAAGAAGAGTATTTTCTTCACGGTAGGCAACGGCCTAGCTGTGCCTCGGGTATTGCAAAGGTCTATCACTTACCATCAGGTGTGCTACTTGCTCGTTTGCCACCGTTGGCAATAAAAAAGAAAATAAAAAAGTATAAAACAAAGTTGCTCCCCGCTGTCTGTCTGTCCCTATGTATCCTTAGATCTATAAAACTACGCAACGGATTTTGATGTTTTTTTTTAATAGGTTAGATAATTCAAGAGGAAGGTTTATATGTATAATGCATGCATAATATGTCACTCTTTCAGAGTAAACTCTAAAGAAAATATTTTGGTATTGTCTAATGTCAAAAAAGCTGTGAACGTTGTATATAAAGAAATTCTGAAGTATATGAAGTATCAGCATTGGACTCGTGCGAAATAGGGGCGGGTCGCTAGTTTTCTATATAAGTTTTCAATAAACATCTACCCCAATGGAAATAGTCACATAATAGCGGAAATAAGATTATCTTCTTTACGATAAGGCATACGGAAATATATTGAAAGTGCGAACAAAGTATTTCAGCTATACGCGTGGATTATATGCTTATGATTATTTTTATACTAGGTCACACCTATCATCTCGGAGGCTCAAGCCTAGTAGTGAAAGTAACATGAGCTATGATTATTATGACGAAGAGAAAAAAAAACATGAACTAAAACTCAATAATACCCCTCTAATCATATACTAGGCCCCTCTTATTATGTAGAAGACGCAACCCTAGTAGTGAAATAAATTTGATCTATGATGATGATAATGATGAAGAGAAGGTAAACTTGAACTAGCGTTGCGTAATTCGAATCATTTAATTCGAATAACTCGAATAAGACTATCGACTCGTTCGTTCGGATCGCCGTTGACTGAAACCGAATCAACTCGTGTCGTACTCGTAGGCAGGTAGGTACTCGTAGCGCAGGCGGCCGTGGCGGCGCGGCGCGGCGCGGCGATCAGTCGATTCGGTTTGATAGGACATTCGTTGATTCGTTTTCTATTCGTTGATTCGCTCTCTAACACGGAGTCGAAGAATCGTAAGAACGAATTGTACGAGTGAGAAAATACGAAAATACACGAAATGTTCTAAGAATCACGAGTTAGTTGGATGCAATTCGATTCGTTTGAGGTAGATACCTATTACATTTACAATTCGTCCCTCGCGCGATTTAATGTTTTCTTGCTTTTGTTGACTGCTCGTTTACGTAATTAGTAATAATAGCTATTAATTATGAGTACCTGAGACGTATAAACGTATTTTTTACAGTTAATTTATCGTGTAATTACTAATTAGAATCAGACTTTATTTAAAAAAATGTACTTTTTGTATATGATTTTATTATTACTTTTTTTGTTATTTAGTAAGCTGATTTTAATCATAATAATAAAAAAGTATTGTCATTAACTACGTGTTTAAAAGTCAATATATCTATAAGTCTCCTTTCCGTAACTAAATACCGAGCACACTGTAACTCGAAATCTCGACTCATTCGTAATGCAAACCGATCCGCCAAAAAAATATAATAATGTAAACGAATTATAACTCGGCAAGGCGAATGACTCGACATACGAGTACGAATTTGACTATAATGCTGACGTGACGTATGTAATGATTGGAATCAATTCGAATTGCTATTCGAATCAATAGTAATTTTAATTCGATTGATTCAAATTGAACAAAAAGCAATTCGTCTCATCGCTAGCTTGAACAAAACTCTATATTAAACCCTTAGACCTATGTAGTATATGTACAGTGACCCTCCTATTGTGTAAGAGGCTCAAGCCTGGCAGTGAAAGTATGTTAATTTGATCACAACTTCATCATCAGATGATGATGATGAGAAAGAAAGCATGAATTAAAACCCTATTTTAACCCCTCTGACCAATGTAGTATACTAGATCTCTCCTATCGTGTTAGAGGCTCATTTAGTAATGAAAGTAATATAAGCGCTGATGATTATGTTAAATCTGATGTCAATAAAAAATTTAAATTACCAACCATTTACCATCAGGCGGAGTTCATAATATTCTATCATTAAGGAGAATAAAAATAACATCTAAACATAATAATATTATTAATGTACTTTATAAAATCCATAATAATTTTAAGTGATGAAATTACAAAGTCACGATACTTAATTAAAACTTTGAACGTCTGTAACGTATCAGATCTTAACTTTGTAGCGTATTAATACTTATATATAACTAAGTTATACTAACCTATTATTGTGAGACGTGAATAATATGAAACTAGATGTTGTTACTATCTAGATGATAATAAGAATATATCGTCGTAAAATCATTTATTCGTTCTATTCTGTTTATTTTATGTATATTAAAACGTCGGCTATTTGAAAAAAAGGCCTCATACATTTGTTTTTGTAAATATAGCAAATACCCGCAATTTCACCTACATAATTGCTGTCTCCATATGAAAACAACGTTAAAATATAACCTATGTTACTCGCTAATAATATATAGCTATTAATTGAACAGAATTTATAAAATCAGTCAAATTCTCGCTGTCTTACCTCATAGTGTACCTTCCCGCAACAATACCAGAGTATAATATGGCCTATGTTACTCGCTGATAACAGCTTTCTATTGGTAAAAAATTTTAAAATCGTATTAGTGACTTAGGCGTGCGTATTTCGTTACTTAAACAAATTGTTTGATGTTAAATTTCTTTACTATTTAAAACTTTTTACATATATCTAATTTGACATGTATTTTTTTATGGCCGATAGTGGCAAACGAGCAGGCAGCACACCTTATGGTAAATGATACTACCGCCTAAGAACATAGCAGTAATTTCAAAGTTCTTTTTACCGAGTGAAATGGATAATGAGTAGGATGCTACTGAAGTCAATACATATGGCGTCAATGGTTCACTCAGAAGGCACAAAGACGGCATACGTTTTCTTCTTATTCGCCCGGACAGCGAAGCAATATGCAATATGCAATGACCCTAAGTGTGACCAAATTGTATGTAATTGAAAACACGCTAAAACGAGAATTAAAAAATATATTTATTGCGTTTCAAATTAAGTAATTACTATAACTTTTATGTACAATCAAAAATTCATTAAATGCACTGAATATCTCCTCGATCTTAACATCAAATGCAAATTAAAACTTTAATTCACATGCTTTTATGATCGGGAGCAACGCCTTCAAACCCATAAATCGCCGTTGGGGACAGCAGGACATTATTAAAATACCGCATCTCAGTACTGACACGTTCCTAATTAAATTTCACACTACAATGTGAGCGGTCGTAAAATTTTAACAACCCCTTCGAGTTTTCACCAGTTTATTGATGTCATGTTGTTAATGTTTAAAGAACTTCAGTATAACGTTTAAGTATCGCAACGTACTGTGCTATGTATTATGTAAATAGAACATAAAAGTTACTGACTCTATAGTAATGAAAGTCACTTTGAGTAGAGGAGAGTCACTATATTTTTTATTATAAGACTTAATTCATAAATCCTTGTTGAATAAATTTTAAAAATATATCATTAATAACTGGACTCGGAATAACTGTAAATATAATTAATTACGCAAAGGATTCTCCCGTATAGGAATCGAAAGTATAACACTTCATCGTATCTCCTTTAAGTGCCATTGCTCTGCTCTAGCCTACTACAAAATAAGAGTGAAATTAATCTTCTATACCACGCTGTTAATATAACCTTTCATTTGTAATTTTCCATCTCTTACATAGATATAAAGTGCGCATAATATCCCTTCCGAAGAGGTTATAGTACCATAGACCACATCCACACGCTACGCCAGATTATACAGAAGACCGAGGAGTATAATCGGCCTCTGTGTCTAGCGTTTGTGGACTATGAGAAAGCCTTTGATACTGTCGCAACTTGGGCAGTGCTGCAGTCCCTTCAGCGGTGCCAAATTGACTATCGATACATCGAAGTGCTGAAGTATTTCTATAGAAACGCCACTATGTCAGTCTGCATCCGGAATAAGAGTACGAAACCGATCCAGTTGCAGAGAGGTGTGAGACAGGGAGACGTCATCTCTCCGAAACTGTTCACCACTGCGCTGGAAGATGTCTTCAAGCTCTTAGACTGGATCGGACTCGGCATCAACATCAACGGCGAATACATCACTCACCTTCGATTTGCTGACGACATCGTAGTCATGGCAGAATCCATGGAGGACCTTGGCATAGTGCCAAGTTCAGGTGCTCAATGACCTCAGCAGGGTATCTCAACTAGTGGGTCTACAAATGAACATGGACAAGACGAAAGTAATGTCTAATGCCCATGTCATTCCTGTACCGGTCCTAGTTGGGAATGCGATTCTCGAAGTTGTGGATCATTATGTTTACCTAGGACAAGCAGTCCAGTTTGGTAGATCCTATTTCGAGAAAGAGGTCAGCCGACGAATCCAACTCGGCTGGGCAGCGTTTGGGAAACTTAAGAGGATCTTCTCGTCCAATATTCCGCAGTGTCTGAAAACAAGGGTTTATAACCAGTGTGTGTTACCAGCGATGACTTACGGCACTGAAACGTGGTCTCTAAATGTCGGCCTCATAAAAAAGCTCAAAATCGCTCAGCGTGCTATGGAGAGGGTTATGCTCGGTATTTCTCTACGTGATAAAATCCGGAACACGGAAATCCGTAGAAGAACGGGTGTAACCGACATAGCCCGCAGAATTAGCACGTTGAAATGGCAATGGGCAGGCCACATCGCTCGTCGAACCGACAACCGTTGGGGAAGAAAGGTTCTTGAGTGGCGACCACGAATCGGACGGCGCAGCGTAGGATGACCCCCCACTAGGTGGACTGACGACATTCTCAAAGTCGCAGGGAACCGTTGGATGCAGGTGGCGCAGGACCGTTCCGAGTGGCATTCTTGTGGGGAGGCCTATGTCCAGCAGTGGACGTCCGTAGGCTGATGGATGGATGGATGGAATATCCCTAATAGTCATCTTTTACGAGACTCACGGGTACGGGGATAGTGAATTGTATTCTTACTCCGTCACTACACGGATACGGTTAACACAAGAGATTATCGCTGAGACTATTAAGTCATTTACGTAATCAAAAACTTAAACATTAAAGTCAAGATACTATTCTGCCTTCAGAGTATCTTTATATAAATTTCCGTATCCAACCATATAGCTGATATAGTTATACTCATGTGGAACGAATTTTGATATCTTAATATAATATGTTTTAATGATTTTTGATAATATGTTTTATTTAAATTTCATTGTCTAAGAATTAGTATAATTCTAATATATTGTATTACACAACTTACTCAATGTACACAATGAATGCGTTGGCTGAGAGTAATGAATGCTCGAGAGAATAATAAGCTAACAAAAGAAGTCGTTATTTGTTTTCCACCTTCTTCCGAGGGTGGATCATGGTATTATTCCATAAATTGAGTTGTTTTTCTTTTCGGGAATCCGTAAGCAATGACACTTCTAAGACATATTGTATAGCTGATAAAATAAATGAAACAATAAAATGAAATCTGTTGAATCACTATTACAAAAGCATAAACATTAAGATAACTATTTATGTGTAAAAAAACGAACGCTTATAAATGTACAATAAACTAATTAAACTACAAGTATATTACTTGTATTATAGATTTATAGCAATATAGTCATTTTCATAATTTCGGCCCATGTGCCACTGCTGGGCTCGAGCGTCCTCCGTAATAGGAGGGATATTGACCTACTATACCACGCTGGTCCGATGTATTGGTATAGGATTTATGTCGAGTATTCCTTATCTTTTGCATATATGTTATTCGCATATTATATCCCCCTTTTTTTTTTGTGGGTGGGTCGCGGTCAGCGCGCCTCCGCAACACTCCGTCCGGGGCGACAGAGGGGCTTAAGTACGCAACTCCCGCGACCCACCCAAAAACCACGTCGCCTTCGTCGTTGGACCGACCACTGGAGCAGCGTTAACTTGTCGTCAGTGGTCGGCCCGACGGAAGACCCCTAATTGGGGTACCCTCCCATCGACCGACGTCCCCCTAGGGGGAGGACGTCGGTCTTTCCTCACGCGGTCGGCCTCTCAGCGGGTGACGGATTAATCCCCGGTCACGTCACCCGCGGCCTCGGCTAGGGCGGCATGAGGCGCAGATAGTTGCGCCTACGCCGCCCCAATCACCGGATGGCGGATCTCCTCATCGAGAGTGCGCTCCTCGCGCAGGCGATCCACCGCCTCCTTCCGCGAGATCACTGTCTCGCAGAAGGCTGCGACCGCGTCCCAATTCCCGACGCTGTCGACCATCGCCCTAGCGATAGCCGGCAGCGTCAGGTCCGTACCGATGATTGCGACGAGTTCACAGCGCTGCACTGCCCAAGCCGCGCAGGCCTCGAGCGTATGGCGCGCCGTGTCCTCGTCGCAATCGCAGTGGTGGCAGGACGGTGTACTCTCCCTCCTAACTACCTTGTGCAAGTATTTGGCGAAGCACCCATGCCCCGTCAAAACCTGCACCAGTCGGAAGGAGAGCACCCCGTGCCGTCTTTCCAACCATTGCATCAGCACCGGCCGGAAGGCCTCCACGGTTCGCACCCCGAACCGAGGCCTCTCCAGCCGGACTGCCCAACGGGCAATGACGTCTCGGCGGGCGTCGACGCGCCAGGCGGTGAGCTCCCTCAACGAGACCACACCGCCCTCCGCTCGCACCCCCGTCACCCGCCGATATAGTCCGGCGAGCATCTCCGCCTCCAGGTAGGGCGGACGCCGTGCCGACGAGCCGTGGAGCGAGCCTGCGGCATGCTCCCGGAACCACCATCGCCCGTCGAGCACCAGGCCCAAGTACCTCATATGGGCCCGGATGCTGATGTCGACCGAGTGGACGCTGATCGAGACGCCGATGGGAGGGCTCATATGGCGCCCATGGAACAAGAGAGCCTCCGTCTTGTCCAGGGCGACCCTCAACCCCAGCGCCTCGATCCGCCTGATGACCTCCTCGGTACCAGAGGTCGCCAGGCTTACCGCCTCTTCTAGCGTCCCACCGCGGACCGTGACGAGCGTGTCGTCGGCGTAAAAAATCACGCCCAGCCCGGGCGGGAGGCTCCCCCTCAACGCCCAGTCGTAGCCGATGTTCCACAGGGTGGGCATATTATACCCCTACCTTGTCTTTTACGATACCCACGGGCAAGATCAAGGGGGTGGTAAATTTATTTATTTACAATCAATTATAATACCTTTACAGGACATTTAACCTAATGCGATATTATAAGAGAAAAATATAAAATTAATAACAAGTTATATATAATAAGACAATAATATTACACAAATAATAAAATATAATATCAAAGTATAAATCATAATTTAATATTATATTTTACCAAATAACATTTAACTAAATAATAAATTAAGACATGTAATACAATATGACAATAAACAAATAATAAAATATAATATCAAAATATTAATCATAATTTAACATTATATTTTATCAAATAATATTTAACGAAATAATAAATTAAGATATGTAATACAATGACAATAATATAAAACAATTAATAAAATATAAAACAATTAATAAATTGTATTCTTACTCCGTCATCACATGGAAAAAGTGCTAATAAATATACTATATAATAATTAAACGACTAGTATATTACTTGTATAAAAGCAATAGAATAGTAAATAATATTAGACAAGTAGATTAGAAATTTTAAAATAATTTTTTGTAACATATTAATAAGTATAATACACAATTATTATTTAAAATTTGTACAGGTCCCACATTCCGCTAAACATTTAAAAATTGCCTTCCTTCCTGTTCTTCGTCGTGTAGTAATTAAAGATAAACATAATATAAACGGTTCGCTTCTCTACAATCGTGTCTCGCTTAGCTTTTGTCTTATAAATTGAGTCCTGTTGATAGATTGTTAGCCATTGTTTACCCAATCTCCACGTCGCTTCATATAATAAATGATTTATAAGTTGCTTGTATCAAGAACAATAGACAAAAAATATGAAACATGTTATTATTGCACAGGTAACGAAACTTTTGCTTGTATTTACAATTAAAAATACAAGCGCAGCGTTGTGTACTACGGAGTCTTGTTTTTGTATTCTCTGTTTATTGCTCTGTTTTCAGTTCATGGTTAGATACAGCAGATGATAGATTCAGTAGATGGAAGAATAATTAATCTAGATGATAGTAATCACCACAACAAGAGTACTAGAATTAATTAACTCGCAATTGCTTCCAGCCTAGTAGCGCTCAGAACTAGTGAAATGCAAATTCTGCAGTTAATGTAGTAACACACCTATTTTTTTTTTAATGTTCGTGAATTTATTATTTGGCATATACATAATTATGTCAATAATGGAGTATACCATTATAATGTAAATCTGTGTTGTTCATAGATGTGTTTATGTGCTGTTTGCAAGTATTCAATTCCTGTACCTATTTATGTTTAAAATAAAAATACAATTTTAATTCATATCATCATTATTCAGCCTACAGATATCGCCGTCCATGCTGGCCCCTCTCATGTTTTGCGACAAAATGCGGTCCTGTGTCACCTGCTTCCAACGACGCCCAGCGACTTTCGGGAACAATATTAGTTATTGAGACTGAAAATTTAGTAAGTTTTAATATCGTCACAGTGGGTTTTAAAATTTACGGAACTACACATACATACGAAATAAAACTATAAAATAACTTTTAAGTTATCATAAGTTAATTGGAAGTATACTAACAATAGTAATTTTGTCACGCACTAAAGGGTTTGGAAAATCTCTAAATGTTTTGTTATCTTACATGAGCAGGGTATATATATGGGCTTACATAGCTAGTATCAAAGATTTTGTTCCAATCTTCTGAGTTACTGTTATGTTGTAATTGTAATAATCTTATCTTATATCTTTAAACGAGAAATCATCATCATCATCTTGCTCTTATCCCAATTATTTGGGGTCGACGCAATATGTCATCTGTTTTGACATATTGCAAAAAGTTTCGGCAATGACTTTTATGACCGGCCGCCTGCCTGACGTCAACCCTCCTTGGGAATGTAATCGTTGACCCAAATGGTACCAGATGGAATTGGTCCAGGTCAATCTAGGGCTCTTAGTCGTCTTTTACGACACCCACGAGCAAAGCAAGGGTTGGTAGTATTCGAAGCCGCTACCACACAGCTTAAACGAGAAATAGTAATTCAAAATTTAGCCGTCGCCGTCAAGAGTGACTGCTCAGTGGGGAAGTTCTCCAGTCGCATTCAAACAGCGTGAGATCGAATCTCGGTGTTATTATTATTTTGTTTTTGTAATTTTTGATATTTTTTTTTATATATAATAAGTTCGTCAAAAATACAATTTACGGAAATAAAATTATACCGAGCAAAGCTCGGTCAACCAGATATTGTTATTATAAAGTTAGAGTGGCCAATTCTTGTTTCATCCAGTCACTAAATATCAATTTTTATGTATGACCTTTCCTTTTTTCTTGGGCCACAGAATTTAAGTAAAATAACTTAATTATTCATTTGATTTTTTTTTACATTTAATAATTAACTATATCAAATACACAGTAATAATTAATTATCTATACAAATAAATAAAATTAAAGCGTGTTTGTAATGGCAAATAACGGGCTTTGTTTATGTTGATACGGTTATTTGCATGAGACCTATGCCTAAAATCCGTTTTATAAAATTTTTGTCTATCTGCCTGTTTGTTTTGGGTAATATAAAAAGGGCTGCACTGATTATGGTAATATTTTACTACCAGATAGCTGTCTATCTAAGGAGTCACTTAGGCTATATTTTATGCCGTTATTCCTATAGGAACGGGAACTACGCGGGTAAGGTGACCTAAACCGAAGTGAAGCGAGGGCGGGTTGCTAGTGTTAAATAAATTTCAGTGATGTCATGAAAAAATCTTTGCTAAGTTAAATAAAAAGCTGGATATATTTGTACTGTCTATGTATTTAAAAAATCGTATTATGTCTCGAAGTGCCAACGCTTAACTTAAAGCATGACTCTTTTGATATTAAAGGCAGAAGATACAGAGAAGGAAAATTCGAAATAAAATCTTAACAACATGACTAATCAACAAAGTATAGTAGGCCAATTTCCCTTCAATTTCGAAGAACGCTCAAGGTCAATAGTGGGATATATAGGAGTTGTGATAATGATTAATTGATAGAAGTTGAAGAACCACCAAATTTTTTCATGAAACTTTCAGTCTCTTGTTACAGCTGCCGAATGGAAACACACCTATTACCATCTAACACGCACGAATCTTGACGGGCGTACATTAACGTGACCTGCAAACAGATATTGTATCTGGCAATTATTATTAAGTAAACCTTCAAGAAATTCTTAGTTGCTAAGAGTTACTAACTCGGGTTCTTATATTGGTTATTCCATAATTAAAAACTAAATATATGAAATAGTAAAATAATCATAGCAATTTATATAAATTTAGGCTTTGTAACTTCGTTGTTGTACTTAAACGTAAATATTATTTTCTATAGTTATTTTGGAGAGTTGAATAGAAATAACTAAACATAAAATTGAATTGGTATAACTGTGCTCAGAGGTTCAAACAAAGCTTATCGAGTGGCCGTCTTGAATCATGCACCCTTTTTGTTAGAAAATAATTGGAATACTATATCATATACGACAGACGAATATGGAATTTAAAATTACATTTTCTTATATCGATATAATGTGATTTATGCAGTCTGTAGTGTACTTTTGAGCCTGTCAAATTGAATTCTAGCAACTGCTAAAAATGTTCAATTTATCTACCTCATTTCAGCCTATTGCCGTTCATTGGTGGACATAGGCCTCCCTCATGTTACGCCACAGAGTGCGATCTTCCGCCACCAGTATCCAACGATGCCGTACAACTTTCACCAGGTCATCGGTTCACCTAGTGGATGGGCATACCCAGAATTTATCTACAGACGCAAAATAATAATCATAGTGACGGCGCTATAATCCATTCCTCTTATGGGTGAGGGGGCTCCATGGGGCTATAATAAAAACTTGAGATAAGTAAGAAAATAGATAAGATAAAGGAAACTCGAATGATCCTATGCCAACTTAGTCAGATGACTAGGTTGGTGTATTTAGTTATTTTCTTTATCTGAGGTCTTCCTCACCGCTTACTTAATAGTGAGATGTATACGAGCTGAAATGAAGAAGATGAAAACAATAACGAGGTTAATATTTCAATAAAAGGGATATAAGATAAGTACTCAATAAGATAATGCGTAAGCTATCATGTACTTGCAGGTTCATCGTGTACATCAGAGGTGTCAAACTCAATTTTGCAGAGGGCCATATATTAAATTTTGAATTCGTAGTCGGTCAAGAATGAAAATAAAAAAAAAATTAACTGAATTATTATATCATTTTCTTTATTAAATTATATACCATATAATACATGATTGTTAAAAATCATATCAATTATTGAATTTTACCTGGCCTTATTGATACGGCCCAGGGGCCGGCTGCGGCCCGCGGGCCATATCATTGACATGACTGGTGTACATGATAATATGTGATTCAAAGACAAGTTTGTTTCTACACAGATCGTCATAAAAGTGTTTATTTTCAAACGTATAATAAGGGAGACGAAACAACCCGTCACTTGGACGTAAAATAAGCAATTTCCTTTTGTATCAACTAAGGTGTTTGCTGTTTATGACCTTAGCTTTATGGTTTGTTTGTGTGAGCACGAAGGAGTGGTTTTAAAATCGAATTTCTAAAGTAGTTTCAATAAACTTTAACGTAATAAAATCTAATGTTGTATTAAAGTTACTGATTCTGTCTGGTGACGTTTTACGTTAGCGTTAATATTATTTTGTAATTTTATTATTCATGATAAATATAAGCGAAAGTGATGACAATGTTCGTTGATCATTGTTTTGTTAGCCGGTCTACGGCAGAGTAATAAGGAGAGCTTATGTTTTTAGCACTAATTCAAGAGGAAGGTTTATATGTATAATGCATGCATAATATGTCACTCTTTCAGAGTAAACTCTAAAGAAAATATTTTGGTATTGTCTAATGTCAAAAAAGCTGTGAACGTTGTATATAAAGAAATTCTGAAGTATATGAAGTATCAGCATTGGACTCGTGCGAAATAGGGGCGGGTCGCTAGTTTTCTATATAAGTTTTCGATAAACATCTACCCCAATGGAAATAGTCACATAATAGCGGAAATAAGATTATCTTCTTTACGATAAGGCATACGGAAATATATTGAAAGTGCGAACAAAGTATTTCAGCTATACGCGTGGATTATATGCTTATGATTATTTTTATACTAGGTCACACCTATCATCTCGGAGGCTCAAGCCTAGTAGTGAAAGTAACATGAGCTATGATTATTATGACGAAGAGAAAAAAAAACATGAACTAAAACTCAATAATACCCCTCTAATCATATACTAGGCCCCTCTTATTATGTAGAAGACGCAACCCTAGTAGTGAAATAAATTTGATCTATGATGATGATAATGATGAAGAGAAGGTAAACTTGAACTAGCGTTGCGTAATTCGAATCATTTAATTCGAATAACTCGAATAAGACTATCGACTCGTTCGTTCGGATCGCCGTTGACCGAAACCGAATCAACTCGTGTCGTACTCGTAGGCAGGTAGGTACTCGTAGCGCAGGCGGCCGTGGCGGCGCGGCGCGGCGCGGCGATCCGTCGATTCGGTTTGATAGGACATTCGTTGATTCGTTTTCTATTCGTTGATTCGCTCTCTAACACGGAGTCGAAGAATCGTAAGAACGAATTGTACGAGTGAGAAAATACGAAAATACACGAAATGTTCTAAGAATCACGAGTTAGTTGGATGCAATTCGATTCGTTTGAGGTAGATACCTATTACATTTACAATTCGTCCCTCGCGCGATTTAATGTTTTCTTGCTTTTGTTGACTGCTCGTTTACGTAATTAGTAATAATAGCTATTAATTATGAGTACCTGAGACGTATAAACGTATTTTTTACAGTTAATTTATCGTGTAATTACTAATTAGAATCAGACTTTATTTAAAAAAATGTACTTTTTGTATATGATTTTATTATTACTTTTTTTGTTATTTAGTAAGCTGATTTTAATCATAATAATAAAAAAGTATTGTCATTAACTACGTTTTTAAAAGTCAATATATCTATAAGTCTCCTTTCCGTAACTAAATACCGAGCACACTGTTGTAACTCGAAATCTCGACTCATTCGTAATGCAAACCGATCCGCCAAAAAAATATAATAATGTAAGCGAATTATAACTCGGCAAGGCGAATGACTCGACATACGAGTACGAATTTGACTATAATGCTGACGTGACGAATGTAATGATTGGAATCAATTCGAATTGCTATTCGAATCAATAGTAATTTTAATTCGATTGATTCAAATTGAAAAAAAAACAATTCGTCTCATCGCTAGCTTGAACAAAACTCTATTTTAAACCCTTAGACCTATGTAGTATAGGTACAGTGACCCTCCTATTGTGTAAGAGGCTCAAGCCTGGCAGTGAAAGTATGTTAATTTGATCACAACTTCATCATCAGATGATGATCATGAGAAAGAAAGCATGAATTAAAACCCTATTTTTACCCCTCTGACCAATGTAGTATACTAGATCTCTCCTATCGTGTTAGAGGCTCATTTAGTAATGAAAGTAATATAAGCGCTGATGATTATGTTAAATCTGATGTCAATAAAAAATTTAAATTACCAACCATTTACCATCAGGCGGAGTTCATAATATACTATCATTAAGGAGAATAAAAATAACATCTAAACATAATAATATTATTAATATACTTTATAAAATCCATAATAATTTTAAGTGATGAAATTACAAAGTCACGATACTTAATTAAAACTTTGAACGTCTGTAACGTATCAGATCTTAACTTTGTAGCGTATTAATACTTATATATAACTAAGTTATACTTACCTGTTATTGTGAGACGTGAATAATATGAAACTAGAAGTTGTTACTATCTAGATGATAATAAGAATATATCGTCGTAAAATCATTTATTCGTTCTATTCTGTTTATTTTATGTATATTAAAACGTAGGCTATTTGAAAAAAAAGGCCTCATACATTTGTTTTTGTAAATATAGCAAATACCCGCAATTTCACCTACATAATTGCTGTCTCCATATGAAAACAACGTTAAAATATAACCTATGTTACTCGCTAATAATATATAGCTATTAATTGAACAGAATTTATAAAATCAGTCAAATTCTCGCTGTCTTACCTCATAGTGTACCTTCCCGCAACAATACCAGAGTATAATATGGCCTATGTTACTCGCTGATAACAGCTTTCTATTGGTAAAAAATTTTAAAATCGTATTAGTGACTTAGGCGTGCGTATTTCGTTACTTAAACAAATTGTTTGATGTTAAATTTCTTTACTATTTAAAACTTTTTACATATATCTAATTTGACATGTTTTTTTTTATGGCCGATAGTGGCAAACGAGCAGGCAGCACACCTGATGGTAAATGATACTACCGCCTAAGAACATAGCCGTAATTTTAAAGTTCTTTTTACCGAGTGAAATGGATAATGAGTAGGATGCTACTGAAGTCAATACATATGGCGTCAATGGTTCACTCAGAAGGCACAAAGACGGCATACGTTTTCTTCTTATTCGCCCGGACAGCGAAGCAATATGCAATATGCAATGACTCAAAGTGTGATCAAATTTTATGTAATTGAAAACACGCTAAAACGAGAATTAAAAAATATATTTATTGCGTTTCAAATTAAGTAATTACTATAACTTTTATGTACAATCAAAAATTCATTAAATGCACTGAATATCTCCTCGATCTTAACATCAAATGCAAATTAAAACTTTAATTCACATGCTTTTATGATCGGGAGCAACGCCTTCAAACCCATAAATCGCCGTTGGGGACAGCAGGACATTATTAAAATACCGCATCTCAGTACTGACACGTTCCTAATTAAATTTCACACTACAATGTGAGCGGTCGTAAAATTTTAACAACCCCTTCGAGTTTTCACCAGTTTATTGATGTCATGTTGTTAATGTTTAAAGAACTTCAGTATAACGTTTAAGTATCGCAACGTACTGTGCTATGTATTATGTAAATAGAACATAAAAGTTACTGACTCTATAGTAATGAAAGTCACTTTGAGTAGAGGAGAGTCACTATATTTTTTATTATAAGACTTAATTCATAAATCCTTGTTAAATAAATTTTAAAAATATATCATTAATAACTGGACTCGGAATAACTGTAAATATAATTAATTACGCAAAGGATTCTCCCGTATAGGAATCGAAAGTATAACACTTCATCGTATCTCCTTTAAGTGCCATTGCTCTGCTCTAGCCTACTACAAAATAAGAGTGAAATTAATCTTCTATACCACGCTGTTAATATAACCTTTCATTTGTAATTTTCCATCTCTTACATAGATATAAAGTGCGCATAATATCCCTTCCGAAGAGGTTATAGTACCATAGACCACATCCACACGCTACGCCAGATTATACAGAAGACCGAGGAGTATAATCGGCCTCTGTGTCTAGCGTTTGTGGACTATGAGAAAGCCTTTGATTCTGTCGAAACTTGGGCAGTGCTGCAGTCCCTTCAGCGGTGCCAAATTGACTATCGATACATCGAAGTGCTGAAGTATTTGTATAGAAACGCCACTATGTCAGTCCGCATACGGAATAAGAGTACGAAACCGATCCAGTTGCAGAGAGGTGTGAGACAGGGAGACGTCATCTCTCCGAAACTGTTCACCACTGCGCTGGAAGATGTCTTCAAGCTCTTAGACTGGATCGGACTCGGCATCAACATCAACGGCGAATACATCACACACCTTCGATTTGCTGACGACATCGTAGTCATGGCAGAATCCATGGAGGACCTTGGCACTATGCTCAATGACCTCAGCAGGGTATCTCAACTAGTGGGTCTACAAATGAACATGGACAAGACGAAAGTAATGTCTAATGCCCATGTCATTCCTGTACCGGTCCTAGTTGGGAATGCGATTCTCGAAGTTGTGGATCATTATGTTTACCTAGGACAAGCAGTCCAGTTAGGTAGATCCTATTTCGAGAAAGAGGTCAGCCGACGAATCCAACTCGGCTGGGCAGCGTTTGGGAAACTTAAGAGGATCTTCTCGTCCAATATTCCGCAGTGTCTGAAAACAAAGGTTTATAACCAGTGTGTGCTATCAGTTACGGCACTGAAACGTGGTCTCTAAATGTCGGCCTCATAAAAAAGCTCAAAGTCGCTCAGCGTGCTATGGAGAGGGTTATGCTCGGTATTTCTCTACGTGATAAAATCCGAAACACGGAAATCCGTAGAAGAACGGGTGTAACCGACATAGCCCGTAGAATTAGCATGTTGAAATGGCAATGGGCAGGCCACATCGCTCGTCGAACCGACAACCGTTGGGGAAGAAAGGTTCTTGAGTGGCGACCACGAATCGGACGGTGCAGCGTAGGACGACCCCCCACTAGGTGGACTAACGACATTCTCAAAGTCGCAGGGAACCGTTGGATGCAGGTGGCGCAGGACCGTTCCGAGTGGCATTCTTGTGGGGAGGCCTATGTCCAGCAGTGGACGTCCGTAGGCTGATGGATGGATGGATGGAATATCCCTAATAGTCATCTTTTACGAGACTCACGGGTACGGGGATGGTGAATTGTATTCTTACTCCGTCACTACACGGATACGGTTAACACAAGAGATTATCGCTGAGACTATTAAGTCATTTACGTAATCAAAACCTTAAACATTAAAGTCAAGATACTATTCTGCCTTCAGAGTATCTTTATATAAATATCCGTATCCAACCATATAGCTGATATAGTTATACTCATGTGGAACGAATTTTGATATCTTAATATAATATGTTTTAATGATTTTTGATAATATGTTTTATTTGCATTTCATTGTCTAAGAATTAGTATAATTCTAATATATTGTATTACACAACTTACTCAATGTACACAATGAATGCGTTGGCTGAGAGTAATAAATGCTCGAGAGAATAATAAGCTAACAAAAGAAGTCGTTATTTGTTTTCCACCTTCTTCCGAGGGTGGATCATGGTATTATTCCATAAATTGAGTTGTTTTTCTTTTCGGGAATCCGTAAGCAATGACACTTCTAAGACATATTGTATAGCTGATAAAATAAATGAAACAATAAAATGAAATCTGTTGAATCACTATTACAAAAGCATATAAACATTAAGATAACTATTTATGTGTAAAAACGCACGCTTATAAATGTACAATAAACTAATTAAACTACAAGTATATTACTTGTATTATAGCAATATAGTCATTTTCATAATTTCGGCCCATGTCCCACTGCTGGGCTCGAGCGTCCTCCATAATAGGAGGGATATTGACCTACTATACCACGCTGGTCCGATGTATTGGTATAGGATTTTATGTCGAGTATTCCTTATCTTTTGCATATATGTTATTCGCATATTATATCCCCTTTTTTTTTTCGTGGGTGGGTCGCGGTCAGCGCGCCTCCGCACCACTCCGTCCGGGGCGACAGAGGGGCTTAAGTACGCAACTCCCGCGACCCACCCAAAAACCACGTCGCCTTTGTCGTTGGGCCGACCACTGGAGCAGCGTTAACTTGTCGTCAGTGGTCGGCCCGACGGAATACCCCTAATTGGGGTACCCTCCCATCGACCGACGTCCCCCCCTCGGGGAGGACGTCAGTCTTTCCTCATGCGGTCGGCCTCTCAGCGGGTGACGGATTAATCCCCGGTCACGTCACCCGCGGCCTCGGCTAGGGCGGCATGAGGCGCAGATAGTTGCGCCTACGCCGCCCCAGTCGTCGGCGGCGGATCTCCTCATCGAGGCTGCGCTCCTCGCGCAGGCGATCCGCCGCCTCCTTCCGCGAGATCACTGTCTCGCAGAAGGCTGCGACCACGTCCCAATTCCCGACGCTGTCGACCATCGCCCTAGCGATAGCCGGCAGCGTCAAGTCCGTACCGATGATTGCGACGAGTTCACAGCGCTGCACTGCTCAAGCCGCGCAGGCCTCGAGCGTATGGCGCGCCGTGTCCTCGTCGCAATCGCAGTGGTGGCAGGACGGTGTACTCTCCCTCCTAACGACCTTGTGCAGGTATTTGGCGAAGCACCCATGCCCCGTCAAAGCCTGCACCAGTCGGAAGGAGAGCACCCCGTGCCGCCTTTCCAACCACTGCATCAGCACCGGCCGGAAGGCCTCCACGGTTCGCACCCCGAACCGAGGCCTCTCCAGCCGGACTGCCCAACGGGCAATGACGTCTCGGCGGGCGTCGACGCGCCAGGCGGTTAGCTCCCTCAACGAGACCACACCGCCCTCCGCTCGCACCCCCGTCACCCGCCGATATAATCCGGTGAGCATCTCCGCCTCCAGGTCCCACGGGGGAGTCCCGGCCAATAGGCACGCTGCCTCCGTCGCCACCGTGCGGTGTCCGCGGATGGCCCTGACCGCCATGCCCCTCTGTGGTCGCCACAGAAGGGCCCTAAGTCGGACGGTCATGGACCCCGCCCACACCGGTCCGCCGTACAGGGCCATCGACCGGATGACCCCCGCGTACAGCCGTCGGCACGCAGCGCTCGGTCCGCCCACGTTCGGCATAAGCCACGATAGGGCGGACGCCGCGCCGACGAGCCGTGGAGCGAGCCTGCGGAATGCTCCCGGAACCACCATCGCCCGTCGAGCACCAGGCCCAAGTACCTCATATGGGCCCGGATGCTGATGTCGACCGAGTGGACGGTGATCGAGACGCCGATGGGAGGGCTCATATGGCGCCCATGGAACAAGAGGGCCTCCGTCTTGTCTAGGGCGACCCTCAACCCCAGTGCCTCGATCCGCCTGACGACCTCCTCGGTACCAGAGGTCGCCAGGCTTACCGCCTCTTCTAGCGTCCCACCGCGGGCCGTGACGAGCATGTCGTCGGCGTAACAAATCACGCCCAGCCCGGGCGGGAGGCTCCCCCTCAACGCCCAGTCGTAGCCGATGTTCCACAGGGTGGGCATATTATACCCCTACCTTGTCTTTTACGATACCCACGGGCAAGATCAAGGGGGTGGTAAATTGTATTCTTACTCCGTCATCACATGGAAAAAGTGCTAATAAATATACTATATAATAATTAAACGACTAGTATATTACTTGTATAAAAGCAATAGAATAGTAAATAATATTAGACAAGTAGATTAGAAATTTTAAAATAATTTTATGTAACATATTAATAAATATAATACACAATTATTATTTAAAATTTGTACAGGTCCCACATTCCGCTAAACATTTAAAAATTGCCTTCCTTCCTGTTCTTCGTCGTGTAGTAATTAAAGATAAACATAATATAAACGGTTCGCTTCTCTACAATCGTGTCTCGCTTAGCTTTTGTCTTATAAATTGAGTCCTGTTGATAGATTGTTAGCCATTGTTTACCCAATCTCCACGTCGCTTCATATAATAAATGATTTATAAGTTGCTTGTATCAAGAACAATAGACAAAAAATATGAAACATGTTATTATTGCACAGGTAACGAAACTTTTGCTTGTATTTACAATTAAAAATACAAGCGCAGCGTTGTGTACTACGGAGTCTTGTTTTTGTATTCTCTGTTTATTGCTCTGTTTTCAGTTCATGGCTAGATACAGCAGATGATAGATTCAGTAGATGGAAGAATAATTAATCTAGATGATAGTAATCACCACAACAAGAGTACTAGAATTAATTAACTCGCAATTGCTTCCAGCCTAGCAGCGCTCAGAACTAGTGAAATGCAAATTCTGCAGTTAATGTAGTAACACACCTATTTTTTTTTTAATGTTCGTGAATTTATTATTTGGCATATACATAATTATGTCAATAATGGTATACTTATAATGTAAATCTGTGTTGTTCATAGATGTGTTTATGTGCTGTTTGCAAGTATTCAATTCCTGTACCTATTTATGTTTAAAATAAAAATACAATTTTAATTCATATCATCATTATTCAGCCTACAGATATCGCCGTCCATGCTGGCCCCTCTCATGTTTTGCGACAAAATGCGGTCCTGTGTCACCTGCTTCCAACGACGCCCAGCGACTTTCGGGAACAATATTAGTTATTGAGACTGAAAATTTAGTAAGTTTTAATATCGTCACAGTGGGTTTTAAAATTTACGGAACTACACATACATACGAAATAAAACTATAAAATAACTTTTAAGTTATCATAAGTTAATTGGAAGTATACTAACAATAGTAATTTTGTCACGCACTAAAGGGTTTGGAAAATCTCTAAATGTTTTGTTATCTTACATGAGCAGGGTATATATATGGGCTTACATAGCTAGTATCAAAGATTTTGTTCCAATCTTCTGAGTTACTGTTATGTTGTAATTGTAATAATCTTATCTTATATCTTTAAACGAGAAATCATCATCATCATCTTGCTCTTATCCCAATTATTTGGGGTCGACGCAATATGTCATCTGTTTTGACATATTGCAAAAAGTTTCGGCAATGACTTTTATGACCGGCCGCCTGCCTGACGTCAACCCTCCTTGGGAATGTAATCGTTGACCCAAATGGTACCAGATGGAATTGGTCCAGGTCAATCTAGGGCTCTTAGTCGTCTTTTACGACACCCACGAGCAAAGCAAGGGTTGGTAGTATTCGAAGCCGCTACCACACAGCTTAAACGAGAAATAGTAATTCAAAATTTAGCCGTCGCCGTCAAGAGTGACTGCTCAGTGGGGAAGTTCTCCAGTCGCATTCAAACAGCGTGAGATTGAATCTCGGTGTTATTATTATTTTGTTTGTGTAATTTTTGATATTTTTTTTTTATATATAATAAGTTCGTCAAAAATACAATTTACGGAAATAAAATTATACCGAGCAAAGCTCGGTCAACCAGATATTGTTATTATAAAGTTAGAGTGGCCAATTCTTGTTTCATCCAGTCACTAAATATCAATTTTTATGTATAACATTTCCTTTTTTCTTGGGCCACAGAATTTAAGTAAAATAACTTAATTATTCATTTGATTTTTTTTTACATTTAATAATTAACTATATCAAATACACAGTAATAATTAATTATCTATACAAATAAATAAAATTAAAGCGTGTTTGTAATGGCAAATAACGGGCTTTGTTTATGTTGATACGGTTATTTGCATGAGACCTATGCCTAAAATCCGTTTTAAAAAATTTTTGTCTATCTGCCTGTTTGTTTTGGGTAATATAAATAGGGCTGCACTGATTATGGTAATATTTTACTACCAGATAGCTGTCTATCTAAGGAGTCACTTAGGCTATATTTTATGCCGTTATTCCTATAGGAACGGGAACTACGCGGGTAAGGTGATCTAAACCGAAGTGAAGCGAGAGCGGGTTGCTAGTGTTAAATAAATTTCAGTGATGTCATGAAAAAATCTTTGCTAAGTTAAATAAAAAGCTGGATATATTTGTACTGTCTATGTATTTAAAAAATCGTATTATGTCTCGAAGTGCCAACGCTTAACTTAAAGCATGACTCTTTTGATATTAAAGGCAGAAGATACAGAGAAGGATAATTCGAAATAAAATCTTAACAACATGACTAATCAACAAAGTATAGTAGGCCAATTTCCCTTCAAATTCGAAGAACGCTCAAGGTCAATAGTGGGATATATAGGAGTTGTGATAATGATTAATTGATAGAAGTTGAAGAACCACCAAATTTTTTCATGAAACTTTCAGTCTCTTGTTACAGCTGCCGAATGGAAAACACCTATTACCATCTAACACGCACGAATCTTGACGGGCGTACATTAACGTGACCTGCAAACAGATATTGTATCTGGCAATTATTATTAAGTAAACCTTCAAGAAATTCTTAATTGCTAAGAGTTACTAACTCGGGTTCTTATATTGGTTATTCCATAATTAAAAACTAAATATATGAAATAGTAAAATAATCATAGCAATTTATATAAATTTAGGCTTTGTAACTTCGTTGTTGTACTTAAACGTAAATATTATTTTCTATAGTTATTTTGGAGAGTTGAATAGAAATAACTAAACATAAAATTGAACGGAATTTTAAATTGGTATAACTGTGCTCAGAGGTTCAAACAAAGCTTATCGAGTGGCCGTCTTGAATCATGCACCCTTTTTGTTAGAAAATAATTGGAATACTATATCATATACGACAGACGAATATGGAATTTAAAATTACATTTTCTTATATCGATATAATGTGATTTATGCAGTCTGTAGTGTAACTTTTGAGCCTGTCAAATTGAATTCTAGCAACTGCTAAAAATGTTCAATTTATCTACCTCATTTCAGCCTATTGCCGTTCATTAGTGGACATAGGCCTCCCTCATGTTACGCCACAGAGTGCGATCTTCCGCCACCAGTATCCAACGATGCCGTACAACTTTCACCAGGTCATCGGTTCACCTAGTGGATGGGCATACCCAGAATTTATCTACAGACGCAAAATAATAATCATAGTGACGGCGCTATAATCCATTCCTCTTATGAGTGAGGGGGCTCCATGGGGCTATAATAAAAACTTGAGATAAGTAAGAAAATAGATAAGATAAAGGAAACTCGAATGATCCTATGCCAACTTAGTCAGATGACTAGGTTGGTGTATTTAGTTATTTTCTTTATCTGAGGTCTTCCTCACCGCTTACTTAATAGTGAGATGTATACGAGCTGAAATGAAGAAGATGAAAACAATAACGAGGTTAATATTTAAATAAAAGGGATATAAGATAAGTACTCAATAAGATAATGCGTAAGCTATCATGTACTTGCAGGTTCATCGTGTACATCAGAGGTGTCAAACTCAATTTTGCAGAGGGCCATATATTAAATTTTGAATTCGTAGTCGGTCAAGAATGAAAATAAAAAAAAAATTAACTGAATTATTATATCATTTTCTTTATTAAATTAATGGTATAAAATAATATATGATTGTTAAAAATCATATCAATTATTGATTTTTACCTGGCCTTATTGATACGGCCCAGGGGCCGGATGCGGCCCGCGGGCCATATCATTGACATGACTGGTGTACATGATAATATGTGATTCGAAGACAAGTTTGTTTCTACACAGATCGTCATAAAAGTGTTTATTTTCAAACGTATAATAAGGGAGACGAAACAACCCGTCACTTGGACGTAAAATAAGCAATTTCCTTTTGTATCAACTAAGGTGTTTGCTGTTTATGACCTTAGCTTTATGGTTTGTTTGTGTGAGCACGAAGGAGTGGTTTTAAAATCGAATTTCTAAAGTAGTTTCAATAAACTTTAACGTAATAAAATCTAATGTTGTATTAAAGTTACTGATTCTGTCTGGTGACGTTTTACGTTAGCGTTAATATTATTTTGTAATTTTATTATTCATGATGAATATAAGCGAAAGTGATGACAATGTTCGTTGATCATTGTTTTGTTAGCCGGTCTACGGCAGAGTAATAAGGAGAGCTTATGTTTTTAGCACGTTATATATATACGTGTTTTACAATAATGACTACACAACTCATTTGAATTTATTGAATGAGGTGTAAATTAATTTGTTTCTATCATTTAAGTGATATAAATGTGTGCGAACAAAATCGACTCGAAAAAATTAAGGTGTTGAAAATAAAAAAATATTTTATGGTTGTTATCGCGTGTGTATTTGATTTATAATTGCCCGACCTTTTGAATACTTTCTATAGTTCATGGTCACGGGCGGACTGAATCAAAAATAAAATAATATTTACGCGATCAAATCAGTAAAAAAAGTTTTATGTATAATGTGTAATACTCGCGTAAACATCAGAAATCACTTTGCACATTATATTAGTAATTTGCAGAAACCCTTCTTTTCAACTCATATATACCTACACATCCTACCTTTACTAAGGATGCAAATATCGAAATCAGAAATATCGATGTATAAAAAACATCGCCCTGAAAACATCGATGTATCGAAACATCGATGTTTTCCAGAAATCTATGCGATGGGCTTTTTTTTAGCTAAATCAAGTATTATTTGCATATTTTTTACATGAAACACCAACATTTGCGTGATGTGAGGACCTTTTTTTACAGGCTCTACTAAAAGTACAAGTACAACAAAATACATTTTAAGTCATGCAGGCAAAACATCGATGTCAAAACATCGTATAAAATAACATCGATAGCAAACATCGATGTTTCTAATACATCGATGTATCGTTTGCATCCCTAACCTTTACGCATAAACCATCATCATCATCCACAATGGGAATGAAATTGATCTCCTTTGCTATCAAACTTTTTGTTATAGTATTTATGTCACGTTTTACTTATTTGCAGTGGTAATATCTTTTTGCTTCCCTCGTTTTCTTTTATTACACCCACGGGAAAGGAAGGGGTGGCTAATTATATTCTTACACCGTCACTACAAAGAAAAATTAAATATAAGTTTTTTATCTCAAAACAGGACTCGAAGCCAAGGTCCTATAAACCGCAATCGCATGCTTATTCTACTGAGCCAATGAAGCAGTCACGATATTTTACAATCCGCCGAAAATTTCCCTAAAGAAATTCGGATAAAGAAATTCGAAAATTTAATATTATAAAAATATACATGTGTGGCAGGAAAAGAATTCTTAGTATTGTCCCCATGTGATACGCAATTCTATTTATGTAAATAGTTCTCAAAATTGTTGCAATATTGATATTCTCTTCAGTATTGAGGTAAAATACATGGGCCAGTAATAGTGAATAGAGAAATCAAAACACCATCGATGTTGCCGGAAAACACTGTAATTTTAGTCAGGGCACATTCGAAGCCCCGTTAAAAAGAAAATGTGAACGTGAGAAGAATGCAGCAGTTGGAATGGACAAATGGACATAGAATATATTGAATAGATATATATATGAATAGATATATGTATATGTGGATATAGAAAGGTAGATTTAATTTTGTGGAAGAAATCAGTTAACGAAGCGAACTTGGCTAGACATAGTTCTAGAAACAGAATATTTTTCTTGTCCAGTTTGTGGTATATTGAACGAGATGATTCTCCAAAATATCTAAAAACTTTTGTCTCAAGAAGTAACTAGAAACAGAGGTGTATGATCAGTGTGTGATACCAGTGGTGATTTATGGTACTCAAACATGGTCTCCAAATATTGCCCTTATAATAATCCCTCAGAATCCCCAGGAAACTTCATCACATGATAAAATTTGGGATACGGAAATCAGTAAAAGAATGACTACGCCTGACATAAAATCAAAGAATTAGCAACGAGCAGGCCACATTGCTCGTCGAATCAACAACCGTTGGGAAAGAAATGTTCTCGAGTGGCAACCTTGAATCAGACGAAACAGAGTACAAAAAAACCACGAGTTGGTGGCAATTTAAAGCTCGTAGGGAACTATTGGATGCAGGAAGCACAGAAATGTTCTAAATGGCATTCTTGTGGGGATGCCTATGTCCAACAGTGTATGTCTTCAGGGTGGACAGGATGGATAGATGTGAATGCTTTTAACTTTTCCTTACTGCTTCTTTTTTGATAATTGTTATTAATCGGTTAATCTGAATGAATCTGAAAAAATTACTGATATTAATCTAATTTTCAGTAAAAGGAGATCAAATTATTCTATGTTATAACAAAACCGGGTAAACTGTAAATATATTTTATATCATTATAATCCAGCAAGGTCTGAACGAGACACGTTCAACAATATTTCCGTCTCCAGTGTGTATTATTGAAAAGTTGTGTTCGTTCGTGCGACCATAGCCGTGTATGTGAGACTTGGGATATCTTTTGTGATACATTGAGAGGCTTGCAAGTCTTCACGGTACATTTACCCTATGAAATAAGATTTCGATTAACGTTCTGGCCGCTTTCAAAACAGCAATGCGAAATAAATTCGATTGAAAAATGAATTCTCTTTCGTGGTATTTTATGTTTCGAAGTCACAAAATAAGACTAAAAATTTTTCTTTTTATACACTTACGAGTTAAGTAGAATTATTAATTTAATTTTGTTTCATTAAGACAACTTATCCGTGTTGTGACAGCGTAAGAATACAATTCACCACTCCCTATATTGCACGTGGAAGACGACTAAGTTATACATACGCATAAATGCAAGAAAAGAAAAACTTGAACTGTAATGCTATACCAACCAGCTAACCAGCATGGTATAGCAAGGTTATACAGTGGGACGTAAATGAGCTGAAATGATGATGAAGACAACGTAGGGATAAAAATTTTATACAAATTCTCATTTGATTATACAAATATCGTAGTAGTCAGGGACTGCCCAGGGGTAGTGGTGTTGACGATACTCAAATTTACTTTTGATTCACTAAACTTTTACGGCTGTTCCTCATATTCCATTTCGTTGAATGTCTATTTTCAGTATTTGATTTGTTATACAGCTTCGAAGTTCAAATTTTTGTTTTTTTTGCATTTTTTAGCTAAACTGTATATATATATGTATGTGTAAATTCAACTCAAAGAACTTTTTGTACTAAATTTAATACTAAAAAAGGTACTTAACTTTGACCTTGAATAATTTTTGAATGAGTTGAATCATCGAAAAATGTTATCAGACTTTCTTGTAGAGCGATTAATTCTCTACAAATATATGTAATGGGAATTGCAGAGCAATGTATGGATCATTAGTTACAAAAATTATAATAAAAAATAAAAATTTTCCTATGTAATTCTTATGGAAAATCGAAAAGTGCGATGCGGACATCCTTAACATTAATATTAAGGGTTCATATTTTCAGATGCCTATTTTGGCATCTAAACGAAACTTTTGAGCCGGGTTCCGAGAGAAAAAAACAAATTTTTCTTTTGAAACGCCCTAATATATATATATATATATATATATATATATATATATTTCTTGTGTACGTGTTTATATCACTGAACTCTCCCTGAATGGCTGGATGGATGTTAATAAAAAAAATTGTGTGTGTGTTCAAGGGGATTCGAGAATGGGGAAGTGGCGCTGTTGTCGATTTCAAGGATTTTTTTTACTTCTTGACTGTTATTTTATCTGATCAGAACAACGTCAGTTTATTATATTTAATTTATTTAACAAATAACAATAGTGCTGTGTGGTAGCGGCGAATACTACCAACACTTGCTTTGCTCGTGGGTGTCATAATAGACGACTAAGAGCCCTAGATTGACCCGGACCAACTCCATTTGGGTCAACGATTACATTCCCAAGGAGGGTTGACGTCAGGCAGGCGGCCGGTCATAAAAGTCATTGCCGAAACTTTTTGCAATATGTCAAAACAGATGACATATTGCGTCGACCCCAAGTAATTGGGATAAGAGCAAGATGATGATGAACAAATAATAATATCAAACCAGATAATACAAAAATAGTTGAAATAAGTAGAATAAATTAAAATTAAATAATAAATAAACAGAAATAAAATGAACCAAAAAATTTATATAAATACTCATGTCGCACTTTCGAAATAAATTGTATGCCAAAAGGGCAATCGTCAGATGGCTTTTAGTATTCATAGTGAGGGGTGTAGGTCTGTAGGGCATTTCACCGTAGATTATGAGGGTACGCCATGTTATGTAGTTAGCAGCGTATATCAATAAAGAATATAGGTCAATTTTATTAAGAAAAGTAATAGCTTTAAATGTGGATATTTAATAGGCATATGATTTTCCGTGTGGTGACTGTCTGAAAATACAATCCACCACATCTTCTCTTGGCGATGAGTGTCGTAAAGGACGACTGAGGGATTTAATATGTATATAATATGCATCTATGCATCGAATCATCTAGTGAAAGGTCATGAGGTCATCAAGATTACGCGTAACTGTAGAGAAAGCATGAAGACTTTTATGAGTGCGAGTGAAGTAATGAAAGTATGTCAGGATCGTGGCTTGTGGCAATCCGTAGTCTCTGTCCATCCTTCTGGGAAGCAGGTGTGAGACTATGTATGTATAACATCTATGCAAGAAAACGAAAACTCGAATCTAAACCCTGTGCTAACCCGTTTGATAAGCGTGGTGTAATAAGTATTAATTTTCCTCCCATAGTGAAGAAGACCCAAGCCCAGCAAGGAGACACGTATGGGCTGAGGTGATGATGATGCTTTTACAAAGTATGGTTCCTCTCTTAGACTTAAGAATTTTATATTACACTAGTTGACCCAACACACGTTGTTCTGTTCAAATAAAGTGCCACCTACCGGGTCCAATTGTGAATCTAAGCCATTCTTGAATCCTCTTGAACACACACGAAAAATTTCATCAACATCGGTCGCGCCATTTAGGAGGAGTTCAGTGACATACACACGTACGCAAGAAATTTATATATAACTAGCAATCCGCCCTCGCTTCGCTTCGGTTATAGGTTATAGTGGTTTTACCCGCGTAGTTCCCGTTCCCGTGGGAATACCGGGATAAAATATAACCTAGTTTACGCCCTGATATTATAGCTTTTCATTGGTGAAAGAATTTTTAAAATCGGTCCAGCCGTTTTAAAGATTACCCGGAACAAACAGACAGACAGACAGACAGACAAAAATTTTTTAATTGCTGTTTTAGGCATAGGTGTCGTGCAAATAACCGTGTGAGCATGAAAAAAGCCTATTATTTTGACATTACAAGCAGACACTCCAATTTTATTTATTGGTATAGAAGATAATTTCTGTGTGGTGACGGAGTAAGAATATAATTCAATCCCAATTTATTACCTTTAGGTGTCATAAAAGACGACTAAAGGATTACAATATGTAAACAACATCTATGCAAGAGAAGGAAAACTCGAAATAAAGCTTATATCAACACCTCTGACTAGCATGGTGTAGTAGGTCAATTTCCCTTTCATTGCGGAGATGGCTCGAGCCCAGCAGTGGGACGTAAATGAGCTGTGATTATGATGATGATGACATTACACAAGCTTTAACAATCGCTCTGCCATAGTGCTGTGCTATCTTGTGAATGTGTGAAAATGTAGGTATCTATTTATTATATCAATAGATACCCTAATACACTACACATAAATTAAAAACACAGAACAAAATACAAATTGTTGTATTATTAACCTCGCTTTGATAACATTTTTACATTTCTTGTTTTATATGAGACATATCACTTTTTTTATAGAGAATATACCGCACCTAATAACGCGTTTAAAATATGCATTGTTAGAGCATTTTTTACTGAAATTCGACCCACAGAGACCACTTTCAAACACATAAACAATTATCACACTTGATCTCACAAACCGTGCGACCCTATTGAGTAAAAACAAGAAACGTGCACCCCATACACGAATACACGAAAACGAAGCACACAGAGTACTTACGAAACATTTAAAATTATGTTCATCGACATCAATTATTCAATTATAAGGGAAAATTATCGGTTACCGCAATGATGCTGTGGTTTTATTCCTCGGTTACGTTTTTGAACACATGAATTTACCAACTATAAAAATTGGATTATTTTGGACGGCTAATTGAATGAACTATAATATTGTATTGATATTTTTAGTTACTTTAATTATTATAAGAAATATTTATACGTTTTATACATCGATAATCGATATAAACTATTACTCTAATTTACTTAATTTCATAACTTATTGATTAAATAAAATATCTCCATATTTATTTTTCTGGGTGGGCCATGGTCAAATCGCTCGCCGCCCGGCTCCGTCCGGGGCGATAGAGGGGTCTTCGTCGTTCGGCCGAGCACCGGTGCAGAGTTCCTTGTCTTCAGTGTACTTACTTGTACCCGACAGAATACCCCAGTCGCGGGGTCGCGAGGGAAGGGTCCCCCCTCGGGAACGTCGGTCGTCGTCGCGCGGTCAGCCTCTCAGTGGGTGACGAACTAAATCTCCGGTCTAGTCACCCGGAGCCTCGGCTAGGGCGGCATCAGACGCGCCGGCTACGCCGCCCCAGTCGCTGGCGGCGGACCGCGTCGCCGTGGAGGAAAATATCTTCATATGGTGATGGATTCATGTGTCATTATCATCACAGCTTATATGTGACCCACTACCGAGCTCGAATATCTTCCATAATGGCAGGTAAACTGACTTACTATACCACGCTGGACAGACGGATTAGTATAGGGTTATATCTCGAGTTTTCCTCCTCTACCGTAGATGATATCTTCATATTATAATGCCTTAGTCGTCTTTTACGATACCTATGGGCAAAAAAGGGGCGGCGAATTATAGTTTTACTCTGTTACCACACAGAAAATCGGTTCCCGTGTAGTGACTGTATAAGAATACAATTGATGCCATCCCTTTCTTGTTCGTGGACGTCGTACAAATGGGTTAGGGGTATCACCGTGCAGCAATTATATCCTGGGAAACCTATAAAACTTCGATGCTAATCACTATTGACCACTAAATCTAAAAAAAAAAAAAAAATCGCCTGCGAAGCGTAGCGATTACAGAACTATCGTCTCATTCGTGGATACATTCATGAGTGGTCTACACAAGGTTGAATAATGATGATGGCAACGGGTTAAGAATACAACATGTCACGACCTTTCATTGGTCCTAAAAACCGGCTGAGTAATCAGACATTGGAATAAATATTCTCCCAAGAAAGTTTACAACGTCAAACATGAATGCAAATGTAATAATAAAAGAACAAAGCAGCTAACAATAATGCTCTTTAATTTTACGAGTAAAAATAATAAATAATATATTAAAATAATATATTAAAATAATAAGAAAAAGAAATACAGTAACAGAAAACTTAAATATTGCAATTAGGAACTCATACGAAACTTATTATTTTTCAAACAAAGCAACAGAGATCGCCAGATGTCTAATCTAATTTAATCTTAAAAGGATTGCATTCTGTATCGGATATTGGAAACAGTCCCGAAGGTAAAAGGACTATAAAATCGAAACTATACATTTTGTTTTTATCTTCTAGTCAAAACTTTAGTAAGTAGATACTATAAATGTCCAATAGAACAAGAGACAGTTTTAGTCTATACCAATAAATAAAATTGGAGTGTCTGTTTGTAATGTCAAAATAATAGGCTTTCTTCATGCTCACACGGTTATTTGCACGACACCTATGCCTAAAATATCAATTAAAAAATTTTTGTCTGTCTGTCTGTCTGTTTGTTCCGGGTAATCTTCAAAACGGCTGGACCGATTTCAAAAATTCTTTCACCAATGGAAAGCTATAATATCAGGGCGTAAACTAGGCTATATTTTATCCCTGTATTCCCACGGGAACGGGAACTACGCGGATAAAACGACTATAACCTATAACCGAAGCGAAGCGAGGGCGGATTGCTAGTTTGTTAATATAAATTCAATGTATTTGAATTATTTGATACGACGCAGTGTAGGATGCCTGCCACTAACGACCGGACCGACGACCTATTGAAGGTTGCTGGGCGTCGTTGAATGCAGGCGGCCCAGGATCACACTGTGGCGAAACATGAGGGCTACATCCAACAGTGAACGGCATTGGGCTAAATGATGAAATTTGATTATATTTCATCATGAGTATGTTACCTTACCCTGCGGGATATAGTTCTTTCTAATGCTGCAAAGAGCAGTCTTGCATCAACTGAATTGAATAGTTGCTATTTCTAATCTCCATCTCTATTATAGATGTATTTGTTGTTGTTGTTGTACTACACATAAATATTAATAATTTATATTCCTGGCTGACCGACTGATTTGCCGTGTGGTAACGGAGTAAGAATACAAGACACCACTACCTTGCCAGTGGATGTCGTAAAAGACGACTAAAGGATGTAATAAGCATTTAACGTCTATGCAAGAGAAGGAAAACTCGAAACAAAACCCTATTCCAACACGTCTGACTAACAAGGAATAGTAGGTCAATTCCCCTCCGATTATGGAGGAGGTGCGAGCCCAACAGTGGGACATATATAGCCTGAAATAATGATGATTTATGGTTGAATCGTATATTTTGTAGAATTGTAACTTTCGTAGATGTCGTAAAGCATATTTAGATTTTCACGTAATATAGTAAGTTTATGACAGTTTTGCGGAGCCACTTTCTAATTGCAGAGACGACTGAAAATTTGCTGAGCAAAAAGAAACATCATAACGTAGCTTCAGACTCATTAACGGCACGCCAGTTTGGTCGGTAGTATTATGTGTTATAAGCTTTTGGGCCTGTCATTTTTTACCTGTCACATTTTAGTAATAACAAATTATAATGTAATAACGTATGTATTTTTACTGATAGGGGTGAGTATTTCCGTGATCTATTAAATTTATAATAAATTATAAATAGTGTTAAAATTATTGAGTGATAAATCTCAAAAAGGGATTAACAGTTGCAACACAAAATAATTTTATTAAGGAAGCTGTAGTCCATAAAATATAGCTTGACCTCTGTGACAAATGTCAACGAAACCAACGAAGTAAGTTTGAATGAACGACATGTCTACAATTTCATTTTGTATCAAATATATTTTCGTTCTTTTCGTGCTAGTTTTATTGCAACTGAATTGCAATATATTATAAATACAAGAATATTAATATTCATGCCTAAAATGTACCTCGTAAGTACTGGAATACCTAGTAAATATTTTATACATAAATGACGCTTACGCACGTACAAGGTCATACTGGACTGAAAATAAAAAAGAGATGGGACAGTCGATATACGTAAATCGATAACCGATCTTTATTAAATTATTCATGAAAGCTAACCTATATAAAACGTTCAACATCTTTTTTACAATTAAAACAGACAGTTACATTACAAAATACATAAATTGAATTAATTAAACGTTAAAAAACTACTTTTCGTCTTAGAGTAAATGATAATATTATGTACGAATTATTGTCAATAAACTAGACATATTTATTTATAAAACAGTCGTAATTGATCGATAGATCTAACGGCTGTTCCTATTTTGGCAATCAAATTATAAATGGTCTAAATATTCTAGCAGAAACGCTCCCAGTGATCACGATAATAGTGACTAGGTCACTATTATCGTGATCACCTTGATTGTACTCTTTTCGAATAATTAAAACAATCAAAAAACAGTTTTTGTTTGAAATAAATTCAAAAAGATTTTCATTGATTGTATTTTAATTATAATAGAAAGTCACAATTATAAAAATAAAGACGGACGGACTACGAACTTTATGGTAAGAGTGACAGCACTAGGAACAACTGTCACAGAGATCATCCTATATTTTTTAGTTAAAATAACAAACAAAAGATTAAAAATATATCAAAAAAAACTTGAAGTAATTTAATATAATTCACAATTATCAAACTGATACAATTTCATAGTGTTAAAATTTATTTCGTATGATAAGTTGAAAATTAGTTTTAGTCCTCTGAACTGTAGAAGTAGTGTAAAGGTTATAAATACACATAATGAAACCCAAAAAATTATAACTTACAGCAATGTAATAGAATGGCTCGGTTAATTTGAGGCAAATGAGAACTACAAAATGTATAATATTAGAATGCAAATTATTGATAGCATAAATGTGACAGATTAAACACATTAAGTTAATTTGTTCTATATATGGACGGTCTACGGATAAAGTATTTATTCAAATCCAAGTGAATTTTTCTTTCCCGTGAACTGTCACCGAGTTATTTACGAGGGGACCGTTCTGTTTTAATACCTTTTCATTTACAATTTTAAGGTTCACTTTATTGAAGTCGTAAATAACTCGTGCAATTGCCCAACTGCACTGTCAGAGATGTAATTTGGAAAAAAAAAGATTAAAAACGTTTGTTGTGCTTTTAATGCTTTGTTTTGTATAATTACATAAACTTTAATGTTTACAAATTTTATTAGTAGATTATTTAAATGTATCACATTAAAGTTTTATAATTTCATTCATTTTCTATCATCCCCTTAACCTAATTTATATGGGACTAACTGATCCGCGTACTTTCATCTACGTCACATAAAAGAAAGAGAAAGACTTAGAGAGAATGGATCGTAGGTATACTTATAACGTCTGGCTCAACTAAAGGAAGCTGTCAAAAGAAATACATTTTAATGTTTTAACATTTACATTTATGTTTTACTCCTATTAGTCCTAGAATTTTTTTTTTTTTTAGGTGGGCTATGGTAAGCGCACGCGCGGTCCTGTCCGTCCGGGGCGATGAAAGGACGGCGCGCGGGCCTATAACCCACCCGTACCCACGTCACCTCGTTGTTTGTTGGGCCGACCACCGGAGCAGATGTGACTTGTCATCAGTGGTCGGCCCGACGGAATACCCTTTCGGGTAACCTCACGTCTCGACGTACTGGGACGTCGGTCGCCATCGCGCGGTCAGCCTCTCTGCGGGTGACGGACAATTCCCCGGTCCGATCACCCGCGGCCTCGGCTAGGGCGGCATTAGGCGCAGATACTCGCGGCTGCGCCGCCCCAGTCGGCAGCATGATGTAATTTAACTTATAGCCTTCCTCGATAAATGGACTATTTGATACTAAAATATTCTTTTAAATTTGAACTTGTACCTGAGATTAGTTTGTTCAACAAAACACACTCTTTAACTATATAATACATGTATAAATGCCTAATATATGTTCTATATCTATAGCATACTAGTATAATATCCACAAGTAATATTTGACCAAGCTGTATTCCCAGCATATGACGCTTCAGTCGTTTTTTAAACATAATATTAAAATGTGTTTCAGTAGGAAAACATTATCATTCATCAAGTCTGCTCGCACATAGCATGAGTAGAGTATAGTAGCAAGTTTTCAATATGAAATTTTACCAAGCGTGCGCCAGCTATTATAACCATCGCTGTTAGAATTTTCAAATTAAATTGTCACGTCGATTCCATTAGCCAGTGACACCATATCTGGTACGGTTTGCATATCTTTAAATTATTAATTAACCCGCCAGCATCGCATAGGGATTTATTCGATTAAGAGGGAGATGAAAAAATAAATCACTTAATGAAATCAGAGCCTCCCCGCGGTCGCCACTTGAACAAAAACGGTTGCCATTTCCGATTGTGCTCGGCCATGTGTGAAATCGTCATTAATATAATACGTACGTATACAAACGCTAAATAATACCAGGGATATAATGTTTATTCTCATGTAACTTTTGTTAGACTTGGACACAAAAATGATTAATTACAGATACAAGTTTTGTATGTCCATATGATCACGGGTTAATAAATATTACAATGTGTCACCACCCCTTACTCTCAAGTTCTCATAGCCGGCTGATGACCAAGGTATTGGGCAACAGTGGTTTCTTGTTTTATCAAAACGAATCGACCGAACAGCGCGTGCAGTTCTACAATCTGCCGTTTTATTTCTCTCCATCAATTGAGCAGGTTACCGCGACTGTTTCCTTAACTTTAGTGGCCAGAGTAACTCCTGGGAACTCAATTCATAGCACCAACCGCAATTACTAATCCGCCTGCCATTTGTATAAATTACGGCAATATTCTTTCTTCATCCAAGCAAGCTTATGCCTAGTAGTAGGCGTTGTTAACGTGTAGGTACTGTTGGGCCTAGACTTCAAAAGATCATATTCAAGAAGTTAAAATAGTAATGTGTCACTTTGGCCCTGCTGGTTGGCAAACTTCAAATGCTTTCTATAAAAAATAAGAGCATATAAATGTATATATATTTCGCCTTTCTTCTTTAGCCGAAAAAAATGTATTCATCATAATCATTATCTCAGCTTACGTCCCACTGCTAGGTTCGCACTTCCTGTACAATAGAAAGGTAATTAACCTACTGTGTCCCTGACCTACGGTCAGAGAGGTTGGCATAGGTTTTTATTTCGAGTTTTCTTTCTCTTGCTAATGCATTTCTTAGTCATCTTTTACACGAACGGGTAAGGTAGTTAATTGTATCTTTACTCTGTCACCACACGAAAAATATTCAATTAATAATTCAATTAAAAAATTAGCTAAACAGTTAACTCTTCTAACTGTTGTGTCGTGTCATCATGTCGTGCCATAGGTTAAAAACCTGATGCTACAGCCACATTAGAAAAAATGTGAATGAAAATGGCAGGTTATTGTTCTCCTTGCTTGAATATTATTGTATTTTTTTCGTAATGTAAATAGAAGCATAAAATTATCTCAAATAACAAAATATACCGCTTAAAGGTCACCACAAATTCTACTAAAACGCAATTTTATAAGCAAACTCATTTATTTATGCCAGCTTATCTTCTCCCAGTTGACTTCACAAAATGTGCGGTTAGATTTCTATATAAAATATCGAGAATTTGATGCAACATACACATTTGCCATATCAAACGTCTCTTTGACACAAGAGACCAATATCTAATGCAGACTTCATGAGAAAAATATAAATAATAGAAGAGTTTAAATGCAAATTTATTAGTATTACGTTGTTATGGTTACAATGAATACTTTAAAATATTAGTTTTGAAAAATATGGGCGATTAATTTTGCCAGAATACTTTTTACTCCTTGCCAAAAATGTCTCTTGTAAGTCCCGTGGTAGTGCTATAATAAATATGTGGTAGGTGCTATAATAAATAACTACCAATGCGGTTTATCGATTTAAGTCTATTCAATTTAAACGAACCTTTTTAGAGATTTTATGCCTGTATGAATATGTAATTAATTTACTAAGTTTTAAAAGTAACTGTAAACTTATTGATCATCATCATCTCAGCCCGCATAAGTACCACTTTTGAGCTCAAATCTCCTCCACAACGGGTGGGTAATTGACCTACTATGCCGCACTGGTCCGACGCGTTGTTGGCATACGGTTACATCGAGTTTACCTTCTCTTGCATATATGTTATCCCCATATCACATTCCTTATTCGACATTCGAAATCTACGGACAAGTGAGGAGGTATTGAAATCTATTCTTATTCCACCACCATACGGCAAAAAAACTTAGTCATAAAATTATATGTATATTATAAATAATACAGCTATTTAAAAGATCAGATTCATTTCTCTGCTTTCACCAAACTTATCAACAACTTTTAGTTTATACTAAAAGCAGATCTTCTTGATCTGGGGGGATACCATCAAAAAAGATACCGTATAATGTAATTAGGTTATAATTTTTTCTCTCACAGTATATGTATATATTATTTTATTATTATATATATTACATAAATGTTATAATTATCTTAAATTTGATAAGGTTATAAATATAATGTTACCGACTAATTATATTTTTTGATTCTTCATTATTTAACACTACGAGTTAGTGGCTGATATTATTATTAGAGCGTCTAATTGCTAAAGTATAGCACTTTAATGTAATTTTAATAACTATAATAGCTATAGTAACTCTTTATATAACTATAGTAGTTCTATTTTTATCAGCATTCAAATTCTACAAAATTAGGCATTTTTATGTAAAGCAGTAAATAAAATATAATAAATATACTATACAATCAGTTCTCTTTGCATTTAAAATACTAATCTATTAAAATTCTCTTAATCTTAGATTAAACAGAAATCTTTACTTACATTTCTACCTAATCTAAAATGGTAAGAATTTCACTATACTTATTTAATTTCACTATAGTTATTTTCAAAGAAGTTTTAAATGATTATTTATTCACCTTTTACCTCCAACGTCCGACATATTCATAATTGAAACAAAAAATCAACCAAAAAAAACCAACACAGGGCGTTGAAAAGGTACAAATATTTGTGCCAATAACATGCTTAGAAAATGAATCGATTGCAAAGTACATGTTCCCCTCGTAATAATTTGGCCGTCTATACATCTGCTTATAAAGATTGACCTTGGGCAGACTGGTAACCTAGCAACCCCAGCCTTGTGCGATCCCCTAGCAGTCTAATCTGCAGATAATCATAGCTATAGGGTTCCTATACGAACAACGTGAAGCTAGAATTATTTGCCGTACGGACTCGCTGAATGGGTTTAATTTTAAGTTGTAATTTGTGGTAATAGGTGTTATTAGTTTTTAGTATTTTATTTTTGCTTCTATCATTTCATATATTTTTATGTCAATGCCTAGTAATTTATTATTATACCAGCTGAACCAACAGACGTTGTTCTGTTCAAATAAGCGCCACCTACCGAGTCTATTTGTAAATCTAAACCATTCACGAATCCCCTTGAACACACACAAAAAATTTCATCTACATTGGTCCAGCCGTTTAGGAGGAGTTCAGTGACATACACACGTACACAAGAAATTTATATGTAAAGACTAGCCGACCCAACAGACGTTGTCCTGTTCAAATAAAATAAAAGGAATTCTCCCTAAAATGGACAGCAGCGCTGCCTACCGGGTCCAATTGCGAATCTAACCCATTCTCGAATCCATTTGAACACACACCAAAAAAAATCATATGCATCGGTCCTTTCCACATCCGGCCGTTTAGGAGGAGTTCAGTGACATATACACATACACAGGAAATACATATATAAAGATAGCTAAACATTGAAATATAATTTTGTTACCTATTAGCTATACGGAGTGCTTATTTGGCACTGAGTTACATGTTACAATTTATATAGTATAAAATAAAAACCTAAAATAATTATATAAATATACATAAATGGATTTAAATATAATATAAAAGATATGTAAAAAAACTTAGATTGACTAAGTTTTTTTGCTGCTTTAAGCTGAACTCTCAAAATATAGATTTCCAAACGATTATATTGATTCATTTAACTCTAATTTAATTAGAAACTTAAAACTACTTTTAATTACATTAAAGTATTACGAATTATAAATAATCTATATTCTCGCTTTCATTTGTTTAACCAGTATCTAGGTCTTAAGACTCGGTCTCAATTTTTGAGTCAGAGTTGAACTTCAAAAATAATTTCAGAACATATGCAAGACAAACTTGTGAGAAAATAGTGTGTGTGAAGTTAATATGAAAATATTTATCGTTGAGAAAATTCTTGCATTTACAATTATGATTTTTAGTGCAATGAAATTGTTAACAACTGTGATATGAATTTTTGAAGCACTTGGCTTCCATTTTAAAATATTGTAGTATTATTTTTAAGCATTTCATACATTTCAGTTTTATTGCTTTTTATTATTTTTTATAATAATAATCAATGCATTTATAAAATATCTAAACGGTCACAAAATTATTGTCAGTAGCCTTTTTGTTATGTACTATAAAAGAAGAGTACTATTGTGTCAACTCCATGTAACTGGTACAAGAGTAATATGCAAATATCTACACTATTATAGAAATGATTTCTCATGTTTACGCGAGTATTACACATTTCAAATAAAACTACTTTACGAATTTTATCGCGTTTGTATTTGATTTTTGATTGCCCGACGTTTCGAACAAATTGCAGCGTTCATGGTCACGGGCGGACTAAGATGTCTCACGTCCAATAAGTCCATGTCCGTGACCATGAACGCTGCAAAATGTTCGAAACGTCGGGCAATCAAAAATCAAATACAAACGCGATAAAATTCGTAAAGTAGTTTTATTTAAAATATTATAGAAATGTTGATGTTATAAGTAAGCTCATATCTAAAATATCTTCTATTACTTTTAAGACGTCATGTCCACCTACATTTAGATATTCCCTGTGCAATGCGTCAACCGGCCCCTGCATGGCAACAGCGTTGCGTCATCCCCCGACCCCAAAACACAATCAAACAGATGAATACTTTCAACGCTATATCAACCTGTACTCATGTTTGAAGCGTCTGATGGGATTGTCATGGAAAAAGTGCTGTAAATCATATCACAAAATATGTATGGACAGTAAAACTTTTAAGAAAGTATAATTTTTTTCATTCTTTTAAGTAGGTATACTACAATTTTTTTTATACTTTTTCACAAAAATGTACGACACATTATGGTGGAATTAAGTATAATTATCCATAGAATCCTATCCTAGAATCTTTGTATTTCCGTGTAGTGACGGAGTAAGTAGGTATACAATTTACCAGTCCCTATCTTGCCCATGGATGTCATAAAATACAACAAAGGGATATAATATGCACATATGATCTGTGCAGGAGAAAGTAAACTCGAAATGAAACTCTATACCAACATGTCTGATTTGGTTTAGTAGGTCAAATTCCCTCGCATTGTGGACTAGGCCCGAGCCCAACAGTGGGACGTGTGTGGGCTGCGATGATGATGATGAGAAATAAAATGAAGAACAAAGGTTGCCGGGAAATTATAAATTGCTTACAGTGATAAGAACGCCCATTGTACTGTATCTTATATATTAAGCTCTTTTGTAATTAATACTGGTGTACAATAAAGTGTATAATAAATAAATAAATAAAAACGACCTTATTAGCTATTTGCTACGATGGCTTATGACCTACCATACCAAAGTGGTTCAATACGATATAATTTATTTGTTGGACCTTTACTTATGCATCAGCAATAACACATAGAATTGTAATAAGTAGATCACCAATCAATTTGAACGCCTATTACGTGACTTTCAAAGTATACAATTTGTTAAACTTTTGAAACAAGCTTATAAAAACAAAATCATAATAGGAATAGATTTTATAATAAGAATTACTTTGATTTTAAGACCCCTTTCTTAAGTTTACCGCCGACTAATATACTGATTTTAACACTTATAAGTTCAAATTAAAGCTATACCTATAGAAAATTTTACACAATAAGCTTCTAATTAGTTGAATAGATTTTTATGTTTCTAAAGTGGTAATTAAAGAAACATTTAACGAATTGAAGTAATAGATTTTAATCCTCTTGACTGATTTAATAATGCTCATTGTAATTAAAATTATATTATACAGAAATTTACTAGGAAAAATAGAGATGTGTTGGTTAGCTATTTACTAAAGCCAATAAATATTTATCTAGTATTGTTTATAGTATAAGCTCCCTTGAAATACATTGCTTATCATATAGGGTTCGAAAAAAATTGTCGACTTAAGGAATTACTTTGATCTGTCAAATAGTACCAATATTTAAATAAAATCGTTTATCTGATGCTTTCCACGCGTAAGTATATGATTTAAATGACTTAGTGAGATTTTACGGGTAGTTTGACAGTACAAATTGTAATTCATCTTACATGGTTCTATTACATGATAAGGCTCCAGAATTGTACATAATTTCGTAAATGTATAATAATAAAAAAAATGTAATATAAAATATATCTAATATAAAACATCTAATATTAACAATATCGCCAAACGTGCAGATTCACTAACTAAAATATTCAAAATCTAAGTTGGCAATTTTATCAATAAGACGTATTTGTTTACTAAGAAAATCGATTGACTTCATTCGAAATTAACATCTATTAAAACTACATGTACGTATGTATGTAGTTATACTTAACATCTTCAAAAGATCAGCACTGACACAGTGAACTGATGCATGGCGACACACTTACCTTCAATGCAGTCAACCCTCACATTTTTGTCCTTACAACACAGTCTCCCTGTGACACACTTGATGTTTCCCCTCAGTAATTACTCCCCTTCTTCCTCGCCCCTTCTGCAAACCATAATGCCTAAGCTAGTACCAAACCTAGGTATACCTATGAGTACTCAACGGGATTTGCGAGGGGAATGCTAAAAGGGTGCGGCCGTCGTGTGATATAAATTCGAGTTATAGTATACATATACATTGTAGGGGAGAATGTGATACATTTTGCTACCTCGTGTTTTGAACAAATACTTTACTTAAAACACGTGACATCTGATATTTCACGAATGTGATTTTAAATTTATATTCCTTCTAAATAAGGTGTTTCTAAATTCAAAGACGTGTTTTATCAAAGAATTTTGTGACGTCATTAAAAGGATATCAAGTCAATGCCTGTTTTAATGAATATTCCAGTCAACCAAATAAATTGGAAGTCACCTTAAAGAGTGTCCATTAATAGGAATCTAACATCCAGCTTCAAATTAACTTCGGCAAAAGTTTACCCTCAAAATAATTAAGGATTCACCACAATTATCACAGCAAAATCAAACTTCTCTTTGATCGTTGTTTAGAAAAAATATTAAAGCCATTATTTACTCTAGCGAGATTAAAATATGGTCTAAATTTGAATAAAGTCAAATGTTAGAAAATTTTGTGTAGAGAAAATTTTAATAACCGAAAGGGCGTTACCAAAAGTTTTACACTTTGCCTTTTTGTAGAATTACCAAAGGGAGCCACAGTGATAATTATAATTATTTATCAATGGTGAATAAAGTTCGGAGTAGGTCCTCCGTAATTGCATGCCGCTTAAAGTATCATTAAATGAATAATATTCTGATTTCAATGGAGACTTGGTTAGACTTATTGCTGTGCCGAGTGAACAGAATAGAGGAAGAGAGGAAATGTATTTTAATTTTTTTTCCAAAGATGTCTCGTTGTGAAGTTAAATTATTTCGCATGAGAAAATTCTTGAGATTTTCACAATTTACAAGTGAATATATTTGATACTAATGCGATGTTATGAAAATTGGATTTAATAAGACTGTTTTTATTTCCGACAGACATTTTACTTAAACGAGGTACCATTCAATGAGGTACTTTTATATTATTTATTTCCTCTTAAGTATTTTATTCAAACTCTCAAGTCAACCTATTATATAGAGATTGAACGTTTTGATTCAAGACATATTCTTTAATATTATGTAGATCTTAATTACAAACTAAAACTGGTAAGTCAAAATTTATAGCAAACATTTGTAAATATTGTTCAGTTTCTTCAAGAGGACATTAAGAAGAAAAGACATCAAAATAATACCTGTGTCGTGTTTTATATTTGAAGCATATCTATACCGTCTAAAGAGCTTAAAGCGCCCTTTTCTGGTATTAGTACCCGCATCTCCTGAAATAAAACCCAATAATAAATGCTTTTTTACTCAGGATTGGAGCCTGTGACCTAAAATTTGCTTCACTTTCCGTGTGGTGATGGGAGTAAAAATACAATTCATCCTATCTTGCCCGGGGATGTCGTAAAAGACGCTATGCAAGAGAAAGGAAAACTCGAAACAAAACTCTAAATCAACCTATCTGAGCAGCATGGTATAGTAAGGTCAATTCTCCTTCCTATTGTGGAGGAGGCTCAAGCCCAATTGTGGGTGGGGCGGCGTAGGCGCAACTACCTGCGCCTCATGCCGCCCTAGCCGAGGCCGCGGGTGACGTTACCGGGGAATTAGTCCGTCACCCGCCGAGAGGCCGACCATGTGAGGAAAGACCGACGTCCTCCCCGAGGGGGGGACGTCGGTCGATGGGAGGGTACTCCATTAGGGGGTATTCCGTCGGGCCGACCACTGATGACAAGTAACCCTGCTCCGGTAGTCGGTCCAACGACGAAGGCGACGTGGTGTTTGGGTGGGTTGCGGGTGTGCGTGCTTACGCCCCTCTGTCGCCTCGGACGGAGTGGTGCGAGGAGTGCGCCGACCGCAACCCACCCCATAAAAAAAGCCCAATAGTGGGACTTATATGAGCTGTAACGACGATAGTGAAAAGTTATAAAAATATCTAGTAATAAACAAGTTTGCTCAAAATTATTGGGAATTAAGACAGGCTTAAGTCTGGTGGCTAATTATTATCATAGAGATGTTATGCATATATCATGGTACTCATGTGACTAAATCCATCCATCATACTTTATAATACGGTTATCGCACTTGGCTTTATTTAGTAAAAAGGCATGAAATGAAGACGTCAAAGGGGGTTCGATGGGTCTATCAATCAAACTTCGAAGTATAGAAGATTGTCAAATGTTATCTGTCGTTTCGCCCAACGAAGCGAATAATAGCTACTTACCTGCCATCGTATACCATGATTATCTTATCTTTTGCAATTTTTATTCCTTTTTAAATCATATTTGAATTGCTTGTTGCAATGTTTTGACAAAGCTTGTCGTTTTCATTCTATATAATAGCCTTCAGCTATACGCTGTTACTTGTTGTAAATGTTTTATTTTTAGGTTGTCTTAAGAAAATGGTTTACGTTCAGGTATTTATTTTCAAAAAATATTTCTATCTATAAAAAAATATGTTATCTTGTAAAAATTGTATTCATAAGTCGCTATATAAATATGGACATGAGCAGGTAACATTAAATTAAGAAAAGGACGCTTTTTGAATGTTTACCATATCTTCCTCTTTCGCAAGTGTTGTGTAAGACTAATCTGATTACTAAAACAAAGCAAATCCTCCAATAATGCAAAAGACAGGCAGAAGTACTACAGCGAGACGAATAGTTGCACCTGTCAGCACGCTAACAGTGGTTGCAAATGGTAGAAAAAGGGATTAGTCTGGTACAAGCTAAATAATGAAAAGAGTAATCCATCGGGTGGTACACTGAAGATAACGTAGTATTCTAATAGGCGGAGAAGGATAACACAGGTTATAAAGAGCCATTCACCACCATTCTATTGGTTCGGACAGTTGAGTGATAGATAATAATGGCATATAAGTGAATAACATTGTGAAAGAAAAAATGCCTTAAATCTTTGCAAACCCAGTTCATCTCATTATCTTTATACTATCTCACCAGCATGGTGTATTACTTCTTTCTCATTGCAGAGGATAGCTGTACTCAAAGGAGAATGCAATGATGAAGAAAAAAGAAGAGAACCTTGTAACAAAACTCTGCTAGCTCGTATATCCAGTAAGGTATTGTACAATTCTCCATACCGAAGCTGAAAAACAAGAAGAAGAGTGTATAAGCAGTTGTAAGTATAGTAACATAATGCCGTAACGTGTTAAATTATTTGGTACGCGTTAATTGCAAACACATTAAATATGCCGACATATCGCATGCACCAGGGCCGCCGTTATCCCTACGGAACATGTTCTGATTAACACTAATTCTCGCCCCGAATAAAATATAACAGTATAAAGTTATCAACAAGACTGGGAACTCACAAATAAACGGACCTCTAATGGGTCACAAGGGACCTCTTCTTTAATGGGTACTCGTAAATTGAACGAAAATAATTAAAATCGCACGTCCATATATATGCAGACCAAAACACGACCATTAGGCGAATGGTTTGCATGGCTAAAAAGGTTTTACATGCGATAAATAAGGAGCTCCTTTTAAAGTGGTTGAGAAAACCAATACAGGCTACTAATATTTAGTTCTTGTCTAATTCAAATTCGTCGTTTCAGCTCATACAAGTCCCACTATTGGGTTCTTCCCCAATAGAAGCGAAATTGAGCTACTATACCATGCCGGTCAGATAAGTTGGTATTATTTCCAGTTTTCCTTCTCTTGCAGATGCTATTCGCATATTATATGCCTTAGATATTCACGGGCAAGATACAGAGCGATAAATTGTATTATTACGCCGTCACCACACGCAAAAGATAAAGAATTACTACTCTAATAAACAAAAACAATAACGCTATTTGTATTTATGATGACGGATTAAGACGGATTATACTCGCTATTCTGTGTTATAAACAACACTTAAGGAACTGGTTGCTTATATTGATTTATTTCAAGTTTTCTTTTCTTGCATTGATTTTACATGCAAGAGACGGGACGGTAAATTGTATTCTTAATCCATCATCATATATACAATACATACCGTATTGTATTTAATGGATAGTTATTACACATACTGAAAAAAGTAATCTATTCTGAAAAAAAATATTTCTGTAGTAGCAAATATTTCTTTATTTTTCTCATTCCACGCTCCGTTCCATTCCGTAGCTCCGGACGGCTTAAGCGGAGTACGTCCAAACCACTAATCAAAAATGTCCTACATAAAAAATACTTTAAGAGAATTTTTATTGAAACCTATTTATTATCTGATGCCATCTCCCACTTTTTTATTTGCTATTTATTGAGAAGTTAAGAAGTGGATTACTCTTATTTTTTATCACGCAATAAAGACCATACAAAACTAAGTTACAATATAAAAAATGTATAGAACTAAACGAGATTATTAAATAGAATTTAAGTTAGAAAATATTGTCAAGAGAGAACATTTTTCATTAGTGCATTTTAACGAAAAATGTTGTCTTAAATTTATTAGTCTAGCCACCATAATTTTAGTGGCAACTAAAAATAAAATGACGACAAACTTTTTAGAAAAATGACCATTAATTTAAATAAAATCAGCACCTCCGACAAATTATTTTAATATGGCCTCAACCCGTAATAGTATCCGGTCTTTGGGACCGATAATAAATATTTCAACGTAAAATCCAACGCTTACACGAAACGCTCTTACCCGCACTCAGTTAGATTAAATTTAAATGTAGTTATAAAAGAACGATGGCCGTTATTTTGATGAGAATGACCGTTAAAAATTCTGTAAAACTATTGGGTATTCTCTCTGGTACTATATAACCAAAGTTAAGTTTAGAAATATTTATCAACGAAGTATTAAAATATGAATTTATTATTCATAGATTTAGTATTTAGCGAGTAGATTTATTTGATAGTCAAAGAAAAAAAAAGTATATGTAGTATAGTGAGTTGTTTCATATTAAAGTGATTTTAAAGTTTGTAAAATCGGATTAAAATTAAAATAATTGGTGTTTTGTTTTACAATTACAAACTTCATGGTGACGAACGTAAGAAGGAATCATTATCTCGGCTCATATAGGAGGGAAATTGACCGTACTATAGGTACTATGCTAGTATGTCGTAAAAAATTACTACGGGATAAGATACGCATATAGTATCTATGCAAAAGAAGGAAACTCGAAACAAAGCCAATCCGTCTAACTAGCGTGGTACAGTTGGTCAATTGCCGTACTAATATAATATGTATAAGGCTCGAGCCCATTAGTAGGACGTATATGAGCTATAATGATGAAGCACATTTACTATCACGGTATATGTAAAATGAGAATGAATGAAAAGAGACTAACAAGGAGAATTTATAGGGCGAATGTGACCAGAAGGCGGACGTTCCACGATCAAATTGGGACGTTCAAAAGAAAAACCCGGTTAGAAGTATCCTAAACCGAGGAACACGCGTGAAGAGGTTAATGAATGTGGAGGAGGCGAAAGTGGTATGTCAACATCGTAGCAAGTAGAGGGCAGTAGTCTCTGCCTACCCCTGTGGAAAAGAGACGTGAATATATGCATGTATATGTAAAATTTTATTTTACCACCTCTTTATTAAATCTCTCAAATGCATAAAAGGTAAAAAGCATCAAAAACATAGCACCGAAAATACCCAAAATAGAAATTCAAACAGTAAAATTGGAAAAGCTTTATTCAAGTCTTGTGTAACGTCACTCAGTCACCGAGCTTTTTTTTTGTTACTCCGTATGGATAAAGTTAAAGGGAACATTAAATTTTTGTATTGTTCCAAAATAAACCTGTAATTCTGTAAGCGCATTATTTTCCGTTTTCCATGCGGATTTCCGTAAGAACATTACGACATTGCATTATAAAATGTTAAATATCTCTTGCATTAAAATTGAAAATAAAATCTATAGCAGCTGGATATTGCACGAGTTATAATATTTTTAGGCAAACTAAAGTTATATTACTTAGAATACCTAGTTCAGCTATAAATAAATTGAAATCCAGAACAACTACTTTAGTAAAATTTTACACGATTCTTTCTATATTGTAATTTTCATTATTTTTATTTTTTTTTTTTAAATAAAAAATTCTAATTTTTGTACGAGGGGACCAGGTAAAAATAATTTTGACAACGTGATTGTGGCTTCAAGTGCTATATGTTGGTAAAAATAAAATACTCAAAAATATAAAAATATATAACAAGGAATTAGATTACTTTATCTGGAAGTAATATTCTTATTATTTTAGTAAAATTTTGTCTTACCCTATAGTCTGCACTAGTAATAATTAGTGGCTCACATCATACATGTTTCCTATAATAAACATGGTCGTGTATGGCAGCGTAGGACCATACTACGCTGCTTCGTAGCATATTCTTTGAAGCAAGAGTTACGAGGATCCACGATGTTAGTAAGAAGGCAATAAATAACAAATTGGTGTATTTCTTCTTCTTAAGCTATACACATCTAATTGTAGCGCCTATAGCTCCCTGATAAATATATATTAGCCTACTACAACACGTTATTATAGACTTATTTTGAGATTTCTTTCTGTAGCCGTGATGTTATAAGCCAATATCCCTTAAGCGATTTTCACTATACCTACGACATAGGAAAGGTTGGTGGCTATAGTATCTTACTCTATCATCGTACGGATTAAGCAATTTAAAGTAGATTTACTTGAAAAATTTCATTTATTTTCTTCCACTAATTAGTATGATGCTTAGGAAGTTATTCAATAAAAATTATCAATATTTAATATCTATCATAGTCATCATCATCACATATACGTCCCACTTTTGGGCTCGAGCCCTCTGCAATGGGAGGAAAATTGACCTATTATACCTTGCTGGTTTGCCATATTGGTATAGCGTTTATATCGAGTTTTTCTTATCTTGCATAGATGTTATATGCATATTATATCACTTAGTGGTCTTTTACGGCACCCACGGATAAGAAATGGCATAGTGAATTGTATTCTTACTCCGTCATGATACGGACATATAATATAACACTTATATACCAACTTAGCATAAATTTTATACGTATAAAGCGTAGTATTAATTATGTTTTAAAACGTCTTAGATATAATAATAGTTTCAAACATAAAATTGATCTCATATCATGTCATCGTCCTCCGTGACCTGAAAGGCAAATAAATTAAAATCTGAAAGAAATTAATATCGTCAACAAAACTACGAAATTTTAATACACTTTTTTTATAAATTAATATTTAATCTCTCTAACATTATTTAGTAGTGCTATCGAAATACGCTATCTTCTTAGTAAATACATTGCCATAATATCATTTTTTTGCTGTTGATGGCAAACGAGCAAACAGTACACCTGATGGTAAGTGGTACTGCCGTTTATGGACCGCTAGTCCGCTGTCTACTGTGAATGAAGTGAAGCCAGCGTGAATGCATGCAATGAGGCTCGGCAACACCAAAATTCACCACACGCAACACGCTCAGAAAGTTGGACTTCCGGTTCTCTCGCTCACCGAACGAAGTGCAGTGATATATTTATTATCTTATTAATACATCACTCACCTGCGATTTATATCTTGCCCATGGGTGTCGTAAAAAATGACTTTGGGTAATAATATGCGTATATAATTTATTCAAGAGAAGGCAAACACAAAACAAAATCCTATACCAACCTACCTGACTAGCATGGTATAGGAGGTCAATTGCCATCCTAATGAGGAGGAAGTTCGAGCCTAGAATTGGGACGTACATGAGTTGAGATGTATATGCTTTAATAGAAATTACGGAATGAAAAGTTTATTCGTTACGTGACACTTATTAGAATTTTTACTAAAAATGATGTACAAGGTTTGTTATTGTAATATACGCCTTGGTTTTAGGCCATGAATGTCTGTTAAGAACTAAGTGAAAGTTGAATTATATTCGTTTGTCTAGACGACCCTATTGTGAGAAAAACAAATTAATTTCTCCTTCTACTGCATGCCTCCAAAAGTGCCTTAGCAAGAATTTATGTTTTCTATTGAATTATAGTGTTGGCAGAAATGAAAATGAAATTAACCAACGAACTTAGCAGAAATAAAATTATGCTTTTGTAATGTTAGATGTGAAAGAACTTTTGTTGAATCTATCTGTAATGATGATTATCTCATGTACTTTTAAAAGTAGAAGATCTTTTATTGAAGTTATATTTCTTTTGACGTGTTAGGGAAAAAGGATAAGAGTAAATTTTTCAACATGCGCGCGCACACCGTTGCAAAACACCAACACCCTGAAGTTAGCTAGTCAATATTTTTTACGATGCATGCGCACACTGTCGCAGACGTCGACTAGATAATGCGTTATTTTTTTTTTGGGGGGCTGGGTTACATTCGGCGCACTTCTCGCACCATTCCGTCCGGGACGACAGAGGGGCGTAAACACGCACACCCGTAACTCACCCATATAGCACGTCGCCTTCGTCGTTGGGTCGACCACCGGTGCAGAGTTCCTTGATTTCAGTGGTCGACCCGAGATAATGCGTTATAATAAAACTTTCAATATATTAAATAGTTTTTTTCTATTATTAGTGTCGTTTACTCGACAAACGTAGGAAAACGCGAAGGATAACATTTTTAGAAAGATTTTATCTGGTTTCGTTAAAGAACTATAACTTCTTACGTGCGTACATAAGTACACACATTTTTACGTAGGCGGTACACGCATTATCAGCAGAGGATGCAAAAAAAAACCCGATGTAGTATAAGGAATTTAATTTAACTTAAAGTTACATGATTATAATTTACCACTAGTGGGTGACTATAACGGTCGGCGATCGACCGAAAAGTGACGAGCGTTCACATCAGAATTCGTCAATTCGTGAGTCGTCCACGCCAGAATATCCCTCGGAGTATTCAGGAATGAAGGGTTCAACTTGTGTCTGAAGTCGAGCGCTCTCTGGGGCGGGCCTCGGAAATAAATCAAGTGATTTATAATTAAAGTGTAGTACATTATAAAACGATTTTATTGAAAAAGTTATGAATAATGGTAGGTTTATGTTCTTATACTCATAGGGATATCGCTATGTTTGTATGTATAGGAATAAATATCACATACGTATAATTTTAGATAATGAATAAGTGTAGCTATGGCATTAGTTGGACTGACGACATCGTGAAGTTGCCAGAAATCACTGGCTTCTAGTGGCAAAAGACCGTTCTAAGTTGTATCCTCGAGGTAAGCTTATGAACAAAAGTGGACATCGAAAGGCTAATGAAAAAGTGATTAATAATGATAGAGATTATATGAAGAATTTAAATAAAAACTGCGCAATATGTCATTTTAAGTTTATTTCATTCGTAAGTAACTAAATTAGCTGAATAATTTTTTACTGTATGCTTAACATATTCACCTTGTCAAGTAGCATTTTAAATAAAATATATATTGTACTTTTGGTAGTTTTATATTGTTAGACAATACTTCATTCACTAAGCACTTTGTTATTTACAACAAAAATATACATAAAGTGTAAAACAAGTCCAAGAAGAGTGTCTTCACAAAGTCTGCAGCGCGTCGCGTCGTCGGATTCTAATGTTTATCTGTAACGGTTCGTTGATTTTACTGCTAAAGTTAGTGAGACCTTTTTAGTAAGGGCGACACAAAAACTACCATTTTATATTCTATTTATAAACATCGTCTTTGATCTTTGAATAAAGTGTCTATATTGAAAGAACCCCGTTGAAGATAATAAATTTAGTTGAAATTAGCTTGATGCTATTTAATGTATTTTACCATTTTATTTCCTAATTTAAGCAGCAAAATGACTTGTACATTATATAAATCTTGATTATATAGAGATGTTTAGTTGTATGGGGTTAAATATAGTTTTAAAGTACTTCTAATGACAATGTTAAAATTGCTACTAGAACGCCGCGGTCAGTTCTGGACAACGTTGATGACATGCAATTTATCAATACTGAGTATAAGCGCTACTTATAACAAAAAAAAAATAGTTAAAACTACACATATTTAGGCAAGCACCACTGATAGTAATCGCATACCGTAATTCCAAAAGCAATCAAAGGGAAGTCAGTGACAATAATTGAGATTTTTTCCCAGTAAAGCAAATGGATATATGAGCATTTATAAAATTTTATATCTATCAAGTCGTTTCTGCAAACTTATTACGTACTTATTAGATGCAATATGAAGTTGGACTATTCACATCTTTAAACTCAGTCTGTCAACACTCATTTAATAAAACGATTATATTAAAACATTTATTAACACTGCAAAAATATGTTGTGGCGTCTATACTCATTAATATTCGTCGTTAAAACTACAGCTTATAGCAGTTTTAAGTCTTATTAAAGGGTTGTAAAATTTTATGTTGCTCTCCAACTTGGTTGGGTTTTAATTAAAAACGTTCTCTGAATAAAGATCGCTTAATATGTTCAGCGATTATTTATGTCCTCAGATATTAAATGATCTTTATTAGTCATATTATATTTCAGAGGTACGTTGAGTCATTGCAGAATTAATTATATTCTCTGGTTGATATCGTAAAAGGGTAGCTGTAAAATAAAATGATAACATTAAAAGGATGGTGACGACGGAATAAGAATACAATGTGTCTCTGCGAAAGATCACTGCGTGAATAAATAGCAGCTCTCGCCTAAGAAACGTATAAAACCTTACCGCTATCGCCAACCCGTTTGCCAAGTGCAGATATTATGGGCAAGAACTCCTCCAAGAGTTTACCGCGTCATGTGACTTTCTTTGAAGTAGAACTATGTCCAAAAATGGACGCTGCAACTTTGAATGATGATAATAAATATGGCAATGAATGTATTTATGACTGTTTTGACACATCAAACTTAAAAAAAAGAATAAAACGACATCTCATCATCATCATCTCACCTTATATATGTCTCATTGTCAGATTTGGACGTCATCGCCTATGGGAGGGAAATTAATCTACTATACTATACTAAGCCGTTCAAACGGGTTGACATTTATTTTAAGTTTGCATTCTCTTGCATAGATGTTATTTGCAAATTGTAGCCCCTTGGTCGTCCTTTACGATAGCCACTGGAAAGAAAGGGAGATGGTGAACTGTATTCTCACTCGGTCACTATATTAAATAAAAATATACTATGATTATGAATACGCTTGAATATTTAATCAGATTTGAAACATACTGTTCAAATTCAAACAGCCTTAGAATGTAAATGTAATATAAAATTTTCAATAACAATTTCTTAACACTATCAATGAAAAATCTCATTTTAAGGAATACATAAAATTCAAGGTAAATTTCATATAATACGCGATGTGCTTATCTAAATATAGACCATAGCCATACAACACGCGATAAAATTGTATGTCTAGAATATATTTTAATTACATATTTTTACACCGTGAGGTTTGTAGATCAGATTTTCTATAATATTTTACTTTTGAGTATAAATAAAACTAATAGTTTAGTGATAGTTTTATTCCCATAAACTTAAACGTCTACTTCTTTTTTATATATAAACATAATTTTGAAACATATCTTGGAAATTGCATTACAGTTTTTTTATATAGAGTTTTACCTTTTAAATTATAAATTTAAATGTTTTTATAAGAAAAACTATTGTAATTTATTAAATTAATATAATAATTTGTAAATTAAATTAATATAATAATTTTGTCCTCTGGCAACCACAGGTAGCCATGGCGATCATAGCCATTTACGGTTACTGCACGGTGCGACCGAAGCAGTATTTGGCGGAACGTCTCCATAGGATCTGGAGACAGAAATACTCACTGAGCTTTATCCGCAGGTGACCGAAATACGTGAAGAGGACGACGGTACCGTCCAATGAGGGTGACCTAGCGTGAGGGTGCTTAGGGTAATAGTGGCGAACAGCGCGATTGTGACGCAAACACGGCGCAGCACACGCTCAAGTTCTGTGTGGCCCAGGGTCGCGCAACGCCCTGGACTCATTCTAGCCATCGGATACTGGCAGCCATCGTATAAACGGTGGTTGACAGCGTTAGGACTGGGATACAGTTGACGCCTTCTACGAAGCAGTTGTCTCGCAGGAGGTAGTAGATCGTGACCGAGAGAAACTCCTGAACAGCGGTGCCTTGGCCATTGCAGGTGCTAGTATCTTCGCCTCATGTCACGCTAGACGTGGGTGACTGGAACAGGGATTAACCCGTCAGCCGTGGAATGGCCGATCGCGTGAGGGCGAAGAATCGATGGTGAAATTCGCCGAGGCTTCGACTCGAAAACCCCCTTTAGGGTATCCACCAGAAATGGTAATATGCTTGGACCGATTACTCATGATAAAGTCGAATACCTACTAGTGGTTGAGTGAGGTACGTACTTAGCAGATTCCATAATCTGCTAAGTGCGTACGAGGTTGCCCACTCTGTTGTTCTGGACAGCAAAAGGCTTTTAGCACATAGTGCAAATGAGGCGCAACTTTTTAAACTAACAACATAATCCCAATTTATTTATTTTTTGTATCACTACGCCTCTACTTACTACTACTAATTTTCTGGTAGACATATATCCAACAATAGGTGCCGATGGGTTGATTGATGGAATCCTTTTTCCCTGCGCATCCTTACAGCTTTAGGTTTCAAGCAATACTTACAACGATGATATTTGGCTGTTTTATATTAGGAGCTATATCACTCTCTTTTTGCACTGGATAAATAGCTTAGCGAAAAATATCGGTTTACATGGTAACGTATCGCTTTTGTTGCTAGCACACTGAAAACATAACAATCATATTATAGAACATGTGAAACAATATTTCAGTTTTTCATCACGTAGCATTTACAAAACATTGTCAAAATATCAAAACAATTGTAAATGTCGTTCAGCTATATCATTTCATAATTAAAAATATGCGCTTTTACAGATCCAAACTACGTGTAAAAACGTATTATTGTAACACTATTAATATTATGATTGATAATTGTATCTAATTGGTACTCACAAACTGATGGAGGAAGGCAATCAATGTCATAATTGGAATTTATATTATTGTTGTATTGATCATACATCAATTGATTGAGTGAGAATTGCAACGTAACTTACAATATTGCATTAATAAATAGTTCTCTACGATGCTCTGCTGTCATCTTAAATAGACAGGCAATGATCAGACCAGACAAAAAAAAAACAAAAAGAGGGTAAAGACAAATGGTGAACCAGAATTCGTAACAAAACTGTCCACAAGGAAATTGTAATAATAAAAAAAAATACATGTAGTGACGGAGTAAGAATACAATTCACCACCCCTTATCTTGCCCAAATGTGTCGTAAAGGACGACTAATATTGCATTCATTAATAATGCACAAAATATAGTAAAATTTTGTATTTCACTTTAATTCTCTGTAACTCAATATTAGTAGTTAGTATTCATCATTATTCATCATTATAGTTATTTATACTTACGGCCCTTTAGTAGTTCCAGCCAGTTCCTAAATGGGAAGGCAATTGACATGCTATATCACGCTGGCCCGATAGATAAAATTTTGTTTCGAGTTTTCCTCGTCTTGCATCGATATTATCTGTTAATATACATATCCCTAATTAATATCCTGACTGAAAATTTGTTCTGCAACTGCGCTGGCTCTTCCAAATTCTCTCACATTACCCTAGATGGGGTATCCCTACCGGTTTGCTTCGATATCAAGTATCTAGGCTCGCTTCTCCAAGACGATGGCAACATTGATCGAGAGGTTAATAGTAGAATGAACGCAGGATGGATGAAGTGGCGGCAGATCTCAGGAACAATTTGTGATGCACGGTTACCTCTCAAACTTAAGGGGAAAATATACAAGAGTGTCATCAGACCTGTTGCTATGTATGGATCTGAATATTGGGCATTGAAAAAGATGGTGAGAGAAGAGTGCATGCTACAGATGCGAATGCTAAGATGGATGTATGGGGTTACAAGGTTAGATAAAATAAGAAATGAGTATATTAGGGGAAGCCTAAAACTGGCACCAGTGATAGAGAAGACTAGGAGTGCGAGATTGTCATGGAATGGACATGTGATGAGGGATGAAAGATAAGGAAGAAGGAATATGATTGTGGATGGACGAAAGAAGCGTGGGAGACCCAAGAAATGATGGATGGACTGCGTGAATGAGGATATGCGTATGAAAGCAGTGAGTGCACATATGACGGCTGATGGCTATGGAAGGTAAAAATATGTTGTGCCGACCCCATTTAGCGTGGGATGAGGGCAGGCAAATGATGATGATGATATCCCTAATTAATATCTTAAGACGACCAAGAAAAGAAAGTGGCGTGAGAAATTGAATTCTAAAACATTTGATTAAATTCGACTAGTCAATACAATTTGGTAAAAAAAAATGTTACATCTTACACGGGCTACAAATCTAAGTCAAGTGAAGGGAACACAAAAGTAGTTAAAACAATTTTAATGGCATAGAGGTTGTAACAGTTATAAAATATCACGTAGACCATCATTTTCTTTTCTTTATTATCCATGGGGCTATAGACCATGGCTATATAGACATGGCAATACCTTTACGAGACAAGTCAATATAAAAGAAAATTAAGTCTATTTTATTCACGTAATCTGATCAGACTGGTTAGTTGTGTTTCAAGTTTTCTTTTAACAGCAGTAATATTGTATAACTTCAAAAATATGTAATGTAATATAATGTATTGTACTTAGAATAAGACCATATAGAAGGTAGGTCAGCGCAAAAAAAATGAAGCATTTAAATTGGAGCCTAATGGAGCTCACGTTAGACCGTTTCGTAGTGTACAAGAACACTGTACTGCACGTATGTACCACCTCTTAAAAAAATAAATAAGTAATTATGACGGTCTGTGCATTTAAATGGTGTCACAACACATTTAATAAGCAACAAGTGTATTAATATTACTTTTAAAAGTATTTCGACGATTTATGTTAATAAAAACAAAATTTAATTTCATAATTTGTGTAGTGGTGTGCGTGTGTAGTATTTCTGGCTTCATTTTTTTTGATCGCTTTAAGTACTGACACTATCTTTCTATACGTCATTATTCTAAGGTATTGTAATAAAGTATAGTAATTGTAGTTATCTACCATTAATACATACTCCATAACGAACGCAAAATCTTTATTATGGCAAATAAACTCATTTGCAAAAAATACGGGCGGTTTTGATTTTCATTCATATTTAAAAAGATACAATACCAAAAAGGTTTCAATCGTTTGTACACGTTACTGGCCGGTTTTAAAAATGCTGTGGTATTTAAAAAAGTACGTTCTAAATTCAATTTTTCATTTGATGTTCATTTTTACAGAAAACCCCTTTTTATCCTACATTTTTGGCGCGAAGTTCCAGAAGTTAACATCGACTTTCATAACTTTTATTCAATTTTTATCGATTAATTTCATATCCTTGACTGTCAAAGCTTTATTTAATGCTGTTTGGCTGTATCAAAAATGGTAGATAAAGTGGTAAAATCTACCAAAATTATCGCGCTGCTTGAAGAGGGTTGCAGCCAATGTTTCGTGGCTAGGAGGCTAAATGTTAGTCGCTCGACAGTCCAAAGGACCTGGCAGCGATATCAGGAGACTGGTTCCGTCGAGAGAAGGCCTGGTTCTGGAAGAAAACCATGTACCCAACCACGGGATGATCGTTTTCTTGTGAGTCGCGCATTGAGAAATCGCAAATCTTCGTATGTGGATCTTAAGAACAACCTCCAAGAAGTAAGAAATGTGCATATTAGTCTATGGACGGTCAGGAGGAGGCTTCTCGCTGCCAATATACGCAGTCACCGCTCGGCCCGCGGCCCCAAATTACTCCGTGAGCACAGAGTTCACAGGCTTAGGTTCGCTAGAAATTGTGAATCATGGACTCAAGACGATTGGAATAGGGTTTTGTTCTCTGATGAAGCCAGGATATCTCTGTTCGGTGAAGATCGACGTCGGCGAGTGCTAAGAAGACAAGGAGAACGCTTTGCAGAGGCATGTTTCGAAGAAATCACACCTTATGGTGGGGGCTCTGTTATGTTTTGGGCAGGAATAAATTCAATGGATCGTACAGAGTTAGTCTTCATTGAAAACGGCTCACTTACGTACGGCATCGATACATAACGGAAGTTCTAATTTCTCATGCACAACCCGCATTGGCCGCTCTAGGTGAAGACTCGATTTTTATAGACGACAATGCTCGCGCCCACCGATCCCGCGATGTTAATGCGTATGTGCAAGAGGTCGGCATTCGTCGTTTGGATTGGCCAGCTCGAAGTCCCGACCTCAATCCCATAGAGCATGTCTGGGACGTTCTGAAACGGCGTGTGAGATCAGTACACCCGGCTCCGCAGACCATCAGAGAGCTGAAGAATGTGATTACTGCGGAGTGGGAACGTATTCCGCAAGCAAGTATCCGGGATATACTCGCTAGCATGCCCAGACGAATTCAAGCTGTGATTTTAGCTAGAGGGGGTCACACTCGATACTAAACATTTATCTGCTTTTACTTTATTAAAGAAAAACAAACAAAAAAACTTTTTTATTTTTACTTCATGAGCATATGCACTACTAGCGAATATACACTACTAGCGAGGTTTAGCATTATTTCCCATAAATTGTATCTAAATTTTATGAAATACTGATGAAAACGATTATTTTCTTATTAATTTAGCAAATTGTGTGGATAAAACTACCTATAATTATCAAACAAAGAAATATTAACATTTGAAATGGTTCATTGCTTAGGTGCCCGTTTTTTTTGCAAATGAGTGTATTATGATGGTAGTCCATCATCTTTAAAAAAAAAAATTACCGAAAAAAGTAGCTGAACAACGCAGAAATAAGAAATAAATTTTGTTCGTTAAAATATTAAATCTTCGTAAAATCTTAAAGGTTAGTTACTCAGTAAAAGGCTTAAAACATTTACATAGTTCAAAACAAGATGAAAAGAGCTGTCCATTAGCACCAAAGACTTGCTCGCGGCTTAAATACGTACAAGAAAGGTTATAAAACATTTGTTAACAATTATGTTCGGCGAAAATATTCTTAATAAATTTCTTCAAAAATATAGTTAGCTCAAAAATTTAATAAAGAATTTTATTAAGTTCTTTAGTATTTCTTAGCCTCTTAATAATAGAAATAATAATGTATTTTCTTTATAGTATTTTGATCACGATGGTTAGTGCACTCATAAGCATAAATCAAATAATGATGCATAAATATATGTAAGGTCGCGAATACATAGTTTATTGTCCATAAAGTATCTTCCAAAATGTAATATTGCTACATAATCATAGTGATACAGCATATTACCGAAGGTATTTGCTGCATTTTGTGATAATTTATGATTCATTGACCTCCCCATTAATTAAATCACATAAACATACTTCTGTATATAATGAAGGTTTGGGTTTGATTTCTGAGTGGGACAATTCAATCAATCTCGAGATGGAAGCGGAAATGCTCACCGGCGATTTCCAATGCGAGAAGAGGACAGCGATGTGGCGCCTTGCGAGGTAGCCGCCTGGCATCAAGATGCCTGCCAGAATGTCATCAGCCTTTGGGATAACCAGCTAGAGAGGCCTCGGTTCAGTGTTGGGACTGTCAAGACTCTCCGGCCGGTGTTGATAAAGTGGATGAGGCGGTGATAGATCTTCGTTTATCCATCCATCACCCTACAGACGTCCACTGCTGGACATAGGCCTTCCCACGAGAATGTCATTCGGAACGGTCCTGCACCAGTTGCATCTAACGGTTCCCTGCGGCTTTGAGAATATCGTCAGTCCACCTAGTGGGGGGTCGTCCTACGCTGCGCCGTCCAATTCGTGGTCGCCACTCAAGAACCTTTCTTCCCCAACGGTTGTCGGTTCGACGAGCGTTGTGGCCTGCCCATCATTTATATGTATGTTTAATAATTATGAAATATTTCTTCTTCTTAGTCCACTCTTAGACATGCGCCTCATCCAGATGAGGAATATTACACTACTACATCACTCTGGCTAGAGGAATTGGCATAGAATTTCAGTTTTTATAGTTTCATAGAAACAATATTTTATACACGCTACATTGAATTACTTTTTATAACAACTTCTTCGTAACTAATCACTTAAGTACTCGATGTCTTAATATATTTCTAGTCAAAAGATTGCCATTTGAAATCACTATGTATAAAAGCTATTTAAATAAATTTTTGCATTACAATCTTTAAATTACAGGCCAATTCATTAAGTACATAATAAAACACCGATCACTTGACTTAATTAAAAAAAACCTTTCAAATTAAACTGAAACCCGAGCAACGACTACAAAATGTCCAAAATTACGACTCAACTAGAACTACCGGATGCCATCTCGCAAAGTATCGTTTGATGGTCGTAAAAGTATCCCTTAATGGCCGTCCGATCTCACTCGCCCTTAACCCCGCCCACCCAGTGTACCACCAGCTTTATGCCCTGTTCCATCTTAACCCCAATAATAAAATGCGGGTTGTAAATAGATAATAAGGGTGAATTCGCGGCAGAAACCATTAAAGGCGCCATCACTGTAGTTTAACTATCGCTATCTATGCTCACTAATCGACATCGTGTACTATTTTAATAACATTTTTATTGTCGATATGTATCACTCTGTTGCTCAAGTTTTATGTATTTTACAAGCTGCTTATTTGGTTTAGAAAGTATACCGAAAATAAAATCCTAGTGGGTATGTTAACGAAAAATATATCCATGTCATCTCTTTATATCTTTGCTTTTGAAGTTTGAATGAAAAAAAAAATATTACAAAATAAGAAACAGTTCATCATTTTCACTCCAGTTTATATTTGTCCTACTGCAATGACAGGGCAATTCACCTATCATGCCACCCTGATCAGTCGGGTTGGTATAGGGTTTTTATTGAATTTTCCTTCTCTTGCATACATGATATTTGCATATTATATCCCTTAGTTGTATTTTACGACACTCGCAGGTAAGGAAAGAGGAGGACATTGAATTGTATTCCAACTCCGTCACCATACGGATGGGCAATAATGTAAATGTGTTAACAATGTTGTTGTCTGTTTTATTAAATAAACTGAAAATAAGTTACATTTAAAAAAGTATTATAAAATGCGCCCAATATTTTCAAAATAATAGAGATATTATTTTAGAATGGAAATAATAGAAAAAGAATATATGAATTGTTCTCAGCATTATATTCAAACTAAAAGATTTTTGTTAGCTCAGTATAAAATATAACAATGAATATGCAAAAGACGATTTCAATCACGTTTAATTTTAATATTTTTGTAATCAAGAGGTTCTTGTAAATCTGAATGGAAATATTTATTTTACTTATTTGTCGAGCCAACTATATTAATAGTCTAGCAAGTAAATCTGCAATGGTGAATCAAATTAGAATTACTTGTTAAGTTTTCAGTAATATTTTAATCTATTATATAAATAATAATATAAATTATATAAAATATAAATTATTATATCTATATAATTTATATTATTATTTATATTAGTTTTATTTCGAGTCTTCATTCTCTTGCATAAATGTTATATTTTTTTTTTTTATTTGGACTAATCCCACCACATATTTCCCTCCATTGTAACTCCTATAAGCCAGGATCCACAATGGTCTCCATAAATGACACCGAGGTTTGACCCTCAGGTAGTCTCGGGATATGATTTTAATTGTCTTGGGACCCGCAACAAATTTAATTAGAAAAGATTAAAGAGGAGGAGTTGGAAAGAGAGATTCCACTTCCCTCCTAGGCAAAGCGCGAGACAGGAAAAGAAAATGACTAGTCAGCCAATAAGTAAAAAGGTGAACAGCTACGATAGCGCAGCAGTACGGCACCACGGATACGGAAGAGCTTAACGGGGTCTATATGTGAGCGTTAAGATTGATTGCTACAGTAGGTATGGCAGAAACGCATGAACGCACGGCAATTTTCTCGAGTTGCTACAAGGTCCGTATAGTATACTACCCCACAGGTGACTTGCAAACTGTTTAACATAAGGTTACGCTCGTTTCGCCAGAGATGGCACTCCCAGAGAATGTGATGTACTGATTGTTCATACTCGTGGTCAGATGTGGAACATTGAGATAATGGTGATGGTACGAGTTTAAAAGAAAATAATTTACTTTTAAAGTTGCCATGGCCAGTTAAAAATTGGGCCACAAAGTGGTCAACCTCCAGCCACACCTTCTCCAGGCGCTCCCGGATGCATGGAAAAAATAGATAAAGATGACGACCTTTCGATGATGAATCCCATCTTTCTTGCCATTCAGTTAAAAGTTCCTCATAGACAATGGATTGTGGTGCAAACAATCTAGCAATTTTATTTCGGTCGCGCGGTAGAAGGAAATCTGTATTCATAGTTTCCTTTGTGGTGTATTACATTGACGCTCGTCTCTGAATCTCCAAATCAATCGGAAATGCACCCGCGAGTACTGGTAAGGCCTCGGTACTAACCGTTCTATAGGCTTTACATAAAAATATTAGGGCCAATCGTTGGCTCTGTAGTAATTTAAAGCGAGCCGCCCCTATGGTGGCCCTATCGGCCCATACAGGTGCAGCATAACAAATACATCCCGAATATGTGGCCATGTATATGGTTTTAAGTGTATTAAAACGAAGGCCTCAAGTAGATGTGGATATTCTAGTAAGCGCGTAGAAATTCCGTTTCGCTTTTTCGCCTACAGTTTTAATATGCTCAATAAATGAACAATTTTTTTCTAAGACTAGGCCGAGATAGCAAACTGATTCTTTCTTTTTGACAGTCATATTATTGAATTTTATACGCGGCGCCGATTGTAAATGTCCATTTAATAAAATATGATATGTTTTTTGTGGTGCGAAGGTAAGCCGGTTTCGTGTACCCCAATCGAATATATCATTGAGGCATGTTTCCGCTAATTTCTCTAAACCATCCCTTGTGTTCGTTTGTATAAGTAAGTCCGTCGTCTGCATAGCCGATCAGTAGACAATTTTTCGGTAGAGGTAACTCGAGAAAATTGTTAAAACCTAAATTCCATAGATATGGACTTAATACCGAACCTTGAGGGCAGCCCATCGTCAGTGGCTTCGACACAGCATGGTGACCAAGTTTCAATTTAGTCGAGCCATTTAAAAAGTTCGACTGTATGATTTGGTAGATATTTCTATAGCAACCACGAGCTTTTAATTTAAGAAGTAGCATTGGCCACCAGGCGTTATCGAAAGCACCTGAGATGTCCAGGAAGACACCTAGTACGTATTTAAAAACGGATGCGCTAATGACACGTCTTACTGCAACGGCCACGTCGATAATTGATTTGCCGTGAGTGAAGCCGAATTGTTTATGATTGAACGTTGGTCCACCCGGCAATAAACGAGGAACAATGAGACGTTCTAAGAGCTTGTCTAATGAAGGCAGTAAGGTGATTGATCGATATGACTTCGGGTCGTCTGGTGGCTTATCACCGCTTTTAGGAATTATATGTATATAACCGCGATGCCATATACGAGGAAAAATGCCTTCAGTTATTGCAACGATTAAAAATTATTAACATTGAGTCGCCCGATGCTCGACTAGCTTCTTTGATCATTTTATTTGATATTTTATCTTCGCCAGCAGCCTTGTTGAGGGGAAGAGTTCTAACGGTATTCATAAACTCGGCAAGAGATGGAAGGTCAGACATAGGCGAGAGAGGTGGCACGGCGGCCCATGCACTTATTTGTTTATGATGTTCGCTGTCGACTGAGATGTCATCGTCTGGGATTAACGTATTTAGTAAAACTTCCGTGGTCTCCTCAATACACGTAGTGTGTTTACCGTTCACTTTAATATTTTGTATGTACGCTAAGTCGACTGATCGATTCGCTTTAAACTCGTGATATAGTGGAGATCATGGACCTTCACTTTCTAATCTTTCCACAATCCTATTTAACAAAGCGTCTTTCGATTTTTCTACTGCAATCCGGTAGCGAGATCTGGCAGCTTTCAGTACAGATAGAGATTCATCAAAGGCCCTTCCCATGTTAGGTGACTTTTTAAGTTTATTATGCTTCCTGCGCGCCCTTCGTAAGCGTTTGCGGAGTTCACTAGGTGATTGTTCCACCAGTCACATCTCTTAGTATTAGGCAGGAATGTTCGGCCTAGGGCTACATCAGCACAGTATATCAGAGAATGTGACATTAGTTCAGCGCCTTCTTCTGCGGTTAATTGTCTACGAGTGAAATCCCTAGCACACGAAGAAAAGAGAGAGCTGAAAAAGTCCCAGTTTGCGCCTTTAGATTTGTATCTAAAATTATAACTCTGGGAGGGGCCTGCAACAGTCTTGATCCAAATTCATACACGATCAGGCGATGATCACTACATGACGCGTCCGGAAGAATGCGCCATCTATTCAAACGGACGTCTGCACTTGAAAGCGTGACGTCAATAGAAGATTCGCCCAAAGGGCTGTAAAAAGTTGGTGGTGCATCGGGTATATTGTGGATGGACAGATTCATCTCAGTGATGAAATCTTCTATAGCACACCGTCGGTCCGTATCGGTGTATCTAAATTTGCCATACCAGAGAGTAGATGACGCATTCACGTCAGCTCCTATAATTGTTTTACGGCCCGTAAGAGACCGCAAGACATGACGAAGATGGTGTAAGTGTGGACTAACGGGGTCTGAATATTGAAAATAACAGCTCACAATGTATACCTTACAGGATGGGGATATGACCTCTGCGACAGCACAGTGTGACATCATGAGATTTTATAATGACGTCACTGTAAATTTGGAACTTGCAACATAGATGTTGGCTCGTGCTTTGTTGTCCAATTGTACAACCCTATTACGTGAGCGACTACTCAGGTATTGTTCTTGTACAAGTACGATATCTAGATTATATTCCGTAACTATACGATCTAACTCTGAAATCGCAACCCTATCATTATGGAGGTTTAATTGCCCAATATTCAAACTCTCCAGTTCTAATAGTTAGTATTGAGCACCAGTTGTTCTAGCTTCAGTTTGTAAGTGGGGCAATCTGACGCACCACAAGGATGATCATACTGTTTTTTAAAACGTTTACAAGACGCACATTTAGGTTTAAAATCTTGATTGTCCTTATTTGGTCAGGACTTCGTAATATGTCCTTCTGTGCAGTAACCACACGTAGGTGTATTTTCCGTACAATATTTTGCGACATGTCCGTGTACCTGACAGTTTGAGCAGCGTACTACTTCCAAATCATCGTAGAAGCGGCAGCTGGCCCAGTCTATAAATATTTTTTCCTTAGTGTTTAGCAAATGAACGCGCACTTCGGGATCGAGTTCGATACCGATCCATTTACGCCCGTTTTGTAATTTTCGGTTGCGAATAATTTTCGTGGCTTTAATAAAATCGTCTTCCTTAAGGGACATTTCGTCTTTGATATTTTGACGGTAAAGTGCGACAAGGAACGCGTTGTCTTCCATAGAAATGGGAAGGTCCTTGATTAGTAAGCGCGGTCATCTACCTTTCGATTTCTCTAAACGTAAGCCCGCGGCTTTAATGGCATCGACAGATTCTATTTTTTTTAATTTGCCTCTCATTTGTGACGCGAAGGACGACACCCGATTTCGCGACTTTTTTAACGCCTACAATTTGAAAACCATCATCCATAGGTTTAATTGCCTTCAGTAACGCCTGTTTGGTAGCGGAAGATGACGCATAGTCAGCTGAACGCTCGGCCGTAGGATATGCGATTACACAGGGAGCGCGTGACGAACGAACGTCCACTTGTGGCACGACATTGGATAATTTTAATTTATCGGCGTACGATGGTTTCTTAATATCGATTAAAGGCCGTGTAGCTTGGGTTTGGCTTATTTCCCGTTCAATATTTGCCAGTTTCGTCTCATTGCAAGATGATTTTAACGCTAGTAATGATACGATGGCAGTAATGCGTTGAGTGTAGTCCGTTATTGCCGTTTTGTTCGCGTTATTCATACGTGAACCCTGGTCATTGACAAGTTCGTTTATTTTTGACAGAAATGTGGAGGCCTCTGAAACTAGTTCATAATAATTAGGTTGTCCGCCGTCGCTGACACTTAGTGGTGACGAATTAATCGCCCTAGGTACGGGTAAAGGTTTCATCTCGGGTGTAACGTAAGCTGGAGACGGCTCATTGTAAAGGGCACGTCTGCTGGTACCGGCCGGTGGCGAGCGTGGTGTTAGTTGACTTAAACGAAATACATCGGCGCCACGATAAGGCGGATCGTTATCGTTATAACATTTCGGCATTTTAGAATTAAAAATATATAAACTAATCGAAGTAAATAAAACTTAAATGCCTCTTAACTCAATAATAATTTTAAATCTACCTATTACTTAAGAAAATAAAAAACTTACCGAGTTCAGCCGTATTTAAGTATAAACAAGAACAATACTTATCGTAATTTATGTAAACACGAACTAAACACAATAAAACACAATTGGAAACACTGCACGAGCCCAATAGAGTATCCTTAAAAGGACAAAACTAATTTTTAATCCGCACACGAATCAACTTCACACTGCACCGAGCTGAGGCGGGGAGGGAGTGTTATATGCACATTATATCACTGGTCAACCTAGAACCTACTGGTGGTGCAAAATCATAGGCCTACCAATCTGGAAGTCCTGGATTTGAATCCCGCGGGCAGGTCCGTCGGTTCTTCCGCAGAAAATCGACGTCTGAGTAGTAGCAATATTTTTTTTATAGACGAATCCCTGCACGAAGGTAATTATCCTTTAATTGCTAGGGACTTTACAAATATGTAAATTAACGAACACAAATTACATCCAGACTCGGAACAACAATTTGTGGATCGCACAAAGTATTGTCCTGTGTAGGATTCGAGCCCACTGGCGTAGTAGGTCTATATCTTAACCACTATGCCCTCTGTGCAGTCAATTCAATATGTTACTACACTTCGTTCCGAGAGCCGTGAGCCCAACTTTCTGAGAGCATTTGCACGCGGTGGGTTTTGGTGAAGCCTTTAGTATCATCGAATCTCATTGCACGTATTCACACTCCCTTGATTCTCTTCGCGGTAGGCCAGCAGGTTTGTTATCAGAGAAGTCCGGCGGCTTAAGTCTTTACGGTGGTCCTCATGAGTAGCAGTTATCACTTCTATGGGGACTACCTTCTGACTGTTCGTTTACCTCTAAGAGCACTAAAAATATATAAAAAGATGTCTTATAACCTAATCAAGAAGAAGGTAAATGGTATTTATAGATCTCCATCATGTAATAATCAAGTTAATAACACAATAAACAAACAAAATAATAAGATATCTAATTCACTTAATAATACATTTGAGTAACACTGTTTAACATCATCTAATAATGTGGAAAAAATAGTGACTCTGTGATTACAATGCGAGTCTCGTGGAAATAATCTAGTTAGTGCGGTCGCCCAGCGCCGCTCATTACTGAACCCTGCACGATCACGTACGGGGACGTAGATATATAATTCTAGCGATTCTGCTACATATCATCTCTAAGCTAAATTAATTTCATTATCGCTAAACTCATATTCTACTATATTTTAATTTCTGGCATTCTTATTTGAATTAATTTATCCGTGTTTTTTTTTTTGTGGGTGGGCTGCGGTCGGCGCGCCTCCACACCACTCCGTCCGGGGCGACAAAGGGGCTTAAGCACGCAACTCCCGCAACCCACCCGAAAACCACGTCGCCTTCGTCGTTGGGCTGACCACCGGAGCAGAGTTAACTTGTCATCAGTGGTCGGCCCAACGGAATACCCCCTACTTGGGGTACCCTCCCATCGACCGACTTTCCCCCCTCGGGGAGGACGTCGGTCTTGCCTCACGCGGTCGGCCTCTCGGCGGGTGACGGACTAATCACCGGTCACGTCACCCGCGGCCTCGGCTAGGGCGGCATGAAGCGCAGATAGTCGTGCCTACGCCGCCCCAGTCGCCGGCGGCATCCTTGTGATCTTTGTAAGGTAATGTAAAAAGAAATACTTTATTGTACGTGAGGTTTTTATCTGGTGCAGTCGTCTGTCTACAGCCGTGGTCCTGTCCGTCCAAGTTAGTACTACACTTTCGCTGAAAATCGACGTTTGAGTAGAAGCAGTTTGTTATTGCACTCATTCACATTCTCTTCACTTTCTTCACAGTAGGTAGTGGCCTAGCAAAGGTCCATGAACGGCAATGTCACTTACTATCAGGTGTGCTTTTTGCTTGTTTGTCCCCAAATGCTAGAAAACTAATACAAAATTGACTGTTTCTGTGGGGAGACCTGAGCGATATCAACACCGAACTTTAGAAAATTTTGAAAAAAGTACGCTATTAATGTTACGTATGACTTTCTTCGTTATTATTTTATTAAACGTGATTACAGGGCTTACAATTATAATATTGGCAGTAATGGTTTGGTTATAATACTTTAAGTTTTTTGGTACAATTAGTATAGTTTTATTTTACCATTTCCAGTAAACGTACTGCTATGTAAGGATATCTTCATGCTAGGGCAGCAGTTTTAGCCAATGCGAGATAATTTCGAGCATCTCAAAACGCTTCGTCCGTATAAACTTATTACCCTATACGATTCGGATTGCTTATTCGGATCCAGTTGTAGCATTTCTTATATTTTTATGGACATTTTTATGTTTTAGCTAAGTCAAATAGTGCGGGCCATTCAATAGGCCATAATTTATTTTCTTTTAATAAATAATTCCACTATTGCAATTAAGAGGTCACATTTATAAATAGCAAACAGATTTTAATAGAAAATGCAAGAAACTGAAAAATATTTACATAAAAAGCTTATATCTTCTTTTTAAAAAAGCTGATAGCAGCAGGGCTGCCGACAGAAGTGAAATCTTAGAACTATGAGTAACAGTTGTTATTGTTGAATATTCAAATTAATTGTTTGGTCTTAAATTAAAACTTTTTAAAATATTTGATGTTACCATCTATCGACACAGATATATCACGTCAGGTCATCATTTTGTTGACGACTTACATGAATTAACTCCCCATGCAAACATGGCTATAGAAATTTTTAATTAAAAAAAAGTTTGTCTAGAGAACTTGGCACCCATGTAGATCTCAAGTATTTTGTCGGTGTAGCTGACAACAATATAATCACCATAATAATAGATTCGGCTCTCATTTTCATATTTATGTATTTGCTGGGGTTATAATGTTAATAAGTAATAATATTATCTATTACCCCCTCTAATGTGGTTGAAGGGAGTGATGGCTGCTCTAATAGTTAACTCTTGATCGGGTGCTGCTTGTGGAATCTGGTCCAGCCATATTTTCTTTCTTTTCTTTATTTTTCTTTGTACTAATATTTAAAATTTTTTACATGTATATAATTTCGAAGGGCATCTAATTGGAGCTAATAGCCAGAGCTAAGAGGTAACATCTAAGAGCCATATGTTGTACGAAGTATAAAATTATATATATAGTTAAAAGATTAAAAAAAAATTACAGCCCGCTGAGCTTCTTGCCGGATCTTCTCAGCTTGTGGCCGTGTTCCGATCTGGTAGTAGATTATTGTAATTATTGTATTCAAACGATGTGTAAATTTGACAATATGTAAGTGCCCTTAAGGGGCTTATGCAGAATAAATGATTTGATTTGATTAAAATTAAAAATAAATATTAGCTTAGATGAAAAGTTACTTTGTAAGAATGTCGGATGCTTGAAATAAATACGATATACAAAGTTAATATTTAGCTTATTTGTGATAAATGATTTATCATCTCATAATCTCAGTCTATATATGTCCCACTATTGGGCTCAAACCTGCTCCATAATGGGAGGCAATTGATCCATTATTCCACGCTGACGTATCGGAATAGGGTTCTGTTTCAAGTTTTCCTTCTTTTGCACCGATGTTATATCCCTTAGTCGTCTTTTACGAGGCTAGGTAGGCAGGGTGAATCCGGGGAGATAGGTGTTAGCACTCGTAGTGGTCGGACGTGTGCTCTGAATGGATTACTGGATTAGGTTGGTGTTTGTCAGGTTGTTGTGGTTGTCTTGTCGGGTCGGGTCGTTGTCGGGTCGGGTCGGGTCGTTGACGGGTCGGGTCGGGTCGGGTCTTGTTTGAGGGAGGGGAGTAGGAGGGGTCGCTTGGGTACTGGGACGTCTGCTGCGTTGCAGCCGCGTCGACCAGTGTTCAAAAAGTTGCGACCAGTTTGCTGGTCGTGGCCGGTTCGTGTATATAACATCGTTAGAAAACTTTGATATCGCGATTCAGCCTTGCTAATATTGGTAGGAAATTGTGATATCGCGATTTAGCCATACTATTAAATCAACAAAACAAATAGATTTAATACCTAGTGAAACCCTCGTTTCACTAAATGGACGACGATACTGAAGGAGAGACAGACGCACTCTCAGCTGTCGAATGTGATACTGGTGAAACTGACACCACTTCTATAGGCAGAAAGCGTCATTATGTGAAGACCTGTCACTCTGGGCGAAAGGACTTGGGGTCTGATACTGAGGTGGAACCCAAATCTAAGGTTAATTCCTCACGTCGAGGTAAGGGGGTACAAAGGGGCCATAACACAGGACTCACACGTGCCAAGGCAGACCTCAAAAATAGAGACGCCGAGGCTGAGGAAGTTGAGTACGAGCGTGTGCTTAGAAGCCGGGCCTTCCGCAAAGAAGTTTTAGATGCACCACGCTTGGATTCAGTGGATACCTCAGCCTCGGAGTGTCCCACCACGGAGAACCTTTCTACCATAGGGCCGGAGGAGATACGTGCCCGTGGGGGCCGCAATGCAGCAATAATCCTGGAAGTTACTCGCAAATCTGGGCACCTACAGGGTCCTTACGTAAAGAAGCTCAGGGATGCAGCAGCAGAGATGCAAGCAATTATTGATAGTTTGTGCTCCAAATCGGAGGCAGAAGAGACCCGCCGACTGAGAGCAGATAATATCAGGCAGCGCCAGGAAGTCGAAGCCCTCAAGGCGGAACTTAAAGCTTACCGCCGGGAATTTTCAGCAATGAGGGCTACTGCCTCTTCATCTCTAATGGAAGCGGACACCATAGAGGAACTTAAGTCTTCTATCGTGAGGTCGGTTGGGGAGATGGTGAACGCCCGGCTTGCGGGATTGGAGGATCGCCTCCTCCCCGCCAAGGTGAATCGTCCGCCACTAGCTGCCGACAAACAGAAGAACGCAGCGTCTGTTATGGCCAGATCCGTCGTCCCTACGGTTGCATCATCGGCTTCTGCCCAGACAGCCCCTAGTACTCCGGCAGTCACTCCGTCGGTCCATCCGGTGATTACGGATAGCTGGGCAACCGTAGTGAAGAAGGGGAAGAAAAAATCTTACCCCCCTGCACAAACCCCCGCGACCGCTGCGCCGTCCACAGTTCTTGCCCCGGCTGTTGTGGCGCAAAAGAAGCTAAAGGCTGCACTTGCCGTTCCCCGCTCCCCGGCTGTAATCGTGAAATTGCAGCCGGAGGCGGAAAAAAAGGGGGTTACATATGCTGACGCCATGCTCCGCGCCGAGCAGGGAGTCAATCTTCAGGAGATGGGTATTAAGGAGGGTCTCAAAATAAGGCGCTCTGTGACTGGGGCCAGGGTCCTGCAATTGCATAAGTCCCAGTCCATGGAAGTTGCTGACCAGCTGGCCACCAATTTGCGCACGGCGCTCGTAGGTGTGGCGGATGTCATCCGCCCTGTCAAACGTGCCGATATCCGGGTGACCGGAATGGATGACTCCGCCACGGAGGAGAAGGTGCGAACAGCAGTAGCCCGAACATGTAGCTGTGACGCCGCGGAAGTCCAGGTAGGACCAATCCAGCGTGGACCCCGCGGCATGGGCATGGTCAAAGTGCGTTGTCCCGTTGCTGCCGCTAAAATGCTCGCTGATGCAGGAAGGCTCCTGGTTGGCTGGAGCTCGGCTGGCGTTCAGGTGCTGGAGAACCTCCCATTGAGGTGCTTCCGGTGCCTGGAACTGGGGCATACAGCCCCGCTATGCCCGTCCGCTGTCGACCGCTCTGAACTTTGCTTCCGTTGCGGTAGCAGTGGACACAAGTCAGTTGCATGTGCGGCTGCTACGCCACGTTGTGCGGTGTGCGTCGCCGCTGGTCGCCCAGCAGAGCATATGATGGGGGGAAGGCTTTGTAAAGCCCCCTCATCGAAAGGCAAGGTGGCTCAAGGACCTCGAGCCACCGCATCAAGCAGTCGCTGCAGAGCACAAGAGGAAACCGAAATGTCCACTTAATGGGAGACAGAGTACGCTTCCTCCAGGCAAATTTGAACCACTGCGCCGGGGCTCAAGATCTACTTGTACAGTCCATGGCGGAGTGGGACATAGATTTAGTTGTGGCTAGTGAGCCCTATTTTGTCCCCCACTCACCAAATTGGGCAGGGGACCTCAGAGAAGACGTAGCTGTTCTGTCCAGAGGATGCGCCGGCCCTCCCCTCTCTCCTCTTGAGAGGGGCAATGGATACGTTGTGGTGGGGTGGCGAGATTACGCCATTATTGGAATTTATTTCTCCCCCAACCGCGGCCTAGCGGAGTTTCAGTTATTCTTGGACTCTGTCAGCGCCGCGGTTCGCCGTCAGTCGCCGAGAAAAATTGTGGTACTCGGCGACTTCAACGCGAAGTCTCGCGCGTGGGGGAGCCCCACGACAAATGTGAAGGGCGCGGCCGTCGAACAGTGGTCTTTACTCTCCGGTCTATCTCTCCTTAACAGAGGGACAGTCCACACATGCGTGCGGCATCGGGGTGGGTCTATTGTGGCCTATCGTTTGCTACCCCCGGTGTCGCTCGCGAGGTGAGTGACTGGAGAGTAGAAGAAGGGGTGGAGACTCTCTCGGACCACCGATATATACGGTTCGAGATCTCCTCCCCTCGGGGACCACTAGGGCCCCGGCGCGGAAGAAGAGGCGGACTCCCAAAATGGGCCATTGGTCAACTTGATCTGGAAATGGTCCGGGAGTCTGCCATAGTACAGCGCTGGGGTATAGCAGGACAGCTACCCACAGATGTAGAGGGGCTCGCAGGTCGTATGAGAAGTGCGCTTGAGGCAGTATGTGATGCGGCGATGCCAAGAGCTCGACAGATGCCGGCACGTCGTCAAGTTTACTGGTGGTCACCCGAGATTGCTAATCTCCGGGTGGCTTCTAACCGGTCGCGGCGTGCCTACGTCCGATGCCGTCAGAGAGGCAACAGGGATGACGTCCTCGAGGGTCAGCTGCGGAGAGAATACAGAGCAAGGAAGAAGACACTGCAGCTGGCCATCAGCCAGGCGAAGGAGAGGGCCCGTGAAGAGCTTCTGGCGGACCTTGACAGAGATCCATGGGGGCGCCCATATCAACGGGCGCGTAATAAGCTCCGTGCCTGCGGCGCCCCCATTATCGAATCAATGGACCCGGGTCTCCTGTCAGGGCTAATGGAGGAACTGTTCCCGCGTTCTGTGGGGCACGTTCCTCCCAGAATGGCTTCTTGGTCGGTGGTGGAGATGGAAACCCCTATTTCACTCATTACCGACCAAGAAATGGAAGTGGCTCTCTCCCGACTTCGTGGGAAAAGGAAGGCGCCTGGTCCGGACGGTGTCCCGGGTCTCGTACTTGGCATCGCCGCGAAATACCTCAAGGGTGAACTCCGGGAACTGCTCAACACGTGTTTGAGGTCCGGGCAGTTTCCGGAGCAATGGAAGTGTGGACGGTTGTGCCTACTGCGAAAGGAAGGCCACCCAGCTGACTCCTCTTCCGCATACAGACCACTGGTGCTGCTGGATGAGATGGCTAAATTGTTAGAGAAGGTGCTCGCAGACCGTCTCGTTCAGCACCTCGAGGGAATCGGGCCGGGACTGTCAGAGAGACAGTACGGGTTTAGGAGCGGCCGGTCAACAATTGACGCGCTGGCCGCTTTGAAGTCTTTGGCTACCGAAGCGGTGGCCAAAAAGGAAGTTGTCCTCGCAGTCTCGCTCGATATAAAAAACGCTTTCAACAGTCTCCCACACGAGACATTGAAGGAGGCACTCCGGTACCATGGAGTGCCTACGTATCTTATGAGACTGTTGGAAGCGTACCTCGAGGGAAGGTACGTGCTCTGGGAGGGGGGCGACGGGCGTATACACCGCCAACGGGTAGAGTGCGGCGTCCCACAGGGCTCAGTCCTCGGTCCGGCGCTGTGGAACGTCGGGTTCGACTGGCTCCTACGGGGTCGGCTTCTTCCTGGGATGGGGGTCATCTGTTACGCAGATGACACCTTGATCACAGTGAAGCGGGCGGACTTCCGGGGGGCTGCCCGATTGGCAGAGGAAGGAGTGGCGCTCGTCGTCGACCGGATTGGTATGTTGGGTCTGAGGGTCTCGTTGGACAAAACCGAGGCCCTCCTTTTCCATGGCCCACGCCGAGGTCCCCCCCGAGGAGCACACATCAGTGTGTCTGGGGTTGCCGTGCCGGTGCAGGCCCAGATAAAATATCTGGGTCTGCACCTCGATTCAAAGTGGAATTTCGGGCCACACTTTGCCCAGCTCGTCCCGAGGCTCGTCAAGTCGGCCGCGGCGCTGGGAAGGCTTCTGCCGAACACTGGCGGTCCTGGGTCGTCATGCCGGCGTCTCTACGTGGGCATCCTGCGGTCCATGGCACTGTATGGTGCTCCTATCTGGTCGGAGTCCCTCACCGTCCGCAACAAAGCCCTCCTGCGACGACCGCAGAGGGCCATGGCGGTGAGGGCTATTAGGGGCTACCGTACTGTGTCCTGGACTGCGGCGACACTACTGGCAGGCGACCCGCCTTGGCCGCTGGTGGCGGAGGCGTTGGCAGAGGTGTACCGGTTCCGCGCCACAGCACGAGCCAACGGGGAGCAAGTGTCCATCAGGGGACTGGGCAGAGTCCAGGAAGTGGCTCGAAGGGAAGTAATCCGGCGGTGGAGGGAAGATCTAGAGTCCCCCGTAGCAGGGCGGGGGACTGTGGAGGCGGTTGCGCCGTATCTCCACCGCTGGCTCAGAAGAAGGCACGGCAGCCTTACATTTAGGATGGTGCAGGTGCTTACCGGACATGGGGTCTTCGGTAAGTACCTGCACAAAATTGGAAGAGAAGAGGCCCCAGGATGCCATGAGTGTGGCGCGCTAATCGACGATGCGTGCCACACACTGGAAGTATGCCCCGCCTGGGGGCCTCAGCGCCACGTCCTGTCAACGGAGATAGGGACAACGGACCTGTCGTTGCCGACTATCATCTCCAAGATGCTCGGCAGCGACAGCTGTTGGTCGTCGATGGCCTCCTTCTGTGAGGCTGTCATGACAAGGAAGGAGGCCGCGGAGCGTGCCCGCGAGGCGCTTGCGTCCGCTGACTCGCTCCGCCGGCGGCGACCAGGGAGGAGGAGACGCCGTTATGCTCTTTTTCTCCCACCGCCCTGAATGATTACAGGACGTGGCCAGACGACCAAGCGTTGGGGTGTCGGGGATAGAATGTCATCAGATGATCTCTCTGGCACCCCGTAAAAGCGCGGAAGGGGCCGCTGTGGTTTTAGTGGGTATTTCGGTCATATTTGTGGCCGGCGAGTCCCACACACACTCCCGTCTGTAACCGGCGGGGGATTGGTGTGCGTAAACGCATTTCCACAGCGTGAACAAAAAAAAAAAAAAAAAAAAAAAAAAAAAAGGCAGGGTGAATCCACGGGCTAGATAGGCAGTGTGAATCCACGGGCTAGATAGGCAGTGGTGAATTGTATTCTTACTCCATCACCACACGGAACATAAATGATTATAGAAGCATATTTTATCTAACAGATATTAATATAATGTCGCAAATAAGCTTGACATATGATCAGAAATATCTCAAATGATAAATTAGTAAAACTGTCAAAACGTATATCTATTATAGTTCCATTGCTCGATGCTGTCGGAAACAAATAAATCTGCACAATAACATTAGACGTCAACTGAATAAATGTAACGTCAATCCGTGGCCATTTGCTGTTGTTAAATCTTTCAAGCTGACACACGGATAATCTGTTTAACTAACCTTAAATCCTACTAGTATTATAAATGTAAAAGTTTGTGAGTATGCATTTGTATATGTTCTACAGAACAAATTCACGCATTCTATGTAACCTTACAGTCACATCCTTACTAATATTATAAATACGAAAGTAAGTTTGTTTGTTACGCTTTCACGCTTAAACCACCAAACCGATGTCAAAAATTCTTTCACTAATGAAAAGCTATAATATCAGGGAGCAACATAGGCTATATTTTATCCCAGTATTCCCACGAGGATGGGAACTACACGGGTAAGGCGACTGAAACTGTGGGCGGGTTGCTACTAATCTATAAATGAGAATAATAAATAGCCTATTCGTTAAGTAATCAAAGTATAAAATCGTCATCTCAACTGACAAAGTGCCATTATTGGGCTCAGAATTCTTCCACAATGAGATGTAAATGTGTGCCTCCGTTTCGCCTCGGCCCACATTCACACGTTCGTCCGTCAATGCCTCTTTTGCTGGCCACTGCAGTAATGTACTATATCATTGTTCGATTTTAGTAATGTGTTTAAATTCTTACGAACGCGTGTAAGTTATTTTGTTCTACGTTCTCGTTAGCTGTATTCTCGCCACCATAAGCCGTACACCCAAAGTGTAAGAAGGGGAAAGACAAAAACTTAATGACAAGTGGACAATGAAGGAGATTCGGAACGCTTGTCGCCGCGAGATTGTCAGGAAACGTTCAACCGAGGGTCTTCGTAATTTTATATAATCCTTAATAGAAATATACCGCAGCTTTGTCATTTTTTTTAACAATGAGGAAAACAAAAGAAATTGTTTTCATAACAATTATTTTTGTATTAGTAGTTTTACACTGATGTTTTTGTTTTGTTTAACTTGTAGGTGTATATGGTATATTTAAAAGCCTTATATATTTATAATTGAATCATCGAGCATATTATTATTTAAAAAATAATAAAATGAAATCCGCAGAAGAACGGATGTAACCGACATAGCACGAAGAATTAGCACGCTTAAGTGGCAATGGGCAGGCCACATCGCTCGACGAACCGACAACCGCTGGGGAAGAAAGGTTCTCGAGTGGCGACCACGTATCGGACGACGTAGTGTTGGACGCCCCCACACTAGGTGGACCTATGACCTAGTGAAAGTTGCTGGGCGTTATTGGATGCAGGTGGCACAGGACCGCACATTGTGGCGCAACATGAGGGAGGCCTACGTCCAGCAGTGGACGGCAATAGGCTGAAATGATGATGATGATTATTATTATTATTTGCCTGTGACACTTTTTACTCCATAGGAGATCTAAAATTTACTATGTAGTCATGGAATAAATAGCGATGTACCATTTAAGTTTACCGATAGTGAAACATGAATACTTGTATCTGCATATTTAGTAGTTCTGTATTCTTTCGTGTTTAGTTAATTAGAGGGATCATAGTCACGCACAGTTAACCAAAACTATATCAAAGTTATACCGTGTGGTGAGGAAGTATGAATACAATTCACCACCCTGTTTCTTATGTGTGGATTTTGTAAAAGTCGACTAAGGGATATTTGTAATATGCAGATAACATTTGTGTGAGAGAAGGAAAACTCGGAATAAAACCTTATACGAATTCGTCTGACCAGCGTGAAATAGTAGATCAATTTCCCTCCCATAGTGGAGGAGATTCTAGCCCAGCAGTGGAACATATATGAGCTTTCTTCGGGGTTTAAATCTTCTATTACTGTATAAATACTACATAGACTTTACACAAAGAATACTATAGAAAAACCAATGTAAAGTACCACAAATAAACTTCTAAGGATTGACTGAACAAATCTCCCAACCACTACATTTAAAAACGTAATTTCAATCTTAAAAAGGTAACAGTACTTTACCTTGAAGTAGTAACAAGCGGATTATTTTAGAGAATCTATTTGCTCCGTAACCTAAGAGGTGTCCTCGAGAAAATCAAATCAGACAATCAAGTGGAAAAATCTATGTCCGTTGTGCAAACAATCATGTCTAGTTACCGAGTGCCGAATGACGTAGGGTCCTCACCTAGCCCATTTATTTGATCTCCACTCCATTCCTTTGGGAATACCTTATTTGTTTTAAAGCTAAGTAATGTGTACATAGGTCAACCCTCTAAAAATGTTCGCTGATAACAAGTATATTTAATGTTGATGTTTTCGTTTCGAATTTTGAGATGATTTAGAAGTATTAGTATATAATCTACTAGCGACCCGCCCCGGCTTCGCACGGGTGCAATGCTGATATTAAATACACTACAGAAAAACTGTGAACGTTGTATATAATAAATTATAGTTTAAAAAACTAAAAAAACACGATTTCAAAATTGATTGAACTAAAAAATTAAAAATGAAACTGTAGTAATCAATTGAAAAATTGATATTATTGAACAAAACACATGGGGTGCTTGTGATAATAACTACAGATATAATAAACTATTGATAAAATATTAACAACAGTTAAAATCAAGCCCCCCACGCTTTTTGTACAATAACATCAATTTTTCAATTGATTACTACAGTTTTATTTTTAATTCAATAAATTTTAAGTGTTTTTTTTTTTAGTTTATAACTATAATTAATTTTTTACTTTTTGGTTTGGTTTATTAGATTTTGAGAACGCAGCTACTTTGAAAAAGTCTGGCTCTGTTGTGCCGAGCCGCGTGCCACACCAACGCTACATCCCGCAATTTTTAAATCTGTAATATCTTTGAAAATATTCATTTAAATATGCTGTAAAGGGCCATATAGATCTATATTAAATCTACAATGTATTTAATGTATTTAATTGGATAAGGATTAATACTATATTGGTTAAAATTGCTTCGAAAATTAGCCATTATTTGTCGTAAAAAGTAAATGACAAAAAAATGTTATTGTGGGATATCCATAAGAGATAGACATATACCATCGCGGAGTTTTCTATAGACCTTTTCAATGTGTACAATACTTAGTACATTATTTTGATAAATCTCGTAGGGTTCAGCCTGCGTTTGCAATGTAAGCGGAAAAATTTAATTATTTACGACATCACATTAGAAACCTCAAAAATAACAGTATTTCGCCACTATTTAATGGATGTTATTATACATATAAACCTTCCTCTTCAATCACTCTATCTATTAAAAAAAACTGCATCAAAATCCGTTGCGTAGTTTTGAAGATTTAAGCATACATAGGGACATGGGGACAGAGAAAGCGACTTTGTTTTATACTATGTAGTGATATTAAAATGTCCAGATATGAGAAAAGTACGTATATGTAAGGCAGTATTACCTTAAATAATGCACTAACTTAGAGACGTATGCTTTTTGCCTGTGGGGATATTGAAAGCCACACATCCGGTGGTCTGCTCAAAAGGGATTTTTTCTCTATAATTAACTAATAAATATATTTGGCGTAGCGGCTAGTTAGCTATTATCGAGGTATTGTAGGTTCGATTCTACGTAGGACAATTCTTTATCCAATATACAAACGATTGTTCTGAGTAATTATTTGGGTTAATTGATTACATATTTGTAACGTCTACACGATATAAGGTTTTGGGCGTTAATGCGGTGTTATTTCATCACCGTCTTTACTCTACCGGGTTGGTAGGCGGCGCTGCGAACGATTATAAGCAATTATATTTTTTTTTATTTATACAGAACCGCGTCTTTTAGGTTAGCTAGTATTATATAGGCTTTAATATATTAACAGATATTTTAATGAAGGTACAGATAATGCGCGCAAATTAAGAAAACTACAGAATTATGATCTTATTCTCCACAAATGGCTATTCTAAGTCTTAGTGTAATTTTATTCCTATTCATTATATTCCATTTCTTTCCAATATATCCTTATTAAAATATTGTAATAAAAATTCACAAAATGTCATTGTTTAATTATTATTCCGTCGGGCCGGCCACTGATGACAAGTAACCCTGCTCCGGTGGTCGGCCCAACGACGAAGGCGACGTGCATCGTGGGTGGGTTGTGGGTGTGCGTGCTTACGCTTCTCTGCCGCCCCGGACGGTGTAGTGCGAGGAGCGCGCGGACCGCAGCCCACCCCTAAAAAAAAATTGTTTAATTATTATATACATCATCATCATCATTACTATAATTATTTTAATCTTCAATACTTTTTCGTCTTCGTTTTTATATCATTTCTGTAATTATATTTCAAATTATTGATTATCTAGTTTATGTAATTAATGAAATAATGATGATTCATGAATTTCTATATCAGACATGTAACTATAGTGTCCAATAAATCTTATTTTCTTTCTTTCTTTCTTTCTTTACATATACTCCCACAGCTGGACTCGAACCTCCACCACAATGGGAGGGAAATTGTCCTACCATACCATGTTGCGCAAACGCCTTGCTATAGTGTTTTCTCTTGCATAGATGTTGTAGTCATATTACCATACCTTAATCGTCTTTTCAGATACTCACGGGTAAGAAAGAGGGTGGTGAATTATATTCTTACCCCGTCACCACACGAACAAGGACGATCATCATACCGTCGAGGGATCATTTATAAACTTTATATTATACAAAAAATAAAACACATATAAACATATATTTAAAGTTTACTATATATATTGAATTATTATAATTTCACCAATAAATAAACCGCTTCAATATTTTATTATAGATCATAAATTTATAGCAATATATAAATTAAATGCGGTCGTATAGGCATAAAACGCCATTGTGTCCAGTAATTTATTCACCGGGACAAATACAAAATTCTTGTCTATCGGACGAGGGTGGTAACCCCAGTAAAAAGGTGTCAATTTTTGAAAGATTGCATCGCGTCATGAATATTATATCAACGAATCGAGTTAAGGGTATTTTGCGATAATGTTCGACGTCGTTGGATGCTGTCAGCCTATGTCATTTCATATGGATTTGCCCTTTGTTAAAACTAACACGTAGTGTGTCAAAGGGATCACATGGAAAATTTGCTTTCTGAAATCCGAACGATGTTTACATAATCGTGTGAAAGATGAGATTTCCCTCAAATATATGAATTTTGTCTTATTACATTACAGACTTAACTTATATGTATATTCATTTCGGCTCTTATACGTCCTAGTGCTGGGCTTAAGCCTCCTACATAATGGGGAGAAAATTGATCTACTATACCACGCTCAGACGGGTTGATATAGGATTTTATTTCGAATTTCCCCTTGCAAGAATACATTTGTGTATTCTGCGTTTTTATTCCCTTATGACACCCACAAGAAAGAGAGGTAGTGATTTAGCGAATTGTATTCGTACTTCATTACCATACGGCAAGCATATAAGTATATTATTCGTAAATAAATAATTTGGAGAATATTATTGACAAATAAATAATCTGTGTAAGAGAAAAAAAAATTGAAATAAAACCCTATACCAACTTGTTTGGTAATGGTAAATGGTATTACGGAGGAAACCCAAGCCCAGCAGTGGAACGTGTGGTGGTGTATGCGGTGTGTTTATAATATGTTAGCAAATAATATTGTTTCGTATACTTTATTAAGGTATGCTTTACAAATCCATTTAATAATCTCCAGATGTCTGTTTAAACATGTACAACAATTTTATTCATGCTTTTTTATTATTTCTTTCTAAGATTTCAAAGAAATGTTATCCAAACTTATCAAAAAGAAAAACAATATTTATATCATCGACTGCTTATAAAACAAAACTTATAACAAACGCAATAAATAATACATTTTACGCGTTAACAGTTCTATATCATATAGTTACAGAAAGGAAATCGTAAAATAAGTTTTGTGCATCGTCGCCACTCCGTCGCAAACATAATAGATTTCGTTCAATATAATACAAGAGCTATATTTTCTACAAATAATTTAGCTAAATTTACTTAGGTAAATTTTTCTGCGTGGTGACGGAGTGAGAATACAATTCATCACCCTCTATCTCACCTGCGGGAGTCGTAAACGACGACTAAGGGACATAATATACATATAACATCTATGCAAGAGAAGGAAAACTCGAAACAAAACCCTATACCTACAAGTCTAACCAGCGTGGTGTTGTAGGTCAATTTTTCTCCCATTGTGGAGAAGGCTGAGCCCAAGGACGTATATGAGCTATGATGATGTTTATAACTTAGGTGATACATTTTTGATGCTTAGTTCTCGATCATTTCATGTTTTCTCCCACCTATTTGTTATTTAGTCTCATAATATCAGGTTAACTATGCGGGTGATACCACGGGAACTTGCTAACATTATTAGAAAGCATAACGTGAAAATTATATTACTGTAGAGTTACTATTATCATATTTTGTCACTTTAATTAAGCAATCAACTTCATCAACTTTGTTCAAATATTTCATCTATTTCAAAGTATATTTATTTTGTTTATATAATTACATTTTAAACATAATTCAAATAATTTCGTTAGATTTTTAATGAGCTCTAACTAGTCAATAATGAACTCCATTAATTGCAATCGTGTAAAGATTTCAGTCTGCGCTGATACATTATAAGAGCAAAGATTTGATTGTAAAATGTATATTAAATTAATTTTTCAACCTTTACCAAAATTTGATATCATCCCCATCTCAGGTCATATACCACTAATGAACTCAAGCCTCCTCTACAATAGGAAAGAAGTAGACCTAGTACGCAAAAGACGATTAAGAGGTTAGATATGGATTCAACATCTGTACAAGAGAAGAAAAACGCGAAAAAAAACCCTATACAAACCCGTCTGACCTTTCCATTGTGGCGGAGGCCCGGGCCCAATAGTGAGATTTATATGCACTAAGATGATGATGATGATGATAATAATAAACGAAACTCTAAAGTATTTGATTATAACTAATTTATGAAAAAAATCGTTAATATGTTATTCTCTTCTTCTTATATATATATATTTTTTTTTTATTATTGCAAACGGTGGCAAACGAGCAAACAGTACACCTGATGGTAAGTGTTGCTGCTGCTCATGGACCTTTACAAAGCCGTTGCCTACCGCAAAGAAAGCGAAGGGAGTGTGAATGCATGCATTGAGGCTCGGTGATACCAAGGGCACCACCAAAACCCTCCACACGCAATCACCCTCAGAAAGTTGGGCTCCCGGCTCTCTCGCTCACCGAACGAAGCGCAGTAACAAATTGCTACTACTCAGACGTCAATTTTCTGCGAGAGCATGGTACTTACGGCTGTAGACAGATAACTGTCGACAGTGTGGTCCTACCACTCCTGAATAATAAATATGTATCTTTAAAAAGTTGTTATTTATGGCACTCAATAAATATATTTGTTGACGTGATAAAATCTTAAAAATCAATAAATGACGGCTGCATGCACGAAAAATTGTCACGTTCCGTCTGAGCCGAGCGTGCAAGTGAGAGCGTGGTACTAGCCGCATACTAGACGCATATCGGCATAAGGCTTCGGCTTGTGACGCATCTATCTCTCTCCAAAAAATATATATAAATTAACGAGTGCAAATACAAGTTAATTCATCTAAAGAAATATAATTTATATCATCATCATTTCAGCTCATATACGTCCCACTGTTGGGCTCAACCCTCCTCAACAATAGGAGGGCAATTGACCTACTATAACCACGCTAGTCAGGCGTGTCGGTATACGGTTTTATTTCGAGATTTCCTTCTTTTGCATAGATGTTTATATGCATATTTTATCCTTTAGTCATCTTTTACGACACCCACGGGCAAGAGAGGGGGATGGCAAACTGTATTCTTACTCCGTCACCAGACGGATAATATATCCTTACTAATATTATAAATGCGAAAGTACGTTTGTTTGTTACGCTTTCACGCTTAAACCACCGAACCGATTACAAAAATTCTTTCACCAACGGTAAACTATAATACCAGGGAGTAACATAGGCTATATTTTATCCCGGTATTCCCACGAGAACGGGAACTACGCGGGTAAGACTGAAACTGAAGCGTAGTGAGGGCGGGTTGCTAGTAATCTATATACAAAATAATAATAATTTAGTGATAGTAATTCAATTCACAAAAGTATGCAATTTTTCACCGATGTTTTCTTATAATGTTATCACGTAAAGTTATAGTTTGTACAATGATTTTACAGACGACCAATATTTTTTATCTACCTACGTATAAAAGTGATTGCTACTAAAAATCTTTCATAAACTTGTTGACACTTCTTAAATTGATTTCCGATTTTTTTTTCTAAGCCATCACTCACAACAAAATCAATTTCAAGTTGTTTTGGTGAACGTTTTTGAACGTATAACTGTATGTCAAACACAATGTTGGCGACAACAATGAGGGCTGAATCAAATGTCGATTCGATACAGCAAACTGTACTAAAAATATATCCAATATTTTGTATATTTTGTAATTCAAAATTTAATTGAACAAGAATTTCTGTAATTAAATTGCCATCGGTTATATTTTATCATTATCATCATCACAGCTTATTTACGTCCTGCTGTTCCCTTGGTCATCTTTTACGGTACCCACGAGTAAGATAGGGGATGGTAAATTTTATTCTTACTCCGCCAACACACGGAAAATTATGTAATACTTACCTCCGTACTGTAATGATATACTATATTATATGTATGAGATGTACTATACATCTCCATACATATAATATAGTAAGTACTGTATATCTGTAACGACATTCTCAAAGTCGCAGGGAACTGCTGGCTGCAAGTGGCGCAGGACCGTTTCGAGTGGCATTTTCGTGGAGAGGCCTATGTCCAGTAGTGGACGTCTGTAAGCTGATGGATGAATGGATGGATACCTGTAATATAGTATTTACCTTATGTTATGAAATTGCCTCCTCTAAGCTCACGTATGACTCATTATTGGGGTCGGGCATACGCTCATGTTTTGACTCTGACTCTCTCAAAATGGAATAAAATATAGGCTCCATAAATTCTGTAATACCCTTGGTATCTGCACTTATCGCAGCTGTACACCTATTTATTGATTACTCAATTCTGCGAGAGACGTGAAGTCTCTATATTTTTCTAAACAAATTGATTACGGGTTTCGAGAACTATTAAAATCATTTTCTGAGCCTCTCTTAAAATAAAACATCGTTATTAATTGTGACAATTGTAGAACTAAAACTGGTTTTCCGGAGTTACAGTATTGGGTATGCATAGTGGAATTAGTTCCATTCAAAGAAATATAGTACTATAAATTTTCAGTTAATTCCAATTTACTCTATCAAAAATAATTTAAAGTAATGTATAATATGTATATTAATTTATAATTTATTCGCTCTTGAGGTTAATAATTCTTATTAACAACGTGCATATGAATAAAATAACATGTCTGTTTCATTATTCAATTGCAAATATCGACACGTTGACAAACCCCAAATGAATTCCCTTTCATGTCGTTAAAGCAACAGGAGAGAAATGGGAAATCATATTATTACGGCGCTCCTACTTGAAATTCATTAAAACCTGTTCTTAGTCAAATGTAATAATTTATTTAAGCAACAAAAATCCCCAAAAGTAATATCCATTGAAGCGTATTTAACATTAAAGCGGCAATGTGTAATAGGGCTGGGGAATGTTAAAATTTTATTTAACATTTTACGACGAATTAAAATATTTTCATGTAATATAATTCTTCATAAAAAAGTAAATCATCATCTCAGCCCATATATGTCCCACTGTTGGGCTCGGGCCTCCTCCATAATGGAAGGGTAATTGACCTACTATACCACGCTGGTCAGACGTGTTGATATAGGGTTTTATTTCAAGTTTTCCTTCTCTCGCATAGATATTATATGCGTTTTATATCCCTTAGTCGTCTCGTACGATCACCCACGGGTAAGATAGGGTGGTGAATTGTATTCTTACTCCGTCACCACACGGAAAAAAAAAAAAAAAAAAAAAAAAAAAAAAAAAAAAGTAAATAGTTAAAGACAAATATTACAGTAACATTTAAGGTGTTTTTTTCTTATGAAAAAGACAACACCATACATACATAACATACATACAGATATTCACATATCTTTTCCATAGGGGTAGGGAGAGACCACTGCCCTCCACTTGCTACTACGATCTTGATATACCACTTTTGCCACTTCCACATTCATTAATCTTCTCGTACATATTCTTCCATTTAGGGTTCTTCCTGGAACTAGCTTTAACTTAGCTAACGTTTCTTAAGAACATCCATGACAACAACCTGTACTAAGGAAATAAGCCTTGTACTGAGGGGGTACTTTACAAACATATAATTAACGGAATTAAATTACTTCCAGACTTAGACAACAATTTATGGATCGCACAAACGTAGGATCCGAAACGACGGCACTGGCATGGTAGGTCGGTATCTTATCTTAACCACTACGCCATGAATGCTGTCGTTTATTATATATAATAACTAGCAACCCGCCCTCGCTTCGCTTCGGTTTTAGTCGTTTTACCCGCGTAGTTCCCGTTCCCGTGGGAATACCGGGGTAAAATATAGCCTAGTTTACGCCCTGATATTATAGCTTTCCATTGGTGAAAATTTTTTTTAAATCGGTCCAGCCGTTTTGAAGATTACCCGGAACAAACAAACAGACAGACAGACAAAAATTTTTTAATCTGTATTTTAGGCATAGGTGTCGTACAAATAACCGTGTGAGCATGAAAAAAGCCTATTGTTTTGACATTACAAACAGACACTCCAATTTTATTTATTGGTATAGATTATTTACATGTTTTATTGCTCACAAACAATAAAATTAGGCAAAATAGATGTTTTAAATACGGAAGCAGACATTAAGATATAGATAAAAGATATAACAAATATCAAATATTGCAAAAGAGGGAAATCTGAAAATCTTATATCAATCCATCTGGCCCGCGTACTAGGACAATTCGCCTCATAGTGTGAAGCTCAAAAGTATAACGTCTATCAACTGAGATAACGATGATTATTTTGTGCCCTAATACCCTTGATATTATAAATATTGTAACATACGATTCGGGTGTTGATAAATATATTAGCAAATATATGTTTATATAGGTAATTACTTTCTGCGTGGTGACGATGTAAGAATACCTCACCACCTTCTGGCCGTTCATCATCTTGGCCGTGAGTGTCAAAAAGATTACTAATATAATACGTATATAAAATTTATACAAAAGAAGACTTGAAATACTATCCAGTTACTACACTAACCAGCTTGATACAGTAGGTTAATTTGCCTTGTATTCTTAAGAAGGCTCAAGCTTAATAGTGGGCAGCATATGAGCTGAGGTGAAGCAAATTTAATTGGGGAATCTTAGAATATCAACTTATAAAAGGTAACTTAGCGCACAAAAAATGAAGCATTTAAATTGGAGCTTATTGGAGCCTACACCGTACCGTTTTGTAGTATACAAGGTCACAGCATACGCAAGACAACGCTATTGTATAGTGGTGTGCGTGTGTAGGTACGAGAACGTGTGCAATCGCTTGCACGCATGTAGTATTTTTAGTCTCATGTTTTTGATCGCTTAAGTACCAACACTATCCTTCTATACGTTATTATTCTAAGTGGGGAAGCACCTTCTTTAAACGAGGTTTAAAAAGAGCATTTTGTTCATGGTTGGCAACAGCCTAGGTGTTCCCCTGGTATTACAAAGGTCCATGCGCGGCAGTATCACTTACCACCAGGTGCGCTCTTGCTCGTTTGCCACCAACAGAATTAAAAAAAAACGACACATGTACCATGCGGCTATCATTGTATATAGTTTAAACAGAATAAGGAATATAAGACCATAACTGTGTCGATAAAAATTAAGAATTTAACTAAGGTTGCCCATCCCTATCAAACCAGGTTCACAGGAAGGTATTAGCACATAAATAATTCAGCATATCTCTCTCAGTATTATGTCATTTACGGCGTTACCTTTTAGACGAGTATTTACACAAAAGAAGATAGAATCAAAAATGATAATTATATGCAAATCTTGGGTTCGTTTGAGAGGCTTGCAAAACGTCTAGCCTTATTTGATGTTAAGGAAGCATTTATGGTATTTTACAAAGAAGTTTTAGTTAAAGGATCAGCTCTTTTCCTGTATTTAATATTAACGTATTTTAAGTGCACCCTTCAGATAAAATAAGAGTACGCTCTTATTATTTTTACAAGGAGTTTTAAAAACGTTTAAAATGTGTTGAGTTTTGTTGATGTATACGGTACACGGCTATTAGTTTTTTCGAAATCGAAGGATACGCTAACGTTAATTAGCTTCTTCTCATCTACCGTTGGGTATGATTATACTCAACCTCAGAAGATCAGTTGTATGTTACTATACCTAACTCATTAATTCTAATAGTTTGAGTTATTGAATTCTTGGACTAATCCACATGACACTGAAAATTGTACCGTTTACTAATTTGTAAGTTGTTCCGTTCGTCCATAAGCTTATCGACATCTACTATTGGACATAAGCCTTTTACAAGCAGGCACAAAGCTATAATCACCACACTTAGCAAGTGATTTGGCGAAGCAGTTCTCCAGAAGAGTACTTTTGACCACTCCTCTGGTGCTTTCTTAACTGGTTTTTATGACTCCTAAAGTAAAGAGTGATTATACATTTTTTCTTAGCCCTACACCACACGGCTAACTATATGGTCTACCCTAGCCAAATGATTTCCTATAAATGTATTATTTCACTATTTTCCTTCTTTTTGCAGTACATTACCGCTTACGTTTTTAGCTATTTTTAAAGACACGTGGAGCATAAGGTGCGATGACAGTTAAAGGTTCTTTGTCTTCACGCGCATAAGTTATAATTTATATTATATGATTTCAGACGTCTAAAAAATACAAAACACTTCATTATTTATTCAAACACCGTTACAACTTACGAAGATTTCAAATGAAGCGCGTCTTGGGTCCACAAGAATAAACTGGAAATTCGCGTTGACATCAAGTATTCGAAAAACGAACGCTCTTCGTTAGGGCTGTCCCATACCTGCGCTGCATATGTTACAATGCAACAAACTTTTCAAACTAAAATCTCATTCGCATTGTTTATTCGCTACAAGTTGTCGCACAACGAGGTAAATCGAATTCCCTTTGATTCAAGTTTCATTTTGGTAAAAGAAAACATAGAACTATGTCAGTTTCAATAAGTATGTATATTCAAATTTCAATATTATATTCAACTATTAATCACCGTGTCCACAATGAATTTTGTATTTAAATTATATGAAGGAGGATATATTATATAAAGCAGATAACAGAAGCAAAAAATATTGCTGCATAAGGCGTGGCAAGAGAAAAAAGGGCGTTAATTATATGTCAATAATGTTTATAAATTAGGTACTTTTTTGAGTGGATAAATTAGGTACTTGACGCTTGTTGCAGACATACGTCTTTCTAGTTTACTTACCATAGACCCATAAAAGACTAGAAGCGCGGGCAAATATGAAAAGAAGCTAGTGATATTGTGGTGCCTGATAACTTTTATAAATATACTTCTCTCAACAACTATAAATCTTATATCTTTAAACGAGCAATTCTTGTATATATATATATATATATATATACATATATATATATATATATATATATTCAGGATCTCGGCAACGGCTCCAACAATTTTGTTGAAACTTGGCATACTAGAGGTTTCGGGTCCAAAAAATCGATCTAGCTAGGTTTTATTTATAGAAAATATTGTTTTGTCCGTGTTTTTAGCAAAACAAACAATGACATTAAATTTTAAAAGAATATGAATTCAAATTTCGTTGTCAACGTCATGAGTTACGATAGCTCAGATGGGAAGTTGACAGGTTCTAATTTTGATTTTGTTGACATTCAAACAGCGTCGGTTCGAATCTTGGTGTTATTATTATTCTCTTTTTGTAATTTTTTATACATTTTTCATTATTTATTTTTTATTTTTTATTAATATACATCTAAATAAATTCGACAAAAATATTCCGAGCGAAGCTCGGTCAACCATATATTTTATGTTTATTTTACAAAAGTACATACATAAAGTCATGCCATTGCAATCCCCAAAGTGCCCAATCCAAACCACTTAAGGCAGAAATATACAATTTATAAACTATATTTTCGATTGTTTATATTGGTCTATTCAAAAGGATCGTCAAAACTCGAGCCATAACTAAGTCAAATAACGAACGAAAATCCATCTTTTATAAAGTCAAATTAGATATAAAAGTTTTATGAAATCATTCCCTGAAATTATATTTAAAAGCATAAAATAATTAATAGTAGCTGCTTATAGTTTATTAGGTATGATAAAGTGTGTTCACTATTTTACCTTAAGGTAGGATAATAAGCCCGCCACACAAAAAAAGCAAGTGGCTTGTACATTTAACGCCATCAACCCACCAGCCTGTATTGCGTCGCGCTGAATCCGAATTTGAAGTAATTTTATACTGTACACGCTCAAAATCTCAAACATATTAAAAAAAATCCAAAAAATATCGAAAATTGGGTGGAATAATACGCATTGATGTAAAGGAAGGAAACCTCGAAATAAAACGGTATACCAACCCGTCTGAATAGCGTTTTATAGTAGATCATCATCACCGTCATCATCATCACAACCCACACACATCCCACTGTTGGGCTCAGGCCTCCTCCACAATGGAAGGGAATTTGACCAACTATGCATTGAGTTTTTCTTCTCTTGCACAGATCTTAATTGCATATTATATCCCTTAGTCGTCTTTTACGACATCCACAGGCAAGATACGAGCAAGCAGAACACCTGATGGTAAGTGATCCTGCCGCATATGGATCTTTGTAATACTAGGGGCATAGCTAGGTCGTTGCCTACCGTGAAGAAAATGCTCTTCTTAAACCTTGATTAAAGAAAGACATGTCATAGCGCTCGGAATTCCAGAGCCTGCACGTACGTAAGAGAAATGATCACTGGAAACGTACAAGCACAGCAGTAGAAAATATATATATATATATATATATATACATATATATATATATATACATATATATATATATATATATATATAGGCTGTGATGATGATGTACACATGTTGTTCTGTACAGTTTTAGATATCATCTTAGGGCCTACAAGTCACACTGTAGCAAGTCAGACTTTTTTTTTTTTATCTTTATTTAGCTGTTGGTCGCAGATGACCTTGACAGCTTAACGTGGGAAATGGGCGAGCGGAAGGCTCTCAACCCGGACGAAGCAAGTCAGACGCTGGTCTGATATGTTAGTATAGGGCTCAATGTCTAGTTTACCCTCTCTTACATAGGTGTTATCTGAATAGGGCTGCCGCATAGGGCTGCCCTCAAGGTTCGGTATTAAGTCCATATCTATGGAATTTAGGTTTTGACGATTTTCTCGAGTTACCTCTACCGAAAAATTGTCTACTGATCGGCTATGCAGATGACGGACTTTTACTTATACAATCGAACACAAGGGATGGTTTAGAGAAATTAGCGGAAACATGCCTCAATGATATATTCGATTAGGGTACACGAAACCGGCTTGCCTTCGCACCACAAAAAACATATCATCTTTTATTAAAAGGACATTTACAATCAGCGCCGCGTATAAAATTCAATAATATGACTGTCAAAAAGAAAGAATCAGTTTGCTATCTCGGCCTAGTCTTAGAAAAAAATTTTTCATTTATTGAACATATTAAAACTGTAGGCGAAAAAGCGAAACGGAATTTCTACGCGCTTACTAGAATATCCACATCTACTTGGGGCCTTCGTTTTAATACACTTAAAATGATATACATGGCCACATATTTAGGGTGTATTTGTTACGCTGCACCTGTATGGGCCGATAGGGCCACCATAGGGGCGGCTCGCCTTAAATTACTACAGAGCCAACGATTGGCCCTAATATTCTTATGTAAAGCCTATAGAACGGTTAGTACCGAGGCCTTACCAGTACTCGCGGGTGTACTTCCGGTTGATTTGGAGATTCAGAGACGAGCGTCAATGTATTACACCACAAAGGAAACTATGAATACAGATTTCCTTCTACCGCGCGACCGAAATAAAATTGCTAGATTGTTTGCACCACAATCCATTGTTTATGAGGAACTTTTAACTGAATGGCAAGAAAGATGGGATTCATCATCGAAAGGTCGTCATCTTTATCTATTTTTTCCATGCATCCGGGAGCGCCTGGAGAAGGTGTGGTTGGAGGTTGACCACTTCGTGGCCCAATTTTTAACTGGCCATGGCAACTTTAAAAGTAAATTATTTTCTTTTAAACTCCATCACCATTATGTCAATGTTCCACATCTGACCACGAGTATGAACAATCAGCACATCACATTCTCTGGGAGTGCGATCTCTGGCGAAACGAGCGTAACCTTATGTTAAACAGTTTGCAAGTCACCTGTGGGGTAGTATACTATACGGACCTTGTAGCAACTCGAGAAAATTTCCGTGCGTTCATGCGTTTCTGCCATACCTACTGTAGCAATCAATCTTAACGCTCACATATAGGCCCTGTTAAGCTCTTCCGTATCCGTGGTGCCGTACTGCTGCGCTATCGTAGCTGTACTCCTGTTTACTTATTGGCTGACTAGTCATTTTGTTTTCCTGTCTCCCGCTTTGCCTGGGAGGGAAGTGGAATCTCTCTTTCCAACTCCTCCTCTTTAATCTTTTCTAATTAAATTTGTTGCGGGTCCCAAGACAATTAAAATCATATCCCGGGACTGCCTGAGGGTCAAACCTCGGTGTCATTTATGGAGACCATTGTGGATCCTGGCTTACAGGAGTTACAATGGTGGGAATGTGTGGTGGGATTAGGTGTTATCTGAAAATAAATCCCTTAGTCGTCTTTTGCGACGTCCATATGAAAATAATACATAGGCTTTTTTTTTGGGACAAATCTCACCACTGTGAGATGCCCACCACTGTAATTTTGGTTTACAGGAGTAAACCAGAATCCTCAATGGTCTCCGTATAAGACACCGAGGTTTGAAGTCCAGGGAAACACTTTTATTTGTATTATAATATCTAAAACGGCAAAAACACTCACGTGCTGAGATCGATTACGTCGACCCGGGTTTCGAGCATGTCCGATGCTCATCATCAGGGCGAGTGCGCAGCGGCGTCTGCGAGGCCCCGGCGTGCACTGCGCGATGCATATCAAGCAGCGCGCCTAGCGCACAGTAGATATGGCAAAAACGCCTGAGCGCACGGAAATTTTCTCGAGTTGCTTCATGGTATAATACTTCGTATAGTATACTACCCCAGACGTTAATTGCACACTGACTAACATGAGGTCCTGCTCGTTACGCCAGAGAATGCACTCCCACAGAATGTGGTGAGCTGTTTGTTCAAAATCGGAGTTTGAGGTCCAACAGTGACAAAATGGTGAAGTTTAAAATAGAATAATTTACTTCTAAAATGCCCATGGTCAGTAAGGAACTGCGCCACACCGTGGTCTATTTCCAGCCAAGTTTTCTCTAAACATTCACGAACAAATGAAAAGAATGGATGACAGATGACGACTCTTTGTTGATGTATCCCACCTTTCCTGCCATTCGGTCAGGAGCTCATCGTACACGGCGGATTGCGGTGCAAAAAGTCTAACAAATAGGCTATAATTTATCCCGATATTCCCACGAGAAGGAGAATTATGCGGGTGAAACCACAGGGTGCTGCTATTCTTATATATTGTTATGACTCCTAGGGAAAAATAAAATAGTTCTAACAAATTCTTAATGGATGATCATTGGGTGAAATAAATAAGTAGTCTTATATACAGGAAAATGATATTATTTGGATTTAATAGTAAAACTAGCTTACTGTAAATACCCAACCATTCCTAATAGGCATGATGACTAATTTTGAAAAACGGTTTTATAATATTCTTAAATAACCACTGTAATAGTGGTTATTTAAGAATATCTATTATTTAATAATCATAAAACATATTATTTTTGCAATAAGTACTGTTTCTTTAGATATAAATGCTATTTTAATTAAATGCATTTAAATTAGCGCCAAAACGGTGCCTAGTGTCATGGCGTCCGCTTGTGACGTCACGTCTATTTACTTGAGTTGTAAATGTAAGGGAATTAAAGCAAAAAATCCGATATATTTTATTTAGACTTTAATTTGAAAGTCTATAAGTGGTGTGCGGTTCCTCAATGTATTAATACATCAATAAAACTCATAACAAACTGTTTGTTTATGTGCCACACAATAAAACAGTAAGATATAGGTAAGGCTTAATCTTGCACGACGAAATTCAAAGTCATAAATTTAAATAAATAAATAGGAGACTATTTGTTTCTGTGAAGATCATTTTGACGTAAGTAATTACTTTATATCGTATATTTTATTTGGTGTGTGATTTTATATAACTGCAGTTTAATACCAAGTTTATAAAAGCATTATTTAAATTACATGACCAATATTTAAATAACATATTTTTAAATAGATTTTAAATTATTGGTGTTAGAAGATTATTAAACAATATTTTATTTACATCGTAGTTTTGACATTTCTAAATTCTGCTGAACAGAAGAAGTATTTGTTTGATGCTAGGTACTCTCTCAGCATTAACAAATCAACTCTAGGCAAATTAGAGCTGTTTGCCTTGGTGAATCCTTCTTTTTTAGTAAGAACACAAAAGTAAGCAAGATATCGATAAAAATCACGAAATACTCTTTAAATGCAAGTTAAAACAATTAATAAGTGTAACGATCGTAGGGTTTCGTACAGAATTTGCTATGATAATGATAGGTGCACATAGGAGTGACGTAACTCAACTTGATTGGTGTTTAGCTGAACATGGCGGACTTGTGTATTTTGTAGTTTTATTTTATTAAATAAATTAATAATCTCATCTTATAAAAGAAAATAAATATTTATTCCAAGATATATTCATTGTGTTACAGTAGATAAACACATTATTTTAGTGATTTTTGGTTACTGTCATCATGCCCATTATTTATTTATTTATATCTTTTGCACAAACAAAGGTACAAGGCGGATTAATGCCTTAGGCATTCTCTACCAGTCGACCTAGGGTGGAGTAGAAATAATGCAAGGCAGCTGCAACACGGAGAGGTTAATCGTATCATGTAATGTAACAATTAAATACAATATACATATACTATAATATATATATATATATACATATACATATACATATACATATACATATACATATACATATACATATACATATACATATACATATACATATACATATACATATACATACATACATAAAATAATAATAATTAAGTGGATGTGAGCCATCACAGTTGTGTTGACTCCGCCAGAAAATCCAAGTATAATCGCTTGACCCTGGCCTTGAAATTGTCGCGACAAGCAGCCATCCTGATGTCAAGTGGTAAAGCATTGCAGAGAATATATAAATAATAAGCAAAATACAGTCCTTAAGTTATAGATAGAACATTATTTACGTAAACAGGGAAATAGTACTATTTAATTACTCATAATTGTTTACATTAGCGTAATTGTTATTTCTATTACATAATATTTTGTTACTAAGTATTATTTTAAATGAGTTTTTTTTTCGGTTTTATTATCGAATTCTACCGCATATCCCCATCACTGTAACCCTTTTAAGCTAGGATGAATAAAGGATTCCGTTTAAGATTTGACCGCTTTGTCCCAGCAAACGCTTTTCATTGTCTTGGGACCTGGAACTAATTAATTAGATAAAAAAAAAACAGTAGGAGATGGAAAGATTCCACTTCGCTCCTACGCAAAGCAGGAGATTTGAAGCATCATCAGCACATCGGTCTAATATCTACACGCTCAGTCATATTAATATTTTGCTAGTTACCCATATATTTTTGTCTATTATTGTCTATGATGATGGTGTTAAAATACAATATTCACCGGCCCTTCCTTTCACGTGGGCCATTGTATAAGACGACTAAAGGATGCTGGCAAATAATATCACTGCAAGATAATGAAAATTGGAAATGAAATCCGAGACCAACCAGTACACTAAGGCAACGTGCTACGATTGGTTGTGGGCCATGCACCGCCCCTCTGTCGCCCCGAACGGAACCCCGGCTCCGGTGAGAGCGCTGACCATAGCCACACCAAAAAAAAGTGTGGAATAGTAGTTTTACCTCTAACTGTAAAAATGTTTTCCGTGTGGTAACGGAGTAAAATAAAATTCACCTCCACCTCTTTTTACCTTGGGTATAGTAAGGGATTAAATATGAGTATAACATCTATTCAAGAGAAGAAATAATCGAAATAAAACCTTATAACAATACGTCTGACCGGCGTAGTACAGTATTCTCCTTCTATTATGGAGGTGCATCGGAGCCCAAAAGTGGGGGCGTATATGATCTGAAATGTGCATGTGTCTTCTACGAAGCTTCCGCGAATCTTTTACGACATCCACGGGCAAGAGATGAGATAATGAATTGTTATCTTTCTCTACACGCATCTATACCAATAAATAAAATTGGAGTGTCTGTTTGTAATGTCAAAATAATAGGCTTTTTTCATGCTCACATGGTTATTTGCACGACACCTATGCCTAAAATAGCGATTAAAAAAATTTTGTCTGTCTGTCTGTCTGTTTGTTCCGGGTAATCTTCAAAACGGCTGGACCGATTTCAAAAATTCTTCCACCAATGGAAAGCTATAATATCAGGGCGTAAACTAAGCTATATTTTATCCCGGTATTCCCATGGGAACGGGAACTACGCGGGTAAAACGACTATAACCGAAGCGAGGGCGGGTTGCTAGTAATAAATAAATCAATTCATATACATTTATTAACTAACCATATAATATGACAAAGCCATCAATAAATTCTGCCACAATGTTCGCGAATTAAGTTAAACCACGACGAATCATCCCAAATTTCTCTGAGTACGCCGCCATACATCTTAATTTCATTCTCATAAATATTAAGTAGAATCACCATAAATATACATGTGAGATAAGCTCAAGACAAAGGAGGTATAATAACCCTTCTAATTTATTTCATTAAGACGATTGCTCGAACTGTAGAGATTGACCCAAGAAGTTATGGTATTTTGTAATTAATTATCAATTTGCGTCTGTAGTTTGTAATAAAATTTAATAAAGTATATCATAATTATACCAGCTCACATATGTCCCACTGCTGGGCTCGACCATCCTCCACAATAGGAAAGAAATTGACCTACTATAGACTACGATGGTTAGACGGGTTGGTATTTTTTTTTTATGGGTGGGCTATGGTAAGCGCACGCGCGGTCCGTTCCGTCTGGGGCAATGAAAGGACGGCGCGCGGGCCCATAACCCACCCGTACCCACGTCACCTCGTTGTAGGGCCGACCACCAGAGCAGATGTGACTTATCGTCAGTGGTCGGCCCGACGGAATACCCTTTCGGGTACCCTCACCTCTCGACGTCTCTGTGGGATGTCGGTCGACGTCGCGCGGTCAGCCTCTCTGCGGGTGACGGACTAAATTCCTCGGTCTGATCACCCGCGGCCTTGGCTAGGGCGGCATTAGGCGCAGATACTCGCACCTGCGCCGCCCGATTCGCCGGCGGCGGAACGTGTCGCCGAAGAGGAGCTCTACGCGCATACGATCCGCCACCTCTTTCCGTGAGATTATGACCTCACAGAAGGCGACGACCGCGTTCCAGTTCCTCACTGGCGATGGTCGGCAGCGTCAAGTCGGCACCGATAATTGCGACGAGTTCACGGCGCTCCCCCTCCCACGCAGCACACACCTCGAGCGTGTGCTGCGCCGTGTCCTCGTCGCAATTGCGGTGGTGGCAGGATGGTGTGCTCTCCCTCCTGACAATTTTGTGCAGGTATTTCGCGAAGCAACCGTGCCCCGTCAGCACCTGCACCAGTCGGAAGGAAAGCACCCCGTGCGTCCGCTCCAACCACTCCATCAGCACTGGCCGGAAGGCTTCGACGGTCTTGACACCGTACCGAGGACTCTCCAGCTGGACTGCCCAACGGGCAATGACTTCTCGGCAGACGTCGACCCACCAGGCGGTAATTTCCTGCAGTGAGACCATACCGCCGCGGGCGCGCGTCTCCGACACCCGCCGGTAAATTCCGGCCAGCATCTCCGCCTCCAGGTCCCACGGGGGAGTTCCGGCCAGGAGGCACGCTGCCTCCGTCGCCACCGTGCGGTAACCGCGTATGTCCCTGATCGCCATGACCCTCTGTGGCCGCCACAAGAGGGCCCTCAGACGGACGGTCAGGGAACCCGCCCACACCGGTGCGCCGTACAGGGCCATCGACCGGATCACCCCCACGTACAGCTGTCGGGATGTAGCGCTGGGTCCGCCCACATTCGGCATCAGCCACGAAAGGGCGGACACCGCGCCGACAAGGCGGGGAACAAGACTGTTAGTTATAGACAATGTTCTACATTTGTGTTGACTGTACTGTTTTACTAGAGTTATAATTATGTTGGCAATAATGTTCCTCTCTCTCTATGGTTTTGCGCGTCGTTGTGAAACGGTCTCTTCAAGAACAAATTCAATTACAGTATAATAAACTGTATTTTCACTCAAATAACATTAAAGACGATAGAAATGCTCCCGGAACCACCAATGCCCGTCGAACACCAGGCCCAAGTACTTCATGTGGGCCTGGATGCTGATGGTAACCGACTTCACGGTGATCGAAGCGCCGACAGGAGGCCCGGCGGTACAGAGGCCATGGAACAAAAGGGCCTCAGTCTTTTCTAGGGCTACCCTCAACCCTAGCGCTTCGATCTGCCTGACAATCTCCTCGGTGGCGAGAGTTGCCAGGCGTGCCGCCTCCTCTAGCGTCCCACCCGGGCTGTGACGAGTGTATCATCGACGTAGCAAATTACGCCCAGCCGGGGTGGGAGGCTTCCTCTCAACGCCCAGTCGTAGCCGATGTTTCACAGGGTCGGACCCAGAAGCGACCCCTGTGGGATACCGCACGTCATGGGCGTTCGCACAACGTCCCCTACTCGGTTAACATAGAGGACGCTGCGCCCCTCCAAGTACCGTTGGGCACCCCGTGATACCTCAGCCTCTCCCTAATGCAGCTGAATGGCAGACCGTTGAAGGCGATGAGACGATGTCCAGGGACACCGCCAACAGGACTCCTCCGCCGGTGACGGCCTCCGTCATCACGGCCTTCAGGCGCAGCAGGGCCGCGATCGTCAAACGCCCTCTCCGAAAACCAAACTGGGTGTCCGACAGATCGGGCCCGACCCCAACGAGGTGCCACTCGATACGGGCAGCCAGAACCCTCTCCAGCAGCTTGCCCGCATCATCGAGCAGAACGATGGGCCTGTAGGCCGAGGCCGACTCGGGAGACCGTCCCGGCTTCGGCAGGAGAACCAGCCTCCCCTCCTCCCAGCACCCAGGGAACTGCCTGGACTTCAAACAAGCGTCAAACAGTCCCCTGAAGCGTGGTCCCAGGTGCTCGAGGACCAGGGAAAGCACACGTTTCGTAATACTGTCGGGCCCGGGGGCGGTGGATTTGACTCGCATACGCGCCACCGCCACCCCAACCTCCGGCTCTGGGCGGAACACTTTCGTCGTTGGCCTCTCGGTTGCTGTCCTGCGAAGCCATGACCGGGGGCGTGTGCTCCGCCCACCGTGGAAAGAGGTCCTCGACAACTCTGGTGAGGAGACTGGGCTGGAGATTCTCGGTGAGGGGGGGGGGGGGGGCAGCTTACTCAGCGCCGCGAGATAGGGGTGACCCCAGGGGTCACGCTCGAGACTGTCCAACATCTCCTGCCGACTGACGTCCTTGGTGGTACGGACGGCCAGCCTGAAGGCAGACTACGCACTGCGGTAAGTCTCACAATAGACGGGTTGGTATAGGATTCTATTTTGAATTTCCCTTCTCTTGCATTGATATTATATGCATATTATATATCTCTCAGTCATCTTTTGCGACATTCATGGGCAAGAGATGGCCTCCGTCATCCCACGGAGGACGAAATTATATCACATGTGTACAAATCTATATATATATATATAAAACAAAGTATATATCCTACAACCCTTTTTAAAAGCTTTTATTTTACTTGCCCTGTTAGTATGTTAGTCTGGGACAAATCTAGCGAATTAAATTAGAATTCCTGTTATTAGATTAGGTTGAAATTTGGTTTACTTACGCAACTTCGGTGACAATGCAATAATATGGTACCACGAAGCCGTAGGAACTCCTTAACTAAACAAGGTAAAACTGTCGAGTTTGGACTTATTTGTATAGTCTTGACAAGCAATTTTCTTAGTTTTGAAGCATTTAAATAAAAGCTTGTTTTTAATAAAAAAAAAATAATTAATATTTTTTAAAGAAATATAAATTGAGATTGTGTGAATGTTTCAGTTAAATTATGACTGAAACATTCACACAATCGGGCAATAATTAGACCAAGTTTAGTTCCACTCAAATGAGAACAGCAAAAATTATACTTATTTCATTATATAGGCAATTACATAATATGGGTAATAAGCTTAAGGAAATATCTTACATATATTAATATGTAAGATATTTTCTTAAGCTTCTTAAGCTTTTGACCTTAAAATGTTATTGTAAGAATGCAAAATCAGATAGTTCTTGTAATATATTACTTTAATCCAATTTTATATACATTTATGTTATCATAATAGTTGATTTAATGACGCAATAAATATTAAATACGTAAATAAAGCAACCATTACGAAACAAATAGTTTATTGTTGTCAGCTCCTTAAATATTTATAGGCCTATTTGTTTTAATGTACTAAGTATTAAAGTCATATTTTGCTTATAAAATAAAACTATATTTTAAGAATATTATCGCGGTTTAATCTAGTTTATGCTATTTCGGGTGGTGAACTGTATACTCCGTCACCACATGGAAATAACATTAATACCCGCATTCATATTTCGTGTGGTGACAAAGAGAATATAAAGAATACTATTTACCACCCCCTTTCTTGCTCGTTGACGTTGTAAAAGACGACTAAGGGATTAAATTTGTAGATACCATATATGTGAGAGAACGAAAACTTAGCAGACAACCCTATACTAGCACGTTTGACTATGGTAGTATATTTGGGAAATTTGCCTCCCATTGTGAAGGAGACCGGAACCCAGCAGTCACAGTATGACAACGACGATGACCACTCGCATAAATGTCATAACTCTTGATGAAGGCAATTCTGGGTATGATTGCGTAATAATGTCCAACTACATATGTATGTGTATCTTCGAAAGGCTTAGGCTTAGGTTTAGAAACTGAAATAATTTGTACATAAAATATACTATTGTTTATCTGTATATAACAATTATACAAAGGTTTTAGGTATACTAAGAGTAATATTTATGAACCTATTACAATAACTAACTACATACTCTATAAACTCAGAATTTAAATTATGGGTAGGCGTATTTATGGTATACCATAAATGAAATATGACATACATGAAAGGCAAATATGAGCGTCATCCACAGCGTACTTTTCGCAAAGTTAAAATTATGTAAGGAAACCCTGAGCTCTTTCATACTCTTACTCCAATTAACTGGGGTCGACTTAATATGTACTCTTCTTTCATAGTAAATATTAGATAACTTATTGGCAATATCTTTAAGACTGCCGCCTGACGTCAATCCTACTTTGGCTTGTAATTATTGATCAGACTGCATCAGATGGAGTTGGATCTATATAAAGTTGTTAGTCGTATTTTATGACATCCATGAGCATTGTAAGGGTTAGTAGTATTCGTGGCCGTCACCACACAGCACAAAGTCTCTTTTAAATAATAACGATATAATAATAAATCTTATTGCTGACTAGCAGCGCCCTGCGGTTTTACCTGCTCTCTCTTATCTCGATATTCCCACGGGAAGGGGAACTATTCCCCTTCCCGTGGGAATATCGAGATAAGTTATGGCCTATGTGTTATTCTGATATGTAAGCTATATAATTGTGAAGTTTCATCAAAATCCATTCAATAGTTTTTGCGTGACAGAGCAACAAACATCTTCACCCACATGCTTAAAAACTTTCGCGTTTATAATATTAGTAGGATACGTAACATCCATAGACGTTTAATAAATTTTATCTGAAAACTATGTCAGTAGTAAATCTATTTAGTTACAAATTTAGTGTTTATGAGGCATCGATAAATGTTATTATGCAAAATAGGTGACTCGTACATTCCCTCTTTCTTGTATCGTGTGATGTGTCCCAGATGTAATGCACTATGTGCTGCAAAAACGAGACAGCTCCATCACTATCCTCTTATTCTATTTCGTACCTAGGATACTGAAAAAAACACAAGTGGCATGCTATATATAATTATTCCATAGGCTTGTTGCTTTAAAAAGTGTTATTTGTGCTTTTTCGCGACAACCTGCAAATATTCCAAAAATGCTATATCAAGCCAGCACCCTACGTTTCCTCTCAATAAAAGCCATTTTTTTATTGCAAACGGTGGCAAACAAGCATACAGTACACCTGATGGTAAGTATTGCTACCGCTCATGGACCTTTGCTAGGCCGCTGCCGACCGTGAAGAAAGTGCAGGGAGTGTGAATGCGTGCAATGAGGTTCGGTGAAACTAAAGGCCTCACCAAAACCCACCACACGCAAATATCCTCAGAAAATTGGACTTCCGGCTCTCTTGCTCACCGAACGAATGCAGTAACAAATTGCTACTACTCAGACGTCGATTTTCTGCGAGAGTGTGATACTACCCCGGACGGGCTGGCCCGCGGCTATAGACAGATAACCGTCAACAGTGTAGTGCTACCACTACTAAAGAAGCCTAATTCTAAAGAATGTCGGTGACGTAATACTTTAGGTGGGTATACAATCTAATACGTTTATACAAATTAAAGCAAGAGATAAAGTTAGTTATTTGCGATAAATAATGGTGATTCGCTATCAAAAGTTTACAATCAGATATATTAACTTTTTTCTATTATGAATTGATTTGAATTGCGTCTAATAAATTGAAAACTTTTTGCCTGCAGATAATAAAATTTCTAAAAGAAAGTTGGTTCTTTAAAAGTTTAACATAAGTTGATGAATAATATTTAAATATATTCGAAATATATTTGTAACACTATAAACATCTAATGTTAGCTTTATAACTACTTTCTTTTGCGTATAAAAGTTCTCGCCTTTTTGCAGATGTTTTATACGTTATTTTGTTTTATTAAATCTTATATCTTTAAACGAGCAATTCTTGTATATATATATATATATATGTATTAATATATATATATATATATATATATATATATATATATATATATATATATATATATATATATATATATATATATATATATATATATATATATATGTATATATATGTATATGTATATATATATATTCAGGATCTCGGAAACGGCTCCAACGATTTTGTTGAAACTTGGCATACTAGATGTTTCCAAAAAATTGATCTAGCTAGGTTTTATTTATAGAAAAACAAACGATGACATTAAATTTTAAAAGAATATGAATTCAAATTTCGTTGTCAAGATGGGAAGTTGACAGGTTCTAATTTTGATTTTGTTGACATTCAAACAGCGTCGGTTCGAATCTTGGTGTTATTATTATTCTCTTTTTGTATTTTTTTATATATTTTTCATTATTTATTTTTTATATTTTATTAATATACATCTAAATAAATTCGATAAAAATATTCCGAGCGAAGCGGTCAACCAGATATTGGATATTATGCATAGAGAGCATTGTGGTGTCATCTTTTGTTCGGTCGGCTTGGTTAGCGTTATAAAAATAACTCCTGCCTCCCTCTCCAAATCCCTGTTATTACTTAAGCCAAATCAGGGTGTTATATCTAATAAACAAGAATTATGTTGGTTATAGCCGTTCCTTTAAAAATTATCATGTTCTGGATTTTATCTTTAAAATCCTCAGCAAAGCCCACTCATAAAATGCTAGCATGCAAAGCCAATATTTAAAGACTATGTTTCAATGTAAATCGACGCTGCTGATACGTACTGCTTTCAGGCAATGCAGAAAATTCTAATTGTCCTGCACGATTTTAAGTGGGCTATAATTATTTCCTTTTAAGCTGCTATTGAAATAACAGCTATAAAAAAAAAAAAAAACAAAATTCATTTCACCCACGACTTTTTAATTTTACCTATGTTGTTACTTAAATTACCATGAGTATATTATCTTATATTCTTATTCATATAAATATAGACATTACCAAAATCGAAAAGATATCAATTTTACTAGCTAATCCGTCTAGACCAAATATTTGCGAAGACTGATATACGGGCAATACCTACAAAGTTTTCCACTTAGAATCTAACGTCGAACTATTTTATTGGCGGTTTGTTCTCTGTTTACTCAGCAACCATTCATTCATTCCTCTTGTTTCGACTCAATCACATCGAATATAATAAAAAGAAAATAAAAACTATAATGAACCCAAACTTCATCTTGCAAATATTTATTCGTCTCGGTGTAAAAATAATGACGCAGAACTTTGAAAGGCAAACTTTACACCCAATCAAATTTTGATGTTACAGCTAATTTATATGTTGTCGTTTATTATTATTTGTAATTTTATTGCGCTGAAATTTTTACTACTACGAATAGAATAACTTAATCAAAAAATTGCTGTGTGGTAAAAATATTTATTAGGACAATCAAAGTAAGTATTTTTCGAAGTGATTACTAATTATTATTAATCCTTGCTTTATTAAAATGGTTTATGGTTTAAGATATTTATTTTCAAAAGAATTTATTGAAATCTATATGAAAATATGTATTTGTTTTATCAAATCTAAGTAATAGTTTTCTTTCATTACAAAGCACTTTATTATTGTTCCAGTGTGGTGACGGTGATACAGTTTTTATCTGACCATTGGACGAGCTGGACGAGTTATCCATCCAACTAAACAAAGCCACTTTTTAAGCCAGCTGTAGTCTAGTCAAACTCCGTCTAACTATCCGGAATGATGCACGTATAACTCGCTATACTCTCTACTTTCGGAACAGATCACTGGAAGCGATTTCTTAACTTCGGTGGTTCGCATAGAGGTTACGCTTGTGTGTCTCAATCGTTCAGCGTCACGGCAATGATGTACTAGGACAGGGTCTTCATACTATGAGCCTTACTGCGAATGGCGGACTAATGCACAATTTGAATACTAGTGATTGGAGATGGAGAAAATATACACCTGGGCATCCTGAACGGAGCCAAGTGTCATTATCTTATATAAAACACAGATTCGTTCAAACGTCCTTCTTAAATGTGCTGTTAATTATTCGTGCTATGTCGGTTACACCCGTTCTTCTACGAATTTTCGTATTTTGGATTCTATCTCGCATAGTAATCTTGAACATAGCCCGCTCCATAGCACGGTGAGCGATTTTGAGCTTGGCCTACCTTTAAGGACAGTGTTTCTATACCGTAAGTAATTACTGGTAACACACACTGGTTGTAGACATGTGTTTTCACACACTGAAGTATGTTGAACGAGAAGATCCTCTTAAATTTCCCGAACGCTACCCAAATGAGTCGGATTTGTCTGGACCCGCTTGAATCTCTGTAAAGATATGTTATTCACATTACCGATTTTACAGATATATTGAAGTCGAAGTTTACGAGAGTATTACACATTGTAAATAAAACTACTTTACGGATTTAATCACGTTTGTATTTAATTTTTGATCACCCGATGTTTTGAACACTTTACAGTGTTCATGGTCATGGCTGGAATAAGATGTCTGACGTCCAACAGGTCATCGTTATTACAGAGGATTCTGTATCTCGGGTAATCAAAAATCAAATACAAATGCGATAAAATCCATAAAGTGGTTTTATTTACAATATATTGTAAAGTATAGTCCAGTATTGGAGCGACGGCGAGACTTCGGGTCTTTCTAGGTATTCTATCGACTTTTTGATGAGGAGTGCTCCAAGGAGCTGTTTGACTTGGTATCAACGTGTATTTTCTATCATCGTACCATATGACGCCAAAGGCTAATTCTCCCATACTACCTGGAAACGATATTATCTTGACTATATGTTTTAGCGTTTATTTCTCCCATGCACATCCAGGCTCTGGAGTGAACTACCTGCTACGATGTTTCTTGTTAGAATGCTATAACATGTTCTATTTTAAACGAGGCTTAATAAGACCTATTTTCTGATTGTAGACAGCGATTTGGCTGTACCTAGTGTTTATGAATTTCATGAGCGGCGGTCGCTACTTACCAATAGATGGACTGCTTACTTGTTTGCCACTAAAGAGAAATAAGGCAATAAAAATGGTGCAAGATGATGTAGTAACCTTTGGACCTTCTTTGTCTTTTGCAATAACAAAAATGAGAAGAATTACGTTATACTCTCTCAATATATTTTTATCAGATTCTGCTGCTTGAAGCCACTAAATCTAAACTTTCTAGAAGTTTGGAATAAACAAGTTTCAAAACAAAATATTGAATTACTTCAGACTTTCTTCTAAAGTTAAGTTTATTAGCAAAACTTTAACAATATTAAATTACCTATGCTATTTGCATTGATTTCCACATAATAAAGTTTTGTTGATGACTTCTTATTGTAGCAATAAAGTTAAAAGTAGTGTGAGCTTTATTAAATTCTACATTCAATTTAGTCAATAAAAATGTGAATATCGATTGCTTAGTATTTTAAAATATTATATTTAATTGCCACCAAAAGCAAAATAAATAAATAAATACCTTCTCTCAATCAGCTCATACCATACGCACAGTAAACTATAGGCCTCCCTCATGTTACGCCACAGAGTGCGGTCCCTTGCCGCCTGCATTCAACTACGCCTAGCAACGTCGATCCACCTAATGGTGGGGCGCCTATAGGACAGCGTCGTCCAATACGTGACCGACACTCGAGAACTTTTCTTCTCCAGCGGTTGTCGATTCGTTGAGAGATGTGGCCTGCCCATTGCCACTTCAGCTTGTTAATTCATCGTGCTATATCGGTTACACTCGTTCTTCTGCGGATTGCCGTATTTCAGATTCTATCTCGCAGACAAATTCCGAGCATATCCCACTCGATAGCATGCTGAGCGACTTTGAGTAGTCATCGCATCATCTTCAAGTAAGTCATTACTGGTAATACATACTGGCCGTAAACCTGCGTTTTCAGATACTGAGGTATGTTGGACGAGAAGATCCTCTTAAGTTGCCCGGTGGGAAATATAAACTACTTAAAACACAGCTGACGTGGGTTAATTTTTAGTTTAAAGAAAAGTTCAAAAAACGTAAGTTAGAATGAACTTTTCATTCGCTTAGACTAATAGTCTTATATTCGCTTATACCTATATAGAAAAAGTGCTGTGTGGTAAGCGGCTTCGAATACTACCAACCCTTGCTTTTTTGTTCGTGGGTGTCGTAAAAGACGACTAAGAGCCCTAGATTGACTCGGACCAACTCCATCTGGTATCATTTGGGTCAACGATTAGATTCCCAAGGAGGGTTGACGTCAGGCAGGCGGCCGGTCTTTTTGCAATATGTCAAAACAGATGACATATTGCGTCGACCCCAAGTAATTGGGATAAGAGCAAGATGATGATGATACCTATATAGAAAAAACAATAAATTATCATATGTTCGTAATCGACCAGTACGTGGAGAAGGTTTATATGGGATTACACTTTACCGTGTAGTGACGGAGTAAGAATACAATTCACCGCTTCCTATCTTGTCCGTGGATGTCGTAAAAGACTACTATGGGATATAATATGCATAACATCTGTGCAAAAGAAGGAAAACTCGAAATGAAACCCTATACCAACATGCCTGACTAGCATTGTATAGTAGGTCAAATTCCCTCCCATTGTGGACGAGATCCGAGTCCAACAATGGGACGTATACGGGCTGCGATGATGATAATGATGCAATTATTTCAACTGAATATTTTAATAGAGATACAAGTACTGTTATTTGTTAAATTCTGCTTAATAGTAGTCATCCATTATCGCCAGAACTATATTAATATATAGTTTCGTATAAACTTATCATAATTCTCTCCCTTATACAAATACCGCTATGCAAACTTATAACAACGCAATATTGACTTAAGTTCGTAGTCTTGTTCCCATCAATCTGCTCAAATGGGCAAGGCATTACAAAGTTGGGTCCCTAAAGCCCAAGAGGTCACTTCCTCTCCTAGTTAATTATAATAATTGGTAAAAGGGACCACCACGTGCTTTATATTGAATAGCCACTTTGTACGCCCTAACGAACTGTCAAGACAATTTATGTTTTGTAAAATACATATTTGTTTGAATAGGTGTACAGTTTTTGAGAAGGGTTTATTAAATGTAATTCTTCTTCTAATTGATTATGGTAAAGAATGAAACTATTTCATAATGTAATTAAATGAGATATATAATTACTACAAATCATCAATAGCTGTTTTATAAAACTTACCTACTTTATTTTATAAAATTTCTTTTGTAAATAACCAAAAAATCATCATCTCAGCCCATACACGTCTCACTATTGGGCTTGGTCCTCCTCCGCTATGGGAGGAAAATTGACCTACCCATACCACGTTGGTCAGACGTGTTGGTATAGTTTTGTTTCGAATTGTCCTTCTCTTGCATAGATATTATATGCATATTATATTCCTTAGACGTCTTTTACGACACCCACAGGTAAGTGAGGGGGTGTTGAATTGTATTCTTACTCCGTCACCACACCAAAATAATAGAAGCGTTAAATTATTCTAAATGTTTCATAATAAAAATAAGTTCATTGTGCAAAGATTTTAACAAAGGTTTAGAACAGTATCACTGTATAACGTCATCACTTCTAGATAATGCTGTCGTTAGTGGTATTAATACATCCTTTCAAAGTTTAAAAGTGCCACCATCTGCTGTGCTATGGTGCACCCATTGAAGGGGGTTAAAATGTAAAAGGAAGATGATGGTTTACCAGCGCGACAAAACCAACGTTCTTAAGATGGTTCTTAACTTTTGCCCAAGAATGGCGATCGTAAGGTTATTTATATTCTTGTAAGCTCTCGTATAGAGACAGTTAAAAATATTATTTCTAAAAATTTCTAAATGTCTTACGGGAGTAGCAAAAACCGACTAAGCTATCACCAGGAAATTGGACTATAAAACTCTTGGGAAATTTATATCACCAAATGACTCGACAACCTTGCCAAACATGGTGATTTTGATATTAAGTATTTACCTTCGCAAATAGATCTAAGTCCAACAAAATACATTTAGGAGCTGCCTATAGCCACCTATGCTACTTTGTTTGAAGCATTATCTTCAATTGCAGATAAGGATAATGACTGCGACCCGCAAAGATGATTAAAAATTTAACTTTTATTTTAAAGTACCAAGTGAATCAGTATAATATCAGTTTAATACCTATGTAGTTATAATATCAGTTTAGTATGTATGTAAAATAGCTTAATAAAATATCTCATACGCTTTTAAAAAATATGAATAGAAATATTCTCTTTAAAAGTTAAAAGTTCCATCATACAGTTAGGGCGCGTAAACTAATTACCTGTTTTAGATAGCATGAGACCCTTCATTTATGCTGTGTAACTTAATTACTTACACTGACAATCAAGCACCGTATACTGCCACAAAAGCCACTATACGAAGACCTCTCTAAACGGTACAACAGATCTACTATAAACGTTTTTGACAAAACATCACAATTGCGCCACAGTTCACTATAATTGGTTGGTGTATAGCGTATTGCTATTACGATGTATTTCAGAATGTAGATTAGCTATTGCCTCTTATAATACGACGGAGAGGAAAGTCAATTACTTGAACATAGTTGGAATATGTGTAAGTTGAAGAGCAATTGTGCTGTTAAGGAAACTAATAAATTTTCGAAATTGCCAATATAATTCCGTCTTTGAAGAGAAATCGAATTTTCTAAGGGCTATACGCTCAACGTTCCTATAGGTTGTTGAAATTCATTATCGTCATCATCATACCAACTCATATATACCACTTTTGAACTCCAGCATTATTTTTAATGAAATGGAAATTAATCTACTATCCACGCTTTTTTTCGAATTTTCTCTCTCTTGTATAAATGATATCTGCATATTATTCGGTTTCGGTCACCTTACCCGCATAGTTCCCGTTCCCGTGAGACTTACGGGACAAAATATAGTCTAAGTTACTCCTTTTATAAACAGCTATCTGGTAGTAAAATATTGTCAAAATCCGTCCAGTGGTTTTGAAGATTATCCAAAACAAACAGACAGACAAACAATTTTTAAACCGGTTTTTAGCCATAGGTATCGAGCAAATAACCGTATCACCATGAAAAAAGGCCATTAGTTTGACATTATAAACAGACACTTCAATTTTATTTATTTGTACAGATGATAGTCGACTTTTACGACACCCACGGTCGCAATAAATAAGTTAAATAAATCTATAGAATGATTTATTTTATTATTTACTTAACATGAATTATTATAACGGACAAAATAATACAATTTAGTTTGATTAAAATAATGAATGAACTAAATGAACAAAATACTTTTTGTATAAATATCGTTGATGAATAAAACACTTGTATTTATTAAGAATACAAAATAGGTTATAATGTTTCTTCTCATTTTCTCAGCCCATTCTTTTTTTTTGAGGTTACCTATGGTCAGCACACCCGACGCCCGGCTCCGTCCGGGGCGACAGAGGGGCAGTGCGGCATTTGCAGTGCGCGTCCTGTCAATAGCTGACATTTATTTCAAACGACTGGCCATTATGTCAATTAGCTGATAATCATATAAAATTAATATTGTTGTTAAATGTTCTTAAATTTACTCATATTCTGCTCAATTTACATATTTTCTTCTTTCATAAGAATCTTCTCTAAAAAATAACAAATGAAAAGAAAAAGAATTAACAAAAATGTTTCATCCGTTCACGCGTGATGCGATGATCAAGAAAAATAGAGATTCATTTTTATATATATAGATAGATTATCATCATCATCATTGCAGCCCACATACGTCCCACTGTTGGGCTCGGGCCTCCTCCACAATGGGAGGGAATTTGACCTACTATACCATGCTGGTCAGACATGTTGGTATAGGGTTTCATTTCGATCCCTTAGTCATCTTGTACGACATCCACGGGCATGATAGGGAGTGGTGAATTGTATTCTTACTCCGTCACCACACGGAGATAGATAAGTGAATAATAAAATCCTAAATACGAAATAGGTAAAAGAATAGGTGTAACCGACATAGCTCGCAGAACGTTGAAATGGCATTGGACTGGCTACATCGCTAGTCGAACCGACAAGTGTTGGGGAAGAGAGGTTCTCGAGTGGTGACTAATAACCGGACGACGACACAGCGTAGGACGATCCCCTAGTAGATGATTCACGACATTTTGTAAGTCGCAGGGAACCGTTGAATGCAAGTGACACAGGAATGTTCCAAGTGGTATTCTCGTGGTGAGGCCTAAGTTCAACAGTGAAGGCTTAGAATAATAACGTATAGAAGGATAGTGTCAATACTTCGAAGGTTTGAAATTTGAATCTAAAAACACTAATGGCGCGCAGACGATTACACACGTACACACGCACACCACTATACAAATTATGAAATCAAATTTTGTTTTTATTAACATAAATCATCGAAATACTTTTAAAAGTGACGTTAAAATTAAAAACCTTTTTAAGTTTTACAAATGTGTTATGACACCATTATTATAAGAGTGAAGGTTTATGGGCTGATTTATGGATGCCAAAAAAGCTTTCTTCGCCATTTTTTTTCTTCATCTTTCGTGTGGTGATAAAGTGAGAATACAACTCACCACCCGCTCTTGAACTTGTGGGTATCGCAAAAGAGAACTTGAAGATTATTATACAGAAAACCTTTATGCAAGATAAGGAAAACTCGCATAACCTAAGCCCAACAGTGGAACTTGTATGGGCTTAGATGAATAAAATCCTTAAAAATGAATACAGTATACATATACAATATACAATAATACATACAGAAAATTAGTTATGATAACTAATTTTCTGTATCGGGTAGATAATTATAAATGTCTGTAATAACGATTACTTGTTGGACGTGAGACACCTTAGTCCACCCGTGACCATGAATGCTGCAAAGTGTTCGAAACGTCGGGCAATCATAAATCAAATACAAACGCGATATAATCCGTAAAAGTAGTTTTATTCTCAATAACAGTTACAAACAGAAATTTATATGATATACGAAAAACAGTCTCATTTAAAAAAGAAAATTTAAAAATTTACTTTCATAAAACTAGCAATATGTTTATATTTTGCCGTTAAACTTTTAATGTATGCCCGTTTCGCCAGTGAATAGAGGTAGGGGGGTGGTACGGTTGAAAGTTACTCCGTCGATTCCAGAAGCTTGAAGAACTAATTTAACTGCGCCCCCTAACTGCCACTTCAATAAATTCTAAACTGGATATATATTTTTACTTAGTTTCAATCTTTGAAATTTACAACAGCCAAGTGAGAAAGTTGCGAAACTATAAATGAATTCGAAGTTAAGTTTTAGGATTCAATACTAGCTATCAAGTATCACGTGATTTCGTAAAATCTGTTTAATAATTATAAGTTTTATCTCAAGATCGGCCCTTATGTCTGTAGGATATATTCTAATTTCAATATGACTCAAAATATGTAAGCGCCTTTAACATATGTTTGATAATATCAACAGACTTTTTAGTATGTTAGTATTATTTGATGTCTCAATCCATTCATTAGCCCATAGACGTCCACTGTTGGACATAGGCCTCCCCATGAGATTTGCACTCGGACGGGTTCTGTGCCACTTTCATCCAATGGTTCCCTACAACTTTCAAAATATTGTTAGTCCATCAAGGGGTGTCTATTTACGCTAAATCGTCCGATTCGTGGTTGCCACTCAAAAACCTTTCTTCCCTAACAGTCGTCGGTTCGACGAGTAATGTGGCCTGCTCATTGCCATTTCAACGCATTAATTTTTCGGGTTATGTCGATTATACCCGTTCCTCTACGGATTTCCGTATGCCGAATTTTAACACGTAGAGAAATACCAAGCACAACCCCCTCCATAGCACTTTGAGCGACTTTGAGCCTTTTTACGAGGGTGATATTTAGAGACCACGTTCAGTGTCGCATAACCATCAATAAATCAACAGTATCAGAAACTGGTTATAAACCCTACTTTATTGTCTAATTGCGAATAATAAAAAAAATTAAACTTAAAACTTGACATGGCAAATAAAATAAAATTAAAACTAAGGCGCAATTGTAATTGATATTTAATTTTCATTGAGTAGAATTGGTCGTTTAATATCTTTAATATTTAGATTCACTTCTGTTATACTTTCGTGGCCATTTTACCAACTAATAACTTTTATCTATACCAATAAATAAAATTGGAGTGTCTGTTTGTAATGTCAAAATAATAAGTCTTTTTTCATGCTCACACGGTTATTTGCACGACACCTATGCCTAAAATAGCGATTAAAAATTTTTTGCCTGTCTGTCTGTTTGTTCCGGATAATCTTCAAAACGGCTGCACCGATTTCAAAAATTCTTTCACCAATGGACAGCTATAATATCAGGGCGTAAACTAGGATATATTTTATCCCGGTATTCCCACGGGAACGGGAACTACGCGGGTAAAACGACTAAAACCGAAGCGAAGCGAGGGCGGGTTGCTAGTTTTTAATAACATAACTCAATTCTAATTTCGTGATTTATTTCTTTTTTAGTCCTAATTACTTCGTATATCCGAAAGTCGATAATTTCCAAGGTTTTTCGTGTGGTGACGGAGTAAGAAAACAATTCATCACTCCTCTCTATTTCATGGGTGTCATAAGAGACGACTAAGGGATATATTACGCATATGACATAAATGTCATATGCGTAATATATCAAGAGTGCAAGACATGGAAAACTCGAAACTAAACCCTGTACCAACCTGTCTGGCCAGCATGGTATAATTAAGGTCAATTTCTCTCCTATTACGAAGAAGGTTCGAGCCCAGTAGTACGACGTGTATGAGCCGAAATGATGATGATGATGAATTAACTTATTATTTTTCGTTTATTTTTTTTATTTCAAACGGTAGCAGACGAGCAAACAGTAGGTACGCCTGATGGTAACTGATAATGCCGCTCATGAACATTTGCTAGGCCGCTGCTTACCGTGAAAAAAGTGAAGAGAGTGTGAATGCGTGCAATAGGGTTCGATGATACTAAATGCGTCATCAAAACTCACCAGACATAAACACTTTCAGAAAGTTGGGCTTCCGGCTCCCTTGCTCACCGAACGAAGCGTAGTAACAAGTTGCTACTTCTCAGACGTTGATTTTCTCCGAGAATGCGGTAATACCCCGGACGGAACGGCCCGCGGCTGTAGACAGAGGTCCTATCGCTAACGAAATATCAAAAAAATATTCATCACCAATGTGTCTCCATTGATGTACCACGCTGACCAAAAGTTTTGGTTACGTCTAGTTTTCTTTCTCGTTTAGTGTTGTTATTGCATGTATGCAAATTGTATGCCTTAATCGCCTTTTGTGACACTTATATTATAAGAATGTAAGGGAGAAATAACGTATTCTTGCTCCTGTCAGCACAGGTTGACCACGGCAGTAAGTTTATGAGGCGAAGGATTTTGTCATTTTCCTAACATTCCTTCATCATCATCATCAGCTCAGCCCATATACGTCCCACTATTCCTGTTGGGATCGGACGTCTTTCATAATGGAAGGGTAATTGACCTATTATACCACGCTGGTCAGACGTGTTGGTATAGGGTTTTATTTTGAATTTTCCTTCTCTCGCATAGATGTTATATGCGTTTTATATCCCTTAGTCGTCTCGTACGATCACCCACGGGTATAATATTCCTTCAGCCATATATAAATCTTGAAAGTTATAGTTATATACTTATAGGTCTTAAAACTTATTATTACAAGTTTTCGCGTATTCTGTTAATATTATGACGTATTTTGAGGTTTTCCTTTTTATTGTGTACACCTAATAATCTTATAACCATAACTTGTATTACGTGAAGACAAATACAGTTTGATTTCTGATATTTACGCAAGCATTACATATTGTAAATAAAACTACTTTACGGATTTTATCGCATTTGTATTTATTTGTTGAGCAATCAAAAATCACAAACACGATAAAATCCGTAAAATAGTTTTATTTACAAATACAATTGTCACCGTTCATTGCAATATCATCATAGTCAGATTATCTTCTATCTAATATTATAATACGACGGCATGACATAAACACTCTGTCTGAGTGGTAATATCTAGAAATTTTCATAGCAATTTAGCAAAACGATATCTGCAGTCCTTGTCAAAGTAGTTCTCCTAATTAGATGGCCGACTTCGCGCTATGCATGTTAACGACTGACATTTGCATTCGGCTCTCCCGGTTCATGATTGTTAAGGGGGTATTCCACTAAGAAAACATGCGGTTCTTCGAATTTTATATGATTAAAATTAGTTTCTAGAGACTAAGAGTACACTAGAACTTTCCACGTGGTGACGGAGTAAGAACACAATTTACCACTCCCTATCTTGCCCGTGGATGTGCGGAAGACGACTTAGGGATATAATATGCAAATAAGATCTGTGCAAGAGAAGAAAAACTCGAAATGAAACCCTATATCAACATGTCTGACCAGCATGGTATAGTAGATTAAATTCCCTCCAATTGTGGAGGAGGCCCCAGCCCAACAGTGGGACGTATGTGGGCTGCAATGATGATGATGATACTAGAAACTCTTAAACTAAAAGCATAAAATATAAATAGTACGTGAATTACATAGAAATACATACTATTATGAAGCAATTTATTTTTATTCGAAGATATTCTAAGCTATATAGCATTATTACTATAAGTTATACCCAAAATATAAAACTTATCGCTTAAATTTTATGGTCCAACTATATTGTTATATCTGACCAGTACTCTTAGCAGTAACGCATAATGCCTATTATTATGATAACTTTAAATACATCCAATTTATAATGTGTTAAAAGCAATTTTTATTTAAGCCGAACTTTTGTCTTAGTATTTGTTAACATTTTTTCCTGATCAACAACCATAAAGACAAAATTTTGTATTTTTTTTTTTTTTTTTTTTGTGGGTGGGCTGCGGTCGGCGCGCCTCCGCACCACTCCGTCCGGGGCGACAGAGGGGCTTAAGCACGCAACTCCCGCAACCCACCCGAAAACCACCTCGCCTTCGTCATTGGGCCGACCACCGGAGCAGGTTTACTTGTCGTCAGTGGTCGGCCCGACGGAATACCCCCTACGCGTTTCCCATCGACCGACGTCCCCCCCTCGGGGAGGACGTCGGTCTTTCCTCACGCGGTCGGCCTCTCGGCGGGTGACGGACTAATCCCCGGTCACGTCACCCGCGGCCTCGGCTAGGGCGGCATGAGGCGCAGATAGTTGCGCCTACGCCGCCTCAATCGCCAGCGGTGGATCTCCTCATCGAGGCTGCGCTCCACGCGCAGACGATCCGCCGCCTCCTTCTGCGAGATCACTGTCTCGCAGAAGGCTGCGACCGCGTCCCAATTCCCGACGCTGTCGACCATCGCCCTAGCGATGGCCGGCAGCGTCAGGTCGGCACCGATGATTGCGACGAGTTCACGGCGCTGCACTGCCCAAGCCGCGCAGGCCTAGAGCGTGTGGTGCGCCGTATCCTCGTCACAATCGCAGTGGTAGCAGGACGGTGTACTCTCCCTCCTTACGATCCTGTGCAGGTATTTGGCGAAGCTCCCATGCCCCGTCAACACCTGCACTAGTCGGAAGGAGAGCACTCCGTGCCGCCTTTCCAACCACTGCATCAGCACCGGCCGGAAGGCCTCCACGGTTCGCACCCCGAACCGAGGCCTCTCCAGCCGGACTGCCCAACGGGCAATGACGTCACGGCGGGCGTCGACGCGCCAGGCGGTGAGCTCCCTTAACGAGATCTCACCGCCCTCCGCTCGCACCCCCGTCACCCGCCGATACAATCCGGCGAGCATCTCCGCCTCCAGGTACTACGGGGGAGTCCCGGCCAATAGGCACGCTGCCTCCGTCGCCACCGTGCGGTATCCGCGGATGGCCCTGACCGCCAAGATCCTCTGTGGTCGCCACAGAAGGGCCCTAAGTCGGACGGTCAAGGAACCCGCCCACACCGGTGCGCCGTACAGGGCCATCGACCGGATACAAAATTTTGTATTGAAGTTTCAGCTAATCTTAGAATAATAACGTATAGAAGGTTCACGCACAAAAAGTGAGGCATTTCAATTGGAGCCTAATGGAGCTTACACCGGAACCGTTCCGTAATGTACAAGTCATTGTACTGCACGTACGTACGCAACTTTTAAAAATAAATTGATAATTATGACGGTTTGTGCATTCAAATGGTGTCACAACACATTTGAAAAACTTAAAAAGGTTTTTAACATTACTTTTAAAAGTATTTCGACGATTTATGCTAATAAAAACAAAATTTGAGTTCATAATTTGTATAGTGGTTTGCGTGTGTACGTGTGTAATCGTCTGCGCGCCATTAATATTTTTAGATTCAAATTTTGAAAGTTCGAAGTATTGACACTATCCTTCTATACGTTATTATTTTAAGCAGCTACTATTATATAAGCTTCTATACTAACTGACCTACAAGACGCTATTTAATACCAATTTAAAAGAATTCATACCTATCACGTTATCCTATACTGTGATCATACAATGGTTACAAAAACCCTTGTATTGCTCATACATGCATACATTAAGAGCCTCGCCTGCCTACTTCCCAAAGGGGTAGGCAGAACCTACGAATTGCTACAAGCCACGACCCTGACATATTTCCATTAGGGATGTAAAAAAATAATCTATTTTTATAATCATCGATTATTACAAAAAAATAATCGATTAATAATCGATTTTTACAATCTAATACCAAAATAATAAAAATCGATTATTAATCGATTTTTTATTATTCAAAATTCGATCTAAATTAATCGATTATTCACTGCCAGATTTCCAAAAAAAAGGTCATCACTATTGTTTCATACTATATTAGAAAATAAAGCTCACATTTCCTAAAAAAAGAGGTCATCATAATCCTATTGGGAGAAGAAATCGATTATTTTATAATCGATTATTTATTTTTAATTAATTGATTTTTTTATAATCGATTTATTGTAACGCACAAAAAATCGATTATTTTCCCTCCAAGTCACATCCCTAACTTCCATCGCTTCACTCACTTTCATCAAAGACTTCATGCATTCTCTACGGTTATTTATACTCTTAACATGACCTTGCTCGTGGATGTCGTAAAAGACGACTAAGAGCTTCACATCGATCTGGACAACTGCATCTGACACCATCTAGTCTATAATTACATTTCCAAAGAGGATTGACATCAGATAGGCGAACACAGATCTACGACCAGTGTGTGTTACCATTGATGACTTATGGCACGAAACCGTGGAACCTAAATGTAGGCCTCATAACCAAGCTCAAAGTCACTCAGCGTGCTATGGAGCGAGCTATGTTTGGAATTTTTCTGTGAGATAGAATCCGAACTACGGAAATCCGCAGAAGAACGTATGTATACGACATAGCACGAAGAATTAGCATACTGAAGTGGCAATGGACAGGTCACATCGCTCGACGAACTGACAACCGCCGGGGAAGAAAGGTTCTTGAGTGCCGACCACATATCGGACAACGGAGTTCAGGACGCCCCAACTAGGTGGACCGATGATCTGGTGCAAATTGCAGGCCGTCGTTCGATGCAGGCGGTACAGGATCATACTCTGTGGCGTAACATGAGGCATGCCTATGTCCAGCAGTGGATGACGATGGGCTGAAATGATGATAAAAATGATGGTGATGACGATAGCAGAAGAGTACATATCATAGACCCCAAATAATTGGGATAAGAGCGGGATAATTATCTAAAGATAAGGTTTAAGATATTTAAGATATTTATCCTATATAATTCTTATATATATATATATATATATATATATATATATATATATATATATATATATATATATATATATATATTATACTTCGTTACTAATATTATAAATGCGAAAGCAAGTTTGTTTGTTTGTTTGTTACGCTTTCACGCTTAAACTACTGAACCGATTTCAAAAATTCTTTCACCAATGGAAAGCTGTAATATCAGGGAGTATCATAGGCTATATTTTATTCCGGTATGCCCACGGGAACGGGAACTACGTGGGTAAGACGACTAAAACCGAAGCGAAGTGAGGGCGGGTTGCTAATAATTAATAAATACAAATGTACTTTATATTATTTTATTCCAATCGCCTTTTTTACACACTAACACTTGTTTTTGAATTGATAACATGCAATGTAGTCTATCAATCGCTATAGTGATAATAGAAAAATAAAAACATAATAAAATACTAAAATATATTTTTCATTAATTAAAAATATCTAGCATATCTTAAAACGCCATTCGCTTTTCTGGAAACATGCTTTAAATGACAACGGGCGGCAAAGCCGAGGCAACTGTCAAAATCACCACGTGATCATTACACCAGGGAATGAGTCGGAAAATGAGCGCTCACGTATAATTGGCGTCCCAGAATGAATTTGTGATTCAGTAATGTGATATTTTGATGAGGTGCGGATGACGTTGTTTTGTACAAATGCGTTGTAATATTATGATTCCGTCTTCCATTGTGTATGTTGATATGTAGTTAAACAAATTTAGAAACATCAGCGTGAATTTATTTCTTTTTTATTAATTTTTTATTTATTACATTTAAGACAACACCCTGCACTAAGGAAATAATCCTTGTATTGCGGGGCACTTTACAAACATATAATTAACGGACACAAATTACATCCAGACTCAGAACAACAATTTGTGGATCGCACAAAGTGTTGTCCCGCGTGGGATTCAAACCCCCGACACTGGCGCTGTAGGTCGCTATCTTAACCACTACGCCATCTGTGCAGTCAATGAATGTAAAGGACATAATAAAATCACCTAAAACAATTATTAAAGTACTACTGATTCATCATCATCATCTTAGCTTATGTACATCCCACTGCTGGGCTCGAGCATACTCCACAACGAGAGATAAATTGACCTATTATACCACGTTAGTCAGATGTGTTGGTATATGTTTACCTTCTATTTTATAGATTTCACCTGCGTAACATATTTTATTGCACCCACGGACAAGAAAGGGCGTAGTGAACTGTATTCTTACTTCGTCAACACACGAAAGTTACTGATTACTCTCTCGAAATTCTTAAATATCCTGCGCTTCTATATAATCTATATCTATATATATATATATATATATAGGAGAGGCGGGTTTTGCGAACGATATATTGACTCATCACCGTATCTCTGGAACCATAAGGCGTACAGACTTGAAATTTGGCCGAAATATTCCTTTCGTCGAGTAGAGGTCAGCTAAGAACGGATTTTACGAAATTCCACCTACAAAGGGTGTTGCGGGGGCGTTAACAATAATACACAAATAAAGGAACAGGGTAAACCGAAGCTACTTAAGCTAGAAAAATGAAATTTAGACAGTAGTTTCATTTTGTGACGTAGGCACTCTATAACAAAGTTTTTTTTTTAAATTCTACCCCTAAGGGGGTGAAACGCAACGGCAAAGTTTGTATGAAAAGAAAAAAAATCTTTAGCTGCTATCTTGAAATTAAGCACAAATACTCTTTACTAAAAATAACAAAACACGTGTTTCAGCGTTTGTCCATTTTCATCCTCTAAGGGTGTAAAATAGGTAGAAAGATGTCATTTTACTGACTTATCACAGAGCCAAACTACTGACGTAGTTGCGTGACGTAGAAACCTACTAAGAAAGGGTTTTTTGAAATTCAACCCCAAGGGGGTAAACCGCAGTAACAAAGTTTGTATAAGGAGAAAAAAAAATTTACATCGATTTTCTTCAAATTCTCCAAAAATAATCTTTAGTAAAAATAAATAAACACTGGTTTCAGCATTTTTTTAATTTTTACCCTCTAAGGGTGTAATCTACACTAATATTATAAAGAGGAAACGTTCCTTACGAGTAAACTCAAAAACCCCTGGACGGATTTCAATAAGTCTTTCACCATTAGAATGTTACAGTATCCCCGAGTAATATAGGCTATATTTTATCCCAGTATACCCACGGGAACGGGAACTACGCGAGTAAGGCGACTGAAACCGATGCGAAGCGAGGGCGGGTTGCTAGTAATTTATATACAGTTTGTTTGCCTATTAATATGAATTTTAAGAAAATGTTTATTTAGCAACTATCAAATTATCTGTATAACAAACTAACTTTATTAGCTTCAAAAAAGACATAATTTTGATTTAATTCAGAGAAAGTATACCAAAATTATTACATTTTATGTTTTTTTTAAATTAAAAGAGTTTTGAAAACGATTACTTATTTGAGCAAATTCATAACATATTGAATTAAATCATGTCTTTTCATATAAGCCTTGAAACTGATGAGGGCTGAAGAAACGCTTACAACCAAGCCATAGCGAGCTCGCATTAAATTGTTATGACGCCATTTACAGTAAACTATTATAAGTGGTGTCTGGAGCTATAGCATGTATAATGTTTTACAGTTAGGGTGAATGCACCAATGATTTGATCTTTAAGATTTTTAAACGTAATTAATGTCTTTGATATACTCGTAAACTAAGCTATCATTGGTAAAAGTTTAAAATGTTAATTTTAAAAGCACTTTTAATTAAAAATGTCTAAAGGTTTTCTTTAAAAATATACGAGGTTCATTGGTGAACTTCGTAGATTCATTATATTGTCAAATTTGAGGCTATTGTTCAACATAATTATGTATAAGACTAGTTGAACCGGCACCTTGGCTTGTGTAAATTAATATTGCCGAGTGGTAATGGATTAAGAAAATAATCCTCTCTCCTAATCTTGCCAGTGGGTGTCATAACAGTCGACTAAAGGATCTCATCATCATCATCACAGCTTCTATATGTCCCACTAATGGGCTCGAGCCTCCTCTATATTGGGAGGGAAATTGACCTACACCGCGATCGTCAGGTGAATTAGTATTATAGGGTTTTGTTTCGAGTTTTCCTTCTCTTGCATAGTTGTTAAATGCACAAGATATCCTTTAGTCACCTTTTACTACACTCACGGGTGAGAGAAAGGATGGTGAATTTAATTCTAACTCCGTCACCACACGGAAAATCTAAAGGTACATGTATATATGCAGATAACATTAAACCGAGAGAATATACCAACCCTATTTTTTTTTGGTTGGGCTACGGCCAGCCTACCCGCCGCCCGGCTCCGTCCGGGGCGACAGAGGGGCGATGTGCGGCCCCGTAACCCACCCATAAAGCACGTCGCCTTCGTCATTGGGCCGACCACCGGTGCAGAGTTCCTTGATTTCAGTGGTCGACCCAATGGAATACCCCGAGTGAGTACCCTCTCCTATCGACGTCTTCCCGGGACGCCGATCGCCGTTTCGAGGCTATACCAACCCTATACTGACTCGTCTGGCCGACATGGTACAGTAGGTCAATTTTGCGTCTAATGTAAAGGAGGATTGAGGCCAGTAATGGAACGTACATAAGCTGAGGTGATGATGGAATTAACATCTACATCTTAGTTTATTATTAACTAGCTGACCCAGCGAACTTCATAATGCCATAATTTTTTTCGTAAATATATTTTCTAAATTGCCGAAAATATAGTCTCTAATGGAAGAACCATTACAGCTTTGTCGGGCAAGATTCGACAGTTTTGGTCGCGGCATTGTTAATGATGATTCAAAGAGAATACAAATTACTCATTATTGATTTCTGACAAAATTATAATTATCAAATTTTCCAAACATAACTATCGACAAAATTTCGTTTAACTGTCATTTGCATTTTATTATTAGGTATATATGAAATGCGTTTTTATAGACTACATTTCATAGTGACTTGTATTCTGTTTGACATTTTATGTCACGTCACACGGGAATGCGATTGAACGGGATCAAAGAGTTATTGGCGAAAACTTGTAAACACCATTAAAAAAAGAAACGGGATAAAAAGTATCCTATGTCCGTCTCCTGGTTCTAAGCTACCTCCCTGCCAATTTGCAGGTAAATCAGTACAGCCGTTCTTGAGTTATAAATAGTGTAACTAACACGACTTTCTTTTATATATATAGATTAGCGCTATTTCTTGCAATACTTCTTACATTATTTCTTCCACAATCGTCTTTTCATTAATCACGCTATAAAACATTTACGTTCTACCCCATCTGTTCACAGACGAATGAGTGTGTATAATTCACCAGTCACCTCACGACTGGAATGCCCATTATAAGTACAGCAGCGTCTTCCTGCTCTTACGGAGCACTAATAAGATCATCTGATGACATTCAATCGGCAACATCCAAATCCTCACACTTATCTGAGCCGTGCTTCTATAAACTATTTAGCATGCAAGAAGGTTCTCAGTGAAGTGTCTTCTGGCAGGATTTATTGCCCGTGATCCACCTTAATGATGATAGAAAAGTGTAGTACTGCAGATTATTGTGTTGCACGCCATCTCTTCCACTGTCCTGGATGATCTGATTGGAGTGTGATCTAACCAATAAAAAAAATGTGGAAAATGGATTCTCGCTGAGACATGACAAAGAAGATAATCTTTTTTATCAACTGCATACAATGAAAGCAAACACAGAGCTGCGATTCTACTCAACTTATTGAATAGGTTAATAAAAACGACTAAGTGCAAATCGGAGTCGCGCACGAAAGGTTCCGTACCATTATCTATAAAAATCGCGTTTGTTGTATGGGGGTCCCCCTTAAATATTTATTTTATTTTGGTTTTACTATTATTTATTATAGCGGCAACAGATATACATAATTTGTAAAAATTTCAAGTGTCTAGCTATCGAGGTTCCTGAGATACAGCCTGGTGACATACAAACGGACGGACAGACAGCGAAGTCTTAGTAATAGGGTGCCGTTTTTACCTTTGGGTATGTAACTCTAAAATAGATACTTAATCTTTTTGACCTATTCCATAGCGGGTTAAGAATACAATCGAAAATGTACAATACCAAATAGGGTCACTAACTTGCTTGCCAAGTATGGCGGTTGTGGTATTATTCACACATTGAGGAAATGTATATCCAACAGTGGACGTTGGTAGACCGATAGATATTTGAGAGAGGCAGTAACTTTTAGTAACTGATTACATTTCAACTCTTTTAGTAATTGTTATATCTCAAAGTAACTAATCACATTAATAGTTCACATCACACTTCACACTATCACATCACATTAAAAAGGCGAAAGTTTGTGAGTGCTTGCGTGCTTGAAAGGTTGCGAGAGTATATTTGTTACCTTTTCATGCTATAACGATAAGACTAATTTAGGTAAAGTTTTGCAGTAAGATAGCTGACGCCCTGGATTAACAAATTGACTATGATATACCGAAATTCCAACGAAAACAGTAACTACTAATAGCTAATTAGCTGACTCACAATGTGCTCACGTCTGATCGCAGAGGCATAAAATATGGCGGAGACATAGTTTAGGTACCCTCGGGGAGCACTAAGTCCTAAAATTCGCAAGGGAATTGACGTCATTGCCCATTGGGCAGTCCGGCTGGAGCGGCCTTGGTACGGTGTCTGTACCATCGAGGCCTTCCGGCCGGTGCCGATGGAGTGGTTGGAGCGGACGCACAGGGTGCTTTCCTTCCGACTGGTGCAGGTCTTGACGGGGCACGGATGCTTTGGCAAGTACCTGCACAAGATCGTCAGGAGGGAGAGCACACCGGCCTGCCACCACTGCGATTGCGGCGAGGACACGGCGCAGCACACACTCGAGATGTGTGCCGCGTGGGCTGAGCAGCGCCGTGATCTTGTCGCAATTATCGGTGCCGACCTGACACTGCCGACCATCGCTAGGGAGATGCTCGGCAGCATCAAGCACTGGGACGCAGTCGCCGCCTTCTGTGAGGCAGTCGCCTCGCGGAAGGAGACGGCGGAGCACGCGCGGGAGGAACGCCTCCACGATGACGCAAGCCGCCGCCGGCGACTTGGACGGTGCAGGCGCAAGAATCTGCGCCTAATGCCGCCCTGGCCGAGGCCACGGGTGACTAGACCGAGGATTTAGTCCGTCACTCGCAGAGAGGCTGACCGCGCGACGGCGACTGACGTCCCCGATGGGGAACGTTAAGAGGAGACGGTGCCCCGCGACCGAGGTATTCTGTCGGGCCGACCACTGAAGATAAATTACCCTGCATCTGTGGTCGGCCCAACAACGAAGGCGACGTGTCACGGGTAGGTCATGGGGCCCCATGACCCACCCGTGACGCTGGCATTCCACCCCTCTTGTTAAAATATATAACACTAGTAAATTCGCATGATTTAATAATTAGTAGTTACCATGCCCGTGGATATACGAGGATTTAGTGTAGCCTGTGTTACTCGCTGATAATGTAGCTTTCCATTGGTGGAAGAATTTTACGGTTTAGGCGTGAAAACGTAATAATCAAACAAATAAACTCACATTTGCGTTGATAGTCCACTATAAACCATGATTTAAAAGCTAACTTCTAACGGAACATATAAAGTTTCTGCTATCAACTAGCTTGTTTACCCCACCTGTTTATAATATTTTTGCTAGTATATGTAGTTGATAGTTGTGAAATTGCAATGCACTCCCGTGGGATATTAGACTCGCTTCCTGGCCATGTAAATCGAAGGCTGCTGTTTACTTTTCTACTTGACGTTATTACGTAGTATTTACGTTTTGTTTACATTGGTTTTAGAATCCCGAAGGATATGTGAATGTCATTTGAAAGGGTAATAATAATTTTAATCACGTAAATGAAATATCTTTTCGTGTGGTGACAGAGTAAGAATACAATTAACAACCCTTCTTGCCCGTGGATGTCGTAAAAGGCGACTAAGGGATTAAATATGCATATAAAATCTTTGTAATAGAGACAGTAGGTCAATTACACTGCTACTATGGAGGACGTTTAAGCCCAACAGTGAGATTTGTGGGAGTTAAAATTAAAAAAAAATGTATAGTAATAATGGTAAGATAGGGTAGGAAAATGGATGACAATAATATAAAACATTTGATAATAATTTTTAATGTATTGCTTCGTTAACAAACCGACATAATGTATATAAATACATAGCTACACGCGTTTCCCAGAGGAATAGGCAGGAGGCATTAATATAGGGTTTTATTTCAAGTTTTCCTTCTTTTAGACTTTCACTATCGTCATTCTAAATAGCATTTAACATCACAACGAACTCAAGACCACCACCAATAACATATTGACGCTTCTAAAAAGAAACAGTATTTTTATACATACAAATCTACGCATACACACATTTTCTACAACCTAATATAGAACGAAATAATTACTCAAGCTCGCAGGTACTTGCATTTATTAAGAACAGTGGGGGTTATACCGCACATGCCCGCCAAAAGTATTATAAAAAGGCTTTTGTGAACGTACCCTTTCAGGCCACGAATATTTCGCTATGAAATGCTCTTTTATTCGTCAAGAGACGCAAGCATAATGGCGTCGAAAACACGGGCCCTACAGAAACAGATACTCTCTTAAACAATACACGTTTTGATAATATAACGCTTTTTGATGAGGGTTTCAAATGAAAGCTAAGAGGTTCTGCACAATTGCTACTGTTGAGTACTTTTGCGATGCTCTTTTTCAATTGCTCTGTCAATATGAGTTTATTTTATCTTTTTGTGGTAATGAATGCATGTCACAATTTCATGATAATTATGAGATTGGTCCGAGATCTTTATACAACTTTTAAATTCATCTGCTTTTTGTATTTCGATTTTTTTTGGAAATATGTTAACTGTTATATAACTTTATCTTTAATGGGTATTTTGCAAATTGATAAACGGAATGATATCTTGACTCCGCACGTAAACTACGCAAGAATTAGTGATTGGTTACCGCCACCGAATAAGTTGTTTCATGTGAAGCATCTGTAGGCGAAGGTGAACCTGATCGTCTGCGTGGCGTTAACGCCCCGCTTCAATACGAGTATGTACATTTGTGTAACGAAACCATAACATGGATTTAGAATTATTAACCTAAACACATACCTATAGTGTATACTAATGAAAATAAATGTTTATTGAATAAAAGTCATTATTTTCTGGAAAAAAAAACTTGAAATTATATTAATACTTTTTTGCCATATTAGTTCCTGTCGTAATCTGTTCTTTTATGAATATAGGTATAGGGGTACAAAATAATTTCGATGTATCATCTGCCAGGCGTCCTGGACGACGGCTCTCTTTTTATTTTCACACTATGAAAACCCATTTTGCGTACTTTATACTTCTTATAACTATCAAGCAATTATTATACATCATTTCAGCCCTTAAGAACGTATATTTCTATAAAAAAATTTGATTAGTGGAGACTAATCTCACTCTCATTTGTAAAGTTTGCAAATAGTACGATATAAGCATGTGGTGACAGAGTAAGAATACAATTCACCACCATCACCTTTCTTATCCGTGAATGTCATAATAGACGATTAAGGGATACTCCAAAACTCTAAATAAAATCGTATACAAACACCTCTGACCAGTGCGGTACCTATAGTAGATCAATTTCTCTCCCATCGTAGAGGAAGCTTGAGCCCAACAGTGGGACGTACTATGAGCAATGATGATGATGAATATATCACATATTTTTTACTTCTTCCAAACAATATATTAATTAATTATAGCATGTGTATCCCATATTTTTTAGTCTTTGTATTTTAGTATCAAAATATCTGATAAAAATATTTTAATTTACAAATTATTTTAACGGACGTGTACGAGATATAAGCGCCATTTGCATTAACTTCAAATAGGAATCACTAACAATGACATCCCAAAAATTGTACCACGGGATTTCAATTCCACCCCTTATAATACGCGCTATAGAAGTCCCCATGGGATTCTATTGACATGAACCACTGCGATGGCACTTGGTAACAAACACGATTTTAATCAATACATCAAACAAAACTTAGCCACTACCAATAATAATTAAAACCGAATGATTATATAGAATATTTGTTGAGGACCAAAGGGGACATTTGGCCGCAGGCGAGACGGCTATTGCATAAGTAAGACATAGTTTTAGGGTTGTCACTCCAACATTTAGAAATTTTCAATTCTTTATGAAACTATAAATAGGTTCTAGTTATATTTAGTTTTAAATAATTGTAGTTAAATCGCGACGAAAGTATTTTATATTTCTATAAAGTATTTTCTGTGTGATAACGGATTAAGAATATAATTCACCATCCTCTTGTCCCTGGGTATTGTAAAAGACCACAAAAGGGATGTCACCCACGAGCAAGATGGAGGGTGCTGAATGGTATTATTAACGCGTCACTACATGGAAAGATTTGATAATTTTACAGTCAGTATTTTTCATTTCCATTTTTTTATTTTTAATCATATTTTAGTTTCATAGGATAATATCTAACTTAAAAATATTTAATTTCATATTGATTAGGATTGAAAAATGGAATAAAAAGTCGAATATCTTAATATATATATATTACGTGTCACGTTGTTTGTCCGCAATGGACTCCTAAACTACTTAACCGATTTTAATCAAATTTGCACATCATGTGCAGTTTGATCCAACTTGAAAGATAGGATAGCTTACATCTTAATTTATAGTCGCAATATTATTTTATTGCAAATTATTTGTCTATTATTTGACATTCACAGTTATCTGTTAACTCCAAACGATTTTAACAGATGGCGATATCTGTTGACTGGATTGAGTAAGTAATTAATACCGCTGCTATGTCAAACCTACAAATGTGTGATATAAACTACAATTCAATAGCATAAATAGTTAACTAAAATGTAATTTAACAAAAACCTTAGCCACAGCAATGCGTGGCCGGGTCTGCTAGTAATATATAAAAAAACGAGTAAGAATACAATTTATCACTGCCTATCTTGCCCGTGGCTGTCGTAAAAGACGAATAAGGGATATAATATGCATATAAAATCTATACAAGAGATGGATAACTCGAAATAAAAAACAATAGCAACACACCTGATCAGCGTGGTGAGCGTGGTATTGTAAGTCAATTTCTCTCCTATTAGGGAGGAGGTTGAAGCCCAGCAGTGGGACGTATAAGAGCCGAGGGGATGTAATAAGAAAAATTTAATATAAAAATTTCATGTAAATAGATCAAAGAAGAACCTTAAAATATGCTTTCACTATTTCAATTAGTATAAACATTTTCTTCCACGATATAGAATTTTATATTATTACAATCTCCATACCTGTCAATGGTGACAACCTTGTCTCATATTACACGCCCTCATGTAATCCTGGTCCGCAAGATGATGATTGCGTCCCATTTTAGTTTACAAAAGGTAATCCTTTAAGAGAAACTATTGGAGAATTTTGATAGCAGTTAGTGTTTACGATGTAAATTCTACTATAATATCATAAACCCGTTTGATTGGTACAGAGGTAGTTTGAAAGGGATGAAGAGAATTTCTAAGGATTATTACGCAGTAGTTACAACTATAGATACAGTAACGGTTGAACTATTTTGAAGTTGTTCTTATCTTATAAATGTAAAATATGTTTCATTTCTCTAATGGGGTACGAAATATTTCGAAGTTTGTGTCGTTTAATTGTAATTATTTATAATCTTTCCGTATGGTCACGAGTAAGAATACAATTCACCCTTTCTTGTCCGTGAGTGTCGTAAAAGCTGACTAAAGGATTATAATATGCATACAACAGCTATTCAAGAGAAGGGAAACTCGATCCGTCTTGTACCAACCCATCTGACTAGCGTGGTTTAGTATATCAATTTCTTTCCCAGTATAGAGGGAGCTCCAGCCTAGTAGTGGGACGTATACGAACTGTGATGATGATGATGATGATGATAATCCTGTTTCCTGCACATCCTATATAATATTAAATGAACCCCTATATATTTTTACTGTCTGTTCTGAGGCTAAAAATTGTTATTTAAAAATCATGTATTACTTGTTCTAGGCAATAGATACAAACATGATACATATAATCGTTACTTTGAAATTTTATTATACAGCACATAAACACATTGCAAACATCGTCGCTAAACGACTAGGCTTTACGACCACATAAACATAAAAAATTCATCGACAGAAATATAACAATACACCTAACGTGTGTGAATATAAAAGTTTTTCATCTAGTTGGTATATTTCCCTATAGAAGCCATAAATAGTTTTGTTAGTGCAAACTTCCTCACTTAAGACATTGTCTATTCAGGTTTACTGGAGTTTTAGTCTATTTTGTTAAAAAAATGTTTTTATTGTTAATTTTATATTTTCATCATTATCATCATCATCATACGTCCCACTAGGCTAAAGTCTCGTTCGCAAAGGAAAGAAAATTAACCTGTGTGAAGCTGCGATGGAAGTATCCTTCGCCTGACACAGGTTACAGGTACATGGAAGTATCTATGGTATCCAGGTACATGGAAGTATCCATCGCTTCACTCATTCATGATATATGTTCTACGATTACGCATACTCTTAACTTGAGATTTCACTAGCACGTCTTGAAATGGATTCAAAAACGTACGGCGCGGTCTTCCTCTTGTAACCGTCTCACTCACACTTGCCGTTTATACTTGCTTCGTGAACCTTTTTTCACTCTGCTCTTAACTCTATAGCATTTATTCTACTTTCATGTCTTCCCAGCCACATCCAGCTTATACTATAATGCATAAAAGTGGGCACCATTATTTACCGATTAGGAATATTATTTAATATTTATAAACACTAAGGAGACCTATCAACATCAATCAAGATTAATAAAAATACTTAAAAAGGCAGGTAGATAATATCCGCCATCACGAAACGCTGCAATAAAACCAAACAACAAGATTTTCTAAAAAATAAGCCTCGCTTTGAAAAATGTATTCTAATAAAAACCATTTCCCTGTAAATAAAAGCAATTTTTGATAATTACGTTACATTTTGAGCAGTCTATCAGTGGCCGTGCCGTTAGGGGCATCAAGAGGCTTCACGGAAAGCCGCCAGAGCAAATAAAGTTATGCCTAAAGCGCAGCGTAATAAGCGTTCATTGGATTACGAAGGCTTACATAAGCTCCAATAATAATAACCTAAAAACGCACGTGGACCTTTGTATTAAATAACTGACTCAATAATGTCTAATTTGGCCTCGCAGACCCGCGCGAATTCTTGCCCGAGGGTAAGGGTTTGCGGTTCTGTATTTACGGTTATCTCTATTACATTAAATGTTTGTATCTCCCATGTTTATTTTTAAACATTATTCGACTTGAATTTAAAGTACTAAGAGATATCTAAATTACCTACCGTAATACATATCATGAATAGTAGAGAGAATATATTTATACAAAATATACATAAGACGATGTGTAATAATCAAAATTTATTGTTCTTTATAAAATAATGCATTTCTGCTGTTCCTGTTACTTTGATTTGTGTTAAATTTATTTGATTTTAGAGCTACATTTCTTAACGATAAACAGTTTAGCAATCGATACTAAATTGCTCGATGCTCGAAAATCGATAATAATACCTGTGAGCGAAATATGTATCATGAAATAAGACAAGAAGAGTGAGACAACTGAATGATATTCATCGTTGTTCTCTTTTTATACCTACAAGTAGGACTAGTTGTTACTAGTCTTTAGCACTACTTAGTACATATTAATAGGCCTAATTGTTACTAGTTTATGTACATAACTTTATTACCGTATACCGTATAATAAATTTGTGACTAAATAGTCCGTTCGAGTAATTTTCTACTTGGTTAATGACTGCAATATTTCACCATCCCTTTCATTTCAGCTCATATACATCCCACTGCTGGACTCGAGCCTCGTCCACAAATGACATTGATCACACTGGCTAGCCGTGTTGGTGTAAAGTTTTATTTCTAGTTTTTTTTCTCTTTATATGTATGTGTATTTATTCTCTTTGTCGTCTTTTACGACCCCTACCAACAAAAGAGAGGGTGGTGAATTATATTCTTACTCAGTCAACATATAGAAATAATAAAATATTAATCGTAAAAACCTACCGGCTCTATAGTGGTAGGACCACACTGTTGACAGTTGTCTGTCTGCAGCCGCCGGCCGGTCCGTCCGGGATAGTGCCACTTTCACAGAAAATCGACGTCGGAGTAGTAGCAATTAGTTATTTTTTTTTATTGCCGAAATTTTTTTATTGCCGATGGTGACAAACGAGCAGGCAGCACACCTGATGGTAAGTGATACTGCCGCACATGGACCTTCGCAATACCAGGAGCACAGCCAGGCCGTTGCCTACCGTGAAGTAAATGCTCTTCTTAAACCTCGGTTAAAGAAGGACATGTCATAGCGCTCGGGAAACACAGCAGCAGGTAGTTGATTCCAGAGCCTGCACGTACGTGGGAGAAATGATCGCTGGAAACGTACAGTTGAAGACCATATCGTTTCCAGGTGAAATGGATGAACCTTGCTCGATAAGCGAGAGAGCCGGTAGCCCAACTTTCTGAGGGTGTTTGCGTGTAATGGGTTTTAGTGATGTCTTTAGTATCACTGAACCTCATTGCACGCATTCACGCTCCCTTCACTTTCTTCGCGATAGTGGCCTTGCAACGGTTCATGAGGGACAGCAACACTTACCCTCATCTGTTTGTTCAAAAAAAAAACCCATATTGCAATTAACTTTTTTTTTTTAATTTGGGACTAATCCCATCACACATTCCCACCACTGTAACTCCTGTAAGGCAGGATCCACAATGGTCTCCGTAAGACACTTAGATTTGACCCTCAGGAAGTCCCGGGAATCGCTTTTAATTATCTTGGGACCCGCAACAAATTTAATTAGAAAAGAATAACAGGAGGAGTTGGAAAGATTCCACTTCCCTCCTATGCAAAGCGGGAGACATGAAGCAAAGTTGGATAATAAGCCAGTAAATAAGAATTAATGCAATTAACGATATATATGTCCAATATTGAACTCTGATAAGCTCATGAATGGATTAATGGGTAATTGTTACTTATGGTGAAAAAATATGCTATACCGCATTAGTATTAAAATTAATGATATTAAATTCATTCATCGGTGGTAATGTGACACTGCGGACCATTACCATGACGATGCTTGTGGGCGTCAGGAAGCGCAGGAAATACGGTATGTTATTGGATCGTACGCCACTCTTTCGTCACCCCAGATGGAACGGACGGCATCCGACCGGACCATAGCCTGCCCAAAAAAAAGCAGAAAGCAGCAGCTATCTCTTGGGACACGTACAGTACTTCACCTAGATCGCTAATCCACCTGATAAGCGTTTATAGCACTTTCTTTTTAGGGTTCCATAGGGTCCTAAGACTTCGCTATCTGTCTGTGCGACTGTCCATCCGTCTGTTATTACGTATCTTTGGTGCCGCTTAGTGTTGCCCAAAAAAGTCTTTGTCTTGCGGTCTTGGTCTTACGAGAAATGCGAGACCGAGAGCAAGACCAAGACCGCTTAATTTTTGCAAGACCAAGACTAGCCCTGCAAGACTTGAGCAAGACCAAGACTGAGTCTGCAAGAGTCTCGCGTCTTGCATTTAAATCAAATCACCATTTCAGCTTACACACGTCCAACTAATGGCCTCGTGTCTTCTACATAATAGGAGGGAAATTGAAATAATATATATATATATAATTAATAATTGATAATTAATTAATAGATGGCGCTGCTATGTCAAACCTACAAACGTGTCATATACGATTTTAACTTTTTTTTTTACATAGATGGCATTTGTAAAAAAATATGCCGATCTCCATGACAGATGTTCTTCTATAGTCCCACTTAAATAGTTTAATAAAATGCAATATAACAAAAACATTAGCCACAGCAACGCGTGGCCGAGTCTGCTAGTATATATATATATATATATATATATATATATATATATATATATATATATATATATATTAGGGTGGTCCTTAATAAGGTTATTTTCAAATTTCTATGCCCCCAGGGGCTCAAATGCTTCCAAATTGATAAAAAAACGTTCCCTGAAAATTTGAGCTCTTAATATTAACTCTAAGATAGTGCGCATTCCAATTTAAGTTTCCTATGGAAATAACATAGGAAAAATTACTTTTGTTGTTTATAATTTTATAACTTGGTAACGAATGAATTACAAATTATAAAACATACATATTTTTATAGAGAATTTAACGCTCTACAAAAAAAGGTTTCTTATAATTTTTCCATTAGTCTATTGGTTTAAAAGTTATTCAACGTCAAAGTTTAATTTTCATATTAAGGCTAAGTATCCGAGCGGTATCATATTTCATCTGTCCTTTCATTTTATTAACTTGAAAATTAGAAAACTATTTGTTTTATTGATTTAAAAATCACACATATCAATTACAATCCTAAAGAAAACATTATATTCGCTTATTTTAATCATAAATAAAATATTTTAACAACAAATATTTAATAATATAATAATTTACTCGATAATATTAATAAAAAGCCTTGATAATATTAATAATAATATGAAAATTAAGCTTTGACGTTGAATAACTTTTAAACCAATAGACTAATAGAAAAATTATAAGAGACCTTTTTTGTAGTGCGTTAAATTTTCTATAAAATATGTATGTTTTATAATTTTTAATTCATTTGTTCCCAAGTTATAAAATTATAAACAACAAAAGTAATTTTTCCTATGTTATTTCCATAGAAAAGAAACTTAGAACATAGAAACTTAGATTAGAATGCGCACTATCTTAGAGTTAATAGTAAGAGCTCAAATTTTCAGGGAATTTCTTTTTATCAATTTGGAAGCATTTGAGCCCCTGGGAGCAAAGAAATTTGAAAATAACCTTATTAAGGACCACCCTAATATATATATATATATATATATATAATATATATATATATATATATATATATATATATATATATATATATATATATATATATATATATATATATATATATATATATATATATATATATATATATATATATATATATATATATATATATATATATATATATATATTTATGCCTACATTCTGCACTAAAGAAATAATCCTTATATGAATTGCGGGCCTTTAAAAAGAATTAACCCAAACAACTTAAACTCATAACATTTTTTTTTAATTACATAAATTCTGCAGGGGAATCGAACCCCCACTACACTTGTCACTATAATTCACTATCATAACTACGTTACATAACCACGCCCGTGATTATCGATTTAATATGCAAAATGCATATAACAAGAGAAGGAAAACTCAAAATAAATCCATATACCAACCCGTCTGAACCAGCATGGTATATTAGGTCAATTTTTCTACGACTACAGAAAAAATTAAAGCCCAGCAATGGAATATATATGCGCTAAGATGACAAAGTAAACTATGAAAAAATAACTTGCCTCTTCACTAAAGTACAAATGTTACATTGGAACAATTTAGAGTCGCTCGTTCCGAGTCCGGCAATACCGATGCAATAATGCATCGCGCTCCATTTACGCATGCAGCAATTTGTTTTAGATTTACATGCATTTTTACTACGCTGCCTTTTTCATCCCCGTTTACGTATCTCTCACACTCTCTATAGCATTTTAAAAGCGATTGTGTTAGTAAATTTATTGAGTAGATCTATATTTTTATTTTACATGTATATTTAAAAGACTTTAAAAGACATCTATTCCGTGTGGTGACGGAGTAAGAATACAATCCACCACCCGTGGGTGATAGTACGAGACGACTAAGGCATATAAAATGCATATAACATCTATGCGAGAGAAGGAAAACTCGAAATAAAACCCTATACCAACACGTCTGACCAGCGTGGTATAGTAGGTCAATTACCCTTCCATTATGGAGGAGGCCCGAGCCCAACAGTGGGACGTATATGGGCTGAAATGATGATGAAATGATGAAAAGATCTATCTAAAGACACACGAGTAGTATAATCGGCCCCTGTGTTTAGCGTTTGTGGCCTATGAGAAAGCCTTTTATTCAGTCGAAACTTGGGGAGTGCAGTTGTCCCTTCAGCGGTGCCAAATCGACCATCGCCATTATGAAGTGCTGAAGTGTTTGTATAGGAACGCCACAATGTCAATTCGTATCCGGGATAAGAGTACGAAACCAATTCAGTTGCAGAAAGGCGTGAGACAGGGAGATGTCATCTCTCCGAAACTGTACACCACTGCACTGGAAGATGCCTTCAAGCTCTTAGACTGGAACGGACTCGGCGTCAATATTAACGGCGAATACGTCACTCACCTTCGATTTGCAGACGATATCGTCGTTATGGCAGAATCCATGGTGGACCTTGGCACCACGCTCAATGATCTCAGCACGGTATCCCAACTAGTGCGTTTATGAATGAACATGACAGACGAAAGTCATGTCAAATGCCCATGTCATTCCTGTACCGGTTCTAGTTGGCAATGCGATTCTCGAAGTTGTTGATCATTATGTTTACCTAGGACAAACAGTGCAGTTAGGTAGATCCAATTTCGAGAAAGAGATCAGCCGACGAATCCAACTCGGTTAGGCAGCATTCGGGAAACTTAAGAGGATCTTTTCGTACAACATACCTCAGTTTCTGAAAACACAGGTCTACGATCAGTGTGTGTTACCAGTGATGACTTACGGCACGGAAACGTGGTCCCTAAATATAGGCCTCATAACAAGGCTCAAAGTCACTCAGCGTGCTATGGGGCGGGCTATACTCAGGATTTCTCTGCGAGATAGAACCCGGGATACGGAAATCCGCAGAAGAACGGGTGTAACAGACATAGCACGAAGAGTTAGCACACTGAAGTGGCAATGGGCAGAAGGCCACGTCACTCGACGAACCGACAACCGCTGGGGAAGAAAGATTCTCGAGTGGCGACCACGATCGGACGACGCAGTGTAGGACGTCCCCCCACTAGGTGGACAGACGACCTGGTGAAAGTTGCTGGGCGTCGTTGGGTGCAGACGCCACAGGACCGCACTTTGTGGCGTAACATGAGGGAGGCCTATGTCCAGCAGTGGACGGCGATAGGCTGAAATGATGATGATGATGTATATTTAATAACCATGTCAGCATCGTCATTTGCGTGCATTACTTACATTTTTACGGTTATTATTTTCATGGAAAATTCACATTGTTTCATGATTTTGATGTTGAATGGTAATATCAATATTAAATGCAATGATTATTTTTGTCAGTTATCTCAGCAGTTGTTTTCACAAAGGCGGTTGCGCAGAACGCTTAACGACTATTATTACACTTTTCCTGATTCAATGAACAGACTAGACAAAACAATAAGATTTTTTGGAATTCGTCTTCTAATATTAACGCTTTCAATTAAACAAAAAACTATCTAGATAGTAGTACATAGTTAAACTAAGTTAAGCTATCTAGATTTCATCCATCCATCAGCCTACAGACATCCACTGCTGGACATAGGCCTCCGCACAAGAATGCCACTCGGAACGGTCCTGCGCCACTTGCATCCAACGGTTCCCTGCGACTTTGAGAATGTCGTCAGTCCACCTAGTGGGGGTCGTCCTACGCTGCGCCGTCCGATTCGTGGTCGCCACTCAAGAACCTTTCTTCCCCAACGGTTGTCGGTTCGACGAGCGATGTGGCCTGCCCATTGCCATTTCAACGTGCTAATTCTGCGGGCTATGTCGGTTACACCCGTTCTTCTACGGATTTCCGTGTTCCGGATTTTATCACGTAGAGAAATACCGAGCAGAGCCCTCTCCATAGCACGCTGAGCGACTTTGAGCTTTTTTTATGAGGCCGACATTTAGAGACCACGTTTCAGTGCCGTAACTGATAGCACACACTGGTTATAAACCTTTGTTTTCAGACACTGCGGAATATTGGACGAGAAGATCCTCTTAAGTTTCCCAAACGCTGCCCAACTGAGTTGGATTCGTCGGCTGACCTCTTTCTCGAGATTTGATCTACCTAACTGGACTGCTTGTCCTAGGTAAACATAATGATCCACAACTTCGAGAATCGCATTCTCAACTAGGACCGGTACATGAATGACATGGGCATTAGACATTACTTTCGTCTTGTCCATGTTCATTTGCAGACCCACTAGTTGAGATACCCTGCTGAGGTCATTGAGCATAGTGCCAAGGTCCTCTATGGATTCTGCCATGACTACGATATCGTCAGCAAATCGAAGGTGAGTGATGTATTCGCCGTTGATGTTGATGCCGAGTCCGGTCCAGTCTAAGAGTTTGAAGACATCTTTCAGCGCAGTGGTGAACAGTTTCAGAGAGATGACGTCTCCCTGTCTCACACCTCTCTGTAATTGGATCGGTATCGTACTCTTATTCTGGATGCGGACTGACTATCTAGATTTATAATAGTAGAAGTTATAGATTTCTTATGATATAGCGGCAATATCGAAACTTCGTGACAAGATATGTTATAAAAATTATGTAAATCCCTATAAAACTTTAAACTATGGGTATTAACTGTCATGAATACCTATAAAAAGTCAATATAGTGATCACATTTCGTAAAGTAATTTTCAGCCGGTAATAATATGTAAATGTATAGTCGTTAATCGATACTTATTTTACAAAAACGATAAGATTCTCACTTATATCAAAATTGCATAAATATTTATAGAATTTTATCATAGTTTCTCAGTACTTTAAAATATAAATGATAGCATAGGCTTTATAAGTCTAAGCAAAAATTTTCAATAACCAGGAGTTATACACAAACACAAACTAAAATATTAAAGAAATGTATTACCATGTCCATCCATTTAAGAGCTACGATACCACAGACACACATACACACAGACAGACAAACATCTACGTCAAACTTATAACACCCATCTTTTTGCATCGGGGGTTAAAAATACACTTTAAAACGTATATTTCAGCACTGTTTTTATATTTTATACTCAGTCAACTATATTACTAGTATGAACAAATTTATTACACATATGAATGTAATTTATAGGACACTTAAGAATTTGCAAGGTTGGTACAACATTAACCATTTATATTTGAAACAAACAGAAAACAAACGAAACTTAAATAACGATTTGTTGCACTCACAACATTAATATAGAAAAAGATATTCGGTACCACGTCGTTGCTTTATATCTTTTGTTTCCGTTTTGTAAAATTTCACCCCATAACATTATGTTGATGGCGGCAATAACGTTTGAAATATTTACGAATATCCTAACAAACGAGGCGGGTGTTGATAAATAGGCAATGCCGTGCCGGATTGACCGTACCAGAATAAAGATTAGCTCAGGACCGCGAACATTTTTCAAGCTACAACAATTTGGACTAGACTCGTCGGTTTGTGAAATAAAAACACCATTTTATCACTGCATTGACGTTTTCTTTGAACAATTTATATGATATATTTCTTTCCATGCTTATACAAATCTTCATCATTACTTGGAGTACATAATAATTATTGTAATGATAAGCTTCAATTTAACATTAACTTTTTAGTGTGGTGGCGGAATAAGAATACTATTCACCACCCTTTTATGTTGTCCGTGGGTGTCGTAAAAGATGATTAAGGGATACAATTTCATACAATGCATATAATATCATGTTTTACCTCTTGTTGTATTAAGAGAAGAAATGGTGGGAATAGAGTTTTGTTTCGTGTTTTCTAAGGACAGTATAGTTTTATTTCATTTTATAGGCTTTTGTTTTTATGTAATGCAGGTCTAGTACGAGTAGACCAATTTCCCTTTCCCAGGAGACGTGAGATCAGCTGTGGGACGTACATAAACTATGATGACAAGCACATCTTCAAACGGACACTGAACTTACCGTATATGACTCGAGGAATAATAAGAAAATCAACTATAAAATAGGTTTTAGTCTGGGCATATAAACATAATTAGAAACATATAATTTAATGATTTTTATGCCTACATTCATTCAAATAAAAAAAAATCTTTTCGGCGTGGTGACTGATTAAGAATATCAATATAAATAATTAAATCTTGCCCGTGGGTGTTGTACAAGACGACTAAGGGATAATATGCAGATAACATTTATGCAAGGGAAGGCAAACTCGAAATAAAACCCTATACCAACCCAGCTGACCAGCATGGTATAGTAGATCAATTTCCCTCCCATTGTGAAAGAGGCTCCAGCCCAGCTGTGGAACATTCATCATCAAATGATGATGATAATATGCATATAAAATCTATGCAAGAGAAAAACTTGAAATAAAACCCTATACCAACACGTCTGACCAGCGTGATATAGTAGACCAATTTCTCTCCTATCGTGAAGGATGCTCGAGCCGAACAGTGGGACGTATATGAGAGATTATGAAGATTTCATTTGAAATTACCTTGTCTTATGAAAGAAATTAGATTTCATTAAAAATATGAAATATTGCGGTAATAAAATAATTATATTTGATGATGTAGTAATATTATTGATTTTATCCTGCTCAGTCCTTCAATTTGCGTCAGCTTTAGATAATAAAATGCTTAAAAGGAAATCGAGGAATCGTGTTTAGCTTAGTCTTTACAAAACCGTCATCATGAAACTCTTAGCTATATTTATTATAATGTTTATTCAAATAAAATTAAATAATGCATTCAATAACCAGATTGTAGATGCCGTATTTGGTTTAAAAGAGTATGTGTTAGATTTATCAGATGTTGATATATCTAAATATTGTAATTCTACCAAAAAGATATGTATTTGGAAATGTTGTCCCACTGGTCAAATTATGGAGCGATTTAAAACGTGCATAAATTCAAACAAAACGTTAGTTAATATATCTGTCTACGATCAACAGTATACGCCGGTAAATAAACAGCTGGAAAATATTTTTGATATCATACCTGGTTTAATGAAAGATCAAATTTTTGCAAGAAATTCTTTATGGTGGTACCAGGGACACTTAATTGAGGTAAGTGGTATATCTGGTTGACCGAGCTTTGCTCGGTATATTTTTGTTGTATTTTTGTCGAACTTATTTGGATATATATTAATAAAAAATAAAATAATGAAAAAAATATCAAAACTTACAAAAAGAGAATAATAATAACACCGGGATTCGATACCACACTGTTTGAACGCCGAAACAAAACAAAAAGAAAACTGGACCAGTTCCCAACTGAGCTATTATAACTCTTGACGTTGACGGCGAAATTTGAATTCATAATCTTTTAAAATTTAATGTCATTGTATTTTTTTACTAAAAACACCGATAAAACAACATTTTCTATAAATAAAACCTAGCTGGATCGATTTTTTGGCCCCGAAACCTTTAGTATGCCAAGTTTCATCAAAATGGTTGGAGCCGTTGCCGAGATCCTGTATATATATATAGGTATCTTATATCTTTAAACGAGCAATTCTTGTATATATATCGTAAAAATTTACCAAGTCACTAGACCAATGAAATATTTCGTGTAGCCATATTTCATTATGACCACTATGATGCGAATATTATTATTTTTAAGTATAAAATTTAAATTCTAGGACGGTCGACTTTTCCTTAAAATTCCAAATACTTACAACAGATGGAAAGAAATCCAAATAAATCATTTTTGTGTTGAAATGAAGCTTAATGGACCAGAACTGAAACCAGTATTTATGGCAGAATATGAGATAGAGCGTTTTAGAGAACCAAGCAACTATAAAAAATGGGGTAAGTAGTTTCTTTCCTTTTGGAAATTACAATAATAATAAAAGAAGAGAAGAGATAAAAGAAAGTAAGAAGTCTAAGAGACCATAATAAGAGACCATAATACACATCTAATATCACTGCAAGACAAGTTTGTAATATAATCTTATATCAACCATCTGACCAACATTGGCGTTGACGTGGCCACCACGAATTAACGACTCCAATCGTGCGCTAATGTCGCTTCCAAGAGTACCAAATTGCTCAAATTCGAGCTGCGATTGGATTTAGGATTGGAATCGATATTCAAGAGTAGGCACACAAGTGGACTGACGACATGTTGAAACTCTTAGGAACCCGTTGGATGCAAGTGGCGCAGAACCGTTCCGAACGGCTTTGTTGTTGGGAGACCTATGTCCAACAGTAGACGTCTACGGGCTGATGGATGGATAAAAGAATGATGTTTCATTCACTTTTTCATTCATTTCAGCTCATATCCGTCCCACCATTAGGCTCAAATCTCCTCCACAATAGGAAGGAAATTGACCTACTATACCACACTGGTCAGACGTGTTGATATAGGTATAGGTAGTTTTATTTCGAGTTTACCTTCTCTAGCATAGATGTTATACGCATATTTAATCCCTTAGTCGTCTTTTACGACACCCACGGGCAAGAAGGGGGTGGTGAATTGTATTCTGACTCCGTCACCACACTGAATGAATGATAAAAGAATGATGTAGGTACTTGGTCTAAATATAAACTTCCCATACAAAATTTTATTCCGTATTTCCAGACATTCCAATCCCTATGCAAGAAAATTATATGTAGAATCCATTGCTCTAAGTCTGGATAAAATGTATCTCTGATGTTTATCTATTCACAGAATAAGTATTAGTGAAGTATAAAGAAAATAATTCAAAGTTTTTTGTTTTTTTTTTCAGCACTGATTGTCTCCATAATTTGTCTAGTCCTTATGTTATTAGTGTACGTTGTAGTTCCACAATTACGCAACGAAAATGGCGTTTTATTGGTGATACTTTTATGCGGTCTAATTGCAGCTTTTATAACTAATTGCATTCTAGAAAGTTATAATACCATGAAGTTACGTATGTCCGACATTTTGATAATAAGTAAGTTTGAAATGATATAATATTTTTTTTGTTAATCCCACTTTAAATAGTTTAAATTTGTAATGGTTTACTGTTGCTTCCTTTTCACTTGGTTAGGTAAATGATATGAGTAAAAAAAAATCATATAAGACAGTAAGAGATGTAAAATTAGAAATAATAGGGTTTTATTTAACTTCTTTTAAACTGATGTTATCTGTCAAGCCTAGTATACAATGTGAAATAATAGAAATTGCCCACAATAGTCCGCTTGAAATGGAAAAGAGTGTGAAAGTGATATGAACATATAAAAGTTAACTTCTCTTTTATTTTTAAAGGCATTTGTAACGGCATTGCTTATATAAGTAAGTAGTGGGTAGTGGAAAATATATTTATTTACTATCGTTATTACTACAGTTTCACAGGAACACCCAATCGCGTCGAGCAGATCATGTTAACAAGCAGATGCGCATATGTGCATATGCGTGCACATATGCGCATCTACTCACGCACAGTAATATGGTCACACGCACGCATGCATGCATGCACGCACGCACATACCCATAAACGTATATACACACTTACACTCTAGTTAAACAGATATCAATATTAGGTTTGTACAAGTGAAAATTCTCACTCAATTCTAAACTGTAAAGTTACTAAAATTTTCATTAGTTTACACTTATATATTTTTTCAATTATTTTCCGTGTGGTGACGGAGTAAGAATACAATTCACCACTCCCTATCTTGCCAAATAAGACGACTAAGGGATATAATATACATATAACATCTGTGCAAGGGAAGGAAAGCTCGAAACAAAACCCTATTCCAACACGTCTGACCAGCTTTGTATAGTAGATCAATTCCCCCTTCTCCCTGGAGGAGGCCTGAGCCCAACAGTGGGACATATGTAGACTGAGATGATGATGATTTTTCCTATTGTTTACTGCTACTTAGAACCAACTATTAATAATAATACAATTCAATATATAATACAATATGATGTTCCTTTTGCAGCGTTTTTTTACTATTTCTTTAAAATATGTACATTCTGTTGGACGAATGTTGCATTTTATCGACTGCTACAACTATCAAGGTAAAAAGATCAACCTATTTATTAATGAGTACTATATATTTATTTCACTTAAAATGATCACGTGTTTCACAATTACACAAATTGATAAAACTGAAGAGATTTTCATGTCAGTGTAACAGTTTTTTACTGAATGTATATTACAGTATTGTCGTTCTTGAAAATGTGAGCTAAGGTGAAGCATAACCATACTCTATTAAACTAACTAACCATACTTTGAAACCCAATAATATTAACCGAAGCTATTCTTGCAATTGACATATTTTACCATACAACTTTTATATTGCCACAATACAAGGCCAGTTTATTGCCGTTTATCAGTAATAATTCTAGTATTTCAATTTCTAATAAAATCAGCAAAACAACAATAAAAATTTGATATTGACCAACCTAGGCCGCAAGTCTTCACTTTATAATTGCCAATTATATACATCATCATCATTGGACTAAGGATCTTCAAAAAAATATAAATAAAACTTTAATTTATAGACTTGTAGCTTTTCAGTGCCTATATTTAGTCCAGCAGCCTTGGAACATCCTTAGCTTAATTCTGAATTTATTTCATTTGAAAACACAATACTTGTAAGTTTTTTAAAGTTTATTAACGGTTTTAGAGAAATATCCAAGTCGAAGTCCTTCGTAAAAGAACTGATAAGATACTGTCCCTATGCTTTTGGCTTGCCTATCTTCATGACCATCGTGGTCGCCACTATTGAGCTGAGTGATATGTCTGACATGCCAGCGTTTGTCACACCTCAGATCCAGAAAAGGGGGAACTTCAGTTTTAACGGTAAGCAGTATTTGAATTATCATACGCAAATAATATTTATACAAGAGAAAGAAAACTCGACATAAAACTTTATCACGCCAACATCAACACGTATGACCAGCCCGATATAGTAAGGGAGTTTCCCTCCCATTGCGGAGAAAGTACGAGCCCACCAGTGGATTTAAGTGGACAGATATAATGATGATACAGATGATGAATATTTGAATATTTGGATTAACCCAATCCAACCATTCTGTGACATGCGGCCCCATAAATCCTTATCGCCTCACCGTCACCATTGAACAGGCCACTAGTGCCGCTTCCTTCACTATGATCTCTTTGGAGAATAATATTATTGAAGTGAAAACTTCTTTAGCCTCGTTTGGCATTTTTTAGTAGGAGAAAATCTTATGGATTCGCGTCGCCGATATTCTCATGATTGGCGCACGCGCATTAAACACTTTTTGTATGGATGAAATCTCGTGCGTTCGCGTCACCGACATGCTTATAGCAGTATATCTGTAGCTATACAGCTGACGTATCATCATTATCACTATAATTTCAGCTCATATACGTTCCACTGTTGGGCCTGACATGGTGTGTATATCTTATAAGTGAATATGAATGGATTTAGTGAAAAGTTCAATGTGTAGTAGATAAAGTGCATTGTTTAAATAGTGCCTTTGATTGACTATTTTAATAAATTTTGAAAATTTTCCGCATTTACATGTTATGATACAATTTCAACATTCATTGATTTTTTAATTATTTTAATGTATTTTTGAAATAAAAGCTTCTGCACTATTTGTTCATAGTTCTAAGATTTCACTTATGTCGCCAGTCCTCGTGACTGCTATTTTTTATTATATTTTGTTTCAGAAATGGAATCATTGTATTACCTGTACATTCCAATCCTATTGCTGTTAACTTTTAATTGGTTAGTTTGTTTTATAAACATCATTCAATTCTGTAAGAATTCAAGGCAGTCTATGGTGGTTTCTGTAGAACCCGAAACATTCAGCGAAGACAATTATCTAAACAGGTAATTATATTAACATACATTAAAATTTTATAAATTCGTGAAATTACTGTACGTTTTATCGAAACTCTTTTTTTTATTTTGGATCACAAAACTGGATAACCATCCCCAAAGAAAACTTACATATACTAATTGGTAAAGTGGCATTCGTTAGATTGTATTCTACTCGATGTGATCCAACATGCGTAGAGCGTAGAGCGTTACTACCAAAAAAGAACTATTAAATTACAAAAACGAAAAAAAAAAGAAACTATTGATTTACAAAAATAGAAATACAATTAAGAAGTAAAAAATTATTTCAATATATTTTTAATGAAAATTCAATATTTATACATTGTTCGCATTATATTCTGTGCGGAGTAAGAATACAATTCACCAGCCCCTCTCGTGCTCAGGAGTGTGGTAAAAGACGATTAATGGATTAAATACGCATATAAGATCTATGTAAGGGAAGTAAAACTCTTTAGAGTTTGTTCGTCGCTGGTCAGACGTTTTGAAAACGTCTGACCAGCGTGGTTATAGTAGGTCAATTTCCCTCCCATTCTGATGAAGGCTCGAGCCCAAGAGTGGGACGTATATACGCTGAAATGATGATAATGATATACTTTATATGCATAGCTAATTCTAATAATGAAAAAGTCTGTTGAATTGTAAGGAATATTTGACTTCAAAAAGAAAACTGGGGAAATTTAATGTATGACCGACGCAAGACAATATTTAAAATAGTTATCCTGGCACGATTATTAAGTAGGCCAATGTTGAAATAAAAATTCATTATCAGCGTGAATGATGTCGCCTTTTGTCATTAAATGCTATCGGCCGACTTCCGCGTAGAATGCTATATACCGTCACTATTCATTGAAAAGTTTATTGCCGTAACCGACACGTTGATCAAGTGGGTTGGCGATCACCGTAGGAGTATGGCCCTTCAACAGTGGCGTAACTACAGGGTGACACGTCGGCAAAATGCCACGTGCCCCCAGCCTAAAGGGGCCCCCGGTCAGAGGAGGATCCCAGCTCCCAACATAAATATTATTGTGGGTTCAGCTTGCTTATATATTTGGGGGGTCCGATGAATTTGCCACGGGCCTCGAACCGAATCTTACGGACAGATTGAAGTCGCTGGAGCAGCGGAGAGACTTTGGGTCACTCTGTGTACTCTACCGACTCTTTCACGGGGAATGCTCCGAGGAACTGTTTGACTTGGTACCACCGTCACCATTCTACCAACGTCCACTCGACATCGCAGCAGGGTTCATCCATTTCACCTGGAAACATTATGGTCTTCAACTGTACGTTTCCAGCGATCATTTCTCCCACGTACGTGCAAGCTCTGGAATGAACTACCTGCTGCTGTGTTTCCCGAGCGCTATGACATGTCCTTCTTTAAACGAGGTTTAAGAAGAGTATTTCCTTCACGGTAGGCAGCGGCCTAGCTGTTTCCCTGGTATTGCAAAGGTCCATGTGCAGCAGTTTCACTTACCATCAGGTGTGCTGCTTGCTCGTTTGCCACCGTTGGCAATAGAAAAAAAAAAAAAAAACCCTATAGTTACGCCACTGTCCTTCAACCAATTTTTACAATTGCCGCGGAACATAAGAGATTACGACAATTGTACACTTGTCGCAACGTATGATATCAGCGTATGATTACTGGATTAGGTGCTTCACGCGTACCAGTATAATCGTTAAATGACAATTAATTGATAATTCCTGTTGAAAATAACGTAATTATTAACATTTTTATATTATTTTAGATTGTGTTGGCGGTTATTCAAAAGTTTCAATTTTATTATTCGTACCCTTGGATGTCGCAAAAGATGACTGATGGATATAATATGCATATAGCATCTATGCAAGACAAGGAAGACTGGAATAAAACCCTATACCAACCCGTCTGACCAGCGTGGTATAGTAGGTCAATATCCCTCCTATTGTTGAGGAAGCTGGATCCCAGCAGTGGGACGGATATGAGCTGAGATTATGATGATTCTTAAATAAATATCTATTTTCATTTCAGGCCAATGCAATTTGTGAAGCTGTTAGTGGTGTTAACATCTTTTATCTTATTGGATATGATAACAGTAATCTATCCAAAGGGCACACACGATGTCGCTGCTACCTTCACTATGTGCATGGGATTAATTATAATGGTTATATTTATATGGAATCAAAAAGTAAGAGTGTTATTGACGGAAAGATTGAAAAGTTGTAAAGCTAATACTTCGCTTTCAAATAATTTATTAGCATATTTCCATAAGAAATAAACATTTTAAAAATGTAATTTTAATATAATGTACAAAAAAAATCACAGTGTAATTTGATTTTTAAGAATTAACTAATTAAATATAATAAAACTAAACGCTTGCTTTATTCTTTATGGCCCAGGTGTATCTTACTATTGAACGTAAACTCCTCTAGAATAACACTGAAATTCGTCAAGCACCACGCTAGCCAGACCGAGCTTGAGCACCTCCACAATAGGAGGGAAATTGAACTACCATGCTGGTCAGATAGTTTGGTATATGATTTTATTTTGAGTTTTCCTTTTCTTCAATTGATGAACAATGAAATTGGTCTAAACCACAATGCTAGTACGACAGACTTTTAGGACACTTAAGAAACGGGGTGGCGAATTCTTTGTCTGCCACCACACGGTAAACAAATAAATAAAATGTTTTAATTATAAAGGTAAACCATTAATTTTATCAAGTTATGTTTAAATTAATGTCGCAATTTAGAGTCATTCGTGTAGTAGCAGAGTAAGAATACAATTCATTCACCCCCACTCTTGTCCATGGGTATCGTAAAAGACGACTATATAAAATAAGGAAAATATGAATTTAAACCTTATACTAACACGTGACCGGCCAGCCTGACCTAACCAGCGAGGTATAGTAGGTAGTAGCCCAACAATGGGACGTGTATGAGTTGAAATGATCATGAAATAATGAATGTCAAATACCTTCATATACGTAGTGTTCTTAAAAGATATCTAAAATGTGAGTTTCAACGATTTTGCCAAGAATGGCTATTATGTCAATAACCTCACCAGAAAGTCACTGCGCCATTTGAAATTCTATAGCTAAGGCGTTCAGTAGTGAACGGGAGAAGGCTGAATAAAGGTGATGAAACCACACGAAATGATTTAACATAAAACAAAATCTGTATGAGTGGTCAGCTATAATATAATTCCGTCAATATTAACCCTTAATTAGGACGGACCATCCCTTACAAAACACCCAATTAAAATACCCATTTTGTGTAGTTGGTGCTAATTAGCGAATCGGTCTTTTGTGCAACGAAGTCTTTGTCCGTGTTGGATTATAAATACATAGAGGATTACATTCTTTAGAATAGTCATAGACTTATTACCAACGTCCTAAATTAAAATGTACTGTTATTTATTTAAAAAAAAATGCGTATGTACGCATGTACGAAATTATACTTCTTTGGCGTAAGAAGATAAAAATCTTTTTTAATTTTATTATTCGCGTTATACTACGTTTGTAAAAAGACGACAGTAACAATAGAAAAAAAAAGGTATATATCGCGTTATAATTCAACTTTCAATGTATTAAATACATTGAAAGTTGAATTATAACGCGATATTTAGTAGACAATTGTGACGATGTGCGCGATCATTTTTAAAAATGTTGATTGGCTAACTTCAGGGTGTCGGTTTTTCCTGACGGTTTTTCTGATCGTAAAAAATTACTTTCGTCAGTTTTCCCTATCGCATCAAAAGAAGTATTACTATATAAATAAAGACTTTTATTCATTGCAAAATATGTTAGAAATTAAAATCATTTACTTCCGGTCCTCATTCTTTACCCTCCAAACCTTACGGTAGGTAGTAACTTGGCTATGTCCTGATATTCTTGAAGCCCATTGGCAGCAATTACCATATGATCGAGGGCATCAGATCCATGCTTGCTTGTCTACACCAAGCTGCACATTTTTGTTTAGATTGTATAAATAGTGTTTATGCAGAAATCTCTTAGAATATTGAAATTTAATCACAGGACCATCATAGCTACTCTATAAGTTATTCTATTTTTAGATATTACTAGCAACCCGCCCTCGCTTCGCTTCGGTTTCAGTCGTCTTTCCGGCGTAGTTCCCGTTCCCGTGGGAATACCGGAATAAAATATAGCTTAGTTTACTCCCTGTTATTATAGCTTTCCATTGGTGAAAGAATTTTTGAAATCGGTCCAGCCGTTTTTAAGATTACCCGGAACAAACAGACAGACAGACAAAAAAATATAAAGTGTATTTTAGGCATATGTATAGTACAAATAACCGTGTGAGCATGAAAAAAGTCCATTATTTTGACATTACAAACAGACACTCCAATTTTATTTATTGGTGTATATTATGCGTATTATACGCATTATTTGCCGTGTGGTGACGGACTAAGTATAAAATCCATCAACCCCCTCTCTTGCCCGTAGATGTTGTAAAAGTCGACTAAAGGATTAAATATGCATATAACATATATGCAAAAGAAGGAAAACTTAAAGAAAACCCTATTCCAACACGTCTGATCAGCGTGACATATTAGATCTATTTCTCTCCTATTACGGAGAAGGTTCGAGCCTAACTGTGGTACATGTAAAAACTGTAATGATGAAAAATTACACATAATGAAAAATGTTAATATAATATAAATTTACACGCTTGATTTGTAAATTTTATACCTATATTATGCACAAAAATATATACAATTATTCCAATAAAATTATTAATCACTCTTATTTCTATTTAATACATTCAACCAATTCAACTTTGATCATATAATCACAGTCTTTGTTAGTTAATAATTAAATCAAGATGGCGAGCTTATCTTTCATATTTCATGCAACGTCACGATGTCTGTTCAGCCCAATACGATTTCCCTATGGACCTTACCAAGATGAAGATATCTAATTATGAATTCGATGTGGCCAATAAATATTCCAATCGAATCAAATTTACATAAGGTAAGGTTCACAATATCGGAGCAGAATATTATTAAAATAAAAGGTTTATACGTTCAAAACGTAAACATTTGTACATCAAACGAAGTAGAAAGAAAATCAAATATGACAATACTATGCAGACAACATCAAAGACTACAAAGCGTAGACTCAATTACAATTTCGAATTGATAGTTCCAGAAACCCCTTATTAGGTAGACCACGAAATAAGGCAATTTTGTGGACAAAAGGCTGCCCCTCATTGTACGATGGACGCTGTCGGCGATTCAAAAGTTTCCAACTGACAAGCAGCGATGGGGCTGCCCCAGCTGTCCCAATTTATTGAATTTCATCTAAAGAAGGATGACCACACGTTTATTGTTCTCTCGATACATTGATTAGGGTGGAATATAGTAACAGGTATATTGGATATGTATGATTTGTTGTTAGGGATTAGATGGCATGTGAGAATGATATGTTTATACATTAATTCTCTTACTCATGATGGCTGCCTTATAAATGGTGACCATGGTATGTATAGATAACAAATTTAAATCACATTTTTAGACTTATTTCTTAAAAAGTATATAAACTACGTGTCGTGAGGTGGTGTACTAAGAATGCAATTCATCACCCCTTACCTTGCCCGTGGATGTCGTGAAAGCTGATTAAGATCTATGCAAGAGAATCAAATTTCGTAATAAACTTTTAACAAAACCTCCCCGTCTGACCAGCGTGTTATGATAAATTACTTTCAAATATGTAGTACGTTTGAGCCCAGCAGTGAGCCTTACATGAGCTGAGAAACATAAATTACATCATATTTAATAAATCAAAGTAACAAATTATACGTAAGCAGAATTTAAGTATATAGTATATCTATTAATAAAAAAAACTGCCACTTTTCTAAGAGATAAAATAGCTAGATATATCGATTAATTGTTTTAAAATAGGTATTTCTATTTCGTTTAACTTTAGCATTACGCCTTTCCATGGGTATTTAGCTTGAATTGTGTATTAATACTGGATTCTATATATATATACGTTATCATACATATACACGTTTGCCAAAAGTCTGGCATTGCCAACAACATTTTAAATATTTTTCCGAAGAATGGTACTTGACTACGGTCTTGAGAAGGTTGTTTTTAAAACTGAGATACCGCTATTTCTAAAAATGGTTTTACCGTGATGTAAAAATAAAGTTCCCTACATAGAAAATAATACAATATGTTAGTATGAACGCGACCAGCTAGCTAGTCATAGTTACGATAGAACTTTTAATTAAAAGAATGAATGCAATTAGGTACCTCCTTTTGGAGGTAAATCCAATTCGGGTATACCCCGACCTCTTTTAATTATCGGAAGTTTGTTATCGAATAAGATAATATCCAAAGAGCATTGGTTTTTAATATTATTTACAGAGCCATTAGAAATATTGCACTAATGTTTTTGCATTATTTAGGTACATTAAATTCACTAATTACTTACTCATCCGTGTGATGAAGGAGTAAGAATACAATTCATCACCCTACTCTTTTCCGTGGGTATCTTATAAGGCGACTAAGGGGTATTTTGTGCATATAACGACTGTGCTAGTGAAGGCAAACTCGAAATAAAACCCTATACCAACCCATTTGACCAGCTTGGTATAGTAGGTCAATTTCCCTCTCAATGTGAAAGAGGCTCAAGCCCAGTAGTAGGACGTACATGAGCTATGATGAATTAATTACTACAATTCAGAACGTATTATCATTTGATGTAAAAAAAATAGGTTGTCTGTAAAGTCGGTTTACTGACGATAGTTGAACGTGACAACGTCATAAGAAAATACTGATGGAATGGTTTCATTTTTCAAAAGAAAATTTTAATTTTATTTGTTTGATAGATATTTTGTATGGATTAAGCCTTAAATGGAACGCCTCAGAGCGAGGTAACGCCGCATACGTCATGTTTTTTCGTGCGTGCAGCCGGCTCCATCGAATTATAAGACGTTGTCACGTCAAGATATTTAAAATATCTCCATAATTGAACACCGTGTCAAAAAATAATGAGATTTAAATAAATAGTTAACCGGCAACTTATTAGGATTCTATAAATAAACTTGACTTCACTGGTATATAAACGCGCAGAGCATGTCTGGTTTTCTACGCAAACGTATATTATATACAAGAGAACTCTGTTTTATAAATACGATTTGTTCTTGTATGAGTAAATTTGAAAGCTATCATTAGTTCTGGTTCTATCCGTATTCTTCTTAATACACCTTGAGCGTTGGTGTGGCGATTTACGGTAATGCGTATACATATATGTGCGTATATAAATATGCAATACTTGGCGCTAATAACAAATATGCTCTAAACGTAAATTTAAAGTAAGGTTAAAAAAGTTTCATCAAAATTCGTTTTATTTATGATGAAACTCACACCATTAGTTTCAGTATTTATAAATCTGACCATGTCTATGATGTCTTAAATGAATTTACAGAGAGTAAATTCGTCCAATCCTCCCTATAGAAGTTTTCACTTTTCATTCATTCATTCATTTCAGTTCATACACGTCCCACTGTTGGGCTTGAGCCTCCTCCATAGGGAAATTGACTCCTCCTAGAGGGAAATTGACCTTAATATACCATGCTGGTAGGACAGATTGGTATAGGGTTTTATTTCGAGTTTTCCTTCTCTTACAAAGATGTTATATGCGTATTATATCCCTTAGTCATCTTTTACGAGATCCTCGGGCACGATAGACAGGGATGATTTGTATTTTTAATACGCTTTTATTAGCTTCAGACGTATCTATGTCAGTATGTAACGAAATCTTTGAACATAATTTTGACCCCCTTCAAAACGTCGGATTAACTCGAAATTTGGCATACTTATTAAGGACCGATGACAATTCAATATTTTAAACAGTTTGACCCGTTATCCTTACTAGAATAATCAGGATTAGCGATTTAAGCGTATTTTTTTAGTTTTTTGAACTATTATATTTATTACTGCGGACAACACACTTTTCACTTTAAAAATATATTATTCCAAATATTAATATTCAAAACATAATAAAATGAGTACCGGGATAAAAATACCCTTTTTAATTCATAATCTATATCACACGAATCTTGTTCCAACATTATAATAACTAAGTATAGAAATACTAAACCGTATACAAGAGGTCTTGGCGCGTCGCCTCGACAACGGGATAATTTGTCCCGAGCGAGGGAGCTTTTCAATAATAATTCCACCATAAATTCTGTCAGTGACCGCGGTCTAGGGATAGTGGTCCACCAATTAATTATTATATTGCCTTTTTCACTGCATTCTCCGAATAGTTTCTTTATTGAGTTGCTGCTGTTATTTACGTGGTATTTTGCTGCGATTTCAAGCTTAAATATTTTACGCTTTACTTAAGAAATTTTTGTAGGAAAATTGTTTAAATACAGTATCATTTTAATATATTCTAGTACTGCCAAATGGCTGGATAGATAAATATCTATAAAGCATTTATTATATTTATTTGTAAATAAAATTGCAATCAAACTAGTTTAGTGTAATTTATTAGATTTATATTATAACTACGATTGTATTTAGAATTTTTGTTTTATTGATATTACTAGCTGACCCGGCGAACTTCATACCGCCATAATTTTTTTCGTAATTATATTTTCTAAATTTCCGAAATTATCGTCTCTAATGGAAGAACCGTTACAGCTTTGTCGGGATCGGACAAGATTCGATCGTTTTGGTCGTGGCATTGTTAATGATGATTCAAAAAGAATATAAATTACTCATTATTGATTTCTGACAAAATTATAACTATCAAATTTTCAACCATACTTAACTATAGACAAAATTACGTTTAGCTGTCATTTGTGTTTTGTTATTACATATCAAATTCGTTTTTTTATACTACGTTTCATAGTGATTTGTATTCTCTTTGACATTTGTCACGTCACACGGGAACGCGATCGAACGGGATATAAGATTTATTGGCGAAATATTGTAAACACTATTTTAAAAAACGGGATAAAAAGTATCCTTTGTCCATCGCCTGGTTCTAAGCTACCTCCCCACCAATTTTCAGCCAAATCGGTACAGTTGTTCTCGAGTTATAAATAGTGTAACTAACACGACTTTCTTTTATATATATAGATTTTAAAACTTTAGCTTACAATCCACACTAGTGATATATATAAAGTCTATACTATCCCCGTATGGCGACGGGTTAAGAATTCAATTGTCACCACCCCTTGCTTGCACATGGGAGTCATAAGAATCAGTTAAGGGTTAACCAGGAATGTGGGCAGCAGCTCTCACCTGTGAAATGTAGAACCCGCTTACCAAGCGTGGTGATTACTTCTATATATCCCCTCATATATGGGGAAGGGTTATTTCCAGTAGTGGACGGCAAAAAGCCGATAACGGAGGATATTATTCAAAGAGTTTTTTCATAGTGCTAAAAATAACGATTTCATCTTTTTTCATTCTTCTTCATTTCCTCTCAGCTCATACACGTTCTTCTGCTGGACTCGAGCCTCCTCTCTTTCTCTCCTCTAATACCAAACTATTGGCCAAGATCGCACACTAATATGATTCCTGCCTTAGATAAAAACTGATAATAAACACGTGCAACGATTTAAAAATATTCCGTCCTTATTTTCGCTATGGTGACGGAGTGAGAATACAATTCATCAACTCTTGCACGTAGGAGTCGTAAAGGCGACTAAGGGATTAAATATGCATATAAAATCTATACACGAGAAGAAAACCTTCAATTGGAACCCTATACACATAACACATCTAACTAGGGTGATATAGCAGGTCGATTAAACTCCTCTTGTGAAGGAGGGTCGAGGCTACAGTGATCGACGACATAATATGCATATAACATATATGCAAGAAAAGAAACGCTCGAAATAGAGCCCCATACCAACATGTCTGACCAGCGTGGTATCGTAAGTTAATTTCCCTTCTATTGTAAAAGACATGTGAGTTGTGATGAAGATGATGTTGATGATTGACCTCATGCCCTGATTCATAAATGGTTAAAGTAGATTCATGATTTCATTATTAGTTAACAAAATCCGACAATATTCTACTGAGTTCGTCCACCTTACAAACCATGTCTGGTGCAATTTGTTACTATAATGCTAGCCATCTGTCACTTAGCTTCCAACGTAACTCAACCGAGTTACACTTAGCTAGTTATAACTATTCTGATACATTATAATAGTTATTTTGTGAGCCAGTTTATTGTTATTGCACTTATTGCGTCTTTAATAATCACGAAAGCTTTACCAACCTTTTCAAGTATTTGTTTTTCACTTTAAAAGGATATAAACAGGAAAATTTAATAGTTTCTAATGCAATCTTAGTGCGGTTTGTTATCATTTGTATGTTTTGTAATTGACAAAACAAACAAATACAGTTAGTATCCTCATAATTAACAATCGATTCAAATTATGACGTAAACTAGCACTAATAAACTAGTCACTATCAATTCTTACATTTACATTAATATAAATGTTGTTTATTTTAATGTTCTTAGTTTTTTAGTTTGTTTATTTATTATATGTTTAATTTATTAATTTAAGCGCATAAAATTCGGAATAATCATAAAGAGACAATGTAATATCCTTATAATTAGATTTATTTATCTTGTTTTTTTTTTATTGCAAATGCTGCCAAACGAGCAACAGTACACCTAATGGTAAGTTTTGCTGCTGCTCATGGACCTTTGCTAGGCCGCTGCCTACCGTGAAGAAAGTGAAGGGCGTGTGAATGCGTGAACTAAAGATTCGGTGATAATAAAGGCATCACCAAAACCTACACGCAAACAACCTCATAAATTTGGCCTTCCGGCTATCTCGCTCACTGAACGAAGCGCAGTAACAAATTGTTACTACTCAGACGTCGATTTTCTGCTAGAGTGTGGTACTACCCCGGATGCACCGGCTCGCGGTTGTAGACAGACAGTAGTGTGGCCCTACCACTAATTTTATTTAAGTAGTAATAGTACTTATGCTTAAAATTGTTACGTAGTGGCGATTACGAATAACTACCAATCGTTCACACTGCTCGTGGGTGTCGTATAAGATGACTAAGAGCTTTTAATCATCCTGGCTCTTCTATGTGATTATTGATCAGATGCCAGTCTGATCAACAATTACATTCTCAAGAAGAGCTGACAAGCAGGTGTTCACTCATAAAAACTATTGCAATATGAAACGATGGGAAAAGAGTGCATGCTTCTTAGTAATTGGGATAAGAGCCGGATTGTGACGAAAACTTTTATTAAAAAAGGATTAGGTTTCTTAACGGAGCCAGAATTATGATCCCTCCGTGAAAAGTCAACAGTGGATGTGGATTGACTGATGAATAGATACATAGTTACACGGTAAGCAATCAGTAAAATATTCTCTCTAATCTCTCGAAAGTGGATTTATTTTGATTATTCTGAGAAACTTTTTATACAGTCAAAATTATTTTAATCAGTTGCTGTTTCTATATAAATTAAAATTAATTGGTTTTAATTTTATGGAATAAGCTTAGTCTTTTGAATGGCCTATTGTCATCAAATAGACAAACAGAGAGTTGTTAAGATAACGATAAAAACAGTTACTGTTACTTTTAAAGGCAAGCAAGGAACGCATACTATACAAATGTGAGGTTAATATGTTGTCAGGTTTCAAGTCACTCAACATAAGTATGATGTGAATATTTGTACGCTGAAATACGTAGATGCCATCCCATTTCATTTTTTTCGATGACAAGTAACTGTACTAGACATGTTTGGAGAAAGCCTTCAAAATTTATAAAGTATCAATTCATTAATAAAAAATTTGAATTAAGAATAGTGTACATAAGAAAAAAATATTTTTATTTAAAAAAAAAGCGTGGGGTGCATGTTGTCAATAGTTATAAATATTTTATTGACAGATATGAGTAGAAGGATTATCATTTTGATAATATCTTAAAAAGCACCCCACGCTTTTTTACAATAAAAGATATTTTTTTTTATATACACTATTCTTAATTCAAATTTTTAAAAAATTGTTTTCTATTTTTAGTTGCATTTTCTTTAAAAGCGTATTTTTTTAGTTTTTTTGAACTATTATTTATTTTTCATTTTTTAGTTGAATTTTCATTAATCCTAATTATCCAAGTAAGGATAACGGGTCAAACTGTTCAAAATATTGAATTGTCATCGGTCCTTAATAAGTATGCCAAATTTCGAGTTAATCCGACATTTTGAAGGGGGTCAAAATCATGTTCAAAGATTCAGTTACATACTAACATACATACGTCTGAAGCTAATAAAAGCGTATTAAAAATAAACACATTTTAGAAAAGACACTGCTTTTTTTTTGGGTAGGCTATGTTCATCGCTCCCGCCGCCTGGCTTTGTCCGGGGCGACAGAGGGGCGGCGCGCAGCCCATTACCCACCGTAGCACATCGCCTTCGTCGTTGGGTCACCGGTATCGAGTTTCTTGTCCTCCGTGGTCGGGCCGACGGAATACCCTTTCGGGTAACCTCACGTTCTCGACGTACTGGGACGTCGGTCGCCATCGCGCGGTCAGCCACTCTGCGGGTGACGGACAATTCCCCGGTCCGATCACCCGCGGCCTCGGCTAGGGCGGCATTAGGCGCAGATACTCGCGCCTGCGCCGCCCGGTATTAAAGATACCGCTAAAAGTACGTTATTTAGCTTTGAATTTAGAACTAAAAATGACCTTCTATGCTACTGTTCCTCAAACCTTCGCGTGTGAGAATGACACACACAACAAGACTTTTCTTTCCCGTAGGAGTCATAAAACGCATCTGAAGGATCACTAGAAGACTGAGCAGTAGCACTCTACCCGAAAACTTGTAATCGCAACTGTAATCGCTAAATCACTTGCTAAGCATGGCATTTATGACATATATTCAATTGTGGATGCCCACTAGCCACACGCGAAGTAATACGATGATTCAGTTTAACTAATTCTTAGTAGTTATTATAAAATTTACATAAGTAAAGTGCAATAGATTGTATAGGTTATCTTAATTACACTGAAACCTCAAATTAACCGTAATATATAATTTATCTCATAAATATTCGGAGAACTTATAGACTTTAAGATACTTTAACAAATTCAGTCAATAAAATAGCGAGCAAGCATTATGCGCATCTAATTCTAAAACTGCTTAATTCGCAAGTTGTTTCATCAATATACTCGTATATATTAATATATATATGTGTGGTGAACTAAGGGAAAATTGCAAAATTGCCATCGTTACTCATATAGTGCACGAGGACCTTATTAAAGTTTAAAGGTCTCACACATTATTCATGAGCAGGATACGGTCTCAGTTGATTCCCCGCACGTAATACCAGCTATAAATTTGGTGAATTTTATTGACTATTAAAATAAGTAATGAAACAGTTTTGTGTTCAGCATTGTATTATGTATCTTTAAGTTCTTTTGTTGCAGTCAAAATTCGATTATAATGTTAAACTATTAAGACAAGATTTGCTTAACTAGTATATAAAAAAATATCGAAACTCCTCATTATTGTTAGAAAACTCAATTTCAGACAATGCATATTCTGATTTAAAAGTGTAATTGAATTGTTTATAAGTTTTTAACAAGAAAAAAATTAAAAACAACGTAATTATTGTAATATCTACGAGATTATTAGTAGGAGAGAGAATTTGTAACAGTGTCCGCTGATTTGCCGTACGCATAATTAATTATTTAATTATAACTTACAATGTTTTACAGTTATTATATATTTTAGTTTTTTCGCTAAACTAGAAGAATATCAGTCCCATTTGAAGGTTCTAAGGCCGCTATAAGGACAAATACTAAAAACAAAATAAAATTAATATTAAAGGGGGGCTCCCATACAACAAACGTGATTTATTTTCTTTTTTTTTGCTAGTTATAGATAGTGATGCGGGACCCTACGTGCGCGACTCCGATCCGCCCTTATTAGAATAAAGCTCGCCAATGTCTTAACAATTTGCAGCTATGTATATCTTATATGCTTATGCCTTCTAAGTATCCAAGTGTCTTTCTTGATAAAATTTCGTCAAATTATAAAGAATCAAAATGTAATAATCGAGTTACTTTGTGAAGCATCTCTTAGTTATTCTGCACAATAAAGAAATGTTACCAATACTTCTACATCTAATTCTAATACAATTCATCATCATTATTCCTATTCTTTGATAAGTTTATTATCAAAGGTTTTATCCAAACCAATGTTTAATATGTTTATACATTGGCTTAGATGTAACCTTTTTATTAGCGGTCTATAAGTCATTACTAATTAGTAGATATTGGATTGTACGCACCGTCAAAATGCCAAAATATGCACAGTCAAAAAATAATTCATTATTAGAATTTATGTTCATTTCACATAATATATATATATATATATATATATATATATATATTATGCATATATTAATATTTGTTATTAATTAAATATTGTAAATTATTATTATAATTTTTGTGACAGTAAACAATAACATATTTGTCCAAGTTTTCTGCTGTAAACTTGTTACTTAATATTAATTTATAGTCTGACAATTACCTTGCGACGTCATTTAATATTACGGCATAGAATTAGAAATTTGGCGCCATTACAGCAGAGTTGCAAGACGAACGTGTCTTCGGTGTAGTATAACACGCGTCACACCTATAATTATTTAAAAAAGCACAAGGCAATGAAAAAAGATCACGCTTTACAGTAAGGGAATGATCCTTGTGTTGCGGGGGACTTTGCAAACATATAATTAACGGACACAAATTACATCTAGATGCATTTTCATATGCAAACATGCAACTGTATGTAATAAGATATATACTATACTACTACTATATATGTATACTAATTAGCATCAGATCGCTCATCTAGTACTACCTGCAACAGAAAACACAATATTTGTGTGCTAAATATAAGCATTTTCTTCCTACATGGTCTGTTAGGTGATATTTTTTTTATGATCAGATACACGAAATGAAGCAGGCATATTGAATTCCTATAGTCCGGCTGGTCTGAGATTGCGTTCCTGACAGGTCATGATTGAATGGGCGATGTAACTTTGAACTGGCGTACTATTTACGGCACAATTTTAAATATCTTATGTTTACCTTATTAACGAGTAATAACATTAAAAATTCAATAGTTATGCCAACTTACAGTAAACGTATTAATTTTCAACTAAAATTATTAACAATTACTCAATTAACAAATATAAAAACAATAGTTTTAAAAATCAAAACATGTCAAACTGCGCTATTTCAAGGTTTTGTCTTATGTTTGTTTTTGTAGTGATGGGACAAAATAACGAGGCAATTGTAATCGCATATTTTTATAATCTTAATATAATCTGTCGGTATAATATTAATAAAATGTTATAATTTTATTGTATAATATATAATGTACTTATTATTTAATAAAGTTAATAATATGACAAAGGTACGCCCAATCAAAACTTAAGAAAATAAATATCGTTATATCAATCAGATCTATTAAAAAAAAATTAAAAGAAAATGACTCACTACTTTATACTGCTAGTGAAAACTGGCTACCCATAATAGCATTGTGGGGACCGCCATTTTGTGACAGCCACAAAGAGTCATTTCTTGTCGTCTCGCGTGACTGTTATTATTGTGTATTTGACTGATTCTCCTTGTTATGTGAGTAAGAGGTCAGCCTCTACGCTAATCTAGACTTCTGTTGTGTATCGTATATTACTGTTTTGCACCTTTGGTGCTAAATAATAATGCCGAAACACGGTTAAATATTGAAAAGTGACACATGAATACTAATTATCAAGCTTCAATATTACCCCGAGATTGAAAGACAAAATGGCGGACTCCGTAATCATAACAATACAAGACCGTATCTCTCAGGCGCTTGGAGTAAGCGAACGGACAATAACAAATATAATACAGAAAAGTTCGGCTACTCGGGCACTGGAGAAAATATTTTACGAACACCAAAAAAGGAAATGCAGAAATGAACTTATAACAGACAATGATAGCTTTGAGGCTGATGCTATAAGGAATCACATTCGTACATCATCACTCACCACAGTTCATAAACATCCAACTACTGAGCTTGAGCCTCCTCCACAATGGGAGGGAAATTGACCAACTACACCACGCTGGTTAGACGAATTGGTATAGGGTTTTATTACGAATTTTCCTTCTCTTGCTTAGATGTTGTAGGCATATTATAATCCCTTAATCGTCTTTTCCGACACCCACTGGCAGTAAAGGAGGGTGGTGAATTGTATTATTATTCCGTCATCACACGGAAGCATATATATAGTAGTTATTATCCCAGAAGTGAATACCTTAATAGGTCGTTGCTTCTAACATCTTTCAAAGCAGCTGATTTCTTTAGGGGAGATAAAACTGTTACATCCAATTTTTTTAAAGATATTGGTGTTCAATATTAAAAAAAAACCGACAAAAGGCAAATTCTTTTAGACTTACATAATTTTAAAAAGAATTAACTTTTTGAATGAAGCGAAATAAATTGATAATTGGGACAATACCGTTTTCATCGTCGAGACAAGGCTCAACCCCAACCACACGCTTTCTCGTTCTTGGACAAATGACACTCAAGCGTCAACGTCGAAAGTGCCAATGGGTAAAGGAACACGACTCATAATATGCCACGCTGGTTGTACGAAGTACGGTTTTATGGAAAACGGTTTATTGGCTTTCGAGACAAAAACTACTGCTGACTACCACGAAGAAATGAATGCGACTGCATTCAAGGAGTGGTTCCAGAATGTGTGCTACCTGGCCTCCCAGAGCCTTTCGTTATGTTAATGGATAACGCCCCTAATCATTCGGTGCAATTAAATAAAGCACTTACCAAAGCTAATAAAAAGAGGAATCGGTGGCTGCAAAGACGTGGCAATGACGAAAATATGTCTACACTAAAAGCAAAGTTAATGAAATTAGTCAATGACCATAAGTCGGCGTAAGTTTGTTATGTTTTAGATGAGGCTTTGGAGTACGCTTATTGCGTTCTTCGAATTCTCCCATTCCACTGCCAGTACAATACCATAGAGTTAATCTGGGCTCAAATTAAAGATTATTCTGCAGGCCATAATACTTCTTCACCGTATAGCATAAAAAAGATGAAGGCACTTTAAAAAAAAACATGCGATATAATTCCTATAAATTTAACAAAATCTATATTGCATTGAATAAATATGCATAATGAATGCAATAAATAACATTATTAAATATGTTGAATGTTATTTATTGTACATCACTAGTTATAACGAATTGACATGTGTCAGGAATGCAATCTCTGAGCGGCCGGAGTATAGTCTGTACGATATAGCAAAAAAAAATTTAGAATTATTTTGTTAGTTGTTGGTCCGCTAAATTATACGCTTTGTATCGTTAAAACTGTTAACAATGGTCACTTATTTACCTCAATTTTATATGTAGGTTTGAAACTTATTTGCGTCATTCATACCCGTAATACATTCGTTTGACGTAAGAGTGCTACTCATTTGATAATATCAATAACTTTAATATAAATGAATAAATATTTTATTAAGCTTATTATTTTTTTGTTGTTGTTGGAGGCAAACGAGCAGAGGACATACTTACTTGATGTTAAGTGCCGCTGCCTACCGTGAATAATATGTGAATGCGTGCAATGAATACCGATGATACTAAAGACATCACCAAAATTCAGGCAAACACACTCAGAAAATTGGTCTTCCAGCTCTCTTACTCACCGAACAAAGTGCAGGAGCAAATTAGTACTAATCAAACGTTGATTTTCTATGGAAGTGGCCCGTGGCTGTTCAAATTCAAATTATTTATTATGCATAAACCCCGAGAGGGCACTTACATATTGTCAGGTTTACAATTTCCAAAAAAAATATACTACCACCGGATCGGCACGCGACCGCTACTGAGAAGATCCGGCAAGAAACTTAGCGGTCTTTTTTTTTTTTTTTTTATTTTTTTTTTATGGGTGGGCTATGGTAAGCGCACGCGCGGTCCAGTCCGTCCGGGGCGATGAAAGGACGGCGCGCGGGCCCATAACCCACCCGTACCCACGTCACCTCGTTGTTGGGGCGACCACCGGAGCAGATGTGACTTGTCGTCAGTGGTCGGCCCGACGGAATACCCTTTCAGGTACCCTCACCTCTCGACATCCTGGGACGTCGGTCGCCATCGCGCGGTTAGCCACACTGCGGGTGACGGACAATTCCCCGGTCCGATCACCCGCGGCCTCGGCTAGGGCGGCATTAGGCGCAGATACTCGCGCCTGCGCCGCCCGAGTCGCCGGCGGCGCAACGTGTCGCCGAATAGGATCTCTACTCGCACACGATCCGCCGCCTCCTTCCGTGAGATAACGGCCTCACAGAAGGCGGCGACCGCGTCCCAGTTCCTGACGCTGACGAGCATCTCCCTGGCGATGGTCGGCAGCGCCAGGTTGGCACCGATAATCGCGACGAGTTCACGGCGCTCCCCCTCCCACGCAGCACACTCCTCGAGCGTGTGCTGCGCCGTGTCCTCGTCGCAACTGCAGTGGTGGCAGGACGGTGTGCTCTCCCTCCTGACAATCTTGTGCAGGTACTTTGCGAAGCATCTGTGCCCCGTCAGCACCTGCACCAGTCGGAAGGAAAGCACCCCGTGCGTCCGCTCCAACCACTCCATCAGCACCGGCCGGAAGGCCTCGACGATCCTGACACCGTACCGAGGACTCTCCAGCCGGACTGCCCAACGGGCAATGACTCCACGGCGGGCGTCGACCCGCCAGGCGGTGATCTCCTGCAGGGAGACCATACCGCCGCGGGCGCGCGTCTCCGACACCCGCCGATAAATGTCGGCGTGCATCTCCGCCTCCAGGTCCCACGGGGGAGTTCCGGCCAAGAGGCACGCTGCCTCCGTCGACATGGTGCGGTAACCGCGTATGGCCCTAACCGCCATTACCCTCTGTGGTCGCCTCAAGAGGGCCCTCAGCCGGACGGTCAGGGACCCCGCCCACACCGGTGCGCCGTACAGAGCCATCGACCGGATCACCCCCGCGTACAGCTGTCGGCACGTAGCGCTGGGTCTGCCCACATTCGGCATCAGCCGCGAAAGGGCGGACGCCGTGCCGACAAGCCGGGGAACAAGTCGGCGGAGATGCTCCCGGAACCAAAAATGCCCGTCGAGCACCAGGCCCAAGTACTTCATGTGAGCCTGGATGCTGATGGTGACCGACTTCACGGTGATCGAAGCGCCGGCGGGAGGCCCGGCGGTACGGAGGCCATGGAAGAAAAGGGCCTCCGTCTTTTCCAGGGCTACCCTCAACCCCAGCGCTTCGATCCGCCTGACAATCTCCTCGGTGCCGAGAGTTGCCAGGCGTGCCGCCTCCTCTAGCGTCCCACCCCGGGCTGTGACGAGTGTATCGTCGGCGTAGCAAATTACACCCAGCCCGGGTGGGAGGCTTCCTCTCAACGCCCAGTCGTAGCCGATGTTCCACAGGGTCGGACCCAGAACCGACCCCTGTGGGACACCGCACGTCATGGGCGTTCGCACAACGTCCCCTACTCGGTCAACGTAGAGGACGCTGCGCCCCTCCAAGTAGTCTGCCACCAGCCGCCTGAGGTACACGGGCACCCCGTGATACCTCAGCCCCTCCCTGATGCAGCTGAATGGCAGACTGTTGAAGGCGTTGGCGATGTCCAGGGACACCGCCAACAGGACTCCTCCGCCGGTAACGGCCTCCGCTACCACGGCCTTCAGGCGCAGCAGGGCCGCGATCGTCGAACGCCCTCTCCGAAAACCAAACTGGGCGTCCGACAAATCAAGGCCGTCCCCGACGAGGTGCCGCTCGATGCGGGCAGCCAACACCCTCTCCAGCAGCTTGCCCGCATCATCGAGCAGCACGATGGGCCTGTAGGCCGAGGCCGACTCGGGAGACCGTCCCGGCTTCGGCAGGAGAACCAGCCTCCCCTCTTTCCAGCACCCAGGGAACTGTCCGGACGACAAACAAGCGTCGAACAGTCCCCTGAGGCGTGGTCCCAGGTGTTCAAGGACCAGGGCCAGCACACGGTTCGGAATACCGTCGGGCCCGTGGGCGGTGGATTTGACTCGCATACGCGCCACCGCCGCCCCCATTTCCGGCTCCGTGATGGGCGGAGCACTTTCATCGTCGGCCTCCCGGTCGCTGTCCGGCGAAGCCATGATCGGGGGCGTGTGCTCCACCCGCCGTGGAAAGAGGTCCTCGACAACTCTGGTGAGGAGGCTGGGCTGGAGAGTCTCGGTGAGGGGGGGGGGCCCGCCCGCGGAGCTTTTTCAGCACCGAGAGGTAGGGGCGACCCCAGGGGTCACGCTCGAGACTGTCCAGCATCTCCCGCCGACTAACGTCCTTGGCGGTACGGACGGCCAGCCTGAAGGCAGACCGCGCACTGCGGTAAGCCTCGTACAGCTGGCCCTCCCGCTCAGCGTCGCGATGACGGGCACGTATGCACGCGGCCCGAAGGTCCGCCAATTCTCGGGACCACCAGGGGACCGCACTCTTCAGGGGCAGGAGCCGCACACGGGGCATGGCCGCATCGCAGATCTGCGTTAATGCACAGCGGATGCGGCCAGCCTCGGCATCCACCCCGTCCACCTGGGGCGGTGAGGACAGCCATGACTGAACGATGGCTGCCTCCGCCAAAACTTAGCGGTCTTGTCTATTATTTTTAATTTTTTTTTTCTTCTTACTAGATATACAATTGTGTACATATTTTGTAAGAACTAGCTCCAGTGTGATGTTCTTCGAACCGCAAGACACTTAATAAAATTCAAACGATTATGCCTGGACCTGATCCCACAAGCGGCACTCGATCACGAGTTAACTACTAGTGCAGCCATCACTCCCCTCAACCACTATGGAAGGAAGGGAGAGACCCGCTCCACGCAGCTACCGCAAGTAGATCCTTCTGTGAGCATGACCAACACCACAATATGTTATAAACGGTGAAAATACAAAATTTGGTTAGGCAAAACACGCTACACTTTACAATAAAAGTTAAAAGTACATTTACAAACAGTATATTTAAAATAACAAGGAAATTGCTGAATGAGGAGCTGCTCACAACCAATCTTTATTATCATCTATATAATCCGAGATTTTAATAAGCTTTTTTACAAAGTCTATTCTTGATAGCTTTTTTAAACTTTTTCATAGGCAGGTCTCGGATCGGATATCTTTAGGTAATCTTTTGTAAAGGCGTATACATTACCCCATGAATGATTTGCTAACTTTTTGGAGACGAGTAGCGTGTACAACTAATCTGTCCTTATTACGAGTATTTATTTCGTGAATGTCACAATATCTCTTAAAGTTAGCGATATTTTCTTTGACATATAATATATTTTCATATATATATTGTGATACAGCAGTTAGAATATTTATTTCTTTGAATTTCTCCCGAAGTGAGATTCTTGGGCCTAGATTATAAATTGCACGGTGATTATAAATTGCACAATCCCTTTTTTGGAGAACAAAAATTCTATTAAAGTCCGCGGAGCATCCCCACAGTAATATGCCGTAAGACATAAGACTATGGAAATAAGCGAAATAAACCATTCTAGCTCTTTCAGGCTCTGTTAACATTCTTATCATTTTTACTGCATAAGCCGGTGAGCTAAGCCTACTCGACAACTTTTCAATATGAGGTCCCCACTGAAGTTTAGCATCTATGGTGATACCTAAAAAAACGGTTGACTCCACAAGGTCTAGAGCCACACCATTCATTTGGACATTGGTTTCCACTTGCCTCACATTGGGAGTAGTAAATTTGATACATTTAGTTTTCTTCTCATTGAGAACCAAATTATTAGTGTTAAACCAATGAACAACGTTAGACAGTGCATTGTTCACATCGTCATAATTAAACATTTGTCTTTTAATTTTAAATAACAAAGAAGTGTCATCTGCGAACAACACAATGTCTAGATTGTCCCCTATATAGTAGGGTAGGTCATTAATATATACAAGAAACAGAAATGGCCCCAGAATGGACCCTTGTGGAACGCCCATTTTTATAATAGAACCAGATGATCGTGCACCATTAACATCAACCCTCTGGATTCTGTTGCTTAAATAAGAAGTTACAAGTTCAAGAGCGTTATTCCTGATCCCATAGTGGTATAGTTTTCTGATGAGTGTTTCATGTTGTACACAATCAAAACTGTAGACCAATGACTATCGACAGTGACTTATTGCACAATCTTACTACTTCGCTCCTTGAGCAGTTTAGTTAACAACTTGTAGCAAAGACCAGAAAATGGTAACAGGCGGAGTCTTAATTACTCGATGACTTTTACTGGCAATTAATGTGATTAGAACGATATTCTAAAGACTGCACAGATGGCGTAGGTTAAGATTCACATACCTATGGTAGGTATGTGAATCTTCGGTTTCGTTGTTTCGATTCCCACGCAGGAAAATACTTTGTGCGATCCACAAATTGTTGTTCAGAGTGTGGGTGTAATTTATGTCCTTTAAATTATATGTTTCTGAAGTTCCCTGCACTACAAGGATTATTTCCTTAGCGCAGGGTGTTGTCTTAAAATAAAACATGGTTATCGTATGGTTAATAATTGCCACATGAGAATTGCTATACAGTCATCATCATCATAATTTCAGCCTATCGCCATCCACTGCTGGACGTAGGCCTCTCTCATGTTACGCCACAGAGTGTGGCCTGGCGCCTGCATCCAACGACGCCCGGCAACTTTCACCAGGTTGTCGGTCCACCTAGTGGGGTGGGGCGTCCTAAACTGCGTCGTCCGATAAACCGAACCTTTCTTCCACGGCGGCGGTTGTTGGTTCGTCTAGCGATGTGGCCTGCTGTGCAGTAAAAACTAATAATTCCAAGTTATGTTTATTTCATATGAAGTTCTAAAACTTTTAAAGTTTTAAATTTCGGACTTTAACTACTTTTTTCTGAAATCAAAGCTACAAGTAAAAAAGTTTGTATAATCATCCTTGATTTCAATAAGACAAATCAAATAAATCAACACGGCAAATTCTTAAATAAATAAGACCCATTGCAAATTATTGAACATAAAAAGACATATTATTAAATATAAAGTTTCCCGTCCAATAACTGGTTAGGAATAGTAAATATTACCACTCTTAATTTCCGGCGTAAAAAAGAAGTGGGAGAGTGATAACACAAGAGGAAGAAATCTAGAAGAAACACCATGGTAGTGTTGATATATGGTTCATTTCGGGTTTTCCTTCTTTTGCATAGGTGTTATTTGCATATTACTTGCCTTAGTCGTTTTACGACACCTACGGGTGATGGAATATATTCTTACTGCGTCACCATACGGAAAACTTTATATATATATATATATATATATATATATATATATATATATATATATATATATATATATATTTATATATATATTTATATATATATATATATATATATATTATATATATATATATATTATATATATATATATATTATATATATATATATATTATATATATATATATATTATATATATATATATATATTATATATATATATATATATATATATATATATATATATATATATATATATATATATATATCAGAAAACATATATAAGAAAAATCTAGAAACGATAATATAATAGGTAATGTAATTTTAAACAACAATCAATTTCATACTATCCATTGCAAGCAAAATATAATATCCTACAGCAATACAGTCAACATATCTTGTACAAAAGGTAAATTCGTTCAAAGAAATAATGAGCTCATTAAATATGAAGAAATTTCTTCAACGAATATTCAAGTACACTCATTGGAGAACGGCTAATTTGCAGCTTTATTTACTGCAATAGTGTAAGTATTCGTAGATGACTCTATATAATACTTCCCCGGTCCTTAGTACAGACTATTTTAATTAGTACAATGTACAATAGTTATCGTTCGGTGAAGCTTTAAATAAGCCCTGCCCCTTGTGTTCTGAGATACTTACACAGTTAAGAGTTCTTTGTTTGCATTTCATTCAACTGTTTGTCTCATGAAAAAAATGAAAATCACTTTAATTAAAAATGGATTGGGTATTTCATTATTTGCTAAAATACATCCAGCAAAATTTAGATTAACAGGAATAACCAGCATTTTTATTTGACTTACATTTGAAACTAATATATTTATATGAAATAAATCAGAATGTATGCGAAAACAATATAATAAATTGAAAAATAAATAAAATACATACGCTAAAACGAATGCAAAATTATGTCAATAGACTTCGTGTCGATGTATTTAAAAATTTCCAAGAGTTCGCAATAGCTGGCTCCAACGCAGTGGGTGACTGAGTTAGCTTTAGTCATTTTAGAAAAAGACCATTTTATATCTATTTAATAGTACATTATTAAATCATCCGTCTGATCGCTTGGGATACTCATAAGACCAATTTCGAATCAAGAATAGATCTTCCCACAAAGTACCATTTTTTTTTTGGAGTCGGTTACGGTCAGCGCACCCACCGCCCAACTCCGTCCGAGACGACAGAGGGGCAGCGCGCGGCCCCGTAACCTCCCCGATACGTCACGTTCGTCGTTGGGCCGACCACCGGTGCAGAGTTCCTTGACTTCAGTGCCCGACGGAATACCCCGAGGGAGTACCCTCTCCTATCGACCTCTCCTTCGCCGCCGCCGTCGCGAGGTCAGCCTCTCCACGGATGACGGCCTAAACTCCCCGGTCCGGTCACCCGCAACCACCGCTAGACATCAGGCGCCCACAAATTACCATTACACATATATTCAGTAGTTTTTTTTTTTGGGTGGGCTGCGGTCGGCGCACTTCTCACACCACTCCGTCCGGGGCGACAGAGGGGCGTAAGCACGCACACCCGCAACCCACCCGAACACCACGTCGCCTTCATCGTTGGGCCGACCACCGGAAAAAAGTCGTCGATCGTTCACCACTTCGATGAGCAATCCTACGTTCTACCGCTACACCGTATAGCGCTTAATATATTCAGTAGTGAACATCGATATCTTGATGGGAGATAAATAGAATGATCCATATAAATAGTAAAATTATTTAATCTTATCCATATTATTAATTCAAATATGGATTGAGTTATTCAGCTTTCATGCCTGAAGGTGAGGATGACGCCCCAATAACACTATTGTTTTTGCCGGGGTATAGACGGGGATGGTACCCGAAAGGATAACCCGCCCGGCTGGCCACTGCGGTCAAGAAAATGGTACCAGTAGCTAGTCCAATGATAATGGCCAGGAGGTGACGGTAGGTTATAGAGTCGCACTCCGCCTTTCCATCGCCCCGGACTGGTGGGCCGGCGTTTGTCCAGACCATAAACTGCCACAAAAAAGAAAAAAATGCTTTTATACTTTTTTGCTAATCCAAGGCTCTTCAAATTTCTCATGCGGGCTGCACAAAGAAAATAATACTGTTCATGAGGGATAGAAAACTATTAATAAATATTTACTTACGCGAGCAAAGACCTAAGAATTAAATATATTATAGAAATACTGCTCACAAACCAATTAAAAATTCATTCCCTACTTAATCTCAAACCGTAATCAAGTGAATCGCAATTAAATCAAATATCTATTCACAAACTTCACTTTGACTTCACGGCTTCGAGATACGGATTTCCATTAAATTAAACATCGTCTTTACACAACTATTTATAAAGATTCCATGGCAAGGGGTAAATTCTATTCAGGATGTGAAATTTGATGTGTGAGGCCTTTAACGGTTCAAATAAAGCGTGCCCGGAAAACTCATTGTGTACGATTGAAAGGTGGTACATATCTATCTCATAAGCATGACATTGCCTTATTATTCCTTGAGATTTCTTAGATTGACGAAAAATATATTCACAGAGCTGTAACAACGCTCTCAAAATATTTACAAAAAATATAAATGTTACTCTGTTAATTATGAATATCTGGTTGACCAAGCTTCGCTCGGCATATTTTTTTGTATTTTTGTCGAATTTATTTAGATATATATTAATAAAAAATAAAAATTAAATAATGAATAAAATATCAAAAATTACAAAAAGAGAATAATAATAACACCGAGATTCGATCCCACGCCGTTTGAATGCCAAAACAAAACAAAAAACTGGACAACTTTGCAACTGAGCTAACGTCACTCACGATATCACTCAGCAGTGAAATTTGAATCCATATTCTATTAACATTTTATGTCATTGTATTGATTAGCTAAAAACACCGACAAAACAACATTGTTGGAGTCGTTTCCGAGATCCTGAAAAAATATATATTTAGGTATTATATATATATATATATATATATATATATATATTATATATATATATACATATACAAGAATTGCTCGTTTAATATTACTCTGTTAATTATGATAAAATGAAAATTGTAATGAATTACTACTTTCCGAGTGGTGACGTAGAAAGAATACAATTCATCGCTCTCTATCTTGCCCGTGGATGTCGTGAAAGACGATTGAGGGATATAATACGCATATTACATCTATGCAAGGGAAGGTAAACTCGAAACAAAACCATATACCTACCAACCTGTTTGACCAGCATGGTATATGTCGGCGTTGCGCCAGGAATTTGGACGATGATAGTAAAATACTGAGTATGTAATCACTGTATTTATTAGGAGTTCTTGCCGGAGAAGTGAGTGAAGTAAAACTGTCCTCTGTTCTAATCTTACAATGTTTTTATAATCTCCGCTTTACAATGAAACGTTCTAGTCTTAGTAACTACAATTACTTTTTATAACAAACAAATAAAACAACTACTTTTACTATCGGAATATAGCTAAATAATAATGATAAATATTCTAATGCATTTAACATAATTCCAAATAGTCAATTTTACACAATTTACATTAATGTAATTAAAGGAAATATTGTTCTCATATATTGTTCAACAGACGGCGCTCTAACTAGAAATAAATTACAATCTTTATTGTGTAAAAACAACTAAATATGGTTACAAATAATTACATTAATTCTAATCGATTTTAATTTGATCAATTATATAAATATTTAAACAATTAAATCAAAGATTTCTAGAAATACATTTCAAAAAGGGTCTTAAATATCATAGCATGGTAAATAGCAGTGTTGTTACTACAAATAATTATTTAAATATTACTTGAACATGTTTATAACTATAATTGATAACACATACATCAACAATTTACAAATATTGCCGATAGAGGGCGATATGCGCCCATATATACCTAGTAGATCAATTTCCCTCTTATTGCGATGAGGCTCGAACCCGGTAGTGGGACGTTTATAAGCTGAGACGACTACTTTTATATCTTAAGTATATAAGTTAAGTAATGATATCTGATGTTTACGCGAGCACTACACATTGTAAATAAAACTACTTTTACGGATTATATCGCATTTGTATTTGATTTATGATTGCCCGACGTTTCGAACACTTTGCAGCATTCATGGTCACGGGCGGACTAAGGTGTCTCACGTCCAACAAGTAATCGTTATTACAGACATTTATAATTATCTACCCGATACAGAAAATTAGTTATAAATTTATTAAATTGTGACCCATATTTTAGTACAAATTTATTGCCAGTGTAAGAAGAAAATGATTCTATATGAAAAAATTATATTGTTTATGGTTAGTAATTATTAATTATTAAATTTGTAGCAATTATTGTTACAATTTGTTGATTTAAAACTAACAAAACTAATATACTACCACCGGATCGGAACGCGGCCACACTGAGAAAGATCCGGCAAGAAAACTAAGGGGGCATGATGCTAAATTAATATTGATTTTTAATTTTAGATGCGGTTTACTTTGTCTTACTGAAAGATTTTTGATTTATAAAATTATCTTTAACTATTATTATTGTGGGTCAAATCTATACAATAAGTGCTCACAGTATCATGCAGTCTTGTGGTGGTCTCTTTGGATTTATTTTTAATTATGTTTATAACAGGATCCCAGCTTGATGGTAATACCCAGCCATCCTCTCTATTGAAATTTTTGTGTTTTTTGATTTCAATAGCCTCGCGTACCATTCTAGGCAGGTATCGGTGTTCCGAGGACTTGAGGTTTATCAAACCTAATGTTATGGCGGGAGCGGTCCTGACTATGTTCATAGAGTCGTGACCATGAATGCTGCAAAGTGTTCGAAACGTCGGGCAATCATAAATCAAATACAAACGCGATATAATCCGTAAAAGTAGTTTTATTTACAATATATAAGTTAAGTACAAACGTTAAACTTCCAGTGTAGTGACAGAGTAAGAATGCAATACATTACTCAAATCATCATTTCATCATCTCAGCCTATATATATCCCACTAATAGGCTAGGGCCTCCTCGAAGCTGTGAGAGAAATTGATCCCTCAATCATGATAATTATTACATTCAAAATTAGCTGTATGGTAGCGGCTACGACCTTGACTTTGCTCATAGGTTTCTTAAAAGAGTACTAAGAGTTCTTACCTAGAATAATTTCAACTCAATCAATCAATCAATTTATTTATTATTGCGAAATATGGGTACAAAAGATGTTACAAATAATATAAGTCTCACCATAGTCGACCTTACGGTATGCATTCAATGTACAATTTTAACATAATATAATAATCAACATAATAGAGTAATTAAGACAATTAAATATTCAACTGATGCCGTCTTGTGAAAAATAACATAACCAAGAAGAGTTGACGTCAGACAGGCCACTGGCCATAAAACTGTTGCCAATATATTTTTCAATATATACTATGATAGAAGATTACGTGTAATTGGCATAAGCGCAGGTTGATGATGACGATTGTGTCATTACTAATATACCTATTCGGAAACCCTTACAATTAATATTTAACGTCAATAATTAAAAAAAATTGTACATAATTTCAAAGATTAGCTGTTAATTGTCCGCTATATATTTCAAAGCTCAAGATTTCGGGCTACTAATATAGAAGTACACAAAAAGTAGGTGAATTTGCTATTGTAATATTAGTTAAATATAACACAAAAAAATTGATGATACCACTCGGTTTATATAATAGTCTAAGATATGGAAACGTATCCTAGTGCGTGTGAATAAGAAATACATAAAAAGGGCTCGAAAACGGCTTACGTGTTTAACATGTCCAATATACTATGACCCATGTTACTTCATTTGAATTTAGTGCCTTCTCTTGCTTTTCAAGTAAATAAGGAAGTTGGGAGGGTCTAAAAATTGTGGTTTCCTTTATAAATGATCACGCAGCATGTAAGTTCGCATTTATATAGATTCAAAACACATTCCATAAATGAACACAATTTAAAGACGAATGACTATTTAGATTTGAAATTTAGAGAATGTTCCAGTCGGTTGAACTGAAATAACGTCATATTTCTTTTTGTTGTAATGGCAGAGATAGAAAGGGAGAATACGTGTCATTTTAATATTAAAAAGCTGTCGGCTATAAGTCTATATATGAAACATAAAATTATTTTTAAATATGTCCATTTTAGACTTTGAAACCATCTAACCCAAATGTGTTTGTGTGCCCCAAACTCGTTTCGTTTAGAATAATGCGAAATAAGGCGAAAATAGTATTAAATAAAGCGAAAATAGTTTTACTAATTTTTTAATTATCCATTAGGACCGCGCCGGTGGCGTAGCGATTGATTTGAAGATGTTTCTGTTTCTTTTTAGTCTAATCAGAGTAGCGTTTGAGAGGTCAGCTAGCAAAGTAAAAAGGTACAGTTTTATGTTATCACCTGTCAAATATATCTTTTGGCAAATAAATAATATCCATCCATATCCATATTAATATTATAAATGCGAAAGTAAGGATGTTTGTTTGTTTGTTTGTTTGTAACGCTTTCACGCTTAACCCACCGAACCGATTTCAAAAATTCTTTCACCAATGGAAAGCTATAATATCAGGGAGTAACATTGGCTATATTTTATCCCGGTATTTTATCCCACAGGAACGGGAACTACGCCGCGGGTAAAGCGACTGAAGCCGAAGCGAAGCGAGGGTGGGTTGCTAGTATGTTTATAAATGAATTTTCATAAATTACAGAACATCTATACCAATCTATACCAATAAATAAAATTGGAGTGTCTGTTTGTAATATCAAAATAATAGGCTTTTTTCATGCTCACATGGTTATTTGCACGACAACTATGCCTAAAATAGCGATTAAAGATTTTTTGTCTGTTCTGTCTGTCTGTCTGTTTGTTCCGGGTAATCTTCAAAACGGCTGGACCGATTTCAAAAATTCTTTCACCAATGGAAAGCTTTGATATCAGGGCATAAACTAGTCTATATTTTATCCCGGTATTCCCACGAGAACGGGAACTACGCGGGTAAAACCTCTACAACCGAAGCGAAGCGAGGGCGGGTTGCTAGTCTACAAATATGTTCCGTACGAGGAAATAGTTACATAAAGTTTATGTAGCGAAGAGTTTTAAAGTTTATCTATTGGAGTCAAAATGTTCCAGTCAGTTTAGCTATCTTTAAGTGATGAAGAAATAAATACACACAAAATTGTTAAAGTTGTAAATGTTTATGAAGAATGTGTAATATAAAATTTCGTAAGAGACCATGAGAGATCATAAATATATACTTAAGAATGCAATGTATTACCAACTCTTGATTTTCCATGAGAGTAGTAACAAGTGGTAAAGGAAACATCAGGAAAATAAGCAGCAGCGCTCTCACTATCCTTTTTCCTAAAAAAGGGTGAAGCAGAAAGAATGACATTTCTCAATACTTTCCCTAGGTGTTTTAAAAAACGATTAATGAACGAAAAACACGTAATATTACTAATATAAGGGAAAAGGAGAATTATAAATCTTGTATTTTCCGTGTAGTGACGATAGAAAGAATACCACTTACCATACCCTTGACTTGCTCGTAGGTGCGTAAAAGACGCCAACGACGAATATCCTTATTCATTTAACTATCTATGCAACAGAAGGCAAACTCTAAATGAAACCCTGCACTAACCGTTGACCAGCGTGTTATGGGAGGTCAATTCTTTCTATTGTAAAGGAGGCTCGGACCCGGGAGAGGGACGTATGTTAGTTGCTATGTCAATGACGATCATGGAAGGAAAAATTTGGGGTATAATGATTAACCATCCATAAATTAGAAAAGCTTTTAAATCAAATAGTTTATTATCACCTCTTAAAATTGATGCCGAGCGGATCGCGCATAACTTAGATTCTTAAACGAAAAAATCGCAAATTCATCTCTTCATTCATTCGTCTAAGCTTATAACCGTCTCGCTGTTAGGCTCGAGTCTCCTCCATTATAAAAGGGAACCTTCTGTGAGGCTGTCATCTCGCGAAAGGAGGCGGTGGATCGTGCGCGTGAGGAACGCCTCCACGCGGACACGGTCCGCCGTCGGCGACTGGAGCGGCGCAGGCGCGAGTACCTGCGCCTGATGCCGCCCTAGCAGAGGCTGCGGGTGACCAGACTGGGGGTGTTAGTCCGTCGCCCGCAGAGACCTCGTGACGGCGACCGACGTCCTGGGAAGGGGACGTCGACGGGAGGGGGTACCCCTCAGGGTATGCCGTCGGGCCGACCACTGAAGTCAAGGAACTCTGCACCGGTGGTCAACCCAACGATGAAGGTGACGTGCTATCAGGTGAGTTACGGGTCCGCGCGCCGCCCCTCTGAGGCCCCGGACGGAGCCGGGCGGCGGGTACGCTGACTGTAGCCCACCCCAAAAAAAAGTTATAAAAGAATAATTCATCTTCTACCACGCTAGTTAGAAAGATTAATATAGGCTTTTATATCGAGTTTTCCTTTTCGTGCATAGATGTTATTGCATGACGCGTCCCTTAGTCGTCCTTTACAACACCCACGGGCAAAAAAGGAGGTTGTGAATTGTATTTTTACTCCTTCACCATACAGACAAGTCACAAGGGGACCGCTTCCAAAAACAAAGACAGGTGATAGTACGAGCCCTACTTGTGGTGATAGGCCAGAAAAAAATCGATTTAGACGAAAAAATATTTTTATTTTCGCCATAAAGGTTTTTTATTTTTTTTTACACTCCATCGTATTAGGACATGTAACGATAATTTCATAAAAAATACGTCACTTAACTCAGATGAGAAAAAACGCAATCTATACAAAACTTAATATCATATGGTCTAGAGGTCAGTCACCGTGCGCCCTACGTAGGACACTCCCATCCTAATACGATAGAGTGTGAAAAAAACTTAAAAAACCTGTGACAAAATAATTTTTTTCGTTCAAATTAATTTTTTTCTAGCCTATCATCACAAGTAGTACTAGTACTTTCACCTGTCTTTGTTTTCGAGAGCGGTCCCCTTACACCCTGTATAATTGCCATATGACATACTAACCACATCATCTAATAAGTACCGATAATTCTGGATGTTAATTACATCATCACCATGGCATCACCACAGCTCTAAAGTGTCCCACTGCTAGGCTCCAGCCTCCGCCAGAATGGGAGGGTAATTGACCTACTACACCTCGCTGGTCAAACGGGTTGATATAGGACTTTATTTCGAGATTTTCTTCTCTTGCACAGTTGTTATATGTACATAATAAATCCTTTAATAGTCTTTTATGATACCGACGGGCAAGAAATGCGGTGGTGAATTGTATTCTTACTCCGTCACCACAAGGCAATTACATACTATTTCGAAATCATAAAATTCCCTCGAGGTGTTGAAAAATGGATGCAGAAACACATACCATATACAATACGTCACTCCTATATGTACAATCATTTCTTTAACAATGCAAATTAATTCCACTAATAACAAATAGCACACAAATTATTCGAGTGCTCATCAAATTCCAATATTTTGCTCCGCAAATAACCTCGGGGAATTGTAAAGCCGTAGAAGCCATACTCGTGTGGCATTAGCATAGAGTGGATGACATACTCGTCGACTTAATCCACATTATACATGCATCAAAGACTCGGGAACAGTATAGAGTACCCCCTGTGATTTGGGGAACAATACGAATTATGAACGAACGCTACGTTTGAGAGCTCCTTGACCCATTTATGTGAGAATTGAATTACAGACGAGCTTGTAAACTTCAAGCAATTATTTCTATGATCTAATATATGGGACGTGAATATGACCAAACCGTCGTTAAGTATAAAAATGGTGGATGCTATTTTGTTACAGATTATTTTACTATTTATCATATTAATTACAAAACCTTTTAGATTTTATGAGAAAACTCAATGTCACTGGCTGGACTAGTGGTTTTTCTTCTAAAACTAGTTTTACATATAATAAAATACATTATAGTACAAATATTAGTTGGGATGATGCTCAGAAAATATCAATTTTGGTACAGTAATTTGTATTGTACCATACCTGTTTGTTTTTTTTTTATTAATACAAGGTTATGCAAAGTTTATTTCTATAAAAGTAAATTATTTATAGTTCAAATAAAGTATATATAACATAAATTATAAAGATTCCTAATATTTACACGTGTATTACACTTATTAATATTACCTTACAAATATTATAAATGCGAAAGTAGGGATGTTTGTTTGTTTGTTACGCTTTCACGCTTAAACCACCGAAATGATTTCAAATATTCTTTCACCATTGGAAAGCTATAATATCAGGGCGTAACATAGGCTATATTTTATCCCAGTATTCCCACGGGAACAGGAACTACACGGGTAAGGCGACTGAAACCGAAGCGAAGCGAGAGTGGGATGCTAGTTATAAATAAAACTATTTGTACGGATACGTTCATGGTCAGGGGCGAACCATGAATCCTGAAAAGTATTACTAACATCGGCCAATCAAAAATTAAATACAAATGCGATTTAATCCGTAAAAATAATTTGGTAAATAATATCAGAAATAATACAATAAGCGTATTAACTCGTATGACACCGTCCACTTAGCTAGTTATGAATATTTGCAAAATATACAAAATAACCTATGCATACGATGTTGAAAATGTGAAAACCTGAACAGACAATGACTCTATATATTGAAATTTGCCCGCGCTTGCAGTCATAAAAGCAACATGTCTACCCTCATATCGAAAGTCTACGTAAGAAATAGACATATCGAGATGATATTGTATCTGTACAATTTTCACCCAATATTGAACGACTTTATTCGGGATATAAAATCCATTATGATCATGAAGATGAAGCATTAATTCTATACTATTTTATACAAAATATATGTTATAAATTTTTGCAAAAGACAAGGTACAGATTGTGATTTGAATATGAATGCAAATTCATAAAATATTATTTTAGCTGATAAAAAAATCACGTACCTAACAAATATAAATCATGTTTGTCGTGAACGAACTGTACCCCATGTGGCGACGGAATAAGAATATAATTACTGTCACCCCTTACTTGCCTTAAGGAGTAGTAAAAATCGGCTGATAGATTGATTGCCAAGCTGCTTGCCAAGTGTAATTATTATGACAATAACTCCGCCAAATCGCCGGCGCAATGGCCGCGACATATTACTTTCTGTGGGTTTGCCTACATTCAGCAGTATACGACGAAGGGGTGAATGATAATAATAAAAGAACAAGTTAGAATAACGTTTCCTCGCAATAAAAATAGCAGCGATATACATACAACAACACAACTAGATTCTCAAGTCTTTCTCCCACGAGGCTATAAATTACGCTACCTATTCAATGTAGCTAAGCATAGTTTTAAATGTAGTGACGAAGTAAGAACACAAGTAAGAATACAAATCACTAACATCTCTCTTATCCGTTAGTATCATGAAAGACGACTAAAGGATATAATATGTAGATAACATATATGCAGGAGAAGAAGAAGAATACGACATAAAACTCTATGCCGAACCGTTTAATCAGCGCGGTATAGTAAGTAAATTTGCCTCACGTTATAAAAGAAACCCGAAGATAGTTTGCCTGCTAGTAAGTATTCTAATATTACTGCCGAACGTAGAAAAGCACGCTTTGATAGCTGAGATAATTCTGGTCACAGAGAAGTATCTGGAGTGAAGGCATGTCGTCCTCTATTACTTTGTCATACCCAATACTTTTCAAGTATGTACATATATTTCAGAAAATACCTGGGATCCATACGTCGTGAAGCCTTTATTACTATGAAGATTATCACGAGGATACGACGCTGCGACATACTAATGGCAAATTCAAATCATTTATTATGCATAAACTCCGAGAGAGCACTGTATGGTTCTGTCTTGCACTGTATAATTTCAATGCAAATAGGTAAATCAAATTAATCCAACGAACTACCACCGGATCGGAACGCGACCACTACTGAGGAGATTAGCAACATTATCCTTGCGGTGGCTTTATTTTCGGGCTACTTGTAAGCCTCGACTGCAAGCGACCGATGGAAGACGAAGTCGTCAGCCTTACCACCACCGCGGCCATGTGAGAACCTGTGAGGGGTCTCTACCTTGAGCGAGGTATGATAACAACACTCCCCTCGCAATAAGATCCCAAGCCACCCTTATTCAGTGGGAGCTTCCACACTTTTGTGGAGTCTCCTACCTAACCATCTGAGCTCCCACAGGGCAGATGGCGCAGAGCACGTGTATGACCCGGCGGTGATCTTGGCAGCCGACATAATGCCCTCTGAACAATTTACACAATTAATAAAGATAAATAATAAATTATTATCTACAAACCACGATCACTATTAAGAATTATTATTATGTAATAAAACTTAAATACTATATTAATAAATTAATTCCTCACGATTATTGATAAGAGTCATATAATATTTAATGTATTTTTTCGTTTATAAAGCTGATTTGGTTTCGAAATTACCAGTTCGCTTTTGAATACCAAGACTGAACTAGAACAATGAGGACCATCTACTGGACTTTATTCGCAGTTCTTTGCGTTTTACCATCGTCTCTTTTAGCTAAAACTTGTAAGTAATATTCGATTTATACTTCTGTCTTTATTTCACTGTTAAGTACTTTTTTTTTTTTTCATAAAACATAAGTACTTTGTTAAAAGAACAACAGCACTACGCAGAGATATTTAACTTTAAAGAAGTAGTATTAAATTATTATTTGTTGTTTATTGCTTGCTTTAAAGGTAAAATACAATAATTGAAACAATATGATAATATCAATGAACGATAACGAGTCACATTGATTATGATTTGATTCTTACCATATTTGTTAATAGTTTGATCTTTACTTCGCAAAATTAACAGCTTTTCATCACTGAATAAATGTAACAATGTCTAATGTATTTCAGGCGTACCATTACGAAAATGTGAAGAAGGATCGTGTAAGTACATTTTCATGACAGTTTCGCAAGTGTTAACAGATTACATAATTAGATATAGAATCCACAACATTCATAATAAAAGAAAACTCCAGCAAATTTAAGGATGATACAATTAGTGCCATTTATTCAAATCAATGATGTTTTGAATTGAATACGCCGTCTTAGTCATGAACTGTAGGTTATTTTCTCAATAGTCACGGGCTATTATATGGTTTCCTTATTCATTATTTTAACACCAGACCGTTCTATTTATTATAGGCTGGTAGGATCACACTGTCGACAGTCTTTTTTCTGCAGTCACGGGCTGGTTCGTTCGGGGTAGTACCATACTCTCGCAGAAGATCGACGTTTGAGTAGTAGCAATTTGTTGCTGCACTTCGTTCGGTGAGCGGGTGAGCCGGCAGCCCCCTTTCTGGATATGTTTGTGTGTGGTGGGTTTCGGTGAAGCCTGAAACCTGCAGTGGTGGTCTTGGTCGGAGCATTGAACGTGAGGGACTGGCATGGTGTACAGGGTAACCCGATGGGAATGGTCACCGCCTTCCCTAGGAGGCTGACCCACCAACCGGCAAAAATCCCGTTGGATAGTCGTCGTGCCGATGTGGGAAACCGGAATGGACTTGGGCAGCTACGCACGGAGGGGCATCGGGGCCAAAGAGTAGGTTTGCCACGCCGATCCTCTTATCCACATTTGATGTGGCTTTTTCAATATCAGGGGTTTACATAGCAACTCGAGGTCGCTGCAACGCCGTCCACCATCATCTGGAGATGGCGCGGCCTGCCCTACTCTTTTTAACGGAGACACAGATAGATGCTTCGGATGACATTTCATACCTAAATTACCCCGGCTACGAGTTAGAGCACACCTTCCATCGTAAAGCCGGGGTATGCGTATTCATTCGGGGCGATATATGTTATGTTCAGGCCCTCAAACATGGTGACTTATCACTCCTATAGTTACGCGTAGACTATGAAAGGCTTACCCGCATTTATGCGTGCCTCTACAGGTCCCATGGCAGTGATCCGGGGTCAATTCAAATATTTGAGTACCAATGGGGGATTGACGAAATATTGGAGCAGTGTCCATCAGCGGAGGTGGTGGTTCTAGGAGACTTCAATGCTCATCATAAAGAGTGGCTGGGGTCGCAAATCACTGACTACCAGGGCCGACATCTCTCCAATATGGTCTCGGCCTATGGTCTCTCACATCTGGTGACACAGTCCACCCGTATCCCAGATATCAAGAGCCACGAGTCTTCTGTACTGGATCTTTTGCTGACTACTCATCAGGATGGATACCGGGCAGTAGTTGAAGCCCCTCTTGGGTCTTCTGACCACTGCCTGGTTCGTAGCAGAGCCCCTGTTGTAAGATCTAGTCGCTCTAAGGTGACTAGAACTCGCAGAGCTTGGCAATATAAGTCAACACCTGCAGGACGGCTGCACGTCAAAAGCAATCCGCATGTCAGGCCGGGAATGGGGCAAAAAAATGTCAGGTCCCAAACACTAAAGAGGTGAAGAGGTAATTTAATGCCGCTTCTAGATCTAGTAAAAAAGCTATTGACAGAGCCAAGGCGAAACATGTTGTCAGAATTGGCGAGCAATTTCAAAGCCAACCCACCGGGAGTCGTACATTCTAGTCGCTCGCCAAGGCTGCCCAAGGCTACTTCTGCCAGGCCAATCCCTCTCCACTACAGAAACACGATGGCAGTCTGGCCCACAGCGCAAAGGAAAAGGCTGAACTTCTACGTCAATTCTTTGCCTTTAACTCTACTTTGGACGCCGGAATTGCCACACCACTTGCCATCCCACTGTGTAAAAGCTCGCTTCTCGAAATCCGCATCACGCAGTGAGCAGTTTGGTGGGAGCTGCAGCTTTTAGACGTCCCTAAGTCAAATGGGCCGGATTGCATCCCTGCAGTGGTCCTACAAACGACCCCTGAATTGACTCCCATCCTTACGCGCTTATACTGACTTTCCTGATACTAGTAGGTAATAATACGTTACTAATAGGGTGCCGTCTTTGTGGAAGGTAGCTCATATCCACCCAATCCTTAAAAAGGGAGACCGGTCTCACCCATGGAAATACAGGCCAATTGCGATAATTTCTGACAGTATAGGGATTCTAGGCGTCGAAATATGGAGCAAAGTCCAGTTTGGGGGTCATTTGGGGGACAAAGCCAAATTGGCAAGCAAAAATTTTTGCGTCCTGAACAGAGCCAAGCGGTACTTCACACCGAGACAGCGTCTTGTACTATACAAAGCACAAGTTCGTCCTCGTGTGAAGTACTGCTTACATCTCTGGGCAGGTGCGCCCAAATATCAGCTAGATCCACTTGACTCCCTGCAAAGGCGTGCTGTTCGGATCGTCGGAGATCCCAATCTTACGGACGGATTGGAGTCGCTTGAGCGGCGAAGAGACTTTGAGCCATTCTGTGTATTCTACTGACTCTTTCACGGGGAGTGCTCCGAGACACTGTTTAATTTGGTACCACCATCACCACTTTACCAACGTACCACTCGATATCATAGCAGAGTTCATCCACTTCACCTGGAAGCGTTCTGGTCTTCAACTGTACGTTTCCAGCGATTATTTCTCCCACGTACGTGCAAGCTCTGGAATAAACTACCTGCTGCTGTGTTTCCCGAGCGCTGTGACATGTCCTTCTTTAAAAGAGGTTTAAGAAGAGTATTTTATTCACGGTAGGCAACGGGCTGACTGTGCCCTTTATATTCAAAGGTCCATGTGCGGCCGTATCACTTACCATCTTGTGTGCTGCTTGCTCTTTTACCAGCATTGCTAATAAAAAAAAGGCGAGAATTTTAATTAATTATCTATATGTATAATAATAATTAGCACGTTGAAATGGCAATGGGCAGGCCACATCGCTCGTCGAACCGATAACCGTTGGGGAAGAAAGGTTCTTGAGTGGCGACCACGAATCGGACGGCGCAGCGTAGGACAACCCCCCACTAGGTGGACTGACGACATTCTCAAAGTCGCAAGGAACCGTTGGATGCAAGTGGCGCAGGACCGTTCCGAGTGGCATTCTCGTGGGGAAGCCTATGTCCAGCAGTGGACGTCCGTAAGCTGATGGATGGATGGATAATAATATGTGTTATTACAGTAGCTGCTGCGGCCGCAGCTGCCGCATCAGGCAAGTCAGGTTGTTTTCTAATTTTATCATATTTTAACAAAGTTTTCCTCATCATTATTATGATGATCATTCAGCCTTTCGCCCTCATGCTTACCACAAAGTGACGTCTTGTGCCGCTCGCAATCAGCAATTTTCACCAAGTCATCCACCATAATTATTTTACTTTTATGTTCAAAATCTGAAAAGTAATTTCTATAGAATTATCTTCCTCCTGAATTTAACAATTTTGCATATTTGTTCCATCCTGACGACAGTAAAGAAGAATTAATTTGCTCTTCATACATATTTTGGAGTAAATACCCCACGAAATTGGTATCAGACAGTACGGTGTCGTAAAAGACGACTAAGGGATATATGTAGGTAACATCGATGCAAGAGAAGAAACCTTAAAAGAAAAATCCAATTCCATCATGTCTGACCAGCTTGGATTAGTAGGTGAATTTCCCTCCTATTATGGAGGAGGCCCGAGTCCAACAGACATATATGAGCTGGGCTGAGATGAGACGAAATGCTAAATAATATAAATTTCCTTGCATTTTGCATTAAAAACATTCCGCCTACTTTTTTTTTTTTTTTTTTTATACCTTAATCATTTCATCATCATCATCATCATTTTAGTCTATCGCCGTCCACTGCTAGACGTAGGCCTCCCTCATGTTACGCCACAAAGTTCGGTCGCGCGCCGCCTGCATCCAACGACGCCCAACAACTCTCACCAGGTCGTCGGTCCACCTGGTGGGGGCCGTCCTACACTGCGTCGTCCGATACGTGGTCGCCACTCGAGAACCTTTCTTCTCCAGCGGTTGCCGGTTCATCGAATGATGTGGCCTGCTCATTGCCACTTCAGCGTGCTAATTCTTCGTGCTATGTCGGTTACACCCGTTCTTCTGCGGATTTCCGTATTTCGGATGCTATCTCGCAGAGAAATCCCGAGCATAGCCCGTTTCATAGCACGTTGAGCGACTTTGAGCCTTGTTATGAGACCTATATTTAGGGACCACATTTCTGTGCCGTAAGTCATCACTGGTAACACACACTGGTCGTAAACCTGTGTTTTCAGACACTGAGGTATGTTGGACGAGAAGATCCTCTTAAATTTCCCGAACGCTGCCCAACCGAGTTGGATTCGTCGGCTGATCTCTTTCTCGAAATTGGATCTACCTAACTGGACTGTTTGTCCAAGGTAAACATAATAATCGACAACTTCGAGAATTGCATTGGCAACTAGGACCGGTACAGGAAAGACATGGGCATTTGACATGACTTTCGTCTTGTCCATGTTCATTCATAAATCCACTAGTCGGGATACCCTGCTGAGATCATTGAGCATGGTGCCAAGGTTCTCCATGAATTCTGCCATAACGACGATATCGTCTGCAAATTGAAGGTGAGTGATGTATTCGCCGTCGATCTTGATGCCGAGTCCGGTCCAGTCTAAGAGCTTGAAGAAATCTTCCAGTGCAGTGGTGAACAGTTTCGGAGAGATGACGTCACCCTGTATCACGCCTTTCTGCAATTGGATCGTGTTCGTACTCTTATCCCGGATACGGACTGACATTGTAGCGTTCCTATACAAACACTTCCGCACTTCAATATAACGATGATCGATTTGGCACCACTGAAGAGACTGCAGCACCTCCCAAGTTTCGACTGAATCAAAGGCTTTCTCATAGTCCACAAACGCTAAACACAGGGCCAAAAAAGACTTCTCGGTCTTTTGTATAATCTGCCTAAGCGTGAGGATATGGTCTATGATGCTATAGCCTTTTCGGAAGCTGGCTTGTTCGGGAGGCTGGAAGTCATCGAGCTTGCACGTGAGTCGATTGGTAATGACCCTCGAAAACAACTTGTAAACGTGGCTCAGGAATGAGATGGGGCTGTAGTTCTTTAGAAGAGCTTTGTCACCCTTCTTGAAGAACAGCACCACCACACTCCTGGTCCACGACTCTGGAACGTGGCCCCTGAGGATAACGGAATTGAATAGCTTTTTAAGGGCTTTTAAGACTGGTTTGCTGCCAGCTTTCAGAAGCTCTGCCGTAATTCCGTCATCTCCCGGTGCCTTACCGTTACGTAGTTGTTTGACAGCCATTCTGATCTCGTACAAGCTGATATCCGGGATTTCTTCGGTATAGTGCCAAGTTAGCTTGGATCTGGGATCTTGGACTAAGCCGACAACAGGATTTTGGGACGATCTATATAACTGTCCATAGAACCTTTTGACCTCTCCCAAGATCTCACTTTGGGATGAAATGACAGTGCCGTCATCGGTCTTCAGTTTAGTCATTTGGCTTTGCCCAATAGACAGATATTACGCCGACGACACGCTCGTCACAGCCCGCGGTGGGACGCTAGAAGAGGCGGTAAGCCTGGCGACCTATGGCACCGAAGAGGTCGTCAGGCGGATCGAGGCGCTGGGGTTGAGGGTCGCCCTGGACAAGACTGAGGCCCTCTTGTTCCATGGGCGCCTTATGAGCCCTCCCATCGGCGTCTCGATCACCGTCCGATCGGTTGACATCAGCATCCGGGCCCATATGAGGTACTTGGGCCTGGTGCTCGACGGGCAATGGTGGTTCCGGGAGCATTTCCGCAGGCTCGCTCCGCGGCTCGTCGGCGCGGCGTCCGCCCTATCGTGGCTTATGCCGAACGTGGGCGGACCGAGCGCTACGTGCCGACGGCTGTACACGGGGGTCATCCGGTCGATGGCCCTGTACGGCGCACCGGTGTGGGCGGGGTCCTTGACCGTCCGACTTAGGGCCCTTCTGTGGCGACCACAGAGGGTCATGGCGGTCAGGGCCATCCGCGGATACCGCACGGTGGCGACGGAGGCAGCGTGCCTATTGGCCGGGACTCCCCCGTGGGACCTGGAGGCGGAAATGCTCGCCGAGTTGTATCGGCGGGTGTCGGGGGTGCGCGGGGAGGGCGGTGTGATCTCGTTAAGGGATCTCACCGCCTGGCGCGTCGACGCCCGCCGAGACGTCATTGCCCGTTGGGCAGTCCGGCTGGAGAGGCCTCGGTTCGGGGTGCGAACCGTGGAGGCCTTCCGGCCGGTGCTGATGCAGTGGTTGGAAAGGCGGCACGGGGTGCTCTCCTTCCGACTAGTGCAGGTGTTGACGGGGCACGGGAGCTTCGCCAAATACCTGCACAGGGTCGTAAGGAGGGAGAGTACACCGTCCTGCCACCACTGCGATTACGACGAGGACACGGCGCGCCACACGCTCGAGGCCTGCGCGGCTTGGGCAGTGCAGCGGGAACTGGGACGCGGTCGCAGCCTTCTGCGAGACAGTGATCTCGCAGAAGGAGGCGGCGGATCTTCTGCGCGTGGAGCGCAGCCTCGATGAGGAGATCCGCCGCCGGCGACTGGGGCGGCGCAGGCGCAACTATCTGCGCCTCATGCCGCCCTAGCCGAGGCCGCGGGTGACGTGACCGGGGATTAGTCCGTCACCCGCCGAGAGGCCGACCGCGTGAGGAAAGACCGACGTCCTCCTCGAGGGGGGGACGTCGGTCGACGGGAGGGTACCCCTCGTAGGGGGTATTCCGTCGGGCCGACCACTGACGACAAGTAAACCTGCTCCGGTGGTCGGCCCAATGACGAAGGCGAGGTGGTTTTCGGGTAGGTTGCGGGAGTTGCGTGCTTAAGCCCCTCTGTCGCCCCGGACGGAGTAGTGCGGAGGCGCGCCGACCGCGACCCACCCGGAAAAAAAAAAAAAAAAAAAAAAAAAAAAATAGCCAGATATTGTGTGAACACTTTCGAGCCACGATTCCGCTCTATCGCTTCTTTAATACGGAGCGTATTAAATCGGCGAATATCGCGACGCACAGACCTGGAGATCTGCCTATTCAGCTGCCTATGTTCGGACCAATCGGCTGAAGACTGAACCGTTATTTCTTTTCTCCGCTCCAAAAGATCGAGGAGTATAATCGGCCCCTGTACTTAGCGTTTGTGGACTATGAGAATGCCTTTGATTTAGTCGAAACTTGAGCGGTGCTGCAGTTCCTTCAGCGGTGCCAAATCGACCATCGCTATATCGAAGTGCTGCAGTGTTTGCATACGTATCCGGGATAAGAGTACGAAACCGATCCAGTTGCAGAAAGGCGTGAGACAGGGAGATGTCATCTCGCCGAAACTGTTCACCACTGCACTGGAAGATGTCTTCAAGCTCTTAAACTGGACTGGACTCGGCGTTAACGGCGAATACATCACTCACCTTCGATTTGCAGATGATATCGTCGTTATGGCAGAATCCATGAAGGAACTTGGTACAATGCTCAATGATCTCAGCAGGGTATCCCAACTAGTGGGTTTACGAATGAACATGGACAAGACGAAAGTTATGTCAAATGCCCATGTCATTCCTGTACCGGTCCTAGTTGGCAATGCGATTCTCGAAGTTCTCGATCACTATGTTTATCTAGGACAAACAGTCCAGTTAGGTAGATCCAATTTCGAGAAAGAGATCAGCTGACGAATCCAACTCGGTTGGGCAGCGTTCGGGAAACTTAAGAGGATCTTCTCGTCCAACATACCTCAGTGTCTGAAAACACAGGTTTATTACCAGTGTGTGTTACCAGTGATGACTTACGGCACAGAAACGTGGTCCCTAAATGTAGGCCTCATATCAAGGCTCAAAGTCGCTCAGCATAGGACCGCACATTGTGGCGCAACATGAGGGAGGCCTACGTCCAGCAGTGGACGGCAATAGGCTAAAATGATGATGATGACTAGACTGATGAGGGTATTTCAGGAGCATTTTTATCAAATTACTCCACGGTTCGTTAATGCAGTGTTATGTCGCAATGTTGACATCTGTACCGGAGACGTTCGATCAATGGTCCTGTACGGTACACCTGTGTGAGCTAGTTCTGACCATTTGTCTTAAAACTTTCTTCTGGCATTCGCAGAAAGCCATGGTGTTTAGAGTGTTACACTGAGGATAGGTAACATAAAAATAAAAGGAGTTAGAATTTGTAACGTATATTATAATTAATAATTGAAGGTATAAGTAAGTAAAGGTAGAAATAAAGTATAAGTTAAACATACAGGGGGAGTGGGGTCGTTAGTCTTTCTGGGGCTTTCCTAGGCTTTGCACTGGCAATGAACAGAAAACAGTACTCTCCTTACGCTTGTTGCCCGTAGAGAACCGCAGCGAAGAAGATGAGGAGATCTGCAAGTCGGCTCCGGGGGTAGACAATTAAGTCTAATATTAGAACCCTGTAATCGTTTAAGGGTGGGCAATGTGCAAAGTATATGTCCACCATACGATCACCGTGACTGTAACCCAGCGATAAGCGAGAAGCTACTGATTCCGTCATAGATTGTTGCAAATCAGTAATCCAAGGTGGGACAGTCACGGTTTATAGCGAAGCGGAAGGACATAAATAACAAAATTAAAAGAAATACACTACAACTTTAACACATTTACATATGAACATATGAGAAGAATATTCTACATACATATAATAACTATATGATGTAGGTATACGTTAAAACTACTATTACTATACAATAGGAAAAGATTAATTACATTTAAAATCTACATACTGCTAGTATTATTCTATGGCTACGAAAGGCTCAGAATCTAAGATTACCTATTTGTATTACATAATAGCTATTAAGCCAATAAAAGCACAACTTACCCTATAGCGGGGTTTTAATATCCACGAACTGTTACTTAGATTGAAGGATTATCACAATATATAATAACTTGGTAAATATTGGATATTGAAGAATAATGTAGGATTTATAAATGAGAGTGTTTTAACGGACGCCCGAGTAGTTATAGCAATCGTTGGTGTAAAGTCAGTGACGAAGCGGCCAGCGCGGTAGGGGTAATCGAAGCGAAGTTCGTGCAGCCTCTGCGTTTAGTGCCTACTAACGAGTTATTATTACAGCAATGTAACAAGAGCTACACGCAGATGTCGACCGTTAGTGTGTGCTTTAGCCAGAACACTCCCGTAGGACTTAAAGTTGGAAATACATGAAGCCCTCCCACAATTCTGGTTCCAGCTAGGACAGAGCAGACATATTTATGAAGTCTGTGTTGCCTGGGTAGAGCAGCGCCGTGAATTAATCGCAAGCTTCACTACCGAAGCTGCCAACCATCACTTAGATCAATCATAGTCGCCAGGTCAGGAACTGGTATGAGGTCGCCATCTTCAGCTTGGCAGTTATCTCGCGTAAAAACTTGACGGAGCGAGTCAGGAAGAAAATCTTCCAAGCTGACTCGTTCCACCGCTGTGGCGTCGGGTGGTGGCTAGCCCGAGTGCTTGCGCTTTACGATCTTTACGTGATAAAATTATACTTTCGACAATCGTCCATCTAATGTCGCGGGCCGGTGCATCTAAAGCGAGAGAGCCGGAAGCCCAACTTTCTGAATGTGTTTGCCTGTGGTGAGTTTTGGTGATGCCTTTAGTATAACCAAACCTCATTGCACGCATTCACACTCCCTTCATTTTCTTCACGGTAGGCAGCGACCTGGCAAAAGGCCATGAGTAACATGCCATTAGGTGTGCTGTTTGCTCGTTTGCCAACAACAGCAATAAAAAAATTTACCTAGACAAAGACACGGATGGTTGAATCGGGGATTAGTCCTCCACCCGTAGTGAGACCGAACGCGCGAGGTCGATACCACGATAACGTAGTTTACTGCCTGAGGTCAAAAAAAGGGTGATCGAGTGACCCTGCACGACCTTCTTTTTCTATTCATTTTACAAACTATGAATTTTGCACTACACCCTTTACTAAGGAACTTCACAAACATATAAGTGACGAACACAAATTACACCCAGTCTCAGAGCAACAATTTGTCAATCACATAAAAGATTGTCCGGCGTTGGAATTGAGCCCGTGAACTGGCATGGTAGGTTGATATCTTAACCACTATGCTATCAGTGCAGTTAATTAATCATTGGCGTTATATGAATTTATTACTTGTGTATTAGAGTGAAAAATATCAAAGTATAATTCGTTCCCTATTTTACACCCTTAGAAAAGAATATATCCTCTGAGGGGTGATTTTCAGAATAACTTTCTTTTATAATGAGTCTTTTTGTATTGATTTTCATTGAAGTAAGCTGTACACTAAGCTGTGTTAGTTATTATATAATAGTTTTATACTATCCCACGGAATCTCTTTAATTTTCCATGATTAAAAGTATCCCAAATATTGACCGGGGATGTAAGGACCACCATGCAAAATTTCATTTAAATCCATCGAAACACGTTTAATTAACCTGTACAAATAGACAAACAAACAGAGAAACAAAAAGAAAATAAAATATTATAGGTGGTGGTATCTAAACACATGGCAGAATAATGAAATTCAATGCGATAATCGCAGCGAAATTTTTAATAATCAAAACGACGTGTGCATACCTTCTGTTTGCCCACATGTCGACTATGTACGTCCCGCCCCCCTACTAAAAACTTTGAGTAGGTATCGCTAATAATAATAATTATTAGGAACTAATAATATAAATACAAAATTTCATTGAAATAATGTAGGTAACTAACTAGGTAACAAAAAGGGATAATTATTATTACGAACTTTCAACCCAAATTCAACATTTCATTGAAATACTTTAAAATCAGAGAACTTTCATACTAACTTTGGATCTCCCTTTTATTCCCTTAAAGGATGATTTTCGAAATAATATTTTACACGTGTTTCATCATTTCCAGTGAAGAACCTGCGTACTGAATTTCATTTGAATAACTTAAAAAACGGCAAAGTTTCATACTAATTTTGCACCCCCGTTTGATCCCCTTTGGGCATGAACTTTCAAAAATCCTTTCTTACTGCTCCCCTACGTTATAAAAGGAACCCCTGCCCGTGGGTGTCGTAAGAGACGACTAAGGGACATATAACGCATATGACATCTATGCAAGAGATGGAAAACTCGAAACAAAACCCTATACCAACCTGTCTGACCAGCATGGTCAATTTCTCTCCTATTATGGAGGAGGCTCGAGCCCAGTAGTGGAACGTCTTTAGATAAAAGTGCCTATTATTTTAAGTTTCACCACATATTTCATTAGCCAAGTATGGAAATAGTAAAAGAGTATGTGACCTGAGTTCAATATAACATAAAATTACGTTAATTTCGTCTATTCCTGTACATTGTTTTCATCGTTTTGTTGAAATCTTTAAGTTTATTTTCTTGTTTTTAAGACCATTATCAATACTACGATCCCAACTTCGCGAGAAATATTTGACACTGATTGAACACATTTAATGCATTTCAGGCGAACCATGGAGGAAACCATGCGGTGAATCATGTAAGTACAAGAAACCACAACATTCACAATAATATAGAATTCCAGTAAGACACTATAAAAAAGTGACGTTGCACTAACGAATTTTAGTATAATACAACTAGCAATCCGCCCTCGCTTCGCTTCGGTTATAGGTTATAATCGTTTTACCCGCGTAGTTCCCGTTCCCGTGGGAATACCGGGATAAAACATAGCCTAGTTTACGCCCTGATACTATAGCTTTCCATTGGTGAAAGAATTTTTGAAATCGGTTCAGCCGTTTTGAAGATTACCCGGAACAAACAGACAGACAGACAAAATTTTTTTTATTGCTATTTTAGGCATAGGTGTCGTGCAAATAACCGTGTGAGCATGAAAAAAATCTATTATTTGGACATTACAAACAGACACTCCAATTTTATTTATTGGTATAGATTAGTACCACTTAATCAAATCGATGATTCTTTAAAATGAATACGCAAAGCTTGAGTCATGAACTATAACTTAATTTCTCAACGTTCACAGGGTTCCATATGGTTTATTTATTCACTATATGTGTTTTATATAAACAATACAGTGGTAGGACCGTACTGTTGACAGTTGCCTGTCTAGAGCCGCAGGCCGGTCCGTCCGGGCTAATACTACACTCTCGCAGAAAATCGACGTCCGACGTCGTTTAGTAAGCGAGAGAGCCGGAAGCACAACTTTCTGAGGGTGTTTGCGTGGGTTTTAGTGATGCCTTTAGTATCACTGAACCTTACTGCACACGCACACATCGCATCACACTCTTTTCACGATAGGCAGCCCGCTTGCAAAGGTCCATGAGCGGCAGCAACACTTCCTATCAGGTGTACTGTTTGCCCGTTTGCCACCGTTTACAATAATAAAGAAAAAGATCATTGTCTTTTTTTTATATTTTTCGAGGTGTTTAATTACTTATTTGTATAATAACATGTATTATTACAGCTTCCGAAGCAGCAGCAGCCGCAGCCGCAGCTGCTAGCTCAGGTAAGTCAGCTTCTATTCTACTTTATTATTGCCATACTTTTACATAGTTTTCATCATCATCATCATTCAGTCTTTCGCCGTGTACTACTGGACACAGACCGCCATTATGTTTGTAAAAAAGTGCAGTCCAGTGCCACCTGCATCTAACGACGTCCAGCAACTTTTACCAAGTCATTGGCCTACCTTTTTTATTTAACTTACTAGCAACCCGCCCTCGCTTCGCTTCGGTTATAGGTTATAGTCGTTTTACCCGCATAATTCCCGTTCCCGTGGGAATACCGGGATAAAATATAGCCTAGTTTACGCCCTGATATTATAGCTTTCCATTGGTGAAAGAATTTTTGAAATCGGTCCAGCCGTTTTGAAGATTACCCGGAACAAACAGACAGACAGACAGACAAACATTTTTTAATTGCTATTTTAGGCATAGGTGTCGTGCAAATAACCGTGTGAGCATGAAAAAAGCCTATTATTTTGACATTACAAACAGACACTCCAATTTTATTTATTGGTATAGATAATGTACAAAATCTAAAAACATTTTTTATATAGGTAGTCTAATCGGCCTACTGACTTTGCAATTTTGCATGTTTCTTCAATCCTGGTGACGATGAAAAAGATTGGAGAAAATGACCTATTGATATTGGATACAAGTCTAGTATTTATGCAATTATAGTTTGGCCAATTCAAAGGAGGCCCAATTTTGCCTCTATTACAGAAGAGTATCTGCCAAGTACTGAGAGTAATTTATTTTTAACAGTTGTAATAGTAAAAATAAATTAGCTCACGTCATTTATTAAATTCTAAAAACATAATGGCATCTATTTTCTTACACTTTCCATTAAAACATCCATTAACTTTTTATAGCTCATTATTATCACCGTCCATTCGGTTGAGATCAGCATCCGGGCCCAGATGAGATACTTGAGCCTGGTGCTCGATGGGCAATGGTGGTTCCGGGAGCATTTCCGCAGGCTCGCTCCACGGCTCGTCAGCGCGGCGTCCGCCCTATCGCGGCTTATGCCGTACGTGGGCGAACCGAGCCCTACGTGCCGACGGCTGTACGCAGACGTCATCCGGTCGATGGCCCTGTATGGCGCACCGGTGTGGGCGGGGTCCATGACCATCCGACTTAGGGCCCTTCTGTGGCGACCACAGAGGGCCATGGCGGTCAGGGTCATCCGCGGATACCGCACGATGGCGACGGAGGCAGCGTGCCTGTTGGCCGGGACTCCCCCGTGGGACCTGGAGGCGGAAATGCTCGCCGGATTATATGTACGAGCGGAGGGCGGTGTGATCTCGTTAAGGGAGCTCACTGCTAGGCGCGTCGACGCCCGCCGAGACGCCATTGCCCGTTGGGCAGTCCGGCTGGAGAGGCCTCGATTCGGGGTGCGAACCGTGGAGGCCTTCCGGCCGGTGCTGATGCAGTGGTTGGAAAGGTGGCACGGGGTGCTCTCCTTTCGACTAGTGCAGGTGTTGACGGGGCATGGGTGCTTCGCCAAATACCTGCACAAGGTAAGGAGGGAGAGTACACCGTCCTGCCACCACTGCGATTGCGACGAGCACACGGCGAGGCATACGCTCGAGGCCTGCGACGCTTGGGCCACGCAGTGCCGTGAACTCGTCGCAATCATCGGTGCCGATCTGACGCTGCCGGCTATCGCTAGGGCGATGATTGGCAGTGTCGGAAACTGGGACGCGGTCGCAGCCTTCTGCGAGGCAGTGATCTCGCAGAAGGAGGCGGCGGATCGCCTGCGCGAGGAGCGCAGCCTCAATGAGGCTATCCGCCGCCAGCGACTGGGGCGGCGTAGGCGCGAATACCTGCGCCTCATGCCGCCCTAGCCGAGGTCGCGGGTAACGTGACCGGGGAGTTAGTCCGTCACCCGCCGAGAGGCCGACCGCGTTAGGAAAGACCGACGTCCTCCCTGAGAGGGGGGACGTCGGTCGATGGGAGGGTACCCCAAGTAGGGGGTATTCCGTCGGGCCGACCAATGATGACAAGTAACCCTGCTCCGGTGGTCGGCCCAACGGCGAAGGCGACGTGCATCGTGGGTGGGTTGCGGGAGTTGCGTGCTTACGCCCCTCTGTCGCCCCGGACTGAGTGGTGCGAGGAGAGCGCCGAACGCAAACCACCTCAAAAAAAAATTAGCTCATTATTATCTACATACCTATAAGTCATGTATATTTTTTTTTTAAATACTGCAAATAAATTTTAAATAAATACTTATTTAAAATTTATTTACAGTAAAATGTAAATACTTTATTTAAAAGTATATATACTTTACTTTTAACAGTTGTAATAGTAAAAATAAAATAACTCACGTCAATTATTAAATTCTAAAAACATAATGGCATCTATTTTCTTACATTTTCCATTAAAACACTCCATTAATTACTTTTTATAGCTCATGTAGATTATATCTACATATAAGTCATGTATATTTTTTTTTAAATATTGTCGCACGTTCCATGTGATGATGATGAAGTAAGGATACAATTCACTACCCCATAACTTACCCGTGGCTGTTGTATAAGGAGATTAAGGGATATTATATGTTGATAACATCTCTGCAAATGAAAGGTAAACTTGAAATATTACAGACATAACCAATCCGTCTGCATAGCGTTGTATTGTAAATCTCCCTCTTATTAAGGAGAAACTTGAGCCCAACTGTGGGTCGTGTTGTATACAACCTCTATGCAAAAAAGGGAAACTCAAAAAAATTACCCTATACCAACCCGTGACCGCTCAATTTCGCTCCAATTATTTCGTACCTTCTCAGTGAGAGCTCCAGTTTATCAGTGAAGCATATATCAGCTAAGATAATGAAAATGATGAGGATAATCTTCTAATGGGCCACTATCGACACCGATCTTTTAATGTAGATTTTACTACAGATGATGATAGAGATGGTAGCTCGGCAGCTGCCGCAGCCGCAGCCGCCGCCGCTAGTAAGTATTGTTTCTTTATTCCTAGTACTTTATAAACTTACTTTGATTGTGCCGATCTCAGTCATGTATATCGTTTAATTGATTTTGTTGACTACATCGGTTATTTGATTGGGTCGACCTCGGTCATCTACATCGGTTATTTGATTGTGTCGATCTCGATCATCTACATCGGTTATTTGATGAATCGATCGCGAACGACTGATATCGATCTCAGTCGGTCGCCGCTCACGGCACGGCAGGTCGTTTCGGTCGCTGGCGATCGATCGATCACAAAAGATACGGATCTCAAGCAATTGGTGATCGAATAGATCACGCAGAGAACGCGATCCAATCTATTTGATTCGATCAATCACGACCGATAAATGTAAATGATCTACATATACATAAGTCTTGAGAGCTCGAGTTTAGCAATGGAACGTATATCAGCTAAGATAATGAAAATGACGAGAATAATCTTCTAATGGGCCACTATTGACGCCGATCTTTTAATATAGATTTTACTACAGATGATGAGAGAGATGGTAGCTCGGCAGCTGCCGCAGCCGCAGCCGCCGCCGCTAGTAAGTATTTTTTCTTTATTCCTAGTATTTTATAAACTTACTTTGATTGTGCCGATCTCGGCCATGTATATCGATTAATTGATTTTATTGACCTCGGTCATCTACATCGGTTATTTGATTGGGTCGACCTCGGTCATCTACATCGGTTATTTGATTGTGTCGATCTCGATCATCTACATCGGTTATTTGATGAATCGATCGCGAACGACTGATATCGATCTCAGTCGGTCGCCGCTCACGGCACGGCAGGTCGTTTCGGTCGTCGGCGATCGATCGATCACAAAAGATACAGATCTCAAGCAATTGGTGATCGAATAGATCACGCAGAGAACGCGATCCAATCTATTTGATTCGATCAATCATGACCATCATCATCATCTTGCTCTTATCCCAATTACTTGGGGTCGACGCAATATGTCATCTGTTTTGACATATTGCAAAAAGTTTCGGCAATGACTTTTATGACCGGCCGCCTGCCTGACGTCAACCCTCCTTGGGAATGTAATCGTTGACCCAAATGGTACCAGATGGAGTTGGTCCGGGTTAATCTAGGGCTCTTAGTCGTCTTTTACGACACCCACGAGCAAAGCAAGGGTTGGTAGTATTCGAAGCCGCTACCACACAGCACCGATCAATCACGACCGATAAATGTAAATGATCTACATATACATAAGTCTTGAGAGCTCGAGTTTAGCAATGGAACGTATATCAGCTAAGATAATGAAAATGACGAGAATAATCTTCTAATGGGCCACTATTGACGCCGATCTTTTAATATAGATTTTACTACAGATGATGATAGAGATGGTAGCTCGGCAGCTGCCGCAGCCGCAGCCGCCGCCGCTAGTAAGTATTGTTTCTTTATTCCTAGTATTTTATAAACTTACTTTGATTGTGCCGATCTCGGCCATGTATATCGATTAATTGATTTTATTGACCTCGGTCATCTACATCGGTTATTTGATTGGGTCGACCTCGGTCATCTACATCGGTTATTTGATTGTGTCGATCTCGATCATCTACATCGGTTATTTGATGAATCGATCGCGAACGACTGATATCGATCTCAGTCGGTCGCCGCTCACGGCACGGCAGGTCGTTTCGGTCGTCGGCGATCGATCGATCACAAAAGATACAGATCTCAAGCAATTGGTGATCGAATAGATCACGCTGAGAACGCGATCCAATCTATTTGATTCGATCAATCACGACCATCATCATCATCTTGCTCTTATCCCAATTACTTGGGGTCGACGCAATATGTCATCTGTTTTGACATATTGCAAAAAGTTTCGGCAATGACTTTTATGACCGGCCGCCTGCCTGACGTCAACCCTCCTTGGGAATGTAATCGTTGACCCAAATGGTACCAGATGGAGTTGGTCCGGGTTAATCTAGGGCTCTTAGTCGTCTTTTACGACACCCACGAGCAAAGCAAGGGTTGGTAGTATTCGAAGCCGCTACCACACAGCACCGATCAATCACGACCGATAAATGTAAATGATCTACATATACATAAGTCTTGAGAGCTCGAGTTTAGCAATGGAACGTATATCAGCTAAGATAATGAAAATGACGAGAATAATCTTCTAATGGGCCACTATTGACGCCGATCTTTTAATATAGATTTTACTACAGATGATGATAGAGATGGTAGCTCGGCAGCTGCCGCAGCCGCAGCCGCCGCCGCTAGTAAGTATTGTTTCTTTATTCCTAGTATTTTATAAACTTACTTTGATTGTGCCGATCTCGGCCATGTATATCGATTAATTGATTTTGTTGACCTCGGTCATCTACATCGGTTATTTGATTGGGTCGACCTCGATCATCTACATCGGTTATTTGATTGTGTCGATCTCGATCATCTACATCGGTTATTTGATGAATCGATCGCAAACGACTGATATCGATCTCAGTCGGTCGGCGCTCACGGCACGGCAGGTCGTTTCGGTCGTCGGCGATCGATCGATCACAAAAGATACGGATCTCAAGCAATTGGTGATCGAATAGATCACGCAGAGAACGCGGTCCAATCTATTTGATTCGATCAATCACGACCGACAAATGTAAATGATCTACATATACATATGTCTTGAGAGCTCGAGTTTAGCAATGGAACGTATATCAGCTAAGATAATGAAAATGACGAGAATAATCTTCTAATGGGCCACTATTGACGCCGATCTTTTAATATAGATTTTACTACAGATGATGATAGAGATGGTAGCTCGGCAGCTGCCGCAGCCGCAGCCGCCGCCGCTAGTAAGTATTGTTTCTTTATTCCTAGTATTTTATAAACTTACTTTGATTGTGCCGATCTCGGCCATGTATATCGATTAACTGATTTTATTGACCTCGGTCATCTACATCGGTTATTTGATTGGGTCGACCTCGGTCATCTACATCGGTTATTTGATTGTGTCGATCTCGATCATCTACATCGGTTATTTGATGAATCGATCGCGAACGACTGATATCGATCTCAGTCGGTCGCCGCTCACGGCACGGCAGGTCGTTTTGGTCGTCGGCGATCGATCGATCACAAAAGATACGGATCTCAAGCAATTGGTGATCGAATAGATCACGCAGAGAACGCGATCCAATCTATTTGATTCGATCAATCACGACCATCATCATCATCTTGCTCTTATCCCAATTACTTGGGGTCGACGCAATATGTCATCTGTTTTGACATATTGCAAAAAGTTTCGGCAATGACTTTTATGACCGGCCGCCTGCCTGACGTCAACCCTCCTTGGGAATGTAATCGTTGACCCAAATAGTACCAGATGGAGTTGGTCCGGGTCAATCTAGGGCTCTTAGTCGTCTTTTACGACACCCACGAGCAAAGCAAGGGTTGGTAGTATTCGAAGCCGCTACCACACAGCACCGATCAATCACGACCGATAAATGTAAATGATCTACATATACATAAGTCTTGAGAGCTCGAGTTTAGCAATGGAACGTATATCAGCTAAGATAATGAAAATGACGAGAATAATCTTCTAATGGGCTACTATTGACGCTGATCTTTTAATATAGATTTTACTACAGATGATGATAGAGATGGTAGCTCGGCAGCTGCCGCAGCCGCAGCCGCCGCCGCTAGTAAGTATTGTTTCTTTATTCCTAGTATTTTATAAACTTACTTTGATTGTGCCGATCTCGGTCATGTATATCGATTAATTGATTTTGTTGACCTCGGTCATCTACATCGGTTATTTGATTGGGTCGACCTCGGTCATCTACATCGGTTATTTGATTGTGTCGATCTCGATCATCTACATCGGTTATTTGATGAATCGATCGCGAACGACTGATATCGATCTCAGTCGGTCGCCGCTCACGGCACGGCAGGTCGTTTCGGTCGTCGGCGATCGATCGATCACAAAATATACGGATCTCAAGCAGTTGGTAATCGAATAGATCACGCAGAGAACGCGATCCAATCTATTTGATTCGATCAATCACGACCGACAAATGTAAATGATCTACATATACATAAGTCTTGAGAGCTCGAGTTTAGCAATGGAACGTATATCAGCTAAGATAATGAAAATGACGAGAATAATCTTCTAATGGGCCACTATTGACGCCGATCTTTTAATATAGATTTTACTACAGATGATGATAGAGATGGTAGCTCGGCAGCTGCCGCAGCCGCAGCCGCCGCCGCTAGTAAGTATTGTTTCTTTATTCCTAGTATTTTATAAACTTACTTTGATTGTGCCGATCTCGGTCATCTATATCAAATAATTGATTGTGTCGACCTCGGTCATCTACAGCGGTTATTAGATTAATCGATCGAACCCGGACGAGATCAATCTCCGTCGGTCGCTGCTCATGGCACGGAAGGTCGTATCGGTCGCAGGCGATCGATCGGTCACGAAAGATCCGGGTCTCAAGCGATTGATAATTGTACCGATCACGCAGAGACCCGCGATTCGATCTATTTGATTCGATCAATCACGACCGACAAAGGTATATTATCTACATATACATAAGTCTTGAAAGCTCGAGTTTAGCAGTGGAACGTACATCAACTAAGATAATAAAGATGATGAGGATCTTCTAACTAACCACTATCGAGAACGATTTTATAATATTGATTCTTAGAGCTCCAGGTTATCAGTGGAGCGTATATCAGCTAAAATAATGAAAATGATGAGGATAATCTTCTAATGGGCCACTATCGACACCGATCTTTTAATATTGATTTTCCTGCAGATGATCATGGAGATGGTAGCTCGGCAGCTGCCGCAGCCGCCGCCGCTAGTAAGTATTGTTTCTTTATTCCTAGCATTTTATAAACTTACTTTGATTGTGCCGATCTCGGTCATCTATATCGATTAATTGATTTTGTTGACCTCGGTCATCTATCGGTCTTTGCGATGACTAGGCTGAACGCCAGCGCCTCACCCTTGCCCTCCAAGGTCTCGCCCAACGGTGAGTAAGGTACACAAGAAGATCACCAGCCGATCGCCCACGACGAAAGCCGTATTGGCGATCATTGATCAGCTGGTGATCCTCAAGGTACTGCAGAAGCTGGCGGTTTATAATTTTATCCATTATCTTAGAGAGCAAGGATCTTATCGCAATTGGTCTGTAATTCGGTGGGTCAGTAACTCCGTAATCACACTGAAATGAACTTATAAAAACAACGACTTTTATTACATTACAGGCTCTTCGACCACAGGTGAAGATTCTGTACCACGGGAATGCGTAGAACCATGTAAGTGCATATTGTGCATTATTACACCAAATAAGTATTGGTACAACAGTTTGATAGAAGTAGTTCTTTAAAGTCTATAGAGGCGAAAAAATCAAACTATATTTTAATAATCTATTGGCCTCCCTATGAAAATGCTACTTAGAACGGTCCTGTGCTACCTCCAACGGTTCCCTACAACTTTCAAGATTTTATTAGTTCACGTAGAGAAAGGTTTTTTTTCTGGGGTTTTTAATTTTGCGTCATTAAAATGATATTAGGTCCTTACATATGAAATTAGCGTTTTGTCGTACCACTGACCACTTTGATCTGAAATATCTCCTCTTTGGTTAATAATTCCAAATTCAAATTTTTAAATTCATTTAGCTGGTACATTTGAGTTTTGATAACATTTGTTTTTTTCTCATTATGTTTTTCTTTGGCGTCGCTTATTACGGCACAATGGAAAACATGACATATCGGTATATTTTCGAGTACGAGTTCTACCGTGGTACCAGTGCTGCAGAAACAACTCGAAGGATTAATGATCTGGGCGGCGCTGGTGTCGCAAAAGAAAGCACGGTACGTTTTTGGTTTCAACGTTTTCGTTCTGAAAATTTCGACCTTCAGAACCAACCCCATAGATGGCCGGAGACCAAGTGGAAAGTAAAGAATTAAAGGCTATTGTGGAAGCGGATCCATCACAAAGCACTTCAGAGATAGCTGCAGGCTTCGGGGTAAGTGACAAAACCGTATTAATCCACTTGAAGCAAATCGGGCAAGTAAAAAACTTGAACGATGGGTTCCTCATGAATTAAGTCAATCGAACTTGCAAACACGCGTCGACTGCTGTGTTACTTTGCTCAACCGACACAATAATGAAGGGATTTTAAATCGAATCATTACTTGTGATGAAAAGTGGATACTGTACGATAATCGGAAGCGCTCGTCGCAATGGCTGAACCCAGGAGACCCAGCCAAATACTGTCCTAAACGAAAATTGACTCAAAAAAAGTTACTTGTGAGTCTTTGGTGGACTAGCGCTGGTGTCGTTCACTATAGCTTTCTAAAATCTGGCCAGACGATTACGGCAGATATCTATTGTCAGCAACTGTAAACCATGAATGAAGAACTAGCTGCTAAACAACCGAGATTGGTCAATCGCTCTAGGCCACTGCTGCTTCACGACAACCCAAGACCACATACTGCACAACAAACAACCACTAAGTTAGATGAGCTACAATTCGAATGTCTGCGACATCCACCGTACTCCCCGGACCTTGCTCCAACAGATCACCATTTTTCCGGAATTTGGACAACTTCTTACAAGGAAAAATTTCAACTCCGTTGTGGCAGTTCACACCGCCTTCAATGAGTTTATTGATTCTCGTCCCCATGATTTTTTTAGTAAACGGATCAATAAACTATCTATGAGATGGCAAAAGTGCATAGATAACAACGGTGCATACGTTGATCAATTAAATATATTTTACAAAACAAATATTGACTTTATATTATAATCATTGGAATAAATAGTCGTCAAAATAGCGTATCAAACATTGATATATTAAGTAGCAGTATTATGAGCGACATGACGTACCGATAAAAATACGCTCTTGTCAAGTACTTAGTTTATCCTAGAAGAATTGTCCGAACACTTCCCGTCATTAATTAGGGATTTATTATTTAAATAACTGTAACTTAGCAGTAATATATTAATACACTTTAATAAATATACGTTCCTAAAAGTGGAGTGCACGGGTGAATTAATATTTTTTATGAAAACAAAAAATTTAAAATATTCACTAACTTTTCGTCAATGGAAGGCAGAAGCATAAATATTGGGAGAAGCATAACATGAAGAATTATGCGAAATATTACATAATGACCAAAAACCAGCCGTAGAGCTATGCTGCTGACGGCTTACTCCCTGGAATCATTAATGGGCACCCGTGGCAGCACCAGCCGTTCGCAAAAAATCGCCATCTGAGTTTGCTATTTTTAATGAATTTGCTATTTCTTCGTTCTGTGAGTAAACAGCCAATAGAATAAGTTTATACTAAATTATCTTTATGACTGAAAGATTATTCGATATTGCATTGCATTGCTTTGAATGGTATTATTTTCTATTCGAATTAACGCCTAAAATTCTAGACTCAAAGTTTTCTCCTATTTTACTAGCTTTTACGTTAAGATTTAATTCACTCAGTAAAACGTCATAGTAGGGAAAGGAAATGGAGCTTTAATTGTATTCTAATGCTCAGTCACTTCACGTCATGAACTGTAACATAATTTCTTCACAGGGTTTAATATGGTTTATTACATACAAATTTATTTGCTATATGTGTTTTAATACAATCAACATAGTGGTAGGACCACACTGTTGACAGTTGCCTGTCTAGAGCCGCAGGCCCGTCCATCCGGGGTAGTACCACACTCTCGCAGAAAATTGACGTCCGAGTAGTAGCAATTTGTTACTTCGCTTCGTTTGGTATACGAGAGAACCGGAATCCCAACTTTCTGTGGGTGTTTGCGTGGGTTTTAGTGATAACTTTAGTATCACTGAACCTCACTGCACGCATTCACACTCCCTTTACTTTCTTCGCGATAGGCAGCCCGCTTGCATAGGTTCACGAGCCGCAGCAACACCTCCTATCAGGTGCACTGTTTGAAGTAGATTACAACTTTATGTCGACATTAAACAAAAAAGCATATTGCAAAGATTTTAGCAATAGTTTTTGCCTGACTTCAACCCTCTTTGGGAATGTAATTGTTGACCTGACGGCATCAGATAGAGTTGGCCTGGGTTGATGAAAAAGTCTTAATCGTCTTTTATGACATCCATGAGCAATGTAAAGGTTGATGGTATTCGTAGCTGCCACCACACATGTGAAATACAAGCCTCTTACCATTCACAGTAAAAGAAAACCACACATTTTATCAAGTCAAGTAATATCAACCAATTTTAAACAATACTTGTATCCAGAGCCGATAATGCATATCCATAACATCCCTAGTTTGAAAATTACAGCATTATATATCATCATCTCAGCCCATATACGTCCCACTGCTGGGCTCGGGCCTCACCCACAACTTACTATTTCTCGCTGGTGAGACGTATTATTAGTATTTCAATTCTACTTAATAGATGAATCTATCTCTTAACGTGGGTTGTATAAATTTGATATGTTAAATATCTACACAGTTTTATAGTCTACACTAATATTATAAAGAGGCAAAATTAATATTTTTGTGTGTGTATGTTTGTAATGAATAAACCCAAAACCTACGGGACGATTTCAAAAAATTCTCTCACCATTGGAAAGCTACATTATCCCTGAGTAATTTATGCTATATTTTATCTCGGTATTCCCACAGGAACAGGAACTACATGGGTAAGGCGACTGTAACCGAAGCGAAGCGAGGGCGAGTTGCTAGTAGTGAATAAAATAATTGTGTGGTGGCCTTTCCGTGTGGTGACGGAGTAAGAATTGCCATTTCCTTTCTTGCTCGTGGATGTCGTAAAAGACGACTAAGGGATATAATAAGCATGTAACATCTGTGCAAGAGAAGGCAAATTCGAAATGAAACGCTATGCCAACACATCTGACCAGCGTGGTATAGTAGGTCAATTTCCCTGTGATAATGGAGGAGGCATCATCTTCTTCATCATCATCAAGTGAAAGTGGTGAAGGTAAACATATTTGTATAATTGGTCTCTCTACTCCATGTGTTAACGGATTACGAATAGGAACCTCACCATTCACAGTAAAAGAAAAGCACACATATTGTCACGTCAGGTTATTACAATTAATATTATTAAATACAAATAATGACATTCATTGAAAATAAAATTTGCAATGCAACGATTTCAACGACTTGATCCAATGCACAACTATAGAACCACGTAGATTTTGTATATATATATATATATATATATATATATATATATATATATATATATATATATATAGATATACTCACATCACTATCACTTTAGTCAGTATCTGGGTGATAAGTTCCTGTTACATACTATTTGTATAGCTTAAATAAGTCAAACTTTTTTTTTTTTTTTTTTGTGTGGGCTGCGGTCGGCGCGCCTACGCACCACTCCGTCCGGGGCGACAGAGGGGCTCAAGCCCGCAACTCCCGCAACCCACCCGAACACCACGTAAAATAAATCAAACTAACAATTTTTCCCTATTCTTTAGAGTATTCTAAAGATTGAGAATTTGTATGAATAGATAGGACGAATTAATATTGTAAACTTGTATTTCAAAAGAGAAAACTTGACAAAATTAGAAATGTAAACTGCTGATGTTAAATTATTTATAACTATATAATATATATTAACTATGCTTCCTTAAAATTTGAAACCACATTGTCGAACACTAATAGGATTTCACTTATAAATTAATACATAAACCATTGATGGGAAGAAAGGAGCTTCATCAGCAATTATTTCTAATATGAAAAAACATAATAATATTAATGAATAACGAAGGGGTACATTAATAATAATCATTTGATTCATCAGATCTATACCATTTGATCTTTACTTCGGCAAATTCACAGAATAGAATCCTGAAACAGATTTCACAACATTTATTGTATTGCAGGTGAATCATGTGAAGGTGATGAATCATGTAAGTACATTTTTATGATTATCCTGAGTTAACAGATTGCGAAAAAAGCTAAAGAGGTAGTGTAATGGTTACGTTACCAGCCTACCTTGCCTATTGCCGATTCTCACACAGAACAACACTTTGAATGAGCCACAAAATGTTATACTACCGGCACGCTATGATGGCCGTTTTGACGTTGGTCCACTCATGAAGTTTCGTATTTATAGTAATTACATTTGAAGGAGCAAATTGCTGTTCTTTATTGTCAATAGTGACGTACAGTTACTCATAAAATTTATCGAATCATTATTTTAGGATACAAAATTTATTTATTACATTGATTTTTAAACTACATATATTAGGGTCCCGCGAACATTTTTTTTTTTCGTAAGATTATAATTATTGGTGTACTTATTTACCACACAACTCGGCATTTGTTTTTCGAAATTCAAAATTTGAGAAAATGTCACATTGAATCGCTGGCCACACAACAACTGCCTCCGGCAAACTCGCGTCAATGCTCTATGCAAAACAAAGCAGTATCGACTTGTCATTGCTTCGAAAAGTACAAACTGTGAGTGCACTGTGATTGTGATATAGTTTTGACCTGTCTTTGAATTTCACATATTGATGCAGTATCAACTGTTAACCCTTGCTCGTTAATTTGGACTCTGTTTATGCCTTTTGTTGTGGATTTCGTCGATATGGCCGAACGATCGCAGAGAAAGGGAAGATTTTGAAAGAGATGTGAACATAGATAATATTTTAGAAAACGAACTTATAAGTAATGTAGGTGGTGATAGCAGTGACGACAGTGAAAATAGCAGTATGGACGAATCTGATTAAATATAGCCTTTTATGGCATCTTTTTTTTTGGTCTCTTTTTATATTAATTTTTCTTGTGTGCATATAAAGTATGTACATATATTTATTTTCATTCCAATATTCAGATCGTTCAAATATATTAAGTAAGCATTTATATTTTTGTTTTATTAAACCTTTTTAATCAGGTACTACTTGCAATAAAAACTTGTAGATTTCGTTACCTATATTTTTTTCTCGAGAATAAATCGACATTTCTCATCACTATTGCAATATGTCAAAACGGCCATCATAGCGTGCCTCAACTATAATATCGGAGTCAAGATGTAATTTGTGTCCGTTAATTGTATGTGTGTAAAGTCTCTACAATACCAGGATTTGCTCCGTAGGTAGGTTGTTATCTTAAAATAAAAATAGTCCTGAATCCAGATTTCAATAAACCAAATTTTGGGTAAACCTTTACAGACTTATGCTGTCATTTTAAACAATGTGTGTTAACGCCTTAGAATAATAACATATAGAAGGTAAGTCCACGCTCAAAAAGGCATTTCAATTGGAGCCTAATGGAGCCTACGCCGGAACAGTCCCGTAATGTACAAGTCATTGCACTGCACGAATGTACGCAAATCTTAAAAAATAAATAGGTAATTATGACGGTTTGTGCATTCAAATAGTGTCACAACACATTTTAAAAACTTAAAAGGGTTTTTAACATTACTTTTAAAAGTATTTCGACGATTTATGTTAATAAAAACAAAATTTGATTTCAGAATTTGTATAGTGGTTTCCGTGTGTACGTGTGTAATCGTCTGCCCGCCATTAGTATTTATAGATTCAAATTTTTAAAGTTCCAAGTACTGACACTATCCTTCTATACGTTATTATTCTAAGGTTAACGCCTTAGAATAATAACATATAGAAGGTAAGTCCACGCACAAAAAGTGAGGCATTTCAATTGGAGCCTAATGGAGCTTACGCCGGAACAGTCCCGTAATGTACAAGTCATTGCACTGCACGAACGTATGCAACTCTTAAAAAATAAATAGGTAATTATGACGGCTTGTGCATTCAAATGGTGCCACAACACGTTTGAAAAACATAAAAAGGTTTTTAACATTACTTTTAAAAGTATTTCGACGATTTATGTTAATAAAAACAAAATTTGATTTCATAATTTGTATAGTGGTTTCCGTGTGTACGTGTGTAATCGTCTGCCCGCCAATAGTATTTTTAGATTCAAATTTTTAAAGTTCGAAGTACTGACACTATCCTTCTATACGTTATTATTCTAAGGTTAACGCATTGTTTTAAATGGAATGTGACAAAATTACGACTGTGAACTTCAGCTGTTATATTATTATATTACTGAGAGGTTGTTACAACATTGATGCATGTTTTTTTTTAAACTATTGCATTCGTACCTCAATTATTATGTGGTTCACACTATCGTTTATGTGATCAATAATTTGTAATTAATTTCCCAAAATTCACTGACTTTCAGTCTCACACATGTAAGATCGGTTAATATATTTCAGCTTCATCGTCATCTTCATCATCGTCATCTTCGTCATCGTCATCTTCATCATCGTCATCTTCATCATCGTCATCTTCGTCGTCTTCATCGTCCTCGTCTTCTTCATCATCATCAAGTGAAAGTGATGACGATTCATGTAAGTACATTTGCAGAATTGGTATCCCTGCTCCACGTGATGAGGGGTTACGAATACAAACCTCACCATTAACAATTAAGCATATATACTATCAAGGCAGGTTATGACTAGTAATTTCAGTAGGTGCCTACTATATGATTAATACCAATAATTCAATAAAAACTTAGAATGTAACAATTTCATCATGAACTTTAATTTCTTAACAGTGATGAACTACTTATCATATACTACGCAAAGTGTTGAACGCCCCCCCGACTAGGTGGCCCGACGACCTGGTGAAAGTCGCTGGGCGTCGTTTGGATGCAGGCGGCACAGAACGGCACTTTGTTGCGTAATATGAGGGAGGCCCACGTCCAGCAATGGACGGCGATAGACTGAAATGATGATGATGATGATGAACTGCTTACGACTGAGAACTTCAGGTGTTATTTTATTATATTACTTTTTTTTTTTTTTGTGGGTGGGCCGCGGTCAATTTTATTATATTACTAAGAGGTTGTTACAACATTGATGCATGTTTTTTTTTTAACTATTGCATTCGTACCTCAATTATTATGTGGTTCACGCTATCGTTTATGTGATCAATAATTTGTAATTTATTTCCTAAAATTTACTGACTTTCAGTCTCACACATGTAAGATCGGTTAATATATAATGATTTCTGATGTTTACGCGAGTATTATACATTTTAAATAAAACTACTTTACGGATTTTATCGCGTTTGTATTTGATTTTTGATTACCCGACGTTTCGAACACTTTACAGCGTTCATGGTCATGGGTGGACTAAGATGTCTCACGTCCAACAAGTCATCGTTACTGCAGAAAATTTATAATTATCTACCCGATACAGAAATTAGTTATTAAATATTGACCCACATTTTGATACAAAATTTATTGCCAGTGTAAGAAGAAAATGATTGTATATGAAAAAATTATATTGTTTATGGTTAGTAATAATTAAACATTAAAATTAATAGTAATTATATTTAAAAACTAACTAATAATCTAGTATACTACCACCGGATCGGAACACGGTCACACTGAGAAAGATCCGGCAAGAAAACTCAGGTAACATGATGCTAAATTAAAGTTAATTTTGAAGGCGGCTTACTTTATGTTGCTAAAAGGTTTTAATTTATAAAATTATCTTTAGTTATTATTATTGTGGGTCAAATCTATACAATATGAACTCACGGTGTCTTGCAGTCTTGTGGTGGTCTTTTTGGATTTGTTTTTAATAATGTTTATAACAGGATCCCAGCTTGATGGTAACACCCAGCCATCCTCTCTATTGAAATTTTTGTGTTTTTTAATCTCAATAGCCTCGCGTACCATTCTAGGCAGGTATCGGTGTTCTTTTGCGAGGATTTGTAGTTTATCAAACCTGATGTTATGGTGGGCGCGGTCCTGACTATGTTCACAGACTGCAGACCTAGTGTCCCGGCGGTGCTTCACATCGGCTATGTGTTCTTTGATCCGAGTTCTTATGGATCTCTTTGTTTGTCCAATGTAAGAGAGACCACAGTCGCAGTCAAGTTTATATACTCCTGCATCTTGTAAAGGAATCTGGCACTTGACAGGTGGTAAGAATTGGCTAATCCTCTTCAGTGGCTTAAAATAAGTTTTAATGGAAGAGCGTTTCAGGATGTAGCCAATCTTGTCAGTGACTCCTTTGACATAAGGTAGTATTGCAGGAAGGCGCTCAACTGTGGGTGGTTTCACTCGGTCTCTGCGACGGGGGCGAGGAACTGGCAGCTTGTTTGCACGTAGCACCTGCTTGACATGCTGCAGCTCCCCAGCCAGGTGTTCATCGTCACAGATTCCTCGTGCTCTCTGCAACAAAGATTTACACACGGTAGCTAATTGTGAAGGGGGATGATGAGAATCACTGTTCAAGTATCTGTCTGTATGTGTTGCCTTACGATACACTGTATGACTCAAGGTGTTATTGGGGTTACGTATAACCAAAATGTCTAAGAAGGCTAAAGAGTTATTTGACTCCAGTTCCATAGTGAATTGAATTTTTGGATTAATGGAGTTAAGATGGTTTAGGAAGATGGTTATTTTGTCTGTGGGTAATATTGTCAAAGTGTCATCTACGTACCGCTTGTAGAACCTGGTGTGACAGGTGAGCTTGATAAGGCCGTCTCCTCGAAGTCCTCCATGAATATATTGGCAACGACAGGGGAGACCGACGAGCCCATAGCCACTCCATCTACTTGCTTGTAGAGGTCATCATCTCACATTAAATAGCCAGTTGTTAGGCATTGACGTAACAGTTCCGCATATCCCAATGGCATATTATTGTCAGATAGCTTCTTAGATATGGTTTTGATGCAATCCTCCACAGGTAGAGAGGTGAGAAGTGATGTGACATCAAAACTGACCATAGTTTCATTGTCAGCGAGATGTAGATCTTTAATTTCACTGACAAAATGGTAAGAGTCTTTCACAAATGGACTAGTGTGTCCCCGGAGTTGGGAGAGGACTTTCGCAACCATCTGTGCTAATTTATAAGTCGGTGTGTCGATCTGACTTGCTATTGACTTATTATTATATAATTTTTTCATATAGAATCATTTTCTTCTTACACTGGCAATAAATTTTGTATCAAAATGTGGGTCAATATTTATTAACTAATTTCGGTTAATATATTTCAGCTTCATCGTCATCTTCGTCATCGTCATCTTCGTCATCGTCATCTTCGTCGTCTTCATCGTCCTCGTCTTCTTCATCATCATCAAGTGAAAGCGATGACGATTCATGTAAGTACATTTGCAGGATTTGTATCCCTGCTCCACGTGATGAGTGGTTACGAATACAAACCTAACCATTAACAATTAAGCATATATACTATCAAGGCAGGTTATGACTACTAATTTCAGTAGGTGCCTACTACATAATTAATACAATAATTCAATAAAAACTTAGAATACAACAATTTCATCATGAACTTTAATTTTATAACAGTGATGAACTACTTATCATACACTACGCAAAGTGTTGATTACCCCCGACTAGGTGGACCGACGACCTGGTGAAAGTCGCTGGGCGTCGTTTGGATGCAGGCGGCACAGAACGGCACTTTGTTGCGTAATATGAGGGAGGCCCACGTCCAGCAATGGACGTCGATAGACTGAAATGATAATGAGGATGATGAACTGCATATCATACATTACTACAGAATCATGCAGATTATATACATACATAGTATATGCATATATGTTGCATTAGATACAGCTGCTTTCCTGCCAATTATTTAAGTTTCAGCACATAGCTCTAATGAGCTATGAAAACTCTAATGAGCTATGAATTAGCGAAGTATGGAGATAGAATGAATACTTCTGTCTAATCTGAGCTCATAATACCAAGTATTATGAAATCGTTTCGTCTATTCGCGTACATTATTTCGTCGTTTTGTTAATAGTTTTCAGTTTATTTTCTTGTTCTTAAAACCATTGTCAATAATTCGGCATCAATTTCGCAAGCAAATAGATTAAAAGAATGTCATCTTGGCACTGATTTAACAAATTTTATGCATTTCAGGCGAACCGTGGGGCGTACCAGGTAAGTACATTTTCATGATTTTTCAGCCTGTCTTTATCAATAATTTTTTATTGAGTTCGCAAAGATGCCCATTTTTCTAAATAAACGAATTGTTTTAAATAGTACTTGACAAAATTACGACTGTGAACTTCAGGTGTTATATTATTATATTACTGAGAGGTTGTAACAACATTGATGTATGTTTTTTTTAAACTATTGCATTCGTACCTCAATTATTATGTGGTTCACGCTATCGTTTATGTGATCAATAATTTGTAATATATTTCCCAAAATTCACTGACTTTCATTCCCACACATGTAAGATCGGTTAATATATTTCAGCTTCATCGTCATCTTCGTCATCGTCATCTTCATCATCGTCATCTTCGTCGTCTTCATCGTCCTCGTCTTCTTCATCATCATCAAGTGAAAGTGATGACGATTCATGTAAGTACATTTGCTGGATTTGTATCCCTGTTCCACGTGATGAGTGGTTACGTATACAAACCTAACCATTAACAATTAAGCATATATACTATCAAGGCAGGTTATGACTACTAATTTCAGTAGGTGTCTACTATATGATTAATACCAATAATTCAATAAAAACTTAGAATGCAACAATTTCATCATGAACTTTAATTTCTTAACAGTGATGAACTACTTATCATATACTACGCAAAGTGTTGAACGCCCCCCGACTAGGTGGACCGACGACCTGGTGAAAGTCGGTGGGCGTCGTTTGGATGAAGGCGGCACAGAACGGCACTTTGTTGCGTAATATGAGGGAGGCCTACGTCCAGCAGTGGACGGCGATAAACTGAAATGATGATGATCATGATGAACTGCTTATCATACACTACTACAGAATCATGCAGATAATATACATACTAAGTATATGCATATATGTTACATTAGGCATTAGATACAGCTGCTTTCCTGCCAATTATTTAAGTTTCAGCACATAGCTCTAATGAGCTATGAAAACTCTAATGAGCTATGAATTAGCGAAGTATGGAGATAGAATGAATACTTCTGTCTAATCTGAGCTCATAATACCAAGTACCATGAAATCGTTTCGTCTATTCGCGTACATTATTTCGTCGTTTTGTTAATAGTTTTCAGTATATTTTCTTGTTCTTAAAACCATTGTCAATAATTCGACATCAATTTCGCAAGCAAATAGATTAAAAGAATGTCATCTTGGCACTGATATAACAAATTTTATGCATTTCAGGCGAACCATGGGGCGTACCAGGTAAGTACATTTTCATGATTGTTCAGCCTGTTTTATCAATAATTTTTTATTTAGTTCGCAAAGTTGCCCATTTTCCTAAATGAACGAATTGTTTTAAATGGAACTTGACAAAATTACGACTGTGAACTTCAGGTGTTATATTATTATATTACTGAAAGGTTGTTACAACATTGATGCATGTTTTTTTAAACTATTGCATTCGTACCTCAATTATTATGTGGTTCACGCTATATCAATAATTTGTAATTTATTGCCCAAAATTCACTGACTTTCATTCTCACACATGTAAGATCGGTTAATATATTTCAGCTTCATCGTCATCTTCGTCATCGTCATCTTCGTCATCGTCATCTTCGTCGTCTTCATCGTCCTCGTCTTCTTCATCATCATCAAGTGAAAGCGATGAGGATTCATGTAAGTACATTTGCTGGATTTGTATCCCTGTTCCACGTGATGAGTGGTTACGTATACAAACCTAACCATTAACAATTAAGCATGTATACTATCAAGGCAGGTTATGACTACTAATTTCAGTAGGTGTCTACTATATGATTAATACCAATAATTCAATAAAAACTTAGAATGCAACAATTTCATCATGAACTTTAATTTCTTAACAGTGATGAACTACTTATCATATACTACGCAAAGTGTTGAACGCCCCCCGACTAGGTGGACCGACGACCTGGTGAAAGTCGGTGGGCGTCGTTTGGATGCAGGCGGCACAGAACGGCACTTTGTTGCGTAATATGAGGGAGGCCCACGTCCAGCAATGGACGGCGATAGACTGAAATGATGATGATGATGATGAACTGCTTATCATACACTACTACAGAATCATGCAGATTATATACATACTAAGTATATGCATATATGTTACATTAGGCATTAGATACAGCTGCTTTCCTGCCAATTATTTAAGTTTCAGCACATAGCTCTAATGAGCTATGAAAACTCTAATGAGCTATGAATTAGCGAAGTATGGAGATAGAATGAATACTTCTGTCTAATCTGAGCTCATAATACCAAGTACTATGAAATCGTTTCGTCTATTCGCGTACATTATTTCGTCGTGTTGTTAATAGTTTTCAGTATATTTTCTTGTTCTTAAAACCATTGTCAATAATTCGACATCAATTTCGCAAGCAAATAGATTAAAAGAATGTCATCTTGACACTGATATAACAAATTTTATGCATTTCAGGCGAACCATGGGGCGTACCAGGTAAGTACATTTTCATGATTGTTCAGCCTGTTTTATCAATAATTTTTTATTTAGTTCGCAAAGTTGCCCATTTTCCTAAATGAACGAATTGTTTTATATGGAACTTGACAAAATTACGACTGTGAACTTCAGGTGTTATATTATTATATTACTGAAAGGTTGTTACAACATTGATGCATGTTTTTTAAACTATTGCATTCGTACCTCATTTAATATGCGGTTCACACTATCGTTTATGTGATCAATAAAATGGTAATTTATTGCCCAAAATTCACTGACTTTCATTCTCACACATGTAAGATCGGTTAATATATTTCAGCTTCATCGTCATCTTCGTCATCGTCATCTTCGTCATCGTCATCTTCGTCGTCGTCATCGTCCTCGTCTTCTTCATCATCATCAAGTGAAAGCGATGAGGATTCATGTAAGTACATTTGCTGGATTTGTATACCTGTTCCACGTGATGAGTGGTTAGGTATACAAACCTAACCATTAACAATTAAGCATGTATACTATCAAGGCAGGTTATGACTACTAATTTCAGTAGGTGTCTACTATATGATTAATACCAATAATTCAATAAAAACTTAGAATGCAACAATTTCATCATGAACTTTAATTTCTTAACAGTGATGAACTACTTATCATATACTACGCAAAGTGTTGAACGCCCCCCGACTAGGTGGACCGACGATCTGGTGAAAGTCGGTGGGCGTCGTTTGGATGCAGGCGGCACAGAACGGCACTTTGTTGCGTAATATGAGGGAGGCCCACGTCCAGCAATGGACGGCGATAGACTGAAATGATGATGATGATGATGAACTGCTTATCATACACTACTACAGAATCATGCAGATTATATACATACTAAGTATATGCATATATATTACATTAGGCATTAGATACAGCTGCTTTCCTGCCAATTATTTAAGTTTCAGCACATAGCTCTAATGAGCTATGAAAACTCTAATGAGCTATAAATTAGCGAAGTATGGAGATAGAATGAATACTTCTGTCTAATCTGAGCTCATAATACCAAGTACTATGAAATCGTTTCGTCTATTCGCGTACATTATTTCGTCGTTTTGTTAATAGTTTTCAGTATATTTTCTTGTTCTTAAAACCATTGTCAATAATTCGACATCAATTTCGCAAGCAAATAGATCAAAAGAATGTCATCTTGGCACTGATATAACAAATTTTATGCATTTCAGGCGGACCATGGGGCGTACCAGGTAAGTACATTTTCATGATTGTTCAGCCTGTTTTATCAATAATTTTTTATTTAGTTCGCAAAGTTGCCCATTTTCCTAAATGAACGAATTGTTTTAAATGGAACTTGACAAAATTACGACTGTGAACTTCAGGTGTTATATTATTATATTACTGAAAGGTTGTTACAACATTGATGCATGTTTTTTAAACTATTGCATTCGTACCTCAATTAATATGCGGTTCACACTATCGTTTATGTGATCAATAAAATGGTAATTTATTGCCCAAAATTCACTGACTTTCATTCTCACACATGTAAGATCGGTTAATATATTTCAGCTTCATCGTCATCTTCGTCATCGTCATCTTCGTCATCGTCATCTTCGTCGTCTTCATCGTCCTCGTCTTCTTCATCATCATCAAGTGAAAGCGATGAGGATTCATGTAAGTACATTTGCTGGATTTGTATCCCTGTTCCACGTGATGAGTGGTTAGGTATACAAACCTAACCATTAACAATTAAGCATGTATACTATCAAGGCAGGTTATGACTAATAATTTCAGTAGGTGTCTACTATATGATTAATACCAATAATTCAATAAAAACTTAGAATGCAACAATTTCATCATGAACTTTAATTTCTTAACAGTGATGAACTACTTATCATATACTACGCAAAGTGTTGAACGCCCCCCGACTAGGTGGACCGACGACCTGGTGAAAGTCGGTGGGCGTCGTTTGGATGCAGGCGGCACAGAACGGCACTTTGTTGCGTAATATGAGGGAGGCCCACGTCCAGCAATGGACGGCGATAGACTGAAATGATGATGATGATGATGAACTGTTTATCATACACTACTACAGAATCATGCAGATTATATACATACTAAGTATATGCATATATGTTACATTAGGCATTAGATACAGCTGCTTTCCTGCCAATTATTTAAGTTTCAGCACATAGCTCTAATGAGCTATGAAAACTCTAATGAGCTATGAATTAGCGAAGTATGGAGATAGAATGAATACTTCTGTCTAATCTGAGCTCATAATACCAAGTACTATGAAATCGTTTCGTCTATTCGCGTACATTATTTCGTCGTTTTGTTAATAGTTTTCATTATATTTTCTTGTTCTTAAAACCATTGTCAATAATTCGACATCAATTTCGCAAGCAAATAGATTAAAAGAATGTCATCTTGGCACTGATATAACAAATTTTATGCATTTCAGGCGAACCATGGGGCGTACCAGGTAAGTACATTTTCATGATTGTTCAGCCTGTTTTATCAATAATTTTTTATTTAGTTCGCAAAGTTGCCCATTTTCCTAAATGAACGAATTGTTTTAAATGGAACTTGACAAAATTACGACTGTGAACTTCAGGTGTTATATTATTATATTACTGAAAGGTTGTTACAACATTGATGCATTTTTTTTTAAACTATTGCATTCGTACCTCAATTAATATGCGGTTCACACTATCGTTTATGTGATCAATAAAATGGTAATTTATTGCCCAAAATTCACTGACTTTCATTCTCACACATGTAAGATCGGTTAATATATTTCAGCTTCATCGTCATCTTCGTCATCGTCATCTTCGTCATCGTCATCTTCGTCATCGTCATCTTCGTCGTCTTCATCGTCCTCGTCTTCTTCATCATCATCAAGTGAAAGCGATGAGGATTCATGTAAGTACATTTGCTGGATTTGTATCCCTGTTCCACGTGATGAGTGGTTAGGTATACAAACCTAACCATTAACAATTAAGCATGTATACTATCAAGGCAGGTTATGACTACTAATTTCAGTAGGTGTCTACTATATGATTAATACCAATAATTCAATAAAAACTTAGAATGCAACAATTTCATCATGAACTTTAATTTCTTAACAGTGATGAACTACTTATCATATACTACGCAAAGTGTTGAACGCCCCCCGACTAGGTGGACCGACGACCTGGTGAAAGTCGGTGGGCGTCGTTTGGATGCAGGCGGCACAGAACGGCACTTTGTTGCGTAATATGAGGGAGGCCCACGTCCAGCAATGGACGGCGATAGACTGAAATGATGATGATGATGATGAACTGCTTATCATACACTACTACAGAATCATGCAGATTATATACATACTAAGTATATGCATATATGTTACATTAGGCATTAGATACAGCTGCTTTCCTGCCAATTATTTAAGTTTCAGCACATAGCTCTAATGAGCTATGAAAACTCTAATGAGCTATGAATTAGCGAAGTATGGAGATAGAATGAATACTTCTGTCTAATCTGAGCTCATAATACCAAGTACCATGAAATCGTTTCGTCTATTCGCGTACATTATTTCGTCGTTTTGTTAATAGTTTTCAGTATATTTTCTTGTTCTTAAAACCATTGTCAATAATTCGACATCAATTTCGCAAGCAAATAGATTAAAAGAATGTCATCTTGGCACTGATATAACAAATTTTATGCATTTCAGGCGAACCATGGGGCGTACCAGGTAAGTACATTTTCATGATTGTTCAGCCTGTTTTATCAATAATTTTTTATTTAGTTCGCAAAGTTGCCCATTTTCCTAAATGAACGAATTGTTTTAAATGGAACTTGACAAAATTACGACTGTGAACTTCAGGTGTTATATTATTATATTACTGAAAGGTTGTTACAACATTGATGCATGTTTTTTTAAACTATTGCATTCGTACCTCAATTATTATATGGTTCACGCTATATCAATAATTTGTAATTTATTGCCCAAAATTCACTGACTTTCATTCTCACACATGTAAGATCGGTTAATATATTTCAGCTTCATCGTCATCTTCGTCATCGTCATCTTCGTCATCGTCATCTTCGTCGTCTTCATCGTCCTCGTCTTCTTCATCATCATCAAGTGAAAGCGATGAGGATTCATGTAAGTACATTTGCTGGATTTGTATCCCTGTTCCACGTGATGAGTGGTTAGGTATACAAACCTAACCATTAACAATTAAGCATGTATACTATCAAGGCAGGTTATGACTACTAATTTCAGTAGGTGTCTACTATATGATTAATACCAATAATTCAATAAAAACTTAGAATGCAACAATTTCATCATGAACTTTAATTTCTTAACAGTGATGAACTACTTATCATATACTACGCAAAGTGTTGAACGCCCCCCGACTAGGTGGACCGACGACCTGGTGAAAGTCGGTGGGCGTCGTTTGGATGCAGGCGGCACAGAACGGCACTTTGTTGCGTAATATGAGGGAGGCCCACGTCCAGCAATGGACGGCGATAGACTGAAATGATGATGATGATGATGAACTGCTTATCATACACTACTACAGAATCATGCAGATTATATACATACTAAGTATATGCATATATGTTACATTAGGCATTAGATACAGCTGCTTTCCTGCCAATTATTTAAGTTTCAGCACATAGCTCTAATGAGCTATGAAAACTCTAATGAGCTATGAATTAGCGAAGTATGGAGATAGAATGAATACTTCTGTCTAATCTGAGCTCATAATACCAAGTACCATGAAATCGTTTCGTCTATTCGCGTACATTATTTCGTCGTTTTGTTAATAGTTTTCAGTATATTTTCTTGTTCTTAAAACCATTGTCAATAATTCGACATCAATTTCGCAAGCAAATAGATTAAAAGAATGTCATCTTGGCACTGATATAACAAATTTTATGCATTTCAGGCGAACCATGGGGCGTACCAGGTAAGTACATTTTCATGATTGTTCAGCCTGTTTTATCAATAATTTTTTATTTAGTTCGCAAAGTTGCCCATTTTCCTAAATGAACGAATTGTTTTAAATGGAACTTGACAAAATTACGACTGTGAACTTCAGGTGTTATATTATTATATTACTGAAAGGTTGTTACAACATTGATGCATGTTTTTTTAAACTATTGCATTCGTACCTCAATTATTATATGGTTCACGCTATATCAATAATTTGTAATTTATTGCCCAAAATTCACTGACTTTCATTCTCACACATGTAAGATCGGTTAATATATTTCAGCTTCATCGTCATCTTCGTCATCGTCATCTTCGTCATCGTCATCTTCGTCGTCTTCATCGTCCTCGTCTTCTTCATCATCATCAAGTGAAAGCGATGAGGATTCATGTAAGTACATTTGCTGGATTTGTATCCCTGTTCCACGTGATGAGTGGTTACGTATACAAACCTAACCATTAACAATTAAGCATGTATACTATCAAGGCAGGTTATGACTACTAATTTCAGTAGGTGTCTACTATATGATTAATACCAATAATTCAATAAAAACTTAGAATGCAACAATTTCATCATGAACTTTAATTTTTTAACAGTGATGAACTACTTATCATATACTACGCAAAGTGTTGAACGCCCCCCGACTAGGTGGACCGACGACCTGGTGAAAGTCGGTGGGCGTCGTTTGGATGCAGGCGGCACAGAACGGCACTTTGTTGCGTAATATGAGGGAGGCCCACGTCCAGCAATGGACGGCGATAGACTGAAATGATGATGATGATGATGAACTGCTTATCATACACTACTACAGAATCATGCAGATTATATACATACTAAGTATATGCATATATATTACATTAGGCATTAGATACAGCTGCTTTCCTGCCAATTATTTAAGTTTCAGCACATAGCTCTAATGAGCTATGAAAACTCTAATGAGCTATGAATTAGCGAAGTATGGAGATAGAATGAATACTTCTGTCTAATCTGAGCTCATAATACCAAGTACTATGAAATCGTTTCGTCTATTCGCGTACATTATTTCGTCGTTTTGTTAATAGTTTTCAGTATATTTTCTTGTTCTTAAAACCATTGTCAATAATTCGACATCAATTTCGCAAGCAAATAGATCAAAAGAATGTCATCTTGGCACTGATATAACAAATTTTATGCATTTCAGGCGGACCATGGGGCGTACCAGGTAAGTACATTTTCATGATTGTTCAGCCTGTTTTATCAATAATTTTTTATTTAGTTCGCAAAGTTGCCCATTTTCCTAAATGAACGAATTGTTTTAAATGGAACTTGACAAAATTACGACTGTGAACTTCAGGTGTTATATTATTATATTACTGAAAGGTTGTTACAACATTGATGCATGTTTTTTAAACTATTGCATTCGTACCTCAATTAATATGCGGTTCACACTATCGTTTATGTGATCAATAAAATGGTAATTTATTGCCCAAAATTCACTGACTTTCATTCTCACACATGTAAGATCGGTTAATATATTTCAGCTTCATCGTCATCTTCGTCATCGTCATCTTCGTCATCGTCATCTTCGTCGTCTTCATCGTCCTCGTCTTCTTCATCATCATCAAGTGAAAGCGATGAGGATTCATGTAAGTACATTTGCTGGATTTGTATCCCTGTTCCACGTGATGAGTGGTTAGGTATACAAACCTAACCATTAACAATTAAGCATGTATACTATCAAGGCAGGTTATGACTAATAATTTCAGTAGGTGTCTACTATATGATTAATACCAATAATTCAATAAAAACTTAGAATGCAACAATTTCATCATGAACTTTAATTTCTTAACAGTGATGAACTACTTATCATATACTACGCAAAGTGTTGAACGCCCCCCGACTAGGTGGACCGACGACCTGGTGAAAGTCGGTGGGCGTCGTTTGGATGCAGGCGGCACAGAACGGCACTTTGTTGCGTAATATGAGGGAGGCCCACGTCCAGCAATGGACGGCGATAGACTGAAATGATGATGATGATGATGAACTGTTTATCATACACTACTACAGAATCATGCAGATTATATACATACTAAGTATATGCATATATGTTACATTAGGCATTAGATACAGCTGCTTTCCTGCCAATTATTTAAGTTTCAGCACATAGCTCTAATGAGCTATGAAAACTCTAATGAGCTATGAATTAGCGAAGTATGGAGATAGAATGAATACTTCTGTCTAATCTGAGCTCATAATACCAAGTACTATGAAATCGTTTCGTCTATTCGCGTACATTATTTCGTCGTTTTGTTAATAGTTTTCATTATATTTTCTTGTTCTTAAAACCATTGTCAATAATTCGACATCAATTTCGCAAGCAAATAGATTAAAAGAATGTCATCTTGGCACTGATATAACAAATTTTATGCATTTCAGGCGAACCATGGGGCGTACCAGGTAAGTACATTTTCATGATTGTTCAGCCTGTTTTATCAATAATTTTTTATTTAGTTCGCAAAGTTGCCCATTTTCCTAAATGAACGAATTGTTTTAAATGGAACTTGACAAAATTACGACTGTGAACTTCAGGTGTTATATTATTATATTACTGAAAGGTTGTTACAACATTGATGCATTTTTTTTTAAACTATTGCATTCGTACCTCAATTAATATGCGGTTCACACTATCGTTTATGTGATCAATAAAATGGTAATTTATTGCCCAAAATTCACTGACTTTCATTCTCACACATGTAAGATCGGTTAATATATTTCAGCTTCATCGTCATCTTCGTCATCGTCATCTTCGTCGTCTTCATCGTCCTCGTCTTCTTCATCATCATCAAGTGAAAGCGATGAGGATTCATGTAAGTACATTTGCTGGATTTGTATCCCTGTTCCACGTGATGAGTGGTTAGGTATACAAACCTAACCATTAACAATTAAGCATGTATACTATCAAGGCAGGTTATGACTAATAATTTCAGTAGGTGTCTACTATATGATTAATACCAATAATTCAATAAAAACTTAGAATGCAACAATTTCATCATGAACTTTAATTTCTTAACAGTGATGAACTACTTATCATATACTACGCAAAGTGTTGAACGCCCCCCGACTAGGTGGACCGACGACCTGGTGAAAGTCGGTGGGCGTCGTTTGGATGCAGGCGGCACAGAACGGCACTTTGTTGCGTAATATGAGGGAGGCCCATGTCCAGCAATGGACGGCGATAGACTGAAATGATGATGATGATGATGAACTGCTTATCATACACTACTACAGAATCATGCAGATTATATACATACTAAGTATATGCATATATGTTACATTAGGCATTAGATACAGCTGCTTTCCTGCCAATTATTTAAGTTTCAGCACATAGCTCTAATGAGCTATGAAAACTCTAATGAGCTATGAATTAGCGAAGTATGGAGATAGAATGAATACTTCTGTCTAATCTGAGCTCATAATACCAAGTACCATGAAATCGTTTCGTCTATTCGCGTACATTATTTCGTCGTTTTGTTAATAGTTTTCAGTATATTTTCTTGTTCTTAAAACCATTGTCAATAATTCGACATCAATTTCGCAAGCAAATAGATTAAAAGAATGTCATCTTGGCACTGATATAACAAATTTTATGCATTTCAGGCGAACCATGGGGCGTACCAGGTAAGTACATTTTCATGATTGTTCAGCCTGTTTTATCAATAATTTTTTATTTAGTTCGCAAAACTGCCCATTTTCCTAAATGAACGAATTGTTTTAAATGGAACTTGACAAAATTACGACTGTGAACTTCAGGTGTTATATTATTATATTACTGAAAGGTTGTTACAACATTGATGCATGTTTTTTTAAACTATTGCATTCGTACCTCAATTATTATGTGGTTCACGCTATATCAATAATTTGTAATTTATTGCCCAAAATTCACTGACTTTCATTCTCACACATGTAAGATCGGTTAATATATTTCAGCTTCATCGTCATCTTCGTCATCGTCATCTTCGTCATCGTCATCTTCGTCGTCTTCATCGTCCTCGTCTTCTTCATCATCATCAAGTGAAAGCGATGAGGATTCATGTAAGTACATTTGCTGGATTTGTATCCCTGTTCCACGTGATGAGTGGTTACGTATACAAACCTAACCATTAACAATTAAGCATGTATACTATCAAGGCAGGTTATGACTACTAATTTCAGTAGGTGTCTACTATATGATTAATACCAATAATTCAATAAAAACTTAGAATGCAACAATTTCATCATGAACTTTAATTTTTTAACAGTGATGAACTACTTATCATATACTACGCAAAGTGTTGAACGCCCCCCGACTAGGTGGACCGACGACCTGGTGAAAGTCGGTGGGCGTCGTTTGGATGCAGGCGGCACAGAACGGCACTTTGTTGCGTAATATGAGGGAGGCCCACGTCCAGCAATGGACGGCGATAGACTGAAATGATGATGATGATGATGAACTGCTTATCATACACTACTACAGAATCATGCAGATTATATACATACTAAGTATATGCATATATATTACATTAGGCATTAGATACAGCTGCTTTCCTGCCAATTATTTAAGTTTCAGCACATAGCTCTAATGAGCTATGAAAACTCTAATGAGCTATGAATTAGCGAAGTATGGAGATAGAATGAATACTTCTGTCTAATCTGAGCTCATAATACCAAGTACTATGAAATCGTTTCGTCTATTCGCGTACATTATTTCGTCGTTTTGTTAATAGTTTTCAGTATATTTTCTTGTTCTTAAAACCATTGTCAATAATTCGACATCAATTTCGCAAGCAAATAGATCAAAAGAATGTCATCTTGGCACTGATATAACAAATTTTATGCATTTCAGGCGGACCATGGGGCGTACCAGGTAAGTACATTTTCATGATTGTTCAGCCTGTTTTATCAATAATTTTTTATTTAGTTCGCAAAGTTGCCCATTTTCCTAAATGAACGAATTGTTTTAAATGGAACTTGACAAAATTACGACTGTGAACTTCAGGTGTTATATTATTATATTACTGAAAGGTTGTTACAACATTGATGCATGTTTTTTAAACTATTGCATTCGTACCTCAATTAATATGCGGTTCACACTATCGTTTATGTGATCAATAAAATGGTAATTTATTGCCCAAAATTCACTGACTTTCATTCTCACACATGTAAGATCGGTTAATATATTTCAGCTTCATCGTCATCTTCGTCATCGTCATCTTCGTCATCGTCATCTTCGTCGTCTTCATCGTCCTCGTCTTCTTCATCATCATCAAGTGAAAGCGATGAGGATTCATGTAAGTACATTTGCTGGATTTGTATCCCTGTTCCACGTGATGAGTGGTTAGGTATACAAACCTAACCATTAACAATTAAGCATGTATACTATCAAGGCAGGTTATGACTAATAATTTCAGTAGGTGTCTACTATATGATTAATACCAATAATTCAATAAAAACTTAGAATGCAACAATTTCATCATGAACTTTAATTTCTTAACAGTGATGAACTACTTATCATATACTACGCAAAGTGTTGAACGCCCCCCGACTAGGTGGACCGACGACCTGGTGAAAGTCGGTGGGCGTCGTTTGGATGCAGGCGGCACAGAACGGCACTTTGTTGCGTAATATGAGGGAGGCCCACGTCCAGCAATGGACGGCGATAGACTGAAATGATGATGATGATGATGAACTGTTTATCATACACTACTACAGAATCATGCAGATTATATACATACTAAGTATATGCATATATGTTACATTAGGCATTAGATACAGCTGCTTTCCTGCCAATTATTTAAGTTTCAGCACATAGCTCTAATGAGCTATGAAAACTCTAATGAGCTATGAATTAGCGAAGTATGGAGATAGAATGAATACTTCTGTCTAATCTGAGCTCATAATACCAAGTACTATGAAATCGTTTCGTCTATTCGCGTACATTATTTCGTCGTTTTGTTAATAGTTTTCATTATATTTTCTTGTTCTTAAAACCATTGTCAATAATTCGACATCAATTTCGCAAGCAAATAGATTAAAAGAATGTCATCTTGGCACTGATATAACAAATTTTATGCATTTCAGGCGAACCATGGGGCGTACCAGGTAAGTACATTTTCATGATTGTTCAGCCTGTTTTATCAATAATTTTTTATTTAGTTCGCAAAGTTGCCCATTTTCCTAAATGAACGAATTGTTTTAAATGGAACTTGACAAAATTACGACTGTGAACTTCAGGTGTTATATTATTATATTACTGAAAGGTTGTTACAACATTGATGCATTTTTTTTTAAACTATTGCATTCGTACCTCAATTAATATGCGGTTCACACTATCGTTTATGTGATCAATAAAATGGTAATTTATTGCCCAAAATTCACTGACTTTCATTCTCACACATGTAAGATCGGTTAATATATTTCAGCTTCATCGTCATCTTCGTCATCGTCATCTTCGTCATCGTCATCTTCGTCGTCTTCATCGTCCTCGTCTTCTTCATCATCATCAAGTGAAAGCGATGAGGATTCATGTAAGTACATTTGCTGGATTTGTATCCCTGTTCCACGTGATGAGTGGTTAGGTATACAAACCTAACCATTAACAATTAAGCATGTATACTATCAAGGCAGGTTATGACTAATAATTTCAGTAGGTGTCTACTATATGATTAATACCAATAATTCAATAAAAACTTAGAATGCAACAATTTCATCATGAACTTTAATTTCTTAACAGTGATGAACTACTTATCATATACTACGCAAAGTGTTGAACGCCCCCCGACTAGGTGGACCGACGACCTGGTGAAAGTCGGTGGGCGTCGTTTGGATGCAGGCGGCACAGAACGGCACTTTGTTGCGTAATATGAGGGAGGCCCACGTCCAGCAATGGACGGCGATAGACTGAAATGATGATGATGATGATGAACTGCTTATCATACACTACTACAGAATCATGCAGATTATATACATACTAAGTATATGCATATATGTTACATTAGGCATTAGATACAGCTGCTTTCCTGCCAATTATTTAAGTTTCAGCACATAGCTCTAATGAGCTATGAAAACTCTAATGAGCTATGAATTAGCGAAGTATGGAGATAGAATGAATACTTCTGTCTAATCTGAGCTCATAATACCAAGTACCATGAAATCGTTTCGTCTATTCGCGTACATTATTTCGTCGTTTTGTTAATAGTTTTCAGTATATTTTCTTGTTCTTAAAACCATTGTCAATAATTCGACATCAATTTCGCAAGCAAATAGATTAAAAGAATGTCATCTTGGCACTGATATAACAAATTTTATGCATTTCAGGCGAACCATGGGGCGTACCAGGTAAGTACATTTTCATGATTGTTCAGCCTGTTTTATCAATAATTTTTTATTTAGTTCGCAAAACTGCCCATTTTCCTAAATGAACGAATTGTTTTAAATGGAACTTGACAAAATTACGACTGTGAACTTCAGGTGTTATATTATTATATTACTGAAAGGTTGTTACAACATTGATGCATGTTTTTTTAAACTATTGCATTCGTACCTCAATTAATATGCGGTTCACACTATCGTTTATGTGATCAATAAAATGGTAATTTATTGCCCAAAATTCACTGACTTTCATTCTCACACATGTAAGATCGGTTAATATATTTCAGCTTCATCGTCATCTTCGTCATCGTCATCTTCGTCATCGTCATCTTCGTCGTCTTCATCGTCCTCGTCTTCTTCATCATCATCAAGTGAAAGCGATGAGGATTCATGTAAGTACATTTGCTGGATTTGTATCCCTGTTCCACGTGATGAGTGGTTAGGTATACAAACCTAACCATTAACAATTAAGCATGTATACTATCAAGGCAGGTTATGACTACTAATTTCAGTAGGTGTCTACTATATGATTAATACCAATAATTCAATAAAAACTTAGAATGCAACAATTTCATCATGAACTTTAATTTCTTAACAGTGATGAACTACTTATCATATACTACGCAAAGTGTTGAACGCCCCCCGACTAGGTGGACCGACGACCTGGTGAAAGTCGGTGGGCGTCGTTTGGATGCAGGCGGCACAGAACGGCACTTTGTTGCGTAATATGAGGGAGGCCCACGTCCAGCAATGGACGGCGATAGACTGAAATGATGATGATGATGATGAACTGCTTATCATACACTACTACAGAATCATGCAGATTATATACATACTAAGTATATGCATATATGTTACATTAGGCATTAGATACAGCTGCTTTCCTGCCAATTATTTAAATTTCAGCACATAGCTCTAATGAGCTATGAAAACTCTAATGAGCTATGAATTAGCGAAGTATGGAGATAGAATGAATACTTCTGTCTAATCTGAGCTCATAATACCAAGTACCATGAAATCGTTTCGTCTATTCGCGTACATTATTTCGTCGTTTTGTTAATAGTTTTCAGTATATTTTCTTGTTCTTAAAACCATTGTCAATAATTCGACATCAATTTCGCAAGCATATAGATTAAAGGAATGTCATCTTGGCACTGATATAACAAATTTTATGCATTTCAGGCGAACCATGGGGCGTACCAGGTAAGTACATTTTCATGATTGTTCAGCCTGTTTTATCAATAATTTTTTATTTAGTTCGCAAAGTTGCCCATTTTCCTAAATGAACGAATTGTTTTAAATGGAACTTGACAAAATTACGACTGTGAACTTCAGGTGTTATATTATTATATTACTGAAAGGTTGTTACAACATTGATGCATTTTTTTTTAAACTATTGCATTCGTACCTCAATTAATATGCGGTTCACACTATCGTTTATGTGATCAATAAAATGGTAATTTATTGCCCAAAATTCACTGACTTTCATTCTCACACATGTAAGATCGGTTAATATATTTCAGCTTCATCGTCATCTTCGTCATCGTCATCTTCGTCATCGTCATCTTCGTCGTCTTCATCGTCCTCGTCTTCTTCATCATCATCAAGTGAAAGCGATGAGGATTCATGTAAGTACATTTGCTGGATTTGTATCCCTGTTCCACGTGATGAGTGGTTAGGTATACAAACCTAACCATTAACAATTAAGCATGTATACTATCAAGGCAGGTTATGACTACTAATTTCAGTAGGTGTCTACTATATGATTAATACCAATAATTCAATAAAAACTTAGAATGCAACAATTTCATCATGAACTTTAATTTCTTAACAGTGATGAACTACTTATCATATACTACGCAAAGTGTTGAACGCCCCCCGACTAGGTGGACCGACGACCTGGTGAAAGTCGGTGGGCGTCGTTTGGATGCAGGCGGCACAGAACGGCACTTTGTTGCGTAATATGAGGGAGGCCCACGTCCAGCAATGGACGGCGATAGACTGAAATGATGATGATGATGATGAACTGCTTATCATACACTACTACAGAATCATGCAGATTATATACATACTAAGTATATGCATATATGTTACAATAGGCATTAGATACAGCTGCTTTCCTGCCAATTATTTAAGTTTCAGCACATAGCTCTAATGAGCTATGAAAACTCTAATGAGCTATGAATTAGCGAAGTATGGAGATAGAATGAATACTTCTGTCTAATCTGAGCTCATAATACCAAGTACCATGAAATCGTTTCGTCTATTCGCGTACATTATTTCGTCGTTTTGTTAATAGTTTTCAGTATATTTTCTTGTTCTTAAAACCATTGTCAATAATTCGACATCAATTTCGCAAGCATATAGATTAAAGGAATGTCATCTTGGCACTGATATAACAAATTTTATGCATTTCAGGCGAACCATGGGGCGTACCAGGTAAGTACATTTTCATGATTGTTCAGCCTGTTTTATCAATAATTTTTTATTTAGTTCGCAAAGTTGCCCATTTTCCTAAATGAACGAATTGTTTTAAATGGAACTTGACAAAATTACGACTGTGAACTTCAGGTGTTATATTATTATATTACTGAAAGGTTGTTACAACATTGATGCATGTTTTTTAAACTATTGCATTCGTACCTCAATTAATATGCGGTTCACACTATCGTTTATGTGATCAATAAAATGGTAATTTATTGCCCAAAATTCACTGACTTTCATTCTCATACATGTAAGATCGGTTGATATATTTCAGCTTCATCGTCATCTTCGTCATCGTCATCTTCGTCATCGTCATCTTCGTCGTCTTCATCGTCCTCGTCTTCTTCATCATCATCAAGTGAAAGCGATGAGGATTCATGTAAGTACATTTGCTGGATTTGTATCCCTGTTCCACGTGATGAGTGGTTACGTATACAAACCTAACCATTAACAATTAAGCATGTATACTATCAAGGCAGGTTATGACTACTAATTTCAGTAGGTGTCTACTATATGATTAATACCAATAATTCAATAAAAACTTAGAATGCAACAATTTCATCATGAACTTTAATTTCTTAACAGTGATGAACTACTTATCATATACTACGCAAAGTGTTGAACGCCCCCCGACTAGGTGGACCGACGACCTGGTGAAAGTCGGTGGGCGTCGTTTGGATGCAGGCGGCACAGAACGGCACTTTGTTGCGTAATATGAGGGAGGCCCACGTCCAGCAATGGACGGCGATAGACTGAAATGATGATGATGATGATGAACTGCTTATCATACACTACTACAGAATCATGCAGATTATATACATACTAAGTATATGCATATATGTTACATTAGGCATTAGATACAGCTGCTTTCCTGCCAATTATTTAAGTTTCAGCACATAGCTCTAATGAGCTATGAAAACTCTAATGAGCTATGAATTAGCGAAGTATGGAGATAGAATGAATACTTCTGTCTAATCTGAGCTCATAATACCAAGTACCATGAAATCGTTTCGTCTATTCGCGTACATTATTTCGTCGTTTTGTTAATAGTTTTCAGTATATTTTCTTGTTCTTAAAACCATTGTCAATAATTCGACATCAATTTCGCAAGCAAATAGATTAAAAGAATGTCATCTTGGCACTGATATAACAAATTTTATGCATATCAGGCGAACCATGGGGCGTACCAGGTAAGTACATATTCATGATTGTTTGGCCTGTCTTTATCAATAATTTATTATTTAGTTCGCAAAGTTGCCCATTTTCCTAAATGAACGCATTGTTTTAAATGGAACTTGACAAAATTACGACTGTGAACTTCAGGTGTTATATTATTATATTACTGAAAGGTTGTTACAACATTGATGCATGTTTTTTAAACTATTGCATTCGTACCTCAATTAATATGCGGTTCACACTATCGTTTATGTGATCAATAAAATGGTAATTTATTGCCCAAAATTCACTGACTTTCATTCTCACACATGTAAGATCGGTTGATATATTTCAGCTTCATCGTCATCTTCGTCATCGTCATCTTCGTCATCGTCATCTTCGTCATCGTCATCTTCGTCGTCTTCATCGTCCTCGTCTTCTTCATCATCATCAAGTGAAAGCGATGAGGATTCATGTAAGTACATTTGCTGGATTTGTATCCCTGTTCCACGTGATGAGTGGTTACGTGTACAAACCTAACCATTAACAATTAAGCATGTATACTATCAAGGCAGGTTATGACTACTAATTTCAGTAGGTGTCTACTATATGATTAATACCAATAATTCAATAAAAACTTAGAATGCAACAATTTCATCATGAACTTTAATTTCTTAACAGTGATGAACTACTTATCATATACTACGCAAAGTGTTGAACGCCCCCCGACTAGGTGGACCGACGAACTGGTGAAAGTCGATGGGCGTCGTTTGGATGCAGGCGGCATAGAACGGCACTTTGTTGCGTAATATGAGGGAGGCCCACGTCCAGCAATGGACGGCGATAGACTGAAATGATGATGATGATGATGAACTGCTTATCATACACTACTACAGAATCATGCAGATTATATACATACTAAGTATATGCATATATGTTACATTAGGCATTAGATACAGCTGCTTTCCTGCCAATTATTTAAGTTTCAGCACATAGCTCTAATGAGCTATGAAAACTCTAATGAGCTATGAATTAGCGAAGTATGGAGATAGAATGAATACTTCTGTCTAATCTGAGCTCATAATACCAAGTACCATGAAATCGTTTCGTCTATTCGCGTACATTATTTCGTCGTTTTGTTAATAGCTTTCAGTTTATTTTCTTGTTCTTAAAACCATTGTCAATAATTCGACATCAATTTCGCAAGCAAATAGATTAAAAGAATGTCATCTTGGCACTGATATAACAAATTTTATGCATATCAGGCGAACCATGGGGCGTACCAGGTAAGTACATATTCATGATTGTTTGGCCTGTCTTTATCAATAATTTATTATTTAGTTCGCAAAGTTGCCCATTTTCCTAAATGAACGCATTGTTTTAAATGGAACTTGACAAAATTACGACTGTGAACTTCAGGTGTTATATTATTATATTACTGAGAGGTTGTTACAACATTGATGCATGTTTTTTTTTAAACTATTGCATTCATACCTCAATTATTATGTGGTTCACGCTATCGTTTATGTGATCAATAATTTGTAATTTATTACCCAAAATTAACTGACTTTCATTCTCACACATGTAAGATCGGTTAATATATTTCAGCTTCATCGTCATCTTCGTCATCGTCATCTTCGTCATCGTCATCTTCGTCGTCTTCATCGTCCTCGTCTTCTTCATCATCATCAAGTGAAAGCGATGAGGATTCATGTAAGTACATTTGCTGGATTTGTATCCCTGTTCCACGTGATGAGTGGTTAGGTATACAAACCTAACCATTAACAATTAAGCATGTATACTATCAAGGCAGGTTATGACTACTAATTTCAGTAGGTGCCTACTATATGATTAATACCAATAATTCAATAAAAACTTAGAATGCAACAATTTCATGATGAACTTTAATTTCTTAACAGTGATGAACTACTTATCATATACTACGCAAAGTGTTGAACGCCCCCCGACAACGTGGACCGACGACCTGGTGAAAGTCGCTGGGCATCGTTTGGATACAGGCGGCACAGAACGGCACTTTGTTGCGTAATATGAGGGAGGCCTACGTCCAGCAGTGGACGGTGATAAACTGAAATGATGATGATGATGATGATGAACAACTTATAATACACTACTACAGAATCATGCAGATTATATACATACTAAGTATATGCATATATGTTACATTAGGTATTAGATACAGCTGCTTTCCTGCCAATTATTTAAGTTTTAGCACATAGTTCTAATGAGCTATGGAAAACTTTAATGAGCTATGAATTAGCGAAGTATGGAGATAGAATGAATACTTCTGTCTAAACTGAGCTCATAATACCAAGTACTATGAAATCGTTTCGTCTATTCGCGTACATTATTTCGTCGTTTTGTTAATGGTTTTCAGTCTATATTCTTGTTCTTAAAACCATTGTCAATAATTCGGCATCAATTTCGCAAGCAAATAGATTAAAAGAATGTCATCTTGTCACTGATTTAACAAATTTTATGCATTTCAGGCGAACCATGGGGCGTACCAGGTAAGTACATTTTCATGATTGTTCGGCCTGTCTTTATCAATAATTTATTATTTAGATCGCAAAGTTGCCCATTTTCCTAAATGAACGCATTGTTTTAAATGGAATTTGACAAAATTACGACTGTGAACTTCAGGTGTTATATTATTCCTAGCCGAGGCCGCGGGTGACGTGACCGAGGATTAGTCCGTAACCCGCCGAGAGGCCGACCGCATGAGGAAAGACCGACGTCCTCCCCGAGGGAGGGACGTCGGCCAATGGGAGGGTACCCCAATTAGGGGTATTCCGTCGGGGCGACCACTGACGACAAGTTAACGCTGCTCCAGTGGTCGGCCCAACGACGAAGGCGACGTGGTTTTTGGGTGGGTCGCGGGAGTTGCGTGCTTTAGCCCCTCTGTCGCCCCGGACGGAGTGGTGCGGAGGCGCGGCGACCGCGACCCACCCCCCAAAAAAAAAAAAAAGGTGTTATATTATTATATTACTGAGAGGTTGTTACAACATTGATGCATGTTTTTTTTAAACTATTGCTTTCGTACCTCCATTATTATGTGGTTAACGCTATCGTTTATGTGATCAATAATTTGTAATTTATTACCCAAAATTCACTGACCTTCATTCGCACACATGTAAGATCGGTTAATATATTTCAGCTTCATCGTCATCTTCGTCATCATCATCTTCGTCATCGTCATCTTCGTCGTCGTCCTCGTCTTCTTCATCATCATCAAGTGAAAGTGATGACGATTCATGTAAGTACATTTCCAGGATTTGTATCCGTGGTCCACGTGATGAGGGGTTACGAATACAAACCTCACCATTAACAAATAATCATATATACTATCAAGGCAGGTTATGACTACTAATTTCAGTAGGTGTCTACTATATGATTAATACCAATAATTCAATAAAAACTTAGAATGCAACAATTTCATCATGAACTTTAATTTCTTAATAGTGATGAACAACTTATCATATACTACGCAAAGTGTTGAACGCCTACGGACTAGGTGGACCGACGACCTGGTAAAAATCGCTGGGCGTCGTTTGGATGCAGGCGGCACAGCACGGCACTTTGTTGCGTAATATGAGGGCGGCCTACGTCAAGCAGTGGACGGCGATAAACTGAAATGATGATGATGATGAACTGCTTATCATACACTACTACAGAATCATGCAGATTATATACATACTAAGTATATGCATATATGTTGCACTAGATACAGCTGCTTTCCTGCCAATTATTTAAGTTTCAGCACATAGCTGTAATGAGCTATGAAAACTCTAATGAGCTATGAATTAGCGAAGTATGGAGACAGAATGAATACTTCTGTCTAATCTGAGTTCATAATACCAAGTACTATGAAATCGTTTCGTCTATTCGCGTACATTATTTCGTCGTTTTGTTAATAGTTTTCAGTTTATATTCTTGTTCTTAAAACCATTGTCAATAATTCGGCATCAATTTCGCAAGCAAATAGATTAAAAGAATGTCGTCTTGGCATTGATTTAACAAATTTTATGCATTTCAGGCGAACCATGGGGCGTACCAGGTAAGTACATTTTCATGATTGTTCAGCCTGTTTTTATCAATATTTTGTTATTTAGTTCGCAAAGTTGCCTATTTTCCTAAATGAACGAATTGTTTTAAATGGAACTTGACAAAATTACGACTGTGAACTTCAGGTGTTATATTATTATATTACTGAGAGGTTGGTACAACATTGATGCATGTTTTTTTTTTAAATATTGTATTCGTACCTCAATTATTATGTGGTTCACGCTATCGTTTATGTGATCAATAATTTGTAATTTATTTCCCAAAATTCACTGACTTTCATTCTCACACATGTAAAATCGGTTAACATATTTCAGCTTCATCGTCATCTTCGTCATCGTCATCTTCATCATCGTCATCTTCGTCGTCTTCATCGTCCTCGTCTTCTTCATCATCATCAAGTGAAAGTGATGACGATTCATGTAAGTACATTTGCAGGATTTGTATCCGTGGTCCACGTGATGAGGAGTTACGAATACAAACCTCACCATTAACAATTAATCATATATACTATCAAGGCAGGTTATGACTACTAATTTCAGTAGGTGCCTATTATACGATTAATACCAATAATTCAATAAAAACTTAGAATGCAACAATTTCATCATGAACTTTAATTTCTTAACAGTGATTAACTACTTATCATATACTACGCAAAGTGTTGAACGCCCCCGGCTAGGTGGACCGACGACCTGGTGAAAGTCGCTGGGCGTCGTTTGGATGCAGGCGGCACAGAACGGCACTTTGTTGCGTAATATGAGGGAGGCCTACGTCCAGCAGTGGACGGCGATAAACTGAAATGATGATGATGAAGAACTGCTTATCATACACTACTACAGAATCATGCAAATTATATACATACTAAGTATATGCATATATGTTACATTAGGCATTAGATACAGCTGCTTTCCTGCCAATTATTTAAGTTTCAGCACATAGCTCTAATGAGCTATGAAAACTCTAATGAGCTATGAATTAGCGAAGTATGGAGATAGAATGAATACTTCTGTCTAATCTGAGCTCATAATACCAAGTACTATGAAATGGTTTCGTCTATTCGCGTACATTATTTCGTCGTTTTGTTAATAGTTTTCAGTTTATATTCTTGTTCTTAAAACCATTGTCAATAATTCGGCATCAATTTCGCAAGCAAATATATTAAAAGAATGTCATCTTGGCACTGATTTAACAAATTTTATGCATTTCAGGCGAACCATGGGGCGTACCAGGTAAGTACATTTTCAAGATTGTTCAGCCTGTCTTTATCAATAATTTTTTATTTAGTTCGCAAAGTTGCCCATTTTCCTAAATGAACGAATTGTTTTAAATGGAACTTGACAAAATTACGACTGTGAACTTCAGGTGTTATATTATTATATTACTGAGAGGTTGTTACAACATTGATGCATGTTTTTTTTAAACTATTGCATTTATACCTCAATTATTATGTGGTTCACGCTATCGTTTATGTGATCAATAATTTGTAATTTATTGCCCAAAATTCACTGACTTTCATTCTCACACATGTAAGATCGGTTAATATATTTCAGCTTCATCGTCATCTTCATCATCGTCATCTTCCTCATCGTCATCTTCGTCGTCTTCATCGTCCTCATCTTCTTCATCATCATCAAGTGAAAGTGATGACGATTCATGTAAGTACATTTGCAGAATTGGTATTCCTGCTCCACGTGATGAGGGGTTACGAATACAAACCTCACCATTAACAATTAAGCATATATACTATCAAGGCAGGTTACGACTACTAATTTCAGTAGGTGCCTACTACATAATTAATACCAATAATTCAATAAAAACTTAGAATACAACAATTTCATCATGAACTTTAATTTCTTAACAGTGATCAACTATTTATCATATACTACGCAAAGTGTTGAACGCCCCCCCGACTAGGTAGACCGACGACCTGGTGAAAGTCGCTGGGCGTCGTTTGGATGCAGGCGGCACAAAACGGCACTTTGTTGCGTAATATGAGGGAGGCCTACGTCCAGCAGTGGACGGCGATAAACTGAAATGATGATGATGATGATGATGATGATGATGAATTGCTTATCATACACTACTACAGAATCATGCAGATTACATACATACTAAGTATATGCATATATATATTACATTAGGCATTAGATACAGCTGCTTTCCTGCCAATTATTTAAGTTTCAGCACATAGCTCTAATGAGCTATGAAAACTCTAATGAGCTATGAATTAACGAAGTATGGAGATAGAATGAATACTTCTGTCTAATCTGAGCTCATAATAACAAGTACTATGAAATCGTTTCGTCTATTCGCGTACATTATTTCGTCGTTTTGTTAATAGTTTTCAGTTTATATTCTTGTTCTTAAAACCATTGTCAATAATTCGGCATCAATTTCGCAAGCAAATAGATTAAAAGAATGTCATCTTGGCATTGATTTAATAAATTTTATGCATTTCAGGCGAACCATGGGGCGTACCAGGTAAGTACATTTTTATGATTGTTCAGCCTGTTTTTAACAATATTTTGTTATTTAGTTCGCAAAGTTGCCTATTTTCCTAAATGAACGAATTGTTTTAAATGGAACTTGACAAAATTACGACTGTGAACTTCAGGTGTTATATTATTATATTACTGAGAGGTTGTTACAACATTGATGCATGTTTTTTTTAAACTATTGCATTCATACCTCAATTATTATGTGGTTCACGCTATCGTTTATGTGATCAATAATTTGTAATTTATTGCCCAAAATTCACTGACTTTCATTCTCACACATGTAAGATCGGTTAATATATTTCAGCTTCATCGTCATCTTCGTCATCGTCATCTTCATCATCGTCATCTTCGTCGTCTTCATCGTCCTCGTCTTCTTCATCATCATCAAGTGAAAGTGATGACGATTCATGTAAGTACATTTGCAGAAATGGAAACCCTGCTCCACGTGATGAGGGGTTACGAATACAAACCTCACCATTAACAATTAAGCATATATACTATCAAGGCAGGTTATGACTAGTAATTTCAGTAGGTGCCTACTATATGATCAATACCAATAATTCAATTAAAACTTAGAATGCAACAATTTCATCATGAACTTTAATTTCTTAACAGTGATCAACTATTTATCATATACTACGCAAAGTGTTGAACGCCCCCCGACTAGGTGGACCGACGATCTGGTGAAAGTCGATGGGCGTCGTTTGGATGCAGGCGGCACAGAACGGCACTTTGTTGCGTAATATGAGGGAGGCCTACGTCCAGCAGTGGACGGCGATAAACTGAAATGATGATGATCATGATGAACTGCTTATCATACACTACTACAGAATCATGCAGATAATATACATACTAAGTATATGCATATATGTTACATTAGGCATTAGATACAGCTGCTTTCCTGCCAATTATTTAAGTTTCAGCACATAGCTCTAATGAGCTATGAAAACTCTAATGAGCTATGAATTAGCGAAGTATGGAGATAGAATGAATACTTCTGTCTAATCTGAGCTCATAATACCAAGTACCATGAAATCGTTTCGTCTATTCGCGTACATTATTTCGTCGTTTTGTTAATAGTTTTCAGTATATTTTCTTGTTCTTAAAACCATTGTCAATAATTCGACATCAATTTCGCAAGCAAATAGATTAAAAGAATGTCATCTTGGCACTGATTTAACAAATTTTATGCATTTCAGGCGAACCATGGGGCGTACCGGGTAAGTACATTTTCATGATTGTTCAGCCTGTTTTTATCAATATTTTGTTATTTAGTTCGCAAAGTTGCCTATTTTCCTAAATGAACGAATTGTTGTAAATGGAACTTGACAAAATTACGACTGTGAACTTCAGGTGTTATATTATTATATTACTGAGAGGTTGGTACAACATTGATGCATGTTTTTTTTTTAAATATTGCATTCGTACCTCAATTATTATGTGGTTCACGCTATCGTTTATGTGATCAATAATTTGTAATTTATTTCCCAAAATTCACTGACTTTCATTCTCACACATGTAAGATCGGTTAATATATTTCAGCTTCATCGTCATCTTCGTCATCTTCATCTTCGTCATCGTCATCTTCGTCGTCTTCATCGTCCTCGTCTTCTTCATCATCATCAAGTGAAAGTGATGACGATTTATGTAAGTACATTTCCAGGATTTGAATCCGTGGTCCACGGGTTACGAATACAAACCAGCCTGTTTTATCAATAATTTTTTATTTAGTTCGCAAAGTTGCCCATTTTCCTAAATGAACGCATTGTTTTAAATGGAACTTGACAAAATTACGACTGTGAACTTTAGGTGTTAAATTATTATATTACTGAAAGGTTGTTACAACATTGATGCATGTTTTTTTTAAACTATTGCATTCGTACCTCAATTAATATGTGGTTCACGCTATCGTTTATGTGATCAATAATTTGTAATTTATTTCCAAAAATTCACTGACTTTCATTCTCACACATGTAAGATCGGTTAATATATTTCAGCTTCATCGTCATCTTCGTCATCTTCATCTTCGTCATCGTCATCTTCGTCGTCTTCGTCCTCCTCGTCTTCTTCATCATCATCAAGTGAAAGTGATGACGATTCATGTAAGTACATTTCCAGGATTTGAATCCGTGGTCCACGTGATGAGGGGTTACGAATACAAACCTCACCATTAACAATTAAGCATTTATACTATCAAGGCAGGTTATGACTACTAATTTCAGTAGGTGTCTACTACATAATTAATACCAATAATTCAATAAAAACTTAGAATGCAACAATTTCATCATGAACTTTAATTTCTTAACAGTGATGAACTCCTTATCATATACTACGCAAAGTGTTGAACGCCCCCCGACTAGGTGGACCGACGACCTGGTGAAAGTCGCTGGGCGTCGTTTGGATGCAGGCGGCACAGAACGGCACTTTGTTGCGTAATATGAGGGAGGCCTACGTCCAGCAGTGGACGGCGATAAACTGAAATGATGATGATGATGATGATGAACTGCTTATCATACACTACTACAGAATCATACAGATTATATACATACTAAGTATATGCATATATGTTACATTAGGCATTAGATACAGCTGCTTTCCAGCCAATTATTTAAGTTTCAGCACATAATTCTAATGAGCTATGAAAACTCTAATGAGCTATGAATTAGCGAAGTATGGAGATAGAATGAATACTTCTGTCTAATCTGAGCTCATAATACCAAGTACCATGAAATCGTTTCGTCTATTCGCGTACATTATTTCGTCGTTTTGTTAATAGCTTTCAGTTTATTTTCTTTTTCTTAAAACCATTGTCAATAATTCGACACCAATTTCGCAAGCAAATATATTAAAAGAATGTCATCTTGGCACTGATTTAACAAATTTTATGCATTTCAGGCGAACCATGGGGCGTACCAGGTAAGTACATTTTCATGATTGTTCAGCCTGTCTTTATCAATAATTTTTTATTTAGTTCGCAAAGTTGCCCATTTTCCTAAATGAACGAATTGTTTTAAATGTAACTTGACAAAATTACGACTGTGAACTTCAGGTGTTATATTAGTAGGTATATTACTGAGAGGTTGTTACAACATTGATGCATGTTTTTTTTAAACTATTGCATTCGTACCTCAATTATTATGTGGTTCACGCTATCGTTTATGTGATCAATAAAATGGTAATTTATTGCCCAAAATTCACTGACTTTCATTCTCACACATGTAAGATCGGTTAATATATTTCAGCTTCATCGTCATCTTCATCATCGTCATCTTCGTCGTCTTCATCGTCCTCATCTTCTTCATCATCATCAAGTGAAAGTGATGACGATTCATGTAAGTACATTTGCAGAATTGGCATTCCTGCTCCACGTGATGAGGGGTTACGAATACAAACCTCACCATTAACAATTAAGCATGTATACTATCAAGGCAGGTTATGACTACTAATTTCAGTAGGTGTCTACTATATGATTAATACCAATAATTCAATAAAAACTTAGAATGCAACAATTTCATCATGAACTTTAATTTCTTAACAGTGATGAACTACTTATCATATACTACGCAAAGTGTTGAAGGCCCCCCGACTAGGTGGACCGACGACCTGGTGAAAGTCGCTGGGCGTCGTTTGGATGCAGGCGGCACAGAACGGCACTTTGTTGCGTAATATGAGGGAGGCCTACCTCCAGCAGTGGACGGCGATAAACTGAAATGATGATGATGATGATGATGAACTGTTTATCATACACTACTACAGAATCATGCAGATTATATACATACTAAGTATATGCATATATTTTACATTAGGCATTAGATACAGCTGCTTTCCTGCCAATTATTTAAGTTTCAGCACATAGCTCTAATAAGCTATGAAAACTCTAATGAGCTATGAATTAGCGAAGTATGGAGATAGAATGAATACTTCTGTCTAATCTGAGTTCATAATACCAAGTACTATGAAATCGTTTCGTCTATTCGCGTACATTATTTCGTCGTTTTGTTAATAGTTTTCAGTTTATATTCTTGTTCTTAAAACCATTGTCAATAATTCGGCATCAATTTCGCAAGCAAATAGATTAAATGAATGTCATCTTGGCATTGATTTAACAAATTTTATGCATATCAGGCGAACCATGGGGCGTACCAGGTAAGTACATTTTCATGATTGTTCAGCCTGTATTTATCAATAATTTTTTATTTAGTTCGCAAAGTTGCCCATTTTCCTAAATGAACGAATTGTTTTAAATGGAACTTGACAAAATTACGACTGTGAACTTCAGGTGTTATATTATTATATTACTGAAAGGTTGTTACAACATTGATGCATGTTTTTTTAAACTATTGCATTCGTACCTCAATTAATATGCGGTTCACACTATCGTTTATGTGATCAATAAAATGGTAATTTATTGCCCAAAATTCACTGACATTCATTCTCACACATGTAAGATCGGTTAATATATTTCAGCTTCATCGTCATCATCGTCATCGTCATCTTCGTCGTCTTCATCGTCCTCGTCTTCTTCATCATCATCAAGTGAAAGCGATGAGGATTCATGTAAGTACATTTGCAGGATTTGTATCCCTGTTCCACGTGATGAGTGGTTAGGTATACAAACCTAACCATTAACAATTAAGCATGTATACTATCAAGGCAGGTTATGACTAATAATTTCAGTAGGTGTCTACTATATGATTAATACCAATAATTCAATAAAAACTTAGAATGCAACAATTTCATCATGAACTTTAATTTCTTAACAGTGATGAACTACTTATCATATACTACGCAAAGTGTTGAACGCCCCCCGACTAGGTGGACCGACGACCTGGTGAAAGTCGGTGGGCGTCGTTTGGATGCAGGCGGCACAGAACGGCACTTTGTTGCGTAATATGAGGGAGGCCTACGTCCAGCAGTGGACGGCGATAAACTGAAATGATGATGATCATGATGAACTGCTTATCATACACTACTACAGAATCATGCAGATAATATACATACTAAGTATATGCATATAATGTTACATTAGGCATTAGATACAGCTGCTTTCCTGCCAATTATTTAAGTTTCAGCACATAGCTCTAATGAGCTATGAAAACTCTAATGAGCTATGAATTAGCGAAGTATGGAGATAGAATGAATACTTCTGTCTAATCTGAGCTCATAATACCAAGTACCATGAAATCGTTTCGTCTATTCGCGTACATTATTTCGTCGTTTTGTTAATAGTTTTCAGTATATTTTCTTGTTCTTAAAACCATTGTCAATAATTCGACATCAATTTCGCAAGCAAATAGATTAAAAGAATGTCATCTTGGCACTGATATAACAAATTTTATGCATATCAGGCGAACCATGGGGCGTACCAGGTAAGTACATTTTCATGATTGTTCAGCCTGTTTTATCAATATTTTTTTATTTAGTTCGCAAAGTTGCCCATTTTCCTAAATGAACGAATTGTTTTAAATGGAACTTGACAAAATTACGACTGTGAACTTCAGGTGTTATATTATTATATTACTGAAAGGTTGTTACAACATTGATGCATGTTTTTTTAAACTATTGCATTCGTACCTCAATTAATATGCGGTTCACACTATCGTTTATGTGATCAATAAAATGGTAATTTATTGCCCAAAATTCACTGACATTCATTCTCACACATGTAAGATCGGTTAATATATTTCAGCTTCATCGTCATCTTCGTCATCGTCATCTTCGTCATCGTCATCTTCGTCGTCTTCATCGTCCTCGTCTTCTTCATCATCATCAAGTGAAAGTGATGACGATTCATGTAAGTACATTTGCAGGATTTGTATCCGTGGTCCACGTGATGAGTGGTTACGAATACAAACCTAACCATTAACAATTAAGCATGTATACTATCAAGGCAGGTTATGACTACTAATTTCAGTAGGTGTCTACTATATGATTAATACCAATAATTCAATAAAAACTTAGAATGCAACAATTTCATCATGAACTTTAATTTCTTAACAGTGATGAACTACTTATCATATACTACGCAAAGTGTTGAACGCCCCCCGACTAGGTGGACCGGCGACCTGGTGAAAGTCGGTGGGCGTCATTTGGATGCAGGCGGCACAGAACGGCACTTTGTTGCGTAATATGAGGGAGGCCCACGTCCAGCAATGGACGGCGATAGACTGAAATGATGATGATGATGATGAACTGCTTTATCATACACTACTACAGAATCATGCAGATTATATACATACTAAGTATATGCATATATGTTACATTAGGCATTAGATACAGCTGCTTTCCTGCCAATTATTTAAGTTTCAGCACATAGCTCTAATGAGCTATGAAAACTCTAATGAGCTATGAATTAGCGAAGTATGGAGATAGAATGAATACTTCTGTCTAATCTGAGCTCATAATACCAAGTACCATGAAATCGTTTCGTCTATTCGCGTACATTATTTCGTCGTTTTGTTAATAGTTTTCAGTATATTTTCTTGTTCTTAAAACCATTGTCAATAATTCGACATCAATTTCGCAAGCAAATAGATTAAAAGAATGTCATCTTGGCACTGATATAACAAATTTTATGCATTTCCGGCGAACCATGGGGCGTACCAGGTAAGTACATTTTCATGATTGTTTAGCCTGTTTTATCAATAATTTTTTATTTAGTTCGCAAAGTTGCCCATTTTCCTAAATGAACGAATTGTTTTAAATGGAACTTGACAAAATTACGACTGTGAACTTCAGGTGTTATATTATTATATTACTGAAAGGTTGTTACAACATTGATGCATGTTTTTTTAAACTATTGCATTCGTACCTCAATTATTATGTGGTTCACGCTATATCAATAATTTGTAATTTATTGCCCAAAATTCACTGACTTTCATTCTCACACATGTAAGATCGGTTAATATATTTCAGCTTCATCGTCATCTTCGTCATCGTCATCTTCGTCGTCTTCATCGTCCTCGTCTTCTTCATCATCATCAAGTGAAAGCGATGAGGATTCATGTAAGTACATTTGCTGGATTTGTATCCCTGTTCCACGTGATGAGTGGTTACGTATACAAACCTAACCATTAACAATTAAGCATATATACTATCAAGGCAAGTTATGACTACTAATTTCAGTAGGTGTCTACTATATGATTAATACCAATAATTCAATAAAAACTTAGAATGCAACAATTTCATCATGAACTTTAATTTCTTAACAGTGATGAACTACTTATCATATACTACGCAAAGTGTTGAACGCCCCCCGACTAGGTGGACCGACGACCTGGTGAAAGTCGATGGGCGTCGTTTGGATGCAGGCGGCACAGAACGGCACTTTGTTGCGTAATATGAGGGAGGCCTACGTCCAGCAGTGGACGGCGATAAACTGAAATGATGATGATCATGATGAACTGCTTATCATACACTACTACAGAATCATGCAGATAATATACATACTAAGTATATGCATATAATGTTACATTAGGCATTAGATACAGCTGCTTTCCTGCCAATTATTTAAGTTTCAGCACATAGCTCTAATGAGCTATGAAAACTCTAATGAGCTATGAATTAGCGAAGTATGGAGATAGAATGAATACTTCTGTCTAATCTGAGCTCATAATACCAAGTACCATGAAATCGTTTCGTCTATTCGCGTACATTATTTCGTCGTTTTGTTAATAGTTTTCAGTATATTTTCTTGTTCTTAAAACCATTGTCAATAATTCGACAGTACATTTTCATGATTGTTCAGCCTGTTTTATCAATAATTTTTTATTTAGTTCGCAAAGTTGCCCATTTTCCTAAATGAACGAATTGTTTTAAATGGAACTTGACAAAATTACGACTGTGAACTTCAGGTGTTATATTATTATATTACTGAAAGGTTGTTACAACATTGATGCATGTTTTTTTAAACTATTGCATTCGTACCTCAATTATTATGTGGTTCACGCTATATCAATAATTTGTAATTTATTGCCCAAAATTCACTGACTTTCATTCTCACACATGTAAGATCGGTTAATATATTTCAGCTTCATCGTCATCTTCGTCATCGTCATCTTCGTCATCGTCATCTTCGTCGTCTTCATCGTCCTCGTCTTCTTCATCATCATCAAGTGAAAGCGATGAGGATTCATGTAAGTACATTTGCTGGATTTGTATCCCTGTTCCACGTGATGAGTGGTTACGTATACAAACCTAACCATTAACAATTAAGCATATATACTATCAAGGCAGGTTATGACTACTAATTTCAGTAGGTGTCTACTATATGATTAATACCAATAATTCAATAAAAACTTAGAATGCAACAATTTCATCATGAACTTTAATTTCTTAACAGTGATGAACTACTTATCATATACTACGCAAAGTGTTGAACGCCCCCCGACTAGGTGGACCGACGACCTGGTGAAAGTCGGTGGGCGTCGTTTGGATGCAGGCGGCACAGAACGGCACTTTGTTGCGTAATATGAGGGAGGCCTACGTCCAGCAGTGGACGGCGATAAACTGAAATGATGATGATCATGATGAACTGCTTATCATACACTACTACAGAATCATGCAGATAATATACATACTAAGTATATGCATATAATGTTACATTAGGCATTAGATACAGCTGCTTTCCTGCCAATTATTTAAGTTTCAGCACATAGCTCTAATGAGCTATGAAAACTCTAATGAGCTATGAATTAGCGAAGTATGGAGATAGAATGAATACTTCTGTCTAATCTGAGCTCATAATACCAAGTACCATGAAATCGTTTCGTCTATTCGCGTACATTATTTCGTCGTTTTGTTAATAGTTTTCAGTATATTTTCTTGTTCTTAAAACCATTGTCAATAATTCGACATCAATTTCGCAAGCAAATAGATTAAAAGAATGTCATCTTGGCACTGATATAACAAATTTTATGCATTTCAGGCGAACCATGGGGCGTACCAGGTAAGTACATTTTCATGATTGTTTAGCCTGTTTTATCAATAATTTTTTATTTAGTTCGCAAAGTTGCCCATTTTCCTAAATGAACGAATTGTTTTAAATGGAACTTGACAAAATTACGACTGTGAACTTCAGGTGTTATATTATTATATTACTGAAAGGTTGTTACAACATTGATGCATGTTTTTTTAAACTATTGCATTCGTACCTCAATTATTATGTGGTTCACGCTATATCAATAATTTGTAATTTATTGCCCAAAATTCACTGACTTTCATTCTCACACATGTAAGATCGGTTAATATATTTCAGCTTCATCGTCATCTTCGTCATCGTCATCTTCGTCATCGTCATCTTCGTCGTCTTCATCGTCCTCGTCTTCTTCATCATCATCAAGTGAAAGCGATGAGGATTCATGTAAGTACATTTGCTGGATTTGTATCCCTGTTCCACGTGATGAGTGGTTACGTATACAAACCTAACCATTAACAATTAAGCATATATACTATCAAGGCAGGTTATGACTACTAATTTCAGTAGGTGTCTACTATATGATTAATACCAATAATTCAATAAAAACTTAGAATGCAACAATTTCATCGAGAACTTTAATTTCTTAACAGTGATGAACTACTTATCATATACTACGCAAAGTGTTGAACGCCCCCCGACTAGGTGGACCGACGACCTGGTGAAAGTCGGTGGGCGTCGTTTGGATGCAGGCGGCACAGAACGGCACTTTGTTGCGTAATATGAGGGAGGCCTACGTCCAGCAGTGGACGGCGATAAACTGAAATGATGATGATCATGATGAACTGCTTATCATACACTACTACAGAATCATGCAGATAATATACATACTAAGTATATGCATATAATGTTACATTAGGCATTAGATACAGCTGCTTTCCTGCCAATTATTTAAGTTTCAGCACATAGCTCTAATGAGCTATGAAAACTCTAATGAGCTATGAATTAGCGAAGTATGGAGATAGAATGAATACTTCTGTCTAATCTGAGCTCATAATACCAAGTACCATGAAATCGTTTCGTCTATTCGCGTACATTATTTCGTCGTTTTGTTAATAGTTTTCAGTATATTTTCTTGTTCTTAAAACCATTGTCAATAATTCGACAGTACATTTTCATGATTGTTCAGCCTGTTTTATCAATAATTTTTTATTTAGTTCGCAAAGTTGCCCATTTTCCTAAATGAACGAATTGTTTTAAATGGAACTTGACAAAATTACGATTGTGAACTTCAGGTGTTATATTATTATATTACTGAAAGGTTGTTACAACATTGATGCATGTTTTTTTAAACTATTGCATTCGTACCTCAATTATTATGTGGTTCACGCTATATCAATAATTTGTAATTTATTGCCCAAAATTCACTGACTTTCATTCTCACACATGTAAGATCGGTTAATATATTTCAGCTTCATCGTCATCTTCGTCATCGTCATCTTCATCATCGTCATCTTCGTCGTCTTCATCGTCCTCGTCTTCTTCATCATCATCAAGTGAAAGCGATGAGGATTCATGTAAGTACATTTGCTGGATTTGTATCCCTGTTCCACGTGATGAGTGGTTACGTATACAAACCTAACCATTAACAATTAAGCATATATACTATCAAGGCAGGTTATGACTACTAATTTCAGTAGGTGTCTACTATATGATTAATACCAATAATTCAATAAAAACTTAGAATGCAACAATTTCATCATGAACTTTAATTTCTTAACAGTGATGAACTACTTATCATATACTACGCAAAGTGTTGAACGCCCCCCGACTAGGTGGACCGACGACCTGGTGAAAGTCGGTGGGCGTCGTTTGGATGCAGGCGGCACAGAACGGCACTTTGTTGCGTAATATGAGGGAGGCCTACGTCCAGCAGTGGACGGCGATAAACTGAAATGATGATGATCATGATGAACTGCTTATCATACACTACTACAGAATCATGCAGATAATATACATACTAAGTATATGCATATAATGTTACATTAGGCATTAGATACAGCTGCTTTCCTGCCAATTATTTAAGTTTCAGCACATAGCTCTAATGAGCTATGAAAACTCTAATGAGCTATGAATTAGCGAAGTATGGAGATAGAATGAATACTTCTGTCTAATCTGAGCTCATAATACCAAGTACCATGAAATCGTTTCGTCTATTCGCGTACATTATTTCGTCGTTTTGTTAATAGTTTTCAGTATATTTTCTTGTTCTTAAAACCATTGTCAATAATTCGACATCAATTTCGCAAGCAAATAGATTAAAAGAATGTCATCTTGGCACTGATATAACAAATTTTATGCATATCAGGCGAACCATGGGGCGTACCAGGTAAGTACATTTTCATGATTGTTCAGCCTGTTTTATCAATATTTTTTTATTTAGTTCGCAAAGTTGCCCATTTTCCTAAATGAACGAATTGTTTTAAATGGAACTTGACAAAATTACGACTGTGAACTTCAGGTGTTATATTATTATATTACTGAAAGGTTGTTACAACATTGATGCATGTTTTTTTAAACTATTGCATTCGTACCTCAATTAATATGCGGTTCACACTATCGTTTATGTGATCAATAAAATGGTAATTTATTGCCCAAAATTCACTGACATTCATTCTCACACATGTAAGATCGGTTAATATATTTCAGCTTCATCGTCATCTTCGTCATCGTCATCTTCGTCATCGTCATCTTCGTCGTCTTCATCGTCCTCGTCTTCTTCATCATCATCAAGTGAAAGCGATGAGGATTCATGTAAGTACATTTGCTGGATTTGTATCCCTGTTCCACGTGATGAGTGGTTACGTATACAAACCTAACCATTAACAATTAAGCATATATACTATCAAGGCAGGTTATGACTACTAATTTCAGTAGGTGTCTACTATATGATTAATACCAATAATTCAATAAAAACTTAGAATGCAACAATTTCATCATGAACTTTAATTTCTTAACAGTGATGAACTACTTATCATATACTACGCAAAGTGTTGAACGCCCCCCGACTAGGTGGACCGACGACCTGGTGAAAGTCGATGGGCGTCGTTTGGATGCAGGCGGCACAGAACGGCACTTTGTTGCGTAATATGAGGGAGGCCTACGTCCAGCAGTGGACGGCGATAAACTGAAATGATGATGATCATGATGAACTGCTTATCATACACTACTACAGAATCATGCAGATAATATACATACTAAGTATATGCATATAATGTTACATTAGGCATTAGATACAGCTGCTTTCCTGCCAATTATTTAAGTTTCAGCACATAGCTCTAATGAGCTATGAAAGCTCTAATGAGCTATGAATTGGCGAAGTATGGAGATAGAATGAATACTTCTGTCTAATCTGAGCTCATAATACCAAGTACCATGAAATCGTTTCGTCTATTCGCGTACATTATTTCGTCGTTTTGTTAATAGTTTTCAGTATATTTTCTTGTTCTTAAAACCATTGTCAATAATTCGACAGTACATTTTCATGATTGTTCAGCCTGTTTTATCAATAATTTTTTATTTAGTTCGCAAAGTTGCCCATTTTCCTAAATGAACGAATTGTTTTAAATGGAACTTGACAAAATTACGACTGTGAACTTCAGGTGTTATATTATTATATTACTGAAAGGTTGTTACAACATTGATGCATGTTTTTTTAAACTATTGCATTCGTACCTCAATTATTATGTGGTTCACGCTATATCAATAATTTGTAATTTATTGCCCAAAATTCACTGACTTTCATTCTCACACATGTAAGATCGGTTAATATATTTCAGCTTCATCGTCATCTTCGTCATCGTCATCTTCGTCATCGTCATCTTCGTCGTCTTCATCGTCCTCGTCTTCTTCATCATCATCAAGTGAAAGCGATGAGGATTCATGTAAGTACATTTGCTGGATTTGTATCCCTGTTCCACGTGATGAGTGGTTACGTATACAAACCTAACCATTAACAATTAAGCATATATACTATCAAGGCAGGTTATGACTACTAATTTCAGTAGGTGTCTACTATATGATTAATACCAATAATTCAATAAAAACTTAGAATGCAACAATTTCATCATGAACTTTAATTTCTTAACAGTGATGAACTACTTATCATATACTACGCAAAGTGTTGAACGCCCCCCGACTAGGTGGACCGACGACCTGGTGAAAGTCGGTGGGCGTCGTTTGGATGCAGGCGGCACAGAACGGCACTTTGTTGCGTAATATGAGGGAGGCCTACGTCCAGCAGTGGACGGCGATAAACTGAAATGATGATGATCATGATGAACTGCTTATCATACACTACTACAGAATCATGCAGATAATATACATACTAAGTATATGCATATAATGTTACATTAGGCATTAGATACAGCTGCTTTCCTGCCAATTATTTAAGTTTCAGCACATAGCTCTAATGAGCTATGAAAACTCTAATGAGCTATGAATTAGCGAAGTATGGAGATAGAATAAATACTTCTGTCTAATCTGAGCTCATAATACCAAGTACCATGAAATCGTTTCGTCTATTCGCGTACATTATTTCGTCGTTTTGTTAAAAGTTTTCAGTATATTTTCTTGTTCTTAAAACCATTGTCAATAATTCGACATCAATTTCGCAAGCAAATAGATTAAAAGAATGTCATCTTGGCACTGATATAACAAATTTTATGCATTTCAGGCGAACCATGGGGCGTACCAGGTAAGTACATTTTCATGATTGTTCAGCCTGTTTTATCAATAATTTTTTATTTAGTTCGCAAAGTTGCCCATTTTCCTAAATGAACGAATTGTTTTAAATGGAACTTGACAAAATTACGACTGTGAACTTCAGGTGTTATATTATTATATTACTGAAAGGTTGTTACAACATTGATGCATGTTTTTTTAAACTATTGCATTCGTACCTCAATTAATATGCGGTTCACACTATCGTTTATGTGATCAATAAAATGGTAATTTATTGCCCAAAATTCACTGACATTCATTCTCACACATGTAAGATCGGTTAATATATTTCAGCTTCATCGTCATCTTCGTCATCGTCATCTTCGTCATCGTCATCTTCGTCGTCTTCATCGTCCTCGTCTTCTTCATCATCATCAAGTGAAAGTGATGACGATTCATGTAAGTACATTTGCAGGATTTGTATCCGTGGTCCACGTGATGAGTGGTTACGAATACAAACCTAACCATTAACAATTAAGCATGTATACTATCAAGGCAGGTTATGACTACTAATTTCAGTAGGTGTCTACTATATGATTAATACCAATAATTCAATAAAAACTTAGAATGCAACAATTTCATCATGAACTTTAATTTCTTAACAGTGATGAACTACTTATCATATACTACGCAAAGTGTTGAACGCCCCCCGACTAGGTGGACCGGCGACCTGGTGAAAGTCGGTGGGCGTCATTTGGATGCAGGCGGCACAGAACGGCACTTTGTTGCGTAATATGAGGGAGGCCCACGTCCAGCAATGGACGGCGATAGACTGAAATGATGATGATGATGATGAACTGCTTTATCATACACTACTACAGAATCATGCAGATTATATACATACTAAGTATATGCATATATGTTACATTAGGCATTAGATACAGCTGCTTTCCTGCCAATTATTTAAGTTTCAGCACATAGCTCTAATGAGCTATGAAAACTCTAATGAGCTATGAATTAGCGAAGTATGGAGATAGAATGAATACTTCTGTCTAATCTGAGCTCATAATACCAAGTACCATGAAATCGTTTCGTCTATTCGCGTACATTATTTCGTCGTTTTGTTAATAGTTTTCAGTATATTTTCTTGTTCTTAAAACCATTGTCAATAATTCGACATCAATTTCGCAAGCAAATAGATTAAAAGAATGTCATCTTGGCACTGATATAACAAATTTTATGCATTTCAGGCGAACCATGGGGCGTACCAGGTAAGTACATTTTCATGATTGTTTAGCCTGTTTTATCAATAATTTTTTATTTAGTTCGCAAAGTTGCCCATTTTCCTAAATGAACGAATTGTTTTAAATGGAACTTGACAAAATTACGACTGTGAACTTCAGGTGTTATATTATTATATTACTGAAAGGTTGTTACAACATTGATGCATGTTTTTTTAAACTATTGCATTCGTACCTCAATTAATATGCGGTTCACACTATCGTTTATGTGATCAATAAAATGGTAATTTATTGCCCAAAATTCACTGACATTCATTCTCACACATGTAAGATCGGTTAATATATTTCAGCTTCATCGTCATCTTCGTCATCGTCATCTTCGTCATCGTCATCTTCGTCGTCTTCATCGTCCTCGTCTTCTTCATCATCATCAAGTGAAAGCGATGAGGATTCATGTAAGTACATTTGCTGGATTTGTATCCCTGTTCCACGTGATGAGTGGTTACGTATACAAACCTAACCATTAACAATTAAGCATATATACTATCAAGGCAGGTTATGACTACTAATTTCAGTAGGTGTCTACTATATGATTAATACCAATAATTCAATAAAAACTTAGAATGCAACAATTTCATCATGAACTTTAATTTCTTAACAGTGATGAACTACTTATCATATACTACGCAAAGTGTTGAACGCCCCCCGACTAGGTGGACCGACGACCTGGTGAAAGTCGGTGGGCGTCGTTTGGATGCAGGCGGCACAGAACGGCACTTTGTTGCGTAATATAAGGGAGGCCTACGTCCAGCAGTGGACGGCGATAAACTGAAATGATGATGATCATGATGAACTGCTTATCATACACTACTACAGAATCATGCAGATAATATACATACTAAGTATATGCATATAATGTTACATTAGGCATTAGATACAGCTGCTTTCCTGCCAATTATTTAAGTTTCAGCACATAGCTCTAATGAGCTATGAAAACTCTAATGAGCTATGAATTAGCGAAGTATGGAGATAGAATGAATACTTCTGTCTAATCTGAGCTCATAATACCAAGTACCATGAAATCGTTTCGTCTATTCGCGTACATTATTTCGTCGTTTTGTTAATAGTTTTCAGTATATTTTCTTGTTCTTAAAACCATTGTCAATAATTCGACAGTACATTTTCATGATTGTTCAGCCTGTTTTATCAATAATTTTTTATTTAGTTCGCAAAGTTGCCCATTTTCCTAAATGAACGAATTGTTTTAAATGGAACTTGACAAAATTACGACTGTGAACTTCAGGTGTTATATTATTATATTACTGAAAGGTTGTTACAACATTGATGCATGTTTTTTTAAACTATTGCATTCGTACCTCAATTATTATGTGGTTCACGCTATATCAATAATTTGTAATTTATTGCCCAAAATTCACTGACTTTCATTCTCACACATGTAAGATCGGTTAATATATTTCAGCTTCATCGTCATCTTCGTCATCGTCATCTTCGTCGTCTTCATCGTCCTCGTCTTCTTCATCATCATCAAGTGAAAGCGATGAGGATTCATGTAAGTACATTTGCTGGATTTGTATCCCTGTTCCACGTGATGAGTGGTTACGTATACAAACCTAACCATTAACAATTAAGCATATATACTATCAAGGCAGGTTATGACTACTAATTTCAGTAGGTGTCTACTATATGATTAATACCAATAATTCAATAAAAACTTAGAATGCAACAATTTCATCATGAACTTTAATTTCTTAACAGTGATGAACTACTTATCATATACTACGCAAAGTGTTGAACGCCCCCCGACTAGGTGGACCGACGACCTGGTGAAAGTCGGTGGGCGTCGTTTGGATGCAGGCGGCACAGAACGGCACTTTGTTGCGTAATATGAGGGAGGCCTACGTCCAGCAGTGGACGGCGATAAACTGAAATGATGATGATCATGATGAACTGCTTATCATACACTACTACAGAATCATGCAGATAATATACATACTAAGTATATGCATATAATGTTACATTAGGCATTAGATACAGCTGCTTTCCTGCCAATTATTTAAGTTTCAGCACATAGCTCTAATGAGCTATGAAAACTCTAATGAGCTATGAATTAGCGAAGTATGGAGATAGAATGAATACTTCTGTCTAATCTGAGCTCATAATACCAAGTACCATGAAATCGTTTCGTCTATTCGCGTACATTATTTCGTCGTTTTGTTAATAGTTTTCAGTATATTTTCTTGTTCTTAAAACCATTGTCAATAATTCGACAGTACATTTTCATGATTGTTCAGCCTGTTTTATCAATAATTTTTTATTTAGTTCGCAAAGTTGCCCATTTTCCTAAATGAACGAATTGTTTTAAATGGAACTTGACAAAATTACGACTGTGAACTTCAGGTGTTATATTATTATATTACTGAAAGGTTGTTACAACATTGATGCATGTTTTTTTAAACTATTGCATTCGTACCTCAATTAATATGCGGTTCACACTATCGTTTATGTGATCAATAAAATGGTAATTTATTGCCCAAAATTCACTGACATTCATTCTCACACATGTAAGATCGGTTAATATATTTCAGCTTCATCGTCATCTTCGTCATCGTCATCTTCGTCATCGTCATCTTCGTCGTCTTCATCGTCCTCGTCTTCTTCATCATCATCAAGTGAAAGTGATGACGATTCATGTAAGTACATTTGCAGGATTTGTATCCGTGGTCCACGTGATGAGTGGTTACGAATACAAACCTAACCATTAACAATTAAGCATGTATACTATCAAGGCAGGTTATGACTACTAATTTCAGTAGGTGTCTACTATATGATTAATACCAATAATTCAATAAAAACTTAGAATGCAACAATTTCATCATGAACTTTAATTTCTTAACAGTGATGAACTACTTATCATATACTACGCAAAGTGTTGAACGCCCCCCGACTAGGTGGACCGGCGACCTGGTGAAAGTCGGTGGGCGTCATTTGGATGCAGGCGGCACAGAACGGCACTTTGTTGCGTAATATGAGGGAGGCCCACGTCCAGCAATGGACGGCGATAGACTGAAATGATGATGATGATGATGAACTGCTTTATCATACACTACTACAGAATCATGCAGATTATATACATACTAAGTATATGCATATATGTTACATTAGGCATTAGATACAGCTGCTTTCCTGCCAATTATTTAAGTTTCAGCACATAGCTCTAATGAGCTATGAAAACTCTAATGAGCTATGAATTAGCGAAGTATGGAGATAGAATGAATACTTCTGTCTAATCTGAGCTCATAATACCAAGTACCATGAAATCGTTTCGTCTATTCGCGTACATTATTTCGTCGTTTTGTTAATAGTTTTCAGTATATTTTCTTGTTCTTAAAACCATTGTCAATAATTCGACATCAATTTCGCAAGCAAATAGATTAAAAGAATGTCATCTTGGCACTGATATAACAAATTTTATGCATTTCAGGCGAACCATGGGGCGTACCAGGTAAGTACATTTTCATGATTGTTTAGCCTGTTTTATCAATAATTTTTTATTTAGTTCGCAAAGTTGCCCATTTTCCTAAATGAACGAATTGTTTTAAATGGAACTTGACAAAATTACGACTGTGAACTTCAGGTGTTATATTATTATATTACTGAAAGGTTGTTACAACATTGATGCATGTTTTTTTAAACTATTGCATTCGTACCTCAATTAATATGCGATTCACACTATCGTTTATGTGATCAATAAAATGGTAATTTATTGCCCAAAATTCACTGACATTCATTCTCACACATGTAAGATCGGTTAATATATTTCAGCTTCATCGTCATCTTCGTCATCGTCATCTTCGTCATCGTCATCTTCGTCGTCTTCATCGTCCTCGTCTTCTTCATCATCATCAAGTGAAAGCGATGAGGATTCATGTAAGTACATTTGCTGGATTTGTATCCCTGTTCCACGTGATGAGTGGTTACGTATACAAACCTAACCATTAACAATTAAGCATATATACTATCAAGGCAGGTTATGACTACTAATTTCAGTAGGTGTCTACTATATGATTAATACCAATAATTCAATAAAAACTTAGAATGCAACAATTTCATCATGAACTTTAATTTCTTAACAGTGATGAACTACTTATCATATACTACGCAAAGTGTTGAACGCCCCCCGACTAGGTGGACCGACGACCTGGTGAAAGTCGGTGGGCGTCGTTTGGATGCAGGCGGCACAGAACGGCACTTTGTTGCGTAATATAAGGGAGGCCTACGTCCAGCAGTGGACGGCGATAAACTGAAATGATGATGATCATGATGAACTGCTTATCATACACTACTACAGAATCATGCAGATAATATACATACTAAGTATATGCATATAATGTTACATTAGGCATTAGATACAGCTGCTTTCCTGCCAATTATTTAAGTTTCAGCACATAGCTCTAATGAGCTATGAAAACTCTAATGAGCTATGAATTAGCGAAGTATGGAGATAGAATGAATACTTCTGTCTAATCTGAGCTCATAATACCAAGTACCATGAAATCGTTTCGTCTATTCGCGTACATTATTTCGTCGTTTTGTTAATAGTTTTCAGTATATTTTCTTGTTCTTAAAACCATTGTCAATAATTCGACAGTACATTTTCATGATTGTTCAGCCTGTTTTATCAATAATTTTTTATTTAGTTCGCAAAGTTGCCCATTTTCCTAAATGAACGAATTGTTTTAAATGGAACTTGACAAAATTACGACTGTGAACTTCAGGTGTTATATTATTATATTACTGAAAGGTTGTTACAACATTGATGCATGTTTTTTTAAACTATTGCATTCGTACCTCAATTATTATGTGGTTCACGCTATATCAATAATTTGTAATTTATTGCCCAAAATTCACTGACTTTCATTCTCACACATGTAAGATCGGTTAATATATTTCAGCTTCATCGTCATCTTCGTCATCGTCATCTTCGTCGTCTTCATCGTCCTCGTCTTCTTCATCATCATCAAGTGAAAGCGATGAGGATTCATGTAAGTACATTTGCTGGATTTGTATCCCTGTTCCACGTGATGAGTGGTTACGTATACAAACCTAACCATTAACAATTAAGCATATATACTATCAAGGCAGGTTATGACTACTAATTTCAGTAGGTGTCTACTATATGATTAATACCAATAATTCAATAAAAACTTAGAATGCAACAATTTCATCATGAACTTTAATTTCTTAACAGTGATGAACTACTTATCATATACTACGCAAAGTGTTGAACGCCCCCCGACTAGGTGGACCGACGACCTGGTGAAAGTCGGTGGGCGTCGTTTGGATGCAGGCGGCACAGAACGGCACTTTGTTGCGTAATATGAGGGAGGCCTACGTCCAGCAGTGGACGGCGATAAACTGAAATGATGATGATCATGATGAACTGCTTATCATACACTACTACAGAATCATGCAGATAATATACATACTAAGTATATGCATATAATGTTACATTAGGCATTAGATACAGCTGCTTTCCTGCCAATTATTTAAGTTTCAGCACATAGCTCTAATGAGCTATGAAAACTCTAATGAGCTATGAATTAGCGAAGTATGGAGATAGAATGAATACTTCTGTCTAATCTGAGCTCATAATACCAAGTACCATGAAATCGTTTCGTCTATTCGCGTACATTATTTCGTCGTTTTGTTAATAGTTTTCAGTATATTTTCTTGTTCTTAAAACCATTGTCAATAATTCGACAGTACATTTTCATGATTGTTCAGCCTGTTTTATCAATAATTTTTTATTTAGTTCGCAAAGTTGCCCATTTTCCTAAATGAACGAATTGTTTTAAATGGAACTTGACAAAATTACGACTGTGAACTTCAGGTGTTATATTATTATATTACTGAAAGGTTGTTACAACATTGATGCATGTTTTTTTAAACTATTGCATTCGTACCTCAATTAATATGCGGTTCACACTATCGTTTATGTGATCAATAAAATGGTAATTTATTGCCCAAAATTCACTGACATTCATTCTCACACATGTAAGATCGGTTAATATATTTCAGCTTCATCGTCATCTTCGTCATCGTCATCTTCGTCATCGTCATCTTCGTCGTCTTCATCGTCCTCGTCTTCTTCATCATCATCAAGTGAAAGTGATGACGATTCATGTAAGTACATTTGCAGGATTTGTATCCGTGGTCCACGTGATGAGTGGTTACGAATACAAACCTAACCATTAACAATTAAGCATGTATACTATCAAGGCAGGTTATGACTACTAATTTCAGTAGGTGTCTACTAGATGATTAATACCAATAATTCAATAAAAACTTAGAATGCAACAATTTCATCATGAACTTTAATTTCTTAACAGTGATGAACTACTTATCATATACTACGCAAAGTGTTGAACGCCCCCCGACTAGGTGGACCGACGACCTGGTGAAAGTCGGTGGGCGTCGTTTGGATGCAGGCGGCACAGAACGGCACTTTGTTGCGTAATATGAGGGAGGCCCACGTCCAGCAATGGACGGCGATAGACTGAAATGATGATGATGATGATGAACTGCTTGTCATACACTACTACAGAATCATGCAGATTATATACATACTAAGTATATGCATATATGTTACATTAGGCATTAGATACAGCTGCTTTCCTGCCAATTATTTAAGTTTCAGCACATAGCTCTAATGAGCTATGAAAACTCTAATGAGCTATGAATTAGCGAAGTATGGAGATAGAATGAATTATTCTGTCTAATCTGAGCTCATAATACCAAGTACCATGAAATCGTTTCGTCTATTCGCGTACATTATTTCGTCGTTTTGTTAATAGTTTTCAGTATATTTTCTTGTTCTTAAAACCATTGTCAATAATTCGACATCAATTTCGCAAGCAAATAGATTAAAAGAATGTCATCTTGGCACTGATATAACAAATTTTATGCATTTCAGGCGAACCATGGGGCGTACCAGGTAAGTACATTTTCATGATTGTTCCGCCTGTCTTTATCAATAATTTGTTATTTAGTTCGCATAGTTGCCCATTTTCCTAAATGAAGTAAAAAAATAACCAGCATTCTTATTTTGCCAGATTCTTTACATTGTATTCTCCGTTCATTGCCAAATTTTCTCTGTTCCATAATTTCCTTTTATTTGATCTAGTTTCATCTACCAGCACATCAACATCGTTATTGGGAGGAGAGATAATGCCATAATAGCCATATTTTGTAGTCGTTTTGGTGATAGCAATTATTAGATCTTCATAAAAGTCTTTGTCCCCTGCCCTGGTGCTCCCTCAAAATATGTCACAATAAACATTGTACGCGTGGTGACGGAGTAAGAATACAATTCACCACTTCCTATCTTGCCCTTGGCTGTCGTAAAAGACGACTATGGGATACAATATGCACATAACAACTGTGCAAGAGAAGAAAAATCCGAAATGAAACCCTATACCAATATGTCTAACCAGCATGGTATAGTTGGTCAAATTCCCTCACATTGTGAAGGAGGCCCGAGCCCAATAGTAGGACGTATGTGGGCTGCGATAATGAAACATCTATACCAATAAATAAAATTGGAGTGTCTGTTTGTAATGTCAAAATAATAGGCTATTTTTATGCTCACACGGTTATTTGCACGACACCTATGCCTAAAATAGCAATTAAAAAATTTTTGTCTGTCTGTCTGTCTGTCTGTTTGTTCCGGGTAATCTTCGAAACGGTTGGACCGATTTCAAAAATTCTTTCACCAATGGAAAGCTATAATATCAGGGCGTAAACTAGGCTATATTTTATCCCGGTATTCCCACGGGAACAGGAACTACGCGGGTAAAACGACTATAACCTATAACCGAAGCGAAGCGAGGGCGGGTTGCTAGTTGTACAATATAATTGTGTGTGGTGACGCAGTGAAAACTTAGTTTGCGGTAGCAAGTTACATCTTGCACATAGATATCGTAAAAGACGACTAGGGGATATAATTTTTTTCTGTACAAGAGATGGAAAATTTGTAGTAATACCTTATACCAACACGTCTGACCACCATGGTATAGTAGGTCCATTTCTTTCCTATTGTGGAGGAAGCTCCAAACCATCAATGTGACGTGTATGAGCTATCATAATGATGATGATGAGCCAATGTAATCAATCACATGTCTAGTTATTAGTTTTATTAACGACTGGCAATCCGCCTTCGCTTCGCTTCGGTTATAGTCGTTTTACCCGCATAGTTCCCGTTTCCGTGGGAATACCGGGATAAAATATAGCCTAGTTTACGCCCTGATATTATAGCTTTCCATTGGTGAAAGAATTTTTGAAATCGGTCCAGCCGTTTTGAAGATTACCCGGAACAAACAGACAGACAGACAGACAGACAGACAGAAATTTTTTAATTGCTATTTTAGGCATAGGTGTCGTGCAAATAACCGTGTGAGCATGAAAAAAGCCTATTATTTTGACATTACAAACAGACACTCCAATTTTATTTATTGGTATAGATAATATTATTAAGTACAATTTCATACAGGTGAATATATTTTGAGTGTTTATCTATTTTACCAGTTGCAGAACCAGTTACGTCAGAAGCTGCGGCTACTAGTGTGGCAACAGGTTAATAACATTTTAAATTCTCTAAAATATTATTTTGTTACATAATCTGAGACTCGCCGACTATGTGATTCGTCGATAAATATACATATGTAACATCTCCAACTTTGGAATTCGCTAAGGAAACATACAACTAAAATTGAAACGCCTTCCAGGTGGGTAGACGATTGCTAATGATGTTATACTTACTAATATTATAAATGCGAAAGTAAGTTTGTTTGTTTGTTTGTTTATTTGTTTGTTTGTTACGCTTTCACGCTTAAACCACCGAACCGATTTCAAAAATTCTTTCACTAATGGAAAGCTATAATATCAGGGAGTAACATAGGCTATATTTTATCCCGGTAATCCCACGGCAACAGGAATTATGCAGGTAACTGAAACCGAAGCGAAGCGAGGGCGACTTGCTAGTAATTTATATAAAAGTACTGCTGCTCGTTCTCCTTGTAATCCATCAATACATTTTAGTACTTCTACGGGCAATATAACGGAAGACAACACATTGTATTCTTAATCCGTCACCACATAGGTATTTCATTTCAAGTAAGTAAAAACTAAACAAAATAAATAAAAAATTTAAAATACAAAATCTTTGAATAACTTATTTATTTAATCTCATTCGAGAAATTAATAATTTGAGATGTCTATAATTTAAGCATAGCGTTTAGAATCCTGAACAAAATATATAATATTTGAAACTCGCCTACTCATAATATTATTTTACGTTGTGACGGAGTCAAAATATATTGCACTCCTTTTCTCGTAATAGAGAACAAAGACATTAAAGCAAAAAACATCGCTTTAGGAGAAGAAAATCGTAAAACGAAATACTCTGACTAATCTGGCCTAGATAGATTACTAAAGCATTTTTCTCTCCTATGGATGACCCTCTTAATAATGTTAGGACGTTTCTGTTATGTACATACGCTTAACAAAATGCAGTTTTTTGTATCATAGACGTTCAAAGTATTAACCCTTTCACTTCCCTTGAGTATTTTATTGTTATAATCACCACGACAACCACTAGTGTAGGCACTGCAGTTTCCTCCTCTACAGGTACTTTGCTTTACAAATATGTAGACATCTAGTATCTTTTACTGGGAATTATCTATTATGGCAAATGCTAATTATTTTATCGCCAGGGCGATGGTCGACAGCGTCAGGAATTGGGACGCGGTCGCTGCCATCTGCGAGGCAGTGATCTCGCAGAAGGAGGTGGCGGATCGCCTACGCGAGGAGCGCAGCCTCGATGAGGCAATCCGCCGCCGGCGACTGAGGCGTCGTAGGCGCGAATATCTGCGCCTCATGCTGCCCTAGCTGAGGCCGCGGGTGACGTGACCGGAGAATTAGTTCGTCACCCGCTGAGAGGCCAACCGCGTGAGGAAAGATCGACGTCCTTCCCGAGGGGGGGACGTCGGTCGATGGGAGGGTACCCCAAATAGGAGGTATTCCGTCAGGCCGACCACTGATGACAAGTAACCCTGCTCCGGTGGTCGGCCCAACGACGAAGGCGACGTGCATCGTTGGTAGGTTGCGGGTGTGCGTGCTTACGCCCCTCTGTCGCCCCGGACGGGAGTGGTGCGAGGAGCGCGCCGACCGCAACAAACCCAAAATAAAAGTATGCTAATTATTTCTAAATTTTTTGACTAGAACTGTATAAACAGAATCTGAAGTTACATATATTTTTATCTAAAAAAATGCTCATGGTACGTCAATTTGATATTGGGTAACAAGAAAAATGGGTAAATAAATAATATAATAAAGACAATAATCATAGAAATGAAAGTACTTAATAGAAAGAATCATCATCATCATTTCAGCCTATTGCCGTCCACTGCTGGACGTAGGCCTCCCTCATATTGCGCCACAATGTGCGGTCCTGTGCCGCCTGCATCCAACGACGCCCAGCAACTTTCACTAGGTCGTCGGTCCACCTAGTGGGGGGGCGTCCTACACTGCGTCGTCCGATGCGTGGTCGCCACTCGAGAACCTTTCTTCCCCAGCGGTTGTCGGTTCGTCGAGCGATGTGGCCTGCCCATTGCCACTTCAGCGTGCTAATTCTTCGTGCTATGTCGGTTACACCCGTTCTTCTGCGGATTTCTGTATTCCGGATTCTATCTCGCAGAGAAATCCCGAGCATAGCCCGTTCCATAGCACGCTGAGCGACTTTGAGCCTTGATATGAGGCCTACATTTAGGGACCACGTTTCCGTGCCGTAAGTCATCACTGGTAACACACACTGGTCGTAGACCTGTGTTTTCAGACACTGAGGTATGTTGGACGAGAAGATCCTCTTAAGTTTCCCGAACGCTGCCCAACCGAGTTGGATTCGTCGGCTGATCTCTTTCTCGAAATTGGATCTACCTAACTGGACTGTTTGTCCTAGGTAAACATAGTGATTGACAACTTCGAGAATCGCATTGCCAACTAGGACCGGTACAGGAATGACATGGGTATTTGACATGACTTTCGTCTTGTCCATGTTCATTCGTTGACCCACTAGTTGGGATACCCTGCTGAGATCATTGAGCATAGTGCCAAGGTCCTCCATGGATTCTGCCATAACGACGATATCGTCTGCGAATCGAAGGTGAGTGATGTATTCGCCGTTAATGTTGATGCCGAGTCCAGTCCAGTCTAAGAGCTTGAAGACATCTTCCAGTGCAGTGGTGAACAGTTTCGGAGAGATGACATCTCCCTGTCTCACGCCTTTCTGCAACTGGATCGGTTTCGTACTCTTATCCCGGATACGGACTGACATTGTGGCGTTCCTATACAAACACTTCAGCACTTCGATATAGCGATGGTCGATTTGGCACCGCTGAAGGGACTGCAGCACCGCCCAAGTTTCGACTGAATCAAAGGCTTTCTCATAGTCCACAAACGCTAAGCACAGGGGCCGATTATACTCCTCGGTCTTTTGTATAATCTGCCGAAGCGTGAGAATATGGTCTATGGTGCTATAGCCTTTTCGGAAGCCGGCTTGTTCAGGCGGCTGGAAGTCATCGAGCTTGCGCGTGAGTCGATTGGTAATGACCCTCGAAAACAACTTATAAACATGGCTCAGGAGTGAGATGGGTCTGTAGTTCTTTAAAAGAGCTTTGTCACCCTTCTTGAAGAATAGCACCACCACACTCCTGGTCCACGACTCTGGAACGTCGCCCCCGAGGATAACGGAATTAAATAGCTTCTGAAGGGCTATTAATACCGGCTTGCCGCCCGCCTTCAAAAGCTCTGCCGTAATTCCGTCATCTCCCGGTGCCTTACCGTTACGTAGTTGTTTGAGAGCCATTCTGATCTCGTACAAGCTGATGTCCGGGATTTCTTCGGTATAGTGCCGAGTTAGCTTGGATCTGGGATCTTGAACCAAGCCGACAACAGGATTTCGGGATGATTTGTATAACTGTCCAGAACCTTTCGACCTCTCCCAAGATCTCACTTTGGGATGAAATGACAGTGCCGTCATCGGTCTTCAGCTTAGTCATTTGGCTTTTCCCAATAGACAGATCTTGTGCGAACACTTTCGAGCCACGATTCCGCTCTATCGCTTCTTTAATACGGAACGTATTAAATCGGCGAATATCGCGACGCACAGACCTGGAGATCTGTCTATTTAGCTGCCTATGTTTGGACCAATCGGCTGCAGACTGCACCGTCATCTCTTTTCTCCGCTCCATGAGCTCGAGAGTCTGGTCAGAAAGTTTTTTAGGTCTATTAACGCGGTGAGCCTTGAAAAATTTCGACCCAACCGCGTGGACAGTTTCCACGAACCTGTTGTTCATATCGTTCGGAGATTCGCACTCGTCCAGACATTGGAAGCGATTATGTAGTTCGAGTTGAAAGTTTTCGAGGTTCTGGTATTGGACAGATGTAGGTCGGAGTGTAGACTTCATCAAGCGTGACCGCTCGACTTTTGTATGGATATTCAATGTGCCTCGTACCATCCGGTGATCGCTCCCAGTTTTAATTCTGCTGATCACTGAGACATCATTGAATATCTGTCGTTTGTCTGACAAGATGAAGTCTATCTCGTTTTTTGTTGAACCATCGGGGCCAATCCAGGTCCATTTCCTTTGTGGCTGCTTCCTGAAGAAGGAATTCATCATAAAGAGGCTTTCCTTCTCCAGAAAATCAGCCAGTTTCTGGCCCCTCTGGTTTCTCTGTCCATATGCATGTTTCCCCACTCTCAACTCATCATCACTCCCTTTGCCTAGTTTCGCGTTGAAGTCTCCCATAACCACCGTGAAGTGGGTTTTGGACGCGTGTATGGCTTTCGAGATGTCCTCGTAAAATGCCTCCACCTCGTCGTCGGAGTATGTCGAGGTCGGTGCGTATACCTGTATAACCTTCAGCGAATACCTCTTGGTAATTCTGAGTATAAGGTACGCTACCCTTGTCGACACACTCTCGATCCTCTCCACGTTGTCCATGAGAGACTTACGAACGATAAACCCTATACCACCTTGGGACGGGTGATCGCCCTCCCGGTAGAAGAGCAAGTTTCCAGACTGGAGGATTATCGTGCCCTCGCCCTCTCTTCGCACTTCTGATAATCCTACAATGTCCCAGCGGATTTTGCTCAATTCCTCTTCCAGCTCGATGACCCTCTCGTCAGTCCTGAGTGTCCGAATGTTGTGTGTTACCAGGGCCAAGGGTCGTTTTTGTTGGTAGCCGGATCGCTGCCGGAGATTCCTCGCACCCCCCGCTCCACCACTACTGGGCCCGCCACCAAAATGAGCCCGTAGGGTACCGGAGCCGCCGTGACTGGGGGCCATTTTTTTGTTGTACGCCATTTTTAAAAAGGGGATATTGCCGTAATCGCCACGCTTGGCAGGCGGGTTGGCGATCGCAGTATGGATGTTTTACGTTTCCCAGGAGAGAGCTGCTGCCCACTCTCCTGGTGAACCCTCAGCCGATTTTTACGACTCCCACGGGCAAGTAAGGGGTGGCGACACATGTATTCTCAAACCGTCGCCACGCGGCCATAGAAAGAATACTAGAATACAATTATACATTTAACCTAAGTAATAGATGCTATCATTAGCTGGTTAATATGTGTGATGCGGCCTCCCAATAAATACAACAGTGATTTTAGTTCTATATATACAGGCGATCAAAAAAAGCAATAGTGACTTAATTACTTTTATTCCCTCACCACAGTAATACATGATTTGTTGCTGAATTATCTTTAGTAACGTTTATTATATCCTACCTATTTACACGGCTATAAGATATACTTATAACATTATAATAGCCCGTACACATGTTGGCCGAGCCTAGGCCAACACGAGCGTCGGCAAATAGGTACAAGGCGAGTGCTAGCGTCCACACATTGGCCGAGTGCGGCGAACGCCAACGCGAGTGGCCAACGTAGACGAGTGTTTGTAGAGCTGACCATACGTTGGCCTCGGTCAGTGTTCATTGTGCACTGAAACACTACGGACGTTGACATTAACGTTGCTGCAGCTTCGACTACTTATTTAATGAGCGTATATAACTATTATCTCAGTGTATACCGGAGTAAAGTGGGAAAAAAGAAGGTGGTTGATACTGAGTATTCACAGAAATAGAACAATGTAAGATATATCCGTGTGGTGACGGAGTAAGAAAAAATTCATCAGTCCCTATCTTGTCTGTGGATGTCGTAAAAGACGACTTAGGGACATAATACATAATACACACATAACAGCTAGAGAAGGAAACCTCGAAATAAAACCCTATACCAACCTGTTTGCCTAGCATGGAATACTAAGGTCAGTTTCTCTCCTATTGTGGAGGAGGCTCGAGCCCAACAGTGGGACGTATATGAGCTGAAATGATGATGAACGATTAAAATACTTTTTGATACTATAGGTAACATATAGGGTGACTTGGATCTAATTATGTACGTCGCATATCTAGAAGTAGTGATGCAAATTTGAAAATATAATCATTTATATTGAGCGACAATATCACATTAAACACGTCTAACCGCGATGGATGTCAACCGTGTAATGACGAGCAGGCCAACGTGTGGACGGCATTGGCCGAGCGCAGACGAGTGCCTTTGATTTGTGCACAAAAACCGACACCGAGGCGAAGTGAGGCAAGTGATCACGAGCGAAGGCGAGTGAAGACAAATCAGCTGTCCACACGTTGGCGCTTGTATTCACTCGGCCAACTAGGCGAGCGACGGCGAGCGTTGGCCAACTAAAGCAAATCGGGTGTACACACGTTGGCGTTCACCATCGCTCGCCTGCACTCGGCCAACATATGGACGCCCTATAAAATATGCCGCAAATGTCTAATATGAGCATTTCCGCAGGCTCGCTCCGCGGCTCGTCGGCGCGGCGTCCGCCCTATCGTGGCTAATGCCGAACGTGGGCGGACCGAGCGCTACGTGCCGACGGCTGTACACGGGGGTCATCCGGTCGATGGCCCTGTACGGCGCACCGGTGTGGGCGGGGTCCTTGACCGTCCGACTTAGGGCCCTTCTGTGGCGACCACAGAGGGTCATGGCGGTCAGGGCCATCCGCGGATACCGCACGGTTGCGACGGAGGCAGCGTGCCTATTGGCCGGGACTCCCCCGTGGGACCTGGAGGCGGAAATGCTCGCCGAGTTGTATCGGCGGGTGTCGGGGGTGCGCGGGGAGGGCGGTGTGATCTCGTTAAGGGATCTCACCGCCTGGCGCGTCGACGCCCGCCGAGACGTCATTGCCCGTTGGGCAGTCCGGCTGGAGAGGCCTCGGTTCGGGGTGCGAACCGTGGAGGCCTTCCGGCCGGTGCTGATGCAGTGGTTGGAGAGGCGGCACGGGGTGCTCTCCTTCCGACTAGTGCAGGTGTTGACGGGGCACGGGAGCTTCGCCAAATACCTGCACAGGGTCGTGAGGAGGGAGAGTACACCGTCCTGCCACCACTGCGATTGCGACGAGGACACGGCGCGCCACACGCTCGAGGCCTGCGCGGCTTGGGCAGTGCAGCGCCGTGAACTCGTCGCAATCATCGGTGCCGACCTGACGCTGCCGGCCATCGCTAGGGCGATGGTCGACAGCGTCAGGAACTGGGACGCGGTCGCAGCCTTCTGCGAGACAGTGATCTCGCAGAAGGAGGCGGCGGATCGTCTGCGCGTGGAGCGCAGCCTCGATGAGGAGATCCGCCGCCGGCGACTGGGGCGGCGCAGGCGCAATTATCTGCGCCTCATGCCGCCCTAGCCGAGGCCGCGGGTGACGTGACCGGGGATTAGTCCGTCACCCGCCGAGAGGCCGACCGCGTGAGGAAAGACCGACGTCCTCCCCGAGGGGGGGACGTCGGTCGACGGGAGGGTACCCCGCGTAGGGGGTATTCCGTCGGGCCGACCACTGACGACAAGTAAACCTGCTCCGGTGGTCGGCCCAATGACGAAGGCGAGGTGGTTTTCGGGTGGGTTGCGGGAGTTGCGTGCTTAGGCCCCTCTGTCGCCCCGGACGGAGTGGTGCGGAGGCGCGCCGACCGCGACCCACCCCAAAAAAAAAAAAAAAAAAAAAAAAAATGTCTAATAAACGTATTTATTTACAAATACACAGCTTTAGTGCTGATATAAATAGTCAAGAAAGAATAAGGATACTTAAAGCGCTTACAGATACTTTACAGTACGATAAGCATTTTTAACTTAAATTATGTCATGTTAATTTAATACAATAAAATTCTAAATTAGTTTTATCATTATAGCTTCTAGTGGATCAGGATCAGATGGTGCAGCAGCTGCAGCAGGTGCGGTATCAGAAACCGGTGAACCATGTGGAGAACCTGAAGGTAATCATTAAGCCATTCTTAATTCTCCAAAATATATTTACACAATCTGATAACCACCACCATCATAACTGACTAAAAAGTAAAGATTGTACAATACTAGGTAAGTCAGAAGACGACTTCGAACTCGAGTCATTCTAACTTTTAGAAAATTTTCCTTTATACTCTTTAGTATGATAGGTATTTTGGATTTAAATTATGTATATATATTACTTTAATATAATAAAATTCTAAATGAATTTAATCATTACAACTTCTAATGGATCAGGAGCAGCTGGCGCAGCAGCTGCGGCAAGTGCGACATCAGAAACCGGCGAACCATGTGGGGGACCTGAAGGTAATCATTGAGCCATCCTTATTTCTTCAAAATATATTTACATAATCTGATAACCACCTCCATTATAACTGACTAAAAATTAAGAATTGTATAATACTAGCTAAGTCAGAAGACGACTTCCAACTCGAGGCATTCTAACTTTTGGAAAATTTTCATTTATCCTCTTCAGTATGATAGGTATTTTTAACTTAAATTATGTATGTTATTTTAATACTATAAAATTCTAAATGAAATTAATAATTACAACTTCTAATGGATCAGGAGAAGCTGGCTCAGCAGCTGCAGCAAGTGCGATATCAGAAACTGGCGAACCATGTGGGGGACCTGAAGGTAATCATTGAGTCATCCTCAATTCTCCAAAATATATTTACACAATCTGATAACCACCACCATTATAAGTGACTAAAAAATAAAGATTGTACAATACTAGGTAAGTCAGAAGACGACTTCGAACTCGAGTCATTCTAACTTTAGAAAAATTTCCTTTATACTCTTTAGTATGATAGGTATTTTGGACTTAAATTATGTATATTACTTTAATATAATAAAATTCTAAATGAATTTAATCATTACAACTTCTAATGGATCAGGAGCAGCTGGCGCAGTAGCTGTAGCAAGTGCGACTTCAGAAACCGGCGAACCATGTGGGGGACCTGAAGGTAATCATTGAGCCATCCTTATTTCTTCAAAATATATTTACATAATCTGATAATCACCTCCATTATAACTGACTAAAAATTAAGAACTGTACAATACTAGCTAAGTCAGAAGACGACTTCCAACTCGAGGCATTCTAACTTTTAGAAAATTTTCATTTATCCTCTTCAGTATGATAAGTATTTTTAACTTAAATTATGTATGTTATTTTAATACTATAAAATTCTAAATGAAATTAATAATTACAACTTCTAATGGATCAGGAGAAGCTGGCTCAGCAGCTGCAGCAAGTGCGATATCAGAAACTGGCGAACCATGTGGGGGACCTGAAGGTAATCATTGAGTCATCCTCAATTCTCCAAAATATGTTTACACAATCTGATAACCACCACCATTATAAGTGACTAAAAAATAAAGATTGTACAATACTAGGTAAGTCAGAAGACGACTTCGAACTCGAGTCATTCTAACTTTTAGAAAATTTTCCTTTATACTCTTTAGTATGATAGGTATTTTGGACTTAAATTATGTATATTACTTTAATATAATAAAATTCTAAATGAATTTAATCATTACAACTTCTAATGGATCAGGAGCAGCTGGCGCAGTATCTGCAGCAAGTGCGACATCAGAAACCGGCGAACCATGTGGGGGACCTGAAGGTAATCATTGAGCCATCCTTATTTCTTCAAAATATATTTACATAATCTGATAATCACCTCCATTATAACTGACTAAAAATTAAGAACTGTACAATACTAGCTAAGTCAGAAGACGACTTCCAACTCGAGGCATTCTAACTTTTAGAAAATTTTCATTTATCCTCTTCAGTATGATAGGTATTTTTAACTTAAATTATGTAGGTATGTTATTTTAATACTATAAAATTCTAAATGAAATTAATAATTACAACTTCTAATGGATCAGGAGAAGCTGGCTCAGCAGCTGCAGCAAGTGCGATATCAGAAACTGGCGAACCATGTGGGGGACCTGAAGGTAATCATTGGGTCATCCTCAATTCTCCAAAATATGTTTACACAATCTGATAACCACCACCATTATAAGTGACTAAAAATTAAGGACTGTACAATACTGCCCGTGTGGCGACGAGTTGAGAATACATTTGTCGCCACCCCTTACTTACCCGTGGGAGTAGTAAAAATTGGCTGAGGTTTCACCAGGAGAGTGGGCAGCAGCTCTCTCCTGGGAAATATATAACATCTTACTGCGATCGCCAACCCGCCTGCCAAGCGTGGCGATTGCGGCAATATCCCCTCACGAAATGACAAGCAAAACAAAAAAAGTCACCAGTCACGTCGGCGCCGGTACACTACGGGCTCGTTTTGATGGCGGGCCTGGTAGTGGTGGAGCGGGGGGTGCGAAGAATTGCCGGCAGCGATCCGGCTAGTAACCAAAACGACCCTTGGCCCTGGTAACACACAATATTCGGACACTCAGGACTTCTTGATCCTGCTGATCACGACGAGAGGGTCATCGAGCTGGAACAGGAATTAAGCAAACCCCGCTGGGACATTGTAGGATTATCAGAAGTGCAAAGAGAGGGCGAGGGACAATAATCATTCGGTTTGGAAACTTGTTCTTCTACCGGGAGGGCGATCACCCGTCCCAAGGTGGTATAGGGTTTATCGTTCGCAAGTCCCAAAATCCTGTTGTTGGCTTGATCCAAAATTCCAGATCCAAGCTAACTCGGCACTATACCGAAGAAATCCCGGACATCAGCTTGTACGAGATCAGAATGGCTCTCATACAACTATATAACGGTAAGGCACTGGGAGATGACGGAATTACGACAGAGCTTCTGCAGGCAAGGCAAGAAGCAAGCCGGTCCTAAAAGCCCTTCAGAAGCTATTTCATTCTGTTATCCTCAGAGGCGACGTTTCAGAGTCGTGGACCGGGAGTGTGGTGGTGCGGTTCTTCAAAAAGGGTGACAAAACTCTTCTAAAGAATTGCAGACCCATCTCTCTCCTGAGCCACGTTTACAAGTTGTTTTCGAGGGTCATTACCAATTGACTCACGTGCAAGCTCGATGACTTCCAGCCGCCGGAACGAACCGGCTTCCGAAAAGGCTATAGCACCATAGACCATATCCTCACGCTTAGGCAGATTAGTATTCAGTAGTGTAGATATTTTTAACTATATTATGTATGCTATTTTAATACAATAAAATTCTAAATGAATTTAATCATTACAACTTCTAATGAATTAGGAGTAAGTAGCGCAACTGCTGCAGCAGGAGCGGTATCAGGAACCGGTGCACCATGTGGGGAATCTGAAGGTAATCATTAAGCCATCTTTAATTTTCTAGAATATATTTACACAATCTGATTACCACCACCATTATAACTGCCTAAAAATTAAGGACTATATAATACTCGGTAAGTCAGAAGACGACTTCAAACTCGAGTCAACTTTTAGAAAGTTTTCATTTATACTTTCCAGTATGATAGGTATTTCAGTTAAATTATGTCATGTTATTTTAATTTAATAAATTTCTAAATGAATTTAATCATTGCAACTTCTAATGGATCAGGATTAGCTAGCGCAGCAGCTTTAGCAGGTGCGTTATCAAGAACCGGTGAACCATGTTTGGAACCTGAAGGTAATCATTAAGCCATCTTTAATTCCCAAAAATATATTTATATAATCTGCTAACCACCACCATTATAACTGACTAAAAATTACGGACTGTACAATACTAGGTAAATCAGAAAACGACTTCGAACTTGAGTCATTTTATTTTTTAGAAATTTTCTATTTAACTCTTCCTTTTCTTATCAGCCCATATTAATTCTTCCATTCTTCCTGAGAAGAAAACTTCTCAGCCCATATGATCTCATCCAATTGATGGAAATTAGCTACTATACGGCCATCACAATGTTATTTCAACATTGTGAAATTATCTGCAGATTTAGATTCATCAATATTTCTTTTTTTTTTTTTATGATACTCGTAGTTAATTTCTGTAAGAAATTTAAATAAAATCAAAACAAAACTAACATATGGATATTGTAGAATGCAAAACCAGAACTAGTTATTTTATTTGTCATTTCTAAAAATATGTTAATATTTTAAATAAAATGGAATCCATTTGATTCCATCTGATTAGATGCAGGTGCAGTTGTATCAAGAATCCCTCAGCGATTTACCAGCCACTACTTAAAATTACAGTCTCATTAAAATTAATAAAAATATTTATTATTACAGATATATTCTAATGGACAGCGGCTATTCGAACGGATATGGATCAATTCAAATATATAATCGCAATCATTACAATGCATTCAGTAATGAGTATTTAATCACAATAAATTAGCAAGCATTATAGAAATATCTTTTTATTACCCTATTATACCTTATACCTTACTTCTTCATATATGTCATTAGCCTACCCTCATCCTACGCTAAGTGCGTTAGGCCAACACGTTCAAAACTTGCTTAGACTTCAGTCAGCCGTCATAATATCTGTATTCATTGTTTTCATACACAATCCATCCATACCTTTTTGGGTCTCCCACGTTTCTTACATGCATCCATAATCATAATGATAAATAACCCTCCATATCACATACCTTTCCTTCTTATCATATGCCTTATATTCTCTATCACTGGTGCCACTTTCAGGCTTCGCCTAATATACTTATTTCTAATATTATCTAATTTTGTAACCTATCACGGATGCCCTTTAAAATTAATTTAAGGGGCAACCATGCGTCGCAAATTTTTGCCAAGTCCTGTCGCTACTTCATCTATCCTACATTCATTCTATTATTTACTTTTCGGTCAATGTTGCCATCGTCTTGGAGAAAGGAGCCTAGGTACTTAAAACTGCAGTAAACTGATAGGAATAACTCAACTAAGGCAATGTCTGGGAATGCAGGAACATGTTCAGTCTTGGTGTAGTTGATTTTAAGGCCTACCCTTTTCAATTTCTCTAGCCTACTCTGTACCTAAGCTAACTCCTATCTGACGAGAATGTCATCTGTAAACACCATACAGCACGGTGCTTAATCCTGTTTGTCTGATGTCAGAGCATCAATCACCAGGAGAAACAGAAAAGGACATAAAGCCAAACCCTGGTGCAAACCTACTGCCTCATTGAACTCATCATTGATGCCGGCTTCGGACCGGACATTCATCGTGGTCCTGCATACATAGCTTTCACTAATCATACATACTTTTCCGGCTCTCTTTGTTCTTTTAATGATCACCACAGAACTTCCCTGGTTAATCTCTTATTCTTTTCTTTATCACTTTCTTCCACATCTTCACGCTATGTGACATAATCTTTATTCCTCGGTACTTATTACGTTCTTGTACATCAACCTTATTTTTTTTTTAAAGATGGGCATTAGTAAAGTGATGCGCTATACTTTTGGGATCGATTCTTTGTGTAACTAACAACTTACTGAAAATTAAAGTCGGCCACTTCCATCCACCTGCTTTCAAAACCTTCCATACTTCCACTGTTTGGGCCAACTGATTTACCTTTTTTCATACTCCGCATAGCTATTCTTACTTCATCCACACTTACCAAATTCAGATTGGTCGCTAGGCCAGTAGACCGAAGATAGTGATCTTACTACGCCAAACGTTCTCTTCATTCAGATTCAGATAATTCCATTTCTTTAAATCACACTTTTCTTTCAAAATCTTTTGAACACTATCATCCCATCACCATGGATCTTTAGCAACCACTCCTTTACCTTGCCCAGCACAGCCTTCGCTACTTCCTTTACATACGAAGCCATTTCAACATTCATTTACCAATTTTTCTCTCATTCTATTTTCCATTTCAATTATTTAATAAATCATTCTCTTCCGGAATTCATTCATATAATCCTCGATAGATAGAAAACTATCATGTACCATTTTATTTTTTTTTTTTTTTGGTAGGGTCTTATATTTAAACTTATACTTACTATGTCTCCTGTGATTTTGATCTTTAGTAACAATAAGTGATGGTGGGAAGTTAAAGGTTCATTCGAGATTACTTTGTAGTCTACAGGTACATATATATAACGCCCCAACAGACCTTATACTTTACTGGACGCATAATGTCTAAAGAAATAGAAATCCTTAAAAATGACTGTAGTGCAAACCGGGTTCAATTGTTAAAGTAAAACTTTTTTTTTTTAATCTATATGAAGATCCATATAATTTCATTAAAAGTTCAGTCGTTTAAGAGGAGTCAGACACACATCATCATCATCGCAGTCCACATACGTCCCACTGTTGGACTCGGCCTCCTCCATATTAGAAGGAAATTGGGCCTACTATAGCATGCTGGTCAGACATGTTGGTATAGGGTTTCATTTCGAGTTTTTCTTAGAGATAGGGGGAGATAGGGCACTCCCTATCTTGCCCGTGGTGAACTGTATTCTTACTCCGTCACTACACGGAACAGACACATAGAAGAAATATACATTTATACTAGCTGACCCAACAGACGTTCTGTTCAAATAAAATAAAAGGAATCCTTATTGAAAGCGACAATAGCGCTACTTACAGAGTATCGTAGTAAACCATTATCGAATCCCCTTGAACATACAACAAACTTCATCAACATCGGCCCAGCCGTTTAGGAGGAATTCAGTGACATACACACATACACAAGAAATATATATATATTGTCTCATTTGGACATAAATGAAAGCCCTCATGTATATTTTTGTGCTGTATTTAATTACTTTTAACAATTTTACAAGATTAAGAATGATGCCGGATCGAATGGTAGCGTATGTAATCGTTTTATAAAAAAAGGTGATTCGTGTCGGTAGTTACACACAATGTATTAAATTAACTAAAACTACTTTAAATCTAATGCAGTCTGTAGAAATGCGTGTTTGCGGCGTATGCTAAAGTAGGCGTCAACATCCTCCCGCCATTGCAATCACTCTGGGTTTCAATCTATCACCTCATCCGGGATAGGCATAGACGCACTAAGGGACGTCGAACAATGCCCGTTGAGTCTTTACGTCAGCAGCTCTGGAAACGCCGTCTGATCCAGGAAATAATCGCTGCACTCGTCCAAGCCTCCAGCATAGAGGCGGCGTGTTATCCTCCTTTAGAATAACTAAGTCTCCAATATTGAGCTTTGACTTGTTAATCCTCCATTTGCTACGTTGCTGTAAATCAGCTATATATTCATGGTGCCAATGACGCCAGAAGTGTTGATGTATTTGCTGCAGTCATTGATAGCGACTCAAGTAATTAGTACTGCGGTCTTCTAGAGCTGGCGATGGAAGAGCCGTGAGTGGCCGACCAATAAGAAAATGACCAGGGGTGAGACAAAGGAAGTCATCTGGTGAGGCGGACAATGGACAAATTGGCCGACTATTTAGGATTGATTCCACATGTGCAAAAAGAGTAGACAATTCCTCAAAAGTTAAATGTGAATTGCCTATTACACGTTTAATATGGTGTTTAGCCGATTTTACACCAGCCTCCCAAATCCCGCCAAAGTGAGGAGCGTAAGATGGTGTAAAAATAAAACTAATGCCTTCCCCACTTGCAAAATCAGAAAGAGAGTCCGCGTTAGTCTTTAGGAAATAATTTAATTCTTTGGCACCTGCCACAAAATTGCGACCATTATCGCAGAAAACCTCCATTGGTCTTCCACGCCGTGACACAAACCTACGAAAGGTAAGAATAAATGCATCTTTCGATAAATCATTTACAACCTCGAGGTGCAAGCATTTGTATCTTAAGCAAGCAAATGAAAAGACAGAGATAACATTTTACTAATTTTGAACCACGACCCTTACGATTTAAAATTAAAAATGGACCAGCAAACTCTATGCCGACAGAAGTAAAGGGGAAATTTGGCGTAACTCTTTGGGAAGGTAGGTTTCCCATAATAGGCTCTAAAGGCCTTGCCTGAAATCGCCGACATTTGACACAGTAACGAACGGTCTGTCGAGCAAGACGTCGCCCATTTACTGGCCAAATATAATTCCTAATTATGCCCAGCAGTAACTGCGGGGGGGGGGCGGGGCCGGAACACCTCCACGTGGTGCTCCCTGGAAACGTCCATTTGGACGGCCACGCGTCCATTTGGACGGCCAAGATTTCGGCAGGAGGGGGTCTCCGCGTGCGGCTCTGATGGCAGAGCGCATGGCGGATCTGACCCGGGGCCAATGGGGCGGATGTGCCTCATGGCACTCCGTCGTCAGAGACGGTGGCGTCACGGCCCGGGGGCGTGACGGGTCGGTCGCTCGCGAGCGGCCAGACCCGGAAGGCCCAAACCGTAACCCTGAGTGTGACTGCGGCTGAAGCTCAGGGCCGGGGGTCTTCGGACCGCGGGGAAGAAAACCCCTATAAAAAATTACCCCTAATCCTAAGTTTGGCCACTCGGCGAGGGGATGAATGGTTGGTGGGTTAAAAAGCGCGCGAGCGTCCAGCCGTTAGAGTGGTAGTCAAGGCAAGACTTAAAAATGTTCCAAGAATGGCAGAGGTTAAAACATACGTACCTACTCCAGAGGGTCCCGGCCACGCCGGGGAATCCCTCACTGTGCCGGTGTCTGAGCGCGAGATGCGCACAAACACCGGCACGGTCAGTCTCCGATCGTATGGGAGGGAGACAATCGCTGCTGAAGTTGCCGAGAGCCTGGCAAAACACCCGGAGGCTCCAAAGGTGAGGAAGAAGAGGAAGAGGAGGAAGCTGCTCGCCACCACCGTACACTCCAACAGGGTGCGTGCGCGAAAGGAGGCAGCGAAGAAGGAGGCGGCACGGCAGGCGCAACTAGGTGCCATTGCGGCCGCGAGCGACGAGGGCGGTGTGGCCGCAGCCACCGCAGAGCCGTCGCAGAACAGGGACGCCGGTGCTGCACGGCTGTCAAGCAGCTCAGAGAGCGACGAGGGCGGATCAGCCGCAGGACCGTCGCGGGACGAGGGCGGAAAAGCCGCAGGGCCGTCCCCAAAGAGGCGCGGAGGAGGCGACAGCTCGACGGGGCTGTCGAGCGACGTGGGCGGCACCGCCGCAGAGCGGTCGCAGGACGAGGGCGGCGGTGCCGCAGGGCCATCCAAACCAATGCGCCGGAGAAGCAGCTCGACGGGGCTATCCGATGGATCCGAGAGCGACGTGGTGTACGCGCTGTCGACTGATGAGGGCGGCAGTGCCGCAGGGCCATCTCTGTCGGAGATGTCGGCGGACGAGGGTGGCAGGGCCACAGAGCCGTCCGGCGAGGTAGGGCCGTCCAGGATGCTGGTAGGTGGTGCATCTGGGACGGTGGATAAGGATAGGGAGGTAGTGGTTAGGGGGGCCGCCGGGGCTTCGACGGCGACCCCATGCGTTAGGAGGGAGTGGGAGGAGACTGTCCCCTCGAGTATCCGGAAGCGCCCCCTGCAAAAGGGTGGCAGCTCGATCTCCGACTCGGAGGGGAATTCCATCATGCCTCCTCCCAAGGTCCCGACCATGCGCCGTGGGCGTAGGGGTTGCGGACCAGCGGTGGCGGCGAGGCCGGGGACCCCGGGTCCAGCCGGCCAGAGCGGGGAGTTGCGACTGCGCCCGTGGCGCCGCCTGCGCCAGTGGTGCCTGCGCCGGCCGTGGGCACCGCCAAGAAGCGCGGTGGACCCCAAAAGGCGGCAGAGCCGTTGTCCGCGGTGCACGGCATACCGGAGGGAGCGATGCGCGTCATCTTCGCCAGGCTGGAGCTGATGATGGATGCGCGCATCAAGGCCGTGGCGGATCGTCTTCCGCCTGAGCCACCCCTCCGGCCGCCGCTCGCCGCGAATAAGGCGAGGCGACTGCAAGCGTCGGCCAAGAGTGCCGCCGTGGCCGCCGCTCCCCAGGCGGGAGCCGGCAGAAAGGGGAAAAGGTCGCGCAGGGGCCTCAAGTCGCCGAAGACGGCCGCGGTGGTCATCACCGTGCTGCCTGAGGCGGCTGAGAGGGGCCTCAACTATGAGGCCGTCCTAAAACGCGCCCGGCGGGAGTTGGACGTCTCCGACATCGGAGGCGTCGAGGCTAGGACCCGCAAGACCCGGACAGGGAGTTCCCTGGGGCCGAGGGCGCGAAGACGGCCGATAGTGTGGCCTCGAAGCTGCGAGGGCTGTTCGGGCCAGAGGATGGCATCCGAATCGCCAGGCCTGTCAAGTGCGCAGAAATGCGCCTGACAGGCTTGGACGATTCCGTGACGGTGGAGGACGTCCGGGAGGCCATTATGGCGCGTACCGGATGTTTCTCGGACACCGTCCGGATTGGAACCATCCGCCCTGGTCCGGGCGGCGTCGGTGCTGTCTGGGTGCAGTGCCCAGTGGAGTCGGTCAAGCAATTGGCCGACTCAGGCAGGCTCCTCGTGGTCTGGAGTTCAGCGCGGGTAACCGTGCTGGAGCCCCGGCCCGCGAGGTGTTACAAATGCATGGCGGTCGGGCATACCCGACCGACATGCAAAAACTGCTTTGACTGCAGCGGGCTATGTTTCCGTTGCGGTCAAACTGGACACCAGGCGGCATCGTGCTCTGCGGTGCCCCACTGCCCCGCGTGTGCGGCAGGCAATAGGCCTGCCAAACACCTCATGGGCTCTGGGGACTGCAGAACCCCGGCATCGGCCCCAAAGGGGCGGGGCGGCCCATCGACCGGGCCAGCTCCCGCTCCAAGCGCGACTCGATCGCCCGTTAGCGCGGCGGAGGTGACGATGGATACGGACCGTTAATGGACCCCGTATCCATCCGTCTCCTCCAAGCCAATCTCAACCACTCCGCCGGTGCGCAGGACGTTTTCCTACAAGCTATGGCGGAGTGGTTGATAGGAGTAGCCGTAGCCGCGGAGCCGTACGCGGTGCCCGACCGGCCAAATTGGCTGGGCAGCACTGACGATACCGTGGCAATCGTCGCCTCCACGTCGTGGCCTTCGTCGTCTCTGATCCTTAGGGACAGGGGCGTCAGATAGGTCGCGGCGGACTGGGGAGAGATTACGCTCCTTGGAGTATATCTCTCCCCTGCAGGAGAGCGGCTGATTTCAGGGTCTCCCTTACCATCTTGGGAGCCTCGTTACGGCGATTGGCACCGCGGCAGGTGTTCGTACTGGGGGAGTTCAACGCCAAGTCCGTGGCGTGGGGGTCCTCCTATACGGACGACCGAGAATGGGCGGTCGAGGACTGGGCGGCGGCACTGGGCCTCTGTTTGCTGAACAGAGGCTCGGTGCATACGTGCGTGCGACATCAGGGCGGGTCGATAGTGGACCTTTCGTTCGCTAGCCCTGATGTCGCCGCACGCGTGGGGAGCTGGTGCGTCGACGAGGAGGTTGAGACCTTGTCGGACCACCGGTATATCCGGATGGAGGTCTCCCTGACAATCCCGGCGCCCGGCAGGGGTCACGGGGCGGTTGGGCGTCCTGCATTCCCGCGATGGGCTGTGGGTCGCTTAGACCGGGACCTGCTGGCGGAGGCAGCCATCGTTCACTCGTGGCTGTCCTCTGCCAACCAGTTGGACGGGCTGGACGCCGAGGCTGGCCGCATCCGCAGTGCGTTGACGCAGATCTGCGATGCGGCCATGCCGCGAGTACGGCGTCTGCTCCCGAAGAGGGCTGTCCACTGGTGGTCCCGGGAGCTGGCGGATCTCCGGGCCGCGTGTATTCGCGCCCGGAGGGCCTACACCCGCAGCCGGCGACGCCATCGCAGCGCGGAACTGGAGGGCCAGCTTTACGAGGGCTACCGCAATGCGCGGTCGGCCTTCAGGCTGGCCGTCCGTTCCGCCAAGGCCGCCAGTCGGCGGGAGATGCTGGAAAGTCTCGACCGTGACCCCTGGGGTCGCCCCTATGGCGCGGCGCTGAGTAAGCTCCGCGCACGGGGCCCGCCCCTCACCGAGACTCTCCAGCCCAGCTTCCTCACCCGGGTCATCGAGGACCTGTTCCCACGACGGGCGGAACACACGCCTCCGGTCATGGCGCCGCCAGACAATGACCGGGAGGGCGATGGTGGCAGTGTCCCGCCCATCACGGAACCGGAGATGGGGGCGGCGGTGGCGCGCATGCGCGGCATATCCACCGCCCCCGGGCCCGACGGTATTCCAAACCGTGTGCTGGCCCTGGTCCTCGACCATCTGGGTCCCCGCCTCAGGGAGCTGTTCGACGCGTGTTTAGCGTCCGGGCGGTTCCCTGGGTGCTGGAAGGAGGGGAGGCTGGTTCTCCTGCCGAAGCCGGGACGGCCTCCGGAGTCGCCATCGGCCTACAGGCTTATCGTGCTGCTCGATGATATGGGTAAGCTACTGGAGAGGGTGATAGTTGCCCGCATCGAGCGGCACCTCGTCGGCACGGGGCCCGATCTGTCGGACGCCCAGTTTGGGTTTAGGAGGGGTCGTTCGACGATCGAGGCCCTGTTGCGTCTGAGGGCCGTGGCGACTGAGGCCGTCACCGGCGGGGGAGTGCTGTTGGTGGTGTCCCTAGACATCGCCAACGCATTCAATAGTCTGCCATTCAGCTGTGTCAGGGAAACGCTCCGTTACCACGGAGTGCCAGCTTACCTGAGGCGGCTGGTGGCAGACTATTTGGAGGGGCGCAGCGTCCTCTACGTCAACCGAGTAGGGGACGTTGTGCGAACGCCCATGACGTGCGGTGTTCCACAGGGGTCGGTCCTCGGACCCACCCTGTGGAACATCGGCTACGACTGGGCGTTGCTGGGGAGCCTCCCACCCGGGCTGGGCGTGATTTGTTACGCCGACGACACGCTCGTCACAGCCCGCGGTGGGACGAGCGTGTCAAGAGGCGGTAAGCCTGGCGACCTCGGGCACCGAAGAGGTCGTCAGGCGGATCGAGGCGCTGGGGTTGAGGGTGGCTCTGGACAAGACAGAGGCCCTCTTGTCCCATGAGCCCCGTATGGACCCTCCCATCGGCGTCTCGATCACCGTCAATTCGGTTGGGATCAGCATCCAAGCCCATATGAAGTACTTGGGCCTGGTGCTCGACGGGCGATGGTGGTTTCGGGAGCATTTCCGCAGACTCGTCCCGCGGCTCGTCGGCATGGCGTCCGCCCTACAATGGCTGATGCCGAATGTGGGCGGACCGAGCGCGGCATGTCGACAGCTGTACGCGGGGGTCATCCGGTCGATGGCCCTCTACGGCGCACCGGTGTGGGCGGGATCCATGACCGCCCGACTTAGGGCCCTTCTGTGGCATCCACAGAAGGTCATGGTGGTCAGGATCATCCGCGGGTACCGCACGGTGGCGACGGAGGCGGCGTGCCTGTTGGCCGGGACTGCCCCGTGGGACCTGGAGGCGGAAATGCTCGCCGACTTGTATCGGCGGGTATCGGGGGTGCGCGGGGGGGGCGGTGTTATTTCCCTGAGGGAGCTCACCGCCTGGCGCGTCGACGCCCGCAGAGACGTCATCGCCCGTTGGGCAGACCGGCTGGAGAGGCCTCGATACGGTGTTTGGACCGTGGAGGCCTTCCGGCCGGTGTTGATGCAGTGGTTGGAAAGGCGGCACGGGGTGCTCTCCTTCCGACTCGTACAGGTCTTGACGGGGCATGGGTGCTTCGGCAAGTACCTGTACAGGATAGCTAGGAGGCAGAGAACTCCGTCCTGCCACCACTGCGATTTCGACGAGGACACGGCGCAGCATACGCTCGAGGTCTGTGGCGCTTGGACAGAGCCGCGTCGTGAACTCGTCGCAATCATCGGTGCAGACCTGACGCTGCCGACCATCGCTAGGGAGATGCTCGGCAGCATCAGGAATTGGGACGCGGTCGCAGCCTTCTGCGAGGCAGTTATCTCGCAGAAGGAGGTGGCGGGTCGCGAGCGCGAGGAGCACAGCCTCGATGATGCGACCCGCCGCCGGCGACTGGGGCGGCGCAGGCGGGATTACCTGCGTGCCATGCCGCCCTAGCCGCGGCCGCGGGTGTCGTGACCGGGGATTAGTCCGTCACCCGCCGAGAGGCCGACCGCGTGAGGAAAGACCGACGTCCTCCCCGAGGGGGGGACGTCGGTTGATGAGAGGGTGCCCCGGGTATGGGGTATTCCGTCGGGCCGACCACTGATGACAAGTAACCCTGCTCCAGTGGTTGGCCCAACGACGAAGGCGACGTGGTGTTCGGGTGGGTTGCGGGTGTTGTGTGCTTAAGCCCCTCTGTCGCCCCGGACGGAGTGGTGCGGAGGCGCGACGACCGCAGCCCACCCCAAAAAAAAGAAAAAAAAAGCAGTAACTGCGTACCAGCATGTAAATTACGAATATGTTCATATTGGAATATTAAATTAGTAAAACGGTGAGATGCATCTAATAAAATGGGGTGTTTTTATTGTAACTATATGTAGAAGAATCAATACGACCACCCACTCTGATCACATTATCATCCGTACTAAAGAAAGGAGTCAATGATATAAATTTGGATTTGGAGCTTAATGAAAGTCCTTTACTGAGTGTTTCAAATTCGTTAGGAAACGACTGTTGCTGTGCCAGACGACACAATCTACGAAAGGATTTCTGTAATTCACTAGTTTGTAAAATACCATGAACAATAGATTTCTGATTTTTTAGCTTTAAATTATTTATATATCACAGCACGTAGGCAAATGTTCGTATTATGGTATTAACTGCTATAATTTTCAAATTTTATAACGAACTGTACTGTCTCTCCTAAATTAATGATTGTAGATATCTGTTTAATTTCTGGTAGCTTATGTATATTAACTTCCCAAGTATTTAGAACAGGCCAAGAATCCTCAGAATGTAATAAGTATTGCGGTCCTGACCACCACAACTCGTTATCTTTAATATCAATAGGACTTACACCTCTAGATATGAGATCCGCTGGATTAAGTGAGGTTGGAACATGACGCCGTGAATGTGAATCAGTGAGTTCACAAATTTCTGATATCCTATTAGCGACAAAAGTTTTAAGGGTTTTAAAACTCGCGTGTAGCCATCCTAGTACAATACTTGAGTCACTCCAATATGCCTCATTATGTACCTTATATCGCAAAGAATTTCTAACCATTTTACATAATCTAGCAGCTAGGAGAGAAGCACAAACTTCTAAGCACAGAATTGTTGTCGGTTTAATAGGTGCAACCTTAGATTTGGCACATAGTAGCCTTACAGTTATCTCATCACTTGCATTCACTGATCGTAAATATATGCAAGCTCCATAGGCGCTTTGAGAGGCATCACAAAAGCAGTGAAGCTGTATGAGAATTGGCTCATCGCAAAGTACATGTCTGGGTATTTTAATAGTATTAAGAACTAGCAACCCGCCCTCGCTTCGGTTATAGGTTATAGTCGTTTTACCCGCGTAGTTCCCGTTCCCGTGGGAATACCGGGATAAAATATAGCCTAGTTTACGCCCTGATATTATAGCTTTCCATTGGTGAAAGAATTTTTGAAATCCGTCCAGCCGTTTTGAAGATTACCCACAACAAACAGACAGACAGACAGACAAAACTTTTTTAATTGCTATTTTAGGCATAGGTGTCGTGCAAATAACCATGTGAACATAAAAAAAACCTATTATTTTGACATTACAAACAGACACTCCAATTTTATTTATTGGTATAGATAGATAGGGAATCAATAAATTTAGACCAGTTTATAGAAATTTTTTCAGGAATAGGATCATCGCAACCTAATTTCTCCAACCATAATTGTTGTAATATTATTTTCGTTTGCACTACACACGGACTAAGTAAGCCTAAGGGATCAAAAATTTTGAACACGTTTGACAAAATTGAACGTTTAGTTTGCGTTTTATATTTAAGTGATGTAGGAAATTCAATAGGAAAATATAATGTATCTGTTAGTGGCTCCCAACCTAGTCCTAAAGTGCTAGAAAATTCGCGAAGCGTCAACCTTTCACTAATATTTAAATTTATCGAATCAAAAATGCTATGTAAATTATAGTCCATAAAATATAGCTTGATCTCTGTGACAGATGTCAACGAAACCGACGAAGTAAGTTTGAACGAGCGATATGATTACAATTTTATTTTATATCACACATATTTTCATTCTTTACGTGTCCGTTTTATTGAAACTGAAGTGCAAATAAAAAATATTAATAATCATGCCTAAAATGTACCTCGTAAGTACTGAAATACCTAGTAAACGATTTATAGAAAAATGACGCTCACACACGTACAAGGTCATACTGGTCTGAAAATAAAAAGAGATGGGACAGTCGATATACGTAAATCGATAACCGATCTTTATTAAATTTTTCATAAAAGAAATAAACCCAATACAGTAACTACATAAAACTTTCAAAATATTTTTTACAATTACAACAGACATTTAATTAATTAAACATTAAAAAACTACCTTTTGTCTCAGAGTAAATAATAATAATGTGTACGCATTATTGTCAATAAACTAAACATATTTATCCATAAAACAGTCCCAATTGATCGATTGATCTAATTGCTATTCCTATTTTGGCAAAACAATATAAATGTTATAGGAGAAACGCTCCAGTGATGACGATAATAGTGAGGTTGACCTTGATTGTACTCCCTTTCGAATAATTAAAATAGTCGTAAAACAGTTTTAGTTTGAAATAAATTCAAAAAGATTTTCTTTGATTGTATTTCAATTATAATAGAAAACCACAATTATAAAAATAAAGAGTTTTATCGATAAAAAACTACGGCTTTCATCGTAAGCGTGACAGCACTAGTGACAACTGTCACAGAGATCAAGCTATATTTTATGGACTACAGTTTTTAGTTTTCTAAGATTGAAACAACCTAACTTAAGCACCTCTGTAACACCATGAAGTATATACTTCAAAGATTTTTTGTCATTTGTTGAAGTTATCATGTCATCTACATAAAAATCATGTGGAATAATGTTTCTAATCGTTTCATCCGAACACTCTTCACCAAGCTGCCATAAACAACGCGTGCTTAAATAACTAAAACTTACCATTCCGTAAATTACAGTATTTAACCTTAAGGTCCTGACAGGTAAAGACTCATCTTTTCGCCATAATATAAGTTGAAGATCGCGGTCCTTTTCATTAACGTCCACTTGGCGATACATTTTTTCTATATAATAAAATATATCCCAGTAAGGAGATATTTATGCAGTCTTGCACGTACTAAAATTGAGAATAATGAGTCTTGCATATTCGGTCCTATCATAAGAATATCATTAACTGATAAACCAGAAGAAGTAGGAGCTGATCCATCGAAAACGACTCGAATTTTGGTAGATTCACTACTATCTTTGAATACTGCATGCTGACATAAAAAATAAGATAAATCAGGTTTTGTGACATTCGATTGAGAAAGGTGGCCCAATATTTCGTACTCCTTTATAAAGTTTACATATTGTATTGGGTCTGGGAAAAAGTTCGTGGCGTTTTTTCAGTAAAATTCGACTGGTCCACTTAGGCGCGTGGATGTATTTATTTAAACCGAATATGCTCCATTATTATCGACAATGTTTCGCCATTTTTTGGCAGATCCATGATTACATCGGTGAAAAACTTCTGTGGTCTCTGGTTGAAGAGCTGAATCAAGTAGTTTTCAAAGACTTCTTTTGAAACCAACTTAATTCCATTGAGAGAGTTCTGCAGAGATCGTAACAGATGATAGTCAGAGGGTGCTATATCTGGACGGTAAGGTGGGTGCATCAAAACTTTCCAATCAAACTCTCTCAATTTTTGACAGGTCATCAAAGAAATGTGTGGTCAGGCATTGTTATGATGGAAGACAACACCATTCCTATTAATCAATTCGGGCCATTTTCTTGCAATCGCCTGGCGTAATCTCTCTAGTTGTGCACAGTAGAGTTGAGAATCAATCGTCTGACCAGTTGGGAGTAGCTCATGGTGGATGATTCCCCTCCAGTCCCACCACACACACAGCATCACTTTTTTGGCGTCAATGTTGGCTTATCAAACGCATGTGACGGCTCACCATCCTTTATCCATAATTTTTTACACCTCCAATTATCGTATGTAATCCATTTTTCGTCTCCGGTTATTAAACGTTTCAGAAACGGCTTGATTTCATTCCGTTTCAGCAGCGCATCGCAGTTGTTAATTCGGTCCATCATGTTTTTCGCGCTCAACTCATGAGGAACCCATATGTTAAGCTTTTTTATGTACCCAGCTTTGTGTAAATGGTTCAAAACAGTTTTGTGGTCAATGTCTAGCTCCACACCAATATCGACACCGCTGATATGTTTATTTTGTTGGATTTTTTCAAGAATTTCATTAGATTTTTCTGTAATTGGACGACCGCAGGGTGACTCATCTTTCACATTATAATTACCAGAACGAAAGTGAGCGAACCATTTCCGCGCAACAGATTTCGATAAAGTACCTTCACCGTACACAGTACAAATTTTATCAGAAGCCTGCGCAGCGTTCTTCCCCTTATCATAATAATATTGTAGAATATAGCGAAATTTCTCATTATTCTTCTCCATTTTCGAGTGCGAATAACTTTCCAACCACTGCACTGATTACAATGTTTCTATGCTCAAACTAACGTTGAGAAGAGGTCACCTATAAAACGAGGCCTCAGTGGTGTCGCTGTGACTTGTTGTTCTTTAGTTATCTGCAACCAATGCCATCTATCGGGAAAAACGCCACGAACTTTTTCCCAGACCTATTATTTTTAGTTGTGGATGCCTTCTAAATCTCCTTTCTAAATTATAAAAACGTTTTTTCGCGAGTGAATAGGACTCATCGAGACAGTTAGCTGAATCTATGAGTGGTAATCTAACAGAAAATCTACCTGAATTCATTCGCGTAGTATGTGTTATAAAATGTTTCTCACATAGCCTTTCGTCTTGACTATATGTTGTACTTGACGGGATTTCTTCAAGCTCCCAAAATTTTGTCATTTTTATATCTATATCGTTATCTAATTTGCTTGTAATCATTGAATTATGGCATTGAATTTCAGGTGTATGTAACATATTCAATTTAACTGGACCTGAAATTAGCCATCCTAATTGAGAACTTCTTTACACAGGATTATTGGGGCCTAACGAAAAATGTTCATTACCAAGAATGTCCCAAAACAAATCTGCTCCGATGTTTAAATCAATGCCGGAGGGTTTATTAAAGCTAAGGTCGGCAAGGTATACCCCATTGGGTATTTTTAATTGCTGGGTATTTATAGTGAACCTGGGAATATCACTTGTTAACTTTGCTAATATTAGAAATGAGGTGGTAACGTTGAATGGCTTAATTAGAGAATTTATCTGTGCCACACAGCCTTCTGTTACCTTACTAGTAATATAATTACCAATACCAACAATATTTAAAGGATTATTTAATGAATAACTTGAAAGAGATAGCTTGCCTTTAAGTAATTGAGTGATGGAGTCATAAATGATGACTGACTTCCACAGTCTAATAACGCACGTACTCGTTCAGTTTTATTTGTTGTAGGATTAGAAACTTCAACTAAAGCAGTAGATAAAAATACGCGTGTATAATCTTGAGAAGTGAGACTAGCAACAGTAACACACGGTGATGTAGTAGTTACGTCAGTAGTCTTCTTCACCAGTGGAATATGTAACAACGAATTATGTTTCTTCTTGCACTCACGGCAAGGTTTAAGATAACAATTTCGTGTGAAGAGACCCGGTCTCAAACAATTAGCACAAAGATTTAAATCGTTAACCTTAGCAATACGATCCTCAACACTCATAGCTGTAAAAGATGTACAATCATAGATTCTGTGTTCACCTTGACAAATAATGCATGTTGAAAATGCTGAGGAATTACTCTTGACAGCAGATTGACAAAGTGATTGGTGTGTAATGGAATTACTAGATTTATTATAATGCTGTTGAGATTTACTATGAATAAACTTAGAAGATGTAGTATTCAATAACTTTGTGGTATTAAGTGATGGAGAGTGAAGAGACTCAAGAATATCTGCTCGATCAATAAGAAATTGATTAAATTGTTGTAGATTAGGTATTTCGTCCAAAGTGCTACGCCATTCCTCCCATTTAGTAAGAGTCCGGTTATCTAATTTAGAACTTAAGATATTTATAACTAAGACGTCCCACTTATCAGTAGGTTGTCCTAGACTAGATAATGCTCTCAAATTCTTGGTGACATGATCTACTAAAAATCTAAGAGATCTGTCTGACTCACGATTAATTTGGTTTATATTCAACAAAGAATTCAAGTGATGATTTATTAACTGTCTTTTATTGTCATATCTGTCACATAATAATTTCCAAGCAGTAGTATAATTAGCATTAGACACTTCTAAATTACTTACAATTCGGGCTGCATCTCCTTCTAAATAGGATAATAGGTAATGAAATTTATTAATCGGCGCTATGCGATCATTATTATGTATAACGGACTTAAAAGTGTCACGGAATTCTAGCCAATGGAAGTATGTCCCGCTAAATTTTGCGATTTGTATTCGTGGCAATTTGAAACCTGCCTCATGATTACCAGGAGGTAACGTAGCAAATGAACCACTGCTAGAATTGTGCATATTATCAGAATCATCGCGACGTTTGTTGGACTGATTATCTTGAATAAAACTCTGGGCCTTTGCAATATTTGTTATAAATAGTTTGATTTCTTCACGTTCATCGATCTCACTAGATAAATTACATGAATTTAATATCTCAATTTCATTTTGCAAGTCATCGAACCTACTGCAAAGTGACTCGAACTTACTGAGCCTAAGGGTCAATGCCGCCAATTCAATACGAGTAACAGATTCTTTTAATATTAAATTTATTAAATAATTTTTAAACTTAGTTACTTGACCCTTTATTGAACTACGCTTAACCAATAAATCCTGCAATTCTTGCACATTTTTCGTGGGGTCATCAACCCTAATATTTTTATCCTTACTCATTTGTACTTATTTAACTATTAATTAATTTCATAAACACTAAAGTAACACCAATTATTGAATAATAAATATGCAAGAACGGTGGGTAAATAAATATGTCGTTAATATCTTACGCTTCTCTCCTAGCGTTATCTGGCGCTGGGAATACAGGGGAAGATCACGGTAGTATCCGGTAATATCAGGGCTTCACCATTGCCCGTTGAATCACTCGTATATTATTGTAATCCGCGTCTGGAATGTTCGGCAAATAATGTTAATAATTGCGTAAAATACTGTTATTACGCTGCAAGATTGGTAAATATATGGTGGCTTTATGCTTTAATAATGTTCTTTATTATGTAATGACATATATTCAAAAGAAAAGACGTAAAATACTACAATTACTTTACTTTAATAAACATAAAACGAGGGTTGGTAGTTAACTGTTGTAATTTATGTAAACTAATAATTATTCTCTATAAATTAGATTAATTGGGTTTGTATTAAGCATATGCACATGTACAACGAGAGATGTATTGATTACAAGGTTTTATATGGAAATATGAGGGAATCAAATGAATGGTCACTTAGCTGTATTGGCCAGGCTGATGTACGTTGACTTCGGTTATCTTCGACTTTATTTATAGGTACTAAGGTCGTACAACAGGTTTAGACTGCAATAGCTCACTCTTCAAATACTCCAGAATATCGTATCTTGAAATATCAAGTAGTATATTTGAAGGTCACGCTGACCGTGTTTCGTATTTCTTGAATATAATCCGTTTACAGGTGATGTCTCGGTCGCCAATATTTTATGTCTCATTCGGACATAAATGAAAGCCCTCATGTATATTTTTGTGCTGTATTTAATTACTTTTAACAATTTTACAAGATTAAGAATAATGCCGGATCGAATGGTAGCGTATGTAATCGTTTTATAAAAAAGGGTGATTCGTGTCGGTAGTTACACACAATGTATTAAATTAACTAAAACTACTTTAAATCTAATGCAGTCTGTAGAAATGTGTGTTTGCGGCGTATGCTGAAGTAGGCGTCAACACACACACGCACACACATATACATATATATATATATATGTATATATATATATATATATATATATGTATATATATATATATATATATGTATAATATATATATAAATTATATATACTTAAATTTTGAACCAATTATCTTATAAAGATATTTAGTTATGGACACATCTGAAACAGCTGTTTTATAGGTCAACGCACTTGAAATAAATAGTTGCGTCACATTGAACTAGTTAGTAAAATACGTCATGCCATTTCATTGGCCTCGTGCTGAGCCAGCCAATGAGCACGCGCTACAAAATACGTCATGCCATTTCATTGGCCTCGTGCTGAGCCAGCCAATGAGCACGCGCTACCAGTGTTTCCACTATCACGTTGTAGTTTTACCCTAGATTTTTTCATTAATTTGCCCTAAATACCCTAATCAGTCTCCAAAAATCCTTGATTTAGGTCGCAAAATTTAAATGAGTTTGAAATAAAACAAAACTTGATGGTTTAATTTTTATTTTTATTTGCATCTATTAATCAAAGGTAGTAAACATGTAATCATAAAAAGAATTCATTTTAATATGTGGAAGAAGTAGATGGTGAACAATATGATGCTGTTGTTGAAGCTGAAGCATTTGGCTTAAGTTTTTCAAATGCGGGTAAATGTTGAGTACATTTGTCTGTCGGGTTCTTAAATCGAATCTATCATATTTAGTCTGGTGTACAACAAACCATGGAGGGTTTCATTATGAAGCTTTTGTCTTGGGTTGGGTTGTTTTTTTGAGCCAACGCATACTCCGTCCATTTTTTCCAGGGGTGATGAAAAGGTGACGCAAGTCTCATAACCCTCCCCTTCGCCATTGGGCTGATGGATCCTCGTCGCAATCGCAACGTTGGCAGGACGATGTACTCTCTCCTGACGAACGTGTGTAGGTACTTGACGAAGCAACCGTCCGTCGTCACTACTTACGCCAATCAGCAAGAAAACACCCCGTGCCGCCGTCCTCAATACTCCAAGAGCACCGGCCGGAAGGTCTTGACGACCCCAACATCGTAGCGGTGCCTCTCCAGCCGGACTGCCCAATGGGCAATTTTCCTATACCAGTGTTAGTATCACACTGAAATATCGACATCTACACACTGCAATATATTTAATTTATATTCTACTATCGTGTCTTACACAAAGTAATTTCGGTGAACTCTGGGAGCCCATAGAGGGTAACCATTGTTTGTGGTCGGCAAAGTCTATGATAAAATAGTATTTCCTATTTTTATATTCAATTTTACCCCAAATTACTCTAAAACCCTAAAAATATTAAATAGCCCTAAGCCCTATTTTAAATTAGTAATTTCACCCTAAAATAGGGCGAAATCCCTAAAAGTGGAAACACTGCGCGCTACTCCAATTGGGTCCAGTGTGACCAGATTTAGCAGAATTCTGCGATTTTAGCAGAATTCTGCGACTTTAGCAGAATTCGATTCCTAATTTAGGGCTTAGCAGATTTCGAAAATTTGGCAGATTTTAGCATAATATTAAAGAGCCTTGCAGGAAAGTAGCAGCAGTAGACATCGACTAAATAAATGTGTTTTACTAGAGTAGTTGCCCTAAACATATTTAAAAAATCTATTTTTCTTAAATAGTGTAAGTTCGTTCGTTTGATAGTTCTTATATTGCTGGGGACTTCACAAACATATAATTAACGGATACAAATTACATCCAGACTCAGAACAACAAGTCGCACAAAGTGTTATCCCGCATGGGATTTGACCCCGCGACACTGGCACAGTAAATCGATGTCTTAACCATTATGCCATCCGTGCACTCAATTTTTGTGCATGTGTGCAGGCAACTGGCAATTCTCATATACATTCTATGTTTAATACATCTTGTGAGCGCATATTTTCTCAATTGAACAGTATAAAAAAAAACGTGCGTAACAAATTTAAAAATGAACATGTTGCTGCAATTCTACATGTCAAACAGGTAGTTAAAGAACAGGGTGAATGCGTAAATTTTACGAGCTAGTTTAAAACCCTATACAGGTGTATCAGGTTATGAGGCAACTGTTCGAATATGTTGTGTAGTGTGTTTTGAAAAATTTAAAAAGTGATTTCAAAAATATGTGACTAAGAGTTAATGCTTTAAATGTTACGTATTATGTAGGCATGTACCGACAGGATACATGTAGGCATGTAAATCTTCGACAATTCTATGAATTGCGCAAATGCTTCAATGGTAGCGTAGATACAAAGGCACCTCGCCAACGGTCATCGGCCGATCAACTGATTTAAAGCGAAGTTTGTCTGTTTATGCAAGTGTAATCATTGATTTATTCAAATTCTAATGAACATTTAACAAAGTACGAATATGTTGTAGATTAAGTATCACTAACTTTATACATTTCAATCAGATACTACTACTACTACTACTACTACACGAAAAAGAGATGACAAATTTGAAAATTTTACATGTCACTAATTCATTAACAAATCGTTATTATGCCTTAAAAATTTTTTTGATGGGTTCCTACCGCCATTGCCTAACTCCCGTTTGACCAGTTGCCCATAACCTGATACACTCTGCATACAAATGTGAATAGAATTTAGAAACTTTTTGTTGATAAACATTTGAAAATATATATGTTGCGTTTTCCTTTAATATTCATGCACATTAAAACTTCACCTATTAGTAGAATTTTAGCATTTCATCCAAAAAAAAATAGCAGATTTTAGCAGAATTGAAATAAGTAGCTAGCATAATTTAAATCTGGTCACACTGCAACCTAAAATAACAGAACCTAAAATAATTACGGAATCGTAATAATGTATTTCTAATCCTTGCGTAGCTCCGCACGCTGTATTGTTTTTTATGCACGTTCGTTATTATTTGTTTTATATTATGTCAATAACAATTTAGCAGCGATTACACATATGTAATTTTCAACGTGTTCAAGACTTTGGTGAACGGGATTATTTCCCGCGAATGCAATTTGGCCACATAAATCTAGAAAAGACTAAGTGTGACTAAGTGTGTTATCATATCTTAAGTGTAGTGTTTTTCGGTTTCTAATGCGCCCTCGTCGTGAGACGTATGCTCGTAACAGGGTACACTGACAAAACTATTCTTTTAACAAGAAATAAATCCTTACCTTATTTCGGGATTGGTATGAGCTGAGTCTGCAACTTTTAATGGTTTTTATGACATTATTCCTACACCTAGTTTTAGTAATTCTAGTAATAAATATAAAAATCTTGACAACAGTTCTAACAAAACTGTAATTGTAACGCTATCAGAATCAACATATCGCCTATAGGGTGACCAACTTTTTAAGAGTCTTGCGACACTAATATTGTTGATGTTTACTATGTGGTTAATTAATATTGTCTTTTAAATAAAACTACTTTACGGATTTTATCGTGTTTGTATTTGATTTTTGATTACCCGACGTTTCGAACACTTTACAGCGTTCATGGTCACGGGTGGACTAAGATGTCTCACGTCCAACATGTCATCGTTACTGCAGAAAATTTATAATTATCTACCCGATACAAAAATTAGTTATTAAATATTGACCCACATTTTGATACAAAATTTATTGCCAGTGTAAGAAGAAAATGATTCTATATGAAAAAATTATATTGTTTATGGTTAGTAATAATTAAACATTAAAATTAATAGTAATTATATTTAAAAACTAACTAATAATCTAGTATACTACCACCGGAACACGGTTACACTGAGAAAGATCCGGCAAGAAAACTCAGGTAACATGATGCTAAATTAAAGTTAATTTTGAAGGCGGCCTACTATTGTCTAATATTGTCTTATTTTAACTTTTTTATTGGTTACATGTGACCATTGTCTATTGTTTCCTTCAATATGTACAATCTTTTACCAGTCATACTGTATATCCTTACTGATATCTATACCAATAAATAAAATTGGAGTGTCTGTTTGTAATGTCAAAATAATAGGCTTTTTTCATGCTCACACGGATATTTGCACGACACCTATGCCTAAAATAGCAATTAAAAAATTTTTGTCTGTCTGTCTGTCTGTTTGTTCCGGGTAATCTTCAAAACGGCTGGAGTGATTTCAAAAATTCTTTTACCAATGGAAAGCTATAATATCAGGGCGTAAAATAGGCTATATTTTATCCCGGTGCCCCACGGGAACGGGAACTACGCGGGTAAAACGACTATAACCTATAACCACAGCGAAGCGAGGGCGAGTTGCTAGTTATAAATGCGAAAGAAAGGATGTTTGTTTGTTACACTTTCACGCTTAAACCACCGAACTGATTTCAAAAATTCTTTCACCATTGGAAAGCTACAATATCAGGGAGTAAACTAGGCTATATGTTATCCCGGTATTCCCACGGGAACGGGAACTACGTGGGTAAAGCGACTGAAACCGAAGCGAAGCGAGGGCAGGTTGCTAGTATATAAATAAACAACAAATATTCACAAAATAGCAATAATATTTATATGTTTTTTTTTTTCTTTTGGGGTGGGCTGCGGTCGGTGCACTCCTCGCACCACTCCGTCCAGGGCGACAGAGGGGCGTAAGCACGCATACCCACAACCCACCCGAACTTCACGTCGCCTTCGTCGTTGGGCCGACCACCGGAGCAGGGTTACTTGTCCCCAGTGACCGGCCCGACGGAATACAGGGGGTACCCTCTCATTGACCGACGCCCCCCGTCACCCGCGGCCTCAGCTAGGGCGGCATGACGCGCAGGTTGTCGTGCCTGCGCCGCCCCAGTCGCCGGCAGCGGGTCGCTTCGTCGAGCTCCGCTTCACTTCTTCTGCGAGATCACTGCCTCGCAGAAGGCTGCGACCGCGTCCCAGTTCCTGACGCTATCGAGCATCGCCCTAGCGATGGTCGGCAGCGTCAATAATATTTATATGATACCAAGCACGATGATTCAATAATATGCCCCGACGCAGAAAGAGGGGTGTTATAAGTTTGACGTCGATCTCTGTCAGTGTGTGTCTATATGTGGCATTGTAGCTCTCAAACGGATGGACCGAAATCGATACGGTTTTTTTTTTCATTTGAAAATAATAATAATAATAATTGTCTTGCAACACTGGAAGATATATACATGTTAATCATATTTTTCTGCAAAAATTATTTCAGTTTATATATTAAGTTTTTATTACATCTAATTTATGTCTAATAGTATTTGGAAGAATTTTATATATGAAATTTACAGAACTATTTCCGGAATAAAACTATAAAGAAGTTAAAAACACAAGAACCAAATTATGACATTTGACATTCATGTCAAAATGAAAAAATTAATAAAAATAAACCGGACCAAGCACGATATATCAATATGATTACAAGATCACAGACCAAAGCAGCATGTATACCACCCCCGGGCTCGTCGCAAAGCGCCGCCTCTAAACAGGCAGCATCAATATCTGCCACGGAAGAGGCGTCGAGCTCCAGCTCCAGCGACGATTACTTTTCCCCGCCGACGTCACCAAGACCTGCGCCGCGACGAGGGAGAGGCCGGCCACCGTTTTGTTTGGGACCCAGAGGCCCACCGGCTTCACACAGGGCCCCCGCTAGCGGTGGTAATGTGCAGCGCATGAGATGGATACAATCCATTAATGAGAATGTCATGCGCGCATATTTTGAGGCAACAGAGGGGGGAATCAAACTCACCGCGTATCGTGACCGTATGCTGCTTCTGTTTCAGAACTTGGAACCAATTATCAACATTACAGCTCAACGACTATCGGATCAGGTGCGGGCCAATTAGCGCTGTAACCTGTTGGATGCCGCTGCACTTGATCGGCTACGCTCAGAGTCCATACAAATAAGTCGTGTTACCCCTATTCCTACACCAGTATCAACAATTGATGTTAGACAATCCGCTCCACCATCAGCAGCGGAAGGGGACGATATGACTGATTCTATGGACACCCGGTACAATGAGGAGGTAAGGAAAGCTTTAGAATGTGCAATTCGAGAATATTGATTCGAACCTCAAGAAATTAGACCACGTCTGCCTCGATTGCCCATGCATAGAAAAAACAGGCTTCTTGTGGGTACCCTTGACTCATTTTTAATTGATTATGTAAATAATAGTAACAGTATTAGTGATACACATTCGATCCTGTACTGTGCAGCCATTGCGGCGTGTCGTATAGCAGGACTAAATTTTTTAAAAAATGAATCCACTATGCGACATAAAGAAGCCAAACCGGCTTGGCAGTGCAGGATTGAATGTCATATCTCTAAGGCAAGGGTGCTCATTGGAAAGCTTAGCTCCTTTAGGACAGGGAACACTCGACCAAAGGTAATGCGTTTCGTGAAACGGGCGTTTTTGGGAACCGGTATCAAACCCGAAGACTATTCAGCCCGAGTCACGGAACGCATCGATTTCCTGAAACAGAAAGTATGTATGGGCACTATGCTTGGGCAAGTCGAATTCGCAGATATAAAAAACGCGTGAATCGATATTCTGTGAATCGCATGTTTGAAAGCGACCAGAAGCCAGTTTATAGAAACTGGGAACGTCCCTGTCAAGATGTGGATGATGGGCAGCCTGATACTAAAGCTACGAATTCATATTGGCACAGTATTTGGTCGATGCCCGTCGTCCATTCGGAGGGCGACTCGATGAGAGATGTAAAACAAGCATGTGAAAATATTCCACAAATGAAAGAAGTTTCCATTAACCAGCAAGACGTAGCCGATGCAGCCCGTCCATTATCTAATTGGAAATCGCCAGGCTTAGACGGACTGCACAACTTCTGGTTAAAATGGCTGCGCAGTGGTCATGCTCGTTTAGCATCTCACTTCCAGTCGGCTTTAGTGACTGGGACGTTACCAGAGTTCATGACGACTGGTATTACTCACCTGCTCCATAAAGCCGGTAGTACTACGGTGCCGAGCAACTATAGGCCGATAACGTGTTTGCCATCGGTCTATAAGCTCCTTACATCTATTCTGAGAAATAAAATTTCCAAACATATTCACTTAAATTCGGTCATGTCTCTCTCTCAGAATGGATGTAGGAATGGGGGACGTGGTACTAAGGAGCTCCTCCTAATTGATACGGCTATTAGTCAACAAGTTCGTCGCCTCCGAAAAGATCTATCGATATGTTGGATAGATTATAAGAAAGCATTCGACTCCGTGCCTCATACGTGGCTCTTGAGGGTGCTAGAGTTGTACAAAATTAATTCAACTCTATGCGCCTTCTTGAAGTCTTGTATGGGGCAATGGAAAACATTTCTTAGATATCCAGCATGTCGACTGAGTCGAGGGGGAGGCGAACCAATATACATTAGGCGGGGAATATTTCAGGGTGACAGTTTGAGTCCTCTTTGGTTCTGCCTAGCACTGAATCCGTACGCTACTAGGGCATTCAGGGCTAGGCTGTAGGTTACGTAGAGGTGGTCAAATAGTATCTCACCTGCTTTACATGGATGATTTGAAACTGTTTGCACCAACTCACATTCAAATGGCAGAATTACTAAAAGTTACTGAGACTTTTAGTAATTCTATCAAAATGGAGTTTGGTATAGATAAGTGTGCCGTCATGCATGTAAAACGGGGAGAGGTAGTGGAGAATCATAGAAGTGAAATCTTCAATACTCCACAATTTAGACCGCTTCGCGTAACGGATACCTATAAGTACTTGGGTATGTCTCAGGCTTTGAACATCAATGAAACGGACATGAAGCGAGCGCTGCGGGAACGTTTCTTTGGTCGCCTAAAAAAAGTTTTAAATAGTCTTTTATCGGGCGGCAATAAGGTGCGTGCCTACAACGCTTGGGTCATGCCGATTCTAATGTACTCCTTTGGCATACTCAAGTGGACCCAAACCGAATTGGACACCCTGGACAGAAAAGTCCGCACGCTGTTGACATCGCACAGGATGCATCATCCTCGTCAATCGTCAATAATGAGGTTGTATATTCCGCGAAAATGTGGGGGCCGAGGCTTCCTAAATGCTAAAACCCTCCATAATCGTGAAGTATGCAACCTCAGGGATTATTTCCTCAAGATGACGAGTGGTGTGCATCTTGATGTGGTGACAATAGATAACGGGCTCACCCCGCTTGGGTTAGCTAAAGAGAACTGGCGTAGACCGGTAGTGCTAAGCACCATAGATCGCAAGAATGTGTGGCAGAGCAAGGAGTTGCACGGCAGATACTACGGAGCACTAAATGCGCCCGACGTAGACACTCCAGCTTCTGTGACCTGGCTACGATTCGGTAACCTCTTTGGAGAAACCGAAGGTTTTGTCTGTGCAATTGCTGACGAAGTTATTAAGACGAATAACTACCGGAAATATATCTTGATTGGGATGGCACAGCTGATATTTGTCACGCATGCCACTTACCAGGCGAGTCCCTCAGGCATATCGTTTCCGGTTGTTCACGTCTTGCTAACGGCGAGTACTTGCACAGACACAACCAAGTAGCCAGGATCATCCACCAGCAACTTGCTTTGCTACACAAACTTGTGAGCGTAGAGGTGCCGTACTACAAATACGTACCAGAGCCGGTTCTCGAAAATGGTCGTGTCACATTGTACTGGGACCGATCTATTATCACTGATAGGACTATTGTAGCCAATAAGCCAGACATCGTGGTGATAGATCGGCTGCAGCGCCGTGCAATGATTGTCGATATCACTGTTCCACATGACGGGAATCTCGTGAAGGCTGAGAAAAATAAACAAATAAAATATCAAGACTTAGCTCACGAGATTGTCGACATGTGGGATGTGGACTCGGCAATCGTTGTACCGATAGTCATTTCGACCAATGGGTTAATAGCCAAGAGCCTCAATCAACATCTAAAGAGGCTCGCGTTAGGTAGTTGGATTGCGGGTCTGATGCAGAAGGAGGTATTACTGAACTCAGCGCGCATCGTGAGGAAGTTCCTCTCTTTGTAGCCCTAACCACTGGCGGCTTGGTCCTTGTATTCGCTGCCGGTGGGTAAATACGCTTTTTATATTTTTAAATATTTTATTTTTTATATAATATTTAAAAATGTATTAGGTAGTTTTTAAGTTCAATAAATGTATAATAATAATAAACCCTCTGAGCCAGTCGTTATCTCACCATGAGACTAACGCAAACCTCGGAGGAACATTATATGGCTCTCTAAGTTCTTTTGATATAAAAGAAAAAATGTATCACAGGATTTGTAGAAAAGCCAATAAACCGCAGGGCAGCTTGTGGCGTGATGAATGTGAGTGGCGACACTGCGGTCCTGAGTGCCCCAGAGAGTCGGTCAGGGCCTCGTATCCAGCTCGCCTTTATTGGTTGGCTGGAGTGGAGACCGAAGAGTGCCTGCAGGATTCTCAACTCTGGCTTGCCTTAAACGGCTGGTCAGAGAGGGGTCGCCAGAGCTATATGCTCGGGGGTGGAAGTGTCATTTTCAAGGGCATAACTACGGGGAAACCACTGTGTTGGTGAAACCGGCGCCGCACCGCTCGACACCCCAAGCCACTTGCACCAATGTTGCCCCTCTGTTGCCCTAATGGCCTGCGTGTCTGTGGCGACCGTTTGGGGGGCCCATTCAGTGAGTTGGCGAGTCACCGTCTGCCAAAGTTCAAGACGATAAAGGTATTGAAGGCAGACGACAGTTTTAAATCAATAGTTTACCATTAATCCAGTCCATCTAACCTTCAACCCCATAATCATGTATTAGATAACATCAACACACAATAGTTTTACACCTACCGTTGGCAGTCCACGTGTGTTATGTGCAGACGTGGAGTGTCATCGGTAGACGTCCCATCCCATTTCAGATTAAATTTCTCCAAAGGCCTCTGCGTGTTGGATCCATATCCCCATGTAAGCCTTTCAAAGGACCGGGTATCTTCCCTTGGAAGATAGCCGTGAAATTGAGAGATACAATATAATAATAATAATAAGTTTATTGATCTCAAAAACAGGCTACAATTATTTTTCCACAATTTAAATATATACTTAGATGACCTACAATCTTATCCTATTACATTAGTGGAAAAGGTCGCCTGTACCCTATGCTAGTTAAAAAACTGTATTACAAGGTACAGGGCCTTCCGCATGTTTAGTGAACAATTTTAAGCTTAGCGTGTGTATCGACCATAACTTTCAATATTCCATTAATTGTATGGGAAAAAATAAATAACAAAATGAATTTAAAGAAATTAAAAAAAAAAACAAAAGCAATTAAATTTATTTAGTATTAACACTATAGTGTGTGTGGAGTTAATTATAATGTGTTTATATATAGTTTATATATAGTGTGTGTATGTGTGTGTGTGTGTGTGTGTGTGAGCGCCAGCGCGTGCGTGTGTGTATGCGTGTGTGTGTGTGTGTGTGTGTGTGTGCGTGCGTGCGTGCGCGTGTGTGTGTGTGTGTGTGCATGTGTATGCGTGCGTGTGCATGTGGTGATCTGCGCGTGGAGGCGGCTGCGTGTATGTGTATGTTATTGAATTATGTGTAAGAGTTGTTCAGTGCCCTCATAACTTAGTTTTTGTAAATATTCAGATAACTTTGCTTTGCATTTAGTTGTCGTTAGTGAGTAAATATCTATTAACTTATTAATTTTATTGTATAGATAAGGACCAATAAAATCAGAAAATTTTCTACTGAATATGGTTTTGCACTGTGAATGGTTGTAACACACCATGTACTTTCTCCGTTTGTTAAGTACTTCTGGATCGTAAGACAGTTTGCTATGCTGTAGCAAGATGATTTTCAAAATGAATAATTGTCTTACGGTTAGGACTCCACAGGTTTGATATAAAAGTGCGGTTGGGTAGTAAATAGGTTTTGAAATGCTAACTTTAAGAACAGCACGCTGGGCAACTTCTAAAAACTTAATTGTGGTCTTCGAGGTACCTCCCCAAGAAGTAATGCTGTAGGTTAGGAGTGACTGACACAATGCAAGATATATTTGTTTTAACAAATACGTTTCAGCAATGTACCTGAGTTTTCTGAATACATAAATCAGTTTTCGCACCCTACCGCACAAGATTTTAATGTGTTCTTTAAAGTTCAGGCAGCTATCTAATGTAACACCTAGGTATTTTATTGTATCAACACGTTCTAGTGATGGGCAATTACAGCTACCTTTGGAGTAACATTCATGCGATGTAATATTATGTTTATTGGAGAATGCAGTGCCACCCTTTATACTAAAACAAATATATTTGGTTTTATCTATATTTAAGGTCAAGGTATTATCCTGTAGCCAACTCCTAACTGGATCAAACCCATCTTGGGCAGCGTTAAAAACTTTATACCAGGTATGGCCGATAAAAACAAGAGCTGTGTCGTCAGCGAAAGAAATGACAAAAAAACTATCACATTAAAGTACCCGTATTCGGTTTAAAGATCTTTATTCTCATTACGACAGATTGTCTTACACGAGAATATTAAAATTAATACAGTAACAAATAGCTCGATGTGGGTAGTTGATTAATAATAATAAAGACGGATTCACTGATTTGGTATGCAGCTAACATAAACAATGGTGTAAGTATTAATCTTTTCACTTTTTAGAAATTATTATGTATCAGGTTATGGGGCAACTGGTCAAAAGGGGGCTAGGCAATGGTGGTAGGAACCCATAAAAAAAATTAAAAATGAAAATATTGATTCGTTTAGAAATTAGAGACATGTAAAAAATTTTGTCATCGCTTTTTCGTGTAAATCTGATTGAAATGTATAAAGTCACAGTTCACGTCAAAGACAGTCAAAGATACTTAATACGCAACATATTCATACTTTGTTAAATATTCATTAGAAATTGAAGAAATCAATGATTACGTTCACATAAGCAAAACAAACTTCGCTTTAAAACAGCTGATCGGCCTATGAGCGTTGACCGCTTGCCGTTGTACCTACATGTCAATGAAGCGTTTGCGCAATTCTAGGTATAATCGAATGAAATTATACTGTCGAAGCTTTACATGCCTACATGTATTCTGTCTGTACATGCCTACATAATACGTAACATTTAAGGCATAGACTCTTAGACACATTTTTTTGATATCACTATAACTTTTATGTTATATTGTTTTTTGTGTAATGTACATTCTAATTATGATCTATGACCGTTAAACTACAACATACTCGAACAGTTGTCCCATAACCTGATACATCCTGTATATATTCTGAAAGTGTTTTTTTGAATAAGCTCAGTGATTTCGCCTGTTTGATTTCCTTTGGAAAAGTGTTATATAGTTGTGCTCTCACGTAAGTTAACGTATTTTTACTACGGTAAAAAGTTTGTACGTATTCCTGGTAGAACTAGATGGTCTGTGCGACGAGTTGTGTACTTTTTTACTTTGTCTTTGGTTGTGAAAGAAATATGTGAGTGAATAAGCTTATTAATAATTTTGTATATTATTATGCATGTGCTGTATGTATAGAGCTGCTGAATGTTCATGGCTTTGGTTTCTTTATAAATAGTTGCCGAGGATGTTAAGTAATTGTAACGCTATAACATTTTTATTGGTTTATTTTGAAGTATCTGTATGGGTTTTATATTTCACCCGCCGAGAGGCCGACCGCGTGAGGAAAGATCAACGTCCTCCCCGACGGGGTGACGTCGGTCGATGGGAGGGTACCCCACGTAGGGGGGTATTCCGTCGGGCCGACCACTGATGTCAAGTAACCCTGCTCCGGTGGTCGGCCCAACGACGAAGGCGACGTGCATCGTGGGTGGGTTGTGGGAGTTGCGTGATTACGCCCCGGACGGAGTGGTGCGAGGAGCGCGCCGACCGCAACCCACCCCAAAAAAAAAATGGGTTTTATATTAGTTTTAGCTGCACTACCCCATATCTCTAGCATAGCACTATAGATTAATTTCGGGCATTTTCTGGGATGCATCTGGCCATATTGTGTAATGCGCCTACAAGAGATGAGAGTTAATTTCTTATATATTGAACGTGTTACTTGAACGTTAAGTTTTTATCTAATAATAATCCTAAATACTTTTCTTGACTAACTTTTTGAATATTTTCACCACTAATGTTTAAAATATTATGATGCGATAGTTTTTTGTTTTTAGCACTAAAAATTATATAGGAAGTCTTGGAAATATTAATAGTGAGCAAATTGCACTGGAACCATTGATTAAGAGTATTTAAATCAGTTTGAGCTTGTTGAATGATTTCATTAAGACTGTATCCAAAATAAAATAGACAGGTGTCATCAGCATATTCAACATGATAACTAGAGATTGTGTATAAAAAAGTCAAATACATCATTAAAGTGTATTTTATATGGGCTACCATATAAAATACACTTTCACTCATATAATTTCCAAGACTCCTGAAAGATGTTACTCCTCTTAATACGTTTAAGGATAAACTTGACCTAAAAGTCTTACTAAGGACTTTAAACTTAAATTTCAGCGCCCTAATTAAACATCATGCATTATATTGAGTTTTTCTTATCTTGCATAAATTTTATATGCATATTTAATCCCTAAGTTGTCTTTTACGACACCCACGGGACAAGAAACGGATAGTGAATCTCAGTTACTTTTAATAAAATCTATTGAATTGAGCCCTATTTTTTTGTTAAATCAGAAGCACATTCATCATCGTCATCACAGCTCATATACGTTGTTGGGCTCGAGCCTCCTCCATAACAGGAGAGTAGTTGACCTTACTATACCACGCTGGTCAGACGTGTTGGTATAGGGTTTTATTTCGAGTTTTCCTTCTCTTGTAAATCAGAAACTTAGTAGATATTAACGTCATATATGATCGAGTTGCTCAGATATCTATTCTTTTCCATCTTTTTTATTCACTCTTACTTATGACGGTATCAGTATGACTCCACAAAAGATCAATTCAGATATTTAATATGCAATAACATGAAATGGGGCCATTTTGTAATGAGCAGCTGATATTATTTAATTCATACAACATGAATTTTAATTCGCTCGTTACAATAAAACATTTCTATGTATTTTAATTATTAATTATTATTATATACAAAAAATAACTTTCATCCTTTCAGTTTTCTTTGCTGGCCTGATATAAGAATATTTTCATAAATTATGAACTTAATAATTAATACATTAGATTAACTGAACTTAATAAATAATTCACTATATTATTAACTTAATAAATTATTAAAATTCAAATATTTTTACAGCATTATGTTCTAAATATTGATCATAAACTTTCTCCATAATGGTAGTAAAATTGAACTACTATAGTACCTAGATGGGCTGGGATAAGTTTTTCTTGCCTTTTAGTGAGCTGTTTTGTAAGAAAACCGCTCTTTTGTTATCACACTTACAAAAATAGCTTTCACACAGCACAGGAATACGTTACACTCCTGCTCTAGAAAATGATAAGTATTTTGGTAAAGATGTAAACAAAATGCACATATTTATATCTGACATTTATATTCACTGTAATCATATAACCTGTCCAGGATTTAAATATCAAAGGAACTTCTGAGAATATCCAGCGTAACTTATTTCTTTTATGCAGCAAATATCTATGTGGAACAAAATAAAAGATGGGTGACATCCCTAACGAAATCTAATTTAAAATAAATAACCATCTAGCATATGAGCCTTTCGGGGTTTACAGGAGCGAGGAGGATGTTCAATAGATAATATGGCAATTTACTTTGATATATGCTTCAATATACATATACAAAGATCGCACTGATATCATGTGACAGATATTAGTATCTTTCAAGTTTTCGTGCTTCAGAAAGTATTTTAGGCGCAAGACTGGTTTGGACCATAGTAGTCAGGTCCATTTAGGCCTAGTTTATCAATTAGGATTTAGGCTAAAAAGTGAGCTACCCTTGACAGAAAATATATATAAAAATCTTGTGTTTGCGGTCTAACTCTTCCAAAACGAGTCGATCGGTTTTACTGCTTTTTTGTATATTTGGTAGGTATGGGAATAGGTCGTAAAGTATTTTTTATACTTCTGCTTCCAGTCCCACTTGTTAACCGGGACTTCTTGATGAATGGCTTTTGTTGGCGGTTGATCACAACTTTGCAATTACTGTATAAAAAAATCCAATTAGTTTAAACATCGTTCAATGACGTGAAGTGACTTTAACATATTATTCTGGCATTGTTATATATTACAACGAGTGCGTACAAAATTTTTCACTGATCATTTTAATTAAGAAGACATATGTAGATACGTGTATTGTGAAGGTGTGACATGGTCTGCTATTTCGGCGGTTTCTTCGATTTTACACTTATATCTCTAGAGGACTTTCCTTAGGTACTCTAGGTACCTTACCTACTTAGATACCTATACGACTATGCTCGAATTTTCGATACTTCGTTTCGCTTATCCAAAGCAAAAGTGATCTAGATTGTGTGGTGAAGCACAAAATTGATATGCTATAGATGAAACTACGGCAGATCACAGAGACGTGATCGGTATCTACATGAAGATGAACTTGTGCTTTGCAGAGCACAAGATGTTGTCTCAATGTGAAGTACCGCCTAGCTCTCTTTAGGACGTCAAATTTTTTGCTTGCCAATTTGGTTTTGTGTGGTGATGGATTAAGAAAACAAATCACCACTCCCTATCATGCCCGTGTATGTCGTAAAAGACGACTAAGGGACATTGTATCCCTTAGTCGTCTTAGATACGCATTAGATGTTCTATGCAAGAGAAGGCAAACTCGAATATAGAATCCTATAGTAACCTATCTGTCCAGCGTGGTATAGTAAGTTCAATTTCCTTTCTACTGTGGAGGAGGCTCGAGCCCAACAGTGGGATGAAATGATGATGATGATGATTAATTTGGCTTGGTATCGTAGAAAAGTCCGTATAGCCCTGTAATCACGGAGGTCAATTCAGGGGCCCACGTCCTTAATACCATTACAGGGATCCATTCTGACTCGCAGCTATTGCTAGACTGCTCGCAGCGTGATGCAGATTTCAGGCAGAGAACTTTCACACCACGGGATGGTAAAGGGTGTGGCAACTCCAAAAACTAACCCAGAAGATCGGCCTTCTCCTTTGCACTGCGGGTAGACTGCCATCGTGTTGCTGTAGTGGCGGCAGATTTGATTGGCAGAAGTTACCTTGGGCAGCCTTGGCGAGCGATCAAAATAAAGGGTATTTCGAAATCAGTACTTTGGGCTGCAAATTGAGTTGCAAATTTCAAATTGGATAATTAATATAAGTTTCTGACTCATCTAGTATTTCATATTATGCTAATTAAAATGAATAATAATAATTAGGTACCTTTTTACGGTGACTCATTTCAGGATAACACCGCACACTGCCTTTGGAATGACCATACAATAAAATAGGTCACGATAACTTACTATATTGAACTCTCGAATAACATTCTGAAGTTCTTGAGACAGCTTCTTTCGAATAGACCTCAGGATGATGACCAAGAAACTTCAACATAACCTACAAAGCAGATATAAGTGTGGTCTTATACATCCTAATAATCTTTTGCTTCCCAAAATAACTCTTTTTAATGGTCATAGGATAAGAAAAAAGACGTGTATATAGCAATTCTTTATTAGGCTACAATTGCCATTTTTGTTATAACTGACGAATTTCGAATAAAATTAATATTAAAAACAAAATATGTTTATTTTGACTCTGTATCTAATTTTTCTAAAGTAGAAATTCTGTGTGGTGACGGAGTAAGACACCATTCTCTTTCTGACCCGTGGATGTCGTAAAAGACGATAAAGTGATATAATATGCATATAACGTCTATTCAAGAGAAGGAAAACTCCTAAATAAAACCTTATACTAAACCGTCTGACCGTGAGACTGACCGTCTGACTGTGAGCGTGATATATATAGTGTGGCAATAACCATCCTATTACGGAGGAGGCTCGAGCCCAACAGTGGGACGTATATGAGCCGAAATGATGATAATAAATACTAACTCTAAATAGTTTCTCTGTTTGGTGACTGAGTAAGAATACAATTCCCCCACCCCCTTTCTTACCAGTAGCTGTTGTAAAAGACGACTAATATATCGTAATATACAAATATCATCTATGCGGGAAAAGCATAATATCCTATACTGATATCTGACCAGCGTGGTTATAATAGGTCAATTTCCTTCCTATTGTAGAGAAGACTTGAACTTAACAATGGGACGTATCTTATATCTTTAAACGAACAATTCTTGTATATATATATTCAGGATCTCGGAAACAGCTCCAACGATTTTGATGAAACTTGGCATACTAGAGGTTTCGGGTCCAAAAAATCGATCTAGCTAGGTTTTATTTATAGAAAATGTTGTTTTGTCGGTGTTTTTAGCAAAACAATACAATGACATTAAATTTTAAAAGAATATGAATTCAATTTTCGTTGTCAACGTTATGAGTTACGATAGTTCAGTTGGGAAGTTGTCCAGTTCTGTGTTTGTTTTGTTTTGGCATTCAAACAGCGTCGGATCGAATCTCGGTGTTATTATTATTCTCTTTTTGTAATTTTTTATATATTTTTCTTTATTTAATTTTTATTTTTTTATTAATATATATCTAAATAAATTCGACAAAAATACAACAAATATATTCCGAGCGAAGCTCGGTCAACCAAATATTATAAGCTGAAATGAAATACCAAATTAAGGGTGTTGTTTAAGAAAATATCATGATCGCCTTCTCTTATTCCAGTTACTTGGGTTTGACACAATATGTACGCTTCTTTCATAGTACGCATTGCAAAAGTTATTGACAATAGTTTTATGACCGGCCGTCTGCTTGTCAACCCTTCTTGAAAATGTATTGTTAACCTGACGGCATCAGTTGAAGTTGGCCCAGTTCCATGTAAAAACTCTTAGTCATCTTTTACGGCACCCACCAGTAATGTAAAGATAAGTAGTAGTAGTTATTCGTAGCAACACTACACAGTTTAAGAAAACCCGTACAATCTATACTAATATTATAAATGTGAAAGTAAGGATGTTTGTTTGTTTGTTTGTTTGTTTGTAACGCTTTCACGCTTAAACCACCGAACCGATTTCAAAAATTCTTTCACCAATGGAAAGCTATAATATCAGGGAGTAACATAGGCTATATTTCATCCCGGTATTCCCACAGGAACGGGAACTTCGCCGCGGGTAAAGCGACTGAAACGGAAGCGAGGGCGGGTTGCTAGTAAGGAAATAATTGTTATATTGTAGACGACTTTGTAAACATATAATCAAACACAAATTACATCTAGACGCTGAACAACAATTTGTGGATCGCACAAAATATTGTCATTTTTTTGGGTAGGCTACGGTCAGCGCACCCGCCGCCCGGCTCCGTCCGGGGCGACAGAGGAGCGGCGCGCGGCCTCGTAACCCACCCGTGGCACGTCGCCTTCGTCGTTGGATCGACCACCGGTGCAGAGTAACTTATCTTCAGTGGCCGGCCCGACGGGATATCCCTACGGTATACCCTCTACTCTCGATGGCAGGTGACGGACTAAATCCCCGTTCCAGTCACCTGCGGCATCAGGCGCAAGTACAAAATATTGTCTTGCATTGGAATCCAGCTTGCACTGGCACTGTAGTTCGATATCTTAATCACTACGCCATCTGATTCAAAATAAGTTTCAAAATAATACAAACTGTACACATACATATTTACAAAATTTTATTTACATAGTTTTTAAATAATATTCACATCAATCTATATAAAATTACAATACATTACATTAAATATATATGTTTATATAATACACGGTAACAAATATAATTTACATAATTTGTCTACTGCAATTACTTTTATTATTAAGTATTGCTATTTGCTATCACAGCTTCGTAATCGTGTGGTATTTACAATGATGATATTCATGGTACATAAGGCTTGTTCCAACATTTTACTATTCAAAATTATAAGCTAAGCTAATTACAAATCAATTACTATAACTTCCTACACAATCATTATAAGCTAATATTAAATTGATAAAACTAAAATATAAATAACAAGAATGATGAAATAGTGTCCTTAATTTGTGAGTTAGTTGTTAATTTAAAACTAAGATTTATCTGTGGAATGTCTAATGCCATTTATCTGTTTAAAGCCATAATACATGGCGTTTATTTAAATAATTTTTCAGTAATGCCTAATATGGCCAAATTTACTCAAATGGCTTTTCATTAATATTAATTTGCAATATACATCGTATTTTTATTTTACAATCATGAAGGAGGAAACTTCTTTTAATTTAGCGATAGCTGCCCGCCTGCATAGTTGCTAAAAATTATGTAATTTAAAGCAAGCAAAGGTAATTGGGTGAGCGGAAATTAGCGTCCACTAAATACGGTGATCCGTGATTTACATATTTTAAGATTTGAATACACATTTTAAGACACCTAAGCTATTTCTTATTTTTCCCAGTAGATACATACATTACATACAAATAAGCCCAATTCATTGCCTATGGAAGGAACAACATGAGACTGCAAAAAAAAACATTTCATAAGAGCATAGTTTTAAATATTTGTGAGGACTTCAAATATTTAGCAAAATAGAAAGATAACGGCATGCGTACGAATTTGGTTATGAGAAATTGAAGGCGCTACAAAAATATGCTGTGTTAATTCTAGTATTAATATAAGCAACGTCAATTACAGTTACATATTTACACACACCACTATATTGTTCTTCTTTTCATCTAAACAAGTTAATTCTTGACAAGAATTGACTTGATGACAACGCGGTCTTAGATAATAAAAGACTATTTAAACGTTTCAATACAACTCGTTCGTATCTCAAATATATAATTATTTTATAATTCTTCGCATTTTATAAGTTTTGATGCAAATTTATGTATGTATTGAAGTGAATTCCTGTTCTTCTTTTTTGCATCAAACGTTACTTCGAAAATTTGTGATAAATATAATATGTTTAACGTCAAACAGCTTGACTGATTTTGATCCAATTTTGATAAAATTTAAAATATTACTTAATTAACATAATTAAATCTTAATTAAGTTATTAGATATCAATAAACCCCTTAATAATCATAAATATTCGTTTGAAAGCATTATTTTCGTATTTTCGGTATCCATTTCCCCTTTATTTCATAGGTAGATCTTATTATTAAATTTACAAACGTCCAACGAAACGGGCAAGTAATATTAGCTAATGCAAAAATAAAATTGTCAAAATCTAGTACAAGCTCTTTCCTAAGACGATAAGGTTTTGTAGGCACAATGTTTGTGTGTGTAGACTAAGTGAAACCCTTATTGGTAAGGCCATATAAGGAAACTACACGATTTGTCCTTACCAATCAAGCTCGAATATTTTTCGATCGCTACTTACACTATAGCACTATACAACTATACAAATCATAATGACAATTCTCAACTAGAAAGAAAGAAAGAAAATAAGAACTAGCTTCCACATTGTCTGTCAAAGCAACAAAAGGGACCTAAATTACAATATTCATTAATGGAAATTAAGATATTATGGTGGATAAACGGGTTTGATAAAAGATTATACTAACCATAATCCATTTACTATAGCTTTATATTTCGATTCCCAAAAGGGTATGCTGAAGAATAGCACAACAACATTTCGTCTTGTCACTTTTAGTTCTACATAATAGGAAATAAGGTCATTGACATATAAGATTTACTAAAAATCATTGAAGTATTATTACATAAAAAGATATTTCATATACTAAAAGTCTAAGTAAAAAAATACAAGCAGTATTTTCTTATTAACTTTGAACGAACAATCTTTATACATATATTTATTAAAATAGACAATTTTACGGCATAACTAACCTATGAATGTAAATTTTAAAACGATTTCGGTTGATTTGCTACACAATTATTTTTCGAGGACAGCAATTCGTTTATATTTGAAATTTTAATTCTCTAAAAGAGTATTACCACAACTCGGAGAGAACTTAATCAATTGTATTATCCTTCTCAATCATAATACAATAATATCATTTCACCTGCATCCCACTGCTGAGTTTGATCCTCTTTCTCGTGATAGGGAATTTACCCTACTAAGCCAACCAGGTTAAACGGGTTGGTACAAGTTTTCATTCTCTTGGGACAAGTAAAAAAAAAACATAAGATAATGAAACTGATTAATCAAAATTTAGTTTTATTCGAATTTAATATTTTAGAATTATTAATAAATAAAAAAAATAAAACTTAAGCAGCTTTTATATAAAATTCGCCAGCAGTAAAAAACTTGAAGTCTCAAATTGACATTCTGTGAACGCCTGGAATATTATTCCATAACTTCAATGCGATATTTTATTGCTTGAAATTAAATATATTTTTATTGCCTTTGAAGGCTGACGAGGAAGCAGTCCTGAAGATAAGTGGTAAGTGCCGCTCATAGACTTTAGTTTTACCAGTGGCAAAGCTTAATCACTGCCTTCTGTAACAGGAGAAGATGAAGGATTGAAGGGGATAGAATGAGGAAAGGCAGGGGCCTATCCTCATTCTGTACCTCCCTAAGGGAGGTGATTGGGAATCTTGCCCTCTCGCTCACCCAACGAATCGTATTAGCAAATTACATTTCTCTGCAAGAGTGGTAATAACCATATCGAGCCTGTCCATACATGGCAATTTTTTTTTGTCTGCAATGAAAAAACTATAAGCATCGTAGCCTAACGGTATATATAACCTAAATATAATATTAAATAGCACAATTTTCAACATACAATATCAAACTTTTATACAATATGACGATAGTCATAGAACCCGTAACCAAAGAGTATGCAAGAAAATTAAGATGGATTAAATAAAGCGACTGAGGTATTGCCAGGATAGTGGCATGTAGAAATTAGTAGTCTGCCAATTTGTCTAGGAAACAGATGTGTGAGTCTATATATATATGTGTACATTAGTAAGCTTAATAATTTTAAAAATAAAATAAGCAGCTAAAAATGTCACCTAAGATGTGAATTGTTTTTTACTACATTAAATATATGTTCTAAATATACTCCAAGCTCTTAAAAATATGAACACATACTTTTAAAACTACCTATAACATATTTTCTATCCATTTCATAATTATATACTAAGTGCTGTACAACTAAAACATGCCACCAGTCAAAATATAGTAAAAGCTGGAAAAGCCTTAGTGATTACATTCGCTCTACATACATATCACATTCAAGTTTAAATTAATTCAAAGAAAAGGTACTCAGGTAAATTAAATAATTTGTACAAAGAGATGTAAACACCAATTTGTGAATAATTTTAACTAGAATTTTCTATCTTCTAAAATAAAGACGCCTCCTATAAAAAAACCTGGGTATTGCGGGGCCTGTAACAAAAACAAAATTAAGATTATAAATACATATATTAAATTAATAAATATGTAATATGGCTAAAAACTGTAAACAAATATGTGATATATATTATATTATTATATTCTGCAAGAGAAAGCAACTATGAAATAAGACTCTATGTTAGTTTCAGTTCAATTAATATAGTGCTTTCATTAAAATTAATATAGTGCAAAGCTGCCAGCATGATGCAGTAGTCCTTCCTTTCGTTTTGAAGAAGCTTCGTGACCAACAATGGATTATATTTGGGTTAAAGCAAGAAATGTAATTGCATACTGCATAAATCTAGACTAATATTATAAAGAGAAAAAAATGTAATTTTTGTGTGTGTGTGTGTGTGTGTGTATGTTTGTAATGAAATAAACTCAAAAAGTAGTTTTTGAGTAAGAGAGCGCCAATTTCAAAAATTCTTTCACCAATGGAAAACTTTAATATCAGGGAGTAACATAGGCTATATTTTATCCCGGTATTCCCACGGGAACGGGAACTACGCAGGTAAGGAAACTGAAACCAAAACAAAGCGAGGGCGGGTTGCTAATATTTAGTAGCAATGCAACACCACTGCCTCTGTAGTCATTGCTGTCAATCGTAATCTGGCAATGAAATTATCCCTGAAATTTACTAGCAAATGTCCATAGTTTCAACCCCGTATTTCTCATTCCCTTGGGAATAGGTTTTATGCATACGTTAAATGGTATTTGCTGATAATATGTAGCTCTTAATTAATGAAAGAATATTTAAAATTAGTTTATAGATTTAGGCGTGAAAGCAACATACTCCCATTTGTAATACTAATTATAAAATAATGCGAAAAATTGTGAATATCGAAGGTGAGTGTAAGTATTGAAAAGCAAAGAATATAAAATTTATAAAAGATGCAATTAAAGGGCAAAATATAATAATAATAAATATTTATAGCTCTCACAAAGTACAATGTGTTTTTACATTAGACTATTAGATATATCAAAAATCTGCTGGAGTCCGTACTAGGCTCGAGGCCTGTATTACAAATCTCCAGCCCCCCTCTTAGAACCTGGATAAAAGTAAACATTATCCATCTTATTTATAACATACTAAGTGTAACAGTCCCCTAAACCATGTGGAAAAGCTAATTATAAAATATAAATGCCATAACAAATTTACAATTTGAATTAAATACAATAATCACGTAAATAAATAATCTCTAACTCTCTCTCTCTCTCTCTCTACTGTGGTGACGGAGTAAGAATACATTTCACTACCCCTTCTCGTATATGTCTTACCTGTGGATATCGTTTAACACGACTAAGGCATATATTATGCATGTAACAATTGTGCAAGAGAAGTAAATCTTGAAATATAACTCTATATCAACCCGGCTGACCAGCGTGGTATAGTAGGTCAATTTCTCTCATTGTGAAGGAGGCTCGAGCCCAACAGTAGGACGTATATGAGCTGTGATGATGATGATTACAACATATCAAAATTATTAAATATACAACAACAATTAAAAGGGAATAAACAGTAAGTAAACAACATATTTTTCGTATCATTCATCATTTCAGCCCATTTACGGCCAACTGTTGGGCTCAAGCCTCCTCCACAATAAGAAAGAAGTAAAATTGACCTTGCTATACCCTGCTAGTCAGACAGGTTGGTATAGGGTATTATTTCGAGTTTCCCTTCTCTTGCATAAATATTATATGCGTACTATATCCTTTAGTAGTCTTTTACGACATCCACGGGCAAGTTAGCGAGTGGTGAATTGTATTTTTACTCCGTCACCACACGGATACATGTACAAAACTTATCAACTCTCAATTATATATTATCATTATACTACATTCCCGAGGTCTGCCTTGACGTAGTAAGCATGACCTGTATGTTAAACAGCCTCCAAAAGACGTCTAGAGTAGTAATTTATTTTAAGATGCTTATAGTATAAAATTGCAATACATGTTTATGATGATTCTTGAAAAAAATATCATCAATTCAGGCGCTTCTGCCGGCTACTGCTCGAGCTATATATGGCAGAAGCGAATTGGTACTCGGTGCTGGATTTACGCCTAGGCCCGTGAGGCCCGGGCCTAGGGCGGCATAATTTGACGGGCGGCAAATTTTTCGAAATGCCATAATTTCAGAGACGATAAAAATTAAAGACTCTCTGATAGTTTCAGTACATTGAAAAATGGCGAGATTCAATGCCGTGAGTGGTTCATTTATTCAAAAACTAAAGCTTCTGTATTTTGTGTTTCATGCTTATTATTTGGTAGAAATAAAAATATTGGATCAAAATTATTAAAAAAAAATCTTATATTAAGAGTGGCGCGATAAACTGGGCCTAGGGCGGCATCAAGCCTAAATCCGTCACTGTTGGTACTCAACCCAAATCTGCTGTCACAGCTAGTAATTTATAAAAATGTCCAAAGACTTCCACCCGACATAGAGGGGCATCGCAGTAAGTTAAGAACCAGAGTAATCGACGACGATGAATCATATGGCGATAAAGTGATACGGCAGATTGTGGCGCTGTTCAGCCTCTTTCCGTGGACCAGACGATTCGAACGGTGTATGACCAGACTATAGAAAGTAAAAAAAAATTGCAGTGACTGAAGATTTTTCAATTTACCTTTTAGTGAGTTGAAAAGTGTATGATCGCGGCTGCGAATACTACCAACCTTTAGATTAATCGTGGGTGTCGTAAAAAACGACTCAGAATTTTACATACACCGGGGTCGGATGATGCCCTCTGGTCAACAATTACATTACTAAGGAGGGTTGTCGTCAGGCAGGCGGTCAGCCACAAAACTGTTGCCAATAACTTTTTTAATATGCCAATATGTACTATGAAAGGTAAGTATTAAGGGTACATATTAAGGATACATATTAAGTCGACCCTATGTAATTAGGATAAGAACAGGAGGATGATAAAATAAATAAAAAATATAATAACTTATACCATTATAATTCAAATGTATTTATTAAATAAATACTGTGCATTTATATACTGCATTGATTAAAATACGAGTATATACGTAAAATCATGTCCTTCATGCCCAGTTAGTAAATTTAATTTCTATGCTTTCAAATTAATCATGCTTAGAAGACGGAAATACTGACGACAAATACAATTGAGTTAACAATCAAAAGGCGTCAGAAAATCTGTTTGAAACTTATTTAGTGCCATTTTTGAGTTTTAGTAGCAACGTGAAAATTTCAAGAAATGCCTAAAGGAAACCTCTAATTAAATTTTGATCCTTGCTTACTGATATACATTATTTTCGTGTAGTGACAGCTAAAGAATTCAATTCAAATCATTTATTACGCATAAACTCCAAAAGAGCACTTACATATTGTCAGGTTTTTTTTTTTGGGGTGGGTTGCGGTCGGCGCGCTCCTCGCACCGCTCCGTCCGGGGCGACAGAGGGGCGTAAGCACGCAACTCCCGCAACCCACCCACCTGTACGTCGCCTTCGTCGTTGGGCCGACCACCGGAGCAGGGTTACTTGACATCAGTGGTCGGCCCGACGGAATACCCCCCCTTGGGGTACCCTCCCATTGACCGACTGCGTGAGGAAATACCGACGTCGGTTTTTCCTCACACAGTCGGCCTCTCGGCGAGTGACGGACTAATTCCCCGGTCACGTCACCCGCGGCCTCGGCTAAGGTGGCATGAGGCGCAGGTATTCGCGCCTACGCCGCCCCAGTCGCCGACATATTGTCAGGTTAACAAAATTAAATCAAATTATTCAAAAAAACAAACTAGCACTGGATCAGAACGCGGCTGCCACTGAGAAGATCCGGCAAGAAACTCAGCGGGCTTGTCTATTATTTTTAGTTTTTTTTTTCTTATTTGATATAAAATTGTGTAGATATAACATGTCTTGCAAGCACCAGCTCCAGTGTGATGCCCTTGGAACCACAAGATACGTAATATAATTGAAACAATTATGGCTGGACCAGATCCCACAAGCGGCACCTGATCACGAGTTAACTACTAGAGCAGCCATCACTCCCCTCAGCCGCTATGGAAAGAAGGGAGAGACCCGCTCCACGCAGCTACTGCAAGTAGATCCGTCAGTGACCATGAATTCACCACCCCCTACTTATCCGTGGGTGTCATAAAAGACAACTAAGGCATTATAATTTACATACAATATATACGATACTCTTGAAACAGGAATAAGTAATGAATTATATACTGCGGGTCAAAGCTTTATTACCCTCCTGGAGACCCCCACACCTCAAACTTGATGTAGAATTCCCCCAGCAGCATAAATGACACACTGTCTCCAAAAGTATATAAAGCAAATAGGTGTGACTGCCTATTACGTCCCTAATAACGTCAGAGCCTAAAAAATATACGAAAATATTATAGTCATTGCACGTTTCTGAAGTTCAATACTTTCAAATTATTTAATGACAGAAAATTCAGTGTCTTTTAATAAGTATTGCAACATTTATTATTAAGGTCGATTATCGAATAAAATTGACAATGCCAATACTTATTTTTATATCAGTTTCGGTTCAATTATTTCGTATCAGTTGCGTATCTATTCTATACAGTTTATTTATCAATTATGGATATTGTTTAGTTATTTGGTCAGGCTGCACGGCCGACTGTGTTATTATTCTACAGTAGAACTTATTAGCTATATGAAAACGGCTAGTTTATAGAATGGCGACATTAATATTCAAAATCATCGTTGATTTCTCGAAATTTCTATTAACGTATTTGTTCTACATACACTTTAGCTATAAATAGATAGTAACACAAAAATGTTAAATAATTTAGATGGCAAATCCTATTACCAGCGCGCTCCAACTCACATATTCATTTTGGTTCATCACAAATAAATAATAGTGACTATAGTCCATAAAATATAGGATGATCTCTGTGACAGTTGTCCCTAGTGCTGCCACGCTTACGATAAAGTCCGTAGTTTTTTATCGATAAAACTCGTTATTTTTATAATTGTGATTTTCTTTTACAATTAAAATACAATCAATGAAAATCTTTTTGAGTTTATTTCAAACAAAACTGTTTTTTGACTGTTTTAATTATTCAAAAGGTCAAGACAATCAAGGTCTAATAGTGATCGATCGTCATCACTGGAACGTTCCTGCTATTTAGAGGTATAAAGGGATAATTAGCCTAATAAGTGACTGTTAAATACCAGAATATTTGAATACTGATTTTATCGAAATCCAATACGACAACAATTTACAAAATATTCTAATAATAAAGTGATTTTTTTTTTTGGGTGGGCTGCGGTCGGCGCGCCTCCGCACCACTCCGTCCGGGGCGACAGAGGGGCTTAAGCACGCAACTCCCGCAACCCACCCGAACACCACGTCGCCTTCGTCGTTGGGCCGACCACTGGAGCAGGGTTACTTGTCATCAGTGGTCGGCCCGACGGAATACCCCCTACCCGGGGTACCCTCCCATCGACCGACGTCCCCCCCTCGGGGAGGACGTCGGTCTTTCCTCACGCGGTCGGCCTCTCGGCGGGTGACGGACTAATCCCCGGTCACGTCACCCGCGGCCTCGGCTAGGGCGGCATTGCACGCAGGTACTCCCGCCTGCGCCGCCCCAGTCGCCGGCGGCGGGTCGCATCATCGAGGCTGTGCTCCTCGCGCTCGCGACCCGCCGCCTCCTTCTGCGAGATAACTGCCTCGCAGAAGGCTGCGACCGCGTCCCAATTCCTGATGCTGCCGAGCATCTCCCTAGCGATGGTCGGCAGCGTCAGGTCTGCACCGATGATTGCGACGAGTTCACGACGCGGCTCTGCCCAAGCGGCACAGACCTCGAGCGTGTGCTGCGCCGTGTCCTCGTCGCAATCGCAGTGGTGGCAGGACGGAGTTCTCTCCCTCCTAGCAACCCTGTACAGGTACTTGCCGAAGCATCCATGCCCCGTCAAGACCTGTACGAGTCGGAAGGAGAGCACCCCGTGCCGCCTTTCTAACCACTGCATCAGCACCGGCCGGAAGGCCTCCACGGTCCAAACACCGTATCGAGGCCTCTCCAGCCGGTCTGCCCAACGGGCGATGACGTCCCGGCGGGCGTCGACGCGCAAGGCGGTGAGCTCCTTCAAGGAAACAACACCGCCCCCCCCGCGCACCCCCGACACCCGCCGATACAAGTCGGCGAGCATTTCCGCCTCCAGGTCCCACGGGGGAGTCCCGGCCAATAGGCACGCCGCCTCCGTCGCCACCGTGCGGTATCCGCGGATGATCCTGACCGCCATGACCTTCTGTGGACGCCACAGAAGGGCCCTAAGTCGGGCGGTCATGGATCCCGCCCACAACGGTGCGCCGTACAGGGCCATCGACCGGATGACCCCCGCGTACAGCTGCCGACATGCCGCGCTCGGTCCGCCCACATTCGGCATCAGCCATTGTAGGGCGGACGCCACGCCGACGAGCCGCGGGACGAGCCTGCGGAAATGCTCCCGAAACCACCATCGCCCGTCGAGCACCAGGCCCAAGTACTTCATATGGGCCTGGATGCTGATCCCAACCGAATTGACGATGATCGAGACGCCGATGGGAGGGTCCATACGGGGCCCATGGAACAAGAGGGCCTCCGTCTTGTCCAGGGCCACCCTCAACCCCAGCGCCTCGATCCGCCTGACGACCTCTTCGGTGCCTGAGGTCGCCAGGCTTACCGCCTCTTGTAGCGTCCCACCGCGGGCTGTGACGAGCGTGTCGTCAGCGTAACAAATCACGCCCAGCCCGGGTGGGAGGCTCCCCCGCAACGCCCAGTCGTAGCCGATGTTCCACAGGGTGGGTCCGAGGACCGACCCCTGTGGAACACCGCACGTCATGGGCGTTCGCACAACGTCCCCTACTCGGTTGGCGTAGAGGACGCTGCGCCCCTCTAAATAGTCTGCCACCAGCCGCCTCAGGTAAGCTGGCACTCCGTGGTAACGGAGCGCCTCCCTGACGCAGCTGAATGGCAGACTATTGAATGCGTTGGCGATGTCTAGGGACACCACCAACAGCACTCCCCCGCCGGTGACGGCCTCAGTCGCCACGGCCCTCAGGCGCAACAGGGCCTCGATCGTCGAACGACCTCTCCTAAACCCAAACTGGGCGTCCGACAGATCGGGCCCCGTGCCGACGAGGTGCCGCTCGATGCGGGCAGCTACTATCCTCTCCAGTAGCTTGCCCATATCATCGAGCAGCACGATAGGCCTGTAGGCCGATGGCGACTCCGGAGGCCGTCCCGGCTTCGGCAGGAGAACCAGTCTCCCCTCCTTCCAGCACCCAGGGAACCGCCCGGACGCTAAACACGCGTCGAACAGCTCCCTGAGGCGGGGACCCAGATGGTCGAGGACCAGGGCCAACACACGGTTTGGAATACCGTCGGGCCCGGGGGCGGTGGATTTACCGCGCATGCGCGCCACCGCCGCCCCCATCTCCGGTTCCGTGATGAGCGGAACACTGCCACCATCGCCCTCCCGGTCATTGTCTGGCGGCGCCATGACCGGGGGCGTGTGTTCCGCCCGTCGTGGGAACAGGTCCTCGACGACCCGGGTGAGGAGGCTGGGCTGGAGAGTCTCGGTGAGGGGCGGGCCCCGTGCGCGGAGCTTACTCAGCGCCGCACCATAGGGGCGACCCCAGGGGTCACGGTCGAGACTCTCCAGCATCTCCCGCCGACTGGCGTCCTTGGCGGAACGGACAGCCAGCCTGAAGGCAGACCGCGCATTGCGGTAGCCCTCGTAAAGCTGGCCCTCCAGTTCCGCGCTGCGATTGCGCCGCCGGCTGCGGGTGTAGGCCCTCCGGGCGCGAATACACGCGGCCCGGAGATCCGCCAGCTCCCGGGACCACCAGTGGACAGCCCTCCTCGGGGGCAGACGCCGTACCCGGGGCATGGCCGCATCGCAGATCTGCGTCAACGCACTGCGGATGCGGCCAGCCTCGGCGTCCACCCCGTCCAACTGGTTGGCTGAGGACAGCCACGAGTGAACGATGGCTGCCTCCGCCAGCAGATCCCGGTCTAGGCGACCCACAGCCCATCGCGGGAACGCAGGACGCCCTACCGCCCCCCCGTGACCCCTGCCGGGCGCCGGGATTGTCAGGGAGACCTCCATCCGGATATACCGGTGGTCCGACAAGGTCTCAACCTCCTCCTCGACGCACCAGCTCCCCACGCGTGCAGCGACCTCAGGGCTAGCGAACGAAAGGTCCACTATCGACCTGCCCTGAGGTCGCACGCACGTATGCACCGAGCCTCTGTTCAGCAAACAGAGGCCCAGTGCCGCCGCCCAATCCTCGACCGCCCGTCCTCGGTCGTCCGTACGGGAGGACCCCCACGCCACGGACTTGGCGTTGAAGTCCCCCAATACGATCACCTGGCGCGGTGCCAATCGCCGTAACGAGGCTCCCAAGATGGTAAGGGAGACCCCGAAATCAGCCGCTCTCCAGGCAGGGGAGAGATATACTCCAAGGAGCGTAATCTCTCCCCAGTCCGCCGCGACGTATCCGACGCCCCTGTCCCTAAGGATCAGAGGCGACGAAGGCCACGACGTGGAGGCGACGATTGCCACGGTACCGTCGGTGCTGCTCAGCCAATTTGGCCGGTCGGGCACCGCGTACGGCTCCGCGGCTACGGCTACTCCTATCAACCACTCCGCCATGGCTTGCAGGAAAACGTCCTGCGCACCGGCGGAGTGGTTGAGATTGGCTTGGAGGAGACGGATGGATACGGGGTCCATTAACGGTCCGTATCCATCGTCACCTCCTCCGCGCTAACGGGCGATCGGGTCGCGCTCGGAGCGGGGGTTGGCCCGGTCGATGGGCTGCCCCGCCCCTTTGGGGCCGATGCCGGGGGTCTGCAGTCCCCAGAGCCCATGCGATGTTTGGCAGGCCTATTGCCTGCCGCACACGCGGGGCAGTGGGGCACCGCAGAGCACGATGCCGCCTGGTGTCCGGTTTGACCGCAACGGAAACATAGCCCGCTGCAGTCAAAGCAGTTTTTGCATGTCGGTCGGGTATGCCCGACCGCCATGCATTTATAACACCTCGCGGGCCGGGGCTCTAGCACGGTTACCCGCGCCGAGCTCCAGCCCACGAGGAGCCTGCCTGAGTCGGCCAATTGCTTGACCGACTCCACCGGACACTGCACCCAGGCAGCACCGACGCCGCCCGGACCAGGGCGGATGGTGCCAATCCGGACGGTGTCCGAGGCACATCCGGTACGCGCCATAATGGCCTCCCGGACGTCCTCCACCGTCACGGAATCGTCCAAGCCCGTCAGGCGCATCTCTGCGCACTTGACAGGCCTGGCGATTCGGACACCATCCTCTGGCCCGAACAGCCCCCGCAGCTTCGAAGCCACACTATCAGCCGTCTTCGCGCCCTCGGCCCCAGGGAACTCGAGAATTCGAGCCCCTGTCCTGGCCTTGCGGGTCCTAGCCTCGACGCCTCCGATGTCGGAGACGTCCAGCTCCCGCCGGGCGCGTTTTAGGACGGCCTCATAGTTGAGGCCCCTCTCAGCCGCCTCAGGCAGCACGGTGATGACCACCGCGGCCGTCTTCGGCGACTTGAGGCCCCTGCGCGATCTTTTCCCCTTTCTGCCGGCTCCCGCCTGGGGAGCGGCGGCCACGGCGGCACTCTTGGCCGCCGCTCTCCGCTTCTGGCCGCGTGCCTTCCTGCTCCGCTCAGCCACCTGCCAGCCCTGTTCGAGCCTGGCAGCAGCGCTGAGCGCAGCAGGAGCGGTCGCGGGTGCGCTGGCCGGCGCCTGCAGTGCAGCCGCTGGCGCCGGCTGCGGCCCGGCCTTGGCGGGAGCCGGCACCATGCCGGCCTTCTTGGCCCCGTTGGGCCCAGCGGCGGCCGCAGCGTAGCTCACCACGCGGCCACCCTGACAGGGCAGCGGGGTGGGAGCCAACGCTTGCGGCCGCCTCGCTCTATCCGTGACGAGCGGCGGCCGGAGGGGTGACTCGGGCGGAAGGCGATCCACCAAGGCCTTGATGCGCGCATCCAGCATAAGCTCAAGCTTAGCAAAGATGACGCGCATCGACCCCTCCGGCACGCCGTGCACCACGGGCAGCGGCTCTGCATCCTTTCGGGGCCCGCCGCGCTTCTTGGCGGCGCCCACGGCCGGCGCGGTGGGCGCAACCGGCGCGGCAGGCACCACAGGCGCAGGCGGCGCCACGGGCGCAGTGGACGGGCCCGCCCTCTCCGGCGCAGCCCTCTCCGGCGCAGTCCGTTTCGGCGGCGAGGCCGGCGTCGGCGGTGCGGCTGGCACTAAAAGTGCGAATTGAGACCGCAGGTCAGCCACGTCTTTGGCCAACCCGCGGTTCTCCTTCCGCACCACCGACAGCTCCGACTCGAGCTTCCGGTTGCGCTCCCGCAGGCCAGAAACCTCCTTACTGAGGCGGGCATTCGCGGCCTGCAGGGCCGCAACCTCGCTGCTCTGGCCGGCTGGACCTGGGGTCCCCGGCCTCGCCGCCACCGCTGACCCTCTACCCCTGCGCCCACGGCGCGTGGTCGAGACCTTGGGAGGTGGCATGATGAAACTCCCGTCCGAGTCGGAGCTCGCGCCGCCACCCTTTTGCAGGGGGCGCTTCCGGACGCTCGGGGGGAGGGCCTCCTCCCTCTCCTTCACACTTGGGGCTGCCGTTAGAGCCTCCTCGGCAGCCCCCCTACCTTTCTGCTGCTCCCTCCTACCTATCCTGGAGGACGGCCTAACCAGACTCTCCTCAACTGACGGCCTGCCTTCCCTACTCCTACCAACTTCGGACGGACCCGCGCATCCACCGCCCTTGTCCCTCCTCCGGTCGACCTGCAATCGTTGGATGGTGTTTTCGTCAGCGGACGGCTCTGTGGTATTACCGCCCTCGTCCGCCGACATCTCCAAGGCCGTGTCGGTCTCCTCTCCCGACGGACCTGCGGCACTGCCGCCCTCGTCGGTCGACAGCACATAAGCGATGTCGCTCCCGGATTTGTCAGACAGCCCCGTCGAGCTATCTATTCTGCGCATTGCTTTGGATGGCCCTGCAGCACCGCCGCCCTCGTCCTGCGACGGCTCTGCGGCGGTGCCGCCCTCGTCGCTCGACAGCCCCGTCGAGCTGTTCCTTCCTCCGCGCCTCTTTGGGGACGGCTCTGCGGCTTTCCCGCCCTCGTCCCGCGACGGTCCTGCGGCTGATCCGCCCTCGTCGCTCTCTTCTCCGCCTGACAGCCGGGCAGTACCGGCGTCCATTTTTTGCGACGGCTCTGCAGTGGCTGCGGTCACACCGCCCTCGTCGCTCACGGCCGCGGCGGCAGCTAGTTGCGCCTGCCGCGCCGCCTCCTTCTTCGCTGCCTCCCTCCGCGCACGCACCTTGTTGGAATGTACGGTGGTGGCGATCAGTTTCCTCCTCTTCCTCTTTTTTATTACACCCTTCGGAGCCTCCTGATGTTTTGCCAGGCTCTCGGCAACAAGGACAGTCGTTGTCTCCCTCCCATACGACTGGAGACTGACTGTGCCGGTGTTTGTGCGCCCCTCGCGCTCAGACACCGGCACAGTGAGGGATTCCCCGGCGTGGCCGGGACCCTCGGGAGTAGTTACGCGTGTTTCAACTCCTGTCATGGTTTGGTCGTTTTTAAGTCTCGCCTTGACTACCACTCTAACGGCTGGACGCTCGCGCGCTTTTTAACCCACCAACCATTCATCCCCTCGCCGAGTGGCCAAACTTAGGATTAGGGGTAATTTTTTATAGGGGTTTTCTTCCCCGCGGTCCGAAGACCCCCGGCCCTGAGCTTCAGCCGCAGTCACACTCAGGGTTACGGTTTGGGCCTTCCGGGTCTGGCCGCTCGCGAGCGACCGACCCGTCACGCCTCCGGGCCGTGACGCAACCGTCCCTGGCGACGGAGTTCCATGAGGCACATCCGCCCCATTGGCCCCGGGTCAGATCCGCCGTGCGCTTCTGCCACCAGAGCCACACGCGGAGACCCCCTCCTGCCGGAATCTTGGCCGTCCAAATGGACGCGTGACGTCCAAATGGACGTTTCCAGGGAGCACCACGTGGAGGTGCTCCGGCCCCGCCCCCCGGAACGTTCCTGCTAGAACATTTTATCATTTTTGCCACAATAGGGGACAGTCGTTAGATCAATCGATCAATTACGACTGTTTTATAAACAAATATGTCTAGTTTATTGACAATAATGCATACATAATATTATCATTTATGCTGAGACAAAAAGTAGTTTTTTAATGTTTAATTAATTCAATTTATGTATTTTGTAATGTAACTGTCTGTTTTAATTGTAAAAAATATGTTGAAAGTTTTATATAGGTACTGTATTGGATTTATTTCTTTTATGAACAATTTAATAAAGATCGGTTATCGATTGACGTATATCGACTGTCCCATCTCTTTTTTATTTTCAGTCCAGTATGACCTTATACGTGCGTAAGCGTCATTTATGTATAAAATGTTTACTAGGTATTTCAGTACTTACGAGGTACATTTTAGGCATGAATATTAATATTTTTATATTTATAATATATTACAATTCAGTTGCAATAAAACTGGCACGAAAAGAATGAAAATATATTTGATACAAAATGAAATTGTAAGCATGTCGCTCGTTCAACTTACTTCGTTGGTTTAGTTGACATCTGTCACAGAGATCAAGCTATATTTTATGGACTATAGTAACTAATTGATAAAATAGATATTTTTCTGACAATATCTTGTAGCTAATGGGAAAAATTTTAAATGCGAATCGTAACCGCCCAACTAAGGACTATTATCTAGATAACGTCCTAAGCAAAATAAAATCATATTTATATATAGTGTTAGAGAAAGTTGAGGTGGCGGGTTAAGAAAATCATCGCCATTTGTTTTTGCGTAGGATTCGTGAAAATTAGCTATGGGAGCGCCAAGAGAATGGGTTTCCCTTGAAATCATCAACCCGCTTGCAAAGTATAGTAATCATATCATTATTCTCATTAGGAAAGACTGTTGGGGAAAGACTTTCCGCTAGTCCACGTCAGTAGGGTAATGGGTGTATCATGATAATCTCTTTATGATTAAGGCATTATATTTCATTGCTCGATAGTCCCGTAACCATAACATTATTGCTGATGGAGTGGTTGGAGCGGACGCACGGGGTGCTTTTTCCTTCCGACTAGTGTAGGTGCTGACGGGGCACGGTTGCTTCGCGAAGTACCTGCACAAGAATATCAGGAGGGAGAGCACACCATCTTGCCACCACTGCAATTGCGACGAGGACACGGCGCAGCACACGCTTGAGATGTGTGCCGCGTGGGCGGTGGAGCGCCGTGAACTCGTCGCGATTATCGGTGCCGACCTGACGCTGCCGACCATCACCAGGGAGATGCTCGACAGCGTCAAGAATTGGAACGCGGTCGCCGCCTTCTGTGAGACTGTAATCTCACGGAAGGAGGCGGCGGATCGTGTGCGAGTAGAGCTCCTCTTCGGCGACACGTTCCGCCCCCGGCGACTCCTGCGGCGCAGGCGCGAGTATCTGCGCGTAATGCCGCCCTAGCTGAGGCTGCGAGTGATCGGACCGGGGAATTGTCCGTCACCCGCAGAGAGGCTGACCGCGCGACGGCGACCGACGTCCCAGGACGTCGAGAGGTGAGGGTACCCGAAAGGGTATTCGTCCGTCGGGCCGACCACTGACAACAAGTCACCCTGCTCCGGTGGTCGGCTCAACATCGACGTGGGTACGGGTGGGTCATGGGCCCACGCGGCGTCCTTTCATCGCCCCGGACGGAATGGACCGCGCGTGCGCTTACCATAGCCCACCCATAAAAAAAATACCCTTCGCCATTGGGTAGACTACTTATGTCGAATTCTTGACGTTCGTGGAGGTACTTACATGCCTTAGTTTTTTTGTTGAATCGTATTGTTTCTCCGTCATCATACGGAAGACTAGCATCTATCTAAAAGAAATCCCCAGAACACCGACTCGGGAATACAAGGTACGAGATCAAATCAAACAATTTGATCTCATTTTAAATGTTGTTGATTTAATTATTGATACACCCGTTTTATTTTAATACAGATTCAAAGATATTATTTACTTGTAAACTGTTTTGCGTAATCAATTAGATATTTAATAAACTAACTGCAGCTCGAGATAAATATTACAGATTATATATATTAAAAGCTTATCTGTCTTATAGACATATAGAAAGCCTAATTATTTGTTTAATTTATTTTATAAGAAATATATGGAGTGCAAAAGTTTAGTTTCATGTAAAGAAGAATTAAATAACATGTAATACAGAAGCAATAAATTATAACCTATCTCAAACGAACTATGAATGGATCACATTACGAGTTTTTCTGTGTGAATATAGAATTAGTGACATTCGGTATTTACTTAGACTAATACACCATCTATATAGTCTTCAACGAATTGATAATTTTTTATGCCATTATTTGCATCTCTATTTGAAAATAAGGCATATTGTTCTTATTATTTATCCGCGCTAACAATTTAATACAAAATATAACAAACATATTCAATATAAGCAAGAATAATCACTCAAGTAAAGTTATATCAGTATTGAAGAGTGCTTGAAATTTAGAAATAGACCGATCTGTGACTTAAATCTTAAATTTTAAGGTTGATATTTGGATGTGTAATTTTCTAGCGGATTTCACGCTCGTCGGCTCGGAAATGCACAAAGTTTCCTTTTGTGGCGTTTCTCATAACTTGATTTGTGATGGCACAACCCTTCAGCCGGGTTCCGGCATGGCGCCGCAACGGCGAGACGCGTCACTTCCGACATATATCGAGACCATAGACATGAGAGCTAGCGAGAATTGATGTTTTTTAAAGATGCCACAAAAATGTATGCTAACTAGCTGACCCAACAGTTGTTCTGTTCAAATCTTAAAAAATAGTAAAAGGAAATCTCTTTGAAATCTATCGCAGCGCCACCTCTCGGTGCCGAGAGGTGGCGCTGCGACGACCTAAACCGTTCTTATATTCATCGGAACAACCACAAAAAATCAGCAAAATCGGTCCAGCTGTTTAGAAGGAGTTCAATTACAGTGTGTTTGTAACTTGCACAGAAGATTTATATACACATATATAAAGACATTATCAGCAACAAACATAGTCTATATTCTCACTAGTACGGGTAATACACAGATGAATTCATGGAAATTTGCTAGTACATACGTACGTACTAAGTTCTTACTTATTTATCATCACAGTTCATATACGTTCCACTACGGGGCTTGAGCCTCTTCCACTAAGGGAGGGAACCGACTATACCCGTGCTATGGTGAGACGGGTTAATATAGGGTTTTATTTTGTGTATTATTTTTCTTACATAGATGTTATTTGCAATTGTCCCATAGTCGTGTTTTACCACACCCACAGGCATTAATTGTGAAAGCAACATCGTTAATTATATTAGTCTGCGATATGTTAATTCGAGTCTTGGAAGATATGTTAAACTGTCGTTCTGGGCCGTAGTGGCGGAGGCTGTTACCGGCGGAGGAGTGCTGTTGGCAGTGCCTCTAGACATCGCTAACGCATTCAATAATCTGCCATTCAGCTGCATCAGGGAGGCGCTTCGGTATCACGCGGCCGTTTACCTGAGGCGACCGGTGACGGACTATTTAAAGGGGTGAAGCGTCCTCTACACCAATCGAGTGAGGGACGTTGTGTGAACATCTATGACGTGCGGTGTCCCACAGGGCTCGGTCCTCAGGCCCACCCTGTGGAACAGTGGCTATGGCTGAGCGTTGAGATGCAGCCTCCCACCCAGGCCGGGCGTAATCTGTTACGCCTACAACACGCGCGTCACAGCTCGGAGTGCGACGCTGAAGGCAAACCGGCAACTCTCGGTACCAAGGAGATTGTCAGGCGGATCGAAGCCCTGGACAAGACGGAGGCCCTCTTGATTCACGGGTCCCATATGGAGCGCACGACGGTGACCGACGTCCCCAAGGTGGGACGTCGTGAGGAGAGGGTACTCCCTCGGGGTATACCGTCGGGTCGACCACTGAAGAAAAGAAACTCGGCCCCGGTGGTCGGCCCAACGATGAAGGTGACGTGCTATGGGTGGATCACGGGGCCGCGCGTCGCCCCTCTGTCACCCTGGACGGAGCCGGCTGGCGCGAGCGTTGACCCTAGCCCATCCCAAAAAAAAAAAGCTGAATTATTTTCCTAATAAAAAAAATACGTATCTAGCATAATCCTAAAATGTATATAATCATAGGCATTATGATTTACATTGGATGTTAATCACTATGCAAAATTGTAGTGTGATAGATCTAAGCATTTATCAAGGGTTAGTCGCTTCTTTCATGATCATATCGTCATTCTTATCTAGAGCAAACGGTGCACGTATTAGAGACATACAAAGTTTAAGGTCTGACAAGAACTTATGTTCATTAAGAACAAACCCGAAATTTAATTCGCGTTAAAATTTAAACACGTTAAATGCACGATTATCCAGTAATGTATTCCTTATATAATAATAAGTTAAATAAATTATTTGTCCATCGTAAAATAAAACTGTTTTACGTTTGTATTTTATTTTTATGGCGTTCACGATTCACCACCCTCTATCTTACCCATGGCTATCTTAAAAGACCACTATGGGATATAATAAGCATATAACATCTATGCAAGAGAAAGAAAACTCCAAATAAAACCCTGTACCAACCCGACTGACCAGCGTGGTCTAGTAAGTCAATTGACTTCTGGTTATGGTGGAAGCACAAGCCCAGCAGTGGGCTGATTGCTGCTGCTGCTGGTGACTTATGAGCTGAGATGATTTGCAATACTCGCATAAATAATAAAAAACGTTTTCACGGAAGTGACACAGGCTGAGAAAATTTTATACACACAATTTCTTGAAGAACTTAACCATTAATACCTTTATCCAAATTGTTAAATCCTAGACTTCACAATTGAGAACGGCATAACCCAAAGAATTAGAATTGTGAAATAGCAATGGGAAGGCCCCATCGCTCGGAAAACCGACAACCGTTGGGGAAGAAAGGTAGGTAAAAAAAAACAAAAAACGCAGCGTAGGACGTTCTCCTACTAAGTGGACTGACGACGTCTTGAAAGTCGCAAGGAACCATGGGACGCAACTGGCACGGGACCGTTTTGAGTGGCATTTTCATGGAAAAGTCTTTGTCCAACAATGGAGGTGGACCTAGAGGACTGATGAATGGACAGATATATATATATATATATATATATAAATATATAGCAACTGTACATTTTATTAGCGTTTTGTATCATTTATACGCTTTTTTTGTGACAGGTTATGTTTTGGATGCACCCCGTGCATTCCACCCGAGTGACAAAAACGGCAGCGGCAGCATAACCTCCCCATTGTCACTGGGCTGACTACTAATACCGATTCCATGAATTACCTCATATTTCAGGAATATTCTATTTATTTAAGATAAAAAGTAAAATTAGCCAAAATAATTCAGGACAGCTATTTCCATTTCAAACTTCACTCAAAAATTAAAAAACGCCTTTTACTTAGTAATGACAATATTTAACGACTTCTGATGTTTGTGTGTGTGTTTGACATTTTTCGTTCTTTTCAGGCCATATAAGCCACACTGCCAATCACGGATCTCCTACAGATAAATGAGTTCAACCTGCTATACTCCGCTAGCGTTGGCGAATTATTCATTACAAATCTTTTAATAGACGGAAAAGCCGAAACAAAACCCTGTGCCAACACGTCTGACCAGCGGAGTATATAGTATGTCTATTTCCCTCCCATAGTGGAGGAAGTCTGAGCCCAGCAGTGAAACGTCTATGGGCTTATATGATGATGACAAATTTTTCTCATCTTAAAGCGGTCGGCGGTTGCAAAATTTGTACCCACTGGAAAATAGAAATGGATATCTCCATTGTGTGTTGTGATTGACTATTCTGTTAATATTCATCACACAGATAATGAATACATATATATATATATAAAAATAATCATATATATATATATATATATATATATATATGATTATTTTTATATATAAATATTGCCCAATGAAAAATATAACAAAAATTATACTAAATTTTCATTTGGCCTTCTGCATATCCTCCCAACCTGTCGTCTGAATTTTGCCAAATATTTTTGATCATTAGCACACTCTTGCGAATTGCATTATTATTTTGTAGTAAAAATAAACTTCTTCGAACGGGCTATATAAATTAAATACATTTCTTCAAATTGAACTAACAAATCAAATCCGAGCCCTTTGGCAACTGTTGTTCAAATTGAACAACAGTTGACAAAGGGCTCGGTACCGGGGGTCACCGTCGCATATGGTTACGGGGCCGCGCTCCGCCTTTTAGCCACCCAAAGAAAAAGATTAAAACGTATAATAAACTTATCAGTTCTGTAATTACTATAAATAAAGTAGTGTGTATACTTATTTTGAATTCCATGCCGTTAGCAACAAGAATACAAAATGTACTCATATTTATTTTTTGTTTTTAATACGTCAATACAGAAACGTAATTATATTTGCTAGGATTATTATTGCTGCCATTATTAATATTAATTAAAACTTGACCAAAATAAGGTTAAGCGAATTAACTGCTTCCTTATTTGCTTTATAAAAACTTCCTATACATAGAAGTTTAAAATGTTATTACATAATTTCGGTAACCAGTCTTATAAGGTAACATGTTTAGAATAATGCTGCACAGATGGCGTAGTGGTTAAGATAGCGACCTACAGCGCCAGTGTCGAGGATTCGAATCCCACGCGGGACAACACTTTGTGCGATCCACAAATTGTTGTTCTGAGTCTGGATGTAATTTGTGTCCGTTAATTATATGTTTGTAAAGTCCCCCGCAATACAGTGATTATTTCCTTAGTGCAGGGTGTTGTCTTAAATAAATAAAAAAATAAATAAATAAAATAAAATGACATACTAATACAAACAGTATAATTAAAAGATATACCTATACGCATGAGCTGTTACAGTTGAAAGATGTCTTTTTTATTATTGCTGTTGGTAGCAAACCAGCAATCAGCACACCTGATGGTAAGTAATACTGCTGCTCGTTGATATTTTGCTAGGCCGCTGCCTAGCGTGAAGAAAGTGAAGGGAGTGTGAATACGTGGAATAAGGCTTGGTGACACTAAATGTAACACCACAAGCAAATACACTCAGAAAATTACACTTTGGCCTCTTCTGTCGTACAAACGGCTGCTATCTACGGATATGAAAATGAATTGACCTGTTTTAGTTTGAGAAAATCTCGGGAACAGCTGGACTGATTTGCAAAATGTTTGTTTTGAAATATTTTTAGAAGTCCAAGGAGGTGAAGAATAAAAAGAAATTGCAAGCAAAGCTGTAAAACAAGTCCTTTATTTTTTATTTTCTCCAAACTGTTTCCATTGGTTCCCACCTGTCAAATACTTTATAGATGCGTTCAGAAATTTATTTTGTGAGTAAACTAGCATGCATGCAAGCATCTCTATGCTTAGCAATAGAGTTTATTTCCTGAACAAAACTTAGATTTAGATACATAAAAAAAATTTGTGCTCGAGAATATTCTTTAAAGATACACGATTCGGCTTAGTCTTGCTTAGCAAGATGGACGCCTGGCGGAACGACGCTCGCTGCGACGTCATTGCCCTTTGGGCAGTCCAGCTGGAGTGGCCTCTATACGGTGTTCGAACCGTCAAGGCCTTTCGGCCAGTGCTGATGGAGTGGTTGGGTCAGCGACACGGGGTGCTATCCTTCCCACTAATACAGGTGTTGACGGGGCACGGTAGCTTCTCTAAGTACCTGCACACGGTCGTGAAGAGAGAGATCACACCGTCCTGCCACCACTGTGATTGCGACAGGGATACGGCGTAACACAGTCTAGATGTGTGCCGCGTAAGCAGAGCTACGTTGTGAACTCGTCATAATCACCTGTGCCGACTTGACACTGCCGACCATCGCTAGGGAGATGTTCGACAGCGTCAAAAACTGGAACGCGGTCGCCACCTTCCGTGAGGCAGTTATCTCACGGAGACGGTGAAGCCTGTTCGTAAGGAACTCCTCTACGGCGACATAATCCACCACCGGTGACTTGCAGGCGCGAGTACCTCCGCCTGATACCGCCCTATCGGCTGCAGAATCTGAGCGCGTGAGGGTGACCCACATCCCGGGAGGGTCGTTAGGGAGGGACGGTACCCGAAAGGGTATCCCGCCGGGCTGACCACGGACGACAAGGAACTCTGAACTAGTGGTTAGCTCTATGGCGAAGGGGAGGGAATACGATGGGCTATGGGGCCGCGCTCCACTCATTCGCCACCACAGAATGGCAAACGTGTGTGTTAACCATAGTCCAATCAAAAAAAGGGATAAAGGGTTACGTAGATATATTATAATAAATGATGTACATATAATAATAATGTATTATGATAAACGATAACGTATGTAGCTAAAAATAATTAACTAATTTATATACGTCTAAGTACGTAGTCGTTTATCGTTTATAATCAAGGCAGTTATTTTTGAAGTGATTTGATATCCTTTTTTCTGAACGCAACCATATATCTTTGACAACCAACCAATAAGTCAATTCTTTGTCATAGTGCCATTTTTTTACATTGTTAAAAAGTATGCGAGTAATTCTCTTCATTTTTATTGCTTGCGTAAGACCTTTCCTTACTTTTACTGTCTATCATCATCATCATCATCATCGCAGCCCACATACGTCCCACTGGGCTCGGGCCTCCTCCACAATGGGGGGGAATTTGACCTACTATACTATGCTAGTCAGACATGTTGGTATAGGGTTTCATTTCGAGTTTTCCTTCTCTTGCACAGATGTTCTGTGCATATTATATCCCATAGTCGTCTTATACGACATCCACGGGCAAGATAGGGAGTGGTAAATTGTATTCTTACTCCGTCACCACACGGAAATTACTGTCTATAATGCCAAGGAAAAGACCTAGGTCACCAAAGTTCATCAAATGTATGACGAGCTACCCCCTGCGTTAACCGCACTGATGATCAGTAAGAGAGCCAGTATCTGTAACGTTAATAATCGTATCGAAATATCAGAATTGGGTCCTAGAGTGACTAGAAAAGTAGAGGTAGGTTTAGTATGAAAAGAGTTTATGCCCATCAAACACGATAACAAGGATACGACGCAATAAAATTGTGTGGTTTCACAGGCAACAATAGTACTGCACTGTTGTTGTACTGGCATGAATGCTACTACGATCCAGAAGTACATTATGTGGCGGCGATTTATGTTAGATATTAATTTATACTTGTGCTATATTTAATATAAATAAAAGTATTATATTCATTTGAATTGTAAGCAAATTTAATTTAATAACCTAAGAAAGATAGATAAAGCGCCACAATTTACTTTGGCAGGCCACGGTCTGAACAACCCCACATAAGTGGCGACAGAAGTGCAGTATGCGGTGCAATAACCTACCGTATACACTACAGCCGTCGGCACGTAATGCTGGCTTCACCGACATTCGACTTACACCAAGAGAGGGTGGTCTCCGCGCCGATAAGCTATGGAGCAAGTTGGTGAAAATGCTCCTGGAACCACCATCGTCCGTCGAATACCAGACTTAGGTATTTCATCTGGGCCTTCTCTTGCATAAATATCTTATGCATATTTTAAACCATAGTCGTCTTAAACGACGTCCACGGGCATGATAGGAAATGGTAAATAGTATGCTTACTCCGTCATCACGCGGAATGATCATCTAATAAACTATAACTAATCATCACGCTTTTCTTTTGGTAATTGGAGTCGACTTAATATGTACTCCTTTTTTATAATACGTATTGCAAAACTTATCGGCAATAGTTTTATGAATGGCAACGTCAATCCTCCTTATGAATGAATTTATTGACCAGATGACATAAAACGGATTTGATCTAGGTCTATGTTCAGCTAGTAGTCGTCTTTTACGACACCCACGAGTAGCGTAAAAATTAGATGGAAGGGTTGGTAATACTCGTAGCCTTTGCCTTTGCCACCATACAGCATAATCTATATAACTAACCATATTAAAAATCAAGAGAGTTTTTTTTATTTCTATAATATATTTCTATTTTCAAAATTACAGAGTCAAATATTCTTAACCGAATTACCAAACTCACGCTACAATTCCCTCGCATTTTCATGTAAGCAAACATAAATATGTATAAGGTAAATATAAAAGTCGAAATAGAAATGGCAGAGGCGGGGATACGGGGTTCAATTAATTTTATAAGTCTAAACTCTTTTATTAAATCATAAAATGTGCGCACCAGTGCTCTTTGGCCGTCTATGGAGTTGTGATATGTCAATTTCATAATTAAAATGCGTTTGACCGTGTTCGTAGTCCGAAAGCCCCACGAGATTAAGAGTGGAGGCAAATTGAATATGTCGACGGGCGATGGGTTGAAACTGAACCCCGAAAATATAAATGAAGTCATCGAGAAATTTCCTCAAACACAATTAGAATGGTCCGTTATGAATAATTTAATCTCATACTGTATGGTATTATTAATTTAATGAAAATTTTTATTTTCACCGAAATGAACAACGTTTTTTTAATAATCTGAGTTTTGAACTAAATGCCTTCGCAACAGTTTTTAAGAATTATGTTAGAATTTCTTTCATAATTACAGATGGCATAGTAGTCTAATTGCTGACCTGCCATACCAAGGGTCATAGATTCTGTTCACATACATACATAACAGTTCTTTGTATGACACATTTTTTTTTTATAATATGGGTGTTATTTGTGCTCGTCATTTACATTTTTAAAAAGTCCTCCGCGACAGGTATTCTTTAAGGCGGGCAGTTTTAAAAACAAAAGAGATATTATTCACATATTTAAATGTAAAAAAAAGAGATATGAAAACGCTTATTACATTTATGTTCGTAGTCTTGCCCTGTGGTATAAAATAATCGGTTTAACCAATATTTAAATGTATTTTTTCATACATATATATCTACCTTATCATCATCGTGATAGCTTATATATATATATATATATCCCACTGTTGGGGTCGAGCCTCCTTCACATTGGGTACATTTTGAGTTTATTTTCTCCAGCATAGTTTTAATGTACACAATATACTCTTAGTCGTTTTTACGATACCCACGGGCATGAAGAGTAATAAATAGCACTCTTATTCCGTTAGCACAAGGCAACTTTTTATTCACATTACATATATATAAAATCATATCCATGGCACGAAGAGGTCGCTACTTAGATAACTGCACCATGAATGCTCTCAAACCTCCTTCTATGTACCACTTTCTTTTACAACTCGTAAGTACATCTTCATCAAACTGTTTCATATCTAGATTTTACTTAAAATCACGTCAGAGGCTCAAATGAGCGACCAATAGAATTTATAGGTTCGATCGAGATGGTGACAAAGTGTGCTTTTTTCTTCTTAGATGAAAAAAGGCTACAGCCGGCAATTGACGAGATTGATCGATCTCCTCGATAAGTCTCTCATTCGCCAACTACCAGAGTTAATATTATACCCAAAAAGAGATAGCGGTATAAGTGCTATATAGCACCAAAGACTGCTATATTAAAGAACTTAAAATTATCCATGATCCACTATATAGATTAGATGAATTACCAATGCATGCTTAACTAATGCATATATCATATGGATACAGAAGTATAAGTGCTACATCGCACCGAGGTCTGCTTTATTAAAGGACTTAAACTTATACATAATCCACTATATAGATTAGATGAATTACTAATGAGGATTTAACTAATACAGAGGTATAAGTGCCACATCGCACCGAAGACTGCCTTATTAAATGACTTAAACCTATGCATGATCCACTATATAGATTAGATGAATTACTAATGAGGACTTAACTAATACAGAGGTATAAATGCCACATTGCACCGAAGACTGCCTTATTAATTGACTTAAACCTATGCATGATCCATTATATAGATTAGATGAATTACTAATGCGTACTTAACTAATGCATATATCATATGGATACAAAAGTATAAGTGCTACCACGCACCGAAGTTTGCTTTTTTAAAGGACTTAAACCTATCCATGATCAACTAAAGATGAATTACTAATGAGGACTTAACTAATACAGAGGTATTAAATGAATTACTAGATTAGATGAATTACTAATGCATATATCTTATGGATACAAAAGTATAAGTGCTACATCGCACCGACGTCTGCTTTATTAAAGGACTTAAACTTATACATAATCCACTATATAGATTAGATGAATTACTAATGAAGACTTAACTAATACAGGTAGAAGTGCCACATCGCACTGAAGACTGCCTTATTAAATGACTTAAACCTATGCATGATCCACTATATAGATTAGATGAATTGACTAACAAGTACTTAACTAATACATACATATATCATAGCTCGTATTATTGGTATTGAGCGGTCGTTACGAACCGCAGATTAATGATTAAGCTTGAATCTATTTAACAGTATTTAAACGAAACTATGAGCAGTATTGTAGCAGATTAAATCAATTTTGCCATATGATCTCGCAAATCGTGTTAATTTATTGGTAAATAGCTATCTATAAAAGTTCCAGCAGAACCTATTAGGCCATAGCTCAACGTTAAAATGTTTTATATATTGTTGTGAGTTTTTCTAACTTTTTATTTTGTTGAACTAAAAATATCCTGAGCTACCTCTTATAAAATCAGTTGCCTACAAATAAATGTCTATCAAAACATAAAAGTCGTTGTAAATTTTAGCCGAAAAAATGCTACTGATAATTGTTTTAGCTACCATCGAAATAATAATACTATTATTTTGACTTTATAAATAAATCCTTTAATTTTATTTATGTACATACTAGCAACCCGCCCTCGCTTTGCTTTGGTTTCAGTCGCCTTACTCGCATAGTTTCCATTCCCGTGGGAATATCGGGATAAAATATAGCCTATGCTATATCTTTCCATTGGTGAAAGAATTTTAGAAATCGGTTCAGTAGTTTAAGCGTGAAAGCCTAACAAACAAACTTACTTTTCCATTAGTAAGAATGTAGTTCATATTTCACTTCACCATAGATAGCAAAGTTAAGAAGTAACTATCGTGGTTTAAACATGTGATAAACGAATGTAATATTGCTAGAAAAACACTAGATCGAATATTGAAGGTTGTGGGATTAAATGAAAACCAAAGAAACTTAGATGGATTTTATAATGATATGATACAATAGGATATCAGCGCTGGGATAGCGACAGACTGAAATGTTTGAAATAGAACAATGTAGTACTGACCCAAAAAAATTAGAATGAGACTAGAAGTATAATCGTAACGTCGAGTAGTTAACAGTTTATGATCCTCTGAGTCTACACCGTCCCTCCTTTGGACTATGGTTGCAAGTTTATACAGATTTCGTTTGCCCACTTACTCACAAAAAAGTTAGTGACTTAGATATTTTGAAAAGAATATCTCACCCATCCATTAATTCCTTGACAACCACTTTTAGACACAGGCACTTGAAAATATCGTGTAAAACGACCCTATGGCGTGCAACAGTTTCTAAAATGTTCAAGGCATTGTCAGTCTACTTGGACAAAATATAAATGCCCTGGCACATTCCAAAAATATTCTTATCTAATCATGAATTCTTCTTCTTTCATTGCCAACACGCAGAGCTCCAGGATACGAACCAATTTTGAACAAAGAAACAGTTAACAGGGTCAAATTATCATAACTATGTAATTTCAGCGTACACTTATATCACCGATACTTTAACATTGTCATGCCACGTATTAGTGGTGTCCTATATAATATAAAAGTAGCAGCAGTAATTTGCTTTTGGATTTCGTTCAATGATAGCGAGAGCATTTCTAATTTGTCGCGCGAAAAGTATTGAAGAGTTTAATATATATTTAAATATACAACATTGACTCCCAAGTAACATATAAGATGCCTATATCATAATGTTAGGTAGAACAGGATGAAAATATGAGTTATTTACCGTAGTTTAAGAAATAATATTAAATTATATAGAAACAATATGCATTGTTGTCTTACAAGTTAACAGACAATGACACCGATGACTCAGCTACGTTGGGTCAATCTTACTCTCAACATTTCCTACTTAAATTATTATAATATACCTCGTGTATAATTAATATATTGTAATTCAACGTGTCAAAATGTATTGCCCTCAGGTCAATTGCACGGTTCCTAATCGATAAGGCATTCTACATACTAGTCGACTAACCGTAAATTTACTAGCACTTACGGAAGATAGAAATCCCTGCCAATAATTTTATATATTGAATTGTTAGTAACAAATAGTCATTATATTATTACAGTTTATAAAAATTTAATGCTTTTATTAAAATTTTAGCACATCATAAATCCGTTACAAAATCAATTTGCTTTTTGGACGCCTAATGATCGGTAAATTTGTTAAATATATATCTGCATAGAGATTTATTTTTTATTTTAAATATATGAAAATATAACATGATTACGAATTTTACATGGTTATTTAGTTATAAGGCTCTTTGCTACTTTTACCAAATCATCAGCCAATCTGGTGTTAAGGTGTCCTATTCTGCGTCTCCTGATACATGGTCGCTACTCAAAAACATTTTTCCCCGGCGGTTGTACGTTCATTGAGCGATATGCTAATATTATTTCAGCGTGCACTGTTCAGCGTAAATCGACTACACCTATTCTTCTACGATTGCCCATAATTCGAGTAAAACCCAATCTATAGCACGCTGCGCAATAGGTAATCGCTGTTACCTCACCCGGGTCATAAACTTACTTCTTTACATTAAGGAATATTAGATGAGAAGAAAATCTTAAGTTTTACAAATACTACTTGGACGAATTAGATTCATCGGCTGACCCTTTTTCTCGAAATTATATCTATATAAATGGAATATTTGTTATAGCCAAAATAGTGTACGTACGTAAGTACGGCTTTTTTATAGCTTATAGATGATTAAAAATAAATGTCAAAAACCTAGTGCTGTACCAAAGTGGTGGTGCCGGCAGTTAGTGCAAAATTTTAATTCGCCGGTAATTGTAGAAGCGATATAGGTCATTTATTACTACGGCATTTGTGTAATTCTTTTTGTATACATATACAGATACTTTACCCATGAACGCCGTACATATTTTCAGCGCAGGGGTCGAAAGCCAAGGGTCGCTTCTACAATTACCGGCGAATTAAAAATTTGCACTAACTTCCGGCACCACCACTTTAGTACGGCACTAGGTTTTTCGACATTTATTTTTAAGCTGTAAAATTTACGTACATTAACATTTAGTCGTAATTCCTCATTTGTACCTGAGAAATTGCATTTACTCACGTACTCACCTGTACCGCTCAGAAATGATGGCATAGCGCTCACAGTTATTTTATGATATAGTAACAGCCTTCTAAGCGTTATTCACGTTGGTTCATTTCACAGGTAATTTTTTTCCATGGGCTTGTAGTCTATTATACATGTTTATTGTCCAAGTTAGTACGCCTGAATAAAATCGTTGCGTAATTATAATACATATAATCATAAGTGTGAAATCATTCCAATTTATGTAAAACGTTAGTGGGTATCTACACTAATATTTATATATTAAAATCATCAATATTTGTTCTTTTTTCCTATATATTTCAGAATTTGCATTTGGGCAAAATTATTTATAATTTATCTTTATACATAAAAAATATATATATACGAGATTAAATTAATTTTATTATTATCATTCCATAATTATTTGTGGAGCTGCGAATTTTATTCCATACATGGGTATGTATTAACATCGGCGAATCTATCACAAAAAACATCTAAATTTTATTTTTCGGTTACAGTTTAGTGGAATACTATCTCCGTGTGTAAGCAGCCTAATACGATTCATAATGAGTGTCGTTCCGGCAGTTCACTTTGTGCGTCTGAATAAATGACCTTCACAGTGCCGGATCAGAAAGTCAACGGCTGTTTCCCTATTAAGTTTATTTATAATTATTTTCTTTTGTCGGCCATTGTCTAATATATCACGACTTTCAATATGGATTGGTTGTCACAGGTCATTTCTTTCGAGCAACGTGACTATTATTTCAGCTTAGTTGACCTACATTCGTTAATTCGCTCTTAGCAGCTATATTTGTAATTGCAGCTTTCTAACACTAATAGCTATAAAATGTATAATAATATAAATTAATAAAACTCGAAGTAAAACTCTATACCAACATATTTGACTAGCTTGGTATAATAGGTCGATTTCCCTCCTATTGGACAGGAGGCTCGTGCCTATCAGTGGAACGTTTATGAGCTGAGATGAACGAATACGTATTTCATAAAAATATTTTGGTCATACGCAGATTTTTTTTATTTTTTGGTCATGAGTTTAATTTAGTTGTTTTACTAATGCAAGTAAACATACAGAAATATGTTATTTGTTCCCTAAATTATAAATAGATCTATACTACCTATCTCATTACTAATATAATAAGGTGCTAAATTATTGCTATGAACCAGGCACAGCTCTTAACTGCGAGCTGACCATTAAAAATTACTTGAAAAAGTAGTCAAAAAACAAATAATTTTGTACAAAAACCTACAAAACTATTTTACGCAGGTTTGGAACTAGGACCTCACGATTGGTTGCATACTTATGACTTTAAAAGTACCACATTAATAAAAAAAATTGGATAGTTAAAAGGGATAATTAATAAAAGTATTTTCTTAAAATCCATTTCTTGATTCCTATATAAATGCATTTTATTTCTATTGAAAGATAAAACCAATCTCGCTGTTATTAAACATGACTAACATATTTTAATAATGAGAATATTAATTTTATTGTAAAATGTAAGTAAATTCATTAACAAATAATATGAAGTACGGTGAGCGTTATCCAAATAGTATAGCAAAATAAAGAGAACGGAGAATGAATGTGTATAAACACATTCCTCTCTCTCTTTCTCTTTCTTATAGTTTAGAGTATTATCATAAAAACCAATCTCACAATATGCTTTCAATACCTAATACCATAAATAAATAACTAGAGCCACTGCAAGGCAGGATAAACTCCATACAAAATTATACTAATGTAACAAAAAGAGAATATAACATACCAACATAACTGTGAATAATTGTCGAAGTAATTTTATATTTGTAATCTATGAAAATATATTATTTCGTGTATAAATTAATTAAGTATCTCCGAGCTAAACCTATGTCTCCGACAATAAATTCACATTCCTTATACCATTAGCATCAACCAAACCTTTAATAATTATATCTAAATATATTGGGAATGATTTCTCTGATTTCTATAATCTAAAACGATAATCTATTAAGGATTAGATAATATGTCAAGATTATAGACAATACTGTTCCATATATCGACTATCATAAACGATAATGACAGACAAAGCCGCCGGCTTAACGTGCTCTCCGTGACACGAATATCACAAATATTTGAGAATATTTTCTTCATAAAAGTCATATATAAACTGGTTTCCTGAAAAATATTTTCCTTTACCGCTATAGTAAGTGAATATTTACAATATAAATAACTTAAAAAAGCGAGTAATGCGTGCAGTAGGTACCAAGACCAAAACCTCTGTGTAAAATGTTTTTAATATACTCAATATTATACCTGCTAGTGTAAAAGCTAGTGAAAAAGGCAATTAAGTACTTAAACTCTCTCTAATTTTGCTAAAAAATAATAATTGCATTTATATTATAATCAGAGCCTTCCGATTGCAAATAAATTGCAAATTAAATGTTACATTACAGGGTCACATAAATTCTGTCATAGAAAGAATACAGCTAACGAAATGTACATTGTATTGTTTGACCTACATATATGTACAAAAAACATTTAATTAAGAGTTGAACTTGTCCAATTACATTAATTGCTAATCATACAAAATATTGCAATAACTGTGATTACAAAAGCTACTTATAGGCGCACGTTTATTATTAATAGTAATTATTACTTTTTTTAATTATGAACATATTAGTAGATATCTATCTACTTAATTTACAGGCAGTGCTGACATGCATACCATTGTGCAATACAGGTAAAAAATAAAACAGATACATACTCATTAAATTTATTTACAAATTATAAATAACATGGGCGTATTCACAGCTTCTATTTCAACAACTATACAATATAATATATACAGAATGAATTTGTTTAACATCATTTTCACTGCAAATATTTCCAATTAATAACATACTGTACCATTTGCCGCGACTGACCACATCGCCACAACCATTAACCAGAGGAGAACAAACAATCGGGTATCACTCATGCAATAAATACCCATGCATTTAAATCTCACTATAGCATATTTAACAAAAATAATTTACAATCAATATGCTATTCTCCAAATAAAGATTTTGGTAGAATAACATATTAAAAAATTTGCTATTATGCACACAAAGTTGTAATACGAGTTTAATACATTAAAATAAATAAAGAAATTTGTTCTTATATTAACTTCGTTATCGAAGCCGATACGGTTCCGATGTTTAGTTTCTAGTGCAATGGCATTTTCAATTTATTATAATTAATCTTATATTATTGATTGAAATAATTTAAAATTGTTATTTATATTCCCATCATAATTAATATTTGCTATCACCCGCTGTTAGTATTTATTTATATTTAAATATTGTCCAACTTGACCTAAAATATTTATATATTACAAACTTATCAAATTGACAACATATTTACAATTAATTTCTAAGATAATATCGTTTTACACTTTGTGTGTTATATTAGTGCTAACTGTGTATTGACTAGACATTCATCGGCCGTAGATTTTACCTGTAGAGCCTGGAGGTACGAAGCCGTAGCCGGATGCACCTACAACAACGCCGCTACTCTGACTAGGGTCGCCACTTGGAGATGGGGGGAAAAGTACAGGTCCTGAAAAACATATGGACAAATGTTAATTAATACGTCTTAATATACATAACGAACTGTAGTGGATTTTCCAATGTAAAGTTCAAATTGTATATTCGCTTAAGTAGTAAATCCACTGCAGTTAAGTCATAAATTTTAAATTTTAATGCTATTGTTAATATTTAAGCTTCAAAGCGGAGGAAGCTGAAGGACTGACATAGCTGTATAACACGCCAATATTTTGGAATATAAAGTTTAGGTCTTATGTGAGAAATAACCATTTACCGGACGTAAAAAGAAAAATAACGCTACCCAACGAAAGAATGAAAACTGTCAGCAATCGAATGAATCAATCGCTAGATGAATAATGCAGTTAGACATTCGAATAATAAATATTCCCAATTGCGATCATATAATCCCAACTTGAAACAAAAACCCACAATGACTTAGGCATTTTTTATTACCGTAGACAATAAGATAATGATCACTATGTCAGTTAACATAGCAACTAACGACTATTATAAAATTTGTCAGCAGTTCTGACAGAAGTGAATTCATGAACCGTTAATCAATTGTCAAGATTTAATCAATTAGGTAAACGTATTTGATAATGAAAAAAATAGAACAATGACGCTATGCTGTTGGTGATTGAACGACAATGGCCTTTTGATGAAATAGAAGGGCGAGAATATATTTATGTAAATAGTTCTAACTCTTCGCGAATACAGTTCTTTATTAAAATACTGACATATATTACTTTGCAAATGAACAATTGCTAGAAGATGAATTGTTTTTTTTAGTTAATTTTGGTTCACATTTGCCATTGTTTATCATTGTCATTGAGTACTTGATGCAATTAAGTAACTTTCAATAAAACTCATAAGATCCAATGAATAAATATTGCATTGGTGACATTTCTGATAAAGAGAACCTCAAACTTCTCGGATAATATAAAAAACCTTTGTCCAATCGCATAACGCCATCAAGTTAGTATCGATATTTTATATACCGATATTTTACATAACAAGGCGTTTGACGAAAACTGTTAGGTCAATGGCCCACGTTGCTAAATGAATAGCTATCTGCCCGCAGCCATAAAAGGACCAGCTTATCCGGTGTACAACACTTCAAATTCAAATCATTTATTATGTATAAACCCCGCGGCGGCACTTACATATTGTCATTTTTTTTACATTTTTCTTAAAATTACCGCCGGATCGGAACGCGACCGCACTGAGAAAATCCGGCAAGGAACTTAGCGGGCATGTCTATTTTTTATTAATTTTTCTAATTTCACTTGAATAAAATTACATCTTACAACATGCTTATTAATAACATATTATTTAATACAATTCACAAATATAATAATAATCACAAATATAATGATGAGACTATGGCTGGACCAGAACTCTCGCGGAAATTTGTCCTCTGAGTGGCAGTAACGTGGTATTGCGCTTCGGTATATGAATAAGGGAGCCACAGATCCAAAACCCATGAACGGCAATTACCTACTACCATGGAAGGTTTCATTACTACAATTGCCTATACGTCTGCCACCCAAGGCAAAGAAACGTATTAGCCTTAATTATAAATTATCATCATCGTCTCGGCTCATATACGTCCCACTGCTCGACTCGAGCCTACTCTAGAATAGGAGGGATAATGACCTACTATACCACGATAGTCAGACGGCTTTGTACAGAATTTTATTTCGAATTTTTCCTTTTCTTTCATAAACGTTATATGCATATTACATCCCTCAATCATCTTTTACGAAATCCACGGGGTAGATAGGAAGTAGTGAATTGTATTCTTACTCCGTCACCGTGCGAATAATGAGACCGATCAATTCTAACATTCAGTATGATCTCTAAAATGTATAATTATTTTAAATCCTCTTTACACCGTATTATTTATGGATTTGTAGTGTCTATTTTATTTACGATTCTTTTTATTTTATAAGTATTAAATGAATTAAAAAAAGTTTCATTAATTTATTACACGATGTTCAAACTATTTGCATTTTTATATGTCTAGACGAGTAGTTTATTATTTATAATTAAATGAGTGATGTTGGTGTTATTTAAATTAGTTTTATTATATATTTATAAATTGTAATAAAAATGTTAATTTATTGCCTTTATTACGCATTTTTGTGTGCAATTTTTAATTATTGACACATGACTTAATTAAAATTGTTTAAAATGATATATCGTCATTGTAACAATTGCGTCCAGTTTGCGGAACAGTTTCCGCGGATGTGGTTGCGTCAATCGTACTTGTATATTTTAGCGATTTCTTAACATTCTCAGTCTGAATTTTATTAACTTACTTAAATTTAATTATGATACATTCAGTTACATCAAATTAAAGAATATTTAATATTTTAAAAACAGATTAATTATGGATATATTAAAAACGATTATCAGTTAATATACTAAAGTATGAAATTAGAACAAATATACATTCTCTCCAGACATAATATGCTATTATTATTACGACATTAATAAAAATTTTATTCATAATAATTTTGTAAGTATTTATATAAGTAATCGTGCGAACTGAATTAATAAAGTAGTCCTGTCCTCAAATTGAGTTACAGGATACAGTTACCGTCAATGAAATATTTTTACGACACATGCCAGGGGAAGTGACAGGCCTTTTAGTAACAAAAATTTTAAAATATTATTAATTATTATATCAAACATCAACATCCACTTTAAATAAGAGTAATTGCCCCTGTAACCGTTAAACATTACCAAATTTACAATTGTTACTCAATCAATTCGCAAACGTAAAATATCAATAGCATTGTAAGCTTTCGTTAACCTCTAAATAACTGATAATTATTCACAATGCAAATTATAACGTTACGAATATAGAGTAAGCCTATGACAAATAAGATGTTACGGCATTATAATAACTTGGAAGTGGACAATTACGCCACTATATATGGACTCAAGGATATTTTGTATAATTAAAGTATTGGTTACTATTAAAATAACAATTACGTTTTTATGTTACGTGCTTTTGTATTGATTGGTTTCGTTCATGTTATTTCATCATTACCCTATCCAACAGCCAGATTTGGATATAGACTTTAGTGCAAATATCTCTCAGTTCACTAAATAACAAGATTCCTCGTATGGTGATGGGTTAACAACAGAATAATCGCTATCAATTAGTTCCGCGTCGAAGTCATAAAACTAGGTGAGGGATCACCAGGAAAATGAGCAGCACTATCCTAGACAACTTATAACAACAACTATGTAACATTAGAAATAATTACCATAAAAATGCCGAACTTATTCGGCGTCGAACTCCAATATCGTACACTATAAAGTGAAGGAAAACTCGAAATAAAACCCTATAGGTCTGACTAGCTTGCTATAGTGGGTCCATTTTCCTCGCATTTTGAAGAAGGCTTGAGCCTGGCAGTGAGACGAATGTGAGCTAAAATGATGATAATGATCTAACTTTTAGCTTTTATAAGCCTATAGAATTAAGTCTAATCCTATATTATAAATATATTATAAAAAAATCCGTTTAGTGATGGATGAAGAACATAATGTGCCACCATTTCTTATAACCACGTGGGAATCGTAACAACTAGTTGAGGGACCTCCGGGAGAATGGTTAGAAGTATTTTCTGAGAAAGTTGTTAAAACTGCCAGCGTCAAGTATGCTGTTTATAACATTATTCCACTTCAGGATATGATTACCGCAATATCCTTAATAATTCAGTTTAATAAATTCTTTATGAAATTGTATTGCATGATTTATTTTATGCCTGTTTTTATTGACGACTCCAAAAATTTTAGGTCATATCTAATTATAAATTGCATATCATTTATAACATACATTTTTGTGGTCTTTAAGTAAAGTGTAATTTCTTAATCTTTTTACAATGTTGATTTTACGACACACAATAAATGATAAACGGCTCATTGTTTATTTTAGTGTTACATGGTTGAACATACGTAGCTACAACAAAATAACCACTGCATTACTACTGCAATTAGAACATAATCAATCTTTACACATAACTGCTGCATAATAATCATACAATAGATATCGTGCAAAAATACGGGTTTGGTTTTCAAGAAACAATAATCACTTGTTAATTTAAACGATTCCTAATCACAAACAATTCGACCTTATTAGGTGATGCGTAATCTGAAATTAAAGTGTATTTTTTAATACGCTTTTATTAGCTTCAGACGTATCTACATATGTTAGTATGCTGGTATGTAACGGAATATTTGAACATGATTTTGACCCCCTTCAAAACGTCGGATTATCTCGAAATTTGGCATACTTATTAAGGACCGATAACAATTCAATATTTTAAACAGTTTGACCCGTTATCCTTACTAGGATAATCAGGATTAGCGATTTAAGCGTATGTTTTTAGTTTTTTTGAACTATTATATTTATTTATTACGAATATTAATTTAGGGTTCTGTTACATCGATTTATTTTTCTCTGCCTCTCAAAATATTTATAATCTATTGCATTTTTAAGTGCAGGAATATAATTTTGAATCAAAATATAGTTTATGGATTAAACAATTGTTTTTTTATTAATTCATTGGTTTTCACAATTTATTTTCGTCCTGGAATACCTTTGTAATACACAGGGTCAAAGATATAACGCTTTTATATAAAAATAATAACTAACATTCGACACGTATGAACTAAAATAGTGACCTTCATAATGAACATCTACAAACAACGACGGTCATGGACACCGGACGATTTGTAACAAAAACATATTTTTCTTTGAACACCACAATATGCTCTTTCCTGCGACATGTAAGGACATTAAGAACTAGATTAATAATTGCATATTACATGATAATTATATTTTGCAAAATAACATGCCGCCTACCTTAATTTGATACAGCACATCGTTATTAAACTGTGGTGGTAAGGTGCTGTGTGGTAGCGGCTTCGAATACTACCAACCCTTGCTTTGCTCGTGGGTGTCGTAAAAGACGACTAAGAGCCCTAGATTAACCCGGACCAACTCCATCTGGTACCATTTGGGTCAACGATTACATTCCCAAGGAGGGTTGATGTCAGGCAGGCGGCCGGTCATAAAAGTCATTGCCGAAACTTTTTGCAATATGTCAAAACAGATGTCATATTGCGTCGACCCCAAGTAATTGGGATAAGAGCAAGATGATGATGACATCGTTATTAAACAATTTGCAATATAGATAGCATGTACATAGATTGAAATGTATTAAGGTCATGTAAATGTTAAGCGCCGGTTTTCTAAATAATACGTATTTTAAATTGATTTATTATTGAAAATATTATACTTATATCATTTCATTTCTAATAAATTTGGTCTAAATGATATTTTCCGTGTGGTGACGGAATAAGAATAAAATTCACCACTCCCTATCTTGCCCGTGGATATCGTAAAAGACGACTAAGGGATATAATATGAACGTAATAGCTGTACAAGAGAAGGAAAACTTGAAATGTAACCTGTACCAACATGTCTGACCAGCATGGTATAGTAGGTCAAATACCCTCTCATTGTGGAAAAGGCACGATGATGACATTGGATGATGACATTTTCATAGATAAACTTGTCGCTAAGCATACCTAAGTCCCCTTTTCACTTGTATTTTAATAAATACTTGACGCCTTTATAATTAAATTATTGTTCGTATGAATAGGGGTGAATTACTATACGCTGATATTTGATTATCATCGTCATCATCATCCTGCACTTACCTCAATTACTCGGCGTCCACTCAATGTATACTGTTCATAGTACATAGTAGTGATAGATTTATAAGGATAAAAATATCGTTATAGTTCTAAGTGTAAAGAGGCGTGCCACTTTTTCATCCAGGAAAAACAATTTAAAGCACTCCTCATAACTTACAATTTAAAGGCAAGGCAATACTTAACGAAAGCCACCATAAAAGAAAGCACTTTTTCTAAATAGCCTTGCGTAGTGCGAATCATTCTTATTTTATTTTAATTATTGTAAAAATATCAATCCACGGGCGCAATACCTTGACTTAAAATGAAGTGGATATACGTATATATTCCATTCCAAATGAAGGTGAACAAAAAAGGTTACAAGATTTTTTTTTTTTTTAATATAAAAGCAAATGCTATGTGGATGTGCTGAGGCCGAGGTATTTTAACATATTAATGGGTATTTTTATTGCTAATGGTATAAACACTGGTGGAGTATACACCTAAATACAAGCTCGAAATTTAGAAAGAGTTAATCATTGACCTATACTTATGTAAGTTCCTATTTAACAGCAGATACTAAAGGGATATAATATAGGACTTTCAGTCTTTTACAACATAGGGGTGGTGAATTGCATTATTATTCCGTCACGATGTGATGACGAAAATCACCATCATTTATATAATATTCACCCATTATTAAGGAATAACTCAGGCTATTTATATTTCAAAAAAGATTGAGATACCGCGCTAAGATAAAACCAATATAAATTTTGACTACTATTTAAGTAGCGAAACATTTATTACTTGTATTAGTTTAAATATAACCAAAAACGGTCATATTATAATATATTATATCTATATACAATGGCATAGCTGAACTATAACGCTCGCGAAGCTGCGGGCGTACCGCTAATATATTTGTACGCCCCTTGAATAACATCGTGATAATAAAAACTCCTCTAAGATCCAAATCAGATGATTTTATGATTGTAATTTTTTTGCAATTATTCTTATCTGACCATGCATAAATCTATAAAATAAATTAACGCAACACTTTGCTTTAATTAGCGAACGAAGCGTCGCCATGACATTGAGGTAAAGAAACAGAGCGAGTAAACATTAACAAACTTCGTGTCGTGACTACAACACGAAACAATTAAATCAAACACATTTAGGCATAATGCACACTATAGTTTTTTTTTTGTATTAAAGTTATACTTCTTTTGGCGCGTTAGGGAAAATAATGGAAGTAAATTTTTATGATGCGAGCGTCACGAAAAACTGACACCCTGAAGTCAGCTAGTCAACATTTATTACGATCCGCGCGCACACCGTTGAAAATGTTAACTAGATAATGCGTTATAATAAAACTTTTAGTGCATTAAATACCTTTTTTTCTATTATTAGTGACGTTTTTTCTACAAACGTAGGATAACGAAAAAGATAACATTTTAACAAGATTTTTATCTTGTTACGCCAAAAAGCTTCTTACGTGCTTACATAAGTACACACACGTTTAATATGGAACATCTTTCCTCTCGGTTTTTGGATTTTTTGTTAGCGTGATTTTGGAAAAAGGACGAAAATGTGTTACATTGAACCGGGGAAGCTCGCTATTTGATTTAACCAATGAGGGTGCGCGGTGATGACAAAATAGCTGTGAGATGTAACAACCCATTTTGCGTGAGGTTTCTACTATGTCGGCCAACATAGTACATGCGTATGTATGACGAAAAAGATAAAAAGAAATAGCATTGCCAATCTTGCGATTGAAATCGTATTTATAAATTTTTTTGTTTTTTTTTTCAGAATTTAAGTTATTGTAATTTACCATGACTAGATTTAAACTTGCGTGAGCAAACGCGCGTCTTAATAAAGAATTATATATATACTAGCAACCCGCCCTCACTTCGCTTCGGTTTCAATCTCCTTACCCGCATAGCTCCCGTTTCCGTGGGAATACCGGCATAAAATATAGCCTATGTTACTCCCTGATATTATACCTATCCACTGGTAATTTTTTAGAACTTGAAGAATTTTTGAAATCGATTTGGTGGTTTAAGCGTGAAAGCGTAACTAACAAACAAACTTACTTTCGCATTTACTCGTATAATATTAGTAAGGATGCATTTTATGCTTATAATATATTCGGACCCATAATATGACAAATAAATTGACTTCACATACATTTCTTATCAATCTTATAGTAAGCTAAATAAATAAATCCATAATTCTGGAAGACTTTATAAACATGTAATTAACGAATACAAAATACTTCCAGACTCAGTAGAATAATTTGTGGAACGCATAAAATATTTTTATTGCTTTAAATCGAACCCTTGATAGCAAAGAATGCTTGATAACTTCGACAAAATATTTAAGTTCTTCGAATAGACAAATCGACTTATTTTTTACAATTTCGCATAAACTAGATATTAATTGGTGAATTTATTTAGTGCGACATATCTAAGTAGTTAAAATATTTTTCAAGAAGATGTAAACTTCACAGAATCTTCACAGCTACGCCAAATTTAACTATTTAAAAAAAAAAGTAAAATACATGCTTTTGTCGAATCGTAACTACTTATTCTATTAAAGTAAGCAGCTTAGTTTATGATTTACTTCTGATTATTCATCTAGAAGCAGCAATGTAAACCTTAGCATATTAACCGGTAATATATTATTTTTATTAGTAAGGCAATAAAAAATTATAATAACCAAATTTTGTTCGTCAATGTTGCATTGCAATTATGTTGTCTTAATTATATATTAGAATAGTTATTGTGCTCGGAAAAGTCTTTAAAATTTCATGCAAAATGCGGCTCAAAAGAGTTGAATTAAATTTTTATTATTTAGAAGCAGGATGAAATATAAAGCAAAAATGCCGCTCAAAATGTTTTTATTAATTGAAAGCAGGCTTAAAATAATATAGTGCTATTATGTCCTTCGTCTTAGTTAAGTTGCAAAATCCAGAACCTTGAATTAATTTTTCATGCATATATATTCAGTTTTAACAATACCTGTTCCTTTAACGGCAAAATCAAAAGGACATGCAACAAACAAAATGAAACGTTTTACTTTAGTAATGGAAAATATGGAAGATACATTTATATCAACATGTTGATTGAAGACTGCAGTATCTATATGAATCATTTTAGAGTTTTATAAAAAAAAATAAAGTTTTGTTAAGATATTAATACTTATTGTATTATTTATTTCAATATTACCAAATCATAATATTTTTTTCAGTTTGTGCTGTTGAAAATATTACAGATAATCGAATTTTACTTATAATATAAATAATTTTAAAATAAATATTTTATTAAGAATATAAATACTTAAAATATAAAAATTGAAATAAATATATAATAATGAAATCGTGAATGTGTTACAGTATGAGTTTTGAATAGTTATGATACCGATATCCTGAATATAAATAGGTACATAGATAGATAGATAGATAGAAAGTAGGTATTATTGCCGATTAAATCTTGGTGATTTTGAAAAAAAAAATTTCATGCAGCCTATCGGCGAATTGATTTTTTTTTTTTGATAAAAATTTATAATAAGTATTAAATTTAAACTTCAAAATTACAGAATAAGCGTCACAAAATATTGAATACTATAACTATGTATTTATTGTACGGTACTGTTTTATTTTTTTTTAGTTATTGAATGATATCTAAAACATAATTTATGAATAGCCTTTAAAGATTCACCCAAAGGAAGTTATCCTTGACATTAACAATAAAATGCTTCTTAAAACTTCCGTGACTGTTATCAGATTATTCTTTTTAATTAATTAATTTTCTAGTAGTAATGGTAGAACTAATAATAAAATATTGTATTTATTGTTATTAAAATACTTGATTCCCACCGATGAAAGCACTGTATAGTGGAAATTTTGAGACTTATTTGTCCTTTATAGGGGTTAGACAGATTTTTTAGAAGCTCACTTTTTATTTTATCGCTTTTAAATATCTTGTATTTTATGATACTAAAAACAGCTATTATCACAACTATTATAATCATATTGTGCATAACGAGATCGAGAATATACTGCTGTTGATAATTTCTTGACCTCAAAAGACATAAATACTCGGAAACAATCTTACTACGATCTCATAATCCAAAATCATTATACAATTGCGTAGACTAACCAGTTAGCAGCGATTGCAATAGACAGTAATATAGACGATAGAATAGAGAGTATAAAGAATAGAATAATAAAACATGTTGCGATTTTATATTTTTCCAAAATAATTTACATTCGGTACAACTGCAAATATATTGTGGCACAGAAAAATATAAATGATTGTAAGTAACACTACTTTTATGGATTTTATCGAGTTTGTATTTGATTTATGATTGCCCGACTTTTCGAACACTTTACAGCATGGCCCGTAGCCATGTATGCTATATAATACAAACGCGATAAAATCCATAAAAGTAGTTTTATTTACAATGTATAGTGCTCGCGTAAACATTAGAATATGTGTATGATTTACATAAATAGAATCAATCATGGTGTATCTGTAAAGCCCGCCGCCGGCGACTGGGGCGGTGTAGGCGCGAATACCTGCGCCTCGTGCTGCCCCAGCTGAGGCCGCGGGTGACGTACTCGGGGAATTAGTCCGTCACCCGCTGAAAGGTCAACCGCGTGAGGAAAGACCGACGTCCTCCCCGAGAAGGGGACGTTGGTCGATGGGAGGGTATCCCAAATAGGGGGTATTCCGTCGGGCCGACCACTGACGTCAAGTTACCCTGCTCCGGTGGTCGGCCCAACGATGAAGGCGACGTGCACCGCGGGTGGGTTGCGGGTGTGCGTGCTTACGCTCCCCTGTCGCCCCGGACGGAGTGGTGCGAGGAGCGCGCCGACCACAAACTACCCCAAAAAAAAAGAAAATCTATAAATCCCACAACTCTTTTTAACCTTTGCTTCTATAATGAATTTGTATACTAAAGCTTTAAGTAATTAATTTTCATGCGATGACTGAGTAAGAACACAATTTAACTCTATCTTAGCCCGTGGATGTAAAAGACGACAATGGGATATAATATGCATGTAACAGCTATATAAGAGAAAGAAAACTTAAATTATAATCCACGATCAACGCATTTGACCAACGGGGTATTAAAAATGAAGGCTCCAGTCCAGTCTTGGGGCATATATGAGATGAGATTATTTAATAAAAAAGTACCATCAAATTCAAAAAACATGGCTAACACCACTGCAAAACAGTCAATATAACATGACATTTCACTTTCCAATTTTTATTTCAGCGTTCATCTCAACCCATACAAGTCCTACTATTGGGCTCCTCTATAATGGGAGGGATCCTGAGTTATTGTACCGCACTGGTCAGACGTGTTGGCATAGGGTTTTATGTCGAGTTTTCCTTCTTATGCATGGATCTTTTCTGTATATCATATTCCTTAGCCATTTTTTACAACACCCACAGGCAAGAGAGGGGCTGGTGAATTGTGTTCTTACTCCGTCACTACACTGAAAGAATTTAACCGTTAGCAAACTATGAACTTCCTATAAAATGCAAATCATATTTACTAACTGCTATATCGTGGGCAACGTTAATTAATTTATTATGAATCAGGGATGCGTTTGTCAAACGCTAACACTTGCTGCTTGCGTCATGTCCTCGGTTTTTGCTCCGTCAAGCATGATTTTGTCATTACCCGACCCTTCTAGGCCCATGTCATATTGCGGTTAAGCATGTTATGGACAATATTAAACGTTAAATATGCCATGGCTAGTCGACCAAGCTGTCTATATAACTTAATTTGCAGTGGAATGCAATTCTTCATCGACCGCAATCAGTTTCTAGGTCGATTTTAAATACCATCTGCGTATAATATAGTTATAATATAGGGCTAGTATGAGTACTACAAAGGAAATGGAATAAATTTTACAAATAATTATAATTAATTGGGATTTAACATGTATACTTTATATCCTGTGCCACGAGATTACGATTTGATTTAATAGATTTAAATTTCGGAAGCATATGGAGTATGTTGTCCGTGTGGTCCGGAATAAGAATACATATTCATATAATATATATGCAAGAGAAGGAAAACTCGAAATAAAACCCTATACAAACTCGCTCGAGGCTAAAAGTGGGACGTATATGAGCTGAAATGTTGAAGTATGTTTCCGTTTCAGGGATTTCTAATAAGAGATAGAAAAGAATTGTCACGGTAAAGTTTATTACTTGCCGAATAAAAATAAACACGGTTCATGCATTACGATATATCTTTGATTTGATTTAATAAAAATAAATGGCATTTAAGAAGCATATGAAGTATGTTGCCGTTTACAGAAATTTCCAATAAGAGGCAGGAAAGAGTTGGCACAGAAGAGTTTGTTGCTTGTCGAATAAAAATATACACGTTTCGTGCATTAACCTTTTCAATTAGGGTTGACTCATAATACTTCAACAATGACTTAAATTAATGATTATTCGGGCGAAAAAATATTAAGATATGGGTGAGATAAAAATGACATTTAAATTTAATATTCGTGTTAACTAGCAACTCGAATCATTCACAGCATTTTATAATCTCGACGGCTGACGACAATGACGGCTATAATATAATGACTAATATACCATGCTGGTCAGACAGGTTGGTATAGGGTTTTATTTCGAGTTTTCCTTCTCTTGCGTAGATGTTATATGCGTATTTTAGTCCTCTTTTACGACATCCATAGACAAGATAGAGAGTGGTGAATTGTATTATTATTCCGTCACCACACAGAATTATTATTTTTTTTTTTTTTTTTTTTATATATTCACGCCTTTTTCCCATAGGGGTAGGCAGAGTCCACTACCCTCCACCTGCTACGATCTTTGACATATTCAGCGTAGCAAAGCGGTTCTCTGTGGGCCACTTTTCGCCCCCGACGGAAACGAGACGTGACGTGTCGCGAGCCACATCGCCGCCATTCGTACAGTTTTTTAATTTTTGAAACTCATTGCGTTTCCGCGAGAAATACATACACATATAATTAACGGACACAAATTACATCCAGACTCAGAACAACAATTTGTGGATCGCACAAAGTGTTGTCCTGCGTGGGATTCGAACCCCCGACACTGGCGCTGTAGGTCACTAGCATTAACCACTACGCCATCTGTGCAGTCAGAATTATTATTACGGGCAATTATTACTAGCAAATGCTTGCGGTTTCACTCACATAGTTCATGTTCCTAAAATATTATCATAATCAGTCCAGCCGTTTTGATGATTACCCGAAATAAATACATAGACAAACAGTCAAAAATTTTTGAAACTATTTGTTAGCCATAGATATCGTGCAAATATGCGAGCATGAAAAAACCTACTATTTTAAAATGTTAAAATAGTAGGATTTAATGACACATAGACGCGAACATGCAATGTGAGTTAAGAATACATTGAACCATCTTAGTTATACGTGGGACTCGTATAAACCGGCTGAGGGAGCATTAAAAAAAGGGATAACAGCAATCTTTTGAAACACATAAAACCAACTGGGATTACCAATTCGCATCCTAATCGACCTTCATGATCTCTCTCTTTATGATAACTTCATTGGACGCCGATAGACTGGACAATGGATTAACATAACTAATAAAATGAAAATACTAATGAAGAAAAAGTCATTTTTATCTACTGAAGAAACCTAAATAGAATTTTTGTCAACCCTGAAACCGATAAAGTATTAGTTATATGACAAAGTTAAACTTTAAAATACCTATATTAGCGGTTAACCATGTTTCTATTCTAACAGCAACATATTTTAAATTATATGGAACAAGGTCCAAGTCTAATGTACATAATGTACGTTTAGCATAACTTTGATTTGACGACAGTTGTAAGAATAAATTAGGACATAAATTCTTATTTTATAAGATTATTTTTTTATTACATGACATATTAAATAACCTTGTCTAAATCTATATGACAAATTTGAAAAACAAACATTTGTGTCCATTATTAATGTCGGAAATACGTTAAATTTTTATATCACGAATACCAAATCAAGGCCCCAGTCGGTCATATTTTCGGATTCATTAACATAAGTTTAAAGAAGGCCTCAGTAACTCTTTTTCGAATGTGTAATGAACAAAAATAAAAATAATTTGATACTAAGTTACATTAACTTCATAGTTTTAACACAAAAAGCATTGAAATTATATTAATGTTTGTACTTTTTTTCTACTGTAATCTTACACTTAATTGAAACTAGTGTAACCTCATTTCCTGTATCCATTTGTCTTTAAATAAATTTACTATAAAGTGCAAATAGGCTAACGCCGATCATTCGATTGTACGAAAGACTTGCACCAGTCAATTAATTACAGTCTTTAGCTTTCCATAAAGCCGCTCCTTGTATCAATCTACAAATGTTTTGCAACAAACTAATTTATTTATTACGTACAAGTCTAACAAAAGTTACAAATGCTCGTTACGTTGTTTGAAATTGGAACAAAGAAAAAGAAAAGTTATTTTTGTCTGTATCAATCGCATTTTATTTCCATTATAATTATTTAGTAACAATCAAACAGGTTAATTATACTTTTATATTTGGAAGTACATGTAAATCTATTAATCAATGCCATATTAAAATTAATGGACTATTAATTATGATGACTTAACCAATACCGGCCAATATATATTTAAGCTACCCTACACACGTTTCCTGGTAATAAAAACTGTTTCTTACATTAAAAAAAATGTTTACTAACAACTTTAAATTTAGAACTATACAGAAAATAATATTATTTAGCGATTTAGGCATAGACAAAATTATCAGTGATCTTATTTTTAAAATTTTTATTTAATTTCAATAGGAATTTGCTATTGGCTATAGCAGCCTATACGAAAACAATATCACATTGGACATTTATCAATTTTGGCTTTGCAAAAAATGGCCAGACTAATATAGCTTTTATATCAGTAATATTCAATTAAACTACTATTATACTTAAATGCATACTTCCTTATTTTTATTTGGTATTAGTGACTATACTTCAAGCATTTATTTATTTCTCTTCAATCAGTATCAAGCTAGACTAGTGAAACGTAAAACTTGTAATTTAGGTAAGCTCTTATTTCCTTATCTTATATTGTAAAACTCAGAACTAACTGTATATGTTCGACGGCTTAAGAATACAATTATATCTATGAGATAAATATGATAGCCCTAAAATAAGGAATTGTATAACTAGAAAAGTGTCTATGATGACAATCAACAGCTTAACATGGCCATAACCACCTAATTCTGCACGCGTAAGGACTTTTCGTAACATTCAAATTCATAGATATATATCAAGCACGAGTAAGCCACTTATCAACCGTGTCCATTTTTGACTAACATTATGAAATGTTTTGACCACTTGATTGAATTAATAAGAAAATCGATAAAGTTAAGTTGATTGATTGCAATACTAGAATAACAAACCTTTAAGATACGGGTAACATAATTGAATAATGAAAGAAAATTGTGAAAATCGGGTACATAGTTTGGTAACAAGACCTTATTTTCACAAGTTGATAGACGAGTTAAGATTAAATTGAGATAAGTATTTTGGCTATATATAAATAGAATATTAATATCTTGTCATTCATCAACATTTCGGCTCATGTACGTCCCACTGCTTGGCTCGAGGCTCCTCCAAAATAGGAGGGAAATTGACCTTACTATGCCATGCTGTTCAGACAGGTGCTATATGCATTTTATATCCCTTAGTCATCTTATATGACATCCGCGGGCAAGATAGGGAGTGCCGAATTGTATTCTTAATCTGTCACCATAGGAACTTGTGGAAATGTCTTGTACATTTTTAATCATTATTATCATTATCTTCATTCATTCGTCTACACTGCTAGCCCGAGTCTCCTCCAAAATAGAAAGAAAGTTAACCTACAATACCGTGATTTCAGACGGGTTGGTGTAGTGTTTTATTGCAAGTTTCTTCTCTTGCAGTGATGGTATTTGCTTGTGTTTTCCTCAGTCATTTCACCCAGAGGAAAGAGAGGAGTGGAGACATATTGTATTCATGTTTCGTTACGTTAAAAACTATTTATTTGAGAGAACTATATTAAAATTTTAATCAACTGCAGTCCCCTTGAAGACTCTTCTTACATCCCAATAGAAATTTCACTTTGCCTCATATCATTTTCAATATTAAAAGACTATTTTTTTGATGGAAATGCATAAGTATATGGTCACTCGGTAAATATTGTTAGAATAACCAATTCACGAGTATGTTTTCGTGCGACAGTTACGAGACACTGTGAGTCGCAATTTCGCAACATTTTGATAAACATCGACTGACAATTGTTCTTCTCATAACCTTGAGACATTTATGTCTTAACACACAATTATACAGTAGGGTGATCGTTATTTATATTATTATGTAGGTTTGACATTGTAATGTAAACCAGAACACAGCAAATACTTTAATAGCTCTAAAGGTTATTCGGTAGTCACAATTAGTAATTTTTGACTGTTAAATCTGATACAGATAGATTAATATCGTTACTAAAATTGTTTTTACATAACTGCTAAATAGAATTAATAAATTTACAGTCACGATTTATTAAAACTCTTATCGAGCAGTAATGCATCATTGTTTACGTATTCTTCGTTTATTTCCGGCTTAGTATCCTTTTTAAAAGAATATAAATATTTATGATAAATAAATACATAGTTAATTCTGCAATTATTGCCAATTCATTTCCCTCAATTAAGCTTTTGCAATCGAATGCTCTAATTACTGCCAAATAAATGTTGAGTTTCGGTGTGTATAATAAGTGTGAGACCATTTTCGATATTTATTATGTTTCGTGTGTATTTAGCAATAAATACAATTTGTTTATATACATATAGCCTATTATTAATATATCATAGGAATAATATAATATTAAATAAATAATAATATAATATGTAAGTATTATATAGTATTATTTTTTTTTATTTTATAATTTAATTCAAAGTCACTTACCGGTGTTTGCTCTTGGATCTCTGGCCCCAGCTGAAAAAGTATTATAACTCGGCGCATCGAAACTAGAACCGAATGACGAAAAGCCAAACCCGTAATGGCCAAACTGTGCCGAAGTAAGAGCTATGCACGCACACATCACGATCGCCTGTGAACAATACAAAAATAAACTATGAATATAAATTATTTTGTGTACACATGTTATCAGAAAAGGAATATAAATAGTATAAATAGTGCGGTGACGGAGTAAGAATACAATTCTCCACCCCCTCTCGTGCCCGTGGGTGTCGTAAAAGACTACTAAGATTTTAAATATGGATATAACATCCCTGTAAGAGAAGGGAAACTCGAAACAAAACCCTATACCAACACGTCTGACCAGCGTGGTGTAGTAGGTCAATTCCCCTCGCACAGTGGAGGAGGTTCGAGCCCAACAGTGGGACGTATATGAACTGAAATGATGATGATGATGATATAGGATTGTCGTCAGGAAGGTGGCCGGTTATAAAACTATTGCCAATAACGTTTCCAGTATTTCCTATAAAAGTACAGTACAGTATTCAGACGATCCTAAGTACTTGAGATAGGAGCGGGTTGAGGGTGATGAATCACTTTCACACTTTTTACCATATCTTTATCCTTTTAAGGATAAAAACATGTATCTCTTATATGTTTTATCTGTATTTTACATGTTTACTTTTAGTCCCACACAGACTCATACAAGATCTAGTTCTAATCTTAAAGTTACTGTTAAGAATATCCTGACGGAACCCCAAAAACGCTTGCCTTCTTAAAGCGAAACCCAAGGCCTCGCAGAGTCATTTGCAAGTAATAGCAATCAAAACAATAAATAATTAATACCATACAATGCTTTTTAATACATTGTAGATTGTATTATGGTAAGTACAAAAAGGATAGAGAGAATTTATTCTGACTTCTAACACGGTTCTAAACTTACAGTATAATCTGATTAATCGATAGCACTGTCAAAGGTTAAACAAGCGAATAGACTATTGTTATATATTGACTAGTAGTTAACTAGGAAATATATAACTAAAACTAAAAATTTATAAAATTTTAAATGTATTGTTATATTTAATATGTTGTTATAAGGAAAATAATAAAAACATCTTTTAATTTATACACACTTATTCGGTATATATAAATATATATATATATATATATATATATATATATATATATATATATATATATATATATATATATATATATATATATATATATATATGTGTGTATATATATATATATATATATATATTCGGTATATATAAATTAAAAAAAAATAAAAATTAGTTGTTTGTTTATTTACATATAAATAATGGTCCATGTACTGATGGAGTAAAAATACAATTCTCCATCCTTTCTCTTGATAGGACGTGTCATAAATGATGACTAAGGGATAATATGCATGTAACATCTATGCAAGACAAGGAAAACTCAAACCAAACCCTATGCTAACACGTCTGACCAGCGTAGTAGGTCAATTTCCCTCTGGAGGACCGAGCTCAACACGACGTGTATGTCTATAAGCCGAGATGATATGACGATGATATAATAATGGCTCGGTACTACAAAATCCGTATTATAAATGAAACAGTGATTCAATTCTCAGAACGTTGAATTGTTTAATTAAGATATTAAAATAAATTAAATTAAAAAAGGTTACGAAATAGAAATATTTCAAATTTCAATGTTATAACTCGTAGCGCTTTGTTAGATAAACTCATTTAAGTCACTTTAATCTATACCAATAAATAAAATTGGAGTGTCTGTTTGTAATGTCAAAATAATAGGCTTTTTTCATGCTCACACGGTTATTTGCACCACACCTATGCCTAAAATAGCAATTAAAAATTTTTTGTCTGTCTGTCTGTCTGTTTGTTCCGGGTGATCTTCAAAACGGCTGGACCGATTTCAAAAATTCTTTCACCAATGGAAAGCTATAATATCAGGGCGTAAACTAGGCTATATTTTATCTCGGTATTCCCACGGGAACGGGAACTACGCGGGTAAAAGACTATAACCTATAACCGAAGCGAAGCGAGGGCGGATTGCTAGTAGCGAAATAATTCCTTACAAATCCATATATTACAATGTAGTAAACAAAACTGTAGTATAATGAAAGAGACAGGCATAAATTTAGATTAGATCAAGGCATAAACTAAAAGGCAATGAAACACACGCTACTAATGTCTCAACATCATAATATTTATCAGAGTAACAATAAGCCTTTTAATCGCGTTACATATTTGTAACACTTAAGTAACATGTAACATATCATTTATTTAATCACCACAATCGATCAATCGTGTTTTATCATTGTTATTCTTCCGCGGTAGACTTTCATAACTGTTATTTGCAAATATAAATTTAATCCCTAACTTACATTTAATTAAAGTTACTAAGCGTGCTGCATAATATACGATCGCTCATATTTTCCATCCTGAATATTCCAACTGCCTTTTTTGAAGACCACAACTCACAACCTCTAACAATGCCGAATTATTGATTTTAATGTATTTTCGTAACTGCATTTGGTCATTTATAACGGTGATACTCTATTTTTTATGACATCAATTACTGTAATAACTAGCATTGCATATTGCATATTTTGCCAATAATTTCATCATAAACATTAATGTATTATTAGCAGTGATTAGTTTTCAATAATGTATGCAAGCAATCGTATTATAATGCATTATTATTATACTGTTTGCTTTATAAGCTCACTGACCGATTACTACACAAATAGGTCTATAAACTAACGTTAAGTACAGCAATAGGGCAGCTTTCTTTATCATTTTATTAGTATTGCCTAAGAATTACAAAACCACTCTGAAACGCTCTATATTCGTGATATAGTTTTGCAAGAAAACAGATTTATTGGCGATAGTAGGACGGTTAGACACCGGGCCATAATTAACATCGTTACGTCAGCAATAGCAATAGTCACATACGAACAGGTTTAGATACGGCACAAGTATGTGAACTTGATATGTGACCTTAGTGGGCCGGTGGGTGTGCATGAACTCTGTACAGATATCAGCTGTATAGCAGCACGTGTGCGAAGCAACAGACCGACGATTTTAAAGCAACATATTATCAACATATGTTTAGATATACTTGCTAATGGATCATATTAATATTATAAATGATTGACCCCTCAATGTAATCGATTGAAATTCAAAGTGTTTTATTTTTCAGCAATCCTTGATCCATATGTCGTTACAGATTTTAAATTAAGAGATTTTATAAAAGATAGTAAAGACCTATTATAGCCAATCTTTGACACATACGTGCATTCACTTAATACGCCTTGTGGTGACGGAGTGAGAATATTATTCACCACCCCGTTTCTTGCCCGTGGAAAAAGAGGATTAAGAAATATAACATCTATGTAAGAGAAGGAAAACTCGTAATAAAACCCTATCCTAAATATAACCAGCACGTGTGACCAACGAGTAGTAGGTAAATTTCCTTCACATTCTGAAGGTTCGAGCGTAACACTGGAATGTATATGAGCTCTGATGATGATGATGACGATAACTTATACACATTATATTATCTAAATGCTTATCACATTTTACCGAAATGCTGAACTACAATCATATATACTTCGTTTTATTATATAACTTTAAATAAATTGTGGCCTCTAACTTGACAATGAAATATATTGCATTATTTCCAGTGAAGTATTTTATTCGTATAATTAAATACATTAATATAATGTTTTATCTAACTTAATACCTGCCGCAGGGACATATTAATATTTATTAATTTATAAGGAACATATACGTAGTGTGGGAAATAGTTAACGTTTAATTGTAATTATTTAAATTACTTAGAGTGATGGAAAATCCAATATAAAACAACCTTAATTATGGTAGACTATAGTCTGAATACACCCCTCCCAATATGTCCAGGCCGATGTGTGGACGGCATGCGGCCCCATAACCTACGGTGTTCCCTCCCCATCGCTATTGGGTCGACCACAGGTATCAATTTCTTAATATCCGTGACCGACCCAGCGGATTACCATTTCGGATACCGTCATCTTTACCGCCTTGGCAACAAAAGTAATGAAATAACCTGAACTATAATTTAAAACAATTTATTTCTAAAGTTCAGTATTTCTTTTAAAGATTTAACTATTTCAATACTATAGTGACATAGTACTTTGAATAACTTATTATAAGTTATTATATACATAGGATTGTCACCACATCTAAAAATAATTTTATCTAGTCCATGAGAACTTTCGCAATTGGCTTAGTGGGAAAATAACTATCGTCCGTTTGCATAGCCCTACGCAATATACGTACCTATTACCATTTAAGGAGACTTTATAAATGCTCTCTCAATATGGTAATTAGTTCAATACACTTTGCTTACAATATTCTATGACAAATTTTGGCGTGAATTAATAGCCTTTTCGCGATAAGAACGATTAAGTGTTAACATCGGCAAATTAGTATGATGTCTCAATGCCTTTCTAATGAAATAACAATTATACCTAGGTACTCATCAAATGTGTGTTTTGCTAACTAAGCTTTAGACCTATCTTGAACCGTTCAGAACTTTGATCTCTACAGGTTTAGCCGCTAACCTGCCCCCTAAGTCGTCAACTAGTATTCTTAACCCACACGAAGAAATATAATTCAATTTAAAAATGCATAAAAACATATACATGTGAAATATTTTTATAATTACTGCCTCTTTGATTTATTAATTCTAGTTTCGATTCTTGATTTGGACAAAAAGTAGTGTTGAAATTTACGATAGTCGTCTATAATAGATCCACGAATTGCAGCTATTTTCCTCAAAAATTCTCAACAAAACTCCCGAAAATGTACCCGATTAGCGGCTATTGTCAACATTTTATCAACTGCAATAACTGAACTATTTTAATTAATACTAATCTATACCAATAAATAAAATTGGAGTGTCTGTTTGTAATGTCAAAATAATAGGCTTTTTTGTTATTATTTCTGTTATTTGCACTATACATATGCCTAAAAATCACTTTATATTTTTTTGTCTGTCTGTCAGTCTGTCTGTTTGTTTCGGGTAATCAACAAAACGGCTGGACCGATTTAAAAAATTCTTTCATCCATAGAAAGATATGTTATCAGCGCGTAAAACTAGGCTATATTTTATCCTGGTATTCCCACGGGATTAGGAACCACGCGGGTAAAGCCACTGAAACCGAAGAGAAGCGAGGGCGGGTTGCTAGTATATTAAATACTATTATTTTAATTAGATCAGGAATTTCAGTAACTTGAGCTCATCACGCCTGTATCAACTTGAATCCAACACGTCTGACTAAGCGTGGTACGGTAGTTCAATTGCCCTCCTATTGTGTAGTAACCTTGAGCCCAATAGTGGGACGTGTATGAGCTGAAATGATGATGATGATTTTCTATGATCAACTTTTTTTTTAAATTACATATTATTATGCAACATTCTATAATAATGATGTCATAGTTATTTACTAATAAAACTAATATTAACATCGGCTGTAATAAATTCGTATTTATAAATTATTAATAAATTTATAACTTTGTAATTGTGAGGTCGATTGGCGTGGATGTACCGGTATTCTGACGGTGAGACATTAATAGGATAAGTAACGTGCACGCGAGAGGAACTTGTCAAACTCAAGGCTTCAATTCCAGTGACCGCTTTTAACAGGAGACAGAAAAACAAGGCGAATTATGGGACCAATTCAACTCACAGTGATAATTCAACAACAAATAAATATTAATACAGCTAACCATTGTAAATAGGTTGGAATGCACAATATTAATAGATTTATATTTTAAGAAATTTCCGTGTGGTAATGGAGGAAGAATATAATTCACCACCTTTGCGTTCGTCGTGGGTTTCGTAAAAGACGACTAAAGGATTTAATATGTATATAACATCTATGCAAGAGAAACTCGAAATAAAACCCTATAACAACACATATTAACCAGCATGTTATTTTTTCGTGTGTTGGTATAGAGTTTAATTTCAAGTTTTATTTCTTTTGCATGGATATTATCTACATATTATATCTTAACGATCTTTTACTACAACCACCGGATAGAAAGGGAATGAATTGTATTCTGTTACCACACGGAGAGAGTCATTTACAATATTACATTATAATATTACAAATATAAGCAATAAAATAATGTATTGACTATTGAGTATTTTAACGTTGAATCAGTTTATTGAATGCTATCTGGGTAGTAACTTAGTTTAAGCAAAAGTCGTGTAGGAAGTTTAACAACTGGCACCCGTTATTACCCAACATTTTGCTATACTTAATACTATAGTAATCAATGTTCAATAGCCGTTACATAATTTAACTATTAGAAATTTTTAAACTTGAGTAATGAAAGATGATTGATGAAAAATTGTTTCGTGAATATTGTTTCAGTAACATTTGTTCATTAACAGAAGTTTGACCGATAAAGAATACTTAATTATATAATTTATTTTATAAGTCTCTTAGATTTTGTATGTTAAATAATTTGGGATAATATTCTGTTAACCTGTAAGTAACCAGTTTAGTTTCAAATAATGAGCTGATCGTGTATCCAGTAGTCTATTCTCTTAATTATGATCAATGAAATTGCTAAATATATTTTTCAATATTTTTCGTAATTGTAGTAAATAATCATAAAATACCAATAAATCTTTTCTGATGTACTAATCTTTTTTATTCTTATAATAATAAAATAAATTAACAAAACAAATCAAAAGGTATAAAATCATTTTAATACAAAAAACCGACTTCACCTGGACCAAATTGAAATGGGGCCACCTGGGACATAAGAAACAGCTTTCAAATAAAAAAGACACATCAAAATCGGTTCACCCAGTGGAAAGTTCTGAGGTAAGAAACATAAAAAAAAGAAAATACGGTCGAATTGAGAACGTCTCCCGTTTTGAAGTAGATTAATAAATCAAAATAAACTACTTAATATCATGTTTCTTATTATTTTTAACATGTTATCTTTAATATTCAAAGGCACATAAACGTATATTAATCTTAATAGCAAATACCTATTCAAAATATAATTAAAATTTCGAAATGCTTTAAATTCTCATGTCACATATATAAAATCGAGTATTCACGTCAAAGGGAATTGTTCTTATTATCTTTAATTTTAGTTCTATAAGACAGTGTATTAGTATAAATATAGGCTTAAAATATCGACCAATGAGAACTGTGCCTATTACTTCGTGCTGCGTAAGTTATTTGCGAAATATTTACCTAATTATTTCTAAATATATACTCAAATAATTTATATTAGAGATTTAACAGCTAACAAAGACACAAATGAAGTCATTAATGAGAATTTAAATACTAATAGAAGAGTAATCTCGATCGAAAATTGATACTTTGTGTAAGCCCTTTTCTTTTTCAAGTTATGATGTGCATGAAGTTAAACGTACATGCGTGAGAATCATGTAGCAATAAATAACAAGTTAATTATCGGATATTTGCATACAATGGATTAAACCTTTAACCGATAACCAACGGTCGGATGAGTCAGTGACATAGAGGAGTTCAGTTAAACTTGAACAAGGTCTCAAAGAAGCATAATTTACATGAGAAATTATGAGACTAATTTCTCGAAACTTCTGTTAATATTATAAATTGAACAAATTCCAATGCGTTTAATAAAAAACACAATTGCAAGCGACTTCAAGTGAAATATTCACTCAAACTATTTTAATGATAAAACATTATCATTGTAATTGACTATTGTCGCAATATTTATTATTTCGAACACAAATGTTATTGCGTAAATTTCACAGAAGTATAACACACTTTCTATAAATAACCTTTTATTGTGATGATTCAAGGTGAACTTATAAAAAATTAGGTGAATTAATTAAAGAGGAGAAAATTAAGTCTTCAAGTAACGTTTTCGTGGCAAAAAAAAACTCGCATTGATTTTAGAATCTTTTCCACAAATTATTACTCATTTTTGTACTATAATAGTTTTCATGTATTAATGCATAAAGGTATAAATTTAAAGGTTCAAATGTGAATGAAAATTTTACGCAAAAGCGCCTTGTGAATGATAAATACATATTTGTTATGTCTGTTTTAAATGTAAAAAAGAGTTCTCAATGGCAGTTTGAAATTTAGTCTGTAAAACATCGATAGACTTGCTATTATCTTAAACACAAATAAATTTTCCATTCTCGCCTAGATCGAGAATAAATCGAGTAAGTTCTAGTTAATAAAATTAAATAAATATAAAACAATTGAGCTGGTGAACTTCGTGTCAACCATAATATATTTTATTAAAACTCTTGCAAGTAAATAAACTATAAGTAAATTGAATAACATATTGAAATAAATAAAGAGTATCTATATTTATTTTAACCATGTTTTTCCTTATTTCACCGCAAGGAAGAAATAATATATTACTATTATACAAAATCTTCGCTAAACCGTCTGGCATCTATTAAAATCAATCAGTAATAGCGAAAATTACCAAAAAAGTTTTAAATTTTAAGCGGTCCCTTTGAAATTTCTTTATCTATTTTCTCTTTATCCGCCTATAACCTGCATTATAGTGAACAAATGAATTGTTCAAATGGTTCAAGTCGTATTTCAATTTAATGAGACTAAAGATCAGCAATTGATGTTAATTTCGTATATATAAAATAAAAATCTTAAATAAAATATTAATTGAGATAAAATACGTCGGTTTATAAATAAATTTGCACATTACAAAATAAAATACAACCTATTATAAATACTAAACAAGAATAGAACGGTCAGACCATTGCAATATGTCGTCAGAAACGAGGTTTATTACCTAATTATCGTGCGTACAAGCTGATTAATTCTCATCGCAATATTGCACTAGTTCCTGACAAGGTCTCTTACAACAAACTACGTGTATTGTATATGCAGGTACGGCTTTCGGTCGCGTCGTCAAGTAACCTTCTCTGGCGGGACACCTTTTTAGGAAATAATTGCCATTTATCAAATTAGTATCCTAAACACGCTTAGAATTTTCGAAATCAATTATTTATAATCAACTGCACTTAACAACACATCCTCATAACATAGGAATGACTGTTAATACAAAAAAAAAACCTATTTAAAGATATTAGTTATGATAAAATAAGTTTTGTGTTTAAACAATAAGGTTTATTATAGCAAAACATATATGCATGTCTGGTAAATAAATTCCTAAGGCTAAAACAATATCTAAAATGTGTTTTTATTAAAATGAATTTTCAAATATACTTTTTGCTTAAATAAACTTTCATATTATTTAATATATTATAATTGTTGTGTGGTAGCGGATACGAATGCTATAAATTCTTACGTCGATCTAGGGTGTCGCAAAATTCGACTAATATCGACTTGGACCAACTCCATCTGATGTCATCTAGACAATTACATTCCTTTTTTTTGGGGTGGGCTACGGTCAGCAAACCCGCCGCCCGGCTGCGTCCGAGGCAACAGAGGGGCGGCGCGCGGCCCCGTAACCCACCCGTGGCACGTCGCCTTCGTCGGTGAACCGACGACCTGCGTCAGTGGTCGGCCTGACGGAATACCCCTGAGGAGTACCCTCTCCTCGATCGACGTCCCCCTGCTGTTCGGGGACGTGATTCTATCATTTTTCTTATACCTGTGAATTAGCTGTAAGAAATCCTATGATCATTTTAATTTCGGTTTATGTTCGACTAGACATTGAGGTAAACTGGCCAGGTGAATAATTATTAACACGCATCTATATAGTATTGTTGACAATCATTAGTTAAGTTAAAAAGTAAACAATTATATTTAGATGTGCCTCATTGAAATTGAAACTTTAATCGTTTAACTTTTATTTTGAAATAACTTATGGCTAGCTCTAAAAAGATTAGTAGAATACTAATGGATATGTGATCTTATAAAAGAATTGATCACTGCCCGAATTTTCCAGCTCAATATTACTTGTGATATAAAGTTTCTGCTATACCTATTAGTCGTCATTACATTTTATAAAATTGGCTGATGTCTATCTACCCTTTATAGATATTTAAGAGTAACTAATATTGTTCTTAGAGCAACAGAAGCGAAAAGAATTTTTAGAATTATTCCCTTCTATATGTTTGTACACGCACTACGCAAGAACTACTGCATAAAATCGAATATAGTTTACATCGATATGTTACTAAAGGTCTAATTTAAATCATGATGTCATTTAAGATAAAAACCATACAATAAAACTCAAATGAATATCTTATCAATGTCAGCAAAGAAGCAAGCAGAAGTGTTTAATAATACTGAATGGTTAAATAATAACATATTAAAAGAAGCCAATATTAGTATGTCATTTGCACACAGCTTACGCATCAAATATGTAGGCCATAATACCTAAATCACGCGAATGCGTGCAGAGAAAATGAATCAAGTGTGAACGCACTTGACTATAAACAGTTGCGACATAATGACGAAACAGCGTCCAAGCTATTGTGAGACTCTGTTGTAAGGCCTTATTTAGCATAATACATCTAATGGTCCCCAATTTAGGGCCCTTTTTTTTTGTGGGTGGGCTATGGTAAGCGCACGCGCGGTCCAGTCCGTCCGGGGCGATGAAAGGACGGCGCGCGGGTCCATAACCCACCCGTACCTACGTCACCTCGTTGTTGGGCCGACCACCGGAGCAGATGTGACTTGTCGTCAGTGGTCGGCCCGACGGAATACCCTTTCTGGTAACCTCACCTCTCGACGTCCTGGGACATCGGTCGCCGTCGCAAATTTAGGGCCCTACTCTCAAATCTCACTTAATGTCGTTGTTATATCACACAGGAAGTTTGAGGGTACTAAATGGTAACTTAGATTGTATTTGCGAATTAAGTAATATATTTTACATTTGTTTTTGTTAATTTTTTAACACGAAACCACAAACAATGTAATACATGTATGTATGGTTAAAATAACCAGTTAAGAGGACACCAGGGAAGTGGACAATAACATTCTCTTGGAGAAGTCTATGTTCAACAGTGGACATCAATAGACTGATGAAATCATCCATACATGTAGACATTCACGCCTCTCTCCCATACGGGTAGGCAGAAACTACTTGCTGACTTGATATACCACTTTCGTCTCCTCCATATTCATTAATCTCTTCGTGCATTTTTTTCGGTTCAGGGTAATTATAACTTGGCCTTTCTTAAGAACGTCCCCGATTTGAACTTGGAAGGTCCACCTTAGTCCCTTCTAACACTTACGTAGAATCATGATATTACATATATTACAAAATACTACAACTTTTACGTATCGGTCAATTTAATAACATAATTGATACAATATGGGTTATGGAATTACATTAACATTGCATAAGTGACTTTGGACGGAGGCTAGTTAACTTTGTACAATAGAGCTCTTAAGATGCTAAACTAAGATACAGAATATATAGATAGCCTAATTATAAAGACACGCAATCATCACACTGTTACACATATCGTAAAATACCTTCATAAGCACATTCTAAACAGTTTTCATGTATTAAAAATAAATAAAATTTTATGATTTGTTATGGATAGAACAAAAAATTGGGTTCCATTTAAAAATATTCTTGTCTCACATGAATGTTACTGCTTTCTTACAGGTCTTACTTGTTTTAATGGCATGCAATACATTTTATTTTATCACGAAAAAGTATCAAACGTCAAGTAAATGAGCAAAAAAATAAATATCTTAACAAAACTCAAAAACAACATTGTACTACATTAATAAAATAGTAACATAAATAATGATACTAATATAAAAAAATGAGAGGCTATACCTTACAGAACTATAAACAATGAAACCTGTTCGAAACATCGGGTGAATAGATGGAAAATACGGTTGAAAATGTAATCAAATACGAACGCGATAAAATTCGTGAAAATATTTTTTCGTGAGCACTTAAAAATTAGAAATCGTTTTATTGATACTAATTTAAATGCATCTAAGTTCCATCAGGTCAAATATTATTATAACCGTTTGATGCATTAAATAATGTTAAATATTATCAGTAAGCGGATCTGCTCCAAATTCACACGATAATATAATACTCACGATGCTACTCAATCTTTTAAGATAGGTGGCTTTAAAGTACTTTGAAGATATTAATATTAAAATAATTCTCTTCATCGTGAGATTAGGCATATTTTTCAATTGTAATATAAAACTTTTGTAATGTGTAAGGAGGGTATTTTTAATGTCTTTCAGAAAAAAAAATCAACGTTAAACTATTAAAATAGATATATACCCGAAATAGCACAAACATTTCGCGCTACTTCGGGACCATAATTTGTAGATAAACACGATGAACAAATAATTATTTTTCGCCTAGATGTAATTTGTGTCAAATAAAATTGATTTATAATTTTAAATTTAAAAAAAATAAATTTTAAATAATTTATTAAGTTTAAAATAATTTATTAATTAAGCTAGCACGCGATTTATAATATGATACCGGATACATGCGAAGGTCAAAATTTCGTGAAACAATTTTAAGAATCCATTTAGTTTCACTGCTTAGACGAGATGTTCAGCACAAATTCGTGCTATGTGTTTTTATAAAGCAACTCCTATTAAGCCATTTCATATACTGATTTGATAGACTGACACCAAGCTCATTCTCATACATAGATACATACATATATTCACGCCTTTTTCCCATAGTGGTAGGCAGAGACCACTTCCCTCCACTTGCTACGATCTTGACATACCACTTTCGCCTCCTCCACATTCATTAATCTCTTCATGCATATTCTTCGGTTTAGGGTACTTCTAACCTGGTCTTTCTTAAGAACGTCCCCGATTCGATCGTGGAACGTCCGCCTTGGTTTTCCCCTTCTAACACTACCACTCAGATTCGCCTTATAAATTCTTCTTGTTAATCTCCTTTCATTCATTCTCTCTACATGACCAAACCAACTTAACATACCTTTCTCAATCCTTGTCACTACATCAACATTCATACCACAACGTTCCCTGATTACACTATTCTTAATTCTATCACTCAGTTTCACGCTCATTCTCTATAAACGATAAAGTACGGAATATTTGTTATTTTATACGTATATTTTCTACTGGTTACCTAACGTGAATTTTGTACCTGTAGCCAAATAACAAAGAGATAATTTTTCAGTTTGCATTTCAGTTTTATTAGGTCCCACTGTAGGACTCGAGCCTTTTTCATAATAGAAGTGAAATGGACATACTATAACCACACTGTTCAGACGTATTTTTTAGGTTTTAAGTTTTCCTTTTCTTACATAGATGTTATGTGCATATTCAATCGATTAGTCATCTTTTGCCACACCCACGGACAGGCGAGGATGTGGTGAATTATACTTTTACTCCGTTACCACACGGCAAAGTGACAATTTAAGAAGTATGATGCGATAATAAAAAAAAATATTAGCGCAAGATATTAAATATTGGATATGTATACATTAAGCTACCTTTTCTTTGTATATTTTAGAAGACAAAACAACCCCACCCAACCAGTAACCCAACCAATGCTTAAAAATTTCCTATTGACTTTCGTACTGCAGATACAAAACTGAATAAAATTTCTCCATTTCAGTACACCATAATACAAAACGACTATGCGGTTTCATTCGACGGGTAAAATCATACATTATCATTAAGGAATAAACAAAAATTCTTTTTTTATAATTAAGATGCTGAGATTTGTCAGCCATTTTCAATGCTAATTTACCTTTATAAGGAACACAACGAGAAACATTAAATGATATTATGTCCTCAAAAAAAGTTTAGTTCTAATATTACCAAACAAATAGATTGACCATGTCAACGTTTATCCTCAATATAATAACTCAGTGAGCGGAACTTACGAGGCGCGCCACTATTAGACGGATACATAGTAACTTATTATAATTTATACTAGGTTTGAGACTGGTTATGTCAAGGGACGTTTATTACAATAACAGATAGCATTTAATGGGAATGCATCCGTTTGAGGTAACATTTACTTATTTTATAGTTTACATTTTCCATGCGGTGTCGGAGTAAGAATACAATTCGCCACCCTTATTTTACTCGTAGGTATCGTAAGAGGTAAACGATGGATATAACACGTATCTGTTTAACATCTATGGAAGAAAATGAGAAAAAAACTCTATACCGTCAGACCAGCGCGGTATAATAGGTCATTTTTTTCTTTTGTGAAGGAGGCTCAAGTCCGACAATAGGAGTTATATGAGCTGAGATGACAATGAGGATGCTAGTTTACGTATATTTACTAGAATATCATCAGCATTCTGCTCTTCTCCCAATTACTTGGATCGACTCAACATGTACTCCTCTTCGAACATACAATTTGCAAAAGTTATTGGCAATAGTTTTATGATCGGCCTGCCTGAGGTCATCCCTACTTGGAAATCTAATTATTGACCTGACTACATCAGATGGAGTTGGTCCAGGTCCAGGTTCAATGTTAGCTCTAAGACGACTAGTCTTTTTTATCACATGTGTGTTTTATCATAAGAGTTTAATATTTTAATTATAGCCATAAACATATCTTTTCCGGTAACCCTATTGGGCAATTATCAACAATGTATTTTTTTGTTTAGAATATGATTTCAATCCATTAAGTCGATAGATAAAGTGCGATCTAACTTTGGCCTTTAGATCATTTACAATCAGATTGAATATGTAAATACATTTTCCAAACTACGTACAACAGAAGCTAACACTAAAGGTTACAATTAATACTGTAACGTTGTTTAATAGAGGAAAATATTTGGGCACAATAAGGGACACGGTATCGAATAGAAAATATCGATACTGTACTCAAGAGTAGTATCGAAAGAAAAGTATCATACTCACAAAAATATCCAAACAAAAGTATCGATACTTCAAAAGTATCGAGTACCTACTAAGTACTTTTCATAGAACCTATGCCGTGAATCGTGATGAGCTTTTTTTTAAGAAATGAACATCTGCAAATGGATGAAAATATTTCGAGCTACGTTTTAGTAGCTTTAGTACGTTTGAACTAGATGGCGTACCAAAAATATGAGCCGTAAAGTCAATTTTAAAGTAGATAATTTCTACAATTTATTCGATACGACACCTGCCAAAAAGTACCCATTGTGTAAAAGTATCGCATACAAAGTATCGGTATCGAAAGAAAAGTACTCGTTACCTAAAAGTGTCAATACTTTTTTCGTGTCCCTAGGCACAATGCTTAATATAATAAAGTCCCCAAATATTTATAAAAAGTAAAATATAAGCGTCGGGCACAAGATGTTCACAGTAATTACATATGCTACACATTATGGTTTAAATACTACTGCCGCGTCTTTAATATGTAGGACTTTATGACCATATGATTAATAGAAACCTTGAAAAGTTCCTGGGTTATTGACAAATACCAGTTTGTAGTTATATCCTTTACGGCCATTGAACTGATATTATCATGAAACGTCCACACGACTGAACAAAGAGTAAATTATTGGAAAAACCAAACTTGTCTTTATTTAACATCGTCATCATCTCAGCTCACATACTATGTCCCACTGGACTTGCGCCTCCTCAACAATTTAATAGAAATGGATCTACTATGAAAGCCCGCCGATTGGTCATCGTTTTAGCTCATAGATGTTAGGACATAGATCTTGGAACCTAACAGTTAGCTGTTGTTAGGCACGGGCCTCCTTTATCATAAAAGGATACTTGACCTACTACACCAAACTAATTAAACAGGACGGTATAGGGTTTTATTTAGAGTTTTCCTCCTCTTACTTGAGTGTTATCTGCATATAATACCACTTAGTCATCTTTTACGACACCCACAGGCAAACAAGAGGTTAGTGAACTGTATTCTTACTCCGTCACCACTAATATATCTACTAGCGTCCCTTAGTCGTCTTTTACGACCACCCACTGGAAAGACAACGAGGGGGTTTACGAATTATATTTTTAACCAATCCAAAAGTGGGTACAGCCATTTATTAGCTTAATGACGTCTACTGTTAATCATTGGTCTCTTCAAATAATCTTATAATCTACGCTTCGTAGATGCGTTGACGATCGATCTTAATGTCACAAATTTCCCAGAAATGTGCTGGTGTCCGTTCCTCTAATGATGAGTTAGTCGATTTTTACGACTTCCAAAGACAAGTGATAGATTATAAACACATTATAATTTTTATCCATCATCATATAGGTATAACGAATAGTGGATCTGCTGTGTGGTTACCTCTTAGAATTCTACCAATTGCTCGTGGGTATCGTAATAAAGCGAGAAAAGAGCTTTACAAGGACCTGCACTGACTTCATCTGATGTCTTCTGGTTAATCATTTCATTCCCAAAAAGAGTTGAGGCAGACGGTTGATTGCAAAGAAAAAAATCCAAAACGTTTGCAGTATGTAGGGTGGAAGAGTAGACATTGCGTCAACCTCAAATAATTAGGGTCAGAGCAGGATAACAATAATGATAGCACATAATTTGATAAATCAAATCGAAATATTCTAAACGTAATACAAATAATACTACAATTCATACGTTCCACAAAAAATATTGTAATGTGATTTTACCAATTAACACTATACTCAGCGTAGTAAAAAACTTCATAAAATGTAATGTACTTATATTACGATTAACTCTGGTTATATAACATAAATTTTAATTTTAATAGTAGCGAAGGAAAACACCTCTCTACATACATTCTTGTTTCAATATCGAGAATAATGTGAACTTCGTCAAGGTTGCTTCCGATGTATCATGACATTAATAAAGGAACGCGTTCACATATTAACATGCTTTGTTTAACTTAAGATATTATCAAAATTATTAATTTTAAAAGTTAGATTACGTAAAGCGAGGATAGAGTTTTCTGTGTGGTGAGGATGTAAGTATACGATTCATTATCTACTGTATTTCTTACTCATGGATGCTGTAAAAGATGATAAGGGATATAATATACTAATCGATATTTTACGTAAAAGGACCAAAAGTGGTAACGGAACCCTATACATGGTATTATAGTAACCGAATTACCCTCTTATTGTTGAGGAAGCTCAAGACTACCAAGTGGGTTTATATAAGCTGAAAGGATGGGAGTACGTATTCGTGGTTGGTTTCGTGGTCAACACAAGATTATTCTGCTACCTATAGCAAGATAAGGCAATATACTAGCGTTAACGTAGAACTCCATCTGAAAGGATAACTCGTAGACCTGGCCACCGAAGTCATACCTTCAATTCCGTTGGCTTACTAAGACCACCCATATTCTACTACCGAATTTTTAACCCTTTGCAATGAAATCAAAAATGCTATTGGCACCTAATTTGAAATAATTCTAGATTTGTTCTATAAGACCAAAAAGCATGTCTGGCATAATGGTACAAGAAATGGCCTCCTTGTCCGAATATATAGTTTCGATAGAACACAATCCTTTGTGCGAAAAACATAAATTTGTTTCCATTCTAGATGTAATTCTAGTTTGTTATTTGTATGTTTTAGTGTCGTCTACGATAAAAGGAACTTTTACTTAATGGAAGGCAAAGTTTTAAAATTTTCTTACATAAACAAAGAACAAAGATACTTCTGCATGTGGTGAGGGAGTATGAATACAATTCGTCACCTCCTATTCTGCCCGTGGGTGTAGTAAAAGACGGGTAAGCGAATAACGACTATTCAAGGAAGAAAAACTAGAAATAAAACCCTATAACAATCTAGTCTGACCAACACGTTGTAGTCGGTGAATTTTCCTCCCATTGTAGAGGCTTGGCTTGTTCAGCAATGAGTCGTATGGTCAGCTTTGATGATAATGATAATGAAACAAAGATAAGATAAAGAACGTATAACTGATATCATCGTATGAGCGAGATTTCACGTAATTGGAAGTATTGCCTACATAACCAAGGCTGTTTTCAAATAAAACATACTTGATTCAATATCAATAAGCCACACCTCTATCGGAGCTATTTTATCTGTTACAATTTACTTTGTTACATTCGATTATAAAATTGACAGACAATCGGATCGAAAGCGCCAAATCGAGAAGGTCACAATAACCCCGAATTGTCGTATTAAATAAATATGTATAATACTTTCAGAGTTTATTTTTGTAACACCAGCCTACATTATAATACTGTGAAGGACATATTCTAAAATCTATTTTCCGAAAGAAACCTAGAGTTTCACTTTTTCATTAGCGTTGCAAAATATTAAGTATTTTAGACGTCTAGTCAACGGATTAAAATTAAAAAAAAAATAATAACCAACATTGAATTAAATAATGGTATAAAAAGGCTAGAAAGTACTAGTGTTCTTAAGGTTATTAAAGCATTGGAGGTTAGGATTTTTTCTTATTTTAGATCAAGAAGGGAATCGTTGTGACCACGAATATGAGTATTATCATAATCACAGCCCACATATTTAGCACTGATGAGCTTTAATCTGTCGTGGAAGATGAAAAAATCGACTAAAGGAGAAACAGGGACGCCGGCAACAGTACCCTTTTGAGAAATTTATAAAATCAATTGCGATCGACAACAAGCCTATCAAGCGTAGCTATTATAGTTATTATCCTCCATAATAAGTAAGCCTACGGCTGATAATGAACGTCAATAGATAGATGGATGTAGGAACATATTAGACCCATTGTTACTATATTAATTTTGGGAGTATTATCCATATCATTATCCTTAAAATATTGCTGAGTGATAAAAAAGGAAATATTAACTAACTCGTGCCTGAGTAATAGTAATTTTCGTAGTTACAAAATTAATGATTTTATAAAACATTAATGCAGTTCATCCTTAGAGCGGGTGCCACAAAATATCATAAATATCGTAATAATAAAAATTTAATTAATGCCAATTATTTTAGTAATATTGTTAAGAGTATTTAGATATATATATATATTAGAGCAAGACACAAATTTTAAAAAATTTAACAACCAATATTATATAACACCAATTCCACACCATTTCACTAAATAATCATTTAGTCAATGGAAATAAGTAGCAAATTTATTCCTAACTGCGTGGCTAATGGAGATTTTATGCTTTCTCTCTATTTATTGAGTGAATATTAAAACAATACTATCTATTAATTAACAAGTTGCAATTAAAAAATAATACTTATGCATTTTTGTTTTAGACAAAATGTCTGCAATTTTATACCAATATGAAGTACGGGTACATTTTGGGTGACGGGGGTGCGAGCGGAGGGCGGTGAGATCTCTTTAAGGGAGCTCACCGCCTGGCGCGTCGACGCCCGCCGAGACGTCATTGCCCGTTGGGCAGTCCAGCTGGAGAGGCCTCGGTTCGGGGTGCGAACCGTGGAGGCCTTCCGGCCGGTGGCTGGAAAGGCGGCACGGGGTGCTCTCCTTCCGACTAGTGCAGGTGTTGACGGGGCATGGGTGCTTCGCTAAATACCTGCACAAGGTCGTAAGGAGGGAGAGTACACCGTCCTGCCACCACTGCGATTGCGACGAGGACACGGCGCGCCATACGCTAGAGGCCTGCGCGGCTTGGGCAGTGCAGCGCCGTGAACTTGTCGCAATTATCGGTGCCGACCTGACGCTGCCGGCCATCGCTAGGGCGATGGTCGACAGCGTCGGGAATTGGGACGCGGTCGCAGCCTTCTACGAGACAGTGATCTCGCAGAAGGAGGCGGCGGATCATCTGCGCGAGGAGCGCAGCCTCGATGAGGAGATCCGCCGCCGGCGAATGGGGCGGCGCAGGCGCAATTACCTGCGCCTCATGCCGCCCTAGCCGAGGCCGCGGGTGACGTGACCGGGGATTAGTCCGTTACCCGCCGAGAGGCCGACCGCGTGAGGAAAGACCGACGTCCTCCCCGAGGGGGGGACGTCGGTCGATGGGAGGATACCCCAAGTAGGGGGTATTCCGTCGGGCCGACCACTGACGACAAGTAAACCTGCTCCGGTGGTCGGCCCAACGACGAAGGCGAGGTGGTTTTCGGGTGGGTTGCGGGAGTTGCGTGCTTAAGCCCCTCTGTCGCCCCGGACGGAGTGGTGCGGAGGCGCGCCGACCGCAGCCCATCCACAAAAACAAAAAACGGGTACATTTTACGTGTGGTGACGGAATAAGAATACAATTCACCACCCCCTCTCATAGCCGTGGATGTCGTAAAAGACGACTAAGGGATATATTACGCATATGACATCTATGTAAGAGATGGAAAACTCGAAATAAAACCCTATACAAACCTGTCTGACCAGTATAGTCCTTTTCCTCTTATTATGGAGGAGTCTCGAGTCTAACAGTGGGACGTATATGAGGCGAAATGATGATGAAGTATATTATTCTTAACGCTATATAAGTACGTTACTTACGTACTTGGCCACATATAAAATCTATGACTAATTAATAGGTAATTGAAATAATATCGATTCTTAATGCTATTTCTATAGGAAAATTCAAGAACGTTGATGAGTAATGATAAATAGAATAATATAGTAACAACTATCGAATGTTAAAATTTCTACAAAATAATAATAACATAGTTTTTGATTTAGAGAAGCTTAATAAACTAAATTTATGCCAATATATATTTAAACGAGTAGCTGGACTCAAACCGGTCAACCCAAAAGGTCCACAAGCGAGACAAAATTGCCCATAGCTATATCAACTTGTAGGTACTAGGTATGTGGTTTTATTGCTCATTGCAAGTGGCATAATTCACAAATATTTATTACAGTTCCGCATTCCGATACACATGCCTACACAAAACTTATGCGGTCTACCGATCCAGACGGATTTCATATATCTAGTATTTCCCAGTAATATTATATTACGGATATGCCTGTTTTTATGAACTTCAAATACAAAAAGAGAAGAAAATTATTGAGATTCAAGTAGCATATGTAATATATAGCGAAATAAATATATAAATATTATCATCGTCATTAATGTCGTCATCTCAGCTCTTTTATGTCCCACGGCGGGGCACACTCCTTTAGAGGATAGAGTGAAGTTGGCATAGAGTGAAGTTGGCATAGGGTGTTACTTCGAGTGTTCCTTCTCTTGCATTGATATTATTTACGTATTACATTCCTTAGTAGTCTTTTACGATACCCACGGGCAAGAGAAGAGGTTGTGAATTTTATTCTTACTACATTATCACACGTAAATATATATTATAAAAAAAATGTATTTCAATTGTTCATAAAATTAGTATAATTTTTTCATTACGTTTAATAGATATACGTCTCTATAATAACTTCTATCACACCGTCAGGTGAATATAAGCAAAGTTAATCACGAAAAATAAAATTACCTACTTTAATTTCTTATTATTTCTGAAGGTCTTGTGTATCGGTATAGCTTAATATGCTGATTCAATACAAGCTGAAATTATTGTTCTACATGACAATTGAACCTAGGACCCTTGATAAGATAGGTTGGTATCTTAACCACTACGCAACTTATTACAATAGTGATTAAAATGGAAGTTGCTGTGCAAAACACAAACAATAATATCACATTTTATATATTAATGGAAAGTAAGATTATTCATATAAAAATCTATCATGACTTCGATATAAATAACTCTTACATAAATGACAGATAATTTATACGATATATACACACATTTTATGTAACAGTATGATATAATTTACACTATGTATTTAATATGAATATTGTAATGTAATTATATTAACTTATTTTTATCTGTACCACTTTCTGCAGTATATTTTGGTAGCTTATTGCTGCTCAATGGGTGAATAGTAAGCACGCAGTTTTATGAACCTACTTCACTCTGCTATCATGCAAGCAGGGTTAAATGACTACATTCAACAGAAGACGAGTAAGTATCTTTTTTATTTCTGTTGATAGCAAACGAGCAAACAGCACACCTGATGATAAGTTACACTGCCGTTCATAGGCTTTTACTAGGCCGCTGGCTTCCTTGAAGAAAGTAAAGGAAGAATGTGATACTAAATGTATCACCAAACCCACCATACGCGAACAGCCTCAGGAAGTTGGGCTGCCAGATCTCTTGTTCACCGAACGAAGTACATTAACAAAGTGCTACTACTCAGACGCCGATTTTCTGTGATAGCATGCTACTATCCCGGACGGACTGGCCCGCGGCTGTAGACAAAAGACTGTCGACAGTGTGTTCCTGCCACTATAATACCAACTAAATGACAAATAATATAAAGATTACTTTATAATTAAAGAATATATGATGACAAAACAAAGGAAGGTACTTTATATACGCTTTCTTAACTGTATCTTGAGAAATAATTAACCCACAATTTCATTAAATCATTACGTTAGATAATGTAAATCTATTAGGCTTGACTAAAAAATGCTTTTTGACTTTTCCGGTTAAACCAGTTGTCATTATTCATTTTAAGTAATCATAAAAATAAATGTTCTTATCATGGAGTAGAAAATCAAGTTATATTTGAGAAATGTATATTTAAATAGACATTAAATGTTACTTCAGTTGACGCTTTATTCTTAAAAAGCTGTTCTAAATGGACGGTTAAATAAACAAATTAGCGTAATATCGATACGACGTAATAAATTATTAATTATAAATAAAAATAGTATTTCGTGTGTTATTAGAACTTTAAACTTATGTAACACTTCTAATTTAAGCGCCTGATATTAATGGTAAAAAATATTTGATGTATTAATTGAGTTTATTGGAATTACAAAGTTGAAGATTTGAATACATGAACTTTCACTTCAATAAAAATATTTTAGAAGTCCTGTTTATTAAAAAGGGGGTAATACCATAGAAAATATATGTATTATTTTTTACAAAATCCGTATTAATAAATATTTGCGTCACAGAGTCTTTCCAAATTATTGAACTCAATTAATGGATGCGAATTACACTCAGAATTGTGTAAAGTATAAAAAAAAATATATTGCATGGGAATCGAACCCGATACACATAGCTTAACTGTAGCATCTGTGTAATTAATATGCTATTGAATTTATATTTAATATGCGAAAACGCATTGAAATATTTAACATTTAAATGTTCAAAATCTAAAAATTCTAACCATTGACATGATGTAAAACAGAGAAAACACATAAAATAATCTAAGTTAATAAACCTGTGTCTTACATCACGCGACAGAAACCCGCTCGGACCATGAATGGCATAGTAGCATACGTCATACAGCGGGAAGCTTGCAGTGCAAAAGCACACGTATACACGCTCGGCTCGGTCACATGAGCCGGACCGGTCTTACAGCTTCCGCCTTCCGACCACTGCCTTATTATTCTACTTATTGATTTTATATGCATATCGTTTGTTTATTTATAGTTCCTTACATATTATATATTATAAATTATATGTGACCTTTAATCCCCGGAAATACACTATTAATCTTGTTTTTGTTTATACACGCACTTTATATCATCTATGCATTTATGATACAGAATTACCTTTTATACTGATGTATTTTTTATACAAAAACAATTTTCATGCCTATAGTAACAGTTAATACTACAAATCAACAATAGCTTGTGGGTATCGTAAAAAAAAACGAGTGACTGTATGACTACTGACCTATACCAATTTCAACTAATGCATTGTGGTCAATGTCCACATTCCAATGAGATTTGACGTTAAACCGGTTGTCAAATTTCTTCAAAACCCTACACCGAGCTTTTTTGTCTTTCATCTACATATGTTAAGAAGACGCCATAGTTTACCTACATACATATATCAAAAATATACGAGTATAATTAGTCGAAGTTCGTGTCCCACAGAGAGTGCATTTTAGTCCCGTACATTAAACATTTTAAATTGGGAGAATAGTGTAATACTAATAACCATCTAACGCGAACGTAGTTCTAAACTAAAAAAGTGCAAGCACGATGATAACAATATATTTTCGTGCAGTTCGTTAGTAGGTACATCGATCGGTTAAAATAACCAAACGTTACAACATAATATATAATAAATTATAAACTTAGAGGTTAATAGAATTATATATTATTTTATTGTATGTCGACATTTATTTATGGTTTGATTAATTCATAGTTAACGTAACGATCGAATTGTATGTCGATATCAAAGGCAAAATATAGGTATATAAAAATAATGTTACGCTTAATCTGATAACTTCAGGGTGTGTCTTATAGAAGTAATACTATTACGCATTCACTTCCACCATAGAAGATTTATAATTTATTTACGTTTATTAGTAACGTTTATATTATATATATGCAATAAAAAAAAAACATTTCTTTTTTAATTTTCATGCACTTTTTAATTCATATTATTGAATACGTTTTACTATGTGGTAATCAACGAGAAGAGTATATTTTCAGTAGATAACTAATACTAAACCAAAGTTCTACAGGTATGTTATATTTTTCCACTGTTCTAGAAAGAAGCAGCAGTTTTTAATACCCTACGTTAAATATATTAACGAGAAAATTATTGTATGAAATCGACAAATACAAGGACTCCATATAGTGTTAGTAAACCATGTAATGTTAAATAACACAGGTGGTGTAGTGATTAAGATACCGACCTACCATACCAGTGCTATGAATACGATCCCCATGCAGATCTACTTTGTGCGATCTACAAACTGCCCAGGTGTGCGTTGATTGTATATTTGTTAAATTAAATGTTTATAAAATCTCCTGCAATACATGATTATCTTAGAGGCGAGTCTTGTCTTTTTAAGAAAAAAAAAATATTTTTACTGAAAAATATATTAAACTGAAGTTTTTAATACTTTAAATTTAGTGAAGTAATAATGAATAAACACTCTGTGCCAGACCAGTATGATTACTCTGCTATTCTTGTCGATCGAAATTAGTATTTTAACGTTTCGTACCCTTGAAAATTATACTTAACTAAATTGTTTTAATATTGCGTGCCCACTATGGGGAACAAATCGAATGAGGATTGGCATTGGAGTACATTACACTGTACTCGTGACTTTAAAGAAATTATTATATAAATATTATAATTTTCAAGATTACGAAACGTGAAAATCGATCGGCATTGTAGGGTAGGCAAAATACGAAAAGTAAAAATAAGATTATTTTACTTGGTCTGTGCTCGCTTAAAAATATAATATCATTTATTAGTTTATCGTGGTAAAAAATATGTTCCTGATAATTTAGACAAAATTCATAAAGGATCGAATACGTTCACTATTAGATAAACATTGAAAATAGATACATCGAAACAAACTATGCAGAACGAGAACATTGGAAGATGTCAATTACAGAAACAGCGTCACAAGGCCACCATTTATGTAAACACACAATAAGGCCACGGTATACGACATATTAAGCCAGCCTTGACATAAGGCTAGAATACTTGGACTTAGTAAAAAGGAAGCAGATAGACGATATTACAATGGAAAATTCGTCTATTCACAATTATAGTGTCATTATTTAAAGGCCAACACCATTATATACCATTGACATCCTCTTCTTTGCTTATGGTATTAAAACCTCGTTATCACATGTTCCTAAGATCATCATCCTAAGATTACTTATTTCCTTATAACAATATGACTCATAACATAATTCAACAACATAATTCAATAAGAAATTGTTGGTTCTTCATATAATTTATTTTTTTATGTAAAAATAATTAATTATTGACAGTTTCTTATATTTATAAACTATCACGAGACAAGAAAATCAATTTTTATCTTTTCTTTATATATAAGCTTTTATGATGGTGATTACTTTTATTGTTTGATTTATTGCTTTTATTAATATTTGTACCTAATTACTGTTATTTGTATTTCATATCCTTTTCTAGTGGCAATATATGTTTAATTTGCCTGTATTTATATGTGGATAATGTAGTGGGCTACAATATTGTTTAAATAGTCCTAGGCTTGCATTTATTTGTAATATTTATATTGTAGCTGTTTATTATCCCATAGCAAATTAAATAAAAATAAAATAAAAACTGTGACTTTTAAACTGATTTTTAAAACATTAACATTATTATTAACATTAATATCCAGTATGTGTGTAAAACTAATAATAACAAATTAGTCGAATACATATGCCATATATCTCCTATTATACAACAAACTAAAAACATAAAATAATGTAAAAATTCGTACATAACTAACGTTTTGTTTAAAATCCCATATAATAGAGGCTGCGTAGAGGCCAAAACAAGCGTTGTAACGGTGCACTCACATTTTCACTTTCTACATACATTTTACGAATGCGCTTTCTGTATTACACAACACTTACAACACTGCTCTTAATGATGTGCTAACCCTAACATTAACATACCATTATCTTGGACGCATAAACAAAATTATTGTCTAACAAACACATGTCCAAAAATTCTTTGCAACAGCTAATTTAAATATTTTTGTTGGAGTTGTTATGTATATAAGTTAAGAACGTTTTATAACGAGCATAATAATCGAACCATTATTTTTTGCGCAATTAACCTATATGTCACAAAAAGTTGTTAGTTATGCACGATATAGGTCATTCACCATTCCGTGAATTATGAAGGTTATTTTTTACATATTTCTGTCACGAGTTTTCCTGATGATCATCTGGTGATCATGACTGTACAAACATGCGCGAATGAGCCACAAGAAATACAGCAATTATGAGAACCTTTGTTTGACGCAACGACACCCTTGGCCGTAATTAATCAAATACTTTTGTTTGATTAATGCAACCGTGTAAGTGTATAATTTTATATGTATAAGTGACCGACTTATTGCATTATCAGTACATGTATTATTTGTATAACATGTATTTATAATTAAAAGATATTAATCGTGTTGTATATTAATTATTATTATCTATAAATGATATATATTGTCCAACTAGGAAGAGTATTCCATACCCGCAACGTAATCTAAGTAACGCCTACACTTATTAATGGGTCTTGTTAAGTAAATCGATGCTTATTTAAATCGTTCACTGTCAATTTTAGTTTATTGAATTATGATATCCTAAGGTATCAAACAAAATTAGATTAATTGTAACTGTTTAAAAGATTATTATGCAATTTTGCATAGAAGTTGCTGTGTAAAAAAAGGCTTCTTGCCTTTTATCCAGAAAAAGTTCTTATCCGGGAGGATAGAAATATGCAGAGGCACACGTTAGGAAATTATAATATACATAATATATTTAAGTACAACTTTCGGTCGTACTACACGCTTGTTGTAGAATTAGTGAATACATCGCGTACTATTTCAAAAAAAGGGGGTCAACAAGTGTGGCAAAAAATTTATACAGTAGAACGAAGACTTCCAAGCGCCTTTTATATTTTATGCCTTTATGTCAAATGACAATCTACCAGGAATAGTATCAAGGTTAAGCAAATAGAATGTATTTGGTGGCTTTAACTCGCAAATTGACAGTAAATAAAAAGGAAAGGCACATTTCAAAGACATAATAGCATAATAAAAAATAGCATTAATTTGATCATATAATTAATTAAATATAAAAAAGGTTTTAAATACAATTTTTATAGAGCAATAATTTAAATTACACATTGACAGTAACAATGGAGCCGTAGGTCAATGTTGGCATAGGTCATAATTTGTTACTCCCCATATAAGCAGTTATGTGATTTTGATAGATAAAATATATTGAAGCGTGAGTTATCGGTGATCGCTGCAAAGAATTTAACAGAGAGATTATCTTGAAATAAGTACGTACAATTCGAACATATATATATATATATATATACATATGAGTTATAGGCTTTTGTTAATTTTATGGTGTGATAATATCGAGAATCTAATCAGTCCTCACTTAAATTCGTAAGAAGATAACTATTTTCATTTAATTAAGAAATTACATTATGTTATTTATCTGCTAGCATACTAACACTATTAGAAAAGAAAATCTCGATATAAAATATTGATATAGTGGGCTTCATAAACACTATTAGAAAAGTAAAGCTCGATATTAAACCTATACATGATATAGTAGGTTGCTTTCCTCCATTGTAAGGAAGGCTTATATTTAAAAGCATTTTCTATAGGGACTAGAAGATGATAAATCTCGACTAATAATCAATCGATGAATGATGTAATTGGGCTTCTAAAACACCATATCGGCCAGACGCGCTAGCATAGGATTTTATAGCGAGCTTTCTTCTCTTGCAGTAATAATATTTGCTTACACACCTTAATCGAATACTCAAGAGAAAGGAAACTGTATTTACCATTTTATTTCTGTTCCATCATCACATACAAAATCTCAATAAAAATCCTGATTCTATTTTTATTCTAATCGCTTGAGGTTAACTCAATGTGGACTCTACCGGCGTACTTTTCTTAGAATATATTGCAAAAGTTATTAATAATAATTTTATGAACGGCTACATGCTTGATGTCAAACCCCCTTCGGGAATGTAACTTTTGACCATACAACATCAGGTGAAGTTGGCTCAGATCTATGTAAAGCTCTTATTATGACACCCAAGAGCCTTAAATGTAGGTAGGATTCGTAGCCACAGAGCGTAATAATCCTATAGTTTTGAAATTATGTCCAGCAAAATATTTTATTCTACTAATTCTTTGTACTCGCAGGATATCGACTGCACAGATGGCGTAGTGGTTAAGATAGCAACTTACAACGCCAGTGTCGAGGGTTCGAATCCCACGCGGGACAACACTTTGTGTGATCCACAACTTGTTGTTCTGAGTCTGGATGTAATTTGTGTCCGTTAATTATATGTTTGTAAAGTTCCCAGCAATACAAGGATTATTTCCTTAGTGCATGGTGTTGTCTTATAAATAAAATAAATAAATAAATGTTTACGATATTAATATAAAGATCTATTTGAAAATACAAACAAATGGTAATAATATAACTCTGATGAATTATTATTAGCTGATTGACACAAATATTTTATGACAGCGTGACCTAACACATCGATTGTGACCAGATAATTTCAGACATGAGTTGACTGATTTTGTCAGCGCAGACGGTGTGTTTGATAATGTCCGCTTGTATTATTGCAACATTTTACGGAAGTAATAATAAATATATGTAGCTCCCGTCACACAACCATTTCCCTAACTAGTGTTCTGTATTATTAAATTAATTGATAAGGTTTCCGATATTAATTTAGGCATTTTGTGTCAGTATTAATTAACACACAATTATGTCCTCAATATGTGTTACATTTTAGATATCCGTAGAACAACGAAATCCATGTTTATGTGGCAATTTTTGATTATAAATTAGTGAGTAATTTTAATGGAATTACCAAATTAATATGTCCAAATTACGAAAATATTGATTACAAAAGGAGAAGAAATTGTGTCAATAATACTAGCAATTATAGAATTCTCATCATCTCTCAGCTCATAATATAATATATCTCACTGCTAGAGGCTCAAGCCTCCTCTTGAACAGGATTTTATGCTTGGCTTCATGTTATTAAACAGGTTGGTATAGGGTTTTATTTCAAACTTTCCTTATATTCCATAGCTTTTTGTCTGCTTAATCGTCTTTTATCACATCCACAGGCAAGATAAGGGATGGTGAATTGTATTCTTGATCCGTGACCACAAGTACAGATTACACAATAGAACTAGTAATTTAAAACGATGATCTAAAATTTATAGAGTTTTAAACCAACACCTATCACTGCGCTTTAACTATTACTTGTTTTCATAAACTTTAGTATAAATGCTATTGTTATCGGATGCGATCGCTTGAAACAAACTTAACTATCTAAGTATCAGTAAGTATGATACAGATTGTGAAAACGCAATTATTAATGTAGTATCGCATTACTTTACAGCAAATATAGTTGTAATAAATGATTTTCGTGTTTGAAAATTTACTCATTTCTCAGATTCCCAATGGCTACCCAATTGGTCATAGATGAGAAAGAAATCGTTCATAGATCGCACTAAGGATTGTCCAGATTGAGAGTCGAATCAACAATACTTACGTCATCTGTATATATGAAGATTCAATTATGTGGACAATTGAAGTCGCCTTTAAAGGTTTAAAGCCAAGAACATAAACACAAATTTTGTATCGACTAAATAGTTCCTACGATAAAAACATCGAAAATTTGAATCGATTTACTTTTGATTAAAAAGTCGGATAACTATCGTTAAAAAACACTTTTACTGATATGGCGCATCATCCCCATCACCATCATCATCCTGTAAAGCAGAAAAAATCTAGAACTTTCTAGTTAAATGACATTTTTGTAGCAGCAGACTTGCGTATTCTGGAATGAAGACAGGATAAAACAAATGACTAACGATTAAATCGATTGTATATCTATAGGGGCTTAATGATTTAGTTGTGTGAAATTTATGAGAACTACAAAATTCATCTATGCATTTTCGTCTAAATAACTGGTTTATTATTGTTACGTTATCGTTGCTGCTTTATGCCAATTTATGATAAACGCATAATTTTTCAAAACACCATTACTACACATATTAAGTTTAAAGTATAAACTAAATAATGGATTGTCTACAAAATCTATATTAGTACATAATTTTAGACTCACTTAATTTAGAATAGCTACATAAATAGATACAGGACCTGCATCAGAGTACACGAAAGAAATCTACCTCTCACATTTATATTCAGTGTCAACTATTTTGTCTCTTTTCGTGTCATAATAATTTTAATATATGAATACGAGGATGACAATCTAAAAACACAAGCAACATATTTATGTAACGACAAATAATTCGTAATGCTAACTAAGCATATTCGTAATTCCACTTCACTTTCATAGGAAATATATTATGTACAAATATATCGTAGTCAATACATTGTCAGTCATCTTGACCGACAACGTATTATTGAAAATTTTGCTCCAAGGTATCAGAAATAATGGTAATATAATTGGAAAGCAGGACTTGGTCTCGTATTGGACTAAGAATGGAAGACCCGACTAGGAATGCTGAGAAAATTTAGTTGAAAATTACTAAACAAATATTTTTTTAAAACAATTTTAAGAAAATAATTATTTAATAAAGAAGCTTATATTCATTTAGATGTGGTTGGTAAATAGTCGTACGGTATTTTCTCGAAGGGTTTGATTATCAATAATTTTGCATAATTCTTTAAGTACCATATAATAAGAGCCCATGATCATCTACCAGACACAGTCTTATAATGCAAGGTAATACTAAGATTTTCCTCTCTTAAACGTACTAAAATAACTGATCAATAAATTGATCACAGCACTCACCACAGCAAGAGAAAATATAGTGAAATATGGACAATCATAATTATGATTTCTTCTTAATCCATAGAGAATATTATTTTATTTATAGCCCAAACAAAAATTCAGAACTGTAAAATTTACATATGTTCAAACAATATATACGAGTAAGTATGGATAGACACACTATTGCATATCTAACTTTTTAATTTAGGTACTTGAAATTCGGATGTACTTTTAATTACGTTTATGCAATCTGTAAATAATATTTAATACTAGACTATATTTTAAATTAAAGTAAATTAGCAAAGCATTAACACGTACGACAGATTTATGTTCAGGCAATCATAAAGAATAGAAAAATAAATCAACTAATTCGTAACAACTTTATTACGGAAATCCGCGTCTCAAGTTATCGATATAATGGTTTATGTGCTAGATATAGGTGACTCAACGGACAATAGCAGTAGCTGTCTGAAAATTTGAACCGAAATATCCACATTTAATTTAGTACTTTTACCAACATATTTTATTTCCTGTGTACCTAAAGTAGGTATTTTATTGAATTTAGATTTAACAAACGTAATTTCAATACGATTTAGTAAAAATTTCTGCCTTTTTAAAATGCACCACAATACTTTGTGCGATACACAAATTGTTGTTCTAAGCCTAGATGTAAATTTTGTCTGTTAATTTATGTTTATAAAGTCCCCCGCAGTACAAGGGAATTTCTTAACAAAACCCATTGCCAAAACATTTGGTTAATCTATACCAATAACTAAAATTGGAGTGTCTGTTTGTAATGTCAAAATAATAGGCCTTTTTCATGCTCACACGATTATTTGCACTATACATATGCCTAAAAATCATTTTATATTTTTTGTCTGTCTGTCTATTTGTTCCGGGTAATCTTCAAAACGGCTGGACCGATTTAAAAAATTCTTTCACCAATGGAAACCTATAATATCAGGGAGTAAACTAGGCTATATTTTATCCCGGCATTGCCACGGGAACGGGAACTACGGGGATAAGGCGACAGAAACCGAAGCGAAGCGAGGGCGGGTTGCTAGTGTGGACTAAAGTTCATACACGTTATAAATAAAATACTATGCGCAATATTTAGATATATATACATATAATATGTATATAGGTCGAAGAAGAACTGAATGATACACATTTTAGTACATAGTTTGCCACATCTGTGAGATGTCTACTTTCGTGTGGTGATGGAGTAAGAATAAAGTTCATCACCCCTATATTGCCCGTGGATGTCGTAAAAGACGTCTAGGGGTTACGATATACGCGCGAGGGCAACCGGCGTCCCGTCCCAAGACGGGCGTTGGAAAGGGAAGGTACCCGAAAGTATACCCCGATAAGGAACTCGGTACCGATGGTCGGCCCAATGGCAAAGAAGAAGGTTTACGGTGGGTTATGGGGCCACATGCCATTCTTTCATCGCCCCAGGCGGAATGGATGGAATAGCCCACAAAAAAGGGGATTATGATATACATAAAACATCTATGCAAGTCAATGTCAATAGTAGGTAAGTAGGTCAATTTCTCTTCTACTTTGTAGGAGGCCCAAGTCTATTAGTGGGACGTATTTGAGCTGAAATGTTAATAATGATGAAGATGACCACATACGAAGGCCATAAAATCCATAAAAATTGTTTTATTTCACGCGTGTAATACTCGCGTAAGCATCAGTAGTCATTATGCTAACCACATCACCTATAGCGATTATGCTATCCTATAACTTTCTTAAGGCATTGAATATAATTTATTAACAATCTCACTTTTCCTGGCAACATATATTCCTCATTACACTTGAATCTCACAAATTACGTCACACTTAATGGTAATAAATACGTTTTACATTGAATTGAGTAGCTTCAGATAATCCTTGTCATCGAAACTGGTTCTTATGTAAGTAGTGAAAACATGTCTCAGTTACATATAAATGTCATTTAATTAGCTTTTACAAATATTATATTATTCGATTGATTTGGAAAATTACGAATTTATAAAGACAACCAATACCATTCAACTATTTTTAAAATACATTTACTAGTAAAGCTTCAATTGCTGTCGTATTATCTCATAATAGGCAATAAATATAAAATATCTATATTTTATTAATCGGTTAGAATATCATCATCATTATTGCAGCTCATATACGTTCCACTGTTGGGCTCGAGCCTCCTTCACAATAGGAGGGAAGTTGACCTTACTATACCACGCTGGTCAGAGAGGTTGGTATCCCTATACCAACCAAACCAAATTTGTTTCGAGTTTGCCTTCTCTTGCATAGATTTTATATGCGTATTATATCCCTTAGTCACCTTTTATGACATCCACGGGCGAGTGGTGAATTGTGTATTCTTACTCCGTCGCCACATGGCACGAGACTATAGCAAGTGAAGAAACATAACATCCACAATGCACAAACATAACCCAACAGAAAATACAAACACACTGAAACAATACACAATAGAAACAAAGAATACAAAGCAAACAAATAAAAGCAAGGCTCATATAAAACTTTGAACCTGAAAATGAAAAGCTAAAAGGCGTAATATGCGTAATATAGAATGTATGCCGTAATTTGGCGGGATAAGATTGGGATAATGTGTCATAAGAGAAGGTAAAATTTAAATGTGCAACTCCTCAGGTTAAAATAGTATATAGTAATTTTCCAATATTTAGGGGAAATATATATAAATATGGTAACAATCGATATTTGCCGAAAATTTTACTTGCACTCACATTGTCATAACACTAAATCTATAAGGCATTTAAGAATTTCATTCAATTACAAATATAGCTTTTAACATTTTTATCAAAATATTCTGCTAAAGGCTTATTGTTGCTAAGCAAAATTAATGAACATTGACTGCACAGATGGCGTAGTAGTTAAAACACAGGCCACCCGTACCAATGTCGTGGGTTCGATTCCCATACAGGACAATCCTTTGTTTTATCTACAAAAATTGTGTTTCTAAGTCTAGGTGTAATTTATGTCTGCTAATTATGTGTATATGTGTAGTCCTCCGCAATACAAAGATTATCTGCTTAATGGTTTTAAAATAGTCCCTGTTTGTATAGTTATTAAACAGCTGCTAAGCACTCAGTCAATGACTAATTAATTATCTATCTATAGATTAATCCCGTCAGCTTAACTGATCTTTAAGTAAATAGATACTTTTGACTTTAAATTTTAAAACTGGTAATGAAAAAATCAAATAAACATCTTTATACTGTCGATTTCTGAATGAAATAACATTCGTAATGATTTCGTAAAACGTTAGAGTAAAAATAAAAACATAACTACATACAAAATGTGCGATCCCATTATCTTTAATTACAAATTAAAACAATGCACACTAAATCTTCATACACAAAAAAATATACTTCTCATTAATTCTAAATGTGTATTGCTTAAACACGTAGCGTATTTTTACTAAAAACGATTTCTTTATTTTGATCATCATATTTAGTGACATTTTTTTTATAATACGTTAAAAAACTTGACACAATTATGCACAAACTGGATCATTGACACTTTGACAACGATTGTTTAATATGCTTTCCGTTCTAAATGAAAATCTTATTACGAAATCTATGCGAGTAATATTAGCATAACCATTTTGATGACCTATTTCTTGACCGCACCCTGGCCATTAAGGGCCTATAGTTAATTATTGTTTAATTCTTTTCTTATCATACCCATTGCCATTCGTAACTGAATTTCATGGCAATGTATTATTTTACATCTAATGAGTAATTTATAATTGATAACAAGTCCATTTTGTTATATTATCAGGATCAAAGAGAAATGTACTTACGATTTTGACGTAGTGATTCATATTGAATGGAGTTTATCGATCTGTCACTGTCACAGAATCACTGCAGTTGTGCGCGCACTAAGTCCGAGTGGCGGATTCTTTCGACTGACGGTGGCGCGTGCGCAGAACTACAGGACTGGCCGCTCCCGCTGCAAGCAAAGCGGTGGTGGTTCCACAATTACTAACACTCTAACCGGTAACCGATACTATTAGATTCACAATATAAAAAAAAACATCTAGTTTAGAAACGGTTTCACATCGGACAAGGCCTTTGTATCAGAACAAAACTGATGGATTCGTAGTAAAAATCGATGTTACGTACAGTATTGTGTTTTGTTGGCGGGTGGATGTTGGCTGTGTGCGGTTGAAACGGGTAGTAAGCGCTGGGGCAACGTGTTCACATTATATAGAACGGTACGACCTCCGACACGCGCGGGAAGTGCGCCTGCACTGCACCACGTGTAGTGCCGCCATAAACAACTGCAGCACGGTATCATGTGACATCGAATTTACAAATATACATCAAAATTAACAATTTTATTTATTAACAATGACAACTTACACCGTCTTAAAAAGTCTAGCTTTTAATTAATTAAATTATAATTGTTTGGAAATAAATTATTACACATATATAGCTATTTATAGAATTACTAGTAAATTGGAAATTTAATTAAACTAGGGCAGTTTAATTAAATTTCAAATATTTCGCGATGTTGCTTAATTTAAAATAATTAATATTGAATGGCTTCGCGTGAGGATTTTTGCAGTAGAACGATCGTTGATATGCTTGATGTTTGAAAAATTTATCTAAAAATCATGGCAGTCTTCGAAATGTGCATGCGTGGTCATATTAATTTAAATTTATCAGATTATATATCACACACCTCATATAATAAAAATAAAAAAAACGAATTAACTTCCAATTACATTGCCAAACAGTTTCAAATATAATTTCGTATATACATATATATGACAAAATTGATTAACTTAATAATCAAACTGTATTAAAGAAATGTTATTATAAACTTTAAACTCCAGAAAACCTACTTATATTGTAGTTATATATTTAATATATGTACTCAGAATTTCAAATTTTAAAGTGAAGAATTTCACCAACCCATTCATTTCTTTGCTATCGTAAAAGGCGGGTATAAGAAAATAATATCACCACTAGACAAAAAACTGAAAACAGAAATGAGATAATAGACCAAATTCCATCATATTATAGGGGAGGCTCGAACCCAATGGCTTATAAATATACGAGCTGATAAAAGGAGAACGTAAATACATAAACGGAAAACTAACTACATACATTACATTATGTATGTACATTAGGGTGGTCCTTAATAAGGTTATTTTCAAATTTCTTTGCTCCCAGGGACTCAAATGCTTTCAAATTGATAAAAAAAATTCTCTATAAAAATATGTATGTTTTATAATTTTTAATTCATTCGTTCCCAAGTTATAAAATTATAAACAACAAAAGTAATTTTTCCTATGTTATTTCCATAGGAAACTTAGATTGGAATGCGCACTATCTTAGAGTTAATATTAAGAGCTCAAATTTTCAGGGATTTTTTTTTTATCAATTTGGAAACATTTGAGCCCCTGGGAGCAAAGAAATTTGAAAATAACCTTATTAAGGACCACCCTAATGTACATTATGGTTGACTAGTAGAGAATGCCTCTGGCATTAAGTCCGCCATTGTACTCGTTGCATGAAGATTAATAAATAAATAAATAAAATTACATTGGCCCCATATAATAAGGCAAGTACAAGAAGATGATAATCAAAACTGGTTCAACATATTTTCACAATGTATTATTAAGTTAAGCTAATTTAAAATGCTATTAATAATGGTCTTTGAGAGCAAGTCGGATTTTTATTTGGTCAGACTATAGTCTGAGTGGTTACAAAGTAAGAGTTCTTTTCCGTGGATATCGTAAAAAACGACTAAGGAATTATAATATGTAGATAACGTCATTGCAAGAGAAGTAAAACTCGATCTAAAACCTTATTCCAATACATCTGACTAACGTGGAATACGAAGTTAATTTTTCTCCCATTGTGGAGGAGGCCCGAGTTTAACAATGGAATTTTTATAGACTGAAATGATGGCCTGATCACAACGCACCCGAGCTGCCAAAACATGTTGCATGTGATGTCGCCCACCCAGTGACTGAACCTAACATTATCACTATTTTCGTAAGCTAAGAAAATAATAAAATCACAATATGCTTTCACTTTTTAAAACATATTTTATGGCAGCTCTTAGTCCAGTATTTTTATAAAGACAACACCCGCACTAAGAAAATAATCTTTGTATTGCGTAGGATTCTACAAACACATAATTAACGGACACAAATTAAATCCAGACTCAGTGCAATAATTCGTATCGCAAAGTATTGTCCTGTGTAGGATTTGAACCCCGGACACTGGCACTATATGTCGGTATCTTAACCACTACGGCATCTGTGCAGTCTAATATGTCTTGACACAATAGTAAATTAAAAAACAAATACATATTCTCTTTCCTTCTTAACCCACCAGATTAGATACAGGCCTCCTTCATATACGGTAATTAGCCTACTACACTGCGATACTATACCAATTGCTGTAGGATTTTATTTCAAACCAGCAATCCGCCCTCGCTTCGCTTCGGTTATAGGTTATAGTCGTTTTACCCGCGTAGTTCCCGTTCCCGTGGGAATACCGGGATAAAATATAGTCTAGTTTACGCCCTGATATTATAGCTTTCCATTGGTGAAAGAATTTTTGAAATCGGTCCAGCCGTTTTGAAGATTACCCGGAACAAACAGACAGACAGACAAAAATTTTTAATTGTTATTTTAGGCATAGGTGGTATTTGCACGACGCAAATAACCGTGTGAGCATGAAAAAAGCCTATTATTTTGACATTACAAACAGACACTCCAATTTTATTTATTGGTATAGACTAGCAACCCGCCCTCGCTTCGCTTCGGTTTCTGTCGCCTTATGCCCGTGGTTCCTATTCCCGTGGGAATACCGGGATAAAATATAGCTTAGTTTACTCCCTGATATTATAGCTTTCCATTGGTGAAAGAATTTTTGAAATTGGTCCAGCCGTTTTGAAGATTACCCGGAACAAACAGACAGACAGACAGACAAAAAAATATAAAGTGTATTTTAGGCATATGTATAGTGCAAATTACCGCTTGAGCATGAAAAAAGCCTATTATTTTGACATTACAAACAGACACTCCAATTTTATTTATTGGTATAGATTCAACTTCTTCTACAGTGATTTTATCTGTCGCCCTAATAGATTGTTACGATACACACGCAACGGTTATGGTACCCATTGTATTCTACCTTTCACCATTCTTTTAATATCACTTATAATAATTTTTTCCTTGTTTACATACTCGTATATGTATCTAGGGATACGTGTGTTCACTGTGTTAACATATTTGTAATTTTCGCAAAAAAAAAAAGCTGATATAAATGACTTCTCGAAAATGTATTAATTCTTCAGATAACTAATGATAAAAACGCAGTTTGAAGACTATTTGAAACATTAAGACCAAAAATCAAGATAAAAACAGGTGCTTTACAAAGCGCGTTCAATATGTGTTCTTGAACTTCATCGAACGTCATCATTATTCTTGTATAAAGACAGAAATGTTTTTTGAATCATAAAACCATATTGACGATTGACATCACGGCTGTTGAAAAGGAAAAATTAAAAAGAAAATAATAGTGTACCTTGCACTAATATTCATTCTGTAATTTATTTCTGCTGAATCACTTGGTTCTAAATTAAAAGAAAATAGGAAGTAAATTTGATCTTGCAATATTTTTTTTATTAGTATAGATATGTATAATAGAATTCTCTAGTACATTATATGCTAAAGGATAAAGAAATTTGAGAGAATAAAGTAATTTGCTTCATTTGTAATGAGATATCTGGTTTTAAGTAAGTAGAAAAATATAATCATAATTCCTTCTGAATATAGAAATAAAAAAGACTTATCGTTTCAGCCTTGAATCTTGTTTTAGAGTAACTTTGTTCCTTTTGTTACAATTATGTAAGTATTATTTTTTCTGACAAATTGTTAAAAAAAACTGGAAATTTGCAAAAACATCTTATGTGATATAAAAAATCCAATGCTGCATGTTAATTAAATACTAGTGGTCGCTTTGTGGTCGAAATTCGGCCATAATTCATTTAACTTAGAATAATAACGTATAGAAGGTAAGTTCGCGCACAAAAAGTGAAGCATTTCAATTGGAGCCTAATGGAGCTTACGCCGGAACCGTTCCGTAATGTACAAGGTCACTGTACTGCACGTACGTACGCAACTCTTAAATAATAAATAGGTAATTATGACGGTTTGTGCATTCAAATGGTGTCACAACACATTTGAAAAACTTAAAAAGGTTTTTAACATTACTTTTAAAATTATTTCGACGATTTATGTTAATAAAAACAAAATTTGATTTCATAATTTGTATTGTTTTGTGCGTTACACACGCACGTGTGTAATCGTCTGCGCGCATGTAGTATTTTTAGATTCATGTTTCGAATGTTCGAAGTAGGGACACTATCCTTCTATACGTTATTATTCTAAGTCATTTACATTATTTTTCTGCTACACAATTTTCTTAAATTTCATTTATGTATAATTGTAAATTGAGCAAGCTGTATTTCACTAATAACTAATATATAAGTATATACAAACACAAATCTCTATTAGACATTGTCATTATAATTATGATTGTTTAACATTCAGTTCGGCCAGAGATTTTAACCGTAAACAAAAGTGTATAGGCGTTGCTACGCAACACACTCACACAAACGTGTGTGTGTGTGTTGCGTAGCAACCCATCACCACCCATCTTACCCATGGGTGTTATTAAAGATGACTAAAGGATGTTATAGGCATATAACATCAATGCAAGAGAATGAAAACTTGAAATAAAACCCTATACGAACCCGTCTGACCAGCGTGGTATAGTAGGTCAATATCCCTCCTTTTGTGGAGGACGTATTTGAGCCGAGATTCATTTCAGCTCATCATATACGAGCTGCTGAAATCAAGCCTCCCCCTGAATAGAAGTAAAATTGACCTACATATATATATATATATTTATATATATATATACAGTGGTAGATAGTATTAACACTCTCGTCACCACACGGAAATGAGCCGAGATGAATGAGATGAAATGTATAAGATATATAATATCAGCTGTTTAAATTAATAAGAAATGACGGTGCATTTGATCAACAAAACAATGACGAAAAGATGCCGAACTATACTTTACATGAACATAAAAAGAAATATCTTTGAATGTTGTAATCGTTTAAAAATAAATTAAAATTAAATAAAATATTAAAAAAGTTATATGTGGTTGAAAGCTCTCAGCGCTCACCCGATAGTCCGGGTAAGATTATCACAGCGATCTGCGATTAATAACTATAGTCACATAAAATATATAAAAGATTTTTATCATGATTAAGTTTTATAGATGCAGTGTGACGCAAAAATGCCCTGGTTTCCGGTACTATTTATGTTATTTAATCGGATGCTATCGATAATATAGCGAGATATTGTGTATTGATAAATATATTATAATACTATTATATAAATACGCAGGTTTTTGTATAAATATATCACCTAAACAATAGTAAATAATTAATTAATTCATGGATTTTAATATCAGAAATATTTATCTAATTCAAAATCATCATCATCATTTCAGCTGATAAACTTTCCACTATTAGGCTCGAGCGTGCTCCACAATAGAATTTGCTATATCACGCTGGTCAGACGTGTTGGTATAGAATTTTATTTCGAGTTTTCCTTCCGTATAGTAGTTATTTATATATTTAATCTCTTAATCATCTTTTACGATTTTTTTTTTTTTTTTTTTTTATGGGTGGGCTATGGTAAGCGCACGCGCGGTCCTGTCCTTCCGGGGCGATGAAAGGACGGCGCATCTTTTACGATCATCATCTTTTACGATACCCACGGGTAAGAGAGGGTGTGATGAACTGTGTGTTCTTACTGTCTCACCGCAAGGAAAATATTCAGTGATTTCATCTCCTATACATACGTTTTATTGCTCGGCTGGAGCCTTCTTCATATAATACGAAACTAGCTCCATCGAAAATATTACTTATTAATAATTTATAATATTTACTTACTACTACTACTACTATTACTAATATTAATAATATTATAAATATTAATAAAATATAATAATATTATAAATGTGAAAGTATGTTTGTTTGTTTGTTACGCTTTCACACTTAAACCACCGAACCGATTTCAAAAATTCTTTCACCAATGGAAAGCTATAATATCAGGGCGTAAGATAGGCTATATTTAATCCCAGTATCGGACGACGCAGTGTAGGACGCCCCTCTGGCCCCCACCAGGTGGACCAACGACCTGGTGAAAGTTGCTGGGCGTCGTTGGATGCAGGCGCCACAGGACCGCACTTTGTGGCGTAACATGAGGTAGGCCTACGTCCAGCAGTGGACGGCGATAGGCTGAAATGATGATGATGATGAAATCCCAGTATTCCTACGGGAACGGGGACTACGCAGCTAAGGCGACTGAAACCGAAGCGACGCGAGGGTGGATTTTTAGTATTTATATATGTTTGCCGAAAAGTAAAACAGAGAACAGAGTAAAAATACAACTCATCATAGCCTTTTTAACCTAACCTAACCCACCCGAACGAGGTGACGCGGGTACGGGTGGGTTGTGGGCCTGCGCGCCGTCCTTTCATCGCCCCGGACGCACTGGACCGCGCGTGCGCATACCATAGTCCACCCATAAAAAAAAATCATAGCCTTTTTTGCCAATGGTAAAAAGTAAAATGGTAAAAGACGACTAAGGGGTATTATATACAGATAATATATATGCAAGAGAATGTACTTGAAATAGAATCCTGTACCAACCCGTCTGACCAGTGTGGTGTAGTAGGTCCATATCTATCATATTATGGAGGAGCCGTGGGACATGTATAAGTAGAGATGAGATGAGCTGACATATTTGTCATATTTTTTCTTATTATCTAAAAATAAAGTCATAACCTCTACATACTTCTTGAACTGCATAAAATATCTAAATCTAAAAGCAAGCAATTGCCGTGTGGTCACAGAGTAAGAAGACAATTCACCATTCCCTATCTTACCTGTGGATGTCGTAAGAGACGACTAAGGGATGTAATATGCACATAAGATCTGTGCAAGAGAAGGAAAACTCGAAATGAAGGCCTATATCAATTCCTGCCTCCCATTGTGGAGGAGGCCCGAGCCCAACAGTGGGACGTATGTGGGCTGCGGTGATGATGATGCAATGCAATCAGCAATAACATTTTTATAAAATTTAACTAAATTATTTTAATCATTATCAAAATTTTGCCGATTACTAATGAAATCCAAAGAAGTTATTAATTTATCAGGATTTTTTGATATAACGGAAGTGTACCCAAAGCGATACCGCTTAACGCTAAGTGCAAATATTTTCGGAGGATTTTTTTTTCTAAAAAAAATATATTCATAGATTAAAGACGCCGCAAGCAATAGTCATTATTTAAATAAACGCGGGGAATCTGATTACGACTTATAATGAATTCACTCATATAATAACTCTAATACTTACTGCTATAAATATTATGCAGATTAGGTTCGCACAAGAACTTTGGTGACCGTATTCATGTGTAATTTTAATAGACGTTTGACCAGTCGGTGACGATGCTATAAGGAAGCAAAACATGATAACCTAGTCGCACATAGCGCTAACAAATTCAATTGAATTTAATATTACCATTACAAAAAAAAATATTTTATTTAAATTATCTCGAATTATGGCAGAGTCACAATATATAATATATTGCTTATAATCATATCTTCTGTATAGAGAAGTTCGTTGGCTGATCTATTACCGATGAGCACAAACTACTGAAACTAGAAACATTCAATTTGAAAGGTAGATAGTTCGTTTTTGTGAAGTATAGATTCATTTTCCGTGTTTTTTTTTTTTTATTGCCAACGGTGGCAAACGAGCAAGCAGCACACCTGATGGTAAGTGAAACTGCTGCACATCATGGACCTTTGCAATACCAGGGGCACAGCTAGGCCGCTGCCTACCGTGAAGGAAATACTCTTCTTAAACCTCGTTTAAAGAAGGACATGTCATAGCGCTCGGGCAACACAGCAGCAGGTAGTTCATTCCAGAGCTTGCACGTACGTGGGAGAAATGATCGCTGGAAATGTACAGTTGAAGACCATAACGTTTCCAGGTGAAATGGATGAACCCTGCTACGATGTCGAGTGGTACGTTGGTAGAATGGTGACGGTGGTACCAAGTCAAACAGTTCCTCGGAGCACTCCCCGTGAAAGAGTCGGTAGAGAACACAGAGTGACCCAAAGTCTCTCCGCTGCTCCAGCGACTCCAATCTGTCCGTAAGATTGGGATCCCCGACGATTCGAACAGCCCGTCTTTGCAGGGAGTCAAGTGGGTCTAGCTGATATTTGGGCGCACCTGCCCAGAGATGAGAGCAGTACTCCACATGAGGACGAACTTGTGCTTTGTATAGCACAAGACGCTGTCTCGGTGTGAAGTACCGCCTGGCTCTGTTCAGGACACCCAACTTTTTGCTTGCCAATTTGGCTTTGTCCTCCAAATGACTCCCAAACTGAACTTTGCTCGATATTTTGACGCCGAGAATCCCAATACTCTCAGAAATTGGGAGAGTTACTCCTTGGAACTGTGGCGCCATGACAAACGGGTCCTTCTTTGCAGTGAACGCGCAAACTTGTGTCTTTGTGGGGTTGAACTGGACTAGGTTTCGTTCACCCCATTCCGAGGCCCGCCCCAGAGAGCGCTCGACTTCAGACACAAGTTGAACCCTTCTTTCCTGAGTACTCCGAGGGATATTCCGTTGCTCAGTGTACCGCTCATCACCCGTGCTGTCATCCGCATAGCAACGCATACTCTCGATAGAGAGCATGTCATTGATGTGCAGGATAAACAACGTCGGGGAAAGCACCGAGCCTTGTGGTACACCAGCATTAATGGTCATGGTATCGGAGCAGGAGACATCTACGACGACTTTTATAGTCCGACCATCCAAAAAGCTGGCGATCCAATTACAGAGTCCCTCGGGGATTCCGTAAGATGGTAGCTTCGATAGAAGTGCCTTGTGCCAGACCCTATCGAACGCCTTTGCGATATCTAGGCTGAACGCCAGCACCTCACCCTTGCCCTCCAAGGCCTCTGCCCAACGGTGTGTGAGGTACACAAGAAGATCACCAGCCGACCGACCATGACGAAAGCCGTATTGGCGATCACTGATAAGCTGGCGATCCTCAAGGTACTGCAGAAGCTGGCGGTTTATAACCTTCTCCATTATCTTGGAGAGCAAGGATTATATCGCAATTGGCCTGTAATTCGATGGGTCAGACCGGTCTCCCTTTTTAGGGATCGGGTGGACATGGGCTACCTTCCACGACGACGGAACCCTATTAGTAGCGTAGGAAAGTCGGTATAGGCGCTTGAGGATGGGAGTCAATTCAGGGGCGCACGTCTTTAGTACCACTGCAGGGATGCCATCCGGTCCACTCGACTTATAGACGTCTAAAAGCCGCAGCTCCCGCCTAACCGCTCGCTGCGTGATGCGGATTTCGGGCAGTGAGCTTTCACACCGTGGGATAGTAGATGGTGTGGCAGCTCCGGCATCCAAAGTCGAGTTACAGGCAAAGAATTAACCTAGAAAATCGGCCTTCTCCTTTGCGCTGTGGGCCAGACTACCATCGTGTTTCTGCAGTGGTGGGAGATTGGGCTGGCAGAAGTTGCCTTGGGCAGCCTTGGCGAGCGACCAGAATGCACGATTCCCAGCGGGATAGCTTTGCAATCGCTCGCCAATTCTGGCAACATGTTCCGCCTTGGCTCTGGCAATAGCCTTCTTACTAGATCTAGAAGCGGCGTTAAATTTCCGTTTCACCTCTTTGGCGCTCGGGTCCTGGCATTTTTTGGCCCTATTCCAGGCCCGATATGCGGACTGTTTCTGGCATGCAGCCGTCCTGCAGGTTTTGTTAAACCAGGGTCGGCTGCGGCCACCGACGGGTATTTTGGTGTTGGGGATGAATAATTCCATCCCCGTTATAACCGTTTCGGTAACGCAGTCCGCACAGATGCCAGGGTCCCCAGAGGCGAAGCCTTTGCTTCGCTTCCATGGGTAGGATGCGTAAAACTCGCGGAGTCCATCCCAATCTGCTGACTTATATTGCCAGACTCTGCGAGTCCCAGTCGCCTTAGAACGACTAGGCCTTACAACAGGGGCACTGCTACGAACCAAGCAGTGGTCAGAAGATCCAAGAGGGGCTTCAACCACTACCTGATATCCGTGCTGGTGTGTAGTCAGCAGAAGATCCAGTAAAGAAGACTCATGGCTCTCAATATCTGGGATACGGGTGGGCTGTGTCACCAGTTGTGAGAGACCATAGGCCGAGACCATATTGAAGAGATGTCGACCCTGGAGGTCAGTGGTTCGGGACCCCAGCCACTCTTTATGATGAGCGTTGAAGTCTCCAAGAACCACCACCTCCGCTGATGGACACTGCTCCAATATTTCGTCAATCCCCCATTGGACGTTCTCAAATAATTGAATTGACCCCGGATCACTGCCATGGGACCTGCAGAGGCATGCGTAGATGCGGGTAAGGCCTCCATAGTGTACGCGTAGCCACAGGATTGACAAGTCACCATGTTCGAGGGCCCGAAGGCGGCGACAGCAGATATCACCTCGGATGAATACGCACACCCCGGCTTTACGACGGAAGGTATGCTCCAACTCGTAGCCAGGGTAATTTAGGTACGAAATGTCATCCGGAGCACCTATCTGCGTCTCCGTTAAAAAGAGTAAGGCAGGCCGCGCCGTCTCGAGGTGATGGTGGACGGCGTCGAGATTGCTATGTAGACCCCTGATATTGCAAAAATCCACATCAAATGTGGATAAGGGGACCGCCGTAGAAAACGTTCTCTTTTTATTTTTCTTGGCCATGAGTTATTGTTTAAGAAGAGGAGGAAGGGAGAGTGAATGTGTACAACGGAGTTCGGTGATACCAAAAAAAAAATGGGCGGGGCATAGTGCATGGTCGAGGAGTGAGTTTTGTGAGGAGCTGACACGATGCACAGAAGGGCCCCTGATGCCCCCCCGTGCGTAGCCGCCGAGATCCACTCCGGTTTCCCACACCGGCACGACGACTACCCAACGGGATTTTCGCCGGTTGGTGGGACAGCCTCCCAGGGAGGATGATCCTGGGTTCGGGTCCCCTGCTGACCGGCAGGTGACCGGCGGTGACCATTCCCATCGAGTCTCCCTGTACAACCATGCCAGCCCCTCACGCTTAATACCCCGACCAAGACCTCACCACCGCAGGTTTCAGGCCTCACCAAAACCCGCCGCACACAAACACACCCAGAAAGTTGGGCTCCCGGCTCTCTCGCTCACCGAACGAAGTGCAGCAGCAAATTGCTACTACTCAAACGTCGATCTTCTGCGAGAGTGTGGTACTGCCCCGGACGGACCGGCCCGCGACTGCAGACAAAAGACTGTCTACAGTATGGTCCTACCACCAATATGGTGACAGAATAAGAATACAATTCAACACCTCTCTTTGGTTTCGGAAATGACGACTAAAGGATATATTTACATATAATATCTACGCAAGAGAAGGAAAACTCGAAATAAAACTCTATCCAAACCCTTATCAACACGTCTGACCAGCATGGTATAGTGGGTCAATTTCTTTTCCATAGCGGAGGAGGCCCAAGCCCAAAATTGGGACGTGTATGGGCTGAGATGTAGCATATGTTAAGCATTTGTCAATTTTCATCCCCCTATCTATCCTTTTCATCTCTTATTCATTGCTGATACTTTTACTTAATTTATTATTGCATTAAAAATTATCACAAGACTACTAGACAGCGTCTTAGATTTGTAATGTAAGGACTCACTAAGAAGAGACATTCAACCCTTCAGATGACATTTTCGTTTTCTGAGATTGTAAAATAGTGGTGTTATATTTACTTTGCCATTTTCCTCTACACCATAAATAATGAAAATCATGTTTAAAGGAACGTCACACATGATTTCTTCGTGTAAGTCATGGAGAAAAGCTAGAAAATTATATATTGACTACTCCTAGAATTTGTATAATTATTAAATTATAATCTTATACCTAGAGTAAATCTCTGCTTCGACCTTGGATTTAATGGAACAAAATACCTAAGACATCAATGCTGATTTATATTAATAGTTCCCCGTATAAAGACGAGAAATGAATACGATTATCGCATCGAGATAAAATATCGCCGTGGGAGTCGTGAAAATCGGCTAAGGGTGTTACCAGGAGAGCGGGCAGCAGTTCTCTTCTGGGAAACGTATAACATCACACTACAATTGCCAACCCCAAGCACCTTAACGTCATTATCCCCTCATATGAGAAAGGCCTACATCCATCAGTGGACGACGTAAAGCTGAATCATAATGATGATATTAATAGTCTGTACAAAAATCGTTCATTAATATATATGTGTATCGACATCCATTTTTTGACACAGGCCTCCCTCTTTTGGTCTGGACATACTCCGCCCAATATGTATGGCGGCATACGACTCCACTCCACCGTATCCCCTCCCCATCGCTGAATACTGTTACCATCGGTAACAGTAGTCAACAAAGGAATCGTCCTTGACATAGAATTCCCTAAGGGATATAACGCAATAATCGCTACCATCACGATAGCAGTTCATGTTACAAATTACCCAGGAGTCTGCTCCACTGTTTGCAATTTCCACAAAAAGGAGTGGTGACATTCATATTCGTGACCCTTCACTACACGTTTAATTAAATATAAATGTGTAAATATAAATAAATATTTTATAAATAGAATAAAAAAGAATTTATAAATAATTAATAAATAATTAAGGTTCTGACGGTCAGGGACGGTTCTAGTTGGGCAAGCGCGCTAGTTTCGTGTCTCAGGTTTTGTTAAAGGTATAATATCAGCGCTGTAACAGTATGAGTTAGATACCCTGAAGGAGTGTGCCATTTCCTGGATCCCGCCAACTGAATTATCTAGGTCATTTTCTCCCGTTGTATCACTAGTGAATGTACTAGGTGGATAGTAACAAACTCGTAGTATAAGCTTAATGATGAAGAATGAAGAAATCCATTATTTAAACCCTTATTTATAAGTTATTTAAACCTGTGGATAAGGTAAGGAATAATGACATATGGTATTTTTAATGAGTTGACATACGGAAATAGAAGAATTTTAAATAATTATCTATATATAAATACGTGAAGCAAAAACTTTGTACCCCTTTTTACGAAAATCATGCAAATGGATTTTCATGAAATTTGGCACAGTTGAAGAATATGCTGAGGAGAAGTGCAGAAAACTAAAATTTTACATAATAATGGATTAGTAATGCATTAAATTCATTAAGAAAGGCATTACGCACACTACAACGTTATCGCTACACACACACACACACACACACACACGCACGTTTGTGTGAGTGTGTTGCGTGGCAACGCTTAATACACTTTTGTTCACGGTTAAAATCTCTGGTCGAACTGAATGGTGACAATGTCTAATAGAGATTTGTGCTGATATATTAGTTATTAGTGAAATACAGCTTGCTCAATTTACAATTATACATAAATAAAATTAAAAAAAATGGTGTAGCAGAAAAATTAATTAAAATGAATTATGGCCGAATTTCGACCACACTCGGACCACTAGTTACTTTAAATAGAAGTAATTGAATTGACCTTAATCATATTGAAAATCGAACGATCCTGCTTAAAAAGAAAAAAGTAAAATATTGATTACGACCTCATTTTAAAATGCCGCACAATGTCACAGCATATCCACACATACAACGATGTAATACTTTCGTTATAAATAAAGTTGTAGCTGAACTTGCCCTTGTTGATGTTGAAATGAGACAATATAGTGTCAAGTAAGCTTCCGTGTGCGAGGAAGGTGATTGCCCGTGGGCTGAATACAGGGCAATGTCAGAGAGAGGCACTTTTGAAAATCCTTCTTCATATATATATATATATATATATACATATATATATATATATATATATATATATACATATATATATATATATATATATATTTAACGACATAATTTATAGTTACGTATTATTTAAAATTAATAATTAATGCACTAAATTGAAAGGTTATAAAACGAATAGTCCACTATTTCGTAAATTATTTTGTCACTTGACTTGAGAACTATACTTTAAATGTAATTATTTGATATATAATAATTTAATGTATTTTTTGATATATGTATTGTTATATGCCTTGTTAATGTTTTATTTGCCAATTATATATGAAATTAAAGACGGTATATTTATTTGTCACTGTCGTATATGTTAAAATTGGACAGTGTAATTATTTATTAGATTCAAAGTGCTCGTAATTTCGCATACTATGCAATGTGAAGAATTAATTATTTTATTTCTTTAATTAAATATATCTTTTAAAATACTTCAATCAACTCACAATACAATATGACATTTGAGTTGGTTTAAATTACAAAATGAAGTTGTAAAAACTTATTTGATTCAATCTCATCATCTTAGCTTATAAACTATTGAAATCTAACGTCCTCCACAATGGGAGGCAAACTTATCTAAGACCCCACACTATTCAAACGTATGGTATGTATAGGATTCTAGTTCGAGATTTCTATCTCTTGCCTATATCCTATCTGAATATCATATCCCTTAGTTGTTTTTTACCATACCCACGGGTGAGAGAGAGTGTTAATTACAATTCAACTTCATTACCGCACGGTTGTTTGATTAATCAATCCTTAAACCATATTTTCCGGCGGCGGATCGCCTGCGCGAGGAGCGCAGCCTCGATGAGGCGATCCGCCGCCGGCGACTGGGGCGGCGTAGGCGCGAATACCTGCGCCTCATGCCGCCCTAGCAGAGGCCGCGGATGATGTGACCGGGGAATTAGTCCATCACCCCCCGAGAGGATAACCGCGTGAGGAAAGACCGACACCCTCCCCGAGGGGGAGACGTCGGTCAATGGGAGGGTACCCCAAGTAGGGGGTATTCCGTCGGGCCGACCACTGATGACAAGTAACCCTGCTCCGGTGGTCGGCCCAACGACGAAGGTGACGTACATCGTGGGTGGGTTGCGGGTGTGCGTGCTTACGCCCCTCAGTCGCCCCGGACGGAGTGGTGCAAGGAGCGAGCCGACCGCAATCCACCCCAAAAAAAAAACATATTTTCCGATCGCCTCACAATAAATTATTAAAAACATAACGCTATAAATTCGTAATCTTTGAAAGGAAAATTGTTATAAAATATTTCTAGTTTATATCAGTGTCATCAACCTAAGATTTGGTCAAGGTTACAATAGTTTGTAGATATATTAGTTACTACGATTGAAACAACAAGAGGAAATTGCCAAATATTCTGACAATGTATTTAATGAACATGTATGTAAAATTGAAATCCTTGATCTAAAGAGTGTGAAATCATTTTTAGTATTTTGAATATTTAGTCATTTTACAGATAATATTATGTAAAGTTATTCACATTAGCATTAGTTTGAAAGGAAAGCTAAAGGAATATTGCTAAGAATTCTCACATTCGAACCCCCATGGGTTTATTACATATTTTTGGCCCTTATGTATTCAATTGTTAACTATCGCTTCATCATCTCAGCTCATATACGTCCCACTGTTAGGCTCAGGTCTCCTCCATCGTGAGAGCGAAATTGACCTATTATACCATGCTGGTCAGACGTCCTTCTCTTGCATCGATATTATCTGAAAATTTAGTCGTCTTTTACGCCATCCACGGGTAAGAAAGGGAGCGGCAAACTGTATTCTTACTCCGTTACCACACGGGAAAACTAACGCTTAGTAACGATAAAATAAAACGTTTATGGATAGACTAAAAAAAAACATGGTTGTCTGTAAAGTCGGTTTACGGACGATAGTTTAACGTGACAACGTCATAACAAAACATTGATGAAATGACTGCATACTTTTATGAATAAAATTTAATCAGCGTAACGGGGCAAGGAGCGTAACGGGACAGTGAGCGTAACGGGACACTTTTTCGTGCATGCAGCCAGCGTTCATCGATTTATTAGACGTTGTCACGTCAAAATATTTTTCATAATAAAATTATCAACAACTTAGGTCGGTTAGTGGTGATAGACCACGAATATTACTAACACTAAAAAAATCATCATCTCGGCTCATATACGTCCCACTGCTTTGCTCGATCCTCTACTATAACAGGAGGGAACTACTATACTACGCTAATCAGACGTGTTGGCATAAGGTTTCATTACGTGTTTCCTCCTCTTGTATTGACATTATATGCATATTATATACCTCAGTCGTCTCTTACGACACCCACGCGCAAGATTGAGGGTGGTGAATTGTATTCTTACTCTGTCACTACACGGGAGTAAAAAGAAATAAGAAATTAGATAAAGGAAAAATTATGCCTCTAAACATATTCCTTCATGAACCAGGGTTAGATGAATTTACACAATTTAAATGAAATTCCTATATCAACATTTTCATCATTACAGCTCATAATACATCCCATTATTGGGCGCAAGCCTCCTCCACAGTAGGAGGGAAATTGACCTACTATACCACGCTGGTCAGACAGGTTAGTATTTTTTTTTTATGAGTGGGCTATGGTAAACGCACGTGCGGTCCAGTCCATTCGGGGCGATGAAAGGACGGCGCGCGGGATCACCTCGTTGTTGGGCCGACCACCGGAGCAGATGTGACTTGTCGTTAGTGGTCGGCCCGACGTAATACCCTTTCGGGTAGCCTCACCTTTCGACGTCCTGGGACGTCGGTCGGCCAGGTTGGTATAGGGTTTTATTTCGAGTTTTCTTTCTCTTACATAGATGTTATAGGTATGCATATTTAATCCCTTAGGCGTCTTTTAGAACACCCACGGATAAGAAAGTGGTAAATTGTATTCTTACTCCGTCACCACACGGACATTCCTATATGGTTACTAACTAAGTTTCTTTACATTATATCCTATGAGAAGCGTAAAAACGACTACAGGCGGCAGCGGACCAGGAGAATGGGCAACAGCACTCTCTTATGTAATTCATAACATTAAATGCTAATCCACCTGCCAAGCGTGTTGATTATTGCTTTATCTCTTTTGAGGAGTCCTATATCCAACAGTGGACTACACAGGTGGCGTAGTGGTTCAGATATGAACCTTGCCAGTGTCATGGGTTCGATTCCAAGGTAGGACATTAATTTGTACGATCCACAAATTATTGTTCTGATTCTGAGTGTAATTGGTGTCCGTTAAATTATTTCGTTAACTCAGGGTGTACTCGTCTAAAAAAAGAAAACAGATCGAATACGTTGAACCATGGACGGAACCGTATTTTTTTTATTTTTCTTATAATTATTTATTTATTTGCCGTTACTATATGTTCAAGTACGCTCCCGTATAATGATTTCTGATGTTTACGCGAGTATTATACATTTTAAATAAAACTACTCTACGGATTTTATCGCGTTTGTATTTGATTTTTGATTACCCGACGTTTCGAACACTTTACAGCGTTCATGATCACGGGTGGACTAAGATGTCTCACGTCCAACAAGTCATCGTTACTGCAGAAAATTTTATAATTATCTACCCGATACAGAAATTAGTTATTAAATATTGACCCACATTTTGATACAAAATTTATTGCCAGTGTAAGAAGAAAATGATTCTATATGAAAAAATTATATTGAAGAATGGTACGCGAGGCTATTGAGATTAAAAAACACAAAAATTTCAATAGAGAGGATGGCTGGGTGTTACCATCAAGCTGGGATCCTGTTATAAACATTATTAAAAACAAATCCAAAAAGACCACCACAAGACTGCAAGACACCGTGAGCTCATATTATATAGATTTGACCCACAATAATAATAACTAAAGATAATTTTATAAATTAAAACCTTCTTAGTAACATAAAGTAAGCCGCCTTCAAAATTAACTTTAATTTAGCATCATGTTACCTGAGTTTTCTTGCCAGATCTTTCTCAGTGTAACCGTGTTCCGATCCGGTGGTAGTATACTAGATTATTAGTTAGTTTTTAAATATAATTACTATTAATTTTAATGTTTAATTATTACTAACCATAAACAATATAATTTTTTCATATAGAATCATTGTCTTCTTACACTGGCAATAAATTTTGTATCAAAATGTGGGTCAATATTTAATAACTAATTTCTGTATCGGGTAGATAATTATAAAATTTTCTGCAGTAACGATGACTTGTTGGACGTGAGACATCTTAGTCCACCCGTGATCATGAACGCTGTAAAGTGTTCGAAACGTCGGGTAATCAAAAATCAAATACAAACGCGATAAAATCCGTAGTTTTATTTAATACGCTCCCTATGTTTACCAAAAACCAATATCCGGATCATAATCTTTTTGTTCTCACCGATTAAGAGCTGTATCTTCAAGGGCATGAGTATAACAACTGTAAAATTTTACCTCAATTAGATTAACGATTCACGAACGTAGAGGTAACGAACACTTAAGTATTGATTCCTATATTTATTTCTTTCCTATTGCTAAAGAGAATTTCTACAATAATCGTGAAAAATGAAATTTATATATTACTAGCTGACGCAACAGACGTTGTTCTGTTCAAATAAAATAAAAGGAACTCTCCTTGAAATCGACAGCAGCGCCATCTACCGGTTCCAATTGTGAATCTAAACCATTCTTGAATCTCCTTGAACACATACAAAAAATTTCATTAACATCGATCCAGCCGTTTAGAAGGAGTTCAGTGACATAGACACGTACGCAAGAAATATATATAAAGACTTGCTGACCCGGCGAACTTCGTACCGTCTTTTTTCGAATTATTTTATTTTAGTATTTATCAGTTTGGTTTTAGTATTATCCGTGCGGTGACGGAGTAAGAATACAATTCACCAGCCATGTGTGTCGTAAAAGACGACTAAGGGATATAATATGCATATAATATCTATGCAAGATAAGGTAAACTCGGAACAAAACCATATACCAACACCAGCGTGGTATAGTAGATCGATTGCCCTTTCATAGTGGCGGAGGCCCGAGTTCAACAGTGGGACATGTATGGGTTAAGACGATGAAGATAATTTATCAGCCTCCTACAAATGGCGTAGAGTTGCCGAAGCTGGAGCGGTCTCGGGACTCGGCCTCAAACGTATCAATATAATGGAATTATTGATAATCGAACTAATTGCTTTGTGGTAGCTGCTTCGAATACTACCAACCCTTGCTTTGCTCGTGGGTGTCGTAAAAGACGACTAAGAGCCCTAGATTGACCCGGACCAACTCCATCTGGTACCATTTGGGTCAACGATTACATTCCCAAGGAGGGTTGACGTCAGGCAGGCGGCCGGTCATAAAAGTCATTGCCGAAACTTTTTGCAATATGTCAAAACAGATGACATATTGCGTCGACCCCAAGTAATTGGGATAAGAGCAAGATGATCATGATGATTGATAATCGAACTAAATTGAATTTACGGAAAGTGTCATATTTCTTTAGTTCGCAACTTTACTCTATTTGTGGGCTGATAAACCATCATCATCATCTCAGTCCATACACCTACAACTGTTGAGCTCGCACCTCCTACACTATGGGAGGGAAATCGACCTACTATACCACGCTAATCAGACATGTTAATATAAGGTTTTCTTCGAGTGTTTCTTCTCTTGCATAGATATTATATGCATATTATACCCCTTAGTCGTCTTTTACGACAGCCCCGTTTGTTGAATTGTATTCTAGCTATTTAATATACCGCCTTTTTATCGATTCCAATACCTTTTTTAATCTAGATCTATAGGTATGTAATTATGCCAAAAATTCTGAACCGACGGGACGAACATCAAATGTTTGACAGGTAAGAACAATTTGTGTGGGGAAAAAAAAGGTTTTTTTTAGTATTTTACTTGCAATTTTTCCATATTTTCTCATCGTATAAACCTTCCCTGGACTTCCACAAATAATTCAAGACCAAAATTAGCCAAATCGTTCTCGAGTTAGTTTCAGCGAGACTAACGGACAGCAATTCATTTTTATATATATATATATATATATATATATATATATATATATATATATATATATATATATATATATTATTTTATTTTATGTTTTAGAATTTAGATTCTCGTCATAAAATATAAAATCATTTTCATATCCAGAATTCATTTACTTATATACCCATGTTTGACTCTCAAGATTACACATTGTAAGAAATAGGACCACGATCTGAAAATGTACTGTCTCTTAACTTGAGATATAAAATCTTCTAAGAAGAGGTCGCTTGGTGCAGCATTTTGCACAGGTCGACTAGATAGGCTAGCCCTAGGTCGATTAGAAGCTCTTAGTTGTCTTTTACGACACCCACGAGCAGTATATGAGTTATTGATATTTGTAACCACCACCGCATAGCAGCATTCATGCATGCAGAAGAAAATGATGTACAGAACTCTAAAGAAAATTAAAAATATGACTACATAGCTTCTTAGCCTCTTGTTTAATTTAGTCGAAATTGAGGCAAACTAATCCAAATGCAAAAGCTAGTCTTATATTTATTATTCGATTTTATTAAAGGCCATTGCCCGGTACATGACTTTGACGTTAATGAATGAATAGAAAAAAAATAATAGGTACAGCGGAGACAAAAAAAAATGTGCATCATTTGTCCACAAAGGAAAACAATTGAATCAATTACTTAGTACAATATAATGTGTGACTTTGTATTCAAATAGAATAAATAAATGAATGACGATTGAAGTAAAAAAAAATACTATTATGATCAGCGTCAATGAGTTAATATTCCTGAGTGTATGACGTTCATCGAGCGATGGTAGCAAATTATGTCTTGCGTATTCTTCTTTCCTATGACGTTGAGTTTATAATCGTGATAGCCTAATTCTATTATGTGGTAACAGAGTATGAATAAAATACGTCACCACTCTTCATTAATATCTTAAGGAACTTCTTTTCCGGTGGTCCGCCCAACGACGAAGGCGACGTGTCACGAGTGGGTTACGGGTGTGCGTGCTTACGCCCCTCTGTCGCCCCGGACGAAATGGTGCGAGGAGTGTGTCGACCGTAACCCACCCCCAAAAAAAAAAAGTCAAAGCGACGACTAAAAAATAACACTACGAGCAAACGGATAGTAAACAAAACGCTCTACCAACCAGACCCAGAACCCAACCATTTTTCAAGTGTATCAATTTCTTTACTATTGGGAAATAAGCTTATTAACAGCAGGATGTATAAAATAAAGAGAAATACATAATTGCCAAGACTAAGGATTACTTACTTACCCATGATATGGATGTTAAAACTACAGTTCATTTAAATTTGTAATAATATTTTATCCGTGTGGTGACAGAGTAAAAATACAATTCACCACCCCCTTTCTTATCTGTGGGCGTCGTAACAGAGGATAAACATCTATGCAAAAAAAGGAAAACTCGAAATAAAACCCTATACCAACTCGTCTGACCAGCGTAATATAATGGACCTGCTATAGGTCCAGTCCCCTCTTACTGTGGAGGATGCGCTAGTCCAGCTCTGTGAAATTTATAAGCCGAGGTGAAATAATGGAGTGTCGTTAGTTCACAAGGCTAGGTCAATGTATGTAGCTCTCTTTGTAGCTCGTATCCAGCAATGGGACGCATATTAACTGTGATGATGATGAATCCATTTTTAACTACTTATTGATACCTGACTGAGTTGAAAAATAACATACGTAATCAACTTCAACGACTTTTAATAAATTGCGATTAATCTTAATGTATAAATACTGCTCATAGCAACGGTGCTACAAAACTGTATAGCCATATTGCTGTAAAGTCTAGTGCATTTATCTCTACGAACGATTATAGCCCTAACGATGTTGAAAAATGTAGCCACAAACATCTTGATTAAAAAAAAACATGGATTTATTCCAAATATAAAATCTATACTTTTAAGAGCTAATACACATATACACACATTTCTCACCAGTCCTTGAAAGAGCTAATTGAGATCAATTCCAAAAACAACGTCCCAAAATGTGTTGCTTAATTCAAAAAAAATATCGCGACATTGCCTAGGGAATAAATTATTTCTCACGATGTGTTCCTTCACTCTATATGAAAGTCGTAATGTGTAATTAAAACTGCATATCATTATCAACAGGCGGCAGTGTATATTCTGTTCCTACTTTAAATTCCAAACTTGCTTCAGTAGTTATAACCTTCGGTCACAAAACTAGGCCGTTACTGTTTTTGAAATATTTAATTGTTCTAAAATACAGTATACTTTAGCGAGGTAACTGATTAACAGATTGACAAACAGAGGCTTTTAATTAGAACCCACCTAATCATGTGAAAATAACCGTTTTATATAAAATACTTAAACATCACGAATACAGATACAACCAAGTATCAGGGCAAAAAATACACATGAAGTCAATTTATTGTATTACATGTTTCTCGAATTAGACTATATCCTCGAATCACCAAAATTTGAGGATATAGTCCGCTTAAAAGCAATGGATTATATTTTATTCTAGACCCGTCACCACTACATTTAATATTCAATATCTGGTTGACCGAGCTTTGCTCGGTATATTTATTTTTCTTTTGTAAGAAAATGGTTTTTGACGAACATACTTAGATATATATTAATAAAAAACTAAAATAATGAAATAATGAAAAAAATATCAAAAATTAAATAACACGGAGATTCGATCTCACGCTGTTTGAATGCGACTGGACAACTTCCCAACTGAACTTGTCTTCTGTCTACTCTTTTTTTTCTTTTTCCCACGCTGTTGAAATGCATTTACGCACTATTCCCCGCCGGTTACAGACGGGGGAGTGTGTGTGGAACTCACCGGCCACAAAAGTGACTGAAATACCCACTAAAACCACAGCGGCCCCTTCCGCGCTTTTACGGGGTGCCGGAGGGATCGTCTGATAACATTCTATCCCCGACAGCCCAACGCTTGGCCGTCTAGCCATGTCCTGTCATCATTCAGGGCGGTGAGAGGAGGAGCGCATAGCGGCGTCTCCTCCTCCTTGGTCGTTGCCGGCAGAGCGAGTAGCCGGACGCAAGCGCCTCGCGTGCCCGCTCCGCGGCTTCCTTCCTTGTCATGACAGCCTCACAGAAGGAGGCCATCGACGACCAACAGCTGTTGCTGCCGAGCATCTTAGAGATGATGGTCGGCAACGACAGGTCTGTTATCAATTCCGTTGACAGGACGACGCTGCGCTATGGCCCGCCTGGGGGCCGCAGCGTCGTCCTGCCAAAATATGAGACACTCGGTATATATGATAATTATATGTATTTTTTGTCATATATACCGAGTGTCTCATATTTTAATAGTCCCTTCAAGATTTCTCAATAATTTAATTTGCTTGTCCTGTAAAGTTGAATTTGTAATTATCATATTCTGACCTATGGCCATAGATATATATACAAGAATTGCTCGTTTAAAGATATAAGATTTTATTACTGCTGGGCCCGAGTCTCTAAACAAAAGAAACGGGAAATAGACCTACTATACCCGCTGGTCAGACGTGTTGGTATAAGGATTATTACGATGGATATATAAGGTAAGGATATCTATATATCCCTGAAATTACCATTATGATATTGTAATTATGCGCACTGCAATTGATTGACCTTGTATCGATAGCGACCTAACCAGTTTCATCAGCTGTGAATTAATCCAATAACATGCCCAACAACAAAAGATGCATATTATAGAGGACATTTTTTTAGCAAATACGGTTGACTAACCTCTCAGTAAATTGTTATTTTTTGTGTATAAATTTAGGTAAAGAAGATCTTTGCTGACTAAATTAAATCTATAAATCATTTCACATCATATGATTATTACAGGACGTTTATATTACTTATAATTTCGGTTTTTTTATTATGTTACGAGCACACATTAGTAAATTCAGACTGTGATCTTTCTGAACATTGCTGATACAATAATGCTAATATTTGACAATTTCTTTTCATAATTTGTTTACCGCAAGGGCGGCGTGGGGCCCATAACCCACCGTATTCCCTCCCTTTCGTCATTGGGCCGGCCACGGGAACCAAATCCTTAAGGTCAGTGTTCAAACCGGTGGGATACCCTTTCGGGTACTATCCGTCCTCAACGCCGCTCCCGAGACTTCAATATTTGGTTCAACATGCTTATCGATTATAAAGACTTGAATATTTTAAGTCTTATATTAAGGTAATTAATATTCCCTTAAAGAAAACTCCAATAGCTAAGTTGAAACTTGGAACAACCGTTATACGGAACGAGTGCAAACAATAAGAAATACGCCTTCTACTAGATAAAACTAAAATTTTAGTAGGAAAATATCGATGTAGGTATGCCACATCTAATTAGAAGACAAGACACAATCCGTAATTTTTTTTTTTTTTTTAAGAAAATTAATTAGAAGAAACTGCAAAATTAATTTAAAAGATAATAAAAGCTTTTTTATAAACTTTATAATTAATTAAGGTAACCCTCACTTAAATTATATATTATCTCTGAAGGATGAACCATTTGCTTTTTGCTCAGGAAATAGATGAGCAAGGTGACAAAAAACGATATTAAAATTCATACACCTTAATGAAATTCACATTACGTAAATAAAAAATCTCACGTCACTTTATGATCAGGGCGTTGTATAAAAAATACACAAGACTATAATTAATATAAATCTGATTAAATTTTATTTTCATTGTTGTTTTTTATCTATAGTAAATTAACCGAATTTTCCTAGATAAAAATATATTATATATAAAAATCGGCCAAGTGCGAGTCGGACTCGCGCACGAAGGGTTCCGTACCATTGACTAGGTGGAGGAGGCCTCCCTATTAAAAGTCCGATTATACACTACCTGCATACGCCCGATCATGACGTATGCCAGTGTAGTGTTCGCGCACGTTAGGCCAAACAGGATCCACAGGTTACAAACACTACAAAATAGATTCATGCGACGGGCAACGGGAGCACCGTGGTTCGTTCGTAATGTCGATCTACACATCGACCTCGAATTGCCGACCATCAGGCAGTATATGAAGCGTTGCTCCCAGCGCTATTTTGACTCTGCCACGACTCACCCCAATCCACTAGTGGTTGGGGCGGTAAACTACGTCCCATCAAAAATATCCGCGGTCCGACGACCCCGTCATCTCCTTGAAGAAGGGGATGATGCCATCACGATCGCCCAAGAAAGGGCCTACACAGCTCGCGCAGCGATAACACATAAAACTGCGCGGTATCGGCCTCGCCGACGAGGTCGAAAACCGCGCCGCGCAAAAATCATTAACCTAAACGTGGCCACGCCCACTTTGCTTTCAGCGACGCCCCGAGCCGAGGTCCGTTCCCCACAGGGGGAGCCCTCGGGCGATGTTCGCTTAACTTACTTACCGGGTTGAGAGCCTTCCGCTCGCCCATTGCCCGCGTTAAGCTGTCAAGGTCATCTGCGACCAACAGCTAAATACACACAAAAAAAAAAAAAAAAAAAAAAAAAGGCCTCCCTATTGCCATTATCGATATCGAGCAAAAAAATCAAGTTTGTTGTATGGGAGCCCCCTTAAATATTTATTTTATTTTATTTTTAGTTTATTTTATTTAGTTTTTAGTAGTTTAAGACAGACATAACATTTAAAAATATTAAAATATATTTAATGATCTATCCTGATCCTGAATAAGATTATATAAAATTAAATCTAATCGTAGGTACCGTAAAAGTCTACAAGAAGTCAAATTGGATAAAAGTCCACCTAGCGACAAACATGCCTTAGAATTTGTGCGAGGCATTATTCAAATTCTTTAGATTCTTATTTTCGAACTTTGTTCCTGGATATGATTTCTATTATCATTTTATTCTGCTTAAAAATATAATAATTACTAGCTTCTGCCCGCGACTTCGTCCGCGGAAAATTTCTTGTTTTAACATAAGATTACACTCGATTGATATTACTGTATTTAATTTTATTAGTAAAATATTTTTTGGAATCAGATCAGTAACTTAAAAGATTACCGAAGTTCTATTTTCTGCTCAAGGTAACTTAACCCTTAGTTGCCTTTTACTTATTTTATTTATTTGTTTAAGTTAGGTATCTATTTAATTTAAAGCTTCTCTATATACAATGTTTGAGGTTGTTTTATTTTCCGGTAACAGAATAATCTGCCTTTCGGATGATCCCACTCTTGATAGACCAACATATAATTGCCCATGGGAAAAACATTCTTTTCGTAGGTCAATGCCAACCAAAGAGAATGTTTGTCCCTGGGACTTATTAATAGTCAGGGCAAATGATTGCGCACGTTCAGCGCTAGTTTCTCGAGCACGGGCCCGCGTCGTCCTCACATTTTGGCTTGCGAGGCGCTGTGAGCGCTCGGAGCTAGATTCTCTAGCGCGTGCTTGCGAAATATATTCTCTATTTCTCGAGAGGCGTTGCTCATTTTCAGGGGCAGATTCTTCCGTACGGCGTACTCGAGCGGCTCTTGTCTGTGATGTCTGCCGAGACAGTTGAGATTTCCTTTTAGGCATGCTCTCAACAAACCACGCACAGACTTGAAAACAATTATGAACAAAGGGAGAGCGACTCGAACACCGTCCGCCTTTACAAAACAAAACAATCGTAATATCGAATAACTCGTGTCGATTATTACGATAGAACGAAGTACGAAACTACGAACATACAAAACAAACGTACAACGAAATTACGATATTTTCGATTATGAGGTATCTATCAACAACAACAACCATGCGAACGAAACAACCGAAACCAATAACCAACTGACATGTAATTTTTAGAACTCCAACTAACGACAACGTGGGCATAATAATTCGAGAGGGTCATCAATCCACGGAAAGTCTTAACACCGCGATTCAGAAAAATGACGTCATTGCAGAACGCCATCTATGGGCAAATAGGTAAAACGTCTGCACAATGAAAGTTATGCTAGGGTCATTTTGCGTTTTAGTAATTTTATATTATCTCCGAAACTGTATGACCAATTGATATACTGTAAATGGCAAATCTTATCTGTATGATGTTCTTGTGATACTGAAATAATTTATTGTCATAAGAATTAATATTTTGTTGCTCAAATAATCAACCAAACGTAACAATGCCGAAAAAAAAATTTTTTAATGCAATAATAGAAGTATAAAAGATAAAATATAAAAGATAGAGATATGGTATCGCTGACTTTTTTGTAGAAATAATTAAGATGAACCAGGTAGCCATACATTCTTTTTAATTTTAAGCAACTGTTTAGGCAGCGCACGCAAATAATTCTGTTTTACGAGGTATTTTTTTCCGACTTGCCAGACAAAAGTTGTGATAGCTCGGTTAATATACATGTTATAGAAACAATTTATAGCCTATAGCACTCAGGAATAATGTAGCTTTCTGCCAGTTAAAATAAAATTAGAATTAGATTATGAGTTCCAGAGATTACCCCCTGCATACAAACTTACAAATTTTACCTCTTTATAATATTAGTATAGATAGTATAGATGTAGAAAAGCTGAACTTAAGTGAATCTTAACCTTCAGTCACTATTACATAAAAGTGGAAGTTTTTGCTATGAATTAAAAAAAATGAACTTGAATAAAAAGTTGACCTAATTATTTCAGTCTTACTCCAGCGATTTTACTAAATAGTGATGGTTAATTTATTAAAAAGTGTAAATATGCATAAGATGTTCTAAGTTCAGTAATTTATTATAATCGTCATGGTAACAACGGGTACCATTAATAAAAATAATTGAATTCAAAGTAATCATAATTATTGAAATGATTCTACGAACTAATCATAATAATTTACAGTCAGTAGTCACATGCATATGCATACATAGTTACACTTTTCAGAGCAAAGAGCATAGTTGATAATTTTTGGTAAGGATATTTTCTTCTTTTTCGTCTTTTTTTTTGGGGTTGGGTTACGGTCGGCGCAATCCTCGCTCCGCTCCGTCCGGGGCGACAGAGGGGCGTAAGCACCCACACCCGTAACTCCCCGGTCCAGTCACCCGCGGCCTCGGCTAGGGCGGCATCAGGCACAGATACTCGCGTTTGCACCACCCCAGTCGCCGAAGAATATTTCCAGTCTGGAGATCAACTCAGATGGCTGTAAGTTCGCATCCGGTAACATGCAACTAAAAATATCTCAAAAATATATATAGATACGAGCTTAAAAATTTAAAAAAAAATTATCCATTGGTGAGAAGAATGATTCAAGTATTTTGAGTTTTTGGAGACTAGTTTTGGTTCCCCTAATCGATTTGAAATCCGTTCGAATTATTCGCTTGTTGAACGCATTACGGAAGTTGTTTGGATTTAATTTTGGTTGACCACCAGCCCTTTTAAGTACCTTTTCAAGTACTTACTTCTTACCTAAGAATACATATAGGAATTTCATCCCCATTTCCTGTTAGATTGAATATTGTCCAGGCTCACTACGCCCACCTGCACAGAGCGTTAAAAGGTGGCGTTTCAACAATGGCAAGTCAATGTTTAACTAGGTATGATATTTTTACAAGAAATACAGAGCAGCATCCCGAAGCATTACCAGTACTTGTTGGCGTATTTTCAGTTGACTTGAAGATATAAATTACAGCTATGTATTATTCTACCAGAAGAACATGAGAATCGATTTTTCTTCTGTCACGACCATAATAGAGTTACTAGAATCTGCACTGGACAATTCATGATGCTGACCAAATAAGTAGTAAAGGTGAGTTTCGACAAAAAGCAGCCGACTTCTGTATCTATTCTTTTCATCTGTTCATGGGCAGTTAAAGATAATATAATAGGTCTTTACCTATGTAATTGCCGTTCTGCAGTACTAGCCATTTCAAATCAAAATAATTTTTGTTTGGCTAAGAATTCTAATTTCAAATTAATTTTATTTTTAAACATGGAATTCATTTTCCAAAAGTAGTCCTTTGTTTATTGATTAGTGTTACGTTTTCATCGCATTTCAATCGTTTTCGTCATCATGGATACTTTAAAAATTCGAGTAATTATGGAATTTGAGTATCGTCGTGGCAGCAACGCGGCACAAGCGGCACGCAACATTAACGACGTTTACGGAGTTAACACTACAAACCAACGCACCGCCTGTTATTGGTTTGCTCGCTTCCGTTCTGGAAATTTCGACCTGAAAAATGAACCTCGCGGTCGTCCGAAGACTTTGGTCGACAATGACGAATTAAAGGCGATTGTGGAAGCCGATGATACACAATCTACGGCGGAATTAGCAGCAGCTTTCGACGTTAGCGTCAAAATAATATTGGTCCATTTGCGTCAAATTGGCAAGGTAAGAAAGCTTGACAAATGAGTGCCCCACGAACTCAATGATCGCCAGCGCGAAGTACGCGTCGAGACATGCCTTGCATTGCTCAACAGACACACAAATGAAGGAATTTTAAAACGTATTGTTACCTGCGATGAAAAATGGATTCTGTTTGATAACCGCAAGCGCTCAGCAAGTTGGTTGGATCCTAGTTCAGCACCTAAACAATGCCCTAAACGAAAACTTACCCCTAGAAAAGTGATGGTCACTGTTTGGTGGTCTAGCGCCGGTGTGATTCATCACAGCTTCTTACCAAACGGGGTGAGCATTACTGCAGATGTGTACTGTGAAGAACTGAACACAATGATGGAGAAGCTGGCACATCTGCAACCAGCATTGGTCAATCGCTCGTCTCCGCTGCTCCTGCACGACAATGCGCGACTTCATACTGCACAGCAGACGGTCTCCAATTTGCAATAACTAGGATTGGAAGCTCTCTGTCATCCGCCATACTCACCAGACCTTGCGCCTACAGACTACTTCTTTTTCAGAATTTGGATAACTTCTTGGCGGGAAAGAAATTCAATACCCGAGAGGCAGCACAAAATGCCTTTGAAGAATTTGTTGCCTCCCGTCCAGCTGATTTCTTTAAGAAGGGCATCAATAAACTGCCGCTGCGTTGGCAAAGATGCATTGATTGCATGGGTTATTACTTCGATTAATACAAATAAAAAATATATGAAAAAAAATCGTTTAATTTTTTTCACACATAACGGCAATTTCATAGGTAAAGACCTAATAACTGGAGATTGATTACTGTGTAGTCCAATTCTTTGAAAGCCATTAAAATTTTAAATGATTTTTTTTTATTTTTGATCACTAGATCACACCTTCATCCTTAGGTTAATATTTCACTTGCATCATTTATTAGCCCATGTTTCTTCATGTCTCCAACTTTCTCGGGCCGAACACGGAGGACAAGGAAATCGGTACCGGTTATCGGCCCAACGACGAAGGCGACGTGCTACGGGTGGGTTAAGAGGCCGCGCGCCACTCCACTGTCGTCCTGGACGGAGCCGGGCGGCGGGTGCGTTGACCATAACCCACTCCCAAAAAAAATTTCTCCAACTTTGCATGGGAAGGAACTGGAATCTTTCCAACTCCTACTTATCCCATATATTCTCCTAGCCGAGGCCGCGGGAGACGTGACCGGGGATTAGTCCGTCACCCGCCGAGAAGCCGACCGCGTGAGAAAAGACCGACGTCCTCCCCGAGGGGGGGACGTCGGTCGATGGGAGGGTACCCCAATAGGGGGTATTCCGTCGGGCCGACCACTGATGTCAAGTAACCCTGCTCCGGTGGTTGGCCCAATGACGAAGGCGACGTGGTTTTCGGGTGGGTTGCGGGAGTTGCGTGCTTAAGCCCCTCTGTCGCCTCGGATGGAGTGGTGCGGAGGCGCGCCGACCGTAGCCCAACCACAAAAAAAAAATCCCATATATTCTAAACGTATTACGTGTCCCAAGAAAATTAAAAAATCTTTAGGAAGTTTTGAGTAACTGCAGAACTTTCTATGTTATTTGTAAAAAGCATTATAGATTCTCGCTTACAAGAGTTACAGAAGTGGGATTAGTCTCATAGAAAAGTAAGTGATCGTGACACTATATTTTATAACTACTATACATATATTATACTAGGATGATAAGATGATATTAATTCAAACTTTTGTATTAATGGATCCTATGAATATTCCCATGACCACAATAAATCTATACCTACGTATAAATTAATATCATTACCTTAACATTGGCAACTAAAAAAATTATCAGTTATGTAATATTCACATTTACGTCATATAAATAAATTAAATCCGTATAACAATATCTATAATATATTTTTATAATCATGTGCGTAAATAATTTACATATTATATTTAAACGCTCGTATTTCAAGATCTCCGTGTAGTGTTGGAATAAGAATACAATTCACCACCCCCTCTTATCGTAAAAAACGACTAAGAGATATGGTATGCAGGTAACTTATGCAAGAGAAAAAAACTCGATATGAAACTGTATTTCAACAGCTCTAAACAGCGCGATATAGTAGGTCTATTCCGCAACAGTGGGTTATGGAACTTACGTGGGTTGAGATGACAGTGGTGTTTTCAAGATCTTGACATTTACATTTAATTTTCTTCATGTACAGGATTTTATAAAACCATTAAAAAGGACTGCGATTTATAAATCACTTTCTACTTCATAGATTCTAAAGAAATGAATATACATAACACTGTTATTATTGAGATCCGAGTTCGAGGGCTGTATAAATTTTAGAGTATTATTAAATATTTCTGAGCCCGATACCCACCAAAACTCCCGATCCAAGAACCCAATTAGATATTTTGTATCAACCAAATATACATTTGGTTATCATCAAATAAGTAATTGTCCTTATATCATTATATCAATTAGAGTGTTAAATTTTTATCTAAATAATAAAAATAAAAAGATATGTAACCAAAAATATCGTTGACATTAACATTTAAGGTACCTAGCGAGTGTGATGAATAACCATTTTGCAATAAAATGACATTAAAAATAATTAATCATTAATTAGGTTATATTTGTGTTCTGATTTCCTTGTTCTATATTGTAAAGAAACCCTATTATTTGCAATGAAAATACTTAATACTGTTTTCATTGTCAATAAAATTTAAATGCGCAGTAGTAGAGTTATCAAGAAACATACAATAGACATCATTGTAAATATCCATACTAATATTATAAATGCGAAAGTAAGGATGTTTGTTTGTAACGCTTTCACGCTTAAACCATCGAACCGATTTCAAAAATTCTTTCACCAATGGAAAGCTATAATATTAGGGAGTAACATAGGCTATATTTTATCTCGGTATTCTCACAGGAATGGGAACTACGCGGGTTTAAGCGACTGAAACCGAAGCGAAGCGAGGACGGGTTGCTAGTTGAAAGATAAATCAAAAAAACATAATATATTAATTGTAAAAAAAAACTATTTCACGGATTTTATCGCGTTTGTATATGATTGCCTGTCGATTCGAACACTTTGCAGCGTTCATGACCACGGGAAAACAGTTTATTTATATCTAAATCTGGGTCAATACTTAATAACAAATTTTCTGAACATCGGGAATTTAAAAATTAAATACAAACGTGATAAAATCCGTAAAGTAGTTTTATTTAAAATGTGTAATACTCGCGTAAACATCAGAAATTCTTATAATATATTAATTATAATTAAAACTATATTACGAATTTTATCGCATTCGTTTATTTTTAATTTCCCGACGCGCGACGATTCGAACACTTTATGGTCGATCAGGGACTATGAACGCTGTAAAGTTTTCAAAATATCGGGCAATCAAAAATCAAATACAACCGCGATAAAATCCGTAAAATTGATTTATTTAGAATATGCAATACTCGTGTAAATATCAAAAATCATTATAGTATTAAACAGACCATGTTTTTTTATTTCATAATTATTATACCTGTGGTAACAGGTAATGAAATAAGTATCTATGCTTTCTTATTTTCTATTATGCTTTTTTGCTTTCCTGTAAAAGATTAACCACAATCTACCTTTTTTATTACTGGAAAATGAGCAAACGACACACACCTGATGGTAAGCGAAACTGCCGCCCATGCACCTTTGCTAGGCCACTGCTTACCGTGAAAAAAATGAACGGTTCGGTGATACTAAAGGCATCACTAAGACCCACCAACACCACCAGCACCGGGAGAAAGTTGGGCTGTCGGCTCTCTCGCTCACCAAATTGCTACTACACAGACGTCGATTTTTGCGAGAGTGTGGTACTACCCCGAACGCACCAGCCAGCGGCTGTAAAACGACTGTGAAAAGTGTGATCCTACCAAATACCATTTGGCAACTAAGGACGGATGCCCCTCGACCTTTGCTTCCAAGGCAAACTTCCTCCATTATTCAATAGCATGTCACTTAATATGCTAGATAATACAGCAGCGAACTCATAATTTATCGAATAATCATTATTCACTTATATGTATATTGCAATACCATTTTAGTCTAAATAATTTTGATTTGTTTTTTGGATGGCTGTTGTGGCTTGCCACAACAGCCATCCAGAGCTTCTTTATCTATAGTCTAATCATGCTCCCTAGCCGAGGCCGCGGGTGATCGGACCGGGGAATTGCCCGTCACCCGCAGAGAGGCTGACCGCGCGATGGCGACCGATGTCCCAGTACGTCGAGACGTGAGGTTACCCGAAAGGGTATTCCATCGAGCCGACCACTGATGACAAGTCACATCTGCTCCGGTGGTCGGCCCAACAAACAACGAGGTGACGTGGGTACGGGTGGGTTATGGGCCCGCGCGCCGTCCTTTCATCGCCCCGGACAGACAGGACCGCGCGTGCGCTTACCATAGCCCACCCAAAAAAAAAAAAAATCTATAGTCTAATCATTTTCTCTCCTCGCGTGTTATGTCTGTCTTTAAGCACACATTTCAGTACCTACAGTACACAAATAAATAACACTAGGGAACAGTAATTTTGCGCCAAGGTATGTTGAAGGCAATTTTGTATGAACAATATCAGCTTTGTCACAGTAAACTCTAGTTGATCAGATAAAGACTCAATTATTTAACTAAAAATATCTGACTAACAAATACTTTTACGCATTAAAATAAATACTTTAGTAACGGCTATGTAGTAATCAAACAAAAAAAAAACAAAAATATGCTACTAGTAGTTCAATAAATAATAAAAAAGGAAAAGAAGTCTTTCTCTAGGCTTTCTTTCTTGTAAAAATAGAGAGTTCTTGTGGAGATTATCACAAGCAAAACTCAGATCAATCTCTTATTTAAAGCTTGCCATTATATGGCTGTTCCATTCGCGTATCTTTCTTCCATTGTTCTAATGCAACCGTTCTGCTTTTCTTCGCTATAATTTCATAGTGTCCGGGAGTCTATGACTAAGATTTACGAATAAAAAAAATACCTTACTACATATTTATTATCAAACAACAAAGGTCTATGTTAAAAATATCATCTATCTAGTGATTCTGTTCTACTGACAATCTAACATGTCCTTACAAGTAGCGATCGCCATTTTAGAGCGTTTCTTTATTGGCGCGGGTTATAACAGAATTTTAAAATGCACTACTTAGTTGTCATATGACTACGTAGATAACGTAGTAGTTAGGAGACCGACGTGCCATGCCAGTGTCATGGGTACGATTCCCATGCAGGACAATACTTTGTGCGATCGATAATGCGAGCGTGTACGCTGTGCTCAAAATGTCAGGAGATATAAAGTTATCAACATATTCCTTGTGAATGAATTTCTATATAATTCAGAACTTTCCAAATACACCATGAACTAGCTCAAACTAAACATAGACTCAAATCAAATATATGTGAACAATATTTAAAAGGAAACTTACTTCATTATAAACCATTGATAAGATTGCAAAAGTTAAATATTTACAGCAAATGTACAAATAAAACATTGCACGGCACATCAAACAAAGTAGGCATACTCAATAAACCTTCACCTTGCAATTCTACCGACCGAGCGTGACTTCGATCGAAAAAAAAAACAATTATTACTTAATAATGACATTATTTTTGTGCCAAGTTCATAGTTTGTATCGAATGTCTAAAATGAGTTCGATAACAATGCCGATTGTGAACGAAAGAATGTCGTTTCGTGTGAAATTTCTGTTCAATAATATGCACTTTAGGTTTTATTGTTCTATCATAAAATCTACTGTTTATATATGCAGCATAATTTGCATGTATAACATTTTATGAAATGATTTCTTCAACTGTTGAGCTATTTTACTTACAGAAAGCGTTCTCAATGAAGATCATTTTTTTATTGGGAATAATCCCACCACTCACATTCCCACCACCATAACTACATTAAACTAGGATTCACAATCTCCGTATATGACACTGGTTTGAACCCTCAGGTAGTCCTGGGAAACTCTTTTAATTATCTTGGGACCCGCAACAAATTTAATTGGAAAAATAAAACAGGAGGAATTGGGAAGATTCTCCTTTCCTTCTATGCAAAGCGGGAGATTAATTAAAATATGATTCATATTTGTAAGATTCACAAGCCGACGTGTCCTTAGAAAGACCATGTACGTAGGGATCAATACTCGTCTCGAAAAGACCACGAACCCCATTGATTGTAGTCGCGTACCGTAATAGCCTAGAAGATATTGACAATTTAAAATGTGGAGGCAAAGCAATTGAAACATAAGCGAACCGAGGGCAGTTCGCTAGTGTAATATAAATTTTAAAAACTTCATAATTGACAGCATACCTAATGGAAACTAGACAATAAAGAAATTTCATGCTGTCTCTGCAAGCTTTCTAATAAAAAAAGAACGCTCAGAGTATCTCGAAAATCAAACCCATGCAACCGTTTCTGTTATTAAATCATCAAGGCGATAAATAAACATAAATGTGTGTATTACAAAATGTCGGTGCGAAATAAGTCATAGAGAAACTTATAATTATGAACTATGTATTGTGGTATGCTAATAATATAATTGCAAAGACCTCTAAATATTTCTTTGGCATAGTCATTAAATCGATTAATCAATATAATTAGGAGGTCAGTATTATGTTCCGGGAAGAATTAGTCATTGATATCTCTGCTTTTCCTTATGATATCTAATCCAACCGAACAACGACTAAGGGATATACGTATATTAAATTACTGCATCCGCGACAACTCGTTTGACGAGCGATCTAAGCTAGGGACACGATATTGAACAGAAGTACTCATGAGTAGTACCGAAGAAAAAGTATCGTACTCAATAAAGTATCGACAGAAAAGTATCGATACTACAAAGTATCGAGTACTGAGTACTTTTTCCTGAATCTGTGTCGTGACGACCTTTTTGTTTAGAAATTTGACCGTCTGTGAATATTTCGAGCCACGTTTTAGAAGATTCATTACGTTTGAACTAGATGGCGTTACCATAAACATGAGTGGTAAGCTCAAGTTTAACATGGGTAATCTACAATTTATTCGATACGATACCTGCCATAAAGTACTCATTGAGTAAAAGTATCGAATCCAAAGTATCGAGTACAAAAGTATCGGTATTGAAAGAAAAGTACTCGATACCTAAAAGTATCGATACTTTTTTCGTGTCCCTAATCTAAGCCAATTGCACTACGACTGTGATGGAGGCCTGTAGCCAATAGTAAACTTAACGGGCTGAAGATAATATTAGATCATTAAAAGTTATTTGAAAAATTGTATTTCTAATTTATAAAGTTACAAAAATATCAAAGATCATAATGCCACAGAATATTATCTCATCATCATCATCATTACAGCTCATAAACGTCCCACTGCTCGGCTCGAGCCTTCTCCACAATAGGTGGGATATTAACCTACTATACCACGCTGGTCAGACGTGTTGATATAGGGTTTTATTTCGGTTTTTCCTTCTCTTACATAGATGTTATATGTACATATATTATAGTCCCATAGTCGTCTTTTACGACACCCACGGGCAAGAGAGGGGGTGGTGAATTGTATTCTTACTCCGTCACCACACGGAAAGCTTAATTGTCTAAGTATATATAAATGTAGATATTATTTATAAATGAATTTAAATTTAATAGGTATTATATTTAAATGTAGATATTATGTGTCCTTGTTTTCATATTTTTAACTAATTTGGTTAAATACGTAGGTAATAAAGTCACCTTAAACATAAAAATTGCATTTGAACATGTAAAATTTAAGTTATAAATCGCATTTACACACTTAAATGACATTTAAGTTCAATTGAACGTAATAAACAATCGTTTTAGCTCAGTCACTTTGGTTATATATACGACGTGTATATAACCAAAGCTCAAAAAAAATTACTGTAGTGCTGGATTAAGAAAGCAGTATATTACCACATACTTTAAACAAATACTGTTTCAGTCTATTAAAAGTCTTCGAGCACATGTAATTCAATCATCGAAATACAGCTATGTTTCTTTATCTTTCTTTATCTATACCAATAAATAAAATTGGAGTGTCTGTTTGTAATGTCAAAATAATAGGCTTTTTTCATGCTCACACGGTTATTTGCACTATACATATGCCTAAAATACACTTTATATATTTTTTTGTCTGTCTGTCTGTCTGTTTGTTCCGGGTAATCTTCAAAACGGCTGGACCGATTCCAAACATTCTTTCACCAATGGAAAGCTATAATATCAGGGAGTAAGCTAGGCTATATTTTATCCCGGTATTGCCACGGGAACGGGAATAACGGGGATAAGACGACAGAAACCGAAGCGAAGCGAGGGCGGGTTGCTAGTATATATATATATATATATTTCTTGTGTACGGGTGCATGTCACTAAACTCCTCCTAAATGATTGGACCAATGTTGATGAATTTTTTTGTGTGTGTTCAAGGGGAAGAACAGTTTAGATCCACAAGATTTTTGGATTGGACCCGGCAGCGGCATTTCAAGGCGAATTACTTTTATTTTATTTGAACAAAACAACGTCTGTTGGGTCAGCTAGTAATCTATATAGTCATCATCATCATTTTAGATCAAATACCTCCCCGCCTCCATAATGGGAGGGAAATTGATCTACTTTACCACGCTTGTCAGACATGTTGATATAAGATCTATATCATCATCATCATTTCAGCCTATCGCCGTCCACTGCTGGACGTAGGCCTCCCTCATGTTACGCCACAAAGTGCGGTCCTGTGCCGCCTGCATCCAACGACGCCCAGCAACTCTCATCAGGTCGTCGGTCCACCTAGTGGGGCGACGTCCAATACGTGGTCGCCACTCGAGAACCTTTCTTCCCCAGCGGTTGTCAGTTCTTCGAGCGATGTGGCCTGCCCATTGCCACTTCAGCGTGCTAATTCTTCGTGCTATGTCGGTTACACCCGTTCGTCTGCGGATTGCCGTTTTTCGGATTCTATCTCGCAGAGAAATCCCGAGCATAGCCCGTTCCATAGCACACTGAGAGACTTTGAGCCTTGTTATGAGGCCGACATTTAGGGACCACGTTTCTGTGCCGTAAGTCATCACTGGTAATACACACTGGTCGTAGACCTGTGTTTTCAGACACTGAGGTATGTTGGACGAAAAGATCATCTTAAGTTTCCCGAACGCTGCCCAACCGAGTTGGATTCGTCGGCTGATCTCTTTCTCGAAATTGGATCTACCTAACTGGACTGTTTGTCCAGAAAGATCAAGATAGTAAGATCTATATAGTTAAACTATAATATATGTTAATAAAATATGTGTATGTATGAATTCTTCGTGACGGGCGGGTGACAAGTTAATATTGTAATATGTCCCCAATCATCACCTTTGCTTACCCTTTGCGTATTACCATAGAAGTCGTAAAAACTGGCGGCGATAACATTTTTCGACTGACGAAATGTCCTCAAAATATTGCAAACTATGTTATTAATAACTAAAAGAATACTTCGGGCGATCAGGAATCAAATACAAACTCGATAAAATCCGTAGTTTTATTTACAACTAGCAACCCGCCCTCGCTTCGCTTCAGTTTCAGCCGCCTTACCCGCGTAGTTCCCGTTCGCGTAGGAATACCGGGATAAATTATAGCCTATGTTACTCCCTGATATTACAGCTCTCCATTGGTGAAAGAATTTTTGAAATAGGTCCAGTAATTTCAGAGCCTATTCAATACAAACAAACAAAACTTTCCTCTTATAATATTAGTATAGATGTGTAACGCTCGCGTAAACATCAGAAATCATTATATGTTGTTTATTAATATATTGTTAAATTAAAATAAAATATTCATCGTCATCTCGACTCATATATGTCCCACTGCTGGGCTCGAGTCTTCTCCATAATACGAGGAATATTGACCTATCTACACCTATTATATACTTATAGTATACCTCAAACCTACCTCAAACTCTAGTCAGACGGGGTATAGAGTTTTATTTCGGACTTTCCTTCTCTTGCATAGATGTTATGTGCATATTATCTTTATATTATTAAATACTAGCTGACCCAACAAACGTTGTTCTGTTCAAATAAAGCGCCACCTACCGGGTCCAATTGTGAATCTAAACCATTCTCGAATCTCAGTGAGCACACACAAATTACTTAAATTACTTAAATCCAGTCAACAGATATCGCCATCTGTTAGAATCTTTTGGAGTTAACAGATAATTGTGACTGTCAATTAATTATAGACAAATAATTTGTAATAAAATAAAATTGCGACTATAATTAAAGATCTAAGTTATCCTATGTTTCAAGTTAGAGCAAACTGCACACGGTGTGCAAATTTGATTAAAATCGGTTAAGTAGTTTAGGAGTCCATCGTGGACAAACATCGTGACAGGAGATTTATATATATATTAAGATAAGATAAACAAATTTTAATAGTCTTAGTAATATGATAAGTAGGTACGTTCTTCTATTATAGCAATATATGTATTGTAGTAATATGCACATAAATAAACAGCACAAAATTAACAGATAAATATATCACATATTATAAAACAAATTATATGTAATATCTGGTTGACCGAGCTTCGCTCGGAATATTTTTGTCGAATTTATTTAGATATATATTAATAAAAAATAAAAAATAAATAATGAAAATTATATAAAAAACTACAAAAAGAGAATAATAATAACACCGAGATTCGAACCGACGCTGTTTAAATGTCACATAATCCAAATTTAAAACCGCCGGCCTCCCCACCCGAGCTATCGGAACTCATGACGTCGACAACGAAATTTGAATTCATATTCTTTTAAAATTCAATGTCATTGTTTGTTTTGCTAAAAACACGGACAAAGCAACATTTTCTATAAATAAAACCTAGCTAGATCGATTTTTTGGACCCGAAACCTCTAGTATGCCAAGTTTCAACAAAATCGTTGGACTTGGAGCCGTTTCCGAGATACTGAATATATATATATATACAAGAATTGCTCGTTTAAAGATATAATATAAAATACTACTATAAGTTCTTATACTCCGGCCGCTCAGAGATTACGTTTCTGACACCTGTCAATTCGTCATAACTAGTGATGTACAATCAATAACATTCATTATATTTAATAATGTTATTTATTGCATTCATTATGCATATTTATTCAATTCAATATAGATTTTGTTAAATTTATAGGAATTATTTCGCATGTTTTTTTTTAAAGTGCCTTCATCTTATTTATGCTATACGGTGAAGAAGTATTATGGCCGGCTGCATAATTTTTTTATTTGCGCCCCAGATTAGCTCTATGGTATAGTACTAGCAGAAGAATGGGGGAATTCGAAGAAAGCAATAAGCATACTCCAGAGCCAGCTCATCTAAAACATAACGAACTTATGCCGGCTTATTTCATCAATTCTGCTTTTAGTGTAGACATATTTTCGTCATTGCCACGTCTTTGCAGCCACCGATTCCTCTTTTTATTAGCTTTCGTAGGTGCTTTATTTAATTGCACCGAATGATTAAGGGCATTACCCATTAACATAACTAAAGGCTCTGGAAGGCCAGGCAGCAACACATCCTGGAACCACTCCTTGAATGCAGTCGCATTCATTTCTTCATTCATTCAGCAGTAGTTTTTGACTCAAAAACCAATAAACCGCTTTCCACAAAACCATACTTCGCACAACCAGCGTGGCATATTATGAGTACTATGAGTACCCATTGGCACTTTCGATGTTGACGCTTGAGTGTTATTTGTCCAAGAACGAGAAAACGTGTGGTTGGGATTTAGCCTTGTCTCGTAGATAAAAACGGTGTATTCCCAATTATCAACTTTTTTCGCTTCTTTCAAAAAGTTAATTCTTTTTGAAATTATGTTATTCCTTTCTAAAAGAATTTGCCTTTTGTCGGTTTTTTTTTTATATTTTGACTCCAATATCTTTAGAAAATTTGGATAAAGCAGTTTTACCTCCCCTAAACAAATCAGTTGCTTTCAAATATGCTAGAAGCGACGACCTATTAACGTATTCATTTCTGGGATAATAACTACTATATATATATGCTTCCGTGTGATGACGGAATAATAATACAATTCACCACCCCCCTTTACTGCCCGTGAGTATCGTGAAAGACGACTAAGGGATTATAATATGCATACAACATCTAAGCAAGAGAAGGAAAATTCGAAATAAAACCCTATACCAATACGTCTAACCAGCTTGGTGCAGTTGGTCAATTTCCCTCCCATTGTGGAGGAGGCTCGAGCTCAGTAGTTGGATGTTTACGTACTGTGGTGAGTGATGATGAATAAATGTGATTCCTTATAGCATCAGCCTCAAAGCTATCATTGTCTGTTATAGGTTCATTTCTGCATTTCCTTTTTTGGTATTCGTAAAATATTTTCTCCAGTGCCCGAGGAGCCGAACTTTTCCTTATTTATATTTGTTATTGTCCGTTCGCTTACTCCAAGCGCCTGAGAGATGCGCTCTTGTATTGTTATAATTACGGGGTCCACCGTTTTATCTTTCAAGCTCAAGGTAATATTGAAGCTGAAATTAGTTCTCGTGTTTCAATTTTCAATATTTAGCCGTGTTTCGGCATAATTATTTTGCACCAAAAGTGCGTACGTTACACAACAAAAGTCTAGATTGGCGCAGAGGCTGACCTCTTACTAATATAACAAGGAGAATCAGTCAAATAAACAACAATAAGAGTCACGAGAAAATACATATTGAGAAACACTGGAGAACGTAGTCTATGCGCCCGAGACGACAAGAAATGACTCTTTGTGACTGTCACAAAATGGCGGTCCCCACAACGCTATTATGGGTAGCCATTTTTCACTAGTAATATAAAGTAGTAAGTCATTTTATTTTCATTTTTTTTTAATAGATCTGATTGATATCACAATATTTATTTTCTTAAGTTTTGATTGGGCGTACCTTTGTCATATTATTAACTTTATTAAATAGTAAGTACATTATATATTAATATCAGGTTGACCGGAATATTTTTATAGAATTTATTTAGATATATTAATAAAAACTAAAAATTATATAAAAAAATTACAAAAAGAGAATAATAATAACACCAAGATTCGAACCGACGCTGTTTGGATGCTACAAAACTCAAAATTAAAATCGACCGTCCCCCAACTGAGCTACCGGAACTCTTGACATTTACAACGAAATTTGAATTCATATTCTTTTAAAATTTAATGTCATTTATTGTTATGCTAAAAACACCGACAAAAGAACATTTTCTATAAATAAAACCTAGCTAGATCGATTTTTTGGACCCGAATCCTCTAGTATGCCAAGTTTCAACAAAATCGTTGGAGCCGTTTCCGAGATCCTGAATATATATATATATATATATATATATATATATATATATATATATATATATATATATATATATATATATATATATATATATATATATATATATATATATACAAGAATTGCTCGTTTAAAGATATAAGATAAAATAAAATTATAACGTTTTATTAATATAATACCATCAAATTATTTAAAGATTATAAAAATATGCGATTACAATTGCCTCGTTATTTTGTCCCATCACTACAAAAACAAACATAAGATAAAACCTTGAAACAGCGCAGTTTGACATGTTTTGACTTTTAAAACTATTGTTTTTATATTTGTAAATTGAGTAATTGTTAATAATTTTAACCGAAAATTAATACGTTTATTGTAAGTTGGCATAATTATTCAATGTGTAATGTTACTCGTTAATAAGGTAAATATAAGATATTTAAAATTGTGCCGTAAATAGTACTCCAGTTCAAAGTTACGTCGCCCATTCAATCATGACCTGTCAGAAACGCAATCTCTGAGCGGCCGGACTATAGGTATGTTTTTTCTTATTGTAATCTTTATTCGTTTAAATTAGCACAGTGTAATATTCTTTTTAAGATTTTTTTATAGTCCCTATGGGCATCCGTAATTTCACTCACAGGTTCCATTTGAATATCAGCGCCAGGACTTTGTACCTGGCATATGCTGAAATGGACTCCTGGTTGATACATTTCAAACACACGCTGTATATCCTTTGATTATAGTTTGTATAATTATGTTAACGAAATGTATCAATAAACTATTCTTTCTTTCTTTCTGTTATATCCGTCAGTGTATTTTACGACATCCACAGGCAAATAGGGAGTAGCGTATTATATTCTTACTCAGTCGCCACACGGAGAAAAATATTAAAATCATAATATTAAATAATGTTGAGCCGGTAAATGATCGTATTGCCGCGGAAATCTGAAATACGAGGGTGGCAATTATGTTATAAATGTGAAAGTTTATGAAAATATTTGGATGCTTGTTACTCAATCACACGTAAATCGTTGACCAGATTGACACGTAGATACATAGAGTATTTCTTAAATTAACAAATAGATTACTTTTATTCTGATAATATGTTCCTTGAAACGTGGTCTCTAAATGTCGGTCTCATAAAAAGGCTCAAAGTCGTCAACGTGCTATGGAGAGGGCTATGCTTGGTATTTCTCTACGTGATAAAATACGGAAATTCGTAGAAGAATGAGTGTAATCGACATAGCCGGCAGAATTAGCACGTTGAATTGGCAATGAGCAGGGCATATCGCACATCGAACCGACAACCGTTGCGGAAGAAAGGTTCTCGAGTGGTGACCATGAATCGGATGACGCAGCGTAGAACGACCCCCTACTAGGTGCACTAACGATATTTTCACAGACGCAGGGAACCGTTGGATGCAAGTGGCACAGGACCGTTCCGGGTGGCATTCTCTTGGGGAGGCCTATGTCCAGCAGTGGACATCTGTAGGCTGATGGATGGATGGATAGAATATATTCCCTTGAGATAACAGTTCAATGAGCAAGTTCATTTTTACGCGGATGGAGCCACGGGCAAAAGCTAGTACTAGTATAATATATACAAAATAGACTGCCCTGAATTATTAGTTAACCTCAAATTCAACGTTCCAAACAGATTTGTACGTTTTAATCCTCCTATACATGTCCCATTGGTTAATACTAATTATAGTTATAATTATAGTTATAATAATTCGTTCTTCTGGAGAGCACCTAACGCATTCAATAAACTTAGTAAAGAAACTGATTTAAAATTAGACATATTTTGTACCAGTGTTACCTCTACCAGACAGCAATTGAGTAAGCGTTTTTTCAATCAAACTAATTGATGTATGTATTTAATTTAGCATACTTAGTGTTGTAATATTCACATATTTGTTTTACTAGTGTATCTCTACTCGTGAGAACCTGTAATTGGCTTTATGTTACTAGAATTTAGTCACTAAGATGTTTTGATAGCTGTTGGTTTTCCTATAAAATAAATAAACCAAAAACCAGACTAACAGTGTTTACCAGCGCTCCTGCATTTCTCATAAAGCTGTAACTGTACGGCAGGTTGTGACTACCCATACTGATTTGCTGTCCTCATAGATTGCGTACATGAAACAAAGCGATCACGGCGAAGCCGATATGCATTAATAGTCGGTTTTACTCGTGGCATCTAGGACTAGGATCTTTCCACTCGCTATTAAGTGGCATATAATTCCGTGTGAGGACGGAGTAAGAATACAATTCACCACTCACTATCTCGCCCGTGGATGTCGTAAAAGACTAAAGGATATAATACGCATATAACATCTATGCAAGAGAAGAAAAACTTGAAATAAAACCCTATACCAACCTATCTGACCAGCATGGTCTATTTTCCTAGTAAGGTCTATTTTCCTCCTATTGTGAAGGAGACTCGAGCCCAACAGTGGGACATATATGAGTGAAAATGATGAATAGCAATTATCAAATAAATCAAAAGTATAATAATTATATCTAACATTGATTGGGATTAGTTATTAGTGCAAGCGGAAGGAAGAATGACGGTGGCACAGACCTTGGATCCACTTCCTACATCGCAATCGGAACTAGTAACCACTACGGATAGTAACAACGTGTGCGACCTAATAAACTGTTTAAATCCATATTAAAATACAATGTCAACCGATTATTATAGTAGCAAATGCTGTTTTTAAACTTGTTTCGTTTAAAAATAGGTACAACTCAGCAGGTCCAATTCAGTATATTCACTAAAATAAAAATAATATTTAATCACATCACAATCACATTTTATTAGAATATCTTCTTTACTCTTCTTAGTTCATATAATTGACAGATTTTTTTCAAATGTTCTATATACTGAAAGATTTTGGGTCTATTCCAGCCCTCTCCCTAACAATAAGTACGTAACCCGTCAAGCGACTATGGTATTTTCCCTTTGTCGAGATGACTGTATAGCAATTAACGTCGATAGTTTGATGGATTTAAATTCAAAATTCAATAACATTTATTATGTATAAAATTCACAAGAGCATTTACATATTGTCAATTTTATCAGTTTGACTTAAAGTAATCTAAGAAATTACCATCGAATCGTAACGGGACCACTACTGAAAAGATCTGCCTAGAAACTCGGTGGGTTTCCCTATTTTATTTTACCTCCTTTTTTTATAAAAATTATACAATATATTTCATAAGTATTAAGCTCCTTATAAATCACAATATTATTCACAAATATTATGGTTGGGCAAGATTCCATAAGCAGCACCTGATCACGAAAGCTGCTAGAGCAGCCATCATTCACCTCAACTACATCAGAGGGAATGGAGATACGCCATGATACTACGCCTTGATTTACATTTCATCTCAGCTCAAATGTCCCAATGTTGGGCTCGAGCCACCGCTGTAATTTGTGGGAAATTGTTATGGTCACCACATGGAGATTTACATTTAATTTAGTTAAAATTACATTACTGGATTTGAAGAATTTTGGTCTATTGATTCATCATCGTCACAACTCATATACGTCCCTACTAGACTCAAGCCTCCTCCACAAATGGAGGGAAATTAACCTATTATACCACAGTGGCGGGTTGGCATAAAGTTTAATTTGGAGATTTCCTTCTCTTGCATAGATGTTATCTACATATTGTAATCCCTTAGCCGTCTTTTACGACACCCACAGACAAGAAAGGGCGTGGTGAATTGTATTCTTACTCTTTTACTACGCGGAAAATTACATATATTCTATGTTAATAGGTATCTATATTAATTAGATTAGATTTAATTCCAATATAAAATGTAATAATATTCATGGAAACTGAGCTTTATTAAACGAGCATTGTATGATAATCTAAATAAGTATATTAACGATATCATAAGTCTAACCTTTTTAGACATATCGGCAATTGTTCAGGTACTTTGAAAATAACCAGTATTTATAATCGGTAACATAAAACGGCGACCTTAACGACAACATACTAATATCGAGTTAACATTCTAATTACGTTTCTGTATTCCATAATTATTACACTTAAGAATTTATTCTCCGTGAATGTTCTCCAAATATCCTAGTTATTAGCTATTAAATACGTTTTACCAAGGCAATCGTCTATAATTCAATATAATTACGTACTTAAATAAATGTCTATTTATGAAATACCTAGAAATAAAACTAGTGTTTGTTAGGATGCTAAATATTATCCCTAAGCTGGATTCGAACCTATACACTCACAAAGTAAATAGATTAAAAGCAGAAAAATTATACATGAACATACATAAATAACCCAACAAACGCTGTTCGGTTCAAATCTAAAAAATTAACGGGCAATTTTCTTGAAATCGATCCCAACGCCACCTAATCGGTTCAATTATATTAATCTAAACCATTCTCGAATCCACTGGAACACACAAAAAAAAACATCTGCTATTCCAGCCGTTTAGGAGTTCAGTCACACATACGGAGAAAAGAATTGTATGATGATCATCATCATCATCATGATTTCAGCTCATATACGTCCCACTGTTGAGCTCGAGCCTCCTCCATAATAGGAGGGAAATTGACCTTACTATACATAACCATGCTAGTCAGACAGGTTGGTATAGGGTTTTATTTCGAGTTTTTCGTCGTCTTTTACGACATCCAGGAGCAAAATAGGGGTAATTTATATTCTTATTCCGTCACCACACGGAAAAATTGGTATGATAAAGAAAATTTAATCTAAACCTTCCGTATGATGACGAAATAAAAATATAATTCACTATCTTATATTCCTATATTCCTAAGTCGTCTTTTATGACACCCGCATTGGTTGAGCAAGAGAAGCGATGCTAATGAAATGTGGTAATTCAATTTTCCTACTATTGAGGAGAAGGCTCGAGCCTAGCAGTGGGACATATATGAGCCGAGATGATGATGAAGTTTCGCATGATGACATATACATATGCATTGAATGCATCCACATAATAAAGGCAATGTAAGCTACAAAATGAATCCATTTTTGTAGTTCTATAACTTCAAAACTAGTTTAGATATAGTATTTTCGTAATTATAACTCATTTAAATATTTCATACGACTGTTCTCGCCTTGATAACAATTAATTAGCCATGCAATGGAATTTATGCTGATAGATTGTACTCAAAGAAATTTTGCACTTGTATTCATAAATATGCATAACTAGGGCTGACTAATCTCTTTCAATTACTTTGATTTAAATAAACTAAAAATTTGACTGCCCGCTAATCCGTTAGTTGCGTTAACTTCCATAGTTATCAGTCATTATCAGCACTCGCTGATTGTTAATCTTTGGATCGAACCCATCCCGAGTTAGATAAGAAGATTTAATTAGTGAAACTTTTCCCAAGTACAAGCTTGGAGTTTGTAATGAAGTCCGCTTAACGACAATAGCCTCGGCATTCGTTTTTACCAAAGTCTCTCGCATTTTAAGCAACAATTAAGGTAATATAAAGTTAAGGCTATATAACATATAAAATCAATGCTTGATTGATAATATATGTCATTCGATAAGTAACATTGATAACTAAATTACCTCAAGTGCTACATAAAAGTAAAGTGTAGTTGGTGAAAACGACCATAAAAATTGCATGGTGAAATATGGTTATGTTACACCTCTATATATACTTGTGAAGATAAAAATCAAGCAGTCTACGTACCTACTCATACTATAATTAAAAATGTCGAAAACTGTAATTGTTAACACGTTCTTTATTAAGCAATTGGAGCCATCGAACTGCTTTCTTTTTATGACCTCCTATTTCCCAATTAATAATTTTTCAGCTACTCTGGACTGGAAGCGCCATTTAGGTGTTACTACACATTTATACAAGGGATATTCTATGAAAGTTGAAGAAAGGATTCATTTTTTCCTGCCGAGTCTAGATAAAAATAAAAGAAAACTGAACGTATTTTTTACTTGGTATACCTAAATAACGTACTGGTCTAAGTTGTGAAAACTGGCCACTACTAAAACACACGTTATTTTTGAGCCGTTATTTATAAAAATAATAATGTGAAACTAATATTTTATAATTTTTTATGAACCTAGTAATGCTTCAGCAAAATATTAAGATACGTCCATTGCGTTTAAGCCAATAATAGGCTTACAGATATGTCTTAACAAATATTAGTCGCGACATAATTGTAATTATATTCTATTAAGTGCATAAATTGTGCGTTTCTCTAATTAGGGACCTTCAATGTTTATATACCTTGGTCTCAATTCATACTTTGAATGTAAGGTAATACTTTCTGAGATATGTAAAAATTGTTTTGAGTCGGAGAGTAATTTGTATCCGTTAATTATATGTTTTTGGGGATGCCTGCGACTAAAATGACTTCTTAATGAAGTGGTCAATAAAAATAAAATTATCTTAAAAAACAATCAGTCCTAAAATACATTTATTTTCTATAAATATTGTGGTCCATGTTAATGTATAGATCAAATATTTAATAGCCTTTTTATATATCATTTTAAAAACTAACGCTGTAATTGTGCTAGTATTTCTTTATACTTACGTATAAATAAATACATTAGCAACTAATTATTTTATTTATTTGTTTAGTAATTAATTTTATAGTTGAAAATTAAATTATGAAATCAAAACTCTTTAAAGCACGTAATCCTTTTTAAATATAAGCCGACTTTTGCCAACCCTAACCTTGCCAAAAACCATGTTATTATCACCTAAATACGGTTAACAAGGTTTTAAAAAATGTTCTTGTGCTAGTTTCTTGAGTAAAGGCCGAAAACCACAACAAAATTCTATATTTCTAACCCATATTTAATATGTATTGTCAATAGGTAAAAAAATTGCCAGTGAAAGTAAATACTGATAAGTAAGAAAATAAGTTACAGCCCAATATAAATTTATGCATACACATAACTGCTATAAAATATACAGATACAAAAGAACCAGTCAAGTACGGGTGGAATTCGTTCCAACTGGGTTCTGTACTATAGTACAAATAAAACGTAATAAACGATTTTTTATATGTATATAGACGAGGTTTAATTTTATTATTTGTTGTGTATAATTGTGCAGGATTACAAAGGGTGAAAATCTCAGGTCGAGAACATTTTGAAGTTATTCACACTCCTGCATTGCTTACTTAAATAGTCAATGTGACTACTTAGGTAAGAGAATTATGGGTGGCGAACAAATCCTCGGCCCAACCACGGTGGCCTAAATTAGACGGCTATAGTTGCGCCTGCGCCGTATTTCGCACGCACCGGGTCAGGCAGAGCGTTGTCCTCCCTGACCTTGTATCATACATATAAATAATTAGAAAATATTGTAAAGAGAAGTTGTAGGTGGTCTACCATAATTGCGTGAAATTAATGTGAAGTTCCCTGTTACAATATTTTGATAGATTTCTATTTACATTAAACGTGCTATGACGTCATGCGTTGTTACGTGTTTCGACGTGTTACTCCGATGCCATAACAAATCGGAACCCTGTTTATTTTCGTGCTCTTTAAACAGACTGATAGGCAAGCAAATTAATCTTAATAAATACTCATTTTAAAGGAATAGAACCTGTAACAAGACTGTTATTTCATGCTATTCGTTCAATCAGACGTGCTTACGTGACCGCATGCACGATTGTTCAACAAGCACTTTTGCTGTTCTTTAAACCTTGATACTGATAAATACAGTGTAGAAATATGCTTTTTTGTATTCTTAACTATTCAATGTTTAATACTTTCATAGTCTCTACACCAACTTGTGCAAATACCACCTAGGCATTTATGTAATGTTGACATTGCTGGAGAAATGTTGACATTGTTTCCAATGTCAACCGCCGGTCGGTTGTAAAACTTAGCTAAAAGTCTACGTAACAGATGCGTGGGCATTATTCTTCTTTCATTTCAGCTCATATAATTACTTTTTCTGCTGAGCTCAAGCCTATTCCTTAGGAGAAAAATTAATCTACTACACCACATTGGTATATATTTACGACACCCCCCTATTTTTCCTTGTCGTAAAAGATGATTAAAAATATAATGTGTATATAACATGCAAGAGAAGTAAAAGTTGAAACCCTAGTTATATGGTTGATGGATTCACCATCGTGCGTGATATACTTCACTTTCTCTCCTTTTGTGGAGTAGACACGAGCCTGATAGTGGACAATATAGAACTACTGGCAGGCGACCCGCCTTGGCCGCTTGCCCGAATGGAGGTTATTCGGCAGTGGAGGGAAGACCTGGAGTCCCCCGTAGCAGGGCGGGGGACTGTGGAAGCGGTTGCGCCGCATCTCCACCGCTGGCTCACAAGGAAGCACGGCAACCTAACATTTAGGATGGTGCAGGTGCTTACCGGACACGGCGTCTTCAGTAAGTACCTGCATATGATTAGAAGAGAAGAGGCCCCCGGATGTCATGAGTGTGGCGCGCCAACTGATGATGCGCGTCACACATTGGAGGTATGCCCCGCCTGGGGGTCTCAGCGCCACGACCTGTCGGCGGTACTTGGAGCGGACCTGTCACTGCCGACCGTTATCGCAAAGATGCTTGGCAGCGACAGGTGCTGGTCGTCGATGGCCTCATTTTGCGAGGCCGTCATATCAAGGAAGGAAGCGGCGGAGCGGGAACGCGAGGCGCTTGCGTCTGCTGACTCGCTTCGTCGCCGGCGACCCGGGAGGTGGAGGCGACAATATGCCCACCTACTCCCGCCGTCCTGAATAGTAATGACAGGACGTGGCCAGACGGCCCTGCGTTGGGGTGTCGGGGATTGAATGTCATCAGACGACCTCTCCGGCACCCCGTAAAAGCACGGAAGGGGCCGCTGTGGTTTTAGTGTGTACTCCGGCCGCGGATATGGTCGGTGAGTCCCACACGACCCCTCCCCCCCGTCTGACACTGGCGGAGGACAGTGCGTAAATGCATTTCCACAGCGTGAACAAAAAATAAATAAAAAAATGGACAATATAGAAGCTGAGATGATGATGAATGCTGAAGAGTATTTAGTATATTTTGCCCAGCCGTGGGGAAAGGATATTCTTTTTATTTGAACGTGTTAATACTCGGCACGGCCCGCCTTTTATCATATTTATTATGTTCAGAAGAACAGACGGCAAGCCACGTGTGTAACTAATGGATAATCACTAGTCACCGGTAGTCAAGGGTTCAATGTATCACTAGTCCCTACTTTTGAGGGGATTTCCTAAAAACGAGCTGCGGAATCACCATGGGAAAACGCAGTGACATTCTGTTGCTGAAAAACTTATAAATCGCTTACTTCAAAGTGATATTATTGTGGTTGTGGTATCATATTTTTATATCAACTTTTTAAAATTAATTAATGGTCAGTAATCGCCGTTAATTTCTTATACAAACAGTTCCAATACTTGCCTCAGCAAGTTTAATTTTTATCCGCATTCCTACCGACGTGCTGAGATAAAGGCATGCACGAATTATGCATATATGTACCTATCAAAATAATTTTGCTAATTACCATTACCTTCCTAGTTACGTATTCACCAAAACACTATTACATCACAGACAAAAATTAGTGAATTGCCATATAAAACATAGTATATAATTATATGTAGTTAAACGCAATATTATTTGCTTTTGAAGTATTTGAACATGCAACATTGTCTCGTGCGGCCTCTGGTTGTGTATAGAGTAATTATCATGCACTCTACGTCAAGACGATGTTGAGGCCAAACTAAATAGGACAGAACCATTGTAAACTGTTCTAAAGTAATGGTTATTTGAACATATTAATCACCGCGAAAGGAATGCTACGTAATTCAAATTCAAATCATTTATTATGTATAAACCCCGCGGAGACACTTACATATTGTAATTTTTTTACATTTTTCTTAAAGTTATAATTACTGCCGGATCGGAAGGCGACCGCACTGAGAAGATCCGGCAAGAAACTCAGCGGGATTGTCTATTTTTTATTTATTTTTCTAATTTCCAGTGTAATGCCATTCGAAATATTATATAATATAGTTCACAAATATAATAATAATCACAAATGTAATGAAAAAAATATGGTTGGACCAGATCCCGCAAGCGGCACCCGATCACGAGTTAACTACTAGAGCAGCCATCACTCCCCTCAACATACATATATAGCCTCACGTCTGCTTTCTAGAGAGGTAGACAGAGACTACGAATTGCTACAAGCCACGATCCTGACATACTTCCATCGCTTCATTCACATTCGTCAAAGTCTTCATAGATCTCCACGGTTACACGTACTCTTAACACCTTTCACTAGCACATCTCCAATTTGATCCAGAAACGTACGGCGTGGTCTTCCTCTTACAACCATCCCACTCACACTTGCTTTGAATACTTGCTTCTTCATTCTCTCTTCACTCATACTTTCAACATCCATGTCAAAACCACCTAGTGTGATAAGAGAGCGCTGTGGAGTGAACGAAGAAGTAGTGACAAAGATTTAAAAAGTTATGTTGAGGTGGTTTGAACATGCTACGTAATAAAATGAATAACTGAAAAGCATAGTTCTCTTTTCTTATTTTTTTTTAAAAGCTGTCCACTACTAGGTGGACTGACGACATCTTGAAAGTTGAAGGCAACCGTTGGATGCACGTGGTGCAGGACTGTTCCGAGTGGTATTCTCGTGGGAATAGGCCATGTCCAATAGTGGACATCTACTGGCTGATGGATGGAAATTAGTTTTATGGTATCTTAATTAACTTTTTAATGGTATCTTAAGCACTTTGCCTATTTTCTGCTTTGTGCGGTCAATTTTGTAACGAGTCTTTTTAGAAAATAAAATAATTTGGCTAGATCAGTTAACGTATTTCTGTCGAGATTTTCGTACCTTACAATGTCTTTAACTGTTTAAATGTCTTTCAATACAAATGGATTGACAATCAATGATGACAGAATTTTGTTGGTGTCTCATAAAAGAAATTTCAACATCACACAAAAGGCAAAAGAATAGTCAATAAACAAATGAGATCTGTTTCTTTTAGCTTACAATATTCTCGGTTGGCCGGGACTCCCCCGTGGGAGCTGGAAGCAGAAATGCTCGCCGGATTGTACCGGCGGGTGACGGGGGTGCAAGCGGAGGGCGGTCTGGTCTCTTTGAGGGAGCTCACCGCCTGGCGTGTCGACGCCCGCCGAGACGTCATTGCCCGTTGGGCAGTCCGGCTGGAGAGGCCTCGGTTCGGGGTGCGAATCGTGGAGGCCTTCCGACCGGTGCTGATGCAATGGTTGGAAAGGCGGCACGGGGTGCTCTCCTTCCGACTAGTGCAGATATTGACGGGGCATGGGTGCTTCGGCAAGTACCTGCACAAGGTTGTTAGGAGGGAGAGTACACCGTCCTGCCACCACTGCGATTGCGACGAGGACACGGCGCAGCATACGCTCGAGGCCTGTGCCGCTTGGGCGGAGCAGCGTCGTGAACTCGTCGCAGTCATCGGTGCCGACCTGACGCTGCCAACTATCGCCAGGGCGATGGTCGGCCACGTCAGGAACTGGGACGTGGTCGCAGCCTTCTGCGAGGCAGTGATCTCGCAGAAGGAGGCGGCGGATCACTTGCACGAGGAGTGCAGCCTCGATGAGGCGATCCGCCGACGGGGACTGGGGCGGCGTAGGCGCGAATACCTGCGCCTCATGCCGCCCTAGCCGAGGCCGCGGGTGACGTGACCGGGGAATTAGTCCATCACCCGCCGCGAGGCCAACCGCGTGAGGAAAGACCGACGTCCTCCCCGAGGGGGGGGACGTCGGTCGATGAGAGGGTACCCCGAGTAGTATTCCGTCGGGCCGACCACTGATGAGACAAGCAACCCTGCTCCGGTGGTCGGCCCAACGACGAAGGCGACGTGGTGTTCGGGTGGGTTGCGGGTGTGCGTGCTTACGCCCCTCTGTCGCCCCCGACGGAGTGGTGCGAGGAGCGCGCCAACCGCAGCCCACCCCAAAAATAAAAGCTTATAATATTCTATACTAATCTACAATTTAAAATTAATTCCATTATGTTAAATTTTGATATGCTTTATTCATATCGTTAAAATGTATTTGTTATTTTTTCAATTTCTTAAAGCATCGCTATATCTGTTTTAGACCTGTTACAATAAATTCACTTTCAGTTTCTAGTTATGTGTAGCAACTGTAAGACGAAACCAGTATATTTTTGTCAGTTGTACAAAGTAGTTTAAATTTTCCCTTGTGGAAGTTTTGGTGATGGTAATGATATATTTTTATTCCTTTTTTTATACCTTTTGCGCAAATTAAGACTAGCACTGGGACAACTGCAAATTAGCATAAAGGCAGCAAACACAATAACTCGATACCCGTGGTCCGCCTAGGGCGCCTAATAATACCATACGGCAAATTATTAAGCTGCACGCTGTTTCTTGCACCTTCCTAGACGGTTTGTGACCGGCATGTTATGACCTGACTATTGTCAATCAGAAAAGATCGGCATAAACCCTCAACCGACCGTGCAATTACTCTCAGACTTCAACCATCAACACCATAAGCTTTTTGTGGCTTGCTCAGCATTAATTATACAGATACTTGCATACATACAAACACTCTCGCACATAGATACTCACATTCACATACTAGTTAAGTTTCGATAATTATTTTTAAAATGTACCTATATACTGTGTGTGGTGGTGTTGTTGGTGTTGTGATATGTTAGCAGAATACCAGAGCTATTTCTTTAAGAAATAGCACGAGCTGAGACAATAGCATTTTTTTTCTTCGTTAAAATTAAATATTTTATGTAAGAAGCTCTTTTCTTTAGTTATTTCTGTGTTTTTGATTAGATTTAACGAGAACAGAATGTTTTTCTTTCTGTCTTTTTCTTTTGAGTATATATGACATTCGGCTATGTAGCCATATAATTTACTATCACTGTGATGTACGTACACGACTCAAGCACTCGTTCAAGATAAATAATTATCGTTAAGTACATCGCTATATAAAAACTTACGCCAAAATAATACTTGTCCTTTTGTTAGAAAAATAATTAAGACAAAAATTTCAGAAAGGCTACGCTTATTTAGTAAGATTGGAAGGTATGAAGAAGCGAACACCAGGCTTTAGCAATCAAATGAATCATGAACACATTTTATTGTGCTCCTACATAGAATTGAAGAGCAATAAATACTCTTGAGGTGAGAACGAATTTAAGATTTACATAACAATGTAGGTGCATGGTAAAAATACAGACAATTAATCTTACACATTGTTTGGCGATTTTCAGGGTACCCAAATTATTAATTCAGCTATCACATACAAATTAATACCTAGGCTATAAGAGATCGCAGGCAATGTTGAAGTCAATGATATCAATACAAATTTAATTTCCATTTTTTTTTTTTTGTAGAATGGAGCTTCTCTGTGTAGACGGAGTAAGATTCCCTTCCTATGGAAGAAATACGAGAGTATTGTATAGTTAAAAAAAATGTAAGCAGTTAATATCACTGCAGAACAACTTGCAAATATTTTATTTGCCTGAAGCCCATACAAACCTGTCCGACTACCGTGGTACAGTTTGGCTTTTTCATTGTTCATTTCACAATTCATTGCCCTACCATTACGAAAGAAAACTGCTCAATAATGGTATGTTTATGACCTATAAAAAACTAAAAAGAATTTTGAATGAAATTACTAGCTGCAATCTCGTTGATTATTAAAAGAAATTTAAACTCTGCTCGGGTCTCCTAGTCGTCCTTTACAATCACCCGGATAAGTATTTAAAATTACTCCTGAATACTTAAAAGGGAAACTTAGAATCTTCTCGTCTAATATGCCGCAGTGTCTAAAAACAAAAGTTTATAATCAATTATGTTATCAACGATGACATACGCCAATGAAACGTGGTCTGTAAATGTCGGCCTCATAAAAAGCTCAAAGTCGCACAACATGCTATGGAGAGGACTGTGCTTGGAGAAATATCTCTACGTGATAAAATGCAAAATATGGCAATCCGTAGACGAACGAGTGTAACCGACATAGGGTGCAGAATTAGCACGTTGAAATGACAATGAGCAGGCCACATTGCTCGTCGAACCGATAAACCTTGGGTAAGAAAGAATCTAGTGGTGACCACGAATCGGACGATGTCGCGCTGGACGAACCCCTACTAAGTGCACTAACGAAATCTCGAAAGTCTTTGTTCTCTCGTTATTATAACCCTTTTAAGTCGGATCGTTGTGTTTTAAATAGTCTTTAAACGTGTTTTTGTATTATTCATAACCCAACTTGATTTATAAATATATGATCAGCAATACTTGCAAAGCTTTTCTTTTAGGGTGGACCGTGGTCTGCGCACCCGCCACCCGGCTCCGTCCGGGGCGACAGAGGCGACGCGCACCCCATGACCCACCCGTGGCACATCGCCTTCGTCGTTGGGCCGACCACCGGTGCAGGGTGACTCGTCTTCAGTGGTCGGCCCGACGGAATACCCTAGTCGCGGGGTACCCTCTCCTCTCGACATTCTCCCTCAGGGACGTCGGTCCCCCCGGCCCCCCCGGTCCAGTCACCCGCGGCCTCGGCTAAGGCGGCATTAGGCGTAGATAATTAGATATTCGCGCCTGCGCCGCCCGCGGATTGCGTCGTCGTGGACGCGTTCCTCCCGCACGCGCTCCGCCGTCTCCTTCCGCAAAACGACTGCCTTGCAGAAAGCGACGACCGCGTCCCATTTCCTGATGCTGAAGAATAGGGAGATCCCTAGCGACGGTCGGCAGCGTCAGGTCGGCACCGATGATTGCGACGAGATCACGGCGCGGCTCAGCCCACGCGGCACACATCTCGAGTGTGTGCTGCGCCGCGTCCTCGTCGCAATCGCAATGGTGGCAGGCCGGTGTGCTCTCCCTCCTGACAATCTTGGGCACGTACTTGCCAAAGCATCAGTGCTCCGTCAAGACCTGCACCAGTCGGAAGGAAAACACCCCGTGCGTCCGCTGCAACCACTCCATCAGCACCGGCCGGAAGGCCTCGAAGGTCCAGACACCGTACCGAGGCCTCTCCAGCCGGACTGCCCAACGGGCAATGACATCTCGGCGGGAATAGTTGCAAAGCTGAGGATACATTTACTGATTAATTTAGCATCAAACAAAATCAATATGCAGATCTAATTTTTAACTAGTCATTAACAGCCTATCAACGTCTATTATTAGGTCATACCTAATAATCGACGACGGCCTCTCCCACAGGGGAGGAATAATGTAGTAATCGCCACGCTTGACAGGCGGCTTGACAACCGCAGTTGGTGTTACTGGTTTTCCAGGTAGTGCTACTGCCAATTTTTCTAGTGATTCCTTAGCCAATTCTACGACTACCACGCGAAGGAATGAGGCGATGACACACTGTATACCAACTGGTCACCACAGGGGGAGTTTTAAGACTTACAAATTGAATTGCGGCATTCATATTCATGGCATTTAATTCTGCATTACATATGACAAGCTATTAACATTGCTCATATCGCAAGAAATCAATTTGGATTTACTGTACTCTACAATTCACCATTAATACAGTGGGAGTCGTAAAAGACGACTAAGGGATTAAATATGCATTTAATATCTATTCAAGACATACCAACCTGTTTGAGCAGCGTGGTATAGTAGGTCAATTTCCCTCCTATTATGAAGGAGGCTCGACCCCAACATTGGGACGTATATGAGCTGTAATGATGATGATGATGTACTCTAAATACAATATGACACATGTAATGTGTACTGAATAAATGTAAGCCATCAAATGAAAAAAAAATGTTATAGCTTAATTTACGATTTATTATCAGTTACAATATAGATATACAATAATACTACAAACTAAATATTTATCAAAATCAACTTTATTATTAAAAAAAAGTAAACAAGCACAAGCTATAAACAAAACCGATTTGTAAATTAATTTCGTTTTATAATATTGTCGAAATTTGGGCACACATAGATTAGTCAAACAATAATTTTATCAAATACTAAAAGAATAATCAAAAATATGTAGATGTAATATGATTTGTTTACATAAAGATGACTACATCAATAATTTATAATCATATTTTATTAACTTAAGCTTAAATGGAATCAATGAATGCAAAACTATTATTATACTCGTTCCAACCATTTATTTTACTTTTGGCAGGTCGAATTCTGATCAATTAGTGTTGTACCAATGTATTACGGATACTATGTTTTGTAATAATCGATTTTAGTCAGGAAGAACTTTTAATCGATTTAACACGGATATTTTATTTTTGCTTAAATACATATTTCATATTATTTAAAAACTTCTCTTCTGTAAATATATTTGTTATTTGGGCACATTAATTTTTGCATACCCACTAATTCACTGTCAATATAATCCAATTGAAATGATCTGGGCACAAGTCAAAGGACACGCCGCGGCACCGCAAGAAACAATACAACTCCTCCTTTCACATCAAATAAAATGCTTGAACTTTTAAAAAACGCATGTGCTAGTGTGACGCCTGAAAACTGGGCGAGTGTCGTCAACAAGACAAAAAATATAATATTCTCTGATTGGGATCGGGAAATTGAATTTGACAACATACCTACACAAGAGTTAATAATAAACACTGCAAATGATTCAAGCGACGATTCGAGTTCGTATGAAGAATCCGACGATTCGTTATAATAAAATAATATTAAAATATTTAGGTTGTTTTATTTCATGTTATAGGTATGATGAGAAGATTTTTATATCTCCCTGATACAATTTTAACGTGTGGTCTATTACAACAATTCAAAACTCAGTTGTCAGCTGACTTAACTGCAAATAAGTGTAATCGATTATTTGCGATTCATTAGTTTGCACCGAATACTTTTGATCCTGTCACTAGATGCGATAGAACGTAACTTTTTTTATAACGGAAATGAATTATCACTTAAATTTTATGAATAGAGCTATTTACGGCATATTAATGTATTTAGTGGGTAATAATTAAGATATATAAATATTATTGGGCAGTTTATATATTTCTCTGTTCACTCGTTTCAAAGTTAATAATTGCGTATAATGAAACAGTTACGTCCTAAAGCATGTGTCAAAAGTAAAATAAATGGTTGGAACGAGTATAGTTTTTCTCAAAATAGGTAAAATCTTTAGAAGAAAAAAAGACTTTGTTAAATAACTTTAACATTTATCATTACATATCTGCAGATGATATATAATTAAAAATTTTCATTTTATGTATACATTTAAATGAAATTTGATTGTGAAATAATATAATATCAAAGCCGTCAATTATATTGTTATATATTTAACTGTAAATAGTTAATGACATGTCTGAGCGAGCTTTCTAAATGCCAACTATTAATTTGTTTTGTATGGATACTGCCTTCTAAGTGAGAATCTATAAATATTAAACATGCAACGTTTTTATTAATGGCTTAGGCTTAACTCTCTAAATAAAGAATAGGTACATTCCACAGAAAAATTAATAAGATAGAACTGCCTTATGGGCGGGGGCAGGCATCCCGTAATTGTGAGCAATTGCTCATAATATTGACGAAATTCCTTTCACCGGCGGCTGTGTAGTGTCGTCCAAGAAGGATTTTTTTTTCATCATTCTATAAACTTATTAATTCAGTGATATTTGTTAATTTTTTTAATAGTATTATGTCGTTTTAAAGACAACGATAAAAATCTCAAACAGAGCCAAACATTTATACATCGTCTACCATACATTGATGTCATCTTTTATTATTTGAACAACCCCGCAATGTACGGTGTTCAGTGCGATATCACCGAGCACCGCGATAACACCCAGGTAGCACTAACTTGTACGTGCTTTTTTCATGTGTGCGAATGTCCGTTGGCTACAGAAGTTAATTATAGTTTGTTAACAAACTGCAGCTTCCAGATTGATGTGTGTATGTGTTATGTTAGTGTGTGAAATTGTTATAAGTATAGACCTTGCGTATCTGTTAATATTATCTAGAGGAAGAAATGCGACGACACTGGTGCTAGTATGAGCAAGGGCCTTTCTAAAGTATTAATATTTCTGTGGTACATTTTAAGCGTTACGTTTATTAACATCATGTCAAAATGATTACTATCATTATATAAATTCTACAGTGAATCAATATACCATGAGAGCACATACAATTAAACGTTAAACATTAATGCAATAAGGTAGACAACCTTAAATTGTGCATTAAAAAAATATGCAAATATTATGAATTGAAATAGTTGAGGATGGTACATCATCGAGTTGGTAGCCCTCGGCGCTCACTCAACAGTCCGGGTAAAGTTGTCATATAACCATCTGCGGTTAATTGAAATCACAAAAAATCAGCACAGCAATTAATGATAATGATATCTTGGCATCATTTCCTTGTGGTGACGGGAGTAAGAATAGGTCTGTGGAAGAGAAGGAAAACTCAAAAATCCTATACCATCCCATTTGACCAGCGTGCTATTACGGAGGACACTCGAGCCCAGCAATGGTACGTATATGAGCTGTGATTATGATGATCTTAGCGCAGTGGACACACTTCACTCTGTAGTACTTTACTATATGAAACTTACAAAGAAGGCAAATTATTTAACTTCCATAAATACAAAATGGAAGGTATAAAGAAAAATATATAAATCACACATTTTATAAGATCAACCACGACTAGTCGGGCAAACCTCACGCTTCAATTTACGTTCCGCTGCCGATAACGCATCCGTAGATTGGCACAATTAAACCAAATAATTGGATGAAATAAAAGTTACTTCAAATATTTCTTACATAATTTAAACCGATTTTATTGACTTATATATTTAATATAGGAAAACATCAATAAATATAATTTATTTTTTACCTTGACACAAAAGCAAGGACGTATTTTTATTATTTTTTTAAGATACATATTTATTCGATTTTCAGAAATCATCATACTCTGAGAATGAAATGAAAATTAATAGTTTATTTTTAAATTTTATATAAGAAAAAATTAACCTGAATATTAAAATAACGCGAAATTAACAAGTACAATATTTTGTAAATAGAAATCATAACTTGCTTTTAAAAGAGAATTTATTAATTAAATTTGATTTAAATTTATGCAACAATCACAAAATACAAGCACACAAATCAATTCTACACAATTCAATTTAAATTATGCAATTCAATTTAATGAGAATTCATCGTTTCTTTTTTTTGGGTGGGCTACAGTCTAGACGGGCGCCGTCCCTTCCGTCCGGGGTGGTGACGAAGGGGCGCCGCGAAGCATAACCCATCGTACTTCCTACCCTTTGCCATTTGCCGACCACTGATATCGAAAACTTGAAGTCCGTGGCCTGCCCAGCAATGAGAATTCATCCTAGATACCTATCAGAGAACTACTGCACTCTAGTTCATACAACCCACAGAGATCGAAAATTAGTATATTATATAGAATAATAATTTAACCATTAACACTTTCCGCAAGGTACCCTACAAATATACAGTTTAACAAACACAGAATTATACTTATATCTGATTTTTCATTTTTTTTTTAATAGTACTTGCTTAAATTCGCGCGAAATTACATTATACATATCGGGGTATTAAACATAGAACATGCGGCTGGTCTGTAACATCTTGTCAAGTACGTGTAGACGTTGTGGTCTAGTCTCCAAATCCTTGTTGTTAAACTTCTGACCGCTGTAAATAAAAAAAAAAATATTATTACCGTGTTGTTAATCGTAGGGCGACAACCTAGGTGGATTGGCGACATCTTGAAAGTAGCAGGTAACCGTTGGATGCAAGTGGCGCGGAACCGTTCCGAGTGGCATTCTCATGGGCAGGCCTATGTCCAACAGTGGACATCTGTAGTCTGATGGATGGATGATTATTGCCGTTTGACGGATTAAAAATACAAAGGTCCTAAATTTCGAGACATCATTTTTCAAAATCTTATATATCAAGTATGCAAATGCCAATTTTGAACTATTAACGATAAACAAAGGTGCTTCCAGCTTCTTTAACAAACGCCTCCACACACGTCGTGTTTCGTCGAAATTTCATTAAGCATATTTTTTACAATTGCAAAATATGTGGCGACACACTAGAGACCCCTCCCTCTCAAATGTGACAACTGTGACACGAATGGGGAGAGGTTAAAAAATCACGAAATTAGTAGGACGTACTTTATTGATGATGAACTTTTACTAAAATCTCTGCAAGAGAAAATAACTACCGTATCACCTTGACCAGAAAAACCTCTGGACAAAGTGATGTATAAGTCAATTGTTCCCCCACTGGAATCGAGACTGAGGCCTAATGGAACACACATTCTTTGTAAATTAATATTAGAATATACATACTAAGTAAGCGATTTGGCTCGGAGGCATGCTAGATGCGCGTAATAAGTCGGAGCTGGATAAGACACGGAGCGCATGCAGCGTGAATACAAATGACATAAGTAGTATGTCAGCTGTTCAACCTCGTCGTCAGGGATACGACCGTCGTTGCACACTGCGTGGTAGCGAGTCGGCCGGGCCGTGCCTTTTATAGCTTGATGAGATACCTGTAAATCACATAATTTTAACAACTCGGAACAAACTAACACGTTTTTAATACTTTTTTTTAATAACCACAGCTAAAAAATCAGTTTACATAATTATGTTAATCATGAAATGCGTTGCGTTCTGTACCATTATAGCCGAATGGACATCTTATTTATACTTTGTATATTTTTCTTACATGTTTTATATCTACAGCTATGTTTAACTATTATTTTAATCTTTTGTTAAACAAGCTATATTTTATTTGGCTTTCTGTAACAATTTATTTAAAAGTAAGCGAAGTATAAAAAAATACAGTTTTCTTTTTTTTTTATTGACATCACTGTCCCACTGCTAAGCTGGCGCATCCTCCACAATAGGGAGGAAAATTGCTTGTACGAACCACTCTGGTCAGATGTTTTTTATTGCCAAAGGTGGCATACGAGCAAGCAGCACACCTGATGGTAAGTGACCCAGTCGCACAAGGACCATTGCAATACCAGGGGCACAGCCAGTCCGTTGCCTATCGTGAAGAAAATACTCTTCTTAAACCTCATTTGAAGAAGGACATGTTATAGCCCTCGGGCAACACAACAGCAGGTAGTTCATTCCAAAGCTTGCACGTACGTGGGAGAAATGATCGCTGACGAACGTCCGGTTGAAGACCATAACGTTACCAGGTGAAATGGATGAACCCTGTTACGATGTCAAGTGGTATGTTGGTAGAATGTTGACGGTGGTACCAATTCAAGTGACTGGTATAGAGTTTTATTTCGACTGTTCTATCTTCTCCGTAGCTGTTGTATGCATATCGTATTTCTTAGTCTTCTTGTATTATATTTTATTAGTTACGACGTAATTAGCCACGACTTTTATTCGTAAGGCAGCATCTACTCAAGTAAAAATCACAGATTGGAAAAAAAGCTATAACATTTCGTGAAAATAGATAATAGGGACTAGCCTTAATGGAGATACATCAAGTTTCGAGGGACATTGCCACTTACAACTTAATAAGTGAAATTAGTTCAGAGGGCTCAGATAGAAATGTCTTCGAAATCCGTTTCAAACATATCAGCAATTAGTCCAGGCGCTGGATGGAGTTGAATGTGCAAAATGTGAGGACCGCATTCGGTGTATGGTTTTGAACTAAGAAAAGCATACAGATTATGATTCTGAATGTTGTCAGGAGCCATATTGGTCCATTTTTGTTTTACACCCCACCCCTTTAGACATCTAGTAAATGGACTGAACACATGCTTTGATATCATTATAACGATTGTTTTAGTGAGAATATCCAATTGATTCTTATGATTAAAGATACTTACAGCTAGTCAAGTGAAAAACCAACAGGAAAATTAAAAATAAAAACAATCATTATTGATAAAAAAAATTATTTAATTCAAAAAAGAAAATTTGAATATATTATAAATGAAAAAATCATCAATCAATAAAATATATATATAGACAGATATTTCAATAAAATACTTGGAATCAACTTTACGGAATAAAGGTCAAATGATGAAAAATGTTATCATTTCAAATGAGTACACCAAAATCCCAACTAATTGTAATAATTTCTTTTGAAGCACTGAAAATAAGTTACAGCTAGTTCGATTTCTATGTAATGCTGCCCCCTTGATATGCACAAATAAATGAAGATTGCGAGTTATATATTAGTGGAGGATTTGATGATCCAACAAAATGTTTCAAATTACAAGGTTCTTTATTTTTTGAAGTACCTGACCTGAATTCTAGCCATTTAGAAGCGGATTCAAGGATGTTTTGTCACATATTTCACACAGTGAAAATCAAACTTGGCCATATCATAATCATTAGCGCTGATGCAGATGTTTTCATTCTGGAACAAGCTTGCACATCTAGGCTGTTTAGGTTTATGGTTCAACGGTTCCTATAAGAATAAATTCATTTCAGGATTTCATTTGGCTGCTCAATCCCTTGGAGAAAATATTTGTGGTATTTTGCCAGCATTACACGCTCTGAGTGGTTGCGATTCGACTAGCAGATTTGGCTCGAAAAAAATTACTTTAAAAGCTGCATCGTTGGATTTTGTACAAGAAGCTCTAAAGCATTTGGGAAATCCATGCCTAAGTGTCGAATAGCTATAAGAATTGGAAAATATTTGCACCTATCTTTTTAAAAAAAAAACTCAAAGGCTGATGAACTTCGGTATAAGTTAATTGCCCAAAATATCGGTTTTGGCTTGAATTTATTAAAAGTTATTTGCACACCAGATGCTCTACATTTACATCTATTAAGAGCTTCAGCACAAACATATGTATGGGTAAATGCTGACCAAACTCAACTACAGCCAATTGATTACACCTTAGGCTATGAAAGGATGGATGGTAATTTGTACCCACGACAAATGACCAAGCAACCACTGCCGGAATTGTTGATTCAATCGTGTAAATGTGCATCCAATTGTAAAACAATGTATTGTGTGTGTGTATTGTGTTTCTTTTGTAAGAAATTACATATTAATTGTATTTCTTTATGCAAATGCATAAATAACGATTGTCAAAATAAAAAAGATTAATAATTATCATTTTTTTCATTTATAATATATTCAAATTTGCTTTTTTGAATTAAATAATTTTTTTTATCAATAATGATTGTTTTTATTTTTAATTTTCCTGTTGGTTTTTCACTTGACTAGCTGTAAGTATCTTTAATCATAAGAATCAATTGGATATTCTCACTAAAACAATCGTCATAATGATATCAAAGCATGTGTTCAGTCCATTTACTAGATGTCTAAAGGGGTGGGGTGTAAAACAACAATGGACCAATATGGCTCCTGGCAACATTCAGAATCATAATCTGCATGCTTTTCCGAGTTCAAAACCATACACCGAATGCGGTTCTCACATTTTGCACACTCAACTCCATCCAGCGCCCGGTCTAAATTAGGCCAGTGTGGGTAGTTGTGTATGATAAAAATAATGTGACTCGCATTATCGTCTTTATATGAGATGTTTTAGTAGAAACGATTTGAAACCATATTTTAGAATCATGTTGCCTGTTGCCTTATGGACTGGAATACGATTAATACGATAATTTTAATTATCAACATTCTTTCGTCTTCGTTTATTATTTCACTTTGTGTATATATTAAAGTATATGTAAACATAGTAACATAATCTGAAAACAAAGGTTTATAACCAGTATGTGTTACCAGCGATGATATACGGCACTGAAACGTGGTCTCTCAATGTAGACCTTATAAAAAAGCTCAAAATTGCTCAATGTGCCATGGAGAGAGGCTATGCTCGGTATTTTTCTACGTGATAAAAGCCGGAATACGACAATCCGTAGAAGAACGGATGTAACCGACATAGCTCGCAAAATTAGCACGTTGAAATGGCATTGGGCAGGCTATTTCGCTCGTCGAACCGACAGCCGTTGGGGAAGAAAGGTTCTCGAGTGGCAACCACGAACCGGACGACGCAGCGTAGAACGATCCCTACTAGGTGGACTGACGTCATTTTAAGTCGCAGGGAACCGTTGGATGCAAGTGGCGCAAGACCCTTTCCGAATGGCTTTGAGGCCTATGTCCAGCAGTGGACGTCTATAGGCTGATGGATGGAAGGATGGAAACATAGTGTCCAATAAATCTTGTTTTCTTTCTCTATACAAACCAGGTAAAAGTCTAATTCTGCTGGGTGCACAATTTCAGTATCGACGACGGTGCCCGGTTCAACGTTGTATTTGCAGTAATCACCTCTATTAAAGAATCTGCAAAAAATCAAAATATTATTTTAGGTAAGAATAAATGCATCCTCTAGCAAAATACTCTTCACAATAGAAAAGAATTTGACCTTTTTTTTTTATTGCAAACAGTGGCAAACGAGCAGACAGTACACCTGATGGTAAGTGTTGCTGCCGCTCATAGACCTTTACAAGGCCGCTGCCTACCGCGAAGAAAGTGAAGGGAGTGTGAATGCGTGCATTGAGGCTCGGTGATACCAAAACCCTCCACACGCAAACACCCCCCACACGCAAACACCCTCAGAAAGTTGGGCTTCCGGCTCTTTCACTCACCGAACCAAGCGCAGTAACAAATTGCTACTACTCAGATGTCGATTTTCTGCGAAAGCGTGGTACTACCCCGGACGGACCGGCCCGCGGCTGTAGACAGATAACTGTCGACAGTGTGACCTACCACACACTGGGTAAATTGCCTCAATTTTATCTAAGTTTATCTTCTTTTTTCTTTTACAACACTCATGACAATTACAGGTGAACGCACACTTATCCTAGCTGATCTCTTCGAAAGAGTCGAACGAAACGAATTTTAGAATTCTGTATATGAAATCTCATGAAACCTCGCACAAGATTCCAACGATTCGATGCGAGGAAGTGTGCGAGTTTTCATGATACTTCAAATACAAAATTCTAAAATTAGTTTCGTTCGACTTCATCGACGCTTTCGGGTCGGATAAGTGAGCGTTCACCTTATATATTCATATTGCGACTGCACAGATGGGGGATCCTCCCCGAGGGGGGGGGACGTCATTCGATGGGAGGGTACTCCTCAAGGAGTATTCCGTAGGGCCGACTACTGACGACAAGTCACCCTGCTCCGGTGGTCGGTCCAACGACGAAGGCGACGTGTCGCGGGTGGGTTACGAGTGTGCGTGCTTACGCCCCTCAGTCACCGTTGTCCGGATGTAATTTATGTCCATTAATTATGTTTGTTAAATCCCCCGCAATACAAGGATTATTTCCTTAGTATAAGGCGTCTTTCAAAATTAAAAAAAAAAATAATATTAATGGGGAATATTATTTTTACAACTTAATTTTTAATGTCATAATCCACCTTAAGTAATCTACCCATCAAAATCCACATGCTAAAACCATAATTATCTTACCTAGTATGATGTCTCTTTTGTACAAGTAAAAATAGAATTTCAGGCTTCTTTCCAGCACCTGCCATACGTTGATACGCAGTGTGTACAGCAGTCAGCTCGCTATTCATGACCTATATATTTAAAAAAAATTAGCAATAACATTGTCTGAATAATGCTATCCACCGCACTCGAAAAAAGAGGTAAAGTACAATAATATTAAGAATACAATTCACCACTTACCCTATCTTGCCGGTGGATGTCGTAAAAGACGACTATGGGATATAATTTGCATATAAAATCTGTGCAAGAGAAGGAATACTCGAAGAGAAACCCTATACCAACATGTCTGACCAGCATGGTATAGTAGGTCAAATCCCCTCCCATTGTGGAGGAGGTTCGAGCTCAACAGTGGGACGTATGTGAGCTGTGATGATGATGATCAAATAAGCGAAACTGTGATCGCAATTAATATTAATCTGCATACGGAAAATATACAATATTGTTTATGAACATGAAGCACGGTACTTAGCGCGGTATACACCATATTGGAGTAACTCAGCCTAAAGATACTAGATGTCGCTAATATCAAACCAGATAAGAACAGAAAACTATTTCAATTTAACATTTCTCAGCGTAGTTTACTTTCACCGCGTGCGGTCAAAATTCTTTAAATATACCTAATACATTTTAATGCAAAATACCTGAGCAAATTGTCCTTCAGATACACCGTCACGAAATACAAATATCTTTCTCGGCAACTGACCATTCCGATCTCTATACACTCTCAAATGATCAAGAATCATATCTTCGAATTCAACAATGATCTCTTTCTGTAAATAAAATAAAAATGAGCCTTGTCTTAAAATTAAAATTATACGCAAAATTAATATTAGACTAATTAACAGCCGGCTGGAGAGTCCTCGGTACGGTGTCAGGACCGTCGAGACCTTCCGGCCGATGCTGATGGAGTGGTTGGAGCGGACGCACGGGGTGCTGTCCTTCCGACTGGTGGAGGTGCTTACGGGGCACGGTAGCTTTGCGAAGTACCTGCACAAGGTTGTCAAGAGGGAGAGCACACCGTCCTGCCACCACTGCAGTTGCGACGAGGATACGGCGCAGCACACGCTGGAGAAGTGAGCTGCGTGGGAGGGGGAGCGCCGTGAACTCGTCGCGATTATCGGTGCCGACCTGGCGCTGCCGATTATCGCCAGGGAGATGCTCGTCAGCGTCAGGAACTAGGACGCGGTCGCCGTCTTCTGTGAGGCCGTAATCTCACGGAAGGAGGCGGTGGACCGTGTGCGAGTAAGAACTCCTATTCGGCTACACGTTCCGCGCCGGCGACTCGGGCGGCGTAGGCGCGAGTATCTGCGCCTAATGCCGCTCTGAGGTCGCGGGTGATCGGACCGGGGAATTGTCCGTCACCCCTTTTTTTTTGGTCTGACAACCCCGAACTGACAGCTGTGTCTGTTTTTATTCTCGTATTTAATTTTAATTTTATGTTTAATTTAATTTGTTTTTAACATCCGCTTGCCTATTTCTCGCGAATTTAGAGGTGTAACTTATAGAAAAGTGTTTTTCAAACACCAGTTAGCAAATAATTATTATTTTACATATTCTACTATATAGTGTTTTACAGTGACAGTGCATGTTTTACCGGTGTTTTGTATTTGAAATATCACTGCTGTTATCGTTGTTTTCTCTTAATAAGGTACTAAATACTGCTTATAAGGTAACTGTTATATATTATTAACTATAAGATTTTTGACAAACATATATTTGTACCTTTAATTTTCTGTTTCTGCTACCTACATTTTTCCTTTGCTTCTAACGTAATTTTATATTTTTCTATTGTAAAAAGTTGACTCGCAAGGCCCTTGCTCGTCAAGAAGAAACTAAACTCCATTTGGCCTAGGGTGAATTGAAGGTTGCGAAGGAGATGTGTAGTGCATTGAGTAGGGAAAGAGATGACAGCGAAAGGGAGCTGTTAGACTTACTCAATTCAAATAAAAATTTAAAACTAGAAATGGCACAACTTAATGCAGAACTCAGTGAGGCTGTACAGGTTCGGGATAGCCTCCAAATTATTGTAAATGGATTTCAAGAGTGTAGTCTTGAATATGTAAATAATTTGAATCGCATAAATACACTGGAACATGAGCTACAAGAAGCTCACAATCAAATATCTGAAATGGAAAATTCTAAATATAATGTGACAGCCTCGCTGAATCAAAGCTTATTTGATGAACTTGTCGATAGTGCCCCAAACTTAGTTTCTATTGCACCTGAGAATTCCTCTATGTCACATGACACAATTAATGAACTATTACCACCTTGTAATGAGGAGATGCCCAGGTGCAGTAGGAATAATACATGTAAAAAATATAAAATCTTTAAAAAGTTTGTTAACATAAACAAATATATTAAAAAAACTAAGAAACTTGTTAATAACCATAGATGTTTTATTAAAACTGTAAAATCTAAAAGGGAACGCTTACAGCTGATAGATAAGCTTGATTTTTATGTTAGTATGTTAGAAAATAAAACTAGAGAGCATAATGTAGATATTCATGACTTCCAATTAAAAATTGACTCTCTTCAAGATAAATTGGCAGATTTGACTATTAAGTACTCCAGATTCAGAAAAACTGATAGCGGAGTATTCATCAGCAATTAATAAAATAACACTGGATAAATCTATTCAGTGCACTAAACAGTTTGATACCAATAACTACTCATCTGTAGAGTGTTCTCAGTTTTCCATCTCCCAGACTAAGCAATCTAATGTAAGCTTAGAAAATACTCCATTTTCTACTAACAGTTCCCTCTTAACAACTGTTGATGTAGTCTCAACTCTATCCACAGCTAAGTCATTTTTAAGTATTAAAAATGAAATTGTTATGTTTAGTGATGAAATTGGCAAGAATATGGGTGTCCTGCTGTCAGATAAAGGGCATTCAATTGTCAATTATTGCTCACCGGGTTTGTCATACCATGATATAATGGAAAAAATCTTTAATTATAAGTTTAAGCCTAGTACTACACTACTAGTCTTTATTGGCAATATGCGAAGTGTGAGCAAAAAGCAATTGCTAAAATATAATGACAAACTTTATAGATTAAATGTAGATAAAATTGTGTTGTTCACATTTCCTTATCGCACGTGTTTGACACAGATGGAAAATGAATCCATCTATAATTTAAATTTGACATTACATAATACTACTAATTATTGTACTGACAACAAAATGCATGTAATTGACATTAACAATTTTGTTAAAAAAAAATGTTTTTGACAAAAGATATTTCTTATCTTTCAAAATTTTACAAAAAACTGATAGCTGATTCACTATCTTATTATTTATTTACATCAGCCAAGAACTTGGCTACCAAAACTGCTTTTATTGAGCAATGTAATAACATATCCACTATTGTAAATAGTGATATTAATTCAAAAACTAATTTAAATTAGCTATTAAGACAATAGAGAACCCCTCTTGCCTTAGCATTTTAAGCACTAAGAATAATAATAAATCAATCAACCTGGTACATCAAAATATTCAGGGTATGTTAGGTAAAGATTTGGAAATTGAATTATTTTTGAATGATTATCAAATAGACATTTTATGTATTACTGAACACTGGCTCAAAGGTAATCAACTAATGTTCAATTTTCCTAAGCACCAGGTTGTTAGCTCGTTCAATAGAGTCAATAGGATACGAGGCGGCTCATTGATAATTTTAAATAAGATGGTTAAATTTAAAGAAAGAAATGATATTGTGAGACTCTCTATTGAACGTGTTATAGAAATTGCTTGTCTCACTCTATTCTGAGTGCTCTAGAATCGGATCATTGTGGTCAATTTGTTGTATTTCCTAGAACTAGTAGGGTTCAACGAGAAAGTATTAGCTTTGTTCCCATGACTGCTAGCCGCTTAGAGCAGTTTAAAGATGAACTGAGTATGAAGGTACCGCTGTTGCCTATTCATGACAGTCCTAATGAGCTATATACATCTTTATTTCACACAATCAATACCGAATTTAGTAAAATTTTTAAACCAAAAACATTAACATTTGGAGTGCCTGCTGGTTTTAGAGAATGGGCTACCTGTGGTATCTACAAGAGTAGAAGAAGGTTATATGATCTTTACAGTAAAAAATCTTATAACCATAACCCAGTATTTTTAGAGTATGTTAAAAATTATTCAAAAATTTTCAAACGTGCCTGTTCTAGTGCTAAATCCATTTATTTAAGGAGGAAAATTAAAGGATCTAGTGATATAATTAAAATGACTTGGACAGTGATTAATAGTGAAACCGGTAGGAACACTGTGCGGAAGAAGGACTTTAATTTAAAGATTGGTGATAAAAATGTGACAGTAAATAAAGAAGTGGCACATGAATTTAAAAACTATTTTACAAATGTGCCTGTATTAACAACAAAATCCTTAGCGTCGTGCCCTATTTTGGCTGAATCGCTCCTTAAACAAAGCATTGTAAAATATGACACTTACTTTGAATTTTCAGATGTAGGTGTGGATGATATTTTAGTCTTTTAAAAATCTTAATATTAAGAAAACAGCAGATTTAAGGGGTTTATCAGTAAAGACTATTGATTTTATAATACCTGTTATTGCTCCCCACCTGGCATTTGTATTTAATGGTTGTGTTGCTCAGGGTGTGTTTCATGAAAATTAGTAGAGATCCTTTATTTAAATCTGGTAGTATGTCAGATATTAATAATTTTCGTCCTATTTCCATACTACCAACACTCAGTAAAGTATTCGAAAAAATTATGCTTAATCAGATGTTGATTCATTTTAAGAGACATGGTATTAATCACAAAAATCAATTTGGCTTTACTAAGAATTGCTCTACTACTGATGCGGGCGTAGAGTTATTGAAAAATATTTTTGCAGCCTGGGAGGAATCACATGAGGCCTTAGGTGTTTTCTGTGATTTATCCAAGGCATTTGATTGTGTACAACATGAAACACTCATCAGAAAACTATACCACTATGGGATCAGGAATAACGCTCTTGAACTTGTAACTTCTTATTTAAGCAACAGAATCCAGAGGGTTGATGTTAATGGTGCACGATCATCTGGTTCTATTATAAAAATGGGCGTTCCACAAGGGTCCATTCTGGGGCCATTTCTGTTTCTTGTATATATTAATGACCTACCCTACCATATAGGGGACAATCTGGACATTGTGTTGTTCGCAGATGACACTTCTTTGTTATTTAAAATTAAAAGACAAATGTTGAATTATGACGATGTGAACAATGCACTGTCTAACGTTGTTCATTGATTTAACACTAATAATTTGGTTCTCAATGAGAAAAAAACTAAATGTATCAAATTTACTACTCCTAATGTGAGGCAAGTGGAAACCAATGTCCAAATGAATGGTGTGGCTCTAGACCTTGTGGAGTCAACAGTCTTTTTAGGTATCACCATAGATGCTAAACTTCAGTGGGGACCTCATATTGAAAAGTTGTCGAGTAGGCTTAGCTCAGCGGCTTATGCAGTAAAAAAAATAAGAATGTTAACAGATACTGAAACAGCTAGAATGGTTTATTTCGCTTATTTCCATAGTCTTATGTCTTACGGTATATTACTGTGGGGATGCTCCGCGGACTTTAATAGAATCTTTGTGCTCCAAAAAAGGGCTGTCCGTGCAATTTATAATCTAGGCCCAAGAATCTCACTTCGGGAGAAATTCAAAGAAATAAATATTCTAACTGCTGTATCACAATATATATACGAAAATATATTATATGTCAAAAAAAATATCGCTAACTTTAAGAGATATTGTGACATTCATGAAATGAATACTCGTAATAAGGACAGATTAGTTGTACACACTACTCGTCTCCAAAAAGTTAACAAATCATTCATGGGGCAATGTATACGCTTTTACAATAGATTACCTAAAGATATCCGAGACCTGCCTATGAAAAAGTTTAAAAAAGCCATCAAGAATAGACTTTGTAAAAAAGCTTATTATAAAATCTCGGATTATGTAGATGATAATACAGATTGGTTGTGAGCAGCTCCTCATTCAGCAATTTCCTTGTTATTTTAAATATACTGTTTGTAAATGTACTTTTAACTTTTATTGTAAAGTGTAGCGTGTTTTGCCTAACGAATTTTTGTATTTTCAGCGTTTGCAACATATTGTGGTGTTGGTCATGCTCACATAAGGATCTACTTGCGGTAGCCGCGTGGAGCGGGTCTCTCCCTACACAATTGTATAACTAGTAAGAAGAAAAAAAAAATATTAAAAATAATGACAAGCCCGCTGAGTTTCTTGCCGGATCTTCTCAGTAGCGGTCGCGTTCCGATCCGGTGGTAGTATATTTTTTTTTGGAAATTGTAAACCTGACAATATGTAAGTGCCCTCTCAGTGTTTATGCATAATAAAATAATTTGAATTTGAAACTCTGCTAAATCCGTGGTGTTGTACTGCTGTGCTTCATGTCCTCTCAGTTACTGGCTTATTAGCTAATTTTGCATCATGTTGCCTGTTTTGCATAGAAGGGAAATGGAACCTATCCAACTCCTGTTCATTTTTTATTTATTTATTAAACGTCATGCAACGAGTACAATGGCGGACATAATGCCAGAGGCATTCTCTACCAGTCAACCATAGGTGATGCAGGGATGAAAAAAGGTAGGTGCATGTTCCGAGATAGTTATCTTGTTATAAAATGAAAAAGAAAATACATATTGCATAGATAAGTAGGTATATACAAAAATATATAATACAAGATATATAAAAGATACATACATACGCAAATACATAGATAGATATGATATATATTAAGATTATTCTTTTCTAATTAAATTTGATGCGGGTCCCAGATAATTAAAAGTGTTGCCCAGGACTTCCTGCAGGTCAAACCTGAGTGACTTATATGGAAACCATTGTGGATCCTGGCTCACAGGAGTTACAGTGGTAGGAATGTGTGGTGAGATTAGTCTCAATAAAAAAAAAGTCTAAAAATCTCACCTTTGGTGTCTGAATACTCAACTCGATGTTGTAAGAGAAACACTTTGGATCGATTGAAGCAGTTACTGCTGCTATACTAGGTATATTAGCCTGTAAAACACAATTTCATACACTTATTTTTGAAAAGAGAAATTTCTTTGTTGTGGCGGCTACAAATATTATGAACCCTTACATTGCTCGAGGGTGTAGTAAAAGACGACTGAGGGCTTTACGTCGACCTGACCCAACTCTATCTAATGCCGTCTGGTCAACGATTGCACTCCCAAGGAAAGTAGATGTTAGGTAGGTGGCCGGTAATAAATCTATTATCAAAACTTTTGTAATTCAGACAGAGGAGAATGGCTAGCATTCTGCTACCATTCTCAGTGTAAAATTGGTAACTATAATCGGTTCTCACTACACGTGCATGTTCAAGTTATCCACAAACCAAAAATATATACCGACAAGTTCATTTGTTATATTTCTAAATGGTAAGTCCTAACCCATCCCCAAGACTTGTAGTAGATTTATCTAAGAATACAATTTTCATTCAACAAATGCAATAATGCCATAATCGTTACGCATAGCAAGTGATGGTATTCGCAATAAATGTTATAAATTGCCCAGGAGAATGCCGATTCTCATTTGCGATACTATATTAGGTGCTTTTCATCCTCGGCAAATTATGAAGTGGCAGCACATTGTATTCTTAAATAGACTGCTCACATGGCATAGTGGTTAACCTACTGAGCCAGCGCCGAGGATTTCATTCCCTCGCAGGACAATACTCTTTGTGGAATCTACAAATAATCTTCAGAATCGGGGTGTAATTTATGTCTGCTAAATGCATGTATGTATAGTTCTTCGTAACACAAGGATTATTTCCTTAATTGCGGCATTTCGTATAGAAAAAAAATTACTGCCACTATACAAGAAAAAAATCTTTTTTATAAATAAGCTTTTATTATTTGTTAATAAAATGAATTAAAAAGTTAAAAATCCAGATTCATCATCAGACCGTGGTTACCATATAGTATCAAAGTACTCGTCAAGACAAATCAAATGAGCCCAAACTCGATGCAGTTGCGTCGTTTGATTACGGAGTTCCTATGGCCAGCTTCCAGGACCATCATCAGATCAGCTCTATATCACAATAGCATTGCATTGTTATCTGATTTATACATGCATGCAAATTTTCAGCTCAATCAGAAACCGAGGAGAGGATTAAATTTAACTTGTAAGATTTGATTACAGACAATGAGACAGGTGAAACTAAATAAAAGCTTGTAATTATAAGAACCTACAAAATATTCAATGTGTAAAAATTATTTCTACTGTGACTCACCTGATCGGGAGAAGGATGAGTAACATCGGCGCCAACTACCATCACTCCTCCGTCTCTTAAACAACGGGGTAGGGTCTTGTCACCCAATGCTTGATTGATACCCATGAGTTTGGAATTCACCTATTAGAATATAAAGTTTAGATCAAAATTTAACAACCATAAGCTCTATATTATGAATAGACATGATTATGAGCTTATGAAATAAAAATATTTTAATGGATTTTATAGCTTTTGTATATGAGATTTACTTCCCGAAGTTTCGAACACTTCGCGTTATGAGGCGTGCCATACACCCTGTGTTGCACGTCTCAAATGCGAAAAATTTGAGTTACTAAGTCCATAAAATATAGCTTGATCTCTGTGACAGATGTCAACGAAACCAACGAAGTAAGTTTGAACGAGCGACATGTTTACTATTTCATTTTGTCTCAAATATATTTTTATTCTTCTCGTGCCAGTTTTATTGCAACTAAATTGCAATATATTATAAATATTAAAATATTAATATTCATGCCTAAAATGTACCTCATAAGTACTGAAATACCTAGTAATCATTTTATACATAAATGACGCTTACACACGTACAAGGTCTTACTGGACTGAAAATCAAAAAGAGATGGGACAGTCAATATACGTAAATCGATAACGGATCTGTATTAAATTATTCGTAAAAGAAATAAACCCAATACAGTACCTATATAAAACTTTCAACATATTTTTTACAATTAAAACAGACAGTTACATTATAAAATACATAAATTGAATTAATTAAACATTAAAAAACTACTTTTCGTCTCAGAGTAGATGATTATATTATGTGCGCATTATTATCAATAACTTATTTATAAAACAGTCGTAATTGATTGATCTAACGACTGCCCCCATTTGGCAAAAATGATAAATATTCTAGCAGGAACGCTCCAGTGATGACGATAATAGTGACTTAGACCTTCATTGTACTCCTTTTGAATAATTAAAACAGTCAAAAAAAACACTTTTTGTTTGAAATAAATTCAATAAGATTTTCATTAATTGTATTTTAATTATAATAGAAAATCACAATTATAAAAATAAAGAGTTTTATCGATAAAAAACTACAGACTTTATCGTAAGCGTGACAGAACTAGGGACAACTGTCACAGAGATCAAGCTATATTTTATGGACTATAGCAATGGTTCGAACCAAAACGTCTCTCTTTTATGCCTGTTGTACTTATTTCATAATATGCCCGTGGAATTAATTGTATTGTTCTTCCGTCGCCACACGGCTATATAATATTAATATTAATGCAAAGTCCATATCTTTATACCAAGTACAGATCTATTCAACTATTCTGGCGTTACAGGGTAACAAATTAGAAATCCAAACTAAACTTTTTCATTAATAATAGGATAATATTATTAGGACTAACATTTAAGTAGTTTAAAACATATGTATGTAGTTTTACCTTAAGCAGAATATTTCTCGCTGTCATAGGATTCATACGACGTGCGGTAGCCTCTTTAATACATTGCGTAAGCATTCCCACCTCTCGTTCCGCCATTTGTTTCACCTGTAAAAAAACATATTGTTATATACTTTGCGTGTGGTGACGTAATAATAAAAACAACACTCCTTTTCGATGAATATAAAAAAGAAGCACGTTGTGTTAAAATTAAAAACCGGCTAAAAGCGAGTCGGAGTCGCGCACGAAGGGTTCCGTACCATTATCTATAAAAAGGACAAAAAAATTACGTCTGTTGTATGAGAGCCCCCCTTAAAAATTTACTTTATTTTGTTTTTAGTATTTGTTGTTATAGCGGCAATAGAAATACATAGCCTTTGGTCTTGGGTATTATACGAGATCATTAGCCCGGCTTCGGGGAGGATAGACCCCTTCCCTGTTCTCCACCAAAGTAAAACCTGTCTATCGCGTCCACGTCGCGGGGGTGGGCACCACTCACTCTAGTAGGCCAGAGTGTGTTGGTGGCCAAGTATAGATAGGGACCCAGCGCCGCGGGGTATAACGCGGAGCCCTTACCCAGGGTAACGGGTGAAGTCCTCAACGGCTGTGAAGGCGGAGGTGGAGTCCATTAGTACGGCGGATCAGGCATACTCAACAAGGAGCCAACTTCACATATTGGAGTGCTGGGGTCATGTTGAAGTTACACCATTAGGCACGATGGTGTAAAAAAAGGAGATGGTGGCGGACGAGGTCCTAGAGGCCCAACGGCAGCGCTCATAGTCCTAGTAAGCTGGACCAGTGCCTTGGTGTCAGGTGGCAACCGACCGTAAAATAATATAGCCATTTATTTTCCTTGTCCTATATGAAAAGTACAGTATACGAGATTGAGCGTAAATACTAGGGCGTCCCCCTCAAGCGACGATCGAGGCAACATTAAAACTAGGGCGTACCCCGTAAGCGACGGTCACAGTTACATAAGCACATCATTGCGTTTAGCAACTTGGAACATCGGATCTATGACGGGCAAAAATGCCGAACTTAGTGATGTTTTAAAAAGAAGGCAATTAGATGCATGCTGTGTGCAGGAGACTAAGTGGAAGGGTGCAAAATCAAGACAAATAGGCAATGGGTACAAGCTCATTTATAACGGAACTACTACTACCAAAAATGGTGTCGGGATTGTACTATCTCAAAACCTATCGCAAAGGCTTGTGGGGACGGAGCGGGTGAGTGATAAACTGATATCAGTAAAACTAGCCCTCGAAAAACAGCCATGTTTTAATATCATATCTGCCTATGCACCGCAAGCAGGCACTACAATTAGTGAGAAGGAAAGTTTCTGGGAGGATCTTCAAAACTTGCTACAAAGTATCCCACAAGAAGAAACAATTCATCTGGGGGGAGATTTAAATGGTCATATCGGAAACAATAATGCAAGCGAGGTAAGATGGCACGGAGGATTTAGTTATGGTACACGTAACAGTGAAGGAGACACAATCATCGACTTTGCTTCTACCTTTGATCTAGCCATCATAAACACCTTCTTTAAAAAGAAAGATACACACCAAATCACATATAAAAGTGGAGGAAATTCAACTCGAATAGATTTCATCCTCGCAAGGCGAAAACACTTAGCACTCTATAGAGACTGTAAGGTCATACCGGGAGAATCACTTGTGAGTTGTAACTCAGCACAGGTTATTGATTTCCGTATTTAAACTTCCAAAACCCATTAAGACGAATCGAAATTTAATACCAAAAATTAAGTGGAGATCCTTGAAAGAACCACCAGGAAAACTGTTCATAGTGGAGCTTGCTGAAAACCTAAGTTCCATAGACACCACAGACATAACCACAAATGAAATGTGGGAAAACTTTGAAAATATCTGCCTAAGCAAAGCTGAAACAAACTTTGGTCGAACAAGAAATAAAAAGGGGCCAAACAAAGAAACCGAATGGTGGAACCAAAACGTAAAAGCAGCTGTTGCTGCAAAAAAGGATGCTTTCAAAGTGTGGCAGTTGTCCGGTAACGCAAAGGACCTTGAAATCTATAAAACAAGTAAAAAGCATGCCAAGATACAAGTTGCATTGGGTATGGCGGAGGCGTACTCTGATTTCTACAATAGACTGGAATCCGCTGAAACTGAAGCAGATATACATAAAATAGCAAAAATACGTCATAATAACACCAAAGACGTAACGAGTGTAAAATATATAAATGACAATAACAATAAATTGCTAACCAGCGATGACGACATAAAAGACAGGTGGACAGAGTACTATAACCATCTATTAAATGTCTTCCATAATAGGAAAAATGTTTACCTAAGGCCAGATGTGTCTTTGGGCCCCCTTGCGGATGTTACTCCAGAAGAGATTAAAAGAGCCGTAAAAGAAACGAAAAATAACAAAGCGCCAGGACCAGATGAAATACCAACAGAAGTCTGGAAATGTCTAGTAAAACAAGGAGTAACTTGGCTATGCAAACTATTCAATAAATTTATTCAGAGGCAGCCTATACCAGACTCATGGCGAAACAGTTTTCTTATACCAGTTTATGAGGGAAAAGGAGATATTAGAGACTGCGGTAATTATAGGGCTATAAAATTAATGTCACATACACTTAAAATTTGGAAACGAATTTTAAATAACAGGCTCAAGCAAATTATATCACTAACACCAAACCAATGCGGATTTGTGGCGGCAAAAAGCACCTCTGACGCGATACAAACTGTTCGAATCTTGATGGAAAAGCTAAAACAAACAAGACCAACTTACACATGATTTTTATAGACATAGAAAAGGCATTCGATCAGATCCCACGCGATATAATCTGGGAAGCACTCAGACAGCAACTGATACCAGAATACTACATAGTTCTCATACAGGACATGTATAAGGCTGTTACTACACAAGTTCTAAGCCCCGCAGGCCGAGGCAGTCGGTTTGAAATCAAAGTAGGAGTACACCAAGGGTCCATCCTGAGTCCGCTACTTTTCAACACTACAATGGACTACTTAACGAAACTTTGCCAAAAACCACTGCCTTGGAATATCCTATATGCAGACGACGTTGCTCTAATCTCTGAGAATATTGAGGATATTCAGCGGGATTTTAAATATTGGGTGGAGGCACTAGAGACGAATGGTCTTAGGATCAGTCGAAACAAGACTGAGCATATGTCCTGTATTTTTGATAGCGTCACGAACCCAGATAATATAAAGATCTCGCTGGGCAATACCTTTCTGCCAACGGTCACACAATTTAAATACCTTGGATCAATAATTAGCAATGACGGCAAAATTGAAAAAGATGTTACTCATAAAATAACAACAGGATGGATGAAATGGAGACAGCTTACAGGCGTAATGTATGATAGAAAAATCCCTCTTAGTCTTAAAGGGCATCTATATAAGACAGCTATTAGACCTGCTATTAGAATGTTGGGATGAATGTTCAGAATGATGAATGATGAATGTTCAGAATGTTGGGCAACAAATAAACAACATATGAACAAACTACACTCTACAGAAATGTGCATGTTACGCTGGTCAGCGGGTATCACGCTGTTGGACAAAATTCGAAATGAGTATATACGAGGAAGTTTCAAAGTAGCCCCCATAATGGATAAAATCAAAGAGAGGCGTTTGCGATGGTATGGCCACATAAAAAGATGCCCCGACGACCATATGGTGCTTGCACTAGATTTAGCTACGACGAAACGTACGCGTGGAAGACCACCCGCCACATGGCAGACAACGGTCCAAAAAGACCTGAACGACGCAAGATTAAACGCTGACGAAGCACAAGATCGTGCTAAATGGACGTTTAGGACAAGGAAGGCCGACCCCAAAAAATGAGATAAGGTCTAGCCAGAAGAAGAAGAAGCGGCAATAGAAATACATAATTTGTAAAAATTTCAACTGTCTAGCTGTCGCGGTTCTTGAGATACAGCCTGGTGACTGACAGACGAACGGACAGACAGCGAAGTCTTAGTAATAGAGTCCCGTTTTTACCCTTTGGGTACCGCACCCTAAGCTTTACTTCACTTCATTATTTTGCTTTTAACAACTTTTAACAATAAATTAATAATGTAAAACAGCTGTATAGTACAGTCGTAATCTGTAAATTTCACTACATCCATGGCGTAGTAGTTAAGATACCGGCGTACAATGGCAAATTTTGTGGGTCGAAATCCCATATAGGACAACACTTTGTGCGATTCACAAATTGTTGTTCTAAGTCTGGATGTAATTTATGTCCCTTTGTAAAGACCCTAGCAAAACAAGGATTGCTCGATTTATATGTTGTCTTTTAAAAAAATTAAATAGAAAAATATTCAAGTTAAACTAATTAAGTAATTTATCCGTTCATATTAAAAGTCATTTGCTATTCAATAGAGTAAAAACTCTCTCTAAATGTTAACTGTCATTAAAAGGTAATTAATTTATACATTTTTAAAATACACCATGTCTTAAAATCAATCTATCACAAGTCTCAAAGTACCTGTACATACTTTATGCAGAGTTCCATCAAGCGTGCACAACGTTCAAAATAAACTCTTTGAAACGTACATTTTTTTTTGTTTAGTTGGGTTATAGACTAGACGCACGCCGTCCGTTTCAAGGTGACAAAAGTGCGGCGCACAGCCCCATATCCAACTAAATGCCCTCCCCTTCGCTATTGGACCGACCACTTGTACCGAATCCTTGATGTTTGTGGCCAGCCCGCCAGCCAGCGGTTTACACTTTTGGGTACCGTCCCTCGCCGCCGCTACCCAGGAGCGTCGCCCTCAAGCTCTTTCTCTGTGGATGAAGGGCTATTCCCCGATCCAGTCACCCGCCAACCGTTCCACATGACGATGTTGAATTAATGAGCAAAATATAAGTAATGACGTCGTTGTTTTCGCTCATGCTAAGATCACGGCCACCCTTCTACAAGGATAGACCAATATTCATTTCTACTTGCGATAATGATTATAATGCTCACAAGAAAGTGGAACGGGAACAATCACGACCATGCATACGTTATACTACATATATTTAGTCGTGTTTTACGACATCACGGGCAAGAGACTTCAATTGTTTACTTACTCCATTCCCACAGGGATTTTTTAAAATCAAAATCTAATTCACGTTGTTATATGTTTAAGCAATATTTTTTTAACATATTAAAAGGTATCTTTTGTTTTTTTATGTTACCATTTAGCCAAAGAAAAGCGTGTCAAGATAAAATTAGAAAAAAAAAATTATTAATGCACCAAAGGTGGCATACAAAAAATAAAAACATTTCATACGTTTCTAAATACAAGTAGTTGTCAAAAAATAATGACAATATTACCTTATGATAGTGATCGCGCCCTCTCATAGACACAACTACAAAGACCAAATTGATGCCGTTGTCCAAGGCACCACGCAATACGCTGTTTAAAGAGGTTAAAGTAACATCATAACGTCTTAATTTAGGTTCCGCAACTTGCATACCAATTTGTTTTGCAGTGCTCATAATCTGTAACAACAAAAAGTTTATAATAAAAATAAGTGTAATAATCATGGGGGGTTGACACAATATGGGCTCCTCCTCCATCGTATATATTCCAAGGTGCCACAGAAAAATTAATAAGATAGAAAGGCCATATGGGCGGGAGCAGGTGTGCCGCAAATGTGAGCATTTGCTCAGAATATTGGCGAAACTCGTTTTACCGGCTAATATTCGTGCTCATATAGTGACCTTGAACAAAGCTCTAACAAAAAAGAGTAATATGCCGTTTTGCGCTGTTATAACGTGTCGAAAAAGAACTCAGTTGTATAGTGTAATCTAAGAAGGAATTTCTTTTCATCGGTAAGTCCAGAAAATTATTAATTCAGTGATATTTGTAAATTTTATAATAGTATTATGTTCTTCGTATACAACAACGCTAAAATCACAAACAGAAAAAACATTATACATCGTCTGCCATACATGAATGTCATATTTTATTATACCTATTATCTGAGCAACCACGAAATGTACTGCGTCCAATGCGATATCTCTAGTGCCGAGTTAGCATCTGTTGTCATCACAAAATGTGTGTTGTGTACCTTTGTGCCTACAGAATGTTAATAATTAAAGCTAGTTTTTGTACGAATTGCAGCTCCGAGATTTGTGTGTTATGTTAGTGTGCGAAATTATTGTAAGTATAGACCTTGAGTATGTGTTAAGATTAAACGGAAGGAGAAATGCGGCGACGCTGGTTTGTACAAAACAATCACGATAGGCCTTCTAAAGTATTAATATTTGCGTTATTGACAATATTTTTATGACCGGCCGCCTGTCTGACCTCAAACCTCCTTGGGAATATATTTATTGAGCAGACGGTAGATGGAGTTGGACTTATGAATAAAAGACTACCAAGAGATATATTGTACATATAACAACTATGCAAGAGAAGGAAATCTCGAAATAAAACCCTATACCAACCCGTCTGACCAGCGTGGCAATGTAAGCAAATTACCTCCCTCTCCTGAGGATGCTTGAGCTTAGCAGTGGGACGTATTCGCGCTGTGATGATGATGATTGCCAAATATTGTGTCACCACTCCTACTAACCAGGGGTATTATATTTTCATATGACACCCCTGGTCATTTCTGACTACGTAATCAAATATCTTCATTTTCCCTTATTCACTGTAGAGTCTAGCAAAAAAAATAGCGTTGTATATCACTACATAAATTACTATTTTCAAAATTTTCTATTTTCGAGATAAGCGTTTTCTCGACAAAATATCAACAGCAAGGTTCAAAGTTTGCTATTGGACAAAATTTTTGATCATACTCAGGTCCACTTTTACGTGGTACTAAGATTTGTGTGGAGAAACGTGGGTGATTTACACTTCTGCAATACCTCTATCGGTTGAGGGTCATAAAAAAAATCACTACCCTAGTTTTAGACAAAATTAGTGCAATTACATCCTCTCAGCTTATACTCATCCCACTACTGGGCTCGAGCCTCCTCCCTAACTGGGGAAAGTTGACTTCCTATACCATGCAGGTCAAACATGTTGGTACATATATTTTTTTTAATTTTTTTTTAAGACAACTTGCACTAAGGAAATAATCCTTGTATTGCGGGGGACTTTACAAACAGATAATTAACGGACACAAATTACATCCAGACTCAGAACAACAATTTGTGGATCGCACAAAGTGTTGTCCGGCGTGAGATTCGAACCATCAACACTGACGCTGTAGGTCGCTATCTTAACCACTACGCCATCTGTGCAGTGCATATTAAATCTGCTAATCGTCTTTTACGACATTCCCAGGCAAGATGTAAAGTGAATTGTTATTCTTACTCCATCACCACACAAAGAATACAATGAAATACTGAATTTTATAATTGATGTTAAATAATAAATATGTTAAAACGTACCATGTGAACAACACTGTTGAAATCTGTATTGGGCTGCGTTTCGATAGCAATGAAACCCCATGAGGTAAGAGCTTGCGCTTTCAAAAGAGAGTTGGCTTGCCACACGCCATTTCTGAAATTTATACAAATAATATTAAATTAGATATTGCAATATAAAGCTCTTTCTAGGCAGATGTTGCCAGAAAAAAAATATACATATATGTATACACAAAAACATTAAAATTTATAGATGAACGGTCGACTAGTATATTCTTTATTCTATTTGCGCTGTAGCATGGTGCGGGTGACACATGTCAATACCAGGTGACTAGGGATGTGACGATTCGCAATTAAATTTTTATCACTAATTATACTCGTAGCATAAATAAATGTTGTTCTGTTTATTATTGTCACGAAATTTATATATAGGAAAAAATATATTCATACAAATTATTCAATTAATTTAATAGTTCAAAAATTTTAAAAAGTTTCGTAAACGCATTCAAAACAACTGGTATTTCATATTTTTTCGTGGCATATTTTTATTCTGTGGCGCATCGCCGAGTCGGCCATTTTGTTTACCCGTGCGATGCTGTCAGTACGAGTGCTACCGCCTTGTATGTGACACGTATTATCCATTTTTCATCAGTTTGTTTTCGTTATTTGTTATAGTTTGTTGTTTCATTTGTTAAAGTTTGTTGTTATATTTGTTGGTTATAACCATGCCTAAGCATACGAAAAAAACTGTTTTAGGTAGTCAAGCTAGAGAGTTTGTTGTTCGCCTCCGAAACTACTTTGAAAGAGAACAACAAAATAATGGACCGTTGTTACCACTGAATCGAATTGTAGAACGATATCGCGATATTTCGCGTATAACACGCGAGAAAATTGGTCAAGAAGGGACGTCTGAAAATAAATTATCTACACCGAACAAAAAGCGGACCAAGGTGAAGCCAATCACAGATTTGGATGAATTTGCTAAGGACGCTATTAGAAATCACATTTATGATTATTATAGAAGAATGGAGCTACCCACGTTGCTTAAGCTTGTAAAATCATTGAAAGAAGCTGAACTGTTCAAAGGCGGTATTACTTCGTTGCGGAATGTTATAAAGGATATTGGCTTTGTTTACAAAAAAGTTAACAAAAGAAAAATTATTATGGAAAGGACTGATATTGCCCTTGCAAGGTGTACTTTTTTAAGGAAGGCTAAAAACATAGTTGATTGGAGTAAAGTTGTGTTTTTGGATGAAACGTGGCTAAACGCTAACCACACAGTGGGTAAAAGTTGGACCGACGATACGGCACAGTCATGTACCAAAGTCCCGGAGGGCAAAGGCGAACGCCTCATTATTTGCCATGCAGGTACAGCAAGTGGATTTGTCCCTAATTGTTTACTGGCTTTTAAATCGAAAAAAACTACGGAGTATCATGAGGAGATGAACTACGAAAAATTTAAAGTTTGGTTCATAGGCCTCTTAGAAAACTTAAAAGAGCCTATGACCATAATAATGGATAACGCAACCCTACCGTTCGGTACAACTTAATAAACCTCCAACACAATCAAACCGCAAAAGCGAGTTGGTGAAGTGGCTGAGTGAAAACGGAGTTACAGCAGATATGAGTATGCTAAAGACGGAGCTTATTACTCTAGTACGGCGTCATAAGCCACCAACTCCTACCTACGCTCTGGACGAGATGGCAAAAGAAAAAGGTCACCAGGTCCTGCGACTACCACCCTACCATTGTCAATATAACGCTATTGAGCTAATTTGGGCCCAAATAAAAGGTATGTTTTTAATTTCAATTCTCGTTTTGATACTTTGAAAAAGTAACAGCTTTCTGATTGAAGCATGTAATTTAAAAACATTATCAGGTATCAGATTAGACATATTCAAGAGTAAATTTTGCATTAGATATTTAAAATTAATTTATTGATTAAAAACTAAATATTTTTTTTCATAAGTCCATTTATGTTTATGTAGGTCACGCCGCAAGAAATAATACTACACCGCCATTTACGGCAAATAAGATGTTGACCCTGTTACAAGAGGCAATCAGTAACGTTCAACCTAAGGACTGGTCGAAGGTGGTGAATAAAACGAAAAGGGACATTATGTCTGATTGGGATCGTGACGTCCGAATTGATAACATAATTGAGACATCTTTAATAATATCCGTCACAGATACGGATGATGAAAGTGACAATTCCGATGTTCCTGACTCTGATATGAGTTTAGAAGAGGATTAAAATTGAATGAAAAATTGAAGTAAATATGTAATAATTGTATACTTTTTAACAATAAAAAATTGAGCGCACAAATTGTTTTTTATTTATTTTTTAATCGACAATTCTTCGTAGTAGTACATCCCATCACTAAATACGTCTTTGGTGTTACGTTATACGCATACCACTTTATTTTTTCTTTCAATTTCATTTGATTTGTAGGCTAGAACATTCTAGTTGGGTTTAATTTGGAAGGTATACCTTTATTACTACAGTTATTAGTGATTTAATATATTACCGATGTGGTACAGCTGAATTAATAGATCATAATTATAAATCGCGGCAACTTTCAAGAGTGAAACGAAACTCGCCATAACTGTCACCCGCACCATGCTACAGCGCAAATACTATAGCTGTATGTATAAAAGTATCAATAATTACGAAAGGTAACAAAAACGGTTTACCAATACAAATGAGTCACTTGCAATGGGAATCGTACAAAGGCAAACCAACTGAAGTATGGCAAAGAGATTGAAAGGCAACACTACTAAAAGCTTATGGACATTAACTGTGATCTGTTTGTGACATTTGCGATTTCCATAGCATATCTATACCTACTAAGGGAACGTACACATAGTACGTGACTTATTTAGGAGGCAGGGGTCTTAAAATACTACGCCTGAATTATTTTGTATTACGGAGAGTCACCAAAGGAGGGGGAATAATGTTGAAAATTGTAAAAAAGATAATACACATTATACTCCTCTCGAGGAAGTCTACTTTGACAGTGAACTTCGACAGGCTGATGATCGGTCGGCATTAAAACTAGCGCCCAATTTACGTAGAATAAAAATTGTACAATAATAGAAAAGAGTTAAGAAAAGAGTTATTAATGACCACCTGATACTAAATTAACGTTCTCTTTATCAGTTAAACGAGACGTTATCTACGAATTGAGAATATCAACAAAAGGTTTAAACGCTGCCGAATATTTTATAGAGTTTATGAGACTAATGTCCCCAAAAGGAAGCAGTGTTCTTGTCAAATAATCATTTTGCCATACCAATTTCCTTTTTAATTTGGGACGATGTTACTAGGGTCAATTTAAAATCTGTAGCAGAAAATGTCGTCCCTGAGCAAAAGTTATTTGTACAACAATATTTTTAAAATATTAAAATTGAAGTTTAGCGTTTTTAGTTAAAGTGCAAATTGATTAATATATTTTCAGAAGAAAAACGGTGTATTTATATTATTGATTTATCACCATTTTTACAGGTAACAGAATAGTCATTCGTGGTAACAGAGGTGGTTTACATACAAAAAAATTTTGTCCCACATCTCAGGGCACTATGCAAAATCACAATATCTTTTTATTAAAATTTTACTATAAAAATAAACACTTGGTAAAAGACATGACTCTGCGTGAGCATCGATAATCAAAAAAAAAATGTTGAGTTGCGAATACTACAAGAAAATATCGACAAAGATCTCTTAAGTAATTATGAATACGCCGGCATCAACGCCAGGTATTGAGACATCGCCTTCTGTATCTGACAGGATTCCACGTACTTTTTCACCGAAACAAGTTCGTAATTTATCTACTCCTCAGCCATGCACTCCAAGAGACGATAGGGCAAGTCCCAACATAATATCTCCAAAAACCCGAGGTAGAGAAAAAGTTAAAAGAGATAGATCTAAACTATTTAGAGAAAATCTCAGATTCAAGGAAGAGTTAGGGGCCGTTCATAAAATACGTTCGCCTACAATTGTTGCTGAGTGTGACAAGATGTGACAAAGAGGGACGGGGGAATCTACGGCAACGTGATGTTCGCCGTTCATTAGATTTTAAATTATTTTTTCAATAAATACTTTTTTCTCAATTTTGATCATGATACAAAGTCATTCATTTCGTATTTAGTAAATACATAGACTTCTAAACGTATATAGTTTTATTACAATATATTGTAACTCGATATATTTACTTATGTTTATTTTTCGACATGAGCTCTGTGGCGAGGCTCTAGCGTTTTGACTCGGCTATAGCGCCGTTGCAATCAGTCACAATTGGTTTCTTTGTTTTTTCAATACTTAACCCTTCGTGAAACTTATTATATTCAGGGTCTTAGTTTTTGTGACGAAATATTTAATCATTAATGACATATTTAAAGAAAATATTAACTAATCCAAGATTAAATCTCTGCTCCCCTAGAAGTTTTCGAAATATAATAAGTCAATTTAAATTTAATTTCATCTCAGCAATTCAATCGCTTTTTTTAGTTTTATTATTATCTAACTAGATAATAACTGCCCAGTTCCTAAATATGTTATTGTTTTAAGAATATTATTATTAAATATAAAAGGTTTTGTGATAGAAGTTCATTAAAATTAATATAGAAGGTAGAACAATGTTACATGACCTACCACTCTGTTACTTTTGTCCCTAAATATATATCAGAAAATTATGAAATTTCATGGCAAACTGATACTTGATTCCATACTTTCTATATGTAATATATACTATTCAGATTAATACATAGCATTATCGGTATATTCTTATAATTTCAGTCAATTGAAGTAATTTATAAAGAAAATAGTTATAAAGAAAATTTGTTAAAACATAGAAAGTAACAGAGCATATTTATATTATTATTAGTACTTAAAAATAAATACTGTGCTTTACGTTAAATATGAGAGTAAATATATAATTAAAATTGATTTCAAAAAAAAGTTATCAAAAAAAATATTTGTGTAATTATGAATAAATATATGATGGCAACAGAGTTGTTTAATTTTTACTGTGCTTTAGTTTCAATCACGTATAAACCTGAAAATATACGCAAACGATCGCGGCCAACCACGAAATTACATTCTATAATGTTATGTGCTTGTCATATTATCACCTCTACACCTATAGTCCATAAAATATAGCTTGATCTCTGTGACAGATGTCAACGAAACCAACGAAGTAAGTTTGAAGGAGCGACATGTATACAATTTCATTTTATATCAAATATATTTTCATTATTTTCGTGCCAGTTTTATTGCAACTGAATTGCAATATATTATAAATATAAAAATATTAATATTCATGCCTAAAATATATCTCGTAAGTACTGAAATACCTAGTAAACATTTTATACATAAAAGACATTACCGCACTTACAAGGTAATACTGGACTGAAAATAAAAAAGAGATGGGACAGTCGATATACGTAAATCGATAACCGATCTTTATTAAATTATTCATAAAAGAAATAAACCCAATACAGTACCTATATAAAACTTTCAACAAATTAAAACAGGCAGTTACATTATAAAATACATAAATGGAATTAATTAAACATTAAAAAACTACTTTACGTCTCAGAGTAAATGATAATATCATGTACGCATTATTGTCAATAAACTGGACATATTTATTTATAAAACAGTTGTAATTGATCGATTGATCTAACGATTGTCCCTATTTGTCAAAAAATGATAAATGTTCTAGCAGGAACGCTCCAGTGATGACGATAATAGTAACCTAGACCTTGATTGTACTCCTTTTTAATAATTAAAACAGTCGAAAAACAGTTCTTGTTTGAAATAAATTCAAAAAGATTTTCATTATTCAGTATTTTAATTATAATAGAAAATCACAATTATGAAAATAAAGAGTTTTATCGATAAAAAACTACGGATTTTATCGTAAGCGTGACAGCACTAGGGACAGCTGTCACAGAGATCAAGCTATATTTTACGGACTATAAGTGAAACACATTTTTTTCTTAGGAATTCAAATTTTATTGTAAGTTTTTCTGCCACTGATTTTAAATTGACCCACTACCCTCCCCCTACCAAACATTACATCAGAATACTTAAATGCATTAATAGTTTCATCAAGAACAACGAGGCCACTATTAGGATTAAGATAAAGGAATTGGAGCGGCACTTATTATATCATCATCTCAGCGCAAATACGTCCCACTGTTGGGATTATCACATTAAAAGCGTCTAATAGCAACGGATGTCAACCGTGTAATGGCGAGCAGACCAACGTGTGGACGGCATTGGCCGAGCGCAGACGAGCGCCTTTAATTTGTGCACAAAAACCGACAACGATCCGAAGTGAGGCAAGTGAACACGAGCGGCGGCGAGTGAAGACAATGCGCGACAAATTGGTTGTACAATTGGTTGGCGCTTGGATTCATTTGGCCAACCAGGCGAGCGACGCCGAGCGTTGGTATTGCAAGGTAAATTGGGTGTACATATGTTGGCGTTGGCCACTGCTCGGCAACGCTCGGCCAACATGTGCAGGGGGCATTATACAGGGTATTTTTTCAAAGACTGCACAAAATTTTTTAATGGATTCTAGATGATGATATATGTAATGTAAAATATTTAAAATCACTAGTAATTAATTATTTTGATTTGAAAATATCTAAGAATGTTCTAGATATATTGCCACCCTATTTTTATTACGATCGTCCATTCAAAAATCTATGCTAAGGTATCTACGTTGTAGCGAACACGCACACTAATACTGTTAATAAACATACCAACACATCTAACATGGTAAATAAGTTTATGAATTTTCCGTCGTAATAAACAGATAATTTAAAATACTAGTTCATTATTTTAAAATCACATACGTTCGTATTTATTAAGGCGTATTTAAAAAGTGGAATCAACTATTTACAACAATTAAACTTACCTATTCATTTAGATCCATGAAAAACCCTATCACTGATATTTTAACAATTGTTCAAACTGTATTTCACTTCCCTCACTAAACAGCTGAGTACGCTTGCGTTTAAGTAAGTATTACATTATCAATGATCCCAGCGCAAACATTAACACTAAATCACACTTGAGATATGTCTTTGATTACGTGGGGATTGGTCACTACCCATGTTCGTTACGACATAAAGTAAATAATGCGGTCGTCAGTCCAGAGAATGTTTACGGAGTCGTTGTTTGCCAATAACCATTGTCAAAGAAATGCACTCGCGATGGTCCGTCATTATCATGCAGTACTTTAACGCGTTGATAATGATATAGGTGGTATTCTAAAGAATTTAGCAGCTTCCACACACGGTTCGAATATTTTATTTGATCTTATGCCGCCATTTTTGAAGATAACAAAAAAATTAGCATACACGCGCGTAATTAGGTCATGGGTCAAAGCGTCACTGGCCTTTGGCGGGCGACAAACGACGTGCCGCGGGCGGCAGGGTGCTGCGGGTGCGCAGCACAGGCGGGGTTCGTAGGAAGAGGGGGGAGGGGCTAAAACAAAGATACGACGACGCACAGTGTTTGATAGGACCAAAAAAATTTCCCTCTGCTGTTTATAGCATTTTTCGATTAAGGTATGCATTTAAAATGCACGAGTAAAGCACCCACGTGTCAAATTGAAATACTTTTTTTTATAAAAATTATTGAACTTTACGTGACCTTTAACTTTAAAAATATAAAATTAATTCTGAAAATGTAACTATCCAAGTTAATTGTTTTAAATAAATACAGTCTGATAAAACATCTTTAGGCGCATGTTTTTCTATTTTAATTTTTCAAAAATCACCTCTGGATATTTAATTATTATTTTTTTTTCAGATTTTCGTTATTATTTTTTTTTCTACTTAAAAACTCAAAAGTGGGATTTGTGACTAGCACAGAAAAATAGCTCTTAAAAAGGTCTATCGACAATAAAAAAACCATGTTCCACTTTCGCGGCCTTTGGGAGAAATAGACCATTCTGTTCTAAGGTCAAATTATACAATATAGGGTTGTCGCAAAGATCACGTCTTTTTAGTATTTGAAATAAAACTATTTTTACGGATTATATCGCATTTGTGTTTGACTTTTAATTTTTAGACGTAGAAGTTTTATTTCAAATGTATAATACTCGCGTAAACATCAGAAATCATTATAATGTTCTTTTTCAGCTTTTCGTAATATTTTTTTTCTCCTTAAATACTCAAAAGTGGGACTTGTGACTAACACAGCAAAATATCTCTTAAAGAGGCCTATTAATAATTAAAAAAACCATATTCCATTTCCGCAGCGTTTAGAAGAAATTGAATTTAAAAAAAACTGTCTAATTAATTTTATATTTTTAAAGTTAAATGTCACGTAAATTTCAATAACTTTTATAAAAAAGTGCATTTTAAATGCATACCTTAATCGAAAAAAGATATAAACAGCAGAGGGAAATTTTTTTGGTCCTATCAAACACTGTGCGACGTACGACGACAAAAATTTTTTGTGACGTTTTTGTTGTGTGCGGAAACGAAATTATGAATGACTACGCATCGCCTACAAGTTTGGTTTTTATGGAAATGCATAAAATATTTAATTGTTTTTTTTTTTTTTTTTTAATAAAAATGTTTTTATTTCAATAATCAATACTATCGATTCTAAACCTCCTATGAAAATTTGTGCACCCTTTGAAAAAATACCCTGTATAGAGCAGGCACACATAAAAGTAATATTTCATATGTTCTGGCACATCTCAACTACTAATAGGAGTTGTATGTAACTTACCTGGGAATAACGCTTCCTCGACCAATATCCAGTGAAGGTGGCTCCAGAATTTTTGCATTAACTTCAAAGAATTTATCTGAAATCTCCAATCCAAACTTTTTGAAGTCTGCATTTCTCGAATAGTTCATCTGTAATGCATTTATATATAAATAAATTACTGAATAATACATTTCAAAATAACTACAATTTATTTATATCACTAGGATAGTGGAGATAAACATTAGCAGATAAGCGATTTTCACTACTAACGAATCAGAATATGAAAATTCATGAAATAGGTACTTTAGCTACGAAATGGAGAAATAATATTCTATATCTAGTCAACACAAAACATACTGTATTAAAGAAAGCAATTATATTATAAACATGAAGTGAGGCACGTTTAAAATCTGTGGTGTAAATATATTCTAGTTTATATTCATGTATTCGTGGAAACAATGATATTTATGTAATCTAGAATAAGTCCATTGAAGCTCAGACCACTATTTGACTTTTAAAAATAATGTTCACTTACACTGGAGATCACTTCGATTATCTTCTGTAAACGTCTGTCCGGAGGAGTCGCGGCTTCTTTCACCATTTTCGAAATTTGCGTATCGTCCAACTGTCTGGCAAGTGGCTACAAAAAGTTTAAAAAAAGTATTGTATTTTAGATTCATTCTACTCTTTTTATAATAGGTTCCTCTGAGAATCTTATAATTAAATTTTTACGTTATTTGTCAATTTCTAGTTATATGAAGTAGCGGTCTAAGTTGCAATATTTCATGCTAAGTGTCGTTGATTTCATTTCTACGAATGTACACTTTTTTGTGCAATCTACATACTATTGCTCCTAGTTTGGGTGCTTAATTGTATGTTTATAGTTTAAAGACATAAAATTAATAAATTTTAAAAAGTCGAGATATTATTCACATACAATCTTATATGCGTAAATATATAACTGTGGAAAATATGCAATTTTTATAAAGCAAACGTAACAAAAGTATATGCGAGGAGTATATCCGAGGTAGCTCGAATATGGGATAAGGAGAGACGAAGAATACAGTGAACAGAAAATAACTGACACGTTTGTAACAGAACATAACAGAAAATAACTGTTACCAATAACATGATACGTTTCGTTAATATCATTCGCCTTAATGATAACAACCACTATGTCATTTTACTTGCTTAGTCTGTCATCAAAATATATTTGTATCTTCTACACCTTTATGTCTCACCGCTGGGTTCCAACCTCCTCTACAATGGAACAAAATTCGACTTTACCACGTTAGGCGGATGATGACTTTTAGATTTATCTTCGTCATCGACATTATCTGCTCATAACTCTTAGTTACATTATTAGAAAGGAAGGGATAGTAAATCGTACTCTTATTACATCACCACACAGATTCGCTATCCCTTCGCTACTAAAATTTCAAATAATCAAAATCCTTTTGATGTGAAACATCTATAGACGAGGATGAACCTCATCGTTGTCGTGGCGTAAACAGCTCGTGGCGTTACGACGTCACGTTATATGACGGAATATGCGAGCGTAAATCTGATGGGGGGCGGGGCCAGAACACCTCCACGTGGTGCTCCCTGGAAACGTCCATTTGGACGGCCACGCGTCCATTTGGACGGCCAAGATTTCGGCAGGAGCGGGTCTCCGCGTGCGGCTCTGATGGCAGAGCGCGCGGCGGATCTGACCCGGGGCCAATGGGGCGGATGTGCCTCATGGCACTCCGTCGCCAGAGACGGTGGCGTCACGGCCCGGGGGCGTGACGGGTCGGTTGCTCGCGAGCGGCCAGACCCGGAAGGCCCAAACCGTAACCCTGAGTGTGACTGCGGCTGAAGCTCAGGGCCGGGGGTCTTCGGACCGCGGGGAAGAAAACCCCTATAAAAAATTACCCCTAATCCTAAGTTTGGCCACTCGGCGAGGGGATGAATGGTTGGTGGGTTAAAAAGCGCGCGAGCGTCCAGCCGTTAGAGTGGTAGTCAAGGCAAGACTTAAAAATGTTCCAAGAATGGCAGAGGTTAAAACATACGTACCTACTCCAGAGGGTCCCGGCCACGCCGGGGAATCCCTCACTGTGCCGGTGTCTGAGCGCGAGATGTGCACAAACACCGGCACGGTCAGTCTCCGATCGTATGGGAGGGAGACAGTCGCTGCTGAAGTTGCCGAGAGCCTGGCAAAACACCCGGAGGCTCCAAAGGTGAGGAAGAAGAGGAAGAGGAGGAAGCTGCTCGCCACCACCGTACACTCCAACAGGGTGCATGCGCGAAAGGAGGCGGCGAAGAAGGAGGCGGCACGGCAGGCGCAACTAGGTGCCGCCGCGGCTGCGAGCGACGAGGGCGGTGTGGCCGCAGCCACCGCAGAGCCGTCGCAGAACAGGGACGCCGGTGCTGCACGGCTGTCAAGCAGCTCAGAGAGCGACGAGGGCGGATCAGCCGCAGGACCGTCGCGGGACGAGGGCGGGAAAGCCGCAGGGCCGTCCCCAAAGAGGCGCGGAGGAGGCGACAGCTCGACGGGGCTGTCGAGCGACGTGGGCGGCACCGCCGCAGAGCCGTCGCAGGACGAGGGCGGCGGTGCCGCAGGGCCGTCCAAACCAATGCGCCGGAGAAGCAGCTCGACGGGGCTATCCGATGGATCCGAGAGCGACGTGGTGTACGCGCTGTCGACTGATGAGGGCGGCAGTGCCGCAGGGCCATCTGTGTCGGAGATGTCGGCGGACGAGGGTGGCAGGGCCACAGAGCCGTCCGGCGAGGTAGGGCCATCCGGGATGCTGGTAGGTGGTGCGTCTGGGACGGTGGATAAGGATAGGGAGGTAGTGGTTAGGGGGGCCGCCGGGGCTTTGACGGCGACCCCATGCGTTAGGAAGGAGTGGGAGGAGACCGTCCCCTCGAGTATCCGGAAGCGCCCCCTGCAAAAGGGTGGCAGCTCGATCTCCGACTCGGAGGGGAATTCCATCATGCCTCCTCCCAAGGTCCCGACCATGCGCCGTGGGCGTAGGGGTCGCGGACCAGCGATGGCGGCGAGGCCGGGGACCCCGGGTCCGGCCGGCCAGAGCGGGGAGGTTGCGGACCTGCAGGCCGCGAATGCTCGCCTCAGTAAGGAGGTTTCCGGCCTGCGGGAGCGCAACCGGAAGCTCGAGTCGGAGTTGTCGGCGGTGCGAAAGGAGAACCGCGGGTTGGCCAAAGACGTGGCTGACCTGCGGTCTCAATTCGCACTTTTAGTGCCAGCCGCACAGCCGACGCCGGCCTCGCCGCCGAAACGGGCCGCGCCGGAGAAGGCGGGCCCATCGACTGCGCCCGTGGCGCCGCCTGCGCCAGTGGTGCCTGCGCCGGCCGTGGGCACCGCCAAGAAGCGCGGTGGACCCCAAAAGGCGGCAGAGCCGTTGCCCGCGGTGCACGGCATACCGGAGGGAGCGATGCGCGTCATCTTCGCCAGGCTGGAGCTGATGATGGATGCGCGCATCAAGGCCGTGGCGGATCGTCTTCCGCCTGAGCCAGCCCTCCGGCCGCCGCTCGCCGCGGACAAGGCGAGGCGGCCGCAAGCGTCGGCTCCCACCCCGCTGCCCTGTCAGGGTGGCCGCGTGGTGAGCTACGCTGCGGCTGCCGCTGGGCCCAAGGGGGCCAAGAAGGCCGGCAAGGTGCCAGCTCCTGCCAAGGCCGGGCCGCGGCCGGCGCCAGCGGCTGCACCGCAGGCGCCCGCCAGCGCACCTGCGACCGCTCCTGCTGCGCTCAGCGCTGCTGCCAGGCTCGAACAGGGCTGGCAGGTGGCTGAGCGGAGCAGGAAGGCACGCGGCCAGAAGCGGAGAGCGGCGGCCAAGAGTGCCGCCGTGGCCGCCGCTCCTCAGGCGGGAGCCGGCAGAAAGGGGAAAAGGTCGCGCAGGGGCCTCAAGTCGCCGAAGACGGCCGCGGTGGTCATCACCGTGCTGCCTGAGGCGGCTGAGAGGGGCCTCAACTATGAGGCCGTCCTAAAACGCGCCCGGCGGGAGCTGGACGTCTCCGACATCGGAGGCGTCGAGGCTAGGACCCGCAAGGCCCGGACAGGGGCTCGAATTCTCGAGTTCCCTGGGGCCGAGGGCGCGAAGACGGCCGATAGTGTGGCTTCGAAGCTGCGGGGGCTGTTCGGGCCAGAGGATGGTGTCCGAATCGCCAGGCCTGTCAAGTGCGCAGAGATGCGCCTGACGGGCTTGGACGATTCCGTGACGGTGGAGGACGTCCGGGAGGCCATTATGGCGCGTACCGGATGTTCCTCGTACGCCGTCCGGATTGGAACCATCCGCCCTGGTCCGGGCGGCATCGGTGCTGTCTGGGTGCAGTGCCCAGTGGAGTCGGTCAAACAATTGGCCGACTCAGGCAGGCTCCTCGTGGGCTGGAGTTCAGCGCGGGTAACCGTGCTGGAGCCCCGGCCCGCGAGGTGTTACAAATGCATGGCGGTCGGGCATACCCGACCGACATGCAAAAACTGCTTTGACTGCAGCGGGCTATGTTTCCGTTGCGGTCAAACTGGACACCAGGCGGCATCGTGCTCTGCGGTGCCCCACTGCCCCGCGTGTGCGGCAGGCAATAGGCCTGCCAAACACCGCATGGGCTCTGGGGACTGCAGACCCCCGGCATCGGCCCCAAAGGGGCGGGGCGGCCCATCAACCGGGCCAGTCCCCGCTCCGAGCGCGACCCGATCGCCCGTTAGCGCGGAGGAGGTGACGATGGATACGGACCGTTAATGGACCCCGTATCCATCCGTCTCCTCCAAGCCAATCTCAACCACTCCGCCGGTGCGCAGGACGTTTTCCTGCAAGCCATGGCGGAGTGGTTGATAGGAGTAGCCGTAGCCGCGGAGCCGTACGCGGTGCCCGACCGGCCAAATTGGCTGGGCAGCACCGACGGTACCGTGGCAATCGTCGCCTCCACGTCGTGGCCTTCGTCGTCTTTGATCCTTAGGGACAGGGGCGTCGGATACGTCGCGGCGGACTGGGGAGAGATTACGCTCCTTGGAGTATATCTCTCCCCTGCCTGGAGAGCGGCTGATTTCGGGGTCTCCCTTACCATCTTGGGAGCCTCGTTACGGCGATTGGCACCGCGCCAGGTGTTCGTACTGGGGGACTTCAACGCCAAGTCCGTGGCGTGGGGGTCCTCCTATACGGACGACCGAGGACGGGCGGTCGAGGACTGGGCGGCGGCACTGGGCCTCTGTTTGCTGAACAGAGGCTCGGTGCATACGTGCGTGCGACATCAGGGTGGGTCGATAGTGGACCTTTCGTTCGCTAGCCCTGATGTCGCTGCACGCGTGGGGAGCTGGTGCGTCGAGGAGGAGGTTGAGACCTTGTCGGACCACCGGTATATCCGGATGAAGGTCTCCCTGACAATCCCGGCGCCCGGCAGGGGTCACGGGGCGGTTGGGCGTCCTGCGTTCCCGCGATGGGCTGTGGGTCGCTTAGACCGGGACCTGCTGGTGGAGGCAGCCATCGTTCACTCGTGGCTGTCCTCTGCCAACCAGTTGGACGGGGTGGACGCCGAGGCTGGCCGCATCCGCAGTGCGTTGACGCAGATCTGCGATGCGGCCATGCCCCGGGTACGGCGTCTGCCCCCGAGGAGGGCTGTGAACTGGTGGTCCCGGGAGCCGGCGGGTCCACTGGTGGTCCCGGGAGCTGGCGGATCTCCGGGCCGCGTGTATTCGCGCCCGGAGGGCCTACACCCGCAGCCGGCGGCGCCATCGCAGCGCGGAACTGGAGGGCCAGCTTTACGACGGCTACCGCAATGCGCGGTCGGCCTTCAGGCTGGCCGTCCGTTCCGCCAAGGACGCCAGTCGGCGGGAGATGCTGGAAAGTCTCGACCGTGACCCCTGGGGTCGCCCCTATGGCGCGGCGCTGAGTAAGCTCCGCGCACGGGGCCCGCCCCTCACCGAGACTCTCCAGCCCAGCTTCCTCACCCGGGTCATCGAGGACCTGTTCCCACGACGGGCGGAACACACGCCCCCAATCATGGCGCCGCCAGACAATGACCCGGAGGGCGATGGTGGCAGTGTTCCGCCCATCACGGAACCGGAGATGGGGGCGGCGGTGGCGCGCATGCGCGGCAAATCCACCGCCCCCGGGCCCGACGGTATTCCAAACCGTGTGCTGGCCCTGGTCCTCGACCATCTGAGTCCCCGCCTCAGGGAGCTGTTCGACGCGTGTTTAGCGTCCGGGCGGTTCCCTGGGTGCTGGAAGGAGGGGAGGCTGGTTCTCCTGCCGAAGCCGGGACGGCCTCCGGAGTCGCCATCGGCCTACAGGCCTATCGTGCCAATCATCGCCAACGATGATAGACATCGCCAACGCATTCAATAGTCTGCCATTCAGCTGTGTCAGGGAGGCGCTCCGTTACCACGGAGTGCCAGCTTACCTGAGGCGGCTGGTGGCAGACTATTTGGAGGGGCGCAGCGTCCTCTACGCCAACCGAGTAGGGGACGTTGTGCGAACGCCGGGGTCGGTCCTCGGACCCACCCTGTGGAACATCGGCTACGACTGGGCGTTGCGGGGGAGCCTCCCACCCGGGCTGGGCGTAATTTGTTACGCCGACGACACGCTCGTCACAGCCCGCGGTGGGACGCTACAAGAGGCGGTAAGCCTGGCGACCTCGGGCACCGAAGAGGTCGTCAGGCAGATCGAGGCGCTGGGGTTGAGGGTGGCCCTGGACAAGACGGAGGCCCTCTTGTTCCATGGGCCCCGTATGGACCCTCCCATCGGCGTCTCGATCACCGTCAACTCGGTTGGGATCAGCATCCAGGCCCATATGAAGTACTTGGGCCTGGTGCTCGACGGGCGATGGTGGTTTCGGGAGCATTTCCGCAGGCTCGTCCCGCGGCTCGTCGGCGTGGCGTCCGCCCTACAATGGCTGATGCCGAATGTGGGCGGACCGAGCGCGGCATGTCGACAGCTGTACGCGGGGGTCATCCGGTCGATGGCCCTCTACGGCGCACCGGTGTGGGCGGGATCCATGACCGCCCGACTTAGGGCCCTTCTGTGGCGTCCACAGAAGGTCATGGCGGTTAGGATCATCCGCGGGTACCGCACGGTGGCGACGGAGGCGGCGTGCCTGTTGGCCGGGACGCCCCCGTGGGACCTGGAGGCGGAAATGCTCGCCGACTTGTATCGGCGGGTATCGGGGGTGCGCGGGGGAGGCGGTGTTGTTTCCCTGAGGGAGCTCACCGCCTAGTGCGTCGACGCCAGCCGAGACGTCATCGCCCGTTGGGCAGACCGGCTGGAGAGGCCTCGATACAGTGTTTGGACCGTGCAGGCCTTCCGGCCGGTGCTGATGCAGTGGTTGGAAAGGCGGCACGGTGTGCTCTCCTTCCGACTCGTACAGGTCTTGACGGGGCATGGATGCTTCGGCAAGTACCTGTACAGGGTCGCTAGGAGGGAGAGAACTCCGTCCTGCCACCACTGCGATTGCGACGAAGACACGGCGCAGCATACGCTCGAGGTCTGTGCCGCTTGGGCAGAGCCGCGTCGTGAACTCGTCGCAATCATCGGTGCAGACCTGACGCTGCCGACCATCGCTAGGGCGATGCTCGGCAGCATCAGGAATTGGGACGCGGTCGCAGCCTTTTGCGAGGCAGTTATCTCGCAGAAGGAGGCGGCGGGTCGCGAGCGCGAGGACACAGCCTCGATGATGCGACCCGCCGCCGGCGACTGGGGCGGCGCAGGCGGGATTACCTGCGCGCCATGCCGCCCTAGCCGCGGCCGCGGGTGACGAGACCGGGGATTAGTCCGTCACCCGCCGAGAGGCCGACCGCGTGAGGAAAGACCGACGTCCTCCCCGAGGGGGGGACGTCGGTCGATGGGAGGGTGCCCCGGGTAGGGGGTATTCCGTCGGGCCGACCACTGATGACAAGTAACTCTGCTCCGGTGGTTGGCCCAACGACGAAGGCGACGTGGTGTTCGGGTGGGTTGCGGGTGTTGCGTGCTTAAGCCCCTCTGTCGCCCCGGACGGAGTGGTGCGGAGGCGCGCCGACCGCAGCCCACCCCAAAAAAAAATAAAAAAAAAAAGCGTAAATCTGATTGTTGTCGTGGCGACAAAACGCCACGCTAAATGTATACATATACAAAATGATTTTAATGTTTTAAATCTGCGGGGTGTCCTTAGCGACAGCTCCCTTTTTGGATTTATTTTGATCAAAAATATTACAACCACCATGAAAATAAAAAATATATTTAAAATAGTTACCTGTCCATAAGCTACTTCTAACAGTTCCATTGGGAAGTAAATGTTCTTATCCTTGGGACCCACCCACACGCAGTTCAGGTTTGGAAATTTAAGGCTGAAAAAATATAAAAATAATTTACAAGGTCCACGCAAGGTCCAGGTCTACGTTTTTGTAGCCGTAGATTTTATACCGGCAAAACGAGAATTTGATGCCGTATATTTTGATTTACAATTGTAAAAATTCAAATTAGATTATTTATCGTTTTCTTTTTTATTTCTTTATTTTAAGGAGCTTGGTCAAGTTAATTTGACTATGTCCCTCCATTAGATCTATCTTCCACATAATAAACCTTAAAACTAAAACAGATGTTGGGCACAGCATCCAGACCAATCTCGACTATAGTAAGACACGGTCCCAATACTGTGCGCGCCGTCTTACAACAATTTGAACTAATCTATATAAAAGTTCGGCAGTATCAGACAAGGGATATGACAGGATACTATTACAACCTCCATTTATAATGTTTACACCGCGGTTTTATTTATCGATTTCATGATCAATGCCGTATAAATTGCCTCCTTCTTTTTTGTGGTAAGCTATGGTTTGGATACACCCCGCCCAATCTGTCCGGGGTCAAAGATTGGGCGGCGTACGGCCCCATAACCTACCGTATTCCATCGCCATTGATCCGACCACTGGTGCCAATTTCTTGACCTTCATGGCGGCTCGGCGGGTTATCCTATCGTGTGCCATCCCCTTCGATACCTCGGCAATAAAGCAGTGTTGTCGAGGTGTTGGCCTCACGCGATTGGTCTCCCTGGAGATGGCGGACTAATCCCCGGTCAGTCTAACCGCGACCTCGGCTAGGAAAGCGCAGACACAGGTAGTGAGAATTGCCTCCTAGGACAACATTGCCACCTTCCATTATCAACAATTGAATTCATCTCATGCGACGACAGTTTAAGAATAAAATGTGTCGCCATCCCCTACCCGTGTGAATCGTAAAAACCAGAGGCCAGCAGCGCTCACCTGAAAAGTCATGGCAATTTGACTATCCATCCCATTCATTTGAGGGGGGAGGCCCAAGCCTGTGGTCAAGGCTGAATGATGATGATGAACAATAGTGAAGTATAAATTACACATGACTTCATTATTGCATTAACAATCTGAAATGATGTCATGTCAAACAATCTCAAATGATGACAATCTGATGACTGATTTAAAACAGCCTATTGTTACAAATACCTACTTACCGATACTGTTTTTCCCTTGCGAAGTAATCTGCAACAGTTATTTCGCGCTGCTTGCCAGCAGAATCGGTTAGTATGAACTTTTGTTTCCCTGGTGGATCCACTAATCCGTTACAAATGAATTCGCGCTTTTGTCCCGAAGATGGAGCGTTCCCGACTAAATGTGCTACGACCTAAAATAAAAAATATTTCTGTGAATACTAAATTACACCTTTAAATTAATAAATCAAACACTATGTTTGATTTATTAATTTAAAGGTGCCAATTTTTCTGATATATAAAATTATATATAACCCTAAGAGATGTATAGTACCAACAAAGCTTCCCTTAACAATTCAAAAAAGATAATTAACAAATTTAATATCACATAGCTTTAAACCGTCCCGAGTTGCACTTCATTGGGTCCGAATCCAATATTTATGCAAACAAATCAACTGGTCTTTCACTAATCCATACATGCTTCCTGTATACAGTTAAAATAAAATGGCTTCAAATCAAATGATAATTACCTTTAGACCCTTGATGAATTGCAAGTAGTTATCGATTTCATAACTGCGCTGTTTCTCTATAGGCATGTCAGCTCGAAGATTAAAATCTTTTAGTGCATCAATCATAGATTGTTGCTTAGGAAAACCTTTATGGGCAACTGCAATAATACATTTGTATATTAATAACTGCACGTTTTTATTTTACTAACTCCTCATCTTCATAATATATTCGAAACGAGGAATAGCATACATGTCAATGCCACCAGATACCCCAGTTTCAAACAAAATACGAAAGATCTAAATGAGTGCCAAGTTCTGTAGACAATTCTGAAAATTATATTTTAGAAGAAAGTATAGCATACTCGGGTATATTCACTAATGATTTGCCATTACAAAATGGTTGCTATTTATAAGTATGACTTAACTTCCAAATTATGTACATATTTACGTAAAGCAAATTACTTATTATCATTGCACCTTAACATTTGACTTGGTTAGTTTTTCCAGCAAATCAAATATTTTGAAATGTAGAAGAACACACACCATATAAAATTATTAACTTATATTTAACAATTATGATTAAGTTGATTAATTAAATAAGATAACTAAAATTTTAACAGTATATTTGGCGTGTTTATGTTAAATAGTTTTTAATCTATAAAAGGGTCAAAAATGGCTCAATGTGTGTAAACTTACACACATTGCGGGTCTGCAGTTCTCTTAACTTGATATTGACCTTTACTGAACTACCTACAAAGCTTAATCGTCTTTTACAATGATAAGGGAAATGGTAATATTATTGCCTCTAAAATAATAAAAAAAAGTTGTCTTATTTATTCTTGTTTTATTTCTATCCTATTTTTACGAATATTTAGTAATAACGTTGCTCGTAGGGTAGTTTATTAGTCTAGGATTAAAAATTTTATCGTGCTTGAATTTGTTTTTTACTTTTTATGATCACAGGAGGAAATTTTCACGTCCAACAAATCGTCATTTTGACCCATGTTTATGAAGCAAATTAATTAGCAGTAAAAAAAGACTATATACAAACGTTTTGGCCTGTTAATAGGGTTCATCCATAAAGTACGCCACACTAATTTCGTGATTTATTGACTCCTCCTCCGTCCTTGACACAGGTGATCGTAGTTGTGAGAGAGACCTAATAATAGACGCCGATAGGCTGATGAATGGAATATTGAATTCGTAGTAAACCTTGAGTTACTTACCATCAATATTTATGAAAGCCCTATTAGTGAATATAGCAGATTGGAAAAGTCCGGTCCACATTTCAAAACCGTGGCCTAAATCTACAGGGTTCGTAGGACGCTTGAAAAACTGACGACCGGCCTGCAAATAAATACAAAATCAATGAATGCATAATCACATACTTTATTTTTCTTCTCAATTTATAGGTAGATAATAAAATGAAATCTTATATCTTTAAACGAGCAATTCTTGTATATATATATATATATATATATATATATATATATATATTCAGGATCTCGGAAACGGCTCCAACGTTTTGTTGAAACTTGGCATACTAGAGGTTTCGGGTCCAAAAAATCGATCTAGCTAGGTTTTATTTATAGAAAATGTTGTTTTGTCCGTGTTTTTAGCAAAATAAACAATGACATTAAATTTTAAAAGAATATGAATTCAAATTTCATTGGCAACGTCATGTGTTACGATAGCTCAGATGGGAAGGTGACAGGTTTTAATTTTGGTATTTTTTCAATCAAACAGCGTCGGTTCGAATCTCGGTGTTATTATTATTCTCTTTTTGTAATTTTTTATATATTTTTCATTATTTTTTATTTTTTAGTAATATATATCTAAATAAATTCGATAAAAATATGCCGAGCGAAGCTCGGTCAACCTGATATTTATTTAATATATTAGACAAATTATATAATAAAATTATGTATGTGCAAAGAATGAATTCGTCTTAAATTTCTATGCTATCTTTGCCAGTAAAGTGTTTTTTTTCTATTGCCGACGGTGGCAAACGAGCAAGCAGCACACCTGATGGTAAGTGATACTGCCCTGCCGCACATGGACCTTTGCAATACCATGGACAGCCAGGCCATTGCCTACCGTGAAGAAAATACTCTTCTTAAACCTCGTTTAAAGAAGGACATTTCATAGCGCTCGGGAAACACAGCAGCAGGTAGTTCATTCCAAAGCTTGCACGTACGTAGGAGAAATGATCGCTGGAAACGTACAATTGAAGACCCTAACGTTTCCAGGTGAAATGGATGAACCCTGCTACGATGTCGAATGGTACGTTAGTAGAATGATGACGGTGGTACCAAGTCAAACAGTTCCTCGGAGCACTCCCCGTAAAAAAGTCGGTAGAGTACACAGAGGGACCCAAAGTCTCTCCGCTGCTTCAGCGACTTCAATCTATCCGTAAGATTGGGATCCCCGATCACGACGAGAGTTAAGTAATGATTTCTGACGTTTACGCGACACATTGTAAATAAAACTTTTTCACGGATTTTATCGCGTTTGTATTTGATTTTTGATTGCCCGAGGTTTTGAACACTTTACAGCGTTCATGGTCATGTATCAGGCTCGCCTGTTCTAAGATTAAAAAGGTACTGCAGTTATTCACGAGACAGACATCTTAGTCCGCCCGTGACCATGAACGCTGTAAAATGTTCAATACGTCGGGAAATCAAATAGAAACATGTTAAAATCCGTAAAAAAGTGTTATTTACAACATTTTAGGTTTTATCCAAATGTGGCCGTTGCGCTACAGTCGTAACATACAGAGGCGAGAGATTATGAGAACTTGACACACACGAATCAAATCATTTATCATACATAACCCCATAAGCACACTTACATATAATGTATGTACAATATAAATAAATAATTAACGATATATTGTCAATTTTACATTAATCTAATAATCTGGATCGGAACTCATCCGGCTCAAAACTCGACGGAATTGTCATTATTAAAGTTTCTTCTTTTAAATAAAATTATATACAAAATGTTTACTAAATATTAACTCCCGTGTGGTGTGAAATAAAAACATTAAATATTTCTTGTTTTTTATAATATAATGCAAACAAAAAGACTGGACCAGATCCACTAGCAACATCCAAAGCAACATACAAACGTTTTGTATTTTTAATAATATAATATGAGAATACCTAACGCGTGTGGTGATGGTTTTATAATGCAAGTGTCCTAAAAGTCGACTTATGGCACCCATTAGTTATCATTACTAGACTCTCGCTCGCCGAATGAAACGCAGTAACAAATTTCTACTACTCGGACGTCGATTTTCAGACGCCCGGATGGACCGGCCCGCGGCTGTAGACAGACAACCGTCAACAGTGTGGTCCTACCACTGCTAAAATAGACAAAACTAAGTTACAATCTTGATATTCGCACACGTTTACCTTGACATAAGTCTCCAACGTTCCCTGACGTAATATGACATCAATACATTGTATCTCTTCAGTAGGTTGCATCAAGGATGTTCCGCGTTCAGCCATATGTCTATAACATGGTATACATTTGCTTTATGTTGACATCATCATAATCATTTCAGCTCCTATACATTTCACCGGTAGGCTCGAAACGCCTCCACAATAGGAGTGAAAATGACCTACTGTCGTGCTTATACACTATACTTACGCACAGGGCCGGATTAACCATATCAGGGGCCCCTAGGCAATTCAATTCTCGGGGCCCCTTTCCTTTAACCTTTTCTAACTTTTTAAAATATATATTTTTTATTACAAAAGTCAAGTCCATCAGATCGACTTCTTTAGTATTCTGTTACTTCAATCGCTTATTGCAACTACACACCTCATTACCTTGACTTAATGCTATAGCATCACCTCACATGCCTCACTCATTTCTTTTTACTTTCATTGAGATTATCTTAATGAATAGGTTGTAGTTAAATGATCCAGGTCTCATGATGGACTAGGCAAGAGAAATGAAAATTTTCAATGAAAATTGTTCAATGAAATTAATTTAATTTTATTGGTGCTTGCTTGGGGCCCCTAGTCGATGCGGGGCCCCTAGGCAGTTGCCTAATCCGCCTTATGGATAATCCGGTCCTGTTTACGCATGACCTACTAATTTAAGTCAATTTCTATCTAGTTATACATTCAGCGGTATAGTACTATACGGTTACAGACGACCAGCATATAGGATTTAATTTCAAGTTTTTCTTTTCTTGATGTATGTATTCCATATCCCTTAATCGTCCTTTCGACACTGAACTGCAAGATAGGAGGTTTAACTTTTTTAATTATATCCGTCATAGGTCCTTAGATAAAAACTTTTCTCAGAACCACTTGGAACTCGGTACCGGTGGTCGATTCAATGGCGAATGGGGGGTGAATACGGTGGGTTATGGGGTCACGCGCCGTCCTTTCGTCGCCTCGGACAGAATGACAGACGGTGTATACGCTGACCATAGCCCAACCATAAAAAAGTACCACCTGAGAATCAATCTTTGGTGGCATACAGGCAAATTATTATGTATTCTGGCTTACAATAGTGAGAATGCTTTGTGGGATTTGTCACTTCGTCGTCATCTCAGCTCATATGTCTCACAGCTGGACTCAAGCCGCCGCTACAAGGGTAGTGAAAATAACCTACTGTACCTACCTCGCTCGTAAGTAGTATTGGCATAGTTTATTTAGAATTTCCTTTGTCCTTAAGTACCATTATATACATAATATAATTCCTTAGTCGTCTTTTAGGACACCTACGGCCAAGATAGGGGGTAGTAAATTGTATTCTTACTGCATCACCATATTGTAGTAGCGTTATAGTTTTAGTTATATCCAACTTCATCAAAAAATGGAAGATAATGCCATATTCATTACGCATGCGGATTGGCATATTTCTCATATATAAGGTTTTTGTATTACGAACACATTGTGTTACGAACTTGTCACCATACGGAAATTAAAGGTACACACCGTTTAATCTTACCCAACTCCACTACACCTGTTGCTTTTATTGATACTTCGAATTTCATCAACTTTCCATTGCTATCGTTGATCTCAACCTAAAAATAAAATACATATTAGCAAAATAATAAAATACATGTAAGTAAAAGTTTCCAAATTATGACAGAGTAAGAATACAATTCGCCACTCCCTATCTTGCCCGTGGATGTCGTAAAAGATGACTAAAGGATGTGATATGCACATAAGATTTGTGCAGGAGAAGAAAAACTCGAAATGAAACTCTATACCAACATGTCTGACCAGCGTGGTATAGTAGGTCCAATTCCCTCCCATTGTGGAGGAGGCCGGAGTCTAACAGTGGGACCTATGTGGGCTGTGATGATGAAGTAAAAATTGTCCGTAAGGGATATAATATACCCACATCTATGGAAGAGAAGAGAAAATCAAAATATCAACCCGTTTGACCATTGTGGTATAGTATAATAAGTAAATTTCCCTTCCATTATGAACGAGGCTCCAGCTCGGCAGTAAGACGTATAAGAGTTGAGATGATAAAGAATATGTGACTAGATTCTTGCTACCTATCTTTAAATAAGTCAGATTCCCCAAATGTCGATTGACATTTGATGTAATCCCAAAGTATCATTAATGAATATCTTCGATGAAACATGGTATTCTGCCAGAAGTGGTTGATCAGTACGCGAATAATTAATACCATCAAAAACAAGACTTGTAAAAAAAAGCCAAGCCTCACAACTGAGTTCTACCATAAAAATTTGTGAGATCCATGTTATACCAAGTCGGTTAACTCATTCAGTCCCTGATTAAGGGACCTTTCTTCTTAAGTTATTACGTAAATAGCCAACCTAACAACTTCTTATAGTGACTATATCAATATTAAAGATCTTTTATGTTTAAAATAAACAGAATGACTTGGCAATCGCATGAAAACATACCTCACAAGTAATACATATTATATTAAATTGTACTAAAGATAGTGCGATATATAATTAAACTATTAATTCAAATTGAATGAAATTTGAAATACACAATGTGTATACAAGGCCTGCTAGGTTACTAAAAATTCAGGTTTCTAGTTTTATTAACAACGAAGTTATAGGGGGTCGAAAATCGCCTGAATGGCTTCGAGAAAAGTATGTTACGGCAGTTTTGCGTTTTGCCGGACTTCTTTTTTGCTCGACTTGGCGGGGGCACTGCCGTGCCCCCAGATAGCTGCTCACTTATGGAGTATAGAGGTAAGGAGTGTCATCGCATATGGTAGAAAACTTAAAAAAGTGTCCATCTGTAAGCTATAAATAACAGTTCAAAAATCCTCCAGAATGGCCTATCCTCTAGCATAGGCACAGGGTATGATATGAATAGAGCAGTTGTTAACTGATTGAAATATGCTGGGTGAAGTTAGTGACAATTGTGACAGTGTCAATATCAATTCTTTTTATATTCTTCATTAATTATTAACATGAAATTTTACATCTATTTTAAAACTGACATTTATGAAATTTACTTTTATTATTTTGCTTTTTAAGAAAATTAGCGGAAGATTTTCTTTCCTTGTTTATTTCTCAAACCTACTCTAATAATAAACTCATTTGCAAAAAAAACGGGCGGTTTTGATTTTCATTCATATTTAAAAAGATACAATACCAAAAAGGTTTCAATCGTTTGTACACGTTACTGGCCGGTTTTAAAAATGCTGTGGTATTTAAAAAAGTACGTTCTAAATTCAATTTTTCATTTGATGTTCATTTTTACAGAAAACCCCTTTTTATCCTATATTTTTGGCGCGAAGTTCCAGAAGTTAACATCGACTTTCATAACTTTTATTCAATTTTTATCGATTAATTTCATATCCTTGACTGTCAAAGCTTTATTTAATGCTGTTTGGCTGTATCAAAAATGGTAGATAAAGTGGTAAAAGCTACCAAAATTATCGCGCTGCTTGAAGAGGGTTGCAGCCAATGTTTCGTGGCTAGGAGGCTAAATGTTAGTCGCTCGACAGTCCAAAGGACCTGGCAGCGATATCAGGAGACTGGTTCCGTCGAGAGAAGGCCTGGTTCTGGAAGAAAACCATGTACCCAACCACGGGATGATCGTTTTCTTGTGAGTCGCGCATTGAGAAATCGCAAATCTTCGTATGTGGATCTTAAGAACAACCTCCAAGAAGTAAGAAATGTGCATATTAGTCTATGGACGGTCAGGAGGAGGCTTCTCGCTGCCAATATACGCAGTCACCGCCCGGCCCGCGGCCCCAAATTACTCCGTGAGCACAGAGTTCACAGGCTTAGGTTCGCTAGAAATTGTGAATCATGGACTCAAGACGATTGGAATAGGGTTTTGTTCTCTGATGAAGCCAGGATATCTCTGGTCGGTGAAGATCGACGTCGGCGAGTGCTAAGAAGACAAGGAGAACGCTTTGCAGAGGCATGTTTCGAAGAAATCACACCTTATGGTGGGGGCTCTGTTATGTTTTGGGCAGGAATAAATTCAATGGATCGTACAGAGTTAGTCTTCATTGAAAACGGCTCACTGACTGGGCATCGATACATAACGGAAGTTCTAATTTCTCATGCACAACCCGCATTGGCCGCTCTAGGTGAAGACTCGATTTTTATGGACGACAATGCTCGCGCCCACCGATCCCGCGATGTTAATGCGTATGTGCAAGAGGTCGGCATTCGTCGTTTGGATTGGCCAGCTCGAAGTCCCGACCTCAATCCCATAGAGCATGTCTGGGACGTTCTGAAACGGCGTGTGAGATCAGTACACCCGGCTCCGCAGACCATCAGAGAGCTGAAGAATGTGATTACTGCGGAGTGGGAACGTATTCCGCAAGCAAGTATCCGGGATATACTCGCTAGCATGCCCAGACGAATTCAAGCTGTGATTTTAGCTAGAGGGGGTCACACTCGATACTAAACATTTATCTGCTTTTACTTTATTAAAGAAAAACAAACAAAAAAACTTTTTTATTTTTACTTCATGAGCATATGCACTACTAGCGAATATACACTACTAGCGAGGTTTAGCATTATTTCCCATAAATTGTATCTAAATTTTATGAAATACTGATGAAAACGATTATTTTCTTATTAATTTAGCAAATTGTGTGGATAAAACTACCTATAATTATCAAACAAAGAAATATTAACATTTGAAATGGTTCATTGCTTAGGTGCCCGTTTTTTTTGCAAATGAGTTTATTTGGCGCTTCCTTTAAAATTTACCCTGATGCTAATGTGGCGCCACCCTAATTTAATGCATTTGGACAGACACTTTTTCATGTACACAGATGAAACCTCCTTACCTCTACCCTCCATAGTCCAGAGGACCTTTTCCGAATCTGCTGTTGTCCAATGATGCTGCTGTTTCTAGTGCAATCAAATCTCTACCTTTGATCTGAAAGGCGAGAGTGAACCTGATTGTTGTTGTGGTGTTGGACACTTTTTCATGTACACAGATGATTCGCCTTACCTCTACCCTCCATATGCTGGCTGCGTCCCGTGTGGTGACGGAGTAAGAATACGATTTACCACCCCCTCTCTTATTCGTGGTTGTCGTTAAAGACAACTTAGTGACATAATATGCATATATTATCTACACAAGAGAAGGAAAATTCGAACTAAACCCTATACCAGCACGTCTGACCAGCGTGGTATAATAGGTCAATTGCCCTCTCATAGTGGAAGAGGCCCGAGCCTAACAGTGGGACGTATATGAGTTGAGATGATGATAATATGTAGGAATCCTATGACATTAATAGTGGAAATATATAGCTTAATATATTTTACCAACCGAAGTATTGAGACGTCCTTGTGTAAAATTCGGCAATGGGTTTAATGAGTAGCAATTCTTCACTTGATCGAAGGCTGTTATTTCATTAGGGAAGTATTCACGTTTAACTAATTTGAATACTTGTGTTAGCATTTTCTTTGGCCTATCAGGAGTAAACGACACATCATATCTTGACTGAAACAAAAAAACAAACATGTACTGAAAGTTTCATTACAATATCCAAAATATTTTAATCAATTTATTTTCTTTCAACTTACTATAGACAGTGGTTTAAAGTTCATTTCCAAATAATTTGTTACTACGATAATTCGTCTGCCATTAACATGTCCACCTGGAACTTTAGCAGGTATTTTATATCGACATAGAATGTTAGAAGCAGGCGCAAATTGACCCTTTGGTATTTGTGGTTGGCTTGTTTGTGGTCGAGATATTTGTTGTTGTTGTTGAGGAGGTCCTTGGTAAGTTTGCGTTTGTTGTTGGGGAAGCGGTTGGTAAGGAGTCTGAGGAGTTTGAGAAGACATTGCGGATGGTGGTACGGCTGAAGGCGCTCCTACTGATGGTAGGTTTACGGTTGGCGCGCTCCCCGGGTATCCTCTTCCTTTGCCTCTACCCCAGCCCTGGGAATGTGCTGGCAGAGCACTTGACGCACTAGGAGGTGCAAAACCAGGTGGTGGATGCGGAGTAAATGGGATTTGTTGGTAAGATTGCGTCGCTTTAGGTTCAAGAGCAGCAGCAGGCTCGCCTGCAGAAGCTGCAGCAACCATGGTTGCTGGTGCGGCATCAGCTTTTTTCTTTTTAGGTCGTTTTCTTTTTGCACCACCTAATCCTAAACCATCCAAGTCTTCGGCAACTTCTTCAACTTTAGAGGTAATTTCTTCAACTATAGGTTTAGGAGGTTCTTCGGGCGCCTGAGATTGTTCCCTTGATGATGAAGCTTGATCAGATGACACCTGCTGGCTCTTTCCCTTCTTTTGTTTGCGCTTTGATCCTACACCAAGACCTAGACCAACATCTTCATCTTCGGCCTTTTCGGCAATTTGTCCTGGTATCTGTTTTGGATCCTCTGCCTTTTTACCTGCAGTAGAAAACATTTTTTAACATATTTGCAGACTTCAAACTTTCTCCCTGAATATATAGACTCGGCTGCATATATCTAGTATATAATAATATATGTAATTCCCGTGTCACGGTGTTGGTCCGGAATAAATGCCGAAACGAACAATCCGATTTTAACTTTGTTTTTTTAATCGTGTGTTTTGTTCCAACTTGAGACATAACTTTTATTCAGTTTTTTTTTTATTTAAATACAAAATTGACGATTTTCATAGTTCAAGCGCAGTGCAGCAAGATGGCCGCCCAAACAGTGGCGAATTTCGAGTAAATATGTACCCCAGTCTTCAACGTCATTTGATAATTTTTATGTTCTGAATATTATTGCGTCATGTAATTTTGTGAAAATTATATTGTATCCAATTTATATTATTTTTATGAGAAATAATGCAAAATAAAAAAATAACTCTGCTGATTTGATCAAATTATTACCTGATTTGTTTATCATTTTTTTTTTCTCTAGAAAACGTAATAATTGTATTTCTAAATTATTAAATTTATAACCAAAATAATTTACGCACAGTAAGACCTGTATAATATTAATGCATTTATATTTTATTGATATTGTTTTATGTCATATATATATATATATATGACATATATATATATATATATATATATATATATATATATATATATATATATATATATATATATATATATATATATATATATATATGACATAAAAATATATATATATATTAGGGTGGTCCTTAATAAGGTTTTTTTAAATTTCTTTGCTCCCAGGGGCTCAAATGCTTCCAAATTGATAAAAAAAAATCCCTGAAAATTTGAGCTCTTAATATTAACTCTAAGATAGTGCGCATTCCAATCTAAGTTTCCTATGGAAATAACATAGGAAAAATTACTTTTGTTGTTTATAATTTTATAACTTGGGAACGAATGAATTAAAAATTATAAATCATACATATTTTTATAGAGAATTTAACGCTCTACAAAAAAGGTCTCTTATAATTTTCTATTAGTCTATTGGTTTAAAATTTATTCAACGTCAAATTTAATTTTCATATTATTATTAATATTATCAAGGCTTTTTATTAATATAAATAAATATTTGTTATTAATATTTTATTTATGATTAAAATAAGCGAAAACATTAAAGAAAACATTATATGTTTTCTTTAGGATTGTGATTGATTGATTTTTAAATCAATAAAACAAATATTTTCTAATTTTCAAGTTAATAAAATGAAAGGACAGATGAAATATGATACCGCTCGGATACTTAGCCTTAATCCTTTTTCATATTTTCTTCTATTGTAGATTTTCAAGTATCAGCATAATATCGCTTATATTCTGATAAAAATTGAACTATAAATTGCTGCTGCTCTGGATCCTTGCTTAGTTATACTATGGTATTCTTCAATTACGGAATAAAATATTTTTATAGTATATATGGCTTTTGACATCCATCTAGCGTGATGGAATGCCGGTTTACGAAATTTCACTTCACTGCATGGAACTTTACCAATAAATATCTGAACAAGCTCCAAGCCACCAAGCTTGTTTATTTTGATTAGAGGTTAAGTGATTTATGAATATTTTTAAGGGTCAAAATGATTGAGTACACAAATACTATGATAGATGGCGTAAGTGATTCATTCCATAATACCGCGAGAATTACAAATATTGTATTTGCTTATTTTAATCATAAATAAAATATTTTAACAACAAATATTTAATAATATAATAATGTATTCGATAATATTAATAAAAAGCCTTGATAATATTAATAATAATATGAAAATTAAACTTTGACGTTGAATAACTTTTAAACTAATAGACTAATGGAAAAATCATAACAGACCTTTTTTGTAGAGCGTTAAATTCTCTATAAAAATATGTATGATTTATAATTTTTAATTCATTCGTTTCCAAGTTATAAAATTATAAACAACAAAAGTAATTTTTCCTATGTTATTTCCATAGGAAATTTAGATTGGAATGCGCACTATCTTAGAGTTACTATTAAGAGCTCAAATTTTCAGGGATTCTTTTTTTATCAATTTGGAAGCATTTGAGCCCCTGGGAGCAAAGAAATTTGAAAATAACCTTATTAAGGACCACCCTAATATATATATTATTCAATATTATACCCTTATATCCCCTTTTTTCTTTCAATTGTATTGTACTTTTTTTAGATGAACGGTATAAATGATAACGGATAATGATGGATGGGTTGAGTGGTGACAGATCGTTATAGATGGGATGAATAATGATGCATGAGATGAGATGAGTGGTGACATGATATTTTATGACATGGTATTTATGGCAAGACTAGGTATAAAGGATTATGTTCAATCGTCAATTTTATTGTGTTGTTACGTATAATGTCGATAATTATCAAGCATGAGTGGTAATTAATTTAATGATTACTATGTACTTAAGGACTTAGACATTTTCTAAGTATAACTGATCTACTGTCTATTATAAAGATATCACTGTGATACTCTGATTAAAAGATGCTTGGCAATAAAATCAGGTATTTTATTCTAATGATCTATTCACAGAAACATGATGCGACTTAATTGCGTCTAAAAATTAAATGAAACCAGCGTGTATAAATAGTACCCAGCATTGGGGTTCGAAATTCTCAATCATCAAACGTCAACTATGCGGGTTCAGGAAGTAGCCACAAAGGAAATGGACCCGGATTAACCCAGATGGTACAACAAAAAACGAGGCGGACTTCATATTATCGGACAAACAACAAATATTTAATAATCATTCAATGTTCAGCAGGATTAAAAGTCGAAGCGTTCACTGCATAGTTCGCCTCGTACATTGAGTATCCACATAAAAGTCGGGCGGTCACGCTTAATGGTCTACTCTCCGATTTACACCTGTCCAATACCAGAACCTCGAATGCTTTCAACTTGAGCTACACAATCGCTTCCAATATCTAGATGAGTGCGAATCTCCGAAGGATGTGAACAAAAGGTTCGTAGAAACTCTGGACGAATCGACAACTGCTGGGGGAGAAAGATTCTCGAGTGGGGACCATGTATCGGACGATGTAGAGTGTACGACGCTCCCGCACTAAGTGGACCGACGACCTGGTGAAAGTTGGGCGTCGTTGCATGCGGGCGGCACAGTATCGCACTTTATGGTGATACATGAGAGAGGTCTACATCAGCAGTGGACAGTGATAGGCTGAATGATGAATGGAATAATAAGTGTATATAGAATAAAATAATAGGTAGATACATAGATATAATTAGGTTCAAAGGTAACTTGTAAAATGGTCAATCAACGGAATGAAAAAATAAGAATGGGACCTGTCTTATGAAGTTGTATCAAAATCCAAAGTATTAAGCGCCGCCAATTTTCTAACAAAATATGTTAGCAAAACAAGTTACCAAAACATGTTATTAAAACCGCTAGTCCGCTGCTAGTAGTTGTTTTTTTTTCAAAACTGAGCTCCGACGAAGACGTCGTCGTATTGTTATAGCATTATACTCGTTCCAACCATTTATTTTACTTTTGGCAGGTCGAATTCTGATCAATTAGTATTGTACCAATGTATTACGGATACTATGTTTTGTAATAATCGATTTTAGTCAGGAAGAACTTTTAATCGATTTAACACGGATATTTTATTTTTGCTTAAATACATATTTCATATTATTTAAAAACTTCACTTCTGTAAATATACCTATTTGTTATTTGGACACATTAATTTTTGCATACCCACTAATTCAGTCCTCCCAAAATATTTTACTTTGTACTTTGCAAAATAAAAAATAACTACTTTATGAAGCATTTTTCCATTAAGCGGGGTCCGCTGCTCCAAACTTTACTTAGAGACAATGGCGCCCTCGTCTGCGGTAGTAAATCACTAATTTTCTCATCCAGCTTACCCCTTTTTTTTAAGCCGAATTGGCAACACTGAACGGCGCGCCGGCGACGCCATTTTGTTGTGTTGTCTGTCACTCGCAACAAGACTCCCGTGCTAGTCACATTTCTGTTCGCTGAGTGCTCTTTCATATTTTTCATACGCTGTGTTGAGTATTTATATTCCACCGTATTGATTTCATTGTTCTTACTTTGATTGAGTTGAGCGTATCGTTCCTGTCCTCCCAGTAAGATTTTACTTGCAAAATGCCGAAAGGTATGGTGCTTAAAGGACAATCCAGAGAGTTAGTGCTGCGGCTTCGTGAATTTTTTGAAAAGGAAAGCCGCAATGGCGGATTCCTTATACCAGTAACCCAAGTTAGAGACCGTGTTGCAGCAGCATTAGGTATTAGTGCTCCAACAGTGGCGAAAATCACTAAAGAAGCCTATGGTAGTAGTGGTATTGAACAGAACAAGCTATCTACGCCTAAGAAAAAACGTCAGCCCCGTAAAGTGACAGCAATTGACAGTTTTGATACTGATGCTATTCGTCGTCATATATACAATTATTACACAAGCAAAGAGATTCCTACTTTGAAAAAATTAGTAGCGTCTCTACGAAATTGTGGCTTGTTTCGTGGTCAAAAATCTTCTTTGTCAAAGGTGCTGCACCAAATCGGGTTCTTGTATAAGAAATCCGACAAAAGAAAAATTTTAATGGAACGTTGTGGTATAGCCTTGTCTCGCTGTGAATTTTTAAGACAAGCGAAGAAAATAGAAGACTGGTCGAATGTCGTTTTCACAGATGAAACTTGGCTCAATGCCAATCATTCCATACCAAAAGGTTGGACTGACGATACTGCTGCTTCTACTTCTGCAGTGCCAATGGGGAAAGGTGAATGTCTCATCATTTGCCATGCGGGAACTACAAAGGGATTTGTACCAGACGCTCTGTTAGCTTTCAAATAAAAAAAAACAGGAGACTATCATGAGGAGATGAATGCGGACGTGTATGAAAAGGGGTTCGGAGAAATGGCTTACATCACTTGAAGAGCCATCAACAATATTTATTGATAATGCACCCTATCACTCTCGCCAAATTAATAAAATGCCAACACAGGCCAACAAAAAACACGAGATTATAAACTGGCTTCGTGATAATGGGGAAGATGTGGACGAATCCCTACTAAAAGTAGAATTACTTAAAATATTAAAAAGTAAAAAGCAGCCAAAACGATATGTCATCGACGAAATGGCAGCAGAATATGGGCATGTTGTAATCAGAATTCCTCCGTACCACTGTCAATATAATCCAATTGAAATGATCTGGGCACAAGTCAGAGGACACGCCGCAAGAAACAATACAACTCCTCCTTTCACAGCAAATAAAATGCTTGAACTTTTAAAAAACGCATGTGCTAGTGTGACGCCTGAAAACTGGGCGAGTGTCGTCAACAAGACAAAAAATATAATATTCTCTGATTGGGATCGGGAAATTGAATTTGACAACATACCTACACAAGAGTTAATAATAAACACTGCAGATGATTCAAGAGACGATTCGAGTTCGTATGAAGAATCCGACGATTCGTTATAATAAAATAATATTAAAATATTTTGGTTGTTTTATTTCATGTTATAGGTATGATGAGAAGATTTTTATATCTCCCTGATACAATTTTAACGTGTTGTCTATTACAACAATTCAAAACTCAGTTGTCAGCTGACTTAACTGCAAATAAGTGTAATCGATTATTTACGATTCATTAGTTTGCACCGAATACTTTTGATCCTGTCACTAGATGCGATAGAACGTAACTTTTTTTATAACGGAAATGAATTATCACTTAAATTTTATGAATAGAGCTATTTACGGCATATTAATGTATTTAGTGGGTAATAATTAAGATATATAAATATTATTGGGCAGTTTATATATTTCTCTGTTCACTCGTTTCAAAGTTAATAATTGCGTATAATGAAACAGTTACGTCCTAAAGCATGTGTCAAAAGTAAAATAAATGGTTGGAACGAGTATAGTAGATTTAGTGTCCAAAGAAGAAACAGAAATAGATTCCGGGTCCGACCTGCAACCTCATTCATTCAATATATATCAAGAACAGAAAATTGATGATAGTTTCGGTATAAAAAAATTTTTAGATGTTCAGTAAGTGATTTTTAGGGCTGAAGATTTTTTTAGATGTCCAGAAACTGATTTTTAAGAGCGCACCCCGAACAATAATGGCGTTTTCCTCTAGTGGCCGCGAACACAAAATGCATCACTTCCCCTCCCCGCAGGCGAACGCAGGGAATGTTATTCAATCATCTCAGCAAACATGTTATTGTGTTTTTGCTAACAAAACTGTTAGGCCACGCCTCTATCCGATTAGCAAACAATGTTTGCAAACACGAAAACTCAGCGGACCCGGTTTTAAGGAGACTTAAATTGGCCAAACTTCACATGAGAGAAACAATACTAATAATCATAAGGCTCGGTTGCCACCGACTACAGGATATGTGTTTGAATAAACCAAGATTTTATTTCCATATTATCTCCTCTGTGCTTAGCTTTGATGGAAATGAATCAAATGAAGGAGAGCTGTCTCATTTTTCAGAGAGTGGGCTTTAAGAAAATTCGTTGTTGGTATTTGTTCACGCCGAGAGCTCACGACAGGAGCCGAGTTGCAACGACGATGCAACGCACGGCGCAGCGGGGCGAGAGAGGGGCGCATGAAACGAAGTTAGTCGTCATCAACGCTAACTTCATTCGCAATCACGCATAATTGTCATAAGTACGATTGTAACATTAAAATTATAACAAGAATACATTGAGTTTACTTCCACAATCCTGGGACTGCATAAAGTAACAGCCCCAACACTGGGACTGCATAAAGTAACAGCCCCAACAGTATTTAAGAAGTAGAAGGTACCTTAAGAGAAAATAAGTGGGACTATCTATGTACAAAAATAACCCACAAAAACATAACTTTTAAAAACCTAAGTCTCGCAAATCAATTCTTTTACTATAAAAAGTTGTGAGATCCACGTAATACAAAATCGATTAATATATTCAGTCCCTACTTAAGGGACTTTCTGTCTTAAGTTATTTTGCAATTAGCTAACCTAACAACTTCTATGACCATATAGCTTATAGTGACTAGTGTTGCCCAAATGCAAGACCAAGACGAGACTTGGACTAGTCTTGGTCTTGCAACATCATACCTGGTCTCGTCTTGGTCTTGGTATTGCAGCAAGAGACTCGCAAAGTCTTGCAGTTGGAATAATATAACAGTAATTTATCATGACAAGGAAAAATCCAACTAAATTAATCAAATATTATCCTATCCTATCTATCCATCTGCTAGGCCTATAGTCCACTACTGAATATAACCCTTACCACTGGGGCAAATTACTCTCCTGTTCCCCTGGTGTTACATTAGACAGCGTTACTACTACTATGGCAAAGGAAGGAATTTCGACCCTGTTTTCTTAAGACGTCACCACACGGGGCAGTTGATACAATAAATTCGATGACTTTTTAAATATTTTTATAATCGATGAGAGTGTATATTCAAGTTAACAATATCCGCCATACCTACTAGTTGCGCTATAGAAAGGAATGTATAATTCTACCTATCTATCTGTAGATATATTTAATACTAGCTGTACCAACAGCTTCGCTTGCTTGACTTACCTATCCATATAATGCTATTATTTCGTTTAAATACCCATATCGCCCCCTGGCATTAAAAACAATATCACCATTTATAATATCCATAACATATCTACTTTAATCACAATTTTTGTTATCTATGTAGGTAGTTACAACGGCTACTACGGCGGAGAACGCTTCACAGCTTTAAAATTTTGTCCGATTTGTTAACCTTTATAGACACTGCTCCGGACCAATTTACCAAAATGTATGTCGCAGTGTTATATATTAGAGCCTAAAACTTTTCTGGATAAACAGGCTACCTGACAAAATAATATTGTTTCGGCATATTTTCTGAGATTAGGGCATTCAAATAAACAATTTCTTCCGATTTATGATTAGTAGTAGTATAGATAGTAAGTTTTTAATAATATACACTCATTTGCAAAAAAAACGGGCACCTAAGCAATGAACCATTTCAAATGTTAATATTTCTTTGTTTGATAATTATAGGTAGTTTTATCCACACAATTTGCTAAATTAATAAGAAAATAATCGTTTTCATCAGTATTTCATAAAATTTAGATACAATTTATGGGAAATAATGCTAAACCTCGCTAGTAGTGTATATTCGCTAGTAGTGCATATGCTCATGAAGTAAAAATAAAAAAGTTTTTTTGTTTGTTTTTCTTTAATAAAGTAAAAGCAGATAAATGTTTAGTATCGAGTGTGACCCCCTCTAGCTAAAATCACAGCTTGAATTCGTCTGGGCATGCTAGCGAGTATATCCCGGATACTTGCTTGCGGAATACGTTCCCACTCCGCAGTAATCACATTCTTCAGCTCTCTGATGGTCTGCGGAGCCGGGTGTACTGATCTCACACGCCGTTTCAGAACGTCCCAGACATGCTCTATGGGATTGAGGTCGGGACTTCGAGCTGGCCAATCCAAACGACGAATGCCGACCTCTTGCACATACGCATTAACATCGCGGGATCGGTGGACGCGAGCATTGTCGTCCATAAAAATCGAGTCTTCACCTAGAGCGGCCAATGCGGGTTGTGCATGAGAAATTAGAACTTCCGTTATGTATCGATGCCCAGTCAGTGAGCCGTTTTCAATGAAGACTAACTCTGTACGATCCATTGAATTTATTCCTGCCCAAAACATAACAGAGCCCCCACCATAAGGTGTGATTTCTTCGAAACATGCCTCTGCAAAGCGTTCTCCTTGTCTTCTTAGCACTCGCCGACGTCGATCTTCACCGAACAGAGATATCCTGGCTTCATCAGAGAACAAAACCCTATTCCAATCGTCTTGAGTCCATGATTCACAATTTCTAGCGAACCTAAGCCTGTGAACTCTGTGCTCACGGAGTAATTTGGGGCCGCGGGCCGGGCGGTGACTGCGTATATTGGCAGCGAGAAGCCTCCTCCTGACCGTCCATAGACTAATATGCACATTTCTTACTTCTTGGAGGTTGTTCTTAAGATCCACATACGAAGATTTGCGATTTCTCAATGCGCGACTCACAAGAAAACGATCATCCCGTGGTTGGGTACATGGTTTTCTTCCAGAACCAGGCCTTCTCTCGACGGAACCAGTCTCCTGATATCGCTGCCAGGTCCTTTGGACTGTCGAGCGACTAACATTTAGCCTCCTAGCCACGAAACATTGGCTGCAACCCTCTTCAAGCAGCGCGATAATTTTGGTAGCTTTTACCACTTTATCTACCATTTTTGATACAGCCAAACAGCATTAAATAAAGCTTTGACAGTCAAGGATATGAAATTAATCGATAAAAATTGAATAAAAGTTATGAAAGTCGATGTTAACTTCTGGAACTTCGCGCCAAAAATGTAGGATAAAAAGGGGTTTTCTGTAAAAATGAACATCAAATGAAAAATTGAATTTAGAACGTACTTTTTTAAATACCACAGCATTTTTAAAACCGGCCAGTAACGTGTACAAACGATTGAAACCTTTTTGGTATTGTATCTTTTTAAATATGAATGAAAATCAAAACCGCCCGTTTTTTTTGCAAATGAGTTTATATATGAAGAGGGCCACCAAATGTATGATATTCGTCGTCACTGTCTCAGTTCATAAAAGTGCCACTGCTAGGCTTAATCTTCCTCCCAGTAGGAGGAAAATTAAGCTACTATACCACGCTGGTCAGACTTGTTGGTATAGGATTTTATTTCTAGTAGTTCTACTTCTCTTTGACATTATTATATTACGATCTTTATGTACGCATACCGATATACGTATAATAATTCTTTTTGCGAGTCTGGGTGTTATTTATGTAGATTAATTGTAGGCATACTTCTATGTCCAACAGTGGACGTCGTTGGGCTAATTAATAAACGGATATATAAATATAATGGGCAAGAGCACTCTCGTGTGAAACTTATCAAGACTAACTGACAGGGTGACGATTATGGTATTTTTGTTTTTAAGCCTTTCCACGGAGTAATTATGAAAAGCCAACACCAACATTGGGAATCGATTGGTCAATAGATGGATATCTCAAGACTGATTTGACTTTCTGTGTAGTGACGGAGCAAGAATACATTTCATCACCCCCTATTTCACCCGTGAGTGTCGTAAAAGACGACTAAGGGCTATAATATATAGGTATATGGGTGAATATACGGTATTTGATTTTTTTGTGTCCCTGAAAGAAATGTAATCTGTTCCATTCAATATTGATAATTTCTCTATTTGACACAATTTTTAAATTTGTAATGATGAGGGCCAGAAGATTTTACATGATTTTTTAAATTTAAAAGCACCAGAGGAAAAACTGTTACCAGGGGAGTGACACTATTGGCAGAATAGTGACAATTTAAAGCAGAGAAGTGACAGGCTATTAATTATTAGCTAAGAAGGGGGGGGGGGGGGGGGGACTAATATTAAATAAAACATATATAAATTATAGTATTTGGATATTTTTTAATATAAAAAATAAATTCAGTCTCTATAGTTTCTAAATGCAATCGTATTTTTAATATTTATGGTTTGTTCATGCTTATATTTTAATTACCCTTACAAAATAACAGAATATTTTTTGCTTATCAGTCTCATTTAAAATCAAAATCACATTACATTTGTTACACGTAACATTCAAACAGCCAGCCAAGTTTAAGGCGTTTTAATCTGAATAAAATGTCTAAATGAAACAAAAATATAAACTACGTTAACAAAACAAAACAATAGTACTTCTAATGATATACCTATCAGTCTCAAGGCTATTTAAACATATAAACTTAAAAATTATCAGTGCAAAGTATAAATGAAAACATTCATTTTTTTTTTCAATAAAACAGAATCAATTATTTCCACGAAACTAAATATTTTTACTTAACTACTAAATAACAATTTACTTTTCAAATACATCAACAGGCTTTGGAAACTTATAAAATACTCTGTTACCCTTCATACGTATATTTGGCACTGTTAATATGGTCAAGATCTGTTCCCATTTAACATCAGACATATCATTGTCATTTATTCTAAAGAGAGTACCATCTTCATTGGAGATCTTTAAAAAAGTAACCCTGATCTCTCCTTCTTCTTCGTCAAAATCTGACGAACATACGCCAGCATATCTATATTTTTTATTATTAGTATGGTATTTCACAAGTACAAAATCGCCATTCTTGACAGTCATGGCAGTGTCTGCATTGTCTATAGTATTAATTAGATGAGTAGATGTTTGTGCAACCATTTTGGTTTGCACATCTTCTTCAGAATTGGTGTATACTGTAGCAACATCCAATTTGTTTTTTTTATTCTGGGGGTATTTAATGACGCCTAAGTGGAAGTGGAGACAAAACTTGCTACAAAAGCAGCTGAGGCTCTTCATATACAACGTATTGCTCAGATAGTTTCCTCGTACTTGATGAACTTTTAGTGTACCAGTAAAAGGTTTGATGTAGGTTCGATTATCTTCCATTATCTTCTTTTGAAAATCAATTTCTCTTTCGGGTATCACAAAAATTTGAATACCGGGACAATATTTGTTTAATGCCGTAGCAAAATCGTCAATTGTAGCAACGTCAGTCCCTAAAGCTACAATTTTGTCAGCGGTTCGTTTACATGTCCCTCCAATACCGTCTGGAGCTCCTTTACCGTGACCGGCTTCGTGATAGTTCCAGGTAAAATAATAAATATTCGGATAGGCTTCAGTTAATTTACAAAGTAAGTAAAAAAACATATCTTTGTTACGGTACTGGTAACAGTAACAGGGCCATCGCTCAAAAAATGAATGTTTTCTACCGAGGACGGAAGGAGTTCCATGACAGGTTTTAGATAAGCCCAGATTACAGGTACATTATGGCTTAGGTTTTCTGACATTGTCGCGAAACATTTTGTTTCTCCCTTGGTATATAAGACCACAGTATGTAAACTTATTTGCGTACGTGACCCACCAAAATGGACCGATTGAACTTCTGAAGAATATTTTGTATTATAATTTTCAGAAAAGTCCATGTGAATCACAGCATCTTTTTCGGTTAAATTATCTTTTAGACTTTTAATGGTTTGATATTGATGCACTATATTTGCTTCATGCTTTAAAAAAATATCAAGGTTTTCTTACAATGTCTTTTGGAGCACAATTTAATGTTATTTTTTATATTTTCGAACCCTGCGTTTTTCTTGGCTTTAATATCTAAAATATCCTCTGCAACACATTGCCATGATGAGTATTTGATAAAAACAGAATTGTCGAACTCATGACAAGATATGAAACGTGTTTTGCAGCTAAGACATTCTCGCATAAGACATTTTTCACTGTATCGGTCGCAACATAAATAATTAAGCATACTCTGATAGTTTGGAAAATCTATGATGTTTGTCTGTTTTAGGCAAGCCAAGGTTAGCTGTATGTTTGCATGAGTTATACATAAACAAGATTCTCTTTGGTGGACGTTTGGGGTTACAACCCAAAAAAGGTCGTAGGCGGCAAAACAGTGTGTAACTTAACTTTATATTTTTTGTTTTTATAAACTTGGTGTGTAGATTTTTCATGGTGTCCTGTAACAATCTCTTCTGTTTTTTTTATTTTATATTTTGTAATGCTATCTTTTATACCTACGCATAATCTACTACTGCAATCTTCTTCAAAAAACTCTGCGACTAATTTCTCTAACTTTGGATTCGTTTTATCGTTTCTTGTCTTCCGTGTCATATCTAACAAACTTTTATTCGCAGTACATGACTGTCTTATAGGGTTCATATTAATTTGGTTCAACACTTTATACTTTTTGACTATTTTACCACTTATTACTTTTTTAAATGTCTTCTTTTCATTATCATTCCTTATCAAATTTATATTTTCTTTGAGTTGATTTTGGATCACCTCACTAAATAATAACTTTTTCTTCACCTGTTCTACATTCTCTTTACTATTACTCTGTAAAAGATCGGCCACTTTTGAGTTTGGAGTCATTTTCTGTTTGCTAATGCGTCGTAGTTTCTTTTGACAATCACGTATCCTTTGACGTAACTGTTTAATTTCATATTTTTGTTTTTTTATAAGTTGATTTCGTCGTTTGCGCTGAATTTCTGATCGCCTTTTAGCAGCCAGAGCAATATTGTTTTATGGAAGTGGAGGTTGGTCTTCATTATCAGACCCGGGTGGTGTTACTGGATAGTTTCTGGTAGATTGTAGCTTTACGCTATCTCTATACTTTTTAGTCTTCTCTCTCCATATTTTTCTAACAGCCCTTTGTTCCCTCTTAGTCATATCATTTATGCTCTTAATCTGTCTCATTTCTTTTTTCTTGTATCGCTGCTTTTCTTTTTCTTTTAATTCAGCATTTTTAACAGGATCATTTTTAATTCGTTGGTAGCGTAATTTTTCAGCTTGACGTTTTTTTTCTAACCTCTTCCCTTGTTTGTTTCTTTTTACCATTCACCATGATGTCTGATGATACTCGAGTATCTAGAACAAATGGAATGAAGCCTTAAAACATTACATATTAACCGAAAAAAATATGGTCACTCCCCTGGCGTGCCTGTATTTCCTCTGGTATGAAATATGCCAGAGAAGTGACGCCAGAGAAGTGACAAAATCGCACATAACCTACAAAAACAATATCACTCGCTTTTCTGATCACAGTTTAAAGTCATACATGACATCTATACAAAATAAACATGGCATTGTGCAAATATACAATTTCGTAACAATAATATACAAAAACATATACTTACCAAAGGAAATACTTCGACGACTGGCACAAACACGCTTTCGTACAGTTAATTGCAAACTGACGCAATATTAATAGAGTTTTGCTCAACGTCGTTAGCTTGCTTCTGACTTCACACTGTTGTACGCGCGTTGTTCAAGGACAAAAACATACCTTTGCGGTTTTAAGTCAAATTTTATTTCTTTGAGTTTCGCCAGATGAAGTGACTTTATTGTAACATGACATGAAAATAAGTTATTATTTTTTATATTAATAAATATTTTTATAGTGTTTTTTGATAAAATGTTTGTGTTTCGATGTTTATAACAGAATATGATCATGTGTAAAAAAACAATGGAATACGTATTTAAAGTATCTGGTTATAAAACCATTATAATTTAGTAATTGGGGAGGCCAGAGGAGAATACATTTATAACTATTTTAAACTATTAATGCCTTAAATTAAGCAATTATCGTGAATAGATTACGTGGGCCAAATAATATGTACTACATTCTTTATTTTTTAAGGATATAGAAATAATAATATATTGAGTTTAACATAAAATTTGCCTATGGACCACTGGAATTCAAATAGCGTATATTCACCCATATAACATCGGTACAAGAGAAGGAAAACTTGACATGAAATCTTGTACCAACACGGCCGATAACTGTGGTATAGTAGGTTAATTTCCCTCCTATTATGTTAAAAAAACGAGCTCAATAGTTGGACGTATATAAGCTGAAATGGTGATTTGACTTAAATGCAAGACGCGAGACTCTTGCAGGCTCAGTCTTGGTCTTGCTCAAGTCTTGCAGGGCCAGTCTTGGTCTTGGAAAAATTTAGCGGTCCTCGCAAGACCAAGACCGCAAGACCAAGACTTTTTTGGGCAACACTAATAGTGACCATATCAATATAAAGATGTTTTATATTTTAAATTGGGTTTGGTTGGACTTGGGTCCGAAACAATGATGATTTTTATTCAATAAACATTTGTTGTCAATAATAAAATATACACTATAGGTAATAATTTATTTTGAGCTCATTAGATGGCGTTGTACAAAATTCTAAAACAAGTTATGGTTTCGTTACACAAATGTGTACATATCCAAGGGTGGCGTTTACACCACAACAATGATCAGGTTCACTCCCACCTTTCAGATCAAAAGTAGAGACTTGATTGCACTAGAAAACATAAGAATTGGACAACAGCAGATTCGGAAAAGGTCTTCTGGACGGACGAATCGAAATTTTTGTTTTGCCTCTAAACCAAGAATTTTCGTACGACGACGATTAAATGAAAGAGCGATTGACGCTTGTACTGTGGCTTCATTAAAACACGGCGGATGAGTTGGGGGGTTGTTGGTGGTTGCTAGTTAGTCGGCGGCGCCGACGTTGAAGATCTTGTGCGAAAACAAGTAATTTTATAAAAAGGTTACAAAAGTATATTGAAGAATGAAGCAGTGACTTCTGGAACCCATGCATTTGTCCAGGATTTGTATTTCAACAAAATAATGACCCGAAACACACGCCAAGATTATGCAAGGACTTTTTAAGAGAAAAAGAACAACAACAACAGGTGTTGAAACTCATGACATAGCATAGATGCGGCAACGTTGTTCTACATCTCTAGAAGGAAGACTTGTGGACAAAACTACAACACGAATGGCAGAAGATAACCAAGACGACCTTGGGAAAATTAGTAGCTAGATTGCCGAAGCAATGTGAAGCTGTCATTCAAAATAAAGGCGGATACATATATATAAACAAAACGAGTCCAAAATTTAAAAATTGTATTATTGTGAGGTCTAAAAATTCCTAAAAATACTTTAAAAAAATTGTTTATTTTGAGCGAGAGTTTGTATTTATGCTGGCTCTTGGGGTAATTTATCCTTTCGCGGCTATTATCGCTTAACAAATCTTTAATAAGGTGTTTATTAAAGTGTCACACGGAACATGTAATTACATTACTCTGCTGTCACAGTAGTTTTACAATAATCCCTTCTCATTTATCCATTCACGAATTAGCTTTATAGAAGAATTTCATCATCATCTCAGCACATAACGCCACAATAGCTCATGGCTGCACAGATGGCGTAGTGGTTAAAATACCGACCTTCAATGGCCGTGCCGCGAGTTCGAATCCCACGCAAGAAAACAATATGTGATCCATGAAATGTTTTTCTGAGTCTGGATGTAATTGCGTGTTAATAGTATGTTTGTATGCCCGTGTGGCGACGGGCTGAGAATACATATGTCGCCACCCCTTACTTGCCAGTGGGAGTCGTAAAAATCGTCCGAGGGTTCACCAGGAGAGCAGGGCAGCAGCTCTCTCCTGGGAAACGTAAACCACCTATACTGCGATCGCCAACCCGCCTGCCAAGCGTGGCGATTACGGCAATATCCCCTTTTTTTAGAAATGGCATACAATAAAAAAATGGCCCCCAGAGACGGCGGCTCCGGTACTCTATGGGCTCATTTTGGTGGCGGGCCCAGTAGTGGTGGAGCGGGGGGTGCGAGGAATCTCCGGCAGCGATCCGGCTACCAACGGACACTCAGGACTGACGAGAGGGTCATCGAGCTGGAAGAGGAATTGAGCAAAATCCGCTGGGACATTGTAGAATTATCGGAAGTGCGAAGAGAGAGCGAGGGCACGATAATCCTCCAGTCTGGAAACTTGCTCTTCTACCGGGAGGGCGATCACCCGTCCCAAGGTGGTATAGGGTTTATCGTTCGTAGGTCTCTCGTAGACAACGTGGAGAGGATCGAGAGTGTGTCGACAAGGGTAGCGTACCTTATACTCAGAATTACCAAGAGGTATTCGCTGAAGGTTATACAGGTATACTCACCGACCTCGACATACTCCGACGACGAGGTGGAGGCATTTTACGAGGACATCTCGAAAGCTATACACACGTCCAAAACCCACTTCACGGTGGTCATGGGCGACTTTAACGCGAAGATAGGCAAAGGGAGTGATGATGAGAGTGGGGAAACATGGATATGGACAGAGAAACCAGAGGAGCCAGAAACTGGCTGATTTTCTGGAGAAGGAAAGCTTCTTTATGATGAATTCAAGGAAATGAACCTGGATTAGCCCCGATGGTTCAACAAAAAACGAGATAGACTTCATCTTGTCAGACAAACGACAGATATTCAATGATGTCTCAGTGATCAGCAGGATTAAAACTGGGAGCGATCACCGGATGGTACGAACCACATTGAATATCCACACAAAAGTCGAGCGGTCACACTTGATGAAGTCTACACTCCGACCTACATCTGTCCAATACCAGAACCTCGAAGGCTTTCAACTCGAACTACACAATCGCTTCCAATGTCTGGACAAATGCGAATCTCCGAACGATATGAACAACAGGTTCGTGGAAACTGTCCACGCAGTTGGGTCGAAATTTTTCAAGGCTCACCGCGTTAATAGACCTAAAAAACTTTCTGACCAGACTCTCGAGCTCACGGGGTGGAGAAAAGAAATGACGGTGTAGTCTTCAGCCGATTGGTCCAAACATAGGCAGCTAAATAGGCAGATCTCCAGGTCTGTGCGTCGCGATATTCGTCGGTTTAATACGCTCCGTATTAAAGAAGCGATAGAGCGGAATCGTGGCTCAAAAGTGCTCGCACAAGATCTGTCTATTGGGCAAAGCCAAATGACTAAGCTGAAGACCGACGATGGCACTGTCATTTCATCCCAAAGTGAGATCTTGGGAGAGGTCGAAAGGTTCTATGGACAGTTATACAAATCATCCCGAAATCCTGTTGTCAGCTTGGTCCAAGATCCCAGATCCAAGCTAACTCGGCACTATACCGAAGAAATCCCGGATATCAGCTTGTACGAGATCAGAATGGCTCTCAAACAACTATGTAACGGTAAGGTACCGAGAGATGACGGAATTACGGCAGAGCTTCTGAAGGCGGGCGACAAGCCGGTCTTAATAGCCCTTCAGAAGCTATTTAATTCCGTTATCCTCGAGGGCGACGTTCCAGAGTCGTGGACCAGGAGTGTGATGGTGCTGTTCTTCAAGAAGGGTGACAAAGCTCTCTTGAAGAACTACAGACCCATCTCACTCCTCGAGCCACATTTATAAGTTGTTTTCGAGGGTCATTACCAATCGACTCTCGCGCAAGCTCGATGACTTCCAGCAGCCCGAACAAGCCGGCTTCCGAAAAGGCTATAGCACCATAGACCATATCCTCACGCTTCGGCAGATTATACAAAAGACCGAGGAGTATAATTGGCCCCTGTGCTTAGCATTTGTGGACTATGAGAAAGCCTTTGATCCAGTCGAAACTTGGGCGGTGCTGCAGTCCCTTCAGCGGTGCCAAATCGACCATCGCTATATCGAAGTGCTGAAGTATTTGTATAGGAACGCCACAATGTTAGTCCGTATCCGGGATAAGAGTACGAAACTGATCCAGTTGCAGAAAGGCGTGAGACAGGGAGATGTCATCTCTCCGAAACTGTTCACCACTGCACTGGAAGATGTCTTCAAGCTCTTAGACTGGACTGGACTCGGCATCAACATTAACGGCGAATACATCACTCACCTTCGATTTGCGGACGATATAGTCGTTATGGCAGAATCCATGGAGGACCTTGACCTAATCTCAGCAGGGTATCCGGGAACCGACAACCGCTGGGGAAGAAAGGTTCTCGAGTGGCGACCACGTATCGGACGACGCAGTGTAGGACGCCCCACCCACTAGGTGGACCGATGACCTAGTGAAAGTCGCTGGGCGTCGTTGGATGCAGGCGGCACAGGACCGCTCATTGTGGCGCAACATGAGGGAGGCCTACGTCCAGCAGTGGACGGCGATAGGCTGAAATGATGATGATAAAAGTCCCTCGCGATACAAGGATTATTTCCTTAGTGCAGTGTTATCTTTAAAAAAAAAATACGAGCCATTTTGTCCTACTATGATGCTGATCAAACAGGTCGGTATAGGCTTTTATTTCGTGCTTTCCTGGTCTTCATATCATTTTGCCACCGTTGGCAATAATAAAAAAAAAAAAAAAAATTTAGCTGTCCCTTAAGACTGCTACGGGCAAAGTGATGAACTGTAATATGTAATTATGATGGCAATGAACTGTATTCTAACGCTACACGGTAGAATTGAAACAAAGAGAAAAAAATTAATTAAGACAGAAAAGCCAAAAAGCGGTTTTATGGTTTTAACTTGCAAACTAAAGTATGCTCTTTTAAGACTGATGGATGAAAATACACTTTAACATACTTTCGTGATCAGGTTTAGGAGTCTGAGATGCCTCTCTTGAAGTTGAAGCTTGCTGAGATGTAGATGCTTGCCTTGCAGCCTCATACATCTGCTGGCTTTTTTCCTTCTTTTGCTTGCGTTTTGACGCACCGCCAAGACCAAGCCCAACATCTTCTTCCTCTTCAACTTTTGACGGCTCCTGTTTTGGAGGCTCCTCTTTTGGGGCCTCCTGTTTCTGACCTTTCTTTTTACCTGTAAAATAAAGAGTACATATAAAGTTCTGTGTGGAGACGAGATAAGAATACAATTGTCGCCAATCCTTGCCCGTATGAGTCGTAAGAGTTGACTAAAGGTTCACCGGGTGAGAGAGCCGCAGCTCTCGCCTGGAAAAAGTATAACATCATACTGCGGTCGCCAACCTGCCTAGCCAAGCGTGACATTCATTATCCCCTTACATGATGGACCAAGAAGAAATGATCTCTGGTCACGGCAGCTGCGTTATCCTACGGGTTCAATGTGGTGGGGGACCTGGTAGCGATGGAGTGGGGGCTGCGAAGAATCTCCGGCAGCGATCCGGCTACCAAACATAACTAGTAACATGTAACATTCGGATAATCATGACTGATGAGAAGGTCATCAAGGTGGAAGAGGAATTGAATAAATGCCGGTGGGGCATTCTAGGATTATGAAAAGTGCGAAAAGAGGGCGAGGCCACGATAATCCTCCAGTCCGGCAACCTGCTCTTATATCGAGGGCGATCACCCGTCCTAATAGCGGTATATCATTCGCAGACAACGTGGAGAGGATCGAGAGTGTGGCGACAAGTATATATGTACCCTATATCTACTAAGAATTAACATGTAGTATTCCTTAAAGGATATACAGGTTTACGCACCGACCTCGGCATACTCCAACAACGAAGTGAAGTCATCTCGAAGGCCAAACACATGTCCTAAACCCACTTCACGGTGGTTGGCAAACTTTAACGCGAAACTGGCAAAGGGAGTGATGATGAGTTGAGAGTGGGGGAAATTCCATGGATAGAGAAACCATAGGAGCCGGCAACTGACTGATTCTAGAGAAGGAACACCTCTTTATGATGAATTCTTTCTTCAGGGAGCGGAAAATAAATAGTGTAAAATATTATTTAATGTATTCGCACTTCCATCCTATACATTTATGTGCTAGTTTCTTTATCATCACATTTTCATTACATCAATCAAATTTTAAATGACAATAATTCTAAAGTTACCTATCTCACTTCAAAAATATGTAGCACCACTATGTACTATACATATTAATAAAGCTGGTGATGCTCTAAATCATCAGTGGACAATCAGAAACTACAGAAAACAATTGTTTCAATAGACATATTTAGTGTCTATTTGAGTGATTCAAGTTATCTAGCTTCAAGCTAGCTAAATCACTCACTTCAATGTACCACTTGCTCACCTAAATTATAAACATCTCGGTAACTTTGCAATATACAGTAAAACCCGTTTAAGACGATTTCGCAGGGACCCGACCAAAAACGCGTCTTAGGCGGGAAAGCGTATTATGCGGGAAAGCGTATAATGCGGGAAAGGGAAAAAACGTGCCATTATTATTTATTATATTATTATTTTGAATACCTACGTATTGAATTTAACATTTAAAAATTACTAAATAAAATGTTGTTTAATTTCTTTATTTAATATACTTACTACTAGATACATTTTTAAATATTAGAAAATATTTAAAAAAAAAATAAAAAAATGTTGTTTATTATTATTATTACGTTACTTAAAGTAATCACTTATTTTAGTTTGACAAAAAGATTTTGAGGCATTAGCAATTACATGATTTTCAACGTAATTTAATTTTCGCAGTGCGTCTTTGATTCAAAGTTACATAGCGTCTTAAATCATTAACTGCTGATAATGCCTGGGCGTGTGACAAAATCGGAGTTAACGCATCTTCTTCTTGGTCATTATCACTTAGGGTCGGTCGACAGTCGCTGGCCGCTGCCGCAATATGTGTATTTAAGTGGCACGTGTTGGCGTATTAAACGGGATGAAGATCGTATTAAGCGTTAAGAAATGTATGAAAACATGTCTCAAGTTGCTGGGACTGACGCAAGATGGCGTATTATGCGGGAAATCGTATTAAACGTGATCGTATTAAACGGGTTCTACTGTAAAAACATATGTGAACCTGATATGGTGAGAGACAATTGTCAATACATCAATAGTATATTCACTGTTCAGCTCTGTACTACAGAATGACTGGGCAATATAACATGTGAACTATACATGTAAATATTCACTATAGTCCATAAAATATAGCTTGATCTCTATTACAGATGTCAACGAAACCGACGAAGTAAGTTTGAACGAGCGACATATTTACAATTTCATTTTGTATGACATATATTTTCATTTTTTTCGTGCCAGTTTTATTGCAACTGAAGTGCAATATATTATAAATATAAAAAATATTAATATTCATACTTCAAATGTACCTCATAAGTACTGAAATACCTAGTAAATATTTAATAGAAAATTGACGGTTACACACGATATAGGTTAGGTTACACACAATAAGGTCATACTGGACTGAAAATATAAAAGAGATGGGACAGTCGATATACGTAAATCGATAACCAATCTCTATCAAATTATTCATTAAAGAAATAAACCCAATACAGTACCCATATAAAACTTTCAACATATTTTTTACAATTATAGCAAACAGTTATGTTATAAAACACATAAATTAAATTAATTAAACATTAAAAAACTACTTTTTGTCTCTGAGTAAATGATAATATTATGTACGCATTATTGTCAACAAGCTAAACATATTTATTCATAAAACAGTTGCAATTGTTCGATTGATCTAAAGACTGGCTCTATTTTGGCAAAAAGTGATAAATTTTCTAGCAGGAACGCTCCAGTGATGACAATAATAGTGACGTAGACCTTGATTGTACTCCTTTTGAATAACCAAAACAGTCAAAAAACAGTTTATGTTTGAAATAAACTAAAAAGATTTTCATTAATTGTATTTCAATTATAAATAGAAAATCTCAATTATAAAAATAAAGGATTTTATCGATATCAAACTACAGACTTCATCGTAAGCGTGACAGCACTAGGGACAACTGTCACAGAGATCAAGCTATATTTTATGGACTATAGTTATACACTTTCATTGTTCCCAGAGGTATCCCAGATTTGTGGAATTTGTATGATGATTTTTTTTTGGTAAATTAAAACACATTAGGTAATGTTGTGTATTATTTAAACTTGTAATAAATTTCACAGATAAAATATTGTTAATGCCAAGACATGAAATAACATCTCATGAGTACTGAAACAAATAATCCCTGGTGGTAGGACCACACTGTTCAGTCGTCAGTGTACAGCCGCGGGCTGGGTCCATTTGGGGGTATTATAATATCTATACCAATAAATAAAATTGGAGTGTCTGTTTGTAATGTCAAAATAATAGGCTTTTTTCATGCTCACATGGTTATTTGTATACATATGCCTAAAATACACTCTAAATTTTTTTGTCTGTCTGTCTGTTTGTTCCAGGTAATCTTCAAAATGGCTGGACCGATTTCAAAAATTCTTTCACCAATGGAAAACTATAATATCAAGGAATAACATAGGCTATATTTTATCCCGGTATTCCCACAGGAACGGCAACTACGCGGGTAAGGCGACTGAAATCGAAGCGAGGGTGAGTTGCTAATAATTTATATATATAATTTATATTAAATAAAAAAAATAAATTACGTGTCACATTGTTTGTCCGCGATGGACTCCTAAACTACTTAATCGATTTTAATCAAATTTGCACATCGTGTGCAGTTTGATCCAACTTGAAAGATGAGCATACATCTTAATTTATAGTCGCAATATTATTTTATTGCAAATTATTTGTCTATTTGACATTCACAATTATCTGTTAACTCCAAACAATTTTAACAGCGATATCTGTTGACTGGATTGAGTAATTAATTAATAGATGGCGCTGCTATGTCAAACTTACAAACGTGTCATATACGATTTTAACTTGCTTTTAACATAAGATGCCATTTGTAAAAAATATGACGACCTCCATGACAGATGTTCTCCTACAGTACCACTTAAATAGTTTACTTAATAAAATGTAATATAACAAAAACATTAGCCACAGCAACGCGTGGCCGGGTCTGCTAGTATATGTATATATCAAAGTAAATGTAATTATTAAATTAACCAACAATTCTGTTCTACATGAAGGGTGATAATTTTTTTAAAAGAACTAGAGAAGCTTGTCTCTTGAGCCACTTATACGTTATTTTTCACAGGTATTTCATATTAACACATGCATAAGTTTAAAGGCTTTCAGCCACATTGATAAACCACTTGCTAGAAATGCTATATATAGTACCAAGGCGCACACATAAGCTGACAACATATTAATATCAATGAAAAGGAAATACACCATATTTTATGGAAAGCATTAAACCGTTCACATCAACACTTATTGTAACTGTAGAAAAGACTAGAAATTTAATAGGACTCACAACAGATGCAAAAAGAAATAGTAAATAATCTCTCAGTCCGATAATTATTAATAATTCTCACTTGGATTTATTCTTATTGGGCGAGACCCTCTTTTGAAAATATGTTCACATGCAATAACATTATTTAGTGATGCAATATTTTTATTTCTAAATGAATCACGAAACTGAAGACGAATAATATCAACATTCAAATTGATAACACAAAAAATAGACAAAATACTCTTACTTTATCTAAATGCATTTTAAAACTAAACATTCAGAACAGCTTGAGACTCTATCCGATGCTATGAATTACGAATCAAGCCAGATAAAATTGCTTACGGGAATTTTCTATTAATATGTATTACATTTTTAAATTCAGTTTGTAAATGATCATCAACAGTAACTTACAATCTGCAAGGAATATACATACCAGGCTTAGGCATTATTTAATCTTTGATGATTGGTTCTGTAAAACAATAAGGCAATCTCAAGAGCAATACAATCACTTGAATCACTAGAATATATCACTTTATTTTTATTTTATAATTTATACGTATGTACTAACTAGTACTCTGATCGCATATACCTCTTCTTGTTAAATGGCTACAGGTAGCTTACTTATTTATAAACACAGATGATTGAAATTTGAAACGTACGTATCGATGTAGTATCGATTGTATAAAAATTGATATACTAGGGAAGCAGGTAATAATACATATGTAAATATTATCGATATTATCCGTTTTTAAATTTTATAACTGAAATAAAAACTATAATTTTATAACAATACAAATAACATCATCAAATAAATATAAGTACCTAAATAAGAATAATCTCAAGATGGATAGCAAAGTCAACTGAGAAATAAAGTTTTTAAAATTAGAAGAGTGCGATCTCTCTTATTAAGCTATTCATATAATTTTGTAATTTACATGATTATTCAGTTTTATAATATTAAGTATTAACCATATTTGCACCGCAAAATTTCGGAAAAGAGGCGTGAATAACGGTATTAAGAAGAGATAAGGCTATATTGGAGTGAACACTCAATAAATTATAAAGAAGCAAAACTTTTTCGGTACCAAAATCAATTGTCCGTGAAGCAAAAGGTTACAGGGAAAGGTCTCAGCTAAAACGCTGTTGGACGGCAGGATATCTGTTAGAACACAAAATTTCAGATCCAAGGTTACTTAGGGATCAGGGTTATAGGAGCCCCAAAATGGCTGATTGTCTGACTGTGTAGTCAAATAGATAGTTGTTCAGCTTAAAACCTTATCTAGTCATTTTATCATCCCACGTGAATTTCCAGAACAGAACAAAACCTTTCAGTCTCAATGGCTGTTCATCCCTGAATCAATATATTTTGCCCATCGCCTGCACAGCTTGCTAATTCTCCAGGCTATATCGGTTACCGACGTCCTCTCTGAGGAGGAGACGTCGGTCGAAGAGAGGGTACTCTTCTAGGGGTATTCCGTCGAGCCTACTATTGACGACAAGTCACCCTGCTACGGTAGTCGTCCCAACGACGAAGGTGACCTGTCAGGAGTGGGTTACGGGTGTGCGTGCTTATGCCCCTCTGTCACCCCGGACGGAGTGAGCAAGGAGTGCGCTGACTGTAACCCAAAAATAAAAAAGGCTATATCGGTTACACTTACACCTGCTCTGATCACAGATTTTGGTTTATGACCAGAGCGAATTTAATTAAAGGTACATTTGTTTTCATATATTACAGAATATTGTGCTGCCAAGTGTCCGAACAGTGTCCAATGAAGCTCAATTTGTCGGCTCTTTGTCTCAAAAACGGATTTACCTAACTCAGTTGTTCTTTTTAAACATAATCGTCGACATATTTAAGAATCACATTCTTAGCTAAGACTGGTAATTGAATAAGATAAGCATTACAGATGATTTTCATCTTGTTCATGTATATTTTTATAGCCACTATAATAATGAGATGATTCTTTTTTTATTATTTATTTTAGAACTTTTATTAAATAAAAAAATATCGATTAAATTATCAATGAAATTGACATCACTAATAGTGAATGTTCTAGAAACCAAATAGAATATAATAGGGATCCCCAACATAATGTTACCACATAAAAAAATTATTAAGCAAACTTTACAATAGAGATTAGAGAATTATCTAAGCAATCACTAAAATATTTGAAGTAATAAGTATAATTATCTATCACTAAAAGATTTGAATTAGTTATCTAAGCTTATACTGAAAGGTTTGAAGTAACAAATAAAATTAGATAAATTCCTACAATTTACCGTTTAGATTCGGGTATATTTGCCTAAAAATAATCTAATGAATCATAACAATCAGATAAATTTATCTAAATATTAATTATTTTTGTTGTCGTGTTAAATGCTTGAAAATTAAAACAAATTATAGAAAATTTAGCAAAAAATAATATTGATAATAAAAAATATCACTAAAATTAACCATCCGAGTGAATCGAGTAAAACTACCTATGCGACATAATTAATAAAAAATGTTACGAGGTAAAAATATGTAAGGATTAAAACGAATATAAACAAGTAAAACGATTTAAGTTTCAATTGTATTTCATTTTTTTTCGGGTTAAAATCTATAAGTGCAATTATTTTTTATATGTATAATGTCCTAAGTGGTTCCAAAAATAGATGCCAAAACAAGTTATATAAATGCAAGCCAATCAAAAAGCAAATTTATGAAAATCTGACTAAGTTAATACGTGCAATTCTTAACACTTCCTGACTACCCATTATTCTTAAAATAGTTTATTTTTAGACGGTTGGTAAGAAAAAGTTTCACGTTTATACGAAAGTCACACAATATCTAAGCGACATTAAACATGTTTTTCTTTGTGGGTTGCGGTCGGCGCGCTCCTCGTACCACTCCGTCCGGGGCGACAGTGGGCGTAAGCACGCACACCCTCAACCCACCCGAACTAGCGATGAGACGAATTGCTTTTTTTTCAATTCGAATCATTCGTATTTTAATTCGTAAAATTACTATTGATTCGAATCGCAATTCGAATTAATTCGAATCGTCACGTCAGCATTATAGTCAAATTCGTACTCGTATGTCACGTCATCCGCCCGTGAAGCCGAGTTGGCGATTTATAATTCGTTTACATTATTATTCGAGCGAGTTTTTTTTGCAGATCTGTTTGCATTACGAATGAGTCGAGATTTTGAATTACAGCAGTGTGCTCGGTATTTGATTACGGAAAGGGGACTTATAGGTATATTAACTTTTGAACACGTAGTTAATGACAATACTCTTTTATTATTATGATAAAAATCAGCATACTAAATAACAAAAAGTAATAATAAAATCATATACAAAAAAATACTTTTTTTAAAATAAAGTCTGATTCTAATTAGTAATTACCCGATAAATCAACTTTATAAAAAAATACGTTTTCGGCGGGTGACGGACTAACTCCCCGGTCACGTCACCCGCGGCCTCGGCTAGGGCGTCATGACACGTAGGTAGTGGCGCCTGCGCCGCACATTAAACATGTCGTAGAGCGTTGAATTTTAGATTAAACGACGCAGAAAAATCTGACGATTCCAATGATATATATGTATAACTCATATTCGGTATTTTTTTGCCTTCGTTATGTTTGCTTTTCAAGCGTCGATATATATTTATGTATTATATCTCATGTTGGCCGAGTATTGCTACTCTTGCCATTGCTCTTTAACTATTTTGTTTATATTTTTAAGATTAAACTAAATTGTGGAAGAATGATAAAAATGAAATAGATAGATAGTTCAATTTTACAACATATCTATTGTCTCATTGCCACTGGTATTGTTTGTATTTTACTCTATGTTTTATCAACAGACCTCAGTGTCTGAAAACACAGCTCTACGACCAGTGTGTGTTACCAGTGATGACTTACAGCATAGAAACGTGGTCCCTAAATGTAGACCTCATAACAAGGATCAAAGTCGCTCAGCGTGCTATGTGCTATGAAACGGGCTATGCTCGGGATTTCTCTGCGAGATAGAATCCGGAATACGGAAATCCGCAGAAAAACGGATGTAACCAACATAGCACGAAGAATTAGCACGCTGAAGTGGCAATGGGCAGGCCACATCGCTCGACGAACCTACAACCGCTGGGGAAGAAAGGTTCCCGAGTGGCGACCACGTATTGGACAACGCCGTGTAGGACGCCCAACTAGATGAACCGACGACCTGGTGAAAGTTGCTAGGCGTCGTTGGATGCAGGTGTCACAGGACCGTACTTTGTGGCGTAATATGAGGGAGGCCTACGTCCAGCAGTGGACGGCGATACGATAGGCTGAAATGATGATGATGATGACTCTTTGGGGAGTTTCAGCGCGTATATGGAAATGTCATGTTACGCTCTTCTATTATATTCATTTTATAACGTTATATTGAATAATGTGCTGATCTTTTATGTAATATAATTTAGTTAAGATGCTGAAGTGTGGTGAATGTGATATAAGAGTGGTTTACGTGTATTTTCGTATTCTACCGAAATTCCTAGGGAAATCATTTAACTTGGTTTTCAGCGTCTAATTAATGGTAACGACTTGACTTACTGACGGACGATGATTATAAATAAGTTATTCTATATCAAGAAATGTTAAATAATATGAAAAAAAAATGTATCAGAAGTGGCTGTTTAGGCTTTGATCTCTTTGCCTGTCTGAATGGACAAACAGACCAAAAAGAAAATACTCTATGGTATGGATTCTAGTCTATAGTGCTATGATTACAAGTTTGTAATTTGTACCTACCTAGTCTTCAAAATAATATGAAAATTCTGATGCTTCATTATATATATAATTTTCGTACGTTTAGTCATGTGTATTGAAGTGTTTACGACTTCATTACAGAGGTTTTGCAAATCTATAATTGAAAGATGGCTTATTACAATGCCGAAAATCTGGGCAATGTGATCAATTCACCTGCTTACACTGATGAAACAAATATTACAGACGATTTAACTATCATTCCCTTAGAAAAAGATAGTTTTGGTGAGTACCTTCTACTCATTCAAGAGGTATTCTTTGAATTTGCTCCATTCATTTTTATTATGTGTAATTGTAGCTATTTGTGAATTATGCGGTCGTGTCGGACGTCGGGGTCAATTTTATACAAGAAACAATAAATTTTGTTCCCTAAGATGTCACGCAAGTAATACCAGAAAACGTCATTGCAATTGGAGATTTAAATTGATGGAAGGTGCTGAACACATGGCGGGTATGATTCCACTGGAACCCCTGCCTCAGTTGCAACATTGGCAGACGACCTTAAATGAACTGCAGGTAAAATTTAAGTTTTCTTTTGTTCTGCAAATTAGCCTCAAAAGATGTTTTAATTGATAAAAAATACAAAAAATACTTAAGTCACAATATGTTTATAATTATCGTAATTTTAGGCTGGACCTATAAAACAATCAGCAGCATTAATTGCCAATAGTTATGAATGGAAAGATGAACTCTTTGGTTGCGACTTTCTTGCTGCCCCAGTGAGTTTATTTAAACATGCTCCCCTTCATGAAATGTGGGATAACACATTTGAAGGCATGAAAGTCGAAGTTAAAAATACTGACTGTGAAAATAATTCAGAAAAACTAAGTGACTACTTTTGGGTGGCTACTGTATTGAAGGTGAGTAACATAGTAATCATATACTTTATATTCATTGTTATGTTGGTTATAAACACAAACACCACAAAATATAACTGTGTTGTTGTGTGTCATGAATCCAATTAAAATTATATCACTGACATTACATTTTAAATCAGTCTAACAGCCTACAGACGTCCACTGCTGGATATAGGTCTTCCCACGAGGACTCGGAATGGTCCTGTGCATCCAATATTTAAATATACCATCATTATTCTTCTCTTATCCCAACTCCTTGCAGTCGACTTAATATGTAGGTACCTCTTTTCTATCCTCATATTGCAAAAGTTATTGGCGATAGTTTTATGAGTGACAATCTGCTTAATGTCAACCCTCCTATACTGCTCCCCTCCTCCTTCACAGTGTTGTTCGATAATGAGTATAAATAGCAAATATTAAATATGTGCCACTGTTAAATGTGTACTGGCAGGTAGCAATTTCAGTTATAAAACTTCGAAATTATAAAACTTCGGAGTGAAAAAATGACTATTACTCATACAGATTTTACTTGTCACTTATTGACTTGTTTATTACAGTTTTCATGCGGTGATGGCATAAAAATACAATTCATTACCTCTCCTGCCCATGGGCGTTGTAAAAGATAAGTAAGGGAAATCATATGCAGAAAATATTGATGCAAGAAAAGGAACATTCGAAATAAAACCCTGCACCAATATGTCTGACGAGCATAGTATAGTGGGTCAAATTCACTCCCACAATGGAGGAGGCCTGATACTAGCAGTGACACATATATAGGCTGAAATGAGATGAATAGAGAATTGAGAGTTTAGGAAGTGAAATGATTGGGACCAGAAAAATATTTTCATTAATGGAATTTTCTCGAAAATAGTCTATAAAGAAGGAAATTTGTATTACATTTTACAGGTGAAGGGTTATATGGGCTTGCTACGCTATGAAGGTTTTGGCAGTGATAATTCTAAGGATTTTTGGGTAAATCTATGCTGTTCAGAAGTGCACCCTGTAGGATGGTGTGCAACCCGTGGTAAACCTCTAATACCACCACGGAGTATTGAAGATAAATATACAGATTGGAAAAAGTAAGTTGCACTACAGTGATATTAAAAATATACAATTGAAATTCTAAGTTATTTTTAATCTTGGTATAGTGATCAGTTTCCTTAAGGCATTTTTAAACATAAAAGTTACATGTTGATGATATCAGTAATTGATGTTACATGCTATATAAATTACCCTACAACTAAGTTATCAATATAACACCTAAAAAGGTTGGAGATAGTAAATGTGAAAGATTGGAGGTCCCAGATACAAATTCTCAATTTTGCAAGTATTACAGCAGATTGTCTGAAGGAAATTTTATTAGCAAATAAGTTGGATCTTTTTTTTTATTGCTCTGGATGGCAAACAAACAAATAGCAACCTGATGTTAAGTGATACTGCTGCTCATGGACTTTTGCTAGGTCATTGCCTACCATGAAGAAAGTGAGGGGAGTGAATGAGTGCAATAAGGTTCAGTGATACTAAAGGCACCATCAAAACCCACCACATGCACCCACCCTATGAAAGTTGGGCTTCTGGCTCTCTCGTTCACTGAACAAAGTGGAGAGAGAGGTCAATTTTTTGCAAGAGCATGTTACTAATCTAGACAGTGGACTGTCGACAGTGTGGACCTACCACTGTTGGGACCGTGCCGTATATCATTAAAATTTAGATATGTCTGTTTATGATTCTACTTACCATTTTGTTTATGAAGGCAAGCTACACTGAATAAGAAATATTTTATTATTATTTTTAGATTTCTGGTTAAGCAGTTGACTGGTGCACGTACACTGCCAGCTAATTTCTACAGTAAACTAAATGACAGTCTTGTATCAAGATTCTCAATTGGTTCAATTATGGAAGTGGTTGATAAAAATAGGATATCCCAAGTTAAGGTGAATTTACTATCCTTACTAATATTATAAATGCGAAAGTAAGTTTGTTTGTTACGCTTTCATGCTTAAACCACTGAACCGATTTCAAAAATTCTTTCACCAATGGAAAGCTATAACATCAGACAATAACATAGGCTATATTTTACCTCGGTACTAAGCAAGTAAGGCGACTGAAACCGAAGCAAAGAGGGTTGCTAGTTATAAAGACATTAGTTTTTTTATGACATTACATATTATGTGTGAAAACATGATTGATTAAATTGGTTCTATCTATTAAAAACCTTGTCAAAATTGAGAATACACTTATAACCTGTTGAACTTTTGGGTTATTTTAAGGTATGTTGGGTTGGACATTTTTTAATTTATTGCCATCTTACTCTTCAGTAAAATAGTAAGTTATGCTTACTATGGTTTTGTGACAATTAATATCATTTAATAGTAAGTGGTAACTGCCATTCATGGATTTCTGTAATACCAAAGACTGCTTGATACCTGTCTGCCTCACTTATTGAAAAAAGTGCAATAGCAAATTATAACACTGTGGTGCTAACATGGATGAGCTGTTGCATTCGTAGCTGCAAACAGAAAACTCTCATCAATGTGGCACTTTTGGCACTTGTGGCAAATTTGGACTAATAATTCTTATTAGTCCAAATTTTTTGTGAGGTCACATTTGCTTTAATATATCCAATTATCCATTGTTTAAAAAGACTGACCAGCTGTAAGATATATACATAATTTAATTATCCGAAGTGTCTGTTTGTAATGTCAAAATACTGGGCTTTTTTATGCTCACACGGCTATTTGCATGACACCTTTGCCTAAAAACCAGTTTAACATTTTTTTGTGTGTTTGTTTGTTTGAGGTAATCCTCAAAACGGCTCGACCGATTTGATAATATTTTACTACCAGGTAGCTGTCTATATTAGGAGGTACTTAGGTTATATTCTGTCCCGGTATTCCCACATTTTATTTGCAAATCATTTTGGTTGCTAGTCGTAACTAATATTATAAATGAGAATGTTAACATGGGCTACATTTTATCCCTGTATCCTCATGGGAACGGGCAATACATGGATGAAACAGGGGGCTAGTAATTTAATATATCATGGGCATATTATAATTTTAGTTTGTTTTATTTCTAGGTGGCTACGGTATGTGAAATAATAGGCAAGCGTTTACATGTAAAATATTACGATAGTGTTCCTGAAGACAACGGTTTCTGGTGTCATGAAGACTCACCACTCATCCATCCTGTTGGTTGGGCATTTAGAATTGGTCATCCTTTGGATGCCCCTCAAAGTTACTGCCAGAGAGTAGCTGCTGGTCGGCTAATATCTAATGACACAACTCCAGATATGTTTCATAAATTTCCAAGCAATGAACCACCATTGTTCTCAGAAGGGATGAAGTTGGAAGCAATAGATCCCTTAAATCTTTCTTCTGTGTGTGCGGCGACTGTGATGCAAATATTAAATGAAGGATACATGATGATAAGGATAGATTGCTATCCAGAGGATACATCAGCCAGTGACTGGTTTTGCTACCATCAGAGATCGCCATGTATATTCCCAGTTGGTTTTGCAGCGGCAAATAATATTCCACTTGTACCACCTGCAGGGTAAGTGTTTAAAATTTTTTTTTGTTTCACTGCCTGTATTTCTGTAACTGCACAGATGGTCTAATGGTTAAGATACCGGATTAAAATGACAGTGTCGTGGGTTCGTTTGCCAGGCAGGATAATACTTTGTGCCATTTATGTTTGTAAAATCCCTGCAATACAAGCATTATTTCCTTAGTGCGGGGCTAGTCTTTATAAATAAATAAAAATACAATAGTACAAAAAAACAAAGTGCATCAACATGATTTTTGTTTAAAAACTTACACCAACAAGAGACTTAACAAACTTAATGTGTTACAATGACACTCTGACTTTTAACAAACATCTTAATAAGAATTGTCTTGCGTGAAGATCGAACCCATGAATCTGCACAATCAATTGACATTACCACATCTAAAGATAAATTTTTTACTCATCTTTAAGATTATTCCTATTATTTTATTATTTATACCTATTAGATTATTAAACTTACAACTATTTAAAAGAGTGTATTAAAAATTTATGGACATCAGTTTTTTGCATGAAACTAATCGTTTTCTGGGCGGCAGAAGGGTGGCCTTGGTGTATGTCTTCGTATCGATAATAAGATAGTTCATTTCATTCATCATTTCCGCTTATATATGTCCCACTGCTGGGCTCGAGCCTCGTCCATAATAGGACGGAAATTGACCTTACTATACCATGCTAGTCAAGGGTTTTCTTTCGAGGTTTTCATCTCTTGCATAGATGTTATATGTGTAATATGTTATATCCCTTAGTCGTCATTTACGACACCCACAGGTAAGAGAGGGGATGGTGAATTCTATTCTAACTCCATCACTACACAGAAAGACAGTTAAAATTTCTCAAATAATGTTTGATGGTGACATATACGTTATGCAGGACACTGCAGGATATGTGATTTTACCATTTTTGAATGTTTTGTTATTGCTATTATGAAATGTTGTTGCAGTATATCAGTTGGAGAGTTCAGTTGGGAACAATATTTGCCAATGTGCGGGGCTATAGCTGCCGACCAGTCTTTGTTTGCTGCTCGTGGACATGTGGTATCGCACGGGTTTGTTGCTGGTATGAGGTTAGAGTGTGCCGACTTGATGGACCCGAGACTTGTTTGTGTCGCGACTGTCGCTAGAGTCGTAGCTGATCTACTTAAGGTTTGAAACTTGTTAATATTGGCATTATTACTCATTATCATCATCATATTTACTTTTAAACCTTCACAGCATGAAGCGTGCTAAGATAAGAAATCACTGCATATAGCATTAACAAATTATAGTCATCTCCAACAAGATCCATGCAGTAGACTATAAATATTAAACTATAAGGCGATCCACACACTGCTCCGCGCTCCGTCGCCTGGCGCGGAGTGGCAGATTTTAATATTGTATGCAAGTACATCGATTAGTATAGAAAACATGCCAGGTCCAACACACCGAAAACGCGCCACGGCGCGGGAGCACGTCCCGCTCAGAAACACACTGCACCCCGCAGTATCGCGCCTGTTGTGTATCCAATATCGTCTATTAGCTCTACTTATTTGCTTATACAAAAACCATATTGTTAAAACAATTGCAGCGTCTTGAATGAGTTCAATATTGCCCATTGTAACGTAACTAACCACGACGACCAAATGGAAAATAACCTTTAGCTTGGTGCGGGCCGCGTACTACTACTGGCGCGGTAAAATCTGCTCGAAAAGGCAGATCTGCTCCTCCGTCGCCGCGCGCGGGATCTGCTGCCCCGCGCTTGGGCGCGTGGCCAATGTGTGAATCGCTTAACAGTTTCATCATCTTACCTCATATACAACATGTAACATAATTAACGCACACCCTGAAAGTAATTTGTTCAGAATCGGTATCTGGATCGATTTTGATTGTTTTTTATGTAGCTAATTTTTTTTCTCAAATTTAGTTAGAACTAAGTAAATTACAGTCATCCTAAACAGCTAGCTAAACAGTTCATAGAAACGAAAATGGAACGTAAATCAGTGTATTAAGACTTTTTAAAATGAAATATTAAATTATAGTCCATAAAATATAGTTCAGTTCAGTTTTTTTAGAAGAATGGCTCCATCGACGACCGATGATTCTGCCAATGTCAAGGTGGAGAGAGAAAAATAAATTAAAAAAAAGTACACCGAATATTATAATGGTGACAGTTGATCAGTCTTGTAACAATGGCTTCTCTTGAGTGGGCTGAAAGAGACGTCACAAATTGTTAGTATCTATAGGTTAGTAGACATTTAATAAATACACTAAACATGGTAAATCAGCTTTAAAAAGGGAGGGAAATATATACTTATTATTAGAAAGAATATAGTACCAACCTATAATTTAATTTTGTTTCGCGAAATAAATTTATAAAGAACGTTAACAAATGGCGTATGAGCTAGAGTCATCAAGTAAGGGAGGTTGACAGGGCGAGAAATAGATGTAGGTAGGAGATCATACAGTGGAACCACTATCTTGGGACAGAAAAAGAATATATGTTCCAGAGTACCTTCATCTAAACCACATTCACAGATGGAATGATCTTTAACACGGAGTTTAGCTAGGAAAACAGGAGAACACACAAATCCTAATCGTAAACGGGTAATCACCGAGGTGGCCAGTTTATTTATTTTCTTCCGAGTGCAAAACCAGGATTTAGAGGGGATAGAAGGTTGGATTGAGCCATAAAACTTTCCTTTAGATAGTTTAGACACTTGCCACAAGTCGTTCCAGGCCTTTATTAAAGATGGTTTAGCTAAAGAGTGTAAATCACGTGAAAAACAATAATTATATTTTTCTAGACCCAGGTGGGCTGCACCCTTAGCACAGGAATCCACTATATCGTTGCCTACTATACCTGAGTGGCTAGGAATCCAGGCCAGTGCAATCTCGACCCCTGATGAGTGACACCTAAACAGGATTTGTCTAATTTGAAGGGTTAAAAAGAAATTATCCCTGGAGCGAAAAGGTATCTTTAAGATATCCAACAAGCAACTTAAGGAGTCAGAGAGTATTAAGGCTTTATTAATTTTGTGAGTTTCAACAAAAGTTAGTGCCTCTAAAAGGGCTATAGCTTCTCCGGTAAAAACAGAATGGTAAGGCGGGGACTTAAAATTTAATATAATTTTGAATTTAGGTATCCAAACAGCTGACCCAACACAACTATTGTTAGATAATTTTGAGGCATCTGTATAGATTGCAAGCCAATCACTCCAGTCTTCAGACAAAATTTGATTGAGTGTTAGATTGGCATGACAACTATTTTTGCTGATACCAAAATTAAGAATGATTTTTGGTTGAAAAATCAAAGACTGGTAGTCAAACTGAAAGAGTGGGTTTGAATTGACTTGAAATATAGTAACAGGCAGCCTTTTTAATTTACTGTATGAAATGGCCAAATGAGGTGGATCCTTATGAGACCAGTAACTGGAAGTGGAAACTGAAATAGATAGAGATTCAAGGATAGGAAGAAGGATATTAGAACTGATTTGGATAGTTTTAGAGAGGAACCTATCAGAAAGATATTCCCGGCGGAGATGAAGGGGAGGCTCCATACACTCAACTTGAAGGGCGTTAATAGGTGAGCATTTCATAGCACCTGTGATAAGGCGCATACACTTTGCTTGAATTTTGTCCAACTTAGTAAGGGCAGATTTATTACATGGCTGGAAAAGAAAGCAACCATAATCAAAGTGGCTACGGACTATTGCATTATATACCAATTTCTGGCAGAAAGGATGTGAACCCCAGCGAACTCCCGAAAGAGCCCGCATAATATTCACACCCTTCTCACATTTTTTAATAATATAATTTAGATGTAGTAGACCTGATAATTTACTATCTAATATGAGACCCAAGAACTTCACTTTCTCTTTAACTGAGATTGGTTCAACACCTATAGATAGGCTGATGCTAGGGATGATACGCTTACGAGAAAAGATAACAGCATTACATTTGGAAACAGATATAGATAAGTTGTGATTGATGAGCCATTGGTTCAAGTAATAAAGAGCAGAATTTAAGCGGGAAGAAGCATCAGAGAAGGAAGCAGAGACAGAATAAAGAGCAACATCATCAGCATATTGAAGAATTTTGCAGAATGAATTGGTAGAGAGTTCAAGATCGTAAGTGTAGATATTATATAGGATAGGGCTTAAGACGGATCCCTGAGGAAGGCCCATCCAGACCACACGAGGAGGGAGCAGAGAACCCTGGTACCTGACAACTATGGACCGTTCTGTAAACATGTTAAAAATGATATTTGTTAACCTCACGGGAATACTCAGCTGATGCATCTTTTGCCTGAGTAGCGGAAGTAAAACATTGTCATAGGCCGATGTAATGTCTAGGAAAACCCCAATAACATGCTCACTTTTGGAAAAAGCTACACGAACTTCAGAGATAAATATGCTAAGGCTGTCTAAAGTACCTCTACCTCGTCTGAAGCCAAATTGGTTGTTGGGTAATAGTCCTCTACTTTCAAGGATCCACTCTAGTCGGTTCTTAATAAGGTTCTCCATTATTTTACATAAGACCGAAGAGAGAGCAATGGGTCTATAAGAAGAGGGGTCATGTGGGTCTTTGCCAGGTTTTAGTACAGGAATAATAACTTGCGTTTTCCAGGACTCTGGCACTTTACCAGTAGTGAAAATGAAGTTTAGGATATGGAGAAGAAAGGTTTTACATGCATTAGATGATTTACAGATGAAGGAATAGGGGATACCATCTATGCCAGGAGTGGAGTCATAAAGGTGGTCAAGGGCACAAACAAGTTCAGAGAGTGAAAAGGTATCATCCATCACAGAGAGTGGAATAGAGGGATGTAAAAGTGGAGGAGTCAGGCAGTCATAATTAGGGACAAAAGGAGGGGCTAATTTAGAAAGGAATTGATGGAGCCAGGAGTCGGCATTATTGGTCACTATGCTGTTATCACTAAGGCTTCCACGATATGCCTTGATTTTCTTCCAAACAAGAGAAATAGGTGAGAGAGGTGATAGGGATTCGCAAAAATGTTGCCACCCTTGTTTTTTTTTTGTGGCTAGTAGCCTAGTGGTTTGTGCAGCCACTTTTTTGTATGAAAGGTAGTCCGTCATATCTAAGGATGCTGCAAACTTGTCCTCTGCGATCCGACGTCTTCTAACACTTTCAGTACATTCTGAGTCCCACCAGGGAGGAGACGACTTCATTTTGCACGAAGATTTTTTAAGTGGGATTGAGGCATTAGCAGCTATGAGTATAGAAGAGACAAGGGAATCGTATAGTTCAAGAAAGTTAGAAGGATCAACTAGAGGATAGGCAGATATTGAAAGATCTAACTGTGATGAGTATTTTTCCCAGTCAGCTTCGCAAACACGATATTTGAGTAGAGGTTGGAGAGGAGTCATAGGGGAGATAGACTGTAAGTAGGAAATTTGGATAGGGAAGTGATCACTCCCAAGAGAGTTGGGCAAGACTGTCCATTCTAAAAGAGAGAACAATGAAGGAGATGCGAGAGAAAGGTCAGGAACACTAATATTTTGAGATGGAGACACACGGCGGGTAGCAGAACCATTATTTAGCACACAGAGATTCATGTTATCTAGGAGATCTAATAATGAGGAAGAGCAAAGGTCATTAGAGATAGATCCCCATAAACTGTGACGGCAATTAAAATCACCCATCACAATTAATGGGGAAGGGACAGAAGAGAGAATAGAATCAAGATCAGAAATGATATTAGGGTCAGGATGAGGGATATAAACAGAAACAAAAGACACATTGATGGCCCTTACGGCCACAACATGAAGGTTAGTTTGATGGGGAGGTAAGGGAATTTGAGAGAAGGGTATATTCCTATTAATCAACAGAGCACAACCCGCTCGTCCATCTGCTCTGTCATCCCGCAGGCATGAAAAGCCCGCGATCCTAAAGAGGGAATGCGGAGCGAGCCATGTCTCCGAGACAGCAAAGATAGCAGGTTTGTATTGATTGATTAAATAAGAAATGTCGTGTTTGTTGCGTCTAATACTTCTGCAGTTCCACTGGAGGATTTGGAGATCCATTGGAAGTGTTATTACGAGCAAAGACGGTAAGTAATTGTTCTACAAGAACTGAGACATTGTTCGGTAGGGAATCTGAGAATTTGGAAAGCATATTAATAAGGGAGCAAAGAAGGAGTTCAACTAAGTTGTCATTGGGAGTAGCCAAAGGAGTAGTTTCTATAGATTCAAGAAGTGCACATCCGTTAGGTTGAGAGGAAGGTGGAGCATTAACGATAGATGAATGAGCTTGAAGATCATAGGATTTCCCTAAAACTGGCTTAGGGCGAGGGGGTAAGAAGACTGTTTTTTTATAAGAAGTTGGGGAAGCAGTTACAGTGGTTGATTGGGAAAGAGGAGGTGATTGTAGGCGAGTAACGGCTTCTGAGTACAGGCGTTTACATTGAGGAAATCTGGCAGAAGCTTCCAAATAGTTGATGTTCTCCTGGGACATAACTAATTTTATAGATTTTTGTCTGTCATGTTCAGGGCACTTAACATCTGTGGCTTTATGACTACCACGGCATAGTAAGCAAGACACCTCTACATCAGGAGTGGAGCAATTGTCTCCAGGATGTGACTTGGCACACTTATAGCAGCGGGGTTGAGATCTGCATTGTTTGGCTATATGGCCAAAGCGACAGCAATTTCTGCATTGGATGGTTGGTAGCTGGTATATAGATACTGGTAGGGCAGCATTGAAGCAATAAACTTTCTCTGGTAGGTGTTGTCCCAAAAATGTGAGTACGACAGAGTTTGATGGAATCCACACTATGGAGTCCTCCTTCCTAGATTTCACGTTTAGACGACGAGCTCTAATTACTTCTCCACAGTTAGTGGGAGTATGGATACCCTCCAAGAACTCCTCAAGAGACCAGTCCGTAGGAATGTCTCTTACTACGCCCATACGCACAATTTGGAAACGTGGTATGTAAGCAGTATATTTATTATTTGCCAAAATACTGAGTTTTAAAAAGTTATTGGCATTTTCAGCAGTGGTGAAATCTATGCTGATTTTATTGCGACCCAAATTTTTAATCCCACCCTCTTTAATGCCTGATATATTGTTCCTATGGAGGAAATGAGCGAATTTCAAAATTTTAAATGAATACCCAGAGGTGGAATCCGGTTCTTGTCTGGACACTGTGTAGGGGCTGTGTATAAACTGTGTAGGGGCCTTTATCGGAGTCTGTATAATGAAACTTAGAATCGGATTCGTATCCTGGTTTACAATAAACTGATTGTATAGACTCAGCAGGAGAACGGGTTTTTTTACCATCGGAGTCTTTTATTAAATCATTATCAGCTGGTCTCTTTAATGATCTATATAGTTTATCTGGCGGTAAACCTCCACCCCCATCAGGGGGTTCCTCTGTGCTCATCTCCATATGGAGAAGAGCGAAAAGGGCTAAATACTGACCTTAGTAGATTAGTCCACCACCAAACAACACAAACAAATAATTTCAGAGCCACAGAAAAAAAACAATTCACACAAAACACACAAGATAACCTAAAAACGTCACACTCTCAACCAAGCTTATGACAGAATCCCATAAAATATAGGATGATCTCTGTGACAGTTGCCCCTAGTGATGTCACGCTTACGATAAAGTCCGTAGTTTTTTTATCGATAAAACCGTTTATTTTTATAATTGTGATTTTCTATTATAATTAAAATACAAACAATGAAAATCTTTTTGAATTAATTGTAAACAAAGACTCTTTTTTGACTGTTTCAATTATTCAAAAGGAGTACAATCTAGGTCTAGGTCACTATTATCGTCAGCACTGGAGCGTTCCTGCTAGAACATTTATAATTTTTTTGCCAAAATAGGGACAGTCACTAGATCAATCGATCAATTTCGACTGTTTTATAAATAAATATATCTAGTTTATTGACAATAATGCGTACGTAATATTATCTTTTACTCTGTGACGAAAAGTAGTTTTTTAATGTTTAATTAAGACAATTTATGTATTTTATAATGTAACTGTCTGTTTTAATTGTAAAAAATATGTTGAAAGTTTTATATACTGTATACAATATATACTGTATTGGGTTTATTTCCTTTATACATAATTTAATAAAGATCGGTTATCGATTTACGTATATCGACTGTCCCATCTCTTTTTTAGTTTCAGTCCAGTATGACCTTGTACTTGCGTAAGGGTCATTTATGCATAAGATGTTTACTAGGTATTTCAGTACTTACGAGGTACATTTTAGGTATGAATATTAATATTTTTATATTTATAATATATTGCAATTCAGTTGCAATAAAACTGGCACGAAAAGAATGAAAATATATTTGATACAAAATGAAATTGTAAACATGTCGCTCATTCAAACTTACTTCGTTGGTTTCGTTGACATCTGTCACAGAGATCAAGCTATATTTTATGGACTATAGTAAGCAAATTTCATCATTCATTTAAAGAAATCTGATACTTATTTCAAGGCTAATAGTCTTTTACAAATACCTACAGTGACAGCCGGTGCACAGCAACACTACAGTACCTACATAAAAGAAAGCCACGTACCTAATACAAAAATAATTACTTTCTCTTTCTTTCGGCGGCTATTACCTTACAATAGAGCGAGACGACTGTGCCGGCGCCGATCAAAAAAGCCTAAACAACGAAATCAACAAAATATGTTTGGGACAAGTGATCAGTCACGCCGTGTGCACCTTATCGATAAGAGGTCAATTGTAAAGTGCAAATATCGTAATCCCGCATTTCGCTATGTCTTTTCGGTATACCAACGTTCAATACACGGAAATGGTGAGAACTTTGGCACGGTGTGATGATAATGTGGCACTAGCGTGTAGAACATTTAACGCGAGATACGGTACTAGTGTAGACCGCCGGACTATGTTATCAGCAACACAACGGCTTCGAGACCACGGAACTTTTCGTCCAAACACGGCTATCGACAGGGGAGACAATATGCGTACACACACTCGTCTTCAAAACGAAATTCTCGATTATTTCGACGAAAATCCGCATAGTACGAACGTACATAGACGAAAACCCGGGAAGTAGCGCCACACTTTGGGTGTAGTCATATGCACATATGGCGCACGCTTCGTGGTGATGGCGAGCATCCATTCCACCTCAGGCGATGCCAGGAGTTGACGCCAAGTGACTACTTACCACGCTTAGTGTTTTGCCGCTGGTTATTACAAAATTGGCAGCGAAACATTATTTGGACTGACGAAAGTACATTCACTCGTGTGGGAATGTATAATCAACATAACACGCATTTATGGATGCATGAAAATCCACACACATGCAGAGTAGACTCCTTCCAACATCGATTTTCAATCACTGTCTGGGCGGGTATGATCGGTACACACATACTGGGACCCGTATTTTTACAACGTCTAACAGGAGAATCATATTTACTGTTTTTGCGAGAAACTTTACCTTCTCTATTAGATTATTATGTGAATTATGGATGTTTTTATGTCTGAATTAAACTAATTATTATTATTATTAGAGGACATACCTGTTGTTAATTTACAAGAGTTATTTTACTAACACGATGGTGCCCCCGCGCATTTCACCTGGTGTGTTCGCCAGCATCTTCATGCCGAGTACGGAGAACGCTGGATCGGTCGCGGGAGGCCTGTCCAGTGGCCTCCTAGATCATCTGATTTGACGCCACTCGACTTTTTTTGTGGGGGCGAATTAAATCGCTAGTTTATAACACAGAGACAACAAGTGCCGAGGAACTAAAAAATAAGATAATAACCGCCTTTGAAAAAGTGAAAAGTGACACTGCAGTATTATCTAAAATAAAACAACAATTACGAAAACGGTCCTTAAAGGGCATTGAACAAGGCTGTGGACATTTTGAAAATGTTTTAAAACGACAACGCCGTGTGAGTGCAAATTAAACTGTAAGTTTGTTTATGATATTTAAATTATTGTAAATATTTTGATTCACACCTTTTACGCCGACTTTGTTTAACTTTGTCGTAGGTATTTTGGCGTCTAATAAAATCACACTTTATCAGCAGTTTAATCATTCTTATTTACAAATGGTCTAAGATCCCGTTATACAACGACCTTCACCGAGATGCTTATTTGATGAAACTTATTTTTTATGTAATTTAATATGTCAATAAATATATTGCATATGGGTTGCCTAACAAATTTTAGTCCAGAGTATGATTCATTATTTTTTTTTTATGTAGGTACATTGCACCGGTTTGATTATTAGACAAATTCTATACCAATCGATGAATGGTATGAAGCACATAGAAAATGCAAACGTCAATCAGACCGGTGCAAAATGCTAGTATCGATTTATCTGTTTATACCTGGCTACACGAGAGTTGTGATTGGAGAAGAATAGGCAATCTAACGTTTGCATATTCTATGGGCTTCATACTTTCGATTGGTATAGAATTTGTCTAATAATCAAACCGGTGCAATGTACAAAAAATAATTATTTTTTTTAATTATTAATTAATCATACTCTGGACTAAAATTTGTTAGGCAACCCATATACAATATATTTATTGACATATTAAATTACATAAAAAACAAGTTTCATCAAATAAGCATCTCGGTGAAGGTCGTTGTATAGCGGGATCCTATACTAAAATTTTTTAGTTTAACAAATCAATAATTACGAAATATTGGCTTCACATTGAACAAAATTATTCAATGTCGACAATCCAAAGCCTGAAAAGTGTGATGGAAAGAAGAATCGTTAATATTTACTATCATAAAGCATAATGTAGTTATTTCGTGTACCTATTATTACAAAGTAGGTAATTATTGTCGGGCGGCACTCTGAGTTGGTCAGTCGGTGACCATTTTATTTCCACGAAATGGGAATAACTAATTTCACAAATAAACAATGTTAACGTACATATAAATAATATTTGGTGTATGCATTGCGTTTATATCATTATATTCTAATTGGGGTGTTTGAGGGTGTGCGTTAATTATGTTACATGTTGTATAGTACGTCCCATTGCTGGGCTCGAGCTTCCTCCACACTAGTAGGAAAATTTACCTATTATACCAGGCTAAATGTCGGCCTCATAAAAAAGCTCAAAGTTGCTCAACGTGCTATGGAGAGGGCTGTGCTCGATATTTCTCTACATCATAAAACCCGGAACACGGAAATCCGTAGAAGAACGGGTGTAACCGACATAGCCCACAAAATTAGTGCGTTGAAATGGCAATGGGCAGGCCACATCGCTTGTTGAACCGGCAACCGTTGGGGAAGAAAGGTTCTTGAGTGGCAATCACGAATCGGAAAACACAGCGTAGGACGACCCCCCACTAGGTGGACTGACGACATTCTCAATGTCACAGGAAACTGTTGGATGCAAGTGGTACAGGACCGTTTCTAGTGGCATTCTCGTGGGGAGGCCTATGTGGACGTCTGTAGGCTGATGGATGGATACCAGGCTGGTCAGACAGGTTTTGCATAGATGTTCTGCATATCTCTTAGTATTTTTTACGCTAATGAGTGCCCAAGCTTTTATTCATAGGCATACGAAAACAGAAATACTATCTTTAATTTATTTTAGCAAAAACTTATTTTATTATAGTCATTATCCGTTACTATTTTTTTAATATTATTTTCTACTAGAAATGTTTTAAAATCTAAAAAACCATTTTATTTTGTGACATTCTCCATATTAGATTTATTATTATATTATTATGTTTCGCTCATCAAGGCCTTTCATTTGATAAACATCTGGCCCAACGGAATACCCCGGTCGCAGGGTACCCTCTCCTCACAACCATAAACATATAAAAATTACTATGAAGATTATAAATTGCCCTTTGTGACGTCCTTTATCCTTACTAATTTTATAAATGCTAATGTAAGCTAAAGCTATAATATCAGGGAGTAACATATTTTATTATATATATATATATATATATATATATATATATATATATATATATATATATATATATATAACGCGGGTAAGACCACTGAAACCGACACGAAGCGGGGGCGGGTTTCTAGTATTGATAAAAAAAATAGTGGCAATTTTCAGCTAGCTTCAGTGGAAGTGGGTGAAATATTCATTGCAAAATACCAGGATATATGTACAAGTGAAGTTCAATAACAGCTTTTAAAATTAGGAAGGGAGACCTACTTTCCCGCGTTGTATCAATATGGGGCATATATATTAAAAAAAGAAGGAATAAGAATAATATGATATACAGAAATCTTCTTACTACTGTATGATGAGCAGCCTCCAGAATTAAAACCTGCAATTTTATACCATACTATCTGACCCAACAGACGTTATTCTGTTTAAATCTAAAAAAATAGTAAAACAAATTCTCCTTGAATTTGATTGCAACGCTACCTACCAGGTCCAATTGTGAATCTCATTCTCGGATCACGTGGATCCGAGAATGAGATTCACAGTTGGACCTGGTAACACACACACACACACACACAAAACATTTCGTCAGCATCGGTCTAGCCATTTAGGAGGAGTTCAGTGACGTACACAAGAAATTTATATGTAAAGATTTACGTAATAAACGATTTGAATTTGAAGAAAATTGTAATATTTTCGTAGGTGCACTTTGATGGTTGGGGTACAGAGTACGACCAATGGTTATGGGCTCATAGTACTGATGTGTATCCAGTAGGATGGTGCCGCGCTGTTGGACACCGCCTTGAGGGTCCGTTGCAGCCACCGCCACGCCCTCCAAGAAAGAACCCCCCAAAACAACCACGACGCCGGAAAAAACAAGGTAATTTATAAATCTATGATGATATTGATTGCACAGATGGCGCAGTGCTAAAAATACCGACCTCTAGTGTCAGTGGTTCGAATTCCACGCAGGACAACACTTTATGCGATCCACAAATTATTGTTCTGAGTCTGTATGTAATTTGTGTCCGTTAGTTATAGGTTTGTAAAGTCCTCCACAATACAAGGATTCTTTAGTCCAGGATGTAGTTTTTGAAAAAAAAATCCATGTCGGCTTTCATTCTCTTATGCTTATTAGCATAAGAGAATGAAAGCCGACATGGATTTTTTTTAGAAGAATTTAAATCGATCCCAAGTTATTACTTGGGATCGATTTAAATTCTTTTATTATACATATTGCAAAAGTTTTTTGATCAGTCGCCTACCTGAGGTCGATCCTCCTTGGAATGTTCACCATTGCATTGGCATTGGATGGCCTAGATCTAAATAAAGCTTTTAGTCTTCTTTTATGACACTCACGAGCAATGTATGGGTTGACAGTCTTTGTAGCCGCCAACACACAGTAAATATGTCCTTTGAATAAAAATGATGATCTTATTTCCTTTCCCAACTGGACGAAGTTTTAAATTTTTGGCCTCGTGTTGAATTTGTCTAGATCAGCGACCTGTCGTACGCATACCTTTGGGAGTATGCGAGGTCCCATTGTGAGTACGTGTAGCTAATATTAGGTAATGGTGGAAATACTGAGCAGTTTAAAACATCTATTTGCTTTCATACATGGCTCGTATTTTCGGCCGCTTTGCACCTACATTTAAAAGCTCAGAAAACTTTTAAGATATGCATTTTAATGGTGTTGTACAGGGCAACTTTGATCTAAGTTAAAAGGTATCTATGAGTTAGTTGATAATGAGTAATATGTATTGTTCAAAATAGTTTCTTAACAAATAAGCCATTATATTTTTAAGATAAAAATGTTCGTAGTACTTTATTTTGATCTATCTTAAGATTAAGCTCGTGTGTTAAATGCGCACAAAATCGTTTTCTTTGCAATAACACTAGGGAATGCCATCCCGACTCGAGATCGTAAATTCGAGATCCCGCGGGATTGATAAATCAAAACAAAATATTATTTGAAAGAAAGCATAAGTTTTATTCTTTAATATTACTAACTAGATAATTAGCCTTTTTCCTGGAAGATTTAAAAAAGATCCGCTAGGGGCAGCACCAGTGGGGAGTACAAATATTTTGAATTCTCTATTGACAACAACGTCAAACGTATAGAATTACAATGGAATTAACGGAAGATGATGTACCTGGAGCGAAATTAAAATTTGCAAAAGTGCAAGATCATCTTGTCCGGGACTTAAAACGATGGCTTGCAAGTCGTGGCTTAACCGTGTCAGGTAATAAAAATGTCCTAGTTGAGAGTTAGTTGGTTCTTAAATTTTCGTACAATTAGAGAATGCACAATGTTTTGTAGGCATGACAATTTTAGTTTAAATTTTTTTTCAGCACAATATTTATTTATTCCGATAATAATAAGACGTACGTTTGACGTTGTTGTCAATAGAGACTTCAAAACATTTGTACCCCCCCACTGGTGCTGCCCCTAGCGGATCTTTTTTAAATCTTCCCAGGAAAAAGGCTAATTAACAGTTTTTACTAATATGAACATAATCAAAACAAATGTAGGTAAAGGTATTGCTCAAGGAGATTAAAAAGTAGTTATTTGTTTTTTAATGGGTGGGCTATGGTAAGCGCGCGCGCGGTCCAGTCCGTCCGGGGCGATGAAAGGACGGCGCGCGGGCCCATAACCCACCCCTACCCACGTCACCTCGTTGTTGGGCCGACCACCGGAGCAGATTTGACTTGTCGTCAGTGGTCGGCCTAGATTAAAAAAAGTAGTTACGGGTTATTTTGAAAGTAACTTCTTAAAAAACAAAGTGTATCAAGAGTGCTATCTGGGAACCGGCATCTAATGTCTGTTGCAAAGTACCCAGCTGCTGAGAATGGCATTCCGCCTCAATACTGTGTTGAGTCGTTGATTTTATAGATTAACATCACATCATATGGACGTGTAAACCTTTTGTAGACCCGGATGAGGTTTTGAGAATAGAATTACATAGTTTGCACTGAGCAGCTCTTGATCTGGATTATTTCGATATTTTTTGATATATCGATATTTTTTCGCATGGCCACCTTTTTAACTTCGTCCTTTGCAGGGTTACCGTGATGAGCTTGTTTTTTTAGTTAAATTCTAGGCGTAAGTGATAATTTATCATCAATTTCATGCCGGCATTTTTACAGTAGATTACGTTTACGGTGATTTTGTAGAACACATACTTCACAAAAAACGATAAACCAATAAATTTAATGTTCGCTTAACTTTCTTACAGCATTGAGAGTCCTCAGCGCTCAACCATAGTCCGGGCTAAGCTGTGAAAGCCATCTGCGGCTAACACCTATACACACAAAAAAAATCTTTTTAATATCGAACTATCGATATTTTTAAATAATAATATCGATTGCATTCCCTAAATAACAATATCGATTGCATTCCCTAAATAACACATTAGAAGAAATTTTCGACTTTTCTTTATCATCATATAAATACATGTAAACCTCCCCCTTTTATTATTCCTATCTGTTGACGAAAACCGCATTAATATCTGTAGTGTAATTTAAAAGATTGAAGTCGCTGCTGCCTCATGTAAGCGCGTAATTTAAAAGAACTAAGTCAACGACAGCGACTTAAAGTATTTGCGCTGTAGCATGGTGCGGGTGACAGTTATGGCGAGTTTCGTTTCACTCTTGAAAATAATTATGATCTATTAATTCAGCTGTACCACATCGGTAATATATTAAATCACTAATAACTGTAGTAATAAAGGTATACCTTCCAAATTAAACCCAACTAGAATGTTCTAGCCTACAAATCAAATGAAATTGAAAGAAAAAATAATCAAAGTGGTATGCGTATAACGTAACACCAAAGACGTATTTAGTGATGGGATGTACTACTACGAAGAATTGTCGATTAAAAAATAAATAAAAAACAATTTGTGCGCTCAATTTTTTATTGTTAAAAAGTATACAATTATTACATATTTACTTCAATTTTTCATTCAATTTTAATCCTCTTCTAAACTCATATCAGAGTCAGGAACATCGGAATTGTCACTTTCATCATCCGTATCTGTGACGGATATTATTAAAGATGTCTCAATTATGTTATCAATACGGACGTCACGATCCCAATCAGACATAATGTCCCTTTTCGTTTTATTCACCACCTTCGACCAGTCCTTAGGTTGAACGTTACTGATTGCCTCTTGTAACAGGGTCAACATCTTATTTGCCGTAAATGGCGGTGTAGTATTATTTCTTGCGGCGTGACCTACATAAACATAAATGGACTTATGAAAAAAAATATTTAGTTTTTAATCAATAAATTAATTTCAAATATCTAATGCATAATTTACTCTTGAATATGTCTAATCTGATACCTGGTAATGTTTTTAAATTACATGCTTCGTTCAGAAAGCTGTTACTTTTTCAAAGTATCAAAACGAGAATTGAAATTAAAAACATACCTTTTATTTGGGCCCAAATTAGCTCAATAGCGTTATATTGACAATGGTAGGGTGGTAGTCGCAGGACCTGGTGACCTTTTTCTTTTGCCATCTCGTCCAGAGCGTAGGTAGGAGTTGGTGGCTTATGACGCCGTACTAGAGTAATAAGCTCCGTCTTTAGCATACTCATATCTGCTGTAACTCCGTTTTCACTCAGCCACTTCACCAACTCGCTTTTGCGGTTTGATTGTGTTGGAGGTTTATTAAGTTGTACCGAACGGTAGGGTGCGTTATCCATTATTATGGTCATAGGCTCTTTTAAGTTTTCTAAGAGGCCTATGAACCAAACTTTAAATTTTTCGTAGTTCATCTCCTCATGATACTCCGTAGTTTTTTTCGATTTAAAAGCCAGTAAACAATTAGGGACAAATCCACTTGCTGTACCTGCATGGCAAATAATGAGGCGTTCGCCTTTGCCCTCCGGGACTTTGGTACATGACTGTGCCGTATCGTCGGTCCAATTTTTACCCACTGTGTGGTTAGCGTTTAGCCACGTTTCATCCAAAAACACAACTTTACTCCAATCAACTATGTTTTTAGCCTTCCTTAAAAAAGTACACCTTGCAAGGGCAATATCAGTCCTTTCCATAATAATTTTTCTTTTGTTAACTTTTTTGTAAACAAAGCCAATATCCTTTATAACATTCTGCAACGAAGTAATACCTCCTTTGAACAGTTCAGCTTCTTTCAATGATTTTAGAAGCTTAAGCAACGTGGGTAGCTCCATTCTTCTATAATAATCATAAATGTGATTTCTAATAGCGTCCTTAGCAAATTCATCCAAATCTGTGATTGGCTTCACCTTGGTCCGCTTTTTGTTCGGTGTAGATAATTTATTTTCAGACGTCCCTTCTTGACCAATTTTCTCGCGTGTTATACGCGAAACAGTATTGCGGCCAATATCAAAAGCTTCGGCTACTCGTTCTACAATTCGATTCAGTGGTAACAACGGTCCATTATTTTGTTGTTCTCTTTTAAAGTAGTTTCGGAGGCGAACAACAAACTCTCTAGCTTGACTACCCAAAACAGTTTTTTTCGTATGCTTAGGCATGGTTATAACCAACAAATATAACAACAAACTTTAACAAATAAAACAACAAACTATAACAAATAACAATTTAGCGAAAACAAACTGATGAAAAATGGATAATACGTGTCACATACAAGGCGGTAGCACTCGTACTGACAGCATCGCACGGGTAAACAAAATGGCCGACTCGGCGATGCGCCACAGAATAAAAATATGCCACGAAAAAATATGAAATACCAGTTGTTTTGAATGCGTTTACGAAACTTTTTAAAATTTTTGAACTATTAAATTAATTGAATAATTTGTATGAATATATTTTTTCCTATATATAATTTTCGTGACAATAATAAACAGAACAACATTTATTTATGCTACGAGTATAATTAGTGATAAAAATTTAATTGCGAATCGTCACATCCCTAGTCACCTGGTATTGACATGTGTCACCCGCACCATGCTACAGCGCAAATAGAATAGTGGTAATTGTAAAATTTTACACTTTCTATTAGAATATTATGTGGTGACGGAGTAAGAATACAATTCATTACTCCCTATCTTGCCCATGGATGTCGTAAAAGACGACTATGGGATATAATATGCACATAACATCTGTGCAAGAGAAGGAAAACTCGAAATGAAACCCTATACCAACATGACGGACCAGCATGGTATAGTAGGTCAAATTCCCTCCCATTGTGGAGGAGGCCCGAGCCCAACAGTGGGACGTATGTGGGCTGCGATGATGATGATAATGATGAATTAAAAAATTACTTAAAAAGTTAAATTAATTAAAAAGTTGTAAATGTATCAAATATTGTGATACATTTACAACTTTCATACCTTCTCTATCTTCTCTGGACAGTTTCTTGTCGGGCAAGAGACGCATCTATAATGACAGGTCAACGTTGGGTACGCACACATTTAATTTTTTTTATGCTTATAGGGGGAAAAGTAATGACACAACCGCCAAACATTATGGAGGACAGTTCACAGAATTCTGATATGGGTGATACAAAAAGTGATACGAAAAGTCTGTCTCCACCTACCAGTGTGTCAGAAATATCAGCTGACACAGAACTACGACCGGAGCCGGAGGCTGAACCTGATCCAGAGCCAGAACCTGAAGTAGAAACCATTCCCGTCAAAATGGACGTTGACCCGGAGTCCAAAGACAGCTCTGAACCACCTGACGAACTTATTGCTGACAGTGAGGATATACCGGTGAGTAAAAGATATCAAATAAAACAAGTTTCTTCTTCTTTTCATCAAATACACGCTCCAAGTGTTACAATAAAATGTGTTGTTACTCATTTACTTTTCCAAGGGACAAGGGATCGGCTAAAAGACCATCTGCGACTGCTAACCCGCCTGCCAAGCTTGGCGATTATGGCTTTAATCCCCTCTTAAAGAAACCTATGTCCAGCAGTGGACGTCGCTGACGCAGAACCACGACGCGCCTCCGTAACGTGAGCGAAATTGCCCTACTCCATCATACTGGTGACCCTTTTTTGTGTAGTATTCCATTTTGAGTTTTCATTCTGTAGCAATGATTTTTATTATTTACCTAAATGTTTTACGTTGTTTCTTATGTCTCTTTTATTTCTTACTTGTTTATTATGCAGATAAAATGATTGCAAGAGAAGGAAATCCCGAAATAAAACCCTATACCAACACGTTTGACCAGCGTGGTATAGTAGGTCAATTTTCCTCCTCGTGGAGGAGGTTTGAGGCCCAATAGTGGGGCATATATGAGCTGTGATGATGATAATTCGTCTATTACGATATTCGTGGGAATTTAAAATCTCGATTCTCTTGCTCTCTCATCTTTCGGGTAACATATATTGTTGCTAATATGTCTAATCGTAAAATTTAAATCCAAATTTATTATATGCACGCACTTCCTGGTCCTTACTTGGCCGAATCCTTACTCCCTAGGCAAGTAGGTGTAACATAGTGTGTCGCGCCACCCACATATTGTTCACCTGTCTCACTATTGTCCTAACCAGTCTAATTTGTTACTAATCCGTCACCACATGGGCACCTTTAGTTGTATAAATAAGCTTGACAATAAACTGTATTCTACACAGTTTGAATGTTTGTCTTTGTTGCTTATAGTAACAAATAACGATAGAAAGGTAGTGGTTATCCTCAGTGCTGAAGGAACTATATGGTAGCTGGCAACGCCTTCCTCTTGTTAAATTTCAAATGTATGTGGTTGTTGATTTGTGAATGTAAACTGTAGGTAAATGAATGAAATTTTCTTTTTGTTCTAAAGCAAAATATGAAATTTGTGTAGTTGTATGTTTAACATTATCTGTGTGGTGAGAGAATAAGAATACTATTTACCATCCCATTTCTTGCCTGTGGGTATCGTAAAAGATGACTAAGGGATAATATGCAAATAACATCTATGCAAGAGAAAGAAAACTCGAAATAAAACCCTATGCCAACCCGTTTAACCAATGAGGGGTAGTGTAGGTCAATTGCCCACACATTATGAAGGAGGGTTGAGCTCAGTAGTGGGAAATATATGAGCTGTGATGGTGATGATGACGACATTTAATATTACACATTATTTTTAGTAAATTAAAGTTTTTTTTCAGAGCTTACCAACTCCTACTGATTTGTACAATGACTCAAATCAAAGTGTAGCACAACTTTCTCCAGATATGCCAGAGGAAGAGGATAACAGCAAGGTGATACCCAGACTAGTCAATAACTCGGTGCCCCTAGAGATCCTTAACACTGTTGACCCTGAAAATTGGACAACAGCTGATGTAGGCAAATTTCTAACAGTCAATGACTGTCAGCCATACTGTATTAATTTCAGTAATATATCAGGACCAATGATGTTACAATTATCAAAGGATGAAATCATTGAACTATTAGAAATGAAAGTAGGACCATCATTGAAAATTTATGACTTGATACAACAATTAAAATGTAAAATAAAACAACCTCAGTGTAGAATGATTAACTTTAAGTAGTAACTTTAAGTATTTTATAGCAAATATCTATATAATATCCTAGTTATGATAAATCTGAAAGTCTGCATTTAAATATTTAGTTATTTTAGGAAATTGTGGAACATCCTAATAGTACTGTACAGTACATAAGTGAGTCTAATAGTTTATTTGGATTTGAGCGGATTTTTTTATTTTACTTGATGTTACTACTTGATAGTGCTGTAGTTGAGTTCATTGGTGCAAGGGCGACAATCAAATGCAGCCCAATTGGATACCATATTTACCTATTAAAATGACCGGGATCCTCGCACCTTTCTGTTAGATTCTAATTATGACGCCATTTAAAATCAGCATTATTTATTGCTATGAATATTTAATAAATTAATGGCAAATATGTATGGTCAATCGTTTAAAAAAAAAGATATCTTTTTTTAAGCTATTTATCAAGGGAATTGACTCATTATTATATTGTGGCCTTTATCAATAAATATTTAATTTTATAAACCAGATAAACATGTAATGCAGCTTTTTTAGTTTGTAAATTTAAATAACTTACAGTATGAATATTATAAATGTGCTTCCCTATGTGTGAATCTGATATACAATAGGATTTAATATTTTTATATGTAGTGTGAGTGGTTTGGAGTTTGTATATTTGGATACATTATTGAAGGTATAATAAAAATGACGATAATGTTGAAAGGAGGTGAAAAAGGCATTCGCGTGCCTTTATTACTAATAGGAGTGCCTCAAATGGCTCGTCCGGCGGTATTTCCAGCAGTGGCAGTGTACAGTCGCGTGCAGACCTAGAAATGGCTGAGAATATGTTAAAGCAGAATAAATGTTGTAGAAATGATAACTCTAGAAGGTATGTTCGACATATCTTGGAAATAAGCAATAATGATTTAAAAAAGTGCTATGAAGTGAAAGATGCAGTGACTATGATTGATAACTTATATTTGATCGGTTGTTGTAAATATATGTGAAATTATTATAGCAGAAAAATCATTTTATGACCATATTGGGGTCATTAGGCGAAAGAAAGGCCATATTTATTGCCGTGAATATGCATGAAGAATACAATTAGTGTGAATGAAAGAGGATTTTTGGATCTCGACTACTGTTGGCGTAGTAATAGCAATATATATGTGTAAGCTTTTAAATCAAAAGAAATTTAGACGATCGACGAAAAATGAGAATAGTGTTGTTATCAAATAGTGTTATAGTGAAATATGCAATTATAAAACTAGACTGAAATTCCCTTAATTTATAAACTATAACTAGTAAAGTAAGGTGAATTAATCATCAGCCTTAGGATAATAACGTATAGAAGGATAGTGTCGGTACTTAAGCGATCAAAAACGTGAAGCCAAAAATACTACATGCATGCAAGTAATTACACACATTACTATACAGTAGAGTTGCCTTGCATACGCAGTGGCCTTGTACACTACGGAATGGTCCAGCATAGGGCTCCAATTTAAATGCTTCATTATTTGTGTTACCTTCTATGAGTTATTATTCCAAGTCATCAGCCTTATTGCCTCCAGTTTAAACTGACTCATTTAATTTATTTATATATGTAAGTTGCAAGACTAATCTGAGAACTCTTTTAATCACTAAGGGCGAAAATATATTTCTTATAATCGGTGTTTTAATATATTGATATCAATGACATAATTTTAAAGATTAATTTTTGGGTATTAACTAAATTACGTTACAAAATATTCTGTATATATATATATATATATGCATTTCACCAAGAATATAATACTGGTGATAGATTTCAAAAGCAATATAAACATTTTCAAACCGCCTGGTTGGTTGAATGGCATAAGAGATGGGATCGGAATCCTAGTTGAAAAAAAAAAGCCAAGTGTTGGAATATTCTGTAGATTTGAAATGAAGCGGTTACTGCCAGTAAACTCGCTTACTTGGAGTAAAAATATGGGTTTAGACTTAATGTTCATATCTTCAGGGTAAAGATGTTGACATTGCTGACATCTTGGGCATTGTATACAATTAATAGCTTTTATTCTATTCATACTGTAATATTATTTTACTCCCGCCTATAAATTTTGATATCGCATAATAATCAATTATTTTAATTTACAACAATATTTTATTTAGTTATAATGAACATTGTGTATGAGTAAAGTGTGAGGCAAGAATGTTGTCTTATTGCCATTGCATTAAAATTATTTTTATATAGTCATAGGATATGATTTTGATTTTATTTTGTGATTTTCGTGAAACAATAAAATTTATTGTTCTAAGTTAATTTATATGCATTATATTATTATAAGAGCGTGATCAGCTATTCTTGATCCAATAAATATACACAAAAAGAGCTGTAATATTTACTACCTTAGAACATTTAAAGAAGTTTTTACCACTTAAATTTAGGTGCTCAGCTTCAGGAATAAAACTCATAATTATGGACATGAGAGCCTTTGATTATAATTTATGCAAATGTATTTCAACAGAGAAAATTCATACCATCGAAATTGTAGTTTCAAATACTAATCAGCATGTAGTAATTAGTCTACTGTCCTTATCTCAATTTGCATGAGTCACTGCAGCATGTCTTCTTTCTGTAACACTGGTGTAAGTAAGTAGAACAGTGCTTACTTTTGAATAACTGTCACGAGTGATCGTCTAGCTGACGTCAACTCTCTTCAGGAATGCTTTTTGCATAATTTCTTGCCAATCTTATAATTTTTGGTTACACAACCAATTTGTTCATAAAGATATTTGGAATGACTTGTGGTTGTCCAGTGTACTTACCTGTGAATCTTGATTCTAATCCTAAATCCAATCGCAGCTCGAATTTGAGCCATTTGGTACTCTTTAAAGGGACACTAGCGCACGACTGGAATCGAATTCGGTGGAATTTTTTTAAACTTAATTAATTCTACTTTAGTGGATTAAGTCAAATATTTGCTACTCCCGACGTGATTTTGACGTATAAATTAGAGTTTAAAATCGTGAATGTTTTACGATGTCAAGAAAGCGTCTTTGTGGTTATCGAGTTCGATAACGTTATTAATTTAAAGTAAGAAAATACGACACATTTGGTGAAAATAACCACGGCAAACGCGAAGAATTCATTCTCGATTTTGTGTTCAAGAATACTAAATATAAGTTTAGTGAGATTGGGATTGAATCGGATTCGAAATTAGAATTAATTTCAAGAGTGGGCCCACAGATGGGTTTTAATCTAGTGTCTTCGTGACGTTGACTGATAATCCTTGTGTTGAAGTGTACATTGCTTTATCTTAGATATCTCTATGATACCAAGTCCCTATTTTGTTGTTCCATAATATCTTCTACTCGTCACCAATATACATCCTTATTGGAGTTCAAGTCGTGCAGTATCTGACTGGTTATTGATCTGAAAAGGATTAAATAGTATCTGTTATAAAATTACTTAATCATTAAAACAATCATATTGAACATATTAATTTTTATGAATGATGACAGATTCAGAATACCATACATCGCCCTTTCTTAGGTAGATGACATAACTTCAAGAGAAGCAAAACACGAAATAAAACACTAACAGCGTATTTCTGTTCTTTTCGTTAGTCTAGTCGTATACTCTCGCAACAGTTGACATTTCGGCTGTTAAGTTAGCGTAATTTGATTAATATATGTATATTAGCTGACCCAACAGACATTCTGTTCAATTTAATTAAAGAAATTCTCCTTGAAATCGGCAGCAGCGCCACATACCGAATCCATTTGTGAATCTAAACCATTCTCGAATCACCTTGAACACAAAAAAAATTCATCTATATCGTTCCAGCCGTTTAGGAGGAGTTCCGTGATATACTGACGTACACAACAAATTATAAGATATAAGAAAGAAAAAGATTTTTTTTAGTAAATGCATCTAACAAGTTGCTTTAATAGACAAAAAGATTCCTTAAAATTGAGCTTTATATCTAAAAACTTGAGCTGGCGCATGGAGAGATCCCTTTTCGGCATTTAAAATTCATTATAAAATACTATTCACCACCTTCTTTCTTGCCCGGGGGTGTTGAATATCATGACCAAGGCACTATGGAAGAGAAGAAAAACTCGAAATAAAACTACTTACATCTGACCAGTGTGATATAGAAGTTCAATTGCCGTCCTATTTTGTTGGAGGCTTGAGCCCAACAGTGGGACATATATGAGCTGAAATAATGTAGGCACCTGAGTGGGATGTAAATATGACTAAATAAAACTAAATTAATAATATTACCTCATAGTATGTAGAGGCACTGATGAAGAGTAAAGGACGCAACATAAAATATTCCCTGATCTTTGCGCATGACATTTGTGATATTCAGAACACCAGTAAGTTTCATTCATATTTGGTACCGTCTCGTTTGTATCTGTTGATATTATGAAATGTACTTAAATACCGTTCTGAATAAAAAAAAGTACATTGTGTCGACAGAGGATAAAAGTTAAATATTTGAATTACATGGAAATATTTTAGTGCTTTGTCAATTATTTTGAATGGCATAGCTTGTGTTTATTATTCACTTATTTAAATAAAATTAGGGAGAAGAGTATGTCTTCCTTTTCTAAGGCTCGTGAAAAACAAAAGTTTAAATGACTATTATATTGCGTACTCGTCATTCACTTTTCACTTGGAAACATCACACCCAATACAGGGAGTCGCTTAAGCACTTTCTCTAGTGAGCTTTGTGTCACATAAAAAGTTGGCGGAGCAGAACTTAGCTATCCCTTAAAAATTGTACTTAAAAATGCTATCAAAAATGGTTTTTAAAATAAATCAATTTTACAGATTTTATCGCGTTTATATTTGATTTTTAAGTACGCAGAGGTCGAAAATTTTACAGAATTCTTGGACCGGGAAATTGTAAATCAAATACGAAAGCGATAAAATCCGTAAAAAGTCACTCGCGCGTTAGCACCAGAAGTCATTAGAAATAGCTGCTCATCTATATATTTATTATATATATTATAGTGATTACAATTTTGAAGAGCAATTCTCAAAAAAATTAATAACAATATTTGGACGATCGAGAGTAGCTAGAGCTACAATTATACTACTACTAAAAATAACACAATTTACAAAAAAATAATGCATAAATATTAGAATAATAACGTATAGAAGGTAAGTTCGCGCACAAAAAGTGAAGCATTTCAATTGGAGCCTAATGAAGCTTATGCCGGAACCGTTCCGTAATGCACAAGGTCACTGTACTGCACATACGTACGCAACTCTTAAAAAATAAATATGTAATTATGACGGTTTGTGCATGGTGTCACAACATATTTGAAAAACATAAAAAGGTTTTTAACATTACTTTTACGATCGACGATTAATACTAATAAAAACAAAATTTGATTTCATAATTTGTATAGTGGTGTGCGTGTGTACGTGTGTATTCGCTTGCGCGCATGTAGTATTTTTAGATTCATGTTTTAATCGTTCGAAGTACCGACACTATCCTTCTATACGTTATTATTCTAAGGCATAGATGCATTATTTTTTTGTAAATTGTGTTATTTTTTTTCGGTAAAATAAAAAATGGAAAACCAAAGATAGAACGGGGGTTGCCTGAGTTAAGCAACTGCTCGATTTTCCAAATGAGCTATTTAATTACTTTTACAAGCAGTGGGTTACCTACCTTCATATAGTAATTATGTTTTTCATTGGTTAAAAACATAGACAAAATGACATTACTAAATTTAGTCGAAATCATTGAAGCCATTGTAGAGCTTCTGAATATAGAACAATCTTCAAGAATATCTACAATAAAGAGTCACATCTACTTTAATCCTTTTTTTGTGATATTGAATAGTTACCTTTACTAAAATCACTATGTTTCAGCTCCGTGGCCAATTCTCTAGCCGTAGTGACATAGAATGTGCGGAGGATGTCCATTCGGTGTATGCCCGAAACTCCACGACCCTTTGTATTAGATACATGTAAATGACGCGAAAACACACCTCTCCTCTTGCTTATGTTCACTACAAGTAACCTGAAATCGTTATACATCTAGAACTCACACATCCTTTCCTTCAGCTCATTTAGGTATATCACGGTATGGTCCCCTCTACAATGGGGAAAAATTGACTTATACCAAGCTGTTCAGACAGGTTGGCTTTATTCTTTTCCTGCAATCTTATCGGCCTACATCTTTTAGTTGCCTTTAACCACATGGGTAGTGAATTGTGTTCTCACTTCTCACCGTATTGAAAGTAATATCATTTTACTTTGTCATAAATGATTATTCTAAATATACATAACAGCCGAGGTCAAATGTGAAGTACAATATCCGGTTATAAATATGGTGCCACATTACTCTCATCAATCTTTGGAAAGAGGCAATCAGTTAATTTCGGTTTCGTAGAGCGTATTATCGCACATTAGCTGTGTGCTGTTTGTAAATCCTATAAGTGCGAGCGGGTGCGTATATGTCTGCGAAATATACACATATCTATAGTTGTTAAAATGGTGTAAAAATCTTATTCTAATAAGTGTATTTTGTTTAATAAAAAGGCCATAATTGTTTTAACAGAAGAAAAAATTATAATAATCAAATTATAATTCAATATGATATCTGTGGTGAAGGAGGGCAAAAGCCCATGAATGTCGTAAAAGACAACTAAGGAATTAAATCTGCATATAACATCAATGCAAGAGATGGAAAACTCAAAACGAGACCCTATGCCAACATGTCTGACCAGTGTAGGTCAATTTCCTTCCCGTAGTGGAGGCCGCCGAACCCAACAATGAGACGTATATGGGCGGAGATGATGATATTGATTACCACCTACAGGGAGTTGTGGAAATTCAAAAAGAAGGAGAAGAGGCATACAATCCCAGAGTGGATGAGATCATTTTAGTAAACAGATGCCTCCGTCTTAAGCTATTTTTAAAGTTTTAAAATGAGTTAACATTTTCTATATAACATGTCACATACCCTAAAACACAAGCTTCAAATGACATACTAATTGGAAAGTTACGTGGATGAGCAAGTTTGGCTTCTTTTATTAGCGGTGCATATCCTTCCCAGCATTGTAGGACTATTTCGTCAATTTGGGATAAAGCTGGTGTTGCACCGCAAACTATTAAAATATAGACATCAGCTAGAAGTTTACATGTTACTGCTCTAAATGCCACCTGAAAAAAACATAAGAATAACTGTAATATAATCAAATTATATGGAAATACTTCACAGTATATGTTGGATGCACATACGTACATTAGGGCTCATTTGTGGCAAATACACAGGCGTATCTCTCAATGGTGCACCATCCTGAGCAGTTGCAAGTAACAACAAAAGCCTAGCTTCTCTTGGGTCCAGCTCACAGAAATCTGAACTCGTTGCTACCAGGTGTCCATGAATTATGAGACATGCCCAGCGGCCTGTCACACATTCTGCATAGTGATCTAGAGCTTGCTAAAAATGGTAATAATTGAGTTAAACAAATTTTATAAAAGAAATTGTATAATAATTCATTTGCAAATCAAAAAGATGATCACCAGTACTTGAACACAAAATTCCTGGGAATCTCTTGCACCAATCAAGCGAGTAATTAAATTATCATTCGGATTCTCATCTTTTTAAAACATTTTACCCCCAGGAAAACTACAATTTCTAGTTTAATTAGTCTCAGTGAAAGCATTATGCCTCCTCTACACTACTCGCGAAGTTGAACGAAGTTAGACGAATACGATAGTGTAGAGAGGCACTTCGGCTTACCTCGTCAAACTTTACTTCGCCTCGGGCGACTTCCATTAATTGTCGGTTTTTGCGTCAGAGTCAAAGGGCCCGAAGTGTGTTCACGAAGTACCTCTCTACACTACTCGGCCCGACTTCAGTACAGTACTTATTCAGACGTTGTGTGTGCTACTGTGCTGCCGGTGCATAATTTAGGTTATAATTAGTGCACACAGTGGTCACCAGAGCAAATTATGTTGTTTATTGATAAATATGCGTGACATTGCTACAGCAGTTTCTTCTTGAGCATCCATTACAAACGTGTGCAGGCTATCAGCACCACAGAGCAAATGAGCTCATCGCAAAGTTGAACGAGTGTGTAGTGACACATTTGGGACATCAGCCAAAGTTTCTAGAGTACTTCGCCGAGGAACTTCGCGATTAATGTAGAGGAGGCATTATATGATGATATCTGATGTTTATGCAAGTATTGTCACATTGTAAATAGTAATTCACAGATTTTATCACATTTGTATTTGATTGCCCAACGTTTTGGACATCCTTCTATGAACACAAATGCTACTACACAATAAAATCTATAAAATAATTTTATTTAGAAACCATTATATAACTTAGCATTTGTTGTAGAAATTGTGAATGACATAAATTATAGAAAACTTATAGAATACTAAGTGTATATTTAAAAAACCAAACCTGTAGTTGCTGAGCTTGATGACACAAAGTACTCTGAATCAAATCCAGAGCTAATGTTGGAAGTGAGCTAGATAAAGTATTAGGATCCAATGATTCCAATAAGTAGTCCAAAATAGGATAACATTGCCTCAAGTCTCTTTTTAATTGATCTATATTTTTTAAATTTTCCAATTCTTTTTTTCCAATATAGAATATCATAACATCATGAACACAGGACAAAAGTAGCTCTAGGTCACATTCAAGTCCTCCAGTTACTATTCCAATTAAAGTTATACTGAAACAAAATTGTGCATGACTTATGTAAAAAAAGAATCAAGGTAGTTAATATAGAAATAGAAGTTTGACAGATAGGAGACAAGCAAACCACCCCACTTAAAAGATATAACTTAATACTGGAGCGATAGGTATCAGAGTTCCATTTTAATAATACATAATATACCTTTTACAGTACTCTTTCCATAGAATAGCTCCATTATCAACAGTGGTCCCAATCATGGATAAGTTATGACATTTACTAAACATGTTAATGCCATGTAAAGAGGCAATTGTTGAAAATTGTATCTAAAAGAAAATATAGCATTATTCTTATTTTGCACAGCTCATAAATGACCCACTATCGGTTCAAGTCTTTTTATTAATGTATGAGTAGTCTACTACCCCACTCTGCCCTGATGAATGATTACCACTATATTCATAATCTTTCACTACACAAAGTAAGGTACCTAAATAAATATTTAAAACCATGTATAATTGAACTTAGATATTATTCGGTTTTGGTAAGTTTAATGTTGACTGCAAACACGGTGGCATGGTATAATTGGGTGACGTCTAGTGCCAAATGTTGTGGCTTCGATTCCAACGCAGGCAATTTATTGTTTTGTATACTTATAAGTACAGCAGCAATAAATTTAATCATTAAAAATTTATATGACTCGATAAAATACCTTGGGTTATAAACTAATTATAACTATAATCTAACGCATTGGTGGAATAATATTAGGGCGTTAAATTTAATAAACAAATACTTACATTTTCACTGTTGCCGCGTTTCCTTGAAAATATTGGTACGCCGCTCTCAGTTGCAACCGCGATTATAATAACAGACATATTGTTATTAATTTCAGAACCCAATGCCTTTTTCCTAACAATATACTCTCATTTATTTAATTGCCGGTTTTCACACTCGTTATACTTTTTTAGAAAGAGAGATAAACGGAAGAAGGGGTGCACGATATATATCGATATTACAAAAAAATATCGATATATGAATACGATATATCGCTTTCACCCGATATTATCGAATAATGTAGTATTGATATATATCGTCGATACATTTCATCCGATATATCAAATATCGATAAACATTAAATAACATACTTTCACAGCAATTTGAGTAAAAATAAAACCCCGAATTATAAAATAATTAGCCTTCGCAATAACGAAAATTTCGTTACTACAGTACATAACATAGTAGGTACATATCCACTACTTTATAATTTGTGGTACATATCAAATCTACAGTGTATATTCGTCTCAACAGCTGAAAAGCGACTCCCAAGTCCCAAGTTTCTCGAATAAGCTCGCTATTTTATTTTTTAGTATTTTTTAGTGATGGGCAATTTCCTACTACTACTTAATATACTAATGAAATTATTCGATTATGAAAATATGTAGCTACTTATTACGAAAACAATTAAAGTTAATTTGGTTTCTTAACCTTTGTTGTTTTTACTTACATCAATCTGTGGGCCTACTCTGCAAATTTAATTTCGAATCCGATTCAATTCCAATCTCACCAAACTTATATTTGGTACTCTTGAACAAAATCGAGAATGAATTGTTCGCGTTTGCCGTTGTTATTTTTATCAAATGTGCCGTATTTTCTTACTTTCAATTAATAACGTTAACGAACTCGATCACCACAAAGACGCTTTGTTGAAATTGTACACCATTAAAGATTTTAAACTACGTCAAAATTACGTCGGGAGTAGCAAATATTTGACTTAATCGACGAGAGTTGAATTCATTTAGTTTAAAATATTCCACCGAATTTGATTCCAACCATGCGCTAGCGTCGCTTTCAAGAGTACCAAACTTGCTCAAATTCGAGCTGCGATTGGATTTAGAATTGAAATCGAAATTCAAGAGTAGGCACACTGATCCCTGTCAAATATTATAGATTAGCTAAATATAAAAATATTTTTTTACGATATATCGGAGATATCGATACTTTTCTACGATATATCGCAAAGTATCGATAGAACTTTACGATATATTACATCGAAAAATATATCGATATTTTTTTTGTATGAACATCCCTAAACGAAAGTAAATAAATTAAAACTTTGTAGGGATGTGAAAACCAATCGATTTTTATATTAATCAATATTTTTTTTGTAATAATCGATTATCTAAATAATATATAATCGATTTTTTTACAATAAAATTAATCGTTATTTTAGTATTTGCTTTTTTATTTAAAATAAAATCACTGCCAGATATCCTAAAAAAAAAAGGTCATCACGATACTGCCAGGAAAAGTGCTCGAACGAATATCATATATTTCATACTATATTAGAAATTTCATTTTTATTATTATTATCATAAAAACATTACATAGATATGTGGGAATCTCTGGCTGCTACGCTAGTTGTATACTGTGTTGCAGGAGCCAGTGTCCTCCCCATTACAAAAGACACATTTTATAATAAATAAATACAAAGCAATGACTTCAGTAGGTGAATACAATGTAAATAATCATAATAAAAAGAAAAACAAAAATCTATGAGTGTGCGTGCGAGTGTGTGTGTGTGTGTGTGTGTGTGTGTGTGTGTGTGTGTGTGTGTGTGTATGTGTGTGTGTGCGAGTGTGTGTGTGTGCGAGTGTGTGTGTGTGTGCGAGTGTGTGTGTGTGCGAGTGTGTGCGAGTGTGTGCGTAGCGTGTGCGCGTGCGTGTGCGTGCGCGCGCATGCGGGCGTGCGTGCGTGCGTGCGTGCTTGCGTGCGGGCGTGCGTGTGTGGGTGGGTGTGTGAGTGAGTGTGAGTATGCATGTTGCATTTGTGTATGTGTGAGCATATGAGTGTGTGTTATATAGGTGATTACATTTACTTTATCAACAGTAGGAGATTCTCAATTTCTGTATAACCAAGACTTCTCAGCCAATTAAAAACTAAAGTTTTGAATTTATTACTGTTTAGTCTATTTACTTTATGTATTTTGCATAGTTGGTTGTATATATAGGGTGCTAGAAAATGAAAATGACGTTGCCCGTAAGTTGTTTTCATTTGAGGCACTGGGTATTTCACCACTCGCCTTGTTAAAGTAGGTAAATAGAGCACAAATTCTCTATGATACCTACGCAAAACTTCATAAATGTATGTCTTACAGATAGTACACCAGCCTTTTCATATACCGCAGTTGTAGCATGCCTATAAGGTAATTGCATGAGAACTTTTAAGACCACTCTTTGTGCTCGTTCCGAACTTATAAGAATGGTCTTACCAGCACTTCCCCACGCACAAATGCAGTACCTTATAAGACATTCTCCAAGGGCTTTGTAGGTTTGGATTAAAAGGTTCATATCCCTAACCATGCGCAATTTCTTAAATATGTGTATAAGCTTTCTCACTCTAGCTGTAGTGGCCATTACGTGGTCTTTCCAGTTAAGCTGATCATCTACCATTACACCTAGATATCTAACGGAAGTCGCCCGAGTAAGAGTCACACAATTAGAATTTAAATGTCCTTTCTTGCATGGGTAGGCATGTATCTTTAAACATATGTCTGGAGAAGGTTTATCCATAGCTTTCTTACTAAAGCACAGATATTTAGTTTTGCTGGTGTTTAGTGATAATAGGCTACCGTCCAACCAAACCGTTACCTTAGCTAAGCTACTTTCAGCTTGTCCAAATACCCCTTTCCAACTCTTTCCATGGAACAATAACACAGTATCGTCGGCGTACATAATAACATCGCAGCTAGATGAAGATAGTGAACCACATAATTCGTTAATATATAATAGAAACATGGTAGGCCCGAGTGTGCTGCCTTGTGGAACGCCATATTTCAATTTAGAGCAGTCACTCTTTAAATCAGCTACTCTAACCGACTGTGTCCGCTCAGATAAATAGTCTGTGAACCACTGATGCACCATCCCCCTGATGCCAACGTTCTCAAGTCGCTGCAAAAGAATCGGGATAGAAACAGTGTCGAATGCTTTTTGAAGATCTAGAAAGACACCTAGACACTTGTCCCCCCTATCTAGATATGTTATTATCTTAGTTGTTAATGATAGAACTGCATCTTCCGTAGACATTTTAGCCCGAAATCCATACTGATTATTGTCTATTACGTTGTTTTTTTGTAAGTACGATATGAGCCTATTATTTACAATTTTTTCTAGTACTTTTGAGAACGTTGACAATAGTGAGATAGGTCTATAGTTAGTTAATTCTGTCTTATCACCAGACTTAAACACTGGACATACAACAGCTCTCTTACAACATGTAGGAAAAACTTCACTTTTTAGACTCAGGTTACACACATGAGCAATGGGCGCAGCGAGTGCTTTGATATTTAATTTTACAATTTGACTACTTATTAAGTCCCAGCCCAATGCACTATGTGATTTTAGACCCAAAACAATGCTAGATACCTCAGAAGTATCTGTACACATAAAGGACATTGACTGTACAGGCTGGTTATTTGATTTAGCTTGTCGTGCTAAATCTTCTTCACACAAGTTTAATCTACTCAGTATTTTGTCCGCAAGAGTACCACCTATAGGAGTAAAGTAATTGTTAATTTTATTAAGAGACGCTTTAGAAGAATTATCAATATTCAGCAATTCTGCTGGCTTTTCATTAACAGTGTTTAGGTCACATATCTCTTTTATTATTTTCCATGTATTTTTCATATTTCCTTTACTCCGATTCAGCTTATCTCTATAATAATTAACTTTTAGATTTTTAATTATTAAGTTGCATTGGTTTCTATATTTTATATATATTCGTTGGTGTTCTATATTAGTAGATTTTATAGCTTTTTTATGTAACCGATCTCTTTTCCGAATACACCGAACTATTCCATTAGTTATCCAGGGTTTAAGTGGTGTGTGACGATTTGAAATTTTGTGTTTAATTGTATTTCTCGTTATAATACTTTTTAGGTTATTAGTTAATAAATCAAATGCATAATCTGTGTCATTATTGTTATATAAGAAGTCCCAAGAATAGCTATTAACCCCCGTATTCTAAGTCGTAACCTCGAGATCGCCTCCACTCACACTCAGGTAAGGAAGCTTCGAGGATCGCCTCGAACTTTCCTCAATATCGGTATTCTTAGTCCTAACCTTGAGGAAATTCTGAGGTTCCTCCAGTAAGGAAGAGTGGAGGTAATACGTCACGAATGACGTCTGAATTTTGAGGAATTCGCTACGTTATGTTGGCATTCTAAAAATTTGTGGTAACATTTAGTTCCGTTTGCGTAATCAAATTTAAAAATATATAAACAAAGAATCTCCATTTAGCGGTTTACTATTGTTAACAATAAATAACAATTATTTTATAATTAGGTAACACAGGGCTTTGCTTGGCACGTCATTGCTATAAAACATTATTTTAATTGATAAATTTACAAAATGGCTGGCAGTGGACGTCAGTATTTTGATGAAAATAAAAAAAGCAAGAACTTCTTGTCTAAAAATACTGCAAATGTTAAATACCGACTATGATTACCGGTTATTGTGTAGGTAGATACTTAATTAAAGGTTATCATTTTAGTTACTTAGAAGTTGCCAGTTGCGTAAAATCTTAATGTGACTAGCACCTGTATAATCGGCGGAATTGATAAATCTCTGAGATTTACCTCCAATATTTTGAAATAGCAGCGGTAATTAATAATGTGCTGCAATGGTTTTTGTAAATCAAAACCTTTTTACAAACTCACTTTCGTCGTATAACTACGTTGGATTATCTGCATCACGCAAATATCGTCCAAATAAATAACTGTACAGATTATCATATAGATATTCAATAAATTCCTGGAATTACATTATTGAAAAAAATACAAGATCGTATGCATATACATATAAAAACCTCCTTATGGTATCCTCAAGGTACCTCAAGAGACACCTTACGTTTGACAGTTGTTTCCTCGACTCAACCTTACCTTATTGGAGGAAACCTTTAAATTTGAGGACATAAATGACAACTGAGAATACGAAACGTCCTCAATGAGGATGAGTCGAGTCGAGGAAGTTTCGAGGTAACGACTTAGAATACGGGGGTAAGTGTTGATTTGATGGCGTCATAGTCTGTTTTTAATTTAGTTATTTTTCTATTTTTTATTGCCATACCAGCTTGTTTAATATATAGTAAGGTAGGATAATGGTCCGTTAAGTGATATTCCAAAACTAATGTCTTACAAAGGAATGAACATTTTATCATGAAATGATCAATACAAGAGTTAAGACGTGTAGGTTTATTAACACCTTGTTTAAGTTCATAAAGTGCCATTAAATTTAGATAGTCATGCGCTGCAGACGATAAATTATGAGAGATGGTGTTTATATTTATATCACCCGTTAAGATAATATTTTGTGTACGAATATTACATAGAATTTTGTCAAGTGATTCCAAGTAGGTGGTCACACTTTTATAGCTAGGCGAACGATAAATGCAAATAAGGGTATAATCCGGTTTTATTTCAATAACAAGACAATTGCCCTCGTGGAAGTCAGGTTCACAGTATTCTATTTCTATTGCTTTTTGAAGTTATACTTCTTTAGGCGCGTTATGAAAAAATTATGAGAGTGAAAGTTTAATTATGTGACACAAAATTAACAGTATGAAGTTGTCTGCTTAACCGCTCATTAAGTCTCGAAAAAAAAGCTACCAACAAAATAGAAATTGAACCTCGATATTAGTCGCGCATGTTGGTACGCTCGTCACCTCAGTTTTTTTTTTTAGTATTTTTTTTTATATTTTTTTTCTTTTTTTTAATTTTTTTTTATTTCTTTTTCATTTTTTTTCTTTTTTTTTTATTATTTTTTTTATTTTTTCTTTTTTTAATATTTTTTTCTTTTTTTTTATTTTTTTTATATATTTTTTTTATTTTTTTCTTTTTTTTTATTTTTGTTTTTTTTCTTTTTTTTATTTTTTTATATATATATTTTTTCTTTCTTTTCTTTTTTTTATTTTTTTTATATATTTTTTTTATTTTTTTTCCTTTTTTTTATTTTTTTTATTTCTTTTTTCTTTTTTTTATTTTTTTTTTATTTTTTTTTTTTTTTTTTTCTTTTTTTTTATTTTTTTATATATTTTTTTTCTTTTTTTTATTATTTTTTTTTTATTTAGTTTATTCTCTAAATTTGGTTTTTAATAATTATATATATATATTTTAATGATGCCAAAGAAGTATAACTTCTCACGCGCGTACATAAGTACACGCACCCATTTTTTTTACATACACGACTACACCGTCGTTTTGATTGAATTTTTTGTCCATATTTTGTTATAACCACACAGGCATGGGGGTAAGTTAACGTTAATAGTCCAGCATTCAGTTAATACAATAATCTCAAGAGATATATTTAATGTTGCTATAAAAATTAAAAAATTGTCAAAATTGTGATTAATACTCCTTATATTAAAATTAATAATTGTTAGGGACTTACTACTGTCTGGCTCATAGTTGAGTAACGTGGGACATAACTTAAAATTGCTAGTCGAAAAGCACTCGATTTGGTGTGCACTATCTAATTCTGCTGAAATATTTTCATTAGCTCGATCGAATTTTGTATTTATTTGACGGTGACATTATTAAATCCCTGGAGTGTACTGACATAGTTTAAACATGTGTACAAAGTTGTTATTTTATACTGAATTTTATCCCACATGAATCGTATATTGTAACTAAAGTGAGTTATTATACCAACTTCATTCGCTAAGTTTCTGCAATAAAGTATATATGTATGAGTATATGTAATGTATGTATCTTTATAATTATTATGTTTATTAATATTATATTTATATTGTATGCATGTATTGATTGTTTTTCGAGGTATTTTTTTTAAGAAATCCAAAATTATATAGAATTATAGTTAGTGTGTTGTATATATTCTGTGTATGTGTGTATATCATATGCACATACGTATGGGTATTAATGATGAAGTGTATTGTGTGTAGTGTATATGTTGTGAAATTGGAGATTAAATTTGAATGAGTCATAATATACATTGTTATATCATACAGGATATTGCATGTATATTGGATGTAGAAAATTGTCATAAGTGCAATTGTATAAAAAATCATATTAATGTGGCAATGTGTGTTTTTTATATGTATGTATATAAGTGTATGTGTTTAACAGAACACTACAATAATAAAAAAAGCTTTTAAAAAATAATAAAATTACTAAGTTAAAAGAGAGAAGGATTATTATTAGAAATTATAAGTCTCACATTTCCTAAAAAAAAGGTCATCATAATCCTGTTGGGAGAAAAATCGATTGTAAAATAATCGATTAATTATTTTTAATTAATCGATTTATTTTAAAGAAAAAATCGATTTTGTATTAATCGATAAACAAACTTCTTCTTCTTTTTTGTCTTGGCAATCAGCTACAAATACGAGCCATTTTTGCCAGAGTCGAGTTATAATTATCTTTTGAAGTTCTCAATTTCTTCATGTCAGTAATGGTCTGTCAGTAAGTCAAAGTGTCGCCCTCAACAGTGTAATGGCCAATGTTAAGGGTATCTTCTGAGAATTTTGGTGGAAACAAAAAGGTATGTATAGCAATTTTATATCATATTCACTACACCTCAGCAGTTTGCCACTATATATTACATAAAATGCCATCAAAATTATTTAATATAACACGTTAAAACACTAAGATATTGAATATAATACAAGAACACCACATGACACTTCAGATTCCCGCCAAAAACTCCGATAAACAAACTTACTTTCGCATTTATAATATTAGTAACGTAACGTTCGTAATTTTTCGTTTGCGTGCCACTAGCTTATCACCAATGGAATCAAATTATGCCACCTTTGGTCCCCTGCAGATGGGATACTATGTATATCAGGATACGAAATACTATTTTTTAGCAATTTAAAGATATTAATGTTGGGGTGTTAAACCACACGGCGGCAATGTCTATGTCCAGCAGACTAAAAACTACATACAGCAATAAGGTATATTACACCATTCAATCAAATTAATACTATTTACAGTAGAAACTCGATTAACCGGACTAACTGTTGTCGGTAGCCATTCGGATAATCGAATGTATGAAAACCCTCCTTCGGTTTTGTGTATATGTAGTATGTAAATAATTTTATGCGTTTATTAAAAGAGGAATACAAATCCCGCGGTGCATGCTATTAACTAAAACAATAATGAAACGTGTGGGGCAGTGATGCTATGGGGCACGGACGAGGCGTTCCATTCCAGATACGTTCATGCTTGCATAAATTCGTTTTGTAGATACAATACATAGGTCGCGGTTGGCAGTCCGGATAATCGTGAATCTGTATAACCGAGGGCTGGATAATAGAGTTTCTATTGTACTTTCTTATTATTAATATTATGCTGCGTATATTAATACTGTGACGTTAGGTGTCACTAGAATTGAAATTATTTATGTGATCATATACCTTCGTGGATTTTGCCCTAACGACAATATCGTCTGCAAATCGAAGGTGAGTGATATATTTGCCGTTGATTTTGATGCTAAGTCCGGTCCAGTCTAAGAGCTGGAGCTCTACTAATGCGTGAACAGTTTTGGAGACATGGTGTCCTCCTGTCTCACACCTTTTTGCAATTAAATCAGTTTTGCACTCTTGCCCCGTATCGTCATCCTCATCATCACAGCTCATAGACGTCCCACTGCTGGTCAGACCGATTTCGATTTTATTTAGGGTTTTATTTCAATCTTTCTTCTCTCGTAGAGATATTGACAGCATATTTTAATCCCTTAGTCATCTTTTACGACACCCACGGGCAAGAAAGAGATTTTCCACATATTCGGACTGACAACATTCCAATACAAACATTTTAGCACTACAATATAACGTTAGTCGATTTGTCACCGCTTTCTCATAGTCCACAAACGCTGTACACAGGAGCCAATTATACTCCTCCCTATTCTGGATATGTTCGAATTCTACCGAAGTGTGTAGATATGGTCTATGGTGCTATTGCCTTTTCGAAAACCAGCTTGTTCAGGGGCTGGCAGCCATTGTGTTTGAAAATTACCCTCGAAAACAAATTGTTGACGAGTCTTAAGAGTGTAATGGGTCTGTAGTTCTTTAGAAGAGCTTTATCACTCGTCTTGAAGAACAGCACCACCGCACTCTTGATGCACGCTTCCTGTACTTCACCTCGAGAACAACGCATCTAAATAACTTCTGAAGGATTTACTATACTGGCTTTCCGCCTGCCTTTAGGAGTTCTGCTGTCATATTCCAGTGCCTTAGCGTTTTTTTAGTTATTTGAGAGCCATTCTGATCTCTTACAAACTGGATGTCCAGGATTTCTTCGGTACAGTGCCGAGTTAACTTGGATCGTGAGGTCTTGGATCAAGCTAACAACGGGATTCTAGGATGAATTGTGTAACTGCCAGTAGAATATTTCCAGCTCTCCCAAGATCTCACTCTGTGATGTAATGATAGTGCCGTCATCGATCTGCAGCTTAGTCATATGGCTCTGCCCAACAGGCAGATCTTGTGCGAATGCTTTAGAGCTACGGTGCCGCTCTATCGCTGCTACGGGTAAAGATCGCGTCGCACAGAGTATCTAGTTTTGTCTATTTAGGTGCCTATGTACGGACCAATGGGCTGAAGACTGTACGGTCATTTTCTTTCCGCTCTATGAGCTTGAGATTGTAGTCAGAAAGTTTTTAGGTCTATCAGCATGACGTGCTTTGAAAGAATTCATATACATATTTAACCTTGCAACCCCGCATATCCATCTTAGTAGGTATTGCATCTCGGTAGCATGCACGCTTCTCTCATCAGTCTTCAATGCTCAACATTCAGATCCATAGGTACATAATACTTAAATGGTTTTAATGATACAAAAATTTATTGTGAAATAATTTATTACCTTTTTTTATATAATAATCTGGATGTCACACTACTTTCAACTTATTTTCTTCTATATATAAATTTATAGGTATGGGAGAAATTATTTGTGACAATTCCGTGAATATAACACAATAAACATATTTTTACGGATGTTATCATGGTTGTATTTGCTTTACTTGCCAACCGTTTTGATTATCAACATTCAAGGGAGAGCAGTCCGCCTCTCGTCTGGAACTCTCTGGTCCTTTTGGCAACTCATTATCTTTTTAACTGTTGATTATGCAAAACCCCAATAATAAGCTATTTTATTCTGGTTATCACGCTCTCTATAATAGAAGGGAAATTGACATAACACTGATCAGAATTGTATTTTTACGTCGTCACCACACTATAGCTTTTGATTAGGATATATTTTTTTGAGTAGTCATTACTTTAAGTTAGGCAACAAGGAAAAGACAAAGTAAATTAAATTATATATTGCTCACTGTTTTTTTTAATTTAGTACTAATATTTTTCTGAATTCGCCAGAAAGCATATAAGTACACATCCATTATGATTTAGCTTCCGCTTCTACTTGAAAATTAAAATAAGCTGAAGCCACAAAATATTTCTTAGTATAAAATCAGATCTTAATTTTTTCACTGTGATTTTAAGTGATAAGTACTAGTTACTTTACTTAAGTACATAATTTAAGTAGAGTTTATTATACAATCCTACATATTCAAAAATAATCTAGATATAAATATATAAAAATAAATAAATTGTATTTAAAAGCACTCATGCATCACTTTCGTTATACTTCTTAAACTATTATATATATCTATATGTAACATTTAGGTACATTCCTTTTGGTCCTTAAACTTAGCAGTACTACAGTACAAGAATGAAAACGTGAGAAATGGTTATTAGTATCATAATTGTGTAGATGACCCATTTTCCGGTTGTGCATTTGTTGTTTTATTTTCTGAAACAGGCGATAAAACACGTTTAAAGGAAGACAGTTTAGTAGTTTTATATAAAACTACGGATTTTATCGCGTTTGTATCACGCGTGTGCGTGTTGTATCACGGCCGTGACCATGAACGCTGCAAAGTGTTAGAAACGTTGGGCGATCAAAAACCAAATACAAACGCGATAAAATCCGTAAAGCAGTTTTATTTAAAATGTGTAATGCTCGCGTAAACATCAGAAAGCATTACAGTTTAGTAGATTTTCATAATAGTGCGTCGTATGTGTGTACCTACACGCATTTTTTTTTTTTTTTTTTTTGTGTGACTTAGTTGTTAGCCTCAGATGGCTGTGACAACTTTACCCGGACTGGTGGGTGAGCGCTGAGGGCTCTCAACCCGCTTAAAGTTAAGCGACCCATCCCGAGGGCACCCCCTGTGGGGTACGGACCTCGGCTCGGGCGGTCGCTGGCAAAGTGGGCACTCCCACGTTTATGATTTTAACGCGACACGTCTTCCTTCCCCGTCGGCGGGGGCGGTAACGTGGATATTTACTACTATTTGTCAAGGCCGCGCGGGCTGTGTATGCCTCAGTCTGGGCGAGCGTTATAGTGTCGTCGGGTTCGTCGAGTATTAGTCGCGGTTGTTTAATCGCGGACATTTTAGAGGGGATGTAAGAAGCCGCCCTTACCACTAATGGGTTCGGGTGTGTCGCGGCAGAGTCGAAGTAGCGGCGGGAGCACTGTTTCATGTATTGCCTGATGGTCGGCAAGCCAAGATCTATGTGAAGATCCACATTGCGCATGTACCACGGTGCTCCCGTCGCTCGGCGCATGAACCTATTCTGTAATGCCTGTAGCCGATGTAGCCTGCGTGGCTTCGCTTGTGTAAACACTACACTTGCATACGTCATGATAGGACGTATACAAGCGGTGTATAATCTAACTTTATTACGGAGAGATAGCTTAGACTTTGCGTGTACTAAGCTGTGTAACCATCCTAGCACTAGGGCTGCGCGCGCGCGGACTCGCCCTATGTGAGGACCGAAGGTCAGTCGTCTGTCCAAGGTCACACCCAGATATTTGACCTCCCTTGTCCAGGGGATGGGTTGGTCGAACATCTTTATCTGTGGATATTCAGCCATTGGGTAGCGGCGATCTATCCCCTTATGAAATATGATCGCCTGGCTTTTGGTGGGGTTTATACCGATTCTCCATTTCCTAGTCCATTTGGCTAGGGCGGTAGCCGCAGTTTGGAGAACGGTTGTCACTGTTGAGGGAGATTGACCTGCATAGAAGATGGCAGTGTCGTCAGCGAATAATGCTGTTTGTATTCTACTATGTTGGGGTATGTCGCTGGTGAACAGCGAGAAGAGAATTGGAGAGAGCACCGATCCCTGGGGGACGCCGGCTTCTAGTTTGTGCGGTGCTGATAAAGTACCTTCCACTCTGTAGCGAAAGCTACGCTCGAGTAGGAAGTCTCTAACTATCATAACTAAATAGTGGGGGATTTTGAGCTTTATTAACTTGAAAATAAGGCCGTTATGCCAGACTTTGTCAAACGCTTTTTCTACATCAAATAGAAGCATACCCGTATATAAACCGCGTTGCAGTTTATAACTTGTATACTCGACTATTCGATGTACTTGCTGAACGCAAGAGTGTTGCGTGCGAAAGCCGAACTGAATCGGCGGGATGAGGTTGTTTTCCTCAGCGTACTTTCTTAGCCTACTAAGTAGTACGCGCTCATATATTTTACCTAAACTGTTGAGTAAACTAATCGGGCGATATGATGACGGTTCGGTACGTCGCTTGCCGGGTTTAGGTATACCTATTACCACGGCTTTTTTCCATTGTTTAGGAAATATGTAATTGACTAATGCGGCGTTAATAATTGCTGTTAATATTAATAATAGTGAATGAGAGAAGAGTTTAATAACTCTATTAGAAATACCGTCCGAACCGGGGGATTTCCTAGGGTGGAGACCTCTAACTATCGACTGAACCTCCTCCACTGTCGCTGTTGGTATAGGCTCTTGTGGCTCAGCGTCTGCGGTACGCATACGCGATGTACATCGTTCCACTTCGCTGTTAACGGTGTCGGTGTGTCGCGCGTCTGTGTGTTGTGTACTCGACGTACATTGCTGCTCAAGGTCGGCCGCCAGACATTCAGACTTTTCATCGTCATCGAACGCCGGCGGTTGATTGGGGCGGTTTAAGGGTGGCATGGTGGACACCGTATCCTTTTTGAAAGAACGGGCAAGCCGCCAGTAAGCCTGGTGCGAAGGCTCCAGTTCGCTTAAGGTGGCGTCCCATTCGTTTTGTCTAAACTCATTTATAGCCGTTTTAACCGCCCTCTGCAGTGACCGCATATGATAGCGGTTATCTTCGCAGGGGAAGCGGTCGTAGGCTCTTATGGCTGCGTTCTTACGCCTCAGTAGGTCGCGGACGTTAGCGGGTAAGCACCTTCTACGATTGCTCGTGTCGGGCACTCTCCGTGAACAATCGTTAACTAACGATTGTACGTGACCGGTGAGGGCGTCGATCGCGGATTCGATGTCCTCTTTATTGTTCAATGTATTACATATACTGTCAAGATGAGCCGACGAGGAGGGAGACTGGAGTTTAGCCTTCAGTCGCTCCCAGTCTGTGCACACTTTCTCAGTGGGGGGGGTGAGGCCTGAGGGGCCGTATTGGGGGGCGAAGTCAATGACCACCGGGCGGTGATCCGAGTTAAGCTCGTGAATTACCTCTATTAGACATAAACGGAGGTTTATGTTCTTTAATAGGGCTATATCTAATACGTCGGGCTTGTGCTCGACTGTGTGAGGGAAGTGACTCGGCTCCATTGGGGCTATGATGTCGAACCCGAGCCGATCTGCGTAAGTCTCGAGGGCCAGTCCCCTGCGGTTGTTGGTGTGGCTATTCCACGACTTACTTTTGGCGTTTAGATCGCCTGCGATAATGACGGCGTCGCCGAGTTTTAAGAGGGCTTGGAGGTCACTCTCAAGCAACTCTTTTGGTTTTTTTTTTTTTTTTTTATTGCATACGGTGGCAAACGAGCAAACAGTACACCTGATGGCAAGTGTTGCTGCCGCTCATGGACCTTTACAAGGCCGTTGCCTACCGCAAGAAAGCGAAGGGAGTGTGAATGCGTGCATTGAGGCTCGGTGATACCAAGGGCACCACCAAAACCCTCCACACGCAATCACCCTCAGAAAGTTGGGCTTCCGGCTCTCTCGCTCACCGAACGAAGCGCAGTAACAAATTGCTACTGCTCAGACGTCGATTTTCTGCGAGAGCATGGTACTGCCCCGGACGGACCGGCCCGCGGCTGTAGACAGATAACTGTCGACAGTGTGGTCCTACCACTCCCCTTGGTGTGTCCCCATTAGGAGGGGAAAGGTATACTGATGCTATGATCAGTGGCTGGTGACCGGTGAGGGCCAGCCGACAGACCGAGGCTTCAATGTACGTCATGGCGGGGGGATCTAGGGGTGTGCAGTGCAGTGACCTTTTGTAATATATGAGAGTCCCACCTAGGGGAGAACCGACCCTATCGTTGCGCACTAAATTGTAGTTTGCAATTTTAGGGTCTCTTGAGTAGGGTTTAAGAAAAGTCTCTTGGACTAGTAAAAGGTCAAGCTGCTGGTCTTGTAGGAATGACCTACACGCATATGTGAGCGTTGTTTATGCACGCGGGTGTCTGCGCTTGCGTGTGTCTGCGCATGTGTGGTATGCGGGCGTGCGTGTGTGTGTGCATTAGTATGCGTGTGTGTGTGTACTGGGTATCTGTGTGCGAGCTTGTACAGGGGTATCTTCGCTTGTGTTTGTGCGGCTACACGTGCTTGTTCATGTGTGCGTTGTACACATAAGCATACTTACGGTCATCCTTCGTAAGTAGCCGCGGACCTGTTATGGCGATCATCAAGGCTCCCAATGGAGCTGAAATAACTACACTTAGTACACTAACGGCTAAGAGTGCTTTAGCGTAACTTTCATCCTCTTCTTTGCTGGCACCCGTTGTCTGACCGTTATTCACCAGATCTAAAGCGGCAGGCCCAAGGGCTGCCTAGAAAAATTTGTTAGCTGTAGCGTTATATTATTTTTAAAGTACCTACTTTGATTTATTGAGAATAGGTTCTGTTGAACTTTGCTATGGTTTGCTTTCGGTTGACCAGCCTTACATATATACTAAATACTAATATACCAAAATATAGTAGGTTTACAATAAGCAGAAATTCAAGATTTGGCAGCACGGATCGCTAAGAAGAACTATTTTGTTAAGGGGAAGTCCGAACAGTTACCATATTAAATATTAATTTTAAATGCCTTATGAAATGTTTATCTACAGAAAAAAAAATCGGTTGTCTGTAAAGTCGGTTTACTGACGATAGTTGAACGTGACAACGCTATAAGAAAATACTGATGGAATGATTTCATTTTTCAAAAGAAAATTTTAATTTTATTTGTTTGATAGATATTTTGTATGGATCAAGCCTTAAATGGAACGCCTCAGAGTGAGGTAACGCCGCATACGACATGTTTTTTCGTGTGTGCAGCCGGCTCCATCGAATTATAAGACGTTGTCACGTCAAAAACAATTATAAAAGTATTGGTGAAAAAGAAATAGTTATTAATAACTATGTTAAGAACTTAGTTTATTATCTTACTTGCACCGTAGCCTTTGCCATCCATGTGAGTCCAATGAATATTTTTTCTTTGCTATTCAATCCACAACCAAAACTAACGAAAAACGTTGCTATAGCTCGAATAACTAGGCAGGATATAAGACATATAGCACCCATTTTAATAACTTGTGGATCTAATGAACTGATCTGTAAATAGAATTACTGAAGTAATAATTCGATAAAATACAACAATTAAAATAATAGTACGCAATAATTAGAATAATAATGTGACAATTATAAAAATAGATTAAAACTTTTTCTACTAGGAACACTGAAAATAATAACGTTTTAAAGAACGGATTTTTCGTAAACACATAGAAAAGAAATACATAAAATTGTGGAATAAAAATTGTTATTACCACTACTTGAGCTCCTGTGAACGCAAACAATATGGGTTCAAAGAAAATCCACAGTATTCTGAAAATGTTGCTCACTGGATTATTATTAACGGGCCAACCTTGCTTTTCCCAAAAATATGCAGCTGTAAATCCAGACGCGACAATAGCAAGAGGTCCTGAAAATTAAATAGGGAATTTAATTAGATATCCTTCAAATAAAAATAAATAAAAATTAACTTCAATAATCTTTACCAGCACCACTCCATCCAATAAAACTTGATATAAAATAAGAAAATAGTCCCCAAAGAAGTAGAGAAAGAAATCTCAAGGGAACAACATATCTATCTCCTTTTTCGGGCATATACGCTGTCATAGCGCCCCATAGTGATCCTAAAACTACTCCAGCAACAATAGATAATGGACCCTGAAACGTATAAATTGTTATTAACGACTACACATTCCATTTACGGACTTATATACATAGCAAATATTAGATTGATACTGAAGTTAATACGTTTATACGCTGCTTCATAATCATGAACCTGTTCTTATTCCAATTACTTGGGGTTTTTCCATCATGTATCATCCTCGTCATAATCACAGCTCACATACGTCCCACTGTAGGGCTTGGGCCTCCAGGCCTTTGTAGGAATTTGACCTACTATACCATGCTGGTCAGACATGTTGGAATAGGGTTTTATTTTGAGTATTCCCTCTCTTACACAGATGTTAAGTACAAATTATATCCCTTAGCCGTATTTCGCGGCATCCACGGGCAAGATAGGGAGTGTTGAATTGTATTCTTACTCCGTCACCACACGGAAATGTATTCTTACTCCGTCACCACACGGAAAAATGTATATTGCAACCGTACAATGTCTGTTATAGGACAAAATGCCTGTTAGAAGAACGTCTGTTAGAACACATGTCTTCTTTTTTGCCATATTGCCACAGTAGTTGGTACACGCAGTAGATTTAAAATGTCAGTGGCTATCAATGTATTACTAAGGTTGACACCTACTTGCGCTGTCATTTCACGTAAAAATCTGTTATTTCTTTAAATCGAGTTCTAGAATTTATCGAGCGAATAATATTGCTTTCCTGTATATTGTCGTCCGGGATTTAAATATTTATTCTTAATGCAAAATTTTACCTTTAAGCAATATTATGGATACTACCTTAATATTAAAATAAATACAAAGTACCTTAATGATATTGAATGTAGTCGATCCCGTTGAGAACATTGCGTTTAAAATAATCGAAAATATTGCTACACTAATGGAATCATCAATTGCTGCAGCAGCTACAACAATTGTTGGTATACCTTTGGCAACTCCATAACCAACGTCACGGAGTCTAAATAAACATGGAACCACTACTGCTGGTGAAACAGAGGCTATCATTGAGCCTAGGAGGAATCCTGAAATATGATTGAGCGATTAGCAATATGAAGTTGTGACCGGTGCCGTATATTCTTACTAGGGATGTTATGGAGCACCGTAACCATAATAGAAATTATCAGATATCCAAAATTAAAATATATATGAAACTATAAACAAATCCGATATAAAAATTTTGAATAATTTCTGATAGGGTTGGAGTGTGTAAGAGACACGTTATGATACTTTGTTTTTTTTATTTTTATTCCTTTATACAGACATTCTATTATAAACTTATTGGTTTTTTAATTGTCATTTTTCAGCTCTTCCAATGAACAATTTTTAATTTAAATTTTGTTTTATTATAATATTAATATGGACATAACTCTGAAATAAATGGAATTTTTACTATTATTATTTCAACCTGCCGAGCCGGTAACCTAAACATAAGTCTGTCCAAAAGGGAACAATGTAATAGTCATAAGGCTTAGTGTGTAGGCCCTAACGGGACGTCAATAATAGACCAGTGGACTGTATAAAAAGGTATAATATTCCAGCAAATAATATCTATTCTAATTTATGCGAAGTGCTACGGGCACTTGACGTGCGTGATCTCGTCGTGCCGTCTCCCGAGCCGAGCGCGCGGCCCTCTCTATCCTCCCTCTATTTAGCATTATTCCTTTTGCAATTCCCTAAAATTCCCATGAAACTGTCGGATAACCCGAAGTAATTTCAAATCCGTAACTATATCTGAATCCAATGTAATATTATTATAATATTCATGTCCACGGCAGAAACAGTAAACATCCTTAGCTCTTACTACCACCAAATGTATGGTAGATTTGCAATATTATTGAGATAACTAATAGATACTATTTTTCGTGTGGTAACGGAGTAAAAATACCATTTAGCATGCCATTTCACCGTGGTCGTCGTAAAGGGCACCAAAGGGATTTGAACAGATGACGGTTCAAGAGAAGGAAAACTAAAAAAGAGTCTATACTGAGATGCTAGGCCAGCGTATAATTAGGTACGATTCCTGTGGCATTATAAAGAAGACATGTGCCACAATGGCGTACCTACCTAAAGGCTAGACGGTGTGATGGATTAGAGTCCTGTCAATTGATCTACTATACCGTGCTGGTCAGACAGGTGGATAGGGTTTTATTTCGAGTGGTAGTCGTAGGACCACATTGTTGACAGTTATCTGTCTGCAGCCGCGGGCCGGTTCGTCCGGGCTAGTACCACACTCTCGCAGAAAATTGACACCCGAGTAGTAACAATTCGTTCGGACTTTTGACGCGAATGTCAAAATGTCATGTAGCGCTATTATATTCTTTTCATTATTTTAGTGTTTTAAAGTGTTATATTCAATAACTTTGCTGATATTTTATGTAATATAATGCAGATAAAATTCTGAAATGTAGTGAACATGATATAATAGTGAATTACGTGTATTTTGACATTCTGCCCAAATTTCCTGAGACGCATGACTTGGATATCAGCACCAAGTCATGCTAACGACTGACTGAAAGACTAAGACTAAAGACGCGAATAATAATCAATATACTCGACACTGGCACCAATAGCTCATATTATTGTAGCTCATTGCCATTAACTAAGAAGAAGAAGAACAATTCTTTCGTTCGAAACTGCGTTTCGTTCTGTAAGCGAGGGCCGGCAGCCCAACTTTCTGAGGTTGTTTGCGTGTAGTGAGTTTTAGTGATGCCTTTAGTAACATCGAACCGCATTGCACGCATTCACGCTCCCTTCACTTTCTTCGGGGTAGGCAGGGGCCTTACAAAGCTCCATGAGCGGCAGCAACAGTTACCATCAGATGTACTGTTTGTTCGTTTGCCACCGCTGGCAATAAAAAAAAGTCCTCTTTCTCTTGCGTAGATATTATCTGCGTATAATATTCCATAATAGTATTTTGTTGTATTGTATTATATTCCGTCACCACGCGGAAAATAACGAAATTATAATTAAATTCAACTCTGACGATCGAGGAATTTCAACACTGTCCTAGAACAAAATTTATACATACCCCAAATCCAAGGTAAACCCAGTAGGTAATGTGTACTGACAGCTATTAATATACATTCTACAAGCCAAGGTAGGAGACCTAGTTGTAGGACAGCCGCATAGTGTTTTTTTAATACTGCAGCATCGAGACCGAGGCCTGCGCGCGTTAAAATAATAACCAACGCTATTTTTCTAAAAAAAGAAATATTAGAGATGATATAACATAAATAAAATAGCATATGTATAAAAACATATTTATAAGTTTGGATGTTATGTCCAATCTCAAGTACTACTGATCCGATTTCTATTTTTTTTGCACTTATAAAAAGTCACATTATATTTCAATGTGTAAATTCTAAATACTATCAGTGTATAAAAACGTTACCTTAAATCCTGATTAAGTTTTTTATAGTCTTCCGTCATTTGGACTAGTTGTAAATTTTGGAAAAGAATCCCAGTAAGTAGCATGCCTATAAGTGCGGGTAAAGTGGTAATCTTTAACCATATCCATCCGATTAAGTACGCACAAATTACTAGCAAGGTCATACTCAGAATTTCTCCATTTAAGCCGACCATTTCTCCCAGTTCCGCGTATAAAATACCCCACGTTAGTAGAACTGAAAGAAAATGAACTTTTAATTATTACAGAATAACGCTTAAAATAATATTGAATGCTCTTCTTTAAGTATTTTCCAAAACCCCGTAAGTAGCATTACTTAGCTTGTGTCGCATCCAGTACGATCTTGGGCACTGCAGTGCTGTTAGTGACCCTTTATTTATAGGACAAAATCTTCGTGTGCAAATTTCATAGTTTGACCAACAAAATTGAATTATCATATTAATATTATAACTATAAAAGTTTGTGAGTTATATTTATTATCTCCTTCTTTTTTAGGGGTGGGTTGCGATCGGCGCGCTCCACGCACCACTCCGTCCGGGGCGACAGAGGGGCGTAAGCACGTACACCCGCAACCCACCCATGATGCACGTCGCCTTCGTCGTTGGGCCGACCACCGGAGCAGGGTGACTTGACGTCAGTAGTCGGTCCGACGGAATACCCCCTGTTTGGGGTACCCTCCCATCGACCGACATCCCCCCCTCGGGGAGGACGTCGGTCTTTCCTCACGCGGTTGGCCTCTCAGCGGCTGACGGACTAATAGGGAATATGCACGAAACTCCAAAATGAACAAATTATTTTTATTTGTAATCTTTATTGCTTAAAAACGTACCTATACAATTATTTTTCAATTTTATCATTATTTAATAATTAAATTTAATCTTATATCTTTAAACGAGCAATTCTTGTATATATATATATATATATATATATATATATATATATATATATATATATATATATATATATATATATTCAGGATCTCGGAAACGGCTCCAACGATTTTGTTGAAACTTGGCATACTAGAGAATTCGGGTCCAAAAAATCGATCTAGCTAGGTTTTATTTATAGAAAATGTTCTTTTGTCGGTGTTTTTAGCATAACAATAAATGACATTAAATTTTAAAAGAATATGAATTCAAATTTCGTTGTAAATGTCAAGAGTTCCGGTAGCTCAGTTGGGGGACGGCCGGTTTTAATTTTGAGTTTTGTAGCATCCAAACAGCGTCGGTTCGAATCTCGGTGTTATTATTATTCTCTTTTTGTAATTTTTTTATATAATTTTTAGTTTTTATTAATATATCTAAATAAATTCTATAAAAATATTCCGAGCGAAGTTCGGTCAACCAGATATTTATCAAAAAGTGCCTTTTTTGAGATTCGCGCGCAAAATTTCTGAAACGCACCGCATTGGTTGGAGTACTATGATGTCACATTTTGAACACGTGACACCCGAGTCTTCTAGTTAGGGCTGTCCATATTAAAAAAAAACAAGGTTTTCGATATATCGATATTTTTAAATATATCAATATCGGCGTTCGATATAACGAAAAAAAAATCGATATTTCGATATTTTCCCCATGACCACTCTTTAACTTCGTTCATTGCGGGGTTGCCGTGCCGAGCTTTTTTTTATCAAATTCTAGGAGTAAGTGATAACTGATCATCAGTTTCATGCCAGCGCTTCTACAGTAGATTAAGTTTACGGGGATTTTGTAGAATAAATACTTTAGAAGAAAAGATAACACACCAAATTTATTCAAATAAATATCGACCCTCGATACGTACTTTTTATTATCGTCCAGAAAAAGTTCAGTATTAAGGATCGATATTTTTAAATAATAATATCTATATTTTGACATATCGATATTTTATCAACAGCCCTCCTTGAACCTTGGATAGGAGGAGAACCTTGTAATATCAAGTTGCTGTTTGTATGTTTCTAGTCATTATTTTTAAGGGATGTGAAAAATTATCGATTTTTATAAAAATCGATTTTTACAAAAACATAATCGATTAATAATTGATTTTTACAATCGATTATCAAAATAATAAAAGTCGATTAGTAATCGATTTTTTATTATTCGAAATTCGATCAAAATTCATCATACTATGTTAGAAAATAAAGTTCACATTTTCAAAAAAAAAGTCATCATAATCCTGTTGGGAGAAAAAAATCGATTATTTTAGAATAGATTTTTTTTTAATTAATCGATTTTTTTTAATTTATCGATTATTTTATAATCGATTTTTTTTAATTAATCGATTATTTTATCATCGATTTATTTTAAAGAACAAAAAATCAATTATTTTCAAATCGATTTTTTTTAATTAATCGATTATTTTACAATCGATTTTTTTAAATTAATCGATTATTTTACAATCGATTTTTTTAAATTAATCGATTATTTTATAATCGATTTATTTTAAAGAACAAAAAATCGATAACTACAAAATCGATTTTTTCCCTCCAAGTCACATCCCTAATTATTTTGTACTGTTACCCAGTTATTTCATAATAAGTTATTAGTTTTCTGTGTTCAAGTATTAATCTTGTGAATAAGTCTTATTACAATGACTGAAACCGGTTTCGTCAAAGTATAGTCAGATAATCGTCCTAAAATAGACGTGTATATGATGACAACATATTTCGCGTCTAATTCAGATTTAATGTCTGTTAAACTCGGAGGAATAAAAGCTGCAAGGTAAATAAGATATAATATATTTAATAATCGTAATAATAATAAAAAAATCGATATTTTTATCGATATTTTACCGATATAGCGAACCCCGATATTGATACATTGTAAAATATCGATATGTCGAAAAACGATATTTATAAAAATATCAACAGCCCTAGTTGGCAGCCCTAGCAACTTGTACGAGTGTAGAGTACTCTGACGTCACAGAATACGCGCGCCGAAGTAGTCGCGTTTACATCGCCCATAAATAATGGCGATTTTAAAAAATTTTTTTAGCGTAATGGTTTATATTTTGGATGTGTTATATTTATTTTTAGTAATGTAATAACTAGTAGAAACGTTTAAAAAAATAAAAAAATATCATCATCATCATCATCTCAGGCCATATATGTCCCACTGTTGGGCTCGGGCCTCCTCCATAATGGAAGGGTAATTGACCTACTATACCACGCTGGTCAGACGTGTTGATATAGGGTTTTATTTCAAGTTTTCCTTCTCTCGCATAGATGTTCTATGCGTTTTATATCCCTTAGTCGTCTCGTACGATCACCCACGGGTAAGATAGGGGGTGGTGAATTGTATTCTTACTCCGTCACCACACGGAAAAATATCATGCATATTCCCTATTCCCCGGTCACGTCACCCGCGGCCTCGGCTACGGCGGCATGAGGCGCAGGTATTCGCGCCCACGCCGCCCCGTACGCCGGCGGCGGATCGCCTCATCGAAGCTGAGCTCTTCGAGCGGGCGATCCGCCGCCTCCTGCGAGATCACTGCCTCGCAGAAGGCTGCGACCGCGTCCCAATTCCTGACGCTGCCGACCATAATTTATTATCTCCTTATGGATATCCTCATTAAAGTTATTACTAAGTTTATCTGCTTTATACATTTACAGATTGTATAACACATAACCATTCCACATCCCCATATAGTAACAGGATAGGAAAGAGCCACCTGTTATTTACCCATGGAAGTCGGTTGAGGGTCACACCAGGAGTGGTTCAGAAGGTATTATCTCCCCCAAAATAATTATAGATGTAATAAAATAACCAGGACCAGTCGTACCAGTTCTGGCATTAAATGAGCTCAACATGGTTGTGGGTACGTTTTTGTTGGGGCAAGGGGTGCTAAGAATCTACAGCTGCGATACGACTGTATCTCAAAAGTAGTAGGAAGCCGTTGGATGCAAGTAGCACAGGATTCTAAGTATCACTCTCGTGGGGAGGCCTCCAAAAGGGGACGTCTACAGGCAGGATAGACAATCTGATGGATGGATATATGCTATTTATCCTAAAAATGTTGACTGTCTGTAGGACGATACTAAGCACTCATTTCCATGATCAAAGTATAGGTAGTGAAATGTACTTACAGAATATAATAATGCAGATCTGTTGTGCTGTTTGCCGGTACGTCGAAAAAATTGGAAACGGGAAGAATTTTGACCACCATGACGGCTGCCAAGAAGGTGTGGGATCTTCTTGGTGACATCGCAAACAAAAGTTTTGCCACCAACTAAGTAGAGTAGAATATCTAAATTTAAGTTTTTACATCATCTGGTGTAATGTTCTAAGAAATTCTCTGCTGTTACTATAGTCCATAAAATATAGCTTGATCTCTGTGACAGATGTCAACGAAACCAACGAAGTAAATTTGAACGAGCGACATGTTTACAATTTCATTTTGTATCAAATATATTTTCATTTTTTTCGTGCCAGTTTTATTACAACTGAATTGCAATATATTATAAATATAAAAATATTAATATTCATGCCTAAAATGTACCTCGTAAGTACTGAAATACCTAGTAAACATTATATACATAAATGACGCTTACGCACGTACAAAGTCATACTGGACTGAAAATAAAAAAGAGACGAGACAGTCGATATACGTAAATCGATAACCTAACTTTATTAAATTATTCATAAAAGAAATAAACCCAATACAGTACCTATATAAAACTTTCAACATATTTTTTACAATTAAAACAGACAGTTATTACATTATAAAATACATAAATTGACTTAATTAAACATTAAAAAACTACTTTTCGTCTCAGAGTAAATGGTAATATTATGTACGCATTATTGTCAATAAACTAGACATATTTATTTATAAAACAGTCGTAAAAGATCGATGGATCTAGTGACTGTCCCTATTGTGTCAAAAAATGATAAATGTTCTAGCAGGAACGCTCCAGTGATGACGATAATAGCGACTTAGACCTTGATTGTACTCCTTTTGAATAATTAAAACAGTCAAAAAACAGTCTGTTTGAAATTAATTCAAAAAGATTTTCATTGATTGTATTTTAATTATAATAGAAAATCACAATTATAAAAATAAAGAGTTTTATCGATAAAAAACTGCGGACTTTATCGTAAGCGTGACAGCACTAGTGACAACTGTCGCAGAGATCAACCTATATTTTATGGACTATAGTGTCATAGATTAGATTTCCACGAAGGATAATTATTTGTGTGATTCACAATTAATTCCTTTTTCGAGTTTTTGTGTATGTTAATTGTATGTATATTTAACTTTTTAGGTTTACAAAAATAGATAAATTCTTAAAAAGAATTAGTCTTTGTAGCCGCCACCACACAGCAATTGTATTGTATATTAGCCAAATCCACCATATTGCTATACCCTATTGCCGATCGCAATTGGTGTTTTAAGTCACTAAGAAGAGTGCTGTTGAAGAATCAAGAAGTATTGAGCCATTGTATTTCTATCCTGTCACAATCCATGGAGTTCTTTGTCACTTCTAGTTCTTAGTCTTAAAACGTAGTTTTTAATATTCCTTGTTCTTGGTTAACATTTCCCATTCCAATGGCAGTCCTTATTAGTAGGTACCTACTTAATTGTTTCAATGCGTAAAGTTGACCGAGGTATTTTACTCTATTGTTTCATATCGTACAATTTAAAATACAACATCCATTTATCTACTATATACGATATGGTTTATAGTTGCAGAATTAGTAATTAAAAAATTTACCGATGTCACATTTTTACAAATATTTTAATAAAAGCGTAAATACATAACATAAACTCTATGGAATTGAAAGCAGAAATTGCATAGCATTGTATTATTGTTCAAGATCTTATATTCAATTTTTACAAGTTATTTTTACATACATTTATTATAATATATTTTCACCAGAACCATTTTTCTAAACGTTATATACAAAAAATATTATTTATATACTATCGACTTAGCCCGACTTTAATTAAAACTAAATAAGAAAAATATGTATACGCACCTATAATTATGATTTCTATGTTTTTCTTGGTCATCATCTGAGAATGTAAAAGTATATTAGTATTCAGTCGATTATTTCAACATTAATCAGTGTAAATGAGACATGCAAGTGGAAATGCTTAGTTAGCGAAGCGTGCAGAAATTTAGTACAAATACAAAAGTAATAGGAAATGACAGATACATTGTAGATAATAATATGTTCTCGAAGTTGCCACTTAACAACAATTTTACTCAATTTTAAGTAACTATCACGCTTATTGTTGTAGTGAAGAAATAAGAACACAATTTGAAAGAGAGAAGGGACGTATGTGATAATAAGTACCTATAATACTGTGCTAAACTTCCAAACAAGAGCGTGATATAGATAGATGCCTTTATAGCAGAGAAGGTTCTTAGTCTGAGGGACAGATATGGTATGAAGGACTAGATGCAGATAGTTCATTACAAACTTAGAATAAATGGATACTTTACATACTCAAGAACTAAATCACATGATCATAAAGCTATTCGTTTGATTCGTTCCTTCAATAAGTCTTTTATTGAAGAAATAAAAGCAAATCTATCCGTTGCAACTTACTACTCTAAATATTTATTTGCACGCTTGACTTCATTACCAATAGCGGAAAAGATTATAGTATCATAAACCACATTTATATATACTGTGTGTATATATCATTTATATATTGGAAGTCGAGTCATATAGCCTTTTGTGTTTATGGACTATTAGATAACCTTTGATTCAGTCGAAATTTAGGCAGTGCTGCATTCGTATTAGCAGTACCGAATTGACTATCGATATACTGAAATTCTCAAATATTATGTGAACATATCCCTATCTGCCTATCATACCTGGGGTCGACTCAATATGCGCTCTCCTCCATCGCACATACTCCAAAAATTTTGGCAATAATTTTATAAAATACCACCTGCCTGATGACAGCTCTTTTTAGAAATGTAATTATTGACTTGACGACATCAAATGGAGTGGGCTCATGTCCATATTAACCTCATAGACTTCTTTTACGACACTCACGAGCAATGTTAGGATTGGTAGTATTCGTAACCGCCACCACACGGCATATCTGTCATATAACACCATATGTGTCCGAATACCAGAAAAAACTACGAAGTGTTTTAAATACACAAAATAAAGCCAGGCATTAGACACAAATACATACAGAGTATATAGGAGTACATAATAATATGTCCGAGAATTTTGGTTACCAAATTGCATGTTAACATCAGATGGACCGAAGATATGCGATATAAAACTTAAAAAAAACCATTGGCAATTTAATTAATCTTAAGAGCCCCATAAACCGAACGATCCGTCTATACGATATATCTGAAGAATATTGTGACGATCGATCGCTTAAAATTTGTCGCTCACACACGAAACGATTGGTCGTAACGATCGATCATTTACTTGGTTGAAACGGAAGGATAAAGACGTGCGCAAATAATTCAATACGTGCCCCTATAAAATGGAAAACGAACTTTTTTTCTTTACCTATGTGGCGGTAACTTTGATTCGACTACAAAAGTAAAAATGGAAGCCCAGAAAAATAAATGGCTATTGAAACGAAACCAGTATTCGCATGTAAATATTTTAAAGGACTTAAGGTTCCATCATCATTATGTAGCCATTTTTTCGTTTCGTTCGAGTGTAGGTAGGTACGAGTACGTAACGTGCTGGCCAAGGCGTGCGATGCGTGCAGCGAGTGGCGTCGAGTGAGACTAAAATCGAATCGTTGATTGTAAAGAGCCATACACTGTCGATTCATCGTCACGCTATTCATGATTGCATGAAATTTTGTTGCGATCTCCGACATTGTCTTCGATGGAATAAATCGTTAACGATCTCCATATACACTACCGATCTGTCGTTTCGATCGGTCTGAAACTATGGATCTTACAGACGGATCGTGCCGTACATGGGGCCCTATATAGTGCTTTCCATTTATAGTAACCAATTTCGCGGTATTTTCATTACTTTAGTGGCGGGCGAGTAAGCAGCGCACCTGACGATAAGAGATAACTGTCATTTACGGAGCTCTGTATTAGCATTACAGAGCTCCGTAAGGATATAGCAAGTCGCTGCCTACCATATGGTGTTACATAGCTGCGTTTGTTCCTTGTATATTTTACCATACCATCGTTTTACTACGCCAACTATCGTATACGTTTGCACATTACTAATCAGTGGCGATAAATTTTACTATACGGTTAGTTTAAGTAATGACCACGAATATAGTAATTGTTTGTTTATTAAATACTAACAACCCGCCCTCGCTTCGCTTCGGTTTTAATCGTTTAACCCGCGTAGTTCCCGTTCCCGTAGGAATACCGGGATAGAATATAGCCTAGGTTACTCCCTGATATTATAGCTTTCTATTGGTGAAAGAATTTTTGAAATCGGTCCAGCCGTTTTTAAGATTACCCGGAACAAACAGACAGACAAAATTTTTTTAATCAGTATTTTAGGCATAGGTGTCGTGCAAATAACCGTGTGAGCATGAAAAAAGCCTATTATTTTGACATTACAAACAGACACTCCAATTTTATTTATTGGTATAGAAGTGCTTGTAGAGCAAGAAAATATTACATAAATGTGCTAATAATTTTGTTTGAAATTTAAACGTGTTAAGTTCCTATATTTACAAAGTATACGTAGCACGCATGTATGAAAGAATATTTAAAACATTTATAAAGAAAGAAATATGTATTGATTTACCATCGCGCCTAATAAACTAGTTCGTTACTTTTAACTTTTTTTGTATGGTACGTTTTTTTTTTTTTTTTTCAGTTTTTTTAAATAAAATGATCATTTATTTGCTTAGATATACGAACTAAATCTTTAAATCATGATTTGAATACCCTGTTTTGCATTTATAGGAATTCAAGCTGTCGTAGTCCCACGGTCTCTCGTGACACTTCTTGTATTAAAAGTTTTATCACATTTATTTTAAAGTTTGTTTAGTATCTAGTTTTTGGTACCATACGATCTAATAACTACAGGAGTAAATTTGAGTGTTAGCATGCTACTAATCTATATTACTTCACCTAAATTAAGAGACCAGGTAGCGTCAAAAATAAAGCTATTTAATTTTACATGCTAGGTTTAATGTATAAACACAAACAAATTGCTGTTAAAGAATTAATTTGTGTTCTAAATTGAACGATAATGAGAAGGAAGGATATGAAAGAAGAATAATGAAAGGAAGCCGGCAGCGCAACTTTTTGCGGGTGGCCTTTAGTATCACCGAACCTCATTGCACGCATACCCACTTCCTTCACTTTCTTCATGGTAGGCAGCGACCTAGCAAAGGACCATGAGTATCAGTTACTATCAGGTATGTAGTTCATTCATTTGCCACTAACAGCAATAAAGAAATCGTAATGTTTGGACAAAACCGCACCAAGTTTTTTACCCCCAAGACTTATAGCTTATCCACTGAATTTTAATTAGTATATTTAGCAGGCAGGTGCGGTCCACCTTGTTAAGCAAGCTCGGCTATCGAGTTTGTGGGTGGTAAATAGCAACATACTAAGTTAAATTCAGTAGGTATTCGGGGATAGAGTAATCGTAAAAGGCTAAATAAAAGAAGCAATTTGAGGATAGAGTATCCGCTAAGGACTAAACTGAAGTTGTAATAAAGGTATAGACTTTCGCATGACACTATAAAAACTAAGTAAAAAGTTATTCGATATATGTAACACGGACAAATGCATAAATGTATAAACTATATTATTAAGCGTGTTTTTCTAGATGCGTTTGTTAAAAAGTTAGTATTATGCAGGACCTATACAGGAACATTCACACCCAAAATAAAATTGTGTAAAGGATTATAAAATTGAGTATAATGTAGTTTGCTTAAAAATAAAATTAATCAGACGCTTTACTGTAGATGTGAATAATTCTGTGTATAATAATTATAATGCGCGCGATAATTAGTACGTAAAAATATATCGTATATAATAAACCGTTTGCCGAATGATAATGTCCAAAACAGAAACAATAACAATACCTTAAAATAACTTCATAACATCTATTAATAACCATTAAATTACACTATATTCTTATTTTTTTTCTGCTGCTTTTTCTTTTACATATTTAAACCTTTTTTTTTAGAAATCATTGCTTATTTTTTTATAGTTAGAAACGGAATAAATTTTCCATTATCACTTAACCAAATTTATTTACCTATGAATGTATAGACACGAACACCTATAAACACACAAATATATGAGATTCTATGCCACGTGTAACACAACATAAAACTATAAATATAGCAACAAAACAAATAATTAATATTTATAAAATACTTCAATATACTGACCTCTTTCTGATTGGCTTTGTTCCATATCTAAGTCAATGTATCTGTGGCGTTTAACTGAAAACATTTTGAAAAATCTGTGTATTTATGTCTAGACTAACGCGGCTATCAAAACAACCGACAAGTAATCTATGCCGTTGATGTTGGCCAAGATAATATGAGTGAGTGCCCTGATATGATAATAATTATAGTTTTTTTTTATTGGCTATCGTACTAGAACAAGAACTAGTTTATTTTAGTGTTGCCCAAATGCAAGACCAAGACGAGACTTGGACCAGTCTTGGTCTTGGTCTTGCAACAGCACACCTGGTCTCGTCTTGGTCTTGGTATTGCACACTCGAGTCTTGGTCTTGGTCTTGGTATTGCAGCAAGAGTCTCGCAAAGTCTTGCAAGTCTTGCAGTTGGAATAACGTAACAGTCATTTATCATGGCAATGAGAAATCTAACTAAATCAATCAAATATTATCCTATCCTATCGATCCATCTGCTAGCCTATAGTCCACTATTGAATATAACCCTTACCACTGGGGAAAATTACTCTCCTATTCCCCTGGTGTTACATTAGACAGAGTTACTACTCCTATGACAAAGGAAGGAATTTCGATCTAGTTTTCTTAAGACGTCACCACACGGGGCAGTTGATACAATACATTTTATGCCATTTAACATTCCCCCTTTCCAACAAAAAAGATTTTTCAATTTGATTGGCAAGCGACGGAGTTATTTGACTACTGACGACAAGTCACCCTGCTCTGGTGATCGGCCCAACAACGAGGTGACGTGGGTACGGGTGGGTTATGGGCCCGCGCGCCGTCCTTTCATCGCCCCGGACGGAATGGACCACGCGTGTGCTTACCATAGCCCACCCATATAAAAAAAAAATAATGGCTCCCTAACACCATTGCCTCGGTCCGATTTGATACGACATCCACGGGTAAAAGAGTGGTGAATTGTATTCGTAGTCTGTCCCTACACGTACATTTATTAAGATTAATTGTAGTTATATTTCTATGTCCAACAGTGAACGTCGTTGGGCTAATGAATAAACGGATAAATAAATATGTATAATGGGCAAGAGCACTCTCGTGATTACGGCATTTTTGTCCTTAAGCCTTTCCAAAGAGTAATTCTGAAAAGCCAACACCAACATTGGGAATCGATTGGCCAATAGATGGATATCTCAAGACTGATTTGACTTGCTGTGTAGTGACGGAGTAAGAATACAATTCATCACCCCCCTATTTTACCCGCGAGTGCGAACCCACGACTAAGGGCTTTAATATATAACATCGGTGCAAGAGAAGGAAAACTTGACATGAAACCCTGTAACAACACGGCCGATCACCGTGGCGATTCCTCTCCGGCCACGGCCGATTTCCCTGCTATTATGTAGAAGACACGAGCTCCACCGTATATAAGCTGGAATGGTGATTTGAATTAAATGCAAGACCGCGAGACTCTTGCAGACTCAGTCTTGGTCTTGCTCAAGTCTTGCAGGGCCAGTCTTGGTCTTGGTCTTGCAAAAATTAAGCGGTCTTGGTCTTGGTCTCAGTCTCGCATTTCTCGCAAGACCAAGACCAAGACCGCAAGACCAAGACTTTTTTGGGCAACACTAGTTTATTTCATCCACGCCTCTGCGCGGTAAAATACTATAAAGATTCTATTGACTGAAACCCTGTTGTCTTAATTTTTCTAAATTGCATTTAGCAATAGCTTCATTAGATTCTGGATTATGCAAAATACTGTTGCAAAAACTTATAAGAAAATTTTAAGAATTGCCTTCTATATCCTTTGTACTGCATATATTTATCTAATAACATCTCACAGCTATAGAATATGACTATAACTATTTTTTTCACTATACGCAGCGGTGGATTTACACTAGGGGCAGTCGGGGCGAGTGCCCAGGGCGGCAAATTTTTTAGGGCGGCAAAATTTTGAAGGGAAAAAATTGTTTTAGTCTTATCAAGATTGCTCAACATAATTAATTAATTCTATTAATTAATAATTGTCTGTTGAATTGATAATTCAAGAAATTCAATTCATCCATTATTTGTGAATTATAATTTTGTTAAAAGTTAATAATCAAAATCATTTATTCAATTTATTTCCTTGGAGATTTAAAACAATAATCGATTTTTCTATTTTTCGGATTAAAGAAACGTAATTAGTATTTTTTTGTTGAAATAGTGAAAAAATTTCGGCAATTTTTGCATTTTTCAAAACTTTTATCAGTCAATGAATTTAAAAAAAATCTTGTAATTTATCGATTACCCCAATTAATTTTAATTTAAACGAACAATCTTATTTTCTGAATTTCCGTAGCCACGTCGCCTTCGTCATTGGGTTCACCACCGCAGCAGTTCACCAACGGCTTGTCGTCAGTGATCGGCCCGACGGAATACCCCGGTCGCGGGATACCCTCTCCTCTCGACGTTCCCCTCGGGGACGACGGTCGCCGTCGCGCGGTCAGCCTCTCTGCCGGTGACGGACTTAATCCCCGGTCCAGTCACCCGCGGCCTTGGCTAGGGCGGCATTAGGCACAGATACTCGCGCCTGCACCGCTGGAGTCGCCGGCGGCAGATTGCGTCGTCGTGGAGGCGTTCCTTCCGCACGCGCTCCGCCGCCTCCTTCCGCGAGACGACTGCCTCGCAGAAGGCAGCGACCGCGTTCCAGTTCCTAATGCTGCCGAGAATCTCCCTAGTGATAGTCGGCAGCGTCAGGTCGGCACCGATGATTGCGACGAGATCACGGCGCTGCTTAGCCCACGCGGCACACACCTCGAGTGTGTGCTGCACCGTCTCCTCGTCGCAATTGCAGTGGCCAGTGTGCTCTCCCTCCTGACAATCTTTGCAGGTACTTACCGAAGCATCCATACCCCGTCAAGACCTGCACTAGTTGGAAGTAGAGGAGCCCGTGCGTCCGCTCCAACCACTCCATCAGCCCCAGTCGGAAGGCCTCTATGGTCCAGACACCGTACCGAGGCCTCTCCAGACGGACTGCCCAACGAGCCATGACGTCTCGGCGGGCGTCGACCCGCCAGGCGGCAAAAGCCTTCAACGAGACGATGCCGCCGCAGGCGCGCGTCTCCGACACCCGCTGGTAAATTCCGGCGAGCATCTCCGCCTCCAGGTCCCACGAGGGTGTACCGGCCAGGAGGTACGCTGCCTCCGTCGCCACCGTGCGGTAGCCGCGTATGGCCCTGACCACCATGACTCTCTGTGGACGACACAGGAGGGCCCTGAGACGGATGGTTAGGGACCCCGCCCACACCGGTGCGCCATACAAGACCATCGACCGGGTGACCCCAGCGTATAGCCATCGGCACGTAGCACTGGGTCCGCCCACATTCGGCATAAGCCAAGAAAGGGCGGACACACACAAGTCGATGGAAATGCTCCCGGAACCACCAATGCCCGTCGAGCACCAGGCCCAAGTACTTCATAGGGGGCCGGATGCTGATGTCAACCGAGTTGACGGTGATCGAGACGCAGATGGAAGGACTCATACGGGGCCCGTGGAACAAGAGGGCCTCCGTATTGTCCAGGGCCACCCTCAATCCTAGCATCTCGATCCGCCTGACGATCTCCTCGGTGCCGAGAGTCGCCAGGCTTGCCGCCTCTTCCAGCGTCCCACCGCGGGCTGTGACGAGCGTGTTGTCGGCGTAACAGATCACGCCCAGCCCGGGCGGAAGGCTCCCTCTCAACACCCAGTCGTAGTCGATGTTCCACAGGTTGGGACCGAAGACCGATCCCTGTGGGACACCGCACATCATGGGCGTTCGCACAACGTCCCCTAGTCGGTAGGTGTAGAGGACGTTGCGCCCCTCCAAATTCTCTGCCACCAGCCGCCTCAGGTAAACAGGCACCTCGTGATACTGGACGCCTCCCTGATTCAGCTGTATGGCAGACTGTTGAATGCGTTGGCGGTGTCCCTAAACATCACCAACTGCACTCCTCCACCGGTGACGGCCTCTGTCGTCACGGCCCTCAGGCGTAGCAGGGCCGCGATCATCGAACGACCCCTCCTGAACCCAAACTGGGCATCCGACAGATCGGGCCCGATGCCGACGAGGTGTCGCTCGATGCGGGCAGCCAGCACCCTTTCTAACAGCTTGCCAGCATCATTGAGCAGCACGATGGGCCTGTAGGCTGAGGCCGTTTCGGGAGACCGTCCCAGCTTCGGCAGGAGCACCAGCCTCCCCTCTTTCCAGCACCCAGGGAACTGCCCAGACGCCAAACAAGCGTTGAACAGTTTCCTGAGGCGTGATCCCAGGTGTTCAAGGACCAGGGCCAGCACCCGGTTGAAACAACGCATGGTACCACCTAGAGTCCATTTTACAAACATATATAGATTCCTTTGATGCAGTTTATTTTTGGAGTTTCGGCGCGAATATGAAAATGTCATGTTAAGTTCTTGTATTATGTTCATCTTTTTAGTGTTATATTGAATAATTTTGCTGATATTTTATGTTATATAATAAAGTTAAGGTGCTGAAGTGTGGCGAATGTGATATAAGAGTGGTTTACGTGTATTTTCATATTCTACCGAAATTCTCAGAGAAATCATTAATTAGGTTTTCAGCGCCTAATTAATGGTAGTGACTTGACTTACTGACGGACAATGACTATACAAAGCTATACAATATGAAGAAGTGGTAAATAAAATGTAATACGACGTTTCTACGTTCTATGGATAATAGAGAAATTCGTAAACGAGCTGAACGTTTAAGAAATGTTTATTCTTCAGATCTCGAGTCCTCATTAGATGACGAATTTGTGTACTTCCATGCTTATTGCACTGGAAAATTATGGAACAGAATTCACCCTCTGATCTTTTGAAACTGTTGCATGCAAACGACTGAGTTTTCAAACGTGGAGATCGCCTATCGAATATTTATGACATTAGCTGTAACAAACTGTAGTGCAGAACGATCGTTTTCATGTTTAAAGAGTGATAGTGATAGAATTGATGTAATATAATTATGAGTCACGCGAAAAAAAATATGTTTTTGGAATATATAACATAAACTCATTTGCAAAAAAAACGGGCGGTTTTGATTTTCATTCATATTTAAAAAGATACAATACCAAAAAGGTTTCAATCGTTTGTACACGTTACTGGCCGGTTTTAAAAATGCTGTGGTATTTAAAAAAGTACGTTCTAAATTCAATTTTTCATTTGATGTTCATTTTTACAGAAAACCCCTTTTTATCCTACATTTTTGGCGCGAAGTTCCAGAAGTTAACATCGACTTTCATAACTTTTATCCAATTTTTATCGATTAATTTCATATCCTTGACTGTCAAAGCTTTATTTAATGCTGTTTGGCTGTATCAAAAATGGTAGATAAAGTGGTAAAAGCTACCAAAATTATCGCGCTGCTTGAAGAGGGTTGCAGCCAATGTTTCGTGGCTAGGAGGCTAAATGTTAGTCGCTCGACAGTCCAAAGGACCTGGCAGCGATATCAGGAGACTGGTTCCGTCGAGAGAAGGCCTGGTTCTGGAAGAAAACCATGTACCCAACCACGGGATGATCGTTTTCTTGTGAGTCGCGCATTGAGAAATCGCAAATCTTCGTATGTGGATCTTAAGCACAACCTCCAAGAAGTAAGAAATGTGCATATTAGTCTATGGACGGTCAGGAGGAGGCTTCTCGCTGCCAATATACGCAGTCACCGCCCGGCCCGCGGCCCCAAATTACTCCGTGAGCACAGAGTTCACAGGCTTAGGTTCGCTAGAAATTGTGAATCATGGACTCAAGACGATTGGAATAGGGTTTTGTTCTCTGATGAAGCCAGGATATCTCTGTTCGGTGAAGATCGACGTCGGCGAGTGCTAAGAAGACAAGGAGAACGCTTTGCAGAGGCATGTTTCGAAGAAATCACACCTTATGGTGGGGGCTCTGTTATGTTTTGGGCAGGAATAAATTCAATGGATCGTACAGAGTTAGTCTTCATTGAAAACGGCTCACTGACTGGGCAACGATACATAACGGAAGTTCTAATTTCTCATGCACAACCCGCATTGGCCGCTCTAGGTGAAGACTCGATTTTTATGGACGACAATGCTCGCGCCCACCGATCCCGCGATGTTAATGCGTATGTGCAAGAGGTCGGCATTCGTCGTTTGGATTGGCCAGCTCGAAGTCCCGACCTCAATCCCATAGAGCATGTCTGGGACGTTCTGAAACGGCGTGTGAGATCAGTACACCCGGCTCCGCAGACCATCAGAGAGCTGAAGAATGTGATTACTGCGGAGTGGGAACGTATTCCGCAAGCAAGTATCCGGGATATACTCGCTAGCATGCCCAGACGAATTCAAGCTGTGATTTTAGCTAGAGGGGGTCACACTCGATACTAAACATTTATCTGCTTTTACTTTATTAAAGAAAAACAAACAAAAAAACTTTTTTATTTTTACTTCATGAGCATATGCACTACTAGCGAATATACACTACTAGCGAGGTTTAGCATTATTTCCCATAAATTGTATCTAAATTTTATGAAATACTGATGAAAACGATTATTTTCTTATTAATTTAGCAAATTGTGTGGATAAAACTACCTATAATTATCAAACAAAGAAATATTAACATTTGAAATGGTTCATTGCTTAGGTGCCCGTTTTTTTTGCAAATGAGTTTATAATAAAGTTTTTGCAATAATCTAATTATTTTAGTTTCGAAAAATAAAATATGTAAACTATAAGTTGAAGTAAAATTCTAGTATTGGGGCGGATTTTTTCCGATGCCCAGGGGCGGCATTAAGTTAAATCCGGCCCTGACTATACGGTCTGGTTTTTGGACCCTAACATATTCATGTTGCCCTGTAATTCGAATTCAGGTTTAATAGAATTTAGTACCCCGTGCTTAATGCATTCATGAATTAAACTCAATATATCTGTGGATTGACGAATTTTTTTAACATTGTTGTAATATTTAATAATATTTAACTAACTATTGCCGTTTACTTACTGTGATTATTTATATACTAGCAACCCGCCCTCGCTTCCCTTCGGTTTCTGTCGCCTTATCCCCGTAGTTCTCGTTCCCGTGGGAATATCGGGATAAAATATAGCCTAGTTTACTCCCTGATATTATAGCTTTCCATTGGTGAAAGAATTTTTTAAATCGGTCCAGCCGTTTTGAAGATTACCCGGAACAAACAGACAGACAGACAAAAAAAATTTAAAGTGATTTTTAGGCATATGTAGAGTGCAAATAACCGTGTGAGCATGAAAAACGCCTATTATTTTGACATTACAAACAAACATTCCAATTTTATTTATTGGTATAGATAGATATACATTAATATTAAAACAATTTATCGCTGCTGTATCACTATGCTCTTAACTGTACATTAATTATATAACCGTGCAAAAGCCAAAAGACAAGTATGTCATGGTGGATTGAATTTCAATGGTGAGTGTGTCAATGGCAGGCCATAAAATTTCCAAAATTTTGTTTGATATGATCCAAAAATGTGAACTCACAATTAAAAAGCACAGATAAAGACTCCTTATATAGTTAGGTATTCTAGTTTTACAATAAGCTGTTTTAATCACAGGGACACATAATTTATTTAAAAAACACTACAATGAAGAATAGTTGTAAGTTACTACTAAACTTCTTGCTCCTAAACTCACATTAGTATAGTTTATAGCTTGAGTATTGTTTTCACACTGCCAATAATCTTGAAAGAAAACTGGAACTATACATAAAGTTCGAGGCCCGCTGAAGTCAAAAGTCAACAAGATAAATAAATGTATGCGCTCACTAGAGTACACTTTATCACGTGATTAATCTAAATGTTTGCTCTGGCTTTAGCGTATAGTGTGCGTCTTGACCGAAGAGAATCAATAGCAACCAATGCCTTCTAATTTCTAGATATATCAATAGGTACTATTATGAAACTCAAGAGATAAATGAGTTTCATTATCACTAAAACTGTCTTCAAGTGATCGTGAAGTTGAATGTGATCCTATTTTTGACAATGAGTCATTGTAATAACTCATATTGTGCAATATTGGCTTAAATATTTGTCATAGTTTTACGCACTGTTGTAACTTAGGAGCTGTTTGTGAATTTCATAGCGCAAATTTGCAGAAAAGCCGATAGGACTATATAGCGTTCACCTAAAATTTGATACTGGGATAACCTATGCCTAGGATACCTGTCTATGATAGACCAACGAAACAGTCGAGTAAAATTCAGTGAAATATATTTTTTAATTCTTACTGTTTAGTGTGCAAATGTACTAGCATTATTACTTGATATAGTACTATGCTAAAGTGTCGTATAGTATGGTACATTCTTTAAATGCAGACATCAAAAATGTTAACCAATATTTTGTAATATGTTAGGTATGTGACGTGACGTGATACAAGACGTCAGTGCATTTATTAAGTTTTACATAAATAAAACTGTTTACGTTTAAATGGTCAGCACAAAACTAGACTTACGACGTTAGGATTCACTGAATGAAAAGTAACTAACCTACAGTTGATTCTCTAGAGATCGACCGAAAACTAAGCATAAGACACCACGTCAAAAGTCAATTGGGAAGGGTAAGGGTCACTGAAGCCCTGGTACGTCCCGTGTTTTCCTCGCACCTCCCATTGCGAACAAAGCGAGGGGTGTAGAAATCCTACTAATATTATATACGCGAAAGTTTGTATGTGAGGATGTTTGGTGCTCTTTCACGCAAAAACTACCCAATGGATTTTGATGAAATTTCACAATAACGCAGCTTACATATCAGAATAACACATAGGCTATAGTTTATCTCGATATTCCCACAGGAAGGGGAACTATGCGGGTAAAACCGCAGGGCGCTGCTAATTATACATATGTAAAAATGTGGAGAGGACATCACCGACCGCCACCGGAACCGACAGCCGTCAATATGTTTCAGCGAGCAGACGCCTCGCAGTGGGAGCACCCCCAATGTACATATGTTCGACCTCCAGACCTCTACTCGGAGTCATAGTCGGATTATACCCAAGAGACATACTATCGCCATATGCACCCATATTACCACCATCTGGCATCTTCTTTCATATGGTTTTAAGCAGCCTCAGCTACCTACCCCTTATTCTCATGCAATCTAGTCTCATCTACCAATGAGGCCACAGGGACGGCTCATAACCACCCTCATAAACATGACGCCCCCGGCTTTGCGGTCGCTGTCGCCAGTGCATTGGCATATATTTGGTTAAACACACAAATTATGCTTGGGCGGCACCGATCTCAGCGCAAGGATATTTATTAACGCACCTTGAATTCACAGAAAATCCGGTCCCTCCCATTAGTGTCACCCGGGTGTCGTAGATTTTTCTCCAAAAGTACAAAGTTGCGATGTTTGATATGATTTTACTTCCAAGTAATGAAAACGAGCCTATTGTCCGCTAACATAATTCCTAACTTTATGACTGTTATTGAGAATCTATTGGCAGCAAACAGCAATCGCGCTTATTGTCATCTCTAGATTCGAACTGAGGATATAATGAATTGCTGTCGTATATGCCACTGTAGCACAAATTATTAGCAGTTGTAATATGTGGGTACTTATGTTCCTGTAGTGTAGCAGTAAAAATACAAGTCACCACACCCTATGTTGCCCGTGGGTGCTGTAAAAGACGACTAAGGGATTTATATGTGACATCTATGAAAAAAAAAAGAAAGTAATTTACACATATCTTACTCTTAGATGTTATAAAAAAGCAACCAAAAGATATAATTATAAATATGCATGTAACATCTATGCAAAAGAAAGGAAAATCCAATATCAACATGTTGGCTAACATGGTGTACCAGGTCGATTTCTCTTCTCCCTTGGAAAAGGCTCGAGCTCAACAACCTATATGACCTGAGATGATAGGAAAATGAATGATTGCTGCTAGGTGATATCTTTTTTTAAATAACCCAAAGAATTTGTTGTCGCTCGTAAGGTATTCGTTATACTAGCAGCGGCAACACTGAAGAGTGGGGTGGTTTTTTTTTTTTTTTTTTTTTTTTTTTTTTTTTTTTTTTTTTTTTGTGTGTGCACAGCTGTTGGCCGCAGATGGCCTTGACAGCTTGACGCGGACTATGGGTGAGCGCTGAGGGCTCTCAACCCGGAGAAGAGTATGCTAAGCGACATCGCCCAAGGGCTCCCCCTGTGGGGAACGGACCTCGGCTTGGGGCGTCGCTGGAGGCAAAGTGGGCGTGCCCACGTTTTTAGTAGTGACTTTTGCGCGGCGCGGTTTCGCACCTCGACGGCGAGGGCGGAACCGCGGATATTTATTTGTTAAGGCCTCGCGGGCCGTGTAGGCTCTTTGTTGAGCGAGTGTGATATTGTCGTCCTCTTCGTCGAGGACGTGACGAGGACGTCGGATGGAGGAGATTTTGGAGGGTCTATAGGAAGCCGCCCCAACCACTAGTTGGTTGGGGTGTGTCATGGCAGGGTCAAAGTAGCTCTGAGAGCACCGTTTCATAAACTGCTTGATGGTCGGCAGTTCGAGGTCGATGTGGAGATCGACGTTTCGTATGAACCACGGTGCTCCCGTAGCTCGGCGCATGAAACGATTTTGTAGTGTCTGTAGCCTGTGGATCCTGTGTGGCTTAACATGCGCGAACACCACGCTGGCATAGGTCATGATAGGCCGTATGCAGGTGGTGTATAGTCGGATTTTGCTACTCAGGGGCATACGCGACCTAGAGTTGAGTAGACAGTGGAGACGGCCCATCACAAAGGCTGCCCGAGCGCGGACTTGCTTTATGTGAGGGGCGAAGCTGAGTCGATCGTCAAGGGTCACACCCAGGTATTTGGCCTGCCTGGTCCAAGTGACCGGCTTGTTGAAAATTTTAAGGGGAGGAATGCTATCGATAGAGTAGGAACGGGCAGTTCGTCTAGTGAACATGACCGCCTGACTCTTCTCGGGGTTGATTTCTAATCTCCATTTCCTAAACCAATTGGCTAGGGCGGTAACCGCTTTTTTTTTTTTTTTTTTTCTCGCTGTGGAAATGCATTTGCGCACTATTCCCCCGCCGGTTACAGACAGGGGAGTGTGTGTGGGACTCGCCGGCCACAGAAGTGACCGAAATACCCACTAAAACCACAGCGGCCCCTTCCGCGCTTTTACGGGGTGCCGGAGAGATCGTCTGATAACATTCTATCCCCGACACCCCAACGCTTGGCCGTCTGGCCACGTCCTGTCGTCATTCAGAGTGGTGGGTGGAGGAGCGCATAGCGGCGTCTCCTCCTCCCTGGTCGTCGCCGGCGGAGCGAGTCAGCGGACGCAAGCGCCTCGCGTGCCCGCTCCGCGGCCTCCTTCCTTGTCATGACAGCCTCACAGAAGGAGGCCATCGACGACCAACAGCTGTCGCTGCCGAGCATCTTGGAGATGATGGTCGGCAACGACAGGTCTGTTGTTGCCATGTCCGTTGACAGGACGTGGCGCTGAGGCCCCCAGGCGGGGCATACTTCTAGTGTGTGGCGCGCATCGTCAGGGCGGTAACCGCTGTTTGGAGAGTCTTGGCTACTGTTGTCGGGGATCTACCAGCACAAAAGAGTGCGGTGTCATCAGCGTAAAGCGCTTTATGTACCCGGTTGAATTTGGGCATATCGCTAGTGTATAGCGTGAAGAGAAATGGGGAGAGGACCGACCCCTGAGGGACGCCGGCCTTGATAGGGTGGGAGGTCGACAACGTCCCTTCCACCCTGTAGCGAAAGCTGCGATGACTTAAGTAGTCATGTATAATAAGAATTAAGTAGTGAGGGATCTTGAGGAGATAGAGTTTGTAGATTAGGCCTTCATGCCAAACCTTGTCGAATGCTTTCGCTACGTCTAGGAATAATACACCCGTATATCTGTTCATGATGAACTGACTACTTGTGTATTCTACCAAGCGGTGAACTTGTTGTACGCAGCTGTGTTTGGCTCGGAAACCAAACTGTGCGTCGGGAACGAGGTTGTTAGCCTCGGCGAATGTGCGTAGTCTACTGAGAACTATTCGTTCGTAGATCTTACCTAGACCTTTTAGTAGACTAATCGGGCGGTAACTACTGGGTTCGGTACGGCGCTTGCCGGGTTTGTGGATTCCTATTACCACGGCCTCTTTCCATTGCGCGGGAAAGATGTTATTATTTAGTGCTGCATTGAAGATGCACAACAGGACTATTAAGTGGGCGGGGAATAATTTAATGACTTTATTTGAGATTCCGTCCGAACCTGGGGCTTTTCTGGTTTTAAGACCCCTGACTAACGATTCGACCTCATCGGTGGTTACTACTGGGATAGGCTGATCGGGGTTGTCGTTTCGTAACGAGCGCGAGAGAGTGGTACGACGTTCCACTTCGTCGGCAATGAAGCGGTGATTCGCGGCGTCGGGGTGTAGTGTACTCGGCGTACACTGAAGCTCCAAGCAGTCGGCCAGGCATTCTGACTTTTCATCGTCCATAAACGCCGGTGGCTGGTTGGGTCTGGTGAGAGGAGGGAGAGTGGACACGATGTCTTTTTTGAGTGAGCGGGAAAGCTGCCAAAAGGCTGTGTGAGAGGGCTCTAGCTCCTCGAGCATGGCGTCCCATTTGCTCTGTCTCAATTCATTAATAGCTTGTTTAACCTCCCTCTGGAGTGACCGTAGGCGGGTACGGTTGTCCTCCGTGGGGTAGCGGTCATAAGCGCGTGTCGCGGCGTTTTTACGTCTTAACAAGTCACGGACGTCGTCTGGCAGGCGCCATTTACGATCGCTCGTATCTGGTACCGGCCGCGAGCAGTCGTCCATTATCGACTGCACGTGACTTGTAAGCGACTCGATCGCCTGAGAGGTATGTTCCTTAGACGTAATGTCATTGGGAATTTGATCAAGGTGTACCGACGAGGTTGACTTGAGATTTTTCTCTAGCCGTGCCCAGTCAGTCGCTATCTTGGTCCTTTCGTTGTTATGGCCTGAGGGACCAGGGGTGCGGGAGGCTAATTCCAGAGTCACCGGGCGGTGATCTGAGTCTAACTCGTGTTGAACTTCTATTGAACATAAACGAAGGTTTATGTTTTTGAGAAGAAAGATATCGAGTATGTCCGGCCTGTGCGAAACGTTAAAGGGGAAGTGTGTCGGCTCTATGGGCGCTATGACATCAAATCCCAGTCTGTCAGCGAAGAGTGGGGTGGTCGCTCGTAGGGTAATGAATACTAGCAGCGGCAACACTGAAGAGTGGGGCGATCTTTGGGCCGTCGAGGCGCCTATAAAAGTCGCTGCAGAGCATATCTTGGGTCGGTACCGGGTTGAGAGCCTTCCGCTCGCCCATTGCCCGCGTTAAGCTGTCAGGGTCATCTGCGACCAACAGCTAAATACACACAAAAAAAAAAATATCTTGGGTCATTCGACAGCAGTCAACTACTAGAACTATAGTCCAGAGCCGCATAGTGTACTTATACTTTTTAAGTAGTGTTGACAAGTTAGGAGTTTAGAACTAGAGTGAATCTTAATATAGTGTTAATGTTAGGTTATAGTTAATATACGTGTTATAAGGTTTATGTAGTTTCTGTAATCTTACAAATTGTTCCAAATACTAAATATATTTTTGATAACCATCTAAATCAAGTCTTAATCGATTTCAGGTTTAATAGAATTTAATACTTCATGCTCACTGTATCTATGATTTAAGCTCAATGTATCGGTGGAATTTTATAATATTGAATAATAAATATCAAAATTATTAAGATAATTAAAGAAATTAATCTATTTTTGAATGTTCGTATTCAGAGAAATTTTTTTTTCATCATTTCAGCTCATACACGTCCCACTGTTGGGCTCGAGCCTGCTCCGCAATAGGAGGGAAATCGACCTTACTATACCATCCTGGTCAGACAGGTTATTATAGGCTTTTTTTTCGAGTTTTCCTTGTTTTGCATAGAAGTTATATGCGTGTTATATCCCTTAATCGTCTTTTACGACATCCACCGGGGAGATAGGGAGCGGTGATTTGTATTCTTACTCCGTCACCACACGAACCTGGTAATTTAGACCACGTAAATATTGTAAATTTCGGCACTATAATAATATTTAGCAATCATTTTAAAATAAAATGCAAGAATTTATGCAGGGCGCCTAATTTATTTACTGCCCTTTATTTAACGCTGTTTACTGTTATTATGAATAAATATTTTATGTTATTATGAATGAACGTATTTCATTATTATGAATATACACTAATATTAAATCATTTTATCACAACTATCAATCATAACTTTGTCAATAGCAGGGCTTATATCCAATATTTTGTTTAGTTTGATTAAAAAATGTAAACTTACTATTAAAGAGCATAGATAAAGCCTGCATAGATAATTAGTTAGGCATTCTAGTTTTACAATAAGCTGTTTTAATCACGGATACATAATTAGTTTTAAAAACACTACAATGAAGAATAATTGTGATATACTACTAGACTTCTTGCTTCGAAACTCACATTAGTCTAGTTTATAGCTTGAATATTATTTTCACACTGGCAATAATGTTGAAAGAAATATGAATCTATACATAAAGCACAAGGCCAGCTGAAGTCAAAAGTCAACAAGATAAATAAATGTATACGCTCACTAGGGTACACTTTATCATGTCATTAATCTAATGTTTACTCTGGCGTTAGCGTATAGTGTGCGTCGTGCCTGAATTGAATCAATAGCAGCCAATGCCTTTTTCTAGATATATCAATACTATTATAGAAATCAAGAAGCAAATGAGTATCATCATCACTAAAACTGACTTCAAGTGATCGTCAAGTTGAATGTGATCTATTTTTAACAATGAGTCATTGTAATAACTCATAATGGCTTCAGTATTTGTCATAGTTTCACGCATCGTTTAAAACTTTGGAGCTAATTGTGAATCTCATTGCACACATTTACATAAAAGCCCATGAGAATATTTTACGTTCACTCAAAATTCAATGAGTCAAACTCAAAAGACCTAGTCTTTATGATCAGATCCAATCGATGGCTCTGGTATGAGGGCTCTCTTGTGGCGTTCAGAGGGCCATGGGGGTGAGGGCCATACGGGAATACCGCACGGTGGCAACGGATGCAGCGTGCCTGTTGGCCGGAATAACCCCGTGGGACCTCGAGACGGAGATGTTCGCCAAACTTTACCGGCGAGTGGCAGGGCGGGGAACAGCTCAGTCTTGCTTAGCGAGATGGTCGCCTCGCGGAAGGACGCACGCCGCAACGTCATTGCCCGTTGGGCAGTCCAGCTGGAGAGGCCTCGGTACGATGTTGAGACTGTCGAGGCCATCCGGCCGGTGCTGATGGAGTGGTTGGGTCGGCGGCACAGTGTGCTTGCCTTCCGACTGGCACAGGTATTGACGGGGCATGGTTGCTTCTCCAAGTACCTGCACATGGTCGTGAGGAGAGAGAGCAGCGTTCTGCCACTACTGCGATTGCGCCAAGAACACGGCGTATCACATGCTCGAGGTGTGTGCTGCTTGGCATAGCAGCGCCGTGAACTCATCGCAATCATCGGTGCCGACCTGATGCTGCGGATCATCGCTAGGGAGATGCTCGATAGCGTCAGTAACTGAGACGCGGTCACCGCCTTCTGTAAGGGAGTTATCTCACGGAAGGAGGTGTTAGAGCGTGCGCGTAAGGAATTCCTCTACGGTGGTCCGTAATCCACCGCTGGTGACCGTCCTAGCCTAGGTTGGTACCCGAAAGGGTATCCCGCCGGGCTGGCCATGGATAACAAGGAACTCGGTACCGGTGGTCTGCCCAATGGCGAAGGGGAGGAAAGGAATACGGTGGGTTATGGGTCCGCGCTCCGCCCTTTCGTCACACCGAAGGGAACGGGCGGCGTGTGTGCTGGCCATAACCCGCCCAAAAAAAGGTATTTATGATCAGGGACCCTAAGTCTAAACTATGGGACCAAGTCAAGTAAAATTCAGTGTAATATATGTTTTAATTCCTTCCGTTTAGTCTACAATTGTACTAGCATTATTAACTGCTAATACGTAAGGTGTTTTAAAGTATGGTATATTCTTGAAATGCAAAAATAAAATGTTAGGCAAAACTCAATAATATTTTAGTTATATGGCAATGTGAACCAAGATGCAGTTAGTGCATCTGTTACGTCTTACTTAAGAACTGTTTAGCTTTAAATAGTACGAAACTTGACTAGCGAAGTTAGGGTTCACTGAGTGAAAAGTAACTAACCTACAGCTGATGATTCCCTACAGATTTTATAATGAACGTTCACAAGATCGACTCACGTGCAAGCTCGATGACTTCCAGCTGCCCGAACAAGCCGGCTTTCGAGAAGGCTATAGCACCATAGACCATATCCTCACGCTTTGAGAGATTATACAAAAGACTGAGGAGTATAATCGGTATAGCGTTTGTGGACTATGAGAAAGCCTGATTCAGTCGAAACTTCAGCAGTGCCAAATCGACCATCGTTATATACTTGGCTATTAGTCCTTTGATTGAAGTAATTATTGTTATAATGATCGCCGTAATCACGTGAAGAAAATCTCGTTATGTCGGTAAATATTGTCTGGTAGTCTAGCCAATCTATCATTACGATGTCTGGCTATGACGATGACGACGTCACTGATGATACATCTCCTTGTTCACGGGATCTTCCTAGGGAAGATACCCGGTCCTTTGAAAGGCTTACATGGGGATATGGATCCAACACGCAGAGGCCTTTGGAGAAATTTAATGTAAAAATGGGATGGGACATCTACTGATGACACTCCACGTCTGCACATAACACACGTGGACTGCCAACGGTAGGTGTAAAACTATTGTTGATGATGGTAGATAGATATATGATTATGGGGTTGTGAGGTTTGATGGATTGGATTAAATGAAACTATTGACTGAAAAACTGTCGTCTGCCTTCAATACCTTTATCGTCTTGAACTTTGGCAAACGGTGACTCGCCAACTCACTGAATGGGCCCCCCCAAACGGTCGCCACAGGCACACAGGCCATACGGGCAACAGGAGGGTAACATTGGTGCAAGTGGCTTGGTGCAAGTGGCTTGGGGCGTCGAGCGGTGCGGCGCCGGTTTCACCATCGCAGTGGTTTCCCCGTAGTTATGCCCTTGAAAATGACACTTCCACCCCCGAGCATATAGCTCTAGCGACCCCTCTCTGACCGGCCGTTTAAGGCAAGCCAGAGTTGAGAATCCTGCGGGCACTCTTCGGTTTCCACTCCAGCCAGCCAATAAAGGCCAGCTGGATACGAGGCCCTGGCCAACTCTCTGGGGCACTCAGGACCGCAGTGTCGCCACTCACATTCAGCACGCCACAAGCTGCCCTGCGGTTTATTGGCTTTCCTATAAATCTTGTGATACATTTTTCTTTTATATCAAAAGAATTTAGAGAGCCATATAATGTTCCTCCGAGTTTTGCGTTAGTCTCATGGTGAGATAACGACTGGCCCAGAGGGTATGATGATACATTATTGTTATGGTGTCTGGCTACGACAACGTCAGTAATGATACGGCAATAATCCGTATAACATTATTTCCGTCTAATGACTGAGTAAAAATGCAATTTATTACCCCTTTTTGTCAGTGAGTGTTCTAAAAGACCACTGAGGGGTGTAATAACGACAGTTTAAAAGTAGCAGGAAACAGTTGAATAAAGGTGGCATAAGACTGTTCTGAGCGGCATCCTCGTTGGGAGGCCTAGTTCCAGCAGTGGATGTCTACGAGCTGATGAATGGATGGATATATATAATATATTAATATTGTTTCTAAAAGAAGTACAAGAGTGACTCTTCTGTTATGTAATGATAAAATGCGGTTTCATATGAGTCAAGAATACAATATCACTCTTTGCTTTTGTCACATAATAGTCCAGTCAAATTACGAAATGAATAAACATGAAAATACGTTATTTGGAGATTATTAAGGATCGATGGGGGAGTGTATTCTGAGCATAAATTCCAATTTGAAGGGTTCTCCGAAGGTCAGCTCAAGGTCATTTCGATGAAATCGTGTTTAATTCGATATCTCGAGAACTAACCGTTCTCGGCAAAAAATTGTAGAGACCTTTTCTCTTCTAAAGTAAATTTACTAACTTTTTTATCTAAAACTTTTTTATCATCAATATTTTTCAACTTAACCTACTCAGTCTCCGAATACACTCGCCCATCGATCTTTAATAAACCCCAAACTATGTATTTTCATGTTTATTCAACCCATTTTGAGCCGTAATTTGACTGGACTAGAAGTAATATACGACATAAAGTTTAATCAACGTAATCTTAAGTTTCGGCGATCGTTTTCATCATCCATAATCTGCACGGGAAGCCAAATAACGCAAGTTATGTTCTGCTGTTTTACTTAGGTGAAAGTGAAACTCAAACATTACTGCAGTTCGAAATTACACCACTAGCGATGGGTAGTAGCGGGTTTTTTGGTTAACGGAACGAAATTATCTATCGAATGTCAATAGCGGTTTTTGAAACACTCTATTTCAGTAGCGAGAATAGCGGGTTGTGTTTTACTAGTTAACTAAAGTATAGCCGTGTAGTGTATGTTAGACGCGTACCTACACACGCACACCACTATACAATAGTTGCCTTGCGTACGCCGTGACCTTGTAAACTACGAAACGGTTTGGCGTAGGCTCCATTTGGCTCCAATTTAAATGCTTCATTTTTGTGTGCGGAGTTACCTTCTGTTAGTTATTATTCTAAGATATTCATACTATATTTATATACTATATTATAATACATATACAACATCTATACAAGAGAAGGAAATCTCGTAACAAAACCTTATTCCACCACATCTGACCAGCGTGGTATGTTGGGTCAATTTCCTTCTCATAGTGGAGGAAGCCCGAGCCCAACAGTGGGACATGTATGGGCTGAGATGATGATATATACACCTTTTTTTAATTTTCAAGCTATCAAATTTAATATTATACGCAAAAGTAAGTGACGCCACTTTTTTTTTGTGTGACTTAGTCGTTAACCGCAGATGGCTATGACAGCTTTATCCGGACTGCTGGGTGAGCGCTGAAGACTCTCAACCCAAGACGTGTCTATAATTCACCATGTCGATAAACTAGTATTAGGACTAGTTCAAGGCCACATAATTAGGCATCTACCTGCAACTCACGTATAGGTATCTAATGACAAATAACACAAATAATCTTACAAAAAAATGTATCTTATTTCAAATAAATTAAGGGCGAAAATCAAAGGTCAAACGCAGCTTTGCCGTGTGCGTGTATGAAAGAGACAAAATGATGATTGATGAAAGAAACCGTGTTCGAACCATTTCGCGATCGCGATAGCTATTAGCTACAGTTGTTGTTATTGTTAGCTGAAGCTAGCTACAATAGCGAGTAGCGACAGTTAGCTGCCGGCAGCGATCGAGTATTAGCGAACGTTCATTTTTGTGTGATTCACTTTCGTGAAACGTGATTGAGTTAATAGCTGTTAGCGGGTTTTTGCAGTACGATGAAACTAGCTAACCGCTATTGTACCGATAGATAGTTTCAATAACCATCTAAGTTGCGCAACGACCACTTCTATACACCACTAACTAGTACATTCAGATGTTAAGCTGTCAAGCACTAGTTGTCTAGAAAAAAAAAAACGTAGTTAACGCTGCACGCATATTATACGCATCATTTATTTACACTATGTTTATTTACCTGACTACACAATTTATTATTATGGCCTTCAATGCTTTTACAGCCTAACCTCAAATATTGCAAGTTAGATATCAATCAAATTAATTATCATACGAAAATTTAAAATATATATGTCAAAACATAATAATTATTAAATATAACCTTAATATAGATAAAGCAACTTTAAAATAATAACATATGTAGTACCTACCTAATTTTATTTTGATGTTGCAGAAATAATAACTTGATTTTATATAATAATTAGTTATATAACATCATATTTTATTTCTAGTATGTCCTTAGTAATTATTTAAAATAACTAGTCATAATAACTCGTTTGTTGATACAATATTTACATTCTAATTTAATTGACGACCTATCTAATAAAAAAGCAACAAGAACTAAACCCACCCATGAATTCAATGAGCAATGATTGAGAAACGAACGAATGTAATAGTATGACGTAAGTTTGTATAGCGTAATAGTTCTCTAAAATTATGTTAGATGGCGCTAAAATAAATAAATTTTAGAAGTTTTACAAGAAAAGTGAAATTGTCATGTGGCGATATTAATAATAGGCATGATGACAGTAACCAAAAATCATTAAAATAATGTGTTTATCTACTGTAACACAAAGAATATATTTTAAAATAAATATTTATTTTCTTTTATAAGATAAGATTATTACTTTATTTAATAAAATAAAACTACAAAATACAGGAGTTCGATATGCTCAGCTAAACACCAATCAAATTGAATTACGTCACTCCTATGTACATCTGTCATTATCATCACAAAGTTTGTACTAAACTACGATCGTTACACTTATTAATTGTTTTAACTTGCATTTAAAGAGTATTTCGTGATTTTTATCAATCTCTTGCTTACTAAAAATGTAAGTCATGGAAGAAGGATTCACGAAGGCAAACAGCTCTAATTTGCCTAAAGTTGATTTGTTAATGCTGGGAGAGTACATAGCATCAAACAAAGACTTCTGTTCAGCAGAATTTAGAAACATCAAAACTACGATGTAAGTGAAAAAATTGATTAATAATCTTCTAACACCAATAATTTAAAATCTATTTACAAATAATACCGCTTGAGATGTTAGAGGTTATGTTATTTAAATAATGCTTTTGTAAACTTGGTATTAAACTGCAGTTAAATAAAGTCACACACCAATTACTTTATATCGTATATTTTATACGATATAAAGTAATTACTTTCGTCAAAATGATCTTCACAGAAATAAATAGTCTCATATTTATTTTTTTATATTTGATTTTTTTATATTAGCCACTTATATCTTATTGTTTTATTGTGTGGCACATAAACAAACTGTTTGTTAGGGGTTTTTATTGATGTATTAACATATTGAGGATCCGCACACCACTTATAGACTTTCGAATTCATGTCTAAATAAACTATATCAGATTTTTTGCTTTAACTCCCTTACGTTTACAACTGAAGTGAAAAGACATGACGTCACAAGCAGACGCCATGACACTATTATAGGCACCGTTTTGGCGCTAATTTAAATGCATTTAATTAAAATAGCATTTATTTCTAAACTAACGGCACTTATTGCAAAAATAATATATTTTTTGATAATAGTAGTTATTTAAGAATATTATAAAACAGTTTTTCAAAATAAGTCATCATGCCTATTGTATTCAATATTTTAGTACATACCATAGAGTAATACTATATATTGGAAAGTACACACTGTTTTTATGATATACTTCAAACCTTGTATAATTTATAGTATGTTGTATTTATATTTTTTTTTCGTCGATTCAAGTGTCATTCGATACACATAATTGGTTGTATTAAATTCTGAAGTTTCCAACACTTTACATGAGTATTACATATTATGATGTGAAACTATTTCGCGGATTTTAGCGAGTGATCCGCTTCGACACTTATCTACTTGATGAGCTTGACGATGACATTACTTTCGCTCAGCAAAAAGCCTACGCGGCTAGCGCAGCCATATAACCTCATAAATATCAGTCAGTAAAACGTAGAGATGTTTTAGAACTCCGCAACAGTAGGTGATCAAAATTATCGGATATCCAAAATTAAAATATTTGTTTTCTTTCAATCAGCCGAACTGATAAACTAAACGTAAACAACAGGAATTATACCTACAATAATCATCACACTTTATGTGGCTAGTTCTAACAGGGGCTTCTAATTTATAGGTAATAAATTAATGGGCAGATTTACGCAAAACTATAGATCTGAGAAAAAAAAATAACAATTGCCTCCTTTGTAACCAATACTAAACGTATCACAAATGGTCAGTTTCAGTTGCGCCATCACGGGAACGAGCACGACGTCACGTGCCTATTAGGCTATTTCAGCAGGTAAACGACGCGATGTTTTTTGGGATTTTACTTTTATGATTTTTATCCTAAATATAAATCCCAAAGTTATAAACCTTTAACTTAGCTAAACATCGCTAATTCATCTAAAAATATACGTTAATTTATTGCTGTTAAATTACGTATTTATTAGGTAGGGGAAAAGGGGGTAATGGGAGTCACTTAAGCGAGAAATCATATAAAACCTTAATTAAACATAATATTTTTATTGCAACTGCCAATACACTGAATTTACTTAATTAGCTAAGATATGAGATGCATTCCAATCACTTTGGTGATCATATTTGATAAGTATAATACTTTAAAAAAATAACAGATATGACTCTCATTGCCCGGACGTGAGGGTAATGGTAATCACCCAGTGGGCAATGGGAGTCAAAGAAAATTTAACATAAGTCACAAACGTACTCTCTGCCGAATCCCATCCAGAACACTCTGCGTGAGCCCATAACCCACATGCAGTGCACCTGTACCACATTACATTATTCCTGCCGAAGTCGGAGCATACTATACACCTATTTCCGGCATCTTTTTTATCATTAAGTTCATCATTATGGCATAAGTCTTTCGTAGTACAATCTGATACGGAGGTTTCCTTTGATTCTTGAAGTACAAGTCGTTTTGCTTTTTTATGGTCTTTCTTATATATTTTTGTCTTTTTTCCTTGACTTTGACCTTTGGACTTCCTTTCTGTTTTCTCTTTCTGTTCGCCTGCTTTTTTAATTTCTTGTTTTCTTTTTCTATTAGGTTCTCTTTCATAGGCGTCGATGTTAAAACTGTGCCGTGTTGCTTGTCTCTCTCCTTCCTTAATTTGATAGCTGATGTTTTTTAGGCAACTTGATAACATTATTCAATATAGCTGGTATCTCTGATATTCTGGGGGGAGATGTTGCCATAACTTGTTCAGGAATTAGTGGGGCTTCTTGGTTAGGTATGATAGGAATAGGTGAGTCAATTTCTTTAGAAGAGCTCAGAACAGGTGAGTAAGTAAAGTCTGCTGGCTTGCAAACTGTGCCAGTCGCAGGTAGAGGTTCATCGCAATCTTGAACTGTAATAGACACCGATAGGATAAATTCTGATGCCATAAAATCTTTATCCGGGAATACTCCGGGGTTCAGTGGCAAAATATCCGTTGCGGTAGCAGCTTTTCTTGTAGAATAACCTTCAGCGATTAGCTTTACAGCTTTTGCCAGGCTATCAGGAGTCCAGGAAGTTTTATAGAATATGAATAGTTATGACTCGTACTTTCGGCATCTAAAAAAACAAAAAATAAATAATTTTACACACAACTTACTTCTGGGTAATGGGAGTCAGGTGACTCCCATTACCCAGAAGTTGTGTGTAATTTTCAAAACATTTAAATTTTAATATAATGAAATAAAAAATGAAAATAAAAAAACCTATGAGTTACTGATGCAAACTAGATTATACATCACTATTTTGAGTGTCTGGCTAAAATGTATATGAATATTTTATTTGGGTAATGTAAAAATATCGACACTTACCTTTTATTTTATGACAACTAAAAATAACATCTGTGAAGCGCGAAATCAACAAACATCCATATCTTCACAACGCAGCCGCCGACTGGCATGGCATGCGCCTTTGAATATAGTGCCGTGGGGTAGGGGGTGAGAGGGTCATGCCGTTTAAGCGATGCTCGTGTGTTTTGTTGCCTAGATATGTGGATGACTCCTATTGCCCGCTGACTCCCATTACCCTGTTCTCCCCTATAGTGTACACTGATTTCTGAAAAATCGGGACGGTGAGTTAATTTAAACGGGACAAGTTTTAACAATGTTTAATCTTAATATTTACCACAATAGCGAGGTAAGTAATTTTATTTATTATTTATTCGCGATCAAGAGTCACTTAAATGTCATTTTTGCTTTGATTTAGAATGCCATTAAGGTAGGTACCTACATTAAGAAATCTTTGAATTAGCAGCAGAAGATTGTTAGAAAATAATAAGTAAAAAGAAAACACCTGGCTCAAATGTTATACGGGTCACAAAAATTACAGACAAGTTTTTAATCCTGGTGAAGTTAATGATTTCACATTATCTTAAGCACTGTTTTAAAAGAGTCTACTCTGAAAATCAATGAAAAGTCTCAAAAACTGGTTATTAACAAAATAAAAAGTCATAAGGCAAACATAACAGGTACTAATAATAGATGCCGTAAAAATATTCTTCTAAAAGAGAGCCCAGAGGAAGATGAATGTCATCTGCTTAGTTTGTGGTATACCCCTACTTTATAAGTGAGGACACTACTAGATTCTGGATGTAATAGTTCATGCAAATTGCATCAAAGGTGATATGTTGATATACGATCTCGGAACTACACACTGCTTTACATTGCCCTGCGCCAACTTTATCTGATGCCACAAGTCAACAGCTACATTCTCAAAGACTGAATGAATATTACCGACTACTGAATATTGTGAGACTGAACAACTCGTTTTATGAAAAGAATGTGAGACTGCATAAGAAAAAATAAATGCCATTTTTAGAGATGTAACTGGTATTTAATTATTTTCTAAAAAGGGCATTTTTTTAATTGGCCTTTCTGTTAAACTTTTCCTCGGGGCTGAGGTAAGTTTTAAGAGAGAATGTAATGAGTAAACAATAGTTTTGCTATGCTTTGCTCAAAGTTCATTAAATTACGAATCATAAGGCGTAAAATTATGTCTCTATCGCAAATGATTGAGTAGTTAAGAAAGTTAGTTTCAAAGTTTGTTAGAACAAGCCTCGGTCTTATCTATTTCCCTTTTACAATTGCCAAAAAAACTCCAATATAATCTGTAATTTTATTCTAATACCGTATTTCTACCTGTACAGGTTCTAAGTTTCATATTTGCAACATTCCCAGTAAAATGTTCACACCAGCATCATATTTATTGCCGCGATGTAACATGCGCACAAAGAACAAACGAATTTATTATATTTTAACTTTGTTTTTACTATCATGACATTTTAAATACTTTCAGCATTCATAGTCACATCCGTAAAAATGTTAAATTCAGTAGGTAAATATTTCATATGTAAATTAATCGTGTCTGATTACATGGTTTAAGCTTATTTTGATTGCAGCATGTTGGGTAAATATTCGGGAAAATTTCCTAGTTAATACTAGTTAAAATAAGCACCTTCAGAATGTCACGATCTTAGCAATATCATATAGTGATCATATCAATATTAAAGATCTTTTATGCTTTAACTATGTATAGTTACATTGTGTTTCATGCGATGGTTCAGTCAATCTGTTGATTGACTGGGCCATCGCATGAAAACACAATGTACCTCACAAGTAATACATATTATATTTAATTAGACTATTTAATGCGATTGCCCAGTCAATCTATTTATTTAAAACATAAAAGACCTTTAATATTGATGTAGTCACTATAAAAAACTGTCAGTTTAGCTAATTACGTAATAACTTAAGACAGAAGATCGCTTAAGTAGGGACTGAATAAATTAACCGACTTGGCATTACATGGATCTCACAACTTTTTATGGTAGAATTACTGAGTTGCTAGGCTTGGTTTTTTTTACAAGTTTTGTTTTTGATAACATCTCACCTCTTTTTGCAGATAACCCTACTTATTTCCTCTTCCGCTACCTTCAACTTCTTGAATACCAACAACAGATTTTCTTAAAGCCCACTCTCTAAAAAATAAGACATCTCTCCGATCTGCTTGATTCATTTCCACTAAAGCTAGGCGGAGAGGAAATGTGGAAATAACAAAATCTGATTGCTTTATTCAAACACATCTCCTCTAGTCTCTTCTCCTTTCCGCTTTGGTGGCAACTTTGGCAGCCTTTGGTGGCAGCCTTATGATTATTAGTATTCTTTCTTTCGTGCCAATTTCGGGCAAACATGTCCCATCCTTGCTTTTGCATTCGGTTGATTGACCATTTTACAAGTTTTCTTTGAACATAATTATATCTCAGTACATATCTATACCTGTTATTCCATTCAACATTCAGACTATCACCACTGCTGGACGTAGGCACAGTATAGTCATCTATCAGTAATGTATCTCGGCCGTAACCTTGAATTAAATGCCTACATCCATGCGGTATGTAAACATGTGATAGGGCTGCCCGCCTCCAGCATTTTAATTACATTTGCCTACTTTGTGTTTCCATTTAGTTTTGTATTATACTTTTCTTATATAAACAAATAAAATACTTTGTGAATTGAATAGGAAGTGTTCAATAAGAATGCGTGTTGATTTTTGATTGGTAGTTTTAATTAAAAAAAAAAAACATGTTTATGTTTAAATAACAAATCGGTCTATAAATTTAAATTATCTAGTGACAGACAGACGGTCAAATTATTTTTTTCTAGTACTATTCATACACACAGTACAATAAACATCTATTATTATCTATACCAATAAATAAAATTGGAGTGTCTGTTTGTAATGTCAAAATAATAGGCTTTTTTCATGTTCACACGGTTATTTGCACGACACCTATGCCTAAAATAGCAAATAAAAAATTTTTGTCTGTCTGTCTGTCTGTCTGTTTGTTCCGGATAATCTTCAAAACCGCTGGACCGATTTCAAAAATTCTTTCACCAATGGAAAGCTATAATATCAGGGCGTAAACTAGGCTATATTTTATCCCGGTATTCCCACGGGAACGGGAGCTACGCGGGTAAAACGAGTATAACCTATAACCGAAGCGAAGCGAGGGCGGGTTGCTAGTTAATAATAAAATACCACGTCTTTACTTTGAATTATATAAACTAACAAAACAAAACACATTATGAGTTTTAACACAAGCGTACCTACCGTAACATGATTCATGAACCGCCTAAACTATCTATTTCACTCGTGTCAATCACTTTATTCACTTTATTTATTAATCCAGACAACTTTTTTTCGGGAGATAAAAGGAAATACTTATACATTAAAACGACACACATTACGTACCTACCTACTAGTAAGTAAAATTATTTTATAATAGGTAAGATTTCAGAGTTTGCAGGTAATCTAAAAAAAGTTATCTCTGGATTCGTTATTGACGAATTCATGCAACCAAAAACAGCACAATATACCCTACTTGTCATATTAAATATGTGTATAATTATGTATTTTAGTGAAAAATTCGCGCAGTTATTGTTAAAAAAATAACACACCGTTCGTTCGTCACTGCAGCACAGTCACGACTGTCTGCATGCCGAGCACATGCCGAGATCGAGGCGTGTAGGTATAGCTCGCGTTTCGTCCGTTTGTATGAAGTTGGATTACTGATTGATAATATTACCGTGACATAGGCCTCCCTCATTTTTTGTCACAAAGTGCGGTACTGTGCTGCCTGCATCCAACAACACGTAGCAACTTTCACCCAGTGGCGGAGAGTCGTACACTGCATCGTCCGATAAATGATCTCCACTCGAGAATCTTTCTTCCCCAGCAGTTGTCGGTTCTTCGAGAGAGTTTTGAACCTGTTGTTTACATCCTTGGGCTATTTGCATTCATCTAAACATTGGAAGCGATTGTGTAGCTCAAGTTGAAATCTTTCGAGGTTTTGGTATTGGACAGATGTAAGTCAGAGGGTAGACTTCATTGAGTGTAACTGGCCGACTTCTGTGTGGATAATCAATGTGCCTTGTACTATGCAGTGATTGCTTCTAGTTTTAATCCTGCTGAACACTGAAAGATTATTGAATAATTGTCGTTTGTCCGAGAAGATGAAATCTATCTCGTTTTTTTAAAGAACTGTCGGGGCTAATCCAGGTCCATATTCTTTGGGGCTACTTCCTAAATATTTCTTGGTAATTTTAGTATGCTACGCTTGTTGACACACTCTCGATCCTTTCCACGTTGTATACGAGAGACTTGCGATCGATAAACCCTGCACCGCCTTGGGACGATTGATCGCCCCAACGTACAAGAGCAAGTATCTGATAATCATACAATGTCCCGTTGGATTTGAATGACCACAGAAATATTAATACTTTAGAAAGGCCATTCTGCTGATTTTGTTCGAAAACCAGCGTGGCATAATTGCCCCCTCCCGCTAATGTTAACACATATGCAAGGTCTATGCTTACAACAATTTTAAACACTAACATAACACACACACATCAATCTCGAAGCTGCAGTTGGTACACAAATTATAACTAAAATCTATAGGCAACGTATACCCACATATAAAAAAGCACATGTACGCTAGTGCTTGCCATGGTCGATATACTACACGATATTTATTTAGCCTGTTTTATCGAAACAAAAATATTAATGTCTTTAAATTAAGCACTTACTTGTGTGATGTGTTGAAGTTATTTGTAATGCAAGTCAGTAATTTAACAGTAAAATCATGCAAATAAAATACTCCTCACTACACTCTGTATAGGTGACAGAAAATTTAAGTGCTATAATTAATTACGTAAGCGAGTAGCGATTTGTATATTATATTGTTCCCATATATGGTACACACCAGTACACAAGATACAATTAAAATGTATTAAAAAGAGACCACAGTCAAGTTTATAAACTCCTGCATCTTCTAGAGGGATCTGGCACTTGACAGGTGGCAAGAATTGACTAATCGTCTTGAGTGGCTTAAAATATGTTTTTATGGAAGCCCGTTTCAGGATGAAGCCAATCTTGTCAGTGACTCCTTTCACATAAGGTAGTACTGCAGGGAGGCGCTTAACTGTGGATGGTTTCAGACGGTCTCTGCGACGGGGGCCATGGACGTCTGTAATAACGTTGACTTGTTTGGACGTCAGACATCTTAGACCGCCCGTGACCAGAAATGCTGTAAAGTATTCGAAACATCGGGCAATCCTAAATCAAATACAAACGTGATATAATCCGTATATGTAGTTTTATTTACAATGTGTATTGTGTAGTGCTCGCGTAAGCATCAGATATCATTCTTAAAATATGTTAAAATATTATTTTTTATTGAAATTCGGTTTATTTTTATTGGTGTTATTGGTGTTATTATTTAACTTAAAAAACAAAACAGTTATTTTTTTTTTTTGATATACTGGTACTGCTACTTGTTAGTACATTTTTGTTTACAATAAACAAAAATGTACTAACATTGTCCGTGTGGTGACGAAATAAGAATACCAATCACCACTCCGTATCTTACCCGCGGATGTCCCATCCTAATATATTGAGACGACTAAGAGATATAGTAAGCATATAACATCTATGCAAGAGAAGAAAAACTCAAAACAAAACCCTATACTAACCTGTCTGACTACTATAGTATAGTAAGGTAAATTTGCCTATAATTTCGGAGGAGGCTCGAGCCCAGCAGTGGAACGTATATAAGCCGAGATAATGACTATCATGTCAACATTTCTTGGAATAAAAATTCAACACTTACGAAAAGTTACATGCTGTGTGGTAGCGGCTTCGAATACTACCAACCCTTGCTTTGCTCGTGGGTGTCGTAAAAGACGACTAAGAGACCTAGATTGACCCGGACCAACTCCATCTGGCACCATTTGGGTCAACGATTACATTCCCAAGGAGGATTGACATCAGGCAGGCGGCCGGTCATAAAAGTCATTGCCGAAACTTTTTGCAATATGTCAAAACAGATGACATATTGCGTCGACCCCAAGTACTTGGGATAAGAGCAAGATGATGATGACTTACGAAAAGTTAGAAATCAACACTTTTATTAATAATAACTAGTAATGAATGACCAGTCTCAAGAAATTCATTCTTGTCATAAATTATTCCATCTTAAGGAAGAATAGAACAATTATTTTGTACGACAATTAAATACCTACTTAATTAAACATTTAGTTTTCCAATAAAAATGAAATACAATAACATTTGATCACTTTGCCATTATTTTTAGTATTCTACAAAATGTTGTGAACAAATTGTGCTAGATTTAGTTGGTATTTAGTTAACTACCAGTTGCCTTAATCCATAGTTTTAAATGTAAGATCTTTTGTTCAAAGATAATTTTAATAATATATATATATATATATATATATATATATATATATATATATATATATATATATATATAAAATATACAAGAATGTACTATAGATATACAAGATAAATTAAGTAGGTAATGTATACCAGAATAATTGATTTTTAAATACCTATTTAAATATTGTTAATATAATTATATAAAAGATCACTAAATTAAAAGTGTTAAAAATATTTATTTATATGATAAAATTAACCCATAGCTAATTATTCGAATCGATAACTTATAGTATGTTGGACAACACTATCGATACGCGTGGATCAACGTCGATGTTTTGAATGAAAACGTATACTACCACCCTAGTAAGGCGGTTCTTAGTGATATCGCATTGAACGCAGTACATTGCGCGGTTGCTGGACTAAATAAAAGATGATATCCATGTGTGGCAGACGATGTATAATGTTTGGCTCTTTTTGCGATTTCATAATTTTTGTTTATAAACGACATAATACTTTCATAAAATTAAGAAATATCACTGAATTAATAAGTTTATGGACTTAACGATGAAAATAAATGCCTTCTTAGACTATAACTACGCAACTGACTTCTTTTTCGACACGTTGTAACAGCGCAAGACGGCATATTTCTCTTTTTTGTCGGCTTATTTCTCTTTCAGCTTCGTTCAAGGTCACTATATGAGCGCAACTAAGAACCGGTAAAACGAATTTCGTCAATATTAAGACCGTTTGATCGCAATTGTGGCACGCTTGCCCCGCCCACATGGCCGTTCTATCTTATTAATTTTTCTGTGGATTTTACTCAATATTCTTTTCATCGTAATCGTCACGGTTGACAGACTTGTTGGCGATCGCAGTGAGATATCATACATTTCCCCGAAAAAACCTGCTGCCCACTCTCCTGGTGAATCCTTAGCAGGTTCTTAGAACTGCCACAGGCAAACAAAGGGTGGCGACAATTGTATTCTTATCCCGTTATGTTATATTTACATACACGGGTACACTGGTTTATATACTGCAAATGTAACTTTGTAATCCTATATGAATATAATGCTAAAATTATTTATGCAGTTAGTGTATCTAGGAAACTGGACCGAAATTGCAATTCCTTATCATTTTGCCTTTATTTATATACTAAATACTAAATGTATTCTAAATTTGAAGCGTTTATATCTGTTAGAAGTGCCTCAATAATATTGATGATCAGTCAGTCAGTCGGTGAGTGACAAAAATTCACAACGAAGTTATAGGGGGTCGAAAATGGCCTGAATTGGTTCGAGAAAAGGACGTTATGTTACAGCAGTTTTGCACTTTTGCTCGGTTTTTGCAGGACTCGACAGATAAGACAACTGGTCCCTAGCCGAGGTCGCGGGTAACTGGACCGGAGGGTTAGTTCGTCACCCGCCGAGAGGGCGACAGCGCGACGACAACCGACGTCCTGAATATCATTTGAATTAAGAAGACGTATGTATTTTTAACTACCTTAAATAAAAATTAAGAATAAATTACCTATAAAAAGTTTTTGTAAAATTTAATATTTACCATACACACACATTTAATAAAAAAAAATCGTAATTTCATAACTACAAGACCTAGGACAATAAATTTGAGTATCTTTGTTAGATAATAAGTCTCGCTACCCCTCATAGCCCATTGGTCCACTACTTACGGGACACCTGTATAAAGATATAGATTATAATATAAATATGTGTTCGCGGAAATGACTGCTTTATGACTCAATATGTAGTCATTTCGAAGAACAATATACATATACCGTTCTTTGAAAAACAAGATGAACATGGTATCTGTAAGTCAATAATTGCCGGTCTTTTATGTACATTAACTTAATAATTTTGTTTTATAATCTATAACATTGTTGACATTGCAAAGGCTATCAGAAACGGGTACAATTTAAGTAACGTGCAAACATCTAGATATTTACTTTTTTTAAATATTAAGCACTAAAACAATGTCGCACACCAGACACATATGAAATGACTTTTCAAAGGTGGTGGTCGGCAACAGGATCGCGATCCGCGGTCCGTTTGTGCAGACTGCAGAAGATCGAAACTCGGACCGCCAAATATTGTAAAGCCAAGTATAAATTCTTCGAATTTGCTGTTCTCGAGAACCAAACTATAAAAAAACTAGAAACTGCCCCGACGGTCTTGAGCGTCATTACGTTTCTCACATTAATTTTCTTCGGATCAATGTGTTTTATAATTCTGAATTTTATTTGAAATCATACAATAAATACATCATTTAATTATTATGAGTTGTTTTTTTCGGAACCTCGTTAAAATTTTCCCACAGTATCCGGTTACCACCTAAAATTACTTGCCGAGCCTGAACTAAGCCCTGAACTGTTCTGTTGAAACTTAACGCTAATAACTTTCCAATCATTTTTAGAATTTATATGCTATTATATTGTTTATAAATAGTTTTTACATGGCATACATACAAAATTGCTTGTTATATAATAATGAAACTATACCCAAACTGAACTACAATCGAAAGCATATCCAGTTTGGAAATTTTACTTTCATTATACTCGTGGATTTAACACTATTACTACTACAACGGTAGCGTATAGACTGCATGTAGGCAGCGACAGTGGATTGTATTTGCCGTTTATTAAAAAATAAATCGTATGCTTTTATGAAAAAAATTGTGATAATTTTTACATGAGCAGAATATTTAAATCATTAGTGTTGAGTGAGTGAGTGAGTGAGTGAAAATGTGTTCAATTAAGAGTGGGTTATTTTTGTTCTCCTTCTTTTTCTCTGCAGTTATAGGCAAGTACTTCTTTATCTTAAATTTTTAGTTATTTAATAAAAATGTAATATATTAATATGATTACAGAATAATATGATTATAGATTCTGCATCGTACTATGTTAAAGTTTTACGCTTAGGATTGTTCATAAAAAATGTTATACACGAACGGTTTGAGTAAGGTAATTCGAATGAGCAATGTAGTAAAAAACTAAAAGTATTGAATTAATTAGTGTATATAACTTGTAAATGAATAATGTTTCATATATAAATATATAATTTTACCTCATTATAAGTCTTGTCTGGTTGATATTAATGTTTTCTAGGAAGATTAGCACATCATACATATAAATGTATTAGGTAGAATTCTTTTTAAAATATACACTTGCCCTTCATAGAATGAAATTCATTCTAAAAATATGGAATTTATTGTTTGATATACCTATATTTTAACTGGCGAAGGCAACAGTGGAACGTAAATTTAAGGGCTAAGAAGAATAACTTTTATACTTGCCCTATTGGTACGAGTCTCGTTATTTTCGGTAACTGATAAATTAATTTTATTTGATATTCGTATCTCTTCCGTGTTGTGACGGAGTAAGAATACAATAAACCACACCTGTTTCACTCGTGAGTATGGTAAAATGCGAGCAAGAGATATAATGCGCATATAAGATCAATGGAAGAGAATGAAAACTCGAGATAAAACTCTACACCAACACGTCTGACCAGTGTTTAGTATGTCAATTTCCCTTTTTTTGTGATGGAGGCTCGAGCCCAACAGTAGGACGAATATGAGCTGAGATGATGATGATAATGTGTAATACTCGCATAAACATCAGAAATTATTACGTATCAAAGACAGCTTTAGAGCAAAAATCTATTTCGCTATCGTAAATAGCTTTGATATAAAGAGATTGATCATAGTTTCCGTTTTCTAGACGAAAAATAAGCGTTATGTTTTTAAAATTTAAAAAGATATTATTTCCTATTCGGTAAACATTTTTATGGATTTTATCGCGGTTATATTTGATTTTTGATTGCCTGACGTTTTGAACACTGCAGCGTCCATAGTCACAGGCGGACTAAGATGTCTAACGTCCAACAAGTCATCATTATTACAGAGAATTATAATTATCTACCCACTAAAGAAATTAGTTATTGTATGTGTGATAAAATATAAACGCGATAAAATCCGTAAAATAGTTTTATTTACAATGTATAATACTAGCGTAAACATAAGAAATCACTATGTGTGTATTATAGATACGGGTTATAGGTGAGGATATTCAATCAAGATTTTTTGACCTATATTTATCAAACATAAATAATTAAACTTTACGAAACTAATTAGTTTCATCATCGTAACTATGTGTATCAATAGCAACGTTAACTACTCAAATAACAATCAATTTTCTCTATCGGTCAATATGGTAAGCATCATTAGGTTTAGACCTTTCAATAACTACCTGATTTTACGTAATTTCTAATGGTTTCACATATAAATATTCTCTACTAGCCGACCCGGCGAACTTTATACTGCCATAACTTTTTTCGTAAATATATTTTTTAAATTTCCGAAAATATAGTCTGTCTGTAGCTGCCATTTGCGTTTTATTATTACATGATAGATGCGTTTTTGTTATACCACGTTTTAGAGACATTTTATGTCAAGTCCCACAGGATCCCGGTCGTACGGGATAAAAAGTATCCTATGTACGTCTCCTGCTTTTAAGTTACCGCCCCGCAAATTTTCAGGTAAATCGGTACAGCCATTCTTGAGTTATAAATAGTGTAACTAACACAACTTTCTTTTATATATATATATATAGATAAGATTTATCCAAAATATCTGAAGATCAATATCGTGCGCCGCACGGCCTATGTTCTTTCAATCCAGAGTTTTGATAAATAGAGCACGTGAATGAAATTAGTTCATCACATAAATTCTAGGGAATGTAGGCAATTTATATTTATTATTAGAGGTTAATTGTAAAGGTACCTATTGCTCCTATACAAGTACCCTAATCGATGGGGAAGTATTTTAAGAATATTATTGAAGTGGCTGTTAATAAAATAGTAAATGTAGTATTTTGAATAGAAAATTAATTATTAATTCTGATATGCAAAGCGGAACTAAATTTAATATTATTAGGTATTGCTTGTTAGTGTTTAAGCGGATATGAACTATTTTTTTTTTAATAATTCCCGACACTTGTTTTTGTACTGTAAGTAAGAGCCCTAGATTGACCCGGACCAACTCCATCTGGTACCATTTGGGTCAACAATTACATTCCCAAGGAGGGTTGACGTCAGGCAGGCGGTCGGTCATAAAAGTCATTGCCGAAACTTTTTGCAATATGTCAAAACAGATGACATATTGCGTCGACCCCAAGTAATTGGGATAAGAGCAAGATGATAATGATGACTTGTTTTTGTACTGTAAGGCAAAAATTACACTATTGTTGAATGTTCTTTTTTTATAATTCTAAAATAATTAAATTGTACTCGACATAAAACCTACCATCATTGACAAAAGGCCTCTCCACAATGAGACGTAGTTCCATTATTGCCATTCTTGACAGGCTATAGTAACGAAACTGAGAATTCTATGTATTTGTAAAATAATCTAAGAAATAGGAAATTGTCTAAGCGGCTTTATATGGATAGCATATTAACTTGTTTCACTTTCACATAATGAGATGCTAGAAGACAGTATAGAAAATCTGTAGGATACAATAGCCTAGTTATTGTAGGATTAATGGTGTAAAGAAAGACGGAAAGACTGGCAATACGAAAATTTTATATTGTGGTAGGTATAATTTTAGTGTTTTAAATATTTATCATAGTTTTTATGTGATGAAATGTAGAGAAAGTTCTAGAATCTAGTGAATATGATATAACAGTACTTTACGCATGTTTTCGCTCTCTAAATTAGATTCAAAAACGCGTCCTAATCACACTGTATTTTTTTATTTTCTTCGTAACTTTATTTTACTTCGCTGACCCTTTTGCAAGTAAGCAGTCTGGCTAGTGGCGCTACTTTAGGTAAATTTTGGTACTATATTATATTAAACTATATTTTAAAACTATGGTGGTGAATTAATTTATTACTTCTTGAATGTTGTTACTCGACAATGTCAATAACATAAATTAAACTGTAACTAGCATTTTCTACAAAACTATCAGTAAACAGTAAGTTTTCAGTAATGTGTATTAGAGAAATTTAATATAAATTATATTAAATTTCTCTGACTGTTTTTAAAAGTGATATAATTAATAATGATATAATTATAGTCAATCAAATCAAATTATATTTTTTTATATATAAACGGTACACAATAATTTTTACTCATTCATTGCTGCCCACTAATTCCTGTACTTTTATAAAACTCCACGAAAAATTACTTCGGTGAATATTATTCCTGAGTAGTCATTAACATAAATAGTTAACACATTAACACAAAGTGCCTCGCATTAAAAGAATTATTGAGTTTGGTATCGGACGTATTTCAATGAGTAACATTGCTATTAAAAATATATAAAGGGAAAGTAAACCATTTCTAGAGAAATGGTAGACTGTCGACTCATTCATCTTTTTGTAAATCGTCGATAACAAGCATTATGCCTATTATCTACGAGGCCAAAATGAAAGCCATGCTCTACAAAATATTAGAATATATTTATTTCTGGAAACAGTTCTTGTTTTTTTTTATTTATTTAGTCTTTATAGTAGTAGTCTTTAGAGTATTTATTCAAATATTCGACGTAATGCAAGGCCAATTAATAATGATTTCTGATGTTTACGCGAGTATTACACATTGTAAATAAAACTACATTACGGATTTTATCGCATTTGTATTTGATTTTTGATTGCCATCCGCCATCCGCGGTAAATTGTTCGAAACGACGGGTCATCATAAATCAAATACAAACGCGATAAAATCCGTAATGTAGTTTTATTTACAAGGCAAATTAATCTTTGGTGACACATTTTTTTTGATATTTGCGTTTACCGACCAATATGTATGTATCACCACCGTATCGACCAGTATGTATCCACGGTAATGAGCATTAACCATGCACTGTAGTATACTTATGTCATTGCCAATGCTTAGTAGTCACATCATATGCAGTCATATGTAACCGACATAGTATTAAACAAACCAGTCTTTATCAACGCCGGTCAAGTGCATACCTGATGATGCATAAAAAGTGGTACAACTTTCAAAGACATTAAAGTAAGCCTATTCAATAAGAATGCACAGAACTTTTAAAATTATTTAATTTTGAAATAAGGCCATATACATATTTACATGTCGAATGTTATGCATTCTAAGTATTCGTGAAATCAATATATTGATGAATACAATGGATCAACTGTTATATTTTCACGGGAGTCGTAAAATCAGTTGAATACACCAGAAAAATGCAGTGGTAGTTGATGAGGATAATTGGTACAATAAATTTTGAACAGAGCCCCGAAAGATTTGTAGCACCTACTACGACTGCCAACCAATCGATCCATTGTGGCATTTATGACATAACCCTTTTTGTTGGTCTGTATCCAACAGAGAACGTTGTTATGTTACAATGAGGAACGGATGGATGTAGGTAATTTTATATAGTTACAATTTATGCCCTATAAATTACATTGTCGATTTGTAAAATTTAAATTAAATACTAATTCTAATTACCCATATTTATTCGAGAAATCCCTTGATAGGTATAATACAAAATTAAGATTGGTTATTTTGCGCTGTATAGATGAAAATCAAGGTAATTGGAATTGAAGATATTTGCGAAATTAGTTACGCCCTCGTAATTCTTTCTTCTTCTTTATTAAGAGTAGCTATTTTGTAATTGACAAGTTAATACCATAAAGTTTTATATTAAATTAAATTCTTAATTAAGTTATTAGAGGTGGGCGTAGAAATGGCCACAAATTACAGAAAGAGAAGAAATAGGAAATTATTAGAAATATTACAAAATTGTTTTCATGATTAAATTAATTAATCGCAGAATGCTTTAAAATAGAAAGTACTACTGTTAAAATTGCATTCAACCGTCCGTAATGTTTTCTAAATCCTTGCTTTATTCTTAAATTCATCAGTTTTGAGCTGAATCTGAATTGTTTAAATTTGTCATAATAATATCTGCACATACTGAGATGTCGTACGATTTAAAAGGTTATAAATAATTATAATCATATTGCTTATTTAACCTTTACCTTTTACAAACCTGTCAGCTTGTTTGTGAAAGTGGAAGTAAATACTGTTCTCTTTTCCCATAAAAAGTGTATTCGACAATACTGGTGTGGTTTATGCATTATTAAAATAAATACTTTTCTGAATCACTGCTAATACGTAACCAATGAGATAATTCTGCGATGTGTTGTATTATCGGGAGAAGAACGGGTGTAACCGACATAGCACGAAGAATTAGCACGCTGACGGGGCAATGTGCACACCATATCGCTTGACGAACCGACAACAGCTGGGGAAAAAAGGTTCTCGAGTGGCAACCACGTATGAGATGACACAGTGTAGGTCGTTCCCCCACTAGGTGCACCGACGACCTGGTGAAAGTTGCTGAGCGTTAGATGCAGACGGCACAGGATCGCACTCTGTGGCGTAATGAGAGAGACCTACGTCCAGTAGTGGACAGCGATAGACTGAAATAATGATGATGATGATGATTGTAGCTCTGCCAGTATTAACCCTCCTTGGGAATGTAATTGTCCACCAGACGGCATCAGATAGAATTGGTCTATGTAAAGCTCTTACTCGTCTTTTAGGACATCCAAGAGCAATGTAAAGGTTAATGGTATCTGTAACCATCACCAGACAATTTGCACAAATCAAACTAAATTTATACAAGTACTTAAATAGTTTTTTAAACTAAGGCATTCTAAATTGGATTGTTAATGCCTTTATAAACAGTATATGAATATTTGCAATAATTCAACTAGGTAATTTTCTTTGAGATGTTAACTTTTCTTTCTTTTACTCAAAGGAACGTTCATTCATTAGTTGATCTCATTCTATATAGGTCCCACTGTTGGGCTCAGGCCACCACTAGAGGGGAATTGACCGACTGTTTCATGCTGATCAGTCGTGTTGGAATAGAGTTTAATCGAGTTTTCTTTTTCTTGCGTCAATGTTACCTACATACATATATCCCTTAGTAGTTATTTACGAAACCCAACTGTACGAGAGAAGGTGGAACGGAATCTTGACTTGCTTTAATTATTTTTATCTTCAAAATGATTATATTATTGCTTTCTAAAATGTTATAATACAAACATGGTTTGATACATTTCCTATTTTTTCAATAGGAAGTTTCATCCATGCGTGGATTGCTGGTAAGAAAGATTATGTAGGTACATATGTGTAACATTCATAGTAGGCGTACTATATATGATTTGGAAGTATTAAAATGAGGATATCTTTCATGACGATAATCCATGTTAACAGGCTTGTTTTCAAGATGAGAAAATATTACAAATATAGGGGGAAAAGTTTCTTCGCATTTTAGACATTCTTTTTTTTAAAGTTTATTCACATTTAATTACAATATATACATATTTTCATCTCGTAGGTAGTGAAATGATCCCGTTGGGGTAGAAATTTTGGGGCTTATAATCAAAAAATGAGAATTATGAAGAAATCGAAATAGGTGGCAATCTGAAGGTGCAAGGTTATGGATATAATGGCGGATGCCTTAATATCCAAGCCACTTTAACTTCAGTGGTCCGTCCGGTCACCGATCTTTAATAGAGATGAATCCAACAAAATCAGTGTACGTTGCTAATGGTTCGTTTAAAAGGCGGAGAGAACTAGCATGGCAGGTTTTCCAGTCTCACGCCACTGCCATCATGAATATCTTTACGAATATAGTTTAAAGAAAATGGGTGATTAGGCTCATAAGATAGTCACAACAAGCACCCTGGGTGTACTTATTCATGGGCAAATATGAGATTCAATGCATGCAAATAGGGATATCAAAATAAGAAATCCACTAATAAATTTGTCAAGGTCCTCAAATGGTTATCAGTAATTACGTCAATCATTATTTATCTAATAAGCATGTGATATCTTTGATTTTAAATTAAATATTACTATATGATACTAAGATATGATGTTAGCGATTTCTAAAAAAATATTCGCGTTTAAACTATGCTAATTTGCAAGTATCATAATTCCGGTCTGATATTTAGTTGAATGCTAGTATAAATATTATATAACTTATGTGTGTAATATTTTAAATGTGAAAGTGAATTTATGGACTTGTTTAACTACCTTTCTTAACTTCGTGCCTGGAGTCCTTTATCGTATAATCTCATATTTATCTATGTTTATTAATTAGTCCATTGGAATAAATATTTTTTGAGCTTAGTTTGCAAAACCAGACCACGCAATTTTACATTTCAGATGTCAAGGTTAGTATCAAGTTAAATCCACATTAATGAAATCGAAATTTTTAGGCCGCCATCTTGTAAAAAAGGCTGAGAATTGTTTTTATGCTACATAGGGCAAACAATGCTTTACACAAAAGTATGTGTAAATATTTATCGTTACAAATTAACAACTACAATTCCCTAATTTTTAGTCGTAGAAATGAAAACTAGGAAAGTTATTAGCGAAAACAAATAAAAGTTTTGAATAATACTTTTGGGCATTATAATTTTGATCTGGCTATTTCTTCAAGAAAAACAGAGAATTTTGATAGAGGCTCCCTTTCAAAATTCTCTGTTTATTTTTTCAATGAATAAACAACAAATTTTACTGAATTTTTATTTCTTTATTAGGGTTTTACAGCACTATCCTATTAATACTATGTTACTAATTGTATATAGTACTTGTAACTCTACATTGAAATAAATTATTAGGCTACTGTTCCTCATCTTGTCATTACTTTTATAGGAGCCAATGTAAATTTTCAATGAACCAAATTTATTTGAAAAGAATGCATCTTATATGTATTTCTATTTTTATATTTATAGCTGCCTGTTTTTAATCCTGAAAGCAGGATAGTACAGATATGTACACAGTACACACCCATATTTTAACACTTACATTATAATCCTATACTGTAGATTCAACGCGATCGTATTGAAGTTAACTACGTATAGTCAATCTTAATATCTAGAATTTTGTAAGTAAATAAGGAAAAATATATGAAAATTTGTAAAAAATCCTCAATAATACGTACGTATTTTACTCCAACTCGGACTCGGATATAAGAATCTCACGATTGTCGGTCGCGTAATTACTTCTGTACATAACCATTATCGGTTTTTTACTATGTGGCTCTAAATACCGCTATACTGTTTTTTTTGTTTCGCTTAATGGATTCAGTGGGTAAAAAAATTGTATGAAATGCCGTTATTAAAAAAGTTTCACCGTTGCTGGCGTATCATGTGGCTTATATTTACGTAAATTCAGACCTGTTTCTCAGAGAGATAGATAGAGGCCATAAATGTAATTTTGCTGCCATCCTAATCTACCTGTCTGCTGCATCATCAGTCAGCATATACGTTTGTCAGTTGAGGGTTTTGGAGCTGTTTAGATATACTTTGGACGTCGAATTCAACAGTCCATCTACTGAAGCCTCGAATAGAGCCGTTTGTTGAGCTGACGTTTGCCGAAATGTTATTGTCTATTGGGCAATACAGCTAGGGATGCCTGTTTGGAGTCCCCTGTACACGGCTGGAGGGAATCGACTCCGTGTTGTTACCACTGTAATTCGTTCTTCCATACGGGAACTACTGGGGAGAGTGAGGTAGATAGCTGCTTCATAGCCGGCCCAGAAAATAGAAATATCATTGCCACTACATCGAGAATATATTATAAAATTATATTAAAATAAAATAATGAATATAATTTCACGTTAAGTATTAATACTTTCGCTACTGAATCTTAATAGAACGTTTTTATTATATAAAGTAGCTATATATATATATATATAATGATTTTTTTTTGTGTGTGTATAGCTGTTGGTCGCAGATGACCTTGACAGCTTAGCCCGGACTATGGGTGAGCGCTGATGGCTCTCAACCCGGTAAAGTATATAATGATGCTGACTACGTCATTATATAGGTATTTGGGTTTATCGTATGAATATATTATAAACTATCACCCTCGTTTCGCTTCGATTTCGGTTACTTTGACCTCTCATACCGGATATCTTCTAAATTATTACGATACGCGATTGCGGTCCATGAGCCTTTGGGTTCGATTCGCGGATCGGGTAAAATTTTATAAGTGGTTCCTAAGAGAAAAAATAGCTCAATTTACTCCTTATTACAGGTAGTAAAATATTATTAAAATCAGATCAGCCATTTGGAAGATAGACAGACAAAAAAAATTAAAGTGGTTTTTAGGTAATAGGTATGGTGTAAATAAATCGCGTGAGCATGTAGAAAATGGACACTTAAATAGTTCAAGTGTTTGTTACAAACAAATTACTGTTACACATTACAAATTAATGTTTTTATAGATGGATAACATGATTTAATATTTGTCAGATAACGGTACTTGCTCTATATACCAACTGTAGAGCTTACTACTAGACATCATCGAAATACATATATCGAATTAATTTATTATTACAAAAGGTTGTAAAAATATTTTTATTACTCTTTAATTTTTTTTATTGTTTTACTCATTCGCTACATTGCTCATGTCTTTTGTTGTATCACTTGTAATTATTTTTCGTTATGTTCGTCCGTTGCTCTGTGCGGCGTACATTTCTTTATCGAATGTGGCCAAACAGATTGAGCCATATTTTTTATTATTGCTGTGGATGGCCAACAAGTAAAACAGTTCTTTCTTTTATTTTTTTTATTGCGAACGGTGGCAAACGAGCAAACAGTACACCTGATGGTAAGTGTTGCTGCCGCTCATGGACCTTTACAAGGCCGTTGCCTACCGCGAAGAAAGCGAAGGGAGTGTGAATGCGTGCATTGAGGCTCGGTGATACCAAGGGCACCACCAAAACCCTCCACACGCAATCACCCTTAGAAAGTTGGGCTGCCGGCTCTCTCGCTCACCGAACGAAGCGCAGTAACAAATTGCTACTACTCAAACGTCGATTTTCTGCGAGGGCATGGTACTGCCCTGGACGGACCGGCCCGCGGCTGTAGACAGATAACTGTCGACAGTGTGGTCCTACCACTCCTAAAACAGTTAATAAATATAATATAATATAACAGTTAAAACTGCTATACAGTTGATGGTAAGTGATACTGTTGCTCCCGATAGTAAGTGACCTTTGCTAGGCCGCTGTCTAGCGTGAAGAAAGTGTAAATGCGAGCAATGAGGTTTGATGATACTAAAGGCATCACCAAAACCAATTACATACATGCAAAACCCTAAGAAAATTAGACTTACGGTTTCTCGCTCACCAATCGAAGTGCAATAACAAATTGCTACTACTCAGACGTCGAATTTCTGCGAGAGTATGGTACCTCAGACGGACCGGCTCGCGGCTGTAGGTGTAGACAGATGACTCTCGACAATGTGGTCTTACTATATTTGAAAGTTTTTTAGAGATTAAGGGTGACAATTGTTCGAATTATTCTGGGATTTGGTTTTAGCTACTTCTGGTTCAGTTAGTCAGTCAGAAGTTGAGCAAATTTTGGATAATATATTTCATTAATGTTACTATCGCAAATAGTTATGGTAGTAATGCAATCTCATAAACAAGCAATCATCATCATCATCATCTCAGCCCATACACGTCCCACTGGTTGGGCTCGGGCCTCCTCCAATATGGGAAGAAAATTGACCTACTATACTGGTCAGACGTATTGGTATAGGGTTTCCGTTCCAGTTTTCCTTCTCTTGCGTTAATATTATATGCATATTATATCCCTTATTCGTTTTTTACGACACCCATAGGTAATAGAGTGGATGGTGAATTATATTTTTACTCCGTTACCATAAGCAAAATGAGCAATATAGAGGTGTAACCTATAAAACAGAGGTGCATTATGTATATTCATTCAATGGTACTAAACACTTATAATCATATAACTGTTTTGTCTGTAATCAAATCTATACAAATAAATAAAATTGTCGGCTAAAACAAATAAAATAGTATTGTAAAAAAGTAGGTTTCTTCATGCTCACACGGTTATAAGCACCATACCTGTGCTTAAAAACCAGTTAACACTTTGAACGTCGAGAGGGTTAAAAATGCAACTATATAAATGTCTCCCAACATGTGTCCCCATTGCGTTCAACGTGTTAAAAATTGTTTGTGTCGGGTAATTTTAAAAACGGCTTTACCGAATTTGATAATCTTTTTGAATATAAGGAACTTAGCTTATTTTTCCTATCCGAAAAACTTTATAAAAATTTTTGACTTTTTTTTTTGTGGGTGGGCTGCGGTCGGCGCGCCTCCGCACCACTCCGTCCGGGGCGACAGAGGGGCTTAAGTACGCAACTCCCGCAACCCACCCGAAAACCACCTCGCCTTCGTCGTTGGGCCGACCACCGGAGCAGGTTTACTTGTCGTCAGTGGTCGGCCCGACGGAATACCCTCTACGTGGGGTACCCTCACATCGACCGACGTCCCCCCCTCGGGGAGAACGTTTTTGACTGGTCCGGGAATCGAACTCAAGGCTCCATAGACAACAGACGCGTATCATAATGTCTTAGGAGATATTGGAGATTTGAAATACCGGTAAAGCGATGCAAACTGAAGCGAAGGCGTGTCGCTAGTCTATACAAATAAATAAAATGAAAGTGTTTGTAATGTCAAAATAATGCGTTTATTTTTCATGCTGACATGGTTATTTATACGATACCCATACCTAAAAACCACTTTAATTTTTTGTGTTTAGTTATAAATACCTCATAAGTGTAACCACCAAAAATTAAAAGCAACCAAATTATTTATTTAATACAATGATGCTAAGCGAAATACACTTTCATTTTTATTCATCTAATTATTAAAAAAAATACACGAATAAATAAACTCATATTATGTATTTACAGAAATTTATTTTGGCAATATTTTAAGAATAATCAATTTTTTTTTGTTTGACTCTTTTTTTTTTGTATAACAAACCGTGGCAAACGAGCAAACAGTACACCTGATGATAAGTGATGCTGCCAGTCATGGACCTTTGCTACGCCACTGCCTACCGTGAAGAAAGTGAAAGGAGTGCATAGATGGCGTAGTGGTTAAGATAGCGACCTACAGCGCCAGTGTCGAGGGTTCGAATCCCACGCGGGACAACACTTTGTGCGATCCACAAATTGTTGTTCTGAGTCTGGATGTAATTTGTGTCCGTTAATTATATGTTTGTAAAGTCCCCCGCAATACAAGGATTATTTCCTTAGTGCAGGGTGTTGTCTTAAATAAAAAAAAATAAATAGTGTGAATGCGTGCAAATAAGGTATGGTGATACTAAAGACGTCACCAAAATCTACTATACGCAAACACCCTTAGAAAATTGAGCTGCTGGCTCTCACTGTTAGCCGCAGATGACTGTGAAATCTTTACCCGGACTATTGGGTGAGGGCTGAGAGCTTTCATCTCGAGAACAATCAAATAAATTGTTTCTTTTTGTATTAATTACAGTTTCTGAAGCAGATGGAGATCTAATGTCGATGGTAGACTTTCGTTACTTTCGTTGTGTTATGAAACGAGAGTGGAAGTGCCCTGACAGTGAAATCAACTTTTTCATGTACACACCGTAAGTTATATATATATTTTTTTTGTATAATACACACTCAATAATATTGCAGTCTGTGTGGTGACGGAGTAAGAATGCAATTCAATGTCCCATGTGTTGCCCGTGGGTGTTGTAAAAGACGACTAAAGACTGTAAATAAAAAGATGAAAAGATATTAATTAATAAAGTTTTAAATTTTTTTTGGCAGTCATCAAAAAAGGGAAGTTGTTATAAATGCTTCCTGAAAAATGAGTAAATCATCATCTCAGCTCTTATAAGTCGCATTGGTGGGCTCGAGCCTCATCCACAGTTTGAGGGACTTTGATTTACTATTACTATTCATATTTACTAATGGTGGTGAAAGAGTAAGAATACTATTCACCACCCCCTCTCTTGCGGTAAAAGACGACTAAGGGATATGATATGTAATAAATCTATGCAAGAGAAGGAAAACTCGACATGAAACCCTGGGCCAACACGTCTCGTTCCTCTAGATCAACGTTTTTCCCCATCGTGTAGGAGGCTCAAGTCCAGCAAATGGACGTATATGTGCTGTGATGATGATGAATAGAAATATAAATTATTTAAGGGATATGACAACCTAAATAATATGTGAACGTATTCGTGTGGTTCAACTTTGGCAACTCCCTGACTCCCGAATAAGTAAAAAGTATGCTGTCTCAGATTATCCAGAAGACCAAAAAATTTATGCAGCTTCTCTATATTGGTATATTTTTGTTGTATTTTTGTCGAATTTATTTAGATATATATTAATAAAAAATAAAAATTAAATAATGAAAACATATCAAAAATTACAAAAAGAGAATAATAATAACACCGAGATTCGATGCCACGTATATATATATATATATATACACACGTGTCCATCGGTATATTTGAGTGGTCCTAGACCACTCAAATATACCGATTTGCATGGCCTACCAAAAAAGAAAGTTATTCTGATTGAATTTATTGTTTTTAAATATTAAATATACTATATTTTCAGAGAACATCCACACAAGCATTTCATTGACCCTCGATATCCTCACCTACTACGAGACTTCGGATGGAAATCGACCAGGAAAAACGTCCTTATTGTTCACGGATTCAACGGCACCTATTCAAAGTCACCCATGACTTTTATTCGTGATGGTAAGAATTAATTTTAAATATCTTTTATGTATAAAATTAGAGACTTTAGATTTGAAAGTTTTCATTTTTCTTAATCTTAGCTTAAATACTCCGGCCATAACGGGAAAGAAGTTTAGTCAGGATTTTAGTTCGAGTTTTCTTTTTCTAGTAGTGTCATTACATGCGCTCGTTTTTTAGACTAAAAGGATGATGACATGACTCTGATATGACATTCGAAAAGGGTAAAATTATTGTAGATAATGCAGGCTGCTGTCCGCGGTTTAACCAGCGTTGTTTATTAATAAAAAGGTGGCCAGGCTGTTTGTCGGGCTTCAGTCGTGTACTTGGTGATGCGTCCTTAATCCTACCTTAATCACACTTCCTCCCCCCCACCCAACAACCCCCCACCTTGCACGCCGCGCATTTAAATATAATAGGAAAAGTTACATTCAAATTAATCTCCATCCGACGTCCTCGTCACGTCCTCGACGAAGAGGACGACAATATCACACTCGCTCAACAAAGAGCCTACACGGCCCGCGAGGCCATAACAAATAAATATCCGCGGTTCCGCCCTCGCCGTCGAGGTGCGAAACCGCGCCGCGCAAAAGTCACTACTAAAAACGTGGGCACGCCCACTTTGCCTCCAGCGACGCCCCAAGCCGAGGTCCGTTCCCCACAGGGGGAGCCCTTGGGCGATGTCGCTTAGCATACTCTTCTCCGGGTTGAGAGCCCTCAGCGCTCACCCATAGTCCGCGTCAAGCTGTCAAGGCCATCTGCGGCCAACAGCTGTACACACACAAATAAAAAAAAAAATTCAAATTAATCGATTCCGCGTCGGAGACCCGTAGCGCACGGACGTGCGCCTCGCTGCTCTCCATTTCGCCGCGCTCACCCCGCACCCGCCCCCTGCGGTCGTGCGTTCTCGCTCCGTCTCGCTCGGTCTCGCAGCGAACCACGCGTCGCGTCAAGCCGCCATCTTGTTCAACGTCCGTGGCCGTTCAGTGGCCCGCTCCGGGTGGCCGTTTTTACGGTTGTCTGTGGCAGTTCCGCTGTTTGGACACAGGTGTTGCCGGATCCCAACTGCACGAGTCGACTTTTTCAAGACGTCGAGTGCAGATTTCTACCGTTGGTAGATAAAAAGTCAACCCATTTTGGCCCCCTCAGGGCAGAAAACCATATTGTTTGGTCCCCGGCGGAAACCTCACGGTGTTAACGAAGCCGGGTGAGGCAAGGCCCCGATTTGCCTGCCGAGCCCCTTCAGGGCAGAGCTAACAATCGGAAGGGGTTAGAGCATCCGGCCTTGGGGGATCTCCTAGTCGGACCTAATCTACGGCTTTCATCATTTTTCTGCGAAGGCCTAACGGCCCGAGCAGCTAGGAACCTATCGCACATTAAGATTGGCGAAGGATTACAAGCTTAGGGCACACTAATTAAGTACTCATCCTCCCGACCTGCACCCGGTTGGGAGGGACACGCACCACACACAACCCAGGGTACCCCACCCAGGGCGTTAGGTTTTTACATCCCTCTTAGCTATCGTTTTTTCCGTTAGCCCACGATGGCGGAAAAAACCATAACTATTGACGCCCTTCTGGCAATTCCAGAAATCAAAGCTTATATCGCTCAACATTTCGGAGCGATAACGATCCTTCCTCCGCAACCCAAACCCGCTCGATCCACCGCCCAGCCGCTCGAACCGGAACTACCGGCCGTCGGTACGGCGATGGAAACGGAGCCGGTCTTTTCCTCCTCAAACTCGTCTTCCTCCTCCTCCGAGTCGGAAGATTCGTCCAATGAGGGCTCATTCATCGAGGTCCGCTCTCGCAAACGGAGCAAAAGGACCAAAAACACCAAAGAGGCCCCCTCTAAGACCCCAAAAATCAAGCAGACTGACTCGGCAACAACATCTGCCGCAGCCCCACCTGCAACGACCGCCACGGCCGCTCCGGCCCCCCCAGTCGTGTCACAGGCAGCCCTAACCGCTGCCCCACCACCTACGGACAGCAATACCGTCGCCCCACCGACGGTCAAAAAATCACTCGCTCCGCCGCCCCTATATATTAGGGACAAGGACAAGTGGCTAGCCATCTCCGCATGGCTAAACACTAACAGGATTTCGTACCAATCTGCGAAATCCACCCCCCAAGGTATACGAGTGGACCTTCACTCGTCAGCCGACCACCGTTCTGTATCAAAAATGCTAGGGAATCAACAGATTCCCTACCATACGTACACCCTCCCTGAAGCCAAACTCCTGCGTGCTGTAATACGCAACGTACCAAGAGAAATTGAGACCAAAGAGATTCTAGAATCTCTTAAAACCCAGGATCTACCGGTTGTAGAAGTACACCGGATGATCCGGGGTAGGGGTCGTTATCCCCTCAACATGATACTCGTCTGCCTTACAAATAACGCAGAGGGTAAAGGTATTTTTAAAATTAAGACCATCTGCGGTCTATCTGGGGTCTCGGTTGAGCCCCCACACAAAAATGGCAACCTGGCACAATGCCACAAGTGCCAACTGTATGGACACTCGTCCAAAAACTGCTTTGCCCGTCCTAGGTGCGTTAAGTGCCTAGGTGACCATCACACCTCTCAGTGTGAACGGCCAAAGGACATCTCACTCTGCAAAGAGCCACTAGCGTGTGTTCTCTGTGGAGAATACGGACACCCGGCTAACTACCGCGGCTGCCCAAGAGCGCCGAGGAGGTTAGTCCGCCAGCCCAACACAAACGGCAAGGCCTTGTACTATAACAAGACCTTCGTCCCAGCCCCCTTACCAACCCACAATGCGTGGGCTCGCCCCCTGCTAACCAGCAAGGAGGCTTTCCCAACCCTGCCCAACAGGCAGCCCGCTGCCCCACCCGCAACATCTCAACCCAAACCACCAACAACCGGGCCAAACCAGCCCACCGGTGGTAATCCCAAGCCCCCTCAGGGCGCCCCCCTTCCTACCGTCATCGCTAAAAGCACGCCCCCAAAAGCCCCCCAAGGACTAGATCCAGATCTAGCCCTGGTGGCCAACTTCGCAGCTCAAATCAATTTCACGGAAATCCGCGAAATTGCAGCCGAATTAAGAAGGAACGAGGGAAACAACCTCGCCCTCCTCAATACCGCAATTAAATTTGCCCCCACGTTAGAGCGTCTAGGCTCGCTTAAATTCAAATAAAATGGATAGGTACACCCCAGGCAGAGTTAAACCCAGACACCTCAAAATAGGGACATTCAATGCCAATAGCCTAACCCAACAGAGGGATGAAGTAGGCACATTCCTTCGGGAACACCAGCTCGACATCTTGCTAGTACAAGAGACGTTCCTTAAACCATTTAACAAGGACCCTAGAGTCGCGAACTATAATATAGTTCGCAATGATAGGACATCCTCACCAATGGGCGGAACGCTTATCTACTACAAAAGGTCGCTGCATTGCTCACCTGTGGATCCGCCCCCTCTGATGTACATTGAAGCTTCAATTTGCAGGCTAGCCCTCTCAGGCCATCAGCCTATCACCCTTGTATCCGCATATCTCTCTCCCAATAGAGAACATTCGAAACAGTTGTTTGAAAAAGATCTAAAAGCCTTGCTAGAATTGGGAGGCGCCGTCATCATTGGCGGTGACCTTAACGCCAAGAACACCTCTTGGAGCTGTCAAAGTTCCAATAAGAGGGGCAAGACTTTAGAGCTATTCGCTGACAGACTGGGATTTGATGTCATAGCGCCCATAGAGCCGACACACTTCCCCTTTAACGTTTCGCACAGGCCGGACATACTCGATATCTTTCTTCTCAAAAACATAAACCTTCGTTTATGTTCAATAGAAGTTCAACACGAGTTAGACTCAGATCACCGCCCGTGACTCTGGAATTAGCCTCCCGCACCCCCGGCCCCTCAGGCCACAACAACGAAAGGACCAAGATAGCGACTGACTGGGCACGGCTAGAGAAAAATCTCAAGTCAACCTCGTCGGTCCACCTTGATCAAATTCCCAAAGACATTACGTCTAAGGAAGATACCTCTCAGGCGATCGACTCGCTCACAAGTCACGTGCAGTCGATAATGGACGACTGCTCGCGGCCGGTACCAGATACGAGCGATCGTAAATGGCGCCTGCCAGACGACGTCCGTGACTTGTTGAGACGGAAAAACGCCGCGACACGCGCTTATGACCGCTACCCTACGGAGGACAACCGTACCCGCCTACGGTCACTCCAGAGGGAGGTTAAACAAGCAATTAAAAAATTGAGACAGAGCAAATGGGACGCCATGATCGAGGAGCTAGAACCCTCTCACACAGCCTTTTGGCAGCTTTCCCGCTCACTCAAAAAAGACATCGTGTCCACTCTCCCTCCTTTCACCAGACCCAACCAGCCTCCGGCATTCATGGACGATGAAAAGTCAGAATGCCTGGCCGACTGCTTGGAGCTTCAGTGTACGCCGAGTACACTACACCCCGACGCCGCGAATCACCGCTTCATCGCCGACGAAGTGGAACGTCGTAACACTCTCTCGCGCTCGTTAGGAAACGACAGCCCTGATCAGCCAATCCCAGCAGTGACCACCGATGAGGTCGAATCGTTAGTCAGGGGTCTCAAAACCAGGAAAGCCCCAGGTTCGGACGGAATCTCAAATAAAGTCATTAAATTATTCCCCGCCCACTTGATAATTCTGTTGTGCTGCATCTTCAATGCAGCACTAAATAATAACATCTTTCCCGCGCAATGGAAAGAGGCCGTGGTAATAGGAATCCACAAACCCGGCAAGCGCCGTACCGAACCTAGTAGTTACCGCCCGATTAGTCTACTAAAAGGTCTAGGTAAGATCTACGAACGAATAGTTCTCAGTAGACTACGTTCATTCGCCGAGGCTAACAACCTCGTTCCCGACGCACAGTTTGGCTTCCGAGCTAAACACAGCTGCGTACAACAAGTTCACCGTTTGGTAGAATACACAAGTAGTCAGTTCATCATGAACAGATATACGGGTGTATTATTTCTAGACGTAGCGAAAGCATTCGACAAGGTTTGGCATGAAGGCCTAATCTACAAACTCTATCTCCTCAAGATCCCTCACTACTTAATTCTCATTATACATGACTGCTTAAGTTATCGCAGCTTTCGCTACAGGGTGGAAGGGACGTTGTCGACCTCCCACCCTATCAAGGCCGGCGTCCCTCAGGGGTCGGTCCTCTCCCCATTTCTCTTCACGCTATACACTAGCGATATGCCCAAATTCAACCGGGTACATAAAGCGCTTTACGCTGATGACACCGCACTCTTTTGTGCTGGTAGATCCCCGACAACAGTAGCCAAGACTCTCCAAACAGCGGTTACCGCCCTAGCCAATTGGTTTAGGAAATGGAGATTAGAAATCAACCCCGAGAAGAGTCAGGCGGTCATGTTCACTAGACGAACTGCCCGTTCCTACTCTATTGATAGCATTCCCCCCCTTAAAATTTTCAACAAGCCGGTCACTTGGACCAGGCAGGCCAAATACTTGGGTGTGACCCTTGACGATCGACTCAGCTTCGCCCCTCACATAAAGCAAGTCCGCGCACGGGCAGCCTTTGTGATGGGCCGTCTCCACTGTCTACTCAACTCTAGGTCGCGTATGCCCCTGAGTAGCAAAGTCCGACTTTACACCACCTGCATACGGCCTATCATGACCTATGCCAGCGTGGTGTTCGCGCATGTTAAGCCACACAGGATCCACAGGCTACAGACACTACAAAATCGTTTCATGCGCCGAGCTACGGGAGCACCGTGGTTCATACGAAACGTCGATCTCCACATCGACCTCGAACTGCAGACCATCAAGCAGTTTATGAAACGGTGCTCTCAGAGCTACTTTGACTCTGCCATGACACACCCCAACCAACTAGTGGTTGGGGCGGCTTCCTATAGACCCTCCAAAATCTCCTCCATCCGACGTCCTCGTCACGTCCTCGACGAAGAGGACGACAATATCACACTCGCTCAACAAAGAGCCTACACGGCCCGCGAGGCCTTAACAAATAAATATCCGCGGTTCCGCCCTCGCCGTCGAGGTGCGAAACCGCGCCGCGCAAAAGTCACTACTAAAAACGTGGGCACGCCCACTTTGCCTCCAGCGACGCCCCAAGCCGAGGTCCGTTCCCCACAGGGGGAGCCCTTGGGCGATGTCGCTTAGCATACTCTTCTCCGGGTTGAGAGCCCTCAGCGCTCACCCATAGTCCGCGTCAAGCTGTCAAGGCCATCTGCGGCCAACAGCTGTGCACACACAAAAAAAAAAAAAAAAAAAAATTCAAATTAATCTTATCGTGATATTTTTAAATTGTTCTACCATATTACTCAGTGTAAACAGACAATGTTTATCTATACAAAAGACTGAAAGCAACAAATGTATCAATTTTGATAAGAATTACCTAGATACTGTAATCTCCTTGTGGTGACGGTGTAAGTATAAAATTCATCACCTTTTCTGTGGTTGTCCCCTTTATCTTAACCGTAGGTGTTGAAGACTGCGGAATTTAATATGCATATAAGATCTGCCAGAGAAGGATAAAGTTGTAGATAAAGTATTTATTTTGAATGTAATTTATGGCTTATAATTTCGGATGTAAAGGCTTCCATATTAAAAGTCTATATACATTCCTTTACAAAAAAAAACTTTACAGTCATTGGCTTTTCTGTGGATAATATTAATATTTTTAGTATGTCATTAGTTAAGATGGCTAGAAACTTATTATTATCAATGAAAATATAGTTTAGAGCACTTAAATTTTGGAATTGGTGTTTTAGTTGACTGACCCACTTGACTCCCTCCAAAGGCATGCTGTTCGAATCGTCGGGGATCCCAATCTTACGGCAAGATTGGAGTCACTGGAGCGGCGGAGAGACTTTGGGTCACTTTGTGTACTCTATCGGCTCTTTCATGGGGAGTGCTCTGAGGAACCGTTTGACTTTGTACCACCGTCACCGTTTTACCAACGTACCACTCGATACCGCAGCAAGGTTCATCCATTTCACCTGGAAACGTTATGGCCTTCATCTGTACGTTTCCAGCGATTATTTCTCCCACGTATGTGTAGGCTCTGGAATGAACTACCTGCTGCTGTGTTTCCCGAGCGCTATGACATGCCTTTCTTTAAACGAGGTTTAAGAAGAGTATTTTCTTCACGGTTGGCAACGGCCTGGCTGTGCCCCTGGTATTGTAAAGGTAAATGTGCAGCAGTATCACTTACCATCAGGTGTGCTGCCTGCTCGTTTGCCACCATCGGCAATAAAAAAAATAGTTATTGTAAACAGAGAACCATGTTAAAATTGATTTTTATGGGTATTATTAAATTCTGACTATGGATATTTTTATGGCAATAAATATTTTAACCGCAATACCGCCAAAAGTAAGTAAAAAGTTACAAACTGAAAAAGGGATTATTCAGCGAAACTTTCAAATTTAGACTAAAAATGTAGACAAAGCAAAACCGCCCGTTTTTTTTTTGCTAAAAGAGTGTATAGCATATACACTCCTTTGCCAAAAAAAAAATGTCGGCTTTCATTTAGAACTATCTTAGATGCTACTCTCTCTCATGATACATTATCTTCCTGTAACTCCAATGTTTTAGGCAGCGCAAGATAGGGCAGGCATTTTACTGATTTACACGATATTTTTCGTAATACGGCCAAATTAATTAATATTGCAGACTATGTGTTGTTATGATGTATATATAAGCTCTAGTATTGTAAAGTTTCATCAAATCCGTTCGTAGTATTTGCATGAGACCATTATTACAATCTTATAGTATAATCTATAAGTAGGATATATCATAATGTGAATGGTAGAAGTTAGCCAGTTTGTGCGTGGTGTGTCACGAAATGTAAATGTAATGAAAAGTGAGTAGAGTTATAGGTTCACATTATAATAATAAAATACAGCAGTAAAATGTTATAACACATTATCCGTGATTGATTATACAAATAAAAAAAGTAAAACGTGCGTAACAATTACCTACGCGCGGGTGAAGAAAACTGTTTTGATGTCGTGACAGATGACAATGCATTTAAAAATAGAAAAAAAACAGCAATAGGAATCCTTCCAAATTTAAATTATCAGTGCCATTTTACAGATGCTACTACAATTATGTAATTAACTCAAATATTATTATTTTACTATAATCATAATATTAATGAATAATGGTTGATTAAAAATTATATAATAATTACCAATGTGCTTAAACTATAGTTAGACTACTACCGTTATTTTAATGTAGAAAGAAATCAGTCTTTGGGTTGAGAATAAAAGTGCTTGGATAGAGTTTATAAAAGAAACATTTCTTTGTTTTTTATTTGTACGACTTTAGGTACCTATTTCTTTTTTCTTACGTTTGATATTTCTTGTGGTAGAATTGATTCTATGCTGTATAAAGTAATGATGAATCTGTATTTGTAGCTTCGACTGTTCAAAGGTTGCTTGTCGTCATCAGTTTTAAAATAATCACATTTTTTGTTATCCATAGAAATCGAAGACAATAATTAATTTCAAGTAAAATCATGTAAGTGCAATTTCTTTAATAAGAGTTATCATCATTGTTCTGCAACAATGTTGCACGTAAGAGCATTGAGAAGATTATTTATGAATTCACATGCGCCAAGGTTTTCAATACATATTATAAAAGATTTCTTCTTATTATCATGTACTAAATAAATTATCAGATCGCTTTCTTTGTTTTTTTTTTTAAGTAGTTCTTTAGTTGTACATTAAATTGGCATAAATTAAAAGTGAACAAAGACAAAGTACGATAATCGTTTCTATTGTCTTTCAGTCCATTGATAATTTGTAGATAACGTGGTGGGTATAATTATGTTGTTTTTTGTTCATAAGTATAATAAAATTTTCGCTATGTGTAGCAGCTTTCTACCAGGAAACGTATAGCACCTCATTGCTTGGCAACCCCCATGTCAAGCGCGACGATTACGGTATTAACAGAAAAGGAAAAAAACCGGCCAACTGTGTGTCAGAGTCACGTACGTAGGGTCCCGTACCATTTTGTATAAAAATCGCGTTTGTTGTATGGGAGCCCCCTTAAATATTTATTTTATTTTTAGTATTTGTTGTTATAGCGGCAACAGAAATACATAATTTGTAAAAATTTCAACTGTCTAGCTATCGCGGTTTCGCGGCAGGGAGAGGCCTAACTAGGGTCTATGAGTCGCAGTGTTATTTACCATCGCATCTGCTGTTTGCCACCAATAACAATATAAAAAATAATGTGAAAGCTGTTTGGGGCTTTTATTCAATCATGAATATATGTATAGAACATATTTGATTCTGAAATACATTTATGAGCTAAATTAATACATAAATTATCATTTATTTAAAAATAATACGTCATTTGTATGAAACGGAATAGATCGCACGAGCCGTGACCGAATGTTAAATTAATTAATCGTCAACAGATGTTTCACTTTCAACTTGCGAATCTCACGCATATTTTATAAATTTAACCAAACTGAGTTTGATATTATATAATTGCTTAAAATCTTACATAATATTTCTCGTTTTACAGCATACCTGTCACGAAAAGATTACAATGTGTTTATGGTGGACTGGTCGGAGCTCACCAGGTTTCCATGTTACCTCTCAGCGTTGTCAAATATGAAGTAAGTGAATATTTAATTATTTTATTAATTTGGGTCGACCACTGAAGTCAAGGAACTCTGCACCGGTGGTCGGCCCAACGACGAAGGCGACGTGCTATTGGGTGGGTTACGGGGCCATGCGCCGCCCCTATGTCGGCCTGGACGGAGCCGTCGGCAGGTGCACTGAGCGTAGCCCACCCCAAAAAAGTGAATATTTATTATCCGTGTGTCTCATTTCATTCTCGTGGGTGATCGTAAAAGACGACGAAGAGGCTTAAGTAGATAACGTTACTGCAAAAAAGAAAGATCTAAATAACTCTATACCAACACGTCTGCAAAGCATGGTATAGTAGGTCGATTTCCTTCCCATTATGGAATCGTACAATCTATACCAATAAATAAAATTGGAGTGTCTGTTTGTAATGTCAAAATAATAAGCTTTTTTCATGCTCACACGGTTATTTGCACGACACCTATGCCTAAAATAGCAATTAAACATTTTTTTGTCTGTCTGTCTGTCTGTTTGTTCCGGGTAATCTTCAAAACGGCTGGACCGATTTCAAAAATTCTTTCACCAATGGAAAGCTATAATATCAGGGCGTAAACTAGGCTATATTTTATCCCGGTATTCCCATGGGAACGGGAACTACGTGGGTAAAACAACTATAACCTATAACCGAAGCGAAACGAGGGCGGGTTGCTAGTATATCATAAATATGTAGGTATGTATATTGTACGATCGTACAATATATCATAAATATGTAGTTATGTATATCGTACGATCGTACAATATATCATAAATATGTAGGTATGTATATATTATTTGATGATGATTATTGATCCATCATTATCATCATATCAGCTCATATACGTCCCACTGCTGGGCTCCACCACAATAGGAGGGAAATTGACCTACTATACCTCTACTATGGTCAGAAAGGTTGATACAGGGTTTTATTTCGGTTTTTTTTTCTCTTTCTTCTCTTGCATAGATGTTGGAGCTTATATCTAGTCATGTTTTATGATACCCATAGGCAAGGTAGGGGATGGTAAATTGTAGTGTTACCTACATCGTCACCACACGGAGTGTTGCCAATCGCTTAAATAAATATTGTATGATCACAGAGTCCTCTCTTACAAGATATATGAGGAGATTGGGATAAATACAAGTCCTCAGGTTTATGTGACGGTCAGCCCATGGCGTAAGGCAATTTTTATATGAGAAATAAAGTACATGTATTGTAGAAAAGGTAGTTTTTTAATCACGTTAGAGATTAAAAAAGATTAGACATACTATTCACAGTGAAACCTGGTTAAGTGAGACATCAAGGGACCTGTAATATTGTTTCACTTATAGAACTGTTCCACTTACCCAGTGTCTCAGATATCCAGGTATAAATAAATATCTGTCTCATTTACAAAGGGTTCCATTAATAGAGGTCAGAATACAGGTTATTTCAGTTAAAGAGGTGCGATCATTAAATAAAATAACGTGTTATGTAACATTATGAGCTTTAATAAAAAAAAAATAAAGATAATCATACAAATGTAATAAACAAAAATTACAAATATGGAAACAGAATGTATCAATTATAAAAATCTGTCATTTTAGTTTGTGTTTTGGAAGTATCAGCCATCAGATGTTTTTTGATGTCATAAATTTTATCAAATATGCTTTGGTCACCAATTGATATCATTTCAAAATAACTGTGCAAAGTTTCTAGTGCTTTTACTGCTTCGCTTTTAAAAATTTTTACTAAATTTACTTCCAGTATGACAGTAAAGCGAAACTAAAACTGGAAGGTCATTGAGGCTCAAAATTACTTACGTAGTTAAGTGCGGCATTTGTGCGTAGAATATGAATAAGTAAACACACAAAACGATGTTATCTCAGTTATAGAGGTTTATCCATATAAAATTCACTCGCTGTCTCAGTTATAGAGGTAACTATGATGATACATCGAAAGAACGAATCCGAGATATAGAGGTTTACCTCGTCCCACTAACAGCGGTAATTCAGTGCCAAAGTGTTGGTACCTCAGCATGAGTTCCAGTTATGGAGGTTTCTCACTTATCCAGGTCCCCCTTAACCAAGTTTCACTGTATATATTATTCAGTATTACGTAAACAGTATTCATAAGTGAAATAAACAAATATTTATGTTAGCGGTTTGGTTGGTAAAGCTATAGTAGCGTGGCATGCACCTTAGAAAAAAGCATAGCTCGAAACAAATTCAAACTATTATCCATAACAAACATGCGTGTTGGCCAGTATTTACTTTTCATTATATTGGAGGATACTCGTTTTCCGTGTGGTGATGGAGTGCTTACTCCATACATACAATTCATCAGCCCAATAGGTGAGTAAAAGACGACTATGGGATTATAATATGCAGATAACAACTATGCAAGAGATGGAAAAATCTAAATAAAACTATATCAATATTGTGACCGTGATCATGAACGCTGAAAAGTGTTCGAAACGTCGGGCAATCAAAAATCAAATACAAACGCGATAAAATCCGTAAAGTAGTTTTATTTAAAACTAGCAACCCGCCCTCGCTTCGCTTTTAGTCGTTTTACCCGTGTAGTTCCCGTTCTCGTGGAAATACTGGGATAAAATATAGCCTAGGTTACTCCATGATATTATAGCTTTCCATTGGTGAAAGAATTTTTGAAATCGGTCCAGCCGTTTTGAAGATTACCCGGAACAAACAGACAGACAGACAAAAAAATATAAAGTGATTTTTAGGCATGTGTATAGTGCAAATAACCGTGTGAGCATGAAAAAAGCCCATTATTTTGGTACCATTCTCAAATCCACTGGCGCACACACAAAAAAAAAACAGAAATCGACATATAAAGATGTGATGAAACGTCATTAGTCTCTATTATTGTGTGATCATGAATATTACCTAGACAAATAATATTAGTTGGTGTTGTCAAAGCAGATTAGGAGTTCTATATGGATCTAGGCCACTTATTCTAGTCTTGTATTCGTAGTATCACATATGCGTTTAGTTACAAATTGGTTGATATATTCTTGATTTGAATGAACAAGTCAAATATAAAGTCTAAAAATGCCGGTTTAATTAAATAGCTATATAATTATAATATTTGTTGTTCTCCGTCTGGTGACGGATTAAGAATACAACACTACTTTCTATCTTGCCCGTGGGTGTTGTAAAAGACGGCTAAGGGACTAAATATGCATATAACATCCAAGTAAGAGAGGGAAAACTAAATAAAACCCTAAAACAACTCGTCTGACCAGTGTGGTATAGTAGGCAAATTTTTTCTCTTATTGTGGAAGAGGCTCTAGCTCAGCAGTGGTATATGCGCCGAGATGGAGATTATAATAGTACCAGTAGTAGTATTATCATTATTTTCTTTCCCAAGGGAACTGTATTAACCAGCTTATGTGATCGTCAGCGAAATAAGTAACAATACTCGCCTAGAAAACTTACAACGCTAATTGCGCTCGTCCATTCGTCTGTCAAAGACGGCGATTATAACGTTATCACCATTTGTCTGGTAATCGATATTCTTCCCGTGTGATGACGGAGTATGAATACAATTTAACACCTTTTGACAGTGATTGTCATAAAATACTACTAAAGGCGTTTAAAGGTCAACCCATCTGATCAGCGGGGTATATAGTAGGCCAATGTTTCTCCTGTTGCGGTGGAAACCCGAGCACCGCAGCGGGACGTACATGATGAAATGAACATGATATCAAATATTAAACGTTTTCAGGGATGTATAGAAGAAAAAAAAAAACAAACAATTCAGGATCAATGATCCGAGATCTAGTTAATCTCAGCCCATACACGTTCCACTGTTGAGTTCTGGTTTCCTCCATTATGGGAGGGAAATTGACCTACTATACCACGCTGTCAGACGGGTTTTGTTTCAAGTTTTCCTACTCTTGCGTAGATATTATATCCTTTAGTCGTCTTTTAAAACACCCACAAGCAAGAGAGGCGGGTAGTGAATTGTATTCTTATCCGGGAGGTAGCGTTGCATTTTAGGTGGTGATTTTTTATATTTTATTTTTTTCAGTTCGGTACGATCAAAACTATCCCTGAAATAATTTCAGTCAGCATACTATTACTTATTTTTTTTACGACTTTCGTGACCTCCTACACCCACACGCACCGCTATTTGATCAGCTGACGGTCGGATCACTCATGAGTCATATAAGATCAACGACTGGTATCAATATCAGCCGGCATACTATGACTTTTCCATTTGCAATGCTACCTCCCGGACCATTTCTCAGGATGAAACATATTTACCGCTAGAGTATAGTTCAGAAACTAATTTAAAACAATTTCAAAGAACATACAGTGTAACTCGATTTTTCTAGAAAGGCTGCACAATGTACAGCGCAACTGTACTCCAGCATCACTCAAGCGGGTGCACTGGCTAAAATGATCACATGCGTTGGACATTCGTTGGGTGCTCATATCTGCGGCATGATATCCAATCACTTAACCGAGAAGCAATATAAAATAGTTGGTGAGTCTTAGAATAATTGCTCTAATGCCAAACATTCATAAGCTTATTTCTTTTTTTTATACGTGGTATAATATTATGTATATTAAGGAATATATCACAGAGGCTCCTTAGACATTTATATAATTAACTGATAAAATCATTCAGACTCGGAATAGTTATTTGGCAACGTTGGGGGGGGTGGTTACTTATAGCAATAAGCGATCTGTGATGTCACTTGCATGTACTCAAATTAAGTTAATCTTAAAAATATAACCATTTTCAATAATCAGTATGAAATTATAGAGAAGCTGTAGGTTTATTTTGTAAAAATACAGTATGTATAACCATCAGCCTAATCTATGTCCTCAGTTAGCAATAAATTTGCCCAAAATGGGCGATAAGGGCTGCGCATACTCCTAAAGTTGTCAAGACGCACGAATTTTGTAGTATATTATTTTTGTATACCTGTTACCATTAAGGCTGCTTACATTTTTAAAGTTGTCAAGACGCACGAATTTTATTTAATTACTTGACTAATATCATCATAATTTTAGATAGAACAATGTATATAGCCTATGTCCAGCGCCTAAGTTACCTTTCAAATGGTAAAACAAAATTCCAATAACAACAGTAGTTGCGAACATTATCCCAGACATATAAGCAAACCGGGTGAGGAATAGAATGGTAGTTCAATTTAATAATTTTTTTGATGCAAGGCAAATTTTACTAATCAATTGATTACTATCGTTAAGTTAGGCTATTTTCGTGTCCTAAACAAATGCTATTTTCGTTTACTGAACAAATGCCCTTGATCTTTACTTCAGCCTTTATTTATTCCAAGTAATTCATTCACCTTTCAACAACCATTTGAAAAAAAGGTCACCTAAGTCTTTAATAAATACAAAAAATATAACATAAATATATTGTCAATTGATTATTCGCTTAACTATTTTACTTAGTCTATTTAACTATTATTATTTATGTTCAATTGCTAAAGGACTACAAATACAAACTACCCCATAGCTTCTTTTTCTTCGTTACCATCAGCATGCAGGCCCACATGCAGAACTTGGGCCTAGTGCTCGACGGGCATTGGTGGTTCCGGGAGCATTTCCGTTGACTTGTTCCCCGGTTTGTCGGCGCGGCGTCCGCCCTTTCTTGATTGATGCCAAATGTGGGCGGACCCAGCGCTACGTGCCGACGGCTGTACACGGGGATGATCTGGTCGATGGCCCTATACGGCGCACCGGTGTGGGCGGGGTCTCTGATCGTCCGTCTGAGGGTCCTCTTGTGGCGACCACAAAGGATCATGGCGATTAGGGCCATACGTGGTTACCGCACGGTGGCGACGGAGGCAGCGTGCCTCCTGGCCGGAACTCCACGTGGAGCCTGGAGGCGGAGATGCTCGCCGGTATTTACCGGCGGGTGTCGGAGACGCGCGCCCGCGGCGGTATGGTCTCATTACAAGAGATTACTGCCTGACGGGTCGATGCCCGTCGAGACGTCATTGCCCATTGGGCAGTCCGACTGGAGAGGCCTCGGTACGGTGTCAGGACCGTCGAGGCCTTCCGGCCGGCGCTGATGGAGTGGTTGGAGCGGACGCACGCGGTGCTTTCCTTCCGACTGGTGCAGGTGCTGACGAGGACGGTTGCTTCGCCAAGTACCTGCACAAGATTGTCAGGAAGGAGCGCACATCGTCCTGCCACCACTGCGATTGCGACGAGGACACACGCAGCACACGCTCGAGGTGTGTGCCGCGTGGGTGGGAGAGCACCGTGAACTCGTCGCGATCATCGGTGTCGACCTGACGCTGCCCCCTTCAATTTGCTGAAATATGCATTTATCAGTCAACGGTATTGTTAATTAGAGTTAGTCATACTTTAATTGCAGTAAATTTGGCATCTCTCCACACAATAAAAAATGAAAATTCCCAACAATAAAAGAAAGCAAATAAAAGTAAAAGTGGATACTAAATAAAAAAGACTAAACTGTTTAATATTAACTAATTACAACGCATAAATTATCTATTAACAGCTATTAAGTCGTGTGACGATGGAGTAAGAATATAATACACCACTCTTCTTGCTCGTAGGTATCGTAAAAGACGATCAAGGGAGTAAATATACATATAATATCTATGCAAAAGGAGGTAAAAACTGGAAGAAAAAGACCTATACCAACACATCTGACAAGCCTGGTGTAGTAGGTCAATTTCCCTCCTAGAGTGGAGGAGTTCAACAGTTGGACGTATCATATACGTTAAAATGATGAACTATCAAGCATTATTAAAATATTGGTACTTCAAATATATTTAACATAGCTTAGATCCAATGTTCAAAAATACATGCATTATAGTTCTAAATATCAGAAACAAATGTTTTGATTCACGAAAGTAGATACCTACACATTTATTGGTTTAAAGACACTATAGAGAAAGATTTCACTTGATTTAAATTGCTATTTTATAACACGTTAATTATATGACTCACTTGTACTCTTATAATGTAGCTACTGAATACACTAATTGAAAGAATAGAAAAAGAACTAATTAAAATATAGAGAACAAAAACTGTATAAAATTATGCGTTAGTTAAAAATTATACATAAAATATTCTATTTGCCGACCATATCTTTAAATACTGGGTATTATGGTATACATTATAACAGACTCAAAGAGGTAACTGACACGGATGTGACGAAATAAACCACGCTCAGGGTAATTGGATCGGCCAAAACAACATATCATATTTAAAATTTATGTATGATAATTTGTGTTGTAAAAATAGATTTCTCCTTCATTCCACTATGGAGTCTAACGATTACACATACACATATAGGCGCATACACCAGAAACTCGTACGCTCACATACATGTGTACACTCATCCACGAGCACTTGCGTATTGTCACGCACACATATAAAGTGTGCACAAGAAATCTAATGATATCTTGTGTCTATACAAGAATATACACACGTGCATACGCACACGCACGGAGAAAAACAACGTGCACGAACATATGCGTGTTTCCCGTCCCTTATTTTTCTTCCTTTTTATAATTTTATGTAAAACCTGGAAGCGTTATGGTCTTCAACTGTACGTTTCCAGCGATCATTTCGCCCACGTACGTGCAAGCTCTGGAATGAACTACCTGCTGCTGTGTTGCCCGAGCCCTATGACATGTCCTTTAAACGAGGTTTAAGAAGAGTATTTTCTTCGTGGTAGGTAATGGCCTGGTTGTGCCCCTGGTATTGCAAAGGTCCATGTGCTGCAGTATCACTTACGATCAGGTGTGCTGCTTGCTCGTTTGCCACTGTTGGCAATAAAAAAAATCATAGGATCCGACGCAAAAAAGAAACTCCTTATGTGTGGTACGCAATGGCAGTGTTGTGCGACATATGACAAACGTTTTCATTTTTTTTTTGACATATCTTTATGTAGCTATGTAATCTATTTTGATGTTGATGAAGTAGCAGATAAAGTACGTACAATTATCTAATCGTTAGTAGTTTACATTAATTAATAATAGTCCCGTGGGATATCTGTATGGTTTGAAAAGCATGGTTTTTAGAATGCATCTTTATGCTCTTTCCATGTTTGTAAAGTAGTTAATGGCTGGACGGACTAGCGCGAGGTTTTATTTCTAGTTTTCCTTCTTATGCAGTGAAGTTATCTGTTTACATACCTGAATTAATGTATATCTGTACATTTCTTAGCAGACTTATCACATCCACGGGAATAGATAAGAAATGGATGGTAAGTTGTATTCTTACATTATGATCAGACGGCAAATGCTAATAATATATTTATTATGTGATTATTTAAATCATAAATAAAAGAATAATTGAAATAAGAAAAATGTTTATAATGAACTGTAGTTTATGAGTTTAACATAAATATACGCAGAATATAAAAAGTTTTTAATAGTATCTTCGTATATTGAAATCGGTACAAATCAATGGTTTTATAGCTGGGGTTGTTTGGGCAGCGCTATTGTTATTGTCTTGGTTTCCAAGTACCCTGCGATGCCATCTTCACCTCTGTAAAAAAAAAATAAAATCAAATCATTAATTATGCCGACAGGGGCACTATATTGTCAATTTTACATTCTACCTTAAATATAAAATAGAAATAATTATCACCGGATCAGAACGCGGCCGCACTGAGAAGATTCGGTAAGAAACTTAGCGGGCTTGTCAATTTTTTTTAAAGACAGCACCCTGCACTAAGGAAGTAATTCTTGTATTGCCTGGGACTTTACAAACATATACCTAACGGACACAAATTACGTCTAGACTCAGAATAACAATTCGTGCATACAACACTCTACGCTATCTGTGAAGTCACATATTGAACAAAGTATGTGGAAAGTCATTTAAGAAATACTTGGCTTCGGAAGCATTACATATACTAACATGTAGTAAGCTATTTTTTAAATTGTTCTTTCAAAGAAACAACAAGAAATATTAAAAAAGGAAATCTATTTAAGAGATATTGCAATGTACATAACAAATATTTTAGGTGTAAAGTATTCTATTTAAAATTGCATAAGTTCAATAATATAGCATATAATACTCAACGGAATTACTTAAGAAATATTGAAATTAAATAATAATTTTATTTTAACTTTATGCGGATAATATTCGTTCATCCATCAACCAGCTCATTGACAGCCATTGTGGCACAGGCTTATTTAAGACTATGGAAGTTAAGGACATGTTGTGTTGACGCCACTTAGCTAAGGATGAGGTAGGCTAATAATGAAAACAACTTACAACATTTTATTGTCTTGTTGTAAGACAGTCTTTGGGTTTCACAAAAGCTCTTGAGCTCTAACCATAAGAAAACGCCGTAATAAGCTATCGTATTTCGGCTGTATTCAATGGCTGTGATATATTTAAGGGCAATAAATTATATATAGATAAATAATAAAGTTTTGTACTTACAATTCTCTGCCTAAACCAGAGTCCTTGAAACCGCCAAATGGAGTCTGAGATGTTACGTGATCGTAATTGTTGACCCTAAAATTTTATTATATTTATAATAAGAAATAATATAAAGACAAATATATCTATATACACTATTTTGTATTAAGTTAGAAGTCCGTAAGCGGTAGTGCCTTGTACTAACTAATAGCGCATCTGCTATTGATTATTATATCGACTGACCTAATGGGCGTTTATAAAAGCAGGGCACTCTATTAAACTAGTTCATATGTAGGCCAGTACAGTACGCGAGTTTTTAAATATGAACACAAAATGTTATAGTCGTGAGCACAAAAATACAAAATAGTCATTAAAATTTCAAAGTATAGCAAGCGCAAATAGTGACATCCATCAGGTTTTAAAGAAATGCGAAAATAATGTATATGAATACTTTCACAGGCAAATACGCTAACTTTGTTCATGTGGGGACGGTTTTGGAGTACAATATATCTTTACGTGTTTGGTATTAAGAGATGTGAATTATTTTATACTAGTAAATGCCCGCAATTTCACCAGTTTTTGTTCCCATGGAAATTCCGGGACATCAAATTACAAATCTTTGAAATTATCAGCTTTTCTCTATTATAATACGCATGTATTGTACATATAAACATTTCTCTTGAATCACTCCGTGTACTGATGACAGCCGCATTAAAATCCGTTGCGTAGTTTAAAGGATCTAAGCCAGTGATGGGCAAAATACGGCCCACGGGCCAACTCCGGCCCGCGAAAGTATTTAATCCGGCCCGCCGAGAGTCCATCCATCCTAAATATTCTAGTCAGCATTATGCCGCGTAAAATAAAATCTGACGTTTATAATTGAAAATCTCCGAATTTTTTTTTAATGATAGCTCCAATTCGTTAGGGGTGTTTTGAGCTTTCATTATCTCATAATTAACATGCCATAATTTTAATTATCTCGGCAGTCTGTCGCATGTATTAGTTTATTTATTGGAAAAATTCCATTCTATTTACCTATCGGTGGAGCTAAACTAGCCGCGTAGTTCATGTGTTGGGAAATACGGGGCGCAAAGCGTGGTGAAATGTGAGGCGCAGGCGGTGGCGGCGAGAACGGAAAAACTCAATCAGAAACCGATTGACTGATGAACACCTTTTCGCACTGCTGAAAGTTGCTAAGTTGCGTCGTCACAGATGGAACCCACTTTCGAAAAGATTATAGAAAATCAAAAACAATCCCATATGTCTCACACGCCTAACAAGGTGTAAAAGGTATTTTGTTTATTAAATAGCTTTAATACAAAATGCATTTATTTTTTTATAATTCTGGCCCTTCTCTAGAATTTCTTAAACTTTGTGGCTCGCCATTAAAAAAGTTTGCCCACCACTGATTTAAGCAAACAGGCGACGACTTTGTTTTATGCCATGTAAAGATATAAATTACTCTAACCCAAATAAGTCTAGAAATAAACTATGAATATTCCTCAGGCTATTATTGGGCGGGATATTGTGTAACACGTTTGGCATAAAACGTCAATTGTCCTTTAAATTGGGAAGGTGATTTCACAACTGTGGAAGTGAATTGGCTGACAAGAATAATGGTAGTCCATAGTTGTTTTACCTGGAGATTTTGCATCCATTATAAATTAAAACCCATAATATTTTTACTTTCCGTGTGGTGACGGAGTAAGAATACATCCACCACTCGCTATCTTGCCCGTGGATGTCGTAAAATATGACTATGGGATATAATATGCACATAACATCTGTGCAAGAGATGAAAAACTCGAAATAAAATCCCATGCCTGAGCAGCATGGTATAGTAGGTTAAATTCCCTCCCATTGTGGAGGAGGCCCGAGCCAACAGTGGAACGTATATGGGCTGCGATGTTGATGATGATCATATTTTTACTAGAATAATATTGAATTAGGGTTACCAAACAGTTCCAGCCCGAACTAGTTTTGCAAAGCTAAGGGCAGTTGTGATGTCTTTGGTAATCACACCGGCTGCGAGGCCGTATTTCGTGTCGTTGCAACGGTCTATAACCTCTTCAAACGTTTCAAATTTCAAGATGCTTTGAACAGGACCGAAAATCTGAAATACAATTATACTCAATTGTAATAAAATTATGTAGTTGAACTTAGCTAACATTATAAATGCGAGTACGAGTTTGTTCGTTTGTCTTTAACGTGCCTTTAATGATAACGAAATTTTTGGTAACAACTAAGGCAATCTAAAGACTCATTATAATATATTTATTTAACATATATTTTATATTAATGTTTCAATTGACAAAATTACATTTTCAATTGTGAAGAAATAGAAAGTCGACGTGCATGTTTCTACATTTTCATATTTATACTGCGTTTTTTCACAATTACACTTTCACATTTTGATTTTTCAATATCTTGTCAACGAACTGCGCTTAATATTAAATGGAACATAGTGATACGATTTATTTAAATTTTGGAAAAAAGAACGGTTGTATTTCTTGTAGTTCATGGAGTAAGTTGCTGCAGGTCCTAACTAGATTAAGGGATATAAGCAGATAAAACACTGCAAGAAAACAAAACCCAAAGAAAATACGGCGCAAATTCCTGTCAATCCGCCTGGTCAGCGTGGCACATTATAAGCTATTTTTCGCTACTATTGACCTATACCGATAATATTATTTTCCTTTTTTTTTTATTGCGAACGGTGGCAAACGAGCAAACAGTACACCTGATGGTAAGTGTTGCTGCCGCTCATGGACCTCTGCAAGGCCGCTGCCTACCGCAAAGAAATTGAAGGGAGTGTGAATGCGTGCATTGAGGCTCGGTGATACCAAGGGCACCACCAAAACCCTCCACACGCAAACACCCTCAGAAAATTGGGCTTCCGGCTCTCTCGCTCACCGAACGAAGCGCAGTAACAAATTGCTACTACTCAAACGTCGATTTTCAAGAACATAGGCTAAGAACAATAATAAGAAGATCCACAAAGACGTGATTCTAAACAAATGAGTGAAAATTCAATTGTGATTGGCAGTTAATAATTGCCCCATAAGTGTATTCACATGACGCCAAATTATATGAATTATATTAATGCTTTTATTACGAAACTGGACCTATTCCGAACTTACTTCTTCTCTAGCGATCTTCATATCATCTGTAACGTCAGCAAACACGGTTGGCTTGATGAAGTATCCTTTATCCTGTAATTTATCGCCACCGACAACGCATTTTGCGCCACCTTCTTTACCCGCCGAAATGTAGTTTAAAACTTTGTCGTACATTTCTTTATCAATCTGCCAAATAAAAAAAATCTAATCATTAGCCTATCTAAGTCAACTTTCCGAGTGGTGTCGGAGTAAGAATACAAATCACGACTCCCTATCTTGCCCACGGATGTCGTAAAAGTCGACTAAGGCATATAATATGCATATAACATCCATGCAAGAGAAAGAAAACTCGAAATAAAACCCTATACAAACCTGTCTGACCAGCATGGTATAGTAAGGTCAATTTTGCCTCCTATGGTGGAGAAGGCTCGAGCCTAACAGTGAGACGTATATGAGCTGAAATAATGATGATGATCTATGTCAACTGTTTGACATAGGCCTGTGGCCTGTAGTAGTAGTCAGGAATATTATCAACCCAAATATTGTTTTGGATGTCGTAAATAGAAGACTAAGATTACTATTAGGGACACGAAGAAAGTATCGAGTACTTTTCTTTCGAAAACGATACTTTTGTACTCGATACTTTGTATTTTATACTTTTATTGAAATGCTTATTGGCAGGTAGCGTAACGAATAAATTGTAAAAATTATCCATTTTAACCTTACCATAATCATGAGCCTTTACGGCTTTAATCTATCGCCATCTAGTTCAAACGTAATGAAAGTACTCAGTACTCGATACTTTCAAGTATCGATACTTTCTATTCGATATCGTGTCCAGTAGCGGCTGTACCTTAAGTGCGCTCGTGCACTGAACCACCAATTCAAAAGATTTAATAATTACAATGTTAGTTGATTATTATATTTTAAATTATTATATTAATATTTATTCTTTAAACATACAAAAACATATCTATACCAATAAATAAAATTGGAGAGTCTGTTTGTAATGTCAAAATAATAGACTTTTTTCATGCTCACACGATTATTTGCACGAAACCTATGCCTAAAATACAGATTAAAAAAAAATTGTCTGTCTGTCTGTTTGTTCCGGGTAATCTTCAAAACGGCTGGACCGATTTCAAAAATTCTTTCACCAATGGAAAGTTATAATATCAGGGAGTAACCTAGGCTATATTTTATCCCGGTATTTAGACGGGAACGGGAACTACGCGGGTAAAACGACTAAAACCGAAGCGAAGCGAGGGCGGGTTGCTAGGAACAAATATAATTTCAAATTATGACGAAACATTTTAAATGCTTTACTGAACTAATATAACTTATTTTCCCTGTAAAAAAAATCTCGTGCGCTGAGGCGAGCGCACGGGGACTGCTACTACAACTTGTATTAGTTAGGAATTAAAACGGCTGGCGCGTGAGACAGAAGATAGTTTATAGAAATATACCGAAAAACGAGTCTGCTCGAGCGGGGCACGGGCGAACCGAACATTACCGAGAGCATTCTACTTTCGACGAAATTTGCCTGGCGGCGGCGACGTAAGTAAATATAGTTTCGATATATCCTGTGCCGCGTTAAATATTGTTTGTTTACATTAATTGTTTTTTTTTTATTTTGGTCTAGGTTCTATTCTATACTTCGTGTACCGTGTGTGGTGTGAGTGTAAATGAGTCTAGCATGATAAAACTTTTCAAAATAAAGTTGATATAAAATTGGCAGGACCGCCAAGGCCCTCGTTAAATTTAATAAAAGAGTTCAAATCAAAATATTTTTTGATTTGAACTCTTTTATAAAAATATTTTGAAGTGTGAAAAGCAAATAAAACCCACATGTTTCTTCACATGTATACTTAGAAAATGTAATGAGTTCGAAAATAATAAAAACATCGATATACTGGGTGTGTCGTAAATAGTGGTCCACCGTTAAGGATTCGATAAACCAGATAATTTACTATAACAAATTCCATTTTTAACCATTTTTAGCCGAGGGTTCCGTAAATATTAATTTTTAGTTATTTATTTACCAAATTTCTACCTCTTGTAACAAATTTGGTTGTAGTTTTATCAAAAACCATTATATTTTCATTTTGATTACTGTTAATTACTGCTGAATACAAGAGCTATCGTTTATTAACATGTTATTTAATGTAGATTTAGATCTTCTGCAAAAAAAAATGATTGTACTCGAATTTTAACGGATTTTTTTAACATATCATGCTAATTCAAAAGCGATTTATGTAAAAAAAATGTACTACACTGTCAGTGCCCATTAATTTAATAATATGCCTATTTAATACCAATTTCAAAATGGTATCATAATACCAGATCCCTATAAAAAACAGCAAGATATCTAATTTTTATTGAAGAAAGTAAGATTTTATTAAAATTAATTTTAAAATTTATTGCTATAATACTTACGATTTTTGTAAAAAAAAAAAACTTTACTATCAGTGCCTACTTATTTAATTATATTCCTACTTAATACCGATTCTAAAAGGTTTACTATCCCATTAATAAAACAAGTAATGAAATTTTAGTTAAAAACGACTATAAAAGACAACTTTTTACTATTGTTGCAAAGTGATCTAGACCTAACTTGTAAATTACAACAAGGCATTGAAAAAAAACAAGTCATACATCATCATACATCATTTATTGTTATTCTTTAACATTTAAATTACACCAAGTGCTCGAAATGGCCCCCATTTGCAGCTATGCATGCTCTGCAACGTCGAATAAACGACCGTTTAAGTCGCCGAGCAAACCCACTCTCGTTTATTTTTCTAGCTGCTGTGTGTATGCTAGTCTTCAAGTGATCAATGGACGTTATTTCTTCTTTGTACACATGTTCTTTCAGGCAACCCCAGTAAAAAAAATCCAGGGGATTTAAGTCTGGCGAGCGCGGTGGCCATAGTATTGGACCTAAGCGTCCTATCCACCTATTTGGATACGCTGTGTGTAGGTGCTCTCGTACTCTAACAGCATAGTGAGCGGGACAGCCATCGTTCTGGAGCCACATATCTTCTTGGACTTCAGGAGCGACGTTTTGAAGAAGCATTGGCAAGTCAGTCCGCAAAAAACTTAAATATCTGTCTGCATTTAAAGTTTCTGGTAGCTCGTGTGGACCGATTATCTGTCCGTTAATAATTCCGGTCCAAAGGTTTATTTTAACTTGATACTGTGATCTATCTTGTCTTATGAGATGTGGGTTTTCTCGCTGCCAGCTATGCAGATTATGTAGATTTAAATATCCATCTTTTTTGCATGATGATTCGTCGCTCCATAATATTTTATTAAAAAATTGCTGGTCTTCTCTTATTCTGCGTAATATTTCTCTACAAAATCGTAATCTCTAGGTAGTAATGACTGTACCCTTTGATAGTGGTATGGGTACATATCATTTCTTTTAAGTACGCGATGTACCGATTTAAAAGGTGAAAGTGCGCTCTTAAAACCAGTTTTGTCACACTCAAATTATATTTCAAAGTTTTATTACCATATTATCCGTTTTGTTGTAAAATTAATGCAACAAAAGGTTTAAATTAATTTTAATGAAAATCTTTCTTTCTTCAATTAAAATTAGATATCTTGCTGTTTTTTATAGGGATCTGGTATTATGATACCATTTTGAAATTGGTATTAAATAGGCATATTATTAAATTAATGGGCACTGACAGTGTAGTACATTTTTTTTACATAAATCGCTTTTGAATTAGCATGATATGTTAAAAAAATCCGTTAAAATTCGAGTACAATCATTTTTTTTTTTGCAGAAGATCTAAATCTTCATTAAATAACATGTTAATAAACGATAGCTCTTGTATTCAGCAGTAATTAACAGTAATCAAAATGAAAATATAATGGTTTTTGATAAAACTACAACCAAATTTGTTACAAGAGGTAGAAATTTGGTAAATAAATAACTAAAAATTAATATTTACGGAACCCTCGGCTAAAAATGGTTAAAAATGGAATTTGTTATAGTAAATTATCTGGTTTATCGAATCCTTAACGGTGGACCACTATTTCTGATCTTGATACTTAGTGAGCAAGTAAAGTGCACCACCACTTTGTTGACTCACCAGCCGCCACTGTTCGTGTCCCTAAGTACTATAGCTTTAATGATTCTACCTAGTGTTATGTAGGAAGGAAAGGAGGGTTGCTTGCAGTAGAAGAAATTTCACATCACGCTTTTTTATCTCTTATACATATAATAATAATCTTTATATATGTATATTATATATATTTTGTATATATATATATATATATATATATATATATATATATATATATATAGTTTTAAATGTATGTGGTTTCACGACTTTAATATAAGGAGACGCGTTTTAGCCTAATGGTTGGCAATTTGGCTGCCTCATACGCTGAATCCGTTAAATTTCTTCTTAAGGGGTCCAGGGTTGGGAGGATACTCCTCAGGGGGCATTCCGTCGGGCTGACCACTGACGACAAGTAACCCTGCTCTGGTGGTCGGTCCAACGACGAAGGCGACGTGGTGTTCGGGTGGGTTGCGGGTGTGCGTCCTTACGCCCTTCTGTCGCCTCGGTCGGAGTGGTGCGAGGAGTGCACCGACCGCAATCCACCCCAAAAAAAGGGGTCCAGGGTATTATCTATAGATATCAATGAGACTATATGGTTCATTTATAATGATAAATCAAATTGAAGAGTATCCGTTTGTAATATCAAAATAATAGCTTTACGGAATATAGAAACAGTATATACGGTACTTATAAAGCTATTTTTTCATTTATTTTCCTGACTGGCTAATCAAAATATCTCAAACCGTTTGGCCTGTTTTGATGGGACTGTCATTCGCAGGTTCCTGTCAAGACTACTTTTATTATGTTAACATTATTGTATTAAAAAATAGACTTGAATAGTAAATGTAATGTAAACTTTTGGTTTGAAGGTATTTAAAAGAAAGTGGGACAAATACCTATACTGGTATATAACTAAAATAGGATGTGAGAGAAAATGCGAGATATGAGCTAGTTAATTAATAAGATAATTTTATTGTCGGAAACAGACCTGAGGTCCTTGTTGTACATCTTCGAAGGGATCACCAACGGTCCTGCTTTTAGCAATCTCTGCAGCCTTCTGCACGAAACTATCATAGACACCAGATTGTACGTAGGTTCTAGTTCCAGCACAGCAGCATTGCCCACCATTAGCAAATGCGGCAGCGTGAGCGATTTGAGCCGCTGTTTCCACTAAAAGATGTAGGTATGAAAAGTTAGAATTGTTGCGTTAAATATTTCATTCCATTTTATTCTAATCGGCTGTATTTATAACCTGCATGTTGGGCTACATAGGATGACAGATGAGAGACGATTGCATGTAGTGGAGAAGCGAATGTAGAGATGGATGTTCGGCGCAACGTGAATTGATAAAATAAGAAATGAAGAGAGTTTGAAAGTTGCGCCAATGACGGCAAAGTAAAAGAGTGAATGCCTGATGTCGAATCAAACGTAATATAGTCTTTAGGGGTGAGGTAAAACCAAAGAAAAGATGGATCGTGTGAAGTATCATATGGACAGAAAAGGAGTGAACGCAGAGATGACTTCTTATAGAATTGTGTGAAAATAATGGGGATAAGACTGTTTTTACATCATCACCCTGTGGTGATGATGAGCGGCGCAGGTGCAAGTACCTGCACCTGATGCCACCCTAGCCGTAGCCCTAGAAGGTTAACGGTAAGGGTACGGTACCCGAATGTGTAATCTGCCGGGCCGCCCACGAATGTTAAGAAATACATACCGGCGGTCGGCACAATGGCGATGGGGAGCGAACACCGTAGGATATCGGACCTCGCCGTACATCCGTCGTCCCGGATAGATTAGGTGGGGTGTGTCCAGACCAGAGCTTACCATAAAAAAGGAGGTGAAAATGATTCTAATTTGGGAAATGAAATCATTATGAAAATATAGTAATTGCATAAGCACTATAGACAATAGTTGTCTTATTGAGGATTACTCGTATTATCAGGACACTTCGGAATTTAGTCCGTCACCCGCAGAGAGGCTGACCATGCGACGGCGACCGACGTCCCGGGACAGGGACGTTGAGAGGTGAGGGTACCCGAAAAGGTATTCCGTTGGGCCGACCACTGACGACAAGTCACTCTGCTCCGGTGGTCGGCCTAACGACGAAGGCGACGTGGGTACGGGTTATGGGCCCGCGCGCCGAACTTCCGTCGCCCAGGACGGAATGGACCGCGTGTGCGCTTACCATAGCCACCCATTAAAAAAATAAATTATCAGGACACTTCACACAATCTTGTACTAAGAATTCATTGGTATTGTTTTATATTAAGTAATATTTCAGAAATTAGTACATACCATCGACATCATTGAAAACAACCAAGGGACTCTTGCCACCAAGTTCCAAGGTTACTCGTTTTAAATTCTCCGCAGACGCAGCACTCATAATGAGACGGCCCACCTAGAATTTCATTTTTCTATTTAAGAACTACTTGCAATAGAAAAAAAGATTTAACCTATAAATTTATACCGGTTTGACATAACTAATTGTCGATTCCTTTGTGGAAAGATCGTCTCAATTTGTGTTTAAACAAGATGTCGGACGTAAATATGATGATATTAATTTATTATTGGATTATATAAAATCTAAAAATGTGAATTTTAAACAGAGATATTTACAATAATATACTTAATTATGCATGGGCGTTAGCATTGGGTCACACAATCTAAACCTCATTTACATAATGAATAGATTTGCGATTTTATTATTTATGAAAAGTAGAACCTCAAATCTATTTTATAACAAAATCTAAACAACATTGCTAAAAGAGAGCTAATAATGAAAAAAATACTAGATTTATTTAAAATGAACGTTAAGAGTCAATTACCTCGGTAGATCCAGTAAAGGCAATCTTATCAACATTAGGGTGGTGTGTAAGTGCTGCTCCAGCTGTAGGTCCATATCCAGGAACTACATTTAACACTCCAGGAGGAAAACCAGCTTCCTTTACGAGTGCAGCAACTGCTAAAGCCGTGAGAGGAGTTTGCTCTGCCGGCTTTAACACTATTGTGCAACCTAAATGAAGTTTTCGCTGTTAATACTTGTATAGATATAAAAATAAAATGACTAAATCTATCGAATCAATCAATATTTTCTCGGTTAGCAAATTAACTTTCTATACATTAACTAATTCTCAAAGGTGATCTTTTGCCACTACGAAATATCACCCATATTAGGTACTGCATTAATGTTATTGCTTGATACCTCATTTTAAATATTACATTATTCCTTTTTTTTTTGAATTACAATATCCCCTTTTTTTGGGAGTGGGTTACAGTCGGCGCATTCTTCGCACCACTCTTTCCGGGGTGACAGAGGGGCATAAGCACGCACACCCGTAACCCACCCGTGACACGTCGCCTTCGTCGTTGGACCGACAACCGGAGCAGAGTGACTTGTCGTCAGTGGTCGGTCCGACGGAATACCCTTTGAGGAGTACCCTCTCCTCGACCGACGTCCCCCCCCTCGGGGAGGACGTCGGTCTTTCCTCATGCGGTCGGCCTCTCGGCGGGTGACGGACTAACTCCCCGGTTCGATCACCCGCGGATTACAATATCAATGAAAATATTATAAAATTAACGTCTTCATTGAGAAAAATTACTACAATCTCTCTCGTAGAACGTGTGTTTATTAAAATATATAAACATACCGTTGCTTTGTTACTATTATTTACGTAATAAATCCTGTACTAAAACGTATGAAGCATTTGCATAGCTTTTATGGTTAATTTTCATCATGTTTAAATTAAAATGTTAAGCAAGACATCAAGCGTATGGCAAATAAACAGATTAGATAATTTTATTGCATAGTTGGATCAAACTGCACATGGTGCGCAAATTTGATTAAAATCGGTTAAGTAGTTTAGGAGTCCATCACGGACAAACAACGTCACACGTAATTTATATATATATATATATATAGTTTATTTATTTTATTAAGTGCACCGTGTGGTAGCTGTTATATTCTCATTAGCCAAAACTAAAAAAAATAAACCATTAATGGGACTTGATTGGCCATACGAGTCGCACCTCCTCTTAGGCCTCATCTACGGAGACGAGGCGCGTCGCGCGTCGCGATAGGCTGCGCGGCCCGCACTAAATTCAAATGTAGGGCGTTGGATGAGTGCGTTTACGGAGAAGCGATTTTACACGCGTTTGCTTGAAATGGAGCGTGTTCTACGGCCGAGCCCGCGGATGGCATCGTCACGTCTCACGCGGCGTTTATCGCGGCGGCGCACGCAGCGGCGATTCTCGATGAAGCGATGCCTGTGGCGGAACCTTCTGCCAGTCTCATGTGCTAATCGTGCAACACAGACGTAGTTACCGTCGCAACGGAGTATGATATGATAGACTATTTAGAAGAAAATTGTATTTTAAAAAGTGAGTTATTTAATATAAAGAGTGGCCCAGTGTTTATAATAGCGGAACATGAGAAGTTTGGGTCGGATTAACTGAGAACCCCGCGTGCGCCGCAGCGATGCTCGCCGCGTGCTCCGCTACACGCTTAAGAATACGACGCGGGCGCAGCGGCGGGCATCGCCACTCTTCCCGCCTCGCGTCTCTATAAACAACATCGCATATTGCTATAAGTTTGTGTTTACGCGTGCGATGATACGTGCCGCTTCACGCGCCGCCGCTACGTAAACAATAAAAACGTCCGACGCGCCGCGAGACGCCCCGCCACACGCGACGCGCGACGCCCCGCGTCTCCGTAAATGAGGCCTTACGTAGAATACATTTTAAATCATTATCAAATATATTTATAAGTTTATAACTATAACATTTTAAATGATATCTAACTGTTGGATGGACTGTATTGTAACAACACAGGGAGACATGAATTCTAAATATAACATTCTTACTTTCACTACTTATTTTTAGCCTACCCCACTGATTTGTACAAAAATAAGTATAATTTGTACAAAGTAGACAGAAAGTAGTTACAGAAATAAACAATGCTCGTTTTAACCAAATTTTAGATGACACTTATGGCAATTTAAACATAAATGTTATGTACATAGATCGGATATGCATAACATCAATTTATTATTGATGTTACGTGCTATATAAAAATACCACAGGTGTTAGAAGTTGCCCTTGATGGCAACGGGTATTAGCGTACCTACCTATTGAGAGACAGACGTTTAGTATAATTGATTAGGGGGCGTTCATAAAATATGTGGGATGTTTAAGGGGGGGAGGGGGTCGAGTCAAATCTCATTTAATCTTACGTTTTCTCCGCAAATATCACGCAATATTTTTTCTGATTGAAACAAAAAAAAATATTAAATTTTTATTACACTTATAATTAAACTCTCAGCAATATTGACTAGTCTTAACTAGTCGTAAATAAAAGCACGAAACAATTTTTTTTTCTTTTTACACTAACAATCCAACGCGTTTACTAAGAAACCCACATTTTGAAAAATCTCACGTGAGATTGGGGGATGGGGTTGAATAAAATCTTACGACATCTCACCAGGGGGGGAGGGAGGTACAGAAAATTTAAAAAAACACCTCACGTAATTTATGGACGCCCCCTTATGGTGCTTTTGTGATTGTAGTTGTTTTTTCTTGATACAGGCAATTACTATATACCAGTATACTATACTTCGTGCAGTCAACGTATTAAGTACTTATCTATACCAATAAATAAAATTGGAGTGTCTGTTTGTAATGTCAAAATAATAGGCTTTTTTCATGCTCACACGGTTATTTGTACGACACCTATGCCTAAATTAGCAATTAAAAAATTTTTGTCTGTCTGTCTGTTTGTTCCGGGTAATCTTCAAAACGGCTGGACCGATTTCAAAAATTCTTTCACCAATGGAAAGCTATAATATCAGGGCGTAAACTAGGCTATAATTTATCCCGGTATTCCCACGGGAACGGGAACTACGCGGGTAAAACGACTATAACCTATAACCGAAGCGAAGCGAAGCGAGGGCGGGTTACTTACTAGCAGTAAGTACTATATATAAATATATAGCCGATAGTTACACGCAGTTTTACGATATTGTCAAATGCAGCTATAGGTATGTTATTCTTATCCAGAGAACTGCTCTTTAATAGAGGTTAAATAATAAAACAGATTAAAATAGTTATTAAAAATAGCTTTTAGTTAAGGGCCTTTTAGTTGTCTAGTCGAGTTATCTGAATCAGGTGTTACGTTTCATCGTCAGCATCATCATTGCAGCCCACATACGTCCCAATATTGAGCTCGGGCCTCCTCCACAATGGGAGGAAATTTGACCTACTATACCATGCTGGTCACACATGTTGGTATAGGATTTCGAGTCTTCCTTCTCTTGCACAGATTTTATGTGCATATTATATCCCTTACTATACTCGTTCCAACCATTTATTTTACTTTTGACACATGCTTTAGGACGTAACTGTTTCATTATACGCAATTATTAACTTTGAAACGAGTGAACAGAGAAATATATAAACTGCCCAATAATATTTATATATCTTAATTATTACCCACTAAATACATTAATATGCCGTAAATAGCTCTATTCATAAAATTTAAGTGATAATTCATTTCCGTTATAAAAAAAGTTACGTTCTATCGCATCTAGTGACAGGATCAAAAGTATTCGGTGCAAACTAATGAATCGCAAATAATCGATCGATTTGCAGTTAAGTCAGCTGACAACTGAGTTTTGAATTGTTGTAATAGACAACACGTTAAAATTGTATCAGGGAGATATAAAAATCTTCTCATCATACCTATAACATGAAATAAAACAACCAAAATATTTTAATATTATTTTATTATAACGAATCGTCGGATTCTTCATACGAACTCGAATCGTCGCTTGAATCATCTGCAGTGTTTATTATTAACTCTTGTGTAGGTATGGTGTCAAATTCAATTTCCCGATCCCAATCAGAGAATATTATATTTTTTTGTCTTGTTGACGACACTCGCCCAGTTTTCAGGCGTCACACTAGCACATGCGTTTTTTAAAAGTTCAAGCATTTTATTTGCTGTGAAAGGAGGAGTTGTATTGTTTCTTGCGGCGTGTCCTTTGACTTGTGCCCAGATCATTTCAATTGGATTATATTGACAGTGGTACGGAGGAATTCTTATTACAACATGCCCATATTCTGCTGCCATTTCGTCGATGACATATCGTTTTGGCTGCTTTTTACTTTTTAATATTTTAAGTAATTCTACTTTTAGTAGGGATTCGTCCACATCTTCCCCATTATCACGAAGCCAGTTTATAATCTCGTGTTTTTTGTTGGCCTGTGTTGGCATTTTATTAATTTGGCGAGAGTGATAGGGTGCATTATCAATAAATATTGTTGATGGCTCTTCAAGTGATGTAAGCATTTCTCTGAACCACTTTTCATACACGTCCGCATTCATCTCCTCGTGATAGTCTCCTGTTTTTTTCTATTTGAACGCTAACAGCGTCTGGTACAAATCCCTTTGTAGTTCCCGCATGGCAAATGATGAGGCGTTCACCTTTCCCCATTGGCACTGCAGAAGTAGAAGCAGCAGTATCGTCAGTCCAACCTTTTGGTATGGAATGATTGGCATTGAGCCAAGTTTCATCTGTGAAAACGACATTCGACCAGTCTTCTATTTTCTTCGCTTGTCTTAAAAATTCACAGCGAGACAAGGCTATATCACGACGTTCCATTAAATTTTTTCTTTTGTCGGATTTCTTATACAAGAACCCGATTTGGTGCAGCACCTTTGACAAAGAAGATTTTTGACCACGAAACAAGCCACAATTTCGTAGAGACGCTACTAATTTTTTCAAAGTAGGAATCTCTTTGCTTGTGTAATAATTGTATATATGACGACGAATAGCATCAGTATCAAAACTGTCAATTGCTGTCACTTTACGGGACTGACGTTTTTTCTTAGGCGTAGATAGCTTGTTCTGTTCAATACCACTACTACCATAGGCTTCTTTAGTGATTTTCGCCACCGTTGGAGCACTAATACCTAATGCTGCTGCAACACGGTCTCTAACTTGGGTTACTGGTATAAAGAATCCGCCATTGCGGCTTTCCTTTTCAAAAAATTCACGAAGTCGCAGCACTAACTCTCTGGATTGTCCTTTAAGCACCATACCTTTCGGCATTTTGCAAGTAAAATCTTACTGGGAGGAACGATACGCTCAACTCAATCAAAGTAAGGACAATGAAATCAATACGGTGGAATATAAATACTCAACACAGCGTATGAAAAATATGAAAGAGCACTCAGCGAACAGAAATGTGACTAGCACGGGAGTCTTGTTGCGAGTGACAGACAACACAACAAAATGGCGTCGCCGGCGCGCCGTTCAGTGTTGCCAATTCGGCTTAAAAAAAAAGGGGTAGGCTGGATGAGAAAATTAGTGATTTACTACCGCAGACGAGGGCGCCATTGTCTCTAAGTAAAGTTTGGAGCAGCGGACCCCGCTTAATGGAAAAATGCTTCATAAAGTAGTTATTTTTTATTTTGCAAAGTACAAAGTAAAATATTTTGGGAGGACTGAATTAGTGGGTATGCAAAAATTAATGTGCCCAAATAACAAATATATTTACAGAAGTGAAGTTTTTAAATAATATGAAATATGTATTTAAGCAAAAATAAAATATCCGTGTTAAATCGATTAAAAGTTCTTCCTGACTAAAATCGATTATTACAAAACATAGTATCCGTAATACATTGGTACAACACTAATTGATCAGAATTCGACCTGCCAAAAGTAAAATAAATGGTTGGAACGAGTATAGTCTTGTACGTCATCCACAGGCAAGATAGGGAGTGGTGAATTGTATTCTTACTCCGTCACCACATGAAATGTTGTTAAGATTATTACCTATGATATAAATCTGGCTGCCAATATTTTAATGGGGTGTCATAAGTAGTGATCAATTTATACGAAATGTTCTCTATTTAGATATTTTCAAAAATAATTTTAAATGTAACGATTCTATTTATACATATAAATAAAATTGGAGTGTCTGTTTGTAATGTCAAAATAATAGGCTTTTTTCATGCTCACACGGTTATTTGCACGACACCTATGCCTAAAATACAGATTAAAAAATTTTTGTCTGTCTGTCTGTTTGTTCTGGGTAATCTTCAAAACGGCTGGACCGATTTCAAAAATTCTTTCACCTATGGAAAGCTATAATATCAGCGCATAAACTAGGCTATATTTTATCCCGGTATTCCCAGGGGAACGGGAACTACGCGGGTAAAACGACTAGTTTATATATTTTCATCACCTCGGCCTACACAAATCTCACTGTTTGGTTCAGGCCTCCTCCACAATGAGAGAGAAATTAACCTACTATACCGCGCTCGTCCGATGTAATGCTATAAGGTTTTATGTCGAGCTTTTCTTCTCTGAAATAGATATTGTCTGCATAATGCCCTTAGTCGTCTTTTACGGTACTCATGGGTAACAGAGGTTGTGGTGAATTGTATTCGTGCTGTGTCACCACACGAATATTTTTATTGTTTACTAGCAACCCGCCCTCGCTTCGCTTTTAGTTGTTCTACCCGCATAGTTCCCGTTCCCGTGGGAATACTGGGATAAAATATAGCCTAGGTTACTCCCTGATATTATAGCTTTCCATTGGTGAAAGAATTTTTGAAATCGGTCCAGCCGTGTCGAAGATTACCCGGAACAAACAGACAGACAAAAATTTTTTAATCTGTATCCAATTTTATTTATTGGTATAGATTAATATGTTCAAAATTATATAACGTTACGATGAGAAATCTAAAAGGAAGAGATAGGTTTATGTGTAGAAAACTTACCTGCTGATAACGCTGGTGCAATTTTCCAACACATCATAGGTATAGGATAGTTCCATGGTATAATTTGACCAACCACACCAACAGGGTCTTTCACAGTCATACTCATTACTTCACCATCTGTAAATATCCGTTTAAAATATATTTCATACTGTTTTAAAAGGAGAGGACACTAATCGATCATAGCTACTTATTCGTAGTCATAATCATCGTTGTCACAGCCCACATAAGTCCCACTGCTGGGCTACAGTCCACAATGGAGAAATTAAATTGACTTACTATACCTACCGCGCTAGTCATACGTGTTGGCAGAGTGTTTTGTGAAGAGTTTTTTTTTCTTGCATAGATGTTATCTGCATATTATATAATATGCAGATAACATCATATTAATAACTGCATATTATATAATATGCAGATAACATCTATGCAAGAAAAAAAAGCTCTAGACTAAAGGATATCCTTTAGTCGGCTTTTACGACACTCATGGGCAAGAGAAGTGGTGAATTGAATTGTATTCTTACACTGTCACCACACGAAGAGTAGGCATATTATAAAAAATTTCTAGAACAATGTTCACAAATGCATTGTAACTGTACTGTAGATAAAATGGTCTTGTAATATCACAATGAACTCATCACGACATTACGATAGACGACATAGCAAGCTAATGAACAGTAGGACTGTAGTCCTAAAGATTCTGTTGATCCTTTGCGAACTATTCTATAATAGACAAACTGGATATTCCACAATCATATAAACAATCAAACTCAATCGAACAGGGCCGCTAAATATTATTATTGGATGCGAATTTCAAAAACAGGCTCGTATATTAGATACCAAAATAAAAGTATTTAACTTTTATTTTTGTATACCTACAGTCAGAGTCTAAACCCTTTTTTATGTAACTAGTTGGTGCTCACCTAGCGAACTTAATATCTCACAATGGATTCAGCTACCGAGACAAGTTAAAAGTCATACAGAGTAACTCTATATTGAATTTTTTGTATTAACTCTGAAGATCAAATTCAGTGAATATTTTACGTAGTTGTGCGATAGAACTAAAATGAATCATCTCAGCTCATATACGTCCCACTACTAGGCTCGAGCCTATTGACCTGCTGGTCAGACGGGGTGGTATATGGTTTTAATTCAAGTTTTCACTCTCTTGCATAGATGTGCATATTATATCTCGGTCATTTTTTACGACATCCACAGGCAAGACAGGGCGGTAGTGAATCCGTCACCATACAGATAAATATAAAATTAATATCTGCTCAGAATATTCTTTTGTTAGATCAAAATAAAGAAACGTAAAACACCAGCAAAATAAAAAAAATATCCATGTACCTGCAGGAATTGTGTTGCCACAAATTTTATCAGCTTTGCCGGCATAATATCTCAGAACTGTAGCAGAATAGTACACTTCCTCTTCAGCAATTTTAACTGGTTTCCCGCAGTCAAGTGTTTCGAGCTCAGCCAGATATCTGGCTTGGCCATCCATGAGATCAGCTAATTTTAGGAGTAGGAGACCTCTTTGTGATGCGTCCATTTTACGCCACGGCGAGTAACGATGAAATGCTTTTTGGGCTGCAGCAACCGCCAAGTCAATGTCAGCCTAAATAATAGTAGAAATAACTTCATTGGTGGTGGTCAAGGATATAGTAATTACTATTGATTATTTTAACTTCTGCTAACAAATTACACTTAGGTTTCCTTTTGCACAAATGTTCACTGCATTGGATTAGTTCTTAATAACTAGAAAATTTTAGTGAAATATTATCTACATGTGTAGTCACGATAGAACTATAATCAGGATTCCTCCCGTAACTGCATAGGGTACTGTAAGGTATTTCGAAACATCGGGCAAGTAAAAATTAAATCACACAAGTATTTTGAGTAAACATCAAAGATCATTCTGTTATGTACATTTAATACATTGCAGTTTATCGTAATTAACGACTTGCCTGAGCGCCGGAGATATAAGATTACAAATTCTTGCCATCCCGTACTTGCCAGTGGTAGACGTAAATATCGGTAAGCGTCTCAAGAAGAGTGGGCAGCAGCGCTTGTATAGGAAACGGATACCACTTCATTGCGATTGTCAACCTGCCTGTCAAGCGTGGCAATTTCTATAATCATTTAGGGGGAGGCCTACGTCCAGCAATGGACTGTAATAGGCTGACGAATGAATGGAGATCCTGAGCACAAAAATTATCCTATAAAAACTTACTAATCCGAAGCGAAGTGCGTGTGGGTATTTAGTCATTCTATAAAATAAAAAAACATACCTTGTCCCCTTCAGCTACTTGAATAATTACATCCTCATTTTGAGGATTGATGGTAGGGAAGGTCTTCTTGCTGACAGCGTCCACCCATTCGTTGTTGATGAACAACTGTAGGCACCAAATAATAATATTTGGATAAGTTGCTAACAATATCATTGGATTCTATTGTTAAGAAAGCATTCATTCTATTGTTAATAATTCACTACAGTTTTATTGAAACTAATTACATTCACGGCATAGGTGGTGGGAGTGTCTGTACAGACAGACATACCACGTCATGTCTTCCATTCCCATGTAGGCAATTCATAAATTATTAATTTGAGTCTCGGTGTGATATATCTTTGTTAATAGATGTTTTATCTCTCTCACGACATGAGATAATAAACCCTACTGCAGTAGTTTCCTTTAAACGCCATATAAGTAACAAGTAACGAAACGATTATCCGTGTGGTGACGGAGTAAGAGTACAATTCACCAACCCCTTTCCTACCCATAGGTCTCGTAGGATGACCAAGGGATATGATATATCTATAACATTCATGCAAAAGAAGGAAAATATGTATCAACATAAATAATCGGCGTGGTAGGTTAGCCCATAGTGGGACGAAACGCGCTAAAAGATAAGATTTTGTATTTTAATAAAAATCCTCTAAGTATTTATTATTTTTAATATTATTTGCTGGTGGGCTACAAATAATTGACATTATATTATTCAAAGCATCGTCGTGCCATGCTGCCATTGGTTGTTGCATTGTTTTTGTCGAGACGTTAAGATAAATTCGGTACGATTACGTGTCTATTACCTAATTGGTGGTGGCCGAGGTCTGAAGAGAAAAGATAATGTGCACTTCGATAAACTTATTTATTTTAAAAGATAGCTGGAGTATCCGGCTTCGCTCAGAAGTTGATATCAGATTGTGTGGTAATTGAAATAAAAGGTTGACGTTTATACCTAACGTGTTAGATTTTTTCACAAAATTCAATTATTCTGAAATGTTTTAAAATTATCTAGGATTTTTTAGATTATTACCAAACATTCTACTATATTTTAGTTTAGTTTATTTAAAAAGATAACATACCGCTCCAAGGAACTAATTCTTGTGTCAACTTAAAAAGTAGTGAAAGAACAAATTCTTTCCAGATATTATAATTTAATTATAATATCTGGGTATATATTCCTACATTTTATAATTTAATTATAGCATTTGGATATAATTTATGTTTTTACTTCTAAATACTATCTATTAGAGAGAATCATATAGTAATGAATTTGGAACACAGTGTTAATGCCCTCTTATCCTGCGCGTGTGACCCAAATATTTCATCTGGGCTTTCACGCAGAGAGGGACCGAATCGACAGTGAATGAGGTGCCGTCGGGTGAACCGTTAAGGAGTTCATGACTACCCTCAGCTGGGCACCGTACAACATAGGCGGGAGTCGTAAAGAAACCGGCTAATGAGAACCAGCGTTTTTTGCAAACTGAAACTGCGATCATCAATACCAGACGCGTTAGGTGTTCATCATCTCCGCTTGTCGTCCCACTCTTGGGCTTAAGCCTCCTCCATAATGGGAGAGCAAGTGACCTACCACCACGCTGGTCAGACGGGTTGGTATAGAATTTTATTTCGAGTTTTCCTTCTCTTGCATTGATGTTATATCCATATTCAATCCCTTAGTCGACTTTTATGCCACCCAAAGGTAAGAAAGGGAGTGATGAATTGTATTCTTATTCCATCACCACACGGAGAAGGGTGTTATCTTTAGTATTTTAAACAACAGACGGATAGAAGGCTATTGGCCGTTTATTATTACTGTCTGTATGTCTTATCGGTCAACGGTGGTCGTCAAGTTGATTATAGTTATTTATATAAGTAGATTTATTATATTATTTTTTGTTTATGATTTGTCTTTAGTAAATCAGCGCTATTTCTGTTGAAGAGCTGAGCCTTTTTGTATCTTGTTAAACTTTTATTAATTTAGCTGTAGTAATAGGAAATTATTTTATTTAGCGGCATTTGTTTTCCATGTTAAAATTTGTTTCTATAAACTTGTTATACGAATAAATTATATATACTATCGGATTCAGCAGGTGGTAAGAATACAATTCACCATCTTCTATATTGTCCATGGGGGCTGTAAAAGACCACTAATTGATACAATATGCTTAAAACATCTATGCGAGAAAATTCGAAATAAAACCTAATTGAAATTCATTCGACCACCGTGGTATGGTATGTCAGGAGGCTGGGGCCCGGCAAGGGGACGTACATGATGAATTTGACGATTGTAAAACAAGAGTAAAATGAATATTTTCTTCTTTCTTATTAGATGGCTATTCAGTTATTCATCTGGTGATGGAGTAAGAATACAATTCACCACCCCCTCTCGTCCTTGGGTACCGTAAAAGACGACTAAGGGACGATATGCAGATAACATCGATGCAAGAGAAGTGACGAAATGAATGCCAACCCCTCTGAACAGCGTGGTGTAGTAGGTCAAATTAGCTCCTACAATGGAGAATCCCGAGCCCAACAGTGGGACGTATGGGCCGAGATGATGATGAGATAATAGACTAGATGCTAGGCGTGAGGATCCTCCACGATACAAATGAAAGCGATCTCATATACTACGATGGTTAGGCAGATTGCCATGTTTTATTACAAGTTATATGCTTCCCCCTTCTTCTCTTCATCACTACATGATTATAAAAAACAACAAAAATTCCCAAAATTAAATATCATCACGCATATGATATCGTTCGTTGCAGAAAATCGAGAATGGATTACCTCCAAAAAACCTCTAAACTAAGGAACAACTCTAAAGCGGAATCATTATTAATAAATATAAATAAAACCATAATCAACATTTCGCAAATTAATTCATATCACATACATGCCTATACCTACCTACCTACTAATTTAGAAATATTTTATATTCACAACAAACATCTATAATTTTATTGTGCACTGTAAATATAAATAAATATTTAGTATTTTATTTCTTACCTTAGTATATTTCACGTCTATTTTAACCATCGTGGCAATTTAAAAGCTGGTAGGCTGATAGATACACGTAGTACGAACGTTTTTAATACTACTCTGGAGCAATATCGACTTGTTAATGATGGCGGGCGGCGGCAAATGTGACACGAGACACGACACGAGTCGAATAAGTATAAACCAGTCCAGTAATAACACACTAGTATTGCCAGCTAAACTTTTAGATTTACAAATAAAATTGTATTTTTTTTATATTTTTTTTTGATATACAAAAAGAGTTCGAAAATATAACCACCTGACAGTGCGTAGTGTGGTTTTCTCCAAATCGCTTGCCAAGCGTGACGATTGCAATATTATTGCCTCACGTAGATGTGTTTCTTATTAAATAGTGCACGCCGTTAGGCTGATGTATGTACGAAGGAATAGAAATATCAAACCTAAATTGTTTTCATCGACAACTAAGTAGTTGTTTTAATATCAGGGACTAAGCTTAAATGCGTTTGTGTAGGTATTTCACAATATCAATATATATATAATAGGATATATAATATATATATCCTATTTCTGTTAAAACAAAAATACATAATTGTGGCATAATTGTGACTTGTTTAAAGAAACTGCAAAAAAATAAATAATAGTTTCGATTCAAGGCTCCAAACCTCAAGATCAGTAGGCGTATGTTTTATGTCAACTAGCTTATGGGACAGTGTATAATAATATTTGCGTAAAAGTAAGTAGGAAAGATTATGTTCAACCGTCAATTTTTCTTGTTTTTCGTAAAATGTCCATAACTATGAAGCATGAGTGGTAATTAATTGATGTTTACTATCTACTTAAGGACATAGAAATAATCTAAGTGTCTAGTGTATCTAACTGATCTACTGCCTATTGTTAAAATATCACTGTGATATTGTGATTAAAAGTTGCTTGGCAATAAAATCGCGTATTTTATTTTAAAGACCTATTCACAGTAGCATGATGAGACTTAATAGTGTGTAAGAATTAAAAGAAAGAAGCATTTATAAGTAGTACTCAGCATTTGGGATCAAATTTCGTCGGGGATCCCAATCTTACGGACAGATTGGAGTCGCTGGAGCAGCGGAGAGACTTTGAGTCACTCTGTGTACTCTACCTACTCTTTCACGGGGAGTGCTCCGAAGAACTGTTTGACTTGGTACCACCGTCACCATTCTACCAACGTACCACTCGACATCGGAGCAGGGTTCTACAATTTCACCTGGAAACGTTATGGTCTTCAACTGTACGTTTCCAGCGATCATTTCTCCTACGTACGTGCAAGCTCTGGAATAAACTACCTGCCGCTGCGTTTCCCGAGCGCTATGACATGTCCGTCTTTAAACGAGGCTCTTGAATTGTCATGGTACATCATCATTATCATTATTATCTAAGCTCATTTACGTCGATATTGAGCCTCCTCCACAGTGGGAAGAGAATAGATCTATCATATCACGCCAATTAAACAGGTTGATATACCTAGGGTATTATTTTACATTTTTCTTCCCTTGTACTGATGTTATTCTTGGCATTCACTTGTGGCTAAAAAAAGGGTTGGTGAAATGTAATCTTACTCAGTCACTACACAAATGTCTTTTTACTTAATTGCCTTATTTGCTTTCCAAGACATTATAGATATGGGATGATAATATTTTTATTATTTTGCTTCGATGCTAGGTAAAATAAAAGCTAGGTAAAAGTGAAATATATACATTTATATTCGAAAACATGCATATTATCTGTTACTTAATTGAGACATTATATAGAGACAAAAAATATATCTTTAAAGTGTTCGTTAACATCTCTTTTGTTGATGTATTTGTCTATTTGAAGTAGTGTACTTGTATCGGTTGTGAACAAATTAATCAAAACCATCGAATCACGCTCTATACGTGCTGATACTGTCATCGTTTGAGATTCGGATCTTTCGTGATCGACTTGGAACTGTTACAATCCTACCTCGTTCCAAATGAATGGCGACCCACTGGAATTGAATGTAAATAATCGACGAACCAGCCTGTCATCAATGGCGTGATTGCTATAGGTACAAATACGATTGAACAGCCCGTGCTTCACTTGGAGATAACTGACGAAACCCGACTGGCAGCGGTGCTATCCCGAGATACATGAAATTTATTAAATTTGTTTTTAAGACGGTGGTTTGACGATTAACTTGCGTAGCTCCATTGGAGAAAAATTGGCTAGCGATATTCGACTTAATGTTTATAGACTTACGTGAATAAGTTGCACTTATTTGTGGCTAAAAGTTATTTACATAAACATTATTAATTTTAATATTGCCTTTTTCGTAGAAACTTTGAGTAGGAGTTACGTATCACACAGATTCGGCAAAAACTATCTTGTGACATTCCGTTTGCAACTTGCATGTGTTTAAGTTTCGAAAAAATGATTTATAATTGCTTTTTATTTGTTTGGGGTTATGGTGACAGGACTGCTAATTTTCTATTTGATTGAATAACAAACTGAGCACAAACAAATCACAAAATGTGGTTTAACTTTGTTGTAAATTACATATTAAAAAATCAAACTAGCTAGTTTACAATTTAGAGCAGAATAACCTATTTTTTCCTTTTCGTGTTGTGACGAAGTAAGAATATAAGTCATCACCAGAGAGGGTTATTTGCCCGTGGGTATCGTTAAAGATGAATGAGCCATAAATATACATATAAAATCTATGCAGAAGAGGGAAAACTTGTAATAAAATCCTATACCAGCTCCTATTGTAGAGGAGGCTCGAGCCAAGAACGTATGTGAGCTGAAATGATTACGATGATGGTGACCCTTTTCTGATTTTTTGATTAGTAGAGTCCTTATTTCTCATTGACATTTGCTTATCTTGAAATAACTTATAGCCAACACAAATAAAAATGTTTTTGTTGTGTGTGTTTGTGTGTGTTGTAATGTGTTTTATCATTATTTCGCATTTTTGTGATACACTTTACTGAGAAACTATCACATTTTCAGGTTTGGGAATTGATATAATAATTCCTATTCATGCCTTTAATAGAATTAGATATTTACGTAGGTGTTCAATAGTGTAAGTCTTAAAGTAGGAAGGTACCCGTTGTATTCTTAATGATTACATGAAATAACATATTATTAATATGTAAGCCAAATTTAATTCTGTTATTTTTATAAAATAACAGCTCAGAAACTGCGTAGACTCCACGCTATATAGGTGAAATGCGTACTTGGCAACACTGTACTTGAACTAGAACATTTGTGCCTTCATACAAGGTAGACTGAACAGTAATACAGCGTGTTAAGCTACTAATTGGAACGACAGACAAGATGTTTTATATCATATAGCTATGCCCTTGAGTAGCAACCGCGTGTCGTAAATACCGGCATATTGATAATAACAGATGCAGATTGTGGGTATAATCATATAATCTTATATTTAACGAGTCCCAGACATTACATTACAATTATTTTTTTTAATGCTTTCAATTACTATCAATTTGTTAATTACGTCTGGTCGTCTGTATGGCGTATATTTATTTGTCAATAGTTTTTTGATCGATCTGGGAGAGCCTAAGATACCGACTTATCGTGTCAGTGTCGTGGCTTTGAATCCCACGCAGGAAAACACTGTAATCTAGAAAAATCGTTGCTCTGAGAGTGGATATACCTAATTTGAGTCCATTAGTTATACATTTGTGAAAACCCCGCAATACAAGAATTATTTCTTTAGCGCAGGGTCTGTTCAAAAAATGAGTATTTACACTTGTTTATTTTTTAAATCTTGGTAGCGGCGGCCAAAGGACACAATGTGTCACTAATTCGTTGTGAAATAGATGTTGTAAACAGATAACACGTCAACAAAGAACAAAGTATTATATGTTTTAGCAGTTGCATTTCTCTTCGGCTGTGGAAGTAGTTGATGTCACCACTCTGACGTAATAAGTAGTATAAGTTGAGAAGGAGGAGATGACATTGCAATAAATCTTATCTTTCCAAAATACGTCTGGAGAACGTCGTAATTGACATGATTTCATATTTTGTTAAACATCACGGTCTTTACAGTTTGTTGTTAGTACTAAGATTGTTATCATTCACTAAAATTGAAACTGCCGTATGAGTTATTATTATGCAAATTTCAATAAATTCCATCCAGCTTTGGCGTTTCAAGAAGCGCTAAAAAAATAAATTATGTGTCTCCAAAAACACAGCATTGGGGGTAAGAGAGAGTCCTGTGATTTCCAGGAAAACAACAAGTAAATAAGACTAAACTTACCGAAGTTTCCGTAGTTAGTACCTTTGTTCACCGGCAGAGGCGCTGTTAATTTCTGTTCGCGCGCCTTTGGCTGTCAAATGTCATAGCGTTTTGTGAATTTGTGAACATCGTTAGTTTTTAAAGTGAAAAAAAATACCTTATTTTTAACAACCTTATTCTTAACACATATGTGTTGAAGTAAAATTATTGCAGTATTAAGAAATAGCTGCAATACAGCATTGTAATTTACGTCGGTAAGCAGTTGTATGTACATTTTTAAATTTTAATGGAATCTAGTAGCAGAAATACTGAAGTTAGTCCTGAGTGTTGCTTCAGCTGGAGAACATATCTCGACTGAAAGTTCTAGATACAGTTCGTGTAGCGAATCTCCCTTAACTTCGGAAGTCGAGGAAGATTTGACCTCATCCCTGTCTAACAAGGGACCTAGAACAAAGTATATAGACATAGACAGGTTCAAACTTGTACAAATTCTAAGAGAGACAATTTGATGTCTCAAAGGTCATATGCGTCTATCTATTTGGCACAATTACCAGTTTATATGAATAATGAGTATGTATCTACACAGAATAAAGAAAATATTTCTGCTACTAGTACTACTTCTGCTATTCCTTTTCTTGCTTAAGGGACCAATGCAAATAGAAAATAGAATAGAAATAAATTTATTAAAGAAAAATGTACATATTTACAAGTAATTGCTTACTTCTGCCAAACTGTATTACAGTTTGTTGGTAGATGAAGCTCCCTGGGCTTTAACCAAAGTTTTTCACAATATTATGTAATTACTATGATATTAACATTACTAAAATTAAATTAAAATCTCTCTTATTAAATTAAAATTAGAGTCTAATTTTAATTCTTTGACATTTGATGATTTAGGTACTGAATTTGATATATTAGGTACTGAATTTAAAAGATCATAAAGTCTGGTGATCTAGAGTGATTGACCAATTTGCAGTAGTTTCACTCATTTCATGGCATTCATTCATGCCTGATAATCAACTAAATAAAAAGAAAGATCCTTTCAGAATAGCTTGGCTGCACCTGACTTTGATGGTGTGAAAGTCAGATGAGGAATTGTGTCATTTCTATTAAACTAAGGACTATTTGGCTTTGACTGAACTTTTGTTAAATGGCTTATCTAATAAGGTTTTAGAACAATGGCAGTTGAGAGTGGGTTTGCAGGCTATATTAAAGTGGCATACAGCTAATCCCAAAGACCTAGATCCTAACTCGTTGTTTAATAAGATTTATAAAACTTTTTCCAAGTCATAAAAGCTCAGAAACCACTATGTAGATTACTTGTGGTCTATAATCTGAGTGTATGGGGATCAGGTGTGATCATAGATTTAAACTAATTGTTAATCATACCTCAAGGTTATCCTACAATGTGTTTACCAAGTGCTGAATATTCGTTCAGTAGGGAAGCATTACAACCAATTATTCATAATTATTTTTGGATGTTTACGTGAGTAAATGAGAAATAGCATCTTAGTCCACCCGTGAACATGAGTGCTGAAAAGTGTTCGAAACATTGGACAAGCAAATACAAATGCGATAAAATCTGTAAAGTAGACCAATTATTCAATCATAAGTAGGATCACAGGCAACCATTTTATAAATAGCCAGTTGCCACTTACCTTTCAATGTCAAACTCACTCTGAAATTCTCATAAAAAAAAATAAAATAAAATTTAATTTAGAGATATTATAGAGTTCTTTTGAAAAATATCCTTAGTAAAGAAAACAGATGGGCTAAGACCAATATTGGACTTCAGGCCCTTAAACAATCATTTTCATACTGACTCATTTGATCATCATTTTGATACCAACCTGCCATACCAATGTCGTGGGTTAGGATCCCACGCAGGACAGCACTGCAATCCACAAATTGTCATTCGGTAGCTGGATGTAAGTTGTGTCCATTAGTTACATGTTTGTAAAGTCCCCCACAACACAAGGCTTGTTTTCTTAGTGCAGGGTGTCTTAATTACATATTATTTGATATCCCAGACAGATGTCTTTCTTTAGAGCTCAAAGTTGTTGGGCAAAATCAATATTCATCAGGCTTATTTCCATTTATGTATCCAAGATACACATAGATGGTTTGTAAGGATCATTTGCAATTGCCAAATCCTACAATTGATAGTCCTATCCTTTAGCCTGTATACAGCCTGCCGCACTTTTGCGGCAATAAAAATTGGGTTGCGGAAGCCCATAAAAAATGAAGGATTCATCGTCTATTACAATTAGATGACTTCAGGCTGGTCAGGACAGATCCAAGCTTGCATATGTTACGGAAATGCTTGCAATGCTGGAGGCATTGGGTGTATAAATTACGAGGTCTGTAATAGAACCCCATGTACAAACCTTTTTAGAATATCTCGGCCTAGTCTGGAACACCCAGACCCATGGGAGCTTGGTCAACCGGGGCTGTCAGTCAAGATTGACTGCACTGTCACTGAGCTCAGTGGTTTTGAAAAAACATTCAGTCGGAAATGCCAGAGACAAGTGTGTAGCCAAGAAGTATAGCAGGACCTGAGATGGTGGTTCGATGCGAGTGATAGCAATCCAACCTCATTTATAAAGGAGAAGTAACTTACTTTCCTAATAACAGACGCAACGGATGCGGACTGGAGAGCACACCTATACAATCAAGATAGATTGGGAGGGTGGTCTGCACATCAAAGAACATGATGTTCAAATCTAAAAGAGATATACGCAGCCTCTGCTGTGATCAGGTTACAAAAAGGTTTATATTAAGAAGTTGTGTTTACATATTGGTCCACAATTGGACCTTAATAATAGGCCTTAGATGGAACTCAGCCCATAAATCTTGTAGACATAATAAGAAAGTTATGAGGACTTGTTTCTCGAATATCTTGATGACTGTAGTCTACTTAACCAGGCAAACTGAACAGCTTTGCCGATTGCCTCTCATAGGGGAGGCTAGTACTAGAGTGGCACCTCCTTCCTTAAGCCGCGGAGGCGATATTCAAAGTGGGGTATGCCAGAAATAGACATTTTTAAATTTAAAGAGACCATCGTATGATCTATGGTTCTGCTATCTTTTTGATGCCTTTAGTTAAGAGTAAGATACCAGACAGCTTAGGGATTGCCTCCCCAAATGTGAATACCAGGATGTTATCTCATCTCAACAGAGCAAAGGGCTCTTATATCCTGAGGACTGAAGTTCCTTACTTGAGCCAATGACTAGTACTTAAACTTCCAGGTGAGGACCATCTGCGATCCAAGGCTCATATAAAAGTTATGATACATCTTTGACCATATAAAGGAGGCCACGACAAACAAAGAAGTTATCCCTACAAGCGTGGAGACTTCGGGTGGTCCAACCAAGTAACTGACTGGAATAAAGATGAACAGCAGTTATTAAGTAGAACTTGGTGTCCTGCCACTAAGGACTTACTGCACTCCTCTAAAGAGGTTGTTGTTGTGGTAAAACAATAATAAAATCAATTGTAAAGGTCTAGAGGGCAAACATAGCCAAATTTTTAGCTATTTTATTACTTGAGCTTTATTTTGAAAACAATTTTTCTTATACCACTATTTTATTACTTAGATCTATTTTTTCATTCAAATTAGCCCATAGACATACCATTGTTGGGCTGAGGCCTCATCCACTATGGGAGGGAAATTGGCTTACTATAATTTTAATCTATTATGCAGCTCTTTAATAAACAATTTTTAAAAGCTATTTCATGTTCAAAACCACAGTAGCTAAATGGGATGTTCATATGCTATTTAACTGGTTAAGGACATTCCCATATTCAGATTCACTATCTGACAAGAGTAGAAGAGCAGCATTGATACTGCTACTTGCTTCAGGTCATGTAATACACCATTTCACTCTTCTAGACATTTCTAATAACAATTTTGTAGAGAAATAATAATTCTTTAACTTTCTGGCTTAAATCTGACTCCAAATAATGATACTACAATATGGCTGGTTACTCACATCACACCAGTATATTTGAATTTGTCCTGTAGTTCATATCAAAGATTTAATGAAATCTTCAGAGTCCAGGCATAAAATGAAAAATAAGATAACATTCCCTTTTATAAAAGGTGTAGTAAACCAACCCCAAGAGCATAACTTCAGGGTGGATATGATCTATATTTACAAAATTTAATAGTGAGACGGCTCAGGAAGTAATCCAGTCGACAATCCAGTCAACAGTGGGCATCTAAAGAATGGCTAGATAATAGGGCTAGGAGTGTAGATGTTTTGAGTAGAAGTGATTGCAGATGTGGACAAACATTTTCCAAATATTATTGTTATTAAGAAAGACAACATTGAAAATACTGATTTATTACATGATAATTTGAAAATGAGCTGAAATCCTCGATTTATAGAGAGATTTGATCTCAAATTTTTATATTATACAAAAATGTATTTAAAAAGATCTTAATTTTTGCTTTTCTTAATTTTATTTCTTAAAACGCTGTATTAAATAATGTTTTATATGATTGTTAATACAGTATTAACATTGCTCTTGAGCTGTAGTATGCTCTATTGAAAATTATCTTCTTATTTCATTATTTAATGATATACCTTTGCAGTATATTAAAACATTAGTCTGCAATGTTGTTTGTGTTATTGTTGTTTTGCAAATATGTTTTTATCATCTATTATAATACCACAGTGGGCCTTGTCTTTCACTGTATCATTAATCTACCGTTTCTTAGCTTTTTCTCTTTAATCATATAGCATTTTGTGTTTAGTTCTAATTCACCAGCAGATATCAAACAGGTCTTCTCACCCCCAATGCTGTGTTTTTGGAGACACATAATATAACTGTTTTACATAAAATAAAACAGGTATTATGTGTTGAAGAAAACACAGCATTGGCTCAAGGAACTTGCTGGTGAGGAAGACGCTATGACATTTGACAGCTAAAGGCGCGCGAACAGAAATTAACAGCGCCTCTGCCGGTGAACAAAGGTACTAACTACGGAAACTTCGGTAAGATTAGTCTTATTTACTTGGTGTTTTCCTGGAAATCACAGGACTCTCTCTCACCCCCAATGCTGTGTTTTCTTCAACACATAATACCTGTTTTATTTTATGTAAAACAGTTATATTATCATACTTTGCATATTAATTTAGACGAAGCGCATAAACACTAAATAATCTATTTAATAATTAATTTCATTGTTGAGGTATTTTAAAAATAACTAGTGCAAAGTGCACTAGTTATTTAGATAAATTAAATTAGTGTTCAGGTGTTTAATAATATATTTATAAAAATAGACATTTTATGTGTGTGGTGTGTTATATATGCGAAGAATAACAGCAACAAAAGATTTCCTCGTTGCAGTATTTTTTTTTGCAATACAGTCATGGTTTTCCTTTACAGCAGAGGTTTTTTCGGCAGGCTTATGGTAACGGTCTTGGTTTCCAAGTATTGCTGGATACCATCTTCACCCCTGAAATAATAAAATACATGAATTTTCTATGTCATTTAACATCATCAAAATTCTTATTTACATATTTATTATGTGATTTAACTGACAGAGGGTCTTAATTTCAATGTTACTTTATGTGATCTTTAAAAATATATTTCTATGTATATAAGAAATTCAAAGAGGTAAAACGCGTTGGCTAAATGAAAAATCTAGGCGCTGATTACTCCGTCACCTATAGCTATAGCTTTAACTATAATTTAGCTATCTCTTAATTTAACTATAAGAACAAAATTATAGAAAATTTCCTTAAGCCGTTTAGAAAAAGTAGGGAACGCCTATATGACCAGCACCAGAATTTTAATATGTTATTATAAAAAATATATCCATGTGGCAACGAAGTAACAATATAATGGTCGCTTTTCTTGTGCGTATCATAAAAATCAATTGACGAATATAAGCAAATAATATTTACTAGGATATGGATGAAACTCGAAATAATGTTCCATATCGACCCCTCTATCCAGTGTGATGTATTACACTAATTTCCCTTATCAGAAGAGGCCCGTGCTTAGTAGCAGGACGCAGGTACATTTATGGGCCGAGAAGAAGAGAAAGTGAAAAAAAGTAAAGTGTGTTGGTTAATCACACTACTCCAATCCTCCAACAAATATAAAATACTAACTACTAATTGTAACTTCAATATAAAATTTCATAGTATGTGTCATTTCATATATATATATATATATATATATATATTAGATTAAATCGCTATTATTATTATTCATGTATCTAAACGACGACTAAGGTATGCAAGCTGGTCAAACATCACGGGAAGAAAACAAGCACGTCTGACCGATGAAAGTCAAAACCTCTGACACGACAATTTCCTTTTCACTCTGTAAGATGCTTGTTTTCAATTATAAGGACATTAATGATGTTGATAAAATCACTACCTGGTGCCATTGTATTGTTGTCCTAATGAGACTACTATTTGTGAAATATTTGGTTCAATTCAGGAGTGAATGTTACTATGTTTTACTGTCAGATAATTCGTAGCAGCGGGAGCAACCCTGAACTAACTATGCGTTATAAAATGGTATAGGATAATTTTCTCCATTTGTAGCCCCTTAACAATAGGAGAGAAATTATTGGTTGATTTTATTTCAAGAGTTCTTCTCTTATAGTTATGTTATCCGTTTCAGTTTCTCAATCATTTTTTACGAAAGACGCGGAATAGAAAGCGGTGGTTATAACACATATTCTTAGTTTGTTACTTCATGAATAATATAAAAAGCCTCATTTTCATGTCATTTAAACGTTTTCCACTTAAAATATGGATGTATTACACATCTATATATAAATACGTGAAGCAAAAACATTGTACCCCTTTTTACGAAATTTACTTGGATGGACAAGTATGAAATTTGGCACAGTTGATGTATATAATGAGGAGAAGTGCATAAAACTGAAATTTCATATAATAATGTATTAGAAATGCATTAAATTCATTAAAAAAGACATTACACACACTACAACGCAATCGCTACACACACACACGTTTGTGTGAGTGTGTTGCGTAGCAACGCTTATAGACTTTTGTTTACGGTTAAAATCTCTGGTCGAACGAACGAAACAATCATAATTATAATGACAATGTCTAATAGAGATTTGTGCTTATATATTAGTTATCACTGTACTTAATACTGCACTTAATACTATAGTTAATACTGCACAGATGGCGTAGTGGTTAAGATAGCGACCTACAGCGCCAGTGTCGGGGGTTCGAATCCCACGCGGGACAACACTTTGTGCGAACCACAAATTGTTGTTCTGAGTCTGGATGTAATTTGTGTCCGTTAATTATATGTTTGTAAAGTCCCCCGCAATACAAGGATTATTTCCTTAGTGCAGGGTGTTGTCTTAAATAAATAAATAAATAAAAATTAGTGAAATACAGCTCGCTCGATTTACAATTATACATAAATAAAGCTAAATAAAATTGTGTGGCAGAAAAATTAATTAAAATGAATTATGGCCGAAGAAGATCGACGTTTGAGTAGTAGCAATTTGCTGCTGCACTTCGTTCGGTGAGCGAGAGAGCCGGGAGCCCAACTTTCTGGGTGTGTTTGTGTGTGGCGGATTTTGGTGAGGCCTGAAACCTGCGGTGGTGAGGTCTTGGTCGGGGTATTGAGCGTGAGGGGCTGGCATGGTGTACAGGGAGACCCGATGGGAATGGTCACCGCCGGCCACCTGCCGGTCAGCAGGGGACCCGAACCCAGGATCATCCTCCCTGGGAGGCTGTCCCACCAACCGGCGAAAATCCCGTTGGGTAGTCGTCGTGCCGGTGTGGGAAACCGGAGTGGACCTCGGCGGCTACACACGGGGGGGCATCGGGGGCCCTTCCGTGCTTCGTGTCAGCTCCTCACAACACTCACTCCTCGACCATGCACTATGCCCTGCCTTTTTTTTTTGGTATCACCGAACTCCGTTATACACATTCACACTCCCTTCCTCCTCTTCTTAAATTAAAAATCATGGCCAAGAATGTTAAAAAGAGACGATTTTCTACGGCGGTCCCCTTATCCACATTTGATGTGGATTTTTGCAATATCAGGGGTTTACATAGCAATCTCGACGCCGTCCACCATCACCTCGAGACGGCGCGGCCTGCCTTACTCTTTTTAACGGAGACGCAGATAGGTGCTCCGGATGACATTTCGTACCTAAATTACCCCGGCTACGAGTTGGAGCATACCTTCCGTCGTAAAGCCGGGGTGTGCGTATTCATCCGAGGTGATATCTGCTGTCGCCGCCTTCGGGCCCTCGAACATGGTGACTTGTCAATCCTGTGGCTACGCGTAGACTATGGAGGGCTTACCCGCATCTACGCATGCCTCTACAGGTCCCATGGCAGTGATCCGGGGTCAATTCAATTATTTGAGAACGTCCAATGGGGGATTGACGAAATATTGGAGCAGTGTCCATCAGCGGAGGTGGTGGTTCTTGGAGACTTCAACGCTCATCATAAAGAGTGGCTGGGGTCCCGAACCACTGACCTCCAGGGTCGACATCTCTTCAATATGGTCTCGGCCTATGGTCTCTCACAACTGGTGACACAGCCCACCCGTATCCCAGATATTGAGAGCCATGAGTCTTCTTTACTGGATCTTCTGCTGACTACACACCAGCACGGATATCAGGTAGTGGTTGAAGCGCCTCTTGGATCTTCTGACCACTGCTTGGTCCGTAGCAGTGCCCCTGTTGTAAGGCCTAGTCGTTCTAAGGCGACTGGGACTCGCAGAGTCTGGCAATATAAGTCTGCAGATTGGGATGGACTGCGCGAGTTTTACGCATCCTACCCATGGAAGCGGCTTTACTTCGCCTCTGGGGACCCTGGCGTCTGTGCGGACTGCGTTACCGAAACGGTTATTACGGGGATGGAATTATTCATCCCCAACACCAAAATACCCGTCGGTGGCCGCAGCCGACCCTGGTTTAACAAAACCTGCAGGACGGCTGCATGCCAGAAACAGTCCGCATATCGGGCCTGGAATAGGGCCAAAAAATGCCAGGACCCGAACGCCAAAGAGGTGAAGCGGAAATTTAACGCCGCTTCTAGATCTAGTAAGAAGGCTATTGCCAGAGCCAAGGCGGAACATGTTGCCAGAATTGGCGAGCGATTGCAAAGCTCGCCAATTCAATTTCGCTCGCCAAGGCTGCACAAGGCAACTTCTGCCAGCCCAATCTCCCACCACTGCAGAAACACGATGGTAGTCTGGCCCACAGCGCAAAGGAGAAGGCCGATCTTCTAGGTCAATTCTTTGCCTGTAACTCGACTTTGGATGCCGGAGCTGCCACACCACCTACCATCCCACGGTGTGAAAGCTCACTGCCCGAAATCCGCATCACGCAGCGAGCGGTTAGGCGGGAGCTGCGGCTTTTAGACGTCCATAAGTCGAGTGGACCGGATGGCATCCCTGCAGTGGTACTAAAGACGTGCGCCCCTGAATTGACTCCCATCCTCACGCGCCTATACCGACTTTCCTACGCTACTAATAGGGTTCCGTCTTCGTGGAAGGTAGCCCATGTCCACCCGATCCCTAAAAAGGGCGACCGGTCTGACCCATCGAATTACAGGCCAATTGCGATAACATCCTTGCTCTCCAAGATAATGGAGAAGGTTATAAACCGCCAGCTTCTGCAGTACCTTGAGGATCGCCAGCTTATCAGTGATCGCCAATACGGCTTTCGTCATGGTCGGTCGGCTGGTGATCTTCTTGTGTATCTCACACACCGTTGGGCAGAGGCCTTGGAGGGCAAGGGTGAGGCGCTGGCGTTCAGCCTAGATATCGCAAAGGCGTTCGATAGGGTCTGGCACAGGGCACTTCTATCCAAGCTACCATCATACGGAATCCCCGAGGGACTCTGTAATTGGATTGCCAGCTTTTTGGATGGTCGGAGTATAAAAGTCGTCGTAGATGGCTCCTGCTCCGATACCATGACCATTAATGCTGGTGTACCACAAGGCTCGGTGCTCTCCCCGACGTTGTTTATCCTGCATATCAATGACATGCTCTCTATCGAGAGTATGCGTTGCTATGCGGATGACAGTACGGGTGATGAGCGGTACACTGAGCAACGGAATATCCCTCGGAGTATTCAGGAAAGAAGGGTTCAACTTGTGTCTGAAGTCGAGCGCTCTCTGGGGCGGGCCTCGGAATGGGGTGAACGGAACCTAGTCCAGTTCAACCCCACAAAGACACAAGTTTGCGCGTTCACTGCAAAGAAGGACCCATTTGTCATGGCGCCTCAGTTCCAAGGAGTAACTCTTCCAATTTCTGAGAGTATTGGGATTCTCGGCGTCAAAATATCGAGCAAAGTCCAGTTTGGGAGTCATTTGGAGGACAAAGCCAAATTGGCAAGCAAAAAGTTGGGCGTCCTGAACAGAGCCAGGCGGTACTTCACACCGAGACAGCGTCTTGTGCTATACAAAGCACAAGTTCGTCCTCATGTGGAGTACTGCTCACATCTCTGGGCAGGTGCGCCCAAATATCAGCTAGACCCACTTGACTCCCTGCAAAGACGGGCTGTTCGAATCGTCGGGGATCCCAATCTTACGGACAGATTGGAGTCGCTGGAGCAGCGGAGAGACTTTGGGTCACTCTGTGTACTCTACCGACTCTTTCACGGGGAGTGCTCCGAGGAACTGTTTGACTTGGTACCACCGTCACCATTCTACCAACGTACCACTCGACATCGCAGCAGGGTTCATCCATTTCACCTGGAAACGTTATGGTCTTCAACTGTACGTTTCCAGCGATCATTTCTCCCACGTACGTGCAAGCTCTGGAATGAACTACCTGCTGCTGTGTTTCCCGAGCGCTATGACATGTCCTTCTTTAAACGAGGTTTAAGAAGAGTATTTCCTTCACGGTAGGCAGCGGCCTGGCTGTGCCCCTGGTATTGCAATGGTCCGTGTGCAGCAGTTTCACTTACCATCAGGTGTGCTGCTTGCTCGTTTGCCACCGTTGGCAATAAAAAAAAAAAAATTTCGACCACACGGCGACTACTAGTCTATATTAATACAATAGCCATGATCATTAGACAAAAGGAAAATGTGTATTAAACAAAATTATACTTACAATTCACGTCCAATACCAGAATCCTTGAATCCACCGAAAGGCGTCTGTGGTGTAACATGATCGTACAGATTGATCCTAAAAAATCAAAATAAGTGAGGGTTTATGATACAATCATTTGTACGTCCAAAAGTGTATATCAATGGGGGCGATGAATGAATAAATTATACATGAAAAATAATTACATATTAAGCATTATATTTTAGCTTGATAACATTGACTTATTTGTTGTAATCAATCTTTTACAGTAAAGCATAAAAGTAAATACGTAATTTATCTATACCAATAAATAAAATTGGAGTGTCTGTTTGTAATGTCAAAATAATAGGTTTTTTTCATGCTCACACGGTTATTTGCGCGACACCTATACCTAAAATACAATTTAAAACATTTTTGTCTGTCTATCTGTTTGTTCCGGGTAATCTTCAAAACAGCTGGACCGATTTCAAAAATTCTTTCACCAATGGAAAGCTATAATGTCAGGGCGTAAACTAGGCTATATTTTATCCCGGTATTCCCACGGGAACGGGAACTACGCGGGTAAAACGGCTAAAACCGAAGCGAAGCGAGGGCGGGTTGCTAGTGTATGTAATTATGTGTATAGTTATCACAAAATAAGAGGCCCGTTTTGACACTTGGTCTTACCGATGTCTTTAGTGATGAACCATGCCACTCGGTACTCGATACTCACGATAAATCGAATCAAGTTTATATGAGTATATAATCGATTTGGATATGTATTGTAAAGTGCATTGGATTAAAGTTCTGATTTGAAAATTTTACTTAAACTGTGATATTGTAGATATTTTGAAATGATACAATGTTACGAATAGTCATTTTTCTATCATTTAATATTTTTGTTACAATAACATTCACTCAATCACAAAAATATCGAGAAAAAGTGAATCTTCAGTCAATCATTTTCTTAAGATGATGAGCCAAAATTGTCAGTTGAACTATCGTCACCCATTGTATATTATTTCATTTTCATATTGTCAAAATTGAAGTCTCGAATTTTCAGTAAAAATCACTACACAGCTAGTGAAATTCTTAAATTAGTTGGTCTAAATACTAGTATTCAAATTAATAACACCGGCCAAGTACGAGTCCGCCTTAAAAAATGTATCTTGATCAATTTATTTTTCCTTAACCGATTATTAATAGTCTGTGGACAATATGAAAAAAATCGTTATGCCACAGCACTTAGCGCAGTGGGCGGTACCCGTCAATGAAAAATGTAACTACCTGCAAAACATTTCGATCGGTAAAAAATAAAAAACTTCTTGGGCGTGAACTGTCAAAACGGGCCTTTTATTTTGTGACAACTATAATAACACATACTTTGTTATTACACAGGAAAAAGGTAACTTTCCTAAATTAGTGGGCAAAAGAATCCTGTGTTAACTAGGGTGTCAGTTCATTCTATGTCTGATTTTTTATCTATTTTGTCAAAATTTACGTAGTCAAACATTTGTTCATTATATTTTTATCTTTAGGCGTTACATTGTTAATTATAATAACATACCAAATTTTACATTGTTAATTATATACGTTACATTGTTAATTATAATAACATACCAAAATATAATAACATACCACGTGGATCCAGAGCGCATGTATTTGACGAAGGCAAGCGCAGTTGTGATATCATTAGTAATGATACCAGCTCCGAGGCCATAGTTAGAGCTATTGGCACGGTCAACTACTTCTTCGAAAGTTTCAAATTTAAGAATGCTTTGCACCGGACCGAAGATCTGTCAACAAAATAATAATGATATAGTCGTTAGTCCACCTAGTAGAGGGGTCGCCTTACGCTGCGTAGCCGGACCGTGACCGGGGATTCATAGCACCCCCTGCCCCGCACTCCAAGACCCAGTTACCAAGATGAGCCCGTGTTAAAGTGGAAGTACTGTGACTGTGGGCCGTTTTTTTTATTAACATCCATATTTTTTGGGGGAATAATGCTATACTCGCTACGCTTGGCAGACGGTTTCGCGATCGTGTTAGATGTTATCCCTTAGCTGATTTTTACGACTCCCATGGGCAAGTAAGGGGTGACGACAATTGTATTCTATCCCGTCGCCACACGGGGAATATAAATGTAACGAATACAAATTTCTACATAGTATATTATTTACGTTTATCTTCTAATAATACAATATAATATTAACTAAATGAATAATTAAATAATAATTTAATATTTGGTTAAATATTGGAGACATTTATTTCAACCTTCCTTAATAATACTAATTAGATAACTATGTACATGCATACACATTATCGATTTGGATTATCAAAATTACGATTATTATTATTTAAATTATAAAATATTACTTATTTCGCCGACATTGGCATTTCAAAATAAGCAATTGTAATATTTATGTTGATAGGTAAATAGTTAATGTTGATTTAGAGAAATAAAAACATTCGTGTGATAAAGAGGGTCAAGTGATGTTCTAGGTGTTATCGACAAAGAATTGAAATAATTCATTTGTTACATTAAAAAGTTTTCTGATATAAGTTACTACAATTTATGTTTTATAATCCTAAATAGTATTTTTTTACTTTACCTCTTCTTTGGCAATTTTCATGTCATCATTGACGTCAGAGAAGACGGTAGCCTCGACGAAGTAGCCCTTGTCGCCCTTACGTTGACCACCAGCAACGCATTGAGCGCCCTCTTTCTTTCCAGATTCGATATAGCCTATAACTTTGTTGAATATGTCAGAATCTATCTGTAATGCATAAAATATTGTATTTAATATTGATCTATTTGCTTTTATAACACATAAGGTTAAACAGTTTGTTGAAAATACAATGCGAAAACTTTTCCGTAAATGTTAAATGCGTTTAAAAGAAAATTGGATATGAAATCTTATGTTAATCCGTAAGGCCCGCGCGGGACAGCAGCAAATTTCAGGTGTATTTTGGTGAAGGCTTTGCTGGTCTAGTTGGAGAATGTATGAGTGTCGAAATATCGATATTATACCGCTTACAAAGATGAATTAGATGTTATGTACATAAATATACCTATAGCAAGTGAAACATGAAAGAGGACATCACAAATGATATAATGAAACAACATAATTGCAAGAGATTCCAACTTAATTGACCAATCTCTATGTATAACTAGGCATTTTATTTCCTATTATGAAGGATCATCATCACAACTTATATGCGTCTTACAGTCGAGTTCAAGCCGCCTTCACAATGGAAGGGAAATTGACCTACTGTACTTCGTTGATCAGACGTGGTATAGGGTTTAATGTCGAGTTTTTCTTCTCTTGTATAAATGTTATATGCATATTTAATTCTTAAGTCGTCTTTTACGTTACGGCACCCACGGGAAAGAAATGGGGTAGTTAATTGTACTCTTACTCCATAACCACACAGAAAATATGAAGGATGCTCATTCAATCGACGATCTGAGATTGTTCATAGGTCTCCATGGAGATCAGTAATCTAAGAAAACAAGAAACATCAATAGTTCCAGTTTTTTCCTTCGTGCAGGGGATTATTTGCAAAATCATTTGTGATTTACGATGTTTAGGCGACCATTACGGTTTCTTTACATATAATATGTTAGTAAAATGTGATTAAAATGTTTTAAATGTTATTAAAAATTACAGAAATTTATTTCTACCATACGGTTAAATGAATAACAGGAATTACCAGAGGTCCTTGCAGAACATCCTCGAAGGGGTTTCCAACTGTTCTTTTCTTGGCAATTTCCGCAGCTTTGGCGACGAACTTGTCGTAAATACCGGATTGTACAAAAGTTCTCGTACCAGCTACACAGCACTGACCGGCGTTAGCAAACGCAGTATTGTGAGCGATGAGAGCTGCCTTTTCAACTATAAATAAAAACATAATAGGTGTTACTTTTATTGGATTTTTATCCGCTTACATTGCTTTAGTCCATTTATGTACATACATCCGTGTGCCTACTGAGCATAAACAACTGCCATATTTTTAATTTCTTTACTGTATCATAGTGTCTGGAGGGGTGATAGATAGTATCTAATTTATTTTTATTACTATACTAGCAACCCTCGCTTCGCTTCGGTTTCAGTCGCTTTACCCGCGTGGTGCCCGTTCCCGTGAGAATAGCGAGATAAAATATAGCCTATGTTACTCCCTGATATTATAGCTTTCTATTGGTGAAAGAAGTTTTGAAATCGGTTCGGTAGTTTAAGCGTGAAAGCGTAACAAACAAATAAACAAACAAACAAAAAAACTTATTTCGCATTTATAATATTAGGAAGAATAAGTTTTATATGAATTTTTGTTATCTTAGGGTATATAATAATTGAATAAATTTCGTTCCAACAGTTATGAAATTATACTAGTTCTTCAGTTATTGGAATAAGTTACTTGATGTAAGCGACAAAAGATAATTAAACATTGTATTCTTTTTCAACATAAATATTGGACTGTGAAGATGATACATGAACTGTTTTTAACGACTGTAATATAAATCAGACTTTACAATCTTTGTAATAGCTCTAGATAACAAAAAATGAATGGTCAAAAATAATTATTTGAAAGTGTACGGCGTCGTATGGGCTTATGGACTAATGCCGTGTTTGACAGAAGAACCTAAGGTTATAGTTCGCTGTACCTAAAGCCCTTAAGTTCCTAGCCTATCTGATGGGATACCTGTACCGCACTACCTAAGGTGACAGGTAGATGTGAGATGGATGTTTGGGTGGAGGATTGGTAATTCTCACTGCCGGTCAAGCAGACTCACAAGACCGATCAGAACTGACGGCTAAAGGTGTCTTGGCCACAGTGAGATGGAGGTTTGGGTGGAGGATTGGTAATTCTCACTGCCGGTCAAGCAGACTCACAAGACCGATCAGAACTGACGGCTAAGGGTGTCTTGGCCACAGTGAGATGGAGGTTTGGGTGGAGGATTGGTAATTCTCACTGCTGGTCAAGCAGACTCACAAGACCGATCAGAACTGACGGCTAAGGGTGTCTTGGCCACAGTGAGATGGAGGTTTGGGTGGAGGATTGGTAATTCTCACTGCCGATCAAGCAGACTCACAAGATCGATCAGAACTGACGGCTAAGGGTGTCTTGGCCGCAGTGAGAGTGTAGTAACTGAGAGATGAATAAATTCAAATCTGATTTATGTTACAATATTTACACCTTATATATTATTTATTGCTAATACACACATATACCATTTTGTGTTAGTGTGTCATAAGTGTGAAGTGTAACGCAGCATCTTTAATTATGTCAGTGCAAATCTTGCAAATCTGCGCTGTTGTATGTTGAAATGCTCTACTTATGAACGCGTTGCATGTTCAATGTGCATTGAACAGAAAGTTACTTGTTTGTTATAATAAACTGAACTTAATTTCAGTTTATTATAATTTTAAGCTCAAATTCCTTTCAAGCAATTATAAATAGTAATGCATTTACCTAAACGTGAAACAATTAAAAGATGATTAATATATTTTGCAGTTAATTCACGTTTTTAGAATGTAATTACCAACTGTGGGATTAATGACGTTACAAACGTTTTCGCTCTTAATTAATTTATTTTAAGAGGTTAAATGGAGTATGGTCTTCCTTTGTATGGTTTTGCTTTGTACGAAACCTTTTGTATAGGTGGTGCATGTACTTGAATCTTTGTGAAAATGCTTCTGCAGATTTTGTAGACAGTAATGACGATGAAAGAGTTGAAATTCATGCAATTGCTTTAATTTATAATCCACCCATAAACGGGAATACAGTACAAAAAGGATTCGTCACGACTTTTATTTAGAAACTAGCAACCCGCCCTCGCTTCGCTTCGGTTATAGGTTATAGTCGTTTTACCCGCATAATTCCCGTTCCCGTGGGAATACTGGGATAAAATATAGCCTAGTTTACGCCCTGATATTATAGCTTTCCATTGGTGAAAGAATTTTTGAAATCGGTCCAGCCGTTTTGAAGATTACCCGGAACAAACAGACAGACAGACAGGAAAAAATTTTTAATTGCTATTTTAGGCATAGGTGTCGTGCAAATAACCGTGTGAGCATAAAAAACGCCTATTATTTTGACATTACAAACAGACACTCCAATTTTATTTATTGGTATAGAAGAGGCCAAATGCATTGTACTGCATTACGTAGGTTTGGGAGCATAGGCTGAATAAATACATACGTTGTCGCTGTTAATAAAGTGATGAAAAATACTTGTATAAAATGAAAGTATGTATATGGAATAAAAATCTATGGAATATAAAATAAATCTTTTTGTTACTGTGGCATAATTATGTGCTTTCTATATCTATTTTTGAGCCTTGAGTCTTATATACTGCTTTTAGAATGAGCGTTGATTAATTTTTAATAGAGAAATTGCTCAAGGCCATGGATTATTCATAAAGATTTAAAGCTTGCATCAAAACCAAGTATGTGCAGTAAAACTGTTTAATTTCTTACTTAGAATTTGATAAGTAGGTATATGCATTAAGTTTTATTTTAATACGACATAATAGGCAAATATTTTTAAAGTATTTAATTCTTTTTAAATAATAAGTGGTAAGTATTAGTTGAAATAAATTGATAAGAGTAGTTATTCATCCTTTTATCTAAACGAGCCTTACATCAATTTCGTTTATTGTGTGCGCTTTATTACAATATTTGTACAAGTGAACTTGAAATGCTAAAACAATTTTAAGTGCATTACGTAATAATCGTTTATTAATTTCACAAAGTTATTGTAATAAAAAAACCGCTGAAGCCACTTTTTAGAGAAATAAAATACAATACTTTTGAAATAATTACCTCAGAAATGATAAAATATGTATTTTTTAAATTGACTAAAATGTTTATATATTACTAGAAAACCGCCCTCGCATCGCTTCCTTAGTAGTGGCCTTACCCGCGTAGTTGCCGTTCCCGTGGGAATACTGGCACAAAATATAACCTATGTTCCTCCGTGATATTATAGCTCTCCATTGGTGAAATCTATCTGAATTCTATCACTGACTTCATTTCAATCAGATTTACACGAAAAAGTGATTACAAAATTGAAAAGTTTACATTTCTCTAATTCTTTAACGAATCGATTTTTTATTTCAATTTTTTTTCATAGTATCCTACCACTATTGCCTAGCTCCAGTTTGACCAGTTGCCCCATAACCTGATACACTAAATATCTGCTCCGATAAATAACATCTATGCAAGAGAAAGAAAATTTGAAATAAAACTCCATACCAACATGTCCGACCAGCATGGTATAGTAGGTCAATTTCCTGTAAATTGGTGAGGAGGCTCGAACAGTGGGACGTATGTGAGCTGAGATGATGATGTTTTTTAACCCAAAACTTCTTATTTTACATGTTGTTTAAAATTAGTTCATACTAGCAACCCGCCCTCGCTTCGCTTCGGTTTTAGTCGTTTTACCCGCGTAGTTCCCGTCCCCGTGGGAATACCAGGATAAAATATAGCCTAGTTTACGCGCTGATATTATAGCTTTCCATTCGTGAAAGAATTTTTGAAATCGGTCCAGCCATTTTGAAGATTATCCGGAACAAACAGACAGACAGACAAAAATTTTTTAATCTGTATTTTAGGCATAGGTGTCGTGCAAATAACCGTGTGAGCATGAAAAAAGCCTATTATTTTGACATTACAAACAGACACTCCAATTTTGTTTATTGGTATAGATTAGAAAAAAAGCAACTCGAAGCAATAATGCTTGATAAATAATTTGTAGAATCAGCTTTATTGAAATATCTAACCGTTTGTTCTCTCAATTGGGACATTATAAGTAATTGAATGATGGAGCATTTTGGCGAGAGGCTTGGACGATCGGATAGCGACTAGAATTTATATGAATACACTAGCAATCCGCCTTCGCTTCGCTTTGGTTATAGGTTATACTCGTTTTACCCGCGTAGTTCCCATTCCCGTTGGAATACCGGGATAAAATATAGCCTAGTTTACGCCCTGATATTATAGCTTTCCATTGGTGAAAGAATTTTTGAAATCGGTCCAGCCGTTTTGAAGATTACCCGGAACAAACAGACAGACAGACAGACAAAAATTTTTTAATTGCTATTTTAGGCATAGGTGTCGTACTAATAACCGTGTGAGCATGAAAAAAGCCTATTATTTTGACATTACAAACAGACACTCCAATTTTATTTATTGGTAGAGATGACTATAAAAATTGCTCAGCAATTTTATTATTTGGCTGGAGTTGATAGTGGGACTTCAAATTTATTTATATTTTTATTATAAACCTAAATAGTTCCAACATGCTAATGCTATATTTAAATTTTTATAATTTGATTATGTTCAAATTCGATAGAATATTTTTACAAAACATAATATTGTGCAATGTCCAAAGTCGAAATAAATATTACTGAGGAAGGAAGGTCGGCATGAAACTTACTAAGGGAGGAAGATCCGAATGAAATATACTGAGGAAAGAAGGTTGGAATGAAAATTACTAAGGGACGAAGAGCGGAATGAAAATTACTAAGGGAGGAAGGTGGGAATGAAAATTACCATATGTATCTCAGTGCTGGGCTCGAGCCTCCGCAACGGTATGAGAGAAATTGATCATGCTTGCATAGATATTATATGCATATTATTATATATTCCCTTTAGTTGTCTTTTACAACAATCGTGGGCAAGATAGGATGGTGGTGAATTATATTATTACTGCATCACAAAACGAAAATCGTTTAATACATCAATTCTTCTTTTTTATCCGAAGCTATCACAGAAGATAACAAAGACGTAAATTTATAACATCAATGTAAGAAAGAACAAAATTGAAATAAAAATCACAGTATGGTATCATCATCATTATCACAGCTCATTATGCACAAAATTATTCTCTATTATACCACACTGGTCAGAACTATGGTACCAACTTAAAATTAAACCCTTTTAATTTGAGTTTTCTATCTCTTGAGTATTATTGGTTCATCTATGCGTAGTTAAGCCTTAACGACACTCACGGGCAAGATAGGGAGTGGTGAATTCAATTCTTACTCCGTTATCACACGGCAAAGTATGGTATAGTAGGCTAAATTTATTTGTCTCTGTGAATGAGATTTGTGCCCAAATTAGTTCACGTAAGTGCAAATAATTAAGTTTAATTATTTTACACTGTACTTACCGTCAGCATCATTACAGATCACCAAAGCGCTCTTGCCTCCTAGTTCAAGTGTAACACGCTTCACATTGACCGCAGCCGCTGCACCCATGATGATTCTGCCTACCTAAAATTATATTACATAATAAATTACTAAAATGTATTTAATCGTATAAGTATATAATCTGTATATATAAATTTCTTGTGTACGTGTGTATGTCACTGTAGTCCTCCTAAGCGGCTGGGCCGATGTTGATGAAATTTTTTGAAAAATGATGTCTGATGTTTACGCGAGTATTACACATTTGAAATAAAACTATTTATACGAACTTCATCGCCTTTATTTTTGATTGCCGGACGTTTCGAACACTTTTCATGGTCACGAGTGGACTAGGACGTCTCACGTCCAAGAAGTCGACCTATTGGATGTGAAATATTTTAAATAAATAAATAAATCTTAGTCCTCCCGTGTCCATGAATGCTTTATAAATTTAATTTAGTTACATCTGGCTTTACAGGTAGGAATAGTATTTATGGAAATAATATGCCTATTTAGATGCAGTGTTTATTTTTTCCTCGACCTGTTAGAGTGATTTCTCAAATGCAGAGTTATACAATTGTCATATCGTTAGGACATAATTGACGTCCTTTTTTTATATTTTTGTATCGTATTATATTTCTTTATACTACTAAGATATTCGTAGCGATACCTGGCAAAGCTAGTTACATTTCCTTTATCTATTAGTATTTTATAAAAATATATATAGAAAATAGTTTCTCTATTACTAATATTTTAGTAATTATTAAAGCGGGGTCATATATATCAACTCGCTACAAGTATTACTTACTTCTGTGGATCCAGTGAAGGCAAGCTTATCTACGTCAGGATGATGAGTAAGTGCAGCTCCGGCGGTTGGTCCATAACCAGGAACAACATTAAGTACACCAGGCGGGAAACCGGCTTCCTTGATTAAAGCGGCCATAGCCAGGGCGGTGAGAGGAGTTTGCTCGGCGGGTTTGATGACGAGCGTACAACCTTATTAATAAAGGAGATTGAGAATAAAATATCTGCAATCGTCGTCTGGACCAGGAACCCCAGTGGTAAGATTGAAAATTGCCTCGGGGTAACGAATTCGAATTCGTTCCAACTTTACTGTGACATTTTTCAAAATTTATCGAAATTACTTTAGTGAAAATATTAATTGTGTCTATATATAGTAGGCATATCTTTGAACAGACTATACGTATACCTAGTAGGGTAATAAGTTCCGTCACACTTTTTTAAAATTAAAATTTCGGACATTGCCAATTTGGAATCTCTTAGACAACGAAACTTTCGCATCGTTTAAAAACAAAAAAGAAAATGGTTTTGTTGCATTAAAACAAATGCATTCTATACATTACTTGGGTTACGCGTCAAAGAAAATATTCAAACTGTTATAATATTTGAAAATAATCTTAAGCTTTGTTTATAATAAACTCATTTGCAAAAAAAAACGGGCGGTTTTGATTTTCATTCATATTTAAAAAGATACAATACCAAAAAGGTTTCAATCGTTTGTACACGTTACTGGCCGGTTTTAAAAATGCTGTGGTATTTAAAAAAGTACGTTCTAAATTCAATTTTTCATTTGATGTTCATTTTTACAGAAAACCCCTTTTTATCCTACATTTTTGGCGCGAAGTTCCAGAAGTTAACATCGACTTTCATAACTTTTATTCAATTTTTATAGATTAATTTCATATCCTTGACTGTCAAAGCTTTATTTAATGCTATTTGGCTGTATCAAAAATGGTAGATAAAGTGGTAAAAGCTACCAAAATTATCGCGCTGCTTGAAGAGGGTTGCAGCCAATGTTTCGTGGCTAGGAGGCTAAATGTTAGTCGCTCGACAGTCCAAAGGACCTGGCAGCGATATCAGGAGACTGGTTCCGTCGAGAGAAGGCCTGGTTCTGGAAGAAAACCATGTACCCAACCACGGGATGATCGTTTTCTTGTGAGTCGCGCATTGAGAAATCGCAAATCTTCGTATGTGGATCTTAAGAACAACCTCCAAGAAGTAAGAAATGTGCATATTAGTCTATGGACGGTCAGGAGGAGGCTTCTCGCTGCCAATATACGCAGTCACCGCCCGGCCCGCGGCCCCAAATTACTCCGTGAGCACAGAGTTCACAGGCTTAGGTTCGCTAGAAATTGTGAATCATGGACTCAAGACGATTGGAATAGGGTTTTGTTCTCTGATGAAGCCAGGATATCTCTGTTCGGTGAAGATCGACGTCGGCGAGTGCTAAGAAGACAAGGAGAACGCTTTGCAGAGGCATGTTTCGAAGAAATCTCACCTTATGGTGGGGGCTCTGTTATGTTTTGGGCAGGAATAAATTCAATGGATCGTACAGAGTTAGTCTTCATTGAAAACGGCTCACTGACTGGGCATCGATACATAACGGAAGTTCTAATTTCTCATGCACAACCCGCATTGGCCGCTCTAGGTGAAGACTCGATTTTTATGGACGACAATGCTCGCGCCCACCGATCCCGCGATGTTAATGCGTATGTGCAAGAGGTCGGCATTCGTCGTTTGGATTGGCCAGCTCGAAGTCCCGACCTCAATCCCATAGAGCATGTCTGGGACGTTCTGAAACGGCGTGTGAGATCAGTACACCCGGCTCCGCAGACCATCAGAGAGCTGAAGAATGTGATTACTGCGGAGTGGGAACGTATTCCGCAAGCAAGTATCCGGGATATACTCGCTAGCATGCCCAGACGAATTCAAGCTGTGATTTTAGCTAGAGGGGGTCACACTCGATACTAAACATTTATCTGCTTTTACTTTATTAAAGAAAAACAAACAAAAAAACTTTTTTATTTTTACTTCATGAGCATATGCACTACTAGCGAATATACACTACTAGCGAGGTTTAGCATTATTTCCCATAAATTGTATCTAAATTTTATGAAATACTGATGAAAACGATTATTTTCTTATTAATTTAGCAAATTGTGTGGATAAAACTACCTATAATTATCAAACAAAGAAATATTAACATTTGAAATGGTTCATTGCTTAGGTGCCCGTTTTTTTTGCAAATGAGTGTATTATCAAGTGATTAAATCAATATTGGTTCAAGAAAAACCGTGAACTAGAGTCAGTGGTGGGCAAACTTTTTTAATGGCGGGCCACAAAGTTTAAGAAATTCTAGAGGAGGGTCAGAATTATAGAAAAATACATTTTTTAATAAACAAAATACCTTTTACTTTTACGCCTTGTTAGGCGTGTGAGACCTATGGAATTATTTTTGATTTTCCATAATATTTTCGATAGTGAAAGCTTTTCAATTATAAACGTCAATTTTTCGCGCCAAAATGCTGACTAGAATATTTAGGATGGATGGACTCTCGGCGGGCCGGATTAAATACTTTCGCGGGCCGTACTTTGCCCATCACTGACTAGAGTAATTGAACACGCACTGTTAGAACACCGACAGTAAACAAAGCAGCATGAGCGTTAATTGAACAAAATACTACCGACAAACAGAATATTTTTTTTTTTTTTTTTTTTTTTATTGCAAACGGTGGCAAACGAGCAAACAGTACACCTGGTGGTAAGTGTTGCTGCCGCTCATGGACCTTTACAAGGCCGTTGCCTACCGCGAAGAAAGCGAAGGGAGTATGAATGCGTGCATTAAGGCTCGGTGATACCAAGGGCACCACCAAAACCCTATATTTTGTATAGCATCGTCGAACAAGGTTTAGGGCACGACAGATTTCGAAGTTTGTTAAACCAATACACGGGCAGTTCAAGATGAAAACATTGAAGAACGTTATCACAAACTAAATTATCTATGTCCACAACGGAAGAAACAAGCGTATCCCGAAGATTCAGCGTGAACGTTATCAATCATGGTTTGGTTTAGAGTTGGATCACATTCGGGCCTGACCAACGTGTTTTTCTGTGAAAACGAATTCAAAACAAAAATGTGTCAAAATACCGTTCCTAGAAACGTTGTGGAACCTTTTTCTTAAAAGATGTATGATATATAAAACTGTGCACTGCCTACAGCAACAACATTCTACGTCCGCTCATTTAGTAGTAAGTAAGCAACACTAATTGATCGCGGACTTCAACAGATATGACAAATTACCCACCTCCAGCCAATATCCAAATATGGCTATATTTAGAGGGGAAACCTATTCTAAATATCACCAGAGTTCGAAATCTCTCAAAGTATTCGTGATTAAAGTAGTATCAATTAATAAACATGAATATTGTGTATGCTGCGATCAATGAGTAAACCTCGAAGGTGTTGAAAGCCTGCATCCAAAATCAGAGAGGTAATTTCGAGTCTTATTAAAATTTAAATCTACATTTAATTACATTTATTTTCATGTATATAAAATAAAGTTGGGCATTCCTAAGATTTATTTGCTAGTGTTAGTGAAAAACTATAATTTCGTCACCTGATCTTTCTCGGATTGCGTATTTTTCCATTAGACTATGTGATTGTGAATAGCGAACAGAGAATATACAAATACTTGAACTTCATAATATGATGCATGCAAATTGGGTGGCCTTGATTAAGAATTGTCGCGCGCGCGCGCGCAGGCAATATTTAAACATTTTGAAGAGTACCCAAAGTTTTTTAAAACATTGCTTGAATTAAGGATGTATTAAAACAAAGTGGCCAATAGTACGGTTACTAAGAAATGTTCAATATGTCAAAATGCTACCTTTTTTTCTTCGGGAATCTGCACCTATTATTATTATACATTTAGTACAATAAACGCAGAGAACAGCATAATCATATTTAACACAGTAATAATAATTAAAGATTTAAGAAGATATTGGAGGTGGAGGTGGCGCTAGTCGCAATGTCAACAAGTGTCTCTGTAATATTCCTTATTTAAAAATAGTAAACAAAACTTAACAAGTTATTTACATTCCTAAACGAAACTTAAGTGCCTCTGTGATAAGTGATATCAAAATCTTGTAAAAATATAAAAACTTTATAGTATTAAATGTGTTATGAAAACTTTGTGTAACGGAAATAAGAATTACTTTCATAATTAAGTACCCGAAAATTATTTTCATGAGGTATGAACACTATAGTGCTTACAAATGAATATAAACTACTAATATTGCGTAATAACACGAAAATGATACGGTAATAGTAATACAAATTATAAAAATAATCTTATTGCTAATTTATAATTGATACAAAATAGTAGTGACACCTACTGGACTTTATGCTAACTAACTGACAACATATATGAGTTAATATATTGTAATAAGAAGAACCTTACATATTTCATTGACGTGACATCTATTGACAAATACAGATATTAACTAATCTAAAAGGAAGTATTCGATTAGTGTTACATTATAATACTTTAAGTAAACAAAAGAGGGCACTACGAGTATCAACAAAAATGGCCCAAATCGATAATGTAACTATAAGACGGCGTCAAATATTTAAAGCGAAATCTTGCGAAACAATTAATAGAAGCAACTCCTACGATACTATGGCTTCGGAAGATTATTTAGGAAAGAGTCTGGATATATCAACACATAATAATGGCATGGAGGACTTAAAAAGTGAAATTAATAGTCTGAAAATTAATCTAGAAATAACTCAAAATGAACTTGAGAACATAATATTAGAAAATGGTGACCTGAAAAAGCACGTTAAACAACTTAACCAAGAAATTAATATATTAAAACAATTATGCAACAGTCCTGTAACATCTATAAAAAATAAATCTCTTAGGCGTTACAGTAGCAAACGTCGTCTTACTAGGGATTACGAGAACAATTTTGTGAACGAGATCGAATTACAAGGGAATGAAGAATCCACGGATGAATATTTAAATAATGAAAATAATTTTATTGATATGTTGAATAAAGATCCAGCGAACAATAATCACTCTATCTTACTAGATGGCGCCACTAGTGTGATGCAACAAAATTATTTAGTAAATAATCGCCCTTCCTGTGATGAATCTTCGCAGTTTCCAACCTCGTCTAAAAAACACAAAATGTACATATTTGGGGATCAACAGGCTAAAGGCTTAGCACAAAAAATTATCACCACGCGAAAAAACAAATGGAATGATGTCTATACCGTTGAATCGCTTCTCATGCCAAACGCAACAAGCTTAGACATTTTACGCAGTTGCAACAATGAGTTCTTAAATAAACTCACGGCGAATGATATTGTAGTACTAGTTATAGGCTGTAATGACAAGCATCCTTATACATTTATATCAGAGTTATGTAATGTACTATATAAATTACGTAGGCAAATTGTTTATGTAAGTAATGTTTTATTTAATCCTTATTTAAGTGAAGTAATGATAAACAGTAAAATAGAATTGATAATAAAACAATATAAGAACTCTAACTATATAAAAATACCCAATATGATAGCTTACTCTGGTACAAGTTATAATTATCGAAGAGATGCTCACAAATATTTTTTGGAAAGCTTTTCTACTAAATTAAATATTGAAATCGATCATAGCTACTATCAGAGTATGATACTTAGCGAAATAAAAGCAAACCTAGCTAAATGTAATAACCGTACCAAAATCACTAAAACACATATTAATACATACAAAAATACTATACAACGCAAAATCACACACTATTTCACGCCTATAAGCCAACAACATGCACAGTCAAATAAACGTCCTGAAAGCAATTTTTTTCGAGTTACAATGTAAATATAAAAAAATTACGTTATTACACCAGAATATTGCTGGGTTGTTATCTAAACAAGACCAACTAAAAATCGCAGTAATGGATCTTAACTATAGTACAGATCCTATTGATATTATTTGTTTAAGTGAAACCTTTCTCAAACAGGGCACTGAGCATAATGTTAGGATAAATAATTATAAACTAGCTGCACATTATTCTCGTATAAATCAACGCAGAGGTGGCACATGTATCCTACTTAATAACTGTTTAGAATATTCAAGAATTGAGCTTATACCTTCAACGCCCTACCACTTTGAATGCTGTGCTACTGAAATAATTGGATATAATCTACTAATAGTGTGTATTTATAGAACGCCTACATCAAATCCAAGCATATTCCTAAAAAACTTTGAACTTCTTACCAGGACATTGACGAGAAAAAAAAATAAAAAAGTAATATTATGTGGGGATTGGAACATTGACTTGTTAAAAAAAAACAAACTGACGACAGAACTAACATCTATACTAGACAATAACAAACTTACTAATCATATCTTAATACCTACACGAAAAAGCGCCTGTTTAGATTTAATAGTGAGCAACATAGACGACGTAACGCCAAACATTCATTACTTAGCTCTTTCGGATCACGAAACGGCCCAATCTATTAATATACAATTAGAACCATCCCATTTAGTAAAAAAAAGTAACAGTATCTGGTACAAAACCATCCGAGAACTTTCTGAAGAAAATATTAACCGATACAAGAAATACCTGTCATGTCTATCATTTTCTGAAATTTATGAGAAACAATGCACAGAGTCTGCATTTAATAGCTTTCACGATACCATTAAACTCTTATATAATTTATGCTTCCCTTTCGTTAGAATTAAACATACAGAGAAACAATGTAAAAATAGATGGCTAACAAAAAGTATAAAACGGTGTTGTGTAAAAAAAAGAATATTGTACTTAAAATATCATTTACAAAAACATAACAAAAACATCAATCATAAAGTATATAAAAATTATTCTAATATACTAAAAAAGTGTATACAAAAAGCGCAACAGATTAACAATGCTCGCTATATAAACTCGTCCAAAAATATATGTAAAGCGACTTGGAAATTAATTAAAGAAAATAATAGCAATGTATTGAAATCACCCGAAATTGATAGTATTAATATTGACAATAATAATTATGATGACCCTAATTTGATTTGCGAATTTTTCAATAAATTTTATATTACACAGAATAACAATACTGACACAATAAATAAACAAAATTATGCGACGCCCATTACACATAATAGTAAAAGTATTTTTCTGACTCCAGTTAATTACATTGACGTATATAATATAATAAAAACTTTGAAAAACACACATTCTACTGGTTATGATGACTTGTGCACAAACGTTATAAAACAGTGTGCCCTATATTTAGTTAATCCACTTACACACATTATTAACCTGTCCTTGACAGAAGGTATTTTCCCTACTCGGTTAAAGACATCGATAATTAAACCCCTGTTTAAAAAGGGGGATAAAACAAATATGAACAATTATAGGCCTATAGTCTTAATTCCTATAATAGCAAAAATTTTTGAAAAAGTGATGCATGTGAAAATAAACAATTTCATAACATCATGTGATATTTTACAGAGAGAACAGTATGGCTTTAGGAAAAACAGTTCTACCACTCTTGCATGTTTCTCTTTAGTAGATCAAATTACGAGAAGTTTAAATGAAAAAACTAGTATAGCTTGTGTGTTTCTAGATATGACAAAAGCTTTCGATTTCGTCTGTCAGGAAAAGCTTATAGATAAACTTCATAGCTACGGAATACGTGGCATAGCTAATGATTGGCTAAGAAGTTATTTGAACGAAAGAGTGCAATGTGTGGAGATAACTAAAACCATTGGACGTCACCAAAAACAATATAGATCGTCATATCTCCACAGCAACTTGGGCATACCACAGGGCAGCATTCTTTCTCCCCTCCTTTTTCTACTCTATATTAATGATCTTCCCAAAGCGGTCAATAATGATTGCATTTTATTTGCCGACGACTCTACTCTAATTGTAAAACATAAAAATAAATACAATTTAGAATCGCACATTAATGTAGCCATCGATAAGGCAATAAATTGGTTAGAACAAAATAATCTTAAAATAAACATGACAAAAACAAATATTATACATTTTCAAACACATAAAGCTGACAAAACAAACCTAAATATTAATTATAAAAACGAAACATTGAATACGGTTAACGATTGTATATTCTTGGGTATAACTGTGGATAGGTTTTGTAATTGGAAACTACATATCGAAAAAATAACACACAAAATAGATTGTTTTGTCTACGCATTAAAAAGAATTAGGCAAATTGTAAATGTGCAAACTGCAATAATGGCGTATCAAGCATATGTAGCGTCAATTATAAGGTACGGCATTATCATATGGGGTAACTCAGTGGATGTGGAAAGAGTCTTCAGAGCGCAAAAAAAATGTTTGCGGGCAATTGGTGGTCTGGAATATCTAGAAAGCTGTAAACCCTTATTCAGGCGATATAGAGTACTTCCATTGCCATCTATTTATATACAGGAAGTTTGCTTATTTGTTAAGAAACATCCACACTTATTTAAAAAACTTGGAGACTTCGAAACGAGTCGCACTAGACATGGATCTAGACTTCAAATTCCGAAAATAAAATTAGAATTATTTAAGAAAAATGCCTACTGTATGTCTGTAAAAATCTTCAACCATTTACCAGAGTATCTTAAAACTCTACCATACACACTATTTCGTAGAAAACTACAAACAATGCTGCATGATAAAAATTACTATGATATTAATGAATACTTTAATGATAAATTGTGACATCTAAAATTTAAATACTAATAATACTGACATCTAAATTGAATATATTTATATTTACATATTGAACACTATCTACTGTTGAAGATTTTTACATATAACTTTACATATAATTTGAATTTTTTATACATTTATTGACATGCTATGAGTAATTGCGTTTCTAATATTTTAATGATTGTAACGAATAAAATTTATTTAAATAATTAATTACAACGACTAGATATAGCTAATAAGCTGTATCAATAAAAAAGACACTGTTTTAAACATTTCCACGCCATACATATATGGTAGAATATGCTGGATCATGTTATATAATTAAGACCTACTATAACCATATTTTTGGAAATAAAGATTATTATTATTATTATTATTATTATTATTATTATTATTAGTGAGCCTGACTATAAAATAGCAAGAATAATTATGTTGTGTTTCTATTTTTAAGTCTGTAATTGACCAGACAAATACTATACCTACTAGTTTCAGTATACAGGCATATTCCAATTACCCTTCTTTGGCAGGGTTTAATCTAATCGCAATCCATCTGCCTAACTAATAGTTGCGCAATATCTCTCCGCCTTCTGACAAGATGGCCTGGCCTATCTTGCGCAATTCACATTATCGTAATTGAATTTTTCCGAATTTTAAAAGTTACTGACATTTATTGCTTCTCAATAACAACATTCATCATTGTGTTAAAAAGGTATTAAATTCCTATATGGAATAGATTCTTACCAGCAGCCAAGGCAGGGGCAATTTTCCAAACGAACATAGGAATAGGGTAGTTCCATGGCAGGATACTGCCGCAAACACCAACAGGTTCCTTTAGAGTAAATGTTAAAACATCGCCATCTGAAATATTGTCAATATTGTATTGTCAATATTGTGTCTGAAATATTTTACATTTTGTCCGAAGATAATTCTTTGCCAGTCGTAATCGCACAATAACAAATTTAATATTTTAGTAGGTAGTTCGATAAGATAATTCGGTAAATATTTCGCAATAAAAAATAAAATGATGTAATCTATGATTAGATATATCAATTGGGGTAGCATGACTTTCAATTATAATATGCTATATTTAAAATATCATTCAATAATGTATTGCAATCATAATCTTAATATATGAAATGTCATTCCAGTTAGATAAGCGCTGAAATAGGTTGATCTCTCGTGATTTTATTTCTTTTTTGTTGTTATCAGTTACACACATATATTATAACTAACCATTAGTTACCAAGTCTTTCCTTATTTCAGCTTCCATATATATACGAATAAAGTAAGTGAACACCGTGAAATTAATTTACAATTTATAAACCATAGACAGCAGTTTACTTTCTTTTCTATGAACTCTATAATTACCTACATATTTATTAGTACATAGTGGTATGGTAATGCTGTCATTTTTTTTCAACAGTATTTAGAATATGGCACTTAAAACATTTCATTACAATCTGTTTAGCTTTTGATTTTCTGCAGAACTTGGAATTCTGTTTCGACATTTGCTTCGTCTTTGGACGAGGTGTCATAAGGACGAAATATTCTAAGTTGGTCTTCATCACATAGGAGTAAGAATGTATCTTATATTCCATCTCACCTTGGTCTTATCCCGTATTCATTTCTTAAATTGTGCGGTACATTAATTAATCGTGGATGTATGAATCTCACTTGTTATCCTTCATATCAGAATAAGATCCCATGGATTAGATAAGTCAATACTTAAGGTATGTGACTGCCGTTTTTAGATACTGCTTAAAAGTATCTAAGCATTGCGAGGGATAAAATACTGACGATTAAAATTATTATTAAAATTTATACCTGCAGGTATGGTACTGCCTAGAATTTTGTCAGCTTTTCCAGCATAAAATCTGACAATACCAGCAGCCCAGAGTATTTCACCCTCAGCATTCTTAACAGGTTTGCCGCAGTCAAGGGTTTCGAGTTGACTTAAGTATTTGACATCCCTTTCCATAAGGTCAGCCAATTTTAGGAGCAGAAAACCTCTTTGAGAGGCATCGAGAGTGCGCCAAGTGGAGTAACGGTGGAAGGCCTTTTTGGCTGCGGCGACTGCTAAATCAATGTCAGCCTGAAAGAAGAAGTCCGGCTTCAGGATAGATTGCAGTAACGACCATTAAAATAGTGTTATAGTATGAATTATGCTTTACGTGTGTTGTAGGAATGGAATACAATTCATCGTATTCTTTATTGCCCTATGGTATCGTCAGCGAATTAAGAAGATTCGTACCCGTGTTGTGCCGGAGTAAGAATACAATTCACCACCCCCTGTCATGCTGACAGACTCGAATATAAACCCTATAGTACAACGTTTGATCAACGTGGTTTAGTAGGTCTATTTCCCTCATATTGTGGAGAAGGCTTGAGCCCAGCAGTGGGACATATATGAACTGAGATGATGATAATGATAAAAACAATGCAATAGATGGAAAACTCGAAAAGAAACCCTATACCAACAGGTCTGACCAGCGTGGTATAGTAGATCAATTTTCCTCCTGTTGAGAAAAAGACTCGAGGCCAGCAGTAGGACGTGGGTATATGAGCTGTGATGATGATTATCTTAAAGACGACTAAGGAATAATATGATATGCAGATAAGATTTGTGCAAGAGATTTGAAATAAAACCTACCCTCACTATAGAATCCCTAAACCCAGGGACGTATATGAACTGAAATGATGAAGATGATGGTAACTTATACTTACTTAACATTATGCCACATGTAACCCACAAGTTAAAGCAAATGAACTATTTGTAATTTATCAATAACAAATTATTTATAATTTTTAGCACCTATGAATATAAATTTAAAATTCTACTTTAATAATACAAGCTTTTATGATATGGTAAATTCATCTATTCATACAATATATCTGTCTATTATTATTTAAATACCCGAAAATGAAGAGTGAAATTTATGTAGATGGAGATCGACAATCTTAAATTTGCTATTCAAATGAAGCATAATATGCAAGATATACGTGGAAGTTATTTTGTGACCGTTATTTTAAGTAAGAGTAAAACTATATTTAAAGAATGGCTGTCCGATGTAATCCAAAGTGAGAATGCTATTATTACTGATAACAGCTACGTATGGGTCCATCTTTATCTTTATGGTTCATAATTTTGCGTACCTACGGGTATATGTAAGTATATGAATACTCAACTAAATAAAACATAAAATATTCTCAACGGATAATATTTTCAGAAATAACCGTATATAATATCGTAATATACGATTGTATTCAGATAATGGTTTTTAGTATTGTTATAATTATTAATTATTGTGTAACTACGTTCCTTTTTTATTTAAATTAATATAGGTATTGTCTGTGACGATGTTTTTTTTAAATAACCTTTAAAATAGTTTTTAAATCTTAAAGTACCCTACTTTTACGAGTTATTGAATTTATTTACTTACTTTGTCACCTTCAGCGACTTCAACGATTACAGATTCATCTTGAGGGTTGATGGTGGGGAATTTCTTCTTGCTGACGGAGTCCACCCATTCGTTGTTGATAAACAACTGCCAATGAAATTTAAAATATTACACTAGAGCTAGACATCGAACTGCATGCTTATTGAAATATCCAAATTTGGTGCGTTAATTTGGTATAAGATCTCAAACTAACACATCGAATTTGTGTATTTTATATTCTCACGGTGCGGCAATTTGTTCATTCCTTTGGGAACCTTATGTTTTCTTGGGGTAGACACACAGAAATTTTTCTGTGGGTAGACACCCTATAGACATAGTACTTAATGTACTATATTAGCAGCTTCCTATTATTGAAATTATACTAAAAATCGGATAGATAATAAAATTACAGTTCCAAGGATTATCAGGATCCATCCAAACATACAAGCATAAAAACTTGTCTTTCTAAAATAAGTGCAGTAACGCACAGTTAAAGATTAACTGCTAATTCTTAAAGTGACTGTTTATTGAACCCAGATGTTATTTATGATTAATTTCATTTCTAGTATATCTATACCAATAAATAAAATTGGAGTGTCTGTTTGTAATGTCAAAATAATAGGCTTTTTTCATGCTCACACGGTTATTTGCACGACACCTATGCCTCAAATAGCAATTAAAAAATGTTTGTCTGTCTGTCTGTCTGTTTGTTCCGGGTAATCTTCAAAACGGCTGGACCGATTTCAAAAATTCTTTCACCAATGGAAAGCTATCATATCAGGGCGTAAACTAGGCTATATTTTATCCCGGTATTCCCACGGGCACGGGAACTACGCGGGTAAAACGACTATAACCTATAACTGAAGCGAAGCGAGGGCGGGTTGCTAGTTATTAATAAGTTTATTGCGACGTTTAAATATTTTACTAATAAATGAATTTTTCTCACAATATATGCAACATGGCAGATCCATCACGCGTCGTATATATAATAGTTAGTGGGTACGTACTAAATTCAATACAACGCAGTTCGATTCGAGTCAAGAATCACCTATTGTGTTTTTATGACAATCGGATATACATTAAGTTCAAATATTTGAACTTTGTGTTTGCATTGTACAAAGCATTAGTATTCATATGCCAGTCTGCTATTACATATCTGTAATTTAAAACGAATTAACTAAGCCGCTACCACTTTGGTCAGGAGCGATACATAATCCGTTTACAATGGCAATATAAAGTTTCAATAAGGATTGAACATATGAGTCGGCGAGTTTTCCATGCGGTGACGGATACCATTCACCACCCCAATTCTTGCCCGTGGGTGTCGTAAATGACGACTAAGGGAGTGAGATATGCATCGGAAAATTTGAAATAAAATTCTATACCAACACGTTTGACCAGCGTGGTATAGTAGGTCAATTTCGTTCCCATTGTAGAGGAGGCTCAAGTCTAGCAGCGGGACTTACATGAGCTGTGATGATGATAATGACTCATATCATTAGTCTAAAGAATAAATTTTAATAGATGTATGTTTCACCTACCTACCTATCTTGATCCGAAAATAAAATGTCATCACTATTTCCCGTGGTATACGGCTATTGGGCATAATGCTTATGCCTATAACAGGCATGGAAAGGGGAACCCGAAAAATAACTGTGCCAAAGCATCTGGCTAATTGACATTATAATATGGCGTTGTGACCGATAATGGAGTAAATATCATAATTATCATTGCCTCGGCTCCTATTCATTCCATTACTTTGCTCGAGCTTCCTCCAAAATGGGAAGAATATTGACTTAATATACCACGCTGGTCCGACTGATTGGTATATGGTTCTTGTATAGACGTTATCTACACATTATATTCCATAGTCGTCTTTTACGACGACCACGGTCAAAAAATGAAGCAGTAAATTGTATTATCATTAAATTCAGGAGTTTTGCTACGAAAATTATATTTCAATCGCTGTTTCTTTTTACTATTTTAAAAAGTGAATAATAAAAAACTAAAAACAGAAATACATAACCAATATGTTATAGTTTATTTAAAAAATAACTTTGTTTTCATAAATTTTATTTAAAAGATAATATCAAGGTCACATATGTGTCGCGAATCAATTTACAAAAGTAATATCTATTAACCCCACACGCGCCAAACATCACGGCGCTCTCGAGTGCCCCGCGCGCTTGGGTATTTTGAAAAAACTTCAGTGAATTTTATGATTTTACGTAAACTATTATTGTTGCTATACGACAAGGAAATATGAAATGAAATATATATTAATAGCTTTTGATTGGTTGATTTAAATGTATTAAAATAATTGCTAATTGTAAAGTATTTTTTTGGGTCAAATGGTGTCCCGAAAGCGCTCGAGGGTATTAATTGATACCAATTACAACTAAGACTGCTATCAAATATTTTATAACACATAATTTATTAATTGCACATAATTTTCTGTGTGGTGACAAAGTAAGAATACATTTCACCAGCCCCTCTCGTTCTCATGGGTTTCGTAAAAGACGACTAAGATATTAAATGTGCAGCAACATCTATGCAAGAGAAGGGAAACTCGAAATAAAATCCTATACCAAAACGTCTAAGGAGCCTGGTATAGTAGGTCAAGTTCCCTTTTATCGTGGAGGAGGCTCGAGCCCAGCTGTGGGACGTATATAAACTGAAATGAGTGAATGAATTTATCAATCGGTTTGTCCGATACAAAATTTTTATAGCAGTAATTTATGGCAGATAATTTGTTAATATTTTAATAGCATTTCATTAAATTTAATTTTACTTGTATAATTATAATAGGTATTAAACCTATGTATTATGTTGATGCAATTAAATATCCACATTGTTACGGTTTTTTTAAACATATTTTTTTTTAATTTCGTGTATACCTACATACATTTTTAATTAATCATTATATATCAATTCATAACAATTGGATTAAAAACATATAGATAATTAAATTACGTGGCACTTTCATAAATTGATAAGCTATGTCAACATAACACAGTAAATTTTATTAAAACAGATTTCAGTTTATGTAAAAAAAATAATGAAGTTTAAAACATGTTCCGTTTAGCGTTTAAAATATTTCAGAATATGAATTACGTTTATTCTAATCCGTATTTTCTATTATTGCATCAAATTAAAACCTACCTTTGTATATTTGATGTCTACTTTAACCATTTTGAAGTCGGGATATTCAGTGCGTGCGTCACCTCGAATGCTCTTCCCAAAAGTGATGCTGAATTGTTGATTACCGGCGACGCTGCGTTGTAGAACGTTCCACTAGGCGTGACCATACATTGTTACATCATATTATGAAAAGATAAATATTGTATACAGATGATAATAAAACACAATACTGAATAGGGTTCTGTAGGTTTATATAATTATCTACGATAATACGTTGACTGGTAAACATTTAATTCGTAATCTTAGATAATAATGTATCGTCCTTGAGTAAATACATTACGCGGCGATATTTTTATGCTATTAGTATTTCATATGCTAGTATAAGCATTGCCGTGTGGTGACGGAGTATACAATATACAATTCGGCACTCCCTCTTTTGCCCCTGGGTGTCGTAAAAGACGACTAAGGAATTAAAATATGCATATAACATTTATCCAACAGATGGAAAACTCCAAATAAAACCCTGTAACAACACGTCTGACCAGCGTGGTATAGTAGGTCAATTTCGCTTCTATGTGGAGAAGGCTCGAGCCCAACAGTGGGACGTACATGAGCTGAGATGATGATGATGATGATGATGATGCTAGTATAAACAAGAACTCGTTCTACTGTGTAAACACAAATGTGTATCATTTGTAGACTGATACTGCAAATAGAAGAAAACGGCAAATAAAAAAAAGAGAAACTCAAATTAAAATGACTGTATATTATTTAATGTGGTGACGGAGTAATATTACAATTTATCACCCCCTATCTAGTTTGTGGGTGCCGTGAAGGCGACTAAGGAATTAAATATGCATATGCATAACTTTAAATTAAAAAATCCGTCTATTAATTACGTAGATAATTGTCGGACATATAATTTACTTACCTTGCAGGAGAGGAGATCAGTTATGGATATGGGATTACTATATGACATACTTTGCGATGTTGTATCGATTGCCCTGAACTACTTTCTCAAATAACATTTAGAACTCCAACATATCGTACACGGCATACAGAATTGTTGTATGTGCCGTCGCATTTCACATCTTATGGTCAGAATGCTGTCATTACTAGAATCGCGGGTACATACAACACAACATTTAGTACTTTAGATCCTTTTTGCACTAGCAAGCAAGTGTTTATGCAAAATATTAGAAAACTTATTGCCAATAGTGGTTAACTTATTGTATCATTATAACTCTCGCACTCGCTTAGATAACATAAATGTACTTGTTGTCTAATTAAATACTAGCAACCCGCCCTCGCTTCGCTTCGGTTATAGGTTATAGTCGTTTTACCCGCGTAGTTCCCGTTCCCGTGGGAATACCGGGATAAAATGTAGCCTAGTTTACGCCCTGATATTATAGCTTTCCATTGGTGAAAGAATTTTTGAAAGCGGTCCAGCCGTTTTGAAGATTACCCGGAACAAACAGACAGACAAAAATTTTTTAATTGCTATTTTAGGCATAGGTGTCATGCAAATAACCGTGTGAGCATGAAAAAAGCCTATTATTTTGACATTACAAACAGACACTCCAATTTTATTTATTGGTATAGACTAGCAGTCCACCCTCGCTTTGCTTCGGTTTCAGTCATCTTGCCCGCGTGGTTCACGTTCCCCTGCGAATGCTAGGATGAAATGTGGCCTGATATTATGGCTTTCAATTGGTGACAGAATTTTAGAAATCGGGTGGTGGTTTAAGCGTGAAAGCGTAACAAACAAACTTAATTTCGCATTTGTAATATTGGTAAGAATAAATAAAGAATATAATTTTGTAATCAATGGTTGGACAGTCACTCTTATAATGTAATCGTTTAACTTGCATAAATAGATCAAAATATAACTTGTTGATTTGACAATTACCTACCATTGCGCCTCCCGAGTGCAAGTTCACACCGAGCGCTGTAAACGCTATCGGATATTGAATTAATGGCGGGTACTTGGATAGTCATTGATTTGTTGAACTGTTTTAGTATGTAACTACCTAACTTTTTTCTCTGCTTAGTAATGTATCTTACATAATAACTAGTCTGTTCACGATAAATATTATAAACGATGTGGATAACTGTAATTGGTCCTATTAGTTAGTAATTTTATTTTATGTTATATGCATTTGTAACGACTGTTGTTATCCCAAATATAAGAAAATAAAATAAATAAAATAAATATATCATCTATGCACAAAGGAAGCAAAACTCGGCAATAAAACCCCATACCAACCAGTCTGACCAGGTATAGTTGGTCAATTTCCCTTCTATTATGGAGGACATCCCATTAGTGACATGTATATGAGATGTGATGGTGACATATATTTTATTGTAAAGGAATTAAGCATCATTAAAAATTTCTACGTCACATCAGTCTATCTTGATTGAAATTGATTTAAAATTCAATAGATATTGTGTTGACTTTTAATCATCATGAAACAATTTCCCGATAAATATTTTTGTAGAAATTTTATAACATTGCAACACTTTTAAATAACGGAAAGAAAATCTATTTTGATCTAGCTTCACAATGATGAATCCTAATAATAGAACTTTTTTCAATGTCACGAATGACGTTAAACGTTTAATGAGAATCAGAGAATCACAAAAATGAAGAGAGTTTTGTAAGAAACACTTTAGTACGCATCTTTATATATATATATATATATATATATATATATATATATATATATATATATGTGTGTATAGAAAATTACTTATTACAGTAAACTTGATTCGATATTTTTCTTTAAATTCATGTTATCTAGAATCCACTGTAGCTATACTTAGCAACACAGATCCCATTATAAAAGGGTCAAAAGGCTATCTTGAAATTGAAAAAAAAAACATGATATGCGAGATCGTCACAATAATGACAAAGCACATTGAGATGCCGAGCAAAGAAGTTGCATCTATAAATTTCATTAAAGGGAAATTACGATTAGAATATCATAGTAACTAGTATCTATATCTATCTATATCATGCATAGTATGCATAGTACTAGCTATATCATGCGATCGAATAACTTCTAAATACCAGGCTCAAAAGTAATACGACTCAGGCTTATAAATTTCATTTAAAGAGTAGAGAGGCCTTCTTCGTCTCAGTTCAATTGTCTCACGGAAGGAGGCGGCGGAGCGTGCGCGGAAGGAACTCCGCTACGGCATAACGCTCCGCCGTCGGCGACTTAGGCGGCGTAGGCACGAGTCCCTGCGCCTAATACCGCCTTAGACGTGGCAGCGGGTGACTGGACAGGTGATTTAGTCCGCAAAGGCAAAGCATTAGTGCGAATGGACTCGACACGGTACCAGTGAAGGTAACTCGCGTGATCGGGCCACTGACGGGGTACAAGACTGATGACAAGACGGGGTACAAGAGTGTGACCCCGCCCCGGTCGGTTCAGAAAGTTAGGGAGGGAAGTGTCTTGGCGTATACTCTGGGTGCTCACCAAAGGGTGACTGTTAGGGATCATGAACCTTGTCAAATATTGGTATACAAACACAATTTATTAGTTAAGGATATAATTGCATAAAAATTATAGACATAATGCTGCTAATCGCCTATGATAAAGGTGTGATAATTTATAGCCTCGTCATTACCGATTTAGAGTCTTACTGCTTGAGCAAAAATCCATTTACTTAACGATTACTGACTGGCTGGAAACTTTGTCTTAACATTTTAATACTAACCATTAATTGTTATATAAACACTAGCAGTGCCCGCGACTTCGTCCGCGTGAAATAGTGACTTTTGGGGTTTATAATGACTTTCAGGATTTATTTATTTATTTTAAAACTTCTGTGGCCAAAGGAGAACGTTCAGCACTTGATTCCCGTTGTTGATTAGGCGAAGATTGTTGAGAAGAGTTGTTTGTGAAGCCCAACGTTGTGTTCTTTCAACGCTTGTTTCTCTAGCGCGGTTTCGTTCAACAATTTCTCGTTGAGTAGCCAACCTCTGCCTATTTTCATCCTTTGTCTTATTGCTGCGCATAAGTCGCAGTCGTTTTACAGTGGCAGACTGTCGAGAAAGTTGAAGTCTCTTTCTCGGTATTTGGCAGAGGCTACCTACCGCCCCCTCACCCCTCATGCGGTCATGAGGGGTGAGGGGGCGGCACATCATATGATCATACATGCGCGCGCAATATTTAATACTTATTTATTTTACTTATTTCATTTATTTAAAGTAAATTAATTAAAGTATTTAAATAAAGCAAATAAATTTATGAATTTGTTCAGAATATTTTATTTGGCTAAAAATTCTTTAAATTTTATAAAAAATATTTTAATTTAAAGAAAGAATTAATTTATAAGTGGTTTTGTATAAAGTTCGCATGTGGTAACAGGTTAAGAATACAATATGTCGTTAACCCTTACTTTCTTATGGGAGTCGTAAATTTAGGCTGAGAGAGCAAGAGAGGAGGCAACATCGTTGTCTTGGGATACTCATAACATCAACTTCGATTGTTCAATAACCTTCTAATTTTAGATGTCGCTAAGTTGATAGATGTATCTTATATCTTTAAACGAGCAATTCTTGTATATATATATATATATATATATATATATATATATATATATATATATATATATATATATTTAGGATCTCGGAAACGGCATCAACGATTTTGATGCAATTTGGCATATTAGAGGTTTCGAGGCCAAAAAATCGATCTAGCTAGGTTTTATTTATAGAAAATGTTGTTTTGTCGGTGTTTTTAGCAAAACAATACAATGACATTAAATTTTAAAAGAATATGTATTCAAATTTCGGCGTCAACGTCATGAGTTACGATAGCTCAGTTGGGAAGTTGTCCACTTTTCTTTTAGTTTTGTTTTGGCATTCAAACAGCGTCGGATCGAATCTCGGTGTTATTATTATTCTCTTTTTGTAATTTTTTATATTTTTTCATTATTTAATTTTTATTTTTTATTAATAGATATATATCTGAATAAATTCGACAAAAATTCAACAAAAATATTCCGAGCGAAGCTCGATCAACCAGATATTGATAATAAATGCATGTAAATAAATGTTTCTACGTTTATTAGTAGAATAGCTTAAACACAAATTTTGCTCTATTGATAAAAGTGTTATTGGTATGAATTCTGATAATGATGCGTTACATATTTGCGAGTTATTCTTTTGACCCATGAGAGGCTGTGGCAACCGGGTAGTGTTTTAATAGAATAAATAAAAGCTATAACAGTATCCTAAATTTTAGTATTGATGATTTAAATATATTGCAATTAAAAATATCTAGGTGTAATATGTTATACAAAATCGCTTTTGATGTTTTTAGCGTTCCGTACTCAAAGGGTAAAAACGGGACCCTATTACTAAAACTTCGCTGTCTTTCCGTTCGTCTGTCTGTCACCAGGCTGTACCTCAAGAACCACGATAGCTAGACTGTTGAAATTTTTACATATTATGTATATCTGTTGTCGCTATAACAACAAATACTAAAAACAAAATAAAATAAATATCTAAAGAGGGCTCCTATACAACAAACGCGATTTTTTGTCCTTTTTTATAGATCGCTCGCTCGCACTTAACCGGTTTTTATTTTCTTTTATATTGTATGGATAATCAGGATTAGAGCGACCGGGTGTAGGCATATCTTACAAATAATAATTTAGCAAACTGACGCGAATTATTTTGATTCCTATAATTCTTACATGTATCTGATAGAAAATTAGGGAAAGTTTGTGGCATTATTATTAGTATTAATTTCATAATACAGTGGACCCGCGGGAATCCGGCCCCTGTTTAATCCGGCGCCCCTTGTAATCCGACACATCTATTATTATAGAAAAATTTTTCGTCCTTTTTTGTTTATGTAAGTAATGTATGATTTAACAGGTTACAACTTGTACCCGCCATCACTATTGTGCTTTTGTTTTGAATCTGATTGTTTAGTTTGAATTTGACTACATGTAATAGCGGTATGACCTAGGGAAAATTGATAGTTTAGTTTATTCATTGTATATTACGTATACAATCGGATTGTCGGATTATAAGGTACTCTTGCGTAAAAGAGCCGGACTATAAGGGGTCTTAGGAAGTACTCTATAATCCGACAAATTCGATAGTACGACACTGCATACTGTACATATATACTTGTGAATTAAATTTTAAGCTGCAAGAATCATTATAACGTATGAATATTGGTATATTTTGTTGTCCAGATGTAATAAAAGTAGAAAACTCTCATGTCGTGTGGCTTGGGTTTAATCCCCATGCAGACAGTACTTCGTGCGTTTTACAAATTATTGTTTTGAGTTTGGGATCTATGTATTCCGTTTGTAAATTCACCCGCAACACATGAATTTGTTCCTTGTTACGATACAACCTTTAAACAAAATTAATGAAATGTTTTTATACATTTTTTTTACCCGCTTCAATTCAGATTTATTTATCTTATTAAGTACTAGCAACCCGCCCTCGCTTCGCTTCGGTTATAGGTTATAGTCGTTTTACCCGCGTAGTTCCCGTTCCCGTGGGAATACCGGGATAAAATATAGCCTAGTTTACGCCCTGATATTATAGCTTTCCATTGGTGAAAGAATTTTTGAAATTGGTCCAGCCGTTTTGAAGATTACCCGGAACCAACAGACAGACAGACAGACAGACAAAAATTTTTTAATTGCTATTTTAGGCATAGGTGTCGTGCAAATAACCGTGTGAGCATGAAAAAAGCCTATTATTTTGACATTACAAACAGACACTCCAATTTTATTTATTGGTATAGATGTCATTCTGAAAGAATTGAATGCTTTTAAAACTATTATTCCATTATTTTCCTTGTGGTGACGGAGTAAGAATACAATTCACTACTCTCTATCTTGCCCGTGGATTTCGTAAAAGACGACTATGGGATATAATATGCACATAACATGTCAAGAGAAGGAAAACTCGAAATGAAACCCTATACCAACATGTCTGACCGGCATGGTATAGTAGGTCAAATTCCCTCCCATTGTGGAGGAGGCCTGAGCCCCACAGTGGGACGTAATGTGGGCTGCGATGATGATGATGATGATTCCATTTATAATAATGCCGAATACTACCTTTACTTAAAGTAGTTTTTTTAATCATGCCCCTTTCACTTGTCCACAGGCTTAGATCCAGGTAGGCCTTTAGTGTCAGCCTATGGTTCGAGGCAGTTTCGCTTAGGAAGAGATGACGCTTACGTAGTTCAAGTTATTCACACTAATGCGGGTTTTCTCGGCGAGACTGGCCTAGTTGGACATGCAGACTTTTGTGTAAATGGAGGACAAAATCAACCAGGCTGCAAAGGACATACTATGCGTGAGTAAAAATAGAATCGATGAATAAAAAAAATTGATAAAGGCAATAAACACGTAACTTGCATTTTTTTAATGGAGGATAGGAAGGATTGCCTTCTCTTGCATCTATTATAATAATAGAATATAAATTAGGGCAATACATGGTGGGGACCCATGTCCCCACCATGTTGCCCAAATCAATCAACTTAATTTATACATCAGAAAAATTAGAAAAGAAGATGATTATAACCGGTTCTTCTGTGGCTAGGTAAATGATGTAATGTGTTTGAATAAGTGGAACTTTTAGTTAGAGTTATTCAACCTATGTATCTATTTACTTACATACTTGAATCTTGTTGCTGCGTGTTCACCGCTGACCGCGAGTTATTTCAAGGGAAACCGATCACAAACGTGTGTCTGTCGTAAAAGAAAAGCGGCCAGTGCGCGGGTAGGGTAGTTGACTGTTGCCGCTGGCGACTCGGGTGGCGCAGGCGCGAGAACCTGGGCCTGATACCGCCGGTTCAATGATGAAGGCGACGTGCTACGGGTGGGTTATGGAGCCGTGCGCCGCCCCTCTATCGCCCCGGACGGAGCCAGGCGACTGGTGCGTTGACCATAGCCCGTCCCAAAAAAAAGAGTAGTTGACTGTTACCTGTAAGCGCGGCGAGCTAGTTGCCCGACAGTTGTAAGCGCATGTACAGCTGGTGGCTTGCTTGCTGTCGGCGCATGAACAGCGAATATTCATCTCCCTTTACGGTGGTGTTGTGCGGGAGCCGTTTTGGAGTGGGGTCGTGTAAATGAGCTACGACCCTTACTGTACATGCCTTTGCCGCGTGAAGACGGAGTAAGGATATAATTCACTACCCTTTCTTGCACATACGTGCCATAAAAGATGACTAACTTATATCGAGTGTTTATATATTCAAATTTGTTAATGGTCTTCCTATCGGTACCCACTCCATGCCACTGCCCTTATCACTGTTCTATATTTTTATTGATTTAATAAAATAATATGCGTTATTATTTCATTTACAGGTAGAGCAAGATGCAGCCATTTTATGAGCTCATGTTATTTCGCAGCGAGTGTAAGGGCAAGCAGACGTCTAATTGGTATACCATGTGACAGTACATGTCCTAAGCAGGGAGGACATTGGGGCGTCAGATTCGATAGACGAGCCATCGAGCTTGGAGAGGATATGCCGGATGGGTTAGTATTAATTTAAAACGCCGCAATGCGGAGGAAAACGATCTAATATACCACTCTGATCTGATGGGTTACTTTAGAGTTTCAGTTGAAACGAGAATGTCAAAATGTCATGTTGCACTTTTAAATTTTATTCATTGTTTTAGTGTTTTATATTGTTATGTTGAATATTTTTGCTGATATTTTATGTAATATAATGCAGATAAGAAATGTAGTGAATATGATATAATAGTGAATTGCGTGCATTTTGACATTCTGCGAAATTGTCCAGAGAAGGCATGACTTGGTTAGCAGCACCAAATCATGCTAACGACTGACTGAAAGACGAAGAATAAAGACGTGAATAATAAATATAATAATTCGACACTGGCACCAATAGCTCATATTATTGTAGCTCATTGCCATTAATTAAGAAGAAAAATTAATATTTGTTTATTTGCGTCATATCCTGGAAGTGTCTTTTACGACACAGGTGGTAAAGTAAGATATGATGCACTGTATTCTCATTCCTTATGCAAGCATAATTTAAATGGTTACTACTATTATTATTAATGTGAAAATAAGTTTGTTTGTTACGCTTTCACACTTAAGCCACTGAACTGATATTAAAAATTGTTTTGCCAATAGAAAATTACATTACCTATCAGCGATAAACATATAGGCTATTTTTAACTTGGTATTCTCACGGGGACGGCCACTACTAGATGACAAAAGGGATGAATATGCTTCTAATATGCCTGGGCATGGAAAATTTAGGAGTGGTAGGACCACACTGTCGACAGTTATCTGTCTACAGCCGCGGGCCGGTCCGTCCGGGGCAGTACCATGCTCTCGCAGAAAATCGACGTCTGAGTAGTAGCAATTTGTTACTGCGCTTCGTTCGGTGAGCGAGAGAGCCGGAAGCCCAACTTTCTGAGGGTGATTGCGTGTGGAGGGTTTTGGTGGTGCCCTTGGTATCACCGAGCCTCAATGCACGCATTCACACTCCCTTCACTTTCTTCGCGGTAGGCAACGGCCTTGTAAAGGTCCATGAGCGGCAGCAACACTTACCATCAGGTGTACTGTTTGCTCGTTTGCCACCGTTTGCAATAAAAAAAAAAAATCGAACCCTTTACCCATTCATTTAATCAGAGTGGTAGGTCAATTTTCTCCTATTGTGGAGGTAGCCATCAGTAGGATGTATTCATATACGCCCCACTGATGGCCACCATATACGTTAAGATGATGTAGCATAAGCAGCATGAAGCATTTAACTTTTCTTTATTTCAGGTCCAAGGGAATGTATTGCGTCAGTTTCGAGCACGATGAAGATTGCCCATTCGATTAACTTTTACTCGTCAATTAAAGACAGACAAATTAAGTAATATTGTTATTACATTTCTAGTTATCTCAATCCAAAATAATTATAGTTTGTAGGTGTATTTATTTTATTTAAGATAAATAAGGTTAAGTACTTAAATTTATTATTCTATGTTATCTCGTGTGTGACAATGTTGTTATTTATTAATTTATTGAATGTTAATAATAAAAATAAGTCTTACATTTATTTTTAACTTGCAACCCGCCCCCGCTTCGCTTCGGTTTCAGTGGCCTTACTCGCGTGGTTCCCAATCCCGTGGGAATACCGGGATAAAATATAGCCTATATTACTCCCTGATATTATAGCGTTCCCTTGGTGAAAGAATTTTTGAAATCGGTCCCGCCGTTTTGAAGATTACCCAGAACAAACAGACAGACAAAAAAAAAATAAAATGATTTTTAGGCATATGTATAGTGCAAATAACCATGTGAGAATGAAAAAAGCCTATTATTTTGACATTACAAACAGACACTCCAATTTTATTTATTGGTAGGTATAGATAAGCATACATAGATATCTTTTTAAACGGTTTTATTTAGCTTACCCTGTTTGTTGGTTTGTTTTTTTCTTTGTTGGTCAAATTTAGTAATTGAAATTTCACCCTCTTCCTGTCAAGCGATTGATCTGAAATTTGGTATACGCCTTTGGTTTTGGTGACAATACAATTATGTATAGTCAATATTTTTGTAAATTCAAGATGGCCTCCGTTACAAAATGGCCTATTTTTTTCAATCCTATCAACAAATGAAAGGGCTTGACAAGTAGAATACAATGCACTATACAAATTCAAAATCTAAGATGGCCGCCGCTACAAAATGGCGGACAACCTATTCGTTTTTCAATTTCATTAATATGGGTATTAAATGAAAGGGCTTGACAAGTAGAATACAGTGCTCTATACAAAATCAATATAAAAACTAAAAACTTGAAAATAAAAAAAGGAAAAATAAATTTTAAACGGTTTTATTGTAAAGAAACAGTAAAAATAAAATCGTGGGGCACGTCAAATATCTGCAATCGTCGATTAAAATGTTTGTTTTGTAGTGTCCCACGATTTTATTTTTACTGTTTCTTTACAATAAAACCTTTTAATTTAAAATTTATTTTTTTCCTTTTTTATATCCCTATCTTTGTATACATTTATCCTCACTCCTTTATTCTAATAATGTAGGCACAGGTGTAGTAATACATACCCCATAAAAACATAAACGTGAGTCTATGAACTACGTATATTGTGATAATTATATTTAATTATATGTAATTATTATGTCGACCTCAACGTGGAAGATTTGAGATCAAAATGAGTATAAAGTTTTGTAGATAAAACTAAAAATGCATTTATAAGAAGTATGTATAACATTCTTAAGTAGATTTAAAACAAAATTACAATCCAAATAAAATTGTGATAATTATTATGTACTACAATGAGTTCGTCAATGACTGAAAGAGTTTAGTTTTAAATTTAGTTGAGTGACGAGAAAGGAGGCATACTGCAAGTAAATAATGTAGACATATTTCAATCGATCTGAAGTAGTATTGTGCAGTTTCATATAAATAATAATAATAAATAAGTTTCATATAAATGCTTTGCATTCTGTATGGTGACGGCGACAGAATACAATACATCATTCCTTATGCCAGTGGATGTCGCGGTCCGACTTCCTCGTCATCTTCTTGAAGAAGAGGATGACGCTATTACGATCGCCCAAAAAAGGGCATACACAGCTCGCGCAGCGATAACACAAAAAACTCCGCGGTATCGGCCTCGCCGTCGAGGTCGAAAACCGCGCCGCGTAAAAGTCATTAAACTAAACGTGGCCACGCCCACTTTGCTTTCAGCGACGCCCCGAGCCGAGGTCCGTTCCCCACAGGGGGAGCCCGATGTTCGCTTAACTTACTGGGTTGAGAGCCTTCCGCTCGCCCATTGACCGCGTTAAGCTGTCAAGGTCATCTGCGACCAACAGCTACACACACAACAAAAAAAAAAAAAGCCCGGGGATGTCATATGACGACTATGGGATAAATATGTATGTAACATCTGTCCAAGAGAAGGAAAACTCGAAATTAAACCCTATCAACATGTCTGGCCAGCATGATGTAGTAGGTCAATTTCTGTCCTATTGTGGAGGAGGCTCGAGCCCAACAGTGGGATGTGTATGAGAGACGATGATACAAATGCTTACAATATTTTACTTAAGTGATTACACAATATCACATCGCTTCACTTCGGCCTATCGCCGTCCACTGCTGGACGTAGGCCTCCCTTATGTTACACCACAAAATGCGGTTCTGTGCCGCCTGTATCCAGCGATGCCCAGTAACTTTTGCCAGGGCGTCGGTCCACGTAGTGTGGGCGTCCTACACTGCATCGTGTGATACGTGGTCGCCACTCAAGAACCTTTCCTCCCCAACGGTTGTCGAGCGATGTGACCTGCCCATTGCCACTTCAGCGTGCTAATTCTTCGTGCTATGTCGGTTATACCCGTTCTTCTACGGATTGCCGTATTTCGGCTTCTATCTCGTATAGAAATCCCAAGCTTAGCCCGCTCCGCGACGCACGCTGAGCGACTTTGAGCCTATAAGGCGGCCTACATTTAAGGACAACCTTTTCGTGCCGTAAGTCATCACTGGTAACACACACTGTACGTAGACCTGTGTTTTCAGATACTGATGTATGTTGGATGAGAAGATCTTCTTACCTAAGTTTCTCGAACGAATACCACATCACATCATACTAATCACATTGCATCATAATTATCACATCACATTAATATTATAAAGGTAAAAGGTTGTGAGTGTATTTATGTGTTTGTTACTTTTGAACTCTCTAACGCCTGGACTAATTTTGATAAAATTTAGTATGGACTGACACCCTGGATAAACACATGGGACTTTTTATTTCAGTAATGTGTTTCCCTTGGAAGAATAGTTTAACTTTCTTATTTTATTTAAGTATAATACAATGAACAGCTTTGGATAAAATTTCATTTCGGGCAAGTCGACACAAGCAGACAAAAGTATATAATAAATTATTGTAGTTACACGACGTACTCGGTATGTATGTATGTACATGCCTTAAAATGCCACTTTATTTAAAATTTTTTTTTCATTGAAACTTGATCCTATTATGTATACTTATTTAGAAAATTTCTTTTCCATCGATTCTACGCTTTCGGAGAATTACGTGTACGAATACCGTAAAGTACACAGGTAATTTTATACATTAAGATAACAAAGTAATATTTGAATCTATACTTGTGCGAATTTTCAATATCGAAATGTATCGCTAAAGTTATGTGTGAATATGTATGCTAAAGTATAAGTTTTCTGTGCGGTGACGGAGCAACAATACAATTTACCATTCCCTATCTCGCCCGTGGATGTCGTAAAGACGCCTAATTTAATATATCTATGCAAGAGAACGAAATCTCGAAACAAAATCTTATTCCAACACGTCTGACCAGCATGAGAATAGTAGGTCAATTCCACTCCCATTATGGAGGAGGTCTGAGCCCTATATAGGACATATATAGGCTGAGATGAAGTATAAGTAGGCATATTTGGAGTTATAATTCTTTTGGCGGGTTAGAAAAAAAATTATGAGAATAAATTTTACGCCGTGCGCGCAGACTTTTACGAAAAACCGACACCCTGAAGTTAGCTAGTCAACATTTTTGACGCAAATGTCAACTAGATAATGCGATATAATAAAACTTTCAATGTATGAAATACCGTTTTATCTATTATTTGTGTCGTCTTTTCTTCAAACGTCTTATAACGCGAAGGATACAATTATTACAAAGATTTTTATCTTGCTTCACCTGAGAAGTGTAACTTCTTAGGTGCGTACGTAATATTGGCAAATTAATATTGGAGTTCATAATATCATGGGCAGTAATACTCACAATAGTGTCGAAGTATTGACAACTTGTAAGTAATAAATGACATGGTATAAATTCCCTTAACTATAATCTCGCTAATAAAATTAATATTTTCCTATTGACATTAGCCGTATACCATTTACAAAAGTAATACGACTATAAGGAAATAATATGCAATTTAATATAAGTATAGAACACATATCTTGAGCTTATATATACGCTTTTTTAAAATACATTACTCTATATGAAAATAAAGTAACATCAATAATAGAACAGTAAAAGTTGCAATCATCGCTATAAAAAGTGATTTGAAGGTCCAGTTACCGAAGAGGAAACTACCTGCCCAGTAGCTTTGAGCAATTTCTAATACGTCAGCATTGAACTCGTAGTGACCCTAAAACATATAATAATAGATATAAATAGCGTTAACAATAAGGGTAAAATAACACAAAATTATTATACCAACTTTTACAATAACACAATCCTTTGTGACGTTCATCAAAGACTGGAAAAGGGGTCTGAAAAATAAATGATCGCAAGGCTTTTTCATCTGGAATTTTAAAATATCTACACCATCTTTTCGAGCTTGTATTTTACCCTGCAAATGGTAGAATATTGATTAAAAAGCTTATCACAGTGTTCATACTGATGCTTATAATTTCCAAGTAAATAATAATAGATCTCTTTTTTTTGCGAGGTGGGTTACGGTCGGCGCACTCTTAGCTCCACTCCGCCCGGGGCGACAGAGGGGCGTAAGCACGCACACCCGTAACCCACCCGTGACACGTCGTCGCCTTCGTCGTTGGGCCGACCACAAATAATAATAGACCTGCAATGCAGTTCTTACTAAGCAAACTAATGCCTGTGATATGTGTTATAAATAGACATCGGATTATATGCACTATCAAAATGCCAAAATATGCATGCAAATATGCACGGAAAAAGCGCGAAATATGCATAAAATATGCACAATCAAAAAACATTTACAATTAGAATTTGCGTTTATTATTAACACATAATTAAAAATTGTTCATATTTATTAGTTATTGTTATTAGTTATTGTTATTAGTATACTGTAATATTTAATAATCTATAAATTATAATAACGTAAATAATAAACTTTTGAGAGTAAACAATAATATATTTTCCAGGTCTTCTGCAACAAACTTGTGACGTATTAATTCATAGGCTGAAAATGGCCTTTCAACATCAACTGACGTTACCGGACTGAACCTAAAATTTGGTGCCATTTTTGCAGTGACCTCTTCAGGCAGATTTTATCTGGTGCCATTGATAAACGCGTCAATTTTCTATATGCCTTCAAAACCGGGGTATTTAACACAAAACTGCACTAATTTACCACGAACTTTTACCATAGTGAGCTCGGAAGGGCGTTACTCTGTCCAATAATTTTTTCTATTATTTTCAAGGACTGGCACAGAGGAAAGTTTTTAGTTTCTTATTTCTCAATTGCATCGGGTATAGTGCTGAAATGTGTTGCAATATTTTTTTTTTATAAAAGCCTCCTCAAGTGCCAGGCGGAAATGCCGACGGACGTGTCGACAACATAATACAATGTGCCAAACATGTATATTTAACTATTGAAATAAGCACTATCAGTGAAAATGTACCAAAATATGCAATAACGCTATAAAAGTAGAATTATATGCATTTGCATATGCAAACATGCAAATGCATATAATCCGATGTCTAGTTATAAACATGTGTTATTTATGATTATGATGCCAGTTTTTATTTTCTATCTTCTCATGAATATTATAATTATGAATTTGGTCGAGTTAGTCAATATTATAGTGAACTGGCTGTGTTTATGCAATGACCATTTTTGATGTGACAACGTCTAATAAATCGATGAACGCTGGCTGCATGCACGAAAAAGTGTCCCGTTACGCTCCTTGTCCCGTTACACTCATTGTTTTATTATTAAGTAGTATGCGATTCGGGATTTCAAATATATTCATTTAGTTGAATGCGATTCAGCTAAACTGAACAGCGCCATCTATCGAGACTTACGGTAATTGCCGACCCGATTTAATTTCAATAGCTTATAACAATGGATACTGGTTACGCTGATTCAATTTTATTCATAAAAGTATGCAGTCATTTCATCAATGTTTTGTTATGACTTTGTCACGTTAAACTATCGTCCGTAAACCGACTTCACCCCCGTCTCAGGGGGCTGTTCGACGCGTGTTTAGCGTCCGCACGGTTCCCTGGGTGCTGGAAGGAGGGAAGGCTGGTGCTCCTGCCGAAGCCGGGACGGTCTCCGGAGTCGCCTTCGGCCTACAGGCCTATCGTGCTGCTCGATAACACGGGTAAGCTAGGCGGGCAAGCAAGGAGAGGGTGGTAGCTGCCCGCATCGAGCGGCACCTCGTCGGCACAGGGCCGTGAGATCTGTCGGACGCCCAGTTTGGGTTTAGGAGGGGTCGTTCGACGATCGCGGCTCTGTTGCGCCTGAGGGCCGTGGCAACCGAGGCCGTCACCGGCGGGGGAGTGCTGTTGGTGGTGTCCCTAGACATCGCCAACGCATTCAATAGTCTGCCATTCAGCTGCATCAAGGAGGCGCTCCGGTATCACGGGGTGCCAGCTTACCTAAGGCGGCTAATGGCGGACTATTTGGAGGGGCGCAGCGTCCTCTGCACCAACCGAGCAGGGGACGTTGTGCGAACGCCCATGACGTGCGGTGTCCCACAGGAGTCGGTCCTCGGACCCACCCTGTGGAACATCGGCTACGACTGGGCGTTGCGGGGGAGCCTCCCGCCCGGGCTGGGCGTGATTTGTTACCGCCGACGACACGCTCGTCACAGCCCGCGGTGAGACGCTAGAAAAGGCGGTAAGCCTGGCGACCTCAGGCACCGAAGAGGTCGTCAGGCGGATCGAGGCGCTGGGGTTGAGGGTCGCCCTGGACAACACGGAGGCCCTCTTGTTCTATGGGTGCCGTATGAGACCTCCCATCGGCGTCTCGATCACCGTCCATTCGGTTGAGATCAGCATCCGGGCCCATATGAGGTACTTGGGCCTGGTGCTCGACGGGCAATGGTGGTTCCGGGAGCATTTCCGCAGGCTCACTCCACGGCTCGTCGGCGCAGCGTCCGTCCTATCGTGGCTTATGCCGAACGTGGGCGGACCGAGCGCTGCGTGCCGACGGCTGTACGCGGGGGTCATCCGGTCGATGGCCCTGTACGGCGCACCGGTGTGGGCGGGGTCCATGACCGTCCGACTTAGGGCCCTTCTGTGGCGACCACAGAGGGTCATGGCGGTCAGGGCCATCCGCGGATACCGCACGGTGGCGACGGAGGCAGTGTGCCTGTTGGCCGGGTCTCCCCCGTGGGACCTGGAAGCGGAGATGCTCGCCGGATTGTATCGGCGGGTGACGGGGGTGCGAGCGAAGGGCGAGGTGATCTCGTTAAGGAAGCTCACCGCCTGGCGCGCCGACGCCCGCCGAGATGTCATTACTCGTTGGGCAGTCTGGCTGGAGAGGCCTCGGCTCGGGGTGCGAACCGTGGAGGCCTTCCGGCCGGTGCTGATGCAGTGGATGGAAAGGCGGCACGGGGTGCTCTCCTTCCGACTAGTGCAGGTTTTGACGGGGCATGGGTGCTTCGCCAAATACCTGCACAAGGTCGTTAGGAGGGAGAGTACACCGTCCTGCCACCACTGCGATTGCGACGAGGATACGGCGCGCCATACGTTTGAGGCCTGCGCGGCTTGGGCAGTGCAGCGCTGTGAACTCGTCGCAATCATCGGTGCCGACCTGACGCTGCCGGCTATCGCTAGGGCGATGGCCGACAGCGTAGGGAATTGGGACGCGGTCGCAGCCTTCTGCGAGACAGTGATCTCGCGGAAGGAGGCGGCGGATCGCCTGCGCGAGGAGCGCAGCCTCGAAGAAAACTGGACAAGTCAAGTTTCCCGTTATTTTTTATACGTAAATATAAATTTTATTTTATCTGTTAGGATGAAAGTTATAGTAGCAACGCGCTGGTCAGGTAGGTTCACGGAGCAGGTGCAATTTGTATTAGCTCCGTGGGCGGGTTAGGGTTTTAGTTCGAGTTTTCTCTTACATTATTGTTATATGCACAAGATATCCCTTAGTCCCCTTTTAAGACACCCACGGGCAAGAGAGGGAGTGCTGAATTGTATTCTTATTCCGTCACCACACGGAAAAATTGAATATCTTTACATATTTTCGTAATAATTTTAAAAATATTCACATAGCGCCTGCACAAATAAACATAACAGTTATAACACTACGAATTGCTATCATACAAGCAAGTTCCATGATAGAGAATGGCAAAATCTTCTAGTTTAATCAGCTCATTGGTGTCAACTGCTGGACATAGGTTTTCCCAAGAGGGATAATGCCGTAATTGTTATGCTGTCATGTAGGCAGGCGACTGCACCAGGTTTCAAGAGTATCCTAAAAGAGGGTTACTGTCCACTAGCTGCTCACTTATAGGTATACCTAGTTGATTTTTTTGACTCTCTTGGGAAAGTAAGAGGACGTGAGACTTCCTATTTACTAGGAATAAAATGATGTGGGAGTTACAATGCGAATACACATTATTATTACGTATCGGCTTCCTCTACAACGAGAGAAAATTGGTTTAGGCCCTTTTCTGATTTGTCGGCGCGGCATATTAGAAAAGTGGTGCGTCATCAGCATGCTCGGTATACGCGGTACCGAGAGCTTACCGAGCGCCTATATATAAATGGAGCGTTCCTGATTGGCGCGGTAAGCGCGGAAGCGGCGCGTCACACATTCGGCTTACAACGTATCTGCATGCATGTCCAGTAACCGCTCTGGTTTTTACCGAGTTGGACTCGTTCGCCCCTTGCAAAATGGCGAATATTCATGTTATCCTAGTACTGGAAGTAGAAAAGTACCCTGAATTGTACAACTATAAATTAGCTGAATATTCCAGAAAGGATGTGACAGGAACGGCCTGAGCTAAAGTAGCAAATAATACACGACAGTTCGCGCGTTCCTGATTGGTGCGGTAAGCGCAGCAGCGGCGCGTCACACATTCGGCTTACCGTGTATCTGCATGCATGTCCAATTGTCCAGTAGCCGCTCTGCTTTTTACCGAGTTGGATGCGTTCGCCCGTTGCAAAATGGCAGATATTCATGCTATCTTAGTACTGGAAGTAGAAAAATACCCTAAATAGTAAAACTATAAATTAGATGCATATTCCAGAAAGGATATGACAGTTTTTTCCTCATCCTGCCAAAATTCTTTAGCCGCAACAAATACACGATAGTTAATATTATTTTCGATTAAAGGAGGACGCCACAAACGTTTTTTTTTACGTAAACGAGTATAAATGTAATAAGCTAAAATATCTTCATTATCGAACTCAAAGACGACATTATTTCATGACGGCACAAGTGGCTCTGCAGAAACATTTGCAGACATGTGCGAAAGCAGAAGCGGCGCGGTATGCTTTCGGTATACCGACGTGTTGATGTTGCACCGATGCCGCGCCGACAAATCAGAAAGTGGCCTTAAGCTAGCATGCAGGCCAGATGTTTGACAATGCGTTTTCTTTAGTTATTTATAATTGGTATAATTACTTGCTGTGTGGTAGCGGCTTCGAATACTACCAACCCTTGCTTTGCTCGTGGGTGTCGTAAAAGACGACTAAGAGCGCTAGATTGACCCGGACCAACTCCATCTGGTACCATTTGGGTCAACGATTACATTCCCAAGGAGGGTTGACGTCAGGCAGGCGGCCGGTCATAAAAGTCATTGCCGAAACTTTTTGCAATATGTGAAAACAGATGACATATTGCGTCGACCCCGAGTAATTGGGATAAGAGCAAGATGATGATGAATTGGTATAATTACCCTTGTAGGAATAATGTTTTTCAAAACATGTAGTTTATATTTTAATAAAGTGTACCCAGCTATTGTAACTTCTGAGGTAGCGCATTCTTTATTTTTGGGACCTTTGCACGGCGTGAATGCGTTCAGTGTCAAATTAAATATACCCTGAAAATATATATTTATTATCTTATCTACAAAGTATATGATGCAAATGTATGCACATAAGAGAATCGACAGATTTTTAATGAACATCTATACTAATATTATAAAGCTGAAGAGTTTGTTTGTTTCAATCATCAGGAACCACTGGACCGATTTGAAAAATTCTTTCAGCATTGGATAGCCCATTTATCGAGGAAGGCTATAGGCTATATTATATTTTCAAAAAAATTAGGGATCCGTACTAAAAGTCCAATAATGTAACCCAAGGTGTAAAAAAATTACCCGCAAAAATCTTTATATCGCGTTTGCTGCGAAAACTATTGATTATAGAACAAAATAATCCTTACTAATATTATAAATGCGAAAGTAACTCTGTCTGTCTGTCTGTCTGTCTGTCTGTCTGCTACGCTTTCACGTCTAAACCACTGGACCGATTTTGATGAAATTTGATACAGAGATGGACTAAAGCTTGAGAAAGGACATAGGCTACTTTTTATTGCGAAAAAATGGGTATAAGGGGTTGAAATAGGGGATGACATTTTGTATGGAAATTCGTCATTTTCGATGATAGAACCACGAATTTTTGTATTAAGGTACCTGATAATAAATAAATAAATATTGGTTCAAGCGCTTTGGAAATTTCATTTACATGGGGATGAAATTCAACCCCTAAAATACCAAAAAGCATACAGCCGAAACCACTGGGCCTAGACACATATTTTTTTTTACACCATCGTATCTTTTAGGGTGCACGAGCACTAGCAAAGGATTTTTGGAAATTCACCCCCTTAAGGGGGTGAAAAGCATATAGTCGTTCACGTCTAAATCGATTTTGATGAAATTTGGTACAGAGATGGACTAAAGCTTGAGAAAGAACATAGGCTACTTTTTATTGCGAAAAAATGGGTATAAGGGGTTGAAATAGGGGATGACATTTTGTATGGAAATTCGTCATTTTCGATGATAGAACCACGAATCTTTGTATTAAGGTACCTGATAATAAATAAATATTGGTTCAAGCGCTTTGGAAATTTCATTTACATGGGGATGAAATTCAACCCCTAAAATACCAAAAAGCATACAGCCGAAACCACTGGGCCTAGAAACGTATTTTTTTTTACACCATCGTATTTCTTGGGGTGCACGAGCACTAGCAAAGGATTTTTGGACATATAGTCTTGCACGACTAAACCGATTTTGGTGAAATTTGGTACAGAGATGGACTAAAGCTTGAGAAAGAACATAGGCTACTTTTTATTGCAAAAAAATGGGTATAAGGGGTTGAAATAGGGGATGACATTTTGTATAGAAATTCGTTATTTTCGATAATAAAACCGTGAATCTTTGTATTAAGGCTCCTGATAATAAATAAATAAATATTCGTTCTAGCGTTTTGGTAGTTTCACTTACATGGGGATGAAATTCAACCCCTAAAATATCAAAAGCATACAGCCGAAACCACTGGACCTAGAAACGTTTTTTTTTTCAGCATCGTATTTCTTGGGGTGCACAAGTACTAGCAAAAGATTTTTAGAAATTCACTCCCTTAAGGGGTTGAAAAGCATATAGCCTTTCACGTCGAAACCACTTAACCGATTTTGATGAAATTTGGTACAGAGATGGACTAAAGCTTGAGAAAGGATATAGGCTACTTTTCATCGCAAAAAATTGGGTATAAGGGGTTGAAAAAGGGGATGACATTTAGTATGCAAATTTATCATTTTCGATGAAAAAACCATGAATCTTTGTAATAAGGCACTTGATAATATATAAATAAATATTTATTCTAGCGTTTTGGAAATTTCATTTATATGGGGATGAAATTCAACCCCTAAAACACTAAAAAGCATAAAGCCGAAACCATTGGGCCTAGAAACGTAATTTTTCTTTTACACCGTAGAATTTCTTAGGGTACACAAGCTCTAGCAAAGAAATCGCGAAGAAATGGGTATAAGGGGTTGAAATAGGGGATGACATTTAATATGCAAATTTATCATTTTCGATGATAAAACCATGAATCTTTGTATTAAGGCACTTGATAATATATAAATAAATATTTATTTTAGCGTTTTGGAAATTTCATTTATATGGGGATGAAATTTAACCCCTAAAAGACAAAAAAGCATAAAGCCGAAACCACTGGGCCTAGAAACGTATTTTTTTTTACACCGTTGTATTTCTTGGGGTACACGAGCAGCGAGCGAAAATCACCCCTTAAGGGGGTGAAAATCGTATAGCCGAAACTATTGGGGCTAGGAACGTAAAACTATGTAGTTCTCTGTATTGTGCGATTCTCTTTCTTTTGTTGTAAATGAGCTCTAAGAAATTAGTTTTTGAAATTCAATCTCTATAGGGGTCAAAAATGTATATCCGAAATCATTAGGCCTAGAAACTAGGGATGTGAAAAAATAATCGATTTTTATAATAATCGATTATTAATCGATTTTTTTTTGTAATAATCGATTTTTACAATCGATTATCAAAATAATAGAAAATCGATTATTTTTATAATTAAATCGATTTTCCTAAAAAAAGAAGGTAATAACAATACTGCGTGTAGTATTTCATACTATATTAGAAGATGAAGCTCACATTTCCTAAAAAAAAATCATCATAATCCTGTTGGGAAAAATCGATTATTTTATAATCGATTATTTATTTTTAATTAATCGATTATTTTATAATCGATTTATTTTGAAGAACAAAAAATCGATTATTTAAAAAATCGATTATTTGCCCTCCAAGTCACATCCCTACTAGAAACGTGAAATTTTGTACAAAGTTCTCTTTCTTGGGGAAAGTGCTCACTAAAAAAGAGTTTTTGTAATTTTACCCCTAAGGAGGTGAAAAGCGTAAAAGCGTAAAACGATATCACTGAGCCTAGGAACGATCATTTTAGTACATGATCGGCTTTCTTGGGTTACCCCATTATTTTTTCTTAATGCTCGCTTATCAAGATTACTTTGGATCGACGCAATATGTATTTGGTCCTCTGCCATCGTAGATATATTGCAAAAGTTCTTTTAGCAACATTTTATGACCAGCTGCCTGCCAGACGACATAGCTGGCTAGATGGCATCACCAATTGGTCCAGGTCAATGTAAATCTTTGTCTTAGTAGTATTTTGCGACACCCACAAACAATGAAAGTGTTATAATATTCCTAGCCGCTACCAGACAGTAAGTTAAAATCAAGATATTAATCCAATTTTCTATCTTTAGAAATAAACAAATTTGAAGCGTCTATTTGTTGTCAAAATAATAGGTTTTATTTATGCTCACACAATTATTTGCACGATACCTACGTCTAAAAAACCGGCCAAGTGCGAGTCGGGGTCACGCACGAAGGGTTCCGTACCATTATCTATAAAAAAGGGGAAAATTGGGTTTGTTGTATAGGAGTCCCCTTAAATATTTATTTTATTTTGTTTTTAATATTTATTGTTATAGCGGCAACAGAAATGCATAATTTGTAAAAAATTCAACTGTCTAGCTATTGCGGTCCTTGAGATACAGCTTGGTGACAGACAGATGGACAGACAAACAGCGAAGTTTTAGTAATAGTGTCCCGTTTTTACCCTTTGGGTACGAAATCCTAAAAACGGCTCAATTTTTTTGTCTGTCTATTCGATACGGGTAATCTTCAAAACGGCTGGACCGATACTGATAATACTTTACCACCAGGTCTACCAAGCCTTACATAAGGAATAACTTAGGCTATATTTTATCCAAGGCTATATTTTATCCCGGTGTGGCTGGAGCAACTGTGAGAATTTAATCGACTTTAAAATTATTTCACTAACGGAAAGCTAATTTTAAGCGTGTAACATATTTAGGTTTTATTCCGTGTGGTGACGGAGTAAGAATACAATTCACCACCTCCTCTCTTACCCATGGGTGTCGTAAGAGATAATTCAGGGATATATTACGCATATGACATCTATGCAAGAAATGGAAAACTCGAAACAAAACCCTATACCAACCTGCATGACCAGCATGGTATAGTAAGGTTAATTTCCCTCCTACTATGGAGGAGGCACGAGCCCAGCAGTGGGACGTATATGAGACGAAATGATGATGAACATATTTAGGCTATTTTTTTATCCCAATATTCCTACGGGTCCGGGCACAATGCGGGTGAAATCACGGACATTTAATGGATATAAAAATTAATTTACGAATGAAAATCTACATTATCAGCGAATAACAAATAAAGGCTATTTTCATCCTGGTGTTTGCCCGGAACGAGAACTGCGAGAGAAACCGGTGGATGTTTACCAATTTTTAAAATTCTTTCAACAATAGGAAGCTACGTTATCAGCGAGTAACATAGGCAATTTTTATCTTGGATATTTGTGTGGGATTTGTTAGTACAATTTTTTTTCCACCTATGTAGACTTATAATATCAGCGAGTAACATAGGCAATTTTTATCTCAGCATTCGCATGGGAATGGGGTCTACGTGGGTGAAACAACGGTCGTTTGATCAATATTATTCTTTTTCACCAATGGAAACCTATCATGGATAATGTTATTATCAGCGACTAAGGATGGCCATATTTATCAACGTGTTTCCACGTGAATTTAAACTACAAGGGTGGAAGTAATATTCAAATATAAAAATTTGTGAAGTTATTTGGACCTTTCTTACTCGATCACGCGTAAACTGTTGACCAGATGTGAATGAAAATTGACACACAGATAGAGTATTTCTTAAATTAAGAAATATCATCATCATCGCAGCCCACGTACTTCCCACTCTTGGACTCGGGCCTCCTCCATAATGGGAGGGCATTTGACCTACTATACCATGCTGGTCAGATATCTATAGGGTTTCATTTTTCGAGTTTTCCTTCTCTTGCATAGATGTTATGTGTATATATCCCATAGTCGTCTTATACGACATCTACGAGCAAGATAGGGAATGGTGAATTGTATTCTTACTCCGTCACCACAATAACACAATAGAAAGAAATATGCAAGCCAACTTTTACGCGGGCGAAGCCGCGGGCAAAAGCTAGTATACTATAACTTTGGGGAGCATATAATTTTCTACAAAAAATGTCGCGACACCATATGTCTAACTATTGTAGTTATCTCACACTAAGCGTTTTTCTTTTATTTTTTTAAATAATTAAATTGCCGTCGCTTAAATGCTCTTTATTTTGTATCTTCGTATTAATCCTTATCAAAATAAGTTACTTCGTATTCAAGATGGATTCAATACCTTTCTAGAACTTTTTGAATTATCAATTCGAGAGGGGAACTTTATGCCAACATTTAAAGTGCAGGGCCAAGTTTATCATTTAATCGGTAACTTACGTCCGGATGAAGGTGCACAACCAGAATTTTTGCAAATATATTTTGTCTCTCATGCAGATCAGATATCTTTGCGTTCAAATTTAAACCCGACCTTACAAATTCAACTTATCAATGCCCTACAAAAATATCTTCACGAACATAATACGTATATTAAAAGTTTTAAATATAACCTCGAAAATAGACCAGTGAGTGATTTAAAACTGATAATTCATGCTGATGTAAAACCTGTCAACGATCATCGAGGTCGGTATAATATGCCAATGGTAGACGAAGTAACTGTTGTTTTGATAGACGAGGATAAAGGTCCTCGAGATATTGTTTTAAATGCGAGAGATGGTCAACTTCAACGAGTTTCTGAGCTTCACAGATCTTACGATCCACTTCAATATCCCTTATTGTTTCCATCTGGCAATGACGGGTATTGCATAAACATTCCACAACAAAATAGTGCTACTAGATCTAAAACAGTATCATGTATGCAGTTTTATGCCTTTAGATTCATGGTGAGAATAGGTGATTTCAACAGCTTACATTATTTTAAAGGATTATTTAATCAATATTGTGTCGATATGGCGGCAAAAATGATATCTGAGAGGCTTGATTTCATAAAGAGAAATAAAAAAAAATTAAGGGCTGAAGAATACATACATTTAAGAGATGCCGTGATCAATGATGGCAATGTAGACGCGTCTAATATTGGCCAGCATCTTATATTGCCATCGTCATTTACAGGATCCCCAAGATATATGAACGAAAAAAGTCAAGATGCCATGACATATGTCAGAAAGTTTGGAAGACCAGATCTCTTTGTTACATTCACGTGTAATCCTGAATGGTTAGAAATAAAAAATGAGTTATTACCCGACCAAAAATCATACGATCGACATGATTTGGTTTCCAGAGTATTCCATTTAAAACTAAAGAAAATGATAGACCTATTGACAAAAAAACATATCTTTGGACCAACTCAAGCTTTTGTTTACAGCGTTGAATGGCAAAAAAGAGGTTTACCTCACGCCCATATTCTATTATGGCTAGCAAACAAACTACAACCGGATTCCATAGATGAACTAATATCGGCTGAAATACCTGACAAACAGCAAGATCCCGTACTTCATAATATCGTCATAAAAAACATGATTCATGGTCCCTGTGGAGTTCATAACCTTATGTCACCATGTATGAAAGAAGGCATATGTTCTAAAAAGTATCCTAGGTATTTTATTTCTGAAACACAAACTGGTGATGACGGTTACCCAACCTACAGGCGCAGATCTCCAGATAATGGTGGCAATACGGGTATTGTTCGTGTCAAAGGAACAGATATGAACGTGGATAATAGGTGGGTGGTTCCTTATAACCCAGTCTTATCACGAAGTTTCAATGCGCATATTAACATAGAATTTTGTCAATCGGTCAAAGCTATTAAATATATTTGTAAATATATTCATAAAGGTTCTGATCAAGCTACATTTTCATTACAAAATATTAACGATGAAGTAGAAAAATATTTAAATGGTCGCTATATTAGTTCATCTGAAGCATTTTGGAGAATTTTCCAATTCTCAATTCATGAACGCTCCCCTGCAGTTATTCATTTAGCAGTTCATTTGGAAAACGGACAAAGAATTTATTTTCAAAATAATGAAAATCTCCAAGATCGGATAAACAATCCTCCTGCGACAACTCTTACAGCGTTTTTCGATCTGTGCAGAAGAGATGTATTTGCATAAACTCTTTTGTATCAAGAAGTACCTCAATATTATATATGGGAAAGAAATACAGTCTCCAGAAGGAAACGAGGGCAAGATGTTGACGGATTCCCAGGTGTAAAAAAAGATACAGCTTTGGGGCGTGTGTACAATGTTCATCCGACACAAACGGAATGCTTTTATTTAAGGATGTTATTGCAACATGTTCGCGGTCCAACGTCATTTGAAGATCTTAGAATCGTCAATGGTATTATTTTACAGACATATCAAGGCGCCTGCATGAGTTTAGGTTTACTGGAAGGAGATCATCACTGGCAAAATACTCTATCAGACGCTGTTTTGTCAGAGTCACCCTCAAAGTAAAGAGAATTATTTACCATCATCCTCATATTTTGTCAGCCATCTGACCCATTCGCGTTATGGAGTAAATTTCGTAATGATTTCTGTGAAGATATATTAAATAGAAATCGTAATAACTGTCAGGATATGACATTACAATATAATGATACTATATACAATGAAGGACTTATATTGATTGAAGATAATATTCATGAGATGTGTGATAAATCTTTAACCGATTTTGGACTTCCAGCATCAAATAGGTATAATTCAAATATTAATATGGATCCGTTGGAGGTAGCATTACGGAAACCGTATGATTTAAATAAATTAAGTAATTATGTTATTGAAAATGAACCTAAGTTAGTGGATGACCAGTTGATAGCTTATAATTGTGTTTTGAACAGTGTTTGTTTAAATGAAGGGAAGATATTTTTTTTGGATGCCCCTGGAGGAACCGGAAAAACGTTCGTTACCAATTTAATATTAGCTAAAGTTAGGTCTCAAGGAAAATTAGCTTTAGCCGTAGCATCATCAGGCATCGCAGCGACTCTATTAGCGGGTGGACGCACCGCTCATTCAACTTTTAAACTACCTTTGACTGTTTCTTTGCAGAAAGATAGCATGTGCTCGATCCGTAAAAATGGACCTTTGGGAAAAGTTTTGCAAGATGTCGATTTAATAATATGGGATGAATGCACTATGATTCATAGAGCTCATGTAGAGGCTTTAGATAGGACTCTTAGAGATATCAGAAGCTGCAACAAAATCATGGGTGGAATCACTGTCATGTTTGCTGGTGATTTTCGCCAAACATTACCGGTGATAGTCAGGGGAACTAGAGCTGACGTTGTGAAGTCTTGCTTAAAATCTTCTCCATTATGGAAGTTTGTTCATACCCTAAAACTATCTATAAATATGAGAGCACATTTGGGTGGAGGTAGTACCAACTTTCCTTCAAAGTTACTTTTAATAGGAGACGGGAAGGTACCTTATGTCGATAACAAAATTAAAATTGACCTTGATTTAGGTGAGAAAGTAACTAGCATTGAAGATCTAATCTGCAAAGTGTACCCAGATGTAGTCTATATAGAAAACAAAGACTACCAGTGGATGTGTCAAAGAGCAATATTGGCAGCTAGAAATAGTACCGTTGACGACATCAATAACATGATACTGGGTAAGCTGCCAGGAGATAGCGTGAACTACATGTCCATCGATAAAGTAATGGATCAAGAAGATGCGGTACATTATCCGCAAGAATTTTTAAATTCTTTAAATCCGAGTGGCCTTCCCTCATATTCACTCAAATTAAAAACCGGCTGTCCCATTGTGCTGCTAAAGAATCTTAAACCACCAAATTTATGCAACGGAACCAGACTCCAAGTCAAATTCCTTCGCGATTACGTGATTGGTGCTATAGTATTGACTGGTCCAGCAGTAGGGCAAACAGTGCTGATACCTCGCATACCTATGATACCAACGGATTTGCCTTTTCATTTTAAGCGAATTCAATTTCCGGTGAAGGTATCGTTTGCGGTAACAATTAATAAGGCCCAAGGACAAACATTTAAGTACGTAGGAATAGATTTACGCCAAGAGTGTTTTTCGCACGGGCAACTATACGTTGCTCTGTCGAGATCTGGTTCGGGTAAAAAACAATTTTTACTTCTGCCGGAAGACAAAACTAAAAATATAGTTTACGCAGAAGTACTTTAATATACCATTGGTAATGAGTTTTTTTGAGAATAACCTAAAATCAACATGATATATGATTAGTTTACCCAATATATACCTCCCAAAGTCACTATTCAACGCGGACAAAGTAGCGGGCACTGCTAGTAATATAATAAATTTTCCATTAGATGTGAAAGCAATCTTCAAAATGGCGTATCAATATTGTTCTAATATTGTGGTAGATATACTGACAAAGCACCTCTTTTGAGAAATAATATATAACATCATCATCGCCGCTCATATACATCCCACTACTAGGCTAGAGCCTCCTCCATAATAAAAGACGAATTGACTGGTTATACCGACTTTATCCTGTCCTGACTTATTGCGGTTTCAGCGAGGGCAGACAGGTCTAATTCTGCGTAGCTTGAGCATGTTGTGAACTCGTTGTATCTTAGAGTGTTAGCCGACAGCATCGAGATCTGATAGGCTGTCGCCGTGGTGGGGCTGTTCCGGGAGGAGATCCTTTACGCTGGCACTCTCCGCCGCTGGTTCGTTGATCAACGTCAGGCACGAGTACTTTGCGTTTGAGGTTACCCTTGCCGAGATCACGGGTGGACCAATCAAGGATCAGTCTTTCACCCATAAAGAGCAAAAACGAGTGAGGTGACGTCTCAATAGAAAGGATAAGCCGGGCAGGTTGATGTCAGGTGGTTAGCCCAAATGCCAATGGGGGTTATATGGCAGGTTATAATGCCATTCCACGCGGCGTGTTCAGCCTCTCACAAAAAAGGTATAGGTAAAGGTATTTACTTACAAAACTCTTCTTGTCTCTCTCTGAGCTTGCTAAAACTGTAATTATGCAACAGATTATGGATACAAACAAATATATTTTTTGCATTTCTGTATAAAAACAATATGGGTACACAATATAAAATAACACATTAGAGGAAGTTTGAAAGTTGCGCCAGTGACGGAAAAGTTAAAGAGTGAACGGCTGACATGGTATGGACATGTGATGAGGCGGGATGAAAGTAATGTTGTGAGGAAAGTTTTAGGTATGAATGTTGAAGGCTTTAGGGGGAAAGGAAGACCGAGGAAAAGATGGATGGACTGCGTGAAGCATGACAAGGATAGCGTGGGAGTGACTGCAGAGATGACGTCTGATAGGACCGTATGGAAGAAAATGACATATTGCGTCGACCCCAAGTAATTGGGATAAGAGCAAGAGGATGATGATGAATATAAAATAATAAATAACTATAATAGGCTTCACGAGTGTTTTAGTTGGTGAGAAGATAACATTATGGATGGATTTTTAAGATCAAGGAATTATTTTGCAAGGAGATTGCTTGCTGCAGCTCAAGATGAGCGCAATGAACTACGAAGAATGCGCACTGAAGGTCGTGAATTGCTTGATTCTTTGGAAGATCTCACAGAAAATGAATTAGTGAATATTTATCGTTTAACGAAAGGAGCTGCAATTCATTTATGCGATGAACTTCGAGAGTTGACAAATTTAAGGCCTACCCAAAGAATAAGCTTAGAAACTAAGGTAAGCACAATGTGTCCATTTGCTAAACCTACTGAAGACTGGAGAGTATACCTTCGGACTCTGTGACCTATTACACATCTATCTAACGCAACTATATTTATATATTGTATCCTCAGGTTCTCACTGCATTATTTTTCTATGCCAGTGGAAGTTACCAACGGCCGGTGGGTGCAGCCAAAAACTTGTCACAAAAAATGTGCAGTGTTTATATTGAGGAAGTCACACAAGCGGTGAATCACACCAACATGATTAAAAATATATTAAATTTCCCCAGACGATTGCTGAAAGACAATTTGCAAGTCAATGGTGGGTGTCATTTGTTATTGTATCAAAAATATAAATATTAATCTCAACACTTTCTATAATATTTCTTTACTTTTATTTTCAGCTTTATACACAAAATATGGAATACCATCTGTGATAGGAGCAATAGACTGCAGCCACTTTCATATATTTGGTCCACCAAGAGAGAGTGAACATTTATACTTTTGTCAGAAACAGTTTTACTCTCTGAATGTGTAAATGGTAATAAGTGTTATTTATATGATATGATCAAATGATTAGAAGCTTTATGGAAGTATGTGTACTTTGTAATAATATTAATATTGTGTTAGTAGTACAAGTTAAGTGTTAGCCAACTTCATAACACTGTTACTTCATAACAATGTCAGTTAGCATTTCATTATTTACTGTACTGAGCGTTCCACATCTTATTATAATATTATATATCTAGTCCAACAAAAAGTATTGCCATTTGTTTCTAATTGATTTTGAATGCAAATGCCACCAGCGTGACAGGTCAGCACTCTATCACATAGTAGAAACCTAGATTATTATATTTGACTATTAAGGTATGCAATAAGGAAGTTGTATAATCACTACAACTTTCCGTGTGGTGACGGAGTAAGAATACAATTCACCACCCCCTATCTTACCCGTGGGTGATCGTACGAGACGACTAAGGGATATAAAACACATATAACATCTATGCGAGAGAAGGAAAACTTGAAATAAAACCCTATATCAACACGTCTGACCAGCGTGGTATAGTAGGTCAATTATCCTTCCATTATGGAGGAGGCCCGAGCCCAACAGTGGGACGTATATGGGCTGAGATGATGATAATTACTAAAACCTATGTTATCTTTCCAGATATGTGATAGTAATTACATGATAACTAATGTAAATGCAAAATTTGGAGGAGCTAACCATGACTCATTTATTTGGGAAAATAGTCAAGCAGTACATGCAGAGCCGTCATAGGAACGGTGAAACTGTGTGAAATAATGAAGAAACACAATGACTTTGTAAAGAAATTAAAGGTGTTTGTACTAAGAAAAAGTTATTACAGTGTCAATGATTATTTAAATGATATCATCTAACTAGGTGTAGGTATAAAAACATCTACATGTAAATTAATAATTAATTTTAATAATAACAATAATCAAATAATAATATTTCTATTAAATTACATATATGTAAAAGTATAAAAATATAACAATTTATAAAAATGTTCCTCTCTTCTACTGTTGCCCTGCCCTACAGGGTCCATAATTGTTACATGATTTAGTTGTTAAGACTTTTTATACATTATGGAGTGCAATAAAGTTTGAAATTGAAATCAAATCATTTATTCTGCATAGGCCCCTTGAGGGCACTTCATCTCAGCCCATATACGTCACACTGTTGGTCTCGGACCTCCTCTATAATGGAAGGGTAATTGACCTACTATACCACGCTGGTCAGACGTGTTGGTATAGGGTTTTATTTCGTGTTTGCCTTCTCTCGCATAGATGTTATATGCGTTTTATATCCCTTAGTCGTCTCGTAAGATCACCCACAGGTAAGATGGTGAATTGTATTCTTACTCCGTCACCACACGGATAAGGGCACTTACATATTGTCAAATTTATACATTGTTTGAATATAACACAATATCTACCACTGGATCGGAATGCAGCCACAAGCTGAGAAAATCCGGCAAGAAATTCAGCGGACTGTAATTTTTTACCATCTTTTGAATACAGTTACGTATACAACATATAGTCTTAGCTCCAGTGTGATGCCCTTTGAGATGGGATATAACTATTTTTATTTTAGTTTTACAAATAAGAAAGGAAAGGAAATCATGGTTGGACCAGATCCCACAAGCAGCACCCGATCACGAATTAACTACTAGAGCAGCCATCACTCCTCTCAACCACATTGGAGGGAAGGGAGTGTTATAACGGGGTTTATTTTAATTTTTTTTCTAATATCGAGTGCTTTTTGGCTATTTCCTGCCATTACTCCTGCACCCGGAGCTCTATAGCCCTCAGTCGTAAGCGCTCCCTCTCATTTTCTTGTTCCTGCCTGTGCTTTTCATACAGGAATTTACGCCAATCTTCATCAGACTGCTGAAATGCCTGATGAGCCATTTCAACTGTTAGAGCGTTTAGATTTTGTAAACGCTTGCAGAAACAGTGTAGAAATAAATCAATTAAAAATATAGAATATAGTTTAATACGTTATTGTACAAAGGTAATAATAATTTGCATTGACTTGACACACCGACAGAATTTTTATACAATATTCAAAAATATTCCTTTTTCTTATTTTCCTTTCTTTACTGCCAGCTTTAATTATAGGCATTACATCGACCTACAAAGAGGTTGCACCTCAACATCAACAGCCGTTTTCTGTCTTAGATGTCGCCGTGGGCACCTGCGAATCCGCCCCGGTGCCATGCGCCGACGTTGAGGAGTGGTTTGCCCGACGGAAGCAGGTCTTGATGGATATGAAGAGACAGGGAGTCTAACAGTTGATGGTCCTGGCTCATTCCTTTCTGCTATAACAATATTTGAAAGAGATTAGACCTACATTTTTTAAGTAAATTGCTAAGTCCTTGTGTTGAGAGTGATGAGATTATTAGGAGATTTAATAATATACACAAAAATACAGTTAAATTGATAATATCTTACTCTTTCACTGCATTCACTTCAGCCGACCAATTTTAAGTAACAAAGTTAGATAAATATTAACAAGGAGTCATCATCATCTTGCTCTTATCCCAATTACTTGGGGTCGACGCAATATGTCATCTGTTTTGACATATTGCAAAAAGTTTCGGCAATGACTTTTATGACCGGCCGCCTGCCTGACGTCAACGCTCCTTGGGAATGTAATCGTTGACCCAAATGGTACCAGATGGAGTTGGTCCGGGACAATCTAGGGCTCTTAGTCGTCTTTTACGACACCCACGAGCAAAGCAAGGGTTGGTAGTATTCGAAGCCGCTACCACACAGCACCAAGCACACAGATAAATATTAACAAGGAGTAGACTTATATATATACTTACTGCTCCATGAAAGTCACCATCATATCAAATTGAGTGGTGCTGGTTCTTCTCATTATGTATATTCTTTATTTCACTTCTTCGCCTTATGGCTATGCGACTAATTTGCGCAATTTCGCCAATGTATGTTATGGTAGTGTCGTAAACATAGCAGAGTATAGCAGTAAGGCAAATTTAGTCGGTTTATACTGCTGATAAAATTAAATAACCAGCGTGATTAATTTAAACTTAAAGATAGGTTATGAGTCGTTTGAGACAATATTTTGTTGACTTCTTTGACAAGACACAGATTACATCAACCGTCCAAATTAAATATACACCCAAAAAAGTTTTTAACATATAACAGTTACTGGTTTTGCAACTTGGTCGTATAATCAAGCAAAGTCAGCGCAATAGACAATAATCGCCATAGTACGTAACGAAATGTAAAAAATTAACCACAAATCTTGTGTGAGTAAACGTTGTCGAGAGAGTTTAATATCTAGGTGACTAGCACTCAGGCGTTTCGTCTATACTTGCGTAAAGACGTTTACTCAACGGACGCGGACGTCGAGTTAACGTGTTTTTATTATGTAACTCACACTCAGCACACGGGTGCGTCCAGGAGGAGGTTGAGACCCTATCCGACCATCGATACATCCGGATAGAGGTCTCCCGGACCCTCCTGCAGCCCAGCAGGGGTCACACGGCGGACGGAGCTCCCGCGTTTCCGTGGTGGGCTGTGGGTCGATTGGATCGGGACCTGTTGGCGGAGGCAGCCATCGTTCAGTCGTGGCTGTCCTCACCGCCCCAGGCGGACGGGGTGGATGCCGAGCCTGGCCGCATCCGCTGTGCATTAACGCAGATCTGCGATGCGGCCATGCCCCGTGTGCGGCGTCTGCCCCCGAAGAGTGCGGTCCCCTGGTGGTCCCAAGAATTGGCGGACCTTCGGGCCGCGTGCATACGTGCCCTGAGGGCCTACACCCGCAGCCGAGCGCGTCACCGCGACGCTGAGCGGGAGGGCCAGCTGTACGAGGCTTACCGCAGTGCGCGGTCTGCCTTCAGGCTGGCCGTCCGTACCGCCAAGGACGTTAGTCGGCGGGAGATGCTGGACAGTCTTGAGCGTGACCCCTGGGGTCGACCCTACCTCGCGGCGCTGAACAAGCTCCGCGGGCGGGGCCCCCTCCTCACCGAGACTCTCCAGCCCAGCCTCCTCACCAGAGTTGTCGAGGACCACGGCGGGCGGAGCACACGCCCCCGGTCATGGCTTCGCCGGACAGCGACCGGGAGGCCAAAGATGAAAGTGCTCCGCCCATCACGGAGCCGGAAATGGGAGCGGCGGTGGCGCGTATGCGAGTGAAATCCACCGCCCCCGGGCCCGACGGTATTCCGAACCGTGTGCTGGCCCTGGTCCTCGAGCACCTGGGACCACGCCTCAGGGGACTGTTCGACGCTTGTTTGACGTCCGGGCAGTTCCCTGGGTGCTGGAAAGAGGGGAGGCTGGTTCTCCTGCCGAAGCCGGGACGGTCTCCCGAGTCGGCCTCGGCCTACAGGCCCATCGTGCTGCTCGATGATGCGGGTAAACTGCTAGAGAGGGTGTTGGCTGCCCGCATCGAGCGGCACCTCGTCGGGGTCGGGCCCGATCTGTCGGACGCCCAGTTTGGTTTTCGGAGAGGGCGTTCGACGATCGCGGCCCTGCTGCGCCTGAAGGCCGTGGTAGCGGTGGCCGTCACCGGCGGAGGAGTCCTGTTGGCGGTGTCCCTGGACATCGCCAACGCCTTCAACAGTCTGCCATTCAGCTGCATCAGGGAGGGACTGAAGTATCACGGGGTGCCCGTGTACCTCAGGCGGCTGGTGGCAGACTACTTGGAGGGGCGCAGCGTCCTCTACGTTGACCGAGTAGGGGACGTTGTGCGAACGCCCATGACGTGCGGTGTCCCACAGGGGTCGGTTCTGGGTCCGACCCTGTGGAACATCGGCTACGACTGGGCGTTGAGAGGAAGTCTCCCACCCGGGCTGGGCGTAATTTGCTACGTCGACGATACACTCGTCACAGCCCGGGGTGGGACACTAGAGGAGGCAGCACGCCTGGCAACTCTCGGCACCGAGGAGATTGTCAGGCGGATCGAAGCGCTGGGGTTAAGGGTAGCCCTGGAAAAGACGGAGGCCCTTTTGTTCCATGGCCTCCGTACCGCCGGGCCTCCCGCCGGCGCTTCGATCACCGTGAAGTCGGTCACCATCAGCATCCAGGCCCACATGAAGTACTTGGGCCTGGTGCTCGACGGGCATTTTTGGTTCCGGGAGCATCTCCATCGACTTGTCCCCCGGCTTGTCAGCGTGGCGTCCGCCCTTTCGCAGCTGATGCCGAATGTGGGTGGACCCAGTGCTACGTGCCGACAGCTGTACACGGGGGTGATCCGGTCGATGACCCTGTATGGCGCACCGGTGTGGGCGGTGTCCCTGACCGTCCGTCTTAGGGCCCTCCTGTGGCGACCACAGAGGGTCATGGCGATCAGGGCCATACGGGGTTACCGCACCGTGGCGACGGAGGCAGCGTGCCTCCTGGCCGGAACTCCCCCGTGGGACCTGGAGGCGGAGATGCTCGCCGACATTTATCGGCGGGTGTCGGAGACGCGCGCTTGCGGCGGTATGGTCTCCTTGCAGGAGATCACCGCCTGGCGGGTCGACGCCCGCCGAGGAGTCATTGCCCGTTGGGCAGTCCGGCTGGAGAGTCCTCGGTACGGTGTCAGGACCGTCGAGGCCTTCCGGCCGGTGCTGATGGAGTGGTTGGAGCGGACGCACGGGGTGCTTTCCTTCCGACTTGTGCAGGTGCTGACGGGGCACGGGTGTTTTGGGAAGTACCTGTACAAGATTGTCAGGAGGGAGAGCACACCGTCCTGCCACTACTGCAGTTGCGACGAGGACACGGCGCAGCACACGCTCGAGGAGTGTGCTGCGTGGGAAAGGGAGCGCCGTGAACTCGTCGCGATTATCGGTGCCGACCTGGCGCTGCCGACCATCGCCAGGGAGATGCTCGACAGCGTTAGGAACTGGGACGCGGTCGCCGCCTTCTGTGAGGCCGTAATCTCACGGAAGGAGGCGGCGGATCGTATGCGAGTAGAGCTCCTATTCGGCGACACGTTCCGCCGCCGGCGACTGGGGCGGCGCAGGCGCGAGTATCTGCGCCTAATGCCGCCCTAGCCGAGGCCGCGGGTGATCGGACCGGGGAATTGTCCGTCACCCGCAGAGAGGCTGACCGCGCGATGGCGACCGACGTCCCAGTACGTCAAGACGTGAGGTTACCCGAAAGGGTATTCCGTCGGGCCGACCACTGATGACAAGTCACATCTGCTCCGGTGGTCGGCCCAACAAATAACGAGGCGACGTGGGTACGGGTGGGTTATGGACCCGCGCGCCGTCCTTTCATCACCCCGGACGGACAGGACCGTGCGCGCGCTTACCATAGCCCACCCAAAAAAAAAAAAAAATGTTATTAAAACGAATACACATTTTGAAAGTGTATAAGATATAAAAAATATGTAGTTTTATAAATATTCAAAATCGTATAATCTTTCGTGAAGTATTTAAGTCGTATTATGGGTTTATTTTTACATTTAGCAACTTTGGAATTTTTTTTTCTATCGAGGTAATTACAAGTACCTATTCGTGGTTGTAAAATGTATAATTTATAGAGTTAATCCTTAAATATCTTATATTAGAATTGCACAACTAAAGCGTTAGAAATAACGATACAGTAAGAGTTCAAACGAACGCATATTTTTTTGTAATTTCGTGTCGCTGCCTCGGTGCGTGCTCGTGCTCTATATATAATAGAGTGAGGGAATGTCATTAAGCGTTCTTCTGGACAATACTTATTAACTAAATATTACGATGCCAAAAGCGTTGCCAATAAGAGACTATCAAAATAAAAAGGCCTAGCAATTGTAACTGTCGTCCAACATAACAGAACGTGGTAGGTATTCGTAAAAGTTGTGGTTGCAGTGATTAATAATCATACCGGTTTTGGACTTCTTTTTTTGGGGTGGGCTATTCTCAGCGTACCCCCATCCGTCTCCGTCCTCCGTCCCGGGGCGACAGAGGGGTGACGTGTGGCCCCATAACCCACCCGTAGCACGTCGCCTTCGTCGTTGGGCCGACCACCGGTGCCGAGTTCCTTCTCCTCAGTGGTCGGCTCGACGGAATACCCGGGTCTCGGAGTACCCTCTCCTCATGATGTCCCCTTCCTGGGACGTCGGTCACCGTCGCGCGTTTATCTTCTCTGTGGGTGATGGACTAATCCCCAGTCCCGTCACCCGCGGCCTCGACTAGGGCGGCATCAGGCGCACATGCAACATATCCTCATGAAATTTTTCGCTATGTTCATCGGAAACTACGCCAAGATTTAGAGTTTTTGAATTATGGGCTTACTCTTGAAATCAATTCTAATTTCGAATCCGATTCAATTACAATCTCGCCAAACATATATTTGGTACTCTTAAACAAAATCGAGATTAAATTCTTCGAGTTTGCCGTTGTTATATTCACCTAATGTTTTCTTACTTTAAATTATTAACAAAAATGCTGCCTTGAAATCGTGGTACTTTTACGATTTTAAACTCGAATGTATATCTACGTAAAAATCACGTCGGGAGTAGCAAATATTTGATTTAATTGACTAGAGTCGAATTCATTTAGTTTAAAGACCATCGAATTTATTTTCAATCGTGCGCTAGTGTCGCTTTCAAGAGTACTAAATTGCTCAAATTCGAGCTGCGATTAGATTTAGGATTGGAATCGAGATTCATGTGAATCAGCACACTGTTCATTCGTACTGGAGGCGAATCGTCATTGCTTCCCTGAACTAGTTTTTGTGCAGATGATGCTTGGTTATTAAATTTTATACTTATTGTTTTGTAAAATCTTTTTGTTATAGTGATATTACTACACCGAGATACAGGTGCATACCTAGTTCGGGTGTAGAAGTCATTATTATGTATTGCGTCCATAATCCAATATCTGATTTGCTATTTTGTCAACCCTATAATATATTACACACTTCTAATGCATGTTAACTTTAAGCTTTACTGTCAAATTATTGAGAAATAAATATTATTATTATTTCCATGTATCTCCGATTCACGGCTATCTCCCAAGGGAAGATACCCGGTCCTTTGAAAGGCTTACATGGGGATATGGACCCAACACGCAGAGGCCTTTGGAGAAATTTAATGTAAAAATGGGATGGGACGTCTACCGATGACACTCCACGTCTGCACATAACACTCGTGGACTGCCCACGGTAGGTGTAAAACTATTGTGTGACAATGGTATCTAATAACTGTTTATGAGGTTGCAGGTTTGATGGACTGGTTAAATTAAAAACTATTGGTTGAAAAACTGTCGTCTGCCTTCAATACCTTTATCGTCTTTAACTTTGGCAGACAGTGACTCGCCAACTCACTGAATGGCCCCCCCTAAACGGTCGCCACAGACACGCAGGCCATACGGGCAACAGGGGGGCAACATTGGTGCAAGTGGCTTGGGGTGTCGAGCGGTGCGGCGCCGGTTTCACCATCGCAGTGGTTTCCCCGTAGTTATGCCCTTGAAAATGACACTTCCACCCCCGAGCATATAGCTCTGGCGACCCCTCTCTGATCAGCCGTTTAAGGCAAGCCAGAGTTTAGAATCCTGCGGGCACTCTTCGGTTTCCACTCCAGCCAGCCAGTAAAGGCGAGCTGGATACGAGGCCCTGGTCGACTCTCTGGGGCATTCAGGACTGCAGTGTCGCCACTCACATTCAGCACGCCACAAGCTGCCCTGCGGTTTATTGGCTTTCCTATAAATCTTGTGATACATTTTTCTTTTATATCAAAAGAACTTAGAGAGTCATATAGCGTTCCTTCGAGGTTTGCGTTAGTCTCATGGTGAGATAACGACTGGCCCTGAGGTTATTATTATTATTATGTAATTACGACAGGAACTAATAAAATATTATGATTTTTTTCCAGAAAATGATGATTTTTATTTAATAAACATTTATTTTCAATAGATACAAGAATTAAAAACTCAAAAATATTTTAAATTATGACAACGCAATTCTTTTAATCAGTGATTTATGTAATGACTAGCAACCCGCCCTCGCTTCGCTTCGGGTTCATTTGCTTTACCGCGTGGCTCCCGTTCCCGTGGGAATACCGGGATAAAATATAATCTATGTTACTCCCTGATATTATAGCTTTCCATTGGTGAAAGAATTTTTGAAATCGGTTCGGTGGTTTAAGCGTGAAAGCGAAACAAACAAACAAACAATCATCCTTTCGCATTTATAATATTAGTAAGGATATAATACAACACTTATATTCGGTGCTTCTGGCGAGATTGCTGTGCCTATTGGTCGGCACTACACTTAGGTACTATCATATAGTGTGGCGACTCCTCGCCACGCCAGCAATCGGTTTTACGTGTGGCTATAGATGATACACTTCAAAAATTAAAGGTAAGCTTAATTAAAAACTAAATTAAACGGTATTCTTTGAAATTATTATTCATTCACTTGCCCTACATTTGTCTTAAACATCAGTTAATGATGCTTATTATAGAAAAATTTATTACACTTTTTATTAATTCAGCTTGCACTGATGTGTATAATTAACGATGTGCTTCTTTATTTATAGGAAACAGCATAACTTGAATGATAGCACAGGATAAGTTGCAGTCATCGCCGTAGAATAGTGACTTGAATGTCCAATTGCCAAATATGAAAGTTCCACCAAAATATGACTTCGCTACTTCTTGAATATCGATTGTGAATTTGTAATGGCCCTGTAAAAAAAATAGGTTCAAACATACTGTTACTATTTTTACGCATTTTGCAGACAGGACTGCGCAAGCTTGATAAACCACAAATCTTCGTAAAAGAATACTGATTCTCACCTTGCAAGGTTATTGAAATTAGGAACACTAATATTTCAAAAGAGAAGATGGCCGAGTATTATCATCAAGCTTCATTTGTCATTTCCCCATTAAGAGGAGGAGGAAGTTCCCCATTTTGAAATAACGGATATATTTATGACGAAATTGTTATGACGTTGAGTATTGCATATTGCCTTGTCATCAGAACTAAATATGTATATACAATTTCAGCTTAGTTGTACTTCTACCGGTATATAAAATATAACGTGTAAGATTTGATTACAGACAAATATACAGAAGGATATACAGTGGGACGCATGAATCTAAATACTAGCGTGTAATTAGAGGCAACCATTGTTAAAATTAAGATATTATGGCCGAAGCTATCGACAATGGCATTTATGGAATCATATACAAACCTTACATATTCAAAACAACTTTGAAAAAAAGAAAACGCTTTGATTTTCGTACTTTGTGATTCATATTAATAATTAACTTGAAAGCAATAGAACTTACACTATAAGCAATATAACTACAGTGTAAAAAAATGAATTCAGTATGGATATATTGTTTATGATATTTACCTTTAGAACAACGCAATCATTGGTGACATTCATAAGTGCTCCCAATAAAGGTCTTAGAAATAAATGGTCACATGTTTTCTTTATTTGCAGTCTAATTAATTCCTTGCCATTTGAAGTTGCCAGTATTTTACTCTAAAATAAAATGTTACAAAAATAAACCTTATTAATTGAAGCAATCTCGAAAACAAAAATTGATAAAAAATATGGGTGATGAAAATGTTAAATGATCAAGATTTCAATGATCCAGATCTATGACACATAATGCCGTAATTTACACTGTTCACAGCCACCAATATTAGAGTATTCACATGTTAACTTATTCAACTATTACAAATTATTCATGGCCTGGTTCTATAGCTATAAACTACGTATGGCTAATACTCTGACGATGGTATAAAAGTCGCATGTAACCGTTGGATGCAGGCAGCTCAGAACCATTCTACATAGGATTCTTGTTTTTAGTGCTTGTATAAAGCCTATTTTACTACCTAGGGTCGCGGCCACTACTGAAACAGATAGATGTATCTTAGATAAATAGAATAGTATATAGAATGTAAGCATATCTGTAATAGTCTTAGCGTTATAGTTAATTGTTCAATAAAATCATAGCACAAATCGGACGAATGCGACAACCGTTTACGCTAACAGCCTCGCGGCTGTCGTTACGGTAACACCTCAAGGTGCCTAAGCCTCTCGTTTAATGAACACATCGTAGCATAGACTACCGAAGACACCTAGCGGCGCGCGATGGAAGCTTGAAACCATAGTATGAAGTAATGATATGAAGAAATAGTATGAAGAAATAGCGAACTTCAAGCATTAACATTCAGGGGCTAGGCAGCAACGGTGTAATATTCGTCCGATGTGCAAGTTACTTCAAAATCGATCGTTTTATTTCTTCACTGAAACCCGCCAGTAGGGAACCGAACCCGAAGATACAGTCCACATAAACCACCGAACCAGCGACCAACCGGGACGTCAGCCGACTACAACGCATTTGTTTGAAGGCCCGTCCCGCACAATTTTCTGGTCCTTGCGATCTGGATGAAGACACAAGTTCCTGGACCTGGCGATACGGGTGAAGAAACGCAATTTTGAAGATAGAAGGCTTAACAACTTCAACTGAAGAAAAATTATAGAAGAATCCTTATAGAAGATTATAGAAAATTATAGAAGAATCCCTATAGAAGATTTATAGAAAATTACAGAAGGATCATTACAGAAGATTTTGATAAGAACTTACTGAAGATATCGTTGCCAGCCAGCCAGTAACAGAAGAATACCCCTGACGTGTATTACAGAAGCTTGAAGATAAATTCAAACAGAAGACTTATCAAGATGCCGATCACTCGCTCCATGGGACGAGCCCCGAAGGCATGGATGGTGGAACTCCATAAAGAAGAACCGCCGCGCCCGCAGTCACCAGTCACCGAGCTCGCCGAACAAATCGCCGAGCCGCCCGCATCACCGGCGTCGCCCTTAACAGAACAGGAACAGGACAGAACAGGACACCGCCGGGATAACAGTAACGCAACCCAGACGCTACGCACCGCCGCTGCGACGCGCCTGGTGCCACCCCATACTACAGAAGAAATACAGGAGCCGCTCAAACAACGTGCCGTACAGTCAGTTACATCGGTACGCCCCAATAGAAAAGTACAGAAGGCTCGAGAAGAAATATTGAAAATAAAATTACAGTTAGCGCAGTTAGCACTAGAAAAGGCTGAAGAAGAAGCAGAATCCGACGGCTATGAAATCGACGAACAATCGAAGGTGGAGTACGTCCGCTCATGGTTAGCAGAAGCCCAGGACCCTCAGTCGAATCCAGCCCTGGTTACGACAGAAGCCACTACAAACGTGGCCGCCGAAGCCCACATGGAGGGAACCACCAGGGAACAGAAAACAGTTTCCGTGAAGGAAAACATGGAAGAAACCTCTAAGAAGAAGGAGACTTCACCACAGGGAAGTGACCCAATGACGCAGTTAATCACTGGACTCACTTCCACAATCGCCGCACTCGCCGGGAAACCCCTGGAGATGTCACATACCTCACCCAGCAGTTTCCAAGGTCATCATGACATTGCCGCCATTCGACGGAGCGCATACAGAGTGGTTGTCGTTTCGTGCCATATACGACACCACAAAGAATTACTTCAATGACGTGGAAAACACAGCTAGACTTAGAAAAAGTCTCAGAGGAAGAGCACTAGAAACAGTAAATTCAGAACTTATAGGAAATGCAAGACGGAATGATATCATGCAAGAATTGAAACTTCAATTTGGAAGACCGGACGCTATAGCACAGGCGGAAACGGAGAAGTTAAAGAACCTGCCGCGCTGTGGAGAAGCCCCTCGGGATATTTGCGCGTTCGCCGGCAGAATAAGAAGCGGCATAGTAACACTCGAAGCCATCAAAAAGGAGCACTACTTAGTTAACGCCGAGTTACTTCGCATCCTAACAGAAAAGCTGCCGAACTCACTACGTGTACAGTGGTACAGAACATATACGGAGAAGTACGCATCGGTGCCGGACCTCAGACGCTTCAGCGACTTTGTTACGGAACACGCACATTTCTGCAGCGCGTTCGCACCCGCTGAAGGCACAAGAGAACCGTCGCGTGGTTCAGCGAACACACAACATCATAGAAAAGCGAACATGGAACTCGAACCCTATCTCACATTCGAAGTGCAAGATCTGTGGACAAGATGGACACTACCCGGCAGACTGCGATACCTTTCGTCGGGGTGATTCAGACAGAAGATGGGAGATAGCTAAGAAACATGGGTTGTGCTTTCGCTGCCTCCGCACACGCCACCAGCAACACAAATGCAAGCCAAAGAGGTGTGAAATAGAGGGCTGTACCGCTTACCACAATCAACTTCTTCACTACCAACGACCGAAGACCGATGACTCGAAGATGGAGGAACAAGAAACAGTCACGAACTCGAGTCTGTATAGCGATCGTCAAGCCTTACTGAAAATAATTCCCGTGCAACTCGTCGGACCGGCGGGAGAGATAGCCGCATTCGCACTACTCGACGATGGCTCAACAGTTTCTCTCATAGATGAAGAAATCGCCCAGGCTGTGGGCGCAGAGGGAAAGGTGGACCCCTTCACCATTCGCACCATCGGAGACAAAGCAATAGAGATGCCCGCCTCAAGACGTATCGAAGTCACTCTCAAGACTACGAAGGGAAAGGAGACGCAACTACGCGCGCGCACAGTATCACACCTCCGTCTGACACCGCAACGAGTCACTGAAGAGGACATCGCCGATTGTAAACATCTCGAAGACATCAAAAATCAACTTGTGTACCACACTGGTCTACCGAAGGTACTCATAGGTCAAGATAATTGGCACCTTCTCGTCGCAAGCGCCGTAAGAAAAGGACCGCAACATCAGCTGGTGGCGTCCCTTGCACAATTGGGATGGGTATTACACGGCGCGCACACAAGAACAACCGGTCACAGGATACATTTCGTTGGTCAGATATCGGCGGAAGATACCATAGATAGACAGCTGAAACAATACTTCGCATTAGAGTCGCTCATCGTCAACCCACGTCGTCCGAAGACAGATCCAGAGAAGATAGCTGAAGATATACTCGAGAAGAGTACCCGTCAGTTAGAAGACAACCATATAGAAACCGCGCTTCTCTGGAAGACAGAAAAAATAGAAATGCCTGACAGTTATGAAAACGCAATCAAGAGACTTACGTCGATAGAAAAGCAGCATGATCGCAACCCCGCGCTCAAACTGAAGTATACAGAACAGATGAACTCGCTGATAGAAAAGGGCTACGCAGAAGAAGCCCCGCAGGGCAGTACCCCGGGCAGAACCTGGTACCTGCCACACTTCGACGTACACAACCCCATGAAGCCCGAGAAGATTCGAATAGTGCACGACGCCGCCGCGAAGAGCAGAGGAGTGTCTCTCAACGATCACCTCCTCACCGGGCCAGACCTGCTACAATCACTACCAGGGGTAATGATGAGATTCCGTCGCCATCCAGTCGCCGTTTCAGCGGATATAGCGGAGATGTTCATGCAAGTGAGAGTTAGAAAAGAAGACAGAGACGCACTGCGCTATTTATGGAGAGGAGATCGCAGAGAAGGCGCCCCAAAAGAATACCGTATGAAGTCCTTAATCTTCGGCGCAGCGAGCTCACCGTGTACAGCCATCTTCGCGAAGAACTGGAACGCCAAAAGACACATTGCTGAACACCCGGAAGCCGTGGAAGCCATCGTAGACAACCACTACATGGATGATTACCTTGACAGTTTTCGCGATGAAGTCACAGCATCACGCACGGCTCGATTAATACGAAACATACACAAGGAAGCGTGTTTCGAGCTAAGAAAATGGGTATCTAACTCGTCGAAGGTCGTTCAAGAAATAGAACCGAGTCAAGAAAATATAGAAACAGTTAACCTGATGAATAGAGAACAGAAAGAGAAAATCCTCGGCTTAATATGGCAGCCAAACACAGACGAGCTGAGCTTCAACCTCGAGCTCGCCCGCCTTCCCAACGATCTCGTCAGCAAAAGAACGCCGACAAGAAGAGAAGCCTTACAGATCGTCATGTCATTATACGACCCTCTCGCCCTCGCGTCGCCGGTCACAGTGAGAGCCAAACAGATACTACAAGATGCGTGGAGACTTGGTAACGACTGAGACAAAGAGTTCGATGAAGACTTAGCAAAGGGATGGACATCGTGGCTACAGCACCTAGACAACCTTAAGACCGTCAGAGTCCCCCGATGTTATCCTGGCTTCAGCGACGCCGCATCACTTCAGATACATATCTTCGTGGACGCCAGCGAGATGGCATACGCAACAGCAGCCTACTGGCGTGTCGTAACGCCGAACCATCAAGTTCACGTCACGCTTATTATGGCCAAGGCGAGGGTGGCGCCGTTAAAACTTACATCAATACCACGCCTCGAACTGCAAGCCGCCGTGATGGGAACCCGAGTCGCCACGACGCTGATAGATATACACCGAGTGACGCCGGACGCCACAGTCTACTGGACCGACAGTAAAACCGTACTGACATGGATTAGAAGAGGCCCTCGACAATACAAACCGTTCGTCACACACCGACTGGCGGACATAGAAGAAAACAGTAAAGTAGAAGACTGGCGCTGGGTGCCGACGAAGTTGAATATCGCAGACGCAGCCACCCGGGATGTACCCGTGAACTTCGATTCGCATCACGAGTGGTTCACTGGCCCATCATTCTTATATCAAGACCCGTCACAATGGCCCGACGAAAGACCCATGCTGACAGAGACTACAGGGGAAGAGAGGACACATACTATAGAAGAAGCGCACAGAAAACAGAGAACAGTAGAATCGATCCCAGACCCCAATAGATTTTCAAAATGGGAACGACTTCTGCGCGCTACAGCAAGAGTATTACAGTTTATAGCTTTGTGTAGAAAACCGAAGGAACAAGTTTTACACAAAAGAACAGAAAAGAAACCGCTGGTGGACCCAGATTGGCGTAGTACGAAGACAAAAAAGAAGAACACGTCGGGAAGCGCGGGACGTCGCCCCGCATCGAACTCCCGACACTTCGTGTTTCTGCTTGCAGAGCACACCCGCGACGCCGAAGACCTCCTTGTGAAGGCGGTACAAGAAGACTCTTTCGGCGCCGAACTAAGGGAGCTCCGGTGCGGGCGAGGGGTCGCCAGAAACAGCCGCCTACACCCGCTATCCACAGAGTATACAGAAGGAATTATCACTCTGCGCAGCCGTACAACAGTCATAGATGCGGAAATAATAAAAACAAAGAGGCCGCCAATACTAGATGGCGACCACAGAATAACACAGCTATACATAGATTGGACACATAGAAAACTACATCACAGCGGAACAGAAACAGTGATAAATGAAGTACGCCAACGATATTGGATTCTTCGTCTACGACCGAGCGCTAAGAAAATAATACGTCAATGCGTACAATGCCGCATCAAAAAGACGCGACCTCCAGAGCCGGCGACAGGTGACCTCCCGAAAGCACGTCTAGCACATCACCAAAGGGCCTTCACCTACATCGGCCTTGATTACTTCGGCCCCATGTCCGTCACCGTGGGAAGACAGCATCAGAAGAGATACGTGGCGCTATTCACGTGTCTGACGTCACGAGCGATACATCTCGAGATAGCAGCCAACCTCAGCGCCGACTCGGCGATTATGATGGCGTTACGACGGTTCGCGGCGCGACGTGGCTGCCCAGCTGAGATCTACTCCGATAACGGTACCAATATGCATGGCGCCGACAGAGAAATGAGAGAGGCCGTCAAAGAAGAAGCAAGTCGACGTGGCATCGTATGGCGATTCATCACCCCCGCGGCACCCTTTATGGGGGGCGCGTGGGAACGTCTGGTCAGGTGTGTAAAGACCACACTCAATACGGTCTTGCACGAACGCCACCCGCAAGAAGAAGTATTAGAAACGCTACTGTGTGAGGCCGAGTATACAGTCAACAGTCGACCCCTCACACACGTCTCCGTGGACATCGAGGACGAAAAAGCCATCACACCGAATCACATAATTTTCGGTGGCTCAGCCAGACTCCCAGAGCTCGGCAGTTTCAGCGAAGGCGATATAAATAGTAAGAAGCACTGGCGGCGCGCGCAGATCCTGGCTGACCTCTTCTGGCGTCGCTGGGTCAGAGAATACCTTCCCGAGCTGCAATACCGGCGGGAGCCTCACGGTACCGCGCAGAAGTTCGAGGTCGGGGACCTCGTGCTCATCGTCGACGGCAACCTGCCCCGCAACACATGGCCGCGAGGGCGCATCACCGCAGTATACCCGGATGCCGACAGACAAGTAAGAACTGCAGAGGTCAAGACATCGGCGGGCATACTCAAACGTCCCGCCAAGAAGCTAATACCACTGCCCAGATAACTCGTCGTGCTCACCGGTCTTCATGTCGCGTCGCCGCGACGTGCGAGCGCGACGCGACACGGCGGGAGAAATGTTCGCGACAAGTGTAAAATACCGTGATAGTGCTTAAAAAAAACGAACTGTAACATAATAGTGAATTTTGAGAAAAAGTATAGTGATAAGAATACCGTGAAAATTAACTAACTTAAAGTGTATCGCCAGATAGGAGTGCGTAATGAATATCGACCAATCAGGGCGCTCCAAATACATAGCGAAATTCGTAAGATGTAAACATTACGAATTAATGTGTACAGTGCTAAATAAACAATGTGAGTAATGAACATTAAAGTAGATTATACTCGTTCCAACCATTTATTTTACTTTTGGCAGGTCGAATTCTGATCAATTAGTGTTGTACCAATGTATTACGGATACTATGTTTTGTAATAATCGATTTTAGTCAGGAAGAACTTTTAATCGATTTAACACGGATATTTTATTTTTGCTTAAATACATATTTCATATTATTTAAAAACTTCACTTCTGTAAATATATTTGTTATTTGGGCACATTAATTTTTGCATACCCACTAATTCAGTCCTCCCAAAATATTTTACTTTGTACTTTGCAAAATAAAAAATAACTACTTTATGAAGCATTTTTCCATTAAGCGGGGTCCGCTGCTCCAAACTTAGAGACAATGGCGCCCTCGTCTGCGGTAGTAAATCACTAATTTTTTCATCCAGCCTACCCCTTTTTTTTAAGCCGAATTGGCAACACTGAACGGCGCGCCGGCGACGCCATTTTGTTGTGTTGTCTGTCACTCGCAACAAGACTCCCGTGCTAGTCACATTTCTGTTCGCTGAGTGCTCTTTTATATTTTTCATACGCTGTGTTGAGTATTTATATTCCACCGTATTGATTTCATTGTTCTTACTTTGATTGAGTTGAGCGTATCGTTCCTCCCAGTAAGATTTTACTTGCAAAATGCCGAAAGGTATGGTGCTTAAAGGACAATCCAGAGAGTTAATGCTGCGGCTTCGTGAATTTTTTGAAAAGGAAAGCCGCAATGGCGGTTTCCTTATACCAGTAACCCAAGTTAGAGACCGTGTTGCAGCAGCATTAGGTATTAGTGCTCCAACGGTGGCGAAAATCACTAAAGAAGCCTATGGTAGTAGTGGTATTGAACAGAACAAGCTATCTACGCCTAAGAAAAAACGTCAGCCCCGTAAAGTGACAGCAATTGACAGTTTTGATACTGATGCTATTCGTCGTCATATATACAATTATTACACAAGCAAAGAGATTCCTACTTTGAAAAAATTAGTAGCGTCTCTACGAAATTGTGGCTTGTTTCGTGGTCAAAAATCTTCTTTGTCAAAGGTGCTGCACCAAATCGGGTTCTTGTATAAGAAATCCGACAAAAGAAAAATTTTAATGGAACGTCGTGATATAGCCTTGTCTCGCTGTGAATTTTTAAGACAAGCGAAGAAAATAGAAGACTGGTCGAATGTCGTTTTCACAGATGAAACTTGGCTCAATGCCAATCATTCCATACCAAATGTTGGACTGACGATACTGCTGCTTCTACTTCTGCAGTGCCAATGGGGAAAGGTGAACGCCTCATCATTTGCCATGCGGGTACTACAAAGGGATTTGTACCAGACGCTCTGTTAGCGTTCAAATAAAAAAAAACAGGAGACTATCATGAGGAGATGAATGCGGACGTGTATGAAAAGTGGTTCAGAGAAATGCTTACATCACTTGAAGAGCCATCAACAATATTTATTGATAATGCACCCTATCACTCTCGCCAAATTAATAAAATGCCAACACAGGCCAACAAAAAACGCGAGATTATAAACTGGCTTCGTGATAATGGGGAAGATGTGGACGAATCCCTACTAAAAGTAGAATTACTTAAAATATTAAAAAGTAAAAAGCAGCCAAAACGATATGTCATCGACGAAATGGCAGCAGAATATGGGCATGTTGTAATCAGAATTCCTCCGTACCACTGTTAATATAATCCAATTGAAATGATCTGGGCACAAGTCAAAGGACACGCCGCAAGAAACAATACAACTCCTCCTTTCACAGCAAATAAAATGCTTGAACTTTTAAAAAACGCATGTGCTAGTGTGACGCCTGAAAACTGGGCGAGTGTCGTCAACAAGACAAAAAATATAATATTCTCTGATTGGGATCGGGAAATTGAATTTGACAACATACCTACACAAGAGTTAATAATAAACACTGCAGATGATTCAAGCGACGATTCGAGTTCGTATGAAGAATCCGACGATTCGTTATAATAAAATAATATTAAAATATTTTGGTTGTTTTATTTCATGTTATAGGTATGATGAGAAGATTTTTATATCTCCCTGATACAATTTTAACGTGTTGTCTGTCTATTACAACAATTCAAAACTCAGTTGTCAGCTGACTTAACTGCAAATAAGTGTAATCGATTATTTGCGATTCATTAGTTTGCACCGAATACTTTGATCCTGTCACTAGATGCGATAGAACGTAACTTTTTTTATAACGGAAATGAATTATCACTTAAATTTTATGAATAGAGCTATTTACGGCATATTAATGTATTTAGTGGGTAATAATTAAGATATATAAATATTATTGGGCAGTTTATATATTTCTCTGTTCACTCGTTTCAAAGTTAATAATTGCGTATAATGAAACAGTTACGTCCTAAAGCATGTGTCAAAAGTAAAATAAATGGTTGGAACGCGTATAATTATACGTTATATGGTAGTAAAAATTGTGTTAAAATAGCCTATAACTGTTTGTTTTTCTTAATTTATGTAAAAACATAATTGTACTTAGTTACGTTGTAATTTTTGTTGTTTATAGTGTCAAATTTGCAATAAACATAAATATTCTTGGTATTTTATTGAAATATACGCTAGGACCTATCGAACGCAGTAAGAACCAACACCCTAGGTATTATAACTTGCGAGATATAGCCTAATAAAGATAGAAAAACAATGCTGATAGTATAAAATAATAGTTTTTAGTGCTTGTATAAAGCCTATTTTACTACCTAGGGTCGCGGCCACTACTGAAACAGATAGATGTATCTTAGATAAATAGAATAGTATATAGAATGTAAGCATATCTGTAATAGTCTTAGCGTTATAGTTAATTGTTCAATAAAATCATAGCACAAATCGGACGAATGCGACAACCGTTTACGCTAACAGCCTCGCGGCTGTCGTTACGGTAACACCTCAAGGTGCCTAAGCCTCTCGTTTAATGAACACATCGTAGCATAGACTACCGAAGACACCTAGCGACGCGCGATGGAAGCTTGAAACCATAGTATGAAGTAATGATATGAAGAAATAGTATGAAGAAATAGCGAACTTCAAGCATTAACATTCAGGGGCTAGGCAGCAACGGTGTAATATTCGTCCGATGTGCAAGTTACTTCAAAATCGATCGTTTTATTTCTTCACTGAAACCCACCAGTAGGGAACCGAACCCGAAGATACAGTCCACATAAACCACCGAACCAGCGACCAACCGGGACGTCAGCCGATTACAACACATTTGTCTGAAGGCTCGTCCCGCACAGCTCTTGTACTGCTTGTAAGGATGATATCAAATGATGGTACTTACTTTCTTTGGTGACATATTTCTTAACACAGTTGTTTCAAACAATAATGTATTATGGTTCTTGATAATTGCGGAGTTAATTGCGCAATCGTGTAGTTTTGGGCCCTTACAGATGTCGAATTGAATTATTGACAAATTGAACTGGCCCTATAAAAAGCAATTTGTATATTATTCCCAGTAGATTTCTGGAGTAATTGATTTTTAATACAATATTTTTTTAGTATGTTAACTTCGGTAGCATATTCTTGTATTTAATGTGAAAGTGATATATATATATATAAAATGTCTTTCGTGTGGTAACGGATTAAGAATACAATTCACCACCGACATTCCTGCCCGTGGATGACGTAAAAGACGACTAAAGGATGTAATATGTATATAATATCTATGAAAGAGAAGGAAAACTTGAAATATAACTCTATACCAACACGTCTGACCAGCGTGGTATAGTAGGTCAATTTCCCTCTCATTGTGGAGGAAACTCGAGCACCAAAATGGGATGTATATGAGCTGTGATGATGAAGAAATTACTCAGTTTCAAGCACATTCATCGATGTAGTTGCTCCTATTTTTCTTAATGAGCCCTAAAAGTGTTTATATTGGCCACAAGTCTCCTTCAAGTTAGGAGAAAAATTAGTCTAGTATACCACGTTGGACTAAGGCACGTCTTTACGTCTAGTTTTCTTTCTCTTGCATTGCTTGTGAAGTTATCTGCTTGGGTACCATAATCGTGAAATCACTTCTGTCTTACCGCCATCGGTTTTTGATGTCATGAATATATATGACAGATGATGTTGGGAGTCACTATTAAATTTCCTAATCACTTTAAGTTATACAATCGCTTCCAAAGCCTAGACAAGTGCTAGTCATGAAACAATGTGAATAACAGTTTCGTGAAAACTGTCCACGCGGTTGGGTGAAATTTTTCAAGGCTCACCTCACTGATAGACCTAAAAACTTTCTGAATATACTCTCAAGCTCATGAAGCATGTAAATGACGGTGTAGCCCACGGCCGTTTGTTTCAAACGCGGGCAGTTCTCCAGGTTTGGACGACACGATATTCAGCGATTTAACACATTCCATAATAAAGCTTTGAAAGAGCGAAATTCTGGCTATAAAATGTTCGCACAAGATTTATCTGTCGGACAGAGTCAAATGACTAAGCTGAAGATCGATGATGGCACTATAGTTTCATCTCAAAGTGAGATTTTGGAACAGGTCGAAAGGAGAACCCGGAACCTGTTGTCCCCTTGATCCAAACTGACTCGGCACTACATCAAATAAAATAATTAAAGAACGGAAAGGCACCAGGTGATGAAGGAACGGCTAGTAGTATTATCACGATGAATGGCAATGCTCTTTTTTTGTGCAAAATACCTAATAATTATGGCAACCACGATTAATTTCTTTGCGACCTCCTTGTAAAGATTACGAGCATTCAGACCCCACGACCGGTGCGTTTCGATCCCAAATGTCTCGAAAATTAATATTAACTGTGGTAATTTGTACTCGTTAATTATATTATGAAGTTGTTCTTAGAATATGTAGTAATTCTTTTTATTATGCTTAAATTCCAGGGAATACCAAAAACTTACATATTCTTTTGTCATGTCCGAAGTCACAAAACATGTCAAATATCCAAAAGAAATCGCCAGTAGAGATATATATTTGTACATTATGTGCTGAAATATATTGACAACATCAAACCAGAAATGGTATTAATATTCATGATATTTATAGATACTATCTTTTGTCTCCATGAAAATATATAATTATAGGCATGAAATTGTGAAGTAGTCGTTTATTGTTCAGTAATTTTGATAATGATATATTTATTTTAATAGCATCCGTTTTTGAATCAAGGTTAAAATTTGAGTCTGATGATCAGAGGAAATCAGAATGTTTTAAGATTACTATGGCCATAAATGCCTAGTCTATTAACGTCCACTGTAAATTATATAATTTTTACGGGAAATAATGCTTTCTTCGCCACGCTTGCTAGGCGGATTAACGATCATCATCACCCTTTTTTGTTCATCATTCATTATCATTTCAGCCTATCGCCATCTACTGCTGTACGTAGACCTCCCTCATGTTACGCCACAAAGTGCGGTCCTGTGCCGCCTGCATCCAAAGACGCCCAGCAACTTTCACCAGGTTGTCGGGCCACCTAGTGTCCTACACTGCATCGCCCGATACGTGGTCACCGCTGGTGAACCTTTTTTCCCCAGCGGTTGTCGGTTCGTCGAGCGATGTGGCCTGCCCATTGCCACTTCAGCGTGCTAATTCTTCGTGCTATGTCGGTTACACCCGTTATTCTGCGGATTTCCGTACTCCGGATTCTATCTCGCAGAGAAATCCCAAGCATAGCCCGCTCCATAGCACGCTGAGTGGTTTGAGCCTTGTTATGAGGCCTACATATAGGGATCACATTTCTGTGCCGTAAGTCACCACTGGTCGTAGACCTGTGTTTTCAGACACTTAGGTATGTTGGACGAAAAGAGCCTCTTAAATTGCCCATTTTTTTTTGTTCACAACGTGAAAATGCATTTACTCATTATCCCCTGCCGGTTACAGATAAGGAAGTGTGTGGGACTTGTCGGCCACAAAAGTGACTGAAATATCCACTAAAACCATAGCGGCCCCTAACGCGCTTTTACGGGGTGCTGGAGAGATCGTCTGATGACATTCTATTCCCGACACCCCAACGCTTGGCCATCTAGACACGTCCTGTCATCATTCAGGGCGGTGGGAGGAGGAACGTATAGCGTCATCTCTTTCTTCCTAGTCGCCGCCGGCGAAGCGAATCAGCGAACGCATGCCCGCGTGCCTGCTCCGCGTCCTCCTTCCTTGTCACAGCAGCCTCACAAAAGGAGGCCATCGACGACGAACAGCTGTCACTGCCGAGCATCCTGGAGATAATGGTCGTTAACGACAGGTATGATGTTCACATTTCTGTTGACAGAACGTGGCGCTGAGGCCACCAGGTTGTGCCTACTTCCAGTATATGGCGCGCATCGCCGATTGACGCGCCATACTTATGGCATCCTGGGACCTCTTCTCTTCCAATTTTGTGCAAGTTCTTACTGAAGACCCAATGTTCGATAAGCACCTGATCATCATCAACCTGCTCTTATTGCAATTAATTGGGGTGACTCAATATATACCTTTTCTTTTTTCATAGTACGTATTGCAAAACTTATTGTCAATAGTTTTATGACCGGCCGCCTGTCCGACGTAAACCCTTCTTGGTAAGGCCAGATAGCATCAGATGGAGTTGGCCCAGATCTATATAAAGCACTTAGTCATTACAATATCCAAGAGAAATGTGGGGAGTTGGCAGTATTCGATTAGTTATCGTTATTGTTAATATAAGTTTACCAGAAGAGTTCTGGCAAGTCAAATACATAAATATATTTGACTTGATACCATTTTACCCCTTGAAACCGTTTTAGTGTTCATCCATTTCACCTAGAACCGTTATGATCTTCAACTGAACGTTTCCAGCGTTCATTTCTTCCACTTATGTGTAGGATCTGGTGCTGACTTTGCCGAGCGCTATGACAAGTCCTTTTTTTAACAAGGTTTAAGAAGAGCACTTTCTTCACGGTAGGCAATAACCTAGCTATGCCCCTGGTATTACTAAGGTCCATGATCGACAGCATCAATTACCATCAGGTGTACTGCTTGCTCGTTTGCCAGTAACAGCAACAGAAAAATTAAAAAGAATCTATTATTCTGAAGGCCTCTCATCTGGTTTTTAAGATTTCTAAGGAAAAGTAAGGGGTGGTGAAATATAGATATTGTGAGCCCGCGATTAGTATCTAAATGGCGCAAGTTTTAGATAAGTCATAATCATCACCAACTCAGCTCTTGTACATTCCACTGTAGGGTTCGAGCCTCCTTCACATTAAGAGGACACTTAACCACACAAGTCAGACGGATTGGTATAGGGTTTTATATCAAGTTTTCCTTGCCTTGATATTATAGGGATGTTGTATCCCTTAGTCATCTTTTACAACATCTGCGGGCAAGATAGGAAGTGGTGAATTGTATTTTTACAGCACATGGACAATTCGTACTAGACAAATATTTTAAAAATTATTTACCTACCTACAAATATTTTAAAGGTATCTAAAAAAAATTATATAGCACACCTGGCAAATACAAATAATATTGATGTTACACGTACAGATGTGTAATAACAGTCAACATAAAGGCAGTACTGCGTTGTAGAGGTTCATTGCCAGTTAAGTGAAAACTCTTTAGCGATAAACGATTACGTTTTGAAAATAAGTTGTTTGGCTAAAGTATTTTCAAAACGACTTTAGAAATCTAAAAGTCGCTAATGAAATCGTTGTACTTCTCTCGAAGGTAATGGTGGATCGTCACAATAGGCGGCGGAATACATACATCTTTAAATGTTTATAATATCAAAGCCAAAACTAAGTTGCTCTCACTCACTCTTAAATGACAATTATATTTTACTATTTGGCCATTCGCTGAAACGCGAGAATTAAGTTGGAAAATACATTAATTTATTAATTACTTTTTTGCAGACTTCAATTTGCTAAATGTAATTAAAGCTTCATTTTCGTGGCCGCGCGCGATTGCTAGCTTACGGCTATAGCGCGCGGGCGATATGACAATAGTCAAAGTATGAACCAAAAACCAAATGTATGATGCCATTTCTGTCGATGGCTGCTCATGGCTCCCACGTACCTCGGAAACGGCGTCATACATTTTCATACTTTGACTGTTGTCGCATCGCCCGTGAGCGACAGTCTTAAGCAATGATTCGCGCACGGCCGGCGATCGGCTGCGATGCACGGAAATGAACCGTTAAAGATTTTCGATGAGCGAAAAGCCGGAGTCCCAAACCTCACCTTACGGCATTCTACTATAAGTTGCCCCTGGTATTCCAGAGGTTCTTGAGAGGCAGTTATCATTTAATTATCAAATAGGCTACTTGCTTGTCAGTCATTAAAGGAATTAAAAATTAGCATAGTTTTGTTTTGAGGTTTCTATTCTCTTAAAATGGTGTTATCTTGCTATATTTAGAAGAGCATTCAAATTAATAGATCTAACTGAATATATGAGTTGGTATAGGATTTTATTTCAATTTTTCCTTCTATTAAAGTAATATTTCATGCTTATGTCCCTTTAATTGAATTTTATGATACCCACACATTGGATGAGTTGGTATCCATTATATTCTTACTCAGTCAATATACTGATTATCTTATATCTTTAAACGAGCAATTCTTGTAATGTAATTTCATCATCATATATATATATATGATGATGAAATTTGGCATACTAGAGGTTTCGGGGCCAAAAAATCGTTCTAGTTAGGTTTTATTTATACAAAACAACATTGTTTTGTCGGTGTTTTTAGATAATCAATCAATCATCATTCATCATCGTTATTTCAGCCTATTGCCTTCCACTGCTGGACGTAGGCCTCCCTCATGTTACGCCACAATGTGCGGTCCTGTGCCGCCTGCATTCAATGACGCTCAGCAACTTTCACTAGGTCGTCGGTCTACATAGTGGGGAGGCGTCCTACACTACGTCGTGCGACACGTGATCGCCACTCGAGATCCTTTCTTCCCCAGCGGTTGTCGGTTCGTCGAGCGATGTGGCCTGCCCATTGCCACTTCAGCGTGCTAATTCTTCGTGCTATGTCGGTTACACCCGTTCTTCTGCGGATTTCCGTATTTCGGATTCTATCTCGCAGAGAAATCCCGAGCATACCCTGCTCCATAGCACGCTGAGCGACTTTGAGGCTTGTTATGAGGCCTACATTTAGGGACAACGTTTCCGTGCCGTAAGTCATCACTGGTAACACACACTGGTCGTAGACCTGTGTTTTCAGACACTGAGGTATATTGGACGAGAAGATCCGCTTAAATTTCCCGAACGCTGCCCAACCGAGTTAGATTCGTCGGCTGATCTCTTTCTCGAAATTGGATCTACCTAACTGGACTGTGTGTCCTAGGTAAACATAATGATCGACAACTTCGAGAATCGCATTGCCAACTGGGACTGGTACAGGAATGACATGAGTATTTGACATGACTTACCCTGCTGAGATCATTGAGCATGGTGCCAAGGTTCTCCATGGATTCTGCCATAACGACGATATCGTCCGCAAATCGAAAGTGAGTGATGTATTCGCCGTTAATATTGATGCCGAGTCCAGTCCAGTCTAAGAGCTTGAAGACATCTTCCAGTGCAGTGGTGAACAGTTTCGGCGAGATGACATATTCCTGTCTCACGCCTTTCTGCAACTGGATCGGTTTCGTACTCTTATCCCAAATACGGATTGACATTGTGGCGTTCCTATACAAACTATTTAGCACTTCGATATAGCGATGGTCGATTTGGCACCGCTGAAGAGACTGCAGCACCACTCAAGTTTTGACTGAAGCAAAGGCTTTCTCATAGTCCACAAATGCTAAGCACAGGGGCCGATTATACTCCTCGGTCTTTTGTATAATCTGCCGAAGCGTTAGGATATGGTCTATGGTGCTATAGCCTTTTCAGAAGCCAGCTTGTTCGGGCGGCTGGAAGTCATCAAGCTTGCACGTGAGGCGATTGGTAATGACCCTCGAAAACAACTTATAAACGTGGCTCAGGAGTGAGATGGGTCTGTAGTTCTTTAAAAGAGCTTTGTCACGCTTTTTGAAGAACAGCACCACCACACTCCTGGTCCACGACTCTGGAATGTCGCCCCCGAGGACAACGGAATTAAATAGCTTCTGAAGGGCTTTTAGGACCGGCTTGTCGCCTGCCTTCAGAAGCTCTGCCATAATGAAGTCATCTCCCGGTGCTTTACCGTTACGTAGTTGTTTGAGAGCCATTCTGATCTCGTACAAGCTGATGTCCGGGTTTTCTTCGGTATAGTGCCGAGTTAGCTTGGATCTGGGATCTTGGACCAAGCCAACAACAGGATTTCGGGATGATTTATATAACTGTCCATAGAACCTTTCGACCTCTCCCAAGATTTCACATTTCATTTTTGGGATGAAATGACAGTGCTGTCTTCGGTCTCCAGCTTAGTAATTTGGCTTTGTCCAATAAAATTAATTCTAAACACCAGACAGCTGCGTTCCGAGGTAGCTTTAGATTCGCTGCAACTCGTTGTTGGAACGACCTTAAACCGCCTTTGCGTACTTTGAAGACGACTAAGATATTTCAAAAGCATTGCAAACAAATAATAATTGACAGACAAAAAAATAACAATAACACTACTGTTCGAACACCAACGGGTTGCGCGTTCACTCCTAATGTGCATTACATATAATGTTGTAGCATCTACCCACATACCTAATATACAGATTTAATGTTCTATACAATTTTTATTATATTTATTCATTCATATTTCATGTTGTGCATATATTTTAAATTCATCTACTTTAATTATCCTTCATAAATAATAGTTAACATATATGTATATCTTATATTTAATAAAATTATATAAACTATTTCTACACATGAGCCTTTGTGTATAACACTTAACACTTTATTTGGCATGACTTCACTGACGCGGATCTGTCAGAATATCAGCGCTAGGGTAACCACATTGCCTCAGCAATAGCTGAGACATATACCATATTTTGGCCTCACGCATGTGCACAGTTATATATAAAAATTCATTGCTTGAAAAATGTGAGGTTGCAAAACAAAAATATTTTCTTTTTTCTTTCTTTCTTCTTTCAATAGACAGATCTTGTGCGAACACTTTCGAGCCACGATTCCGCTCTATCGCTTCTTTAATACGGAGCGAATTAAATCGGCGAATATCGCGACGCACAGACCTGCAGATCTCCCTATTCAGCTGCTTATGTTCGGACCAATCGGCTGAAAACAGCACCGTCATTTCTTTTCTCCGCTCCATGAGCTCGAGAGTAATAATCAATCAATACAATGACATACAATGTTTTTGACAATCTCTGAATAGGAATTCGAATTTCGTCGTCGTTGTCAAGAGTGGCAATAGCTCAGTTGGGAAGTTGTCCAGTTTTCTTTTTGTTTTGTTTTAGCATTCAGACAGCGTGGGATCGAATCTCGGTGTTATTATTATTCTCTTTTTGTAATTTTTTTCATTATTTAATTTTTATTTTTTATTAATATATATATAAATAAATTCGACAAAAATATAACAAAAATATACCGAGCGAAGCTCGGTCAACCAGATATTACTGATTTTAAATAAAACTACTTTACGGATTTATCGCGTTTGTATTTGATTTTTGATTACTCGACGTTTCGAACACTTTACAGCGTTCATGATCACGGGTGGACTAAGATGTCTCACGTCCAACAAGTCATCGTTACTGCAGAAAATTTATAATTATCTACCCGATACAGAAATTAGTTATTAAATATTGACCCACATTTTGATACAAAATTTATTGCCAGTGTAAGAAGAAAATGATTCTATATGAAAAAATTATATTGTTTATGGTTAGTAATAATTAAACATTAAAATTAATAGTAATTATATTTAAAAACTAACTAATAATCTAGTATACTACCACCGGATTGGAACACGGTTACACTGAGAAAGATCCGGCAAGAAAACTCAGGTAACATGATGCTAAATTAAAGTTAATTTTGAAGGCGGCTTACTTTATGTTACTAAAAAGGTTTTAATTTATAAAATTATCTTTAGTTATTATTATTGTGGGTCAAATCTATACAATATGAGCTCACGGTGTCTTGCAGTCTTGTGGTGGTCTTTTTGGATTTGTTTTTAATAATGTTTATAACAGGATCCCAGCTTGATGGTAACATCCAGCCATCCTCTCTATTGAAATTTTTGTGTTTTTTAATCTCAATAGCCTCGCGTACCATTCTAGGCAGGTATCGGTGTTCTTTTGCGAGGATTTGTGGTTTATCAAACCTGATGTTATGGTGGGCGCGGTCCTGACTATGTTCACAGACTGCAGACCTAGTGTCCCAGCGGTGCTTCACATCGGCTATGTGTTCTTTGATCCGAGTTCTTATGGATCTCTTTGTTTGTCCAATGTAAGAGAGACCACAGTCACAGTCAAGTTTATATACTCCTGCATCTTGTAAAGGGATCTGGCACTTGACAGGTGGTAAGAATTGGCTAATCCTCTTCAGTGGCTTAAAATAAGTTTTAATGGAAGAGCGTTTCAGGATGTAGCCAATCTTGTCAGTGACTCCTTTGACATAAGGTAGTATTGCAGGAAGGCGCTCAACTGTGGGTGGTTTCACTCGGTCTCTGCGACGGGGGCGAGGAACTGGCAGCTTGTTTGCACGTAGCACCTGCTTGACATGCTGCAGCTCCCCAGCCAGGTGTTCATCGTCACAGATTCCTCGTGCTCTCTGCAACAAAGATTTACACACGGTAGCTAACCTTGAAGGGGGATGATGAGAATCACCGTTCAAGTATCTGTCTGTATGTGTTGCCTTACGATACACTGTATGACTCAAGGTGTTATTAGGGTTACGTATAACCAAAATGTCTAAGAAGGCTAAAGAGTTATTTGACTCCAGTTCTATAGTGAATTGAATTTTTGGATTAATGGAGTTAAGATGGTTTAGGAATATGGTTATTTTGTCTGTGGGTAATATTGTGAAAGTGTCATCTACGTACCGCTTGTAGAACCTGGGTGTGACAGGTGAGCTTGATAAGGCCGTCTCCTCGAAGTCCTCCATGAATATATCGGCAACGACAGGGGAGACCGGCGAGCCCATAGCCACTCCATCTACTTGCTTGCAGAAGTCATCTTTCCACATTAAATAGCCAGTTGTTAGGCATTGACGTAACAGCATATCCCAATGGCATATTATTGTCAGATAGCTTCTTAGATATGGTTTTGATGCAATCCTCCACAGGTAGGTGGAGAGTGATGTGACATCAAAACTGACCATAGTTTCATTGTCAGCGAGATGTAGATCTTTAATTTCACTGACAAAATGGTAAGAGTCTTTCACAAATGCACTAGTGTGTCCCCGGAGTTGGGAGAGGACTTTCGCAACCTTCTGTGCTAATTTATAAGTCGGCGTGTCGATCTGACTTACTATTGGTCGCAGTGGTGCATTTGATTTGTGTATCTTGGGCAACCCATATAATTTAGGTGGTTTGACGCATGGTGGTATTAGATTTTTCACGTCTAGATGTAATGTATCGGAGTCCTTTATTATTAGTTTCTTTGTGTTCTTTAGAACGACATTGGTGGGGTCTGTTTTGACCTTCTTGTACGTTGTTTCATCCGACAAAAGTTGGTTAATTTTATCATTATAATCCGACGTATTCATAACCACGGTCGCGTTTCCTTTGTCTGCGCGCAGGATGACGATATTTGATTTATTCCGTAGGTTTTTTAAGGCTAAATATTGTTGTTTTGGAAGATTATTTTTGGGTAGACCGCTACGACGCAATAAGGACGAGACATCCTGCCGAATAGCCTCGATATCTTCCTTTGGCACGGTATTTTTAATCAGAACATCTTCAACAGCACAAATTAGGCTGGCCGTTCGCTCCGCCAAGGACGTCAGTCGGCAGGAGATGCTGGACGGTCTCGACCGTGACCCCTGGGGACGCCCCTATCGCGCGGTGCTGAATAAGCTCCGCGCGCGGGGCCTTCCCCTCACCGAGACTCTCCAGCCCAGCCTTCTCACCCGGGTCGTCGAGGACCTGTTCCCGCGGCGGGCGGAACACACGCCCCCGGTCATGGCTCCGCCAGACACTGACCGGGAGGCCGACGACGACAGTGTTCCGCCCATCACGGAACCCGAGATGGGAGTGGCGGTGGCGCGCATGTGCGCAAAGTCCACCGCCCCCGGGCCTGACGGTGTTCCTAACCGCGTGTTGGGCCTGGTCCTCGACCACCTGGGTCCCCGCCTCAGGGAGCTGTTCGACGCGTGTTTAGCGTCCGGACGGTTCCCTGGGTGCTGGAAGGAGGGAAGGCTGGTGCTCCTGCCGAAGCCGGGACGGTCTCCGGGGTCGCCTTCGGCCTACGGGCCTATCGTGCTGCTCGATGACACGGGCACGCTACTGGAGAGGGTGGTAGCTGCCCGCATCGAGCGGCACCTCGTCGGCACGGGGCCCGATCTGACGGACGCCCAGTTTGGGTTTAGGAGGGGTCGTTCGACGATCGCGCCTCTGTTGCGCCTGAGGGCCGTGGCGACTGAGGCCGTCATCGGTGGGGGAGTGCTGTTGGCGGTGTCCCTAGACATCGCCAACGCATTCAATAGTCTGCCATTCAGCTGCATCAGGGAGGCGCTCCGGTATCACGGAGTGCCAGCTTACCTGAGGCGGCTAGTGGCAGACTATTTGGTGGGGCGCAGCGTCCTCTGTACCAACCGAGCAGGGGACGTTGTGCGAATGCCCATGACGTGCGGTGTCCCACAGGGGTCGGTCCTCGGACCCACCCTGTGGAACATCGGCTACGACTGGGCGTTGCGGGGGAGCCTCCCGCCCGGGCTGGGCGTGATTTGTTACGCCGACGACACGCTCGTCACAGCCCGCGGTGGGACGCTAGAAGAGGCGGTAAGCCTGGCGACCTATGGCACCGAAGAGGTCGTCAGGCGGATCGACGCGCTGGGGTTGAGGGTCGCCCTGGACAAGACGGAGGCCCTCTTGTTCCATGGGCGCCTTATGAGCCCTCCCATCGGCGTCTCGATCACCGTCCGATCGGTTGACATCAGCATCCGGGCCCATATGAGGTACTTGGGCCTGGTGCTCGACGGGCAATGGTGGTTCCGGGAGCATTTCCGCAGGCTCGCTCCGCGGCTCGTCGGCGCGGCGTCCGCCCTATCGTGGCTTATGCCGAACGTGGGCGGACCGAGCGCTACGTGCCGACGGCTGTACACGGGGGTCATCCGGTCGATGGCCCTGTACGGCGCACCGGTGTGGGCGGGGTCCTTGACCGTCCGACTTAGGGCCCTTCTGTGGCGACCACAGAGGGTCATGGCGGTCAGGGCCATCCGCGGATACCGCACGGTGGCGACGGAGGCAGCGTGCCTATTGGCCGGGACTCCCCCGTGGGACCTGGAGGCGGAAATGTTCGCCGAGTTGTATCGGCGGGTGTCGGGGGTGCGCGGGGAGGGCGGTGTGATCTCGTTAAGGGATCTCACCGCCTGGCGCGTCGACGCCCGCCGAGACGTCATTGCCCGTTGGGCAGTCCGGCTGGAGAGGCCTCGGTTCGGGGTGCGAACCGTGGAGGCCTTCCGGCCGGTGCTGATGCAGTGGTTGGAAAGGCGGCACAGGGTGCTCTCCTTCCGACTAGTGCAGGTGTTGACGGGGCACGGGAGCTTCGCCAAATACCTGCACAGGGTCGTAAGGAGGGAGAGTACACCGTCCTGCCACCACTGCGATGGCGACGAGGACACGGCGCGCCACACGCTCGAGGCCTGCGCGGCTTGGGCAGTGCAGCGCCGTGAACTCGTCGCAATCATCGGTGCCGACCTGACGCTGCCGGCAATCGCTAGGGCGATGGTCGACAGCGTCGGGAACTGGGACGCGGTCGCAGCCTTCTGCGAGACAGTGATCTCGCAGAAGGAGGCGGCGGATCGTCTGCGCGTGGAGCGCAGCCTCGATGAGGAGATCCGCCGCCGGCGACTGGGGCGGCGCAGGCGCAACTATCTGCGCCTCATGCCGCCCTAGCCGAGGCCGCGGGTGACGTGACCGGGGATTAGTCCGTCACCCGCCGAGAGGCCGACCGCGTGAGGAAAGACCGACGTCCTCCCCGAGGCGGGGACATTTCATATAGAATCATTTTCTACTTACACTGGCAATAAATTTTGTATCAAAATGTGGGTCAATATTTAATAACTAATTTCTGTATCGGGTAGATAATTATAAATTTTCTGCAGTAACGATGACTTGTTGGACGTGAGACATCTTAGTCCACCCGTGATCATGAACGCTGTAAAGTGTTCGAAACGTCGGGTAATCAAAAATCAAATACAAACGCGATAAAATCCGTAAAGTAGTTTTATTTAAAATGTATAATACTCGCGTAAACATCAGAAATCATTCAGATATTACTGATTTAAAAACGTGGAGGAAAAGATTATGAAAAATCTCCACTAATAAATAGTGGAGATTTTTCATAATCTTTTATGAGAACTACTAGAAGCTGATATAAATTAAATGTACAAATTATACAAAATAAAATAATATACTAATTTTAATTGGAAAATAATATTTACATACTTAATAATAACAGAAATATACTTGTATTATTTAGGTAATTGGGATTATTTGCGTACACAGAATAGGGTGATACAATCTTACATTTTTAAATAAGAATACATTTGTTATATAGATATGTATAAGACTATAACTGAATGATTAAAAACTAATCAAAGCCATGTTAATACTGCAAATTTTTTTTTTTTAAGGTTTTGTTTTAATAATTGTTTACAAAAGCGTAATATTCTTAGTTATTTGATGCTTTAATAAATTTCTTTGGGCGTAATGACATATAAAGTATACCACAATGCACGTTGCAATATTTACTGTAAAATATTACTTTACTAGTCCAATTTCCATAAAAGAATTTGCCTCCAAAGAATGTGCGAGCCGCGGCTTGGACGTCCACAGAAAATATGTAATTACCCTGTGAAAATGTAAACATTTTATCATCATCTCAGCTCACTTAAGTTCTACTCCTGGGGTCGGTTTCTCTCTTAAATGATTTATGACCCCGGTTAGCCACATTAGCATAGGGTCTACTCGTAATCATGTGTATTTATTTAGGGTTTTATGTAGAGTTTTCTACTAAATTATTGTTATTTGTCGTAAAAACTAATTAAGTAATATGATATCATATTACCTAGCCGGTTTTTATGACTTTCACGAGTAAGGCACTTAATTATATTAACTATAGGTAAAACACATTTATAGACATAATTATATTAACTATAGGTAAAACACATTTATAGACAAGCATTAATAAGCTACTTAATGTGAAAATAAAATGGAATATGAAATACACATAAGCCGGAAAAGGCGGCATGCGGTCATATAACCTTGTGATATATATCCCTGTGATATATATCCCTCACCGTAAATTCAGAGGGTCTCCGGTATCAATTTCTAGACTCCAATAATACGTTCGACGGATTTAACTTTAAGCCAGCAATGCCCTGGCCATAAAGTTCGGGCAACTTGACGGGATATTAAGAGACCGATAATAGATTAAAATTTGAAAAAGAGGTAAATTTCATTGTGGTTGCCTTTCACCATGTCGTCCAAGTTTTAACGGGGAACAGCACAAATTACACCCACTCGAATATACAATTGAAATATACATTATATATGATGGAGTGAGACGGCCTCTTAAGGATTTTTGTATCATGAGCCATAGAGACTGATTTATTAATTTGAAAAAATAATTCGTTGTCAGATAGAATGTGCACGTCAAGAATAAATAAAATTGTAAAACTATTTCAATAAGAAATATTATTTGTTTTTAAATTGCTTTAGCGACTTTTACCTCTTAAAAAGGATCAGCAAAGTTAAATACCAATTGCACCAGTAGTTTACCCATACGGGAAGTAGTAAACGGATACGTGGAGACAATCGGCAACCTACGCCTATGGAAGACCTACCTGTGACGATGGCGAGCGATCCCAACAAATCAGTCTCGGTCCTCGTCATATATATATATATATATCATCAGCTTGTCAACGTCAATTGCTCGACACAGCTTTCCAGAGGTGATAAAAACTCAATAGTCACTCTTTGCAATATCCCAAGTGCATTACTAAAGTAGAGAGTTACTACAAATAAAAAGTATTATATGTAAGGCTTTTAAAGGAAGATTCATAAATAACACTGTTTTTACCTTTAAAAATTCACAATTTTCTCCTGTTTTAAATATATTTTCAAGAAGCGATTGTATGAGAGAATTTTGACACACGTTCTTTATTTGCAGCCGTAAAAGTTCTTGATTGTTAAACATGCCCATCCATTTAGCCTGGCAAACATAAATATTAATGTAAATTGTCAAAAATGTACAATTGACATACATGCTTGAATTGCATAGAAACTTTGAAGGAATTTTCACCCTGAATTTCCTACCTATTTAAATACGATTTTCATTTCATTAGTATCTAATATCCTATAGAAATCTATGCGCTATTTTCTCGCGTTATAGTAAGGTCAATTAAAATGCGATATTATTATAATAAGGATTCAAATGCAGGTAAATTTACGCTTCCCCAGGCGTTTACACGGGTCGGATGGTCGGAATAGTCCGTTACCCACGGAGAGGCAGACCGTGCGAGAGCGATGCCCTGGCAACACTGTTAGTTGTTGCGGAGGCCTCGAAGGAAGATGGTACCCGAAAGGGTTTCTCGTCGGTCGCTACGTTCAGTAGCAGACGGTGATGGGCGGAATGATAATGATAAAGGTGATGGGGTGGGAACAGGCGATTTATGGCGCCGCGCACCGCCCTTTCGTTACCCTGGATGGAACCGATGGTATGTGTCCAGAACATAGCACGCCCAAAAAATGCGTTTAAACGGCTCCTGTGAACCGTGGTAAACCGTGGGCAAGTCGTTACAATGACGTATCTTCTGTCGGTGCCCAATTTATTGGTCATCGAATATCGTGCGGCAAATTGTACTCAGGTACAACTCAGGTTCATATTGTAAAACATAGTTATATTTTTCTATTAGTACGATGATTACTGCTTAACTAGCATTGTCAAGAAGTATAGAGTGGTATTATCAATTCGTAATTTACAAATGTAAACATTTTTGGTGAACATCTTAAAAAGGTTCACAAAAAGACTAGTGACTACCCCAGAATAAGATATGAACGATCTTTAGGTCAGTTCGTTACGTTAATAGCCTTCATACTATCTATGTGTAATCATGTGCTGACATCAATTTTAGAGACTTTTATCTGATTTATTTGTTTTGGTTTATTATTTATTATGTTATCATAATTTCTATGGTTTGAATAGGATTATATAAGTGCTGCAATACTTACTTGTGTTCCTCCTGTATTTTCTAGAACATTAAATTTATATTGTACAGTTGTAAGGTTAACAATTTGAACTTTTACATCTGTACAGTTAATACGTTTAGGTCCCTTACAATATTCATATTCATTTAATACCAAATCAAAATCTCCCTGAAACAGAAGATGTTAGAGCTAAAAATATTCTATCACTATAATGTTGTTGAATTTTAATGCATGTTTTTTTCTAAAAACATCCTAATAACAATAGGTAGATAGGATCACTTTAGGTATATCGTCGCGTAGGTATATCGTATACTCAATTATCCTTATTATAATTACATGTATTCCTTTGCGACAAAGGCGTTTATTGAACTATAATCAAATTAATCTATACATATAATAAAACTGTAGAGGTCGAATTTCTGTACAGAGAAAAAAAAAAACACTAAAAATCGAATCAGGGGGATGTTAGAAGTGAACTAGACCGCACCCAATTTTTTTGTTTCTCTGCCTGTTTGTCTGTTTGCACGGGCCATCCCCGAAGCTATTCGACCGATTTAAATGAAATTTTGTATGGTGGTTACCTTACATCCCCAGTCAATATTTAGGATATTTTCAATCACGGCAAATTAAAGAGTTCCCATCGGATAGTTAAAAAAACTACAGTAACTAAATATAATATAAAAAGATTAATTATAAAAGAAAATTATTTTGAAAATCAACCCCTCAAAGGATATATTCTTTTCGTAAATAAAATAGGGGATGGATTATATTAATATTTTTTACCCTAATACACAAGTAATAAATTCATATAACGCCAATGATTAATTAACTGCACTGATAGCATAGTGGTTAAGATACCAACCTACCATGTCAGCGTCACTGGTTCAATTCTAACGCCGAACAATCTTTTGTGTGATCAACAAATTGTTGCTCTTGAGACTAGGCGTAATTTGTGTCTGTCACTTACATGTCTGTGAGGTTCCTTAGTGGAGGGTGTAGCACGAACTCCACAGTTTGTGTGTTATGTGAATGAAGTCTCTCTACGGGTGGTGGACTAATCCCCGGTACAGTCATCCGCCTCTTTGACTAGGGTGGTTTTTTAATGCTGTTGTTGGTAAAAGAACTAACAGCACACCTAATGGTAAGTGATACTGCTCATACACTTTTTCCAGATCGCTGTCTACCATGAAGATAGTGAATGGAGTGTAAATGCGTGCAATGAGATTTGGTAATACTAAAGGCAAAACTAAAACCCACCACACGCAAACACCCTCAGAAAGTTGGGCTTACGGCTCTTTCCCTCTGGATAGATCGGCCCGCGACATTAGATGAATGACTGTTGAGAGTGTGATTCTATCACGCAAAGACAGTAAAGCGCGACAGCGGTGGAACGAGTCAGCTTGGAAGATTTTCTTCTTGACTCGCTCCGCCGCCTTTTTTACGTGAGAAAACTGCCAAGCAGAAGATGGCGTTCTCAAACCAGTTCCTGACCTGTTGACTATGATCTAAGTGATGGTCAGCAGCTTCAGCAGATCACTGCATCAGCTGAAGCAAGTATCAGCGTGCGGCACTGTTCTACCCAGGTCACACAGACTTTAAAAGTATGTCTGTTGTATCCTAGCTGGAACCACAATTGTGGAAGGACTTCCTGTATTTCCGCGCAAAGCGCATGCAGCCTCGGTCGACATAATATGGTATCCGCATGTAGCCTTAAGCACCTTGGCTTATTGCGAATGTTCTAAGATAAGTGATAAGAACTTGCCTACACAGATGCACCTTACAGGGCCATTAATGGAACCAGTTTCGCGTACAGTCCTCAACATGTAACACCGCGTCGATGAGCCAGGGAGTAATTTGATAAAAATGCTCCTGAAAGCACCGCCGCCCGCCGAGTACTAAGCCCAAATATTTTATCTGGTCCTCGACCAAGTGGAAGCAAATGAACGGTAATTGATGTGCCGACGGGTGTATAGTTAGGAGGTCTATGACACAGTAAATCATTCGCATCACACACAATAGATAAAAATCTACTCCCACTGCTACTGCTGCTGTTATGCCACTCTAAGCGGCAGTCTGACTCATAAAATCACCACCTCGATACCGAGTGTGGCTAAAGGTATCACTTATTTAAATTAAGTCCAGCCCGAAGAGGGTCGAGTTTCAGCTAATGTACTATACAATCAACCGCAAGTACGACCTCAGTTGGGAGCAGTAGAACGTGGGCGTTAGCACAAAATCCTCTGCGGGCTTCTCGCAGAGACCACTGCACCGCTCTAAATAGTCTGGTATTAGCCGCCTTCAGTATAGCAGCTCTCCCTAATAACGGCGCCGCCCGATATACCAGGTTAGTAAACTATTAAATGAGTTGACGGCATCTAAACTTTGACGTTGACTGCACAGATGGCGTAGTGGTTAAGATACCGACTTACAGTGCCAGTGTCGCGGGTTCGAATCCTGCGCGGGACAACACTTTGTGTGATCCACAAATTGTTGTTCTGAGTCTGGATGTAATTTGTGTCCGTTAATTATATGTTTGTAAAGTGCCCCGCAATACAAGGATTAATTTTCTTAGTGCAGGGAGTAGTCTTTAAAAAAAAAAAATACACCGCCAACTGCACCCCTCCGCCAGTGACCGCCTTGATGACAACGGGCCACAGGCGTAGAAAGGCTGCGATTGTCTGCCAGAAAGAATTGGTCTGATCGAGACAAACTCGCTAAGGTGCTGGTTGTTGCGAGCAATCAAGATTCTCTACGCTAGCTTGCCTACATCATCCAAAACGACACGGTGGCCCTGTAGAACCCTAAATACACCACACAGTTGTCTGTGATTGCCTCTGCCACACATGACTTCTACGTGGACGAAGTCGCGGGCAAAAGGTAGTGTTAAATATTGATGACGTAAGATTTTATTTTAATCAGTTTTATTTTTGAATACTATTTTTGAGTACTATTATTTTATTAATATAATCAATACGTAGTTACAATGTTGTCAGTGTGGTGACGGACCAAGAATACTATACACCACCCCCTATCCTGTCCGTGGGTGTCGTAAAAGACGACTAAGGGATATATGCAGATAACACCGATGCAAGAATGCGAAGCAACAAACGAAGCCTTATTCCAATACGTTTGACCAGCGTGGAATAGTAGGTCAAATTCCCTCCCATTGTGGAAGAGGCTCGAGCCCAGCTTATATGGGCTGAGACGATGATGATGATGTGCACGGATTTATTACTAATCAAGAATTCATTTAATAAAATTGTGAGGTTTCTTAATGCAAATAATAGATATTTCCATTACTTACCACTTCCAAACCAGAGCTTATTATTACCATATAATATAAAAAGAAAATTAAACATTTATTCATTGTGATGTTTGATATTTAATAAAATTTTATATTTAATGCCACATAACTAAAATGTACTCGTGTAAGTAGTATTATCAGTTTGTTTACAGGTAATTGCATCCATTTTTACGCTCTGGTGATCATCAATTGGCATGCTATGTTTTTTTTATAATAAGCACTTCTAGGCTTTTCAGGTATTCAATAAAATTGGTTAAACATAATATAAATTAAAATACTATCTCGTTTTGTCTTGAATCATCTGGGCTAATCCAGGTTTATTCCATTTGGGGCTGCTTCTTAAAGAAGGAATTCATTAAAAAGAGGCTTTCCTTCTCCAGGAAATCAGCCATTTCCAGCCCCTCTGTTTTGTGTATACCCATGTTGCCTACCCTCGAGACACCATCATTCCTTTTATACAGTTTTGCGTTAAAGTCTGCCATAAACACAATGAAGTCAGTTTTGGACGCGTACAATGCTTTCGAAATGTCCTCGCAAAAGGCCTCCACCTCGTCGTCGGAGTATGTTGAGGTCAGTGTGTAAACTTGTATAATCTTCAACGAATACCGCTTGATAATTCTTGTTGCAAGGTACGTTATCCTTGTCGACACACTCTTGATCCTCTCCACGTCGTCTACGAGAGACTTGTGAACGATAAACCCTATACCGCCTTGGGACAGGTGGTCGCCCTCACGGCAGAACAGAAAGTTTCCAGACCGGAGGATTATCGTACCCTCACCCTTTCTTGGTACTTCTGATAATCCTACAACGTCCCATCGGATTTTCGTCACTTACTCTTTCAGCTCGATGATCTCATCAGTTCGAACCGTATCCAAATGTTGTGTGTTATCTTCGCTAAGGGTCGTTTTGTTTTGAAGCCGGATCGCTGCCGAAGATTCTTTGCACCCTACTCCGCCGCTACCGTGCTCGCCATCAAAGTGAGCCGTCCGTCATATGAGGTGATAATACCGTAATTGTCACGCTTGGCAGACGGGTTGGCGAGCACAGTAAGATGTTTTACATTTCTCAGGAGAGAGCTGCTGCTTGCTTTTCTGGTAAAGGTGGCGTCAATTTTATTTTTAGTTCATTGATACTTGGATAAACAACCACAATAAAAAAAAATAAGATGATGATACCCGCAAAAACAGCAAACGATAAAATAGAACAGAGAGTAACTGGAATTAATATTCTTTTCTCAAACATGCTTGGAAATTTGACCATTATTTTGACAACTTTCTTGGAGGTAAATCGAAGTTGCCATACTGCGCGAGAAGGGGCCGGCAAAAAATGAACGAAAATCCATATCTGTCGTTTTTTAGCGGCCAAATAAATATATGTATATGTGAATTCATATCTATCGTGTTACATACGTTCACACGTTCGTCAATCAATGCCTCTCTTGCTGGCCGTTACAGTATGTGTTGCAAGTACAAACTTGATAATTAATATTTTGTTTATGAAGTGTACTATAGATCCATCTAGCTTATAAAGATTTTGAAACATTAAAATTTTATAAGAACGTATTCTATCACAAACAACATTAACAGGATTAGTCCAATTAAAACTGTCATTGTTTATTAATCGTAGGTACACATGAATGCTGATGATATCTACTACATCGCATTTACAATTTGATTGAATCACTTTATTTTCACAATCCATTATCATCATCATCCTACTCTTATCTAAATTACTTGGGGTCGACTCAAATACCCTTCTTTCATAGTACATATTGTAATAGTTTTAGTATTAGGGAGGGCAGACGTCAGGCAAACGTCCAATCATAAAGACTGGATAATTACCCTCCTTAGAACTCTAATTGTTGACTAGACGGTGTCAGATAAAGTTGGCCCAGGTCAATGCATAGTTAGTGCCCGTGGGACCTGGAGGCGGAAATGCTCGCCGATTTGTATCGGCGGGTGTCGGGGGTGCGAGCGGAGAGCGGTGTGGTCTCTTTGAGGGAGCTAACCGCCTGACGCGTCGACGCCTGCTGAGGCGTCATTGCCCGTTGGGCAGTCCAGCTGAAGAGGCCTCGGTACGGTGTCTGGACCGTGGAGGCTTTCCGGTCGGTGCTGATGCAGTGGCTAAAACGGCGGCACGGGGTACTTTCCTTCCGACTGGTGCAGGTTTTGACGGGGCATGGATGCTTCGCCAAATACCTGTACATGGTCGTTAGGAGGGTACACCGTCCTGCCACCACTGCGATTGCGACGAGGACACGGCACAGCATACGCTCGAGGTTTGTGCCGCCTGGGCAGAGCAGCGTCGTGAATTCGTCGCTGCGCATCGTCGTCAATGCGCATGCGCGCCACCGCCACCCCCATCTCGGGTTCCGTGATGGGCGGACTGTCATCGTCGCCCTCCCGGTCAGTGTCTGGCGAAGCCATGACCGGCGGCGTGTGTTCCGCCCGTCTTGGGAACAGGTCCTCGACGACCCGGGTGAGGAGGCCGGGCTGGAGAGTGTCGGTGAGGGGGGGTTGTCTGGTTCGTGCGCGGGGCTTACTCAGCGCCGCGCCATAGGGGCGACCCCAGGGGTCACGGTCGAGACTGTCCAGCATATCCTGCTGACTGACGTCCTTGGCGGTACGGACGGACAGCCTGAAGGCCGACCGTGTATTGCGGTAGCCCTCGTAAAGCCGGCCCTCCCGATCCTCGTCGCGATGGCGCCGCCGGCTGCGAGTGTAGGCCCTCCGGGCGCCTATACACGCGGCCCGAAGATCCGCCAGCTCCCGGGACCACCAGTAGACAACCCTCTTCGGGGAGGGACACCGTACGCGGGGCATCCGCCAGATCTGCGTCAACGCACTGTGGAAGCGGCCAGCCTCGGCGTCCAACTGGTGGGCAGACGAGTGAGCGATGGCTGCCTTCGCCAGCAGGTCCCGGTCGAAATGACCCACAGCCCATCGCGTAAACGCGGCGTCTGTCCGCCCTGTTCCTCTTAAACGCTGGACCGACGTTGTTGATTTGTTCAAGGGGATTCGAGAATGGTTTATATCCACAATTGGACCTGGTAGGTGGCGCTGCTAACGATTCCAAGGAGAATTCCTTTTATTTTATTTGAACAGTACAACAACGTAACGTAACAATCAATAATCGTAACATAAATAAACTAATTTATTGAAATTTAACAAAACAGTGGTCGGGTTAGTTGATAATGCAAATAATTTTGTTTTTATTCAAATTGCTTTTATTTTTATATTTTTACGTGTAGAATAAAAAACTAACCAGAAACGTGCAAGCAATGCTTACTACTTATACCTAGAACATCATAGACAATCTAGGTAAAATTTTTCTAATTAATTTTCTGTACTAATCCAGAATAAATTCAATTGAGATTATAATGACAGTAATTGTTCATAAAATTGTCAAAAATAAATATATAATAGTAAAAAACTAAAAAATGCATTTTAATATTTAATGGAACTGAAAAGTAAATAATAATTCTTAATAAAATAACGAACGAAAAATATTAGTATTATTATAATAATTGCGTGAGGCGTTTCGTTTTTTTATTATCTTTGTACTTATCCAAACGATCTCTATCTCTCTCGCTCTCACACAAAAATTGTGACAATATTATTAACACGATCGATCTTATTCAGGATTATGAGGTAACCTTATCGAATTAATGTATTGTCATCGGTATTTGATAACCCAAAAAAGTTTAAATGAAATCTGACCGTTTAAAATTGGTCAAATCAAGTTCCAAAGACTCAGTTACAAACACACAAACCTACAAATGAAAATAACAAAAGCGTGTTAATAAATATCTTTTACAAAGATTATGAAGTTGTAATAAAATCAGTAAAATGTGCTTGATTGATTTTCTTTTCTTTGGATGTAATTTCCTTTGGCTTTATTTGAACATACATCACTTCACAATGAAAATTACAAAAATCATTCCAGAATATTGTGGTGAACGTCCAGTTACCATATGTAGCCTGGCCTCCATAGAAATATTTAGCTATATTTTCTACTTCTACATGAAACTTATTGTGGCCCTGTAAGATATGAAATTAATACTTTATAAATTTTTAATATAATAGATACTTGTCATCATTACACTTAGAGCTATCTTTTTTTTTGGGGGTGGGCTACGGTCAGCTCACACGTCGCCCGGCTCCGTCCAGGGCGACAGAGGGGCGACGCGTAGCCCCGTAACCCACCCGTGGCACGTCGCCTTCGTCGTTGGGCTGATCACCGGTGCAGGGTAACTTTTCGTCAGTGGTCGGCGCGACGGAACAGTTAGAGCTATCTAGTAGGTATTTAGTTGTTGGTTGGTTGTATATTAATTATTACTGTTGCTTCGGGTCAGAATAGATATTCGAATAGAATATTCTTTCCTCGAGTCAGATTTTCAGTTTTCACTTTAATATCTCAATAGAACATAGCTTATGTTATATGGCGCCCATAAAGAGAATTAGCTGATATGAGCCTCTAAAACTGCCATGTAAATAATATCAGTATACTTTGCCATTTATTTGAGTACTAGCAACCCACCCTCACTTCGCTTCGGTTTCAGATGCCTTACCCGCGTAGTTTCCGTTGTCTTGGGAATACCGGATAAAATATAGCCTATATTATTCTCAGATATTATAGCTTTCCATTGTTGAGTGAAGTTTTGTAATCGGTTCGGTGGTTCAAGCGTGAAAACGTAACAAACAAACTTATTTTCGTATCTATACCAATAAATAAAATTGGAGTGTGTGTTTGTAATGTCAAAATAATAGGTTTTTTTCATGCTCACATGGTTATTTGCATGACACCTACGCCTAAAATAGCAATTAAAAAATTTTTGTCTGTCTGTCTGTCTGTTTGTTCCGGGTAATCTTCAAAACGGCTGGACTGATTTAAAAAATTCTTTCACCAATGGAAAGCTATAATATCAGGGCGTAAACTAGGCTATATTTTATGTCGGTATTCCACGGGAACGGGAACTACGCGGGTAAAACGACTATAACCTATAACCGAAGCGAAGCGAGGGCGGATTGCTAGTTTATAATATTAGTAAGGATATAGAAATATGAAAAAAATAATATTAATACTTTTCGTGTAGTGACTGAGTAAGAATACGATTCACCCATCCTAATATTGCTCGTGCATTTCATTAAAGATGGTTGTGGGATAGATAAAATTTATATAAGAGAAAGAAAACTCGAAATAAAACTATACTAACATGTTTGACCAGCATTGTATAGTAGGTCAATTTCCTTACTATTGTGGAGGAGACTGAAACTCTGTAATAGATCGTATGTAAGTTAAGATGATGATGAAATGATATTAAAATTAATGTTTTCATTGGTTTAATTGCTTATTATTAGTTAATTATTATATTAAAGGAGGATAACCCACCTTATAGACCCCACAGCGTCCGCCCTTATTATTGAAAAAGTACGTGAACAAATGTTTATAGAAAAAGTGTTCGCATACATTTTTTGTTTGAACCCTAAGGATCTCTTTTTCGTTTAATATGCCCACTAATTTAGCCTGAAAATATAGAAGATTTAATTTTTGTAATATTATTGTGATTTGACATGACACAAATCAAATCATATACTCTGCATAAGCTCCTAAGTGCCCATACACTTACATATTGACTTTATAAATCGTTTAAAACACTAATAATAATCTACCACCGAATGGTAATGCGCCCACAAGCTGAAAAGAGCCTACAAGACACTCAGAGGTATGTGTTTTATATATAATTTCTTTTAAATAGAATAGTAGATATGCAAAATATAGTATTAACTCCAGTTGGTGCCCTTCCAAATCTTTATATATAATTCTTCTGTCCGTGTGTATGTGACTGAACTTATCTTCAATGGCTGGATCGATTTTGATGATTTTTTTTTGTGTGTGCGGGAGTGTCCAATGGAATGATTATTCATTTCATTCATCATTTATTCACATTCACATATAGAATGGTTTAGATTAATAATTGGAATCGGTGCTGGCGCCACGATCTGTCTGACCATCAATGTATAGTAAGGTCAATTTCCCTCCTATTGTGGAGGAGGCTCGAGCCCAAGGGTGGGCGTATATAAGCTGACGCGACGGTGTTATATATGTAATTATGTATATACATAGGGTTACGTAGTATTTGATGCTGTTTTGTTCTTGGTATATCTTCTTTTTGCCATTAATTATTAATCATTAAAAACATTATTGAAATGTCAACAAAAATATTTTAAACTCATTTCAAGTTGCATTAATCTCATTTTTGATTAATGTTCTATAATATGCATTAAAGTTTTAAAAAAATGACTAGAATCAATTTGGAATTATTATTTTCTATACATTCTTGTATGTCTTATTTTTATAAATATTTATGATATATTTCATTAATTTTATGTAATGAATAGAATAATTTTTGAATGATTTAACTTAATAGAAATAAGAGACCTTCTTTGTAGAACATCTGATTGTTTAGGAAAATATATATCAGCGCTTGTAACGGAGAAATTAATTCGTTGATAATAAATAAAAATAAAATAGTTACTTTAAGAGATGTCATATCATCTGTGACGAGGACATCATAATTTATAGACGTTGGGTTTAGCAATTCCATAGTAATTTTGGAGCAATTATTTCGTTTTGGCCCTTTACATGTTTCTAATTGGACTATTTGAAAGTCAAATTCACCCTGAAACATAAAGTTATATAATAAATATAATTGATGTTTTAATAACAGAATAAGATCCGCAGAATGACCAATATATTATGACCGGCGATGTTTCACCTCAAACTAAATAATGTTAGAAACTGCTCTCCTCATAACTACTATATCCCCTTTACTAGCATACCTCTGGGGGTTATCGTTATCACCCCACACCTATTGCAAACTTTAAATTTTACAAGTTATTTTAAAACAAACCAAAAATTAAAAATAAGTATAACGGAAAGATTCCATGACATTTGAAATAATTCATCGACATAAAATAGTTTTTGTAGTATTACATACCTATATAAAGACTGGCATATTACACCAATATCTTACATACCTTGGTTTATATTAGGTCTTTACCTATGAAATTGCCGTTATGTATGAAAAAAATTAAACGATTTTTCATGTATTTTTTATTTGTATTAATCGAAGTAATCACCCTTGCAATCAATGCATCTCTGCCAACGTAGCGGCAGTTTATTGATGCCCTTCTTAAAAAAATCAGCTGGACGGGAGGCAACAAATTCTTCAAAGGCATTTTGTACTGCCTCTCGGGTATTAAATTTCTTTCCCGCCAAAAAGTTATCCAAATTTTGGAAAAAGAAGTAGTCTGTAGGCGCAAGGTCTGGTGAGTATGGCGGATGACGGAGAGCTTTCAACCCCAGTTCTTGCAACTTGGAGACCGTCTGCTGTGCAGTATGAGGTCGCGCATTGTTGTGCAGGAGCAGCGGAGACGAGCTATTGACCAATGCTGGTTGGAGATGTGCCAGCTTCTTCATCATTGTGTTCAGTTCTTCACAGTACACATCTGCAGTAATGCTCAACCCGTTTGGTAAGAAGCTGTGATGAATCACACCGGCGCTAGACCACCAAACAGTGACCATCACTTTTCTAGGGGTCAGTTTTTGTTTAGGGCATTGTTTAGGTGCTGAACCAGGATCCAACCAACTTGCTGAGCGCTTGCAGTTATCAAACAGAATCCATTTTTCATCGCAAGTAACAATGCGTTTCAAAATTACTTCATTTGTGTGTCTGTTGAGCAATGCAAGGCATGTCTCGACGCGTACTTCGCGCTGGCGATCATTGAGTTCGTGGGGCACCCATTTGTCAAGCTTTCTTACCTTGCCAATTTGACGCAAATGGACCAATATTGTTTGGACGCTAACGTCGAAAGCTGCTGCTAATCAGCCGTAGATTGTGTATCATCGGCTTCCACAATCGCCTTTAATTCGTCATTGTTGACCAAAGTCTTCGGACGACCGCGAGGTTCATTTTTCAGGTCGAAATTTCCAGAACGGAAGCGAGCAAACCAATAACAGGTGGTGCGTGGGTTTGTAGTGTTAGCTCCGTAAACGTCGTTAATCTTGCGTGCCGCTTGTGCTGCGTTGCTGCCACGACGATATTCATATTCCATAATTACTCAAATTTTTAACGTATCCATGATGACGAAGAAGATTGAAATGCGATGAAAACGTAACACTAATCAATAAACAAATGACTACTTTTGGAAAATGAATTCCACGTTTTAAAATAAAATAAATTTGAAATTAGAATTCTTAGCCAAACAAAAATTATTTTGATTTGAAATGGCCAGTACTGCAGAACGGCAATTACATAGGTAAAGACCTATTATAATTAGATTATAATAGAAACATACCACTTTATTTACATAAGAGTTTTCCATAATTGTGCTTGTGAAAATGATAAAATTGAGGACACAGACCAATAACATGTATTCCTTCACCATTTTCAATCTTTATTACCTACTGAAATGAAACGATACCTTGGACTGTCAATAATAAGTGGCAATTATAATGTAATCAGAGTTTTTAAATTAGGATAAAAATGTATGTTGCGGTCACTAAAAGACATAAGCGTTTCCACGAATTCATCTATATACCTGTAGTATACGCATAAGTAGTTTTTTGAAAAGTCTTTAACTTGTTTTCTTGTGATAGACTTCTTTTAAAGAGAAAGTATTCAGATGATTTTAGGATAACTATTTTCAGATAGATGGCGTAGTGGTTGAGATGCCGACCTGCAGTGCTAGAGTCGTGGGTGCGATCCACAGCTTGTTGTCTGGATGTAATTTGTGTCCGTTAGTTGTATGATTGTGGGGTGGGGATTGTGTTGTCTTTTTAAAATAAATAAATAAATGTAATAATTTTAATTAAAAGTAATGCTATCAGTATTACTTTTAATTACAATTATTTTGTCGCAATATATTTATTTGTAAACTCGTTGTGACCTAACGGCCCGAGTGAACTGTGAGATCAAAACTGAAAACTATTCAGATGTGTCTGACGGTAGTTTGGTTCCGGTGGATTAATCAAAAGTGGATCTTCTTAAAAAAATTAAATAGTAATTTCCAGGTGGCCATAGGTTAGCAAATGTCAAATTTTAAAATTGTTAACCTGTTGGACACATATTATGAATCTTAATTTGAAGTTAAGTTTAACCTTCCATATTTTATTTTCATTGTAGACTAGCTGACCCGACAGACGTTGTCATGTCGTAACTATGAATACGAATTTGTATAATTATAAAAAAATCCAATAGTACCATTTGTTATATCTAATTGATTTTCATGTTACAATTAAATGCACCTCGATAACAGTTAAAAGCAAAATATCCATGTTATTGATTACAATTCCATCAATTCCTTTTAACCTCATTTTACGTTTGATGTGCTCTTGTATGTCTTTAACTTGCAGCATTGAGAGTTCTGCGTATTATTGTGCGTTTGATTGCTGGCATTTTAAAAACAATCTACTAAAATTAAAAAATATGATTATTTTTTATATCGAATCAATGAAAACAGTATATGTTACCTTAACCTATCAAAATCTCTATATTATTTTGAACTTTAAATATAACCGTGATGAATAACCGTGATGATAATGGTACGGAACCCTACGTGTGCGACTCCGACACGCACAGCCGGTTTTATTTGTATAATAAAAGACAACCCAGAGACGTGCTATAATTTTGTAAATAATACTTATTACATATAGAATATTATAGACAATATAGATAAAGTTCTTGTATTTAATTTTCCGTGCTGATCAAGAACAAATTAAGATTATGATGACAGTAATTGTCAAAATTTAAAAGTAACTAGCAACCCGCCCTCGCTTCGCTTCGGTTATAGGTTATAGTCGTTTTACCCGCGTAGTTCCCGTTCCCGTGGGAATACCGACATAAAATATAGCCTAGTTTACGCCCTGATATTATAGCTTTCCATTGGTGAAAGAATTTTTGAAATCGGTCCAGCCGTTTTGAAGATTACCCGGAACAAACAGACAGACAGACAGACAAAAATTTTTTAATTGCTATTTTAGGCATAGGTGTCGTGCAAATAACCGTGTGAGCACGAAAAAAGCCTATTATTTTGACATTACAAACAGACACTTCAATTTTATTTATTGGTAAGATTTAAAAACTAAAAATGCGCCTAATGATAAATGGAATTGAAAAGTAAAAATAATTGTTAATAAAGAAATAAAATAACAAACGAAAAGTATTAGTATTATTGTGAAAAAAAACGTGGGGGAGTGCCCCCAAACAAAAAAGTGTTTTTGTTTTTATTATGATTCATCGAGCACACCCCACTTCTAATTATTTTTCATTTATTAGTTCGATTTATCGTTTTGAGTTCAAGGATTTGGTTACAAATAAACAAACATGTAGATGAAACTAATGAAATCGTGTTAATAAATAAGATTTACTAAATTCAAATTCAAATCCTTTATTATTTATAAACCTCGCGGGGGCACTTACATATGGTAATTTTTTTACATTTTACCTTGAATTACTACCGGATCGGAACGCGACCGCACTGAGAAGATCCGGCAAGAAACTCAGTGGGATTGTCTTCTTTTTTATTCATTTACTATTTTGTTTTAAATAAAATAATATACAACTACACATTAATAATAGCTCTAGTGTGATGCTTTTCGAACCATCATACAATACAGTTATTAAATATAACGAAAAAGTACCATGGCTGGACCAGATCCCACAAGTGGCACCCGATCACGAGTTAACCACTAGAGCAGCCATCACTCCCCTCAACTACAATGGAGGGAAGGGAGTGACCCGCTCCTCGTAGCTACCGCAAGCAGACCCTTCAGTGAGCATGACCACCATGTGCCACAAACATAAAACTCAAATTAAGTAACAAATTCGTTTGCAAAACACGCTACGCTTTACAATTATAGTAACAACATGTGTGTAACATTTTTTGAAATAATGAGAAAATGTCTGAACGAGGAGCTGCTCATAACCAGTCTGTATTATCATCAAGATAATCCGAGATTTTATAATAACCTTTTCTACGAAATCTACTCTTGATTGCTTTTTTGAACTTATTAACTGGCATATCTCGAATTTTAGGGGAGGGTGGCATAGTTAATTTGTTGTAGAAGCGTATACATTGCCCCACCAAGGATCTCTTAACTCGTTAAACGTAAAATCAGTAAGATGTGTTTAATTAAATTTCTTTTCGTTGGAGTGTAGTTTGGTTAGTTAATTTGGTAGAGTAGTAGTTTGGCTTTATCTGAATATACATCCTTTCACAATGAATATTACAAAAGTCCTTCCAGAATATTGAGTGGAACGTCCAGTTACCATATGCCATTTTGCCTCCAGACAAATGTGTACTTATTTTTCTATATTTGCATGAAACTTATAGTGGTCCTGAAAAGAATATGAAATCAATACTTTTTATAATTTGTAATAGTTGACATCATTCCACTTTTTTGTTGTTTTTACTTTTTCATTTTTTGCTGGTATATATGTTTGCATCAAGTCTGTATAGAATGTCCTTTGGTGGACTCAGAATTTGGGTTTTATTTGAATATCTCTACGAAACATAACTCACTTTATGTGGAATCATAAAAATAATCAGTTGAAGAGAGTTCTTAAACGGGCGTATAAATAATAGCAATATACTGTGCCATATGTTTGAGTATATATAGGAATATGTAACAAAGTGTTTTATATTTTTCGTGTGATGACGGGATAAAAATATAATTCACCAATCTCTATATTGCCCGTGGATATCGTAAAAGACGACTATGGAATATGAATATGTATAGATAACATTTATGTAAGAAAAGGGAAACTGGAAATAAAATCCTGTGCCAACATTTTTGCATGGTATAGTAGGTCAGTTGAGATTCAAGCTTAGCAGTGGGACGTATAATAATATCAGACAACGAGTTGAGATGATAATAATATCAGACAAATCGAATCTTTCAATCTGCATTAGCTTGTTTTGCATAAGCATATTGTCAAATTTACACATTGTTTGAAACAATCCAATAATCTATCACTGAATCGGAGCACGGCCACAAGCTGAGAAGATCCGGCAAGAAACTCGGCGCACTGTAATTCTCTAAATAATTTCTTTTAAATAAAATTGTATGTAATATAATTACATAATATAATAATTATATAAAAAATATGTATATATTTTTCAAAATCTAATACAAATAATAATAAAAAAAAAAATATGCGGCTGAACCCAATCTCACAAGCGGATATATAACGAAAATTAAGATTCAAAAGGGGAACGTAGTATTCCATTGGAGATGTGCTTTTAGTTACAGTGAAGTTTTAAAAAATCACCTGAATATATCTAGAAATATATTTTATTCCATTCAAGAAAAATGCAAATCTATTTTATTCAACCACTCTCAATTTTAAAAATATTTATGATAATTTTGATTAATTTTATATTATCATCATTATTTCGACTCATATACGTCCTACTGCTGGGCTCGAGCGGAGAACCGCAATAGGAAGGTAATTGACCTACTATACCACGCAGGTCAGAGGGGTTGGTTGGATGTTATATGCATATTTTAACCTTTAGTTGTCTTTACGACATCCACGGGCGAAATAGTGTGGAACTTAATTTTATATTTAATGAAATTAATTCATTAAATTTAATCCATACTAATATTATAAATGCGAAAGTAAGGATGTTTGTTTGTTTGTTTGTAACGCTTTCACACTTAAACCACTGAACCGATTTCCAAAATTCTTTCACCAATGGAAAGCTATAATATCAGGGAGTAACATAGGCTATATTTTATCCCGGTATTCCCACAGGGACGGGAACTACGCCGCGGGTAAAGCGACTGAAACCGAAGCGAAGCGAGGGCGGGTTGCTAGTATGAAATAAATATAAAATAGTTACATTAAGAGATGTCATATAATCTGATCATCATAATTTATGGACGCTGCATTTGGAGTTTCCACAATAATTTTAGAGCAATTATTTCTTTTTGGTACTTTACATATTTTGTGTTGGACTATTTGAAAGTAAAACTCCTCCTGAAAAATATAGTCATGACTAAAACCCACCACAACCAACCAGAAAGTTGGGCTGCCGGCTCTCGCGAAAGAAGCGCAGTAACAAATTGCTACTACTCGGACGTAGATTTTATGCAAGAGTGTGGTACTACCCCGGATGGACCGGCCCGCGGCTGTAGACAGACAATTTTCAACAGTGTGGTCCTACCACATCTAATAACTTATATGATCAATGAGAGCCAATAAAAATATCTACGCTTACGAATTTCTTTAAAAATATGTAATAATATCTACACTAATATTATAAAGAGGAAAACTTTGTTTGTATGTTTGTTTGGTTGTAATGAATAGGCTCAAAAACTACTGGACCGTTTTTAAAAATTCTTTCACCATTCGAAAGCTACATTATCCACGAGTAACATAGGCTAAATTTTATTTTGGAAAAATATAGGGTTCCGTAAAATATGTGGGTTTTTCGGACATAAGGTGTAAAAAATCAACCAGAAAAGTTACTTATTTTGCGTACGCTGCCTAAACTATAAAAGATAGAACCACAAAATGTTCTAATTAATTGTAGATCTTATATCTACAAAAAAGTTCGCGACACACTATACGTATCTATGTCGAGTGAGGCACAACAATTGCACGACACATATGCCTAAAATACAGATTAAAAAAATTTTGTCGGTCTGTTTGTTCCGATTTCAAAAATTCTTTCAGCAATGGAAAACTAGAATATCAGGGAGTAAATTAGGCTATATTTTATCATGGTATTCCCACGGGAACGGGAACTACGCGGGTAAAACGACTAAAACCGAAGCGAAGCGAGGGCGGGTTGCTAGTCCTCTATATAGCCGTAAGTTTGCCGGAAGTGTAAAGTTTAAAAATCTTAATCTGTATGAATCTAATTATAAAATTAAGCTTAACCTTTTAAATTTTCATTTTCAATTGTAAATGTTGTATTTTGGTATTTGAACTATATACATAGGCAGTGCAGTGCAGTAATAATGTAATGTAAAGCTTCCACCCGGGAAGCTGTTCTCCGACTCTAGATTTCTATATTGAAAATCTTACTAACACAGTAGTTCTTATATCTCTAAGAATGTGTTAGATACTAAGAGTATGCCTGCTTTTAGGTTATTTATAGTTTGCTCGTCTTCAGAGGCTGACCGCGCGAGGGCGATCGACGTCCCAGGAGGGGCGTTGGAAAGGGAGGGTATCCGAAAGGGTATCCTGCTGGGCTGACCACGGACGAAAACGAACTTGGTACAGGTGGTCGGCCCAATGGTGAAGGATTACGGTGAGTTATGGGGCCGCGCGCTGTCCTTTCGTCACCCCGGACGTAATGGACGGCGTGTGCACTGACTATAGCCCACCCAAAAAAAAGGAAAAAAAAAATATAAAGTATCATAACCATTAATTTTCTATCGATTTTCATTTTTAAACCGTTTGAAGTTTATAAATTTTACTACTTCAATTTTACATAGGTATTTTAGGCATCCAATGACCAATTAGTTTTAAATTATATATAAACCTAATGATGTGTGAAATTATAAACAACAAAATAACCATCGTACTCCATTTTACATATATTTTTAGCATAATTATAAAGGCATTATGAAACGATTATATGTAAGGGCTACTAATATGAAGATTTTAAGTATTACATGTATTACATGTGTATGTAAAGTATAGAATCCTCATTAATGCACGTCACATTATTTGGAAACATACCATGGCTAATTATTTGTTATATCTTATAGTTATATTTGTAGTTTCTGTTGCAACACAGAATTATGTAAGTATACATTATTTTATCTTATACTAGCTGACACGGCAACTTTGTACCGCCATAATATTTTTTGTAAATCTATTTTTTAAATTTCCGAAAATATAGTCTGTCTACAGCTGTCATTTGCGTTTTGTTATTACATGTCAGATACATTTTTGTTATACCACTTGTCATACTGACTTGTATTCTATTTGACGTTTTATGTTACGTCACACGGGAACGCAATCGAACAGGAAGAAGTATTCTATATCCGTCTCCTGGATGTAAGCTACCTCCCCATCAATTTTCAGCCAAATCGGTACAGCCATTCTTGAGTTATAAATAGTGTAACTAACACGACTTTCTTTTATATATATAGATTTACTTCACTGACAATATTGTACGAATAATATAACATACATATACAGTTTAATTAAAAGAACCATTTTCACCGTCATCATCATCTCAATCCACATAAGTCCCACTGTCAGGCTTGGGCCTTCTCCACAATGGTAGGTAAATTATCCTACTATACCACGCTGATTAGACATGTTGTCATAACATTTTTTTAATGGGAAGGTTTTACAATACAACCTTCGTGTAGTAGCTTATCAATAGCTCTTTACAGGTGCCAAGAGCAGCTAACCTAGATAATGATGGTCACTCTTGTACTATTCCTAAACTCAAAGTGTTATTTTGTAATAGTCAAAATGATTCGCCTAGTGGCACCTTCATAAATATCAAATCAGATGACAGAGTGACGCACAGTCTATAGAAATCACACCAACTTAAAATGGAATGTAATTGTCCTTTAATATAGAAATTGAAAGTAATCTTCAAATTATTTGATTTTTAAAATACAAACATTATAGATGTTATTTATAACATCTATATAAAAATTCATAGATAATTTCTAACTGTTTACCTACTAACAGTGAGGTATATCTCAAGTAGAGCTAAATAAATTGGAATCATTTAAATGTAAATAAATTGGAAAATATAGCCTCGGTATATAAGTGCTAGTAAAAATTTGCAATAAATTAATGACCGTCTGATTACTAATAATTGAATTAATACCATACTATTATAGTTCATCTAATCTAAGAAGTACATTTTGACGTTTCGCATTTTTTAATACACACTAACTTTGGTCAAACGTGTAAACATGAGTGCAAACAGTGGCGGCTGGTGGGTCTTCAAAGTGGTGGTGCACTTTACCTGCTCACTAAGTATTACGATCAGAAATTGCAATGGAACAACAATTGATATAAAATGGTATTTTTGTTATTATTTTTGAACTCATTAGAAGAAAATATATATTGTAAATAAAACTACTTTTACGGATTATATCGCGTTTGTATTTGATTTATGATTGCCCGACTCTGGACTCTAATCTTAATCTGCCTTATACTGAGGATACGTATGAGCAACGATATGGAACTTTAAATGGTAGAGGCCTAAATATTGTAATATCGGATTTGCAAGACTTTATTCTCAACTTAAACACTTTAGAGACTACACGCATAAAAGCTAACTGTTCGAATGATCTCACCAACTTGCAACAGCAAAAAAGTATGCCGTTTTTTCTCTAATTTTCTTAGTATACTTCATCAAAATATAGCGGGCCTAATGAGCAAATCGGATATACTAACAGTCAAATTAGAAGAGCTGACTAATGAGGGGACCTTTATAGACGTTATATGTATCACCGAGCATTTTATTAAATCAGGCTATGAAAATTTGGTACATATACCAAATTTTTGTTTAGCTACAAGCTTCTCAAGAGACACAAAACGGGGAGGCGCTTGTATACTTGTTAAAATAGGATTACAATATAGAGAAATACCAAGCATATCAAATCAATCAGTCCTAGGGGTTTTCGAATGCTGTGCTATAGAATTAACATCTTACAATGTTATTATTATCTGCTTATACAGAATACCAAAATATAATCATGCAATATTTTATGAGAAGCTAGATAATATATTAAGTAAAATATCCTTAAACTCTAATAAAAATATTATCCTGGCAGGCGATTTCAATATTGACGTTTTAAAAAACAATGGTATTGCATTAGACTTGGAAAATTTTCTCTTGCAATATAACCTAAAACTAGCCCTTCATATGCCCACTAGACCAAAAAGTAATACCTGTATTGACAATTTTGCACACAATTATCAAAAAAAGTGTCGAACAAAAATAATAGATTTGATTGTTTCAGATCATACAGCTCAGTTAATTCATATACCTATTACAAAAACTTGCAATTTTAAATATTGGAAAATTAATAAACAGGACCACTCTATAGATAACTTAATGAATTTCAAAACCCATCTAGGGAGTTTATCTTTTACACAAGTATACGAGACCAAAGAGGCTAATAAATCTTATAATATCTTCATTGAAGATTTTCTATTATTGTATAAATTGTGTATACCTGAAATTAAATTAATTGTGAAAACTAAAAAGACAACTAAATGGATAACTAGAGGAATAAAAAAATGTAGTAAGAAACAAAGACAATTACTTTGGACATATAGGCTTAACCCTACCTTAAAAAATAAAATAAATTTAAAAAAATATACTACTATATATAAAAAGATTTTGAAGTTAACTCAAAGAGCTCAAAATAACCACTTCATTAATTCCTCTTATAATAAATCAAAGGCTGCATGGCAAGTGATAAATAAATCAACATTTTGTCGCCCACCGGAACAAATACTAGCTATAAAAAAGAATAATATCTTATCTTTAACACAACCTACTGACATTGCTGACGAATTTAATAATTATTTTATTGACGAAATTGAGAATAATATTACAACTGACACCACGTATGAAAATAATTTTGAAAATTTGACATCACAATCTATATTCATATTACCTGTTACAAATAGCGATATTATAGGAATAATAAATAACCTTAAAAATACAAGTACTGTAGGATATGATGGCATTTCAACAAAGGCAATTAAATATGTAAAAGATGTTATTGCACCACCATTAACACATATAATTAATTTATGTATCATTGATGGTATTTTCCCAGAAAAGCTAAAAGAAGTAATAATAAAACCTATATTTAAAAAAGGTGATAAAGCAGTTGTAAATAACTATAGACCTATTGCCAAAATCCCCATAATTTCTAAAATTTTCGAAAGGGTAATCTATAACGCTTTGTATAAATATTTTGAGAAATATAAGCTATTCTGTAAGGAACAAAAAGGTTTTCGTAAAAACACTACTATCAATATGGCAATCTACGACTTATTGTCAAATGTCATGAATTCTATGGATAAAAGAAATCCAGTATGTGCCATTTATACTGATATGACTAAAGCATTCGACTATGTGGACCATAAAATACTCCTAAAAAAATTATTTGCGTATGGTATAAGAGGAAACACTCTTAAACTCATACAATCATATTTAACTGATAGATATCAACGTACAGAGATTTCTAGAATGTGCCCAGATAGTAAATTAGTAACTAACTATTCATCAAGACAAAGACAAGTAAGATACGGTGTGCCTCAAGGGAGCGTACTAGGGCCCCTGCTTTTCTTAATGTATATTAATGATCTCCCAAAAATACTACATCATAAAATGGTCCTATTTGCAGATGATAGCACGGCCTTAGTTGAATGCAACAATTTAAAAAACTATCAGTATGACATTAATAACTGTCTATCTAATATCATAAATTGGCTCAACAATAATAATCTGGTGATTAATTTAACTAAAACTAAAGTTATGCATTTTCATCAACGACTAGAAAATAAAAAAGTCAATGTCACATACAAAGACGTGAATATAGAAGCAGTAGAAACCGCAAAATTCTTAGGGATAACAATCGACCATAACCTGACTTGGAAACCCCATATTAAGGAAATATGTATGCGTTTAAGTAAATCCACATATGCACTTTTTCAGCTATCTAAAAGGGTTAATAGTGAAACGCTACTGAAAGCTTATCATGGGCTGGTTGCTTCTGTTCTCCGTTACGGAGTTATTTTTTGGGGTCGATCTACAGATCGAGATCTTGTCTTTAAAATTCAAAAACGCTGCATAAGATCAATGTGTGGTCTAAAAACAACAGACAGCTGTAAACCTTATTTTAAGTCCCTAAAAATATTAACCTTGCCATCATTGTACATCCTGGAAACTGCTCTATTTGTGAAGGCAAATTCTCATCTATTCAGAAAATTGTCGACGGCAAGAACAAACCCCGTACGTGCTCAATATAAATACCAACTTTGCCAAATAAAATGTAAAACATCTTTGATGGAGAAGAGCTTCTTTGGTGTTTCCTCAAGCATATACAATAAAATACCAGATAATATTAAAAATCTGCCTTCTATAAAATTTAAGAATGTCCTTAATAAACTATTAATCTCTAAATGTTATTATTCTATTGACGAATTTTTAAGTGACAAATTATAATTAATTATATAATAAGTCTTTTATAATTTTAATGAATTAATTTAACCTATGAAATAATCTTATATTAATTAATTAATCAATTAATCTGACATTATAATTATTATTGACATTGTATAATTGGATGATTATTGATATTTTTAGTATTATTATTATTTTTTTTTTTAATTCTTATATTGCAAATTTAATTTAATATATTTTAATTCTATCTACCTACAATATACCTAAAATACCTATCTACCTAGAATAGCTTTTAGTAATTAAATCTGATTAACGTATTCTTTTTTTATTATTATTATAATTGTGTGTTATTAGTTCTAGTAATAATTCCTATTTGTATTGCTTCATTTCAATGCATAACTGAATTTGTTTTATTTAATTTGTATGCCCTAGAGGCAAAACATAGTGAAACAACTATTAATATAAGACGACTTATGTACCTATGTTTAACAAATAAATTATTCTATTCTATTCTATTCTATTCTATTCTATTCTATTCTATTCTATCCGACGTTTCGAACACTTTGCAGCATTCATGGTCACGGGCGGACTAAAGTGTCTCACGTCCAACAAGTAATCGTTATTACAGACATTTACAATTATCTACCCGATACAGAAAATAGTTATAAATTTATTAAATTGTTACCCACATTTTAGTACAAATTTATTGCCAGTGTAAGAAGAAAATGAATCTTCTTCTTCTGTATCGGGTAGATAATTGTAAATGTCTGTAATAACGATTACTTGTTGGACGTGAGACACCTTAGTCCGCCCGTGACCATGAATGCTGCAAAGTGTTCGAAACGTCGGGCAATCATAAATCAAATACAAACGCGATATAATCCGTAAAAGTAGTTTTATTTACAATGTGTAGTGCTCGCGTAAACATCAGATATCATTATAAAATATATATTCTTTGTTTTTCACATTTCAAAAAATATTTATAAAAGAGTGCAAATCAAAAAATATTTTGATTTGCACTCCATTATAAAATTTAAGGAGGGCGTTAGCGGTCGCGCCAATTTTATATCAACTTTATTTCCACAAAGTTTTGTTATTGTCTTTAATATGCCTATATTTACGCTCATTTTCACTCACTGTATAAGTGTATACGTAGTATAAAATAGAACTAAGACCAAAATATTAAAAAAAAACCAATGTAAACAAACCATATCTATCGCTTCACAGATACATCGAAACTATACGACGACGTATAAGGCAACGTGGTTTTTGGGTGGGTTACGGGTGTGCGTGCTTACGCCCCTCTGTCGCCTCGGACGGAGTCGTGCGAGGAGCGCGCCGACCGCAACCCACCCCAAAAAAAAAAACAATACATTTTAAATTTTAAAGAACTATTAAGTTATTTATATAATTAACGTTGCGGGTAACTTTCTTGTATAATAATCTAATGTTGGAAGCTCATAAAACCAATTTAAAACAGAAACAACATGTAAAACAGTAATTGTTATTGACGATGTTACAAAGTCACGTCATCACGTTCTATGGCTCGCCCAATGGCTAAGGCTGGAAATACGGCAGGTTATAGGGTTTGCGCTCTGCTCTATCATCGCCTCGGACGGTACGGATTGAGTGTGACCGGACCATGACTTGTCAAAAAAGAAAAAAACTCCAAAAGCAAAACTCTATTGACTTGAGTTGCTTTGTACAACCTAGTCTGTTGTGCAGTCTCTCATTTTTATTTATTTATTTATTTTGTACATTATGGAAGACTTACAAATCTAATTTAATTATATCTAAATAGACTAATTGTTATTATTTCTGTTAGCTCATTACAAGTCTTCACTTATAGTAATTGTATAATAGGCATGATGACAGTAACCAAAAATCACTAAAATAATGTGTTTATCTACTGTAACACAAAGAATAAATATATCTTGAAATAAATATATATTTTCTTTTATAAGATGAGATTATTAATTTATTTAATAAAATAAAACTGCAAAATACACAAGTCCGCCATGCTCAGCTAAACACCAATCAAATTGAGTTACGTCACTCCTATGTACACCTGTCATTATCATCGCAAATTCTGTACGAAATTCTACGATCGTTACACTTATTAATTGTTTTAACTTGCATTTAAAGAGTATTTCGTGATTTTTATCGATCTCTTGCTTACTTTTGTGTTCTTACTAAAAATTAAGTCATGAAAGAACGATTCATCAAGGAAAACTGCTCTAATTTGCCTAGAGTTGATTTGTTAATGCTGGGAGAGAGTACCTAGTATCAAACAAAAACTTCTGTTTAGTAGAATTTAGAAATGTCAAAACTACGATACACGTAAAATATTGACTAACATCTAATTTAAAGTCTATTTAAAAATAATACCGCTTGAGATAGAGGTTATGTTATTTAAATAATGCTTTTGTAAACTTGGTATTAAACTGCAGTTAAATAAAGTGACATACCAAATAAAATATACGATATAAAGTAATTACTTACGTCAAAATGATCTTCACAGAAATAAATAGTTTCCTATTTATTTTTTTATATTTATTTATATAAATTTATGGCTTTTGGATCTCGCTGTGCAAGATTAAGCCACTTATATCTTGTTGGTTTATTATGTGGCACATAAACAAACAGTTTGTTAGGGGTTTTTATTGATGTATTAACACATTGAGGAACCGCACACCACTTATAGATTTTCGAATTCATGTCTAAATAAAATATATCAGATTTTTTGCTTTAACTCCCTTACGTTTACAACTCAAGCGAATAGACGTGACGTCACAAGCAGACGCCATGACACTAGGCACCGTTTTGGCGCTAATTTAAATGCATTTAATTAATATAGCATTTATTTCTAAAGAAACCGTACTTATTGCAAAAATAATATATTTTTTGATAATAGTAGTTATTTAAGAATATTATAAAACAGTTTTTCAAAATTAGTCATCATGCCTATTGATTGAGAGCATTCTGGCTATATGTAATATAATTGCTTACAATACATTCACATTAGAATGCATTTACTCATCTTAAACTAATTAAAAAAGTCTTGGCTTAAGATCTTACATGCTACATTTACTTATATTTGTCATAAATGAATCAAAATCATGCTGTTTACTTAAATTATTATAGCCCGTCCACATGTTGGCCGAGCGTAGGCGAGCGATGGCGAATGCCAACGTGTTTGCACCCGATTTGCTTTAGTTGGTCAACGCTCGCCGTCGCTCGCCTAGCTGGCCGAGTGAATACAAGCGCCAACGTGTGGACAGCTGATTTGTCTTCACTCGCCGTCACTCGCCATCGCTCGTGGTCACTTGCCTTACTTCGCCTCGGTGTCGGTTATTGTGCACAAATCAAAGGCGCTCGAGCCCAACAGTAGGACGTATATGAGCTAAAATGATGATGAATGATGAAGATACTTCTTGATACTATAGGTAACATATAGGGTGACTTGGATCTAATTATTTATGTCGCATATCTAGAGGTAGTGGTGCAAATTTGAAAATATAATCATTTTTGTTGAGCGACATTATCACACTAAACCCGTCTAACAGCGATGGATGTCGACCGTGTAATGGCGAGCAGGCCAACGTGTGGACGGCATTGGCCGAGCGCAGACGAGTGCCTTTGATTTGTGCACAAAAACCGACACCGAGGCGAAGTGAGGCAAGTGATCACGAGCGACGGCGAGTGATGGCGAGTGAAGACAAATCAGCTGTCCACAAGTTGGCGCTTGTATTCACTCGGCCAACTAGGCGAGCGACGGCGAGCGTTGACCAACTAAGGTAAATCGGGTGTACACACGTTGGCGTTCGCCATCGCTAGCCTACACTCGCCCAACATGTAGACGGCCCATTAGATATACAAATAAATAAATTAAAGTGTGTGTTTGTAATGTCAAAATAGTGGTTTTTTTTCATGCTCACACGGTTTTATACACGATAACTATGTCTAAATACCAGTTTAAAACAGTTTTGTCTATCTCCCCGTCTGTCTGTCTATTTGTTACAGCTAATTCTCAAAACGGCTGAACCGATGTTGATAATATTTTACTATTAGGTAGCTGTCTACTATTAACTACATAGTAAACCTCAACAATATTAGTGTTGCATGAGTCCGGGTCGCATTCTGCGGCGTCGGCTCTGACGGCGGCATTATGCGCAAGGGAGGAGGTCCTCCCCCGAACAGCACGGTCGCAGCGTCCTCTTCATCGACTGAGTTGCATCAAGGGACATTGGGTGAATGCCTATGACGTGCGGTGTCCCACAGGGAGCGGAAATCCCGGACATCAGCTTGTACGAGATCAGAATGACTCTCAAACAATTACTTAATGGTAAAGTACCGGGAGATGACGGCATTACGGCAGAGCTTCTGAAGGCAGACGGCCAGCCAGTCTTAAACGCGCTTCAGAAGACATTTAATTCTGTTATCCTCGGGAACGACGTTCCAGAGTCGTTGACCAGGAGTGTCGTAGTGCTGTTCTTCAAGAAGGGCGACAAAGCTCTTCTTAAGAACTACACGCCCATTGGCTTCTGAGCTACGTCTAAAAGTTGTTTTCGAGGGTCATTACCAATTGACTCATGTGCAAGCTCGATGGCTTTCAGCCGCACGAATAAGCTGGAATCCGAAAAGGCTATATCACCATAGATCATATCCTCACGCTTCGGCAGATTATACAAAGGCCGAGGAGTATAATCGACCGCTGTGTATAGCGTTTGTGGACTTTGATTCAATCGAAATTTGGACGGTGCTGCAGTCCCTTCAGTGGCGCCAAATCGACCATCGTTATATCGAAGTGCTGAAGTGTTTATATAGGAATGCCACAATGTCAGTCCATATCCGGGATAAGAGTACGAAACCGATCCAGTTGCAGAAAGGCGTGAGACAGGGAGATGTCATCTCTCCGAAACTGTTCACTACTGCACTGGAAGATGTATTCAAGCTCTTAGATTGGACTGGACTCGTCATCAATATTAACGGCGAATACATCACTCACCTTCGATTTGCAGACGATATCGTCGTTAGGGCAGAAGCTATGGAGGACCTTCGCACCGTGCTCAACGATCTCAGCAGTGTATCCCAACTAGTGGGTTTACGAATGAACGTGGACAAGATGAAAGTCATGTCATCTGCCCATGTTAACGGTCCTAGTAGGCAATGTCATTTTTGAAGTTGTCGATCATTATGTTTACCTAGGACAAACAGTCCACTTAGGTAGATCCAATTTCAAGAAAGATATCAGCTGACGATTCGACTCGGTTGGGCAGCGTTCGGAAAACTTAAGAGGTTCTTCTCGTCCAACAATTCGCAGAAGAACGAGTGTAACCGATATAGCACGAAGCATTAGCACGCTGAAGTGGCAATAGGCAAGCCACATTGCTCAACGAACCGACAACCGCTGGGGACGAAAGGTTTTCGAGTGGCGACCATGTATTGGACGACGTAGTGTAGGACGCCCCTACACTAGGTGGACCAATGACCTAGTGAAAGTTGCTGGGCGTCGTTGGATGCCAGCGGCACAGGACCACACTTAGTGGCGTAACATGAGGGAGGTTTACGTCCAGTAGTGAACGGCGATAGGCTGAAATGAATGATGATGAATTCAACAATTTTTAGAACTGGGCCAGACTCAGATGGAATGTGTATTGTGTACACAGTGCAATTGACCGCAAAATTAAGAACAAAGAAATTCATTTACCTAATGACTATGTCACTTTGTTAAAAAGTGCACGAGCGTCAAATCCTTATGAATGTATACAAATTGATCACAAATTTATAAAAGATTACGCTGCAGTAGAAAATTTGGTACACCAAAGTATTCGGCCAGGTCCTGAGGTGGGAAATCCACACGTCAATCATCATCATTATTATGGATAGTCTTATCTATCTATAACATAATTTTCTAAGTTTAGTCTTTTTTTGTCACGCAATATAATAATCATTTCATGTTTATTATTTTTTTGGTATTTTAATATTTTTATGTAAATTTAAAACAATTTCTTATATCTGCAATCTAATGTCTTTGAATTCCAACATTATATTTAATTCGACGAAACAATATATCTAGCTGCAATTTATTTAGTATTTCAGTAATTTTATAAATAAAAATTGAGTTTTCTAATATTGCAGACAGTATATATGAAACATTAAAAAAATAAAATATAATAAAAATAAATTCAAACGCCCCTTTTTTTCGTCGCCTGAAAAGTTGCATTTTTGCAGTTATTATTTATTGATTCTTCATCGGCGATATGTGCCTATATATTGTAATTAAAATTAATCACGTCAAATTTTGCACGTGATTTATTTACAATTTATAATACTCTCGTAAACATCAAAAATTATTCATATAAATATACTTTGAAAAAATAATGTCCCGAATTGCGTATAAAATGTAAAGGATCTACTTTAAATAGACTGCTGGGGTGGCTATGTGTTTGCAGTTTTCCTTCTCATGACGAGATATTATCTGGTGACGTACCTTGGTCGTCATTTATGATAACTCATGCGTTATTTATGATCAATCAGGGATAAGAGGGTGGTGAATTGTATCTTCGTTACAACGCAAAATATATTATAGAACACCAATTACATCCATACTTAGATTTTTTTTGCGTGGGAACCGGCTTAATGATACTTTAGCGTAGGAAATTAATGCTACAGTTCCCACACAAAGGACGGAGGCAGCGTGCCTGTTGATTGGGACTCCTTCTAGGGAACTGGTGGCGGAGATGCTCACCTATTTTACCGACTGCCTTCTTTCCGATTGGTGCAGGTATGGACGGGACATGGTTGCTTCGCCAAGTCCCTAAACACGTTGTAAAGGTCTCTTTACAACGCCTAGGGCATACCGTCCTGCCACTACCGCGATTGCGAAGAAGACATGGCGCAACACACACTCGAGGTGTGTGTCGCGTAGGTGGAGCAGCGCCGTGAACTCGTCGCAATCATCAGTTCCAACCTGATGTAATACGACCGGTCATGCGGTCGCGCGACGCCATTTCGCCCCTAACCGTAGCCTACTAAAAAAAAAAAGCATTTAGATCAGTGTAAATTATGTACTAATAATCTACATTCTATTAAAATTTTCTGTGTTTAATAGAAATAAAAAGAAGTCCGTGTCCTGACGGAGTAAGAATATAATTTACTGCCATTTTTAATATATATATTTTTTTTGTATCTTGTCCATAGATTTCGTAAAAGACAACTAAGGAGTAAACACCATATTAAAATATGTATAGAACATCTATGCAAGACAAGGTAAATTGGAAATAAAACCCTACATCAACATGTCCAATCAGCATGGTTAGAGTAATGCAATCATTCTCCTAATTTGGAGGAGGCTCAAGCCCAGTAGTGGGACGAATATGACCTGAGATGCTGAATAGAAATACGGTATATAACATTGAATGTCAAACGCCGTTGAACGCTCTGAACTACAATTCACATACAGTTTTTGTGTTTTCCTACAATAGTTATTGAATTTCATTTTTTGTGCAAATCAAATCATTTATTCCGCATAAGCCGTATATAAATTTGACAATATGTAAGTGCCGTCAAGGGTGACGGCACTTACATATTGTCAAATTTATACATCGTTTGAATATAATACAATATCTACCACCGGATCGGAACGCGGCCACAAGCTGAGAAGATCCGGCAAGAAACTCAGCGGGCTGTAATTTTTTTACCATCTTTTGAATACAATTACGTATACAACATATAGTCTTAGCTCCAGTGAGTTGCACTTCGAGATAGGACATAACCATTTTTTTTAATTTAGTTTAAATAAAAAATAAAAAAGGAAAGGAAAACATGGTTGGACCAGAGCCCACAAGCAGCATCCGATCACGAGTTAACTACTAGAGCAGCCATCACTCTCCTCAACCACATTCGAGGAAGGGAGTGACCCGCCCCACATAGCTACCGCAAGCAGAACCTTGTTCAGTGAGCATGACCAAACCATAAATTACTAACTATCATGGGTATGTGAAAAAGACCAAAACCTAAATTCGTCAGGCAAAACACGCTATGCTGTACAAACCCAAGACTAACAACACGATAAAAAAAAAAACAAAACAGCGAATTCTTACAAGAAACGGGCCATAAAACTGACCATTACAAAAACAAAATTGCTGAAAGAGGAGCTGCTCATAACCATTCAGTGTTATCCTCTAAATAATCCGAAATTTTATAGTAGCCTTTTCTACAAAGTCTACTCTTGATAGCCTTTTTAAACTTATTCATTGGCATATCTTGGATATATCTAGGTAGTTTATTATAAAATCGTATACATTGCCCCATGAAAGACCTACTAATTCTCTGAAGGCGAGTAGTATGGATAACAAGATTATCTTTATTCCTAGTGTTTAAATGATGAATATCACTGTATTTTTCAAATTTTGCAAAATTTTTTTCACATATGGTTTTGCACATTATAATGTTTGACTTTTTATATTTCTGTTTTCAGGGCAAATTTAATATAAGTGTGATGTCATTTAATACTTGCAAGGGACCAAAAAGCAAGGATTGCTGTACAGTCACAACACAAATGATAAGCAATGGAAGCGTTGTTTTTGATCTTGTAGTTAAAGAAAACGCAGTACCAACAACAGTAAGATATTTAAAAAAACATCATTCACAGTGGTGTTTTATATTTTTTCTATGCTGGCAAGTGCAGTAGCATAATTATAGTTTTAAAGGACGACTTTAGTTAAGTAAAAATCGATGTAAAGTAAATTTTTATAATTTAATAGCTTTTGCCCGCCATTTTGTCCGCGTAGAAATCATACATGGCAGAGGCAATCACAAATACCTATTTAATGCGTTCACAGTTCTATAGGCCCATCGTATTGCTAGTTGATGGGCACGCTAATGTAGAAAAGCTCGACTGCCCGCATCACCTACACCTTAGAGAGTTTATCTCGATCTGACCAATGCTTAGTTCGGTTTCTGGTATTTGATCGCAGCCTTTCTACGCCTGTGGTCCGCGGTCACAAAGGCGGTCATTGGCGGAGCAGTGCTGTTAGCAGTGTTTTTAGATGTCGCTAACTCACTCAATAGTTTGCTTTTGTGGTACACCAAGGAGGTGCTCTGTTATCACGGGGTGCTTTTATACCTAAAGCGGCTGTGTGTCAGACCATTTGGAGCGGCGTATTAGTCTTTGCGTGAAGCGTGCAGAGGACTTTGTGCTGACGCCTATGTTACGTTGCTAGCTGAGGTCACACTTGTAGGTAATTGTGTGGTACATTAGCTAAGACTGGATCCTCACTGGGTTGGGCTTCATTTAAATGGGCGATACGTTTCGCCACACTCAGCATAGAGGTGGTGATCTAATAAGTCACGCTGTGATCGAGAGTGGCCCTATTTAAAACGAATAATTTACTGTTTCATAGACCCCGTAACTGTCTACCTATCGGCATGTCAGTCACCGTTGATTCGAGTTTATTTATGGTCAAGGCCCAGATGAAATATTTGGGTCTAGTACTCGATGGGAGATCTTTTTCGACAGTTACATATTTTGTCGAGGGTCGCAAGGAAGGATTCAATCTGGTCCTACTACAATTATGATTGTAGCTAGGACACAGCAGACATAAGTCGTTAAGAGGGAGAAGATTCCGTCCTACCACAATTGTGGTTGCACCAGGGCACAGCAGACATACTCTTGAGGTTTGTATGGCCTGGGTAGAGCAGCGCCGTGAATTTTTCACAAGTATCGCTGCCGAAGCTGCCACTCATTACGTAGACTATAGTAGACAGATCAGGAACTGGTATGCGGCTGCCATCTTCTACTTGGCAGTTATCTCGCGTAAGAATTCGGCGGGGTGAGTCAGGCAATAAATCTTCCAAATTGACTTGTTCCAGCGCTATCGCGTGAGTGTGTGGCTGGCCGGAGTATTTGCGCTTTACTATCTTTATGTGATAGAACCACACTCTCGACAGTTGTCTATCTACACTCGCAAACTGGTCCGTCCGGAGGGAGAGAGCTGGAAGCCCAACTTTTTGAGCGTGTTTGCGCCTCGCCCTTGCCCTTTTTTATGGGTGGGTTATAGTAAGCGCACACGCCGTCCATTCCGTCTGACCTTGCCCTTGCCCTTGCGCTGTCGTTAGTATTACCAAATCTCATTGCCCGCATTCCATGGGTAGTACTTGCCATTAAGTGTGTTGTCTGTTCCTTTGCAACAGCAATAGAAAAAATGCCACCCTAGTTAAATACGCGGACGGCTGAACTGGCGATTAGTCCACCAAAATCCATATCGTTTCCAGGTGAAATGGATGAACCCTGCTGCGGTGTCGAGTGGTACGTTGGTAAAACGGTGACGGTGGTACCAAGTCAAACAGTTCCTCAGAGCACTCCCCGTGAAAGAGTCGGTAGAGTACACAGAGTGACCCAAAGTCTCTCCGCCGCTCCAGCGACTCCAATCCGTCCGCGAGATTGGAATCCCCGACGATTTGAACAGCACGCCTTTGGAGGGAGTCAAGTGGGTCTAGCTGATATTTGGGCGCGCCTGCCCAGGGATGTGAACAGTACTCCACACGAGGACGAACTTGCGCCTTGTATAATACAAGGCGCTGTCTCGGTGGGAAGTACCACCTGGCTCTGTTCAGGACGCCCAACTTTTTGCTGGCCAATTTGGCTTTGTCCTCCATATGACTCCCAAACTGGACTTTGTTCGATATTTCGTCGCCGAGGATCCCAATACTGTCGGAAATTTGGAGAGCTACTCCTTGGAACTGAGGCGCCATGACAAACGGGTCCTTCTTTGCAGTGAACGCGTAAACTTGTGTCTTTGTGGGGTTGAACTGGACTAAATTTCGTTCACCTCATTCCGAGGCCCGCGCCAGAGAGCGCTCGACTTCAGACACAAGTTGAACCCTTCTTTCCTGAGTACTCCGAGGGACATTCCGTTGCTCGGTATACCGTTCGTCACCCGTGCTGTCATCCGCATAGCAACGCATATTCTTTGATATTCGTTGATATGCAGGATAAACAAAGTCGGGGAGAGCACCGAGCCTTGTGGTACACTAGCATTAGTGGTCATGGTGTCGGAGCAGGAGCCATCTACGACGACTTTTATACTCCGACCATCCAGAAAGCTGGCGATCCAATTACAGAGTCCCTTGGGGATTCCGTATGATGGTAGCTTCGATAGAAGTGCCCTGTGCCAGACCCTATCGAACACCTTTGCGATGTCTAGGCTGAATGCTAGCGCCTCACCCTAGCCCTCCAAGGCCTCTGCCCAACGGTAAGTGAGGTACACAAGAAGATCACCAGCCGATCACTCACGACGAAAGCCATGTTGGCGATCACTGATCAGCTGATCATCAATATTCATTAGAAATTGAATAAATCAATGATTAAGTTCGTATAAGCAAGATAAACTTCGCCTTAATATCAGCTGATAGACCGATGGTCGACGCGCCGTGTCGACATACTTATACCGTTGACGCGACTTACTTGCCTACATGTATCTTGTCCATTACATGCAGTATTTAAGGCATTAGACTCACATTTTTGAAATCACTATAACTGTTACGTCTTATTGTTTTTTGTGTAATATACATTCTAATTACGATCCTGTACATATACATTCTAATTAGAGCTTCCAATCCCGCATATCCCTCGATATTTGTGGGATCCCGCATCTCGAAAATATTCACATTTATATAAGGCAAATAAAACAATGAATTCATCTAATAGTAATATGTACGTAATTAATAATAATATGTACGTAAAAATAAATGTGGAGTTCCACATTTATTTTTACGTACATATTACTATTAATACGAGATCAATCAAAATACACCGTTTATTTGTAATAAAAAAAGAATGTATTAATCAACTAACTACATAATTATTAAAGTATTACTATTAGTATGAGATCCAATAAATTATTCCGTTTATTTATCATAAAAACCCTATGAATTATCAACTACCTCCATATTTATTTAAGCATTACTACTTTCAATCAAATTACACCGTTTATTTACCACACAAAAAGTGATTTAATCAACTAACACATTTATTTACGTATTACTATTAGTATGAGATAATCAAATTACAAAGCTTTTTCTTCACAAAAACAGTAATAGATACTAATGAAAATACTACTACTAATAAAATACTACTACACAATACTACTACTAAATAAAAAACAAAACAAATCTTCTTCAAAAAATACACAGAGAAAATTAAAAAATCATCCAAAAAAAAAATCACATCTAAGAACTGTAAATATATGTAGGATATGTTACTTTTGAATTTGAGAGTTTATTATGTTTGAGGATGCATGCACGCTTTTTTCAGTCCCGCAAATCCCGCGGATCTCGCGCCCGTAATCCCGCATCATGCGGGATTGGAAAGTGGCGCGGGATTGGAAGACCTAATTCTAGTTATGTGCCTGTTAAATTACGACATACTCAAACAGAAAACATGTTTCATAACATGAGACACTGGTATATATTACACCTTTTATTAACCCATTAGCATGCATTACCATTCTATCCGTTTTTACGAATAAAAGGACATGTTATAATAAATATTTCGGCTTTCAGAGTAAACTGGTTATTACGTCTTTGCAAAGTCAAGAACCTTTACGACTTCAAATGAATAAGCCATGTGACAGCTGGTACTTAAAACCGTTTATTTCATCATTATATAATTTAAAAAATAAGTGTGAGATACCAAAGGTTTGTAAACAGTTCACATTAATGTTACTTTTTATTACATTTACTTCAACATTAAATTGGGCTGACAGAAAAGGCATCTCCGATTTTAATGATTGATTACGCCTATGTCAAACCAAATTACGAGTATTGTACCAAAAGTGTTGGCACAGGATTTCATTTTGAGTTTTTCTTTTGATGAAGTTAAGGGTAACATCCCTTAAAGTTTAATAATTCCTGCCATTCAGCTGCATCAGGGAGGCGCTCCGGTATCACGGAGTGCCAGCTTACCTGAGGCGGCTAGTGGCAGACTATTTGGTGGGGCGCAGCGTCCTCTGTACCAACCGAGCAGGTGCTGCCGCACGTTGTGCGAACACCCATGACGTGCGGTGTCCCACAGGGGTCGGTCCTCGGACCCACCCTGTGGAACATCGGGTACAACTGGGCGACCTGACGCTGCCGGCCATCGCTAGGGCGATGGTCGACAGCGTCGGGAATTGGGACGCGGTTGCAGCCTTCTGCGAGACAGATCGCAGAAGGAGGCGGCGGATCGTCTGCGCGTGGAGCGCAGCCTCGATGAGGAGATCCGCCGCCGGCGACTGGGGCGGCGCAGGCGCAACTACCTTCGCCTCATGCCGCCCTAGCCGAGGCCGCGGGTGACGTGACCGGGGATTAGTCCGTCACCCGCCGAGAGGCCGACCGCGTGAGGAAAGACCGACGTCCTCCCCGGGGGGGACGTCGGTCCGGTCATGGGAGGGTACCCCACGTAGGGGGTATTCCGTCGGGCCGACCACTGACGACAAGTAAACCTGCTCCGGTGGTCGGCCCAATGACGAAGGCGAGGTGGTTTTCGGGTGGGTTGCGGGAGTTGCGTGTTTAAGCCCCTCTGTCGCCCCGGACGGAGTGGTGCGGAGGCGCGCCGACCGCAGCCCACCCCCAAAAAAAAAAAAGTTTAATAATTCAAACTAAGTAGGTAAATACGAATACCTGCTTAAATCTCGCGACAAGCTTTTAGAACATATAAATTGTATAATGACGTTATCAGAGGATATCGTTATCAGAAGTTTTAAAGTTAAAGTTTATTTTTGTCTTTTTAGAGCATTTAAATAAAAGATTGTTTTTAAAAAGTTTTTTTTTTACTTTTAATTTATTTACAAGCTTTTATTTAGTTTCACCTGTCCTGTTATCTGTAATCAAATCTTGCAAGTTAAATTTGATCTACTTCCCGTTTTTCAATTGAGCTGAAATTTTGCACGCATGTATAAATCGTATGACAATGCAATATTATGGAGACATAGAACTGATCTGATGATGGACCTGGAAGCTGGCCATAGGAACTCCGAAATTAAACGACGCAACCTCATTGAGTTTGGGCTCATTTGATTTGTCTTGACGAGTACTTTGATACTATATGATAACCTGGGTCTGATGATGGACCTGGAAGCTGGCCATAAGAACTCCGTCATTAAACGACGCAACACTATCGAGTTAGGGCTCGTTTGATTCGTCTTGACGAGTATCTTGGTTGACGTGAAAATGCAACGCCAATAAATTTGGAAAAAAGTTCGTTCCGTTTGTTATAAATGTGGATTATGTCTGATTGATTAGATGGATGAGTCAATGCCAAGGTGAGCACGTGCCGAGGCCTGAATGGTATGAGGGTGTATAAATATTTCATATCACTTACGTTGCGCCTCAGGGTACCAGGGCGAACCCTGTTGTACTGAAGCCGTTATCCCTCTACAATGGCCTTTTAGGGGGATGGACCGTTTTTGTCCTATACTCGTGGGAACAACATGAACAAAAAAGAAACTACACAAAGAAAACGACGTTCAGAGAAGGCGAAACGAACTATGTCGTAGTAAATCTCGAATACCTATATATAACACTAAAACTTTATACCTTAATTATTATTAAATCTTCCCGTTTTTATCACAGTCCCAGTTTTATAAACAAAAGTGTGTTACATTTTGATGGTATAATTAAGAACATTTAGCATCTTCTTATTCCTCTTGCTATCACATAAATTTATTCCGAAAAACTAAAAGAAGATTGTAGAGACAAATAAATCCATTAGACAGCATTTGAACAGTGATTTCGCTTAGAACAATAGTGGTCTAATATTTGCATTAGTTCCAGTACATGCGCTGTCCCAAAGAGCACTGAAGATCGTTGAAGAGGTAGATATTAAAATTACGATGTTCCTGGGACGCTAAATTAAATTCACAATATAGCAGTGAATAAAGACCGGCGAGACATCATTAGATAGCTTGTAATGCCTTATGCTGTCCCGCTATCTCCTCAGGTATCCAGGCTGATATAAGAGAACATGCCAAACGAATTTGTTATTTAATCTGTGTTTTATGTTTGTGGCACATGGTATTGGTCATGCTCACTGAAGGTTCTGCTTGCGGCAGCTACGAGGAGCGGGTCACTCCCTTCCCTCCATTGTGGTTGAGGGGAGTGATGGCTGCTCTAGAGGTTAACTCGTGATCGGGTGCCACTTGCGGGATCTGGTCCAGCCATGGTACTTTTTCGTTATATTTAATAACTGTATTGTATGATGGTTCGACAGGCATCACACTGGTGCTATTAATAGACATGTTGTTGTATATTATTTTATTTAAAAAAATAGTAAATGAAAAAAAAGAAGACAATTCCATTGAGTTTCTTGCCGGATCTTCTTAGTGCGGTCGCGTTCCGATCCGGTAGTAATTTAAGATAAAATGTAAAAAAATGACCATATGTAAGTGCCCCCGCGGGGTTTATATATAATAAAGGATTTGAATTATGAATTGTATTTTAGTACATTTTCATATAGATTTAATACCAGGTATCTGGTAATACCAGGTCTCAATTTGTCACTATTATAATTATGTTGAGTTGTACGTTGAATTTAATTGTACTGTACAGTATTGTATTATGCAGATTTAAATTAATTTACTTTTCAGGGTGCTTACCATTTCTCATTAAATGTGCAGGAGTTGGCTCAAAAATATTTCGGCGGAAAATATTTTTACGGTAGATGGCGCATCAAAGCATCAATATTTAATGATCGTTGTAATTTATTTTGTATCGATAACGAGCTACTTTTTATACCTTCGTAGTTGTATATTATTTTTTCATAAAATATAGTGTTATAAATTTATGTTTTTACTTTTATATGAAGAAGATGTTGAAGATGTTTGAAGACTACATCATTTTATTCAAGTAATTGAATATGTTTACATTAATTGTTCTTTATTATTATATAAGGCGGCAGATGAACTAACACCCTAATTGATGGTAAGTATCTACGTATCGTGTATGGACTTTAGGCATATCTATACATATAATAAAATTTTATAGACAGAATTTCTGTTCATTGAAAAAAAAAAACGCTTAACACCGAGCTTAGGGAATGTTACAAGTGAAATAGAACAAACCCAAATTTTAATTTTTTTTTTTTCGTTTCTCTGTCTTTTGTCTATTTATCTGTTTATACGGATTAATCTCCGAAGATATTCGACCGATTTATGAGTATTTGCATGGTGGTACCTTACATCCCTGATCAGCATTTAGCATTATAATGACGGCAAATTTAAGAGTTCCCCTGGGATAGTGATAAAACTATAGTAACTTATATAGTTTAGTACACAACCTACTTAATTGTAAATCGATATAAAAAGACTCGTTATAAAAGAAAAATATTCTGAAAATAAACCCCTTAGAGGATATATTCTTTTCTAAGGGTGCAAAATAGGGGATGAATTATGCTTTGATATTTTTCACTCTAATACACAAGAAATAAATTCATACAACTCCAATGATTAATTAACTACGCTGATAGCGTAGTGGTTAACACGAGTATATTAACCTACCATGTGTCATGATGTCATGGCTGTCATGGGTTTAATTCCAATGCCGGACAATCTTTTGTATGATTAACAAATTATTGCTCTGGACTGGGTGCAATTTGTGTTCGTCCCTCGTATGTTTTTGTGGTTCCTTAGTGGAGGGTGTAGAACGAAATTCATAGTTTGTAGAATGAATAGAAAAAGAAGACTGTGCAGGGTCCCTCGAACACCCTTTTTTGACCCTAGGAGCAAACTATGTTGACTCTCACGATCTGTCTCTCTACGGATAACGGACTAATCCCCGATTCAGCCATCCGTATCTTTTACTAGGGTAGGTTTTTTGATGTGAAACATCTAAAGGCGAGGGTAAACCTGATCGTTGGCGTGGCGTAAAGCAACGCGTGGCGTGAGGCTACGCGTGGCGTAAAGCTACACATGGCGTGAAGCTACGCGTGGCGTAAAGCTACGCGTAGCGTAAAACTACGCGCGGCTGTGACAATTTGAAATACATTAGAATTTTTTATTGTTGTATTTAATTAATATAAATGTTTATTGAATAAAAATCATCATTTTCTGGAAAAATCCTAATATTATTATTTATACATGATGCCACATTAGTTCCTGTCGTAATCTGTTCTTTTATGCATATACCTACATATACTTGTACAAAATAATTTCGATGTTTCACATCTGCCAGGCGTACTGACCGATGATTCACTTTGTTTTATTTCTGTTGTTGGCAAACAAGCAAACAACACAACGCGACCTAATGGTAAGTGATACTGCCAGTGCCACTACTGACTTTTGGTTAATTTTACGGTTTGGCCATTTTCATTGCGTTATAATTTATTATTATCTATCTTTATATCATCAAGATCTCAGATATAAAGTATTATAATCATTAACTTGCCACCGATTTTCCTTTTTAAGCTGTTTAAAATTTATAAAATTTAACTGTATCAATTTTACATAGATATTTTAGATGACTAATTAGAGTTTGAAACTATGTATATATGAACCTAATGATGTGTGAAGTTATAAACGGGCAAATAACCATCGTGCGCTATTTTACATATACAGAGTGTATCAGGTTATGGGGCAACTGGTCAAACGGAAGTTAAGCAATGGTGGTGGTGGAACCCTGGAAAAAATTTGAAAGAAAAATAGCGAATGGTTAATGAATTAGAGACATGTAAAGTTTTTAATTTTATCATTGCTTTTTCGTGTAAGTCTGATTGAAATATATAAAGTCAGTGATACTTAATCTGTAACATATTCATACTTTATTAAATATTAATTAGAAATTGAATAAATCAATGATTACGTTCGCATAAGCAAGACAAACGTTTCTTTAAATCAGCTGTTCGGCCGATGACCGTTGAAAAGGCGCCTTTGTATCTACGTTACCATTTAAGAGTTGGGGCAATCAAATCATATCTAAATCATAAATCATACCTATTTATACTGTCGAAGCTTTATATGCCTATATGTATCAGGATACATGTCTTATGTAAGCATGTACAGACAGGTCATACATGCTTACACAATACGTAACATTTTAAGCATAGACTCTCTGACACATATTTTTGAAATATCTATAACTTTTATGATATATTATTTTTTGTGTAATAAACATTCTAATTACGATCTATGATCGTTAAACTACAACATACTCGAAAAGTTGCCCCATAACCTAATACATCCTGTATATTTAGCATAATTATAAAGGCATTATGAACCGATTATATGTAATGGCTACTAATATGAAGATTTAAAGTACTACGTACTGAATGTAAACTATGGAAACCGCATTAATGCATGTCATATTAAAAACACACGATGTTCAAATATTTAATATATCTTTTACTTATATTTGTAGCCTCTGTTGAAACACAGAATTATGTAAGTATACATTATTTTATAATATATTTAATTTCTTCACTGAAAATATTGCAGGGTTAATCTTAATATTACATACATGGTATACAGTTTAAAAAAACAAAACTTCTGAAAACAAAGGTTTATAACCAGAGCGTGTTACCAGCAATGATATACGGCACTGAAACAGTCTCTAAATGTCGGCCCAATAAACAGGCTCAAAGTCGCTCAACGTGCAATGGCGACCACGAATTGGACGATGCAGCGTAGAATGACTCCCTACTAGGTAGACCGATGACATTTTCAAAGTCGCAGGAAACCGTTGGATGCAAGTGGCAGGACCTTTCCGAGTGGCATTCTCGTGGAGAGGCCTATGTCCAGCAGTAGACGTCTGTAGGCTGATGAATGGATACAGTTTAATTGAAGTAACCATTATCACCGTCATCATCATCTTAGCCCACATAAGTCCTGCTGCTGGGCTTGGGCATCCACCACAATGGGAGGTAAATTGTCGTTCTATGCTGCGATGGTCAGCCGTGTTGTCTTTGGATTTTATGTCGAGTTTTCCTTTATTTGTATTTTTATCTGCATGATATGCAGATTCCCTTAATCGTATTTTATTACCCTCACTGACAAGATAGGTGCTGTGAATTGTATCCTTACTCTGTGATCATACTAAAGAATAATTTTTAATACTAACAACCCCCTCAAGTACCTGATGCCGCCCTAGCCGAGGCCGCGGGTGGTCAGACCGAGGATTTTGTCGTCCAAACGCGGAGGGGCTGACAGCACGATGTGCTGGACGTCGAGAGGAGGAGAAGGAACAAGGTATTCCATCGGGCCGACCACGGAGGACAAGGAAGGTACCGGTGATCGGCCCAACGATGAAGGCGACGTGCTACAGTGGGTTATGGGGCCCGCACACTGCCCTTTGTCGCCCCTGACGCAGCCGGGCGGCGGGTGCGCTGACCAGAATCCACCCAAAAAAAAAGTACCAGAACACGTTTATGAATTCTGGATAGCGTCAGAAACTAGGGGATAGTGCAGACAGACTGATCGCGAGAGGGTAATGGGTATCTCCTCGGGCTGGTCAGGGCTGGAAGTCAGATCATGCGGATCGAGCGTCGCCCTTTCGTCACCCCGGCACGGGCGGCGTGCATCCGAACCATAGTCTGCCATAAAAAATAATAATTACATCTAGATCTGTGTAAATAATAATAATGTAATAGTAATTTATATTAAAAAATATTAAATATATAATATTTATATTAAATAATTTATATTAAATAATTTATATTAAATTCAATCTATAACTCAACATAATCCACCAAGTCGAGCAAAAACGCAACACTGCCGTAACAATATCATTTTCTCGAAACAATTTAGGCCATTCCGACCCCTATAACTTCATTGCAAATAGAACTAGAAGCCTTAATTTAGTAACCAAGCAGGCATTGTATACACACGGAATATTTCAAATTTCGTTCAATTTAAAACAAATTTAAGAATTATTACTGTTATGTATGCTAGAGAGACAAGTGAAACAACTTATAGGTATAGGCTCACTGTCTAATGCCAGCGTCATTTGGTGGGACGCAGCCCACATACACATACAGACTATACATACACAACAATAACTAGTAAAAATTTCGTAATTTTGTCACTCACTCACTGAGCAACCGATCATCAATATTATTGAGGCACTTCTAGCAGATACAGAAGCTTCAAATTTAAAATACAATTTATTAATGTTTGCGTATAAATTAAGGGGAAATTAAAAAACATTGCGATTTCGACCCAGTTTCTTATATACACTAACTGCATAAATAATTTTATAATCTCTTATAAATATATAGGATTACAAAGTTAAATTTGCAGTAAACGAAGCAGTGTACCTATATATGTATAACATAACGGTACAAGAATATAATTGTCGCCATCCCTTGCTTGCCTGTGGAAGTCGTAAGCACTGGCTAAGGATTCATCAGCAGCTTTTTCCGGGGAAATATATGACATCACACTGCGATCGCCAACTCGTCCGCCAAACGTGTCGATTACCATGAGAAGATCGTCAGGCTGGAAGAGGTATTGAGCAAAACCTAACGAGATATTGTAGGATTATCGGTAACTTGGTCTTCTACGTTGGGGAATCATCATTGTTGTCGACAAGCGTAGCGTACTAGAATTACTAAAAAGTATTCGTTGAAGGTTATACAGGTTTACACAATGACCTCGGCATAGTGACGACGAGATGGAAAACTTTTGCGAGAACATCTCGAAAGCCATACACACGTCTAAAACACACTTCACAGTGGTTATAGTAGATTACAACACGAAATCGGACGAAGGCAGACGATGAGTTGAGGGTGGGGCAATATGGATTTGGACAAATAAACCCGATGGACCAGAATCTGGCTGATTTTCTGGAGAAGAAATGCCTCTTTATAATAAATTCCTTCTTTATGAAGTAGCCACAAAGGTATTAGACCTGGATTAGCCGCAATGGTTAAAAAAAAACGAGATAGACTTCATCGCCGACAGGACAAACGACAGATATTCAATAATCTTTCAGTGTTCAGCAGGATTAAAACTAGAAGCGATCACTGCATAGTATGTATCTACACAAAAGTAGGCCGGTTACGCTTAATGAAGTCTACTCTACAACTTACACCTGTCCAATACCAAAACCTAGCAAGCTTTCAACTTGAGCTACACAATCGCATCCAATGCCTAGATGAGGGCGAATCTCCGAAGGGTACGAACAACAGGTTCGTGGAAACTCTCGACCAATCGACAACTGATGGGGAAGAAAGGTTCTCGAGTGGGGACTACGTATCAGACGCTACAGTGTACGACGCTCCTCCACTAGGTGGACCGACGACGTGGTGAATATTGCTGGGCGTCGTTGGATGCAGGCAGTAGTGTTGCCCAAATGCAAGACCAAGACGAGACTTGGACCAGTCTTGGTCTTGGCCTTGCAACAGCACACCTGGTCTCGTCTTGGTCTTGCGCACTCGAGTCTTGGTATTGCAGCAAGGGTCTCGCAAAGTCTTGCAAGTCTTGCAGTTGGAATAACGTAATAGTCATTTATCATGGCAAGGAATAATCCAACTAAATTAATCAAATATCATCCTATCCTATCTATCCATCTGCTAGCCTATAGTCCACTATTGAATATAACCCTTACCACTTGGAAAATTACTCTCCTATTCCCCTGGTGTTATATTAGACAGAGTTACTACTACTATGACAAAGGAAAGAATTTCGACCCTGTTTTCTTAAGACGTCGCCACACGGGGCAGTTGATACAATAAATTTTATGTCATTTAACATTCCCCCTTTCCAACAAAAAATTTTTTTTCAATTTGATTGGCAAGCGACGGAGTTATTTGACCACTGACGACAAGTCACCCTGCTCCGGTGGTCGGCCCAACAACGAGGCGACGTGGGTACGGGTGGTTAATGGGCCCGCGCGCCGTCCTCTCGTCGCCCCGGACGGAATGGACCGCGTGAGCGCTTACCATATCCCACCCATAAAAAGACCTAATAGTTGCGCAATAAAAAGGAATGTGTTAATGACGATATTTATACCTATAATTCTACCTACCTATCTCTAGATATATTTAATACTAGCTGTTTCACCAGCTTCGCTTGCTTGACTCACCTATCCATATAATGCTATTATTATGTTTAAATACCCATATCGCCCCCTGGCATTAAAAATAATATCACTATTTATATGTAGGTAATAATATCCATAACATACCTATTTTAATCACAATTTGGTTATCTAAGTAGATAGTTGCCGTAACAATGGCTACTACGAACAACGCTTGATAGCTATTGCTTAAAAATTTTGTCCGATTTGTTAACCTTAATAGACACTGCTCCGGACCAATTTACCAATATGTCGCAGTGTTATGTATTAGAGCCTAAAACTTTTCTGGATAAACAGACTATCTGACAAAATAACATTCTTTTGGAATACAACTGGTATTTTCTGGGATTAGGGCGTTCAAATAAACAATTTCATCCAATGTATAATAAGTAGGAGGTATAATAGTTTTTAATAAGTAATATACCTATGAAGAGGGACACCAAATGTATGATATTCGTCGTCATCGTCGCAGCTCATAAAAGAGCCACTGCTGGGCTTAAGCTTCCTTCCAGTAAAAGGAAAATTGACCTACTACACCACGCTGGTCAGGCATGTTGGTATAGGGTTTTATTTCTAGTTTCACTTCTCTTGCACATATGTTATATACACACGGTGTATCAGGTTATGGGGAAACTGTTCGAATATGTTGTAGTTCAATGGTCATAGATCATAATTAGAATGTATATTACACAAAAACAATATAACATAAAAGTTATAGTGATTACAAAAAAATGTGTGTCTAAGAGCTTTAAATTTTACGCATTATGTAGGCATGTACAGACAGGATATATGTAGGCATGCAAAGCTTCGACAGTATAAATAGGTAATGATTTGGGCGAACCTTTCAATGGTTATGCAGGAACAAAGGCGACTCGTCAACGGTCGTCGAGCGATCAGGCAGATTAAGTATCATTGACTTTATACATTTCAATCTGATTCAGACGAAAAAGCGATGAAAAAATTGAAAACTTTACATGTCTCTCACAGTGGCGGCTGTACCTTAAGTGCGTTCGTGCGCTGAACCACCAAATCAAAATATTTAAAAACTACAAAATTTAACTTCATCTTTATTTTTAAATTACCATTAATATTTATTCTTTGAACATAAAAAACATATAACAAATAAAATTTCAAATTATTCCCCTATTTTACCCGCGAGTGTCGTAATAGACGACTAAGGACTATAATATATAACATCGGTGCAAGAGAAAGAAAACTTGACATGAAACCCTGTACCAACACGGCGGATCACCGTGGCGATTCCCCTCCGGCCACGGCCGATTGTCCTCCTATTATGTAGAAGACACGAGCTCAACCGTATATAAGCTAAAATGGTGATTTGAATTAAATGCATGACCGCGAGACTCTTGCAGGCTCAGTCTTGGTCTTGCTCAAGTCTTGCAGGGCCAGTCTTGGTCTTGGTCTTGCAAAAATTCAGCGGTCTTGGTCTTGGTCTCGGTCTCGCATTTCTCGCAAGACCAAGACCAAGACCGCAAGACCAAGACTTTTTTGGGCAACACTAGCAGGCAGGCACAGTACCGCACTTTGTAGTGAAACACGAGGGAGGCCTACGTCCAGCAGTGGAAGGCGATAGCTAGAATGATGAATGGAATAATAGGTGTAGATGGATGCCAAGATATAATTATGTTCAAAGATAAATTCTAAAATGGTCAATCAACAGAATGAAAAAGCAAGAACGGGACCTATCTTATGATATTGTACCAAAATCTCCCAAAGTATTAAGCAGACTAAATGGCCGGCAATTGACATAAAAGAAAGAACATTAACAAGAATAAGGCTCAGCACACCAGAACAGAACACCAGCGGATCGTATTGCCGTAGAGGATTTCCTCACACGCACGCTCCCCCGCCTCGCCGATGGTCGGCAGTGTTAGGTCGGTATCAATGATTGTGACGGGTTTACGGCGCTTCTCTGCCCACGCGGCTCACATCTCGAGCGTATGCTGCGCCGTGTCCTCATCGCAATCGCAGTAGTGGCAGGACCACAGAAATATTAACACTTTAGAAAGGCCATTCGGCTGATTTTAGCTAATGTTAGCTCCCGCTAATGTTAACACATATGCAAGGTCTATGCTTACAACAATTTCACACACTAACATAACACACACACACACATCAATCTCTAAGCTGCAGTTGGTACACAAACTATAACTAAGTTCTGTAGGCAACGTATACCCACATATAAAAAAGCACATGTACGTTAGTGCTTGCTATGGTCGATATACTACACGATATTTATTTAGCCTGTTTTATCGAAACAAAAATATTAATGTCTTTAAATTAAGCACTTACTTGTGTGATGTGTTGAAGTTATTTGTAATGCAAGTCAGTAATTTAACAGTAAAATCATGCAAATAAAATACTCCTCACTACACTCTGTATAGGTGACAGAAAATTTAAGTGCTATAATTAATTACGTAAGCGAGTAGCGATTTGTATATTATATTGTTCCCATATATGGTACACACCAGTACACAAGATATAATTAAAATGTATTAAAAAGAGACCACAGTCAAGTTTATAAACTCCTGCATCTTGTAGAGGAATCTGGCACTTGACAGATGGCAAGAATTGACTAATCCTCTTGAGTGGCTTAAAATATGTTTTTATGGAAGCCCGTTTCAGGATGAAGCCAATCTTGTCAGTGACTCCTTTCACATAAGGTAGTACTGCAGGGAGGCGCTCAACTGTGGATGGTTTCAGACGGTCTCTGCGACGGGGGCCATGGACGTCTGTAATAACGTTGACTTGCTTGGACGTCAGACATCTTAGACCGCCCGTGACCAGGAATGCTGTAAAGTATTCGAAACATCGGGCAATCCTAAATCAAATACAAACGTGATATAGTCCGTATAAGTAGTTTTATTTACAATGTGTATTGTGTAGTGCTCGCGTAAGCATCAGATATCATTCTTAAAATATGTTAAAATATTATTTTTTATTGAAATTCGGTTTATTTTTATTGGCGTTATTATTTAACTTAAAAAACAAAACAGTTATTTATTTTTTTTGATATACTGGTACTGCTACTTGTTAGTACATTTTTCTTTACAATAAACAAAAATGTACTAACATTGTCCGTGTGGTGACGGAATAAGAATACCAATCACCACTCCGTATCTTACCCACGGATGTTCCATCCTAATATATTGAGACGACTAAGAGATATAGTAAGCATATAACATCTATGCAAGAGAAGAAAAACTCAAAACAAAACCCTATACTAACCTGTCTGACTACTATAGTATAGTAAGGTAAATTTGCCTATAATTGCAGAGGAGGCTCGAGCCCAGCAGTGGAACGTATATAAGCCGAGATGATGACTATCATGTCAATATTTCTTGGAATAAAAATTCAACACTTACGAAAAGTTAGAAATCAACACTTATAATGATAATAACTAGTAATGAATGACCAGTCTCAAGAAATTCATTCTTGTCATAAATTATTCTATTTTTTTTTTTTTTTGTGGGTGGGCCGCGGTCGGCGCGCTTCCGCACCACTCCGTCCGGGGCGACAGAGGGGCTTAAGCACGCAACTCCCGCGACCCACCCGAAAACCACGTCGCCTTCGTCGTTGGGCCGACCACCGGAGCAGCGTTAACTTGTCGTCAGTGGTTGGCCCGACGGAATACCCCCTATTGGGGTACCCTCCCATCGACCGACGTCCCCCCCTCAGGTAGGACGTCGGTCTTTCCTCACGCGGTCGGCCTCTCGGCGGGTGACGGACTAATCCCCGGTCACGTCACCCGCGGCCTCGGCTAAGGCGGCATGAGGCGCAGATAGTTGCGCCTGCGCGGCCCCAGTCGCCGGCGGCGGATCTCCTCATCGAGGCTGCGCTCCTCACGCAGGCGATCCGCCGCCTCCTTCCGCGAGATCACTGTCTCGCAGAAGGCTGCGACCGCGTCCCAATTCCCGACGCTGTCGACCATCGCCCTAGCGATAGCCGGCAGCGTCAGGTCCGTACCGATGATTGCGACGAGTTCACAGCGCTGCACTGCCCAAGCCCCGCAGGCCTCGAGCGTATGGCGCGCCGTGTCCTCGTCGCAATCGCAGTGGTGGCAGGACGGTGTACTCTCCCTCCTAACGACCTTGTGCAGGTATTTGGCGAAGCACCCATGCCCCGTCAAAATCCGCACCAGTCGGAAGGAGAGCACCCCGTGCCGCCTCTCCAACCACTGCATCAGCACCGGCCGGAAGGCCTCCACGGTTCGCACCCCGAACCGAGGCCTCTCCAGCCGGACTGCCCAACGGGCGATGACGTCTCGGCGGGCGTCGACGCGCCAGGCGGTGAGATCCCTTAACGAGACCACACCGCCCTCCGCTCGCACCCCCGTCACCCGCCGATATAGTCCGGCGAGCATCTCCGCCTCCAGGTCCCACGGGGGAGTCCCGGCCAACAGGCACGCTGCCTCCGTCGCCACCGTGCGGTATCCGCGGATGGCCCTGACCGCCATGACCCTCTGTGGTCGCCACAGAAGGGCCCTAAGTCGGGCGGTCATGGACCCCGCCCACACCGGTGCGCCGTACAGGGCCATCGACCGGATGACCCCCGCGTACAGCCGTCGGCACGCAGCGCTCGGTCCGCCCACGTTCGGCATAAGCCACGATAGGGCGGACGCCGTGCCGACGAGCCGCGGAGCGAGCCTACGGAAATGCTCCCGGAACCACCATCGCCCGTCGAGCACCAGGCCCAAGTACCTCATATGGGCCCGGATGCTGATGTCGACCGAGTGGACGGTGATCGAGACGCCGATGGGAGGGCTCATAGTGCGCCCATGGAACAAGAGGGCCTCCGTCTTCTCCAGGGCGATCCTCAACCCCAGCGCCTCGATCCGTCTGACGACCTCCTCGGTACCCGAGGTCGCCAGGCTTACCGCCTCTTCTAGCGTCCCACCGCGGGCTGTGACGAGCGTGTCGTCGGCGTAACAAATCACGCCCAGCCCGGGCGGGAGGCTCCCCCTCAACGCCCAGTCGTAGCCGATGTTCCACAGGGTGGGTCCGAGGACCGACCCCTGTGGGACACCGCACGTCATGGGCGTTCGCACGACGTCCCCTGCTCGGTCGGTGCAGAGGACGCTGCGCCCCTCCAAATAGTCTGCCACTAGCCGCCTCAGGTAAACTGGCACCCCGTGATACCGGAGCGCCTCCCTGATGCAGCTGAATGGCAGACTATTGAATGCGTTGGCGATGTCTAGGGACACCACCAACAGCACTCCCCCGCCGGTGACGGCCTCAGTCGCCACGGCCCTCAGGCGCAACAGAGCCGCGATCGTCGAACGACCCCTCCTAAACCCAAACTGGGCGTCCGACAGATCGGGCCCCGTGCCGACGAGGTGCCGCTCGATGCGGGCAGCTACCACCCTCTCCAGTAGCTTGCCCGTGTCATCGAGCAAAATTATTTTATCTTAGGGAAGAATAGAACAATTATTTTGTACGAAAATTAAATACCTACTTAATTAAACATTTAGTTTTCCAATAAAAATGAAATACAATAACATTTGATCACTTTACCATTATTTTTAGTATTCTACAAAATGTTGTGAACAAATTGTGCTAGATTTAGTTGGTATTTAGTTAACTACCAGTTGCCTTAATCCATAGTTTTAAATGTAAGATCTTTTGTTCAAAGATAATTTTATTAATATATATATATATATATATATATATATATATATATATATTTGGTGATTGGTCCCGAACATAGATATTTTATTACTATTATTTTGTTATTTCTATTTTATTAATTACTAAAGAGTGCTAATGAGCACTATGAAGTTTGTACTATAGATCATCATCATCGCAGCCCACATACGACCCACTGTTGAGCTCGGGCCTCCTCCACAATGGGAGGTAATTTGACCTACTAAACCATGCTGGTCAGACATGTTGGTATAGGGTTTCATTTCAAGTTTTCCCTCTCTTGCACAGATGTTATGCGCATATTTTATACCATAGTCGTATTTTACGACATCCACGGGCAAGATAGGGAGTGGTGAATTGTATTCTTACTCCGTCACCACGCGGCAAATATACAAGAATGTACTATAGATATACAAGATAAATTAAGTAGGTAATGTATACCAGAATAATTGATTTTTAAATACCTATTTAAATATTGTTAATATAATTATATAAAAGATCACTAAATTAAAAGTGTTAAAAATATTTATTTATATGACAAAATTAACCCATAGCTAATTATTGAAATCGATCACTTATAGTATGTTGGACAACACTATCGATACGCGTGGATCAACGTCAATGTTTTGAATGAAAACGTATAGTATACTACCACGCTAGTAAGGCGGTTCTTAGTGATATCGCATTGAACGCAGTACATTGCGCGGTTGCTGGACTAATAAAAGGTGATATCCATGTGTGGCAGACAATGTATAATGTTTGGCTCTTTTTGCGATTTCATAATTTTTGTTTATAAACGACATAATACTTTCATAAAATTAAGAAATATCACTGAATTAATAAGTTTATGGACTTAACGATGAAAACAAATGCCTTCTTAGACTATAACTACGCAACTGACTTCTTTTTCGACATGTTGTAACAGCGCAAGACGGCATATTTCTCTTATTGTCGGAGCTTCGTTCAAGGTCATTATATGAGCGCAACTAAGAACTGATAAAACGAATTTCATCAATATTAAGACCGTTTGATCGCAATTGTGGCACGCTTGCCCCGCCCACATGGCCGTTCTATCTTATTAATTTTTCTGTGGGCAGGACGGTGTGCTCTCCCTATTCACGACTTTATGCAGGCACTTGACAAAGCAACCGTGCCCCGTCAACACCTGCATCATTCGGAAGGAAAGCATCCCGCGCCGCCTACCCAACCATTCCATCAGCAGCAGCCGGAAGGCCTCGACGGTCCGAATACCATACCAAGGTCTCTCCAGACGGACTGTCCAACGGTCAATGATGTCACGGCGGGCGTCAGCCCACCAGGTGGCCAGTTTTTTAAGAAGACTATACCACCGCCACATCTCCAACACCCGCTGGTAGAGCCCGGCATGCATTTCCGCCTTCAGTTCCCACGGGGTAGTCCCGGCCAAGAGATACGTTACCTCTGTCATCACCGTGCGGTAACCGCGTATGGCTTTGACCACCATGGCCCTCTATGGACGCCACAAGAGAGATCTCAGACAGACAGTCAGAGACCCTGCCCACACCAGTGCATTATACAGGGTCATCGACCGGAACGCCGCCACGTACAGCCGTCGGTACGTAGCGCTGGATCCGCCCACATTCGGCATCACCCAAGAAAGGGCGGACACCGCGCTGACAGATCGTGAAGCAAATTGGCGAAAATGCTCCCGGAACAAAAGACACCTTCATCATCATCATCTCAGCTCATATACGTCCCACTGTTGGGCTCGGGCCTCCTCCATAATGGGAGGGAATTCGACCTACTATACCATGCTGGTCAGACATGTTGGTATAGGGTTTCATTTCGAGTTTGCCTTCTCTTGCACAGATGTTACGTGCCTATTATATCTCATAGTCGTCTTGTACGACATCCACGGGCAAGATAGGGAGTGGTGAATTGTATTCTTACTCCGTCACCACAAGGAAAGACACCTTACCGTTAAGAAATAATCCATATAATCTAACGCACTCAATTAAGATCTAGACTATGAACTCAATATGCAGTAAGGAAGCAAGGGTGTGCCCTCTTTTCTAACAGACATCGCACAAAACAACTAAAGAATCAAAGCTGATAACATCCCTTAACTTCAACAAAAGAAAAACTTAAAATGAAATCCTATGACAACGCTTTTGGTGCGATACTCGTAATTTGGTTTGACATAAGCGTAATCAATCGATATAATCAGGATGTCTTATCTATCAGCCCAATTTAATGTTCAAGTAAATGTAATAAAAAATAAAACATTAATGTGAACTGTTTACAAACCCTTGGTATCTCACACTTGTTTTTGACATTAAATAATGATAAAATAAACGGTTTTAAGAACAAGCTGTCACATGGCTTATTCATTTGAAATCGTAAGGGTTCTTGACTTTGCATTGACGTAATAACCAGTTTACTCTGAAAACCGAAATATTTATATGCCTTTTTATCCGTCAAAATAGACAAAATGGTAATGCATACACGTTTTAACATTATAATTATGTAAGTAGCCACACCGTATGTATATTTACTCAAACTATTTTTTTAACCCTTTCAGTACCCTAAAACTATTTAACATAAACATATAAATTTTGGTTTATATTCTTAGACCTCCGAGATAATCTAATGTTCAGGTCATAGATAATTTGATTAGTGTAAATAATTCAAATAATTTTATTTAAAAGTCATATTTATAAAGAACAAATACTTTTGCCGTAGAAAAACGAAAAACATCATTATAATACTATCGCTAATTATTTTACTAGTAAAGTCCCTCAATTTTTTTTTACATTCTCGAATTTTCCCTTCCCCCATCCTTTTATTTGGCCTCAATTCCTTACTATTGTAATGTAAATTCAGCTATGTATATATTTATATATACATAGCTGAATTGTATATTGCATAGTGAGTGACAAAATTACGAAATTTTTACTAGTTATTGTTGTGTATGTATAGTCTGTATAGGATTTATACATGTGTGTATGTGGGCTGCGTCCCACCAAATGACGCTGGCATTAGACAGTGAGCCTATACCTATAAGTTGTTTCACTTGTCTCTCTAGCATACATAACAGTAATAATTCTTATATTTGTTTTAAATTGAACGAAATTTGAAATATTCCGTGTGTATACAATGCCTGCTTGGTTACTAAATTAAGGCTTCTAGTTCTATTTGCAATGAAGTTATAGGGGTCGGAAATGGCCTAAATTGTTTCGAGAAAATGATGTTGCTACGGCAGTGTTGCGTTTTTGCTCGACTTGGTGGATTATGTTGAGTTATAGATTGAATTTAATTGTACTTTACAGTATTGTACTATACAGATTTTACTAATCTACTTTTCAGGGAGCTTACCATATTTTACTGAATGTGCAGGAGTGGGCTCAAAAATATTACGGAGGTAAATACTTTTACGGTAAATGGCGCATCAAAGCATCAGTATTTAATGATCGTTGTAATTTATGTTGTATCGATAACGAGCTGCTTTTTATACCTTCGTAGATGTATATTATTTTTTTAATAAAATAGTGGTATAAATTTATGTTTTTATTTTTATATGCTGAGGAAAACTATTTGCTCTTTTTGTTGAAGTAATTGAATATGTTTACATTCCTTGTTCTTGAATGAGTGACTTGCGACCCCATAACCTATCTTATTGCCTCCTAGTCGCCATTGGGCCGACTACTGGTACCGATTCCCTGATATCCGTGGCCGGTACGGCGGGTTACCCTTACGAGTACCGTCTCGTTGATGCCTCGGCAACAACGCAGTGGTACCGGCCAGGGCGTCACCCTCACGCAATCGGCCGTAGGGTATGCGATTATACAGGGAGCGCGTGACGAGCGAACCCTGCACCTGTGGCACGACGTTTGGTAATTTAAATTTTTCGGCGTAAGATGGTTGCCTGATATCGTTTATAGAAGATTTATTTTGAACATGGCCCAATTCCCGTTCGAAGTTTGCCCGTTTCGTCTTGTTGTAAGATGATTTTAGAGTTAAAAGATGGCCCTAATGCATTGAGTATAGTCCATAATTGCAGATTTATTCGCATTATTCATATCTTTTTTTTTAGGGCAGGGCCATGGTCAGCGCACCCATGGGTGATGAGGGGCGGCGTGCGGCTCCATGACCCACGTGTGGCACGTCGCCTTAGCCGTTGGGCCGACCACCGGTGCAGAATAACTTGTCTTCAGTGGTCGGCCCGACGGAATGCCCCGGTTGATGTTCCCCCTCGGGGACGTTGGTCGCCGTCGCGCGGTCAGCCTCTCTGTGGGTGATGGACTAAATCCCCTGTTCAGTTATTATTCATACCTGAACCCTGATCATAGACGAGCTTGTTTATTTTTGATAAAAAAGCGGAAGCCTCTGTGACAAGTTCACAGTAATCAGCTTGTCCGACGTCGTTGACACTAAATGGGGACCACTTATTTACTTTAGGGGATAAAGGTTTGGTCTCGGCTGTAATATACGCTGGTGATGGCTCATTATAAAGCGCACGTCTGCTGTTACCGGCTGGCAGCGAACGAGGTGTTAACTGACTTAAAGTCAGTTAACTCTTAAGCGAAATACATCTGCCCCACGATCAGGTGATTCACTATCGTTACAACATTTCGGCATTTTAAAATATAAAAAACAAAATAACCGAAGTAAACAAAGTAAGTGTCGAGCTCAATAATACTCATAACTTAGAGTCTACCTACCACTTAAGAAAATAAAAAACTTACCGATGTTAACAGTATTGACGGATAAAAAAGAACAAATACCGTAATACATGTACACACGAACAAAACACAATAAATCACAATTTGAAACACTGCACGAGCCGATAGAATATCCTTATAAGGACAAAAACTACTTTTTAATACGCACGCGAGTTAACTTCGCACTGCGTCAAGCCGAGGCGGGGAGGAAAGTGGATAGAGTGTGTTTATTTACTTTTCGGGGAACTTACAGTCGCTGATTGAGTATACAGGATTTGGTACAAACATATTACGGAGGAAAATATTTTTACGGTGGATGGTGCATTAAAGCTAGTGTTTTTAATGATCGTTGTAATTTTATTTGTATCACTAACGAGCTACTTTGCCTTCGTATATGTATATTAAATATGTATAAAATGTAGCATTATAAATATATGTTTTTATTTTTAATGTCGAATATAACTACATCTTTTTACATTCATTATTCTTCTTTATTATCTAAGGTTGCAAAAAAAAGGTACCGTAACTGATGGTGTCTATTCATCGTATATGGATTTCGGGCTATTATGGATATGATGCTACTACTACGCTTGTATGATTCTGGGTTCCAATCTTGGGACTCGTGTTGTTATCGTTTATTGCAATATTTTCATTTTGAAATGGAGAATAAGAAGTAAAGTCTACCACTTATGAGTTTGTAGAAAAAGAAACGGGATAGGGTTAAAATAAGATAAGAGATAAGAAAAGTTCTTACCCCGACGATAACAGAACTTAACATTAAGATTTTTATAAAAAAAAACACTATAAGTAGTACCTAGTCATACTTTTTAGTATGTAATACAAATGTATAGCAAAATAGGAAATAATCATGATCTTAAGTTATATGCGGCTCACTTCTGGGCTCGATTTGCCTCCATAATAGGGCCAGAAATTGACATACCTACTATAACACGCCGGTATGATTAGTTGGCGCAGGATTTTATTTCAAGTTGGCCTTATCCCTTGCCATCTTCTCCCATATCCACGAGCAAAAAGAAAGAGTTGGCACAATGTTTTTTATTTAGTCACCATACGGATGATTGAAAATAATATGATGTAATAAATATATATTGTTGAACGAACACACGATGTCTGCGTGGTGACGAAGTATGGAATACAATTTATCATCCCCTTTCTAGCTTATAGGTATCGTAGAAGACTACTAAGGGATACAACAAAACGTTCATTCATAAGAAGGCAAATTCTAAGTAAAACCCTGTACCAGTGCGTCTGACCGGTTTAGTATAGTAGGTCAATTTCCCTCCTATTGTGAAGGAGGCCGGTGCCCAACAGTAAGATATATAGAAGTAAAATGATGATGAAGATGAATAAAATTATATAAATTTTAATCGCACTATAGCTTTCTGATGTTTACGCGAGTGTTACACATTTATACTAATATAATAAAGAGGAAAAAATTATATTTTCCTGTGTGTGTCTATGTTTGTAATGAATAAACTCAAAAACTATTATGCCGATTTCAAAAATTCTTTCACCAATGGAAAGCTATAATATAATATCAGGGAGTAACATAGGCTATATTTTATTTCGGTATTTCCACGGGCAAGGGAACTACGCGGGCAAGGCAACTGAAATGGAAGCGAAGCTAGGGCGGGTTGCTATTATAAATAAAACTATTGCCTGGTCTCGGACCAAGAGTTACCTGTCTGGCTATATTGGATAATTAGACCTCATCTCAAATCTATTGGCTTAGACTCGCTCTCAGTGAGTTTAATGATGATATTACTCTATCCTCACTCATATAAGAAATTATATGATTAATGGAAGCCTATCAAAAATACCTACGGTGGCATACTAACTGTTAAGGTATGTGTTGGTAATCTGAATAATCTTAACACCTTAATCCTTCGACGCAGCACTTATTCGAGGTGTGTGCCGCGTGGTGGAGATGCTCGACAGCATCAAGAACTGGGACGCGATCGCCGCCTTCTGTCATTTGGCGGAAGAAGGCGGGGACCGTGCGCGTGAGGAACGCCTCCACGATGACACGGTCCGCCGCCTAAGAATTGGGCGGCGCAGCCACGAGTATTTGCACCTGATGCCGGGATTAGTCCGTCACCCGCAGAGAGGCTGACCGCGTGACGGCGACCGGTGTCCTGGACGCCGGAAGGAAAGGGTACCCCGTCGGACCGGCCGCAAAGGGTAAGGGACTCGGTACCGGTGGTCGATCGAACAACGAAGAAGAGGAGCTACGGTGGGTTATGGGGTCGTGCGCCGCCCCTTTCTCGTCCCGGACGGAGCTGGACAATGGTGCGCAAGAAAAAACCATAATCTTTTGTTAAATATCATAATTTCATTCGTCCATTATTATTCGTGAATCGTGATCTATGATTATTTGGAAATTGATCATCATTTCAGCCTATTGCCGTCCACTGCTGGACGTAGGCCTCCCTCATGTTGCGCCACAATGTGCGGTCCTGTGCCGCCTGCATCCAACGACGCCCAGCAACTTTCACTAGGTCATCGGTCCACCTAGTGGGGGGCGTCCTACACTGTGTCGTCCGATAGGTGGTCGCCACTCGAGAACCTTTCTTCCCCAGCGGTTGTCGATTCGTCGAACGATGTAGCCTGCCCATTGCCACTTCAGCGTGCTAATTCTTCGTGCTATGTCGGTTACACCCGTTCTTCTGCGGATTTCCGTATTGCGAATTCTATCTCGCAGCTCAGAAATCCCGAGCATAGCCCGCTCCATAGCACGCTGAGCGACTTTGAGCCTTGATATGAGGCCTACATTTAGGGACCACGTTTCCGTGCCGTAAGTCATCACTGGTAACACACACTGGTCGTAGACCTGTGTTTTCAGACACTGAGGTATGTTGGACGAGAAGATCCTCTTAAGATTCCCGAACGCTGCCCAACCGAGTTGGATTCGTCGGCTGACCTCTTTCTCGAAATTGGATCTACCTAACTGGACTGTTTGTCCTAGGTAAACATAGTGATCGACAACTTCGAGAATCGCATTGCCAACTGGGACCGGTACAGGAATAACATGGGCATTTGACATGACTCTCGTCTTGTCCATGTTCATTCGTAAACCCACTAGTTGGGATACCCTGCTGAGATCATTGAGCATAGTGCCAAGGTCCTCCATGGATTCTGCCATAACGACTATATCGTCCGCAAATCGAAGGTGAGTGATGTATTCGCCGTTAATGTTGATGCCGAGTCCAGTCCAGTCTAAGAGCTTGAAGACATCTTCCAGTGCAGTGGTGAACATTTTCGGGAGATGACATCTCCCTGTCTCACGCCTCTCTGCAACTGGATCGGTTTCGTACTCTTATCCCGGATATCGAAGGAATTCATCATAAAGAAGCTTTCCTTCTCCAGAAAATCAGCCAGTTTCTGGCCCCTCTGATTTCTCTATCCATATCCATGTTTCCCCACTCTCAACTCATCATCACTACCTTTGCCTAGTTTCGCGTTAAAGTCTCCCATAACCACCGTGAAGTGGATTTTGGACGCGTGTATGGCTTTCGAGATGTCCTCGTAAAATGCCTCCACCTCGTCGTCGGAGTATGTCGAGGTCGGTGCGTATACCTGTATAACCTTCAGCGAATACCTCTTGGTAATTCTGAGTATAAGGTACGCTACCCTTGTCGACACACTCTCGATCCTCTCCACGTTGTCTACGAGAGACCTACGAAGGATAAACCCTATACCACCTTGGGACGGGTGATCGCCCTCCCGGTAGAAGAGCAAGTTTCCATACTGGAGGATTATCGTGCCCTCGCCCTCTCTACGCACTTCTGATAATTCTCAATATCCCAGCGGATTTTGCTCAATTCCTCTTCCAGCTCGATGACCCTCTCGTCAGTCCTGAGTGTCCGAATGTTGTGTGTTACCAAGGGCCAAGGGTCGTTTTTGTTGGTAGCCAGCGATTCCTCGCACCCGCCGCTCCACCACTACTGGGCCCACCACCAAAATGAGCCCGTAGAGTACCGGAGCCGCCGTGACTGGGGGCCATTTTTTTATTGTGCGCCATTTTTAAAAGGGGGATATTGCCGTAATCGCCACGCTTGGCAGGCGGGTTAGCGATCGCAGTGTAGGTGTTTTAGGTTTCCCAGGAGAGAGCTGCTGCCCTGCTCTCCTGGTGAACCCTCAGCCGATTATTACGACTCCCACGGGCAAGTAAGGGGTGGCGACACATGTATTCTCAACCCGTTGCCACACGGGAAATTGATACTTCCTATTTAAACAACTTCAAAAAAAGTAGAGGTTTTATACTTACAGGTAATACATGGAACAGTAAGTACGTACGTACTTTCATTGATATCTTTGTCAATTGTGGACTGATTTTTAAAATTGTTTCTTCAGTCCAAAGAGTATAGGTATACTGCTGAGGTGATTCAATTGTCACTAAAACAGGATTTGACTATGGGAATCTATTAAATTCGTGGGCAACAATCAAATTTTAGAGGCAGATATTATGTACGTACGATGTCTGTTTTTCATACATTTTCTAAAGCTATTTGAGTATTTGTATCTGGCAGTGATCATCGCATGTTGGTAAGCTGTTGATGAAAAGTACATTTCCTTAGTGATTAGGAGTTGAAGAATAACTCTTCAAATATCATATGCACGTATAGACCTTTAGTTGTATTCTTTCAAATTATTCGGATGAGCTGATGACGGAAGGTTAAATTCTATAAGAATTGGGTGTTAAGTAATATTTTAAGTTGCCGGTGTAGCGACTTGTGTTTGGTAGAAAAAAATATGCAAAGCTAAGGAATGGATTTTTTAATTAATCGTTCTCAAAGTCGAAGCTAGTCTTTAAACTAGTATAAACAGATATCAAAATTTTGTAATTTATATTCTTACTAGCTGACCCAACAGACGTTGTTTTGTTCAAATAAAATAACTCCACCTACCGGGTCTAAATGTGAATCTAAACAATTCTCAAATCCCCTTGAACACGCACAAAAAATTTCATCAACATCGGTCCAGTCGTTTAGGAGGAGTTCAGTGACATACACACGTACACAAGAAATTTGTATATAAAGATTTATAGCAGTCTTAATGTTTACATTTCCCATTTTAAATAAAACTACTTTACGGATTTTATCGCGTTTTATTTGATATTTTTTATTGCCCGGCGTTTCGAACATTTTGTAGCGTTCATGGTTACGGATGGACTAAGATGTCTCACGTCCAACAAGTCATCGTTATTGCAGAAAATTTATAATTATCTACCCAATACAGAAATTAATTATTAAATATTGACCCATATTTTGATACAGGTTAGCTAGCGCTCGAGCTGATGTATGATTTATATCGGTTGAACGTCGGGTAGCATAATTATATATTGGCTGAGCCTACGTCTGACGCTGCTAAACAACTATTTAAGTCCATAAGCCAACTGAGACGACAAATTCCTTCTTTTTTCTTTTTTATACTAGTTTTAAGCTGTTTGTAATTTTTTTTTATCTCTACTCTTGTATAACACGATGGGACTGGCATATTCTTTAATAAAAGTCCCCAAATTAAAAAAGAGTAAAAAAAATTGATACAAATTCAATGCCAGTGTAAGAAGAAAATAATTCTTTATAAAAAAAAAAAATTTGTTTATGGTTAGTAATTATTTAACATTAAAATTAATAGTAATTATATTTAAAAAACCTAACAAGCTAGTATACTAGGTACCACCGGATCGTGTGAATAATGAATAAGTTCGAGGAATAGAAAAAGATTGATCTTTTTCTATTCTTCGTGCTCGTTAGTTACCTAAATTATACAGACGTGATTAGTAAAATGGAAGCCACCATCTTAGAATCGTGATATTATATTTAACGTGATGTCATTGATTTTATTATTTTATATTCTTCAGCTCCTTTTATTTCATACCCAGAATAAGGAGAGTGAAAATAAAAAAATTAACATGGTTGTCTGTAAAGTCGGTTTACGGACGATAGTTTAACGTGACAACGTCATAACAAAACATTGATGAAATGACTGCATACTTTTATGAATAAAATTGAATCAGCGCAACGGGACAATGAGCGTAACGGGACAATGAGTCATCCTTTTTCGTGCATGCAGCCAGCGTTTATCGATTTATTAGACGTTGTCGCGTCAAAAATGTAATCCGTCGTCTTGATGTGATCAAATAAAATTTAGCATTACATTGCTGTTCGCTTTTTAGACTCTTTCCTTTGATAAGCATATCAAAAGGCTTGTAAATAATGTTATCTGTGATCTTAAAGGGATGGTCATATTTAATAAGTTTATCGTTTTTTACCACAATATTATTAAATTAACTTCTGTATAAGATATCGACTTCAAATGGTTATTAAAAACTAAGACAGGAATTGCAAAAATAACTTTTATTTAAAGACAAGTTTAGGTAGGAAATCATATTATTTTTTGCTTATAAGTAACTGGATGTTTTGAAGGTGGTTATTTATAACTCACATTTCCCGCTCCCTATTTTGCCCGTGGATGTCATAAAAGACAACTAAGGAATTTAAAATCGACACGCATTTATATGCGTGGCTAATCTATGCAAGAGAAGGAATACTCGAAACAAAACCCTATACCAACCTGTCTGACCAGCATAGTATAGTCAATTTCTCTCCTAATGTGGAGGAGGCTTGAGTCCAACAGTGGGACGTATATGGGCTGAAATAATGATGAATGAAATGATGATTCATAATCATAACTCGCTTATTCGCCTATTTGCGCCATACATTTTTTATAAGAATAAACCAATATTCCATCTCGTGATGCTTTAGCGTTCAATAAAGTATGAAAGTCATCTATGCATTTATTTTATTTTTAATTAAATGTCCTTAAATGCTATTTTCACGTTATCTACAGGTACTAAGAAATCTAATTGTGCTATTTAATTGAAAATTAATCTCATACGGCTAGTGTTATTACAAAATCGAATAAAATGTTAGATATTATTATACAAACACAAAAAATTTTCGTAAATCAACTATTAAGATAGTTATAGTATTCACAAACATATGTATTACAAGTAATTTTGTCTCTTAAAGGTTTATAAAATAATTATAAATTATGTGATTCTGGCGGAACCTCATTTTTAATGCCAATATAATATAATAAATGCAAATAGATATGTTTATATTTTTTAAATATTGAAAAACCGTTCGGAACATATCATACATCTAATCTAACCTAACCTAATGATTTGTGAAATTATGAATATCTAATATAATGACCGTAATTATAAAAAGATTCTAAATCGATTAAATGTAATATCGATAAACATGTACATATATTTTAAACATTGCTTGTTTGCACATTATTTAGTAATGCATTACTTAGTAATACATTATGTATAAATATCTAATATTTCTTTTGTTTGAATTAGTAGTTCCTCTTGAAATACAGAATTATGTATGTATACACATATATTATTTAATCTTATAGTTAAATTGTATTTAAATAAATCCTATGTTCGATTTTATAAAATACTAGCTTCTGCTCGCGACTTCGTCCTCGTGGTATAGACATTTTGGGCTACCGCTAACTTTTTTCTAAGACTTGACTTGTTTACGTGGGAGGTGATTTTTTTTTAATAATACGATTCTGTCACACATGTTATTTGCGAAAATTACGCCGTTTACGCAGCGGTAGCTCTCAAAAGGAAAAAATAATCTTGATTTTGAATCATTTTTCATTGGTGCTCCGCTCCTTTTGGTCTTGAGTGAATTATCACTCGCATCACAGAATTAAATATTACAACCTCGATATACGTTGCAATTGAAGTTTACAGAATCTTTGGTATACTATATTCCTGGCAAATAAAACGACACCACCGGTTCTAGAAAGAGGCAGTGACGCCTGACTACAGTGGTTAATAAATCGGGACTGCCAGGAGCTTAAACAGCTTATTGGGAAGGGCTTTATCTAATAATGTCGCCTATGGCCTGCTAGATGATGAAATAGAAATACGCTATATAACTATTATTGCCTTTCTGATCCCAATTACTTGAAGTCGACTCAATATATACTCTTTCTTCATAGTAGTTTGTTTATCGCAAAGGTAGTTTTATGACCGACTGCTTGCCCGATGTCAACCCTCCTTGGGAATATAATTGCTGGGTGGACGGGAGTATATGAAGTTAGCTCAGGTATATGTAGTCTTTTATGATACCCACCGGCAATGACTGGAAAATTGGTGGCAGATTAAATGTGATTTTTGTAATGTTATCAATTGTATAGGCAATTAAAGATAATGTACCGATACGAGCGCCACCAACCGGGTGTAACTGTGTTTTCAAACTATCTTCTTTTTTTTTGGGGTGGGCTACGGTCAGCGCACCTGTCGCTCGGCTCCGTCCGGGGCATCCCGCCCTCGGATAAGCCGTCGGTCTACGTCGCGCGGTCGGCCTCTCGGCGGGAGACGGACGAACTCCCCGGTCCAGTCACCCGCGGTCTCGGGTTTTCAAACCATCAAGGAAGTCATTGAAAATTATATCAAAATCCGTTTAGGAGTTTAATTCATTTCAAAAAGCTAATCGGTGATATCGACAACTTTAAGTTATTTAATGAATTTGAAGTTTAGGTACACATAAATTGGGATAGGGTAGTACTTGAAATTACCATCAGATGATTTTCATACAATTTTCTTTTCCAGGGCAAATTTAATTTAACTGTTGTAGCAACTACCCTTTGTAAAGGACCGAAAAGCAGGGATTGTTATACAGGCACTTCAAGAGTAGTCAGCAACGCAAGCATTGTTGTTGAATTTATTCTTAAAGAAAGCATGATACCAACTGTCGTAAGATATTTTAATGATTATTGTATTTATGACATATATTTTGTCATTAATCAGCAAATATAGCAGTATTTCCCTATATCTTTCAAGTTTACCTAAATTCTTAAGTATCTATAAGTTTATTAGTAATGTAAATCTCTTCTTTCTGTCCTTGAATCAACATTTTTGTTTATCATCGCCCATTGCATAGCAAGTTATATTAACTTTCCATCATATCCCTACTTTTCCTCTTAATGATTATATTTTTTTTTTGTATAACGTAATTTATATGCTTGTTTTAAAAAATAACTATCATATACAGTATGACTGGTAAAAGATTGTACACATTGAAGGAAACGATAGATAATGGTCATAGGTAACCAATAAAAATGTAAAAAGAAGACAATATTAATTAACAACATAGTAAACATCAACAATATTAGTGTCGCAAGACTCCCAAAAATATGGTCACCCTATAGACTAGAGGTATCGGATCGTATTCGAGCTTAGTGCACAGATGGCGTAGTCACGGTAATATAATCTACCAGTAATCCAACTTCATACAAACGGACGAAACGCGAGCTATACCTACGCGCCTCGATCTCGGCATGCGCTCGGCATGTAGACAGTCGCGACTGTGCTGCAGTGACGAACGAACGGTGTGTTGTTTTTTTAACAATAACTGCGCGAATTTTTCACTAAAATACATAATTATACACATATTTAATATGACAAGTAGGGTATATTGTGCTGTTTTTGGTTGCATGAATTCGTCAATAACGAATCCAGAGATAACTTTTTTTAGATTACCTGGAAACTCTGAAAGTTAAGATTATAAAATAATTTTACTTACTAGTAGGCAGGTAAATAATGTGTGTCGTTTTAATTTCTTTTTATCTCCCAAAAAAAAGTTGTCTGGATTAATAAATAAAGTGAATAAAGTGATTGACACGAGTGAAATAGGTAGTTATATGCGGTTCATGAATCATGTTACGGTACGCTTGTGTTAAAACTCATAATGTGTTTTGTTTTATTAGTTTATATAATTCAAAGTAAAGACGTGGTATTTTATTATTAATAATATATGTTTATTGTACTATGTGTATGAATAGTACTAGAAAAAAATAATTTGACCGTCTGTCTGTCACTAGATAATTTAAATTTATAGACCGATTTGTTATTTAAACATAAACATGTTTTTTTAATTAAAACTACCAATCAAAAATCAACACGCATTCTTATTGAATACTTCCTATTCAATTCACAAAGTATTTTATTTGTTTATATTAGAAAAGTATATACAAAACTAAATGGAAACACAAAGTAGGCAAATGTAATTAAAATGCTGGAGGCGGGCAGCCCTATTACATGTTTACGTTTAGGCATTTAATTCAAGGTTACGGCCGAGATACATTACTGGATAGATGACTATACTGTGGCGTAGTGGTTAAGATAGCGACTTACAACGCCAGTATCGGGGGTTCGAATCCCACGCGGGACAACACTTTGTGTAATCCACAACTTGTTGTTCTGAGTCTGGATGTAATTTGTGTCCGTTAATTATTATTGTTTGTAAAGTTCCCAGCAATACAAGGAATATTTTCTTAGTGCATGGTGTTGTCTTAAAATTATTATTATAAATTATTATAGTCATTGATAAAGGTATCAGTCACTTTTCCTTCATACTTTGATCCTGGCTTAGGACAGGCAAAAATACCTAGATAATAATAAACGTTCGTAACTGAATTTTTAAAAATAAATTTTTAATTTCTCATGTACTTAAATTGTATTAGAGGCAGTTGGTATAAATAAGGAGGCACCTTGGTGTATTTAAAAAGTGGAATCATACCTATGTACAGTGATTAAATAATAAATCTATTTACAAATTACAATTACGCTAATCCCAGCAATCAAAATTAACAAAATAATTGCTTATCTCTTCGCGTACGTAAATGATCAACTTTAGTTACTAATATTGTTAATTCACAACGATTTAGTGAATATGAAATTAAACATTCATATGACTATTCTATCACTTTTTATAAATACGGTTAAAAATCAATCAAATCAAATCAGATCAAATGACTCGTAAGTTAACAAATACGGAAATGTAAAATGGCGAAATCAGCGCGCGCTAGTTTTATTAGCACTTGTCAAGGTCACGCACTCGCCTAATTTCTTTTTTAATGCCGATTTTACTGCTAGAATTATTAAAAGTAGGTGTAGGGATAATGTAATTAATCTACAAACAACCGTATGTTTTATAGGTTGTTTGTACGACATCCAGCATGGCGAGAGCGCCTGTCTAAAAACAATACATATCTTTTTTTGTGTGTGTACAGCTGTTGGCCGCAGATGGCCTTGACAGCTTGACGCGGACTATGGGTGAGCGCTGAGGGCTCTCAACCCGGAGAAAAATAATACATACAACATACCTTTCTTTTTATACTTGGGATCCTTACGACCGACAACACAATAACACATTTACGCTGACTCTCACTTGATGCTAGTCTTTTCTAGTTTTATGTGTATTAACATGTGCCCACCGTTATTCATTTTGAACGTTGTACAATCCGACACGGGTAAATAGATGTTTGTCTGTCCATTAAATATTTTTTTTTTACGTTAGACACTAATCACTGGCAAAACTCGCGGGACATAGTCCATTCACCAAAGTCTTGAACACGTTAAAAATGACATGCATGTTTCATGCCACGTTTTGAAATGTTCCAAATAGTTTTGTGACGTAGATGTGTACGTTAAAACTTCGAGCGGCTTCTCTTGTGCTAGCTTGCAGTGCCTCTTGGAAGTACTGCAAGATATGTCCTTCAAGGCTTACTAGAAAGCGGTTTCAGCCACGCCCTTGAGGGTGACGCAGAATATGAAATGGGCCATAGTTAAGCAACCGCCTGCAGTATTATAGCATTATCAGCACAAGATGCCATCAACCACTACATCGAAAATTGTTATTTACATAATATCAAAAAATAATAAACGTGCATAAAGACAATCCAGCGAACGGAGCTACGTAAGGATTAGAAACACACTAGTACGATTAGGCAATCGCGGTCCGCGGACAGCTAATTTTTTATTTTAGAATTTTTTGAAGGATTCGCGTATGACGCGAGGGATAAGTGGGGAGCGCCGCCCTGCGGTCTCATTGGCCCGAGACGGCCTTGTCGGCATATCACCCAATAACTTGTTCAATGTCGTTGTTACGTAAATTTTTAGTACAAGTGCGTTAACCTATACATAGATACCTATTATAGGTAGGTAGGTATATTATCATGTGTGTCCACGACTAAATATTTTTATAAGATAAATAGTTCAAAATTTAAGTACTATTTTTTTTTATATATTCGGTATCAGAATCGAGTACTGAGTAGCCTCCTTCAATATGTACAATCTTTTACCAGTCACCCTGTATATTTTAGAGATCAAATTTTGGTCATCGTCACCCTAGGTCATATAAGTTTTGGCCGCGGGTGACTGGATCGGGGATTAGCCGGCCACCCGCCCAGAGGCCGGTGCCGATGCTGCGAGGCCGCGTGACAGTGACCGACGTCCCTGAGGGGGGATGTCGTGAGGGGAGGGTACGCTGCGATCGAGGTATTTCGTCGGGCCGACCGCTAAAGATAACTTACTCTGCACCGGTGGTCGGCCCAACAACGAAGGCGACGTGCCACGGGTGGGTTACGGGGCCGCACGCCGCCTTTTTGTCGCCCCACACGGAGCCAGACGGTGGGTGGTCTAACCGTAGCCCACCCAAAAAAATAAACATAGATCGTATACGTTCCACTACTGAGTTTGAGCCTCGTTCACGTTGATGAAATATTAAATTACTACACCACGCTGTTCAGCCAGGTTGATGTAGTGTTCTGTTCCGAGTTCTTCTTCCCTTGTTTAGATTTTAGCTGCATATTATAATCCCTTACCTCCTTTTTACATTACCCACGAACAAGAATGGCGGTGAATTGTATTGTTATTCCCCGAAAATAATCAAATTTATTATAAGCTTATTCGATGTGTAATAGAATTTTATAAATACTAATAAAATCAATTATAGATAAATAAAATCTAAGATATTAAGATAAAGAGGAGCTCGGGTAAAGCAGTAAGAACTTAGATGATGAATAAATTCAATTTAAAAGTTAATAACGGTGATTATTCAACATTTGTCATTGCTATTTTATTATCAAGGGTTGTAAGTTAAATGTGTGTCTTTGGTTCATTTCAATGCAGATAAAGGTGTTCAATTTATTATCGACGCCTGTATTAAAACTCTGCGCAACACACACGTCAGTATTCGTGCAAATGTATATACTAGAGAGTTAAACTTTTTGAATAATGACTCTTATTACCGCTCAAAAAAATCACATTATGATATTATCCTCCGCACAAAGCAATTTTTCATTATTACCATTAGTTACACTAACATTCCTCAAAGTCATATCCATCATCCACACTTATTAATATTTATTTTGGTTTTCAGGGTAAAATAGTGGTTTTGTCATCGCTAAGACCTGATCCCTTACGGCTTCATATGAACAAACCTTGTGATAGCATATTTTTGAAACCATTAATTTATTCTTTTTTTAACGTCAAGAACAAATGCGAAATACAAAAGGTTTGTCAACAATTCATATTTTTAGTTCTTCTTACCTCAATTTACGTAAGGCGCAATTTAAGTAGTAAATCATTACCGGTTATAAGAAATTATTATGGGCATATTAAAGATACAATGTTCCAATTCAATTTTACGACTTAAGAAAAGAAGATTTTTTTCGTGTGATGATGGAATAAAAATACAATATGTCATCACTCCACTTTTCAGTAAGGGATCGTCTTCCTACGTCACCTAGTCGATCGTCCTTAAAATAAAGTTGGATCTCTATGAAAGTTCTCACTAGTGCTGCCACGCTTATGATGTAATTTATATTTTTTATCGATCAAACTCTTTAGTTTGATAATTGTAATTTTCAATTATAATTAAAATACAATCAATGAAAATCTTTTTGAGTTCAAAACAAACAACAACTGTTTTTGACTGTTTTGATTATTTGAAAGGATTGCAATTAAGGTCAACGTCACTATTATCATCATTGCTGCAGCGTTGCTGTAGAACATTTACCATTTTTTTTTTGCCATAATAGGGACTGTAATTGGATCCATCTGTCGATTGCAACTGTTTTATGAATAAACATGTATATTTCATTAACAATATTATCATTTACTCTGAGACAAAGAGTACTTTTTTAATTTAGCCTTAATTCAATTTATGTACTTTATAATGAAACTGTCTCTTGTAATTGTAAAAGAATATTGAAAGTTTTATATAGGTACAATATTGTGTTTATTTCTTTTATGAATAATTTAATAAAGATCGGTTATTGACTTAAGTATAATAATATCGACTGTCGCATCTTTTTTTATTTTCAGTCCATTATCTTGTACGTGCGTAAGCGTCATTTTTCTATAAAATGTTTATATATGTTAATAACTAGTATTTCAGAACTTACGAGGTACATTTTAGCCATGAATAATAATATTGTTATATTTATAATATCTTGCACTTCAGTTGCAATAAAACTGGTACGTGAAGAATGAAAATAAATGCAAAATAAAATTATAAACATGTCGCTCGTTCAAACTTACTTTGTCGGTTTCGTTGACATCTGTCATTGAGATCAAGCTATATTTTATGGAGTATAGGTGACGTATGAAGATAACATCACTCATAGAGAAGAGAGAGTAACCCGTCTGATCAGTTTTATAGAGTAAGTTAATTACCCCCCGTCTATTTAGGAGTCTCGAGTCCAACAGTAGTACGTATACGTGCTGAAAAGAAGACATTTCTCTGAAATGATTACAATAATAATATCTGATTAATATTAGGTATAAAATTTATAGTTGGCGCGGCGACCGCTCTATCGTGGCATATGCCGAACGTGGGCGGACCGAGCGCTACGTGTCGACGGCTGTACGCGGGGGTCATCCGGTCGACGGCCCTATACGGCGGTGTCCCTGACCGTCCGTCTCAGGGCTCTTCTGTGGCGACCACAGAGGGTGATGGCGGTCAGGGCCATACGCGGATACTGCACGGTGGTGACGGAGGCAGCGTGCTTGTTGGCCGGGACACCCCGTGGGACCTGGAGGCGGAAATGCTCGCCGGTTTGTATCGCCGGGTGTCGGGAGTGCGAGCGGAGTTTGAATATTCTTACTTCTCATGATAAATAGTGCGACATTAAGCTAGAGTCTTTCTGAGGGAGCTCACCGCCTGGCGCGTCGACGCCCGCCGTGACGTCATTGCCCGTTGGGCAGTCCGGCTGGAGAGGACTCGGTTCGGGGTGCGATTCGTGGCGGCCTCCCGGCCGGTGCTGATGCAGCGGTTGAAACGGTGGCACGGGTGCTCTCCTTTCGACTGGTGCAGGTGTTGACGGGGCATAGATGTTTCGCCAAATACCTGCAGAACGTCGTTAGGAGGGAGAGTACACCGTCCTGCCACCATTGCGATTGCGACACGGCGCAGCATACGTTCGAGATCTGTGCCGCTTGGGCAGAGTAGCATCGTGAATCTCGCCAGGGCGATGCTCGACAGCGTCAGGTCGGCACCGATGATTGTGACGAGAATCGGGACGCGGACACAGCCTTCTGCGAGGCAGTAGTCTCGCGGAAGGAGGCGGCGGATCGCTTGCGCGAGAAGCGCAGCCTCGATGAGGTGATCCGCCGCCAGCGTCTGGGGCGGCGTAGGCGCGAATACCTGCGCCTCATGCCGCCTTAGCTGAGGCAGCGGGTGACATGACCGGGGAATTAGTTCGTCACCCGCTGAGAGGCCGCGTGAGGAAAGACCTGACGTCCTCCCCGAGGGGAGGGGGATGTCGGTCGATGGGAGGGTACCCCAAATAAGGGGTATTCCGTCGGGCCGACCACTGACGTCAAGTCACCCTGCTCCGGTGGTCGGCCCAACGATGAAGGCGACGTGCATCTCGGGTGGGTTGCGGGAGTGCGTGCTTATGCCCCTCTGTCGCCCCGGACGGAGTGGTGTGAGGAGCGCGCCGACCGCAACCCACCCCCCCAAAAAAAAAACCTTTATAGTTAATTGAGGATTTTATTTATTCATACTATGATACACAATTTACTTAAATGCTTTTCAGGGAATTTACACTCTGCGGTTGAATATACAGGAGATAGCACAAAAATATTACGGAGGAAAATATTTTTATGGTGGATGGCGCTTTAAATCTATTGTTTTTAATGATCGCTGTAACTTTATTTGTATTGCTAATGATCTCCAGTTTACACCAGTGTAGAATATAATATACTAGGTACATATTATTATAATATCAAATAAAACAATTTTTTTCGGATTTTAATTTGTTTGAATTAGATTTTTGATTGCTCAGCATTTAGAATACTGTTCAGCGTTCATGGTCACGGGCGGACGTTTATTTTTGTTTTTTATTATTATTTCTTTTGGTGAGCTATGGTCTGGACTCATACGGTGCGTTCCCTATGGGATGACGAATGGGCGGCGCACGGCCTCGTAAGCTACCGTATGCTTTTCCCTCACCATGGGGCCGATCACTGCTTTCGAGTCCTTGATGTCTGTGGCCAGCCCGGCGGGTATGCAAACTTTTTAAGAACATGAAACAAAAAAGTCTGAATATTAAATGCGTATAACCAGATTACATGGAGAAATATCTAACTCATGTCAGTTTTACCTCAAATTAATCCAATAATCTCCTACCCAATCGGCTCGCGACCGAAGCTGAGAATATCCGGCAAGAAACAACGGATTTATCATTTTTATATTTTAATGGTTTATTTTAAAATACCTATTATTATTATATCTCTCAATTTCACGGCTATCTTCCAAGGGAAGATACCCGGTCCTTTGAAAGTCTTACATGGGGATATGGATCCAACACGCAGAGGCCTTTGGAGAAATTTAATCTAAAATGGGATGGGACGTCTACCGATGACACTCCACGTCTGCACATAACACACGTGGACTGCCAACGGGAGGTGTAAAACTATTGTGTTGATGTTATATAATACATGATTATGGGGTTGAAGGTTAGATGGACTGGACTAATGGTAAACTATTGATTTAAAACTGTCGTCTGCCTTCAATACCTTTATCGTCTTGAACTTTGGCAGACGGTGACTCGCCAACTCACTGAATGGGCCGTCCTAAACGGTCGCCACAGACACGCAGGCCATACGGGCAACAGGAGGGCAACATTGGTGCATGTGGCTTGGGGTGTCGAGCGGTGCGGCGTCGGTTTCACCATCGCAGTGGTTTCCCCGTAGTTATGCCCTTGAAAATGACACTTCCACCCCCGAGCATATAGCTCTGGCGACGCCTCTCTGATCAGCCGTTTAAGGCAAGCCAGAGTTGAGAATCCTGCGGGCACTCTTCGGTTTCCACTCCAGCCAGCCAATAAAGGCGAGCTGGATACGAGGCCCTGGCCGACTCTCTGGGGCACTCAGGACCGCAGTGTCGCCACTCACATTCAGCACGCCACAAGCTGCCCTGCGGTTTTCCTATACATCTTGTGATACAATTTTTCTTTTATATCAAAAGAATTTGAGAGCCATATAATGTTCCTCCGAGGTTTGCGTTAGTCTCATGGTGAGATAACGACTGGCCCAGAGGTTTTATTTACCATTTATTTACTTACCATTTTATTTATTTTATTTACCATTTATTTACTTTATTTACCATTTATTTACTTTTATTTACCATTTTATTTACCCAGAGGTTTTGTTTTTTTATTATTATTATTATTAATTTATTTCCATTAGGCTATATACGTTCCACTGTAGGGCTCGGGCCTCCACTATAGGAGGGTAATTGATCTATTAAATCATGTTTGTCAAATGGATTAGATTAGGGTTTTGTTTCGGGTTTTCCTTCTCTTGTATAAATGTTATATATATATTATATCCCTTAGTCGTCTTTTATGACTAAGGGATGGTGAATTATATTCTTACTCCATCACCATACGGGATAAATACAAAGAGAGAATGCAAAAATTACCTAAATAACAATTACTATGCAATTATAGACCAATGTAATGATCCATATTTTAATCGATTTTCCATCACATAATTATAAAACCATTTTAAATAATATAATCTCGATAAATATCAACATTTTATGCATATGTACTAACTATAGTTCGATTGTGCATTTATCTGGTGGCACAATATGTCTAAACATTTGCAGTCTTGGCACAAATATTTGAGTCAAAATATTCGTATCGTTATCGGGACTAATTTGTATGACATTTGGAACAGCGTCTCTAACGGGCAACAGCTGTACTGCCCCAAATGCATACAAATTGATCTTCACAATGTTACGATTACTTTGATGCAAATATTCAAATATTATGTTTTCAATGTATATTCAAATAGACATATATGTTTTACTGCAACTAATACGTAAGTAATAATTATTTTATTTTGTAGTATGTGTAGGGGCAGTAGTAGGGCCAGAAGGCGCTAATGCATCATAATATATAAATAACTACTTTAGGTTGTTGTTTGGGTTGTCAAATAAAGTATGTTTAAATTAATTAATCTATCGTTAGTTCTTGCCATTAATATTCACTTCAATGTAGGTGCATGAAAGGTTACACTGGTTGCTGCTGAAATACGATTTAAAGCCCCATAACCCGTACAAATGCATTCCACCGTAGTAATTTCGTAAAACGTCTTCAAAATTTAATGTGACTGCATAGTGACCCTATAAAAAAAGGATTTAAATTTTAAATGATTCTAAGTTTTCTAAGAACACATATCAAAAAAATGGTTAATATGTGAAATGAAAAAAATATAAATATATCTCTAAAATATTGACTGAAAGTAAAATTTTTGACGGTAGATTCCGTAACATGATTCCCCATTTGTCAAATGTCAACACTTGAACTGAACTTTCCAATTCTATAAGTTTTCAGTTACACGAGATTATATTAATGAATCAAACATGAAACTATGGCATCTTTGACTCTGTATTTCTTGAGTCTTCGAAGTATTAAGAGACATCCAAATATCGTGAAACTAAATACTTTTCCCTGTCTGGGGGTGATTTTAGGCTTAGAAAACGTTATCATTATCTTAGCCTACTGTTTTGCTTGGACCTCCTCCACAATAGGAGAGGAATTGATCTATTATACCGTGCTGATAGGACGTATTGGCATAGGTTTATATCTGGATATTACATATCCTATTTGAATTTTACGACACCTACGGAGTAAAGATGGGGTGGTGAATTGTATTCTTATTCCGTCCGCACGCGTAAGAATGTGTTACCGCTCCTAAGTTCTTGGAGCCTTCAAAATCTCTTAAAGCAGCACCAGAAGGATAAAAAGTAGCACTGATAGGGAACATTTATAACTGACAATCCGCCTGCCTAACCTAAAGTTGTATTTATGCATATGGTTTATCTAATAGGGGTCGGATAAGATAGCCTTATTTACAATAGTGGACATAATAGGATGATACCAACTAGTATCGAAAATACTTTTAAAGGCAAAGAAAAATAAATACTTTTTTAATTACGCAGTTGCTGGTGATGTTGAAGATAACTCGGAACACTGGCATTAAAAACAAATTTTCACATGGCTTATTTAGTTGCAGCCTCATCATCTCATTGTTATTTGACACTGTAATTACTTTACCCTAAAAAGGAATTATTTTTAATAAAAAATAAATAAAGCTCGAAAGGCTTTTTATATATCCATTCTGAACTTATACATCATGTTCAAAATTAATTGCACGGAACCTAGCCGTCAATAAAAAAAATGTTCACAAACTGAGAGGCCGTCTATTTTAAATTATTTAAAAAAGTATAAAAAATATTTAGTGTATTACAGTTGTAGATAATAAAGCACTGATATCTGTGAAGGAGTAAATAAATCACATTGATGTTTAAAAATTGTGAATAAGATAGAATATCTTTGTAAGCTAGAGTTCGATGTACTAGTTTATTTGTATGGATTATTTGTAAGTCTAGGTATAGAAGTGATTTGTGTCACAAATCACTTCTATATATAATTCGAAGGGCACTCGAATATACAATTTCGAAGCGCATCACACTGGAGCTAATTTCATATATGTTGTACGAAGCATACAATTATGTGTATTTAAAAGATTAAAGAAAAAAATGACTGCCCGCTGAGTTTCTTGACGGATCTTCTCAGTTTGTGGCCGCGTTCCGATCCGGTGGTAGATTATTGTATTGTGTTCAAACGTGTAATATGACAATATGCAAGTGCCCTTAGGGAGCCTATGCAGAATAAATGAATTGATTTGATTTGATTTACCTACAAAATCTATGGTTTCAGCACAGAGTCCCCTGCTTCCAACATGTATCGATAACGAGGTCATCAAAAGTAATTATTAACAAGCTGATTTTTCTCTTCTTACTTATTTAATATTTATGTAAATTAACAGTCATATTGTCCTACAAATTGCGTGATACGTTATCCCGTTCCTACGCTCAGAAATTGTTAATACCACAATACCATTTGTCTCATTACTAACTGTAGGACAAAGATATTACGTAGTAGTTTAGTGTGTTCTCTGCCCGAATAAAACAATGTCCATAGTTTTATTTAAAATGTATTACACATTTCACCACTCGCGTAAACATCAGAAATCATTAAAAAAATACCCAGTTAAGAGGATCATCAAATCGACATATTTTATCCGTACTACCTCTGTTAGCTACCACAATCGAGAATGTCGCATAGGAAATTGTTGGGCGTCTCATCGAAACCAAGCTATTTTTGAAGATTTAGCTTGATAGTAATTATTTTTACATCAAGGATCTGTACTACTACTTTTGAGCGTAGGACCGGGATAACGTACCACGCAATTTATAGGACAATATGACTGTTAGGACAATATGTCGGTACGCATGCGTAGAGGATTGCTTATTGCGTATTAGATGCCCCACGTTAGTGTCGACCATTTTTTCCATTACCACGTGTTTTATTTTGTTTCTTAAGAAACAATTTTAAGAATTATTTTTTGTGCTGCAAAATAATTATGGAGTATTTTTTGTGTAATTTGCTTTGTGAAAACTCTACTTTTCGAGACAAATGAGAAGTAATGATAATAATAATGAGAAGTAATAATAATGTACTTAATATTTTCATATTATTACAGAGTCAGATATTACTAATGAGATAAATAAAATAGATGAAGATGAGAGCGATGTTAGTAGCGAAGATTTATCACATAAATCTGATGATGATTATTTTTTTTTGTGTAAATATACAAATTTTAGTACCTGTTTATTAAAAACTAAAGTTATTTAAATTTAAAAAAAGATGTTTTCAATGTATTTTATGTTAGAAATAGGAAATCGAAAAAATTACAATTCTTGTCGGACTAGTGAAACCTACCTGTTTTTTTGTAGGACATTGTTTTATTCTGGTATAGAACACACTAAACTACTACGTAATATCTTTGTCCTACAGTTAGTAATGAGACAAATGGTATTGTGGTATTAACAATTTCTGAGCGTAGGAACGGGATAACGTATCACGCAATTTGTAGGACAATGTGACTGTTAATTTATATAAATATTAAATAAGTAAGAAGAGAAAAATCAGCTTGTTAGTAATTACTTTTGATGACCTCGTTATCGATACATGTTGTAAGCAGGGGACTCTGTGATGTAACCATATATTTTGTAGGTCAAATATTTTTTTAGATAATTTAGATAATTATCTTGCGATATACCAAAAATCAGCCCGTTTTTTTTTTTTTTTTGTGGGTGGGCCGCGGTCGGCGCTCCTCCGCACCACTCCGTCCGGGGCGACAGAGGGGCTTAAGCACGCAACTCCCGCGACCCACCCAAAAACCACGTCGCCTTCGTCGTTGGGCCGACCACTGGAGCAGCGTTAACTTGTCGTCAGTGGTCGGCCCAACGGAATACCCCCTATTGGGGTACCCTCCCATCGACCGACGTCCCCCCCTCGGGGAGGACGTCGGTCTTTCCTCACGCGGTCGGCCTCTCGGCGGGTGACGGACTAATCCCCGGTCACGTCACCCGCGGCCTCGGCTAGGGCGGCATGAGGTGCAGATAGTTGCGCCTGCGCCGCCCCAGTCGCCGGCGGCGGATCTCCTCATCGAGGCTGCGCTCCTCACGCAGGCGATCCGCCGCCTCCTTCCGCGAGATCACTGTCTCGCAGAAGGCTGCGACCGCGTTCCAATTCCCGACGCTGTCGACCATCGCCCTAGAAAAATCACCCCGTTAGTAATAAATTTTTGAGCCACCAAATGGACGTATTCTATCCCTCCTACCTCCGAAACCTACCACAATTGAGAGTTTCCGTACAGATATTGTTGGGCGTCTCATCAAGATAAAGCTACTCACGAAAAATTAGCATGTTAGTAATCAAATAAAAAAAATGTACGGTGGATCCCGGCCTATAATTATACGTTACTTCAAGGTTTAATATGACATAAGAAGAAATATAGGATACATATTATTTTTATAAATTACAGCTAAAATATATTTTTACGAAATTATACACTGTGAAATTGCGCATTCACAAAAAAAAAAAAAAAAAACTACGGCTGATTCCGTGCATATATTGATAAATAGTATTTCGCTTCTTACTAGATATTAAAATTTGAAAAGTATGTTTCAATCTTACTATTCTTGGTGACATGTCCTCGTTTAATAAAAAATCGAAATTAATTTCAGTTTTGCTCACAACTTTTACGTTGTACACACCACAGTCTTTCTTCTTAGGTCCTTTGCATGTATCCACTTTTACAATTTCTAAGCCGAATTGTCCCTGAAACATTGTTTTTTCATAAAAGCAACCAATAGACAGCTAAATAAATTTTATGACGTGAAATGGACGAATCAATGGTCTGTGTAAATTAAAAAGCAGATAAATTAAGATAAAACAGTGTACTTTTTACAAAAAAGTATTAGTAATTAGCTGAGTAAGAATACAATTCACCACCCTTTTCTTTTTTTTTTTTTGTTCACGCTGTGGAAACGCATTTACGCACACTAGTCCCCCGCCGGTTACAGACGGGAGTGTGTGTGGGACGCGCCGGCTACAAATATAACCGAAATACCCACTAAAACCACAGCGGCCCCTTCCGCGCTTTTACGGGGTGCCAGAGAGATCATCTGATGACATTCTATCCCCGACATCCCAACGCTTGGCCGTCTGGCCACGTCCTGTCATCATTCAGGGCGGTGGGAGAAGGAGCGCATAACGGCGTCTCCTCCTCCCTGGTCGCCGCCGGCGGAGCGAGTCAGCAGACGCAAGCGCCTCGTGGGCACGCTCCGCGGCCTCCTTCCTTATCATGACAGCCTCACAGAAGGAGGCCATCGACGACCAACAGCTGTCGCTGCCGAGCATCTTGGAGATGATGGTCGGCAACGACAGGTCCGTTGTTCCTATCTCCGTTGACAGGACGTGGCACTGAGGCCCCCAGGCGGGGCAGACTTCCAGTGTGTGGCGCGCATCGTCGATTAGCGCGCCACACTCATGGCATCCTGGGGCCTCTTCTCGTCCAATTTTATGCAGGTACTTACCGAAGACCCCATGTCCGGTAAGCACCTGCACCATCCTAAATGTAAGGCTGCCGTGCCTTCTTCTAAGCCAGCGGTGGAGATATGGCGCGACCGCCTCCATAGTCCCCCGCCCTGCTACGGGAGACTCTAGATCTTCCCTCCACCGCCGGATTACTTCCCTTCGGGCCACTTCCTGGGCTCTGCCTTATGGACACTTGTTCCCCATTGGCTCGTGCTGTGGCGCGGAACCGGTACACTTCTGCCAACGCCTCCGCTACCAGTGGCCAAGGCGGGTCGCCTGCCAACAGTGTTGCCGCAGTCCAGGACACAGTACGGTAGCCCCTAATAGCCCTCACCGCCATGGCCCTCTGCGGTCGTCGCAGAAGGCTCTGTTGCGGACAGTGAGGGACTCCGACCAGATAGGAGCACCATACAGTGCCATGGACCGCAGGATGCCGACGTAGAGACGCCGGCATGACGACCCAGGACCGCCAGTGTTGGGCAGAAGTCTTCCCAGCGCCGCGGCCGACTTGACGAGCCTTGGGACGAGCTGGGCAAAGTGTGGCCCGAAATTCAACTTTGAATCGAGGTGCAGACCCAGATATTTTATCTGGGCCTGCACCGGCACGGGAACCCCAGACACACTGATGTGTGCTCCTCGGGGGGGGACCTCGACGTGGGCCATGGAAAAGTAGGGCCTCGGTTTTGTCCAACGAGACCCTCAGACCCAGCATACCAATCCGGTCTACGACGAGCGCCACTCCTTCCTCTGCCAATCGGGCAGCCCCCCGGAAGTCCGCCCTCTTCACTGTGATCAAGGTGTCATCTGCGAAACAGATGATCCCCATCCCAGGAAGGAGCCGACCCCGTAGGAGCCAGTCGAACCCGACGTTCCACAGCACCGGACCGAGGATCGAGCCCTGTGGGACGCCGCACTCCACCCGATGGCGATGTATACGCCCGTCGCCCCCCTCCCAGAGCACGTGCCTGCCCTTGAGGTACGCCTCCAACAGCCTCATAAGATACAGAGGCACTTCATGGTACCGGAGTGCCTCCTTCAACGTCTCGTGTGGGAGACTGTTGAAAGCGTTTTTTATATCGAGCGAGACTGCGAGGACAACTTCCTTTTTGGCCACCGCTTCGGTGGCCAAGGACTTCAGAGCGGCCAGCGCATCAATTGTTGACCGGCCACTCCTAAACCCGTATTGTCTCTCTGACAGTCCCGGCCCGATTTCCTCGAGGTGCTGGACGAGACGGTCTGGGAGCACCTTCTCTAACAATTTAGCCATCTCATCCAGCAGCACCAGTGGTCTGTATGCGGAAGAGGAGTTAGCTGGGCGGCCCTCCTTTCGCAGTAGGCACAACCGTCCACACTTCCATTGCTCCGGAAACTGCCCGGACCTCAAACACGTGTTGAGCAGTTCCCGGAGTTCACCCTTGAGGTATTTCACGGCGATGCCAAGTACGAGACCCGGGACACCGTCCGGACCAAGCGCCTTCCTTTTCCCACGAAGTCGGGAGAGAGCTACTTCCATTTCTTGGTCGGTAATGAATGAAATAGGAGTTTCCATCTCCACTACCGACCAAGAAGCCATCCTGGGGGGAACGTGCCCCACAGAACGCGGGAACAGTTCCCCCATTAGCCCTGACAGGAGAACCGGGTCCATTGATTCGATAATGGGGGCGCCGCAGGCATGGAGCTTGTTACGCGCCCGTTGATATGGGCGCCCCCATGGGTCTCTGTCAAGGCCCGCCAGAAGCTCTTCACGGGCCCTCTCTTTCGCCTGGCCGATGGCCAGCTGCAGTGTCTTCTTCCTTGTCCTGTATTCTCTCCGCAGCTGACCCTCAAGGACGTCATCCCGGTTGCCCCTCTGACGGCATCGGACGTAGGCACGCCGCGACCGGTTAGCAGCCACCCGGAGATTAGCAATCTCGGGTGACCACCAGTAAGCTTGACGACGCGGCGGCATCTGTCGAGCTCTTGGCATCGCCGCATCACATACTGCCTGAAGCGCACGTCTCATACGATCTGCGAGCCCCTCTATATCTGTGGGTAGCTGTCCTGCTATACCCCAGCGCTATACTATGGCAGACTCCTGGGCCATTTACAGATCAAGTTGACCAATGGCCCATTTTGGGAGTCCACCTCTTCTTCCGCGCCGGGGCCCTAGTGGTCCCCGAGGGGAGGAGATCTCGAACCGTATATATCGGTGGTCTGAGAGAGTCTCCACCCCTTCTTCTACTCTCCAGTCACTCACCTCGCGAGCGACACCGGGAGTAACAAACGATAGGTCCACAATAGACCCACTTCGATGCCGCACGCATGTGTGGACTGTCCCTCTGTTAAGGAGAGACAGACTGGAGAGTAAGGACCACTGTTCGACGGCCGCGCCCTTCACATTTGTCGTGGGGCTCCCGCACGCGCGAGATTTCGCGTTGAAGTCACCGAGTACCGCAGTTTTCCTCGGCGACTGACGGCGAACCGCGGCACTGACAGAATCCAGGAATAACTGAAACTCCGCTAGGCCACGGTTGGGGGAGAAATAAATTCCAATAATGGCGTAGTCTCGCCACCCCACCACAACGTAACCATTGCCCCTCTCAAGAGGGGAGAGGAGAGGGCCGGCGCATCCTCTGGACAGAACAGCTACGTCTTCTCTGAGGTCCCCTGCCCAATTGGGTGAGTGGGGGACAAAATATGGCCCATTGGCCACGGCCAAGTCTATGTCCCACTCCGCCATGGACTGTACAAGTAAATCTTGTGCCCCGGCGCAGTGGTTCAAATTTGCCTGAAGGAAGCGTATTCTGTCTCCCATTAAGAGGACATTTCGGTTTCCTCCTGTGCTCTGCAGCTACTGCTTGATGCGGTGGCTCGAGGTCCTTGAGCCACCTTGCCTTTCGATGAGGGGGCTTTACAAAGCCTTCCCCCCATCATTTGCTCTGCTGGGCGACCAGCGGCGGCGCACACCGCACAGCGTGGCATGGCAGCCGCACATGTAACTGACCTGTGTCCACTGCTACCGCAACGGAAGCAGAGTTCAGAGCGGTCGACAGCGGACGGGCATAGCGGGGCTGTGTGGCCCAGTTCCAGGCACCGGAAGCACCTCAATGGGAGGTTCTCCAGCACCTGAACGCCAGCCGAGCTCCAGCCAACCAGGAGCCTTCCTGCATCAGCGAGCATTTTAGCGGCAGCAACGGGGCAGCGCACCTTGACCATGCCCATGCCGCGGGGTCCACGCTGGATTTGTCCAACTTGGACTTCCGTGGCATCACAGCTACATGTGCGGGCTACTGCTGCCCGCACCTTCTCCTCGGTAGCGGAGTCATCCATTCCGGTCACCCGGATATCAGCACGTTTGACAGGGCGGATGACATCCGCCACACCTACGAGCGCCGTGCGCAAATTGGTGGCCAGCTGGTCAGCAACTTCCATGGACTGGGACTTATGCAATTGCAGGACCCTGGCCCCGGTCACAGAGTGCCTTATCTTGAGACCCTCCTTAATTTCCATCTCCTGAAGATTGACTCCCTGCTCGGCGCGGAGCATGGCGTCAGCATATGTAACGCCCTTTTTTTCAGCCTCCGGCTGCAATTTCAGGATTACAGCCGGGGAGCGGGGAACGGCAAGTGCAGCCTTTAGCATCTTTTGCGCCACAACAGCCGGGGCAGGAACTGTGGACGGCGCAACAGTCGCGGGAGTCTGTGCAGGGGGGGGAAGATCTTTTCTTCCCCTTCTTCACTACGGTTGCCCAGCTATCCGTAGTCACCGGATGGACCGACGGAGTGACTGCCGGAGTACCAGGGCCTGTCTGCGCAGAAGACGATGGTGCAACCGTAGGGACGGTGGATGTGGCCATAACAGACTTTGCGTTCTTCCGTTTGTCGGCAGCTAGTGGCGGACGGTTCACCTTAGCGAGGAGAAGACGGTCCTCCAATCCCGCAAGCCGGGCGTTCACCATCTCCCCAACCGACCTCACGATAGAAGATTTGAGTTCCTCTATGGTGTCCGCTTCCATCAAAGACGAAGAGGCAGTAGCCCTCATTGCTGAGAATTCCCGGCGGTAAGCTTTAAGTTCCACCTTGAGGGCTTTGACTTCCTGGCGTTGCCTGATATTATCTGCCCTCAGTCGGCGGGTCTCTTCTGCCTCCGATTTTGAGCACAAACTATCAATAATTGCTTGCATCTCTGCTGCTGCATCCCTGAGCTTCTTTATATAAGGACCCTGTAGGTGCCCAGATTTCCGAGTAACTTCCAGGATTATTGCTGCATTGCGGCCCCCACGGGCACGTATCTCCTCCGGCCCTATGGCAGAAAGGTTCTCCGTGGTGGGACACTCCGAAGCTGAGGTATCCGCTGAATCCAAGCGTGGTGCATCTAAAGCTTCTTTGCGGAAGGCCCGGCTTCTAAGCACACGTTCGTACTCAACTTCCTCAGCTTCAGCGTCTCTATTTTTGAGGTCCACCTTGGCACGAGTGAGTCCTGTGTTATGGCCCCTTTGTACAGCCTTACCTCTACGTGAGGTATTAACCTTAGATTTGGGTTCCACCTCAGTATCAGACCCCAAATCCTTTCGCCCAGAGTGACTGGTCTTCACATAATGACGCTTTCTGCCCATAGAAGTGGTGTCAGTTTCACCAGTGTCACATTCGACAGCTGAGAGTGCGTCTGTTTCTCCTTCAGTATCGTCGTCCATTTAGTGAAACGAGGATTTCACTAGGTATTAAATTTATTTGTTTCGATGATTTAATAATACGTCTAAATCGCGATATCACAATTTCCTAGCAATATTAGCAAGGCTGAATCGCGATATCAAAGTTTTCTAACAATATTATATACACGAACCGGCCACGACCAGTAAACTGGTCGCAACTTTTCGAACACTGGTCGACGTGCCTGCAACGCAGTAGACGTCCCAGTACCCAAGCGACCCCTCCTACCTCCTACCTCCCCTCCCTCAAACAAGACCCGATCACCCAACAATGACAACAACCTGACAAAGACCGACCTAATCCAACTATCCATTAAGAGCACACGTCCGACCACTACGAGTGCTAACACCTATCTCCCAATTCACCACCCTACAATTCACCTTAAATTAAGATAAAACAGTGTACTGTTTACAAAAAAGTATTAGTAATTAGCTGAGTAAGAATACAATTCACCACCCTACAATTCACCTTTATCTTGCCTGTGGGTGTCATAAACGACGACTAAGGGATATAATATGCACATATATAATATGCAAGAGAAGGAGAATTTGACATAAAACCTTATACACGTCTGACCAGCGCGGTTGAGTAAGTCAATTTCCCTGCTTTTGCGAAGGAGACCTCAGCTCATGAGTGGAAGTGCTATGGACTGAGATGAAAATGATGACATTTATAACCTCAGTCCTGTAATTTATTATTATTTATCAATTAACTGAAATACTGAAGTAAAAAATAAAGAAACTTCCGTTTTTATTTTTCTTGTCATAATTTAATATAAAAAAGCATGATTGGATTTTTAATAGTTTATTATTTGAATGAACTGAAACACATTATTTGAGACTAATGTGATTTAGAGTAAACGTGCAAAGCTAAAAATCATGCTTAACTTTAATCCTTTTCATTTCTTCATTATGCTTCTATAACGCTTGACAAGCTTGCTGTGATTGCAAGAATACATCTAAGCCTGTTATCTGTTTATAAAATCTACAGACGCTATCAGAAGAGTGATAACGCGTTATTCATAATTTGGTAAAAAACAGGTTAGGTTATCTATCGATGCGGGCAGCGTTCGGGAAACTTAAAAGGATCTTCTCGTCCAATATTCCGCATACTTATTCAATAAGGCAATCGATATATTGCAGTAGTTTCTTTGCAAAACCGACGTTAAAAGGCTTTTGTACACGTAGCAGCCACTTCGTTTTGTACGAATGGTGGCTGTAAGTGATTCTACGATTAGAAATGGTAGTAGTAGCCAGCAAATGTTTCAAATTATGTAAAACTACTGAAGTGGGTGCCGTAGCTTTATGTGTGGGCCCTTAAATTGGTCACATCTACAGTGAAGCGGGGTTTATTAACTGACGAGAGTTTAATTGTGCCGTATGGTAATAACAAACGGAACACGATCTACAGAAGAGAAGGAAAAACTACTTATTGCTGCATTGAAGAAAAGGTTAGGCGGGGGTTCGTGGACGGTTAGAAGAAGTATTACCACCAATGGTAAGATTTCTCTTCATATCTAAAACGTATCTGCTTATACTAAACTCTCATTATATATATCTTGAGTTTCATGTGAAACTCTATGCATACTATTCGGGTACAACTTTATATTTTACAAATCCTAACAAAGTATTGAATCTATCCGAACAGCTGCCTATCCAGCAGGCATGAAATGATGAAGCTGCCGTAATTGGGATCGTTTCATCGGGATTGTTTATCTATCATGCATTGGGATTAGTCTAGTAATTGTCACGCTTGGCAATCGGTTGCAGTGAGGTTTTAAACGGTTCTCAAGAGTGCGCTGCTACCTATGCTCCAGGTATTTTAGTTGTTTTTTTAGAAATCCCACGGGAAACTAAAAGGTAACGGCAAAATATATTCTTATCACGACGTGATGTTCATTAGATCATTATCATTACAGCTCATAAATATACATTCCAGTGCTGGGTTCGAGCCTCATCCACAATGGGAGGGAAATTGAATTACTATACCATGCTGATTAGACGGATTAGCATAGGGCATTTATTATTTCGAGATTTTCTTCTCTTGCAAATTATTATCCGCATTATAATGGTCATCTCTTAATCATATTTTACAACACCCCTGGCTAACAAAGGGGAGTAATAATTGTATTCGTACTGCATCACTACACGGAACGATAATGTATCATTGGATAATGGATATAAATAATACTTACGTAATTCTTTGGTTTCTCACAATATACGGGCAGGCACGAAAGCAATAGCATTAATAAAGCAAAATGTAATTTAGTTATCATGACTACTGCCTAACTCTGTTTAAAACATAGTCAATTCATGAGTTAAATTTGAAATATTTTAGAGTAAACGGAGAGGCAATTTAGAGTTAAATGACCATATTTTATTATCTATCACAGATTGCTATTATAATAATAGCATTTTAATAGTCCGTGTAAAGTAATTTGCGTATCATGAGATAAAACGCATGTAAAATAAATGTATAGTATTTCTTTCTTTTTTTTTACTTGTTCCCGTGTGGTATATTTTTTAAATGAAGATAACATTTTGACTTTTGAGATATACGCTCATCATCTTACGTCTAAATCGAACGAATATGTTTTTTTTTAAATAAATGAATATGGTTTTTCACCTATTCGAATAGGAATTATTCAGAATATCATGGCTATTATTATTTTTTTGTTAATACATCTATTTCAACAATAACCAACAATATACATTCCATAAGCTAATAGCTTATAGAACGTATATTGTTGGATATTTAGCCTTCTTTAGATGGGATAATTTTATAATCGCCACCTTTGATAGGCGGCTCAACTATCTGCCAGTGATATTATTATTAAAATTGGAATAGTCGTTCCAGAGATTAATCATAACAAACAGAAAGAAGGCCAACAATTTCCAAAATAGATTTTTCTTATTATTAGTGTATTATCCCATGTATTTCCGTGTGGTGACGGAGTAAGAATACAATTCACCACCCCCTATCTTACCCGTGGGTGATCGTACGAGACGACTAAGGGATATAAAACGCATATAACATCTATGCGAGAGAAGGAAAACTCGAAATAAAACCCTATACCAACACGTCTGACCAGCGTGGTATAGTAGGTCAATTACCCTTCCATTATGGAGGAGGCCCGAGCCCAGCAGTGGGACATATAGGGGCTGAGATGATGATGATGATGATGATGATCCCATGTATTAATGAAACAACTATTACTTTTGCTAATGAGACCACAGCCATGACACTAACCCATCCGTAGAACTTCGCCTTATCGCCAGCTGGGCTCGAGCCACCTCCACAAGAAGAGGGTAATTTACCTTACTATAACATGCTGGTCAGACAGGTTGGTATTTTTTTTATGGGTGGGCTATGGTAAGCGCACACGCGGTCCATTCCGTCCGGGGCGACGAAAGGACGGCGCGCGGACCCATAACCCACCCGTATCCACGTCACCTTCGTCGTTGGGCCGATCACCAGTGCAGAGTTCCTTGTTGTCAGTGGTCGGCCCGACGGAATACCTTTTCAGGTATCCTCACCTCTCGACGTCCCTGTCCCGAGACGTCGGTCGCCGTCGCGCGGTCAGCCTCTCTGTGGGTGCCAGACTAAAGTCCCCGGTCCGATCACCCCTGGCATCAGCTAGGGCGGCATCAGTCGCAGGTACTCGCGCTTGCGTCTCTCAAGTCGCCGGCGGCGGAACGTGTCACCGAAGAGGAGCTCCTCTGGCGCACGATCAGCCGCCTCCTTCCGTGAGATGCTGGCCTCACAGAAGGCGACGACCGCGTCCCAGTTCCTGACGCTGTCGAGCATCTCCCTGGCGATGGTCTGCAGCGTCAGGTCGGCACCGATGATCGCGACGAGTTCACTGCGCTACCCCACCCACGTGGCACACACCTCGAGCGTGTGCTGCGCCGTGTCCTCGTCGCAATCACAGTGGTGGCAGGACGGTGTGCTCTCCCTCCTGACAATCTTGTGAAGGTATTTATTTTATTAAGGTATAGGCTTGGCTGGTATAGGGTTTTATTTCGAGTTCTCTTTCTCTTGCATAAGTTGTTATATGCGTATTATATCTCTTAGTAGTCTTTTACCACATCCACAAGCAAGATAGGGAGTGTTGAATTGTATTCTTACTCCATCACCACACAGGATGGTGTATATGAGCTCGTAAAACGAGGTCATGAAACAGCGTAGTACTTTATAGTTCCCGGTCTGGTCAGCGTAGAATAATATCTATTCATTCATCCATATGGTGACAGAGTGATGAGTGTGACATTTTAATATAAAGAAAATTTACTGACATTAATATGGTTTAGGTATATGGACTTTATTGAAGTAGAAGTTCTTTCATAATAGCATTAACATCTTGCTCTTATTCCGATTCCTTCGGGTCGACGCAACGTGTTGGTAGGTACTCTACTCTTCTTGTACATATTGCGAATAGTTTTATGACCAGTTCGCTACCTGATATCGACACTTCGACATGTAATTGTCAACAAAACGGCATAAGACAGAGTTAGCCTTTTTATTAAAAATCATTTTTCTTCTATTTATTTAAAATCCTTTATATTAAAAAATATTCTAGTAAATATTTTTTTAACCTTTTACGAATGAATATTTAATTGACCTGCTTTCGTAAGACGGCATAAATGTCACCGTGTATATATATACGGGGTGACTGGTAAAAGATTGTACATATTGAAGGAGGGTATTCAGTACTCGATTCTGATACCGAATATATAAAAAAAATTGGTACTTAAATTTTGAACTAATTATCTTATAAAAACATTTAGTTATGAACACATGGGATAGGTCAACGTACGTCAGCACTTGTAGGTTCTAAACAGTTCGCGTGACATTTAACTAGTTACATTTTTGGTAAATATTCTACCTATGCGACTCGACCCAGTAGGTTTTTATTTTTATTTTTTTTTTTTTTTTTGCGTCGCGGGCCGCAGACAGAGGTCAACCTACGCTGGCAAACCTATTGTTTTGATTAGAAACAAATCACTTTATCTCAGGATTGGTAAGAGCTATGAATCTGCAACTAACTTTAGTTTTTTTTTTTTATGACATTATTCCTACACCTAGCTTTAGTAATTCTAGTAATAAATATCCAAAATCTTGACAACAGTACTAACAAAACTTTTACTCGATATCGGTATCGGTGTATCTGGAGGGGCGCAGTATTTGGAGGGGCGCAGCGTCCTCTGCACCGACCGAGCAGGGGACGTTGTGCGGACGCCCATGACGTGCGGTGTCCCACAGGGGTCGGTCCTCGGACCCACCCTATGGAACATCGGCTACGACTGGGCGTTGAGGGGGAGCCTCCCGCCCGGGCTGGGCGTGATTTGTTACGCCGACGACACGCTCGTCACAGCCCGCGGTGGGACGCTAGAAGAGGCGGTAAGCCTGGCGACCTCGGGTACCGAGGAGGTCGTCAGACGGATCGAGGCGCTGGGGTTGAGGGTCGCCCTGGACAAGACGGAGGCCCTCTTGTTCCATTGGCGCACTATGAGCCCTCCCATCGGCGTCTCGATCACCGTCCACTCGGTCGACATCAGCATCCGGGCCCATATGAGGTACTTGGGCCTGGTGCTCGACGGGCGATGGTGGTTCCGTGAGCATTTCCGTAGGCTCGCTCCGCGGCTCGTCGGCACGGCGTCCGCCCTATCGTGGCTTATGCCTAACGTGGGCGGACCGAGCGCTGCGTGCCGACGGCTGTACGCGGGGGTCATCCGGTCGATGGCCCTGTACGGCGCACCGGTGTGGGCGGGGTCCATGACCGCCTGACTTAGGGCCCTTCTGTGGCGACCACAGAGGGTCATGGCGGTCATGGCCATCCGCGGATACCGCACGGTGGCGACGGAGGCAGCGTGCCTGTTGGCCGGGACTCCCCCGTGGGACCTGGAGGCGGAGATGCTCGCCGGACTATATCGGCGGGTAACGGGGGTGCGAGCGGAGGGCGGTGTGGTCTCGTTAAGGGATCTCACCGCCTGGCGCGTCGACGCCCGCCGAGACGTCATCGCCCGTTGGGCAGTCCGGCTGGAGAGGCCTCGGTTCGGGGTGCGAACCGTGGAGGCCTTCCGGCCAGTGCTGATGCAGTGGTTGGAGAGGCGGCACGGGGTGCTCTCCTTCCGACTGGTGCAGGTTTTGACGGAGCATGGGTGCTTCGCCAAATACCTGCACAAGGTCGTTAGGAGGGAGAGTACACCGTCCTGCCACCACTGCGATTGCGACGAGGACACGGCGCGCCATACGCTCGAGGCCTGCGGGGCTTGGGCAGTGCAGCGCTGTGAACTCGTCGCAATCATCGGTACGGACCTGACGCTGCCGGCTATCGCTAGGGCGATGGTCGACAGCGTCGGGAATTGGGACGCGGTCGCAGCCTTCTGCGAGACAGTGATCTCGCGGAAGGAGGCGGCGGATCGCCTGCGTGAGGAGCGCAGCCTCGATGAGGAGATCCGCCGCCGGCGACTGGGGCGGCGCAGGCGCAACTATCTGCGCCTCATGCCGCCCTAGCCGAGGCCGCGGGTGACGTGACCGGGGATTAGTCCGTCACCCGCCGAGAGGCCGACCGCGTGAGGAAAGACCGACGTCCTCCTCGAGGGGGGGACGTCGGTCGATGGGAGGGTACCCCAACAGGGGGTATTCCGTCGGGCCGACCATTGACGACAAGTTAACGCTGCTCCAGTGGTCGGCCCAACGACGAAGGCGACGTGGTTTTCGGATGGGTCGCGGGAGTTGCGTGCTTAAGCCCCTCTGTCGCCCCGGACGGAGTGGTGCGGAGGCGCGCCGACCGCGGCCCACCCACAAAAAAAAAAAAAAAAAAGGGTGACAATATTTTTGGAAGTCTTGTAACACTAATATTGTTGATGTTTACTATGTAGTTAATTAATATTATCTTCTTTTTACACTTTTATTAGTTACATGTGGCCATTATTTATCGTTTCCTTCAATATGTACAATCTTTTACCAGTCATACTGTATATATATATATATATGTATATATATTTTCAGGACCTTGGAAACGGCTCCAACGATTTTGATGAAATTTGGCGTACTAGAGGTTTCAGGGCTAAAAAATCGACCTAGCTAGGTTTTATTTATAGAAAATGTTGTTTTGTCGGTGTTCTTAGCTAATCAATATAATGACACGTAATGTCAATAGAATATGGATTCAAATTTCGCCGTTGCTCTCAAGAGTGACAATAGCTGAGTTGGGAAGTTGTTGAGTCGCATTCAAATAGCGTGAGATCGAATCTCGGTGTTATTATTATTCTCTTTTTGTAATTTTTGATATTTTTTTCATTATTTTATCATTTTTATTTTTTATAAATATATATCTAAATAAGTTCGTCAAAAATACAATTTACGAATAAAAAATTTTACCGAGCAAAGCTCGGTCAATATTGATATTCTTTTTTTTTGGCCCTAGCCGAGGCCGCGGGTGACGTGACCGGGGAATTAGTCCGTTACCCGCCGAGAGGCCGACCGCGTGAGGAAAGATCGACGTCCTCCCCAAGAGGGGGACGTCGGTCGATGGGAGGGTACCCCAAATAGGGGGTATTCCGTCGGGGTATTCCGTCCGACCACTGACGTCAAGTCACCCTGCTCCGGTGGTCGGCCCAACGACGAAGGCGACGTGCATCGTGGGGGGGTTGCGGGTGTGCGTGCTTACACCCCTCTGTCGCCCCGGACGGAGTGGTGTGAGGAGCGCGCCGACCGCAACCCACCCCCATAAAAAAAAAACCAGATATTTTGTCTTTTATGACACACGTGACTAATGTAAATGTAGTATTTGTAGCAAGCACCATACAGAAAAGCTCTTTTATATAATAGAACGTAAGAAAATAAAACAATGGTATGTCAGCCACAGTATGTATATATTAACTTTATAACTAAGTTCTCTTTATCGGCAAAACAATAATGTGATAAATGCCGCAACTGAAATTACAGGCGTCATTATAAAATACTATTTTGTAAGTCCAATTACCGTATAAGAATGCTTCACCATTGTAGCTTTTCATAGCGTCTGCGATATTGTAGATAAATGTATAATGACCCTGGAAATTTTATAGTATAGCATAATGTATTAATTTTTTTTTCTACCATCACCATCAAAGCTCATGTACGTCCCAGTGCTGGGCTCAAGCCTCCTCCACAATGCGAGGGGAACTGATCTACTATACCATGCTAGTCAGACGGGTTGGTACGGGGTTTTATTTCAAGTTTTCCTTCTCTTGCATAGATGTTGTATGCATATTATAATCTTTTAGTTGTCTTTTACGATACCTACAGGTAAGAAAAGGGGTGGTGAACTGTATTCTGACTCCGTCATCACACGGAATATTTTTTTTATATATTATACTAGCAACCCCCCCTCGCGTCGCTTCGGGTTTTATTCATCTTATCCACGTACTTCTCGTTCCCGTGGGAATATCGCCACAAAATATAGTCTAAGTTACTCCTTATACAAACAGCTATCTGGTAATATTATCAAAATCGGTCTAGCCGTTTTAGATTACTCAAAACAAACAGACAGACAGACAAAAAAATTTCCAACTGGTCTTTAGGCATAGGTGTCGTGCAAATAATCGTGTGAGCATGAAAAAAGCCCAGTATTTTGAAATTAAAAACAGACTCTTCAATTTTATTTATTTGTCACACTAACGTCACTCAATTGTTTTGCCTGCCCGGAACTTCTCCACTAACCCCTGAACTTTATGGTATGGTATTGAAGTTCAAATTAACTTTTAAGTATTATTACGAATCGTTTTTATGGGAGTATAGAAAAGTGTTGTTTTTAGACCTTTTTAGGCAATCTTTGAATTTTTTCTCTGCTTCAAGACCATCCTCGAACCTCAAGGAATATTTAAAAATAATAATTAGCACAATCAGTTCAGCTGTTCTCGAGATTTGCGCTTAACAACACATTCAGCGATTCATTTTAATATTATAGATTTGCGTGTGTGCAAAGCCTTGTTTTAAACAGTTTTGATTAAAACAAAACCTTTTGAGTTTACAAATTGTTTATTTTTTTTTAAATATGGAATACTGTACTTTCAGCATTGTTTCAGCCTATAACCGTCCACTGCCTGGACGTAGGTCTTCCACATATTACGCCACAGAGTGCGGTCCTGTGCCGCCTGCATCCAACTACGCCCAGCAACTAAAATGAGCCCGTAGGTTACCGGAGCTGCCGTGACTGAGGGCCATTTTTCTCTACTCGTAATGAAGGGATAATGCTATAATCGTCACGATCGGTAGGTGTGTTGACGTTCGCAATGAAATGTTATACATTGCCCAGGAGAGATCTGCTGCTCTCCTGGTGTACCCTTAGCTGATTTTTACGAGTCCCACGGGCAAGCAAGGGGTGGCGACAATTGAAACGACCATACTGTAAATGGATTTTATATAGGAAGAAGCTAGTTACTCATTATCATCATTGTCAATTTCACTAAAATCAATTTGAATATTCTTTTTTCACATGATAAATAGTGCATAATATAAGCTAGACGAAATTTCAACAACAAATACTTACTTTTAATATAACACATTTGTCTGTTAGTTTTACTAAAGTTTTAAGAAGTGCCATGAAGAAGATGTGATCACATACTTTAGCAACACGAAGATTAATTACCTCTTTATTGTCAACATATCCAAGAACTTTGCCCTAAAAGAAATAATAATATATATTTTTATATTTAAATATAGAGTGGGAAAATATTTCAATAATTAATACTCCTAAATTATTAAAAATACTAGCAACCCGCCCTCGCTTCGCTTCCAGTCGTTTTACCCGCGTAGCTCCTGTTCCCGTGGGAATACCGGGATAAAACTTACTCCCTGATATTATAGCTTTCCATTGGTGAAAGAATTTTTGAAATCGGTTCGGTGGTTTAAGCGTGAAAGCGTAACAAACAAACAAACTTACTTTCGCATTTATAATATTAGTAAGGATATTGTCCGTGTGGTTACGGAAAAAGAATACAATTCACCGTTCTCTATCTTGCCCGTGAATGTTGTAAAAGACGACTAAGAGACACTATGTGCATGTAACGTGTATCCAAGAAAAAGTAAACTCGAAATGAAACTCTATACCAACCAGACTTACCAGCGTGGTATACCAGGTTAATTTTTTTCCTAATGTGGAAGAGGTTTGTGCCCAGCAGTGGGACGTTTATAAGTTGAAATAATGATGATCATGATGATGAATATTGAAGAATATTGTCGACATATGATAATAGGTTGTATGTCAAACCGTTTGGCAAGTTTGGCATATAAAATGTAAATTTCACCCCCACTGTAGAGAAAGCGGAAGTATTATGGACGGGGCGGGGTATTATCGAGTTAGCGTTGATATTACCCTTTTTTTTATGTTTGGGCTATGGTAAGCGCGCGCGCGGTCCATTCCGTCCGGGGCGACGAAAGGACGGCGCGCGGGCCCATAACTCACTCGTACCCACGTCGCCTCGTTGTTGGGCCGACCACCGGAGCAGGGTGACTTGTCGTCAGAGGTCGGCCCGATGGAATACCCTTTCGGGTACCCTCACTTCTCGACGTCCCTGTCCCGGGCGTTGCGTTGATATTACCCTGCCATACATTCTCCATCACTTGCTGCCCAATGACACAAAAGTTGGCCATAGGGGCACAATTCCTACTACAACCGATGAGAATGATTCTAGTCACAGCTGACAACATGTCCGCACTAATATACCTATATGGCAAACACGGCGTTTATCTGTTCAGTTCGTAAAGAATATGTTACGCGGTTTCCTTGTTATAATCACAGTGGTGACAGTCAGAAGTTGGTTCCCTCCTTACGACTTGATAGGATTAACCCTCCCCGACAATACATACGTCAATTGAAAAAAAAAACACATCATATCCTTTTTCTATATCTATCTATGACCACTGTTGAACAGAGTCTAGAGAGCGCAAATATATATATTTTTTTCTTTAAAAATATTGTAGAAACGAATATATTATACGTATATATATATATATAGTAGGTAAGTTTCCATTCTTTTTAAGATGAGATGATGTTGTTAGTTTGAATTTGAAATCATAACGAATTTTCTTCTTCAGACTGTATTCATTCTACTATTGACGTGACCCTTCTCCATAATAAAAGTTGACCTATTGTTGAGAAGTTAATCCATTCCTATAATATACTAACACGAATAATACACATTCTTACTTTGACACCAACGATGTTTTCCATTACTGTTATATTAGAGTGTATAGTCGATTGTCCACTAACAACCACAGATGTATTAGCACAATCCCTGCGCTTAGGTCCTTTGCAGACTGTAACATCCGAAAGAATCAATTCATATTTCCCCTGAAAAATTTGATAATTTCATTTATTAATATGTTTTTAATCATTTTATTTATCATAATTATGCTATTAGAATATAGAATAACTGACATGTGAGAATACACATCGTTAGTAAAGATATTTTAAGTATATAACCAACCAACAATGATGCTTATCTAATAGTAATTATATTGATAAACACACATTTAATCAAAAAATCCCTCACACGCATTAATCAAAAGCTCTCAAAGAGACTATTAATTGCCAACAAATGGACTGTTTAAAAGCACATTTTAAACTCCATAAACTGTAAACTTTGTAAGAAATGGCATTCATTGAAATACCTTTCTTTTTCCCTTGCTGAATACAGATATATAGAAATACTAAAAAAATGTAGTAAGTAGTAATGCATTTTTAGTATTTCTTAGTATTTAACGAGAGATGGCCTTGCCTTGCATATGATTGATCACTTTCCTGCTACAAGATTTTAAGAATAATTTGCCACACTATTTAAAATATGTACTATCGACAACAGCTAGAGATTTCATTTTGCTCAAGTATAATAAGCAAGCAGTATGCAGCAGATGAAGTGTCGTCTCGGCTCCTACCCGTCCCACTGCTGGGTTTGAGCCTCCTCCCCATTAGGAGGGGAATAGACCTACTATACCATGTTAATCAGACATGTTGGTATAGTTTCATTTCGAGTTTTCCTTCTCTTGAACAGATGTAATGTAGATGTCATAGCCCTTTTCTTTGGTGGGCATGCGCACACGCGGTCCATTCCGTCTGGGGAGTCGAAAGGACGGCACGCGGGCCCATAATCCACCCGTACCTACGTCATCTTCGTCGTTGGGCCGATCACTGGAGCAGGGTGACTTGACGTCAGTGGTCGGCCATTCCGTCGGAATACCCTTTCGGGTACCCTCACCTCTCAACGTCCCTTTCCCGTGACGTCGGTTGCCGTCGCGCGGTCAGCCTCTCTGCGGGTGACGGACTAAATTCCCCGGTCCGGTCACCCGCGGCCTCGGCTAGGGTCATCCGAATCGCCGGCAGCAGAACGTGTCACCTAAGAGGAGTTCCTCTCGCGCACGATCCGCCACCTCCTTCCGTGAGATGACGACCTCACAGTAGGCGGCGACCACGTCCCAGTTCCTGACGCTGTCGAGCATCTCCCTGGCGATGGTCGGCAGCGACAGGTCGGCACCGATGATCGCGACGAGTTCACGGCGCTCCCCCGCCCATGCGGCACACACCTCGAGCGCGTGCTGCGCCGTGTCTTCGCCGCAATCGCAGTGGTGGCAGGACGGTGTGCTCTCTCTCTTCTGACGATCTTGTGCAGGTACTTGGCGAAGCTACTGTACCCCGTCAGCACCTGCACTAGTCGGAAGAAAAGCACCCCGTGCGTCCGCTCCAACCACTCCTGCTGCACCGGCCGGAAGGCCTCGATGCTCCTGATACCGTACCGAGGCCTCTCCAGCCGGACTGCCCAATGGGCAATGACATCTCGACGGGCGTCAACCCGCCAGGCAGTAATCTCCTTAATTGAGACCACGCCGCCTCCGTCTCGCGTCTGTGACACCCGCTGGTAAAGCTCGGCGAGCATCTCCATTTCCAGGTCCCACGGGGGAGTTCCGGCCAGGAGGCACGCTGCCTCCGTCGCTACCGTGCGGTAACCGCGTATGGCCCTGATCGCCATGATCCTCTGTGGTCGCCACAAGAGGGCCCTCAGACGAACGATCAGGGACCCCGCCCACACCGGTGCGCTGTACATGGCCATCGACCGGATCGCTGTCCGCCCACATTCGGCATCAACCAAGCGAAGGCGGACGCCGCGCCGACAAGCCGGGGAACAAGTCGACGGAAATGCTCCCGGAAGATATTATATCCCTTTTACGATATCCACGGGCAAGATAGGGAGTGTTCAATTGTATTCTTACTCCGTCACAAAATGGAAAAGTGATTAGATGTAGAATGAGTCAAATACCTCTTTGGGAATTCCCTTTTCTATTTCAATATGAGTCAGCACATGAAAAATGTAAAGTACATATAAGATTTAGTTCATACAAGACTTACATAATGCTTCGTAGCACTGGATAGAAAATATGAAGTGGACGTAAAAAAGTAAAAATAAAATAATATTGTACATAATGATTTATGATAACACCAATACATATACATAGTAAATATAGAACTAAAGCGAATCAACATTAAAAAGTGGCGTGTATGTTAATTATACTCGAATGATGTTATCTATGGGTATTGGTTATGTCCAGTTATTTGGTTATTCATCGTTTGGGCGATTTCATTTTAAAGTATTGTATAACAAATTGTGGACAAAATATTGTATTTGAGAATTAGTGATTACGATATGAGATTCTATAATTCTCACTTGATTGATGGAAAAGATTTTCTGGTTTTAATTTCATATTCAATTAAATTATAGCGAAATAGCATATGTAGAAAATTCACTGTTGTTTTTTTATTTTTATATAGATCATCTCAGCCTAAATAAGGCCCACTGTTAAGCTCGAGCCTCCTTCACAATGGGAGCGAAATTGACCTGATATACCGCGCTGGTCAGATGTGTTGGCATAGGTTTTATGTCGAGTTTTTCTTCTCTTTTACATAAATTTTATTCGCATATCATATTCCTTAGTTATCTTTTAGGACACCCACGGGTAAGAGAAGCGGTGATAAATTGTTTTCTTACTCCGTCACCACACGGAAAAATACATACTAAATTATTTTTTTTTTGTATTAAATTGGAAGAAATCATTTTAAAAAACTTAAACAGTCTGACCAGGGCCTTACAGTAGGTCACTTTCCTATAGTGATAGAGGCTCAAGTCAACAGTATATGAGATGAAATCAAAAAGAGAGGGTTTTCATCATTTATATTTTCACCATATTAGTTCGTATGTGTCATCATCATCATTCCACATAAGTCCCACTGTTGGGCTCAGGTCTACTCCACGATGGGAGAGGTTTTGACCTAATATACCGCGCTGTGTGTTTTCCGTGTGGTGACGGAGTAAGAATACAATTCACCACCACGTATCTTACCCGTGGGTGATCGTACGAGACGACTAAGGGATATAAAACGCATATAACATCCATGCGAGAGAAGGAAAACTCGAAATAAAACCCTATACCAACACGTCTGACCAGCGTGGTATAGTAGGTCAATTACCCTTCCATTATGGAGGAGGCCCGAGCCCAACAGTGGGACGTATATGGACTGAGATGATACCGCGCTGGTCAGACATATCGGTAATTCGGTATATATAGGCTTTTACGTTGAGTTTGCCTTCTCTTGCTTAGATGTTATCTGCAAATCGTATCCTGACTCGTTTTATACAACACCTTCGCGCAAGACAAGGGGTGGTGAATCGTATTCTTACTCCGTCACCATACCGAAGATATGTCATATGTTTAAACAGATAATTACTTTACTATACTTTATTCAATTAATATTAAGTTTAGTAATTCTAAAGATCTTCCATGAACTTTATTCATCTTACAGATAGTCCATTATTATGTTTTTATATTGCACTTTTTTAAATGTTGTAGGCTATGGTCTGATAAACCCCGCTCAATCTTTCCAAGGCGACGGATAGACGACGTGTAGCCTCGTAACATACTGCCGATTTCTTGACATCCGTAGCTGACCCGACAGATTATTCGCATAAGCATTCATTATTTCGGCTTATATACGCCCCACTGCTGGGCTCGAGCCTCCTCTATAATAGGAGGGAAATTGATCTTACTATACCATGCTGGCCAGACAGGTTGGTATAGGTGTCTCGAGTTTTCCTTCTTTTGTATCGATGTTATTTATATGCATATATCCCTTAGTTGTTTTTTACGATATCCACGGGTAAGATAGGGGGTGGTGAATTGTATTCTTACTCCGTCACCATACAGACTAATATTCACATTACACCTACCATTTTTTATAAATATTATACGATATTCAAAAATATGTGTAATTTCTTATGTAAAAATATATATGATTCCCTTTTAGTAAATTATAATAAGTAAATATAAGTTCTGTGTGGTGACAGAGTAAGAATGCAATTCACATCTTGCCTGCCTTCTAAAACTCGAAATTAAACCCTATGCCAACATGTCTGACCGGCATGGTATAGTAGGTCAAATTTCCCTCTCATTGTGGAGGAGGCCGGAGCCCAACAGTGAGCCTTATGTAGGCTGAGATGATGATGATGACGAAATTATGATATTACGTTATTAGGTTTTTATACAAATGTTATTATAATAGCAGAATAGATTGAGCCTTTGATATTAAATATTGTTTCGGTTCGTTGAAACCAAACAACAATAAATATTTATATACATAACTAGCAGACCCGGCCACGCGTTGCTGTGGCTAATATTCTTGTTATATTACATTTTATTAAACTATTTAAGTGGAACTGTAGGAGAACATCTGTCATGGAGGTCGTCATATTTTTTTACAAATGGCATCTATGTAGAAAAGCAAGTTAAAATCGTATATGCCACGTTTGTAGGTTTGACATAACAGCGCCATCTATTAATTAATTACTCAATCCAGTCAACAGATATCGCCATCTGTTAAAATCGTTTGGAGTTAACAGATAATTGTGAATGTCAAATAATAGACAAATAATTTGCAATAAAATAATATTGCGACTATAAATTAAAATGTAAGCTATCCTATCTTTCAAGTTGGATCAAACTGCACACGGTGTGCAAATTTGATTAAAATCGGTTAAGTAGTTTAGGAGTCTATCGCGGACAAACAACGTGACACGTAATTTATATATATTAAGATTAAGATGAGAGCTTAAAAGTTTTGCTTGATTAGGAGCAGCAAAGTTTTAGAATAGTTATTTGTAGTGTATTCTAATTATAGTTTTTGAATGTTTGGGTTAATTAACATTAAAATTCTTATGTAGTCTTATATCTTTAAACGAGCAATTCTTGTATATAAGCGATAGCTTGTAAGCTTGGCATACTAGAGGTGTCGGGTCCAAAAAATCGATCTAGCTAGGTTTTATTTATAGAAAATGTTGTTTTGTCAGTGTTTTTAGCAAAACAATACAATGACATTAAATTTTAAAAGAGTATGATTTCAAATTTCGTTGTCAACGTCATGAGTTACGATAGCTCAGTTGGGAAATTGACCGGTTCTAATTTTGGTTTTTTTGGCATTCAAACAGCGTCGGTTCGAATCTCGGTGTTATTATTATTCTCTTTTTATAATTTTTTATATATTTTTCATTATTTATTTTTTATTAATATATATCTAAATAAATTCGACAAAAATATTCCGAGCGAAGCTCGGTCAACCTGATATTATGTTATTATGTATGTTACGTTAGTAGGACAGGTTGGTATAGGGGTGTAGTTCCAGTTTCTCTTTTCTAAAAGATTACCTTAATTATAATAATAATATAATAATAATATTTTGTTGGTTCTATTTTTTCTTTAACAAATAAGGCATAAGCTTCCTTTAGAACGGTAGCCAAGTTGGCCCAATAATATGCAACGTCTAGTCGGAATGACATACACTTTTACTTAGAGTTTTCCTTCTTTTGATTTCTTACCTGATTACATACTAAATTCGTATTTAAATATAGCCAGGGAAGGAAGTAGTGGTGATTTATAAACGTGGTGATTTATATAACTCAAACACTAGATAAAAAGGTGTTATTATATCATAAACTAGCAATCCGCCCTCGCTTCGCTTCGGTTATAGGTTATAGTCGTTTTACCCGCGTAGTTCCCGTTTCCGTGGGAATACCGGTAGTTACGCCCTGATATTATAGCTTTCCACTGGTGAAAGAATTTTTGAAATCGGTCCAGCCGTTTTGAAGATTACCCGGAACAAACAGACAGACAAAAATTTTTTAATTGCTATTTTAGGCATAGATGTCGTGCAAATAACCGTGTGAGTATGAAAAAAGCCTATTATTTTGACATTACAAACGGATACTCCAATTTTATTTATTGCTATAGATAGTCGTCTTTTACGACATCCACAGCAAGATGTGAATTGTATTCTTACTCCGTCACCACACAGAACTTTAGTCTAACTGTAGTAATTAAGGTACTATAGTGAGAAATATTATTTATACATTATTATAATATTCATCGATCTACTTATTTTTATCATTAAACATGCTACACTTAAATGATAAAGAATTAAGAATGATAATGATTTAGAGTGGGATACGTCATAAAATAAATAAATCAATAAAAATCATAAGTCTGTCAAAAAACGAGGATTTGGGGATTGTATACTTGAGATTTTGCAACAATATTCTTGCAAATGTCTTGCAAATTTAAATGTCTTGTAATTTAGTGTAATAGTCTTGTAATCTAATATATAGTAGAATCGTATTGCTTATTAGAAACTATGCATTTTAGATGGTAAGGAGAGGATCAGTTCTACAGAAATATTCCATTATTTCGTTAAAATAAAACTCGACGTTTAAATAAAAATAATTGAAAGTACGACGTATTTCTCTACATTTTTAGTTGTACACTCAAATGAAATAACTAGAGCTTATTTATTTTATATATATCTTCTTTATATATAAATTTATTGTGTACGTGTGTATGTCACTGAACTCCACCTAAACGGCTGGACCGATGTTAATGAAATGTTTTGTGCATGTTCAAGGGGATGGAGAATGGTTTAGATTCACAATTAGATCCGATAGGTGGCGTTGCTGTCGATCTCAAGTAGAATGGGTTTTATTTTATTTGAACAGAACAACGTCTGTTGGGTCAGCTAGTCGTATATATCTATAACTTTGAAGCTATTTATTTACTTTAACAAGAGCATACCGGTGTTAGTTAGACTTATAGCTGTATAATATGAAATAGACCCACTATAGGTCTATTTAATATAATAAGTACAAAATATCAAAAATAGTCTTTGAAATTTACTATTAAATGAGTTTAAATTTGTTATTTTCCTTTGCTTGAGAGTTTATATTTAGGAGATTTATAATGTATGTTATAAATACTTGCTCTGTATATTTTTAATATAAAAGTGGTGTAATGAAACTTTTTAATCTTTTTTTGAGGGTTATTAACTTTTGTAGCAATATTATTTTAGTCTTATTATAACGCAATATCCCACCATTATTTCTTAATTTCAACTTATATGCGCCCCATTGCTGGGCTTGAACTTCCTCCTGTATAGGAGTGGAATGATCACGCTGGTCAAATAGGTTGATGTCGGGTTTTATTTTGTTTTATTTCGAAAAGAAAAATGTCTTTGAAATACATCTTCCAACATTAGTGGTCGACAAATATGATTACGGTTTTTTTTAAATAGTATGTCAAAAACGTACGAATTTACTTTTGATACTTAGATTTGCAAAATTTATAGAATTTTGTTACCTAAATAAATTAAAAGAATCGTTTAAATCGGGTGCCGTTTGTGGGATCTGGTCCAGCCATAATCGTTTGAATTAAATTACGTATCTTTTGGTTCGAAGGGCATCACACTGGGGCTAGTTCTTACAAAACTTGTTATACACAATTTATATCTAGTAAGAAAAAAAATGAAACATATAGACAAGCCCGTTGAGTTTCTTGCCGGATCTTCTCAGTAGGGGTCGCGTTAGGATCTGGTGGTAGTATTTTTTTTTTTTGGCAATTTAATATCTTTTTGTAAACCTGACAATATGTAAGTGGCCTCTCGGGATTTATGCGTAATAAATGATTTGAATTTGAGTTTCAATATGATTTTTTATAGGAAGCAGTATAAATTTTAAACAACTATTTTATTTCAGTAATTTTTTGTTGTCATACAAAAATAAAAATACGGGATACAATGAGTTTTATTAGTTATAAAAGCTTCTAAAAACACAATATTTTGTTGGGCTATATTTGACCATAATATAGTAAAGTACTAATTAATTGTTCTTCTTAATAGGTAAAACGGCAAAAGTAAAAACGCCACAACTGAAATTGCAGATATCACTATAGAATACCGACTTGTAAGTCCAATTGCCGAACAGGAAAGCTTCACCTTTGTAGCTTCTCATGGCGTCTGCAAAACTGTAGATAAATATATAACTACCCTGGAAATGTTCAATGTATTTTAAATTAAAATAAAACCTTAAAATATAGACAATTTTTAAATATTGTTTTATAGTAATGAAGACAATTCTGTATGGTGACGGATTAAGAATACAATTCACCACTCCGTATCTTGCCCGTGGATGTCGGAAAAGACGAGTAAGGGATATGCACAAAAGATCTGTGTAAGAGAAGGCAATCTCGAAAAGAAACCCTATACCAACATGTCTGACCAGCACGGTATGGCAGGTTAAGTTCCCTTCCATTGTGGAGGAGGCCCGAGCCCAACAGTGGAACGTATGTGGGCTGCGATGATGATGATATTTATAGTAATGAAGACATAAGAACATTTTATTTGTTTTTGTAACAAGGGCAGATAAAATAAACTAAATTATGTTAACCGTACCTAATCTTAAATCTAAAACAGTAAACATAAGATCAAATATACACTGATAAAATTAACCACGACCATAAACGGCGAAAAGTGTTCCAGGAATAAAAAAAAAATATACGCTATAAAATTCGTATAAAAAGAGTTATAAATTTTAAATGGTCTTCGGTTTTTGAATAATCATTATCTTCATATTCTTTTTCTTTTTGCAATTGATATGATCGTGGCAGGTATGATTTTCTTACTCTACAAACATTTGGAGGAAGGACTAAGTATGCTGCACATATTACTTGGTTAAGTCTTACAGCTGGCGGCCGCCTGACTGACTTAAATCTTCTTTTAAATACCTAAGTGAATTAATAAAGCATATTACATAGGGACTAAAATATTTCATCATTATCATCATCATTTCAGGTCATGTATGTCCATTATTGGACTTCTCCATAAAAGGAAGGAAATTTACCTTATACCACCCTTTTTTTTAATGGATGGGCTATAGTAAGTGCACACGTGGTCTATTCCGTCCGGGGCGACGAAAGGACGGTGTGCGGGCCCATAACCCACCCGTACCCACGTCACCTTCGTCGTTGGGCCGACCACCGGAGCAGGACCTTATACCACCCTGGTCATAAGTGTTGGTATAGCCTTTCATTTCACGTTTTCCTTAGTCATCTTTTACGATACCCACGGGCAAGAGAGAAGGTGCTGAATTGAATTCTTCCTCCGTCACCTCAAGGATTAAAATATTTAGATGCTAAAAATCTATATTCATATATACTTACTTTCAATATAACGCAGTCATCTGTAATATTAACAGCAGCTTTAAGAAGTGGCATGAAGAAGATATGGTCACAGGGCTTATTCACACGAACACTCATAGCCTCTTTATTGTCAACAAAATTACTTACTTTTATCTGCATGAAATTAAATGTTCTAATTTAATTATTTTATGATGGTATTTTCATTTCATTTATTAACCTATCAAAGTCCCTTGAATATAAGGCTTGTCCATGATGGGATATAATGTCATGACCGTAACGTCAGCAGTTTGTAAAATTGTATGATGTAGATTATAAATATATAATGTCTAGTTTTTCGTGTGGTGACGGAATAAGAATACAATTCACCACACCCTTTCTTACTCGTGGGTGTCATACAAGACCCTTAAGCAACTATACGAATCCAACTCGGCTGGGCAGCGTTCGGAAAACTTAAGAGGACCTTGTTGTCCAACATACCCCAGTATCTGAAAACACAAATCTCCGACCAGTACGTGTTACCAGTGATGACTTACAGCACGGAAACGTGGTCACTAAATGTAGGCCTCATAATCAAGCTCAAAGTCGTTCAACGTGCTATGGAGCGGGTTAAGCTCGGGATTTCTCTACGAGATAGACTTCGAAATACGGAAATCCGCAGAAGAATTGGTGTAACCGACATATCACGAAGAATTATCATGCTGAAATGGCAATGGGAAGGATATATCTATAAGCCGACAGCCGCTGGGGAAGAAAGATTCTTGAGTGTCGACGATGTATAGATCGACGCAGTGTAGAACGCCCCGTTACTGGTAGATCGATAACCTGAAAGTTCCTGGGCGTCGTTGGATGCAAGCGGCGCAGGACCCCACTCTGTGGCGTAACATGGGGCAGGCCTACGTCCAGCAGTGAATGGTGATCGGCTGGAATTATGAAGTAATTATAAGTAAATAATAAAATTTATGCAAGAGAAGCAAAACTCAAAATAAAACCATATGCCGAACAGAATGGTATGGGACACATATGATGATGTATTTTTAGTGGATTCTGATGGTCCCCTAAGGGTTCATTTTGGTCCTAATAAGTTTTACGAATTTGAGTTTTTAGTGTCTGAATTCGAAAAGAGGTGTTCCTTTTAAATTATTCGTATCCTTTTTTCTTAGTTGGTGGTTTCGACCTATCATCCGATGAGTGGCGTTTGTGGTATTGCACAGAATTTCCGTGTGGTGACGGACTAAGAATATAATTCACTACCTCTTTTACCCATGGATTTTTTTTTTGGGACTAATCCCACCACACATTCCCACCATTGTAACTCTTGTAAGCCAGGATCCACAATGGTCTCCATAAATGACACCGAGGTTTGACCCTCAGGCAGTCCCGGGATATGATTTTAATTGTCTTGGGACCCGCAACAAATTTAATTAGAAAAGATTAAAGAGGAGAAGTTGGAAAGAGAGATTCCACTTCCCTCCTAGGCAAAGCGGGAGACAGGAAAAACAAAATGACTAGTCAGTCAATAAGTAAAAAGGTGTACAGCTACGATAGTGCAGCAGTACGGCACCACGGATACGGAAGAGCTTAACGGGCCTATATGTGAGTTTTAAGATTGATTGCTACAGTAGGTATGGCAGAAACGCATGAACGCACGGAAATTTTCTCGAGTTGCTACAAGGTCCGTATAGTATACTACCCCACACTTGACTTGCAAACTGTTTAACATAAGGTTACGCTCATTTCGCCAGAGATCGCACTCCCAGAGAATGTGATGTGCTGATTGTTCATATTCGTGGTTAGATGTGGAACATTGACATAATGGTGATGGTACGAGTTTAAAAGAAAATAATTTACTTTTAAAGTTGCCATGGCCAGTTAAAAATTAGGCCACGAAGTGGTCAACCTCCAGCCACACCTTCTCCAGGCGCTCCCGGATGCATGGAAAAAATAGATAAAGATGACGACCTTTCGATGATGAATCCCATCTTTCTTGCCATTCAGTTTAAAGTTCCTCATAGACAATGGATTGTGGTGCAAACAATCTAGCAATTTTATTTCGGTCGCACGGTAGAAGGAAATCTGTATTCATAGTTTCCTTTGTGGTGTAATATGCAAAAAGTTGGTGGTGCATCGTGTGTATTGTGGATGGACAGATTCATCTCAGCGATGAAATCTTCTATAGCACACCGTCGGTCCGTATCAGTGTATCTAAATTTGCCATACCAGAGAGCAGATGACGCATTCACATCAGCTCCTATAATAGTTTTACGGTCCGTAAGAGACCGCAAGACCTGACGAAGATGGTGTAAGTGTGGACTAACGGGGTCTTAATATTGAAAATAACAGCTCACAATGTATACCCTACAGGATGGGGATGTGACTTCTGCGACAGCACAGTGTGACGTCATGAGATTTTGTAGTGACGTCACTGTAAATTTGGAACTTGCAACATAGATGCCAGCTCGTGCTTTGTTGTCCAATTGTACAACCCTATTACGTAAGCGACTACTCTGGTATTGTTCTTGTACAAGTACAATATCTAGATTATATTTCGTAACTATATGATCTAACTCTGAAGTCGCAACCCTATCATTATGGAGGTTTAATTGCCCAATATTCAAACTATCCATTTCTAAAAGTTAGTATTGAGCACCAGTTGTTCTAGCTTCAGTTTGTAAGTGGGGTAATCTGACGCGCCACAAGGATGATCATACAGTTTTTTAAAACGTTTACAAGACGCACATTTAGGTTTAAAATTTTGATTGTCCTTATTTGGGCAGGACTTCGTAATATGTCCTTCTGTGCAGTGACCACACGTAGGTGTTTTTTCCGTACAATATTTCGCGACATGTCCGTGTACCTGACAGTTTGAGCAGCGTACTACTTCCAAATCATCGTAGTAGCGGCAGCTGGCCCAGTCTATAAATATTTTTTTCCTTGGTGTTTAGAAAAAGAACGCGCACTTCGGGATCGAGTTCGATACCGACCCATTTACGCCCGTTTTGTAATTTTCGGTTGCGAATAATTTTCGTGGCTTTAATAAAATCGTCTTCCTTAAGGGACATTTCGTCTTTGATATTTTGACGGTAAAGTGCGATAAGGAACGCGTTGTCTTCCATAGAAATGGGAACGTCCTTGATTAATAAGCGCGGTCGTCTACCTTTCGGTTTTTCTAAACGTAAGCCCACGGCTTTAATGGCATCGAAAGATTCTAATTTTTTAATTTGCCTCTCATTTGTGACGCGAAGGACGACACCCGATTTCGCGGCTTTTTTAACGCCTAGAATTTGAAAACCATCGTCCATAGGTTTAATTGCCTTCAGTAACGCCTGTTTGATAGCTGAAGATGACGCGTAATCAGCTGAACGCTCGGTCGTAGGATATGCGATTACACAGGGAGCGCGTGACGAACGAACGTCCACTTGTGGCACGACACTGGATAATTTTAATTTATCGGCGTACGATGGTTTCTTAATATCGATTAAAGGCCGTGTGGCTTGGGTTTGGTTTATTTCCCGTTCAATATTTGCCAGTTTCGTCTCATTGCAAGATGATTTTAACGCTAGTAATGATACGATGGCAGTAATGCGTCGAGTGTAGTTCATTATTGCCGTTTTATTCGCGTTATTCATACGTGAACCCTGGTCATTGACAAGTTCGTTTATTTTTGACAGAAATGATGCCTCTGAAACTAGTTCACAATAATTAGGTTGTTCGCCGTCGCTGACACTAAATAGTGACGAATTAATCGCACTTGGTACGGGTAAAGGTTTCATCTCGGGTGTAACGTAAGCTGGAGACGGCTCATTGTAAAGGGCACGTCTGCTGCTACCAGTCGGTGGCGAGCGTGGTGTTAGTTGACTTAAATGAAATACATCGGCGCCACGATCAGGCGGTTCGTTATCGTTATAACATTTCGGCATTTCAGAATTAAATATATAAAATAATTGAAGTAAATAAAACTTAAATGCCTAACTCAATAATAATTTTAAATGTACCTACTACTTAAGAAAATAAAAAATTTACCGAGTCCAGCCGTATTTAAGTATAAACAAGAACAATACTTATCGTAATTTACGTAAACACGAACTAAACACAATAAAACACAATTGGAAACACTGCACGAGCCCAATAGAGTATCCTTAAAAGGACAAAACTAATTTTTAATCCGCACACGAATCAACTTCACACTGCACCGAGCTGAGGCGGGGAGGGAAGCCTTACCCATGGATGTCGTAAAAGTTAAACTAAGGGATTATAATATACAGATAGTATTTATGCAAGAGAAGGAACACTCAAAATAAAACTTTAAATCAGCCCGTCTGACCAGCGTGGTATAATGAGTCAATTTCCTCCTCATGGTGGCGGAGCCTGAAGCCCAGCAGTGGAATGTACTTGAGACAAGATGATAGTGAGATAATGATTGTACAGAAATGCATAATAAGAATAATATTATACTTACTTTCACAGATTTGATATTTTCTAAAACTGTTATATTAGCTGCTATGGTTGATTTGCCAGAAATGAGTATCGATGTATCAGCGCATTCCTTACGTTTGGGACCTTTACAAACGCTGGCCTCTGTAATTACCACTTCATATTTACCCTACAATTACAAAAGTATAGTTTTATTATAGCACATCTTTTATATCAGAGTAAGTGCGAATCACAGATCCAATTAAAACCCTATATAAAGCTGGTACCAGCAGGTATTTTTAAACGGTTTTATTTAGCTCACTCCGTTTGTTTATCTTTTTCTTTGTTGGGTCAAATTTAGTAATTGAAATTTGACCCTCTTCCTGTCAACCGATTGATCTGAAATTTGGTATACGCCTTTGGTTTTGGTGACAATACAATTATATATAGTCAATATTTTGTAAATTCAAGTTGGCCACCGTTACAAAATGGCGGATAACCTATTTTTTTTCAATCCCATCAATATGGGTATCAAATGAAAGGGCTTGTCAAGTAGAATACAATGCACTATATAAAATCTTAATCAGAATTTCCCACCCAAGTCAAGATTTTGTATCGTGTCGAGGACTGTGTGGCGTTAGGGTGGCTAAAAATGATATGTCGTTAGCGGTACACCACCCAAGTTAAGGTGAAAGTTAAAGCGCGCCGAGAACTGTGTGGCATTAGGGTAGATAAAATTACGGGACGGCTGAAAGACGAATGTTGCCTTTAATTTTGTCATGGGCTTCCACGGTACATAAAATGCAGGGCAGCACTGTGGATCACGCAGTCGTATACTTAGGCGCGAAACTATTTGAGGAAGGTCAAGCCTACGTGGCCCTTAGTAGAGTGAGATCTTTGGAGGGATTACGTATCGAGGAGTTGGATTGTAATAAACTAACGGGCAAGAAACATTGCAATAATGATGCACTAAATGAATTAAATAGAATAAGAAATAAAAATTTGAAAATAAAAAAAAGGTAAAATTTTTTTTAAGTTAAACGGTTTTATTGTAAACAGACAGAATAATGTTGCAGATAAATGTACTAAAAGCTAAAAAATAATTAAATAGATACAGTGATGGGTACCAATATGTATATATGGGCGCATAACGCCCTCTATCGGCAATATTTGTAAATTGTTGATGTATGTGTTATCAATTATAGTTATAAACGTGTTTGAAATATTTGCAACTAATATTTAAATAATTATTTGTAGTAACAACACTGCTATTTATCATGCTATGGTATTTAAAAGACACTTTTTGAATGTATTTCTAGATATATTTGATTTAGTTGTTTAAATATTTATATAGTTGATTAAATTAAAATCGATTAGAATTAATGTAATTATTTGTAACCATATTTAGTTGTTTTTACACAATAAATATTGCAATTTATTTCTAGTTACAGCGCCGTCTGTTGAACAATATATGAGAACAATATTTCCTTTAATTACATTAATGTAAATTGTGTAAAATTGACTATTTGGAATTATGTTAAATGCATTAGAATATTTATCATTATTATTTAGCTATATGCCGATAGTTATTTAATAGTTGTTTTATTTGTTTGTTATAAAAAGTAATTGTAGTTGCTAAGACTAGACCGTTTCATTGTAAAGCGGAGGTTATAAAAACATTGTAAGATTAGAATAGAGGACAGTTTTACTTCACTCACTTCTCCGGCAAGAACTCCTAATAAATACAGTGATTACATACTCAGTATTTTACTATCATCGTCCAAATTCCTGGCGCAACGCCGACATATACATTGTTACACTTTCGATATAAAGTAACTCATAACCTACTCACTGTAACAATGTATATATGGGCGCATATCGCCCTCTATCGGCAATATTTGTAAATTGTTGATGTATGTGTTATCAATTATAGTTATAAACATGTTTGAAATATTTGCAACTAATATTTATATAATTATTTGTAGTAGGTAACAACACTGCTATTTATCATGCCATGATATATAAAAGACACTTTTTGAATGTATTTCTAGAAATCTTTGATTTAATTGTTTAAATATTTTTATAAATGATCAAAATAAAATTCATTAGAATTAATGTAATTATTTGTAATCATATTTAGTTGTTTTTACGCAATAAACATTGCAATTGATTTCTACTTACAGTGCCATCTGTTGAACAATTTATGAGATTAATATTTCCTTTAATTTCATTAATGTAAATTGTGTAAAAGTGACTATTTGGCATTATGTTAAATGCATTAGAATATTTATCGTTATTATTTAAGCTATATTTCGATAATTGTTATAGCTGTTTTATTTGTTTGTTATAAAAAGTAATTGTAGTTACTAAGACTAGACCGTTTCATTGTAAACCGGAGGTTATAAAAAACATTGTAAGATTAGAATATAGGACAGTTTTACTTCACTCACTTCTCCAGCAATAACTCCTAATAAATACAGTGATTACATACTCGATATTTTAATATGGACAACCTAATTCCTGGCGCAACGCCGACATATACATATTGGTACCCATCACTGTATCTATTTAATTATTTTTTAGCTGTTAGTACATTTATCTGCAACATTATGCTGTCTGTTTACAATAAAACCGTTCAACTTAATTTTTTTTTTACCTTTTTTATTTCCTTCCACTTTGGAGGACACTCGAGCCCAGCAGTGGGTCGGTATGAGCTTAGATGATGATGATGAGGCCAATAAACAATATGCCAATAAATGCAGTACAGACTTACATAACTCTTCGTAGCACTCGACCGATGACAGGGATAAAATATTATAATAAAATAAAAATAAAATAATATTGTACATAATGACAAACAATTACGCCAAAACATATTACGTAGCAAAAATAAAACTACAAATGAAGTGGTTCAAGTACATTAAAATGTAACTTATTTAATTATTTTCTATTTGAATGATGTTATATAGTAAAAGAACACGCATGCATTGACATAGGATTTGTAAAATTTAATAGCAGAGACATAATGTGTTATCAAAAATTTAATTAATAGGTAATATGTCTTGCGCCAATGACTGTTGAACATAGGTCTCTTCAAAAGGTGAGAAGGTGAGTAGTTGGTGTTCACAGTTGGTGTTATAAGTTTTAGAGTATGTCTTATTTACACTGTTTTATTTATACATGATAAATAAATAAAATTTAAGTATATTTTTGGAATATCAAAATAATAGGTATTTTTAGGCTAACATGGTTATTGCTACGATACCAATGCCTAGAAATTAGTTTAAATATTTTTGTCTATTTGTGCCGGATAATTTTCAAAACCGCTACACCGAATTTGATAATATTTTACTCCCAGGTAACTATCTGTATCAGGAGTAACTTTGGCTATATTTTATTCCGATATTAATATAGGTAGATGGAGGGGAGTGTCTTTGCTTATCCCCATGGGAAAGAGGCGTGAATGTATGTATATATGTATGTATTAATACAGGAATGGGAACTACGCAAGTAAAATCATAGGAATTTGCTAGTTAATCTATACAAATCAATAAAATTAAAGTGTTTGTTTGTAATGTAAAAATAATAGGTATTTTTAAGTTCACAGAGTTATTTCCACATTATCTATGCCAATAAACCAGTTTAAATATTTTTTAAAGTTCATTCTCTACACTCTTCAAACTGGCGGGGTTAACAGAAGGGCAGCATTGGACCCTATAAACTACCACTGCTCTCTTTATCTATTGGGCATACCACCATCATCGATATCTTGCCTTCTAGGGTTTACTAGGTGGATTACCAAACGTAGCGTTGCCATCCGTTACAAGGTCCAGATTTTTTTGGGGGATAGGTTTTGAAATAACAAAACCTATCCCCAAAAAAATCTGTATATAAATATGATAATATCTGGAAATATCCAGACGCTCGATCCATTTAAGGCGACGAAAGGGCGCGTGACCCCATGCCTGCCGTAGACATATTTGTCTTATGCCAATTGGGTGAGCCACCGATATCCATCCTCGTCATTAGTGGCCCGTTCAGGCGGGTTACGCTTTATGGTTACCCTTTATGGGTGGCCTTCTCGAGTCAAGGTCGGTCTCTACTCGGGGCGAACTAATCCCCGATGCATTCACACTGATTAGGATCACCTTTTTATTAGCAATAAAATACATAAAACTTGATGATTATTATCAATATTGTTATGAAAGTGATAAATTACGATAGTCTGTGGTAAAGATGGACAATAAGCCGCTACATGAAGCCTCTCTGGTGTTTTTATATCAATTCAGTCAACCTTTGTTTATCCATAAATAAATAATACATTCTGTTATGTCACATAACATCATCCAACCAATCCAAAAGTTTTGAATTAATGTTTTTATAGTAAGCCATTTAATGACCATCGGAATGTTTTGGTTCGTTAGATCCAAAAATAAAGTAAATGTAAGAATAATTACTAATGACAGTGTAGTTTCAATTAAGCAGTAGGATATATATTCAAATTAAATGGAAAATTCAGCGTGGTGAACGAATAAGAACCATACCTTTTTTGGGGGTGGGTTACGGTCGGCGCACTCTTCGCTTCACTCCGTCCGGGGCGACCATCGGAATGTTTTGGTTCGTTAGATCCAAAAATAAAGTAAATGTAAGAATAATTACTAATGACAGTGTAGTTTCAATTAAGCAGTAGGATATATATTCAAATTAAATGGAAAATTCAGCGTGGTGAACGAATAAGAACCATACCTTTTTTGGGGGTGGGTTACGGTCGGCGCACTCTTCGCTTCACTCCGTCCGGGGCGACAAAGGGGCGTAAGCACGCACACCCGTAACCCACCCGTGTCACGTCGCCTGCGTCGTTGGACCGATCGCCGGAGCAGGATGACTTGACGTCAATGGTTGGTCCGAAGGAATACCCCTAGAGGAGTACCCTCTCCTCGACCGACGTCCCCCCTTCGAGGAGGACGTTGATCTTTCCTCACGCGGTCGGTCTCTCGGCGGATTAATTCCCCGATACAGTCACCTGCGGCCTAATAAGAACCATACCTAAAGGTAAACCATATAAGATAAGATAAGATAAAACTGTTTTATTGACACTTGGCTTAAATTTAGATATTACAGTAAGTCGAATGAAATATAAAGGTTTTATAAGAAAATTAAAATAATAGCTAAACTTAACTGTAAATACAACACAAAGAAGAATATGATAAGTGTCAATGAGGTTCCCATTCAGCAATAATGCTACAGTGCAATATGCTACACTGCAACGCTGATTTTCAATGGGTACCTTAATGACGTACGAATTAATCAAACGAACAAAAAGCCTAAGCGACAAGATAGCAATTACATAAATATACAGATACATAATAAGAATTTAATAAATAAGAAGTATATTTTAATAACAATTTAATACAAAAGAAGAATGTAATTATAAGAATTAGGTATATTGATTAGTTTTAGCCAAAAGTATTACTATGTTGAACATCATTCATAGTTATGATATATCATTTATTTAATCACCGAGTCCCGAACATAAGTCCAAACGTGTCGCCACAATTTTATAAATATATGTCACATGTTTTGCTGCTTTTTAAGATGATATCTTTTAAGGTATAATTTAAAAGAAAATTTGCTAGTTTTATTTTGACACGGTGGGGGAATAGAATTCCAACACTTAGTTGCAGCAAATTTGAAACATCCCCTGAAAGCTGTAGTTTTAAATCGCGGTATAGATAGCGGATAGGTTACGGATCGAGGTGCATAATTAGAGTTGTCATGACGCCAACTGAGTTTGTCATATGGATATCTAGGCAATTTACTTCTAATAATACCAAACAGCAAAGTTGCAAGATGAACTTCGCGTCTGGCTGTCATTTTTAAAGCGTTGGCATCATTAAGGTAAGGTGTTACGTGGTTACGGCGTGGAATGTCAAAACAAAACCTTGCACAAGCGTTTTGTACACGTTGTATGAGCTTCTCAGTTCGCGAAAAAATACATGGACCGTATACAATATCACAATAATTAAATTTTACCAATATTAGGCTCTCAACCAATCGTTTTCTTATTTCGACACTAAGATATTGCCTAAGTTTGTATAATAATTTTAATCTATAAAAACAGTTTTTTACTATATTATTAATATATGCTTCAAAGTGTAATTCAGGATCTAAAATTAGCCCAAGGCTGTTCGCTGATTCAACATGGGCAATTGACTTACATCTTTCATCAATTGACTTGTATCTTCTTAGCTCGCGGTTGTCGTCAAGATGTTTAAAATATTTAATTAAATAATACAACTGCGAGTGTAATACACGAAATAAAACTCTATATTAAACAGTTTGATTATGATGAATATGAATTATATATAATACTAGCAACCCGCCCTCGCTTCGCTTCGGTTATAGGTTATAGTCGTTTTACCCGCGTAGTTTCCGTTCCCGTGGGAATACCGGGATAAAATATAGCCTAGTTTACGTCCTGATATTATAGCTTTCCATTGGTGAAAGAATTTTTGAAATCGGTCCAGCCGTTTTGAAGATTACCCGGAACAAACAGACAGACAGACAGACAGACAAAAATTTTTTAATTGCTATTTTAGGCATAGGTGTCGTGTAAATAACCGTGTGAGCATGAAAAAAGCCTATTATTTTGACATTACAAACAGACACTCCAATTTTATTTATTGGTATAGATATAGATGAATTAAACAACTTTTCATCGATTTTCCATTCATCCCTCCATTCTTTTAAGGGATTACCGTTTCTAACTTTATCGTGTATTATAAGGGTTAGAAACAAATATAATTATCGTAGGAAAAGAAAACAAATAAAATTTCACGCCAATGAGTTAACGTTGACCTATTGCCCTCTTAGAATAGGTTTGTACATTGTACACATACAAATATGCGAGTACCAAATAAATATTGATGTATACATCATCAATATTCCTTTATTAGTAAACTAGCAACCCGCCCTCGCTTCGCTTCGGTTATAGGTTCTAGTCGTTTTACCCGCGTAGTTTCCGTTCCCGTGGGAATACCGGGATAAAATATAGCCTAGTTTACGCCCTGATATTATAGCTTTCCATTGGTGAAAGAATTTTTGAAATCAGTCCAGCCGTTTTGAAGATTACCCGGAACAAACAGATAGACAGACAGACAGAGAAAAATTTTTTAATTGCTATTTTAGGCATAGGTGTCGTGCAAATAATCGTATGAGCATGAAAAAAGCCTATTATTTTGACATTACAAACAGACACTCCAATTTTATTTATTGGTATAGATAGCAACCAGTGCTCGCCTCGCTTCGGTTTCAGTCGGCTTAACCGCGTAGTTCCCGTTCCCGTAGGTATACCGGGATAAGATTATAGCCTATGATACTCTCTGATATTATAGCTTTCCATTCGTGAAAGAATTATTGAAATCGGTTTGGTGGTTTAAGTGTGAAAGTGTAACAAACAAACATACATTCGCATTTATAATATTAATAAGGATATTTTTATTTTTTTTTTACATATGTTTCTGTGTGTTGACGGAGTAAAAATATAATTCACCGCTCCCTCTATTGCTCTAAGGTAGATGATGACAAAGGGATTAATATAATTACTATAGGAAAGAGCGGGGATGAAAGTGCCGATTTTGACAAAACATTATAGGTTTCGGATAAAACAAGTACTATGTCTGAAAGTAGTGGTTTAACCTAAGCCAAATTTAGTCACAAATACGAATTTATCTACAGATTTTGCACATTTTTAATAGTTTTTAATTGGATATGATTTTTTTATAGAGAGGCGGTAAGACACAACCAACCCCACTTTGGGGCAAGTTGTGCCCTAGCTGAGGTTAGTTGTGCCGTTGATAATGCTATGTGTTTTATATGAATGCAAATTAATTTAGAATTTAAAAGACATCAATTTAATAACAATATAAGGAATAAGTCCTTATACTTTTTACTATAAATCAAGTTTTTAATCAATCCGTGTGGTGACGGAGTATTCACCACTCCCTATCTTGGTTAGTTTTTCCATAGTTATTAAATTATTAATCAGTGTCTTCAGACTTTTTAAGAAATCAAAGAAATACATCAAAACTAGTTATTCTCTCGTGCCTGCTCAGAATAGCAATTAGGGCATACAAATGCTAGCGTTTCTTCACCACACTGCAAATGGGCCCAATTCTTACATTTTCTGCATTCATTCCATTTTTCTCCAGGGGCCGAGTTAGAAGAGGCATCAGCATATGATACAGTACCACTCTTGTTCGTCAGCAAAAGTGTTGTTCTTGTAGATCTCTTCTCTTAGCCGAGTTTTAGTCGTTTTTTTGTTTGTTTATCTTTTCCCTTAACTTTACCCTTGCCTTTTCCATTTTCCTTTATAGATTCACTTACTTTCTTCTTTTTATTAGCCTGGTTTTCAGCCAAAGCATTTTTCTCGGGAGTGTCCATAAGTCCGTAATACGGACGGAGTGGACTGGCTTGATTAGGGGTTGGTTGTGCCGCGGCACAATCAGCCCCACATGAACGGCACATTTTACCCCGTTTAGGAGGGTGTGATATTTTGTGACACATATAAAAATCACTCTGCTCAATGGATTATAATTACACTGCATTTGATATGCTACTACTAGGATAAATAACAAACATTTTATAAAAACTTTTACTTTTAAAAGCACGAAAAATGCTAGCTTGCGACCAAAAAGTATAGAAACAAAAATATTTACTAACGTGGTGCTGGAGGACCCACACTTGCACTGCCACTCGGTCCACGTCACTGGCGCAAATTAAATGGCAGCCATGTGTGCCCGACTGTTAGGCATTACGCGACATAATACAATAGTATAAATATCTTTTTCTGTTTTCGAGATATTCGCGTCGGCACAACTTACCCCCGGCACTTTCAGCCCCGCTCTCCCTTAATATGCAGATAGCGTCTACGCAAGGGAAGAAAAACTCGAAATGAGGGTGATTGCGTGTGGAGGGTTTTGGTGGTGCCCTTGGTATCACCGAGCCTCAATGCACGCATTCACACTCCCTTCGCTTTCTTGCGGTAGGCAACGGCCTTGTAAAGGTCCATGAGCGGCAGCAACACTTACCATCAGGTGTACTGTTTGCTCGTTTGCCACCGTTTGCAATAAAAAAAAAAAAAAAAATAAAACCTTATACCAACATTTGAACAGCGTGTTATAGTAGGTTAATTTCCCTGCCATTGTGGCTCGAGCCCAGGAGTGAGACATATTCATATCAGCTATGATGATTATTAATATATAGAATCTTATAGTAGGTATAGTGTTTTCATAGTTTTGTTTGTTCTCTATCCATTAGCCGAATTGACACCTGACACAGTACTACTTAACGCGGCATTCTCAAGAGAAATCCTATGCACTTTTTTTGCAAACAGTGACAAACGAGCAAACAGTAGACCTGATGGTAAGTTTTGCTGCTGCTCATGAACATTTGAAAGGCTGCTGGAGTGTAAATGCGAGCAATGAGATTCGATGGTACTGAAGGCATCACTAAAACACACGCAAACACCCTCAGAAAGTTGGGCTTTGGGCTCTATCGCTCACCGAACGAATCGCAGTAATAATTTGCTACTATTTGGACGTCGATTTTCTGCAAGAATATGGTACTACTCCGGACGGACCGGCCCGCGGCTGTAGAGAGGTATCTGTCAACAGCGTGGCCCTACCACTATTGGCGTTGATGACATTGTTGAGCTAATGGATGAATATTATAATGGTATCATACTTTTATCATTTTAGTGCAGTGTTCGTGTTAAAGAGTGTAGTGACATTAAGCGAAGTATGACTGAATTAAAATTGCAAGTAATTTGAATACTTACCAGTGAAATTAATTCAAAAATAAAAATAATGTATTTGGTAAATTATACAATTACATTCTCACATTGCCGCGCTTACCCGTGGGTGTCGTAAAAGATTTTAATTGTACATATAACATCTATGTAAAAGAAGGAAAACTCTAAATAAAACCCTATACCAAACCGTTTGACCAGTGTGGTATAGTAGGTCAATTTACCTCCCGTTGTGGAGAAGGCTTGAATCCAACAGTGGGACGTATTATGAGCTGAAATGATGATGCTGATTCTCTGTGAAATGTGATTCTATGGACTTCCATAGAACCATACCTATCATAAAGAGTTTGATATCGATATGAAGTTTTCTTATCACTATATACTGTATTATAATATGCAGCGAGGTTTATTTCATCAAAGAAGATAGCTTTATTATGAATTTGTTATTTACAGGTACTGTTTCAAAACTTTATTTATTAAATACATTAATTAATTATTAAGAAATATAATATCTACCAATGCACCTATTTTATTTGGTGTTAGAAGTGTTTTTTTTAGGGTTACGGTCGGCGCACTCCTCGCCCGGCTCCGTCCGGGGCGACAGAGGGGTGTAAGCACGCATACCCGTAACCCACCCATATAGCACGTCGCCTTCGTCGTTGGGCCGACCACCGGTGCAGAGTTCCTTGACTTGAGTGGATAGTGTTAGAAGTGTAGTGTATTAGAAATATAATATCAGGTTGACCGAGCTTCGCTCGGATTATTTTTGTAGCATTTATTTAGATATATATTAATAAAAAATAAAAAAATAAATAATAAAATTTATAATGAAATTTATATAAAAAATTACAAAAAGAGTATAATAATAACACCGAGATTCGATCCGACGCCGTTTGTCGCCGATGTCAAAAATAAAATGAAACCTGACTACTACGCTACTGAGCTATCGCAACTCATGACATTGATGGCAAAATTTGAATTAATATTCTTTTAAAATTTAATGTCATTATATTGTCTGCCAAAAACAACATTTTCTATACATTAAACCTATATAGCTAGATCGATTTTTTGGGCCCGAATCCTCTAGTATGCCAAGTTTCAATAACATCGTTGGAGCCGTTTCCGAGATCCTCAATATATAGATATAGATATATATATATATATATATATATATATATATATATATATATATATATATATACAAGAATTGCTCGTTTAAAGATATAAGATTTTTAGCATTAGTGATTACAGCAAAGGGGGTTATGGGTTGGTATGACATAAGAAAACACAGAGTTAGTAATTTTATTGTTAACAGAAGAACTACTGGATCTTTCATTTTATAATATATACTTTCAGTAACTGGTTTGCCTCTTCTATTTGCAACTGCAAATCCTATCGATAAGTTTTGTTTCTATATTTCTTTGCATATCTTATTAGATAGACTAAGACACTAGACTAAGAGCCTGCGGCCTGTGGCATTTCGGAAAATCCGTTCTTAGTGGACCTGTACTCGACGAAAAGAATATTCCATGGGTAATGACCCAAGTATTATATATAAAATCATCTTTTATACTATAACGTAAGTAGAATTATAATTTCATGAACGTTAAGGGTGTCTGGCAAGGGGTTGCCACCATGTTAAGTGTCTGGCAATGAATAACGTGATTTTTAATAACGTTCTGAAGGTAATATAAGAAAATCACGCTTAATAATTTGACGAAAATAGATTGTTATTTTACACACTTTTAGTACCTTTTATCTGCCAAAGCCACTGTGACCCAAACTTTATAATGGGGCACCGTTCTTACCTGTGCTGGGAGCATGCGCTGACGAACTTTCAGTTTTAATAAAATCACGAAGGTCTGGGCTTCGCGGGCTCTTGTATTACACAGTATTAGATATGCAAATGCATTCACTTGATAAAAAACCTTAGAATACCCGGTCTTTCTTTTTATCCTAATTAGCCTATTTTCAAATTTGTTAGAATAGATCTTTTTCTGAGCTCTCCCCCGCTTGCAATAATATTAATAGCTTTAGTCGTCTTATGTTATATCTAAGGGAAAAAAAACAAGGGATCATGGTATCATTATCATCATAGCCAATATACGTCACACTGCTGGGCTCGAATCTCCAACACAACGGGAGGGAAGTTGACCTACTATACCACGCTTTTTTTTTTGGGGTGGACTGCGGTCGGCGCACTCCTCGCACCACTCCGTCCGGGGCGACAGAGGGGCGTAGGCACGCATACCCGCAAGGGTTACTTGTCATCAGTGGTCGGTCCGACGGAATACCCCCTAGTGGGTACCCGCTCATCGAAAGACCGACGTCCCCCCCTTGGGGAGGACGTCGCTCTTTCCTCACGCGGTCGGCCTTTCGGCGGGTGACGGACTAATTCCCCGGTCACGTCACCCGCGGCCTCGGCTAGGGCGGCATGACGCGCAGGTAGTCGCGCCTACGCCGCCCCAGTCGCCGGCGGCGGGTTGCTTCGTCAAGGTTGCGCTCCTCGCGCGCACGACGCGCCGCCTCCTTTTGCGAGATCACTGCCTCGCAAAAGGCTGCGACTGCGTCCCAGTCCCTGACGCTGTCGAGCATCGCCCTGGCGATGGTCCGCAGCGTCAGGTCGACACCGATGATTGCGACGAGTTCACGACGCTGCTCTGCCCAGGCGGCACAAACCTCGAGCGTATGCTACACCGTGTCCTCGTCGCAATCGCAGTGGTGGCAGGACGGTGTACTCTCCCTCCTAGCGACCGTGTATAGGTACTTGGCGAAGCATTCATGCCCCGTCAAGACCTGCACCAATCGGAAGGAAAGCACCCCGTGCCGTCGTTTTAGCCACTGCATTAGCACTGGCCGGAAGGCCTCCACGGTCCAGACACCGTATCGAGGCCTCTCCATCTGGACTGCCCAACCGGCAATGACGTCTCGGCGATGTCGACGCGCCAGGCGGTGAGCTCCCTCAAAGAGACCACACCGCCCTCCGCTCGCACCCCCGACACCCACTGATACAAATCAGCGAGCATTTCCGCCTCCAGCTCCCATGGCGGAGTCCCGGCCAACAGGCACGTCGCCTCCGTCGCCAGCTATACCACGCTGGTCAGACGTGTTCATACAGGGTTTTGTTTCGAGTTTTTCTTCTTTTACAGAGATGTTATATGTATCATTTATATCCCTTAGTCGTCTTTTACGATATCTACGGGCAAAAGAGGGGATGGTGAATTATATTTTTACTCCGTCACTACTCGGATTTAAAATTATTAATTATATTTACTCTACCAAAAAATAGTTATGACCATACTCATCGTGCAATGAATTGTATTTACATTTAACTGTACGAATTTTCATACATTACAATTTTATGTTTATTCAACATTTGGCAGGCAAGTATGAACCTGGTATTGTATCAAAGGATATAATATACTAAAAATATTTTCTTATTAAAGATATGTTATTATAAATATCATATGTAATTGCAAGTTTTGTCTAATGTACTTCATTTTGTGTGTATGGGTGCCTTAAGATTGTATCTTAAAAGCCAAACAGATAACATTATTGAATGAAAATAAAAACTAGAAAGAAAACTCTATGGAAACTTGCCTGGCCAGTTTTGTGTAAATAGATCAATTAACTTCTTATTTTAGCAGACACCGATGCCTAATAATGAGATCAGTATTGAGCAATAGTTAAGTAAAGACTCGTTACTATATATGTTACATATTATAGGTTATTCTTATTATATCATATTACAATATTTATAGCATTTAGAGCTTCATTATTGGCCATACAACACAGTTAATATCATTTCATGTTCGTGCGTTCCTCGATAAGCATGTGTAGAAAAGAGAAAAAAATAGTATTAGTTATTACTATTTTATTAAATCATTAATAATTGTATGACGTAAATCAAAATGAAGTAAAAATGTCTATAAAGCCTATAAAATTAATAGCCATGTTTATGCTACTTGTAGGTGAAAAAACTGCAAAAAAAGACAAGTCCATTTCTTTGTTGTTTTCGACTTTTAATTATGTAACCGAATTTCCTCCACATCTTATTACCAAAACCGACGACGATAAAAACAAAAATAGCTTAAATTTCTCGTCATAACATACGAGCAAAATTGTAGATATATCTAGTAATGGTTTTAGAATATTACCACTATCTATTTAAAGTCTAACGATTATTTATAATTCAAATCATAAATACATTACACAAAGGGCCTAGAGGTAATAAAATATAAATGGAACGTTTGCTTATATAATTGGGATACCAAATTAGTGTTAAGTGTTGCCAAGTGTATCAATAGCAGTTTTAGTAGAATACAGGAATTAATAGGAATATTAGCAGTAGCTTTTCTATAGCTTCACTATGGAGTATGGTCGTACCTTTAAGAACGACAGCCTATATAAAGTATTCATTGTTAATTAATTCACATCTTAGTTCTATATTGTCATGTGTTGAAAGTAAAGGGTGCAATTACGAAGATGCCGTTTGGATTGTAAGTTTACTTAACTTATAGGCATAATTTAGTGTTGCATAGGTGCAAGATCAAAGATGCTAAAGTTATGCTAAGAATACTTCGTATACTAATAATTTGAAATCAACCTTTATATGAGTTAAGATTTTATTTAGCCAGTCTAGTGGCTATTTGTCCTGGCAATTGTATTTACTGTTGTGCTAGAAGAGCGCTGCTGCCCTAGTATTCCCTTAAAATAATGTAAGGGTTGATGCTATATTCCATTTTTAATTCGTCATACATTCAAAATTCATAATTTCCATTTCATTGTGAAGGACTTCAGCTTAACTTTGAGAACTGAGTAGTAGAAAGACAATGTGGAAGATAATATGAATCAAATCATCTTAGTTATTTCAATTTGTATGCGTCCCGCCGTTCGTTTTCTCTATAATAGGAAGGAAATTTTCTTATGACTCCTCAAATACTGTTTTAAAAGGTTTTAATTCAAGTTATCCTTATCTTGCATAGATATTTTCTGCAAATTTTATCCTTTATATTTTATGACTAGCAACCCGCCCTCGCTTCGTTTCGGTTTTAGTCGTTTTACCCGCGTAGTTCCCGTTCCCGTGGGAATACCGGGATAAAATATAGCCTAGTTTACGCCCTGATATTATAGCTTTCCATTGGTGAAAGAATTTTTGAAATCGGTCCAGCCGTTTTGAACATTACCCGGAACAAACAGACAGACAGACAAAAACTTTTTAATTGCTATTTTAGGCATAGGTGTCGTGCAAATAACCGTGTGAGCATGAAAAAAGCCTATTATTTTGACATTACAAACAGACACTCCAATTTTATTTATTGGTATAGATAGCTACAAGAAAGGCGATCGTGAATATAATTCTTAATCACCACACCGGCAACATGATTATCTGGGTATAAAAATGTTGTAAATGGAAGAATGTTAAGAATATATAGTAGTAAAGAAACACTATTTTGCAAAATATCATTTTGTTTTGTTTCTTCAATCATAAAAATCAGCTAAGTATCATCATAAGATAAGTATATTCGTATAAATATTTGCGAAGGAACTTCTAACATAAATGCGATTGCCAAGCGTGGAATTATGACTCATCGGGTAGCTGATTGATTGTAATAAAATTATCTGAATTCAGGAGTCTTTCTTATTGTTTCAGCTTAATGTAAGGATTAAATAATCACTAAACATCAATTGAATTCGAATAACTACAATTGACGGAGATTTGTAGGATATACGTACCTACATTTAAAACTAGTTGACCTCGCATTCATATTTAAGCCGTTATACGAATACGATCCATATTTAAATATCAGTTTAAATTTTGTAGTTTCCACAAATTTATTGTTTCATTTCATAATTATTTAAGCAAGTCGTGATGTAGCTCATGCGAAAATACAATAAAACAGTCTCTTTATAATCTGATCTAAAAATCATATTTATTTTTTACTAGTAACCTTCGGTAACGCTTCGGTTTCAATCTTCTACCCGCGTAGCTCCCGTTCCCGTGGAAATACCGGGATAAAATATGGCTTATGTTACTCCCTGATATTATAGCTTGCCACTGGTGAAAGAATTTTTGAAATCGGTTCGGTGGTTTAAGCGTGAAAGTGTAACGAACGAACAAACAAACAAACTTACTTTCGCATTTATAATATTATAAGTAAGGATAAGTCAAAGGTTCGCAATAAGTATCTACTGTTGCAAAGCCAATAAATAAAACGGGAAATTAAGCAGTATGGGACAGCATTAACATGAAACAAAAAAATGCAATAATCATCACAATACAAATAAAATACTATTAATTAGTATATAATATTTCTCTATTCCCGTGTGGCGATGGGATATGAATACAATTGTCGCCACCTCTTGCTTGCCCGTGGGAGTCCTAAAAACAAGGATGACTAAGGATTCCACTGGACAGCGGGCAGCGGCTCTCTTCTGGGAAACGTATTTACTGCGATCGCCAATCCGCCTGCCAAGCGTGGCGATTACGACATTATCCCCAAATGTGAATTACAAAGATATGCAAACGGTCTTTATTCGGGCGTCGTTGGACGCAGGACTGGACTTTGTAGCAAAAGACGAGAGAGGTCTACATCCAGCAGTGGACGGTAAATGACAAAATGATGATAATATAAAAAGAAAAAGACACGGTTGAGAGACTGAAATTTGAAAAGTTTGCGATAGTTGACATCCAAAAAAAAATCTAGGACAATTTGGAATGAACTTGAACCATCCGTGCGGTGACGGAGTAAGAATACAATTCACCATTTCCTATCTTGCTCGCGGATATCATAAAAGATGACCGAGGACATAATATGCATATAAAGTCTATGCAAAGGATGGAATACTTGAAATAAAACACTACCAACCCGTCTGACCAGCGTGGCATAGTAGAATAATTTTCCTCCTATTATAGAGAAGACTCGAGCCCAGCTTTGGGACGTACATCAGCTGAGATGATGAGATAATAGTACCACCTATATTACGGTAGTAAGCAGTAGTGACTTAGTAGGATCTTATAAGATTAATAGAGATAGGATCTTTGCAAAATCTGTGATTTAAAGCTGTGAAGTGTTGGAAGAAAAGAAAAGAACTAACTTATTATTTTATTAGTTACTTATTGTGCTTAATATTTTTATTTCAGCATTCTTATTACTGGATTATTAGCATTCGGAGCATATTGGACTACAAAATACTTATTGAATTTACCTGATCCTATGTCATCGATTACAACTGATGTCAGTCCAGGAACGCCAACGCCAGCAGTTTGACCCCAACAGCTAATGAAGACAAGGAATTAATCAGCGTTAAAATAAATTAGCAATAAGAATGTAGTTAATTATTTTATTACGTGAAGGATTTGAATTCTATACATATAATAAAATTGCAGAGGTCGAAATTCTGTACATTGAAAAAAAAAAACGCTAAAAACTGAGTTAGGGGGGTGTTAGAAGTGAAATAGAACACATCCAGATTGTTTTCAAATTTTTTGTTTCTCTGTCTGTTTGTCTGTTTGTACGGGCTAATATCCGAAGTTAGTGGACCGATTTAATTAAAATTTTGCATGGTGGTACCTTACATCCCCGGGCAACATTTAAGATATTTTTAATCCCGGAAAATTAAAGAGTTCCCGTGGGATTGGCGAAAAACTGTAGTAACTTATACAGTTTAGTACACAACCTACTTAATTGAAGATCAATATAAAAAGATTCATTATAAACGAAATTTATTCTGAAAGTCCACCCCGCCGAGGATATATCCTTTTTAATGGTGTGAAATAGGGGATGAATTATGCTTTGATATTTTTCAATCTAATACACAAGTAATAAATTTATACCACCTCAATGATTAATTAACTGCACATAGTGGCAGCATAGTTGTTAAGATAACAACTTACCATGCCAGGTGTCACGGGTTCAATTCCAACGCCGGACAATTTCTTGTGTGATCGACAAATTGTTGCTGGGTAGACTAGTTAGTAGTAAACTGAGTCTAATTTATGTCTGTCACTTATATGTTTGTGAGGTTTCTCAGTGGAGGGTGTAATGGGCAATTTGTAGAATAACTAATAAAAATTAACTAATAAAAACTAATAAAAAGTGTCAGTCGGACTCGCGCACAAAGGGTTCCCTACCATTGACTAGGTAAACAACAGTTGGTACACAGAAATTTTATATTTTAACCTTCACCTGTTACCTGATATCGAGCAAAATTATGCAACAAATCACGTTTTTGTATGAGAGACCCCGTTAAATATTTATTTTATATTCCTTATTTATTATTATTTTAATTTTATTATTATTTATTATTAAAAATATAACTGAGTATTTTGTAAGTATTTCAAGTGCCTACCTACCCTACCTACCATTATCAACATCGCGCAAAAAAGAGCAAAAAAATCGCGTTTGTTGTTATAGCGGCAACAGAAATACATAATTTGTAAAAATTTCAACTGTCTAGCTATCGCGGTTCTTGAGATGTAACCTGGTAAGATATAGACGGATGGACAGACAGCAAAGTCTTAGTAATAAGGTCCCATTTTTATCCTTTTGGTACGGAACCCTACAAAGGAAGGCTGTGCAGGGTCACTCGAACACCCTTTTTTGACCCCAGGCAGCAAATTATGCTGTCGTGGTATCGCCTGCGCGCGGTCATTGTTGTCATACGAGCAAGCAGCACACCTTATGGTAAGTGATACTGCTCATGAACTTTTGCCAGCCATGTCGAGAGTGTGATTCTATCACGTAAAGATAGTAAAGCGCAAGCACTCGGGCTAGACACCACCCGACACGACAGCAATGGAACGAGTCAGCTTTTTTCTTTTTTTTATTGCAAGCAGTGGCAAACGAGCAAGCAGTACACTTGAAAGTTTTTCTTCTTGACTCGCTCTGCCGAGTTTTTACGCGAGATAACTGCGAAACAGAAAATGTCGACGTCATACGGCAGTTCTTGGTCTATCGACTATGGTCTAAGTGATGGTCGGCAGCTTTGGTAGTGATACTTGCGATGAATTCACGCCGCTGCTCTACCCCGGGAACACAGATTTTTTTTTATTACCAATGGTGGCAAACGAGCAAACAGTACACATGATGGTAAGTGTTCCTGCCGCTCATGAACCTTTGCAATACCAGAGCCACAGCTAAGCCGCTGCCAGCCACGAAGAAAGTAAAGGGAGTGTGAATTATTTTTTATTTGAAACGGTGGCAAACGAACGAACAGTACACCTGATGGTAAGTGTTGCTGCCGCTCATGGACCTTTGCTAGGCCGCTGCCTACCGGGAAGAAAGTTAAGGGAGTGTGAATGCCTGCAATAAATTTCGGTGATATTAAAGACATCACTAAAAGCCACCAGATGCAAACACCCTCAGAAAGTTGGACTGCTGGTTGTCTCACACACCGAAGGAAGCACAGTAACAAATTGCTACTACTCGGACGTAGATTTTTTGCGAGAGTACGGTAATACCCCGGACGGATCCGCCCGTGGCTGTAGACAGACAACTGTCAACAGTGTGGTCCTACTATTCCCTACAATTAAATAAAAAAATATATCTCAAAAGTATACCTGCTGTATCTTAGCTGGAAAGACAATTGTGGGAGGGCTCCGTGTATTTCCACATTTAAGTCCCAGGGGAGGGTTCCGGCCAAAGCGCACGCTGCCTCGGTCGACATGGTACGGTATCTGCGTATAACCCTAAGCACCATGACTTTCTTAGAATGCCAGAAAAAAGTTCTAAGGCAAGTGGTCAGAGCTAACCCACACAGGGTGCACCTGTGTGGGTTAGCTCTGACCACTTGCACAGGGCCATTGATCGAAACAGTCTCGCGTACAGCCATCAACATGTTACACCACGTCAACGAGCCGGGGAGTAATTTGATAAAAATGCTCCTGAAAGTATTTTGGGTTAATTCGGTTCCACTGATCGAGGATCAGATAAAATACTTAAGCTTAATACTCTAAGCGCAAATATTTTATCTGGTCCTCGATCGAGTGGCACCGAATTAACAGTGACTGCTGTGCCGACGGGTGTATAGTTACGAGGTCTATAAAAAAGCAAATCATTCGTTTTATATAGACCTACTCTAAGCGGCAGCGTTACTCATTGAATCACCACTTCGATACCAAGTATGGTCAAAGGTAACGCTTATTTAAATTGAGTCCAAGCTGGAGTAAGTCCAATTTCAGCTAATATACCATACAACCACCCGCACAAACTACCACAGCTGGGAGCAGAAAAAAATAGGCGTTAGCACAAAGTCCTCTGCGCGCTTCACGCAACGGCCACTGCACCGCTTCAAATAACCTAGAATAAGCCGCTTAAGTATAGAAGCACCACTTGATAACAGCGCCTGCCTGATATACCAGATTGGTAAACTAATAAATTAGTTGACGGCATCTAAATACACCGCCAACAGCACCTCTCCGCCAGTGAGCGCCTTAATGACAATGTGTCAGAAAAAGTTGGTCTGATCGAGACAACCTCGCTAAGGTGCTGGCTGATGCCGGCAATCACGATTCTCTACACTAGCTTGCCATCAAGAGCAACACGTTGTGCCTGTCATCATTTCATCATCATCATCATTTCAGCCTATTGCCGTCCACTGCTGGACGTAGGCCTCCCTCATATTGCGCCACAATGTGCGGTCCTGTGCCGCCTGCATCCAACGACGCCCAGCAACTTTCACTAGGTCGTCGGTCCACCTAGTGGGGGGGCGTCCTACACTGCGTCGTCCGATGCGTGGTTGCCACTCGAGAACCTTTCTTCCCCAGCGGTTGTCGGTTCGTCGAGCGATGTGGCCTGCCCATTGCCACTTCAGCGTGCTAATTCTTCGTGCTATGTCGGTTACACCCGTTCTTCTGCGGATTTCTGTATTCCGGATTCTATCTCGCAGAGAAATCCCGAGCATAGCCCGTTCCATAGCACGCTGAGCGACTTTGAGCCTTGATATGAGGCCTACATTTAGGGACCACGTTTCCGTGCCGTAAGTCATCACTGGTAACACACACTGGTCGTAGACCTGTGTTTTCAGACACTGAGGTATGTTGGACGAGAAGATCCTCTTAAGTTTCCCGAACGCTGCCCAACCGAGTTGGATTCGTCGGCTGATCTCTTTCTCGAAATCGGATCTACCTAACTGGACTGTTTGTCCTAGGTAAACATAGTGATTGACAACTTCGAGAATCGCATTGCCAACTAGGACCGGTACAGGAATGGGTAACATGGGTATTTGACATGACTTTCGTCTTGTCCATGTTCATTCGTAGACCCACTAGTTGGGATACCCTGCTGAGATCATTGAGCATAGTGCCAAGGTCCTCCATGGATTCTGCCATAACGACGATATCGTCTGCGAATCGAAGGTGAGTGATGTATTCGCCGTTAATGTTGATGCCGAGTCCAGTCCAGTCTAAGAGCTTGAAGACATCTTCCAGTGCAGTGGTGAACAGTTTCGGAGAGATGACATCTCCCTGTCTCACGCCTTTCTGCAACTGGATCGGTTTCGTACTCTTATCCCGGATACGGACTGACATTGTGGCGTTCCTATACAAACACTTCAGCACTTCGATATAGCGATGGTCGATTTGGCACCGCTGAAGGGACTGCAGCACCGCGTTGTGCCTGTAGAACCCTGGATACACTACACAGTTATCTGTGATTGCCCCTGCCACATATTATGACTTCTACGCGGACGAAGTCGCGGGCAAAACCTAGTTTAAAATAAAAACATAAAATAGTTTTTCATAATATTTTCAATCGTATCTTTAGATGCAAAATTGATATTTTTAAACAAAGTAGTTTTAGAAAATTTTCTTTTAGACTATATTTAAAAAAGATACCTGAAAAAATAACTTAGTTATTACTAATCTACCTAAAAAGAAGCCCCCGACACAAACTAAAATAATATAAAAAAAGTATTACGTTCTCTTCAACAGGAACTATTAATTAATTGTCATTTAAAGATTATATTGGCACGCGAGAAGCACTTAATCGAGTAATATTATACATACGCTATTACAGCATTTTGGAGCTGATTCTCTTACACTGCTAAACCGATATTAACCAAACATAGCTAAGAATCACCGCAAGATTGGCTTACAAATGAAAAAAATCACATCGATATCAGTCCATCAGTTTGTGAGCTACGATGCCACAGACAGACACACATCACAGACAGACAGACAGTCTGTCACCCCTCTTTTTACGTCGGGGGTTAAAAATACAATATGTCCAACTTATTATACGCACAGGCATCATAAAAGAAAAGAATTACTTAACTTAGTATAGGTGAATCCGCACAGTGGCTGGAGAAAGATTCAGACCGCAGAGTCGTATGCATCATGTCGTCGAAAGATGGTTTTTTTTTTATTACCTTTGGTGACAATCGAGCTGGCAGCATACCAGCTGGCAGCCCTTCTGCGACGATCGCAGAGGACCATGGCAGTGAGGGCTATTAGGGGCTACCGTACTGTGTCCTGGACTGCAGCGACACTGCTGGTAGGCGACCCGCCTTGGCCACTGGTGGCAGAGGCGTTAGCGGAAGTGTACCGGTTCCGCGTCACAGCACGAGTCAACGGCGAGCAAGTCTCCACAAGGGGTCTGGGCAGAGCCCAGAAAGTGATCCAAAGGGAAGTAATCCGGCGGTGGAGAGAAGATCTAGAGTTCCCAGTAGCAGGGCGGGGGACTGTGGAGGCGGTTGCGCCGCATCTTCACCACTGGCTCAAGAAAAGGCACGGCAGCCTTACATTTAGGATGGTGCAGGTGCTTACCGGACATGGGGTCTTCGGTAAGTACCTGCACAAAATTGGAAGAGAAGAGGCCCCAGGATGCCATGAGTGTGGCGCGGCAATTGACGATGCGCGCCACATACTGGAAGTATGCCCCGCCTGGGAGCCACAGTGCCACGTCTTATCCACAGAAATGGGAACAATAGACCTGTCGTTGCCGACCGTCGTCACCAAAATGCTCGGCAGCGACAGTTGTTGGTCGTCGATGGCCTCCTTTTGTGAGGCTGTTATGACAAGGAAGGAGGCCGCGGAGAAGGCACGCGAGGCCCTTGCGACCGCTGACTCGCTCCGTCGGCGGCGGCCAGGGAGGAGGAGACGCCGCTATGCGCTCCTCCTCCCACCGCCCTAAATGATGACAGGATGTGGCCAGATGGCCAAGCGTTGGGGTGTCGGGGATAGAATGTCATTAGACGATCTCTCTGGCACCCCGTAAAAGCGCGAAAGGGGCCGCTGTGGTTTTAGTGGGTAATTCGGTCCCTTATGTGGCCGGCGACTCCCACACTCATCCCCACCATCTGCCACCGGCGGGAGGATAGTGCGTAAATTCTTTTCCACAGCAAGAAAAAAAAAGCATACCTGATGGTAAGTGGTACTGCCGCACACGGACCTTTGCAATACCAGGGCCAGAGCTAAGAGTGAAGAAAATGTTCTTCTTAAATCTTGTTTAAAGAAGGACATGTCATAGTGTAGGACATGTCATAACTGTTTTACAGTATGATGCACAAATACAGATTCAAAGTCTGTCTTGTTGTATGCCTTTTTTTTAAACACCTAGATCAAATTAATATCTATTCTTCCGGTCGTCTGCTTATAAAAGTTCATTGTAGCCACACTACTCGTCAAACCGACAACCGTTAGAAAGTGGGGACAACAAATCGGACCACGCAGCGTAGGACGACCTCCTTACTAGGTGGACTGACGATAAAGTCGCAGAGAACAATTAGATGTAAGAAGCAAAGCACCGTTCTGAGTGGCGTTCTCGTGGGGAGACCTTTATCCAATAGTGGACGTCTACGGGCTAATGGATGGATTTAATAGAAAACCGGTCACTTTTTAATAAAGTTTTTTTTTTTGTTTATAGCGATGTAACATGTTCTTTTCTGTGTGATGACTGAAAGATATAATTCAGTACGCTTTCTCTTGCCCGTGGCTGTCGTAAAAGAGAACTAAGGGAATAAATATGCAAAAAACGTCTGTGCGTGAAAAGAAAAACTTGAAATATAATCTTATACCAACAAGTCTGACCCACGTAGTATAGCAGGTCAATTACTTTCCTATAGAGGCTCAGGTTCAACAGTGGGACGTATTCGAGTTGAAATAATGAATAATGAAAATGTTCTTTAACAAGTGATCGAGGAAGATAATTCTAATGACATCATATTTGTTAAATTATTAGTTTAAAAATTATGAAGGAGCAGATGAACAAATTTAAAAACATACTCACACACCAGTTAATTTAGATCTCTCCATAGTTGTATAAAAATATTATTTGCTCTCTAATATAAAGCACGCTAAAACAGGCGGTGATTCAAGAGTTTTTTACCACCAAAACTAATAAAATAATTAATACTTAGCTGATAGTAACGAATAATATTACGATAACTGCGGCTTGATAATAATTAACGTTTACTTCTCCCTGTAGTTACCAATATGGTGTAATTTTATAGTTACTGGCGTGATTCTTACTCAAAACCTATCAACATCACCTTTTATTAATATCAGGATTCGCTCCGTGTTCTTATTAAAATATTACGTGTTTAATTTTACACTATATCGATGAAAATTTCCCATGGATCTTTGATATGTTTGAAAACTTTTAGTATTGTTCATTTTTGAAATCGCAAAGGTGTGTTCAGATTTATGTAAAACTAAAATAATGAAAACAGATGTACCTGGAATCGCCAGATAAGAAGACTAAGCTTTTTTAAATTCTTTAAATTATTTATTCATTAAAATAATGTAAGTAATAAAATTTTACCTTTTTTTTGTGGGTGGGCTGCGGTCGGCGCAATAAAATTTTACCTAACAGTAAATGGAAATGCAGTCCTAGATATAAAGCTAGAGCCGAAATCGTGGGTGGACGCTGCGGCGATTAGTCCGCCACCCGCAGAGAGGCCGACCATGATGCCCCGGCAAAACTGCCTTGTTGAAGAGGACCGTACCCAAAAAGATAATCCACCGGGCCGCCGGTGTGCTCAGACCATTTCCTACGACGAGTCTAACGAGTCTGTGTATCTTTAAGTCTGTGTATCTTTAAGTCTGTATATCTATGTTTCTATGTATACGTGTGTGTCTGTGCACCTAGAAGTATCTGTGTACCTGTGTATCTGTCTGTGGTTTCGTAGTTCCTAAACAAATGGACTAATTATGATATGGGGTTTTGCATGAAAGCTAGCGTAATCGAAATTGTTCTTAGCTACAATTTATTAATATTTCAGGTATTTCAAGCTGCTGTAGGGATCTTAGACGCACAACAGTTACTTGCTTAATTTTAAACCTTTTTTTTGTAACACCCATGTATGAAAACATCTATTTTCTAAAATAGATTTTGAGGCAGGCTAATCGCCCATCAAGTTTGGGCTCATTAAATACGACTTAACAAGTACTGTTCATTTCTCCTGATAACGAGGACGTGATGTTTGCTTTTTAGAGTTCTATTTTCGTACTTGCCCGGGGTTACTAAAATTTTTTAATTTTATTAAAGCAGAATAAGATTTAATTTCAACATGGAGCGCAGCCAAACATATGAAGTCTATACATAACATATAACCCTATATATACCCCTCTGGTGGTTGGTTAATGAAAGCGGGGTGAAATAATGTTATTGCTATAATACCTACTGTAAAGTTCCTGATAATCATCAAAAACTATTGGCACATAGCAAACACAATCTCAATTTATAATGACAGAGATTTCTGTATAGTTTTTTAAACGTATTTCATTTGAATGATCATTGGAATCTTAGCCTAAGCTGACATTGTTATGAGGTTGTTCATATTGCGGATGTATTATGCGGATAATATCATTCTCATTACATCCGCCATGCAACAAGTTCATCATTCATTTACAAGGCATCGTAGAAAATAAGGAAATCATTTTATATAAAATGGCGTACCAATTGTGAGTAAATATTATGTTTATATAGACGCTAAATTTATTCCTAAACATTTATGATAGTGTACAGTATTTTAGGTGTATTTTAAGTGATATAACTGAAACCCCGTCAAATTAGGACGCTAGGAATATAAAGGTTCCTTATGAATCCAAAATTATCGTATATAACCACCGAAGACAAGGACCGGCGATACACCTCTACATCGCTATTCTTTTTTTAGCTATACCAACACGTTTGACGTCGGCGCGGTATAATCAAAGTCAAGCCTTCCATTGTAGAAGATGCCCGAGCTCAGCAATGGGATTTAAGTGAACTGAGCTGATGATGATTAAATTATTACCGCCTTCACTTCAGTGTCATTCTGTGAGACATAAGCACTACTGCAAAATTTTATTTTAAGAATTTAGTTTGGACTTTAAATAACTTCAAACGAGTCGATTTATCAAGAAACCATTTCAGACCTTTTTTGTAGATCGTTCCCTACAAGAGTAAGTATTTATTTTTAAAGACAATTATTAGTTTGAAAGCATTGAAAAGCCCAAACAAATTAAAAAAAGTCCTGTGTTATTTAAATGGGAAATCGAAAATAACAAATCGTCACCTGTTAATGTTATCTAATATTAAGAGTTCAAACTTTACTAAATTTTGTTTTTCGTCAATTCGGATGATATTTTCATAGTATATATTTACCGGGTTTTGATCAGATCTAAGATTACTCCGTCGCCCACAGAATCGCTGATCGTGCGAGGGTGACGCCCCGGCATGGCAATCGGGAGGGAATACGGTGGGTTACGGATTTTTTTTTTTTGTGTGTATTTAGCTGTTGGTCGCAGATGACCTTGACAGCTTAACGCGGGCAATGGGCGAGCGGAAGGCTCTCAACCCGGACTCGGTGGGTTACGGAGCCACGCGACGCACTTTGTCGGACCGGACGGAATGGACAGGCTGTGTCCAGACTATTCTCTGCAAAAAAAAAATACATATTATTTTATTAAATCGAATGTATAGGATGGTAAAATATGTTTGGTTTTTTACAGTTTATTCATCACTGCGGTTATAGCGTTTGCCCTTTACTGGTTTACAAATTACTACGAAATTAAAAAAGAAGTAGTTATCCTGATTACTACAACGGAGACAATAGAATCAACAACAACTGTGGGTTTCGAAGAAGGATGAAACGGCAGCGAGAATTTAGAATTCGAAGTTTTGGTTAATATGCAATTTATTGGTACTAAATCTTGTTTATATAGGATACAATAAAGTACTTAATTTTAATAGATCTCTTTTTTTATAAATCCAAAGTCACACTACCGTTGTAATCTGAAATAAAAATCTGTATTTTTAATCATTTATGTATGATGACGGGTTAGGAATTCTTTTTATCTTTGGAATCCTATCGAATTGTTTATTGGTATGATTTATAGAAAAGAAATGTTGGGACCAAGTCATAGCTTTCTCCGCATCGCTTTCGCCATTAAAGAGTGATAGATCACACAGAGAAACCATGTAACTTCACCAACGAATTCGATTCTAATCTGTCCATGAGATTAAGATCATTGCCTATTGAACAGCACGTCTTTGCAGGGAGTCAAATGGATCGAGCTGTTATTTGGACGACATTCAACTGTCACTATCTTTATTAGCATTTGAGAGTCGTTAAAACCATAAAAATTACCCCTTCTGGGATTGGGCAGGTCTACCTTGACACCTCATAACACCATTTTCGGTAGCTAAACTGCCTTCTTATTAAGTCCGGAGTGTTTGAACCACAAGGTAAACTGACTTAAGACTTGTGTAGGTTAATAAAATATTAGAACTAAAGCACTAAGTGGATGTATTCTAACCAGAGGTATGGACAATCCTTATGCGAATTGCAGCCGAATTCAGCTAGATTTAGGTATGGATCTTGTTCAATATTAAACGCTAAAATTAGGACAATCAACTCTCCATTATAAATAGCGTGGGGTTTGTCGTGGGTTTTTCCAGAACATTTGAAAATACTGCACTATATTATGTAAACATTGATATGACTGGAGTAGTGTAATATTGGCAGGTGTCTTATAGATATAAATGTGAAGAAATTTTGAGATGATAAAAAAATTAAAGAAACGATAGATGAATTAGCTAAAAATAATAGGAACAGAAAAGAATGATACTAGAAGAAAAAAAATACAAAGAATGACGTTGATTGAAAATTGTGTAATAATTGTTTTGGAAATAAAAATGTTTACGATAGTATCATACATTTGTTACATTCAAAGTTAGGACATTCATCTGTCAATAAACAACATCGTGAATCAATGTTTTGATGACTGTGGAATTGTCTTTTATTGATAGTGAGTTGGAGCAATAGAAGTATCACTGCAGTTTAATTTATAATACAGAAATGGTGGTAGCTGGATTGTAAGTGGCAATTTTCTTATAGATTTTTTGTTATTAATAAGTTAATTTAAGGCTGATTTTTCTGGTAGCATATTCTAGTAGGGCATAATACTTATATATATATCCCCTATATATATATATATATATATACATACATATATATACATACATATATATATATAGGGGATAGTAAGTATCCAGCAGTGAACGTTTACAGGATGGATAGTTGAAGGATTTGATACTTTTGGCGAAATCTGAAACTCTTCGGTATTATATTTTTTTTAGCATTTTTTGGGTCTTATTTCATTGTCCTTGATAGCTATTAAATAGATAATAAAAAGGTGTTATGTTAAAGAATAAATGTTTATTTTTTTTTTTTCAGAGCGCTGATTTCTGCTGCTCTGATGATTGGCGTGTTTCTGACAGGTTATCATTTAATCCGATCGGATGCTAAGAATAATCCGATTTCTTTAGCTAATTTGACTGGATGGGGTTAACATAATTATAGTTGTTATTGTACTTGTGTATAATAATTGTACTTGTTGTGTTATTCTTATATTAATTATACTATTGTTACAAGTAGGAGTAAATAGTTAATATTTTTTGCTCTAGAAAGAAATAAAAATAATGTAAATACAATGCAAATTTTTATATTAAAATTTGTTTGATGTTTGGAAATAAATTTTTGTACTACACTCATTTGCAAAAAAAACGGGCACCTAAGCAATGAACCATTTCAAATGTTAATATTTCTTTGTTTGATAATTATAGGTAGTTTTATCCACACAATTTGCTAAATTAATAAGAAAATAATCGTTTTCATCAGTATTTCATAAAATTTAGATACAATTTATGGGAAATAATGCTAAACCTCGCTAGTAGTGTATATTCGCTAGTAGTGCATATGCTCATGAAGTAAAAATAAAAAAGTTTTTTTGTTTGTTTTTCTTTAATAAAGTAAAAGCAGATAAATGTTTAGTATCGAGTGTGACCCCCTCTAGCTAAAATCACAGCTTGAATTCGTCTGGGCATGCTAGCGAGTATATCCCGGATACTTGCTTGCGGAATACGTTCCCACTCCGCAGTAATCACATTCTTCAGCTCTCTGATGGTCTGCGGAGCCGGGTGTACTGATCTCACACGCCGTTTCAGAACGTCCCAGACATGCTCTATGGGATTGAGGTCGGGACTTCGAGCTGGCCAATCCAAACGACGAATGCCGACCTCTTGCACATACGCATTAACATCGCGGGATCGGTGGGCGCGAGCATTGTCGTCCATAAAAATCGAGTCTTCACCTAGAGCGGCCAATGCGGGTTGTGCATGAGAAATTAGAACTTCCGTTATGTATCGATGCCCAGTCAGTGAGCCGTTTTCAATGAAGACTAACTCTGTACGATCCATTGAATTTATTCCTGCTCAAAACATAACAGAGCCCCCACCATAAGGTGTGATTTCTTCGAAACATGCCTCTGCAAAGCGTTCTCCTTGTCTTCTTAGCACTCGCCGACGTCGATCTTCACCGAACAGAGATATCCTGGCTTCATCAGAGAACAAAACCCTATTCCAATCGTCTTGAGTCCATGATTCACAATTTCTAGCAAACCTAAGCCTGTGAACTCTGTGCTCACGGAGTAATTTGGGGCCGCGGGCCGGGCGGTGACTGCGTATATTGGCAGCGAGAAGCCTCCTCCTGACCGTCCATAGACTAATATGCACATTTCTTACTTCTTGGAGGTTGTTCTTAAGATCCACATACGAAGATTTGCGATTTCTCAATGCGCGACTCACAAGAAAACGATCATCCCGTGGTTGGGTACATGGTTTTCTTCCAGAACCAGGCCTTCTCTCGACGGAACCAGTCTCCTGATATCGCTGCCAGGTCCTTTGGACTGTCGAGCGACTAACATTTAGCCTCCTAGCCACGAAACATTGGCTGCAACCCTCTTCAAGCAGCGCGATAATTTTGGTAGCTTTTACCACTTTATCTACCATTTTTGATACAGCCAAACAGCATTAAATAAAGCTTTGACAGTCAAGGATATGAAATTAATCGATAAAAATTGAATAAAAGTTATGAAAGTCGATGTTAACTTCTGGAACTTTGCGCCAAAAATGTAGGATAAAAAGGGGTTTTCTGTAAAAATGAACATCAAATGAAAAATTGAATTTAGAACGTACTTTTTTAAATACCACAGCATTTTTAAAACCGGCCAGTAACGTGTACAAACGATTGAAACCTTTTTGGTATTGTATCTTTTTAAATATGAATGAAAATCAAAACCGCCCGTTTTTTTTGCAAATGAGTTTATAATACATCTGAACTAAATTTTATTATTTTTTTCACTTGACTGAATGATAGGAGTATGTAAATCTCTACTTCTACTTAATCTATTTACTCAGTTTATACAAAGAAGCTTGAGGAGTATTCATCTTCTTCAAACTAGAAGAGCAATTGGCTGAAGCAAATGTTAAAATTACCTGGTTCAATACTGTTCGTGGCAATATTGTCAACATTTAAATTGAATGTATAACTATACATGTTTTCACGCTTTTGTTCAGGATGCCACAGTATAGGATCATGTAGTTCCAACTAGGACACGCTTGCAAGATGAGTTGAGGATAGTATGTAAGTTGCAATAAGCGTAAATATATTGTACATATAATCGCAAATACTGTTTCGTTATATGTGTATATAGTTAGTGGAATGTTTAGTGGATTAAAATCTAAATTGAGGTGATATATTTTTATTATACATAGTCGTAGAAGTTTATAAAAATATAATGTCTGTTTGAAATAGAACTATTTTACGATCTCTATCTTATATCTTTAAACGAGCAATTCTTGTAAATATATATATTTTCAGGATCTCGGAAACGGCTCCAACGATTTTGTTGAAACTTGGCATACTAGAGGATTCGGGCCCAAAAATCGATCTAGCTAGGTTTTATGTATAGAAAATGTTGTTTTGTCAGTGTTTTTGGCAGACAATATAATGACATTAAATTTTAAAAGAATATGAATTCAAATTTTGCCATCAATGTCATGAGTTACGATAGCTCAGTGGCGAAGTAGTCAGGTTTCGTTTTATTTTTGACATCGGCGACAAACGGCGTCGGATCGAATCTCGGTGTTATTATTATTCTCTTTTTGTAATTTTTTATATAATTTTCATTATTTATTTTTTTATTTTTTATTAATATATATCTAAATAAATGCTACAAAAATACTAACCTTATATTCACGTTTACATTTGATAAAAAAATCCGACTATGCACGTTAAAACGCCTTTTAGCGAAGATGATCACGGCAGGACTAAGGTATCTCACGTCCAACATGTCCTTGTTATCACAGAGATTTGTATCTATCCGCTAGATAGTTATTATGTCTCGGCCTCCTTTTTGATATAAATTCATTATCAGTATAAAAATAAAATAATTCTACATAAAAAAAATACATTGTTTTTGCCAGCTATTAATGTTATTATGTTTAATACATTAAATTTATGGTAATTATTGTATTATAACAATTTATTAATTTAAATCTAGCAAATCTAATATGCTACCAACGCATCGGAACACGTCCACACACACCATCACCATACAAAATTATATTATTATCTTTTATAAGGCGGATTAATTTATTTTACTACTTCTTTTTATGAGATAATCTTCAAATATCTGTAATATCCACGACTTGTTGAAAGTGAGACAACTTAACCCTCCCATGACGATAACTGTTGAAAAGTGTTCGAAACGTCGGGACATCAAAAATCTAATAGGTACAAACGCCATAAAATCCTTTTCGTTGGTCTGCCATGCTTTTCGTTACTCATTTTCTTTAAACGGATATAGAAAACTAATGCTGTTCGTAATTCATAGTTTGTTGGCATAAAACTCGTTACGTTTAAGCTTATCAAAGATATTCTTGTACATGAAACTTGCGTATCGTGACGAAGTAAGAATACAATTTACAACCCCTTGTCTTACCCATGGGTATAGAAAAGACAACTAAGGGATTGTAATGTGCAGATAACATCTATGTAAGAGAAGGAAAACTTCAAATGAAATGCTATACCTATATACTAAATCATTTAACCAGCGATAATTTCCCTCCCATTGGCTCGAGTCCAGCAGTGGAACTTATATGCGCTGTGATGATGATATGAAACTTGAGATGTTGTGTCTTCAACATTTACCGTCATATCTTGAAGGGAAACAATAGCGCTGCAGAAGTGGTCTTACAATTTATAAGCTGATGGATAATCTAAGTTAAATTATAAGGACAAGGGAGATAATATATTCTAGAAAGATTAGTATCCCATAGGTTTTTGTCCACTTAAAGATGTTTACTCTAGTTTTAGAAGCTTTTAACATTATGTATCATTAGATGCTTATCTTTCTTGGTAAGTAATCTAAATATTAGTGTAGTATTAGATATTAGTCTTCATAAAAACCTTGTATTTTATGATAAATAATGAAGTGAAACGATTAGGACCGAATTGACTGTATGTATTTATTAACATTTTTATACGTTGGACTTTGATAATCAATTCCTTAAATTTATCGTACCAAAAAAAAAAACAATAATATGACATACTTCTTCATACTCTGAAATAAAATAGCCATCATTGACAGATATTATAAACAGTTTGCTGAGTAATTTTATTGTTAAGTAAAACAATCCATGTTTATCATTATTATAAAACGCGTATCACAATTAAACTGTAGTCAAGACAGAAAAGTTGCCTTTAACAGTTATCTCAAGAACATTGATAGGAAAAAACGTAGTAAATAATGGCAGTAGCGATGTAAGTATTTTTGTCTATTTCATATCTTAACTACTCAACTAAGCGTAATGAAATTTACCATAAATTTTATCAGAGATTTTCCGTGTGATGACGGAATAAGAATACAATTCATCACTCCCTATCTTACCTGTGGATGTCATAAAACACGACTAAGGGATATAATATGCGTATAACATCTGTGCAAGAGTGTTTGTTATCAGAGATATAGAAGAATACGATAGAAAAGTACTGTTCCTAACGAGTAAAAAAATACTTATCAAAGTCAAACTCTACGGAGAAGCACGGCCACATAGATAGCATAGTGGTTAAGATGGCGACCTATCATGCCAGTGCCATATGTTCGATATATACACAGGACAAAGCTTTGTGTAACCCAAGAATCGTGGCTGTAATTTGTGATTCTTCCCTCAGTGCAGAGTCTTTTTACATAAAAAAGCTAGTATAAAATATACAATTTATTTGCAGTGTCCTACTATTTGGTGCCATTGCACTTACAGCTTTTTGGACAGCTAAATACTTTACTGAATCAAATACTCAAGAGGAAAACATCAAAAGTCATACTTCGCCTCAGCCAATACTTAGAAGACACTTTAGTGTGTTGTTAAAGAATTGGACGCCAAGTAATGCGCCAAGGACAGAATACGTTCAATACATTGATTGAGTTTTACATATTTTTTACCATATATTTTTAACAGTAAGTAGCGTATATTTAATTGATTTTAGAAGTCGGGTCTCAGCTTAGAATTCCCTTCTCATCCCTCATCTAGTAATGTGAAGTAATAACACAATTCACCACCTATATAAGACTATTAAGTAATGTGATGGAGGAAGGGTTTTAATAAAGATTTTCGGCTGCCGGCCCCCCTAACACGCCACATTGGAATGTAATCACTGACCCAAAATGTCACCAAATGGGTTAAGTCCGTTCGTTATAAAACTCTTTTTCTCCTTAAACTATATTAAAATTTGTAGTGTTCGTAGCTAACAGTGTATAGCTAGTCAATGAAAATATGCGAATATTCCCATTGATAATTCGTATTTGAATCTTGATTAAAGCGTTATGTCCACGAAAAAATGTTGGTAGCATCATAAGAAAAGAAATACCTAAAAACTTGCCAGTTATTGCTTATAATGGAAACGGTTTTTTAGCGCAGCCTATCTCACTGCCAGATTGTATCTACAATATATAGAGATAGAGTAGAAATTGGCTTACATATACAAATTGGCTACATAATCCGATGGGTGTGAATAAAATTTAGGTTTTTCTTTTTTTGTAGCGATTACACACACAGCTTATGTCCTTTAGTTACCCCTTATGAAAGTCATGGGAAAGGCTTTTTAGTTCATTACCACAGAAATACTTTATATTATTAAGTAAGTATTAACGCAATTCAAGAACACTAGTTTTAAGTGATTTTCGACTTTTTTAAAAACATAATTTAATGTCCATACATTGGTAAATAATTTACTAATTTTAGTAGTATGAACTGATTTTTGAGTAACAAATGTACTAAGAAAAATATCGCGTACTACAGCTGCAGGAAATATTATATAAAATCTGTTATCATATAAAAATATAGAAACGCTGATTAATTGCAGTTACAAGTCACTGTTCCCTGAAAACATCTGATCATTAAACGTACGAAGTAAATAGTTCAGTCGGCTGAATCAATCCGATTGACGTCCAATTATTCTCAATATAAATTATTAAATTTTAAACTGACTGTTTACCATTCATGCCATAGCCATCCTATACCTAATCGCGGTCCTAGTACTAGTTAAAATTCTGAATCACGCAAAAAAAATCCTATTACGGAATACCTCTTCGATATACCCTTTTGTATAATTTCATAGCACGAAGCTGCTAATTTGCCGCGGTAGCTTTATATGTTTTTTTATTTCTGTTAATGGCAAACAAGCGAATAACACGCCAATGTAATGCCTAATAATGTAATTTATTGTAAGACCACGAAGAGGGATGATGACGGAATTGAATTAATGAGATGCTTAGCATGTAGGTTGGCGATCGCAATAGGTGGTATGAGTTTAGGAGAATGCAGCTACTCTACTCACTTGGTCATTTCTAGCCAGTTTTGTGATGCTCACAGAAAAGTAAGGGGCCACCCATTACTTTTCTGTGAGTTTTCTGTGATACCAAACTCATAACCACACGAATACATTGAAATTACCTCCAACATGAATGACTTCAACATCAACGATGAAATAAAAATTGAACAAACAATTTAAATTCCTTACATGCCAAATCAAATTCTTAAGATTTTATTATAGAATAGATACTATTATTTACTATTACTTGTAATAATAAAAACAATTAGTATAAACATTTATATTACGTACTACTAACAGAATGTGTATATACTTCTTTCCGCTTGGTGAAGGAGTAAGAATACAATTTACCATTCCCTATCTTACCCGTGGATATCGTAAAAGACGACCAATTTCTCTCTCTCTCTCGCTGAGAGAGAGTGAGAAATTAGTAGACTTTTATTGTGGAGGACGTTTGAGTCCAGTAATAACATATGTAGGAGCTGAGATGATATTTTTAATACTAAGAGTATTTTTTTCGTTTTTACTGTATGCTATGTTTGAATTGCCGGATGTAAAAAATCTTCTAGTGTTAAAGAGCCAATTCGTCGAAAAAGACTAAATAAGAAAAGTATAAATGTAATAAATAGGAGAGCCAATCGACAGAAGTTGATCATCGACTAAAGATGTTAGCAAATCGTGAAAATATTAGTAATTACATGTTATTTTTGATCCATTACCAAGTAATCGCTGTTATCATAACAACTACTGAGATAACATATTCTTATTAAATTACATTATAATAGTAGTACATGAGGATATTATCATAAAATATGTGACGCAATACTTGTGTGCTGAAAATACTAATCGTAACAGTTTTTGAGTAATTTAATTAATCTATCGCCAAAATTTCAACTGTGGGATCTATCATAACTCTCAAGTTTAATAGGACTCCATTGAATATAGTTTTCATTTTATCTATAAATATTTTTTATAAATTATTTTTTTTTAAATGATAAAACAATCATCTTTCTTGATGTCAAACAATACTCGTTGTTTTTATTTATGCGACGAGTGTAAATTTCAGATGATTTCAGTCATTTAATAGACATCGCGGGTAACGGTCAATAGATTCAGTAAGGATATTTAAAAATATGGCAGGTGGACTGTAAGTTCGCTATTTTTTTTAAATTTTATCGAAATATTTTTAGTTATAGATTATGTAATTCGGTACGTAAGAGCACTAACTAATATACAGCACTAAAATACTAATATTATTGAATAGTCTAGAACAATCAAGCTTTTCTTTTAATACTTATGTGCTACGTGTTTTTAAGTAGTATAATGATTTAACTAATTTCGTAACTTGTACGATTCTTTTATATTTTCAAAATTGACTGACGTAATTTACTTATCGTTAATTCATATTATGATCAAAAATGAAATTGATATAATCAATTGCTAATGTGTGGCTTTTTATTAGCCATTGATAATATTAATTTCATTTCAAGAGAAAGTTTGCTTGATTTATAAAATATAATATATATTTGGTAAATTGTAATTGATGATTTGCTTATTTGTATTAATCTTATCATTGCCTTGCAATTAGGGGCGATGCAATATGTACTTATCTAATCGTACATAGTGTAATGGTTTTGGCAATAGTTGTATGATCGGCTACTATCTCACGTCAACCCTGCTTGGATATATAATTGTTGATCAGATGGCGTCAGATAGAGTTGGCACAGATCGAAATTAAGCTCCTTTACAACACCCATGAGCAATGTAAGGATTGGTAGTACTTACAGCCGCTCACACAGCAATATTTATAATTTGTCCGGGTATTTAGGTCGACACCCGCGGAGAGGCTAGCCTCGCGACGGCGATCGGCGTCCTAGGAATGGGACGTCAATGGGAGTAGGTATTCCCTCGGGGTATTCCGTCGGGCCAACCACTGAAGTCAAGAAACTCTGCACCGGTGGTCGGCCCAACGACTAAGGCGACGGGGTCGCGCGCCGCCCCTCTGTTGCCCCAGAAGGAGCCGGGCGGTGGGAGCGCTGACTGTAGCCCAACCCAAATAAAACCTATTTATAATTTGTATTAATTATTTATATTAATCTCAATTATAAAAAAATAATTATTTGTAATAAACTATCCGTGTGGCGACGTAGCAAGAATACAATTCAACATCTTTCTCTTTTGCTCGCCGATGTGGTACAAGATGACTGTGGCATATAATATACATATTACATCTATGCAAGAGAAGGAAAACTCGCAATAAAATCATATAACAACTTGTTTGACCGGCATGGTATAGGTCAATATGTCTCCTATTATGGAGAAGGCTCGAGCTCAGCCGTGGGACGTATATGAGCCGAGATGATGATGATATGAATCTCAATTAGTGATGTTATTGAAATTAGGGATGTAATAATACGTTATTGTAATTTTAATTCTCTTTTTTTTTTCAGTGTACTATTATTTGGTGCCTTTGCTTTTACGTTGTTTTGGACGACAAAGTTTATGCGGGAAGTATACACCGTGTCCGGTAATAAGACTAGTACGCACCCTAGCACATTACCCAGTTGGCCAGCTGACAACTTTATAGAATATGTAGAATGACTAATAATATCTCTGGTTTGTAGTTATTATGCTTGCTTTTAATTATTGATAATTATTTGTAATGTACAGAACTGAGAAAATTATAATATTAAATGTAGTGCTTATTAAATTTTGAGCCACGTTTTGATCCAAATTTATTGGCATGTTCCGATCCGGTGTTAGTTCTATTTGTTAGGTATAAATTAATAAATTGTCATAATAATTAATATAAATTTAATGTGATTTTTCTTTTTGTATTGGCAATAACTTCCGTGTAGTGACGGAGTAAGAATACAATTCACCACTCCATCTTACTCGTGGGTGATCGTACGAGACGACTAAGGGATATAAAACGCATATAACATCTATGCGAGAGAAGGAAAACTCAAAATAAAACCCTATATCAACACGTCTGACCAGCGTGGTATAGTAGGTCAATTACCTTTCCGTTATGGAGGAGGCCCGAGCCCAGCAGTGAGACGTATATGGGCTGAAATGATGATGAATGATTGGCAATAAATGCAGTAATCAAAATGTAGTGGTGTAATATTAGTAATTTTCTGTATTTAATTTTATATGCTTTAATAAATAATAATAGTTCAACAAAACTAAAAAAATGCGCTTTACACTCTGGGTCTCAGGAAAACAAAAAATCGCTAAGCCTGATTATCCTAGCCGAGGCCGCGGGTGACGTGACCGTGATTAGTCCGTCACCCGCCGAGAGGCCGACCGCGTGAGGAAAGACCGACGTCCTCCCCGAGGGGGGGACGTCGGTCGACGGGAGGGTACCCCGCGTAGGGGGTATTCCGTCGGGCCGACCACTGACGACAAGTAAACCTGCTCCGATGGTCGGCCCAATGACGAAGGCGAGGTGGTTTTCGGGTGGGTTGCGGAAGTTGCGTGCTTAAGCCCCTCTATCGCCCCGGACGGAGTGGTGCGGAGGCGCGCCGACCGCGACCCACCCAAAAAAAAAAAAAAAAAGCCTGATTATCCTAGTAAGGATAACGGGTCAAACTGTTTAAAATATTGAATTGTCATCGGTCCTTAATAAGTATGGCAAATTTCGACTTAATCCGATGTTTTGACGGGGGTCAAAATCATGTTCAAAGATTCCGTTACATACTAACATACATACGTATGAAGCTAATAAAAGCGTATTAAAAAGAATTATTCTTTTGATGGCAACTTTTAATTTTCAATAGTATTGACATAAAACGTAGCTTGGTATAATGCTTTTCTATAATGACCATTGTTTTTTGTTAAAAATTTTATTATTGTTTAATTATTACTATACAAAATTGAATTGAGATTGGATATACCTTTACTGGTAATGTAAAAATGATGTAACTATTTGGCCGTATACTTTTTTTGTAGCAAATTAAAAACCTTATTATTTTAATTATTAAATTAAGATTCAGCTTATTTGTATCCTATCATATAATATATGTATTTATTTCATTACAATATTTTAAATGTAACTATTAATAGCACATACGTACCTGTATGCTATTTTTGCAATAATTAGAGAGATTTATTTACGTATGTATTTTAAAAATAACAGTTGTTATGTTACTTCAGTGTTTTATATGCTTTTAAAATATTGCCTAGATCATATATTATTTATGAGTACATGATATTTTTTTATCACACATAGTGTAACTGGCACACGTGCTTAAAGTAAAATTTCTTTAAAATTGTTTAACTAAAATTTCTTTAAAAGTTTTAACAATTGAATAAGATAGAATTTTAAAAAGTATAAATTCCTAATATATAAATTTTACAAACAAGCTACACTTCCATGTCCAACTCCCCAGAAGTCAAATGCAAACTGTAATGAAACGCTAGTCCGAGTTAGGAAAAAAAAATTTATGTTTTACGATAATGCGCTATTGCTGGGGTGTGATTGGATCATGTTGCATCATGCTCTGAAAAAAAAGGCAATAGTGATGAATAATACACATGTACTGAAAAGCTTATTTTATATCATGGTCGCCTTAATTATCTGAAAGTAATATGAACAGTTTACAACAATGATTATACCTCAATCACAAATAGAAAAATAAATGCGAGTCGGAGTCGCGCATGAAGGCTTCTACACTAATATTATTAAGAGGAAAAATTTATTTGTTTGTGTGTATGTTTGTAATGAATAAACTCAAAGTACTGTGGCGATTTTAAAATTTCTTTCACCATTGGTAATCTACATTATCCCTGAGTAATATATTTTATCCCGGTATTTCCACGGGAACGGGACCTACGCGAGTAAGGCGACTGTAACCGAAGCGAAGCGAGGACGGATTGCTGGTTATCTATATAAACGGGCAAAGAATGCGTTTGTTGTATGGGGGCTTAAATATTTATTTTATTTTGTTTTTAGTATTTATTGTTATAGTGACAACAGAAATACATAATTTGTAAAAAATTCAACTGTCTAGCTACCGCGGTTTTTGAGATACGGCCTGGTGACAGACAGACGGACGGACAGACGGTCGGACAGATGGACGGTCAGACGGACGAACAGACGGACGGACAAGCGGACGGACAGACAGCGAAGTCTTAGTAATAGGGTCCCGTTTTTACCACATTGGGTACGGAGCACTAAAAAGGAAACCAGCAACTATCTATTCTGGGTCTGATTCTCTGTTTATTCTGACGTTTCGTTTAAATAGATTAGACATTTTCCGTCATTATAAATATGCATGCCTTATACTTCTCAATCACCTCAGCATTATTCCCGGTATGGTCATAATAAGAAACATCTACTACATATGAATGTTTTCTTTTACAGATTTGCAATAGGTGGTACCTTAACTTACGGTTGTTATATTCTGAGAAGAAAATTAAATATCTCGAGTACAGATTTTAATGAAATTTATTGCTTACGAAGAAACAAATAACGCACTTAATAGATCTGAATTGTGATTACACTTTAAGTAATATAAAATTGTTTTGTATTTATTTTGAATGAATTGTAAATTGTTTCTTGTACTTCATCAGTGTTATTCCTCGCAGCCTCGTCTCCTGACACTCAATCCTTTTGGAGTCTACAGGTGAGGGGATAAACAGTGCAACTTTATCTGCGCACAGAAATAGGCACTATAATAAAATTATTATGTTCTATTGCGTTGCTTAAAGTCCATCATCGTTTTTTATTTGTATAATTTTACTATAGTTTTGTTTTTTCTTGTGGTGATGAAATAAGAATACAATTTAGAACCCACTATCTTGGCAGTGGGTATCGTAAAAGACGACTAAGTGATATAATATGAATATATCATCTGCATATAGAAGGAAAACTCAAAATAAATCCTTGTACCAACCGGTTTGACCACCCGTCTGATAACAGTTTGTTAATATTCCTCATATTGTGAAGAAAGCCGAGTCCGGCGGTGGGATGTATATGAAATTAAATGATGCTTGTTTTGTTGCTTGTAATAAGTAAGAATAGTATGTCAAATGAAGTGTAAAAATTTGAAATTCTTTTCTATTATAATTTCAGGTATATATATACATATCTTGCATAAGCTATAAATACAGTTATGTTATGTATAATTTATATTTAAGCATATTTATATTATGAAATTTATATAAATAAAATACATACGTAAATATAAAAGATATTTCGAAGATTCATTTTGTTTTTTTTTTAATATTAAATTAAAAGCTGTGACTATATACTATTTCGACGATGATTATCGCTTTAGGTAAAGATATATTTTATTTAAAAGTATCTCGATGATAATATAGTATGAAATATAACCTCAGCATATTAAAAATATTCTTCATGTGTCGGGTTTGGGTGACGGGGGTGCGAGCAGAGGGCGGTGTGGTCTTGTTGAGGGAGCTCACCGCCTGGCGCGTCGACGCCCGCCGAGACGTCATTGTCCGTTGGGCAGTCCGGCTGGAGAGGCCTCGGTTCGGGGTGCGAATCGTGGAGGCCTTCCGGCCGGTGTTGATGCAGTGGTTGGAAAGGCGGCACGGGGTGCTTTCCTTCCGACTAGTGCAGGTATTGACGGGGCATGGTTGCTTCGCCAAATACCTGCACAAGGTCGTTCGTTAGTTAGTCGTATTTTTTATCCCTGCATTTACTAATGTATAAAGATCTTAAAACAACAAATATCTCGACAGCGGCAAGCAGCGGTAACGGGTAAAAGTCTCGTTAAAAAAAATTAACACTGAAAATATGCCATCTTAAACTATATTGGTTAATTGTACTTTATTAAACAAATATTTATAATATGAGTTATGAATCGTTATGAGGAGATCATAAGCATTCCAAAAATGTATAATACTTGTACATTTATATGAAAAACTTCTGAGTAATGTGGCGTTGAATTATAGTAACGTATTGCGTCAAAATTACGATATTAAACATGAGTTGGCTTTGATGCCTATTTAATCTATTTATATACATTATGATTACCTAAAAATACTAAAAAAATGCGAATAGAAAGTTTATTTATTAGACTATATTAATTTATAAATTTTATTCCATTACAACGACTTTCACATGAAACGGTTTTGAGACGGCTTTGTATGGGACTTTACCAGCGTGCACCGTCACAAATGTCAACTAGATAATTCCTTATAATAAATCATTGAATGCATTAAATATATCACCTTTTTTTTCTATTATTAGTGTCATTTTTGTAGCCTACAAATGTAGGATAACACGAAGGACAAAATTTTAGAAAGATTTTTATATTGTTACGCCAAAGAAGTACCTATAACTTCTTACATCAGTACACATGCACTGTTTTTGTATATTACCAAAAAGTTATCAGCACCAAGATTATAACTGTGCTAAGTAGATGACCATAAGTTTATCACCACTTGAAACTCGAGTTTAGAGGTGAAATGGGTATATTTAGATTTCTTTAGATATATAAACAATATGCTTTATGCTACGTGATGACAACTAGGATATCGTAAAAGAGGATTAATATTCAATCTGGGTTAATATCATCTGATGCCTCTGGGCAATAATTATATCCTCAAAAAGGGTGGACCAATCGAAGGGCGACCTATCTTTAAACCATTGCTAAAACTTTTGCTATATGTGCAATGGTATAAGAGTACCAACATATGGCGTAGTCTCATGTCTTCCACATGGAATCGATACAATTTGTAACATTTGTTTCATTTCATAAGTGTAATATTCGTATAAAACCAATCATTATTATAAAATAGCAAATTCTGTTTCACCTGCGTAGGGCCCGCTACCGTGAGAGCAACTATAATGTAGTTTTCCATTTGTTTGAACATGTTTAGGCCTTGGGTTCGATTTCTGGTAATTTTATACAGTGATTTTAAGGGAAAAGATAGCCTAAACTGGTAGTAAAATATTATCAAAATCGGTCCAGCCGTTTTGCATATTAAACAGACAAAAAGGATTTAAACTGATTTATAGGCAAGGGTTTCATGTAAATAACCGTATGAGCATAAAGAAAAACATGTTATGATGATATTACAAATAGATACTTCAATTTTATTTATTTGTATAGATAAAGATGGATTTTCTCGGTTTTTTGCTAGATACTACGTTATGCCGCAGGTGACGTGACCGGGGAGTTAGTCCGTCACCCGCCGACGTTCGGACGAAAGACCGACGTCCTCCCCGAGGGGGGACGTCGGTCGATGTGAGGGTACCCCAAATAAGGGGGTATTCCGTCGGGCCGACCACTGATGACAAGTAACCCTGCTCTGGTGGTCGGCCCAACGACGAAGGCGACGTGGTGTTCGGGTGGGTTGCGGGTGTGCATGCTTACGCACCTCTGTCGCCCCGGACGGAGTGGTGGGAGAAGTGTGCCGACCGCAACCCAGCCCAAAAAAAAAAATAAGATACTACGTTATTAGCCATTTTCTCTGGCTCCCTTATAATGAGTCAAAAAACACACTGCAATACATTTACATCATTCCGTGTGGTGATGGAGTAAGAATACAAATTACCACCTATCTTGCTCGTGGATGTCGTAAAAGACTACTAAGGGATATAATACGCATATACCATCTATGCAAGAGAAGGAAAACTCGAAATAAAACCATATACCAATATGTCTGATCAGGATAATAGAAAGGTCAATTTCGCTCCTATTGTGGAGGAGGCTCGAGCCCAACACTGGAATTTATATCTCCACATATTACCGTTGATATAACAAAATTAAACGAATGAGAAATAGCTTTAGTTTTACTTTCAGTTGATGTAATATTTGCCAATAATACTGAGTCATCGGAATAATGACAATAGTCAGACAAAAAGTCTATTTGCTTTTAAATTGAATTCTCAAAACAATAGCAGTTGCTCCATAGTCAGCAATAAAGAAAGACATACGAAAAAACAAATACCTTTTTAGACTATAACAGTTTTCGAAGTTATTAAAAGTTTGTGATTTTATAATATAGTAATCAATAATTTTGTACTGAAGATATTATACGTACCTACGTCTAGTGGAGACGTGCATTTTCGGAAAAGAAAGAAAGCTATGTCGTGCTCTTACATGTAATTATTATTTTATTTTTGTTTTTTAGAAAGATACCCCCTGTTAAACAGGTGTTTTTATATTGTAGGATACTTTACAAACTTAAAAATAAAAATACAAAATAACATCGAGATTCAAAAATTTCTTTGAGTATAGTATTAAGATTGTTATACATGGGGCTTGAACCTACTACTTGGCATGGTGGTTCAATATAACTCTCTACACCAGTGCAGTACTTGTGCATATTATTATTATACTAGCAACCCGCCCTCGCCTCGCTTCGGTTATAGGTTATAGTCGTTTTACCCGCGTAGTTCCCGTTCCCATGGGAATACCGGGATAAAATATAGCCTAGTTTACACCCTGATATTATAGCTTTCCATTGGTGAAAGAATTTTTGAAATCGGTCCAGCCGTTTTGAAGATTACCCGGAACAAACAGACAGACAGACAGACAAAAATTTTTCAATTGCTATTTTAGGCATAGGTGTCGTGCAAATAACCGTGTGAGCATGAAAAAAGCCTATTATTTTGACATTACAAACAGACACTCCAATTTTATTTATTGGTATAGATGTATTTCTGAAATCCTCTTTGCTTTAATGGCATAAACATAGTATGTCGACATTTCGTGGCATTGTAAGTGCGAATCGTTGCTTAGAAAAAAATGTGCAATTAAGTTTATGATCAAAACTCTCAGGATCTTATAAGTTGAACCCGATAGACAGTTTAGCTTAATTATGTGGTACTAAAATGACGTATTATCCTCATCAACATCACAGCTCATTTGCATTTCCCTGTAGGGCTCGTGGCTCTTACCTAAAGGAAATCCACCTACAATACCACACTGGTGAGACGGTATAGTATAAGGTTTATGTCTAGTTTTCCTTCTTTTATAACACGTATATATATATATATATATATATATATATATATATATATATATATATTATTTCCATATTATATATTTTCTCGACTTATAGGTATGGCATTCCTGAACCAAATTTGGCTTTATAAAATGTATTTTTATTCACCACCACCATACAAAAAAAATAATTTTAATAATTAATTGCCTACTATAGGGTTTTACGTCGAGTTTTTTTCTCTTGCCTAGATATTACTTGTATGTCATATCCCTAAGTCGTCTCTTACAACATCCACGGGCGATGAATTGTATTCTTACTCCGTCATCACACGATAGTTCTATAACTTTCACTTAGCCGCTGACACGATGAATAATAATAACAATTTATACATTTATTATTGTATTTCAGTTTCTTCATGACCGGAGTAACAATATACGGTATCCATCACGTTGTGAAAAGTATGAAAGAGATGTTTAACCTATTGTCCGAAGAAGAAAATGGTTCTGAAACTCATGAATATTTGAACAAATTAGTAATGACGGAAAGTCGTAATGAAATATCATTACTCGAAGCAATTATGTCATTTTTAAATATAACTGTATCAAATACGACTGATGCTGTCTAATAGTGAAAATATAATTGAAAATAAAGCGAAATCTTTTTTTTTCCTGAAATGCAATATATTATAATATAGTCCTTCCAGACATTATAAATTTAAAAAAAATAATAAACGTTTCTATGTAAATATGGATCGTTTGCCTTCTAGCCTCCGCAAGATAAAAGAATAACAATAAATACCTTAAATTAATCCCATATTCTAGAGGTCCGGTACAATCGCCCCTGAGAAAATTCAGGAATCAACGAGCTCATCTTACAGCTTCACCTAACTGCGATAGGCTATAGTCTGGACACACCCTGCCTAATCCATTCGAAGCGACGTTAGAGTATTTGTATTGGCCCACATCCTACTGTATCCCTCATGACACGGGCCTGGCTGGCCACGGACGTCAAGGAACTCGGTACCGGTGTTTGGCCCCGTGGCGAAGGGGAGGGATTACGGTGGATTATGAGGCCACGCGCCATCCCTTTGTCGCCCCGGACGGGATGGACGACGTGTGCGCTGATCATAGTTCACCCCAAAAAAAAAATGCCCATCCTTTCGCTAATGGACTGACACACAGATGGCGTAGTGGTTAAGATAGCGACTTAGAGCGCCAGTGTCGAGGGTTCGAATCCCACGCGGGACAACACTTTGTGCGATCCACAAATTGTTGTTCTGAGTCTGCATGTAAATTTATGTCCGTTAATTATATGTTTGTAAAGTCTCCCGCAATACAAGGATTTTTTCCTTAGTGCAGGGTGTTGTCATAAATAAATAAATAAATGGACTATCCACAGACATCGGTAGCTAACGCGGCGGGTTACCCTTCAGGTGTTGGTGAATAAAAACAGGGTTGTATGTGTGCATAGGGTTTTCATGTTGATGGGCTTTTGTGTACATGTGATCTGCGTATCATAATGCTCAGTCGTCTTTTACATCCACGGACAAGAGAGAGAGTGATGAATTGTTTTCTTATTCCATCACCACGTGCAAATACATAAAGATATAAATTATAATCTTATTTAACTTCAGTTAGCATCGAAAAACTTAATTAAGCTCACTGATGTGTCTCAAGGCAATATATCCCTTAAGTGTTACCTAAAATTTAGGAATCGTTGGTGAAAATGAGTATGAGTAGTATGAGATTCCTAAATTTTATCATATTTTTATTGGATTGGAATTGCATCACTTACAATTCAGATAAAAGCGTTTTTGGTTTGTACGATTTATAATGATTCACATTGTGTTTTGTATCAGTAGTTCAAAATGCGATATCATCTATGATGAAATTAATATCATTTTAAAATATATAATAAGTACTAGTGCTATTATTTAGTATTAAAAAATGTTGATCTATACATATAAAATGCTTTGTTTGAATGACTAACTGATGAATCAACGCACAGCCTAAACCACTGATTGTAGGAACCTGAAACTTGGAGGTTGTGTTCTTTGTATGACGTGGGCATCCGATAAGTATCATCATCATCGTTATCATTTCAGCCTATCGCCGTCCACTGCTAGTTGCAGGCCTCCCTCATGTTACGCCACAAAGTGCGGTCATGTGCCGCCTACATCCAACGACGTCCAGCAACCTTCACCAGGTCGTTGGTCCACCTAGTGGGCGGATGCGTCCTACACTGCGTCGTCCGATACGCGGTCGCCGCTTGAGAGCCTTTCTTCCCCAGCGGTTGACGGTTCGTCGAGCGATTTGGCCTGCCAATTGCCACTTCAGCGTGCTAATTCTTCGTGCTATGTCGGTTACACCCGTTCTTCGGCGGATTTCCGTATTTCGAATTCTATCTCACAGAGAAATCCCGAGCATAGCCCGTTCCACGCAACACGCTGAGCGACTTTGAGCCTTGTTATGAGTTCTATATTTAGGGACCATGTTTCTGTGCCGTAAGTCATCACTGGTAATACACACTGGTCGTAGACCTGTGTTTTCCGATAAGAATAGATTTCCCGAAATTCTACTCCTAAGGGGTTGAAAAGGGGGGCAGTATAGCGAAAGGACTTAATTTCATCCATCCATCAGCCCATAGAAGTCTACTGTTGGACATAAACTTCCTCACGAGAATGCTACTCGGAATTGTCCTATGCCTCCGACAGTTCCCTGCGACTTTCTAGACGTCGTCAGTCTTAGTTTGGGGTCGTCCTACATGTCGTCCGAAACGTAGTCGCGACTTGAGAACCTTTCTTCCCCGACGGTTATCGGTTTGACAAGGAATTTTCAACGTGCTAATTCTGACAGTTACACCTAATTTTCTACGTACTTTCGTATTTCGGATTCTATCACATAGACAAACCGAGCATAGCCATCTCCATAGCAAGTAAAGCGGCTTTGAGGCTTTTTATAAGGCTGACTGTCAGAGGTCACGTTTCAGTGCCGTATGCCATCGCAGGTTATAAGCACACTATTTATAAACCCTTATTTTCCTGCGGAATTTTGGATGAGAAGATCCTCTTAAATATGCCGAACGCTGTCCAGCCGGGTTGTATTCGTTGACTGATCTTTTACGGAGTTGGATCTACCTAACTGTACTGCTTGTCCTAAGTAAACACAGAGATCGATGACTTCGAGAATCGCATTACCAATTAGGACCGGTACAGGAATAATATGGGCATTAGACACGACTCTCGTCTTGTCCATGTTAATTTGTAGACCCACAAGTTGAGACAACTTTCTGAGGTCATTGAGCATGATAGCAAGGTCCTCCAGGGATTCTACAGTGACTACGATGCCATCTGCGAATCGAAGGTCAGTGACGTAGTTGCCGTTGACGATGTATTCGACGCCGACTGCGATGCAATCTAAGAGTTTGAAAACATCTTCCAGCGCAATGGTGAACAGTTTCGAAGGACTTAATTACTAGATAACAAGTCCGAGTCACTACATATGAGTATTGTGGTATGCATGAAGGATCTGTGGAGTTAGATGACTTTTACGTAGCGAGAGGCAAAATAAATACATCTTTATATATAAACTAGCTGACCGAACAAACGTTGTTCTGTTCAAATAAAATAAAAGGTATTTTCCTTGAAATCGACAGCACCGCCACCTACCAGGTCCAATTGTGAATCTAAACCGTTCTCGAATCTTCTTGAACACACACACACAAAATTTCATTAACATCGGTCCAGCCGTTCAGGAGGAGTTCAGTGACATACACACGTACACAAGAAATTAGATTTCGAGAATGGTTTAGATTCACAATTGGACCCAATGGGTCGATTTCAAGAAGAATTCTTTTTATTTTATTTGAACAGAACGTCTGTTGGGTCAGCTAGTTTACTATCCATACTAATATTATAAATGCGAAAGTAAGGATGTTTGTTTGTTTGTTTGTTTGTAATGCTTTCACGCTTAAACCACCGAACCGATTTCAAAAATTCTTTCACCAATTGAAAGCTATAAAATCAGGGAGTAACATAGGCTATATTTTATCCCGGTATTCCTACAGGAACGGGCACTACGTCGCGGGTAAAGCGACTGAAATCGAAGCGAAGCGAGGGCGGGTTGCTAGTAATACTATATATTCTTAATCCAATATAAAATTGATAGTATTAGTCAAATGGGCAGTCATGCATAACAATATCTTGCATATAGTAGGTAGCTTTAAGATTGGGCTGAAGACTTCTAAGACTAAAATCGATTTCTCATTATTATTATCACACTGCTCGTATCGTAATTACTTGAGGTCGACTTTATATGTACTCTACTTTCATAGTAGGTACCTATGGCAAAAGTTAGTGCCAATATTTTTGTGATTGACTGCCTGTAACATCAACTCTTGTTGGAAATATAATCGTTGGCTCTACAACTCTTGATCATCTTTTATGACACCTACGAGCAATGTAAGTATGACATTGGCAGTATTCGAAGCCGCTATCACATAGCAATAAAAATTGATTTCTTCGTCTTCATTATCTCGGCTCATATTTGTACGTCCCATTGCTTTTTTTTTGGGGTGGGTTGCGGTCGCACTCCTCGCATCACTCCGTCCGGGGCGACAGAGGGGCGTAAGCACGTACGCAGCATCGCAGTGGTGGCAGGATGGTGTAATCTCCCTCCTATCAACCGTGTACACTTATTTGGCGAAGCATCCATGCCCCGTCAAAACCTGCACCAGTCGGAAGGCCTCCACGGTCCAAACACCGTACCGAGGCCTCTCCAGCCGGACTGCCCAACGGGCAATGACGTCTCGGCGGGAGACGACGCGCCAGGCGGTGAGCTCCCTCAAAAAGACCACACCGCCCTCCGCTCGCATCCACGACACCCGCCGATATAAATCGGCGAGCATTTCGGGGCAGCCTTCCCACGGGGAAGTCTCGGCCAACAGGCACGCTGCCTCCGTCGCCACCGTGCGGTATCCGCGTATGGCCCTGACCTCCATGGCCCTTTGTGGCCCCTGAGTCGGACAGTCAGGGATTCCGCTCACACCGGTGCGCCGTACAGGGCCACCGACCGGATGACCCCCGTTTACAGCCGTCGACACGTAGCGATACGTCCCACTACTGGGTTCGAGCCTCCTCTATAATAGGAGGGAAATTGACCTTACTATATCATGCTGGTTTGACATGTTGGCATAGGGTTTGTTTTTTATATTTTGTCTTCTCTTGCCTATGTAATGCATCTTTATGTTACATGCATACTATATCCCTCAGTCGCTTTTACGCCATCCACGGGCAAGATAGGGAGTGGTGAATTGTATTCTTATTCCGTCACCACAGGAAAAAAATCGATTTCTATCTCTGTATAAATCTTTTAAAATTATACTCAAAATAATAGAAGATAATGTAATAATATACTGTAATATTTGCTCAGTAGAATAATCCCTTTCTTATTTTTCTTGTTTTATTTACAACGTAGTAAATGTTAGTTATTGTAAATATCAGTACACGTATTTCAAAATATTTACCAACGATAGTCATATTATATTACGTAATGCTATTTATAGTGTCATCGATAAAATACCTAAAAAACAAAGGTTATTTATTGTATAGATTTTTGTAAAACTTAGATTAAATTCGTAGATTCATCGAGTGTTGAACACGAATCCGTCTAGAAAAGCTTATAGAAAATTTATATTTAAATTATAAAATCATTTACAACATGGGTTGTGGCGAATTTGGGTAATTATATTATTTTAATTTTAGTAGTAATACTTTTTCATTCCTTATGACAGCGGCTGTATATACTAGCACTTAGAACTGCTCATGGTCATCGCAAAGGCTAAAGGCTAACTTCGCCGTCCGATGAATGGCTCCGAGCTCAGGATATCCTAAACTCAGGGTTGCGGGTCGGGCCGGTGGGGCTGCCGCTCGCAAGAGCGACAGTCCCCTCGGCCCTCGGGCTGCAAGCCGCCTCCGCCGCGGCAGCGGAGGATCATGATCATAAGAGCCTACCGCCCCGTCAGCCACTGGGTCTTCGTCGCGCACTCTGTGAGCAGAGTGCAGCGTGAGACCTACTGCCGAAATCTCAACCGTCCAGCGGATGTTGCTCAGGGCGCACTACGAGTAGGTATTTCGGCTTCGCCCCCCCAGATAGATATCTATCCTGAAAGTAAGAACTGGTTATTATAATTATGGTTCTTTTTTTTTCAGATTGATCGTGAGCAGTGTTGTAGCATATAGTCTGTATTTATTTTATGAAGATGTATCTACACGAATAGTTCACCTTTTTAGTAATAATACTGATGTAAATGACACTATTTCCAAGTCTATTTAATTCTGTCTGTCTATGTCAATGCTTAAATTTCAACAAAGGCATTTATTATAAGTTTTTAGTTGGCGTATTAGTAACGAACGATGTTATAGAAGGGTTTAATAAGAAAAATATATTGATAGAAAGTAGTTTTGTAAATATTATATTTATTAAGAACTTGAACGAAAATATTTTCACATAAAGTATTACGTTCTGGATTTTTATAAATGTTATTACTTTTTTGAATTATATAAAACTACCTATAAAATAGGTGAATAATATTGTTTTGATCAAATATTTTACACTTTTAAAAAATGTTTACCAAGCTGCCGCACTCTTCTGTGAGTTGAAAGCAATAAGACTGTCAGAGTAGTAGCATATGAGGCTCATTAGAACCACATGCGTTATTTTTTGAGGACGACACTTTGGTTCCAGGTTAATAATTTTTTTTAGTCAACTCTCAGCAGAAGCACGAAGTCCAAAGGTGCTCAAAAGATAGTTATTATCAACCTAGGCAATAAGAAATTTTAAATTATATTCAAAGTACATCTAGGTAAATAGGTATTTGGGCAAATAGAACCAGTGTAGTACGCTATTAAGGAACATGTTCCTGTACTGAAAATATGCGCTCATCACCCTCAATGTCTCTAAAATGAAGTCACCGTTATGAATTACAATAAAACATGATTGTTTGATTATTTCTTTACAATGTTATGGAATGTCTTTTTATAATAAATAACATATAAACAATGCGTCTTTATATCACCACTGTTTGTTCAGTGTTACTAGTGGTATTAACTAAATAAGCTGTCACCAAGTTCTCGAGACTTTTGTTAAAAAATTATTTGTAACCTATTGCAATTGATATTTTAAGATGACTTGTGGCTACATATATCCGTAATGTATTTTTATGTTGTTACCTTTATGTGTTTTACATTAAATATCATCATCGTCGTTTCAACCCATAGAAGGCCCGCTGTTGCGCTCGGGTTTCCTCCAGAATAAGAGGGAAATTGACCTACTTTACCACGCTAGATAGACTTTTTGGTATAGAGTTTTATGTCGAGTATTCCTTTTTTTGCATCGATATTATATGCATATTTTGTTTAAGACAACACCCTGCAGTAAGGAGATAAGCTTTGTATTTCAAGGAACTTTATAAACGTATAATTAACGGACACAAATTAAATCCAGATTCAGAACAACAATTTGTGGATCGCACAAAGTGTTGTCCTGCGTGGAATTCGAATCAACGACACTGGCATGGTAAGTCGATATCTTAACCACTACACCATCTGTGTAGTCAAAGTCAAATATTATATCCCTTAATCATCTTTTACGACACCCACGGGCAAGATATGCAAGATGGGGGGTGGTGAAATGTATTCTTACTCCATCACCATACGGATAATAATAACTTAATGAAGTAGGTATTTTATGAATGTTGAATCAATATAGTGTTTTTTTGAATATTTATTCAAAATGTGTCTTATGACTCTTTTCTGATAACATTGATTGTAAATATATTAATAAATGTAAATAAATAATTTAATTAAACTGAATTTATATTATTTTTAAAAATATATTATCAATTTTGCAAAATGTATTTAAATTATTTTCTGATAGCATTTGAATAAAACATACACCATTAATATATGTGTATCCATCCATCCATCAGCCTACAGACGTCCACTGCTGGACATAGGCCTCCCCACGAGAATGCCACTCAGAACAGTCTTGCGCCACTTGCATCCAACGGTTCCCTGCGACTTTGAGAATGTCGTCAGTCCACCTAGTTCGTCCCCCACATATGTGTATACAATTGTTAAATTTAATGTTTTTGTATTTTATTTTTTTTTTGTTAGAATAATTTCCATGTGGTGACAGAGGAAGAATACAATTAATCACCTATGGATATCATAAAAGACGATTCAAGAATATGACATGCAGCATAACATCGATACAAGAGAAGGAAAATAAGACATTAAATTCTATGTCAATACAGAGGTATTACTAGGAGACTAGCGTGGTAGGTTCAGTAGGCCAATTTCCCTTCCACAGTCCGGTCTTTAGGTCGGAACACTATAGGGAGACGCATTTGTAAAATGTTGAAGATGATAATGATAAATAAAATATTTTATTTATTTTAGACATAAGATTTTTAAGATATTTCATCAAGTTAAACGATATTTTATAAAGTGATATGTTTTTTACAGAGCGACCTTAGGCGTTGTACTAACGTACAGTTTTTATCTGTTATATGGAAAATTAGCACTGCCCGTGAAAAAGTTATTAGGTAATAGAACCTATCCTTATGTTGGTGATGTTGGAAATCAAATTAAAACTTAAAATAAAAAAATGAGTCAATCTGTTGATATATTAATTCCTAAACCTTATTGTTTCCCTATACAATAAATTATTTTGAAAAGCTTGAAATGGAGTTTTTATTTCCCTCTAATTAAATCTATTATAAATTTATCTGTTATTTATCGCCAAGTCGAGCATAAAAAAAGTCGGGCAAAACGCAACACTGCCGTAACACACTTTTCTCGAAGCCATTCAGGCCATTTTCGACCCCCTATAACTTCGTTGTTAATAAAACTAGAAACCTGAATTTTTAATAACCTATCAGGCCTTATATACACATTGTGTATTTCAAATTTCATTCAATTTAAACTAATAGTTTAAGAATTACAACTAGTCAAAATTTCGTAATTTTAGCACTCAGACTGACCAGTCAGTCAGTGAGTGATCATCAATATTAAAGAGGCACTTCTAGCAGATATAAAAGCTTCAAATTTAGAATACAATTAGTGTTTAGTGTATAAATGAAGGAAAAATTATGAAACGTTATAATTTTCATCCAGTTTCCGAGATACATTAACTGCATAAATAATTTTGTAAACTCATATAAATATATAGCATTACAAAGTTATATTTGGAGTTAATGAAATGTAACTTTGTAAAAAATAAGAATACATTTGTCGACATCATTGCTTCTCTATGGGAATCGCAACAACCGGCTAAAGACTGCGGAGATGACGTAGTGGTTAAGATATCATCGTACCGTGACACTAGTCGCGGGTTCGAATCCCATGCAAGACAACACCATGTACGATCATCAAATGGTTGTTCTGAGTCTGAATATAATTCGTGTCAGTTAATTATATGTTCTTTCCGTATGGTGACGAAGTAATCCAGGCCCACATGAAGTACTTGGGCCTGGTGCTCGACGGGCATTTTTGGTTCCGGGAGCATCTCCATCGACTTGTTCCCCGGCTTGTCGGCGCGGCGTCCGCCCTTTCGCGGCTGATGCCGAATGTGGGTGGACCCAGTGCTACGTGCCGACAGCTGTACACGGGGGTGATCCGGTCGATGGCCCTGTTTGGCGCACCAGTGTGGGCGGGGTCTCTGACCGTCCGTCTTAGGGCCCTCCTGTGGCAACCACAGAGGGTCATAGCGATCAGGGCCATACGGGGTTACCGCACGGTGGCGACGGAGGCAGCGTGCCTCCTGGCCGGAACTCCCCCGTGGGACCTGGAGGCGGAGATGCTCGCCGACATTCATCGGTGGGTGTCGGAGATGCGCGCCCGCGGCGGTATGGTCTCCTTGCAGGAGATCACCGCCTGGCGGGTCGACGCCCGCCGAGGAATCATTGCCCGTTGGGCAGTCCGAATGGAGAGTCCTCGGTACGGTGTCAGGACCGTCGAGGCCTTCCGGCCGGTGCTGATGGAGTGGTTGGAGCGGACGCACGGGGTGCTTTCCTTCCGACTGGTGCAGGTGCTGACGGGGCACGGGTGTTTTGGGAAGTAACTGCACAAGATTGTCAGGAGGGAGAGCACACCGTCCTGCCATCACTGCAGTTGCGACGAGGACACGGCGCAGCACACGCTCGAGGAGTGTGCTGCGTGGGAGAGGGAGCGCCGTGAACTCGTCGCGATTATCGGTGCCGACCATCGCCAGGGAGATGCTCGACAGCGTCAGGAACTGGGACGCGGTCGCCGCCTTCTGTGAGGCCGTAATCTCACGGAAGGAGGCGGCGGATCGTGTGCGAGTAGAGCTCCTATTCGGCGACACGTTCCGCCACCGGCGACTGGGGCGGCGCAGGCGCGAGTATCTGCGCCTAATGCCGCCCTAGCCGAGGCCGCGGGTGATCGGACCGGGGAATTGTCCGTCACCCGCAGAGAGGCTGACGGCGTGATGGCGACCGACATCCCAGTACGTCGAGACGTGAGGTTACCCAAAAGGGTATTCCATCGGGCCGACTACTGATGACAAGTCACATCGTTACATCTGCTCCGGTGGTCGGCCCAACAAACAACGAGGTGACGTGGGTACGGGTGGGTTATGGGCCCGCGCGCCGTCCTTTCATCGCCCCGGACAGACAGGACCGCGCGTACGCTTACCATAGCCCACCCAAAAGAAAAAAAAAATGGTGACGAAGTAAGAATACAATTCGCCACTCTCTATCTTGCCCGTGGATATCGTATAAGATGATTATGGGATATAATGTGCACATACCATCTGTGCAAGAGAAGGAAAACTCGAAATGAAACCCTATATCAATCTGTCTGAACAGCATGGTATAGTGGGTTAAATTCCCTCCCATTGTGGAGGAGACCCGAGCCCAACAGTGGGACATATGAGGGCTGTGATGATGATGCGATGTTGAATTATATGTTTGTAAAGTGCCTCACAATATAAGGATTATTATTCCCTTAGTGCAAGGCGATGTCATTTAAAAAAAGGATTTAACAGGAAGGAGAGTGGGCAGCAGCTCTCGCCGGGGAAATGTATGATATCTCACTGCGAAATCAACCCGCCTACCAAACGTGGCGACTACGTCATTATTCCTCATATGGCGAAGAAAAATGAGCTCTAGTCATGGCAACTCTGTTGCCCTTGAGCGTCGTTGGATGCATGTGCCACAGTACCGCTCTTTATGGTGAAACATGAGGGGAGTCTATGTTCTGCAGTGAACGGCGATAGACTGAATGATAATTGGAATAAGTGTAGACAGATATAATTATGTTCAAAGATAACTTGTAAAATGGTCAATCAACGGAATGAAAAGGCAAGAGTGGGACATATCTTATGAAATTGTACCAAAATCTCCCTAAGTATTAAGCAAACTAAATTACCTGAAATTTACCTGAAAGAAAGAACGCCATCATTAGGCTCGATTGCTATCAAAGCGGAAAGGAGACTAGAGGAGATGTGTTTCGAAAAACTAATCAAATTTCTTTATTTCCACATTTCTCCACTTAGTTTCTATAGGTAGACGTTACTCAAACGGAAAGGAGAGAATTAGATGTCTCATTTTTCAGAGAGTGGGCTCTAAGAAAATTCGTTGTTGGTATTCAAGAAGTAGAAGGTACCGGAAAGGAAAATAAGTAGGTCTATCTACAAAAAGAAATGAGATACCATCAAAAACAAAACTTGTAAAAAAAAGCCAAGCCTCGCAACTGAGTTCTTCTATCATAAAAAGTTGTGAGATCTATGTTATTCCAAGTTGGTTAACTCATTCAGTCCCTGCTTAAGGGACCTTTCTTCTTAAGTTGTTACGTAAATAGCTAACCTAACAACTTCTTATAGTGACTATATCAATATTAAAGATCTTTTATGTTTTAAATAAATAGATAAATTGCCAAGTCAATCTATTTATTTAAAACATAAAAGATCTTTAATATTGATATAGTCACTATTAAAAGTTGTTATAGTCTAACTATTTATTAGCTGCAGTAAAATGACGTTTTGTGGGTTGCCGGTTTTTGAAGAAAAATAAATAGGGATGTAGCTAAATGAGTGAATCATAAATGAATAATCAATTTGGTTTTTTTTTTGAGATTTAATATTAAGTTGTAATGTATTTTTTTAACCTATTATTATTACTATACTAGAGGATTGATCTTTTTTAGTGGAAATATAGGGAGGTACATTCAAAATGAAACAAAAACGTCATAATAATGTTATTTAATTAATCTTTTTCGAAATCACTGTCGCTGTCGCTTTCGGTCACACTAATAACAAATCTATCTGTCACTTCATCTATAATATGATCGAGGTGGCACATTTTATCTTCCTCTTTAATAGTGTGAGACACACAGTCACTCCACTTAGCCGGTGTCACTTTCTTGATTCCTTCTTGGAATAAAGTTTTCACTTCTTGCATTTTATACGTCTTATTATTGTTTGCGACGTGACTCTTTACCTGCGCCCATACCAACTCAATGGGGTTCCATTCACAGTGATAAGGGGGCAGTCTTAAAAGTGTGATATCTTTTTGTGCAGCCATCTCGTCTACGGCATATTTCTCAGTATGATTTTGTTGTTTCACAATATCTATGAGAGTGGCCTTGACCATATTTGGTTCAAACGCAATATTTTTAGTAGTCAGCCACATAACGTATAATAAAAAGATGAGTGACGACATGTGTAAACTAACTTTTGCGATGGTGGGTATTTCATTTCTATGAAAGAACTGATGTACAATTCGTCTAACAGCAGTGAATGTGAAATCATCGTTTATCTTTAAATGTAAGTTTTGGGCCCGTTTTTTCGGGAGGTTTTGGTGATTCGCTGTCGTTCTCCTTGTGCTCCTTTAAAACGGAATAAACTGTGCGGACGGATATTCCCAAGACTTCAGCCACCTTGTTAACGCATTCCATTGTTTTTGGAATTTCAATGTTTGATTCTGAAGATTTCACTTCAAACACATATTTGTAAACGTTTTGGACCCAAAGTTTTTCAGTTGCATTTAGAGCTACACGTGGCCTTTTTTTCTTAGGAGATAAAAATGTGTCTCCATCCTGCGATGTGCTCGGCAGAGCATCCATGTCTTCAATGTATCAAACAAAAAAAAAACTAACACGATTAACGAAAACAGGTAATGAAAAGCAAACACAACGTAACATAAGTTTAACAATAATGATAACAAAAACAACGCGCAGTGGGCAAATCAAAGTTATTCATGCACTCAAAACAGAAGTATGAAGCCGAATGAGCGAATGACAACCGAAACAAAATGGCGGTCAAGCGTCATCGTAGCACCGTAACCAAAAACCAGTACTACCAACTTGAGAGAGCGTTTTCTTGAGTGTTACCTTGTATATGTCTAAAAGGATCAACGTTTATACAGCCTTTTATTTACATTAATATTAAATAGAATTTAGTATGATCATTATGAGTCAGCTATGGAACGATTAGATATTCTGTAAACTTTTGTGAACTGAATCACATCCCTATTGAGATTAGGCTGTCAACATTATTTTACGGAATGACATTTAGAAACGTCATTTTACTGCAGCTAATAAAAAGTTAGACTTTAGGTTAGCTATTTACGTATTAACTTAAGCAGAAAGGTGCTTTAAGCAGGGACTGAATGAGTTAACCGACTTGCTATAACATAGATCTCACAACTTTTTATGCTAGGAGAACTCAGTTGCGAGGCTTGGCTTTTTTTACAAGTTTTGTTTTTGATGGTATCTCATTTCTTTTTGTAGATAGATCTACTTATTTTCCTTTCCGGTACCTTCTACTTATTGAATACCAACAACGGATTTTCTTAGAGCCCACTCTCTGAAAAATGAGACATCTCTCCATTCCGTTTGAGTCACTTCTATCTAAACTAAGCGGAGAGATTTGGAAATAAAGAAATTTGATTGGTTTTTGAAACACATCTCCTCTAGTCGCCTCTCCGCTTTCATGGCAATCGAGCCTAATGATGGCGTTCTTTCTTTCAGGCAATTTAGTTTGCTTAATACTTTGGGAGATTTTGGTACAATTTCATAAGACATGTCCCACTCTTGCTTTTTCATTAAGTTGATTGACCATTTTACAAGTTTTCTTTGAATATAATCATATCTAGGTATCTGTCTACATCTATTATGCCATTGATCATTTAGCCTATCGCCGTCCACTGTAGAACATAGACCCCCTCATGCTTCACCATAAAGTGCGGTACTGTAGCATCTGTATCCAACAACGCTCAAGAGTAACAGAGTTGCCATGACTAGAGCTCATTTTTCTTCGCTATATGAGGAATAATGACGTAATTACTACGTTTGGTAGGCGGGTTGGCTTCGTAATGAGATATCATACATTTCCCCGGCAAGAGCTGCTGCCCACTCTCCTCCCTGATGAATCTTTTTTTTTAAATGACAACGCCTTGCACTAAGGGAATAATAATCCTTAAATTGTGGGGAACTTTACAAACATATAATTCAACATCGCATCATCATCGCAGCCCTCATATGTCCCACTGTTGGGCTCGGGCCTCCTCCACAATGAGAGAGAATTTAACCCACTATACCATGCTGGTCAGACATATTGATATAGGGTTTCATTTCAAGTTTTCCTTCTCTTGCACAGATGGTATGTGCATATTATATCCCATAGTCGACTTATACGACATCCACGGGCAAGATAGAGAGTGGTGAATTGTATTCTTACTTCGTCACCACACGGAAAGAACATATAATTAACCTATACAAATTACATTCAGACTTAGAACAACAATTTGTGGATCGTACAAGGTGTCGTCTTGCATGAGATTCGAATCCGCGACACTAGCACGGTACGCTGGTATCTTAACCACTACGCCATCTGCGCAGTCTTTAGCCGGTTGTTACGATTCCTATAGGGAAGCAATGATGGCGACAAATGTATTCTTATTTTTTTACAAAGTTACATTTCATTAACTGCAAATGTAAATTTGTAATGCTATATATTCATATGAGTTTACAAAATTATTTATGCAGTTAGTGTATCTCGGCAAATGGACGAAAATTACAATGTTTCATAATTTTTCCTTAATTTATACACTAAACACTAATAGTATTATAAATTTGAAGGTTCTATCTTTGCTAGAAGTGCCTCTTTAATATTGATGATCGGTCAGTCAGTCAGTGAGTGACAAAATTGCGAAATTTTGACTAGTTATAATTCTTAAACTATTGGTTCAAATTGAATGAAAATTGAAATACACAATGTGTATACAAGGCCTGCTGGGTTATTAAAAATTTAGGCTTCTAGTCTTATTAACAACGAAGTTATAGCGGGTCGAAAATGGCCTGAATGCCTTCGAGAAAAGTATGTTACGGCAGTGTTGCGTTTTGCCCGACTTTTTTTTTGCTCGACTTGGCGGGGGCACTGCAGTGCCCCCAGATTGAAGTTATATTAGATTTTCTACCTTTCTATAGAGATTTTGTGTATGATGCTTACAGTTTAATCTTAGTTTTCAGCCAATAGGGCGTTTAGATAGGCCTTAAAGTATAAAAAAATAATGCAACAAAAGGAAATCTTGGCATAATATCCCTCCATATAGTCAGCTAGAATTGCTGTTTTATAACACATTTTTTTTTTTTTTTTTTGTGGGTGGGTCGCGGTCGGCGCGCCTCCGCACCACTCCGTCCGGGGCGACAGAGGGGCTTAAGCACGCAACTCCCGCGACCCAGCCAAACACCACGTCGCCTTCGTCGTTGGGCCGACCACTGGAGCAGCGTTAACTTGTCGTCAGTGGTCGGCCCGACGGAATACCCCCTATTGGGGTACCCTCCCATCGACCGACGTCCCCCCCTCGGGGAGGACGTCGGTCTTTCCTCACGCGGTCGGCCACCCGCGGCCTCGGCTAGGGCGGCATGAGGCGCAGATAGTTTATAACACATATAATGGTAATTATTGAAACATAATAGGACAAAACGTCATAATTATCATTCAAATCGTTAATAACTGAATGTCCATAAATTTAGATTCCTATTTTAATGACATTTTATTAATTAACCTAAAAACACCGACAAAACGACATTTTCTAAAAATAAAACCTAGCTAAAGCGATTTTTAGCCCCCGAAACATCTTGTATACTAAATTTCATGAAAGTCATTGGTGCCGTTGCCGAGATTCTGAAAATATAGAAATATATATATATATATATCGCGATCTGCATCATTGATGTGCCGGCTATGGGGGAGCGCTAACAGCATCTTGGGTGCAATTGTTAGTAGGCCTGACTGTCCACTCTTGGTGCACTATTGTCGTATACATATTTACGGTGAGAGTGCGCCCGGTAAGGGGCACAGATATTTGAATTGATTATTTGTATATTTTTGTTAACATAGTTTGTAAGGTTTTTTGTATTACTAACACATATGGATGGCTATCTGCAATAAAGTATTATTATTATCTCCGATTCACGGCTATCTCCCAAGGGAAGATACCCGGTCCTTTGAAAGGCTTACATGGGGATATGGATCCAACACGCAGAGGCCTTTGGAGAAATTTAATGTAAAAATGGGATGGGACGTCTATCAATGACACTCCACGTCTACACATAACACTCGTGGACTGCCAACGGTAGGTGTAAAACTATTGTGTGATGATGGTATCTAATAACTGTTTATGAAGAAAGATAGAAATATACAAGAATTGGTCGTTTAAAGATATACGATAAATCATAACCGTTTCAGTTATTACAAAATCCATCCAGATAGTTCGTTCGTAAATTTATACACACAATAACAAATTATATCTACCTATCATTTATGAAATGGAAATGACAATTGGAGAGGTTAGAAATTAAACCGTTTTGTATTAAACAGCATTTATTAATTACTAAATATATTCTATACTAAGTTTACAACAAAATGTACGCACACATATGTTATTTTCAATAATTATTGTTCCCTTAAGTACCAATTGAACACTAAATATACACTAAAACTATAAAACAAGAAATATTGCAGTTATAGTCAAATTAAAAATAATATTACGTATTTCAAACAGATAAGCAACATGCTCAAATGCTATATAGTTCGCAGAGAGCGCTTTAAAGATTATGAAACTCCATACTTGGGGCGCCATATCGCTTTTCGACACCCCACACCCGCTCAAGACGAAGAGAGACGTGGGGAGCCATTATCTCGATTCACATAAATTCCATTGATGGGCTCGGACCTCCTCCACAACGGGAGGGTAATTGACTTGCTATACCACACTGGTCAGACTAGTTGGTATAGAGTAGTATGTAAAGTTTTCCTTCTCTTGCATAGATATTATCTGCATATCATATCCCTTAGTCATCATTCACGAAACCCATGAACAAGGGAGGGGGTGATGAATTGTATTCATGCTGTGTCACCACACGGGGAGTGGGACTTTATAAAATTATTCAATCCTATACATGATTTGATTTAAAACATACATATACAATATTTTCTTAGTGGATAACCTATGTGTTTATAAATCTATATGAAGAGTTCGTTGATTTGTTTGAGCACATGCTAAAGCATGCATATGTAACTTGCATAAATTAATGATTTCTGATGTTTACGCGAGTATTACTTATTTTAAATTTAACTATTTTTAGGAATTTTAAGTCGTTTCTAATTGAGTTTCAATTTACCGACGTTTTGAATACAGCATTTATTGTCATGGGACTCTCGTGATAATAAACGCGATAAAATTCGTAAAAAACGTTTATTTCACAAGAATCAACTTCTGATTTAGAAAAAGAAACTATTTTATCAAAAACATAAAAAATGTATAACGAAACGCGACGCCTATTTATCGTGAAACGTTCTATAATAACTGCAAACCATACACGTTGTGTAGTAAAAATAAATGTCAATAAATTTAAATTTGAAATAACGATGAGACGAAAGTCCTTTCAAGGTCAAAGGACTTTCGACTAATCGAGAATAGAAATGGAGAATAGAATTAGGTTATGGCCGATAATACAAAAATATAATATACTGGTTATGCCTAATCATCATTTATCCCCGTCCAGCATCTCACCATTGACTGCTGGACGTAAGCATCACATAAGAACGGGGGATAGTACTATAATTGCTACATTTGGCAGACAAGTTAATGATACATAATCATAGTAGCTATACATTTTCCAGAAGAGAGTTCTTGCCCGTACTTTTGCGAAAACCTTAACCAATTTCTACGACTCCCACGGTCAAATAAGGGACACTTGTATTTTCTATATATAATTTTAAAACTGTAAAGTTTAAATTTAAAGATATTAGAAATCTTAACGTATTTATCTCTACATCTATATATCCACATTTTTATACTATATTGTGCGTTATCTTATAGCATACCTATAATTAATGTGATGTTAAGATTTTTATGATTTGAAATTGAGATTCTGCAATTTAGAGTTTATAAATTATATTTAATGTCTAATTTATATTAAAAATTGATTGCACATAGAAAATTCTCTACTGGATCTACTTATAGAGCCAAGATATATATCAAACTCTTCTTGTGTAAGTAATGTTAATTATACAAAGCATCAATAAATACAGATTACGTACCAATTTCTAAGTTATAGTAATTATTAACAATTACAGTGGATTTCATTTATAACGACCTCCTCCTAGAATTTAAAGCATACTTTCGTAGGAAATTCATTCGGTAATAGCGACTCCGGATATAACGCCTAATTCGGGTATACCGACTTGTTTTTATGAACTATTTGGGACAGATTCCTAGAAATTCCTTACAGATGTTGCGACTGAGTCGGCAAAGGCACAAAGTCTCATTCATAAGCTTTAACTATTAAGCTTTCTTATCTTTTGTTTATATTCGTAGATGCTCAAATGCTTTGTTTGTGTGTAGGGTTATCCTTTGTTTACATTCGCAGATGGTCAAATGCTATGTTTGTGTGTAGCGTTACTTAGCATGTGCGCGAAGTTAAAATTATGAATCAGTTACGTAGCTATTTCCAGTGAGTGAACAGTGTTTCTTAAACTTGTGAAAATGGCTCCTAGACGTACTTTACTGTTAAAGAAAAACTGATTTCGGATATATAGACCTCTGGATATAACGACGACATTAAAGTGGTCCCTCCGCCGTTGTTATAACCGAAATACACTGTATTTTAATAATGGATTTAATAAAACGGTTAGTACTCACTGATACTATGAGCTGTGCCAACAACCAAAGAAATCTAAAATGGCAATAACAACTTGTTTGGTACAGGTTGGATCGTCAGCAAAACAAGTTTAAAAAATATCAGTGATATTTTTTATTAAATATATTTTCTGTAGTTTGATAATAAATACTAAGCAAAACATTTTTTTTTTATTGCAAACGGTGGCAAACGAGCAAACAGTACACCTGGTGGTAAGTGTTGCTGCCGCTCATGGACCTTTACAGGGTCGCTGCCTACCGCGAAGAAAGTGAAGGGAGTGTGAATGCGTGCATTAAGGTTCGGTGATACCAAGGGCACCACCAAAACCCTCCACACACAAACACCCTCAGAAAGTTTGACTTCCGGCTCTCTCGCTCACCGAACGAAGCGCAGTAACAAATTGCTACTACTCAGACGTCGATTTTCTGCGAGAGTGTGGTACTACCCCGGACGGACCGGCCCGCGGCTGTAGACAGACAACTGTCGACAGTGTGGTCCTACCACTCTCAGCATAACAAGTACGAATTGCAAAATGGAATTGCAAAAAGGACGGGTTCAGTGCATTTCTTGAACGTTTAAAACCTATATTTACTGAGTACATCATTAAAATATTAGATTGTATAATCGTTGAAATTTTTTGGGCGAGTTCGATTGATACTTGGTTAGTGTTTAGTAAGTATTTATTATTATGTCACTGCAATTAAAACCGATTAATATTGCTTATTACAACCAACAAAAACATTAACAATCAACAAGAAAGAAGGTTAATAACAAATAAAAATTTTAACAGAAAATAAAGAACAATAACAATATAACAGTGAACTTAAAAACAGAAGTTAGATTATTTGTGTACTGTACCGACGTGTGAGTAAAGACAGACAGATTGTGTGACGGAGAGGGAATGATGAGCGCCGCCATTTATGATTCGTTTATTGGCGCGGGTTATGAAATTACATTAAATACTTATACTATTTTACATGCCTGTTACGGATAACTGCCGATAATGTCGTATGTCGATAAAGCTTGCCTTATAACGTAAAAGGAAATTAATAAATATTTCAAACAATAAAGACATGTAAGTTAGAATGCCAAATGAATTTATTCCATTAACTAAGAGTTAATAATAATTTTATCCAGTTTTAGTTATATTAAGGATAATTTAGGTGAACTATATGATGTAATGTAGTCATCTACATTACCTTGCTTTTGTACCAATTACTTGGGGCGACTCAATATGTACCTACTCTTCTTACATAGTGTAAGTATATTACAAGTTTTGACAGTAGATTTATGACTGTCAGACGTCAACTCTCTTCGGGAATGTAATTTTTGACCAGATGCCATCTGATGGAATTGAACCAGATCATTGAAAGGTCTTAGTCGTCTTTTATGACACCCACGAGTAATGTCAGGATTAATAGTATTCGTAACCACTACCACACGGCACACATCAAATAGTAAGAAGTTTAAATAGTAAATTTATCGACACGTAACTTTTAATAAGAAATAATTTAGAGATTTTCTTTTCAATTAAGAGATTCATGTAACATTTATTTCTAATAATATTAGAATTTAACAAAAGTAATTTTATCAGAAATTTTATCGTATTAATTAAGTGAAATTCTTCAATTATTAGTTCAGTAATAGATCAAAATTTGAGGTAAACTTTATTTGTAGAGACAATTATATAAAGATACACGTCAACCTGTATTATTTTAATGTAAAATATAATAACAAACAATGTAGTTAATAATAACAACAACATTTAATTTAATTCCAGCTACTCGTAGATATTTCTATGGGCTCTATAAGAGCTAAATAAATATGCTGACCTTAGAATAATAACGTATAGAAGGATAGTGTCAGTACTTCGAACGCTCGAAACCTGAATCTAAAAATATTAATGGCGAGCAGACGATTACACACGTACACACGCACACCACTATACAAATTCTGAAATCAAATTTTGTTTTTATCAACATAAATCGTAGAAATACTTTTAAAAGTAATGTTAAAAACCTTTTTAAGTTTTTTAAATGTGTTATGACACCATTTGAACGCACAAACCGTCATAATTACCTATTTATTGTTTAAGAGTTGCGTATGTACGTGCAGTACAATGACTTGTACATTACGAAACGATTCCGGCGTAAGCTCCATTAGGCTCCAATTGAAATGCTTCACTTTTTGTGCGCGAACTTACCTTCTATACGTTATTATTCTAAGATGCTAACATATTTATCTGAATAATTTCAGAAGTAAGAACCATCTCTTTAGACTGATTCACTGAATTTCAGACTGAATTTGTCCGCGAAATTTTATGATTAAATTCAAAATAAAAACAAATAAATATTTTAGGTACTTAAGATATATATGTAGATAATAACCAACCTTTATAATATTTTCACCAACTTCTAATTCTTTAGGCCTATCCAACATGCTTATTAATAAATTAGATTTAGACTTTCTAAGTGCTATAAAATCGGCCTAAAATTTAACAAGTGCGATATAAGAATATCAAGGCCAACACAAATTTACATATATTATCTACTGATCTAATAAAACATTATTTTGTCAATGTGATTCTTATATCTACTTATATAATAGAATACTTATTAAATAAGTGCGTTCTGTGCGTGTTAAATTTATAATTACCGTTTTCTTTAATAGTGAAAGAACAATCGTGATGAAAACATCCAGTTTAAGACACATTTCTTACAAAAAAGTATTCTATTAACTGTGAACATAAGTCATCAGTAGGCTTAACGCGAATATTTGCGTCAAATTTGTATGGATCTGATTGACTCTATCTGACGATAGGGGCACTGCTCCAAATTTTGTCTCGATAATGATACGAATCTTTTGAGGCAAATATTCATGCAAAGTTCACAATTCTATTTGCTACGAATGTGTTAATAAATATTAGAAGTCAATATCATTTAACATATATTCTAATGTAAGAAATCTGTCATACTTTTGATTAGATGGTCGTTTTGTAGATGATGACATTGTGCTGGTTAGACATAAAGTCATCTTTGACATAATTGGTATTTATAAGCGTTACAAGTATGATGATATAATTATGTATTAGACAGACATAATATTCATCAATATTTCCACCCTGGGATCTTCTACCCCTGAGATAGTCTAGATAGAGTCTAAATAATTTTTCCCATTTATGGTGTTGAAAATGTGTTAAAAGTTTGAAGAATCGTTTTTAAAAGAAATATGTTTTTTCTTTTAATACAATATTTACTAAGTCTCATTAAAAATTATATATAACTTAACTATTTATAACGTTGCTAAAAACAACATTATTAAGTATCTTACTCCTGACTAAGACTCCTGTGCTAAAACTATTTTTCATAATTTTATTTCTTTTTTACAGAATTGTCCTTTTTACTTTTCGTATATAGACCATCCATTCCCTTGCCGAACGGTGTTTGTGAGTTTGTTGTCAAATAATATGATCCTTGGGCACTGAAATAACAAAAAAGCAATAATAATTTATTGTAAATCGTATAAAATTTGACGACCATTTATATTAATGATATCTGATGTTTACGCGAGTATTACACATTTGAATTAAAACTATTTTATCCTATATCCTATTTTTATCCTATACTGGTCTTCTATTGACCATAAACGCTGAAAAATATTCGGTTCTACTGTGACCATCAATGCTGAAAAATGTTCGAAACGTTGGGAAATCAAAAATCAATACAAAAGCGATAAAATCCATAAACAATATTTTAAGCATTTAATTTATTTATTACAACCTATTTACTCGTTAAGTTTTCCGTGTCGTGATGGAATAAGAATACAATTGACCAGTTTATTACCTGTGTGTGTGTGTGTCGTAAAAACTAAGGCATATATTATGCACATAATATCTATGCAAGAGAAGGAAAACCCTACACCAACTCCTCTAACCAGCGCGGTATCTTAGCAGGTCAAGTTATATTTCCCTAATTTCTCTATGATTGCTTCAGTTCTTATACAAATATGTTGCTTATATGGTCTTATATTAATATGGTGCATGTTGCACATGGTTTTTCTTTTTTTACAGGCCATATACATCTTACTGTTGCTGGATGCAAGCCTATTTTATAAATGAATCAATATTAGGTAATTATATATAGGCCAAATAGTTCGCCTCGATTTCGGCTCCTATGCTGCAATAATACTATTCATTTAAATCTTTCATCCTTTACAATCCCTTAATCGTCCCCATGTCGATTGTTATGATGAATTATAACTGCAAGAGATAACAGTTAATTAATGATTTCTGAAGTATGTAGTACAAGAATATTACACATTTTAACGCGAGAATGACCATATTAGCATGATCATGAAAGCTGGAAAGTGTTCAAAACGTTGGGCAATCAAAGATCAATTACAAACGCGAAAAAATCCGTAAAAATAGTTTTATTTCAACTCAATTAATTATTTGCACTTACTTATGATCACAATTTAAACCCATGTACACCATTCCTGTTTCAGGGTTAGGGTTCTCTCTAAATTTATGGTATGATTCCGCAGGAGACGCTGGGAATGCATCAGGGTTTACGACTGATTCCGCATAAAACCGCCACGATCGCCAATGGCTGCACAAATCTGGAAAAATAAACATTACATACACTACAGTTAATTAAATTTATTTTAATTAACAACTAATTAAAATCTATACCAATAAATAAAATTGGAGTGTCTGTTGTAATGTCAAAATAATAGGCTTTTTTCATGCTCACACGGTTATTTGCACGACACCTATGCCTAAAATAGCAATTAAAAAATTTTTGTCTGTCTGTCTGTCTGTCTGTCTGTTTGTTCCGGGTAATCTTCAAAACGGCTGGACCGATTTCAAAAATTCTTTCACCAATGGAAAGCTATAATATCAGGGCATAAACTAGGCTATATTTTATCCCGGTATTCCCACGGGAACGGGAACTATGCGGGTAAAACGACTATAACCTATAACCGAAGCGAAGCGAGGGCGGGTTGCTAGTAAACAATAATTCTAGCGATTGACAACATTGCACGTGACAATAACTGGCAAAGCAGTTCAGATTTTTAAGCATACTATTTTCGAATTTTAGACTAGACTAGACCTAATACTATACAACACTACATGTGTCTTTTAATAGCATGGTCTACGCTCAGGCATGGTAATAACTAAACCGCGACCAAAGCATACCACTAGATATTATAATGTGTATAATGAGATAACAAAGCACCTTGACTTGGATAATTATGAGAAAAAGAAGCGTTGATGACCTGTGAAAAAAGAAAGTCGTATTCTCAGTCATAGTTACGATTAATCATCATTTAGAATAAACAGAGAATATTGTAACCATTGAACATATTTTTAGAGATTAAAGTCAATATTTTAGGTTTCACATGCCTTTCCTGGTTAAATAGAAGAACTAACTGCTAAGTATTCTCAATACTTTTTTTTAGGGGTGAGTGGGTAGCGATGGTCAGCGCACCTGTCGCTCGACTCCGTCCGGGGCGACGGAGGGGCGGCGCGCGGCCCCATGACCCACCCGTAGCCACGTCGCCTTCGTCGTTGGGCCGACCATCGGAGCAGGGTGACTTATCGTCAGTGGTCGGCCCGACGGAATCCCCCGATCGCGGGATACCCTCTCCTCTCGACGTTCCCCTCGAGAACTTTTTTCCTAATATAGAATCTTTTTACGTTTTAGGTGATGGGTCGAAAAAGCAGATTGTATCTTGGGAACAAAATCGGTTACAAGGCAAGGAAAAAGAGAACACACGACAAAACTGTAAGGTACTTAAAGTTTCAAAAGAGTAAACGAAAAGAAAAGTGAGCCGTCACTCAGGACGCCTGGCAGATGTGAAACATCAAAATTATTTTGAAGACGTTACCGCAAAGCATGGCGTTAATGCCGCTTTTAATGCCACGCGACGATCAGGTTCACCCTCGCCTATAGATGTTTCACATCAAAAATCCGAACGGAACATTTATACAACCTCATCTTCTGAAGATTATCAGCTAACTCAAATTTAATGTTTAATAATTACTAACCATACGCAATATAATTTTTTCATAGAGAATCATTTTCTTCTTGTACTAGCAATAAATATGTAGTAAAATGTGGGTCAAAATTTAATAACTAATTTCTGTAATGGCTCTGTGGTAGGTTTAAATCTCTGACGGGACTTGTTAGACATCCATGGCGACTAGGGCCATACTCTACTACTGCACGGCAGCCACGGAGGCAGCGTGCCTCTTGGCTGGAACTCCCTGGTGGGACCTGCAGGCGGAGGTACTCGCCGAGCTTTACCGCCAAGTATCAGAGACGCGAGCCACATATAGTCTCAATCAAGGTGATTGCCGCCTGGCGGGTCGACGCCCGCCGAGACGCCATTGCTCGTTGGGCAGTCGGACTGGAGAAGCCTCAGTACGGTATCAGGACCGTCGAGTCCTTCCAGCTGGTGCTGATGAGGTGGTTGTGTCGGCAGCACGGGGTACTTTCCTTCCGACTGGTGCAGGTATTGATGGGTCACGATAGCCAAGTACCTGCGCAAGTTCGTTAGGAGGGAGAGCACACCATCCTGCCACCACTGCTTTTGCGACGTGAGCACGGCGCAGCACACGCTCGAGGTGTGTGCCTCGTGGGCAGAGCAGCGCCGTGAACTCGTTGCAATCATCGGTGCCGACCGGACACTGCCGACCATCACTAGGGAGATGCTCAGCAGCGTCAGGAACTGGGACACGGTCACTGCCTTCTGTGAGGCTGTCATCTCACGAAAGGAAGCGGCGGCTTGTGTGTGATCGATCTTTGGTGACACGTTCCGTCGCCAGCGACTCGGTCGCCGCAGGTGCGAGTATCCGCGCCTGATGCCGCCTTAGGCGAGTCCGCGGGTGACCAGACCGGGGACTTTAGTGCGTCACCCAGAGAGAGCCTGACCGCGTGACGGCGACCGACGTCCCGGGATAGGGACGTCAAGAGGTGAGGGTGGGAAACAATTTATAATTCTGCGTAAAATTATAAAAAAAAAACAAATTATTTTTTTAAATTATTACACAATAATGTGATGATTAAAAAAAAAATAAGTTGTCGAGTCTCGAACCCGAGACCAGAGTTCCCGCCGGCGAGCACGTTACCACGAGACCACCGCTTGTTGGCGATTCGACTGCGAATTTTTCTAGTACATAAATTACCCATCCAACTTTGACCCTTAATTTTAACGAGGGCCCAGTTGACCCTAATATCTGGTAGTTGTGATACCCTCGGGCCCCCTCTACCACCCCACCAAAAATCATGGAAATCCCCGACCCACACGTCCGAGGGTCTCCTTGTAAGTTATACTCTGTGCCTATATTTTACTATTTCCTATACTTTGCATATTAAAAATACAATTTTGACCGTTTTACTGTTATGAGTTTTGGTTTTTAATTAAAATTTTAAAATTTACATTATGTTGATTTTTGAAAATCTACTTCTCCGAAGAATTTATTACAGATTGATTATAAGCGCCAAGGCTCAAGACTGGTCATTCTATGAACTCTACGCGTTGTTGACAGTAGTCTAAACTAGTGTAGTGCATTAGTGTGCGTCGATATCGGAACGTAGCAAATTGCCTACATGCGAGAAGTGCCGATTACCGATAACCCTCTTAACCCGTCTGACCAGCATGGTAAAAATAGGTCAATTGTTCGTCTATTGTGGAGGAGGTTCGCGCAGAGCTAGGACATATATGAGTTGATATGATGAGAATGATGAGGATCCCACCTAATCTCCATAGCCTTTAATCTATTTACGAATAAAACGGTGTTTTTTTTACGTTCTGTTATATCCACCCTACGTTACTAAAAGGGCTGACAACCAGATACTATCCCTTAGTCAGCATCCTATAGTCTATAAAAGGCAACCATCCCGAACAGCGCAGTCAGTCTGTATTTCAACTCCTTCAAAGTCGGTACGCGTCGGAAAGCAACGTTGTTACCTTATACTAAATCTTACTATATCTCATGTACTACTTTCTGTGTGTTTAATTTTAGTTTACAATAAAAGTTTTTTTTAAAAACCGTATTTGGTGATCCCGTATAACATTTTGGTGGCAGCGGTGGGATTAACGATCATCCCCACACATAATTATCACCCGAATACGTCTCCGAAACATACTAAGATACAAGAAGTGAAAGTGCGCCAATTTAAAGAAATAACAGTGCCAGTGAAGTGCTACACCTTATAACACGTTACGATTAACTCTACACAAGAATACCAGAACCCCAAGGCCATGAGGAGCAACCATCAACCAACGGCTGTCAACATGCTGATTTTCACCCTGCTCCAGATCGCATTACTGTGAGTCGAACAACCTTAACTACCGTTGTCTTTACCAATCCACAATTTAACTCAGAGTCCTTTAATTAGTTTCTATATTCATAGTATTAGTTATTGTATAGCTTTAGTTATTTTTATCAATTATCATTGTACTATTTCTAAGATAAGCCAACTTAGTTAAGCACCATACTCTCATACGCTTACAAAGTATCAGAACACAAGGCACGATTACGTCATACACTTACCGATAAACATCCGTCAGTACTGTAAGCTAGATTAGTGTGGATAAGACTCTATAAATAATTTTAACTTTATTTAAATTTCAAATTTCCTTCACAAATATCATTTTACGACATTATGGCGACCGCGAAGTTAGACGCTAAGGAAGACCTACTTAGTGCCCATAGAAGCACACCCGGTTGCTCCGAGACCGAGGAAAAGGTTGAACTCAATGTGCTCTTAAAATTTATTAAACCATTTGATGGTTCTAGGGATAAGCTCAACCCATTCATCTCAAACTGCCAAAGCGCCTACTCCCTAGCAGACAAACACCAAAAACCCATATTATTCAAATATATACTAAGCCAACTGATAGGTCGCGCTGAAACATCATGTAGCATAAAAGAATTCGAAAACTTCGACCAATTTATAGATTTTCTCAAACAACAATTCGGAGAAAGAAAGCACTATAGTCACTTGCTTTCCGAATTACAAGAATGTCGCCAAGGACAGACAGAAGGCGTTAATCAATTCGCTCTCAGAATCGAAACTTGTCTGGCTAAATTATTAACAGAAATAAAAATCTCAAACCCAACTAAAAAGAAAGAAATAGCCGGCCGTGTCGCAGCAATGGAAGACCTCGCTCTCCACACGTTTACGGTAGGCCTTCAACCGCGATTATCCCAAATAATAAGATGTCGAAACCCTGACTCCTTGAATGCCGCTATCAATTTCGCAGTAGCAGAAGAGAAACTACTTCCTAGCGTAAATAGGAGAATGTTTCAACCATACACGGGATTTCCCGATAGACAGAAGTTTCCACCACGACGCGAGTATCAACCACATTTTAACCGACCACCAGTTACCCATATTCCCCGTAACGACAATTTTAGAAACGTCAATACGAATGACATCATTTGCCGGTACTGCAAGAACATAGGGCATACAATAAAGAATTGTCGCAAACGACAATACAATAACAACCGAAACCAAATGAACCCTCAGATGACATCCGCGCGTCCTAATAATCCTCCACCAACCTCGGACTTCAACAACCCTAGGAGGACCTTCACTGTCACCCAACCCGATGATAACGGTGTTGATGAAATTGATAACCACTATTTAAACGAGTAAAATTTCTCGACCGGTATCGCTCGAGAAATTACGCCTACAAAACCAAAGACGATACCACAAACCACACTGTATCCTTTGTATCCTCTGCATCCACTGTATCGAATAATAATTACCAGCATCATACGAATAGTCCGGCGCCTGTGATCAACAAACGTTTGTCTCTGAATCCACTGAATCCAATAAACACTCTGAATCCACTGAATCTAATAAAAAATAAATCTACTAAATCAAATACTATCTCTAACAAGGAAAATACTAGAATACATAACTACAATTTAACCACTGAATCCAATACTATTTCAAATCGTGTTCTAACTCAAACTTCTAAATCTGTGTCTATCTCTCCACAAAATCGAAACCAGAAGAATCACGAGATGAGAATTTATGAAATAAACAAGAATTCAGGAAAAAGATACTTACCACATATCATACTTCAAACCCCTGTCTCTCACCAACCACTTTCCTTCTTAGTGGACACTGGCTCTTGTGTATGTTTACTAAAACGGTAATCTATGTCAAAAGTGCCCAAACTATCCAATGCAATAATATCTTTAAAAGGAATCGATCGGTGACGATATAACACTAACCATGGGTAGCTTCTATATGCCTATGTTTCAAAATACTCCTAACTTATATAAACATGAATTCCACGTAGTCGAAGACATCAGTCTAAGCCACGATGGCATAATCGGCAACGACCTTATGAAGAAGTTTGGGTGCCAAATCGACTACAACGAAGGAGTTTTGCGCATAAATGACAGCACGATTAAACTAAACTTCTGCGAACCAGTATACACCATACCTCCTCGCTCAGAATCAGTAATCGAGTGCACTGTAGCAAATCCACATGTTCAAGAAGGAATTATCCTCGACCAGCACGTCTCTGAATCATTATTAGTCGCCAATTGTATCGTTCAAGTAAAGGAAAACAATATAATTAATATAACAGTAGTCAACACTTCCGAAGAACCTGTCATTTTACACCCTGATCTTAATCTCGTATTAGATCCTATAGAAACCCAACTTTGCACGACTCTCTCCGAAAACTCCTCTTACAACATTCTCGATAGGACTACAGAAGTCATCAAACACTTACGTATATCACACCTCAATCAAGAAGAAAAAAATGCTCTGCTGCAAGTCTGCACGGACTACTCGGACATCTTCCATTTACCACATGACCAACTCACTTTTACCACCGCAACGAAACACAATATTATCACCAACACGCAAGTTCCCATACAGACAAAGTCATACAGATTTCCAGAGAGTCACAAACAAGAAGTTGAGAGACAAGTAAACAAAATGCTAGAGCAAAATATAATAAAAGTATCAAATTCACCGTGGTCCTCACCAATCTGGGTCGTGCCGAAGAAACAAGACGCCTCAGGAGAACGCAAATGGAGAGTCGTAATCGACTATCGAAAACTTAACGACATCACGATAGGTGAAACATACCCCATACCGCAAATAACCGAGATATTAGACCAATTGGGGAAAAGCCAATACTTCACCACCCTAGATTTAGCTTCTGGATTTCACCAGATCCCTATCTCACCGGAAGACGCTACTAAAACGGCATTCTCAGTGCCCCAAGGACACTTTGAATTTACACGAATGCCATTCGGGCTAAAGAATGCCCCTTCAACATTTCAAAAATTAATGAATACCTGCTTAGCCGGACTTCAAGGGTCGCAATGCTTTGTATATCTTGATGACATCGTTGTCCACTCTCCGGACTTACCAAGCCACATACAGAATCTATCAGCCGTTTTCGAAAGACTTAGAAACTATAATCTGAAACTCCAACCAGATAAGTGTGAATTTCTGCGTAAGGAAGTCGCGTATCTGGGTCACGTCATAAATCAGGACGGAGTAAAACCTAACCCGGATAAGATACAAGCCGTTACCAACTTCCCAGTGCCGAAATGTCCCAAGGACATAAAATCTTTCCTTGGACTTGTCTCATACTACAGAAGATTTATACCCAACTTCTCTAAATTAGCAAAACCTTTAACGTCGCTCTTGAAAAAGGATAACCCATTCGTATGGAAGAATGAACAACAATTAGGATTCGAAACACTGAAGAACACGCTCGTAACATCGCCAGTCCTCGCTTACCCTGACTTCACTAAACCATTTATATTAACATGTGACGCTTCGAACTATGCCGTATCTGCCATTCTATCCCAAGGTCCAATTGGTAAGGATCGCCCTATTGCTTTCGCTTCCCGCACACTTAACAAAGCGGAATGTAACTATAGTGTGACAGAAAAGGAATGCCTTGCTATAGTGTTCGGCACAAAAGCCTTTCGACCTTATTTGTATGGACACCGTTTCACAATAGTCACAGATCGCAAACCGCTACAGTGGCTATTTAATTGCAAAGACCCCGGCTCAAGATTGATCCGTTGGCGCCTTAAACTAGAAGAGTTCGACTACAATATAGTTCATAAGAAAGGAAAAATGAATACCAATGCCGATGCACTGTCACGATTTCCTACATTCCCAATAGACAGCGAGCATTCACCACCACTTGAACGTTTAATGCCCGAACTTAACGAAGAACTCGACAACCCCTTAGAAGACTTAACGGTAGATTTACCATCTCCTATTTCCATTCTCATTCAATAACGACGAAGTACTAAATCAAAATAATAACGACTCTAACTCGCCAAGCGCGCCTAATACGACACCGAACCGTCCCCAAGACCAAAACGAAACACCGCAACATTTGCCAGACTTTAACGACTTGGGACCATTAAATCTAAGTCCTAGAAGTGAAGACTTAAACCTTAACTTCGAGAACCTGGAAATTCCTTCACCCACAGAATCGCCTAACCAACCAAACATTGATATACACAATGGAAATTACTCCGACTTCTTAAAATTAATTTCAAAAAATGAAACTTCCACAAACACAATACTGAGAGAACACAATGAAACTCTTCTAAAAACTACGTTTAAGACAGTCATCATTCCCACGTCAATAGATCTAGACGAATCAAACCCTTATGTGGCAGAAATACTATTGAGCTACGAAGACAAAGATGAAATCATTAGTGCCGAGAAAGAGTTACACTCCTGTCTGAAAGTGAAATATGAAAACAAAACCATCTATTTCATTTTCACCAAAGTACACTACTTCGATGAATCATCCTATCCAGACATATTCGAGAGCCTTAAACGAGTCAGAAATGAAGTTCTACAGCAAGACCAACCGACAGACATAGCCATTTCCGATTTCAAAGGTCCCTTTGACAAGCATTCATATCCTAAAATATACAACATACTTACCCACTTATTTCATAACACTAAAATCAACATACATGTCCATCTGAATAAGATAGCTTACCCAACATTAAGTGAAAGACAGAAAATTCTACGCGAAAATCACGACATTCCTATAGCAGGACATCTGGGCTCCACACGTATGTATAACAGAATCCATGAGCAGTTTTATTGGAAAGGAATGAGAACGGATATAGAAAATTACGTTAAAAAATGTAAACTATGCCAAGAAAACAAAGCCTTGAGGAGACTCAACAAAGCTCCTATGGAGATAACCACAACGTCTATCGCTCCATTTCAACGTATCTCACTGGATATTGTCGGACCGTTACCAGAATCCGGTACTGCCAAACTAAAGTATATACTCACATTGCAAGACGATCTTACCAAATATTCTGTAGCCTACCCAATAAGAAGTACAACAGCCGAAGAGAAGCGATTGCTTAATACACTTCATATCCTTATTTGGCATACCTAAATCAATCCTCACAGACCAAGGTACCAACTTCACCTCCGAACTTTTTAAAAATACCTGTCAAATCTTGAAAATCAAACAGCTGTGGTCATCGCCGTACCACCCACAAACTCAAGGAGCCCTTGAGAAGAGCCACTCCACACTCAAGGAGTACCTAAAATCCTTTACTAATGAGAACCAGGATAACTGGCCGAAATACGTCTATACCGCCATACTTACATACAATATTACACCACACACTACGACAAAATTCACACCCTACGAATTAGTATTTGGTCACAAACCCCTTATACCTAGCTCTCTCTATGGAAGTGAGCCAAACGCAACCTATTCCGATTATATTAAGATGTTACAACACAAACTCAAGTACACGAGACAGAAGGCAATAGACAATATCCTACAATCCAAAGAAACTTCCAAAACTTATTACGACTCCAGAACAAGAACTCCACATAAATACATACCCGGTGACTACGTTTACCTAAAAAATCATTTAAGACTCAGAAAAGCCTTGTCACCCCTTTGGAAGGGACCTTATAAAATAATACGAGTTCATAGTAATCACACAGTCACCCTCCTTATCAATAGAAGGCATGTAACTCACCATTTCGACCAAATCAAACCCGCGACAACAAGTTAAATTAAATACGACTCCTTCCTATTTCAGCCCTTCAAATTTCAGCCCTTCAATGAAAGCTCAACCGGATCTTGTCAAGCCCTACCCCACCAACTCCGGCATCTACTTCGAGGGCCTAGGTAAACTAAAAATAATGCATGGTCAATTAAATGTGGTGAGCTACGTGGATATTTCCTATATAAACCCTCATCTTATGAAACTTAATGAAGTCATAGGCACAGTGAGATTTGCGTGTCAACAAATTACCGATTATAACTGTAGAAGTATACTATCTCCACTTGCAGTACGGTACAATGATATCAAACGTGAATTTGAATCCATATCCCATCTTATTTCAAAACGTGAAAAGCGCGCAGCGTGGTTCGGAGGAATAGGTACCGTATTCAAACACATTTTTGGCACCCTCGACGAGGATGACGCATCCAAATACAATTCCGCTATAGAATCTGTCCAAAACGACGGGAAAACACTCGCAAGGTTAATGAAGGAAAACATTTTAATTACCACGTCAACTCTCGAATCTTATTGTTTTTGATAAATTAAAAATAAACGAGGAAACCTTAAATATCGCGGTGAACATGCTTGTAAACCAAATCCATAACATTACCGAAATCTCTAACAAATTAATTTCCGAAACAAAAGTCCATTCCATATTAACTAGCCTCGAGAGCTCATTGCTTACGCTGTCATTTCAACTGGAAGATTTAACCAACGCAATTCTACTATGTAGTCAAAACATCCTACATCCTAACATACTAAGTCCGAGTCAGTTGTTCCATGAACTCGCGAATAATAATCAACACCTACCTAAAGACACCGAAATTCCTATATCTTTAAGCTTAAATAATATTCATGTAATATTAAGTATATCCACTGTATCATGCTATTATTATGATTCTAAGTTAGTATTTGTATTACACATCCCTTTAAACACTATGGATGAATTTATTCTCTATCATAATTTGGCGTTACCAACCCCTCACGGGGCTAATGCCGACACCTTTAGCCTTATTTTACCCTCTAGTTCGTATACTGCTATTTCTAAGGATAAGTTAAGTTTTTGTAACCTAGATAGTTTAGATAAATGTAAGACTATAAACTCTGAGTTTTATCTGTGCGCAATAACAACGGTACTACTCACAGGGAGCAACCCCACGTGTGAAAGTGAACTATTAACCAAAACAATTAGTGCCATCCCAGTGCAGTGCGTTACTAAAACGATAATGGGCGAATTAGACATTTGGAAACCACTCATAAACAATCAGTGGATCTTTGTGCAATCGCGCCCAACTAAAATCTCTATTGACTGCAACGATTCACAATAGCGAGAAGTGATAGTGTCTGGAATCGGCATATTGAACCTTTCTACCCAGTGCACAGTGTACACTAAGAGTACGAGACTCGTATCATCCCTCGAGACATTAAATATAAGTGTTCCTACGCCTAGTCTAGACTTTAGTATAATCCATGACTCTTGTTGTCAAATAGATCTTAAGTCTAATAGCCTAAGTACCATGTCCCCTACCTTACTACAAAATATCTATTTAGACGATTTATCAAAAACCAATCAGAATGATAAATTATTTCCAGAATTGAATAAAATAATAGATCAAGATGCGTTTCTCGTAAGGTATGGGCCACACTATACTATATTCTCGTCATTAATTTCTATTATTGTTATTTCTTTCATAGTATTTAAGTTAATTAAGATATTTTTACAATATAAGAAAAAACTAAATATATCCATTATCAATCCAACTCGTATCGACAACGATGACGACACTCATACACGCGAAAACTCCCCAAACTTACCAAGGTTGAGGGAAGTCGTATAAGCCTGTTCAACCCGGAAGTTCGGCTCTTTCCCAAACTTCCATCTTCTGCGGGGGGTTGTTATACCCACCCTACGTTACTAAAAGGGCTGACAACCAGATACTATCCCTTAGTCAGCATCCTATAGTCTATAAAAGGCAACCATCCCGAACAGCGCAGTCAGTCTGTATTTCAACTCCTTCAAAGTCGGTACGCGTCGGAAAGCAACGTTGTTACCTTATACTAAATCTTACTATATCTCATGTACTACTTGTGTGTGTTTAATTTTAGTTTACAATAAAAGTTTTTTTTAAAAACCGTATTTGGTGATCCCGTATAACAGTTCCATGCCTTCATCTTCTAGCATTATATAGTCAAGATGGACACTCGAAGTCATGCATTGGTGCTGACTGTGCTAATGTAGTGACCTCACAAGCTATGTGCACTAGTTTTGTTTCCAGATTTCTGGAGTCTGAAGACCGCATCCACACCCTACCCACGATGAACCTTACCGAGAAGAAGCGACGTCCTTTGTTTGGTGGAACGTCGCTCAGGGTATCGGTTGTCGCTAGAGAGAGCCGCTGAACGGGTTACTGAAGTTAAATAAATATCGTAGTCTGACCAAATATTAAAAGGCCTCTAGGCTGCTCTGCTGTCATCCTTAACGGTTAAGAGGAAAACTACGATGAAACAGCAGCAGTTGTGTAGAAATATGGTCCATCCATCCATTCATCTATCAGCATATAGACGTCCAAGATTGGACATAGGCCTCCCCAAGAGATTCGAAACGGTCATGCGCCACTTTTATCCAACGCTTCCCTGCGACTTTTAGGATATGGTACAATAAAAAAAAGAAATGTGGTGTCGTGGGACACCAGGTAGGAACGAAGTTCCTTCGGCTAATGTAGAATCGACACAATTTGCAAAAAAAAACAAAATTCAGGGCTCTTTTAGTTGGTGTCCTTGTTCCGAACATTGTTAGTTTCTAATTATAAAATTTTATTGTGACTAAACTATTGGGTGTAGGCTCTTGAAATTTAGGTTTTTTAGTATTAAATCGGTTCTACTGGAAATTCTATGAGGTTTGTCAAAAATTCGGAGTTCCTGCGGTCAAAGATGACTGATTTATGGCAGTTTGGGGTTTGAACGATGTTTCACATCAAAAAAGGGGGAGAGGGAAGTTTCTAATGGGGGGTAGGGGTAGTCCGGGCGGCAATGTAAGGTACCAGGGGAGTCAAAATTTCTATCAAAAATGGTCTAGCACTTATAGTTTTTGAGATACGGCGGTCAAAACAATTGTAGGTTGAACGATGTTTCACATCAAAAGAAGGGGGGGAAGGGAAGTTTCTAATGGGGGGTAGGGGTAGTCCGGGCGGCAATGTAAAGTGCAAGGGGGGTCAAAATTTCTATCAAAAATGGTCTAGCACTTATAGTTTTTGAGATACGGCGGTCAAAACAATTGTAGGTTAAACGATGTTTCACATCAAAAGAAGGGGGGGGGGGAGTTAAGTTTCTAATGGGGATAGGGGTAGTCCGGGCGGCAGTGTGAGGTGCAAGGGGGGTCAAAATTTCCATCAAAAATGGTCTAGCACTTATAGTTTTTGAGATACGGCGCTCAAAACAATTTCGTCTCATTTAACGGTTTTATTCCACGCACTTTTCTTACCGTTTTATTCTTACGGTTTTACTATCACATTTTTTTCAGTTCGGTCGCGCAGCAAAATCCCTACCCCCTGCAAGCCTGCCGTGAGGAACTTCGTTCCAAAAATAGGGGCTAACATTTTTTTAAAGACATTTTATGAACATCAGTCAAAAAATGAGGAACAGTTAATTACTGTACATGCTTATAACTACCAGAATAATAAAAAATAGTAATAATAACTTATAAAAATAGTAATAATTATAAAAATACATAATGACAAATTAGAGATGCTAAACTTTAAAATTTTATGAATAAAATACTTACTGTCATCCGACAGGGGTATTGGTGCAAATCGAGGGCAACCAGGCTGTACACTTTTGCCACCATTGGGCCAGAAATCAGCTGTACCAGTACGAACAGGCGCACCGTATCCACCAGCGTCCGTATGAATTACATCTACGAACTCTGCATCTTTAGCGTTAACATGTTCCATGACCACACCATCAGGATAGAATGCTGGAAAAGCAGGATCGAGGGCTGTTAATCTGAAATATTTTATATCATCATTATTTAATCGATTTTGGCCATTTCATGATTACGATGAAATTTTCTTTTTTTTTCTCTGTGAAATAGAATCCGGAATACGGAAATCCGCAGAAAAACGGGTGTAACCGACATAGCACGAAGATTTAGCACGCTGAAGTGGTAATGGGCAGGCCACATCGCTCGAAGAACCGACAACCGCTGGGGAAGAAAGGTTCTCGAGTGGCGACCACGTATCGGACGACGCAGTGTAGGACGCCCCCCCACTAGATGGACCGATGACCTAGTGAAAGTTGCTGGGCGTCGTTGGATGCAGGCGGCACAGGACCGTACATTTTGGCGTAACATGAGGGATGCCTACGTCCGGCAATAGGCTGAAATGATGATGATGATGAAATTTTATTGTTGTTGGTAGGAAACGAGCAAACAGCACACCTGATGGTAAATGATACTGCTGCTCATTAGCAGCAGTATCATTCGGTCTTTACGAGGCCGCTGCCTACTGTGAAGAAAGTGAAGGGAGAGTGAATGGATGCAATGAGGTTCGGCGATACTAAAGGCATCAACCAAATCCTACCGCACACAAACACCTTCAGAAAATTGGGCTTTCGGTTTTCTCACTCACCGAATGAGTCGAGCAATAAATTGCTATTACTCAGAAGTTGATTTTCTGTGAGAGTGTGGTAATACCCCGAACAGACCGCGTCTGTAGACAGTGTGGTCCCATCTTATATAATGAGTAAATCAGTTTTTGATAATAGATATTTATCTATATATTATTGCCTCCTCTACATTGAAAGATTGACTTATTATACCACACTGTTTAGATGGATTATTGTATTGTTTTATTTCGAGTTCTCTTTCTGCAGCAGTGGTGTTATCTTCTTGCGTCACTTAGTCATCTTTTAGGTTCATCCTTGGGAAAAAAAGAGTCGTGATCATTGTATTACCAGCTATTGCGAAGCTATTATTATATGAATAAGTTATCAATTTTATAAATATCAAATAAATAAATATTAGATAGAGTAAAATACAAGTAACTTTAAAAAGCTTCGTTTAGTCCCATGGTTTTTGATTTCCCGACTTTTAGAATACTTTTCAGCGGTCACAGTCGCAGAAAGACGCAGCAAAGTGTTCGTAAAATTGTTTATCAGTGAAATAAGACACATTGGTGTGGTCAAATTTTTACCATAAGGAATATAAGTATAGATTTAATATTGAATATATATTTACAATACCTTTTAACAACCTTGCTGTAGTTACTTTTGAGTTCTCGTGCTATGTAGCCAGCTACATGGCTTCCCAACGAATGTCCTATAACATGAAATTTATCTAGAAGAAGACCAGATTCTAATAATTTATTGAATTGCTCCGCTGCTGCATTCCCAACCTGTAAATCACATTGATGCTATCATTAGTTGCTTTATTAGAGTTCTGTACCCAAAGGGTAAAAACGGGACCCTATTACTGAGACTTCGCTGTCCATCCGTCCGTCTGTCCGTCTGTCACCAGGCTGTATCTCAAGAACGGTGATAGCTAGACAGTTGAAATTTTCACAGATGATGTATTTCTATTGCCGCTATAACAACAAATACTAAAAATAAAATAAAATAAATATTTAAGGGGAGCTCCCGTGTAAATGAAAGACAGAAAAAGCTTTAGCAAGCAAGCAAAGGGTTTTGGATCGCACTATATACCTTACTAAACTTTCCATATAAACAGCATAACTAAATATAAATATCTTTTATTATATTTTAAGTGATTAAATTATAAAACTAAAATTATATAAAGAAGCTAAACAAGATGATGCAGAAGACTTTCTGAAGAAGAATTATATTCAGTATCAATATTTAAGGACGAAAGATGAAGTAAGAAGTTAAGAGAATAGTACAAGTATGTTTATAACATCACCTTTTTAGTATTCCTAGCTGCGTTGACTAAATAAGAACCATGTGCCATATTAGACCAGTCCAGTAAAATCACGTTTGTATCTGGTCTCGCCTCTAAATACGCGTTCACCATGACCTGAAAACGAACATGAAGTAATCAATATTAATTGAAATAGTCACGAGTATTTTTCCTATAAACTTAATATAGGTCGATTCGTTAGTCTAATAACTTTTAACTTAACATCAAATACTTTAAAATTAATGAACCTATTTGTTATTAACTAAACACTATTTAAAATTTCAAAGCCAAGTATAATGATTATCGTTTTGAATTGATAGTATATTATGATTTATTGATTTATTATACTATCCTCCTACCATCCTACTATCCTCGACCGACGTCCCCGAGGGGGGACTCCTCAGAGGTATTCCATCGGGCGACGTGTCATGGGTGGGTTACGGGACCGCGCACCGCCCCTCTGTCGCCCCGGACGGAGCCGCGCGGTGAGTACGCTGACCGTAGCTCACCCCAAAAAAAAGGCGGTTTACCGATCGCAATTAACGTTAAAAATGCGCAAGCCAAACAATGTCATTTTAGTTATTTGCTCGAAGATCAAACGTCGATTTTTACGGTCTCCATGGATAAGTATGGGGCGGTAAATCATGGTATTCTTACCTTCCAAACTATTCTATATCCGTTACCATTCAAATCACTATCAAAAATTTGATAATAATTTTATTTTCCGCGAAGATATCTTTTTAGCGGTTTATCACTCTTTGGTAATTTTTATTTACTTCGGATCGCTCTATTTTGCAGCCCTTTTAATAAATCTAGCAAGTGTTGCCCATATACCACATCTAGGTACATTCTATCTTTGAATTATATATCTATATCTCGAATTCTAAAGCAGCGCCTCTTCTTTCCTTTTTCGCATTAGTTGTAAAGTATAACAAATGATATCTAGACGTAAGGTCACTGCAAGCCTCAATATAAAATACTACGTCAATACGTCTGCTTAATTTCTTTCTTGTTATACAAATTTATGGCTAAAATTGAGGCGTATGTATGAGCAAATTAAAGCCTATACCTATATTTATGATCTAAATATAGAATAGAATTCAAAGTAACTTTGGCTACAAAAACAATTGTAAATTATGAAACAGTTTATTAATACAGTGAGGAATTTAATTAGTGTGATTAGTTCAGACTGTTCGATTCCAGCATAAATTACGTACATTTAAAACGTTGGGTTTTCACCATAACATTGCTTTTTTATCAGCATGTACGTTCCATTAATTAAAATGTATTGTACTTCGATGAATATTGATATGGCATTATTACATTTATATGCAATATGAATGAATGTAGATAGAAAATATAATTGAGACCAATATTCTAAAGGTGTTTAAAGTAATATAAAATAAGTTAAATAATGATCGTAGAAAATATCTTTTATTTGCTTTTAATGTCACGTTTTAATGCAGTATTAATACAGGACACTCTGGCCTGAATATTTCGACAGTCATATTATTATGTAAGAAATTTGCCTTAACAGAATAAAGTTGCATCTCAGCATAGGTCCCAGTCTGGCTCGGGCTCCTTCACATGAATGAAATTGACCTACTATATCACGTTGGTCATACGAATCGGTATAGAGTTTCATTTCGCATTTTCCTTCTCTTAGGTAAAATTTAACATATCACTATTTCATACGGGTAAGATGGAGATGATTTAAAAATATAATGAACAACCTTTACTTTCTGTGAGAGATGCGAAATATGGCTCAGAGGAATGTACATCGTTCTCTTGGAAAACTTAAGAATACCAACTGCAAACGCTAACTCGGTTGTAGAGCGTAGTTCGATTTATAGCATTATCTCTGCTTTTTTTTGCCCCGTAACCCACCCAATAGTACGTCGCCTTCGTCGTTAGGCTGACCACCAGTGCAGAGTTCCTTGACTTCAGTGGTCGGACCGAATTATCTCTACTTAGGGAGGTTAATTTCTAAAAGTAGATCGACTGATAGATGGATGGGGATGCTTTAGGGGTTTTTTTTCGAGTTACCGTCTTACTGTGAGGTTATCTGCGTCTTTAGTACTGTATTATAATACAAAGCGAATCGAAAGGAACATTGATACGTTATTTATTAATCCATCAGAGTCAAAGAGAGAGAGAGAGAGAGAGAGAGAGAGAAATAGAGTAGCACTTTTACTTCCTCTTAAACCATGAATGTAACTAATAATGGTTTTTTGAAATAAAAGTTAAGTATTTGTTTCACAATTATCTTTTTCGTTTATGATGTAACGATTGCTGTGTGGTAGCGGTTTCGAATACTATCAACCCTTGCTTTGCTCGTGGGTGTCGTAAAAGACGACTAAGAGCCCTAGATTGACCCGAACCAACTCCATCTGGTACCATTTGGGTCAACGATTACATTCCCAAGGAGGGTTGACGTCAGGCGGCCGGTCTTAAAAATCATTGCCGAAACTTTTTGCAATATGTCAAAACAGATGACATATTGCGTCGACCCCAAGTAATTGGGATAAGAGCAAGATGATGATGATGATGATGTTTATGATGTAACGATCTGAAAAGAGAAATTCTAAAGAATTCTTCATTTATTTTAAAACGTTAGTGTTAGCTAACCGATTTTATCATTAATTGGATATTAATAAAAACCTATATTTTCTATATAATCTCATGTAAAACGTTATTTGGTTCTACTTAATTGATTGAAATAAAATGTATCTCCCAATAGGTTTCTTTTGTCCCTAAAAAGTTTTCCTTCTAACATCATTTATATCGCCTCTGTTTATTTCGTTAGATATTACGTACATTATTATGTGGTTAATAGGTTCGGTTATAGGAAATATGTATGTATGTATATTGTTACAATTGTTTGAAAGTTAAGCTTGTTGCGGTTGAGCATGACCATTGAAACTATTATGGATATTGATTTTCAAAAGTTATAACAATGCGAATGTGTATGAGCTTTATAATATGTATACTGGGTGACCCAACAGACGCTGTTGTGTTAAAATTTAAAAAAAATCGTTGAAATAGATCACTACCGGGTACAAACATTAATCTAAACTATTCTCGCACCCACTTAAACACGTACAAAAATATTCATTAAATCGGTCCAGCTGTTGAGAAGGAGTTCAAATACAAACACACGAATAGAAGATTTATATAGGTATATAAAGATTTTTAATGCTCTCATATTATTTGATGATATTATTAATCAGCGGAAAAAATATTCTTGTGGTGATGGAGTAAGAATACAATTCACCACTCTTCTCTCTTTTCCGTGGTTTCGTAAAAGATGACCAAGGGATATATTATATAGATAACATCGGTGTAAGAGAAAGAAAACTCGAAATGAAACCCTATGCCAACACCTCTACGTGAGGGTATCCGAAAGGGTATTCCGTCGGGCCGACCATTGACGACAAGTCACATCTGCTCCGGTGGTCGGCCCAACAACGAGGTGACGTGGGTACGGGTGGATTATGGGCCCGCGCGCCGTCCTTTCATCGCCCCGGACGGACTGGACCGCGTGTGCGCTTACCATAGCCCACCCATAAAAAAAAAAAAAATGCCAACACCTCTACGGCGCAGCACACGCTCGAGGAGTGTGCTGCGTGGGAGGGGGAGCACCGTGAACTCGTCGCGATTATCGGTGCCGACCTGGCGCTGCCAACCATCGCCAGGGAGATGCTCGTCAGCGTCAGGAACTGGGACGCGGTCGCCACCTTCTGTGAGGCCGTTATCTCACGGAAGGAGGCGGCGGATCGTGTGCGAGTAGAGCTCCTATTCGGCGACACGTTCCGCCGCCGGCGACTCGGGCGACGCAGGCGCGAGTATCTGCGCCTAATGCCGCCCTAGCAGAGGCCGCGGGTGATCGGACCGGGGAATTGTCCGTCACCCGCAGAGAGGCTGACCGCGCGATGACGACCGACGTCCCGAAAGGGTATTCCGTCGGGCCGACCACTGACGACAAGTCACATCTGCTCCGGTGGTCGGCCCAACAACGAGGTGATGTGGGTACGGGTGGGTTATGGGCCCGCGCGCCGTCCTTTCATCGCCCCGGACGGACGGGACCTCGCGTGCGCTTACACACTTATAGCCCACCCATAAAACAAAAAAAAAATGCCAACACCTCTGATCAGCGTGATATAGTAGGTCAAATTTTCTTCCACAATGGAGGAGACGGGACCCCAATATTGGGTTCGTCCCACTATCCACATAATTTTCTTCTAGAGAATTAATTCCATTGAACCAGGAAATGAGAACATTTTCTTTTAAATGAGTTCTATTTTTTATTTATAATACTTAGTCAATAACTGCGATTCTTTTGCTTTCTATTTGTTATTTTAAAACGATACGACGCTAAAAGAAAGCAATCTCGATATAAAACCACATTCCTGAATGCGTATGGTATCTTTTGACTATGTTATCCAGCTAGTATACATTGTATAGGTACACATACTTTCCGTTTTCTCATACATTTTTCTACAAAAACATATACTTCTGTGATGTCTTCAGTATGGTTACTGTAGTGGGTTAAGAATACAGTGCGTCACTCTATACTTTGCCAGAATAATGAGAACCGACTATGGGATCATCAGAAATATTAGAAACAACTATTATAAGAAACTTATGACCGACAATATTACGACCTGTTATCACTGTTGACGAGACTTTTTCAACATAGCGTTGGTACACTGCTGAATGAATATAGCAGATTTGTAAGACCTTTGCCGAAGAATAGAAAATAGGCATTAGACAGTCATCCGGCACGACATGTGAATATTAAGGGTGGAGCTTCCTTTACAAATGGACAAAAATTGACCGAATGTAGTAGACATTATACAGCGCTTAGTATAGGGTTTTATCTTAAGTTTTCCTTTTCTGTTTACCTTCTTACGTCACTTAGTCATCTTTTACGACGTATATTGTAAACTAACGAGTGATGAATTATATTCTTATTCCATTGCCACAAGAAAAACTACTCATATATTTGTGAATAATACTTGTATATGTCGAAAATATTTTAATGAATTTTATTACGTTATAATTTAATTTTTATTATCCCAATAAATGCTTTACAGTATTTTCGGTTTCGTTCCGTTACGAGTATATCTTCAACGATTCTTACATAAACTACAGACCTAAAATATTTTCAAAAGTCATTAGAAAAACAAATTGAAACGCGATGAAAGTAAAAAGAGAATGTCCTTTATTCATTTTAAATTATTCAAGATAAATGTTAGTACATAATTTGGATTTTTTAAAGTAACGAATTAAATTAGAATTGTAAATATTTTAATTTACCTGGATGCTTTCCTGCTGAGCCACCTCGATAAAACCATGTATGTAGAGCACTGTGGCGTTATTCTTGTTAAAGCCATCGATATCAAATAACCGATTTGATTGATTAAGTGGAAGGTCGACATAATCTTCTGTAGTCCGTCTGAAAAAAACATTTTTAATTTGCTTTAGTATAAATACGACATAATCAATAGTGGTTTTCATTTTAAAATACAATCACTTTATTATTTTTATGTTTCTAGACAAAAAAAGACATATTTTTATTATAATATTAGCCACTTCAATAGTTTCTGATTAGCATGCACTATTTTTATACCTAATCAAACTTCGTACAGAATATTGTCAATTATTATTACAAATATTTTATTAAAATATTAATTTAAAAGTTGTATTTCAATTATATATGGTATCATGAATAGTTGTTCTTATCATTTTTTCGCGACTGTGATTTGTGGCGACGAGAGATCAGCGTAGGGCCTCACAACTTACAATATTTCCTCTCTCTATTCATTAATTCAGTCATCAGAATAAAGGATCCTTGCAGATGAAGTACTGGCCTCTAGATTAGCCACCCTAACGGCCTCGACCAGGATGCCATCAGATAGTATTCGTGCCTAAACTAAAGCGAGCTACGTGACCGTGAGTTCGTCCTAGACCTGCCCCGTCTTACCAGGCATTTATTTGTCTCGTATAAGGCGACGACTGCGTTTGAATTCCTAATGCTCCTCATCACCATAGTGTGCCAGCCGACAGTGACAGGTTGGGAATTATATTTCACTAGTTAACCCGCGGAACTTCGTTTGCGTTACATAAGAAAAAGAGAGGGTTAGATAGAGCGTCGTAGGTACCTACATATCTCACTGAAAGCAACGTAAGCTCTCAACGGCAATCAATTTTTACCAATTTTTGCAAAATATTCTAATTTCATTGTAAAAAATTGTAAATATTATAATTGAAAATAGTAAATATTTAACAACATTTATTTAGCACCATTTTTGATTGCTTGGTTTATCATAGTAACATTTAAAATGTCAATGGTTATAATAACAACGGTTACTATGGCAACAGTTATTCATAATGGCTACTACTAAGGCATGGCATCATTTATTATTATAGACAATAAAAATATTTTACATAAAATTTTCGTAAAATCTGTTCTTAGTACGCGTCAACATAACCGTAACGAAAGACGTATCGCCCAACGTAGTAGTAACATTTATTTGGGGATGCCTAGCTTTTACTACTTTAAAAACTTGGAAAATAACCCCATACAGCGCGGGACGGTCTGAATTCAAAGGCCTAACGATGGTTATTTCACCACATCATCACAGCACCTAAACATCCTACTATAGGGCTCGGGCCTCCTTTACTGTGAGAGGGTTATTAACTTACTACATTGGTAAGGCCCATTAGAATAGAGTTTTATTTCGAGGTTTCCTTCTATTTTTTTTGATGTTATATGCATAATATATCCCTTAGCTGTCTTTTATGACGCACACAGGCAAGGCAGTGGTGAATTGTATTATTATTTCGTTACAACACGGAAAAATGGTCACTTACCCGTTATAATATCTTATATAAATATCTTCTACTTTATTTGCTCTGTCTGGCAATATTCCTGAAACAATATAAATGTGATATAAGTTTTGTTTTCTTCTATTCCATCCATCCATCAACCTACAGACGTCCACTCCACGCCTCTCGGAACGGTCTTGCGCAACTTGCACGGTTCCCTGCGACTTTGAAAATATCGTCAGTCCACCTAGTAGGGGGTCGTCCTACGCTTATTTTCTCTATTATTTAGACCATATTATACATCTAGTAATTCAGCCTATTAATTTATGTAAGCCTGAGATCTGGATCAAACCCCGCCCGATCTGTCCGGGACCCAATAGGATCTCCTATCGCTAGATGAATTGAAGTGCATTTTTCTTTCGATTTTACTTAGTACTAGTGCAAATTCATCTACTTACATCTGTTATTTTCTCACATCCATTGGAAGGGTCAGAGTGACTAGAGATTACATTTTCTATTCATCTTTATCATATCAATAAATAATATTTAGTTTTTATATTTTCTATGTTCTTATTATATATCAAATAAATGGTCATATTTCAAGTACCCTGTTTATCAAGAACAAATTACATCGTAGCTCAATTTAACCCATTTCCATTTTTATAAGGTTTCCTTAGCGTTATTTGTATGTTGATTGTATTAGTAACATAGGTTTCCTAATAAGAGTAATTATGGATAAGAAAATATTATTTAATAAAAAATAAATTGAAACGAATATAAATTATATTGAATGTTACTTATATTCACTTATTAAGTACAAGCTTCATTTAAAATAAATTGGATAAATTATTTGGCCCGTTGCATTTTCATGTTTAAACTTATGTATAATCTAATATTGTAATTTCAATATTGATTGTTTATTTTTTAATCTGTTTTATTTTTCGTGTAAATTGCTGGTATGTTTAGGATTTATATTGAATAAAATATTTATTATTCGCCTATGTTATATATTTATTTTATTTATTACTAGCAACCCGCCCTCGCTTCGCTTCGGTTTCAGTCGCGTTACCTGCGGCGTAGTTCCCGTTCCTGTGGGAATACCGGGATAAAATATAGCCTATGTTACTCCCTAATATTATAGCTTTCCATTGGTGAAAGAATTTTTGAAATCAGTTCGGTGGTTTAAGCGTGAAAGCGTTACAAACAAACAAACAACCAAACAAACATCCTTACTTTCGCATTTATAATATTAGTATGGATAACAATATTTCGTCATCCATTCATTCATTAGCCTATGTCCATTATTGGACATAGGCCTACCAAAAAGTAAAGGGTAATGTTATAATCGCCACTCTGCAGACGATTGCTGATCGTATGCGAAGTTATTAGTTTCCCAGGAGAGCGCTACATACACTTGGCGATCTCTCAGCTGGTTTTAATAATTCTCATGGGGATTCCTTCGTGAAACGATCCCTTAATACTTTTTAACGAGTCCTATCAGAAAGTAAAAAGTAATGACACACTGTATTTTTCCCCTTCAACACCCGAGAAATTGAGTTAATTATTGCTAGTATTTTTTATTGCCTGATGATAAGTAATACTGTTGCTCATGAACCTCACCAAAACCCACCACATGCAAACATCCTTAGAAAGTTTGGCGATCGACTCTCTGGCTCACCGAACGAAGTACAATAACAAATTGCTACTACTTATACGTCAATTTTCTGCAAGAGTGGTACTACCCTGGACAGGCCGGTCCATTTATGTAGACAGACGACTGTCGACAGTGTGGTCCTGGGTGGCTGTAACAACTTTACCTTGATTGGTGAGAGAGCGCTGAGGACTCTCAACCCGAATTGTATTGCAAACATATAATCAACTGACAAAAATTGCATACAGTCTCAGAACAACAATTTGTGTATAGCACAAAGCATTGTCCTGTGTGGGATTCGAACTACTACACTACACTATCTGTGCAGTCAATATTACCAATAACATTATTAATATTAAATTCATCGATATACAACATACATGTACACATACAACGCTTGAAGTTGTTGACTACGCAAACCACTTTTGGAAGCAGTCAAACTGGTCTATTACTAAAGCTGCGAATAGTTAATCACGGTATAGATATATGAGTTTCAAATAAAATATATAATTTGTTTGTTTCAATTTGTTTGTTATGAGTATCTTATATTTTTTAATTCTTTGTGATTCTTTTTTAAGACCCGACTTAAAAAGAGGGGTGTTATAAGTTTGACGTCGATGTCTGTCTGTCTGGTCATCGTAGCTCTCAAACGGAAGGAACGATTTCACTGTGATCTTTTTCATTTGAAAGCCAGTTTCCTTGCGGTGGTTCTCAGTTGTGTTTAGTTAATATGGGTCCAGCAGTGTAATGATAAATAATTCCTTTTGTAGACAACGTAATACTTTTTTATTATTTTAGTTTGTATCGGGGGTTATACATTGATGTGAGGCAAACAGCCGATTATGAAACTATTGCCAAAAATTGTGAGATATATACGTTGGAAAAAGAATATATATTGAGTAGATACCAAGTTATTTAAAAAGTATAAGAACAGGATACAATGGGTGTGATAGTACTCGTTGTTCCGCGTGGTGACGGAGTAAGAATACAATTCACCGCTTTATATCTTGCCCGTGGACGTCGTAAAAGACGACTAAGGGGATATATAATACGCATATAATATATATGCAAGAGAAGCAAAACTGGAAATAAAACCCTATACCAACCTGATCCACCAGCATGGTATAGTAAGGTCAATTTCCCTCCAATATGAAGCAGGCTTAAATATCTTAAGAAATAAATATTTTTCAATAGCGATGTTTTTTTTTATTCCATACGGTGGCAAACGAGCAAACAATTCACCATATGGTAAGTGCTACTGCCGCTCATGGAGCTTTACAAGGCCGCTGCCTACCGCGAAGAGAGTGAAGGGAGTGTGAATGCGTGCAATAAGGTTCGGTGATACTAAAAACATCACTAAAATCCACCACACGCAAACACCATCAGAAAGTTGGGCTTCCGACTCTCTCGTTCACCGAACGAAGCGCAGTAACAAATTGTTATTACTCGGACGTCCATTTCTGCGAGAGTGTGGTACTACCCCGGACAGACCGGCCCGCAGCTGTAGACGGATAACTGGCAACAGTGTGCTCCTACCACTATAATCTGATTAGACTATTATCTACTAGCAATCCGCCTTCGCTTCGCTTCAGATTCAGTCGCCTTACCCGCTTAGTTCTCGTTCCCGTGGGAATACCGGTATAAAATATAGTCTATGTTACTCTATGATATTATAGCTTTCCATTAATGAAAGAATTGTTGAAATCGGTTCAGTAGTTTAGGGGTAAAAGTGTAACAAACAAACTTACTTTTGCATTTATAATATTAGTAAGGATCTAAATAGACATCAGTTAAACAACGCGATAAAAGAAAAACAAAAATCGTGATAAAAACCTTAAAATATTCTATGGGAATATATTTTTACGAGTTGAAATTGTTAATTTGTGAGTTAAATGGTCTTATAAAGATGTTTATTTATTTGAATAAAATTACCAACATTGACGCCATGAAATTCTTCACAATTAATCACATAACAATCTTTATTTATCAAATTTAACCAGATGGATAAAAAATATAGGAATTTATAAACTAACGTCATCACTTCTAAATATATGTATAGAATTAGATGGCAAAAAAATTGTTTGTAACTACACTAAAGAGGTCTTAAAATTCTATATCATATTTATATATAAGTTTTTCATATTCAGGGTTCTTGTTAGCAAATAACACAATAACTAAAGCCCGTGTTTGTGTTTTAAGAATAATTGAAAATGACTAAAGTAGTCACTGCATCGATCTCGGTTTGATATTCAATTTAAAGCAATTCTCTACACGCTTTAGCTATTTCAATAATGTGGATAGTTATATCTTCTTACTACTTATTTTGATTGCATGCATAATGGAGAAGATTATTTTCTATATCATGTAATTTAGCCATTTGAATGTAGCTTGCTTGGTATGATAAAAAACTCTAGTTGAAACGGTTGATATCTGTATACACATTTTCTTTTCGCGAAGAAATAGCAACCACACTAAAAGTTTTACCAATCTAAAATAATTGTATTTTAGATCGGTAAAACTTAATATATTGATATTATAGTCAAAATAAATTTAATTTAATGATTTCTGATGTTTACGCGAGCACTATACATTGTAAATAAAACTACTTTTAAATTAACAAATTGTACTAATCACTACAAATTTAATGTTGAACAAATTACTAATCATAAACAATATATTTTTTTCATATGGAATCATTTTCTTCAAATCAAAACTTAATAACTAATTTTATGTAGCGGGCAGATAATTATAAATATCTGTAATAACGTTGACTTGTTTGGACGTCAGACATCTTAATCTGCCCGTGACTATTAATGCTGTAAAGTGTTCGAAACTTTGAGCACTCATAAATCAAATACAAACGCGATAAAATCCGTAAAAGTAGTTTTATTTACAATGTAGATTTAATTTATTTTTTAACCCTTGTAATTTTGTATTATTAATGCTCTGCCGTGAAATTTTACTATTAATCGACCTGAAAGTAGGTACTCTTTTTCTATTAGTATGCAAGGTTTTCCATTTGGTGAGAATATAGTAAGAATACTATTCACCACCTCCTCTCTTACCCGTGGGTATGTAAAAGACGATTGTGGAATATAACATGCGGATAACACTTACGCAAAAGAAGGACAACTCGACATAACACCCTGTGCCAACACATCTGACCAGCACGGTATAGTAGTTTAAATAAAAAACGAATGCAGATCCTATTCTAAAACTTTACACACAATATTTTAGGCAACTATACTCCGGCCGCTCTGAGTTTGCGTTCCTGACAGGTCATGACAGAATGGGCGATGTAACTTTGAACTGCCCTACTATTTACGGCACAATTTTAAATATCTTATATATACCTTATTAACGGATAATAACATTAAAAATTAAATAATTATGCCAACTTACAATAAACGTATTAATTTTCGGCTAAAATTATTAACAATTACTCAATTAACAAATATAAAAACAATAGTTTTAAAAATCAAAACATGTCAAACTGCCCTGTTTCAAGGTTTTGTCTTATGTTTGTTTTTGTAGTGATGGGACAAAATAACGAGACAATTGTAATCGCATGTTTTTATAATCTTAATATAATCTGGCGGTATAATATTAATAAAACGTTATAATTTTATTTTATAATATATAATGTATTTACTATTTAATAAAGTTAGTAATACGACAAAGGTACACCCAATCAAAGCTTAAGAAAATAAATATCGTGATAACAATCACATCTATAAAAAAATGAAAATAAAATGACTTACTACTTTATATTACTAGTGAAAAATGGCTATCCGTAATAGCGTTGTGGGGACCACCATTTTATGACAGTCACAAAGAGTCATTTCTTGTCGTCTCGCGCGCATTAACTACGTTCTCCAGTGTTTCTCAATATGTATTTTCTCGTGACTGTTATTGTAGTTTATTTGACTGATTCTCCTTGTTATATGAGTAAGAGGTCAGCCTCTGCGCTAATCTACTTTTGTTGTGTATCGTATATTCTGTTCTGCACTTTCGGTGCAAAATAATAATGCCGAAACACGGTTACATATTGAAAAGTGAAACACGAGAACTAATTATCAAGCTTTAATATTACCTTGAGCTTGAAAGACAAAATGGCGGACCCCGTAATTATACAAGACAAGAGCGCATCTCTCAGGCGCTTAGAATAAGCGAACGGACAATAACAAATATTAATACAGAAAAGTTCGGCTCCTCGGGCACTAGAGAAAATGTTTTACGAACACCAAAAAAGGGAATGCAGAAATGAACCTATAACAGACAATGATAGCTTTGAGGCTGATGCTATAAGGAATCACATTCATTTATCATCACTCACCATAGTTTATAAATATCCAAGTACTGAGCTCGAGCCTCCTCCACAATGGGAGGGAAATTGACCAACTGCACTACGGTAGTTAGACGTATTGGTATAGGGTTTTATTTCGAATTTGCCTTCACTTGCTTAGATATTGTATGCATATTAATTGTCTTTTACGACACCCACAGGCAGTAAAGGGGGGTGGTGAATTGTATTATTATGCCGTCATCACACGGAAGCATATATATAGCAGTTATTATCCCAAAAGTGAATACCTTAATAGGTCATCGGTTCTAGCATCTTTCAAAGCAGCTGATTTGTTTATTCTGGAAAATTCTTTTAGAAAGGAATAACATAATTTTAAAAATAATTAACTTTTTGAAAGAAGCGAAAAATATTGATAATTGGGACAATACCGCTTTCATCGACGAGATAAGGCTAAGGTTTTATTGCGTTCTTCGAATTCCCCCATTCCACTGCCAGTACAATACCATAGAGCTAATCTGGGCTCCAATTAAAGATTATGGAGCCGGCCATAATACTTCTTTCACCGTATGGTATAAAAAAGATGAAGGCACTTTTAAAAAAAACATGCGAAATAATTCCTATAAATTTAACAAAATCTATATTGAATTTAATAAATAAGCATAATGAATGCAATAAATAACGTTATTAAATATAATGAATGTTATTTATTGTACATCACTAGTTATGACGAATTGACATGTGTCAGGAACGCAAACTCAGAGCGGCCGGAGTATAGTTATATTTTGTAATAAAAATAAAAAATATTAAAAATGCCAAAGTTAGGTAAAATCCAATTCAAAATGTTTACTTCCTTCCCTTCCCTAATATTAGCAAAAGAAAAAATATTTATCGTCAATTATTATTCAATATTATTATTGTTCATATTATTATTAGTATTAAAAAATAAACCTTTTATGTCAGACAGACTGGCACTGTAATAAATTAAAATCAAGACAAAGATACAATTTAGAACACCTTGACAGTATATTCAGAAATAAGACTGCCAGTACGAGGCGACATAGCTAGAGTAACTTGACACAAAGGGCCAAGCTGACCTGGATTGCAACGAGAAGAATTATAAAAACGTTTTAAAATTTCAATCTTGAATTCATATTCTCTTATAAACATTGCGTTATAACAGAAATAAAATATTTATATGTCAACACATAAATATTCATGTATATTTTTACAGATATTATGTTAAATAATGCTTTACAAATTTATTTTTATTGACCTTACACACCTTTATTTACATATCTATATGGTTATAATATTCTATACAATACAGAGAAACTTTTATAATTAATTCCATTAACTTTCTCATCTTATAATATCTATTAACGGCAAAACACGTACTGAGATCGATTACGTCGATCCGGGTTTCGAGCATATCCGATGCTCATCATCAGGGCGAGTGTGCAGCGGCGTCTGCGAGGCCACGCCGTGCAATGTGCACGCCGGGGCCACAGTACAATACGTGAGTGTTGTGTCGTTATAGATATTATAATATGTATTAATCTCACGATAATTTCAATACTAAATTTTTCTCATGGTCTTATTTCAAAGTTTGAAGACTGCAAGGTAAACATTTATATTGTAACTAGCAGCGCCCTGCGGTTTTACCCACATAGTTCCCCTTCCCGTGATATTATCGAGTAAAATTATGTGTTATTCTGATGTGTAAGCTATATTATTGTGAAGTTTAATGAAAGTAGTTTTTGTTTGAAAGAGCAACATTTTTCACATACTCACAAACTTTCGCGCTTATGAAAGTTATTAGGATTGTGGTACTATTAAGTAAGTGGTGATGGGATAAGAATACTGTTCACCTCTTTCTGTCTTGTGCGTGGATGTCGTAATAGACGATTAAGGATATAATACGCATATAAAAACCATGCAAGAGAAGAAAAACTAAATAAACCCTATAGGAACCTGTCTAAGCATGGTATAGTAAGGTCAATTTCTTATTGTGGAGGAGCCTCGAACTCAGCAGTGAGACGTAAGTATATGAGTTGAGATGAAATGATGAAGACAAGTAACGTTTGTGAACTCAAAAATGAAGATTATTTCATCATCATCATCGTAGCTCACATATGTCCCACTGTTCGGCTCGGACCTCCTCCACAATAGGAGGAAACTTGACCTGACCACGCCGGTCAGACATGTTGGTATAGGGTTTCATTTCGAGTTTTCATTCTCTTGCACAGATGTTATGTACATATTACATCCCTTTTTTCTTTTTGGGGGATGGGTTACGGTCGGCGCACTCCTCACCCGGCTCCATCCGGGGCGACAGAGGGGCGTAAGCAACAATTTATCCCATAGTCGTCATTTACGACATCCACGGGCAAGATAGGGAGTGGTGAATTGTATTCTTACTCCGTCACCACACAGAAGAAGATTGTTTAATAATTATAATTTGTAATGTGATTTATAAATTTAACAAATATTTTAATTTAGAATTATAAGTTCATTAACCACATTATGAAGGATAAATCGATTTTTATAGAGGAAGTAATGCACATTAAAATATAAGCATACTATTATTAATTTTTTATAATATTGAGACTATATTTTATGTTTTAGATAGGTATATTCGATTCTTAAAATGCTTTATTTATTAGGCTAAGGAAGAAAATTAAACTACCTTTATGAATTCAAGACATTTTTTTATATAAACGTATTTCGCATTTTGTTTGATATAAATAATTAGCTTAGTTATGCGCATAATAGTTTTTAATAAGATTAAGATTTTCTAGTCAAAAGTATACTTTCACTTTCACTGCTGATGTTGATCGCTCAATTTCATATAAATATTATTATAATTAAAGTATAAATAACAATATGATTTAGAAATAAAATATTAATTTATCATTTGTGGAAATCGAACCTATAATCCCAAATGGTCCGTGTGGTGACGAAGTAAGAATAGAATTCACCACCCCCTCTCTTGCTCGTGAGTGTCGTAAAAGACGACTAAGGTTTTAAAAATGCATATAACATTTATGCAAGAGACAGCAAACTTGAAATGGAATTCTATACCAACACGTCTAACTAGACGTAGTGTAGTAGGTTAACTTCCCTCCTATAATGGAGTAGGCTCGAGCCCAAGTGGAGTATATGAGCTGAAATGATAATGATGGCAAATAAAAATATTTAAAGATCGTATAAATATTCGTCCTTTGTGGAAATCCAACTTATAATAGGTACCAAATTAGAGGGGTCGCTGGTTAAGGTCACTTACCGTAGTAAGTAAATTATAGACTACGTATAGTCTGTAATTTAGTATTAGTTCAATAAAAAGAATTACAATGATGGCAATTGATTTACAACTTACTGAAATTTCTACACATATCTCGAAGAATTGGCCAAAAAAAATATCACCATCATTCAGCTCTTTGCCGTTCACTACTAGATGTAAACCTTTTCTATAAACGGGGGGGATATCGGTCTTAATCATCACGCTTGGCAGGCGGTTTTGCGATCCCATTGGCTAAAACTGAAATTCTTAAAGCGCCACATGGGGAAAAATATATTATAAAATAAATAAATTTAAAAATACTAAGCCTTACAATTTCTGCACGACTTTATACCTTTTTGACCTCGGTAATTATGATCTTAGTCTGCCACTGCCGCAATTAAAACGCTTCTATGAGAAACCTCTCGCCCATTTGAACTACTTTTTTATTCTCTATAAAAAGAAAACTCTTTGCATCTAAAAGCGAACTTAACAAGATATATCGGGAACATATAAAAATGTTGTGAAATGTCAGCTAATAAAAAATATATTCTAGACTGTTATAGAACACTGATATTCATATATTAATGGAAAAGAATCTCCCTGAAGCATGCTTTAGAATACAACGAGTAACAATATGTTGGACTCGTATCTCAGAAAGCATGTTAGAAATATAGGTATATCAACAACAGTCAATGTCCGAAATATGACAAATTATTATTATTTTTTTAATGCCAACGGGAAATACCAATCCGCAAAAGAACGTGTGTAACTGTCATAGCACAAAGAATCAGCAAGCTGGAGGAGGCAATGAGCAGGCCACATCGACAACGGCTGGGAAAGAAAATTTCAGCGACCACGTATCGGATGACGCAGTGTAGGACGCCCCCAAGTGTAAAGGACGCCCTCCAAGTTAAAGTTGCTGGGCGTCGTTGGATGCAGGCGGCACAGGATCGCACTCTGTGGCGTAAAATGAGGGAGGCCTACGTCCAGCAGTAGACGGCGATAGGCTGAAATGATGATGACGATAATGACGAACGGTCAATGTGGATATTTGCAAAATTCGCAATATTTTCGTCTACGTTTAGAATATGCTTGTATCATATTTATTAATAACTGTAATTCTGTGAAGAAAATATATATTCCGATCGATGTGGTTATCTAACACAGCTTATTCACATCGATAGTAATGATAATTATCATTAGTTATGTTAACGGTGTGTCTAACGGTGCTTGTATGGTAGTGGCTACGAATACTAACAACTCTTACATTGCTTGTGGATGTTGTAAAAGACGACTAAAAGCTTTACATTGACCCAATTAAATTCCCAAGGAGGGTTGAGGCGAGGTTAAACAGGCAGTCGGTCTTAAAACTATTGCCATATGTACTATTAAAGAAGAATACATATTGGATCGACCTCAAGTAATTGGGATAAAAGCAGAATGATAAAGATCTAGTAAAAAATTTGAATAATTACTATTAGCTGAATTTTTAACCGCTGTTAAGACTTTGTCAGTTCTATCGCTCTTAATTTCTTTGTTCTCTAAATCTATAATTATACTTTGTTTTACAACAACATTCTGCATTAATGAAATAATCCCTGTATTGCGGGGGACTTTACAAATATATTTAAACGACACAAATTACATCTACATTTAAAACAACAATTTGTAGATCACACAAAGAATTGTCTTGGATGAGAATCGAACCCACAGCACAGATAGAGATCTTAACCACAACGTGTCAATTTCAGCTTAATCTACATGAATATTAATATCAGAGGTATTTAAATAATACTGCGACATTCATCGATGTATTTTTTTTTATTGCCAACGGTGGCAAACGAGCAAGCAGCACACCTGATGGTAAGTGAAACTGCTGCACATGGACCTTTGTAATACCAGGGGCACAGCCAGGCCGCTGCCTACCGTGAAGGAAATACTCTTCTTAAACCTCGTTTAAAGAAGGACATGTCATAGCACTCGGGAAACACAGCAGCAGGTAGTTCATTCCAGAGCTTGCACGTACGTGGGAGGAATGATCGCTGGAAACGTACAGTTGAAGACCATAACGTTTCCAGGTGAAATGGATGAACCCTGCTACGATGTCGAGTGGTACGTTGGTAGAATGGTGACGGTAGTACCAAGTCAAACAGTTCCTCGGAGTACTCCCCGTGAAAGAGTCATTAGAGTACACAGATGTATGTCTCGGTTTTATGTTAGTGGCATACTACTGCAATCAATCAATCTATCAGTCTATTTATCAGATCATGAAAATCTATTGCGGGAGGACTACTTAAGGGGGATAATGGCATAATCGTCACGCATTGGAGATGGGTGGGTTTATGTTATAAGTTTATCAGATGAGTGATGCTAACCAATTTCCTGATCATCCGTCAGTAGATTTTCACGAATACGCACTGACCTAAATATATAAATTTTACCGCCAAAAGATACAGCTATCCATATTTAGCTACGTATTTATAACAATTCTATCCATTATCTAAGTACATATTTTTACCCATATTGTGATGGCAATAAATAGGTTTATTCCAATTATAATCTTTTAAAAATACTTCCTATAATAAACATAATTTTTTTAAAGTATAATAAAGTTTAGCCGAGGCCGCGGGTGACGTGACCGGGGATTAGTCCGTCACCCGCCGAGAGGCCGACCGCGTGAGGAAAGACCGACGTCCTCCCCGAGGGGGGGGGACGTCGGTCGATGGGAGGGTACCCCAATAGGGGGTATTCCGTCGGGCCGACCACTGACGACAAGTTAACGCTGCTCCAGTGGTCGGCCCAACGACGAAGGCGACGTGGTTTTCGGGTGGGTCGCGGGAGTTGCGTGCTTAAGCCCCTCTGTCGCCCCGGACGGAGTGGTGCGGAGGCGCGCCGACCGCGGCCCACCCACAAAAAAAAAAAAGTATAATAAAGTTATATCATCGAACCAGTCAATCAGTTATTGAAGAAAATTGATTTACACTCAATGATTGAATATTTAAAATGAATCTGCCTATTTGATACTCCTGGTATTCTTCTCCCCCTATCGTTTTATTTTATGGTTGGCTACGCACATTGTTCACAAATCGATATTATTATATTAAACGCTTCTGTTCTCCAATTGCTACATATGTATGTTTGTAACAATGAGTAGTAATTGAAATGCGTCGATATTCTTTATTGATATTTTATAAATTTACCAACGATATATGAAAATGTAAAATTTGATATTTTTTATTTACAAATTTATTTTGTGGCAAAATTACAATTTTTGTAATTTCGAAGCCATCAAAAATTATGTAACTATTTAAGTTACGTATTTTTTTTTTTCTACAAAAGCAACCTATTTCATTACGATTGTATTTGATGTTTGACTGACAAGACGTTCATGGTCACGGGCGGGCTGTGAACATGTGACCATGAACGCTGTAAAATGATCGAAACGTCGGGCAATGAAAAGTCAAATACAAACGCGATAAAATCCGTAATAAATATTTTTTTTTAATTTCATTTTCAATTTTCCTTTTCTAGCGCGGATATTATTTCCTTAATCCTCTCTTACGACACCTACGGGCAAGAAAGATAGTTGAATTGTATTCTTACTTCGTCACCACACGTAGTAAATTACTGTAGTAATTTCAGTTAATGACGTATGCGTACACAACATTTTGATTATCTTTTGATAAGATAAAACGATAATAGTTCTTTTTAGTTACTTCCGTAAAACAACTCGTGTAACAAGGATGTCTATAATATACTTATAGTAGTAAGAATAGAATTTACATCTACCTATCATTAAAGCAATTAAATTTATGGGTGTTGTAAAAAACGACTAAGAGATATTATATGCCGATAACATCTGTAAAAGAGAAGGAAAAAATATAAAGTCTATACCAACCCTAGAAGGGTTATCGAACGTAGTATAGAAGCTCAATCCCTCAAATTGTGGAGGAGGCTCTAGCTCAGTAATGGGTCCTATATGAACTGAGATGATAGGACTATTTCGTTGCATTAACGGCTTAATCATGTGAGCGTTTTATCTATGTATTTCGCCAAGTACTTCGCCAAGTACCTGTACAAGGTCGTTAGGAGGGAGAGTACACCGTCCTGCCATCACTGCGATTGCGACGAGGACACGACGCAGCATACGCTCGAGGCTTGCGCCGCTTGGGCAGCGCAGCGCCGTGAACTCGTCGCAATCATCGGTGTCGACCTGACGCTGCCGACTATCGCCAGGGCGATGGTCAGCAGCGTCGGGAATTAAGACACGGTCGCAGCCTTCTGCGAGGCAATGATCTTGCAGAAGGAGGCGGTGGATCGCCTGCGCGAGGAGCGCAGCCTCGATGAGGCGATCCGCCGCCGGCGACTGGGGCGGCGTAGGCGCGAATACCTGCGCCTCATGCCGCCCTAGCCGAGGCCGCGGGTGACGTGACCGGGAAATTAGTCCGTCACCCGTCGAGAGGCCGACCGCGTGAGGAAAGACCGACGTCCTCCCCGAGGGGGGGACGTCGGTTGATAGGAGGGTACCCCAAGTAGGGGGTATTCCGTCGGGCCGACCACTGATGACAAGTAACCCTGCTCCGGTGGTCGGCCCAACGACGAAGGCGACGTGCATCGTGGGTGGGTTGCGGGTATGCGTGCTTACGCCCCTCTGTCGCCCCGGACGGAGTGGTGCGAGGAGCGCGCCGACCTCAATCCACCCCAAAAAAAAAATCCACGTATTTTTGATGAAAATCTTAAGTCTGCTGACTTACAAATTATATGTCTTTAAATACTCCGATTAATGGCCATAAAACCATCATCATATGCATTTTAAAAACGTAGATTTTGAGGTAAAATTATTATTAATTGAAAAGAGGTATCTAGGTAGGTCTCTATTAAATTAATAATTGAAAATAAAAATTCCATAAGGAAAATGCATGCATCACTTCGGTATAGAAGTACTACAAACTTACATTTCTGTCTTTATTAGATAAACAATGCGGTAATGGTTCTTTGATAAAGAAGTCGTGAAAGAAGAAGAGGGCACGACTTCTTTGTCAAAGTTATTTCACCCTAACCGTATTGTATTGACTTGAGAGCATTTGGAAAACCACGTCGAGTCTTTGAGTTGCTTGATGACATAAGTTTATAAACACAGTGTACCAGTCATGAACTAGGGTGCCGGAACGTTGATAATGGGACCGGGAATAGGAATAGGAGAAGACTTGTCCATAAATTACTAAAGCAATTAAAATTACTCAGCAAACGTTGCATCGAACTTTATCTGAATATCTCTGAAGGATAAAATCAAAAATGAAAACATCTGACCCACAACTAGGCCCTTACAGCTCGCAGAACTAGCGAACTTAGTGGTTGCGGGTTGATGGTCACTAGTGTCGGGAGATTGGGAATCGGCAGTCAAAAGGTGTAACAACTCACGACTAAGATCACATCCAGTGACATAAAATAGTTGGATAAACTGGATGCGGAATACGAAGGACTAAATATTAAGGTACAGATTCGGAGAGACCCCCATGGACATTCCAGCAGTGTTCTGAAATAGTGTGATTGATTGAAAATACGCTAGCATTGAAAATCGTGAAATTACCTTCAAACTTTAGATTTCGATAGATTGATGGATGGATGGAATCATTGAGTAGATAAGATTATTGTTTAAAATCTTTAGTTTCTGTAAACATGGTATCGATTTGTCGTCGTTTATGTATATTATCGTCGTAATATATCGTTGCCTGTTTAATGATAATATCTGTATGTTCTCTTAGTCATCAATGAACATGATTTCGTCATCATGTTGCTGTTATCGCTATTACTTGAGATCTATCAAATAAGTATTCTTCTTTCATAGTACGTATTGCAAAAATGATTATCAATAGTTTTATGATCGGCCGTTTGACTGATGTCAACTTGGCTAAATTATGTAAAGTCATCTATAATACTTGAAAATAATCATGCGACAGTAGTAGTTATTCTTAATTAACATGAACTAGTAGTATAAGTTTAATATACGTGGTTAAAACTTAAGGCTTCTACGATATTTACAAAATGCGTATGGCGGTAATTGGCCTCATAATTAAAAAATAATTGTAGTGTAAAAGTTTCATACTTATAAGGATTGTTTCAATAGTGTAGGAAATTAAACGTTAAGTAAGTGTTTTTAACAAGCTCAGAAAATCTCTTTGACAAATATGAGAAGTTTGCCTAATGAGATGTGTGATGGATTTTGAGTAGCAGGGCATGAAATGATTGAAACTTCTTTCAAGATTCAACGTTTTTACAGTTTCAGATTTCATAAATTGATACGGTCTAATAAGCCTATTTTTTTTTTTTAATTTTTACTACTGTTAACTAAGCTTCCCACAAAAGTGTTGGATTGAGCAAATACTCACTCACCCGCGTAGGTGAAGTTTCTGTTTCCAGTTTGGCTCATTTTGCAATAATATTATTCGTTTCCCTGACTAACATATTTCTTACAACACTCAAAAGGGAATGGTGTATTACGTTTTCTATTTTGTCACCATACATACATATGTATATCCAAGATTATCGAGTTCATTGACATTCCAAGGCTTGAAAGTGAAACAGTAGAGAACCGTACCGTTTTAACTAAGATAATTATGTGTTAATATTAAATTTACATTTTAATATACATTGCATTCTTGCATATTAGAATAGGATTTTCTAGTATTGAAGTTGACCTACTATATCATGTAATCCAGACTTTAGTATAACACTTTATGTCAAGTTTAAATTCGTATAATCATATAAGTTTGAATGTTGCGCGAATGTTGAAGTTGCGATTTTGACGTGGTATATCCATGTTATGAGACAAGAAGAAAGTTTTAAAAGCGGTGTTGAAGGATTTAGCAGTAAAAGAAGACCGAAAAGAAGATGGGTGGACTGCGTGACATGGGTAGACAGAGAGTAATCACTGAGATGACGCCTGTAAGGATTATATGGAGAAAGGTCACTTGATGTTGATACAATATGGGTGATGAAGTGAAGTGATTAAGTTAAACGCAGGATATTGATGCTGATTAGTTAAAAATAGAAATGTTGGACAATGACATGAATTCTAAATACAATAACATACATAGAGACGAAGGCCATTAAATAGAAACAGCAGTGGGATGTTCCAGTAGTAACTTTGGATATATTCGCCCACATTTGTATAGCCAATGTAATGGTGGGCGAAAATGATCACAAATTGCATTCCGTGGCTGAGCGTCGTAAGGTAAAAAGGCCAAAGTAGTAGTGGGCGAACGACAATTTTATGCCAGGTATATGGTCAAGGTTTGTGGGCAGAGAAAATGATAGCTACAGATTAAAAGATATGTAGTGTCATATCTTAATATATATAAATCTCCTGTCACGATGTTTGTCCGCGATGGACTCCTAAACTACTTAACCGATTTTAATCAAATTTGCACACCGTGTGCAGTTTGCTCCAACTTGAAACATAGGATAACTTAGATCTTTAATTATAGTCGCAATTTTATTTTATTTCTTAATATATATAAATCTCCTGTCACGATGTTTGTCCGCGATGGACTCCGAAACTACTTAACCGATTTTAATCAAATTTGCACACCGTGTGCAGTTTGCTCCAACTTGAAACATAGGATAACTTAGATCTTTAATTATAGTCGCAATTTCATTTTATTACAAATTATTTGTCTATAATTAATTGACAGTCACAATTATCTGTTAACTCCAAAAGATTCTAACAGATGGCGATATCTGTTGACTGGACTTAAGTAATTTAAGTAATTTGTGTGTGCTCAATGAGATTCGAGAATGGTTTAGATTCACAATTGGACCCGGTAGGTGGCGCTTTATTAGAACAGAACAACGTCTGTTGGGTCATCTAGTCTTAATATATATAAATTACGTGTCACATTGTTTGTCCGCGATGGACTCCTAAACTACTTAACCGATTTTAATCAAATTTGCACACTGTGTGCAGTTTGATCCAACTTGAAAGATAGGATAGCTTACATCTTAATTTATAGTCGTAATATTATTTTATTGCAAATTATTTGTCTATTATTTGACATTCACAATTATCTGTTAACTCCAAACGATTTTAACAGATGGCGATATCTGTTGACTGGATTGAGTAATTAATTAATAGATGGCGCTGCTATGTCAAACCTACAAACATGTCATATACGATTTTAACTTGCTTTTTTAGATAGATGCCATTTGTAAAAAAATATGAGACCTCCATGACAGATGTTCTCCTACAGTTCCACTTAATAGTTTAATAAAATATAACATAACAAAAACATTAGCCACAGCAACGCGTGGCCGGGTCTGCTAGTTTTAATATATAAAGCTAAAGAGTTTGTTTGTTTGAACGCGCTAATTTCAGAAACTGCTGGTCCGATTTGAAAAATCGTTACTCCCTGATATTATATCTTTCCAGTGGTGAAAGAATTTTTGATATCGGTTCAGTGGTTTAAGCGTGAAAGCGTAATAAACAAACAAACAAATGAATAAACATACAAACACACTTTCGCACCTATATATATAAAAATGAATCCCAGTTTTCCTTGGTCACGCCATCACGCGTGAACGGCTGGACCAATTACATTAATTCTTTTTTTGTTGTGTTTGTTATTGTCAGGAGAAGGTTCTTATGAAAGAAAAAATATGAAAATTGCCCAGAAAATTAGAAAATTTAAGAATACTTAACCATCATATAAAATTATTTCTAATCTAACCGCTTTGGACAATATAAACTTTTTTAATGTAACCTTATGACGTTTAACATTGATAGAATTGATAGAACGCGTGCTGTAAATATCGTCAAAGAGGATGTAAAAAACTGAAAATTGTTTAAAACAGATGCTTCGGTTGGAGTTATTTTATTATATATAAAATACATGTAAAACAATTAATTCATTATTTCTTACAGAAATGATGTAAGAAAGCTGAATTTCTTAGTGCATATCAGGGTAGGTAAGTTCAGAGCCATCACGCCTAATATAAAAAGTCAATTTAATATGGAGTTTTGGTAATTAAGATACATGTTACTAATATAACAAGTGATATACTTAGTCATTAAGAAGAATACAATAGTTTTCTTTAATTTACAGTTGAATTTTCGTTTTTGAAAATGCCAGCAATTAGACGTACAAACTTGAAAGTGTTGGGTCAATGAACGTTGTATGCCAATATTGCAAGGCATTTAAGTTTAAAAATTAAGGTCCTGGTTTGTGTTGCGCGAGCGCAATTGACGCCATTGGTACCGCCGTCAGAGCCATTACATTCATTGGTTTCATACGCATAAGGAAAAAAAAAAGTAAGTATGTTGTATATAGGAATTAGAATAATAAACATTTTTTTAATTCAATTCGAATTCAATATTTATAGTTAAGACATGACAACGTCTGTCGGGTCAGCTAGTTTATAATATAAGTAAGGAATTCAGGATATAGATTTCACATATTTTTACAATGGTATATTCACGACCTCAAAAACTTTAAATAAATACTGGTACTACTAAATCACGTTGTTGCGTAAACGACACGTAGTTTTATTGTAAATTGGAGTCATAACATATAATTAGTATAATGTATACGTAACCAACTGCTTAATGAAGGTCGATGCAATGACTGAATCATGATATTCATATAATATAAAGTTATAAACATATATATATATATATATGGGTATATAAAACAGACGTATTGATTTAAAGGAGCTAATGATAAATCGATATCAATGTAGTTATATAGATGTTAGTGAACGTCTAACTACAATCCCAAACGAGGGTATGATTTTATGGACTACGTTTAATAATGACGATGGCCGTTCGAATGAATGATGGCTGCTTTAGTGGTTAACTCGTGATCGGGTAGTAATTAAGGTAAAATTTCAAAAATAATGACAATATGTAAATGCTCCCGCGGGATTTATAGATAATAAAGGATTTTAATTTGAATGGAGAGCAATATATTAATAGATAGATGAAGTATGAATGTAAATTAAACTTTAAATAAACACCCCCTTTTTTTGGGGGTGGGTTGCGGTCGGCGCGCTCCTCGCACCACTCCGTCCGGGGAACGCGTCTTACGCGTGGGTGTCGTAGAAGACAACTAAGGCATGTCAATATGTAAATAATATCTGTAGAAGAATAGAAAACTCGAAATTAAATTCTATAAAACAATCTTTCTCACCAGGAAATGATTATTACCGATATTTTTTTCATAAAAACTGTTATTAACATTTTTCATTGCCGAAAACATGTTAATCGCACTTATTTCAAAGTTGCACGGATAAAAATACTTATGTTTCTGTAAATTATGACCTCGTTTATTTTTTTCGCGTTGCTTAAAGTATTACGGAGGTTAATATGAAATATTTTTAATCTATTACCTAGATTGACCCGGACCAACTCCATCTGGTACCATTTGGGTCAACGATTACATTCCCAAGGAGGGTTGACGTCAGGCAGGCGGCCGGTCATAAAAGTCATTGCCGAAACTTTTTGCAATATGTCAAAACAGATGACATATTGCGTCGACCCCAAGTAATTGGGATAAGAGCAAGATGATGACTCTTTAAATATCGGAGTTTTGTTTTCTGAAGAAGTAAGAAAATGAACACTTTCTCTTACGTAACACATGTTATATTTTACGTTCTCCTATTATCATTTTTTTTTTCATAGTACGTAAAAACGTAGTGCCAAATTCATATTAAAAAATGCATTCTCATGAAATTATTTAATATACTTCAAGCGTTATAAAATTTAAATCGAACCAAAGTAGCGTGACTAAAGTGTATATGTTAAACTCTGCTTACTCTTCCAAGGGTGAAGTCATGAGACTATAAAAAATAAATAGCATAAAATCATATTTTCTAAATTTAAATTACGAAAACGCTAATGAGAAGCGTGAGAAACTATTGTCTTAAAAGACTAATTAGCATTTTAATTTACGTCGACGTAATATAAACCTGTTCATAAGAACTGAATGATAAAAATACAAGAATAATTCTGTATAATAGCAATTATTGTAATAGAAATAAATGCTTGGTTAATGGAAGGCTTTTAGTGAGTACTATATTTTGAACCAGCCCGATAATTTCAAGAGAGACAATTCTTTTCACAGGAAAGACAAATTACAATAAAAAAGAATTCATATTCATTCAATTCATAGGCTGAGAATTCAGTAAGATACGTAAATTAAGCATCACTCCAATGATAGAAAGTCTCGTCGTGTCAACTCATATAAGTCCCACTACTGGGCTCGAGCCTCCTCCAAAATTGGAGAGAGAATTATACTACTGTACCACTCTGGTCAAACGTGTTTCAGTTCAAGTTTGCCTTTTCTTGCATAGTTATTATAATATATATCCCTTTATCGTATTTTACGACACCCACGGGCAAGAAAGGAGGTGGTGAATTGTATTTTTACTCCATCACCACACAGAAGTTCTCTAATGCCTTTAAATTGCGTGGTAAGTCAATATTTTTGCGGCTGTAGAGGCTTAGAAGAGATTTATTAATACCTGAAAGTGTATAACGTGTTAAAAAGAAATATATAAATAAAAATTAATTTAATCTAATTTCAGCACCTTTTTTTTGGGTTGGGTTGCGGTCGGCGCGCTTCTCGCACCACTCCGTCCGGGGCGACAGAGGGGCGTATAGCACGCAACACCCGCAACCCACCCGAACACCACGTCACCTTCGTCGTTGGGCCGACCACCGGAGCGGGGTTACTTGTCATCAGTGGTCGGCCCGACGGAATACCCCCCTACGTGGGGTACCCTCCCATCGACCGACGTCACCCCCTCGGGGAAGACGTCGGAATTTCAGCACCTAACCAATGCTTTTTCACAACAATCTTTACTACTGTACTTACACATTGTAACAGTTTCAATTCCGCGCTTGTCCGTCTCTCGGTGCGCTTGCGTACCGCTCCGCGCTCTCCCGCTCCCGCTCACGTCGCACGTACGCTCACGTACGCTGTCGTTTCGCGCGCATTCCAACCGTCGCAGCTAACGGACGAATAAGTGGCAGTTCAAAAACCGCCTTTTTCGAGGCGATATATATTGGACTGCTCACGAATATCACTAACTGCCTGCGTTCAAAGCAAGGTCAGGTAGTGATATTTGTTTCTGTCTAGTAGATATAAAAGTCAAGTGGCCCCTTCAGGGCAAAACCAAGTTTAAATTGGTCCCCGGCGGAAACCTAACGGTGTTAACGAAGCCGGGTGAGGCGAAGCCCCGAATCGCCTGCCGAGCCCCTTAAGGGCGAGGCACACCTTCGGACGGGGTCGGATCAGTAGACCTTGGGGGTGACCCCTAGTCTACCCCGACTATCACCTTTCCCACCCTTCCACCTCCTTCTCCTATTCTCGAGTGTGTAGTTTGGGAGTCCCGGCCCTCACAGGCCGAATACCTTCCCGCCACTCGGGCAGCTAGGGCCCCTCTCGCACAATAAGATTGGCGAAGGGTAACTCACAGCTTAGGGCACACCTAGTTTTTTAAGTACATCCTCCCGACCTAACCCGGTGGGGAGGGAACAATAATTCACATCCCCGGGTTTTCCCCCTGGGGAGTAGGTATTACTATTACGCGCAGGAAATAAAATCACCTCCCACCATGGCTCTTCCAGCCCTTAATTTAGAAATGCTTCTCGCCGACGAGGAGATCTACACCATACTAAAAAGACGGTTCGGGAATATGATTCCCGACCGCCCCGCGATCGCGAGTACCGAGCCCGTATCCGGGCCGATACACTTCGACTCCCCCGCCTCCCTGGACGAGGAACCAATCCCGTCCAATGAGATGGAGACAGAACCAGCCACCGACGACGAGAACGCCGACACGGCGTCGTCGTCCGCCGGCTCAGAGTCGAATTCTGAGTCCACCTCGGCGGACTCAGAATTCACAGTGGTCAGTTCCCGCAAAAGGGGACGTAAGAACCGCTCTAAGGCGCGAAAGGCCGCCAAACTGGACGAGGCGAGCACTTCTGCCGCCAATGACGTGCCACCCCCCACCCCTACCCCAAAGCCACAGGCTGCTGTACAGCAGCCCCCGGCTAAGGTGTACAAACCACCCACACCACCGCCACTAGTCATCCGTAATAAGGAAAAGTGGCTTCCTATCTCGGCTTGGTGCAACACCAACCGGGTACAATACCGCTCGGCCCGGTCAACCGCCGAGGGTATTAAGGTGCAGTTGTCCACTTCGGACGACCACCGAAAGATGACGGCTATGTTACATAGCCAACATATTCCCTTCCACACATTCACCCTGCCCGAGGAACGTAAACTTCGCGTAGTAATACGCAACGTCCCCGTGGAACTGGGATGTAAAGGAGGATCTCCTCGAACAAGGACTTCCGGTGATTGATGTGCACCGCATGATCCGAGGACACACTCGCCAACCATTCGACCTTGTAATGGTCGTCCTTGACCTCACCCAAAAGGGCAAGGACATATTTAACGTCACCACGGTGTGCGGCCTCTCCGGCATCGTGGTCGAACCCCCGCGCCAGAAGGGCATGCTTTCGCAATGCCACCGGTGCCAGCTCTACGGCCACTCGGCACGCAACTGCTACGCGAGGTGCGTAAAGTGCCTGGAGGACCACGCTACGGCGGATTGTGCCAGGCCCAAGGCCAACGACCCCATTAAGAGTACCACACCACCATCGTGTGTACTCTGCGGGCAAGTGGGGCACCCCGCTAACTACAGTGGCTGCCCACGCGCACCACGACCGGTTGTGAGGCGGCCGCCACCACCCCCACCACAAAGGTACCTTTCGGCACCGAAACCCCCGGTGAAAAACCCGTGGGTAAATACCCAAAGCAGGGCGGAATACACCCCCCTGCCCACCCAATTAGCCACCCCGCCGGTACCCGCGAACACGACACCGTCGGCAAAGGCCGGAAATAATAATAATATTTATAAACCGTCAACCGTTGGGCAAAAACAGCCACCCGCGGGCCTTCCTAAGCCTCCTCAAGGCAAACAAGTACACACACATGCGCCAGCCGCTAGCGGCCTAGACCCGGATCTAGACCTAGTGGCCAGATTCGTGCAAATAATAAACATCTCAGAAATACGCGTAATCGCAGCGGAACTACGAAAAAATGAAGGCAACAGCCTCGCGTTATTTAACGTCGCCATGAGGTTCTCACCCGTTCTAGAGAGCCTCGGTTCCTTCAGAGCCTAATTATGGATACGTACACACCAGGCAGAGTCAAAACACGATCACTCCGCGTAGGGTTTTTCAACGCGAACGGTCTCTCTCGCCAGAGAGACGAAATAGGTACATTTCTACAAGACCAGTAACTTGACCTTTTACTAGTCCAAGAGACATTTCTTAAACCTTATTCAAGAGACCCTAAAATTGCAAACTACAATTTAGTGCGCAACGATAGGGTCGGTTCTCCCCTAGGTGGTACTCTCATTTATTACAAAAGGTCACTGCACTGCACACCCCTAGATCCCCCCGCCATGACGTACATTGAAGCCTCGGTCTGTCGGCTGGCCCTCCCCGGTCACCAGCCACTGATCATAGCATCAGCTTACCTTTCCCCTCCTAATGGGGACACACCAAAAGAGTTGCTTGAGAGTGATCTCCAAGCTCTCTTAAAACTCGGCGACGCCGTCATTATCGCAGACGATCTAAACGCCAAAAGTAAGTCGTGGAATAACCACACCAACAACCGCAGGGGACTGGCCCTCGAGACTTACGCAGATCGGCTCGGGTTCGACATCATAGCCCCAATGGAGCCGACTCACTTCCCTCACACAGTTGGGCACAGGCCCGACGTATTAGATATAGCCCTATTAAAGAACATAAACCTTCGTTTATGTCTAATAGAGGTAATTCACGAGCTTAACTCGGATCACCGCCCGGTGGTCATTGACTTCGCCCCCCGATACGGCCCCTCAGGCCTCAACTGAGAAAGTGTGCACAGACTGGGAGCGACTGAAGGCTAAACTCCAGTCTCCCTCCTCGTCGGCTCATCTCGACAGTGTATGTAGTACATTAAATAACAAAGAGGACATCGAATCCGCGATCGACGCCCTCACCGGTCACGTACAATCGTTAGTTAACGATTGTTCACGGAGGGTGCCTGACACGAGCAATCGTAGAGGGCGCTTACCCGCTGACGTCCGCGACCTACTGAGGCGTAAGAACGCAGCCATAAGAGCCTCCGACCGCTTCCCCTGCGAAGACAACCGCTATCATATGCGGTCAATGCAGAGGGCGGTCAAAACGGCTATAAACGAGTTTCGACAAAACGAATGGGACGCCACCTTAAGCGAACTGGAGCCTTCGCACCAGGCTTACTGGCGGCTAGCCCGTTCTTTCAAAAAGGATACGGTGTCCACCATGCCACCCTTAAACCGCCCCAATCAACCGCCGGCGTTCGATGACGATGAAAAGTCTGAATGTCTGGCGGCCGACCTTGAGCAGCAATGTACGTCGAGTACACAACACACAGACGCGCGGCACACCGACACCGTTAACAGCGAAGTGGAACGATGTACATCGCGTACGCGTACCGCAGACGCTGAGCCACAAGAGCCTATACCAACAGCGACAGTGGAGGAGATTCAGTCCATTGTTAGAGGTCTCCACCTTAGAAAATCCCCCGGTTCGGACGGTATTTCTAACAGAGTTATTAAACTCTTCCCTCATTCATTATTATTAATATTAACAGCAATTATTAACGCCGCATTAGTTAATTACATAGTTCCTAAACAATGGAAAGAAGCCGTGGTAATAGGCATACCTAAACCCGGCAAGCGACGTACCGAACTGTCATCATATCGTCCGATTAGTTTATTAAACAGTTTAGGTAAAATCTATGAGCGCGTACTACGTAGTAGGCTAAGAAAGTGCGCTGAGGATAACAACCTTATCCCGCCGATTCAGTTCGGCTTTCGCACGCAACACTCTTGCGTTCAGCAAGTACATCGAATAGTCGAGTATACAAGTTATAAACTGCAACGCGGTTTATATACGGGTATGCTTTTATTTGATGTAGAAAAAGCGTTTGACAAAGTCTGGCATAATGGCCTTATTTTCAAGTTAATAAAGCTTAAAATCCCCCACTACTTTGTTATGATAGTTAGGGACTTCCTACTCGAGCGTAGCTTTCGCTACAGAGTGGAAGGTACTCTATCAGCACCGCACCCACTAGAAGCCGGCGTCCCCCAGGGATCGGTGCTCTCTCCAATTCTCTTTTCGCTGTTCACCAGCGACATACCCCAACATAGTAAAATACAAACAGCATTATTCGCTGACGACACTGCCATCTTCTATGCAGGTCAATCCCCCACAACAGTGATAACCGCTCTCCAAACTGCGGCTACCGCCCTAGCGAAATGGACTAGGAAATGGAGAATCGGTATAAACCCCACCAAAAGCCAGGCGATCATATTCCATAAGGGGATAGATCGCCGCCACCCAATGGCTGAATACCAACAGATAAAGATGTTCGACCAACCCATCCCCTGGACAAGGGAGGTCAAATATCTGGGTGTGACCTTGGACAGACGACTGACCTTCGGTCCTCACATAGGGCTAGTCCGCGCGCGCGCAGCCCTAGTGCTAGGATGGTTACACAGCTTAGTACACGCCAAGTCTAAGCTATCTCTCCGTAGTAAAGTTAGATTATACACCGCTTGTATACGTCCTATCATGACGTATGCTAGTGTAGTGTTCACACAAGCGAAGCCACACAGGCTACATCGGCTACAAACATTACAGAATAGGTTCATGCGCCGAGCGACGGGAGCACCGTGGTACATGCGCAATGTGGATCTTCACATAGATCTTGACTTGCCGACCATCAGGCAATAGGCGTGACGACAGTATAAAAGAATCGATGCATTAATGATTTTAAGGGAAAATACATATCAAAAAAATTTAATACGCTACTTTAGATTTATCTAAATAATTGAGATTATTAAGATTTTCAATAAATTAAATTATTAAAATACTGCATTCGGCCATTTTGGCTGAAACACCTATCACAGTGTATTACGTCACGTTAAGGTAAACTACTCTGTTTGTTGTTCTCAGTACTACTGATTACGCATTTGGATTGATTTTTTATTTGTTTACGTGTGATTTCCCGACTCCACTCGATTATTACAATGGAACCAAGCTTTGTTAAAGCAAACAGCTCAAATTTGCCCAGGATTGATGTATTGTCGGCTGGTGGCAGACTATTTGGAGGGGCGCAGCGTCCTCTACGCCAACCAAGTAGGGGACGTTGTGCGAACGCCCATGACGTGCGGTGTTCCACAGGGGTCGGTCCTCGGACCCACCCTGTGGAACATCGGCTACGACTGGGCGTTGCGGGGGAGCCTCCCACCCGGGCTGGGCGTGATTTGTTACTCCGACGACACGCTCGTCACAGCCCGCGGTGGGACGCTACAAGAGGCGGTAAGCCTGGCGATCTCAGGCACCGAAGAGGTCGTCAGGCGGATCGAGGCGCTGGGGTTGAGGGTGGCCCTGGACAAGACGGAGGCCCTATTGTTCCATGGGCCCCGTATGGACCCTCCCATCGGCGTCTCGATCACCGTCAATTCGGTTGGGATCAGCATCCAGGCCCATATGAAGTACTTGGGCCTGGTGCTCGACTGGCGATGGTAGTTTCGGGAGCATTTCCGCAGGCTCGTCCCGCGGCTTGACGGCGTGGCGTCCGCCCTACAATGGCTGATGCCGAATGTGGGCGGACCGAGCGCGGCATGTCGACAGCTGTACGTGGGGGTCATCCGGTCGATGGTCCTCTACGGCGCACCGTTGTGGGCGGGATCCATGACCGCCCGACTTAGGGCCCTCCTGTGGTGTCCACAAAGGCCTGTTGGCCGGGACTCCCCCGTGGGACCTGGAGACGGAAATACTCGCCGACTTGTATCGGCGGGTGTCGGGGGTGCGCTCGGTGTTGTTTCCCTGAGGGAGCTCACCGCCTGGCGCGTCGACGCCCGCCGAGACGTCATCGCCCGTTGGGCAGACCGGGTGGAGAGGCCTCGATACGGTGTTTGTTCCGTGGAGGCCTTCCGGCCGGTGCTGATGCAGTGGTTGGAAAGACGGCACGGGGTGCTCTCCTTCCGACTCGAACAGGTCTGAACGGGACATGGATGCTTCGGCAAGTACCTGTACAGGGTCACTAGGAGGGAGAGAACTCCGTCCTGCCACCACTGCGATTGCGACGAGGACACGGCGCAGCATACGCTCGAGGTCTGTGCCGCTTGGGCAGAGCCGCGTCGTGAACTCATCGCAATCATCGGTGGCGACCTGACGCTGCCGACCATCGCTAGGGAGATGCTCGGCAGCATCAGGAATTGGGACGCGGTCGCAGCCTTCTGCGAGGCAGTTATCTCGCAGAAGGAGGCGGCGGGTCGCGAGCGCGAGGAGCACAGCTTCGATGATGCGACCCGCTACCGGCGACTGGGGCGGCGCAGGCGGGATTACCTGCGTGCAATGACGCCCTAGCCGAGGCCGCGGGTGACGTGACCGGGGATTAGTCCGTCACCCGCCGAGAGGCCGACCGCGTGAGGAAATACCGACGTCCTCCCCGAGGAGGGGACGTCGGTCGATGGGAGGGTGCCCCGGGCAGGGGGTATTCCGTCGGGCCGACCACTGATGACAAGTAACCCTGCTCCAGTGGTCGGCCCAACGACGAAGGCGACGTGGTGTTCGGGTGGGTTGCGGGTGTTGCGTGCTTAAGTCCCTCTGTCGCCCCGGACGGAGTGGTGCGGAGGCGCGCCGACCGCAGCCCACCCCCAAAAAAAAAAAGGATTGATGTTGGGTGATATCCTCGCTACAAATATAGAATTTTGCTCGCCTGAGTTTAGAAACGTAAAAACTTCTTTGTAAGTAAATTTTTGTTTATCTTTACTACCATGTTTCTAGTAACCTAATCTCTAGTACCAACTTAGATATAATCTAACTTGTTTTGAACTGATGTGAGTTTATTTTATTTTCATAGTTTATTTTTACATTAAACTTGTCATTGTTTATTCTTGAGGTTAGCTCCCTCACAGCTTTGCGAGCTTTAACCACTTAACTCTTATTATTTTCTTGTTAGGAACAAAGTGGTGGAATAAAGTATTTGTACATATACTTTGTTGAGGGTTTTTATTAATGTATTTTTGCACTGAGGTACTGCACACCACTTATAAACTTTGGAATTCATTTTTATCACAAGAATTAATTTAATGTTTTGCTTACTTTCTTCGCTACACATAGACACAAGGACGTGGTTACCTTAACGTGACGTAACAGCCGACGCCATGACACCGGCGAGCTGTTTTCGCGCTATATTTAAAAAATGTTGGAAAAATTGTTTTAAACTTCTTTAAACATAAATTTATTACCGAAATATAGGTTTTTTCGTAAATAGTAAGTGTGTGCCCACATTACGGAAAAGGATTTCAAAATCTTTCGTCACGCCTATTCATGAAACAGTGCTCCCGCCGCTACTTCGACTCTGTCGCGACACACCCGAACCCATTAGTGGGTTATTTAATGTATTTTACAATAAATGCGAAAGTAAGTTATTTGCTATAAATATTCAAAATAGGAGACAAATACTTATTCAAATAAACCCCTGCCAGTAGGTAACGTGCCCAGAATACCGGCAGCATTGCCACTAACATTTGTGCGATATTTTAATTATATTAAATAACACATCTATAATATAAAAATGAATCGCTAAATATGTTGCTTAGCGCAAATCTCTAGGACAGCTGAATCGATTTCGCTAATTCTTTTTTTAGAATATACCGTGAAGTACGAGGATGATTCTTACGCAGAGAAAAAAAATTAAAAATTGCCTATAAAGGTTTAAAAGGTTTTTCTGTGCTCCCATACAAACGATTCGTAATAATATTTAAAAGTCAATTTGAACTTTAATACCATATCATAAAGTTCAATGTTAGTGAAGAGGTTCCGGGAAGGCAAAACAATTGAGTGGCGTTAGTATCGTATAATATATATTGATGTCAAACATGAAATTGTAGATGTTTTATAATTTTTATTTTTTGACTTTTATGTAATTGTTATTAACTTCCTTTTTCTCTTTTTATCTTACTAGCTGACCCGGTGTCCCGAATAGCAGAATTAGAATATTAATACAAACTAAAAAATTAAAGAATTGACTGTCAGGCGGTACGAAGTTCGCCGGGTCAGCTATTTTTTAATAAAACAACACGATAAAGCCATGCCGATCAGTCAGTAATATTGATCAGCATAATAATCGATGCTGTCAGCTGTTGGTAACAAAAAATCAACATCTACGCCATTACGAAATACTTCCGCTTTAAAACTTAAAACATTTAGAATTATTAATTTCTGATGATTAGGCGAGTACTACACACATATATATATATTTAAATAAGAGAAAGTCGTGTTATTTACACTATTTATAACTCAAGAATGGCTATACCGATTTGGCTGAAAATTGGTGGGAAGGTAGCTTAGAACCAGGAGACGGATATAAGATACTTTTATCCCGTTCTTTTTCTTCTTATACTTAATGGCAATGGGCTACTTTTATCCCGTTCGATCGCGTTCCCGTGTAACGTGACATAAAATTTCAAATAGATTTTTTTTTTCTGTTTGTCCATTCGGACAGGCAAAGGGGTCAGAGCCCATACAGCTAAGTCTGATACAATTTTCTTCATATTATTTAACATTTCTTTATATAGAATAACTTATTTATAGTCATGTCCGTCAGTAAGTCAAGTCGTTACCATTAATTTTAATTAGGCACTGAAAACCTAATTAAATTATTTCTCTGGGCATTTTGGCAGAATATGAAAACACACGTACCTAAATCACTCTTATATCACATTCAACACACTTCAGCACCTTAACTGTATTATATTACATAAAATATTCGCAAAGTTATTCAATATAACACTATAAAACACTAAAAAAATGAATATAATACAAGAGCTTAACATGACATTTCCATATTCGCACCGAAACTCATGTCAAAGAGAATACAAGTCACTATGAAACGTAGGATAACAAAAACGCATTTGATATGTAATAACAAAACGCAAATGGCAGCTAAACTTAATTTTGTCTATAGTTAACTATAGACAAAATTGGTCGAAAATTTGATAATTATAATTTTGTTAGAAATCAATAATTAGTAATTTGTATTCTTTTTGAATCATAAATTCGGAAATGTAGAAAATATATTTACGAAAACAATTATGACGGTACGAAGTTCACCGGGTCAGCTAGGTGTTCTTAAAAATACGATATATATTCTTGAGATAGTTCATTATCTCAAGAATAAATATCGTATTTTTAAGAACAACTGTAATGCCAAGTTTGTAATTTTATTAGTTAAATAGCAACCTGCCCTCGCTTCGCTTCGGTTTCAGTGGTCTTTCCTGCGTACTTCCCGTTCCCGTGGGAATACCGGGATAACATATAGCCTAGTTTACTCCCTGATATTATAGCTTTCCATTGGTGAAAGAATTTTTGAAATCGGTACAGCCGTTTGGATGAGTACCCGGAACAAACAGACAGACAGACAAAAAAATATAAACTGTATTTTAGGTATATGTATAGTGCAAATAACCGTATGAGCATGAAAAATTATTTCTACGATCGCATCTAATACCTAATTGTTATCAGACAAATGCGAAACAATCTTCGTGATATCTTTATTAATTTGATTGGTATCGACCGTAGGGAATATACTAAGATTATTAGCCACAAAAGTAATTTAATAAATATGTACTAATGTTATCCAATAACGATATATGATGTTAATTGCTCAAAGTGTCAATTCAAATTCTAAACGCTACTCCTACCGACTAAGATCTATATTAGTTTAAATAACTTCATTTTTTATTTTCAACAGAAGTTGATATAAATGAGACATCTTGAAGTATCATGAGAGATCGCACAGATGATAAGCATTAGATTGTGTGCCACTAGTCCGTTCAATTGGCAAGTATTGCAGGTCGAGTTATTACGAGCCATGTTATCTGTAATACTTCAAATGCCCAGGCGAAAAGCGATCAATCTGTAATCAGCAACTAAAATACAGTTTGATGCCATGGAGATCTGTTACTAAATTAATGTAAATATTTGTAGCTTTTGGCAAATAAAAAAAAATCTCATGCCACAAGAATGCACACGGCTGAAATGAGAATGCTAAGATGGGCGGGCGGTGTCAACTTACATGACAGAATTAGAAATGAACATGTCCGTGGAAGTTTTAAAATCTGCCCAATCGTAGATAAACTTACCGAAATACGTCTCAAGTGGTATGGCCATGTAATGAGAAGACCCGAAGAGGACATGACCAGAGAAGTCCTACATATGTACGACTACTGGACCAAAAAAGCGTGGTAGACCCCTTCTAACTTGGATGTCCGTAATAAATAATGATATAAAGAATGCCCAAGTAAGTGATTCGACGACCTAGAACCGAAATGTCTGGCGAAAAATGACGAGAAGAGCCGACACCAAATAAAATGGGATAAGGTTAGATAAAGAGAGAGATTTGCAATTTGGCAACTTAGGAGTTATTTAGTCTTCGCATATACATAAGTACAAATATTATGTTGTATATATCAGAAACAGTTATCATAGATAAGTGCTGTATAGTAGTTAATATTACTACTACTAGCAGTTGCTACAGATACTGCCAACCCACATTTTGTGAATAAAACTATTTTACGGATTTTATCGTACCAGTCTGTCCGTGACCATGATTGCTGCAGTGTTCGAAACGTTGGGCCACCAAAAATCAAATACAAACACGATAAAATCCGTAAAATAATTTTATTTACAATGTGTAATGTTCGCTTAAACATCAGAAATCATTATGAAAACCCTTACATTGTCCGTGGGTGTCGTAAAGGATGACTAAGAGTTTTACGTAGACTTGGTGCAACTTCACCTGATGCCGTCTGGTCAATAATTGCATTCCCAAGGAGAATTGACGTCAAGCAGTCGGTCAGTCATAAAGCTAATGGCAATAAGTTTTGCATTATGTATGAAAGAAGAGTAAATATTAAGTCGATTCTAAGTAATTGGTATAAAAGCAGGCTGATGATGATGATGATGATGATGGTTAGCACAGGCAAGTGATAATAAACGATATTAGAATTAGGAATGTATTGCAGAGCCTTTTATAGTATTATGACAGCGCGTACTGGTCCAACCGGCAATCTATACTGAGATTGAATATATATGCCATAGGCTCAATCCTCATGCAAGATAGCTCTTTATACAATTCACAAATGATTGTCCTGAATCTGGCTGCTATTTGTAACCATTAATAATAAAGAATTTTATAATATAACACTGCTTGTGACATTTGCTGAACTCTATTCATCATTATGACCATGGTTTCTCATTTTCTTATAAAAAATGTACTTTAATTCATATACTGCATTACTTTCTATACTAAATAATCATCTCATCACAGCCTATATACATCCCACTGTTGGGCTCGGGCCTCCTCTACAATGGAAGAGAAATTGAGTCACCTGCCCTTCTGATTGCCCTGTTGACGCCGAGTTTGCCTTGTTTTGCATAAATCGTTCCCACGCAAACCTACGGGTAAGAGCGGGGATGGTGAAACTTACAGAAAAAGCCAAATCACAAGCTGCATTTACACCAATGTTGCCCTCTGTTGCCTGCATTGTCTACGTGTCTGTGTGATCGTTTAAGAGAGTCTATTCAGTGAGTCCGTCTGCCTCGGTTCAATGCTTTGCAAGGATGAATCTCTTGCCTATCTTAAACAGGCAGACAATAGGTTAGAAATAAATAGATTTAAGTTAAACCAGTCCATGGAACCTCGCAACTCCATAATCAGATATTAGATACCATCATCCACATAATAGTTTTACACCTACCGATAGCAGTATACGAATGATATATGCAGACATGGAGTGTTGTTGGTAATGTCCCATCCTATTTTTAGATTAAATTTCTTGTTCTCTTCGTATTGGATCCATCTGCCTACTCATGTAAGCCACCCAATGGACCGGGTACCTTCCCTTGGTATTCCAGAATACACCGCATTATAACACAAAAGTACATCAATTAAATTAATAAATTTTATGGTCTTCGAATTTTGTATAAAATATAGACATGATAAAATAAATAGCTAAAAAAATCGACTGCAACAACAATTACAATTTTCAATTTATAATTAAAATGAAATTTATAAATTATTGCCGTGTGGTGATGGAGTAAGAATATAGTTCACTACCCCCTTCTCTGCCTGTGAGTGTGGTAAAAGTCGATTAAGGAATATTAATATATTCCTTAATCGACTTTGCCAGAGAAGTAAAACTCGAAATAAAATCCTATATCAACAACCCGTTTAAACTATTTTTAAGGCGTTACTATTCCGTACCATAAATTCGGCATTTAGTTTTTTTTTACCTTCTCTAGGACACTTAGATTTTATTTAAGACGACTATAACGATACTGTAACTGGTAAAATCCATCTAGCTCTTTGGAAAATACGGGGTAGTAAAAAAAAATCATGAAACAAACGTACAAGATACGCACGAAAAACATAATCCTCCTTTGGAACCGAGTAGAAATAAATGTAGATTAAAATTTTATTAAGGTTATTCGAAATGCCTCCATGATTTCGGATGTAGGCCCCCTCAATCTTTGCGGTCAGTCGTCGATAGCAGCACGTACGACATTCATGTTTATATTAGACACTACTGAGCGATGCTTTGAGTGACTCCAAGTTCTCGTGAGATTAGGCTTATATATATTGCCATATTTTATAACCCAACGGGTTGAAGTTAGGGCTGGAGGAGGAATTTTAGTCTTTGATGAAGACAATTACATGTATGATCAACAAGTTGTAGGTGTTTGCTGCCCAATGAACTGGTGCAGATTGTATTGGTATAATATTGCAGTATTGGTTCGCGAACATCATTTGAGCAAAAGCTTTCAAAACGTTTCTAAAACGGTATTTTGTTACACAACTATGTCAAGCTTTATCTGTATAGTAACGGAGTAAGAATAAAATTTACCATCCTCGTCTTCTTGCCTGTGTGTATCGTAAAGGACGACTAAGGGACATAATGCGTATAACATCTGTAATACAGAAAGAAAACAAGAATTAAAACCCTTTATCAACTTATGACTAGCATGGTATAGAAGGATAATTACCCTCCTATTTTAAAGGAGGCTCTAGCCTAGAAATGGAATATGTATGAGCTGAAATGATAATAATGATGAGATGATCTTTTAGGCTCGATTATTATAATCTAAGCCAAATCATGAATGATGAAGGCTAATATCCTGCTATCATCGGGATGTTTGCTCGCTACTTTAAAGTTGTAGATATATCAATTTGTTTGTTATAACTTTTTTCAATGTATTTTTTTGTTGCAAAATAAAATTCCCGGTGTTTTTGAACGGCGTTACTATACATTAACCAAGTTTGGGATCTATTGAGGCTCAATTTTTTCAGACGACCATCCAGAAATTAGTTTGTGTTTTCGACGATAAGTTTGGAGTTTAGATCTTTATTTTGACCGTAATTTTACTTATAACACGATTACCTATCTAATCGCAATTATATACGCTTTTTGTTTTTTGTTTAAAGACAATATGCGTTGTGATAGCGGGTACATAATGTATCGCAAGTGACAGGGGTTGACCTTAGCTAGTATTAGGAGTACTCCCTTCGTATATTAAATAAATTTTTTAATATTTGATACACCCCCTACAAAAGACTTCAAATCTTTTAAACGGCTGAACCGATTTTCACGTAACTTACAATTAAATGTACACAAAGAGTAACCATTCTTTTTTTACTCCACTTCGGTATATTTGAAAAAATTAGATTGTTCATCATCACTTCCATCTTTAGAGGTTGCATCCGAGGGACAAACATAGATAAAACCATCTATTAACCTGATTGTATATTGTGTCACAATTTGAGTTCAATCGATGTCGTAGTTTTTGAGTCATAGAAGCGTACATAACCCATCATAACATTTAATATATAAAGATATAGATATACATGTTTAAATAAGGAATCTAAGTACTATTCCAAGGATTTCATTCAATACAGGAAATGCATATTGTAAGTAAAATAAAAACATTCTTACTTATTTAATAACCAACTTTAAATTATCCGCATTGTCTAATAATTTAGGACTGAGAGGAAATAGGCCACCACCTCTTCCGTATATCGTAAGCGAAATTTGTGACGACTAAGAAAACTAAGCACATAATATTTATTGCAAAATAAAGTAAATTAAAAAAAAAAGCTATTGCAAGCATCTCATCTTTATATTTATATATTTCTAATGTACATGTGTATGTCAATGAACTCCTCCTAAACTGCTGGCCCGATGTTGATGAATTTTTTTGTGTGTGTTCAAGGGGATTTGGGAATAGTTTAGATTCAAAATTGGATCCGGTAGGTAGCGCTGCTATCGATGTCAAGGAGAATTACTTTTATTATATTTGAACAGAACAACGTCTGTTGGTTCTGCTTGTATAATTATATATAATATTACTGCAGGATACTGATGATTTAAAATAAAACTGTAAACTAGTTTAGTTATTTTGCTATAGAAGTTGTAATTTCTTATAGAAAGGTCATTAGCGAGGCGCCTCGTGCCTAACGATGGATTTTTACAAATTATGTATTTCTGTTGCCACTATAACAACAAATACTAAAAACAAAACAATATAAATATTTAAGGGGCAGTAAACGTGACTTTTTTGCCCTTTTTATAGATAACTAGCAACCCGCCCTCGCTTCGCTTCGGTTTCAGTCGCTTAAACCCGCGTAGTTCCCGTTCCTGAGGCAATACCGGGATAAAATATAGCCTATGTTACTCCCTGATATTATAGCTTTCCATTGGTGAAAGAATTTTTTAAATCGGGTCGGTGGTTTAAGCGTGAAAGCGTTACAAACAAACAAACAAACAAACAAACATCCTTACTTTCGCATTTATAATATTAGTATGGATGGTACGGCACCCTTCGTGCGCGACTACGACTCGCACTTAGCCGAAAGTTTAGTAATAAAATTTAAAATTTCGTAATTATTGAATTAAAATTTGAAATTTCGTAATGTTTGAATTAAAATTATCAACCTCAATCTGGTTTTCACATCTATTGAACCTAGTAACAATTATATGCATGTTTATATGGCTATTTATTATTTAAATATATTACGGGCTGTACATGATCATGACAAAATATAAATACAATTCAATTGTAATAATCAAACAAAAACACTTTTCACTAGATCCATTCAATTTCACTTATAATATACACATAGCATTATGCCTGTAAAACTACAGATAAGTACACTGCTATAAGCATGACGGTGGCGCGAACACACGAGATTTCATCTATACAAAAATTCTTTAAAGCGCACAGCAAACTGCACGTGCGCCATTCACGAGCATGTCGGTGACGCGAATCCATAAGATTTTCTCGTATCAAAAATTGCTCAACGCGGCTAAAGACGCTTTCGCTTCAAAAATTGCCTTACTACTCCAAACTGAACGGATGGATTAATATAGGGTTTTAGTTTAGTTATATATTCTCTTGCAAAGGTGTATTTCATCATAATCATTTCAGCTCATATATGTCCCACTGTTGGGATCGAGCTTCCTCCACTAGAGGAGGGAAATTGACCTTACTATACTATGCTGATCAGACAGGTCGGTTTAGGGTTTTATTTCGAGTTTTTCTTCTCTTGCCGACATCCACGGGAAAGATAGGGAGTGGTGATTTGTATTTTTACTCCGTCACTACACGGAAAAGGTGTACTTACAGACCTTAATCAATTTTATGATCACCACGAGAGAGGAAGGGATGGTGACATTGTATTCTTACTCCGTCATTATTGAATAAGCAATCGCTTAATGGTGAAAGCCGACCTTCCATACCGAATAACTTGGGTTCGATTTTTACGCAAGAGAATTTTTTATGCGACAGTCTCCCCTTGACAATGACCGCTATAACGTGTCCAAAACATTCATTCATCGCAGCCCACATACGTACCACTGTTGAGCTCGGGCCTCCACCACAATGGGAGGGAATTTCACCTACTATACCATGCTGGTCAGAAATGTTGGTATAGGGTTTTATTTCGAGTTTTCCTTCTCTTGCACAGATGACATTATGTGCATTTTATATCCTATAGTCGTCTTGTACGACATCCACGGGCAAGATAGGGTGTGGTGAATTGTATTCTTAGTCCGTCACCACACGGAAGACAACATCGGGACAACATATTGAAAATTAATTAAAAACGCAATAAAATCCTTAAGAACCATTTTATTTGAATGCGCAATACTCGCTTAGATATCAGATATTATTAATTCTTGGTGCAATTCACAAATAATTATTCGAAGTCAAGGTATAATTTGTGTCGATTAATTCTAGATTCTCCGTGTGCTGACGGAGTAAAACTAGAGTTCGCCATTCCCTATCTTACCCGTAGGTGTTGTAAATAACGTTACAATATGCAAACAACATCTATGCAAGAGAAGAATACTCGAAATATAACCCAATACCAATCCGCCTGAACAGCGTGGTTTGTGTCTGCGAGTGTAAGCAAAAATCTCTCCTATTGTGGAGTAGGCTCGAGCCCAGTAACTGGACATACATATATAAGCTGAGATGATGATGATGATGTTGAATTCTATTTTTGTAAAGTGTGGATCAGAATAATTGCTAAGTCACTGAGTACTTTAAAAAAAAAGTATAGCTTATAATGAGTCAAATACAACTTAAATGGTCTATACCAGTGGTGGGCAAACTTTTTTAATGGCGGGCCACAAAGTTTAAGAAATTCTAGAGAAAAAAGTAAAAATGCATTTTGTATTAAAGCATTTTATAAAGAAAATACTTTTTACTTTTACGCCTTGTTAGGCGTGTGAGACATATGGAATTGTTTTGATTTTCCATAATAGTTTAGTTTCACCGATAGGTGAATAGAATGGAATTTTTCAATAAATAATCTAATACCTGTGACAGACTGCAGATTATAATTATGGCAAGTTAATTATGAGATAATAAAAGTTTTTCAATTATAAACGTCAGATTTTATTTTTCGGGCCAAAATGCTGACTAGAATATTCAGGATGGATGGACTCTCGGCGGCGGGCCGGATTAAATACTTTCGCGTTACTCACTCTTCTGGCGACACCCTCAGCCGATTCTTATGACTCCCACAGATAACTGATGACAATTGTATTCTCATTCCGTTGTCACACGAAATAATGTACCTTTTATTAACTTTTAATTTTAAAATATGAGATTAAACATAATGAATAAAGTCAAACTAATATTAAATAATAAAATCAGAGCTATGTATTTTGTTTTACTTTTGATTAACATAATTATAAATACCACAGGTTTTATTACCCAATATAGCAATTAATAAAATATGGACTCTTCGTAATATATGACCTCCACGTTTCTCAGTCCTGTTTACTTTGTATTATGAACACGAGTGTTGCAATAGAACCGGTTCATTTAACCAATGAAACAGTTGTTCCTACTAAGTGGGTAATTATGTAGTGCCGATCATAATAAATGTTGGTATAAGTTATCACACAATGGTAGTTGTTAATTATTTTAAAAAGTATTAATTGTTTAGAAAGTACTACATTTGGTATGATGCCATCTATAACATAACATTATATCAAATCAAATCAAATCATTTATTCTGCATAGGCCCCTTAAGGGCACTTACATATTGTCAAATTACACGTTTGAATACAATACAATGGTAATAATCTACCACCGGATCGGAACGCGGCCACAAACTGAGAAGATCCGGCAAGAAACTCAGCGGGCAGTATTTTTTTTCTTAATCCTTTAAATATACATAATATTATGCTTCATACAACATATATGGTATTAGCTCCAGTGTGATGCCCTTCGAAATTACATATATATGTATAAATTTTCAAGATTTAATACAAGACAAAAAAAAAATTAAAGCATAAAGAAAGGAAGAAAATATGGCTGGACCAGATCCCACAAGCAGCACCCGATCACGAGTTAACTACTAGAGCAGCCATCACTCTCCTCAACCAAATTAGAGGGAAGGGAGCGACCCGCCCCACATAGCTACCGCAAGCAGAACCTTATTCAGTGAGTATGACCAAACCATAAATAAAAATACAAAACGAACTACAACTACTACTATACCTGCTATAAAAAAAAACTACTACTATAAAATAAACTATGAACTATAGCAAGTATGCAAAAAGAGATCAAAACCAAAATTCGACAGGCAAAACACGCTACGCTGTACAATCACAAGAGTAAGAGAAAAAAAATATAAAAAAAAAAACCTGTGAATTCATACAAGTTAGGAGTACCTAGTAGTATACTAGTGTGGAACCTTTAGAAATTATTACCATTAACATGTCTATTGCTCTTCTGTTTCTGGTTATATTTGGTATATATTAATCATCACAGCTCATATACGTCCCACTACTGGGCTCAAGCCTCCTCCATATCGGGAGAGAGGTTGACCTACTATACCGCGCTGGTCAGGGGCAGCAGTATAGGGTTATATTGCCAGTCTGCCACCACACGTAATATCTATTCTATACTAAAAGCTGAAGAGTTTGTTTGCTTGAACGCGCTAATCACAGGCGCTACTGGTCGGATTTGAAAAATTCTTTCAGTATTAGATAGACCATTTATCAATGAAGGCTATAATAGGCTATATATCATTGCGCTAAGACTATTAGGAACGGAGTACCAATAAAGAATGTTTTTAAAAATATTTTTTTCCCTTTTGAGATCTGCCGTTACGTGCGCTGCATAAACGATTAATGTTTCGCAAAAAATATGTGTGACAGAATCATATTATCGTCGTAGGTTAAAGTTAGCGTTAGCCCAAAGGAACTACTCCACGCGGCAGAAGCTAGTATGATATATGTATATTGTATATGGTATAACATTATTAGTCACGTAGCAAAATAATATTCCTTTGCAATAATTATATTACGTTATCGGATATATTTATATTTTCAAATGCTTTTCAGACTGAACCGTTACTGGGCTGGCCACGGAGGACGAGGAACTTGGTACCGGTTTTCGGCCCAATCGCGAAGGTGAGGAGAAAAGGTGGGTTATGGAGCCGCGTGCCGCCCTTTGGTTACCTCGGACGGAGCGGACGATGTGTGCGCTAACCATAGCCCACCCCAAAAAAAAAGAGACCGAACCGTTAAGCTTCGCTTGAGTTGCGCACGCTTATGTAGCAATTTTAATTTATAATGATAATAAAGTCATCCGGTATATTTTATCGTAATAATAATAGATATACGTAGGGCTACGATATATGGCTGAAGGTATTTCACACACAAATTTCGTGGTATATATTCTAGAATAACGTAATCGAGGGCGATATATTTGCCCATTGCCAGGTAATAATTAGGTCTATATTATACAGAGTGTATCAGGTTATGGGCAAACTGGTTAAACGGGAGCTAGGCAATGGTGGGTGGAACCAAAAAAATTTAAATAAAAATATCGATTCGTTAATGACTTAGAGACATGTAAAGTTTTTAATTTTGTTATGAAACGTATAAAGTCAATTAATCTGCAACATATTCGTACTTTATTAAATGTTTATTAGAAATTAAATAAATCAATAATTACGTTCGCATAAGCAAAACAAAGTTCGCTTTAAATCAGCTGATCGGCCGATGACCGTTGACGAGTCGCCTTTGTACCTACGTTACCATTGAAGCGTTCGCGCAAATCATACCTGTTTATACTGTCGAAGCTTTACATGCCTACATGTATCCTGTCTTTATATGCCTACATAATACGTAACATTTAAGGCACAGACTCTTAGACACACATTTTTATAAACACTATAACTTTTATGTTTTATTGTTTTTTGTCTAATATACATTCTAATTACGATTTATGAGCATTAAACTACATCGTATTCGAACAGTTGCCCCATAACCTGATACACTCTGTATCATGATGAATCATATAGAAAATCTAGAGAATATTGTTTAATAAATGCTCCTATTGGCACTTTCAAGGTCAAATTATTGCGGAGGTAATATTGCTTCGGAAAATTCTAGGTCGACAAATTTTCTGCCATCTGGGAGTTATCTAAACGCATTTAACTCTGAACTTTTGTTTAATTATTAGACTGGTATCAAATTAATACATTAATTTGGCTTCATTACTCATAAATTTTGGTCCGTGTGGTGACGAAGAAAGAATACAATTCACCCTTTATCTTGCCCGTGGATGTCTTAAAAGAGGAATAAAGGATATATTATGTATATAACAACTGTACAAAAGAAGGAAAACTCAAAATAAAACCCTATGCCAACCCACCTGACCAGCGTAGTTTAGTAGGACAATTTCCCTCTCATTGTATAGGAGGCTCCAGCCTAACACTGGGACTTGAGAAGAAGCTTCCCACCCGGGCTGGGCGTAATTTGCTACGCTGTCGATACGCTCGTCACAGACCGGGGTGAGATGCTAGGGGAGGCGACACGCCTGGCAACTCTCGACACCGAGAAGATTGTCAGGCGGATCGAAGCGCTGGGGTTGAGGATAGTCCTGGACAAGACGGAGGCCCTCTTGTTCCATGGCCTCCGTACCGCCGCGCCTCCCGCCGGTGCTTCGATCACCGTGAATTCGGTTACCAACAGCATCCAGGCCCATATGAAGTACTTGGGCCTGGTGCTCGACGGGCATTGGTGGTTCCGGGAGCATTTTCGTCGACTTGTTCCCCGGTTTGTCGGCGCGGCGTCCGCCCTTTCGTGGCTGGTATCGAATATGGGTGGACCCAGCGTTACGTGCCAACGGCTGTACGCGGGGGTGATCCGGTCGATGGTCGTGTACGGCGCACCAGTGTGGGCGGGGTCCCTGACCATCCGTCTGAGGGTCCTCTTGTGGCGACCACAGAGGATCATGGCGATCAGGGCCATACGCGGTTACTGCACGGTGGCAACGGAGGCAACGTGCCTCCAGGCCGGTACTCCCCCGTGGGATCTGGAGGCGGAGAGGCTCGCCAGAATTTACCGGCGGATGTTGGAGACGCGTGCCCGCGGCGGTATGCTCTCGTTGCAGGAGATTACCGCCTGGCGGGTCAACGCCTGCCGAAACGTTGCCCGTTGGGCAGTCTGGCTGGAGAGGCCTCGGTACGCTGTCAGAATCGTCGAGGCCTTCCGGCTGGTGCTGATGGAGTGGTTGGAGCGGACGCACGGGGTGCTTTCGGTGCTTTGTAGGTGCTGACGGGGCACGGTTGTTTCGCCAAGTACCTGCACAAGATCGTCAGAAGGGAGAGCACACCATCCTGCCACCACTGCGATTGCGACGAGGACACGGCGCAGCACACGCTCGAGGTGTATGCAGCGTGGGCGGGCGAGCGCCATGAACTCGTCGCGATCATCGGTGCCGACCTGAGGCTGCCGACCATCGCCAGGGAGATGCTCGACAGCGTCAGGAACTGGAACGCGGTTGCTGCCTTCTGTGAGGCCGTCATCTCACGGAAGGAGGCGGCGGATCGTGCGCGAGAGGACCTCCTCTTCGGTGCCGCCGGCGACTCGAGCGGCACAGGCGCGAGTACCTGCGCCTGATGCCGCCTTAGCCGAGGCCGTGTGTGACCGGACCGGGGAATTTAGTCCGTCAACGGCAGAGAGGCTGACCGCGCGACGGCAACCGACGTCTCGGGACAGGGATGTCGAGAGGTGAGGGTACTCGAAAGGGCATTCCGTCGGGCCGACCACTGACGACAAGTCACCCTGCTCCGGTTGTTGGCCCAACGACGAAGGCGACATGGGTACGGGTGGGTTATTGGCCCACGCACCGTCCTTTCGTCGCCCCAGACGGAGTGGACCGCATGTGCGCTTACAATAGCCCGCTCATAAAAAGAAAAGTCTAACACTGGGACGTATATGAACTGTAATGATGAAGATGATAACTTATAAACAATTCCAAAATAATGCAACAGCATATAAATGCTGCAAAATACATTTAAATCGGAAACTACAATTAGAATGCTTATTTTATATTTTATACCAATTAAAGTAGTTAATACTTTTATCACTTCTACTAAATAAAATTCACACTTCTGGATAATAATTAAGTTTATTTGACGTTGTAAATTTCACAATATTTGAATTTAACTTGACGAATCTATGAGTGAAAACTAGCGTATTTTATAAATGCAAATTTATCGTCTTTTAACCATAAAACACAAAGAAGGTTGAATGTCAAACATGTGTTATTTTTTTTTACTACAATGCTTATGATTTATGATCTATGTAAATGATGCTACAACTGTCGTTTTGTGTATATAATAACAAACATTTTAAGTAAACATATTTATTAACCTTTAAGTTCTGTTCTAGAGCATGTTCTTCTTTCAGATAGAGAAGACGCGGGAATGAAATATAATTATAAAAATATATTTCTCATGCGAGACTCCAATGTTTGAGTAACATTTTAACCAAATCATCCATGACTACTGTAACGATTTTAAATTAACGATAAACGTTAATTACTTATTTTAGGTTTATTAAACATATATGTATTAAAATGTAAATATACCATGATATTTGAATACAATAACAGACGTTGTTCTGTTCAAATAAAATAAAAGGAATTCTCCTTGAAATCGACAGCAGCGCCGTCTACCGGCTCCAATTGTGAATCTAAATCATTCTCGAATCCCCTTGAACACACACAAAAAAATTCATCAACATCGGTCCAGCCGTTTAGGAGAAGTTCAGTGACATACACACGTACAGAATAAATATATATATATAAAGATATTACTAATATTCATCAATAGTATTGAGGCTAATACCGCGCGTTATTCCAAATATAAAGCTGTTGTTGAAAGACTTTATAGCTACAATGTTAGAATGTTCTACTAGATCAACGCATAGTACTTATTAATACATTTTTAAAATTAACTGCATGTCAGGCTTCAGCTTCACACTAAGTTTAACGAGTCAAGGACATTCGCTGTATGCCACATGTATTAAATAAACCTTTTGTTATCAAATCTTAAAATTTACAATCAAATACTATAATTTTAATGTATAAAATATATTACGCAAATGAAAATACTGTGTCACATCTGAGTATAAGATACACGAAAACAAATATTTTTACGAATATTATAGCAGCGTTTTAATAATCTTTTTATCTATACCAATAAATAAAATTGGAGTGTCTGTTTGTAATGTCAAAATAATAGGCTCTTTTCATGCTCACATGGTTATTTGCACGACACCTATGCCTAAAATAGCAATTAAAAAATTTTTGTCTGTCTGTCTGTTCCGGGTAATCTTCAAAACGGCTGGACCGATTTCAAAAATTCTTTCACCAATGGAAAGCTATAATATCAGGGCGTAAACTAGGCTATATTTTATCCCGGTATTCCCACGAGAACAGGAACTACGCGGGTAAAACGACTATAACCTATAACCGAAGCGAAGCGAGGGCGGATTGCTAGTTACAGATATTTTTCAGAATAATTTTATCTATACCAATAAATAAAATTGGAGTGTCTGTTTGTAATGTCAATATAATAGGCTTTTTTCATGCTCACACGGTTATTTGCACGACACCTATGCCTAAAATAGCAATTAAAAATTTTTTGTCTGTCTGTCTGTTTGTTCCCGGTAATCTTCAAAACGGCTGAACCGATTTCAAAAATTCTTTCGCCAATAGTAAGCTATAATATCATGGCGTAAACTAGACTATATTTTATCCCGGTATTCCCACGGGAACGGGAACTACGCGGGTAAAACGACTATAACCTATAACCGAAGCGAAGCGATAATTTTGTTTTTCATTCAAATAACAGGTTTAATAATTAAATTTTGACTAACTACTATACAATATTATCAACAGGAAAACCAAAAATTACAATTTCAACATAAAAATACGTAATTTATCGCGGTGACTAAAAATGATAACCCTATAACCAATCATTATTAGGTGACTGACGATATATTATTCCCTACCAGGTGGACCAACGACATTTTGAAAGTAGCTGGTAACCGTTGGATGCAAGTGGCATAGCACCATTCTGAGTGGTATATTCGTGGGCTGACTTACTCTATTCTAGGTCCAATAGTGGATACAGCCTTATGAATGAATCATTATTCTTTCCATATATCAGGCACTTGATGTTAACTTTTGGACTTAGACCTCACTATAGTTTCTATAGTATGTTATAGTCGTAACTCGTCAGTCTTGGCAAGCTGTGGGACTTCTTTTCACTAGGTTTTATGTATTTTAGTCTCAGTATTTACAGTTATTGGTTCATGTTTTTGTTTACTACCCAGCTTTACTAATTCTAATACTATATCAGACTTCGTTCTCATCATGGTTCAGTTACGTATCATTGTACGCAATTCTATCATTTTTTTTTTTTGGAATACCACTAGGCATTGTTCACGATTTCGTTAGTTTTGAAGTATTTTTTAGCGCGGTGTTCTTATTTTTACAAGCTTTTAGTTAACTTGGGATATAATTTCGGGGTAAATATTGCAACAAAATTTCAAAGGCGAAGAAATTGGTGGATTTTTATATACTTACATATTTAGTTTGAATGACAAAGTAGGTTAAGTGATATTATTCTAAATCCAATATGATGGACAATTCAAGATGGTGGACTGGTTATTTTATGTGCATTCCCACAGTGTGGGTATCATATGAAAGTGTTTGCAAAGAAAAATAGGAACTTTGAAATTACTTTAACACTAGTATGGTGGACCACCCATGGTGGCGGCTCAGTTATTTTTTTTCTCTTCCATGACATGAGTATGAAATAAAAAGGCTTGCTGATTAGAGTCTGAAATAAATTGATTTTACTCTAAATGCTACATGGTGTACTTCTGCAGATGAGAGATTATTTTTTCATACATGTATTACAATAAAACTACCACTAAAACCAATATGGCGGATTCCTAAAGATGGTGTGACTAGTTATTTCTTGTACATTTTAAAATATGGGTAGCAAATGAAAATAGGCTCGGCAGGCTGAGAAGAATACGGAATAAAATGATATTCCTGTAATGCAACATGACAGACTAAAATCTGCAATAAAATGCAAATATTCGGATAACTTCTGCTATATTTGTGAAAAAATATTCTAACAAACGAAGAGAACGATTAAAAAGGTGGTAAACATGCGCATTTTGCAATACTGACAAGTTCTGTTAACGAAAATAAAAATGGATTGTTTTACAGAAGCATACTAACTGAACTACAGGAAGTTAAAAAATAAAAGTTCCAGTAAAATAGAGAACCCACAAATAACACATTTACTATCGTAGCTTATATATTTATCACAATTTAGCTTAGGCTTCTTTCGCAATAGTAGAGAAATTGAACAACTATATCACACTGTCGATCAGGCGAGTTGATATAAGTTTTATTTCGAGTATTCCTTCTCTTGCACGAATGTTATATAGATATACAATATCTATACAACCTTACCGTCCCTTGGTCGTCTATGGACCAAATAGGAGGTGATGAATTGTATTCTTACTCATCACACAAAAAAAAAATATGAATATTAATATTATGAGTAAATATTATAATATTTAAAATTTCAATTAGATTTCCGTGGTGACGGAGTAAGAATACAATTCACCACCCCTCTCTTGCCCGTGGCTGTGGTATAAGACGACTAAGGAATTGAATATAATATCTATGCAAGAGAACGTTAACTCGAAATAAAACCCTATACCAACCTGTCTGACCAGCGTGGTATAGTAGCTCAATTTCATTGTTATTGTGGAGGAGGCTGGAGATCAACAGTGGAATATATGTAAGCTGAAATGATTATAATATTTCGAATAAATATTATGAATGTTGGAAAAATATAACGCCTATATTTTTTACTTTAGTATTCAACCAAGGGTTCATTACTTTCTACTGATATTATGAAAAACAATAAGTATAGCAAAGCAATCAATCGACATAAGTACTCATAATTAGAATATAGATATTTGATTTAATAATAAATCATTGAAATAGATTTTATGTGAAGCTTTTTATACATACGAGCCACTCTTACGACATTGCAACAAAAAATGAAGTGCCCCAGTTATGTTAAAAATATGTGTAGATTGCAAAACATACTCTTGTATTTTATGACAAAAATAATCATGAAAGATATTTTGTATTTGTGTCGGACGATTGAAAATTATTGCATATAATTATAACTAAACCAAACTACATATTTTTATTACTTATTAGTGAATTTAATAAAATTTACATGTCAGAATAGATTTCAGTGTCGATTAAAAATCGATTAATTCCTGTCAGTGTATTGTTATCAATTAAAAATGTACGATATCTCCCCAAATGGCAAGCAAACTGTTATCGGTTCTGCAACACCTGTCAACACGGTCCCCTTACCACGTGCTCCGGCGACGCACGAATGCTTCCCGAAGTTGAACGAACGCAGCCGCAAATAGTTTTGAACTTCTACGATATGTTGTACTTCGCACCAGTTTGTACCCTTTTATACAATTAGATTTTTTAATTAAAATGAATAACACAGACTATCACGGTAACAAACCAACCGAAATACCGAATATAACCAAACAAGGATCAGTTGGAACCACATAACGGACACCATCATTTATTCTTGTTACATTTAATTGCAAATTAATTTGAGCCAAATGCCAAAACCAAATTAAAATTCTCACACATTTTTCTTTAAGAACTATAATAAATAATTAGGTAGTTGACTGAGGATGTCGTGATTATTTGTTCCATACCTGTTCCCCACCAATATCGTTTCCAACCGTCTGTTACAGCACGAAACATGGCGCTACGTCCGACACCGACTACGCGTGGCGACTTACTGACTTACAAATCAACAGAACTTCAATGTGAATATGTAAGCAATATCAAAATTAATTTGTAATTTAAATTTATTGTTGTCATAAAACTTAATCAATCTGCTTTTCATTTAGTTATAAACAAGAAGTTCTTTTAACAATCTACTGTGATGGAGTAGGCCTTTTATATGAATAACCGACAAAGGGCTCTCTGTCGTTCCCTGATTCAATTAATCCCTAATTAGAGTAGAGAGTGCTTTTAATGTTGAGGAGTGACGAGAGGATTTGACATCGTTGCCTGTCACTAAAGCAAATGGAAAACTGACAGTACGATGGGTTTCAGCGTCCATATAACTGAATTGAGGTCAACTGTGTTAATGTACGCGCAGGTATAAGTACGTATTGTTTATATATTTTCACGGTTGACTGTCATTTCTTGTTTGAAAACTCACACAAAAAGTTATCTGAAAGCCAACTATTTCTTAGTTGCGATAATTATTAACGAATAATAGGTACATATACTTAATAATTCCAAGGTTTATCTATTAATCTAAATGATTACCATAATAGGTACGATAGAGGTAAAAATTGAATTAGGTGTACATAATGTTTTTATTTTGTTATAATTCAAAACTTTGGAAATAATGTACTTGGCTTTGCGTTTTCATGATATGGTAGAGTCCATTAGTAATAATAACAACGTTTATTGTATGAACAGGTTAGTGATTGAGACGCCTGTTTATCACAGGATGAGAACCTCTTTTTGTCGAAGTTGCGATTGAACGGACAAGGGGCACTTCGCCATCTGGAAAGAAGCCAACTGTGTAAGATCCACGACGCGATTGGTACCCGGTAGCTGTAGAGCACTAAAGTAACGGCAATTGTTGAATATGCTTAACACGTTAAACGCTTTTTTTTTTGGGTGGGCTGCGGTCGGCGCGTTCCTCGCACCACTCCGTCCGGGGCGACAGAGGGGCGTAAGCACGCAACACCCGCAACCCACCCGAACACCACGTCGCCTACGTCGTTGGACCGACCACTGGAGCAGGGTTACTTGTCATCAGTGGTCGGCCCGACGGAATACCCCCTACTTGGGGTACCCTCCCATCGACCGAGGTCCAATCGGGGAGGACGTCGGTCTTTCCTCACGCGGTCGGCCTCTCGGCGGGTGACGGACTAGTCCCCGGTCACGTCACCCGCAGCCTCGGCTAGGGCGGCATGGCACGCACACGTTAAACGCTGGCCTGTTTTTTCTGTTTTTCCATTTGCGCCATGGGGGACACCATGTGATCGTGAACCAGGAGCGACTTTAAGCAAAATAAGACAACAAATTGCTATTCTTTGGTGTTTACTACGTGATTCATCACATTTTAAAGCACCTGCAGCAATAAAAAAAATTTAGAAACAAGCGATTTTATGCTGGCTCCATAAATTAGATAAGTGAGGCCCACATGGTGACCCCCATGGCGTTCAATGTGTTAATTGACAATGAGGGATAATACGGCTGGTCAATGGATAACACGCCGTATTTCTGTCATACCGGGCAATTCGAGCAGAGTATGACCAGACAGTGGTTATACTGATTGCCTCTCTGTTAGCGATATTATTTGTTGTCGGTTTTTCTTAGTCATGATTATAGTTGCTTATTTAATTGATTCTGTAAAAAATCTAATTAAGAAAATCAGAAAAGATACCAGTAAGAAGAGAAAGACCTACAAGATTTCAAATACATATTAAGAAATTTTGTCAATGATTACAACAGAACCAGTTAATTCTGATAGGTTGCACAGTGCTTATCTATATTTACTTTAACGAGATAAATAGATAAATTTGCGTTGTGTTTTTTGTGAGACATATTTGTCTTGTTGATAACTATGAACGGAAATTTGAATTTTAGATTATATTTCAAAAGAGCATCATTGTGTAAAAACAAGCAAACATTTTGGAAATAACTTACTTTTTAGGTTTTTAGGTCGAATGAGGTCCACTAGGCTTCTTTGTATGGAAAGGCTATTTAATTTACCCTTTTGCCCTTTGCTTTTTATATACATACTTCATCATTTCAACTCATAGACGTGCTACTGCTGGGCTCGAGCATCTTTCTGCATAAGAGTGGAATTGACTTATACCACGCTGGTGAGATGGATTAGGGTTTTATTTCAAAATTGCCTTCTCTTGCCTTCCTTTTCTTAGTCGTATTTAACGATATCAACGGGCAAGATAGATGGTGATGAATAATATTCTTACTTCGTCACCACACGACAATATACATTTACATATTGATTTTTTCATTTGTTTCAAATTAATCCATTACCTGATCGAAACGAGGCCACACGCTGACAATATCCGGCAACAAACTCGGAGGTATTTTTTAAGAAGTCTTTTAAATTAATTTTTATGCAACATGTTTAATAAGCAGTAGCTTCAGTATGAAATTCTTTAAACCGGGATATATGTCGGGCCGACCACTGGTGACAAGTAACCCTGCTCCGGTGGTCGGCCCAACGACGAAGGCGACGTGGTTCTCGGGTGGGTTGCGGGTGTTGCGTGCTTACGCCCCTCTGTCGCCCCAGACGGAGTGGTGCGAGGAGCGCGCCGACCGCAGCCCTCCCCAAAAAAAAAAAAACTGGTATATATTTCTTTCCATGTAGATTGTTCCGTGTGGTGTAGGAGTAACAATACAAATCACCACACGGCACACCCTCTCTTACCAGTGGATGTCGTAAAAGGCGACTAAGGGATTAAATATGCATATAACATTTATACAAGAGAAGGAAATGAAAAGAAAAACTTGAAGTGAAACCCTATACCAACACGACTGACTAGCGTGGTATAGTAGACCAATTTCCCTCATGTTGCGGAGGAGGCTCGTGTCCGGTTGAGGTACATATATATGAGCTGTGATGATAATATTTATTTAATTCAAAATAAAATCCATAAATATTATGGCATAGCATATCTCATAAGCGACACCCGGTAACGAGTTAAGTACAAGAGCAGCTATCACCTCGACCATAATCGATTGAAAAGAGAGATTCACTCTATTTAGCAACTATACCACAAACAACTGTACCACTCTTGCCTATTAATTATTATTTCCTATTAATTGTTTTCAAAACATTAAGAAAAGAAAGGTTTGTAACATATTGTATTACTACTAGCTGACCCAACAGACGTTCTGTTCAAATAAAATAAAAGGAAATCTCTTTGAAATCGATCGTAGCGCCACCTATCGGGTCCAAATATTAATCTAAACCATTCTTGAAATCCCTTGAGCACACCAAAAAGTTTAGTCAACATCGGTCCAGCCGTTTGGAAGGAGTTCAATTACAAACACACGTACAGAAGATTTATGTATAAAAAGACTAGCGGACCCAACAGAGGTTGTTATGTTCTAATAAAATAAAAGGAATTCTCCTTGAAATTAAAAAAAAAAAAATAATTTTATAATTAACAAATGAAAAATGGGGGTTGATCGTAGAAGGGTGAAAATTTAGGGTTGTATTTTTGAATGATGTATCATCTATACCAATAAATAAAATTGGAGTGTCTGTTTGTAATGTCAAAATAATAGGCTTTTTTCATGCTCACACGGTTATTTGCTTTTTTCTTTTTTTTTTTTGTGTGACTTAGTTGTTAGCCTCAGATGGCTGTGACAACTTTACCCGGACTGGTGGGTGAGGGCTGAGGGCTCTCAACCCGTTTAAAGTTAAGCGACCCATCCCGAGGGCACCCCCTGTGGGGTACGGACCTCGGCTCGGGCGGTCGCTGGCAATGTGGGCACTCCCACGTTTATGATTTTAACACGACACGTCTTCCTTCCCCGTCGGCGAGGGCGGTAACGTGGATATTTATTACTATTTGTCAAGGCCGCGCGGACTGTGTATGCCTCAGTCTGGGCGAGCGTAATAATGTCGTCGGGTTCGTCGAGTATTAGTCGCGGTTGTTTAATCGCGGACATTTTAGAGGGGATGTAAGAAGCCGCCCTTACCACTAATGGGTTCGGGTGTGTCGCGGCAGAGTCGAAGTAGCGGCGGGAGCACTGTTTCATGAATTGCCTGATGGTCGGCAAGCCAAGATCTATGTGAAGATCCACATTGCGCATGTACCACGGTGCTCCCGTCGCTCGGCGCATGAACCTATTCTGTAATGCCTGTAGCCGATGTAGCCTGCGTGGCTTCGCTTGTGTGAACACTACACTTGCATACGTCATGATAGGACGTATACAAGCGGTGTATAATCTAACTTTACTACGGAGAGATAGCTTAGACCAGCTATACTCTAAGTGTGTTCCGCGGAACCCTAGGGTTCCGTGATACCTCTGTCGGGGTTCCGCAAGAATTTAGAAATAAAAAAATCAAAACACCTCTCTCTGGTCGCTCCGCGGCTGTGCGGACTCCGCGGCCGCGCGGAGACAAAACGCTATGAATGTTATTTATTTATTTATTTGTATTTGTATAAGCTTGTGTTACATTAGCTGGTACAATATCTCATAAGTTTGGTCTCAACAATTTTATACTTGTACAACGCGTTCGCTCTAAGTTTGCCGGTCTGTGGAATGCGCGTACCCTCCCCCACGTGACAACAAAACTTATAATGTGTCATAGTTTTACCCAAATATCTAACGTACACAATTTTTATTGTTACAATTAAATAAAAAATTTCGAACGTCATACACTCATACCTATCGCCAGCGGCAAACTTAAAACGAGCGGGTAGTATACTTGTAAGCGCTCAGTCTCTTTGATAAAAGCCGCCTCTGAATTAGACGCTATAGTTGTCAACTAGCGACTTTCGTCTCTAACTTCAAAGGATAAAGTCGATATTGTTTACAACGCTATTTTTAAATTTCTGTTTTTATTTTTGCTTTTTGTTTATCAAAGGTGCCGACTCGAGTATTTTCGAGAATATTTGAGATCGAGTCTAGGACTAAGTATAAAAGCGGCGATCGCGCGTTGGCGTCGTCAGTTGATGATTAGCGTTCGGAACGATAAGTTACTACCTACTTACAAGCTCGCTAGCGAGAAACTAGTGTTCATTGTTTTACTGCCTGCTGTATTCTGTTGTCTCAGTTTTATACATTTCTTCCCTGTAGGTTCTAAATTTAGTCTCTTATACGCAGTAACGATTGTGCATTATTTAAACCCCACTATCCTGACTTGTAACATTATAAATAAAGAAGAATGGAACGTTGGCTTAAAGTATTGGTGGTAGGACCACACTGTAGACAGTCTTTTGTCTGCAGTCGCGGGCCGGTCCGTCCGGGGCAGTACCACACTCTCGCAGAAGATCGACGTTTGAGTAGTAGCAATTTGCTGCTGCACTTCGTTCGGTGAGCGAGAGAGCCGGGAGCCCAACTTTCTGGGTGTGTTTGTGTGTGGCGGGTTTTGGTGAGGCCTGAAACCTGCGATGGTGAGGTCTTGGTCGGGGTTTTGAGCGTGAGGGGCTGGCATGGTGTACAGGGAGACCCGATGGGAATGGTCACCGCCGGCCACCTGCCGGTCAGCAGGGGACCCGAACCCAGGATCATCCTCCCTGGGAGGCTGTCCCACCAACCGGCGAAAATCCCGTTGGGTAGTCGTCGTGCCGGTGTGGGAAACCGGAGTGGACCTCGGTGGCTACACACGGGGGGGGCATCGGGGGCCCTTCCGTGCTTCGTGTCAGCTCCTCACAACACTCACTCCTCGACCATGCACTATGCCCTGCCTTTTTTTTTTGGTATCACCAAACTCCGTTATACACATTCACACTCCCTTCCTCCTCTTCTTAAATTAAAAATCATGGCCAAGAAAGTTAAAAAGAGACGATTTTCTACGGCGGTCCCCTTATCCACATTTGATGTGGATTTTTGCAATATCAGGGGTTTACATAGCAATCTCGACGCCGTCCACCATCACCTTGAGACGGCGCGGCCTGCCTTACTCTTTTTAACGGAGACGCAGATAGGTGCTCCGGATGACATTTCGTACCTAAATTACCCCGGCTACGAGTTGGAGCATACCTTCCGTCGTAAAGCCGGGGTGTGCGTATTCATCCGAGGTGATATCTGCTGTCGCCGCCTTCGGGCCCTCGAACATGGTGACTTGTCAATCCTGTGGCTACGCGTAGACTATGGAGGGCTTACCCGCATCTACGCATGCCTCTACAGGTCCCATGGCAGTGATCCGGGGTCAATTCAATTATTTGAGAACGTCCAATGGGGGATTGACGAAATATTGGAGCAGTGTCCATCAGCGGAGGTGGTGGTTCTTGGAGACTTCAACGCTCATCATAAAGAGTGGCTGGGGTCCCGAACCACTGACCTCCAGGGTCGACATCTCTTCAATATGGTCTCGGCCTATGGTCTCTCACAACTGGTGACACAGCCCACCCGTATCCCAGATATTGAGAGCCATGAGTCTTCTTTACTGGATCTTCTGCTGACTACACACCAGCACGGATATCAGGTAGTGGTTGAAGCGCCTCTTGGGTCTTCTGACCACTGCTTGGTCCGTAGCAGTGCCCCTGTTGTAAGGCCTAGTCGTTCTAAGGCGACTGGGACTCGCAGAGTCTGGCAATATAAGTCTGCAGATTGGGATGGACTGCGCGAGTTTTACGCATCCTACCCATGGAAGCGGCTTTGCTTCGCCTCTGGGGACCCTGGCGTCCGTGCGGACTGCGTTACCGAAACGGTTATTACGGGGATGGAATTATTCATCCCCAACACCAAAATACCCGTCGGTGGCCGCAGCCGACCCTGGTTTAACAAAACCTGCAGGACGGCTGCATGCCAGAAACAGTCCGCATATCGGGCCTGGAATAGGGCCAAAAAATGCCAGGACCCGAACGCCAAAGAGGTGAAGCGGAAATTTAACGCCGCTTCTAGATCTAGTAAGAAGGCTATTGCCAGAGCCAAGGCGGAACATGTTGCCAGAATTGGCGAGCGATTGCAAAGCTATCCCGCTGGGAGTCGTGCATTCTGGTCGCTCGCCAAGGCTGCACAAGGCAACTTCTGCCAGCCCAATCTCCCACCACTGCAGAAACACGATGGTAGTCTGGCCCACAGCGCAAAGGAGAAGGCCGATCTTCTAGGTCAATTCTTTGCCTGTAACTCGACTTTGGATGCCGGAGCTGCCACACCACCTACCATCCCACGGTGTGAAAGCTCACTGCCCGAAATCCGCATCACGCAGCGAGCGGTTAGGCGGGAGCTGCGGCTTTTAGACGTCCATAAGTCGAGTGGACCGGATGGCATCCCTGCAGTGGTACTAAAGACGTGCGCCCCTGAATTGACTCCCATCCTCACGCGCCTATACCGACTTTCCTACGCTACTAATAGGGTTCCGTCTTCGTGGAAGGTAGCCCATGTCCACCCGATCCCTAAAAAGGGAGACCGGTCTGACCCATCGAATTACAGGCCAATTGCGATAACATCCTTGCTCTCCAAGATAATGGAGAAGGTTATAAACCGCCAGCTTCTGCAGTACCTTGAGGATCGCCAGCTTATCAGTGATCGCCAATACGGCTTTCGTCATGGTCGGTCGGCTGGTGATCTTCTTGTGTACCTCACACACCGTTGGGCAGAGGCCTTGGAGGGCAAGGGTGAGGCGCTGGCGTTCAGCCTAGATATCGCAAAGGCGTTCGATAGGGTCTGGCACAGGGCACTTCTATCGAAGCTACCATCATACGGAATCCCCGAGGGACTCTGTAATTGGATTGCCAGCTTTTTGGATGGTCGGAGTATAAAAGTCGTCGTAGATGGCTCCTGCTCCGATACCATGACCATTAATGCTGGTGTACCACAAGGCTCGGTGCTCTCCCCGACGTTGTTTATCCTGCATATCAATGACATGCTCTCTATCGAGAGTATGCGTTGCTATGCGGATGACAGTACGGGTGATGAGCGGTACACTGAGCAACGGAATATCCCTCGGAGTATTCAGGAAAGAAGGGTTCAACTTGTGTCTGAAGTCGAGCGCTCTCTGGGGCGGGCCTCGGAATGGGGTGAACGGAACCTAGTCCAGTTCAACCCCACAAAGACACAAGTTTGCGCGTTCACTGCAAAGAAGGACCCATTTGTCATGGCGCCTCAGTTCCAGGGAGTAACTCTTCCAATTTCTGAGAGTATTGGGATTCTCGGCGTCAAAATATCGAGCAAAGTCCAGTTTGGGAGTCATTTGGAGGACAAAGCCAAATTGGCAAGCAAAAAGTTGGGCGTCCTGAACAGAGCCAGGCGGTACTTCACACCGAGACAGCGTCTTGTGCTATACAAAGCACAAGTTCGTCCTCATGTGGAGTACTGCTCACATCTCTGGGCAGGTGCGCCCAAATATCAGCTAGACCCACTTGACTCCCTGCAAAGACGGGCTGTTCGAATCGTCGGGGATCCCAATCTTACGGACAGATTGGAGTCGCTGGAGCAGCGGAGAGACTTTGGGTCACTCTGTGTACTCTACCGACTCTTTCACGGGGAGTGCTCCGAGGAACTGTTTGACTTGGTACCACCGTCACCATTCTACCAACGTACCACTCGACATCGCAGCAGGGTTCATCCATTTCACCTGGAAACGTTATGGTCTTCAACTGTACGTTTCCAGCGATCATTCCTCCCACGTACGTGCAAGCTCTGGAATGAACTACCTGCTGCTGTGTTTCCCGAGCGCTATGACATGTCCTTCTTTAAACGAGGTTTAAGAAGAGTATTTCCTTCACGGTAGGCAGCGGCCTGGCTGTGCCCCTGGTATTGCAATGGTCCATGTGCAGCAGTTTCACTTACCATCAGGTGTGCTGCTTGCTCGTTTGCCACCGTTGGCAATAAAAAAAAAAAAAAAAAAAAAAAAGGTGTTAAACGTGTTCCAACAACATCTTCTAATGACGCTGAATGTTCAAAAGCAATGCGCGCGGAGAATTTAGCAATCACCGATCCAGAAGATGATGCCACGAGTGCCACGACGTCAAGCTCGACGGTTTCAAAGACGAAAAAAAGGAAGTATGATGAATCTTATATCAGTTTCGGATTTGTTGATTCCAACGGCTCACCTCTCTGCATGCTCTGTAGTAAACTGATTCCTAATAGTTCCATGGCACCTGCCAAATTGCGTCGACATTTAGAAACCGTACACCCCGAGACTAAAGACAAGAATAAATAATTTTTTGTTCGCAAAAAAGATCAGTTATTAGAAAGTCAAAAAAATATGATGCATGTAACACAAACTACCAACGAAAAGGCCACGGAGGCATCATACTTAGTTAGCTATCGCATTGCACAAGCAGGTGAAGCGCACACTATCGCTGAGAAATTAATAAAACCATGTGTATTAGACATAACAAAATGTATGCTTGATGAAAAATCTGCAAAGCATCTTTCTACTGTTCCGCTATCAAACGATACTGTTTCACGACGAATCCATGATCTGGCAAGCTACGTCAAACAAGAACTAGTTACACGTCTACAAAATACACGATTCGCTTTGCAAATGGACGAGTCGACTGATGTCGCTGGTTTGGCTATCCTGCTGGTTATTGTGAGATATCCATATAAAAGTTCTTTTGAAGAAGACATGCTTATGTGTTCATCGCTGCTTACAAACACTACCGGGGAAGAAATTTTTAATAAAATAAATATATTTTTTGAAGAACATAATCTCAGTTGGAACAATTGCATTGACATTTGTACAGATGGGGCCAAGGCGATGACAGGTAAAACAGCAGGAGCAGTGTCACGAATGAAAAATAAAGCGCCTAATTGTAGTTCCAGTCATTGTATTCTGCATAGACAAGCACTTGCGATGAAGCAAATGCCGTCTAATCTAAAATTAGTTATGGATGAAGCGGTAAAAATAATGAATTTTATCAAATCACGACCACTACAATCCCGATTGTTCTCATTATTGTGTGAAGATTATGGCAGCAAACATAAAACACTGCTGCTCCATACAGAAGTGCGATGGCTGTCTCGGGGAAAAACTTTAACAAGGCTATTTGAACTTAGAGCCGAGTTACAAATGTTTCTTTCAGCAGATACTTCTTTTAATTTGAAGGACCGTTTGTATGATAAAACTTGGTTGTTCCGATTGTCTTTTATGGCGGATATCTTTCAAAAACTTAACGAATTAAATTTATCGTTGCAAGGTAAACAGACAACAGTGTTTCAGGCCTATAATAAAATAACTGCTTTTAAAAGAAAATTAGATTTTTGGATCATTTGCATTGGTAAGAAAGAAATAGAAAGTTTTACGTTACTCAGTGAGTTTGTTAGCGAAAACGACTCAGAAATGTTTGAAGATAATGTGTTTGAAGAATTGGTCCAATATCTCAGTTCGATGCGCGCATCTTTTGAAAAGTATTTTCCCGAAGAACACAATACATAAATTAAAGTGAACTCCTGGATTCATAATCCTTTTTTACCCAACTTGGAAAAGCCTGAAAACATGTCAAATGAGATATATGAATCTCTTTTAGAAATGTCATCAGACACAAGTATGGAGTCATTGTTCAAAACGACGCCTCTTAATGATTTTTGGTGCAGAATCCAAGATGAATATGCAATGCTTGGCCAAATGGCTCTGGATATTCTTCTCCCGTTCCCAACTACATATTTGTGCGAAACAGGATTCTCTACCTACGCAGCCACGAAAACAAAATATCGCAATAGACTGGACGCCGAAGCTGATATGAGACTCCAACTTTCTTCCATCAAACCTGATATCAAGCAATTGATGAAAAATAAAAAACAGCTTCATACCTCCCACTAGTTAGATTTTTTCTTTTTTAATGTTCTCTATTATTGTCCTTACCAAGTGGTGAAGTAAATAATAATTAGTAACTGATACATTGTACTTTTATTATGCTGATTAATATAGAATACACTTATAAAAATAATTGTTTTATTGTAGGGTTCCATCAAGTATTTTGCTTCCCAAAAGGGTTCCGTCATTTAAAAAGTTTGAGAATCACTGGCTTAGACTTTGCGTGTACTAAGCTGTGTAACCATCCTAGCACTAGGGCTGCGCGCGAGCGGACTCGCCTTATGTGAGGACCGTAGGTCAGTCGTCTGTCCAAGGTCACACCCAGATATTTGACCTCCCTTGTCCAGGGGATGGGTTGGTCGAACATCTTTATCTGTGGGTATTCAGCTATTGGGTAGCGGCGATCTATCCCCTTATGGAATATGATCGCCTGGCTTTTGGTGGGGTTTATACCGATTCTCCATTTCCTAGTCCATTTCGCTAGGGCGGTAGCCGCAGTTTGGAGAGCGGTTATCACTGTTGTGGGGGCTTGACCTGCATAGAAGATGGCAGTGTCGTCAGCGAATAGTGCTGTTTGTATTTCACTATGTTGGGGTATGTCGCTGGTGAACAGCGAGAAGAGAATTGGAGAGAGCACCGATCCCTGGGGGACGCCGCCGGCTTCTAGTTTGTGCGGTGCTGATAGAGTACCTTCCACTCTGTAGCGAAAGCTACGCTCGAGTAGGAAGTCCCTAACTATCATAGCAAAGTAGTGGGGGAATTTAAGCTTTATTAACTTGAAAATAAGGCCGTTATGCCAGACTTTGTCAAACGCTTTTTCTACATCAAATAGAAGCATACCCGTATATAAACCGCGTTGCAGTTTATAACTTGTATACTCGACTATTCGATGTACTTGCTGAACGCAAGAGTGTTGCGTGCGAAAGCGGAACTGAATCGGCGGGATGAGGTTGTTATCCTCAGCGCACTTTCTTAGCCTACTAAGTAGTACGCGCTCATAGATTTTACCTAAACTGTTTAATAAGCTAATCGGGCGGTATGATGACGGTTCGGTACGTCGCTTGCCGGGTTTAGGTATACCTATTACCACGGCTTTTTTCCATTGTTTAGGAAATATGTAATTGACTAATGCGGCGTTAATAATTGCTGTTAATATTAATAATAATGAATGAGGGAAGAGTTTAATAACTCTGTTGGAAATACCGTCCGAACCGGGGGATTTCCTAGGGTGGAGACCTCTAACAATCGACTGAACCTCCTCCACTGTCGCTGTTGGTATAGGCTCTTGTGGCTCAGCGTCTGCGGTACGCGTACGCGATGTACATCGTTCCACTTCGCTGTTAACGGTGTCGGTGTGTCGCGCGTCTGTGTGTTGTGTACTCGAAGTACATTGCTGCTCAAGGTCGGCCGCCAGACATTCAGACTTTTCATCGTCATCGAACGCCGGCGGTTGATTGGGGCGGTTTAAGGGTGGCATGGTGGACACCGTATCCTTTTTGAAAGAACGGGCTAGCCGCCAGTAAGCCTGGTGCGAAGGCTCCAGTTCGCTTAAGGTGGCGTCCCATTCGTTTTGTCTAAACTCGTTTATAGCCGTTTTAACCGCCCTCTGCATTGACCGCATATGATAGCGGTTATCTTCGCAGGGGAAGCGGTCGTAGGCTCTTATGGCTGCGTTCTTACGCCTCAGTAGGTCGCGGACGTCAGCGGGTAAGCGCCCTCTACGATTGCTCGTGTCAGGCACTCTCCGTGAACAATCGTTAACTAACGATTGTACGTGACCGGTGAGGGCGTCGATCGCAGATTCGATGTCCTCTTTGTTATTTAATGTACTACATACACTGTCAAGATGAGCCGACGAGGAGGGAGACTGGAGTTTAGCCTTCAGTCGCTCCCAGTCTGTGCACACTTTCTCAGTTGGGTGAGGCCTGAAGGGCCGTATCGGGGGGGCGAAGTCAATGTCCACCGGGCGGTGATCCGAGTTTAGCTCGTGAATTACCTCTATTAGACATAAACGAAGGTTTATGTTCTTTAATAGGGCTATATCTAATACGTCGGGCCTGTGCCCGACTGTGTGAGGGAAGTGAGTCGGCTCCATTGGGGCTATGATGTCGAACCCGAGCCGATCTGCGTAAGTCTCGAGGGCCAGTCCCCTGCGGTTGTTGGTGTGGCTATTCCACGACTTACTTTTGGCGTTTAGATCGCCTGCGATAATGACGGCGTCGCCGAGTTTTAAGAGGGCTTGGCGATCACTCTCAAGCAACTCTTTTGGTGTGTCCCCATTAGGAGGGGAAAGGTATACTGATGCTATGATCAGTGGCTGGTGACCGGTGGGGGCCAGCCGACAGACCGAGGCTTCAATGTACGTCATGGCGGGGGGATCTAGGGGTGTGCAGTGCAGTGACCTTTTGTAATATATGAGAGTCCCACCTAGGGGAGAACCGACCCTATCGTTGCGCACTAAATTGTAGTTTGCAATTTTAGGGTCTTTTGAGTAGGGTTTAAGAAATGTCTCTTGGACTAGTAAAAGGTCAAGCTGCTGGTCTTGTAGAAATGTACCTATTTCGTCTCTCTGGCGAGCGAGACCGTTCGCGTTGAAAAACCCTACGCGGAGTGATCTTGTTTTGACTCTGCCTGGTGTGTACGTATCCATAATTAGGCTCTGAAGGAACCGAGGCTCTCTAGAACGGGTGAGAACCTCATGGCGACGTTAAGTAACGCGAGGCTATTGCCTTCATTTTTTCGCAGTTCCGCTGCGATTACGCGTATTTCTGTGATGTTTATTATTTGCCCGAATCTGGCCACTAGGTCTAGATCCGGGTCTAGACCGCTAGCGGCTGGCGCGTGTGTGTGCACTTGTTTGCCTTGAGGAGGCTTAGGAAGGCCCGCGGGTGGCAGTTTTTGCCCAACGGTTGGCGGTTTATAAATGTTATTATTAATTCCGGCCTTTGCCGACGGTGTCGCGATCGCGGGTACCGGCGGGGTGGCTAATTGGGTGGGCAGGGGGAGGTATTCCGCCCTGCTTTGACTATTTACCCACGGGTTTTTCACCGAGGGTTTCGGTGCCGAAAGGTACCTTTGTGGTGGGGGTGGTGGTGGCCTCCTCACAACCGGCCGTGGTGCGCGTGGGCAGCCACGGTAGTTAGCGAGGTGTCCCACTTGCCCGCAGAGTACACACGATGGTGGTGTGGTACTCTTGATGGGGTCGTTGGCCTTGGGCCTGGCACAATCCGCCGTAGCGTGGTCCTCCAGGCACTTTACGCACCTGGGCCTCGCGTAGCAGTTGCGTGCCGAGTGGCCGTAGAGCTGGCACCGGTGGCATTGCGAAAGCATGCCCTTTCGGCGCGGGGGTTCGACCACGATGCCGGAGAGGCCGCACACCGTGGTGGTGTTGATTATGTCCTTGCCCTTTTGAGTGAGGTCAAGGACGACCATTACAAGGTCGAATGGTTGGCGAGTGTGTCCTCGGATCATCCGGTGCACCTCGATCACCGGAAGTCCTTGTTCGAGGAGATCCTCCTTGACGGTTTCACATCCCAGTTCCACGGGGACGTTGCGTATTACTACGCGAAGTTTACGTTCCTCAGGCAGGGTGAATGTGTGATACGGAATATGCTGGCTATGTAACATAGCCGTCATCTTACGGTGGTCGTCCGAAGTGGACAACTGCACCTTAATACCCCCGGCGGTTGACCGGGCCGAGCGGTATTGTACCCGGTTGGTGTTGCACCAAGCCGAGATAGGAAGCCACTTTTCCTTGTCGCGGATGACTAGTGGCGGCGGTGTGGGTGGTTTATATACCTTAGACGGGGGCTGCTGTACAGCGGCCTGTGGCTTTGGTGACGGGTTTTGACGTCATTGGCGGCAGAGGTGCTCGCCTCGTCTAGTTTGGCGGCCTTTCGCGCCTTTCCGCGGTTCTTACGTCCCCTTTTGCGGGTACTGACCACGGTAAATTCGGTGTCCGCCGAGGTGGACTCGGACTCCGAACCGGCGGACGACGACGCCGTATCAGCGTTCTCGTCGTCGGTCGCTGCCTCCGTCTCCATCTCAAAGGACGGGATTGGTTCCTCGTCCGGGGAGGCGGGGGCGTCGAAATGAACCGGCCCGGATACGGGCTCGGTGTTCGCGATCGCGGGGCGGTCGGGAATCATATTCCCGAACCGTCTTTTTAATATGGCGTAGATTTCCTCGTCGGCGTGATATTTACTGCGCGACTATAGTGCCTAACTCCCCAGGGGAAAACCCGGGGATGTGTAATTGTGTTCCCTCGCAACCGGGTTAGGTCGGGAGGATGTACTTAAAAATCTAGGTGTGCCCTAAGCTAGTATCCACCGGCCGATCTTATTGTGCCTGCGTGGTTCCTAACAGCCCGAGTAGGGGTGGTATGGGCCCTTGCGGGCAGTCACACCCAAACTGACACCCGAGAATGGGAGTAGGGAATAGGTAGGGTGGGAAGGAGATAACCGGGGTAGACTAGGGATCACCCCCAAGGTCTACTGATCCGGTCCCGTCCGAGTTGAGCGCCTCGCCCTGAAGAGGCTCGGCAGGCGACTCGGGGCTTCGCCTCACCCGGCTTCGTTTACACCGTTAGGTTTCCGCCGGGGACCAAGAGAAACTTGGTTTTGCCCTGAAGGGGCCACTTGACTTTTATGTCTACTAGACAGAAACAAATAACACTACCTGACCTTGCTTTGAACGCAGGCAGTTAGTGTTATTCGTGAGCAGTCCAATAGATCGCCTCGAAAAAGGCGGTTTTGAACTGCCACTTCTTCGTCCGTTAGCTGCGACGGTTGGAAAGCGCGCGAAAACAAATCGACAGCGTACGTGAGCGTACGTGTGACGTAAGCGGGAGAGCGCGGAGCGGTACGTGAGCGCACCGAGACACGGACAGGCGCAGAAACGGTTATTTGCACGACACCTATGCCTAAAATAGCGATAAAAAATGTTTGTCTGTCTGTTTGTTCCGGGTAATCTTCAAAACGGCTGAACCGATTTCAAAAATTCTTTCACCAATGGAAAGCTATAATATCAGGGCGTTAACTAGGCTATATTTTATCCCGGTATTCCCACGGCAACCCGCCCTCGCTTCGCTTCGGTTTCAGTCGCCTTACTCGCGTAGTTCCCGTTCCCGTGGGTATACTGGGATAAAATATAGCCTATGTTACTCAGGGATACTGTAACATTCTAATGGTGAAAGAATAACCGAAATTCGTCCAGGAATTTTTGAATTTATTCGTAAGGGACGTTTCCTCTATATAATATTAGTGTAGATTACACCCTTAGAGGGTGAAAATTAAAAAATGCTGAAACATGTGTATATTTATTTTTACTAAAGAGTATTTTTGGAGAATTTGAAGAAAATCGATGTGGATCTTTTTCCTTATACAAATATGTTACAGCGGTTTACCCCCTAGGGGTTGAATTTCAAAAAAATCCTTTCTTAGTGGGTTTCTATGTCACGCAAAGAAGGTAATGTCAAAATTTCATGTTTCTGGCTTCAGTAGTCTCGGCTCTGTGACAAGTGGGTAAACTTTTTTTTTTGTTTTTTTATTTATTTATTATTACAATATCATAGCAAAAAAGAACTAATAAAACACATTGCCTTATAAAATTAGTAAACTATTCAATTAAATTTTATATACTATAATAACCTGAACCTGGGTTAAGACCTAAACCGACATTCAATATAATTAATCAGTAGATTGAATATAGTAAGTGTTCATATGTAGGTATGTTTCAATTGCATTTATTATTATGAACATAACGTGCGACTGTCTTGACATAGCTAAGGACTGTCTTCTTATTTTTAAAGCCCAAGACATTATTATTATTAAACTTATATCTCAATAAACCAGCATATAAATTTATCTAATTATTTAATGGGTATTGGAACTACGAAATTTGTATGTCAATTATTATTATTTTTCTTTTTAAAACCTTGTTCGAATTACTATAATTTGCCCCAATGCTTAATTATTAAATAAAACAGCCAAAACACCAATCATTAAAATTTAGGACTATTTAGTTAATGAACATACAATTATAAATATGAGCACTTACCGAACATATTTTACATCACTAATAGGCGTGACGACAGTATAAAAGAATCGATGCATTAATGATTTTAGGGGAAAATACATATCAAAAAAATTTAATACACTACTTTAGATTTATCTAAATAATTGAGATTATTAAGATTTTCAATAAATTAAATCATTAAAATACAGCATTCGGCCATTTTGGCTGAAACACCAATCACAGTGTATTACGTCACGTTAAGGTAAACTACTCTGTTTGTTGTTCTCAGTACTACTGATTACGCATTTGGATTGATTTTTTATTTGTTTACGTGTGATTTACCGACTCCACTCGATTATTACAATGGAACCAAGCTTTGTTAAAGCAAACAGCTCAAATTTGCCCAGGATTGATGTTGGGTGATTTCCTCGCTACAAATAAAGAATTTTGCTCGCCTGAGTTTAGAAACGTAAAAACTTCTTTGTAAGTAAATTTTTGTTTATCTTTACTACCATGTGTCTAGTAACCTAATCTCTAGTACCAACTTAGATATAATCTAATTCGTTTTGAACTGATGTGAGTTTATTTTATTTTCATAGCTTATTTTTACATTAAACTTGTCATTGTTTATTCTTGAGGTTAGCTCCCTCACAGCTTTGCGAGCTTTAACCACTCTTGTTAGGAACATGTACAAATACTTTTTATTGATGTATTTTTGCACTGAGGTACTGCACACCACTTATAAACTTTGGAATTCATTTTTATCACAAGAATTAATTTAATGTTTTGCTTACTTTCTTCGCTACACATAGACACAAGGACATGTTTACGTGACGTAACAGCCGACGCCATGACACCGGCGAGCTGTTTTCGCGCTATATTTAAAAAATATTAGAAAAATTGTTTTAAACTTCTTTAAACATAAATTTATTACCGAAATATAGGTTTTTTCGTAAATAGTAAGTGTGTGCCCACATTACGGAAAAGGATTTCAAAATCTTTCGTCACGCCTATTACATCAGAATATTTTAAGGTCACTATAAGTACACCAAGCACAAGTCCACTAATTAACGATTACTTTTGCTATTATGTGGTGAAGATTTGCCCTACCTTCTCAACTAGTTATAAACTGTATCTCAGAAGATAGTGTTCCTCGCCTCCGCACAGTAACAGTAGTGTAATTTACTTAGAAAGAGATGGAAGATCTTTATCATTGCTTTCTAACAATATAATATGTATGAGAATCACATAATTAAGTTATCGCTCGTCTTTATTTTTTTTTATTTGGGATTACTTACTGATCCGATATAATATGCATTTATATATTAATACTTATGTTAAAAATGTAATTACAATAGAACACAATTTGGCAATTTTGATATATGTAAATAATCATTCAAATGTGATAGTGTAGATATATGGGCATTTTCATAAAAACTGACATCTTCCTACCTATTTTACACCCTTAGAGGATGAAAATGGACAAACGCTGAAACACGTGTTTAATTATTTTTATTAAAGAGTATTTGTGCTTAATTTGAAGACAGTAGCTAAAAATTTTTTTTCTTTCCATACAGACTTTACCGTTGCATTTCACCCCCTTAGGGGTGGAATATCAAAAAATATTTTCTTAGTGGACGCCTACGTCTCGAAATGAAACTACGGTCCAAATTTCATTTTTCTAGCTTCAGTAGATTCGGTTCACCCAGTTCCTTTATATGTATATTATTGTTAACGCCCCCACAACACCCCTTGCCGGTGGAATTACGTAAAATCAGTTCTTAGCTGACCTCTACTCGACGAAAGGAATATTTCTGCCAAATTTCAAGTCTGTACGCCTTATAGTTCCAGAGATATGGTGATGAGTCAATATATCGCTCGCAAAACCAGCCTCTCCTACATATATACATATAGATATGGTTACCGAACGGAAAAACTTTTTTTTAATATTATAATCATCTCGATATAACATGTAAGTACGGAACATATATGCACGGAAATTGATATGAAATGCACGTGCTGCGTGATAATTGCAATGAATACTACTAATCTAAATACCGTTTGTAAGTATTGCATCCGAAACATTTGTAAACGTTACGCTTAATTAAAATGAACCTTTTGTGGTAGCACGGCATTGTCTTTTTCCTCATAGGGATTTAAATACACGTCGAAGTAAACATAGCTTGAGAATACTTACACCAGGCCGAAGTAAAAAACGCCGTGGTCGCCATCACGAAGCGAATACCAAATCCTCGCCTTTCCACTATAACGCACGTGACTCTCAGTGGTCTCAAAAATAGAGCTCTGTTACGGATAGGAATGCCACCCATATTGACGCGCCATACGGCACTATAGAAGAGATCAAGCCCACGTACAACTGCTGACATATAGCTTTGCCTCTTGAATCTGCATAAGGCTTGACAGTGCGAATGGTCAGCCTTGAAGCAAGATGACGCAAATTTTGAAGGAACCACTTTCACCTGGCGAGCACCAAACCCAGATACAATATTTGGACTCGTATGTGACAACGCTTAAGGCACAGCGTAAAGCATGAACGTACACACAATGTCTCCCATTTGGTATTTGAAAGAAAGAAAGAAAATGTTTTTATTATCACAGTCTCGACACACAACAACAATGGCAATACTACTAAATATAATTTATGCTAATAAGCATAAATATAATATAAAATCATATAAAATCAGTTGGCAATTACACTTGTCGTAACCGTATTAACGAGGCGGCGTACACGCAGCATAATTCTGCGCTGTGTAGGCACAACAAAGCGCTGGTTTTTTTTTTTTTTTTTTTTGTGTGACTTATTTGTTAGCCTCAGATGGCTGTGACAGACAACTTTACCCGGACTGGTGGGTGAGCGCTGAGGGCTCTCAACCCGCACAAGCGCTGGTTTTCAGTGTCAACCTTAAGTAACTTAAATTACATAACTACCTATCCAATATATAAAATAAATGGCAAAATGTTAATAATAATGAAAAACGAATAGAAATAGTCATATACATAATATCAATTGAATTATAGTGAATTATTATAGATATACTGGCTGACCCAACAGACGTTGTTCTATTCAACCAGAATAATAGGATTTCAGCGCCACCTGCCGGGTCCAATTGTGGATCTAAACCATTATCGAATCCCCTTGAACACACACAAAAAATTTCGTCGATATCGGTCCAGCCGTTTAAGAGGAGTTCAGTGACATACACACGTACACAAGAAATTTATATATAACACTAGCTGACCCAATAGACGTGGTTCCGTTTTAAAAAGCGCCACCTACCGGGTCCAATTGTGAATCTAAACCATTCTCGAATTCCCTTGAACATGTACAAAAAATTTCATCAACATCGGATCAGCCGTTTAGGAGGAGTTCAGTGACATACACACGTACACAAGAAATTAATTTATAACATTAAAATAATACATTCTATTCGACGTATATAAATATATGTAATATACTAATATGATGCATATTAATATAATCTATACATCATAAGTAAATAATAAAGTTAGGTTAGGTGTATACATGTAATGTTATTCATTTCACATATAAGCAATATCCGATTTTTGTTCATAAAGTAACAGTCTCCTTATGTGAATCTTGAAAGTACCTTTAGTTCTTATGGACCTTAAAGTTGGAACGTCTTAGACCCTCTAAGCAGTTCCAACGGTGCTTAGCCGCATACTTGAAACGGCCCCTGAATGCAATTGTTGCGCTCTATATTTGTTCTGGAATTAAAATGGAATTGAAAATACCTGAACGGCATAACTGCAGGGTTTCTATTTCCAAATCAATTTTCTATATAAATAATTTGGGTTTTTTACTTTTAATAATTCCGAACAAAAAATTTACTAGATGTAGTTTTCGTCGTTTACACGTTATTTTGATTAAAAAAAGATGTAACATGATTACGTCGTGGAATATGGTAACAACAACGAGCGCAGGCATTCTGCACCCGCTGAATAAGACGCTGCGTGCGTGATAAAAGACGTGGTCCACACACTACATCGCAGTACCTAGTTAAATTATGATAATACTAGACTCTCAGTCAACGTTTTCCTTATAGATATGTTCAAAAACTGTCTTAGTCTTTATAACACTTTCGACATGTAAAAATAATAAATTAACCTATATAAAGAGGTCGTTGCATTTCGCCGAATACTCTGTCACTAGTAGTTGGAAAAACCTTGCATATCTACTCGGCAACAAATCTATATTTAAAAAAAAAAACGACAATAACATACCTAGGTCATATGAAAATAATATTCAGCGAATCCAATTTTATATTTATCTGTTAAATTGGATTTGCGGTGAATACTTACATATAATTTTTATTGGGAATCGATATTCTGGTTTTTTCGTAAACAGATATGATTCGGGGTTTTACGCACAGAAATATTAATACTTCTTATTAATTTTTCTGTGGTTTTACGTATGACCAAATTATGTGTTAGCATGCTATAAAACTTTTAATATACTTTTAAATGCCAATAATTATTCATTTCTTTTTATTAACTTTTTTTGGCAGATTATGCTTGGAACACACTTCGTCCATTCTGTCCGGGGCAACGTATGGGGGCGTGCGGCCCCTGGGCTATAGTATGTTGAAACTAAATGATAACATCTGGATTCTGGAATATGAAAATCCACAAAAGAACGATGTAACAGACCTAATCCAAAGATTCAGCTTGTTGTGAAGCCCGTTGGAATGATTCTCAAGTAGTGCCCAAAAATTGAATGACTTAGTGTAGCATGGCTTATCTACTAGGTGCACTGAAGACGTATTAAAATTTGCAGGTGATTGCTAGATGCATTGAGGATAGACAGTACAGATATGTGGGACATATATGAGCTGTGATCATGATGATGATAAATAATTGCAATTATCATCATCATTACAGCTCATTACAGTCTACTGCTGGGCTCGAGTCTCCTCCATATTGGAGGGAAATTGACCTACTATACCACGTCAGTCAGGCGGGTTGCTGCAGGGTTTTATATCGAGATTTCCTTCTCTTGTTTAGTTGTAATATGCACAAGATATCCCTTAGTCGCCTTTTACTATATACACGGGCAAGAGAGGGGGTGGTGAATTGTATTATTATTCTGTCATCATACGGAAAATTGCAATGTATTGATAGAATTATAGATCTAAATTATCTTCCTTGGTAATCTCATAAACGTCTTCTGCGTTAAGCACGAGTACTTAGGTATTTTTTTAGAATTTTACATAATATAATGCTATAATATTCAGATAAGTTCTTTACGAGATCGTTTTCTATTACTTACGGACAATGACTTCACTTAATTCTACTTTGACGATACACGAACTTTTACGATACACGTATTAGAGGAACGGGTAGTAACTACTTCTATCCTTAAACTATCATCAAACGGAATTAAATGGAATTTTAGTTACCTAACCTACAAACGAAACTTTCTAGTTTGCTAAAACAATTTTAAATGTATTCTGGCCATTCTCCATTTGAAACATTTGCCTATCAATGCTATTCATTATTTAATTGCACACAACATACCTAATAATTATATATGTGTAACAATAATAGCATCTATCGGTAGGCTATGATACTTAATACTACATCGTGTTATCAATAACGTGTTAATTTCACTAATTTATCATAGATGGCGCTTATTTAAATTAATTTACTGGGAGCTTCAAATCATAAATTAACTATATAACTTGGATAAAGTAGATTACGTACAAATTTATAATAATTAAGGGTTTTTATAAATTATTCTCTTTCATTTTAAAATAATATCCACACATACAAGATTGGAAGAACTATCTTACCCGTGGATGTCGTAAAAGACAACTAGGTAAGGAATTTTAATATACATACAAGTATGTTATTTATACAACAGAAGCAAAACTCGAAATGTTTTGTTTCAAGTTTTGTTTCCAACATCCTATCCTGTCTGACCAGAATTGTATAGTAAGGTGGGTGGACCATAGATGGTCACTCTAACGAATAAACAGTTTTTATTCGTTCATTTACAGAATAAATTAAGCAAACAAATTATTAATTAACACTTTATTTTATTGTGTAACATATAAATTACTTTATTTTATTCTAGATGTAATTATTATACATTAAATCGACACTTAATAAGCTCTTCCAAACGGCCTTGTAAGGAACAAGGCTCCATACAAGGCCTATATTATAAATCAGTCGTTTAACTTAAAACTAGAGTTGTAATAATCAAAACAGTTGCTTTTACTAAAACTATATAAAAAGCTCTTTCATTTAAACGAAACAATAAATGCTTAACATAATAATCCTCTTTAAAAAAATCACCGAACATTGCCTGAACAACATCGTATAACTAAGAATATATTAACAGAAATTATTTAAAATTTATAGTAAGGAGTATTATATCGACAAAAAATAAGTTCCCAATGCGGTTTAGAACGAAATTATAAAAAAAAGAAATTACCCATAATGGCCTTTTTAGGGGGCCGTTTTTTGTAAGGCCAAAATGTTTCTAAGAAGACCAAACTGATAATTATGTGATAGTGTGACATACTTTTTTATATTTAATAAAATAATAGATATTAACTACTAACTAACAACTAATTTCTCTAATTATAACGCACTTATAATGACACTTGCCAGTCTTGTAGTCGGGCATATTTAAAATCAACCATTCCTACTATTATAACATGAAAATATAAGAAAATAATAACTTAAGTTTTGAAACACACTTATAAACTAAAAAGAATAATAGTTTTGGATATTTAATCACAATCTGAGCATAAAAATATGAGATATTTTAGTGAGATTAATACACTACACTCCTCGTGATACCACTTTTGACTTTGGCTACATCTGCTTGCCTTGGTTGCCTCATGTCTTCGATTCCACACTCACGACATGCGCCATTCCTTTTCTTGACCTTCTGCACTTTCCTTCATCTCTATTTTCAATCTTTTGTTGTTTTGTTTTTCTATGTCCCCTAGCAAGGCCATCCGTTACGATTGATTGGCTTTTTTGATTGGCTTTACAAGGAACCACCGGCTTTCATAAGAAAATTACCGATATTTTAACTCCAATCGATGCAAAATTATTAGTTTCTTCTTTAGGGTCATAAAAAAGCCTTACATGACAATTTACAATTTACAAAAATATGATAATAATTGGATATTTACATAAAAATGACTTTTTGCTGTGAGCGGCAATTACAATTTTAGCGTCGTTGACTGAAGTCTGCAAAGAGAGGGAACAAAATAGCGACGCGAGTGACTCGCCGCCGCGTCTGTGTGATTAAGATTAATGGATCTTAGTATGAGTGGAAGGAATTTGTCATCACATGACAGGAACTATGACTTTTTTACAGTTGGCCTTCAAAGGAGCATGGCCTTCAATGATCCGCCCACCTTAGGTCGATTTCCATCCTATTGGAGAGGACGCTCGATCTCAGCAGTGGGACGTATATGGGTTGCGACGGTGAGGACGAGGACATCTTACTCCAGTGACAATGATGTTTGATGAATTTATTACAATGGTACTGTTATAACAGTTAGAGATGTGTAAAATGCCCTTTACAAAGTATCTGAAATATAAAATGCAAAATACTTTTAAATAAAGTATTTTAGATACCAGATACAAAATACTTTCGAGAACGGTATCTGAAATACTAGATACAAAACACGTATCTTCTAAATACTTTTAAAGATGAAAATACTTTTGTAAGAAAATTACATTTTATTTTAATGAATTGAATGAAGTATATTATTATCCATCCATTCATCAGCCTACAGATATCCACTGCTAGACATAGGCTCCCCACGTGAATGCCACTCGGAACGGTCTTGTGCCACTTGCATCCTACGGTTTAATATCAAATGTGCGTTTTGTCCTGACTCGCGTATATTTATATTATTAAATATAGGAATATAATAGAGACAACAGTTTGAGCTATTGCTTTATTCTACTAAAGCAAGCGTAGAGCACTTTCTCAACGCTTCCTGGTAAAGAGTGCAATATAGGTAAGTGCGTTAACACTCTCTCGTCGTTCCTGTGTTCCTGATCTCAGTGGTCTCAGTTCTTATTTATTGAATTATTTTCTACAGGTTTTCTCAATAAATAATTTTAAAGGGAGGAGGATTTATTTCAAATCTCATTTAATGTTTCTGAGATTAGAGCATTAAAAAAATTGAATAGAAAGAGACAAACATTTGAATTCTATTTATTATTATTATCATCATCATCACAGCTTATATACGTCCCACTACTGGGTTCGGGGCTTCTACAGAATGGGCGGGCAATTGACCTACTATACCGCACTGATCAGACGGGTTCATACCAGCTTTTATTCCGAGTTCTCCTTCTCTTGCACAGATATTGGATGCGTATTATAATCAGTTAGTCGGCTTTCATGACACACAAGGAAGTGGTGAATTGTATTCATACTCCGTCACCACACGGCAAGTCAGCCAGTTTTATTATCACGTTAGTTTTGTTATCATCATTGTAATCATTTTAGCTTGCTACAGGTCACCGTTGGGTTCCCACTATTCCACTATAGGGCTCGAGCCACCTCTAAAATGGGAGGGAAATTGACCTACTATACCAAGCTGGTCTGACGGGTTGGTATACGGTTTTATTGCGAGTTTTCCATCTCTTGATACAATCATCCCATCAGCCCATCACTCGAACCTCCTCCACAGAAGGGAAATTAACCTAGTATACCACGCTGGTCAGACGTATTAACATAGAGTTTTGTTTGGAATTTACTTATCTTGCCTAGTTATTATATGCATATTATATCCCTTAGTAGTCTTTTACGACACCTACGGGCATGAAAGGGAGTGGTGAATTGTATTCTTACTCCGTCACCACACGGAATCTCTTGTATGAAAATATGATACGCATATAGCGTATCATATCATTTTGCAACACCCACGAACGAGATAGGGATTAATGGATTGTATTCTTATTCCATCACCACATGGTTTTATTTTATTTTTATAATTATACTAGCAGCGCCTTGGGTATTTACCCTCATAGTACATACTTCCCCGTCCCGTAGAAATATCGCAATAAATTATAGCCTATGTGTTATTCTGATATGTAAGCTGTATTATTGTGAAATTTCATCAAAATCTGTTAAGTAGTTTTTGAGTAAAAGAGCAACAAACATCCTCACATACAAACTTTCGCGTTTATAATATTAATAGGAAGATTAATTAAAAACTATTTTAAAACACGACGATTAACTTATAGAGAATTTGTTGAAATTACTGAGAGTGGCCGAGTTTTTGTGACAGTGCATTCCGTCTGCAGTCCGATAAGGATAAAATCACATACAATTTCATGCAAGGAAAACTCGAATTTCACCCTAGCAATCGATTGCGACCTCTGCATGTCGGTCTATTGACCTCTCACAGGCTTATCGTTAGGTAGTGATAAAAGTAACAAATTAGTAGAAAGATGAGCTGAAATTTATAAGACTGGTGTGAGTACGTAATATTAATCAGTTTCGAGCTTATTCTGGTTGATCTGATTCTGAACAAAAATATATTTGCTTGTTATCGATTCATCATCATCATCATCATCATCATCTCAGCCTGTATATGTTTCACTGTTGGGCTCAGGAATCCTCCAGAATGGGAGGGTTATTGACCTACTATTCCACGCTGGTCAGACCTGTTGGAATAGGATTTTGTTTCGAGTTTGACTTCTCTTGCACAGATGTTATATGCTTATTATATCCCTCAGTCGTCTTTTACGACATCCACGGGCAAGATAGGGAGTGGTGAATTGTATTCTTGCTTCGTCACCACACGGCAATGTTATCAATTATGAAAATATTAACTATATATCTGAGTAGATTGATCTTTATTATAATATCCGAATTTAAAAAGAAAGTCTAACAACACACGCTGTTCAGATAAAAAAAAACATAGAATTCCTTAAAAGCGATTGATTCATCACCTACTGGATGGTAGGTTGTTGGTTTCTGTAACTGGTTTCATTGGTTTAAAGCCATTTTCGCATTTTATGATATCGGTTCAGGTTTACATGCTTCTGTGGTTTCTAAGTCGATAACGGACATAGTTAGATTTTTTTACTTTATACACACCATCAAGACGATTTGTCATCGAGTTTTAAGTTTATTTTACAATTCTGCAAAGAAGAAGACGAAAAAAAGCGCATTGCTTTTTTTATGAAAAATAAAATGCGTGTGAAATACAAAGAGAAGAGATTGGACGCATTTTCTTGCAAAATATATGTGTAACATGTATTGGGTGATAAAAAGTTAACTAATATTAAATTAACATTGAAAAGTACACATGTCGTATTGCAAAGCTTTTATTTTGAAACGTAACAATCAGCGTTAGTATATATACTTATGTATATAAATGTAGATTGAGTTATGTAACTTTATTCTTATTAGTAACCATTCCTGAGGGTGGTTCATCTAGGCTGGTCCACTGCCTCGACGCATGTAGTACCGCAACGGCTACGTACCTACACATTATCCTAAGATCTCTGTAAATAGAGATGAGGCCATCAAAAGTGGTAGCCAAGACCTATCAGGGGTGGAGGATAGAATGTGATGAACGTAACTCTCAACCCCAGCCTTATAGTCTAACTTTTATTAGCTGCAGTAAAATGACGTTTTGTGGGTTGCCGGTTTTTGAAGAAAAATAAATAGGGATGTAGCTAAATGAGTGAATCATAAATGAATAATCAGTTTGGTTTTTTTTTTGAGATTTAATATTAAGTTGTAATGTATTTTTTTAACCTATTATTATTACTATACTAGAGGATTGATCTTTTTTAGTGGAAGTATAAAGAGGTACATTCAAAATGAAACAAAAACGTCATAATAATGTTATTTAATTAATCTTTTTCGAAATCACTGTCGCTGTCGCTTTCGGTCACACTAATAACAAATCTATCTGTCACTTCATCTATAATACGAGGTGGCACATTTTATCTTCCTCTTTAATAGTGTGAGACACACAGTCACTCCACTTAGCCGGTGTCACTTTCTTGATTCCTTCTTGGAATAAAGTTTTCACTTCTTGCATTTTATACGTCTTATTATTGTTTGCGACGTGACTCTTTACCTGCGCCCATACCAACTCAATGGGGTTCAATTCACAGTGATAAGGGGGCAGTCTTAAAAGTGTGATACCTTTTTGTGCAGCCATCTCGTCTACGGCATATTTCTCAGTATGATTTTGTTGTTTCACAATATCTATGAGAGTGGCCTTGACAATATTTGGTTCAAACGCAATATTTTTAGTAGTCAGCCACTCTTGAATTCGTGCTTTCGTCCACGACATCTTCGGGATTGTTTCGATCTTCCGAGAGTGATAGGGCGCATTGTCCAATACGACTACTGCATTCGGCTTGAGTTTAGGTAGAATACCGCTGAACCAATCCTCGAAACACTCCGCGTTCATTTCATCGTGGTAGTCTTTTGTACCTTTCTTTGCTTCAAACATAAGAAGTCCGTCGACCAGGAAGCCTTCTTCTCCGCCTATGTGACTAATTATGAGTCGTTTGCCCTTTCCTGTGGGATTTTTTAATCCCGTAGTCAGGCCGTCTAAAAATGCCTGTCGAGAAGATTTAATACTTCCGTCAATCCAGGTTTTTTTTGTAGTATGACCTGAAAAGAACAAAAAAGAATCATAAGTTTCGACATCAAAACAAAAAGGGAACAAATAGAAGAAACTAAGAGTTGACACGTACCAGCGTTGACCCAGGTCTCGTCTTGATAATATATGTATTATCCCTCCCTACGATATTGTTTAATTAAACGCAGGTAGCGCTGGCGCCATGATATGATATCTTGTCTATCAATAAGCACACTCTTGCGTGATCGAGTAGCGAATTCGAAATTAAGATGCTTCATAATTTTTCTCAATGTCTCTTTCGAGAAGTTGGGCAATCCTGGATCATCATTTACAACTTGCAGCACCTAAAAATGATTAAAGTTATTACCTAATTGGTTAAGATTACACATGGGATGGGAGAAAACATACATAACGTATAATAAAAAGATGAGTGACGACATGTGTAAACTAACTTTTGCGATGGTGGGTATTTCATTTCTATGAAAGAACTGATGTACAATTCGTCTAACAGCAGTGAATGTGAAATCATCAAGTTTATCTTTAAATGTAAGTTTTGGGCCCGTTTTTTCGGGAGGTTTTGGTGATTCGCTGTCGTACTCCTTGTGCTCCTTTAAAATGGAATAAACTGTGCGGACGGATATTCCCAAGACTTCAGCCACCTTGTTAACGCATTCACTTGTTTTTGGAACTTCAATGTTTGATTCTGAAGATTTCACTTCAAACACATATTTGTAAACGTTTTGGACCCAAAGTTAAGTTAATAAAAAGTTAGACTTTAGGTAGTTGATGGAACACAGCAAGATTGTAACAATTACAATCTTGCTGTGTTCCACAGCAAGATTACAAGATTACAATCTTGCTGTGGAACACAACCTACCGACTAGCCGTTACAATCTTGCTGTGGAACACAGCAAGATTGTAACGGCTAGTCGGTAGGTTGATCTAGTAGGTACCCTACGAAACGACGGTATATATTCTAATGTACAATTTTTTTTAAAAGGCACTCAATTAGTAACTAAAATTTTAATAAATGTTACGCATCCAAAAACTTTCTATAATTTTCTTTAATTTATACATAATCGATCTGGTCTTAAATGAACTTTACCATATTAAAGCTTGTGTACCTGTGTTAAAGTGCTAATCTCAGGTACTTATTGGCTCAGAGTCCTCCTCTGATCAATGCAGAATAATTCCACCAATTTCATAGTTATACTCGTATATCGTATCCTGACAAAATTTATTATTTATTCTAAAAGTCAAACGTTGCAGATGTTTAAACTTCAATTTACATATTTAGTAATAAATACATAAGTTCAAACTTGAGGGTACCATTAAAATGGTACACACAGATTAAAAGTTCTGTGTGGATTTGTTGAAACACGTACATATGTATTGATCTCGGCTTGGCGACTAACGAAGCGGAATGCTCACTAAATCATCGGATTATACCTACTATCGCACTCACGCAGGTAAAATAAATGAAGGTCCTGTATTTATGCCAGAGATGCTAGTTGGTTTCATTTGTTCTATTGTCAAACATACCTCTATACATTTCAATTATGATTAGATAAAAAATGTAGTCTCATAAAGATTAGGCGAAACTGATACTATAAAAGTTAGATATTGCTACACTTTACGAGGTTGATTCTTTTTGAGATAAATTTTAGTATTTGTAATTAGTTTTGAAAAGCGTACTATTATAACAATTCCCTTTACTAAAACTTAATCTGTGTTACGAAAACCATCCAAATAAAATTTGCAGACACCAAAGGCACCCAAGATATAATAAATGCAGATTATATAAATATTTGGAATGTGTTTTTATTTGGTTGGCTATTCTTCTGGAAAGTCGCCGCAACATTCTTTGCAAAGAAGGACCCATTTATCATAGCTCCTCAGTTCCAAAGAATAACTCTCCAACTCCCCGAGACTATTAGAATTCTGGGCGTCAGTGAGAATGGATTGGAGAAAAACCTGGGCGTGCTGAACAGAGACAAACGGTACTTCGCTGAGACAACTATTTGATTTGATTTGTCGTTGGAGTGGCGGAGAGACTGCGGGCCTCTCTGCGTACTCAAGTGAGCTGTTCAACATCTCGCTTCTATCATTCTATCTCTTAATATCGCTGTAAGATTCAACCATATCATCTGGACACGATATCATCCCCAAGTTTACGTTTTCAGCGTCCATTTCTTCCAAGCATGAAGAGGGAGGCTTTGGAATGAACTACCTGCTACGGCGATTCCTGCAAATTAAGACAGGTCTATGTTCAAATTAGGTTTAAGAAGAGGTTCTCTCTCATAGTAGACAGCGTCTTGGTTGTACTCCTGATACTTCGTGCGTCAAAAAATAAAAAGGAGCTTTCTAATGGGCAACTTAAAACAACATTCATCAACCCAAAGCAAAGCATGGAAATTACAACATTATCTCGATAGTAAGGCCTGTATTCAACATTGATCGATGATAATCATTCATCAAAATATTAGGTATATAGCATAACTGTTATGGGGAATTTAGAAATTTGGTATTAATTTCACTATGTTACTCATACATTTAAAAAAAATCATTTCCTGCTAAGGGATTAAAGCCTTTATTTTCAATGACAAGTGGCCGTTCTATTTCCTACCAACTTTGGTCAAATTTACTGTTATGTTCCAATTATATTTTTTTCGTCGACTGAAAACACTCGCAAAATAATATTTTCTATAGATGAAACCTAGCTAGAATGATTTATTACTCCAGAAACCTTTAATATACTAAATTTCATGGAAATCGTTAGTACCTCTGTCGAGATTTTGGATATATAGAAATATACAAATATAGAAACAAATATTAGATAAACTAGAAATAGATTTTGAGTTTTTTTAACTTGGTGAATGTCGTTGGGGATTTTTGATGCAACACTATAGGTCAGGGTATGTGACGTTAAAGAAATAGTTGTATTCAATTCTCCAGCTGATGTACATATATCATATCATAAGGCTGCACGCTGTCTTTTCTACCCCACACTGTATGGGCAGGCTATAATCCTTGCCAACCTGGACCAATCATATAACGTGGTGGATGGATAGAAGAGAGGGTCTTATAAGAATGACATCACTGCATAAAAAAGGAAACCTCGAAGCAAAAGCCTATGCTAACAAGTATGGCTAGCATAGCGCGTAGTACGCTAATTTACCTCCTCTTATAACGCATAAGCCTTCTGCCCAACTCATATATGTCAGCTCAAGCACAGCCACAGAGGGACCCACTATACCACGCTCGTTAGATAATAGCGTTTCATTTCATAGATGTTATCTGCGTATTATAATCCCTTATCTTTTACGATATCCATGAAAGTGGACGATGAATTGTATTTTTACTCCGTCACCACATGGAACAAATGAAGTAGGTTGTACATTAATTGAAGAAATATAATGATGTTGACTCAAATACAAAACATGTTTTTTAAACGAATACAAATGTTAAGAAGATAAATTCATAAATTTGCTTTGAAACAAATATTATTCAGAGGTATCCATTTCCAATTGTTTTAATTTTATTTGAGAAAACAATGCGTATTTTGTTACCGAGCCGTCTCTGTTGCTATACCAAGGATGTTCATTCGATTGCAATTGAAATAAAAATACATAATGATTTCGAATGTTTACGCTTGTATTAGTTAGACATAAGAAACGAAATTAATTAATAGATTTTTTCGTGTTTATTTATTTTACAAATATCTTGTAAAGTACTCACTACAGTTTAAGAGATTTTACTTTTCACAACACTCTGCACAAAAATGAATGATTTTATTGCAGACAACTTAGAAAACATCATTATCACAGCTCATATAGTTTCCTCTGCTGTGCTCGTGTCTCGTCCAGAATAGGTGGGCAATTAACCTACTACATCTCACTGGTCAGAAACCTTGGTATAGGGTTTATTTCCGGTCTCCTTCTCATGTATAAATATTATTTGCACATTAAAACCCCTTATTCGGCTTTTACAACACCCACGGGCAAGAAAGTGGGTAAATTGTGTTCTTACTCCGTCACCACACTGAAACATACAAATTAATGAAACAAATAATACCTTGATTTAGAGTAATGAATTATTTGTCGATAGCAAAAGAAACTACTTACAAAACCTTGGGTTTGTAAGTAGTTACAAACGACAGGGAACATCGCTACTATACCATTTTTGTAGTTAGTTTTAGTAATTATCCTTTCCCTCCTTTATCCAATCACCTATCCTATTGATTACTACTACAAGACATAGGCTTTACCATGGTGGAAAATTGTCTGTCAGATTGACGATCATAGGGAGGTGCGACTGCTTATTCTCCCAGTAACCTTTTAAATGTTTTAGCCACTCCACAATAAGGTAAGGACTGGCAGAATATTATATTTATAAGTGCCACATCAATGCAGTAACATATACATATATACCATTCGTTACACGTATGTCCCTACAATTACATCTTCATAAATACACACTTAGTAACATAACTTTAATATGCACTTGCAATATCCAACTATTTTACTGCTTCATTACTTTGGCTGACTCCGGCCACCGTATCTCCTATACTCATTCGGGACCGTCTATTTATACCCGTTTTTCTCTATTAAACTATCTAAGCGTGACGATACGGAGCTAGAAATGTTGTCAGAGCATACTTTGCGTTGTCACCTTTTGATTGGGGATTACATATTGATAATCAATTATCACAAGGAAGGCTGCATATTTTGTAAATAAAACTACCTTCCGGCTTTTATTGTATTGGATTTATGGTTGCCCGACATTTCGAACACTTTGCAGCATTCATGGTCACGGGCGGACTAAGATGTCTGACGTCCAAGCAAGACTACGTTATTACAGAAATTTATAATTATCTACCTTTTACAGAAAATTAGTTGTTAAATTTTGAGCTACATTTCTCGTGCAAATTTATTGCCAGTGCAAGAAGAAAATGATTCTATATGAATTTATAATGTATAATACTCTCGTAAACATCAGAAGTCATTAAGGCTGCATATTACTAATTATTATTGCAATCTTACATGAAACTAAGTCATGGTCAGTTATTGTACTATCTCTAGTTACAGGTAGAGTGTATTTGACCATTTAACAAAAGGACTTCTTCTATAATTTAAGATACTAATTTTTTTATAAAAAATGGTAGTTAATAAATTAATTACATTATAATTTAATTCATTACATTATAATATACTCCATATGTGTGTCGCAAAAATTGAAAAGAATATGATATGCATACATGTTCGATGCAAGAAATATATTACGAGTACATAATAAAACCCAGTACAAACCCATCTGATTAGCTTATAGTAAATGAATGTCTCAAAGTAGAGGCTCGAGTTTAATAATGGGACGTATACTGAGCTAAGTTGATGTAAATTTAAATGATTAGTCATTCTAAGATTTGTTGTTTTTGTAATCTTTCCGATTAAGACGCCGAACAGAGATTTATTGAAGTAAAGTCAATCTGATAGCATTAAATATATTAGGTATTTGATTTATATTATATTGAGTTAAAGGAGCGTAAGCCTATTACTTAATTAAGTACCAATATCGATACAATAGTATCTACGAATCTAGATAATTGCGTTAATAATAATGTATTGATACGCGCCATTGATCAAAGTAATTAATACGATTAATCTTGATTTAGTAGATGGTACATGAACACTGAATCTTATTTAATATAATAAGAAAATAATAATCTATTTTACAAAAATCAATCTATATGACAGGTGAGTGGACTTTAAGGGGTTAACGACTGGATGTATATCAAATATGATGAGATAATACGTAACTAGTATATTCAATATTCACCGAACGAAATAGCATTTTATTTTTACCCGACTACGGAAGGTTATGATTTTGACAGACTATGTATGTATGTTCATCTGTTCCCTCATAGCCCCTCAACCACTGATTAGAACCGGACAAATGAGATATCGTTAGAATCATTTTGATCATCCGTTGGTTATAGACTATATGATGTGTCACTGAATCTAATGGTGCCCTCTAGAGGTCTTAAGAACTGTGTTACAAAATAAATTTGAGACAAATATGGCGTGTTTCATATCACTAGAAAGAGCATTACTTGTACATTTCAAAAATATATATATTATTAGCTATTGATCGTGACTTTATCCGTATTTATCCGATAACTCGTTTTTGTCGTAGTTGGGTTTTAGTTTTTACTTTTATCTTGTATTTCGTTTCGTCGTATCGCCTCAGCTCATACACGTCTCACTGCTGAGCTCAATCCTCTTCCCAAATAGGAGGGAAATTGACCTACTGTGTCATGCTGGTCAGACATGTTAGTATAAGGTTTTGTTTCGAATTTTCCTTCTCTTGCACAGATGTTATATTATATGCGTAAGGATATACCTACCCTTAGTCGTCTTTCACGACATCCACGTGCGCGATAGTAAGTGGTGAATTGAATTCTTGCTCTATCACAGCACGGAAAATTTTACTTATTTCTTTATTTAATTAAAGTAATCTTTGGTTATCATCATTCAGTCGTCCGTCATTCCCTGTTGGCAGTAGGCTTTTCTTGTGTTTTGTCACTCGTATGTGGGGATAATGGTGTAAACGCCACGCTTGACAAGTGGGTTGGAGGTCGCAGTGAGGTGTTATAGACTTCCCAGGAGAGACCTCTCCGGGTGCGACCCTTAATCGATTTTTGCACCTTCCACGGGCCAGTAAGGGATAGTGACAATTATATTCTTATCTCGTCGTCGCACAAATTAAAATTACAATAACAATATAAGTTACTTTAAATATTATTTAATTGATAGTGGTGTATTTTGGAATAAAACAGCTCATATATAAATTGCAATGCGACGAAACAACTTCCTTCCTCTCAAGAGTTAGTTCGTGAAACAAAGCAAAAGTACCACCTACACTTTTCTATCAAGTGTTTGTCTGCAGACTTTGTGCCTCTGTAGCGACAAGTGGGACACGAGCCTGTATTATCTTTCATTCGCGAAGGAAAACATTGCTTCAATTTAGACGTCTCTGTTTTCATTAAGTTTACTTTTCATATACATACAAAATTTTTACAATGATATCTTTATATGTATATTTCTTGTGTAGGTACGTGTGTATGTCACTGAACTCTTCCTAAACGGCTGGACCGATGTTGATTATTTATTTATTTATTTATTTATTTACAAGCAATTATAATACCTTTACATGTCATTTAACCTAATGCGATATTATAAGTAAAATTAGAAAATTAATACAGTTATATATAGTAAGACAATAATATTATACAAATAATAAAATATAATATCAAAATATTAATCATAATTTAATATTATATTTTACCAAATAATATTTAACTAAATAATAAATTAAGACATGTAATACATATGGCAATAAACGAATAATAAAATATAATATCAAAATATTAATTATAAGTTAACATTATATTTTATCAAATAATATTTAACTAAATAATAAATTAAGACATGTAATACAAAATGACAATAATATAAAACAATTAATAAAGAATAATATCAAAATATTAATTATAATTTAATATTATGTTTTACTAATTATAAGCCACGCACTTATATACAACGTCTGAGAATTCTCGCAAACTGCAGTTGTAAATGTCCGTGGAATAGTGGACTGTATTTATTAGTCTGATAGCACGTGTCAGTGGAGCGTAATGGAGCATATTAGTTCTGGCCGTTGGCAAGCTTAATGCAAGCGGCCGGCGCCGTATGCCCATGCGACCTGCTGGTGCGCACAGGTGTAGGATTGCCAGTATAGCGGGGTGATGTAGTTGGCCGCGAAGTACACGCCACACGTAGCGGGCCAGCGACACATCGCGCCGCACGCTCAACTGGTCATAGCCAACCATACCCAACACAAACAGGCTTGGGTACATAAGTGAATAAAACGGATAAACTCCGTACTCTTTCATATATAAAAAACGGGTGAATTTATTCTGAATTTTTTCTAGCATTAGACTATATTTAGACTCGTGAGGATTCCAAACGATTGCGGATGTCTCTAGGTGACTGCGTACAAGAGCGTTACATAAAATTTTGATGGTCAAAATATTATTGAAATCTTTACAAATTCTCAAAATTAAACCTAATTTTCGGAATGCGTTATTACAAATTTTGATAATGTGTTTACGAAACCTTAATTCAGGTACCATATCAACGCCTAAGTCTCGTATATAACTTAAACGTAGAATAGCTTCACTATCAATTTTATAAGTGTATTGTTGTGGATTTTTTGCTCGGCAGTAACTCATTATTCCACATTTAGAGGTATTAAAATACAGTTTATTTTCAATGCTCCATTGCACTATGCGGTTAATATCCTCCTGCAAACGCTTCGCATCCGAGGCATTCTTTATAGATAAATATACCTTCAAATCATCCGCAAAGAGAAGGCAATCTGCATGCTGGATGAGTGCTGGTAGGTCATTAACCATTAGAATAAATTCTAAAGGCCCCAAATTTGATCCCTGGCTAATACCTGAGAATGTATAATATGGCCTAGATTTGTAACCAGCGTATTCTACGTATTGTTGGCGTTTGCTAAGGTAACTTGCAAAAAATTTGAGCAAGTGTGGCGTGTAACCTAATGCTGACAATTTCGACAGTAGTATGTCGTTATCTACCGTGTCGAATGCCTTTTGAAAATCAAAGTATGCGCAGTCTACCTGACCACCCGCATCAATGACTGGTGTTACATACGTCATAAACGATAACAAGTTACTATTCGTACTTCTTCCTTGTCGGAAGCCATGCTGGTTATCAGTTAATTGAGACCTGATTTGTTTATAAATATTCGTATAAAGAGCGGATTCAAAAACATTAGCAAATGCTGATAAAACCGCTACGGGTCTGTAACCAGTAACATTATCATTTGCGCAACTTTTTGGAACCGGTATTACTCTTGTGATTTTCCATCTATCCGGATAATGACCTAATTTTAAGCACAAATTAAAGATATGTAACAATGGTTTCCACAATACCGCACGACAATCTTTTATAAGATATGGTGGTATTCCATCGGGCCCCACTGAGTGCTTCGCCTTGAGGTGTTCAAGGGCTGAGCGTAACTCTTGCCCATTAAATTGAGCTATGTGTACCCTGGCAGCACCCGCTTTTACGCCCGCTACTATATCTGTTGCTATGGAATCCAGAATAGGACGTTCTGTACTATATATTGTCTGAAAATATGAAGCAAATACCGCCGCACCTTCTGCATCATTAATCGCCACATTGTCTTTTTTTATAATATTTGTCTTGCGCTTGGTTTGTTTACTTTTAATATAATTCCAGAATGATTTTGGATCTTTGGAGATATTTAATTGTAACCGAGACTGATAATTTTCATAGGAGAATTTAATTTCACGTTTAACCAATGATCTATATTGAGAAAATATTTTGTAGTCACTTGGTAAGCTAGTTGCTTTGTAGATTTTGTGCAATTTCGACTTTTCCTTTATATGTTTTATTAAATCCGGCATGTACCAATCAGGATATGAAAACCTACTACTTATATTAAGACTCTTTTTTTGCTTCACAGGCGTAGTTTCATTAATAATTTCAATGATTATTCGATAGAAATGGGTCAATGCATATTCTGGATCCTTAATTTCATATAACGTATCCCAATTGAGCAAGCGCAGTCGTTCATATAACGCCAGAAAATTACATTTATTAAATTTCCAGGCAGCATGCCAGTCCGCATTTATATCATTATTATATTGTACTTGTCTTGTATTTCGATTCATTCTTAACATTAATTTAATATCTAACGGAGGATGATGAGAATCGATACCTACTAAATGTTCCTCCGGTGAATTAACTTCAATGTCATTTACCAATAGCGTGGTCATCACTAAGTCTAAGGTGCGGTTATTAATATTACAAATATTATTCGCCTGCCAAAATCCACAAAATGTAGTAAAATAATTGTAATAACATTGCACTTCCACCGTAGCTGATGGCAAATTAAAGTCCCCTAGCACAATAACTGATTTGTATTTAACACATACATTTTCCAAAATTTGAAATAATTGCATATATTGATTATAATTAGAATTAGGTGGAATATAAACCACGCAACATAAAAATAATATCTTATTTCTCTGGCTGACAGTTGCACAAACTACCTCAAAACAGGCTGTGTTTATATTGTCAATGTGTACCTGACTTAGTTTAAATCGAGTAGACGCAGCTATAAAAACACGGCCTTGTTTCCGCCCATCTGCTCGATCACATCGCATTATATGATATCCAGGTGGAATGAGTTCACCATCTTGTATTGAATCATTGAGACCAGATTCCGTTATCGCGATAAGATCATAAGTTGAAGCCAACATGCTCGTGTAAAATACTTCTGTCTTCGTACGCAATCCTCGAACATTCTGATAATATAATTGTAAGGATTTATAGTCTTTTTTGTACTCCCTTAGTGGGGTTTTGGGAGTTGCGAAACCACACCCACTCGTTAAATTTAGTGTTAATCGGCCAGCTTGTAATGTTGTTCAATTTATTGTATTCAGACTCTGGTACTCCTATTATAAAAGACACGTAGTCTCTTTTAGTTTTACGTATAATTTTGATGACTTTTTGTGTGTTCAAGGGGATTCGAGAATGGTTTAGATTCACAATTGGACCCACTAGGTGCTGCTGCTATCGATTTTAAAGAGAATTCCTTTTATTTTATTTGAACAGAACAACGTCTGTTGGGTCAGCTAATATTTTATAACTTCATTTTAGTGCTGGAGTAAGAAGTGTATTTAACTGGGATTGCTATGCCATTTTTTTATCATTATTCCTACATAAGGAGACTTGTGTCAGACATTAAATGTAGACCCATAGATTATATACAACATTGTGTAACAAGTATAGACTAAGGGTATTTTAGTTCCTTCCCTGTGGTAATGGAGAAAAATACGGCCCCTTTTTTTGCCCGTCGGTGTTGTAAAAATCAACTAGGGAATATATTACTCCAATAACATCTATGCAACGAAGAAAAACTCAATAGTATATAGTATCAGAGCCGGATTAACACCATTAAGGCCCCTAGGCAATGCAATTCTAGGAGCCTTTACCCTTTTCTTAGTTTTTAAAATATTTATTTTCTATTACAAATGTCCAGTCGAACAGATCGACTTCTTTAGTATCTCTACATCAATCGCTTATTGCATCAACATACCTTATCACCTTGACTTGATGCTATAGTATAACCGCACATGGCTAACTTATTTCTTTTTAATTTCATTAAAATTATCTTAATGAATTGGTTATAGTTGTAATTAAATGCTCTGGGGACTGCAGACCCCCGGCATCGGCCCCAAAGGGCCGGGCGGCCCATCGACCGGGCCAGTCCCCGCTCCGAGCGCGGCCCGATCGCCCGTTAGCGCGGAGGAGGTGTATCCATATACGGACCGTTAATGGACCCCGTATCCATTCGTCTCCTCCAGGCCAATCTCAACCACTCCGCCGGTGCGCAGGACGTGTTCCTGCAAGCCATGGCAGAGTGGTTGATAGGAGTAGCCGTAGTCGCGGAGCCGTACGTGGTGCCCGACCGGATTAACTGGTTGGGTAGCACCGATGGCACCGTGGTAATCGTCGCCTCCACGTCGTGGCCTTCGTCGTCTCTGACCCTTAGGGACAGGGGCGTCGGCTACATCGCGGCGAACTGGGGGGAGATTACGCTCTTCGGAGTTTATCTCTCCCCTAACTGGAGTGTGACCGATTTCGAGGCCTTCCTCACCATCATGGAGGCCTCGTTACGGCGACTGGCATCGCGCCAGGTCTTCGTCCTGGGGGACTTTAACGCCAAGTCCGTGGCGTGGGGGTCCCCTAGGACGGATGACAGAGGACGGGCGATCGAGGAGTGGGCGGCGGCACTGGGCCTCTGTTTGCTGAACAGGGGCTCGGTGCATACGTGCGTGCGACAACGGGGCGGGTCGATAGTGGACCTTTCGTTCGCTAGCCCCGAGGTCGCCGCACGCGTGGGGAGCTGGCGCGTCGTGGAGGAGGTGGAGACCTTGTCGGACCACCGGTATATCCGGATGGAGGTCTCGCCTGTAATCCCGACGCCCAGCAGGGGTCACGGGGCGGATGGGCGTCCTGCGTTCCCGCGATGGGCTGTGGGTCGCTTAGACCGGGACCAGCTGGCGGAGACAGCCATCGTATACTCGTGGCTGTCCTCTGCCCACCAGTCGGACGGGGTGGACGCCGAGGCTGGCCGCATCCGCAGTGCGTTGACGCAGATCTGCGATGCGGCCATGCCCCGGGTACGGCGTCTGCCCCCGAGGAGGGGGGTCCACTGGTCGTCCCGGGAGCTGGCGGATCTCCGGGCCGCGTGTATCCGCGCCCGGAGGGCCTACACCCGTAGCCAGCGGCACCATCGCGATGCGGAGCGGGAGGCCGTGCTTTACGAGGGCTACCGCAATGCGCGGTCGGCCTTCAGGCTGGCCGTCCGCTCCGCCAAGGACGTCAGGCGGCAGGAGATGCTGGACGGTCTCGACCGTGACCCCTGGGGACGCCCCTATCGCGCGGTGCTGAATAGGCTACGCGCGCGGGGCCCTCCCCTCACCGAGACTCTCCAGCCCGGCCTTCTCACCCGGCTCATCGAGGACCTGTTCCCGCGGCGGGCGGAACACACGCCCCCGGTCATGGCTCCGCTAGACACTGACCGGGAGGCCGACGACGACAGTATTCCGCCCATCACGGAACCCGAGATGGGGGTGGCGGTGACGCGCATGCGCGCAAAGTCTACCGCCCCCGGGCCCGACGGTGTTCCTAACCGTGTGCTGGCCCTGGTCCTCGAACACCTGCGACCCCGCCTCAGGGGGCTGTTCGACGCGTGTTTAGCGTCCGGACGGTTCCCTGGGTGCTGGAAGGAGGGAAGGCTGGTGCTCCTGCCGAAGCCGGGACGGTCTCCGGAGTCGCCTTCGGCCTACAGGCCTATCGTGCTGCTCGATGACACGGGCAAGCTGCTGGAGAGGGTGGTAGCTGCCCGCATCGAGTGGCACCTCGTCGGCACGGGGCCCGATCTGTCGGACGCCCAGTTTGGGTTTAGGAGGGGTCGTTCGACGATCGCGGCTCTGTTGCGCCTGAGGGCCGTGGCGACTGAGGCCGTCACCGGCGGGGGAGTGCTGTTGGTGGTGTCCCTAGACATCGCCAACGCATTCAATAGTCTGCCATTCAGCTGCATCAGGGAGGCGCTCCGGTATCACGGGGTGCCAGTTTACCTGAGGCGGCTAGTGGCAAACTATTTGGAGGGGCGCAGCGTCCTCTGCACCGACCGAGCAGGGGACGTCGTGCGAACGCCCATGACGTGCGGTGTCCCACAGGGTCGGTCCTCGGACCCACCCTGTGGAACATCGGCTACGACTGGGCGTTGAGGGGGAGCCTCCCGCCCGGGCTGGGCGTGATTTGTTACGCCGACGACACGCTCGTCACAGCCCGCGGTGGGACGCTAGAAGAGGCGGTAAGCCTGGCGACCTCGGGTACCGAGGAGGACGTCAGACGGATCGAGGCGCTGGGGTTGAGGGTCGCCCTGGACAAGACGGAGGCCCTCTTGTTCCATGGGCGCACTATGAGCCCTCCCATCGGCGTCTCGATCACCGTCCACTCGGTCGACATCAGCATCCGGGCCCATATGAGGTACTTGGGCCTGGTGCTCGACGGGCGATGGTGGTTCCGGGAGCATTTCCGTAGGCTCGCTCCGCGGCTCGTCGACGCGGCGTCCGCCCTATCGTGGCTTATGCCGAACGTGGGCGGACCGAGCGCTGCGTGCCGACGGCTGTACGCGGGGGTCATCCGGTCGATGGCCCTGTACGGCGCACCAGTGTGGGCGGGGTCCATGACTGCCCGACTTAGGGCCCTTCTGTGACGACCACAGAGGGTCACGGCGGTCAGGGCCATCCGCGGATACCGCACGGTGGCGACGGAGGCAGCGTGCCTATTGGCCGGGACTCCCCCGTGGGACCTGGAGGCAGAGATGCTCGCCGGACTATATCGGCGGGTGACGGGGGTGCGAGCGGAGGGCGGTGTGGTCTCGTTAAGGGATCTCACCGCCTGGCGCGTCGACGCCCGCCGAGATGTCATCGCCCGTTGGGCAGTCCGGCTGGAGAGGCCTCGGTTCGGGGTGCGAACCGTGGAGGCCTTCCGGCCGGTGCTGATGCAGTGGTTGGAGAGGCGGCACGGGGTGCTCTCCTTCCGACTGGTGCAGGTTTTGACGGGGCATGGGTGCTTCGCCAAATACCTGCACAAGGTCGTTAGGAGGGAGAGTACACCGTCCTGCCACCACTGCGATTGCGACGAGGACACGGCGCGCCATACGCTCGAGGCCTGCGGGGCTTGGGCAGTGCAGCGCTGTGAACTCGTCACAATCATCGGTACGGACCTGACGCTGCCGGCTATCGCTAGGGCGATGGTCGACAGCGTCGGGAATTGGGACGCGGTCGCAGCCTTCTGCGAGACAGTGATCTCGCGGAAGGAGGCGGCGGATCGCCTGCGTGAGGAGCGCAGCCTCGATGAGGAGATCCGCCGCCGGCGACTGGGGCGGCGCAGGCGCAACTATCTGCGCCTCATGCCGCCCTAGCCGAGGCCGCGGGTGACGTGACCGGGGATTAGTCCGTCACCCGCCGAGAGGCCGACCGCGTGAGGAAAGACCGACGTCCTTCCCGAGGGGGGGACGTCGGTCGATGGGAGGGTACCCCAATAGGGGGTATTCCGTCGGGCCGACCACTGACGACAAGTTAACGCTGCTCCAGTGGTCGGCCCAACGACGAAGGCGACGTGGTTTTCGGGTGGGTCGCGGGAGTTGCGTGCTTAAGACCCTCTGTCGCCCCGGACGGAGTGGTGCGGAGGCGCGCCGACCGCGGCCCACCCACAAAAAAAAAAAAAAATAAAAAATAGTTGTAATTAAATGATGATCTAGGTCTCATGAGGGAGTGGGCAAGAGAAATAAGAATTTTCAAAAATAATCGTTCGATGAAATGACTTGATTTTTTTTTTGGTGTTTGCTCGAGACCCCTAGTCGATGCGGGGCCCCTAAGCAGTTGTCTAATCCGCCTTATGGATAATCCGGCCCTGTATATTATGTAGTAGTTTGACGCCTACAGTAATAAAATAGCAATCATTTGATTAAAGAATATTGCAGTATTTACATAGATATTCCATCCATTTCATTCATCTCACCTCAAGTCTCACTGTTGCATTGGAGAACCTCCTTTACAATTGGAGGGAAATTGACCTACTATACCAGGTTTATCGGACGAGTTGGTATGGGGTTTTATTTCGGGTTTTGTTTCTCTTGCTATTATGTCCAAATTATATATTTTAGTCGTCCTTTACGACACCCACAGTCAAGAATAGGAGTGGTGAATTGTTTTCTTATTTCTTCACGACACGGAAACATTTTAAGTACTACATTGAAGTGATATTATACTACATTGAAGTGATATCTATTGGCAAGTCGTCATCAACTTGATCACATAAAGTGTTAACACTAACACTGTCTGTACCTATGTCAATATCACTATATCTGTGCCGATAGATGTCAAAACCAGATAAATGAAAAAATATTCGTTTACAAAATTTTAATTAAAAATTATACATTTGAGTATCCCAAAAATAACACCTGCTTGTTTGCAGTTTTAAGTTTTCACTTCTGTCGGCACTTTGCATTATTGCTTTGTGTTCTTTTTCTCTCTTAATATTCTTCTTCTTATCAGCCCCTATATGAGCCCATGTATGTTAACATCAGGCCACAATGGGAGGGAAATCGATCTATTGTACCACACTGGTTAGACAGTTTGGCATAGCTTTATGTGGAGTTCTCATTCTCTTGTGTCAATATTATTCGCATACTATTGTATCTCTTGGTCATTTTATACGACGCCTACGGTCACGAAAGTGTAGAATGAATTGTATTATTATTTAGTCACCGCCTGAAACACATTTTTTTAGAAAGTCTTGTAATTTTTTTCCAATCCATATAATTATAATAAGAACCGCTGGAAAAGATTGGTTTTCGGCGACCTCATATCGGATGACGCAGTGTAGGACGGCTGGACCTGTAATGGCTGGACCTACGACCTGGTGAAAGTTGCTGGGCGTTGGATGCAGGCGGCACAGGGCCTCACTTTTTTGGCGAAATATGAGGGAGACCTACGTCCAACAGTGGACTGTGAAAGGTCGATAATGATAATGATGATAGTAAAAAACTGTTATTAACCTCTTTTATAAAACAGCAGCATTTAACATCTTAATGCTATTGAAAATTAACAAGCTCTGGAACGGTAAAAGTTATTTTCACTCAAGATATTCAAATACGAGGGAATTTATTTTTGTATAATTAGGATAATGAAAAAAAAATCATATACGTTACTTCCAAAGTACATTTAATATAAAGGGTTTTTCAACAAGAACTTTGTTTTTTAAATCAAAATAAAATAAAAAATTTAGATAAAGATGATTCAAATTTTTATTGTATTAAGAAGAGAAAAGTTCAGCAATTATGAATGAAAAATGATATCTGGAAAATGTCCACCACGACCACGCTGAGAGATGTCGATTCTTTCATCAAAGTTTTTAATCACTTTTTGGCAAAATGGCGGGTCTATTTCGTTAATCACATCACGGATTTTGAGTTTTAAGGCGGCAATCGATTCGATTAGCTCCGTATAGACTCTGTCCTTAACATAGCCCCACAAAAAATAATCCAGTGGTGTTAAATCACACGATCTGGCTGGCCACATAACAGCTGATTTTCGTGAAATTATGCGATCGTGAAACTTTATAAGTTATGGTATAAAGTTGTGAGTTGTCATGAAGAGACTTATCTGTTAAAGAAAAACATAGTATTGTATATCATTATAAAACTATTAACTAAATGCGCTTCGTCATATTTTTTATTGAATACTACGATCTTTGTATAATGATACCCAATTTCACAGATATTAGTGTCAAATTGCAAAAATGTTATTATATATACATCACTTCAATTTTGTATATTATTTATTTCCTGCATATATACATATTCAAGTCAAACATTTATCCATATTATTATGGTAATGATATAATTTGCAATACTGACAATTTTATGATTTTTATACTGTATTGACAATTTCACATTTTGTCAGACATTAATCCAATAATTTATCACCGAACACGATCGCAAATAAAAAGAACCGTCGAGAAACTAGGCTCGTCTTATTTTTTAAACAAACTACCTATATAAATAAATAAATTAGAAGTCTATTTGTAATGTCAGAATAATACGGCTTTTCATGTTCACACAAGATTTCTTTTTTCTCGGTATTCCCACAGGAATAGGTATTACGCGAGTAAAACTACGGGATTCTCCTAATTATAAAGATAAAAAGAGAACAATGAGTTTAGACAAAAATCAGAATTAGTGCCTTTAGCTCATTAGTTTAGATAAAATAACATAAGAAATTTGATGAATGAATAGTTGTCCAAAATAACGCTGTACTCTCTCGATAAACCAAGAATTTATAATAAACTAGCTGACCCATCAGATTGTTCTGTTCAAATAAAATAAAAGCAGTTCTTTCTTAAAACCGACAGCAGTGCCACCTACCGGGACCAATTGTAAATCTAAAGTATTCTCGAATCCCCTTGAACACACACAAAAACACAAACAGTCCAGCACACACAGTCCAGCACACACAGTCCAGCTATTTAGGCGGAGTTCAGTGACATACGCACGTACACAAGAAATATATAATATAAAGATAACCTCTTCAATTGACTTTGTAAAGTCAATTATTGATAGCTTTTTCAAATGCCTCGGATACCTTGTGATTATGTGTCTTAACATACGTGTATGCTTTTCTATAGAAAAACGTACACATTTTCCCCGGTAAATCTACAAGACCTTTGGAAACCACTGCGTATTATCACCATCTTAGCCCACAATGGCCCACAGACATGCCACTGTTTGACTCGGGCCTCTTCCACAATTAGAGTCGTCCGCCAGAGGTTTTATGTCGACTTTTCCTTCTCTTGCACAAATGTTATAGGCATATCATATTCCTTACTCGTCTTTTACGACACCCACGGGCAAAATAGAGGATGGTGAATTGTATTCTAACTCGGTCACCACAATGGAATAATTTATACATATATAAATAATTGTATTCTATATGCTTATAATAAAATTATAACAAGCCGATGTTTGTACATAACAGAAATTATAGAGAAACTAATGTCTTCATTAGAATAACAGAAGCCCATTTTTTTTATTTTAAAGACGATCACTGTACTAAAATGTTATGGGCACGTATATCCCTTATTAGTTTTTATGACACCTACGCGTAAAATAAGGGGTGGTGTATTAGTTTGTATTTATTTCAAGTACACTCAACTTTCCGTTTGATGACAGAGTAAGAATACAATTCACCACTCCCTATCTTACCCGTGGATGTCGTAAAAGGTGATTAAGGGATACATTATGCACATAACATCTGTGCAAGAGAAGGAAAACTCAAAATGAAACCCTATACCAACATGTCTGACCAGCATGGTATAGTAGGTCAAATTCCCTCCCATTGTGGAGGAGACCCGAGCCCAACAGTGGGACGTATATGGGCTGCGATGATGATGATGACACTCGATAGAATAGTTATTAATTTTTTAAATGATGTTTTTCATATATTAATTGAAATACGAAAGAAAAAGGCATTTCAGTGGTGTGCCGAAGTATGAATACTATACACCACCCCATATCTTGCCCTTGGATATTGTAAAATACGACTAAAAGGTATAACATGCATGTAAAATATAGATTTCATAAGCAAACTCGACATAATACACTATGCCAACACGTCCGACTGGCATGGTATTATTTTAGTCAAATTCAAATCATTTATTATGCATAGACCCCGAGAGGGCACTTACATATTGTCAATTTTACAAAATAAAATTAAATTATCCAATAAAAATAAACTACCACCGGATCGGAACGCGACCGCTACTGAGAAGATCCGGCAAGAAACTCAGCGGGCTTGTCTATTATTTTAATTTTTTTTTCTTCTTACTAGATAGTTTTTCTTCTTACTAGATAGTGTTCTAAGACTCTTTGCATAATATATTATACTAGCAACCCGCCCTCGCTTCGCTTCGGTTATAGGTTATAGTCGTTTTACCCGCGTAGTTCCCGTTCCCGTGGGAATACCGGGATAAAATATAGCCTAGTTTACGCCCTGATATTATAGCTTTCCATTGGTGAAAGAATTTTTGTAATCGGTCCAGCCGTTTTGAAGATTACCCGGAACAAACAGACAGACGGACAGACAGACAAAAATTTTTTAATTGCTATTTTAGGCATAGGTGTCGTGCAAATAACCGTGTGAGCATGAAAAAAGCCTATTATTTTGACATTACAAACAGACACTCCAATTTTATTTATTGGTATAGATATGTAGTGTAGATAATTTTTCCGTGTGGTGATGGAGTAAGAATACAATTACCTTCTCCTCTCTTCCCCGTGGGAGTCGTAGAAGTCGACTAAGGGATATGGTGTGCATATAATATCGGTATAATAGGTCAATTTCACTCCTATCGAGGAGGAGGCTGGAGCCTAGAAGTGGGGTATATATGAACTGAAATGAATATTTTAAAGAAAAAATTATATTATTTTAACATATTTATTGCTTTGTATTTCTTCCGAGTGAAAGTTTTAGACTCAGTATATTAGTAGCACGGGTAACTATTTTTTTTTAAACTAAAATGTTTGCGTAGTTTAATTATTTTAACTGCTACTTGCTTTCATCCTAAGAATTTTTATAACTTATTAATAGGTACTACAGAAAAGCATAACTTATAGACAAATGCTGAAAAGTATAAATTACATAAAAATAATTTATTTTGCATTTTAATTTTTATTTCATTAAATGAAATCCACAGAGAATTCTCTGAAGTAAATATAAATATAAATCCGCTAATCTGCATACTGGTTTTACAACGATTAGTAATAATAATTAATATTTCGAGATCTCATCTAATCTATTATTATCTTATTAGTACCTTATTCTAGCACTTTAATTATTTACACTCCCAATGCTTTTAAAAAATCATTTCCTTATACAAATTGTATAATTTGAAACAATTGAAAATTTATATGATACTAACAAAATTATATTTAATCAATTTTCTTCACAAGATTTTGCCCCCAAACCATGTCGACAATGAGCCATTGGCTAGTATAATAGAAAAAGTTTTCAATAAAAAAATACGTAACCAGTATTGGAAACTTAAATCCTGTGAAATTCTTAAGACCTGGATATATGTATTCTCCTTTGAGATAGCTTTGCACACACCTGAAAGAGAAAGCATTTATTATTTCTAAATATTATGCAGCAGTAGCTTTACGGGCTATTACGTACTACTCCGGTGACAGACGAAGGTATATGCAGGACTCGCCAGTCACCTTCGCGACCAAAATACCCACTAAAATCACAGCGACCTCCTAAATGCTTCTTTTGAAATGCTGCAAGAGAAGGAAACCTCGAAATAAAACCATTCCAACTCGCCTGACCAGCGTTGTATAGTGGATCAATTTGTCTTAAATTATAGTTTCGAGCTCAGTAGTGAAATATAAGCTGAGATGATGGAGATGTTGACGTAAATCTATAATACAGACTCATGAAGATTTCTTATGTTTACGCGAGTATTACACATTTTAAATAAAACTACTTTACGGATTTTATCGCGTTTGTATTTGATTTTTGATTGCCCGACGTTTCGAATACTTTGCAGCGTTCATGGTCACGGGCAAACTAAGATGTCTTACGTCCTACAAGTCATCGTTATTGCAGGACATTTATAATTATCTACCCGATACAGAAATTATTTATTAAATATTGACCCACATTTTGATACAAATTTATTGCCAGTGTAAGAAGAAAATGATTCTATATGAAAAAAATTATATTCTTAGTGGTTAGTAATTATTTGACATTAAAATTAATAGTAATTATATTTAAAAAACTAACAATCTAGTATACTACCACCGGATCGGAACGCGGCCACACTGAGAAAGATCCGACAAGAAAACTCAGGTGACGTGATGCTAAATTAATATTAATTTTGAAGGCGGCTTACTTTATGTTACTAATAGGTTTTAATTTTTAAAATAACTAAAATGACCCGTGACCATGAACGCTGCAAAGTATTCGAAATGTTGAGCAATCAAAAATCAAATACAAACGCGATAAAATCCGTAGTTTTATTTAAAACAGACTCATGAATTTTAAATACTCGGAACCAAGAAGAGGAACATATATATATGTAGATATTCTACTCTAGCAGTATAGAATATCTTTTATTATTAATCGGTTGCCGATGACAGAACTGTTGTGTAGTAAACACCGTAGATATGAAATTATGGTCGCACCGGTGTGGGCGGGGTCCCTGACCGTCCGGCTGAGGGCCCTCTTGAGGCGACCACAGAGGGTCATGGCGGTCAGGGCCATACGCGGTTACCGCACGGTGTCGACGGAGGTAGCGTGCCTCCTGGCCGGAACTCCCCCGTGGGACCTGGAGGCGGAGATGCTCGCCGACATTTATCGGCGGGTGTCGGAGACGCGCGCCCGCGGCGGCATGGTCTGCAGGAGACCACCGCCTGGCGGGTCGACGCCCGCCGAGGAGTCATTGCCCGTTGGGCAGTCCGCCTGTAGACTCCTCGGCACGGTGTCAGGACCGTCGAGGCCTTCCGACCGGTGCTGATGGAGTGGTTGGAGCGGACGCACGGGGTGCTTTCCTTCCGACTGGTGCAGGTGCTTACGGGGCACGGGTGTTTTGGGAAGTACCTGCACAAGATTGTCAGGCGGGAGAGCACACCGTCCTGCCACCACTGCAGTTGCGACGAGGACACGGCGCAGCACACGCTCGAGGAGTGTGCTGCATGGGAGGGGGAGTGCTGTGAACTCGTCGCGATTATCGGTGCCGACCTGGCGCTGCCGACCATCGCCAGGGAGATGCTCGACAGCGTCAGGAACTGGGACGCGGTCGCCGCCTTCTGTGAGGCCGTAATCTCACGGAAGGAGGCGGCGGATCGTGTGCGAGTAGAGCTCCTATTCGGCGACACGTTCCGCCGCCGGCGACTCGGGCGGCGCAGGCGCGAGTATCTGCGCCTAATGCCGCCCTAGCCGAGGCCGCGGGTGATCGGACCGGGGAATTGTCCGTCACCCGCAGAGAGGCTGACCGCGCGATGGCGACCGACGTCCCAGTACGTCGAGAGGTGAGGTTACCCGAAAGGGTATTCCGTCGGGCCGACCACTGATGACAAGTCACATCTGCTCCGGTGGTCGGCCCAACAACGAGGTGACGTGGGTACGGGTGGGTTATGAGCCCGCGCGTCGTCCTTTCATCGCCCCGGACGGACAGGACCGCGCGTGAGCTTACCATAGCCCACCCATAAAAAAAAAATTAAAAAAAAAAAAAAAAAAAAGATATGAAACTATGGTACGCATAAAATCATGAATATTACTAATTACCTATAAACTATATACGCAATGGTTACAAAGAAAGATAAAAAGGCCAAGATAAAAAAATTAATAACGTTAATAATTATAAAATTTATGAATTTTAATTGTTTCTCTTTGTTTTTTTTTGTGGTATGCTATGGTCTGGACACTCCCCTTTCAATCTGCCTGGGGCGAGGGATGAGCGGCATGTGGCCCCATAACCTACCGTATTCCCTCCACATCACCATAGGGCTGACAACTTGTACCGATTCTTTGACATCCTTAGCCGCCCCGGCGGGTTACCCTTTCGGGCACCGTCCCATTATACGCTTCGGCAACAAGACAGCGTTGTCGGAGCGTCGTCCTCGCGCGGTCGGCCTCTTTTGGGTGATTCCTAACCTATTTAAGTCTTTTCTCCATTAGATTTTATATAAAAGTATACATTATTTTTATCTATTTTTTGATGAAAAATGTTATGATATATTCAAGCTTTCTTTGAAGCGTGCCATTAGTAATTATATTCCTAAGAGCTTCTCGGAATTATTAACGTTTGTCTTTCAGAGACGATATTTAAACAAAATAATTGAAATAAAACTACTCTACGGATTTTATCGCACTTGTATTTAATTTTTGATTGCCCGACGGTTCGAACAATTTGCAGCGTTCATGGTCACAGGCGGTTATTTACAACGTGCAATACTCGCGTAAACATCAGAATTCATTAAAAGGATTTCAAGTTCAAATATTAAATCTATAAATATTACATACATCAAATGTTTTGGATAAACTTTTCTCATTATGTTATTTTTATTTTCAAGTCTTCTTAATTATATAATTAAAGTATTGTTAAATTTATATGAGACTTTACATTGATAAAGCATAGTTCATTTGAATCAACAGAAAATGGTTCTATATATCTTCTCAGCCTATACAACTCTCTAATAAGGTCGAGTCTTCTCTACAATGCAGAAGAAATTAATCTACTATACTAAACGATGAGATGGTAATATATTGTCGTCTCAGCTCATATATGTCCTACTGCTGGCTATCACCTCCTTGCCAATAAGAGGTAAATTGTACTACTATACTACGCTGTTTATACACGTTGGTTAAGGGTTTCATTTCGAGATTTCCTTCTCTTGCATAGATGTTATAACTATATCATATTCTTTAACAGTCTTTTACGACATCCATGAGCAGGATAGGGAGTGGTGAATTGTGCAAAAATATATTTTGCCCGTGGATGTCCTAAAAGACGACTAAGGGATACATATACAATACAAGAGAAGGAAATCTCGAAATAAAACCCCATAACAACGTATCTGACCAGCACGGTATAGTAAGGTCAATTTGCCTCCTATTGCGGAGAAGGCTCGAGCTCAACAGTGGGAACGTACATGAGCTGAAATGATGACCATGATGATAAGTTTTTGTAATATAATTCTTCACGTCCTCAGTTGCTTTTTCTTTTGTATTCCTAATATACCCAGTAGTATATTACGTATTGTAAGTTGACCCATGAAAAAAATCTACATTAATATTATAAAGAGGAAACGTCGAATTTTTGTATGTTTGTTACGAATAAACTCAAAAACTACTAGATGGATTTCGATAATTCTTTCACCATTAAAATGCTACATTATCTTTGAGTAACATAGGCTATATTTTGCTCCGGTATTTTTACGGGAACGGGAACTACACGGATAAAGCAACTGATATCAGGTGTTGGCAGAATACCAGCGCTATTTCCTTAAGTATAAGCAGCATGAGCTGAGCCAATAGCCTTTTTTGTTCCTCGTTAAACGTGAATTAAGTAAAAAGTTCTTTTGTTTAGTTGTGTGTGTTTTTATTAGATTTAACGAAAACAGAATAAATGTTTTTCTTTCTTTCTTTACTTTCAAAACCGAAGCGAAGTGAGGGCGAGCTGCTGGTTTAGTATAATTAAACTATAAATGCATACTTACACAATTACGTAGGCCGAAAGAAAACATGATAATATTGTTACGCTGATCATATAGTTCTTCGGTCTTTTTCTTTTAACAAGTATTAGATCCAACAGTACAATGACGAGTGAAATCGTGTGCATGCAATGTTGAGTCCAGAAAGGTACAACTTTATGGATACTTAATGGAGCAATTAACTCTTTATGTGTATTCCATACCCGCCAGAATAAGATATCGCCAAACTGAAACAATATATAGGTGATACTTTACAGACCTGCTTTTAAGTTAATTTTAGCTCGATTTTTAATATTGCTCAATTATACAAACTCACTTTGTGGTGACGGAATAAATGACTCTCTTTGGGAGGAAGACTATTTTCAACATCACTAGGCTAATGGAGATCGCTATTGGATAAATGGTTGGATGGTAAATATTTTAAGATGTTTCTTAATGACCCGATTTGGATGAAAATTGGCACATAGAGTACAGTGGATTTCATTTATAACGACCTCGGTTGTAACGACTTTTCGGTTATAGTGACGTCGAACTTGCGTCCCTAGAATTTAAAGCATACTTTCGTAGGAAATTCATTCGGTAATAGCGACTCCGGATATAACGCCTAATTCAATTCATACTTGTTTTTATGAACTATTTGGGACAGATTCCTAGAAATTCCTTGCGGATGTTGCGACTGAGTCGGCAAAGGCACAAAGTCTCATTCATAAGCTTTAACTATTAAGCTTTCTTATCCTTTGTTTATATTCGCAGATGGTCAAATGCTTTGTTTGTGTGTAGAGTTACTTAGCATGTGCGCGAAGTTAAAATTATGAATCAGTTACGTAGCTATTTACAGTGAGTGAATAGTGTTTCTTAAACTTGTCATAATGGCTTCTAGACGTACATTTATTGTTAAACAAAACTGCTTTCGGATATAGATACCTCCGGATATAGCGACAACATTAACGTGGCCCCTCCGCCGTTATAACCGAAATACACTGTATTTCCTAGATAGAAGACTTAATACTTTTATGCCGGTAATATGCTTTCTTAGTATAATAATTCAACTTTGAGACTGTTAAATTTCACGCGGGCAAAGCCGCGGACAAAATCTAGTAATATATAAAATTAACAAAAAGTAGATTCATAATCATCACTTTATTACTCGTTCATAAATAAATATACCTTTACTACATATAAAGTTTTTCTCACGAAAATCATTCTTCTTTATTGTTATTATACATAATTATACATATCATCATCTCAGCCTATATGTCCCACTGTTGGGCTCAGGCCTCCTGCATATTGGGAGGAGAATTGCCCTACTATTCCACGGTGGTCAGACGTGTTGGAATAGGGCTTTGTTTCCAGTTTGCCTTCTCTTGCACAGATATTATATGCTTATTATATCCCTTAGTCATCTTTAACGACATTCACGGGCAAGATAGGGAGTGACGAATTGTATTCTTACTCCGTCACCACACGGATTTAGGTTAAAACCGTCAAACCGTTATGAAAATTGATTGGCTATTTAATCAATTTAATAGCTTCTTTAAATATACTTGTACTTCGATGAATTCTTTCACAGACTACATCAATAATACAATGATAAATGATAATATATAATGATTACGTGTCAATGTAAAAATATTGTTACAAAGTCCTTGCTATCTCTATCCGTGTTAATTGAGGAAATAGAGTTAAGGACCACCCATGTTTATATGCGATTGAAATTTGAAGTCGGCGACGAATAAGGCTACTCATATTTTATGTATGTTTTATGTATGTATTCGTAGTCTAATAATTACATAGTATGTATACCAAGTTTAATATTGCAACCTACTAGACCCAAAAAAGTCACTACAATTAAAACGGTAAGACTATAAATTGAATTTTTGTACCAGTAGTTTAAAGTATTATTGGTATTTTAAAGACTTTTTTTAGCCGACTATGACAAAGACACAAGGAGGGTGATTGAAATTCGATAAACAATGACGTTAGAAGCGCCTTGATCGTCCGCTGGTTATAGGCTATTATAGGCACTAAATATAATTTAATTTGAATATAAGATATACAGTGTTGATTTCTGTTTTTGAGACTTGTGTTGAACATTATTAGAATCTTAACTAAATAATACAAAAACATCTTTATAATATACAATATTGCGAATTCGAATGTGAGTTTGTTTGTTTGCTTTTTACATTTTCATGCCTAAACCACTTAGGTTTTCCAAAAATTCTTTTACCAATATAAAGCTACATAAACAATGAGTAATATGGGCTTTATTTTATTCCCGTACTGCCGTCCCTGAAGAGGAACTACGCGGTTAAAATTACAGAAATTTACTTGTCGAATAAAATTTGCATTAATACTTACCGCAGTGGTCGGCAGAAGAATGCTTGTAAAACACAAATGTCTAAGTTGATTAAGAAATTTAACGTCCTGCCTTTCATGTTCTCCTCTTAGCTCCCTCCAATCACAGTATAAGCATATTGGAAAGTACACCATTGTAAACAACTGCAACAAAGTAATACATTTAATTATAATCCACTAAATTTTCTACCAAAAACCCTATAAGCCAAGACGAGGTTACGATTACTTCTATACATAACATAGTTTTAGAATCCACAATAAATTTGACTAGAAAAGATAAACAGAACGAGTTAGAAGGATTTAACTTTTCAGTGCATAGACAAGTAACAAAATAAATAGCTTCGATAATATGATTACAGTATCAGAGTAGTGTGGTTGCCGTATGGTGACGAAGTAAGAATACAATTCACCACTCCCTATCTTGCCCGTGGTAGTCGTCCAAGACGACTAAGGGATATGCACATAACATCTGTGCAAGAGAAGGAAAACTCGAAATGAAAGACTAAACCAACATGTTTGACCAGCATGGTATAGTAAGTCAAATTCCCTCCTACTGTGGAGGAGGCCCGAGCCCAACAGTGGGACGTATGTGGGCTTCGATTATGATGATGATCAGAGTAGTAATGGCAGAAGCGTTTATATACATGAAAATATTCCAGTCTCTATAAGATATGTATAATAACGTAACAGAAATACTATATAATTATCACATATGGAATCTGATCCATCGAAGTAATTACCTAACTACTATTTTTCAAGTCCAAAATGTACCAGTTTGGTCACGTGCTTCCTTTAAAAGGAGATGGAAATTGGTCTTGTATACAATGTTGACTAGATGGATTGGCATAGATTTGTTGAAAATGGTGATGTACATGTATAATGCTAAATATTTTTTATTATATAATATGTAATGTATGTAAATGTATGTATAATGATAAAAAGTTTCAATTTGTTACTGCACTTCGTTCGGTGATCGAGAGAGCCGGAAGCCCAACTTTCTGAGGGTGTTTGCGTGTGGAGGGTTTTGATGGTGCCTTTAGTATCACAAAGCCTCAATGCACACATTCACATTCCCTTCACTTTCTTCGCGGTAGGCAGCGGCCTTGTAAAGGTCCATGAGCGGCAGCAACGCTTATCATCAGGTGTACTGTTTGCTCGTTTGCCACTGCTTGCAATAAAAAAAAAAGTGGTCATATGATTCTTGATGTAAAATTACATTGAAATATATATGAATTTCATTTAGTATTTAAAAACAACATTTAAATTATAGTTAGTATATCTTTAAAAAGTAGATAACTTATATCTTGGTTAAAGTTTCTTAGAAGAATAGCGTCGACTTTGGTATTTGTGACATCGCATAGAGTTTAATTTTTTTGATAGTGTAAATTCATAAAGTAGATAACTCAGACCGTAGTCAAAGTTTCCTAGAAGAAAGCATAACCTTTGGAATTTGAGACATCGGATTTAATCTAATTCACCTGATAATACCTCCTAGATCCTGAAATGTCAAGTTTTAAATTATATTAAGCCGACCCAGAGGAAAGAAAGAAATGGCGGTACATTGTATTCTTAATCGGCAAAATATTTAGCGATTACAATTATCATTCCTTATTTGCTCAACTTAACGTTCTGCCGATTGTTTGTACGTTAAAGTGAAATATTTGTTTGCATTTAACTTAATAATAGTATTTACAAATAAAGTGTCACGTTTAACTTTCCATGACCATAACCTTATATCTTTAGTGACGATAATTCCAATATTTGATATGACATCATTTGATTTTGACACTATCGTGTTGATTGCATATATGTACATCATAAGTGTTTCAGTTAAGTGTAATTAAAAGGAAATGTAACTCATTATTATGAATTTGCATAATAGTTGCCGATATCTATAAATATATACGTGTCCGAGCTTCCTCCATATTGGGAGGGAAATCTACCTACTATACCACGCTCAGGTGGGTTGGTATAGGGTTTCATTTCGAGTCCTTATCTTGCATAGGTGTTGTATGCACAAGATATCACATAGTCGTCTTTTAAGACACCCACGAGAAGGTGATGGTGCAACAAGAAGTGGGTGGTGAATGGTATTCTTACTCCGTCACCATACGGATAATAGCACTTATGAGCATACTATTAAATAAATCAGACATGTCCATATCGTCCCTTAGCTAACAATACCGCACAAGTCATTTTTATCAAGTTTACAGAAGACGCAAAAACTGACCATAAATCGGTGGATTTTTTTCTGCTATTACTCAATAAATACCCTAGTTAGCGATTAAGAAGTTTTTATACTTATTATTTTAATTATTAAGAATTTATACTTATTATTAAGAATTTATACTTATTATTTTAACTTTTATTTTATGACTTGAGCTGTGTTAACTGACATTTTATTAGATTAAGGCAGTGTTGCTTGTGGAAATGTTAAGGAATAAGGTATTAATAGATGATTTACAAAAAAATATTAAGTAATACTTCAAGAATAATTAACAATCGTTATAACATCATCAATAACGTATATCTTAAGAAACAAAGAAAGTTATTTGTAGACACACGAACCTTTAGAAGCGAAACACCAATTATTATTTTAATTATTTAAAACATTTTCTGTGTGATGACGGAGTAAGGACCTATCTTGCACGTGGGTGTCGTAAAAGACAACTATGGGATATAATATAATATGCACATGACATCTGTGCAAGAGAAGGAAAATTCGAAATAAAACCCTATGCCAACACGTTTTTTTTTTTTTTTTTTATGGTTGGGCTATGGTAAGGGCACGCGCGGTCCAGTGCGTCCGGGGCGATGAAAGGAAGGCGCGCGGGCCCATAACCCACCCGTACCCACGTCACCTCGTTGTAGGGCCGACCACCGGAATAGATGTGACTTGTTGTCAGTGGTCGGCCCAACGGAATACCCTTTCGGGTAACCTCACCTCTCGACGTCCTGGGACGTCGGTTGCCGTCGCGCGGTCAGCCTCTCTGCGGGTGACGGACAATTCCCCGGTCCGATCACCCGCGGCCTCAGCTAGGGCGGCATTAGGCGCAGATACTCGCGTCTGCACCGCCCGAGTCGCCGGCGGCGGAACATGTCGCCGAATAGGAGCTCTACTCGCACACGATCCGCCGCCTCCTTCCGTGAGATTACGGCCTCACAGAAGGCGGCGAAAAAAAAAAAGAAAAAATGCCAACACGTTTGATCAGCATGGTATAGTAGGCCAAATTGCCTCCCATTCTGGAGGAGGCCCGAGCCCAACAGTGGGACGTCTGTGGACTGCGATGATGATGATGATGATTTAAAATAGTCTACCGCAAACGTCTCATTGTGCTTTCTTCGGGTGAAACAGGTTTAGATAGAGCATCAAAAATATACTGTCGATAAAGTTACGGCCAAGGCATTCTCTACCCTCTAACTCACAATTCTCTTTAAATGTGTGATAGAGCTGTGTCAAGTTCGAGAAAATTGGTTCTAAATATTCTCGTGATGTTTTAGCATGACAGTAATGCGACGGCATCTTTGTTGGACAACTGCTAAAAGCTTTTCAACTTATGAGTGGTCTTCAATTTTCTCCGGATTTCTGCGATTACTGGTAGACTAGTAGATGCATTGGGAGGCATGGTACAGTCTATTTTTGTCAGTTAATATATGAAAAACAAATCTTTAATGCTAAAAGTCGCTAAAAATATTTCTTACAGACTTGGGGACGTACATTATCAATCGTTGAAACTTAAGCTCGACTATCAGTTCCTTTGGATGATTCCTGATTTTTGTAATTTTCTTAATTATCGTGAGAAGTTATAAATGATGTTCGCTGCTTCCAGTTTATGTTCTTCCAGAAATTTTCAAACAAATATTGCTACTGTTGTTCGTTTATGTTGTCACATGATCTAAGTTTCGATTTCTTGCAAGTGCGCGGTGGTTTCATGGATCTTTCAGCATAAATACGTTTTGTATCACTTTAAATGTTTCATTAGTCTTTGCTGTTCTATCTTTTCTGTATCCTAAATAATTTTCACCTTTTATCTGTAAGTCTTTATTAACATTGCGTTTAAAATTCTTTGGAGTTTTTGTCGCCTTGTTTTGTCGTTTTTATGACGACTTTATCGTGATATTGAACATTACCGAGTATGACCACCTTTGAAGAACTCTATGGAATGCTCCATCAGAGAAATCGATCGCTGCATAATGTTCTGGGTTATATTATTTTTATTTGTACATTGAGTATTGTTTTCATTATCAATCTCTATATCAGAAATTGAGATAATACGCGTAAATCAATAAACACTATCATATAGCTTACCTCTTAATCTTCTATTAATACTTCTTACATAGGCCTTTTAGCGATAAAACTATCTTAAAATATTATAATCAAGGAGCGTGAAGTAAATTTATGAGAAATGTATGACAGACTAACGACTTGTGCGGTGTTGAGAGGCCAACCGACGAGCGCGCTGTCACTACTTTTCGAATTAAGGCTTCATATTAAATGAAATCTATATCATGTGACCAATGGTTAGACGCGCAATGAGCAGCTCTATATAAAGGCACTAATTTTATGTTTGTGTGCCGGTAGATTTAAAAATGATTTAGATTGACAATTCTCAGCAATTTATTTATTTTCAATTTTAAAAATTGTACCAAACAGCGCCGATCAGTTAGTAATTATGTGAAAAGATAATTTATCTTTCCATTGGTGTTTCAATAAAAGTATGACATGGTTCGTATGTTGACTGTTGATTTTAATTTTGAAAGACAAAAATATATATAAATTAGCGAAAATATTTATTTTCCAGCCGCCCGAACAAGCCGGCTTCCGAAAAGGCTATAGCACCATAGACCATATCCTCACGCTTCGGCAGATTATACAAAAGACCGAGGAGTATAATCGGCCCCTGTGCTTAGCGTTTGTGGACTATGAGAAAGCCTTTGATTCAGTCGAAACTTGGGCGGTGCTGCAGTCCCTTCAGCGGTGCCAAATCGACTATCGCTATATCGAAGTGCTGAAGTGTTTGTATAGGAACGCCACAATGTCAGTCCGTATCCGGGATAAGAGTACGAAACCAATTCAGTTGCAGAAAGGCATGAGACAGGGAGATGTTATCTCTCCGAAACTGTTCACCACTGCACTGGAAGATGTCTTCAAGCTCTTAGACTGGACTTGGCATCAACATTAACGGCGAATACATCACTCACCTTCGATTTGCGGACGATATAGTCGTTATGGCAGAATCCATGGAGGACCTTGGCACAATGCTCAATGATCTCAGCAGGGTATCCCAACTAGTGGGTTTACGAATGAACATGGACAAGACGAAAGTCATGTCAAATGCCCATGTCATTCCTGTACCGGTCCTAGTTGGCAATGCGATTCTTGAAGTTGTCGATCACTATGTTTACCTAGGACATACAGTCCAGTTAGGTAATTTCGAGAAAGAGATCAGCCGACGAATCCAACTCGGTTGGGCAGCGTTCGGGAAACTTAAGAGGATCTTCTCGTCCAACATACCTCAGTGTCTGAAAACACAGGTCTTTGACCAGTGTGTGTTACCAGTGATGACTTACGGCACGGAAACGTGGTCCCTAAATGTAGGCCTCATATCAAGGCTCAAAGTCGCTCAGCGTGCTATGGAGCGGGCTATGCTCGGGATTTCTCTGCGAGATAGAATCCGGAATACGGAAATTCGCAGAAGAACGGGTGTAACCGACATAGCACGAAGAATTAGCACGCTGAAGTGGCAATGGGCAGGCCACATCGCTCGACGAACCGACAACTGCTGGGGAAGAAAGGTTCTCGAGTGGCGACCACGTATCGGACGACGCAGTGTAGGACGCCCCCCCACTAGGTGGACCAATGACCTAGTGAAAGTAGCTGGGCGTCGTTGGATGCAGGCGGCACAGGACCGCTCATTGTGGCGCAACATGAGGGAGGCCTATGTCCAGCAGTGGACGGCGATAGGCTGAAATGATGATGATGATGATTTATTTTCCACCGCGATAAACTTGAAACTACTGGCTATTCGACGCGGCATTATTTATAAATCGTTTTAGGCTGTTTTGTATTTTGGTCGCAGGGGGGCAGACCGGAGATTAATCCGCCGGCTACGGATGTCAAGGAATCGCTACCAGTTGTCGACCCAATGGTGATGGGGAGAGGAATATGGTAAATTATGGGCTCGCACGCCGATCGTCCGTCGCCCCGAAAGTTGAGGCTATTTTTTTTTTATTCCATCAACTGCTATTTTTGTTGAATTTTTAGCTTACCTTTTGATATTGGTCATTACAGATTGTAATTACAATGGTATGGGCCGTGTGATCGTATGGATAATATTTCAAAGAATTTTCTAAATTTACGTTCCGTTCAAAAACTAAAACCACCATTCATGTTACCAGTCTGTTTTCGGGCCGACCACTGATGTTAAGTCACCCTGCTCCGGTGGTCGGCCCAACGATGAAGGCGACGTGCATCGTGGGTGGGTTGTGAGTGTGCGTGCTTAAGCCCCTCTGTCGCCCCGGACGGACCAAAAAAAATACCAGTCTGTTTTACCTGTCTGAGAGTCGTCGAATGGGAGATGGAAGTCGACGACAAATATTTTTGTTATTGTCATTAATTACGTTGTGTTTTTCATGAGATTTATAATATTAAAAAAATATATACTTTTATTTATTATTCAAATATTAAATAAAAAGATATATTCTGTTTTACAGCTAAAAAATAATTCTTTAGTAAAATATAATAAACATGAAAAAAATTAAAGATTAATAATTAATATAAAAATATGAAGAAATAAAAATTAATTGCTATGGGTTCGTTCGGCGAAGCGGGCGGGAGACGGCTAGTACATAGATAGGTCTATGACTATTATTCAAATGTTGTATTATTTTTTCCTAGAATATCTCTGTAGAATATCAAGGTTATGGCAGTCACAGGACTATCGCTTTATAGAACAACCATATACTACTAGAATTGATGGGACTAAAAAACCAACCTCAGCACGACTGGCAATAATAAAGTCTAACGTGTATAAAACTGCAACGAAAAAATAGTAAATTTAATAGTAATTATTCAATTAGATAAGAACAGAAAGATGTAATGACGGAGTAAGAACATAATTTACCACTCTCTGTCTTGCCCATGGATTGTTACCCACAACTGAGGGATATAAAACGCAGATAAGGTTACTGCAAGAGAAGACAAGATCGAAATAAAACGCCTTTTTAAAACATCTGTTTATCGTGGTATATATAGAACATTATTTTTCTCCCAGGCCAGGAGGCCTGAGTGTAATAGTACGACGTATATGGGCTTAAATGGTGAAAAGAATCTATATAATTCTAAAAATAACTTCTTGGGCTTATAGCGTAGTAAAAATATTTAGATAAAAATATAGATTAAATAGAAAACTTTAGCCTAAAAACCTGAAATAGGGTGATTAACATTTTATATATGTTATGTTAACATAATATTAAGATATAATATTTGGATAACTGAGTGAGATAACTGAGAGAAAAAAATACCGAGCTAACGGTATTTTTTTTTTAGTAAACCGTGTTTTCTTGGTTAATATATTTAGATATCAAAGTGTTCGGACGTAGTTTTGAAGTGTTAGAGACAAATTATATACTGATGAAATAGGGTAACTAGTATAGTTATCGCCCGGCTAAGGGATTGATACACATTTTTTGTAAATATCTTTATATAGAAATATATCGACTAAAAAACTATTATTTATGAAACTTAAATAAAATTTCTAAAGGAACGTTAGTCATTATTTTTATTATCTTTGGAATCATAATAACTGAAATTAAGAAAAATTATACTTCTAAAATCACAGTAATTGCCCACTAAATTCAGTGATTGCCACACAGTTATTGACCACCTAACAGTCGTATGTTATTTCTTCTTATTGTTATTAGTAAGTACCTAGAATAATTATCTCGGTTCTATCAATTGATAGAACCTTAATGTTGATCTAGAAACACCATACTTTTGTACTATTTGCCGATCTAATATTTGGTGTTTATTATGCTGAACTTCAGCAATCGCTTTTCAAGGTTTTCCTGAGTGTATTTTAACATAGCTTTAGGCATTCTGAAATCAACAAATTATTTTCAGTTCCTAAATAATCCCTAATATACATATATTGACCGGGCAATAGCTGTATTAATTGTCATTGGCAATAACTGAAATGATATATGGTAATTACTATAATTGTTAAAAATTTAATACAGTAATTGCCCACACTTTTTAAAAACTTTACGGATGAAAAAACGGTCAAAATAATACCTTAAACAGATACTACAACCATTCTAATAACATATAAATTGATCAAAATCTTCTTGAAAACCAGAAATCCTAGCAAATATTGTAAATTTTGAAACATTGTTCTTAAGAAAAATCACAAGAAACTTACTTTTTTGGATAAACTGGACACCTGTTACACTAACACCAGTCATAACACTTCAAAAAGAGAAAATATTGGCAGTGTTTTAAATTCAAAATGTAACCATTAGTCTAACAGTGACCTCTATCGCAATAAATTCAACATATTCCTTTAAAAATTAACGAAAAATGAATTAATGCTTAATGATGGCAATCACTGTATGCTGGGCAATGACTGTAGTAGTTACTTATGTATAATTTTATCCCATCAAAAATATAAATGTAAAAAAGGAGAGCCAAGTTCAATACAAATATTAGGTTTGGCTGTGGGCTTCGCCATTCTTCGCCAAGTATTAAACTCTATTTCTTTGCTTTATTGGATACCTATAACAATTGCTGTTATTTAAAATAAATGTGAGATCTTAAAGTAGGTTGGATTTGACTTGGCCAGTTTTCATTACATCAGTCATTTTATAAAGTTATTCAATATATATATATATATGTAGATATATATATATACATATCTAACCTACTTTAAGATCTCACATTTTTTTGAAATAACGGCAATTGTTATAGGTATTACTTTTTGTAAAGAAAACTAACTAAGTCGGTATCATTATTTCAAAAGGTGTTACATACATGTTTATTCTGTTGCTGTTAATATAATTGTAAAGCGTAGCGTGTTTTGCCAAACGAATTTGTTGTTTAATCTGTGTTTTATGTTTGTGGCCCATGGTATTGGTCATGCTCACTGAAGGGTCTGCTTGCGGTAGCTACGAGGAGCGGGTCACTCCCTTCCCTCCATTGTGGTTGAGGGGAGTGATGGCTGCTCTAGTGGTTAACTCGTGATCGGGTGCCGCTTGCGGGATCTGGTCCAGCCATGGTACTTTTTCGTTATATTTAATAACTGTATTGTATGATGATTCGAAAGGCATCACACTGGAGCTATTAATAGACATGTTGTTGTATATTATCTTATTAAAAAAAAAAATAGTAAATGAATAAAAAAGAAGACAAGCCCACTGAGTTTCTTGCCGGATCTTCTCAGTGCGGTCGCGTTCCGATCCGGTAGTAGTGTAAGGTAAAAATGTAAAAAAGTGACCATATGTAAGTGCCCCCGCGGGGTTTATGCATAATAAAGTATTTGAATTTGAATTTGAATTCATAAGCGGTGCCTATGTTTATGTGTTGCTCGGGAGCGCTTTTGTGTAGATTTACTTCTGTTCTGTGTATAATTATGTGATGCCGCGCGCCGCCGACGACACACCGTTGGCCGGTTGTTTAGCGCGTATTACAAGTTTTTTGTATGGGGACACCACTTATTTTTTGACTCAACTTTATTTTTATATTTCTGTTATATAGCAAATATAATAATACATATATTGGGATATTTTCAAACATCTGCTTGTAACGTTGTAACGGTTCCAACGATACAAATTAAAAAAAAAATTGTATGGGAACCCCCCTATATTTTAGCTTTTTTATTTTTAGATTTTTTACTACGTTTACACACAATTACTGAGCTGGATTCTAAATTTCATCCTTCTAGATCATCTGGAAGTAGGTTAGATTTAGGTACTATATTTCAGTCAGTCAGTGCTAAAATTTACGACTATATATCGATAATCGTTTGAGCTAGCTTCATGAAATTTGGGCTTCTAGATGTCCTTATGGATATAATTAAACACACGTAGTCTTGTGTGTTTACGTTAAAGAGTTTTTGAGTTATAGAAGGGTCAAAAGTGGCACCAAGTGGTTCATGTAATATTACACTCGGCGCTGGCTAGCCAGTTCCTTTGCTTGGACTTGGCTTGACACGCTGCCGCATGTCTCGGAAACGGCTACAACGATTTTAATGAAATTTGGCATACTAGCGGTTTCGGGGCCAAAAAAACAATCTAGCTAGGTTTTATTAATAGAAAATGTTGTTTTGTCGGTGTTTTTAGCTAATCAATACAATTACATAAAATGTCAATAGAATATTCAAATTTCGCTGTCGACGTCATGAGTGACGATAGCTCAGTTGGGAAGTTGTCCAGTTTTTTTTTGTTTTGTTTTGGCATTCCAACAGCGTGAGATCAAATCTCGGTGTTATTATTATTCTGTTTTTGTAATTTTTGATACTTTTTCATTGTGACATTTTTATTTTTTATTAAATCTAAGTTCGGCAAAAATACAAAAAAATATGCCCAACCAGATATTATAACAACCAAGATCAACCAGCTATTATAATTAATGTACATGCAATCTATTACGTGTATATTATTTTTGACAATTAAAATTAATTAATCCAGTAATCCAATTAGATTTAAGTAGTCCAGCTATCTTCTTGGTTAAAATCAACACAGATAAAAACTCCACGCCAAATTTGTTGTTCCTGTGGAACAATAATAAATAAAATATCAAGCAATGTAATAACCACACCAATGCTTGCCTGATAGCACTAACAATACAACATATTATTAAAAAACAAAACAAATTTCCGATTGATTTTACGACACTGCCGAAAATCGAAAGGATAGCATTATATTTTTAACCCGCTATCACACTTACACGTTAATTTATATGCTTACTATTTAAATTAATAAATGGCTTCCTAACGTATTATTAATATCATCATCTTGCTCTTATCCCAATTACTTGGGGTCGACGCAATATGTCATCTGTTTTGACATATTGCAAAAAGTTTCGGCAATGACTATTATGACCGGCCGCCTGCCTGACGTCAACCCTCCTTGGGAATGTAATCGTTGACCCAAATGGTACCAGATGGAGTTGGTCCGGGTCAATCAAGGGCTCTTAGTCGTCTTTTACGACACCCACGAGCAAAGCAAGGGTTGGTAGTATTCGAAGCCGCTACCACACAGCAGTAATTAAGTACGTATTATTAATATATTAAAACAAATTTTAACTTACGTTAAACCAGGCTGTAATTAATTTAAATCGGATTTTCTGATACATCTGGATGTCAGGATCATCGAAAGAATTAAAGTCAATTGCTAGCAGTTTACTTGAAATTATCACTAAGTGTATGAATGCCAGGGTATAAAACCATAAACGCACTTTTATTAACGTTTCATTTTGTTTTATAAAACCTTTGTTTATTAATACTGTATCTAAAAACATTATTATTTATTTTTACTTGAAAATTAAATAAATTGAAGTTAATATCAGCGTGCTTATACAATCGCTGTGTGCGTGTGAAAAGTCTAAAAGATACTGACTGCAGTGGCTTTATCTCAACTATTTTGGATGAACAACAAATCCAGTAATATTTAGGGTTACACAGAATTGAGTAGTGTATATTCTTGGGTTCTGTATTTAGATTTGATTTAATTTTATAACACATTCTGTCTAATGCCATTGTAAATGTTGTAGCAGTGGTAGGACCACATTGTTGACAGTTGTCTGTTTACAGATGTGGGTTGGTCCATTTGAGATACTACCACACTTTCGCAGAAAATCGACGTCTGAATAGTAGCAATTTGTAACTGCGCTTCGTTCGGTGAGCGAGCGAGCCGGCAGCACAACTTTCTGAGAGTGTGGTGTGTTTTAGCAATGCCTTTAGTATTATCGAATCTGCACACATTCACACACCCTTCACTTTCTTTACGGTAGGCAGCGGCCTAATAAAGGTTCATAAGCGGCAAAATTATTTACCATCAGTTGTACTATCTGCTCGTTTGCCAGCGTTAGCAATAAAAAACGACTTATAGGTAATAAGTTCTTCTAGAAGTCGAACGGTTTTAACTTCAATAAGGTGACTAGTAAGCCACCGTGAATTACAGCTATACTTACATAGTAATTAGTCCCTTGTAATAGAGGGCGAATATATTGCCTTTTAGTGGATACAATTTCAATTTTCACACTGTAGACAATTTCTTGATAGAAATTGCCACATTTATTATTATCTAATTTAACATATTAAGCGTTAGTTTAAAATGATTTTATTTTGAGAGAAACTTGTCCACCATTTATTGATTCATCATTCCATTAGTTCGTCAAGATCACATTCAGATATAGGTCTCTTTATAAAAATATTACATCAGCCCGGTTCTATCTGCTTCTAATGCGAGAAGCATTTTTTACAATGTTATCCTACTAATATTATAAACGCGAAAGTTTGTATGTGAAGATGTTAGTTGCTCTTTCACGCAAATACTTCTGTATGGATTTTGATGAAACTTCACAATAATATAGTTTACATATCAGAATAACACACAGGCTATAATTTATCCCGATATTCCCATGGAAAGAGGAACTGCGGGTGAAACCGCAGGGCGCTACTAGTATCAAATAAATTTATTAAATCATTGCATAATATAAAGAAGATTATGGCCTAAGGCATAAATCTTTTAAATATATGGTACTGTATTATGTTATCTATACCTACATGTTATATAACGCATTATTTTATCTATTAAATGCCTACTTTAAGCTACTAACAAGTAGGTATATATTTTTTATGACGGAGTTAGAATATAATTCACTACTCCCTATCTTGTGGATGTCGTAAAAGACTAAGGGTTTATAACCCTATATATATATGCATATAACATTTATGCAAGAGAGGAAAAACTCGAAATAAAACTCTGTACCAACCTGTCTGACCAGTACGGTATAATAAGGTCAATTTCCCTCCTATTCTCACCTATGGAAAGCTATAATATCAGGTAGTAACATAGCCTATATTTTAACCGGGTATTCCCACGGGAATGGGCATTACGTGGGTAAAGCGACTGAAATCGAAGCGAAGCGAGGGCGGGTTGCTAGTTATAATATATGTCATTTTGTTCTATGGCTATCTGTCATCTTGTGGGTTATGAAATAGCCTCGTTGTAGAAATTTTGAGACTTCTAAAAATGCAACAAGTAGTTTTGGCAGTCCTCTCTTGATGTTAACTTAATACTGACTAAAGAATTCTGAAGAAACCGAAACAAGTGAAAATCTGAAGGTGTAAGGTCACATGTGTGTGGTCTATCGTTATCGTGATTATTATTATTCCGGTCGCTTTCTTTTTTTGTTTGCAGTTGAGATCCGAATCGATGGTACTGCCCGGCAGTAAAAGTTCATAATAAAAAATACCCTTCTCATCCCATCATACACACAGCATAACCTTGTCTTTTTGCGAGTCAGGTTTACCACTGGGAAGCCTGACCAACCTTTGACAATGACCTTTCTCGTATTTTCATATCGTATGTGATCCAATTTTCATCACCAGTTATCAATCTCTTCAAAAACGCAAATGAGTATACGGTTAAGAAGTAAAGAAACCTATTATTTCAGTGAGCTCGTGTGGCACCCAAATATCGAGATTTTTTGCATACCCACGTCATAACTACTGATATACTATTCTTGCCCCACTTTTTCAAAAATGTCCATTTTATCAGTGACAGTTGTCCGAGCGAGGTGCATCCTTGACATCAAAGTTTTCGGAATGAAAACGTTTAAACCAACTTTGTGCTACTCTTACGTTTTGAGTTTATAAACGTAACAATTTATGCCGCGGCTTGCCTTGCGTTTTTTCCTTTTTGTAAAGTCCCGTACACATGTTGGCCGAGCCTAGGCCAACGCGAGCGTCGGCAAATAGGAACAAGGCGAGTGCTAGCGTTCACACGTTGGCCGCGTGAGGTGAATGCCAACGCGAGTGGCCAACGTAGACGAGTGTTTGTAGAGCTGTCCACACGTTGGCCTCGGTCAGTGTTCTTTGTGCATTGAAACGCTACGGACGTTGAAATAGACGTCGCTACAGCTTCGGCTAATTATTTAATGAGCATATATAACTATTATCTCAGTGTATACCGCAGTAAAGTGGGAAAAAAAGAAGGTGGCTGATACTGAGTATTCACAGAAATAGAACAATGTAAGATATACCCGTGTGGTGACGGAGTAAGAAAAAAATTCATCAGTCCCTATCTTGTCCGTGGATGTCGTAAAAGAGGACTTAGGGATGTAATACATAATACGCCCATAACATCTATGCAAGAGAAGGAAACCTCGAAATAAAACCCTATACCAACCTGTTTGACTACCATGGTAACTAAGGTCAGTTTCCCTCCTATTGTGGAGGAGGCTCGAGCCCAATAGTAGGACGTATATGAGCTGAAATGATGATGAATGATGAAGATACTTTTTGATACTATAGGTAACATATAGGGTGACTTGGATCTAATTATTTAAGTCACATATCTAGAAGTAGTGATGCAAATTTGAAAATATAATCATTTATATTGAGTGACAATATTACATTATACACGTCTAACCGCGATTGATGTCAACCGTGTAATGACGAGCGGGCCAACGTGTGGACGGCATTGGCTGAGCGCAGACGAGTGCCTTTGATTTGTGCACAAAAACCGACACCGAGGCGAAGTGAGCGACGGCGAGTGACGGCGATTGAAGACAAATCAGCTGTCCACACGTTGGCGCTTGTATTCACTCGGCCAACTAGGCGAGCGACGGCGAGCGTTGGCCAACTAAGGCAAATCGGGTGTACATACGTTGACGTTTGCCATCGCTCGCCTGCACTCGGCCAACATGTGGGCGCCCTATTAGATTCGCTCATTTTGACAGAAGAAAAAACAAATGGAAATGGCGAGAAATAATATTTTACTTGTTTGTTTTTTAAATCAACCTTTTTAATGGTATTACAGCCAAAGAGATTTTATTAAAACGTTATACAGATGCGAAAAGACTTTTCCCTGACCTATTATTTACATTTAAACAACGAGAGTAGATATTTAAAAAGTATTGTAAACATTTTATATTTATAACAGAAGAGAAGTTACTTAAAGAGCCAATTATCGTACGCTATATTCCGATAACCCTTTTTGCTAGTGTCCTCGTGTGAATAGCGCTGTCTGTATGTAGAGTGAGTCGATAACATGCCAAATATGTCATGAGTGCCTATAAGAGCTACAATAAAGGTGTATGAAGCAGTTATATATGGGTAAGGCTAAATTGATGTAATTTAGTAAAGTACTATGAAGAGACAATCACGTGTATAGTTATTTAGATATAAAACGTTATATCACAAGTTTCAGTCGTGATAATTCTAAAATTAAATTTTAAAGTATGTATATGACAATTTTCTTTTATGTTATCTTTGTCGTGAAAGAATTAGAATACAATTGCCCGTGGATATCGTAAAACACGACTAAGTGATATAATAAGCATATAAGATCTATGCAAGAAATAGAAAATTCGAAACAAAACCCTGTATCAACTTGTCTAACCAGCATGGTATAGTAATGTCAATTTCCCTCCTATTATGGAGGAGGCTTGACCCCGGCAGTGGGACGTGTATGATGATATTCGTTTTAATTGAAAGTTTAGCGATTACATTTTTTACGACTATTTTAAATATTGAATAGACTTATTTAAAGTAAGAATTGTTATTTTGCTGATAATTATTCTCAGTCGGTAAACATTCCACTTTTGGATTTTGAACAGAGTTATAGACCAAATATATTAATTAAATAAAATACGTATGAATCGCTAAAAAGCCGTGTGGTGACGAATCCCTACTAATATTATAAATGCGAAAGTAATGATGTTTGTTTGTTTATTTGTTACGCTTTCACGCTTAAACCACTGAACCGATTTCAAAAATTCTTTCACCATTGGAAAGCTATAACATCAGGAAGTAACATAGGCTATATTTTATCCCGGTATTCCCACGGAAACGGGAACTACGCGGGTAAGGCGACTGAAACCGAAGCGAAGCGAGGGTGGGTTGCTAGTTAAGAATGCAATTCAACACTCCCCATCTTGTCCGTGGATGTCATAAAGGATGGCTAAATGATGAAATATGCATATGCAACGTCCATGCAAGAGAAGGAAAACTCGAAATAAAACCCTATTCCCCTCCGTCTGACTAGCGTGATATAGTGGATCAATATCGCTCCTATAGGTAATGGAGGAGGCTCAAGCCCCGCATTGGGACGTATATAAGCCGAGATGATGATGAAGTAAAATGCTTACATTTTACCAGAGAGTAAGTAGGTATTATCTATTTCTTTCTTTAATCGTGTTTCCACCATCATAACTGGTGATGATTATGAAATAATGGAATATCCTTAGTCCACCACTCTACGAAAACTTCTAGTAGCAAGAATTTATATATAAATGAATCTTATTTTGTTGTGTTTATTGTTAAATTAAACTGCTTTACGGATTTTATCGCGTTTGTATTTGATTTTTGATTACCCGACGTTTCGAACACTTTACAGCGTTCATGGTCACGGGTGGACTAAGATGTCTCACGTCCAAAAAGTCATCGTTACTGCAGAAAATTTATAATTATCTACCCGATACAGAAATTAGTTATTAAATATTGACCCACATTTTGATACAAAATTTATTGCCAGTGTAAGAAGAAAATACAGAATCTGTATGAAAAAATTATAGTGTTTATGGATAGTAATAATTAAACATTAAAATTAATAGTAATTATATTTAAAAACTAACTAATAATCTAGTATACTACCACCGGATTGGAACACGGTCACACTGAGAAAGATCCGGCAAGAAAACTCAGGTGACATGATGCTAAATTAATATTAATTTTAAAGGTGGCTTACTTTATGTTACTAAGAGGTTTTATTTTATAAAATTATCTTTAGTTATTATTATTGTGGGTCAAATCTATACAATATGAGCTCACAGTGTCTTGCAGTCTTGGGGTGGTCTTTTTGGATTTGTTTTTAATAATGTTTATAACCGACGTCTCCCCCTCGGGGAGGACGTCGGTCTTTCCTCACGCGGTCGGCATCTCGGCGGGTGACGGACTAATCCCCCGGTCACGTCACCCGCGGCCTCGGCTAGGGTGGCATGAGGCGCAGGTATGTCGTGCCTACGTCGCCCCAGTCGCCGGCAGCAGATCGCCTCATCGAGGTTGCGCTCCTCGAGCAGGCGATCCGCCGCCTCCTTCCACGAGATCACTGTCTTGCAGAAAGCTGCGACCGCGTCCCAATTCCCGACGCTGTCGACCATCGCCCTAGCGATAGCCGGCAGCGTCAGGTCGGCACGGATGATTGCGACGAGTTCACAGCGCTGCACTGCCCAAGCCGCGCAGGCCTCGAACGTTTAGAGCGCCGTGTCCTCGTCGCAATCGCAGTGGTGGCAGGACGGTGTACTCTCCCTCCCAATGACCTTGTGCAGGTATTTGGTGAAGCACCCATGCCCCGTCAAAACCTGCACTAGTCGGAAAGAGAGTACCCCGTGCCGCCTTTCTAGTGTTGCCCAAAAAAGTCTTGGTCTTGCGGTCTTGGTCTTGCGAGAAATGCAAGACCGAGACCAAGACCGAGACCGCTTAATTTTTGCAAGACCAAGACCAAGACTGGCCCTGCAAGACTTGAGCAAGACCAAGACTGAGCCTGCAAGAGCCTCACGGTCTTGCATTTAATTCAAATCACCATTTTAGTTTATATACGGTTGAGTTCGTGTCTTCTACATAATAGGAGGGAAATCGGCCGTGTTGGTACAGGGTTTCATGTCAAGTTTTCCTTCTCTTGCACCGATGTTATATATTATAGTCCTTAGTCGTCTATTACGACACTCGCGGTTAAAATAGGGGTGATGAATTGTATTCTTACTCCGCCACTACACGGCAAGTCAAATCAGTCTTGAGATATCCATCTACTGGCCAATCGATTCCCAATGTTGGTGTTGGCTTTTCAGAATGACTCTTCGGAAAGGCTTAAGGACAAAAGTATCGTAATCGTCACCCTGTGAGTTATTCTTGATAAGTTTCACACGAGAGTGCTCTTGCGCATTATAGATATTTATATATCCGTTTATTCATTAGCCCAACGACGTTCACTGTTGGACATAGAAATATACCTACAATTAATCTACATAAATAACACCTACACTCGTAAAAAGAATTATTATGCGTAGATCGGTATGCGTACATAATGATCGCAATGTAATAATTTTCCGTTTAGGGACAGAGTACGAATACAATTCACCACTCTTACCCGTGAATGTCGTATCAAATCGGACTGAGGCAATGCTGTTAAGAACCCATGAAAAAAAATTTAAATAAAAATATCGATTCGTTAATGAATTGAGAAACGTAAAGTTTTCAATTTTTTCATCGCTTTTTCGTCTGAATCTGATTGTAATGTATAACGTCAATGATACTTAATCCGCCTGATCGCTCGACGACCGTTGACGAGTCGCCTTTGTACTTGCTTAACCATTGAAAGGTTCGCCCAAATCATTACCTATTTATACTGTCGAAGCTTTATATGCCTACATATATCCTGTCTGTACATGCCTACATAATGCCTACGTAAAATTTAAGGCTTCTAGACACACATTTTTTTGTAATCACTATAACTTTTATGTTATATTGCTTTTATGTAATATACATTCTAATTATGATCTATGACCGTTGAACTACAACATAACAGTTTCTCCATAACCTGATACACCCTGTGTATATAACATATGTGCAAGAGAAGTGAAACTAGAAATAAAACCCTATACCAACATGCCTGACCAGCGTGGTATAGTAGATCAATTTTCCTTTTACTGGAAGGAAGCTTAAGCCCAGCAGTGGCACTTTTATGAGCTGTGACGATGACGACGAATATCATACATTTGGTGACCCTCTTCATAGGTATATTACTTATTAAAAACTATTATACCTCCTACTTATTATACATCGGATGAAATTGTTTATTTGAACCCCTAATCCCAGAAAATACCAGTTGTATTCCAAAAGAATGTTATTTTGTCAGATAGTCTGTTTATCCAGAAAAGTTTTAGGCTCTAATATATAACACTGCGACATATTGGTAAATTGGTCCGGAGCAGTGTCTATTAAGGTTAACAAATCTGACAAAATTTTGACGCAATAGCTGTCAAGCGTTGTCCATAGTAGCCATTGTTACGGCAACTATCTACTTAGATAACCAAATTGTGATTAAAGTAGGTATGTTATTGATATTATTACCTACATATAAATAGTGATATTATTTTTAATGCCAGGGGGCGATATGGGTATTTAAACAAAATAATAGCATTATATGGATAGGTGAGACAAGCAAGCGAAGCTGGTGGAACAGCTAGTATTAAATATATCTAGAGGTAGGTAGGTAGAATTATAGGTATAAATATCGTCACTAACACATTCCTTTTTATTGCGCAACTATTAGGTATTTTTATGGGTGGGCTATGGTAAGCGCACACGCGGTCCATTCCGTCCGGGGCGACGAGAGGACGGCGCGCGGGCCCATAACCCAACCGTACCCACGTCGCCTCATTGTTGGGCCGACCACCGGAGCAGGGTGACTTGTCGTCAGTGGTCAAATAACTCCGTCGCTTGCCAATCAAATTGAATAAATATTTTTTGTTGGAAAGGGCGAATGTTAAATGACATAAAATTTATTGTATCAACTGCCCCGTGTGGCGACGTCTTAAGAAAACAGGGTAATATTCCTTCCTTTGTCATAGGAGTAGTAACTCTGTCTAATGTAACACCAGGGGAATAGGAGAGTAATTTTCCAAGTGGTAAGGGTTATATTCAATAGTGGACTATAGGCTAGATAGGATAGGATGATATTTGATTAATTTAGTTGGATTATACCTTGCCATAATAAATGACTATTACGTTATGCCAACTGCAAGACTTGCAAGACTTTGCGAGACTCTTGCTGCAATACCAAGACCAAGACCAAGACTCGAGTGCGCAAGACCAAGACCAAGACGAGACCAGGTGTGCTGTTGCAAGACCAAGACCAAGACTGGTCCAAGTCTCGTCTTGGTCTTGCATTTGGGCAACACTACGCCTTTCCAACCACTGCATCAGCACCGGCCGGAAAGCCTCCACGGCCCAAACACCATATCGAGGCCTCTCCAGCTGGTCTGCCCAACGGGCGATGACGTCTCGGCGGGCGTCAACGTGCCAGGCGGTGAGCTCCCTCAAGGAAACAACACCGCTCTCCCCACGCGCCCCCGACACCCACCGATACAAGTCGGCGAGCATTTCCGCCTCTAGGTCCCACGGGGGAGTCTGGGCTAATAGGCACGCCATCTCTGTCGCCACCGTGCGGTACCCGTGGATGATCCTGACCGCCATGACCTTCTGTGGACGCCACAGAAGGGCCCTAAGTCGGACGGTCATGGACTCCGCCCACACCTGTTTGCCGTACAGGGCCATCGACCGGATGACCCCCACGTACAGCCGTCGGCACGCAGCGCTCGGTCCGCCCACGTTCGGCTTAAGCCACGATAGGGCGGACGCCGCGCCGACGAGCCGTGGAGCGAGCCTGCGGAAATGCTCCCGGAACCACCATCGCCCGTCGAGCACCAGGCCCAAGTATCTCATATGGGCCCGGACGCTGATTTCAACCGGATGGACGGTGAGCGGGACGCCGATGGGAGGGCTCATACGACGCCCATGGAACAAGAGGGCCTCCGTCTTGTCCAGGGCGACCCTCAACCCCAGCGCCTCGATGCGCCTGACGACCTCTTCGGTGCCTGAGGCCGCCAGGCTTACCGCCTCTTCTAGCGTCCCATCGCGGGCTGTGCGTAACAAATCACGCCCAGCCCGGGCGGGAGGCTCCTCCTCAACGCCCAGTCGTAGCCGATGTTCTACAGGGTGGGTCCGAGGACCGACCCCTGTGGGACAGCGCACGTCATGGGCGTTCGCACAACGTCCCCTGCTCGGTCGGTGCAGAGGACGCTGCGCCCCGCCAAGTAATCAACAGCATGGTAATTTGTTACCTACATTTGACACTAAATTGTTGCAATTGGATATTTTTTTTATTAATTATACCAACTCGTATTCATAGTTAAAACATGACAATATCAGTCAGGTCAGCTAGTGCAGTATAAATATACCGTCTCAACCGTTTTGAGATCACAATAAGTACTATTGAAGTACTTTTTCATCGCCATACTATAAGAAATATTACATACTTGTTACTGTATATATTAACATAAAAAAGACCACAGAAACCAATGTATATTCCCTGATCAAGGTTTTATATGTGCCTCGAAGCACGTAAGTATTAGAAGCATGATAACATAGCCTATATTTATTATTGTTTAATTAATTATGATTAAATTATCAAAGAATGAACATATGTGCTCCTTCTACATCTATAACGAGGATATTAGATTTTTATCAACAATATTTTCTAAGACTGATAGAGCAAGCCTTTGCATCTATTCATGTGACCCTATCTATACCATTAGGGAGCCATTAACAAGAAGATTCAATTAATCAATCACTACACGTCATGTCAACAGACGTAACTCGATATGATGATTTATAGGTTTGCGATATTGCTTAATGTTATATCATAATAGTAAGTTATTTCGTTTCAGAAGAGAAAAAAGTATAAGTTAATAAGTTCATCACAACTCATGTACATCCTACTGTTGAGCTCGAGCCTCCTCCACAATAGAGAGCAATTAACCTTACTATATCATTCTGGTCAGACAGATTAGTATAAGGTTTTATTTTGAATGTTCCTTCGCTTGCATAAACATTATATGCGTATTGTATCCCTTAGTCATCTTTTACGATATCAACAGGTAAAAAAGGGAGTGGCGAATTGTATTCTTATTCCGTTACCACACGAAAATAATAAGTTATAATTAAAAAATTGTAGGATGGAATGTGAAATACAATTTCACATACCTTTCTTCCCTAGGTTGGCGTAAATATCACTAATGGATATAATGAAAGCATATAAAGTTACGTCAAAAAAAGGATTGTTCTGTCAACTAACGAAAAGGAATCTGTAACAATGTAGGTATTATCACTCAGCTTAAACAGCTAAACTTAGACCTTATTTATACCCCTACACCTTAAAAAGGTTAAGAAATTAAATTTATATAACCCGAATCATTTCAGCTTATCGTCGCCCACTGCTGGACGCGTGGCCACAGAGTGCGGTACTGTGCCGCTTGCATCTAACGACGCTCAGCAACTTACACCAGGTCATCGATCCACTTAGTGCTTGGGCGTCCTACACTACGTCGTCCGCTACGTGGTTGCTACTCGAGAACTTTTCTTCCCCAGTGGTTGTCGGTTCGTCGATCAATGTGGCCTGCCCATTGCCACTTCAGAGTGCTAATTCTTTGTGCTATTCGTCGGTTACACCCCTTCTTCTACGGATTGCCGTATTTCAGATTTTATCTCGCAGAAAAATCCCGAGCATATCCCGCTCCATAGCACGCTGAGCGACTTTGAGCTTGGTTATGAGGCCTACATATAGTGATCACGTTTCCTTGCCGTAAGTCATCACTGGTAACACACATTGATCGTACAAACACAGGTGTGTTTTCAGACACTGAGGTATGTTGGTCAAGAAGATGACTGTACAGACTGAACTTGACTGTACAGATGACCTAATGGTTACGATACGGGGCAAGCCAATGTTGAGGATTCGATTCCCCCGCAGGATAATACTTATAACTTGCTGCTCTGAGTCTAGGTGTAATTTGTGTCTGTTAATTTATGTTCGTAAAGTCCTCCGAAATACAAGGTTTATTTTCTTAGTGAAGGGTGTTGTCTTAAAAAACTGTCTTTTGTAATACAGGCAAATAATATCATAATGAAATTTTTGATAATTTCTGTTTTAAAATATGGAGGTAAAGTTGTAGGTAATATATAAAGGAAGGGACTACCTTATTTATGTGAAAGTACTTAGTTCATATTTAGTTCAAAACTTCTAAAAATAATCTCCAAGTTAAATTGGCAGGCACTTCAGTATTTTTTTTAGAAAAGCCTGTAGAGAAGCCTTTAAGGCTTTATTTCTAATACTAAAGGAGGTTGTATAGGAAAGAGAATTATTATTACTCTTTTAAGTTTAAGGAAAGTGGAAATACCCCTAAGTAAAAAAATATTAAAAGATTTCTTACGATTTAGAATTTCAAGCCATAAAATATAATGTTTTAAATGCCAATATTAATATAAACTTCTAAATAACAAATAACAACCATCTTTGACCTAAAAACATAGCACAGTTTTGGAGGTGTTATTAAAATCTGAATGCCTGCTAAAGTTTTAAGACCAGTGCAAGCAGAGGTAAAGAAACCGATGGCGCAGCAACCGAGTGTTGTGTAATAAAAGCAATTTGAAGTCACATTTGACTGTCAATAACTCAAAATCTAATCAATGTTATAAAATAAATATGTATTATTTTTATTTTTAACTTCTACTTGCGGTGATCCCTATTTAACCCGTGGATGTCGCAAATGGGACTTAGGGATATATTAAGCATATATTCAAGAGAAGAAAAACTGGAAACAAAACCCTATACCAACCTGTGTGACCGGCATGTTATAATAAGGTCCTATTGTGGGGGAGGCTCGAGCCCAGCAGTGGGGCGTGTATGAGCTGAGCTAAAGAGGATTTTTAACTTTTAGAGAATCTAGTCCACTTTCATTAATACCGTATTTACATGTATATGTAACTATATTTTTAAATAGATATTAGGATTTATCTCCTAATATCTATTTGTCCCGCCATGTCCCGCCGCGCCGGGCTGACCACGGATGTCAAGGAATGGATACCAGTGGTCGACCCAATGGCGACTGGGAGGGAATACGGTAGGTTATGGGGTCGCACGCCACCCATCAGTCACCCTGGATAAATTGGGCGGGAAGTGTCCAGACCACAGCCTACCAAGACAGAAAAAAGGATGTAAACATTTTAATCGCCGTTTTATATATAAAAAGTTATAACGTGGCGTAGAGATAAAGATAAAAAAATTATAAAATGGTGAATTTCCAGGATTCGACAGATTTACCAAGTGATTGATTTTTATTAAAACTAAGCGCCTTGCCAAATTAAACTAGCAATGTCACTCATTTTTCGTAGATTGCATGATCCAAGGTCACTATTAAGGTGTCAACAAATCACTAATCCTTAAATAATGATTATTACTTTTGCAAGTGCTTTTCTCAGCATAGAGATTTAAATATTTAGTGTCCATTTCACTATACATATCATTTCAATATTTAGTTACCCTAGCCGAGGCCGGGGCTGACTGGACCCCGGTCCAGTCAGCCGCGGGGATTTAGTCCGTCACCCGCCGAGAGTAAAATTTACAGAAATCAAAATGTATAAGTGTAAATAGTATGAAGTTTATTGGCCAAATAATATTAATTTAATTAATTCAATGCCTGTACTCATAACAATTCACAATGCTTTGTGTTTGGAGATTTCGCAGTCGTAATTTAATTAATGCATTTCAATCTGTGAGTTTCTTGTACATTGTTCTACTACAATAGTTTAATTTATTACCTAGAATTATTCTACATACAGGATTACTAACTATTGTATATCTGATTAAGTTACAGTCAAACGTTTAAAATTTAATTTAATATTAATTTTATGTATAATTAAAATTTTAAATCATAACGGTTTACACACATTAATGGTTTCTAAGTTCATATCTTTATCTTAATATATACAAATTACGTGTCACGTTGTTTGTCCGCGATGGACTCCTAAACTGCTTAACCGATTTTAATCAAATTTGCGCACCCTGTGCAGTTTGATCCAACTTGAAAGATAGGATAGCTTATATCTTAATTTATAGTCGCAATATTATTTTATTACGAATTATTTGTCTATTATTTGACATTCACAATTGTCTGTTAACTCCAAACGATTTTAACAGATGGCGATATCTGTTGACTGGTTGAGTAAGTAATTTGTGTGTGCTCAAGGGGATTCGAGAATGGTTTAGATTCACAATTGGACCCGGTAGGTGGCGCTTTATTTGAACAGAACAACGTCTGTTGGGTCAGCTAGCCTTTATAAACTCATTTGCAAAAAAAACGGGTGGTTTTGATTTTCATTCATATTTAAAAAGATACAATACCAAAAAGGTTTCAATCGTTTGTACACGTTACTGGCCGGTTTTAAAAATGCTGTGGTATTTAAAAAAGTACGTTCTAAATTCAATTTTTCATTTGATGTTCATTTTTACAGAAAACCCCTTTTTATCCTACATTTTTGGCGCGAAGTTCCAGAAGTTAACATCGACTTTCATAACTTTTATTCAATTTTTATCGATTAATTTCATATCCTTGACTGTCAAAGCTTTATTTAATGCTGTTTGGCTGTATCAAAAATGGTAGATAAAGTGGTAAAAGCTACCAAAATTATCGCGCTGCTTGAAGAGGGTTGCAGCCAATGTTTCGTGGCTAGGAGGCTAAATGTTAGTCGCTCGACAGTCCAAAGGACCTGGCAGCGATATCAGGAGACTGGTTCCGTCGAGAGAAGGCCTGGTTCTGGAAGAAAACCATGTACCCAACCACGGGATGATCGTTTTCTTGTGAGTCGCGCATTGAGAAATCGCAAATCTTCGTATGTGGATCTTAAGAACAACCTCCAAGAAGTAAGAAATGTGCATATTAGTCTATGGACGGTCAGGAGGAGGCTTCTCGCTGCCAATATACGCAGTCACCGCCCGGCCCGCGGCCCCAAATTACTCCGTGAGCACAGAGTTCACAGGCTTAGGTTCGCTAGAAATTGTGAATCATGGACTCAAGACGATTGGAATAGGGTTTTGTTTTCTGATGAAGCCAGGATATCTCTGTTCGGTGAAGATCGACGTCGGCGAGTGCTAAGAAGACAAGGAGAACGCTTTGCAGAGGCATGTTTCGAAGAAATCACACCTTATGGTGGGGGCTCTGTTATGTTTTGGGCAGGAATAAATTCAATGGATCGTACAGAGTTAGTCTTCATTGAAAACGGCTCACTGACTGGGCATCGATACATAACGGAAGTTCTAATTTCTCATGCACAACCCGCATTGGCCGCTCTAGGTGAAGACTCGATTTTTATGGACGACAATGCTCGCGCCCACCGATCCCGCGATGTTAATGCGTATGTGCAAGAGGTCGGCATTCGTCGTTTGGATTGGCCAGCTCGAAGTCCCGACCTCAATCCCATAGAGCATGTCTGGGACGTTCTGAAACGGCGTGTGAGATCAGTACACCCGACTCCGCAGACCATCAGAGAGCTGAAGAATGTGATTACTGCGGAGTGGGAACGTATTCCGCAAGCAAGTATCCGGGATATACTCGCTAGCATGCCCAGACGAATTCAAGCTGTGATTTTAGCTAGAGGGGGTCACACTCGATACTAAACATTTATCTGCTTTTACTTTATTAAAGAAAAACAAACAAAAAAACTTTTTTATTTTTACTTCATGAGCATATGCACTACTAGCGAATATACACTACTAGCGAGGTTTAGCATTATTTCCCATAAATTGTATCTAAATTTTATGAAATACTGATGAAAACGATTATTTTCTTATTAATTTAGCAAATTGTGTGGATAAAACTACCTATAATTATCAAACAAAGAAATATTAACATTTGAAATGGTTCATTGCTTAGGTGCCCGTTTTTTTTGCAAATGAGTTTATATAAATTTCTTGTGTGCGTGTGTATTTCATTGAACTCCTCCTAAACGACTCGACCGATGTTGATGAAATTTTTTGGGTGTGTTCAAGGGGATTCAAGAATGGTTTAGATTCACAATTGGACTGGTAGATGGCGCTGCTGTCGATTTCAAGGAGAATTCCTTTTATTTTATTTGAACAGAACAACGGCTGTTGGATCAGCTAGTAAACTAATAAAATATACAGGTAATATTAAACTTTATACGTGGGGTACGGAGTAAGAATATAATTCACCACGTCTTTCTTGCCCGTGGGTGTCGTAAAAGACGACTAAGGAATATAATATGCACATAACATCTATGCTAGAGAAGCCAAACTTGAAATGTGATGATGATGAATATTTGACGTTTTATTTCTTGTGCTTAGATTTTGTATGTATATGAGCATTTTTTGCTTAGATGTTAAATGAATATTATACTAAACCCTTAGTCGTCTTTTACGATACCCATTGGTAAGAAACGGGGTGATGAATTACATTCTTACTTCATTACCACATGGTAAACTCTTAGTCGGCTTTTACTACACCCATGAGCTATGTAAGTGTTGCTAGTATTCGTAGCCCAGCATAATATCCTTACAAATATTATAAATACGAAAGTAAGTTTGTTTGTTGGTTTGTTTGTTATACTTTCACGCTTAAACCACCGAACGAAGGAGTGGTAGGACCACATAAGGAGTGGTAGGACCACACTGTCGACAGTTATCTGTCTACAGCCGCGGGCCGGTCCGTCCGGGGTAGTACCACACTCTCGCAGAAAATCGACGTCTGAGTAGTAGCGATTTGTTACTGCGCTTCGTTCGGTGAGCGAGAGAGCCGGAAGCCCAACATTCTGAGGGTGTTTGCGTGTGGAGGGTTTTGGTGGTGCCCTTGGTATCACCGAGCCTCAATGCACGCATTCACACTCCCTTCACTATCTTCTCGGTAGGTAGCGGCCTTGTAAAGGTCCATGAGCGGCAGCAACACTTACCATCAGGTGTATTGTTTGCTCGTTTGCCACCGTTTGCAATAAAAAAAAACCTGATTTAAAAAATTATTTCACCAATGGAAAGCTATAATATCAGGGAGTAACATAGACTATATTTTATCCCGGTATTCTCATGGGAACCGAAACTACGCGGGTAAGGTGACTGAAACCGAAGCGAAGCGAGGGCGGATTGCTAGTATCATATGTAATATTGTTTTCACATTTATCCAGCGTTTTTCGTCGTAATTATTTGCGAAATATATTTAAAGAAGATGACAACCAAGGCTTTTAATGTTTGACTTGGATTTGACGGCGGAAGTTGTCGAGAGACAAATAACTATGCTTTTCGTTACCATACTTTGTTTTACTTATTAAATATTTACACTTATTTAAATCAATATTATTCAGAAATCCTCCAATTACTTAGAACTAATTAAAGAATTGGAAAATAGCGTAATAATGAGGCCTAATATCAATCAAGATGATTGATTTTATAATGATATGTGATGAATTTATAATAATACTAGCTGATCCAACAGACGTTGTTCTGTTCAAATAAGCGCCACCTACCGGGTCCAATTGTGAATCTAAACCATTCTCAAATCCCCTTTAATATGCACATAAAATTTCATCAACATCGGCCCAGCCGTTTAGGAGTTCAGTGACATACACACGTACGCTAGAAATCTATACCAATAAATAAAATTGGAGTGTCTGTTTGTAATGTCAAAATAATAGATTTTTTTTATGCTCACACGATTATTTGCACGACACCTATGCCTAAAATAGCAATTAAAAAATTTTTGTCTGTCTGTCTGTCTGTTTGTTCCGGGTAATCTTCAAAACGGCTGGACCGATTTCAAAAATTCTTTCACCAATGGCAAACTATAATATCAGGGCGTAAACTAGGCTATATATTATCCCGGTATTCCCACGGGAACGGGAACTACGCGGGTAAAAGACTATAACCTATAACCGAAGAGAAGCGAGGGCGGGTTGCTAGTTTATATATAAGACTAGCAACCCGCCCTCGCTTCGCTTCGGTTATATCATAACGGTTTACACACATTAATGGTTTCTAAGTTCATATCTTTATCTTAATACTAGCAACCCGCCCTCGCTTCGCTTCGGTTATAGGTTATAGTCGTTTTACCCGCGTAGTTCCCGTTCCCGTGGGAATACCGGGATAAAATATAGCCTAGTTTACGCCCTGATATTATAGCTTTCCATTGGTGAAAGAATTTTTGAAATCGGTCCAGCCGTTTTGAAGATTACCCGGAACAAACAGACAGACAGACAGACAAAAATTTTTTATTTGCTATTTTAGGCATAGGTGTCGTGCAAATAACCGTGTGAGCATGAAAAAAGCCTATTATTTTGACATTACAAACAGACACTCCAATTTTATTTATTGGTATAGATAAGGTATGTTATAAATATAGGGTATAATAGCAACCCGCCCTCGCTTCGCTTCGGTTATAGTCGTTTTACCCGCGTAGTTCCCGCGTAGTTATAGCTTTCCATTGGTGAAATTTTTTGGTTGAATTTTTGAAATTGGTTTAGCCGTTTTGAAGATTACCCGGAACAAACAGACAGAGAGACAAAAAATTCTTAATTGCTATTTTAGGCATAGGTGTCGTGCAAATAACCGTGTGAGCATGAAAAAAGCCTATTATTTTGACATTACAAACAAACACTCCAATTTTATTTATTGGTATAGATTAATATTTTATTATCATCATAGTTCAGCCTATCGCCGTCCACTGCTGGACGTAGGCCTCCCTAATGTTTTATATGCTAATATATATATGGAATATATACTTAAAAATATTCAATGTATTTTATATTATGTAGATACGAATACTACGAACTTTTACCATTGCTCGTGGGTGTCGTAAAAGACGATTAAAAGCTTTATATAGGCTTTATCATCATCATCATTATAGCAAAGTGATGATGATATCCTATATTAACAAAAAAAAAAACAGTAACTTGCTATATTTACTACGTTTTAGGACTCCTAGCAATATTTCAGTTACCAAACAGTAGTCCTGTTCTTTTGAATAAGTCTGTTATAGTCTTTTATAGTCTGTTATTCCGTGTGGTGACGGAGTAAGAATACAATTCACCACTCCCTATCTTGCCCGTGGATATCGTAAAAGACCACTAAGTGAATATAGTAAGCATATAATATCTATGCAAGAGAAGGAAAACTCGTAACAAAATCCTATTCCAACAAGCCCGACCAGCGTGGAATAGTAGGTCAATTCCCCTTCCATTATGGAGGAGGCCTGAGCCCAATAGTGGGACATATATAGGCTGAGATAATGAAGTATGTCAAAGCTCAACGGATTTCTATGGATGATGTATTTCCGATTTAATGTCTTAAATAAATGTGGCTCTCACCATAGAATACTGTATGAATTGAAATATTCTACTCAAGAATAACTAAACAATGACTGAAAATTGTTGTTAGCTTTACCTATATGAAAAGTTAAAGTAAATTTGAAACATAAGAGTTCTTAAGAGTCTAAGGTTGCCTATTATTATAGTTCAATGACTTCTAAAGGCGCTTTAAATGAAATTAAGAAGCCTCTCTAAACGAGTAAGCTTATCCTGATGGATTAACTGTTATACGAGTATATATTTTGTTTATTACAAAACGTATATTTTTTTTTTATTGTAGATGATGGCAAACGAGCTGGTAAGTGATACTGCCGTACATGGGCCTTTGCAATACCAGAGGCCCAGCCAGACGGTTAAAAATAAAACAATCATTTTTAAGTATCAAATATATTTATGCCAAAATAACAATATGGTTAAAAAGTTGATATGAAATTTTATAAGTACTACAACATATATTTTTAGATTTTATTACAGTTTTGGTGAATAAAGATTTGTCAAATAACAAGCCAGCTTTTAACGGTTTTAATTAAAATGGAAAATTTCTTTTAGTGTTGACCCGGTACATTCCACTTCTGTAAAAGATAATGTTCAGAAATTAATTATGATCAAAATTATCTGTAAGTCATCATTCAAAAATCTCCTATTGATTAATTTATTATCATCAACTCATATCCCTTTCAATGCCAGGCTCGAGTCTCCTCTCCATCATCATCATCACAGCTCATATAATCCCACTGTTGGACTCGAGTCTCTGCCACAATGGGAGGGAAATTGACCTTGCATAGGGTTTGTTTTGAGTTTTCGTTCTCTTGTATAAATGTTATATGCACATCGTATCTCTTAGTCGTCTTTTACGACACCCACGGGCAATAAAGGGGGTGGTAAATTGTATTCTAATTCCGTCACTACACGGACAATGGAAGCACAATTGTGACCTCGTCAGACGTGCTGCTGGTATTACGACCTCACCTTTTCTGGTATAGATGTTATGTATCAAAAATTATAATCCCTTAGTCATATTTTGCGACCCCCATGGATTAGAAAGGGGAAGGTGACTAATATTCTTATTCTATCACCACGCGGAAAAATGATTAATTATTTTAATATAATTCGGTGATTGACATTTAATCGCCATTCATTATCCAGGGTTTAATAAATATGCATTAGCGTATTTCAACACTGTCTGTATCATTGAAAAAAATTGCAATAGACAGCTATGGTATTTGATAAAATTTTACTAGATCTACGTACACTAGGTGTGTTGAAGAGAAACTAATATTTCTTTACTAGAGTTACACAAACTAAACCATGTGTTTTTGTTTTTGATCAGTCTGTCTGTATGTTTACTCGCATAATAGAAAAACTACTACATTTTAGTGAAATTAATTTTAACCGATGTTTTGCTACAGGTCTAGTTTAAAATATGACCTAATTTGGGATATAATAAATATTATATCTAATAATAATATTAAAATATTGAATGAATGTAACTAGTTATACAATTAATCTTGTAATATACTAGTTGACCTAATAGACGCTGTTCTGTTTAAATTAAGAAAAAAGGAATTCTTTTAGAAAACGGCTGGCGCCACTTACTGGGTCCAAATATTAAACTAAACTATCCTCAAACCCATCTAAACAGACACAAAAAAAATCATCAAACTTAATCCAGCCGTTTAGAAGGAGTTCAATATACATACGAACAGAAAATTTATATATTTACAGATACTCACCCATATTTCACAAGTTGATTAGTATTACCCATATGTAAAGCTAATCCTTTACATAAATTTAATGACAGCTGGAGATTTGATGAGCACTGATATCCTATTAAATCTTCATTGATCATTGAAGCCGCAAAAAGCTCATAAGCACGCTCGTGTGAGCAAGTATTTGTTAAACAGCCAGGCTGGCTGCTACCACCATTTGCATAGAAGTCAACATGACCGAGAGAAATGCCGATCCCATTGTTCGAAATTCCACTACCATCAGTGTGAATAACTTCAACATAATTAGCATCAGTTCGTCTCAAACGATTAGAATTGGATTCCCATTGACTGCCTGATGGATCCAAGCCTTTAAACAATATCATAAAAAAGGTTTAAGGTATACTGTACAAATATTATACGATTATTATCACCATCTCAGCCCAAATATGTCCCACTTTCAGGTTCAGGCCTCCTTCACTATGGAAGGGAAATAGACTTACTAAACCACGCTGGTCATACATTTTGGTATTTTTTTTTGGTGTGGGCTATGGTCAACACACACTCCGTCCAGTACAGTCCGGGGCGACGAAGGGGTGGTGCGCGGCCCCATGACCCACAACCTACTTTCCTTCGTCGTTGGGACGACCATCGGTACCGAGTTCCTTGTTCTTGTTCCGGTCACCCGCGGTCTTAGCTAGGACGGCATCAGGCGCAGGTACATGTTGGTATAGGGTTTTGTTTCGAGTGTTCCTCCTCTTGCGTAGATATTATATGCATCCTTTAGTCGTTTTTTACGACACCCACGGGCAAGAAAGGGGGGTGGTGAATTGTAATCTTACTTCGTCACCACACGGAATAGAATACAAATAGAATACAGTACAGTAAAATACAGCAATTTCATATAACGTTTTAAGGTGAATGGGTCGATTGCGCAAATCATTCAGTCTGACTAGGGCAGTACTGGGATGACTTGCTTATAGTGAGAGAAAATCTAGTGCCATGTGCTATTATGTTAGAGATCTCGCAGAAGAATAGGCAAAGCATTGCAAGGAGGATACCATTCACTGACTTAGGCCTCATACTCCATACGGAGCCAATGCGATATCGCCTAATACATTAAGACGGCTCTCAGATTTGGTATCTGAACACCGCCGTTTAGTCGATCGAGGGCAATCTATGATTACCTCCAAAAATTTTCATATTTTGGGGTAATGGGCCCAAGTCCCGTACCATAGGCTACAAAAGTTAGCGAATTTTTCCAAATTCTTTTGCATCCGAACTTACAAAAACAGACATTTTGAAATATAATATAATATAAATAAGCTGACCCAACAGACGTTGTTCTGTTCAAATAATATAACAGGATTTCAGCGCCACTACCGGGTCCAATTGTGAATCTAAAGCATTCTTGAATCCTCTTGAACACACACGAAAAATTTTGTTGATTTCAGCAGCCCTTTGGACCAGCCTTTTGGAGGAGTTCAGTGACATACACACGTACATTAGAAATTTATATATAAAGATATGGCATAACTTTGCTACTTGCCAAAATATTCTTTTTATGTAATTTTAAAAGTTAAAGACTTTTAAAATTATAACTTTGATTATTTTAAATTAGAAGTAATCCAATTACTGAGAACGTGCAAAGAAAATTGATAAGTTTGTTTATTGCTCGTACTAGTCAAATGAATTCTTAGATTACATATAATTAAATACTCACCAGTAATTCTTGCAATTCCACGGACTGATCTGCCAGCAATACCAGCAACGTGAGCCCCGAGGTTAAAACCCACTAAGTGAATTTGTCCCAATGTGGTTACAGGAGTTGCAGGAGCAGTTGCATCAATAAGTACATTAATAAAATTAGCTACACTGGCAGCTATATCGTCTACCGTACCCACAGCCGCTGAATAACTGAGTGAAGCATAGATGGACCAATCAACGACGACTAAATTTACATCCTCAACCGATAAAATTGCTGCAAATTATTAAATAATTATTTTCTATTGTTAACATTTAGCTAAATGATATCTATCAAATGTGAAAGTAAAAAACTATAAAATTATTATATAAACTTAATTTTATGAAACAAGTAGCAAGACGCCCTCGTTTTGCTTCGGTTTCTGTCGCCTTACCCGTGCAGTGTCCATTGCCTTAGGAATACCAGGATAAAATATAGCCTATGTTACTGCCTGATATAGCTTTCCATTTGTGAAAGAATTTTTGAAATCGGTTTAGTGGTTTACGCGTGAAAGCGTTACAAACAAACTTACAAACATATTTTCGCATGTATAATATTAGTAAGGGATATGTATATGCTGCACAGATTAAAATTTGATTTACACACTTTTAAATATAATGTACTAGTCTAATTAAATCAGTTAATTGACGTCCATTTTTGAGCAGAAGCTTTTCTCAAGGGGATAATGCCAAAATACCCGCGCTTAGCAAGAATTTTAGCGATCATAGCTAGCGTTATAAGAAGAATATTGCTCCCCATCGTTAATCAATTTGTGAGTTTTTACCACTTCCACGGGAAGACAAGGGATTACATATTGTATTCTTATACGGCGATGACATTTTACACAACACATGCTAAATGGAAATGGATATCAATTAATTCCATTGCCGTGGAAGGGTCATTTTAAATACTATGGCATAAAATTACATTAAAATCAACTTAAAGTTGTTTTTGTAGATGTAGATATATTATTTGACATACCATCTTTAACAATTGGATTAAGAGATGTAAATGCAGAACCGCCGTGGCCATGAATGACGATTACGGTTGTTAATCCATCTGAGAATGACGCATCATCTACAGACGCTCTTGTCGCAAGCACAGTTTCTGGCATATTTGGAGTGGCCCTGATAAAAAACAATTAACAATTAATATAGATTTAAAACAAAAAAGATCTTTAATATTGATTTGATCACTATAAAATGTTGTTAGGTTAGCTAATTACGTAATAACTTAACTGACAGAAGTCCCTTAAGTAGGGACTTCAGAAATTAACCGACTTGGTATTACATGGATCTCACAACTTTTTCTGTTAGAAGAACTGAGTTGCGAGACTTAGCTTTTTATAAGTTATGTTTTTGATGGTATCTCATTTCTTTTTATACATAGTCCTACTTATTTTCGCTCCCGGTACCTTCTATTTCTTGAATACTAACAACGGATTTTCTTATCCAGTCCATTCTCTGAAAAATGAGACGTCTCTCCTACCCCCTTGTGTCATTTCCACTAAATATGGAAATAACAAAATCTTATTGGTTTATTCAAACACATTTCCTCTCCGCTTTGGTGGAAACCGAGCCTTATGATATTTTTTTTCATGTCAATTTCGGGCAATTTATTCTCCTTAATACTTTAGGAGATTTTGGTACAACTTCATAAGAAAGGCCCCATTCTTGCTTTTTCATTCTGTTAATTGACATTTCACAAGTTACTTTTGAACATAATTATATCTAGTTATGTATCTATACCTATGATTCCATTCATCATTCAGGCTACCATCGTCCACTGCTCACTACAAAGTGCTGCACTGTGCCGCCTGCATCAAACGACGCCCAGCAACTTTCACCAGGTCCTCGGTCTACCTAGTCGGGGAGCATCGTACAATGCACCTTCCTATATATGGTCCCCATTCGAGCACCTTTCATCCCCATTAGTTGTCGGTTCGTGGAGCGAGTTAATAGGCCTAGAGAACCTTGAATATTATGAACAGCTGTGTTCCGAGCAATTTAATTATAAAGAAACACGAAATAAGACTAAAGTTATTCAAAATATAGAAGTTTAGTCTTGCCTTTTATGGTAAAAGGCAAAACTGTTGTTTGGTATTACAATGTGATTATATAAAATTTACTAATATTGGCTGGAAATAACAGTAGTAGATGAAGAATTTCTATAAGTGTCACTATTGTAATGAGGAATTTATTAAATATTGTCTATCTGGGGGCACGGCAGTGCCCCCGCCAAGTCGAGCAAAAAAAAAAAAACGCAACACTGCCGTTTTTTTTTTTTTTTTTTTTTTTATGGGTGGGCTATGGTAAGCGCACGCGCGGTCCAATCCGTCCGGGGCGATGAAAGGACGGCGCGCGGGCCCATAACCCACCCGTACCCACGTCACCTCGTTGTTGGGCCGACCACCGGAGCAGATGTGACTTGTCGTCAGTGGTCGGCCCGACGGAATACCCTTTCGGGTATCCTCACCTCTCGACGTACTGACGCCCGAGTCGCCGGCGGCGGAACGTGTCGCCGAATAGGAGCTCTACTCGCACACGATCCGCCGCCTCCTTCCGTGAGATTACGGCCTCACAGAAGGCGGCGACCGCGTCCCAGTTCCTGACGCTGACGAGCATCTCCCTGGCGATGGTCGGCAGCGCCAGGTCGGCACCGATAATTGCGACGAGTTCACGGCGATCCCCCTCCCATGCAGCACACTCCTCGAGCGTGTGCTGCGCCGTGTCCTCGTCGCAACTGCAGTGGTGGCAGGACGGTGTGCTCTCCCTCCTGACAATCTTGTGCAGGTACTTCCCGAAGCAACCGTGCCCCGTCAGCACCTGCACCAGTCGGAAGGAAAGCACCCCGTGCGTCCGCTCCAACCACTCCATCAGCACCGGCCGGAGGGCCTCGACAGTCCTGACACCGTACCGAGGACTCTCCAGCCGGACTGCCCAACGGGCAATTACTTCTCGGCTGCACTGCCGTAACATACTTTTCTCGAAGGCATTCAGGCCATTTTCGACCCCCTATAACTTCGTTGTTAATAAAACTAGAAGCCTGAATTTTTAGTAACCTAGCAGGCATTGTATACACATAGTGTATTTCAAATTTCATTCAATTTGAACCAATAGTTTAAGAATTATAACTAGTCAAAATTTCGTAATTTTGTCACTCACTGACTGACTGACCGATCATCAATATTAAAGTGGTACTTCTAGCTGACATAGAAGCTTCAAATTTAGAATACAATTAGTGTTTAGTGTATAAATGAAGGAAAAATTATGAAACATAATTTTTATCCAGTTTCCGGGATACACTAACTACATAAATAACTTTGTAAACTTATATAAATATATAGATATAATTATGTTTAAAGATAACTTGTAAAATGGTCAATCAATGAAAAAGCAAGAGTGGGACGTGTCTTATGAAATTGTACTAAAATCTCCCAAAGTATTAAGCAAACTAAATTGCCTCAAATTTATCTGAAAGAAAGAACGCCATCATTAGGCTCGATTGCCATCAAAGCGGGAGGAGACTAGAGGAGATGTGTTTCGAAAAATCAATCAAATTTCTTTACTACCACATCTCTTCGCTTAGTTTAGGTAGAATTGACTCAAGCGGAAAGGAGAGATGTCTCATTTTTCAGAGAGTGTGCTCTAAGAAAATCCTTTGTTGGTATTCCAGAAGTAGAAGGTACCGGAAAGGCAAATAAGTAGGTCTATCTACAAAAAGAAATGAGATACCATCAAAAACAAGACTTGTAAAAAAAAGCCAAGCCTCGCAACTGAGTTCTTCTACCATAAAAATTTGTGAGATACATGTTATACCAAGTCGGTTAACTCATTCAGTCCCTGCTTAAGGGACCTTTCTTCTTAAGTTATTACGTAAATAGCTAACCTGATAACTTCTTATAGTGACTATATCAATATTAAAGATCTTTTATGTTTTAAATAAATAGATTGACTTGGCAATCGCACTATGTTTAGTACAATTTAATATAATATATATTACTTGTGAGGTGTGTTTTCATGCGGTTGCCAAGTCATTCTGTTTATTTAAAACATAAAAGATCTTTAATATTGATATAGTCACTATAAGAAGTTGTCAGGTTAGCTATTTACGTAATAACTTAAGAAGAAAGGTCCCTTAAGCAGGGACTGAATGAGTTAACCGACTTGGTATAACATGTATCTCACAAATTTTTATGGTAGAAGAACTCAGTTGCGAGGCTTGGCTTTTTTTTACAAGTCTTGTTTTTGATGGTATATATTTATTAATTATATAAATATATATATTAGGGTGGTTCATTTCCGCAAATTTTCTTTTTTTTTCGTTGCTCATGCAAAATATTAATCTACATATAGAAAAAAAATATTTTCACCAAGTTTGAGCTTTTAATATTAATTTTAAGTACTTACAATTTAAATTTAAAGTTTTACCATTCAAAATGTATGTAAAAAAATCTTTTATTTTTTCAAATTTCTGTCCCACAATTCAAAGTCTCACTGCTGGGCTCGAGCTTCCTCCATAATAGGAGGGAAATTAACCTTACTATACCACGCTGGCCAGACAGGTTGTTATAGGGTTTTGTTTCCAGTTTTCCATCTCTTGCATAGATGTCGTATGCGTGATATATTCCTTAGTCGTCTCTTACGACACCCACGGGTAAGAGGAGGGAGGGGGGGTGAATTGTATTCTTACTCCGTCACCACATGGAAAAAGAAATTATACTAATTTAATTCAAAGTATTAAGAGCAACTTTATGTAGTTGTGAAAACAATGCATAGATATGCAATTGCATTAGCTCTATATTATTTATTGAAGTACTAGTGTAGAATACTGAATGCATTATAGATAGGTATATTCGAAATATGTATATTGTGAAATGACCTAAATAAAATTTCATCATCATAATTGGTTATCATTCGGTTATCTTATATTATACATAATGCAAGCGAAGCCGACAAAACTTGTCACATCCGTACGCTGATTCACCTAATATAGGATTAGTGGCAGATTATGTTATATGCCACTTTATGATAAATTATAAACTAAGTATTTTTAAACAAAATGGTTTTGTGACATTCTCGATTTTTTGTATTTCAACAAGATGACGAAATCCCTTCCAATTGTGAAGGCGACTCGAGTCAAACAATGGGTTGTATATGAGCTGAGATGATGATGGAAATGGTTATATATTAATTATTTTTAATCTTGGAAAATTATTATTTGTAGTGTAAGCTTTATATACTTCTTTGCCTATAAAATAACTAATTAAATCTTTTTTGGAAAAGTAATCTCAGTAAAAACATAAATGAAAAAAAAGGGAGGTAGGTTTAATATTATAATAATTATAGTGATTGTCTAGTTCACCGATGAAGGACTTGGGATATAAACCGTTGCCAAGTTCTGTAGAATATCCAAAATATTTATTCATTACAAAAATGTGTAATATTTTTAAGTACATTTAAAACACCATTTCTTATTCTGCTTTAACCACAAAAGCGTTTGTTATTTACTAACATTTTTATTTTGTAATTGTGAAACTATTTACATGAAGCACATAATTTAAGCTTTATTTACGAATTCAATGACATAGCGTAAATCTATTTGCCGTGTGATGACGGAGTAGGGATACAATTCACCACTCTTTGCCGTGAATCTTGGCCGTGGATGTCGTAAAAGACGCCTGAGGGATATAATAAGCATATAACATCTATGCAAGAGAAGGAGAACTCGAAATAAAACCCTGTTTGACCAGCATGTAAGGTCAGTTTCCCTCCTATTGTGGAGGAGGCTCGAATCCAATAGTGGGACGAATATGAGTTGAAATAAAATCTATTTTATGGCATCGATATGATGGAATGTGTTATATTCTCATAGTTGTAACTCTTATAGTTTAAGAACCGTGATAATTTCCAAGGATGACAATGAAACTTTAGTCACAATAATCATAATGTACTATTATTACAAGATCTTCAGCTTTTACTGCAAAAGATAAAAGAAGTCCTAACATACGTCGATATGCAAGGATTATATGTTGATAAATATATATCTGTACACATTCACATGTTAAGAAATCATTAGTCAACTTGTACGGTACCCATGAAATAAAAGGGATAATGGCACGTTATTTTTTATTATGTAATCACTTTTTATATGTTTGGATGTTATGTAATTATATGGTAGCCGACATCCCAGCTCGGATATAAACTACAATTTGCCAATAATTGAAAATAATTATTAACTTACCGTCGATAAAGGAAAAAACGGCACAAATCTGCGTTTCTTGAACTTGTGAAGGATAATTGATCCTCGTTTAATTGATTTGTTGCGCTCGTTTCTACGTCCGTTTGGTATTTTTCTTGAATAAGATTTAGATGATTGTGAACATCTATGCCTTTGCCGTAGCACACTGAAAAATATTAATAATATAGAAAGTAGCTCATCAGACGTAAATATTTATTACTATTAATACAAATTGTAGAGCTCGATCACAAAGTCAATCAATCAATCAAACTCACTGAGTTGAGGGTTCAATTGCAAAACTAAGTCACCAATCAAATTTGAAATAGAATCTAAAATATTAGTCAGAATATGCAAATTACATAGTTATATATTTCAGATTTTAAAAATATAAATAGCGAAACTCCAAATATTAAACGTATTATATGTATTTAGATATAGATATTTCTAACACGCCGCATACTTAATTGCTAGACTATTTTTTATTTTATAGAATATGGTCTAGTCACAACCCAAGCCGTGGTGGCATAAAATGTATCTTAACTTCCTTCATCAATTGAGCTGGCCACAGTTACTAATTCCTTAACTTTGGTTACTCTATAGATTACCTTATCGAGTACTCATGCCCGTGTCACGGAAATAAAATACCTCACGAGTTCGGCTCCCCTGTGGGAGGTAGATTAATCCCCGGTTCAAACGGGCAACAACAGCAAGGGCGGAATCATGCGTTTGTATATTTTTTACGAAAAATGCCTAATACTTATTTATAGCTAATATAAAGAACTTATTGTATACACATATAACTGTGTAATATAGAAAAAAATATTTACCTGCTACCAAAAGAAAAATTGGGATGAGCTTGAACATGGTTATGGACTCAGTTTTTCACTCTGAGTTAGTGTTTAAGATTGCATCTATTTATATATTAACAAATCTGACCAACTTTGATAATAAAAACAATCTGATAACATCGAAATAATAGATAAATAAGTCCTTCATTAGATTGTATCATAAAATAAAAAATTACCGAAAATATGCAAAGATAAAAATCTAATCTAAAACTGAAATCCAATTATTGCGATTGAACTCATTGCATTAGATATATTTTATCAATATAGTATATAGATAAGGTTCTTAAAAAGTAAAAACAAATCTATTGGTTTTATTTGATTATACAGCTGTTAATTTGTTTGATATCCATAATACATTCTCCTTGTGGTAACGGAGTAAGATGCTAAGAATGATAAGATAGATTAAATATGCACATAACATCTAAGCAAGAGAAGGAAAACTCGGAATAACACGCTATACCAACCAGCACAGTCTGACCAGTATGATATAATAGATCAATTTTCCCAGGTATAGGAGCTGAGAAAATGAAGATGAATACATTTATTAAAATATCAAATTAACGTCCACCACCTCCTCTTACTAGCTATATACAGTATAATTTTTCTTTAACATTTACGTTTAATTTGAGTTTTGTTTTTGTCTCTGTAAATATGTATCGAACCATCCTCCAACATCATCTGTACTACCAATCGAAAGGTATGGTATAAATATAATTAAAAAATATGAAAAAAAAAATTCGAATGTGACGCTTAGGCTATTAGTTAATTTCTCATTTTATACAATATTAGTAAAAATCTGGTTGACCAAGCTTTGCTCGGTATATTTTTGTTGTATTTTTGCCGAACTTGTTTAGATATATATTACTAAAAATAAATATAAAATAATGAAAAAATTTCAAAAATTACAAAAAGAGAATAATAATAACACCGATTCGATCCCACGCTATTTGAATACCAAAACGAAACAAAAAGAAATCTGGACAATTTCCCAACTGAGCTATTATAACTCTTGAAGTTGACCCGGAATTTTGAATTCATATTCTTTTAAAATTTAATGTTGTGCATTGTATTGTTTTGCTAAAACACCGACAAAACAATAATTTATCATCTTTCACTGACGAAATACGCCCTTACTTGGCAAGCTTTATACTAGCCACACCTAGCCTAAAACCCTCGGAATGGTAGCATTGGTCACACATAAAAAAAATTATCACATATCCTCTTTATACTCTCTACCTATAAAACAATCCTTCTCTCTCTGGTAGGGAAAAACGCAAATCTTGGTAGACGGGTGGGCGACCGCAGTTGATGATAAAAGTTCCTTGGGAGAGTCAGTCCTCTACGGAGTAACTATAACATACTGAAAAAATCGGTTGAAACATATATATTTTTTTTATTGCTGATGGTGACAAACGAGCAGGCAGCACACCTGATGGTAAGTGATACTGCCGCACATGGACCTTTGCAATAGCAGGGGCACAGCCAGGCCGTTGCCTACTGTAAAGTAAATGTTCTTCTTAAACCTCGTTTAAAGAAGGACATGTCATAGCGCTCGGGAAACACAGCAGCAGGTAGCTCATTCCAGAGCCTGCACGTACGTGGGAGAAATTATCGCTGGAAACGTACAGTTGAAGACCATATCGTTTCCAGGTGAAATGGATGAACCCTGCTGCGGTGTCGAGTGGTACGTTGGTAAAACGGTGACGGTGGTACCAAGTCAAACAGTTCCTCGGAGCACTCCCCGTGAAAGAGTCGGTAGAGTATCGGAGGAAATGGACAGTAACACTGTCCAGTCATGTGATTCCCTCAGCTGATTTTTATGACTATGAAGAAGGTAGGTAGGTACATATTGTAATTTTTAAACCATCATCGGGAAAATATTCCCCCATCATGGGAAAATATAGGCATGCCCGATCTAACAATATAACCCTGACACTTTCGCAATGTTACCAATAGACGTAGTAATCATATGTTTAAACCAACTTAACTCCATAAATCCAAAAATTGAATTCACTATGCAACTGGATTCATATAACTTTCTAGCTTTATTAGACATTTTGGTTAATCGCAAAACCAACAACACCTTGAATCACGTTGTATTAAATACAACTTATACACATAAGTTTTGAAAAAAAAAACTTGACGGTGATCCTCACCATTCTCCTTCACAGAGAGCTACCGTATCAACATCTTTATTGCAGAGATAACGCGGAATCTGTGAGGATGTACACCTGGCTGGGGAGCTGCACCATTTCAAGCAGGTTTTACGTGCAAACAATTTCGAAGTTGCTTGTATCTGTCCCAGAAACCATGCGAAACCCACATTTGAACGACTCCTTGCAGTACTACCTTATGTGGAAGAAGTCACTGACATGATTAGCTACATCTTGAAAAATATTACCATAAAATTTAATTTAGACACTAAAGAAGATTAATCAGTTCTTATCACCTGTCCAGTGTGATTGCTCTACAGGATGCAGGAATTTATAAACTTGACTGTGACTGTGATCTCTCTTACATTGGCAAAAAAAAGACATTCATAAGAACTCGGATCAAAGAAAACATAGCTGATGTGAAGCACCACCGTCACACTAAGTCTGTAGTCTATAAAGATACAATATACAACAGATGACTGCTGTGACTGTTATGACTGTTGTGGGTTATGAGACCGGTCCCGCCATTACATTAGATTTCATAAACCGTAAATTCTAGATTGCCTATACTGGTTCGCGAGGCCATTTTAATAAAAAAACAAATCAAAATTAAATCGAAATTTCAATAGAGAAAATGGCTGGGTACCATCAAGCTGGGATGTTTCGAAGCTGTTATAAACATCATCATCATAATATTAGTCTATAGACGTTCTACTACTGGAATCGGGTCTCCTTCACTATGGGAGGGAAATTGACCTACTTCTATCACGCTGGTCAGATATGTTGGCATAGGGATGCATTTCAAGTTTTCCTTCTCTTACATGTTGATGTTCTATCCATATTGTAATGTATGTCTATTCTGTATTATTTGCACACAGCCGGAGTAGCTGGTACAGGTATGATTCCTGTCACGAGCCGCGGTGACAAACCATCAGCGTGTACTTACTCAATGCACATTTGTGCATTTTATTTAATGTGCATACACTACACATATTATATCCCTTAGTTGTCTTTTACTAGAAGATAGGGGGTGGTGAATGGTATTCTTTACCTTTGGGTACTCTCCCTCCCTAACGCTCCCAGGGAGTCTCCCTCATGCGGTCGGCCTCTCTGCGGGTGAAGGACTATTCCTCGCTCCAGTTACCCGCGGCCTCGGCTAGGGCAGCATTAGGCGCATTTACTCGCACCTGCGCCGCCCAAGGTACCGGCGTCGGATCGCTTTGCCATAGAGCGTATGATCCGCCGCCTCCTTCCATAAGATAACTACCTCACAGGTGGCAGCGACCACGTTCCAGTTCCTGACGTTGTCGAACATCGCCCTAGCGATGGTCGGCAGCATCAAGTCGTCACCAATGATTGAGACAAGTTCACTGCGTTGCTTTGCCCACCACGAGTGCTGCGCCGTGTCCTCGTCACAATCTCAGTGGTGACAGGACCGTGTATTCTCCCTCCTTACGACCTTGTGCAGGTACTTGACAAAGCAACCATGGGCCGCCAAGACCTGCACTAAACGGAAGGAAATCACCCCGTGCCACCAACTCAACCACTCCATTAGCAATGGTTGGAAGGCTTGGACAATCAGAAGCATTGCCAGCCATTCCAGCCCAACAAGCAAAGACGTCCCAGCAGGCCCCGCCCCACTAAGGGCCAGCTCGCGGAGCGAAACATAACCGCCCCGTGACCATGAACGCTGAAAATTATTCGAATCTAAATCAATAATCAAATACGATAAAATCGATAAAAATAGTTTTATTACGAATGCGTAATAAACGCCTAAACCTCGGAAATCTTTAATACAAACTACGTACTTGGATGCGCAGCAAAAGGTAATTCCCTCGAGTTTTATGAGAATGCAATAATAATACAATCATGATATTGCAATCAAAAGTAATAACAGTTTATGTTATTAATAGTAATTTAGATTATCAAGTAGATAGATATTTATATAACTTTCCGCGTGGTGACAGAATAAAAATACAACTCATCACCCCCTTTCTTGCCCGTGGGTGTCGTCAAAGACGCCTTAGGGATGTAACACGTATATAATATCTATGAAAGAGAAGGAAAACTCGAAATAACACTTTATACCAACTCGTCTGGTCAGCGTGGTATAGTAGGTCAATTTCACTCCCTCTCGAGGAGGCTCGAGCCCAGCAGTGGGAGGTGTATGAGCTGAAATAAACGAATAAATGAGATATGTTACTATGTTATTTTAAATTGTTCAAAATGTTGGTAAAATTATCTGTAAATGTTGTAAAAAATTAATAGTTATATAATTTTTTATCACTATTAGTTATTTATAGAAAATCAAATAATGTTTACGGTTCCGTACGCAAAGGGTAAAAACGGGACCCTATTACTAAGACTTTGCTGTCTGTCCATCCGTCTGTCTGGCTATAGCTCAAGAACCACGATAGCAAGAGAGTTGAAATTTTTACAAATTATGTATAAGAACGAATACTAAAAATAAATTGAAAAAATATTTAAGGGGGCTCCCATACAATAATTTCATTGCCCTTTTTTGCTCTTTTTGGTACGGAACCCTACGTGCGCGACTCCGATTCACACTTAGCTGGTATTAGTATTAATAACAAATTTGTTGTTAACAAATAAGTAATTCGAGTACTTTGATAATAGGTCAGTTGAGCCAAGACTGACGCATAGAGCAAGAAACTTGGCAATCGCTCTATATAGCTCTTCCAAGTGATATAACTTATGCGTTGCTCACTGGCTGACCCAAAATTATTTGGCAGAGTACATAGCTAGTGTAGTCTCGAGAACTTATTATTCCTTTCATTGCCTACAATACAAATTTTATTCGCCTATATGAGTAAAATACATTACAATTTGTAATTAATGTGATTTTGATTAAGCAGCAATTTAATTAAATCCCAAAACACATTCATGTCATTTGCAGAGATCTAAAACTGTTAGTTAAACTTAGATTATTTATAATTTGCATGCTACTAATAATTTTAATTAATTACTGGTAATAGCCAGCCGCGGACTGTTCTGTCCGGGGTAGTACCACACTTTCGCGGCAAATCGATGTCCGAGTAGTAGCAATTTGTTACTGCGCTTCGTTCGGTGAGTGAGAGAACCGGCAGTTTAACTTTCTGAGGGTGTTTGCATGTGGTGGTTTTAGTATCACCGAACCTCATTTCACGCATTCACACTCCCTTCACTTTCTTCGTGGTAGGCAGCGTCCTTGCAAAAGTCCATGAGCGGCAGCAACACTTACCATCAGGTGTACTTTTTGCTCCTTTGCCACCGTTTGCAATAAAAAAAGGGCAGGTCATAACCCTCAATGAACTGACCACCAATGAGGAAGAAAGATTCTCTAGTAGTGACCACATATCGGATGATACGGTGTAGGATGCCTCCTATCATGTAGACATGGTGAAAGTTTTGGGCATTCTAGGATGGCGGTAGGCGGTACAGTACTGCAGTTTGTGGCGAAATTTAAAGAGACCCATATGCAACAGTGGATGTCAAAATGCTGAATGATAATGATGATAAATCATTTTAAAAACGTATGTATAAGTGTCATGTTAGTTTGGTAATAAGGTTATAAATTTATTCCAAACTTCATCAGTTCTACCGTATAGCTCTATTATTTATGAGAATTGGACGTACATTTTTATTCCAATATTGGTTTTCAATTCAATTTTTATTCCAATTTTATCCAACTCGGTTGGGCAGCATTCGAAAAACTTAAGAGGGTCTTCTCGTCCAACATATCTCAGTATCTGAAAATACAGGTCTACGATCAGTGTGTGTAACTAGTGACGACATACAGCACGAAAACGTAGTGTCTAAATGTATGCCTCATAAACAAGCTCAAAGTTGCTCAGCATGCTATGCAGCGGACTTTGCTCGGGATTTCTCTGCGAGATAGAATCCGAAATATAAAAATCCGCAGAAGAACGGGTGTAACTTACATAACACGAAAAATTAGCACGCTGAAGTGGCAATGGGCAGGCCACATCGCTCGACGAACCGGCAACCGCTGAGGAAGAAGGGTTCTCGAGTGGCGACCACGTATCGGATGACGCGATGTATGACTCCACCCCCAGTAAGTTGACTGAAGACCTCATGGAAGTTGCTGGGCATAGTTGGATGCAAGATTACACTCTCTTGTCTAATGCAAAACCTACCTAATAACTCGAATTGTCGTGGTTTTGTTATGTCCTTAGTACTATTCTTATTTTTATTAAATGCTGTTACACTAAGAACAATAGTAATAATAGTAGGCTAGGTGCCACTCATGACAAGAACTAGTACCGGTGGCCCGCCCACATGGTGTATGAGACGCATGAGTATGATAGGACGGGTCGTGTGCCGTCCCCTCCTTCGCCCCGAACACGGACGAAGTGTGACTACATCATAATCTGTCTTATGAAAAAATGCCAGATAGCTTATTTTCTCTCCTTAAGAGATTAGAACGTTTATTCTGGGGTTATTTCTTTAAGATAGATGTATGTGTATTCTGCGTATTCAAGTTATAACTTCTAGACATATACAAATATATAATGACCTATTATTGAACATAAGTCGTAGGGATGGGAAAGAACTTAGCCTTATATATTATAAGGCATTATTTTTTATTTTTAGTGGTGGGTTGCAGTCGACGCGCTCCTCGCACCGCTCCTTCCGGGGCGACAGAGGGCCGTAAGCACGCACACCCACAACCCACCCACGATGCACGTCGCCTTCGTCGTTGTGCCGACCACCGGAGCAGGGTTACTTGTCATCAGTGGTCGACCCGACGGAATAGCCCCTATTAGGGGTACCCTCCAAGAGAATAATAATAACATCAAGATTCGATCGCACGCTGTTTGAATGCCAAAACAAAACAAAAAATACTGGACAACTTTCCCACTGAGCTATCGCCACTCTTGACGTTGACGGCGAAATTTGAATCCATCTTCTATTGATATTATATGTCATTGTATTGATTAGCTAAAAACACAGACAAAACAACATTTTCTATAAATAAAACCTAGCTAGATCGATTTTTTGGACCCGAAACCTCTAGTATGGCAAGTTGCATCAAAATCGTTGGAGCCGTTTCCGAGATCCTGCAAATATATATATACCCACAAGAATTGCTCGTTTAAAGATATAATAATAATTTATAATCCTTCCCTTTGGTGATTACATGTATAATAAACAACTCCCTTTCCTGCTCGTGGGGGTCGTAAAAGATGATTAAGAGATATAATATGCATATAACATCTATGCAAGAAATCACGAAATGAAACTCTATACCGACATTTTTTTTTTTTTTTCACGCTGTGGAAATGCATTTACGCACTATCCCCCGCCGGTTACAGACAGGGGAGTGTGTGTGGGGGACTCTATACCGACATGCCTGACCAGCGTGGTACAGTTGGTCAATTGCCCTCCTATTTTAGAGATAGAGAGGATTCGAGTCCGGTAGTAGGACAAATATGATCTGTGATGATGATGATGAATTATCCATTACTAAATATATCTAAAATAATAAAATTTGTATAATATTGTAGAATTATTAGCAAAGCTAAATAATCAAGCTTAAATTCTATCTTAGATGGTGGAGTTGATTAGGAAGGGTATCGTTAGCATGATCAGCTCCGTAGCTTAGTCGTGAAGTGTCTCAGCCGCCAAAATATCCACTTTATGACACCACAGATAAGGTGGCTGGTGATTGAACCGAAGATTATTTCACCGCTGAGGGGAAAGATAACCACTTGCATGACTTCAACCCTGTTTAGACGCAATCATTAAGTTACTCACTTAAATAGTTCAAGTAGAGTTTGTTATTAGCGATGTAAAAATTCTTAGTAAAGTTTTACGTACACGTCTAAAAGTAAAGTAAGGCTAATGGTTATCATATAATATCGTTTAATAAGATAATTCTAGCTCATACCAGAATGTAATATTATTACCATCATATACAAGGGAATTACAGGCACAATTTTACATTAACGAATAGCTGAATCTAATCTACAAAGGTTACATTATATCAAGATAGCGGCAAAACATGTTCCTAGTAATTCTATGATAAAATTACTTATCATTGACTATGATAAAATAATAAAAAAATGGTGCGGTAAACATTATATTTAAGAACTATTGAGTATAATAGTAGAAGCAATATAGGTCATTTACTATATATTTTTGAGAAATTCCATTTACTCAAGTACTCACCTGTACCGTTCAGGAATGACGGCATAGCGCTCCGAGTTATTTTATGATATAGTAACAGCCTTCTAAGCGTTATTCACGTTGGTTCATTTCACAGGTTAATTTTTTCCATGGGCTTGTAGTCTATAGGAAGGTCTAGAGAGTTTTAAATCTCTCATTCAACATATCTCAGTGCTATAGGTCTACGACCAGTGTGTTTTAACAGTGACGGCACTGAAACGTGATCCCTAAATGTGGGCTTCATAACTAAACCTCGAAGTTCATTGTGCTATGCAGCGGGCTATGCTCGAGATTTCTCTGCGAAATAGAATCCAAAATACGGCAATCCGTAGAAGAATGGGTATAACGGACAACGCAGTGTAGAATGCGAATGCCTCCCACTAGGTGTATCGATGCTCTGGTGAAAGTTACTAGGCGTCGTTGGATGCAGGCGACATAGCACCACACTTTGTGTTGAAACATAAGGGAGGCCTACGTCTAGCAGTGAACGGCGATTGGCTGAATGATAATGATGACGACGAGAGTTTCAAATGTTTGAAATAAAAACATATTCCAGGTTTTCATCATATATGGGTAATTAATTTTCCAATAATAATAATTATTAATTTACTTCAATGCATTATAAATTTCGTTTTAATAATGTTTATTTTTGTTAATGTGATAAATTCTACATGACCCCATAGTTTGTATTTTATCTGGATCAGGGCTGTTGGCGGATGAAAAAAATAACACAAATCGCTCATTTAAACATCTTTCTTACAGGTGCTGATAACAGGATCTGGTTTGACCGTACCCCACTCTCAGTTGATAGATAATAGGGTAGCATTAGGACTCTCATTCCGTAATGCGACTGATCACCCCTTTGGGGAATGTATTTAAATCGTATTGTCTTTCCATGAGGTGACGGATTGAGTATTCAATTCACCACTCCCTATCTGCCCCGTCGATGTCATAAAAGAAGACTAGGCATATATCGCGCATATAACATATGTGCAAGAGAAGGAAAACTCGAAATAAAACCCTATACCAACATGGTGTAGTAGGTAAATGTTCCTTGTATTGGGAGGAGTCTCGAGCCCAGCAGTGGGACATATATAACATGAGACGATTGTCGTCTGTTTATTCAAGATTCATAAACGGTGTAAACCAAACAGCCTAATTTATTAAATATTTTTATTTTAAGGTGATTATTTTTATTTTTACTATCCCCTGTGTTTTACATACTTTCATAATCACTGTCAAACTAAGGTGTTTGATGTTAAAAATATTGTTGCTATTACAGAGCAATCCACTCTGCCACCACTGTGGGTATACCACAGCTTCAGTTAACAATTTAGGATCCAAACGTTTTTACAATGTTAATTCCTCGTAGAATGAAATACAATTATTCTAAACTAGCTGAATCTGCCACTGTTAATTTTGTATGCGGTTTTTTCTTGCGATATTTTTCGATTAAAATGTACTTAATACTATTGCAGATTATAAGTTCTAGTGATACCCCAAAAAATTAATAAACAGATAGAAAATTTGAAAATTTTCGGTATGTGTTTTATCAAAATATTATAACATCCCTATTCTATCTTTCTCCAATATCTTTAATACAGATTAAGTCGTAAGAATAAATTAGTTTTATTTAAAAAGAATAAATTAGTTTCGTCAGCAAGAGAAATTCTAGAGAAAAATCCGTGGTTACTCTGTGTATTCTACAGACTCTTTCATGGGGAGTGCTCTGAGGAACTGTATGACTTGGTACTAGTTTCACCCTTTTACCAACGTACCACTCGACACCATAGCATGATTCATCCATTACACCTGGAAATGTTATGGTCTTCAACTGTACGTTTACAGAGATCATTTCTCCCACGTACGTGCAAGCTCTGGAATGAATTACCTGCTGCTGTGTTTCCTGAGCGATTTCCTGAACTTAGGTTTAAGAAGAGTTTAAGTTTAAGTTTTTCTTCACGGTAGGTAACGGCCTGCCTGTGCCCCAATATTGTAAAGGTCCATTTGCGGCAGTATCACTTACCATCAGATGTTCTGCTTTCTCGTTTGCCACTAAAGGCAATAAAAAAATGTGAAACCACAATAGATAGTTATCATCATCTCACATACGTCCCACTGTTGGGCTCGAATCTCCTCCACAATAGGAGGGAAATTGACCTTCATTTCGTCAGACAGGTTGGTATAGGGTTTTATTTTGAGTTTACCTTCTCTTGCATGGATGATATATGTATGCGTATTATGTCCCTTAGTCGTCTTTTACGACATCCACGGGCAAGAAAGGGAGTGGTTAATTGTATTCTTACTCCGTCATCACACGGTTATTAGGTAGTCATATAAAAAAACAAATTTTTAAATTGCTATTACCTCTATGCTAGGAGTTCGATAAGTATGGGTCGCGGGCCATTTGTGAGTAATACTATTTCCTGAATAATAAGGTAACTAGAAATGAAATGAAATGACAAAATAGGTTATTTCAAACAAAACTCTTAGTCGTTCTATGTCGTGAAGTTCTATCGGCTTCTATATATCCTCGGCGTCTATTTTCTTCTTGCTGAGCACAAAGGTTAAAAATACAATGTAAGACAAAAATCAGCGTTGCCCATATTAAGTTACCCATAGTAAAATATATTTTTTTCTTATGCATCTTTTTAAGATGGTTATATTGACATAATTGTAATTTGCTAGAGGATATCTCCTGAGAACGACATGTTATAATAATAATGTTTTAATTGGATCAAAAAAAAAAAGCATTACAAATAATCCATGCAATACTATTATAAAAGGTATAATTAGGTAGGTAGTAGTTATAACTAGACTTACACAAAATAAAATTAAATAAAACAGCATACTGTTCGAGTAGTTACATGGATAAGCCCTAACTCCTAACTAGGTCACCTGTATTTAGGATATGAAATTCCCTTGACCTCTCTGATTTATGCATTTATTAGGAAATTTCCAACAATAAAGTAAGGACAATAAAATTAGTAAACAAAAAAAGGAATAAGTAGAGTCTAATCTTTATTAATCTCGGATAACTGATTGAGAAAAAATAATATATGATGACAAAAACATGTTATAGTCCGGCCGCTCAGAGATTGCGTTCCTGACAGGTCATGATAGAATGGGCGATGTAACTTTGAACTGGCGTACTATTTACGGCACAATATTAAATATCTTATATTTACCTTATTAATGAGTAATAACATTAAAAATTGAATAATTATGCCAACTTACAATAAACGTATTAATTTTCGGCTAAAATTATTAACAATTACTCAATTAGTAATATAAAAACAATAGTTTTGAAAATCAAAACATGTCAAACTGCACTGTTCCAAGGTTTTGTCTTATGTTTGTTTTTGTAGGGATGGGGCAAAATAACGAGGCAATTGTAATCGCATATTTTTATAATCTTAATATAATCTGTCGGTATAATATTAATAAAACGTTATAATTTTATTTTATAATATATAATGTATTTACTATTTAATAAAGTTAGTAATATGACAAAAGTACGCCCAATCAAAACTTAAGAAAATAAATATCGTGATAACAATCAGATCTATTAAAAAAATGAAAATAAAATGACTTACTACTTTATATTACTAGTAAAAAATGGCTACCCGTAATAGCGTTGTGGAGACCGCCATTTTATGACAGTCACAAAGAGTCATTTCTTGTCGTCTCGCGCGCATAGACTACGTTCTCTAGTGTTTCTCAATATGTATTTTCTCGTGACTGTTATTGTTGTTTATTTGATTGATTCTTCTTGTTATGTGAGTAAGAGGTCAACCTCTGCGATAATCTAGACTTTTGTTGTGTATCGTATATTACTGTTTTGCACTTTCGGTGCAAAATAATAATGCCAAAACACGGTTAAATATTGAAAAGTGAAACACGAGAACTAATTATCAAGCTTCAATATTACCTTGAGCTTGAAAGACAAAATGGCGGACCCCGTAATTATAACAAGACAAGAGCGTATCTCTCAGGCGCTTAGAGTAAGCGAACAGACAATAACAAATATTAATACAGAAATGTTCGGCTCCTCGGGCACTGGAGAAAATATTTTACGAACACTAAAAAAGGAAATGCAGAAATGAACTTATAACAGACAATAATAGCTTTGAGGCTGATACTATAAGGAATCACATTCATTCATGATCACTCACCACAGTTCATAAACATCAACTACTGAGCTCCCTCCACACTCCTCCACAATGGGAGGGAAATTGACCAACTGCACCACGCTAGTTAGATGTATTGGTATAGGGCTTTATTTAAAATTTGCCTTCTTTTGCTTAGATGTTGTATGCATATTATAATACCTTAATCGTCTTTTACGATACCCACGGGCAGTAAAGGGGGGTGGTGAATTGTATTATTATTCCGTCATCACACAGAAGCATACATATAGTAGTTATTATCCCAGAAGTGCATACCTTAATAGGTCGTCGCTTCTAGCATCTTAGAAAGCAGCTCATTTGTTTCTTCTGGTAAATTCTTTTAGAAAGGAATAACATAATTTTAAAAAGAATTAACTTTTTGAAAGAAGCGAAAAATATTGATAATTGGGACAATACCGTTTTCATCGACGAGACAAAGCGAAACCCCAATCACACGCTTTCTCGTTCTTGGACAAATGACACTCAAGCGTCATCGTCGAAAGTGCCAATGGGTAAAGGAACACGACTCATAATATGCCATGCTGGTAGTGCGAAGTACGGTTTCGTGGATAACGGTTTATTGGTTTTTAGTCAGAAACTACTGCTGACTACCACGAAGAAATGAATGCGACTGCATTCAAGGAGTGGTTCCAGGATGTGTTGCTACCTGGCCTCCCAGAGCCTTCAGTTATGTTAATGGATAACGCCCCTAATCATTCGGTGCAATTAAATAAAGCACATACCAAAGCTAATAAAAAGAGGAATTGGTGGCTGCAAAGACGTGGCAATGACGAAAATATGTCTACACTAAAAGCAGAGTTGATGAAATTAGTCAATGACCATAAGCCGGCATAAGTTCGTTATGTTTTAGATGAGCTGGCTCTGGAGTACGCTTATTGCGTTCTTCGAATTCCCCCATTCCACTGCCAGTACAATACCATAGAGCTAATCTGGGCTCAAATTAAAGATTATGGAGCCGGTTATAATAGTTCTTCACCGTATAGCATAAAAAAGATGAAGGCACTTTAAAGAAAAACATGCGAAATAATTCCTATAAATTTAACAAAATCTATATTGAATTGAATAAATATGCGTAATGAATGCAATACATAACATTATTAAATATAATGAATGTTATTTATTGTACGACACTAGTTATGACGACACGACACGACACAACGACGACATGTCAACATGTGTCAGGAACGCAAACTCAGAACGGCCGGAGTATAATAAAAATATATCATCATCATTTTCATCATCTCAGCTCATATACGTTCCACTACGGGGCTTGAGTCTCCCTCTAGGTAGGAGTGAAATTTACTTACTATACCACACTGGCCAAACGGGTCATAGGATTTTATTTCGAGATATTCATGTCTTATTAGGGAAATTTTTGAAAAAAGATATATAGTTGGCGAAAAATATTCCTGTGTGTTTTTAGTGGCTTGTTGAAGATAGATGAAGATAGATGGGTGAATTAGTTTTAAATATAATTAGAACTATATTATATAAATGATATATACATTCTTAAAACTGAAGCTATCTTCAGTGTTATAGTGTTATCACACTAATAGAGGGGATGGAGGGTCATGAGTTCGCGCATGCGTGTCAAAAGGTTATGAGTTCGTTCCTGCCCAATGACCGCGGTAGTTCATCACTGGGTCCCATTGCAGACTGCCGCTTCCAGTCTCCTTGGCTCAATCTCCGCGTAAAAGTTTGGCAAGAAGAAATTTAAAAAAATAGTTTGCTTCCGTTTCTCTATGAGGTGTAGTGTGTAAGTTGAGATAGCTAACAACATGCGGTGGTGCTTAATAGCCGTGCTTATTCTCAGCTTGCTATATACAGGTATGTGGAAATTATTCAACTTTCAACAATTTCTAATTAATAGTAACGTAATTTCAAAATACTTTAGCTATTTAAAAGGCGAATTACTAATAAAAAATAAAAGAGTTTTATATTTAAAAATTATTACATTAAAAATAACTTTATAAATATTTACAATATGCGTTAGCAATAATAGTCGCGTATTTTGTCGCTAAATTTAAGAAATTGTATACATAGAAACTCTGTCTCTCAATTAGATATTTCTATAAGGTTAATATTGATTATATAAAAAAGGATCTTCAACCATAACATAATTATAAAATAAGTTTGTTATTATAAGAAAAGTGTCTTTATACATTTTATATCATTTTAGATAACCCAAAATATAGCTCAATATCGATATAATTTAGTACCTATTGAGATAGCTTTTGTTTGTTTCGATATTTTATGTTTTATAAATACGTAATATAAAAATCAGTGCTATAAATATCATCATCATCATCATCTCAGCCCATATACGTCCCATTGTTGGGCTCGGGCCTCCTTCATAATGGAAAGGTGATTGACCTACTGACCTACTATACCACGCTGGTCGGACGTGTTGGTATAGGGTTTTATTTCGAGTTTTCCTTCTCTCAATATAAATATATGCTTTAATAAATAAAATATATATTTTATTTACAACATCATTCCTGCTCACACAGGTCCCACTGTTGCTAGAGAGGGGGTCTCTCTTCCTTTGTGGAAGAGCTAGGACCTCTTCCACAAAAGGGGCATAGGGTTTTATGTCGAGATTTATATCTATATGTTATATACCTATTATATCCCTTAGTCTTATTTTACGACACCCACAGATAAAAAGGGGGTAGTGAATTGTATTCTCACTCACCACGTGAATTTTTTTTATGAATAAATTCAGTAAATCTTACGTAACACTTACATCAATATCACCGCTAGAAATTGTATGTAACTTACTAAAATACAAAATATAAGTTTAACGTAAATTATGGCGTTGACAATCTTATTATATACCTACTTAATTTAGAGGAATAGACAAGATTACTTTAAGGGAGATTAAAATTTCCTTTGATATACTTATTGTTACAACAAAATAAATCGTCACATGTACGATGATTATAGTTTCAGAGAAAGAGCAAATGGTGTCGGCCATGAGCATGTTTAATTGACAGGTCAGCCGGTGTGTCAATTAAAGTTCGTTCAACTAATGAGGTTACGCATCAATAAAATTCATGGTGAATGACGCTATTACTCTTTAAAGAGATGATGATTATTGAATATTATCAACGTCACTTATGAGTTATTTTGCAATTTCATTTTCAGTTACATAACAAGGAAGAAATGTGTTTGTTTATAAATTTGGAAGTTGTCAAAAAAAATGATCTACTCAATTTTTAAAAACTTCATTCATCATCTTAGCGATATACGTCCCACTGTTGGGCTCGGGTCTCCTCCACTGTGGGAGCGAGAAAGACCTACTATACCACGCTGGTCAGACGTGTCAGCTTTTTTTTTATGGGTGGGCTATGGTAGGCGCACGCGCGGTCCATTCCGTCCGAGGCGATGAAAGGACTGCGCGCGGGCCCATAACCCACCCGTACTCACGTCACCTCGTTGTTGGGCGGACCACTGGCAGACGTGTTGACTTAGAGTTTTCTTTCGAGTTTTCATAGGGGGTGGTGAATATTATTCTTACTCCATCACCATACCTAATTGATATGAATTATTTTAAATTTTTCTGTGTGATGACGGAGTAAGAATACAATTCACTCGCCCTGCCTTGTTTTGCTCTTGCCCTTGGATGTCATAAAAGTTGACTAAGAGATATAATATTCATATAACATCTGAGCAAAAGCAGGAAAACTTCAAAACAAAAGCCTATACCAACTTGTCTGACCAGCGTGGTATAGTAGATCAATTTCCCTCCTAATGTGGAGGAAGCTCGAGCCTAGTAGTGGGACATCATTGTGCTAAGATGAAGAATATGATTTTGTTTTTATATTTCGGTAAAAATCGAAGTTCCATAGAAATAAGAAAAGTGCTTAGAGCTGAATAAAAAAAAAGAGCTGAGTAAAAACCTCTTTCTTAAATATTTATTTTCAATTATATAATAAAGAAGAAACATTTTTATAAATTTAGATGTACGAAAGAGACCGTTGCGAATTATTAATCCAATTTTAAATTGTAAAGAACCTACATTCTTCCTAATTACTAGTGCTGAAAATATTATTACCTGCTACAGAATGGAAAAAGTGCTTTCAGACCTGCGTAAAGTCTCCATTCATCAGTATTTTATTTAGTTACCATTATAACACACTGGGTAGAATATAGTAGATTAAGGCTGTTTGAATGGTATGGTTAATTTTTCCTTTTCGAAGAGCAGCTAGTCAGTAGTCCTTTACGTTAGCACATTTTGTAAATGAGAAAGATTTTTGGGCTGTTTTACTTTACGCAACTATTTAAATATATATACATACTAGCTGACCCAACAGACGTTGTTCTGTTCAAATAAAGCGCCACCTACCGGGTCCAATTGTGAATCTAAACCATTCTCGAATCTCATTGAGCACACACAAATTACTTAAATTACTTAAATCCAGTCAACAGATATCGCCATCTGTTAGAATCTTTTGGAGTTAACAGATAATTGTGACTGTCAATTAATTATAGACAAATAATTTGTAATAAAATAATATTGCGACTATAAATTAAGATGTAAGTTATCCTATGTTTCAAGTTGGAGCAAACTGCACACGGTGTGCAAATTTAATTAAAATCGGTTAAGTAGTTTAGGAGTCCATCGCGGACAAACATCGTGACAGGCGATTTATATATATTAAGATGTATGGTACCAAATCCCATATGATGGTACAGAATATTTTGCAAGTAAGTCCGATTTAATCTTGTCGAATTTTCAAAAAAATAAAACTTCTATAGGTAGGTTTAGATGAAGAGTAAACGCATGTAAGTCGCCTTCGACATGGTCACGTAACATGTTAACGCTAACACTATATCTGTAGCTATGTGAATGTCAGTATATCTGTGCAAATATATGTCAAAACCAGATAAGTGTAAAAAGTTTTAACTTAAATATTTTAATTTACGATCAAACAATGAATTTGAGTATCCAATAATAACAACTGTTTGTTCATTGTTTGAAGTTCTCACTTCTATTGGCAGTCCTCAATAGTGTTTTTTAATACCATGCATTAATTTTAAAGTCTACACATCGAAAAAATGTGTTTATATACAGCTATTACAGAAATTACAATGTCTGAATGAGTGGTGGGATTAGTCCCAACAAAAAAAAAACATAAATTCCATATTGTAATTTATGACATGTATTTTTTATTGAGACTAATTCCATCATACATTCATAATACTGCCCATTAGTCAAAATCTACAATGGTCTCCATAAGAGACTCCTGTGCAAAGCGGGAGATACAAAGAAAAATATAGGCCAATAGATAAGAGAAATTATAGCTATTAAAAGGGAAGTAGCACGGTACAACGAATATGACCGAGCTTAAAGTATATGTGAACTTCAAGATTAATTGTTGTAGTAGGTATTGCAGAGACTCTAAAAGAACTTTCTCGAGCTATAACGTCTGTGAAGTAACTTGGTAGACTGCCTAAGATGAGGGCGACCGCGGGTGACTGGACCGGGGAATTTAGTCTGTCACCCGCAGAGAGGCTGACCGCGCGACGGCGACCGACGTCCCGGGACAGGGATGTCGAGAGGTGAGGGTACCCGAAAGGGTATTCCGTGGGGCCGGCCACTGACGACAAGTCACCCTGCTCCGTTGGTCGGCCCAACAACGAGGCGACGTGGGTACGGGTGGGTTATGGGCCTACGCACCGTCCTTTCGTCACCCTGGACGAAAGCTCAGCTCTTTTCCAAAACGATATAATACTGTATGATTACTCAAATAATTACTTCACGCTTGCCAGTATAATAGTTTAATAACAATTAATCGATAAATATTATTGAAGAGAACATATTACTTTTTTATTATTATTTTAGTTTGTAATAACCCCCGATGGGTTATTCGAAATTTTCAATTTAACTTATATTATTGTGATATGTACATATCTACGCAGATGCATTCCATGGTTAAATTCCATTAAACTAAACTTAGTATACTTCTACAAATTGAAATGCAATTTAATAATAAGTCACCTATAAAAATAATTATAAAGATGATGTAATGATGGACACGGATAGTGACCTTAACAATATCTCAATTATTTAATGACGCCAAAAATAGCCGTGATGAAAACGGCAACTACACATTAAATCCAGATTTTTAAATGATATAAAACTCATTAATTTTAAAAGCTTAATATATGTTACTTATATTTTACTGTTGAATCTATCTTTCACCCCATTTACATCCAGTGTTGGTTATAATCATCACAGCTCATATACGTCCCACTGCTGGGCTGTAGCCTCCTCCATATTGGGAGGGAAATTGACATACTATATCACGCTGGTCAGGCGGGATAGTATAGGGTTTTATTTCGAATTTTCCTTGTCTTGCTATATACATCAGATTATTTTTATATACATCAGATATCCCTTAGTCGTCTTTTACGACACCTACGGGTAAGAGAGGGGGCGGTGAATTGTATTCTTACTCCGTCACCATGCGGAAAGTTGAATATATGCCTCCCCAAAGCCGGATGAATCGATAAAGTGTTGAATAATATACTAATTAATTTTTTGTAAAAGAAATACATTTACCTAGTTACAACAGTAACGATGCTGATATATGATTTTTCCATATTATATGGTATTATAAAATATATGGCCATCCATGGAGTGAAGACTTAAGATTGTAATGTATGGCACAACCAACTACTTCCTCGTAAATATAGTTAAAATCGTCTAACGAAATCACTAAGACAAGCAGCACTCTCCTGAGCAACTTACAACATTAACTGCAATTGTCAGTCCAACTACCAAGCACAATATTTAGGGTACTATTTTTCTCTTTATGAGGAGGTTCATGTATAACAGTGGGCATAAGCCTACTTTGATAATCTGATGGATAGATGTATGAACCAATGGTTATGGATTTAATAAATTCAATTTCAAATCATTTATTATCCATAAATCATCATCGTGAAGATTATAAATTTAAAGTTAAATGTAAAAATTTATTTAAATGCAAATAAAAAGTTTGTGTATGTAAATAAAAAATTGACATATAGTAAATTTTTACATTAAACTTTTCTTTTCAACTTTAAATTAATTTAAATATCTACCACCGGATCGAAACACGATCGCATAAGATCTGGCAGATCCAGAGAGTTTGTCTACTTTTTAAATTTGTGAGGAGCATTCCTACAGTAATATGCCGTATGGCTATAAAACTATGAAAATAAGCGAAATAAGCTGAGCTATATAAACAATTTTTCAACATGAGCGCCCATTGGAGACGAGCATCTATACCGATGCCTAAAAGTTGGTTGATTCCACAAGGTCCAGGGCCACAACATTCATTTGGTCATTAGTCTTACCTCACATTAGGTGTGGTAAATTTAAGGAATTTTATCATGGTCTCAGTGAGAACTAAATTATTGGTATTAAAATAATGAACAACGTTATAGACAGTGGATTGTTCATATCGTCATAGTTAATCATTTGTCTTTTAATTTTAAATATCATAAAAGTATTATATAATATTATACAATAATAATGATATGAATAATAATAATAATGATAATACAATATTTTGATTGTAATGTGGAATAGGATAAGCCATCAATATATATACAAAGAATAGAAGTAGAAGGTTCATATGGAGACCTTTGTAGAATGCCGATTTTAATAACAGAACCAGATGATAAGGTAATAGGTTATAAGTTCAAAAGCGTTATTTCTGATTCCACCGTCGTACAATTTCTGATAACGGTATCGTGGTTAACACAATCAAATGCTTTAGATAAATCGCTAAATGTGCTTAAAGCCCTGTTTGATTCCTACCAGACTAAGATGTTTTTTAATAATTCTGCACCCGCATAAGTATCAGAGCAAATCTTAGTACAATTAAATTGTATATAGATTTATTACTAATACTTTAACTTTTACCAGCGATGACTTATAGGACGGAAGGTGATCCTTAAATGTAGGCCTCATAACCAAACTCCAAACGTACTATGGAGCGAGAAATATCAAGCTATCAAGCTTAATATTTCTCGCTCCATAGTACGTTTTGAGGTTGGTTATGAGGCAGGCAGGCTGGCTTATGCCCACTGTTATACATGAACCTCTTCATAAAAAGAAGAATAGTACCCTAAATATTGTGCTTGGTAGTTGGATTGACAATTGCAGTTAATGTTGTAAGTTGCTCAGGAGAGTGCTGCTTCTCTTTGTGATTTTGTTAGACGATTTTATTATATCCACGAGGAAGTAATCGCTTGTGACATACATTGCAATCTTAAGTATTCACTCCATGGATGGCCATATGCTTTTACCATTGAAAACAAATGCTTATTTATCATAAAATAAACCATATAATTTAAAAAAATCATAGATCACGCTGATCTAGCTTTGCTTGATATTTCTCTAAGAGGTCTGAAATACGGAAATCCGCAGAAGAATGAGTGTAATTGCACAAGGAATTAGCCGGCTGAAATGGTAATGGGCAGGCCACCTTGTTCTATGAAACAATAACCGCTAGGGGAGATAGATTCTTGAGTGGCAACCACGGCAACTACGTATCGGACGACACAATGCAAATAACAATATTATTAATTATACGTTAACAACTTCGTGGTGATATTGCACCAAAAAAAGAAAGGTAGTGAAAGAATATAATACGACGAGAATGTTTCAGAAATTTTCTTGATATTGGATGGATTTTATTTTCACTTAAGCTTTAAGCTTTCACTAGTATATTATTAGAAAAAAAAAGTTACGAGTTAACCTCATACGTTTTCACGTCAGATAGTTCATTCAATTTATAACTAAAATTAATAGTAAAACGGTCAAAGGATATTTGTCATACCCAAGCAAAAGCTGCAACAAAAGATATGGGTAACGGATGGATCAGAGGCCATTGTCGGGTCATGAAAGGACATAAAATGTCTTTAAAGCCCGATAAGTACATTTATTACACTGTTTTATCACATTTTGGCTAGTATAAGTGCAATTAACTACGGCTATATATTTCCCCATCACTCGTAAAATGGGAGTGGTTGTGAACCAAGCCCTCTAAAAATAATGTTCTATTATGTTTAGGCAAGCAAGAAGTTACTTTGCTTACGTTAACGAATTCTTTATTTAATTGTGTGCCCTTTTCACCCGACTATAACAATGTCAAAAGGACGGTTATGAGTTTGACCGGTACATAAGTTTGTTCATCTGTTCCCTCATAACTTTTAATATAATTCTTTCAATTTAATTAGATGTGGTTATAAGTGTCTTGATCAGCCGCTGGTAATAAGATCTGTCACGATGTAGTACATTTAAGGCGCCTCTGGACAATATGAAACCTTGAATAAAACTTTTTTAAAGAGTTCTATATCGTTTATTAAATGAAAATGCCTAAATAGTACATTTTACTTTTTGTATATTGTGCGGCATTGCTCCCTGATTTACTTGCATTTACTCGATAATAATGGCTCGATATGAAGCAAATAATTATTGTAAAACTTATTGTTAATTTGGTAAATAATATATGATTAAATTTTGTCATTAAAAATAATTATATTAAACTATATCTTTCGTGTATTTTGTCATTTAAAAATAATTACATAAATTAATTACATACTTTATTTTTAGTGTGGTGACGGGTAAGAATTCGCCACCCCTTTTCTCGCCCGTGGCGCTTCGTAACAGACGACTAAGTGATCTTGCATACAACATGTATACAAGAGAAAGAAAGCTCGAAATAAAACCCTATACCAACACGTTTGACCAACGTGGAGAGTAGGTCAATTGCCCTCCCACTAATGGAGGAGGCCTAAGCCCAACAGTGGGATGTGTTTGAGCTGAGATGATAAATAATAGTAAATTAAAGCTCTTGAATAATTAAAATAAAACATGAGTTCAAAAACTAAAACATAATTACCATAAAATCACATGCTAATAATTATTCAACGCGATGTTTGGAGCATAGCCGTGGACTTTTTATGCGAAGGATTGTGTACATAATTATTGCAGTTTATAGTAGCTATTTCAATAGAAGAAAGTAGCAGTAGGAAATCCTTTAGGTTAAGGTGAAGTTAAGACTATGTCTACGTTCTGAGTATTGCCAACATATTTTCTTGTTCAGAACGAATTTTTCAAGTCGAATTTTTAGATTATGAAATTATTTTTAACAGACTTCAAAAAGGAGGAGGGTATCAATTCGACTGTATGTTTTTTTTTATGTGTGTTACCTCAGAATTTTCGACTAGGTGAACCGATTTTGATGATTCTTTTTTTATTTGAAAATTGGTGCTTCCCGTGTGGTTCCATTTCAATTTAGTATAGTTTCCACAGTGGCATCCATGAGAAAACCGTATAAGTCTTAAAATTGCATTAAGTATGTACGCAACAAATGGATGAAAACTCGATATGCTAACCGAATTCAAGGATTATTTTTAACCGACTTTAAAAAAGGTGGTTCTGAATACGACTTTATTTTTTTTTATTTCTTTTCTTATCACTATCTTTGTTCAAGCTCGTACTTTTCTCGTTAATGCGTTATGCAAAGGTATATCTAAACGTATTCATAACTGAATCTTGAAATTTGAAAGATAATACTTGATTCATATATCTTATACAGTCCTAATTATTTCGAATGGGATATGCCTGGGATGAGGAAAGAAATTAAGTCGGACGCCATGCCATCAAACCTATTTCTGTAACTTCTTTTTCTCGCTAGTCTTATCAACCACTACCTTCTGCTCGCAACTTCGTCCGCGTGGTATAGATACTTTGAGCTAACGCTAACTTTAACCTCAGACTTTGTTTACGTAAAGGGTGAAAATATTTTTTAATAATACAATTCTATCACACATGATTTTTGCGAAAATTTAGCCGTTTACGCAACGAAAGTTCTTAAAAGGAAAAGAAAACAGATTTTGAAACATTCTTCATTGGTGCTCTGCTCTTGTTGGTCTTAGCATGATGATATATAGCTTATAGCCTTTCTTGATAAATGGGCTATCTAACACTGAAAGAATTTTTCAAATCGCATCAGTAGTTTCTGCGATTAGTGCGTTCAAACAAACAAACTTTTCAGCTTTGTATATTAGTATAGATTATCGAAAAATCATCATGACTGATGATTCCTTATACATTAAAGCATGATTATAAATTAGTATTTCATCTTAAGTTAAACAATTTAGCTATAAATATTAATGTAATTGTCAGAGATTTGTAACATTTCATGTATAGATTTATGCTAATTAAATAAAGCGGCTTTATCGCTTGTTATAGATATGAGTTTGAGAATAATTATTCAAGATAGAATGAGCTATAAGCTTCTTTAAGCAAATGTTAATTATTAACCTTATTACACTTTGAAGGTGTTCGGCGTAAGACTTATATTGTTATAAGCTTTACCGTCACACTATGTACTTAGTTACTTTTGACTCTGATAATAATTAAACTATCTAGAAATCGTTAAAGTTAATTAATAGATTACATTTGTCAAAACCTGCCAGTCAATTGTTACTATTATTATCAACCTTCTTGATAATTGTGCTATTTTAACATTAATAGTGGATTATGAATGCTTAAATGCTAAAGTTGTGGGTATATAAATATACTAGCTGACCCGGCGAACTTCGTACCGCCATAATTTTTTTCGTAAATATATTTTCCAAATTTCCGAAAATATAGTCTCTAATGGAAGAACCATTACAGGTTTGTCGAGAAAGATTCGGTCGTCTTGGTTGCGGCATTGTTAATAATGATTCAAAGAGAATACAAATTACTCATTATTGATTTCTGACAAAATTATAATTATCAAATTTTTAACTATACTTAACTGTAGATAAAATTACGTTTAACTGTCATTTGCTTTTTATTATTACATATCAAATGCGTTTTTTTTTTACTACATTTCATAGGGATTTGTGTTCTCTTTGACATTTTATGTCACGTCACATGGAAACGTGATTGAACGGGATAAAAAAGTTATTGGCGAAATCTTGTAAACACCATTTAAAAAAAACGGGATAAAAAGTATCCTATGTCCGTCTCCTGGTTCTAAGCTACCTTCCCACCAATTTTCAGCCAAATCAGTACAGCTGTTCTTGAGTTATAAATAGTGTAACTAACACGACTTTCTTTTAAATATATAGATGTATACCGATGGACAGAATTAGATTAGTTTGTTGTAAGAACATATTTCTGTGTGGTGACGGATTAAGAACACAATTCACCACTTGCAATCTTGCCCGTGGATGTCGTAAAAGACGACTAAGGGATACACATATAACATCTGTGCAAGAGAAGGAAAACTCAAAATGAAACCCTTTACCAATATGTCTGACCAGCATGGTATAGTAGGTCAAATTCCCTCCTATTGTAGAGGAGACCCGAGCCCTACAGTGGGACGAACGTGGGCTGCGATGATGATGATGAAGGAAGGTTATAAGACAGGTCAGGGCGTATATGAGATATGTTTTGAATTATCTCCTTTGTTTTAATTACTAATTATTATTATTATTAAAATTCGTAATGACGCGTACCTACTAAGAACAAAGTTTACGAAAATCCTCTGTAAAAAATATTTTTTTATTTATCATAACAAACAACCAAGAAAAGGAAAATTTGAAATAAAACCCTATACCAACAGGTCCGTCGAGCATGATATAGTAGATCAAGTGCCCTTCTATTGGGAGATGGCTCGAGCTCAGCCGTGTGACGTTTATGAGTTTTTTTTTTTATTGCAAGTAGTGGCAAACGAGCAAACAGTACACCTGATGGTAAGTGTTGCTGCCGCTTATGGACTTTACAAGGCCGCTGCCTACCATGAAAAAAGTGAATGGAGTGTGAATGCGTGCATTTAGGCTCGGTGATAACAAAGGCACCACCAAAACCTTCCACAGGCAAACACCCTCAGAAAGTAGGGCTTCCGGCTCTCACTCACCGAACGAAGCGCAGTAACAGATTGCTACTACTCAGACGTCGATTTTCTGCGAGGACGTGGTACTACCCCGGACGGACCGGCCCGCGGCTGTAGACAGATAACTGTCGACAGTGTGGTCCTACCACTATTGAGTTAAGACGACAACGGCATAACAAATGATTCTATGTCTTGGTAGTGATTGCTATAGTAACCGCTGTTAGTGTAACCATTGATATTTTAAATGTTGCTATGATAAACTATTACAATCATAAATATCGCCAAATAACTGTTGTTAAATATTTACTATATATATGTATATAATATTTACTATGTATGTAACTAATAAATTAGGACTTTTCGCAAAAATAGGTAAAAGATAATTCACTTCGAGAGCTTTCGTTGCTTCCCTTTGCACCAAACCCCTATGTACCAAACCTACAATTCGCTATCTAACCTTCTCTTCCTCTTATGTGACGCAATCGAAGTTGCGCGGTTCAGCTAATGTAATTATAATACCATCGCACTATGTGTAGTACAATTTAATATAATATGTATTACTTGTGAGGTGTGTTTTCATGCGATTGCCAAGTCATTCTGTTTATTTAAAGCATAAAAGATCTTTAATATTGATATAGTCACTATAAGAAGTTGTTAGGTTAGTTATTTACGTAATAACTTAAGAAGAAAGGTCCCTTAAGCAGGGACTGAATGAGTTAACCGACTTGGTATAACATGGATCTTATAAATTTTTATGGTAGAAGAACTAGTTGCGAGGCTTGGCTTTTTTTTACAAGTCTTGTTTTTGATGGTATCTCATTTCTTTTTGTAGATAGACCTACTTATTTGCCTTTCCGGTACCTTCTACTTCTTGAATACCAACAAAAGATTTTCTTAGAGCACACTCTGAAAAATTAGACATCTCTCCTTTCCGCTTGAGTCAATTCTACCTAAACTAAGCGGAGAGATGTGCAAATAAAGAAATTTGATTGGTTTTTCTATACACATCTCCTCTAGTCTCCTCTCCGCTTTGATGGCAATCGAGCCTAATGATGGCGTTCTTTCTTTCAGATAAATTTGAGGCAATGTAGTTTGCTTAATAGTTTGGGAGATTTTGGTACATTTTCATAAGACACGTCCCACTCTTACTATTTCATTAAGTTGATTGACCATTTTACAAGTTATCTTTGAACATAATTATATCTAGGTGTCTGTCTACACCTATTATGCCAATCATCATTCAGCCTGTCGCCGTCCATTGTAGAACATATACCCCCCTCATGCTTCACCATAAAGTGCGGTACTGTGCACTGCACTTGCACCTGCATCCAACGACGCTCAAGAGTAACAGAGTTGTCATGACTAGAGCTCATTTTTCTTCGCCTTATGAAGAATAATGACGTAGTCGCCACGTTTGGTAGGCGGGTTGGTTTCGCCGTGAGATATCATACATTTCCCCGGCGAGAGCTGCTGTCCACTCTCCTTCCTATTGATTCTTTTTTTAAATGACAACGCCTTGCATTAAGGGAATAATAATCCTTATATTGTCAGAGACTTCACAAACATATAATTCATCATCGAATCATCATCGCAGCCCTCATATATTCCACTGTTGGGCTCAGGCTTCCTCCATAATGGGAGGGAATTTAACCCACTATACCATGCTGGTCAGACATGTTGATATAGGGTTTCATTTCGAGTTTTCCTTCTCTTGAACAGATGGTATGTGCACATTATATCCCATAGTCGTCTTATACGATATCCTATCCACGGGCAAGGTAGAGAGTGGTGAATTGTACTCTTACTTCGTCATCATACGGAAAGAACATATAATTAACCGACACAAATTACATTCAGACTCAGAACAACAATTTGTGGATCGTACAAGATGTTGTCTTGTATGGGATTCGAACCCGCGACACTGGCACAGTACGTTGGTATCTTAACCACTATGTCATCTGCGCAGTGTTTAGCCGATTGTTGCGATTCCCATAGAGAACCAATGATGGCGACAAATGTATTTTTATTTTTTACAAAGTTACATTTTGTTAACTGCAAATGTAACTTTGTAATCCTATATATTTATATGAGTTTACAAAATTATTTATGCTGTTAGTGTATCTCGGCAACTGGATGAAAATTGTAATGTTTAATAATTTTTTCTTCATTTATACACTAAACACTGATTGCATTCTAAATTTAAAGCTTCTATATCTGCTAGAAGTGCCACTATAATATTGATGATCGGTTAGTCAGTCAGTAAGTGACAAAATTACGAAATTTTGACTAGTTATAATTCTTAAACTATTGGTTCAAATTGAATGAAATTCGAAATACACAATGTGTATACAAGGCCTGCTAGGTTACTTAAAATTCAGGTTTCTAGTTTTATTAACAACGAAGTTATAGGGGGTCGAAAATGGCCTGAATGGCTTCGAGAAAAGTATGTTACGGCAGTTTTGCGTTTTGCCCGAATTTTTTTTTGCTTGACTTGGCGGGGGCACTGCCGTGCCCCCAGATAAGGAACCTCTCATATTATATGACAGTAAGCGTTAGAAGTAAATCAACATGTATTTCACAATATTTAAATTAGGCTTTGCCGTGTGGTGACGGAGTAAGAATACAATTCACCACTCCCTATCTTGCCCGTGGATGTCGTAAAAGACTATGGGATATAATATGTAGATAACATCTGTGCAAGAAAAGCAAAACTCGAAATGAAACCCTATACCAACATATCTGACCAGCATGGTATAGTAGGTCAAATTGCCTCCCATTGTGGAGGAGGCGCGAGCCCAACAGTGGGACGTTTGTGGGCTGCGATGATGATTATGAAGTAAGGCTTGATAATGTGATTGTAAAACAGGTCAAGGCATATATGAGATATGTTTTGAATTATCTCTTTTGTTTTAATTACTATTAATACAATTTTAAGTACAAATATTTATACATGTATAGGTAGGCGGATTATAGAAAGAGTACGATTGACACTAAGTGTTCCAAATCGATGTGAGGACAGTTCGGGGACAACACCTGTAATACCCCCTGAATGACAGGAAATTATTAATTTATAATATCGATGCATAATATAACAAATTGGCAATTATATGAATTTGCAGGCAATTTGATTGCGCAGATGGCGTAGTGGTTAAGATACTGACCTCCCGTGTCAGTGCCGGGTACGAACCCACGCAGGACAACACTTTGTGCGATACAACAATGGTTGTTATGAGTCTGGATGTAATATGTGTCTGTTAATTATATGTTTGTGAAGTCCCCCGCAATACAAAGAATATATCCTTGGAGCGTTGTCTTTAAAAAAAATCTTGGTAAATTATGAGTGTAAGTAAGTCTGCAAGATGAGAAAAGACGACGTTCGTGCTGTACTGAACTTTCGACTGAGACTTAGGTGGCAACTACATTTAACTGGAACTAATACTATAAACTGAAACTGTAACGGTAACTGAAACTAATCAATTAAGACTCTGCTATTCAACAAGATTCCTTGAAATTGATCAGTAAGGATTCCTATGCTTGGCACTGGGCCTCTGTTTGCTGAACAGGGGCTCGGTGCAAACGTGCGTGCGGCAGCAGGGCGGGTCGATAGTGGACTTGTCGTTCGCTAGCCCTAATGTCGCAGCACGTGTGAGGAGCTGGTGCGTCCAGGAGGAGGTCGAGACCCTATCCGACCACAGATACATCCGGATAGAGGTCTCCCGGACCCTCCTGCAGCCCAGCAGGGGTCACACGGCGGACGGAGCTCCCGCATTTCCGCGGTGGGCTGTGGGTCGACTGGATCGGGACCTGTTAGCGGAGGCAGCCATCGTTCAGTCGTGGCTGTCCTCACCGCCCCAGGCGGACGGGGTGGATGCCGAGGCTGGCCGCATCCGCTGTGCGTTAACGCAGATCTGCGATGCGGCCATGCCCCGCGTGCGGCGTCTGCCCCCGAAGAGTGCGGTCCCCTGGTGGTCCCGAGAATTGGCGGATCTCCGGGCCGCGTGCATACGTGCCCGGAGGTCCTACACCCGCAGCCGAGCGCGTCACCGTGACGCTGAGCGGGAGGGCCAGCTGTACGAGGCTTACCGCAGTGCGCGATCTGCCTTCAGGCTGGCCGTCCGTACCGCCAAGGACGTCAGTCGGCGGGAGATGTTGGACAGTCTCGAGCGTGACCCCTGGGGTCGCCCCTACCTCGCGGCGCTGAACAAGCTCCGCGGGCGGGCCCCCCCCCCCTCACCGAGACTCTCCAGCCCAGCCTCCTCACCAGAGTTGTCGAGGACCTCTTTCCACGGCGGGTGGAGCACACGCCCCCGGTTATGGCTTCGCCGGACAGCGACCGGGAGGCCGACGACGAAAGTGCTCCGCCCATCACGGAGCCGGAAATGGGGGCAGCGGTGGCGCGTATGCGAGCCAAATCCACCGCCCCCGGGCCCGACGGTATTCCGAACCGTGTGCTGGCCCTGGTCCTCGAACACCTGGGACCACGCCTCAGGGGACTGTTCGACGCTTGTTTGGCGTCCGGGCAGTTCTCCGGGTGCTGGAAAGAGGGGAGGCTGGTTCTCCTGCCGAAGCCGGGACGGTCTCCCGAGTCGGCTTCGGCCTACAGGCCCATTGTGCTGCTCGATGATGCGGGCAAGCTGCTGGAGAGGGTGTTGGCTGCCCGCATCGAGCGGCACCTCGTCAGGGTCGGGCCCGATCTGTCGGACGCCCAGTTTGGTTTTCGGAGAGGGCGTTCGACAATCGCGGCCCTGCTGCGCCTGAAGGCCGTGGTGACGGAGGCCGTCACCGGCGGAGGAGTCCTGTTGGCGGTGTCCCTGGACATCGCCAACGCCTTCAACAGTCTGCCATTCAGCTGCATCAGGAAGGGGCTGAGGTATCACGGGGTGCCTGTGTACCTCAGGCAGCTGGTGGCGGACTACTTGGAGGGGCGCAGCGTCCTCTACGTTAACCGAGTAGGGGACGTTGTGCGAACGCCCATGACGTGCGGTGTCCCACAGGGGTCGGTTCTGGGTCCGACGCTGTGGAACATCGGCTACGACTGGGCGTTGAGAGGAAGCCTCCCACCCGGGCTGGGCGTAATTTGCTACGCCGACGATACACTCGTCACAGCCCGGGGTGGGACGCTAGAGGAGGCGGCACGCCTGGCAACTCTCGGCACCGAGGAGATTGTCAGGCGGATCGAAGCGTTGGGGTTGAGGGTGGCCCTGGAAAAGACGGAGGCCCTTTTGTTCCATGGCCTCCGTACCGCCGGGCCACCCGCCGGCGCTTCGATCACCGTGAAGTCGGTTACCATCAGCATCCAGGCCCACATGAAGTACTTGGGCCTGGTGCTCGACGGGCATTTTTGGTTCCGGGAGCATCTCCATCGACTTGTTCCCCGGCTTGTCGGCGCGGCGTCCGCCCTTTCGCGGCTGATGCCGAACGTGGGCGGACCCAGCGCTACGTGCCGACAGCTGTACGTGGGGGTGATCCGGTCGATGGCCCTGTACGGCGCACCGGTGTGGGCGGGGTCCCTGACCGTCCGGCTGAGGACCCTCTTGAGGCGACCACAGAGGGTCATGGCGATCAGGGCCATACGTGGTTACCGCACGGTGGCGACGGAGGCAGCGTGCCTCCTGGCCGGAACCCCCCCGTGGGACCTGGAGGCGGAGATGCTCGCCGACATTTATCGGCGGGCATCGGAGACGCGCACCCGCGGCGGTATGGTCTCCATCAAAGAGGTCACCGCCTGGCGGGTCGACGCCCGCCGGGAAGTAATTGCCCGTTGGGCAGTCCGGCTGGAGAGTCCTCGGTACGGTGTCAGGACCGTCGAGGCCTTCCGGCCGGTGCTGATGGAGTGGTTGGAGCGGACGCACGGGGTGCTTTCCTTCCGACTGGTGCAGGTGCTTACGGGGCACGGTTGCTTCGCGAAGTACCTGCACAACATTGTCAGGAGGGAGAGCACACCGTCCTGCCACCACTGCAATTGCGACGAGGACACGGCGCAGCACACGCTCGAGGTGTGTGCTGCGTGGGAGGGGGAGCGCCGTGAACTCGTCGCGATTATCGGTGCCGACCTGACGCTGCCGACCATCGCCAGGGAGATGCTCGACAGCGTCAGGAACTGGGACGCGGTCGCCGCCTTCTGTGAGGCCGTAATCTCACGGAAGGAGGCGGCGGATCGTGTGCGAGTAGAGCTCCTATTCGGCGACACGTTCCGCCGCCGGCGACTCGGGCGGCGTAGGCGCGAGTATCTGCGCCTAATGCCGCCCTAGCCGAGGCCGCGGGTGATCGGACCGGGGAATTGTCCGTAACCCGCAGAGAGGCTGACCGCGCGACGGCGACCGACGTCCCAGGACGTCGAGAGGTGACGTTACCCGAAAGGGTATTCCGTCGGGCCGACCACTGACGACAAGTCACATCTGCTCCGGTGGTCGGCCCAACAACGAGGTGACGTGGGTACGGGTGGGTTACGGGCCCGCGCGCCGCCCTTTCATCGCCCCGGATGGATTGGACCACGCGTGCGCATACCATAGCCCACCCATAAAAAAAAAAAAAAAAAAAAAAAAAAAAAAAAAAGGATTCCTATGCATAGTAATGTAATTGAAATTTAACATTTATGCATGAGATAAAAACTCGAAATAAAACCATATACCAACAATGTCTAACCAGTATTGTATAATAGTTCAATTTTACCCCCCAATTGGAGAGGAGGTTCGAGCCCAGCAGTGAGACGTTTATAAGCTATGATTACGAGTTCGCCCGTGACCATGAACGCTGCAAAGTATTCGAAACGTCGGGCAATCAAAAATCAAATACAAACGCGATAAAATCCGTAAAATAGTTTTATTTACAATATGACTACGATATTACAGTATCTTCACTACTAAAATAAATTAACTAAAAGAATAGAAGACATAATATTATGGGTGTCAAATAAGGACAAATAATAATGACATATTGAAACGATAAGATCTTTAATTTTAATAAAAATAACTTCTGTTATTTAATAAATAATTTATTCGCGAAATGATTTTTACGGCTTGTGAGTGAGACTTATCTTACTTAATTTATTAAACGGCAAGATAATAGGCTTATTTTCTTCATCTCGATGTGATTCGAGTACAATAGTAGAACTTTTATGGACTTGAGAGATGAAGGTAGAAGTTTTAAAGTAAATTCTAGAGGATCAAGAATTAAGCAATTCAATTGTATATTTCTATATATTCAGATTCTCAGGAGGGCCAACGATTTTTATAGTTTACAGGAGGATTTGATGGCAATAAATCAACCTGGCTAATTTCTATTTATGCAAAAATTCATTTATTCATTGCTTTTATACAATAGAAAAATGTCATCAGATTATGAAGATAAAGTTAGTCATTGCTATCAAAAATAAAAATAGCTCAGTTGTAAAATTGACCACTTGTGTAACCCAGATAGCCTTGGTTCGATCCACGGTTTTTCCTTTACTATTGTTCTCCTTTTAATATTATTATTATTGTTCTTTACATTACTTTATTAACTATTGACATGATAATTAATTGTAAATAAAACTACTTTTACGAATTATATCGCGTTTGTATTTGATCTATCATTGCGTTTGGATTAAATCAAATACAAACGCGATATAATTCGTAAAAGTAGTTTTATTTACAACTAGCTGACCTGGCGAACTTTGTGCCGCCATAATTTTTTTTCGTAAATATATTTTCTAAATTTCTGAAAATGTAATCACTAATGGATAAAGATTAGATCATCTGGATCGCGACATTGTTAATAATAATTCAAAGAGAATACAAATTACCGATTATTACTGATTATTGGTGATGGTTCAACAAAAAACGAGATAGACTTCATCTTGTCAGACAAACGACAGATATTCAATGATGTCTCAGTGATCAGCAGAATTAAAACTAGGAGCGATCACCGGATGGTACGAGCCACATTGAATATTCACACAAAAGTCGAGCGGTCACGCTTGATGAAGTCTACACTCCGACCTACATATGTCTACTATAGCACCATATATGTATACTATAGCACCATAGCCAATATCCTCACGCTTCGGCAGATTATACAAAAAACCGAGGAGTATAATCGGCCCCTGTGCTTAGCGTTTGTGGACTATGAGAAAGCCTTTGATCCAGTCGAAACTTGGGCGGTGCTGCAGTCCCTTCAGCGGTGCCAAATCGACTATCGCTATATCGAAGTGCTGAAGTGTTTGTATAGGAACGCCACAATGTCAGTCCGTATCCGGGATAAGAGTACGAAACCGATTCAGTTGCAGAAAGGCATGAGACAGGGAGATGTCATCTCTCCGAAACTGTTCACCACTGCACTGGAAGATGTCTTCAAGCTCTTAGACTGGACTGGACTCGGCATCAACATTAACGGCGAATACATCACTCACCTTCGATTTGCGGACGATATAGTCGTTATGGCAGAATCCATGGAGGACCTTGGCACAATGCTCAATGATCTCAGCAGGGTATCCCAACTAGTGGGTTTACGAATGAACATGGACAAGACGAAAGTCATGTCAAATGCCCATGTCATTCCTGTACCGGTCCTAGTTGGCAATGCAATTCTCGAAGTTGTCGATCACTATGTTTACCTCGGACAAACAGTCCAGTTAGGTAGATCCAATTTCGAGAAAGAGATCAGCCGACGAATCCAACTCGGTTGGGTAGCGTTCGGGAAATTTAAGAGGATCTTCTCGTCCAACATACCTCAGTGTCTGAAAACACAGGTCTACGACCAGTGTGTGTTACCAGTGATGACTTACGGCACGGAAACGTGGTCCTTAAATGTAGGCCTCATATCAAGGCTCAAAGTCGCTCAGCGTGCTATGGAGCGGGCTATGCTCGGGATTTCTCTGCGAGATAGAATCCGGAATACGGAAAGCCGCAGAAGAACGGGTTTAACCGATATAGCACGAAGAATTAGCATTAAAATTACAATTATCAATTTTCAAACATACTTAATCAGAGACAAAATTACGTTTAGCTGTCATTTGCATTTTGTTATTACATATCAAATGCGTTTTTGTTATACCACGTTTCCCAGTGACTTCTGATCTGATCCTCTTTGACGTTTTATGTGACGTCCCACGGGAACGCGATCGAACGGGATAAAAAGTATCCTATGTCCATCTCCTGGTTCTAAGCTAGCCCTTCACCAATTTTCAGCTAAATCGGTTCAGCCGTTCTTGAGTTATAAATAGTGTAACTAACACGACTTTCTTTTATATATTTACAATGTGTAGGGCCTACTATTGAAATCAATTCTAATTTCCAATCCGATTCAATTCTAATCTCACCAAATTTATATTTGGTACTCTAAAACAAAATCGAGAATGAATTCTTCGCGTTTGTCGTTGTTATTTTCACCAAATATGCCGTATTTTATTACTTTAAATTAATAACGTTGCCGAACTCAATCACCACAAAGACGCTTTCTTGAAATTGTGCAACATTAACGATTTTAAACTGCGTCAAAATTACGTGCGCTAGTGTCGCTTTCAAGAGTACCAAATTGTTCAAATTCGAGCTGCGATTAGATTTAGGATTGGAATCGAGATTCAAGAGTAGACACACAGATATCATTATGATAATTATACATTATAATAGATCGATGAATGTCGGCTTCACGCACGAAATTGTATGAGTCATTGTCACGTGTCGCCCGAGTGAGATGATGATATTATTTATATTAAACTAGCAGCGCCCTGTGGTTTTATCCGCACAGTTCCCCTTCCCATGGGAATATCGAGATAAATTATAGCCTATGTGTTATTCTGATATGTAAGCAATATTATTGTAAAGTTTCATCAAAATCCATTGTGTAGTTTTTGCGTGAAGGAGCAACAAACATCCCCACATACTCACAAACTTTTGGATTTATAATATTAGTAGGATAGGACTAATAACATGTTTAATACAATACTTTTTCTATATTGAAAGAGTGAAAATACAGTTCTACATCCCTTCTTTTACCAGCGAATGTCGTAGAAGACGACCAAGGGCTGCAATATGATTTGATATTATATGCCTATTGCATCCCTTAGTCGTCTATGCAATAGACGGTAAACTCGAAATAAAACCCTATACCAACCCGTTTGAACAGCGAGGTATAGTAGAGTAATAATCCTCCTGTTATGTAGGAAGAAAGAGCTTTATTTCAAGTTTTCCTTCTCGTCCATAGATGTTAGATACGTATTATATCTTTTAGTTGTCTTTTACTTGGATGGATCTGAATCCATGGGAAAGAAAGAAGGTTGTAAATTATTGTACTACCCAGTGACCAGACGGGGAATATGTAATCCTATTAATATTATAAATGCGAAAGTAAGTTTGTTTGTTTCTTTGTTACGCATTCACGCTTAAACCACAGAACCGATTTTAAACATTCTTCACCAATGAAAAGCTATAATATCAAGGAGTAACATAGACTATATTTTATCCCGGTATTCCCACGGGAACGGGAACTATGCGGGTAAGGCGACTGAAACCGAAGCGAAGCGAGGGCGGGTTGCTAGTAGTTCAATATTTTTAAGTAGGTAGTAAAAAAACGAAAAAGTAATTATTTAAAATAATTATAATTTCATATAATTCATTGAATGACGTCACTTATTCTTAGTTAGAGATTTAATCAGAAAAATATTAACACCTCGCTATCCTCCAAATAAAAGATTTGGATGTGTTCATAACATTGGAGTGAGATATGTTCTTAATTTCCGTCCATCTCACTGCCTTTCGTGTTTGTGAATCAATCTTGTCGAATGCTATATTATATACCCACATATACTTGTACAAATACCCCTTCCTAACCTAATTTAACCCCCAACTTAGTGTACCTAATAACTTCGTATACAAAAATGAAAGGTGAAAAATATATTGACGCAGATACTTAGTTTTGAACATTTTAGTAGAAAATAGAAATTGTTTGTGATATTCATTACAGCTATAAAATAACTAAAATATACAAAACGGTGATGCTAGTGATAATCACATAGCCACTTAAGGCTAAATCTGGCAATAGTCTAACTTATTATAAAATATTATTAAAGATTACATTTTTCCGTGTTTCCGTGTGGTGACGGAGTAAGAATACAATTCACCACCCCCTATCTTACCCGTGGGTGATCGTACGAGACGACTAAGGGATATAAAACGCATATAACATCTATGCGAGAGAAGGAAAACTCGAAATAAAACCCTATACCAACACGTCTGATCAGCGTGGTATAGTAGGTCAATTACCCTTCCGTTATGGAGGAGGCTCGAGCCCAACAGTGGGACGTATGTGGGCTGAGATGATGAAAGATTACATTTTTGTTTAGAAAAATTATAAAATATGTTATGGGATAACGCTATATAGCAAATCTGGGCTTCGGGTTCAGACCTACGGCATATGTATCCGATTTTTCGAACCTATTACATATTAGGCCCGTAATTGTTAATTATTCTTTGCTTTAGTACTGAAAATATTGAATGTGTACAACAGCAAAAATTGCCAATATTAATTGTAACATAAACATATTAAAATGATTTTGAAAGAAAAAGAAAAAAAACAATACGCCATATTAGATGGGAATCGAACCCGATTACTCGTCATTGTAGATCAGTATTTAGATCACTATGACATGTAGTAAAATAATGCATTCATCGCACGTAAGAAGTTAAGTAGGTAAAACATCAGAACTAGCAATATATTTCTAAAATCTCCACAAATATATGAAAAAAGCATTTGAATTAGTTAGCAGACGTTTCTTCAGACTGTGAAGGGACTGCCAAGACTTTCTCTCACAGATGGTGTATTGTCCGTGATGCCAGATTGCGCAGCCATCAATATTAATAAAAACACTTTTATACGATGATTTACAGTTTTACTTGCATAAACAATGGAATATTAATAATGCATTCGATTTTACCCGCAGCATTAGTGGTTTTCTCGTGGGAATAAGATTATTCTGAAATATAAGGTAGCCTATTATTATAGTCGTAGTTATAATATGAACTACGACTGTTATTTTTTTATAAAGAAAAAAGATATTGAAATAAAATTTTTAGTCGTTTTTTTATACAAACCAATTGATAAAGCTTAGGTATTTTCATTAGTTTTACTATGGACTATTCTTCCTCCTCCGTTTTAAATAGTAATAATTAAATTTCTGTAGAATTAACGATTTGAATGCGTCCTTCGCGATTGTACTATTCGGAGACCGGAGATTGGTACGAGGAAACCATAACTGTATTTTAGAGCTTTATATTTTAGCGACCAGTAAATCTTGATAAGTTTTGTTTTCTGTTATGTGTATGTATGTATGTTCAACACGGTAAAGCCCAAGCATGTTGAAATTAAAAATAAGTAGCAATTTACAGGCCTTTCAATATTATTTGACAATGGTAAATATGATAAGAGAAAATATTCTCTATAAAAAAGATGCAATGTGGACTATTATACGGAATCTGCGAAACAAAAATAATAGGCATCATCATAAGCGAAATATCGGTAAGTGTAATTCGTTAATGTGATTTATACGCTACAATTATTGCACAGTCAGCAAATAGAAAGTAAGAAAATTATACGCAAACCAACAATAAGTCATAAATCACGAATCATGTAACACACTTTCCTCTTTTTCTTATAAGGTAAAGCTATTCGTTGGAGTTCCGACATATCATTCAGTAAAGTTCTTTTGGATACCCTGACGGCATCATGATAAATCTACATTAACGCCTCGATCTGTTGCTTAGAACCATAAAAAGTTTATTATTGTTTGTTGGGCATAAAGCTATATAAATCTTTATATTCCCTAATTTAACCTTAGCAGAATTAATGTGATAAAGATATTACTTCCCAAGTGATTTCTAACTTCATATATAACTGGCTAACCCAACAGATATTATTCTGTACAAAATAAAAAAGAAACAAAACTAGATTCTTTTAAATGGATCGCAACTTCACCAGGTTTTAAGGCACTGTTTTAGTGATCTAAAGTCATCTTCGTATCGCCTTTCCAATAGACACAGTATGCGGCACATCGAATGGATGATTTTAAAATATATAATATACAAATTTAAATTTTTTGGTTGTGCTTAAGTTACGAGATCACATTCCATCCATCCATCAGCCTATAGACGTCTACTGCTGGACATAGGTCTCCCCAAAAGAATGCCACTCGAAACGGTCCTGTGCCACTTGTATCTAATGGTTTCCCTGCGTTTTTCAAGATGACATCAGTCCACCTAGTAGAAGGTTGTCCTTCTTCGCGTCATCCGATTCGTGGTCGCTACTCGGGAACCTTTTTTCGCTAATGGTTGTAGGTTCGACGAGCGATGTGACTGGCTATTGCCATTTCAACATGCTAATTCTGTCGGCTATATCGGCTCACCCGTTCCTCTATGGATTTCCATATTCCGGATTTTATCACATAGAGAAATACCGAACATAGCCCTGTTCGTGGTACATTGAGCGACTATGAGCCTTTTTATGAGGCGGACATTTAGAGACCACGTTTCAATGCCGTATATAATAGCTGGTAACACACCCTGGTTATAAACCTTTGTTTTCAGACACTACGGAATATTGAACGAGAAGATCGTCTTAAGAAATCAAGATCACATTAATGTCTTTATAGTTCCATTTATTGCTCCATATACCTAAATTTAGATATATGTATATTTTAAAATACTGTGTGAATTTGCGTGTATTGCAATATTATTTACCTAACATTTTTATAGCATTCTAAAGAATATCCTGTCATAAAAATACTCGCGATATTCGTATCACAATAGTATATCAGCTTTTGACAGTAAAATGGGCAAATAAAACGAAGCACCAACTATCCTCCACAAAGACTGTCAATGAACGATCTGGCTTTTCACATGGGAATATAGGAGCGTGAGGCATCTTTTGTAATAACTTTTTTATATAGGTACGATACGTAAACACGATACATTCTTACACCAGTATAGAATATTTATTTGTTTGTTTATTATGATGTTATTGTATGCGTTATTAAATATATTTTACTAATAAAGTATAAGACTTCAAATGTAATAAATGTGTCAAATCCTCTAACATAACTTTTTTTTATGTTTTAAAGGCAAAAGTAGAGGTGGTGAATTGTATTTTTAACCTCCGACAGAAAAAGAAAGGTGTTATAAGTTTGACGTCGATGTCTGCCTGTGTGTGTGTGTGTGTGTGTGTGTTTGTCTGTGGCATCGTAGCTCTCAAACGAATGGACGCATTTCAATGCGGCTTTTTTATTTGAAAGCCAGTTTCCTGGCGGTGGTTCTTAGCTATGTTTGATTAATATCGGTCTAGCAGTGTAAGAGTAGCAGCTCTTTTCCTAAATGATGTAATGGCGTATTATTACTCAATTACGTGCTTCACGCGTGCCTATACCTATACTTAATCGTTAAAAATTAATTGATAACTTCAACATGATTCTGTAACCAGAATGGTCCAGATCCCAACTCTTCGAAAACTCACAGCCGAAAAATCGTATTTTTGGGTTCAATAAATTAGTTTCAATAAGTACCTTCTTTTTTTTGGGGTGGGCTGCGGTCGGCGCGCTTCCGCACCACTCCGTCCGGGGCGACAGAGGGGCTTAAGCACGCAACACCCGCAACCCACCCGAACACCACGTCGCCTTCGTCGTTGGGCCGACCACTGGAGCAGGGTTACTTGTCATCAGTGGTCGGCCCGACGGAATACCCCCTACCCGGGGTACCCTCCCATCGACTGACGTCCCTCCCTCGGGGAGGACGTCAGTCTTTCCTCACGTGGTCAGCCTCTCGGCGGGTGACGGACTAATCCCCGATCACATCACCCACGGCCTCGGCTAGGGCGGCATTGCACGCAGGTAATCCCGCCTGCGCCGCTCCAGTCGCCGGCAGCGGGTCGCATCATCGAGGCTGTGTTCCTCGCGCTCGCGACCCGCCGCGTCCTTCTGCGAGATAACTGCCTCACAGAAGGCTGCGATCGCGTCCCAATTCCTGATGCTGCTGAGCATCTCCCTAGCGATGGTCGGCAACGTCAGATCAGCACCGATGTTTGCGACGAGTTCACGACGCGGCTCTGCCCAAGCGGCACAGACCTCGAGCGTATGCTGCACCGTGTCCTCGTCGCAATCGCAGTGGTGGCAGGACGGAGTTCTCTCCCTCCTAGCGACCCTGTACAGGTACTTGCCGAAGCATCCATGCCCCGTCAAGACCTGTACGAGTCGGAAGGAGAGCACCCCGTGCCGCCTTTCCAACCACTGCATCAGCACCGGCCGGAAGGCCTCCACGGTCCAAACACCGTATCAAGGCCTCTTCAGCCGGTCTGCCCAACGGGCAATAACGTCTCGGCGGGCGTCGACGCGCCAGGCGGTGAGCTCTCTCAGGCAAACAACACCGCCCTCCTCCCCGCGCACCCCCGACACCCGCCGATACAAGTCGGCGAGCATTGCCTCCTCCAGGTCCCACGGGGGAGTCCCGGCCAATAGGCACGCCACCTCCGTCGCCACCGTGCGGTACCCGCGGATGATCCTGACCGCCATGACCTTCTGTGGACGCCACAGAAGGGCGCTAAGTCGGGCGGTCATGGATCCTGCCCACACCGCTGCGCTGTAGAGGGCCATCGACCGGATATGAGTAAGTACCTTGCAGGGACCTTACAATACGATCACATTGACCTGGTACTACAACGTGGATGTTCTCCAGGTGACTCAACTCCTCGAAAACTTGCAGCAAACATATCGTGTTTGGATTCAATATATTAGTTTTAATATGTAAATTTCTTGCAGGTTATAAATTTGACGTCGATATCTGTCTGCGTATGTGTGTGTATGTCTGTGTGTTTCCATCTGTGGCATCGTAGCTAGCAAACGGATGGACCGAATTCGATGCGGTTTTCTGCTTTTGAAAGCCTTTTGAAGAAAGAAAGTTACCTTGGTTTTTAGCTATTTTTGGTTAATATAAGTCCAGCAGTGTAAGAGTATCAGCTCTTTTCCAAAATGATTTAATGGCGTATGATTACTGGAATAGGTGCTTCACGCGTGCCAGTACAGTCTTTAAATGGCAATTAATTAATAATTCATGTTGAAGTGAACGTGATACTTTTCGTATTTTTTTAGTTTGTGTCGGGGGTTATTCAAAATTTTCAATTTTATATTTATATTATTATTAATTCGTTGATACGCGATAAACGTGGTGTATTTCAAATGTATTACCTTCTTTACTTTTTAATTTTTATAATTAATGTTCATCAAGATTGAACATTCTTGTTATATTTTAAAATTGTACGTTGTGTTTACTGACAAGAAGTCGGTTAAGTGAAATTACACGCAACATATCTAATAATAGCCCCAGTCTTATGCCCTTATAACCAGAATATAACATAATTCTCAAATATAGTCCAAAAGATTATGACTGGAGCAAAGCCTACACCCGATCACGAATTAACCACTAAATTTGCCATTTCTTTTTTTTTGTTGAGTGTATAGCTGTTAGCCGCAGATGACTTTGACAGCTTGACGTAAGGTATGTGTAAGTGCTGAGAGCTCTTAACTCGGTAAAATTAAGCTAAGCGACATCGCCCAAGGGCTCTCCTTGTGGGAAACGAAGTTCAGCTTAGGGCTTCGCTGGAGAAAAAGTGGGCCTGCCACTGTTTGTATTAATTATTACATTTACGCGACGCGGTTTCCAACCTCGACGGCGAGGATGGAATCACAGGTATTTACGTGCCTCCTTTGAGCGAATGTAATGTTATAGTCCTTATCATCGAGAACGGGTCGAGGACGTCGAATAGCGGATATTTTGAAGAGGCGTATACGAAACTGCCCTAACCACTAGTTCGTTGAGGCAGGCGTTTGTGTAATGGCAGAGACAAATTAGCTCTGGGAACGGTTTTATAAACTGATTGATGGGCCAACTGTTTAAAGTTGATGTGAAGGTCGACGTTACGTATACGTATGAACTATTGTGCTCCCAGCACGGCACATGAATAGAGTAGCCATCATGGGTATAAGTATTATACATTGACCTAAGCCAACTCCATTGAGGCCGTCTGGTATACAATTGCATTCCCAAGGAGGGTTGACGTCAGGCAGGCGACCGACCATAAAATAATTGCGAAAACTTCTACAATATATACGATAAAGAGTACGTATATATTACGTTAACCCCAAGTAATTGGAATAAGAGAAGGGTGATAATGTTAAACGTCATTTAGACATTTATCACAAGGTCATTTGGACCCTTCGCCTGTATCAATATGCATTTATTGGCCCACTAACCTCCTATTCTTGGATATAGAACTACCTAGAGGTTATAACGCTATGATCGATGGCGGGCGGGTTCGTAATTAGTCTATAAGACTTGGTTTGTCTGATGAATGACACTGTCTGTAAACCTGATGATCCCTTAAGTGCTTTTTATGATTCCCATGGAGATGTAAGATCTATTGTCTGCTTAGTTTGTTACTAAGCAATTGTTTTTTGCCAATATTCGATCCGATCCGATCGATCGGAACGCAGCCACACTGAGAAAGATCCGGCAAGAAAACTCAGGGGCACATAATGCTAAATTAATATTGATTTTTATTTTTAGATGCGGCTTACTTTGTTTTACTAAAAGTTTTTTTGATTTATATAATGACACTGTGAATACTTATTGTAGGTATAGACTTGACCCACAATAATAATAGTTAAAGATAATTTTCAGATCCGGTGGAAGTATATTAGTTTTGTTAGGTTTAAATTAACAAATTGTAATAATAATTGCTGCCAATTTAATAATTAATAATTACTAACTATAAACAATATATTTTTTTCGTATAGAATCATTTTCTTCTTATACTGGCACTAAAGTACTAAAATATGGATCAATATTTAATAAATTTAATAACTAATTTTCTGTATCGGGTAGATAATTATAAATGTCTGTAATAACGACGGCTTGTTGGACGTGAGACACCTTAGTCTGCCCGTGACCAAGAATGCTGCAAAGTGTTCGAAACGTCGGGCACTCATAAATCAAATACAAACGCGATATAATCCGTAAAAGTAGTTTTATTTACAATGTGTAGTGCTCGCGCAAACATCAGATATCATTATCTAATTTATAAATTTGATAATAAAACTAATTACATATTTTGATTAACGAATCAAAATTTTAAATTTATATTGAAATTTTTACCACATACGGTAGAAGTAGAAATTAAAAATTAAAAGCTAAGTTTTCTTACTTTTTCCTTAGTTTCTTTCAATGTCATCCAATTCAGCGGTATATTAAAATCCTAAATCCCTAGGTTGTAAGTACTCCTATATATAATAATATGAACAACATTTTACCCGACCTGTATAAAAGTTTGAAAGTTATCTAATATAAGACCCTTAAGTTAGAAACCCTTACAGTTTGGTCATTTTATTTAAGAAATTGACGACGGTTAAACTGTTTTAGGACCACTTTCTATCCAATAGGTAGAAGATGTAAGTTTTTATGAGCAAAATTTCAGAAAGCTGTGGCATAGTAATTTTTAGGTATATATTCTAAATAATAGCATAACAAATTATTTTGTTTTAAGGTACTCGTTCTACTATTAGAAAGGGCGCATTTATTCTACACTAGCAACTTGCTCTCGCTTCGCTTCGGTTTTAGTCGCCTTACCCGCGTAGTTCCCTTTCCAGTGGAAATACCAGAATAAAATATAGCCTATGTTACTCCCTGATATTAGAAGCTTTCCATTGGTGAAAGAATTTTTGAAATCAGTTCAGTAGTTTCGGAGCCTATTCAATACAAACAAACAAATCATTCCTCTTTATAATATTAGTATAGATTGAAATTGACTTACTATATCACCCAAGTGAGTTGATATAGCGAGTTTTTATTCTTTTGCAGTCATTGCATAGAAAATGAATAACAAAGTAAACCAAAGAATAAATCAAATTATTTAACACTACACAAAATAAATCTCTTTTCTTCGAGCTCTTATTCTTAGTAAAGGTATTAATTGGCTTTACCTTCATTAACCAAGTTTGGTAGAATATTAATTATTTTAATTAAGGTTAAGTCACACTATACATTGACGTATGATTTTTTTTTTTTTTTTTAAAAAGACGTATCCCTGCACGAAGGTAATTTATCCTTTAATTGCGAGAGACTTTACAAACATGAAAATTAACGAACACAAATCACATCCAGACTCAGAACAACAATTTGTGGATCGCACAAAGTGTTGTCCTGCGCGGGATTCGAACTCCCGACACTGGCGCAGTAGGTCTACGTTTCAACCACTACGCCATCTGTGCAGTCTGATTTTATTATACCTTCGCTTATATCACTATAACATACCTAATTTAGCGCTAAGCTGATGGGTCAGGTCGGGAGTGTTCATACAAATTTCTACAGGATTTTTGTCTACTGTTTCTTATCATACATTTTAAATATAATATTCATTTATTTACAATACGCGTTATTTTGTACTGAAACGGAATTGGAAATTAAAATCAAATTTAAAAGATAAAAATGTCTAAATATTCAATTTTTTGTAAAAAATTTCTCAACAAATATTAGCTTTTTTTTTGTTAAATTACATTTTGGTTTTCCTTAAATATTTCTCTTTGTATTCAGGTGTAGAAAAATTAGTTTCATGAAGAAAATATTGAACCAATCATTTGATATTAATTTTATTAAAAAAGAAAAATTAATATTACAATTGCTGGATCAGGTCTTTTTTGTAGGTTTTATATATTTTATTTCATACATTATTATTATTATTTTACATTTAAATTCTTACTAAATGTCAATGTTTTCATGTATGTATGTAATTTTTAAATTTATTGTATGGATACCTAGTAATTAGATCCACTATAATATACTTACTTGATAGCGTTTTTACATGTATTGAAGTTATGTATATAAAGTGATTAAGAACTTTATTAAAAAGGCATAAAGCTTAATAATAGTACGTCATGAAGTCCCATGCTGGTCTACGTATGTACAATTGTACATATGTTCCTCCATAGCCGGCGGCATGCGGTCTGGCTCCCCCAAAGTAAAATACAATAGTCGATCGATGGTAGTAAGAGCATTCTATTCATCATTATCATTAGAGAGTCTTAACAGTTTTATCTTATTTTATCATTATTTAACGATAAATAAATAAATTAGCATCTATATTAAATGAACGAAAAGTTAATTCATGATGAAAATGATTCCATGGATACATAAGTTTTGAAAGTAGGTCAGTAAAATATAATTCATATATATTATAGCACACCTAATATTAAATGAGATAGTTGCTTCTCTTATAATCGTAACCTATTAATAATCCTTACTAATATTATAAATGCGAAAGTAAGTTTGTTTGTTTATTACGCTTAAACCACTGAACCGATTTCAAAAATTCTTTCACCACTGGAAAGCTATAATATCATGGAGTAAAATAGGCTATATTTTATCCCGGTATTCCCACGGGAACGGGCACTACGCGGGTAAAGAGACTGAAACCGAAGCGAAGTGAGGGCAGGTTGCTAGTATAATATAAAAATAAGCTATCGAAAAGTCTACTGGACTTATTATGATCATATGTGTTACGAATAAAGTTCCGTTCCAATGTGTGCTAGCTCGATGGTGATAGACCTAGGACAGTCTGTCGTTCTGGCAGACGTAAGTCTAATATTTTAATGTGAAGGCATTTCGTGCGCACCTGGAGGGAATTTTCACGTCACATGAAACTGACAAGGTGGCCCAGATCTGTCAAAAGGTAGTGAAATAAATGAAATAGCCAGTGTGTAGTTCAGGTCCTAAGCAAAAGTTAAAGCAAATCGTGGGACTTAGTGTAATAGAATTTGCAAAATAATACAATTAGTATATTAGAAATAGGAAAATTTTGAATTTTAAAGGAAATTTCGTTAGGAGCACATAAAGCATGGATAATATATAATAATAATAGTGATAATATATAATAGGAGGTGATAATATATAATAGTGTAAATGAAGTTGCTTGGTTTGAATATCTTGATAATTATAAAAAGTCAAACAAAAGCTGACAGTTTGTAAAAGAAAAAGATGAATCCAAGGAACGTGCCTCAAGAAATTGATGAAGAACAAGATGTTAAATTATAGGTAAAATATATTGAAAATAATTAATTTTTGGCCTCGTGAAGAGTAAATTCAACCAAATCAATATAATTTATCCGCACAGTAACATTTGAAGTTATGTGCTGAATTCGTTAGTACGAGATACAGCCTTGCGAAATGCGTAAACAAGTTCCAAGTGAAGTCAGCCTGTTCGTCTGGGTCCATATTGATTGGTCTAATGACGTCACAGGCGTCAGAAAGGCGCGCCAGGCTGTCGCCGACGCACTATACCAGATAGGGGATGAATCCTTTGACCTCATTCTTAAACATTTTAACGGCGAACCCTATTCGACAAAGTTTAACCTTATAAACAACTACTTTATGTAGTTTTAAAATGTTCATATTATACTTTATTGCGTGTATCTATATTTGTCAGGCAGTATATCCACTTAATGGAACTTTTATTAACTTATACATTATTACTTTATCACTATTTTCCATCAGAGTAACTTCATGGGATTTTATATTTGACTTACTAAGGACTAATAATTCTTTATATTCTCTAAAGAGGAAGGAATATTCGATAGTAGGCTCTATGTAAGTTTGTTTTACTTGCCATACCATGATAGGCCAAAATCCCTGCCATAGTGAAAAAGGCTCGTAGTTAACAGGAGGACATAAAAGCATTGGGAAGAAGAACAGTTTTCGATTTCAAATTACCCATTGAGGCACAAATCTAAAACATTATTAGATTTTGCTATCAGGAAGATTTCAACAGCAATAACAGCTTTTGAAACTGTCTAGAATGTGTTATTTATTTCTAAAATCAAAGTCGATAAAGATACTTGTAACGCATTTATCTATTCAAGACAATAACTTTAAACTTTTCAGATTATTGTTAGAGATTTTATTAAGTATATAATTGTAATATGAACGTATATGAATGTAAAAGGCAACGGTATATTTATACTCTTTAAAAAAAATTCCATCTTGAAGACTGTAAGAGGATCAACTGATTTTTAACGACAAATTAAATTTATAATATTTAATTATTTCTAGTCACTTATGGTGCAATATCTATATTGATGCAATTAAACATTAAAATCGATGTAGTATTATGGGATATTTCATCACAGCTCATACAGGCCCCAAGTGTAGTGGGCTGGAGCATCCTCCGCAATCGGAGGCAGATTGGTCACTATACACATTGGTCAGACGTGTTGGTATAGGGTTTTGTTTAGAGTTTTCCATGTCTTTCATAGATATTATATGCTATACATATTATAATCCCTTAGTCTATCTTTTACGACACCCACGGACAAGAAAAGGGGTGAGGAATTGTATTCATACTCCGCGACCACAAGATATTATATCTCAGGACAACAAAAAGATTTCTAAAAATAATATAGTTATATACATTGAACATTTGTTACAGTGTTCTTATATTCTTGTTTATAAGACTTACATCCCACATTAAAGCACTGTAATACAGATTACCGTACACGAAAATAAGCTTATTCTCTAAACTAAGTAAACCCTACCCTTAAATGAAAATAAATGTATCAAAAAATAAATATAATAAAAAATAATAGCGATATATTATACTTCTATTCTTCTCGGCATCATCTCAACCCATTATGTTCTACAATTCTCCATTATCGAGCGAAATTGACCACAACTATACCCTTTTTTTTTAGGGGGTGGGCTGCGGTCGGCGCGCTCCTCGCACTACTCCGTCCGGGGCGACAGAGAGGCGTAAGCACGCACACGCACAACCCACCCACGATGCACGTCGCCTTCATCATTGGGCCGACCACCGGCGCAGGGTTACTTGTCATCAGTGGCCGGCCCGACGGAATACCCCCTACTTGGGGTACCCTTATTGGTGAAACGGGTTGGAATAAGGTGTTGTTTCGAATTTTACTTCTATTGTATTGATGTCACATGCATCCTTACTAATATTATAAATGTGAAAGTAAGTTTGTTTGTTTGTTTGTTTGATACGCTTTCACGCTTAAACCACTAAACCGATTGGAAAAATTCTTTCACCAGTGGAAAGCTATAATATCAGGCAGTAACATAGGCTATATTTTATCCCGGTATTCTCATGCGAACGGGAACAACGAGTGTAAGGTGACTGAAACCGAAGCGAAGCGAGGGCGGGTTGCTAGTACTATATATATACTTTAATCGTTTTTCACGATATCCACAGGCAAGAGAAGTGGTGGCGTATTGTATTCTTACTCGGCACCACTCGAAAAAAAATATATTACAGCCTAATTAACTCTAATCTTTGAAGGACAAAAAAATAAAAGATGCATTTCAGTGTCGAGTTAGTTTTATATTTTTGTATTTATTTACGTGGTGTAACGTCGAATGCAAACGTTCCTAAGGAAACTTAAATATCTGAGAGTATCAAAACTGTTAACAAAAACGTGAGAAAGAATCTATGACAGCCGATATGAAAATTCGATATCCTCAAATATCTGGTCTAATCCTAAAATTTTATTAATCATTTGAGTTGTGAATGTTAGATTACAGTCGCTGCGTGGAAAATGATAAACTGCTCAATCTAGTTATATTGAAAAAAATATAGATTTGTTAAATTATCTTCTTTTATTTTAACTCACTGTAAAATGATTTCCGTGTGGTGACGGAGTAAGAATACAATTCAACACCTTTACCCATGAGTATCGTAGAGATAGCAAGGGATTAAATATGCGTATAGAATGTAAATATAATCTATGCAAGATAAGAAAAAAACTCGAAATAAATCTCTATACCACGTTTGATTGCGGGTGATCGGACCGGGGAATTGTCCGTCACCCGCAGAGAGGCTAACCGTGCGACGGCGACCGACGTCCCAGGACGTCGAGAGGTGAGGTTACCCGAAATGGTATTCCGTCGGCCCGACCACTGACGACAAGTCACATCTGCCCTGGTGGTCGGCCCAACAACGAGGTGACGTGGGTACGGGTGGGTTATGGGCCCGCGCGCCGTCCTTTCATCGCCCCGGGCCGACTGGACCGCGCGTGCGCTTACCATAGCCCACCCATAAAAAAAATAAAAAAATACTACGTTTGATTAGCCTGGTATAGTAGGTCAATATCCTTCCTATTGTAGAGGAGGCGTTAGCCTAACAGTAGGATATGAGCTGAATTTATAAATATGATTTATTTGTAATTCTGTGATAATTCTAGTATTTTTGTTATATGTTTCTTGAAGTAGATCGATTTTAAAACCTACCTCACAACGAGAAGGCGACGCTCCGATAACGTTATGTTTTATGATAAAATACCCGAGTTTAATATGTTATCGAAGTCAATGATGATAGTGAAGTAAGACGGTAGGCAATTGGACGGAATATCGACTTTCCGTTGCCCTACAGACCTGTTATGTCTATTAAAAATAAGGTACGCTGATTTCAGTAATCACAGTAGCGCATTTGCCCAAAGTAATTATAAATAATGTAAGGAAGCTTAAATTAAAGGAACATTTTTCTGTCTGCCTCTAATTGGTTAAAATTTAAACCAAAATATAATTTATATTTATGGTTCATGTGGTAACGGAATAAGAATACAATTTGGCACTCCCTTTCTTGCCCGTGGATGTCGAAAAGACGACTAAGGAATATAATGCGCATATAACATCTATGCAAAAGAAGGTAAACTCCAAATAAAATTCTATACCAATTGTTGCACTCCTATTGTAGCGGAGGCTCGCCCAGCAGTGGGACGTAGGTATATGAGCTGAAACGATAATGATGGCATTTTCGTGGGGAGGCCTATTTATTTATTTATTTATTTATTAATCATTCAACTACTTACTACACTTACAGTCTCCCAAAACGTGTAGTCTCTCTACACGTTTTGGGAGAGAGGAGAAAAAAAAAAGATAAAAAATACAAACAAAATTTTAAGAATAGATCGAATTTGGTGAAAAATATATCAACTTGCGGATAGTGAGTAATCAGTGAGTTTAGCAACGCAATAGCCTGACTAGTAGGTGCGTATTGTGCAGTACACGTACGCACCTGTGGTAGAGCGAACAGGGGACGTGAACGAAGCCGTGTATTGCTAATAGCGAACAATGCGATAATATATATGAATTTTCAATTTTATTATTAAATAATAAGTAATAATGTAATAATATAGCACACTTACGTCTTAATGCGAGAGTATCGAGACCTAACGCGCCGGATACAAATGGGGACGGATATAAATATGGATAATAACCGTATAACTTTTTGTATAAAAATCTGCAAAATTTACGTTGTACACGTTCAATCATCACGCTGTACTTGACCTCATGTGGGTCCCAGCTTATGGAGTTATACTCCAAAATACTACGAACGAAAGAAAAGTACAGCGCAATGATAGTACTCTTACTTTGAAATAGGGATGATTGTCTCATCACAAAGCCTAGGGACATATAGCTCTGTTTACATATGTTTGCGATATGCGTGTTAAAAGTTAGACACGAGTCTAGTGTAACGCCTAGGTCGCGGATTTGAGTGACCCGCTCCAGCGGTACACCAGATATTTTGTAATTGTATGTGCGTGGAGCTCGTGAACGAGTAAACGTTATGGTTTTACATTTGGCCGTATTAAACTCTAGGTGATTGCGCGCACCCCAAGCAACAACACTATCGATGTCCCGCTGAAGCGCTTCGCAGTCTTTCGTACAATTTACGCCCAAAAACAGTTTTAGGTCATCTGCAAACATGAGACATTGTGCCGAAGAGATGACACTGGGCAAGTCATTGACCATGATTAAATATGTCCTCCTATGTCCAACTGCGGACGTCGATAGGCTGATGGAATGGAACGGAAAATGGATCAATAGGTCAGAATTGTTTTACATATCACATTCTCTATAAGCTCAAATATTTGTATATATTCGGCATATTTATCGGGCAATATCATAAAAAATGTTGAACGGGCAATAGCAACTCGAAAATCTTTTATATCAATACTAATTTAATAGGTATGAATGAAAATACTGAATAAATCAAACTGTCACATTATCTTGCGGGTATTATAACCTTCAACATTTGAATTAACCTGTTTATTTCTTCTAGTGACGTCACAATTTTACTATGACGTCACTTCTGGCGCCATTGAGTCGCACCCGTGAGACGCCTCTCGGCAACCTACATATGAAATTTTCAGTAAATACTTTTTGCTATATAGAAAATTCAGGTGAAAGTGCTACATTAAGTACATAGTTTAAAAAAATTACTATTTCATATTGAATATAATCATTTTCTTGCCTTATGTGGAGCCTAACTAGTGTGGAGCCGTAAATAATGTAGAGAAAATGATTTCTTCTCGAAAGAATAGTAACACGTGGTATCTAGAGTTTTATTAGTCAAAACAATATTTGTAATTTATTTTTCGGCAGTTTGCTTGGCCTGTCTGGCTGATAACAGCCTTATAAATTTACCGTAGAAATAATGCTAATTTGTCTAAGTACTAATACTAGTATGTAATTTTTCACGTTACCACTAGATAATAATTTAAAATCAGCTAAGTGCGAGTCGGAGTCAAGCACGAAGAATTCCGTACCATTATCTATAAAAAAACCGCCTTTGTTACATGGGAGCCTCCTTTGAATATTTATTTTATTTTGTTTTTAGTATTTTTTTTATAGGGGCAACAGATATACATAATTTGTAGAAATTTCAACAGTCTAGCTATCGCGGTTCTTGAGATACAGCCTGGTGACAGACAGACGAACGAATAGACAGCAAAGTTTTAGTAATAAGGTCCCGTTTTAACCCTTTGGGTACGGAACTCTAAAAATTATAGTAAATATTTATTATGCTATATATATCATATCCAATTTTATCATTGCGCTGTCTTAGAAAATACTTTTTTATTCAGTTTTAGATATATTAAATAATTAATCAATATAGTAATAAATAACTGAAAAATTGAATATGGTGTCGATTTAAAGCCACGATGATAACAAAATAGTAAATATTCACTTAATTTGAACACAGTGAGTAGGTACCTACGTTGAAATAATACATGGTGTTGAATCCGAAATCATCAACGCATATTTTAATTACGTCGTATTTAGACAATGGCTAGTATAATTCAAATTCAATAATTTATATTTGTACAGTTCATTTGATAATAATATTATACAGTTTTGTAATTTGTATACAAATTTGTCGTTTGTGTGGCTATATTCTTAAATACAATTTGGGGGAAATTCGTTAATGGAATTAATCTTTTTTTATTATAATTTCTAGTTTTACAACACCTACAATGTTTACGAATATTAAAGCTTAATAGTTTTCTTTGAGTGTAGTAGATGATTTTCCAAGAATATTTTAGGGGATAAGGCATACAATTTTTAGCTTCACACTACTTGTTAATGAATAGTGATGTCTTATATAATAAAACTACAAAACATTAACAACATTCTGTACCATAATTTGTTTTGAAAGCATTGTATTATATTGAAAAATTAACATAACTACTATGAGTATTTATGCTCTCTTTTTTTTTAAATTTAGAATTAGAAGTTTATTTCAATGTTCTAGTATAGTTAGTTCTGAAGATGGACAAAACGGAAGCCTTAATGTTCCATGGGCCCGCATCAGGTCTCTCACCGGTATCTCGATCACTGTTGATTCGGTTACCATCAGCGTCCGAGCCCATATGAAGTACATGTGCCTGGTGCTCGATCGGCATTGGTGGTTCCAGGAGCATTTCCGTCGATTTGCTTCGCCACATGGTGTCTGCTCTATCTTGGCTGATGCCGTGTGTGAGTCCACACCCAGAGTTACGCGCCGAGGGTTATAGGCAATATTGTATTGTTATAACAACAATGTTGGTTAAATGTTTAGTATAAGGTTTTATTTGGATTCTGTAACCATTCTTACCCGTCTTTTGTATATACAACTTTTCGATAAAAATAGAAAGTCATTTGCCATCTATTTTTAAGTGATGAAAAGTAAACCATTAAAACTGTTAACCTTGAATATAAGGGACAGACAAATGACAAACTTTGGTGACGGATTATAATTAATTCAGTCAGCCGCCAGAGCTCCATCCATTTATAAAATAAAATTCAAATTATGACATCACGTTAAACCTTTTTTTTTGCTTAGAACAGCGTAGTAAGCAATTAAATTCTTTAATTAATTTTTGTTAATAGATAATATGTGATTAGCTCTAAGAAATATACGTATATTTGTATACTCGTATATCTATTTATCGTCGTCATCATAACATCTTATATACATCTCACTGCTGAGCTGAAGCCTCCATAATAGGAGAGAAATTCATCTATTATACCACATTGGTCAGACGAGTTAGTATAGGATTATATTTCGCTTTTCTTTTTCTTTTATAGATGTTACATGTATATTATATCGTTTAGCCGTTTTAATGAGCAGCGCAGTAGAAAATCATAATATTTTTGCTTTGATTGCCTTTGTGGCTAGACGAGCGGGCAGCTCACGTACAGCTCATAATAAGCGGTTGGTCGTGGTTTTCAGCAATACAAGGAATATAGGGGATCCACCTGGTCTATGTGGTTCGTGATCTATACTGGAACATATATTGGCTGACGTTATAGATATGTAGATTTTAAAGCAGTAATCTGCAGTTGAAACTTGCTACATATAACGCATTCTGACATCAAAGCGTAATGGATGACGTGGTACTAACGATGCAAATGTGCCAAATGGTCGCAAAATTATGCTATTGACTCAACCGATTAGTGTGCATACATTCATAAGTAGTTTTTTTTTTTTTTTTTTATTGCAAACGGTGGCAAACGAGCAAACAGTACACCTGATGGTAAGTGTTGCTGCCGCTCATGGACCTTTACAAGGCCGTTGCCTACCGCGAAGAAAGCGAAGGGAGTGTGAATGCGTGCATTGATGCTCGGTGATACCAAGGGCACCACCAAAACCCTCCACACGCAATCACCCTCAGAAAGTTGGGCTTCCGGCTCTCTCGCTCACCGAACGAAGCGCAGTAACAAATTGCTACTACTCAGACGTCGATTTTCTGCGAGAGCATGGTACTGCCCCGGACGGACCGGCCCGCGGCTGTAGACAGATAACTGTCGACAGTGTGGTCCTACCACTCCTAAAATAGTAGTTTGTAATTTGAATTAAATAGTATCTAATATTACTATATGGTAGGCTACAAATACTACCAATCTTTGCATTGATCGTGCGTGTCCTAAATGACGACTAAGAATTAAAGCTCCTAGTCTAGCTAGATGAAAACATCCATCTAGCCAACTTCATGTGATGACAATTGGTCAACAATTACATTCCAATATAAAATTATTGCTAATATTTTTTGTGATGTACAAATGAAAGAGGAGTAATTGAGATAGGGTGATGATGAATCATATATCTAATAGTTCCCATGCATATATGCCATACATCTAAAGATTGGAAAGATCATAATAATTTTATATCTTCACTTACTTCTTATTCTAATATATGTATCGCAACTGGGTAAGATACTCGTACCAATTTTTGATTTTATATTTAAGCTATTTCTCTGAAAGAACCGTGTCAAAAAAGCGTTGGCTTCAACTATGAAACGGATATTAAAATATATTAATAAATTTGGTTAATTTTTATCGATACTCCATACTTATTGTTGTACAGAATTAATCTATGCTAATCTTACTTAAATATGTTTACAGGCAGCGAAAATTGAGATACGTTAAAACAAATGAATGATCAGGCAGAAAAAAATTGTTACTCGCGCTAGTTTATTTTACTACTACTATTACCTAAAAAAACCTCTACGTTTTGTCGCCATCTTTTTTTAATAATTATCTAGAAATTATTTAAAGTTAATATTTTTCTTTTAAGAACAATGAATAATTTAATAAAATCAGTGAATATTTTAGGTTTAAGAGAAGGAAACCTCGAAATGAAACCCTATACCAACATGTCTGACCAACATGGTATAGTAGGTCTAATTCCCTCCCATTGTGGAGGAGGCCCGAGCCCAACAGTGGGATGTATGTGGGCTGCGATGATGATAATGATGATTTTAGGTTTTATTGTTATATTCTATCCAACATTAAATCTCGCCCCTTAATCTGTTGGTTGGTTAATACGCTTGGGTATTCAAAACGACGTCGCCGCTATGTTTCAAAATGATATTCGACAGCGTCTACATTTGAAACGTGATGGTACATACAGTTGATGAGTAATGTATTAAGAGAATAGCATTTGTACTAAAGTAGTTTTAATTACATAGATCTCTTAATAGTCTAAGTTGCGACTTTCTATGATTTGATTCCCAACGAGAACAGTTATTTTCTCATCCAAAAATTATTATTTTAAGTCTGACTGGAATATATATTCATAAATATTTGTTAGTAAAATCACAGGGACAGGAGAATTTATAATTAATACAGAATAATCAAAAACTTATTAGGCCTTTCATTATCATCATCATCTCAGCCCATAAACCTCCCACTGTTAGGCTCGGGCCTCCTCCACCATGGGAGAGAAATTGACCTTACTATACCATGATAGTCAGACAGGTTGGTATAGGATTTTGTATCCCATCTCTTGGATAGATGGTATATGCATATTATATCCCTTAGTCGTCTTTTACGACATCCACGGGTAAGATAGGGAGTGGTGAATTGTATTCTTATTCCGTCACCACACGGATTAGGCCTTTACATACTTCTAATGGTCACATAAACATTAGTCACAAGAGAAAGAAAAATAAAATCTTATGCCAACCCGTCTGACCAACTTGCTATAATTGCCCTCCTATTTTGGAGGAGACTAGACGTGGTGCAAGCCCATAAATTATGATCCAGTTAATTGTGTTATTTGACAAGTGTTTATAATAGTTCTAAATCTGTTTTCCGATTGTATTTGTACATAAAAACTGCATTTAATATACCGTAATCACTATCATATCGGCATTCACATTTCACCTCCACTTTCGAGTTCGAGCTTCCTCTGTAATGAAAGGAAAATTGACCTACTGTACCGCATTGGTCCGACATGTTGGTATAAGGATTTATACCGAGTTTTCTCTTTCAAACATATATCTCTTGGTAGCTTCTTATAATACCTATGAAAAACAAGATATTGATGTCACATTATTCTTAGTCGATGGGAAGTTAATTCTTATATGTAACTTTTGGGAATGCTAATGTCATTTTTGGTGTAAAACATTTATAGGCGTGGGTGAACCTGAACCAACGATCAGGTTCGCTACGCTGAATATGTATGTCCAACGTGGCGTTAACGCCTATACATGTGTGTGTATGTGTGTAACAAAACCATAGTCTGTTTTAGAATTTTGTACAACGCCATCTAGCGAGCCCAAAATATATTATTAACCTAAACACATACCTATAGTGTATTCTATTGAAAATAAATGTTTATTGAATAAAAATCATCATTTTCAGGAAAAAAACCTAATATTTTATTAATAATTTATGCCATTTTAGTTCCTGTCGTAATCTATTCTTTTATGCATATATATTTGTACAAAATAATTTCGATGTTTCACATTTGCAACGTGTCCTGAGCGATGGCTCCCTTTTTGCACATTATATGTAGACAGATAGGATATATAGACATACATACAGACGTAATATTTATAACACGACGACCAATAGCTGTGAAAGATTGGTTATAAATATTGATAGACTTTTAGGGAGTTTTAGGGTAGAGTAAAGCTCCAGCTACAATTAGAGTTTAAAACTTAGAATAGACAAATATATTTTATATTCTATTAGGAAACGAGATTTATGATTATGATAAATGATTACCATTGTAATATCAATGAATGCCTTTCGTTTTTTGGATTTAAATAATTATATTTTATGATAATAAACGCTCGAGAAAAACTGATCTAAATATAAGAAAATAGTTTTTAAACATGTTAAATAACATGTTATTTGCATACGTTATGTGACCAAATGACATTATTCACTTAAAGATTTTTTTAATGTTCCTCATTGCAGCAGGTGACGTTCCTTGATATTTATTCTAAAACTATTTACTTAATAGTCTAATAGTCAGCTGGAGGTTATACTTGTAATCTATTTAATTGTATCAGTTTATAGAAAATATTGTTGTATGTTTTATAATTAACACTTAACAAAAACACATTTAATCGTGTTATTAAGAAAACACTTTTTTTATTGGCCGTACGTGTAGGTATTGTGCTAGAAAAACCAATTCCGCTGTACAAAGGCTGCCAATTTTGACTCGGCGTACGCGAATCCCGTGGGAAGCGAATTGTATCTCAACACTGACATAGCTTTCCTATATTTCAAATTAATTTCAAGATCTAAAAACGATGGTCGAAGTTCAAATGGTAAGAGCGAGTTATTTTTTTCGCACAAATTGTATGCCGGTATATTGCTGTCAAATATAAATCTGAAAATATTTCCCTCAGGCGCCTCTCGTCGATATCTACGTCAATGTCAGACCAATCGTGTCGGTTTGAGTTGGGTCAACTTAACTCGAGTCGTTTCAAACACTATTATGAGTTTTATTAGCTGTGAATCCGTATTTATTTTTTTCGTTCGAGCTTTAACCATTAAAATTACTAATTAAGTTGGTTTCTTAATAGCTATATACATTCATTCTATTTATGTAGAAACCGAACCGAAGATGTCAAAAATTGATTCTAGTGGATCTCTCGAATCGTGTCGGTATTATATTTTAACCTTTCATATTCCTGTACAATTTAGAAGGGATATGGAGGGTAGGCAGGCATTTTTAAGATATCAAATTAAAAAAAATTAAAACCAGAAGTAGTTTCCTTCTTTTGTACTAGGTTTAACTATTGATATTGCTAAATTAAATTAGTTTTCAATAGCTATACTATATACATTAATTTTATTTTGATAGAAACCCTAAGAGCTAACGATATCATCATCATCACAGCTCAAATACGTCCCACTGTTGGGCTCGAGCCTCCTCCACATCATCATCATCATCGCAGCCCACATACGTCCCACTGTTGGGCTCGAGCCTCCTCCACAATGGGAGTGAATTTGACCTACTATACTATGCTGGTCAGACATGTTGATATAGGGTTTTGTATTGAGTTTTCCTTCTCTTGCACAGATGTTATGTGCATATTATATCCCATAGTCATCTTGTACAACATCCACGGGCAAGATAGGGAGTGGTGAATAGTATTCTTACTCCGTCACCACACGGCTTGCCTCCTCCACAATGGGAGGAAATTTAACCTACTATATCATGCTGGTTGAATGGGTTGGTATAGAGATTCAATTCAAATTTTCCTTCTCTTACATCGATGTTATCTGCAAATAATCCCTTAGTCGTCATTTATGACACCCACGGGCAAGAAAGGAGGATTGGTGTACTCTTACTCTGTCACCACACGGCAAGCTAACTATAACAAGCTAACGATATACGTACGTATAAATATTACGTTTTTTCACATATTTAATTCACATATTAGCCTCCTCATAGAGAGGGATAAATGTCATTATCGCCATACATCGCATTCGGCTTAGCGATTACAGTTGATGCAACTGTCACACTGTCATTATTCTGATTAGGATCGCCTGGATAAATCATTTTGTTACAGATCTTTTGCGTGAGAATCTCTCGTAGATAGCCGGTGGTCTTTTTTTTTGTAGGCCATTGTCTGGACATACCCCACCAAATCTGTCTAGGGCGATGCATAGGCAGCGTGCAGTCCCATAATCTACCATATTCCCTCCGCATGGCCATTGGACCGACACTGGTACCGATTCCTTAATATTCGTGGCGGGCTCAGCGGATTACTCTTTCGGGTACCGTCCTCTTTGACGCCCTGGCTCCTCTAGAGGTGGGTGGTCTGCGCATGAGTACCGTTTCAGATTTATTTCCAAACAAAAATTTTTAGTATAGGAAAAAAGCGTGAGGTGCTCGTTAAATCAGTTCTTGGAAATTTTCGATCGATAAATTCCAAAAATGGTGCTAAGTAGAAAAGCGCCTCACGCTTTTTTCACAATATTACTAATATTTTTAGTTCATCATTTTATTCGTATACTAAGAATTATTTTTCAAATTCGATTTATCATTATACGTGCTTTTATTTAAATTTTTTAAACTGTATTTATTCTGCATTAACTGCGCTTCGTTAAATGGTAAAATATTTGATATTTAATTAAATCCCACGTCTTCTAAGAGAGAGTAGTCACTCCTATTATGACTGATTAAATTAGGTTAACACTGGTACTATGGATGCTTATGCGGGTTCACAAAGGCTAAATCAGATTTATACAATCAGTATGCACCTGTCCAAATGTTACGTGTCCAAGTTAACTTGATTCACAATATAAGAAATCGGATAATATTAAAATGAAAATTTATAAATATATTCTGAAAAGGAAGGAAAGGGGGAGACTCACCACTTTCCTACGGTAATCAATATACCGCACACCACAATAAAAGGGATATGGGATAGGATTAAGGTGGACTAGGAAATAAAGAAATCTTACTCTCATGTGATGAGCACCTTCCAGAACATCAACTTGCAATTTTCCGCGCGCTTCAAATACGCATTTGAAGCCGAACCATCCCGAGGATGCCTCGTTTAGAGGCAAAACACGTGTCCAATGAATATTTGAAAGTCTGCGCATAATTGCAAGTTGATGTTCTGGAAGGTGCTCATCACGTGAGAGTAAGATTTCCTCATTTCCTAGTCCACCTTAATCCTATCCCGTATCCCTTTTATTGTGGTGTGCGGTATATTGATTACCGTGGGAAAGTGGTGGGTCTCCCTTCCTTCCTTCCTTCCATTTCAGAATAAAAACGGATTGCCGCTATGTATCGCCTAATTAAATCAATTATCTTATAAATATATGTCATCATTTGGTGTATTTTTATTATTAAAATATTTCATATTGTTTTCATATCATTTTATATTTTATAAAATACTTGCTGACCCGGCGAACTTCGCACCGCCTTTTCCGTAATTATTTTGTTTTAGTATTTATCAGTTTGGTTTTAGTATTATCCTTGCTGTGACGGAGTAAGAATATAATTCACCACCCGTATGTGTGGTAAAAGACGACTAAAAGTTATACCGCCTTTTCTTATCGATTCCAAATCCTTTTTTAATCTAGATCTACATGTAATTATGTCAAAAATGCCGAACTGACGCGATGAACGTCAAATGTTTGACAGGTAAGAACAGTTTGTATGGGAAAATAAAATTGTTGTTTTTAGTATTTTACTCGCAATTTTGTCATATTTTCTCACCGTTTAAATTTTCCCTGGACTTCCATAAATAATTAAAGACCAAAATTAGCCAAATCGGTCCAACCGTCCTCGAGTTTTAGCGAGACTAACGAACAGCAAATTATTTTTAGATATATATATAGATAAGTTCGTAACAAATATCATTAGCGCTAGATCTGCGTTAGATAACCTTTGACAGGGTATCTCTCAAAATACAATAAAATATAATATTATAACACGTACAAGTAACGAAGTAATCATATATAACAGCAAATCGAGCAAAATAAACTACGTGATATCGGCGTTTAATTGAGTACGTACAGAGTAACCGAAGAGATTTCAGATTTAATGTGAAAATCAAGAATTGCTTGCATACCTAGCTAATGAATGCAAAGCTAACAAAATAAACATATTAATCAAAAGTAAAAATACTAATATCACTTAGATAAGAACAAGGATAGAATTTATGAATTAGCTCAAGACCTTTCTTTTGAGCGGGCTACAATTAGCAAAGCACGCTATCTGTTCCATCCTATCCGTACCATTTCGTCCGTGACAAAAAAGCGGTACGCGGATCCAAATCCACCCTTTCGCCATTAGGACTATTATTGATACTGAGTTCCTTAATATCCGTGGCTGGCATACCCTTTCGAATATCATCCTTCCCTGAGACCCCACCTGTAGCGTCGCCTTCGCGCGGTCAGCTCTTCTGCGGATGATGGACTATCCAGCGGTCCTGTCACCCATGGTTCCGATTAGAATTGTCCAAAGCGCTTAATAGTTTTAATATCTTAACTTTATAAAGACGTTGCATAAAGAAATAATTTGAAATAATTTGAAGATTAAAAAAAAAATTCTATCTACACGCTGCAACAAGTTGAAAAAAATAACATCAATCTATTCTTTATTTCAAAAGCTATATTTTTAAAAACACAATAACAACTGAGACTTACCACATCTTTTTCTAAAGTCATTCAATTAGACCGCGTTTCTATTTCCTTATAATATAACAGCTTATTGTATTCAATATTCATTGTTAATGAAATTTTCGTATCATAAGCCATATATATTTCTTATTAATATCTCTTTCAACATAGATAATAGCCGAGAATAGCCGAGAAAAAAATCCAATAACAAATGATATTTAAAAGAACATACCAACATAATGATTTCTGGTGTTTACGCGAATGGTTACACATCTTACTAATATTAGGGTTAACGAAAAACTACACATTTACTCTCTTACTAAGCATCTATGTAAAAAGAATATCACACGCTGGTTAAAATCTCTCAATTATGAGGAAACTGAAGGATTGTTACGCGTTATGTCTTAGGTATAAAATATTTTATAAATATACATTTAGTTTAGTTTGTGTGTGTGTATGATTATACACACACACAAACACACAACTCGCACGCACACTCAGACACACACACACACACACACACTTGCATATCATACAAAACCTATCATACATAAAAGTACAAATTTATTTAAGTAAAACACATAAAGCATTAACCACACTTACATGAACACCAACTTGTCTGGAGTTGGGAGAGGCTGGTAATCTGTCATACAGGTTTTCTTAGTACAGATGCCAGTCTCTCACACAGATGTTCACAATATTGTAAAAAACACTTAGGTTAAGGTTTATTTTTGTTACTTTTCTGTGTGGCCGACTCTCTGGGGCATTCAGGACCGCAGTGTCGCCACTCACATTCAGCACGCCACAAGCTGCCCTGCGGTTTATTGGCTTTCCTGTAAATCTTGTGATACATTTTTTCTTTTATATCAAAAGAACTTAGAGAGCCATATAATGTTCCTCGGAGGTCTGCGTTAGTCTCATGGTGAGATAACGACTGGCCCAGAGGGTTATTATTATTATTATTATAAACGTGAAAGTTTGTGAGTATGTATGTGAATATGTTTGTTGCTCTTTCACACAAAAACTGCGCGCTATGGCCACCTATTCACAACTTTAAGTATAACTTAAGGGAACAAAAAATTTCGAAAGCAAAAAGACTATAAATTATGACACATTTCGTTGGCCAAACAAGCCACAAAAACGCACGGTATGCTGGCTGGATATGAGAATTTTATTTTCATTTTGAATTTAACTTTCCACAATACCACAGGTATTTGTTTGCTTGGCATTTGTGGAAGCTATAAACAAATTTGGGTGTCGACATAGTACGAAACATTCACTGAGTGACAAAGACGTATTACAAAGTATTCGAAAATATACCCCTACCTTGTTCTTTCTAAGATGTTTTAGCTGTATGCAATTTTATGAATTTTATCCTATACTTATAAGAATCAATCTTCCGTGTGGTGATGGATTAAGAATTTATCACCATCTTATCGAGCCTGTGGTTGTCGTAAAAGACGGTTAAGGGATATATAATACGCCATATAATATCTATGCAAGAGACTGAAAATGCAAAATAAAATCGTATACCAACCCAATATACCCCAATAGGGTTGCATGCTGTCCCATTACCATCCTGAGTAGTTTACATGTGGATGGATGGTAGCATATCCAAAAAAAGTGTCAATGAAAAAGAAAAGATCTCAAGTGGTATCCACGGATCAGACTACATCTGTCATGGAGGTCATCATTTTTTTTACAAATGGCATCTCTGTAAAAAAGTTCAAATTCTATGTAAAACGTTTGTAGGTTTGACATAGCAGCGCCATCTATTAATTCATTACTCAATCCAGTCAACAGATATCGCCATCTATTAAAATCGTTTGGAGTTAACAGATAATTGTGAATGTCAAATATAGGTAATACAAATAATTTGCAATAAAATAATATTGCGACTATAAATTAAGATGTAAGCTATCCTATCTTTCAAGTTGGATCAAACTGCACACGGTGTGCAAATTTGATTAAAATCGGTTACTTACTTTAGGAGTCCATCGCGGACAAACAACGTGACACGTAATTTATATATATTAAGATATAATAATATTATCTGCTTATAATCTTTATCTTCGTTTTTAAAAAGACTCGCAGTAAAGAAATGTACTCGTAAAGTAAATAGTACTCGGATTCTGTATATTTCGCTATGGCATAAGCTATGGTATCTACCATTTCATCGGACAAGGTCATACATCATCCAAACCGTCCGGGGCGTCGGAAGAGATGGTATCCGACTCCTTAAACATTCGTAAACTATATTTAAATTGCCATTTGGGTAGGCCACCACTACATAGTTCTTATCTTCAATGGTACTCTGTTATTACCAGGAAATGTAAGCTAATATTTATAAAGGAAAAATATGTTAAACCATGCTCATCTATTTACATCATCATTTGAGCCCACTTAAGTCCCACTATTAGGCTCAGGTCTCCTTGTTAATGGGAGAGAAATTGACCTAATGTACCGTGACAGTCAGCGGTGTTGGTATAGGGTTTTATGTCGAGTTTTCCTTCCCTTGCATTGATTTTATATATGTACATATCACAGCCCTTAGTCACCTTTTACAGCATACACAAGTAAGAGGAGGACTGGTGAATTATATTCTTACTCTGTCACACGGCCATATACATATACGTAATATCATTAGTAATCACAAACGGCGATGAATGTTTATACATAATTATGTTGTTGGATTACCTTTAGTTTGCGACTACAACTTCCAATTTCCTCGACACGAGAATTAACTACAGCTTTACTGTCGTCATCAGCTTCAGCTGTTATTATCATTTGGGACCATAAATGTTTACGAGGCTTTTACTGCAGTTCCCAACCTAAGCTTAATTACATTTTACGTGTTTTACTACTTAGAAATAATGGACGTAAATCAAAGACCAGTGGCTTGCTTCAATTTGCCACAAGAGATTCTACGACAATAATACCTATATGAAGTCATATTATTCTTAGCTCTAATTTGTCTCAAATATATTGAACTCCGTAATGATCCAGGCTTTTTAATCGTTATAACAAAAGAAACACTTAACGTTGTCACGTAAGGGAGTCCCCTTACAATATTTTCGCATGAAATCAGCGTGAAATCACATTCGTTAAGACTATACTTTAGACATTTTGTTGTGTTAACATTTAAAGTAAGGTGCTTCATAAGTCATGTGTAATTCGCGTGTTATCCTGGTGTCTAAGCGATACAGTCCCATAGTTAACAAGAGTCCAATTAGCTTAGCACACCTTGTGTTATAGAGACAGTGTGATTTTTTTTTATGGGTGGCCTATGGTAAGCGCACACGCCGTCCATTCCGTCCGGGGCGTAGAAAGGACGGCGCGCGGGTCCATAACTCACCCATACCCACGTTGCCTTCATCGTTGGGCCACCTACCGGTGCCGAGTTCCTTGTTCTCAGTGGTCGACCCGACGGAACCCACTTTCGGATACCCTCACCTTTCGACGTCCTTGTGCTGGGACGTCGGTCGCCGTCGCGCGGGCAGCCTCTCTGCGGGTGCCGGACTAAAGTACCCGGTCCAGCCACCGGCAGCCTCGGCTAGAGCGGCATCAGGCGCAGGTACTCGCGCCTGCGCCGCCCGAGTTGCCAGCGTCGGAACGTATCACCGAAGAAGAGTTCCCCTCGCGCACAATCCGCCGTCTCTTTCCGTGAGATGACAGCCTCATAGAACGCGGCGACCGCGTCCTAGTTCCTGACGCTGCCGAGCATCTCCCTAGCGATGGTCGGCAGCATTAGATCGGCAACGATGATTGCGACGAGTTCACGGCGCTGCTCTGCCCATGCAGCACACACCTCGAGCGTGTGCTGCGCCGTATCCTCGTCGCAATCGCAATGGTGGCAGGACGGTGTACTCTCTTTCCTAACGACCATGTACAGGTACTTGCCGAAGGATCCATGCCCCGTCAGCACCTGCACCGGTCAGAAGGTAAGCACCCCGTGCTGCCGACCCAACAACGCCATCAGCTCCGACTGGAAGGCCTCGACGGTCCTGACACTATACTGAGGTCTCTCCAGCCGGACTGCCCAACGGGCAGTGACGACTCGGCGGGCGTCGACCCGCCAATCTCCTTGATGGAGACTATGCCACCTCCGGTTCGCGTCTCCGATACCCGGCGGTATGCGTATGGCCCTGATCGCCATGGCCCTCTGTGGATGTCACAAGACACCTCAAACGGATGGTTAGGGACCTCGCCCACACTGGTACGCCGTACAGGGCCATCGACCGGATTACACCCACGTACTGCCGACGGCACGTAGCGCTGGGTCCGCCCACATTTGGTATGAGCCAAGAAAGGGCGGACGGCGCGCCGACAAGCCGCGGTACAAGTCGACGGAAATGCTCCCGGAACCACCAATGCCCGTCGAGCACCAGGCCCAAGTACTAGACAATATAGTTTAAGCTGTTTTTTATAAAGATTTCCCGAAAATTCTTTCCACAACAGTTATATTGAAATTCTAGTAAATATAATATTTCACATAACGGTGCATGAAGACATTATTACTGCCTAAGTATAAAATATTAAATTTACGATGTCATAGGAGAATTGAACATGAAATCGCGTTATTAAATCGAACGAGTACGGCAGGTGTGCCGCAAATATTGCGTCGTTCGTCTATGACTTAAAATAGATGGCAAATATTGAAGTAAGGTACATATTATATACACATATGCAATGCAACTTAAGTTCAAGATTATTACTTTATTATTTATTATAGAATTTAATACAGGTAAGAGTTTATAATATTTAAATATTTTCAAGTATTCGAGGTGTAAAGAAATGTTTAGAAATATTTAAAAGAGCAACTTAAATGTAACAAACTCATAAAATGTTAGCAATATCGAAAGAATTTAGGCCTTACAGAAGTCACAAATATCATTGGAAATGATTAAATTTTATGAGAAATTTAAGATAGAGCGTGGCATCTTTCATCAGCGTCAAGGAAACAATTTGAATTGTGAAATTGCAACGAAAATTTACTTGTCCTGAAAGCTTATTTCTGCTTGTTTAATTTCAAGATTAATTAATTTATGCGAGTAAGCCACTGGTATAATAAGCAAACCATTTTGTTGCCCGCTATCGTATTACTTTTTCATAATTGAATAATTTCCTTCGACGTTTACAGAGGCAACTGTTACAGCTCTAATCTCACCCTATTACTATATAGCTTAATGCATAAGCTGGTTTTACATTAAAATATTTTCAGTAAAATGACTATTTAATTTATAATCCTTATTAAAAAGTACGAAATATTTTACTTATGTTCATATGTTTACTAAAATTTCTACGACTTATTATAGAAATAACAATATGTAAATACATAGACTCGCCGTCAATGTCTCTCCAAATTTAACCTTTACAGATGCATAGCTCTGTAAAGATAAGCATGTTACCTGTCAACTATGTAAGGAACGTTTCAATGTTCCTGCTAATATCGAGCTTGAATTTTGTTTGTCAAAACATATCTCTGCGGCAAAACTATTTTAGAAACCTTAAATATGTTAATATTGGATACAGAGAAAACTATGAAGCAATTGGAAAGTATAAATCTCAGATTATTTAATTTTAAATTAATATAAGCTGTGATGATAATGATTATGGTGAAGTAATGATTTATTTTTGATTCTTGAATTTTAACATTATTTTTAGCAAATATTGTATATCCATATAATGGTCTCAACTCGTATGTATCCTATTGCTGAGCTTGAATCCTCTACAATGCGAGAGAAATTGAACTACTATTCCACGCTGGTGAGACCACTTGGTATAGGAATTCACTTCGAGTTTTACTATTCTTGCATAGTTGTTTTATATCCCTTAGTCTATTTTTAGGACAAACTCGAACAAGATAGGGATATTGTGAATTGTATTATGTCTCTGTTACCAAATGGAAAGTCATATAACAAATATTTATTTTGTTTTTGTTTATAGCAGACTTGACAAGTTAATTTTATAAGGAGTGCGATCTGAGATACTTCTTCCTGGGTAACGTTCAATATTTATTTTTGGGTGGGCTATTGTTAGCACATACGTCGTCCGCTCCATCCAGGGTGACGAAAGGGCGGAGAGCGGCCCCATAACCCACTGTATTCCCTCCCATTCGTCATTAAACCGACCACCGGTACCAAGTTCCTTGTCGTCCGTGACCAGCCCAGCGAAATACCCTTTCGAGTACCCTCCCTCCCTAACGCCTCTTCAACGCTCAATGCTTGGCTGAATTCTCACTACTATAGGGTACCTACGTGTTAGTAAAGGAGGTGAGGTTGATACATGACCGAGTAGTTAATATAACGACGGTGTCACATGTGGCTGACTCATAATTCTTTGTAAATAAAACTACTTTTACGGATTATATCGCGTTTGTATTTGATTTATGATTGCCCGACGTTTCGAACACTTTGCAGCATTCATGGTCACGGGCGGACTAAGGTGTCTCACGTCCAACAAGTAATCGTTATTACAGACATTTACAATTATCTACCCGATACAGAAAATAGGTATAAATTTATTAAATTGTTACCCACATTTTAGTACAAATTTATTGCCAGTGTAAGAAGAAAATGAATCTATATGAAAAAATTATATTGTTTATGGTTAGTAATTATTAATTATAAAATTTGTAGCAATTATTATTACAATTTGTTGATTTAAAACTAACAAAACTAATATACTACCACCGGATCGGAACGCGGCCACACTGAGAAAGATCCGGCAAGAAAACTCAGGGGACATGATGCTAAATTAATATTGATTTTTAATTTTAGATGCGGCTTACTAAAAGATTTTTGATTTATAAAATTATCTTTAACCATTATTATTGTGGGTCAAATCTATACAATAAGTGCTCACAGTATCATGCAGTCTTGTGGTGGTCTCTTTGGATTTATTTTTAATTATGTTTATAACAGGATCCCAGCTTGATGGTAATACCCAGCCATCCTCTCTATTGAAATTTTTGTGTTTTTTTATTTCAATAGCCTCGCGTACCATTCTAGGCAGGTATCGGTGTTCCTTTGCGAGGACTTGAGGTTTATCAAACCTAATGTTATGGCGGGAGCGGTCCTGACTATGTTCACAGACTGCAGACTTAGTGTGACGGCGGTGCTTCACATCAGCTATGTGTTCTTTGACCCGAGTTCTTATGGATCTCTTTGTTTGCCCAATATAAGAGAGACCACAGTCACAGTCAAGTTTATAAACTCCTGCATCTTGTAGAGGGATCTGGCACTTGACAGGTGGTAAGAACTGACTTATCCTTTTGTGTGGCTTAAAATAAGTTTTTATGGAAGCCCGTTTCAGGATATAGCCAATCTTGTCAGTGACTCCTTTCACATAAGGTAGTACTGCAGGGAGGCGCTCAACTGTGGGTGGTTTCACACGGTCACTGCGACGGGGGCGTGGAACTTGCAGCTTGTTTGCACGTAGAACCTGCTTGACATGCTGAAGCTCCCCAGCCAGGTGCTCCTCGTCACAGATTCCTCGTGCTCTCTGCAACAAAGATTTAGACACGGTAGCTAACTGTGAAGGCGGATGATGAGAATCTCCGTTCAGATATCTGTCAGTATGTGTTGCCTTACGATACACTGTATGACTCAAGGTGTTATTGGGTTTACGGATAACCAAAATATCTAAGAAAGCTAATGAGTTATTTAACTCCAGTTCCATAGTAAATTGAATTTTTGGATTGATGGAGTTAAGATGGTTTAGGAATATGGTTATTTTGTCTGTTGGTAGTATTGTGAAAGTGTCATCTACGTACCGCTTATAAAACCTTGGTGTGACAGGTGAGCTTGATAAGGCCAGCTCCTCGAAGTCCTCCATGAAAATGTCAGCGACAACAGGGGAGACAGGCGAGCCCATAGCCACTCCATCTACTTGCTTGTAGAATTCATCATTCCACAATAAATATCCAGTTGTTAGGCACTGACGTAATAATTCAGCATATTCCGGTGGCATATTATTGTCTGACTAACTTGTAAGTGGTCGCCAGATGGTCGCAAAAGTCCTCTCACAACTCCGGGGCTAACTTGTAAGTGGTCGCCAGATGGTCGCAAAAGTCCTCTCACAACTCCGGGGACACACTAGTGCATTTGTAAAAGACTCATACCATTTTGTCAGTGAAATCAAAGATCTACATCTCGCTGACAATGAAACTATGGTCAGTTTTGATGTCACATCACTTTTCACCTGTTTACCTGTAGAGGAATGCATTAAAACTGTAACTAAGAAGCTATCAGCTGAACTGGCAATAAATTTGTACTAAAATGTGGGTAACAATTTAATAAATTTATAACTATTTTCTGTATCGGGTAGATAATTGTAAATGTCTGTAATAACGATTACTTGTTGGACGTGAGACACCTTAGTCCGCCCGTGACCATGAATGCTGCAAAGTGTTCGAAACGTCGGGCAATCATAAATCATCAAATCAAATACAAACGCGATATAATCCGTAAAAGTAGTTTTATTTACAATGTGTAGTGCTCGCGTAAACATCAGATAACATAATTCTTTGTTTGCGATATCTTGAATATAGGCGCGAGGGACTTCTGACCTTAGGATATAAATCTCATACAAAAGTCATCTTAGGTTTAATCATTAGGCAAGAATATTCATAACTGATGCGCGTTGGATTGATAAACTGCTATTAAAAATAACATAACCTTAACGAAAATATTATTCAAGGAAGAAGTAAATTTAGCTCTATTCAATAATAACATCAAACATGTTCAGTATGCATTGCAAGTAAAACATACACGAAAGATTTCTTATATTTCATATTCAATACAGGGCTTTGTAAGGATTATTTACAAAGGCCTATTGAAATACAAATTCTCAATGTAAACATTAAAATGATTTAAGGAGTTAAAGTAAATCAACTAAGCCCACGGATCAAGGTTCAATCTACTGAGTATCTTAATTGTATGATAATATTGATATTAGACGAAACTTCCCAGCAGATATTACATCTACAGCTAATTCAAAGTGAAATTTTCAATTTCCATATTATACAAGTAGTATTGAAACATGAAGTGCTTTTTCTGTTAAAAGGTGCTGTTATTGCGCTTGTATTGACAAGTTAAGAATACATTTTGTCATTACCATATGCTTTGCTATAGCAGTCGTAAAAGTCGGCTCACATTAATAGAGTAATTGACAACAGCAATCTGCTTGGGAAACTAATAACTTCAAACAAAACGTAGCTAAAGAGCACAGTGCCCATTTAAGGAAGTATTAATTCCACAGTGGACTTAATGTGCTAATGGATCGATGTATAGATAGTGTTATAACTAGAATTAGATTATTAATTAAATAAATTGTTACAATATACCATAATATTGAATTCTGATGTGTACGCGAGTATTACACATTGTAAATAAAACTATTTTAAGGTTTTTATCGCGTTTGTATTTGCTTTTCAATTGTCCAATGTTTCGAACACTTTACAGCGTTAATGGTCACGGGCGGATTTACAGAGTTTTCGAGTTTACAATGTTTGTGGTTCGCCCGTCACCATGACCTTTGTAAAGTGTTCGAAACGTCGGACAATCAAAAATCAAATACAAACGCGATAAAATCCGTAAAGTAGTTTTATTTACAACTAGCAATCCGCCCTCGCTTCGCTTCGGTTATAGGTTATAGTCGTTTTACCAGCGTAGTTCCCGTTCCCGTGGGAATACCGGGATAAAATATAGCCTAGTTTACGCCCTGATATTATAGCTTTCCATTGGTGAAAGAATTTTTGAAATCGGTCCAGCCGTTTTGAAGATTACCCGGAACAAACAGACAGACAGACAGACAAAAATTTTTTAATTGCTATTTTAGGCATAGGTGTCGTGCAAAAAAAAAGCCTATTATTTTGACATTACAAACAGACACTCCAATTTTATTTATTGGTATAGATATATCACAATCTTATATATGTATTATCATCATCATTATTATCTCAGCTCATACACGTCTCATTGTTGGGCTCGAATCTCCACCAATATGGGAGGGAAATTTACCTCCTATACCATGCTACTCAGACGTGTTGATATAGAATTTTGTATCGAGTTTTCCTTTTCTTGCATAGATATTATTTGCATATTATATTCCTTAGTCGTCTTTTACGAGATTCATAGGCAAGAGAGGCGGTGGTAGCGGACGCACGGGGTGCTTTCCTTCCGACTGGTGCAGGTGCTGACGGGGCGTGGTTTCTTCGCTAAGTACCTGCACAGGATTGTCAGGAGGGAGAGCACACCGTCCTGCCACCACTGCGATTGCGACGAGGACACCGCGCAGCACACGCTTGGGGTGTGTACCGCATGGGCCCGGGAGCGCCGTTAACTCATCGCGATCATCCGTGCCGACCTGACGCTGCCGACCATCGCCAGGGAGATGCTCGACAGCGTCAGGAACTGGGACGCGGTCGCCGCGCCGCTCTCCTTTCCTAAGGCCGTCATCTCACGGAAGGAGGCTACGGATCGTGCGCGATAGGGGCTCCTCTTCGGTGACACGTTCCGCCGCCGGCGACTCGGGCGGCGCAGGCGCGAGTACCTGCACCTGATGCCGCCCTAGCCGAGGCCGCGGGTGACCGGACCGGGGATTTTAATTCGGCACCCGCAGAGAGGCTGACCGTGCGATGGCGACCGACGCTCCGGGACAGGGACGTCGAGAGGTGAGGGTACCCGAAAGGGTATTCCGTCGGGCCGACCACTCACGACAAGTCACTCTGCTCCGGTGGTCGGCCCAACGACGAAGGCGACGTGGGTACGGGTAGATTATGGGCCCGCGCACCGTCCTTTCTTCGAATGGACCGCGTGTGTGCTTACCATAGCCCACCCATAAAAAAAAAGGAGAGGTGGTGGTGAATTGTACTCCTACTCCGTCACCACACGGAAAGTCTTATATATGATACGAGAGATAATAATTATTATCTGATCTATTGCCATCTATTTAATATATATACATTTACTATATATGCTATATAAATTATAAATAAACGATAAAAATAATGCCATCAAAAGCATAACTTGTAAAAAAAAACTAAGTCCCGATAGGTAAAACAAAATTCCGGATTGTATCGGCGGGTGTCGGAGACGCGAGCGGGGCACGGTATGGTCTTTTTGAGGAAGCTTACCGCCTGGTGCATCGACGCCCGCCGAGACGTCATTGCCCGTTGTGCAGTCCACCACCGCCTGCCACCACTACGATTGCGACGAGGACACGGCACAGCACACGCTTGAGGTGTGTGCCGCCTGGGCAGAGCAGCGCCGTAAACTCGTCGCAATCATCGTCGACCTGACGTTGCCCACCATCACCATGACGATGCTCGGCAGTATCAGGAACTGGGACGCCGTCGCAGCCTTCTGCCTTCTTAAGAGGCAGTAGTCTCGCGGAAGGAGGTGGCGAAGCGCGCGTGGGAGCAACGCCTCCACAATGATGCGGTCCACTGCCAGCGACTGAGGCGGCGCAGGCGCAATTACCTGCACCTGATGCCGTCTTAGGCGAGGGCGCCCGACTGGATCGGGGATTTAGTCCGTCACCCGCCGAGACCACTGACGACAAGCCACCCTGCACCGATGGTCCACCCAACGACGAAGGCGACGTGCCACGGGTGGGTTACGGGGCTGCACGCCGCCTCTCTGTCGCCCCCGACGGAGCTAGGCGGAGGGTGCGCTGACCGTAGCCCACACCAAAAAAAAATAGTTTAAACAAAATTAATATGCCAACTAACCAAAAAGAATTATAAAAACTTATTTGCGAGTGAAAGACTGTTATTATACTAGCGGAATTTGAACCCGGTGTTGGAAATCTTTCAAACATATTGGCAATTAGAGAAGTGTAGGTGGAAGGTTATCATGTTTACCGGCAATGTTATTTAAACTCGCAAATACGTTTTTATAAATAGCCTAGCATAATTTATTTATCGAATATTATTATGTACTGTTATTACGATGTACGTTGTATATATAATACCTTTATACATTCATCATCATTATTTCAGCATATATACGTTCTACTACTGGTGCGAGCCTCTCTCGTTTCGCTACCATTATAAGAGAGAAATTGGCCTAGTATACCACGCTGGTTAGGTGGGTCTATATAGGATTTTACTACGAGTTTTCCTTCTCTTGTACTCATCGGTGGTGTATTGCATTCATTTAATCAGTGTGGTTACGGAGTAAGAATACTGTTAACCACCTCCTTTCTTGCTTGTGGATGTCGTAAATGATACGTGAAAGAAGTGAAGGAATATGTATAGGTAACAACGATACAAGAGAAGGAAATCCTGATATGAAATCCTATTTTAATACATCTGACTAGTGGAATCATCTCATCAACATCTCAGCTCATGTATGCCCTACTACTGGGCTCGGTTGCCCTCCACAATGGAAGGGAAATTGACCTATGATACCACGCTGGTTAAGGGTGTTAACATGGTGGTGCTGCATGTGGAGTTTGTATGCATGTTATCTGCATATCATATCCCTTAGTCGCTTTTTGCGATACCATGGGTAAAAGAGAAAGACGTGAACTGTATTCTTACTCCGTCACCACATGGAAAATTTTAGGTTTTTTTTGCTCCCATTTTGGAGGAGTTCCGAGCCAAACTGTGGAACTTATATCAACTGAATTCTTATTACGTCACTACACGGAAAATTATCACTAAAAGGGCTTAATACACTCTATAGTAATGCATACGAATGTATATGTATTACCCTATATAATCAACAGATTCAATCTAAAGATGTACTTCAAAGAATCTCAAGTATTACGTACTTTGGTGGAGAAAAGATCTTTTTTCTTACTTTATTATGCGTCAGTTCTTTGTCTAAATTCTTTACTCCAAAGAATATTTCAAATTGGAAGTACGGAAGTTAAATTCAAGCGTCATTACGTAATTAAGAATATTTTATATAAAAAAGTAGCAATGTAACACGACTTCGCATTGATGCAATTTATTAATGAAGAAAATGGGAAATGCGCTTTTCAAGTTTGTTCTAAGTGTATCATATATGAGATATAGTAATAATGAAAGTTTAAAAATAAAACTAGTTAAACTAAATTAACTGAAAAGTGTTCTAAACGTCTGAAAATTAAAAATCAAATATAAAACGCCATAACATCCGTAAAATTTATTTTATTTCAAATAATTTAAAGGTATAACTAGTTCACAAATTCAAAATTATGACCAGAAATATGTTATTGTTGATTTTCTTAAAACTTTAAAAAAACTGCTGTAGCAGCAAAGTGTAGCTTTTCGAAAATTTTTTGTACTCAACTTAAATTTATTCGAAACTAGCAACCCGCCCTCGCTTCGCTTCGGTTTCAGTCGCTTAAACCCGTGTAGTTCCCGTTCCTGTGGGAATACCGGGATAAAATATAGCCTATGTTACTCCCTGATATTATAGCTTTCCACTGGTGAAAGAATTTTTGAAATCGGTTCAGTGGTTTAAGCGTGAAAGCGTTACAAACAAACAAACAAACAAACATACTTACTTTCGCATTTATAATATTAGTATGGATGTATACTTTGACGTATTCCATAAACCTCGTGATCTTGCCAACCCTCATAGAGCCATATTATTTATGGGCCACAATAATAAATATCTGGTTGACCGAGCATCGCTCGGTATATTTTTTATTAATAAACTAGCAACCCGCCCTCGCTTCGCTTCGGTTATAGGTTATAGTCGTTTTACCCGCGTAGTTCCCGTTCCCGTGAGAATACCGGGATAAAATATAGCCTAGTTTACGCCCTGATATTATAGCTTTCCATTGGTGACAGAATTTTTTAAATCGGTCCAGCCGTTTCGAAGATTACCCGGAACAAACAGACAGACAGACAGACAAAATTTTTTTAATTGCTATTTTAGGCATAGGTGTCGTGTAAATAACCGTGTGAGCATGAAAAAAGCCTATTATTTTGACATTACAAACAGACACTTCAATTTTATTTATTGGTATAGAAATAAAACGATGAAATAATGAAAAAAATATCACGAGATTCGATCCTACGCTGTTTGAATGCCAAAACAAAACAAAAAATCTGGACAACTTCCCAACTGAGCTATTGTCACTCTTGACAGCGTCGGCGAAATTCGAATTCCTATTCAGAGAATGTCAATAACATTTTACGTCATTGCATTGATTAGCTAAAAATACCGACAAAACAACATTTTCTATAAATAAAACCTAGCTAGATCGATTTTTTGGCCCCGAAACCTCTAGTATGCCAAATTTCATCAAAATCGTTGGAGCTGTTTCTCAGATCCTGAAAATATATAATATATATCGATGCCCCCAAGCAATAACCCAGTAATCGCAAAACTCAATTTTTCAGGAGTTAATGTTTTATATTTTTTAGCTATATCTTTTCAGTGAATCATTATTTCGCCATTTTAAATGTATCAAATGAAAGTTATTTTTTTATAGAATAACCTTATAGTATCAGAATTACATTATATATTCAAAGATTCATGTAATACATAAAAATATAAATTACGTAAAATGTTTTGTAACGTTTTAACAGTAATTGTGTATTACCATATTGAATTATAAAGATGAATTCAGTAATATCAACTTACGAGATTATTGCGGTTAATTTTTAAAAGTAATAGAACAATAATGATTATTTATTTGGTATCTTACCAAGAAATTTCAATCAAGGGACTAACTGTAAAGTTATATAACTGTCTTATTGCCGTGTAATCTAAGCCGTCTCTAAATAGTACAAGCCAAGTAACACAATGTGCTTATATGTATTTGAATTATATTCATCGTATACTAAAATTTTAAGAAAGTGTTGTCAAGAGGATTATAAAACAAAACTACACATAACTGCAAACATATGACGTTTATTGAAAAAAAAACAAATACGCATTGAAACATAACAATGTAATCAGTCTTCTGTATTATCAAAATTATATCAAAAATTATAATGTGGCATTAAAATATGATATTATAAACATCAAATGTAATCAATCGTCATTATCGGAGATTTCTTCACTATGTTAATATTGCCCTTTTTTTTTTGTTAACGCTATGGAAATGCAATTTACGCACTACCCCTCGCCGGTAATAGACGAGGGGGGTGTGTGGGACTCACCAGTCACCTATGCAACCGGAATACCCACTAAAACCAACAGCGGTCCCTTCCGCGCTTTTACGGAGTGCCCGAGAGATCGTCTAATGACATTCGATCCCCGACACTCCTACGCAAGGCCGTCGGGCCACGTCCTGTCGTCACCCAAGGCGGTGGGAGGGGACGCGCATATCGGCGCCTCCCCCTCCCTGGCCGCCGCCTACGGAGCGAGTTAGCGGACGCAAATGCCTCGCGTTCCCGCTCCGTGGCCTCCTTACGGGCGATGACCTCCTCGCAGAAAGAGGCTATCGCCGACCAGCACGCTGTCGAGCATCTTTGTTATGATGGTCAACAACGACAGGCCCATTCTTATGACCGTCGACAGGTCGCGGCGCTGAGGCCCCCAGGCGGGACATACCTCCAGGGTGTGACGCACATCATCATTTGGCGCGCCACACTCATGGCATCCGGGGGCCTCCTCACGCCTAATTCTATGCAGGTACTTACCATAGACCCCGTGTCCGGTAAGTACCTGCGTCATCCGGAAGGTCAGGTTGCCGTGCTTGCGTTTCATCCAGCGGTGGAGGTGGGGCGCAATCGCCTCTACAGTCCCCCGTCCTGCTACAGGGGACTCCAATTCCTCCCTCCAGCGCCGGATAACTATCCTTCGGGCCGTTTTTATTGCCCTACTCAGTCCCCTTGTCGTGATACCTCCGCCACTGACCCGCGCCGCAGTGCAGAGTCGGTAGACCTCTGCAAACGCCCTAGCTTGTAGAGGCCAGGGTGGATCGCCCGCCAGCAGCAGTCCAGGAGAACAATACGGTATCCTCGTATTGTTCTCACCGCCATGGGTCTCTGCGCCTTTCGCAATTTAGCCTTATTAGAGGCGGTGAGAGACTCCGCCCAGATAGGGGCACCGTACAGTGCCATAGACCGCAAGATACCGGCATATAGACGCCAGCAGGATGATCCAGGGCCTCCAGTGTTTGGCAGAAGCCTACCTAACGCCGCGGCCGCCTTGGCGAGTCGAGGGACTAGCTGAGCAAAGTGCGGCCCGAAGCTCCATCTACTATCTAGGTGCAGACCCAGGTACTTCATCCGAGTCTGCACCGGCACGGCAACCCCAGACACACTGATCTGTGCTCTGCGGGGGAGACCTCGGCTTGGACCATAAAAGAGGAGGGCCTCTGTCTTCGCCCGTGAGACACTCAGGCCCAACATGCCTATCCGGTCGACGACGAGCACTACTCCAATCCTTGCTAGTCGGGTGGCCCCCCGGAAATCAGCCCCACTCACCGTGATGAGGGTGTCATCTGCATAACAGATAACCCCCATCCCGGGAAGGAGCTGACCCCGGAGAAGCCAGTCAAACCCGACGTTCCACAAGGTCGGACCAAGGACCGAACCCTGTAGATCGCCGCACTCTACCCGATGATGTCGTATGCGCCCGTCGTCCCCCTCCCAGAGCACGTGCCTCCCTTCGAGGTACGCCTCCAACAGCCTCCGGAGGTACAGAGGCACCTCATGAAATTTGAGCGCCTCCTTCAGCATCTCATGTGGGAGACTGTTGAAGGCATTTTTAATGTCAAGCGAGACTGCCAGTACTACATCCTTTTGGGCCACCGCTTCGGTGGCCAGGGTTTTCAGGGCGGCCAGCGCGTCAATAGTTGACCGGCCGCGCTTGAACCCGTACTGTTTTTCTGACAGCCCCGGCCCGACAACCTCGAGGTGCTGGACGAGACGGTCCACAAGTACCCTCTCAAACAACTTTGCCATCTCGTCCAGCAGCATGTTAATATTGTCCTGAGATTACGTCAGTGATTCGTAAAAATTATGGTAGTATCTTGGAATTGCTCCACTATTGCACAAAGATAGTAAATCTGTGTACAGTGCTTTGCTTATTGGAACAGGTTGATGATAAGCCGGCACTAGAGCGATATCCTAAATGGGTGAGCCCGGTTTAGATTTTCGTCCCCGTCGTCTAATTTGAGTTGAGTGTAAGGTGTCTAACTCCAAATAATTTCCATCGAAATCATGTTTAAAATAAATCTTCCCTGGTTGCGATGGCGTTACGTGAACATCCATGACATCAGACCAACGGATGACATTTCCATTTGTATCCCGATGCCATTGAACAGGATTAACTAGTTTTTTAATAACTAAAATATCAGATTGCTCAACTTCTGTTACAGTGTACTTTTCGCCGGTTACTTTGGAATTTAAAATTATATTATAAATTTGTTCTGGAATATAAATAACTTTATTCTTTATATTGCGTTCGATACAGGCGTGCATGGAATCGTCTTCATTTTGGTTGTGTCCTGTCTCAAAAAATTTGTGCGACATGGATAGTTGTAGAGTTTTTGTAGCATAGTCTTATAAGGCAAAAATGTATCTATTTTTGTTCTGCCCGTAGCGCCCATCAGAGTAGAACGATATTGTACTTATACCCTTTTCACGTTCAGATTTTAAGAACTTTAACAAACAACTACCAATTTCCGTACAGCCTCTTTTGGCCACATGGTAATGCCACACATAGCAGTAACCTTTTTTACGTAAAGCGTCATATATGGTAAAATTATAAACAGGGTATTTCCGTTTGTAATGAAAAATCCCTACATTAGATTGCGGAATGTTTAAGACTTTTAGGAGATCAAATATTGCTATTGTGCTTTCATTTCGGTCAAATATATCTTTTTCCTCATTTTTAATTTGCCTAATCTTTTCTTTTCTATTTAAGTGACGCATGTAATTTTCTTCCAATTGTTATTTTCTGATGGAGCTTGTTCATATAAAACGCAGGTCGCACACTGGTCTTTCTTGGGTTTGAAAAAGGAGAAGTTAAATTTAGTGTTGAAAACAGTTTCATATTGGCGTTTAGTTGCCATGGTAACATTTGTGTAATTTTGTTGTACAAACCAATAAACGGTTTAATTTTGATGATTTTCTGAAAGGTATTTACGACTAGAACTTTTTCTTGTATAATGTGACTCTACTGTAGGGAATAGTTTAATATGTGATACTGGATTCTGTATCACTACTCATTTTACGAGGTCTATTAGCATGTTTTCCTCTTTTGTCTTCTAAACAGTCATCTGATTTAGCCTTTTCAATAGTAGTATAAATCATAGTCTCCCCAATATTTAAAGTACTTAGGAAAATTTTTTTACAGACAGCCATTTCTTCACCGTCCAAAGGAAAAAAATATCTGATGGTTTGAGTAAGATTGTTTTTGCGTTCTATGGTCATTCTTTTAGTATTTTCTATTTTAACGTGTCTTGTTATGTACAACCATTGGTTCTCTCGATTAGAGAGTCTATAAAATGTATCAAACAAAACCTGTCTTTTTCGAATTATATCCTTCATAGGCATTTCCAGAGTTTTTTAGCAATTTATTTTTATTTCGACGCCACTCACTTTCATTACGTTTACGCTTTCTGGTTAGCACCTTCTCATCTTTAGAACTGGAAGCGTGAGGTTGCATTGTTTCATCCAAGTATAAATGAGTTATGTGTTAATGAAGGTAAAGTTGTGTCAGTATCTAAGCTATCTTCGTTAGTAACTTTATAAATAACCGTAAAAGAAGCAATGAAATCGCTGTTAGCTAAAATCATTGATAGATTAGAAATGGTACCTGGAGTATTTATTGTATCTATTTTATCAAAACATTGGGAGTTCACACTTAAACCTGAAATTGAACTTAGGGTATTATAGCGTTCAATCCTTTCTGGAGACGGAATGTACTCTGAATGATCTGATGAAAGAATAGCGTCGTCTGATTCAGGATAATTTTCAACATAAACTGTTGTTTTTGGTAATTCTGAAATGAAAATATCTTTAATAATTATCCTGTATGCCTTTATGTGTACGATGCACATTTTGTATGCAAATGGATACTTAAAAGTAAATAGAAAAATCATATACCTACTTCTTTGTCGGTACTTACCTCGTAAATTGTAACATGCTTTACTTGTCGAATGTTCAGCTACAATATCAACTTTATTTTCACAGTTTATTCTATTTGACAAATCACTAGGGCCTGAAAATTATATAAAAAATGTTTATTTCTCTTAAACATTAACATTTGTTTGTCTCTTTACCTGCAGCATACTGGTGCAGTTGCTGAATTAATATACAGCATTTGGTAAAAAAAAAATAAGAATGATTTGAAATCGGTTCAGTAGTTTCAGAGATTAATCAAGAAACAAAACATTGCCTTATATAAGTATTATTAAGGCCTACTAACCTACTTAAACATAAAAGGTCATAGGTTTATGCATAATTTTTAACTGAAAGAATATAGTATTCAATGTATTGGGTTTTTATACAACCATAGCAATTGGTTTAATTATAACAGTAGGTAGGTAAATAACTAACAAGTAAAGATCTTGTTTTGTAGATTTTAAAAAACCTCACCTTGTATTTCATTTGTCATACTAGACATTGGTACTTTCCGTGTGGTGACGGAGTAAGAATACAATTCACCACCCCCTATCTTACCCGTGGGTGATCGTACGAGACGACTAAGGGATATAAAACGCATATAACATCTATGCGAGAGAAGGAAAACTTGAAATAAAACCCTATATCAACACGTCTGACCAGCGTGGTATAGTAGGTCAATTACCTTTCCATTATGGAGGAGGCCCGAGCCCAACAGTGGGACATATATGGGCTGAGATGATGATGATGATGATCTAAAATGGTGCTTTTTAAATTTGCACTTTCATCAGGGGCTGAAATAACAAGCAGAATTAAATGTAAACTTATTCTAGAAATAGTTACAGAAATCTCAAACTAAACATAGCTTGTATTAATGTAGTACATTAATAAATGAATAAACTGATAAACATACGTAGACACTTTTTTTTTAGAAATATATACAGATTATACAAAACACCCAGAATAATGCAATTAAATATATAAATATTGACTGACTGAGAGGGAATCGGACCTGCGACCTCCTGGTTTAGTGGCAAAATGCTTAACCGCTACACTACCGAGGTCGTCAAAATGTAAATAGTGTATTTTAAAATTTATTTATATTACGAGTACCTAACTATTTATATTTTGACTATATTATTAGACTCCCCTTGATTACACTTTCGCGGACTAGTATTAGGTATTAATCAACCTTACCAATAAACCACCGATATCACATATAATCACCATTACACTAAACGAACAATAATTGAATGTGTAACACGATATTCCAATACTCGGCGTACAATCTTAGCTAGACTATTTCACCGTTGCTGTTACCGATCAACTGACTGAACACGGCTGCCGCTTGTTTTACATCACCTCCTACAGTGGCGCTCTTGTGGCAGCCATGTTGAGTAAAATAAACTACCTTCAATTGTAAAAAAAATAAAATCATAATACAATCAAGAACAATAGTTTTAAAATGTTAAGGCTGTCATCCTCGAGCGTGGGAACCTTTGATAGAGCAGACATTGACATTTTCTACTCACACGGACGCATCGCTCAGTATTAGTACACACACCCTGAAAACAAATAAATCTAATTTTGATGCTTGCACTAGTACGTATTCATTACGCGCTTGTCTTAATAGGATGTTCAAAATGTCACAAAAATAATGCAATGATTTAGGCATTAGCATATCGCATCGTGACGTAGACGTACCGCAGACAGTGCCATAGTGAATAGCCGGTGGCAAAGGGTGGGGTCAGTGTGTGTGTACGCTTTCTGGGTATTATATTTACTATTTATTTTTATGGAGAAATCACAGTAACATTATAAATCCGAATGTTTTCTGGTAAATGCTAATATAATTAGACCATGGTACCATTAGACAATAATGGTAACGGTTAGATTTTTTTTTAGTTACATAAATAGATGAACATAGGCTTTATATTTTGGAAATAGCTCGGAGCATAGGTAGTTTAACGTATACGAGTATATGAGCTACAATGATGAATGAAAATTATGAATATAAGTCATCATCATCATTTCACCTATCGCCCTCCACTGCTGAACGTAGGCCTCCCTCGTGTTACGCCACAGAGTGCAGGCCTGTGTTACCTGCATCCAATGACGCCCAGCAACTTTCACCAGGTCGTTGTACCACCTAGTGTTCATCCTACACTGTGTTGTTTGATACTTGATCGCCACTCGAGAACCTCACACCAGCGGCTGTCGGTTCGTTGAGCTATGTGGCCTACCTATTGCCAAATCAGCGTGCTAATTGTTCATGTTATGTCGGTTACAATCGTTCTTCTGTGGCTTCTATGATGCAGAGAAATCCCGGGCATAGCCCGCTCCATAACACGCTGAACTACTTTGAGCTTGGTTATGAGGCTTACATTTAGGGATCACGTTTCCGTGCCGTAAGTCATCACTGGTAAAACAAAATGGTCCTAGACCTGTATTTTCAGAAACTGAGGTACGTTGGACGAGAAGATCCTCTTAAGTTCATTTAGATGTATCCGCCTCGTAGGCAGAATAAAAACAAAGCTGTGTCAAGTTAATATAAATATATAAATTTAATTATGAATGATCTTTTTTTATTAAAACGCTTAATAGGGCTTAAAATAATCACAGAGAATTTGACAACAATTATTTTTAGTTTACTTTTTTGTGGGGGATGAATTATTCTATCCCTGTCATACCGTTTCAGTAACGTAGTTCGCACAGACGCCAGAGTTCCCAGAGGCGAAGTAAAGTCGTAGGATGCGTAATACTCGCGAAGTCCATCCCAATCTGCTGGCTTATATTGCTAGACTCTGCGAGTCTCAGTTGTATTAGAGCGACTTGGCCTTACCACATGAGCTCTTTTAGGGACAAAGCAGTAGTCAGATGACCGAGGTGGCACTTCAACCACTACCTGGTATCCATGTTGGTTTATAATCAGCAGAATATCTAGTGAAGAAGACTCATGGCTCTCAATACCTGGAACACGGGTGGGCTGTGTCACCACTTGTGAGACACCATAGGCCGAGGCATATTGAAGAGATGTCGATCCTGGTGGTCAGTGGTTCGGGACCCCAGCCCCTCTTTATGATGACCGTTGAAGTCTCCAAAAACCACCACCTCCGCTGATGGACACTGCTCCAATATTTCGTCAATCCCGATTGAACGTTCTCAAATAATTGAATTGACCCCGAACCATAGAATTGACAGATCACCATGGACAATGGCCGTGGAGGCAGCAACAATAGATATCGCTCCGTATGAATACGTACACCCCGGCTTTGAGGTTGCTATATAAACCTAAATGATATTATAAAAATCCACATCAAATGTGGAAAGGAGCCCGCAGTAAATAAACTTCTCTATTTAACATTCGTCATCATGGTTTTTTTTAAGAAGAGAAGGAAGGAAGTGTGAATGGGTATAATGAGATTCTGTGATACAAAAAAAAGGCGGAGCATAGTACGTATTTGAGGGGTGAGTTCTGGGAGGCGCTTTTGTGACGAAGCACGAAATGCCCCGGGGCTCCAGGCGAAGCCGCTGAGGTTCACTCCGGTTTCCCACTCCGGCATGATGGGATTTTTGCCAGTCGGTAGGACAGCCTCCCACGGGGGATAATCCTGAACTCGGGTCCCCTGTTGACCGGCATGTGGCCAGCAGTGACCATTCCCATCGGGTCTCCTTGTAAACCATGTCAGTCCCTCATGCTCAGTGCCCCGACCAAGACAGATATCACTAAAACCCACCACATAGAAATACACCCAAAAAGTTAGGCTTCTGGCTCTCTCGAAGTACATCGAATCAAGCGCGGCATCAAATTGCTACTTAGGTGTCAATCTTCTGCGAGAGTATGGTACTACCGCAGACGGATCATCCTATAGCTGCAATCAGAAGACTATCGACAGTGTAATCTTATCACTCAAAAAGTTCTGATATGCTTTGCTCCGACGTTGCCTGAAATGAATAACGTTTAATATTACTACTACACGGTTATGATTTGAATATATAAGGATTTCAAAGTGTTATTTTTTTGGATTGAAACTTCTTGTATCCTGATACAATAATTAAAAGGAATTTATTGGTAATAATTTTTTGCTCTCATACCGTTCCAAACTTACTTTCATCCCGTTCTTACTTCGCACCTATTTCGCTCGCATCATGGTCTTATCTCACTCTCATCCCATGAACATCATTTCATCAATTCTTCTCTTACCTCATTTATGAAAGCTTAATAGTTCTGTGCTTTAAAACCATCTTCATTCATTAGTTAATTAAAATCGGGAACCGAAAATACTACATTTCAATTTGAGTTAAAAAAGTAAAAGATTTGAAGACTGAATAAAAACAGCTTCTAGTACAATATCTGACTCTCATTTCTGCACCTTATTTAATCTCTGATGCATTATTATTTGCATATTCATCATTAACCTAAATATGAATTTTAAAATCTCTAACCTTACATTAAAAGCAAATGTTCCATATAAGTTCTCAACTCCATTTGGCTATTTTTACCAGTAAAAAGATGAATAACTTACTGTATTAAAATATACTTACTGCTTAGTTAGAATCATCCGTGTTTTTTTTTTATGAATGTAATAATTTTCTTGCCGTTTCCCCTTATTTACTCGAATTTCGATTTTAATAAATACCTACATTGATTTTTGATAACTAATCTGATGAAAAAAAAACATATAATTAAACTTGCATATTGCTCTTCTATTTACTCGAAAAATACAAATTAGTAGTCGTGTCCAACACTCGCGACCCACCTTTAGCTAGTGCAATGACATATGTCGCGGAGCAACTGACGGACGTGCGTTCACCTTGGATACTGAGGCGGTACTGATATTTTTCTAAGCGTAGGTTTTATGACAAATCTAATTACGAGACGCTTTTATTTCATAGTAAAATGCACAGAAAAATTAATAAGATAGAACGGCCATGTGGGCGGGGCAAGCGGGCCACAATTGCGATCAAACGGTCTTAGTATTGACGATATTCGTTTTACCGGTTCTTAGTTGCGCTTATATAGTGACCTTGAACGAAGCTCCGACAAAAAAGAGAAATATGCCGTCTTGCGCTATTACAACGTGTCGAAAAAGAAGTCAGTTGCGTAGTTATAATCTAAGAAGGCATTTATTTTCATCGTTAAGTCCATAAACTTATTAATTCAGTGATATTTCTTAATTTTATGAAAGTATTATGTCGTTTATAAATAAAAATTATGAAATCGCAAAAAGAGCCAAACATTATACATCGTCTGCCACACATGGATATCACCTTTTATTAGTCCAGCAACCGCGCAATGTACTGCGTTCAATGCGATATCACTAAGAACCGCCTTACTAGCGTGGTAGTATACGTTTTCATTCAAAACATTGACGTTGATCCACGCGTATCGATAGTGTTGTCCAACATACTATAAGTTATCGATTTCAATAATTAGCTATGGGTTAATTTTATCATATAAATAAATATTTTTAACACATTTAATTTAGTGATCGTTTTATATAATTATATTAACAATATTTAAATAGGTATTTAAAAATCAATTATTCTGGTATACATTACCTACTTAATTTATCTTAATATATCTATAGTATATTCTTGTATATTTTCCACGTGGTGACGGAGTAAGAAATGTAAGAATACAATTCACCCCTCCCTATCTTGCCCGTGGATGTCGTAAAATACGACTATGGTATATAATATGCGCATAACATCTGTGCAAGAGAGGGAAAACTTGAAATGAAACCCTATACCAACATGTCTGACCAGCATGGTTTAGTAGGTCAAATTGCCTCCCATTGTGGAGGAGGCCCGAGCTCAACAGTATGATGATGATCTATAGTACAAACTTCATGGTGCTCATTAGCACTCTTTAGTAATTAATAAAATAGAAATAACAAAATAATAGTAATAAAATATCTATGTTCGGGACCAATCACCAAATATATATATATATATATATATATATATATATATATATATATATATATTAATCAATCTTTGAACAAAAGATCTTACATTTAAAACTATGGATTAAGGCAACTGGTAATTAACTAAATACCAACTAAATTTAGCACAATTTGTTCACAACATTTTGTAGAATACTAAAAATAATGGCAAAGTCATCAAATGTTATTGTATTTCATTTTTATTGGAAAACTAAATGTTTAATTAAGTAGGTATTTAATTGTCGTACAAAATAATTGTTCTATTCTTCCTTAAGATGGAATAATTTATGACAAGAATGAATTTCTTGAGACTGGTCATTCATTACTAGTTATTATCATTATAAGTGTTGATTTCTAACTTTTCGTAAGTGTTGAATTTTTATTCCAAGAAATGTTGACATGATAGTCATTATCTCGGCTTATATACGTTCCACTGCTGGGCTCGAGCCTCCTCCGCAATTATAGGCAAATTTACCTTACTATACTATAGTAGTCAGACAGGTTAGTATAGGGTTTTGTTTTGAGTTTTTCTTCTCTTGCATAGATGTTATATGCTTACTATATCTCTTAGTCGTCTCAATATATTAGGATGGGACATCCGCGGGTAAGATACGGAGTGGTGATTGGTATTCTTATTTCGTCACCACACGGACAATGTTAGTACATTTTTGTTTACAATAAACAAAAATGTACCGACGACCTGGTGGTCGACCACCAGACGACCCGAAGTCATATCGACCAATCACCTTACTGCCTTCATTAGGCAAGCTCTTAGAACGTCTCATTGTTCCTCGTTTATTGCCGGGTGGACCAACGTTCAATCATAAACAATTCGGCTTCACTCACGGCAAATCAACTATCGACGCGGCCGTTGCGGTAAGACGTGTCATTAGCGCATCCGTTTTTAAATACGTACTAGGTGTCTTCCTGGATATCTCAGGTGCTTTCGATAACGCCTGGTGGCCAATGCTACTTCTTAAATTAAAGGTGGTTGCTATAGAAATATCTACCAAATCATACAGTCGTACTTATTAAATGGCTCGACTAAATTGAAACTTGGTCACCATGCTGTGTCGAAACCACTGACGATGGGCTGCCCTCAAGGTTCGGTATTAAGTCCATATCTATGGAATTTAGGTTTTGACGATTTTCTCAAGTTACCTCTACCGAAAAATTGTCTACTGATCGGCTATGCAGACGACGGACTTTTACTTATACAATCGAACACAAGGGATGGTTTAGAGAAATTAGCGGAAACATGCCTCAATGATATATTCGATTGGGGTACACGAAACCGGCTTGCCTTCGCACCACAAAAAACATATCATCTTTTATTAAAAGGACATTTACAATCAGCGCCGCGTATAAAATTCAATAATATGACTGTCAAAAAGAAAGAATCAGTTTGCTATCTCGGCCTAGTCTTAGAAAAAAATTTTTCATTTATTGAACATATTAAAACTGTAGGCGAAAAAGCGAAACGGAATTTCTACGCGCTTACTAGAATATCCACATCTACTTGGGGCCTTCGTTTTAATACACTTAAAACCATATACATGGCCATATATTTGGGGTGTATTTGTTACGCTGCACCTGTATGGGCCGATAGGGCCACCATAGGGGCGGCTCGCCTTAAATTACTACAGAGCCAACGATTGGCCCTAATATTCTTATGTAAAGCCTATAGAACGGTTAGTACCGAGGCCTTACCAGTACTCGCGGGTGTACTTCCGGTTGATTTGGAGATTCAGAGACGAGCGTCAATGTATTACACCACAAAGGAAACTATGAATACAGATTTCCTTCTACCGCGAGACCGAAATAAAATTGCTAGATTGTTTGCACCACAATCCATTGTTTATGAGGAACTTTTAACTGAATGGCAAGAAAGATGGGATTCATCATCGAAAGGTCGTCATCTTTATCTATTTTTTCCATGCATCCGGGAGCGCCTGGAGAAGGTGTGGTTGGAGGTTGACCACTTCGTGGCCCAATTTTTAACTGGCCATGGCAACTTTAAAAGTAAATTATTTTCTTTTAAACTCGTACCATCACCATTATGTCAATGTTCCACATCTGACCACGAGTATGAACAATCAGCACATCACATTCTCTGGGAGTGCGATCTCTGGCGAAACGAGCGTAACCTTATGTTAAACAGTTTGCAAGTCACCTGTGGGGTAGTATACTATACGGACCTTGTAGCAACTCGAGAAAATTTCCGTGCGTTCATGCGTTTCTGCCATACCTACTGTAGCAATCAATCTTAACGCTCACATATAGGCCCCGTTAAGCTCTTCCGTATCCGTGGTGCCGTACTGCTGCGCTATCGTAGCTGTACTCCTGTTTACTTATTGGCTGACTAGTCATTTTGTTTTCCTGTCTCCCGCTTTGCCTGGGAGGGAAGTGGAATCTCTCTTTCCAACTCCTCCTCTTTAATCTTTTCTAATTAAATTTGTTGCGGGTCCCAAGACAAAATCATATCCCGGGACTGCCTGAGGGTCAAACCTTGGTGTCATTTATGGAGACCATTGTGGATCCTGGCTTACAGGAGTTACAATGGTGGGAATGTGTGGTGGGATTAGTCCCAAAAAAAAAAAAAAAAAAAAAACAAAAATGTACTAACTAGTAGCAGTACCAGTATATCAAAAAAAAAAATAACTGTTTTGTTTTTTAAATTAAATAATAACACCAATAAAAATATACCGAATTTCAATAAAAATAATATTTTAACATATTTTAAGAATGATATGATGCTTACGCGGGCACTACACATTGTAAATAAAACTACTTATACGGATTATATCACGTTTGTATTTGATTTAGGATTGCCCGATGTTTCGAATACTTTACAGCATTTCTGGTCACGGGCGGTCTAATATGTCGGACGTCCAAACAAGTCAACGTTATTACAGACGTCCATGGCTCCCGTCGCAGAGACCGTCTGAAACCATCCACAGTTAAGCGCCTCCCTGCAGTACTACCTTATGTGAAAGGAGTCACTGACAAGATTGGCTTCATCCTGAAACGGGCTTCCATAAAAACATATTTTAAGTCACTCAAGAGGATTAGTCAATGCTTGCCACCTGTCAAGTGCCAGATCCCTCTACAAGATGCAGGAGTTTATAAACTTGATTGTGGTCTCTTTTTAATACATTTTAATTGTATATTGTGTACTGGTATGTACCATATATGGGAACAATATAATATACAAATCGCTACTCGCTTACGTAATTAATTATAGCACTTAAATTTTCTGTCACCTATACAGAGTGTAGTGAGGAGTATTTTATTTGCATGATTTTACTGTTAAATTACTGACTTGCATTACAAATAACTTCAACACATCACACAAGTAAGTGCTTAATTTAAAGACATTAATATTTTTGTTTCGATAAAACAGGCTAAATAAATATCGTGTAGTATATCGACCATGGCAAGCACTAGCGTGCATGTGCTTTTTTATATGTGGGTATACGTTGCCTACAGAACTTAGTTATAATTTGTGTACCAACTGCAGCTTCGAGATTGATGTGTGTGTGTTATGTTAGTGGGTGAAATTGTTGTAAGTATAGACCTTGCATATGTGTTAACATTAGCGGGAGGGGGTAATTATGCCACGCTGGTTTTCGAACAAAATCAGCCGAATGGCCTTTCTAAAGTATTAATATTTCTGTGGTAAAATGTATGGACAACTGGGAACAATTTCGGCTAAAAAAAATGTATGATGTTTAGGATTAAATAATTATTTTTTGTTATGAATTAGTAAAAAAAATTAACGGTGAATCTATTATTTCGACTTTCGTCATACGATTCACCCAAAAATATTTTCAAATATAACAATGAAATAGCCTAGATATTTAAAACGGCAAAGGTCGATTTCGATGTTTTTGATCAATATTTCGAATTTTTTTTCTGGGCAACTAACAATTATTTTAGAATTATAACACAGTGCCTTTATAGGCCCATTCGTTAAGCAGTTGAGGTATTTTTTCGTGTCATTTAATGCAGAGAGTTCCTAAATATTTTTAAAACCGTAAGTGTCCATTCACGCGTTTTTTAGGGACGCGCCTCTTAACAACTCGGCCATCCTCCGTTTACAACGAGACCTCTCGTTTAGCATTATAGGAGGAACCAAAACATTTAAATACAATATAAGCGAGAGAACAAAAACATAATTCTAGATACATAGTTGTACACTGGTTGCATTTACTATATAATAAATACATCATAGCAGACTCATGATATGGTAGACCTGTTATTTGATACGGTTAGTCTATACAATTAGTAGCCTGGCAACAAATATATTGCCCCATAATCGTGTGGTTATGTACGAAGATAAATCAATATATTCATCTATCTCATAGTATTGATCTGGTGGTCTCATAGTACTGGCTGATAATACACATGATTAGTTACCTGGCAATAGATCTTTTAATAAGATATTACCCCATAATCATGTCCATGCCACGGCATTGATATGGCCAACCGACTCGATTAGTTACCTGGCCATGTGCGTTTTATTTTTATTGTATAAGGCTTTCTAAAATGATGTACAATACATACATTGATCACGGAGCAACATCACTAAATTAAAAACAATTTCAGTTTACAAAAAATAATAAGACATTCATTATAAGACAACACACCCTGAATTAGGCTAGTCATCAATCGTTGTATACGTCAACCAGGCTGGCATTATGCTCACACGTCACGAACTTGACATATACTCGTACCTTTCATAACTTATTGTAAACTTACCATACCCCACAATTGACATGGTTAAATTACTCGGTTAGTTACCTGGCTACATGTCTTATTCACTATAAGAACATTGCCCCAAAACCGAGTCTACCAATAACCACGTCAAACGGTTACCGGGCTGTGAGCACAACATACGCTCACACTTTACATAATTTATTAAAGACTTATGTCCATACCCCACGATTGATATGGTTAAATTACTCGGTTAGTTACCTGGCTAGATGTCTTATTCACTATAAGAACACTGCCCCAAACCGAGTCTACCAATAACCACGTCAAACGGTTACCGGGCTGTGGGCACAACATACGCTCACACTTTACATAATTTATTAAAGACTCATGTCCATATCCCACGATTGATATGGTTACATTACCCGGTTAGTTACCTGGCTAGATGTCTTATTCACTATAAAAACATTGCCCCAAAACCGAGTCTACCAATAACCATGTCAAACGGTGACCGGGCTGCGAGCACATCATACGCTCACACTTTTCATAACATTGTTGAATCATGTTCGTGCCCCACGACTGATATGATTCTCTTACTTGGTTAGTTACCTGGAAATAAGTCCTACTCACTAAAGGCGTTTCTCCTAACTAGGTAAATCAAAAACCACGCAAACCTGTTACGGGGCTGCGAGCACATCCTGAATACTTTACATAACTTTTTCTCAAATCTTGAACATTATGCATGTCTTAGCGAGATTTGTACACCCTAAAGATTGCACCAGTAAATACCAGTTCAGGCACATCATGAATAATATGTGCATTGACCACTGAATCTTGACTAGATACATCATATGGTTATCTTTTGTGAAGACTAATAAGCTAGGCACGTCTTATAAATATTTCGCGCACTTGTTACCGCATTCTGAATAAATACATAAATATTCACGTTCATTCATTGCGAGTAGGTAGTTTCGGTAGGCTTGTCCACGTTGTGAATACTATGCGCATAAGCTGCTGTACAAATACTATAATTATAGGGCTATACATTAGAGTATTTTAATCGCTTCACTTGCCTGAATGCATGTGCACGAATATTGTGTGCTTTAACTACTGAATTCTATATAAAATACCAATAATTCTAATAATAAAAATAATTATGTTAGCTCTCTCTTTCTGTGAATCCTGACGTGCAACCCAAACAGGGACAGTTATTGGTTAGCGGCTCAATAACAAGCAACACTTTGCGAGTAAAAAAATCTTACTCAGTGTAGTAATTGATTTACTACATCATGTTGGTCAGACAAGTTGTTATAGCGTTTAATATCGAGGTTTCCTTCTATTGCAAAGAAGTTATACGCATTTTATATCCACCCCACACCCACGGGCAAGATAGGTTGATGAATTCATACTCCGTCACCAGATGGTTCATTACACATCAGCAATTATATGTAAAAATTTGAATGACAATTTTTATCAGTTCTAATGTTTAAAAGGTGAATGACATCCATACTCTTACTTACTAATATTATAAATGCGAAAGTAAGGATGTTTGTTTGTTTGTTTGTTTGTAACGCTTTCACGCTTAAACCACCGAACCGATTTCAAAAATTCTTTCACCAATGGAAAGCTATAATATCAGGGAGTAACATAGGCTATATTTTATCCCGGTATTCCCACAGGAACGGGAACTACGCGGGTTTAAGCGACTTTTAGGAGCGATCGTTTAGGAGGAGTTCAGTGACATACACACGTACACAAGAAATTTATATTTAAAGACTAGCTGACCCAATATATATATATATATATATATATATATATATATATATATATATATATATATATATATATATATACAGGGTGTGTCGTAAATAGTGGTCCACCGTTAAGGATTCGATAAACCAGATAATTTCCTATAACAAATTCCATTTTTAACCATTTTTAGCCGAGGGTTTCGTAAATATTAATTTTTAGTTATTTATTTACCAAATTTCTACCTCTTGTAACAAATTTGGTTGTAGTTTTATCAAAAACCATTATATTTTCATTTTGATTACTGTTAATTACTGCTGAATACAAGAGCTATCGTTTATTAACATGTTATTTAATGAAGATTTAGATCTTCTGCAAAAAAAAATGATTGTACTCGAATTTTAACGGATTTTTTTAACATATCATGCTAATTCAAAAGCGATTTATGTAAAAAAAATGTACTACACTGTCAGTGCCCATTAATTTAATAATATGCCTATTTAATACAAATTTCAAAATGGTATCATAATACCAGATCCCTATAAAAAACAGCAAGATATCTAATTTTAATTGAAGAAAGTAAGATTTTCATTCAAATTAATTTAAACATTTTGTTGCATTAATTTTACAAAAAGATGGATATTTAAATCTACATAATCTGCATAGCTGGCAGCGAGAAAACCCACATCTCATAAGACAAGATAGATCACAGTATCAAGTTAAAATAAACCTTTGGACCGGAATTATTAACGGACAGATAATCGGTCCACACGAGCTGCCAGAAACTTTAAATGCAGACAGATATTTAAGTTTTTTGCGGACTGACTTGCCAATGCTTCTTCAAAACGTCGCTCCTGAAGTCCAAGAAGATATGTGGCTCCAGAACGATGGCTGTCCCGCTCACTATGCTGTTAGAGTACGAGAGCACCTACACACAGCGTATCCAAATAGGTGGATAGGACGCTTAGGTCCAATACTATGGCCACCGCGCTCGCCAGACTTAAATCCCCTGGATTTTTTTTACTGGGGTTGCCTGAAAGAACATGTGTACAAAGAAGAAATAACGTCCATTGATCACTTGAGGACTAGCATACACACAGCAGCTAGAAAAATAAACGAGAGTGGGTTTGCTCGGCGACTTAAACGGTCGTTTATTCGACGTTGCAGAGCATGCATAGCTGCAAATGGGGGCCATTTCGAGCACTTGGTGTAATTTAAATATTAAAGAATAACAATAAATGATGTATGATGATGTATGACTTGTTTTTTTTCAATGCGTTGTTGTAATTTACAAGTTAGGTCTAGATCACTTTGCAACAATAGTAAAAAGTTGTCTTTTATAGTCGTTTTTAACTAAAATTTCATTACTTGTTTTATTAATGGGATAGTAACCTTTTAGAATCGGTATTAAGTAGGAATATAATTAAATAAGTAGGCACTGATAGTAAAGTTTTTTTTTTTACAAAAATCGTAAGTATTATAGCAATAAATTTTAAAATTAATTTTAATGAAAATCTTACTTTCTTCAATTAAAATTAGATATCTTGCTGTTTTTTATAGGGATCTGGTATTATGATACCATTTTGAAATTGGTATTAAATAGGCATATTATTAAATTAATGGGCACTGACAGTGTAGTACATTTTTTTACATAAATCGCTTTTGAATTAGCATGATATGTTAAAAAAATCCGTTAAAATTCGAGTACAATCATTTTTTTTTGCAGAAGATCTAAATCTACATTAAATAACATGTTAATAAACGATAGCTCTTGTATTCAGCAGTAATTAACAGTAATCAAAATGAAAATATAATGGTTTTTGATAAAACTACAACCAAATTTGTTACAAGAGGTAGAAATTTGGTAAATAAATAACTAAAAATTAATATTTACGGAACCCTCGGCTAAAAATGGTTAAAAATGGAATTTGTTATAGTAAATTATCTGGTTTATCGAATCCTTAACGGTGGACCACTATTTACGACACACCCAGTATATATATATAATTCTTCTGTGTGTATGTGACTGAACTCCTAAATGGCTTGACTGATATCGATAAAATGATTTATGTGTATTTAGATGAATTCAGGAAGAGTTCAGATTAACAATTGGACCCGAGAGGCGGCGCTACTATCGGTAGATCTCTAAATTTGACTGTTGTAGAATTGACAACGTAGTTTTAAGTGGCTCTTTACATTCATCTCATCATCTCAGCCCTTATACGCTCCACTGTTGGGCTCGGGCCTCCTCCACTTTGGGAAGGAAATTGATCTACTATACCACGCTGATCAGACGTATTCGTATAGGGTTTTGTTTCAAGTTTTCCTTCTCTTGCATAAATGTTGTAATCGTCTTTTATGACACCCACGGGTAAAGAGAGGGTGTGGTGAATTGTATTGTTACTAAAAATAGAAAACTATAATTTACACAATTTTTTAAACTTTATTTGCCGTGCAATAAATCATCATCATCATCTCAGCTTATATACGTTCCACTGTTGGGTTCGAGCCTCCTCCACAATAGGAGGGAAATTGACCTGACTATACCAGGCTGATTCGACTTTTCCTTCTCTTGCATAGATGTTATATGCGTATTATATCCCCCTGGTCTTCTGGTAAAGTGTTCGAAACGTCGGGTAATCAAAAATCAAATACAAACGCGATAAAATCCGTAAAGTAGTTTTATTTAAAAACCATTAAGTAGCTTAGCTTTTGAAATCAAAATCTGCATCACTGTCTAACGCAGATACGAATCATGAAATTTTGATTTTCATAATAGAAGTTTTTCCATCAAACACGTTTTAGTTACCATCAAAAACTTTTTTATCTTTAAGATTTATTAGCTTTACTTCATTATTTTCAGTAGAATACTAATCACAATAATCATCATTAACTTCGTTTAAATATGTAGTTCAATATTCGTGCGTGATGTAGTGAAATACAATGGCAACCAACCATTCCTTTCTTGTAATTATCCTAATAATCGATTAAAAACTCTAAGATAATCATTGCAGAAGATATAAAACTCAAATTAAAACCGTTAGATGTATTAATTTAAGTTTATTTCATTCATCTAAATGCGAGCCATACCTAACAGTGGCATATATATGTATGTCAATTGAAAAAAAGATGTTCGAGATGTCGATCTTGTATATTGCGATAGAGCAATATGTGGTGTCAGATCAAGAATAAAACGTTTCATTAGTATTGCCTCACAATAGAATATCAAAAGATGTTTCAGTGACGTAAGTGTGTAAGACTCAAATATAAAGAAAACTGAAAATAGAACCTTACGCAATCCCATTTGACTCTTGACGGTTATATCAGGACAGTAGTCATTTTATTAGAACTCAGGGATATCCCTAGGTATATAAGTATATAGGCTTCATAAGATACGATTCACGAAATTATGAACTTGCTAAAAAGAATTAAGGTTACGTCATCATTATTTAAATATAGATAGAACTCTTTGTATTATTCAGTATACAGCTTATTACGGATAAGGATAGCGGCTCTACTTAGTATAAATCTATTTTATTCACATATATGTAGAGTTTGGATGTGATTTTTGCACATAATGAGATGAGAAGCAATGGATCACTTAGTTATGAAGGAATGCAAATAAAAATGTGCGGGATAGTCTTTAGGGACTGCCGATGTAAGTGACTAGGTAACTTTGTCGTCGAGCTATTAGATTATTATTTTTAATTCTTTTTGGTTGGTAAAGAACTGTTAACCACTAATTCAAAATTTAATCCTTGATAATAAACACTTCTTTATAAACCAAAAATAATTCGGAAATAACAATCTCAATAGGTTATAGCCAATATTTATTAGAAAATGTGTAGTGTAATATTTTCAATAAAAGTTAAACAATATTTTAAATTCACCGATTGGTCATTGTGGATTTGAAAGCAAAGAGCAGGCGCGCATGCGCTACACGCAAATTCGCGCATGTTCCTTGCGCCATCTTACGAATTTTCGATCAGGTCACGTGTCCTGACGCGACTTTGACATTTTTCACCCAAACCAAAAAAAGTGCACAACGCCGCTAAATAAGTTTTCTCTTCAAAAAATAAAACAAAGTTATCTATTTATATTTCTTCATGTTTATGTGATTGACAAATTCTTATGAGACAAATTTGCCTTTATGTATGGTAATAATTTATACAGCTTACTATTGGTGAAATAATTAGTTAAGGAAACCTCGAAATGAATCCATATGCCAACTCGTCTGACCATAGTGGTAGAATATATAAATTTAATCCTCACGGTATATGCGACCACATTACACGTGGTATATGTGTTTATATTTATATACTAGCAACCCGCCCTCGCTTCGCTTCGGTTATAGGTTATAGTCGTTTTACCCGCGTAGTGCCCGTTCCCGTGGAAATACCGGGATAAAATATAGCCTAGTTTACGCCCTGATATTATAGCTTTCCATTGGTGAAAGAATTTTTTAAATCGGTCCAGTTGTTTTGAAGATTACCCGGAACAAACAGACAGACAGACAAATTTTTTTTAATTGCTATTTTAGGCATAGGTGTCGTGCAAATAACCGTGTGAGCATGAAAAAAGCCTTATTTTGACATTACAAACAGACACTCCAATTTTATTTATTGGTATAGATATAGATAGATTGAATATCTTGTTACACTTACGGAGCGGGGAAAATACAGCCATTAGCAGATGCTACAATATTTAAGGGTCTCAATTCACACGTACTAGTTTGGTTACTCCGAATGTTTCAAACAACAGCTTACTGACTGCTACAAATTGTCCCCTAATCAATCTAGATGGATCAGTATTTTTACTGTTACTAGTAAATTGATATCAGGAGAGGTAATTGGATGTGAAACGGGAAACAACTGGATATTAATAAAAGAAAATTAAAATTTATTTTATAAGCCGTCTACAAAATTTTGTTTATTCTGAGCTCCGAATTTTTTATTTTGTTTGCAGATCAGAAAATAGTTTATCTATGAGTATCAAGTATTAAGAATAGATCTCCCGAAAGGGGTTAATCTCCGAAAACTTCATTGTCAAACTTGATGGGTAGTTCCGCGATCGTAGTTGCTCTTATAGGTTACCCACGATGCTACTTACTTTTCAGGTGACCCACTAGCCGACATTAATGACCCCCACAAAAGAGCAAAGTCTAGTAATCATGACTTTCCTTATGAAGTTCTATTTTATTTAAAATCCTTCAATTTGTAAATAAAACTACTTTTACGGATTATATCGCGTTTGTATTTGATTTATGATTGCCCGACGTTTCGAACACTTTGCAGCATTCATGGTCCACAATAATATTTTTTGACCCACAATAATAATAGTTAAAGATAATTTTATAAATCAAAAATCTTTTAGTAAGACAAAGTAAGCCGCATCTAAAATTAAAAATCAATATTAATTTAGCATCATGTCCCCCGAGTTTTCTTGCCGGATCTTTCTCAGTGTGGCCGCGTTCCGATCCGGTGGTAGTATATTAGTTTTGTTAGTTTTAAATCAACAAATTGTAACAATAATTGCTACAAATTTAATAATTAATAATTACTAACCATAAACAATATATATTTTTTCCATATAGAATCATTTTCTTCTTACACTGGCATCGGGTAGATAATTATAAATGTCTGTAATAATGATTACTTGTTGGACGTGAGAAACCTTAGTCCGCCCGTGACCATGAATGCTGCAAAGTGTTCGAAATGTCGGGCAATCATAAATCAAATACAAACGCGATATAATCCGTAAAAGTAGTTTTATTTACAATGTGTAGTGCTCGCGTAAACATCAGATATCATTATCCTTCAATTTGTTTAGAAATATAACAAAGTACCTACTTATTTATCGATTCTTTTATTATAATCCCTTATCCGTTAGTCTCCAGCCCTGCGGCTATGATTACATATAAGCGTTTATATATTATATACTTGTTTCCTTAATCGGTACTCACTTTTTTAATCTACGTTTCTTGCTTGCGCCTTTTTTAAATAATACTTTAGAGATGGATCCGTGGATATACTCAACAAATTAAGACCGTTGACTTCGATCGGTCTATAAGTAGAAAATGAAGATTTCATCATCATTATCATCTAGCTGAAGGCTGAAAAGTCTATTGCCATCCACTATTAAACATACGCTTCCCTCATGTTTCTCCACAAAGTGAGGTCCTGTGCCGTCCGCATTCAACGACTTCCAGCAACTTTAACCAGGTTGCCGATCCACTTTCAATTCTGACACAGTGTCGTCAATCGTGCCACCGAAATACCTATCTTTGCCAGCGGTTGTCGATTCGTCGAGTGATTTGGCCTTCCCATTGCCACATCAATGTGCTAATTTTTTGTTGTATGTCGATTACTCCTGTACTTCTGTGGATGTCTGTATTCCAGATTCTATTTCGGAGACAAATTCCGAGCACAATCCACTCAATAGCACGTTGAGTGACTTTAAGCTTTGTTATGAGGTCTACATTTATCACTTCACTCTCATATCACTAGGTAGAATCCTTTACGCATGTATATTATTATATATATTCAAAATCTTGATGCTTTCAATCACATAAATTTTTTCCCTATTTGATGTACACATATGATACATTTACTTCTTATAATAACACCTCTAAGTAGGCGTAAAGCCCTTACATAAACTACATTGATTAGTTCCAACATAGATTCGTAATAACAAAACTATGGCTCGCAAAACTTTATGAATCCATCTAAATTACAACTCGCTTCAATTAAGTGGCTGCCCATACATCAAACTTACTCAGTGTGAATGTGGTAATCATAAGCTTTATGAATAATAGAATCTTTTGTGATTATTAATATTCTATCAGGAATTTTTATTTTTTCAAGGTTATTGAAGTGTGAAGGAAGCGAAATTATTGCATTCATACTAATCACCGTTCTTTCATCATCATTATCTTAGCTCATACGTCCCACCGCCGGCCTGAAATCTCCTCCATAACAGAAGGGAAATTGAATTACTACCATTGTACTGAAAAGGTTTGGTATAGTATTTTGATTCTTGTTTTTCTTCACTTGCGTTCACATTATGTGCATATTATATCCCTTAGTCACCCTTTATGACACCCACGGACAATATAATGGTGAATAATTCTTACTCTGTCATTGCACGCACAGCCGTTATTTATTGACACCCAAACTAAAGTTTATATACAAAATACTAGCAGACCCAGCCACGCGTTGCTGTGGCTAAGGTTTTTGTTATATTACATTTTAGTAAACTATATATGCTATTGAATTGTAGCTTATATGACACGTTTGTAGGTTTGACATAGCAGCGCCATCTATTAATTACTTACTCAATCCAGTCAACAGATTTCGCCATCTGTTAAAATCATTTGGAGTTAACAGATAATTGTGAATGTCAAATAATAGACGAATAATTTGCAATAAAATATTATTGCGACTATAAATTAAGATGTAAGCTATCCTATCCTATCTTTCAAGTTGGATCAAACTGCACATGGTGTGCAAATTTGATTAACATCGGTTAAGTAGTTTAGGAGTCCATCGCGGACAAACAACGTGACACGTAATTTATATATATTAAGATAATAGAGAACGTTCGTGAAATTCATTTCATATAAAGAAAGTAATCAGGCAATTGTTTATTTTTACGCTAATTATTCCTTTTTTTACTAAGTTGATACTGATTTTAGCATTTAACGACGCAAGTCACGTATTGTCTAGCTGTCTAGTATTATGGAGCATTGACAATACGCCTATGTTATTATAGTTCTATTAATAGAGACATAAATGGCTGTAGATAAAGAAAAACATCGGTTAGGCACTCTCCTCTGTCATGATATCACCGAATTTAGGCAACCATCCCATACTGGCCAATCGGATTAGGATAGGATTATTGAAATAAGTTCGCCAATAGTCAAAATACCGAGTAACCTATAAAAAGCTTTTCTTCATGAATTCTAACCGAATTTGATGAAACGACCACTTAACGACAGGAAAGTATTGAATTCTTTTAATTGACTTATAGCATTTTATTAGTTCTATTTTATTAGTAGGTATGTAATGAATTACAAATAAAAAAAAACAAAATCCAGGTAAGATAAAAATTTATACAAAAATAAGATCCAAGATGAAGCTTTGAATTGTTATTCCCCAACGGAAAAAGAGGGGTGTTATACGTTTGACGTCGATGTTTGTCTGTCTGTCTGTCTCTCTATCTGTGTGTGTGTGTGTGTGTGTGTGTGTGTGTGTTTGTGTGTAACATCAATTTTGATGCGGTTTTCTTTTGAAAGCCAGTTGCCTTGCGGTGGTTCTTAGCTAAGTTTGGTTAATATCGGTCCAGCAGTGTAAGAGTATCAGCTCTTTTCCAAAATGATATAATGGCGTATCATTACTCAATTAGATGCTTCATGCGTGCCAGTATAGTCGTTAAAAGACAATAAATTAATAATTCCTGTTGGAGAGAATATGATACTTTTTTATATTATTTTAGTTTGTGTCGGGCGTTATTCAATATTTTCAATTTTACATATAATTATTATGTAATATAAGTACACTTAATATCTAAATTAAAAGCTTGTCTTTGTTGGGAGGTAATACGAGTGTTGTAGAATGTTCTAGAATGTTCTAGACACAAAATACAACAACAGCTCCACAATGAACTACTGAAAGCAAATGAAGTTGATATTGTTTTATTTTGTATGCGATAGTGGCATGTAATGAAGTCTATTTCTTTGTGTTTTTCGATTTTTTGTTTATGAAAGCAGTAATATACTAATGTAGATGAATTTTTCATGAGGAAGAATGACAATGAATGAATTACTTATTTTTAAAGATATAATAGCAAAATAAAGTTAATAATAGTGATGCAATAGTATCAGAAACAGACACAGATCGTATGTAGTAAATATTAGCGCAAATAAAATTGGTTGTCAATTAGGCTATTGATATCGTCTCATATTATCCTGCTGTGAAACTCTTTAAGTGGCTCTACTTATTATAAATGCAAACGGCTGAGTCTGCTTGCATGTTCATTTGTGAAACTCTGTATGTTAAAAAGCTGTTGAGTGTTTTTAAATGAATACAATGAAAAAGTTATTTTTTATTACAATTTTGAATGAAATTAATATTAAAATTTAAGTAAGGTGTCACGGTAGGTCATGATAAGTCATATTCCGGGTGATGACGGAGTAAGATTTCAACACTCCCTATCTTACCCGTGGATGTCGTAAAAGACGACTGTGGGATATAATATGCACGTAACATTTGTGTAAGAGAAGGAAAGCTCGAAATAAAATCCTATACCAACATGTCTGACCAGCATGGTATGGTAGGTGAAATTCCCTCCCATTGTGGAAGAGGCCCGAGACCAATAGTGGGACGTATGTGGGTTGCGATTATGAAGTCATATTTTGTAAAAAATACTTTAGCCACTTTAACGCCAAACAATGACGATGGATTCTAAATATGATGACGTAGTTGAATTTCTTTTTCCTCTCAACCTCATAAATTTCCGTTTAAATTTAAGTTATAAAGTTGCGGAAAAAGCAACGGAAATGAATGTCAAAAAACCTGCAGAACTTCCGCTGTTGTAAAAGCAGAAATAGAATCTATTGAAATACTGGTAATAGTTTCATATCAAAGATATTGTGGAACTCTCTGTAACGAAACTCTCGGATATTTGTAACGAAAATAAAGACGGAAAATCTAAAACATTTTCCTTCCTTTTTGATTAGACTTGTATAAAGCTACTTGCTAAGCTCCATCTATAGATGATATGTATGGATGGTTAATGGCTACTTCTATTATTTATTTCTTTATCTATTTATGTATTTTCCGTGTGGCGGCGGAGTAAGAATACAATTCACCACTCCCTATCTTGCCCGTGGATGTCGTAAAAAACAACTAAGGGATACAATACGCATATAAAACCTATGCAAGAGAAGGTAAACTAGAAACAGAACCCTATATCAATCTGTCTGATCAGCATGATATAGTAAGGTCAATCTCCCTCCTATTGTGGAGGAGACTTGAGCCCAACAGTGGGACGTATATGAGCTAAAATGATGATAAAATGGTCTATATATGTATAAACTATCCAATTCTTCTATTAGACATTGGCCCCATGAAGTATATAAGTATACGATAAGTACCGTGGCACACTTGCAGGCTGAATAGCGATAGTAGCATCGCTAAAAGAGCATTGTTATCCATTGAGGGCTCACTGGTGATCTGTTATGCAGTTTTTATTATGCTTCCGTGTGGTAATAGAACAAAAGTATAATTCACCACCCCTTTTCTTGCCCGTAAGTGTCGTAAACGATGATTAAGGGATATATTAAGATATTTGTTTTTTTGTTTTTTTTTTTTGATGTGGACTACGGTCATTGCACCCGCCGCCCGGCTCTGTCCGGGGCGACAGAGGGCGGCGCGCGGCCCCGTAACTCATCCATGTAGCACATCGTCTTCGTCATTGTGCCCACCACCGCTGCAGAGTTCCTTGACTTCAGTGGTCGGCCCGACGGAATACCCCAAGGGAGTACCCTCTCCCATCGACGTTTCCCCTTGACGCCGATCGCCGTCGTGAGATATATTAAGCTATATATAATATTTATGAAATAAAAGATAAACTCGAAATAAAATCCTATGCCCATACCTCTGACTAGCGTGGAATAGGTGTATATCAATTTCTCTACCATTTTGTAGAAAGGACGCTCGAGCCCAGTAATGGGTCGTAAATGAGCTGAAATGATGATGATTGCTTACTCTCAATGTATTCCTATTCACTACAAACACAGGGATTTTAGTAGCTTTTATATATTTCTTAATTCATGATTATCATCATTATTTCAGTTCATACACCTCCCACTGTTGAGCTCAAGCCTCCTCCATAATAGGAGGGAAATTGATCATTGATACCATGAAGGTCAGACAGATTGGTATAAGGTTTTATTTCCAGTTTTCCATTTCTTGCATAGATGGTATAATATGCGTATTTTATCCCTTAGTCGTCTTTTACGACATCCACGAGCAAGATAGGGAGTGGTGATTTGTATTCTTACTCCGTCACCACACGGAATTTCTTAATTAATATTGTTATATTAAGATAAAAGATATATAAGTTATTCTGTTTTTTACATAGCATGCAATAATTTTGAAGTAAATTCTACTTTATATAATTACGCAAATTTTGTATGTTGAAAGTTTAACCCAAAATACATTAAATTTTTTTTAACGTTTATTATATAAATTCATGAATGCTTCATATTTTGCATATTTATGATGTGACCACATTGCCTCGTTGTTTATCATGGTAATTATTTTCAGCTTAAAAGTTAATTTTCCATTGAGATTAAATATTAAATGATGTTATTGTAAAAGTTGTGTACACAAATCATAAAAGTTATATAGCATTGATTTGTTAGTCAATTTAGTAAGTAAACTAGCAATCCGCCCTCGCTTCGCTTCGGTTATAGGTTATAGTCGTTTTACCCGCGTAGTTCCCGTTCCCGTGGGAATACCGGGATAAAATATAGCCTAGTTTACGCCCTGATATTATAGCTTTCCATTTGTGAAATAATTTTTGAAATCCGTCCAGCCGTTTTGAAGATTACCCGGAACAAACAGACAGACAGACAGACAAAAATTTTTTTATTGCTATTTTAGGCATAGGTGTCGTGCAAATAACCGTGTGAGCATGAAAAAAGCCTATTATTTTGACATTACAAACAGACACTCCAATTTTATTTATTGGTATAGATATGAGATAAAAGTGCAAAAGTTGATTTTATTGATAAATTATTTCATACAGCTCATAAACTTGCAATTGGTGAGCAAAAGTCTTTTGTGTAATAGGAATGAAATTGTCTATTGTACCATCCTAATAAAATAAGTTAACTTTGATTTGAGTTCTTCGTCTTTCAGTTTATTTCATCATCATCATCTCAGCTCATATACGTCCCACTCTTTGTCTCGGGCCTTCCCCATTATAGGAGAGATGACCTACTATACCACGCTGGTCAGACATGTTGGCATAGGGTTTTATTTCGAGAGTTCCATCTTTTGCCTAGACGTTATATGCATCTATATCCCATAGTCGTCTTATACGACACCCATGGGTAAGAAAGGGGGTGGTAAATTGTATTCTTACTCCGTCAGCACGCGGATAATCAGTTTATTTGCTTACGATTTATAACTTTAACTAAACTTTCAACTGAACATTCAATTACAATAATATTCCAAAAATAATCTTAAATTTCAGATATAGAAAATCTCGTAGTAATATGTAAATCCAAAATTTTTACACGACCTGAATAATAGACATACTCCCGAATTAGCTTTAAGTATTCAGCAGCTAACGCCTTGCACTCACATTCAATGTTCAAGTCTTCATAACATTTTCGTTACCACATAGATGTACGTCTCGTTTCGTGTGGCAACGGAGTAAGAATACAATTCACACGACACGACTTAGGAACATGATATGCAAATAACATCTATTCAAGAGATGGGAATTTGACATAAATTCCTATGCCAACACGTCTGCCTAGCACGGTATAGTAGGTCAATTACTCCTTCATTATAGAGGAGGCATGAGCCAAACAGTGGTACGTATGTAGGTTGAGATGATGGTTATAGAGATCATAAAGCGAGTTAAATCCTTTCAGTCTTAATTTAACATAGCTACATTTTTTTATTTTTACTGATCACTTTGATTGAAGTTCTTAAAATCTATGGATAAAATGAATAATAACTGTTACTTAGTTATTAAGTAACTACTACTAACTAACATCAGCCCGAGAGACGCATATTAAGCGTAGCGTGTAATTTATGCTCGACATTAATTGTTGCGTCGTCAACCGTATGTGAAATTGCAGCTGCACTTGGTCTAACTAATCAGCAAATGACTGCAAATATAATTACGCGTTTAGTTCGTAAAATGAAAGCACTAATTAGGATAACGTTAACTTATGTATTTAAGCTTGGTAATCTGTTTTTAACTCCAATGCAAAGAGAGGGATAATATAAGTTTGATGTCAATGTCTGTCAGTCTGTGTATGTGTCTGTCTGTGGCATCGTAGCTCTCAAACGGATGGAGCTATTTTGATGCGATTTTTTTCATTTGATAGCCAGTTTCCTTGCGGTGGTTCTTAACTTTGCTTGGTTAATATCAGTCTAGCAGTATAAGAGTATCAGCTCTTTTCCAAAATGATGTAATGGCGTATGATTACTCGATTAACTGTTTCATGCGTGCCAGTGTAATCGTTGAATAAAAATTAATTGATAATTCCTGTTGAAGAGAACGTAATACTTTTTTATTATTTTAGACTAGCAACCCACCCTCGCTTCGCTTCGGTTTTAGTCGTTTTACCCGCGTAGTTCCCGTTCCCGAGGGAATACCGGGATAAAATATAGCCTAGTTTACGCCCTGATATTATAGCTTTCCATTGGTGAAAGAATTTTTGAAATCGGTCCAGCCGTTTTGAAGATTACCCGGAACAAACAGACAGACAGATAGACAGACAAAAATTTTTTAATCTGTATTTTAGGCATAGGTGTCGTGCAAATAACCGTGTGAGCATGAAAAAAGCCTATTATTTTGACATTACAAACAGACACTCCAATTTTATTTATTGGTATAGATTGTGTCGAGGGTTATTAAAAAAATTTAATTTTACTAATACTTAAAGGATATACATTCCAAACACCTTTTTTAAAAGATTACAAGTTATATATAAATCACTTGTTTTAGATATCTAAAGACTTTCGTGTGGTGTATATTATCATATTATCCATAAGAACGTATTATTACCCCTTCTCGCTGATCATGTAAGAAATGATTAAGAAACGTAAGTAGATAACGATACGTATGAGCTTTTCTTCCATTTAGCCCATATAAGTCCCTTCATCAGGCACTGGATTTCTGCAAGAATGGTTAACATTCGCTTACATACCTCAGTATATTTTTTTTGATTAATGCAGCAAAAGTAAAATAGGTAGGGAATTGCATTCATCCTACATTCTTTTTTATCAACTCTCTTACATCCGGCACTACCGAGATTTCAGCAGTTATATTATTTACCAATAATATTAAGGACTAAATTCTGCTCGTGACTTCGTCCGCGAGGTATAAATACTTTGGGCTAACCTTAACTTTAACCTTTGACTTTGTTTACGTAGAAGGTAAAAATATTTTTTAATAATACTATTTATGACACATTCTTGCGAAAATTTAGCTGTTTACGCAGCGGAAGCCTTCAAAAGGAAAAAAGAACCCCATTGAACATTTGAAACATTCTTCATTGGTGCTCCGCTCCTGCTGGTTTTAGCGTGATAGAAAGAGTAAGATTTTTTTAAAATCAGACCAGTTGTTCCTGAGATTAGCGCGTTGAAATGAATAAACTCTTCAGCTTTATATATTAGTATAGATATAGATTTAGCAATAATATTAGGAATTAACCTTTAGATAGTATTAGTTGACAAATAACGTGAGGCAGTGTTTTAAATTACATTTTTAATATAACTATTAGGTCCTTACATATGAAATTAGCGGTTTGTCGTACTGATCACTTTGATCTGAAATATCTCCTCTTTGGTTAAGAATTACAAATTATAATTTATACATTCATTTAGATGGTACATTTGAATTTTGAAAACAGTGATTCATTTATTTCTTCCACATTATTTTTTGCTTTGACGTCGCTTATTACCGCACAATGGAAAACATGAAATATCGGAATATTTACGAGTTCGATTTTAACCGTGGCACCAGTGTTGCAGAAACAGCTCGAGGGATTATTGATGTGTACGGCGCTGGTGTTGCAAACGAAAGCACGGTACGTTTTTGGTTTCAAAGTTTTTGTTCTGGAAATTTCGACCTTCAGAACCAACCCCGTGGACGGCCGGAGACCAAAGTGGAAAATCAAGAATTAAAGTCTATTGTTGTATTATAGAAGCGGATCTATCACAAAGCACTTCAGAAATAGCTGCAGGCTTCGGGGTAAGTTACAAAACTGTATTAATCCACTTGAAGCAAATCGGGAAAGTAAAAAAATTTGAACCATGGTACCTCATGAATTGAGTGAATCGAACTTGCAAACATGCGTCGACTGCTGTGTTACTTTACTCAACCGACACAATAATGAAGGGATTTTAAATCGAATCATTACTTGTGATGAAAAATGGATACTGTACGCTAAACGGAAGCTCTCGTCGTAATGGCAGATCTCTGCAAATTCAGCCAAATCGGGCTGGATTTAAACGAAAATTGACTCAGAAAAAGTTACTTGTTAGTGTTTGGTGGACTAGCGCTGGTGTCGTTCACTACAGCTTTCTAAAATCTGGCCAAATGATTACGGCAAATATCTAATGTTAGCAACTGCAAACCATGAAGGAAGAACTAGCTGCTAAACAACCGAGATGGGTCAGTCGCTCTAGGCCACTGCTGTTTCACGACAACGCAAGACCACACGCTGTACAACAAACAACTAAGTTAGAAGAGCTACAATTGCAATGTCTGCGACATCCACCGTACTCCCCGGACCTTGCTCTAAAAGAATACCATTTTTTCTGGAATTTGGACAACTTCTTACAAGGAAAAACATCCAACTCCGATGCGGCAGTCCAAACCGCCTTCAATGAGTTTATTGATTCTCACCCCCATGGTTTATTTAGTAAAGGGATCCATGAACTACTTATGAGGTGGCAAAAGTACATAGACAACAATGGTGCATACTTTGATTATTTAAATATATTTTACAAAAAAAAAAATACTTTATATTCCTCCCGTACAAAACGCCATATTCATATGTAAGGACCTAATATTTAGAAATATCTTTGTATGGTAACGCAGTAAGAATACAATTCAGCAACCCCCTTTTTTACGCATTGTAAAAGACGACTAAGGAATTATAAGATAATAGAGATGCAGATAGATGTTCTATGGAAGAGAAGAAAACCTCGAAATAGAATCCCCTACCAACCTGTCTGACCAGTATGGTAAAGTAAGCAATATTCCTTTCCACTATAGAGGAGGCTCGAACCTAGCAGTAGGGCATATATGAGCAGTGATGATGGTGATGATAAATCATTGAAATGAAATTAATTTGCAAATATCGTGTAATAATCTCATAAATTACAATATTAATAATACAATTGTCTGTGTGGTGACAGAGAAAGAATACAATTCACCACACCCTATCTTGCCCGTGAATATCGTAAAAGACGACTAAGGAATATAATACGCATATAACATCTATGTAAGAGAAGAAAAAGTCGAAATAAAACCCTATATCAACCTGCCTGACGAGCAGGTCAAATGGATGGTGGTCTATTGTGGAGGAAGCTTGAGCCCAGCAGTGGGACGTATATGAGCTGAAATGATGATGATGATGATGTTTGAATTCCTAATTCATAAATAATAATTCATAATTTGGAAGGGCCACAGTGAATTTTACAGAGCTACATTGAGAATCATTACAGCATCGTGAACTGAATGGTTAGAGTTTTAAATCCTTTTACATATACAGAAAAGGATTGAGGTAAAATAATTTAGTCACCTTAATATTTTTGGCCAATTTAACTCATAAAGTAATATAGACCCTCAATATTCCATCTCTTAGTATATATAGACTGTATACTTTTTTTTTGCCAGGCTATGGTGCGGATGTACGCCGTACATCCCGTTCGGGATGACGACAGGGCGGCGCGCGACTCCATAACCCGTTCTATTCCCTCGCCTTTGGCATTGGGCTGACCACTGGTACCGAAACCTTGGCTTCAGTGGCTAGCCCGGCAAGATACCCTTTCGGGTACCTTCCCTTCCCGATGCCCCCGGGCCGTTGCCCTCACGGTAGACTGTATACTTTAGCATGATGTAGCTGTTATTCCTCAATAATTATCATATCAATATTTTTAAATACATGAATGAATAGTTTGATTCAGCATGATTAAAATATTAAGCTACTACTATTTATTTCGTGGTGCTATAAAAGTTTGTAATGAAATAATGAAGCCGAGATTAAGATTACAAAACTAAATTAAGTTCAGAGTCACTCCAAGCCAGCGAATGAGATAAAACAATAATTAAACAATGTTTCCGTATTACAAACTCTGTTGCAGCTTTCACATTATTGCTAATCCCAGCTACCAAATGAAGATTATGTAAATTATTTAATTAAGTATTCGCAGGACTATTGTAAGATGCTCACTTGATTAACAGATGTGGGTAAAATGTTTATTGATAGATATAGATACATAGACAAATAAGTGCTTAGTGAAGAAATCAATAAACTGAAATGTACATATCTTGCTTTCGAGACTATGATACACTTCTGCGAAGCACTTATGTTACAGAACGAGGCGGTCGTCACCATGCCGTTACCTGTTCCGTTGAGAAGGTCAGGGAGGAGACCGAGATCCATGCTAACCAAATGTGAACCGGGTTGGGAGCCCTCAGCGCTCACCCATAGTCCAAGCTAAGCTGTGAATGCTATCTGCGGCTATCAGTTATACACATACAAAAAAAAGCTGACCAAATATGCGTCTATTTAATGAAATATTGAATTAATAAAATATTTTTTTTTTATAATTTTTTAATGTCAGCTTACCTTGCGAAATATTGTTTCTTACCTGTTTCAATGAAAAGTACTGTCGAAAGTTGCTATCAAAACAATAATTAGGGGTTATTATTTACATTGGCAGATAGATTACCACACTATACTTTCCCGTGGGAGACGTAAGTACCAGCCAAGGGTTCACAGCAGAAAATTATTCTTCTAAACAAGTTTCATTTGGTGACGGAGCAAGAATACAATCCACCACCGCTCTCTTGCGCGTGGGTATCGTAAAAGACAACCAAGGGTATAAATATTATTTATACCCTTTAATATTATTTATACCCTTTTTTTTTTTGTGGGTGGGCTGCGGTCGGCGCGCCTCTGCACCACTCCGTCCGGGGCGACAGAGGGGCTTAAGCACGCAACTCCCGCAACCCACCCGAAAACCACCTCGCCTTCATCATTGGGCCACCACCGGAGCAGGTTTACTTGTCGTCAGTGGTCGGCCCGACGGAATACCCCTACGTGGGGTACCCTCCCATCGACCGATGTCCCCCCCTCGGGGAGGACGTCGGTCTTTCCTCACGCGGTCGGCCTCTCGGCGGGTGACGGACTAATCCCCGGTCACGTCACCCGCAGCCTCGGCTAGGGCGGCATGAGGCGCAGATAGTTGCGCCTACGCCGCCCCAGTCGCCGGCGGCGGATCTCCTCATCGAGGCTGCGCTCCTCACGCAGACGATCCGCCGCCTCCTTCTGCGAGATCACTGTCTCGCAGAAGGCTGCGACCGCGTCCCAATTCCCGACGCTGTCGACCATCGCCCTAGCGATGGCTGGCAGCGTCAGGTCGGCACCGATGATTGCGACGAGTTCACGGCGCTGCACTGCCCAAGCCGCGCAGGCCTCGAGCGTGTGGCGCGCCGTGTCCTCGTCGCAATCGCAGTGGTGGCAGGACGGTGTACTCTCCCTCCTTACGACCTTGTGCAGGTATTTGGCGAAGCTCCCATGCCCCGTCAACACCTGCACTAGTCGGAAGGAGAGCACCCCGTGCCGCCTTTCCAACCACTGCATCAGCACCGGCCGGAAGGCCTCCACGGTTCGCACCCCGAACCGAGGCCTCTCCAACCGGACTGCCCAACGGGCAATGACGTCTCGGCGGGCGTCGACGCGCCAGGCGGTGAGATCCCTTAACGAGATCTCACCGCCCTCCGCTCGCACCCCCGTCACCCGCCGATACAATCCGGCGAGCATCTCCGCCTTCAGGTCGCACGGGGGAGTCCCGGCCAATAGGCACGCTGCCTCCGTCACCACCGTGCGGTATCCGCGGATGGCCCTGACCGCCATGACCCTCTGTGGTCGCCACAGAAGGGCCCTAAGTCGGACGGTCAAGGACCATGCCCACACCGGTGCGCCGTACAGGGCCATCGACCGGATGATTCCCGTGTACAGCCGTCGGCACGTAGCGCTCGGTCCGCCCACGTTCGGCATAAGCCACGATAGGGCGGACGCTGCGCCGACGAGCCGTGGAGCGAGCCTGCGGAAATGCTCCCGGAACCACCATTGCCCGTCAAGCACCAGGCCCAAGTACCTCATATGGGCCCGGATGCTGATGTCAACCGAGTGGACGGTGATCGAGACGCCGATGGGAGGGCTCATACGGCGCCCATGGAACAAGAGGGCCTCCGTCTTGTCCAGGGCGACCCTCAACCTCAGCGCCTCGATCCGCCTGACGACCTCTTCGGTGCCATAGGTCGCCAGGCTTACCGCCTCTTCTAGCGTCCCACCGCGGGCTGTGACGAGCGTGTAGTCGGCGTAACAAATCACGCCCAGCCCGGGCGGGAGGCTTCCCCGCAACGCCCAGTCGTAGCCGATGTTCCACAGGGGAGTCCGAGGACCGACCCCTGTGGGACACCGCAGGTCATGGGCGTTCGCACAACGTCCCCTGCTCGGTTGGTACAGAGGACGCTGCGCCTTTATCCACTATTACTTTATCCACTTTCTTGATTAAATCTTTTATATAGTAATCCTTCTCTATCATATCAATAGTCTTTTTCTTTCCAAAATGCCCTACCTCATGTGCTCTTCTTATTATTTCAGTATCCATGACATCGGGTATAACCAATTTCTTCTCTGATCCTTTGTAGAGCAAGTCATTTTCAATGTAGAAGTCCTTATATCCTTTATCCTTTAGTATTTCCCGTAGTGCACTTAAATTTTCATCTTCTTTCTGCGCTTTACATATCCTGGCATGTAACTCAGACTGTATGAAGTAAGCATGAGGGTCTCTGCTTAATGAATCTGCATGTGACATCTTCCTACCGGCTCGGTGTACTATCTCATAATCAAAATCTTGTAGAAATAGAACCCATCTTCCTACCTTAGCTGAAACTTCATTCTTATATAATGTCTTCTGAAAGGCTGAGCAGTCAGTAATAATTTTAAAGTGAATTCCAAATAAGTATTTTCTAAATTTTCTTATACCTTCAACAACGGCTAATGCTTCTAACTCATAACTGTGATATTTCATCTGTGTTTCAGTAGTTTTTCTGCTCATGTAATGTACTGGGTGTAATTTACCATCTTGACTGTCCTTTTGCATTAAAATAGCAGCATACCCATACTTTGATGCATCAGTATGCACTTCTGTGTCCAAACCCACTTCAAATATTTTTAGCACTGGTTCATTACACAACTTACTCTTTAAAATTTTAAAGGCTCTTCTTTCTTTTTCTCCAAAGTAAAATTCTTTGTCCTTTTTTAACAGCTCAGTGAGTGGTCTAGCTATAACAGCATAGTTTTCAATATACTTGCGAAAGTATGATGTCAGCCCCACAAAACTGTGAACTTGTTTTGTAGTCTTTGGTTCGGGGAAGTTTGAAATTGCTTCAGTCTTATCAGGTGATGGCTTTACTTTTCCGTTCTCAATAACATGCCCTAAGTACTCTACCTTCTTTTGTAATAATTGACTTTTCTTCCAATTAATTTCTAGACCATATTCAGAGGCAACTTTCAACACAATCTTCAGTCTTTCTAAAGCTTCTACTTCTTCATTAGCTAGGATGACTATATCGTCAATAAATATTAAAACTATACCATCTGTTATTAAATCTCTGAAAATGATGTTAATGTACCTGCTGAAATATTTTGGGCATATGGACAGTCCAAAAGGTGCTTTAAGGAACTCATACTGTCCTTCTGGGCTGCTAGTTACAAATGCTGTGTACTTCACTGAGTCCTCTTCAATCGGTAAGTGGAAAATCCATTTTTTAAGTCTAAAGTACTAAATACTCTTGAATTACTCAGCTTGTCTATATGGTCATCTATCACTGGTAACGGAAACTCATCCTTAACCATCTTCTGGTTTATTCTCCGGTAGTCAACACAAACTCTAATGTTTCCATCTTTCTTCCGAACCAATATCAATGGACTCGCATATTCTGAATGGCTAGGCCTTATAATTCCCTTCTCCAACCATTCCTCGATCTGATGTTTGACCACTTCTTCTTCTTTAATAGCCAACCTCCTTGGTCGCTGAGCAACAGGGATTTCATCCTTTAGTATAATCTTTAACTTTAAAGGTGCCTCCTTAACCCGTAAAGGTTTATAACTATCAATAAGCTCTTGAACTGCTGGGACCTGAGAAATAGGTTCTTCAGATTCGGTGGGAAAAGTCATCATACACTGAATGTCATTGTCATGTGGCATAAGCTTTACTGTACCCTTATCTATTAGAATGGTTGATTTTTCCAAGAAAGATTGACCCAATATGACCTGATAGGGAATAACACCCTGCGGAACGACATAAAAACACACCTCATAACAATAATTATCAACTTCTACAGACGTAGTAAACTTTCCTAATGTACATACCTTTGCAGATCCTAATCCAGTTAACACCGCTTTATCCTTAATAAACGACACATCATTTAATTCGAAAAATAGCTTAGACGAAATTAAGCTAAAGTCGCAACCTGTATCTATTAAACATTCTACGGAAACACCACACAATTTAATTAATTTTAATGACTTATTTGAGCGACAAAGATTGTTTACATTCAAAACTTCAAAGTTTTTTGATTGACACTGACACTCACAGGTACGCGTATTGTGACAATCGTTCGATTCAGTCACTTCGTACATTCGTTCAACGTTGTTGCGCTGCAAGTTCATGTTGGTATCTTTGCCACTACTGCCAACTTCACTGTATGAAGAGTCGATTGAGGCGTCCTCTGCCGTCGCCGCCGTTACACACATTGTCGGATGACTTGATGTATGCTGTCCTCGATGACCTTGAGGAGATTTACTCACGCAACTCGTAGCGATATGTCCGTATCCGTTGCATTTAAAACATTTCACACCATTAGGACACTGATTAGCCATGTGAGATTTATCTCCGCATTTAAAACAAACTCGGCCCGCTGACGACTTCTCTCTCGGCGGCCCAGTCCGCTTAGCAGTGTCATCTTGTTTACTCATGCCTGCGCCACCGTTCTTGGCGGCTTTGGCCTCACTAATGTTTTTCTTCATCTTTAATTTCATGGCCTCGTATATGGAAAGTTTTTCGCGAAGTACACTATAAGAAGTTACGCCGTACAAAATAGCTTTGTTACTCTCGTAGTCGGGAATCCCGTCAATAATGTATTGTATGGCTATGTAATCTGGAAACTTAGACCTTCTTCCAAGCTCTCGCATTATTAGCATATACTGATAGACGGTCTCGTCCTTCCTCTTTTTCCGGGTCGACATTAATTCATGCATTTCTTTTGTATTTACGGTTTCAGGAAACTCTTTTAACAATGCGGTCTTAAGCTCATCAAATGATTTAAAAGTTTTCTCCGACTTTAACCATAATTCAGCCGTGCCGCTCAATGATCTTCTAGCAATAATTAATTTTTGTTGGGCACTCCATCCAAAGATTTCGGCGTTATCCTCTATATCAGTAGCCCACTTTGATGACGAATAGGTTTTGTCTTCGCCGTTGAATTTTGATATTCCATAAACGCCATCCATCGCCATAGCCGGCATGGCCGACGCCATTAACCCACTCGGCGACGAAATATTCACATCTTTTTCACTAATCATCTTCGTAGCTATCGCAATAACAGCCAGAAGCCACCTTTGCCGCCGATCGTGTTCGCCCAGCTATATACTTCGTCTTTTCGTGTAAATATAATTATTCCGGACCGGCGTCACGCCACGTGCACGCAGTCGCGGTATATTTCACTCGTCTTGTCGTCTTCTTTATGTGCTCGATCCCGGACGAGCCCCCAAAAGTTGTAGGGGATCGAGAACAGAAACTCAGGATAGTCTTCACTTGTTTTATTACTTTTATTACAAAAATCATTAAACTTCTTCCTTGCACAACATCTTACCCATCGCCATCTTTTTTTTATTCTCTCCTCTCTCTTTCACACCTTTCCTATTCACTCGTTCATCTTACGCTCCGTTCCACACCATTCATACTTTTTAAAATTCCTACATCTATACCAATAAATAAAATTGGAGTGTCTGTTTGTAATGTCAAAATAATAGGCTTTTTTCATGCTCACACGGTTATTTGCACGACACCTATGCCTAAAATAGCAATTAAAAAATTTTGTCTGTCTGTCAGTCTGTTTGTTCCGGGTAATCTTCAAAACGGCTGGACCGATTTCAAAAATTCTTTCACCAATAGAAAGCTATAATATCAGGGCGTAAAGTAGGCTATGTTTTATCCCGGTATTCCCACGGGAACGGGAACTACGCGGGTAAAACGACTATAACCTATAACCGAAGCGAAGCGAGGGCGGATTGGTAGTTGTAAATAATTATGTCCTCTGAGTTTTCTCGCCGGATCTTTCTCAGTGTGGCCTCGTGGTGCTTAGGTTTAAATTAACAAATTTTTATAATAATTACTACAATTTTTAATGTTGAATAAATACTAATCAATATCATAAACAATATAATTTTTTCATATAGAATAATTTTTTTCTTGTACTAGCAATAAATTTGTACCAAAAAAGTGGGTCAAAACTTAAAAGTTTCTCTATATAAAGATTTTTTATCGCCGTTCTCTCATTATAATCGATTAATAACTAATCATGGTATGAATGTTGATGTAGTGACAAGGATTGAGAAAGGTATGTTAAGTTGGTTTGGACATGTAGAGAGAATGAATGAAAGGAGATTAACAAGAAGAATTTATAAGACGAATCTGAGCGGAAGTGTTGGAAGGGGAAGACCAAGGCGGACGTTCCACTATCAAATCGGAGATGTTCTTAAGAAAGGCCAGGTTAGAAGTACCCTAAACCGAAGAATGTGCATGAAGGGATTAATGAATGTAGAGGAGGCGAAAGTAGTATGTCAAGATCGTAGCAAGTGGAGGGAAGTGGTCTCTGCGTACCCGTATGGGAAAAAAGCGTGAATATATGTATATATAATGATTTCTGATGTTTACGCGAGTATTATATATTTTACAGCAATTTTTGTGTTTTTTAATCTCAATAGATTAATTTCAATAGAGAGGATGGCTGGGTGTTACCATCAAGCTGGGATCCTGTTATAAACATTATTAAAAACAAATCCAAAAAGACCACCACAAGACTGCAAGACACCGTGAGCTCATATTGTATAGATTTGACCCACAATAATAATGACTAAAGATAATTTTATAAATTAAAACCTTTTAGTAACATAAAGTAAGCCGCCTTCAAAATTAACTTTAATTTAGCATCATGTTACCTGAGTTTTCTTGCCGGATCTTTCTCAGTGTGACCGTGTTCCAATCCGGTGGTAGTATACTAGATTATTACTTAGTTTTTAAATATAATTACTATTAATTTTAATGTTTAATTATTACTAATCATAAACAATATAATTTTTTCATATAGAATCATTTTCTTCTTACACTGGCAATAAATTTTATATCAAAATGTGGGTCAATATTTAATAACTAATTTCTGTATCGGGTAGATAATTATATAATTTTCTGCAGTAACGATGACTTGTTGGACGTGAGACATCTTAGTCCACCCGTGATCATGAACGCTGTAAAGTGTTCGAAACGTCGGGTAATCAAAAATCAAATACAAACGCGATAAAATCCGTAAAGTAGTTTTATTTAAAATATGTATGTATGTAATAACTAATCATTTTAATACTAGGTATAATGGTTGGTCCATCCCACAAAGACTTTGATAGTCTTAGCGCTGATAAAAAGTTCTACAGTTTAGTTTTCTTTGTCTTCCCATTCGAAAGTATTACAAAGATAAGTCTAACAAAAGCTTTACACAGATTTTATAAGATTGTAACTGATATATCTTGATTAATTTTAATCCATAAATTAAAATTATCTCGTAACAATCTGATAAAAATATCGGAAATTGAAATTTCATTGTTTTTGACGTAATAATTTTAACCAGATATCCCAGTTTTCAATTCTTATTGGATATTGGATTTGTAATTAATTAATACTACAATTGATTCATCAGTATTTTGCTTTATAGGTCGATTGCCAGACGTATATAATACACAGTAATTAAATACCTTACAGTCTATGTTCTAGATAGATTACATGAAGGGGTTGATTGCCTTTTAATGTTTACTCTGGCCTTTGAGCAACGATGATTGATCTGTTTATATAGTTTATTATCTTTATATTTATATATATATATTTCTCGTGTACGTATGTATGTCACTGAACTCCTCCTAAACGGCTGGACCGATGCTGACGACATTTTTTGTGTGTTTTCAAGGTGATTCGAGAATAGTTTACATACACAATTGGATCTGATATGTGGCGTTGCTGTCGACTTTAAGCAAAAATCCTTTTATTCTATTTGAACAGAACAACGTCTGTTGGGTTAGCTAGTGTATATATAAGAACAAAAAATGCATTGACCGTCTGTCTTACCATCCCCACGGGTAATTTATAAACTGGTTAAGAGTTATAAGCGAATTATAACGTTGTAAGAAAAAGAGTATTTGTAGTGATAATTCATCTTACCTGTCTTATTCGAAGATATCATAGGAAATGACTAAGAAATCAAAACATGTAATCATAGTCAACATCTGATGATGTTGAGATGAGGAGAGATGATTCTCAGCCCATATATGTATGTACATACTTCCACTTCTTCATTCAAGCCACCTCTACAATTGCAGGTGTCCCTATACATGCATATTCCTTTTCTTTCACTGATTTTATCTGTTTGCATCTTTTACAATAATGTCGTGAATAAAAGAGAATAAGTAACCATTTTATTTCTGCTCTGTCACCACACGGATAATCGTATTATATCCATGGCCAAACAAAAATAACATTTATAAAACAACATCAAATAGGACTAATCATAAATTTATGTTTGTTTCAGGTAAGAGTTTGTCTTGTTGAAATGGCAATGGGCGGGCTACATTGTCGTCGTACCGATAACCGTTAGAGAAGCAAGATTCTCGAGTGGCAATCACGAAGTGGGCGACGACGTCGCGAAAGACGACGATAGTAGGGGTACTGGGTGGAAACTATCTTGAAAATCGCAGGGAACCGATGTAAGTGGCACAGGATCGTTCCGAGTGGCATCCTCGTGGGTTTCTCCATTACAACCTATGTCCAACAGTCGACGTCTACGTGCTGAAGGATGGTTGGAAGACTTTACAACAACTGCACCAGCCATCATTATACACGGTTTGTTAATAATAACAATTTAATCAATTGAATAATCAATCTTTTGTTATTCTCACAATCAAAACATTCTTCTTTCTATTTGTTTCTTGAATTAAAATAATAAATATGTATAATTACAGTAGTAACTGCGTTATCTAATACATACTGTATTATAGTGACTCAAAAGTTACCTTCATAAATTAGAGATTTATAGATTACTGGCAACACGCCCTTGCTTCGCTTCGGTTTCAGTCGCTTTACCCGCGTAGTTTCCGTTGCTGTGAAAATATCTGGACAAAATATAGCCTATGTTACTACCTGATATTACAGCTTGCCATTGGTAAAAGCATTTTTAAAATCGGTTTCGTTGTTTAAGCGTGAAAGCGTAACAAACAAACAAACTTACTTTCGCATTTATAATATTAGTAAGGAAATTTATTACTAAAGTTATATGGTTATGGTATAAAAAAGTTTTATTGAGTCTAGGCATTTCATGTTTGACTCTTATATAGAAGTATTTTTAAACAATTGTCAAAACCCTTAAGATACACGTTTCTTATCGCAAAAGTTCATCCAGTTTTCAGAGTAGAGCCCCCAGGGTGCGCTAACATACAGAATATTCAGCATATTGATGATGGTATATATACCATCATCGCAAAGCTTTTAGGATTTTATAACAATATTCTAACGTAGCTACTTCAGATTACATCATTTGTACAAATCCTCGTAAGATTTTACATACTAATACTCATGAATGAATGTCAAATAGTTTCAAAGAGGCGACGTAACATCTGGGCAAGTATAATTCGCTAGAGATATTTGCTGCAGAAATATCTTTATCTTTAGGTACATTCTGAAATCTATGCGTGTAAACAACTAATATATATGCCAATGCCGTCTATTATCTTGTTTAAATATCAACAAGCAGCTTAACGGCTTTAATGACCATTTTGCTTGAAATCATAAATAATCTGTATAGGTACATTAGGATCGCATAGCAGTATTTAAATCACAAAAACAAAAACATGAATAATAATAAATGCCGGTTGCTATTAATATAATGACAACTTGCATAGCAATTTTTGAGGTTACCAGGAAAATAGGAGTTAAGAAAGTAAGAAACACGCGAAAAGAAAATTTGTCTATTCTATTGCTAAGCTTTGGTTATTATGTTATTTCCTTATTTGAATTTATCTACGACAAGAAAGTTTTCTTATTCTACTTATTCTACTCATTCAAATGTAAAAATTTTATATAACAGCAAATAATTTGAAATCTATATACGTAGATATAATTGAGTTTTATGAAAATAAATATTATTATGATATGGATATAATTTAATCACATGTCAAGGTTAATATCACAAAATGGCCTTAAAAGGCTTTCATAGGCAAAGCAATATTCATTACTGTCGCGCTCGCGGTTTGTCGCAGACTGGGGTTATAAATTCAACTGAAAGACATTATGGCATACAGGAAATTTGCACGCTTCTTGTTAAAACCGCGTATTATTAAATATGTACACGTCGTTAAATTTCTAACAGTATATTGTATTTAATTTAAAGTAATAATTACATTCGATTTAAATTACATACGTAAGATAGTTTCACACTACACACTAATGTGCGTATTATTTTTGGATTGGATAAATTATAAGAAAAAAATATGGTGTTATTTAGGAGCTAAAAGTTTTCTTGTGAATTATCATCATCACAACTCTTTGCTCACTGCTGGGCTAGAATCTCCTACGTAATGGGAGGAGAATTTACCTACTATACTTCACCAGGCGGGTTGGTATAGGGTTTTGTTGCGAGTCTTTCTTTTCTTGCATATATATTATCTGTATATTGTAATCCCTTAGACGTCTTTTGCGACTTCAATGGGACTTAAAAGGGGGTGGTGAATTGTACTCTTACTCTATCAGCACATGACAATTGTGTATAACCATTGTAAATAAGATTTGGGTATAATAAACTTAAATTATGATAATTAAATCACTACATATAGCGATGATGTAACAAATCCAATATTAATGGACCGCCAAGTAGCTGATCGTATTACCCAATGATGGTAAACTTGGTAATAAGGGTGTATTTTTTGTGTTATAGAGGTGATAGTGGAACCTCACAGACTTAGGGCCATCTACTTGGTTAGTATTCTACTTGGTCTAAGATACGAAATTTTCATAACAAGCTTTTGAAGCAATTGATGATCAGATTAGTGTTTGTAGGTAGAGCACTTTTTTAAATTGGCATACACGATGCGCACATATAAGATGAATATATAACTGTTGTGAAATCGTGGCATTTTAGAGCGTAATTTGTTGTAGAAGCAAATGTTAAATTACTTTTAATTAGATTTGAAGAAAATCACAAGAGTTCAATGGAAGTTTGCATTCTCATATTTCAATTAGACTTTCAATCAAATTTACCACTCAATCTATATCTTCCATCATTCATTCATCAGAGTTCATATATATATAATTATAATGAGAGAAAAATTATTTACTGCACGCCGTTAAGGCTTAATGGCATAGGGTCTTTTTGGTTTCGAATTTTCCTTCTCTTAAAAATATCGTATATGCACATAAGTCGTCTTTTACGACATCTATGGTCAAGATAGGAGTGAATTTTTACTGCGTCATCACAGGGATAATTTATATCTAATGGAAACCAATTATAGTGAAAATATTTATTTTGTGCTGTGGAAGTATGAACTTTTATAGGTATATTATATAACGTTCTTAGTAACGTTAACCAAGTTGTAGTGAGATAATTACTAAGGAATACTTTTGTAATTACAATAGTTTGTAACTATGTAAATTCTATAATACAAATTGGGTTTATGAGATTTATATGATACAGTAGAGACTTGTGATTATGTAATACCTATATTCATCATCATAGTCATCTCTGCCCACATACGTCCCCCTGTTGGGCTCGGGCCTCCAAAATTGATCACTGTAACACGCTGGCCAGACGTATAAACATAGAGTTTTGTTTCGAGTTTTTCTTCTATTGCGTAGATTCATATATATCCCTTAGCTCGACTTTTTCTAAGAGTATAAAAATACATATTTTATTTTATCTATCTATATATCTTGATCTTTGAACATCGCCGTAAAAACGACTAAAAACAAACAGCCAAAAGATAAAGTCCTTCGTAATGTTATTAAAAAGTAATGTCGAAGTGTTTTTTATTAAATCTTCCTTAAATATATGTACGAGTAGTGGCTAAATTGATCACTTCATATTACCGTCATCTTCATCAATTATTTCAGCTCATATACGTCCTACTGTTGGGCTCAGGCCTCCACCACTATGGGGGCGAAATTTACCTACTAAACCACGCTGGTCGCACGTGTTTGTATAGGGTTTTGTTTCCAGCTTTCCTTCTCTTGCACAGATATTATATGCTTATCACATCCCTTACTCGTCTTTTACGGTACCCACGGGCAAAATGAGGGAGGCGAATTGTATTTTTACTCCGTCACCACACGGATTATTATCTTATATACATGTTAAAGTAAATATATCAAGCAAATTACATATATAGAGTAAATAAATATATGATATTCTTATTTCTAATGTTTTCATTATCCTTAATTCCTTTGAGACTAGGTCGTCGCCGTCATATCTATGACTATTCAACAAGTTAAACCAACGTTCCTTTCTATCCATTTCATTTACTATTCCATTTGTTTACTTAATACAATAACGAGGTAGATTAAACATTGCTAAAGTAAATATTTGTGATACCTACGCTTGGTATTAAGGCAAACCAACATTACTAAGGCTAGGTTAAAGAGCAACGAGTAAGTCACGCAATATAACATAGTTATTGTTGAGTATACAAACAGCCTTCAATTTTATGTCTTGGGTAAAATGGAATGGGAATAAATGGAGCTATGAAGATAAAAATATGACGTCATGGCTCAAACCAAACTAAACTTATGTCGTCGATTTAGTATATATAGAAACACTTAGTTTTACATTATTTACGTGGGAAAGGTACTATTAGAAATTATCAGCTTAAATTCGAAGTTTAGTATTTTTAAAGCTTCAATTTTTGTTACTTTTTAACTCTTAAGGTCTAGATTATATGCCCGGATCTTAAGGTCTAGATTATATGCCCGGAAACACTGTTGTGTTGCTGAGCATCGAAAGTGATGGTACCTCAATGGCTAAGCCGTGGGTCAGCCACGGATAGTAAGGAACTGGTACCAGTGGTCAGCCCAATGGAGATGAGGCGGGAGCACAAGAGGGTATAGACCGCATGCCGCCCATCCTTCGCCCCGGACAGATTGGGCGGGGTGTTTCCAGCAAAAGTTATAAGTCTGAAATAAATTGCTGTATGCAATAAGATTTCCTAATTTTATCGACGTCAAATGCATATTTTTAAATTCTATGCGTATACATTTATATCTGGGAGCACAGTAGTGCCCCCGCCAAGTCGAACAAAAATGTAAAACTGCCGTAATATCCTTTTCTCGAAACAATTCACGCCATTTTCGACCGCCTATAACTTCGTTGTGAATAAAGCTAGAGGCCTCAATTTAGTAACCCAACAAGTATTGCATACACACGGTATATTTCAAAGTTCATTCAATTTGAATCCATAATTTAAGAATTATAACTAGCCAAAATTTCGTAATTTTGTCACTCACTGACTGCCTGACTAATCATCAATATTAGTGAGGCACCTCTAGCGGACATAGAAGCTCATAGAAGAAATCTGGAATACAATTAGTGTTTAGTGTATAAATGAAGGAAAAATTATAAAACATTATAATTTTCATCCAGTTTTGTACATACACTAACTAAACTTTTTATAATCCTATAATAAATATATAGGATTACAAAGTTACATTTGCAGTAAATTAATCAGTGTACCTGTAATCTCGTTATGATTAAAATATAATTGTCGCCACCCCCAGTTTGCCTGTGGTATTCGTCAGAACCAGCTAAGGATCTAACAGGAGAGTGGGCAGCAGCTCTTTTCGGGTAATGTATGACATATCTTATGAAGTTGTACCAAAATATAGCAAAGATTAAATTGTTCGAAATTGACATAAAAAAAGAACATCAATAATCATAAAGCTCTGGTGGTTGCCAGCGGAGAGGAGAGGAGCGGAAACTAGACGAAATGTCTTTGAATAAATCAATCAGATTTTGTTATTTGCTGCTGTCCGCTTAGTTTGATGGAAATAAATCAAACGAATAAGAGATATGTTTAATTTTACAGAGAGTGGGCTGTCAGAAAATCCGTTGTTGGTATTCAAGAAGTAAAAGATACCGGAAAGGAAAATCAGTGGGAATATCTACAAAAAGAAATGAGATGCCATCAAAAACATAACTTGTAAAAAACCAAGGCTCGCAACTTAGTTCTTTTGCCATAAAAAGTTGAGAGATCCATGTAATACCAAGTTCGTTAATTTATTCAGTCTCTACTTAAGGGACCTTCTATCTTAAGTTATTACGTTATCAGCCAACCTAACAACTTCTTATAGTGACTATATCGATCAATAAAGATCCGTAGTCCGGCCGTAGTCAGATAAAAAGAGACCTGTATTCGACATTCATGGGCGTAATCTGTGAAAATAAATTTGTTTAAAAATATAAGATAATATTATGTCATAACTTGTTAGTATAAACGCAGTTGCCGCGGGTGACGTGACCGGGGATTAGTCCGTCACCCGCCGAGAGGCCGACCGCGTGAGGAAAGACCGACGTCCTCCCCGAGGGGGGGACGTCGGTCGTTGGGAGGATACCCCAAGTAGTGGGTATTCCATCAGGCCGACCACTGATGTCAAGTAACCCTGCTCCGGTGGTCGGCCCAACGACGAAGGCGACGTGGTGTTCGGGTGGGTTGCGGGTGTTGCGTGCTATACGTCCTCTGTCGCCCCGGACGGAGTGGTGCGTGGAGCGCGCCGACCGCAGCCCACCCCCAAAAAAAAAGTATAAACGCAGATAATTGTACCAAAATATTGTGTCCCCATTCTTAAGTTACTCTAATATAGAGAGAAAATCCATAGCGTCACAATTTCAGACATTCCAGTCAGTTGCGAGAATCCAATAAAATATGTATAGATACGTAAATTGAATATTATGCTTATTTATCCATCCAAGTTGATTATTGTTTGAAAGCAATATCGTTGTATTGATACCAATATTGTGACATCTAAGAACATAAATGTGCTTTACCTACAGATTGAATACGATATAAGAGGGTAATTTCTTTTGAATGAAGTTTTTTGTATGTTTAGGTACTTTTCTTATTTTTATTGTTTTCCATTTTAAACTTGTATACGAGAGAATTTAGAAACAATATTTAAATTCAGTACGTAATACTTTATAAAATCTTCATTATTAAAAACATATTTGTATGCTGCTGGACAATCCTAGTGTAGAATCCTTACTAATATTGTAAATGCGAAAGTTACACTTTCACGCTTAAATCACCGAACCGATTTCAAAAACTCTTTCATCAATGGAAAACTATAATATCAGGGAGTAACATAGGCTATATTTTATCTCGGTATTCCCACAGGAACGAGAACTACGCGGGTAAGACGACTGAAATGAAGCGAAACCAGGGCGGGTTGCTAGTATTTTATAAACCAAACTGCCCACATGGTTATAATAAAATATAATAACATCTTTTACTGCATATAATTTATGCCATCAAAAACATAACTTGTAAGCTGTTGCCGAGATCCTGATATATATATATATATATATATATATATATGTATATATATATATATATATATATATACAAGAATTGCTCGTTTAAAAATATAAGATAAAATCTTTATTTAATATTTGTACTATAACACTTAAGCAATGCGTGGCTACGGCTCTTCAAACCTGAATATGTATATCTCTGTACACTGATAATTGTGTACTTTAGTATCGTACGACATTATTGTCAAATTGCAATGAAAGCATCTCTGTAGAGTCTGTGTCGATTATCTTGCATCTTCAGTAACGTTGCCTAATCCTGTGTCCTGGAAATTAATTATTTCCTACGTTTTTGGCCTTGTTTTTTATCGTAGTTGGGTTTTAGTTCTTACTTTTTTATAGATGAATGAAATTAGTCTACTATACAAGAATGGGCACGTACTTACATAGAATTTTATTTCGAGTTGCATACTTTAATCGGTTTTTACGATACACACAGGAAATGAATGTCCAATGTCTTAACAATGTTTATGTAAGCATAGATAAATTATGCACAATGTATTTATTTGAATTTACCTTTATACACCGAAAACACTATATTGTTTGCAGTTTATTTACATACTAGCAACCCGCCCTCGCTTCGCTTCGATTATAGTCGTTTTACCCGCGTAATTCCCGTTTCCGTGGGAATACCGGGATAAAATATAGCCTAGTTTACGCCCTGATATTATAGCTTTCTAATCTTCAAAACGGCTGGACCGATTTCAAAAATTCTTTCACCAATGGAAAGCTATAATATCAGGGCGTAAACTAGGCTATATTTTATCCCGGTATTCCCACAGGAACGGGAACTACGCGGGTAAAACGACTAAAACCGAAGCGAAGCGAGGGCGGGTTGCTAGTATGTACTATCTATACCAATAAATAAAATTGGAGTGTCTGTTTGTAATGTCAAAATAATAGGTTTTTTCATGCTCACACGGTTATTTGCATGACACCTATGCCTAAAATAGCAATTAAAAAATTTTTGTCTGTCTGTCTGTCTGTCAGTCTATCTGTCTGTTTGTTCCGGGTAATCTTCAAAACGGCTGGACCGATTTCAAAAATTTTTTCACCAATGGAAAGCTATAATATCAGGGCGTAAACTAGACTATATTTTATCCCGGTATTCCCACGGGAACGGGAACTACGCGGGTGAAACGACTATAACCTATAACCGAAGCGAAGCGAGGGCGAGTTGCTAGTAGAAGATAAGAGCCCAGGTGCTTCATCATCATAGTTATCTTCCTTTTTACCTATCGCCGTCAACTGCTGGATGTAGGCCTCCCTCATGCCATAGAGTGCGGTCCTCTGCCGCCTGCGTCCAATAACACCCAGCAACTTTCACCCGGTCATCGGTCCATCTAGTTTGCTGTACACTGGTTCATCGAGCGATGTGGCCATTGCTACTTCAGCGTGTTAATTCTTCGTGTTATGTCGGTTACACCCGTTCTTCTGCGAGATAAGTTAATCTTGCCATAACAAGCTTCAAAATAATTAGTAATATTTTTGCTTGACTAGGGATGTTAGCGTCAGGTGGCTATTTAATTCTTATGCGAACTAAATCGCGTTCCGGTTTTGCGATGTTTATATAACTTACAATACTACCTATACGTTTGTATGGCATGTTACATTAGGCATACTTGCCAAAATTTTAAATCTATTTTTGGTATGCTAACTATATCGTAATAAAATCTATTTTTCATCTATACCAATAAATAAAATTAGAGTGTCTGTTTGTAATGTCAAAAAAATAGGCTTTTCTCATGCTCACACGGTTATTTGCACGATACCTACATATGCCTAAAATACAGATTAAAAAATTTTTGTCTGTCTGTCTGTTTGTTCTGGGTAATCTTCGAAACGGCTGGACCGATTTCAAAAATTCTTTCACCAATGGAAAGCTATAATATCAGGGCGTAAACTAGGCTATATTTTATCCCGGTATTCCCACGGGAACGGGAACTACGCGGGTAAAACGAATAAAACCGAAGCGAAGCGAGGGCGGGTTGCTAGTTTAATAATAAAAACACTTAAAGAAAATAGCAGACAGACTATGCCAGTTGCCTTAAAGAGGGAGACTGTAGTCAATGCTATTATAACTTAAAACTGGGATGGTAACAATCTTTCAATAAAACTTTGTACAAAATATATGTACTACAAATTTAAGGATGATAAATTAATATGAATAAAAGTCTGTACTTATCATAAATATTTACTTCTCTTAAGAAACATAACAGAAATGTCTTTTAAAATTCACTATTTTAAAGTATTATAACATCGTAATAAAAATCGATTAATTTATCTTAAGAATTTAATTAAGTTTAAAAAACTATTATTACTTTATTACCTACCATATGTATCCCACTATAGGGCTCGAGCTTGCTCCACAATGGGAGGGAAATTGACCTACTATATCACGTTGGTTAGACGTTTTGGTATAGGGGTTTATTTCTAGTTTTCCTTGTCTTAGTGTTATATTAGTATTATATCCTTTAGTTGTTTTTTACAATACCTACGGGCAAGAAAGGGGGGTGGGGAATTGTATTCTCTGTCACCACCCGGAGTTTTATTAAAAAATACAAAAAAAAATACAATGTATAATTATAAAATAGCGTGGACTGATCAAAGAAAGATTAAAGAATTGAAATGACCGTTTTATTATTCAATTAGAACTTTGGTATAGAGTGGAATTACAATTATTTATCGCTGTACCTGAACACAGGTCCATAAAATAATACCCGGCTTTAATAACCAATCGTTCGTGAAATTAATATGATAACTTTGAGAAATAAACTTCCGTTTATTATACGCAATTAATTTGAGACCTTGGTCATTAGAAGGTTATTCATTATTAATATTATTTAATTGAGAGTGTAAAAAAAAATCTCATATTCAAATAACCATATAATATATAAATAGTCTTCTAATGTTTCATATTTTTTTCTCTTTCTTTCTTGGGCAAATATAAGGCTGGACTTTATATTGGCCAAAATTGGGCAGGAGTTACTTCTATGCTCCGGCAATACTGTCTTGTTGCCAGGGTGTCGAATGGGACAATACACGAAAGGGTTACCCGACAGGCTGGCCGCGGATGTCAAGGAATTAGTACCAGTGGTCGGTCCAATGACATTGGGGAGGGAATACGGTAGGTTATGGGACCGCACGCTGCCCATCCGTCGCCCCGAGCGGATTGGACGGGGTATGTCTAGACCAAAGCCTACCAAAAAAAAGGAGTAATAGATACTTAATACCGTTCCATTGAGACTCTTTTTAACGATACATAGTAGCGATTTGTACTCTTTGAAATATTTATTTGTAAGTCTATCTATACTATTTATTTTAAAATTTAAATATTAGTTCAACAAATTTGTACAAAAAACTGACACATTATTTGGCACGTCTACAAGTTCTATTATTTTATAATTAGCAATTAAAAGCCTTAAGGCATAAGTATTGCTCGGATCACATGTAAAGTAATGGGAAATCAGATGTTACTGTAAAGCTTGAATTAACCTAATTGAACTAATATATAATGGCGACAGGTTCGATACCTGATGGCGTTAGCATATTATAAAATATCTTATATGCAATTGATTACATTCTGTTACTTAAAACCTGGCTGAGGGATTACTGAGAAGATGAGCAGCAGCACTCTCCTGGAAAACATGTGACACCAATAGCGATCGGCAATCCGCCTGTCAAGTGTAATAGTTACTCCCCCTTGGTGTGGACCTTGGGCGATAGGCTCATAGATGGATGTAAGGATTACGTTTTACAACTCGAAATTATAAATCAAGCTCATTTGTCTAGATACCCTGATTAAAAAGGATTATTTTCATATCATAGCGCAGTTGATTTTGACTTGATAATTAAATATTTATAGGACACAAAGAAGAAGAACAATTAGTTTCTGATTGACATAATAAGTTCAGCAATTACGGTTTACAGTGAATGAATTTCAATATGACATTGAAAGGCGCTTCTGTGGTTTATATAATTTATAATCGTGACAGTTGCTTTCAGTTATTCCTATAACTAGTTATATCGCCACTAAGACTAGGACAACGAAGCTATTAGTCATTTCATTGGTGAGTATTATTAATAGTATTATGCCCTCTAAAGTTTTTTGCCAGATCTTTCGCAGTGTGGTTACATAGCCCATGTTAGTTTATTAGATTTGTTAGGTTTAAATTAATAAATTGCCGATGGTAGTTTATTAGATTTGTTAAGTTTAAATTAATAAATTGGCATAATAAAATTATTATCATTAATGTTATATTGAGTATCAGCTGATCGAGTACAACATATTCTATGTGTTATAATTTTTCATTATTTCAACCTATCGCTATCCACTGCTGGACGTGGGCCTCCCTCATGTTACGCCACAATTTTCACCAGGTCGTCGGTCCACCTAGTGGGACGACGTCCTACACTGCGTCGTCCGATACATGGTCGCCACTCGAGAATCTTTCTTCCCCCGCGATTGTCGGTTCTTCGAGCGATGTGGCCTGCCTATTGCCGCTTCAGCGTGTTAATTCTTCGTGCTATGTTGGTTACACCCGTTCTTCTGCGGTTTTCTATATTTCGGATTCTATCACAAAAAGAAATCCCGAGCATAACCCGCTCCATAACACGCTGAGCGACTTTAAGCTTTGCTATGAGGCTTACATTTAGGGACCACGTTTCCGTGCCGTAAGTCATCACTGGTAACACACACTGGTTGTAGACCTGTATTTCTAGACACAGTTCTATTTTTTGTAGTAAATTTAATTTTAGTACTGGCAATGAATTTGTATCAAAAATGTGGATGGGTTTTGGTTTTAATGTGAAAATGTAGGACTCATAAATTTTATTCAATGATATAGTGTTTCATAGTATTAGATTGAGTAATTTTACTGGTATGTTATGTAATATAAAACAGAAAAAATGGTGGAGAGTAATGAATATGGTATCATAGCGCTTTACTTGTGTATTGGGAAAATTAACTCAATATCCACACTTGACGGTTAATCTGACATATTCAGTAATTAATCAGTTTTAGGTATCTGAGAACGGCAGTTATAAACTTTAGATTTGTGGCTCTTTTATTTCAAGCGCGTGGCGTACAGTTTGATTAAGGAGCGTAAGTAGTTAACATCATTGCCAGTAATGGAAATGATACCCTATATGATCTGTCTGCCTAGCGTGGAATAAATAGGCCAATTCCCATACCAATATCAAAAAGGTCATAGCAAGAAAGTTCTAATAGGTTCAAATTAAAGAGAAGTAGGTATAGACAGAAACATTTAAATGTATCCATTTATTAGTAAACTTAAAACCCATTTTAATTTTTTAGTATTTTACATTATATTTATTTATTAATGTAGTTCATTTAAAGAATACTTACATATTACTAGATTTTTTCCCTTTGATAGAGTATGAAAGTTAAGAAATGTAACCAAGTAACATCACTTTAAGTCATAATAACACTACAGCTGATACACATCCGACTGCTGGTCTCAAGTCTCCTCCATAATAGGAGGATAATTGACCTATCATATCACACTGATTCTTGCGATTTCCTTCGCTTGCACAGATATGCATATTGTATCCCCTAGTCGTCATTTGCGACTACGGGACGATGAATTGTATTCTAACACCATCAACACACGGTAAATAATAAGTTAAAATTAAATTTAATAGAGTTCATCAATATTGTAGAGTAGGCTAATTATCATTATCCTCATTATGTCCGTCCATGATTAGGAAGAAAACATATGTTTGAGAATGAGAAGAAAACTGTATCTCATAGGGCTTATGTATTTTTTTTAATTTTTTTTTCTTATTGCAAATGGTGGCAAACAAGCAAACAGTAATAATTTCTGATGTTTACACAAGCAAACAAATGATTTTTGACATTGTCAATAAACTACTTTTACGGCTTTTATCGCATTTGTATTTTTTATTTTTTTTATTTAAGACAACACCCTGCACTAAGGCAATAATCCTTGTATTGCGGGGGACTTTACAAACATATAATTAACGGACACAAATTACATCCAGACTCAGAACAACAATTTGTGGATCGCACAAAGTGTTGTCGCGTGGGATTCGAACCCCCGACACTGGCGCTGTAGGTCGCTATCTTAACCACTACGCCATCTGTGCAGTCATCTGTGCGCATCTGTGTGTTTGTTTTATGATTGCCCGACGTTTCGAACACTTACAGCATTCATGGTCACTAGCGGATTAAGATGTCTGACATCCAAAAAAGTCAACGTTATTACAGATTTTTTAGTTATCTACCCGTTACAGAAAATTATTTATTAAGTTGTGACCCACATTTTTGGGACAAATTTATTGCCAGTACGTACTGAATACTGAATGCTTTAAATTATTCGTCGGGCAATCATAAATCAGATACAAACGCGATAAAATCCGTAAAAATAGTTTTATTTACATAGTACATCTGATGGTAAGTGTTGCTACCGCTCATGGACCTTGGCAAGGCCGCTGCCTACTATGAAGAAAGTGAAGGGGGAGTGAATGCGTCCAATGACGTTCGGTGATACTAAAGGCATCACTAAAATCCACCACACGCAAACACACTCAGAAAGTTGGGCTACCGGCTCTCTCGCTCACCGAACGAAATGCAGTAATAAAATGCTACTGCTCGGACGTTGATTTTCTGCGAGAATGTGGTACTACCCCGGACGGACCGCCCGTGGCTGAAAGCAGACAACTATCAACAGTGTGGTCCTACTACTATAAGATACTAGGAATTTGGCCACATAAGGTGATTTGAAAAACTAGATGAAATGCGTCGCTATATAGATATAGGTAGATTCAACATTAAAGCCTTCAAAAATATTTAGCTATTAAGATACATCGATATATCTGTAGAAAAACATGTCAGATACATATTATATTTCCTTTTCTGCAATTGGATTCTTTCCTGCGGTCGTTGAGAAATGTTGAATTTACATAAATATTCGTTTATCGAGGCAAATCTGTGATTTAAGAATAAATCTTGTTCGATCCGGGAATAGAAAGGAAAGCAATAAAGGAAAGGTTATCTGTCTCTAATAAAATAATGGTGGTATAACTGTAAGATAGAAAACCACATTTGAATGAACCGCATATTATTGATTGAAAAATTAATTCGATTTAGTATCATTATGCGTCTATCGCGTAAAATCTATTACAACTCTAGAGGTATAAGCTTTTTTTTCTTTTTTTTTTGGGGTGGGCTGCGGTCGGCGCGCCTCCGCACTACTCCGTCCGGGGCGACAGAGGGGCTTAAGCACGCGATTCCCGCAACCCACCCGAACACCACGTCGCCTTCGTCGTTGGGCCGACCATTGGAGCAGGGTTACTTGTCATCAGTGGCCGGCCCGACGGAATACCCCCTACCCGGGGTACCCTCCCATCGACCGACGTCCCCCCCTTGGGGAGGACGTCGGTATTTCCTCACGCGATCGGCCTCTCGGCGGGTGACGGACTAATCCCCGGTCACGTTACCCGCGGCCTCGGCTGTAGAGGTATAAGCTGGAGTAAATTTTATATGAATTGATTTTAGATGATAAAATACTCTGCTACGTATATTTATTGATTGATATGTTCATGTGTTTAGATATTATTCTATGTAAAATATAAAATACGTGACAGTGAGATATGTTATGCATAGATACAGACAGATGCATAGATAGGCAGGCGCGCCCAAATATCAGCTAGACCCACTTGACTCCCTCCAAAGACGTGCTGTTCGAATCGTCGGGGATTCCAATCTCACGAACGAATTGGAGTCGCTGGAGCGGCGGAGAGACTTTGGGTCACTGTGTACTCTACCGACTCTTTCACGGGGAGTGCTCCGAGGAACTGTTTGACTTGGTACCACCGTCACCGTTTTACCAACGTACCACTCGACACCGCAGCAGGGTTCATCCATTTCACCTGGAAACGATATGGTCTTCAACCGTACGTTTCCAGAAACGATCATTTCTCCCACTTACGTGCAGGCTCTGGAATGAATTACCTGCTGCTGTGTTTCTCGAGCGCCATAAAATGTCCTTCTTTAAGCGAGGTTTAAGAAGAGCATTTACTTCACGGTCGGCAACGGCCTGGCTGTGCCCCTGGTATTGCAAAGGTCCATGTGCGGTAGGATCACTTACCATCAGGCGTGCTGCCTGCCCGTTTGTCACCATCGGAATAAAAAAAAAGATACTTCTACTTTTTTCTATTTTTAAATACTCTCTTACTCGTGGGTGCCGTAAAAGACGACTAAGGGCTAAAATATGCATATAATATACAGGTACCAGACGGCAAACTTAAAACGAAACCCGACACCAACACGTCTAACCGACGTGGTAGGCCAATTTCCCTCCCATAGTGAAAAAAGCCCGAGTCAATAGTGGGACGTGTATAGGTTGCGATGATGATGATTTTAAAATAGATCAATATAAAACCTTTCGGCAAGCCAAAATACTGTTGTAAATAGATTTCGTAGTTATTCGTTTAACACTTTAGAAGTTAATTCGCTTCAGTGTTATTTTATAGTAAAATAGGTCGTAATAATAATATTTTCACATAATCCATTACGACAATGTGAAGATATTCTATTAGATTAGTACTTTACAATATATAAACTACTATTTATTATAGTCGCTGGCTGTAACTACAAAAGTTGATGCATAGTGCCATCTAACCGCAATTTACGAGAGAAAAGCATAGAATTTTGTGACAATTATTATGTTGAAAATTAAAACACCAAAGAATTTAAAATACAAGAGTCTTACTTAGGTCGTTTTCTTTTTTAATAACGTTATATCCCTTCATGGTGTAATTTGGTTGGTATCTGTAGCCCACAATCTTGTCCATAGGTATTTTAGTTGGTTCAGTTAGTTTTATTCAGAATGCATCTTTTATTATACTTTTTACAATTTTCAAGATATTAAGGTAAAACATGATTTCAAGATATTAAGGCACCTTTTCACTATAATGTCTATCATATTCATGAAATAATTAAACATAATTTGTTGGATGTACAATAAACCGTCAACATTCAAACAAATTTTTAAATCTTTACATTCATTCATAAAGTATGAGAATGAGTTATTCTTCATGAATACAAATAATTTACATAAATTTGATATTTCAACAAAATATTTTGTAAATGTTTACCGTTGCCAGTTTTGTAATTTCATTACTTATATAAAATTATATTTTGCTAAGAATTTGTGGCTTAATAATTAAGTTTATTTGACTAGTCCAGAGTATTTATTTAATTCTAAGTAACTACTGTGCCTCATTGTCTTAGTGATATTAAGAATATAAGTGCCGGTTCGGACCTTCTCCACTATAGAAGAGAAATTGACCTACTATACCATGCTAGCCAATCGTGATGGCATAGGGTTTTATTTGAAATTCTCCTTCTCTTATATAGATATGATATGGGATATGATATGCAGAAAACAACATTGCAAAGATAGAAAACTCGCCATAAAACCCTATACCACCCCGTCTGACCAGTTGGTATGATATATAGAGCCTGCAAGTAAGCGGTCCGGGGATTTACTCCGGCACCCGCGGAGAGGTTAGCCTCGCATCGGCGATCGGCGTCTCGGTAGGGGACGTCGATGGGAGAGGGTACTTTCTCGGGGTATTCCGTCGGGTCGACCACTGAAGTCAAGGAACTCTGCACCGGTGTTCGGTCCAACGACGTAGGCGACGTGCTACATGGGTGGGTTACGGGTGTGCGTGCTTTTGCCCCTCTGTCGCCCCGGACGGAGTTGGGCGACGAGAGCGCCGACCGTGGCTCACCCCTCCAAAAAAAAATGGTATATATATTAGATCAATTTCCTTTCCATAGCGGAGGTCGTTCGAGGCTAATATTAGAAGGTGTATGAGCTGCGATGATGATGACGATAGCATGTTAAAAAAATGGTGATGGTAGTTCTATATAACTAATGCAAAATAATCACGAAACCATTTCTAATACTTAAAAACAGGCATAAAAGGCAAGTTAACTATCATATAAGGTTATAAATTTCCTAGCAGACTGCTACTGTCAATTTCTGGTGATCTTTCAGTCAATTTTCACGACTCCTACACTAAAATACGGATTAAATTATATTAGAAGTAGCAAGTTATACAGATCAGTAAGAAAGTTACAGCTCTAGTTCTCAGTTAAGTTTTCTGTATAGATTCAAAGATGCTTTTAGTACTAATAGTTTATTTTTAATACTAAAAGTTCCTTTTAGTTATATCTCTTAAGCTACCTCGATCGATTATATTTATTAATTAATCTGAATATAATTTTATATATACTAACATACAGCTGTATACTAACATTATTTATGCTTTTTATTTCGCGTGTTCCTTCTCTTTCATTGATGTTATATGTACATTATATCCCTTAGTCGTCTTTTACGACACCCACGGGCAAGAAAGCGGTTGATGAATTGTTTTCTTACTTCATCACACGGAAGACGATTTTACTAAATATAATGTAAATAGCAATATATCATTAAATCAATACATCATTTTGAAAACTACGTGAAGCTTGTATTGGATCTTAAGCGCTACATCTTGCTTTTTTTTTTTTATTGCTAACGGTGGCAAACGAGCAAACAGTACACCTGATGGTAAGTGTTGCTGCCGCTCATGGACCTTTACAAGGCCGTTACCTACCGCGAAGAAAGCGAAGGGAGTGTGAATGCGTGCATTGAGGCTCGGTGATACCAAGGGCACCACCAAAACCCTCCACACGCAATCACCTTCAGAAAGTTGGGCTTCCGGCTCTCTCGCTCACCGAACGAAGCGCAGTAACAAATTGCTACTACTCAGACGTCGATTTTCTGCGAGAGCATGGTACTGCCCCGGACGGACCGGCCCGCGGCTGTAGACAGATAACTGTCGACAGTGTGGTCCTACCACTCCTAAACCTAACTCCCTAACTCCTAACTCCTCCTTGCTGTAGATATAAATTAAATTATGCGGGTTTTACTATTGCTAACCATTAATTATAACGCGGAATTCTATTGTAAACTCCCAATTCTTATTTTTTACAAGCTAACGTTGATTCCTCTTTATAAAACAGTGGACAATCGAACAAAATGTACCTTAAAAGTAAACAGAAACAGCAACTCTTTAATATATTTTAGCATAAATAATTTAAATTGTACAGAAATGCTAATCACTACTGTCTTGCAGCCAAGAGCTCTTGCAGTCCTATGGTACGATACTGTAATGTAAACGAAAGAAAACTTTTTATCTTATGTAAGTTATAGGTATATATTATTACATTTACCTGTGGATGTCATAAAGGACGACTAAGAGACATAGTAAGCATATAACATCCATGAAAGAGAAGGAAAACTCAAAACAAAACCCTATAACAACCTGACCATACCGGTCATCATACCGGTATCATCATCATAATCATTTCAGCCCATATACGTCCCACTCTTGGTCTCGGGCCTCCTCCACTATTAGAGTGAAATTGATCTACTATACCAGGCTGATCAGACGTATTGGCACAGGGTTTCATGTAAAATTTTCCTTCTCGTGATCTTAACTGCATTATTTTATTCCTTAGTTGTCGTGTACGATACTCACGGGCAAGCCGGGGGTGGTGTATAGTAAGGTCAATTTCTCTCCTATTGTGGTGGAGGCTCGAGCCCAGCAGTGGGTACGTGTATCAACCGAGATGATGATGGTGATAATGAAGTTGCATTTCTTTTAGAGCGTTAGGGAAAATTATGAGTGTATTTTACGATGCGCGCGCATACTGCCACGAAAAACCGACACCCTGAAGTTAGCCAGTCTATATTTTTTACGATACGCACACCGATACAAATGTCAACTATATTATATAGTTAAAAGCGTTAGCGTTAAAATAAAACTTTTAATGTACTAAATACCTTTTTTCCTGTTATAAGTGTCGTTTTTTTTACAAACGTAGGGTAACGCGAAGGATAAAATTTTTAGAAAGATATTTATCTTACAGCAGTACAATTCCTTACGTGCGTACATAAGTACACAAATACTTTTTATTTCGAGGTGGGGTAGTAAATACAATAATTATCAATTAGAACGTTTTACTTTACAAATAACATTATAACAACAACACGTTCGTTTAGTTAAAGTAAAACTTTTCTGATATTGTCACAGATGACGATTAAAACTAAATAATTCACGTTCCCAACAAGTCTTCCGAGTAGGGCACGTGATGCTAATTTTTGCCCTTGCCAAGATAAGGAAAAATATATGGAAGGAAAGGGGATGGAGTAAACTTTCCCTCAGTCCATTCTTCTTACAGACCATAATTTTGACAATAATTTCTTTATAATGTATTAAGAAAGGATTTAATGGGATTTAACTCCAGATGTAGGTGAAAGGCGTTGGCAAAAGTTTCTATGGCGAGATAAAAAAATTACCAATTTTCTTCAAATTCACAAATAATCTTCAGTACAAATAAATAAAAAGTGTTTCAGCATTTGTCAATATTTATTCTCTATGGGTATAAAATAGGTAAAAATAATAGGACTCGTTAACGTCGAGCAGAAACTACTGAAACTAGAAATACGAAATCTTGACAACCATTTCTTGTTTTGTAATTTGGATAATTATTAAGAAAGGATCTTAGGAAATTGAACACCATCGGGGTTGCAAAGCAATGATAAAAGCTGTATGTGAAGAAAAATAACTTATTTAATTAAAATTAAATAAAATATATTAAAATTTCAAGAAAAACTAATGTAGAAGACAATTCTTCAAATTAATATTTAAAGACTTGGCTAAATTTTATAATTGAGCATGAAGACTATATTTTTAAGGCTTCATGGTCAGTTATAAAACTTAGTCAGTTATAGTCAGTTACAATCTTTTTTTTTTTCTTTAATCATTTTCATATTTTCAATAAGATATTTTTATCTTATTGAAAATACAAAAATGATTAAAGAAAAACAAAGATTATATCTAACAAATTTGTTTTAAGTCTATGTAGAGTTCTAAGTTTACCTTGTTCTTCCTATTCATGACTGCTACCACAGGGAAAAGAATTGTTTCATTCATTCATTTCAACTTATAAACGTCCCACTGTTGGGCTCAAACTTCCTCCACATTGTGATTAGCATACAACTTTTAAGATTTTATGATATTCTCGTAAATATAGGTTGTGATTTATCTTGGGGAAATTCCCGCTGAGATCAGAAGGCAAACACAGAAAGTGAACTTATGAATCAACTACATATTTCATTGATGCCGTTTGCTCGTTTGATACATCAATCACAACGGTATTTATCATCAATCATAATACGAATGATTTTGCATTACCTAAGTAACGTTTTTATCACCGATTCAAACTGTCGTTTTCTCAAGGCCATTACTAACTTTTCTTCAATAAAGTTTACACGTTTTTGATGAATGCTTCATTGAATTGCATGTATAGCTTAGTGATGTAAGCATTATATGGGAGATTTTTTATCCCAGTATTCGCATGGGCATGGCACCTACGTTGGTAACACTACGGAAATTAGAACAATGAAAAACTGAATTGTCAGCGATAAGGTGGCAAAAATAAGAAAGGTTGTATTTATCACCGTATTTCTACGGGAATCTGAACAAGGCGGTCAACCGTTAATCTATAATATAAATGGAAATTGCCCCATCGATTGAGTATTTTCTAGACCAACAAATAGAATACTTTTATCCCGGTAATATGTTGTCTTGAGATAATTTTGGAATAATTAATCTTCACGGGCAGAATGCTAGTTATAAATAAAATAATATTTACACAGTTGTTATGCAGACGTAGTCAGGGGACATCGCTAGTTCATCGCGTTGTCTCAATACCAGCGACATCAATTGCGACATTCGACATGGGTGGCTACAGAGAAAGATGACTCAAGAACACCTGGCGTGGACGACTCACGAATTGACGAATACTGATGGGAACGCTCGTCACTTTTCGATCGATCGCCGATCGTTATAGTCACCCTTAGAAGTAAATTATAATATTAATTATGTAACTTTAAGTTTATATTAAATTCGTTATACTATATCGGGTTTTTTTGCATCCTCTGCTGCCACCGCTCATAACTCAGTTCTTAAATTTTTATTTGTTACCAAATGATCTAGGATAATTATCCCAGATCATTCAGTGTTTAATTTATTATTATATATTTTAAACATAATAAATATTCATTCATTTTTCTCAGGCCACCTAAGTACCATTGTTGGGCTCGGGCCTCCTCCACACTAGGAGGGATATTAACCTACTATACGACGCTAATAAAACGTGTTAATATATGGTTTAATTTCGAGTATTCTATTTATAGATGTAACAAGCATATTATATCTCTTAGTCGTCTTTTATGACATCCATTTGCAAGACAGGGCGGTGGTGAATAGTATTCCTACTCTGTCACCGCAAAGACCCCGTACAGCAGCTCCATTCATTCAACTGGCACCGGTCGGAGGCTATCCACCATCGAACACCAAATCTAATACGTTTTATGGAAAAAAAAAACAATTTAAGTTTATAGTAACAATTATTATTTTTTATTTTTAAATATTTCATTTTTTATATTATATTTAAAAATGTATTAGGCAGTTTTTAGTAAAATAAATGTAATAATAATCACGTTCGTGTTAGGTAGTTGGATTGCGGGTCTGATACAGAAGGCAGTGTTACTGGACACGGCGCGCATCGTGAGAAAGTTCCTCTCTTTGTAGCCCTAACCACCGGCGGCTTGGCCCTTGTATTCGCTGCCGGTGGATCAATACGCTTTTTATGTTTTTAGATATTTTATTTTTTTTATATCATATTTAAAAATCTATTATGCTGTGTGGTACCGGCTTCGAATACTACCAACCCTTGCTTTGCTCGTGGGTGTCGTAAAAGACGACTAAGAGCCCTAGATTGACCCGGACCAACTCCATCTGGTACCATTTGGGTCAACGATTACATTCCCAAGGAGGGTTGACGTCAGGCAGGCGGCCGGTCATAAAAGTCATTGCCGAAACTTTTTGCAATATGTCAAAACATATGAAATATTGCGTCGACCCCAAGTAATTGGGATAAGAGCAAGATGATGATGATGATATTTAAAAATCTATTAGGTAGTTTTTAAGCTAAATAAATGATCATAATAATCATTTTTTAAGTAACCAAGATTGTTAGTAATACTTAATCTGCAGTTGTTATAAAATTGATATTTCATAACATAATGATGATTTTAATTATTTTTTATTGTGACAGTATAGCAAACGTTTATCAAAAAGCGGGAGGAAATTCATTCTGACTGCATGCCAGCTGCTGACTAGCGAGACGTATGTTTGTTTCCCTCGCACTGTGGAGGAGACCCTAGCTCAACCATCGTATGTATCTGGACTAAGAAGAAGAAAAATATTTCACTTGCGTGTCATCAATTACCTTGTGAATGTGAAATAAAACCAATAATTTGAAAATAGACTAACAAAGATAGTATTAATATCAGCAAGCTGCATATTTTTTCTATACTAAAGACTAAGACATACGTGAAAAAAGTAATTTAATTACTTATACAGATTTTGCCTGGGTTAAGGTAATTAAAACTTGATATTTCCAGCAGGCATATATTTAAAGGAGGCCCGAGCCCAACAGTGGGACGTATGTGGGCTGAGATGATTTCCAGCAGTCGGGGCAGTTTCTTGAACGACATATTGTGGGTTCAAATGGCATTTATGATGTTATTTTCTCATTTTGTTTGTAGTTATTAACGTATATTGTAACATTAAGTTATTAAAATGTATTATAAAATCAATTTTCTCTTAATTCGCTGAGCGGTTTCGAGTTTTGTTATAAGGACTTTATTTAGACACCACATTTCAATGCCGTAAGTCATAGTTGGTAACACACACTGAACATATGCCTGTGTTCAAACACTGTGGCAAGTTAGACAACAAGCTACTATTATGTTTCTTAAACGTTGCTCAGCCGAGTAGGATTCACCAGCTAACCTCTTTCTTGAAATTTAATCTACCTAACAAACAAATAAAACGGATTAGAACAACTAGTTAGAACAAATAGTCCACTATTTATTCTAGGCTTCTAGTATGCTATTCTAGTCTTAAACATTGCAATGGACCTAAAGTGATCAAGTGACATTAAATGAATAGCATATTACGTTAATCATCATGTTATGAAATAACTTAAATTTCTGCTAAAAAAAATCATCATATTGAAAATCATAATAATTTTTTGAACTTTATGAATATTGTTTCGCAGTTTAAATCGACGATATTTTTGGCATCGTTTTCTATGTGAAAATTAATGGAAATCCTGCATTTGACGTTTTCACCATAACTTTACGTTCGACTTTGCTCATGTAGGATTCCATTGAGGAATAAAATATATTTAAGCAACATTTTAAAACTAAGCCAAATGTCAAGTCAAGTCATGTTTTTTTTTAATATATTTTTTATGAATACGAGTATTCAACGTTGAAAATATAAATCTTATATTCCAATTGCCCTTTACTGTCTTTATATACTAACAAGCAACCCGCCCTCGCTTAAAAAAAATTATTAACAGTCGTAAGCGTGTGTAAACAGACGAAAACAAGAAGGTATTTATAAATCGACGAATTCATATCTAAGCATCTAATATTAGGTACATCTTATATCCTTTTTTTTATTTACAACAAAATACGTTACGGTATATTTTATATATCCTATTGTATTCTATCCGTATGATGACGGAGTAAGAGTACAATTCACCACCCCTCTCTTGCCCGTGGGTGTCGTAAAAGACAACTAAGGGATATAATATGCATATAATATCTATGCAAAAAAAGGAAAACTCGGAACAAAACTCCAACTCGTCTGACCGGCGTGGTACAATATGTAAATTGGCCTCCGAGGGACATGTATGGGCTGAGATGATGACGATGATGATGATTATATTATATAAATAATATACTAAAATATAAAAGTCCCATAGATAATGTTATTACATGGTATACATATATTTGAACTCTGCTCACGTAAAGACCGAAAAAAGTTAGAGCAGTAAAATAATGGCAGGCACCATCTATTCTAACAATCTTTTATAGTTTTTATGTGCAAAAGGCCTCTGAATCTATAAACAGGCATTTGCTTAGTCGTGGAGGGTATACTAAGAATTTAAGGCACATGTGTTGCATGACTGGGCTCGTAAATATTCATATGAACTTAGTCGTCTCCCTAAATCTGATCCAGCTGGTTATGAAGCCATTAAAATATCGATCATTAAGATCACACCACAACTGCTTAGTTAAATGGAAATAATATTTTGATCAACATTAAAAGGAGAAAGAAATATGGTACAGAACGGTCCAGTCGGCATCTATGCCTCAGCCATGATTCTATAAGTGCTCTTTTTCTAGAAGAGACTTTGTTAATGCGGCTTCATTACGGACACGTGCCCTTAAATAAATTCGGCAACATAATAAGGAAAGTACCGTCCCTCATGTGATGTTTGCATGGAAGATAATGAAAGTGTGTATCATATGTTGACAAGATGTGCTCGGAACCAGGCCCTCAGATCACAGCTCAGTATCGTTTTCACTACATCAGACCCTCTGGCGGAGAATGTGAAACTGATACTGGAAATGATTAAATATGCTGAATCATAGAAAACTAACAATATTTAAACTATTATTAATAGAACATTATACTTTGATTATGCCTACAGAGTGTCGTATTCGCAATTGCGAAAAAGCTTTTTAAATAAAGAAAAAACAAAAGACCGCGCCACACCGCCACCTGTCTGGACTTGCTGCTGATAAATGCTAACTATAGAAACTTAGAATTCTGAGGTATTTTCATGTACACACTACTTATTGCTGGAAAGTAATCTAAAAACAACAAATTCACCATTCCCTCTCATACCTATGGATGTGTGGGTGGTTTAAATGACGACTAAAGGATATATTGTGCATACAACAACTATGTAAGAAAAAGAAAACTTGAAATAGAACCCAATACTAATTCTTCTCAACAGCGTGGTATAGAAGGACAATTTCACTGCCAATGGAGGTGTTTCAAGCCCAGCATTAGGATGTATATAAGCTGTGATGACAATAGTGATGAATGGGATTTGCTCTTTGGCTTACCTTCAAATTTTAATACGAGAATTTGAAGGTAAGCCTATCTCGCATGTGACATAGCCAATTTCTTTACTAATCATAAAACGATTACACAACACAATCACATATAGTCGTCTGAATCTAATATGTGTATTTTGTATAGGCATATTTGGCGATTGCAACACCGACGCTACAACAAGAACAACAACTTCAAGTTCTTGATGAATGGCTTCTGTTGGCGGTTGACCGCAACTTCGCTTTATACGGGGGCCGTTAAATGAAGGAGATTATACGGTGCAAATAAAAGGAAAAATCTCGCTGATTATGACTATAACATAACTTAAGAACTACTACAATGTTGATTATATGACTATAACCATACTATGACAATGCATTAACTACACTATAATTATAATTAAATATACTAAGAATAAAAAAATAATTGATTATACTATAACTATGCTATAACTATACTACAATTCCGCTACAACTAGGGATGAATCAATACTAATGAGTACTCATATGCTATCGATACTTTTCATTCGATACTAGTACTCAGTATCGAACGTTAAGTCGTTCGATACTGAGTACTAGTATCGATGAAATGAAATGAAAAGTATCGACATGTCACCTGAGTTTTCTTACCGGATCTTTCTCAGTGTGACCGTGTTCCGATCCGGTGGTAGTATACTTGATTATTAGTTAGTTTTTTTAAATATAATTACTATTAATGTTAATGTTTAATTATTACTAACCATAAACAATATAATTTTTTCATATAGAATCATTTTCTTCTTACACTGGCAATAAATTTTGTATCAAAATGTGGGTCAATATTTAATAACTAATTTCTGTATCGGGTAGATAATTATAAATTTTCTGCAGTAACGATGACTTGTTGGACGTGAGACATCTTAGTCCACCCATGACCATGAACGCTGTAAAGTGTTTGAAACGTCGGATAATCAAAAATCAAATACAAACGCGATAAAATCCGTAAAGTAGTTTTATTTAAAACTAGGAACCCGCCCTCGCTTCGCTTCGGTTTCAGTCGCTTTACCCGCGGCGTAGTTCCCGTTCCTGTGGGAATATCGGGCTAAAATATAGCCTATGTTACTCCCTGATATTATAGCTTTCCATTGGTGCAAGAATTTTTTAAATCGGTTCGGTGGTTTAAGCGTGAAAGCGTTACAAACAAACAAACAAACATCCTTACTTTCGCATTTATAATATTAGTATGGATGTATAATACTCGCGTAAACATCAGAAATTAATATGTAGGCAAATTAAAATAATCAGTAAGCAATTATTATAATATAATATATTCTATACCAACATGTCCGACCAGCATGGTATAGTAGGACAAATTCCCTCCCATTATATAGGAGGCCCAAGCCCAACAGTGGGACGTATGTGGTTTGCGATGATGATGATGATGTTGAATTATAATAATTGCATACATAGGTACATATAACTAAAATTAATTTTTCAATTGGCTAATAACTTTGCAGATATATGAATAAACAGTTTAAATAAAGGTGTGAAGGAATTTAATAGAAGTATGACGTATAATTTCCAATGATAGAATATTATATACAGAAGACGGCAATGTGGACTACAGTCTGAAAAAAATGATAATCTGACCCACTTTCTGCTGACACTGATTTTACCTGAAAAAAATATGATCTACCTTTCCTTAAGCCAATCTAAATTCACAAATGGAATTTTATCATAAATTTGCCAACAAGACAGTATTAGATGCTAAGCCCCAAACTAATATCAAAGGCTGAACTCTTTTTAATTTCATCCTTGGCTCTATTGAGTTACGTGTACGCTATTATCGATCGATAATTTGCATCGGACGATTGAATATTTTGTCGTATTTGCTAGTAAAGCGATCACTGGTAAAGTTTGCTCATACAACAACAACTAGGGTACGCAGAATAATTCTGTACGTTTATCTTAAACTGAAGGTCGATACCTGAAAGAACCGAATATTGCCACTGGGAAAAGAACTTTCAACCTAATTGTCAAATTTAAAAAAAAGTTATAAATTACTTTGTACTATGGCCGCCAGATTCTTCGCTGCATATAAATTAAAGATATATTCAATCACCCACTTCAGCTCATATACGCCCCACTGTTGAGCTTGAGTCTCCTCCATAATCGAAAGGAAATTGGCCTACTATACTACGCTGGTAGATGTGTTGCTATATATAGGGTTTAATTCAAGTTTACCTTCTCTTGCATAGATGTTATATGCATATAATATCCATTAGTCATCCTTGACGACACCCACTGGCGGTGAATTGTATTTTTGCTCCGTTATCACACTGAAAAGAGAGATATATTTGTATATATAGAAATTCATTACTCCGTATGGATTCCGTGTGGTGACGGAGTAAGAATACAATTCACCACTCCCCATCTTATCCGTGGATGTCGTAAAGGACGACTGAATGATATAATATGCACATAACATCTGTGCAAGAGAAGGAAAGTCGAAATGAAACTCTATATCAACATGTCTAACCAGCACGGTATAGTAGGTCAAATTCCCTCCCATTATGGAGGAAGCCCTAGTCCAACAGTGGGACGTATGTGGACTGCGATGATGATGATGATGACATTACTAACAAAAATCCAATAAATAATTATGATTCGACAAATGTAGGAATGACTCGGACAGTTTCGCTAATAAGAGAATCTTCAATCTAGTGCCATAAGATCTATAAAATTAGTGATGAATTTCTTTATATATGCCATTGGACGCACTACTCTATATAACACTTTTAGGCAGGACAGGTTCTCACTAGGCAGACTAAAGACATTGTGAAAATTACGGCAGCTGTTAGATACAGGTAGACACAGTATCATTTTATATGAGATTCTGGTCTGTTCTGACTGGTTTATTCTGTCTAGAACGATTCGAATACACTCCGTTCATAACTTTCACGCCAATAATAGGGACTTGAAGCCTCATAATCTACCGCGTATCCTCTTACTGCCTTTAAGCAGTTTGGGGAAATGGAAAATTCTTGCTATTTTACTTGACGTTTTGAAAGCGTTTGACAGAGTACAACGATGTTTATTGTCAGTTTACATTGTGTAATATACAAGCTGAATACTAGATGCTAATCTAAGCAATCGTGAAATAGCTTGGAAATGAAAACTTCAGTAAGAGTGATTCCAGTCTTAAATGGTTCATAAGTCTTAAAATGCGTACTTCGTAAATATTAATATAAACCAATCCATTGACACATATTTTAATTACCAGAACGTAGCCTTGAAACAAATTGGTCACTTTCTGAACTTAGAAATTAACCCTATTTTCGGCAACTCGTTAAAGTGAAAGTTAAAACACGTCTAAGTACAGCCTTATATTGAGCTATCTTTTAATTCTGTTATAATATTTGACAGCACTAAACCAAATGCGTCTCCTTATTGTTATCAACGTATTTAAGATCCACTATTCTTGGCAAAGTTTGCATGGGCGTGTCTATAATTATTACAAGATTAAAATCAATAATTGTTACACTAACGCATTTACACACACGTACAATCATTAAATTTTATATTAACAAGAACGTCTTAAGGTCAAATTGTTGCTTAAATTTTGTGTTCTCTGAAATCGAATTCTGAACCTACTTTAATTCAAGTTTTTATATTACTCCGAACTCGAAAGGACCTTGACAATGTTTGATTAAAACAATCTTCCAGTTGCTTTTCAAATTTAGGTGAGTTTTCTGTTATTAAAGGTTTTAATAATACTCTATTATTTTGTACAAGCTCAACTAAATGAAATAACATATTGCTAGCTAACTTTGAACAAAAAACTAATGAGATACGTTAAGCGGAGAAGAAAAACATTAAAGCTAATACTTACTAAACATATTATTTAAAATTAGATGCAATCGTTCATTTTCTTACCGAATCATCTCATCTTGTAGATGAATATATATCTAATACATCGATATATATGTACTATGTACTAGATTTCGCGATCCGAACACTTTGTTCGACTGAACTGTACTTGCAATCCGTACACCTTACTTTAGTATGCCTACAACCTTCATGTAGTGTGGATGCATACAGAACAGCGATATTAATACGAAAACTCGGATGATTCGAGTCAAAACGTGAACCTGGATGTGAATAAAAATTCTTTAGTCATTTAAGTAAAATGTTTTATTGTTAAAGTGAATAAATAGGTAATTATATCGAAATAACATAATTAAAACAAAATATTCAAATATAATATATAAATACATTTAAATGTCACACCATCTTAGATCATAGACTAAAACCCGCAGATGTTCATTTCCACAACTCGTTGAGGTAAGAATATATTTGACTAAAAACAGACTTTTTTTGTTTTTTTTTTTTCTTTTCTGGGTGGGCTGCGGTCGGCGCACTCCTCACACCACTCCGTCCGGGGCGACAGAGGGGCTTAAGCACGCAACTCCCGCAACCCACCCGAAAACCACCTCGCCTTCGTCATTGGGCCGACCACCGGAGCAGGTTTACTTGTCGTCAGTGGTCGGCCCGACGGAATACCCCCTACGTGGGGTACTCTCCCATCGAAAGGGGGAGGACGTCGGTCTTTCCTCACGCGGTCGGCCTCTCGGCGGGTGACGGACTAATCCCCGGTTACGTCACCCGCGGCCTCGGCTAGGGCGGCATGAGGCGCAGATAGTTGCGCCTACGCCGCCCCAGTCGCCGGCGGCGGATCTCCTCATCGAGGCTGCGCTCCTCGCGCAGACGATCCGCCGCCTCCTTCTGCGAGATCACTGTCTCGCAGAAGGCTGCGACCGCGTCCCAATTCCCGACGCTGTCGACCATCGCCCTAGCGATGGCCGGCAGCGTCAGATCGGCACCGATGATTGCGACGAGTTCACGGCGCTGCACTGCCTAAGCCGCGCAGGCCTCGAGCGTGTGGCGCACCGTGTCCTCGTCGCAATCGCAGTGGTGGCAGGACGGTGTACTCTCCCTCCTTACGACCCTGTGCAGGTATTTGGCGAAGCTCCCATGCCCCGTCAACACCTGCACTAGTCGGAAGGAGAGCACCCCGTGCCGCCTTTCCAACCACTGCATCAGCACCGGCCGGAGACTAAAAACAGACTTAACATGATGTTTCACGAAAGTATTTTGATTGCTTATATTCTATTTTCTAATATATACTATATATATTATTAATTAATACTTATTTGTCAAAGATCAGAAAATACGACGACGTGCCCCATTGGAATAGAGTATGTGTTTTTTTATGAATGTAGGTCTTAGAATAATAACGTATAGAAGGTAAGTTCGCGCACAAAAAGTGAAGCATTTCAATTGGAGCCTAATAAAGCTTACGCTGGAACCGTTCCCTAATGTCAATGTCGCTGTATTACAGGTACGTACGCAACTCTTAAAAAATAAAAAGGTAATTATAACAGTTTGTGCTTTCAAATGGTGTAATAACATATTTGAAAAACGTAAAAATGTTTTTAACATTACCTTTAAAAGTATTTCGACGATTTATGTTAGTAAAAACAAAATTTGATTTCATTATTTGTATAGTGGTGTGCGTGTGTACGTGTGTAATCTGCGCGTGAATCTGCGCGCCATTAGTATTTTTAGATTCATTTTTGGAATGTTCGAAGTAGAGACACTATCCTTCTATCGTAATATTAATCTAAGATGTAGGTACAAAAATTGTCACTTCTATAGTGTAAAATCGTTGTGTAACGTGTAGTTACTATAGTAACCACACGTTACACAACTTTAAGCGATCTAGCGCTGTGTGCTTCAATGTTTGGGTTAGACTACTATTTATTGTTTCAGCGCTGCAGCGAACTTTAGTGTAATTAATAACTTATCCAAATGGAACAAAATATTTATTCGGGATAGCTACTCTATACATAGAACTTTATGACCTAATATGTGTTTACGCGCATAACTTCTGATCGACTGCACCAAAGTGGATAACGCTTTTATTATTGTATTTAATATTGTTAGGACAAGATTTGTATAGAAAAAAAAAGATATATTTTGTATTATTATCAGACTTTCTAAATCTCATTATACGAAAAGTGAGTTGTTCAACTTCAAACAGACAATACGTCATATCATAATTTTAATCAAATCGAATTAGACTTTTTTTTTTTTTTTTTTTTTTTTATATTATGGCGTTTACAGAATTTCGCCAATTACTCAATTTAGATTGACAGTTATAGGAATTAGGACACTGATGTCTAAGAAATTTACAAGATAAATTTAGTTGTTGGCTTTCGAATTTTCAATATGTTGATTAGTTGAATTATTCTAAAAAACTGATATATGAGAGGGATTATTTTTTAAAAAATTATAACATTTGACTACAATCACGTGGATGACAATCTAATGCAGCTATGTACAGTAAAAATAAAAAATAAAGCAAAAAAAAAAAAAAAAAAAAAAAAAAGGTTTAAAAACAGAAGATGTTAATTAAGTATCCTTTAGTCTGTGGTGATGCTAATTAATCTAACTATAATTTAATGTTATTTGTGTTAATGTAATTTGCTAAAATGTATACAAATGAAGAATTAACATAAGTGAGAAGACAATTAAAGTTAGAAGGACGAGGAATGGAGTCAACAGGAAGAATATCGTATAGAAAGTATGATCTTTTGGGGCACTCAAAGAAAATGTGATTATTCGTGTCTTCATCCAGACCACACTCACAGAGTGAACTGTCCTTAATACGAAGCTTGGATAAGTGAAAATTAGAGCAAGTATGACCAAGTCTGAGGCGGCAAATAACAGATGTGGCTTTTTTGTTCACATTTTTGAATTTGGAAAACCAAGGTTTGTATGGAATATTACTCTGTAGTGATGCATAATATTTTCCCTTAACCGAGCTAGATTTATCCCAATGTTCCCCCCACTTACAGAATAATCTGCTCTTAGCACAAGATAAAAGATCCTGAGAGAATGCTTTGTATTGATCAAGGCAACCATTTTCAATAGCTTGTTTGGCAAAAGTATCAGCAGTATTGTTGCCTACAATGCCACAATGGCTAGGTATCCAAACTAAAGTAACCAACAACCCTCTTGAGCAACACTTGAAAAGTAAATGTTTTATTTGAAGAATCAAGGGAAATTTACCTTTACTATTAAATTGGTTAGACATAATGGCTAACAAACAACTTTTAGCATCAGAAAAAATCACAGAAGATTTTATGTTATGGGAGTCAATGAATTTTAAGGCTTCCAAAATGGCAATGGCCTCACCGGAAAAAATGGAATTTACCGGTGGAGATTTAAAACTCAATAAAATTTTATAACTTGGTATCCACACAGCTGAACCAACACAGGTATTGTCAGATATTTTGGATGCATCCGTGTAGATAACTAGTGAATCACTCCAGTGATTGCTGATATGAGATTGTAATATTTCCTCAGTGTTGGGGCTACTTTTATCTATATTTAAGTTAAGAATTATATTTGGTTTATAGATTAATGCTTCAAATGGTGTATCAAATAAAGGATTGATCTTATTGCAAAAAACTGAAAATGGTAAACTTAAAAAAATTGCAAAGCTATTAAATAAACAAGGTGGGTTTTTATGAGTCCAGTAACCATAATTGGCAATACAATCAGAGAGACAATGTAATTTAGGGATTAGAGGATGGTAACCAAGTTGGAATGTTTTAAACAAGTATCTATCAGAAAGATACTGTCGTCTCAGATAAAGTGGAGAATCCACGCACTCTACCTGAAGAGCATTGATTGGGGAGGATTTCATAGCACCAATAATAAGACGTAAACATTTTGATTGCAACTTATCAAAGGTATTAAGGGCTCTTTTATTGCAAGGTTCTAACAAAAAACTACTATAATCTAATAGGCTGCGTACAAGGGCATTATATAAGAGCTTTTGACAATAAGGGTGAGAACCCCACCATACCCCGGCAAGAGAGCGTAAAATATTAATACCTTTTTCACATTTGTCTGAAATATAAGATATATGATGAATCCCAGATAACTTACTATCTAAAATATATCCTAAGAATTTTACTTTGTCTTTTACAGGAAAGGTTTGATTATTGTAAGACACTGATATATTTGGAATATGTCTACGGCGACTAAAAACTACTAGAGAACTTTTGGGTATAGAAAGAGATAACCCATGATCAGAAAGCCAATTATGGAGATAGTGAATAGCTGAACTTAGCTTGCTTGATGCCTCAGGTATGGTATCCACTGATACATATAAGGCTATATCATCGGCATATTGTAGAATATTGCAGAAGGAACTGACCGACTGGTCCAGATCATGAGTATATATGCTATATAAAAGAGGACTTAAAACTGAGCCTTGTGGAAGGCCCTTCCAGATGAGTCTAGGAGGAAGAAAAGAATTTTGAACTTGGATAAGGATTTTTCTAGCTGAAAATAGATTAAAAACGAAATTAACTATTTTCAAGGGGACATTGAGATGAATTAGTTTATTTCTGAGTACCGGAAGAAGAACATTATCATATGCGGAAGATATATCTAGAAATACCCCTACACAGTACTGCTGTTTAGACAGTGCTATGCGTATATCGGTGGTGAGAATACTTAAGCTATCAATAGTTCCTAAACCTTTACGAAAACCAAATTGTGATTTGCAGATTATACCTTGACTTTCAACGAACCACTCTAGGCGATTTTTAATTAAATGTTCTAAAATTTTGGCCATAGTACAAGAGAGAGCTATAGGGCGATAACTTGCAGCATCATGACTAGGCTTACCAGGTTTTAGGATGGGTAGGATTATATAAGTTTTCCAGTCTTCAGGTGGTAAATTTTGGGAGAAAATTATATTTAATATATTCAAAAAGGTTTCTTTTGATTTCAGATTTGATTTAACTATAAAAGAGTAAGGTATCCCGTCATAACCAGGGGCTGAATCTTTTAAATTATTCAAAACAACAACTAATTCTTCATAAGAAAATGGTGCATCGAAAGGACTATTACTCTGAACTACAGGAGTGGAATAAATACAAGCTTCAAACCGTGTAGGAGCTGTAGGAGGAGCTAACCTGTTTGCAAATTCATGCGACCATAGTGTGGCATCAGACGAAGATTGAGTATTGACTGATGTCGAACATCGAAATTTTCTTACCTGTCGCCAGACTAAGGAAGGAGGTGTACGCGGGGATAGGGCTTCACAAAAACCACGCCAACCATCTTTCTTTTTTTGGGCTAGTAGTCTTAGAGTTTCTGCTGCAATTCTTTTATAATTTAAATAATTATCTAAAGTCATAGCGATTTTATATGATTTTTCAGCCTCCTTTCTTCTACGACAAGCATCTAAACAAGCCTGATCCCACCAGGGTGGAGATCGAATATTCTTTTTAGGAGGCTTTTTAAGAGGAATAGATTTATCTGCCGAGGACAAAATGTAGTTTCTAAAAGCACTATAAATGGAAATAATATTATTATGATCAAGAGTTTGCAGTTGATCTACTTCCCTATCCAAGATTTGTGCATATAAGGACCAATCAGCCCTCTTTAAATTATGTTTAAGCCGAGGATTAAAAGTATACTGAATTGAAGTGGAATTGGGGGAAAAAATTAAGATTGGAAAGTGATCACTTCCAAAAGAAGAATCTAAAACTTTCCAATGCAAAAGAGATGATAAATCAGGTGAACAAATGGATAAATCTATAGCACTGTGACAATTTTGAGTAGGGGATACTCTGCGAGTGGGAGTGCCATCATTCATAAAGCAAAGATTCAAATCATCAAGGATATCTATGAAGGGCGCTGAAAGGGTATCACAGAAATGGGACCCCCAGGAAGTATGATGAATGTTAAAATCACCTAAGATAACTATCGGAGAAGGTATGGAATTAAAAATGTTACATAATTCAGATAAGATATGAGGAGATGGAACAGGAATGTAAATAGAGAGAAATGAAATATTTAGGGTTTTAATCCCCACTATATTAAATGAATCGCTGTGGGGTGGAAGGGAAATTTGTGTAAAAGATAGAGATCTAGAGATCAGAATACAAGATCCAGCATGTCCATCATCTCTGTCATCCCGGAAGCAAGCATAGCCCGGGACTCTGAAAAGAGCCCCAGGTTTCAACCATGTTTCCTGGATGGCAAGAATGAGGGGTTTATGAGAGTTAATTAGATAAATGAGATCCTGTTTCTTATGTCTAATGCTGCGACAGTTCCATTGCAGTAGTGGAGGGAACATTATGAATAACATTTGCTAGCTCAGACAGTGGTTTTTTTAATTCTTCGGGAAGCTGAGAATCAGAAAAATGAGTTAGTATATTTATAAGGGAAGTGATCAGATAGCCCAAAAGATTATCACTTAAAGGTGATGGAGGCACCTTGGATGGACCTGATGGGTAGGCACTTCCATTAGGAAGAGAGGAGGAAGGGGTTTGGGTCAAAAGGAAATGGGCTTGTTTGTCATAGGGATGACTGGAGGCCGGAGCATATGGGTGTCGGGGAATAAAAACAGTTTTCCTGTGAGATATAGATGAAGGAGCATTAGAAAAGGTATGGTGACCAGAATTAATGATGGGTTCATATTGCTGTGATGAAGGTACGGCAGATTTCAAAGAGTCAGCAAAAGATCTCCTGACAGATGGGAATCTTGCAGATGCTTCAAAATAGGAGATATTTTCCTGGGACATTACAATTTTAATGGATTTTTGCCGAGAGTGTTCAGGGCAGATGGGATCTTTAGCGGTGTGACTGCCTGAACAGAAGAGACAAGATGGAGATATATTGGAGCAGCTATCACCTTCATGACTTTGGGCACAGACGAAACACCTTGGTTTCGACCTGCACTGCGAGGCAATATGACCAAACCTACAGCATTTTTGGCATTGGATGGATGGAAGGATATATGGTTCGACAGGTAAAGAAGTGTAAAAGCAATAAACATGAGAAGGTAATTTTTGGGCTTTAAAAGTGAGTACCACGGATTGTGTTGGGATATAACTAATGCTATTTTCTTCGCTATGGGATTTTTTATTTAGGCGGCGAGCTCTGGTGATTGAACCAAACCCAGACGGCACTCTAATTGAGTTAACAATGTCCTCGAGGGACCACTCTACAGGCACCCCTCTCACTATGCCCATTCTTGAACAAGTATACGATGGAATGGAAGCAGAATACTTTGCATGAGACAACGCAGGGTTGCTTAAGAAACTATTAGCATCACAACCAGATTTAAATTCAACCGAAATACGGTTCCTACCAACACGTTTTACACCATCTGCGATTATATTTTTAATTTTATTATTAAACAAAAAGTGACCAAACTTAATAGGACTTAGTACTGTTCCAGATGAGATGTCACCCACTGACCTGGTAACATGTACCAAGAAAGGAGCTTCATCAGAATCTGAATACAGCAATTTCTTATCAGAGTGCTCGGGATGAATGTATGTAGAATGATTTGATGATGGAATAAGTGATGTATTAGATGTAGTTTTTTTAATTGGTAAGGATGAGTCTACGATTGAACTAGTGCGTTTTCTATTTGTAGTACTAGAATTGGGTAATGAATCTCTTATTGGTGGAGTACTGAAATTAGCAGGATCAGGAGAGAGCGTGCCTCCCCCAGGGTCGGGAGGATCTCTCCCCATCATAAAAAATTGTTTAAAAACTTACGAAAAATACTTCCCTGTGATTGAGGAGTATTATAGAATAAGCCAACAAATTAAATTAGTCCAAAAAATGCCGAAAAAGAGTAAATTATTTCAAATTATTGTCTCCTAGATCCTTGCCTGTCAAAGTTCGAAAATCGAATCCATCGAATTAGACTTTTGACGAGAATGTCAAAATGTCATATAGCACTTTTAAATTTTATTCATTATTTTAGTGTTTTACAGTATTATACTCAATAACTTTGCTAATATTGTTACATTGAATAATTTTGATGTATGTAATATAATGTGAATAAAATGCTGAAATGTAATGAAATTGATATAATAGTGAATTGTTCTGCCAAAATTCTCAGAGGAATCATAATTTGGTTGTGAATGCCTAATCAATAGCAACGACTATGACTAAAATACGGAGACTTTATAAAGGCGTGAAAAATCAATATTATATCTCGACCTGGCGTCAATAGCTCATAATTGTAGCTTATAGCCATTACAAAACAAGGAGATGAACAATTACCGCTTCTTTTGCAACAGCAATATTAGTGTTTTATGTGTTTGGAGGTTTATCGTAGTATTATGTATTGTTATTGATTTATAAGAAAATACCACCTCTGAGGTATCAAAATCGGTGGGCGTACGCGTTAATAATCTTAATGAGACTGAAGAAGAGCGGCAGCAGTGTTTGGAGGCAAACAGAATGAGAATTTCTCAAGTAAAAAAAATCTGGACTTGTTATTCGCTAGCCCCAATGTCGTAGCTCGTGTTGGAAACTGGTGCGTCTAGGACAAGGTCAAGATCCTATACTCCTACAGCTACATTCGAATAGAGGTTTTCCGGATCCTCCGAGAGCCCAGCAGGGATCAGACGGCGGACGAAGCTGCCGCGTTTCCGCGGTAACCTATACGTTGATTGAATCGAGACCTATTGACGGAGGCAACCATCCTTCATTCGTTGCTATCCTCACCGCCCCAAGCGGACTTGGTTGACGGCGAGGCTGGCCGTATTCGCTGTGCATTAACAAAGATCTGCGATGCTGCCATGCCGTGCTTGCAATGTCTGCTCTCGAAGAGGGCGGTCCCCTAGTGGTCTCGAGAATTGGCGAATCTCCATGCTCGGAGGCCCTACACCCGCAGCTGGCGGGCGGTATCACTGCGACGCTGAGTGGGAGGATCAGCTGTACGAGACTTACCGCACTGCACGATCTACCTTCAGGCTATCCGTCCGTCACGCCAAGAACGTCAGTTGGCAGAAAATACTGGACAGTCTTGAACGTGATTTCTAGGTTGCCCCTATCATCCGACGCTGAGTAGGCTCCATGACCGCAAACACAGTCACTAGATTTTCGGAAATGGCGGCACGAAATTCGGCGGGTCAGCTAGATAAATCTACTTTACGGATTTTATTGCGTTTGCTCGACGTATATTTATGAATATTTAATATACTAGCTGACCCAACAGACGTTGTTATGTACAAATACAGATTACAGTAGTGCCATCTACCAAGTCCAATTGTGCATCTAAACCATCCTCGAATCCTCTTGAACAAAGACAAAAAATTTAGTCGACATCGGTCCAGTCGTTTAGGAGTTGTTCTGTTCAAATAAAAGGAATTCTCAGCAGCGCCACTTACCGGGTCCAATTGTGAATCTAAACTATTCTCGAACCCCTTCAAAGATACACAAAAAATTTCATCAACAACGGACCAGCCATTTAGGAGCAGTTCAGTAACATACACACGTACCGAGGTTCCCAAATCACAAACGTAAATTTCAGTCAGTGAATGTTGGCGGCAGCTGGTGGATGGATCAATCTGTATAACTATACTAACCATCAAATAGGTAGTTCATGAAATTATTGATATGATAGAAAGTTCACAAAAATTCGCATTCACAAAAATTCATTCAAATCCATCCAGCCGTTTAGTTGCAGTATAGATAAATAACCTAGATACCGACTGCAGCGCCATCTGTCGGGCTGATTTGTGAATCCAAATCATCCAGGTCCCCACAGGAATACATTCAGAAAAATTCATTTAAATCTATCCAGCCGTTTAGTTGCAGTATAGATAAATAACCAAGATACCGACTGCAGTGCCATCTGCCGGGCTGATTTGTGAATCTAAATTATCCAGGCTTCCACTTGTAAACATTCACAAAAATTCATTCAAATTCATCCAGCCTTTTAGTTACAGTATGGATAAATAACCTAGATATCTAGTCGTTAAGTTTTCTTAAATTCTCTGATTTTCTGCGCTACTTTCTTAATTTTTCCATAAAAGCCTTTTTCAAAGTATAAGAAAAATTATAGAAAGATGGATGAAATCAGTGAAGTCGTTCTCAAGTTATATCATTGTCCTGCCCGATCAGCGCCACCTACCGGGTTCAATTGTGAATCTAAACCATCCTCTAATTCCCTTAAATACACACAAAAAAATTCGTCAACATCGGTTTAGCCGTTTAGGAGTTCAGTGACATACACACGTACGTTAAAAATTTATATATAAGACTCGCTGACTCAACAGACATTGTTCTGTTCAAATGAAGCGTCACCTACCGGCTCCAATTGTGAATCTAAACCATTCTCGAATCGCCTTAAACACACATAAAAAATTTCGTCAACATCGGTCAAGACGTTTAGGAGGAGTTCAGTGACATACACACACTACAAATTACGTTACGTGTTACGTTACGTTACGTTACGTGTACGCTAGAAATTTATATATAAAGATATTTAAAGAAATATAAATATTTACTATTATTGCTCTTCCATGTATAGTCACGCGGCAAATGCTAATATTACATTTGATGCTATTGAAATTAAATTAACTTCTTGAGACCATTTGGTTATATATGTAGTGTCAATGTAATACTGAGATTTATAATGTATGTCATTTTATACAATAAAATTTATAACAGAAGTATTAAATAGATGTTCCGAGTACATCCGTAAGATATCTAGCGATACAGATTGTTGTACAAAATCGACCCTATCCGTATTGTATGTTTCCACTACGTTAACATTTCATCTCGTTCAGATCTATTATGTTCAGAATCCCTCGGCCATAGGGATATGAATAGAATAACAACAGTGAAGATTAAATCGCTCCATTATTAATCAATCTGTGTGGTTAAGATAGTTGTTCAAATAATTGTACGGGTTTAGTATTTATTTTTGATATGATACGACTTAAGAAATATATGGGTATACATGATACTTTGCGTGTGGTGACGGAGTAAGAATACAATTCATCACTCCCTATCTTGCTCGTGGATGTCATAAAAGACACCTAAGGACTATAAAATGCACATAAGATCGGTGCAAGAGAAGGAAAACTCGAAATGAAATCCTATACCAACATGTTTGACCAGCATGGTATTGTAGTAAAGGCTGGCGACTCTAGGCACCGAAGAGATCGTCAGGCGGATCAAGGCGTTGGGGTTGAGGGTGGCCCTGGACAAGACGGAGGCCCTCTTGTTCCATGGGCCCCGTATGGGTCCTCCTATCGGCGTCTCGATCACTGTCCATTCCGTTGAAATCAGCATCCGGGCCCATATGAAGTATTTGGGCCAAGTGCTCGACGGGCATTGGTGTTTTCGGGAGCATTTTCACAGGCTCGTTCCGCGGCTCGTCGCCGTGGCGTCCGCCCTATCCTGGCTCGTGCCGAATGTGGGCGGACCGAGCGCTGCATGTCGACGCCTGTACGCGGGGGTCATCCGATCGATGGCCCTGTACAGCGCATCGGCGTGGGCGAGGTTCCTGACCGCCCGACTCACGGCTACTCTGTGGCGACCACAGAGGGTCATGGCGATCAGGGCCATCCACGGATACCGCATGGTGGCGACAAAGGCGGCGGCCTGTTGGCCGGGACTCCCCCGTGGGACCTGGAGGCGGAAATGCTCGCCGATTTGTATCGGCGGGTGTGAGCGGAGGGCGGTGTGGTCTGTTTGAGGGAGCTCAACGCCTGGCGCGTCGACGCCCGCCGAGACGTCATTGCCCGTTGGGCAGTCCAGGTGGAGAGGCCTCGATACGATGTCTGGATCATGGAGGCCTTCCGGCTGGTGATGATGCAGTGGCTACATTGGTGGCACGGCGTGCTTTCCTTCCAACTGGTGCAGGTCTTAACGGGGCATCGATGCTGCGGCAAGTACCTGTACACGGTCGCTAGGAGAGAGAGTACACCGTCCTGCCACCACTGCAATTACGACGAGGACGCGGCGCAGCATACGCTCGAGGTTTGTGCCGCCTGGGCAAAGCAGCGTCGTGAACTTGTCGTAATCATCGGTCATCGACTTGACGCTGCCGACCATCGCCAAGGCGATGCTCGACAGCGTTAGGAACTGGGACGCGGCCTTCTGCGAGTCAGTGATCTTGCAGAAGGAAGCAGCGGGTCGCACGTGCGAGGAGCGCAGCCCCGACGAAGCGACCCGCCGCTGGCGACTGGGGCGGCGTAGGCGCGACAACCTGCATGTCATGCCGCCCTAGCCGAGGCCGCGGGGGACGTGAGCGGGGAATTAGTCCGTCATCCGCCGAGAGGCCGACCGCGTGAGGAAACGTCGACGTCGGTCGATGGGAGGGTACCCCAAATAGGGAGTATTCCGTCGGCCCGACCACTGATGACAAGTAACCCTGCTCCGGTGGTCGGTCCAACGACGAAGGCGACGTGGTGTTCGGGTGGCTTGCGATTGTGCGTGCTTACGCCCCTCTGTCGCCCCGGACTGGTTAGTTGGTTAGCTTGCCCTGTGGTGATGAAGGCGAAGGACACTCACGGGCATGATAAAGATTAGAAAAAAATTGTTCCCCATTCCTTATCTTGTCCGTAAAGGTTGTAAAAAAGGCACATATGGCGCAGTAGTTTAGATGACCTAAAGTGCCAGTGTCGGGCGTTTGAATCCCACGCAGGACAATACTTTGTGCGATCCACAAATTGTTGTTCTGAGTCTAAATGTAATTTGTATCCGTTAATTATATGTTTGTAAAGTCCCCCGCAATACAAGAATTATTTCCTTAGTGCATACAGGATGTCTTTAAAAAAAACCTCGAAGTTATAATGGAAGAGAAGAAAATAGCTTATATATGTACCTCGAAATAAAACCTTGCAGTTATCAAATTCAAATCATTCTCAATCAATACTCATCAATCAATCAATACAAATCAAATTATTCAAAAAATAAACTACCACCGGATCGGAACGCGACTGCTACTGAGAAGATCCGTCAAAAAACTCAGCGCGCTTGTCTATATATATTTACTATTTTTTCTTATTTGATATAAAATTATGTAGATATAACATGTCTTGTAAGTACTAGCTCCAGTGTGATGCCCTTCAAACCATAAGTAATAGAATTGAAACAATTATGGCTGGACCGGATCCCACTAGCGGCACCCGATCACGGGTTAACTACTACAGCAGCCATCGCACTCGCCTCAACCACTATGGAGGGAAGGAAGAGACTCGCTTCACGCAACTACCGCAAGTAGATCATTAAGTGAGCATGACCAAACGTTACAAACAGTAAAACTAAAAAAGTTGTTAGGCAATATACGCTACGCTTTACAAGGAAAGTAAAAAGTTTTAAATAACAAAGAAATTGCTGAATGAGGAGCTGCTCACAACCAATCTATATTGTCATCTAGATAAGCTGAGATTTTATAATAACCTTTTTTACAAAGTCGATTCTTGATAGCTTTTTTAAACTTTTTCATTGGCAGGTCTCGGATATCTTTAGGTAATTTATTGTTTTTATTTCCGTGTGGGGACTGAGTAAGAATACAATTTACCACTCCATTTCCCGCCCGTGGATGTCATAAAAGACGACTAAAGAATATAATACACATTTATCATCTATACAAGAGAAGGTAAACTCAAAATAAAACCGTATACCAACCTGTCTGGAACAGCATGGTATAATAAGGTCAATTTCCCTTCTATTATGGAGGGGGGCTCGAGCCCAACAGTAGAACTTATATGAGCTGATGATGATGATGATCAATTTATTGTAGAAGCGTATACATTGCCCCATGAATGATCTGCTAGTTTTTTGGAGACGAGTAGTATGTATAATCCATCTATACATTTGATCAGATATCTATCTGAACAGCGTGTAGCGCGTAAGTTGGTCACATTTTTTTCACTTGTCGAAGAGGCTCGAGCCTAGTAGTGAATGTATATGAGCTGAGATGACAAGATGTTAAAATACGCGACATCTCAGAGAGCGCTGGGATATTGCTACAAGTTTATAAGTACCTGCCAAATGGACCACTGAAGTGAAATAACCACGGCATTGGTAGCCCACTCTATAAATGAAAACAATTATATGGTAGCTTATAGATTCATATGCATTTGTGAAAATCAATTGACATACAACCTATGGAAAATAGGTAGTTTCAAAGTACACAGGGCATTTTTTAAACAAAGCTTGGCTAGCAAGACATGTAAACTCTAAGTTTCTTTATCTCGTAGGTGACAAATTGAGAGACGCAGTACAGACAGGATCACACTGTCGACAAACGTCTGTCTACAGCCACGGGTCGATCCGTCCGGGATAATATCACACTCTTGCAGAAAATCATCTTCAGATTAGCAGCAATTTATAAGCATTTTGTTCAGTGAGTGAGAGAGCTGGATGCCCAACTTTCTGAGAAAGTTTGCGTGTGGCGGGTTTTTGTGTTGACTTTAGTAGCATCGAACTTCATTGCATTGTTTTCACACTCCCTTCATTTTCTTTACGAGAGTTAGCGACCTTGCTTCATGAGCGATAGTATCGCTTACTATCATGTGTGCTGATTGCTCGTTTGCCATCAAAAGCATTGAAAAAAGTTCAGCATGATGATTTCTTCGATGGGAGGGTACCCCATGTAGGTGTATTCCGTCGGGCCGACCACTGATGACAAGCAACCCTGCTCCGGTGATCGGCCCAACGATGAAGGCGACGTGGTTTTCGGGTGGGTTGCGGGTGTTGCGTGCTTACGCCCCTCTGTCGCCCTGGACGGAGTGGTGCGAGGAGCGCGCCGACCGCAGCCCACCCCAAAAAAAAAAGCATGATGATTTCTGCATCGCTTAAAAACTATATTGAATTTTACACTATAACCATAATATTTGACGCAGCAATTCTATAGGTACTTAAATTAGTACGCCGTTTGTATAATCTAAACATATTATTTACAAAAATACCTGACTTAAGAATTTACTGACGTAAATTATAATTGACATTAATAAATTTTAATTTAGAATAAGCAATGTTTTATCGCGTACACCTATTTTATCATGTTTTTTAACTTTATAATTAAGTGAAGTTACGTTCAATCTTTTTTTACTCCGCGTCAAGAGTTAATTAACATTTTAGTTAATTCCCAAGTGAGTTAAAAGAGGCAAAGGTTTACGTTTATTCTTTTATGAAAAATTATGAAAGATAAATATGAAATAAACTGAACAAAATTAATTCTTGTAAGAATGGTTTTATATTCTTCTTGTTCTTATAATGCGCTTATTATATATTTCATATCTGACCGAGCTTCACTCGATATATTTTTTATTAATAAAAGTCAAATAAAAGTCAATAATAACACCTAGATTTGATCCCACGGACAACTTCTGGACAACTTCCTAACGGAGCTATTGTCACTCTTGACAGCGATGGCGAAATTCGAATTCCTATTCAGAGAATGTCAATAACATTTTATGTCATTGTATTGATTAGCTAAAAACACCGAGCCGTTTCCTGAAAAAATATATATATATATATACAAGAATAGCTCGTTTATAGATATAAGATATATATATATATATATACAAGAATTGCTCGTTTAAAGATATAAGAGAAGATATACGTCCTACGTACCTCGAATTATATGTAATCTGAATAGAAATTGCACAGCACGAATCGTACAAATCTATTAAAAAATAATACATCAATAAGACATTTATTAATTCACATTTTTATTACAAACTAGCAACCTGCCCTCGCTTCGCTTCGGTTACCGTCGCCTTAACTGCGTAGTTCCCGTTCCGGTGCGAATACCGGGATAGAATATAGCCTATATTACTCAGGGATAATGTAGCTTTCCAAAGGTGAAAGAATTTTTGAAATCGGCACAGTAGTTTTTGAGTTTATTCATTACAAACATACACACACACAAAAATACTTTTTTTTTCCTCTTTATAATATTAGTATAGATGTAGATTAATATTGTTCCAAGTCATATATAATATATCCCCACTACTGGAGTCGAAAAGTAATTATCCGAAAAATTACATTATTAGTAATGTTTTAGTATTTTATATTATGTCAGACTACACGTTTACTGGTACACTTGTCGTGCTAATGAAAATGTAATTGTATTCTATTTATTTATTTTATAATGAAAACTTATATTTTCCGTGTGGTGACGAAGTAAGAATACAATTCACCACCCCTTACCTGTGGGCTTCGTAAAAGATGATAAAGAGAATATTATGCACCTAACACCCATGCAAGAGAAAAAAATTGGAAAAAAACCTCGTACCAATCCGTCCGACCAGCGTAGTATAGTAGGTCATTTACCCTCATATTATGGAGGTAGCTAGAGCAAGGGTGGAACGTATATGCGCTGAAATGATAATGGCGACAAACGAAATTTTTGAAACATAAAATAATTAATAAAAATTCCGTGTGATACTGGAGTAAGAATACAATTCATCATTCCCTCATACCCATATATGTAATAAAAGGCAGCTAAGAAATGTTATCTGCACAACATATTTGCAAGAAAAGGAAAACACGATACAAAATCTTCTATACCAACACGGCTAACAAATGCAACATGTCGATGGTGATTTGCTTGATTTACTCCCCATCCAGCTATAAAAGGTTTCCTTCCTCCATTTATTTTTTTTCCGCATATAATATAGCCTAAGTTACTTATATAGACAACTACAGGTTGTAAAATATTTTCAAAATTCGTCCAGCGGTTTTGAAGATTACCCAAAACAAACAAACAGACAGATTTTATTAACCGGTTTTTAGGCATCGTGCAAATAACCGTATCAGTATGGAAGAGGGCTACTATTACTACAGAATTAGTTATTAAATTTTGATCCACACTTTGATATATATTTATTGAAAGTATAAAAACAGAATGATTCTATATGAAGAAATTACATTGTTTTTGGTCAGTAATTACAAAACATTTCATTTATAGTAATTATTATCGAAGCCTAATAGCTATCACCTATACAGGGCCGGATTATTCATAAGGTGGATTAGGCAATGGCTAGGAACCCCGCACTGCCTAAGGGCCCCGAGCATGCACCAAGAAAAAAAACTTCTAATGAACGATTTTTTTGAAAATTTGCACACCTCAATATTATATCATTTTTTTATTGCTGTTTTGGCCAAAGAAAAAACAGCACACCTGATGTTAAGTGCTCATAGACCTTGGACCATGGACCCGAGAATCGCATTGCTTAGGGGCCCTGATAGGGTTAATCCGGCCCCGTACCTATTATATGTATATAGATAGTATTCTATAGATGCCCCCAATATTAATTTGTGCTCAATTTGAGTAACATAACCACAAATATAATTGTAATAGGTTCCAATTGATTTTCATATTTTAGAAAGCCTTATATAGGCTTTATAATAAACTATATTCTATCAATAAATTGAAAAGACAAAACTTACAAGAAAGGTTTACCTTTCTCAAGTTTGGATTGAGGAATGTATCTAAAAGTTAAGCCTCTTTTATCGTTGTTGTACCTTAATAAAGAAAAAAGGATAGCGAACAAATCAAGATGTCGAACTGCCTAGTAGATATTTGGCAATCGAACATTTGTAAACGGAGATTTTACATTTTCTTGAGTCAGTGCATGGTCTAATATGAAACACTCCTCGTGTTGATTTTTCTAAAAGACACTCTCGGCTTAATAACTTTATTTAATCCTTATTATTAAAACAATATAAACTAATAAATAAAGTACTTTCTGTATAAAAAAACTGTATATTTAAATATTAAGAGGCCGACCGCGTAAGGAAAGACCGACGTCCTCCCCGAGGGCCCCCCCTCGGGGAGGACGTCGGTCTTTCCTTACGGTCGGTCGATGGGAGGGTACCCCACGTAGGGGGTATCCCGTCGGGCCGACCACTGACGACAAGTAAACCTGCTCCGGTGGTAAACGACGAAGGCGAGGTAGTTTTCGGGTGGGTTGCGGGAGTTGCGTGCTTAAGCCCCTCTGTTGCCCCGGACGGAGTGGTGCGGAGGCGCGCCGACCGCATCCCACCCACAAAAAAAAAAAAAATTAAATATTAAATATAAAATCTACAATTTATTATGACGAAACCAGCAAAAACATTGCTATATCATGAATAAAAATAGACTACCTTTTTTTGGGTGGGCTACGGTCAGCGCACCTGCCGCCCGGATCGGTCCGGGGCAACAGAGGGGCGGCGAGCGGCCCCATAACCCACCCGATAACATGTCGCCTTCGTTGTTAGGTCAACCATCGGCGCAGAGTGGTTTGTCTTGTGGTCGGCCCGACGGAATACCCTGAGGGGATACCCTCTCCCATCGACGTCCCCTTCCTGGGACGTTGGTCGCCGTCGCCAGATCAGCCTCTCCGCGGGTGACGGTTCGGTCACCCGAAAATAATCTACCTGAGTACACTATATACCTTAAAAAATATGTAAATTAGAATAGTTTAATATTAAGTTTTGCTGACAGGTATTATTTTACTAAAGAGGAATAAAATCTCTGTGTTATATTCCATGTTATGATGGAGTAATAATATTATTCACCACTCCCTATCATGCCCGTGCATATCGTAAAAGCCTACTAAGGGATAAAACATGCGCCTAATGCCGCCCTAGCCGAGGCCGCGGGTGATCGGACCGAAGAATTGTCCGTCACCCGTAGAGAGGCTGACCGCGCGACGGCGACCGACGTCCCAGGACGTCGAGAGGTGACGTTACCCGAAAGGGTATTCCGTCGGGCCGACCACTGACGACAAGTCACATCTGCTCCGGTGGTCGGCCCAACAACGAGGTGACGTGGGTACGGGTGGGTTATGGGCCCGCGCGCCGTCCTTTCATCGCCCCGGATGGATTGGACCGCGCGTGCGCATACCATAGCCCACCCATAAAAAAAAAGAGAAAAAAAAAAAAAACGGATAAAACATGCATCTATGCAAGACAAGGAAAACTCAAATCAAAATCGTATACCAATTTAGCTGACCAGCATGGCACTGCAGGTCAATTTCCCTTCTATTGCGGAGGAGGCTCGAACCCAGCAGTGAGACGTATATGAGCTCAGATTTTGTTGCGATGATGATGTGTTATAAAAATTACAAGGAATATATATTATAAAGATTATATTTTTCAATTAACTAACAATATTGTTTAATTGCATCATGAAAAAAGACAAAGGAACATCCTTTAAATATTATCACGACAATACAAGAAAAACTGGAAGCAAAACATCTAATACCAACACATGTTGGCGTGATATATTAGGCTAATTGCCCTCCTAATGTAGTGTAAGCCCGTCTCCAGTAGTAGACTGTATATATCGACAGAAGAAGAAGAACAATAACTAAAAACTTTTATAAAAATTAAAAAAGCATACGTGAACACGCAATGTAGGGAACAAATTATACCTCACAGAGATACCGCACCCAAAGTTAAATTAATTTTCAGAAACGAAATTTGCGGCCGAAGCTCGAGTGTTAGATGAATTATTACTTTCGTTCATATTGTTTTCCAGAATAAATGACAGAATAATGTATATATTTATAAGTAAAATATGTCTTTGGGTCCCCTCCGTGTCGATATCTATGAAGTTGTCATTCATTCAGTTATAAATGATTGATCTAGGTCGTTTTATTAAATGTGAATTTGTGTTTATTTTGACGTTATAAGTAATAGTCGATTATAAACAATATTATTATATAGTCAACGTTGCCATTAAATTTATTTTTACATAAATAAACTGGAAAATTGTTTACCTTCCTTAATCTTATTGGTGATACAATTCAAATTATATTGTATGTAAAAAAATATTGTTATAGGAGAGGTAACTTGGACCAATCTAATTTTCGCCACAAAGTCCGGCCTGTACCACCTACTCCTAACGTCGTCCAGCAGCTTCCACCACGTCATTTTCCACCTAGTGGGAAGCGTTCTACACTGGATGATCCGATACGCGTTCGCCTCTCGAGAACCGTTTTTCCCGGTAGTTTGTTCGCCGAACTATGTGGCTTGTTCACCGCCATTTCAGCGTGCTGATTTTTCATGGCATGTTGGTTACATCCGTTCCGGATTCTATCTCGCACGGTAATCGGGAGCATAGCTCACTCCATAATATGCTGAGCGACTTTAAGTCCAAACTCAAAGTCACTCAGCATATTATGGAGTGAGCTATAATTAGCTATAATTACCAATTATTAGGCCCACGTTTACAGAGCGTGTTTCCGTGACATAATTAATCATCACTGATATGTTCTATGAGAAGATCCTCAAAGATATCAAAATTTATATCAATAATCAAAAAATATAGTGATATAATTATCATACAAACTAAGATATTTTTGTAAGATTGCAATTAATTCGTTAGCATCAAATAAAACCAAATAATAGGGAATTAAAAACTGAAGAACTATAATCTTCACACAAAGCATATCGAAGTAACTTAAACATTTTCAGTACCATATTCATAATATTACCCTTGTAGATGAAACGAAAGGGATTTTGTGCTAAAACAAATACGTTTTTGTCGGTATGGTAATCTGATTATTTTTGAACCCATATTGGCAGGTGAAAAGGGTTTTTTACCTATCGAGATACTCGCACTAATATCGGTAACAAATGTTTTTCTACCTTATTTTTCTTTTTTTATTATTTTATAGTGCTGGATTTATTTTGCATTAAATTTACCTAATCTTATACGGAAAAACAGAATTAGAGTCTTTTCCTTACACCATCGAAATGAAGCAATGAATGCATTGGTATTAATTCCATCCATCCATCAGCCTACAGACGTCCACTGCTAGACATAGGCGTCCCCACGCGGATGTCACGAACGGTCTTGCGCCACTTGCACCCAACGGTTCTCTGCGACTTCTGAGAATATCGTCAGTCCACCTAGTCGTCCTACACTGCGCGGTCCGATTCGTGGTCGCCACTCAAGAACCTTTCTTCCCCAACGATTGTCGGTTCGACGAGCGATGTGGCTTGCCCATTGCCATTTCAACGTGCTAATTCTGTAAGTTACACCCGTTCTTCTACGGATTTCCGTGTTCCGGATTTTATCACGTAGAGAAATACCGAGCATAGCCCTCAAAAACACCCTCAGAAAGTTGGGGTTCCATCTCTCTCGCTCACCAAACGAAGCGCAGTAACAAATTGCTACTACTCAGACGTCGATTTTCTGCTCAGTATGGTACTACCCCGGACGGACCGGCCCACGTACCACTACTAACCACGTAGTTGGTATAAGGCAGCTTTATAGTTTACTAATAACCCGCCCTCGCTTCGCTTCGGTTTTAGTCGTCTTACCCGCGTAATTCCCGTTCCCGTGCGAATACCGGGATAAAATATAGCCTATGTTACTCCCTGATATTATAGCTTTCAATTGGTGAAAGAATTTTTAAAATCGGCTCGATGGTGTAAGGTTGGGCGTTGGGATGCAATAATACAATCTAACTGCTGTATAATAACTGTTCGTTTATTCGATAAGTGTTGGGTTATATAGACGATACATGTACAAATATGTAACTTATATACTAAACACACACATACATATATCTAGAGGATACACTACAATGGTTTAAGCGTAACAAACAAACAAACTTTCACATCCTTATCCTTTTTTTACTAATATTATGGAGAGCCATAGCACGCTGATCGACTTTGAGCTTTTTATGAGGCCGACATTTAGAGACCACATTTCAGTGCCGTAAGTCCTCGCCGGTAACACACACTGGTTATAAACCTTTGTTTTCAGACACTGCGGAGGGTTGGACGAGAAGATCCTCTTAAGTTTCCCGAACGCTGCCCAGCCGAGTTGGATTCGTCGGCTGACCTCTTTCTCGAAATTGGATCTACCACATCTTCGAGAATCGCATTCCCTACTAGGACCGGTACAGGAATGACATGGGCATTAGACATGATTTTCGTCTTGTCCATGTTCATTTGTAGACCCACTAGTTGAGATACCCTGCTGAGATCATTGAGCATAGTACCAAGGTCCTCCATGGATTGATTATTAGTATTAATTAGCTCATGTGAATTAATTCTAGTGCAATAACTATTATGATCGATCGGTATGGTTTGATTAAAGTAAGGGGATCGATCTTTCGTAGCTATTGTACCTGAGCCTAGAGCTTGAGTGCAATAGTTATGAAAGCTTGAGCATAAATATCGACATAGTCAACTCATAGCGTATTTTTATATATCTACCACTTCTCGTTATCAATTAAATTTATATTGCCGGGTTTGTGTCATCTTATCGGCATAATATTATAGTAGATAATTTTCCCGCACCAAATGCAACCCCGTATTCGATAGTAGGATGCATATAAACTGAGAAGACGAAGAATAAATCTCAATCTTGACCTAAAAAAGGAGTTGATCAGACGTGTTAGCGTAGGGTTTATTTCGAGTTACCTTCTCTTCTATAAATGTCCTCTTCGTTTATTATATGTAAATAGTCGCAGTTCCGCCCTCGTCGTCAAAGTGTGAAACAGCGTCGCGTAAAAGTCAACAACCAAAACGTTGGCAAGTTTACTTTGCCTCCAGCGACAACTCATATTGAGGTCCGTTCCCCACAGGAGGAGTTCTTGGGCGATGTCACTTAGTATATTTTCACCGAGTTGAGAGCCCTCAGCGCTTACCCATAGTCTGCGTCAATCTGTCAAAACCATCTGCTACTAACAGCTATATACTCCATTAAAAAAAATAAAAGAAAATGTAGTTGTCCCTGACGACAAGTACTGCAAAGGTGGGCACCATACATAGTATTTTATATTCCGTAGAGCTTAGTCAATGTAATAATGGTCTTGTAATCTATACCAATAAATAAAATTGGAGTGTCTGTTTGTAATGTCAAAATAATAGGTTTTTTTCATGCTCGCACGGTTATTGCACGACACCTATGCCTAAAATAGCAATTAAAAAATTTTTGTCTGTCCGTCTGTCTGTTTGTTCCGGGTAATCTTCAAAACGGCTGGACCGATTTCAAAAATTCTTTAACCAATGGAAAGCTATAATATCAGGGCGTAAACTAGGCTATATTTTATCCCGGTATTCCCACGGGAACGGGAACTACGCGGGTAAAACGGCTATAACCTATAACCGAAGCGAAGCGAGGGCGGGTTGCTAGTTGTTAATATAAAAAACGAAAGGCAGTAAAATGCAAATTACTTTATATAAATAGAACTAATTTGTCTTTCACTAGAATCTTTGCTATGCTGTAATCGGATGAAGCACTTGCAGTGATTTAAGTCCATGAGCTACTAAGAATGTTTTTATACTTAGTACATAAGAAAATTGTATTTCCTATAATGTCGCAAATATCAGAGAAATATCTGTATTTATATTACAGGGTGCGTACGATATTTGAGGACAAATTGATATTAAAATTTATTTATTCAAAACGTATTATAACTCCATGAATTTTTTACCTAACGTTAATTGACTCTTAGACTATATAATTATTCAATAAAACCCCCATTAGCGGCAATAACGAACTCAATCCGAGGTCAGAAACGACTGCCCGAAACAAATGCTCTTTGTTTATGTTGATCATTGTGGTTGTTATAGCATTTTTCAGCTATGAAATAGTTATGGGGATATTCATTGGTCTCTCGCTCAACTGCGCCCCATACGTAATAATCAAAGGGATTAAGATCCGGGGAGTTAGGTGGCCATAAGTTTGGAGTGATGTGGTCATAAAAATTTTTGGCCATCCAATCATGTGTCGTCATGGCTTTGTGTGCAGGAGCACAGAGTCTTGCTGGAATACGTATGATCTGTCCCCACATACACTGTCAATCCAGGGTTTCACAACTGTTTCTAAAACCTCGAAGTAGGCGACAGCATTCACCCGAAGCCCCTATTGAAAGAAGTAAGGTGGCATAACATGTCCTTCGTTGCTTACAACTCCTAAAACCATGACAGTTGTGGGAAACTTCGTGTGCATAACACGGAGAACCTCTGTAGGATTTCAGCATAACCACCTATCATTTCTCCGAGTGGCTTTTTGGTCTAGGCCAAAATTTTTTTCGTCAGATTAAAACCATAACATGTTAGGAACTACAGGGTACTTAAGCTTGTACAAGAGACGTTTTCCTCGAATAAGTCTCTGATTCCGAGTTTGTGCCGACATAAACTGTCCTCTGCGCATAACGTAAGACTTATAGCGGAGGTCTTCATGGACAACTCGACGGATTAGACCCTCAGAGGCATTAAGGTCCCTCGCAATGGCCCTCGTGGACTGTGAAGGGCTGTCGTGAACGATCTCTTGCACTTGTTGGACAAATTGTGTATTTCTAGTAGTGTCCGAACGTTCCTCATGTCTTTTGAGTTTTGCAACAATTTCTATATCGCCAGCTGATGTTTCCAATTCACGACGAAACTTATGTATGAATGATCGGGCGAAGTTGAGAAAATTGGAGATTTATAAATCGGTGTGTTTCGTGCATATAGCGACGATACCTGCATGTTTCTTCATTTCTTGCGATACTTTATAGTCCTCCATTGATGATCTAAGAAAAGTAAAACAAAAAAAAATGTTCTCTAGAAATTACAGCCACATATATGGATGTCTTGAAATACCATACGCATCTTGTATTATCCGCAGGCTCGCTCCACGGCTCGTCGGCGCGGCATCCGCCCTATCGTGGCTTCGCGCCCGAACGTGGGCGGACCGAGCGCTACGTGCCGATGGCTGTCCGCGGGGGTCTTCCGGTCGATGGCCCTGTACGGCGCACCGGTGTGGACGGGGTCCATGACCGTCCGACTCAGGGCTCTTTTGTGGCGACCACAGAGGGCAATGGCGGTCAGGGCCATACGCGGATACCGCACGGTGGCGACGGAGGCAGCGTGCCTGTTGGCCGGGACTCCCCCGTGGGTCCTGGAGGCAGCAATGCTCGCCGGTTTGTATCGGCGGGTGTCGGGTGTGCGAGCGGAGGGCGGTGTGGTCTCTGTAAGGGAGCTCACCGCCTGGCGCGTCGACGCCTGCCGAGACGTCATTGCCCGTTGGGCAGTCCGGCTGGAGAGGCCTCGGTTCGGGGTGCGAATCGTGAAGGCCTTCCGGCCGGTGCTGATGCAGTGGTTGGAACGGCGGCACGGGATGCTCTCCCTCCGACTGGTGCAGGTGTTGAGGGGGCATGGATGCTTCGCCAAATACCTGCACAAGGTCGTTAGGAGGGAGAGTACACCGTCCTGCCACCACTGCAATTGCGACGAGGACACGGCGCAGCATACGCTCGAGGTCTGTGACGCTTGGGCAGAGCAGCGCCGTGAACTCGTCGCAATCATCGGTGCCGACCTGACGCTGCCGACTTGTCAGGAATTGGGACACGGTCGCAGTCTTCTGCGAGGCAGTAGTCTCGCGGAAGGAGGCGATGGATCGCCTGCGCAAGAAGCGCAGCCTCGATGAGGCGATCCACCGCCGGCGACTGGGACGGTATAGGCGCGAATACCTGCGCCTCATGCCGCCCTAGCCGGGGCCGCGGTTGACGTGACCGGGGAGTTAGTCCGTCACCCGCTGAGAGACCAATCGCGTGAGGAAAGACCGACGTCCTCCCCGAGTTACGTCGGTCGATGGGAGGGTACCCCAAATAGGGGTATTCCGTCGGGCTGGCACTAACGTCAAGTCACCCTGCTCCGGTGGTCGGCCCAACGACGAAGGTGACGTGCGTCGTAGGCGAGTTGTGGGTGTGCGTGCTTACGCCCCTTTGTCGCCCCGGACGGAGTGGTGCGAGGAGCGCGCCGACCGCAGTCCACCCCAAAAGAAAAACTTTAAGCTATAAAGCTAAGCTATAAAATTCCTTTCCTTGTAGTCACAGAGTAATAATACTATTCGTAACCCCTTATCTTGCTCGACACCACGTAAAAAATTACTAAGACACATAACACGCATATGAATTCTATGCAAGAAAAAGGATATTCAAAACAAAACCCTATACCAACTTGTCTGACCAGCGTAGGTCAATTTTAGCCCTATCGAGGAAGAAACTGGAGCCCCGCAGCGGGACAATATCAGCTAAAATAGATGAATCAATATCAATTTTATATGTATATGTATGTTTTTATGGCTTTTTTTTTATTATTGCCAACGGTGGCAAATGAGCAAGCAGCACACCTGATGGTAAGTGAAACTGCTGCACATGGACCTTTGCAATACCAGGGGCACAGCTAGGCCGCTGCCTACCGTGAAGGAAATACTCTTCTTAAACCTCGTTTAAAGAAGGACATGTCATAGCGCTCGGGAAACACAGCAGCAGGTAGTTCATTCCAGAGCTTGCACGTACGTGGGAGAAATGATCGCTGGAAACGTACAGTTGAAGACCATAACGTTTCCAGGTGAAATGGATGAACCCTGCTGCGATGTCGAGTGGTACGTTGGTAGAATGGTGACGGTGGTACCAAGTCAAACAGTTCCTCGGAGCATTCCCCGTGAAAGAGTCGGTAGAGTTCACAGAGTGACCCAAAGTCTCTCCGCTGCTCCAGCGACTCCAATCTGTCCGTAAGATTGGGATCCCCGACGATTCGAACAGCCCGTCTTTGCAGGGAGTCAAGTGGGTCTAGCTGATATTTGGGCGCACCTGCCCAGATATGTGAGCAGTACTCCATATGAGGATGAACTTGTGCTTTGTATAGCACAAGACGCTGTCTCGGTGTGAAGTACCGCCTGGCTCTGTTCAGGACGCCCAACTTTTTGCTTGCCAATCTGGCTTTGTCCTCCAAATGACTCCCAAACTGGACTTTGCTCGATATTTTGACGCCGAGAATCCCAATACTCTCAGAAATTGGGAGAGTTACTCCTTGGAACTGAGGCGCCATGACAAACGGGTCCTTCTTTGCAGTGAACGCGCAAACTTGTGTCTTTGTGGGGTTGAACTGGACTAGGTTCCGTTCACCCCATTCCGAGGCCCGCCCCAGAGAGCGCTCGACTTCAGACACAAGTTGAACCCTTCTTTCCTGAGTACTCCGAGGGATATTCCGTTGCTCACTGTACCGCTCATCACCCGTACTGTCATCCGCATAGCAATGCATACTCTCGATAGAGAGCATGTCATTGATATGCAGGATAAACAACGTCGGGGAGAGCACCGAGCCTTGTGGTACACCAGCATTAATGGTCATGGTATCAGAGCAGGAGCCATCTACGATGACTTTTATCCTCCGACCATCCAAAAAGCTGGCAATCCAATTACAGAGTCCCTCGGGGATTCCGTAAGATGGTAGCTTCGATAGAAGTGCCCTATGCCAGACCCTATCGAACGCCTTTGCGATATCTAGGCTGAACGCCAGCGCCTCACCCTTGCCCTCCAAGGCCTCTGCCCAACGGTGTGTGAGGTACACAAGAAGATCACCAGCCGACCGACCATGACGAAAGCCGTATTGGCGATCACTGATAAGCTAGCGATCCTCAAGGTACTGCAGAAGGTGGCGGTTTATAACCTTCTCCATTATCTTGGAGAGCAAGGATGTTATCGCAATTGGCCTGTAATTCGATCTCCCTTTCCGGTTCGGAGACCGGTCTCCCTTTTTAGGGATCGGGTGGACATGGGCTACCTTCCACGAAGACGGAATCCTATTAGTAGCGTAGGAAAGTCGGTATAAGCGCGTGAGAATGGGAGTCAATTCAGGGGCGCACGTCTTTAGTACCACTGCAGGGATGCCATCCGGTCCACTCGACTTATGGACGTCTAAAAGCCGCAGCTCCCGCCTAACCGCTCGCTGTGTGATGCGGATTTCGGCCAGTGAGCTTTCACACCGTGGGATGGTAGGTGGTGTGGCAGCTCCGGCATCCAAAGTCGAGTTACAGGCAAAGAATTGACCTAGAAGATCGGCCTTCTCCTTTGCGCTGTGGGCCAGACTACCATCGTGTTTCTGCAGTGGTGGGAGATTGGGCTGGCAGAAGTTGCCTTGGGCAGTCTTGGCGAGCGACCAGAATGCACGGCTCCCAGCGGGATAGCTTTGCAATCGCTCGCCAATTCTGGCAACATGTTCCGCCTTGGCTCTGGCAATAGCCTTCTTACTAGATCTAGAAGCGGCGTTAAATTTCCGCTTCACCTCTTTGGCGTTCGGGTCCTGGCATTTTTTGGCCCTATTCCAGGCCCGATATGCGGACTGTTTCTGGCATGCAGCCGTCCTGCAGGTTTTGTTAAACCAGGGTCGGCTGCGGCCACCGACGGGTATTTTGGTGTTGGGGATGAATAATTCCTTCCCCATAATAACCGTTTCGGTAACGCAGTCCGCACAGACGCCAGGGTCCCCAGAGGCGAAGCAAAGCCGCTTCCATGGGTAGGATGCGTAAAACTCGCGCAGTCCATCCCAATCTGCTGACTTATATTGCCAGACTCTGCGAGTCCCAGTCGCCTTAGAACGACTAGGCCTTACAACAGGGGCACTGCTACGAACCAAGCAGTGGTCAGAAGACCCAAGAGGGGCTTTAACCACTACCTGATATCCGTGCTGGTGTGTAGTCAGCAGAAGATCCAGTAAAGAAGACTCATGGCTCTCAATATCTGGGATACGGGTGGGCTGTGTCACCAGTTGTGAGAGACCATAGGCCGAGACCATATAGAAGAGATGTCGACCCTGGAGGTCAGTGGTTCGGGACCCCAGCCCACTCTATATGATGAGCGTTGAAGTCTCCAAGAACCACCAACTCCGCTGATGGACACTGCTCCAATATTTCGTCAATCCCCCATTGGACGTTCTCAAATAATTGAATTGACCCCGGATCACTGCCATGGGACCTGTAGAGGCATGCGTAGATGCGGGTAAGCCCTCCATAGTCTACGCGTAGCCACAGGATTGACAAGTCACCATGTTCGAGGGCCCGAAGGCGGCGACAGCAGATATCACCTCGAATGAATACGCAAACCCCGGCTTTACGACGGAAGGTATGCTCCAACTCGTAGCCGGGGTAATTTAGGTACGAAATGTCATCCGGAGCACCTATCTGCGTCTCAGTTAAAAAGAGTAAGGCAGGCCGCACCGTCTCGAGGTGATGGTGGACGGCGTCGAGATTGCTATGTAAACCCCTGATATTGCAAAAATCCACATCAAATGTGGATAAGGGGACCGCCGTAGAAAATAGTCTCTTTTTAACTTTCTTGGCCATGATTTTTAATTTAAGAAGAGGAGGAAGGGAGTGTGAATGTGTATAACGGAGTTCGGTGATACCAAAAAAAAAAAGGCAGAGCATAGTGCATGGTCGAGGAGTGAGTTTTGTGAGGAGCTGACACGAAGCACGGATGGTCCCCGATGCCCCCCCGTGTGTAGCTGCCGAGGTCCACTCCGGTTTCCCACACCGGCACGACGACTACCCAACGGGATTTTCGCCGGTTGGTGGGACAGCCTCCCAGGGAGGATGATCCTGGGTTCGGGTCCCCTGCTGACCGGCAGGTGGCCGGCGGTGACCATTCCCATCGGGTCTCCCCGTACACCATGCCAGCCCCTCACGCTCAATACCCCGACCAAGACCTCACCACCGCAGGTTTCAGGCCTCACCAAAACCCGCCACACACAAACACACCCAGAAAGTTGGGCTCCCGGCTCTCTCGCTCACCGAACGAAGTGCAGCAGCAAATTGCTACTACTCAAACGTCGATCTTCTGCGAGAGTGTGGTACTGCCCCGGACGGACCGGCCCGCGACTGCAGACAAAAGACTGTCTACAGTGTGGTCCTACCACCACTAGACTAGCTACACCAGGAACTACCAGTATATTTCCAAAAATCTTATATTATTAGATAGCTTGTTTAAAAATAAATAGGACAAAAAATTTCTGTAATTATTAGCAAATCGCAGTAATAAAAGTAATAATGGCGTCAAATATTCTCGTAGATTCCATAGCGACTGCAGAGATAATAGAAATTGTCACCACACAGATATCTCCGTCACTACATAGATAGCGTACAGTACATACTGCAAATTCTATTAGAAAATTTGCGAGAAAATTATCTTAAGAAATAATTGGAATTAACGTTGGGTTTAGCATAAATAATATTAATAACATACTTTCCAGCACTTGCTTATTAACGTGTAAGAAAAATTGTTATGTATCGATATTATTCTGGGTGTATTTTGATATGGGTTTGACGGAATAGTGTTATGTTCATCTAAGTTAATAAATCCTCCTATATAAATGTGGTACGCGCTCTCTAGTTTGGTATGAATAATAAGAAGTCCACACAATTTCCTCCAAATATGTTAAAGAAATGAATTTTAACAATCTTTGTATATCGATGTTTAATTAAAGCATTTAATTAATGTAAATGTATAAGAAAAGAGTGACCTGTTATTTTTCTAGGGATTTGAAAAGGTTTTTGAAAATTCTATTCTGACTCAAGATAAGGATACAATTTTCTAGAGCTATAATTTATCCAAAATGGTTTTTTTAGATAATTTCTTAAATATTAAATTAAAACAATGTAAATGTATATTGACATAAGTAACCGCGCCAGCAGGTGGCAGCGTACAATTTAATTTTTAATTTCAATTCTTTGCTGGAGTGCCAAGCAGTTCTACCCGTTCCAACACGATATTTCAGAGATTTATTCCCTTTACGAGTCTTGACTGGAGATTTCTTAATTGCTTTAAATGCTAGTCTTTTTATTCCATAATACTGTGTTATTTTAATATATATTTTTGCTGAAATGTTATATGCACAAGTGTACTTTTCTTTATTTTAAAAGTCAGCACGTTACAGTAATGAAGACTTGAAGAAGACATGAAGATCTGTATCTTTTGCGAAAATGTTCAATCATATTATTGCTTACCTCCCTAATTATATCCTGAAATATACCAATCTTTATATATATATTTCTTGTGTACGTGTGTATGGCACGGAATTCCTCCTAAACGGCTGGACCGATGTTGATAATTTTTTTTTTTGTGTGTGCTCAAGGGGATTCGAGAATGATTTAGATTTACAATTGGACCCGTTAGGTGACGCTGCTGTCGATTTCAAGGATATTTCTTTTTATTTTATTTGAACAGAATAACGTCTGTTGGGTCAGCTAGTGAAAATATATATTTCATACTGATTGTTAATCATATATGTATTTGTAATTGACTGGCTACGACTGGTGTGATAACGAAGTAAAAGTGTAATATATCACCATCTCGTATCAAAGTACGAGTTGCCAAAGCAAGAATGTGATAAAAGCACAAGGCTGGCTGGGATAAGGCAAGACAGTACAGCAAAGATATGCAGCAAAGATTCCATGTTACATGATCCCATTCTTCTATCTATACTAATATTATAAAGCTGATTAGTTTGTTTGTTTGTTTGAACGCGCTAATCTCAGGAACCGCTGGTGCGATTTGAAAAATTCTTTCAGCATTGGATAGCCCATTTATCGAGGAAGGCTATAGGCTATATTATATTTTTTAAAAAATTAGGGATCCGTGCTAAAAGTCCAATAATGTAACCTAAGGTGTAAAAACATGAACCGAAAAAATCCTTACATCGCGTGTGCTGCAAAAGCTATTGATTATAGAACAAAACAATGTACTACAACTTTGTAGAACATATAATTGTCTACAAAAAATATCGCGACACCATATGTTTAACTATTGCAGTTATCTCACAGTAAGTGTTTTTCTTTATTTTCTAAATAATTAAAATCCTTCGCTTTAAAAACTCTTTATTTTGTATCTTGGTATTAATCCTTATCAATTATCAAAGTAAATTACTTCATATTCAAGACGGTTTCAATACCTTTCTAGAACTTTTTGAATGATTAAATTCGGACATTTCATTCAAAAGATATCGCGATATTAAAAATGTAAGTATTACTGTAGTAGCCATATAATTATTAAGTACTAGCTGACCCGGCGAACTTCGTACCGCCTTTTCTTCGTAATTATTTTGTTTTAGTATTTATCAGTTTCGTTTTAGTATTGTCCGTGCAGAGACGAAGTAAGAATACCATTCACCACCCGTGTGTGTCGTAAAAGACGACTAAGTGATATAGTATGCATATAATATCTATGCAAGAGAGAGAGAGAGAAATGCTGTGTGGTAGCGGCTTCGAATACTACCAACCCTTGCTTTGCTCGTGGGTGTCGTAAAAGACGACTAAGAGCCCTAGATTGACCCGGACCAACTCCATCTGGTACCATTTGGGTCAACGATTAAGATTGCGCGCGCATGTATGATGTGGCGGGCGGTTATGAGGGACGAGGGGGCGGTAGCCTCTGCGAAATGACTAGAAAGAGACCTCAACTTTCTCGGCAGTCTGCCACTACAAAACGACTGCGTCTTATGCGCAGCAATGAGACAGAGGATGAAAATAGGCAGAGGTTGTCTACTCAACGAGAAATCGCTGAACGAAACCGCGCTAGATAAACAAGACACACACGTTGAATGAACACAACGTTTGGCTTCACAAACAACTCGAACTTCGTCTAATCGAAAATGGGAATCAAGTGCTGAACGTTCTCAACGTTTGGCTACAGAAGTTTTAAAATAAATAAATAAATCCTGAAAGTCACTATACCCTCCAAAGTCACTATTCCACGCGGACGAAGTCGCGGGCACTGCTAGTCTTATATATATTGCGAAAGTTCTAGCAATAGTTTTATGATCGGCCATCCGCCTGACGTTAACCAATCTCGTGAAAGTTCACGTTGGTAAGATGACATTAGGTGGAAGTGCATACGTGGAAAGAATTCCTAGCCGCAACTATACATGGATATAAGCACTGTTGTTTTAAGTTGCCTAAAAGAGCACTACTGCCCATTTTTGAGGTAATTCCTCAGCTTTCGATTGCACAGATAACGTAGTGGTTAAGATACCGACCTACCGTGCCAGGGTCACGGGTTCGAATCCCACGCAGGACAACACTTTGTGTGCTCCACTAATTGTTGTTCTGAGTCTGGATGTAATATGTGTCCGTTAATTATATGCTTGTAAAGTCACCCGCAATACAATGATTATTTAAAGCAAAATTTTGTATTTTTTTTAATAAGACTTTTAATACTCCTACAGTTACATGTTATTAATTGTTATATCATTATCCGTATATTTATTACTCACTCGTAACTATACGATATACGTATATAACTCGAGCTTGCAAAATTTGAGTTAGCAAACTGTTACAATGTTTTAAAAAGTACTTTCAGAAAAATTTATGCATTATTCACTTCTCGCTTTTACAATTTTATGACAAACCGAAACGACGCTCGACGATGAATAATCTATCTTAAATATGTTATAAAGTTGCTGGCTGCATATTTTATTTTTACGGTCACATATATATTTATTTATAGGTACCTATTATACATATTCTTTATCCATGATTATACAATCCGCGGGGTGACGGAATAAGAATATAATTCACCACTCTCTTGCCCGTAGATATCGTAAAAGACAAGAGATATAATAAATCAAAATTGACTACAATTCGATTAAAAATTATAAAGAAGACGTACAGTAGACAAGTTAAAATTACCCGTGTTATTACCTCAAATATACAGGATGTAATTAAATCATAATTAAATAAAAAAGGAAAACCTTACGTAGATTTGCTCCCAATATACACTTAAAGCTTCAAGCATAGGCTTACAGATAACCTCTATTCAAGGGAAGTAAAAGACGAAATAAAACCTTATAACAACTTATCTAATCAGCGTGTTATATTCAATTTGCCTTCTATTATGGCGAACACTTGATCCCAGCAGTGGGACATCTATAAACTGATTATTATGATGTTAATTATTATTTAAATAAACTTGAAAAAAGAGCTAGAAAAATAAACTAATCTAAGGAAAAAAGGGAAGGCTTTTTTCCTTAGATTAGTTTATTTAGACCAGATTCTATTTTTGCTATTAACTTTTATTCCCTGTTACTTATTATAGGTATTAAGGTAACCTCATTAAAAATAATGATGACAAAGTCTTCACAAGCTGAAAATACAAATGCCTCTCAAATAATAAATTATGTAGAAATACTGTAATATGAAGACATTATTGCTACTAAAAGTACTTGCGTAAAAATATCAAATAATATGCTGTCGTGTTAGAATTGGACATTCAATCCATGACACTTATTTTATTATTAATATTACAAATAGAATGGATTATAACCACTTATACTATTTACAATGTAGTGACGATTTAAGAATACGATTCACTAAGCCCTATCCATACATGGATGTCGTAAAGGACGAGTAAGGGATTATGCATATAACAACTGTGCAAGAGAAGCAAAACTTGAAATAAAATTCTATACCAACCAACCTGACCGACGTTATATAGTAGGTCAATTGCCGTCAGATGCTCAAGCCGAACAGTGGGGCGTATATGATCAGTGTTATTGTTACTATACTAACTCCCATTACTAGCGTAATACAATAGGTCAATTTTGTCTTTGTGGAGAAGACTCGAGCTTCGAACTAAGATGAAACTGCTATAATTTAATATTTTATTAAATTAACTTACTTTTTCCTATTTTTAATTATTAATTCTTGCAAAACTTGGGATAGTGAACAATATAAATCGTGCTAAATCCATTGTAGCGCCGTTATAAGCTGGAGTTCACTAGATCCCTGTCTGTAAAAAAGTTATTAGCTATATATATTCTTATAATTACAAGTGCAAATTTTATTGGGATGTAATAACAGTGGCATCATCGGTCTTCAGCTTAGTCATTTGGCTCTGCGCAATGAACAGATCTGGCTGCGAACATCTTAAAGCCACAGTTCCGCTCTATCGTTTCTTTAATATAGAGCATATTAAATCAGCGAATATCCCGACACAGACTTGGAGCCTTTTTAGCTGCTTATGTTTGGACCAATCGGCCGAAGACTGCACTGTCATTTCCTTTCTCCGATCTATGAGCTTGAAAATTTGATCAGAAAGTTTTTAGAGCAGAGCTATCAGCGCGGCGAACCTTAAAAAATTTTATCCAACCGCGTGGACAGTTTCCACAAACCTGTTCTTCATTTCGTTCGGAGATTTGCGATACCTTACTGTGGTCGTTACCAGTCTTAATCCTGCTGATCACCGAGACATCATTGATTTCTGTCGTTTGTCCGACAAGATTCTAGGTCAATTTCCTTTATAGCTGTTTCTTAAAGAAGGAACCCAGCATAAAGAGGTGTTCCTTCTTCAGAAGATCCAGTAAAGTGTCTACAAATAAAAAAATATATATAAATTCAGAACTTTCGGCAAAATGATACGCCATCATATCACCATCTCAGCCCATTTACGTCCCACTATTGAACTCGGGCCTACACCACTGTGAGAGGGAAATTGACCTACTATAGTACGTTCGTCAGACGTGTTGGTATAGGGTTTCATTTCGAGTTTTCCTTCTCTTGCATCAATATTATCTGAATATTATTCCCTTTTTTTTTGTATGGGTTGCGGTCGGCGCGCTCCTCGCACCACTCCGTCCGGGGCGACAGAGGGGCGTAAGCACGCACACCCACCCACGATACACGTCGCCTTCATCGTTGGGCCGACCACCGGAGCAAGGTTACTTGTTCTCAGTGGTCGGCCCGACGGAATACCCCCTACTTGGGGTACCCTCCCTACCATCGATCTGGCGATAGTCGGTAGCGTCAGGTCGGCATCGATGATTGCGACGAGTTCACGGCGCTGCGCTGCCCAAGCGGCGCAGGCCTCGAGCGTATGCTGCGCCGTGTCCTCGTCGCAATCGCAGTGGTGGCAGGACGGTGTACTCTGAATAATATTCCCTTAGTCGTCTTTTATGACACCCACGGGTATGAGAGGTAATGAAAATCTTACTTTCTTCAATTAAAATTAGATATCTTGCTGTTTTTTATAGGGATCTGGTATTATGATACCATTTTGAAATTGGTATTAAATAGGCATATTATTAAATTAATGGGCACTGACAGTGTAGTACATTTTTTTTACATAAATCGCTTTTGAATTAGCATGATATGTTAAAAAAATCCGTTAAAATTCGAGTACAATCATTTTTTTTTGCAGAAGATCTAAATCTACATTAAATAACATGTTAATAAACGATAGCTCTTGTATTCAGCAGTAATTAACAGTAATCAAAATGAAAATATAATGGTTTTTGATAAAACTACAACCAAATTTGTTACAAGAGGTAGAAATTTGGTAAATAAATAACTAAAAATTAATATTTACGGAACCCTCGGCTAAAAATGGTTAAAAATGGAATTTGTTATAGTAAATTATCTGGTTTATCGAATCCTTAACGGTGGACCACTATTTACGACACACCCTGTATAACTACTTCCCTTAACTGAATAAACTAATGTTTTTTACTATAAAAGAGTAGGTAGTCCAATTGTGTAATTCCGTCTATACTTTCAAAGGCAACTGTTACAATCCTAATTACAGCTAATAACCATTGCGAAGCGATCGAATATTGGTAATCTATTTGAATAATGAAACCGATAAAAAAGTATGACCCTATTTAAGAGAGTTAAAGCAGAATTTTCTCGGCAAATTTAAAATTAAAATCTTTATTATTCATCAGTATCGTTTGCAGACTTTTTTATTTAACTTAGGGGTACACATCTCAGCCCATATATCTCCCACTGTTGGCCTCAGGTCTCCCCTATAATGGGAGGAGAATTGACATACTATTCCACGCTGGTCAGACGTGTTGGAATTGGGTTTTGTTTGGAGTTTTCCTTCTCTTGCATAGATATACGCTTATTATATCCCTTAGACGTCTTTTACACTACCCACGGGCAATACATTGGGTATTCTTACTCCATCGCCACATAGAAACGTTACCTACACCTAACGATACATTATGGCAAATATTGAAATACCTGCAAATATAATATTTATACGCTTTTAAAGGAATTACACTCTGTGTAGGGAACACTTAATTACTCAATATATATCCGTTTTAAATGTAAATTATCTAATAAACAACTTGAATATTTTATAAGAATTTCTTTGGATTCAACGAATCTTTTATATTGTATTTAATAAGAACGCCAATAGCAAAATAATATATATGTGTGTTTTATTATAAACTAGCAACCCGCCCTCGCTTCGCTTCGGTTATAGGTTATAATCGTTTTACCCGCGTAGTTCCCGTTCCCGTGGGAATACCGGGATAAAATATAGCCTAGTTTACGCCCTGATATTATAGCTTTCCATTGGTGAAAGAATTTTTGAAATCGGTCCAGCCGTTTTGAAGATTACCCGGAACAAACAGACAGACAGACAGACAGACAAAAATTTTTTAATTGCTATTTTAGGCATAGGTGTCGTGCAAATAACCGTGTGAGCATGAAAAAAGCCTATTATTTTGACATTACAAACAGACACTCCAATTTTAGTTATTGGTATAGATATTATTTACATTCCACCAAGTCTGAGACCAGACTTTTGAAGCAGGTGAAACGTGCAAAAACTAGCTCGTAGTTATATAAAACGTTATAACAATTCTGAAACAACAAAATCAAAGCTTCATCCTACGTGGCCTATTTATATGATATAACTACATTCGCATACACTTGTAGGGTTTCAGTAAGTTTCTGCTTATCATCAGAACTAAAACTTATTCTCTTGTCTCAGTTATGTTTGACTTTGTCAAACGTAAAACTATTAATTACCAAACTATTGCCGAGCAATTTCGAAGTTGAGGATAGTCAAATTCTATTTCTCAATTAATATAATTACAAATAATTGCAGACTACAATCTGTGTGATAGCAGAGAGACCATATTGCCTCCATATATTCCAGCAACTCTTTAAATTATTTAATACTAGCAACCCGCCCTCGCTTCGCTTCGGTTTCAGTCGCCTTACTCGCGTAGTTCCCGTTCCCGTGGGTATACTGGGATAAAATATAGCCTATGTTACTCAGGGATATTGTAACATTCTAATGATGAAAGAATTATCCAAATCCGTGCAGGAGTTTTTGAGTTTATTCGTAAGGAACGTTTTCTCTTTATAATATTAGTGCAGATTATAACCCTTAGAGGGTGAAAATTAAAAAATGCTGAAGCATTTTTCACCAGCACACGTGTTTATTTATTTTCCTAAAGAGTATTTTCGGAGAATTTGAAAAAAAATCGACGTAGATTTTTTTCTCCTTATACAAACTTTGTTACTGCGGTTTACCCCCTAGGGGTTAAGCCCTTTCTTAGTGGGTTTCTACGTCACGCAAAGAAACTAATGTCAAACTTTCATGCTTCTGGCTTCTGTAGTTCCGGCTTCGTGATAAGTCAGTAAACTGACATCTTTCTACCTATTTTACATTCTTAGAGGATGAAAATGAACAAACACTGAAACACGTGTTTATTTATTTTTATTAAAGAGTATTTGTGATTAATTTGAAGACAGTAGCTAAAGATTTTTTTCTTTCCATATAGACTTTACCGTTGCGTTTCACCCCTTTAGGGGTCTGTATAGTATACGTATGTTATTGTTAACGCCCCCGCAACACCTCTTGCAGGTGGAATTTCGTAAAATCCGTTCTTAGCTGATCTCTAGTCAAGTCTGTACGCCTTATGGTTCCAGAGATATGGTGATGAGTCAATATATCGCTCGCAAAATCCGCCTCTCCTATATATATATAGATTATATCATACATTTAGCCACATAATAATTATAAAAATGTATATAAGTTGAGTTTTAACAAGGCTGGTCAGAATACCCCATATGCAGCTCTTATGGACACGTCATGCTCTGTGATGACCTATTCGTTACTTTACTATAAATGCGCCACTTTTCAAACTTATTTCTGTACCTAACTAGTACTTAATTTTTGTTAACATAATCAGCTACAATAATATAGCTCTTATTGCGCTATTGGTAGAGTATATTTTTTTTTGTCTATAAACGTAATTTCATTAAATTTTGTCATCAATTTTGTAATATATAGATTATTGTCATGTTTTGAAGCCCTACTAGTTACCTATATAGTTTTTAGTTTCGGTAATTGTAGAAGTCACACACGTTACAAAATATCGTACAGATACGACATTTTGTAACTCTTCCTAGTATAGTAAATATTTGAATTTAATAAAAAGTAAATTCTCTTTATAAAGCTCTTGGTGAATAAGTAAGCGGGTGGTTATAAAATTTGTTATTAAATGGTAACTCGTGCAAGTATATAATATTCGCTCCATCTATACACATATAGAATATGTGAATTTAATAAAAAGTAAATTCTTTTTATAAAGCTCTTTGTGGATAAGTGAGCACGTGGTTATAAAATTTGTTGTTAAATGGTGACTCGTGCAAGCGTATAATATACCCTCCATCTATCCACATATAGAATATGTGAATTTAATAAAAAGTAAATTCTTTTTATAAAGCGTTTGGTTAATAAGTAAACACGTGGTTATAAAATTTGTTGTTAAATGGTAACTAGTGCAAGTGTATAATATTCGCTCCCACTATCCACATATAGAAGGAGCGATTTACAATCTAGACATGATGCAGCATACACTGAAAATCTGCAAGGCCTGGGTAGAGTAGGGGCTTAAACCCGCTATAATGATTAGTATTGACCTAGAACTAAAACCTGGTTGTTGCCTATTTAAGTCTTTTCTCTTGCAATAAAAAGTGGTAGAATATAAGAGTAAAAGAGTAATTAAGAGTATTTTATAATCTTTCATGCTGAAACACTAATTTGACTTCTTTATAGTTTAATATGTATAAGCTTAGTTGATTATTTTAGTTACAATAAATCTACTTCATCAAAAAACTTGGAGGCATGCTGTTTAAAAATCTACTTAAATAAGTTATTTAAGTAACAACGGTGTTTCCTTGTTTTTCAAGGGAACTCCAATCTTTTACAAACAGGAAGTTAAACAACTAAAGACGTAAAACTTTTGAGATCCTTTGTATACTACAACTTAAACAAAAGCTCCCTGTAGCTTCAACGACATGACATTCGGTCAATTTAGTGTTGTATCAAAGTTTTTAAACCACTGCTGCTAATGTCTTGTTTATTAAAAATAGAGCAAAGAAATGATTGTTTGAGTTTAGTATTAAAGTCAGCGGAATCTTAATCTAATATATAAGATATACCAGTCAAGTAATTATACGTCTGCCTCGTTTTATTTTATGCTACTTTAGTAAATTAATGTTAAATTACTTTTTGCTCAATTTAATCACTAATTACTATAATATAATTTAATAAATAAAATGAAATTAAATTGCCAAAATATTTAATATGAATTTTGTAGAAAATCTTATTTCAACAATCTAAAATATTATGTTAAAAGAATTTTAAGTATTTTCTTACGAGAAAAATCCTTTAAGTACGTACTTCAACTCGCCATAATATTTCCGGAAAAATTACAACCATTTTAGCATCCTTATTGTATGAGGTTTCTTCTTCAATTATCGCATGATGGTTTGTTATTTCTTTTTAGATATATAATATATTATGAACAACTCGAATATATTTTATTTCTTTTAGTGCATTATGTTCCGATAGCAAGCTGCGGACTTGTCGGAAGGTCAGTTAAAAGCAGGTTTTATAGACCACTAAATTTATATTCTAATCTTCATTATCACAGCTCATATACATCCCACGACTTTCCTTCCTCCTTTTCCTACTTTTGGACAGTTTTTATACGCATAATACATCCCTCGATCGTCTTTTACCTCTTTTAAAAAGAAGACAATCCCACTGAGTTTCTTGCTGGATCTTCTCAGTACGGTCGCATTCCGATCCGGTAGTAATTTAAATTAAAATGTAAAAAATGACAATATGCGAGTGCCCCCGCGGGGTTTATACATAATAAATGATTTGAATTTGAATTGAATTTACGACACCCATGCATAAGGTGGAAAATAATATTCTTACTCCGTTGCCACAATCTTTAATTGTCCTAATTCTACGGAATTATTCTTTGCGTTTGCTGGTGTGTATTTAATTTTAGAATCCGATTCAAATAATGATTTTACTGTATTGGCAAGCTGTGATCGGACTGCACATCACAGTGACAACGTAGGCAGCCTTAGAATTAGCTGTGTTGCCATTTAACTAATTTCTGCATCATTAAATTCACTGGTCCATCCAGTGGGTTTCTCTTTTGGATGTGATATACTTGTATATATAACATCCATGCAGTAGGCATTATTAGGAATGGTGGACAACCCTGGTTCATTCACTTGTGGCCATATAGAATTCCCTAATAGATTTTATGAGGTGAAAGTAATTTATATGAACGCTTCATAAAATCAAGGGATAAAATATAAAAGCAAATGATTAACTTTTGGAACATGCATACTTGCTATTTTATTATTTAGGGCCACAAAGGGATCTGTGTAAGCGATGCTACAGCTAATTACTCTTGTCGGGTACAAGGGTAAGGTTCACAAGGTTTCTATTAACATTGCGTATACCACGTTTCGTACTTGCTGCTTATTTACATATTGGAAAAGGTACGTACATGTACCATTTGTTGACTCTGATGAAAAATGTATTTATGTGGGTTCATCAGTAATATCGGAAGGATATGCGCGCCTCACCGATGGCTAGCCACCTGAAATATTCACAATAAACCATCAAGCAACTACCTGTCATTCGCGGTGCCTAGGCCTACTAATCTCTCCGTGGCATTGTGCTATGGAGGGAGAAAGAGCATATTACCGGTGCCTCCTCTCTGCAAGCGATAGCTTGCGTAGCTGATAATTGGTGGCATTTACCTGTCGTTGTCGCTCCACGGTCTCCTTCTGCAAACATATACATATACAAACACACGCACACACTGACATAGAAATATATAGGGTGAGAAATATGTACTCTTCTTCCATCACATATATTGTAAATAGTTTTGGGAATAGTTTTAAGACTGATGACATCTAAGAACAATATAAGGGTTGATAATATTTGTAGCCGCCACCACACAGCACTAGGTCCTGTAATCCCGCAACCTGAATTCAATCTCGGTATTTGCGGTACTACGAATTTTCGATCCCGCGGAATTCCGATATTTGCGAGATCATTATCAAAAATATTCACATTTATATAAGGCAAGTAAAACGATGAATTAATCAACTCCACATTTATTTACGCATATATTAACTATTAATATGAGATCAGTCAAATTACACCGTTTATTTGTAACAAAAAAAAAAGACTGAATTAATCAACTAACTACACAATTATTAAAATATTAAGTAATATTAGTATGAGATCAATGAAATTACTCCGTTTATTTATCACAAAAGCCCTATGAATTATCAACTAACTCTATATTTATTTAAGTATTACTACTAGTATGAGATCAATCAAATTACACTGTTTATTTATCACACAAAAAAGTGATTTAATCAACTAATTTACGTATTACTATTAGTATGAGATAAATCAAATTACACCGTTTTTTCTTCACAAAAACAGTAACAGATACTGAATAAAAAACAAATCAAAACAAAACAAATCTTCTTCAAAAAATACACATAAAAAATTAAAAAATCCACCAAAAAAAAACACATTTAATAACTGTAAATTTATATGGGATATATTACTTTTTGAGTTTGAAAGTTTATTAATTTTGAGGTTGCATGCACGCTTTTTTTCAGTCCCGCAAATCCCGCGGATCCCGCACCCGTAATCCCGCGTCATGCGGGATTGGAAAATGGCCCGCCATACCGAGATCTCGGTATTGCGGGATTGGAAGCCCTACACAGCACAACGCAGTGTCTAAAAGTTACTACTAGCTTAAAAACACTAATATCAGGTTGACCGAGCTTCGCTCGGAGTATTTTTGTAGCATTTATTCAGATATATATACATTAATAAAAAATAAAAAAATAAATAATGAAAATTATATAAAAATTTACAAAAAGAGAATAATAATAACACTGAGACTCGATCCGACGCCGTTTGTTGCCGATGTCAAAAATAAAATGAAACCTGACTACTTCGCCACTGAGCTATCGTAACTCATGACATTGATGGCAAAATTTGAATTCATATTCTTTTAAAATTTAATGTCTTATATTGTCTGCCAAAAACACTGACAAAACAACATTTTCTATACATAAAACGTAGCTAGATCGATTTTTTGGGCCCGAATCCTCTAGTATGCCAAGTTTCAACAAAATCGTTGGAGCCGTTTCCGAGTTCCTGAATATATATACAACAATTGCTCGTTTAAAGATATAAGATAAAACTATGGTAAAAAAAACAATTCTTTATTTATACAATTTTTATACTATCTTTTGTTTGATACTGTTACTGTAATAATAATTAATAATACAATAAAATTTGTAAAATACTAAAGGTTTCGGGGCCAATTAATCTATCTAGCTAGGTTTTATTTATATATTTTTTTTCTGTCGGTGTTTTTAGCTAATCAATACAATGACATAAAATGTCATTAGAATACTTCACTTCACTTCACTTCTTAGGCTTATGGCAATGCGACTAATTTACGCAATTTCGCCAATTATGGACTTATGGTAGTGTCGTAAACAGAGTAGAGTATAGCGGTAATGAAAATTTAGTCGAATTATAGTGCCAAAAAAAATGATAACCAGAGAGATTAATTTAACGTTAAGATCAATCATTAGAATAGAAATTTAAATTTAGCCGTCGCCGTCAAGAGTGAACATAGCTCAGTTAGGAAATTGTCCAGTTGCATTCAAACAGCGTGAGATCGAATCTCGGTGTTATACTGTTTTTTAATTTGTGACATTTTTTTCATTATTCCATCATTTCGATTTTTTTTAAATATATATCTAATATGTTCGTCAAAAATAGAATTCACGAAAGTAAAAAAAATATACCGAGCAAAGCTCAGTCAACCAGATATTACACCATAATTGGGGCATTGAGTTACTTTTAATAGTTCTAAGATACTATTTCACCAGACTAGACTATTTTGACCAGATTTCGGTATGGTGTCTGAGTAAAAATACAATTCACCATCCCCTGTCTTGACCGTAGATCTGGGATGACAATTTAGGATTATAACATACATATAACATCTATCAAAGAAAAGGAAAACACGAAATAAAACCTGAAATGATACCAAAATATCTAAGCACAATACCATATAAATATCCATGTGGTGACGGAGCAAGAATACAATTTACCACCCCCTTTCGTGCCCATGGATGTCGTAAAAGACGACTTAGGGATATAATATGCATATAACATCTGTGCAAGAGAGGGAAAACTCGAAATGAAATCCTATACCAACATGTCTGACCAGCATGGTATACTAGGTCAAATTCCCTCCCATTGAGGAGGAGGCCCGAGCCCAACAGTGGGACTTATAAGGGGTACGACGATGATGATGATGAATACCATATTAAGAATCGATTTCATTTATATCTCATTTCTATAGTCGAAAAAACTCAACGCCAGCAGTGGTGCGTATATTTATGATCTGAGAGGACGATGATGAAGAAGACCAGATATCTCTCCAAAAAATATAAATATTATAAAACAATATGACATAGTACACATATAAGAATACAAAAAACACAATCAAATTAATACTCAGAGATATAAAAACGAATAAGGTAAAAACCTAAAATTAAAAGCTCTCCTAACACTTAAATTCACATTAAGTTCTATTTTATAGCCCCAGAGGAATTCTTTGGAGTGGTGAAATTTACCGGCAAACGGATTTACGTACCGAAGATTTTATTAACGAAAAATGCTGCTATCATTTTGCCTTATTTATACCTATGGCTCATATACCTCCACCGGATTGAATGAATTTCAAACACACTAGTTGTTAACGGCATATTGAAATAGATATACTCGTATAGATATGAAAAAACTAAACAGACCGTAAATTTAGTCAATTGTGTTAGAAGTTTCTTCTTTAAATGTGAAGATGTCTTACAATCCATCATTGGACAACTCCAAAATGGTATACTCCTGCCAAATAGTTGCCGAGTGGGAAGTAGTAAAAGAAGGATTCGATGAATAGTACGGTAATATTTGCTTTTGCCGAACATCATGCTTCTCGTGTTTCTGACTGTTCCGTAATTTGTCGGTCTTTAGGGCGTCATAGCCTTCAAACCCATTGTGCTCGCTCAAATAATCAAATGTGTAGAGTATTAATTAATTGCGTGAGTAGATTAATGCTGTGCTAGAAGTATTACGATGAGCGGCGCGAGGAACATAGTCTGGCTGAGCCAGTACAAAAAAATGCTTACTTGCATTAACATACTGACCTAAGCGGAATAGTATAAGGTTTTCTTTTCGATTTGTTCTTCTCTCATTATGATATTCTGTTTACGTCTTTCAAGTCATGTTATGCGGCACCGCGGGCAAGAAAGGAATCAACGTTATCATCATCGCAGCCCACATACATCCCATTGCTGGGCTCAGGCCTCCTCCACAATGGGAGGGAATTTGACCTACTATACCATGCTAGTCAGACATATTGGTATAGAGTTTCATTTCGAGTTTGCCTTCTCTTGCACAAATGTTATGTGCATATTATCCCTTAGTCATCTTTTGCGACATCCACGGGTAAGATAGGGAGTGGTGAATTGTATTCTTACTCCGTCACCATATGGAAAAAGCAAAGAAAAGGTGCACATTATTTTCCTATTTTATGCTGAGTAGGCTTCGAATACTACCTACCCTTACATTGTTCGTAAATCTTAAGAAAGACGACAAAGAGCATTACGTCAACCCATCCACCAACCAACTAACTGATGCCGTTGGGTCAATAATTACATTCCCATGAAGGGATATAGGTATCGCCAATAACTTTTGCAAAATGTACGAAAGAGGAGAGTACATATTACGTCGAGCCCAAATAATTGGGATGACAATGTTTTCTTACATTATCGCTGTGATATTTACACGCGATAATATATTTTTTAGAAGGATGATATATTGTAACAAAGCAATAAGAGTGATTTGTAGTACACTTAACATTTATTAGTGATAGCTTAGTCCTTCCGCTGAGCCAGACTAATATTTAGGTAAAGATCTCTAATTAAAATGTTCTCAAAGGGTGACCATGTTGATACATGAACCACGCAGTGTAGTACGCAACACTAGACTCTTTGAGAAAAGGTAATAGAGCCCTAGTGCTTTGCCTGACTCGCCTAAAGAGGACGCTACCGTCCCCCAGGTATGAAATATCTGGCTAACTATCGTTTATTTTATCGGGAAAAAAATTACTTAAAACAACTTATTTTCAGCGAATTTTTTTTTAATAGAAGAAAATAGTAGAAATTCTTTTTAATCTATACAAAAAATAAAGTTAGAGTGTCTGTTTGTAATGTCGAAATACTATGTGTTTTTTTCATGCTCACACGGTTATTTATAAGATACCTACGTCTAAAAACCAGTTTAAAATGTTGGTCTATCTATCTACCTGCTTTTTCCGGGTAATCTTCTAAACGGCTGGATCGATTTTGATAATTTTAATACCATGTAGATACCTGGTAGTAAAATTAATAAAAATTATAGGATTTTTTTAGGGTTACTTCTAATATAGACAGATGTCTAAACTAGAAGTAACCATAAAAAATCTTATAAGTTTTTTATCTATTTACTAGCAACCCGCCCTCGCTTCGCTTCGGTTTCAGTCGCTTTACCCGTGGCGTAGTTCCCGTTCCTGTGGGAATACCGGGATAAAATATAGCCTATGTTACTCCCTGATATTATAGCTTTCCATTGGTGAAAGAATTTTTCAAATCGGTTCGGTGGTTTAAACGTGAAAGCGTTACAAACAAACAAACAAACAAACATCCTTACTTTCGCATTTATAATATTAGTATGGATTGTATCTTTTTTTTTTGGGGTGGGTCGCGGTCGGCGCGCTCCTCGCACCACTCCATCCGGGGCGACAGAGGGGCGTAAGCACGCACACCCGCAACCCACCCCCACGTGCACGTCGCCTTCGTCGTTGGGCCGACAACCGGAGCAGGGTTACTTGTCATCAGTGGTCGACCCGACGGAATACGCCCTATTTGGAGTACCCTTCCATCGACCGACGTCCCCCCCTCGGGGAGGACGTCGGTCTTTCCTCACGCGGTCAGCCTCTCAGCGGGTGACGGACTAATTCCCCGATCACGTCACCCGCGGCCTCGGCTAGGACGGCATGAGAAGCAAGTACTCGCGCCTACACCGCCCCAGTCGCCGGCGGCGGATCGCCCCATCGAGGCTGCGCTCCTCGCGCAGGCGATCCGCCGCCTCTTTCCGCGAGATCACTGCCTCGCAGAAGGCTGCGACCGCGTCCCAGTTTCCGACGCTGCCGACCCTTTCATGGACCCTTACAAGGCCGCTGCCCACCGCGAAGAAAGTGAAGGAAGTGCGAATGCGTGCATCGAGGCTCGGTGACACCAAAGGCACCACCAAAACCCTCCACACGCAAACACCCTCAGAAAGTTGGGCACCCGGCTCTCTTGCTCACCAAACGAAGCGCAGTAACTAATTGCTACTACTCAGACGTCGATTTTCTGCTCAGTGTGGTACTACCCCGGACGGACCGGCCCGCGGCTGTAGACAGATAACTGTCGACAGTGTGGTCCTACCACTCTTAAAGTATAAGTGAATATGAATTTCTATATGAAACCATGTTCGTTTATCGAATTCAACTGTGTAAAATTGCGCCGGCAGTTAAAAGTTCTAAGCGAAAAGTTATAGATATTTGCGAACTCATATTCCAACGTCCGTGTAATAATTTAGAAAACGATATAAAATGAGTATAAATCTCGTTTTATGTCGTGTTTAATGGCCACATACTCAAACGCCTGCTGTGGCTTCGTCCCCATAACTACTCAGTACGAAGCAACCCACACAGTCTGGTATGCTACAAATGACGGTCCGTAACAGAGGTTGAATGTTTGCAACACTAGAATAATTACATCTAAAAGATAGTACTGAAGTATCTTTTGCAGTGTTTAAGATGTTAACTGTTGGGTAAAGTCATTTAAGATTTGCTGCTATAAAACTAAAGAATTTGTCTTATATGTTAATTTGAGCGTGCTGCATGATGACTACCCACGATACTTACCATGTGGTGACGGCGTAAGAATACAATCACACGCCTTTAGGTGTCGTAAAAGACGACTAAAAGATATAATACGCAGATATGTTATCTGCATATTATATGCAAGAGAAGGAAAAGTCGAAATGAAACTCTATGCAAACACTGTGACCAGCGTGATATAGTACCCTAATTTTCTCTCACAATGGAGGAGGTCCCACAAAGGAGACGACGAGACGTGATGGCTAATCTTAAGGGCAATTAAGTAAACCGCGTGTTGGGCCTGGTCCTCGACCACCTGGGTGCCCGCCTCAGGGAGCTGTTCGACGCGTGTTTAGCGTCCGGACGGTTCCCTGGGTGCTGGAAGGAGGGAAGGCTGGTGCTCCTGCCGAAGCCGGGACGGTCTCCGGGGTCGCCTTCGGCCTACAGGCCTATCGTGCTGCTCGATGACACGGGCAAGCTACTGGAGAGGGTGGTAGCTGCCCGCATCGAGCGGCACCTCGTCGGCACGGGGCCCGATCTGTCGGACGCCCAGTTTGGGTTTAGGAGGGGTCGTTCGACGATCGCGGCTCTGTTGCGCCTGAGGGCCGTGGCGACTGAGGCCGTCACCGGTGGGGGAGTGCTGTTGGCGGTGTCCCTAGACATCGCCAACGCATTCAATAGTCTGCCATTCAGCTGCATCAGGGAGGCGCTCCGGTATCACGGAGTGCCAGCTTACCTGAGGCGGCTAGTGGCAGACTATTTGGTGGGGCGCAGCGTCCTCTGTACCAACCGAGCAGGGGACGTTGTGCGAACGCCCATGACGTGCGGTGTCCCACAGGGGTCGGTCCTCGGACCCACCCTGTGGAACATCGGCTACGACTGGGCGTTGCGGGGGAGCCTCCCGCCCGGGCTGGGCGTGATTTGTTACGCCGACGACACGCTCGTCACAGCCCGCGGTGGGACGCTAGAAGAGGCGGTAAGCCTGGCGACCTATGGCACCGAAGAGGTCGTCAGGCGGATCGAGGCGCTGGGGTTGAGGGTCGCCCTGGACAAGACGGAGGCCCTCTTGTTCCATGGGCGCCTTATGAGCCCTCCCATCGGCGTCTCGATCACCGTCCGATCGGTTGACATCAGCATCCGGGCCCATATGAGGTACTTGGGCCTGGTGCTCGACGGGCAATGGTGGTTCCGGGAGCATTTCCGCAGGCTCGCTCCGCGGCTCGTCGGCGCGGCGTCCGCCCTATCGTGGCTAATGCCGAACGTGGGCGGACCGAGCGCTACGTGCCGACGGCTGTACACGGGGGTCATCCGGTCGATGGCCCTGTACGGCGCACCGGTGTGGGCGGGGTCCTTGACCGTCCGACTTAGGGCCCTTCTGTGGCGACCACAGAGGGTCATGGCGGTCAGGGCCATCCGCGGATACCGCACGGTTGCGACGGAGGCAGCGTGCCTATTGGCCCGGGACTCCCCCGTGGGACCTGGAGGCGGAAATGCTCGCCGAGTTGTATCGGCGGGTGTCGGGGGTGCGCGGGGAGGGCGGTGTGATCTCGTTAAGGGATCTCACCGCCTGGCGCGTCGACGCCCGCCGAGACGTCATTGCCCGTTGGGCAGTCCGGCTGGAGAGGCCTCGGTTCGGGGTGCGAACCGTGGAGGCCTTCCGGCCGGTGCTGATGCAGTGGTTGGAAAGGCGGCACGGGGTGCTCTCCTTCCGACTAGTGCAGGTGTTGACGGGGCACGGGAGCTTCGCCAAATACCTGCACAGGGTCGTAAGGAGGGAGAGTACACCGTCCTGCCACCACTGCGATTGCGACGAGGACACGGCGCGCCACACGCTCGAGGCCTGCGCGGCTTGGGCAGTGCAGCGCCGTGAACTCGTCGCAATCATCGGTGCCGACCTGACGCTGCCGGCCATCGCTAGGGCGATGGTCGACAGCGTCAGGAACTGGGACGCGGTCGCAGCCTTCTGCGAGACAGTGATCTCGCAGAAGGAGGCGGCGGATCGTCTGCGCGTGGAGCGCAGCCTCGATGAGGAGATCCGCCGCCGGCGACTGGGGCGGCGCAGGCGCAACTATCTGCGCCTCATGCCGCCCTAGCCGAGGCCGCGGGTGACGTGACCGGGGATTAGTCCGTCACCCGCCGAGAGGCCGACCGCGTGAGGAAAGACCGACGTCCTCCCCGAGGGGGGGACGTCGGTCGATGGGAGGGTACCCCGCGTAGGGGGTATTCCGTCGGGCCGACCACTGACGACAAGTAAACCTGCTCCGGTGGTCGGCCCAATGACGAAGGCGAGGTGGTTTTCGGGTGGGTTGCGGGAGTTGCGTGCTTAAGCCCCTCTGTCGCCCCGGACGGAGTGGTGCGGAGGCGCGCCGACCGCGACCCACCCCAAAAAAAAAAAAAAAAAAAAAAAAAAAAAAGGGCAATTAAGTGCATTGGTACTAGTAGAAATAGAGTAGCAACTATAAATATAAAAATCTGAGAACTCATACCAAGGAGACAAGTATCTATAATGTTTTCAATAAGAGAGTCGAATATTTTAATGACTGCATAGAATCGTAGATTTAATGGTATCTTCCAAAATGGTTCGATTCTTAAGCAGATACTTACTATCTTTAACGGAGTCTAAAATCGTTGTTCTGAATCTGGGTGTAGTTTATACCCGTTATTTATATGTTAATAAAGTCCCCTGGTATACAATAATTTAATCCTTATTGCGCTATTGTATTTTAAAATACATCTTTAAACACTAATAAATAACAGCTTAAGACTAGCAAAAGATATTTGGTGAGATAAAAGGCTTCTCTAAAGTGGATCCCACTACTAGGCACAAGCTTTTCGTATTTATTTATTTAACATAAACTTAGTCGTCTTGTACGAACTACCGCGCCTGTGCTATGGATTTGAATCTCACGCTAGACAGCACTTTGTGCGATACACAAATTGTTATTCTGAGTCTGAATGTAATTTGTATCTGTTATTGATATGTTTGTAAAGTCCTCCGCAATACATGGATTATTTTCTTAGTGCAGAATGTTGTCTTTTTAAACACCACGGGCAAGAGAGGGGGGTGGTAAATTGTATCCTCATTCCATCACCAGGCGCAAAAAAAATCTACTCACTCTTACAAATTAGACTGTAAAGATGTCCATGTCACCATATTTTATTTCTTTGTTGAGCCTAATTCAAAAATAATGAAAAATATATACTTTATCAAGATATAATGCTTTCGACGTTAATATGTACAAAAAATATATATATTTGCTTCAAAGTCACGTTTTATATAAATTTATTTCACACATGCCATTGCATAACTTGGATAGATTGAACGTATGTAAGAAAAATAGATGACAGAAAAATATTCATCATCATCATTATCATCGCAGCCCACATACGTCCCACAGCTGGGCCCGGTCCTCCTTCACAATGGGAGGGCACTTGGCCTACTTCACCATGCTGGACAGATATATTAATATAGGTTTTCATTTCGAGTTTTCCTTTTCTTCTACAGATGTTATGTGCATATTATATCCCATAGTCGTCTTTTACGACATCCACCGACAAGATACTGGTGAATTGTATTCTTACTACGTCACCACCCGGAAAGTAAAGATAGTATTTATATGATGCAGGTGAGAGATACAATCTACGTCATGACTTATTTGTGTTGTTGTTGTTGTTCCAATTCCCATAGGTATCAGCCGACAAATGACCCAGTTACTGTGGAATAAAACAAGCATAAAACCTACTCCATTAAACAAAGTTTGTAGCAGAATAAATAGGCATTCGTTTCTATAATGCATAATATACTATTTATAATAATACCTATTCTATAATGTTACACAATATGTCCTTTCTTTGTTTACAGCTCACATACTTATGCTATAGTTGGGTACTAAATTATCCACATATTAAGGGGGAAAGCATATTATAGTATTTCAATGAACTAATTCGTCTGCCAAGCGTAACAATTATGGCACTATCCACCAATATGTCAGCAGTAAACGTTGATAAGAATTAATGGATAAATATCTAAATTATAAAAATAATGTAATTAAAACGATATACCAGGCAATAGAAATAACGTCACACAACTTCCTAGTTTAAAGTTGCAATAGATAATTACTTTAGCCTCAAGTTAAAACGTAACATATTATCTCTCTTTATTACCCAACGGAACTCCGCTAGGACTTTCAGTAGCTTTTAATTACCACAGAGTTACTTACTTGACGACCCCACAACGGTATCATTAGTTGCTTGAGTAATAGTTCGTTAGTCCCCGAAGTTATTTATGCAGTTAACTCTTTGACACTTGATACCCATTAACATTTACTTAGTTATTAATTACGGTGTCAAATAAATAGTTAAATTGATTTTTTGTCGAGGGGGATACACTATAAAGGATTACATTGTTAAATGTTGAGTTTGTCGACTTTACGAAAATCCAATAAAGTTGCCGTGTGTAGGCGGAATAAGAATACAATTGACCATCTTACTTGTAGATATAATATGCATATATAACAACTATGCAAGAAACAAAAACTTCATAATGAAACCCTATACCAACACGTTTTTCCAGCGTAATACGTCAATTTTCCCTCCTACTCTGGAGGAAGGTCGAGCCCAGCAATGGAACTTATGTATATGAGCTGAGAAGAATGAAGTTGCCAATATTGTAATTTTCTCCATTCGAATTTTATAATATTTTCTTTTTCACAATCCTCATTTAAAGGAACAGTCGCGCATTTTTTAAAATAGGAATTTTTTTCCTCTTAATAATTCTCATAGAACTAAATTCATGCTAACATTACCTTCCAAATAACCGTTTATTTAACATGAAAATTAATTTATCCGCAGTAAGTTATAAATAGACATAATAGACGTAGTGTCACTAAATTTTACTATTTGAATATTATTCAATTTATAACTTCATTATCTTATCTTTCATTAACAGACAATATATTAGTTATGGTAGAATTCTTGCATTGAAATCAAGTACTTAAATAGAATTAAATATAAAACTATAGTAGCAGAAACCTCAGAAATTATCGAATATCACCGAAAATTATATATTTATTAAATATATAATAGAAACAATCAAAAATTAGATAAAATAATGGAATTAAAGAATTGTTACATAATATCATACACGTTTTTGAAATTCTAATTAATGATTTACTTCAAAATAACTATCTCAAACTAGGTGATTATAAATTTTACAGTGACGAGTCTACGTGAATGTTTTAGAATATATGTACTAAGGTATTTTCCAAAATTATCTACGGAGTAAGGCATAAAAATTTTGCTATTGCCAATTATCACGATAAATGAACTGTGAACTAGCTTCAGCTGCTAACAAGCGTAAAGGATTTATTTAACGTGTCAATTCGATGATACATAACTTTTTTCGTGCATCGTCACGAATGTGAATGACTCATCTACTACATATCTCCTCACACCTCGAGCCCAACAATGGAACGAGTATGGACGTCTCACTGCTGGTCAACCAGGTTGGCATCGGGTTTTATTTCGAGTTTTTCTTCTCTTGCATATGTATTATCTGCATACTACCTTATTCATTTTTACTGCTACATATTTACATAAAATAAAAATATTCCACATCAACGTGCTGAACTCACGTTTAGAAAAATTATATTTTATTAGTGTCTAAAGACTAAGTAATCCCTTGTGGGCAGAAAAACATTTTGTGTTTTGTGTTAATATTAAAAATTATTTATTCAGTACTAAGTATCGAACCAACTAAAGTCCTTGTAAAACATGTTTTTATTCGGCGTTATGAAACTCAACCTTTCAGTCTTTCACCGTATGCCTTCATTTCTCCTTCATATGTAGTGTATATATATGTAGGTTTTCACTTACATAATCATAATTTAAAATGACCTGTATATTTATATTTTTATCATAAGGATCGATATCATTTACAAATTTGCTATAAAATGGATTAATTTAAGGATTTTTTTTTTTTTTGTGGGTTAGCTGCGGTTGGCGCGCCTCCGCACCACTCCGTCCGGGGCGACAGAGGGGCTTAAGCACGCAACTCCCGCAACCCACCCGAAAACCAGGATTAATTTTAGGATGCCGGGACATATAGGTCTTCATGAAAATGAGGAAGCTGATCGTTTCCAAGCTATCAACACTTGATAGAACGCAATTAATTTATTACCCGAGAACCTAGACTTGATCCCTAAATTGAAAATGAAATGTTGACATGTGGAAAAATATTTTCATAAAATATCCTGAAACAAAAGACATATAGTACAGAATTATTCAGTCTTAGCCTCCTTATTTTTCTTGGTTTGATAATAGTAAATTAAGCACAAAATGTGTTAGGTTGGCTTTAAGAATCCAATCAGGTTGCTTTCCGTAAGCAAAATTTGTATTTTTAATGAAAAATAATGATATACTAAATTGCACAGTATGTGATACTTTAGAGGGCATTTGGATATGGATTGTGCAATAAATCTAATGGAAACAATGACATTCATAAGGAGATTTATCATACAAGATGTCGGCCTAATTTTTAATTTCCATTGGTAGCAAACGTGCAACAGCACAGGTAGTTCATTCCAGAGCCTGCACGTAGGATAAATGATCGCTGGAAATGTACAGCTGAAGACGTTTCCAGGTGAAATGGTTAAACCACGGAGCATATACAAAGAGGAGACGGCCTAAGCAACTGTGCACCGTGACTCAACTAGGTCCTGACGTCATCACGTCAATATCGGGTAGTGGGCGTGGCCTATTAGTCTGCTGTCGACTCTGCCCGTATTTGTACTGTGGACACAGTTATATGTTTGGTGTATTTTTGCTTTATTACGCAGAAAATCAATATGTTTTTTGTTTTATCGTGTAAATAGTATTCCGATAAACGTTCAGATGCTATAAAAGGAATCACATTTCATTTATAAGTATATTTATTCATAGTTTATTAAAATATTTTCTAGAAAAATACTTTGACGATTCCATGTTGAAATATAATTCTACTCAACGTTAGATGGCACTACTTTTCGTAATGGGACTTGGAACTATAAAAGTAGATAAAGCTCAGACTATTAAGATTATCGTAATAACTAATGAATATAAGTATTTAAATTAATATCTAAATACTTTTACCTGGACAAAAATGATTTTTACATGTAGTTTCACAAATATTTTGTAAATAATGCGTCATCTATCGCCAACTATGAAAATCCATAAAAGTGCCAAAATGCCATGGTCGTAGTTAGAACACAATTATTATGTTCGGATTTTGCATCAAATGATAATCTTAAGAAGCAATGGATTTAAAAAATCAATAGATAGGTAAACTGGAAACCTGCGAAATATACAAAGATTTGTTCTGCCTATTTTAAAGATGAAGATTTTATAATAACTAGCAAAGGCTTTAGAAAACTAAAGGATGTTTGTGCGTTTTTTTTGCAACGATTGAAGATCGGCAAAGTGATCATACTTATATTGATGCCCGTAAATTTGCCATTTTCTATGAATTTTTAATTCCAAACTAAAAATATTAATGCTTTCGTGTGGTGACGGATTAAGAATACAATTCACCACTCCCTATCTTGCCCGTGGATGTCGTAAAATACGACTAAGAGCTATAATATGTACATCAGATCTGTGCAAGAGAAGGAAAACTCGAAATAAAACCCTATGCCAACATGTGTTACCAGCACGGTATAGTTGGTTAAATTTCCTCCCATTGCGGAGGAGGCCCGAGCCCAACAGTGGGAAGTATGTGGGCTGCGATGATGATGATTAATATTAATGAGTTTTCAATCTAATAATGTATATAATTCAAGAAATATATGATGCAAAAGAGTATTTCATTTTTACTATTCGGACCAATGTCTCACTTTCTCCTTAATTTATTATTGATGCAATTTCACTCGATGTAATTTCTTGATAAGATTAAGAGCACGTCATAAAAATGTTTAAACTGGCGGTGGCATCGAAGACCGTTTTTGTATGAGAAAAGACAAAAAGGAAGGCAATAATACTAAGTAACTTTTACTAACTAGTAATATTATACACTGTTATTCTAACTAGGGTTTACATTCGACAATTCGTTAGAAACCCAAACAAATAATTGTATTATTTGGTCGTATAATCATACGACATCATATTGTATGATATAATAAGATTGTTTGTATATATCTTACAAATAAAAAAAAAATAACTCTCCCTGATATAGGTAAATTCTGAGTACGTCCCTGTTGCGCCACACACCCTTACTGACATCTAATACGAGATAGCTAAACTACTTAAAAATACGAAACCAGTAGTTATGCTAATAACCGATAGATGGACATAAAGGAGGGAGTGAGACAGGTTATAACCCCTCACCCCCTGTAACTGCCACACATTGTTTCATATAAAATATTAATTACAACAGCTCCTCTTTGTACGGGTTGAGAGCCCTCAGCGCTCACCCACCAGTCCGGGTAAAGTTGTCACAGCCATCTGAGGCTAACGACTAAGTCACACAAAAAAAATAAAAAGCTCCTCTTTGTACTTACTCCGTGGGTTAAACCCTACTACGGTGTCGAATGTTACGTTAGTAAAACTGTGACTGTGATATCAAGTCAAATAGTTCCTCAGAGCACCCTTTAAAAGAGCCGGTAGATGATAAAAAGATTATTTACTTAGTGCAGTTTCAACTTTAAAAAAATTAAATCAAAATAGATATATAATTATTGTCTATTATTTTAAAAGAATCGACAGAGTAGATAATAATACACAGTTAGATATCTACTTTAAATAATGTACTACACGAAGCAATTAACGAACACCTATAGCGTTTGTTAATTGGAAGTTTCAACGTGATGAGAGACACTCATTAATTAGAACACAGCTCAACCTGAGCGAAGTTTCTAGCTAACTGAAGGTAAATAAGTGCACATAAACTGATGCGTAAGATACAGGTACTAACAATTTAGAATTAAAAATTTATAAAGTAATTTACTTTCGCACGTTCGTAAGAAGTTATACTTCTTCGGCGTAACAAGATAAAAATCTTTCTAAAAATTTTATCCTTCGGTTTTCCTACGTTTGTAGAAAAAATGACACTCATGATAGAAAAATAAAAGATATTTAATACATTGAAAGTTTTATTATAATGCATTATCTAGTTGACATATGTGTTGGTGAGCACGCGCATCGTAAAAAATATTGACTAGCTAACTTCAGGGTGTCGGTTTTTTGTAACGGTGTGCGCGCGCCTCGTAAACATTTACTCTCATCATTTTTACTTTACGCGCCAAAAATAGTGTAACTTCGAAAATGCTATTTGAGCCATTACTTATCCATTCCAATTTAAAAGAACTCAAAGATCTAGTAGTTTTCTGTGTAAAATGTTGATAAAATATAATACCTACTACAATATTCACCCATTATGGTACTACTTAACTTTTAATCGGTATTCAATATTTGAGTACGACGTCAATTTATAAAATAGTCCGCTTATAAACTTGCAAGTCATCGGATATTTATCATGTACCTTAACATTGAGCTAAGTCGAAACCATTAAATTGATTGAAAGAGCACTTTCCCCTTCAAATTTCGCGATCCATTCCATAGCATCTTTTACAATAAGTACTTTGCCAGTGGTAATTGACTAGGAATATCAAAAAAAAAAATTAAATATTTGAAAAATATAATTTTTCTTTACAATAAGTACAGAATCCATGATTATCATCACACAACTCATATACTGCCACCACCACTGAGTACCTATCCCCCAGGAGAGAATGGAAAATTATCTTCTATAACGCGCTGGTCAAATGGATTAGTATACGGTTTATTTCGAGTTTTTTTTACTCTTACATGGCTGTTTAGGTATAACATGTATCCTAGTCATCTTTATGACAACCAAGGACAAAATGGGGGTGGTGAATTGTATTCTTACTCCGTCACCACACAGCTAGTATAGCATTATCAAGCAGATATTCAATCTGTATAGGTCATACTTTAAAGCCGTCTTTTACAACACCCATGGGCAAGATAGAGGATGGTGATTTGTATTCATACTCCGTCATTATCATTATTAGTTCAACTTACATACGCCCCACTGCTGGGCTTAAGTATCCTCTACATTGGAAGGCAAATTGATCTACTATACCACGCTGGTCAAACGTGTTGGTATAGGGTTTTTGTTCGACTTTTCCCTTTTTTGCCTGAATGTTTTATGCATATTGTATCAATTAATCGTCTTTTGCAACACCCACGGGCAGGATAGAGGCTAGTGAATTGTTTTCTTACGTCACCACAAGGAATTAAATAATAGGTATATATATGTTTAACTTAAAATTTAATATTTAATGTGGCGTTCCTATTTCGAGCAAGATGAAGTCTGCAGGGTGCACTAGTAGGTATCATATAAAACTCATGTCTTAAAATACCTTTTATTTATTACTTATCCAAGAGATAAATACATATTATCTATCGCAGATTGAAACACATTTTAAACATCCACCCATTCACCAGCCCATAGACGTCCACTGTGGACATATAACTTCCCACGAGAATGTCCCTCAGAACGGTTCTGTGCCACTTTCATCCAACAGTTCCCTACGACTTTTACGATATCGTCAGTCCACCTAGTAGGTGGGCTTGATCACCAAAGGGTCGTCATCTGTATCTATGCTTCTCATCTGTTCGTGAATGTTTTGAGAAAACTTGTCTGCAAACAGACCATTATGTAGACCAATTCCTTATTGGCCATGGCAATTTTAGAAGCAAATTATTCCAATATATTTTAAACTAGTACCTTCATCATTTTGTCAATGTTCGACCATAAACGCCGATTTTGAACAAACAGCTCACCTCATCCTTTGGGAGTGCATACTCTGGCGTAACGAGCGGGACCTCATGTTAGACAGTCTGCAAGTCGGAGTAGTATACTATACGGACCCTGTAGCAACTCGAGAAAATTTCCGTGCGTTCAGGTGTTTTTGCCATATCTTCTATTACAACCAATCCTAAAGCTCACATATAGGTCCCTTAAGCTATATTAAATCCGTAGTGCTATACCGCTGCGCTTCACGTAGATGTACAGCCCCTTATTTACTGGCTTATAGCCTACTTCGCCTTATGCCTCCAGCTTTGCATAGGAGGGAAGTGGGATTTTGCCAACTCCTCCTGTTTTTCTTTTCTAATTAAATTTGTTGCGGGTTCCAAGACAATTAAAAGCGTTTCCCGGGACTTCTTGAGGGTCAAACCTCGATGTCTTATACGGAGATCATTGTGGATCCTGGCTGGAGTTACAGTGGTGGGAATGTGTGGTGAGAGTAGTCCTAAAAAAGTCCACCTAGTAGGGGATACTCCTACGTTCCCCCATATAATAAACGTAACTTTTCATAACTAAAATAAAAATAAATCTTATAAGAAAAGCGATCCAGTTAAGTAATCCCGAAAATGTACGCTGTAAGACGACACATTTAGCGCTAAATATAATAAGAAGAAATTTACTCAGCCTTTGTGGAACTTAAATATAATACCTTTAGGTTTAATGTTTGTATCTCCTATATAATTTTGCTTTTTACTAATATTTCTGTATATAAATTTGTATGTTTGTTCGAACTAAGTAAACTCAAATTTTATACATCGGAATTGATCACCATTTTCTGATTGTTTTAAGAACTTTATTAACATCTTCTCAACTGAAACACATCAATGCTGGGCTCTAGCCTCTTTTTAATAAGACCACAATAGACCTACTGCACTATGTTGGTCAGACATACTGGCATAAAATTTTAAATCGAGTTTTCTTTCTCTGCCATTTATATTGTGTGTATGTATACTATGGTATTAGTTGTTCTATGATAACCACAGGAATTATATTCCTAATTCGTTACTACACGAAACAGAAGGGACAAACTTCTCCAAAAATAAGACACTTCTTTTTTTTTTATGGGTGGGGTATGGTAAGTGCACGCGCGGTCCATTCCGTCCGGGGTGATGAATGGACGGCGCGCGGGCCCATAACCCAAAATAAGACACTGAGTGAGTTTTTATGTTAATTGTTCAAATTTGGAGTGGTAGGACCACACTGTCGACAGTTATCTGTCTACAGCCGCGGGCCGGTCCGTCCGGGGTAGTACCACACTCACGCAGAAAATCGACGTCTGAGTAGTAGCGATTTGTTACTGCGCTTCGTTCGCTGAGCGAGAGAACCGGAAGCCCAATTTTCTGAGGGTGTTTGCGTGTGGAGGGTTTTGGTGGTGCCCTTGGTATCACCGAGCCTCAATGCACGCATTCACACTCCCTTCAATTTCTTCGCGGTAGGCAGCGGCCTTGCAGAGGTCCATGAGCGGCAGCAACACTTACCATCAGGTGTACTGTTTGCTCGTTTGCCACCGTTTGCAATAAAAAAAAAAAAAATCATTTCTCCCACGTTCGTTTAATTTTTGAAATAAGTAATTAGCAAAATATGCCATATCTTACTTCTTTTGTTGATTGATGATTAATATAGCTGCTGTACTTACCGGACTATTCTTAATGTATTATTTCTTTATAGTATACAGCTATCAGAAATGTGTGGATAGACCTTTGTTACTCAATCTCATATAGGCTGAAAGTATTTTATAGTCTGGTACATAAGGTACTTTTAGCGTCGAAAAATAACTCCATAACAAAATAGATACTGAAAATATTCTCTAAAAATTGCTCGCCGTTACGTAGGTATGACCAGAAAATCTACATAGTGATGTGAAAATAGGTGTACCATTTAAGGATAAAAGTGTAAGGTTTACGCTTAATATTTTGTGGCGGGTATGTGGCCTTAATTTAAATATGTAACTGTTTGCCTTATTATGATTATTACAACTTAGAATTTTAATTAAAGCCAACGCCAGAATAAACTCGTAAAATAAATACTTATATTTTAATGTAAGCTCTGGAATAATAATAAAAACAGATTGAAAACCACAATGTTTGTGGATACAACCATGTTACGTAGTTATAACAATTAAAAACAATTATTTAGTAACCGTTTTTTAATCTAATAACATAAGTAAGCTTAGGTTCTTAGATTTATTTATTTTATTTATTTATTTAATAACAATGTTTTACAATTATTTTGACAACTAACTTACAAATACGACAGAAGCCTATATATTGGCTTAAACGCGTATTTGATTCGTCTTAGAATACTACTAGTTTTTACTGTTTACCCGATCAACCTCATCAGAATACTAATGAAGTTAATCAAGCAAACAGCAAAAATTTAAATGAAAGAAGGAAGAAAAAGAAATAGTTTACAATAATAAAATGATGGTGCCCGCATAAAAATGGCAAACAAAATACATAACACATCTCTTATGTGGGGGTAAGTAGAAATAATGTTCCTTGTGTAGTTTAATAGTTTATATACAGAATGTTTCGCATAATAATGGATTTTTATTTAAGTTAGAATATAATTTAATTATGTAATCAGTGTGTTAATGAAATGTTGTTTTAATTTATTTTTATAATTATTGCCATTTATTTCTGTCTTTATTGTATGTGGTAGTTGATTAATTAACAGCGGTATTGTGTAGCATAAAAGACGTTTCCCGTAAAAATTTTTAAAGCTTGGTGTTATAAGTTTGCCTTTTGTGACACTACGAGTAGTAATTGAATGATTAATAGCTACTTGTACTTTTTTATTTAAATAATTTTCTGTTAGCAAAACATACTTCACCTTTTCATGTATCGGTATTACTTTACAGAATTTAAACAACTCGTGATAGTTATTCTTAAAATGCATTTTAACTTTCGCAGGTACAATGGTTTTTAAAATTCTAAGTTGAATTTGGTAAATAGAATCTAGGTGGTATTTAAATGTTCGACCGTAGCTACTTAGACCGTATGACACTATAGATTCACCTAGGCTGATATAAAGATTAAGTAGTATTTTATATGGGATATTATATTTGATACATTTAAATTTTGCTAGAACAGCGCGTAGTCTATCACAGATAAGATTAATATGGTTAGTCCAATTAAAACGGTCATCGATTATTAATCCTAGGTACTTATGAGTGCTGACGACATCTACCGCATCACAATTAAAATTTGATTGAAATTTTGAGTGGAGACATCGGTGATTGTGTGCAATTAGTCGGAGCTGGCAAGATTTTCTATTATGACTAGAGCTTATGTACATTAACTTTGTTTTTGATTTATTTATTACTAAGCCAAAATCGTGTGACCATTTGGTTAGCATTGTGAAGTCAGTCTGCAGATTTTTTAAAGCTTTTTCTATATTTTTACCAGCCACAATGATGCATGTATCATCGGCAAACTGATACACTTCACCATATTTAATGACTCTAGTCATGGTATTTACATAGGTCAGGAAGTGGAGTGGACCCAGCATCGAACCTTGAGCGGTGCCCTCCATTACCTTTATTGGTTCACTCATTCCCTCACCTATCTTCACTTTGTAGGTTCGATTACTCATATAATCCCGGCACCACTCAAGTAAAGGACCTCTTATACCACATAAATTAAGTTGATCGATAAGTGAATTATGAGATAGTGTATCAAAAGCCTTACTGAAGTCTATAAATACTGCTAAAACTTGTTTCTTATCATTAAGGTATTCATTGATTCGATCAGTAAATGTAGATAATAACTGTGTAGTACTCTTTCCAGACTGAAATCCGTATTGGTTAGGTGTTAGTACATTATTATTTCTATAGAATAAGTGTATTTGTTGTGAGATATATTTTTCTATTATTTTATCTATAGTTGGTAGTATGGTGATAGGTCGGTAGTTTTCATAATCTTGGTGACTGCCTTTTTTATAAATTGGACGCACTAATCCTGTTTTTAATTCATGTGGGTACAATGAATTTGATACACTTGCATTAATGAGCACTGCAATAGCAGGAGAGATTTTTTGAGAAATATATTTTATGTCAGCACCCCGTATGCCATCATCACCCGGGGCTTTATTACCATTCATTTTGTTTATAATTTTATAGACACTTTTGGAATTTGCTTTGTTGAACCGAATAGAACTAGGCAAAGAGTTAGTATAAAGTTTAAGGTCTAGAATAGTCTTATCACAATGAGGAACGATGTTCTTGACGCTGTTTTGAAAGGATTTTGAAAAGTTATTTGCTATATCACTTGATGACATATTTGATTTTTCGAAAGCTTGTTGTATGAAGTCGTCAATCGAATGCTTTATTCTGCCAGTTATTTTATTTAGGATTTGCCATAATTTTTTAAGGTTACTCTTATTAAGTTCAATTTCTCGTTTCATATATTCATTTTTAGCATTGTTGAGTATTTTGTTTGCTATGTTTCTGGCTTTTATATACTTTAACCTACTTATCATATTGTTTGTATCTTTTTCCATAATGTGAATAATGTGTCTCTGTATTCGCAAGCTTTTAATACTTTATTGTTCAACCATTTACTACTGCGTTTTGCATTTTGTTTCAATATTGTAGTAAGGGTTGATTTTTTATAACATTCTCTAATCTTCTCCGTTATGTACAAATATATCTTATGAGGATTATTCATGTGAATGGGGATATTCCAATCGATATCATCTAATAATGTTTTAATTTTTTTATTATTATATATTATTTTGTATTTTGGAGCAGCCTGTATGTATGTGTTTGTGACGCAAGCAATAGCCACGGCTCGGTGGTCCGCTAGTACGGTTCCAAGTGCACTCGTGTAAAGGTCTTGGTTGTGTGATCTCGCATATATGTGATCAATACAAGAATTAGTTATTTAGTAATTAGTTATTACATAATTCGATACGAGTATATTGCGAGATACCACATTCAAGACCACAACTGTGTAGCATGGTTATGTATTTATGTTTTGCAGGTGATTCAGTCTTTAAGTCTATATTAGTGTCTCCAACCATTATTAAATCATCTTTTGTGCTTATTGGTAGAAGAACGTTGCGTAGTTCTTCAACAAATAAATGCTTACTAGTTCTAGGCGGGCGATAGACGGCACACAGAGTTGCAGAATATTTAAAAGGGGTTACAATTTTACCTACAATACATTCAAAGTGTTTTGTTTTCATAAATTTAGGGATAAACTTGTGCTTTTTTTTAATGTAAACTATAACACCGCCACCTTTACGATATTGCCGCAACTCCGTATGCATATTATATCCATGTATATTATATAGTGACACAAGTGAATTATGAATGTTAACCTCCGTTAATATTAAAATATCAATACATGCTCGTGATGACATGACACAATGTTCTACTTTTTTTTTTTTTTTTTTTTTTTATGGGTGGGCTATGGTAAGCGCCGCACGCGCGGTCCTGTCCTTCCGGGGCGATGAAAGGACGGCGCGCGGGCCCATAACCCACCCGTACCCACGTCACCTCGTTGTTGGGCCGACCACCGGAGCAGATGTGACTTGTCATCAGTGGTCGGCCCGACGGAATACCCTTTCGGGTAACCTCTCACCTCTCGACGTACTGGGACGTCGGTCGCCATCGCGCGGTCAGCCTCCCTGCGGGTGACGGACAATTCCCCGGTCCGATCACCCGCGGCCTCGGCTAGGGCGGCATTAGGCGCAGATATTCGCGCCTGCGCCGCCCGAGTCGTCGGCGGCGGAACGTGTCGCCGAATAGGAGCTCTACTCGCACACGATCCGCCGCCTCCTTCCGTGAGATAACGGCCTCACAGAAGGCGGCGACCGCGTCCCAGTTCCTGACGCTGACGAGCATCTCCCTGGCGATGGTCGGCAGCGCCAGGTCGGCACCGATAATTGCGACGAGTTCACGGCGATCCCCCTCCCATGCAGCACACTCCTCGAGCGTGTGCTGCGCCGTGTCCTCGTCGCAACGGCAGTGGTGGCAGGACGGTGTGCTCTCCCTCCTGACAATCTTGTGCAGGTACTTCCCGAAGCAACCGTGCCCCGTCAGCACCTGCACCAGTCGGAAGGAAAGCACCCCGTGCGTCCGCTCCAACCACTCCATCAGCACCGGCCGGAGAGCCTCGACGGTCCTGACACCGTACCGAGGACTCTCCAGCCGGACTGCCCAACGGGCAATGACTTCTCGGCGGGCGTCAACCCGCCAGGCGGTGATGGCGGATAAATGTCGGCGAGCATCTCCGCCTCCAGATCCCACGGGGGAGTTCCGGCCAGGACAATGTTCTACTTGGGCAAAGTTTTTGATTATCGACCTAATATTGATATGCACACATAACAAGTTAATTTTACTATTATTTATACTAGCAGTAAAGGAATTTATATTCACACAATCTTTAATTTCTGCTATATCACAAAATGAAGGTAGATCTTTATGAGCCATATAAAGGGAGATAGATATTATTTATATTACAATATGTGATATGTACCTATCTACTTAGATGGATGCAAGTTTTTTTATATCGTCCGCCGATCTTAATACATAACTTTTACCTCCAGCATCTTTTCGAACGCGGATAATACCGTTTTTGCACCAAATGAACTTGTAGGTATCTTTTAGCTGTTGCTTAGCGGACCATAGTATGTGCTTATTATGAGATGTTAGTGCTTCGCGGATGAAAATTCTTTCATTCTCTTTATTTTTATTTGTTTGGTGGATTTTAGGCACTACATCTTTTACAGATATATAGGTTTCTTTAGCTGCTGCTATCCAGGATAATTGCATCTTCACTGTCCGAAACTTCACAAGTAGAGATCCAGGTCGCTCATTTTTTGTAGGCAGTCTTTTATAGTGGTCTACCTCCGCGTTACCTTCTGGCAATTGTAGTGCTGTTTGAATCTTCTCTATTATTTCTTGAGTGTTTTCTTTTTCTTGTAGTGGTATATTAACGATTTCGATATATTTTGATAGTTTTAGTTGTTCTTGTTCGTTGAATCGTTGTTCCATAGCACGTATATGAGTTTCTAGATTAATGTTTTTATTACTTAATTCTATGTTTTTCTTCTGTAGATCTCGTATAATATTTTTCATCTCAACCATGTTAGCTGCTATTTCATCTATTTTTTCGCTATAGAATTCGAAGTGCTCTTTGAATTCTCTCATTTCTCTTTTTATGGCTTTTTCTATTTCTTTAGACATGTCCTCCAGAAATTTCTTTGTATTCATTAGTGTAGGATTTTGATTTATTCTTTGGTTATTTTCTTCCTCATCATCGTCAGGTATAATGATAGAGTGACGTCTTGGCGAATTCAAGCGACAGATTCAGACGGTATATGGTAGTAGTCTTGTGTCATGTCAAGGTATACAAAGGCAAAGTTTGTATGGAAAGAAAAAAAATCTTTAGCTACTGTCTTTAAATTAAGCACAAATACTCTTTAATAAAAATGAATAAACACGTGTTTCAGCGTTTGTCCATTTTCATCCTCGAATGGTGTAAAATAGGTAGAAAGATGTCAGTTTACTGACTTATCACAGAGCCGAAACTACTGAAGCCAGAAACATGAAATTTTGACATTAGTTTCTTTGCGTAACGTAGAAACCTACTAAGAAAGGGTTTTTTGAACTTCAACCCCTAGGGGATAAACCGCAGTCACAAAGTTTGTATAAGGAGAAAAAAAAATCCACATCGATTTTCTTCAAATTCTCCAAAAATACTCTTTAGTAAAAATAAATAAACACGTATTTCAGCATTTTTTAATTTTCACCCTCTAAGGGTGTATTAATAAAAAATTTGGTTCTCTGATTTATCAACGCCGAGCTAAAACTACTAAAGCTGGAAACATGCAATTTGAAACACAATTTTATTTGTGACGTGGGGACCCACTAGGAAAGTATTTTCTGGAATTCAACCCCTAAATAAACACGAGTTTCAGCATTTCTTAATTTTCACCCTCTAAGGGTGTAAATAGGTATGAAGAAGTTGGTCGACTAACTCATTAACGCCGTGCAATTTTGCTCGTAATTTTATTGTATGACGTAGGGACCCATTAAGATAGGATATTTTGGAATTCAACCCCTTTTTTTTAGGGTGGGTTGCGGTCGGCGCCCTTCTCGCACCACTCCGACCGGGGCGACAGAGGTGGGTAAGCACGCACACCTGCAACCCACCCGCGATGCACGTCGCCTTCGTCGTTGGGCCGACCATCGGAACAGGGTGACTTGACGTCAGTGGTCGGCCCGACGAATACCCCCTATTTGGGGTACCCTCCCATCGACCGACCTCCCATCGACCGGGAATTCAACACCTTAAGGTGAACCGCAGTAGCAAAGTTTGTATGAGGAGACAAAATTCGTCATCGATTTTCTTTAATATTTGCTTAAATACTCTTCGTTCATCATTTGCCATAGGTTTTAGTTTCGAACTTTTCTTATCTTGCATAGATGTAGTATGCATATTATAATAATCCCTTAGTCGTCTCCTACGACAGCCACGGGTAGGAAAAGGGGTGGTAAATTGTATTCTTATTCCGTCATCACACGGAAAATACTCTTCAGTAAAAATGAATAAGGTGACTGAAACTGAAGCGAAGCGAGGGCGGGCTGCTAGTATATTTATAAAGCCACGTAACACAACCAATTTTACGTAACATTTTGTTAGTTAAGACTATACAAGTTTGATGCTTCTTTACAGTTACAATACAGCCTAGCCTATAAAATTTCGCTATTTAGTCAATTAGTAATAGTAACACTCACTGGTCTTAATAATCAAAGTTTAAGAAAAACATAATACATTAACTTTTAGCATATAAGAATTTGTTTTGTTTATACCAAAGCTACCATAGTTTATCTATCTATCTAATCTAAGTTGTTATGATACGTTTAGTACTTTTAGCTGCGTTATTAGTTTCTTATTTTAATATTATGTTTTCAAATAGACATTATAAGGAGTAAAGAGAAAGATCTGCTTGTTTAAACTTATAAAAATGAATAATTACTAATACTAATGTTACTTTTTCGTCCATTAGTAAAAGTAATCAATTATGTATTAAGTGTGATTTTGAGACTTCAGTGAGACTGATTATCATGATAACTGTTCATAAGCCAGTTTAAAATAAATATTAACCTTGAATCATTGTCTTTTTCCATTCATATATAGAAAATTTTCATAAAATACTTTAAAGATTTTATCGCTATTACAACCCGGCCGGGCCCGGCGGACCCGGCCGGGTTCGCGACGAATGCAACCGGGCCCGGCCGGGTTGAGAAACGTACCGGGTTGCAATCTCTAGACTGGATACTTGAGAGGCGTGTTGGCTATTAGTCTTATTATTTTTCTAGAAAAGTACTGCTGTTCATTAACCCTTAACTTATCTGGTGACACTTTTTTGTTTGGCCGGGCTATGGTCAGCACAGATATCATCCATTCCATCCGCGATGATGAAAAGGCGGCATACATCACCAAAACCTACCATATTCCCTACCCTCTGCCATTAGGCCGACCACCGGTAGTCCTTGATGTCCGTGGCCACATTGGATTACTTTCGGGTAGCAGTCCTGCTTGACACACCCCAGGGCGTCTCCCTCACGCGGTGAGATTCTCTGCGAGTGACGGACTATTTCCCGGTCCAGTCACCCGATTTGGTGAACCTAAAGGATCACCGGTTTCTTCTTCCACGCGAAAGTTAGGTTAGGTTAGGTTAGTTATTAGGGATACAATGGAACGCATTGTTAATCTGTATACCATCATTCAGGCTCCATTTATTTTTATTTTGTAGCCCAATATATAATGTGTATAAGAATATGCTGTCAAGACCTACGTGTGGGTGTCCAATTGATTTTGAATTGATTGATGAGAGCTGCATTAAATGTTTCTACAAAATACTAGACTTCAAATTTATATTTTCTATTTTCTTATATTGTTGCGTCGCAAAAGTTTTTTAACAATATAGGTAATCCCATTATGATGTCATTACGGGTTGAGCAACACTCCTGTCACAATTTATCTTTTAATATTTAGTTATATAGTAACTTTGTGCTTACTAAAACATAATAATATCATTTTATTCGAAGCAATATTTCACACTCGGATCTCATCATTATATCATATGATAAAATAAACCAGGTGGGTAAAAAGCTACAATTATTGGAGCCAATCGGCAGTTGCTGCCCCTCCTCCAGATAATTATTTACAGCATTTATAGCGTGTCTATCACATTCTGCGAGACCATAATCTCGAGATTGCAGATCGCAGGTCAGATCATTAAAGCCTTTAATTAGGTATTTGGTTAGGTATCAAACTCTTACACCGGAGGTGCGATGTAAGGGGAATGAATACTCAGACGCTGAGATATCACCCAAAGTTTTTACCTGAATAAGTGGGTAAATCATCAGTCTTTAAATTTCATTCCTTAAATATCACTAGGAATTTAGGAGTCGAATCAAAGTTTCCATGTCGACGTATCTGACAAAAAAAATGTTTAGCCCATCTCGAAAAATCAAAAGATTTAATATTTTTTGTCGATTAATTTCAACATCATCATTACCATCTCCCGTCGGGTCAATCACTGAAGTCAAGGAACTCTGCACCGGTGGTCGGCCTAACGACGAAGGCGACGTGTTTTATGAGTTACGAGGCCGCGCGCCGCCCCTCTGTCGCCCCGGACGAAGCCGGGCGGCGGGTGTACTGACCGTAGCCCACCCCAAAAAAAAATCATTACTATCTTGCTTTTATCGCAATCGAGGTTGATTTAATACATACTCTTCTTTCACGGTACTTATTGCAAAAGTTAAAAGCAATAGTTTTATAACCAGCTACCTGCCTGTGGTCAACTCTCCTTGTTATATAATATAGTAGGTGCTTAACTACTGCCATAATCAAGCCAGCCTTTCACATTCATCTACACTAATAATACTATATAGAGGAAAGATTTGTTTGTTTGTATCGAATAGGCTCCGAAATTACTGGACCGATTTCAAAAATTCTTTCACCAATGGAAAGCTATAATATCAGGGAGTAACATAGGTTATATTTTATCTCAGTATTCTCACGGGATTAGGAGCTACGCGGATAAGGCGACTGAAACCGAAGCGAAACGAGGGCGGGTTGCTAGTATATAATATTCAGATACTACACTAAAATCCGATAACTAATCTAAATCTGCACACAATACAACACTTCGTATTCAAATTAATATCTCTAGGTACGTAAAATCCGTTGGATATTTCACTTAATACTGAGCGCGGTTGAGTACCACATATCGGGGTATCGCGGCCATGTGTAATTTATGCACAACATTCATTCCTCTATGTCACCCTATCGTATGACGGTCCAATGGTTACGCCACAACAGTATGACTATAAATATCTATTTGCAATTACATTTCCCAAAATTGTGCATGTAATTCATATTTTTTTAAAACATTGTTTATTAAGAGAGAGTCATCATTATCATCATTATTTCAGCTCATATACGTCCAACAAGAGGAGGGAAATTGACCTTACTATACCACGCTGGTCAGATAGGTTGGTATAGGGTTTTATTTCCAGTTTTCCATCTCTTGCATAGATGTTATAAGCGTATTATATCCCTTAATCGTCTTTTACGACATCCATGGGCAAGATAGGGAGTGGTGATTTGTATTCTTACTCCGTCACCACACGGATCGCAGTAAGATCTTATACATTTCCCGGGAGAGAGCTGCTGCCCACTCTCCTGGTGAACCTTCAGCCGATTTTTACGGCTTCCACGGGCAAGTAAGGAATGCCAACAAATGTATTCTTAACCCGAAGCCACAAGAAGATTAGGGAGATTATCATGGTAGAACCCGTTTAATACGATTTCTCTCATAATACACCATTTTACGTCAGTCCCAGCAACTTCAGACATGTTTTCATACATTTTTTAACGCTTATTACGATTCGTCATCCCATTTAATACGCCAACACGTGCCACTCAAATACACATATTACACCTTGCGGCAGCGGCCAGCGACTGACGAAGTGACGACTGTCGAGCGACCCTAGTCCCTAAGTGATAATGACCAAGAAGAAGATGAGTCAACTCCGATTTTATCACACACCCAGGTATTAACAGCAGTTAATGATTTAAGACGTTATGTAACTTCTTTGAATCAAAGCGAAGACGCACTGCGAAAATTAAATTACGTTAAAAATCTTATACTTGCTAATGCCTCAAAATCTTTTTGTCAAACTAAAATAATATTACTTTAAGTAACGTAATAATAATAAACAACATTTAATTATAGGTAATTTTTAAATGTTAAATTCAATACGTAGGTATTCAAAATAATAATAGAATACAATAAATAATAATGACACGTTTTTTCCCTTTCCCGCATAATACGCTTTCCCGCCTAAGACGCGTTTTTGGTCGGGTCCCTGCGAAATCGTCTACTGATGAATCTTAAGCTGAATTTGACAGGTAAGAGGTGGCGACAATTTTATTTTATCCCGTCACCTCACCGATATTCGTCAGTTATATATTTATATAAATAAATAAAATAATAAAAATCAAAGATACGCGTACACGTTCTTTGATTTATTTTCTGGGGAACGTCACAAATTTTCAGCTTTAGATGGGGCAAAATAATTGAAATCGTGACAAACTTTAATATTGAAGCAGAATTATGATAGATATTTATTGATAGCAAAAAACTCTCTTCAGAAATAATACGTAGGTAGCTGCAATCTATGATTAATAATTGAAACAGAAACATATATCTATAATCATTACTTTATTGATTACATCGTTAGCTATCGAACACATTAATTCAGTTCTCCCTTTTATGCTATCTCTATCAATTAGCGGTTCTTATCCACCTATCTTCACCAAGACGAAAAGCGTCTAATATGTATCGCATTATTGGGATTGATCCTCTCTCACCATAACTATTACGATGATCTTGATATTTCTCCGGCTTTTCTTCTTTTGTGGTAATGATATCTGCTCTAACTAAAATATAAATTTCAGTTGTACTTTGGGATAATCTGGAAAGGAAAGAGTAGTGAATTCTCCTACAATTTTCTACTACATCGTTACAGGCATTTTTTTTAATTTTTTTTTTATGGGTGGGCTATGGTAAGCGCACGCGTGGTCCTGTCCTTCCGGGGCGATGAAAGGACGGCGCGCGGGCCCATAACCCACCCGTACCCACGTCACCTCGTTGTTGGGCCGACCACCGGAGCAGATGTGACTTGTCATCAGTGGTCGGCCCGACGGAACACCCTTTCGGGTAACCTCTCACCTCTCGACGTACTGGGACGTCGGTCGCCATCGCGCGGTCAGCCTCTCTGCGGGTGACGGACAATTCCCCGGTCCGATCACCCGCAGCCTCGGCTAGGGCGGCATTAGGCGCAGATATTCGCGCCTGCGCCGCCCAAGTCGCCGGCGGCGGAACGTGTCGCCAAATAGGAGCTCTACTCGCACACGATCCGCCGCCTCCTTCCGTGAGATAACGGCCTCACAGAAGGCGGCGACCGCGTCCCAGTTCCTGACGCTGACGAGCATCTCCCTGGCGATGGTCGGCAGCGCCAGGTCGGCACCGATAATTGCGACGAGTTCACGGCGATCCCCCTCCCATGCAGCACACTCCTCGAGCGTGTGCTGCGCCGTGTCCTCGTCGCAACTGCAGTGGTGGCAGGACGGTGTGCTCTCCCTCCTGACAATCTTGTGCAGGTACTTCCCGAAGCAAGTGTGCCCCGTCAGCACCTTACAGGCATAATACGACTTTCATCAGCGATATCTATACTAATAATTGTTTCATATATGTTGCGATTGCCTATGTTTCGTGAATTTGATTATCATTTAGGCTTATTATTTGTTCAATCTCTCAATTAAATTTTTATTTTTGTGTTTAATATGTCCAATTTTATAAAATCTAAAATTTATAAATATATAAATACTAGTTTTGTAAATAACGCAAAATTATCTTTTATTGCAGGTATACCTTCAATTCATATGATATTAAAAGAGTCGTCTAAAGGTAAGCGAATGGGAGGTAAGTAAACATATAAAGAGCAAAAGGATGGACGGAATAAAATCTCATGTTAATTTAATTGGTAAGGGCATCAAAGGACATCAAAGGATGCTTAAAATCTGGGTTCTAATCGATGTTTTATATTATAACAATTCACAAAAATAAAATGAGCGCTTCTTATCAAAATCAAATTATGTAGAATCAACTATGTTATTATTAATTTTATTTCTACTGATCCCTTTCAAATGTTATATCGTAAACTATCAATAAATGAGACAAAAAGGAAAAATTGCACATACGAAGAGAATGTTGCTCTAATAAAGGAAACAAACTCTGAAAATAGGACAAATGTATGGCTCGTAAAAATACAGGAACGATGTGAATCAAAAATAATATTTGTGTCGTGCTGATAATATTCTTTTTTATTTACGTAAGATGAATCGTAAAATTTTATTATTCTTTTGTCTATAAAAGATACGAAAAATAATATGTGCAAACAATTTATTTGGTCATAAAAAAGATAAATTTTAAGAGATTTAAAATCAATGTCGGATGACATTTTGGTCATGTAGTAAAATTTTGAGTAGTGCAGTCCACTGTTCATGAATTAATACAGTCGTTATGAAAATTATTTTAACAAATTGTAATGAAAGTTTTGATTAGCAATAATATAGTCATTATCGGTATAGGTTAGAATAACGAACACATGATGATTTTTTTATTTTTACCCGAGTATTACACAATATAAACAAAATTATTTTTATGAATTTTATCGCGTTTGTATATGATATTTGATTACTGTTCGAATTGACTAGACGTTTGGAACACTTATTAGCGTTCATGATCACGGGCGGATTGAGATGACTCACATACAATACGTCATCGTTATTACAAAGATTTATATCTACCCGTTCCAGAATTTGTTATTAAATTTTGGCCCAAATATTGATACAAATTTATTGCTATTACAAAAAGAAATCCGTATGAAAAAATTATATTGCTTTTACACTATTTATAACTCAAGAATAGCTGTACCGATTGGCCTGAAAATTGGTGGGGAGGTAGCTTAGAACTAGGAGACGGACGTAGGATCTTTTAGGACAAGTCTTTTCTCGTAGGACTTTTTATCCCGTTTCTTTTTAATGGTGTTTACAAGATTTCGCCAATAACTCTTTTATCCCGTTGGATCGCCTTCCCGTGTGACGTGACATAAAATGTCAAATAGAAAACAAGTCACTATAAAACGTAGTATAAAAAAATGCATTTGATATGTTATAACGAAATGCAAATGCACTTTAGCTAAACGAAACGCAGCAGCTAAACGAAATTTTGTCTATATTAAGTATGGTTGAAAATTTGATAATTATAATTTTGTCAGAAATCAATAATGAGTAATTTGTATTCTCTTTGAATGCAGATTCTAGGCGAAGTACATATATATATATATATATATATCGAAGTACTATAACGTTCAATATATCGTTTAAAAGAATATCAGCATGTGGGTCACCGCGGCGACACTGAGTCTTGCCAAAACTCGTGAAAATTTATTACAGATAAAAACTTCTTCAGTGACCTGTATTTGTATAGTTTATTCAGAAATATTTTTTTTGTATGTTAAAATCTTTAAGGGTCATTTATTCAGGCTGATATCATCATCATCATCTCAACTCGTGTACGTCTCATTGCTGGGCTCAACCCTCCTCTACAGTAGGAGGGAAATTGACTTTACCATACTATGCTGGTCAGACAGGTTTTGTTTCAAGTTTTCCCCTCTCTTCCTTGGATTTTACATGCGCAGTAAACTCCTTAGTCTTTTACGATAACCACGGCCAAGACAGACCGTGGAGAATTGTATTCTTATTTCGTCACCATCAACCACCAACAGCAAAAACCAATATTTAACCTTTATATATATGTATAAACAATTCATTCTAAGTAGTTAATATTATTAAATGTTACTTGAAATAATTTTATTATCATTATTATTATCATTTCACCATTATTATTATCATTTCAGCTTATATACTTCCAACTCTTGGGCTCGATCCTCCGCCAACATAGGAAAGAATTTGACCTACTATAACATCTTGACTATACGGATTTGGTTTTTTTTTTTTTTTTAAGTGAAAACTTCTTTAGCAGCGTTGTGCACTTTTTGAGATGGATAAAAATATTAAACTCGCATTATGATTGTGATGATCGAAAATTAGTAGGTCGGTGCAGAGCGCTTTCGTGAATATGCGTTTAGTGCATGCGCGCCTGCGCTTTGCTTTCAAATCCACAAACACCAAGCGCTAAATTTGAAATGTTGTTTAACTTTTGTTGAAAATATTGCACTACATATTTTCTAATAAATATTAGCTAAAAACCTATTAATTTAGATTATCATTTTCGATTTATAAAGAACTTTTTATGATTTAGGATTATATTTTGTATTATTAATTAACAGTTCTTTCATCTCATCATTATCTCAGCCTATATACGTCTCACTGTTGAGCTTGGGCCTCCTCCATGGGCGCGAATTTGATCTACTATACGATGCTGGTCAGACATGTTGGTATAGGGTTGCATTTCGAGTTTTCCTTTTTTTTTGCACAGATGTTATGTGCATATTATATCCTATAGTCGTCTTTTACGACATCCACGGGCAAGATAGGGAATAGTCAATTGTATTCTTACTCTGTCAAGATTTTGAAAGATTGCCCCGCGTTTTTTTTTCTTCTCTTGCATAGGTGTTCTACACATATTTAATCCCTTAGTCGTCATTTATGATGCCCACCGGCAAGGTAGGGAGTGGTAAATTGTGTTTTTACTCTATCACCATAAAGAAACTAATGCCATGCATGGCCAATGTGCGTACCTAATTAGCTTTCTTCAGTAAAATTACCCTCTACTATTCTTAAACTTTGGTGTAAAGTTTTATTTCATTTACCCCTTGGGTAATTTAGTCGTTTCCTATAACATCCGTGAGAAGCAAGTAGTGATTTCTTTATATTATATTAGTGTGACATTATGCAAATAAATTAGATGCGTTTATTATAAGATTTAATGCAGCCATTTTTGAATTCAGCTTATATATTTTAATAAAAAAATGTATCAATATCGTACTCATCTATTAGCCAAAGAAGATTATTAATATAGTTGAAATAATTATATTTGGAATATACAACATTTGTAAAGATCTTCAAATTTGAACCTTAATAACATAAGGGATGGGGAATTGTATTTTTACTAAAGATGTCAGAATTCTCATAATCCATCTTTCCTCCTCTTTTATGGCAGTTACGTTTAATCCGAGAATAATTGTATTTTCTATGTAAAAATTAAGATAAACATTTGCTTAAACAGCTACACCCATAAGGTAATATAATAATTATTATTTATATAACTAATTTGTTTTTAAATAAATGCCTTACCGATCTCAGAGCTACATATACGCCACTAAGTACTAATAAACTAATTGAATTTACCTACGCATTATTGGTATTTGGCAATTAAATTAATTTTCGAAAATCCAATACCCCAATCATAAGATATATCGCATAACATAAATTTATTCTTATATAAAAATATAAGCTTAAATAGTAATATCGTGACTGTATTTAAACGGGGTATTGTCATTATAAAATATCTCCTATGTCACTCCACCTTAACTAAGTAAATTTTAATTATACCTTGTTATAAACACTATTTCTTTATAGATGAACAAATCCTGTTAAATATTTGATTTTCGCAAAAGTATGGGCTTTCATGTATAAAATGAGCAAATAGCTGAGCATTAATCATAATGTCCTAAGCTTCTCTATCTCTAGATCAACCGTGATTAATAAATTTTACATCTACGGTAATTTAACAACTTCAATAGTTGTGGTTTTCAAGACAAAAAACCAAATGAACGTATACGTGACTGAAGCCTTCCTAAATATAACAGGATTTTGTTATAACATTAACGAAATTTGATGTAAATTGTAGTGTGTATTTGACTAGATTTCTACATAGTTTATGTATACAATTGGATCAGAGAGGTTATGTTTTAAACGAGTTCCACAAATTTACTTTTTTATTTTTACACACCAAACTCACAGATATATGTACATGAATTTTGATAGGTAGGCTAGGATTTTAAATGATGTTGATGTAATTTATACATATAAGTAAATGGTACTACTCATGATCGAGATCGATAAAGATATGTATAACCCATCGCAAAACATTTTCATGTAAAATGTTGGCAAGACGAAACCATATGATACACTGTCAAAAAGATATCAAATCTCATGTACAGCCAAGCTTCTAATTCTACAAGTACTAACTTAGTCATCATTATTGGATTGTTTCTAACGATGTATAAATTTGACAATATGTAAGCGCCCTTAAGGGGTTTATGCAGAATAAATTATTTGATTTGATTCATCATCGTCAACTTTTAACCCAATTAGATACCTACTTGTGGTCGACTCAATATGCATTTACCTTTTTTTAACAAGAAGTCGCTATATACATTTCAAAGAATCAAAATTTTTGAAAGTCTCATACATTTTTCTGTGGTAAGACCATACAGTTAACAGTGGTCTATCTATAGCCACGGGCCGGTCTATCCGGGGTAGTGGTACCCTGCCGCAGAAAATTGAGTAGTAGCTAATTGAGCAGTCTGAGTAGTAGCAATTTGTTACTGTACTTCGTTCGGTGAACGAGAGAGCCGATAGCTCAATCAAGAAACTTTCATATTCCTTAGTTGTCTTTTACGTCATCTACCGGCAAAATAATTGTATTCTTACTCCGTCACCACACGGATAGGATACTTTAAACATGTGAAACATTCAGTTTTTAATGTTGATTCCAATAACGTCATCATCATGATTTCTGATGTTTACGCATTACACATTGTAAATAAAACTACTTTACGGATTTTATCGCGTTTGTATACAACACACTTTGCAATATTCAGCGGATTGACCACCCGTGACCATGAACGCTCCAAAGTTTTCGAAACGTCGGGCAATCGGTAAAGTAGTTTTATTTACAACATCATCATCATCTCAGCCGACGTAAGTCACACTATTGAGCTGAGGCCTCTATCGTAGGAAAGATATTGAGCTAAGGTACCATGCTGATTAGACGTGTAGGCATAGAGCTTTATGTTGCGTTATCTTTCTCTTGCATAGATGTTATCTGCATATCATATCCCTTAGTTGTCTTTTAAGACAACCACAGACAAGAGAGGGCAAAGGGCGGAATAATAGATTGTATTCTTACTCGGTCATCACACGAAAGTCAATAACATGTAGTTTAATATCCTCATTTCTGGCAATAGAAATAGAAATGTATGCACTATCAATGTAAAGAAAATTTCTACAATATGCAAAGTTATTGTTATTTATGCTTCAAGTTGCCTGTCTTTGTTTTCTCGAAAAATAATAAATACAGAATATAATAAAATTGGCGAAAGATTCAAAATGGGATTGGCCAAATGACGCATTATTGGATTTATCTCGAAACAAAAAATTAATCGATGTTATTTGAAACACAAAAATCACATTTAATTTGCGAACGAAATTTGGAAATTGGATGTTTCAGTGAACTGAATACTTATTCCCTTAATAAACATCAAGATATATACATACGTGTCGCATTTCTATTAAAAATACCTAATATTTTAGCTAGATTTGTTGTATTAGAAATACATTTAACACTGAATTTTTTTTATTTCTCTATATGTTTTCAAAATTTATTTCAAGCGGCAATTACCGTTCAGGACTGTCCTATGTCACTGGCATTCATCGGCTTCTTTTTACTTATTATATTTCGATCCTCACCAGTCCACCTAGTAGGAGGTTATTCGCACTGTACGTCATCGGTCACTGTACATCGAGGTCGCCACTCGAGAACCTTCCTTTCCCTATAGTTGTACAGTCAGTGAGGAATGTGGCTTGCCCATAGCAATTTTACAATGCTAATCACACAATTCAGCACCTCCTTATTTTACCATAAAAATGCATATATACTCTAGTATTTTTCTGTAAAACTAGAGCCCAACCGGTCTGTTCAGAATGGAGCGGTATGTTAATATGCCACCTTTTATGGAGGATGCTCGAGCCCCGCAATGGGACTAAAGAATTTGAGCTAAAATGAAGGATTTTTTTTTTGTTTTTGGGGTGGGCTGCGGTCGGCCCGCCTCCGCACCACTCCGTCCGGGGCGACAGAGGGGCTTAAGCACGCAACTCCCGCAACCCACCCGAATACCACGTCGCCTTCGTCGTTGGGCCGACCACTGGTGCAGGATTACTTGTCATCAGTGGTCAGCTAAAATGAAGGATGAACATTTCTGGATTATATTGGCTACACCCACTCTTCTACAGATTTCCGTATTACAGATTTTAATACGTGAAGAAATACGAAGAGTAGCTCTCTCCATAGTCTGTTGAATGACTTCGAGTATTTTTATGAGACCAAAATTTCACTTTTTATTTATGTATATTGTATAATTCCTTTCAAATAAGTTATAACTTAACGTTTACAGCCCATATGAGTTCCATTATCGGGCCTAAACCTTCTCCGTAATGGAAGATATGTGATGACGGAGTAAGAATACAATTCACCACTTCTTATTTTGCCCTACATTTGACTTACAGATGACGTAGTCTTTAAGATACCGACCTACCATTCTAGTGTCACTGGTTCGAATCCCATACATGACAAAACTGTACGATCCACAAATTATTGTTCTGAATCTGGATGTAATTTGTGTCCGTTAATTATGTTTGCAAAGTCCTCCGAGGAGGAATTATTTACTTAGTGCATATTCATCATCACGAAAATATATACACATAGCACCTGTACCAAAGAGAGAAAACTCAAAATAAAATTCTATACCAACATGTGTTTGTTGCGCCTAATGCCGCCCTAGCCGAGGCCGCGGGTGATCGGACCGGGGAATTGTCCGTCACCCGCAGAGAGGCTGACCGCGCGACGGCGACCGACGTCCCAGGACGTCGAGAGGTGAGGTTACCCGAAAGGGTATTCCGTCGGGCCGACCACTGACGACAAGTCACATCTGCTCCGGCGGTCGGCCCAACAACGAGGTGACGTGGGTACGGGTGGGTAATGGGCCCGCGCGCCGTCCTTTCATCGCCCCAGACGAACTGGACCGCGCGTGCGCTTACCAGAGCCCACCCATAAAAAAAAAAATACCGACATGTGTGACCAGCATAGGATAGTAAGTCAATTTCTCTCGATGATACGACGACGAGACGATTTTTAAAACTACAAAACTTACCTTACTTAGGAAACCACGATTACCCAATCTACATAAAAGAAGAAGCATTCTTAATTTTGCGATATGTATAAGTAAGTGGGTTTTAAAGTAAGAATAACGATATACAATTATTTCGCAGTAGGAAGAGAAAGAAGTCGGCTTTCTTTTTTTTGAATCATTATCATCTTAAAAATTTATTCATTAGTCAATAAATCTTTTCTTATAAAAATGTAGCATTTATTTTCTTAAAGAATCACAAATGACTCTTGTGGCTCTTGTGTTTATATACTATTATTTTTACTTTTAGCTGGTTTTTTAGTTCACATATTTTTTTTTTTTTTTATAAACTTTGGAGCCTGAAACTATTTATGAATTAATAAAGCTCTATGATTTTTACCTAATCTAACTAGCATTGTATTTTGTTTTACAAAAATGTATGATAATCTTAAAGCAAAAAAATTAAGCCTAATTATAACTAGGTGACGGAATATGAATACCTCAATTACTTTAACCGCGACTAAGGCGATGTAAGACACGGCATAGAAACGTAAGAAAGAAATATTACACTAACCCTAAGACAGCCTAGTAAGCCTAAGTGATCTAGTTATTGTTAAAATCTAGTACTAGAACTATAAGTAACTAGAATATGTAATAATCTCTAATGTTTACGCGAGTATTAATCATTGTAAATAACACTACTTTACGGATCTGGGGGCACGTTAGTGCCCCCGCCAAGTCGAGCAAAAAAAAAGTCGGACAAAACGCAACACTGCCGTAACATACTTTTCTCGAAGCCATTCAGGCCATTTTCGACCCCCTATAACTTCGTTGTTAATAAAGCTAGAACCCTGAATTTTTAGTAACCTAGCAGGCATTGTATACACATTGTGTATTTCAAATTTCATTCAAATTGAAGCAATAGTTTAGGAATTATAACTAGTCAAAATTTCATAATTTTGTCACTCACTGACTGACTGACCGATCATCAATATTAAAGTGGCACTTCTGTTAGATATAGACGCTTCAAATTTAGAACGCAATTAGTGTTTAGTGTATAAATGAAGGAAAAATTATGAAACATTATAATTTTCATCCAGTTTCCGAGATACACTAACTGCATAAATAATTTTGTAAACTCATATAAATATATAGGATTGCAAAGTTACATTTGCAGTTAATGAAATGTAACTTTGTAAAAAATAAGAATACATTTGTCGCCATCATTGCTTCTCTATGGGAATCGCAACAACCGGCTAAGACTGCGCAGATGACGTAGTGGTTAAGATACCAACGAACCGTGCTAGTGTCACGAGTTCGAATCCCATGCAAGACAACACCTTGTACGATCCACAAATTGTTGTTCTGAGTCTGAATGTAATTTATGTCGGTTAATTATATGTTCTTTCCGTATGTATGGTGACGAAGTAAGAATACAATTCACCACTCTCTATCTTGCCCGTGGATATCGTATAAGACGACTATGGGATATAATATGTACATACCATCTGTGCAAGAGAAGGAAATCTCGAATGAAACTCTATATCAACATGTCTGACCAGCATGGTATAGTGAGTTAAATTCCCTCCCATTGTGGAGGAGGCCCGAGCCCAACAGTGGGACATATGAGGGCTGCGATGATGATGCGATGTTGAATTATATGTTTGTAAAGTCCCCCACACGATAAGGATTGTTATTCCCTTAGTGCAAGGCGTTGTCATTTAAAAAAAGATTCAACAGGAAGGAGAGTGGGCAGCAGCTCTCGCCGGGGAAATGTATGATATCTCACTGCGAAACCAACCCGCCTACCAAACGTGGCGACTACGTCATTATTCCTCATAAGGCGAAGAAAAATGAGCTCTAGTCATGGCAACTCTGTTACCCTTGAGCGTCGTTGGATGCAGGTGCCACAGTACCGCACTTTATGGTGAAGCATGACGGGGTCTATGTTCCACAGTGGACGGCGATAGACTGAATGATGATTGGCATAATAGGTGTAGACAGATACCTAGATGTAATTATGTTCAAAGATAACTTGTAAAATGGTCAACCAACTTAATGAAAAAGCAACAGTGGGACGTGTCTTATGAAATTGTACCAAAATCGCCCAAAGTATTAAGCAAAATAAATTGCCTCAAATTTATCTGAAAGAAAGAACGCCATCATTAGGCTCGATTGTCATCAAAGCGGAGAGGAGACTAGAGGAGATGTGTTTTGAAAAACCAATCAAAGTTCTTTATTTTCACATCTCTCCGCTTAGTTTAGATAGAATTGACTCAAGTGGAAAGGAGAGATGTCTCATTTTTCAGAGAGTGTACTCTAAGAAAATCCTTTGTTGGTATTTAAGAAGTAGAAGGTACCGAAAAGGCAAATAAGTAGGTCTATCTACAAAAAGAAATGAGATACTATCAAAAACAAGACTTGTAAAAAAAAGCCAAGCCTCGCTACTGAATTCTTCTACCATAAAAATTTGTGAGAGAGTAGAAGAATTCAGTTGCGAGGCTTGGCTTTTTTTTTACAAGTCTTGTTTTTGATAGTATTTTATCTATTTGTATCCACACGAGCAGACCGCCTTTGACCATAAACACTGTAAAGTGTTCGAAACGTCGGACAATCAAAAATCAAATACAATCTCGATAAAATCCGTAAAGTAGTTTTATCTACGACTTGAATATAAATAATACCAAATACATACTTGTATTTATTTTTATTTATTTTTATGCAATGCATAAAATCGCAATTTTACTCGTATGAATCAAATCTAAGATTTTAGGCGAAACTATTACAGTAAAACTACGGACTGCCAATAACACTCAGAATAGTTAACATGTGGAAACCCGCCTTCATAGACGAAGCTGTTATTTCCTTCCAACCCAAATTCTATTTAAACTTTCAAGATAATATACACAAACTCATATGATGTTCAGCCGCAGTACCTACTAGATGATAGGGGAAAATGAAAACTGATTTGGGGTTTTCGAGGTCTTATAGTAAGAAAATAATTTTAATATTGTTTTCAATTTACACTAAGTACGGTTACTACAATATTTTCTGTATATGTTTCTGGAACTGACCTTTAAATTTACTGCCATACACATTTGCGTAAACTTGCGTACTTGCGCTTATAACTTAAAAATTTGCCACCACGCTTCTATTATTTCCATTTGGGTTGCAATCAGCCATGTAGATTAACCAGTTTCAGTATAATATCATTTTCCATGGATCAACTGTCACCTGTCCTTAGCAACTCAAAAGGATAACGATATTTTAGGATTAGATCAGCTATTACAGTGTATTGGGAACTCCGCATACACCTTTATAGAGTTTCATAACAATAGGAACCGATTGCTTAACGTATTGACCAAGACATGAATTTCACACATACACACAAACATATTTTTAAGATTCATAAGTATGCGGACTTTTTCACGATGTTTCCTTTTGCTTAAATTATATTAATTAATTATATTATTATACATACACTCCTTCAAGAAGTCGTAGATTGCACTCCAGCCTTTTACGTAGCAGTCTACAACTCGGCTATTTCTTTAATAATTCCTAATTTTTTTCTGAAATGGGAAGGAAGTTGCGTAAAATTGAAAACCACGAGGTTCTCTTTGGAAAAGATGTAAGTTAAGATGAAAATATTGATATGTATTTGGCATTGGCGAACTATTTACAATAAAAGCTATCAAATAAAAATTTACAATGAGCCTTTCACCAACAACCGTCAGTTAAATACCTAACCAATTTTCTTTTTTAAAATTTCTGTACATTTATAATGCTGAAAAGTAAAATTTATAATTGAATGCTTTAATGCACGTTAAAATAACTTTTATTTTCACCACAAAATGTTGTAGGTTTTTCGTAATTTATGAACTCTTTCCATTATTTATGTACAGGACTAAAATGCTGTGTAAATGTCCTATTGCAATTTATGTTCATGTAGAATATATTTGTAGCCTACAACATGGGTTTACTGGCATAAATATGTTACAACGACTGTGGGATTCCTAGGTTAGACAAAAAAAATATGATATTGAGTTTTATGGATGGCCTTAATCTATATATGTATGTAAAGAAAATATATTATCTTTTTTTGTTTTGTTTATGGCGCTATAATCAATACGATGGTTATTAATAATGGCAATATTGGATTTCGTTTGGCAACACTGAAAAACAGGAAACGCATAAAAATCGTGACTAATAAAATTGAGAATAAAAGTTTATATAGAAAAAGGAATTTGTAATCTGAATAATATACTTTAATCGTCGTTTCTTTGTTTTTACAGGTAAGATATATGTCATAGTTATATATTAGTTATAATAACAATGTTAATATTAAGATTCGTGTTTAATAAAAAACTTTGTTTTTACAGAGCAACGCAAGGTTTTATTTAATTTACAATTCCAATATAATAACGTTATATGTATATATAGGAGAGGAGGGTTTATTGTGGAGGGATATATTGACTCATGAGAAGAAAAAAAATCTTCATCGATTTTCTTTAAATTTTGCATAAATACTCTTCAGTAAAAATGAATAAACAGCATTTGTCAATTTTGCCTTCTAAGGGATCTAGGCGGGTAAGGTGACTGAAACCGAAGCGAAGCGAGGGCGGATTGCTAGTTATTAATATTTTTGCGAATAATTTTAGGCAACGTTGGAACGATGAAAGTTTAACAGGAATAGTGTAGGAAGTATTTGCACAGCTACTACTCAAAATATATAGACAAAAACACGTGGAGTAGTGAAACCATACTAGAACAATAAAAGACGACAAATTGTTATACTAGCTCATTTCTTCACAACACTGTTTATTACGTTAATGTTTTTTATTTAAAACCATAATAAACAGTAAACTGGCTTCATACCTTGTAAATTTATTATTTGATGCAATAAAAGTTTTTAATATAAATTACAAGAATTTAAAGAACGTGAAAAACTTAGCCGATGAAAGTTAAGAAACTTGGTAGAAGTGCATTCAATATTTGCAAGGTTGGGGCTCATAATAAACACTTCGAAATAATTTAAAAGAAGTCTTAAGTATACAACAACAATAAAAATGAACTTTTTCTATAAAGCTAGTGAACTTAAAACGTATTTAGCATAGAATATTGTTTAATACTATCTATCTATAATTCTTCATTCAGTAGGTACATACATAAGGCAATAGAAAAAGAAAACGTGATCTAAGCTGCTATATAGACGTAATTAAACTCTTTGTGTATTGATTTGGGTCTTGGAATTACTTATATCCTCAATTAAATACGATGATGCTACAATCTAATTCTAAGATATTTATAAATTTCTTATAAATTACTAGCTGAAACTGTTCTGTTCAAATTAAAAAAAGGAATAATACTCTTTGAAATCGATCGACGCCACCTACGGGGTCTAAATATTAATCTTAACCATTCTCAAACCCATTTAAACACACAGAAAAATCATCAAAATCGGTCCAGCCGTTTAGAAAGACTTCAATTACAAACACACGAACAGAAGATTTATAAATACATATCAAATATTTTTTAGCCTTGATCGGAGCAACCTTTGCTGGCTGTATTAAAAAGTGTTGCCTTAAAATTGAAATTTATTGAATGATTACCCCATTCTGTGTGATGACGGAGTAAGAATACAATTCACCACCCCCTATCTTACCCGTGGGTAATCGTACGAGACGACTAAGGGATATAAAACGCATATAACATCTATGTGAGAGAAGGAAAACTCGAAATAAAACACTATACCAACACGTCTGACCAGCGTGGTATAGTAGATCAATTACCCTTCCATTATGGAGGAGGCCCGAGCCCAACAATGGGACGTACATGGGCTGAGATGATGATGAGATGATGAATTACCCTTTCAGTGTGAAGTTAATAATATAAAATGTCTTAGAACTTTATTTTACCGTAGAAGTCATAAAACTACAGGCAGTGAACGGCTAAAGTCTTCCGGGAAATTTACCCACTAAGCTGGGCGATTATAGCATTATTTTTCCTCCTTCGCATGAGATTAAAAATTAAATTACAAAATAATACCCTACTTGCCTATCGGGGGAAAAGACGTGATAAATAACGAAGTTAACACAAATCTGTGAATATTAACTTCTTAAAATTTGTGTGTTTCACAGAAACGCACCCTCGGGACAAGTCGCTCCGACAAACTGAGGTCAGTGCGCTTGTCCGGCAGTAATACGACATTCCTTGTAAAAAAGCTTCCCATTAAAGTCAATTGCCTGCATACACTATGTATCTTACACAACGGGCGTGTCATCCCTATTCCCTTCTTAGGTAAGTTAGTGAAATTTGTTACAGTGTGAAATTGTATTGTTCTATTTTAATATAATGTATATATCGGTCCTGCCGTTTGCTGAATTCATAAACATAGTTATCGTGTAAACAACCGTGTGAGTTTTTGTAGATCTAATATATATACACTACTGGAAAAAATTAAGGGATCAAAAAAAAATTCCAAATTTTTGGTAGTTTTCAACAGGCCGTAACTTTGAGAGAAATGGTCGTACAGGAAATAAAAAAAAGGAAATTGTAGCTCCAAGTGTCTAGTTTTTGGATTAGAACTTCAAAATATTGTAGCCTCCGTGGTTTTTGAGTAATCGTAGAAAAACCAGCAACAAAAAAATTCTCAAAATTTTTTTAGTTTTTTTTTTTGGTCTACGGGCGTGGAAAAAAATTTTTCAGCTTAACCGCTATAAGGATCGGATACTTTGTTCATTTAGATTTAATTTCTTTTTTTAAACACCCTGATACGTCCACTCCTCGCTGAGATATCGGTCTTCAAATGGAAAAGGATCTTTTTGTCTTTGATTATCGATATCTCAATAACCAATGATCGCACAGAAAGTTAAAGGTGGGTTTCAACAACTTGAATGAATTCCCCTTAACGACTGTCCATTGCTTTTTCGAAAAAAAAATTTTTTTAACTTTTTGGTCAATTGAAAATTTCTGACTTTTTTGATTTTTAATCATGGTTAGACGACATTTATCGGAAGTGGAAGTCGCTCGGTTAGTGACTCTTATTGACGAAGGTTACACTCAACATGCAGTTGCCATCCGGATGGGTGTAAGTCAATCTGTCGTATCTCGAGATTATACCAGATACCAAGAGACGAATCAATATCATCGTTGCCCCGGACAAGGTCGCCATCGAGTCACTAATGCCCGCGATGATCGGGCAATCGTTAGAGAAGTTCGACAACAACGTTTCGTCAATGCGAATATTGTTGCTCGAAACTTCCCCAATCGCAGACAACAGCAACAACAACAGCAACAGCGACGACGGCATCAAGTGCGAAACATTTGCTCTCGAACAGTCATCAACCGTCTTCGTGAAACTGGGTTACACGCACGACACCCTAATCGTGTACCCCTGTTGACAGCGAGACATCGTCGAGCTCGTTTAGCGTATGCTAACGATCATCAAAATTGGAGCTTGAGGCAATGGATAAATGTTTTATTCACTGACGAGTCTCGTTTTAATCTGTATGGCAACGACCGACGTCCTCTCGTTTGGCGCCGTCGTGGAGAACGTTTTCGCCAGAACTTTGTCCGTCCAGTCGTTGCCCACGGCGGTGGATCAGTTATGGTGTGGGGCGGCGTTTTACGAAATTGGAGAACACCTTTGGTAATTGTACGCGAAAATTTGACAGCTAGACGCTACATCGACCAAATTTTAAGGCCCATTGTTCTGCGCAGACAACAACATCTGAGGTCGTTCATATTGATGCAAGATAACGCACGTCCACACACAGCCAACATTACCAGGCGCTTCTTTGAGCGGCATGACATCACATTGTTGCGACACCCAGCAATGAGTCCAGATCTCAACCCCATAGAGCACGTTTGGGACATAATGGGTCGTCGGTTGCGCAGAGAGTATCCAAATTTGCAGAACTTAGCTGCTTTGGAGCGCGCGCTTCAACACATTTGGAATACCATTCCGCAGCCTCAAATTACCGCCTGCATAAACATGGCTGAACGTTTGAGAGCCGTTATTGAAAACAGGGGTGGTAATACCCGGTATTGAACCAACAAAAACCTTCGGAGAATGAGTTTGGAGTCATTAAATACGGTGGAACTGACGAGCCACCGGGTCTCAATTCTCCTTAAATACCTTACACAACACACACACACACACACACACTCACACACGCACACACACACACACACACACACATACACACACACAAACACACACACACACACACACACAGAAGCGTAAATCCGACTGCGCGACCTCCACGTGGTACGCTTTGGATAACGCTAATGCCAGCGGTAATTGTTTTCTTAAACTTTTCAAGAGAAAAAATTTCAAAAAAAATTTTTTTTTGAATTTTTTTTTTAAATTTTTATTTTTTTTAAATTTAAGCACTTTATGGAACAAAAATGTGGAAAAAGCTCGGAAAAACAATTTTTTTTTCTCATTTTTAAAAATTATGAGCTTTTCAGAGCAAAAAACGCGATCCTTTAATTTTTTCAAAAATTCGATCAAGTGAAACAAAAAAACGGCTGGCTGGATTAATTTGATTCTTTGTAGGGTTTTTGTGGACATATTGAACTGTAAAAGACACACTTAACATTAGTGGTTTCCTCAATATTTTCGATCCAGCGCTTGATTTTCCAAAAAACCACCAAAAGCCCTTTTTTTGTTGCATTTTCAAATTCATGTGAAAAAAGAAATAAATTTTTTTTCGAAAAAGCAATGGATAGTCGTTAAGGGGAATTCATTCAAGTTCTTGAAACCCACCTTTAACTTTCTGTGCAATAATTGGTTGCTGAGATATCGATAATCAAAGACAAAAAAATTCTTTTCCATTTGAAGACCGATATCTCAGCGAGGAGTGGACGTATCAGGGTGTTTAAAAAAAGAAATTAAAGCTAAATGAACAAAGTATCCGATCCTTATAGCGGTTAAGCTGAAAAAATTTTTTCCACGCCCGTAGACCAAAAAAAAAACTAAAAAAATTTTGAGATTTTTTTTGTTGCTGGTTTTTCTACGATTACTCAAAAACCGTGGAGGCTACAATATTTTGAAGTTCTAATCCAAAAACTAGACACTTGGAGCTATAATTTTCTTTTTTTTTATTTCCTGTACGACCATTTCTCTCAAAGTTACAGCCTGTTGAAAACTACCGAAAAATTTGGAATTTTTTTTTGATCCCTTAATTTTTCCAGTAGAATATATATATTAGACTGGGCCAAAAAAAACGAACAATTTTTTTTATTAACGGTACTGTGAAAATATTGTTCATGATGACAAAAGAAAAAAATTAAATTCAAAAGTAATTAACCGTTTATTTTAAAGTAGAATAACTTTGAAAGGAGTGAATTTGATAAAAAATGTTAAGAGACCTTTTTTGTAGAGCATGAAATTTTACTTTAGAATAATTATTTGCTATATAAAAATATTTATATTTATAGTCGTTAAAAAAATCCAGAATCCAAATTAAAAAATTAAAAAATATATCAATGTTTAAGGCTTGATTACAAGGGAACGGCTCGTCCTACGTTAATTTATTAAGAGAGCTTTTTTGTAGGGAATTTTATATCCTTCAAAGATATGAAAGGGAAAAATTTTTAAATTCATGATGTCCGAATTTTGTGTGAAAAATTCAGTAGCTGTTCAAAAATCGATAATCATAATGATGCACCTCTTAATATTAATATTAAGGGCTCAAGTTTTCAGAATAATTTTCTTTTGTCATCATGAACAATATTTTCACAGTACCGTTAATAAAAAAAAATCGTTCGTTTTTTTGGCCCAGTCTAATATATATATATATATATATATATATATATATATATATATATATATATATATATATATATGTATGTATATATATATATGTATATAGCATATGTATATTTAGGTTTTAAAATTAGGAAATTGTTTTTTTTAATACAATAAACTATCAAGAAAAGAAATCTATACCAATAAATAAAATTGGAGTGTCTGTTTGTAATGTCAAAATAATAGGCTTTTTTCATGCTCACACGGTTATTTGCACGACCACCTATGCCTAAAATAGCAATAAAAAAAATTTTGTCTGTCTGTCTGTTTGTTCCGGGTAATCTTCAAAACGGCTGGACCGATTTAAAAAATTATTTCACCAATAGAAAGCTATAATATCAGGGCGTAAACTAGGCTATATTTTATCTCGGTATTCCCACGGGAACGGGAACTACGCGGGTAAAACGACTATAACCTATAACCGAAGCGAAGCGAGGGCGGGTTGCTAGTATAGTAATAATAATGATAATGGACAAATGCTGAGATTAATACAAGTGTTTAGTTAGTTTTACTCAATTATATTTGCGCTTAATTTGAAGATATTTGACAAGGGTTTTTGTTCTTCTCTTATAAACTTTGTCATTGTGTATTTGGGTTGAACACCTTAAAACCGTTCTTAATGAGACTAAGTTAAAAAAAAATATTACCAGAATTTCATGTATCAGTATTGATGATCTCAGCTCGGCGTTGATAAGTCAGTCAACTAGCTTCTTTATGTAAACAGATAAATACACTCATGACCCAGTAATAATACAAAGGAATTACTACCCGTTCGATGACGCAAAAACTGCAAAAAATGAAAGGTCAAAACCTACCCTTATACCCAGTTGTTAGTATAATAGCACCTATTCCTTTCATGTTATAGAAAAAACTATTGTATTCTAGCCTAACATCCGAATTATTTTTTTCCTAGTTGTAACAATGAGACCAGAGTGAGTGTTTAGCGTTCAAAATGGTATTTCTGTTTATAAAGGAGTACCAGTCCTACCACAACAATTCTAAAGCAAATCTACATTGTTTCCAACAACTATATTCAAATAAAGGCCTACAATATTGAAGATTCATATTTGACAAGCACACTGGTACATATTTGACAATATGTGATATTAATATTTCACGTAATTAGTTGTAAACTATCACAAGAATCTCAAATATTGATGATTAAAACTGTTTACGTGTATTTGTCCGTCAGAGAAAATTAAATAATTAAGTGAAGGCGGTTACAGTAACTGTGTAAATTAGTTGAGTAGTTTTCGAAAGCCCGAGCTGGAATGGCGAAGTTCTATTTGATTAATTTTCCTCCTAATTGCTGCTTGAGTCTTGAACATATGCTAAATGACACGAATGACAATCCGAGTGACAAGTTACTCCATTATTAGCTAGAGTTAAGTGGTTTTGGATGTCTCGCATTACTATTATATCCACGTGCTCTATATAGTAGGTATGTATCTTAACCATAGTACACTTAGATATTAGCTTCATGTTTCAGTGACGTCAAACTACGAAACAATTATCTTTGAAGCGAGAGAAACCTGAAGTTATCATATAGCTATAATTAACACCAACTAATAATGTGGTGACGGAGTAACAAAACAATTTAACACTCCCTTTCTTGCCCGTGGGTGTCGTAAAAGATGACTAAGGGATTACAATATAGCATACAACATCTATGCAAGAAACGTAAATCTATACCAATAAATAAAATTGGAGTGTCTGTTTGTAATGTTAAAATAATAGGCTTTTTTCATGCTCACACGGTTATTTGCATGACACCTATGCCTAAAATAGCAATTAAAAAATTTTTGTCTGTCTGTCTGTCTGTTTGTTCCGGGTAATCTTCAAAACGGCTGGACCGATTTCAAAAATTCTTTCACCAATGGAAAGCTATAATATCAGGGCGTAAACTAGGCTATATTTTATCCCGGTATTCCCACGGGAACGGGAACTACGCGGGTAAAACGACTATAACCTGTAACCGAAGCGAAGCGAGGGCGGGTTGCTAGTCTTCAAATAAAATCCTGTACCAATCCTTCTGACTAGTGTGGTATATTTCCCTCTGTAGATCAATTTACCTCCCAATCCTGTGGAGGCACGAGAGACGTGATAATGAATAGAAAGTGAAGATAAAGTATTTGATAGGTCCTCAAGCAAGGCAATGAATCTAAGCTTATCAAAACTTGATATTCTACTAAAAATTCTAGTATTTATAAATTATTAAAAAATATGTCTAACTGTAATATTAAAATCTTGTTTTACTCAGACTTTTATTGTAACTACCGTAATTATGAGTAATAAATAACTGCGGGCCGTCGTTTAAAAACATTGTTGATCCTACAATCACTTCTTCTTGAACATATAGGTTGAAGGCTACTTGTGAATGAGCGTCGCTAATATTTACCACTGATTTTTTCCATATTTTACAATGAGAAATATAACCAATATGTTTTTCTCGAAGGGTTATTACTTCACTTTTTCAGACCTATTTACATTTCAACGTTTACCTGTCCAAAATAGGGTTGGTAAGCCTTTCCGTAAATATCAAGCAAATAAGAGTGTCCAAATATCAATTTTGAACCACGTTGCACACTCCATATGAAGAGTTCTTGAAGATTGAGGGTGCTTTCAAAATGAGCTTTTAAAAAATTGCGCTCGCAAATGAGTTTCATGATGAATCGTACGACGTTTTGTAATAAAATATTTATTTTAAAAGGTGAAAATGTATAAATGAAATTTAAATATTTTTTCTCAATGTAATGATTTGATTTGCTTTAATGAAATATTTAATATGTAAGATCCTTAACTCTTAATAAAATGATAGAATTTCGTCAAATATATCATTTTTCTATTATATTGTCCTTACAAGAACAACAACAATTTGTTTACTGTTCAAGAAATGAAGCGAAACAAATTTCAGTACACTGTCAGCCGTTTAACATTCCTCGTGCGGCCTAATTCACAACGACAGAATGCAAAACAAATTTCGCTTTATTTTATTTAAATTGTAAGGGAACATGTATGTGAATTTCATTAAGGAGTGATTAGTGGGTAGCTCGATTGACATGCATACAAGCCATGAGGATAAATTTTGCTGATACACAGACCCGATTGTCTTTATTTAAAGCATTAACGATCTGTAATAATAGCTATTTGCATATATTCTTTATTCCGTGTGGCGACGGAATAAGAATACAATTCACCACTCGCTACGTTGCCCATGGATGTCGTAAAAGACGACTGAGGGATATAATACGCATATAAGATCTATGCAAGAGAAGAAAAACTCGAAATAAAATCCTATACCAATCTATCTGACCAGCATGGTATAGTAAAGTCAATTTCCCTCCTATTGCGGAGGTAGCTTGAGCCCAGCAGTGGAACGTATATGCGCTGAAATTATGATGATGATGAATATTATATAGGTAACTTAAATAATAACATAACGAATAGTTATTATGAATATTTTCATAGTGAAAGGAGTCCGTGTCGCGAGTAAGTAAGAATTTTCAACTGTAAGAGTGTCCGTTAAATTGTACGTTTGTAAAGTCTCCTATAATACAAAGTATTTTCCTAGCTGTAAATACAATTTATTATTCCTTTTCTCAGCCGTGGGTGTCGCAAGGGAAACGATATGCAAATTAAATCAGTTTAAAAAAAAACAAAACTCGATGAAAATCATATACTGACCTATATATCATACGAAAATTAGTCCCGTGAAATATAATTATATAATTTCTCATATATAATTTTACATAATACTTTTTTACGCTAATTATATTTTAAATACAACTTTTGCCAATGATGAAATGTTACAACCAAATGTTGTGACGTATCTGCCAAGTCGAGCAAAAACGCAACACTGTCGTAACATCCTTTTCTCCAAACAATTTAGGCCATTTCCGACCCCCTATAACTTCGATGTGAATAAAACTAGAAGCCTTAAACTGAAGCACTAAATAATCTAATTTAATATAAAATATGTATTACTTGTGAGGTATATTGTATTTTAATGCGATGGCGAAGTCAATCTATATATTTAAAGCATAAAAGATTTTTATTATTGATATGGTCACTATAAGAAGTTGTTAAGTTATCTATTTACGTAATAACTTAAGACAGAAGGTCCCTTAAGTGAATATATGAATAAATTAATAGACTTGGTATTAGATGGATCTCACAACTTTTTATGGTAGAAGAATTGAATTGCGAGACTTGGGCTATTTTACAAGTTATATTTTTGACGGCATAGATCGTGCGAGGCCGCATTTCATACCCTTTTCGTTACTGAACCACTTAAACGTGACGTTCAGTAACTAATAGTGTTGCCAGAGCACACTACTTTGCCACCTTGGTTTCCAATCTGGTTAAATATTCGTGTACATCACTGGAAGTTGTTTCATCGGCGGCCAGCCTTCATGATACAAACAAATCAAGAGTATTACCAGAGCACATTCAAAATTACCGCCTTTCGACGGGCAATAACGGACATGCGAACACATGAATGCTAGGATAGTTTGATCTGCCAATGTAAACAAACCATTTACCAGCATATTAATTATACTTAGCAACGTGGCTGAATTGCTCAATTAATAAACTGATTTATTTCTATAGATCACACGCATTATACGTGCACGTCAATAATTCCAACTATCATTATGCCACAAATCATATGTTTAACTTAATCAGTCATGCAGGACCAATAGTACACCTTTACGTTACGACATATGTATATAAATAGTAAAAGGACAAACCAAAAATTAAACATATATAGATCACTTTTAAAATAATAAACTTATTTACAAAATAATTATAATAGCCCGGTAAAATATAAATGTAAAAAAGGCAGCCAAGTTCAATATTATAATAATGATGGTGTGCTTGTCACTTTCACCGACAAAAGCCTTGAGATAAAATGGGTGTCGAGTTCTGTTGATCATTTTGAAATTTATTTATTAGAAAAACGTATACCTTTTTCAGGTTTATATTTTTATTGCGATCGCCCTTACGTTTTAAATCATAATATGGACATGTATTCTATAGATAGACATATATAACTGGATTGTACTGACCAAAAATTGTATACTTTGCAACAAGTAATTTTTCTTATGTTATCCATATGAATATTTACAGAATACAGAACGGTGTGTTTATGATGACCGACGTCCTCCCCGAGGGGGATCGTCGGTCGATGGGAGGGTACCCCAAGTAGGGGGTATTCCGTCGGGCCGACCACTGACGACAAGTTAACTCTGCTCCGGTGGTCGGCCCAACGACGAAGGCGACGTGGTTTTTGGGTGGGTTGCGGGAGTTGCGTGCTTAAGCTCCTCTGTCGCCCCGGAAGGAGTGTTGCGGAGGCGCGCCGACCGCAGACCACCCACAAAAAAAAAAAAAAAACGGTGTGTTTATGTAGGCCTCAGTGTACATCATTGGCTGATGTAAGATAAAAATCAGTCCAAAGAAATATAGGTATATAATTCGTTACACGCAAATCTCCATAATCCATACTAATATTATAAATGCGAAAGTAAGGATGTTTGATTGTTTGTTTGTTTGTTTGTAACGCTTTCACGCTTAAACCACCGAACCGATTTCAAAAATTCTTTTACTAATGGAAAGCTATAATATCAGGGAGTAACATAGGTTATATTTTATCCCGGTATTCCCACAGGAACAGGAACTACGCCGCGGGTAAAGCGACTGAAACCGAAGCGAAGCGAGGGCGGGTTGCTAGTTATATATAGCTAACGTAACATTTATTTACACTAGTTCTATAGTGTTGCCCAAATGCAAGACCAAGACGAGACTTGGACCGGTCTTGGTCTTGGTCTTGCAACATCACACCTGGTCTCGTCTTGGTCTTGGTCTTGCGCACCCGAGTCTTGGTCTTGGTCTTGGTCTTGCGCACCCGAGTCTTGGTATTGCAGCAAGAGTCTCGCAAATTTTTGCAGTTAGAATAACGTAACAGTAATTTATCATGGCAATGAAAAATCCAACTAAATTAATCAAATATCCTATCCTATCTATCCATCTGCTAGCCTATAGTTCACTATTGAATACAATACTTACCACTGGAGAAAATTACTCTTCTATTCCCCTGGTGTTCCATTAGACAGCGTTACTACTCTTATGACAGGACTTTCGACCCTATTTTCTTAAGACGACACCACACGAGGCAGTTGATACAATAAATTTTATGTCATTTTATAATCAATGCGATATTTTACAATTAATGCGATTGTTTATATTCCCCTTCAAGTTAAGTGGTATGTATCTATTGTATTTCCAGTTTAGTTACTGATACTCTGGATACTTGAAAAAACCTGTTGCTCTATTGCCTATATAAATACTTTGGCCGCTGGATCCATGTAGCTCTTAATATACTATTTATTCAAGAACATATAAAACTGATTTAAAATTTTATGGTTTTAGTACTTGTAAAATGTATGATATTCGTCGTCATCGTCACAGCTCATAAAAGTGCCACTGCTGGGCTTAAGCTTCCTTCCAGTAAGAGGAAAATTGATCTACTATACCACGCTGGTCAGACAAGTTGGTACAGGGTTTTCTTTCTAGTTTCACTTCTCTTGCACATATGTTATATACACAGGGTGTATCAGGTTATGGGACAACTGTTCATGTATGTTGTAGTTCAACAGTCATAGATCATAATTAGAATGTATATTACACAAAAACAATATAACGTAAAAGTTATAATGATTACAAAAATGTGTGTCTAAGAGTTTATGCCTTAAATTTTATGCATTATGTAGGTATGTACAGACAGGATATATGTAAGCATGTAAAATTTCGACAGTATAAATAGGTATTAGATTTGCGCGAACCTTTCAATGGTTACGTAGGTACAAAGGCGACTCATCAACGGTCATCGGCCGATCAGCTAATTTATGTTAAAGCGAAGTTTGTCTTGCTTATGCAAACGTAATCATTGATTTATTCAAATTCTAATGAACATTTAACAAAATACGAATATGTTGTAGATTAAGTATCATTCCTATATACATTTTAATCAATTTACACGAAAAAACGATGACAAAATTGAGAACTTACATGTCTCTCAATTCATTAACGAATCGATATTTTTATTTCAATTTTTTTTCATGGGTTCCTAACACCATTGCTCGATCCGATTTGATACGACATCCACGGGTAAGAGAGTGGTGAATTAGTTTCGTACTCTGTCTTTTTTTTTTTGTGTGTGTGTAGCTGTTGGTCGCAGATGACCTTGACAGCTTAACGCGGTCAATGGGTGAGCGCTGATGGCTCTCAACCCGGTAAGTAAGTTAAGCAAACATCGCCCGAGGGCTCCCCCCTGTGGGGAACGGACCTCGGCTCGGGGCGTCGCTAAGAGCAAAGTGGGCGTGGCCAAGTTTAGGGTAATGACTTTTACGCGGCGCGGTTTTCGACCTCGACGGCGAGACCGATATCGCGGAGTTCTATCTGTTATCGCTGCGCGAGCTGTGTAGGTCCTTTCTTGGGCGATCATAATAGCGTCATCTTCTTCTTCAAGAAGATGACGAGGACGCCGGACCGCGGATATTTTTGAGGGGACGTAGTTTACCGCCCCAACCACTAGTGGATTGGGGTGAGTCGTGGCAGAGGCAAAACAGCGCTGGGAGCAACGCTGCATGTACTGCCTGATGGTGATCGTACTCTGTCCCTACATGGACATTTATATAGATTAATTGTAGGCATATTTCTATGTCCAACAGTGAACGTCGTTGGGCTAATGAATAAACGGATATATAAATATGTATAATGGGCAAGAGCACTCTCGTGATTACGGTATTTTTGTCCTTAAGCCTTTCCGAAGAGTAATTCTGAAAAGCCAACACCAACATTGGGAATCGATTGGCCAATAGATGGATATCTCAAGACTGATTTGACTTGCCGTGTAGTGACGGAGTAAGAATATAATTCATCACCCCCTATTTTACCGGTGACTGCGAACCCACGACTAAGGGCTATAATATATGACATCGGTGCAAGAGAAGGAAAACTTGACATGTATGACCTGTAACAACACGGCCGATCACCGTGGCGATTCCCCTCCGGCCACGGCCGATTCTCCTCTTGTTATGTAGAAGACACGAGCTCAACCGTATATAAGCTGAAATGGTGATTTGAATTAAATGCAAGACCGCGAGACTCTTGCAGGCCCAGTCTTGGTCTTGCTCAAGTCTTGCAGGGCCAGTCTTGGTCTTGGTCTTGCAAAAATTAAGCGATCTTGGTCTTGGTCTCGGTCTCGCATTTCTCGCAAGACCAAGACCAAGACCGCAAGACCAAGACTTTTTTGGGCAACACTAGTTCTATATTAAACACTACATAGTTTCCAAATGAGTCTACTTTTTGTTTGGACTAGAAATTAACATCTCGCCTTAGATAGATGTTATATCTTTGCATGGAATAATGGTGAGCGTAGAGGGCTCTCTATCCAAAACATTTAAGTAACGGAGCCCAAGGCCCCAAGAACACCTGTGTAAAGCACGAACTTCGGCTTGGAGCATTCCCTAGGCCAATGTGAAAGATTCCACGTTAATTGAATTTAGTATTATATGGCACCTTTTAGCACATCGCCACTGTTGTTATTTGTTATAGCCTCGCGGCCCGTTTATGCTATTATGTGTGCTCCCGTTTGCCCAGCGCTTTATGTGGAAGGCTTGAAGACTTGACTTAATAAATGTAACCCTCATCTTTTCCAATATTACATACACTATCTATATTCAAAAACTAAATAAGGTATAGAAAAAGAAAATATAACGCCCCAGCAAATAATCCATTGGAATTGAAAATAATGTATCACTAAAAGACCCGTACGGATATTTGGCGCCGTAAGTAGAGGATTAGCTGTAACCTAGCGACGGTATTTTTATACACTTCGATAAACATACGTTCTTAAAGATGTAAAAGAATCAATAGGGCTATATATAATAACAGAGAGAATAGCTACCAGAGGGTATCTTAAAATGTCCCATTTTGCTGCCGTTTATTAGATAATAAAAAACAAACTTACAATAATTTATATTTTTAACATATAAATGTAAATTGTATTACAAAAAGCAATTTTCATAGTCATCTAATTTATTTTTTTTATTTCGAGATTTTAATATTAGTTTTGATACACTTTGATGGAAAAACTAGTAGGTAAGTCACTATAGCTACACTCATTATATCTGTTGAATTGTTTCTAAGTTTAAATATGTACACTGAAAATAATATTTTGGAAAATAAGGAATTTGATAATTAGATTAGAGATTAATTGTAAGAGATCCCACAAGCGGCAAAAGAGAGTTAGTTCTGTGTCATATGTATACCTAATCAATATAAATAAATAATATGTTATGAAATGGTAACTGACCCAAAGAGTAAATATGTTTGTTATTAACAATTGAAGTCAAAAAATTTAAAATTTCAAAGGCATTAAAACAACCACAAATGCTAATGACAATTTTACACGCTTAGAACTGACACAAACTAAATATTTTTAAAAGTAAATAAGTAAAAGGTTTACATTCGTTTGACAAATGATCAAAGTAAAATTTTACAAATTAAGGTCGCCTTTTTTTGACTACTCTGCGTCCTTTACTTGCTCATATATCTCGTTTTTATGGTAAACATCCTGAATGTTCCCGATTCTTAAGAAAGTTATACATTTTCTTACATTCCCTTTCCTTCTAATCTTAATATAATAAGACTTATCTTTTTCATTTCCGTAATCATTTGGTATGGTGTACGTGGAGTTATAATGGGCACCATGTAGCATTAACAAAAATATCTGCCGTTTTTACAGTTGTAAAAACGTTTTTTTAATGGTAGGCTATGGCCAGGTCACAGTTCGCCCACTTTGTGCGGGGCGAGGGATGGTCGGCGGACAGCTCTATAATCTACAGTGTTCCCTCCCCGTTAGCATTAGGCCGACTATTGATACCGATTTCTTGACATCCATGGCTGGCCCAGCGGATTATCCTTTTGTATACCGGATGGTATTCGACGCCCTTCAATCACCCTCACGCGTCCTCTCTGCGGGTGGAGGACCTGCAGGAATAATTTTTTGCATCGTGTGAAATTTGTAAACAAATTATTAACAGATTCGCTTCGATTGCTTCGTCGGCCACCACGCCAACCATGCATTCAAGTTAAAATGACTTCTATTTGTTTTTAGCAATCGTTGATATCTACTTTTTAAATAAGTACTGTTAATTTAAAATAATAAATTTTCGAATAACAATATTAACAAAAATTGCAATCTCAAGTAAGTATCCGGCAGATTAGAAAAAATTTCAGCATGCTATCACATTTATTTATAACTTAAATTGGTGTAGATGATAGGAAGTTTAAAAACCAAACATAGTTTTTATTGGTATGAAGACAGGATAAAAATAAAATTGTTGCCACCCTTGCTTGCTCGTACGAGTCGTAAAGATTGCCGAGGAAAACGGGCAGCATTTCTCTCTTGGGAAACGTATGACCTCTCGCTGCAATCGCCTAACCGCCTGCCAAGGGTAGCGATTATGACATTATCCCCTATGAGTGGCAAAGCATGAAGGAGGCCTACACCCATTAATGGGTGGCGAAATGCTGAACAATAATGACATAGATATAGGTACGATCATACTAACCACGATTGATTTCCTGTTAGTTATTGAAGAGCTTATATCGTGTATTATATTAAAACATGGTCATGCCCTTAGCAACTGCGGGCCCTTAACACTGAGTATTAAGCACCCAAGTTTTATTTTTCTAAGATGACTATCCTTGACGCCCTGGAGTCGGCCTCACATGGTCAGCCTCGTAGTGGGCGACGGATTATTCCCCGATCCAGTTACTGGCCTCAGCCAGGGCGGCGCAGGTACGTGCACCTGCGCCGGCGGCGGATCATGTCGCCATAGAGGGCTTCCTCCCATGCACGATCCGCCGCCTCTTTCCGGGAGATGACTGCGTCACAGAAGGCAGTGCCGGCGGCCGCGTCCTAAACACCCACACTGGCTGTCACTTAGAAATAAGTAAGGAGTGGTGAATTCTATTCTTACTCCGTCACCACACGAAAAGGTCTTAGTTGTGGTTAAATTTACATTTCATTTTATGTTATACTAATAACAAGAAGATAGCTAAGAATAAAATATGTCATATTCTATTATCACTAGAGTATTAATCCAAAAAGGACATATATCCTTGACTGTGTATTTTTTCATCACCCTTATACTAAATCTGTTTCACGAGAGTGGTAATATTACGAATATTTACATTACGGATATTTTTTCGTATAGTGACGAGGTAAAAATAAAATTCACCACCACCTTTCTTACCTGTTGGTGTCGTAAAAAACGACTAAAGGATATTATATTTGTATAGTGATTTTCTGTGTGGTGATGGAGTAAGAATATTATTCACCACTCCCTATCTTGCCCGTGGATGTCGTAAAAGATAGCTGTGGGATATAATATGCACATAACATCTGTGCAAGAGAAGGAAAACTCGAAACAAAACCCTATTTCAACATGTCTGACCAGCATGGTATAGTAAGGTCAAATTCCCTCCTATTGTGGAGGAGGCCCGAGCCCAGCAATGGGACGTATGTAGGCTGTGATGATGATGACGATAGTGATATTATATTTGTATAGTGGTAGGACTACACTGTTGACAGTTGTCTGTCTACAGCTGCGGGCCGGTCCGTCCGGGGTAGTACCACCACACTCTCGCAGAAAATTGAAGTAAGAGTAATAGCAATTTGTTACTGTGCTTCGTTCGGTGAGCGAGAGAGCTGGTAGCTCAACTTTCTGAGGGTGTTTGCGTATGGTGGGCTTTAGTGATGCCTTTAGTATCACCGAACGTCATTGCACGCATTCACTCTCCCTTCACTTTCTTCGCAGTAGGCAGCGGCCTTGCAAAGGTCCATGAACGTCAGCAACACTTACTACACTTACTTACCATCAGGTGTTCCGTTTGCCCGTTTGCCTCCGTTTACAATAATTAAGAAAATGCACATAACAGCAGAAAAGGAAATATAGACATAAAACCCTATGCCAAATCCTCTGACCAGCTTAGTATATTAGGTCAAGTTCCCTTTCATTGTGGTGGAGACTTGAGACTAACTATGAAACGTATATGAGCTATGATAATAGCATTACGGAGTAGGCAAGTTAAATCCATCTAAAGCTCTTAATCGTCTATTAGGGCAACCACAATTATTAGTAACTAGCAGCGCCCTGCGGTTTTACCCGCATAGTTTCCCTTCCCGTGGGCATATCGGGATAAAATATAGCCTATGTATTATTCTGATATGTAAGCTATATTATTGTAGTTTCATCAAAACATTTGCGTGAAAAAGCAACAAACATTCTCACATACATACAAACTTTCGTGTTTATAATTTTAGTAGGATGGTCACTACCAAATAACAATATTCACATTTTAGATTAAATCAATTGTTACATGTCAGTCTTGAAAAATAAACACCTAAAATTATTGTTGGTCGTTACTCATCTTTGCAATAAGTGTCACTATGATTTATTTCTCGTTCACTTATTGGAACGGGTAATTTTTTTTCGTTTATATTATTCATTTTGCTGTGGTTTTAAAATACAATCTCAAAATTGTAGTCAATCTCAAAATCATACACATTTCCTGTGAATTTCATTGGGATATATATTGTGTAGAGAGGTTCTCGAGTGGCGACCATGTATCAGACGACGCAGTGTAGGATGTTCCCCCACTACCACCTGGTGAAAGTTACTGGGCGTCGTTGGATGCAGGCGGCACAGGACCGTATTCTGTGGCGTAACATGAGGGAGGGCTTCGTCCAGCAGTGGACGGCGGTAGGCTGAAATAATGATGATAATGATGATATATTATTATTCAAATATATCAGCTCATACACTTCTCACTGCGAGGCTCGAACTGTTTCCCAAGAGGAGGGAAATTGATCTATTACACTACGCTGGTCACACGTACTGGTATAGGGTTTTATTTCAAGTTATCCTTCTCTTTACTATATAATATTTAAATTATATTATGCGTTACCTGCGGGCGATAATAAGCTAAAACAAATCTCGCCACCTAGGGGTTGAAGGCCTTGTCTGTGTAAACAGTATAAATCGACTAAGACATCAGGAAAACGTGTAATATGTCTCCCCTGGAAAAATATAAACCATTACTATGATCTTCAGCCCTCTTGTTAAGGACGTCGATTGTGGTAATAACTTTCTAATTAATTAAGATAACATATTGTGTTCGAAAATCAGCTGTTATGTGGCCAGCCAGATCGTGTGATTTAACACCACTGGATTATTTTTTGTAGGGCAATGAAAGAATCGACATCTCTCAGCGTGGTCGTGGTGGACATTTGCCAGATATAATTTTTATTCATAATTGCTGAACTTTTCTCTTCATAATACAATAAAAAATTGAATCATCTTCATCTAAATTTCTTGTTTTATTTTGTTTTAGAAAACAAAGTTCTTGTTGAAAAACCCTTTACTTGCATATATCCAGTGGTGGACTGCACAGTTGGCGTAGTGGTTAAGATACCGACCTACCGTGCCAGTGTCGTTCGAATCCCACGCAGGATAACACCTTGTGCGATCCACAATTTGTTGTTCTAAGTCTGGAGTCTGTAATTTGCATCCGTTAATTATATGTTTGTAAAATCCCCCGTAATGTAAAGACTATTGCCTAAGTGCAGCTATCGTGCATCTTTAAAAAAAAATGATGCACGAAAGTCTAAATGAAATGAAAATAAAATAAAATAAAACAAGATTTCTGTAATCGATGCAAATATTCAATTTTATAAATGACATTGCTATGACACAAAAGAAAAGCAATGAAACTGAATAATAACAATATAAGATTTATTATTAAGATTGATTATGTAAAGCAGGTGAGCTTTACTTAAAAGTTATATTAGGATACTGTCCAATAATAAAAAATAAAAACACAAATAATTCAAAAACTGTTTATTAAGCGAACGAATTTTATTAAATGAAAATCCATTAAAGGTAATTCTGTTTCTTTCTCGGTTGTAGTAAATTAGCAGTAATTCGAATTTTGATGAACAATCTGGTCATTACGATTACATGACCGTAGTAACCGTTCCAACGTAGTGTACAATCTAAAAAACAAATTCACATTCCCAGTAAAGAAGTTCCGTTACCTAATCTTACTTAGCTTCTAGAAGAAGTACAACATATTTTCATAAAATGTGTACGATAAATGTGGAAAAGTATAATTTGGACTAAGAAATGTATCTCATATTAATTTTCGTCGCTATTAATGAAGTATTCGGTACTGATGATGTTAATCTTATCTTATATCTTTAAACGAGCAATTCTTGTATATATATATATATATATATATATATATATATATATATATATATATATATATATATTCAGGATGTCGGCAACGGCTCCAACGATTTTGTTGAAACTTGGCATACTAGAGGTTTCGGGTCCAAAAAATCGATCTAGCTAGGTTTTATTTATAGAAAATGTTGTTTTGTCCGTGTTATTAGCAAATCAATACAATGACATTAAATTTTAAAAGAAAATGAATTCAAATTTCGTTTGTCAACGTCATAAGTTACGGTAGCTCAGTTGGGAAGCTGATAGGTTCTAATTTTGGTTTTTTTGGGATTCGTAAAGCGTCGGTTCGAACCTCGGTGTTATTATTATTCTTTTTGTAATTTTTTGTATATTTTTCATTATTTAATTTTTATTTTTTATTAATATATATCTAAATAAATTCGACAAAAATACAACAAAAATATGCCGAGCGAAGCTCGGTCAACCAGATATTATATCTTTAAATGAGCAAGTTTTGTATATATATATTCAGGATCTCGAAAACGGCACCAACGATTTTGATGAAACTTGGCATACTAGAGGTTTCGAGGCCAAAAAATCGATCTAGCTAGGTTTTATTTGTAACAAATGTTGTTTTTTCGGTGTTTTTAGCAAAACAATACAATGACATAAAATTTTAAAAGAATATGAATTCAAATTTCGGCGTCAACGTCATGAGTTACGATAGCTCAGTTGGGAAGTCGTCCAGTTTTCTTTTAGTTAGTTTTGTTTTGGCATTCAAACAACGTCGGATCGATTCTCGGTGTTATTATTATTCTCTTTTTGTAATTTTTTATATTTTTTCATTATTTAATTTTTATTTTTTATTAATATATATATCTAAATAAATTCGACAAAAATACAACAAAAATATTCCAAGCGAAGCTCGGTCAACCAGATATTTATGTTTATGAAGCAATACGCAACTATAAAAAAGAATTTTAAAAAGGTAATTTAAATAAACTGGATTTTTATCATTGATTTAGGTCTTTTAATATTACAAGCAATTAATATAATAATGATTAAGACTCTGATATAGGTACATAATTCAATTCAACCGACCAAAGGGAACCATTTGCACAAGATATTAATTACTCCATCAGTTCTAATAGCACAAATGTGATAGGGACCAAGCCTTCTAATAATAACAATGTTGCGGTAAACCAACCCACTTTCTACATATTTACCTAAATTCCTCTACTCAATGATGCCTAAAGCAAACATAAACCTACGTACGTAACATATATAAAATTTACAAATTTTAACATCAAATAAAGTTTGTTCTCGTATCCTCTAAATCATTCATGACAAGAAAATGTTTGATTTAAAATGTAAACCTGGTTTTTATATTGTGCTATGTTTTGGACTGAGCGCCGCACTTCTCATAGCTTTGATGTTAGTTTTAAGCTTAATATTGCATTATTGTAAAGAATATATTATGACCTAGTTATTGCAGTGTTGGTCGAATACTAATTATCAACATTATTTTGTATCTCCATTGCTTAACTGAGATACAACTGAATATGTATTTTTTTCATAGTAGGTATACAAAAATTATTGCAGGCTATTTATTATGTTAGTGGTAGGACTAAACTGTTGACAGTTTTCTGTCTGCAGCTGCGGGCCATTCCGTCCGTGGTAGTCCACACTCTCACAGAAAATCGACGTCTTAGTAGTAGCAAATTGTTACTGCGCTTCGTTCGATGAGTGAGAGAGCCGGCAGCCCAACTTCTGAAGGTGTTGCGTGTGGTAGGTTTTGGTGATGCCTTTAGTATTACTGAACCTCATTGCATGCATTTACACTCCCTTCACTTTCTTCATGGTAGGCAGAGGTCTAGTAAAAGTCCATGAGCAGCAGTATCACTTACCATCAGGTGTACTGTTTGCACGTTTGGCAACATTAGCAATAAAAAAAAACAATAGTTTTATTGCCGCTAGCTTGACATCAATCCTCCTTGGGAATGTAATTGTTCATGAGACGGTATCAGAAGTAATTGGCCCAGGTATATGTCGTCTTTTACGATACTCACGAAGAATGTAACAGTTGGTAATATTCGTAGCCGCTACCACAGACTGATACTAACCATTACATCCATATTTAGTCAAACCTTATTATGCTGAGCACTTTTGGATGATCATGATAACACAGTAGATTACTCTGTTACCCATAGGTGGTCGACGCTATGAGCTCAAAGTCCCTGCGCTTTGGGACCTGGATGTTGACGGCAGTAGGAGGCTTTGCGGACATTTTGCCAGAGGCCACTTAATTTGTGATTTTATCATTACAGCTTATACACGTCCCACTGTTGTGCTCGAGCCTTCTACATAATAGGAGGGTAATTGACCTACTATACCATGCTGGCGTGTTGGTATGGGGTTTGATATCAAATTTTCCTTTTCTTGCATAGTAGTCTTTTACGACACCTACGGGTAAGGGTCATGAATTGTATTCTTACTCCGTCACCACACGGAAAACTTAATTCGTAGTGAAGGATTATTCACCAGGTTATGCACACTATCCACCATAAAGCCTAGTAAGTAAAATTGTCCCAAAGTACAGGTGACATCGCTCATGAGATTAGATATCAAAAATTGTAAGCCATTAAGCCGCCTACTGTAGTTACAGACATACGATGTGATTAGTAAATGGTAGACCATAGTTGCATACGAAATTATAACCCACGCCGTATTCCTGTCAAAATAGAGGCCACATTCGATCAGTTTATAGCTAGTTAAAAAAAGAATATTCTGTTCCGCTGTGTGATTGCTGTAAGGAAAAAATATGAATTCTATTTTTTTATGGTTCTTCCCTCCTATTCAAAGCGGAAGACATGATACAAAGTAGGTTAAAAAGCCAGTAAATAAGAGGATATACAACTACTTGAAGGGCAGCAGTAAAGGATCACGGGTTAAACAGAGCTTAATCTATATGTGAGTTTTAGGATTGATTGTAGTGGTATATATGGCAAAAACGCCTGCACGCACAGAAATTTTCTCGAGTTGCTACAGGATCCGTATAGAATACTACCCTAGACGTGACTTGCAGAATGTTTAACATGAGCTCTCACCCGTTTATACGAATGTTTATGTGCTATTTCCATAGCATTATTAAGTAAAAGTGGTGATGGAATAAGAATACAATTCAACACTGTCCCTTTGTCCCCTGTTTTGCCCGTGGATATCTTAAAAGACGACTAAGATATACCTTATAATATATGCATATAATATCTGTGAAAGTGAAGAATAACTTGAAACGAAATCCTAGACCAACACATCTGACAAGCATGGTACAGTAGATAAATTTCTTCTCATAATCAAGCAAGCCCGAACACATCATTGGAACGTCTATGGCTAAGATGATAATGATTAAGTTAACCCATCAATTCCCATGCTTCTTCCTTTAAGATTTATAATATATTTTTTTTAGCTTAATTAGCTTGTATACGTATATAAAATAAGAAAAGAACAAAAAAAAAATATAAAAATCACCCTTCCATTTTTTGTAGAGGGGGTGTCACCTACAGGTGACACTGGGCATTATGTATGCTACTTGCACTGCATATTGGGTATATAGAATATATCTTATTTACTTGTTTATAATTTTATTGTTATAAAAAGTCATACATTACTTATTTCACAACAGGTAAGAAGTAATACGTTGGTTTTTTTCTTTTTGTGGAATTTGTACCAACTTGTGATATGTAAACCGATATTACACTTAGAGCACATTTTTATAGTACGTCAATGACATAGCCCGCAGCGACGAAAAGAGGAAACCGCCATTTCTTTCCCCGTAAGAATACCCTTACGGAATTGATATTCTCATCAAAGCGATTTACGCCACCCATATACTTATTGTACATTTTTATAAGAGACGGAAAATCATGTAAATCAACATTAGTAATTGGCGGCAATTCGTGACATTTGGCCATTCATGATACTATTTTCGTGCGACTTAGTTACAATAATTTGTTTTCAAACCTCATAAGCAAACTCTTCCCTGGGTTTCCTTTTTATCTTCTTGGTAGTTATTACGTTACAATTTTCGGGGGCATTTTCTCTAATAGTTACGGTACATCCGATTTTAGCTTGTGAAAATATTTCAGTAAAGGTTAAAAGTGAAATTTTTCAAGTGTGTATGGGCTAAAATTGTAAGGTAGTCTCGAATGTAGCTCCAAAATGACAGCGGCACCTATACCATAATCAGATTGTTCTTTCGAAGAGGGACAAGTTGCACCTTGGTATAAATCGCAATTCAGTTCAGATATCCATGTCCAGTCAGTAATAATATTGCAATTGCCCTAACTTCTTCACGTGTGATTTTTTTGTAAAACAAACATACCATAATAAAAAAATAGCCATATTCAATATGAATTCGATTACGTCTTCGTTCAATAATTACTCGAGGTATTTAGTGATCTTTTTGCAAGGCACCCAAAACATATTTGTCACTGACCTCTTTCCCACAGGAAGAAAAATGTTGTACTGTTCGTCCATTTATTGATAGCAAATTCCTTTTTCTTTTTTTCTTTGTAGCCGGTTCTTGACTTTCATAACGTTTTCTTCTGTATTGTTTTCTTTATTGTTTTTTCGAAAGGTCTTGCACTTCTACTTCTGACAATAACTTTCTGCTCGATAGTTGAAGAAGACTGGTTTCCTTTTTATCCCCACTATCTTCGTCAATGACCGCGCCATTCTCAATGGAAAATAAAGTAATATCACCGTCAATGTTATTGTCAACTTCTAACACCTCAACTATCTCATTCGACGTCAAAATAAAATTAAAAAGCTATCATGCATGCAGCCAGATCACACAATAGTTATAATTATGCCCAGTGTCAATTACAGGTGACACTTACTAATTAGACAGCCATTTTGAATATAAAAGCGAATTATTTTGAACAAAATTAATTTATATTACAAATTTGGCTATATCACAACAATTTTCAATAAAAATTTTCACATTACTTATCCTTTCCATATTTTCACAACAATATGTAATCAGTATTACACAGCCACGTAAGAAATTCCACTACACCTTTGAAACAAACGAATAAATTTGACAGAAAACATATAGGCAGTGTAGGCAAAATAATATCACAAATACTTCTAAATAGTAACTTTTTAGCAGTGATTTTTATTTTATTAAAATGTTTTATCAAGTGCCTTATTTACATCCTTTAATGTGTGTCACCCAGAGGTGACACTGGGAATTGACGGGTTAAATAATAGAAATAAAATAAGTAGAAAATTAGACATTGAAGTTATTTAAAAGTTGTTGACAAGATGTCACGTATAAGCAAAATATATTGCCTGTTATGCTGTCAGAATCTAAATTAGATCATGCTTTTAAATGAAAGTAATATATGTTTTAATACTTTATTTCTACCATAGATACCATATTTTTATACTTTGCATAATGTTATCGAAGTAGAAACATTTAAATAAGCAACGTTGTTGCGGATACGAATTATTATATTATTATTAATATTCTGCACAATAGAAAATCTATATTACTATTCTGATAAGGACAAAGAACTTTTTCTTTGAGTATACTAAAAAATTAACGAAATATTAAAATTATTTTATATTAGGTATTCTTTTATTACAAAAAAATATAAAGTTTTAGCAGACCATTAACTATCTAGTCGAGATTCTTAAAGTTGCTAAAAACTATTTACTAAAAAAGTAAAAGGTAGCAAAAAGTAAAAGGTAACTAAATGTGCTCAAATAGTGTTTCAACTTTACAGTGTTTAGCTTCTAGGATAGCGGAGGTCAGATAACGGTCGTTCTGTGGAGAATTTTGTATTTTGCTGAATCTAAAGCCCAAAGCCGACCCGAATATAGTTGGTAATTAGAAAAGATGTTTTGAAAACAATTTAAAAATGAAAACCATTAAAATAAAATATGATAACCTAGCATGTTTATTTGTAAACTAGCAACCCGCCCTCGCGTCGCTTCGGTTATAGGTTATAGTCGTTTTACCCGCGTAGTTCCCATTCCCGTGGGAATACCGGGACAAAATATAGCCTAGTTTACGCCCTGATATTATAGCTTTCCATTGGTGAAAGAATTTTTGAAATCGGTCCAGCCGTTTTGAAGATTACCCGGAACAAACAGACAGACAGACAGACAAAAATTTTTTAATTGCTATTTTAGGCATAGGTGTCGTGCAAATAACCGTGTGAGCATGAAAAAAACCTATTATTTTGACATTACAAACAGACACTCAAATTTTATTTATTGGTATAGATATGGCTCAGAGATCTCAGTAATGAACTCCCATCCTGAATACCATATTATTGACCGATGTGCTGTACAATTCATGGAATCTACAAATATTTGCTCTGAGTACCAATAGTAGTGATATGTAATTATAATGTAATTATTTCTGATGTTTACGCGAGTATTGCACATTTTAAATAAAACTACTTTACGGATTTTATCGCGATACACGATAAAATTCGTTAAGTAGTTTTATTTAAAACTAGCAACCCGCCCTCGCTTCGCTTCGGTTATAGGTTATAGACGTTTTACCCGCGTAGTTCCCGTTCCCGTGGGAATACCGGGACAAAATATAGCCTAGTTTACGCCCTGATATTATAGCTTTCCATTGGTGAAATAATTTTTGAAATCAGTCCAGGCGTTTTGAAGATTACCCGGAACAAACAGACAGACAGACAGATAGACAGACAAAAATTTTTTAATTGCTATTTTAGGCATAGGTGGCGTGCAAATAACCGTGTGAGCATGAAAAAAGCCTATTATTTTGACATTACAAACAGACACTTCAATTTTATTTATTGGTATAGATAATTATAATGTTATGAAGTCCTCTGCAAGACAAGAATTTACACGTAAGTGAAAGTGAAGTATTTTAACTTTTTTCATACGTTTGACAACAAATAACGTTTACGTACACGTAATTGTGATATAAACATATTCTAATACGAGTATGGTTTGGCATATAGGTGGTGTAGCACCGTAACCTCTACGCAATTATCAGTACCAACCTGACGCTGTCGCCCATCGTTGGGGCGATACTCGATAGCGTCAGAAACTGGGACGCAATTGCCGCTTTCTGCAAGGAGGCGGCAAATCATGCGTTGGAGGAACCCCTATACAGCGAAACGCTCCACCCATGGGAAAAGTTGGTCCATTCACCTGCCATCTAGTCAAGCGTGGCGATTATAAATATAGATTTATTGATCATGTATAAACCCTTTAAGTATAATCTATCAAACATCTCTTATTGTTACTAGAAAATACTTGATATTATCATTAAAAAGTAACAATACAGGTTCCAATATGATAACGGAATAAGGGTGTTGTAAAAGACGACTAAGGGATGTAACATGCATATAACGTCCATGCAAAAGAAGGAAAGCTCAAATTTAATTCTAAGACATTGGATAAAGAATATTTTCCAATACAAACTTAGCACCGTGTTTCGCCATCTTTGGTGGTTGATATTTGTAAAATTCTTTCTTAGCGAATCCCTATGTCGTAATATGAAACTACTACCAACATTTAATCTTTTTAGTTAAAGCTCAATTCCATCAACAGACTTGTACATATATGTATATTGTATATAGATAACACTCAGTGTAACATATAATATAATTAGGATATTGACAAATAATTTAGCATTATTTGTAAGACACACAATTAATCGAATATATAGTCGTTATTGTAGATAGAAAGCTCTCTAATTAGTTATTGAGCAACCTGTAATTACAAGTCTATCCTGAATCACGTGTCTATAACGATACTTTAATTAGTTAAGTCATCGTGACTCCATTCTCGGTACCTACTCACTAATGAAATACCCGACTTACTAACTTTATTACAATGGGTCAGAAGGTTAAATGGCCAATCTTCCAAGCGAGAAATGAAATTATTCCTTTTCTGTTTTATTGATTTTAATTATTATTTTAAATATTTTTCTATGTAGAACCTTAATTCATTCAATTCAATTCATCCGCGAACAACTTAAGAATTGGTAGTACATATTCATAATCGCGATTTCATAATAGTATTCATTTAAAAAAAATCAATGTTATTTAAATTGTGTAAGAAATAAAGCAAGAATTATATTATTTATTTGATTGATATCAATCAAAATAAACAATAAAACAATCAAAGATTGAATTTGTTAAAATAATAGCAAGTTAAGCTTAATTTACAATAATAAAGATTGTGTAAGGTTTTTTTACAATAGAATGTTTAATAAAAATTTCCTTTGAATAAAAGAGTGCATAATTTATAAAATTATATTAGATTCAAAATTATTACACTATTTCTCGTTAAAACATTTACATAAAAAACTGCCACTTTTTGCTATGTTTGGGGAAATGCTCTTCTTCTTTTGTACCTAATGGCTATAAGCTACAGTTATGAGCTATTGGTGCCAGTGTCAAGTTATTTATTTTCACGTCTTTAGTTACCATATTTAAGCCATAGTCGTTACCATTGATTAAATGCTGACAAAAAATCACGTTTCTTTTGGAAATTTCAGCAGAATGAGAAAATACACGCAATTCGCTATTATATCATATTCACTACATTTCTACAGGCAGCATTATATTAAATAGAATATCAGCAAAATTATTTAATGTAATGCTGTAAAATACTAAAATAATGAATAAAATTTAAAGGCGCTACGTGACTTTTGACATTCCCGTCAAAGTATAACGAAATGTTAAACAGCTAAGTACAAACTATCCAATGTCAACAGTGATAAGCATTTGTTACACAGTGGGTGGTTCTTTGAGATGTAACAAATAGCCTGGCATTACTTAATACAGTTTTCATAAGTCTATAATCGTAACGCTACTTAACAAGAAACATTTGCTTTTCTTTATTTAGTATTCCATGTTAATCTGTGAAGGTTAAACAGAGCTACATGTAAATTATAATTATAGTTCCAAAATATAATTTTTAAACTCACGATTGTGCATATATTCAAAAAAGAAACCTAATAGTTCATTTCAATTAATGAATAATTGGGTTTCTATATAAAATCGTTGCTAGGTAGCTCTAGATTGATAGTTACATGCATACTACTTACATACAATTAATCAACACAAATAAGACCTAAACTTAGAACAATTATTTGTGAATCATGCAAATAACTGTTCTGCGTGGAATAAGATTATTTTATTTGTAGCCGGGGACTAAAAGCACGCGACACAAGTGCACTATCAACGCAGTAAAAGTATTTTTACTTTTACTATTATCTCAATATATGTACCACAGAAATATTAATACTTATCTTATTAATTTTTCTGTGATATGTACCTATATATTAGTGCACCGGTACAGAACGTTCTCTTTCTTTAATCTTGTGTTAAACGCGATCAAACCAGATTGCAAGGATTTTGATTAAATCTTACGAATTGCCGCCTGTCTTATGTCAAAATTTCTTGGTAATATTGTTTTAACTGTAACCGTAATATGTAATTAAAAATACGTAACAATGCGCACATATTTACATCATAATTAATTATATTACAATTAATTTAAATTTTTTTCTGTTACTTTAGTATTTGCTTGCTTTTAATATCATTTACGCATAGACAATATGTGTATCCCAAAGGAGCTTTCAACGTAATGTCATAAGTATACATTACAAATTGATTAAATTATGTATATAGTCTAGACACATACGGAAGGTCATTGTAACCATCATTCTAATACTATTGCGAATGGTTTGTGGTAATTAAGGGCGGTTATGAAAGGGTTTTTTAATACGTTGTTTTTATCTTTTATTTATGAACAATCCATCCACATATTACTCATCATATTGATGTTTACTATTAAGCATCGTCTCAGCTTATAAATGTTCCACTTCCCAATAGCGGGCAATTAGCCTATTAGCTGGTCAGACATGTTGGTATATGGTTTTATTTCTAGTTTTCCTTCTCTTGCATAAATGGTATATGTATATTATATGTCTTATTTGTCTTTTACGACATCCACAAGTAAGATAGGGAGTGGTGAATTGTATTATTACTCCGTCACCATACGGCAAATTATTAGCCATAGTTCTACCCAAAGTGCAAATGACATAGCCGTTATGCTTAGCAGACAGGTTGGCGACCGCAGTTGGAGTTATAAGTTTCCCAGGACATTACTAATACACATTTTCAAACATCAGATGGTTTAAACAGTCCCACGGGGAAATAAAGAGTGATGACACATTATATTCTTAACACGTAAATATATGAAGTCATAATATGTTTCACTAATAAGGAAAACCTCGATAATACCTAGAAGTTCGGGATTTCTCTGCGAAATAGGATCCGAAATACGGAAATCTGTAGCAAAACAGGTGCAAACCAATATAGCACGAATAATTAGCACGTTAAAGTGGCAGTAGGCAGGCCACATCGCTCGACGCATCGACGACCGCTACAGAAGAAAGATTCTCGAGTGACAACCATGTATCGGAAGCCCGCTACTACGTGGACCGACGACCTGGTGGAAGCTGCTGGACGTCGGTGGACGCAGGCGGCATAGGGCCGCACTTTATGGCGAAACATGAGGGAGGCCTACATACAGAAGTGAATGGCAATAGGCTGAATTGTCATGAAAAAAGAAAACGTGTTTCCTTTTTTCTTCATCAACCTATTACAATTATTTGCTTTTTTTTTGTTATAATCTTTTTCTAATTATGTTGCCGATCGGTTTTCTATCGCATTAGATCTATCAGAATATGAATTTTTATAATTAAAATACAACCAAGATTAATATATAATGCATTCAAAATTTCAATATCCTTTATTTGATGCTCTTATTGTTGTTAAAATTTATATTGTATTTGAAAACAATTTTATTATACTAGGGTAACCAATTTGCGATCCAGCACACGAATATCACTCAAAACCAATTATGTTATTGCTAAGCGAGAGATGGCTTTCACAAATTAAATTTCATGTACAAAATTCATACCTCAATCGTAAATTATTAAAGTCGAAATCAAATTACTATTTTTTGTAATTGTATTTTATACAATATCAATTATCACAACTATATACTCAATCCAAACTGTTAAATTTTTTTTCATTTAGTGATGAAGTGGTGAAAAAACAAATGATTTCAAGTTAAAAATGATCAAATACCAGTGAGTGTTTTCTAATTTTTGAATATAAATGTATGTAATTTTAACCACAATAAAAAAAATTATAAACAATCTTACCGTAAAACTAATTCGAATATAATTCTTTTTACGTTATTTTAAGATACAATTTTACACACATTAAACGATAATAACATTTTTTTTTATAGTGGTTCACCTTTATTCTGAAGGGGTAATAAGAGTCGTAACACACTGCATATACCATATCTTTCAGTCTCATATGATAGACAACGAGATTAATTCTTGCATCTTATAGATAATATAAATAACGATGACTTATTGGACGTGAGACATCTTAGTTCGCCCGTGACCATGAATGCTGCAAAGAGTTCGAAACGTCGAGCAATCAATAATCATATACAATGGCGATAAAATCCGTAAAGTAGTTTTATTTAAAATGTGTAATACTCGCGTAAACATCAGAAATCATAATTATGTCTATTGCACATTCTTTAACAGCTATCAATTGAAATCGATGACAACTACGTACACTACAATAATGTTAAACCCTACCACCAAATCTAATAACATTATACCCAAACTTAATCATATACCGTCCCTATTGACGCAATATATAATTATCTAACTATCACTAGAAAATGCTACCACAAAAATAATATCTAATAATAAAAATAATAAAAAATAAAAATAATAAATCTAATAATAATTGGATTCGAATATTTTACTAAGCAAAGTAGAACTTCGTCTAATTTGGTGATTATATTGTACTGTTTAACGACTTTGCTGAAATACTTCGATGTCGCCGCTTATAATATAATGGTAAAGCATTTCCAATTTATCCTAATCTCTTCTTCATTAATAAACTTAAGGTATCTGACATAAAACTCTTTCAAGCGACTGCCGCAAAATTTTATGTTTTGTTAATGTAAATCTTTTCATGTTACACAAAATATAAAACAAAATGATTCATTAAAACTTTCAAAATGTTTTACTTTTAAGAAGTCGAATTATTTTAAAAACGTTCTATATTTATATTAACTTTTGGAATATAGGTCAGTATATACATGCCCATTAAGAAAATATGTTGCTTTAGTTGTATCTATTTATATTTACTTTCTAATACACTTCTGTCAATTAGGAACTATTATAAAATTAATTTATTCTTCGCCGCGGCTACGTTAAAATATTAATGTGTTTAAATATTAAACTAAATGGTTTCATGAGTGATGGAGTAGTTAAATAAATAATAGATTGATGATAATATTTAGAATGAGGTAGGAACACACTATTGACAATTGCTTGTCTACAGCCGCAGGCCGTTCCATCCAGGGTAGTACCACTCTCTAGCATAAAATCGACGTATGAGTAGTAGCGATTTATTACTGCGCTTCGTTCGTTGAGCGAGAGAGCCAGAAGCCTAACTTTCTGAGTGTTTGTGTGTGGTAGATTTTGGTGATGCCTTTGCTACCAAACTTCATAAATCGCATACATACTCCCTTCATTTTCTCTCTTTCTCCCTTCACGATAGGCAGCATCACTTACCATCAGGTGTACTGTTTGCTCGTTTGCCACCGTTTACAATAAAAAAATAATAATAAATTTAAATGTAGTATATTTAAAACATATTATCTTGTATGCCTATATACTTTATCACAATAAGGTAGATTATATAAACGTTATCTATGCAAATCTAATCTATACAGTGCCATGATTTTGCAAAGATAAGCTGTCCTACTGCTCTACCTGTCAGCTATAGAGCTTTTTGATGTAATCTCACAACCTTTGATATGGTACATCAATTTTGTTTGATAAAGGATCAATAGAAATACCTTTAAAACCTTATGAATATTTAAATATCTAACATGATTATCATTATTAAAGTATAATTTTTGCAATAATAATAGAGTAAGGAGTTGTTGTTAAGGAGATTCGTACTTATGAGCTTTAAAAATTATATTTCTACTAGCTGACCCGACAGATGTTGTTCTGTTCAAATCTTTTAAAAATTAAAAATTTAATTCTCCTTGAAATCGATCGCAGCGCCATCTACCGGCTCCAATTATTAATCTAAACCGAATGGTTTGGATGTTCCGATAGATATGAGAATTTATATCCATCGGAATGGCCACAAAAAATCATCAAAATTGCTCCAGCCGTTTAGAAGGGCGAACAGAAGATTTATATATATATATATATATATAAAGATAGAAAAGTTTATATAGTCGAAAAAAGTATATATATATATATATATATAAAGATAGAAAAGTTTATATAGTCGAAAAAAGTTTTCTTAAATTTTCTAATTTTCTAATTTTCTGCGCAACTTTCTTGTTTTTTATTTCGTAAAGGCCTTTTTAAAATATTAGAAATCTTAAAAAAAAAGATGAACGAAAATCGGTAAGTTATGTTATTGTCCTGCCCGAAAAGCGCCAACTACCGAGTCCAATTGCGAATCTAAACCATCCTCGAATCCTCTTGAACATACGCAAAAAATTTCGTCAACACCGGTCCAGCTGTTTAGGAGGAGTTCAGTGACATACACACGTACCCTAGAAATTTATATTTAAGACTAGCAACCCGCCCTCGCTTCGCTTCGGTTTTAGTCGTCTTACCCGCGTAGTGCCCGTTCCCGTGGGAATACCGGGATAAAATATAGCCTAGTTTATGCTTTCCATTGGTGAAAGAATTTTTGAAATCGGTCCAGCCGTTTTGAAGATTACCCGGAACAAACAGACAGACAGACAAAATTTTTTTAATCTGTATTTTAGGCATAGGTGTCGTGCAAATAATCGTGTGAGCATGAAAAAAGCCTATTATTTTGACATTACAAACAGACACTCCAATTTTATTTATTGGTATAGAGTAGCAGACCCGGCCACGCGTAGCTGTGTCTATGGTTATTGTCTATGTCTGTGGTTTTTGTTATATTACATTTTAGTAAACTATTTATGCTATTGAATTGTAGCTTATATGACACGTTTGTAGGTTTGACATAGCAGCGTCATCTATTAATTTCTTACTCAATCCAGTCAACAGATATCGCCCTCTGTTAAAATCGTTTGGAGTTAACAGATAATTGTGAATGTCAAATAATAGACAAATAATTTGCAATAAAATAATATTGCGACTATAAATTATGATGTAAGCTATCCTATCTTTCAAGTTGAATCAAACTGCACACGGTGTGCAAATTTGATTAAAATCGGTAAATAGTTTAGGAGTCCATCGCGGACAAACAATGTGACACGTAATTTATATATATTAAGAAGATTAGTAACATCATCCTTTCAAAGCCAAGGCACCCCCGCTATATGAGCCTAAGCTATAGTGCCTAGGCTAATAGGCGGCTTAGAATAATATAATTTAATTATTATAATGTATATTAAATAGCTGTTTGGTGGGGCCTTGGCGAATATTACTAATCCTTACCTTGCTCGTGGGTGTTGTTAAAGATGGCTAAGAGCTACTATCGACCTGGGCCAAAAATATTGAGTCGACCTCACGTAATAGGGATAAGAGCAGGCAAATTATCAAGACGTTATTGTAACTGGTTAAGATATCGATCTACCGCACCAGTATCGTGGATTCGAATCCCACAAAGGACAACACTTTATACGATCCACGAATTGTTGTTCTGAGTTTAGATACTATTTGTGTCTGTTAATTATATGATACAAACAAGTCCCCCGTAATACAAGGAATATTGTCTTGGTGCAGGTTGTCGGTTTAAAAAAAAAAGAATATATGCTTTTTGCTTTTAAAGAACCACAAATATCATCAAACTTGATAAAATGTAGCGTAATAAAAATGCAAATGAGGCAGCCAGCTAGATTTAATGCGTTTAAAATCAAGAGCGTGTAAAATTACAAGAATATAGAAATTAAAATCGGTTTCATAAGCCTACTAATATTATTCTATAATATTAAAAAGAAAATGAAAACTCGGTGGGTTGTACGGATGATTATTCCAGTTTTACGTAGAAATGTTGAATTAAATGTTGAACATAATGATTGACATAATTCGTCCTCGTTCCAGTGACAATATTTCAGTTAGTAGTATTTAGAAATGTTGGAAATGTTTTTTGGCTTAAGTTAATAATTGAAATTTAAATAATAGAAATATAATTACGAGAAGCAAACTTTATATTTTTGTTTTAATGAACCTAAAAACAAATTAGTTATTTTTATCTTTCGCAAATTTCTCGTAGGTAATATATTACAGTGAGGGCGATGCTCCGGCAACACAGCCTCGTTTCCGGGGCGTCTTATGGGACGATACTCGAATGGGTAACCCACCGGGTCGGTCATGGATGTCAAGGAATCGGTACCAGTGGTCAGCCCAATGATGACGGGGAGGGATTACAGTAGATTATAGGGTCGCACGCCACCCATCCTTGGGGTGTATGACCATAATCTACAAGAAAACAGGTAATACATTCCATATAATACTGAAAACTAACTGATTACATTTCATTATCATCTTCACAGATCATATAAGAAGGTTATTTTGTGTCTTCCTTTTCTTGCATAGATGTTTTATGCATATTATAATTCCTTAGCCGTCTATTGCAACACCCACGAGCAAGAAAGGGGGTGATGAACTTTTCTTACTCCCTTAGCACACGAAATTTGAAGATTGTGGTCTATGTCAAAAGTTTCCTACAAAAGCGCTGGCATTCACCTCTATTCTTTCGAACCACCGTCTCTTTGAACCATGGTTTCTAATACTCAGCTGCTACGGCAAATCATAAGATAATGTCGTTGCATTTTGCATAATATAATAAAAATATTAGTATTTTCTTTTTGTTTACAGGTATGTCAACTGAAAATTTGCTGTCACACTAATAAAAATTCAAGTTACAGATGTGAGTTACTGTTTTGTTATACCAATTAACCATAGCTTGAATATTACACTATGTTATAATGAAACAAGGGATCATGTGAAACTATTAATTGCATACTCAATGTAATTATAAACAAATTTAATACGAGAAATGTCTGCCTCCTACTTGGTATATACTTTGGCTTTATGGCTTTATTACCGATTTCTGATAACAAAATAATAATTTCTAGTTTATGAATACTTAACAGTCAAATATATCTTCACAATGGAAGGGACATTGACCTGCAATACTGCCATGGTTAAATGTGTTAGGATAGAGTTTTATCTCGAGTTTTCCTTTTCTTCCATAAATATTATCTATCTCTTAGTCACCTTTTACGACACCTATAGGCAAGAGAAAGAGAGTGATTAACTATATTCTTACTCCGTCACCATACGGAAAGTTAAATATTTATTCAATAATATTTGTTTTGGTTTATTTCAAGATCATTATCATAGAAATTTCGAGTAGAGAGGGGGTGGTGAACTGTATTCTTATTACGTCACTCCACGAAAAATTAAATAAAAATTGAACACTGTGTTTTTTTTTTTCAAAACTACTTTTATACAAACTTCTTCATACCAAATAATATGGAACCATGTATTAGTCAATATCTACCTTATGTAGACTTACACCCTCGTAGTGACCGTAAGATTAAAATTTCAACTTCAATATTATACTTTAACAAGACTAAGTTACTGAGTAATACAAATATAAACTGAATAGCACTGAATCTTGAATGACTGCGTTGAAAAGTAACTTATTTTATTAAGTAAATAAGTGTTTCCGTTCTTGAATAAGAAAGAACTAATTTAAACATCGAATCCATTTTATTATAAATGGTATCACCATTTTTAAAAATGTTAGGAACGAATGAATATTAACTTATCGTTATTTTCTGTGAAGTACAAAAGAAAAGTACGATTCACTACCTCTTTCTTTCCTATGAATGTCCTAAAGAAAATTAGGTATATTCTTTTTAATAAAAAAGTAAGCAAGGGCAAGCTGAAAATAAAAGCTCAGTAATCCGTCTGATAATCTGATATATACAGATCAATTGAAGACATACAGAACATATTGAAGCTGTCCTACACGTTACACACATATTAGATTGCCCTCCCAATGTGGAGAAATCCTGTACCCAGAAGAGGTTTGTATATGGCTAAAGAAGAAAGTTTTGGCTAACTTATTCTTTTCAACCTATATATATTTATGATGTAAGTGATCAAAATCGTGTTCAACAAAGTAAAATGAGACTAGATAATAAGCTAAAGCATGAATGTTTCAAGTTATTTTTTATCTGTATAATCCACTTCATTATTATAATATACTAAGTCGTTGTATATAAAAATCAAAGAGGCTAAAAAGTAACATATTTTTAAGACTAGTAAAGTCTCTTTATAACGAGTCCCTTCTGCAGGAAGCTGTCTCAAGAAATTAGCGTGAACTCGCCTCAATGATTTGATAATAATTATGTTGAATAAGATATAGAGTAATAGATCATCATCAAATGGGAATGATCGAGGTACTTTACATCATCATCATCATCTTGCTCTTATCCCAATTACTTGGGGTCGACGCAATATGTCATCTGTTTTGACATATTGCAAAAAGTTTCGGCAATGACTTTTATGACCGGCCGCCTGCCTGACGTCAAGCCTCCTTGGGAATGTAATCGTTGACCCAAATGGTACCAGATGGCGTTGGTCCGGGTCAATCTAGGGCTCTTGGTCGTCTTTTACGACACCCACGAGCAAAGCAAGGGTTGGTAGTATTCGAAGCCGCTACCATACAGCACTTAGGTACTTTACATATAACCATTAAAAAAAAGGTTTTGTGTGATAGTGTCAAGACTACAATCTATGCTCGACAATTACTAGGGCTGAAAACGAAAGCTTTTAGTTTAAACTTACAGCTACGTTTAAATACGTACATACCCTTTGAGAAGCGAATAACGTAATAATTACGACGCTTGGCTAACGAATTGGCGACCGTAAACTTCTAATAACTATTCACCTGGGCACGACTAAGAAAGTCCTGGAACTCATAACAATCTGCCTATCTGGTGTCATATTTTATTCTTAACTCATTACCATACAGCTATAAAAAATCCCAGATACAGTTTCGTGGAAATTCGCCATATGGTGGATTTGATATTTTTAGAGTCCATCCTCAATCCAAAAAATAATCAATCAATGTTCCTCCCTCTCCTTCTGTTGTCAAGAAGGAGAACTTGGGACATTTGGCCTACTAAGAATGAAAACAGGTCTTCCAGCATACCCAGCACCAGATTTCTTTTCGTATTATTAGGCTCACTATAATCACGATGCTAAAATCCTTTAAGAAAGTTCATATGTATAAAGTAATCTTAACAATCGACCGTAGCCGCTCAACCGATATATTTTATTATTTACTTTGATCATACATAAGCTCTCGGTTAACATGACAAACTGTACTTAAAATACTTCCATAGGTAACACGTTATATGTCACGCTTGCGGTTTGTCGCAGTCTGAAGTCATGAATTAAGGTGGGAACCATTATGGTTGACGACAAATATGCACGCTTCGCCTTTCGGCTGCGTGATATTTTCCGTGTCATCTACTATTGAAATAGGAAGGTTATCATATAATGTTTAAACTTTTGTTTTATTTAATTAATACTAAATTTATGCAAATATTATTATTTGTTATTATTCTTACCCGTGGGTATCGTAAAAGACGACTAAGGGATATAAAATGCAGATAACGCTCGAGCAAAAGAAGGCAACTTGAAATAAAACCGTCGAACAACGTGACAACTGACCAGCGTAACATAGTAAATTAATTTCCCTCCCACTGTAGAGCATGCCCACCAGTGGGACATATATAAGCCGAGATGATGTACCACCAAGTCATTATTTTTCGTGGATATAGTGAAAGATCACTAAGGGATAGAAACAGCAATTCCACTGAATGAACAACATTCTTGAACTTCTTAGGCATTATAAACTTCGAGCCGATTACGCAGGACAAGGAACTCGGTACCGGTGGTCGGTCCAACAACGAAAGCGACGTACTGCAGTGGGTATGGGGCAGTGCGCCACCCATCCCTCGCCCGAACGGAGCCAAGCGGCGGGTGCTGTCAAAAAAGCCCAACCCAAAAAAAGAGGCATAATAAACTTGGTCAAGTTATTTATATCCAATCTACCCTTATGGAAACAGATGCTTTAAAAAGTGTGCACTTGTCAAGCGAGTTGGTAATCGTAGTTTATCAGGAGAGCGCAGGTGCTCACTCTACTGATAACTGAGCTTGATTTTTGCACAACCATGTCCAAGAAAGAGATGATTACATATAATGTTTTAAATTCGTCACCATCGCAAGTAAATATATATGATATAGATAAATACAATTAATTTTATTAAACCTGAAAAAGGAATATCACTAGTCTAACTGAGAATATTTGAAAGAATATTTAGTTTCTACACTTATTTATCATCCAAAATACAACCATTATTATTCAAATTGACATGATGAAAATTAAAAAAATGAAAAAGCAAGATTCTTCGTATTATTATCATTGTATTGTGACTCATTGATATATGTCACTGAACTCCTCCTAAACGCCTGGACCGATATTGATGATTTTTTTTGTGTATGTTCAAGGGCATTCGAGAATGGTTTAGATTCACAATTGGGCCCGGTAGGTAGCGCTATTGTGCGATGTCAAGGAGAATTACTTTTATTTTATTTGAACAGAACATCTGTTGAGTCAGCTAGTAAAATATCATATTTTGTAACGTTGTATAATCAGCAATGCATCATTTTATACTCTATTAGTAAATCCTTAAAAATGTAGATTACCGAAATTTTACATTTCAATAGCCAGCTATTTATAAAATCATATATGTGAAAAATGCAAATCCTCTACAAAGGCGGTTGAAACGGATTTCCAATACAGTTTATGTCCCATTTGCAGTAATAATTTATCGCTCGTAAATAAGTATTGCCACTACAGCGTGCTAATTTTTCACGCTGAAGTGGCAATGGGCAGGCCACATCGCTCGGCGAATCGACAACCGCTGGGGAAGAAAGCTTCTCAAGTGGCGACCACGTACCGGACGACGCAGTGTAGGACGTCGCCCCACTAGGTGGATCGACGACCTGTTAAAAGTTGCTAGGCGGTGTAGGATGCAGGCGGCACAGGACCGCACTTTGTGGTGAAACATGAGAGAGGCCTACATCCAGCAGTGAACGGCGATAGGCTGAAATGAGGATGATGATGATGAAATAAGTATTTACAATCCTTAAAAATCTTGTATCATCAAGTGATCCACTGTTAATTAACATCGTTATATAATAATTTATACGTCTCTATGAGTTCATCTATCAACGTCCACTATCTGACATCCCCAAGGGATACTAAGCAAATAATTGACACGCTTGGTAGATAGATAGGCGTTCCTATTTTGTGTTATAAATTTCCCATGACGCACCGCTATGCTACTCATTCTCTGGCCGTTCGCAACCAATAAAGATAATTTGTTGATCTTATTTTACTTCAAACATAGTTAAGGAGACCTCTTACAACTTTAAAGTTTGAATGATGTTCTTTTTTGGCGGGTTATTGCCATGAATCACAACAGAGTAGCATGAAGTCAGTAACTCACCATACGTTCAATTTCTACCTTAAATGTAACCTGTTATTTAATTTAGCCTGCAGTGAAACATTTGGAGCTTAATCTGCACCATATCTAATCGTAACATAATAACTAAGTGTATTAAATATTAGTTCAGTTGATGTTTATTTTGCCTACTTTTGTTACTGGGGTAAAACAACATGGGCGGTGTTCGGGGTAGCCTTGTATAAATTAGTCGGTCACGCAAATGTGTCAGTTACTGGAACACACTATGACCTTGTTTTTCTTTTAAGCAAACGTAACCATGATGTCATGAGGAAATAACGTATCACAAATATAATCTTTATTAAATCGCTTTTTGTATCTGTGTTTCTTTTTCTGTAAATATATGTGTACTCATAAAAGAAACTTATTAGTGTCTGCTTAAGACCACATGACAGAAATGATAACATCATCAAAATATCTTAATAATTCATTCATGTTTTGTTCTATTTTCATGAAGTAGTAACGCTTTTGTACGTCATTTCACTCGAGAGAGCAATCTTGAGAGAGGTCGATAGATTCTATGGATTGCCTTCCTAGAACCTTGTTATTACTTAATTAAAGAACGGAAAAGTGATCACAGTATTACTACAGAGCTCCTAAAGGTGAGCGGAACGCCCTTATAGGTCTTTTAGAGCTACAGAAAGTGATTAGTTCGGGGCCGACGTTTCAAGACAGTTCTGGCCACATGAATTGGATTCATCAGCTGATCCCTGTTTCGAAATTGGATCTACCTAACTCAACTGTTTGTCAAAGGAAAACATAATAACCGACAGTTTCAAAAACCATTGCCAAAAAGAACCGGTATTGTAATGACATGAGTATTTGACTTGACTTTTGTCTTGTCCATGTTCATTTGTAAACCCACTTGTTGTGAAACCCTGTTGAGATCGAAGGTCCCCCGTGGATTGTCATAACGACCATATCGTACAAAATTAAAGTTAATGTTGATGCAACCAATATGAATAGCAGCAATTTACGAAAAATAACGCATAATCACACAAGAAACCTCGAAAGAAAATTCTATATCAAGCCGTCAATTAGGACAGTATAATGGATGACTTTTCCCAAGTAGAGAACTAATGGGACGTATATAATATTAAGAAGAGAAATATAAATTTCAGTTAAAATTTGCTCAATTAAGGAGTTAAAATTGAATATAACTTTATTAATTGTTTTAATAGTTTACATAAGAGAATTAGTGAAATAAACTTTGATTATCTGGAAATTGCGTACAAAGAATTTCATTCGTTTTGTTCTAGGAAGGAATATCCTCATTAAATTATAAAATGGTCGCTTATCAAGAGATTATATACAAATAATCAAGTATGTATTTAACAAACCTTTTATCTTGTCATAAATACAAAATGAGGAAGGAAATCCTCAAAAGATACCCGACTTGGGGATGGAAGCTGCAAACATAAACGAATAAAAGAGATTATTACAAAGCTTTTGTTCTAACAACGCTTAATTCGATTAAAAAAGGGCAAAACGCTTTTTATATTTTCTTTTTTTACTTTTGTATTCTATCTGATGTAATACTTTAATTTTCTCCTAAAATAATAATATTAGAGTATGTAAAAATTTAAATTCAATGTATAAAATTTATAATTAAATAATAATTGTTCTATGTGGTGATGGAATAAGAGTACAATTCACCACTCCCTTTCATACCCGTGGGTGTCTTAAAAGACGACTAAGGGATATATTACACTAATGACATCTAAGCAAGAGATGGAAAACCCGAAACAAAACCCTATACCGACCTGTCTTACCAGCATGGTACCAGTAAAATCAATTTCCCTCCTATTATGGAGAAGGCTCGAGCCTAGCAGTGGGACGTATATGAGCCAAAATGATGATGATGATGTAATAATAAATAGAGTTTGTAAAATAATGGGACGACCGCACGAAACCTTTTCCTTCTGACTAGTGTAGTAGACATTCCGCGAGGTGAACGATTAAGGAATCAATACATCACAAACCTCTATTTCCCCATGCTAGTTGTAAAAATCAACTATTATCTGGAGAATGGACTGATAGCGATCGCAGAAACTAATCGTATCAATTATGGCAATATTATGCCTTAGGTGGACCAATATCCAACAGTAGTCAGTGATAGGCTGATGAATGGATGGTGTAGGTATTTTGGAAGTACATAGACCGTTTGAACCTATTGAACCAACTTAAAGCTGGCTTCTCTATGAACGCAACAAGGGCTCGGTGTAATATACCTTCGAGGTGCCTGAAAAATTAACGCGTCGGGCAGGCTACTGAAGGCCCATCATTTCAGTAACAGTAGCATATACTCCCTGCTGTCATGCTACAATCATGGCCAGTTAGTCAGTATATAGTCAAACCATAGCTTACTAATTATGATGTAGTAGGTATTTCTAACTCTGTAATAAACTTATGTCTACACTTTAATATGATTCTATATTCAAATAATACTATATAAGTATTTTAATTACTTGTCCGTGTGATAGTGAAGTGTGAATATAATAGTTACCCCTCCCCGCACCCCTTCCTTTACCATGGCTATCTAAAAGTTAATAAAAATACTTCAGCAAATCAAATGACTACAAGAGAAAAGAATCTCGAAAAAATCTGGTCTGGTTAGTTGACTTAGAAGGACTATGACCCCACAATTAGACGTATATAGGCTGAAAAGAAGAGGGTAAAAATAATCTAGAATAGATCATTTAAAAAGGTTGCTTGAATTTATGTGCATATTAGAAGAAGTTAGATATATTGATTAATTTCCTAACGGCAAAAACAATGAATATTTAAATTGCATAATAAATTAATGAGCCACGTTACACGTTACTTAAAATATACCACCGTAAATATAGAAATAATTCTAAAAAGATTCTCTTTATAATTCCCAAATTGAATAATATTATTTAAAAATATTTTCTAGAACAAATAATAGCATGCCTTAAAGCTTGTAATGCGAGGGAACTTATAAAGCTTACAATTCATTCATTCATTTCAACTCATATACGTCCCACTACTGGGTTCGAGTCTCCTCCACAATAGGAGGGACATTGACCTACTATACCACGCTGATGTTTATATTTTATAGACGTTACAGTATATATTTCTGATTATAATATTTCCGTGTGGTGACGGAGTAAGAATACAATTCACCACCCCCTATCTTACCCGTGGGTGATCGTACGAGACGACTAAGGGATATAAAACACATATAACATCTATGCGAGAGAAGGAAAACTTGAAATAAAACCCTATATCAACACGTCTGACCAGCGTGGTATAGTAGGTCAATTATCCTTCCATTATGGAGGAGGCCCGAGCCCAACAGTGGGACGTATATGGGCTGAGATGATGAGATGATGACAGTATATATTTTATTTCAAGTTTTCCTTCTTTTGCATATATGTTGTAAGCGACGCAGGCCATATCATCATCATCATCTTGCTCTTATCCCAACCACTTGGGGTGGACGCAATATGTCATCTGCTTTGACATATTGCAAAAAGTTTCAGCAATGACTTTTATGACCGGCCGCCTGCCTGACGTCAACCCTCCTTGGGAATGTAATCGTTGACCCAAATGTTACCAGATGGAGTTGGTCCGGGTCAATCTAGGGCTCTTAGTCGTCTTTTACGACACCCACGAGCAAAGCAAGGGTTGGTAGTATTCGAAGCCGCTACCACATAGCACGCCATATATGCTATTTTATATTACTACTTAATCCCTTAATCGTCTTTTATGACAACCACGGGTAAGAGAGTGGCTGATGAAATGCGTTCTTACTCGTTCGCCACACGAAACTTATAAATAAAGTATACAAATTAGACCGAATCTTATGAAAATCATTTACAAATCGCATTAAAAACCAGATTTAATTGCTTTTATTTCTTCCGAGTCATATTGATTTATAAAAGTTTTCTTGGTAAAATTATAACATAATAGTATAGGAAATACAATTATATATTTTTAACACCGTAGAAATGATTAATATTGGTTAATTAAGAACACAACAGATGATAATTAGACAATTACTCAATTCACTAAAAGCCTTTATGGGCAATATAATATTAAGAGCGGGTACAACTTAAATGAACGTCTAAAGGAAACCTTTTAAAAGCCTCTTAAGTTCAGATTGGCACTATGAATGAAATTATAAACTAAAAGTAGATAATATTTCCTGGTAAGTAAGCTGAACCTAATAATGATTCTTGAAGTAGGATTTTGCTGAAAAAATTAATGTAACATTTAGAAAACTTTGCTTGCCACTGCCTAAACTGCATACACATGCATACATAGAAAGACTTATCTATATATATAAAAGTGAATCCCTGTTTTCCTTGGTCACGCCATCACGCGTGAACGGCTGGACCAATTACATTAATTCTTTTTTTGTTGTATTTTTTATTATCAGGAGAAGGTTCTTATGAAAGAAAAAATAAGATAATTGTCCAGAAAATTAGAAAATTTAAGAATACTTAACCATCATATAAAATTATTTCTAATCTAACCGCTTTGGACAATATAAACTTTTTTAATGTAACCTTATGACGTTTAACATAGAATTGACAGAGCGCGTGCTGCAAATATCGTCAAAGAGGAAAAACTGAAAATTGTTTAAAACAGATGCTTCGGTTCGAATTATGTATTTTATTAATAAAATACATGTAAAACAATTAATTCATTATTTCTTACAGAAATGATGTAAGAAAACTGAATTTCTTAGTGCACATCAGGGTAGATAAGTTTAGAGCCATCACGCCTAATATGAAAAGTCAATTTAATATGGAGTTTTGGTAATTTAGATACATGTTACTAATATAACCAGTGATATACTTAGTTATTAAGAAGAATACAATAGTTTTCTTTAATTTACAGTTGAATTTTCGTTTTTGAAAATGCCAGCATTAGACCTAGAAACTTAAGTTGTAAGTATTGGGTCAATGAACGTTGTATGCCAATATTGCAAGGCATTTAAGTTTTTTTTTTTATTGCAAACGGTGGCAAACGAGCAAACAGTACACCTGATGGTAAGTGTTGCTGCCGCTCATGGACCTTTACAAGGCCGTTGCCTACCGCGAAGAAAGCGAAGGGAGTGTGAATGCGTGCATTGAGGCTCGGTGATACTAAGGGCACCACCAAAACCCTCCACACGCAATCACCCTCAGAAAGTTGGGCTTCCTTAAGTTTAAAAATTAAGGTCCTGGATTGTGTTGCGCGAGCGCAATCGACGCCATTGGTACCGCCGTCAGAGCCATTACATTCATTAGTTTCATACGCATAACGAAAAAAAATAAGTACATATGTTGTATATAGGAATTAGAATAATAAACATTTTTTTTTAATTCAAAATTCAAAATGAACCGAATTCAATATTCATAGTTAAGACATGACAACGTCTGTCGGGTCAGCTAGTAGGTTATATTTCTGAATAACATTTCTGTTTTCTTTAAGATTGGATTTACGTAGGTAGCTCCTCACCTTAGTGAGGAACCCTCCACTTCTAAGAAAATCTAATAAATTTCTTTTTTTTTATCGAATTTCATTGCAGTATTCATAATTACTTTTATATATTCACTGTACCTTTTAATCTCTGATTTAGAAGTATAGCAAGATGACATTACAGTTATTACTGATGGTAAGTGATACTGCTACTCGTGGACCTTTGCTAGGTTGCTGCCTACCGTGGAGAAAGTGAAGGGAATGTGAATACATGTAATGCGGTTCAGTGATATTAAAGGCATCACCAAAACCCACCCCATGCGAACACCCTCAGAAAACTGGGCTTCGGGCTCTCTTGCTCACCGAACGAAAGGCAGTAAAAAGTTTGCTACTTATTGGTCCGCCCGTGAACATGAACGCTGTAAAGTGTCCAAAACGTTGGGCAATCAAAAATCAAATACAAACGTGATAAAATCCATAACATAGTTTTATTTACAAATTGCTACTACTCAGACGTCGATTTTCTGTGAGAGTATGGACGGATCGGCCCGCAGCTATAAACAGACTACTGTCGACAGTGTAGTTCTTATTGATTTGCCTTTAACCTATTTTTTAACTCATATTATTCAAGCATACCGCACCTTTATTTTTCTTCTGACATGTTTCCTTTAAATATTACTTGAAATCGAATGCTATATTTGACCATTCAATCAATGAGTTACAAACTGCAATAACTAGTTGAAAACATTACTGGCGTACTAAGCTTTTTTTTTTGAGGTGGGCTGCGGTCGGCGCGCCTCCGCCCCACTCCGTCCGGGGCGACAGAGGGGCTTAAGCACGCAACAACCCGCAACCCACCCGAACACCACGTCGTCTTCGTCGTTAGGCCGACCACTGGAGCAGGGCTACTTGTCATCAGTGGTCAGCCCGACGGAATACCCCCTACCCGGGGTACCCTCCCATCGACCGACGTCCCCCCCTCGGGGAGGACGTCGGTCTTCCCTCACGCGGTCGGCCTCTCGGCGGGTGACGGACTAATCCCCGGTCACGTCACCCGCGGCCTCGGCTAGGGCGGCATTGCACGCAGGTAATCCCGCCTGCGCCGCCCCAGTCGCTGGCGGCGGGTCGCTTCGTCGAGGCTGTGCTCCTCGCGTTCGCGACTCGCCGCCTCCTTCTGCGAGATAACTGCCTCGCAGAAGGATGCGACCGCGTCCCAGTTCCTGATGCTGCCGAGCATCTCCCTAGCGATGGTCGGCAGCGTCAGGTCGGCACCTATGATTGCGACGAGTTCACGGCGCTGCTCTGCCCAAGCGGCACAGACCTCGAGCGTATGCTGCACCGTACTGTCCTTGTCGCAATCGCAGTGGTGGTAGGACGGTGTTCTCTCCCTCCTAGCAACCCTGTATAGATACTTGCCGAAGCATCCATGCCCCGTCAAGACCTGTACGAGTTGGAAGGAGAGCACACCATGCCGCCGTTCCAACCACTGCATCAGCACCGACCGGAAGATCTCCACGGTCCAGACACTATATCGAGACCTATCCAGCCGGTCTGCCCAACGGGCAATGACGTCTCGGCGGGCGTCGACGCGCCAGGCGGTGAGCTCTCTCAGGGAAACAACACCGCCCTCCCCGCGCACCCCCGACACCCGCCGATACAAGTCGGCGAGCATTTCCGCCGCCAGGTCCCACGGGGGAGTCCCGGCCAATAGGCACGCCGCTTCCGTCACCACCGTGCGGTACCCGCGGATGATCCTGACCGCCATGACCTTCTGTGGACGCCACAGAAGGGCCCTAAGTCGGGCGGTCATGGATCCAGCCCACACCAGTGCACCGTACAGGGCCATCGACCGGATGACCCCCGCGTACAGCTGTCGACATGCCGTGCTCGGTCCGCCCACATTCGGCATCAGCCATTGTAGGGCGGACGCCACGCCGACGAGCCGCGGGACGAGCCTGCGGGAATGCTCCCGAAACCACCATCGCCCGTCGAGCACCAGGCCCAAGTACTTCATATGGGCCTGGATGCTGATTCCAACCGAACTGACAGTAATCGAGACGCCGATGGGAGAGTCCATACGGGGCCCCTGGAACAAGAGGGCCTCCGTCTTGTCCAGGGCCAACCTCAACCCCAGCGCCTCGATCCGCCTGACGACCTCTTCGGTGCCTGAGGTCGCCAGGCTTACCGCCTCTTGTAGTGTCCCACCGCGGGCTGTGACGAGCGTGTCGTCGGCGTAACAAATTACGCCCAGCCCGGGTGGGAGACTCCCCCGCAACGCCCAGTCGTAGCCAATGTTCCACAGGGTGGGTCCGAGGACCGACCCCTGTGGAACACCGCACGTCATGGGCGTTCGCACAACGTCCCCTACTCGGTTGGCGTAGAGGACGCTGCGCCCCTCCAAATGGTCCGCCACCAGCCACCTTAGGCAAGCTGGCACTTCGTGGTAACGGAGCGCCTCCCTGACACAGCTGAATGGCAGACTATTGAATGCGTTGGCGATGTCTAGGGACACCACCAACAGCACTCCCCCGCCGGTGACGGCCTCAGTCGCCACGGCCCTCAGGCGCAATAGGGCCTCGATCGTCGAACGACCCCTCCTACTGGCGTACTAAGCTAATGTTACCGTCAGTTGCTTGCATAGTTGCCAAAGAGGTATGGTGACCAAGTTCTGTTTAGTCAACTTATCCATAGGGGGTATTCCGTCGGGCCGGCCACTGATGACAAGTAACCCTGCTCCAGTGGTCGGCCCAACGACGAAGGGGACGTGGTGTTCGGGTGGGTTGCGGAAGTTGCGTGCTTAAACCCCTCTGTCGCCCCGGACGGAGTGGTGCGGAGGCGCGCCGACCGCAGCCCACCCAAAAAAAAAAAAAATAAAAAGTCAACTTATCCAGCAAATTACTGCCTTGTGTTGTACTTATATAATCGCTTTAGATGATAAGTTGTTACGAAAACCTCGTCTAATTCTATTAAAATGCTTTACAATTTTGTGATTATATCAAACTAACAGATTAACATAAAATTATTGTTTGAGAATAAATTGCTTTATATTTCGACAAATTAATGTTTTCTTTATTAATAATTTTGAAGTAAATCGAATTGAACACGTGTCAGAAAAGTATAAATCAAATACAAACGCGATAATATATAATTACTTGTTTTTATTATAATGGGTAACTATTATTTATAAGGTTTCTTTACGTTTAAGCTATATTCATTGAACCATCAAAGATAAAGGCTAAGAAAGTTAGTATATAGATGAGTTAGTGATTTTACACACTAAGCACTATAGAGGTATTATTCTAAATCAATAAAGATCAAATTTAACAGTATGGATTAATATTTAAATTTATGGGATCCCTATATAGGATTAATATTTAACTTTAGAGTTTCTATTTCTTACTGTAGGAGTCGTAAAAATCGCGCAGAGAGGCTGACCGCGTGGGGTCAATCGAGGTCTCGGGACGGTACCCCACAAGGTATCCCGCCGGGCTGGTCACGGACCACAAGTAACTCGGTACTGGTGGTCGGCCCAATGACGAATGAAAGAAAGTACGGTGGGTTATGGGGCCGCGCGCCGCCCTTCGTCACCCGGACAGAGCGGACGTCGAGTGCACAGACCATAGCCGACCCCAAAAAAAGGAGTTGTAAAAATCGGCTAAGTAACGATCAGGATCAGGAGAATGATCAATAATATTATTTTATTGAAACAACTGAGAAAATTAACTCGCCTGCCAAGCGTGACGATTATGACATTTAGTTCCAGGTGGGGAGGCGCCTATCCAATAATGGACATTAATAGACTAATGGGTGGATTTATATATATGGCTGTCTCGTTTCCGCCATGATATCACTACGTAACTATTGATTGAGTTAGGCAAAAGCACTTCTGAATAAATTTTATTATCTACGATATCGCAACTGACTCCACAGTTTCCGGCGGATAATATTAGGATTGTCACTCTTAATGAAACACAAACACAAATTCAAATTATTTATTATGTATAGATCCTACATCTTAATATATATAAATTACGTGTCACGTTGTTTGTCCGCGATGGACTCCTAAACTACTTAACCGATTTTAATCAAATTTGCACACCATATGCAGTTTGATACAACTTGAAAGATAGGATAGCTTACATCTTAATTTATAGTCGCAATTATTTTATTGCAAATTATTTGTCTATTATTTGACATTCACAATTATCTATTAACTCCAAACGATTTTAACAGATGGCGATATCTGTTGACTGGATTGAGTAATTAATGAATAGATGGCGCTGCTATGTCAAACCTACAAACGTGTAATATACGATTCTAACTTGCTTTTTTACATAGATGCCGTTTGTAAAAAAATATGACGACCTCCATGATAGATGTTCTCACACAGTTCCACTTAAATAGTTTAATAAAATGTAATATAACAAAAATATTAGCCACAGTAACGCGTGGCCGGGTCTGCTAGTAATATATATATATATATATATATCTTGTAAATTTTTAAATTTTACCTTAAATAAATTCAAACAACTACGGATGCGCAAGCGACCACACTGAGAAGATTCGGCAAGAAACTCAGCGGGTCTATGTATAGCCTAATAGTATATATCTAAAGGTTTACTTGCGTAAAGCGCTGTCGATTGGAGCTGATGTGACAATAGTCCGAAAATAAAAATGTATGGCGGTGATGTGGAGATCTGCAGGCGCAAACGGCGACTAATGTAAACTACGGCATACATTTTCATACTCTTACTATAGTCGCATGAACCACGATCGTCGACCGTACGCGTTCACGTGCTGCAATCAACCATAATGCATGCATATGCATAATCGTGATAGGACAATACTGTTGACAGTTGTCTGTCTACAGCCGCGGACCGGTCCATCCGGGTAGTACCACTCTCGCAGAAAATTGACTTCCGAGTAGTAGCAATTTGTTACTGCGCTTTGTTCGGTAAGTGAGAGAGCCGGCAACCCGACTTTCTGAGGGTTTTTGCATGTGGTGGGTTTTAGTGATGCTTTGAGTATCACCGAATTTCATTTAGCGATGCTTTGAGAATCATTTTTTTATTGCCGCCGTTGCCAATAAAAAAATGAACCTTATAAATTATATATCAATAATTATGTAAGTATCTTGAACATAGGCATGCATAGGAAATATAAGTATAGACGTCGATAAATAAGAAAAATAGTAGTAGTATTATACTATTAGTATTAGTAGTATACTATTATTAATAAATAATTTTCTTTATTTTTTATGTTCGTATCCGCCAGTCAAGTTTTATTTTGATCCCTAAATCACCCAAAATCAATTGTCAAATTGTATCACAATTGTAAAATAGGGTTGACACGGCGCATCAAAAATAATTAAATTACTGTTTTAGAATTTTCTGCTACCTGAGGGGGTATCCAATAAGTTAGCTCTAATAAATCATCTTGACGGATATTACTTCGCACCTTCGTCGTTATAACGTCAGTCACTTCAACATTCACAATGAGTGAATCACTTAATGAAGATAAGGTGTTCTTTATATAGAAATAATAATTTTGAAATTTTATAATATATTTATCATCATCACCTCAGCCCACATCCAAGTGTTGGGCTTAGATCTCCTCCAACATGGGAGGGAAATTGACCTATAATACTACGCTGGTCAGACGTTTTGGCATAGGGTTTTTTTCGAGTTTTCCTTTTCTCGTTATAGACATATCATATCCCTCAGTCGACCTTTACGCCACCCACGGGGAAGAGAGGGGTGGGGAATCGTATTCTTACTCCGTAACCAAACGTCAAAAATAATGTAATATATTTATAATTTCATATATTGTATATCAAATCATTTTCTGATACCACATTAAATAATAAGATTATGCTTATTCTTCTATACCCTAAATTGATTTTATTAAATAAGTAAAATGCAAAGAGCGTTTTAGACCACTAAACATAAAACACCTGGCAGGTGGCACTGCAATAGATCTTAAGGAAATGTATTTTTATTTACTTTTTATATTTTTAGAAAAACAGCGTTTATAATTTTAAAATATCAAATGATAGCTACGAATTTTAACATATATTGATTTTCTTATAATGTTTTTTTTTATTGCTATTGATGGCAAACGAGGAAACAGCTCACCTGATGGTAAGTGATGATACCGATCATGAACCTTTGATAATCCGCTGCCTGCCGTGAAAAAAGTGAAAGGCGTGTAATTGCGTACAATGAGGTGAGCTGATACTCAAGGCATTACAAAAACCTACCACGCGTAAACACCCTCAGAAAGTTGGGCTTCCGGCTCTCTCGCTCACCGACAGAAGTGCAATAACAGATTGCTAGTACAGTAATACCCCGACTTACGCTACCCCGTTTTGCGCGAATTCAAAGATACGCGGTTTTCTCTTGGAGCGCTCAAGCTTTAGGTTAATTTTTTTATTCATAAAATTTCTATTATTTTTTACATAATATTTTGACCATATTCTTTAAAATTAATGTCTTCTTTGAGCTAGTTTCAAATAACCAATTTTTTTGTATATTTAATATAAGCAAAATTAAAGCGCAACTTACGCGAATTCGACTTACGCGATCATTACTCGGTCCCACTTATCGCGTAAGTCCGGGGTATTACTGTACTCAGACGTCGTCGATTCGACGCGCGGGTAACCCTAGCTGGGGCCGCGGGTGACCGTACCGGGGATTTTAGTCCGTCACCCGCAGAGAGGCTGATCGCGCGACGGCGTCCGACGACCAAGAGGTCGTCGAGAGGAGCGGGTAACTCGGCAGATATTCTGTCGGGCCGACCACGGAGGACAAGGAACTCGGCACCGGTGGTCGGCTCAATTATGGCTGGACTATGGGCCGCGCACCTCTCTCTGTCGCCCTGGACGGAGCTTCACACCAAATAGCAGAAGAAGTACATATTCAAAATAATTATGTGCGTTCGTTATATTTAACAATTTTTTTGTATTTATTATAGTGAATAGAATAAGTAGGACACCGGTTTTTAAGTCAAACGGATACATACTCCAAGATAAAGAACAAAAATTGTGTTTGAATATTTAATATAAATATTTGCTACTGCATTCGTTCGATATGCGATCCAGAGGCCTAAACCCTACCCTACCTTAGGCCTACCTGGCTGTGGACCCTAGCATTGCGGCAATCCACGTCCAGCAACTACGTTTACCATCAGATGGACTGATTTCTCGTCTGTCTCCAAAGGCAATAAACAAAATAAACGAAAGAGTGGGTTGTGTTTTACAATTTCAATATTCCAAAGATTATAACAATGGTGAAAAATTATGTAACTATTAAGTGAATAGACAAATTCAAATGTTCAATTAATTCACATCTTCATAACACGTTACATAGTTGTTATCCTAAATCATATTGTTAATTGTCTAAATACTCAGTTTATCTTAAGTTGTGTTAAATATTATGTAGGTTGAAGATTACTTATGATATAAAAAAGATACACTAATAACGTAAATCATCTCTTCGCTGCCGGTGCTTAGTAATGAAATTCTCGTCGTTCTAAATTTATTACGATGGGTCAAGAGGTTAAATGGCCAATCTGCAGAACGGGCACTAAAATAAAATCATGACTTTACGGGGTATGTTGGTAATCAATTTTGCTTTTAACTCGCATTGATTACTTGCATTGATTGAGTGTAGTGATTTAATCAATGACTTTAGATAAATAGCAGAGGCGAGTAAAATTTATCCTTACTAATATTATAAATGCGAAATTAAGTTTGTTTGTTACGCTTTTTTTTTTTTTTTGGGGTGGGCTGCGATCGGCGCACCTCCGCACCACTCCGTCCGGGGCGACAGAGAGGCTTAAGCACGCAACTCCCGCAACCCACCCGACAACCACGTCAACTTCGTCGTTGGGCCGACCACTGGAGCAGGGTTACTTGTCATCAGTGGTCGGCCCGACGGAATACCCCCTACCTGGGGTACCCTCCCATCGACCGACATCCCCCCCTCGGGGAGGACGTCGGTCTTTCCTCACGCGGTCGGCCTCTCGGCGGGTGACGGACTAATCCCCGGTCACATCACCCGCGGCCTCGGCTAGGGCGGCATTGCACGCGGGTACTCCCGCCTGCGCCACCCCAGTCGCCGGCGGCGGGTCGCATCATCAAGGCTGTGCTCCTCGCGCTCGCGACCCGCCGCCTCCTTCTGCGAGATAACTGCCTCGCAGAAGGCTGCGACCGCGTCCCAATTCCTGATGCTGCCGAGCATCTCTCTAGCGATGGTCGGCAGCGTCAGGTCTGCACCGATGATTGTGACGAGTTCACGACGTGGCTCTGCCCAAGCGGCACAGACTGCGCCGTGTCCTCGTCGCAATCGCAGTGGTGGCAGAATGGAGTTCTCTCCCTCCTAGCGACCCTGTACAGGTACTTGCCGAAGCATCCATGCCCCGTCAAGACCTGTACGAGTCGGAAGGAGAGCACCCCGTGCCGCCTTTCCAACCACTGCATCAGCACCGGCCGGAAGGCCTCCACGGTCCAAACACCGTATCGAGGCCTCTCCAGCCGGTCTGCCCAACGGGCGATGACGTCCCGGCGGGCGTCGACGCGCCTTGCGGTGGGCTCCTTCAAGGAAACAACACTGCCCCCCCGCGCACCCGCCGATACAAGTCGGCGAGCATTTCCGCCTCTAGGTCCCACAGGGGAGTCCCGGCCAATAGGCACGCCGCCTCCGTCGCCACCGTGCGGTACCCGCGGATGATCCTGACCGCCAAGACCTGCTGTGGACGCCACAGAAGGGCCCTAAGTCGGGCGGTCATGGATCTCGCCCACAACGGTGCGCCGTACAGGACCATCGACTAGATAACCCCCGCGTACAGCTGTCGACATGCCGCGCTCGGTCCGCCCACATTCGGCATCAGCCATTGTAGGGCGGACGCCACGCCGACGAGCCGCGGGACGAGCCTGCAGAAATGCTCCCGAAACCACCATCGCCCGTCGAGCACCAGGCCCAAGTACTTCTGTTTGTTACGCTTTCACGCTTAAACCACCGAAATAATTTCAAAAATTCTTTGACCAATGGAAAGCTATAATATCAGAGCGTACCATAGGCTATATTTCCGGGTATTCTCATGGGAACGGGAGCTACGCAGATAAGGCGACTGAAACCGAAGGGAAGCGAGGGCGGGTTGCTAGTAGATAATAAAACTATTCTTACTGTTATTTTTCATCATCATCATCTCAGATAATATACGTCCCATTATTGGGTGTGAGCCACCTCCGTAATAGGAGAGAATTGACCTACTATACCACGCTGATCGGTCGGGTTGGTCTATACCAACCCGACCGTTTATATCGAGTTTTCCTTCTTTTGCATAGATTTTATCTGCATATTTATCCCCTTAGTCGTCTTCTACTACACCCACGGGTGGGGAATTGCATTCTTACTCCGTCAACACGCGAAGACTTGTGTTATTTTTACTATCACAATATTTCGAAAACTCTTTAACATTCGGGATTACTGGTTAATATAATCAAATTTTGATATTTTTTCATCATCATCCTGCTCATAAAAGCATGATGGCCTGCTTGGAATCGGTGCAATATGTACTTTACCTGAATTGTACAAATTCTAAAAAAATTGGTAATAGTTTTGTCAGAGTCGGCCTACTTGACGGCATCAGACGCAATAGCCCAGGTCTATGTAAAGCTTTTAGTTGTCCTTTACGAGACCCATGAACAATGTAAGGGTTTGTAGTATTCGTAGTTGTATAATAGAGAAAAATGAGATAAAATATATAAAATAATTTCAATAATTTATAAAGTAGTAAAGGAGCGTTCATCATCATCATTTCAGCTCATATACGTCCCACTGTTGGACTCGAGCGTCCTCCACAATAGGAGGGAAATTGACCTTACTATACCATGCTGATCAGACAGGTTGGTATAGGGTTTTATTTAGAATCTTCTATCTCTTGCATAGATGTTATTTGCGTATTATATCCGTTAGTCGTCTTTTACGACATCCACGGGCAAAATAAGGAGTGGTGAATTATATTCTTACTCCGTCATCACACAGAAAGAGAGAAGACTCAGACACAATAGTGTTAGTATTTTCTAATTACTAACTCGTTTATCTAAAAATGTAACTATGCAACTAATCATCGTGTGGCCCTAAATTCAAAACCTGTGTTACTAAAAAAAGCTTTACAAGGATTTTCTACATATGTCCTTCGAATTCTGAGAAATTTCTAAAGAAATCTTTATATGAAGATCGATATTTGAAATAGGTATTAACCAAAATTTTAAGGATAATAGACTGCGTTAATTAACACAGCCGTTTATCGTCTTCTTTCCGTGTGGTGACGGAGTAAGAATACAAATCACCACTCCCATTCTTACCCGTGAATGTCGTAAAAGACCACTAAAGGATATAATACGCATATAACATCTATATAAGAGAAGGAAAACTCGAAACACTACCTGACGAGCATGGTATAGCAAGGTCAATTTCCCTCCTATGGTGGAAGAGGCTCGAGGCCAACAGTGGGACATATGTGAGCGTAAATGGTGATGATGATTATCGTCTTCTATCGCGTGGGACTAGAATGATAAGATGTAATCTTCTTATTCTATTTCTGCGACTTTAATGTATCACTTCTACTTACTGCTTCAAGGCATAATATTATCAGTATTATTGAAGCGGGCACGATTTATGAAATTTTATCCGTTTCTTAATTTATTCAAGAATCACGTTATTATATGGAGTTATTGGACAGATTTTTTTTTAATATGGTATTATAATAGTAATCTATAGATATGATAATTCTAATTATAAAAAAAAATAAATACAAAATTCTACACATTGCATAAAATAAATATGAATTATGCTTAAGAATTTAAAAAGAGGCATTTCCTCACTCCGTGAAAGAGCGAACACAGTATTTTATTCTCACAGCTGCTGCGATTCGTGACGGCAGATGACGGCGCTATCGATTATAATCAAATACTATTAAATGATGATTTGCCTATTCATATTATATGGTGACAGCTTAGTCAATTTATTTTAAAAATGTTAAAGAAAAGCTATAAAAGTATCATTTTGATAAAATAAATTAGATTGGTACGCGTGAAGCACTTAGTCGAGTAATCATACGCCATTAGTAGTCCTGTCAAGTTAGACATAAAAATAGTGGTCAAATAACAAAAATTCCGACAGAGCCAAATTTTAGTGGGAAGTTTGGGTTCACTATCAGAAAGAAAACTTCAAAACTCTCCATCGATCTCATGTGTGCTACCAAAGTTATTTGGGGTCAAAGGTCAAGGTTTGACGTTTTTTGGATTTTTCTCGAAAACAGAAAGTTTTATCAAAAAATTACATCAAACTAAAGTTGTAGATCTAAAAATCTACAAACATTGTTCTTGTGTTTTTTTCTCTAAGAGTCACCAGTTACGAGATATCGCGATTATAAGAGTAACGTTATATGATATAGGTACACATATATGCCACGTATGTACAATGTCAGGTACTCAACACAAGTAAAAATATCCTACTTGTGTCCCTGTTATGTATAAAATACAAATAGTATTGTATACATAAAATGGACACAAATAGGGTATTTATAGTTAACAAACTATACTATTCCGAAAACATTGACTCAAAAGATAGTTAGTCCCTTTCTTAATCCCCTCTAACTGTATAGTATGCCCTTGAATAACATTTGGCTATTGCCTATGTTGTGTCGTTCATACACATACTTCTTTTAGCGTCGACCATTTAGTTTGAATGAATATACCTATTTGTTACAAGCGCCTACATTTTAGGTTATCTATGTTATTCAATATTTTAAAAAATGGCACAATTTTGCTTTATTTGTAACAAATATTTATTTAGACTGAAGGTGAAACAGTTGTGGTTGGTCGTGGAATGCCATCTTTAATCGATGCAAGTGTCGCAAGAGGGGAAGAGTTCATTGATTATTTAAAAAGTCAGAAGTCCGTGACCATTCACGTGGATTACAGAAAATCGTATATCCGGCAACCAATTTTATATCATAATAGTTTGTGGAGTAGGTCTACTGGGGCAATCACCAAAAACGCGTCGAGTACACTACCTCACAGGTGGCGTGGAAATGTGTGCATATCATGTATAACGTTACTCTTACAATCGCGTTATCTCGGAACTGGGGCCTATTAAAGAAAAATCATAAGAACAATCTTTGTAGAGAATTTTCAAATCTACAACATCAGCTTGAAGTAATTTTTCGACAAAACTTAGCGTTTTCAAGAAAATCCAAAAAACATCAAACCTTGACTTTTGAACCCAAATAACTCTGGTAGCATACATGGGATCGATGGGGACTTTTGAAGTTTTCTTTCTGATGGTGAACCTAAGCTTCCCACAAAAATTTGGCTCTGTCGGAATTTTTGTTATTTCAAATGTCTAAAATGACCGGACTATATATCATTTTGAAAAAGAGCTGATACTCTTACCCTGCTGGACCGATATCAACCAAACATAGCTAAGAACCACCGCAAGAAAACTAGTTTTCAAATGAAAGAAAATCGCATCGAAATCGGTCCATCCATCTGAGAGCTACGATGCCATAGGCAGACACACACATACGCGCATACACACACAGACGTCTGTCTGTTATCGACGTCAAAGGAGAATACCCTTTTTGTTCGACAGTTAGTTTCAATATGAAAGTCGATGGGCCTTTATAATTTCTTTGCTATATTGTAGAATAATTATTCTAGTTTTATATTTAGTAATTAGTTTTCATATCCGTACCCAGGTTTAAGCGTAATCTTATTTTTAGTGAACTGTTTTGAGGTTAGAAAATACGTTAAAGGAAAATTTTATCTTTAGTCAATACGCTTACAAAAGTAATCATGTAGCTAATGCATTTAACATAAGCGTAAGATATGGTCCTGTATGATAATAATAGGTGTGGCCTATCAACTGAGGTTTTATGAATGTGATTTAGGTATATGGTCATACAAAGTTATAATTCTAGGGAAGGGTTAGCCTTTGGTAACAACTACAATATACTGCTAATTGAATACCAGGAATAGTGCAATCAACATTTTATACTTAAGAACATTTTACAGAATATATTGTCTAACAATTGAGCTGGCGCATTTATGTACATCATTAACAGGGTCTCGCCATAAATATCATAATACCGTCATTGTGTGTACACAGCACCCTACCGTTCGATTTTCAACAAGAAAAATACAATAATAAGCAATTAATGGAATAGATAGGATTTACCCTTTTTAAATCCTTACTTACAAGTTCTATTATTTATATGTCGCGATTTCATCCTCGCCCTAATTAAATATTTTTTTTTACCTAATATTAAGGATAAATCCACTTCTATTTCGTCATTTATTTCTATACAGTAAATATAATTACCCTTATATGTTCATCATAAAGGATATCGCCTGTATTAATTGGTAAGATCCTAATGCTAACCATCGTAAATGACTTAAGATTCAATCTGAAAAAAAAAGCCTAAATGGGTAGCTGTCTAGGTAGTGGTAGGGTAACTGTCTATACTCAGAAAAATATTGCGTCGCTTTTTAATATTTTTCCTTTGTATAAAAATTGACAAATAATTAACTGTATTAAATTATAAAAAAGTATTTAAATATAATAACACTACTTGTCTACCATAGCTGGATGGAATTTATTTCATAGAAATTATAAAAAATAAAATAGACTAAAATAAAGCATAAGATAAAATCCTAAAATCAAAAAAATATGTAGGACGTGTTGAAGTTCTATTAAAATGCTCGTTGCGGAATAGTTTTGTTTCTTTTTATCCTTCCATTCAACTCAACGTAAATCGTAAATACGAAATCGGAAACGACACGGCACCATAGTGTTTTGTGTTACCAGAACTAATTACCTTTAATTATTTATTTTATTAAATCGATTAATCAATAATCGATTTAAAAAGTAAATTAAAATATATTTAGTTTTGGTATTATGTTTGATATTATCACTGTATTGTTTGTAATTTGAAAGAAAAGCATTTCCTTTCCTCCAAAAAAAAAACATGTTGCAGCTATTCTTTATATTATTTTTATTCAATAACCTTAGCTCAACGGTCTTAGCAGGGTATCCCAACTAGTGCGTTTACGAATGAACATAGGTAAGACGAAAGTCATGTCAAACCCCTAGTCATTCTAGTACCGGTCCTAGTCGACAGTGCGACTCGAAGTTGTCGACCTGATGATCTTGTCTACCTGTTTATCCTAGGTAACGAATTATTGTTACCTTCTTCTTATTCAATATAGCTCAGTGACTGAAAGACTTACGACACGGAAACGTGTTCTCTAAATGTAGATTTCAAAACAAGTTTAAAGTCGCGTAGAGCAGGCTATGTTTGGGATTTCTCTAAGAGATAGAATCCAAAATACGGAAATCCGTAGAAGAACGTGTATGACCGACATAGCACAAACAATTAGTAAGCTTAAGTGGCATTAGCCAGATCACATTGTTCGACAAACTGACAACCGCTGGGAAAGAAAGGCTCTCTTGTGGCGACCACGTATCGGACAGTAGTATCAGTGTAGGACGAATTAGGTAGACTGACGACCCGGTGAAAATTGCTGGACGTCGTTGGATGCAAGCGGCACAGAACCACACTTTGTAAAGAAACATAAGGGAGGCCTACATTCATCCTAAATGTGGACAGCGATAGGCTGGATGATGATGATGATTGAATAAACATGTTGTGTTTTTTGTAATTATTGCCGCTAATGCTATTTTCAATAAAATAGAACGAAAGATCGGTTTATAATGTGTAAAAACTAAAAATAATAAGGAATACGGTCATAAATAAATATGTTAGTTTTTACTAAAATAATTCGTCTAATTTCACCTTCATAATCGATAAGAATGTATCGATATATTTTGATTAATTATTTTGGCTTCACCTGGCAACACACACGTATCTCTACGATTTATACAAATCACAAACCTAAGTTCATTTGTATGACTTTTAATTATTATTTTTAATGCTAGGTATAAGTTACCCTAAAATTAATTCTGAGAAAGTATAAAAATAAGATATGAATTTAAGATAGTATTTGGTTTAGGCCCATTGCCAACTGAAAAGGGCCTGGTTTTGGGCATTCTCCTTTATAACACCCCTATTTTTGCGTCAGAGGTTAAAAATAAAATTCATGACGGTCTCTGATTAAGGCGTGAAAATAGTTAACAACAAAAAGGAGAAGAAAAGGTAACAGAAATCTACTGAGAAACTTATAACACCAACTGCCATCAGATTAGGCTATTATCCAGTTTAAGGGTGCCTAAGTTGAACAGTAAGGGCTAATAAGTTGGATTAGTCCGTCACCCGCCGAGAGGCCGACCGCGTGAGGAAAGACCGACGTCCTCCCCGAGGGGGGGACGTCGGTCGATGGGAGGGTACCCCAATAGGGGGTATTCCGCCGGGCCGACCACTGACGATAAGTTAACGCTGCTCCAGTGGTCGGCCCAACGACGAAGGCGACGTGGTTTTTGGGTGGGTCGCGGGAGTTGCATGCTTAAGCCCCTCTGTCGCCCCGGACGGAGCGGTGCGGAGGCGCGCCGACCGCGACCCACCCACAAAAAAAAAAAAAAGGGCTAGTAAGTTAATAGATTTATTGAAGTTGAAACAGATTTGTTAATTTACATGACATTTACATACATGACATCGGCAAACTCATAAAGGGTTTCATTTTAATTCCATTGGCCCTACTTAAGCTTCTCAGCCGTCTCTTATGACAATATCAGGAAAAAAAAAAGAATTGTGACCTGTTTCTTTTATTCCAAATTCTTGACTTATATCTCATAAATATTGTAATTTCCGTGTGATCACAGAGTAAGAATTCATCAACCCCTTTCTTGCTCGTGAGTGTTGTAAAAGATGTCTAAGGAATTATAATGTACGAATAACATCTATGTATGGTAAGAAAAACTCGAAATAAAACCCTATACCAAGTTGTCGACTAGAGTGGTGTAGAAGGTGAATTTCCTTCCCATTGACAGGTTCAAGCCGGGACATATATGAGCTGTGATGATGATAATGATATCATCCAATGTTAATATAGTCATCTTCTTTTACACTAGCCACCTACCCTCGCTTCGCTTCGGTTTCAGTGGCCTTACCCGTGTAGTTCCCAATCCCGTGAGAATACTGGGATAAAATATAGCTAAAATATATGTTACTCCCTGATATTATAGCTTCCCATTGGTGAATTTTTAAAATCGGTTCAGTAGTTTCGGAGCCTATTCAATATAAACAAACAGACAAATATTTCCTCTTTATAATAATAGGTCTTTACCTATGTAATTGCCGTTCTGCAGTACTGGCCATTTCAAATCAAAATAATTTTTGTTTGGCTAAGAATTCTAATTTCAAATTAATTTTATTTTAAATCATTTTCCAAAAGTAGTAATTTGTCTATTGATTAGTGTTACGTTTTCATTGCATTTTAATCTTTTTCGTCATCATGGATACGTCAAAAATTCGAGTAATTATGGAATATGAGTATCGTCGTGGCAGCAACGCGGCACAAGCGGCACGCAAAATCAACGACGTTTACGGAGCTAACACTACAAACCAATGCACCGCCTGTTATTGTTTTGCTCGCTTCCGTTCTGGAAATTTCGACCTGAAAAATTAACCTCGCGGTAGTCCGAAGACTTTGGTCGACAATGACGAATTAAAGGCGATTGTGGAAGCCGATGATACACAATCTACGGCTGAATTAGCAGCAGCTTTCGACGTTAGCATCAAAACAATATTGGTCCATTTGCGTCAAATTGGCAAGGTAAGAAAGCTTGACAAATGGGTGCCCTACGAACTCAATGATCGCCAGCGCGAAGTACACGTCGAGACATGCCTTGCATTGCTCAACAGACACACAAATGAAGGAATTTTGAAACGCATTGTTACCTGCGATGAAAAATGGATTCTGTTTGATAACCGCAAACGCTCAGCAAGTTGGTTGGATCCTGGTTCAGCACCTAAATAATGCCCTAAACGAAAATTTATCCCTAGAAAAGTGATGGTCACTGTTTGTTGGTCTAGCGCCGGTGTGATTCATCACAGCTTCTTACCAAACGGGTTGAGCATTACTGCAGATGTGTACTGTGAGCACAATGATGGAGAAGCTGGCACATCTGGGGTTAGAAGCTCTCCGTCATCCGCCATACTCACCAGACTTTGCGCCTACAGACTACTTCTTTTTCCAGAATTTGGATAACTTTTTTGCGGGAAAAAAATTCAATGCCCGAGAGGCAGTACAAAATGCATTTGAAGAATTTGTTGCCTCCCGTCCAGCTGATTTCTTTAAGAAGGGCATCAATAAACTGCCGCTGCGTTGGCAAAGATGCATTGCTTGCATGGGTGATTACTTCGATTAATACAAATAAAAAATACATGAAAAAAAATCGTTTAATTTTTTTCATAGATAACGGCAATTTCATAGGTAAAGACCTAATATTAGTATAGGTATAGTCAATTTCAGTGTGGAGCTTAAACGGTATTTTAAAATCTTAAAGGGAAAATATAAATGTAAAAATGATATATTGAGTCCTTTATGAAACTGACCACCAGTCACCCAAGAAATTAACTCCATCGTACTGACTGAAATCAGAAATAGGTCACTGCTAGCTTTTTTGTTTTCTCTGTTCAATATGCTGGCACTGTGCTCGACGAATGTAGAGTTCTACGAGTTAAAAAAATGTCACCCATTAGTTGTTAAAACTAAATTGCAGAGGTTAATGTTCTACCGGCATACCATGTGTATTAAATTCGATTTTGGTTCATGGTATTTGGTGCTAGTTTGCGGGCCACAAACACTTGTTCTGAGACGCCACCTTATTTGTGTTCATTTAATTTTATGTTTGTGACTGTATGCGACTACGAATACTACCGAACCTTTTATTAATTGTGGGTGTCGTTAAAGACGACTAAAAATTTTACATGGAACCTGTGTCTAACCGTAGACGTCTAGGGGTTGATGGATACCTAAAATCCGGGTGTCGATAAATTATCGATAGTAGATCGACAACACTAGTCATAGTGATAACTTTTAACAATCTTTTGGCGGGAATGTGACGGTGCCATGTGTTGATATTGTATTATATTCAATATTTTAGTGTTTTAAATATTAAATAATTTTGATGGCACTTTATACATAATATAATATGTAGCTTTTTTTTTTGGGGTGGGTTGCGGTTGGCACGCTCCCCCCACCACTCCGTCCGGGGCGACAGAGGGGCGTAAGCACGCAACTCCCGCAACCCACCCACGATGCACGTCACCTTCGTCGTTGGGCCGACCACCGGAGTAGGGTTACTTGACATCAGTGGTCGGCCCGACGGAATACCCCCTACGTGGGGTACCCTCCCATCGACCGACGTCCCCCCCTCGGGGAGGACGTCGGTCTTTCCTCACGCGGTCGGCCTCTCGGCGGGTGACGGACTAATTCTCCGGTCACGTCACCCGCGGCCTCGGCTAGGGCGGCATGAGGCGCAGGTATTGGCGCCTACGCCGCCCCAGTCGCCGGCGGCGGTTCGCCTCATCGAGGCTGCGCTCCTCACGCAGGCGATCCGCCGCCTCCTTCCGCGAGATCACTGTCTCGCAGAAAGCTGCAACCGCGTTCCAATTCCCGACGCTGTCAACCATCGCCCTAGCGATAGCCGGCAGCGTCAGGTCGGCACCGATGATTGCGACGAGTTCACGGCGCTGCGCTGCCCAAGCGTCACAGACCTCGAGCGTATGGCGCGCCGTGTCCTCGTCGCAATCGCAGTGGTGGCAGGACGGTGTACTCTCCCTCCCAACGACCTTGTGCAAGTATTTGGCGAAGCACCCATGCCCCGTCAAAACCTGCACTAGTCGGAAGGAGAGCACCCCGTGCCGCCTTTCCAACCACTGCATCAGCACCGGCCGGAAGGCCTCCACGGTTCGCACCCCGAACCGAGGCCTCTCCAGCCGACTGCCCAACGGACAATGACGTCTCGGCGGGCGTCGACGCGCCAGGCGGTGAACTCCCTTAACAAGATCACACCGCCCCCCGCTCGCACCCCCGTCACCCGCCGATACAATCCGGCGAGCATTTCCGTCTCCAGGTTCCACGGGGGAGTCCCGGCCAACAGGCACGCTGCCTCCGTCGCCACCGTGCGGTATCCGTATAATATATAGCTGAAAAATTGCTGAAGTGTAGGTATTGAATATGTTATAAAACTTCTTCACATACCTTTTCGTTTCCACCAAAATTCTCAGAAGATACCGTTAACAGTGGCTATAACACTGTTGAAGGCGACAAATTGACTTATTGACGGACAATTACTAACATGAAGAAACTAATAATTTGTATAAAAAACTAACTCGACACTGGCTCGTATTAGTGGTTGATTCCCCAGACAATAAAATAAAAAGTAACTTATGAAAGTGACCTTCAATTTAAAGCCATTTCACTTTACACGAAATCTATTATCTATCTACACTTGACCTGAATCGACTCTATCTGATGCGGTCGGGTCAACAATTACATTCTCAATGAGGGTTTAGTCAACGGTGATAAAAATATTGGCCATAGCTTTAGCAATATGTATGGTGGAAGAAAAGTACATATTGCGACGACCCTGAGTAATTGAGATAAGAGCCTATTAATGATGATATTATATTAGAAGTGGTTGACTAAGCTTTGCTAGGTATATTTTTTTTGTAAATTGAATTTTCTACGAATATATTTAGATATATTAATCCATACTAATATTATAAATGCGAAAGTAAGAATGTTTGTTTGTTTGTTTGTAACGCTTTCACACTTAAACCACCAAAACCGATTTCAAAAATTCTTTCACCAATGGAAAGCTATAATATCAGGGAGTAACATAGGCTATATTTTATCCCGGTATTCCCACAGGAACGGGAACTACGCCGCGAGTAAAGTGACTGAAACCGAAGCGAAGCGAGGGCGGGTTGCTAGTATATTAATAAAACAATAAAAATGATGAAATAATGAAAAATATCTAAAATTAAAAAACAGAATAATAATAACACTAGATTCGATCTCACGTTATTTGAATGCGACTAGACAACTTAGCAACTGAGCTATTGTTACTCTTGACGGCGCCGCCTAAATTTACATTCTTATTCTAATGACATTTTATTTAATTTTATTGATTAGCTAATCATACCGACAAGACGACATTTTCTATATGTAAATAAAACCTAGCTAGATCGTAAGATTCTGAAAATATGTATATATCTATATATATATATATATATATATATATATATATAAAGATAAAAATATAAAAGAATTGCTCGTTTAAAGACATAAGATTGCGATATAAGTATTTATTTCATATCGTGGTAGTTTGTGTTTTAAGAAAACTATTACTCTGTTTAATTTAAATGTAGTCACGCTTTTCATCCGTTCGAAAAATGACCAAACATTAAGCATTACCTTAGAAAGAAGAAGCACTCAAACATGAAGAATCGCTACGTTGAAATAGAGAAGTCATTGAAGTCGAAGTCGTTTACAGAAAATGTATTTTGGATTTAAATCATCATAATCTAATTTCAAAATATGCACATAGACCATCACCGCAGCTCATATACGTCCCAGTGTTGGGCTAGAACCTTCTCCGCAAAGGGAGGGCAGGGACTTACTAAACCACGCTGCTCATACGGGCTGGCATATAAGATTTTTTTTCGAGTTTTCCTTATTTTGCATACATATTATATGCATATTATATCCCCTAGTCGTTTTTACGACACCCATGGGCGAGATAGTAATATACTTGCTATTGTATTCTTACTCTGTCACCACAGGGGTTGGCAGAGTATTTATAATACGAAATTACTAAACCTTTCAATATTGTTTATTAAGCTCTAAGTACAGAGGCGTTCTGCTAAAACTATTATTTAATTTTAAAACATTCCACGTTCACATTTAATTAAACATATTCACATCCTAGAAGTTGTAAAACTGAGTTCAAACATTATTGTTTATATGAAAGGGGCTGGTACAGAACTTCGGATAACTTGGCTATGTGATGAGTTTGCTAACTGCTAGTAGCCAAGGCTGTAGGTCGTACCAGCTAGCTTGTGTATTCTCTGAAAACTAAAAGCTTTGAGCGCAGATCTATCACAAGTTGTACTTGTTCCGTTACTTTATAGATAATATTATAAAAACCAGCTGCCTAAAAGTTTTACAGCTACTTATTCCTATGAGAACTTGCGAAGTACTAAAGCTGTAGTTAAAAAAAACGCTACTACATCCTACATCCTTTCATATAAAAGGAAGTCTATCTTTCATCTTTTCAATTAACTTTCTTACTGGGTTGAGAGCCATCAGCGCTCACCCATAGTCCGGGCTAAGTTGTCAAGGCCATCTGCGGCTAACAGCTATAAACACACAAAAAAAACGTCTTTTCAGTTAATCATCATTCAGCCTTTCCACTACTGAATGAAGGCCTCCTTCAAATATTTGTGTATTTGTGTAGTACCGTAATCGCGATACTTCTCAAGCAGATTGGTGATCGCAGTGAGGTGTTATGCGTGTTCTAAGAGAGAACTACCACTCATTCTCCTGGTGAGACCCTTTGTCGACTTTTATACATAACTCCTAAATAACAGTAATTTTATTCTTATCCCATCTCCATATAATGCCAAACGTTATTGGTAGATTATTATGACGATTATTACGACCCCCCCGCGTAATTAATAGACTACAAGCTCATAGGAAAATTTACCTGTGAAATGAACCAACGTGAATAACGCTTAGAAGGCTGTTACTATATCATAAAATAACTCTGGGCGCTATGTCGTCATTTCTGAGCGGTACAGGTGAGTACGACAGTAAATGGAATTTCTCAGGTACAAGTGAGGAATTACGACTAATTATTAATGTACGGCTTGTTTATATCTATAAATGCCGTACAGTAGTAGATGACCTATATTGCTTCTACAATTACCGGCGAATTAAAAATTTGCACTAACTGCCGGCACCACCACTTTAATACGGCACTAGATTTTTCGACATTTATTTTTAATCATCTATAAGTTATAAAAAAGCCGTACATTAATAATTAGTCGTAATTCCTCACTTGTACCTGAGAAAAATCCATTTACTCACATACTCACCTGTACCACTCAGAAATGACGACATAGCGCTCACAGTTATTTTATGATATAGTAACAGCCTAAGACTAAGCGTTATTCACGTTGGTTCATTTCACAGGTAATTTTTTTCCATGGCCTTGTAGTCTATAAGAGGTGTTGATATATTGTATTTTTAACCCGTCATCACAGGGAAATTGGTAGACACACACAACAATACCATTCACGCATAACAATTCTAAATATGACTGACTTAGATTCTGTTGTAGATTTAGTTTTTCTGTTCACGATTTTTTAAGATAAATCATGTCTTTCTGGCAGGATTCATCATTGTATTGACTGCTACTACCGACTCCTTGATCTCGGTATCTAGCGCAAAAGCTTAAACTTAGTTATGAATAGAAAACTTTTAAAAGATTTCTGATGTTCCAGTATTACACTTTGTAAATAAAACTACTTTTTTTTTGTGGGTGGGCTGCGGTCGGCGCGCCTCCGCACCACTCCGTCCGGGCCGACAGAGGGGCTTAAGCACGCAACTCCCGCAACCCACCCGAAAACCACCTCGCCTTCGTCGTTGGGCCGACCACCGGAGCAGGTTTACTTGTCGTCAGTGGTCGGCCCGACGGAATACCCCCTACGCGGGGTACCCTCCCATCGACCGACGTCCCCCCCTCGTGGAGGACGTCGGTCTTTCCTCACGCGGTCGGCCTCTCGGCGGGTAATTAAAACTACTTTACGGATTTTATCGCTTTTGTGTTTGGTTTTTGATTGCCCGACGTAACGTTACGTACGTAACGTTAAAACATAATTATGATTAGCGAATAGTATATACAGCGATTATGTAAAATAAGATCTTTAGTTCTATTTGTCACTTATAATATAATAAACTTCAATATATCCCATTCGATGGCGATAATATGACTAATGACCTCTCTATGGTGGCAAGAAAAATAACCACTTCTTCTGCAACTCATATACCCTTATGATGGCCATAGACCGCCACCGGGTAAGAGAAATTACTTTATCATATCACTCTGGGCAGAAAGATAAATGTATGTAACGAAATTATCTGTTCACATTCTCTAAAGCATTGTTTCGATACTCACGAAAAAAGAGGGAGTGATAGTGACTTTATTTTACTTCATTATTACAAGATATAAGAAATCTGAGTGTGCAATGATACTAAAATAAATCATCATTATCATCGCAGCCCACATACGTCCTACTGTTGGGCTCGGGCCTCCTACACAATGGGAGGGAAATTCACCTACTATACCATGCTGGTCAGAGGTGTTGGTATAGGGTTTCATTTCGAGTTTTCCTTCTCTTGCACAGATGTTATGTGCATATTATATCCCATAGTCGTCTTATACGACATCCATGGGCAAGATAGGGAGTGGTGAATTGTATTCTTACTCCATCACCACACGGAAAACTAGAATAAATATAACCCCCTTAAGCTTATTAGCCACGGAAAACTAGAATAAATATAACTCCCTTTAGCTTATTAGCTATGTTCCAAATTTTCCAAACGAGACAACCATACGAGTTCAGTTCTTTTTCCCACTAAAAAAGTATCCAACCTGCCTAAATTACTGTTACTTTTTACTTAAAAAGTATCAGGTATACATACGAAGTTTTAGAACATATGTAATTGGGTAAGGTATTTTCAATGTATATACTATATTTACATTAGTATTTCAGATCTTAGTCTTAGTAATAATTTCGATATACAGCATTACTACTAAAGTAGGCTCCCTTTCTTCAGAACATTTGATGTGTGTAAATAAAGAATAAGAATACTTTTGAAAGTTGAAAGTTAAAATTACAACATATCATACTCCCCTGTATGAAAACTTGAAAGTTATCCTTATTGGCTTACGAGTTACAAGTACCATCCTATATTTTGCTTTTAGTATGGGTTATAATTTATAGTAAATACACTACAATTGAATAAGTGTTATTAAATTAGAGTAACTTAAAAAAATTGTGAAATTTACTAATTTCACTAACAAAAAATATAGATAACTTTTTTTTTTTCTTTCATGGGTGGGCTGCGGTCGGCGCGCCTCCACACCACTCCGTCCGGGGCGACAGAGGGGCTTAAGCACGCAACTCCCAACTAAATTCATAAAGTTGTTTAGTTGGATATCTGAACGGTTTGCAGTGCATGACTTTTAAAACCGCTCTTTGGGCTCTTTCTAACTTTAGAAATGTGGTTCTATCCGCCCCTCCCCAGCACACAATACAATATGACAAGAGAGATTGACATAGCGCGTAATAAGTAAGTTTTAGAGTGTCTATGTCAGCTGAATGACTCAACTTTTTAAAAATATAGATAAGCTTTCTCAGACGTAACGTTAAATTTTCAATATAATATAGCCACCAGTGGTTAATAGCTATAATGAATTTAAAAATAAACACGCGGTACGGGTAAGTCCTTCAGGCACACATATGTATCTACTGCGCCTGATAAATAAGACTACTATTTACCTATGTTCTCTCTGATTAATTACCAAGCTGGATGCTATACAGGCATCTATATACGTGAAGCAAAAACTTTGTACCCCTTTTTACGAAAATTACGTGGATGAAATTTGGCACAGTTGATGTATATAATGAGGAGAAGTGCATAAAACTGAAATTTCCTATAATAATGGATTATAAATGCATTAAATTAATTAAAAAAGGCATTACACACACTACAACGCAACCGCTACCACGTTTGTTGAGTGTGTAGTGTAGCAACGCTTATACACTTTCGTTTACGGTTACAATCTCTGGTCGAACTGAATGTCAAACAATTATAATCATGATGATAATGTCTAATAGATATTTATACTTATATATTAGTTATTAGTAAAATACAACTTGCTCAAAATACAATTATACATTAATAAAATTAAAAGGAAATTGTGTAGCAGAAAAATTAATTTAAATGAATTATGGCCGAATTTCGACCACTCGGCGACCACTAGTATGCTATAAATGTGTCTCTTTTTATTACAGTTTTTGAATTTCCTCGAGATTAAAGTTATAACGGCGCTAAATGGCTTATTAACATAAATAGCTTAAACACTTACAAAATAAAACTTATATTTTGCGTATTAAGTACAAGTTTCGAAATATTAATCTTAGATTCAGTCGATTGGTGTAACGATATAACCGGCGACAGGATGTCGCGACTTGCTGCCTATGAGGCATCCTGCCAGATACAAAAATGTATTTTCATCCCGGTCGGTGACATTTATAATGATTGTTATTGCTTATTTCTAGAGCTAGCAAATATAATATTAACAATAAAAAATAAACTATACATTAAAAATATTTTTTTACTGTAAGTGCAATAATAATGCCTCCTTATATAATGAGACCATGTGTAAATTGTGTATTGATTTTAAATATTTGATAACAATGCTATGGATAATGTCCTTCATACAGGTTTTTTAAATGAAACTAAAAAGATTATGAGCCAGTTGATAGAAATACGTTTTGTCCCCTACTTAGTCTTATATCTTTAAACTTATATTTATTATTATAATTTTCAGGATCTCGGTAACGGCTCCAACGATTTTGATGAAATTTGGCATGCTAGAGGTTTCGGTGCCAAAAAAATCGATCTAGCTAGGTTATATTTATAGAAAATGTTGTTGTGTCGGTGTTTTTAGCTAATCAATACCATGACATAAAATGTTATTGACATTCTCTGAATAGGAATTCGAATTTCGCCGTCGCTGTCAAGAGTGACAATAGCTCAGTTAGGAAGTTGTCCAGTTTTTTGTTTTGGCATTAAAGAGCGTGGGATCGAATCTCGGTGTTATTATTATTCTCTTTTTATAATTTTTGGTATTTTTTTCATTATTTCATCATTTTATTTGTTACTAATAAAAAATATACAGAGCGAAGCTCGGTCAACCAGATATTTTACGTAATAGACGGTAGTTACTAGTCGACTAAATTGAGTATTATTCAAAAGACCATTGAGTAATAAATGTCAAACACGACAATGAGCAATTATGTTGAAATTAAATGCTATTTTAAATTAATATAACATAATAAAACTAATTATTTAATGAATCTAAAATCTTAACAAACCTGCTTCTAATTTTTTTTTATTTATTTATTTTAGGTCGCTTTATTGTGCCGTGTGAGGATATAACTTTTTAAGATAAAATATTTGCCGAGCTATTAAAAAGCTGCCATCGATACTTTAAACAGTTGTGAACTTACTATACTCTGTTTTAATATATATGGTTAAAATTATCTATCAATAAATGTAATCGGCTTATAACAAATTGTTTTCAATTTTAATGAAATAATATGTCAGTAACGTTAAAAAAGTAACATTAACTGTTACGTTTTAATGTCATAAAATATGAATATAATAAAAACGATATTAGTAATTAATATTACTTTTTAATATTATAATATTTACAATAGGAACATTTAAATATTTTAATAGAAATCAAAATTCTCAGAAATAATAATTTCAAAAGAGTTAATCCTCTCCTGAAAGGCTGACACGCCTTTATGAATATTATACGGCCAGATTATATAAGAAATTAGGTAATCTGTTTTCAACTCACGGTACTTAGCTTAAAATAAAGTAAGAATTAAATTTATTACGAAGAATTTAAACTGGTCTCAGTTCTTCTCAACTCATACGTCTCACTGCTCCGCTCGAGCCACCTCCGCAAAGGAAGGCAGATTGACCTACGCTGGTCAGATAAGTTGGCACCGGGTTTTATTTCAACCTTCTCTTGCATAGATTATATGCATATGATTTATCTTAATTTTCTTTAACGACACCCACGGATAGAAGAGTCTGCTACGATACGCAAGGGGGTGGAGAGTTTTATTCTTATCGTTACCACACGGAAAATGGTTTCACTTACTTGGAATTAAAATTTCTGCAGATTGATATTTTTAAATAATATTTAATATTTAAAATTATAATAACCGTTTGTTTATAAGATTATAATAAGGCCTAACTCATTTCTTTATTTCTAATAGACATAGTAAAAGAAGGCCAAAGAATTTAATCAGACAATATCAAGGGAAGAAAAGGTGCTGGAATAAAACCCCATGTCACTCGTATGTCACCGATCTTGGTAGGGGCTACGGTACGTAGATCAATAGTGCAATATAAATGAGCCATAAAAAAAGCAAATAATACTACTATCTATGCATAATGGAATGAATAATCCTTTTAATTTGATCATCAGCCTGCTCTTTTCCCAATTATTCGGGGTCGACGCCATATGTGCTCCTCTTTCAACGAACACATTGAAATAGTTATTGGCAATGGTGTTATAACGACGCCTACTGACAGCAAAACTTCTTGAATCCCATTTACTTGTAATGATATGAAAGAATATACTGGATATTTATCATAATTTATAATAAAATTAATCGAATTAATTTTAATTCATAATTTATTATATATTTTTTTCGTTTAAAGATATATTGATATTCAAATTGATTTATATCTTAATAATCACTAATATTTTTTTACTGCAGTAAAATATAATAATCAAACTATAACAGGTCAACTAGACTGTCATAAATAGGTTTAACTTCAGACTGTGTAGTTCGCAGTATATTTAAAACCTTTGAAGTGCTTCATCCGATTATAGTACAGTCTAGATGTGTGTAATAGAAAGAGTTAAACATTTCAACAAACCTAAATGAATTTATACCGACTATTATAAAAATATCCTATAAAATATTACTTACGTTCTTTAGTCGCTTCTTATGAGAACCGTGGCAAAGAAACGGCTCTGTGGCGAGGGAGACCTACATACGTCCAGAAGTAGATGGCAATAGGCTGAAATGATAACGATGATAATATTTATTATTATATTAACTCAGGATTGGTTTGAGTAGCAAAAGCCAGACCATTTACTTTTACTTAAATTGTACTACATATATAAATATTATTAAAATGCCAATAAAACATTCTTTCAATATTATTTATAAGTAAATTTGAAAATTTTGAATAACCCGACATAAACTAAAATAATAAAAAAAGTATTACGTTCTCTTCAACAGAAATTATCAATGAATTAGCATTTAACGATTATACTGGCACGCGTGAAGCACTTAATAGCTCTGCCACAGACAAACATACACACACACACGCCCGCACAAGCACACACACGCACACGCACTGACAGACAGACATTGACGTCAAACTTATAACACCCTTCTTTTTGTACTGGGGGTTAATAAAATAACAGTTACCACATAAGCGACAGTACCTTCGACAGTTGGATCAATTTTAAAAATAAGTAAAACCAAACACGTGGAGGAAAAAAGTATTTGAAAACATTTTCCTGTTGCGTCACGAGGCAGCTTACCTTTTTCTTGTTATGGTCGCTCTTGAAATATAAGCCTCGCTGATTTTCCTATAGGCAAAATTATACATATGCAGCCTGTAGGCTAGATATAATCAAAAATCCTACAATGCCCTACGTATCCCATATAATAACGCATTCGGAGTGTTTTTGGGGCTGCCCCGCTTCTGCAGCGCTGCGAGGATGATTGCCGAGGATCGTGTAGAGTATTTTTAGGCACAATGCGCAAAAGGTGCGCATCTTTGGTGCGTAGGGTACAGGTCAACTTGCAACTATAGCTCTCATTGAGTGACGCAGCAGTGATTTGTATAAGCAGATTAAATAAAGACAACATCCAGCACTAAGGAAATAATCCTTGTATCGCGGGGAATTTTACAAAGGTATAATTAACGAACACAAATTACATCCGTCTGGATGTAATTTGTGTTCGAGAACAACAATTTGTGGATCGCACAAAGTGTTGTCCTGCGTGGGATTCGAACCCCCGACACTGGCACTGTAGGTTGTTACCTTAACCTCTATGCCATCTGTACAGTCAACTTAAATAAGTAAGAATTACTATTATATTAAACTATTGTTTATAATCATAATTTCAGCTCATATACCTACGTAAAACGTAGCCAATAATCAGCTGTGAATTTGAGCTGCTCTACCAAACTGGTGAGTTTTAATTCTCTTGCAGTGCTGTATTTGCTTGTATCCTTCAATCGTCGCCATTTTATTGGTGACCATTACATTCTTACCATATAGGCTTATTTACACTAATAGTAATAGATACTCTACAAAATTCAAATAATTAAATTTATTAATCTTTGTCTGCTATCCTTGCATATACTGCAAGTGTTTTTCATGATACTGAAATTATATGCATCATACCGTTTCTCACTGCAAATGATGCAATTGTACGGACACCCACATTCATATCTAATTATTCTTGTGATGTTTTTAAGTGGTTAAAGATGAACGCACATTTATCCGAGCCGAACGAGTCGAACGGATCGAATTTTAGAATTTTGTATAGGAATCGTCTTCCAGATTCGGACGAACTAAATTCAAAAATTCATTTCGTTCGACTCGTTCAGCTCGGATAAGTGTGCGTTCACCTATAAAGTACTATAAAAATGTAATATATATGATTGTATTGGAGGATACTGTCTTACCATGATACAGTCTTGACTAGTACGGAGGACAGTGTGAACTTATTGCAACAACTTAATGTTTTTCAATTTCATTTGTATCTCACAATAGAGCATGTAAATAAAAATCTTTCTTTTGTTATTACTAATGTAATTTTAAGGCATTATAATATTACCGATGTCCTCCCCGATGAGAGGACGTCGGTCGAGGAGAGGGCACTCCTCAAGGGGTATTCCGTTGGGACGATCACTGACGTCAAGTCACCTTCATTGGGTGGATCACCGTCGTTGGGCCGCCCACACTCCGGTGGTCAGCCCAACGACGAAGGCGACGTGTCACGGGTGGGTTACGGGTGTGCGTACTTACGCCCCTCTGTCGTCCCGGACGGAATGGAACGAGGAACGTGTCGACCGTAACCCACCCCCCAAAAAAGGCATTATAATATTGTAATCTTGAACAAATGTATTAAAATACTAGCAACCCGCCCTCGCTTCGCTTTGGTTATAGCCGTTTTACCCACGTAGTTCCCGTTCCCGTGGGAATACCGGGATAAAATATAGCCTAGTTTACGCCCTGATATTATAACTTTCCATTGGTGAAAGAATTTTTGAAATCGGTCCAGCCGTTTTGAAGATTACCCGGAACAAACAGACAGACAGACAGACAGACAAAAAATATTTAATTGCTATTTTAGGCATAGGTGTCGTGCAAATAACCGTGTGAGCATGAAAAAAGCCTATTATTTTGACATTACAAACATACACTCCAATTTTATTTATTGGTATAGATATATTTTATCCCGGTATTCCCACGGGAATGGGAGCTACACGGATAAGGTGACTGAAACCGAAGCGAAGCGAGGGCGGGGTGCTAGTTATTAATATTCTACACAAATATTGATTCATCCCAGGTCGATGTTAAGCTCTTAGTCGACTTATATACGACATCCAAGAGCAAGGTAAGGGTTGGTAGTATTCAAAGCCACACAGCCATAATTGAGTCATTATCATCATTACAGCTCATATACGTCACACTTTTGAGTCAAGTCTCCTCCATAATAGGAGGGAAATTGACCTACTATACCACGCTGATCATATACGCGTTGGTATAGCTTTATAATGCCTTAGTCGTCTTTTACAACACCCACAAGCAAAAAAGGGAGCGGTAAACTGTATTATAATTCAGTCACTACACGGAAAGAGTTGAGCCTGTTAAGAATATTATTCACACTTAAAAGTATGAGTTTAAGCTTGATAAAATTTCTTGGTAAACGTATATAATCTATATATAACTAGCTGATCCAACGGACGTTCTTCTGTTCAAATAAAAGGAATTCTCATTGAAATCGATAGCAGCGCCACCTACCGGGTCCATTTGTGAATCTAAACCATTCTCGAATCCCCTTAAATATACACATAAAAATAGTAGTTCATAAGTACGTGCTTCGTGGTACCAGCTAGATAAAGGAATGATACCCACTAAGCCAAGTTTTTTTATTTTTTTGTATGAGTGAGAGAAATAGTATGAACATATTTTATTTTCTTTATGCTATATAGTTCGTTTAAAATCATTGTCTGTTAGCATAACTTTCACACTTATGTCAATAAGTCCTTTATAAATTTATTTCTAAGTGTTCAACAGTCGGCACAGATACGAAATTTTGCCATTAATACAAAGTTGCAAGTATGGGCTCCTAACGAAGGAAGTGCTCAAAAATCAACAGCGTAAACACACAATTTTGTTGTTTTAACCAGTTCCAAGTGCTAGCATTACATGGATGTTATACTCTGATTCGGGTCCTAAAGAGGGTTCTACTTAGTAACAACCAGCATAGACTTGAAGTGTTGTGTAGGTACGTATTGAATTACAATAGTCCTCTTTACATAAAATATATATTTACAGTTAATATATTTTTAAATAAACTTAAAACGACTTTTTAAATAAAACTACTTTACGGATTTTATCGCGTTTGTATTTGATTTTTGATTGCCCAACGTTTCGAACACTTTGCAGCGTTCATGGTCACGGGTCAATATTTAATAACTATTTTCAGTATCGGGTAGATAATTATAAATTTTCTGTAATAACGATGACTTGTTCGACGTGAGACATCTTAGTCCGTCCGTGACCATGAACGCGTGTAAACATCAGAAATCATTACTTAAAACGACTGTCGAATATTAAGCACTAGGCGCCCACTAGTTATGATTACTAGACAAGAGTACAATATTATAGTACTGTAATAATTTTTCAAGTGATTACGGATTGCGGGTGTAATGGAGAATAGTCCCTCACCCGCAGAAACTGATCACGTTGAGCGACGCCTCGTGCGTGCGTCAGGGAGGGTCAGTGTCTGATAAAGTAACCCACCGGGCTGGCTACAGACGTCAAGATCTCGTCACCAGTGGTTGGCCCAATAGCGTAGGGAAGGAAATGCCGTGATTTATGGGACTTGCGCCGGCCTTATATCACCCGAGATCAGAACGGACGGCGTGTGTTTTGAGTTGAACCATCACAAAAAGGTTATTATAAGTTCAGAATACAATGTATTGTATCCCTTATTTTGCCGTAGGAGTTTTAGAAGATGGACGAAGAAACAACAAGCAAATCGGGCAGCACTTTCTGCGAAACTTATAACGTCAATTGCGATTGCTATTCGTCTTATCAAACATGTTAACTATGGTTTTACCTCTGTTTGGGAAGATTATTCTACAGTTTTCCGTGTGGTGACGGAGTAAGAATACAGTTCACCACTCCATATTTTGCCTGTGGATGTAGTAAGAGACGACTAAGGGACATAATATGCACATAAGATCAGTGCAAGAAAAGGAAAACTCGACATTCTGCGCTTGTCCGTCTCTCGGTGCGCTCACGTACCGCTCCGCGCTCTCCCGCTTACGTCACACGTACGCTCACGTACGCTGTCGATTTGTTTTCGCGCGCTTTCCAACCGCCGCAGCTAACGGACGTGCAAGTGGCAGTGCAAAACCGCCTTTTTCGAGGCGAACTATTGGACTGCTCACGAATATCACTAACTGCCTGCGTTCAAAGCAAGGTCAGGTAGTGATATCTGTTTCTGTCTAAGCAGATAAAGTCATAGTGGCCCCTTAAGGGCAAAACCAAGTTTCTCTTGGTCCCCGGTTGAAACCTTACGGTGTCAACGAAGCCGGGTGAGGCGAAGGCCCGAGTCGCCTGCCGAGCCCCTTCAGGGCGAGGCGCTCAACTCGGACGGGACCGGATCAGTAGACCTTGGGGGTGACCCCTAGTCTACCCCGGTTACCTCCTTCCCACCCTACCTATTCCCTACTCCCATTCTCGGGTGTCAGTTTGGGTGTGACTGCTCGCAAGGGCCCATACCACCCCTACACTCGGGCTGTTAGGAACTACGCAGGCACAATAAGATCGGCCAGTGGATACTAGCTTAGGGCACACCTAGATTTTTAAGTACATCCTCCCGACCTAACCCGGTTGGGAGGGAACACAATTACACATCCCCGGGTTTTCCCCCTGGGGAGTTAGGTATATATAGATACGCAGAATCCAACTCACCTCCCATCATGGCTCTTCCAGCCTTAAATATAGACATGCTCCTCGCCGACGAGGAGATTTACACACTATTAAAAAGACGGTTCGGGAACATGATTCCCGACCGCCCCGCGAACGCGAACACCGAGCCCGTATCCGGGCCGGTGCATTTTGACTCCCCCGCCTCCCCGAATGAGGAACCAACTCCGTCCAACGAGATGGAGACGGAGGAAGCCACCGACGACGAGAACGCCGACACGGCGACGTCGTCCGCCGGTTCGGAGTCCGAGTCCACCTCGGCGGACTCCGATTACACTGTGGTCAGTTCCCGTAAAAGGGGACGTAAGAACCAAAAAAAGGCGCGAAAGGCCGCCAAATTGGGCGAGGCGAGCACTTCTGCCGCCATTGATGACCTCCCCCCCACTCCGTCCCCTAAGCCACAGGCCGCTGTACAGCAGCCCCCGGCTAAGGCCTACAAACCCCCCACCCCGCCTTCCCTTGTCATTAGAAACAAGGAGAAGTGGATGCCCGTCTCGGCTTGGTGTAACACCAACCGAGTACTATACCGTACGGCTCGTTCAACGGCCGAAGGTATTAAGGTGCAGTTGTCCACATCGGACGACCACCGCAAACTAACGGCTATGTTACGTAGCCAGAACATTCCTTACCACACTTTCACCCTCCCCGAGGAACGAAAACTTCGCGTAGTTATACGCAACGTTCCAGTGGAGTTAGGTACCGACCTGGTCAAGGAGGACCTAACCCAACAAGGACTACCGGTGATCGAGGTGCACCGGATGATCCATGGACACACACGCCAACCTGTTGACCTTATAATGGTCGTCCTGGACCTCTCTAAAGAGGGAAAGGATATCTTCAACACAACCACGGTGTGCGGACTCTCCGGCATCGTGGTCGAACCACCACACCGTAAGGGCATGCTCTCGCAATGCCACCGGTGCCAACTTTACGGCCACTCGGCGCGTAACTGCCAAGCGAGGCCTAGGTGCGTTAAGTGCCTAGAGGACCACGCAACGGCGGATTGTGCCAGGTCCAAGGCCAATGACCCGATCAAAAGTACCACATCACCATCGTGTGTACTCTGCGGGCAAGTGGGGCACCCCGCAAACTACCGTGGCTGCCCACGCGCACCACGGCCGGTTATGAGGAGGCCACCACCACCCCCACCACAAAGGTATCTTCCGGCACCGAAACCCACACGTAACCCGTGGATTAATACTCAAAACAGGGCGGCATAAGCCCACCAAATTAGCCACCCCGCCGGCACCCGCGAACGCGACACCGTCGGCAAAGGCCGCTATTTATAATATTTATAAACCGCCAACCGTTGGGCAAAAACAGCCACCCGCGGGCCTCCCTAAGCCTCCTCAAGGCAAACCTATTAACACACACGCGCCAGCCGCTAGCGGTCTAGACCCGGATCTAGACCTAGTGGCCAGATTCGCGTCAATAATCAATATTTCAGAAATACGCGTAATCGCAGCGGAACTGCGAAAAAACGAAGGCAACAGCCTCGCGTTACTCAACGTCGCCATGAGGTTCTCATCCGTCCTTGAGAGCCTCGGTTCATTCAGAGCCTAAATGATGGATACCTACACACCAGGCAGAGTCAAAACACGATCACCCCGCGTAGGGTTTTTTAACGCGAACGGTCTCTCTCGTCAGAGAGACGAAATAGGTACATTTCTACAAGATCAGCAGATTGACCTTTTACTAGTCCAAGAGACATTCCTTAAACCCTATCAAAGAGACCCTAAAATTGCAAACTACAATTTAGTGCGCAACGATAGGGTCGGCTCTCCCCTAGGTGGGACTCTCATTTATTACAAAAGGTCACTGCACTGCACACCCCTAGATCCCCGCGCCATGACGTTCATTGAAGCCTCGGTCTGTCGGCTGGCCCTCACCGGTCACCAGCCACTGATCATAGCATCAGTATTCCTTTCCCCTCCTAATGGGGACACACCAAAAGAGTTGCTTGAGAGTGACCTCCAAGCTCTCTTAAACCTCGGCGACGCCGTCATTATCGCAGGCGATCTAAACGCCAAAAGTAAGTCGTGGAATAGCCACACCAACAACCGCAGGGGACTGGCCCTCGAGACTTACGCAGATCGGCTCGGGTTCGATATCATAGCCCCAATAGAGCCGACTCACTTCCCTCACACAGTCGGGCACAGGCCCGACGTATTAGATATAGCCCTATTAAAAGAACATAAACCTTCGTTTATGTCTAATAGAGGTAATTCACGAGCTTAACTCGGATCACCGCCCGGTGATCATTGACTTCGCCCCCCGATACGGCCCCTCAGGCCTCAACTGAGAAAGTGTGCACAGACTGGGAGCGACTGAAGGCTAAACTCCAGTCTCCCTCCTCGTCGGCTCATCTTGACAGTGTATGTAATACATTAAACAACAAAGAGGACATCGAATCCACGATCGACGCCCTCACCGGTCACGTACAATCGTTAGTTAACGATTGTTCACGGAGAGTGCCTGACACGAGCAATCGTAGAAGGCGCTTACCCGCTGACGTCCGCGACCTACTGAGGAGTAAGAACGCAGCCATAAGAGCCTACGACCGCTTCCCCTGCGAAGATAACCGCTATCATATGCGGTCAATGCAGAGGGCGGTTAAAACGGCTATAAATGAGTTTAGACAAAACGAATGGGACGCCACCTTAAGCGAACTGGAGCCTTCGCACCAGGCTTACTGGCGGCTAGCCCGATCTTTCAAAAAGGATACGGTGTCCACCATGCCACCCTTAAACCGCCCCAATCAACCGCCGGCGTTCGATGACGATAAAAAGTTTAAATGTCTGGCGGCCGACCTTGAGCAGCAATGTACGTCGAGTACACAACACACAGACGCGCGACACACCGACACCGTTAACAGCGAAGTGGAACGATGTACATCGCGTACGCGTACCGCAGACGCTGAGCCACAAGAGCCTATACCAACAGCGACAGTGGAGGAGGTTCAGTCGATTGTTAGAGGTCTCCACCCTAGGAAATCCCCCGGTTCGGACGGTATTTCTAACAGAGTTATTAAACTCTTCCCTCATTCATTATTATTAATATTAACAGCAATTATTAACGCCGCATTAGTCAATTACATATTTCCTAAACAATGGAAAAAAGCCGTGGTAATAGGTATACCTAAACCCGGCAAGCGACGTACCGAACCGTCATCATATCGCCCGATTAGCTTATTAAACAGTTTAGGTAAAATCTATGAGCGCGTACTACTTAGTAGGCTAAGAAAGTGCGCTGAGGATAACAACCTCATCCCGCCGATTCAGTTCGGCTTTCGCACGCAACATTCTTGCGTTCAGCAAGTACCTACATCGAATAGTCGAGTATACAAGTTATAAACTGCAACGCGGTTTATATACGGGTATGCTTCTATTTGATGTAGAAAAAGCGTTTGACAAAGTCTGGCATAACGGCCTTATTTTCAAGTTATTAAAGCTTAAAATCCCCCACTACTTAGTTATGATAGTTAGGGACTTCCTACTCGAGCGTAGCTTTCGCTACAGAGTGCAAGGTACTCTATCAGCACCGCACCCACTAGAAGCCGGCGTCCCCCAGGGATCGGTGCTCTCTCCAATTCTGTTCTCGCTGTTCACCAGCGACATACCCCAACATAGTAAAATACAAACAGCATTATTCGCTGACGACACTGCCATCTTCTATGCAGGTCAATCCCCCACTACAGTGATAACCGCTCTCCAAACCGCGGCTACCGCCCTAGCGATATGTACTAGGAAATGGAGAATCGGTATAAACCCCACCAAAAGCCAGGCGATCATATTCCATAAGGGAATAGATCGCCGCTACCCAATGGCTGAATACCCACAGATAAAGATGTTCGACCAACCCATTCCCTGGACAAGGGAGGTCAAATATCTGGGTGTGACCTTGGACAGACGACTGACCTTCGGTCCTCACATAGGGCGAGTCCGCGCGCGCGCAGCCCTAGTGCTAGGATGGTTACACAGCTTAGTACACGCAAAGTCTAAGCTATCTCTCCGCAATAAAGTTAGATTATACACTGCTTGTATACGTCCTATCATGACGTATGCAAGTGTAGTGTTCACACAAGCGAAGCCACGCAGGCTACATCAGCTACAAACATTACAGAATAGGTTCATGCGCCGAGCGACGGGAGCACCGTGGTACATGCGCAATGTGGATCTTCACATAGATCTTGGCTTGCTGACCATCAGGCAATTCATGAAACAGTGCTCCCGCCGCTACTTCGACTCTGCCGCGACACACCCGAACCCATTAGTGGTAAGGGCGCCTTCTTACATCCCCTCTAAAATGTCCGCGATTAAACAACCGCGACTAATACTCGACGAACCCGACGACATTATTACGCTCGCCCAGACTGAGGCATACACAGCCCGCGCGGCCTTGACAAATAGTAATAAATATCTACGTTACCGCCCCCACCGACGGGGAAGGAAGACGTGTCGCGTTAAAATCATAAACGTGGGAGTGCCCACTTTGCCAGCGACCGCCCGGGCCGAGGTCCGTACCCCACAGGGGGTGCCCTCGGGATGGGTCGCTTAACTTTAAACGGGTTGAGAGCCCTCAGCGCTCACCCACCAGTCCGGGTAAAGTTGTCACAGCCATCTGAGGCTAACAACTAAGTCACACAAAAAAAAAAAAAAAAAGGAAAACTCGAAATGAAACCCTATATCAACATGTCTTGAGACGCGCGCCCGTGGCGGTATGGTCTCTCTGGAGGAGATCACCGCCTGGCGGGTCGACGCCCGCCGTGGAGTCATTGCCCGTTGGGCAGTCCGGCTGGAGAGTCCTCGGTACGGTGTCAGGACCGTCGAGGCATTCCGGCCGGTGTTGATGGAGTGGTTGGAGCGGACGCATGGGGTGCTTTCCTTCCGGCTTGTGCAGGTGTTGACGGGGCACGGGTGTTTTGGGAAGTACCTGCACAAGATTGTCAGGAGGGAGAGCACACCGTCCTGCCACCACTGCAGTTGCGACGAGGACACGGCGGAGCACACGCTCGAGGAGTGTGCTGCGTGGGAGGGAGAGCGCCGTGAACTCGTCGCGATTATCGGTGCCGACCTGGCGCTGCCGACCATCGCCAGGGAGATGCTCGTCAGCGTCAGGAACTGGGACGCGGTCGCCGCCTTCTGTGAGGCCGTTATCTCACGGAAGGAGGCGGCGGATCGTGTGCGAGTAGAGATCCTATTCGGCGACACGTTCCGCCGCCGGCGACTCGGGCGGCGCAGGCGCGAGTATCTGCGCCTAATGCCGCCCTAGCCGTGGTCGCGGGTGATCGGACCGGGGAATTGTCTGTCACCTGCAGAGAGGCTGACCGCGCGATGGCGACCGACGTCCCAGCACGTCGAGAGGTGAGAGGTTACCCGAAAGGGTATTCCGTCGGGCCGACCACTGATGACAAGTCACATCTGCTCCGGTGGTCGGCCCAACAACGAGGTGACGTGGGTACGGGTGGGTTATGGGCCCGCGCGTCGTCCTTGCATCGCCCTGGACGTACAGGACCGCGCGTGCGCTTACCATAGCCCACCCATAAAAAAACAAAAATATCAACATGTCTGACCAGCAAGGTAGTGTTGGTCAAATTCCTTCCCATTACAGAGGCGCCCCGAGCCCAACAGTGGAACGTATGTGGGCTGCGATGATGATACTACAGCGGAAATCGGTGGGATTATGAATGTTTAATGTTTTACTTTCGTCATCATCATCATCATTCTACAAGGATGGATAAATAAATAAATACTGAATTATATTGTAAAATATTACGAACACTTAAATTGAAATTATATGAAAATTATATGAAATCAATTGAATCATTAAACGTAATATTCGGATAGTGTCTTTCATACGAATTAGCCCTTGTGAAACTAGAGTTTGTGGAATAATGATTTTCTCAAAGTTATGAATATGTAAAAGAGATATTCAATCCTATGATTGTATGTGGTACTTTGAATTTTATATATTTTTATGAAATTGCCTACGGAGATAAAAGATTTCTCTGCATAATATAGAACAATTTGAAAATTACCAAATAAAGAGATTAAAGGCAAACATAATAAAATGAAAGAGTACCTCCGTCGTAGCTCATATTACTAAATGGATTTTTTCATTTTACACAATTGTTTAGTCAATAGGAACACATTTCTATGGCATCTCGATATTTCTGTTATTTCTAAAATAATTTACAATAAATGGGACGTGTGCTCGTCTAACATTAAATAGAAATCCTCATGAAACCGGTTATGATTTTCTTTTTTTCTTAGCCCACTATCTCACTGTCGGGCACAGGCCTCATTCAAATAATAAAAAATAGCTCACCACTCCCTATCTTGCCCGTGGATGTCGTACAAGACGACTGTGGGTTATATGCACATAACATCTGTGTAAGAGACGGAAAACTCGAAAAGAAAGCCTATACCAACATGTCTGACCAGCATGGTATAGTAAGTCAAATTCCCTCCCATTGTGGAGGAGGCCCGAGCCCAACAGTGGGACGTGTGTGGACTGCGATGATTGGCGTTTATGTTAGACTCTTGACTTCAAATTTTTCCGAGTTGCAATTCTAAATACATTCTTTACTTTCTCCTTTATACAGATAATCTCTCTGTATCTGTATAAAACTACGTTCAATACATAGATACACAGTTACAATACATATTAAACATTTATTTTAAATGTATTTTATGAATTACAAGCTTTAATCAAAACAATAGTCTGTGTGGTGACGGAGTAAGAATACAATTCACCAGTCCCTCTCTTACCCGAGAGTTTCGTATAAGACGACTAAGGGAAATTAAGAGAAATAATATGCATATGATATCTATGCAAGAGAAGGAAAACTCGAAACAAAACTCCAACAACCTTTTTTTTTTCACGCTGTGGAAATGCATTTACGCACTAATCCCCGCCGGTAACAGACGCGGCGCGTATCGTCGATTAGTGCGCCACACTCATAACATCCCGAGGCCTCTTCTCTTCCAATTCTGTGCAGGTACTTACCGAAGACCCCATGTCCGGTAAGCACCTGAAAACCCCAACAACCTGTCTGACCAGCATGGTATGGTAAAGTCAATTTCCCTCCTATTATGTAGGAGGTTCGAGCCCAGCAACGGGACGTATGTACATGAGCCGAAACTATGATGAATGATAATCAATCAAAACTATAGTAATCGTAACGACGATCGGACATGGCCACACTGAGAAAGATCCGGCAAGAAAACTCAGTGAGCATAATAAAGTAATATTCACATACTAGTTAAGGTAACTAGTTACGAATGGATATACCGTATGGTGGCAGAATATCAGTGCTATTCGTTTAAATAGAATTAGCACGAGCTGAGCCAATAGCCTTTTTTGTTCCTCGTTAAAATTAAATTATTTTATACTGGCAACCCGCCTTCGCTTCGCTTCGGTTTCAGTCGCCTTACCGGCGTAGTTTCCAATCCCGTAGGAATATTGGGAGAAAATATAGCCTATGTTACTCACTGATATTATAGCTTTCCATTGCGGAAAATAATTTTGAAATAGGTCCAGTAGTTTTGGTGCATATTCTATAAAAATAAAGAAACAAATCTTTCCTCTTTATATTATTATTATTTTATTTTATATAAAAAGTTATTTTCTTTAGTTATGTTTGTGATTTTATTAGATTTAACGAGAACAGAATAAATATTTTTCTGTCCTTTCTTAAAATACAAGGGAACTTAAATAGAAAAAAACACTCATAGGACTATAGCAGATAGATAAAAATCTCTGTAATAACGATGACATTGGACATGAGACCTTAGTCCTCTCGTAACCATATATACTGAAAAGTATACGTTGCTTTGAAAAATTAAAAATCAAATACCATCAAATAAATAAAATAGATTTATTTCAAGTAATGTTACACATAATTGGACAGTGAACATCATACTAAATTTCTTACTTAACTTCAACAAAGACTTCTAGTCTTTGCGTGATATGGAAATAAAATAATAGTCAAATGTTTTTAATGTTTATAATATGTATATATTAATATAATATTAGTTTAGTGTGTCATTATAAGTATACAGTAGATGATTTTTATTTCCATTATGCTGCATAGAGAACGGGTTGTTGAAACGATTAGCTATAAGTGTAACGACAGGTGGTGCCGTTTCGCTGCATAATGTGTTTTTAACTTCAAATCTTGCTTCAACGTCATTGCGTTCCACTCATTTCAGTGTCATTATCTGAAATTTATTTCATTTTCCCGTTTTCTTTGTAAACTTTGAAATCGATTTTATTTTATCTACATAGCTACAAATTTCTTTTTGATTTTTATAACGTATATTGATACCTTCTACTACTAGTCGCAAACCTATTCCACAATGTGAAAGAAATTGATCTATTATATCATAGAAGCAGACCGAAAGTATGTTAGGTTTTATCTTAAGTCTTAATTTACCTATAGTAACATTATATTTTTATATTCCCCAGTTATCTTAACACAAACACACATGCGGCTAAATAAATATTTTTAAATAGCAATCAATAGCCAGGGCCCATCCTGTGATTTGGAGATAGAGGTTTTCATTGATCTATTTCGACACGTATCTGCAATACAGGCGGGTTGGCATCGTCGTTATTTCCCAAGCGAAAAGTGATCCCCTATTAAACAGTGTAATAGAACATCTCGTGCTATGAAAACGATGCGAGAGATTTACAACTAAAGCAGCTCTGAACGAGACATACAAAGCATTTAGTAATGAAATCTGCATGTGTACTTTCAGTCAACTTAGAGATACAATAATGCGCATCAATCTTTTATTCCGTTAGGGCGAATATAAGCGCCGACAGAAGAAATCTGTCACGTAATTGTAATAAAACTACTAGTCTATTTGAAGATGGATTGAGCTGCTCAATCCATCATATACAAAGAACTACACTGACGTAAAGGCAAGAAAATTGAGATTTAAGTCGAGAACTTCGAAAATCATATCACATATATTGGAACAAGAGGGATATGAATTTCATCTTATCCATATTCATTAATAGACTCATTATGTTAAGAAACCCTTCTGAAGTCGTTGATCTTGACACTAAAGTCCTTCAGTGTTTCTATATAATCACTCTTTGGTATACTAATATTATGTAGCACCACTGATGTAACTGTATCGCTATTTAAAAAAAAAAACAATAATACCAGTGAAAAAAATACATTACGTGAAAGGAAATCTGGGAATGATCTGCAAACTAAAAATTATTTAATATTACTCTTGGATTTAATTTAAAACGTATTTAATACTTATTATTTGCATTCGTTCATAATTTAATATAAGTATTCGTGCGTAGATCTGATGATTTCAGTTATTAATAAACGTAAAAGCTAAAGATTTTTTGATCTATAAAACGTTACCCACGCCTCTTCGAATATGTATGGCAATAAGGCGAACAGGATTTTTATAACCCTGTTATCAAGAAAATTACTGTTGTTAATTTCACAACAGTCTTGCGGTATTGTAATGTCTTATATTTTCATAAAAATGCGGCAGCAGCCGGCATCGGTTTTTATTAATGTGCAAATTTATTCTTTAATTATTTTTTCTTCTTTGATGCTTTGTATTTAATTAAGATAACAAAGTATGGTCATTTTGTATTATAAATATAGCCTTAATATTTCATTACTTACTTTTTAGGGTTGGATCTTTTTTAAATTGTTTTCAGCCCTCTTAAAATATACTTACTCGTATGACTAATAATTTTTTTAGTTATTTAAATACGAAGAAAAGTAATTGTATATATTATGTGTTATAGTAATTTAGTAATTAAAATATTTGAAGCATGTCTTTCATGTGATAAGCATTATAGCGGTAACATATTAATTAATTTAGACGTTTTTAATTGCCATTTTCTCTATTACTGCTATACAATAACCGATAAATAAATAATTTGGTTTAGTAACTTCAATAAAAGAAAAGGTTCAGTAAAGAGAGGCTGAAAAGTAAAACCATATAGAAACGTGTCTGACCAGTGGGGTCGGCCATAGTAGGTCGATCTCTCCCACAGAGAAGGCCAGCGCCCAACAGTGGATAGCTTATGAGTTTTCATGATAAATAATTCAAAGCACTTCTTGAGCTAAGAGAAACTGGTCTTCTTTGGATACAAAATTTTCAGCTAGACTAACGGAGAAATATTTGATGTAGTTTCACAATACGCCTTAATATCACTGTAAATGTTATTGAAACTTAATCAACTTAAAGCTCGATTTAATACGGTTAAAGATGGATTTAATAATTCATAACAGCGGTGCCTCGTCCCAGCGGCACGTTTCGTAAGTCTTCTCATAATAATTTTTGATAAATTAGTTACAAGACGCAAGTTTTACTAAATAGCAAGGAATAAAAAATACAGTTTTGAAGTTATTTTTAATTTTTAGATTTTTATTAACTATCTCTTTTATACAAATCTTAACATAGAAAATCTAGAAGAAAATAATAATGAAAATCTAAACATGTCTAACTATATTTTTATCTTATAATCTTAAATTACTGTTTAAAATTAGTCTGATTATGATATTTTTTAGATAGCTGGCCCCTGCTTATTAATATGCACAACGAGCACATTCAGACTATTTATTTATGAAATAACTTTTGCACAAAATTTCATGTGTTGTATAGTAAAAGGGTTCAAAAAAAAATTTTGTTCACCTTGGACAAACAGTACCCAACTAAGGTAGATCCTATTTCGAGAAAGAGGACAGCCGACATTATCTGCTAATTCATTTCTATATTGTTGCTTCAGCTTTCTACCATAGAGATTGTTATTCAGTGAAGCAACAAATATTTCTACCTTTAAAATTATGTATAAACTGCGTTTCAAAATAGCATGAGAGTATAATTTGACAATTAGACATCGTCTTAGCCCATACAAGTCCCGCTGTTGGACTCTGGCTTCCTTCACTATAGGAGGGAAATTAACCCACGCTAGTCAGACTTATTGGCATAGGGTTTTATTTCGAAATTTCATTCTCTTGTGTAGATGTTATATGCACATCATATCCCTTGATCGACTTTTACGACACCCACGGGGAAGAGAGGCGCTGATAAATAATTATATTCTTGTTCCGTCACTACACGGGGATAAAAAATTACTTATCTCAAAACCTATCTGACAGTTTCCATTTTGTTACTAGCATTTTGTACAGTAGTAACTCTTATTAGGTGAAGCAAGTTTTTTTTTCGAACTTTGGAAAAGACTATGAAAACTGTACTTGAAACTGACATGAGAATTAATTATAACGTTAAAATATATAAAAAAAGAAAAAACATATATTTGCCTGCATAGTACAATAAATTAGCAACAAATTAGCGATTGGCTTAAATATAAAAAATATTATTTTTACCGTTCCTTGATATCTAGCAGTGATCTCGATTTTTACCCGACTAGGCTCCTCGACTCGACTAGCCCTCTGGGCTATGATTTTGACTGGCTATATACATTTAGACTGGCCATGTACATACATTGTACATGGCCAGTCTACATGTATATAGAACGGAACAGAACAGATGAACATACATATGTTCATCTGTTCCCTTATAGCTCATCAACTACTTATTAGAACCGGACAAATGAGGTATCATTAGAAACGTCTTGATCGCCTGCTGGTTATAGGCTATATGATTTTTTTACTTTTATCTTGTTAGAGATCAGCTTGAGCAACAAAATTGTCAATTCGGTAACAAATGATTCTCATATTTTCTTTTGGAATTTTGCCAGCATCATAGACCTCTATTATGACGGGGGGCGCGGCCGGAGTACCTCCTCGTGGTGCTCCCTGGTAACGTCCATTTGGACGTCATGCGTCCATTTGGACGGCCAAGATTCCGGCAGGTGGGGGTCTCCGTGTGCGGCTCTGGTGGCAGAGCGCACGGCGGATCTGACCCGGGGCCAATGGGGCGGATGTGCCTCATGGCACTCCGTCGCCAGGGACGGTTGCGTCACGGCCCGGGGGCGTGACGGGTCGGTCGCTCGCGAGCGGCCAGACCCGGAAGGCCCAAACCGTAATCCTGAGCAGGGGGGTCAGGACTGGGGGTCTTCGGACCGCGGGGAAGAAAACCCCTATAAAAAATTACCCCTAATCCTAAGTTTGGCCACTCGGCGAGGGGATGAATGGTTGGTGGGTTAAAAAGCGCGCGAGCGTCCAGCCGTTAGAGTGGTAGTCAAGGCAAGACTTAAAAATGTCCAATAACATGGCAGAAGTGAATACCTGTAAAACTTCACCAGAGGGTCCCGGCCAAGCCGGGGAATCCCTTGCTGTGCCGGTGCTTGCGCGCGACGTCCACTTGGAGTCGCGCTCAAGTCCCGGCACAGTCAGTCCCCAGTCGTATGGGTGGGGGACAACTACTGCCCTTACTGCCGAGAGCCCGGCACAACATCTTGAGGCTCACCGGGGGGAGGGGAAAGAGGAGTTGGAGAAGGAAGAGGTGGAAAGGAAGAAGAAGGGGAAGAGGAAGCCGAAGCGTTCCGCCCAGGCGCGAGCCCGCATTGAGGCCGCAAGGGGGAAGGCGTGGCGGGAGCGGAAGAAGGCGGCCGGTATGGCCATGTGCGACGAGGGTGGCAGCACTGCTGCTGCAGAGCCGTCGCAGGAAGAGGGCGGCGGGGCCGCAGGACCGTCCACGAAGAAACAAGGCGGAGGGAGCGCATTCGAGGAGCGGAGCGACTCCGACCGGAATGACAACTCTAAGTTGTCGAGCGACGAGGGCAGCACTGCTGCAGAGCCGTCGCGAGACGAGGGCGGCAGTGCCGCAGAGCCGTCGGAGGAGGAGGCGTACACGGCCTCAGAGATGTCGGCGGACGAGGGCGGCAATGCCACAGAGCCGTCTGCCGACGAAAGTAGCACGATAGAGGTCAGCCGGAGCAACAACGAGGGCGGTGGATGCGCTGTAGTGAGTAGCGGGCCGTCAATTGAGGTTTCGTGTGGGCCGTCAATCGAGGCGTCGCGTAGGTCGTCGTTGCGTAGGTTGTCGGTGTCGCCGGAGAGGAACAGGGAGAGTGTTGGGGAAGCTGCGGAGGCGCCACCCCCAAGGGTAAAGAAGAGGGAGGAGGCCCTCCCCCCGAGCGTCCGGAAGCGCCCCCTCCAAAAGGGGGGCAGCTCGAACACCGACTCGAAGGGGAGTACCACCATGCCTCCTCCCAAGGTCCCGACCATGCCCCGTGGGCGCAGAGGTCGCGGATCGGCGGTGGCGGCGAGACCGGGGACCCCCGGCCTGACCGGCCACGGTGGCGAGGTGGCGGCCCTACAGGCCGCGAACGCCCGCCGCCGTAGCGAGGAGGTCTCCGGCTTGCGGGAACGCAACCGCAAGCTGGAGACGGAGCTATCGGCGGTGCGACGGGAGAACCGCGGGTTGGCCAAAGAGATGGCCGACCTGCGAGCCCAGTTCGCGCGCCTGGCGCCGGCCACGCCGCCGGTGCCGGCCTCGCCATCGAAACGGGCTGCGCCGGGGAGGGCGGGCCCGTCGTCGGCGTCCGTGGTGCCGGCTGCGCCCGTCGCGGCTGCTGCGCCGGCTGCGCCCGTCGCGGCTGCTGCGCCGGCTGCGCCTGTCGCGGCTTCGGCGCTTCCTCCGCTCGTCGTGGTCCCTCCGCCGCCTCGTGGCCGCGGGAGGCCGCGGAAGGGGGAGGAGCCGCCGCTCGACGAGGTGCACGGCGTGTCGGAGTCGGCGGTACGCGTCATCCTAGCCCGAGTAGGGGTGATGGTGGATGCGCGTATCGCCGCCGTAGCGGCCAGGCTCCCGCCTGAGCCGCCCCTCCGACCGCCGCTCGCCGCGGACGGGGCGAGGCGGCCGCAAGCGTCAGCTCCCACCCCGCTGCCCTGTCAGGGTGGCCGTGTGGTGAGCTACGCTGCGGCCGCGGCCGGTCCCAAGGGGGCCAAGAAGGCCGGCAAGGTGCCGGCTCCGCCAAGGCCGGGCCGCGGCCGGCGCCAGCGCCTGCACCGCAGGCGCCGGCCAGCGCACCCGCGACCGCTCCTGCTGCGCTCAGCGCTGCTGCCAGGCTCGAACAGGGCTGGCAGGTGGCTGAGCGGAGCAGGAAGGCACGCGGTCAGAAGCGGAGAGCGGCGGCCAAGAGTGCCGCCGTGGCCGCCGCTCCCCAGGCGGGAGCCGGCAGAAAGGGGAAGAAAAGGTCGCGCAGGGGCCTCAAGTCGCCGAAGACGGCCGCGGTGGTCATCACCGTGCTGCCTCAGGCGGCTGAGAGGGGCCTCAACTATGAGGCCGTCCTAAAACGCGCCCGGCGGGAGCTGGACGTCTCCGATATCGGGGGCGTCGAGGCGAGGACCCGCAAGGCCCGGACAGGGGCTCGAATACTCGAGTTCCCTGGGGCCGAGGGCGCGAAGACGGCCGATAGTTTGGCCACGATGTTGAGGGGGCTGTTCGGGCCGGAGGATGGTGTCCGAATCGCCAGGCCTGTCAAGTGCGCAGAGATGCGCCTGACGGGCTTGGACGATTCCGTGACGGTGGAGGACGTCCGGGAGGCCATTATGGCGCGTACCGGATGTGCCTCGGACACCGTCCGGATTGGCACCATCCGCACTGGTCCGGGCGGCGTCGGTGCTGCCTGGGTGCAGTGTCCGGTGGAGTCGGTCAAGCAATTGGCCGACTCAGGCAGGCTCCTCGTGGGCTGGAGCTCGGCGCGGGTAACCGTGCTAGAGCCCCGGCCCGCGAGGTGTTACAAATGCATGGCGGTCGGGCATACCCGACCGACATGCAAAAACTGCTTTGACTGCAGCGGGCTATGTTTCCGTTGCGGTCAGACCGGACACCAGGCGGCATCGTGCTCTGCGGTGCCCCACTGCCCCGCGTGTGCGGCAGGCAATAGGCCTGCCAAACACCGCATGGGCTCTGGGGACTGCAGACCCCCGGCATCGGCCCCGAAGGGGCGGGACGGCCCATCGACCGGGCCAGTCCCCGCTCCGAGCGCGGCCCGATCGCCCGTCAGCGCGGAGGAGGTGACGATGGATACGGACCGTTAATGGACTCCGTATCCATTTGTCTCCTCCAGGCCAACCTCAACCACACCGCCGGTGCGCAGGACGTGTTCCTGCAAGCCATGGCGGAGTGGTTGATAGGAGTAGCCGTAGCCGCGGAGCCGTACGTGGTGCCCGACCGACCTAACTGGTTGGGTAGCACCGATGGCACCGTGGCAATCGTCGCCTCCACGTCGTGGCCTTCGTCGCCTCTGACCCTTAGGGACAGGGGCGTCGGATACGTCGCGGCGGACTGGGGGGAGATTACGCTCCTCGGAGTCTATCTCTCCCCTAACTGGAGTGTGACCGATTTCGAGGCCTCCCTCACCATCATGGAGGCCTCGTTACGGCGAATGGCATCGCGCCAGGTCTTCGTCTTGGGGGACTTCAACGCCAAGTCCGTGGCGTGGGGGTCTCCCCGGACGAACGACCGAGGACGGGCGATCGAGGAGTGGGCGGCGGCACTGGGCCTCTGTTTGCTGAACAGGGGCTCGATGCATACGTGCGTGCGACAACGGGGCGGGTCGATAGTGGACCTTTCGTTCGCTAGCCCCGAGGTCACCGCACGCGTGGGGAGCTGGCGCGTCGTGGAGGAGGTGGAGACCTTGTCGGACCACCGGATGGAGGTCTCCCCGGTAATCCCGACGCCCAGCAGGGGTCACGGGGCGGATGGACGTCCTGCGTTCCCGCGATGGGCTGTGGGTCGCTTAGACCGGGACCAGCTGGCGGAGACAGCCATCGTTTACTCGTGGCTGTCCTCTGCCAACCAGTCGGACGGGGTGGACGCCGAGGCTGGCCGCATCCGCAGTGCGTTGACGCAGATCTGCGATGCGGCCATGCCCCGGGTACGGCGTCCGCCCCCGAGGAGGGCGGTCCACTGGTGGTCCCGGGAGCTGGCGGATCTCCGGGCCGCGTGCATTCGCGCCCGGAGGGCCTACACCCGCAGCCGGCGGCGGCAACGCGACGCGGAGCGGGAGGCCTTGCTGTATGAGGGCTACCGCAATGCGCGGTCGGCCTTCAGGCTGGCCGTCCGCTCCGCCAAGGACGTCAGTCGGCAGGAGATGCTGGACGGTCTCGATCGTGACCCCTGGGGACGCCCCTATCGCGCGGTGCTGAATAAGCTCCGCGCGCGGGGCCTTCCCCTCACCGAGACTCTCCAGCCCAGCCTTCTCACCCGGGTCGTCGAGGACCTGTTCCCGCGGCGGGCGGAACACACGCCCCCGGTCATGGCTCCGCCAGACACTGACCGGGAGGCCGACGACGACAGTGTTCCGCCCATCACGGAACCCGAGATGGGAGTGGCGGTGGCGCGCATGTGCGCAAAGTCCACCGCCCCCGGGCCCGACGGTGTTCCAAACCGCGTGTTGGGCCTGGTCCTCGACCACCTGGGTCCCCGCCTCAGGGAGCTGTTCGACGCGTGTTTAGCGTCCGGACGGTTCCCTGGGTGCTGGAAGGAGGGAAGGCTGGTGCTTCTGCCGAAGCCGGGACGGTCTCCGGGGTCGCCTTCGGCCTACAGGCCTATCGTGCTGCTCGATGACACGGGCAAGCTACTGGAGAGGGTGGTAGCTGCCCGCATCGAGCGGCACCTCGTCGGCACGGGGCCCGATCTGTCGGACGCCCAGTTTGGGTTTAGGAGGGGTCGTTCGACGATCGCGGCTCTGTTGCGCCTGAGGGCCGTGGCGACTGAGGCCGTCACCGGTGGGGGAGTGCTGTTGGCGGTGTCCCTAGACATCGCCAACGCATTCAATAGTCTGCCATTCAGCTGCATCAGGGAGGCGCTCCGGTATCACGGAGTGCCAGCTTACCTGAGGCGGCTAGTGGCAGACTATTTGGTGGGGCGCAGCGTCCTCTGTACCAACCGAGCAGGGGACGTTGTGCGAACGCCCATGACGTGCGGTGTCCCACAGGGGTCGGTCCTCGGACCCACCCTGTGGAACATCGGCTACGACTGGGCGTTGCGGGGGAGCCTCCCGCCCGGGCTGGGCGTGATTTGTTACGCCGACGACACGCTCGTCACAGCCCGCGGTGGGACGCTAGAAGAGGCGGTAAGCCTGGCGACCTATGGCACCGAAGAGGTCGTCAGGCGGATCGAGGCGCTGGGGTTGAGGGTCGCCCTGGACAAGACGGAGGCCCTCTTGTTCCATGGGCGCCTTATGAGCCCTCCCATCGGCGCCTCGATCACCGTCCGATCGGTTGACATCAGCATCCGGGCCCATATGAGGTACTTGGGCCTGGTGCTCGACGGGCAATGGTGGTTCCGGGAGCATTTCCGCAGGCTCGCTCCGCGGCTCGTCGGCGCGGCGTCCGCCCTATCGTGGCTAATGCCGAACGTGGGCGGACCGAGCGCTACGTGCCGACGGCTGTACACGGGGGTCATCCGGTCGATGGCCCTGTACGGCGCACCGGTGTGGGCGGGGTCCTTGACCGTCCGACTTAGGGCCCTTCTGTGGCGACCACAGAGGGTCATGGCGGTCAGGGCCATCCGCGGATACCGCACGGTTGCGACGGAGGCAGCGTGCCTATTGGCCGGGACTCCCCCGTGGGACCTGGAGGCGGAAATGCTCGCCGAGTTGTATCGGCGGGTGTCGGGGGTGCGCGGGGAGGGCGGTGTGATCTCGTTAAGGGATCTCACCGCCTGGCGCGTCGACGCCCGCCGAGACGTCATTGCCCGTTGGGCAGTCCGGCTGGAGAGGCCTCGGTTCGGGGTGCGAACCGTGGAGGCCTTCCGGCCGGTGCTGATGCAGTGGTTGGAAAGGCGGCATGGGGTGCTCTCCTTCCGACTAGTGCAGGTGTTGACGGGGCACGGGAGCTTCGCCAAATACCTGCACAGGGTCGTAAGGAGGGAGAGTACACCGTCCTGCCACCACTGCGATTGCGACGAGGACACGGCGCGTCACACGCTCGAGGCCTGCGCGGCTTGGGCAGTGCAGCGCCGTGAACTCGTCGCAATCATCGGTGCCGACCTGACGCTGCCGGCCATCGCTAGGGCGATGGTCGACAGCGTCGGGAACTGGGACGCGGTCGCAGCCTTCTGCGAGACAGTGATCTCGCAGAAGGAGGCGGCGGATCGTCTGCGCGTGGAGCGCAGCCTCGATGAGGAGATCCGCCGCCGGCGACTGGGGCGGCGCAGGCGCAACTATCTGCGCCTCATGCCGCCCTAGCCGAGGCCGCGGGTGACGTGACCGGGGATTAGTCCGTCACCCGCCGAGAGGCCGACCGCGTGAGGAAAGACCGACGTCCTCCCCGAGGGGGGGACGTCGGTCGACGGGAGGGTACCCCGAGTAGGGGGTATTCCGTCGGGCCGACCACTGACGACAAGTAAACCTGCTCCGGTGGTCGGCCCAATGACGAAGGCGAGGTGGTTTTCGGGTGGGTTGCGGGAGTTGCGTGCTTAAGTCCCTCTGTCGCCCCGGACGGAGTGGTGCGGAGGCGCGCCGACCGCGACCCACCCAAAAAAAAAAAAAAAAAAAAAAAAGACCTCTATTATGACATTACGACGTCAATATGGTGACACTAATGAAAAACTATAATTAAATCCATAAATATTTAGGTAAAGAAAATTCATTATACCATAATATTATTCTTAACTTTAAAAAAAATGTCAGAAAATAATCCTTCAACTCGTCGATAGAATGTAGAAATAAAACGTGTAAATCAATCTATCTCTCGAGCACTCTGGCACTCACAACAGGTGGCTGAAAATAATTTTTTTCCTCAATCACGTAATAAAACCCTGGCAAAATTCATAGCCCTTTAAAATATTACAAGGTGAACCCTATAACGGCTTACTTGTAAAATTTATAACGTGCCGTAAAACCGATGAAGGTTGTGGCTTTTAATGGAATCTCCTCTTGCAATACATTATTTAATTGTCTATATCCCGTCACCACAACAATCTGTTTTTAAGTTCGATTATAGTGTGTTTAATTTCTAAATTAAATGCTAATACGTCAGGATAACCATTGGATTCCAACTTACATAAGAAGACCTTACTTCTATGAGACCTTATAAGGGATAAGAAGATATACAAAGAAAAATTAAGTTTTAAAAATTAGTTTTAAATCGCGCTTTAACATTTGAAATGTGACCGATAGTATATTTTGACAGGTTAGGTTAGTTATATATATAAAGGAGCTGGGTAACTGACTCAGCAACGACGAGCCGAAACTACTGAAGCATTTGTGAATTTTCACTCCTGTTGCCGCCAAATTATAAAATTTGTACAACAGATCTAATCGGATCATTTCTAAACGGTGACGACAAGTACTTGCTATTTGCCTCCCTTTCCACCACCACGCGTGTGTCAGTCGCGTACGCCGCTCGGTCACAAAAACATCATTATAGACAATTAGTGCCGAAGATCAATATCTAGAACCCAAAAGACACCGTGGCTGTGCTTCCCCAGTTCCTGACCTGCATATTGGTGAGTACTTTGTTTTTATACCAGACAGATTTGGTCCAATCGATACGGATTTGTTGTGCATAAATTGCGGCCGGCATCCGCCATTACATTTTACTAGGTATAAAATAAAATAATTATTTTGCAATCGAAGTTACCTACTTGTTTAAAATGTCCAAGAAAAACACATTGTTAGCTATGAAATTCGATTTCCTTTCGGATAAAATTGATAATTTGTACCTCGCTGCTAATACTTTGTATTTTAACATTCAAATAAATTGTGAAAAATTTCGCATTAGATGCAGTGATTTAGAGAATATAAAAGAGCAATTTGAGGACGTGTACTTGGGCATATTAGTGGAATTAAAGGAAGGTTCTGAGGAGGTATTAGTGTTTACAAATAAATATCAATCTTTTATTGACCGTTACACTGATATTAAATTCAATTTGAATTTGTTTTTGTTTGTAATTTACAAACTTTCATAAAGAGCGAAGTGAAACAAAATGGCGGGCAAGATTCGAATAAATGTGATAATCAATTTAATGTCAGATTACCAAAAATTAATTTGCCTACGTTTACTGGTAATTATAGTGATTTTCCCAGTTTTCGTAATATGTTTGATAATTTAGTTCATCAAAATTCATCACTAGGTCCCGTCCAGAAAAAACATTATTTATTGAGTTGTTTGTCAGGGGAGCCATTAAATTTAGTAAAACATTTGTCTAATATTCCTGAGAACTATGAAGTCGCACGGCAACTTATTGTGGATGGGTATGATAACCAAAGACTCATTGCCGATGCGCACATAAGCGCGATGTTATCGTTACCCACCGTTACTGTAAAGAATATTGTTCAACTACGATCTTTTATTAATAATTTACAGAAAAATACACGGGGTCTGACGAGTTTAGGTTTCCCAGTAGCAGAACGGTCGTTTTTATTGTTGCATTTATTTAGTAGAAAAGTTGAACACGAAATACGCTCGAGATTCGAACTTTTTCATCACAATGTGAAAATACCTACATTTGATAATTTCTTAGAATTTCTTGATAGTTTTTGTAATACGTTAGAAATGTCAGAAGTTAATCAACCATATAGTAAACCATCCAGTACTGTGCCCCGCAAGAGTGACAAGGTTTCATTTACAACTAGTGTAACAACAAACAACTTTCATAACAAGCATAATTCCATTCATACAAGTCAGTTATGTCCTTTATGTCAAAGGTACCATTTTTTTTAAATGTGTGAAATTCGTTGCAATGGAAACACATTCACGAATTGATTACGTAAAGTCATAAAATTTATGTTTTAATTGTTTGCGCCCTCACAGGGTGTATAATTGTATGTCAAGGTCACGGTGTCAAATATGTAAACGTAAACACAACAGTTTACTACATAACGAGAAAACGCATATAAATAATACTCAAGCACATGATACAACATCGTAAGCGCTCGCGCGCCCTTTGTGTAGAAAGAAACTACAACTTCGGCAGACGACGCTTCCACTCACGGCGCTCATGTCGCACCACTAGCGATGTCTCTTTCACACCCGAGTTACACTCGCATTCGTCGCTCGTTCCTTGCGACAGCGGTAATAGGCGTTGCTATGTATCGCGGTGATAGATTTCAATCGGTTCGCGCCTTGCTTGATCCCGGTAGTATGACTAATATTATATCATGTTCGTGCATGCAACGATTAGGTTTGAATTATGACAGAGTAAATATGACAATTAGTGGCATTGATGGTAATAATAGCATTAAATGTAAAGGCAAATTAAATTTGTATCTGAGTTCAATTTCTCATAGTAAATCGCCACTACACGTCGAATTATTTGTGTTGCCTAAGATTACAGCGGATTTGCCCTCTACTACCGTCGATAGTGACTTTTTACAACATTATAAAAATATACAACTTGCCGATCCACACTGCAATGAGAAGGGACCGATAGACATATTGTTAGGAGCTGGTGTGTGCGCTAAGTTATTTCACGGCAATAAATTGTCGTACAATTGTGGTGAACATTTACCTACTGCGTTCGAAACTACATTCGGGTGGGTTTTAATGGAAGATATTTATTGTAAAGACTTAAATTCGTGCGATACGCATACGTTGACATGTGTTACCTCTATTGATGAGACTATGCAGCGGTTTTGGGAGATTGAAGAGATACCTACCAAGAGGTCAATGAACCCCGATGACGTTAGATGTGAAGAACATTTTAAGCAGACGCACTCGCGTACTCACGAAGGGCGGTTTATTGTACGTTTACCATTTAAAGAGTTGAAGAATAACATCGGTGAAACAAAGCCTTTCGCACTAAATAGACTGTTATCCCTTGAGAAGAGATTTCGACGCGATAACATCTTAAAGATGAGATATGTAGAATTTATGAATGATTATTTAGTATCGTAATGTACTACACAATAACTTGCAAGTACGGCCTCAGCTAGCACCGTACAATATACCTGTTAACACAAAGTCCTCTGCATGCCTCACGCAGAGACCACTATGCCGATCTAAATGGTCTGACATTAACAGCCTTATGTATAAAAGCATCCCGTGATAACAGAGCGCCTCCCTTATATAACTTAAAGAAGAACCTTATTGAGTGAGTTAGCGACATCTAAAGATACTACTATTAGCACTCCTCTGCCCGTGACCGCCTTCATGACCGCGGGCCACAGGCGTAGAAATGCTGCGATCGTCTACCAGAAACCAAACTAAGCATTGATCAGATCGAGACAACCTCACTAAAGTGCTGGGTGATGTGAATAGTTGAAATTCTCTACACTAGCTTGCCCACATTACCTAGCTACACTATGGGTTTGTAGAACTCTAAATGCACTACACAGTTATCTGCGATTGCCTCTGCCAGGCATGATTTCTACGCGGGCGAAGGCGCTGGCAAAAGCTAGTGTATTAAATAAATTCTTTAAAGGTTTCACTTATAACCCCACATCTTAATACGTTTATGCATTGCCATTTTGGATCCAAAAAGTTGAAGAAGTTACATATGTCTGTCTGTTCTTATAGGTATATCCATTCTCACTACATATTTATGATATAAACAGTCATTTTCTTTTTGTACTGACAATAAATTTGTATCAAAATGTGGGTCAAAATAAAATAACTAATACTGTAGCGGGTAGATACAAATCTCTGTAATAACAGTTACTCTGTATAATAAAATAAAATAAAAATACTTGTTAGAAGTGAGGCATCCAAGTCCACCGGTGACCATGAACGCTGTAAAGAGTTCGAAATGTCGGGCAATCAAAAATCAAATACAAACGTGATAAAATCGGTAAAAATAGTTTAATTTATTATGTATCGCCTTACCCACGTAGTTCCATAGCCTATGTTACTCCCTGATAGTATCGCTTTCCATTGGTAAAAAATTTATGAAATCGGTTCGGCGGTTTAAACGTGAAAGCGTAACAAACAAACAAACAAACTTACTTTCGCATTTATAATTTTACTAGCAACCCGCCCTCGCTTCGGTTTCAGTCGCCTTACCCGCGGCGTAGTGGCCATTCCCGTGGGAATACCGGGTTAAAATATAGCCTATGTTACTCCCTGATATTATAGCTTTCCATTGGTGAAAGAATTTTTGAAATCGGTTTGGTGGTTTAAGCGTGAAAGCGTAACAAACAAACATCCTTACTATCGCATTTATAATATTAATAAGGATAATGTATAATACTCGCGTAAATATCAGAAGTCATTAGTAATATATAGACAGATGATATTATAATATATGCGACCACGATATTCTACTATAAAGTTTAAGAGAGATTAAAATAGAGTGAACGAAGAGCTCTTATCCTCATTCCATCTGTTTCGAACCATTTCCAAGTAAACCGAAATTGTCAGAAAATGAAATATAATTTTCGACAGTTTATAACTCAGCTTAGGTACTCTGATGTAATCGCCTAAAATACGTTACAAATGTTTTTTAAATTTATCTTTAATCTTGTTTTTGTTGAATAAATTAAGGTTTTTAATTTAAGCCTATCACAATATATTACATTATACACATTGTTTTATCCTTGCATTAAGCTTCAAATAAAAACATCATCATCAACTCATATACGTCCCACGAAGACTTGAGCCTCCTCCACAACAGGTAGGAAATTAACCTCACTATACCACGCTGGTCAGGTTGGTATTTTTTTTTATGGGTGGGCTATGGTAAGCGCACGCACGGTCCAGTCCGTCCGGGGCGATGAAAGGACGGCGCGCGGGCCCATAACCCACCCGTACTGACGTCACCTCGTTGTTGGGCCGACAACCGGACCAGTGTTACTTGTCGTCAGTGGTCGACCTGACGGAATACCCTTTCGGGTAACATCGCCTCTCGACGTCCTGGGACGTCGGTCACCGCTGTGCGGTTAGCCTCCCCCCGGCGGACCGGGGAATTGTCCGTCATCCGCAGGGAGTTGTTGTGAGGTTGTGAGGATTGTCCGCCGTCAATCACCCGCGGCCTCGGCTAGGGCGGCATTAGGCGCAGATACTCGCGCCTGCGCCGCCCAAGTCGCCGGCGGCGGAACGTGTCGCCTAATAGGAGCTCTACTCGCACACGATCCGCCGCCTCCTTACGTGAGATTACGGCCTCACAGAAGGCGGCGACCGCGTCCCAGTTCCTGACGCTGACGAGCATCTCCCTGGCGATGGTCAGCAGTGCCAGGTCGGCACCGATAATCGCGACGAGTTCACGGCGCTCCCTCTCCCATGCAGCACACTCCTCGAGCGTGTGCTGCGCCGTGTCCTCGTCGCAACTGCAGTGGTGGCAGGACGGTGTGCTCTCCCTTCTGACAATCTTGTGCAAGTACTTCCCAAAACACCCGTGCCCCATCAGCACCTGCACCAGTCGGAAGGAAAGCAACCCGTGCGTCCGCTCCAACCACTCCATCAGCACTGGCCGAAGGGCCTCGACGGTCCTGACACCGTACCGAGGACTCTCCAGCCCAGACAGGTTGGTATAGGGTTTTGTTTCGAGTTTACCGTCTCTGGCATAGATGATATATGCTTATTATATCCCTGAGTCGTCTTTTACGACATCCACGGGCAAGAAAGGGAGTGGTGAATTGTATTCTTACTCTGTCACCACACGGAAAATAAAACATAACAGAATTAAACTTACCTTTGATAACTGTAAATTAAATTTCATCATCATCATTACTCCCATAAGTCCCACTGTTGGCTCGGACCTCCCCCACAATGGTAAGGAAATTGTCCCACTACACCGCGCCGCGCCGCGCCGGTTAGACATTTTGGCATAGGCTTTTATGTTGAGTTATACTTTGCATAGATATTATCTGCATATCATAACCCTAACTCGTCGTTGCTGATACCCACGAGTAAGAGAGGGGGGTGATGAATACAATTCACCAAGGGATATGATACGCAAGTAACCTAAGAAAGCTTTCAACCATGGCGGTTGTAAAAAGCAATTAAAGGATATTTTATGAACCAAAATATCGATGTAAGAGAAGCAAAACTCACAATAAAACCCTGTGACACGTTTGATCAGCGTGATATAGTAGGTCAGTTTCCCTCCCACATAGGAGAGGACCAAACCCACTAGTTGAAGGTATATGGGCTGAATTGATCACCAATAACAGCATAAAAAAGAGAATCTTGAAATATAACCCATCTAGCCACATAATCCATAGGTCATAATACATAATACAGTAGGTCAATCTCCATCACAGCATGGCGGAGTCTCAACTTCAGATATGTGACCTATATTGCTGAAGGATGCTATTTCCGTTTGGTGACGGAGTAAGAATATAATTCAACACACCTCGTGGATATCGTAAAAGACAACTATGGGATATAATAGGCACATAACATCTGTGCAAGAGAAAGAAAACTCGAAATGAAACCCTATGCCAACATGTCTGACCAGCATGGTATAGTAGGTCGAATTCCTTCACATTGTGTAAGAGGCCTGAGCCCAACAGCGGGACGCATGTGGGCTGCGTTGATGATGATGATGATTGCTGAAGGAAGAAAAAAATGTAGAGTATATTTTTTTTATTTTCCTTGAGTACTTATAGCCTCTTGCTTAAGTCAACAACCACTTACCCCTGTTCTCTTGACATAAGTGAAGTACTTGCACTGACAATAGAACAACAAGACGTTGATTAATGATCAAAGCCTCAGTTGAAGCCTATTGAACTACGTATTAGTACTTAACAAGTGTGCGTATTTGGTTAAGGAGCTTGTTTTACTGCCGATTGAAGTTCAAGTTACATAAACTAAATATACTGTTTCTACAAAGAAAATAGAACTTTAAGACAAGAGAATTAATATGAAATTCTATGAAATTTATTATGATGGCAACTTTGTATATCTTCGTTAATTTTCATAAGAGCATAAATTGTATATTTATAAACTAGCCTTTGCCCGCGACTTCTTCCGCGTAGAAATTATATGTAGTAGGGGCAATCACAGATAACTATGTAGTGTGTTCTACACGCCCACCGTGTTGCTCTGGATGGCAAGCTAGTGTAGAGAATCTTGATTGCCCGTAGCAGCCAGCAAATTAGCGAGGTTGCCTCAATCAGACCAACTCTTTCTGGCAGACGATTACAGCCTTTCTATGTTTGTGGCTCGTTGACATTAAGGCGCTCACTGGTGGAGAGGTGCTGTTGGCGGTGTATTTAGATGTCGTCAAGTCATTTAATAGTTTGCCAATCTAGTATATAAGGGAGGTGCTATTATCAAGGGGTGCTTCTATACTTAAGCGGCTGATTACAGATTATTTAAAGTGGCGAAGTGGTCTCTGCGTGAAGCGCGCTGAGGACTTTGAGCTAACGCCTATTTTGTTCTGCTCCCAGTTGAGGTAGTTCGTGCGGGTGACAGTATGGTTTATTAGCTGAGATTGGACTCACTTCGGGCTGAGCTTAATTTAAATAAGCGATACATTTGGCCATAATTAGTATCTAGATGATGATTCAATGAGTAGCTCTATATAAAACGAATTATTTGCTGTTTCATAGACCTTGTAACTATACACCCATCAGCACAGCAATTACTGTTAATTTGGTTGCACTCAATCCAGGATCAGATAAAATATTTGGGCTTAGTACTCGACGGGCGACGGTGCTTTCAGGAGCATATTTATCAAATTACTCCCCGGCTCGTTGAGCGGTGTTACATGTTGACGGCTGTACGCTAGGCTGGTTTGATCAATGGCCTTGTACGGTGCATCTGTGTGGATGAGTTCTGAGCACTTGTCTTAAAACTTTCTTCTGGCATTCGCAGAAAGGCATGGTGCTTATGCTACACGCAGATACCGTACCATGTCGACCGAGGCAGCGTACGCTTTAGGCGGAACCCTCCCGTGAGACTTATATGTGGAAATACACGGAGCCCTCCCACAATTGTGGTTCCAGCTAAGATACAGCAGGCATACTTTTGAGATCTTTTTTTTTATTAAATAGTGGTAGGACCACACTGTTGACAGTTGTGTGTCTACAACCGCGGGTAGCTCCGTCCGGGGTATTACCATGCTCTCGCAAGAAATCTACGTCCGAGTAGTAGCAATTTGTTACAGCGCTTCGTTTGGTGAGTGAAAGAGGCGGCAGCCCAACTTTCTGAGGGCGTTTGCATGTGGCATGCATTCACACTGCCTTATCTTTCTTCACTGCAGGCAGCGGCTTAGCAAACGTCCATAAGCGGCAGCAGCACTTACCATCAGGTGTACTGTTTGCTCGTTTGCCACCGTTTGCAATAAAAAATATTCACAATCTCTTTACTTTCTTCATAGTTGGCAGCGGTCTAGCTGTGCACTTGGTATTGCAAAGGTTCATGAGCGGCAGCAACACTTACCATCATGTGTACTCTTTGTTCGTTTGCCACCGTTTGCAATGAAAAAAGAAAAGATCTATGTAGCCGAAGTAGAGCACCGTCGTAAATTCATCGCAAGCATCACTGCCAAATCTACCGACCATTACTTAGACCATAGTCCATAGACCATGTGAGGTCGCCATCTTCTGCTTGGCAATTATCTCGCGAAAAAACTCGGCGGAGCGAGTCAGGAAGAAAAACTTCCAAGCAGTCTTGAGATATCCATCTATTGGCCAATCGATTCCCAATGTTGGTGGTGACTTTTCAGAATTACTCTTCGGAAAGGCTTAAGGACAAAAATACCGTAATCACGAGAGTGCTCTTGCCCATTATACATATTTATATATCCGTTTATTCATTAGCCCAACGACGTTCACTGTTGGACATAGAAATATGCCTACAATTAATCTACACAAATGTCCATGTAGGGACAGAGTACGAATATAATTCACCACTCTCTTACCCGTGGATGTCGTATCAAATCGGATCGGGCAATGGTGTTAGGAACCCATGAAAAAAAAATAAAAAAATTTAAATAAAAATATCGATTCGTTAATGAATTGAGAGACATGTAAGTTTTCAATTTTGTCATCGTTTTTTCGTGTAAATTTGATTAAAATGTATAAAGCAATGATACTTAATCTACAACATATTCGTATTTTGTTAAATGTTCATTAGAATTTGAATAAATCAATGATTACGTTTGCATAAGCAAGACAAACTTCGCTTTAACATAAATCAGCTGATCGGCCGATGACCATTGATGAGTCGCCTTTGTACCTACGTAACCATTGAAAGGTTCGCGCTAATCTAACACCTATTTATACTGTCTAAATTTTACATGCTTACATATATCCTGTCTGTAAATACCTACATAATGCATAAAATTTAAGGCATAAACTCTTAGACACACATTTTTGTAATCGCTATAACTTTTACGTTATATTGTTTTTGTGTAATATACATATCTTGCTCTTATCCCAATTACTTGGGGTCGACGTAATATGTCATCTGTTTTGACATATTGCAAATAGTTTCGGCAATGACTTTTATGACCGGTCGCCTGCCTGACGTCAACCCTCCTTGGGAATGTAATCGTTGACCCAAATGGTACCAGATGGAGTTGGTCCGGGTCAATCTAGGGCTCTTAGTCGTCTTTTACGACACCCACGAGCAAAGCAAGGGTTGGTAGTATTCGAAGCCGCTACCACACAGCAATACATTTTACAAGTATTAAAACCATAAAATTTTAAATCAGTTTTATATGTTCTTGAATAAATAATATATTAAGAGCTACATGGATCCAGCGGCCAAAGTATTTATATAGGCAATAGAGCAACAGGTTTTTTCAAGTATCCAGAGTACCAGTAATTAAACTGGTAATACATACCACTTAACTTGAAGGGGAATATAAACAATCGCATTAATTGTAAAAATATCGCATTGATTATAAAATGACATAAAATTTATTGTATCAATTGCCTCGTGTGGTGACGTCTTAAGAAAATAGGGTCGAAAGTCCTGTCATAAGAGTAGTAACGCTGTCTAATGAAACACCAGGGGAATAGAAGAGTAATTTTCCCCAGTGGTAAGTATCGAGGGGGAGCCTCCCGCCCGGGCTGGGCGTGATTTGTTACGCCGACGACACGCTCGTCACAGCCCGCGGTGGGACGCTAGAAGAGGCGGTAAGCCTGGCGACCTTGGGTACCGAGGAGGTCGTCAGACGGATCGAGGCGCTGGGGTTGAGGGTCGCCCTGGACAAGACGGAGGCCCTCTTGTTCCATGGGCGCACTATGAGCCCTCCCATCGGCGTCTCGATCACCGTCCACTCGGTCGACATCAGCATCCGGGCCCATATGAGGTACTTGGGCCTGGTGCTCGACGGGCGATGGTGGTTCCGGGAGCATTTCCGTAGGCTCGCTCCGCGGCTCGTCGGCACGGCGTCCGCCCTATCGTGGCTTATGCCGAACGTGGGCGGACCGAGCGCTGCGTGCCGACGGCTGTACGCGGGGGTCATCCGGTCGATGGCCCTGTACGGCGCACCGGTGTGGGCGGGGTCCATGACCGCCCGACTTAGGGCCCTTCTGTGGCGACCACAGAGGGTCATGGCGGTCAGGGCCATCCGCGGATACCGCACGGTGGCGACGGAGGCAGCGTGCCTGTTGGCCGGGACTCCCCCGTGGGACCTGGAGGCGGAGATGCTCGCCGGACTATATCGGCGGGTGACGGGGGTGCGAGCGGGGGGCGGTGTGGTCTCGTTAAGGGATCTCACCGCCTGGCGCGTCGACGCCCGCCGAGACGTCATCGCCCGTTGGGCAGTCCGGCTGGAGAGGCCTCGGTTCGGGGTGCGAACCGTGGAGGCCTTCCGGCCGGTGCTGATGCAGTGGTTGGAGAGGCGGTACGGGGTGCTCTCCTTCCGACTGGTGCAGGTTTTGACGGGGCATGGGTGCTTCGCCAAATACCTGCACAAGGTCGTTAGGAGGGAGAGTACACCGTCCTGCCACCACTGCGATTGCGACGAGGACACGGCGCGCCATACGCTCGAGGCCTGCGGGGCTTGGGCAGTGCAGCGCTGTGAACTCGTCGCAATCATCGGTACGGACCTGACGCTGCCGGCTATCGCTAGGGCGATGGTCGACAGCGTCAGGAATTGGGACGCGGTCGCAGCCTTCTGTGAGACAGTGATCTCGCGGAAGGAGGCGGCGGATCGCCTGCGTGAGGAGCGCAGCCTCGATGAGGAGATCCGCCGCCGGCGACTGGAGCGGCGCAGGCGCAACTATCTGCGCCTCATGCCGCCTTAGCCGAGGCCGCGGGTGACGTGACCGGGGATTAGTCCGTCACCCGCCGAGAGGCCGACCGCGTGAGGAAAGACCGACGTCCTCCCCGAGGGGGGGACGTCGGTCGATGGGAGGGTACCCCAATAGGGGGTATTCCGTCGGGCCGACCACTGACGACAAGTTAACGCTGCTCCAGTGGTCGGCCCAACGACGAAGGCGACGTGGTTTTCGGGTGGGTCGCGGGAGTTGCGTGCTTAAGCCCCTCTGTCGCCCCGGACGGAGTGGCGCGGAGGCGCGCCGACCACACGCGGCCCACCCACAAAAAAAAAAAAGTGGTAAGTATTGTATTCAATAGTGAACAATAGGCTAGCAGATGGATAGATAGGATAGAATGCTATTTGATTAATTTAGTTGGATTTTTCATTGCCATGATAAATTACTATTACGTTATTCCAACTGCAAGACTTGCAAGACTTTGCGAGACTCTTGCTGCAATACCAAGACCAAGACTCGGGTGCGCAAGACCAAGACCAAGACGAGACCAGGTGTGATGTTGCAAGACCAAGACTGGTCCAAGTCTCGTCTTGGTCTTGCATTTGGGCAACACTACACCTATGCCTAAAATAGCAATTAAAAAATGTTTGTCTGTCTATCTGTTTGTTCCGGGTAATCTTCAAAACGGCTGGACCGATTTCAAAAATTCTTTCACCAATGGAAAGCTATAATATCAGGGCGTAAACTAGGCTATATTTTATCCCGGTATTTCCACGGGAACGGGAACTACACGGGTAAAACGACTATAACCTATAACCAAAGCGAAGCGAAGGCGGATTGCTAGTCTATACTAATAAATAAAATTGGAGTGTCTGTTTGTAATGTCAAAATAATAGGCTTTTTTCATGCTCACATGGTTATTTGCACGACACCTATGCCTAAAATAGCAATTAAAAAAATTTTGTCTGTCTGTCTGTCTGTTTGTTCCGGGTAATCTTCAAAACGGCTGTACCGATTTCAAAAATTCTTTCACCAATGGAAAGCTATAATATCAGGGCGTAAACTAGGCTATATTTTATCTCAGTATTCTCACGGGAACGGGAACTACGCGGGTAAAACGACTATAACCTATAACCGAAGCGAAGCGAGGGCGGATTACTAGTCTTTAATAAAGATACTGAATTTTCTTTAGGAACTTTGGAATATGAAACCTGCGTTAATTATTATATTATGCGTTATTATGTTACACGCCTCATAACCAAGCTCAAAGTCGCTCAACATGCTAGAGCGAACTATGCTCGGCATTTCTCTGCGAGATAGAATCTGAAATACGGAAATCTGCAGAGGAACGAACGTAACCGACCTAGCACTAAAAATTAGCACGCTGAAGTGGCAATGGGCAGGCCACATCGCTCGACGAACTGACAACCGTTGGGGAAGAAAGGTTCTCGAGTGGTGACCACGTATTGGACAACGCAGTGTAGGACGCCCCCCACTAGGTGGACCGACGACCTGATAAAAGTTGCTGGACGTGGTTAGATGCAAGCGGCACAGGACCGCACTTAGTGGCGTAACATGAGGGAGGCCTACGTCCAGCAATGGAGAGCGATAGGCTGAAATGACGACGATGATGATGTTACATTCCTTAACACTTTTTGTTTTTTTTTATTGTTTATGGATAAATCGGCGATTAAATGCAATACAAGGAAAACATAGCCAACCAGCACGCTATCAAACTAAGCAACCTGCTTACCATAATGGGTTTTCATCAATCTCTATTATCAAAATGATCCCCTTTATTTCCTAGTTAAAACACTCTTGTAGAATATAGTGAATGGAGCAACTTATCCAACACACTTGAGACAGTTGACAACGCCTTCCGCTTCTCTATCTGATGCAAATAACCGTGACCGTTTGGACAATTATTATACACTTCCTCTTGAGAATATCCCCTAATTTGTGGACGAAGCCTATATTTAATAGTTAACGGCGAAGGGATAAGAATAAATATCATCATAAGGTGATAATTATTGTTACCATTTAACTAGAGGTTTTATTGATTTTCGCGAATATAGTCGCAAAATTCTGAATACCATCGAAAGTTCGAAGTTTTCAGTAAAAAATATATGGTACAATATCGATATGTAATACTTCATCCTCTATCTATAAGGAATATGTTAGAGTGTGATCCTGGAAGTCATATAAGTCTTTCATCAGTCTTTTGAATGTGTAATCGGCACCTCTTTTTTAAGGCAGGCTATGATCTAGATGCACGCGGTTTATCCATTCGGAATGATGAAAGGGCTGCGCTTGACTCCATAACTCACCGTATTCCCTCCCCATCGTCATTCGGCCGATCACTGGTACCGCATCTTTGAAGTCCGTGGCCAGTTCGGCTAGTTACTCTTTCAGGTACCGTCCTCCCAAGGCAACGTCGCCCTCACGTGATGAGCCTCTCTGCAAGTGACGAACTACTATCTGGTCCAATCAACCACGGCCTCGAATAGGGCGGCTACAGGCGTAAGTACTCGCTCCTGCACCAGCTGTGCTACCCAATGGGCAATTACGTCATGGTCGGCGTTGACCTAACAGTCAGCTCTCTCGCTCAGTGAGAATATCCTACCCACCGCCCACGTCTTCAACACTCGCTGGCACAGTCCGCCGAGCATCTCCGCTTTCAGGTCCCACGGGGAAGTCACAGTCAATAGGTGCACTACGTTCGCCGCTACCCTGCAGTATCCATGTACGTCCCTGACCGCCATGATCTTCTGTGATTGATAACCGGCACCCCTGTCTTAATTTTGTCAAAAATACTCTACCTTACCTCTTCAGATATAAATATGTGACTAAGAGAGTATATATTTAAGTAGTATGTTCTTGGTAAATCGCTTGAAATGTAACCGACCTCAAAACAGATCCCTTAGCAAATAAAGCTTATTACGGGCTTGTGATTTACAATAAAAACAGATAGAAGGCCTCCGGCTTCGGGAGTCACTTTCCTCTGTTTATAACGATAAAATCTACTTCATTATTTCGGGGTTGGATGTCATTAATTTAACGAAATCTTTGCAATTCCGTTACTTTATATAATATTTTTCATTTAACGAGCTTTAAAACGGTATTGTAATGTATATATCTATCTACATTTTATGTAAATAAGTACTTCTTATAATAAAATGAACATCAAAACTCATTAGTTTTATTACATCTATGGGTCATAATAGGGTTTAACAGGGTTGGGTTGAAAACCAACGCCGGTGTTTTATCTCTCAAACACTGAAGAGATCCTTTTACGACAGTCATTAGGCACATAAATTGTATATATTATGCATTATCTAGTTACGTACCTTTTATTTAATAACTGTGTTTATTAATTTTTCTTCCTTTCCTACATAAGTACACCCCCAACGGAGGACCCAAAAAACTAAAATGATTTAAACTAATATAATTAACCAAAGGATTTTAATAATTGACTATACTAATTTATTACTACCAAGTATTACTACCAAGTATTACTAAGAGTCTTTTTTATCTAAACCAATGCTAGATGTAAAATGAACAATCGTAATTAATAATCATGAAACGTCGGTTACTCGTCATCGAGGCTTGGCTTGGCTTCGTTAGCTGGCATCAGCGGTTTCTCTTTCTACGCTTGTCCATAGTTCATTTTTTTCAATAGGTTATTGTTAGCTTGGAATATTGCGACATACAATACATACACGTGATAGAATACTTACACTATTGGGAAATTAATATGGTAATAGCCTACTTGCACTATTGCAACATGCTGTAATAATCTAGACGCCATATCTATTCTTGTATTATTTATTTTTTAATTTCAAGCTTTGCGATTCATTAGAACCAACCGTGTTTCCTGTCTCTGTAGCTTATTAAAATATTTTCTTTCTTTCTTTCTAACACAAAACAACACTCTGCACTGAGGCAATACTACTTTTATTGCGGGAGACTTTACACACATATCTTTCAACGGACACAAATATATATATATATATATATATATATAGTATTAATAATTAATTTTATTATTTAAATCGGGTAAATACCAACCTAGTCATGTGCTTCCGATATTTCTTAACGGATTAGCCTTGAAAAAAGTGGAATCCTTTAGGTACTTAGGTCATGTAGTAACTAGTGACCTCAGGGATAATGAAGACATAGAGAGGGAGCGCAGGGCCCTGGCTGTGAGGGCTACTATGCTTGCCTGCAGGTTCAGACGATGCAATAGAGACGTGAAAATTACACTTTTTAAAGCCTACTGCCAATCTTTTTATTTGAGCGGCCTGTGGGTGAGTTATACACAGCAAGTTTACAGGGCTTTGCGTACCCAATATAATAACGCATTTAGAATGTTTTTGGGCCTTCCGTGGCGGTGTAGGGCTTCGGGGATGTTTACAAAAGCACGTATTGACGGCTTTCATGCAATCATGAGAAAAAAGCATCCTCACTGCTACTTCGACTACGGAATAGGGGCAGCAGCATTTTGAGCCCAATTGCAGCAAGTTTCGACTGCCCATTCCAAAATTGGTGGATGAGGTAACATAGGTTTAGGTTAAGCTAGGCTTGTGGCTATCCTCACCTGCCGATGTGTACAGTTTCAGATAAACTACTAACAATACTATCATATGTAATTTAAATGATTACTATTACTAACATACTAAAATATGAATATAAACAAATATGGATGTTTTGTCTGAAATAAATTATTATTATAATAATGTTTTAATGTCTTTATACGGGTTATAATCTATTCTATCGTCATATTTTAGGAGACTATACAGGGACAACTGCAGTATTAATCCGACCATAGACGATAATTATTGTTAGCCACTTGATGAAAATATTTTACTTTGTTCAGAATTACAACTATCACTATGAATCTATACCTACATTCAAACTATAGCTAACATTTTCTTCTCTTACTTTGTACTGAATTCTATAAAGCAAAGGTAAATTTTCAACTGGGTATAATAAAACGCGTATCCCTGTCTAAGGAGATACATTAAATTTTATTTATGTTCCGGTCCTTCCTTGTATTTTTATTGAACGCATTTTGAAAATGATACTAATACGCTATTATTTCTTTGTACATTTAAATGTACGAAGATATAATAGCATATTATTATTAATAATTAGAAATTTCCTGATTTTTTTTAGTTACGTCATCTTGATAAGGACAAGAGATTTTAAATAGATGTTTACTTCTCTAAGGCCAAGCTTACAGAACTAGCAATGCTGCTAATGCACTTTCTTACATCTTTAACATATGGAAAGCTGAAAGAATGACTGATATGTCTTCCTTCACGAACAAGCTAACACATACTTTCTTTGTCTTTTATTCCGCAGTTCAATTACACCAACATTCGGAGCAACGCTGCCTAATAACTTATGTTGTATTATGGTAATATTTTTAACTAATATAATATTATAGAGAGGCCGAATTTTGTGACTTTGTTGACTTTGTTTTCTATCATTTGAAAGGTACATTATCCGCGACGGAAATAGCCTAATATATAAATAATATATATTATTTATATATTAGGCTAAGTACCTAAAGATATGGCGATATTAGTCAACGAAATAACCAAAAATGATACGTCTTGACAACTTTAGGTGTTTACAGAGCCTGAATGGTAAACAGATACATAAAAATAACATACTGCCAAATTATTTTCCATAAAAGGTTCAACAAAAAATGTCTCAAGGTGGCTCACAATTACCATTTTATCTTTAAAATTTAAATAAAAATGTATGCTTATTTTAAAAGCATTTTAATTAATGATAATTTTAATATATGTCTAATTAAATGAGATTATTATTAAAAGTATAATATATAATAGAAAAGTATTATAATAAATTTTAACTATTTTGAACTTAATGCTTTTAATATTTCGAAGTTTGAGTTGGGTAACAAAAATATCTTGAGTTAAACAAACTCCTATAAACCGAAGTGAAGCGTGGGCGGCTTAATAGTTTTTAATATGACTCCCCACACTAATAGATAAACCCTTATATAGAGGTGATTTCACGGACTATATAGACTTATAATTTAATTAACTGCACAGATGGCGTAGTGGTTAAGATAGCGACCTACAGCGCCAGTGTCGGGGGTTCGAATCCCACGCGGGACAATACTTTGTGCGATTCACAAATTGTTGTTCTGAGTCTGGATGTAATTTGTGTCCGTTAATTATATGTTTGTAAAGTCCCCCGCAATACAAGGATTATTTCCTTAGTGCATGCAGGGTGTTGTCTTAAATAAATAAAAAAAAAATAAAAAATATCCAAATACAGAACAATCATTCATGGAATGTAGCATTGTTCTACATGAGGTTATGACCCTAGGGTCTAGACACATACATGAGAAGTCGGTACTTAGACCATTGTGTTGTTTGTGCAGTCGAAGTACCTAAGTTACGAAAGTTTCACTACAGCTGATTCCATCCTAACCGAAGTCCTGAGTTGAAAGACTAGAGACAATTCTTCATGAACCAGGACGTCACTCAAGGGTTCATCTTATTATTTGCATATCGACGTTACCACTGTTGTACACAACCTTCCCTAAGGAGGAATAATGCCACAATTACCGTGACTAGCGTTTTTAAACAAACATTCAAACAAATTTCAACTTTATAGTAGTAAAAATGACAAGCGCAAATCATTTCTTTCCACTTAGTTCTCCAGGGGCATAAATATAAAGGAAGCGATTTTACTACGATGAGAGCTTTTAAACTTTCTCTGTCATCTTTTACTCCATTGGGACACAGTTGAGAAATTTGCCTTCATCTCATTACTTTACATATTTTACATATATCTTGACAAAGTTTATGAAAGGAATGTTTCATATTGTTTAAGTCTGACAAGACCTGTGTAGTACAGCTGCTAGAGTTTTCTTAGCCTTCTATAATAGGAGAGGTCATATATGTCCCACCTCTGGGCCGAACCACCTCCAGAATAAGAGCAAAACTTATCTATTATATCACGCTGGTCATCTGACTTCTCATCTCTGGGCTCTTCTTTATTTTATGGTAGGCTATAGTCTGGTTACAGGCTGCCCAATCTGTCCGGGGCGAAGGATGGGCGGCGAGCGTGTTAGTTTATAGTATTATTTGGAGTTTTGCTTCTATTGCACAGAATTTACATGCGTATTAATATTATTATTCCCTTAGTTGTCTTTTTTCGCAGTCAAAATAGTGGATGGTGGATTGTATTCTTACTCCGTCACACAGGGAAAAATCTAATATATTTCGGCAATGGGTTAACATAATATTTATTTCAAGCTTGTTACTTCCATGCTGTTAACAACCATAGGAAAGTTAAGATTGCATCCTTAATACATCATTATACAGATAGATAACCGCTTCTGCTGTGTGGTGGCAACTACGTATACTAACTACGTATACCCTTAGATTGTTTGTGCGTGGCATAAAAGATGACAAAAATCTTTACGTCGTATAATATTAAATCAACTCTAGTAATTCGAATAAGAGAAAATCTGACATGCTGACATTAATAATTAAATAGCTTCTAACAAAAAATTCAAAACGTGAGCTTAAACTGAATGCTATTTTTTATATATAAATGGTTTATTTCATCTCCACAGATATTTTATTAAAATTAAATTAAATTTCATCTGAAATAATACAATAAAATCTTTAAAAATAATTTAATATATCATTAGAACCAAATAGTAAAAAAAAAAGCACCAAATAGTAGTTATTTTAAAAAGTTGAAGTTTATAGCAAATTAAAATGGAGATTATAAATAGATTTTATACAATTTATGACTATATATATTCGGTTCTTGAAACCAAGAGCAAGCCTATTGTAAAACTTAGTATCTCTAATCAAATCTGTAACTTTCAATGCTATCAGATGAACTGTATTTAAAGACATTGTTAAATGTACGTCTTGTGAATAATCAGTTTGTGATTTTGAAGAAAAAACTTCTGTAGGCAGGTTTAGATGGGCAGTAACACTATATCTGTATGTCACCGTATATCTACCGATAGATATCAAAACCAGATAAATGTAAAAAGCAACATCTGGTTGACTGAGCTTTGCTCGGTATAATTTTTTTTTTTGGATTTTTGACTAACATACTTAGATATATATTAATAAAAATGACGAAATATAGAAAAAAATCAAAAATTAAAGAACAATACAATAATAACACTGAGATCAGATCTCAGGCTGTTTGAATGCGACTGGACAACTTCCCAACTGAGCTGCTGTCATTCTTGTCGGTGACGGCTAAATTTACTTTCCTATTATAATAACATTTTATTGATTAGCTAAAAACACCGGCAAGGCTACATTTTCTGCCGACAGCTGTATGCGAGGGTCATCCGGTCGATGGCCCTGTACGGCGCACCGGTGTGGGCGGGGTCCATGACCGTCCGACTTAGGGTCCTTCTGTGGCGACCATAGAGGGTCACGGCGGTCAGGGCCATCCGCGGATACCGCACGGTGGCGACGGAGGCAGCGTGCCTATTGGCCGGGACTCCCCCGTGGGACCTGGAGGCGGAGATGCTCGCCGGACTATATCGGCGGGTGACCGGGGTGCGAGCGGGGGGCGGTGTGGTCTCGTTAAGGGATCTCACCGCCTGGCGCGTCGACGCCCGCCGAGACGTCATTGCCCGTTGGGCAGTCCGGCTGGAGAGGCCTCGGTTCGGGGTGCAAACCGTGGAGGCCTTCCGACCGGTGCTGATGCAGTGGTTGGAAAGGCGGCACGGGGTGCTCTCCTTCCGACTGGTGCAGGTTTTGACGGGGCATGGGTGCTTCGCCAAATACCTGCACAGGGTCGTTAGGAGGGAGAGTACACCGTCCTGCCACCACTGCGATTGCGACGAGGACACGGCGCGCCATACGCTCGAGGCCTGCGCGGCTTGGGCAGTGCAGCGCTGTGAACTCGTCGCAATCATCGGTACGGACCTGACGCTGCCGGCTATCGCTAGGGCGATGGTCGACAGCGTCGGGAATTGGGACGCGGTCGCAGCCTTCTGCGAGACAGTGATCTCGCGGAAGGAGGCGGCGGATCGCCTGCGTGAGGAGCGCAGCCTCGACGAGGAGATCCCCCGCCGGCGACTGGGGCGGCGTAGGCGCAACTACCTGCGCCTCATACTGCCCTAGCCGAGGCCGCGGGTGACGTGACCGGGGATTAGTCCGTCACCCGCCGAGAGGCCGACCGCGTGAGGAAAGACCGACGTCCTCCCCGAGGGGGGGACGTCGGTCGATGGGAGGGTACCCCAATAAAGGGGGTATTCCGTCGGGCCGACCATTGATGTCAAGTAACCCTGCTCCGGTGGTCGGCCCAACGACGAAGGCGACGTGGTTTTTGGGTGGGTTGCAGGAGTTGCGTGCTTAAGCCCCTCTGTCGCCCCGGACGGAGTGGTGCGGAGGCGCGAACAAAATAGAAAAGGCTACATTTTCTGTAAATAACTTATATATATAAGCTAGGTCGATTTTTCGCCCCTGAAACCTCTTGTATACTAAATTTCATGAAAATCCTTGGTGCCGTTGCCAAGATTCTAAAAATATAGAAATATATTTATAGGAATATAAAAATATACAAAAATTGCTCGTTTGAAAATATAAAAATTATTTATAAATATTAATTTCAGATCCAAAAATAACAATTGTTTGTTCGCAGTTTTACGTTTTCACTTCTGCCGGCAGTCCTCATGACTAATTTATGTCTTTTGCTTTTGTATTATTATTATACGACTGTTATATTATTTAGAAAATTATCCACATACAATGTTGGATACTAATCCATACGTTTTCGTAAATATTACATGAGACAATTAAACAAAACAAACGACAACATCATTTAAAGAAAAGAATTCAAAACTAACCTTATACCGATTCATATGACCAGACTAGAATGTTAATTTCCTTTCCATTGTGAGAGGTTTGTGACCTATAGTGTATAGGTATTTAAACTCTAAAGAAGAAAAAAAATACATACAAGCTACTGTCACTCGAGAAATACAGTACTTATAAGAATCGCGTAAAATTTGTAAATTTTGCTTTCATAAACAATTGCCTTTATGTGTGGTGACGGAGTAAGAATATTCACTACCCTCTCTCATACACGTGGGTGTCGTAAAAGACGACTAAGGGATATATTACGCATATGATATCAGGAGATGGAAAACTCGAAACAAAACCATATACCAATTTGTCTGACCAGCCTGGTATAGTAAGGTCAATTTCCCTCCTATTATGAAGGAGGCTCGAGCTCAGCAGTGGGACGTATATGAGCCGATGTAATGTTGAAACAATTGCCTGTATTAATCTGAGATAACAGCTAAATAATCAATACGTTACGAGTTTAAATTAAAATTTGCAATATGCTAGTTGTAAATGAATATAAAATTGTGCAAAGCACAGTACATATTCAATCGTATATGGCTTTAATCAATTTCCTCTTTACAGTTTGTTAATTGCTATGCAAAAAGATAACTTCGAAGCGAGGGAAAGAAATCGAATGTTTTGGTGAACCTTTCTATTTATAGGTTGATAGGGAAAATTTAACATACAATTGTCTGTATTTGTTATTTCTTTGTATGTACAATGTATTACTCTTTTATGACAAACTAACTTCGTATCAACTACAATTAATTTAATTATAACTTTTATAAATCAATTAACTACAAGAAATTAGTGAATAGACTATTGGTACTATATACACAATTCACCACCCCTCTCTTGCCGGCTAAGGGAGAAAAGACGGCTAAGGGATATATTATGCAGATAACTACGATTCAAGAGAAGGAAAACTCGACATATAACACTGAGCCAACACGTTTGACCAGTGTGATTCACTGCTGAGCTCGAGCCTCCGCCACAATAGGAGGGAAATTACCCTTACCATGCTGGTGAGACAGGTTATATAAAGTTTTATGCCAAGTTTTCTTTCTTTTGCATAGATTTTACATGCATATTATATCTCTTAGCCGCCTTTTTATGAAATCCACAGGCAAGATAGGGAGTGGTGAATTGTATTCCTACGCCGTTACCACATCGAGTAGATACCGGATCTTAATGAAATACCGAAATAAAGTATTAAGAAAATTACAATTTAATGAAAATAATAAATTAAAGAAACCCAGGAAATAAACATGTCACATTAATAATTTCTAAGAAATATTTCATTAATAATATGAATATATTCCTAATGTTATCTTTATATAATGATACCTTTACCTTATAAAATACGAAATATATAAACAAGGCAAATACTTCAAAAATAGCAATGAGATGATTAATTAATGATTTCTAATATTTACGCGAGCATTACATATTGTAAATAGAACTACTTTTACGGATTGTATCGCGTTTGTATTTGATTTGTGATTGCCCGACGTTTCGAACACTACAGCGTTCATGGTCATATCCGGACTAAGATGTCTGACGTCCAACAACTCATCGTTATTACAGATATTTATAATTATCTACGCGCTACAGAAATTAGTTATTAAATTTTGACACACATTTTAAAGTTTCTTTTCATACTTTCTTTTCATCACCTAAACGCCCTCTATATATTTTTTTCATACATACGCAACAGTCTATAAAGAATGTGGCGGGAGATTGACCCTTGTGTAACCTAATTTCTAACTGGCCGTGGCAATTTTAAAAGTAAATAGTCGTCTTTTAAACTCGTGTCGTCAGCATTCCGTCATTGTTTCACATCTGATCAAAAGTATAAACAATGGACACTCCACCAGAAATCTTTATCAACACACAAAGAAACTGACAAAAATAACAATCAGACTAATTACAATCATTTATAGATCTCATAAATGAAAATCCTGGGTGAAATTAAAGCCGTGAGAAGTAACTACATAGACCATTATGCTTTTCGTGCATCGAAAATGTTATTAAGCCTTATCATAATCCTCAAATTAGAGAAACAAATTCACTGAAACTCATAACATTAACATTATCAAAGTGAGGTAGGCCTAAAAAGAATATCAAAGATTACTTAGTTAGGTCATTATACCTCTAGATTGTTTCATATTACGTTTTAATAAAGTTAATTGATTCATCATCATCATCACCGCAGCCCATATACGCCCCACTGATGGGCTCGAGCCTTCTTCACAATGGGAGGGACTTTGACTTACACATGATTATACCACATTTGACATGTTGGTATAGGGTTTTATCTTACTATACCATGCTGGTCAGATATGTTGGTATAGGGTTTTATTTCGAGTTTTCCTTATCTTGCATAGCTGTCATGTGCAGTGGCGGCTCTACCTTAAGTGCGCTCGTGCACTGAACCACCAATTCAAAAGATTTAATAATTACAATGTTCATTCATCATTATATTTTAAATTGCTATATTAATATTTATTCTTTAAATATATAAAAACATATAACAAATATAATTTCAAATTTGATTAAAATCGGTTAAGTAGTTTAGGAGTCCATCGCGGACAAACAACGTGACACGTAATTTATATATATTAAGATAATAGTAGCACCATCGCGATATTCAGACATTCAATTATTTATTAATTTTGCCTAAACAGATTTGGTCGCTAATTAATGGAATATAAGTTTTATATTTATATATTTCAGCATTAGTTATTTCGTTGTATAAAGTGATTATAATGTAAAAACGATATGGCCAAACAAATTTATTTACTTTAATCCATTCACCAGCTTGTCGATGTCAACTATTGAACAAAAGCCTTTCCAAAGAGCAATAATGCTGTAATCGCCGCGCTTGCCTGGTGACTTAGGTTGGATCCCAGTTGGTGTTATAAGTTTTATAGAAGATTGCTATCCATTCTCCTGTGTATTTCACACACGGGGCAACACTAACTTTAGCTGTCGAGAAAAGAGCACTCTTAAACTTGAAAGATTTATACGCATAACTTTACATCCAAAAGCTTCAAAAGTTATCCAATAAGATCATAGAAATTCTTAACTTTACTTTTAACATTATTTTACTTCCTGATGGGCTAGAGAATTTAAATTTTAAACATAAGCCCGAAAGGATGGCTACAGAATAGACTTTGGGCATGTTGGCAAATTGTGTAGTTAATTTCATACTAACTTTCTAATAAGCTGAGATTTTCATATTTTATATTATTGCTCGTAAATTTAGGACGACGCATTATGAATAACACTGAAGAAAGTAATTCAATTTATTATCTTGTGGCATCTTCATATATATCTTCTTATTAGAGTGGTTATTTCAAATATTTAAATTATTTCAGAAATGTGTTTGTAACTCATTAGTTACAAATCACATGTTAGTATTGAATTTATGGTGGGTTTGAAACATTTTAGAATATATATAACGGCGAAATACTCACGTGCTAAAATCGATTACGTCGATTCGAGTTTCGAGCTAATCCGATTTTCATCGTCAAAGCGGGTGCGCGCAGCGGCATCTGCGAGTCCCCGACGGGCATTGCGGCCCGCGAAACGTAAAGTGCGGTTCACAGCAATACAGCTACGGACAATGGAGCAATAAATTAAATAATAATAAAATAAATTTATTTCTAGAGGAATTAATTTTAAAGTTAAATACAGATTTTTTGTTTGCGCAATAATAATCTACAAAATATATCAGCAGTATGCAGAAAGGTGTAAATAATATCACTGAAAGAGGAATAAACAAAGACAGAAATCGAAATTCATGACTCATTTCATTCATTAACTGCCGAGATGACGAACTTGTAGTTGCGTCCTATTATTTTATAACTGTTAGAATACGCATAGAATTCTAATACTCACCTAGATCTACTACTCACGGTTTGTATGGGCAGGTGTCGGGGATGCGAGCGGGGGGCGTTGTGGTCTCTTTGAGGAAGCTCACTGCCTGACGCGGCGACGCCCGCTGAGACGTCATTGCCCGTTGGGCAGTCCGGCGGGAGAGGCCTCGGTTCGGTGTGCGGACCGTGGAGGCCTTCCGGCCGGTGCTGATGCAGTGCCTAAAACGGCGGCACGAGGTGCTCTCCTTCCGACTGGTGCAGGTTTTGACGGGGCATGGATGCTTCGCCAAATACCTGCATACGGTCATTAGGAGGGAGAGTACGCCGTCCTGCCACCACTGCGATTGCGACGAGGACACGGCGCAGCATACGCTCGAGTTTTGTGTCGCTTGGGCAGAGCAGCGTCGTGAACTCGTCGCAATTATCGGTGCCGATCTCACGCTGCTGACCATCGGCAGGGTGATGTTGGACAACGTCAGAAACTGGGACGCGGTCGCAGCCTTCTGCAAGGCAGTAGTCTCACGGAAGGAGGCGGCGGAGCGCGTGCGCGAGGAGCCTCTCCTCGACGATGCCGCCTGCGACTGGGGTGGCGCAGGCACTAGTACCTACGTCTGCTAGCCGAAGCCGTGGGTGACTGGACCGGGGAATTAGTCCGTCACCCGCCACGAGGCCGACCGCGTGAGGAAAGACCGACGTCCTCCCCAATGGGGGAACGTCGGTCGAGGAGAGAGTAGTCCTCAACTACTAGGGTATTCCAAAAAAGACTTAAGCTAATCCTACTTGAAAATCAAAAATTGATACCTTAATATTCTGTATACAGACCACAAATTTACTGTAGTTATTTCTCGTTCTATTTCATCAAGGACTCCTAGCTAACCTCAAGATTTATGTACTTTCGGTTTCTTCTTTATACTATTAATGTTTATTTTATTTTATATTCTATATGTCTTTATTAAATAATTTGTTTCTTTTACTTAAGCTATTCTATGTGATAATTATGATATTTTTTACAATCTAGAATATGATATAGTATAATATTAATTTATTTCATTCTTAATTTAATGTTACTATTTCAAATATTACCGTTTAACTTTTTAAAAATATATTTGTTTTGCATATATTGTTGCTTCCGCGACTTGATTGTACGGGTCCATCAGAATATCAGCGGTGTAGTATCATATTTTCTGTACCATAAGCTGAGAAGGGCACCATATTTTGGCCTCACATATTTCAACTCCTTGTTTTTAGTTAGTAGTTCTTATTTCTTTCGTTGTTGTCTATATTGTGTGAGGTTTACAAAATAAAATTTCCTTCTTTCTTTCTTTCTTTCCTCAGGGGGTATTCCGTCGTGCCGACCACTGACGTCAAATCACCCTACTCCGGTGGTCGGCCCAATGACGAAGGTGACGTTTCACGGGTGGGTTACGGGTGGGCGTGCTTACGTCCCTCTGTCACTCCGGACAGAGTGGTGCGAGGAGCGCGCCGATGGTACTTCAGGCCAAAAAATAAAATGACAATTATTAATTTACACGGGTTATAATCTAACACTGATTGCTATTAATCCATCAGGCTTTTTTGTGGAAACTACGATTAGACCCGCGTTATAAGAGCGGGCCATTGCCGTTAAAATTTTGAAACCTCAAGAGTGTTATTAAAAATAAAATAAAATGCGAAAAAGCCATGAAAACTTTTACCAACCGCGGTAGGTCACTTTACCAAGAAGGTAATATTTTTTTATTGCTATTCTATTTACATCTAAAGATTTCTTTTAAATACACTCATTTGCAAAAAAAACGGGCACCTAAGCAATGAACCATTTCAAATGTTAATATTTCTTTGTTTGATAATTATAGGTAGTTTTATCCACACAATTTGCTAAATTAATAAGAAAATAATCGTTTTCATCAGTATTTCATAAAATTTAGATACAATTTATGGGAAATAATGCTAAACCTCGCTAGTAGTGTATATTCGCTAGTAGTGCATATGCTCATGAAGTAAAAATAAAAAAGTTTTTTGTTTGTTTTTCTTTAATAAAGTAAAAGCAGATAAATGTTTAGTATCGAGTGTGACCCCCTCTAGCTAAAATCACAGCTTGAATTCGTCTGGGCATGCTAGCGAGTATATCCCGAATACTTGCTTGCGGAATACGTTCCCACTCCGCAGTAATCACATTCTTCAGCTCTCTGATGGTCTGCGGAGCCGGGTGTACTGATCTCACACGCCGTTTCAGAATGTCCCAGACATGCTCTATGGGATTGAGGTCGGGACTTCGAGCTGGCCAATCCAAACGACGAATGCCGACCTCTTGCACATACGCATTAACATCGCGGGATCGGTGGGCGCGAGCATTGTCGTCCATAAAAATCGAGTCTTCACCTAGAGCGGCCAATGCGGGTTGTGCATGAGAAATTAGAACTTCCGTTATGTATCGATGCCCAGTCAGTGAGCCGTTTTCAATGAAGACTAACTCTGTACGATCCATTGAATTTATTCCTGCCCAAAACATAACAGAGCCCCCACCATAAGGTGAGATTTCTTCGAAACATGCCTCTGCAAAGCGTTCTCCTTGTCTTCTTAGCACTCGCCGACGTCGATCTTCACCGAACAGAGATATCCTGGCTTCATCAGAGAACAAAACCCTATTCCAATCGTCTTGAGTCCATGATTCACAATTTCTAGCGAACCTAAGCCTGTGAACTCTGTGCTCACGGAGTAATTTGGGGGCGCGGGCCGGGCGGTGACTGCGTATATTGGCAGCGAGAAGCCTCCTCCTGACCGTCCATAGACTAATATGCACATTTCTTACTTCTTGGAGGTTGTTCTTAAGATCCACATACGAAGATTTGCGATTTCTCAATGCGCGACTCACAAGAAAACGATCATCCCGTGGTTGGGTACATGGTTTTCTTCCAGAACCAGGCCTTCTCTCGACGGAACCAGTCTCCTGATATCGCTGCCAGGTCCTTTGGACTGTCGAGCGACTAACATTTAGCCTCCTAGCCACGAAACATTGGCTGCAACCCTCTTCAAGCAGCGCGATAATTTTGGTAGCTTTTACCACTTTATCTACCATTTTTGATACAGCCAAACAGCATTAAATAAAGCTTTGACAGTCAAGGATATGAAATTAATCGATAAAAATCGAATAAAAGTTATGAAAGTCGATGTTAACTTCTGGAACTTCGCGCCAAAAATGTAGGATAAAAAGGGGTTTTCTGTAAAAATGAACATCAAATGAAAAATTGAATTTAGAACGTACTTTTTTAAATACCACAGCATTTTTAAAACCGGCCAGTAACGTGTACAAACGATTGAAACCTTTTTGGTATTGTATCTTTTTAAATATGAATGAAAATCAAAACCGCCCGTTTTTTTTGCAAATGAGTTTATAACTACCTCATCTATACGAATAAATAAAATATAAATGTTTAACTGTAATTTCAACATAATACGTTTTTTTTTTCATGTTCACATGGTTATATACACGATACCAATGCCTAAAAACCAGTTTAAATATTTTGCATAGAGCTTGGCACTCATTTAGATCTTCATTCTTTTTGCGGCGAAGCCCACAACCAAGCATAATTTTTGGTATTGAACTTGACTCTCCTTTTTACATTTATATTTTTGGTGGGATATCATTACTTTTTGTAAAGAAAACTAGGCAGGTATTGAGATTTAATATTTTTTCTTGCGTTTCCGAATATCTGCTTGTAACGTAGTAACGGTTCCAACGTTACAATTAAAAAAAAATTATATGGGGACCAATATTTTTTAACTTTTTTATTTTAGATTTTTTCCTACGCTTACACACAATTACCGAGCTGAATTCCAAATTTCTTCCTTCTAGGTCATCTGGAAGTAGGTTAGATTTAGGTACTATATAGGTCAGTCAGTCAGTCAGTGCTAAAATTTACGATTTTTTGACCGTGATATCTTTATAACCGTTTGAGCTAGCTTCATGAAATTTGGGCTCCTAGATGTCCTTATAGATATAATTAAACAGACGCAGTTTTATGTGTTTACGTTAAAGAGTTTTGAGTTATAGAAGGGTCAAAAGTGGCACCAAATGGTTCGTGTAATATTACACTCGGCGCTGGCTAGCCAGTTCCTTTACTTGAACTTGGCTTGACACGCCGCCGCGTGTCTTGATGCTGGTATACCCACGGAAACGGGCACTACCCGACTGAAACCGCGTCAATTTGCTAGTAGTCAAATGTAACATTTAGGAATTTGCTAGTAATTAAATTATAAGACGGAGTAAGAATACAATTCACCACTGCGTATTTTACTCGTGGACGTCGTAAAAGACGACTAAGGTACATAATATGCATATAAAATATGTGCAAGAGAAGCAAAACTCGAAATCAAACCCTACATCAACATGTCTGACCTTTCCCTCCTATGGGAGAGGAGGCTCGAATCCAATAGTGGGACGTGTAGGAGTTGAGAGGAGAAATATACCATCGCTCCCATTATATTATACTGAATGATTAATAGTATCTACCATCAAGTGAATATTCCAAGTGAATCGCCGCAGCTAGATTGGCGAGTGATATTCGGCAGCATTACTAAAGGACGTGCTGATGCATGCTGCTAACGTAGCAACTACGTTCCAACGAAGCGAGACAGACGTTCATAGCATTTCCATTGTGCTACAATTTTTAATGTGAACAAAGTATTCAAGATAATTTTCTATTCTACCAATACATTGATGTATTTATTCAATTTGTTACAATTTCAATTATTCCGTGTGTTGACTCTTGTCCATGCGTGTCATAAAAGACGACTAAGGAAAATAATATGCAGATGACATCTACACCAAAGAAGGAAAACAACATAAAACGCTATACCAATACACCTTAGCGTGGTATAATAGGTCAATTGCCTTCCTATTGTGAAGGAGTGCCGAGCCCAACAGTGGGACTTGTGTGGACTGAGAAGATCATGTTACAATTTCACGTCGAAATTAATTAATAATTTTGACAAAACTATATGGTAATATGTTTTATATATCAAAATAACTATTAGGTAATAATTTATTACGATACTTGCCAGAAATAAGAAAACTAGTAGAACAGGGCCTTCCTCTCACACTTTATTAACAAGATTTTAAGTATCTATAATAAAATATCCAATTATGTCAGTTCAGGTAAATTATAAGAGAAATTGGATGTATAAGATTATTGACTACTCCACAAAGTCTGTTGACTTGTAATGAAACAAGAATTTAATTAACAACGAAAATTTTAAACTTGTATAATTTATCTAACTCATCATTGTAAAGCTTTAAGAATAATTAATAACGGAAATTCCATTGGCTTTAATATAAAATTTGTATATTAATTTGGTGATACAACAAATAATGTTTTGAGAAAATCTAATCTACTATTACAGTTGTTTTTGCAATATTTTTTATTATATATGTATTCAAAAGGGAAATTGATTAATTCTTTTGATATTTATGCTAGTAATACAAATTTTAAATAAATTATTTCTTACGGATTTTTCAGCGTAGTTTCATAGTCACCGGAGGACCAAAGGATTCTTTCCGTGGCCATGAATGCTTAAAAGTGTTCAAAACCTCGAGAAATCAAGAATCACACAGAAACTGTATAAAATCCGTAAAAAATATGTGTATTATATAGTATTCTGTAAACTAAGTTGCACTAAAATCTAAATAGAACAAGAAAATATCGTATAAGTATAGTGACGAACCAAGAATAAACGGAATGTCACCACCATTCTCTTCCAAATAAGAATCACTTTTTGACGGTCGAACGACTCACCTTTAGCCGCTGTGAGACATAATATTGGCTTCACCTCTCTTTTAGCAGCGTTATAACTTTACCACCCTTTATTACTTTTTGTCATTATAATATAGACAAATATATCCGTTTTGCCTATATCACAATAAGGTTATATGACAAAGATAAATTATTCTATTAAAAATAACGCCAAGTTGGTTGTTGTCGGATAACCTTTTAACTGCAATCCCGCCAAAAATAAGTAAAAAGTTACAAACTGAAAAAGCGATTATTATTTTTAAAAGTGAAACTTTCAAATTTAGAATCAACTTTTTTCATACCCAGACTCTTTAATAAGTGCCAGTAATATAGTTTGGTTATTGTAACCTCTTTAAAACTAAATTATTACCAAAAATGTAGAAAAATGAAAACCGCCCACTTTTTTGCAAAGGAGTGTATTTCATATTATTTTCCATGTGGTGGCTGAGTAAGAACTACACACGCAGTACCACACTACCCGCTATTCTATCCGTGGGTGTCGTAAAATACGACTAACATACAATATTAATGCAAGAGAAGGAATTGGAGACAAAACCCTATACCTACCAGTCTGACCAGCGTGGTATAGTCGGTCAATATCCTCTCATTGCGGAGGGGGTTCGAGCAGTAGGAAGTTTATGAGCTGTGATGATGATAATGATGGTGATACCTATATCATAATGTGCTTATTAACCAGAAAAAGTATATGTATAAGAATGTTCTTTCTTATTGGCTGCTAGGTTAACGCAGCAAGCGTTAATCTAACAGCCAATTACAAACAGATAAATACAAAAACAACAATTTATACCTGCACAAAAATGTTACATATTTTTACTATGTAACTGTAGTTATTATCATCATCTCAACTCATATATGTACGTCCCACTGCTGGGCTCAAACCTCTACCACAATGGGAGGGAAATTGACCTTACTATAACTACGGCGCTCAGACGGGTGGGCATAGGATTTTATTTCGAGCCGTTCTTCTTTCACATAAATACTGGTATACTTAGTAGGCCAAATGAACAGTGAAAGTGGCCTTCTGAACCTTTTCATAACACATATTCGTCCGTATGTGGGCTAAGATGATGATAATCATCAAACAGTGGACGTAAATAAGCTAATTGGTCACTGGAATATCCATATATCCATATTACTTTAGAACTAAAAATTGGTCAAAGGAAAACGACAATAAAATATAAATATAAATTCACATCGAAAATAATAATGTGCATGGAAAATTTTGATTTATTACTGCGGCTTTTATCTGCAGTTATAACTCAAAATAAAAAATAAAAACTTTATACAGAGAATCTTGAATGTTAAAGCATTATTGATAAATGGAATTTACACCAAAATTGTCTTAATTTTTTTTTTCTGGTGTGTGTGCGGTCGGCGCGCTCCTCGCACCACTCCGTCCGGGGCGACAGAGGGACGTAAGCACGCAACACCCGCAACCCACCCACGATACACGTCGCCTTCGTCGTTGGTCCGAAAATTGTCTTAATAGTGCAAATTTTATTGGTATTTTTATATGCTACATAGGTAGGGAAATTGCCGCCCTCGCCGAGGCCGCGGGTGAGTGGACCGGGGAATTAATCAGTCACCCGCAGAGAGGCTGACCGTGTGAGGAAAGACCGACGTCCTCCCAAGGGGGGACGTCGATCGATGGGAGGGTACCCCTCAAGGGGGTGTTCTGTCGGGTCGATCACTGACGTCAAGTTACCCTGCTCCGGTGGTCAGCCCAACGACGCGTGTCGCGGGTGGGTTACGGGTGTGCGTGCTTACGCCACTTTGTCGCCCCGGACGGAGTGGTACGAGGAGTGCGCCGACCGTAACATACCCACCAAAAAAAACAGAAAAAAGAAGAGGGAAATTTACATTGCAATAGTGTTGCACGGTCCGCTTAGCTTATTCCTCTTGTGTACCATCTCTGTTGCAATGCTTACAAAAATACATATCCATGCTTTAAACAAATAAATTTACAAATTTTATAACATGCCAACCTTTTATATGGTACATAACTAAACACCTCAGAGTTACCAGAGCATAGTAATGCACAACTTTATTGATTTTCAAGCAAGCAATATTTCTCTAATTTTACATAAAACAAAATAATTCAACGTGTCTCACAGATTGTGTGAATTCATTTTCACACTGATATATAACAAAAATCATATAAAAATATAAATAAGACTATTTGTAGATATCCATAAATTAAGCACCAGTGATATATATGTTAAAAAGAAATAAATATCGTTGTGTAAGCAAAAGAAAATATTAAGATCGCGTGATTTATGTAAGAGAGTTTCCAGTTGTTTTGATATATAGTTCACCTGAACATTATTATAAATGATTCTCGTACATTTATTTATACTTTTTGTTGGCGATAGAGTAAGTTTCCCACGCTCCTTGCCCACATTTGTCGTAAGGTATAACTAAAACATCACATGCATTCAAGAGAATATAAACTCGTAATAAGTATCTATATCAATCTGTCTTACCAGTGTATGATAGTGTGTGATGATAGGCTTTAAGAAAAACTGTAGATATATGGAACGGGGCTTACCATACCCAATATGGATAAAGGGAGTAAAGAATCCTCTAGTAGTTAACTCGTGATCATGTGTCGTTTCTGAGATCGAGTGCAATCATAATTTAATGTTTTATATCGTGAAATAAAAAAAGAAATGAAAGCTGGTTCGAAGGAAATAACGCTAACGCTAATTATTAGATAAACTTCAAATAAAATGTAAAATTATAATGATTTCTGATGTTTACGTGAGTATTATACATCTATACCAATAAATAAAATTGGAGTGTCTGTTTGTAATGTCAAAATAATAGGCTGTTTTCATGCTCACACGGTTATTTACACGACATCTATGCCTAAAATAGCAATTAAAAAATTTTTGTCTGTCTGTCTGTTTGTTCCGGGTAATCTTCAAAACGGCTGGACCGATTTCAAAAATTCTTTCACCAATGGAAAGCTATAATATCAGGGCGTAAACTATGCTATATTTTATCCCGGAGGAGGCGGCACGCCTGGCAGGAGGCGGCACGCCTGGCAGGAGGCGGCACGCCTGGCAACTCTCGGCACCGAGGAGATTGTTAGGCGGATCGAAGCGCTGGGGTTGAGGGTAGCCCTGGAAAAGACGGAGGCCCTTCTGTTCCATGGCCTCCGTACCGCCGGGCCTCCCGCCGGCGCTTCGATCACCGTGAAGTCGGTCACCATCAGCATCCAGGCCCACATGAAGTACTTGGGCCTGGTGCTCGACGGGCATTTTTGGTTCCGGGAGCATCTCCATCGACTTGTTCCCCGGCTTGTCGGCGCGGCGTCCGCCCTTTCGCGGCTGATGCCGAATGTGGGTGGACCCAGTGCTACGTGCCGACAGCTGTACGTGGGAGTGATCCGGTCGATGGCCCTGTACGGCGCACCGGTGTGGGCGGGGTCCCTGACCGTCCGTCTTAGGGCCCTCCTGTGGCGACCACAGAGGGTCATGGCGATCAGGGCTGTACGCGGTTACCGCACGGTGGCGACGGAGGCAGCGTGCCTCCTGGCCGGAACTCCCCCGTGGGACCTGGAGGCGGAGATGCTCGCCGACATTTATCGGCGGGTGTCGGAGAAGCGCGCCCGCGGCGGCATGGTCTCCATCACAGAGATCACCGCCTGGCGGGTCGACGCCCGCCGAGAAGTCATTGCCCGTTGGGCAGTCCGGCTGGAGAGTCCTCGGTATGGTGTTAGGACCGTCGAGGCCCTCCGGCCGGTGCTGATGGAGTGGTTGGAGCGGACGCACGGGGTGCTTTCCTTCCGACTGGTGCAGGTGCTGACGGGGCACGGTTGCTTCGGGAAGTACCTGCACAAGATTGTCAGGAGGGAGAGCACACCGTCCTGCCACCACTGCAGTTGCGACGAGGACACGGCGCAGCACACGCTCGAGGAGTGTGCTGCATGGGAGGAGGATCGCCGTGAACTCGTCGCAATTATCGGTGCCGACCTGGCGCTGCCGACCATCGCCAGGGAGATGCTCGTCAGCGTCAGGAACTGGGACGCGGTCGCCGCCTTCTGTGAGGCCGTTATCTCACGGAAGGAGGCGGCGGATCGTGTGCGAGTAGAGCTTCTATTCGGCGACACGTTCCGCCGCCGGCGACTCGGGCGGCGCAGGCGCGAGTATCTGCGCCTAATGCCGCCCTAGCCGAGGCCGCGGGTGATCGGACCGGGGAATTGTCCATCACCCGCAGAGAGGCTAACCGCGCGACGGCGACCGACGTCCCAGGTCGAGAGGTGAGGTTACCCGAAAGGGTATTCCGTCGGGCCGACCACTGACGACAAGTGACATCTGCTCCGGTGGTCGGCCCAACAACGAGGTGACGTGGGTACGGGTGGGTTATGGGCCCACGCGCCGTCCTTTCATCGCCCCGGATGGACAGGACCGCGCGTGCGCTTATAGCCACCATAGCCCACCCAAAAAAAAAAAAAAAAAAAAAAATGCTATATTTTATCCCGGTATTCCCACGGGAACGGGAACTACGCGGGTAAAACGACTATAACCTATAACCGAAGCGAAGCGAGGGCGGATTGCTAGTTTTAAATAAAACTACTTTACGGATTTTATCGCGTTTGTATTTGATTTTTGATTATCCGACGTTTCGAACACTTTACAGCGTTCATGGTCACGGGTAGACTAAGATGTCTCACGTCCAATAAGTCATCGTTACTGCAAAAAAATTATAATTATCTACCCGATACAGAAATTAATTATTAAATATTGACTCACATTTTGATACAAAATTTATTGCCAGTGTAAGAAGTGCCAGTGTAAAATGTAAAATTGATAATATTTAAGCGAATGAAAGTTAAATTACAACTTGTAAATAAAACTACTTTACGGATTTTATCGCGTTTGTATTTTATTTTTAATTGCCCGACGTTTCGAACACTTTACACCGTTCATGGTCATGGGCGGACTACGATGTCTGACGTCTATTGAACGTCAGACATCTTAGTCTTATTGTTAATCAAATTCAAACGCGATAAAATACGTATAGCAGAAATCTTGGTCTTAGGTTCTTAATTACTCGGAGTCGATACAATATGTACTCTTCATTCACGCAACCCTATTATATGTCATCTTTATGTTTAGTATTCATGACATGCATCATGCAATCAATTCAGTAACGTACCTTGGAGGCGCCCTGTATCAAAATCAGTTGGGGGCCCAAATCAAGAGTAAAGATTTCTCACAAAACAAACAAAAATATTTGCATTCAATTAAATTAAATATTTATTAATTATAAGTTATCAGTTGCTCCTGGAAATTGAGCCAGCCAATTACGGGATTCCCCCGTTTAACTGAATTACTTAAACGGGGCAATCCCGCAATAACCAATGTGGGATGTTGCTAACTTTTGGGTGCACGCTTAATTCGGGAAAACCCGATTGCTTTTCTTGATTTTTATAATTTCTGAAGTGAGAACTCTATAGGCACGTATGACAGTTTTTTTTTTGCCGAGAAGCACGAGAATAAGGGCCATTGTGGATAACTTTTTGCTTACACACGCTAGAGGCCCCTGTAGCCCGGGGGCCCCATATCAATGATACGGTGGTAGCTACGCCCCTGAATCAATACATCATAAATAATATATTAATAAAAAATTGAAATGTCCGTTTGTAATTTCAAAATAGTAGGTTTTTCATGCTCACATAGTTATTTGCACAATACCTACGCCCAAAAATCAATTTAAAAATTTTGTCTGTCTGTTTGTTCCGGGTAATCTTCAAAACGCTTAAACCCATATTGAGAATTTTTTACTACCAGGTAGTTGTCTATATGTGAAATATCTTAGGCTATAGTTGATCACGGTCGTCCCACAGGAACAGGACCTGCGCTGGTAAAATCTCGGGTAAAATAAATATTATGAGATTATTTCTCAAACTGATCATCATTTCAGCTCATTCACGTCCTACTGTCGGGCTCGAGCCTCCTCCACAATAAGAGGGAAATTTACCTTACTATACCATGCTGATTAGACAGATTGGTATAGGGTTTTATTTTAAGTTTTCCTTCTTCTCTTACGTAGACGTTATACGCATTATATTCCTTACTCATCTTTTACGACATCCACGGGCAAGATAGAGAGTGATGAATTGTATTCTTACTCCATCAACACACGGAAAACTGATTATTTATATTTAATAAGCATACAATATTAACTGACTATAAATATTAGTTTTATAAAGAGTACCTACTCTTTGTAAGAAAAGCAAAAAAAAATATACGTCAATAGTTTTTTATAAGATGACAAGATACTTACAATTTAATTCTAAATACATTACTCCAGAACTCATAAGAAAGAAAACTGGCTTTCGCAGCTATATACAAACACCTTGGCCTATAAATTGCGGTCAGCACTTGGAGGTTATATAGGTGCCTCAATACTTCGTGCCAACACTGGGCCTCTAAATAAATAATTAAAGTAAGCAGTAGCCAAATTCCCTTTAGAAACTGGACATAAATTCGTAAATTACTCGCTATCAAGAGGAAAAATTTTTCCTACCTTTTGATCTTGATCAAAATTATTATATACACTAGCAACCCGCCCTCGCTTCGCTTCGGTTTCAGTCGTCTTTCCTGAATGGTTCCCGTTCCCGTGGGAATACCGGGATAAAATATAGCCTAGTTTACGTCCTGATATTATAGCTTTCCATTGGTGAAAGAATTTTTGAAATCGGTCAAGCCGTTTTGAAGATTACCCGGAACAAACAGACAGACAGACAAAAATTTTTTAATCTGTATTTTAGGCATAGGTGTCGTGCAAATAATCGTGTGAGCATGAAAAAAGCCTATTATTTTGACATTACAAACAGACACTCCAATTTTATTTATTGGTATAGATTAAAATTTCTGATCTTTACACGAATATCACACATTGTAAATAAAACTCTTTTTAATTGCGCGATATTTCAAATACTTTACAGCGTTCGCGATCGAGAACGCGATAAATTCCGCAAAATAGTTTTATTTACAACACATTAAAATTATTAATATTTTATGATTTGAACTCCGATTAAAATAAAATATAGATACAAATAAATTTCATTCATCTATATTTCTTAATAATAAAACTTTATAAAGCTTAAAGTCGCTCTAAGTACCTATTGTATCATTGAAATGTATAATAATTATATTTAATTATAGTAAATTATAGAAAATAAAATACCTCCTTGTGGTGACGGAGTAAGGTTAATGTAACGCCACCCTATACATTCCCATGAGACGGGTCAGGGATCAGTAGAAAAAAATGACTGAAGAAACTCTCCTCAAAAATGAAAAATACCAATTGTCATCATCAACCGGCCCGCGAAGCGTAGCGAGTAGCGTGGTCATAAAACCCACTTGAAGAAGATATTAAATTGCGATCATCTATTCAAATCTTTAATGGTATCGTTATTTAAAGGGAGAAAAATCAATTGCTAAAAGCAAATAATATTACTCACGAATATACAATAAATTACGAAGACGCTTGTAGGAGACATTATTACTGGTATATTACAGTAATAAAATATTAAATTTTACGATGTATAGGAGAATTGAACATGAAGTCACGTTATTAAATTGAATGAGCACGGCAGGTGTGCCACTAATATTACGTTGTTCGTCTAATATTTCACATATAAATTCAATATGGTACTAGTTAAAATATTTACACTTCGAAACAACTGTCTTCAAAGTTTCAAACTACAGAATTTCTCTGTATAAATTTTATTAAATTTTAATGTTACATAATTTTCAACAAAAAGTTAAAGATAAAAGCAAATCATTTCAATTTTTCACCATATACCTATTTCAATCCTTTGTAACATAGATCAAGTTTTAGCCAACTAATTTTCAAACCTTGTACTTACATTGGTATTTTTTTTGTCTATAATCAACGAATGCACGTTGATTTATGCATCTAAATAACAATGCAACAACGCTATTTAAATTAATAAATACTGATATTTTGAAATGTATTATTCTGCATACTCGTAACAAATGGTGGTTCTAAAATCAATTGTAATAAATAACTCATAGAATTCCATTTCATAGCAAGACATCATGAATATTATATAAAATCTACAGTATTTAATGATACTGATTTAAACAACAATTAGTTGGTCGCACAAAGTAGTGTGTGTCCTGCGTGAGATTTGATCCCACGATAATGACGCATTAGATTGGTATTTTAACCACTAAATAATATTATAGTGATAAACGTGAAGAATACTATATAAAAAAAAACTTAATGTTGAGATTTGTTCGATTCGTCTTCGATTTTAAGTTATCTCGCTCTACACATATTGACTCCTGATCTGAAGGACAACGATGACCTGGAAAGGGAGCGGAGGGCGCTGTCAGTGAGAGCGAACATGATAGCTCGCAGGTTTGCACGATGTACAACACAGGGGAAAATTACCCTGTTTAGAGCCTATTGTACATCATTCTACACTTGCAGCCTGTGGGTTAGATATACTCAAAAATCTTACAGCGCTCTCCGCATCCAATATAACAACGCGTTCAGGGTGTTGTTGGGGCTGCCCCGCTTCTGCAGCGCTTCGGGGATGTTCGCTGAAGCTCGTGTAGATTGCTTTTACACCACAATGCGCAAAAGGTGTGCATCCTTAGTGCGTAGGCTGCGAGCTAGCTCAAACAGCATCCTGGCCATGGTTGCAAGTCGGCTGGACTGCATATATGTAAATCACTGCTGTGCGATCTCTCATGGGGTGAGGCAGCAGTGATTTATATTAGCAGATATTATTTTGTTTTATTTTAATTTATTTTATTTTAATGTATTCGCATATTGTTTTGTAATTATAATTCATTTTTCGAATATTTAATATGTTTACTAACAACCGTAGATTAAGTATTACTAACAAAAATGAGTCCTTGTTACTTAAATAAATGAAATTATTATTATTATTAGGTATCTCCCTGATTCACGGATATCCAAGGATTCCAAGGGAAGATACCCGGTCCTTTGAAAGGCTTACATGGGGATATGGATCCAACACGCAGAGGCCTTTGGAGAAATTTAATATAAAAATGGGATGGGACGTCTACCGATGACACTCCACGTCTGCAAATAACACACGTGGACTGCCAACGGTAGGTGTAAAACTATTGTGTGATGATGGTATCTAATAACTATTTATGGGGTTGGAGGTTTGATGGACTGGCTAAACTAAAAACTATTGATTGAAAAACTTATTATTATATTCATGTATCTCAGTGTCACGGGTATCTTACAAAGGAAGATACCCGGTCCTTTGGTAGGCTTACATGGGGATATGGATCCAACACGCAGAGGCCTTTGGAGAAATTTAATGTTAAAATGGGATGGGACATCTACCGATGACATTTATTATTATTATTATTATATGTATCTCCGATTCACGGCTATCTTCCAAGGGAAGATACCCGGTCCTTTGAAAGGCTTACATGGTGATATGAATCCAACACGCAGAGGCCTTTGGAGAAATTTAATGTAAAAATGGGATGGGACATCTACCGATGACACTCCACGTCTGCACATAACACACGTGGACTGCCAACGGAAGGTGTAAAACTATTGTGTGATGATGGTATCTAATAACTGTTTATGGGGTTGGAGGTTTGATGGACTGGCTAAACTAAAAACTATTGATTGAAAAACTGTCGTCTGCCTTCAATACCTTTATCGTCTTGAACTTTGGCAGACGGTGACTCGCCAACTCACTGAATGGGCCCCCCCAAACGGTCGCCACAGACACACAGGCCATACGGGCAACAGGGGAGCAACATTGGTGCAAGTGGCTTGGGGTGTCGAGCGGTGCGGCGCCGGTTTCACCATCACAGTGGTTGCCCCGTAGTTATGTGAATTCGAACCACCTCCATAATAGAAGAGAAATTGACCTAATATACCACGGTAGTCAGACGTGTAGGCATAGGTTTAAAAGTGATAAACACGTTCAACATGTAATAATGATGCTAAATTCCTTCTCAATTAAAATTAAAGTGAGCATGATGGAAACAGCCATGAAAACGATAAATCCGTAAAATGTAACTCCCGAACGGAGTCCAAATAACTGATTTCGTGTGAAAATAAGTAAGATCATACTTTCATTGTTGAAAACAAACCAACAAGAAACAACAATAACGTTCCTTTTTGTTCAAAACCAAAAACATCGTTGCTGTTTAATTAGTAAACAGCTTGTAGGCAAAAATTGTAATCTCATTAAGCAAAACATCAAGTGAAACGTGTATTCGGAAATTTTGAACATCATTTTTAGCTGGTCTGATGGATTTCTATAGGATTTTATTTCAAGTCCTTTTTCATTGCATTCATATCATGCTCCTTAATCGTTCGTATTCTTACTCTATCACAACGCGCTGTCATGATGATGATAATTTCTCAAATATTACTAATACCATCTTTATCTCAGCCTTTATATGTCCCACTGTTGGGCGCAGGCCTCCTCCATAATGGGACGGGAATTTATCTGCCATTCCATGCTGGTCAGACGTGTTAGAATATGGTTTTGTTTCGATTTTTCCTTCTCTTGCACAGATGTTATAATTATGCTTATTATATCCCTTAGTCATCTTTTACGATATCCACAGGCAAGATAGGAAGTGGTGAATTGTATTCTTACTCCGTCACCATACGGAAATAAATAAGTTATTAATATATTTTCATATTATTAAGTACGCTTGCCGCCACCAATCCGCCTGAAGAGTGTATCGCCCATTATGTGGCAAACCCACGTCTAATGGAAAATTCTGAGTTGAAGATATTATTATTATAGATGGAAGATATTTGTCAATTAATTTATATTAAAATTAAGTATTTATATTAAAATATAAATTATGTAATTTATGTTAAAATTAAGTGTATATGAACGCTGAAAAAATGTTCAAAACGTCGAAAAGTATAGATCAAATAGTAACGTGATAAAATCGATTAGCGCATTGAAGAGGCAACAGAGCGAAACCGTGGCTCTAAAATGTTCGCACGTGATTTGTCTATCGGGCACAGCCAAATGACCAAGCTGAAGACCGATGACGGCACTGTTATTTCATCCCAGGGCGAGATCTTGGGAGAGGTCGAAAGGTTCTATGGGCAGTTGTATAGATCATCCTAGAACCCTATTGCCGGCTTGGTCCAAGATCCCAGATCCAAGCTAACTCGGCACTACACCGAAGAAATCCCGGACGTCAGCTTGTACGAGATTAGAATGGCTCTGAAACAGTTAAACAACGGTAAGGCACCGGGAGATGATGGAATTACCACGGAACTCCTGAGGGCAGGCGGCAAGCCAGTTTTAAAAGCCCTACAGAAGTTGTTTAATTCTGTCATTCTTGGGGGCGATGTTCCAAAGTCGTGGACCAGGAGTGTGGTGGTGCTGTTTTTCAAGAAAGGCGATAAAACGCTCTTAAGGAATTACAGACCTATATCACTCTTGAGCCACGTCTACAAATGTTCTCAAGAGTCATTACGAACCGACTCGCGTGCAAGCTCGACGACTTCCAGCCGCCCGGACAAGCCGGCTTCCGAAGAGGTTATAGTACCATAGACCACATCCACACGCTACGCCAGATTATACAGAAGACCGAGGAGTATAATCGGCCTCTGTGTCTAGCGTTTGTGGACTATGAGAAAGCCTTTGATTCTGTCGAAACATGGGCAGTGCTGCAGTCCCTTCAGCGGTGCGAAATTGACTATCGATACATCGAAGTGCTGAAGTGTTTGTATAGAAACGCCACTGCGGACTGACAGAGTCCGCATCCAAAATAACAGTACGAAACCGATCCAGTTGCAGAGAGGTGTGAAACAGGGAGACGTCATCTCTCCGAAACTGTTCTCCACTGCGCTGGAAGATGTCTTCAAGCTTTTAGACTGGACCGGACTCGGCATCAACATCAACGGCGAATACATCACTCACCTTCGATTCGCTGACGACATCGTAGTCATGGCAGAATCCATGGAGGACCTTGGCACTATGCTCAATGACCTCAGCAGGGTATCTCAACTAGTGGGTCTACAAATGAACATGGACAAGACGAAAGTAATGTCTAATGCCCATGTCATTCCTGTACCGGTCCTAGTTGGGAATGCGATTCTCGAAATTGTGGATCATTATGTTTACCTAAGACAAGCAGTCCAGTTAGGTAGATCCAATTTCGAGAAAGAGGTCAGCCGACGAATCCAACTTGGCTGGGCAGCATTTGGGAAACTTAAGAGGATCTTCTCGTCCAATATTCCGCAGTGTCTGAAAACAAAGGTTTATAACCAGTGTGTGTTACCAGCGATGACTTACGGCATCCCTAGAAGAACGGGTGTAACCGACATAGCCCGCAGAATTAGCACGTTGAAATGGCAATGGGCAGGCCACATCGCTCGTCGAACCGATAACCGTTGGGGAAGAAAGGTTCTTGAGTGGCGACCACGAATCGGACGGCGCAGCATAGGACGACCCCCCACTAGGTGGACTGACGACATTCTCAAAGTCGCAGGGAACCGTTGGATGCAAGTGGCGCAGGACCGTTCCGAGTGGTATTCTCGTGGGGAGGCCTATGTCCAGCAGTGGACGTCCGTAGGCTGATGGATGGATGGAAAATCGATTAAATCTTTAAGAAGCATTTCAACATAAATATTTTACATAAATTAATCTTAGAATGAGGATAAACGTAGAAATGCATACACATATTTTGTTGTTCCTAAGCTACACATAAGAGAAGCCTTTTCTTTCATATGATCTATAATCGCATACTCTCTGAAACAATGAGCCCATTGGACGAATAGAAAATTAATGTAATCAAAACTGAATTATTCTGGTTCGCTTCAAAATATTACTGAATCATTTCAATTTTGACAGAATTTAAATAGCTTTTGTGTTAGTTTCAAATTCTGTAATGTCTTATTAAAATCTGCAGATGACAGTATTGCTACGCCCACTGCTAATTATTTAATGTAGTCTTTGATCTGTCACTGCCAATTCGAATGCTGCGAATCTGAAATCAAGCAGAAAGCTTTTGAAATTAAGGCTGCATATGTAATTAAAATGGTTCTAGATTGCCTTAAGAAAACACGTAATTCTGCTCGTTGCATGTTGCCCATCCTTGATAATATTGAAAGTAATCACATCACAAAAGGGTTATCATCATCATCATCTCCGCTCATATACGCTCTTACCACTGAGGCTCTAAACTCCTTCACAATTGAAAAAAAATTAACCTTATTACATAGTTTACCAGTCTTAAATTTAATAACATAATCTAGTGTGCTAGGAATTTTACTATGCTAACCTTGTTTTAAATGACTATCAAGTCTAGGCCAAACTAAGTACTAACTAAATCCATTTTCATCATCAAATACTTCGAAAGAGATTTGATTTCACAAAATGAAAGGCCTGTAATTAAAAATATTACTTGTTATCAGAAAATTTCATTTTGGTATCGAAATTTTATTTAAATATGAGGGTTTTTGTGATGACAATTGAGCTGACAGCCTTTCTCGAAATAAATGCTAAATGCCACTTAAAAATTCTAACAAGAGCAATTTGGTTTAAAATTAGAAATTTTGTGAATAACTAAACTAGTGATCGCCTAGTGGTCCCATAATTCATTTAAATATATTTTTCTGCTACACCCTTTTCTTGTAATTATATAAGTATATATGTATATATATTGAGCAAGCTGTACTTCACTAATGATTTACATGTAACTACAAATATTTATTTATGTGGTGACGGAGTAAGAATACAATTCACCACCACCTATTTTACCCGTGGGTGATCGTACGAGACAATTAAGGGATATAAAACGCATATAACATCGATGCGAGAGAACGAAAACTCTAAATAAAACTCTATACCAACACGTCTGACCAGCGTGGTATAGTATAGATGATTGAAGTAGGACTAAAATGTAAATAAAAGACCAGTAAGAAACAATATTTCCAAGGTAATGATATACACAACGTCAGATTTACGCCGGTTATTATCAAACTACTGCTTTAATGATTAGGGAATATAATGTCATAATGAGTCAATTTAAACTATTTTTATGTAATACAAGTTGTAAAATCGGCATGTAAGCCCAGCGATACTAAGCCTTATATATACTTTACTACGGTTTTATTACACAACTGGTAAAGCTAAGTATTAGCAATTCGACGACCGTACTCCATTTCTGTAATCGCGATAATACCTTCGATACAGCTGTTACGACCTTAATCTCAACTTATAACGATTGGGAAGCGATTCAAAATTGCCACCAACCTGAATAATGATACGGATAAGAAAGTACCCCGAGTGTACCCTAACCGAAATGCTTTCAATGTGTAAATTTTGAAGATAAGTATTTTTACCTCCGATTTTCGCATTTCCATTCTGCGTTTAATGAGACAGATTTTCTTCAATTATAATTTGAATAAACGTTGTTTAATCATTAAATAATAAAATAAACAACTAATTGCCTATATTTTCAGTGCAGTGACGGGTAAAGAATGCAATTCACCATCTATTTCCTTTTTCACCCATATCGGAATATACAACTACGAAATGTAAATAAATAGTATCACTGTAAGAAAAAGAATAATCGAAGCACGATCCTAATCCAATACTTCTGATACTACATGTATCATACATTCTCTCCCATTATGGAAGAGAAACTAATAATGAAAAATACATAAACTGAAGATGAGGATTTATTTTCTTGTCATGCAAATACCTGTGATACATATCGTATTCCTCCTACTTGATTCGTATTCCCCATTACTGAGGCTCCTGACCCCTGTCCATTATAATGCGATTTTGTACGATGGAAAGCCATTTGGAACTATTGGTAGCAATCCATAGAGCCTCGTGCATTGGAATCTTAAGAACGGTGCGGATCTGGTCTGACCAACGCATCGGGCTACGACCACGACGACTCTCGGTCTACATATTGTGGTACTAGTTAATAAACCAGCGAGTGAAAATTTTTTTCACCGATAGGTTGTTTTATTGCTATAAAATACAATTAAATAAAATTGTATATAGTGAACATCTATATAATATATATATATAATTGACGGATCGGACGGCGCAGCGTAGGACGACCCCCACTAGGTGGACTGACGATATTCTCAAAGTCGCAGGGAACCGTTGGATGCAAGTGGCGCAGGACCGTTCCGAATAGCATTCTTGTGGGGAGGCCTATGTCCAGCAGTGGACGTCTGTAGGCGGATGGATGGATATATATATAAAAGAAAGTCGTGTTAGTTACTACGTTTATAACTCAAGAACGGCTGTACAGATTTGGATGAAAATTGGTGGTGAGGTAGACCCAGATTAGAACCAGGAGACGGATATAGGATACTTTTTATCCCGTTATTCTTCTTCTTAATGGCAATGAGGTACTTTTCTTCTTCTTCTTCTTATTTAATATGGCAATGAGCTACAATAATATGAGCTATTGGTGCCAGTGTCGTGTATATTGATTATTATTCACGTCTTTAGTCTTAGTCTTTCAGTCAGTCGTTAGCATGACTTGGTGCTGATATCCAAGTCATGCGTCTCTGGAAATTTGGGCAGGATGTCAAAATGCACGTAATTCACTATTATCTCATTTTCACTACATTTCAAAATTTTATCTGCATTATATTACATAAAATATCAGCAAAATTATTCAATATAACACTTTAAAACACTAAAATAATGAAAAGAATATAAAAGCGCTACATGACATTTTGACATTCGCGTCAAAAGTCGAGCTACTTTTTATCCTATTCGATCGCGTTTCCGTGTGACGTGACATAATATTTCAAATAGATTTTTTTTTGTTTCTGTTTGTCCATTCCGACAGGCAATGGGATCAAAGCCCATACAGTCAATTGTGATATAATTTTCTTCATATTATTTAACATTTCTTTATATGGAACAGCTTATTTATAATCATGTCCGTCAATAAGTCAAGTCTTTACCACTAATTAGGCGTTGAAAACCTAACTAAATGATTTCTCAGGGAATTTCAGTAGAATATTACATTAGGTGTATTTTCCACCACTTTTATATCACATTCACCACACTTCAGTACCTTAACTGTATTATATTACATAAAATATCAGCAAAATTATTCAATATAACACTATAAAATACTAAAATAATGAATATAATACTAGAGCTTAACATGACATTTCCATATTCGCGCCGAAACTCATGTCAAAGAGAATACAAGTCACTATGAAACGTAGGATAAAAAACGCATTTGATATGTAATAACAAAATTCCAATGACAGCTAAACGTAATATTGTCTATAGTTAAGTATGGTTGAAAATTTGATAATTATAATTTTTCAGAAATCAGTAATTAGTATTCCCTTTGAATCATCATTAACAATGCCGCGACCAAGACGATTGAATCTTTCCTGACAAAGCTGTAATGGTTCTTCCGTTAAAGACTATATATTTGGCAATTTAGAAAATATATTTACGAAAAAAATTATGGCGGTACGAAGTTCGCCGGGTCAGCTAGTATTTTATACATAACTTTACTTATTTCCAGAATCTCATAGGATACAAGATATAGTAGAAGAGTATATAGTATAATTATACAGGATATTGTATCCTATATTAGCACATGCTGCCAAACAAAGTAAATAAGAAACGCATTCCCTAGCAGAGAGCTGCATGTTATCATGAGCTTAAAATGTAAAAAAGACGTTACTAATCGTACTTTTAAATCACATGCTTTCTGATTATCATCCCTATCGAGGCTTTTATAAAATTTTAATAATGGAAATTTGCACTTCATTTTGCTGTAAATTTATAGTCAAAAAATTGTTCCAACTACTAAAAGCATTTGTTGAAGCCATTTTCATTTTCCTTTACTATTACGCTCATTATGTAAAGATAACTCTGACACCTGTCAAAATGCACTTCTTAGATTAGATAGACTATAGTAACTGTTTTGCAGGCGGACGGGTGGTATCGGCCGCATTCGTACATGATTATTGCCGCGATTCAACTCATTAGAACTAGCGCCCAAGTATGCCTATTGTTTTGATCAGTTCTTTAATTTTTTTTATTTTTAAGTTTATATGACACGTATGTATAATGATGTATATTGTGGTTGTAGCTCAGCATCGAATAAATATGTTTTTCTTTCTTTCTTTCTTATAAAAGTATAAATATAATTTCTGAATATTATGTATTTACATAGACATATTAATTCAACTAATTTAAACTTTCATCTTATTTATGCCTCTTTTATCCCTGTTACTTTTAAAAACTACTAGCAAGCCGCCCTCGCTTCGCTTCGGTTTCAGTCGCCTTACCCACGTAGTTCCCGTACTCATGGGAATACCGGGATAAAATATAGCCTATGTTACTCCCTAATATTATAGCTTTCCATTGGTGAAAGAATTTTTGATATCGGTTCGGTGGTTTAAGCGTGAAAACCTAACAAACAAATAAACTTTAGCGTTTATAATATTAGTAAGGAGTTATTCATCACTCAGCCCTTTGCCGTCCACTATTGGACGTAAATCTCATATTTACTTGTAATTACTAAAATAAAAATAGAGGACTTAAAAAACAATAATAAGTAAGAAACACGTTACATAGAATTGTTCGATGATATTGCCTTGAATGAAGCAGTGATAAATTAACAGAAAGCTAGTATTTCTTGAAAAAATACATACTCTCTTGCGGTAACAGGTTTAGAATAAAATATGTCACCACTCATTTCTGTTTTTCGTGCGAGCCCTCGAAAAAACAGGCTAAGGCTATCAAGGGAGTGGGTAGCAGCGCTCGCCCAGGAATCTTACAACACCGGTTGCTATCGTTAATCCGCCTGCCAAGTATGACTATTATAATATACTATTCTCGTGGGGAGGTCTATGTTCAACTCAATATTTCTGTATACATTAGCATAGATGGATGCTACCTGGACATTGCCAAGCAAAATAATTCAGATTATTAAAATGTAACATTTCAAAAGAAGAAAGAGAGTAAGCAGCAAAGTATATATGCACATACTTTTCTTCTTGTTGCTTTGCTATTTTTTTGGTATTGAGAGAGACGACGTTGCTCGTGAGTGCCGTAAAAGACGACTAAGATCGTTAAATCGACCTAGGTTGATTTCATCTGTTGCCATTTGGTTAACAATTACATTGTCAAGAAGAATTGACATCAGGTATGTGGACGGTCATAAAGCTATTGCCAATTATAATTTTTTCAATGTATATGAAGAGGAGTACATATTACATCGACCCTAAGAAATTGGGATAAGAACAGGACACTCATACGAGTATCTAAGCAGAAAAGTGTACACTTTTCTGCTTAGATTTTCATTCAGAAGGGGTTCGTTCCACCTATTTACATTCCTAATGTTTTTAAGACTACTTAGAGTAATATGATTATTTTAAGTGAATATAAAATAAAACTATTTCACGAGATGACTCCTCGTACCATAAATACTGAACAGTATACGAAAGCTCAGAATAGTAAAATAAAACAAATAGTATCTTATCTTTATTTATATATATCTTGTGTACGTGTGTATGTCACTGAACTCCTCCTAAACGGCTGGACCGATGTTGATAAAATTTTATGTGTCTTCTAGGGGATTCGAGAATGGTTTAGATTCACAATTGGGCGCGGTAGGTGGCGCTGCTGTCGATTTCAAGGAGAATTCCTTTTATTTTAATTGAACAGAACAACGTCTGTTAGGTCAGCTATCATTATATATATATTTCTTGTGTACGTGTGCATATCACTGAACTTCTCCTAAACGGCTGCACCGATGTTGATGAAATTGTATGTGTGTCTTCAAGGGAATTCGAGAATGGTTTAGATTGAGCCCGGTAGATGTGCGCTGCTGTCGATTTTAAGGAGAATTCCTTTTATTTTAATTGAACAGAACAACGTCTGTTGGGTCAGCTAGTATATAATATAATACTCGTGTAAATATCAAAAACTATTATTATTTTATTTAGCTTGGTTTTTATCGAAGTATAAATAAAGAGTCAAAAATTACATTAGATGCCTACGCAGTCATATATTCGTTTAAAACTCGGAACATACAAAACTAGAGGACAACAAAACTTTCTATCCTCCTAAAATATATGAAACTATAATGTTATACCACAAAACTTTTCTTTATAAGACATGTTTATCTACTCAAGAATCAACAACTATCTCGATAAAACATTAGTTTGTTTCTAACGTTTATAGATCTTAAGACAATACACTGGACCTACAAGTCGACGAGAATTTATATTATATTTGTTTGGTAGATTTAATTTTAGATAAAAACATACGTTTTTTTTATACTTAAATTGAGTATGGCATAATTTGACATACTTATAATAATGAAAAGACAATACTTACTGTATTGCATCAAAATAGTAATTTTTTGTGTGATGGAATAAGAATAAAATTCACCATCCTCTCTTCCCCGTGGATGTCGTAAAAGATGACCAACGGCGCAAATAAGATCTTGCAAAAGAATCGTCTGAAAGTAGGTTAGGTTTTTTATCTATATGTCAGTCAGCAAGTCATAAAAATTATAAATTTTGAGCGTTAATCCATAATATCTGGTTGACCGAGCTTCGCTCGGAATATTTTTATAGAATTTATTTAGATATATATATATTAATGAAAAATAAAAAATAAATAATGAAAAATATATAAAAAATTATAAAAAGAGAATAATAATAACACCGAGATTCGAACCGACGCTGTTTGAATGTCAACAAAATCAAAATTAGAACTTGTCAACTTCCCATCTGAGCTATCGTAACTCATGACGTTGACAACGAAATTTGAATTCATATTCTTATAGTTGACATAGTCTGAAGAGTTACCACACTGAATTCATTAGAGAGATCTTAGCACTCGACAAACCGACATATGTTGTGGAAGAAAGCTTCTTGACTAGTAGCTGCGAATCGGACGACGACATGAAAAAAATAACAAAAAACCCAAAATGAATTCGACTGATGACTTGTTAAGTCATAAGGGTTCGTATCGTATGCTCAGATCCTTTCAAAGTAGCATTTTCTTGAAACTGTGGTAGTATATAGTCAATTTTGGATGTTATTGGGCTGATAAATAAATACAGGGACATGACAGCGGGTAACGGCAACAATAATAATAATATTTCTCTTAAAAAGTATTGATATCTGACTTCTGTTGGTTATAAAACTTATATAAAACGTTTGCTGGAGGTTGCAAACCCTAATATGTATTTATGATAATCCTACCATAATCTTACGATTATAATGTACACATTTAGACTACTAGTTAAGAACTTACTCTTGTTAATGACACTATCTGTCGTAATGTTTGCCCAGTGAGGCTAAGAGAGCGAAGTTGACTAAGTACATACACTTAGCAAACTTTTTGCTGGTATGTATATTGTGAATTAACTGTATACAAGCTGTGCCAATGACAAGTTTCTCTTGCGTCGATTACTACGTATTTAATGCTATTATTTTGTTGAAACATTCTCATAAATACGCGATATTAATAATAATTAATAATACACATAAACTATTTTGGTTATCTCAGCAGTTAGTATGATAATGGCTACTATGCAAAACTATTGACTTAGATTAAATTTTAAATCGATTGCCTAATATTTATTATATAGGTACACGACAAACACAGTCAATTCTTGCGTTGTAGGCGCCGACAAACTCCATGCTGTAAAAGTGTTTATGAGGCATGCCTATATTCAGGCAATTAAGAATGAGTATTTTAAAAAGATAAACAGGTATACCTGCTGTTGCCAACGGTATCTAAATTCTAGATAGATAACCTAAACCAATCATATAATCAGATTTGCAAACGAAAAAATTGTTATCACATGTGGGTCTTAAACCGAAATTGATTGAATAAGCTTTCCGACCTTATAAATTAGGCCAGTGTGGGTAGGTTCGTGAGTTGGCGAAATTTTCCCTTGCATTCTCATCTTTACATTTCGTTGTTGATAACGGTTATCAGCCTCCTAGCAATATGTAACCTGAATACTATAAGGTTTACTTTTACCTGAAAAGTTTTTCTTGGTAATAATAAAATAATATAGTTTACTAACCAGTAAGTACATACATTTTACCTGAAAGTCAACGTAAACAAACGATCTCCGTTATTGTTTGAGGAATGAGTCTCCATTTCAATATCATATTTTGTTACGGTATTGTGTAAATCAATACAATGGTGGTATTTTATCCTATATTTGTTCTAGAGAAAATATTTTTCAACTTTTTTTTTTTGGGGTTGGGTTGCGGTCGGCGCGCTCCTCGCACCACTCCGTCCGGGGCGACAGAGGGGCGTAAGCACGCACACCCACAACCCACCCACGATGCACGTCACGAAGCAGGGTGACTTGACGTCAGTGGTCAAATATTTTTACTTATATATTTTATAGTATAATGCTAAACTGAGTAAGCTATTGATTACAATATTAATGAATGTAATAAACCCTGGTACTATATTTTTTACCTGTTTTGGCTGATTTTAGATGATATAACCAGCCATATAAGTTAACAATATCAAAGTGGTGCCTTCTGCCGAGCAGAAGTCAAGTTTTTAGTAAGCTACCTACATATGTTTATAGAGACCTAATACCGCTCCGCTATCAGATCATAGGTTGTGAAACAAACAGCCCATAGCCTAGTTTGAAAAATAGTGCCAGTATGTTTTGGAACAATTTCTAGTGCCATAGTAGTTACTATAAGATAATGACTTCTGATGTTTACGCAAGTGTAGAGAGAGAGTGTGTTAATGTACACAATGTAAATAAAACAATTTTACGGATTTTACTGCGTTTGTATTTGATTTTAGCGTTCAGGGAAATTGACCTACTATAATATACTAATCAGAGGGGTTGGTATACAGATTTCTTTCCAGACTTTCTTCCTTTATTCAGCACATAGAAGGCTAAGCTAAACATTCTCTTAAATAATGGAGATTCGTGACCTTAATCTGTAGGACATATATAGCCTATGAAGAGATAATATAGTAAGAATACTACCATACTTGCCTTTCCCGCAGCTATTTGATAAGATGACTTAACAACTAAAGCATTTTCTAATATGCAAGAATAAACTTTATACATAATATCATTACGATTAGCATTGATAATAGGATAGAGAAGGACTGTGTTCAATAATAGATTGAACTATGTAATTTGTGTCTGTTATTTATATGTTTATAAAATCTCCCGCAATACAAGAATTATTTTGCGCCTGATGCCGCCCTAGCAGAGGCTGCAGGTGACCGGACCGGGGGGACGTCGATTGGAGAGGGTACTCCCTCGGGGAATTCCGTCGGGTCGGCAACTGAAGTCAAGGAACTCTGCATCGGTGGTTGGCCCAACGACGAAGGCGACGTGCTACGTGGGTGGGTTACAGGGCCGCGCACTGCCCCTCTGTCGCCCCGGGCGGAGCCGGACGGTGGGTGCGCTGACTGTAGCCCATCCCAAAGAAAAAAAAATATACAAGAATTGTTTCTTCAGTTCGGGATATTGTTTTTTTTTTTAAATAATAGCTTAGTAGAAAAAAAAATGTAGGAGATAAAGAAAATTACTTAAATAGACCTGGGGTATTAAAATGTTTGCTTCAAGTGAATCGAAAATGGTATTTCTAATAATATACTTTTAAATGCCGTATAAAATTACGTAGATATCATACAAAAAGTTTTTATTTCAATACATTATTATGAAAGAAGAGTTTTAATAAATAAAGTTTTCTCATTACACAAAATAGAATCGCTGCTGACAACTGTACTCGTATTTCTCGTATGTCATATGCACGCTTGCGTTGAAGATGTCTGTCACCGAAGAGATAAATGGTTATCTCTGGCAATATATAGACATACATAAGTACTATACTAATAAAGATATAGAATTGTATTATCTCTGAAGACTAAATTTCGATGTTATATATTTTAATAATAAACCTTCAAATTCGTCCAAAAAATCTTTCACAACCCTCATCTCCCGTCCGTCTTAGGGCCCTCCTGTGGCGATCACAGAGGGTCATGGCGATCAGGGCCATACGGGGTTATCGCACGGTGGCAACGGAGGCAGCGTACCTCCTGGCCGGAAGTCCCCCGTGGGACCTGGAGGCGGAGATGCTCGCCGACATTTATCGGCGGGTGTCGGAAACAACAACCCTCATCTCAGTTTATATAAGTCCCACTGCTGGAGAAGCCTCATCTTCAATGGAAGCTGAATACTATACCATGGTAGTCAGACGTGTTGGCATAGGGTTTCATGTCAAGATTTCCTTCTCCTGCATCGGTATTATCTGCATATCATATGCCTTAGTGGTTTTTTAAGACACTCACAGACAAAAGAGGGGGCGGTAAATTGTATTCTTCCGCCGCCACTGCACGGCCTACACTATCCGTGATGAATATAGGTTATATCGATTGGATTTTTATTAATAAAAGAGGTTTTAGTATCTTATATGCAATAAACTTTATGTCATCATCATCTCAGACCATATACGTTGGTCTTGAGCCTATCAATTTTGGGAGGAAAATTGACCTACTATACTACTCTGGTCAGATGTGTTGGTATAGGGTTTTGTTTTGATATATGTATACATATTATATCCCTCATTATTCATCATCATTTCGGCCTATCGCCGTCCACTGCTGGACGTAGGCCTCCCTCATATTACGCCACAAAATGCGGTCCTATGCCACCCGCATCCAACGACATCCAGCAACTTTCACCAGGTCGTCGGTCCACCTGGTGGGGGAGTGTCCTACACTGCGTCGTCCGATACGTGATCGCCACTCGAGTACCTTTCTTCCCGAGCGGTTGTCGGTTCGTCGAGCGATGTGGCCTGCCCAATGCCACTTCAGCGTGCTAATTCTTAGTTCTATGTCGGTTACACCCGTTCTTCTGCGGATTTCCATATTCCGGATTCAATCTCGCAGAGAAATCCCGAGCATAGCCCTCTCCATAGCACGCTGAGTGACTTTGAGCCTTTTTATGAGGCTTACATTTAGGGACCACGTTTCCGTGCCGGAAGTCATTACTGGTAACACACAGTGGTCGAAGATCTGTGTTTTCAGATACTGAGGTATGTTGGACGAGAAGATCCTCTTAAGTTTCCCGAACGCTGCCGATGATTGCGTCATGCCCTTAGTCGTCTTTGACGACCCCCACGGGCAAGAGAGGAGGTGATGAATAGTATTCTTACTCCGTTACCACAGGGATTATGGAATTGCAAATTAATACATTTATCAAAACCGTTTAAAAATATAAAAAAAAAATGTCATAGAATGGTGGTGGATGAATGTCCGAGTGTTGACAGAGAAAAATTCCTATTCTCCACCCTCTCCCTTACCCGTGGGTATCGTAAGTCAATTTCTCTTCCGTCGTGAAGGAGGCTCGAGACCCGCAGTAGGGCGAACATGACCTGTGAAGGTGATGATGATGATTACTCTACTTTATCATAATATTTACACCATGTAGGTGTATATATATACAATTACTTTTAATGAACGTACAGCCACAATTGAGACCATTAATTAATAAAGTTTAGCAAGCTTGTGGTAAAGAATAGCAGTTTAAATGTTGCTGGGTGGCTACATAAATTAATTTTGAATGCATGTGTGTGTATAAGTATGATAAAGCCGTTGTCATGAATACTCGTAACCTATCTCATCACGTCTCTGCTCACGTTAAAGTCGGTTGAAACCTAAATAATTATCTGAAGCGATTCCACATATCGCCATTCGTAGCACCATAACCCACCACTGTCCCTAGGTGATACAGTACATTATTCTGCTCACAGTGACAATAGATATTACCTTTTTGAAGTAACAACTTCTTTAGGCGCTTGTAGGACCTACGTTTGAAATGGCGGCAAAGCACGGCACTCACATGAACATTAGACTCAGGTTTCTTTTTTTCTATTGCTATTTGTGCTGAAGCAAACAGCACACTTGAAGGTAAGCGCTACTGTCGCTCATGGATTTTTGCTAGACCGCTGCCTACCATGAAGAGAGTGTGATTGCTTGCAATAAAATTCGGTGATACTAAAGGCGATACCGAAACCTACCACATGTAAACACCCTCAGAATGTTGGGCTGCCAGTTCTCTTGGTCACTAATTGAAGTGCACAACAAATTTCTACTGTTCAGACGTCAATTTTCTGCGAGAGTGTAATACTACCCCGGCTGGACCGTAGGCAGAATATTGTCGACAGATCCTGCCACCAACAAAAGGGTACATAATTATATACCTATAAATGTGAGTGTGTATGTATCAATAACCTATTGCTTACTGACAGCTCATTGACGTGCGAACATGTAATCAATAATATCGAGCGTGCTATGTGAAGTCGTTGTATCTGAACAAAGTTATCATCTATTTAGTATCGAGGATAGTATGCTCGCAAGATATATTAATAGAACGGTAATATATACCTACGAAGAAAACATTTTACATACTGTAAACAAGAAAAAAGGGAGCTTTCACTCAGGACGCCTGGTAGATATTAAACATCGAAATTATTTTGTGCAAGTATATATGCCTAACAGATTACTACAAGAATTATGGCATAAAGTATTAATAAAATATTACTATTTTTTTCCAGAAATGATGATTTTTATTCAATAAACATTTAGTTTCATTAGTTTACACTATAGATATGCAGCTCAGTGCGGCGACAGAGATAGCGCACAGGTGCTTGCACACATGCGGCGACAGAGGGGCATAAGTACGCACACTCGTAACCCACCCGTGACACGTCGCCTTCGTTGTTGGACCGACCACCGGTGCAGGGTGACTTGTCGTCACTGGTCGGCTCGACGGAATACCCTCTCCTGGACCGACGTCCCCCCTTGGCAAGGACGTCGGTCTTTCCTCGCGCGGTCGGCCTCTCGGCGGGTGACCTACTAATTCCCCGGTCCAGTCACCCGCGGCTTCGGCTAGGGCAGCATCAGGCGCAGGTAATCGCGCCTGCGTCCCCTTAGTCGCCGGCGGTGGTTCGCGTCGTCGAGGAGACGTTCCTCGCGTACGCGCTCCTCCGCCTCCTTCCACGAAACTACTACCTCGCAGAAGGCTACAACCGCGTTCCAGTGCCTGACGCTGTCGAACAATTATATGTACCTGCGAGAAGGAATTGGGTTCCAACATTTGTGACCCGCCCTCGCTGGGCTTCAGTTCTAGCCGCTTTACAGTCGCATGTTAGATCTCCAATACCTCCTAAGATATTAAAAGCTTCGGATTCGAGTCCCAGGCAGGGCAAACTTTTGGAAGAATCCCTGAGAGAATCAATAGCCTAAGTTATTCCTTATATAGACAGATACCTGGTAGTAAAATATTATCAAAATCGGACTAGCCATTTTGAAGATTACCCGGAACAACCAGACAGATAATAAAAAAACTGGTTTTAATGCTTTGGTATCGTGTAAATAATTCTGGACCGGGGATTTAGTCCGGCATCCGCGAAGAGTTTAGCCTCGCGACGGCGATCGGCGTCCCAGGGGACGTCGATGGGAGAGGGTACTCCCTCGGGGTATTCCGTCGGATCGACCACTGAAGTCAAGGAACTCTGCACCGGTGATCGGCCCAACGACGAAGGCGATGTGCTTTATGTGTGGGTTACGGGGCCGTACGCCGCCCCTCTGTCGCCCCGGAGGGAGCCGGGCGGCGGGTGCGCTGACCGTAGAGCACCCCAAAAAAAAATCGTGAGAATAATTGTGTGAACATGAAAATCACCTACTATTTTAAGATTTTAACATTACAATAAGACACTTCAATTTTATCTAAGTACTAGCAACCCGCCCTCGCTTCGCTTCGGTTATAGGTTATAGTCGTTTTACCTGCGTAGTTCCCGTGGGAATACCGGGATAAAATATAGCCTAGTTTACGCCCTGATATTATAGCTTTCCATTGGTGAAAGAATTTTTGAAATTGGTCCAGCCGTTTTGAAGATTACCCGGAACAAACAGACAGACAGACAGACAGACAAAAATTTTTTAATTGCTATTTTAGGCATATGTATAGTGCAAATAACCGTGTGAGCATGAAAAAAGCCTATTATTTTGACATTACAAACAGACACTCCAATTTTATTTATTGGTATAGATTTGCATAGATATACAAGCCACAATTGCTCATTGTTATCAACATAGTAAAATTATAAATTTTATATGTAATTTTATAGATAAATTGCCGTTATTTCGATTATAGTTAAATACACACAGAATTTGTAGTATTTTTACTGCTTTTATGATATCAACGTCAATAGATAGACCACACGAAAATGGTAGGTAACAGTAAGGCTGGAAATTACGGCTATAGTTCAGTTTAATGTCTGTACTTAGTCGTATAAAACTTTCATGAAACCAGTAAACCCTAATAAAATTGTTTGCAGATAGCAATAAAAGTAGACATATCTTTTGTCCGATATTTTATTATTACATGGTCTATGAAAACTAATTATTCTATTTTGGTATTAAATACATTTTTACAAAGAGCATTTATTTTTGATAACATTTAATGTTTATTTTATTATTTAATTATAAAAAAGGAATTGTATAAAATCAATCATGCTTCGCTGGTTCGCTTAATATGTGGAGATTGGGTATATAGTGGATTATAAAGCCCCAAGCCGACCCTTAAAAGATGGGCGGGATGTTGACCGACCATAGCCGCCTCGAAAAAAGGGGATCTTGAAACACATTTATTAATAAATATACTGTAATATGTCGTTTGATATTGAGTCCATTTTTATAAAGAATTTATATATACTATTTTTATCACTTGGTCTGTAATATAACAGAATCTTTGAACGTGATTTACAGCCACTTCTAAGCGTCGGATTCATTTGAAAACTTGCACACTTATCAAGAACCGATTTTCATTATGCTTTTATTTTTTTTTTTTTTTTTTGGCGATGGGCTGCGGTCGGCGCGCCTCCGCACCACTCCGTCCGGGGCGATGCTTATAGTTTTAGCGATTCTTTTTATATCCGTGTAGTAATTGTATTAGCGATACGTTTTATATTCATGGCTGAAATTTTGGCATAACTAATAGATGTCGCTATTTTCTGCATCGCACTTTTTAGTTCGATTATCTACAAAAGCGTGATTTTTAGCTTTTTAATCTACCCATTCTATTAAATTTTCTTCTTATACATGAAAGTAACCAATAACTCTCTGTCAGATAGGTTAGTAGGTACCCATTTGCTATAATGTAGAAATTGCTGTTACAACTCACTATTAATATTTTTTCTAAACGCACCATACTATAAAAATAAAAGTCGAGGTGCGTATAAGATTATATTTCGTCTTTTACGATACCCATGGGCAAGAAAGTATTGGGTGTGTTCCTATTTCACCACACGAAAAAAGCATATTGGCATTTACAGGTTTGTGCCTAAAACCAATAGACAATTGCTTATAAAAACGCAATAGCAATTTTACCCCACCCAAGAATTGCACTTATCAATATCATTGGATCAACTTTTTTTATTAAGAAATCAAAAAAAAATATTTGCAACCACTTTTATATTGCTCACTGCCATATGAGAACACTTTTTCCCTAAGCCTACCTGTTGATCTCGGTACTGTGTTCAGTTACACTTATTTTAAGATTACCGTATTATGAATGTACTATGTATATACTATATATACAAACAAAAAACATATGTTATTTATCAATTCATTAAATATTCATCTCGGCTCATATACGTTCCACTGTTGAGCTTGAGCCTCCTCCACAAAATGAAATGACCTACTATACCAGCCTGGTCGGATGAGTTGGTTTTATTTCGAATTTTGCTTCTTTTGCATAAATGTTTTACGTATATTATATTCCTTATTCGTCTTTTACGACACCCACGGGTAGGATAAGAAGACGGGATAAATACTTATTTATTTTACCTACACATATTATTATTTAGTGCCTTTGGTAGCCAACAAGTTAATGGAGAGTAGTGGTAGTGGAGTAGTGGCGTCAGCCAAGTCCGTGCCTACTGTTTGTGCTTGATTAAAATTATTAAAAAAAGGAGAAGATAGGAGAATCGCATGCAAACACAATGTACCTCACAAGTAATAGATATTGCATTAAATTGTACTAAACACAGTGCGATTGCCAAGTCAATCTAATTATTTAAAACATAAAAGATCTTTAATATTGATATAGTCACTATAAGAAGTTGTTAGGTTAGCTATTTACATAATAACTTAAGAAGAAAGGTCCCTTAAGCAGGGACTAAATGAGTTAACCGACTTGGTATAACATGGATCTCACAACTTTTTATGGCAGAAGAACTCAGTTGCGAGGCTTGGCTTTTTTTACAAGTTTTGTTTTTAATGGTATCTCATTTCTTTTTGTAGATAGACCTACTTATTTTCCTTTCCGGTACCTTCTACTTCTTGAATACCAATAACGGATTATCTTAGAGCCCACTCTCTGAAAAATGAGACATCTCTCCTTTCCGCTTGAGTCATTTCTACCTAAACTAAAAAGGGAGATGTGAAAATAAAGAAATTTGATTGGTTTTTTTAAACACATCTCCTCTAGTCCCCTCTCCGCTTTGATGGCAGTCATGCCTAATGGTGGCGTTTTTTTTTTTCAGGTAAATATCAGGCAATTTAGTTTGCTTAATACTTTGGGAGATCTTGGTACAATTTCATAAGACATGTCCCACTCTTGCTTTTTCATTCCGTTGATTGGCCATTTTACAAGTTATCTTTAAACATAATTATATCTAGGTATCTGTCTACACCTATTATGCTAATCATCATTCAGCCTATCGCCGTCCACTGCAGAACATAGACCCCTCCTCATGCTTCACCATAAAATGCGGTACTGTGGCACCTGCATCCAATGGCGCTCAAGGGTAACAGAGTTGCTATGACTAGGGCTCATTTTTCTTCGTCATATGAGGAATAATGCCGTAACCGGCACGTTTGGTAGGCGGATTGGTTTCGCAGTGAGATATCATACATTTCCCCGGCAAGAGCTGCTGCCCACTCTCCTATCGAATCTTTTTCTTTTTAAATGACAACGCCTTGCACTAAGGGAATAATAATCCTTATATTGTGGGGGACTTTACAAACATATAATTCATCATCGCATCATCATCGTAGGCCTCATACATCCCACTGTTGGGCTCGGTCCTCCTCCACAATGGGAGGGAATTTGATACACTATACCATGCTGGTCAGACCTGTTGATATAGGGTTTCATTTTGAGTTTTCCTTCGCTCACAGATGGTATGTGCATATTATATCCCATAGTCGTCTTTTTCGACATCCACGGGCAAGATAGAGAGTGGTGAATTGTATTCTTACTTCGTCACCACACGGAAAGAACATTTAATTTACCGACTCAAATTACATTCAAACTCAAAACAACAATTTGTGGATCGTACAAGGTGTTGTCTTGGATGGGATTTGAACCCACGACACTGGCACGGTACGTTGGTATCTTAACCACTACGCCATCTGCGCAGTCATTAGCCGGTTTTTACGATTCCCACAGGGAAGCCATGATGGCGACAAATGTATTCTTATTTTTTACAAAGTTACATTTCATTAACTGCAAATGTAACTTTGTAATCCTATATATTTATGTGGGTTTACAAAATTCTATATGCAGTTAGTGTATCTCGGAAACTGGACGAAAATTACAATGTTTCATAATTTTTCCTTCATTTATACACTAAAACTAATTGTTTTTTTAAATTTGAAGCTTCTATGTCTGCTAGAAGTGCCTCTTTAATATTGATGATCCGTCAGTCAGTGAGTGACAAAATTACGAAATTTTGACTAGTTATAAATCTTAAACTATTGGTTCAAATTGAATGAAATTTGAAATACACAATGTGTATACAATACCTGCTGGGTTTCTAAAAATTCAAACTTCTAGTTTTATTCAGAACGAAGTTATAGGGGGTCGAAAATGGCCTGAATCGCTTCGAGAAAAGTATGTTACGGCAGTGTTGGGTTTTACCCGACTTTTTTTTTGCTCGACTTGGCGGGGCCACTGCAGTGCCCCCAGATTGACATTTAAAAAGAGATCTGGGCACCAGACTGCCTATGAATATTATTAAAGGAATTTAACATACTATATTTCTTAAAAATTAGTCCGTCCGTAAAATTTAGTCCATCACCCGCAGCCACTGAAAACAAGTTACTCTGCACCGGTGGTCGGCCCAACGATGAAGGCGACGTGTCACGAGTCACGGGTCATGCGGCGCCCCTCCGTCGCCCCGGACGGATCCGGGCAGCGGATGCGCTGACCATGGCCCACTCCTTAAATTTTAAATTTTAATTATCATTTATTTACATACATGTTACATCTATACCAATAAATAAAATTGGAGTGTCTGTTTGTAATGTCAAAATAATAGGCTTTTTTCATGCTCACACGGTTATTTGCACGACACCTATGCCTAAAATACAGATTAAAAAATGTTTGTCTGTCTGTCTGTTTGTTCCGGGTAATCTTCGAAACGGCTGGACCGATTTCAAAAATTCTTTCACCAATGGAAAGCTATAATATCAGGGCTATATATAATATCAGCTATAATATTAGTACTAGCAACCCGCCCTCGCTTCGCTTCGGTTTTAGTGGTTTTACCCGCGTAGTTCCCGTGGGAATACTGGAATAAAATATAGCCTAGTTTACGCCCTGATATTATAGCTTTCCATTAGTAAAAGAATTTTTGAAATCGGTCCAGCCGTTTTGAAGATTACCCGGAACAAACAGACAGACAGAGAGACAAAAATTTTTTAATTTGTATTTTAGGCATAGGTGTCGTACAAATAACCGTGTGAGCATGAAAAAAACCTATTATTTTGACATTAAAAACAGACACTCCAATTTTATTTATTGGTATAGATTAAAAACATTTTGCCTGGAATATTTGTCTTCATAAATTAATCAGCCCTTAGACGTCGATTGATGAACATAGGCTTACTGCAACCCACGTAAATGCTGACTGAAAATTTCCACTGTGTACTCCTTGCATTCAAAGGCTTCTTACGACTTTGAAGATGTCATCCATCTACTTAATGGGGTGTCGTGCTATGAAAGTTTTGATGATGTCTGTATGATTATTCTTATTTCCCTTAGTAATTTAATTTATATACTAAAATAACCTATGGACTATAATATATATATATATATAGGTAAGACAAGTTTTTAATCAAGCTTCATCCTGTGTAACATCTGTGATCAACTTAATACGTAAGTTAACATTTAATATTAACGGTTTATTTGTTAAGTATATATAAAAATAACAAACACTATTTATAAGTAATTAAAATACCTTACAGAGTCAATTAATATTAAATAAAAAGGAAGTCACAAGTCAGACTTAAAAACTAAATGACCCCACATAAGGACCCCGGCCCAAAAGTACCCATTAAACTGGCTGCGTTACCGCGCTGGATTGCCAGCGAGACCTGCTGGACAACAAACCACCCAGAGCGCGGATCCCGCCCCTTTTCCCGCAGGCGCCTCCCAAGCTCCTGCACCAGTGTCTTGGCTTCAGAGCCCCACGATCCAGCCGTCTCAACAGCAAAAGCGACGAAATCATACGCCGACTCCAGGCAAGCGTATTTAGAGTGTTTCACTCTTGCGGCCATCTCGGCGCTGCCCTCTCCGCACTGCTGGGTGGCGGTGAGATGACAAGCCGCAAAAGTACTTACACATGTGGTATCCCAGATGAGACACCGACCCTTCTGCCACGGAATCAGCGTAAGGCCATCCGGCTGTTTGCCGCCCGAACGAGAAAGACCCGGAGGCTCTAAACGCATGGAACCTCGGCGGAAACGAAAGCCCGCCGAATTATCTCGTTAATAGCGTGATGACAGGGCCTTCGTCCCGCACATCGCACACAACTCAAGTCGTGCAGACCGGACGCATCAACATGCGCACCGCATATGCAGACATGGGGTTCACAGACACCGCACCCCAAACGCAAACCCACTACCACCCTAAGGGAGTCATTATCTAGAGGCATGCCCATATTGGGAGAAGGTAAAGCATGCAACCAAGCCCCTGACTCCGACCTTGAGGCGGCAGTGAGACGCGCCAACTCAACTCCCGAGCTGTTTCCGCGCATTTCAGAGAATAAGTACTTTGAAGTATCCCAGCTACGCTGGCATCCCGGCCTCTCTGGCAAGTTGACTCCTGGGCAAAGAGCCGACCAACTACTCAAGACTTCAGACTGGAAAGGTATGCAGATCACGTCACCGTTAGGTGAGAGTATTTGAGTGACAAGCTCCGCAGACCCAAAAGAAGAGGCCAAAAAAGCAGCCGGCCCGGTCTCCCGCAACCGCCGGACACCCAGACCACCGTGCCGAATAGGCAAACTCGCTTGGCACCATTGCGACAGCTGTAGTTTACACTCTCTAGTTACCCTCAATCATCATCATCATCATCTTGCTCTTATCCCAATTACTTGGGGTCGACGCAATATGTCATCTGTTTTGACATATTGCAAAAAGTTTCGGCAATGACTTTTATGACCGGCCGCCTGCCTGACGTCAACCCTCCTTGGGAATGTAATCGTTGACCCAAATGGTACCAGATGGAGTTAGTCCGGGTCAATCTAGGGCTCTTAGTCGTCTTTTACGACACCCACGAGCAAAGCAAGGGTTGGTAGTATTCGAAGCCGCTACCACACAGTTACCCTCAATCATATTAAACAAAAAATAAAAAAAATAATTTATTAATATGATTTCATATTTCGCAGTAAGAAGCTTCAATAGTTATATAATATATTTGCCTCTAACTGTGTATACTAGTAAGTATACTTCTGTGATTAAAACATGCTACAATCCATGTTGACGAATAATAAGTCGATTGGTAAGTTTTTAACATATGTATTTTTCACTATAGTGAAGATTGTGTAAAATCATAAAACAAGATGTTGTGATCATTTAATATTTTTTATAAAGACGTTTCTAGTCTGTAAAAAACACTATTAATAAGTGTTACGAATGTTATACCAACATTTATTGTATTGTTATGAAAATAAAGAAATTTCAAAATCAAAAATCAATCATTGCGACTCATTGAGACTCACGTTAATAGGTATACAGGTTTATTTCATATATTTACATAAAGTGGCCAAAATATAGACATTTATCATGACTAATTAGTATAAGTATACTATTACAGTATTATGAAATGTGTTGATATAATTATAAAATACTAATGGTCGCGGAGTGGTCGAAATAGAACCATAATTCATTTAAATTTATTTTTCTGTTACGCTATTTTCTTTTTAATTATATATCTATAAGTATATATGTATAAATGTATATTGATAAACTGTATTTCACTAATAACTAATTTATAAAGTACAATATTTATTCAACATTGTCATCATAATTATGATTGTTTAACATTTAGCCAGAGACTTTAATCCTAAACAAAATCTCTATATATGTGTGTGTTTGTCGATGTCGACGTGCGTCGTGATTTTATTTATTAATTTCATATATTTATAAAGCATTATTATATCAAATTTTAGTTTTGTTTACTTCTCCTCAATATATTCTTCAACTGTGCCATTTCACACTTGTCCATCCGTGTAATTTTCGTAAAAAGGAGTACAAAGTTTTTGCTTCAAACATTAATACATAGATATCATAAAATATCCTCAAATTAGAACTTAATATTCATATTTTGTAGGATATTATGACACACATCAAACATCTTATGCCTGTCTGAAGGAAAAAAATAAATACGTAAGATAATACTTACGATATTATCTCAAACAGAATTTTCAATACGATTAATGACTATAGGCGTGGTATACCCGCCTCTGAGAACATTGAAAGCTGTCAATCCAGATGATCCATGAGCGTCTATGTTAATATAGGTATAGATAAAAGGTACAGATAAATCTTATTATCGTAATATTTAGTCTAACATTTTTTTTTGTTAGCTATACTTCTACACTAATATTATAAAGAGGAAAAATTTGTATTTTTGTGTGTATGTTTGTAATGAATAAATTCAAAACGGCACTACTGTGCCGATTTCATACATTCTTTCACCATTGGGAAGATACATTCACCCTGAGTAATATAGGCTATATTTTATCGCGGTATTCTCGCGGTAACGGGAACTACGCGGATAAGACAACTGAAACCGGAGCGAAGCGCGGGCAGGCTGCTAGTAATAAATAAAATAGAAGTGTTTATAATGTCAAAATAATGTATTTTTCATGCTCAGAAGTGTTTTTTATCTATATTTATTTAGGGACTTTTATTGTATAATATATTAGTAATATGTTAGCCCCATCGTACCTTATTCAGTACCTTATAATTCTAAGATGTTACACAGTGATGCAGTTTTTGGTATATGACCGTTTTATATAAATCTACAACTGCATTTGATGTTGGATCTCTTAGAATATTATTTATACGATACTTTTTTCGTGTAGTGATGGAATAAGATTACAATTCACCATTCCCCATCTTGCCCGGGGATATCGTAGGAGACGACTAAGCGATATAATATGCATATAACATATGTGTATGTAAAACCCTATACTAACATGTCTGACCAGCATGATAGAGTAGGTCAATTACCTTCTTATTGGGAAGGAAGCTCGAGCCTCGCAGTGGGACGTGTAGGAGCTGAGATGACGAGACGACGCTGTATTCCTAAAAACCAGTAAGATTCTTGTGTACGTCTGTCTATTTGTTCTGATCTTTAAAAGAGCTGGACCGTTTATTTTACAACCAGGTAGCTAACTATATAAGGAAGAACTTAGGCTATATTTTATCCCAGTATTCTTACGGGTACAGGAACTACGTGGGTGAAATCACGGGCATTTGCTATTTCAAATATAACGTGCGAGTTCTTCTTGTAAATCCTCATCCATCTTTACACGTATTAACGACCGTTTTAGCAAGTAATTTACCTATATCATTAAGTAGAATCAAATAAAATACAATCAAACTACAATCCAAATACTACTACTCTGAATCTCTTTGACAACTGCATTTAATTGAACATTTAGTGCTAAGAGTTTACCCAGTACCCGTTAAATCGATTGAAAATGCGCTTAATGGCTATTATTCTGTTACCAGCATCCAAATGCCACATATCAGCTGTAATTTACTCGTGATATTCATTAGTGCGTGAACTATTTGGTATTGCAGTATCATTAACAGTAGTTTAACTTCGAATAAACAAAATAATTTGTTTGTTATTGGTAGAAGAGCCGAGTATGGTGCAAATTATAGTGTGAGCTTACATCTTTCTACCTACTTACCTAACAGTTATTACGAAAAACGTAGTCTAGCATTTTCATAAACTGTATGTATGTTGAAATTTTCACATAATCATATACTGAACAGATTTTTTTAAGTAACCTATTCGGAATACAATATTCAAAATACTTTATTTCATATAAAATACTTTTCATCCATTAATCAGATGAAGAGAAGATCAATGAAGGTCATTTCATACTCAAAATCTTAGACCATTCGGGAATACAATATAGCACCTCCCCTTATTCTCCCGTGAAATCGTAAAAATCGGCTAAGGGATCACGGGGAAAATTGATAAGAAGAGGCCTGAGTGTGAGTTTTGTCGTTAATATTACGCGTTCTACCGTGAGCGCGTAAACTGTCATTTGTATGAAGAAAAGTACAGCGCCACTAGCGGTGCGTATTTGAAACAATGTTTTAAATACGCACCGCTAGTGGCGCTGTACTTTTTTTCATACAAATAACATGTTTACGCGCTCACGGTAGAACGCGTAATATTAACGACAAAACTCACACTCAGGCCTCAGCACTCGCACTTCGAGGTTCTCAATTCGTCTGTATATATAATATTTTTTTTTATGTATGTTCACCGATATTTCCGTCAATTATAGACGGATTTAAAAAAAATTATTTTGTTAGATAGAGTTCACTTCTGAGGTGGTCCCATTTTCACCAAGTTTGGATCCGATGATGGGATCTAGGACAAATCGAGGGCCACCACCGAAAATGCTCGTATGGTGTTGTTACGTAATAATCATGTCTTACTCAGGTACATGCTTCAGCGTGTCAACATCTGATGCTGCTGTGCTGATGATGAAGTTCCAGAACTCCTTAACGGTTAGGAGTTAGCAGACAGTACTGCAATTGGTCGATGGAAACTATTTAGTAGTATGTAGGGCTAACATGTTGCTTGTGAGGTATTCTTGAATCAACATCTGATGCTGCTGTGCTGATGATGAAGCTACAGAACTCCTTAACGGTTTGGAGTTGGGAGACAGTACTGCAATTGGTCGATGGAAACTATTTAGTAGTATGTAGGGCTAACATGTTGCTTGTGAGGTATTCTTGAATCAACATCTGATGCTGCTGTGCTGATGGTGAAGCTAAAGAACTCCTTAACGGTTAGGAGTTAGGGGATAGTACTGCAATTGGTCGATGGAAACTAGGTAGTAGTATATAGGGCTAAAGTGATACTTGTTAACCGAATTCAAAAAGTAGGAGGTTTCTCAATTCGACCGTATATATGCTTTTGTTATGTTAGTTCGCGGATAACTTCGTCGTTTAAGAACCGATTTTGATGATTATTTTTTTGTTGAAAAGAAGATATTTCAAAGTTAGTTACATGATAAGGAAATCAGTGTTTGATGATGGCAGACCAGAGAGATCAAGGGAAATTTTCAAACATCATAGGGGCGACTACTGCGTTTGTAAGTTTTTTCATTAAGTATTTTATTAAAGCACTACAATTTAATAAAAGTCTGGAGTAGATCTGATGATGGAGCAGAGACACTCCAGGGAACTCCTCAACGATTCACAGCAGCTACCTTTGAGCTTGCTATGCTATGTTTGAGCTTGATTAATCTGTATTGACAAGAACTTTACATCTAGATGGGTTGGGACTGTCATTAGGGGTCTGATGATGAAGACGAAGACAGTTTAGGGAACTTCTCAACGGTTTAAAGTAGCTACCTCGTGCTTCGACTTAATTCATTTATATTAATGCGAACTTTGCACCCATATGGATTATAATGAAGGTCTGCAGTAAATCTGATGATGGAGACCATAGACAGTTGGGAGAATTCCTCAACGATTTACAGCATTAAATGAATCAAACTGAACCGTTCATTTCATTTGATAATCGCTCACGAATCAAACAATCAAAGGAAAACGATGGTCACGATCTTCTTGACTTTCGTTAGTTAATCTATTTGATATATAAGCTCTCATAGCCGACAATCTATTTTTGCGCTCCTCTGGCGTTTCATTTATCCTCTTCTTAGTAGCTTTTTTTTTTAATTTTGTCTAATCGTTTTCGTCTATCTTTTTCCGTCTCAACTAAACGACGTCTCCTCGTTCGAGAAGCATCCTTGCTCGGTCTACCCATCACTTAAAATCTTAAAATAAAATAATTATTATCAAAAAATAAACCGACTTCAAACAGTAAACTAAAAAGCAAAAAATAAATTTACTTCGCACAAAGTCATATGTATTTTAATTTAATTAAATAGAAATGATTAAATATTTATTTTATAATTTTGAAGTCGGTGCCAAGTAAATGCTACAACAACTTTACTACAATAACAAATCATTAAGTAAATACAATATTATTAAAAACATCAAAGCAACTACAAAACAATAACAGTATTAGAAAAATATATGAATCGGTACCTAGTAGTACTTAGTAGCATTTACTTGGCACCGACTTCAAAATTATAAAATAAATATTTAATCATTTCTATTTAATTAAAATAAAATACATATGACTTTATGCGAAGTAAATTTATTTTTTGCTTTTTAGTTTACTGTTTGAAGTTGGTTTATTTTTTGTTAAAAATTATTTTATCAAATAATGATTTTGTTTTAATTCTCTTACAAATCTTACATTAAACCAATAACGCTTTACAGGTTATGTATGTACAATTGTACATTCGACCTAAAACACTTACTTGATTAACGAAGGTAGCCAGCATTCGTGTCCAAATAGTTCACTTATATGGTGAGCTTACCAAGGGTCTGCCGTTATTTATACAGTGTATAATATACACTGTTACAAGTAAATCCTAAAAGTAATGAATTCTGATGTTTACGCGAGTATTACACATTTTAAACAAAACTACTTTACGGATTTTGTCACATTTGTATTTGATTTTCTATTGCCCGACGTTACAAACACTTTACAGCGTACCGTTCGCGCTGCAAAGTATTTGAAACATCGGGTAGTCAAAAATTAAATACAAACGCAATAAAATTGGTAATTTTATTTAAAATCCTAGGAATAATTTTAAATATAATAGAGAGATAGACTTGACATGTGGATTTTTAAGAAAACTGACTCTTATTCTTCTGATTTCATATGAAAATATTAATAAGAACATCTATATGAAGTAAGCTAACACTTCTGTAGATTTATTTAAGTACTAATATTTTACGACCAAGGGATCGACATATATTCTTGTATTTAGGCTTCCCCCCCGATATTGGAGGCAATGTCTTAATTTCCACGATTACTGGCAGTTTGGTAATCACAGTAATTAGTGTTATACCCAGAATAGTGCCTCAACTCGTTATTACGACTTCCACAGGAACATAAGGACTGCACATTGTATTTTTGAGACATCACCATATAAGTCCTACCTCGTCTGGCGACATATCAGAGAGGGGATAGTAATCTATACTAGTGTTGCCCAAATGCAAGACCAAGACGAGACTTGGACCGGTCTTGGTCTTGGTCTTGCAACATCACACCTCGTCTCGTCTTGGTCTTGGTCTTGCGCACCCTATTCTTGGTCTTGGTCTTGGTCTTGCGCACCCGAGTCTTGGTATTGCAGCAAGAGTCTCGCAAAGTTTTGCAGTTAGAATAACGTAACAGTAATTATCATGGCAATGAAAAATCCAACTAAATTAATCAAATATCCTATCCTATCTATCCATCTGTTAGCCTATAGTTCACTATTGAATACAATACTTACCACTGGAGAAAATTACTCTTCTATTCCCCTGGTGTTCCATTAGACAGCGTTACTACTCTTATGACAGGACTTTCGACCCTATTTTCTTAAGACGTCAGTCACCACACGAGGCAGTTGATACAATAAATTTTATGTCATTTTATAATCAATGCGATATTTTACAATTAATGCGATTGTTTATATTCCCCTTCAAGTTAAGTGGTATGTATCTATTGTATTTCCAGTTTAGTTACTGATACTCTGGATACTTGAAAAAACCTGTTGCTCTATTGCCTATATAAATACTTTGGCCGCTGGATCCATGTAGCTCTTAATATACTATTTATTCAAGAACATATAAAACTGATTTAAAATTTTATGGTTTTAATACTTGTAAAATGTATGATATTCGTCGTCATCGTCACAGCTCATAAAAGTGCCACTGCTGGGCTTAAGCTTCCTTCCAGTAAGAGGAAAATTGATCTACTACACCACGCTGGTCAGACATGTTGGTACAGGGTTTTCTTTCTAGTTTCACTTCTCTTGCACATATGTTATATACACAGGGTGTATCAGGTTATGGGACAACTGTTCATGTATGTTGTAGTTCAACAGTCATAGATCATAATTAGAATGTATATTACACAAAAACAATATAACGTAAAAGTTATAGTGATTACAAAAATGTGTGTCTAAGAGTTTATGCCTTAAATTTTATGCATTATGTAGGTATGTACAGACAAGATATATGTAAGCATGTAAAATTTCGACAGTATAAATAGGTTTTAGATTTGCGCGAACCTTTCAATGGTTACGTAGGTACAAAGGCGACTCATCAACGGTCATCGGCCGATCAGCTGTTATTTTAAAGCGAAGTTTGTCTTGCTTATGCAAACGTAATCATTGATTTATTCAAATTCTAATGAACATTTAACAAAATACGAATATGTGTAGATTAAGTATCATTCCTTTATACATTTTAATCAATTTACACGAAAAAACGATGACAAAATTGAGAACTTACATGTCTCTCAATTCATTAACGAATCGATATTTATATTTCAATTTTTTTTCATGGGTTCCTAACACCATTGCCCGATCCGATTTGATACGACATCCACGGGTAAGAGAGTGGTGAATTATATTCGTACTCTGTCTTTTTTTTTATGTATGTGTAGCTGTTGATCGCAGATGACCTTGACAGCTTAACGCGGTCAATGGGTGAGCGCTGATGGCTCTCAACCCGGTAAGTAAGTTAAGCGAACATTGCCCGAAGGCTCCCCCCTGTGGGGAACGGACCTCGGCTCGGGGCGTCGCTGAGAGCAAAGTGGGCGTGGCCAAGTTTAGGTTAATGACTTTTACGCGGCGCGGTTTTCGACCTCGACGGCGAGGCCGATACCGCGGACTTTTATCTGTTATCGCTGCGCGAGCTGTGTAGGTCCTTTCTTGGGCGATTATAATAGCTTCATCTTCTTCTTCAAGAAGATGACGAGGACGTCGGACCGCGGATATTTTTGAGGGGACGTAGTTTACCGCCCCAACCACTAGTGGATTGGGGTGAGTCGTGGCAGAGGCAAAATAGCGCTGGGAGCAACGCTTCATGTACTGCCTGATGGTGATCGTACTCTGTCCCTACATGGACATTTATATAGATTAATTGTAGGCATATTTCTATGTCCAACAGTGAACGTCGTTGGGCTAATGAATAAACGGATAGATAAATATGTATAATGGGCAAGAGCACTCTCGTGATTACGGTATTTTTGTCCTTAAGCCTTTCCGAAGAGTAATTCTGAAAAGCCAACACCAACATTGGGAATCGATTGGCCAATAGATGGATATCTCAAGACTGATTTGACTTGCCGTGTAGTGACGGAGTAAGAATATAATTCATCACCCCCTATTTTACCCGTGACTGCGAACCCACGACTAAGGGCTATAATATATAACATCGGTGCAAGAGAAGGAAAACTTGACATGTATGACCTGTAACAACACGGCCGATCACCGTGGCGATTCCCCTCCAGCCACGGCCGATTCTCCTCCTGTTATGTAGAAGACACGAGCTCAACCGTATATAAGCTGAAATGGTGATTTGAATTAAATGCAAGACCGCGAGACTCTTGCAGGCCCAGTCTTGATCTTGCTCAAGTCTTGCAGGGCCAGTCTTGGTCTTGGTCTTGCAAAAATTAAGCGGTCTTGGTCTTGGTCTCGCATTTCTCGCAAGACCAAGACCAAGACTTTTTTGGGCAACACTAATCTATACTAATCTATAAAGCTGAAGAGTTTGTTTGTTATATAGTTTGTTATATAGTTAGTATATAGTTTGTTATATATATATATATATATATATAGACTATATCTAGGATATCATCACGCTAAGACCAATAGGAGCAGAGCGTCAATGAAGAATGTTTCAGAATCGGAGTTTTGTTTTCCTTTTGAGAGCTTCCGCTACATAAACGGCTAAATTTTCGCAAAAATCATGTGTGACAGAATCGTTTTATTAAAAACTATTTTCACTTTCTACGTAATCAAAATCTTAGGTTAAAGTTAGCATTAGCAAAGTGTCTATACCACGCAGACGAAGTCGCGAGCAGAGTCTAGTATATTATAATCTTACTTCATGCTTACTTCATATAAGACATTATTGTTCTAATTTTGTGAATAGGTCTTTTAAACGCACTAGATGTTTACTTGCTGTTTTTATAACAGTGTGTCAAACTTCAGCGCGTTTAATTGTGGTTTTATTAATAAGTGCTTCGGCCGCGGGTTCATTCGCTTCTTTGTTCGTTTATGTGTCTTTATATTTATTTACTTTTGTTTTATAATAACAACGATTCAAGCGTTATGTTTATCGATTCCTGCCAAAAATCTATACCAATAAATAAAATTGGAGTGTCTGTTTGTAATGTCAAAATAATAGGCTTTTTTCGTGCTCACATGGTTATTTGCACGACACCTATGCCTAAAATAGCGATTAAAAAATTTTTGTCTGTCTGTCTGTCTGTCTGTTTGTTCCGGGTAATCTTCAAAACGGCTGGACCGATTTTAAAAACTCTTTCACCAAGCTATAATATCAGGGCGTAAACTAGGCTATATTTTATTCCGGTATTCCCACGGGAACGGGAACTACGCGGGTAAAACGACTATAACCTATAACCGAAGCGAAGCGAGGGCGGGTTGCTAGTATAAAATAAATAGAAACGTTTTCCTTATTTGGATAGGATTTTTCCCCAATTTCAAGGCTTTTGTGTTTCTACGCGGAACTGATATTATTTATTATATAAAATGTAATCTACGATACTCCTTACAATATCAGCTATCAGTGAAATGCCTATTACTGAGGCTGATGAACAAAAATTTAATTTTTATTGTTTTATATTAAATGTTTTCCCTTTTCTTATGGTAGGCAATGGTTTGGATACAGCTGGCCCAATCCGTCCGGGCGACGGATGGGCACTGCGCGGCCCCATAACCTATAACTCCCTATCACCACTGTTCACTCCCTATCGCCATTAGGTCGACCACTGGTACCGATTTCTTGACATCCGTAGCCAATTTGGCGGATTACCCTTTTAGGTACCGTCTTCCTCCGACACCCCGGGCCGTCGTCAGGGCCGTAGTATTGTCGGCGCATCGTTGTCGCGCATTATAAGTTTTCCATGTGGTCACGGAGAATGAACACCACGCCCTATTATACCCGTAAATATCGTAAAAGACGACTAAGGGATTATTATATGTAAAGATATCTATCCAAGGGAAGGAAAGCTCAAAATAAAAACGTATACCAGCTCCTCTGACTAGCGTGCAATGGTAAATCAATTTCCCTCCCATTATGATGGAGGCTCGAACCAGGTCCTTTACCAATATGAGCTGTGACGACTACCTAAAAACTGTAAACCTTATACCAACACATTTGACCAGCGTAATATGGAACTGAAAGCAATATTTATTTTAATGTATGTAGTTTATTGTAATTACCAACGCTTGGTCCCAAAATTGTAACGTAAACCTCTGCGTAAATTAAACCATAATGAAGCTTCACAAGACACTATTAAGGCTGGTAATATTCACAAATCAGTTAATCTCACCAATATAAAAATACATTGAACATAACGTGAGCAATTTATTTAAATAAACTAGATGGTTTTAAGTGCACCAAATCGGTAAAGTTAGAGCCAAATTTTATTGGTTAGAATGGATGCTATGTGTTACTTCTTACAATAAATTAAGCTTTATATAATCTTGTCTTAGATAGCCCGCTATCCGTGCAGTAGTTAAGTAAAATACCTATAGAAACTACTATTGGTCAGAGTGTATTATTGTTTAAACGGTATGAAATAATAGTATTTTTGTTAGTGATTACATTAGATTATCATTTTATGACAACGATACTGTTTCGACATTTTATCTCCATCTCTTTCTCTATGTTAATTCATCTTAATTCTCCTGGGAATTATAAAAACCGGCAAGGGATCACCAGAGGAAAGGGCGGCCAATAGTGGCGATTAGGTCATTAGTAACGCTATAAAGAGGCCTTTATTCAGTAGTGTACGGCAATGGGCTGATTTCAATCATCATCGTCACAGTTCATATACGTCCCACTGTTGGGCTCGAGCCTCCTCCACAATAGGAGGGAAATTGACCTACAATATCACGCTGGTCAAACGTGTTGGTATTTTTTTTTTTTGGGGTGGGCTATGGTAAGCGCACGCGCTGTCCAATCCGTCCGGGGCGATGAAAGGACGGCGCGCGGGCCCACAACCCACCCGTACCCACGTCACCTCGTTGTTGGGCCGACCACCGGAGCAGATGTGACTTGTCGTCAGCGGTCGGCCCGACGGAATACCCTTTCGGGTAACGTCACCTCTCGACGTCCTGGGACGTCGGTCGTCGTCGCGCGGTCAGCCTCTCTGCGGGTGACGGACAATTCCCCGGTCCGATCACCCGCGACCTCTGCTAGGGCGGCATTAGGCGCAGATACTCGCGCCTACGCCGCCCGAGTCGCCGGTGGCGGAACGTGTCGCCGAATAGGAGCTCTACTCGCACACGATCCGCCGCCTCCTTCCGTGAGATTACGGCCTCACAGAAGGCGGCGACCGCGTCCCAGTTTCTGACGCTGCCGTCCCTGGCGATGGTCGGCAGCGTCAGGTCGGCACCGATAATCGCGACGAGTTTACGGCGCTCCCCCTCCCACGCAGCACACACCTCGAGCGTGTGCTGCGCCGTGTCCTCGTCGCAATTGCAGTGGTGGCAGGACGGTGTGCTCTCCCTCCTGACAATCTTGTGCAGGTACTTCGCGAAGCAACCGTGCCCCGTAAGCACCTGCACTAGTCGGAAGGAAAGCACCCCGTGCGTCCGCTCCAACCACTCCATCAGCACCGGCCGGAAGGCCTCGACGGTCCTGACACCGTACCGAGGACTCTCCAGCCGGACTGCCCAACGGGCAATGACTTCCCGGCGGGCGTCGACCCGCCAGGCGGTAATCTCTTTGATGGAGACCATACCGCCGCGGGCGCGCGTCTCCGACCCCCGCCGATAAATGTCGGCGAGCATCTCCGCCTCCAAGTCCCACAGGGGGGTTCCGGCCAGGAGGCACGCTGCCTCCGTCGCCACCGTGCGGTAACCACGTATGGCCCTGATCGCTATAAACGTGTTGATATAGGGTTTTATTTCAAGTTTTCCTTCTTTCGCATAAATGTTATATGCGTACTATACTCCCTTAGTCATCTTTTACGATACCCATGGGCAAGAAAGGGGGTGGTGTATCGTATTTTTACTTCGTCACCACACGGAAAATTTGAATATTTTATACTAGCAGCCCGCCCTCGCTTCGTTTCGGTTTCAGTTGCCTTATCCGCATAATTCCCATTCCCCTGGGAATACCGAGATAAAATAGGCTATGTTACTTACGGAGGATGCAGCATTCTAATGGTGAAAGAATTATCGAAATTCATCCAGTAGTTTTTGAGTTTATTCGTAACAAACACAAAAATACAAGGTTCTTTTAAATATTAGTGTAGATTAAACTTCTACGTCATCGTTATTACTATATGTATGCTACTGGATATACATAGTTCTAAAATACGGTTTGTCTTAGTTGTTCGCATACTTGTGAACTTAGGATGGCGGTGTACTGTAATTAAAGTAATTCTTGAGAAGAATAAAGGATGTTTATAACCAAAACCCTCATATTGTTCTTAAAATAATGTCACGACAAATAAAAACACTAAATTCACGGCAATATAAACTACTTTAAATATTAGTAAATATAATTTGCGCAAAAGGTATTTAAATATAATATTTTAAATATTTACACATTTTAATTTTGCTCTTTTTTACATAATATTATGGTAACTCCATTCTCATCAAATCCGTAGTCATTATCATCATCCCAGCTAATATAGGTACGTCCCAGAGTTGGGCTCATACCTCTTCCACGAGATGAAGGAAATTGACTTACTACTACTATAGGTTTTATTTCAAGCTTTCCTTCTCTTTTCTTTCCTTCTCAAGGAAATCTGTGATCATCATCATCGCAGGCCACATACGTCCCACTGTTAGGCTCGGGGCTCCTCCACAATGGGAGGGAATTTTACGATGCTGGTCAGACATTTTGGTATAGGATTTCATTTCGAGTTTGTTTTCTCTCACAGATGTTATACGCATATTATATCCCTTAGTCGTATATTACACGGGTAAAATAGGGAGTGGTGGATGGTATACTTACTCCGTCACCACACGGAATGAAAATCTGTATTACTGAAATATTATTACGGATTTCTGTAACCAAAAAATATATAAGTTTTAGTTATGATAACGAAAATATGTTTTAGAAAGATTTTCTTCCCCATTGCCTAAGGGTGTAAGATATATGTGATTTAATCCGACAACAGGAAATTTGCTCACTTCGGATTTCGGTTGCGTGCTAACCACAAAATTAATAAAGATATTAGATAGTATAAGCTTATTATGTTCAGTCTATCTCAATAAACATTCTCCATGCGGTAGCGACTCCTTCTCTCTGTGGTCCAATGGTCACTGCTCCTTCCTTTTCTGTGGATATTATATAAAACGATTAAGGGATGTAAGAAGATACCTAATATTAGCGATATTACTGCCAGCGACGGCAACTTTATATGAAATTTTATGGCAACCTTTTTAGACAACCTTACATGTTATAGGCTACTTTTTATTACCTGGAGGAGGCCCACGATCAGTATTAAGACGTTTATGATCTGAGGGGAGAAGAAGATCCAAAAAATGTATAATAATAAATTATTACAATATCATTCTGTTCTTTCGTCAATAAATTTTAAAATAACTATTAATGTTTGCGTATGATGAGGGTGTAAGAATACAAATCACCATTCCCTTGCCCGTGCACACTCATCTTGCCCGTGGACGTCGTAATAGACGACTAAGAGGTATAATAAGCATATAACATCTACGCCAGAGAAGAAAAACTCGAAATAAAACCCTATACTATCCTGTCTGACCAGCATAGTTAGTAAAGTCAATTTCCCTCCTATTGTGGAGTAGGCTTGAGCCCAACAGTGGGACGTATATGAGCTGAAATGATGATGATGAACTAATGTCAAAGCGTATCCTTACCTACATATAAATCTTCTGTTCGCGTGTTTGTAATTTAACTCCTTCTAAACGGCTGGACCTATTTAGATGAAATTTTTTGTGTTCTCAAATGGGTTCTAGAATGATTTAGATTAATATTTGGACACGGTAGACGGCGCTGCGATCGATTTAAAAGAGAATTAATTTTTTTTTATTTAAAAAGAACAGCCTATGTTGGGTCAGCTAGTATTATCGTAATTCTTAATCTATTTTCATTGCAAATACACAGTACGCAACAAATTTCTTGTTATTATAAAGTACAAAAAGCTGCTTGCTTAATTGACAATAAAAATAGCAAAACTTTGCTTTGTCTGCGTAATTTCGATGCCCGCATAGCACAAATATTGACTGAACTGCAAATAATTGCTCTATGTCTGAGTATGCTCTGGCTACGTTAATTGTACCTTTCTAACTAGTTGCTGACAGCAAAATTCCGTTCACTATAATTCTTAGTGCCACATGTCTGTTGTAAATAAAATAATATCCACGATACATCAAAGATAAATAATAATTATAATTTAATAAAAGCAAATATGTACCATGTTTTTTCACATTGCCATGCATTGTCATCTACTTCGTTCCATCCGGAGAGTCATATAAGAAATCGAGTTAATAAAGCATAATATCTTGATAAAAATATAATTATACCGTTTAGTATATTAAAAATTAGGGAAAAATACAAAGTTGAAATGTTTGTCTATTTATTATATATTGTACATCATCATCATCTTGCTCTTATCCCAATTACTTGGGGTGGACGCAATATGTCATCTGTTTTGTCATATTGCAAAAAGTTTCGGCAATGACTTTTGTGACCGGCCGCCTGCCTGACGTCAACCCTCCTTGGGAATGTAATCGTTGACCCAAATGGTACCAGATGGAGTTGGTCCGGGTCAATCTAGGGCTCTTAGTCGTCTTTTACGACACCCACGAGCAAAACAAGGGTTGGTAGTATTCGAAGCCGCTACCACACAGCACTAGTTAAAAATATATTATATATTATATATTGTATATATGCTACAAATAAGTCAACAACTGCTTAAATTCTTTCAAAAATTTTCAAACATTAATCTATTAGAAGCATAAAGTATATATTGTCTTAACACGCTATTCATCATAAAAGATCAGCAATTACATTATATAACTAGCAAACCGCCCTCGCTTCGCTTCGGTTATAGGTTATAGTGGTTTTACCCGCATAGTTCCCGTTCCCATGGGAATACCGGGATAAAATATAGCCTAGTTTACGCCCTGATATTATAGCTTTCCATTGGAGAAAGAATTTTTGAAATCGGTCCAGCCGTTTTGAAGATTACCCGGAACAAACAGACAGACAGACAGACAAAAAATTTTTAATTGCTATTTTAGGCATAGGTGTCGTGCAAATAACCGTGTGAGCATGAAAAAAGCCTATTATTTTGACATTACAAACAGACACTCCAATTTTATTTATTGGTATAGATGTACTAGCAACCCGCCCTCGCTTCGCTTCGGTTTCAGTCGCCTTATCCGCGTAGTGCCCGTTCCTGTGGGAATACCGGGATAAAATATAGCCTATGTTACTCCCTGATATTATAGCTTTCCATTCGTGAAAGAATTTTTGAAATCGGTTCGGTGGTTTAAGCGTGAAAGCGTAACAAACAAACAAATAAACAAACAAACTAACAAACTTACTTTCGCATTTATAATATTAGTAAGGATTGTGTATTTGTAATCTTATCTACTGAATAGATTTTATTAAATTTTAGAATAATAATTACATCGATTTTACCTATCACCATTTTAATCATATCATAACTTAACTTCAAGACAAAGCAATGATACCGTTTAAATTCAGATTTAACTTCATTGCACTTATTTTCATACGCATATTGAAAAAATCTTCCTCCAATTCATGTCACGACTCGGACAGCCGTATCTGCTATTGAATACCTACTCGTAGTTAGACACCGTTTTATTTTATTCGCTTTCAGACGGGAAAAAGGATATTTTTACTCTTTGTCATCGGTAATTGAATTTCGTTTGTTCCTACTACAGTTTTGTCCCAAATTAAAAAACTCGCTCGAATCTCATCCAACCAAAATTGACATTTAAAGTGATATTTTCTTAACCACTCGACATTTCTATTACACTGACTTTATTATGGGCTTAGTAAAGCGATTGAGTAAATCCCGTATTCTTCACAGTAAGACATTTTTTTTATTGCCGATGGTGGCAAACGAACAGGCACATGGACCTTTGCAATACCAGTGGCACAGCCAGGCCGTTGCCTACCGTGAAGTAAATGCTCTTCTTAAACCTTGTTTAAAAAAGGACATGTCATAGCGCTCGGGAAACACAGCAGCAGGTAGTTCATTCCAGAGCCTGCACGTACGTGGGAGAAATGATCGCTGGAAACGTACAGTAGAAGACCATATCGTTTCCAGGTGAAATGGATGAACCCTGCTGCGGTGTCGAATGGTACGTTGGCAAAACGGTGACAGTGGTACCAAGTTAAACACTTCCTCGGAGCACTCCCCGTGAAAGAGTCGGTAGAGTACACAGAGTGACCCAAAGTCTCTCCGCCGCTCCAGTGACTCCAATCCGTCCGTGAGATTGGGATCCCCTACGATTCGAACAGCACGCCTTTGGAGGGAGTCAAGTGGGTCTAGCCAGCGTTAGCAACTTGAAGTGGACTGACTATCGTACCTAGGGTGTAAAATTATCGAACATGGATCGAAATTATCGTATTTTTTAGGATAATGTCTATTATAGATAAATAAATCATATAAATTGTAATATTGATACGCATGCAAGTACTCTATAGTTTATCTTTTTTAAACCACCGCTGTCAAATCAAGAGAACACTGAAACCCAAATGTTTTACACGTGGTAGTATTGGTAGATGCTATCCTAACTAATAAGAAAGCGTGTACAGCAGGCGCTGGATAAAGTTACAGTATCGGCAGTGGTGAAACTTAGCAGAGCGGATCGTAAGAACCAATAGGAATAGAGAACTTGTATTGCCCGGTATTTTCCCATGATTTTATTGGACAAAATAAAATTATGCTACTGCGATTTAGACTATCAGCGCATGAGTGAAATAATATAAATTCTCAAATTTTGCATCATGAATTCATGATAGAAATTATCGTACAATCTGCGTACGATAATACATCGTACGTAGGCACAAAATTATCGTATATGTACGATAATTATCGTACGGTTCCGAACGCTGGGTCTAGCTGATATTTGGGCGCGCCTGCCCAGAGATGTGAGCAGTACTCCACATGAGGACGAACTTGCTCTTTGTATATAGTACAAGACGCTGTCTCGGTGTGAAGTACCGCCTGGCTCTGTTCAGGACGCCTAACTTTTTGCTGGCCAATTTGGCTTTGTCCTCCAAATGACTCCCAAACTGGACTTTGTTCGATATTTCGACCCCAAGGATTCCAATACTGTCAGCAATTTGGAGAGTTACTCCTTAAAACTGAGGCGCCATGACAAACGGGTACTTCTTTGCAGTGAACGCGCAAACTTGTGTATTTGTGGGGTTGAACTGGACTAGGTTCCATTCACCCCATTCCGAGGACCGCAATTTTTTAATTATAAAGAAAATTTGCAATAGAATACAATTAGAATTATTGTGTTTATTGATAATGAAATATAAAATAAATGTAAAATTTACTAAAATAAATAGCGTATTGTATTTTAGTCTGTATTTGCTACTTTAATAAAGTAGGCGAATTTAAATTTTAGAAAAATCTTATTAATTTCTACTGTGGGCGAAATTTGAAAAAGAAACATTTTGTATTACATAATCTCTTCAATTTAGTTTTGCACTGAAAAAATTATGAAATATAAAATGATTTTCAAAGGTATATACGGAAGGGTTTATAAGCTATAAAACATAACGCTCCATAAATAGGCATTAAGCCTTGATCATAATCGTTAACAAATGCTGTTGTCATCAAAACGTAATAATTTCGTCATCAATTTTAAATTATATTGTCGATAATTAGCCTATCGACGTCGTATATATATTCAAATAGATCTCGCCAGGAAAGTAAGTACTATCATAATCCTCATACTTGGTAGGCGGGCAATTAGTGTTATAAATTTGCCAGGAGAAAAAGAAGATTATTGCAGGCCATTTTGCTGTTAATTTACAGGTTTATACAACTCTCACAGTAAAGAATGGGTCACACATTGTATTCTTGACCCAGGAAAGTATAAGATTTAAGTCTTGTGTATAGATGTTTTTTTAAAAGAATAAGTCATATCATCATAAGTGGCAATGGGCAAGGCACATCGCTCGACGAACCGACAATCGCTGAGGAAGTAAGGTTCTCGAGTGGCGACCAAGTATCGGACGACACAGTGTAGGACGCCCCCCCACCAGGTGGACCGACGACCTGGTGAAAGTTGCTGGGCGTCGTTGGATGCATGCGGCACAGGACCGCAATTTGTGGAGTAATATGAGGGAGGCCTGCGTCCAACAGTCGATGGCAATGGCAAGGCTGAAATAATGATGAATGATGAAGTCATATCATTAATCAAAATAAAATAACCTAATAACAATTAATGTTTATGCCATCTATGATATCGAAGTTTCGAGGACAGATAGTTTATAATAGAACCTAAGATCAATATTTACTCATATAAACGGGTTTCTAGTAAGAATTTCCTTAGAATATTGCAGAATTTTATGTGGTGTCCGGGGAACGTTGCATTTACATAAATATTCGTTTATCGGGACAAGTCCGTGATTTAAGTGTAAATCTGGTTTCGTCGGCAAAAAAAAAAGAATAGAAGACAATAAAAAAGGTTCAGGACGTCTGCTCGGAATGAATTAATGGAGATACGACCGCGATATATGAAGGTAACTGCCTCATAAAAGAAGCTTGTTGCGATGCAAACAATTTCACTCATAGCTAATAACTTTGAACGACGATTCTTGTAAATTTATTTTGTATATTTATGTACGTTGAAAAGTCTAACGATTTGTATCAAACTTTATATTTAAATAAGGGCTTCCTTACAAGTTATTACCATACATATTTGCTTTATTAGATACTCATCTTGTAACGGTTTTATATCTACATCGTTGAATAAGAATAACAGTATGATTGATTATAGTGAAATCTGGAATATGAATCCTGCTTCGGACAAGGTTTCATTTTTCAATACGAAATCTTCAATAGCGTTAATTCTAAAAATTGTCTTGATAAACTATAATAAGCTTGCTTGCTATCATACTAAAAATTGAATTTTCCTGTGGTAGTTAACATAACGGAGTAAAAATACAACTCACTTCCCGAAGAGCGAAAAGAAATGCCCTTGGGAGTTCTAAAATTAATGAGGGTTTATAATACATTGATAACATGTATGCAAAAAAAGGTAAAACCCTATACCAGACCCTCTGACCAGTGTATTTTCTGGCCATTTTAGAGAAAGCTGAAGTCCAGCAGTGAAACGTAAATAAGCTGTGACGGTGATCATGATGCGAGTGACAGGACCAGAGCATAGTCCGACACCCGCAAAGAAGCTGACCGTGTGAGGGCGACGCCCCGGGAGTGTCTGGGCTAACCACGGACTACAAGGAATTTGATACCAGTGGTCGACGCGGGGTGGGAATACGGTGGGCTATGGGGCCATGCGCCGCCTTTACGTCACCTCCACCACCACCGTTAAAAAGGGCGATAATGATGACGATGAAAAATTAAATGATATAAATATGTATATGTATAATGTATCTGTTTAAAGATTAAAGCATGATGTTGTAAAAATAGGAGTAAAAAGAAAAAATACAAAGAAAAAGGTATACCGCTCATACTTAGGTATAACGCGCATTATAATTTTCATGGGCATTTCAGTTCGTTTTTATATACTTTACCGGATTTATTAACATTAACTGCTCCTTTTTCACGGGTCGTAGAGTTAGGAAAATTCTTCGTTAAATAGACTATATAAAGTAGAACGACTTTTTTTTAATCTCATTCCAAATTCCTGAAGTGAATAAAGAAACATTGATTATATAAGTATCAGTATCACCGAGTAATAAGGATCAAAGATAAAAACATTTTTTTTTCTAACAGTTTTATCGTCTATTTTATTAATTGGGAGTTTTGTCGGTGACGGACTATACTGCTCCCATAGTACACTAATCTTAATTTTTATTATCTATTCATCTTTATCATCATCATTACAGCTCACATACAGCCCACTGCTGGGCTCGATCCTCCTCCACGATAGGAGGGAAATTGACTTTACTAACTATGCTGGTCAGACGGATAGGTTTTATTTCCAATTTTCCTTCTCTCTATTATATATTATGTATATTAAATTAATTGACAGTATCAGTCCGGATAGTATAGGCTCAGCCAGAATGACATTGTTACATTAATAAACATTTGTTTTAAAATTGCTTTTAAAAAATTATAAGGGATATCACCCCAGGTTATACTTCATCAACACACGTTGTGTGTCTTCAACAGAGCTACAACGAGAACAGTTCAGTGAATGTGTATAAAATCTTAATAATAATTAGGCATAACTACGGGGAAACCACTGCGGGTCGCCGTTTATCGGGTACTTGCAATGGTGAAACCGGCGCGGTTCAGTGAGTTGGCTAATCACCGTCTGCCAAAGTTCAAGACGATAAAGGTATTGAAGACAGACGACAGTTTTTAATTCAATAGTTTTTAGTTAAACCAGTCCATTAAACCTCCAATCCCACAAACATATATTAGATACCATCATCACATAATAGTTTTACACCTACCGTTGGCAGTCCACGTGTGTTATGTGCAGACGTGGAGTGTCATCGGTAGACGTTTCATCCCATTTTCAGATTATATTTCTCCAAAGACCTCTGCGTGTTGGATCCATATCCCCATGTAAGCCTTTCAAAGGACCGGGTATCTTCCCTAGGAAGATCCCTTGAAACGGAGATATTTAATACAAAATACAAAATATATATACAAAAAACAAAAATATTATTTAATCATATGTAAAGGATCCAAATGTACTTAATTAGTAAAATAAATACGATTTCAACTGTCTTGCATATTATCATTACGTTGCTTTCTTTGTGAAATATATTTTACCTTTTTTTTGCTAGGCAATGGCCTGGCTACATCCCGCCCAATCCGTCCGGGGCGAGAAGAAAGATTACGTGCGGCCCCATAACCTACCGTATTCCCTCCCCAACGTGGTTGGGCCGACCACTGGTACCGATTCTTTGACTTACGTGGCCGGCCCGGCGGGTTACTCTTTCGGGTATCGTCCCATTCGACGCCCCGGCAACATAACTGTGTTGCCGGATTATTGCTTTCACGCGGTCTACCTCTCTACGGGTGGCGGACTAATCCCTAGCCCGTCCACGCGCAGCCTCGGCTAAGGCGGCATCAGGCGGAGGTAAATATATTTTACCTAACATCTTTTATAATAAAAAAATTAACTGGTAAAATTAGAAGCGTAATTTATTTATGATTGCAGTAAAATATTGGGTTTTTTTATTCGGAATACCTCGGAAGGAACTTCTAATTTTTATCAGAACTTTTACGGTCATCATGTACAAAACCATAAAAGGGATACCAGTCTATATTTATAAGATATAAAAACGCACATAATACTGCAAATCAACAGGCCTGGCTACGTGACATGAAAAGGCGATCTAATTTTGCCGCATTGAGAAGAGCAATTTGCTAGTTTACTAGGGAGTTTGTAAATAAATCAGAAACAACGGTTGCTTCATTACAGGAAACATGTGTTGTCTTGTAAATTATTTAGATATCTGAATGAATCTGGAAAACATTGCTTATACTTAAAAATAAACTAGTTTGTGCTCGCGACATCATTCGTATGAAATTAATTCATATTAAATTACAAAAACTTTTATCATGGATTTCGAAGTTCAATAAAATAAAGCTTGATATTGCTTTAAGTTGAACTTTAAGTATTTGTCAAAGCCTTTATTAGAACAAAACTAAAAACTCGCTCAGTAGTTTTGAAGTGTATATATAGAAACACACGGACATTCATTCTCTGCCTTTTTATAGGCCATTTTGTTGTTTATTAAATTGCACAGACACATGGTTTCTACTGTTTTATTATATTACTAACTAGCTGACCCAACAGATGTTCTTCTGTTCAAATCTAAAAAAAAATCAATAAAAGGAATTTTCCTTGCAATCGATCATCACGTCATCTACCGGTTCCACCAGGTCGGATCGTACCAACTCAGAAACCTTCGAGGGCTCATGCACAACACTTTACGGAAGATTATCACATGATCAAATGCATAGCTTACGATTCTATAAAGGACATACAGACAAACATTTATTTTTACATACATTTGTATTCATCATCGTCATGTTCATGTCAGCTCACATATTTTCCATTTTTCTTTTTTCTTATGCTGTAGATTCTTTCACAATTGGGGAGATATGGAGCAGGTCATGCTCTTATTATCTATTCATCTACTACTCTTATTCTACTTTTATTATCTATTCACCTTTATCACCACCATTACAGCTCACATACGTCCCACTGCTGGGCTCCTCTACAATAAGGAGGAAACCTACTATACAACGTTGTTCAGACGTGTTGGTTTTATTTTGAGTTTTCCTTCCCTTGCTAAGATGTTATATGAATATGATATCCCTTAATCATCTTTTACGACATCCACGAGCAAGAAAAATGGTGGTGAATTGTATTCTTACTCCGCCACCACATGGAAACTTATAAATATCATACTTTAATGTAAAACATTGTTTTTTTTTATATAACTTTAACATGGATAGCGGTAGACTTTATAATCTTATAATTATATTTTGTGATTTCAAGTAAATACTGCGTTTATTTGAATCCCGAATAAAAGCTAGTTTTATGTCACTTTTGCATATAAGATGTACATAGAAAAAAATCTCATTTGCTGCCAGTCCCTGCAACCTGAGGGAGTTGAAGCATCCAATAACAGTCTTCATTAATCATCTTGACAGGTATTGCTTCCTATCTCCGAAAATGCCTTAATTACATCAAACTCACATCATACAAAATAAAAATACATAAAAATTATATATAATAACTAACTGACCCAACAGACGTTTTCTGATCAAATCTAAAAAAATTGTAAAAAGAATTCTCCTTGAAATTAATCACAGCGCCACCTATCGGTTTCAAATATTAATCTAAACCATTTTCATATCCGTCGCAATAACTACAAAAAAAACATCAAAATCGGTCCAGCCGTTTAGAAGGAATTCTATTACAAACACACGAACAGAAGATTTGTATATATAGATCTATAAAAGTTTGTATAGTCGAAAAAAAATTAGAAAAATATATGGTTGGTAAGTTTCCATAAATTTCCTTATTTTCTACGTAACTTTCTAAATTTTTTGTCCGTAAAAGTCTTTTTCGGTTAAATCGGTTAAGTCGTTCTCAAGTTATGTTATTATTCTGCCGAAACAGCGCCACCTACCGGGTCCAATTGTAAATCTAAACTATTCACGAATCCCCTTGTACACACAAAACATTTCATCAACCGCTTAGGAGTTCAGTGACATATACACGTACACAGGAAATATATCTGGGGGCACGGTAGTGCCCCCACCAAGTCGAGCAAAAAAAAAAGTTGGGTAAAACGCAACACTGCCGTAACATACTTTTCTCGAAGCCATTCAGGCCATTTTCGACCCCCTATAACTTCATTGTTAATATAGTTAGAAAGATGAATTTTTAGTTACCTAGCAGGCATTGTATGCACATTGTGTATTTAAAATCTCATTCAATTTGAACTAATAGTTTAAGAATTATAACTAGTCAAAATTTCGTAATTTTGTCACTCACTGACTGATTGACCGATCATCAATATTAAAGTGGCACTTCATAGAAGCTTCAAATTTAGAATGCAATTAGTGTTTAGTGTATAAATGAAGGAAAAATTATGAAACATTATAATTTTCATCCAGTTTCCGAGATACACTAACTACATAAATAATTTTGTAAACCCATATAAATATATAGGATTACAAATTTACATTTGCAGTTAAGTGAAATGTAAATTTGTAAAAAATAAGAATACATTTGTCGTCATCATTGCTTCTCTATGGGAATCGTAACAAACGGCTAAAGACTGCGCAGATGACGTAGTGGTTAAGATACCAACGTACCGTGCTAGTGTCACGGGTTCGAATCCCATGCAAGACAACACCTTGTACGATCCACAAATTGTTGTTCTGAGTCTGAATGTAATTTGTGTCGGTTAATTATATGTTCTTTACGTATGGTGACGAAGTAAGAATACAATTCACCACTCTCTATCTTACCCGTGTATATCGTAGAAGACGACTATGGGATATAATATGCACATACCATCTATGCAAGAGAACGAAAACTCGTCATGAAACCTTATCAACATGTCTAACCAGCATGGTATAGTGGGTTAAATTCCCTCTCATTGTGGAGGAGGCCCGAGCCCAACAGTGAGACTTATGAGGGCTGCGATGATGATGCGATGTTGAATTATATGTTTGTAAAGTCTCCCACAATATAAGGATTATTATTCCCTTAGTACAAGGCGTTGTCATTTAAAAAAAAGATTCAACAGGAAGGAGAGTGGGCAGTAGCTCTCGCCGGGGAGATGTATGTTATCTCACTGCGAAACCAATCCGCCTACCAAACGTGGCGACTACGTCATTATTCCTCATAAGGCAAAGAAAAATAATCTCTAATCATGGTAACTCTGTTACCCTTGAGCGTCGTTGGATGGAGGTGCCACAGTACCGCACTTTATGGTGAAGCATGAGGGGGGTCTATGTTCTACAGTAGACGGTAATATGCTGAATGATGATTGGCATAATAGATATAGACAGATACGTAAATATGATTATGTTCAAAGATTACTTGTAAAATGGTCAATCAACTTAATGAAAAAGCAAGGGTGGGACGTGTCTTATGAAATTGTACTAAAATCTTCCAAAGTATTAAGCAAACTAAATTGCCTCAAATTTATCAGAAAGAAAGAAAGCCATCATTAGGCTCGATTGCCATCAAAGCGGAGAGGAGACTAGAGGCGATGTGTTTCGAAAAACCAATCAAATTTATTTATTTCCACATCTCTCCGCTTAGTTTAGGTAGAATTGACTCAAGCGGAAAGGAGAGATATCTAATTTTTCAGAGAGTGTGCTCTAAAAAAATCCTTTGTTGGTATTCAAGATGTAGAAGGTACCGGAAAGGTAAATAAGTAGGTTTATCTACAAAAAGAAATGAGATACCATCAAAAACAAGGCTTGTAAAAAAAAGCCAAGCCTCGCAACTGAGTTTTTCTACCATAAAAATTTGTGAGATCCATGTTATACCAAGTCGGTTAACTCATTCAGTCCCTGCTTAAGGGACCTTTCTTCTTAAGTTATTACGTAAATAGCTAACCTAACAACTTCTTATAGTGACTATATCAATATTAAAGTTCTTTTATGTTTTGAATAAATAGATTGACTTGGCAATGCCGCCTTCCGTGAGGCCGTTATCTCAAGGAAGGAGGCGGCGGATTTTATGCGAGTATAGCTCCTATTCGGCGACACTTTCCGCCGCCGGCAACTCGGGCGGCGCAGGCGCGAGTATCTGCGCCTAATGCCGCCCTAGCCGAGGCCGCGGGTGATCGGACCGGGGAATTGTCCGTCACCCGCAGAGAAGCTGACCGCACGATAGCGACCGACGTCCCAGGACGTCGAGAAGTGAAGTTACCCGAAAGAGTATTCCGTCGGGCCGACCACTGACGACAACTCACATCTGCTCCGGTGGTCGGCCCAACAACGAGGTGACGTGGGTACGGGTGGGTTATGGGCCCGCGCGCTGTTCTTTCATCGCCCCGGACGGACTGGACCGCGCGTGCGCTTACCATAGCCCACCCATAAAAAAAAAAAACAACACTTATAACCAAAAACCTTCTCGATTATTGGGACAATGTCAAACTAGTCAGTTCAACTACAGTTTTATTATACTTAATTACTAGACACGGATCTTTAGTTGTCCGTAGTAATATGGAGGACAATAACTATAACAATATTAAGGTTCTATTAAGAAATTAATTAATTCGTCTTTCTATAGCTCACTGATATGCTTGATTAACGCAATGAACCTTTACTACAATAACGCTATACTATTTACCATAACTAGGTACTTCTACTTCTACCCAGTCCAAATACGTAATACTATAAGCCTAATCTAGGCAAGGGAAATTACCTATCCCAGTTTGTTGGGTTTATTTCCACTAGCCACCACGTAGGCGAATTGGTATTAGGGATGGGCGATCTTTCTGAAAAAGATCGATTCTTGAATCGATTCCAATTGTCGTCCCAAAAATTGATTCACAAGAAAATTGAGGTCTGAAGGATCGATTCCCGATTAATTGATCTGCCAATCTTTTCACTTGGATGGGCTTGTGATGACCTTTGTTTTTAGGAAATCTGAAAAGTATCTATTCGAGTGGGCAGAAAAAAATCGAATGACAATTCTCTAGGGTAAAGAATCGATTCACTGAATCGAGTCAGTGCATTGTATCGATCTATTATAAAATCGATTTTTTGGGCCTGAAAAATCCATTCTTCGATTAATCGATCTCAGATCGCCATCCCTAATTGGCATAGGGTTTCATTTTGAATTCTCCTAGTCTTGTAATGATGTTTATCTGCTTACATACCTTAATCGATTTTCTCGATGAAGAAAGAATGTTATTTTTTACTCGACACAAAAACAGTGACATTTGACAATCTCGAGTCCCTCCCAATTTATTTAACGTCAGCGAAATAGCCAAATCTTTTTCTTCCGTATGGTGAAGATTCTCTTTGAAAACTAAAAAACATGACTACTAATAATTTTAACTAAGATTACACTTTCTTTTCAAAAAATATATTGTTTTTAAATGTAACGAAAAATACAAACAGAAAGAGGTATAGAACATCATTCAGTTTTTCCAATTTAGTTAAGAAAAAACCACAGTCATTTGTTTGTTCTCTCACCAAACGAGATGAAACGAATTTGAGTAGGAAGGCTGGTAGTCGCTTAACATTCTTCACGTTTCCTTATTTACAACGTCTGAATACAAAAAATAGCTTTATTTTCATATGATAATGAGAGTGCGTGAGTGTTCTTGCTTACATGAAACTGCGGCATTGTATAGTATCTATATTAATAAAATGATAGCAAAAGTTATAAGTACAACATAGCCTAGAAATAATTGTATAAACTTTTATATTTTAACCGACTTCAAAAAAGGAGTATAATTTTTTTTTCTTTTTATGTATGTTCATCAATATTTCCGTCAATTATAAACAGATTTAAAAAATTTTTCTTTTTTTAGATAGATTTTCTTAGATAAGCAAAAAATAAATTTACTTCCCACAAAGTCATATGTATTTTAATTTAATTAAATAGAAATGATTAAATATTTATTTTATAATTTTGATGTCAGTGCCAAGTAAATGCTACAACAACTTTACTACAATAACAAATCACTAAGTAAACACAATATTATTAAAAATATCAAAGCAACTACAAAATAATAACAGTATTAGAAAAATATATGAATCGCTACTTAGTAGTAGTAGCATTTACTTGGCACCGACTTCAAAATTATAAAATAAATATTTAATCATTTCTATTTAATTAAATTAAAATACATATGACTTTGTGGGAAGTAAATTTATTTTTTGCTTTTTAGTTTACTGCTTGAAGTCGGTTTATTTTTTGTTAAAAATTATTTTATTTATAACTTTATTGCCTGAACTTATCCTATCTATTAATATGCCTATCGACACCCACTGTTGGAAATTGACCTCACTATAGTTTATAAATGCCAAATCAGAACGTTTGGCAGGTATTTTAATGTATTCGAGCTGACCACTGACGTCAAGTCACCCTGCTCCGGCGGTCGGCCCAACGACAAAGGCGACGTGTCAAGGGTGGGTTACGAGTGTGCGTGCTTACGCCCCTCAGTCGCCCCGGATAGAGTGGTGCGAGGAGTGCGCCGACCGTAACCCACCCAAAAAAAAAAACATATTAATGTATGCAGTTGATGTAAATTTTCCAGAAGGATACTACTGCCCGTTTTTTTTTTTATATTTTTTCAACCGATTCTAACGATGTCCAGGGGTAAGATTTATTGGCAGTTGATATTCTTAGGTCGCTATCACACGGGATGACTCTTAATCACAACATACCACATGCATCATCATCATCTTATTTCAGCTCCATTTACGTTCCACTGTTCGGCATGAGCCTCGCCCATAATGAGGGAAATTGACTTACTATAGCAGGCTGAAACAGACTATAGACTTTTATTTGGACTTTACTTCTCTTACATAGATGTTAATATCTGGTTGACCGAGCTTCGCTCGGAATATTTTTGTCCAATTTATTTAGATATATATTAATAAAAAATATTAAATAATGAAAAAAATATAAAAATTACTAAAAGAGAATAATAATAACATCGAGATTCGATCCGACGCTGTTTGAATGCAAAAACAAAAAGCGAACTCGATCACTTCCCAATGAGCTACCGTAACTCTTGACATTTACAACGAAATTTGAATTCATATTCTTTTAAAATTTAATGTCATTTATTGTTATGCTAAAAACACCGACAAAAGAACATTATATAAATAAAACCTAGATCGATTTTTTGGACTCGAAACCTCTAGTATGCCAAGTTTCATCAAAATCGTTGGTGCCGTTTCCGAGATCCTGAAAAAAAAAAAATATGTATATATATATACAAGAATTGCTCGTTTAAAGATATAAGATATGCATATTTAATCCTGTACTCGTCTTTTAGTATACCTACGGGCAAGATTTGGGGTGGCGAATTGTATTCTTACTCCGTCACGACAAGGTACAATACGGATATTTCTAACAAATATCAAGTTACTAATTGAATGAAATCCAGGACTTTGTATTCATGAATTTCTTTGCAATTATTATTGTATTAAGCTGAACATTAACCACTTACATATATATATATTCCCCACACTTTTAAGCACTCTCGGTACTATAACTATAGAAACTTGCTAATGGACGCTACGCAGCATTAAGATGAAGTTGTTAGGCTTTATGCTACGTCTGCGTCCAACTCAAAGCTGCCTCTTGTCTTCTTAGTGTCTTTACAAATATTAAACTTTTGTCGACAGCTACTCTAACTGGATTATTTAAATTTTCATGAGAAATTTATTAAATTCTTATTATAAAAATTAGAAATAATTTATTCACTTTCATGTAAAAGAGTTAAGTCCAATAACGTTTATACATATAGTATATTGAGATACTAATATTTTATTTATAAATATACTCGCCGAGTCAAAAGACTCGGTTCTATAGAAACCGATATAAAAATGAATTCCTTGGAATAATTAGTAACGGCACCTACCGGGTCTTAGTGCATTGTTTTGGTGAATTAAGATCAGTTTTGCCCTATTGCCTTTTTAGTGAAACTAATTAAGGACACGTCAATTGGATGGTTTTAAAGTTCATAACAGACATAGTAATATTTTTTGGTAATTTTTATATATGAGGTATTATCCCAATTTGTACGATAATAAAATAAATAAATAGTAGGTATGTTTGACAGTTTTGAAAACCAGTACTTCAATTTTGAAAATTTCCGTTCATTAAAATAATGTGCACACGTCAACAGCCAGTTACCGGTGTGGAGCCGGAGTAAGAATACAGTATAATATTTAATAATTCACAAGATTTGAAGGAGTAACATAAACGCTAAATGCACTAACTTCTCCAGCGACAATATTTTTGTGTAAAACAAAATTGATTATTTAATAATACATGCAGCACTGGCATCCATAACACAGGCCCGTGGCCTAGTATGGTAGTTAGTAGATAATACCAATGCAACATAGATATTAAGTAATTGTATAACTTTTACTAATAGGGTTTTAATCACAAGTAAATTATATTAGTAATCAATAATTCGTCTATTTGAAAATATAACTATGGGTGTTATGGTAAAAATGAATTAAATACTTGCGTCCCCCAAGAGGATAATATTATTGCATGATTACACTGTCCTATATATACTCAATGCCAATTTCTGGCCAGTCTGATACCCTACTTTCTTCGTTGTAGAGGAAGCTTATATCTAACATTAGAAGGTACATATATAGGATGATAGTAAGAATAAGAATGACCAATTCGGTGCACATAAAAATCTTGCTGACTATATATTTTGTCATTGGTCCACTAATTATGTTACAAAACTTTGAAACAATTATGCATTCCCTAGAACGTTATCCATAGAAAATGTAATTCCAAGCATTATTTAGTGAATAGAATAAACCACAGCGCTGATTTTCTTTAGAGCCACAATATTTTCATATCTCTTTAAAACCGCCAAAAGTTATTGTTGCTCATAACTTACCTTAGTAATATAAATGTCAAAATGATTTATACTACGCTTACTTAAGGCAACGGCTAATACTTGCATTTTCATTATTCTTGCGTACTGTTTTACTCTATGTATTTTTATTTTCGGACGATGTACATCTAATTACTCATGATCATGCCCCTGAGCAGGTGCAGCAGTGCTAGGATCATACTGTCGAGTCTTTTATCTAGAGTCGCGGGCCAGCTTTTCCTACATAGCACAACATTTTCGCAGAAAACCAACGTCTGAGTAGTAGCAATTTGTTACGAATCGAAAGACTAACTGTCTGGGCGTGATGTATGTGATGTTTGATACATGCGGTCAGCGTGACTCTAAAACCAGCCTTAGTTGGCGTCGAACCTCATTGCACGCAATCACACTCCCTTCACTTTTTTCACGGTAGGTAACGGCCTAGCAAAGGTCCATGAGCGGTAGCAACACTTACCATCAGGTGTACTGTTTGCTCGCTTGCCACCAACTGCAATAAAAAAAAAAATTAAAAAAATGCAAATGACTTCTATACAATAGAAAGAAACTCGAAATAAATCCCTATACCAACACATCTGACCAGCGTGGTATATATAATATACCAATTTTCTCTCCTACTATGGAGGAGGCTCGAAATCATAAAGTTTATTAGAATGTGTCAACAGATGACGAACTTGTTTTATTAATATTGTCACCAGATATTGAGATATAAATTTTAACTATCATTTTTAATTCTCCTTCAATTCTATGTATTCACTTTTTTCTTCATTAGAATGGAAAATAATCTTCAACCAACATAGTGGTGCATATTTTAATGTTAATGTAGGTAGTATTAAGGAAGAAATTTAATAAACACAGGCAAACCAAACCTTTAGAAAATAATTTATATACAATTTGTTTTCCTAAAAACTTAAAATATACACAAAACTAAAATTAAGTTATTTATTTAATCCAAAATACAATGCTCGGTGTGCTACAAAGCTAAATAGGCAGTAGTTAAATAGATCAAGTTCACTCTGATCTCATAGCAAATCTTCGTCGTCGTTACTTCTTTTAAATAATTTCTTATGAAATAACCTCGGCATTTTTTTGTAAATTAAAAAGAAACACAATGTTCAATAATTGCCTTAATTCAATTGTCTTAGAATGGATAATTTATAAATGAAGTGACGTAAATAATATTTAACAAAAGCAATTATTGAGCCTTTTAGTAATTCGCGAGAATATAAAGCAAGGCTTTTAAACCTCTTACAAATAAGCCTCTTATAAAAATTGCTTATTTCCTGATGTGATCGATCCGCGTAATTAATTTAAAATTATATTATTATAAAATATATTTATATATTTTCTAATAATAAATAAATTAGTATAGTGTTCGTGTGGGGACGGAGTAAGAATACAATTGACATCCACGGGCAAGAGACGTGGTGGTGACCACGTCTCTTGCCCGTGGATGTCGTAAAAGACGACTAAGGGACAGGGAATTAGCATTAATAGCATTTAATATCTATGCAAGATAAGAAACTCGAAACAAGACCCTACACCAACACATCTGACCAGCGTGGTATAGTTAGTGTTATATAGGTAGTATAAGAATGAGACTATTGTATACATAGTGATATTATATACATACGAATTTATGTATAGAATTAGGTGGATTGTCTCGGATCTATTCTTCTACGGCCTCAAGCTTGACCTGCTTGAGCACTTGAGACGCGATGTCTATGATTTGCTCAAAAAGTAGACGCACTTCAAGTTATGGTACTCCATGGTTTCTATTAACACCTTGGACATCCGAATGAGGTGTGCTCAGTTCATAACATCATATGATCACTGACGCGTGGTAAATAGTAAGTTCTCCATCCCCTCCCTTGCCCATGAGTATCGTAAAAGACGACTAAAGGATATATATGCGTATAACATCTATGCCAGAGGCGGCAAACTCGAAACCTTATGCCAACACATCTGACCAGCGTGGTATAATAGATTCTCCCATACTAGAGGAGGTCCGAGCCCAGCAGTGGGACACATATTGGTTGAAATGATAATGATCATCACAGATTGTAATTAGGTTTACCACCTTTTTTGTGTAAAATAAAATTCATGGTTAATGAAAATAGAAAAAAAGTACTTTATGTTCTAAAGAAGTAAGATTTATTAGAATATTTTGTTTTATCCATCAATATTCTTTTGAATTATTATAGCAAATTTCACTGCTAAAGAGCATCTTTATATTCTTCTAGCAACCCGCCCTCGCTTCGCTTCGGTTTCAACCGCCTTACCCGCGTAGTATCAGTTCCCGTAGCAATACCGAGATAAAAAATTGCCTATATTATAGCTTTCCAATGGTGAAAGAATTTTTTAAATCAGTTCTGTGGTTTAAGCGTAAAAGCGTAACAAACAAACTTACTTTCGCATTTAAAATATTAATTTTAGATTTTGTTTCAAAACATTTTTTGATAGCCTCGGTTGGTCAATATCGCTCCACTATAGGAGGGATATTAGCCTACTATACCACGCTGGTAGAGCGGGTTTGCCTCTCTTACGCAAAGTCCTTTGTTCGTCTTTAACGGCACCCACGGGCAAGAAGGTAGTGAATTGTATTTTTACTCCGTCACCACATTGAAAATAAATAATTTACTTAATCAGCTTCAAAAATACTTTATTTATTTTGTCTCGCTATTTCTCGAAATACTCACTTCGCGGCACGTCGCCGTAATGAACATTAGAAATGAATTTAACGTATTGAAAATTTATTACCAGTCTTAAAATGAATCCTAGATAAACTCATATGAAATGAAATAAACGTACTTTATAGTTCACATAAAATTTAGATTCGACTGCGCAGATGGCGTAGTGGTTAAAATACTGACCTATAATGCCAGTGTCGCGGGTTCTAATCACATGCAGGACAACACAATGTGCGATATGCAAATTGTTGTTCTGAGTCTAGATGTAATTTGTGCCTGTTAATTATATGTCCCCCGCAATACAAGGATTATTTTCTTAGTGCAGGGTGTTGTCATTTAAAAAAACAAACGTAAAATTTTGTGGAATATTATCCTAAATAACTTTATAATGAAGTTCGTGTGGCAACCCTTATCACAGTGGCTTAACAACAAAAAGATATAATCAGTTATCATGAACTGTCGTACAATTTAACAATGCATTTCTACCATTCTACCATAGGAGTATAAACAAGTTAAATTCAGTAATCATATATAAAACACATTTATGTTTACATTGCAAATCCTATCAATTACAAAACTAATCTCAATATATGCAGAGATTAACTTTTTGAGTGTTATAAGAGCTTATCCGCTTAGTAGCCTGCAATAAAAACCATCTGCTGCCAACATTTATCAAATAATAACCTATTTCTTTGATTGTAAATTCAAGTCATAACTGCAGAAAGCGACTACGTTATATAATTCCAGCTATTTTAATACAGATTTTGGCTTCATGAGAAATGTATTAAGGTTGAAACTTTGTTTGATCCCTGAGTAAAAGAAAAATAAATTGTTTTTTACCCGACTACGGAGGGTTATGATTTTGACAGGCTATGTATGTATGTATGTTCATCTGTTCCCTCATAGCTCCTCAAATACTTATTAAAACGGGACAAATGAGATATCGCATCGATATAAGCATCTTGATTATCCCCTGGTTATAGGTTATAGTCCTAGTTGGCAATGCGATTCTCGAAGTTGTCGATCATTATGTTTACCTAGGACAAACAGTCCAGTTAGATAGATCCAATTTCGAGAAAGAGATCAGCCGACGAATCCAACTCGGTTGGGCAGCATTCGGGCAACTTAAGAAGATCTTCTCGTCCAACAGACCTCAGTATCTGAAAACACAGGTCTACGACCTGTGTGTGTTACCAGTGATGACTTAAGGCACGGAAACGTGGTCCCTAAATGTAGGCCTCATAAAAAGGCTCAAAGTCGCTCAGCGTGCTATGGAGCGGGCTATACTCGGGATTTCTCTGCGAGATAGAATCCGAAATACGGAAATCCGCAGAAGAACGGGTATAACCGACATAGCCCGAAGAATTAGCACGTTGAAGTGGTAATGGGCAGGCCATATCGCTCGACGAACCGACAACCACTGGGGAAGAAAGGTTCTCGAGTGGCGACCACGTATCGGACGACGCAGTGTAGGACGCCCCCCCTACACTAGGTGGACCGACGACCTAGTGAAAGTTGCTAGGCGTCGTTGGGTGCAGGCGGCACAGGACCGCACATTGTGGCGTAACATGAGGGAAGCCTACGTTTAGCAGTGGACGGCAATAGGCTGAAACGATGATGACGATAGGTTATATGATGTGTCGCTCAGTCTAATATGGCGTCCTCTAGAGGTCTTAAAGTACTGTGCTACAAAATAAATTTGAAACAAATATGTCATTTATTTATTTATTTATATAAGGCTCATCTACGACATAAACACAAACATAATAATATGCTAAAAACATTCCAGTGGCTTAAAACTAGTGTTTACATCAATTACAGATGTGCACAACATTAAGGAATATATTACTATGCGTAAATTAATGTTAGAGATAAAAAGAAAAGTATTAATTATGTAACAAATAAAATAACGAGTAGAAGTAATTAGAAGGTACCTAAGTAAAATCTGAGATAAGTATATAAATAAATAAATCATCTTTAGTATCTTCTATCTTTAGTATCGATCTTAAGTCATCTTTCATATCATTGGTAAGGGCGTTACTTGTTACATTTCAAAAATATGTATATTATTAGCATTTGCTCGTGACTTTATCCGTATTTTATCTGTATATTTCCGTCTCTTTTTTTGTCGTAGTTGCGTTTTAGATTTTCTTTTATCTTGTTAAAAAGTAGAAATAGTTATACATTCAAAATTTTCTATGCCCAAATGTGAATTATTTATGAATTTTTAATAACAGTTGTGGGCACTGTTTTTATAATTAACTCACGCATAATTTATACACCAAAATACTTTTTGAATAATCTCTATTGTAATAGCACTTTTAAAAAAAAATCTAGCATAAACTTTAGCTACGCCTCGCCCCAGGTCAACGTTCGAAGCCGCGCCTACTATAATACAGCACGCCCAGTAACACAACCAATTACTTAATGCTTGGACGTATTTTCGCTTAATTATAGTGATTATGACATATTTTATAGCAAATAAAGCTATAATTGCAAATTTATGCATATTTACTGCATCATCATCATCATCATCATTTCAGCTTATATACGTCCCATCTCGGCCTCGAGCTTCCTCCAAAATAGGAGGGTAATTGACCTTACTATATCGTGCTGGTCAGACAGATTGGTAAAGGGGTTTATTTCAAGTTTTTCTACTCTTACACAGATGTTATATGCGTATTATATCCCTTAGTCGTCTTTTACGACATCCACGGGCAAGATAGGGAGTGGTGATTTCATCATACTCCGTCACCTCACGGAAATTTAGTGGATATATTTTCCAATTAATTGATAATATGTCAATTTGTAGAATTTTCTATATAATAACTAGCTGTCCCGGGAAACGTTGCTTTGACATATAAATTATTTTTAATGAATAGGTAGTTAAATAAAAAAAATATCAAGTTATTGTAAGTGAGAATGTGGTTTATATCTGAAGGAAAAATGGAACGCTGTGAACGATAACGGCCTATGAAAATAGTAAAACACCAACCATTCATTTTTAGTACATTGTACATTATTAACTTAACTACGTCCATTGCGATCATTCCATCCATCCCCATCTGTCACCACTCAACCCGTCTATCGCCACACATACTATCAGTCACCACTTATCACATTCATCACTATTCGTCATCACTCATCCCATCTATCGCCATCCGTCACCACTTAACACATCTGTCTTCATACGTCACCAATCATATCATCTATCACCATTCCTCACCACATATTCCATTCGTCACCATCCCGCAGCACTGTACGCATCAGTCACCACTCATGACACCCATCACTACCCGTTATAACTTATCCTTTTCATCTTAAAAAAAATCCAATTGAACAGAAGTAAAACCGTGATATAATAATACATAACTAAAAAATTCACAGTAAAATACAAATGCAAATAATCGTTTAATAATATACACTATAATATATGTAACACTATTTCACACTATTGTTCATTTTTTTATTACATTTCAACATAACTATTGATAACTAAATCAGATAATACTTACATACGATTTATTTCTCATGAAAATAATATAAATTGCATACAATATAATTTTTATAAAATTATATAAGATAATAAATATTCATCGCGAGAAAATGATCAAATGTACGTCACACAATACATTGTAGTGTAATACTCGAAATTGTAAACTGTGGTTCGGCATCTTGCTGCACTGCGCTTGAAATAAGAAAATCGTCGATTTTGACTTTAAATTAAAATAAATCTTAATAAAAACTATCCTATCCTAAGTTGGAACCAAACACAAATAGGATAAATAAAAGTTAAAATTGGATTGTTAGTTTCAGCATTCATTCCGGACCAATACTCGTATCGCGACATGAGAATTATCTTATATCTTTAAACGAACAATTCTTGTAAATATATATATTTTCAGGATCTCGGAAACGGCTCCAACGATTTTGTTGAAACTTGGCATACTAGAGGATTCGGGCCCAAAAAATCGATCTAGCTAGGTTTTATATATAGAAAATGTTGTTTTGTCAGTGTTTTTGGCAGAAAATATAATGACATTAAATTTTAAAAGAATATGAATTCAAATTTTGCCATCAATGTCATGAGTTACGATAGCTCAGTGGCGAAGTAGTCAAGTTTCGTTTTATTTTTGACATCGGCGACAAACGGCGTCGGATCGAATCTCGGTGTTATTATTATTCTCTTTTTCTAATTTTTTATATAATTTTCATTATTTATTTTTTTTATTTTTTATTAGTATATATCTAAATAAATGCTACAAAAATACTCCGAGTGAAGCTCGGTCAACCTTCTTTTCCATTTGTATCGTAAAAGATGACTATAGATTTAAGTGGATGATATCGCAATCAGGGAAGATAAATTCTAAATAATAACCCATGTATAAAGCTTCTGATCACCCTAGTATTCAATGTTAGAAATAAATAGGCGATCTATTTATCTCTAACATAGAACACTAGTACAATTGCACTGCAAAACACTTGTCTTACTCGTCCTACGCAATATATTGAAATTGTGAATATATTATAATGCAATAATCGGATTGTGTTACCAGTGATAACTTACGGCACGGAAACGTGGTCCCTAAATGTAGGCCTCATAACCAAGCTCAAATTCGCTCAACGTGCTATGGAGCGAGCTATGCTCGGGATTTCTCTGCGAGATAGAATCCGAAACACGGCAATCCGTAGAAGAACGGGTTTAATCAACATAGCACTGAAGTGGTAATGGGCCGACCACATCGCTCGACGAACCGACAACCGCTAGGGAAGAAAGGTTCTCGAGTGGCGACCACGTATCGGACGACGCAGTGTAGGACGCCCCTCTACTAGGTGGATCGACGACCTGGTGAAAGTTGCTGGGCGTCGTTGGTTGCAGGCGGCACAGGACCGCACTTTGTAACGTAACATGAGGGAGGCCCACGTCCAGCACGGTCGGTCATGGACGGTCATAGGCTGAAAAACTGTCACCGCTACTGAAGTGGTCTAATTTTTTTGGATTGCCGCGATTTGTAGAAAGCATTCAAATACGTGACCGATGCCAACCCAGATATAATTGTTATTATTGTTTGATAGTCCAAATAGTGTAATTCCAGACTCAAATGGAAAATATAATTGTGACTAATATAGTTGTTAGCTAAATAGAAATGAGCATTTGTAAGAACTCTACTTTCGGTCCTAGTGTTGCCAAACCACATGCCACTAATTCGAAGTAAAATTTACACCAGTCAGTTAACTATCATAATTTTATCCATAAAATAACATTTTATATACCGCTCCGACATTCATTAAAGCGAGTCCATACATATCGTCATAAATTATGTAGCCATATGAATTTGAAGGTGACTTATGGCGTAAAAATTATTCGCGTATGTGAATTGTGCGAGTTTGTGAATGGTTTCCTTATAAAAAGGTTGACAATCGCTCAGCCTGCTATGGAGAAGCTATTCTCGGTATTTTTCAACAAGATGAAAAACGAAATACTTTCCTAAGCCAACAACTGCGTGTTCAGGTAGTAGATTCTGTCGTTTTGTCCAAGCTTAATTACGCCGATACTGTAATAGGACCAAGGTTGCTGTGTCGAACGGAAAAACTGCTACAAAGGGTTCAAAATGCATGCGCCAGATTTTGCTTCAATATACCGGCTAGATGTCATGTTACACCCTACTTAAATAAACACGGCATACTAAAAATGAAATTACGTAAAAAACTACATCTTGCTTGCCTTCTTTTCTGCGTCGTTAGTAGAAAATGTCCGAAGTACCTCTATTCGAAGCTTACATGGAGAAGCAACCACCGCGAACGAGAAAGTTGACGCTGCGTGAGCGCAGCGTCAACTTTCAAACAACAGCTGGCTACGCCATCGCATAAAACTAGTTCATTTCGCGGCAGCTTCAGATACGCGGCTTCTAAAATCTGGAACAACCTGCCTCCGCCAATAAGAGATCTGAAAAATATTCACATTTTCAGAACACACATAAAAAAATTTCTACTAAGTCATCAAATAAAATTTGAATGCTATAAAATTGATATTTCTGTGATATAACCTTTTTTAAATAATAAATATTTTTTTCTGTACCCACGATTACAACAAAGATTTACTTACGTGTAAAATACGCGATCTTCTAAAATCCTAATTTGTTTACAATATACTTTATTACTATTATCGGCAGGATCGGTATTAAGTATTAGTACGTTGTAGCTGAATCTGTCAATCTGTGACAGTATTATTATTAGTACCTATCTGCTGAACACAATATGGTGAACGCAGTAAGAGGCCGCGGCAAAGTAGCATTTGTTTTGGCCGGGACTCCCCCGTGGGACCTGGAGGCGGAGATGCTCGCCGGACTATATCGGCGGGTGACGGGGGTGCGAGCGGAGGGCGGTGTGGTCTCGTTAAGGGATCTCACCGCCTGGCGCGTCGACGCCCGCCGAGACGTCATCGCCCGTTGGGCAGTCCGGCTGGAGAGGCCTCGGTTCGGGGTGCGAACCGTGGAGGCCTTCCGGCCGGTGCTGATGCAGTGGTTGGAGAGGCGGCACGGGGTGCTCTCCTTCCGACTGGTGCAGGTTTTGACGGGGCATGGGTGCTTCGCCAAATACCTGCACAAGGTCGTTAGGAGGGAGAGTACACCGTCCTGCCACCACTGCGATTGCGACGAGGATACGGCGCGCCATACGCTCGAGGCCTGCGGGGCTTGGGCAGTGCAGCGCTGTGAACTCGTCGCAATCATCGGTACGGACCTGACGCTGCCGGCTATCGCTAGGGCGATGGTCGACAGCGTCGGGAATTGGGACGCGGTCGCAGCCTTCTGCGAGACAGTGATCTCGCGGAAGGAGGCGGCGGATCGCCTGCGCGAGGAGCGCAGCCTCGATGAGGAGATCCGCCGCCGGCGACTGGGGCGGCGCAGGCGCAACTATCTGCGCCTCATGCCGCCCTAGCCGAGGCCGCGGGTGACGTGACCGGGGATTAGTCCGTCACCCGCCGAGAGGCCGACCGCGTGAGGAAAGACCGACGTCCTCCCCGAGGGGGGGACGTCGGTCGATGGGAGGGTACCCCAATAGGGGGTATTCCGTCGGCCCGACCACTGACGACAAGTTAACGCTGCTCCAGTGGTCGGCCCAACGACGAAGGCGACGTGGTTTTCGGGTGGGTCGCGGGAGTTGCGTGCTCAAGCCCCTCTGTCGCCCCGGACGGAGTGGTGCGGAGGCGCGCTGACCGCGGCCCACCCACAAAAAAAAAAAAAAAAAAGTAGCATTTGTTTGGCCGGAAGACAAGCCAAGTTATTTTAATATTTCCATCATCTTTTTTCTTTTTTCAAATTATTTATTTATAATTTTGTCACACATATTATTTATATTTGAATTATTATATGATATTTATTAATATCAGTGGTTATTTATTATTCATATCAGTAAAGTATCTTAAAAGTACATATTACAACATATATTTATGGTTAACTGATATCCGTGAGTCACAGAACAGGGTTGCCAGCGGAAGATCAGTGTTAGGTGATACCCAGCTAATGCTGAGATGGTGACCCTTTCGGCAGGACATGTATTAGGTCGCTTTAGTCTGCTACTGATCCTTCAGACTGTTGTGGTCGTACACCTTTTGTTCCGTTTATCCTAAACTAGTATTACTGATGAACTGACCACTATATATATATATATTTTTTGTTTTTATAATTTTTATTTAGTATACCTTATTTTTTTTTTTTTCTCATTTTAAATTAAGCATAGATTTATTTCTTCTGATGATAATTATCTTTAGCATGTCCTACGCCGAATAAATGCATTTTTTTTTCTTTCTTTCTTTCTTACTTAGAACGGGTGTAATCGACATCGTCTCAGCCCATGTAACGTCCTACTGTTGGGCTCGGCCTCCTCCACAATGGAAGGACAATTGCCCTATTTTACCGCGTTGGTCAGACGTGTTGATTTAGGGTATTATGTCGAATTTTCCTTCTCTTGAATAAATGTTAACTGCATATTGTATTGTGTATATCCCTTAGTCGTCTTTTAAGACACCCACAGGTGTCGGATAAGTTTGATTGGAATGAAACCGACATAGCACAAAGAATTAACACGCTGACGTGGCAGGCCACATCTCAACCGCTGGGGAAGAAAGGTACTTGGGTGGCAACCATGAATCGGGTGAAGCAGTGTAGGGCGACACTCCACTAAGTGGACTGACAAAATTTTAATAGTGCGACTATTACAGAACTTATTGGAGTTGAAAGCAGGTAGCGTAGGACTGTTCTAAGTAGCATTGTCACACGCGGGGAAGGTTATGTTTAGGGGGAAACAACGGGTTGACAAATGGATAATGAATTAAAGATTAAAATTTATTGCATGATTAAAACCTTGCAACAGAGATCTAACTTAATATATATTTTTTTAATTTCAGTGAGATCGGATGAAGGAGATGAACCGTCTCTTCACATTTTGGCAAGATCCACAGTGTACAATGTCAATGAAACCAAAGCAATTTTTTGTAAAGGACGGAATATTGTAGAAGTATGTATTCTTTTCATTATTACTAAAGCTAATTTCCATGTAATGACGGAGTAAGAATACAATTCACCAATCCCTTTCTTGCCCGTGGGTCTCGTAGAAAACGACTAAGAGATTATTGCAGATAATATCTATGCAAGAGAAGGAAAACTCGAAATGAAACCCTATACCGACATGTCTGACCAGCATGGTATAGTAGGTCAAATTCCTTCCCATCATGGGGAAGGCTCGAGCCCAGCAGTGAGACATAGTCTTTTGACATCAAAAGAATTTGACTTAGATATTATGTATTCTTATGTTTAGTATAGCTTTAATACGCAGCATAAGCTGTTCTCCTAATTAGGAGAAAATCCTAATTCTAAATATATTTTGACCAGTAATAAGTCAGGTCCTTTTAATAAATACAATAATAATTATTTTTTCATTCTAATACATAATATATGTTTATTATAAAACTACGTTTTATATTTTTCTTCTTGTAGTGATATTGTTTATGCCTATAAAAAATTACTCGACAAAAAAATACTATAGATTCTCTATTTTTAATTCACCTATCAGACAGTATATTTATTTTCTAAACTTTGTAAAAAAATGTACTAAGTTCAAACTTAATCCATCCAGTCAATTCGGCAAACGGACGGACAGGTATAAGAGTGATTCTATAGAAATACCATTTGTAATCAAACGTGTGACTTTAAAAAAAAACCCTATGCCCATAAAGTCCTTTAAATTCTATTCAAAATATCATTTAAATCTGATTAGTGATTTCGGATAATCATGCAATTATTCAGGAATTACAATAGGTACAATTTATTACTACCAACACTCGTTTATATTTTTTCAACTGGTGCGTTTATATTTTTTTTTATGTCATGTCCATCTAACAGAAATATCATAAAATGTAGCAAAATTGAGCACAAAATAAAATACATTTTCGACTTGTCGCGATCAAACCATCGTTGCTGTCAAATTATATTGGCGGCCAAATTGCACCTATTTTCGTTACGCCATTTAGATGTGAAAAAAAAAATATACACAGAAACTATTGACAATCTTTTAATGTTACATAAATAGTATTTGAAATACAATTGTAGCAGGATAATAGCAGCTAACGATATTTTTTAGGATTATTGACGCGAATGTCACGTAGCGCTTTTATATTTTTTTCATTATTTTAGTGTTTTGAAGTATTATATTGAATAATTTTGCTGATATTTTATGTAATATAATTCAGATAAAATTCTGAAATGTAGTGAATATGATATAATAGTGAATTGCGACTGAATATAATAGTGAATTGAATAACGACTGACTGAAAGACTAAGACTAAAGACGTGAATAATCAAGAGATACAATAACTCGACACTGGCACCAATAGCTCATATTATTGTAGCTCATTGGCATTAAATAAGAACTTCTACTTCTTAGTTATATTGTTTAGTAGCCCAATTTCCCTTATATTACGGAGGAGGAAAAGCCTAACATTGCGAGGTATGCTACGTAATAGTGAAATAATTTGTAAAAGGCGATAAAGGGATCATATAAGGCCTATGAATAAGGCCTACGATCAGTACGGGTGGAATAATGATAATGAAGATTAATGGCAACAAAGTAATGTGTACGTTTAAAACAATTTTTCATCACAATCTGAATTGAGAGCTATAAAAACAATGAAAATGATGACAATTTAAGATTTAGTGTATTTATATTTCGCATCCTTTGTGGACAAAGTACGCGAGTGAAAGATATAGAATATTTTTTTCAAAAACGTATAAAATTGTTTTGTTGAGAAATTATAGAGAAATATGCTCTTAAGATACTTCATAGACAAAATTTATCTGCAGATGTGTGTATAATGTTAAGCAGGTTAAAATAATATTTAACAGTTGGAGATAAATTAAAATTATATTTAACAGTTACAGTTAGTTATTTAACATTTAACAGTATTATATTTAACAGTTGGAGATAAATTAAAATTAACGCGTTACGTCTTTAATCTCCGTCATAGTATTATGACTTTTGGGAATAAATAAAGTAACCACTTTGTTGCTACGGTATTTACACTGAATACTGCTTGGTAATTTTAATTACGGATTTCTTTCTGCCAAGATTTACCTAAGCGATACACGCGTAACTGTGTTTATTTCAAAAATAAAGATAAATACAGATTAACGTGTATATTTTCAATAAAAATTGTGATAAAAATGTGCACGTTAGTTTATTAAATTATATCATAATTAAATGATGTACAAGTAATAATAAACTATTAATTACAGGTAAACTTTTAGAAATGGCATGGTGTAACAAAACTTACGTAGGTAATTTGAAAAGCGAATAAAAAAAAGCTTTGCTAGATTCACCGTGAGATATTGGATTATTTTTCAAACTTATTGAGCATAATCATAATATCCTTTTTTTAAATTTTAAATTGTATTAAGTGTACTTTCTTCCACTAACGACGCGATTTATGTATTTACAATCTTTTACGCGAGGAGACCCTTTATTATTCATAAACTACTTCTTCACAAGTTGATAGAAGAGTTATCACGGGCTCCAGGTGGAAGCCATGTTATTTCTTGATAAAACTTTATTTCGCCAATGTTAGGCTTAACGTATCTTTTTATCTTACTTCATAAATATTTATTACACTATATTGTTGCTTTTAAATACAATATAATATATAAAAGTCTGTTGCAAAGATAAAAATACACATTTGGTTATAAAGTTTAGTGTATTTACTTAATTTTTATTGTTATTAAAATTTGTGTTTATAAAAATTTCAGCCTATTCAGTGGTACTCCCCCTCACGCCAATTAATTGAGGAGCGATCTACCAAGAATAACAGAATATTCGTTGAAAGCAAGACTGACGATGATGGTATCCTAAGAATCCTAATCATCCATAATATTAATATCAGTGATGGAGGAAACTGGACCTGTAAGGCTGGCAATCTTAGTGAAACTAGGGATTTCATTGTGGGAGGTTTGTTGAGTTTTTTTAGTACATAATATTAAGACTAAGTAGCTCACTTGGTAGTAAGTGGGTTTATCAATACCAGAAAGATAATCAATCTGCTTTCTACCATAAAGGTCGTCACCCTTCGTCCCCGAAGGGGGACGTCGGTCGCCGTCGCGCGGTCGGCGGTTTTTCGTGTTAACGTAAATATTATCCTAATAGAAATAACATGTTCTTAATGATTTATATACAATTGAAATATTTAAAGTACCGGTGAAAATTACTCGCAATAGCCGACTGAGAACTTTACAATGTCCTTTGCGAATACCATGTACCAACTTTTTTTTTTGGGTGGTCTATGGTCAGCGCACATACCATCACACACACCTTCACACACATCTTCCAACCAGGGTTATGAAAGGGCGGAGCGCGGCCCCATAACCCCCCGTATTCTCTCTCCGTCGCTATTGGGCCGACCACCGGTACCGAGTTCCTTCTCGTCCATGGCCAGCCCGGTGGGATCAGCTATCGCGACCGCGTCCACCATCTACCAATGTCCAAACAACACGTTAATCCACTGTGTGTCTACACAATTAGGTTTTCTAGAAAGATTGACGTAAGTGATCGGTTGTAGTCGTAAATTTGTAAAACGCACCTATTATATTTTGATGAACTCTGTACCGGTGGTCGGCCCAACGACGAAGGCGACGTGCTGTACGGGGGGTTACGGGTGTGCGTGCTTACGCCCCTCTGTCGCCCCGGACGGTGGCTCAGTCACGGAGCAAAGCGAGGAGTGCGCCGACCGTAAACCACGCCCTAAAAAAAGCTAATTTTTATATTATTCCGTCCACATTAATGAAAAAAAAATGCATAATTACAGATTAATTTTCGTGTTATTTCAGAAAAAGTCAATTTACCTCATAAGCATGCGAAACTCACAGGTGAAGAAGAAAATGCTATTCGCTTGACTTGCGAAGCCAATGGCTACCCTGCTCCGGTCGTTGTGTGGTATAAGGAAAAGCAGTTAATAAAAGGTACTTAATTAATTAAATTAAGTGATATTTTGTACTGGTAATAGTGTTCCTTTATATGTGATGACGAAATAACAATATACAACACTACCTCATGTATGAGTTAGAAGTACAAACCCAAAATAAATTAATTTGTAAGGTATCAAAGTCATAGAATCTTAAATAACACAAACATACTCTTACATTATAATGACTTTATACAAAAAAAAAATTTACTATATTTCTTAACTCAACATAACCAATGTATTTTTGATTGAATTAACAAGTTCAAAACATGGGACTCATTTTCCTACTTTAATTGTTCTACAAAAACTCGTTTAAAAAGAGTGCCTCATAAGGTTTCATATATTAATTTTTTAATTTCTCTATTTACCAATTTTTTGTCGATACATTTTAGAGATTAATGTTTATTATTGACATTATTATTATACAAATTACGAAATAAGATCTCTTTAATTTCAGATAAAGAAAATACTAAGAAATATCGCATTAGGCCCGATCATTCTCTGGAGATTATGAAACTTAACCACGCTGATGCGGGGATTTATACTTGCAAAGTGAGACAAAAGGTGCTGTCACATTACACCGAGAAGACTGTTGAACTTTCTGTACTTCGTAAGTATTCTTCTAGTCTCTAGTATCAGCCTCATAAAAAAGCTTAAAGTCAGTTGGCACGCTATGGAAAGGTCTATTCTCGGTATTATGTGATATAATCTGAAATTCGGCAATCCATCTGAAATACGGAAATCCATCTCAAAAATGTACCAAACCGACATAGCTTGGAGAATTAGCACGTTAAAATGGCAAGACAACATGGCTCATCAAACCGACAATCGTTGGACTATCTAGAATGGCGACCACGAATCGAACGAACTGAGTGGTATTCTCGTGCAGACGTCTATGTTGAATGATGGAAGTCCACAGGCTGATGGATGGATCTCCATGTCGTGACGGAGTAAAAATACAATTCACTACTCCCTATCCTGTTCATGGATGTTGTAAAAGACGACGAAGGAATATAATAAGCATATAACATTTGTGCTAAAGAAGGAAAAATCGAAACAAAACCCTATTCCAACATGTCTGACAGCATGGAATAGTAGGTCAATTACCCTCTCATTATGGAGAAAGCCTGAACCCAACTGTGGGACATGTATAGACTTTTTCATAGTCCAATTTATAACATATATGTGATGCTAGAATGCTTTTATACATATATAAATTTTCATTTTACTGATTTTACCTAACAATCATTTCTATTGAGAGTATGGAGTTTCTTGATTTCAATAAAATCGCAAATTAATCGAAAGCAAACCACTATTTGTGGCCTTCTACGAAGCTTTGTGGTTTATCGAAACTAGTTAACATTCTTATGTCTTTGAAGTCAAATAACTAAATCGTTAGGTGACCATGGATGCTATAAATAATTTGTAACTTCGGGAGAGTAAATAATAGTATAAATATTAACTATTATTAAAAAATATACTTCACATAGAAAAATTGCTTCACCAATTTATTGCTATCAATGTGATATTAATTTCTATTACCTTTGAATATCGCGAAGAGGAATATCTATTGATCTATTCTATATAGTAAACACATGACAGAATCCAATTCACCACCTCGCCTGAGCTTGTCCTTGGGTATTGTAAAAATCGATTAAGGGATTAAATTTGCATATAACATCTGTGCAAGAGAAGGAAAACTCGATAGAAAACCCTATTCCGACACGTCTGACCATTGTGGTATAGTAGATCAATATGCCTCTTGTTGTGTAGGAGCCCAACAGTGGGACATATATGAGCTGAAATGATGAAATACATAACAAAATCAGTTATTCTCAGCACACAGTCTCGGACTTCAAGTAAAGTTAATCTTTATATATTTTCTTGTGTACGTGTCACTGAACTCCTCCTAAACGGATGAACCGATGTTGATGAATTTTTTTATGTATGTTCAAGGTGATTCGAGAATGGTTTAGATTTACAATTGGACTCGGTAGGTGGCGCTGCTATCGATTTCAAGGAGAATTCCTTTTTTTTTATTTGAACAGAACGTCTGTTGTGTCAGCTAGTATTTATATATATTTTAATGAATGAAGCTTAAATCTCGATCATTGGTCGGCATCTTGTAATGATTAAAGTTATGTTAATAACTTCATTTCAGATAAGCCTATACTATACAACAGTGCCACTCAAATGGCTTACAAGAACCAACGGTACAAGACTGAGGAAATATACGCCATACTAAATGATACGTAAGTAAGCTTTATTCGTTACTGGGTGGTATAGAAGGCAATTGAAGTAATCCATATAAGTGAAGTACTTACATAGATTACTTATTTATCTATATCTATACCAATAAATAAAATTGGAGTGTCTGTTTGTAATGTCAAAATAATAGGCTTTTTTCATGCTCACACGGTTATTTGCACGACACCTATGCCTAAAATAGCAATTAAAAAATTTTTGTCTGTCTGTCTGTTTGTTCCGGGTAATCTTCAAAACGGCTGGACCGATTTTAAAAATTCTTTCACCAATGGAAAGCTATAATATCAGGGCGTAAACTAGGCTATATTTTATCCCGGTATTCCCACGGGAACGGGAACTACGCGGGTAAAACCACTATAACCTATAACCGAAGCGAAGCGAGGGCGGATTGCTAGTTAGTTATAAACTAATAAGACATACAATAATGTTATTATCGTCCCGCAAACGAAGTAAGTTTATTACTAAACACGAATGCCATTAATTAATTAAATTAACTCTATTCTCCGTCTCTTGCCCGTGGGTGTCGAAAAAGATGACTGAGGGAAATTGTATATGTATAGATAAAATAAGAAAATCACATAAAACCTAATGCCAAAACGCCTGACCAGCTCGGTAAAGTAGGTCAATTTCCCTCCCATTACAAAGGAGGCCCGAGCCATCATCTCTCTGCCCATATAAGTCCCACGACTTATATGGACAGGAAGATAAAGTTCGGAAATTTAGCATTTAATCTGCTAGGTTATTTATAAAAACTTATTTGTAGAGGAGAAATGAATCCTCGTATGGTAATTAGTATTTAGTTTTTTTTTTATAAAGACAACACCTGTACTAAAGAAATAATTCTTGTGTTGAGGAGGGACATATATCATAATTACTGGCACTATAGGTATCTTAACCACTGCGCCATATGTACAGTCAAATTATTTATTGGTCCTTAAATGAGTTTTTATAAATAGCTTAACATGTTAAATTCTAAATATTAGTGATTTAGATAATAGTGTCCTACCCGCATTTAGGCCACGGCATCGGCAGCCAGTTTTAATAAACATCAAATAACCGGCACTTATGGCACAAATTGTCTTCGTTGCCCTCAGTAGCAATTTTCAATGTTAACGAAGTTATCTCTGACCAGCGTGAACAATTAGCCTTTTCCCTGGGAAGATTTAAAAAAGATCCGCTAGGGGCAGCACCAGTGGGGGGGGGGGTACATATGTTTTGAATTCTCTATTATAAATAATAAGTTCTCTAAGTAAGAAGTATAAATAAATAGGAATAGTAACACTAATAAAAATTGAGAAATGAATGTTGTTCACTTAACCACGCAGAACTATTTTGTTCAACTTCGATTTCGATAGCTCCAGGTTCGACTGCAGTTAAGTTCGTTACTAATTGCTCAGCTTTTAGTCCTAAAATTAACTGTTCGTCTAAACTTATAATCATCATATTTTATGTTTAACAATGTATTCCACATACAATTAATTGCCTTTTTACTTTGAACAATTTGAACAAATCTTGAGGTGAACTGATTTTTATCATAATTATCATTTAAATACTTGCTTTTTTTCGGAACAAAACTTATGATTGATTTCTTTACGTGTTTGCATTTAGTAGGATAGCTATCAGTTAAAATATTGTCAGGATTATTGCCTAATTTTCTGCCTTTATTCCACTCTTTTAATTTTGATGTGCTTGTGAGTGCATTATAACCGTAACGTACGTCCTCAAGTTTATAAAGTAAAGCAATTATGTGAGAGCAGCTCTTTGAAGAAGATGCTGGGCACTGACACTGAGCATCTATAATTTTGCTACTGTTTTTATCTAAAGCTATACTTATTTTGTACTTCACAGTGACTCGAAAATGAGATTGAACATCTGCTCTTAAGTAATATGCTAAATCATTCGAATTATCTTCCATATTTAACACAAAGTCACTCAAACAAGCCTTCCTCTTTGAAGTGCTTTCGAGTTTCCACAATTCGGAAGCTGTTCATCATCGTCAGATAAAGTAGCATTCAAATGTAAAGTATCAATAGGACCGGTAGTAATATAATTATACATTATAGCATAGCAAAAAGAACGAGGAATAGCTTGGGATGGAAAATTTGCCCAATTTGTAGTAGGAAAAGTGCAGGATGTTGAACGTAGTAGAGTTGGGTTGAGTAATTTCATGCGTTGCTGTTTATCCGCTAGAGATTTACCACTATCAATTCCAATAAAAAAAATATATAATTACCATTTGCAATGCATTCTTCAATTCTTAAATAGACAAAAAAAAACAACACAGTTTATGTAAAATAATAAAATTTTCAACAATACAATGACAAACAACATACACAAGAAAATTTAAGAACCAACTAACCTCTCAACTAGGACATTTTTATTACCTGAAACAGTTAAGCCTAAAAAGTAACCTAAAAGGGTAACCCACCGAGTGTGGGCCATTGAAACCACGGTGCAGAGGAATATTAATAATTGTAAGGAGTTTTGTATCCAATATACAATCACCAATAAAATTAGCGGGAGGCAAAAAAAAGGCTTAGTCTTTGTCTTATCATAAACCTGGCTGGTTTTCCTTTTATGTACTTTTCAAAATAAAATACTATAAACAATTAAACGATACTATTTATTATGTTTTTTTTTTTTTCTATTTTGTTTAGAGTGGCACAATAGTAAATATAATTTGAAATTTATAAAATTTGGTGAGATTTTTAATTTGAATTGTATTTCATGTTTTTTTTTAATTTTGAATTTTTTTATTTTCTTCGTTGCCTAATTTAGCTAGGGCATTTGAGATACGCAAAATATACAAACCTACAGTTTCACACTCACAATTTATCGTAAAATCATGCGTTATATAGAGAAAATTCCTTTATGAGAAGATCAAGATAGGGCAGGAAAACGTACTACGAGCAGAGATAACCATTTCGATCAGCTTTTCCTCTGCAGAAATCCCTGTATGATGGCTATCCAACAAACTAGTAATGAGCTTTAGGAAGTTTGAGATGTGGCAATAACTGAACATACAATACAAAGATGATTTCAAGAACCTGGCTTAAGTTCATGCTTACCCTCCAAAGCTACAAAACTTGAGGTACATCATCGCAGTGGCAGGTTAGCTTTCGATGGAAGACAAAGGCACGGAAGACAAAGGTAGAGGAGAATGGTATAATCATGTGATGGAAGATCCATAATGGTATAGGGACGGATATGTCTGGGAGCTCATACGGATTTGATAATGATCGATGAAAGGAACCTGACTGATAATTTTGAAAGATAATTTCAAAATGTTGACAAATTACAACGGACTTCAAAGCAATGTAGTTGAAGTGAACTAAATAGGTATTATTAAGGATAATTTAAAAACTCATGATCAGACCTTGGTCCAGTTTATTGGGACCACCTCTAAAGTATCATCTACTATAATAACATCAAAATTGATTATTAACTGACGGCTTGATTGCGTAACATACGTACAAAAAAAATATACACTTGAATTAAGAACTTACTCCTTTTTTGAAGACAAAAATTAAATACATTAAAATAGTATTGTGTAAAGGTGTAATCTTAAGTAAAAAAAGAATATTTCGCCTTACTATAATTATAATCATATTTTAAAAGATTTTTTTTTTTATAAAATGACTGAAAATAATGATCTTATTTTCAATAATTTATATTGTTTCCAGTAAGAACATAACGTGCAGTGCTATCGCTAATCCACAGCCAACCTACAGATGGTTCAAGAGACAAGGCCTAGATGACACTGAAATTACGGATTCAGAAACTGTAAGTTTATTATTTACATTTTACATTTACGTTCCGTATACTAGAGGAGTGGAGAACAATGACACTGCCTTATTCCATTCCTACTATCATATAAGACAACTAAAATAAGATAACGTCACCGTAACTGAAAATAGTGAACGAAAAATGCTAACCTAACGTTAACTAATAAACCAACTTCCCTCCCAGTAAAGTGGTTTCACACAGTCTTCACACATATATTGGTTGAAGAATAATTAGAAATTTAAATGTTATATTGTGTTTATATTTAAATAAACTTTAAAACCAAATATAATTGCGTTCAAGGTGATTAAGTCTGCAGATGGTACCAGTTCCGTACTAGTTCTGAGAATGTACGACATAAGTTATTTCATCGAGTACAAGTGTTCAGCCACAAATCCCCGAGGAACCGACTCTATCATCTTTCACGTTACTCAAGGATCAAAGCCGAATCCACCAGATTCCGTAAGCATTACTCTATTGAAATTTACTTCTTAAAATACTGTACATAGCACAATGTTATAATATCAGCTTGTGGTTGCAAACTTACGCCTGTTTCTAGATATTTACAACCGACCAAAACTTAAATTTGATAATGGGAGCGAAGTTTAATATTATGATAATTGTGGTGTGGTTGTCAACTTAATCGTCACACAATTAAGTTTTTTATTGTGTTGAGAGATAAATTTTACCACTCCTTTCCATTCTCACAGAAATCATAAAAGTCGAGTAAGAGAAATAAGCAAAAAACGTTATAACAAGAGAGGGAAAACCCAAAATATAATCCTATATCTATTAGCATAATTTTAATTAATTTTTTTGCCCCCTATGAAGGAGGTCCATGGTCATTACAAGAGGTATATAAACTGAAAATAAGAAGATTACCTAGCATTAAACTTTGATGCAGAATGAAAAACATTTCTGCTTATACTAAGAGTCCGCTACCGAGTTATAAGAATATTATATATATATATATATATATATATACACCGCCTTTTTTATTTGTTATTTTTGTTTATTACAGACTAAAATAACAACTGCTCAGTCAGTTAATTATAAATTTCACAATATTTTTTATGCAATTTGACGTATATCGTTGTTATGGTCGTTTTGTTATTAATAAAGACTATGTTTACAGGTATCTTTATTTAGAACCGAGCACACTGCACTTATCTTCAACGTATCCTGTTCCAATTGCACCTATGCAAACGAAGAAGAATTTACACCGAGGCCTGAAACGATTCTTGGTAAACATGATTAAATCTATGGTAGTATATTAGATTTGTTTAGGTTTAAATGAATAAGCCGACCTGACGATCGACGTCAGGAACTGGGACATTAGCTAACTAACTAGTTGACTAGACGATATATAAAAGGAAATAACAGGGATTATACACTTGAATTAACATTTATTAGGTGAACTATATTATAACGTATATTCAATCTCATTGCTTCAGGTTTTTCGTTCCAGTTGGCTGTAGCAAATAAAGGTTATGAACCAGACTGGACAACAGCAGCTCTATATGATATTGACATAGATGATAGCTCTAATGGTAATTTTTACTTATTAATTCAATCATAATCATACTGTTACTGTCCCATTGAATACCATTACTCTCACATCACTCTCTGCGGACTGGTGTGAAACATCTATAGGTAAGGGAGAACCCGATCGTTGACATGGCGTTAATTTTTTTTTTTTTTTTTTATGTGACTTAGTTGTTAGCCTCAGATGGCTGTGACAACTTTACCCGGACTGGTGGGTGAGCGCTGAGAGCTCTCAACCCGCGTTTTTTTTTTTTGTGTGACTTAGTTGTTAGCCCCAGATGGCTGTGACAACTTTACCCGGACTGGTGGGTGAGCGCTGAGGGCTCTCAACCCGTAAACAACCCGCGTTAAACGCCACGCTTGGATATGTACATTTGTATAATGAAACCATAAACTGTTTTAAAATTTTGTACAACGCCATCTAGTGAGCTCACAATAAATTCATAACCTAAACACATTCCTCTAGTGTATACTAATGAAAATAAATGTTTATTCAACAAATATCATCCTTGGCTGGAAAAAAATCGTAATATTTTATTAATACTTTATGCCATATTAGTTCTTGTCGTCTGTTCTTATATGCGTGCACTTGTACAAAATATTTTCGATGTTTCACATCTGCCCGGCTTCCTGAGCGACGGTTCCCTCCCTTTTTTTATTAAACGATATCGATTTGCTAATTGTATCTAGAACCGATTTGCATCAATGTGTACATAAGATTGAAATTCATAATAGCAAACCGCAATAGTTTCTATCAATCCCGTCAACCTCAAATTACGCCTTTTACCTCTGGCTCAAAGTGCACTGCACGTGATATATACGTTCTATAGATATCATTCGCTTCACCCAGTATACGCTTGCTATTGAGGAATTACAATAAAATTTAAAAAATATAATTTAATATTTTTGTAACAGAAAAATATAAAAAAATATATAGATGATTTTTTTTTTCTGATTACCTTTGATAATATACGTAATATCACTATTCTCTGAGACTCCCATATTATTGTATATAAAATACGAACGAAATATTTTAAAAGTGGCTCGTATTACACTTAATATACTTTCACCTTGAGTAATCAGAATTTTAAGTCCAATTTTTTTGTTTGCCATTTTTGGCAGTCAAAATAAAGTACATCCGTGACGGATGGTGAAAGAGTACAATTCACCACTCTCTAACTTGCCTGTGGATCTCGTAAAAGAGGACTAAAGGATAAATATAATCGCGGGTGACGTGACCGGGGATTAGTCCGTCACCCGCCGAGAGGCCGACCGCGTGAGGAAAGACCGACGTCCTCCCCGAGGGGGGAACGTCGGTCGATGGGAGGGTACCCCGCGTAGGGGGTATTCCGTCGGGCCGACCACTGACGACAAGTAAACCTGCTCCGGTGGTCGGCCCAACGACGAAGGCGAGGTGGTTTTCGGGTGGGTTGCGGGAGTTGCGTGCTTAAGCCCCTCTGTCGCCCCGGACGGAGTGGTGCGGAGGCGCGCCGACCGCAGCCCACCCACAAAAAAAAAAAAAGGATAAATATAATACCCATTTAACATCTATCCAAGGGAGGGAGGATTCGAAATGAAACCCAATACCAACCTATCTGACCAACATGGTATAGTAAGGTCATTTCCCTACTATTGTGGGGGAGGCTAGAGCCCAGTCATCATCATCATCATAGCAGCCCACATACGTCCCACTGTTGGGCTTTCGTTTTTTGGGATGTGATGAATGAATCCGTGTGGTGACGGAATAAGGTATTCTTATTAATAAGAAGGAATAAGAATACCTTATTCCGTCACCACACGGAATAGCAGTGGGGGGACATATATGAGCTGAGATGAACCAAATACATATGTAAATTAATATAATTGGTTAAAACTCGAGTATTGTTTTGTAATGCCAGGCAGCAGACACTGATCATACTCGTTTTCTTATAATATTAGTAGATTTTCGCCATCAAGAAGAATTTTAAAATATAATATACTATAATACTAATTTTTTCATCCATAGGAACCCTATATACTGTAGATGGCTTATCTAATAATACGAAGTTCTACGTACAAGTACGCTCTCGCAACGCGGCTGGTTACTCCGAATGGGTAGATATTCCAGGTGACATCGCAACAGACCATGCCGTTAAACAAGCTGTGACAGGACTTCTGCTTTTTGTCACTATTTTATTTACGCATTTTTATTAAGACCAAAGCTTAAGATATGACGTGGGGACCCTATTTTATATAACTGTTTTTTTCAGGCTTTCTATTGACGAAGTTATAAAATAATTTTAAAATTACATTCCAAGACAATTTGTTGGTATTCACTTAGGACTATTTACATATATAAATATTTCTAGTTTAGGTTTAAAAAATACTTAAACATATAATTATTCCAAAGATATAAAGCATCGTAATCATTGCCAAATATTCTGCCAAATGATTGCATTCTAATCTTACTTAGAATAATTAAGGAATATCCCCATGGCATTCCAAAGAAAATTTAGATAGATAATATTTAATTTAAACAAAATTACTGTCTATTATTAAAGTTTTAAATAATTAAGTGTTCAAATCTCATATTTAAACAGCATCAAAATGTACCTTACTTAGAGAAATATGTAATTACTTAGAGATGTTATATATGTTAACAAAACAGATTCTGAATTGCTACCATAAATAGGTCGCTTCAATGTAAATTGTTATTAAATTTCGTACAGGTCACGATTTTCGACTTTTACGTTGTAATGTATAGATAACTGCTTAGTGTGTTACTGCTTCAAAGCCAAACTGCTTTTAATAGATCACAGATATCAAGTTATATAATAGGCTTTATTAAAAATAATTTTCCGCAGAATCATTGGCTTATTAGTCTATAAACGACAACGTCAAACTTTTTATTTCAGATTAAGCGCTATATATAATATGTTCGTCATTACGTGCTGCTTAAAAATAATTATAAGAAAAAAAATTGAGATATTTATTGCAAAGTTTATAGTTGTGAAGTGTATTAAGTTATATCATTGAGTTTATTAATCCCTAACAATTAAATAGAATATAAATGTAAATATACTGAAAGAATATTGTTTAGCGATTCATTATTTAAAATTTAGTTTATAAGTTATTATTATATGATAGATGTTCGAAGGATATTGTCAAAAACAGTAATTGGAGTCGACAGACTAGAATGAGACTACTTTCATTGTTAATATAATAATAAAAACCTGCCTATAAAATATTGTTAAACTTTTTAAACTAAGGTCCACAGAAGTATAGTAAGCTGATAGGTAGGTTTTATATAAGTCCTTCAATTCTGAGATTTGTAGACTCCATTCAAGTTACATATTTCATTATATGTAACTTACAAGGCAATTGTAGACAAAAAAGCATATTTTAAGTATAATTTTAATTATTGTCGTTATATTATAGATTAAGATAAATTTATAATATTTGTCTTTAAAATAAACTGTGACAATATTTATGCAGGTACCTACTAATATTTGCATCCCAAAAATTGAACTTGCTTTCAAATATTTGCAATGTATTCCGAAACGAATTTCAGAGCTCATGAATCGGTCTATTTTATAGAACTAAGTCACATTCAGGGTTGCCACCCGTACTTTATTATAAAGTATTGTACGTTATTTCTGGTAATTGTACTCTACGTTTATGTGAACAGAAAGTATGCAATAATACTTTATTTTGCCCGAATTGATTTCTCTAGAAAAAATATTCAAAATAGTCAAAGATGAAGACTCTTTGTTTTTGAATATCTTAAAAAATTAATTATTTATTTACTATAAAATAAATATGAAGCACAAAGATGCTATTTAGTATTAATAATTAAAATTTGCTAAAAATAATCGTAATTATATTTTAAAGCAAAATAAGGTAAACCATACTTTATTTACACTTGACAATGTACTTTATTTTTTCTTCATTCATTTACCAATGTACTTTATTGAATGAAAAAAAGGTGGGAACCCTAGTCACATTCTACTATGTTCTTGCAGGAAGACTGATTATTATATGTATAATTATATTTTTGTTTTGTCGCTTGTGTAAGTAAACTATGAGTAGATGCAACTTACAAAAAGATTGAGCACAGTTGAATATATCAATTTTGCAGAATGATTTCTCTTAAAAAAAAATTTCAAAAGAAATATTGAAGCGGATTAATTCATTGTGATTGAATGTTAGAACTCCGAAAATATAATAGCATATTTCTTTAACACTTAGCTTAAAAAGCTTAGTATCACTAATTATAAGGCATTTGTAAGCCTAAAAAGCTACATGTTCATTTATGAATATAAAGTTTATTTGAAATTTATAAGTAGTTGTATAAAACAATTCTTTCAGATGTTTAATGCTGTTTTTAATGCAAACTATACACAAGATGTGTTTGGTGTTTTCACACATTATTATGAACTAATTTGTCTTGTTATGTTGAGTACACTGGTGTTTCTGCCTCAATAAAATGGGTTATTTATACTTTGTTTTATTTATTAAATAAAAAGACACGTTGAAATGGTATCGATTTTATTTCATATCATCAACAATTTCAAAATAATATTGCTTTTATAAGTGTACTATTAATGCTATACGTAGAAAAATAGCTGGTTGACTTATTCTTACTCATCAACGTCGGGCCAAAACTACTGAAACTGTAAACTTGAAATTGTACAGTACACATTTTTTTTATTGACGTGGCCTAAGAGGAGACAAGCGCAGTTATAAAGTTTGCATGAGAAGAAACTCGTTGGAGTCCCCTACTGATCTTGTATATAAGAACAATAGGAATCAGTAGGGTTTGTTGGTACATAGCACAGACTAATCTAATTTACTTGACAGGCACACTTTTCCCTTTTAGTGCCCAATACAAACCCGTTCTTGGTACTCTATGATAGGCCTTCTCGAGCTAAGTGAACAGCATTTGCGAATTCCAGCATACACCATAATACAGTAGAACCCGTTTAATACGATCACGTTTAATACGATTTCCCGCATAATACGCCATTTTGCGTCAGTCCCAGGAACTTGAGAAATGATTTCATTCATCTTAACGCTTAATACGATCGTCATCCCGTTTAATACGCCACTCAAATACACATATTACCCCTTGCGGCAGCGGCCAGTGACTGACGAAGTGACGACTGTCGAGCGACACTAAGTGATAATGACCAAGAAGAAGATGAGTCGACTCCGATTTTGTCACATGCCCAGGCATTATTAGGAGTTAATGATTTAAGACGCTATGTAACTTCTTTGAATCAAAGCGAAAACGAACTGCGAAAATTAAATTACGTTGAAAATCTTGTAATTGCTAATGTCTCAAAATCTTTTTGTCAAACTAAAACAAGTGATTATTTTATTTTAGGTAATATTTAAATGTTTAATTCAATATGTAGGTATCCAAAATAATAATAGAATATAATAAATAATAATGGCACGTTTTTCCCCCTTTCCCGCATAATACGCTTTCCCGCCTAAGACGCGTTTTTGATCGGGTCTCTGCGAAATCATCTTAAACGGGTTTTACTGTATTTAGTCCGAATTAAATCCGCACTGATTATGATCATAATTTCTTCTCACAATCGCTTCTCCAATTACTTTCTTCCACATATTTTTACTGTGTGGGATGAACTTTATTCCTATCTAATTGCTGCAGTTATGAACATATCCCTTGTTTTTAAAAATAGGCTCTAACAGACTAAAGGATGGCATTAATTCGTCATGTCTAAGGGTGAATTTTGATTTGATATTTTTACCGTACAAGACAAGTAGGCACACGGATGAAGTTGTGGTCAAAAGCTAATAAAATACATAACAGTAACCTAAACAAAAATATTAACATAAATATATTTTTGCAAATATTTACAGTAGTATTAAGATCCATGATAAGGTTACCTAAATGAATATCTAAAGTCAAACAAGCAGTACAGTAATATTTAAATTATCCCTATTTCTACTTCACCAATTTCATGGCAAACATACAGACAAAGGCAACTACTAAAATGCCTCCAGCAAAAAATATACCATAAAAACTGGAATCACTCATATTATACTCCGGCACCGGCTCCTGTGTTTCCGCTGTGATAGATTCTTCATCCGTACTCACGAGGATAGGCTCTGACCATGGTGAGTATCCAGCTTGATTCCAGGCACAAACACGTATCCAATAGGAAGAGTCCATATTCAATTTGTTAAGGGTTACCTTAATACCTATGTGGAATAAATAGATACGAGGTAAATTTCTAATATTAATAATTTGTTAGCTGCTTTGTGGCACCGACTAGGAATACTGCCAACACTTTATATTACACTAGCTGACCCAACAGACGTTGCTCTGTTCAAATAAAATAAAAGGAATTCTCCTGGAAATTGACAGCAGCGCCACGCCATCTACTGGATCCAATTGTGAATCTAAACTATTCTTGAATCCCCTCGAACACACACAAAAAATTTCATCATCATCGGTCCAGCCGTTTAGGAGGAGTTCAGTGATATACACACGTTCACAAGAAATATATATATATATACTAGGTGACCCAACAGACGTTGTTCTGTTCAAATAAAATAAAAGGAATTCTCCTTAAAATCGGCAGTAATAGGGACTGACTGACTGCAGCGCCATCTGCCGGGCTGATTTGTGAATCTAAATCATCCAGGCCCCCATTTCAATGCATTCACAAAAAAATCATTCAAATCCATCTGGCCGTTTAGTTGCAGTATAAATAAATAACCTAGATACCTAGTCGTTAAGTTTCTTTAATTTTCTGATTTTCCGAGCAATTTTAATTTTTGCCCGTAAAAACCTTTTTCAAAGTATAAGAAAAATTAAAAGAAAGATGGACGAAATCGGTGAAGTCGTTTTCAAGTTATGTTATTGTTCTGCCCGAACAGCGCCACCTACCGGGTCCAATTGCCGGGTCGAATCTAAACCATCCTCGAATCCCCTTGAACACACACAAAACATTTCGTCAACATCGGTCCAGCCGTTTAGGAGGAGTTCAGTGACATACACACGTACGCTAGAAATTTATATATAAGATGAGGATGTAGGTATCATAAAAGACAAGTCAGAGTTCTACCTCGACATAGGCCATTTCCTGAACCTCCTCCAGAATGCGAGTAAGACTAACCTACTATACTACGCTGCTTAGAAGGTTTAGTTTAGGGATTTCTTGGCGAGATTTCCTTCTCTTGCATAGATGTTATCCACATATCATAATCTTAGTCATCTTTTACGATACCCACGGGCGAAAAGAGAGTTGGGGTAAGAATTATACTATTACTCCGTCTCCTCGCGGCAAGTGAGACCAAATACCTCTTATTATGGATAAGACTTGTCCTGAATAGTGAACAGTATATAGGCTGGGGAAAAATTATTTAACCAAATAAACTAGTTAGTTTATTTTAGTTAAAATGTAGAAAACATGCCATGTTAGATGCATAAAGATGACCGATTCCATAAGTACTATTTCTTAACTTTAATAATATTTTATTCACTACCCTGTAAGTTTAGTCCTCTATTATTATTTATAAAAACAAATTTAATATAAAAAAACAATATTAATAAACTGCGCCATCTGTGTTATGAATGTAGACACTACCTTGTTCTATGGGTATGATGTCTACCGTATTTCACAAAGTTATTACTATAATCGCCTAGATGGCGCTGTTACAAATAAAATTGACAACACATGGCACACGTCTACATTTCTAAGAGGCAACCCCCGTACAGTGTCATTTTAATTTATTCTTTTTATTGCTGTTGGTCGTAAACAGCGGTGTTACCAGAACCCACCACACGTAAACATCCTCAGAAAGTTGGGCTTCTAGCTCTCTCTCTCTCACACCTAACGGAGTACAGTAACAAATTGTTACTATCTATTCAAACATCGATTGCCTGCGAGTGTGTGGTATTACCCCGACCTGCCTGTGGCTATACAGAAGATTGTCGACAGTGTGGTCCTACCACTATAAACTATTACTTTGTACTCGTTTTTATTTAGAACTAGCAACCCGCCCTCGCTTCGCTTCGGTTTTAATAGTTTTACCCGCGTAGTTCCCGTTCCCGTGGGAATACCGGGATAAAATATAGCCTAGTTTACGCCCTGATATTATAGCTTTCCATTGGTGAAAGAATTTTTGAAATCGGTCCAGCCGTTTTGAAGATTACCCGGAACAAACAGATAGACAGACAGACAGACAAAAATTTTTTAATTGCTATTTTAGGCATAGGTGTCGTGCAAATAACCGTGTGAGCATGAAAGAAGCCTATTATTTTGACATTACAAACAGACACTCCAATTTTATTTATTGGTTGGTATAGACAAGCTGTAGGTACCCACTACTCTCTCTCTCGTATGAATTTTTATATTTACTTATAAAATAGTATAGATATTAAAGCTCAAATTAAAAACCAATATGTTACTCCAGAATGTAAACTATTATCATGCCAAATTTGCTGCAATTAAGTTTTACTTGATTCCCCCAATAAATTAACAGACAATTCGACAAAAAATCGAAGTCATCAAAATGTGTTTTACATATGTACATAATGATAGAGCTATCATTATGCGCGTGACTGGACCAGAGCTTTGGTTTCGAGTTTTCCTTCTCTTTCATATATGTTATATGCAAATCCCTTAGTCATCTTTTACAACACCTGCAGGAAAGAGTGGCGAATTGTATTCTTACTCTGTCACACGCGGCCAAATAAATTTTTTATATTTCTGTTATTAATTATAGCAGCATTTTTAATGAAATAAAAACAACATTATTATCAGCAATAACCTATCAACGTTATCTGTTGGACAAAACAGGAATGGATACTGCCATAATCGCCAAGCTTGGCGGACGGATTGACGATCGCAGATGTTGTTTAAGATGCCCAGCTGAGTGCTGCGGCAAATTCTTCTGGTTATCTCTCGACTGGTTTTCCGAATCCCACGAAAAAGTGTGAATACATTTTATTCCTAGCCTATCACCACACAGGTATAAAACAACTTATTTAATGTAATTCAATTTTAATCACCTTCGGAAGTTGGTTGATTCTCTTCATCCAATTGCACCCTAAACTTATTACTTCTTCTCCATGCAGCCTCCTTAATTACCGTATTATCGTCATTGTGAACTTGAATATATTGCATAAGTATTGCTGTAATAATAAATATTTAAGAATCATGATAATATGTACCTATTTATGAATTTCAAATAAATATTAAAAATACCTATTAGCTATTTGGTAAAAATACTTATTACTAGCAACCCGACCTCGCTTCGCTTCGGTTTCTGTCGCCTTATCCCCGTAGTACTCGTTCCCGTGGGAATACCGGGATAAAATATAGCCTAGTTTACTCCCTGATATTAATTATAGCTTTCCATTTCCATTGGTGAAAGAATTTTTTAAATCGGTCCAGCCGTTTTGAAGATTACCCGGAACAAACAGACAGACAGACAGACAAATTTTTTTAATCCTATTTTAGGCATGGGTGTCGTGCAAATAAACGTGTGAGCATGAAAAAAGCCTATTATTTTGACATTACAAACAGACACTCCAATTTTATTTATTGGTATAGATATAGATATATTTCACATCTCTCAGTTTGCCTTTCCATTTAAAGTCATTTTACGCGAAAAAATCTAGGTACTCCGTGTAAACCAGATTAAAATAAGCAGAGACAATGGTGATGAATGAAGTTGATGTAAAGACGCAATATAGGAAGATTATAATTTCTGATGTTTACTCGAGTACATCACATTTTAACTATTTTTACATATTTTACCACTGTCCTATTAGATTTTTAATATCCTGCCACTATGACTTTGCTTCATGTCTCCCGCTTTGATAGGAGGGAAGTGGAATCTTTCCAACTCCTCCTGTTTTTCTTTTCTAATTAAATTTGTTGCGGATTCCAAGATAATTAAAAGCGTTTCCCGGGACTTCCTGAGGGTCAAATCTAAGTGTCTTATGCGGAGACTATTGTGGATCCTGGCTTACAGGAGTTATAGTGGTGGGAATGTGTGGTAGGATTAGTACAAAAAAAAATCCTGACACTATTCAACGTCGTCGGAGGTTACGGTAGAACTAAGTTGAAATTACAGGGATTTATATCTACTCGCACTAGAAAGAAAAAGAAAGAAAAATAGTTTATTTCTCCCTCGCAGGGGGATACATATTTGTGCAACTTATTTTATTTATACATAAATATAAGAGCTGTGATCCCACCCGCAAGTGAGTAAAAGGATTGCTACTCAGCTTTATGTTGTGGTAACACCACAACGCTGTTTTTCAGTAGCGGCCTATGGTGTGACGATTGTCAGCAGACTCAATGCTTAACTACTTACTATAACTACTACTTTAAAAGAATAACAAACTACCTACTACTACCTATTACTTTAGAACAATATTTTTATTTTGATGAGAATACCTAAAACCAAAATAACTACGCACTACACATGCAAATATTAATAACAACAACAATATAGATAAGAAAAAAAAATAATGAATAGTATCAAAGCTCAAAAAATAAAATAACAAAAAATTAGACAATACCAAAATGAAAAAAAAAAAAACCTACAAAAATGTATACACATTTTGGCTGCATAAGCGTTATTCCCTTTGCCCACCTGAATACTCCAGCGCAGTCTGCGTATACGGTTTATTACGGTGTGTTATATATAAATAACTAGCAACCCACCCTCGCTTCGCTTCGGTTATAGTCCTTTTACCCACGTAGTTCCCGTTCCCGTGGGAATACCGGGATAAAATATAGCCTAGTTTACGCCCTGATATTATAGCTTTCCATTGGTGAAAGAATTTTTGAAATCGGTCCAGCCGTTTTGAAGATTACCCGGAACAAACAGACAAAAATTTTTTAATTGCTATTTTAGGCATAGGTGTCGTGCAAATAACCGTGTGAGCATGAAAAAAGCCTATTATTTTGACATTACAAACAGACACTACAATTTTATTTATTGGTATAGATATCTAATTACATATATCTCTGGAGGTGCGCAGAGCAGCATTTTTATAAATATTGGTTACATAGCAGCAAAGTTTACACTATTATGCTAGAAACAAACAGCTCTACTCAATTTGTGGTACACTCCCTTTCAGCGTATTATCAAAACAACAACACCATCGTCATTACAATTCGTGTGGTGACGGAATAAGAATACTATTCACCACTCCCTATCTTGTCCGTGGATGTCGTACAAGACGACTATGGGATAATATGCACATAACATCTGTGCAAGAGAAGGAAAACTCGATACAAAACCCTATATCAACATGTCTGACCAGCATAGTATAGTAGGTCAAATTCCCTCCCATTGTGAAGCAGGCCCGAGCCCAACAGTGGGACGTATGTGGGCTGCGATGATGATGATGATGATATCTACTCGCTAATAAATTAATTTAAATTAATAAATTGTCAACTTTAACATTCTTAAATTAATCCAATAAACTACCACCGAATCGGAACGCATACTGTACTGAGAATATCTGGGAAGAAACTCAGTGGGCTATCTATTTTTTTAACAACACGCTTTATCTAAAATTGTATACAACATGTCTAACATGTACCAGCTCCAATGTGATGACCTATGACTAGCTGGCTGTGGCTCGACCATAACCCACAGACACCATTCGATCACGAATTAACTACTAGAGCATCCATCACTGCCCTCAAACACTATGGAGGGAAGGGAGACAGGAATACGAAGGGAGATAGGAATACAAACGAGACAAGAATACAAATATCGCATTCCCTGACTTGCCCGTAAGAGTCATAAAAATCAGCACCAGGATTTCTGCCCACTGACAGTGGCGGTAATTCTCTCTTGGGACAACACCTCACTGTGATCGCCAAACTGCCTGCCAAGCGTGACAATGATGGCATTATTATCCTGGCATCATTAACCCTCATTATAAGGAGCCTTCCTTATTCGAGTTATATATTATAGTTATTATACTCTAGATTCAGTAGTGAACGGAGACAGACAAAATGATAATCATGATGATAATAATGATGATATTAATAATTAACATTGTCTTACCATCTATTGGATAATCTACATCATCATTCCATGTAAGAAGCAACTGCACGGTATCATTTGAAGTATCAATTAATGCTACCTGTAAAATGTTTAATTGAATGCCTATTATTTTTAGAAACTTCATATGTGGAATACATGTGCTTATAATTTCTTGTGTACGTGTGTATGTCACTGAACTCCTCCTAAACGGCTGGCTGGATGTTGATGAAATTTTTGTGTGTATTCAAGGGGATTTGAGAATGGTTTAAATTTACAGTTGGATCCGGCAGGTGGCGTTGTCGTCGATTTCAAGGAGAATTCCTTTTATTTTATTTGAAAAAACAACGTCTGTTGGGTCATATATATATATATATATCTGAATATTATATTCCCTTAGTTGGTAATTCCCTTAGGGGTGGTGAATAGGCCGGGGGTGGCTGGACCAGGGAGTTTGTCCGTCACCGATGGTCGGCCCAACGGTGGGTTGCGGGGCCGCGCGCCGCCCCTCTGTCGCCCCAGACGGAGCCGGGCGGCGGGTGCACTGACCGTATCCCACCCCAAAAAAAGGGGGTGGTGAATTGTATACTTACTCCGTCATCACACAGTTTTTTTTTCTGTATATTGGATGTAAATAAATAATTACCTATGTAGATACTAAATATCAACATCTTACCTCATCAATTGCTTTAGGTTCTGGCGTTTCCATTAGAGTAATATATTGTTCAGAGCTACCATACTCATTTGTTGCTTGACATTTGAATTTTGTTCCCAAATTAGCAAGACTCAGTTTAACAGTATGAATGGCCTGATTGCCTTCTACAAAGTTAATTTGTTTCTCATTTAACTCAAGTAAAGTTCCATCAACTAATTCTTTAAACACCCTATATGTAGGTAGAGGATAGGCTTTCGCTGAGCATACAATTTTGACTCTGAAAAATGTAAATACAATACTGTAAGGTTGTTCTGTTCCTTTCTATATGGTAACAAACTGAGAATACAATATTCATCATCTCTGCCTTTCCTGAAGGTATTGTAAAAAATCATTAGGGATGTAAACAAATAACATTGCAAGGTAAAAAAAAAACCCTAAATAAAACCTTCTAAACTATCTAGCTTGCGTGATGTAACCTAATATCCCTCATCGGATTTAGATCGAGACACATATAGGGGCTAGGGATGAATAATGTATTCTGCTGTATTTTCTATTATATTTAATTAAAAAAAAAAAACAGTACTCCAATCCCATATCTCATTATTCTCTCTTATGGGACAGAATACAAATATCAGTAGATAAATCGCCAAAATATAGTATTCCAATAGAACTACCACAGATTTATAAAATAAGTAAAATAAAATAGATCCAAGCCACTGATGAGCTCCGGATTACCAAAAAAAAATAATTCTAATAAAATATCTTATTACCACTATAATATTACAATAATCATCTAATGAATTCTACGTTTTATATTTATGGCCTCAAATACATTAAACACGCGTAACATTAAAAGCGGTAAAACTAATTAACATTAGTGACATCGTATAAACAAAACTATACTCACTCTTCATTAATCGTTCCATAAATTATTGCATTACTATCATCAAACGTGGGTGGACCTGGAATGTACAACATAAATAGACAATAATTAAATTATAATTATATATTTACACAGTAATGGCGTCTTTCAATTCTGTAACAACGTATTCAGTATCAAAATAATAGATGAAAGCAACGTAGTATACTCATGTGATGAAACAAAATGAAAGTAATGTTGTAGAAAAATAATAAGTATGAATATTGAAGGCTTCAGGGATAAAAAGTCCAAAGAAAAAATAAATGGACTGCTGGGACGCTTCTCATAGACAGGACCAGGATGGACCACAAAAGTAACATCTGATAGCGCTGTATGGAATTATACATTACCACGCTAAGCAATTGGCAGAAGAACAGGATGATTATCATAATGATGAAAAAGAAGCATTCTTACTGCTAGGTAAGAGGCTGTTTGAGCTATAAATTCTGGCGCTCCAATATTATAGTTGCGTTCATGACAACGGTATGCGGTCAATATTTATGTCAATCATGTGTGTAAATTTTCTAGCAAAATAGTAGAACACGGCAACAAAATGCTAAATAATTGTTATATTCGATGTTAAACTACCATTAGTCTTTTTCGATTAAACCTTTGTGGACTAAAAATCAGGATAATAAAATTGGGTTTTTATAATAATGCCACTTTTATCCCAATCAATAAGAGTCGATGTATGTGTTCTTCTTCCCTCGCACACATTACAAAAGCTTTAACAATAATTTCGTAGCCGACCGCTTGCCTGTCGTCAGCCCTTCATGAGAAAGCGCCATCAGAGAGGGAGCCATCTTTTACGATACCCATGAGCAAGATAAGAGTTAATAGAATTCGTAACCGCCACAACACCGCAACAAAATCGAATTCAATACGATAAAAGTATATACTTTGTTTTATTGTTCGCCATCCTCTCATCTCAGCCCCTATACGCTTCACCGTTGAGTTTTTGCCTCCACCGCTATGAGCGCGAGATTAAACTACTATACCAAGCTGGTCAGACATGTTGGCATAAGCTTTCGTTTCCATATCTTGCATTGATTTTATATGGATATCATATCCCTTAGTCGTTTTTTACGACACCCAAGCGGACTTGTATTCTTCGGAATTGTATTCTTACTCCATGACCGCACGGATAGTTTTATTGTTACTGTCAAATAATTACACACACATAAACATGATATGGCTCTTTCGACTTTAAAATACAATAAACTTCTTTAAACCTAAAACTATTTTTATTAAATTATTTTAATACTTTTAATCATTTGAATACTCACTTTTGACGTTTAGTGTCAAATTTTGAATCTTCGTATGACTACAGTTTTCAATTAGATTGTTTTCTTGTATACTGACACAAGAATAAATACCACTATCTTCTGCTTCTAAAGATGTGATTGTGAGCTGACCTTCAAATCCCTGGATGTTATATTTTGTCATCACCTTGTATTTACCTGAACTGTCTTCGTCTAAAATAAAATATTTCTTTTTCTATATGGTTTTATTTTAAAAATCATTGTGTCGGCAAGGTAATCACTTAAAATAATATGTCTAAATTATTCCATTCCACCGCTGCCAGTTATTTATGGAATAGAATAATTTAACTATTCAAAGTAAAGTCTTAATTGACAAAATAATTGTATATATATTTACCTATAATAGTCTCGCCATTTCTGTTCCACTCAACCCTTGGTTCAGGGTCCCCTTTTAATTGACAAGATAATGTTATTGAACGCCCGACGTCAACTGTTACTTCAGTGGGTGTTTCTAAAAACTGAGATGGATCTGTACAAAAAAATATATGTCTAATTCAGAAACATTTATCAGTCAAATTTAGATAAATAAAATTGATGTTACATATATATAATTAAGTGCGCTATGTTTCGCCTTTAAAACATGTAGAAGGTAATGTTTCGTTAAATGTTAGGTATTATCAGTTGAAAGATAAGTTAATATCTTAGGGACTTCAAATAATATATACAGTTATCTATAATTTTCAAAAATTTAAAACTACACATTGATATTATGCAACGCTTTTGTATTTTAAATAAATGGTCCCTGTTAGAAGAACGGTCCCAAACTATAACGTCAGAATGAAGAACAGAGGTAACCCGTACATGATTTGCTTTCAGTACTATATAATCTTTTATAAAACTGAAAATGCGCTTATGGGGATTTATTTAAACGTATACATATTTCTTCAATATAAGGTTTCCAGTTCAGTTTATTATCAATAGTAATGCCTTAAAATTTTGCGCGTTTTTCTGCTCCTATATTAACGTCTTTGTATGTAATATAACTTTCATATTTTCGAGATGTTGATGAAAATGCATAACTTTAGAGTTAAGTTGATTACTAGGTTATTTTTGTTGAGTTATTTTGTGATTAACGTAAGACAATTATTAATATCGCCCTAATATTTTCCGAGTGTTCCATTCGATTATTGCTGTGCTATCGTCTGCAAATACGACCTTTTTATGTTTTAGTATTATTGGCCCATTATTGATATACATATATTAGAAACAGTAATGGCTCTAGCACGCTCCCTTACAGCACACCGCACCTTACTTGGTCCTGTGGAGATGTCTATTTGGTTTCTAATTTACTTTGTAGGCATAATCTTTAAATTCTGTCTTTGATATCACTCGGTTAAGTATGATTTTATGCCTCATGCCGCCCTAGCCGAGGCCGCGGGTGACGTGACCGGGGATTAGTCCGTCACCCGCTGAGAGGCCGACCGCGTGAGGAAAGACCGACGTCCTCCCCGAGGGGGGGACGTCGGTCGATGGGAATGTACCCCGATTAGGGGTATTCCGTCGGGCCGACCACTGACGACAAGTTAACGCTGCTCCAGTGGTCGGCCCAACGACGAAGGCGACGTGGTTTTTGGGTGGGTCGCGGGAGTTGCGTGCTTAAGCCCCTCTGGCGGCCCGGACGGAGTGGTGCGGAGGCGCGCCGACCGCGACCCACCCACAAAAAAAAAGTATGATTTTATGAGTTTGAGGATATTTCTTCTTATACCCCTATGATAATGGTATATGGTATGTTACCTCTATCGCCACCGTGCGGTACCCGTGTACACTGTGCCGACCATCGCTTTATAAATTAAAATACAGAAACATAATTTAATATTATAAAACTTACCTATAACGCAAAGACTGACGTTCTTCGTGAGATCACCTGATCGACACTGGTATACTCCAGTGTCAGCAACGACAGCATTCGTTATTGTCAGTATGAGTGCTGGTACCCTTCCTCTCGGCGTCGGAGCAAAGTGCTCTTGAGAAAACACCCGACCCTTCGAAGTTCGTTTCACTACCGTATCATTCGGGTCTACCCATTCAACCTGAAAAATATATTATAAGATGATCGAAAATTTTATTAGAGCTGTGACTAATTAATGTTATAAATTATAATTAGTCTAAAATTTAAAATATGCCTGCGTAATAATTTCATAGTAAGACGGTTTTAATATAGGTTGGGTTTACCTAAACTAAATAAGAGGGCTAATTAATAAAAATGTGTTAATTAATTAACAATATGTATATTTTTTAATCGGAATTACATAGCGTCGAGCTGGCCGCAGATGTCAAGTTATCGATACCAGTGGTCGGCTCAATGCACGGAGCAAGTACAAAGTTACTATTTGCTCCATGATCCAATGGCTATAGGGTGAGAATACGGTTTGTTATGGGGCCGCACGCCGCCCAACCATCACCTCGGACAGATTGGGCAGGGTTGTCCAAACCATAACCTAGCACAAGATAGGAATTACATACCAATAAACAAATTTTATATGTGACTACAGTTTTACCAAAGTTTTTCGGGTTATCTCTAATCTTTCTTATAATTTAAACTATTTAATACTAATGATATCTGATGTTTACTCGAGCATTTTCTTCTTGTATACTGACAATAAATTTTTACTAAAATGTGGGTCAAAACTTAATAACTCATTTTCTGTAGCGGGTAGATAATTATAAAAATCTGTAATAACGTTGACTTGTTTGGACGTCAGACATCTTAGTCCAGTCCGTGACCATGAATGCTGTAAAGTTTTCGAAACGTCTGGCAATTGTAAATCAAATACAAACGCGATAAAATCCGTAAAAGTAGTATTTAATACTACATATCATTATATATTACATGTCATCATCATATTAAATGGACAACATATAGTTTACCTTTTGATTTTTATTGATTGGCTTACAACTAATAGCTTTATGATCTCCGACTTTTAAGAAATCATCATCACCATAATTCACTGGATCTATTACAAGGCCGTCATTTCTTGCACCATAAACTACAAACATAAAAGAAATACTTAATTCAATAGTCTCAAAGGCTTAGTGTGTATTAAATGTAGTAGACTAGAGTAATTGCAAAGAATATAATTACTATTCTCTTCCATATGGTAATGGAATGAGATTATGATTTAGCGCCCTTCCTCGCAATCCATTCTCACATCCTTTCTCACGAAAGTCGGAAAGGACGGCTAAGGGATATACGTAGATATCATCACACAAGATGAGAAAAGATAAAATTTTCATCCTACTGACAAACGTGATGTAGTCTCATTGTTTTGTTACTCTTATTGACCCTTCCAATATGGACTAAGCCATGAGGCAAGAGCCAAAGGCCCGTGGTTCCAGATATCTCATTTAGACTTGCAGAGCGTAATGTTGGCGTAAAAAAATACGTGCTGTTCGGCGAGAGAGCCACCTCTCAACCAGTTCCGCAAACGAGTTACAAAGAATCAGCTCTAAGACAGACACTTGTGATAGAACATGTGTCTCTTTCTCGATTCACGTAGAACACCTTACACCTCTCTAAACAGTTTAGTGATTAATGACAGCCCTAGCGACAGTAGGTAAGTGGCTAAACGACAAATTATTAAATGGGTTGGCAACGTTTCGTACCTACAACATAACTTTAATTCCGTATCATCACATGTATGTCATTGCCACGACATACATCCATCTCCCTTTTCTTTTCATCCCTAGTTCCACTTTCAACTTGTTTTAGAAGAAGAAGTATCAAAGTGGCAGCAATCAAACCCAAGTAAATGAAAACTGAGTAAGTGAAAAAACTCCATTAGGAGACAATATTTTCCAAGTCCAAAAACATCATCATTATCTCAGCTCATTTACGTCCCACTGTTGGGCTCGGACCTCTTCCTCTGTGGGAGAGAAATTTGTCTACTATACCATGTTGGTCAGTCGTGTTAATATAGGGTTTGGTTTCGAGTTTACTTCTTTCTTTAGTTACATGCATATTGTATCCCTTAGTTATCTTTTACGACATCCACGGGAAAGAGAAGGGGTGGTAAATTGTATTCTTACTCCGTCACTACAAGGAAAGGAACATAAATAATATCAATTATTTTTTTTTAAAACAAGCTTTTATTTAAATGCTCTAAAACGAAGAATGAGTGCTTGTCAAAACTATTCAAACGAATTCAAACTCGACGGTTTTATCTTGTTTAGTTTAGGAGTTCCTATGGCCTTCTGACTGCACTGGTGGCGTAGTGGTTAATGCTAGTGACCTACAGCGCCAGTGTCGGGGGTTCGAATCCCACGCAGGACAACACTTTGTGCGATCCACAAATTGTTGTTCTGAGTCTGGATGTAATTTGTGTCCGTTAATTATATGTGTATGTATTTCTCGCGGAAACGCAATGAGTTTCAAAAATTAAAAAACTGTACGAATGGCGGCGATGTGGCTCGCGACACGTCACGTCTCGTTTCCGTCGGGGGCGAAAAGTGGCCCACAGAGAACCGCTTTGCTACGCTGAATATGTCAAAGATCGTAGCAGGTGGAGGGCAGTGGACTCTGCCTACCCCTATGGGAAAAAGGCGTGAATATATAAAAAAAAAAAAAAAAAAATATGGCCTTCTGACGCCATCTTGAAACCAGCTTCATGGTACCATATTATTGCATTGTCACCGAAGTTACGTAAATAAACCAAATTTCAACCTAATCTAACGACAGGAAGTGGTTCTAATTTAACTTTTAAGTGGTTCTAATTTAACTAACAAGATTTGTCCCATACTAACATACTAACAGGGCAAGTTAAATAAAAGCTTTTAAAAAAGAAACCTAAACCCCTATAAGTCGTTTTTTACTCATAAATCTCTATAACTAAGATTGCGTCTGTACCTTCCTAAGTGATAGTTAAATCCATTTAACATTTGCTGTTAATGTCTCATTTTTAAATTTCTAAGACATTTTCGATTCAAATTACCAAATGGATCGGTTATTGGTTTTGTATAGTTCAAGAAACTCTTATACTATTGAAATAGCCAAGTAAGTATGTGTATCGAATTGTTTGCCAAGGTTACTACAGTGAATTGATAAATAGTAATTCCGAAGCAAGTTCTCATGTTTATTCATAATGTCCAAAAGAAAATCAATGTCATAAACTTCGGTTGTAAATGCGTTTGAGTCTGGTAAATTACGAAATGAAATACAAAGCAAGTTCGGCTTAGTAGAATCTACCTACTCGTATAATAACAAAGCTGTTCAAGTTTTTTAACAGTCGGGCCAAAAGAATGACTCAGAATTGTTTTGGGCCTCACGACTCATTAACTAATGAAATTAGGTCGTCAATAATAATCCACCAAAAAACATATATTTAATAAAAAAAACCATATATTTAATAAAACATCCAGCATTTCAAAATTTGGTGTTTAATATGATTGTAAAACAAAGCGCATCTTTTGATAATTAAATAAAAATAAAACTTAATTATCTTTATCTTATTCAACATTTTAATTTCGAAAAATTATTATATATTCGCTTATAAACATATTTCGTTAATTTTTAATTTGATGTAATTATTGATATTGTTATTTTATTTGTAGATTAGTCTTTAACTTTGAGTCTTTAGATTTGAAAATCTTAAAATTATCTCATCTTATAAATATTTTTATAATCTTAATTTCATATCTATTTGATTAATATGACAACATAAAATTAATTTCTATTATTGATTCTTTTTTAAATTAATTGTTATTTTGCTTACACATACTGCTCTATTACTTGTCATTTCATGTTGACCTATGCATCGTTATTTTGCTCATAATCAAACGTTGAAAATATTGACTCTCCCGCGGGTGCGGGTGTGAATTTCTTGATGGGCATTTCTGAATCTTGCCTGCGCGGGCCATTCAAAATGCGTCTGCTAGCCAAACTGTGGCCCACAGGCTTATGGTTGAGCAGCATTGTTTTAAAAAATTTATAAATTAGAGAGTTAATACATTTCGTTTAGCAAAATCTATAAATTATGAAATTCAAAGAATGAAAAAAATATATATTCCTGAGACGTTTAAGGATTATAGCATATTTGATGAAGTATATGAGCTAGAAGAGCATTAAAGTGTAAAAAATAGAAACGCAATTGAATTTAACAAACTTTTTAAAGTAAATTTGTATGTTTTGATTAAATCAATTTTGTATTTTCTTATATTTGCAATCCAATGTCTGTTATCACCTATCAAATGTCGAAATTATGCTCAATTTATATTTTTTTTTTATAATTTTTTTTTTAAGTCCATCAGTTGTATCTCAAACGAAGGTTTTATAGTTACGTGATAACTCTTATTTCAGAGTAAACAGTTGGCGTATACTTCTAATTTCAATCATCATTTCAGCTCCTATACGTCCCACTGTTGGTCTCGAGCCTTTTCCACAATAGGAGGAAATTTGAACTTATTATACCATGTTGATTTGACATTTGACAGGGTGGTATGGGGGTTTTATTTCAAGTTTGCCCTCTCTAGCATAGATGTTATATGCGTATTATATCCCTTAATCATCTTTTACGACTTCAACGGGTAAGACGGCGAGTGGTGAAGTGTGTTCTTACTCCGTCACCACACGGAATTATTTCAATAATAAAGGAAAATTTATTATCTAACTATCTTATGTTGCATACATACCTTTTGAATATATTAAAAGGTTAGGTATTATTTCTATTAAGGTATGTGACAAATAAATAAAGAAATTATTAACATACCTGCTCTATATAACATGTAAATAAAAACGATCACATAAAATAACCACTTCATTATATTACATAAAAATAAACATTCGATTATATGCACAAAGTTATTTTATTTTATTAGAATATCAACTTTTTCGTGATAGCTATGGCAAGCTCTAAACGAAAGTGCGGATGATACGAACTCAGCTCATTAAAATTATTTAATAGGAACAATTAATTAATCCTAATAAGTATTAATATGAACAATGCTATCAACCAGGATGTGACATTTGCTGTAGTTACAGCAGAATATGAAAAAGGTCACAATACTGGGTCGAACATGACGTCAGTGAATTGAAATATATACCATACCACTGATCTATTCTACTACCTATGTATCTACTAAATATTATCTACTAGAGATAGCAGATTGGGGAAATTTTGTTTTTATTGCAAACGGTGGCAAACGAGCAAATAGTACACCTGATGGTAAGTGTTGCTGCCGTTTATGGACCTTTGCAGAGCCCCTGCCTACCGCTAAGAAAGTGAAGGGATTATGAATACGCGCAATGACGTTTGGTGATACTAAAAGCATCACTAAAACCCATCACACAGAAATATCCTCAAAATGTTGGGCTGCCGGCTCTCTCGCTCACTGAACGAAGTGCAGTAACAAATTGCTACTACTCAGACATCTATTTTCTGCAGGAGTGTCGGTACTTCCCCGGGCAACCCGGCTCACGGCTGTAGAGAGACAACTGTCAACAGTGTGGTCCTGTCCAATAAAAAGTACATATGCCTCTGCGTTATTCTGCTATCACCAGGCTGTGTGTAGGTACTCCGATCATAATATGTCTGTAATAAATGTTATAGTATATACTAATAATAAATATAATGCCTTAAAACCCTCTGGGCCAGTCATTATCTCACCATGAGACTAACGCAAACCTCGGAAGAACATTATATGGCTCTCTAAGTTCTTTTGATATAAAAGAAAAAATGTATCACAAGATATATAGGCACGTCAAAAAACCGCAGGGCAGCTTGTGGCGTGCTGAATGTAAATAGCGACACTGCGGTCCTGAATGCCCCAGAGAGTCGGCCAGCTCGCCTTTACTGGCTGGCTGGAGTGGAGACCGAAGAGTGCCCGCAGGATTCTCAACTCTGGCTTGCCTTAAACGGCTGATCAGAGAGGGGTAGCCAGAGCTATATGCTCGAGAGTGGAAGTGTCATTTTCAAAGGCATAACTACGGGGAAACCACTGCGGGACTCTGTTTATCGGAGACTTTCGATGGTGAAACCGGTGCCGCATCTTGGACACCTCAAGGCACTTGCACCAATGCTGCCTCCTGTTGCCCGTATGACTTACGTGTCTGTGGCGACCGTTTAGAGGGCCCATTCAGTGAATTAGCGAGTCACCGTCTGCCAATATTCAAGATGCTTAAGACATTGAAGGTTTTAAATCAATAGTTTTCACTTAAACCAGTCTATCGAACCTCCAACCCCATTATCATATTATATTAGACACCATCATCACGCTAGTTTTACACCTACCGTTGGCAGTCTACGAGTATTATGTGCAGACGTGGAGTGCGGTAGACGTCCCATCACATTTTTACATTACATTTCTCAAAAGTCCTCTGCGTGTTGGATCCATATCCCCTCCCCATATAAGCCTACCAAAGGACCGACTATCTTCCCTAGGAAGATCCCGTGGAACTCGGGCATATAATAATGCTCGGGCGAGAAAGTGTCATTTTCAAGGGCATAACTACTACTATATATTTGAAACACGAAGTATGTATAATGTATCTGGGGGGCACGGCAGTGCCCCCGCCAAGTCGAGCAAAAAAAAAAGTCTGGCAAAACGCGACACTGCCGTAACATACTTTTCTCGAAGCAATTCAGGCCATTTTCGACCCCCTATAACTTTGTTGTGAATAAAACTAGAACCCTGAACTTTTAGTAACCCAGCAGGCATTGTATACACATTGTGTATTTAAAATTTCATTCAATTTGAACCAATAGGTTAAGAATTACAACTAGTCAAAATTTCGTAATTTTGTCACTCACTGACTGACTGATCGATCATCAATATTAAAGAGACACTTTTAGCAGACATAGGAGCTTCAAATTTAAAATACCATTAGTGTTTAGTACATAAATGAAGGAAAAATTATGAAACATTGTAATTTTCGTCCAGTTTCCGAGATACAATAACTGCATAAATAATTTTGTAAACCTATATAAATATATAGGATTACAAAGTTACGTTTGCAGTTAACGAGATGTAATTTTGTAAAAAATAAGAATACATTTGTCGCCATCATTACTTCCCTATGGGAATCGTAAAAACCGGCTAAAGACTGTGCAGATGGCGTAGTGGTAAAGATACCAACATACCGTGCCAGTGTCGCGGGTTCGAATCCCATGCAAGACAACACCTTGTACGATCCACAAATTGTTGTTCTGAGTCTGAAAGTAATTTGTGTCGGTTAATTATATGTTCTTTCCGTGTGGTGACAAAGTAAGAATACAATTCATCACTCTCTATCTAGCCCGTGGATGTCGTATAAGACGACTATGAGATATAATATGCACCTACCATCTGTGCAAGAGAAGGAAAACTCTAAATGAAAGCCTATATTAACATGTCTGACCAGCGTGGTATAGTGGGTCAAATTCCCTCCCATTGTGGAGAAGGTCGGAACCCAACAGTGGGACGTATGAGGGCTGCGATGATGATGCGATGATGAAATATATGTTTGTAAAATCCCCTACAATATAAGGATTATTATTCACTTAGTGCAAGGCGTTGTCATTTAAAAAAAAAAGATTCAACAGGAGAGTGGGCTGCAGTTCTTGCCGGGGAAATGTAAAATATCTCACTGCGAAACCAACCCGCCTACCAAACGTGGCGATTACGGCATTATTACTCATATGGCGAAGAAAAATGAGCCCTAGTCATGGCAACTCTATTGAGCGTCGTTGGATGCAGGTGCCACAGTACCGCACTTTATGGTGAAGCAGTGGACGGCGATAGGCTGAATGATGATTGGCATAATAGGTGTAGACAGATACCTAGATATAATTATGTTCAAAGATAACTTGTAAAATGGTCAATCAACGGAATGAAAAAGCAGGAGTGGGACATGTCTTATGAAATTGTACTAAAATCGCCGAAAGTATTAATAAGCCAACTAAATTGTCTGAAATTTACCTGAAAGAAAGAACGCCACCATTAGGCTCGATTGCCATCAAAGCGGAGAGGAGACTAGAGGAGATGTGTTTCAAAAAATCAATCAAATTTCTTTATTTGCACATCTCTCCGCTTAGTTTAAGTAGAAATGACTCAAGCGGAAAGGAGAGATGTCTCATTTTTCAGCGACTGGGCTCTAAAAAAATCCGTTGTTGGTATTCAAAAAGTAGAAGGTACCGGAAAGGAAAATAAGTAGGTCTATCTACAAAAAGAAATGAGATACCATCCAAAACAAAACTTGTAAAAAAGCTAAGCCTTGCAACTGAGTTCTTCTACCATAAAAGGTTGTGAGATCCATATTATACCAACTCGGTTAACTCGTTCAGTCCCTGCTTAAGGGACCTTTCTTCTTACGTTATTACGTAAATAGCTAATCTAACAACTTCTTAGAGTGACTAAATTAATATTGAAGATCTTTTATGTTTTAAATAAATAGATTGACTTGGCAACTAAACATAGTGCGATGACGACGTATTTTGCGTCAATTGAAATTTCATGTCTACTTACTTTTATGGATAAATACGTGTATTGTATTATGTATTAGATAATGAGAATAACTTTTAGAAATTTTCGTAAACTAGGTTACATTTTTTACGAGCTTTGTAAACAAAAGAAGTATGTGCAGGCAATCGAAAGAAAATGAACGTCTGAGTAATAGCAATTTGTTACTGCGCTTCGTTCAGTGAGCGTGTGGTGGGTTTGGGTGATACCTTTAGTATCACCGAACTTTGTTGCATGCATTCACACTCCCTTTACTTTCTTCACGGTAGGCATCGGCCTAGCAAACGTCCATGTGTCCATTAACCACTTACAGCAATTAAAAAAAATTAGTACAATATTTTTTTACACATTTTATCACTTTCCTGTGTTAAGTTAAAATGGTTTTTACCACAGTATAAACTGCTCAAACACGACAGATTGTCTCTTTTTATCGCCTTGCACCATCTTTTCTTAAACTTGCAGATACATGTATAAGGAAGCCGAGATCGGCATAAGGAAATTAATATTCTTTGGTAGGTGCAGTTTTAATATTATTTTGTTACATAGAAAAAATTCAGTGGTCATCCGACTCCTAGTTAGAACGGTCGCGTTACGCACGCTCTTACACGCGCTCGCGCTTGTATATAAATGCTGATGTACCAATCTATTCCAACGCGACTTGTCGTCACGGCCGACGCGATGACCTACTTACAATTATAAGTGTGTCATGTACAACTATGCGAATTTGCGATAAGTTATAGTTTTATAATTATAACTTGGAATCTACTATGGAATCTCCAAATAAAATAACGCTTAAAACTGAACTCGAATGTCAGTTGTATGCCCGTTACAAAGAGGAATATAATGCGCGTCTAGAACTGCAGCAGATAGTCACAGACTTCAGTAGTCAAATAGAGGAATTAAAAAACCAGCTGAAATCCATTCAAGAACAGAAGAATGTTCCTCTAGAAAAGGAATCTTCAACAAGCAATGAGCCTCAGAAAACAGTCGAATATAAGACTGACGAAGAGGACCTTGCCAGAGAAACAGAGTGGGTACGACAGAAAAGTAGGAAGAAAAGAAAGTTCAACACTTCACTGTCGCCACTATCGCAAGAAGTAAGCGCCATTGCATCTCAAGATGGTACAAAGACCGAAAAACCAAAAATAAAAAAGGTACCTCCACCCCCTCCAGTAAAGGATATTAAAAACTATCAGAAGTTTTATGACCTACTTTTGACTTGCTCAAATAAAGACTCTTTCTTGGTAAAAATGATGAGCGGAAATACTGTGAAAGTAAACGCCAAGGATGAAGACTCTTACAGAGCTATTACTAAGCTCTTATTGCAAAATAATTATCTCTGGCACTCATACGAGAACAAACAAGATAGACCGATTAGAGTCATAGCAAAAAACCTCCACTCATCATGCTTGCCAAACAGAATAGTAGAAGATCTAAATGCAAAAGGATTCAAAATCCAGGAAGCTATAAATAAATTAAGTTGGAGGACCAAATAACCTCTAAATATGTTTATGTTATCCTTTGAAAGGGATGAAAAAATAGATCAAATATATGGTATAAAGACCATACTGGGCTGTAAGGTTGAAGTGCAGCCTTTAAAAACATCCAAACTAATACCACAATGTAAAAGATGCCAGGCATATGCCTGGCCATACACAAAAATATTGCTCCAAGGAACCTAAATGTGTAAAGTGCACTGGTAAACACCTAACCAGAGACTGCACAAAATCGATAGCAAAAAAACCTAAATGTGTTCATTGCGGCGAGTCACACCCGGCCAACTACAGTGGATGTATGGTCGCTAAAGGACTGCAACAATTAAGACACAAAACTTTAAAAAAAGTTACTACGCCTACCAACCAGGCGCCTAAAATTAATAAAAATCCCTCGATACGTTTTACACATAAAAATGTATCATATGCCCAAGCAACGAAAGCACAGCAGCCACTGCTACATGATACACAATCACCCAAGTCGGGAGATATCGATTTAAATAGCAATATTAACAAAATATTAAATATTTTAACTGCCTTTGATCAAAGATTGAAGAACCTAGAAGGTAGTGCTACACAAGTACCTAATATAAAGCAAAAATGAATAAAACACTGAAAATTATGGCATGGATAGTGTTGCCCAAAAAAGTCTTGGTCTTGCGGTCTTGGTCTTGGTCTTGCGGTCTTGGTCTTGGTCTTGCGAGAAATGCAAGACCGAGACCAAGACCAAGACCACTTAATTTTTGCAAGACCAAGACCAAGACTGGCCCTACAAGACTTGAGCAAGACCAAGACTGGGCCTGCAAGAGTCTCGCGGTCTTGCATTTAATTCAAGTCACCATTTAAGCTTATATACGGTTGAGCTCGTGTCTTCTACATAACAGGAGGGAAATCGGCCGTGGCCGGAGGGGAATCGCCACGGTGATCGGCCGTGTTGTTACAGGTCATACATGTCAAGTTTTCCTTCTCTTGCACCGATGTTATATATTATAGCCCTTAGTCGTGGGTTCGCAGTCGCGGGTAAAATAGTGGGTGATGAATTATATTCTTACTCCATCACTACACGGCAAGTCAAATCAGTCTTGAGATATCCATCTATTGGCTAATCGATTCCCAATGTTGGTGTTGGCTTTTCAGAATTACTCTTCGGAAAGGCTTAAGGACAAAAATACCGTAATCACGAGAGTGCTCTTGCCCATTATACATATTCATTAGCCCAACGACGTTCACTGTTGGACATAGAAATATGCCTACAATTAATCTACATAAATGTCCATGTAGGGACAGAGTACGAATATAATTCACCACTCTCTTACCCATGGATGTCGTATCAAATCGGATCGGGCAATGATGTTAGGAACCCATGAAAAAAAATTGAAATAAAAATATCGATTCGTTAATGAATTGAGAGACATGTAAGTTCTCAATTTTGTCATCGTTTTTTCGTGTAAATTTGATTAAAATATATAAAGCAATGATACTTAATCTACAACATATTCGTATTTTGTTAAATGTTCATTAGAATTTGAATAAATCAATGATTACGTTTGCATAAGCAAGATAAACTTCGCTTTAACATAAATCAGCTGATCGGCCGATGACCGTTGATGAGTCGCCTGTGTACCTACGTAACCATTGAAAGGTTCGCGCAAATCTAATACCTATTTATACTGTCGAAATTTTACATGCTTACATATATCCTGTCTGTACATACCTACATAATGCATAAAATTTAAGGCATAAACTCTTCGACACACATTTTTGTAATCACTATAACTTTTACGTTATATTGTTTTTGTGTAATATACATTCTAATTATTATCTATGACCGTTGAACTACAACATACACGAACAGTTGCCCCATAACCTGATACACCCTGTGTATATAACATATGTGCAAGAGAAGTGAAACTAGAAATAAAACCCTATAACAACATGTCTGACCAGCGTGGTATAGAAGATCAATTTTCCTCTTACTGGAAGGAAATTTAAGCTCAGCAGTGGCACTTTTATGAGCTGTGACGATGACGACGAATATCATACATTTTACAAGTACTAAAACCATAAAATTTTAAATCAGTTTTATATGTTCTTGAATAAATAATATATTAAGAGCTACATGGATCCAGCGGCCAAAGTATTTATATAGGCAATAGAGCAACAGGTTTTTTCAAGTATCAGTAACTAAACTGGAAATACAATAGATACATACCACTTAACTTGAAGTGTTATTTTTTTCATTAATTGTAAAAATATCGCATTGATTATAAAATGACTTAAAATTTATTGTATCAACTGCCTCGTGTGGTGACGTCTTAAGAAAATAGGGTCGAAAGTCCTGTCATAAGAGTAGTAACGCTGTCTAATGGAACACCAGGGGAATAGAAGAGTAATTTTCCCCAGTGGTAAGTATTGTATTCAATAGTGAGCTATAGGCTAGCAGATGGATAGATAGGATAGGATTTGATTAATTTAGTTGGATTTTTCATTGCCATGATAAATGACTGTTACGTTATTCCAACTGCAAGACTTTGCGAGATTCTTGCTGCAATACCAAGACCAAGACCAAGACTCGGGTGCGCAAGACCAAGACCAAGACGAGACCAGGTGTGATGTTGCAAGACCAAGACCAAGACTGGTCCAAGTCTCGTCTTGGTCTTGCATTTGGGCAACACTAGGCATGGAATGCAAACGGATTCCTAAAGTGTCGAAACGAGCTACAGGCTGTCCTTGCTACCGAAGAAATTGATATATGCCTCATATCAGAGTCTCACTTTACAAGAGAATCGCATATTCATATTAATGGATATAAAATATATCATGCTCTGCACCCTCTCAACACTGCGAGAGGAGGAAGTACCCTTATAATAAAGGAAAATATCTACCATTACCTTGAATCTAAATTTGAAGAAGAATTCTTACAAACTGTAGCCGTTAGGGTCAGAACTAATACACATCATATCACTATAGCAGCTAGATATATACTGCCCACCTAAGCATGCTCTGAAATTAGAGCAGTACAGAAAACTGTTGCCAAATCTTGGTAACACATTTATATTAGGAGGGGACTTCAACGCAAAAAACACATATTGGGGCTCCAGATTAACCAACACCAAAGGAAAGGAACTGCTTATGGCTATCAGAGAAATCAAATGCAATGCAATTTCAAGAGAAAACCCACTTACTGGCCTACTGATACCCAAAGATCTGATCGACTTCTTCATTTACAAGAATCTGTCAGCCACATTTCTTAACATACATGAGGGACTGGATATAAATTCTGATCATTCGCCCGTTATATTAACCTTAAATGAGAGAGTAATACAGAAAGTTAGCAATCCAATGTTAGTGAACAAAAACACTGATTGGGAGAGCTTTCAGTTAGACTTAAGCAACATTATTGACCTCAAAGTACCGCTCAAACATGAACAGCAGCTAGATGAAGAGGTGTCAAAATTTGTGAGAGACATTCAACACTGGGGTTGGAAAAATACACCAGTCTCTAAAAACAAAGTCGCAAGTCACAGATATCCACTAGAAATAAGAAATCTTATAGCCATTAAGAGAGTACAAAGACAAAAGTGGCAACAATCTAGATATCCGCCTGACAAAGCAATACTAAATAGACTTACAAAACGATTAAGTAAAGCAATACAAAGCTATCATGATGAAGCTACAAATGACTATCTTAGTCAATTAATAAATAGTGATAAAATCGAATACTCACTATGGAAATTCACTAAAAACTTAAAAAAGCCTATTGTTCATGCCTCACCCATTAAACAAATAAATGGCAAATGGGCCAGAAGTAACGAGCAGAAGGCTACTTTATTTGCAGAACATTTAGAACAAATATTTCAAACAAACGACGAGGAAAGCCCTGATAACTTAGCACCTGATGTTAATTGTCATGATGACTCGGCAATACAACTAGTTACCGTTAAAGAAGTCAAAAACATGATCAAAAACTTGGCTAAAAAGAAATCTCCCGGATACGATCTTATCACTGGTGAGCTGCTTCAAAATATCCCGCATAAAGCCGTAGTAAAACTCACAACCCTTGTCAATGCGACCTTCAGACTAAAACATGTGCCTAATATCTGGAAAGTTGCTGAAGTTATAATGATCCCCAAACCAGGAAAATCTCATCTAGAAGTATCATCATACAGACCAATATCTCTACTGCCAATTGGCAATATACATAATTACAGATTTACATAATTATTTATTTATAAATTACAGATATACATAATTATATCAAAAGTATTTGAAAAGTTTCTTTTAAGACGATTAAAGACTATTATAGAAGATAGGAAACTGATTCCCAATCACCAATTCTGCTTCAGAGAGAAACATTCTACGATAGATCAAATACATAGAATTACCAACGTCATAGAAAAAACCCTAGAAGAGAAAAAAAGTCTGTTCTACAGTGTTTCTGGATGTAGCTCAGGCATTTGATAAGGTGTGGCATAAGGGTCTTATATTTAAGTCAAGGAAAATGCTCCCAAAACAATTTGCAGACATATTAGAATCCTATCTAACGGAGAGGACATTTAGAGTGAGACAAGAAGATGCTTACTCTAGTCTCAGACAAATAAAAGCTGGAGTACCACAGAGAAGTGTCCTTGGCCCTGTTTTGATCTGTTGTACACTTGTGATATTCCAGAAATAAAAAATAATGTTATTGCAACCTTTGCAGATGACACCGCCATCATGGCAATAGGTGAAACTCATAAAGAAGCCGTAGAGAGAGTACAAATTGCCATCAACGCCATCACTGATTGGACCAATAAATGGCGAATTAAACTAAATGAGTCCAAATCAACTCGTATAGACATTTCAAATAAAAAACCAAATTATACACCGGTATACATTAATGGCCGCATTGTACCATATGAAAATACGGCAAAATATCTGGGTATGACGCTTTACCCAAAGCTTCGCTGGAAGGCACATGTCAAAAAGAAAGTCAGGAGTTAGATCTACGCTCCCAGAAAATGCACTGGCTACTCGGTAGACAATCAGTATTATCAGTGTATAACAAAGTACTTCTATAAAAACAAATACTTATGCCTGTATGAGCATACGGCATTCAACTTTGGGGTTGTACAAAACGCACCAGTGTTGATATAATACAAAGATTCCAAAACAAAGTACTACGGAGTATAGTAAACGCTCCCTGGTATATTAGAAATGAGGACATCCACCGTGATTTAGGAGTGGACCTTGTTACTAATGTTATAAAAAAATATGCTGAGGCACATGAACAAAGACTAATACAACACGTAAATGCCGAGGCTATCCAGCTCCTCGACACCACGGACATAGTAAGGAGACTGAAAAGGACTAAGCCTTTTGAGTTAGTTTAGTTAAATTAGTAATAAGTAGTGCAGTGAGTGCTATCCTTGAAGAACACAAGAACAAAATGTATTCTATTATTATTAGAGACAATAAGAAAAGTGCCAATGGACACATTCTTTACTCTGTAAGTCTTAGCAAATTAAGTTAGATTTAAATTACTTATTAGCCTCATAGCTAGATTGTAATTATTATGAGGTAACTGTTAAGTTATATCATAACTAGAAAAAAAAAAAAACAGAAAAAATTAAAATATTTATAATAAACTTATCCATTAAAATAAGTGGATTTTACACTCTTTTTTCTAATTTTCAGTAACTTGTGAAGCAAACATTTCCGTTGATGACATCGAACTTGTATATGCTGACGTCACAGAATAAGCGCGCTAAAATAGCCGCGTTTAAATCACCCAAAAATTATAGTGATTTTAATATATTTTTTTTTTGTTTAATGGTTTATATTTTGGATGTGTTATATATATATATTTATAGTAATGTAATAACAAGTAGAAACGTTTAAAAACATAAAAAAATACTTGCATATTTCCTATTGTCAATTAATGTACCTACACAGATGAAGATACGAAATTACATTTAATACACTTATATCTTCAATTCCTATTATTTATTATAAATAAAGTACCTCCACTACCTGAAGGCGGAGTAAAAGTGCCTCCACGGAATAAAAATTCACCACTCCCTCTCTTATCTGTGGGTGCGTAAAAGACGACTACAGGATTAAATCCCTCTATCCTACCTCTTCCACAGTAGGAAGGAAATTGACCTACTATATCACGCTGGTCAGACGTTTTGATATAAAGTTTTAATTTGAATTTCCTTCTCCTGCATAGATTTACCTACGTGCATATTATATACGTTAGTCGTCTTTTACGACATCCACGGGCATGATAGAAAGTGGTGAATAGCATTCTAACTCCGTCATCACACGGTAAGAAATATTACATACATGTTTGAAACAATAATATGTTATAGGTAAGTTATATTGCAAATGCATACATTGTTACCGACCATCGATATTAGTACAATGACCTACGTGACATACTTTAGTAACACTGATATTCATAACTCACTGTATCAATCACGCAATCTAAAGTAGGTTCAACATAACAAAAATTTAAATGTTTGTTAATTGATATTTATGTGGTGACGGAGTAAGAATACAATTCAACACTCCCTATCTTGCCGTGGATGTTATAAAATAAGGCTAAAAGATATAATATGCATATAAAATCTTTGCAAGAGAAAGACAACTCATAATAAAACTCTATACCAATATCTTTAGCCAGCTAGGTATATCTATATTATTTATATAAAAGAAAGTCGTGTTAGTTACACTATTTATAACTCAAGAACGGCTTTACCGATTTGGCTGAAAATTGGTGGGGAGGTAGCTTAGAACCAGGTGACGGACATAGGATACATTTTATCCCGTGTCTTTTTTTAATGGCGTTTACAAGATTTCGTCAATAACTCTTTTATCCCGTTCGATCGCCTTTCCGTGTGACGTGACATAAAATGTCAAACAGAATACAAGTCACTATGAAACGTAGTATAAAAAACGCATTATGCTGCTAAGGCCATTAAAGCAAGAAGAAGAAGAAAAAAACGCATATGATATGTAATAACAAAATGCAAATGACAGCTAAACTAAATTTTGTCTATAATTAAGTATGGTTGAAAATTTGATAATTATAATTTTGTCAGAAATCAATAATGAGTAATTTGTATTCTCTTTGAATCATTATTAACAATGCCGCGATCAAAACTATCGAATCTTTCCCGACAAAGCTGTAATGGTATATTTACGGAAATTTAGAAAATTGATTTACGAAATAAATTATGGCGTTACTAAGTTCGCCGGGTCAGCTAGTAACCATATAAGTAGGTCAATTTCCCTCCTATTAGGCAGGAGGCTCAAGTCTAGCAGTGGAACGTATGAAAGCCGAGATCATGAGATGATTTATAAGTACTATAGCAAATGATTATTTATACCAATAAATAAAATTGGAGTGTCTGTTTGTAATGTCAAAATAATAGGCTTTTTTCATGCTCACACGGTTATTTGCACGACACCTATGCCTAAAATAGCAATTAAAAATGTTTGTCTGTCTGTCTGTCTGTTTGTTCCGGGTAATCTTCAAAACGGCTGGACCGATTTCAAAAATTCTTTCACCAATGGAAAGTTATAAAATCAGGGCGTAAACTAGGCTATATTTTATCCCGGTATTCTCACGGGAACGGGAACTACGCGGGTAAAACGACTATAACCTATAACCGAAGCAAAGCGAGGGCGGGTTGCTAGTCTATACCAATAAATAAAATTGGAGTGTCTGTTTGTAATGTCAAAATAATAGGCTTTTTTCATGCTCACACGGTTATTTGCACGACACCTATGCCTAAAATAGCAATTAAAAATTTTTTGTCTGTCTGTCTGTCTGTTTGTTCCGGGTAATCTTCAAAACGGCTGGGCCGATTTCAAAAATTCTTTCACCAATGGAAAGCTATAATATCAGGGCGTAAACTAGGCTACACTTTATCCCGGTATTCCCACGAGAACGGGAACTACGCGGGTAAAACGACTATAACCTATAACCGAAGCGAAGCGAGGGCGGGTTGCTAGTTATTGAATAAAATTAAAGTTTTTAAGTAACACGAACGAAAAAAACTAAAAATCATGCTTACAGAAGAAATGAGTAGAACTGGACCATGTAGCAACTTAATGAGTTTACTAATAAGGATTTCGTCTCCTTCGAACTCTATCATCAGAACAGCTCAAAGGTATCATAAGTGGATGTTTCATATCTCAGGTTATATATATTTGAAGATAAAATAAATATCTATACTTCTAAGATAACTACGGCAGCTAAAAAAAGAGCTAATGACCTTGAAATTTTTCCCCTTTTTTTTGGGTTGGGTTTCGGTCGGCGCGCTCCTCGCACCACTCCGTCCGGGGCGACAGAGGGGCGTAAGCACGCACACCCGCAATGCACGTCGCCTTCGTCGTTGAGCCGACCACCGGAGCAGGGTTACTTGTCATCAGTGGTCGGCCCGACAGAATACCCCCTACTTGGGGTACCCTCCCATCGACCGACGTCCCCCCCTCGGGGAGGACGTCAGTCTTTCCTCACGCGGTTGGTCTCTCGGCGGGTGACGGACTAATTCCCCGGTCACGTCACCCGCGGCCTCGGCTAGGGCGGCATGAGGCGCAGGTATTCGCGCCTACGCCACCCCAGTCGGGAAAATTTTACCTTAAAACCCCTGAACAAATATTCTTAAATTGTAGCTAAGATAAAGCCCCTGGTATTGCAAAGGTCCATGTGCGGCATTATCACTTACCATCAGGTGTGCTGCTTGCTCGTTTGCCACCGATGGCAATAAAAAAAAGAACTACATCGTAATCGGAACATTAATTTAGGAGCGAGCTATTTTTTGTTTATAACAGAAATACGATACTTAATTTAAGACTTAGAATACCCCTTTACTATCTTTTTGAAAAGAAGTTTATGAACTCTTACAGTAGTGCATCGGTTTCAACAGATGCAGTAAATATGTAATGATTCTCTACTCAAAATAATAAAGCGTAAATGAAAAGGAAATAAAATTATATAATTACGTACAATAAAAACATTGTGTTTTTATTTCCATTATTCTAGTTTAATAAGATTCCAAATATGCATTCATCATTATCATCGCAGCCCACATACGTCCCACTGTTGGGCTTGGGCCTCCTCCACAATGGGAGGGAATTTAACCTACTATACGGTGCTGCTCAGATATGTTGGTATAGGGTTTCATTTCGAGTTTTCCTTCGCTTGCACAGATCTTATGCACATATTATATCCCTTAGTCGTCTTTTACGACATCCGCTTGTAAGATAGGGAGTAGTGAATTGTATTCTTAATCCGTCACCACACGGAAAATCCATGCATGCATTATATTAGATATATTCACGCTGGTCTTATCCTAATTACTTGGGGTCTACTGAATATGTTCTCTAGTTTCCTACATAGCAAAAGTTTTGGCAATAATTTTGTAACCAACCGCCTGCCTGATGTCAACCCTCTTTAGGAATGTAATCGTCAACCAGATAACATCAAATGTAGTTGACCCAGGTCGATCTAAATCTATTGTTGTGATCAGAAATGTGATAGCGCTATCTAATGTTTAAACTCCTGTTAAAAGTACCTCAGAAACGGACCATTAGTTGTCTTTTCTGACACTCACGAATAATACAAGGGTTGGTGATATTCCGTGATTGATGATTTTCCGTGTGGTGACGGAGTAAGAATACAATTCACCACTCCCTATCTTGCCCGTGGATGTCGTAAAAGACGACTAAGAGATATAATATGCACATAACATCTGGTCAAGAGAAGGAAACTCGAAATGTAACCCCATACCAACATGTCTGACCAGAATGGTATATTAGGTTAACTTCCCTCACATTGTGGAGGATACCCGAGCCCAACAGTGGGACGTACGTGGGCTGCGATGATGATGATGATGATATTCGTAGCTTCAATCTATAATTTACCACGCTTCCTATGATGGTAAAAATAGGTATGTCATTTGATTTAAATGTACAGAATTATTTAAATATTTTTGCAATTAATTCAGAACTACAATATTTACATTAACATTATTTTCAAATTTTTATGTCGATGTCGTAATATTGTCTGGCATGACACAAATTTATTAAATTAAACTATTCATGTATGCTTGATGGTGGTGTATACCAGGAAATGTTAATCTTAATTCTACTAAATTGTTTTATTTTAAACAAATATTATTAAAATTACAATATATATATATATATATATATATATATATATATATATATATATATATATAATGGATAAAACATTAAAATGTGGTCATTTAATAGCGTGTCCTACATACTATCTGTGGTAATTTGGTATTTACATAAGGCTAAGAGGTGAAAATCAAACGATGCCACAGTTACTATAAAATTCTAAGCAATATAACGAATTATTATCCAACATTACTGTACAAATTTACTATTAGATTGAGCAATTTTAATGGCACCTAAATCTAACAGCTTTTTACTATGTTTGCTACAATAATGTAACTAGTGGGAAGTCATTCTCTAAAAAATCTATAGAAACTATATATGAATATCTATTACTAGCAAGTCGCCCTCACTTCGCTTCTGTTTCAGTCGCCTTACCCGCTAGTTCCCGTTCCCTTGGGCATACCGGGCTAAAATATAGCCTATGTTACTCCCTGATATTATAGCTTTCCTTTGGTGAAAGAATTTTTGATATCGGTCCAGCAGTTTCGGATCCTATTCAATACCAACAAACAAACAAACAAATCTTTCCTCTTTGTAATATTAGTATGGATATTGAAAATCGGTAATACAATAGTATCGAAAATTAAGCTCATATCTTTGACTTCATCTACAAAAATTCCTAAAATTGAAGTGTATGTTTTTAATGTTAAAATACGTTTATTTCATGCTCACACGGTTATTTACATGATACTTATGTCTCAGAAATACTTCTTTTTTGTCTGTCTATTTGTTCCGGGTAATCTTCCAAACAGCTGGATCGATTTTAATATTTTACCGCTAGGTGCCTCTCTACATAAGGAGTAACGTAGGCTATTTTTCCTCACAAGAAATCCGTACAAAATTTTGCTCGGTCCGGGAACCTGTAGCCTTATGGACTGTAGTCTCGTATCGTAATATTTTAGAAGATATTGGAGATTTAACCCGCCAGCACCCGCGCCTCTAGAAATTACACGGGCACTCGCGCGTAGAGTCTTTTGCTCACGTTTATGAATGTTATTAAATGCAGGTTTTACCAGATAATATTAATATTTTATTATTTTAATAAATAAAATACACTTTATTTAATCTAAAAACCACATATTTAAAACTTTTTCAACATTAATTTTGTTAATCCTTTTTATTTTAATTAGCAATTATACTAACTAATTTGCTAGTCTTCTAAGACAGTCTTAAGGAAAAAATTAAACAAATAAAAATCTTTTCAAACCAAAACTTAAATGTGTGGGAATAATTAATCTTCATCATATATGCGAGTTTTACACATATCACATAATATATGACTATGCTCGGTGTATAAACATTTTTGGCAGTAAATGCAGCACTTTTTGGTCTTGCGGTTTTTGCGTCTTGGGCAAACCACGCAGATTCCATTCGGTTTTTCCTCTCCTGGTATCTCAGAATCTGGTACAAAACGTTTAATCACTTGCTGTAGAGGATATGCAATGTTTTGCAAGGTGCTTCTTCTTTGGATATGTGGCTGTATTAGTTGAAGAACTAGTTGTTTCAAGTAATCTCTGCGCGTTATGATTATATTCGTGTTTTCCTTGTAAATGATTTGACTGTTGATTCCGGCTATATTTAGGATCGTGAAAAATAATCTCAGCGGCCATCTACATGCTACTCTTGCTACAGAATATTCTTCTTTCAGTCGATCCACAACATCAACACCTCCTTTTGTTTCATTATAGTAAGTGATCATTTCGGGTTTTGCGTTAGCGCCAGTAGTTGGATCGATTCGGTCATCGTTATGAAGTGTACTTATCATAAGAACATTTTTTTTTATTATTTTTGTTTGGTACATAAGACACCAAAACCTTGCCCTTGTGAAAACCAAAGATACTACTAGGTTTTGGTCTTTGTTTGATGTCAAGAAAAAATGGTGGAATTTCTCTCTTATTCTTTCTGAGTGTACCTACGATAGTAGTCCGTGCAGCTAGTAATTCATCAGCCAGTGGAATTAATGTAAAATAATTGTCAGCCGTAATATTTCTGCCTGTATTCAGAATATCTTGTGATAAACGTTTCACAACTGCAGATGCAGTATTATCATATTTGTATGGACCGTTTGGTTGCTTTCCCGGGTAAATTTCTAAGTTACTTGTATAAAAATTCTTTGAATCACACAAGGCATACACTTTTATACCATACTTAGCTGGTTTGTTTGCTATATACATGCGGAATTTGCGTCGTCCTCGGAACGATTCCAGCATTTCGTCTATAGTGACGTTTTCTCCAACCTGGTAATTGGCTCGACACTTTACGACAAAAGATTCGAATAATTCACGAATTGGAGCAATATTGTCATACTTTGCCCTTTCCAAGCGAGAGTTTATTTCATCAAACCTTATAGCTCTCATAAAGAAAAGGAAATTATTGCGATTGCATTCTAAAAATATTCATCATTGCAGCTCTAAAAATATCAGGGGCCGTGCCATCTTTGCCCCACATCTCTTTCAAATTCAGGTGATTCATTTTTTTTATACCAGCCATGTACAAAATACCAATAAAGGCTTTTAGTTCTACAATATTAATTTCTTTGCAATCTCTCTCCCTTGAAAATTGATCCTTAATTTTCCTGATGTGGGTATTTGTAAAGCCAACTATATCAATCAGCATTTCTTCACTCACAAAAAGGTTAAAACATTCCATTATAGTGTTAATATTTTTAGCCACTGGCTTTTCCCCAGGTTGTTTTTCGACAATATTGAGAGCTCTTGTCCTCACATTAGAACGAATCGGATTATAGTTCCACTTTGTACTCCCATCTTTGCCTACGTAATACAGCTGATTCCCGAATGATATTGAAGAAACCTCACCTTCTACTTCCGATGAAGATTGTTCGGTGTCAGTGAAATGATGCTGTGTTCACTGCCTCGATCGCTTTCAATATCATCGGCCCTAAAAGACGGGTCCTCAATGTCTTCCAAATCTTCTTCCATCAACCACGCCAAAATGCTTTCATCTCTTCGATCCATCTATAATAAAAATACATAATAGTGTTCTAAGACGGTAATTTAAAACCATAATATTACATAAAAGTGGCAACAAAATTATCGATATGATGAAAACAAAAAATAAGTTATGAAGAGAAAAGTACTTACGTTGACACCCGTGCGATGAGCAAAACGCCGCTTGATGGTACACGACACAACAAACCTCCTCGTACGAGCGACTAGCGCACACTGGCGAAAAGTGAACTATATCCAGGGGTGGGAGAGGGGTTAAAACTCAGCTACAGAATGAACGATGTCCGTACGCATAATTTTGACAAAATGACGCGTGTTTTAAATTTACTGTGAGCAAAATGCTCATAGCGCGAGTGCTGCGGGTTAAATAACGGGGACAAGGTGACTGAAACCGAAGAGTCGCCAGGTCAGGTTGCTAGTTATTTAAATAAATATGTAACATTTAACAAATTAAAAATAAGTTATGGCAACTTCAGAAAAAGTTATTGCGCACACAGAATATAACGCCTTTGTTCAGAAATATATTCGAGAACAAAAAATTGAGATTTGTATTACATTGGCGGGTGGTTGTACTCTTGCACATGAAGTAACACAATACTGACGTATCGATCATTTTATAAGTTACGTCTCTACATCCTGATCGTATCCAATTTCTTGGGAACGACATAATATAAACTCTTCATCCATACACCCTGTATCAGGTTATGGAGCAACTGTTCGAGTATATTGTAGTTTAGCGTTCATATATCGTAATTAGAATATATATTACACAAAAAACAACTCTTAAATTATTACCTTATATTATATATATTGTAACCCTTAAATGTTACGTATTATGTAGGCATTTACAGACAGGATACATGTAGGCATGTGAAGCTTCGATAGTATAAATAGGTATGAATTGCGCAAACGCTTCAATGGCATGTAGGTACAAAGGTGCCTCGTCAACGGTCATCGGCCGATCAGCTGATTTAAAGCGAAGTTTGTCTCACTTATGCGAACATAATCATTTATTTATTTAATTTCTAATAAATATTTAACAAAGTACGAATATGTTGTAGACTAAGTATCACTGACTTTATACATTTCAATCAGATTTACACGAAAAAGCGATGACAAAATTGAAAACTTTACATGTCTCTAATTCATTAACGAATCGATATTTTTATTTCAATTTTTTTTTTCATGGGTTCCTACCACCATTGCCTAACTCTCATTTGTTGCCCCATAACCTGATACGCTCTGTATATTACAAAAGCCTAATAATTTTCTGTCCTTCATCAACCTTCCTTGGAATAGTAATAGTTGACCAGATGATATTAGGTGGAGTTGGCCCAGGTCAATGTAAAGCTCCTAGTTGCCTTTTATGACACCCATGATCAATATAGGGGATGGTAGTATTCGTAGCTGCCGCCACGAAGTTTTACATGTGTTTGTGGAGCGAAATATTCATCAAAAACAAATATGTATATTTAATCAAAAACAAATATGTCTTTTAATTTTGAGAGAAAAAAAATCTGTTTTGAAATCATCATCATCATCATTTAGAAGTAGATCCCTACAATAGCGAAGACCCTCCATTCTGCTACAGCATACCTTGAGCCCCTTTCTAGGACGGAGGGAGGTGTGCCGATGTCTCCTCTGGATAATATTGCCACGTCTTCCTCGAGATCCCCCACCCAATTTAACTGGTGGGGGATGTAGTACGGCTCGCAAGCCACTGCCAGGTCAATGTTTCACTCCGCCATAGACCGTAGCAACAAATCTTGAGCCCTGGCGGAGTGGTTCAAGTTGGAGAAATCTGGTGGGACCAACCATTATGTGGACATTGAGGCGGTCTCCTCGCCGGCCTGGCGGATGTCATTCCTTGCTGTGGCCTGGGGCCCTTGTGTCGACCAACCTCTGATGGAGGGAGGTTTGCAGAGCTTCCCTCCCATCACGTGTGCCGATGGGCGGCCAGCGTTACTGCAAACTGCGCAGCGGGGCGCTGTGTCACAGGCCGCCGATCGGTGTCCAGTATCTCCACATCTAAAGCACAGGCCGGAGCGATCCACCTTGGAGGGACATAATTGGCCGGTGTGCCCAAGGCACTGACACCTAAAGCAGCGGAGAGGTAGCTGCTCCAAAACATGAACTGCGGCGGAGCTACAGCCCACCAGCAATCGGCCACTGTCAACCAGAGCCTTGACTGCGGCTATTGGACACTCCACTTTGACTATACCCATACCCCGGGGGCCGAGTTGAATCTCTCCAGCACGGACCTCTTCTGTCGCACAACCACTGGCGCGGACCACTGCGGCAGTAACCTTCTCGGGTGTGACTGAGTCATCTAGACCCGTCACTCGGATGTCGGCTTTCTTTACAGGGCGAACGACATCGGCCACGCCCAGGAGTGCCTTGCGGAGCTCCCGCGCTAGGCGTTCCGCCTGTTCTAGTGGTTATGATTTGGGTAGCTGTAATACCCGTGCGCCGGTAACGGTGCGGCGCACTCGAATCCCCTCCCCGATTCCTATCGCTTCTAAATTCACCGCCGCCTCCGCGCGCAGCAAGGCATCAGCATATGTCGTCCCCCGTTTTTCAACTTCTGGCTGTAATGTTATGATAATAGCAGCCGTGCGGGGGACGGTGAGCTCCGTTTTCTTTTTGTTCTTCGCTGCAGGCAGAGACGCGGTGGTCATGGCCGCGACGGGTGCACTAGTTGAAGATGTTTTACTCTCCTTCTTCTTGTCTCTTCTCACTATAGTTGCCCAGGTGTCTTTTGGGGACGCGGGTGCAGCCAGCACAGCCTGTTCCTGTGAGGAAACGTAGGTTGCATGCCTTGAAGTGCTAGGTGCTTCGTAGGATCCAATAGTAGCCGCAGCAGAGGCGGTAGCAGGTACCTTCGTCTTCTTCTTCTCGTCTGCCGCCAAAGGCGGCCGGGTCACTTTTGCCGGCAACAGCCGATCCTCAATACCCGCGAATCGGGCGTCCAACATTTCTCCGACGGACCGCGTGATGCAGGACTTCAGTTCCCTGGCTTCAGTTTTCTGCGTCCACACCCACAGTGGAGGTTGCAGCAGAGGTTTTTCATTTACTGAAACTTGCGGGGCGTTGCGCTTTGAGTTCCAACCGGAGCCTCCCATTCGCCTTTCGCAGTCGGCAGACATCCAGGCCGAGTTTACGGACTTCTTCCACCTCATCTTTCATGCACAAAACCTCAACAATCTCCTGCAAGTCTGCCGCAGAGTCCTTGAGCTTTTTTACATAACCTCCCTGGAGGTGTCCCGACTTTTGAGCCAACTCTATGATAGCAGCAATACTGCGTCCTCCACGAGCACGCAATTCCTCAGGGCCCATTGTGGGGGGATCTCCTGCAACGAACGACTCAGACGCCGACGTGTCAGCTGATTCATTAGTTATGGCTGGGGCTATCTTTTTGAATGGCCGACTCCTGAGCACACGTTGAAACTCCACTTCTTTGGCCTCAGAATCCCTCGCCTTGAGCTCCGCTTGTGCCCTAGCTAGGCCCGTACTATGGCCTCTAGTTAGAGGTTTGCCGCGGCGGACCGTTCCGACTTTGGGCTTCGGTTCTGCTTCAGGGTCCGACGTTAGCTCAGACGGCTTTTTAAAAAAGGAGTACTCATGTGGGCGCTTACGACCTAACGTCAGATCTGTATCACCGGTATCATACTCGATACCCGACGCCACATCCGAGTCACCATCAGACTCGTCGTCACCCATTAATCAAGACGAGTGTCCCGAAGCAAGAATCAGGTTTACGATTTGTTGCGGTTGGCAAAAGGCCTGCCCAGTCCTCAAACAAATGAGTGACTGGGCAGCGTCCAATACCCTCTACAATTAGAGGGCATAGAGCAAATTTGGGGCATCCCACAAACTGGGCCCCCACTCGGGCCAGATATTTGCCACGAGCGACAATTCCAGAGAGCAGTCCAAGAAATTGTCGCTCGTGCCCAGGGTTACACCACGCGGAGGTTTCTAGCGTAGTACCCCACCCACAAGGGGTGTTGCGGGGGCGTTAACAATAATATATAAATAAAGGAACAGGGTGAAACGAAACTACTGAAGCTAGAAAATGAAATTTGGACCGTAGTTTCATTTCGTGACGTAGGCATCTAGTAAGAAAAGATTTTTTGAAAGTCTGGCGGACTTTCAAAAAGTCTTTTCTCTAAGGGGGTGATCGCAACGGCAAAGTCTGTATGTATAAAAAATCTTCAGCTACTGTCTTCAAATTAAGCACAAATACTCTATAATAAAAATAAATAAACACGTGTTTCAGCGTTTGTCCATTATCGTCCTCTAAGGGTGTAGAATAGGTAGAAAGATGTTAGTTTACTGACTTATCACAGCGCCGAAACTACTGAAGCCAAAAACATAAAATTTTGACAGTAGTCTCTTTGCGTGACGTAGAAACCCACTAAGATAAGATTTTTTGAAACTCAACCCCTTTTTTGGGGTGGGTTACGGTCAGCGAACTCCTCACACCACTCCGTCCGGAGTCACAGAGGGGCGTAAGCACGCACACCCGTAACCCACCCGTGACATGTCGCCTTCGTCGTTGGACCCACCACCGGAGCAGGGTGACTTGTCGTCAATGGTCGGCCCGACGGAATCCTACTTGAGGAGTACCCTCCGATCGACGACCCTCACGTGATACGTGAATCTTTATAAAACCTAAAATAGGTAATTAGCCGACTGCGATTATAAAACTGTAACATTTCTGATCCTTATGTAGCTCCGCTTGCTGAATTGTCTTTTATGCATGTTCATTATTATTATTTCTTTGATATTATGTCACAACAATTTTTGAATCGTGAATATACGAAGATGGTGCTATTGATGACATCTTGTGGTGATAATGTCGCAAGTGCTAAACGCACTTACGCTGATAGGTATTCTGACTGAAGGCTACTGCAGGCTAGGCAACGGTTACTTGAACTATAGCTCATTTCATATTCTGCGTCACGCTCAAGGACGGGATTGAAACCGCCTTCCAGTGAGCCTTGAACCGAGATTTCTTTTAGTTCTTCCAAGAGCAACGTCAAGCTAGCACAAGAGAAGCCGCTCGAAGATGTAACGTAGATCGCAAAACTAGAGTATTTTAAAAAGTGACATGCAACACGCATGTCGTTTTCAACGTGTTCTAGAATTTGGTGAACAGGACTATGCCCGTAATTTTGTCAGTGAAGTGAGACAATAAACAAAAGTATTTTTTTGACAGACGAAGACCTATTTACCCGTGTTCAGCTGTACAACATTCATAATGAACATTGGTGGTCACATGTAAATCCACATAAAACTAAGTAGAGAGAAAGCATAAAGCGAGATTCAGTATAAATATGTTTTTAAGTTTATTGTTTTGACGGATATGGTTTTTGGACGGGCGGTCTCGCAGCACTAATGTTTTTTAAGACATTATTCCTACACCTAGTTTTAGTAATTCTAGTAATAAAAGTAGCATTAAAAACAGAAATTAGCCGAACTTGGAATAGTGCTAACGATATTAGTTATACCAATGGTTGCCAGGTCGTCAAACCTAATAGCCGGACAGATCAGCCAATTTGGCCGGACATTTGGGTAGAAAGGCCGGACACCCTACATTATTGAAGACTTTGTGTTTTAGTATTATTAGGTACGTCAAAAAATGTATGCAAAATTAAACTATTTAGATTATTATGACAACAGTCGACTCGCCTGCGCTCGGCCATGCTTGGCGCTATCTCGTTTGCGAAATGTAAAAAGTCTAATAAAAGCCGGACAAGCCGAACACCGATTATTTTGGCCGGACACGCAATTAAAAAGCCTACCTATGTCCGGCTTTATGCGGACGCCTGGCAACGCTAGACTTATACCTTTGCCCGTGCGGTGACCATCTTTTTGGGAATCTTGCAACATTAATATTTTTGAGTAAACCTCATACAGTAAACTGTATAGTTAATTAACATTGCCTTTCTTTTGCATTTTTATTGGTTACATGTAACCATTATCTATCGTTTCTTTCAATATATACAATCTTTTACCAATCATACTGTTTATTGTTCGGTCAATGATGTATCGCCAAATATCTACATACAATTACATAAATTATGAGGAAGTAACTAGCTCTGTTTGATTTTTCTACGGATAATGTGATAGATCAAAGCCTCGAACTTTGTACACTTGGTCGTATATTTTAATATATAACGAAGTACCAAGGTAAAGATCTATATTTGCATTTGATGATAAGGTCGGCATACCGGTGGCCCTATTGGTGCTAGAGATAGGTACTCACCCAACGGGCTATGGGCTCTCTAGCCGCCCCTTCCAGTCACTCATACGATGTGTGACGCACAATGGCCTGCCGTGAAAAATGATAAAGACCTGTTCCACGACATTGTATCGATTCGTATAACAGTCCCTCTACGTCAACTATTAGACATAGGTGTATTTTATCTTATAACCAAAGAAAAGTAAGGAGCCTAACTAATGATATAAAATATATGTATATTTGTTTATTATATTCTCAAGCCCTAACAACTTAATCGACCGTAGTACACTTCCCTTTTCACTTTTTATTAGGGATAAGGAAAAAGGTAATATCCATTTAATGTCCCGTACACATGTTGGCCGAGCCTAGACCAGCGTGAGTGTCGACAAATGGGTACAAGGCGAGTGCTAGCGTCCACACGTTGGCCAAGCGCGGCGAACGCCAACGCGAGTGGCCAACGTAGACGAGTGTTTGTAGAGCTTTCCACACGTTGGCCTCGGTCAGTGTTCATTGAGCACTGAAACACTACGGACGTTGAAATAGGCGTCGCTACAGCTTCGGCTAATTTTATTTAATGAGCGTATATAACTATGAATATCTGGTTGACCGAACTTCGCTCGGAATATTTTTGTCGAATTTATTTAGATATATATTAATAAGAAATAAATAATGAAAATATATAAAAAATTACAAAAAGAGAATAATAATAACACCGAGATTCGAACCGACGCTGTTTGAATGCCAAAAAAACCAAAATTAGAACCGGTCAACTTCCCAACTGAGCTATCGTAACTCATGACGTTGACAACGAAATTTGAAATCATAGGTATTCTTTTAAAATTTAATGTCATTGTGTTGTTTTGCTAAAAACACGGACAAAACAACATTTTCTATAAATAAAACCTAGCTAGATCGATTTTTGGACCCGAAACCTCTAGTATGCCAAGTTTCAACAAAATCGTTGGAGCCGTTTCCGAAATCCTGAATATAAATATATATATATATATACAAGAATTGCTCGTTTAAAGATATAAGATCTCAGTGTATACTGCAGTAAAAGGGGAAAAAAAGAAGGTTGATACTGAGTATTCACAGAAATAGAACAATGTAAGATATATCCGTGTGATAACGGAGTAAGAAAAAAATTCACCAGTCCCTATCTTGTCCGTGGATGTCGTAAAAGACGACTTAGGGATATAATACATAATACGCACATAACATCTATGCAAGAGATGGAAACCTCGAAATAAAACCCTATACCAACCTGTTTGACTAAGCATGGAATACTAAGGTCAGTTTCCCTCCTATTGTGGAGGAGACTCGAGCCCAACAGTAGAACGTATATGAGCTGAAATGATGATGAACGATTAAGATACTTTTAGATACCATAGGTAACATATAGGGTGACTTGGATCTAATTATTTACGTCGCATATCTAAAAGTAGTGATGCAAATTTGAAAATATAATCATTTGTGTTGAGCAACAATATCACATTAAACGCGTCTATCCGCGATGGATGTCAATCGTATAATGGCGAGCAGGCCAACGTGTAGACGGCATTGGCCGAGCATAGACGAGTACCTTTGATTTGTACACAAAAACCGACACCGAGGTTAAGTGAGGCAAGTGATCACGAGCGATGGCGAGTGACGGCGAGTGAAGACAAATCAGCTGTCCACACGTTCGCGCTTGTATTCACTCGGCCAACTAGGCGAGCGACGGCGAGCGTTGGCCAACTAAGGCAAATCGGGTGTACACACGTTGGCCTTCGCCATCGCTCGCCTACGCTCGGCCAACATGTGGACGGGCTATAAGAAAAACTTACTGTTTCAATGTGATAACAACATAGGTTGACGTAATCTATATTGAGGCAAGCAATGCCACGGACATAGATAGTTAATACATTCTATCTGGTCCAACACCACAAGGAAAATATTTTCCTACATATGTGTATATGTATATACTAGTTGACCCAACAGACGCTGTCCTGTTAAAAAAAAATAAAGGGAATTCTCCTTGAAATCGATAGCAGCGCCACCTACTGGGTACACTAGTGAATCTAAACCATTCTCGAATCCCCTTGAACACGCAAAAAAATTTCATTAACATCGGTCCAGCCTTTTAGGAGGAGTTCAATTACAAACACACGAACAGAATATTTATATATATATATATATAACAAGCTGACCCATCAGACGTTGTTCTGTTCAAATAAGTGCCACCTACCAGATCCAATTGTGAATCTAAACCATTCTCGAATCCCCTTGAACACGCACAAAATTTTCATCAACATCGGTCCAGCCGTTTAGGAGGAGTTCAATTACAAACACACGAACAGAATATTTATATATATAACAAGCTGACCCATCAGACGTTGTTCTGTTCAAATAAGTGCCACCTACCAGGTCCAATTTTGAATCTAAACCATTCTCGAATCCCCTTGAACATGCACAAAAAAAAATTCATTAACATCGATCCAGCCGTACAGGAGGAGTTCAGTGAAATACACACGTACACAAGAAATTTATATATGTATAAAGATATACTAGCTGACCCAACAGATGATGTTCTGTTCAAATAAAATAAATAGAATTCCCCTCAAAATCGACAGCAGCGCCACCTACCGAGCCCGGTTGTTAATCTAAACCATTCTCGAGTCCCCTGGGACACACACAAAATATTTCATCAACATCGATCCAGCCGTTTAGGAGGAGTTCAGTGACATACACGTACACGAGAAATTTGTATATAAAGAAGATATAAATATCGCGTACGTCATCATACTTCTCATCAAGGCTTTTTAATATTCGTAAGGCGTAAATATTTATAACATCAATACGTCACAGGTTGAATTATTATTCAAGTTATATCGAATGTCAATGATACATATCGACAACTTTGATAAAATACTTGTTTTGTGACGTTATTCATGGCAACGAATTATTGTGCTACAATTTTTTCTAAGATCGACATATAAATAAATTACGTGCTAAAAATAAATGTTAATTCTGTTACACATAATCATCTTATATATGTTCCACTACTGCGATTTAAATTTATCTAACACCACGCTGATACAACGGGTTGATACAGGTTTTTAGGGTTCCGTACTCAAAGGGTAAAAACGGGACCCTATTACTAAGACTTCGCTGTCTGTCCTTGCGTCTGTCGATCCGTCTGTCTGTCACCAGGCTGTATCTCAAGAACCGCGATAGCTAGACAAGTTTTTTCAAATTATGTATTTCTGTTACTACTATAACAACAAATACTTAAAACAAAATAAAATAAATATTTAAGGGGGGCTCCCATATAACAAACGCGATTTTTTTTAAGTGAAAATTCTTAAGAATCGTTGTGATTTCAAATCGGATGCAACGGAAAAAACGACAGGTAAGAGACACAAATACACAAATGTGTAGGATGAAGCCGGCACAGAATGAGACAGAAATATATATACTATCTTATATTATTTTTAAATCCGTCTATAATTGATGGATTAAAGGATGAAGGATGAAGGATGCAAGATGAAGGATGAAGGATAAAGAAGTTTCACTTCTGACATGCGTACTTTGCACGTACGTATTTTTTATTTTTTTTGCTCTTTTTTTGTTCCGTACCATTATTGGATAATGGTAACCCTTCGTGCTTATTACATGGTACACAAGTAGGAATTTGAAACTAATTAGAACAACTTACTTTGCGCTTTGTAAAATACTCTGTGCCGTGTAAAAAGCTAACCACCGAAACTCAACGTAAAGTGAATAATTTGGTACGTAGATAATAAAACTATGAAATTAAGTAATTAAGCTAAAATTAAATAGCATGGAGTTAGATTTAACTTGCATTACCTCATCCAATTAATATTAGCACACTGTGTTTGAGCTCGTTACATTTCTTACGGATATACACCTACTTATATTAATACTAGCTGCCCAACAGACATTGTTCTGTTCAAATAAAAGGAATTTTCCTTGAAATCGATAGCAGCGCCACCTACCGGGTGTAATTGTGAATCTAAACCATTCTCGAATCCCCTTGAACACAACACAAAAAATTTCATCAATATCGATCCAGCCGTTTAGGAGGAGTTCAGTGATATACACACGTACACAAATTTTGAATAAACTTTATTGATGAAAACTGTAATTTAAATCTGCATGGGCCGCTATTTCCATGTGGTGACGGAGTAAGAACACAATTGACCACCACCTCTCTTGCCTGTGGGTGTTATTACGACTAAGGGATTAAAAATGCTTATAAAATATACACAAAAGGAGGAAAACTCGAAATAAAACCCTATGCCAACACGTCTGACCAGCGTGGTATAGGAGGTCAATTTCCCTTGACTTGAGCTTAGTAGTGGGACGTATATGAGCTGAAATATAGATGATTCTGATATCTTCTTCTTCTTCGTCGTACTCTTCAATTTTCTGAAGGTCGTGTCTAACACTGTTCTTGAGCTTCGGCTGTACTCCTTACTAGGCTCCTCCACGAGTTCCTGTCTTCAGCCAAACGGAGAGCGGTGGTGATGGGTAGATTAAGGGCCTCTTTTATTTGGTCAGACCAGCGGTATGGCGCTCTGCCGCGGGAGCGTTTGCCTTGTACTCTGCCAAGCACGATTTGTTTCTCTAAGTTATTTGGACCCCTCATGGCTACATGTCCGAAGTAACCTAGAATACGCTGGATGCAAACTGTTGACAGTCTTGATTTTATCTTCAACTGATCCAAAATTGATTTATTGGTCCTTTTTGCTGTCTAGAGAATACGCAGCATGCGCCGCCAACACCACATTTCGAAGGCGTCTATTCTGATATAATTGAGTCTAAATTATTGTTTACATTTTAGAAGGTTAATTATTTTAAGCGTTTTAAGTGATTTATACTATGCGGACGTTTCGAATATTTTCCAGTCTTCATGATCACAACAGGATTAAGATATTCAACCCATACTTTATTTCGAAATCTAGTAGCTAATACTATAGTCGGTTGATAAAAAAAATTATGTAAAATAAAGATTACGTATTGGATGTCGACAACGATAGACGATTTTGAAATTTGATGAGATAATATAGGTATATACATAAAGTTATATACTTGATGATCAGTTAGCCAGGTTTTTACGACTATCATGAGAAATTAAGGGGCGAAAATACATTGTGTTCTTACTCCGCCACCACACAAGAAATATAACGTAACAGTGGTAGTCTTTATTACGTACAAGAATATGTCAAATTTTATCCAAATATTCGACCTTCAAAATCTTGTTTTGTACGAGGCTTGCTCGCTAAAATTGATAATATTTTAATATGAGCCTCCAAGAATTGGCGTACACTTAATTTACGCCCTTTGAACGAATCGTATCTCGAGTAGTCATCCTTTGAATGCACAGGTTATATATATTGTTGCTAAGTAATGAACTCCTGTGGGTTGACAAGAAATCTAAGAAAATATGTCTAAACAACAGAAATGAAAAAAAATAAGGTAAAGGCTAATAGATGACATAACTAACATCGTAACTCGATAAAAACATTTTCCTTCTTCTATTAATGTTTTAATGTTAATATAATTGAATGAGAACTTTAAACAGTTCGGTGACCTAGACCTCAAATTTGCAGCCCGCAGAAGTTTTAAACATTTGATTTATGTCTATAGAAGTAATCTAAATACTTCCAAACTTGTAGTAATTCATTAATGTATGGGGAAATCTTTTTGTTTGATAACTAACATTACAGAGATGTAAGCAGATACCATAATGACACGAGAAACCAAACTCAAAACAATCCCATGAACTGGTTAAGAACCCATTTGGCTAGCGTAGGATTGAATTAACTTGGTTCCTCTGTCCCAAAAGAGTCTTTAGCACAATGGTACAGAGCACTCTTTCCCCTTAATGAAATCTATATGAGCTGACAAAGAATTTTCTATATGGGCTGACAAGGACCTGTAGTGATTAATTTTGCCTTTACAATCTCGTATTTACGAGAGACATTTTTACCAGATTTTACCAGATTCAGATTTCTAACATTGTAATAGCTGTAGCTCGAATTAAACTAATCGATGATATGATCCAATAATCTTAATAATTTAATCTGCTTCTGTTCTCTTTTATTTAAAAGAGTCTTAAAAATGCCTAGTGTGTCAAGTGCTAAATCAATAAAAAATTACAAACCATTAAAAAAACAAGAGAATTTACTCGTTCAATATTGCAGTATGACATTAAAGATCTTGGACTAGAGTATGGTATCATAACGGTACTACAACATTGTCTCTAAATGGTGGGCTTATAACTAGGCTCACCTAGCTCAGCGTGCTACGTGCTTAGATTAATTTGGTATGGAAATTGCTCGATATTACTCTGTTTGATAAACATTTGATAAATTGTTTGATAAACAACATTAAATTTGGAAATCTGTGGAAGAATGGATGTAGCCGACTTAGCCCAAATAATTAGTACGATAAAGTGGCAATAGCCATTGCTGCATGGCTACAACGGACAACCGTTACGGACGGTTCTCTACAATAATGAATCAAATTACTCACTACGCGTTGTAAAAGTCACAATCACTAGGTTAAATCTGCTTCATAAAACTTTCATATGGAAATCTATAGAAAAATGAATGTAATCAGAAGTAGCATGATAAAGAGGCAATGAGCATCATCTATATGTCTCGTAGACTGACAGCCGTTGTCAAACGTTCTCTATTAACGAACAACACTGAATGACAACAATGAATACAAGTGGCTCAGAAATATTCTAATTGATATTCCCAGTGCAACACTTATATCCAATAATGAAAATCGACAAGCTAATGAAAGGAAGGAAGGAATTATATTTTCAATATATTTCCTCTCGTGATAGCACAATAGAGAATAGTTTGCCTTTCTTTACCCTAATTAATAACAATGTTTAAACAATAAGTAGGTACATCTTTTTTCACATAACTTGATATAAGGTATCCTCTCTGTTCTTATGTGCTTCGCAAAGTCTATCCAATTTTAAATCTCTTTCATACTAATAAACGTTTCCAAAAACATCTATACCAATAAATAAAATTGGAGTGTCTGTTTGTAATGTCAAAATAATACGCTTTTTTCATGCTCACACGGTTATTTGCACACCTATGCCTAAAATAGCAATTAAAAAATTTTTGTCTGTCTGTCTGTCTGTTTGTTCCGGGTAATCTTCAAAACGGCTGGACCGATTTCAAAAATTCTTTCACCAATGGAAAGCTATAATATCAGGGCGTAAACTAGGCTATATTTTATCCCGGTATTTCCACGGGAACGGGAACTACGCGGGTAAAACGATTATAACCTATAACCGAAGCGAAGCGAGGGCGGATTGCTAGTTAATAAATAAAATTAATTGAGGATCGCTTAAAATCAAAACTAAAAATACTTAAAGCCGCAGAGAGCAAAGCTATTGTTCAACTAGTAATATTTTTACACAATATACATTGTAAAAAGCGTGATACGATAATATAGCAATAATTAAGCAATTCGCTCGATAAACCGGCAAACTCTGTGCAAGAAAAGTTCTTAAGTATTAAATCTTAAGAATTAAATAGAACAATAAGACATTCTACGTCTTATGGTGCCAGCTCATCTAAGTTGACACCATAATTCACAGAATGTAATGATTCTCCAATTGCCTCCAGCAAAGCATTTGATCAAAATGGCGTTCACTTTTGGAATCCAACAAATTTACGAATGGTTAAATGTACCATTAATTTATCCTATACTAGCAACCCGCCCTCGCTTCGCTTCGGTTTCAGTCGCTTTACCTGTGGGAATACCGGGATAAAATATAGCCTATGTTACTGCCTGATATTATAGCTTTCCATTGGTGAAAGAATTTTTGAAATCGGTTTGGTGGTTTAAGCGTGAAAGCGTTACAAACAAACAAACATCCTTACTTTCGCATTTATAATATTAGTATGGATGTGAAATGTTTATGACCCCAGTATTTTCAGTAGACATCGATTCATGACGCGCAAGCGCGGCCGCGCTTCATTGTGTATACAGTAAATACCTACTCAGTAAACGAGTGGCGGTTGAAGGCCAGCTATGTTTAGTATACTTATATTCCACAGTGTAAAAAGGACAGTGATATCCTGTTTGTTCGTGGAAATTTACAGTTCATGCTATTAATATATTACCACAATACTGTGAACGAAAAAAAATGCACGAAACCAGTAGGTATACATTTTTTTTTCCTCTTCAACTCATACACGTCGCAGGATACGAAACTTCTCAAGAGTAAGAGAGCAATCGACTTACTATACGATACTGGCTAGATGCCTTAAATAATGAATTAGGTACCTGTAATTATCGTTATAATGACATTGTGTCTTTCACGATTCCCAAGCAAAAACCAACCATTTTATATTCTCATATCTTCAATGAAAACCTATTCAAGTGATAAATTCATACTCGTGTTTTTTTTTTTAATTTAATTCACACAAATTCAAGTAACGATTCGTTTGGATGAAATATTACTCGAAGACCTGACTCTAACAGACAATATACAGCTTAAATCATTGAAGATAAAGATGTGTTCAATCATCGATTAACACTATATTTTATTTAAATATATATCAAGATGTCTAAAAAGTTAATTACTTAAGTGAGAAGAAAAAATAAACTGTTGTTACAGTATAAATTATACGAATTTGTAATTATACCCGTATATAATGAAATGTGACAATTTTTTTGACAGCTCCGCGTTCGTCGCTCTATGTTTGTATTATAGTCTAACTTTTTATTAGCTGCAGTAAAATGACGTTATGTGGGTTGCCGGTTTTTGAAGAAAAATAAATAGGGATGTAGCTAAATGAGTGAATCATAAATTAATAATCAGTTTGGGTTTTTTTTTGAGATTTAATATTAAGTTGTAATGTATTTTTTTAACCTATTATTATTACTATACTAGAGGATTGATCTTTTTTAGTGGAAGTATAGGGAGGTACATTCAAAATGAAACAAAAACCTCATAATAATGTTATTTAATTAATCTTTTTCGAAATCACTGTCGCTGTCGCTTTCGGTCACACTAATAACAAATCTATCTGTCACTTCATCTATAATATGATCGAGGTGGCACATTTTATCTTCCTCTTTAATAGTGTGAGACACACAGTCACTCCACTTAGCCGGTGTCACTTTCTTGATTCCTTCTTGGAATAAAGTTTTCACTTATTGCATTTTATACGTCTCATTATTGTTTGCGACGTGACTCTTTACCTGCGCCCATACCAACTGAATGGGGTTCAATTCACAGTGATAAGGGGGCAGTCTTAAAAGTGTGATACCTTTTTGTGCAGCCATCTCGTCTACGGCATATTTCTCAGTATGATTTTGTTGTTTCACAATATCTATGAGAGTGGCCTTGACCATATTTGGTTCAAACGCAATATTTTTAGTAGTCAGCCACTCTTGAATTCGTGCTTTCGTCCACGACATCTTCGGGATTGTTTCGATCTTCCGAGAGTGATAGGGCGCATTGTCCATTACGACTACTGCATTCGGCTTGAGTTTAGGTAGAATACCGCCGAACCAATCCTCGAAACACTCCGCGTTCATTTCATCATGGTAGTCTTCTGTACCTTTCTTTGCTTCAAACATAAGAAGTCCGTCGACCAGGAAGCCTTCTTCTCCGCCTATGTGACTAATTATGAGTCGTTTGCCCTTTCCTGTGGGATTTTTAATCCCGTAGTCAGGCTGTCTAAAAATGCCTGTCGAGAAGATTTAATACTTCCGTCAATTCAGGTTTTTTTTGTAGTATGACCTGAAAAGAACAAAAAAGAATCATAAGTTTCGACATCAAAACAAAAAGGGAACAAATAGAAGAAACTAAGAGTTGACACGTACCAGTGACCCAGGTCTCGTCTTGATAATATATGTATTTTTCCTCCCTACGATATTGTTTAATTAAACGCAGGTAGCGCTGGCGCCATGATATGATATCTTGTCTATCAATAAGCACACTCTTGCGTGATCGAGTAGCGAATTCGAAATTAAGATGCTTCATAATTTTTCTCAATGTCTCTTTCGAGAAGTTGGGTAATCCTGGGTCATCATTTACAACTTGCAGCACCTAAAAATGATTAAAGTTATTACCTAATTGGTTAAGATTACACATGGGATGGGAGAAAACACACATAACGTATAATAAAAAGATGAGTGACGACATGTGTAAACTAACTTTTGCGATGGTGGGTATTTCATTTCTATGAAAGAACTGATGTACAATTCGTCTAACAGCAGTGAATGTGAAATCATCAAGTTTATCTTTAAATGTAAGTTTTGGGCCCGTTTTTTCGGGAGGTTTTGGTGATTCGCTGTCGTTCTCCTTGTGCTCCTTTAAAACGGAATAAACTGTGCGGACGGATATTCCCAAGACTTCAGCCACCTTGTTAACGCATTCACTTGTTTTTGGAACTTCAATGTTTGATTCTAAAGATTTCACTTCAAACACATATTTGTAAACGTTTTGGACCCAAAGTTTTTCATTTGCACTTAGAGCTACACGTGGCCTTTTTTTCTTAGGAGATAAAAATGTGTCTCCATCTTGCGATGTGCTCGGGAGAGCATCCATGTCTTCAATGTATCAAACAAAAAAAAACTAACACGATTAACGAAAACAGGTAATGAAAAACAAACACAACGTAACATAAGTTTAACAATAATGATAACAAAAACAACGCGCAGTGGGCAAATCAAAGTTATTCATGCACTCAAAACAGAAGTATGAAGCCGAATGAGCGAATGACAACCGAAACAAAATGGCGGTCAAGCGTCATCGTAGCACCGTAACCAAAAACCAGTACTACCAACTTGAGAGAGCGTTTTCTTGAGTGTTACCTTGTATATGTCTAAAAGGATCAACGTTTATACAGCCTTTTATTTACATTAATATTAAATAGAATTTAGTATGATCATTATGAGTAAGCTATGGAACGATTAGATATTCTGTAAACTTTTGTGAACTGAATCACATCCCTATTGAGATTAGGCTGTCAACATTATTTTACGGAATGACATTTAGAAACGTCATTTTACTGCAGCTAATAAAAAGTTAGACTTTAAGAAAATGCTTTGCAATTATAAATAGTAAACTTAAAATTTGTGGATCAAAACGCTACCAAATAATATTACAATAAAATATCAAACTTGTGACAAGTCGTGTCGGCCCCCTTTAGCCATAACAACAATTTATATTTGATACTAGCAACCCGCCCTCGCTTCGCTTCGGTTATAGGTTATAGTCGTTTTTCCCGCGTAGTTCCCGTTCCCGTGGGAATACCGGGATAAAATATAGCCTAGTTTACGCCCTGATATTATAGCTTTCTATCGGTGAAAGAATTTTTGAAATCGGTCCAGCCGTTTTGAAGTTTACCCGGAACAAACAGACAGACAGACAGACAGACAAAAATTTTTTAATTGCTATTTTGGGCATAGGTGTCGTGCAAATAACCGTGTGAGCATGAAAAGAGCCTATTATTTTGACATTACAAACAGACACTCCAATTTTATTTATTGGTATAGATACCTACTCGTATTTAGGTATAATAGTTATGGAATAAACTTTTTAGTTGAATATTACATACCAACATATTCTCACGGTTTTTCCTTGCGTATAAGAAATACGGAGGTAAAGTACTGTAGCCTATGTTACTCGTTGATAATTTCGCATTTTATTAGATATTAGCTTCTGCCCGCGACTTCATCCGCGTGGATTAATTACTTTAGGCTAACTTTAATTCGCAAGTTTATTTATATAAAAGGAGAAAATATTTTTAAAAAAAGTAAGCCGTCGCTCAGGACGCCTGGCAGATGTGAAACATCGAAACTATTTTGTACGAGTAGAGACACGGTATCGAATATAAAGTATCGATACTGAACTCATGAGTAGTATCGAAAGATAAGTAACGTACTGATTAAAGTATCTAGTACTTTTACTTACTTTATCTTTAGGTATCGAGTACTTTTCTTTCAATACCGATACATTGCATTCGATACTTTTAGTCAATAAGTACTTTTTAGCAGGTATCGTATCGAATAAATTATCCATTTTAAAATTGACTTTACGGCTTATATTTATGGTAACGTTATTTAGTACAAAAGTAATTAAACTTCCAAAATGTAGCTTGAAATACTTTCATCCGTTCACGGACGTTCTTTTACACGATAGGTGCAATTTATAAACCAGAAATAGCGGCATCTATCGAGCTATGCTGCATCGAGCACGAAGTGCGCGATTTAGGTAACATAAATAGTAGCATCTATCGAGCTAACGACCAACTCTCAGCCCAATATATTGAATATTTAATAAAGAAACCTTTAATCCTGTAATGATAATAAGACAAGCTATTTAAATTATTTTAGCGTTATTGGTCCTTGCAATTTTACAAATTTTAAATGAAATCTGACTGTTTTAAATGAGTCAAAACCCAATTCCTAAGAAATCGGTGACATACAACGAAATAAATATATAAAAATACAGCTGAAACTAATAAAAGCCTATAAAAACGGTTACCCATTTGTCGTAGCTGAAAGTAAACTAAATCCCGTACCTACTGGTATATTTATATTATGAAGTTATTATACATTAATTTATAAAACAAGTAAATATGCATTAAAGAACAGATTACGTCAGGAACTAGTATGGAAAAAATCGCCATGTTTTATTAATACTTTAGTATTAATAAAACATGGCGATTTTTTCCAGTAAAAGATAATTTTTATTCAATAAACATTTATTTTCATTATAGGTAACAATTTACTTTGCGTTCACTAGATGGCGTTGTACAAAATTTTAAATCGCACCATGGTTTCGTTACAAATTTAGATATGTATATCCAGATATTTATTTTACAGTAAGTTGCTAGAAGACCGCGATATAGCGAGTGTTTTTCGAGTTTTTATTAGTATAATAATGTCAAGAGTAGGGCTTGAGGACCTACTCAAGGACGAGGAAATCTGGACGCTTATTATCCGGAAATTCCGCGACAGGGCACCGGAGCGCACACCATCGCGCCCGCAATCGCCCACCGCCACGATCACCCCAGAGAGTGGGGATGAAAGTGAGCGCACCACCACCACCAACTCGGAGATGGAGTACGACTCCGCTCCGACCTCCACCTCCTCTGAGGAGGAAGACTCCCCCAACGAGGGGTATAGCGAGGCCAAGTCCCGCAAGCGCAGCCGCAAGGCGCGCAAAAATAAGGCCGCAAAGGCACCCAAGGTCGCTCCCGTAGTGGAGTCGAACTCACCCACCCCGACACCATCACCCGCTGCTCCCCTCCAGGAGCAAGGTGCCCCCACCCCCTCCACAAGTGGGGTCATGACCGCCACGGCCAACAAGGCCCCCACGGTCAGAACTACCACGGCGGCGACATCATCAGCCGCCAGAAAACTCACACCCCCTCCTCTGTACATACGCGACAAGGAGAGGTGGTTCGCAATCTCCGCGTGGTGCAACTCGCACCGCGTGGCTTACAAAAGCGCCAGATCCACCGCTCAGGGGATTAAAGTCGAGGTCAGTACGACCGACGACCACAGGGCGCTCTCCAAAATGTTAGGGGAGCAACGCATCCCCTACCATACGTATACAATGCCCGAGGACAAACTCCTACGGGCCGTCATTAAAAATGTCCCTCGAGAATTCGCCAAAGAGGAGATTCTCGAGTCTCTCAAGGCTCAAAACCTTCCCGTGAGGGAGGTTCACCGTATGGTGCGCGGCAAAGCACGCGCACCTATGAATATGGTATTAATATGCCTAGACAACACCCCCGAGGGGAAACAGGTTTTCCGTATCACACATGTGTACGGACTTATGGGCGTCAAAGTAGAGCCCCCATATAAAACCGGCATAATGGCGCAGTGCCACAAATGCCAGATGTATGGCCATACATCAAACAACTGCTATGCTCACCCAAGGTGCGTTAAGTGCCTGGGTAATCACCACACCAGCGAGTGTGAGAGGCCCAAAGACCTGTCGCTCTGCACAGAGCCGCCATCGTGCGTGCTTTGCGGGGAGATGGGCCACCCGGCCAACTTCCGCGGCTGTCCACGGGCGCCCAAAAGGACAATTCGTCCAACGGGCCCAGCCCGCTATTATAATAAGGCCTTCGTGCCCGACCCCCTCCCGACTCACAATGCGTGGTCTCGCCCCCTCACTCAAGGCAGGGAGGCGTTCCCCGCATTACCGCGCACGCAAGCGCCCCCCCCACCCCCCTTCACGCACCCACCAAGACCCCAACCGCCAACCGTTGGGCATAAAACGCCCGCCGGGGGCCAACCTAAGCCCCTTATGGGCACACCCGTCGCCAAACCCGCACCAGTTAGGGTAGCATCACACGCGCTCCCTAAGACCCCACAAGGCCTAGACCCGGATCTAGCCCTTGTGGCTAATTTCGCATCACTCATGGACTTCGCGGAAATCCGCGAGGTCGCCGCAGAGCTAAGGAGGAACGAGGGTAATAACCTCGCCCTCCTTAACATTGCCATTAAATTCTCGCCCCTACTCGAACGTCTGGGGTCCCTTAGTTTTAAATAAAATGGATAAACACACTCCCGGCAGAGTCAAACCACGACACCTAAAGTTAGGGACATATAACGCGAATAGCCTCTGCTCACAGAGGGACGAGTTAGGTACATTTCTTAGGGAACAACAGCTCGACATTCTTATGGTACAAGAGACGTTTCTCAAACCTTTCCACAAGGACCCTAGAATTGCGAATTATAATATAGTTCGCAACGATAGGGTCACTTCGCAAGGAGGGGGAACGCTCATCTACTATAGGAGGTCGTTGCACTGCACGCCTGTGGATCCGCCACCTCTGGCGTACATTGAAGCGTCAGTATGCAGATTAGCGCTCACCGGCCATCAGCCAATTACATTTGTCTCGGCTTACCTGTCACCCGAAAGAAGGGACGGTAAACACTTAGTGGAGAGCGATCTCAGGGCATTGCTTGACTTGGGCGGCGCCGTCATCATTGGCGGTGACCTTAACGCCAAGAACACCTCGTGGAACTGTCATAGTTCGAACAAGAGGGGCAAAGTCTTAGAGTTATACGCTGACAGATTAGGTTGTGACGTCATAGCGCCATTAGAGCCGACTCACTACCCTAACATTGTCGACCACAGGCCAGACATATTAGATATAGTACTTCTCAAAAATATAAACCTACGTTTATGTTTAATAGAAGTACTACACGAACTAGATTCAGATCACCGTCCGGTGACTCTGGAATTCGCCCCCCGCTTACCCGGCCCCTCAGGCCACAATAACGTAACAACAAGGTTGACCACCGACTGGGCACGGCTAGGGAGAAATCTCAAGGCCACCTCATCGGCATACCTTGATAAGATTCCCAAGGACATAAAGTCCGAGGAAGAAACCTCCCTGGCGATCGATTTACTCACGGGTCATGTGCATTCGGTAATTGACGACTGCTCGCGGCGGGTGCCGGATACGAGCGATCGTAGATGGCAACTGCCGAGTGACGTACGCGACCTACTGAGAAGAAAGAACGCCGCAACCCGCGCGTACGACCGATACCCCACGGAGGAGAACCGCAAACGCCTGCGGGCCCTCCAAAGGGAGGTCAAAACCGAAATTAACAATATGAGACAGAGCAGATGGGACGCCACTTTAGAAGAGCTGAAGCCCACGCACACAGCCTTCTGGCAGCTTTCCCGCTCACTCAAAAAAGATGTAGTGTCCACACTCCCTCCCCTCAGTAGAATAAATCAACCGCCGGCATTCATGGATGACGAAAAGTCTGAATGTCTGGCAGAGAGCCTAGAGCTTCAGTGTACGCCGAGTACATTATACGAACAAGAAGCGACTCACTACAACACTATTAATTCGGAAGTGGTCAGTCGTACCACTTTATCGCGGTCGAATATAAACAACGACAATAATATGCCTATCCCAACAGTGAGCACCGACGAAGTCGAGTCGCTTATTAGGGGTCTCCACGCTAGGAAAGCCCCGGGTTCGGACGGTATTACAAATAGAGTAATTAAATTATTCCCAGCCCATTTAATAATATTACTGTGTTGTATTTTTAATGCAGCCCTCAAATATAACATCTTTCCTTCACAGTGGAAAGAGGCCGTGGTAATCGGAATCCACAATCCCGGCAAAAAACGTACCGAACCCAATAGTTATCGACCTATTAGCCTACTGAGAAGTTTAGGTAAATTATACGAACGATTAGTACTCAGTACGCTACGCAGAGTTAAATAATCTTATACCGGACGCGCAATTTGGTTTTCGTGCTAAACACAGCTGTGTTCAGCAAGTACATAGACTAGTAGAATACACCAGTAGTCAGTTCATGAGGGGACGGTACACTGGTGTACTATTTCTAGATGTAGCGAAAGCTTTCGATAAAGTTTGGCATGAGGGCTTAATTTACAAATTATATTTATTAAAAATCCCCGAATACTTAATTCTAATAATACATGACTATTTGAGTCATCGCAGCTTTCGCTATAGGGTGGAAGGGACGTTGTCGACCTCCCATCCTCTCAAGGCCGGTGTTCCACAGGGCTCGGTCCTCGCCCCATTTTTGTTTACACTGTATACAAGTGATTTACCCAAGTTCACTCGTGTGCACACGGCGCTTTACGCCGACGATACCGCACTCTATTGTGCAGGTATGTCCCCGACAACCGTAGTCAATACACTCCAAAAAGCGGTTACCGCCCTTGCCAATTGGTATAGGAAATGGAGAATAGAAATTAATCCCGAGAAGAGCCAAGCGGTCATGTTCACTAAACGAACTGCCCGTCTGTGCTCTCCGGACAGCATCCCTCCTCTCACTCTCTTCGGCCGACCTGTCTCATGGAGCAGAGAGGCCAAGTACTTAGGTGTGACCCTTGATAGCCGACTCACTTTCCTGTCCCACTTGAAGCGGGTCCACGCGCGCGCCGCCTTCGTGATGGGACGCCTTCACTGCTTATTAAACGCAAAGTCCAAACTATCACTCAAAAATAAAGTCCGATTATACACTACCTGCATACGGCCCATCATGACGTATGCCAGTGTAGTGTTCGCGCACGTTAGGCCAAACAGGATCCACAGGTTACAAACACTACAAAATAGATTCATGCGACGGGCAACGGGAGCACCGTGGTTCGTTCGTAATGTCGATCTACACATCGACCTCGAATTGCCGACCATCAGGCAGTATATGAAGCGTTGCTCCCAGCGCTATTTTGACTCTGCCACGACTCACCCCAATCCACTAGTGGTTGGGGCGGTAAACTACGTCCCATCAAAAATATCCGCGGTCCGACGACCCCGTCATCTCCTTGAAGAAGGGGATGATGCCATCACGATCGCCCAAGAAAGGGCCTACACAGCTCGCGCAGCGATAACACATAAAACTGCGCGGTATCGGCCTCGCCGACGAGGTCGAAAACCGCGCCGCGTAAAAATCATTAACCTAAACGTGGCCACGCCCACTTTGCTTTCAGCGACGCCCCGAGCCGAGGTCCGTTCCCCACAGGGGGAGCCCTCGGGCGATGTTCGCTTAACTTACTTACCGGGTTGAGAGCCTTCCGCTCGCCCATTGCCCGCGTTAAGCTGTCAAGGTCATCTGCGACCAACAGCTAAATACACACAAAAAAAAAAAAAAAAAAAAAATTTACAGTAAATTAAGAGGGGACCGCAAGGCGTGGCGTCAAATCGCCACGCGACGATCGCGGTCACCCTCGCCTATAGATGTTTCACATCAATAATATGATTCTGGTACACATGATAAACATCATCGAAACTATAACCGTCTACGCAGCGTACGCAGCAGAAGCTCTTAAAAGGAAAAGCCCCGATTTTGAAACATTCTTCATTGGTGTTCCGCTCCTACTGGTCTTAGGGTGATGATATATAACCTATAGCCTTCCTCGATAATTGGGCTAAATAACACTGACAGAATTTTTCAAATCGGACCAGCAGTTCCTGAGATTAGCGCGTTCAAACAAACAAACGCTTCAGCTTTATATATTAGTATAGATTTATATATCTAGGAAAGATAGCTGAGTATTACCACCAAACTAAGATACTGTTATAATTGTAATTAAAAATATAACCTAGAAGACCACCACAAGACTACAAGGCACTGTGAGCATTTATTGCATGACCCATAATACTAGTTATTTAGCATAAATCGCATCTTGAAAGTCAATAATTAGTATTGTGCCTTTTAGTTTTCTAGCCGGCCCTTTCTCAGTATGCCAACATTCCAATCCGGTGGTAACATATTTTATTTCATCGTCATCATCAACTCAACCCATATACGTCCCACTATTGGGCCCGGGCCACCGCCATTATGGAAGGGAAATTGAGCTACTACACCCCGCTAGTCCAACGTGTTGACATAGGGTTTTGTTTCGAGTTTTTCTTCTCTTGCATAGATGTTATAAGCATATTAAATTTAGCAGGCTTCAATTAGTCAATTGTCATTATAGTCATCATAATTTTAATGATTAATAAAAACTCATCAAAAACAATATATCATGTCAGCATATTTAGTAGTCATATTTATCATCATCATTCAGCATTGCCATCCGCTGCTGGACATAGGCGTCCCTCATATTAAAATCTTCTATAACAACGGTGACTTGTTGGCCATTATTGGACGTAAAACACTTTAATCGTGCAATTACATATCATCGTTTAATTTGAAATGTGTAATACGTATAAGGATCAGAAATCAAAAAACTTTTATTTGACATTAATATTAACAGTTTACTCTTAAAACACACTTGCAGGTAAATATCAATTTATTCTTCTCACCTGCACTTGCATAAAATATTATCGAATATATTTTATCGTACGAGACGACTAAGGGATATAAAACGCATATAACATCTATGCGAGAGAAGGAAAACTCGAAATAAAACCCTATACCAACACGTCTGACCAGCGTGGTATAGTGAGTCAATTACACTTCCATTATGGAGAAGGCCCGAGCCCAACAGTGGGACGTATATGGGCTGAGATGATGATGATATTTTATGTTTAGGATCGCCATATTTTAAGTCTAATCATCTTAGTACTACTAGTCAATACCTAACACTTTTAAAGAGATTAACTTTTTTAAACGAGATTTTTTTGTTAATTAATTATATATATATTTTTTATTTAATAATATTTGACTATACAATATTTGTTTTAAAATATTTGAAAAACTGCCGGGCCTATGCCTACCGTGAAGAAAGTGAAGGTAATTTGAATACATGCAATGAGATTTTGTGATACTAAAGGCATCACTAAAACCCACCACACGCCAACACCCACATAAAGTTGAGCTTTCCGCTGTCAATCACCGAACGAAGTAAAGTAACAAATTGCAAGGGTTCTACCCCAGACTACCGTGGGTGTAGACAGGAGACTGCCGAGAGTGTCTAAAAAGTAATTTAAATTACTGACAGATATTGGACATGAAGATCTTACTAAGTTTTGCAAATGCTGTTTGGTGGTTTGCATGTGCTTAGACTGCTAATCTTCGAGAACTCTCATGCAATGAAACTATAATAAGTTTTTTTTTTTGACTTAGTTGTTAGCCTCAGATGGCTATGACAACTTTACCCGGACTAGTGGGTGAGCGCTGAGGTCTCTCAACCCGTTCTATAATAAGTGCGTTGCCTTCATTTATATTCAATTCGTGTATATTTTAGGCCACTTTCACCAAAAAGAACGAAGCAACGTGACGAAATACTCTTTTTTTTTCTTTTCTTGTTTTTTTTTATGGGTGGGCTATGGTAAGCGCACGCGCCGTCAATTCCGTCCGGGGCGAGGAAAGGAGGGCGGGCCCATAACTCAGCCGTACCCACGTCGCCTTCGTCGTTGGGCCGACCACCAGTGCCGAGTTCCTTGTCCTCAGTGGTCGGCCCGACGGAATACTCTTTCGGTTACCCTCACCTCTCGACGTCACTGTCCCGGGACGTCGGTCGCCGATCCCAAATACCCTGCCCTATACTTTATTTATCGTCCATCGTGATAAAGCTACTGGCCTTTTCATATTATCCGTAGAAGAGAATTTTCTTCACGGTAGGCAACGGCGTGGCTGTGCCTCTGGTATTGGTACCTTACATCTAAGTTTTTATTATACTTATTTATTTTATTAATACAAAGCTTATGTATAATTTCAATTTTTAATGATGCTGTAAGTGCCATTATGAGTTCTCTTTAAATGACTAGAATTTAAATAAAAATGGAAATGGATGTTTATTCATTTTAAAAATACGCGATGATGCAAACTTGTTGGTTCATGTTAACTTTGCTTAAAACAACTTAATTAATGTTAATTATATTTTATAATATACATTATGTGAAAACATCTATTTCTGATGAAATCTTAAAATTACTACTAATTACGAATTGGTAAATACAAATCATGACGAATGAAAGAAAATCTATTTAAAAAAAACTATATACCACAATCTTTTACACAACAATAACGATTCAAATATAGATCCAGAATAAACACAATCAATTTCTTCATTTAAGTTTAAATTATAGATGTGAATGAATTAGATATTTCATCATCATCATCATTTCAGCTCATTTATGTCCCACTGTTGGGCCCGAGCCTCCTCTCTAATAGGAGGAAAATTGACCGACTACCTATACCACGCTGGTCAGACGGGTTGGTACAGGGTTTTATTTTGAGTTTGCCTTCTCTTGCATAGATATTTTATGGATGTTTAATCCCTTAGTCGGTTTTATAATACCTATTTTACTTGAAAGTAATATCAGTTGGTTTAGTGTGTATCAAGTCTTTTAAACAATAATATTGTTTCACTGTGATGTCTTAGAATCAACTATATTTAAGTTCTGTTCCATGAAAAAGACCATAGCTATTTTCACGTAGCGTTATAGTTTATTCTCTTAAGAGTTATTTTAAATGACCTATAGGCCCGTTGTGTTACTGGACGATGCGAGCAAGCTGCTGGAGAAGATTCTGGCTGCCCGTATCGGACGGCACCTCAACAAGGTCGGCCTCGATCTGTCGGACGCCTAATTGGTTTCAGGAGGGGGCATTCGACGATCGCGGTAGGAACGGTGCACCACCTTCATCACGGTCAATTCGGTTACCATAAACATCGGGACCCAGATGAAATATCTGGGTCTGGTGCTAGTGTTGAAGACTGTATTTAATATAGGTACATTAAAATATCCCTGTACTGTATATCACTGAATGAATATCTGAGAAGTTATCAGTAATATGACCAAATACAGAAGCTAAGTGAGGTTCGGTTGCAGTCCCGAACATAGGCGTAGCAAGGAGGGGGGGGGGGGTGGCGGGGGGGGGCGGACCGCCCCGAGCGCCACTATTAGAAGGGCGGCAAAAATGGAAGAAAAATATTTTGTGCGGACACTGGCGGTGAGTCGGACAATTAATTTTTCAAGATGTTAGGTTTGGCTAGGGCGGCATGAGGCGCAGGTAGTCGCGTCTACGCCGCCCCAGTCACCGGCGGCGGTTCGCGTTGTCGAGGAGACGCTCCTCGCGTACGCGCTACGCCGCCTCCTTCCGCGAGACTACTGCCTCGCAGAAGGCTGCGACCGCGTCCCAGTTCCTGACGCTGTTGAGCATCGCCCTGGCGATGGTCGGCAGCATCAGGTCGGCGCCGATGATTCCGACGAGTTCACGACGTTACTCTGCCCAGGCGCCACAAATCTCGAGCGTATGCTGCGCCGTGTCCTAGTCGCAATTGCAGTGATGGCAGGACGGTGTACTCGCCCTCCTAACGACCATGTACAAGTATTTGGCGAAGCATCCATGCCCCGTCAAAACCTGCACCAGTCGGAAGGAGAGCACCCCGTGCCACCGTTTTAACCACTGCATCAGCACCGGCCGGAAGGCTTCCACGATCCGCACACCGTACCGAGGCCTCTCCAGCTGGACTGCCCAACGGGTGCGCCGTACAGGGCCATCGACCGGATGACCGCCGCGTAAAGCCGTCGACACGTAGCGCTCGGTCTGCCCACGTTCGGCATAAGCCACGATAGGGCGGACGCCGCGCCAACGGGCGTGGAGCGAGCCTGCGGAAATGCTCCGTCGAGCACCAGGCCCAAATACCTGATATGGGCCCGGATGCTAATATCAAACGAATTGACGGTGATCGAGACGCCGATGGGAGGGCCCATGCGGGGCCCATGGAGCAAGAGGGCCTCCGTCTTGTCCAGGCCACCCTCAACCCCAGCGCCCCGATCCGCCTGATGATCTCTTCGGTGCCTAAAGTCACCAGGCTTGCCGCCTCCTGTAGCGTCCCACCGCAGGCTGTGACGAGCCTGTCGTCGGCGTAACAAATTACGCCCAGCCCGGGCGGGAGGCTCCCCCCTCCCAGTCGTAGCCGATGTTCCACAGGGTGGGTCCAAGGACCGAATAAATGATTTCACTGCGCGTAAGTCGCGAAAAGTAGAATTTTAGGCTGTTTAGACTTTATAAAACAATTATTTTTATAGTGTAAATTATTAATGTTTTAACAGTCATGTTACTTACACATGTACATGGTTTTCAAAAAATATTTTCACTCAATTCTTTCATTTTGTTACGTTTTTTCTTACCAACACCAACAATTATTATTTTTACGACGTCAAAAGGGCGGCAAATTATGACTCCGCCCCAGGCGACAGTGACTGGTCCCGAAGTAAAAAAGAAAAATAATGACATATTGAGCAATAAATTAACATTATTATTTATTATACTTCGTTATCAATGGAATTATTCATCGAATAATCTTTATATGATATATTTATATGTATAACAATTAACAATAATAATAAACTTGAACTTTGTTATTGAACGCATTGCATCCTGGAAGTGATTGCATGTTTTGCTTAAATGATAATATTATAAATATTATATGCTTTTCCTATAATTATTGTCATATTTACTAACTTATTTTATGGAATACTTGCGTATGAATTCCGTGTGATGATAGAAGAAGACATTAAGAATATCATTCACCATCCCCTTAACCGTATGTGGATAACGTCAATATGCTAGAGAAGAAAAACTACATAAAACTCTATAGCAACACGTTTGGCCAGCGTGGTATGGTAGTTTATTTTCCCTCTCACAGTAGAGAGGGCTCGAGTCCTACATTGGAACGTATGTAGGTCGAAATTATGGGATTAATCGACGTATTTAACACGCTTGTATGTTTGTTTGTAACATCCACCTTTGAGCTCGATTTTGCCCTACTTTGAGCGATCAGATTTTCTTTAAACTTTGCACATCTATAAAAGACCGATGACAATGCAATAATCCGCTTTTTCTTGCAAGGTCAGCGCACACAAAACAAAACTAAAAAACACTCCTTCATAGCATACTAAACTAAAAAGTGTAAAATAATGTTCAATATAGGCAGAAAATAATAATCAACGAAATCTATACCAATAAATAAAATTGGAGTGTCTGTTTGTAATGTCAAAATAATAGGCTTTTTTCATGCTCACACGGTTATTACGCACGACACCTAAAATACAGATTAAAAAATTTTTGTCTGTCTGTCTGCCTGTCTGTCTGTTTGTTCCGGGTAATCTTCAAAACGGCTGGACCGATTTCAAAAATTCTTTCACCAATGGAAATCTATAATATCAGGGCATAAACTTGGCTATATTTTATCCCGGTATTCCCACGGGAACGGGAAGTACGCGGGTAAAACGACGAAAACCGAAGCGAAGCGAGGACGGGTTGCTAGTATATTAATATTATTGTGAAAAAAAGCGTGGGGCGCTTTGTGCCACATTTTTGTACTTCAGAGGCACCCCTCTTTTTTAGTTTTTTTTTAACTATATGTTTAGTTGATATGCTATGAAAGCGTGTTTTTTAAACTATATCTTATATCTTTAAACGAGCAATTCTTGTATATATATATATTCAGGATCTCGGAAACGGCTCCAACGATTTTGTTGAAACTTGGCATACTAGAGGATTCGGGTCCAAAAAATCAATCTAGCTAGATTTTATTTATAGAAAATGTTGTTTTGTCCGTGTTTTTAGCAAAATAAATTAAATTTTAAAAGAATATGAATTCAAATTTCGATGGCAAAGTCATGAGTTACGATAGCTCAGATGGGAAGGTGACGGTTTTAATTTTGGTATTTTTTCAATCAAACCGCATCGGTTCGAATCTCGGTGTTATTATTATTCTCTTTTTGCAATTTTTTATATATTTTTCATTATTTATTTTTTATTTTTTAGTAATATATATCTAAATAAATTCGATAAAAATATGCCGAGCGAAGCTCGGTCAACCAGATATTTTACTTTAAGTAAAAACCTCTATACGCAGGTTTGGATAGGGAGTAAAGGAGTGTTTAGGGTGGCCCGAGTCGCCATTGGTGCGTTACTGAATGGTTTTGGCGTCTTTGTCAATGTTACTTTCTTCCAGTAAGTGCACACAGACAACCAAAAGAAAAGGGGAAATAATAGAATCGTCATGTGGTGGGAAACAATGGGCGATCTTCACACTCCTTGGGCGTTCAGAGCAGGGTGACACCTGGTAAGCCTGGGGGACACTCTACTCGGGCGATACGCATCTTAGGGTTGATTAATGCCGACCACTGAAGTCAAGAAACTCTGCACCGGTGGTCGTACCAACGATGAAGGCGACGTGCTATCGGGTGAGTTTCGGAGCCGCACGCCGCCCCTCTTTCGCCCCGGACGGAGCCGGGCGGCGGGTGGTTTGACCGTAGCCCAACACAAAAAAGGAGTGATTAATAAGAGAACGAGTAGGTATAGGGTTGTATTTCAACTTTGCCCTTATTTTGCATGGATGTTAAATGCACATTGTATCCCTTAGCAGTCTGTTACGACACCCACGAGCAAGATTGGGGGTGGTATATTGACACTGTCCCTACATGGATAACTTGCTCATTCGTTAGCTTATCCGTATAGTGACAGTGTAAAAACACAGTCAATATGCAATAGGGCAGTTTTCTACTTGTTAGTAACCATAGATAAAAAGCGATTTAGGATTGAAGTGGGGTGAGTATAGAATTAATTCTTAAGAGAAGCGTGTAAGCAAGAATCAATGAAATGGATAAAGTAGGTAACTTAGAGTTTGGTTTGGTGATATTGCATAAGGCTATTATTATTCATCATTATCAAACACCTTCAATAAATTAATGCATACAATAGCACGTACCTATTAATTATGTATGAAATAAAAATGTAGTTACTACTAAACACTTAATATGAGGTTAAAATATAAATAAACTTACAGTATAAAGTTAAAAAAAAGAAACTAAAAAAACACATAGAGTTATACACTACATATATGAAAAAACGCGCTCACAATTTATAAGCAAGTAGTTACTATAGTCCATAAAATATAGCTTGATCTCCGTGAGAGATGTCAACGAAACCAACGAAGTAAGTTTGAACGAGCGACATGTTTACAATTTCATTTTGTATCAAATATATTTTCGTTCTTTTCGTGCCAATTTTATTGCAACTGAATTGCAATATATTGTAAAAATAAAAATATTAATATTCATGCCTAAAATATACCTCGTAAGTACTGAAATACCTAGTAAACATTTTATACATAAATGACGCTTACGTACGTACAAGGTCATACTGGACTGAAAATAAAAAAGAGATGGGACAGTCGATATACGTAAATCGATAACCGATCTTTATTAAATTATTCATAAAAGAAATAAACCCAATACAGTACCTATATAAAACTTTCAACATATTTTTTACAATTAAAACAGACTGTTACATTATAGAATACATAAATTGAATTAATTAAACATTAAAAAACTACTTTTAGTCTCAGAGTAAATGATAATATTATGTACGCGTTATTGTCAATAAACTAGACATATTTATTTATAAAACAGTCGTAATTAATCGATTAATCTAACAACAAAAAAATTTTGTCAAAAAATGATAAACGTTCTAGCAGGAACGCTCCAGTAATGACGATAATAGTGACCTAGACCTTGATTGTCTTGACCTTTTGAATAATTAAAACAGTAAAAAACAGTTTTGTTTGAAATAAATTCAAAAAAAATTTTATTGCCTGTATTTTAATTATAATAGAAAATCACAATTATAAAAATAAAAAGGTTTATCGATAAAAAACTACGGACTTTATCGTAAGCGTGACGGCACCAGGGACAACTGTCACAGAGGACATCCTATATTTTATGGACTATAGTTTCAAATCGCGCATGTGTAGTTGACACACCAGCTCTATCTCTCTTGCTCGCATGGAAGGATACGATTAGAAATTTCTAAATCCTGGCGAATCTAATCAGGATATTCAACTATTTTGATCGAATTATAGCATTGTCATGGGACTTTGACGAGTGTGCAAAGTTTAAATAAAATCTGTTTGTTCAAAGTGGGGCAAAATGACGTATAAAAAGCCGTTACATACATAGATACATACATACAAGTAAAACTAATAAAAGCGTGTTAATAAAAATTACACCGTTAATAAAAATTCTCCGTGTGGTGACGGAGTAAGAACTCCCGTGAATCCCACTCATCTTGCCCGTGAATGTCGTAAAAGATGCCTAATGGATACAATGCATATAATACCTATGCAAGAGATGGAAAACTCAAAATAGAACTCTATATCAACCTGTCTCCCGAGTCGGCCTCGGCCTACAGGCCCATCGTGCTGCTCGATGATGCGGGCAAGCTGCTGGAGAGGGTGTTGGCTGCCCGCATCGAGCGGCACCTCGTCGGGGTCGGGCCCGATTTGTTGGACGCCCAGTTTGGTTTTCAGAGAGGGCGTTCGACGATCGCGGCCCTGCTGCGCCTGAAGGCCGTGGTAGCGGAGGCCGTCACCGGCGGAGGAGTCCTGTTGGCGGTGTCCCTGGACATCACCAACGCCTTCAACAGTCTGCCATTCAGCTGCATCAGGGAGGGGCTGAGGTATCACGGGGTGCCCGTGTACCTCAGGCGGCTGGTGGCAGACTACTTGGAGGGGCGCAGCGTCCTCTACGTTGACCGAGTAGGGGACGTTGTGCGAACGCCCATGACGTGCGGTGTCCCACAGGGGTCGGTTCTGGGTCCGACCCTGTGGAACATCGGCTACGACTGGGCGTTGAGAGGAAGCCTCCCACCCGGGCCGGGCGTAATTTGCTACGCCGACGATACACTCGTCACAGCTCGGGGTGGGACGCTAGAGGAGGCGGCACGCCTGGCAACTCTCGGCACCGAGGAGATTGTTAGGCGGATCGAGGCGCTGGGGTTGAGGGTAGCCCTGGAAAAGACGGAAGGCCTTTTGTTCCATGGCCTCCGTACCGCCGGGCCTCCCGACGGCGCTTCGATCACCGTGAAGTCGGTCACCATCAGCATCCAGGCCCACGTGAAGTACTTGGGCCTGGTGCTCGACGGGCATTTTTGGTTCCGGGAGCATCTCCATCGACTTGTTCACCGGCTTGTCGGCGCGGCGTCCGCCCTTTCGCGGCTGATGCCGAATGTGGGCGGACCTAGCGCTACGTGCCGACAGCTGTACGCGGGGGTGATCCGGTCGATGACTCTGTACGGCGCACCGGTGTGGGCGGGGTCCCTGACCGTCCAGCTGAGGGCCCTCTTGAGGCGACCACAGAGGGTCATGGCGGTCAGGGCCATACGCGGTTACCGCACGATGTCGACGGAGGCAGCGTGCCTCTTGGCCGGCACTCCCCCGTGGGACCTGGAGGCGGAGATGCTCGCCGACATTTACCAGCGGGTGTCGGAGACGCGCGCCCGCGGCGGTATGGTCTCCCTGCAGGAGATCACCGCCTGGCGGGTCGACGCCCGCCGTGGAGTCATTGCCCGTTGGGCAGTCCGGCTGGAGAGTCCTCGGTACGGTGTCAGGACCGTCGAGGCCTTCCGGCCGGTGCTGATGGAGTGGTTGGAGCGGACGCACGGGGTGCTTTCCTTTTGACTGGTGCAGGTGCTGACGGGGCACGGATGCTTCGCGAAGTACCTGCACAAGATTGTCAGGAGGGAGAGCACACCGTCCTGCCACCACTGCAGTTGCGACTTGGACACGGCGCAGCACACGCTCGAGGAGTGTGCTGCGTGGGAGGGGAAACTCACGAAAGGAGGCGGCGGATCGTGTGCGAGTAGAGCTCCTATTCGGCGACACGTTCCGCCGCCGGCGACTCGGGCGGCGCAGGCGCGAGTATCTGCGCCTAATGCCGCCCTAGCCGTGGCCGCGGGTGATCGGACCGGGGAATTGTCCGTCACCCGCAGTGTGGCTAACCGCGCGACGGCGACCGACGTCCCAGGACGTCGAGAGGTGAGGGTACCCGAAAGAGTATTCCGTCGGGCCGACCACTGACGACAAGTCACATCTGCTCCGGTGGTCGGCCCAACAACGAGGTGACGTGGGTACGGGTGGGTTATGGGCCCGCACGCCGTCCTTTCATCGCCCCGGACGGACTGGACCGCGCGTGCGCTTACCATAGCTCACCCATAAAAAAAAAAAAAAAAAATATCAACCTGTCTGACCAGCATGATATAGTAAGGTCAATCTCCCTCCTATTGTGGAGGAGGCCCGAGCCCAACAGTGGGACACATATGAGCTGAAATGATGAAAATTTATAATTTTGTCCAATTAATTCATCCTCTTATTAATGACAATTGTATTTAATGAGCTTTCTAGTTCAAAGAGATACATATTCTTCATACAGCGTTCAAATTTAATAAAAATGAATTTCATCTACAGTTTCTCGTAAATTTTATCAAATTTAATTATGCGATAGGTTCGCATGGTATTACAAATAATTTATTTTAAATTTCGATTTATCCGTATGGTGACGCTATAAGAATACAATACATGGGGTGGTGAAACCCCATATCTTGCCCATGGGTGTCGGAAAAAAATGATTAAGGGATATCTTGCGCAAATAACAACTATGCAAGAAAAGGAAAACAAAGAAAAACCGCCTGACTAGCGTGGTATAATAGGTCTATTGCCCTCGTATTGTGGAGGTGGCACGAGCCCAACAGTGGGATGTATTATGAGCTGAAATGATGACGATGATGTATATCATTGTAATAATCAGAGATAGATTTTCGATGTCCATTTGAAACTGATATTTATCCGTCGATGAGATTCTCCACTAAATTACTATTGCTATAATTAAAGTTAATTGATGTAACTGAAAAACTACGTTTAATTTAGATAAATCTAATGTAGAGTTTCACAGTCTGGTGCAATAATAATTACTAGTAATCACCGAGTGGTCGAAATTCGGCCATAATTCATTTTCATTTTTTTGCTACACAATTTTCTTGTATATGGAGCAAGCTGTATTTCTCTAATAACTAATACAATATCAGGTTGACCGAGCTTCGCTCGGAGTACTTTTGTAGCATTTATTCAGATATATATTAATAAAAAATAAAAAATAAATAATGAAAATTATATAAAAATTACAAAAAGAGAATAATAGTAACATTCGATCCGACGCCGTTTGTCGCCGATGTCAAAAATAAAATGAAACCTGACTACTTCGCCACTGAGCTATCGTAACTCATGACATTGACGGCAAAATTTGAATTCATATTCTTTTAAAATTTAATGTCATTATATTGTCTGCCAAAAACACTGACAAAACAACATTTTCTATACATAAAACCTAGCTAGATCGAGTTTTTGGGGCTGAATCCTCTAGTATGCCAAGTTTCAACAAAATCGTTGGAGCCGTTGCCGAGATCCTGAATATATATATATATATACAAGAATTGCTCGTTTAAAGATATAAGATAAGTACAAATGTCTATTAAACATTGTCATAATAATTATGATTGTTGAATGTCATTCAGTTCGACCAGAGATTTTAACCGTAAACAAAAGTGTATTAGCGTTGGTGTGTGTAGCGATTGCATGATAGTGTAATGCCTTTTTTAATGAATTTAATATATTATTCCAATCTATTATTATATGGAATTTCAGATTTATGCACTTCTCCTCATTATAGACTTCAACTGTGCCAAATTTCATACTTGCCCATCCACGTAATTTTCGTAAAAAGAGGTACAAAGTTATCATCCATGAACTTCTGTTACCTGCTAACTAACATTGTAGCAAAAAAAAAATCCGTAACAAAATTACACTCGGAATAAGAACTTGGGATCACACAAAGAATTGTCCTGTTTGGGAATCAAACCTAACGATATTCAAACACTTCAGTTCTATAAGATTTCATTTAGAAAAGCATATTTTATATAAATACAAGCTTTTTTTTTTGGGGTGGGTTGCGGTCGGCGCGCTCCTCACACCACTCCGTCCAGGGTGAAAGAGGGGTATAAGCACGCACACCCGCAACCCACCCACGTGCACGTCGCCTTCGTCGTTGGTCCGACTACCGGAGCAGGGTTATATAAATACAAGCTTGAAAAGAAAAATCTTTTTAAAAAAAAAATTTCTTCAACTTATTTGAGAAATATTGAGAAATAACATTTTCACACAGGTAAAAATCTACCTACGCAAATATTAAAGATTTATAAATTTTATTTTACTTCCTGAACAATGGAAATCCCACCATCGTTAATCAAAAAAAGAAGTATATCTTATATTTTTATTAAGTCCGGTAACTGTTTTTGTTTCTATATGCATCATCATCATTATCATCACAGCTCATAATGCTCATATACGTCCCACTGTTGGGCTCGAGCCTCCCCCACAATAGGAAGGAAATTGACTTTACTATACCATGCTGCTCAGTTTATTGTAGGATTTCATATTATAAGCGTATTATATTCCTTTGTCGTCTTTTATGATATTCACAGACAATATAGGAAGTGATGAATTGTGTTCTTATTTCATCATCACACGGAATGTATTCTATACTAGCAACCCGCCCTCGCTTCGCTTCGGTTTCAATCGCCTTACCCGCGTAGTTCCCGTTGCCGTGGGAATATCAGGATAAAATATAGCCTATGTTACTCCCTGATATTATAGCTTTCCATTGGTGAAAGAATTTTTGAAATCAGTTGGCTTGTTTAAGCGTGGAACCGTAACAAACAAATAAACTTACTTTCGCATTTATAATATTAGTAAGGACGTACATTTCATAGGTTTGCAGTGCAGTACCAATTTGGTATTTTATCGTGCTAATTTCTTGAAATAAATATTTTACGGTTATACCTAACGTGATCATTAATTTTCTATAGGTATCAGAACGGGATGCTTGCAGCAATAGGGAAAATAATAACTTATATTAGATAATATTTTTATATTTAATTTTTTTTAAATCTCATGTGGTCACGGAGCAAGAATACAATTCACTACTAGGGTTGTATTGTATTCTTGCTCCTTTCTATTCTCTTCCCCGTGAGTGTCGTAAAAGACGACTTAGAGGTATGGCATGCAGATACTCGTAATATCAAGAAGAAGACTTTCAATATACAAAAAAATAAGGAAACCTCGGTATAAAACCATATATGCAATGGAGGTGCGAGCCCAACATTGGACTTATGTGGGTAGAGATGATGATAAAATAAAACTAAGATGATGTGAATAATGTATTAATAACAATTATTATATAACTAGCTTTTGCCTGCGGCTTCGCCCGCGTAAAAATTTACTTACATATTGAACTATTATCGCAAAGAATATTATCGGCATAATAAGTATTACATTTCTTAATTTAAGAAATGCTCTATCTACGTGTCAATTTTCATCCAAATCTGCTCAACAGTTTACGCGTGATTGAGTAAAAAACATCCAAATATCTTCACAAACTTTCACATTTGTATATTACTTCCAGCCGATGATAAATATGCCTTTCCTGAGTCTCTGACAACGCACTTTTCCATTGGTGAAGAAAAAATTATATCAATCAAACACCCGCAGTTTCATTCACGTAGTAGGCCCCATTCCCATGCCAATGCCGAGATAAAAAATGTCTATGTTACTCGCTGATATTATAAATTTACATGAAAAAAAAAATAATATAAATCCCAGAAATATCAGAGATAAAAATTGCCTATGTTACTCGCTGATAACATAGGCAGCTTTCCATTGGTGAAAGAATTTTAAAAATTGGTCGACATCCCCCGTTTTAGTTCTCGTTCCCGGGCAAATACCGGGATGGAAATAGCCTTTATATAGATAATATAGCTCTTTTTTAGTGAATTAATTTTTAAAACCATTAAATTCCCGTGATTTCCCCGGCGTTGTACCCGGTCCCGTAGGAATATCGGGATAAAAATAGCTTAAATATGTTACTCGCTTAAAAATAGCTTTCCATTAGTGAAATAATTTTATAATCGACTTAATTCTCAAGGTTTCTCCAGCCACACCGGGACAAAATATAGCCTAGGATAAAATATAGTCTAAGTTCTTCCTTATGTACGCCTGGTAGACCTGATGGTAAAATATAATCAATATCGGTCCAGCCGTTTTGAAGATTACCTGTAACAAATAGACAGACAGACAACAAAATTTGGACCGTATTGTGTGTGCATAAATAAGACCTATTATTTTGATAGAAAACGGACGCTTCAAATTTATTTATTTCTAGAGATAGAAAATTGGAATAATATCTTGATTGTAACTTATTGTCTGGTAGCTGCTAGAAATATTACCACGCTTTTATTGTTCGTGGGTGTCACTAAGACAAAGATTTTCCAAAAATCCTTTGCTAGTGCTCGTGTACCCCAAGAAATAAGACGATGTGAAAAAAAAATACGTTCCCCTATTTCAACCCCTTATACCCATTTTTTCGCGATAAAAAGTAGCCTATGTCCTTTTTCAAGTTGTAGTCCATTTCTGTACCAAATTTCATCAAAATCGGTTAAGTGGTTTCGATGTGAAAGGCTATATGCTTTTCAACCCCTTAAGGGGGTGAATTTCCACAAATCCTTTGCTAGTGCTCGTGCACCCCAAGAAATACGATGGTGTAAAAAAAAATACGTTTTTAGGCCCAGTGGTTTCGGCTGTATGCTTTTTGGTACTTTAGGGGTTGAATTTCATCCCCATGTCAATGAAATTTCCAAAACGCTAGAACGAATATTTATTTATTTATTATCAGATGCCTTAATACAAAGATTCACGGTTCTATCATCGAAAATGACAAATTTGCATACAAAATGTCATCCCCTATTTCAACCCCTTATACCCATTTTTTCGCGATAAAAAGTAGCCTATGTCCTTTCTTAAGCTTTAGTCCATCTGTGTACCAAATTTTATCAAAATCGGTTTAGAGGTTTAGACGTGAAAGCGTAGCAGACAGACAGACAGACAGACAGAGTTACTTTCGCATTTATAATATTAGTAAGGAAGTAAGGATTAGAAATATTCGGAATTAGATTGCAGCGTATTTGTTTTAATTTTTTATTATATCAGCGCAGCATGCCAATTTTAAAATGGTATTTAGTTTTCAAGTACAATTTGGAGATATTACAAGATATGTTTTAGTCTTGGAAACCAAAAAAATTATTTTGGCTTCGGACAAAACAAAATTGTCCGTTTTTGTTGGCTACATGTGACAGTCATCATATTTAGATCCAATTACATAATTATATCTTAGATTACTTTAAACATTTACAAGTTCTCTGTATCTATGTCTATACATAGGTATATACCCACACATATACATACAGGATGTATCAGGTTATGGGGCAACTGGTCAAACGGGAGTTAGGCAATGGTGGTAGGACCCCATAAAAAAAATTTGAAGGAAAAATAACGATTCGTTAATGAATTAGAGACATGTAAAGTTTTCAATTTTATCATCGCTTTTTCGTGTAAATCTGATTGAAATGTATAAAGTCAGCGATACTTAATATGCAACACATTCGTACTTTGTTAAATGTTCATTAGAAATTGAATAAATCAATGATTACGTTCGCATAAGCAAAACAAACTTCGCCTTAAAATCAGCTGATTAAAATAAAACAATAAAACCTAAACTGTAATTTTTTATCGAAAATGATTTTCGTCTCTGTTTAGGCTAATAAAGCCGGCGAAACAAGGTCAAAGAAGCCGCCCGACGACACTCGCTCGCTTAGGGCCTGTTCGCACTGCGGTTTTTCACCATGAAGTTTTTTTTATTCTCGCGTTTTATATTTCGCGATCGAAATTGCACTTAGTACGCACTGTGAATAAAATATCATACGATTTTTGATAGTTTAATTCGGTTCTCAGCTGAGACACAAGGTGGATATCATCATCATCATCATCGCAGCCCATATACGTCCCACTGTTGGGCTCGACCCTCCTCCATACTGGGAAGGAATTTGACCTACTATACCACTCGCTCCACGACTCGTCGGCGCGGCGTCCACCCTATTGTGGCTTATGCCGAATGTGGGCGGACCCAACTCTACGTGCCGACGGCTGTACGTGGGGATCATCCGGTCGATGGCCCTGTACGGCGCACCGGTGTGGACGGGGTCCATGACCGTCCGACTCAGGGCCCTTCTGTGGCGACCACAGAGGGCCATGGCGGTCAGGGCCATACCGCACGGTGGCGACGGAGGCAGCGTGCCTGTTGGCCGGGACTCCCCCGTGGGACCTGGAGGTGGCAATGCTCGCCGGTTTGTATCGGTTGGTGTTGGGGGTGCGAGCGGAGGGCGGTGTGGTCTCTTTAAGGAAGCTCACCTCCTGGCGCGCCGACACCCGCCGAGACGTCATTGCCCGTTGGGCAGTCCGGCTGGAGAGGCCTCGGTTCGGGGTGCGAATTGTGGAGGCCTTCCGGCCGGTTCTGATGCAGTGGTTAGAACGGCGGCACGGGGTGCTCTCCTTCCGACTGGTGCAGGTGTTGACGCGGCATGGATGCTTCGCCAAATACTGCAGGTATGCAAGGTCGTTAGGAGGGAGAGTACACCGTCCTGCCACCACTGCGATTGCGACGAGGACACGTCGCAGCATACACTCGAGGTCTGTGACGCTTGGGCAGAGCAGCGCCGTGAACTCGTCGCAATCATCGGTGCCGACTTGACGCTGCCGACTATCGCCAGTGCGATGGTCGGCACCGTCAGGAACTGGGACGCGGTCGCAACCTTCTGCGAGACAGTAGTCTCGCGGAAGGAGGCGGCGGATCGCCTGTGCGAGGAGCGTAGCCTCGATGAGGCGATCCGTCGCCGGCGACTGGGGCGGCGTAGGCGCGAATACCTGCGCCTCATGCCGCCCTAGCCGAGGCTGCAGGTGACGTGACCGGGGATAGTACGTCACCCGCCGAGAGGCCGACCGCGTGAGGAATGACCGACGTCCTCCCCGAGGGGGGACGTCGGTCAATGGGAGGATACCTCAAATATTCTGATTCTAACGGACCGACCACTGACGTCAAGTCACCCTGCTGCCGATGGTCGGCCCAACGATGAAGGCGACGTGCATCGTGGGTGGGTTGTGGGTGTGCGTGCTTACTCCCTACTGTCGCCTCGCGCGGATTGGTGCGAGGAGCACGCCGACCGCAACCCACCACCTAAAAAAAATTATGAAATATCGCTGTGCGGACAGGCCCTTATTGCCTATAAAAGTATAGGTTTTTAAAATTTAATTATTCGTTTTTATTTAATTACTTTAGTTTGACTCGAATGTCCGGTCTAAATGCATGGCTGGCATTATTATCTCCTTACGACTTTTTCGCGTATTAAAAGTCCACGATTTAAAGTGATTTGAAATATGACTTTTTCCCGGTTCGGTGTGTTGGTGCGATGTGCGGTATTAAAAATGTGTGATATGTTAGGAATTGTTAATTTCGGAATGTTAATACCACATACCTATTACCTATCTGGATTACTTCGGTTATCGATATGGGATATTTACCTTTACGGCAACATTCAGGAAAAAGGTAGTCCATCTTTTTATTAAAAATAGGTAGATATCTAGCTTCTATTTTATTTTTAAGTTAATAATCCTTGTATTGTAGGGGATTTCACAAATAGAATCAACGGACAGAAATTACATCCAAACTCTGTACAACAATTTATTGATCGCACAGTGCTGTCCTGCGTGAGATTCGAACCCATGACACTGGCATGATAGGATAGTATCTTAAACACTACGCCATCTGTGCAGCCAAAATCAATAGTACATACTTATTCTACTTTTTACCTACAAGAGTTTATTATAAACCATCCTACCACACCGACATTATTTAGGTATAAAAGTGGGCGAGGCGAGTCAGACGCCTACGTAACATCAACACGTCACATTTAAGGCGTAGACTCTTTGACACATATTTTTGAAATCACTGTAACTATTATGTTTTATAGTTTTTTGTGAAATATACATTCTAATTACGATCTGTGATCGTTAAACTACAACATACTTGAACAGTTGCTCCATAACCTGATACAGCCTGTATATATCCAACTGATCCAACAGACGTTGTTCTGTTCAAATAAAATAAAAGGAATTCGCCTTGAAATCGACAGCAGCGCCACCTACCGGGTCCAATTGTGAGTCTAAATCATTCTCGAATCCCCTTAAACACACCCAAAAATTTCATAAACATCAGTCCAGCCGTTTAGGAGGAGTTCAGTGACATACATGTATACAAGAAATATATACATATATAAAGATATACATATATAAAGATATATATATGTACGTATATGAGATTTTTTTTTCTAATGAACTACATATTTTTAAAATAGAATGAACTATTGTAAACACACAGCTGCGTCACAGCTGCTTCAACTAACAGCTGTTACAAGGTTAACGATGATATATTTGACAGACTTCTACAAGAACACACGCGATTGTCTCATAAAACAACTGCACATGCATGTAATAATATGGTGTATAATGTGATTCAAATGCCTCTGTTCGTTGCTCACGTGAGAGGTATGTACCATTAAAGCAATATAAATATTTATGGAAACCACAAATAGCCACGTGCATTTCGCCTGGCTGCATTTTATTTTGGTATGTACTTACGTAGGTATAAACATTGAATAGTTATGTTTATACCCATTCACCTAATAGATGACATCCTGATCTTTTTATCATTTGTTATCAATATTTATAAGTCCAAGACAATATAATTAAAAATCAAACCGAACAACAGCAATAGCGCAAAGTACTGGCACATAACTAATAGCTAAAATTTCAAATAAAGCTAATATGTATATTATTTAATATACACCCTTACTTCATCACGCGTTCGACGCCTTCCGTAAGATAGCTATCTCAGGGAAGACGGAATCATCACACTGACCTGCTTCGTCGACAATGTGAGGCGGCGCGGACACGAATACATGCTTCTAATGCAGTGATGGGCAAAGTACGGCCCGCGGGCCAACTCCGGCCCGCGAAAATATTTAATCCGGCCCGCCACCGAGAGTCCATCCATCCTAAATATTCTAGTCAGCATTTTGGCGCTCAAAATAAAATCTGACATTTATAATTGAAAAGCTTTCACTATCGAAAATATTATGGAAAATCAAAAATAATTCCATATGTATCACACGCCTAACAAGGTATAAAAGTAAAAGGTATTTTGTTTATTAAAAAGCTTTAATGCAAAATGCATTTTTCTATAATTCTGGTCCTCCTCTAGAATTTCTTAAACTATGTGGCCCCTCATTAAAAAAGCCGCCGAGGGGGCGATGTTGTACCAATATGACTTAATTTTACTCATCTGCCATGACAAACGTCTTTTTTTAATTTTGGATTTAATATCATAAATGTACATATCGCAGCGAGTGGGATTCACAAGAGTTTTTAATACAAATTCGAAACGATAAATAATAGCTAACGTTTAATTTTAACACTAAGTGTTTTAAAATCTAGGGCGAACCGGGCCTACAATGTCAGTATCGTGGGTTCGACTCCCATTCAGGACAACACTAAGTTGCGATCTACAAATTGTTATTCTGAGTCGGGGTGTAATTTGTGTCTGTTAAAATTATATTATTATGTTTGTAAAGTCCCCCGCAATACAAGGATTATTTCCTTAGTGCAGGGTGTTGTCTCAAAATGTCGAAAATCCAGTAGGTGCAATCCGAGCGAAAATAAATTTCATGACTTAAAATATACAAAAAATAATAAAAGCATGTTCACGTGAATACTTAAATAGATATGTATCCATTTGGGTCATTGAATCCTTTTTAAACACCCGTTGAAATAGCGCTTATGATAAGATATATTATTTTATATTTTAAAATATAAGTAGGTATATTTTTTTATTTCTTATATCCCAACTAATAAATTCATATTGGCATTTAAAAGTGCCAATGTGAATTTGTTTGTTTGTTCGTTTGCTACGCTTTCCCGCCTTGCCTGTTAAATCGTTCTATTTTAAACATATCCACATAATCAGGTGTACAGCAAGGGTAATAGGGCACGTTTCATTCAGAAAACAATATTGATAATTTCTACATTAATGACAAGAAAGCCGCTGTTGTAGCTAGTTACTTTGTAGTTTTAAGGTTGTCAATTTTTAAAACTAGATTTTTTACATACTAGAATATAATCTTTTAAAAAGAGAAATAAGATCCAAAAAAGACAGAATTTTAATTGATCTTTTTAATAATATGTTTTTTAAATATAGTTTGTTGGTTTAATATAAATGAATCATGCGTTTGTATAATAAAAAGATAGTCGGAAATTCACTGGTAAATACTAGTGAGTGTTAATCAGTCCCAACCCAAAGCAGAAACTACATTTTACCGATTGTACGTCAGTCGGTTTTGAAGCGCGTTGCGATTCGTACGTATACCTATAAAACGCGTTCGTTCCTAAATATATCGCGGTGAGATTATTATCGTGGAGTTTGTTTATTGCAGTAAATTGGACTTTAAAATTGCAAATAAAACAGTGCATGGATAATGAATTAAAGTAAGAAATTATATTTTATTATAAATAGTTAAAATTATAAGAACCCTATCTAATTTATCCAAGTAGCAAAAATTGATATAATTAAATCACAGGACTCATCGTTGTAATTTTTATATACATATACTAAAATAATTTTAATAATTTGAAAACATGTAATTTTAGTACATATTTGGTTAGTAAGTTGAATTAAAAAAAAACCTAAAGCAAAATGGAGGTATGTTTTACTTACACACGTCCGGCTATTTTTTATTTTTTAATTTTTTAAAACATTATAAATAAAACGCAGTTTTCAACATAAATGACTTAAGCCTCCTCCAGAATAGGAGGCAAATTGACATATCACGCTGGTCATACGGATTGGTATAGGGTTTTATTTCAAGCTTGCCTTCTTTTGCATAGATATTAAATGCTTATTATAACCCTCAGTTGTCTCTTACGACACCCACGGACCTGTACCCCTTACTTCTAGAAGGTGGTGAATTGTATTCTTGCTTCGTCACTATACAAGAGACATATTTGACTACAATTATTCAATATTAGCACAATGGAGACTTCTTTATTTAATCACAGCAAACGTCTACCTACTTTCATATTTGCAGTTTAACCCACTTTCTTCTTTGGTGTAGGTACAGCGCAATACGTATATTTTTGATATGCTGCCAATCATTCTAAGCGTGGCTATTTTTGCATTATCCCATTTTGACTATGTCCAATTGTGGACTTTGATCGGCTAATAAAATGTTACACTATTATAAGTGATTATTTTTTTATGTCAACTAATACATGTTCCAATGCTGAGCTCGAGTCACATGCGTGATGAGGTGATTAACCTACTATACCACGAAGTTCAGACGGGTTGGTATAGGATTTCATTTCGAATTCTACTCGACATGTTATATCCTTCAGTCATCTTTTACGATATCCACGGGTAAGAAAGTAGGTGGTGAAGTGTATCGGTCACCATAAGGATAAATTGTTTTTTACTATGTATTAACGCCCCACCACTGGGTGGACCAACGACCTAGTGAAAGTGTCTGGGCGTCGTTGGATGCAGGCGGCACAGGACCGCACTTTGTGGCGTAACATGGAGGAGGCCCACATCCAGCAGTGGATGGTGATAGGCTCAAATGATGAGGAATGATGAAGAATTAACTATCATCCAGGTCTTATCCCATTTTCTTGGAGTCGACTCCAAATGCACTGAAGATTGCCGACTATCTTTCCTAGAACATATTGTAAAAGTTATTTTAATTGACCTTTAGAGATTGCGAGTTATTTGCGAAAAATGTAATGCTATTTTTTATCTTAATTTGCCTTTTTTTATTTGTAATGTAGTGTTTCAATGCAGTTAAAAATTAAGAACAATGTATTTTACGTAAAATAAAATGTAAGCGACGACGGCACCCTTTTTTCATAAAATATACTGTTGTAGAAGTTTTTTTTATGAATATTTTCTTTTATATTTATATAAACACGATTGTATTATAATGGCATCACATTATTTCATATAGTTAACGTCAAAACGAATTAAGATTTAATTTTATAACTATGTACCTATTATTTGTGGATTATAAACTACGTTTAGAAATGAATAAAAGTTCAAGTGAAATTCGATTTAAAATGTTTACTTGCGGTTTACGTTAAAAATTTTTAATAATGAACATTTAGGTACTAGTGTTGCCCAAAAAAGTCTTGGTCTTGCGGTCTTGGTCTTGGTCTTGCGAGAAATGCGAGACCGAGACCAAGACCCAGACCGCTTAATTTTTGCAAGACCAAGACCAAGACTGGCCCTGCAAGACTTGAGCAAGACCAAGACTGGGCCTGCAAGAGTCTCGCGGTCTTGCATTTAATTCAAATCACCATTTCAGCTTATATACGGTTGAGCTCGTGTCTTCTACATAACAGGAGGAGAATCGGCCGTGGCCGGAGGGGAATCGCCACGGTGATCGGCCGTGTTGTTACAAGTCATACATGTCAAGTTTTCCTTCTCTTGCACCGATGTTATATATTATAGCCCTTAGTCGTGGGTTCGCAGTCACGGGTAAAATAGGGGGTGATGAATTATATTCTTACTCCGTCACTACACGGCAAGTCAAATCAGTCTTGAGATATCCATCTACTGGCCAATCGATTCCCAATGTTGGTGTTGGCTTTTCAGAATTACTCTTCGGAAAGGCTTAAGGACAAAAATACCGTAATCACGAGAGTGCTCTTGCCCATTATACATATTTATATATCCGTTTATTCATTAGCCCAACGACGTTCACTGTTGGACATAGAAATATGCCTACAATTAATCTATATAAATGTCCATGTAGGGACAGAGTACGATCACCATCAGGCAGTACATGAAGCGTTGCTCCCAGCGCTATTTTGCCTCTGCCACGACTCACCCCAATCCACTAGTGGTTGGGGCGGTAAACTACGTCCCCTCAAAAATAGCCGCGGTCCGACGTCCTCGTCATCTTCTTGAAGAAGAAGTTGACGCTATTATGATCGCCCAAGAAAGGACCTACACAGCTCGCGCAGCGATAACAGATAAAACTCCGCGGTATCGGCCTCGCCGTCGAGGTCGAAAACCGCGCCGCGTAAAAGTCATTAACCTAAACTTGGCCACGCCCACTTTGCTCTCAGCGACGCCCCGAGCCGAGGTCCGTTCCCCACAGGGGGGAGCCCTCGGGCGATGTTCGCTTAACTTACTTACCGGGTTGAGAGCCATCAGCGCTCACCCATTGACCGCGTTAAGCTGTCAAGGTCATCTGCGACCAACAGCTACACACACACACAAAAAAAAGACAGAGTACGAATATAATTCACCACTCTCTTACCCGTGGATGTCGTATCAAATCGGATCGGGCAATGGTGTTCCAATCCATGAAAAAAAATTGAAATAAAAATATCGATTCGTTAATGAATTGAGAGACATGTAAGTTCTCAGTTTTGTCATCGTTTTTTCGTGTAAATTGATTAAAATGTATAAAGGAATGATACTTAATCTACAACATATTCGTATTTTGTTAAATGTTCATTAGAATTTGAATAAATCAATGATTACGTTTGCATAAGCAAGACAAACTTCGCTTTAACATAAATCAGCTGATCGGCCGATGACCGTTGATGAGTCGCCTTTGTACCTACGTAACCATTGAAAGGTTCGCGCGAATCTAATACCTATTTATACTGTCGAAATTTTACATGCTTACATATATCCTGTCTGTACATACCTACATAATGCATAAAATTTAAGGCATAAACTCTTAGACACACATTTTTGTAATCACTATAACTTTTACGTTATATTGTTTTTGTGTAATATACATTCTAATTATGATCTATGACTGTTGAACTACAACATACATGAACAGTTGTCCCATAACCTGATACATCCTGTGTATATAACATATGTGCAAGAGAAGTGAAACTAGAAAGAAAACCCTGTACCAACATGTCTGACCAGCGTGGTATAGTAGATCAATTTTCCTCTTACTGGAAGGAAGCTTAAGCCCAGCAGTGGCACTTTTATGAGCTGTGACGATGACGACGAATATCATACATTTTACAAGTATTAAAACCATAAAATTTTAAATCAGTTTTATATGTTCTTGAATAAATAGTATATTAAGAGCTACATGGATCCAGCGGCCAAAGTATTTATATAGGCAATAGAGCAACAGGTTTTTTCAAGTATCCAGAGTATCAGTAACTAAACTGGAAATACAATAGATACATACCACTTAACTTGAAGGGGAATATAAACAATCGCATTAATTGTAAAATATCGCATTGATTATAAAATGACATAAAATTTATTGTATCAACTGCCTCGTGTGGTGACTGACGTCTTAAGAAAATAGGGTCGAAAGTCCTGTCATAAGAGTAGTAACGCTGTCTAATGGAACCAGGGGAATAGAAGAGTAATTTTCTCCAGTGGTAAGTATTGTATTCAATAGTGAACTATAGGCTAACAGATGGATAGATAGGATAGGATATTTGATTAATTTAGTTGGATTTTTCATTGCCATGATAATTACTGTTACGTTATTCTAACTGCAAAACTTTGCGAGACTCTTGCTGCAATACCAAGACTCGAGTGCGCAAGACCAAGACCAAGACCCGGGTGCGCAAGACCAAGACCAAGACGAGACCAGGTGTGATGTTGCAAGACCAAGACCAAGACCGGTCCAAGTCTCGTCTTGGTCTTGCATTTGGGCAACACTATTAGGTACTCCTATCTCTTTGACTATTTTTATACAGTTTAGCATATAATTCTTTTTACGTGTGTATGTGACTGAAGTCCTAAACGGCTGGGCCGATTTCGATGGTTTTTTTTGACATTTAGGTGAATTTAAGAATAGTTTAGATGAATAATCAGCTCCGGTAGGAAGGCTGCTGTTGATGTCAGGGCATTCTATTTTATTTTAATATATACAGAACAGCGTCTGGATTATAGACCTAAATAAAATTATAAATCATTTGTATATTACATGCCTATAGGTAATAATAATACGCTAGCGTTTTCCATTTCGTCTCCTTGGTTTGTACCGATGCCATCGTACATTGGTCAAAACTTAAGCATGAAATTAACGATCGTAAGTTCTACGAAAAAACATGACAAAACAATAACAGTGGTTTTTCCGTCTTTTTTTTTAATAGTAGACACCCAGTTTGTAATGTCCGGTAGACGGCAATCGGTTTATCGTTTTTTTTTTTACTAGGTAGGTACTTCGATGAAATATCTTTTGATCCACAAGACAGACAGAGAAAAATATTGAGGGCTTAGAAATCCATTAGAAATATTTTTCTATGTGTATTTTATATACTATCAATTATTTTTCACTAGATATGAGCGTATAAAAAATCTAAAGTAAAGAGAGAGAATTTCTCTTGCTCGTGGGTGTCGTAAAAGACGACTAAGAGATATAATGTAAGCGCAAATGACATCGATTCCAACACATCTGATTAACATGGCATAGTGGATAATTGCCTCCCTATTGTGGATGAGGCTGTGGGACGTTCAGGAACCGAGATGTTGATGACATTAATACTTATATTTTTACGATTTCTGATGTTTAATTGTTTGAAATTAATATTGTGTTAAAATATACCTTTAATAGGGAATATGCACGAAACTCCAAAATGAACAAATTATTTTTATTTGTAATCTTTATTGCTTAAAAAACGTACCTATAAAATTATTTTTTAATTTTATCATTATTTAATAATTAAATTTAATTATCAAAAAGTGCCTTTTTTGAGATTCGCGCGCAAAATTTCTGAAACGCACCGCATTGGTTGGAGTACTATGATGTCACGTTTTGAACACGTGACACCCGAGTCTTCTAGTTAGGGCTGTCTATATTAAAAAAAATAGTTTTTCGATATATTGATATTTTTAAATATATCAATATCGGAGTTTGATATAACGAAAAGAATATTGATATTTCGATATTTTCCCAATGACCACTCTTTAACTTCGTTCATTGCGGGGTTGCCGTGCCGAGCTTTTTTTTATCAAATTCTAGGAGTAAGTGATAACTGATCATCAATTTCATGCCAGCGCTTCTACAGTCGGTTTTGTAGAATAAATACTTTAGAAAAAAAGATAAAACACCAAATTTATTCAAATAAATATCGACCCTCGATACGTACCTACTTTTTATTATCGTCCAAAAAAAGTTCAGTAAGTAAGTATCGATATTTTTAAATAATAATATCTATATTTTGTCATATCGATATTTTATCAACAGCCCTCCTTGAACCTTGGATTATGGATAGGAGGAGAACCTTGTGATATCAAGTTGCTGTTTGTATGTTTCTAGTGATTATTTTTAGGGATATGAAAAAATAATCGATCTTTATAAAAATCGATTTTTACAAAAAAATAATCGATTAATAATTGATTTTTACAATCGATTATCAAAATAATAATAGTCGATTATTAATCGATTTTTTATTATTCGAAATTCGATCAAAATTCATCGTACTATATTAGAAAATAAAGCTCACATTTCCTAAAAAAAAGCAATCATAATCCTGTTGGGAGAAAAATTGATTATTTTAGAATCGATTTTTTTTTAATTAATCTATTATTTTATAATTGATTTTTTTAAATTAATCGATTATTTTATCATCGATTTATTTTGAAGAACAAAAAATCGATTATTTTAAAATCGATTTTTTTTAATTAATCGATTATTTTACAATCGATTTTTTTAATTAATCGATTATTTTATAATCGATTTATTTTAAAGAACAAAAAATCGATAATTACAAAATCGATTTTTCCTCTCTAAGTCACATCCCTAATTATTTTGTATTGTTACCCAGTTATTTCATAATAAGATATTAGTTTTCTGTGTTCAAGTATTAATCTTGTGAATAAGTCTTATTACAATGACTGAAACCGGTTTCGTCAAAGTAGGTATAGTCAGATAATCTTCCTAAAATAGACGTGTATATGATGACAACATATTTCGCGTCTAATTCAGATTTAATGTCTGTTAAACTCGGAGGAATAAAAGCTGCAAGGTAAATAAGATATAAGATATTTAATAATCGTAATAATAATAATAAAATCAATACTTTTATCGATATATCGATATTTTTCCGATATAGCGAACCCCGATATTGATACATTGTAAAATATCGATATGTCGAAAAACGATATTTATAAAAATATCAACAGCCCTAGTTGGCAGCCCTAGCAACTTGTACGAGTGTCGAGTACTCTGACGTCACAGAATACGCGCGCTAAACTAGTCGCGTTTACATCGCCCATAAATAATGGCGATTTTTAAAAAAATTTTTTCGCGTAATGGTTTATATTTTGGATGTGTTATATTTATTTCTAGTAATGTAATTACTAGTAGAAACGTTTAAAAAAATAAAAAAATATCATGCATATTCCCTATTATTGGGCAAATATTAACTTATATAATAAACATGTTGACGATGAATATGTTATTCTGTCGTTAATATTTTTTGTTATATGTTGGTTTTTGTATTAAAGAAATAATTCTTCTATTGCGGGAGATTTTACAAACATATTTTGTAGACCACAGAGTATTGTCCTGAGTGGGCATCAAACCTGCTATAATATTTTGGTATTTATCTACCACACGGAGAAAAAAAAAAGTGTGTGTATACTTATGAACACACGTAAGAAGTTATACTTTGGCGTAACAAGATAAAGATCTTTCTAAAATTTTACACTTCGCGTTATCTTCCATCTTTGTAAAAAAAAACGACACTAATAATAATAAAAAGGTATTTAATTCGTTGACAGTTTTATTATAACGGATTATCTAGTTAACATTTGCGCGCTCATCGTAAAAATTTCCTCATAACTTTTTCCTAACGCGTCAAAAGAATTAAAACTTAAAAAATATATATATATATTAATGTAGTATCAGAAATCATTAAAACACAGTCTAATTATTACTTACGAATAAAAATCCCTAGAGTTGCCGTTATAATTAAACGTTTCCATAAACAATTCAATATTATTTATCTCTAATTCTATATTATTATTCCTTGTGGTGACGGAGTAAAAATACAATTCACCACTCCCTATCTTGCCCGTGGATATCGTATAAGACGACTATGGGATATAATATGCACATCATAACATCTGTGCAAGAAAACTCGAAATGAAACCCTATACCAACATACATGCCTTTTTTTTATTGGGGTGGGCTGCGGTCGGCGCACTCCTCGCACCACTCCGTCCGGGACGACAGAGGGGGTGTTAGCACGCACACCCGCAACCCACCCGAACACCACGTCGCCTTCGTCGTTGGGAATATATATGCCTAGCATTTTATAGTAGGTCAAATTCCCTCCCATGGTGGAGGAGGCCCGAGCTCAACAGTGGGTGGGACGTATGTGGGTTGCGATGATGATGATTATTTATCTACATATCTTATATCTTTAAACGAGCAATTCGTGTATATATATATATATATTCAGGATCTCGGAAACGGCTCCAACGATTTTGTTGAAACTTGGCATACTAGAGGTTTCGGGTCCAAAAAATCGATCTAGCTAGGTTTTATTTATAGAAAATGTTGTTTTGTCCGTGTTTTTAGCAAAACAAACAATGACATTAAATTGTAAAAGAATATGAATTCAAATTTCGTTGTCAACGTCATGAGTTACGATAGCTCAGATGGGAAGTTGACAGGTTCTAATTTTGATTTTGTTGACATTCAAACAGCGTCGGTTCGAATCTCGGTGTTATTATTATTCTCTTTTTGTAATTTTTTATATATTTTTCATTATTTATTTTTTATTAATATATATCTAAATAAATTCGACAAAAATATTCCGAGCGAAGCTCGGTCAACCAGATATTTATATAGATAAACAAGACCGAACGTTAAAGACCCTGTTCAATGTTAACATATGATTATGAATATAATATGATGACATATAACAAATACTAAACGATTGTAACAACTACGCATGCGTAATCAATAGCCGGAAATGATTAAACGTTTCCACAGTATTGCGATTGATTTTTAAATTATTTTTCATTGAATATTTAACTGAATTTCTTTCTTTCCTCGTCACTACTGGTCTCGAGGCTACTTACTTCGCAATGTCAGTGAAATTGACCTACTGTAATCACGCCGGTCCAATAAACACGCTGTTCGCAGTTATAGTAAATTGTCTGTGTTGGCATATTTATTTCGAGATTTCTTTCTCTAGCATAGATGGCATTTCCAGCACATGCCTTAGTCGTGTTTTAAGATACTCACGGTGCTTTCTCTTTGGTGAATTGTATTATTACTCCGTTATTAAACAATAGGTGGATTTCGTTATTGTTTTAATTGAAGTGTATTTGCTACATAAATAGGAATTCGTTTGATTTGTACTATTTTAAATGCGTTAATTTTATACAATTGTACATGAAATTACGTCTATTTTCCAGAAAGCTAAACAAAGGCCGTAGTCATGCTGTATAAAACCATAGTTTTACGCACACCATGTTCATGCCTCTTCCACTTTAATGACACAAGACTATCATAGTCTTCATGCTTAGCTTTATATTATAAATTCTTTTAATCCAGTATCATTAACACTGATATGGTTCTTTCTTCTTTCTTTACAAACATAACATAACATTCACTTCGTGTCTTCATTAATTTTTCTCGCTCCATGCGTGATTAAAACCATTTCAACGTGCCTTCATAACCATTCTCCTTCTTTCACTATATCCATGCCCTTTATCTTTTTTCTTATGTTAATCATTATTTTCTACCATCCGTCCATACACCAGGCCATAGGCGTCCACTGTTGGATATGGCCTCCCCACGAGAATTTCACTCTGAACAGTCCTGTGCCACTTGCACCCAACGGTTCTCTGCAACTTTTAAGATGTCGTCAGTCCATCTAGTAGGGGGTCATCCTACGCTGCGTCGTCCGATTCGTGGTCACCACCCGAAACACTTTCTTCTCCAACGATTGTCGGTTCGACGAACGTTGTGGCCTGCCCATTGCCATTTCTGCGAGCTATTTTTATGAGGCCGACTTTTAGAGATCACGTTTTAGTGCCGCCGTGTCGTTATTTTCTACCATTTAAAATATACTAAAGTATTTATTAGTAATTATTAATAAAAATATATTGTAATTAAAGTTTATTATATTGCAGTTAAAGTGTGTGTGAATAGTTTACACATTACCTTCGCATTCACCCATTGTTCTGTTTAAATTCTTTAGCAATATAAATCCACATACGTAGCCTATATTATTGGGATTTTAATCAAATTTAGCAGAATATAATTTGTAAGGCATAGATTACGAACTGACCTACACAATCCGAATGTATGACGAAACACTAAAGTTATTTCGAATATATGATAATAATGACTATATAATCCACATGGATTATCCTACGGTAATGACCCGATATCTATATATCCAGATCAGCTGGAACCCTCCGCTAAACTTTCCTTCAAAAGTACAAATTCCATCTCTAAAAATATGTGAGAAAAAAACAGTTAACCTCAAATCTGATTACATCTTTTAGATTAGACAATCTACACGAATAAATAATATTAAAGTGTCTGTTTGTAATGTCAGAATAGTAGGTTTTTTCATACTTACTAAGTAATTTGCATAATACCTACAGTAGGCGTTTCAAAAAAAAATTTTTTTTCTTCTCTCGGAACCAGGCTCAAAAGTTTCGTTTAGGTGCCAAACTAGGCCTCTGAAAATATGAGCCTTTAATATTAATGATAAGGATGTCCGCATCGCACTTTACCATTTCCCATAAGAATAACACAGGAATATTTTTATTCCCATTACATATTTTTGTAGAAAATTTAACGCTCTACAAAAAAGGTCTGATATAATTTTTGATGAATCAACTCATTCAAAAGTTATTCAAGGTCAAAGTTAAGTACTTTTTTTACTATTAAATTTAGTACAAAAAGTTCAGTACAGCGAAATCGTTTATCAAGAAAATACATTTTGTACAATAAGGATCGTTAAGAATTCACTCCCTGTCTTGCTAGTGAATGTCGTGAAGGATGAGTAAAGGATATAATGGGCATATAACGTCTATTTCAAGAAGAAAAACTCGTAACCTCCCGAATATCCCTCCTATTATTGAGGAGGCTCGAGCTCAACATTAGGATGTATATGAGTCGTTCTCTCATCTCAGCCCATACACGTCCCACTGTTGGGCTCGGGCCTCCTCCACTATGGAAGTGAAATTGACCTACTATACCAATGGATCAGACGTGTTAGTATTTTAGGTTTAGTTATCTCGGTTTTGATTCAAGTTTTCCTTCTCTTACATAGATATTATACACATATCCCTTAGTTACCCTTTTTACGACACCCACGGGCAAGAGAGGGGGTGGACTGTTCACAATCATGCCGATTACGACACAATCATACATTTCTTAATAATATTGTGTATAATATCACGTAACGTACCTATTTTTACTTTTTATTACGGTAGTCACGTTTATTTTACGGATGATGTCCAAATAACATTAAGTTATAATGGCTTAGTACCATATTATCTGATTACGCTGAGAACATATAGTTACATAAGCTAATGCATGTATAGGAATATCTATTGAAATTAAAATGAGATCTTTTAAACGATCACTAATTAAATATTTTATATGACATAACTAAATATTCGTAGTGAAATGATTTTATGTTTTCTTTAAATATCTAAAAAGACACGCCTAATAATCTCATTTAAATAATAAATAATAAAAAATAGTTTGTAGTTTAGAAAAATAAAATTAAAATCCGTCATGTGCTCGACGTCAAATATTAAATGATTACGTTCATTGTTCGTTTGTTATAGGTACAAATAAATACATTATAAAAATATATTGTAGTAATTAAATTAATTATTGTATTATAAAAAAAGGAATCTTTTTTTTTCAAATTATAATTTATTTAAAGTAAATAAAAAAATTAAAACTGTAAATAAATTACAATTGAAAAGAACTAAAAACATTGTTTTAAATTATAATTTAATTTCTAATTTTTAATGACGCAAAGTTATTTAATTTAACCTATAAAGAAAAATCTTCTTTATTTTGTTCTTGTGATCAAAATCAAGATAATGATAAACTTGTTAATCATCGGCCATGTGCACAAAGTTTCATTTAAATTTGGTGATTGGGAGTGAGTCAAAATCACGTGCAAAGATTCCGTTACAGATTTACAGCGAGAAGCTAATAAAAACCGTTTACAAACAAGCGAGCCTCTATCAAACGTTCGTAAATGAATTAAATTAATTTTCTACTTTATTATGAATTATTTTCTGTTAGCTTTTAATATAAATTAAAAGCTAGACAATATAGGCTGATGGATGGATAGATATAGTATAATTCTTTTTTAGTAGCTGTAGACTACCACTAAATTTGGTGAAAGAAACATGCATGTTCTACGTGCTGTACTGTGCCACGCTAGTCAGGCATTTGATACAGGATTTTCTTTTTTGCTGCTATACATATCTGCTCACATCGTTTAATGAATGTGTTTATAATTAATAGCTGCATAACTAACATTATATATAATAACTGGCTGACCCAACAGACGTTGTTCCGTTCAAATAAAATAAAAGGAATTCTGCTTGAAATAGACAACAGCGTCACCTGCCAGGTCCAATTGTGAATCTAAACCATTCTCGAAACCCCTCGAACACACACAAAAAAAAATCATCAACATTGGCCCAGCCGTTTAGGAGGAGTTCAGTGACACACACACGTACACAAGAACTATAGATCCCGTGCCGACGAGGTGCCGCTCAATGCGGGCAACTAGCTCCTTCTCCAGTAGCTTGCCCGCATCGTCGAGCAGCACGATGGGCCTGTAGGCCAAGGCCGACTCTGGAGACCGTCCCGGCTTCGGCAGATCATTAACATTTATTATCTGTAGATTATGATTGAGGTCATTAAATAAACACAGTGACCAGACTAATTCTTCACAGAAATATATGTAGAAAACGTAAATATATTTTAAAGGAAAGATTAAAAAAAGGGAGCCGTCGCTCAGGACAGAAACATTGAAATTATTTTGTACAAGTATATATGCATAAAAGAATAGATTACGATAGGAACTAATATGATATAATATATAAATAAAATATTACGATTTTTACCAGAAAATAATGATATTTATTCAATAAACATTTATTTTCATTAGTATATGTATAGATATGTGTTTAGGTTAATAATTTATTTTAAGCTTACAAGATGGCATTGTACAAAATTCAAAAACAGGTTATGGTTTCGTTACACAAATGTACATATCTAAGCGTAGCGTTAGCGCCACGCCAACGATCAGGTTCCCCTCGCCTATAGATGTTTAACATCAAAAAATATAATCTTAAAAAGCTCGATGGAATTTTCACCTAAAACCAGTAGCAGAACCCTTGAGTCAAGAGCTAGACGCCTCGGGTCGCCACGAAATCTTCATCGGAAGTTGGAAACCTTTAAGATCGAAACAGTCTGTAAACGATATTCGAACAAATTTAAAATAAACTCATTTGCAAAAAAAACGGGCACCTAAGCAATGAACCATTTCAAATGTTAATATTTCTTTGTTTGATAATTATAGGTAGTTTTATCCACACAATTTGCTAAATTAATAAGAAAATAATCGTTTTCATCAGTATTTCATAAAATTTAGATACAATTTATGGGAAATAATGCTAAACCTCGCTAGTAGTGTATATTCGCTAGTAGTGCATATGCTCATGAAGTAAAAATAAAAAAGTTTTTTTGTTTGTTTTTCTTTAATAAAGTAAAAGCAGATAAATGTTTAGTATCGAGTGTGACCCCCTCTAGCTAAAATCACAGCTTGAATTCGTCTGGGCATGCTAGCGAGTATATCCCGGATACTTGCTTGCGGAATACGTTCCCACTCCGCAGTAATCACATTCTTCAGCTCTCTGATGGTCTGCGGAGCCGGGTGTACTGATCTCACACGCCGTTTCAGAACGTCCCAGACATGCTCTATGGGATTGAGGTCGGGACTTCGAGCTGGCCAATCCAAACGACGAATGCCGACCTCTTGCACATACGCATTAACATCGCGGGATCGGTGGGCGCGAGCATTGTCGTCCATAAAAATCGAGTCTTCACCTAGAGCGGCCAATGCGGGTTGTGCATGAGAAATTAGAACTTCCGTTATGTATCGATGCCCAGTCAGTGAGCCGTTTTCAATGAAGACTAACTCTGTACGATCCATTGAATTTATTCCTGCCCAAAACATAACAGAGCCCCCACCATAAGGTGTGATTTCTTCGAAACATGCCTCTGCAAAGCGTTCTCCTTGTCTTCTTAGCACTCGCCGACGTCGATCTTCACCGAACAGAGATATCCTGGCTTCATCAGAGAACAAAACCCTATTCCAATCGTCTTGAGTCCATGATTCACAATTTCTAGCGAACCTAAGCCTGTGAACTCTGTGCTCACGGAGTAATTTGGGGCCGCGGGCCGGGCGGTGACTGCGTATATTGGCAGCGAGAAGCCTCCTCCTGACCGTCCATAGACTAATATGCACATTTCTTACTTCTTGGAGGTTGTTCTTAAGATCCACATACGAAGATTTGCGATTTCTCAATGCGCGACTCACAAGAAAACGATCATCCCGTGGTTGGGTACATGGTTTTCTTCCAGAACCAGGCCTTCTCTCGACGGAACCAGTCTCCTGATATCGCTGCCAGGTCCTTTGGACTGTCGAGCGACTAACATTTAGCCTCCTAGCCACGAAACATTGGCTGCAACCCTCTTCAAGCAGCGCGATAATTTTGGTAGCTTTTACCACTTTATCTACCATTTTTGATACAGCCAAACAGCATTAAATAAAGCTTTGACAGTCAAGGATATGAAATTAATCGATAAAAATTGAATAAAAGTTATGAAAGTCGATGTTAACTTCTGGAACTTCGCGCCAAAAATGTAGGATAAAAAGGGGTTTTCTGTAAAAATGAACATCAAATGAAAAATTGAATTTAGAACGTACTTTTTTAAATACCACAGCATTTTTAAAACCGGCCAGTAACGTGTACAAACGATTGAAACCTTTTTGGTATTGTATCTTTTTAAATATGAATGAAAATCAAAACCGCCCGTTTTTTTTGCAAATGAGTTTATATTCAGGTCGCTATTCCGAGTTAGGTTGAAATCCGAAAGGTCTGTACTTTGTGGCGATATTGTTTCATGTTAAAGATTCCTCTAAATATTAGTTGTTGTAGATTCTCTTTCTTAATGTCATCACAGTTCATAGGTATATGTCCCTCGAGCTGCAGCACTCGAGCGTCCTCCAAAATGAGAGGGCAATTGACTTATTATACCACGCTGCCAGACGAGCTTGTATAGGGTTTTCCAGAGCTCTCCTATTCCAGAATTTTTATGCTATATTTATGCCTTAGTCGTCTTATTATATGCCTTAGTCGTCTTTTACGACACCCACAGGCGGGGTTGGTCAATCGTATACTTACTCCGTCACCACACGGAACAAAAAAGCTTAAAGCTTAATCTGCTACTTTTTGTGCCATGGAACTACTCACGAGTTTATGATTATCACGTGTTAGCTTAATATCAATTTATCAAATAATGATTAGTATTTAATTAATCCAGTTGATTTTATTTTATTGCCTCATTGATTTTTACTTTGACAAAACATATGAAGATAAATTATAATTTTAATGGCCACATCATATTGGATTTAATAATTTTAAATTAAGTGCATGTTGTAAACTTTAACTACTCTACGTTAAACGACTATAGGTACTGATTAATATTATAAATGCAATTGAGTTTGTTTATTTTTATGTTTATTCTTTTACACTTTCATACCTTTACTAAAGCGATCTTTACAGTATCTACTACATAATACCAGGGATACAAAATAGAGTAGATACCTACCTTTCCTCCGGTGGAAAATACTGTTCCTCATGTATGAAAAAAGACGTTTATGAAACTGAGTGGGGAACTGATAATAAAAATAACACCACTAAGTCAAAAAGTATCCTTTTTTAATAAGCATGGCTATAATTTAGCAACACCGGGTCCAACCGTCTGGCTCGAAAAGGTGGCGTGCAACCCTATAACCTTCGCTTATTAAGTCAGTCCGGAACTAATTCCTTGGCTTCTAAGGTTAAACCACTATGAGGGTATTGTAAATCATAAATAAAAGAAAAAACTTGGCAGTTTATGTGAAACTAGGTCGCCTTCATTGTCAATGACAGAAGCAATACTTGTAACGGAAAAAAATGTAAAATACTGTTCAGTAAATTTTAAATAATTAAAAAAACCGTTGATCATCTCACCATATTAGGAACACTGAATAAAATTTTAAGTCAAGATATTAATTAGATTTTTGATAGATGTGTAACGAAATGCACATATTTTTAATTACTTCTCATAAAATGGTTTCTTATGTAGGTATATAGTGCTCTCCAGGGATACGATCACGTCTTATAAAAGTGTGCACAGAAATAACGGTGATCTGTTAATTAACGGCTCTTAAAGTAATACTGTTATTATTATGCAGAATGCATAATAATAACAGTTATATTTTTACATTAATTGAAGCCGGTGTTTGCGTATTTGGCCATATGCCATATTTCTTACGCGATAGTAGTTACTAAATGTTGAAGGTTGATCTGACTCTACTTTAAAAATAAAACTTATTGGGCCAGTTTGCAATTACAGAAAGTAAAAATCAGGGATCTGTTAAGTGATGGCCTTGTAAATTATACTTTAATTATTATATTTATTAAATTAATTCAAGCCGGTGCTGGGATATTTTTGAATATTATTCGAAATGTCGAAGCACACACGCACATTGAAAAACTGAATTTTTAAGATTTGTATACATATTTATATTTATACTAGCTGACCCAACAGACATTGTTCTGTTCAAATAAAATAAAAGAAATTCGCCTTGAAATCGACAGCAGCGCCATTCACCGAGTTCAATTATTCATCTAAACCATTCTCAAATCCCCTTGAACACACACAAAAAAATTCATCAACATCGGTCCAGCCGTTTAGAACAAACTCAGTGACATACGTACACAAGAAATATATATATATAAAGATATTTGCACAGTTATTGCTTAATTGCAATTGCAAACAGTAATTTTTCAAGTAGCAGCTTCAAATTAGACTGTTATAGTTGTTAAATAATTTCAACCACTCTTTGTTTCTATGTATCTAACTCGTTAGAAATTCTAGAGGTTTAAGTGCTGTCTTACTAATATTCATCAATCAATTTGCTTTTATAAAAATAAGTTATCGAATTATCATATAAATTTCCTAGAAAATCGTAGGAAGATTAAGCAAGCTAGAACGTCATTCGTTGCTAGTTCTTTTTAAATTTCGTGTTCCCTCAAGCCTTCCGCGTCGACCTATTATACCCCTGCTTCCATTGTTACCAAGTACATGCTTAGGCGCCTAGAAATGCTAGATTTTGTAGAGTAATACAGCTGCAGTGACATAGACAATATACACTTTAATTGAGTGTGCTACAAAAAGTGAAACTGAACAATTTATCGAAACTATAATAAAATAGCTTGATTGGTCACGATATTGATTGCTCCTTGTCTATAGCTTACTGTATTTATATATTATGTCTTTGTCGTACGATGTTTATCTACATAATTGACATATTATTTGATATTATTACTAGCATTAAAGATTTAATATTGAATTACATTATAATGTGAAAAACTGTTGGTAATAATAAAGTAAATAAATTATAATATCATCTGATACTAACATACATTTGAAAAAAAATAATTTCCAACGATATAAAAATAATTTAAACCGTCAATATCCGGCGTAATTTGTTCGTAAATACAAGCAATATTCCACCCAGAGGTATTTCTTAAGTTGCTTAAAATCCTGCAAACTCAACAATCTCTTCTCAGACAATTGGTTTTATGACGCTATCTATCATGTAGGAGGTATGACCAACGCAACGTCAAGAATATAATTCTACGAGTACCTACTACTGAGAAATCTAGACAAGACATGATGTCGTTTTTAAACTTTCAGTGTAAATAACTGACACGTTATTATACATCGAATTGCAAACTAAGTAAATGTGAAAGTATGAATGTGCATATAACCACAATTAACTGTGTATAACTTTCTACAGGCAGTCTATATACCGAAAGCAGTCAACTCGTACATACTAACAAAGAATGGGCTAACTGATTGCAATATTTCATCTACTATGTAAATCTCTAGTTTGTTACTTCTCCTTTGATGTAAAAAAATTACAAAAAAAGAACAACCAACAAAAGCAAAGACTTTTGTGTGATTTTTTTTTTTTGATAAATATCCGTGAGTCACACTCACTGATGTAAACTTTATTTTAACAATTTCATTATCACGGCACGAGAACGACTTGGCAGAACTTGATGGAAATTAATAAGTACATTGCAATAACATGTGATTTCATATAAGTATAAGTTATATATAAAAGCCTGGCACAAAGTGGCATTCTCGTGGGGAGGCCTATGCCCAGCAGTGGACAGTTGGCTGATGGATGGATATAAAAGCCTTAAGTTATCTAAACAGAACTTTTAAATTAATTCATCAACTCAGCTGCTATAAGTTCCAATGCTGGGCTCGAACCTCATGCAAGATAGGCGGGAAATTGACCTCGATGGTCAGATGGGTTGATATAGAGTTTTATTTCGAGCTTTCTCCCTCTTGCATTGACGTTGTTGGCATATTTAGGTAAATTACAAGGGCGTACCCAGGATTTCAGATAGGAGGGGGCCGCTTATATGATGGTCATGATGGTCGGTCGGGTATATTGAAACAAAAAATCATGAAAATTGACTTTTATTAATTTAACAGTAATCTTCTCGGATTTGCCGAAAATTTGTCTATGACAGTCTTTTGAATAAACTCACTGTTTTCTTTTAAATAATTGCGATGTACGCTCATCAGACATAAACCCGTAAGCCTTTCTTCACCCATGGTGCTTCTAAGCCACGTTTTAACTCTTCGAAGCGTACTGAAGGACCGTTCTACGGTCGCCGTGGTGCATGGGATAGTGCTTAAAATAATCAATGCCTTTGTGACAGCAGGGTAAAAAATGTTGGCTTCGTTGAACAGATCAACTACTTCTATGTCCCTTAATTGATTATCTGATAAAGCATTCTTCACCCATAAATTATGCCAAAGGTTCAGTTCTCCGGTGATATCCAGGTTATAAAATTCTTGGAATGATTCTGCGTTCTTGTGTAAGTCTGTAATGCTGGTTTTGGTCATATACAAGGGATGTAGCTTACTTAAAGCAAACGCCGGAGTATTTTCTTGGGAGAATCGAATATTCAACGATGAAATGAGTGAATCAATGTATGGTATTATCAGGGAACGCCGCCAATATTCGTTATCATTGTCTGATGGCGGGTTACTTCTATGTGTTTGCTTGTGAGCAAGACGTGGAACCGAAATTTTTATGTTCAAATCCATTGCAACAGATCGCGCTTTTTGAAGCATTTCATTACTTATTTTATCAGGAAACTCGCGGTCATTTCTGGGAATATCCTTGATATTTTTGATGTGTTCCCCCACCGAGATCATATCGATCGATTTAGCTTGCAGTGCGTTAACTACCGGTTATAAAACTGCTGAATATTTGGCTATTGTTTGTAGAGTAACAATAAACACTGGTTTTGTAACGGCTGAATGCAACTGATATGCAGATTTTCTGGTGGCATAATTTCCCTCTACAGATAACGTTTCTAGAGATTTCACAAGCTCTGGGAAATGTTGAGAAAACTTTCTGATTGATTTATATTTTTCGGACCATCTCGTCTCACACAATCGTGATAGGTTTGGAGCGTAGTTTCGACGAGTAGTCGATTCTCTGAAAAACGTTATAACATCCTTTACAGTGGCGACAGTATTTCTAATTTCTGGCACTGCGTTCGCATCATTCACAACAAGGTTGAATTTGTGACTTGAGCAATGAAAATATAAAGCACGAGGATATTTTTTTCTCAAAATGGCTTGTACGCCACCCTCTTTCCCTGCCATTGTAGAACAGCCATCGAATCCAAACCCTACCCAATCTTCGGTTGGGAGATTAGAACTAATCAAGAAATTGTCAATTGCTTCGGCAATTGCTGAAGCATTTAGTGCTTTTAGTTCAACGAACCCTACAAATTCTTCTCTGATTCTCCTTTTGCTTTCGTCGTAGAACCGCACGCCTATTGATAGCTGTTCTTTCCCAGCTACGTCTGCTGTTTCATCAGCTAAGACTGCGTAAGCCACGGTCTTCTGAACCTCACTTATTATATTCTCCTTAATAACTTCGCTATATAAATTAATCAATTCGTTTTGTATTTTTGGCGATGTGTAAACTGCATTGCGACGGCCCTTTTCCAGGTGACTCTTTAATTTGTCGTCCCCTGAATTTATTCTCAACTTCAACAAATCTAATAAAACACCCTCATCTGCTTGTTTTCCCCTAAGAGGCATATCATGTGTACCGCAAAATACTATACAAGAAATAATTGATGACAATATTTGTCTGTTTTCATCGATTGCTTTTTGGTGTCCACTTTGCAGTTGAATGTCTACAGGAACATTTTCAAGAAAATTTTTTACAGCATTTGTCGCTGTTAGGTGAAGGTTAGTCGTTGCATGCTTTCGGCAGTCTTCATTCATATTTTTGAACTTTATATATGGCATGACCATAAATGATCCCAAAATTCCTTTCACAGTGCTGATGGACGGAGTGAACAAAACACAAAGAGCGCCTTTTAGTCGCTTGGAATATACTAGCCATGGTGCATATTGATCCAACCAAGCATGATTAAATTTTCTTTTCAAATGGCTTCTTTCAAAATCATAATTTCTGGGCGGGATCCAAGGATTTTGTAACAACTCCCTCTTCTTTTCCGTCGATAGCTGAGTAGCCAACCCAACATAACGACCCAGATCATTTTCATGATAGTCATATATATATAATTTCAGGATCGACGTTGACGCCATAAGTTTGTTGAGATGTCGATGGAGAAGAATAGTCGGCAACAGATATATTTACAGGTTCTGCTGGAGAATGTGACGCTTGTCCAATGTTAGCATGCAATGATCTTGGCATTACATAAGTTTTATCACGGTTGTCATTATCATCGCTTCCACTGCTACTTTCCCGACCTTTTTTTCTTTTTTTGTCCCTAAAAAAAGGATACACAAACATAATTACTCTTACGGTGTTTAGGCATAGAACGAATAAAAAAATAATATACCACGTTTTTAAAACGGACTAAAAAGTATAAAATAATATTTTCTAATGCCATATAAATTGACCTAAGCATTTTTAATTTATAACAGTTACAGAAATTCTTGATAAATTTAAAACGAAAAACGTGGGGCGCATGAAATAGATAGATACCTAAATTACAAATTTTATTCTACTGCAAATATATATGCATAAAAAGTAGCAAGTCAATGAGAAAGCTCATCTAACATGAGGTTTCTCAACGACTGCTACTTTTTACACTTTTTATCATTACCTATCTTATTTTTTTTTCTTGCGCCCCGCGTTTTTCGTTATACTTTTTAGTCCGTTTTAAAAACGTGGTATATTAAAAAAAAAATATTTATTTTTTTATTTTCTGCTTTTTAGTCATAAAAAATGTGTAATGTTTTTTAAACTTTCAAACAAACAAACAAGCAAACAAACGAACAAACATCCACTTCTGACCTACAGTACTACAGTCAAAATTTCAAGTCTCTAGCTCATCGGGAAGTTACGTTTAAAATCAATTGCAAGATTTGTACGGAACAGACAAACAAACAGACAGACAAGAAAACAATCTAATATTGTATTTTTATCCACTTCTGACCTACAGTCAAAATTTTAAGTCTCTAGCTCATCGGGAGATCGGGAAGTTAGTTTAAAATCAATTGCCAGATTTGTACCGAACAGACAAACAGACAGACAAGAAAGCGACCTAATAAAAACGTGGTAATAAATAAAGATCAAGATAAAAACATCACATTCAAATATCATTTACTTCCTATACACTTACAAGAGAGCCCCCCTTAAACAAATCAAATAATCATATTAGGTACATATGTGTTTTGTTTTGACTCACCTCTTTCAAAGAATTTCCTGATATCCATTTGACGGAGTAATATTTCCAGTTGTTGCGCAGTAAACGTAAATCTCGTGTCGCCGCAACTAAACTATAAGACACTATTATGGCGCATGAAATATTCGCTCGTATTAAACTCCGAACTGAATTGAATTGTATTCGAAATTTCGAACTGAATTGCCTTGCTCTGCCTCACGATCTCGTTTATATATTCAAATATTCGCGCTCCCGAAATACATAGAAAATACTAGACTCTTTTTCCATCCTTGTCTCATACTTGCTATCACTGTCTTTCCTTTCCAGAATAGTCCATGCTAGAACGTTCTTCGTGGTATTGCTATTCGATACAAGATGTCGCTATTGACCGTATATTATAAAATAAATTGATGCTATTTCTCTTTACTGGAAAAAGTACTGTCGAGTGTCGTCCGTAACTAGATAGCGCTAGCGCTAGATGTTGTTTTCTCCAAATTATATTCGGCTTTAATCCTAGATGGCTCTGATTATCACGTCGCGAGCGGAAACTACGAGATGCGACGGTTTCGCGGGAGATTTAAATTATATTGCGTCGCTAACAGTATACTATATCGAATGTTGTAGAATATTTAATGATAGATAAAAAATATTAAATCAAAATATCTGACTGAAAAGATGTTTTGTTTCCAACACTTCATTTTGCGCAGAGTAGGTAACACGTTTTTAATTCCCACTGGCCAGGAAAATTTACGTTTATTTTATCTTCTGTTCTTAGCTGCCCAAAACGCACGCCCCCCCCCCCCCCCCCCCCCTGCCCCTACCTGGGTACGCCCATGGTAAATTAAATGAAGAATAGCCATAAAATATATATAAAAACATATAATAATCGTTGCTGGGCTTCATTTTGAAGAATTATATTTATCATTAGGAACTTGCGTATTCGAACGCTACATATAAATATTTTCAGGTATGCGCTTTAGAGATCCATCGGTTTATATATTCCGAAAATGGCCTTATCGATTTTAGGTACGAAAATATGATGGCAGTCATCTTATAGCAAATGATGGACTCGATAAATTTTTGAATAGTAACTTCCAGGTATTTAACCTTAATAAAATATTAGACAACTGAAAATATACATAATAAATTTTATATGTACCGCAATCCAGTGTGTATAATTCGTTTTAGGTCATGGATGGATTAAATTATTTAATAAGTAAAAATATTTATAGCTATTTTATATTTCTATTTTTTTAATATGCCTTGACCTACATTATAACCATACTATTTAATAAAAAGATACTTACAAAAATGGCATTGCGGTTGATTTCAAGAAATTATATTATTTTAAATTTTGTTAGCTATATGCATATAAACAGAGTGAACCAGGTTATGGAGCAACTGGTCAAAAAGGAGCTAGTAGGCAATGGTGGTAGGAATCCATGAAAAAAATTTGAACGAAAAATATCGATTCGTTAAGGAATTAGAGACATGTAAAGTTTTCAATTTTGTCATCGCTTTTTCGTGTAAATCCGATTGAAATGTATAAAGTCAATGATACTTAATACGAAACATATTCATACTTTATTAAATGTTCATTAGAAATTGAATAAATCAATGATTACGTTCGCATAAGCAAGACAAACTTCGCTTTAAAACAGCTGATCGGCCGATGACCGTTGACGGCTCGCCGTTGTTACCTAGGCTCATTGACTCGTTTGCGCAATTCTAGGTATGAATGAATGAAATTATACTTTCGAAGCTATACATGCCTACATGTATTCTGTCTGTACACGCCTACATAATACGTAACATTTAAGTAATTAAACATCGTGCAGCGCTCATCTGGTAAACTTATATTATCAACTACGACATCCAACCGGGCTGTTTAGCGAAGCGATTTGGTATTATCTAAGCCTTGGAGAAGTCTACGTAGATGTCGATAGACTGATAAATGAATAAATACTCAAAAGCGACACTAATATTAATAAAAACACAATATTAATTAAAAAATTAAATTTTAAGTTAGTGTACAGTTTGAAGCAATATTTTAATGAATCATTAAATATACGTATTGCATTCTGCAAGTATTAACGTGTTATCTATACCACGTATTACACCATGTGGCTAATAACATTTGTTTTTATCATATTCATTCAGGGCCAGTGATTCGTTTAAAGTAAAATAAACACTAGTCTTTGTTTCACCAAATCATTCGTAAAATGTCAGCATTCTTGCACTTATACCAATTTATATTTCGGCCAATTTATATTATTTATGAAAGCGTGGGATGTCATTTAAAATGACCTTATTTGTCAATATCTGTTAATAAAGGATTTATAATAATTTATATCGAGCAATGTAGTTTTAATTTGGTTATCTGTAGATAAAAAAACATGTTTATTTCAATTATTTATTTATTTAATTATTTTATATTTTTACACGAGTATTTGTAAATAAAACTATTTATACGGCTTTTATCCCGTTTGTAATGGTCACGGGCGGACGGATTGTATATTTTTAATTTACTTATATTGTAAAATATATAAAGTTTTAATGTTGGGACTAATCCCACCACACATTCCCACCATTGTAACTCCTGTAAGCCAGGATCCACAATGGTCTCCATAAATGACACCGAGGTTTGACCCTCAGGCAGTCCCGGGATATGATTTTAATTGTCTTGGGACCCGCAACAAATTTAATTAGAAAAGATTAAAGAGGAGGAGTTGGAAAGAGAGATTCCACTTCCCTCCCAGGCAAAGCGGGAGACAGGAAAACAAAATGACTAGTCAGCCAATAAGTAAACAGGAGTACAGCTACGATAGCGCAGCAGTACGGCACCACGGATACGGAAGAGCTTAACGGGGCCTATATGTGAGCGTTAAGATTGATTGCTACAGTAGGTATGGCAGAAACGCATGAACGCACGGAAATTTTCTCGAGTTGCTACAAGGTCCGTATAGTATACTACCCCACAGGTGACTTGCAAACTGTTTAACATAAGGTTACGCTCGTTTCGCCAGAGATCGCACTCCCAGAGAATGTGATGTGCTGATTGTTCATACTCGTGGTCAGATGTGGAACATTGACATAATGGTGATGGTACGAGTTTAAAAGAAAATAATTTACTTTTAAAGTTGCCATGGCCAGTTAAAAATTGGGCCACGAAGTGGTCAACCTCCAACCACACCTTCTCCAGGCGCTCCCGGATGCATGGAAAAAATAGATAAAGATGACGACCTTTCGATGATGAATCCCATCTTTCTTGCCATTCAGTTAAAAGTTCCTCATAAACAATGGATTGTGGTGCAAACAATCTAGCAATTTTATTTCGGTCGCGCGGTAGAAGGAAATCTGTATTCATAGTTTCCTTTGTGGTGTAATACATTGACGCTCGTCTCTGAATCTCCAAATCAACCGGAAGTACACCCGCGAGTACTGGTAAGCCTATAGAACGGTTAGTACCGAGGTACTAACCGTTCTATAGGCTTTACATAAGAATATTAGGGCCAATCGTTGGCTCTGTAGTAATTTAAGGCGAGCCGCCCCTATGGTGGCCCTATCGGCCCATACAGGTGCAGTAACAAATACACCCCAAATATGTGGCCATGTATATGGTTTTAAGTGTATTAAAACGAAGGCCCCAAGTAGATGTGGATATTCTAGTAAGCGCGTAGAAATTCCGTTTCGCTTTTTCGCCTACAGTTTTAATATGTTCAATAAATGAAAAATTTTTTTCTAAGACTAGGCCGAGATAGCAAACTGATTCTTTCTTTTTGACAGTCATATTATTGAATTTTATACGCGGCGCTGATTGTAAATGTCCTTTTAATAAAAGATGATATGTTTTTTGTGGTGCGAAGGCAAGCCGGTTTCGTGTACCCCAATCGAATATATCATTGAGGCATGTTTCCGCTAATTTCTCTAAACCATCCCTTGTGTTCGATTGTATAAGTAAAAGTCCGTCGTCTGCATAGCCGATCAGTAGACAATTTTTCGGTAGAGGTAACTCGAGAAAATCGTCAAAACCTAAATTCCATAGATATGGACTTAATACCGAACCTTGAGGGCAGCCCATCGTCAGTGGTTTCGACACAGCATGGTGACCAAGTTTCAATTTAGTCGAGCCATTTAAAAAGTACGACTGTATGATTTGGTAGATATTTCTATAGCAACCACGAGCCTTTAATTTAAGAAGTAGCATTGGCCACCAGGCGTTATCGAAAGCACCTGAGATATCCAGGAAGACACCCAGTACGTATTTAAAAACGGATGCGCTAATGACACGTCTTACCGCAACGGCCGCGTCGATAGTTGATTTGCCGTGAGTGAAGCCGAATTGTTTATGATTGAACGTTGGTCCACCCGGCAATAAACGAGGAACAATGAGACGTTCTAAGAGCTTGCCTAATGAAGGCAGTAAGGTGATTGGTCGATATGACTTCGGGTCGTCTGGTGGCTTATCACCGCCTTTAGGAATTATACGTATATAACCGCGCCGCCATATACGAGGAAAAATGCCTTCAGTTATGCAACGATTAAAAATTATTAACATTGAGTCGCCCGATGCTCGACTAGCTTCTTTGATCATTTTATTTGATATTTTATCTTCGCCAGCAGCCTTATATATAAAAATATAAAGTATAAAATCTTAGAATAATAACGTATAGAAGGTAAGTCTGCGCACAAAAAATGAAGCATTTAAATTGGAGTCTAGTGGAGCTTACGCTGAACGGTTCCGTAGTGTACAAGGTCACTGTACTGCACGTATGTATGCAACTCTTAAAACATAAATATGTAATTATGACGGTTTGTGTATTCAAATGGTCACAATACATTTGAAAAACATAAAAAGGTTTTTAATATTACTTTTAAAAGTATTTCGACGATTATATGTTATTAAAAACCAAATTTGATTTCATAATTTGTATAGTGGTGTGCGTGGGTATATAATGCCCTGCGCGCGCGTAGTATTTTTGGCTTCATGTTTTTGAACGCTCGAAGTACTGACATTATCCTTCTATACGTAATTATTCTAAGGTATAAAATATTGGATCGCCTGCGCGAGGAGCGCAGCCTTGATGAGGATATCCGCCGCCGGCGACTGGGGCGGCGTAGGCGCAACTATCTGCGCCTCATGCCGCCCTAGCCGAGGCCGCGGGTGACGTGACCGGGGATTAGTCCGTCACCCGCTGAGAGGCCGACCGCGTGAGGAAAGACCGACGTCCTCCCCGAGGGGGGGACGTCGATCGATGGGAGGGTACCCCAATTAGGGGTATTCCGTCGGGCCAACCACTGACGACAAGTTAACGCTGCTCCAGTGGTCGGCCCAACGACGAAGGCGACGTGGTTTTTGGGTGGGTCGCGGGAGTTGCGTGCTTAAGCCCCTCTGTCGCCCCGGACGGAGTGGTGCGGAGGCGCGCCGACCGCGACCCACCCACAAAAAAAAAAAGGTATAAAATACTATTTACATTGCATGATTAATACACGGAAATGATGCAGATGCATGACAGTTTCACCTCTATTTTACGAATTTACTGTCCTCTGTGATAAGTTATGTCGTTATAATTATCAAAACAATTATTTTAATTCTATATTAAAATGAAAAGGAAGCCCCAGTTGGTTGCTGTTATCTTTAAGTCATTAACTTGCGTGCTTGTTATGTTCGTAATGTCTTTGTACCCGTAACTTAAGACTATAATCACAATTTTAACCTAGTTTTTTTTATTATTTTACTTATAATTTTGCCGCTATGCCAGTATTGAGTTACGTTTATATATCTCTGGTTTGCGAGAAAATCGACGCAATTCAAAATTATTTAAAATTGAATATGGTACGCCAAATGATCCTTGATATATAAAGTACTTGATATTTTATCGTGAACAGAAAATTTTCCCTTAATTAGTACAGTCACGCCCCTCGATAAATCATTTAAATATGATGGTACGCACTAAAATATTTATAAAAATAAATATAGTTTAAAAACTAAAAAACACCCTTTCAACAAAAAGGGTAAAATAATTTTCATTTTCGTAAATCGAGCACCCCACGCTTTTTTCACAATAATACTAATATATTTCGTTCATTATTATTTTCTGCCTATAAAATTATTTTACACTTTTTAGTTGAAAGCGTGTTTTTTAGTTTTTTTTTAAACTATATTTATTTTCACTTTTTAGTGAATAGCCACCGGAATGTAATTAGTATGCGTCTTAGATTTGTCGATGCGTCGATGTCCTCCAAATAACCAACCCCAAAAAAAGCGGATTATTGCATTGTCATCAGTCTTTGATAGGTGTACAAATTTTAAAGAAAATCTGATCGCTCAAAGTAGGTCAAAATCGATCTCAAAGAGTTTGATTACAAGCAAGCATACATAAAGGTGAAACTAATAAAAGCGTGTTAAAAAAAATTAAATGCCCGTCTCTAAAATCATTAATGTTTATTTGCGTTGCTATTCTCGCAAACTAACGATACGGAGGTTCTTATAAATATGTCATACCCACTTACTTGTAAAAAGTAATTACCCGTTTAGCTCTTTTACGTAGATATAATATTAATATGCAGGTTGTATTAATACATTTTTTATTTTGTGTGTGGACACGTGTGCACGTGTACGTGTAGATGTTTTTGGTATTAATTACAAATTTACAATTACTAAATTTAAAAAAAACGATTGCGCTGTCTATCTGCAGACTGCTGATCTATACAAATAAATAAAATTGAAGTGTCTGTTTGTAATATCAAAATAGCGGGCTTTTTTTCATGCTCACACGATTATTTGCACTCGGTTTAAATTTTTTTGTCTGTTTGTTCCGGGTAATCTTCAAAACGGCTGGACCTATACCTAAAATACAGTTTAAAAATTTTTTATCTGTCTGTCTGTTTGTTGGAGGTAACCTTCAAAACGGCTGAATCGATTTTGATAATATTTTTCTACATGGTAGCTGTCTATATAAAGAGTAACTTCGGCTTATATTTAACCCGGTACTCCCATGGGAACGGGCACTACGCGGGTAAAACGACTGAAACAATAATATATAAATAATTATTATAAAAAAAATAAAAAAAAATATTTATAAATCGTTCGTGTGGTGACGGAATAAGAATATAATTCACCACTCCCTATCTTGCTCGTGGATGTCGTAAAAGACAGTTAAGGGATATAATATACACATAACATCTACACAGGAGAAGGAAACCTAGAAACGGAACACTATACCAACCTGTCCGACCAGCATGGTTATAGTAAGGTCAATTTCCCTACTATTGTAGAGGAGGCTCGAGTCCAACAGTAGGACGTAAATGAGCCGAGATAATAGATATAGCAATAATCTTTCTGATTTGCTTTTAGATATGTGCGCTCTCAGAGGATGATTGCTGTGTGGTAGCGGCTTCGAATACTACCAACCCTTGCTTTGCTCGTGGGTGTCGTAAAAGACGACTAAGAGCCCTAGATTGACCCGGACCAACTCCATCTGGTACCATTTGGGTCAACGATTACATTCCCAAGGAGGGTTGACGTCAGGCAGGCGGCCGGTCATAAAAGTCATTGCCGAAACTTTTTGCAATATGTCAAAACAGATGACATATTGCGTCGACCCCAAGTAATTGGGATAAGAGCAAGATGATGATGATGATGATGCTCTCAGAGGATGAGGTCACGGTAGAGCTGATTACAGTCACGGCTGACCGCCCTAAAATATTGATATACATTATTACATCCGGCTTTCAAATTTAAAATCGTGACTGATTTATTTCACAAAAAAATTTAAATTTTTATTACAATAAATTTATAACCAAGAATCAATTCTCTTTACTCGGTATTATGAAATTTAACTTTTACGTAATTCTTTTTGCCTTAAAACATAAATAGAACTATTTTTAAAGATTTCGTCATTTTATTTTGTCTTCACTATCTTGTACACTGTAAGAACTTCGACTGACATTAACCGTCGTAGTAGTCCACGTCGATGATTATCGGCTACCGATGTGATAAGCGGTTTTAAGTCACAACATTAACTCATGTAGGGGCGTGTGTATGAAAGAGCCAGTTTTAAAAAGTATAAAAAAATGGATTTTAAACGTTTTGTTTCTAAATAAAACTATATTTTTTTAGTAATTACTATAATTATAAATGTCATTAAATTAAAAAAAAGAAAGATAACAACGTTAATAATTACTTACATGACAACTTAAAAAAAAAGAGAAATCAGCTCTTTCATGGGTTGCCATGTCAATGAAAGAGCCACTGTGTGTTAAGAATGAGCCGATATGTACTTATAAAGAAAAAACAGTTTTTTTATCATTTAAATTCTTATAAACAGTCTTTAAAAAATCACATTCATATTAAACTTATATAATTCTAAGGAATTTTTTTCAATCAGTCTCAATATTAATTTAACATTATACTAGTCAACAATAACATCCACATAAAATCTCCACACAAATAAAATCAAACTCTTATAAACAATATCAGTTTATGACAGTTTGGTTTTATGTGTTACATGAACCTAAAAACATTTTTGGCAGAAAAAATTAATCACTCCTTTTTGACCACAAGATTCATTTGCCCACCCTCCACATATCTTGCACTGTTACCATTATCCTGTGTGAACATAGCGTTCCTTACACACAACACAATAATTTTTATCGTCTTCTGTTTGCGAAGACATATTTTTGTAATCTGTATGATAATAATCATATTAAATTAAAAAATAAGAAACTATTACTAAGTAATATATTGAATGAACCAATTTTCGTGTCATGAAAGAACCGGCTCTTTCAAACCACATACAACTGGCTCTTTCAAAACATTACATAATTATTTATGCAAAAGAAAGGCAAATATATACATAACAATACGGCATATCCTTTTGTCAATCTATGCAATACTTATTTTAAAAAACTATAATATATTAACACAAAAAAACTTACTTTTTACCTCCTCAATTTTTGTAATAGTCCTGCTACGCCATTTGTTTTAGTTGAACTGTCAAATTTTTGTGGGTGACAGTTATTCAATGTTGTCATATAAAGAGTAAAATGAAACATGGGTAGAATTTCGGTAAGTTATAAAAAATCACATCGGCTCTTTCAAAACCTGGCTCTTTCATACACACTCTACCCTACAACATGCAAAGAATGTCGTTTTAGACATATTGGAATACTAACCGACTCAAAAGATGCTGTTCTGTTTAAATTAAAAAGGAATTGTTTTTGAAATCGATCGCAGCGCCACCTACCGGGTCCAAATATTAATCTAAACCATTCTCAAACCCACTTTAACACACTCAAAAAATTTTATCGAAATTGGTTTAGCCGTTTAGAAGTTCAATTACAAACACACGGACAGAAGATTTATTATATAAAGATATTATATAATTCCATCCGATATATTAGATAGCACACTCTGTAATAGTAAATTTAAAATACCCGTCCATCCATCAGCCCATATAAATCCAGAGATATAGGCCTCCCCACGAGAATGCCACTCGAAACGGTCCTGTGCCATTTGTATTCAATGGTTCCCTGTGAATTTCAAGATATCGTCACCTAATAAATATTGATTTCATTAATATAACAAGTAATATAATTAGTTAACATTTGCAATTGATTTGCAAATAATGACGTAATTGCAAATAATGATATAACAAATTGTCATAACCATGATTTGTCTTTGTACATCAATATTCCCGCTCTTCTTTCATCGTACATGTTGCAGAAATTTTGGCCATGGTTTTATGACCCTCAAGCCTGACTACAATTATCTTAGGAAATTGACACTAAAACGTGGAGATTGAAAATCCTTGACCAGACGGCATCAGGAATAGGCCCCAAGTCGGTGTGAAAATCTTAGTAATTTTTACATACGCACTTCAAATCTTACGTACGAAGAACAATATGTCTGGATAAAAATAAGATATACTTAGATTATTTTGACAAGGATCTATAGGCGAGGCTAAACCTGTGATCGTTGGCGTGGCGTTAACGCCACGCTTGGATACGTACGTTTTATGTAACGAAACCGAACGAAACCTGTTTTAGAATTTTGTTCAACGCTATGTAGTGAGCTAAAAAAAATATTAACCTAAACACGTACCTATAGTATACTAATGAAATTGCAGCCCATAGACCTACCACTGTTGGGCTCAATTCTCCTCCACAATAGAAGGGCAATTGACCTACTATACCACGCTGGTCAGACGGGTTGGTATAGAGTTTAATTTCAAGTTTTCCTTCTCTCGCATAGATGTTATATACATATTTAATTCCTTAGTCATCTTTTACGACACCCACGTGCAAGAGAAGAGGTGGTGAATTATATTCTTACTCCGTCACCACACTTAAGCTAAGAACACATAATTTAAACCCAGTTACCAAGAATATATAATTTCAACTACTCAAGCTAATAATAATTTGTATGAATTACTTCAAATCATTGACTTTAACTTACGTGAAGGCAAACATTGTTAATATACACACTTCATAAAACGTGATCTCATACAGATAACGTTCATGTTTTTTTGCATTAGATCTATTTATTGTATTAGATATTTTCTGTCCGAAACCGGCGGCGACTAATAACGTAATAAAATCTTTATTTACATAAAAAAAAACGCGAATTAATAAAAAGGACATATATTTAGAATTTACCCGTCCAAAGTCAAAAATGTAATTAAAAATCTTCTGTTTTTGTTTCGCCATTTATGATCGTTAGTGTTATAAAAAGTTATAAGAAATACTAATTTAATTAACTTGATATATACAAAAATATATAGATGCTTACACGATTTTATACTAATAACATATTATCTTTAACAGGTACTCGCCAATGGATAACATTGATCTAATAAACGAACTTGGACAAAAATAACGCTTAAAAACTGCATCGAGAGATCCAATGGTGTGCGAGTGAGATAGAAAACATAGAAAGTGGGGATACGCGTGTTTTGGTGAAAGTTTTTTATTTCATTGTGTAACAAACTTTACAAAGATGACTCCGGGTGTGGAAGAAATGACTATACTGGCAGCAAACAATAATTTGATGCCTTTAAAACCTCGAACTACGTTAGAACTAGAATTCAAAAACATTAAATGCGCTGTGAATACATTTGCTATGAGCAAGCTACGAATCGGTAAGTTGTTTTTATAGTTTTAACTATTAATTACTACTAAATTTTAAGTGCTTTGTTCGTATAACAAATTGATACGATGTTATTTTTGCGCTTCTTGTAATGTTTGGGTTGTAGCTATCGAAGGTTAACTTTTATCAGTAACGAACAAACCATGACCGAAACCTACGGTTACAAACCTTGACGCTAAGAATATAAAATGATATAGGGACATTAAATATGTACATATATTATGCTACTGATAGTGAAATGTACATTCAATTGAAATTTTTCACTTTGTGCTCGCCCTCACCTTCTATACGTTATTATTCTAAGGCATTCACATAACTTATTATAACGGTAACAGTATTTTAGCGAGGAGTATAATAGGATTTTTAGATTTTTAAGGGGCACTTCCGTGTGGTGACGGCATAAGAATACAATTCACCACTCCCTCTCTTGAACGGGTAATGTACAATACCCACGGTATTATAAAAAGCGACTAAGGGAAATGATATGCAGATAATATATATGTAAGAGAAGGAATACTCGACATAAATCTCTATGCCAACACGTCTGACCAGCGCGGTATAGTAAGTCAATTTCCCTCCCATTGTGGTAGAGGCCCGAGCCCAACAGTGGGATTTATGTGAATTGAGATTATGATGTAGTAATAAGCTGCCACGCTGAATGTCTCAGGTTCACGGACAGACTTTTATGAAGTATGTATTAAATTATAATTACGCGTATTAAATGTATTAAGTGTCTGAATCATAGCGACTAAAATAAATTTAACATTTTTTTTATCTAATTTGCGTAGTAGGTATACATAATATGTTACAGTAAAAACTTAAAAGTTCAGTATATCTTAAAATATAAATCTAAGCTTTACTAACTCATAATCATAAAAGCCCAAATTGTTCTGTGATAATCGTACATTTCGTCATTTTACCAAACTATTTTCAAATAATTAATATATTCTTTTATCCGAAAAAATCGAACATTTACACATAAAGGTTGATAAACATATATTATGCATACATGTATCTATAAATATACATGTATATTCATTAGGTCTTGTATATATTTGTATAGTAAATTATTATAAGTTTGAAATGTCTTATTTTTGTTTTCAACTTGTTAAGTTTATGTAATCGGTTTGTGGTATTAATTACGAAGCGCCACCGCTTCTTATTGCGTGTCTATACCTACTATGAAACGATTTAATGATTTCAGAGATGGAAAACTTCAAACAAAAGCCTGTAACGAACCGGCCATTATAACGCAGGCTACTGCCGAATTATATGATGAACTAGCAACCCGCCCTCGCTTCGCTTCGGTTATAGGTTATAGTCGTTTTACCCGCGTAGTTCCCGTTCCCGCGGGAATACCGGGATAAAATATAGCCTAGTTTACGCCCTGATATTATAACTTTCCATTGGTGAAAGAATTTTTGAAATCGGTCCAGCCGTTTTGAAGATTACCCGGAACAAACAGACAGACAGACAAACATTTTTTAATTGCTATATTAGGCATAGGTGTCGTGCAAATAACCGTGTGAGCATGAAAAAAGCCTATTATTTTGACATTACAAACAGACACTCCAATTTTATTTATTGGTATAGATATTAGTCGTAAAGAACTTTATCGCACTTAAAATATATTTGGATACTCGACTCGTACTTATTATAGACTGCGCAGTCGTTTTTCAATGACGTATTTGAATATACCTGTATTAAATGGGCAATCATTATCATATGATATTACCTGTCATATAGTTAAATGATTCGAGTTTTTTGCAAATGTAAATGTTGAATTAAATATTATACTGACAAATTCCTGCGGATTCCCGTAGTTCTCGTAAGAATACGGGGATCAAATATAGTCTAAGTTATTGTTTATATAGACAGCTACCTGATAGCTATCTGATAGTAAAATAATATCAATATCGGTCGGAACAAAGAGACAGACAATAAAAATATTTCTTTTAGGCATTGGTATCGTGCAAATAACCGTGTGAGCATAAAAAACATACTCTTTTGACATTATAAGCAGACGCTTCAATTTTATTTATTTATGTATATGTAGATGTATATAGGTACTTATAAGCGTTATAGTAGCTAAATATTTTATAACAAATATTTCCAAGTATATTTAATAAAGAATGTATAATCCTGCAAAACTAAAATATTATGTTAGTAAAAATGCATACTTATTAAGTATGAACAGCCTTCGAATAGTCGTTTAGTTTAAAGATGTAGACTAAATAAAGCACTGTTGTCTTTGTAAAGCGAATGATGTCAATGAGTTTTTTCATTTCAGAAACATCTTAATTATGAATGCTTTATGATAACAAAAGCAAATTACTTGTAAATGAAAAGATTATCTCCTATTTGAGCACTATTTTATTAGTTTTCCTGTATTTTTAACAGACTCTTTTGCACTTGAATTTGATCCATTTTAAACAGTCAGATTTCATTTAGTAAGTAGGTAAGTAAGAAATTTATTTGCCAGAATCGCGGTACAAATTAGATGTTACAATTTTTTAGAAGCAATTACATGATTCGCCAGAAGCTGGCAAGCAAATTGTTTGATATTATAATTGCGTGCACAATACGGTTTAAAATATAATTTGTAGATTATAAGATTATAGATTATTAAATTAACATAGATATTATAATTTAAAAGTCTATATTTATGAAGGACCAATGACAATATTATAACTCGATAAGATCATCTTATTAATCAGGCGATTACGATTGTCAGGATAAAAAAGAATTACAAATCTTTTGCGCCAGAGCGTGCGTGTTTCGGACCCACTTTCTGAACTGAAAAGTGAAAAATAAATATAATATTTAAAAGAATCTAAACTTCTCGATTTCAATAAAAATCGAACTAATAATTAAATAATAGTTCTAATTTCAAAATAAATTCTAAAATAGAAATAAATTTAAAATAAAAAATATTGGTATTGTTGTGAAAAAAGCGTGGGGTAAGTACGTTGTGCCATATCTTTCGTAATATTTTCGAACTAATCATACCGAACAAATACTTCCGGGAACTGATCTATCAAGCACCAAAGTTTAAAAGAAAAAGACTACTAAACATTAGGGATGTGACTTGGAGGGGAAAAATAGATTAATAAATAATCGATTTTTTTTTCATTAAAATAAATCGATTTGCAAAAAAATCGATTATTTATTTTTAATTAAAAAATTCGATTGTTAAAATAATCGATTTTTTACATTATTTGTAGTTCTTTTATAAAGTGATAATTACTTTTCTACTGACAGGATTGTGATGACCTTTTTTTAGGAAATCTAAGATTGATATTTATTTTCTAATATAGTATGAAACTAACAGTCGATCGATTACTTTTCCTGGCAGAATTGTGATGACCAATTTTTTTTTTTTTAGAAAGTCTGTGAGTGATATTTATTTTCTAAAATACAAAACTTTAAATTTAAACAAAAAAGCAAATACAAAAATAAAATATTAATTTTAACATAAAAAAAAGATTTTTATTATTTAGATAATCGATTATTTTTTCAAGCCCATACTAAAAATAAGCCTTTTTAAACTACCTACTAGTGATGTAACGAATGTCATATTTTGGACATTCGTTCGGATGCGAATATCTGCTGCCAACATTCGCGAATGCGAATATTCAGTATAAACGTGTGGCAGATGACGTTGACCCTTTAACTTGGTAGCAAGTGAACAAAGAAAGATACGTTCTTCTGCTTCCTGTAGTTTGGCATTATTTTCGACGATCGCGGCTCTGTTGCGCCTGAGGACGGTGGCGACTAAGGCCGTCACCGGCGGGGGAGTGCTGTTGGCGGTGTCCCTGGACATCGCCAACGCATTCAATAGTATGCCATTTAGCTGCATTAGGGAGGCGCTCCGGTATCACGGGGTGTCAGCTTACCTGAGGCGGCTAGTGGCAGACTATTTGGAGGGGCGCAGCGTCCTCTGCACCAACCGAACAGGGGACGTTGTGCGAACGTGATTTGTTACGCCGACGACACGCTCGTCAGAGTCCGCGGTGGGACGCTAGAAGAGGCGGCAAGCCTGGCGACTCTAGGCACTGAAGAGATCGTCAGGCGGATCGAGGCGCTGGGGTTGAGGGTCGCCCTGGACAAGACGGAGGCCCTCTTGTTCCATGGGCGCCGTTATGAGCCCTCCCATCGGCGCCTCGATCACCGTCCATTCGGTTGACATCAGCATCCGGGCCTATATGAGGTATTTGGGCCTGGTGCTCGACGGACAATGGTGGTTCCGGGAGCATTTCCGCAGGCTCGCTCCACGGCTCGTCGGCGCGGCGTCCGCTCTATCGTGGCTTATGCCGAACGTGGGCGGACCGAGCGCTACATGCCGACGGCTGTACGCGGGGGTCATCCGGTCGATGGCCCTGTACGGCGCACCGGTGTGGGCGGGGTCCCCGACCGTCCGACTCAGGGCTCTTCTGTGGCGACTACAGAGGGCCATGGCGGTCAGGGCCATACGTCGATACCGCACGGTGGCGACGGAGGCAGCGTGCCTATTGGCCGGGACTCCCCCGTGGGACCTGGAGGCGGAAATGCTCGCCGGCTTGTACCGGCGGGTGTTCGAGTGTGAGCGGAGGGCGGTGTGGTCTCACTAAGGGAGCTCATCGCCTGGCGGGTCGACGCCCGCCGGGACGTCATTGCTCGATGGGCAGTCCGGCTGGAGAGGCCTCGGTTCGGGGTGCGAACCGTGGAGGCCTTCCGGCCGGTGCTGATGCAGTGGTTGGAAAGGCGGCACGGGGTGCTCTCCTTCCGACTAGTGCAGGTATTGACGGGGCACGGGTGCTTCGCCAAGTACCTGCACAAGGTCGTTAGGAGCGAGAGTACACCGTCCTGCCACCACTGCGATTGCGACGAGGACACGGCGCGGCATACGCTCGAGGCCTGCGCCGCTTGGGCAGAGCAGCACCGTGAACTCGTCGCAATCATCGGTGCCGACCTGACGCTGCCGACTATCGCCAGGGCGATGGTTGGCAGCGTCAGGAATTGGGACGCGGTCGCAGCCTTCGGCGAGACAGTGATCTCGCAGAAGGAGGCGGCGGGTCGCCTGCGCGAGGAGCGCAGCCTCGATGAGGCGATCCGCCGCCTGCGACTGGGGCGGCGTAGGCGCGAGTATTTGCGCCTCATGCCTCCCTAGCCCCAGCCGCGGGTGACGTGACCGGGGATTAGTCCGTCACCCGCCGAGAGGCCGACCGCGTGACGTCGGTCGATGGGAGGGTACCCCAAGTAGGAGGTATTCCTTCGGGCTGGCCACTGATGACAAGTAACCCTGCTCCGGTGATCGGCCTAACGACGAAGGCGACGTGCATCGTGGGTGGGTTGCGAGTGTGCGTGCTTACGCCTCTCTGTCGCCCCGGACGGAGTGGTGCGAGGAGCGCGCCAACCGCAGCCCACCCCTAAAAAAAAACGTTCGGCATTATTTAGTTACACCACCAACGAGTGTCCCCAGCGAGCGCATATTTAGTGGTGCTGGACTTATTTACACGCCACATCGAAACAGACTTGAAGCAGACAAGGCATCAAAACTACTATTTTTAAAGTTTAATATTCTCCTACTGAAGTTCAATTATTAATATGAAAAATATATATAATTAACTGTTATTTTTTAAGGGAGAGAAGTATTTTTGTTTGAGAATCAATTTTTTTGTTTGTTTAGAGTTAGACTATTTTAAATATTAAAAATATTTTGAACATTTTAAATATGAAAAATATATCTAAAGACTGAGAAAAGTTTAATAGAAGAATTTAATGTTATTCGTTTCAATTGCATTAAAATTTTGTGTCACAAGTTCTAATAACAATGAAATTTTTTAGCTTTATTAAAGTAAAAGACTTAATTTTATTCTTGTTTGCTTAAAGTGTTAACTGTTAACTCTTATGTAAAATGATTATATTTATACTATAAATACTATAAACTATATAATATAGATATACTATAAACACTTTGTGATTATGATAACAGCAACTCATATTAAGCTTTTATTGGATTTTAATTATAGTAAAAAATCATAGAAGATTATTTTTGTTTGTTTACATTGCATTTAGGCCATTTACTACATAGTTTTGTTTGTTAAATTCTTATGACAATTTGATTGTTAGGCTTCATTGCCCAAAGTTGAATAAATATTAATTGTAGAAGTATTTGTAGATTATTATTTTTAGTTTTGTTCAAGAAGATAGTTATAACATTAAACTTTGGTAAAAATTCATAGAAGATTATTTTTGTTTGATTACATTGCATTTAGGCCATTTAGTATATAGTTTTGTTTTTTAAATTGTTATAAGTTTGATTGTTAAGTTTCATTGCCTAAAGTTAAATAAATAAATGATACCAATTGATAAAGTGAAGACCGATAATGTGATTACGAGGTTAAGTTATTTTTATTGCATTAAAAACATAAGAAATTAATGGAATTGAATTTTCTTATATTAACCAACTATTATTACCTACTTAAAAAAATTATACACGCAAAAATATTCGCAAAAACATTCGCAATAATTTCGCGAATGCGAATGCGAATATGCAAAGAACATGCGAATATTCGCGAATGCGAATGCGAATATTCGTTACATCACTACTACCTACGTATATTTTCTTTTACGTTCAATTACATTCTTGCTTTTCACTTTCAATAAACTTGTTCTTATTTTATTAACCTTGACCAACTATTATTAACACGCTTTTATTATGATTATAATCTTAAGAACATTTCACATCAGCCGCTAAAAGATGTCATTTAATAACAAAAATTATAAATCTTAATTATTATTAATTTAATTTGATAATTCATAGCAATGTATTCGAAACCAGTTACTAATCAAATAACCGTTTAATATCTATTGCAAATTGAAGTTTTTATTAGACGTTTACCATTTTAATTAACTGAGATGCCTTTTATCTTGTGTTGCTGGGCTAAAAACTTATTCAATAACATTTTGTTGAATTTATACACATAGAATTATTAATTTTTATTTTATATATTACTAGCAACCCGCCCTCGGTTCGCTTCGGTTTCAGTCGCTTTACGCGCGTGGTTCCCGTTCCCGTGGGAATATTGGGATGAAATATAGCCTATGTTACTCCCTGATATTATAGCTTTCTATTGGTAACAGAAGTTTTGAAATCGGTTCGGTAGTTTAAGCGTGAAAGCGTAACAAACAAACAAATATACTTTCGCATTTATAATATTAGTAAGGATGTAATACATTGAAATTAGCTAGCAAAATGCATCTATAATAATGTTGTGCGGATTATGAAGAACTATAAAATAAAGATAAACGATAGCATGTCGTTCGATTAATTATCTAAATCTTAGTAAAAAAAGATGGATTGAATAGCAACATTCGTATTTATGTAACCAATTAAACAGCATAACTTATTAGGGTTCCATACGTAACAAAATATTAACATGTGGAAGATTTATATTGTTGTTACTGAGTTTGTATTGTTTGTTACTGCGCTTCGTTCGGTGAGCGAGAGAGGCGGGAGCCCAACTTTCTAGGGGTGTTTGCGTGTGTTAGGTTTTGATGACGCCTTTAGTTTCACCGAAACTCATTGCACAGATTTACACTCCCTTCACTTTCTTCACGGTAGCTTGAGTGGCTCATGAGTGGCAGCAACACTTACATCAGGCGTACTGTTTGCACGTTTGCCACTGTACGCCATAAAAAAATATATACCCTCTTTTTCGTGACTCAAACTATGTTTCTCAATAATACCTACAGTTTTCAAATTGATTTTTAAATTTTAAAGTCCCCGGCAATTCTGAATATAAAAACTATTTTTTTAAATCAACGCAATGGAATGATATGAACATTGACGTTGCATTTTTAACTTTTTTTGCTGACAGTCAATTCATGTGCCACGAACAATTATGCGCGTTTTTTTTGTCATGGTTTTTAATAGAGGTACTGATCTGAATATTTCTTTTTCTGAGACCGTGTCATTCTTTTGGCTATGGGTGCTCTCTAATGTGGGAAATTAGTTATTAGAAAATTAGCTATGCCACAGGTTGGAATTAGAATTTACTGTAAGTTCACCTTATATACTAGATTCTGCCCAGGCTTCGCCCGAGGGAAATTTGACTTGCCCCCAATGTTGAACTATTATTCCAAGGCCACATATTAAAGGGATAATCTAGGAAATCCTTCATGCATATGCCAAATTTAATACAAATCTGATTAACATGTTACGCAAGATTGAGTAAACATCTTCACAAATTTTCACATTAATAATATGTATATCTATTAAGTGCATTTTATATCTCTTAGTCATCTTTTAAAACACCCATAATAAAGGAAGGGATAATGCAAGTTGTATTTTTTCTTCGTCACTACACGGATATTGTACTCCATTACATAGCTTATAATACTATCTTATAACTAATATCCAAATAATATGAGTCGGTTTTGAGAAATTAACATGAAAGAAATGAAATCGAATATAAGTCGGTTTTTGCACATGTATAATCACAAACTTTATCATTTACAATACAGAAATAGATAGACTTTTGAATCAGATAAAAAGTAATGTTTCTAAGACTTGGAACGTAACGAATACACACCAGACGCCCCTCAAACACATTTAGCAGAAATAGCCAACGAAATATTAATTGCACAAATACAATGTCGTGATAATTAACATTTGAATGTCCTTCCCAATCAATTAATATATTCAATTATTCACTTATATGTTATCTATGTGTTAACGACACTATACATGTTTGAAAGACTTTTCATACATGCATTTATAACACTTGTGTTACGTGGTGACGGAGCAAAAATACAATTCACCACACCCTATCTTGCACGTGAATGTTGTAAAATACGAATGAGGCAGCTAATATGCCGAATCCGATATTCTACCTTGTATAAAAAATATTAAATTTGTATGATTTTTTTTTTGAATATTATTCCAAATGAAATGTGTGCGTTAAAAAAATGATATATGCTTAAGATCACACACAATAAGTGAAAACTTCAAGATGAGGTTAATAATACGGGGTGTAATATCTTCTTTTGTTCTTATAAAAGATATTTACAATATAATATATAAACATATATTCCGTTTGTGGTGACGCAATAAGAATGCAGTTCACCACGCCCTATTTTGCCCGTAGATGTCTTAAAAGCCGTCTAAGGGATATAATACTCATATAAAATCTATGCAAGAGAAGGAAAACTCAAAACAAAACCCTAATATATATATATATATATACGTAATATGTCATCAGCGATATTTTCACAAGATTACATCAACACTTAGAGTGCTTACCCAGATTATATAAACAGCTTGTCGTATTTACAAAGTTACATCGAAAATTAATTAATTGAAAGACTTTGTTAACATTTTTCTCAGTTTTTTTTTTGGTAAAATACTTGTGAATTCTGAAGTTTTTAAGAAAATAATAAAATATGGTTTATATTTTTTACAATCCTATCGTATAATACTGCCGTTTTCCTCCATTCATATAGCCATCAGACTATCCAAATGATGAAGGTCTCCCCAAGCGAGAAGAAAGCCATAATGGCCAGGCGTATGATTGGTAACTGGTGTTATGAGTATCCTACGAGAGTGTTACTATACATTCTCGTATCTTAACCGGTTTAAACGACGCCTCGACGATCTAAGGAACGAAATTGTTTACCATATAAGTGGAAATATGCTCTTGATTATGATTCAATCATTAAATTCCCTTATATGAAAAATATTGAGGTAAATAAAATAATTGTTTAATTCAATTTTCGCGGTATATAAATAGAATACTGTACGTAACAGACGTTCTGCATAAATTGAAAACAAAGTAGTAATTTCTGTTAGTTTGAAAGAGTTTGAAAGAAAAAAAGAAAAAAGACAGAAAAAAAGAAAAACTGAGTTTGAAACCATCCAACCGTTGTGCCTCAAACTGGTATAATTAAAAAGGAAATATCTAATGCGAAAATGGTTTTGGAACATTAAACAGTAAACTAATAAACGCTGGGTGGTGCTGCTATCAATTTCAAAGAATACGGTTTTTTTGTAAGAAAAGTGTCTATTCGGTCAGCTAGTAAAATTTAACATCGTATTCTTGTTCTACGAAATTCCATGATAATTTTTTGGCGACGCACGACGCTTGCAATTCGACACATTAATTTCATTCATTCATTCGAACGATACGTACCTACACCCGAAACCAAATACAATACAAGTAAAATGTTTTAATGGTAAATTTTTGAACAAAGATATCTATGAAACCGGTATGTATAAATCTAAGTACATTTTGCACGTGAGAACTGCACAAAAATGAATTAAGTATATCTAAGAAAAACTATAATAGAAGTATACATATAAGCACTTAATTGCTTCTTTTCAAAATAACTGACAGTAAGCTTGCTTGATTGACAATTACAATATTATTGAATAGGTTCATTTAGTGTTTGTTTTTGCACATATCAATCATAACAGCTGCAAAAATAAGACACTGTTATTTCGAATACGTTGAACTTTAGCACTACCTCTGGAATACTACATAAATTGCCTTTAAAATTACATAATCCTAAGACATTCTGTTCATCATCATCATCACAGTTCATATACGTCCCACTACTGGGTTCGAGCCTCCTCCATAATAGGGATAGAATTAACATATTACCTACACCACGCCGGTCAGACGGGATGGTGTAATGTTTTATTTCTATTTTTCTTTTTTTGCACAGATACATACATATTAAATGCTTTTTTTTACGGTCGGGTCACTCCTCGTACCACTCCGTCCGGGGCAACAGAGGGGCGCGGGCGTAAGCACGCACACCCGTAACCCACCCGTGACACCTCGCCTTCGTCGTTGAACCGACCACCGGAGCAGGGTGCCTTGACGTCAGTGGTCGGCCCGACGGAATACCCCAAGGGAGTACCCTCTCCCTTCGACGTCATCGTCGCGAGGCTATATTACATCCCCTAATCGTCTTTTGCGGTCAAGAGTTGGAGTGGTGAACTGTATTCTTATTCCGTCACCATACGGAATACCTTTTAAGATCATTAACGTATTCATAATTCCACCGAGACTTTGTCAAAACATCACGACATATAAAAGTATCAATAGCTAGTACTGATAATGTTAATTAATAATTATAATAAACATGTTAATTAAATTCAATAACATTTACGTTTTGCTTGGATATTACCTTGGCATTATATAACCTCAAATTACACATAAAAATGTAATTTCTTTTTTTTGTGGCCCCATGATAAATAAAATCGCCCAAGTGCGAATCGGACTTGCGCACGAAGGGTTCCGTGCCATTGAGCAAAAATGGGGTAAAAAAACACCGCGTTTGTTGTATGGGAGCCCCCCTTAAATATTTATTTTATTACTAGCAACCCGCCCTCGCTTCGCTTTGGGTTCAGTCGCTTTACCAGCGTAGTTCCCGTTCCCGTGAGAATACCGGGATAAAATATAGCCTATGTTACTTCCTGATATTATAGCTTTCCATTGGTGAAAGAATTTTTGAAATCGATTCGGTGGTTTGAGTGTAAAAGCGTAACAAACAAACTTACTTTCGCATTTATAATATTAGTAAGGATTAGTATTTGTTGTTATAGCGGCAACAGAAATACATAATTTGTAAAAATTTCAACTGTCTAGCTATCGCGGTTCTTGAGGTACAGCCTGGTGACAGACAGACGGACGGACAGACAGCGAAGTCTTAGTAATAGGGTCCCGTTTTTACCCTTTGGGTACGGAACCCTAAAAATACTCCTAATTATATTTATATTCATTGCTGATCGATTTATATCATTTATTTTTTTTTTCATTATTAAACGTCTTAAATTGACATCCGGGCAATTCCACGTATAAGTTTACCATAAATGAAAAAAATAAATATCTGATTTTGATAGTAAAAATTCTTAAGTTTGATGGCAACATTGTGTTATTTTAATTTTTTTGTAGAGGCAACAATTTATTGGTATTTTTTTTCTTACTACACTGTCATTTACGAGTTCGCGTCGTGAGCTCAGCTGACGGTTTTTTGTCGTGGAGTTTTGATTAAAATTTACGGTAAGTCTTCTCAATTATTATTTTATTTTGTTATACATATACTGACGGTTCAAACCATAACATATCGGTAAAGAGTACGTAATTAATGGAAATTTTATTTTTTATGATATATTAGGTTTATAAGATCACAGTGTCAAGGTGTAGTGTCGGTCACAGAATAACATTACTTTTTTCTCTAACTACAGTAAAATTACTTCAATAATATGAAATGAAGTATTTTTTCCTACTTGACGGCTTTGCTCAAATGATGCCGACGGTAAAATATTATTATCTTTTTTTATAATGCCTAAACTCTTGACATTGTTGTAGTGTCAGTCACACTGTAGAGTCGGTCACGTCGTAAGTAGAGTTAATCACATCCCGTATCATAATGAAACATAGCTTTTTGTTTGATTTTTCTCATAGATCAGCTTCAGCCGAGCTGAAGCTGAAAGCTAAAGGATTATCCGAAGAATTAAAAAAAAAGAATCTGAAAACAGGAAACATCAACGACGTTTGATAAAACAAACAGCATTGGTTAACATTCTTAAAGCCTTATGTAAAAAAAATCAGAGAGAGGTATAGAAGTAAGATTAAAGAAAGAAAACTTTTTAGAATCCACTGATACACCTGCCAAAAGTGAGACACCTATTTAAAGCATTTGCTCCAAAAAGCTCATTTGGAAAAGCGGTCGCGAAAGTCAAACAGAATCTGCCATTCGTCCTTCAAGTGTTAAGCAGTTGTAAGTTGTGTCTAAATAAAAAAACCGAAGAAATCAACCTCTGCTCTTTCAATTGTGTCAACAATTGAAAAAGTAAATTTTTTTATGTCCGTGAATATCATCATATTAGTCGCCAAAATCCCGGCATTAATTAGATAATAATAGTCCGTGTCCAAATAGATGACTATTATGTATTAAAAATATGCACAAATTTTACATAAATAATTTTAATTACGTCAATGCCCTGCAACTATCTCCCTTCCAAAAAACAACGTAGGAAGAAGTGCTTTTTGATGATTCGGCAGACTTAAGTTTTTTAAATGATTATATGTATTTCTTGTTTCGAAGAAGGTTTTGTTTTAAATTATTTTAGTTTCAATGTTGGTTTCTAAGATATTATTAGTGATTTCGTTTAGGTAGTATTTATGTTCAAAAAGAGCATTTAAACGTGTTCATTAATTACACTTTTGTATCTTTAAAATAATTTGGGAGTTCGTTTTTAAGTGCTGTGATTTAAATGCGTGTTTCGTGTAAAAATACTGACTTTTACATTAGACAAAGTGAGTGTAGTGTCGGTCACGTTTTGGGCTGTAGTGTCGGTCACAATTTATTTTACTAATAAATATTTTTTTAAATAACTTAAAGCTTTTATTTCACCATTTTATATTAGTTTGTTTCATGCACTTTCGATAAAAACAGAAACTAAAGTTATTACGCCAGTATTGAGGAAGATTATTTAAGTTTAAAAACACTCTAAAACGACTTCCTTTCGCATGTAGTGTCAGTCACATTTATATTTTGCTAAATAAAAGCAATTTCAAAATATAATTGGTTGCCATTTTTTTTTCTATAAGATAATAGGGAATATGCACGAAATTCCAAAATGAACAAATTATTTTTATTTGTAATCTTTATTGCTTAAAAAACATACATATACAATTATTTTTTAATTTTATCATTATTTAATAATTAAATTTAATTATCAAAAAGTGCCTTTATTGAAATTCGCGCGCAAAATTTCTGAAACGCACCGCATTGGTTGGAGTACTATGATGTCACGTTTTGAACACGTGACACCCGAGTCTTCTAGTTAGGGCTGTCTATATTTAAAAAAAAATAGTTTTTCGATATATCAATATTTTTAAATATATCAATATCGGAGTTCGATATAACGAAAAAAATATCGATATTTCGATATTTTCCTCATGACCACTCTTTAACTTCGTTCATTGCGGGGTTGCCGTGCCGAGCTTTTTTTATCAAATTCTAGGAGTAAGTGATAACTGATCATCAGTTTCATGCCAGCGCTTCTACAGTAGATTAAGTTTACGGTGATTTTGTAGAATAAATACTTTACAAGAAAAGATAAAACACCAAATTTATTCAAATAAATATCGACCCTCGATACGTACTTTTTATTATCGTCAAAAAAAGTTCAGTATTAAGTATCGATATTTTTAAATAATAATATCTATATTTTGTCATATCGATATTTTATCAACAGCCCTCCTTGAACCTTGGATAGGAGGTTCATGTTTCTAGTGATTATTTTTAGGGATGTGAAAAAATAATCGATTTTTATAATAATCGATTTTTACAAAAAATAATCGATTAAGAATCGATTATCAAAATAATAAAAGGCGATTATTAATCGATTTTTATTACTCGAAATTCGATCAAAATTCATCATTCTATGTTAGAAAATAAAACTCACATTTCTTAAAAAAAAAGTCATCACAAACCTGTTGGGAGAAAAAAATCGATTATTTTATTATCGATTATTTTAAAATAGATTTTTTTGTTTAATTAATCGTTTATTTTATAATCGATTTTTTTTAAATTAATCGATTATTTTATCATCGATTTATTTTAAAGAACAAAAAATTGATTATTTTATAATCGATTTTTTTAATTAATCGATTATTTTATAATCGATTTATTTTAAAGAACAAAAAATCTATTATTACAAAATCGATTTTTCCCTCCAAGTCACATCCCTAATTATTTTGTATTGTTACCCAGTTATTTCATAATAAGTTATTAGTTTTCTGTGTTCAAGTATTAATCTTGTGAATAAGTATTATTACAATGACTGAATCCGGTTTCGTCAAAGTATAGTCAGATAATCTTCCTAAAATAGAGGTGTAATAGATGACAACATATTTTGCGTCTAATTCAGATTTAATGTCTGTTAAACACGGAGGAATAAAAGCTGCAAGGTAAATAAGATATAATATATTTAATAATCGTAATAATAATAAAAATATCGATATTTTTATCGATATGTCGATATTTTTCCGATTTAGCGAACCCCGATATTGATACATTGTAAAATATCGATATGTCGAAAAACGATATTTATAAAAATATCAACTGCCCTAGTTGGCAGCCCTAGCAACTTGTACGAGTGTCGAGTACTCTGACGTCACAGAATATGCGCGCCGAAGTAGTCGCGTTTACATCGCCCATAAATAATAGCGATTTTAAATTTTTTTTTTTAGCATAATGGTTTATATTTTGGATGTGTTATATTTATTTCTAGTAATGTAATAACTAGTAGAAACGTTTAAAAAAATAAAAAAATATCATGCATATTCCCTATTGTTAAAACTGCTACAAAGCCATGTTTAAATTGAAACTAAAAACATGTTACTAATCGTAATATAATGCAAAACAAAACGCAAATCGTGTCAAATGTAGTGTCAGTCACATATAGAATTGCTCATCCGGTAAAATGTATGGAATTCTGCCATGATTCTTTGGAGCTTCTGTTTCTTTGTACATTAAATTAACGACATTTAGATTTCGGCGTTTTAATCTCTTGTCTTTAATCAATTGAGATTTGTTTTAGTATTTTTAATAATAACAAGCATTCAGAAACTAAATTTTTGACTTCTATCAAAGGTAAATAAAAAAATATGGATATAGGTATGTAATATAATGAAATACAGATACTTATGTTTTTCGTTTTCATTTTTAATAATTTTATTTTCGCTAGTGGTGACAGAGTAAGAATACATTTACCACTCCATTTTTATTGCTAATGGTGGCAAACGAGCAAACAGTACACCTGATGGTAAGTGTTGCTGCCGCTCATGGACCTTTGCTAGGCCGCTACCTACCGTGAAGAAAGTGAAGGGAGTGTGTATGCGTGCAATGAGGTTTAGTAAAATTAAAGGCATCACAAAAACCCCCCCACACTCAAACACCCTCAGAAAGTTGGACTGTCGGCTCTCTCGCTCACCGAACGAAGCGCAGTAACAAATTGCTACTACTCGGGCGTCGATTCTCTGCAAGAGTGGGTTACTACCCCGGATTGACCGGCCCACGGCTGTGGTCCTACCACTATGACCCCTACCTTGCTCGTGCCTTCCCTTGGTCCTCTTAGGCTCTTAGTTCATTATGCTTACATTATTAATGGTCTGCGAACGCTACAATGCTCCGCTCCTAAATCTATCAATAATCTCATCATTTGCTCAGTCATAAAATATTCTGTGAATAAATATATACCACATTTAAAAGCTACTGTTAAACTTTTATGTCATAGTAGCAACTCATGGTTTTGTCAATCGATGATGGTAGATCCCACGAGAATACAGAAACTCAACGCAACAGACGGCTGCTAATTGAATATTTTACAGTTATTCTATAACTTTATATTGATACCTTAAAGTTTCGTCGAATTAAATATTTGGTAATGATCCACTACTAGTTTGAAGTGAATCAAAGAAGAAGTGAGAGAGGAAAGTCAACAGTTATTTATATCTAACCATTGTACACAAGTTACTATATTAATCATCATCATCATCATTTCAGCTCATATACGTCCCACTGCTGGGCATCAGCCTCCACCATAATAGGAGGGATATTGACCTACTACACCGCGCTAGTCAGACGGCTTGGTATAGGGTTTTCTTTCAAGTTTTCCTTTCCTTGCAGTTTTTACATGCATAATATCTCCCTCAGTCATCTTTTACGACACCCACGGGTAAGATTGGGGGGTGGTGAATTGTGTTTTTACTCCGTCACCACACGGAAAGTCAACATTCATATATAATCACTGTCACAAATTATACTATAATCATCATCATCATCTCAGCTTTTATATGTTCCACTATTGGGCATCAGCCTCCTCCATAATAGGAGGGAAATTGACCTACTATACGCTCGTCAGACGGACTGGCATAGGATTTTATTTCGAGTTTTCCATCTCTTGCATATATTTTATATACACATTATTTCCCTTAGTCGTCTTTTACAACATACACGAGTAAGGGGAAGCTGAACTCTTTTCTTAATCCGTGACAATAAGGAAATATATTAATAGGTAAATTCATGCTATTGATATAAATGATTGCATCTGAAAACACAGGTCTACGACCAGTGTGTGTTACCAGTTATGTCTTACGCCACGGAAACGTAGTCCCTAAATGTAGGCCTCATAACAAGGCTCAAAGTCGCTCAGCGTGCTATGGAGCGGGCTATGCTCGGGATTTCTCTGTAAGCTAGAATCCGGAATACGGAAATCTGCAGAAGAACGGGTGTAACCGACATAGCACGAAGAATTAGCACGCTGAAGTGGCAATGGGCAGGCCACATCGCTCGACGAACCGACAACCGCTGGGGAAGAAAGGTTCTCGAGTGGCGACCACGTATCGGACGACCCAGTGTAGGACGCCCCCCACTAGGTGGACCGATGACCTAGTGAAAGTTGCTGGGTGTCGTTGGATGCAGGCGGCACAGGACCGCACATTGTGGCGTAACATGAGGGAGGCCTACGTCCAGCAGTGAACGGCAATAGGCTGAAATGATGATGATGTGATGATGATGATTGATATAAGCAATATATCTTACAGATTTATAATTCATGAGTCATTTCAAAGGATCATATTTAATTTTGCTACTTTCCTGTTATTCGTCGTAGGTACAGTTATATAATAATAATAATGTATTACGTATTTAATGTAACGTTAAAATATTAAGGAAATAAATAAAAAAGCAACTAATCTCATTTTTCGAATTACGTCGTATACGTCCCACTGCTGGGCTCGAGCCTCATAAAAATAGGAGAGAAATTGTCTTTACTATACCATGCTGGTCAGACAGGTCTAGGGTTTTTTTTCGAATTTTCCTTCTCTTGCATAGATGTTATAAGCGTATTATATCAGTCATCTTTTACGACATCCACGGGCAAGAAATGGAGTGGTGTATTGTATTCTTCCTCCATCACTATACGGAAAATAGGAGTACAATAAGTCATCCTTTTCTTTCAGCAGTTTTTATCTCATCATCATCATCCCAGCCCACATACGTCCCACTGTTGGGCTCGGGCCTCCTCCACAATAAGAAGGGAATTTGACCTATACTATACCATGCGGGTCATACATGTTGGTATAGGGTTTCATTTCGAGATTTCCTTCTCTTGCTCAGATGTTATGTGTATATTATATCCCATAGTCGTCTTATACGACATCCACGGGCAAGATAGGGAGTGGTGAATTGTATTCTTACTCCGTCACCACACGAAAAGTTTTTATCTATTACATTAGGTTCAACTGTACGTCATATTGTTATCCTTACTAATATTATAAATGCGGAAGTAAGTTTGTTTGTTTGTTACTCTTTCACGCTTAAACCACAGAACCGATTTCAAACATTCTTTCACCAGTGGAAAGCTATAATATCAGGGAGTAACATAGGCTATATTTTATCCCGGTATTCAAACGGGAACGGGAACTACGCGAGTAAGACGACTCAAACCGAAGCGAAGCGAGGCCGAGTTGCTGGTAGAGTATAAATAAAAATTAATATCTGGTTGACCGAGCTCCGCTCGGAATATTTTTGTTGAATTTTTGTCTAATTTATTTAGATATATTAATAAAAAATAAAAATTAAATAATGAAAAAAATATAAAAAATTACAAAATTATAAAAAATTACATAATATCACCGAGATTCGATCCGACGCTGTTTGAATGCCAAAACAAAACTAAAAGAAAACTGGACAACTTCCCAACTGAGCTATCGTAACTCATGACATTGACAGTGAAATTTAAATTCATATTTTTTTTAAATTTAATGTCATTGTATTGTTTTGCTAAAAACACCGACAAAACTACATTTTCTATAAATAAAACCTAGCCAGATCGATTTTTTGGCCTCGAAACCTCTAGTATGCCAAGTTTCATCAAAATCGTTGGTGCCGTTTCCGAGATCCTGAAAATATATATATATATACACACACACACACACATATATATATATATATATATATATATATATATATATATATATATATATATATATATATATATATATATATAGATATATACATACATACAAGAATTGCTCGTTTAAAGATATAAGATAAAGACAATTATAGAAATGAACGTTAAGGAATATTGACATGACAATTTGTACCAACTTCTTATTGTTGTTTGATTCTTAGAACAACAAACGAAACTATAACTAATTTATCTATTATTCTTATCGGCTACTTTAACAAATTGTAATAGTACCTACTTAAAATAAAAAGAAACCTTAGTAAACAGTGATACATGGCAATAACCACGTACGCATTATTTCAGGAGGCGTTATTTATACATAAACAAACTAACAGGTTATTAACGCAACAACAGTTACATATGTAAAAAAGAAACAAGTATTTATCTGTATAGATATGTAACCTTAACCGAGTGATGACGGAGTAAGAATACAATTCACCACTCCCTATCTTATCCTTGGATATCGTAAAAGCTGGCTGAGGGATATAATATGCATATAACGTCTATGATAGAGAAGGAAATCTTTGTAATAAAACCCTATACCAACGCGTCTGACCAGCGTGATATAGTAGGTTAATATCCCTTCAATTGTGGAGGAGGCTCGAGCCCAATAGTGGGACGTATATAAGTCGAGATGAAGATAAGTAAACTAAATAATGTGTTTATTAGTTTTTGGATTAGTCGGTGACCTATGCGTGTTTATAAATGTTAGATAATCAATATTTATAAATACATAATTTAATTTATAACATTATTATTTTGTCTATAGATATTTATAGAATAATTTTGCATAGTTTTTCAATTCTTTTAAATCAAAACATTATTTTATTCTTTAAAGATATTTAATAAAAATTGCGGGGAAACTAATAACACTTCCTCATTGGAAAATTAGTGAAAATTAAATAAATATTACAATAATATAGCTATTTAGATTGGTGTCTACACTCTTTTCGACTTATCTACTTAACTACTTGCGCCTTACATACTACGGTAATACAAAAAAAGAGGAAATTTTTCATTAACTTTAACCATTCATCGTTTTAAACAACATTCTGGCCCTATTGACTGCCTCTTTAGAAGGCCTTCTCATTATTCGATAGGCGTTAGTAGGTATACGATTAATGAACTCGGTAGAACCCAAATTGCTAATGCATTTTCTAAAAACGAAAAAAGTGAAGTCAAGAATTACTTCCATATATTAGTCCTTGTAATAATTTCAGGATATAATATATATGCTACTCCTCTATATATCACTTAGCCAAGAATAAATGAATAAAAAAAAGTATTTCCGTAGGCGTACGTGTTTAAACTATTATTTTATAACTTGACCTTCTTGCCCTTTACTTGTAGTTAATGTATCGTACAAGTTACTACTTAATTTAAAACACCGTTACTGTAGCCTTCAAATTATTAGGTTGTGATAAAAACTTGTCTATGCAAATATAAACATACATAAGTTTAAAGACTTCGTACCTTGCCACAACAGCATTTTTTAACTAGACATGAAAAACATTACAAAATATTATTATAAATTCAAGCGTTGGATATGTGCATGAAAGTGCACTTATTTGTGAGCGTATATATTTACATGCACGTGTACATTCACGCGTATGTAAGCGCTCATAAGCGCTGCTTAAATGCGGTGACTGTGCTAAATACAACTGCGCTTACATGTGCGTACAATCACCACTTAAAATTCACCACTGCTTCCTCTTTACTAGGTAACTAAAAAGGTGAAAAGGGACCCTTCATCAACAAGTGTATAGCCTATACCAATCTATATATAGCAGAATGGAATATTAAACTGCTTTTCTTGCTATTGTACTGAAGGTTCGTTCTCAATAATGAGACGACACTTCGTAGGTCATATAGTTATACAATACGTATTATCACCATAAATGCTAACAAAGTGTTTAAAAGAACGCAAAGCAGTCAGGAGGACTGGCGGCAGAAGTTACAACTTGCAAACTATGAACAAACAGTTGCTAATTTTAGATATTCAAATGAATTATTTGGTCATAAATTAAAATATATAAATTAAAACTTAACATTGATCAGGTTTTGACGTCTATCGACACATATATAGTGATATTGACTTGGCTGCAGAGTACGTTTATAGCGTTAAGACGCGACTTGCATGGATTTACTCCAGGGCACTAATGTCAAGTTCCGGTACCGGTAGCCCGCCTACTTGGCGCTAGAGACAGGTACGCAACTGGCGGGTTATGGGCTCTCTCGCCGCCTCCTCCCGTTGCCCCAGGCGGATCGGATGGTGTGTGACGCACCAAGGCCTGTCACTAAAGAGCATGTATTTACTCTCCATCCAAACCTGTCTATAGTAAGTTTTCACTTCAAAAAACTAAACTCTTACTACAAAATTTATCCTTTCGAATAATAAAGTAGGAAATTGCCTAAGTAGTAAAATTTATAGCGCTTCATGCACCCGTTGTTTAAAATTATTTGCAAAAAAAAGTCGGTTAATGTCTATAATAGCACACGCAATAAACATTATAATAACACAATGTTGCAATTGCAGGCAAATATCGAGCTTGGGAAAATAGATTATATTTCCGACTATCGCTTCACTTCGGTCGTTTTAGCCCCCACATTCTCTAAAAAAAGATCCTCTAAAAAAAGATAAATCTCTTAAGATATTACAATACGCGACTGCAGTCCATGAGGCTTCCAGTTTAATTCTCAGACCAGGTATAATTTTATAGAGATTTCTGAGAGAAAAAATAACCTTAGTAGTTACTCCTTATATATAAAAATCCGGTCTAGTCGTTTTGAAGATCACCCGGAACAAACAGATAGACAGACAAAAATTATTGAAACTGGTTTTTAAGTATAATTATGTATCGTGGCAATAACCGTGAGAGTATAAATGATCTAAATATTACAATTAATTTGATATTACAAACAGACACTTAAATTTTATTTGTATAAATAGGTATAGATTACATATCGGCTTTCACGTAATTGGATAAACAGTGGGTGCTTTAATTCAATTAGGATTAAAATGTAAAACGCACGAAGGTTTTGGACGTCAGAAATTATTTAAATAAGATGCAAGAAGTATCTTATAGTAATAATAAATAAAACTGCTTTACGGATTCTATCGTGTTTGTATTTGATTTTTGATTGCCCGACGTTTCGAATACTTTACAGCGTTCATGGTCACGGGCGGACTAAGTAGTCTGACGTCCAACAAGTCATCATTATTACACATATTTATAATTATCTACCCGCTACAGAAATTAGTTATTAAATTTTGACCCACGTTTTGGTATATAAATTTATATTATAAATCCAAAACATTTTAGTAAGATAAAGTAAGCATCCTTTAAAAAATAATAATAAAATGTGTAATACTCGCGTAAACATCAGATATATATATCACTAAAAGAGAAATTTAAAGAAGTGAATATTCTGATTGTTATATCCATCGGGATTTTTTTATTGACATTTTCGTATATATATATTGATATACGAAAAGGTTTTATATGTAAAAAAAAATATAGGTAAATTTGAAAAATATAGTGACATTCATCATGTAAATACCAGGAATAAGCACAAATTAGTTGTACATAGTACTCGTCTTCAGCGAGTTAACAGGTCTTTCATGGGGCAACGAATACGCTTTTACAACAAATTACCGAATAATATCCGAGATATGCCAGTGAATAAGTTCAAAAAAGCAATCAAGAGTAGATTTTATCTAAAAGGTTATTATAAAATCTCAGATTATCTTGATGATAACTCGCACTGTCAATGAGCGGCTCCTCATACAGGAATTTCCTCATTATTACAATGATAGAAATTACGCACATGTTTATTATTATTATTTTTTTAGTGTTGCTACTATAATAATTGAAAAGTGTAGCGTGTTTTGCCAAACGATTTTTTATTGGATCTGTGTTTTATGTTTGTGGCAAATGGTATTGGTCATGCTCCCTGAAGGGTCTGCTAGCAGTAGCTATGATATGTACCCTTCCCTCCATTATGGTTGGGGGAGTGATGGCTGCTCTAGTAGTTAACTCGTGATCGGGTGCCGCTTGCGGGATCTGGTCCAACCATAATTTTTTCATTACATTTGTGATTATTATTATATTTGTGAACTATATTATATAATATTTCGAATGGCATTACACTGGAACTATTAATAAGCATGTTGTAAGATGTAATTTTATTTAAAAGAAATTAAAAAAAATAATAAAACATTGACAATCCCGTTAAGTTTCTTGCCGGATCTTCTCAGTGCGGTCGCGGTCCGATCCGGCGGTGATTATAACTTTAAGAAAATTAAAAAAAAATGACAATATGTAAGTGCCCCCGCGGGGTTTATACATAATAAATAATTTGAATTTGAATATCGTACGGTAAATTCAACTGAACATACAACCTCCAAAACTTTAATTTGCGTTCTATTTGCCTCATAAAAGTTTGGGTTTTCAAAATGCTGCCTTGACAATAGATAAATAACTATATAAATAGATAGCTATAACTAGATAAATAACTTCAAGCAACTATTTGTTTCACTTCAAGCCTTTCTTAACGCATGATAAAAAATCGATCGTGCGAATGAGGCTTTGCCCACTTTTTAATACGATAGAGCTGTATAATTTCATACTTGATAGAAATATAATACGTAAACTGTATAATATTGAACCAGCTTAACCTTGTCCTATTACAGTTAGTTACCTTGCTTAGTAACGTATTTCCTAGTTCCGGCGCCTATTATATCATCAATAACATCAATCCTTCGACACATCAATTAATATGACGATGTTTACATAAAATCAAGTTTATGTAATTATTTATGGATTGATTTGCAATTGGTAATGTATACTCAGTAGTAATTTGTATGAGTTATTATGTTTGCCATTAAAAAAAAGTGGTATTTTTAGTCATAACAAGAAATTTGTCTAAATACTAGCCGACCCGGCGAACTTCATACCGCCATAATTTTTTTTCGTAAATATATTTTCTAAATTGCCGAAAATATAGTCTTTAATGGAAGAACCATTACAGCTTTGTCGGGAAAGATTCGATAGTTTTGGTCGCGGTATTGTTAATGATGATTCAAAGAGAATACAAATTACTCATTATTGATTTCTGACAAAATTATAACTATCAAATTTTCCAACCATACTTAACTATAGTCAAAATTTCGTTTAGCTGTCATTTGCATTTTGTTATTACATATCAAATGTTTTTTTTATACTACGTTTCATAGTGACTTGTATTCTGTTTGACATTTTATGTCACGTCCGTCACACGGGAACGCGATCGAACGGGATAAAAGAGTTTTTGGCCAAATCTTGTAAACACCATTAAAAAAGAAACGGAATAAAAAGTATCCTATGTCCGTCTCCTGGTTCTAAGTTAACTCCCCGCCAATTTTCAGGCAAATCGGTACACCCGTTCTTGAGTTATAAATAGTGTAACTAACACGACTTTCTTTTATATTATATATATTACAATTAATATTATAATTTATTTCTTATCGGTAGGTAATACCGCTAGCACTCTCATTATATCCCATTTAAGCCCCTATTAAATACGTCTGTAATTCTGTATTCCTTGAATTAAATTCATTTAGGCATTTTACATGCAATCGAAGAAGGATTAACATGTTTAAAAAAATCATTAGTAAGATTAAAGATATTTAGCTGAGTTTAAAAATAAAATTCAGATATTTTAAAATAATTGATATTAACGCTAAATATATAAAAACCTTTTTTTGTTCTTCATTTTCATAAGATTCATTAATAATCTATATAAATAAATCTATAAAAAAAAAACAAGTTGAAATTGAATTTCTTCCAACCCATTTCACCAGCTATTAGACCAGATAGCAGGTCAATCTTTTGTCTATATTGAAGATACACCCAATAGTAAGATATATATGGGTTGGAGAAGAAGAGAGCTATACTTTATATAAAAGTAATATTGCCGAGTACGAATAATTAATATAGAATTCGTTCCCAATCTTGATATAATTTGTGACAGCAATAACATGTCTTACAGCTATATCTACATATCTGTATTGAAATATTAAATGAATTATACTTGTAACAAAACCATAACAATATCGAACCGGTCGATTATATTGTAGACAAAATATGTATTAAATATAATATTTGCATAACAAAGAGCCACGTTCCAAGAAACCCGTTTATAAGTTATATAAGTTTATCTAGTGACGCATAAGTTACGAAGAAAGTTGCTGCAAACTTGTTAAGAAATCTGTGATGTAACATTTACATTAGTTGTTTAGGAGTTTTAAAATAAATGTTATCGATCATATTACAGTTTTGGTAAATTTATAAATACGCTTGGATTGATCATGATTTTCATGGTATCAAATAAATTAACGTATATTATGGGTTCTCCATGTTGAGAATGACGCACGACTTTACGTCAAACTTCCACAGACCACACAAATATGTATTTATTTTGCATATTAATAAAATTAAACAAATTTATTCGTGTTCTCGTGACCACAGATGTTTAATTTTTATTATATCCAATATCACGAAAGCAAAAAATAAATTAAATGGAATAATATCCATAAAATTTTATTTTAAGCCTCATAAAAAGCCTAATATTGCTATAAAAATGAAGCTTTGTTCAAGAAGTTTCCATTTTTTAGTGATGTGCCAAAATTGGATATCACAAAACGATCATTACACAGCAATTCTTAATGAGGATCACGAACCCTTTTAAATTACTCTATGGAAAAAAGTTTATTACATTTTTTGTCTACTCCAGAGCACGCAAGAATAATAAAGCAGCCTATTATTATTTATCTTTCTTTTTTCTTGTAGATCCATTTTTAAATCACTGTTTAGCATGAGCCTCCTACAGATACGTTTTATCTATCACTACCCTCGCTTCGATTACTGTCGCCTTACCCGCGTAGTTCCCGTTCCCGTGGGAATACCGGGATATAATATAGCCTATGTTAACTTAGGGATAATGTAGCTTTCCAATGGTGAAAGAATTTTGGAATTGAAAATTCTTGGATTTCTTGGAATTGAAATTTGGAACGGAAAAAGAAAAGGTACACAGTAGTTTTTGAGTTTATTCATTACAAACATACACACACACACACACAAAAATACAAATTTTTCTCTTTATAATATTAGTGTAGATGTAGTGAAGTACCTCCTACAGAAAAAGAAGGGGTGACCATTATATTCTAACTCCACACAGATTTTAATTATTTACTAATAACATAATGCACACATTTCTTTTCAAATTTGTCTACAGTCCTCGACTTTAGGCACACCACCTGCACTTAAATTACGTGAATGAAAATATTGACCGGTCAAAATAGTCTTGTAATTGATTATCGCAATTTTGATGTGATTGAAACAAGGCTGGAAGATAGTATACCTTGCCATACGCCATCGTCTTCATCATCATCACTGTGTGACGTCACAACACATTCTAAATTCAAATATAAACGAAGCCTGTCAAAATCTTGAAAATATCGAATATCATGAATTATATGCGCATTCCAAAAAGATATATCGTGGTCGGGTCTAGTATTTGCTTGGCTATATGATTTATCTATACCAATAAATAAAATTGGAGTGTCTGTTTGTAATATTAAAATAATAGGCTTTTTTATGCTCACACGGTTATTTGCACTATATACATGCCTAAAAAGCATTTTATATTTTTTTTGTCTGTCTGTTTGTTCCGGGTAATCTTCAAAACGGCTAGACCGATTTCAAAAATTTTTTCGCCAATCGATAGCTTTCGATCAATTTCAGGGAGTAACCTAGGCTATATTTTATCCCGGTATTCCCACGGGAACGGGAACTACGCGGGTAAAACGACTAAAACCAAAGCGAAGGGAGGGCAGGTTGCTAGTAGTGAATAAATCCTATCAACTTAAATCTTGTTGTCAAAAGAGTGATGATGTCCCAACAGTGACTACTAAATAGGTACTATTGTTCTGGTATTGTGTTACTATTATAGTATTCTTTTAAGATATCTAAATACCTTATAATAATAACCTGTAATGGAAAAATTCAGATTGAAAATCATCAACATCATAGCAGCTCATATATGTCCCATAGTTGGGCTCGAGCCTCCTCCACAATAGGAGGCAAATTGACCTTACTTATACCATGCTGGTCAGGCAGCTTGGTGTAGAGTTTTGTATCGAGTTTTTCTTCTCTTGCCCAGATGTAATGTGCATATTACGTTTTTTACCACATCCACGGGCAAGATGGTGTGACGGAGTAAGAATACAATACAAGTTAAATAATACTAAGGGATATATGCATATAACACTCATGTGAGAGAAGGAAAACTCGAAATGAAACCCTCTTAAACTCGAATAAAATACATTTCAATAATTTATGGATCTTTACATTTTTTATTTGTTCACGAAACACGCAAAAATACCGGGCCATATTAAAATATGCTACGTAACAGTTTTTACTCTGCAATAACTTAAAGAATCGAATCGCCCCGAGTGGAGTCGCAGACACAATTAGAATGTATGTAAAAAAAATAGAGGTACACTGCTTTAGAAGTGCTCTTTTTTTTTGTAAATATTATCATATATAATTACTTTTCTGTTTAATTTACTTAATTATGACGTGTTTGATTATAACTGCAAAAAAAAAAAATAAGTTGAGTGGTTCAAATTTTATTCAGTTTTTATTTCGATAGTAGAAAGAATATCCTTGCTAATGTTATAAATGCGAAAGTATGTTTGTTATGCTTGCACGCTTAAACCACTAAATCGATTTCAAAAATTCTTTCACCAATGGAAAGCTATAATATCAGAGAGTAACATAGGGTATATTTTATCCCGATTTTCGCACGGGAACGGGAATTACTTGGGTAAGACGACTGAAACCAAAGTGAAGCGAGAGCGGGTTGCTAGTAATTCTTATATATTCAAGAACTAGCAACCCGCCCTCGCTTCGCTTCGGTTTCAGTCGCCTTACTCGCGTAGTTCCCGTTACCGTGGGTACACTGGGATAAAATATAGCCTATGTTACTCAGGGATACTGTAACATTCGAATGGTGAAAGAATTATCGAAATCCGTCCAGTCGTTTTTGAGTTTATTCGTAACAAACATATAACGTTTTCTCTTTATAATATTAGTGTAGATTACACCCTTGGAGGGTGAAAATTAAAAAATGCTGAAACACGTGTCTATTTATTTTTATTACAGAGTATTTGTTTACAATTTAATGAAAATCGATGAAGATTTTTTTTCTTGTTTTACAAACTTTGTTACTGCGGTTGTTGAACGAATTTTACGAAATTCCACCTGCAAGGGGTGTTGCGGGGGCGTTAACAATAATATACATATAAAGAACAGGGTGAGCCGAAGCTACTGAAGCTAGAAAAATGAAACTTAGTAGTTTCGTTTCGTGACTTAGGCACTCTATAACAAAGATTGTTTTGAAATTCTACCCCTAAGGGGGTGAAACGCAACGGCAAAGTTTGTATGGAAAGAAAAAAAATCTTTAGCTACTGTCTTCAAATTAAGCAAAAATACTCGTTAATAAAAATAAATAAACACGTGTTTCAGCGTTTTTCCATTTTCATCCTCTAAAGGTGTAAAATAGGTAGATGTCAGTTTACTGACTTATCACAGAGCCGAAACTACTGAAGCCAGAAACATGAAATTTTGACATTAATTTCTTTGCGTGACGTAGAAACCTACTAAGAAAGGGTTTTTTGAAATTCAACCCCTAGGGGGTAAACCGCAGTAACAAAGTTTGTATAAGGAAAAATAAATCTACATGGATTTTCTTCAAATTCGCCAAAAATAGTCTTTAGTAAAAATGAATAAACACGTGTTTCAGCATTTTTTAATTTTCACTCTCTACTTTCGGGAACTACGCGAGTAAGGCGACTGAAACCGAAGCGAAGCGAGGCCGGGTTGCTAGTATATAGATATAGAATATAGATGTTAATCAAGACAAAATGCATTAAATCGTTATAATTGTTTTTTTCTAAATTGTGTTATTAATATTTAGCATGTAAGCGATTTGGTTTTTACTTTAAGCTTATTATGTTTTTTCATTTAATTAATTAATTAAAATTAAAACCGAAACCAGATAGTCTTATTAAATTATTTACTTTATTTGTTCTACCTGCGCAGAGAGGTTTTACGTAAAATCATTGATATGCAAAGGTTTACCTGACGCAATCTCAACAGAGTAATTTCAACGACCTATAAGAATTTATGCATTACGAAACGATATGTGATAAATACTTGTAATATATTTTACCTACCTAATGTTTTCTATCTATACTAATATATAAAGCTGAAGAGTTTGTTTGTTTGAACGCCCTAATCTCAGGAACTACTAGTCGGATTTGAATAATTCTTTCAGTGTTAGATAGCCCATTTATCAACAAAGGCTATAATATATCATCACGTTAAGACCAATAGGAGCGGAGCAGAAATGAAGAATGTTTAAAAATCGGGGTATTTCCCCTTGTGAGAGCCGACGCTGCGTACGCTACGTGAACGATTAGGTTCGCATAAATTTCTCATATATGACAAAATCGTATTATTTAAATATATTTTCACCTTCTACGTAAACAAATTTAAGGGGTTAAAGTTAGCGCTCTATTCCACGCGGACGAAGTCGCGGGCAGCGCTATTATCACACAAGATTAAATAGATAATAACTATATATAAAATTTCTGTGTGCTGACGATGTAAGAATACAATTCTCTACCCCCTCTCTTATCCTTGGGTCTCTTAAAAGACTACTAAGGGATATAATACGCATATGACATGTATGCAAGAGAAGAAAAACTCGGAACAAAACCCTACGCCAACCTGTCTGACCAGCATAGTATAGTAAGGTCCCTCCTATTATGGAGGAGGCTCGAGCCCAGCAGTGGGACTTACCTATATGAGCCGAAATGATGAAGAGGGAAGGGAACTAGCAACTCGTCTGATCAGCGTGATACAGTAGATCAAATTTACCTCCTGTTACGGAGAAGGTTCAAATCGAGAAGGTTCTGTGAGATATACAGGAGCTGTGATGACGATGATGTTGATTATAAAACTTTCATATACCGTCTTACCACAGATTTTTATTTTAGTAGTTAGTAATACGATTATAATCCCTACATAAGATCATTTACTTACAATTCAGATAACGAGATTCGTAACCCAAAAAATTTTGTAAAGAAATAAAAAATATCTTTTATATGCACGAAAATTGCACAATGTCATTGAACCTGGTTCACCTTTATTATAAAAACATAAAATGTTTCTGAACATGAATATATTATGTACTGAGGTAAATTTTTGCGGTCACGCCGATAATTAGCGAAGACGTGTTTAGTGGTAGCCCACGCTACTTATAGTATTCTGTTTACATCCATAATGGGGAAGCCAAGATAATACCAAGTTAGTACCAGGATAGTACCGAGACAGTACCAGGGTAGTACCGAGGCAGTACCAGGGTAGTACCGAGGCAGTTTATAACACCAACGGTGATCACTAACCTCAAGCGTTACATTTACATCATTTGCACCTCTTTGCAAAGAAGTCTATGAGCATAAATACAATAATGCACATCAATAGGTTGAAGAATAGAAGAAACCCTTATATTGCTCATGGATGTCGTAAAAGACGACTCAGAGTTTTACATAGGGCAACACCATTTGTTATGCCCTTTTGACGTCAGGCAGGCGGCCGGTCATTAACTATTGCAAATCATTTTGCAATATGTATGTTGGAAGAAAAGTACATATTGCGTCAACCCCAAGATAAGAACAGAAAATTATGATGAATAGGCGGCAAATGGATGGATGGATGGATGGATGAACTAGTATATGGATAGAATCGTCACTCAATTAATTAAAGCCTATATTTGTAATATTTTATTGCCGCGCTTATTACTTTAATTTATTATCTAGCTGACTCATTCAATAAAACTGCTTCATTTTTAACACGCTTTTATTAGTTTCAACTGTATGTATATATCTATGATTGTAACGGAATCTTTTTACATAATTTTGCCCCACTTTGAACGAACAGATTTTGTTTCAACTTTGCACACTCGTCAAAGGCCCATGACAATGCAATAATTCGATCAAAATATCCGAATAGCCTGATTAGATTCGCCAGGGTTTAGAAATTTCTAATCGTATCCTTTGCAGAAGAGCAAGAGGAATAGTGCTAGTGTGCGAACTACGCATGCGCAAAATTCGAAACTTCTATGATTCGGGCAGTCTGCACAATGCAGCAAAGACTATCTAAAGGTAGTTGCGTTTAAAACTTGTAAGATAAAAGGAAACTACTAGTAACTACTGGACTTGAGAGCGGTTTTTTTAAACTATAATATATTTATTGCAACATATTCTTTTAATCGTTCCCCCATAAATGTGCTATCCAACACTAAAAGAATGATTCAGTTCGAACCAGTAGTTTCCGAGTCTTCAAACAAATAAACTCTTCAGCTTTATTATATCACATTATATAATATATATAAGATAATATATATAAGATAAAATATAAAATGACTGCACAGATGGCGTAGTGGTTATGAAACAGACCTACCGCGCCACTGTCGAAGGTTTGAATCCTATGCAGGTCAACACTTTGTGCGATCCACAAATTGTTCTTCTGTGTCTGGATGTAATTTGCGTTCATTAATTATGTGTGTAAAGTCTCTCGCCATACAAGGATTATTTCCTTAGTGCGGGGCGTTGTCTTTACAAATATAAAAAAAACCGGTTAAGTGCGAGTCGGAGTTGCGCACAAAGGCTACCCACCATTATCTATTAAAAGTCGCGTTTGTTGTATGGAAGACCCCTTTAAATATATATTTTATTTTGTTTTTAGTATTTGTTGTTATAATGGCAATAGAAATACTGCTGCTGTGTGGTAGCGGCTTCGAATACTACCAACCCTTGCTTTGCTCGTGGGTGTCGTAAAAGACGACTAAGAGCCCTAGATTGACCCGGACCAACTCCATCTGGTACCATTTGGGTCAACGATTACATTCCCAAGGAGGGTTGACGTCAGGCAGGCGGCCGGTCATAAAAGTCATTGCCGAAACTTTTTGCAATATGTAAAAACAGATGACATATTGCGTCGACCCCAAGTAATTGGGATAAGAGCAAGATGATGATGATGAACGGCAATAGAAATACATAATTTGTAAAAATTTCAACTTGCTAGCTATCGCGGTTCTTGAGATACAGCCTGGTGACAGACAGACGGACGGACAAACAGCGAAGTCTTAGTAATAGGGTCCCATTTTTAACCTTTGGGTACGGCACCCTAAAAATTAAAAAAATAAACTGTTCAATTAATAAACGCAAATACAAAGTTCGAAAATATCTACTAATGTGAATTATCATTAAAACGATGTTTATGTAACTATATTTGAGTGAGTTTGTAATTTCCATTTCTGTGTCAACTATATTACGCCATCGTGCCACTTTCGTTACCATAGTATTTGAAATAAGAAAAAAATATACATACAATCATCATAACATGCAAAATTTTAGTATATTACGCAACTATGACGAAGTTAAAAGTAGAATTATGAGTTTCATAGATGTATGGTCATCTACTCGCTTATAACTTCTAAATTACTGATCCTAATTCAACATATGAGATGTCGTTAGAAGTATTTTGATCGTCTCATAGTTATAGGCTATGATATAATACATTCAATATTGTAGACAAAATAAAGATGTAGATTAAAAAGATATTTTTAAAACAGTGCCTTGTTATAAATGAAATACATTTTAAATGAACATTGCGAAGTACTGCTCACTATTCTGCTTGCATTTGCTAGATAATTGAGTACAATCAGTCAAATAGGTAGATTTCCAATTATAAACTTAATATTAAACTGTTACTTTATACTTTATTATTTTATAATTAAAGGATTTTTTTTTTCTTTTTTGTGGGTGGGTCGCGGTCGGCGCGCCTCCACACCGTTCCGTCCGGGGCGACAGAGGGGCTTAAGCACGCAACTCCCGCGACCCACCCAAAAACCACGTCGCCTTCGTCGTTGGGCCGACCACTGGAGCAGCGTTAACTTGTCGTCAGTGGTCGGCCCGACGAAATACCCCTAATCGATAATTAAAGGATATACTTCAACATTATATAAATTGTAATAAAACAAATAAAATAATTTAAATAAAAATCTGTTGAAAGACTGCATTCTGATTTAAGACAAAGTCGCCCTTTAGTAAGAATGTAACAAGAAAATAGTCAACATGAATTTTCAGAGCGTAGTCGAACTCGTATGACCCTTGCGTCGGGCACTTAGTGCAGTTTTCTTGTATTATAATATTGTAAAATATTTCTTTTGTATTATAATACTATAACATGCACTATTATGTATAGAACGTTTCGGATAAAAAGATATTTTATCCATTCTCGTTAAGACCCGCATCCATCTAAATATTTGCACCTCTATAAGCTATTAGGTATGCTATTCCGTGTGGTGACGGAGTAAGAATACAATTCACCACTCCCTATCTTGCCCGTGAATGTCGTAAAAGACGACTAAGGGGGCGTCCATAAATTACGTGAGGTGTTTTTTTTAATTTTCTGTACCTCCCTCCCCCCCTGGTGAGATGTCGTGAGATTTTATTCAACCCCCTCCCCATCCCTAAATCTCACGTGAGATATTTCAAAATGTGGGTTTCTTACTTGAACGCGTTGGATTGTTGTAAAAGAAAAAAAATTGCTTCGTGCTTTTATTTACGACTAGTTAAGATTAGTAATCAATATTGCTGATAGTTTAATTATAAGTGTAATAAAAATTTAACAATAGAATACTTAAATCGTAACTACTGTGATTAAAAAGACTCTACTCTAATTCAGTCCATGGAGAATCATGCGCGGTCTCAAGAGAGACTATTGGAACCAACATGTCCATATGATTTTCAGTAAAACCGCGCAAAAAAAATTGCGTGATATTTGCCGAGACCCCGCCCTCTTTCCAACGTAAGATTAGATGAGATTTGACTCGACCCCCTCCCCCCCTTAAACATCTCACGTATTTTATGAACGCCCCCTAAGGGATATAATACGCATATAACATCTATGCAAAAGAAGGAAAACTCGAAACAAAACGCTATATCAACCTGTCTGACCAGCATGATATAGTAAAATCAATCTCCCTCCTATACTGGAGGAGGCTCAAGCCCAGCAGTGGGACGTAAATGAGCTGAAATGATGATGATGATGCTATTAGGCTTCCATCCATCGCTACTATAGCTCTAAATACATAATAGATACCATTTCCAGTCGTCCACTGTTGGACATAGACTATACGTTAATGCCATGGTGAGGCGAAATTATAATTTTGACCCGTCACAACCCTGGAAACCGATACTTATATTCCCATCGTTTCAACACGGCTTGTACAATTTCTTGCTAACAAATATACACATATGTGTGTATATATATACATATGCATATATACATATACTCGTATATAGAAAACACAAAGATTGTCTAGCTATGTTCTTTATAAACTTTGAAACCATTTAACAGATGTGCCCGGTTGCAAAAGAAAATCAAGAGTTCGCTAATGGTTAAACAACTAAAAAACATTAGTTATATTTGATCCATTCATGAAGCCCAGAGTTGGAATATAGAACGATCTCTATGGTCTAACAATTTTCGAAAAGACTCAAAATATTATTCATCCGGTAGCATTAAGTTACAAGAGTTAATAAATAAACAAAATTTCCTTTTTTTCCAAAATTATGCATGATATATTTCTTTTTTTAACGTTAATACTTTAATGCGGATATCGGATATCCGCTATTGTGCAATATAATGAATATGTTCAAATTTAATTTAAATATTTACAACAGATTTAATGTAAATACAGATTTCTGTAGATAATTATAAATCTGTGTAATAACGATGACTTATTGGGCGTGAAACATCTTAGTTCGTCCGTGACCATGAACGCTGCAAGTGTTGAAACGTCGGGCGATCACAAAATTAAATAAAATAAGCGATAAAAGTCGTAAAATAGTTTTATTTACAATGTGTAATGCTCACCTAAACATCAGAAATCATTAAATAAATAATTTAAATAAAACTACGGATTTTATCGCGTTTTTATTTGATTTTTGATTGCCCGACGTTTCGAACACTTTGCAGCGTTCATGGTCACGGACGGACTAAGATGTTTCACGCCCAATAAGTCATCGTTATTGCAGAAAATTTAAAATTATCTACCCGATATAGAAATTAGTTATTAAATATTGACCCACATTTTGATACATATTTATTGCCAGTGTAAGAAGAAAATGATTCTATATGAAAAAATTATATTGTTTACTAGCAACCCGCCCTCGCTTCGCTTCGGTTATAGGTTATAGTCGTTTTACCCGCGTAGTTCCCGTTCCCATGGGAATACCGGGATAAAATATAGCCTAGTTTACGCCCTGATATTATAGCTTTCCATTGGTGAAAGAATTTTTGAAATCGGTCCAGCCGTTTTGAAGATTACCCGGAACAAACAGACAGACAGACAGACAAAATTTTTTTAATCGCTATTTTAGGCATAGGTGTCGTGCAAATAACCGTGTGAGCATGAAAAAAAGCCTATTATTTTGACATTACAAACAGACACTCCAATTTTATTTATTGGTATAGATGGTTAGTAATTATTTAACATTAAAATTAATAGTAATTATATTTGAAAAACCTAACAATCTAGTATACTACCACCGGATCGGAACACGGCCACACTGAGGCAGATCCGGCAAGAAAACTCAGGTGACATGCTGCTAAATTAATATTAATATTACACATCTTAGTCCGCCCGTGACCATGAACGCTGCAAAGTGTTCGAAACGTTGGGCAATCAAAAATCAAATACAAACGCGATAAATCCGTAGTTTTATTTAAAATGTGTAATACTCGCCAAAACATCAGAAATCATTAATTAAATAATTTATTTCAAATGAAGGCACAAAAAAAAACTTTATAGTCTAACTTTTTATTAGCTGCAGTAAAATGACGTTTTGTGGGTTGCCGGTTTTTGAAGAAAAATAAATAGGGATGTAGCTAAATGAGTGAATCATAAATGAATAATCAGTTTGTTTTTTTTTTGAGATTTAATATTAAGTTGTAATGTATTTTTTTAACCTATTATTATTACTATACTAGAGGATTGATCTTTTTTAGTGGCAGTATAGGGAGGTACATTCAAAATGAAACAAAAACGTCATAATAATGTTATTTAATTAATCTTTTTCGAAATCACTGTCGCTGTCGCTTTCGGTCACACTAATAACAAATCTATCTGTCACTTCATCTATAATATGATCGAGGTGGCACATTTTATCTCCCTCTTTAATAGTGTGAGACACACAGTCACTCCACTTAGCCGGTGTCACTTTCTTGATTCCTTCTTGGAATAAAGTTTTCACTTCTTGCATTTTATACGTCTTATTATTGTTTGCGACGTGACTCTTTACCTGCGCCCATACCAACTCAATGAGGTTCAATTCACAGTGATAAGGGGGCAGTCCTAAAAGTGTGATACCTTTTTGTGCAGCCATCTCGTCTACGGCATATTTCTCAGTATGATTTTGTTGTTTCACAATATCTATGAGAGTGGCCTTGACCATATTTGGTTCAAACGCAATATTTTTAGTAGTCAGCCACTCTTGAATTCGTGCTTTCGTCCACGACATCTTCGGGATTGTTTCGATCTTCCGAGAGTGATAGGGCGCATTGTCCATTACGACTACTGCATTCGGCTTGAGTTTAGGTAGAATACCGCCGAACCAATCCTCGAAACACTCCGCGTTCATTTCATCATGGTAGTCTTCTGTACCTTTCTTTGCTTCAAACATAAGAAGTCCGTCGACCAGGAAGCCTTCTTCTCCGCCTATCCTGTGGGATTTTTAATCCCGTAGTCAGGCCGTCTAAAAATGCCTGTCGAGAAGATTTAATACTTCCGTCAATTCAGGTTTTTTTTGTAGTATGACCTGAAAAGAACAAAAAAGAATCATAAGTTTCGACATCAAAACAAAAAGGGAACAAATAGAAGAAACTAAGAGTTGACACGTACCAGTGTTGACCCAGGTCTCGTCTTGATAATATATGTATTTTTCCTCCCTACGATATTGTTTAATTAAACGCAGGTAGCGCTGGCGCCATGATATGATATCTTGTCTATCAATAAGCACACTCTTGCGTGATCGAGTAGCGAATTCGAAATTAAGATGCTTCATAATTTTTCTCAATGTCTCTTTCGAGAAGTTGGGTAATCCTGGGTCATCGTTTATAACTTGCAGCACCTAAAAATGATTAAAGTTATTACCTAATTGGTTAAGATTACACATGGGATGGGAGAAAACATACATAACGTATAATAAAAAGATGAGTGACGACATGTGTAAACTAACTTTTGCGATGGTGGGTATTTCATTTCTATGAAAGAACTGATGTACAATTCGTCTAACAGCAGTGAATGTGAATCATCAAGTTTATCTTTAAATGTAAGTTTTGGGCCCGTTTTTTCGGGAGGTTTTGGTGATTCGCTGTCGTTCTCCTTGTGCTCCTTTAAAACGGAATAAACTGTGCGGACGGATATTCCCAAGACTTCAGCCACCTTGTTAACGCATTCACTTGTTTTTGGAACTTCAATGTTTGATTCTAAAGATTTCACTTCAAACACATATTTGTAAACGTTTTGGACCCAAAGTTTTTCAGTTGCACTTAGAGCTACACGTGGCCTTTTTTTCTTAGGAGATAAAAATGTGTCTCCATCTTGCGATGTGCTCGGGAGAGCATCCATGTCTTCAATGTATCAAACAAAAAAAAACTAACACGATTAACGAAAACAGGTAATGAAAAACAAACACAATGTAACATAAGTTTAACAATAATGGTAACAAAAACAACGCGCAGTGGGCAAATCAAAGTTATTCATGCACTCAAAACAGAAGTATGAAGCCGAATGAGCGAATGACAACCGAAACAAAATGGCGGTCAAGCGTCATCGTAGCACCGTAACCAAAAACCAGTACTACCAACTTGAGAGAGCGTTTTCTTGAGTGTTACCTTGTATATGTCTAAAAGGATCAACGTTTATACAGCCTTTTATTTACATTAATATTAAATAGAATTTAGTATGATCATTATGAGTCAGCTATGGAACGATTAGATATTCTGTAAACTTTTGTGAACTGAATCACATCCCTATTGAGATTAGGCTGTCAACATTATTTTACGGAATGACATTTAGAAACGTCATTTTACTGCAGCTAGTAAAAAGTTAGACTTTAGTTAATATGCATTTAAAACTTGTGACAACATTAAATAAGTTTATTAACTTTTACAGTCGGACAACGCACTTGATATAGTTCAATAATCTTATAAACTTAGCGATATATGTATCTGCTATTAAAATATTTAAAGCTTCTTTTTAGTCCCTCTTTTACTTTAGGCTGCTAACCGCTTACACCTGAAAACAACTATCACCTTGAGCCTTACACTCAATCTAGCCGATCGAAATATGCATGTCTTTTTCAGTCCTTGCTATCCCACTGTTGTTCCCACTTTTGGATATGAACCTCCTACAGTGGACAAAATATTAACCTGTTACCACATCAACGGCACAAATTAGCAAATGGTTTTTTTTTTGCAGTTCTTCCCTTACCACCGCTTCCCATTAGACCATATTTATTTATACTCTAACAAATATGGAAATAGAATATATAGGTAGTTAATACAAATAATAAGTATTTAAAAGCTCAGGCACGGTAATATAATCTACCAGTAATCCAACTTCATACAAACGGACGAAACGCGAGCTATACCTACGCGCCTCGATCTCGGCATGCGCTCGGCATGTAGACAGTCACGACTGTGCTGCAGTGACGAACGAACGGTGTGTTGTGTTTTTAACTATAACTGCGCGAATTTTTCACTAAAATACATAATTATACACATATTTAATATGACAAGTAGGGTATATTGTGCTGTTTTTGGTTGCATGAATTGGTCAATAACGAATCCAGAGATAACTTTTTTTAGATTACCTGGAAACTCTGAAAGGTAAGATTATAAAATAATTTTACTTACTAGTAGGTAGGTACATAATGTGTGTCGTTTTAATTTCGTTTTATCTCCCGAAAAACAGTTGTCTGGATTAATAAATAAAGTGAATAAAGTGATTGACACGAGTGAAATAGGTAGTTATAGGCGGTTCATGAATCATGTTACGGTACGCTTGTGTTAAAACTCATAATGTGTTTTGTTTTGTTAGTTTATATAATTCAAAGTAAAGACGTGGTATTTTATTATCAATGATAACAGATGTCTATTGTACTGTGTGTATGAATAGTACTAGAATAAAATAATTTGACCGTCTGTCTGTCACTAGATAATTTAAATTTATAGACCGATTTGTTATTTAAACATAAACATGTTTTTTTTTAATTAAAACTACCAATTAAAAATCAACACGCATTCTTATTGAACACTTCCTATTCAATTCACAAAGTATTTTATTTGTTTATATAAGAAAAGTATATACAAAACTAAATGGAAACACAAAGTAGGCAAATGTAATTAAAATGCTGGAGGCGAGCAGCCCTATCACACGTTTACGTTTAGGCATTTAATTCAAGGTTACGGCCGAGATACATTACTGGATAGATGACTATACTGTGGCTCAGGATATTAATGACTAGTTAATAACCAGTTTCGCTTTTTTAGGGTTCCTTACGCAAAAGATAAAAACGGGACCCTATTACTAATATTTCGCTGTCTGTCCGCCCGTCCGTCTCTCACCAGGCTGTATATCAAGAACCACGATAGTTGATTTTTTACAAATTATGTATTTGTGTTGCCGCTATAACAACAAATACTAATAACTAAATAAAATAATAATTTAAGGGGGGGCTCCCATACAAAAAACGCCATCTTTTACTCGATATCACAAAATGCTAACGATAGACTTGAAATATTCACAAAATACTTAATTGTATATTTACTTTAATAATAAATAATAAAATAAAATAAATATTTAGGGCGGACGGGAGGTCTCTCATACAACAAAAGTGCTTTTTAGCCGCTTTTTATAGAAAATGGTACGGCAAAGGGTTCCGTACCATTTTACGCGACTCCGACTCGCACTTGGCCGGTTTTTTTAATTAACAAACTCAACTGAGAATTATATTTTTATTTTGTGGGGAATTCCTAAACATATAATTGACGACATTACCTAATACAACAAATATTAAATAATCAATATAGATATTAATAGTCTATAGTCTTGTATTGGAATAGTAACTCATTGCATTAGATACAGAAAATAGCGTAATAGCCATTTAGCGCAGCAGATTGTAACTGTTCTTGACATGAGAAAATATAGCACTTATGTTTTTTTTTTTTTCATGAAAGCTTGATGTACATGTATTCAGATTTTTTTAAGACAACACCCTGCACTAGAGAAAAATCCTTGTATTGCGGGGGACTTTACAAACATATAATTTAACGGACATAAATTACATCTAAGCTCAGAACAACAATATGTGCATCGCACAAAGTGTTGTCCTGCGTGGGATTCGAACCTGTGACACTGGCATGTTAAGTCGGATCCTTAACCACTACGCCATCTGTGCAGTCGATTTTCTCATTTTAGCTCATATATGATGCCTCACTCATGGGCTCGAGCGTCATCCACGATAGAAGTGAACTTGACCACGCATTTCAGACGGGTTGGTATAGGGTTATATTTCGAATTTTCTTCTTTTGCTTCTCTATTATATGCGTATTATACCCCTTATTCGTCGTTTACGACACCCACGGGCATAATAAAGTAGTGTATAGTATTCTTACTCCGTCACCATGAGGAATAAAATACAGAAATATGTACTTAAATATAAATGATATTACATTAGCAGGCCGCCCTCGATTCGCTTCGGTTCCACTCGCCTTACCCGCATAGTTCCCGTTTTCGTGGGCATACCGGGATAAAATATAGCCTATGTTACTCCCTATATATACAGCTACCTGGTAGTAAAATATTATTAAGATCGATCTAGTCGTTTTGAAGATTACCTCAAACAGACAGACAAAACATTTTTACACTGTATTTTAGGCATAGGTGTCATTCAAATATCCGTATGAGCATAAAAAAGACCAGTATTTTGACATTACAAACAGACACTTCAATTTTATTTTTTTTTATAGATATATTACAGAAATACATGATATTTATTTATTAATTTGCTTCCTTATTCAAGGGTATCTAAAAGACCCTTGTAATGTATACGCACGTACCCATACGCAATAAACGTCGATAATTTTGCACATGATACATAATGTATTACGAATCTATTTTTATATTTATTGATTGACTCCTCCTTATTGGCAGGCGTAAAGTATTTGCATAATAATATCTCTATAATATATGCTTGTCTTGTCTTTATATATCTGGCTACACTGCTGCGGCAGTATATTTTTTCATTATGAAGGTAAGGATTAAATAAAAATTACCCTGTTTCATAAATCATTAACAGATTAATATCATATTAGAAGGGATTTGATTAAGAAATATTGCAAAGGTCCATGTGCGGCAGTATCACTTACCATCAGATGTGTTGCTTGCTCGTTTGCCACCAACGGCAATAAAGAAATAAGTTTGCTCGGACTCGTTTTGGAAAATAATACGTAGCGTTTTTAATTCTCTCGCTTTTGCTTCAAACGTGGAATACTATACTAAGACCAAGAAGAATAACCAAAATTACTTTGAGCAATGACATCTATTAGCTATTACATATGTTATTAGTAAAGAAAAATATAGATCAACGTTTCGTTCAAATAAAATACAAGGAATTCTCCTTGAAATCGACAGCAGCGCCACCTGCCGTGTCTAATTGTGAATCTAAACCATTCTCGAATCCACTTGAACACACAAAAACTTTCATCAACATCGGTTCAGTTAGGAGCAGTTCAGGTTAGGAGGAGTTCAGTGTCATATACACGTACACAAGAAAACTATTAATTTTATAAATCCGAAAGTAAGTTTGTTTGTTTGTTACGCTTTCAGGCTTAAACCACCAAACCAATTGCAAAAATTCTTTCACCAATCCAAAGCTATAATATCAGGGAGTAACATAGGTTATATATTATCCCGATATTCCCACGGGAACGGGAACTACGCGGGTAAGGCGACTGAAACGGAAGCGAGGCGAGGGTGGGTTGCTAGTATATATATAAAGATAGGCTAAAACTATATATTAAAACGTCGCATCTGACAATGCATAAAGAAACCGTTTTATGTCAAGTAATCATTGCCTTTTGAAATTGAGTTCATCGTAACACCGGCGATCGTTAGAGCATGAAGGACTGTATAGCCATTTCCAGGTAATTCATAATTACGCCCAAACAAATAATACAACTTTTGTTTTCTATTATACCATTCTATGTATTTTATTAACATGTAATTACATATTACAAATTATGATAATTTCCATGGGATTCAAATGAACACGTTTTATTTATAAGTACAGATTATAACCATGCCTGTCTTTTCCCATGCAATTATGTGGTGATGGATTAAAAACACTATACGTCATTATGATGCCTTTCTTTCCCTTTGGAAACACTCCAATGAGGGTTCATTAGCACAGACTTTCACCTGGGAAACCTATTATTATTAACTGCCATCGCAAACTCGACTTATACCTACACGGATGCGGTCTGTTATATTCTAAACATATTCTATTTCCAACACAACGCGATGCAAAGCTGTAACCATTTCTCTCGATTTTATGAAATATATTCAAAATTTACAGGGTAATCATACTATTAACATAACATGCAATTTGCCATAAAACAAGGCTCTTACAGCGCAAGTAGAAAGAAGAATGCGAAAACTTTGAATTTGTAATTATATCATATAAAAAAATCATAAGTTTACGATAAACTTGAAGGTTCTTAAAGTATTTTAAACGAGAAGTGTAAGAAATATTTACAAAGGAAGAAATGGGGACCACGCGGGCAATTACACCTCAATAACGCAAGTTATTTCCTTAGGTACTTATAAACATACATGACTGATTTGCGTGTGAAATAAGATAAACCCTTATTTGCGGTAGCTGCGTGGAGCGGGTCTCTCCCTTCCCTCCATAGTGGTTGAGGGGAGTGATGGCTGCTCTAGTAGTTAACTCGTGATCGGGTGCCGCTTGTGGGATCTGGTCCAGCCATAATCGTTTAAATTATATTAAGTGTCTTGCGGTTCGAAGGGCATCACACTGGAGCTTGTTCTTACAAAACATGTACACAATTGTATAACTAGTAAGAAGAAAAAAAAAAAAATTAAAAATAATGACAAGCCCGCTGAGTTTCTTGCCGGATCTTCTCAGTAGCGGTCGCGTTCCGATCCGGTGGTAGTATATTTTTTTTGGAAATTGTAAACCTGACAATATGTAAGTGCCCTCTCAGGGTTTATGCATAATAAAATAATTTGAATTTGAATTTGGTCCTCTATATGCAATTTTTGGAACTAGTACGCTAATAATATATGTACTTAATGCCATAATAAAATAACATTTATGTACCCAATGTTGTTTTATTATGGCGTTAAGTAAGTAGTATTTTAGTCAAATTATACACACAAGTATTCGTCATATTTTATTTTCAATTATCCAGTGACCATAATTTGCAAGTTAAATGATTATTCTATGATGAATGGTTAAAACGTGATCGGGTTTATAACAATACAGTCTTGCTTTGTATTCCGTTCGTAGGACTTGTTTTATTTTGATAATAAATAATACGCTGATATATATTTTTTACATTGCATCTATGTTTTTCAAACAATAACCATATTGTGCATTCCTTTTCAACTAAGTTAATTAAATTTGCCATATGCCGACAGAATAAAATACAAAATTATCGCCCATTCTTTTTCCGTGCATATCGTAATGGATTTGTATTGAAAAGGGATGTAAGCATATACTCGTAACATCAGTTGCGCAGAATCTAAAAGAAAACTCAGAATAAAAACCTATACTAATCTGCTTGATCAATACTTGTTTTTTTTTAATGCAAACGGTGGCAAACGAGGAAACAGTACACCTGATGGTGAGTGTTGCTGCCGCTTATACCTTTGCAAGGCCGCTGCCTACCGCGAAGAAAGTGAAGATAGTTTGAATGCGTGCAATGAAGTTCAGTGATACTAAAGGCATTACTAAAACACACCATGCAAACACCCTAAGAAAGGTGGGTTGCCGGCTCTGTTGTAAGAAAAATATTTTTTTTTATTTAAAAATTCTCTCGTAACTCGATCAGAGATTGTGCTAATCTATATATATAAAAGAAAGTCGCGTTAGTTACACTATTTATAACTCAAGAATAGCTGTACCGATTGGTCTGAAAATTGGTGGGGAGGTAGCTTAGAACCAGGAGACGGACATAGGATACTTTTTATCCCGTTTCTTTTTTTAATGGTGTTTACAAGATTTCGCCAATAACTCTTTTATCCCGTTCGATCGCGTTCCCGTGTGACGTGACATAAAATGTCAAACAGAAAACAAGTCACTATGAAACGTAGTGTAAAAGAACACATTTGATATGTAATAACAAAATGCAAATGACAGCTAAACTGAAATTTTGTCTTTAGTTATTCTAAAATTTGATAATTATAATTTTGTCAGAAATCAATAATGAGTAATTTGTATTATCTTTGAATGACAAAGCTATAATGGTTCTTCCATTAGAGATTATATTTTCGAAAATTTAGAAAATATATTTACGAAAAAAATTATGGCGTTACGAAGTTCGCCGGGTCAGCTAGTAGATTATTAAAAAGACATCCTACTGTTGCTACTGCTTATTTACCGTTACTCATAATATTTTTTTTTTAATTCTTGAGCACTATATTAGTAAATTCCGTGTGGTGACGGAGTAAGAATACAATTCACCACTCCCTATCTTGCCCGTGGATGTCGTACAAGACGACTAAGGGATATAATATGCACATAAGATCTGTGCAAGAGAGGGAAAACTTGAAATGAAACCCTATACCAACATGTCTGACCAGCATGGTATAGTATGTCAAATTCCCTCCCATTGTGGAGGAGGCCCGAGCCCAACAGTGGGACGTATGTGGGCTGCGATGATGATGATGATGATGATATTATTAAATATAATACAAGTATTTATATAAAAATATTTTACAGTTATTAGTGATTTGATTTTTATTTAGTTCTACTATTTTCGTCACACAATTAACTAATTAAAATTGTATTAGCTTGGATGTTATATTTTATATATTAATATTTCATATTTAAATGCCTTATTTCTTATAGATACATCAAACATCGCATACATTTACAGTTCCTACGTTTAGTATTACGATTGGCCATCTGCCTTACGTGAATATTCCTTGGGAATGTATGCATTGACACACAGGGCAATGGATAGAATTTGTAATAGGTTAGTGTAGAGTTCGTAGCCGGGCTTTATATGTTTAAATTGCGTTTCAATATCATTTAAGTAACCACAATTATATAATAAATGTATTTAATATACATTGTTAACACTTTGTATACAATTACAATTAGTTATTGTTGTAAGGATACAAAGTTCACAGAGTTTAGTTACGAAATTAAATAATAGTGTATTTTCTTTATAGAGTTGGAGGAAAGATATAATTCGCGCCGTATCATATCTTACCTGTGGGTATCTAGTAGTCTAGTAAATAACTTTAATGGAGGAAAGAAAGAAAATAAAACATTTTTCTGTTCTTGTTAAATCTAATAAAAACACAAACAGAACTTGAAAAAAGAACTTCTTACATGAGGTAATTTAATTTTAACGAGGAACAAAAATGGCTAGTGGTTCAGCTCGTGCCATTTTTCCTTAAAGAAACAGTGTTGATGTTCTGCCAACACCTGGTATATATATTTTAAAAATAAATATCAATATTGAAAGTGTGTACGCGTTTATATGTATCTGTGAAAGATGTTATTAATTTGCAATATTTTACATACATATATGATATAGATAATATGGAGAATTAAATAAATGAGGAGAAGAAGCACTCAAAATAAAACTATGTTAATACGTCAGACCAACGTGCCATAGTAGATCAATTTCCCACAGTTGAGGATGTTTCGGGAGTTATAGATATTATGATTTTTGCCAGTGTTTCAATAGTTTGCATTTTTGTGAAGCATAAACTCATCAAGTTTGCCTTTTCTTATAGCTATATTATATGGCGACTGGGGCGGCGTAGGCGCGAATACCTGCGCCTCATTCCGCCCTAGCCGAGGCCGCGGGTGACGTGACCGGGGATTAGCCGGTCACCCGCCGAGAGGCCGACCGCGTGAGGAAAGACCGATGTCCTCCCCGAGGGAGGGACGTCTGTCGATGGGAGGGTACCCCAAATAGGGGGTATTCCATCGGGCCGACCACTGATGTCAAGTAACCCTGCTCCGGTGGTCGGCCCAACGACGAAGGCGACGTGCATCGTGGGTGGGTTGTGGGTGTGCGTGCTTACGCTCCTCTGTCGCCCCGGAGGGAGTGGTGCGAGGAGTGCGCCGACCGCAACCCACGCCAAAAAAAAAATAGCTATATTATATGCTTACATGTCTTACTCGTATTTTACGGCACTCGTGAGAAAGTAAGAAATATTGAAGTACCTATATATGATTTCACTATCACCGCACATATAAACAAACATAACTTGCCCACCTAAGAAAATATTTAACACTTCATTTATATCATAACATACTTATCAATTTTATAACAATGTTTGTCTTTAAATTGACCTTAAAACGCTTCGAGAAAAGACTGCGACCATGAAAGTGATGACACTTTTAAATATCGCAGTTGATTATAATAACCGAGATTGATTAAGACTTCTTGTTTTGCTCACGGTTATTCTTAGTTATTCTTCTTTTACTTCCAGCTTCTTTTTATCATCATCATCTCAGCCCACATACATCCCACTATTGGGCTCGGGCCTCCTCCACAGTGGGAGAGAGTTTGACCTCCTATAACATGCTGGTCAGACATGTTGGTACAGGGTTTCATATCGAGTTTTCCTTCTCTTGCACAGATGTTATGTGCATATTATATCCCTAAGTCGTCTTTTACGACATCCACGGGCAAGATATGGAGTGGTGAATTGTATTCTTACTCCGTCGCCACACAGAAAAGCCAGCTTCTTTTAAGTGATGTTTATCTATTCAGAGAAGTATAAACAGAGATTTATATTAATAGCTTTGTTACCTTTCGAAATTACGATAATCTTTTCGGATGGTATGCCGTTATATCATCAATAGTAAAGAAGACTTTGAAAAGAGCTAGATTGTTCATTCAGGTCAGAACAGGTCATTTAAATATATTAGAAAGATTAATGGATCGAAGATGTTACCTTGCGGTACTCCATACTAAGTGAGGATCACATTTTTGTTTGTGTCAAATATTGAGTTGTTTACCTCTATTTATAAGCTATAAGCAATTTTTCTACGTATTAAAAGCCTTTGTGATATTTAGGAAAATCCCTATTGCTTTCTATCTTATGTATAAATTGATGGCGATGTGATTAGTGAAATCATCGTCAGCATAAGATACTGATTTACTGAAGCTGAAACAATATTGAAATGGGGGAAAATGCGTGATTTTTTCAAGGGTTTACCTTGAAAGAGAAAGTGAACACTTAAGTAAGTTATGCGTAAAAATCCCGTGTTTTGGCCATTCAGGCGAATCTATAAATTCATCATCACAGCCCGTACATCTCCCACTGCTGTCCACCAGCCTCCTCCTTTCCTTTTTTTATATAGATGTCATCTGCAATAATCCCTTAGTCGTCTTTAACGACCCACATACGTCTTTAACGACACCCATTTACGCTCGCCCAGACCAAGGCATACACAGTCCGCGCGTCCCTAGCATGTTAATATCCACGATCCAACCCTCTCCGCCGAGGACGGAAATCGTGCCGCGGTAAAATCCTAAACTTGGAAGTGTCTACTTTGACAGTGGGGGGTCCACTGTATAACCATAACCGCGAGAATGTACTAGTATAATATAAAAGAAAAACAACAAATAAAATATATAAAAGATAATTACGAGGCCAAATAAAGTTGTAAATATCATGTACATACTTTATCATACGACTCATCCATATGATTCATCTGTACAATTCATCCGCATTGTTATATAGTGGGTACGTATTTTCAATATACCCGGAATAATGATAGAATGTTCCCGGCGGAGATAAAAACCACTGATAATGATGTCTGTGTGTGTATACAAGGGCGTCGTCAGCTTATCTATAATCGGGCAATGGGACAATATTATGGAGGATAAAAAATGTGAATGCCTGGTACAGTCGAAAGCATGAGGCGTTACACTTTGGAAGTCTTTGCCACGATGACGATTGTAATAAGAACAGTTCTAATATCAATGTATAAAACTTGGTCGCTATGCGACTAGCTACATTTGATCTCTTTGGGGCAACTGCCCCCCCTGCTCCTCCTTGGCGACGCCCTTGTGAGTGTATCTGTCTGTAGCATCGTAGCTCTCAAACGGATGGACTGATTTCGATGCGATTTTTTTTTCATTTGTAATGCAGTTTGCGGTAATTATGTTTAGTTAATATCGGTCCAGCAGTGTAAAAGTATCAGCTCTTTTCCTACATGATGTAATGGAGTATCATTACTCGGTTAAGTGCTCCACTCATGGCAGTATAATCGTTAAATGACATTAATTGATTATTCCTACTGTCCGACCGGAACTACTTTTTACAGCCGAAACCGAAACCGAATTTCAGTTACGGTCTCAGTTTCGGCCGAAACCTAAACTTCTGTGTAATTTATAAGGTCCATATTTTTGCGGGAAGAAAAATAAATAGTCTATCATGATCAGTCAGTTTTTACTTTTTAGTAATATAAATATAAAATGCAACTTACAAAACTTAAAGTAAAAACAAAAAAGTGAGCGTTGTGTCGTAGGCGTCCTAAGGCTTAACAGATGTAAAACATCGAAATTAAATGTACAGATTACGACAGGAACTAATACAGTATTTAAATAAAATATTACGATTTTTCCAGAAAAATTATGATTTTTATGTAAATACTAGCTGATCCAGCGAACTTCGTACCGCCGTAATTTTTTGCGTAAATATATTTTACTTTCATTTGCAATGTTTCGTATTCTTCTTGCATTACGGCTTTATCGTAAAAGATTCCATCGTCTTGGTCGCGGCATTGGTAATCATGATTCAAAGAGAATACAAATTACTGATTATTATTGATTTCTAACAAAATTATAATTATCAAATTTTCAACCATACTTAACCGGAGACAAAATTACGTTTAGCTGTCCTTTGCGTTTTATTATTACTTGTCAGATACGTTTTTGTTATACCACGTTTCATAGTGACTTGTATTCTCCTTGATGTTTTATGTGACGTCACACGGGATAAATGTATCCTATGTCCATCTCCTGGTTCTAAGTTACCTCTCCACAAGTTTCTGCTAAATCGATACAGCTGTTCTTAAGTTATAAATAGTGTAACTAACACGACTTTCTTTTATATGTATATATAGACTAGCTGACCCAACGAACTTCGTAACGCCATAATTTTTTTCGTAAATATATTTTCTAAATTGCCGAAAATATAGTCTCTAATGGAAGAACCATTACAGCTTTTTCGCGGCATTGTTAATGATGATTCAAAGAGAATACAAATTACTCATTATTGATTTCTGACAAAATTATAATTATCAAATTTTCCAACCATACTTAACTATAGACAAAATTTCGTTTATGTGTTATTTGCATTTTATTATAACATATCAAATGCGTTTTTATTCTACGTTTCATAGTGGCTTGTATTCTGTTTGACATTTTATGTCACGTCACACGGGAACGCGATCGAACGGGATAAAAGAGTTATTGGTGAAATCTTGTAAACACCATTAAAAAAGGAAACGGGATAAAAAGTATCCTATGTCCGTCTCCTGGTTCTAAGCTACCTCCCCACCAATTTTAAGCCCAATCGGTACAGCAGTTCTCGAGTTATAAATAGTATAACTAACACGACTTTCTTTTATATATTTAGATTTATTTTCATTGAACAAGACAATAAAACATTTAAATATACATATTTCAAATTGTGACAACTCAATTCTTTTAATCAGTTATTTCGGTAATAATATAATATCATAGATATGTTCGATGTCTGTGACGATATTATTGTGACAATTGGTCAGATCTACACTTACCATTATATAGCTTGGCGGAGCCTTGCCACGGCATGCGTCGCCATGCTGACAATCGGTTTTACGTGCGGCTATAGATGTTTCACATCAATAATTTCGATTTATAATAAACCTAGGTGATAAGTCACTCTTGTGATTGCCTTATTTCTAAAAAATTGCAAAGACAAAAAATGTTCTTGGTACTTTATGTGCTACATCACATAAATAGTGAAATAAAATATACCTGTTATGAAGTGATTACCTCAAAGAATTAAAATTGTGAGATGACTATGAGCGCGGTAAAACGTCACTTAGTCTCTCGCACCCCGTGCACCGAGCATGTCCTTGCGTAGCGCGATAACGCACGAATTCATTTTTGTTTTCGGCCTTAGTTTCGGCTCGATTATCAGCCGAAACCGAAACTAAGCCTAAACCCGTTTTTTCGCCGAAACTAGGCCGAAACCGAAACTGAAACCGAAATTTTGGTCGGACACTAAATTGATTCCTGTTGAAGAGAACGTAATACTTTTTTATTATTTTAGTTCGTGTCGGTGGTTATTCAAAATTTTCAATTTTACTTATTACAGAATTTATCGCATTTGATTTTAGAGTTTTTCATATAGAATCGTTTTCTTCTTATACTAACAATAAAATGACCGACGTCCTCCCCGAGGGGGGGACGTCGGTCGATGGGAGGGTACCCCGCGTAGGGGGTATTCCGTCGGGCCGACCACTGACGACAAGTAAACCTGCTCCGGTGGTCGGCCCAATGACGAAGGCGAGGTGGTTTTCGGGTAGGTTGCGGGAGTTGCGTGCTTAAGCCCCTCTGTCGCCCTGGACGGAGTGGTGCGGAGGCGCGCCGACCGAGACCCACCCAAAAAAAAAAAAAAAAAAATACTAACAATAAAATTGTGTCAAGCTGTGGATCAGACTTCAATAATTAATTCTCTATCAAATACAACTGATAGCAAATATAAATTATTCGCTAGTATTCAGTATATATGATTAAAATATAAATTATTCATATTAATTTATCCTTTCCCTGTGGTGACGGAGTAAGAATATAATTCACCACACCCTCTCTTGCCCGTGGCTGTCGTAAGAGACTACTAAGGGATTAAATATGGATATAACATAAAGATATTGCATAGGCAAGAGATGGAAAACTCGAAACAAAACCCTAAACCAACACGTCTGCGTGATTTCCTAGACCAATTTCTCTCCTATTGTGGAGGAGGCTCGAGCCCAACAATGGGTCGTATATGAGCTGAAATGATGATGATTAATTTGTCATCTCAGCCCACATAAATCTAACTGTTGGACTCGGACCTTCTTCACAATGGGAGGGATATTGACCTACTATATCGCGTTAAACAGACGTGATGGTATTTTTTTTTTGGCAGGTTTAGCATACACGCCGTATATTCCATCACGCTGTTGCGTAGTACCCATCTCCCTTTCACCATTAGGGTGACAACTGGTACTGAGTTTCTTGACGCCCGTCCATCTGCCAGCCCAGAGACTTGTTAGCATAGGGTTTTATATCGAGTTTTGCTTCTCTTGCATAGACATTATATGCATATCATATACCATAGTCGCCTTTTACGATACCCACGGGCAAGAGAGAGCGGTGAATTCATGAATTGTGTTCTTACTCCATCACTACACGGAGTATTAATTACTATAGTTTAAATATGCACTTAACTAGTTCCTTGTTTTATGTTTTATTATAAACGAATGTTATGCTAAACTCATTGCAATCGTCGGTGCCGACCTTAGTAGTGACCTTATTAGTTGTTACTTTAGTGACCTTACTAGTAATCCGGCTGTCGTTAGAGCGATGATCGACAGTCTAGGAACTGGAACGCGGTCGCCTCCATCTGTGAGGGATTTTTCGCACTAAAGAAGGCGACGGAGCAGGTTAAAAAGGAGAATCTCGCTGACGGTGCGTTGCAAACCGCCCTAACCAGTATAATAAGTAGATGGATCGATGATTATTCTGGTATCCGCAGGGAGGCAAATCACGAGAGGCGACAATGTACGTAGAGGTAGACCAGAAGAGGTACCAGTAGTAATCAAGGAATCGATGTCTATAACCCACTCATTCGGGGGTGGGGAGGTTTATTATACATATATGGCAACAAATCTTCCGTCACCATAAACGGTTTGGACACGTTGTGTCTTGTAAAAAATACTGAAACATATCTATTGTTTTACTTAAAATATATATATTAACAATATTGCTCAAGATTCAAATCAAAGTAATTATGACAACAAAGGGGTATGCCCATTCATGGTTTCCACTAGGTACGGTGCAGAACAGCAATCAAATTATTATCAAAAATTAAGTTTTTATTTATCATGCTCCCTTTAAAATATAAAGCCATCACAACGCCGGATTAAATATGCTAAACAATAAAAAGTTGTTTCACGTCCTTGTAATTATGTTCCGGCCATTTTTTATTTTATTGTGTAGTATAGTTGCAAGTATTGGAAACTATAGTAATTAAAATCGATTCTCGATTTAAATCGATTTAAGGACGAGAATTAAGTTGTAGCGGTTTTTTTATTTATTGCTACAAATGTATTTTACTAGTCATAGGTATTATAAAGGTCCTTATTAAAACAAGTTTCACTTTATTCGCAATATAGTTAAATACAAATCACCATTTGCCAGCAACAATCGAACGGCAAACGACACTCAACGAGGATTTTATGGTCTCTTGCCAGGCAGCATATTACATGCTGCCTGGCAAGATTGAATGCTCAGAAGTATTAACTTCTGAGCATTCAAAGATTCTCATTATTTATTAATAACAAGTTAAAAGTGTACGTATAGATAATAAAAATGTTATAAAACCAAAAATCGTTTTAAAAGTATATATTTTCTGCCTAGAACGTTAATTAAACATGTTTTATAAACTGTTATTTGCCAAACAATATTTTTTGGATGGCTGATAATGCTATTGAAAACACCATTCTGTGGCTTCAATAGCAATACGCTCCTGGATTCTTAAAACATCTTGGCAAATAAACTAATAACCGGTTATCAAAAACAAGATCAAGTCGACAAACATTAAAAAGCACAAACCGTCAGCATGATCGCGAGAAAGATTTAAAAAGATAACTAATAAAATATTTCAATCAAAGCAGATTATTTTACATAACACATTTTTTTATTAATCTAATGATCATACATTAACTTAATATAAAAAACATATGAACAAACAGACAATTCTTAACGATTATCGATTTACAATAATACGATGTCATACTGGCAACACCGAATATGACAAATGAATATACAAGTGATTTATTTTTTTCATCACTGACATTTCTGCTTTCGAAATCGAACTAATAATTACTCATTAAGTGAGAAATATCTAAACATATTGGTAACAAGACTTATCACACGTATTTATTAATCAAAAGATTATTATTATTATAACTATATAGGGACCTATTAATACCGAAATGGTTACTAAAACATTTTAAAGTGAATCTTCACCAGCCAGTACACATGAATTATAAAAACCCATTATACTTCAAATATGCATTATAACATAAAGGGCAGACATTTTTATTATTTTTAAACAGCGATTGTGCAAATTATAATTGTAAAAAACACGTTAAAACGCGATACTTGTTTTGTTTACCTACATGAAAATAACGTAATTTTATAAGACGAATAAATATTTTTCTGCTATAACCCGTCGAGTTAGAGATATAATCTTTCTGTTGTAGAATATATATTTAAAACCTAACAAAATAAGGTAAGTTTCATGAATGTTCAATTTGAAACCGTGTTCCATACTTCAATGGGCATTCCCCTTTCATATTTTTTTATCGAATAAATACATCGACTTCTTGATAATCCTTAACTTCTTATAATCAATATTCACCTTTTTTTTTTGGGGTGGGTTGCGGTCGGCGCGCTCCTCGCACCACTCCGTCCGGGGGCGACAGAGGGGCCTAAGCACGCACACTCGCAACCCACCCGAACACCACGTCACCTTCGTCGTTGAACCGATCACCGAAGCAGGGTGACTTGACGTAAGTGGTCGGCCCGACGGAATACCCCTTATTTGGGTTACCCTCCCATCAATATTCACCTTTAGCCCAGTTTATAGGTATAATAATTGAAAAATGAAATATTGTCCTCAAGATGTCGTTGATAATCTGAGTATTTAAAAATTAACCTGTTATAATTATTCTTATGAATCTTTTATAATTTATACGAAGGTATGTGTTTTGAATCAATACAAATATGTACATAATTCTGTACAGTAGGTACAGATGGCAACGTTGTGTTCCCCGCCGCTCCCTCCGCTCCGCCTGGCGTCCTATTGCACTGCAGACTTTATCGTGGAGCATGTTTGAAGGCCTACCTCTACGTTTTTTCGGGGCCTCGTGTTTTGCTTGGCCCTCGGCTGTAGCATGAGTTGCTTCTCTCCCATACGATAAGAAGCTGACTGAGTCGATATTTGTACCTATTTTGGGTTTAGATCCCGGCTCAGCAAGGGATTCCCGGCGTGGCCGGAACCCTCTGCAGTAATAAAGACCGTTTGACCTCCGTTATTAGGATGGGTCGCCATGAACAGTAACAACGCTGACAGAAACAAGATAATCACCGATAATTTTGAAATTACGCACAATTTGAATGTGATTTAAAATGCATTAATAAAAGCAAACTTAAGTAATCGTTTAGTCTAAAAAGCATAATCTAACTTGCTTTAAAGACGCTTTAAAGACGCATTAAAAATGATGAACAAAAATTTAATAATAAATTATATCTTTTTAATTAGACAAATTAAATGAATGAAAACTTGTGTAAATATGTAATAATATGCAGAAAATTTATAATTATCTACCCGATACAGAAATTAGTTATTAAATATTGACCTACATTTTGATACAAAATTTATTGCCAGTGTAAGAAGAAAATGATTCTATATGAAAAAATTATATTGTTTATGGTTAGTAATAATTAAAACATTAAAATTAATAGTAATTATATTTAAAAAACTAACTAATAATCTAGTATACTACCACCGGATCGGAACACGGTTACACTGAGAAAGATCCGGCAAGAAAACTCAGGTAACATGATGCTAAATTAAAGTTAATTTTGAAGGCGGCTTACTTTGTTACTAAAAGGTTTTAATTTATAAAATTATCTTTATTATCTTTATTATTATTGTTGTGGGTCAAATCTATACAATATGAGCTCACGGTGTCTTGCAGTCTGGTGGTGGTCTTTTTGGATTTGTTTTTAATAATGTTTATAACAGGATCCCAGCTTGATGGTAACACCCAGCCATCCTCTCTATTGAAATTTTTGTGTTTTTTAATCTCAATAGCCTCGCGTACCATTCTAGGCAGGTATCGGTGTTCTTTTGCGAGGATTTGTGGTTTATCAAACCTGATGTTATGGTGGGCGCGGTCCTGACTATGTTCACAGACTGCAGACCTAGTGTCACGGCGGTGCTTCACATCGGCTATGTGTTCTTTGATCCGAGTTCTTATGGATCTCTTTGTTTGTTCAATGTAAGAGAGACCACAGTCACAGTCAAGTTTATATACTCCTGCATCTTGTAACGGGATCTGGCACTTGACAGGTGGTAAGAATTGGCTAATCCTCTTCAGTGGCTTAAAATAAGTTTTAATGGAAGAGAGTTTCAGGATGTAGCCAATCTTGTCAGTGACTCCTTTGACATAAGGTAGTATTGCAGGAAGGCGCTCAACTGTGGGTGGTTTCACTCGGTCTCTGCGACGGGGGCGAGGAACTGGCAGCTTGTTTGCACGTAGCACCTGCTTGACATGCTGCAGCTCCCCAGCCAGGTGTTCATCGTCACAGATTCCTCGTGCTCTCTGCAACAAAGATTTACACACGGTAGCTAACTGTGAAGGGGGATGATGAGAATCACCGTTCAAGTATCTGTCTGTATGTGTTGCCTTACGATACACTGTATGACTCAAGGTGTTATTAGGGTTACGTATAACCAAAATGTCTAAGAAGGCTAAAGAGTTATTTGACTCCAATTATTTAATCCAGTATACTACCACCGGATCGGAACACGGTTACACTGAGAAAGATCCGGCAAGAAAACTCAGGTAACATGATGCTAAATTAAAGTTAATTTTGAAGGCGGCTTACTTTATGTTACTAAAAAGGTTTTAATTTTAAAATTATCTTTAGTTATTATTATTGTGGGTCAAATCTATACAATATGAGCTCACGGTGTCTCGTTTCGTATACGGTAGTAATAAACTCTCGCAGCCTCTGTCGTGCAATTCAATGCAATCGTACTAGGCCTTATCCTGAACGCTGTGACCGTAATACCCAAGGAGAACGTTACTAATTTAAAATCAATTGAAATGAGAATTACTCTCAATTTGTTTGACAATGTTTTAAATTGGCCACAAGTAGTTATGATCCATATTTAGATACACTCAATGATCGCGCCGATGCATATTTACACGAACTATTTCGATGCACTTTTGAGCCCTTCATAACTCAAAAACTATTCAATTTAATCGCACCAATTTTGGCACATATATTGAGAGTCACTAGATAAGCTAATATTCTGAACTAGTCAAGTTTAATAGAACATCACTCAAATCACACACAAATCATTTGCGTTACGTAAATAATTTCACAATTAAAAGATAAAAATCATATTTATAAATAACAAAAAATGTAGTAGAAGAAAAATAAGAAAACGTGTTTTAAATTTACCTAGAATGATTACACGTTTTTCTAATAAATAAATTTCAGGTTAACCTACAAAACCTTGGCACCTATTTATGTATATCGCAAGTCTTCTGTCGATGAAGTCGACAACCACACTATCATCATAATGTTGAAATTCGCTGCCTTTTTTACATTTAACGGGATATGTATAACTACATAAATGAAGTCTAAATCCATTTGTATTTTTTCCTTCCTTAAACGTTTATCATCCATGATTAAAATGATCATACTAACGTTTTTATTTTTGTTCACAGAGCGAAAACAAATACTTAAAGGTGTGTCGGGATGTTTCAAACCAGGAGAACTAACTGCAATCATGGGGCCTTCGGGTGCCGGCAAGACTACACTCCTCAATATCCTCGCAGGATACTCGTAAGTTTTTCTAATAAATTGCTAAATATGGAATATTTCGAGATTAGGTTGACCACAGGAAGAAGACTCCCCGCCAGCGAAAGTTGCCTCGACTCGAAATTGTACCCAAAAGGGTAACCCGCCGAGCCACGGATGACAAAGGCTGAGTACCAGTGCCCCACCCACATGGCGCTATAGAGGTACGTGTAGAGCAGGTTATGGAGCTGCACGCCATCCCCTGCATCACCCCGGACGGATTGGATGTGGTGTGACCATACGATAACCTGTCTCTAAAAATAAAATATAATACTTATACCATTCTAGTAATTTAACTATTTCTCGTGAAGTGTCTAATAAAATTGAAAGAGCAGAATCGAGCATATTTCTGATTTCTTTAAATTAGGAACAACTATAGTATGCAAAAATAAAAATAAAATGTGACGTAAATTACAAGGTATTAGCGTATTCCTGATTCCTCAGTCTTAGCACAAAATGGAACCGGCTACATATAAAATTGACCTATCACGAAGTTGTGAAAATATGTAGGTATGGTAGGTTTCATTTTTGAAAGATTGGTTAGTTTTAGACAAAAAATGTGCGAATCCTAGCTGTTACTAAATGTTAATATAAATTTACATAGTAATTATCTGCATTGTATTCGTTACAAGTCAAAATATTACAATGGAGTGCTAAATTGTTATATTAGTAAATGTCATTTTTTTGTTGGCTTATGATGTAATAATATAGTAGAAACATTGATAAATCATTTGATACCATTTGAAACCATAAACATGATAAACCAAACAAACTTTCCGTGTGGTGACGGAGTAAGAATACAATTCACCACTCCCTATCTTGCCCGTGGATGTCGTATAAGACGACTATGGGATATAATGTGCACATAACATCTGTGCAAGAGAAGGAAAACTCGAAATCAAACCCTATACCAACATGTCTGACCAGCATGGTATAGTAGGTCAAATTCCCTCCCATTGTGGAGGAGGCCCGAGCCCAACAGTGGGACGTATGTGGGCTGCGATGATGATGATGATTGATAAACCACTTTTAAATAAACGTGTATTTTGCATGAACGATAATTAAATTAATTTGTCATAGTCGTGATTGCTGCTTATCTAATTTTTTAACAATAATTGTCCATAATTTGAATACACATGCTAAAACTCTATAGTCCATTGAAAAGTTACATTTGGGGTTGCGTTTTTAGAGGACGCAATTTTATTTTTTTGATGTGTAGGGGGGGTCAGTGTAAAGCTAAAACCAAGTTTGTGGGATCGCCACCCTTGTCCCACGACCGCCATCTTGAAAATAGGGGTTGAAATGGTTTTTACGATATATCTCTTAAACTATTTATCTGATAAAAAAATTGTTAACATTTTTGTTGCAAATTATATTCTCTACAATTTTGGTCTAGTAACTTTTGTCGTAGAACTATAAATAAAAAAGTTATAAGCGAAAATGTTCAGAAATTCGAGAAATAAATTTATATTTTACGATATATCTTTTTTTTTATCATTTTACGAAAAAATGATATCAGACCATTTTTGTAGATCGTTTTTAAGGAACAACTTTTGTACGCAACATTTTTTCATTAAGTCAATAGCTAAGGTTTTACAGCGCTCCGAAGTGAGTACTGGAGGCGCGTTTTCTTTTACGTGGTATCCCCAAGAGGCATAATCCACGGTGATTTTCTACATTTGAACTACTCCGTCCTCAGTCTTTTCGATGGATCAGGCTGCGGTTCAGCATCTGATCGGCTTTTTGAATTAAATATCAGTGGGAGAACTGGAGAATGAAGGGGTGTTAATATCGGCGGTTCATCATCAAAGTCATTTTCATTTATTAATTCTGAGAGCCCCATTATGTTGCTGCAAGTCTCTCTAGAACAATGGAAGCACACTGCAGAACATTTCAGGCCTGCTTTTCGACATCCACATATCGCTCCACAGTTTCCTTTGAATTTGCAAAAGATCAATTTTAGAAGCTCAGGGGGTGCTGGAGGTTTAGGGCTCTGCACTGGCATCAATAATTTTCCACATTTTTCCAGCCCCAGTCTTCAGGATCATTATTATTACCAAGCCACGACTGGACCTGATGGTAGACTCGGAAAGTATGAACTCCAGACTCTACCTCGTGGGTGGTGGGGAACAAGAGTCAATAATTAATTATTAATAATATTGCAAATTAATAATTAAAAAAATTACAATAACAAAATAAAAAAAATACAATACCTGATGATTATTAGTACACAAGTAGTATGTATAGTTAAGAGTACTGAAAATTAGTACTCACTTCGGAGCGCTGTAAAACCTTAGCTATTGACTTAATGAAAAAATGTTGCTTACTAAAGTTATTCCTTAAAAAACGATCTACAAAAATGGTCTGATATAATTTTTTCGTAAAATGAAAAAAAAAGTTATATTGAAAAATATAATCTTTTTCTCGAATTTCTGAACATTTGAGCTTATAACTTTTTATTTATAGTTCTACGACAAAAAGTTACTGAACCAAAGTTGTAGAGAATTTAATTTGCAACAAAAAATGTTAACAATTTTTTTTTATCAGATAATTAGTTTAAGAGATATATCGTTAAAACCATTTCAACCCCTATTTTCAAGATGGCGGCCGTGGGACAAGGGTGGCGACCCCACAAACTTAGTTTTAGCTTTACACGGACCCCCCCTACACATCTAAAAAATAAAATTGCGGCCTCTAAAAAACGCAATGTAAGGCCTAAAAAATGTAACATTTCAATGGACTACTCGTACTGTGCTCAAAAGAATTGTTAAATTATTATTTCACTCTGACAATGCAGTCCAGTACAACTATTCACCTCGGTATGAAAGATAATAATAAGCCATAAATTTGTTAAAGTTTTAAACCTTTATTTGGGTATTCTGAAAGTTGTCTCCAAAGTCTCTTAGAATTTCGTTCGCGATATTCAAGGTCAAAGGTCTCAAAAATCGTTTTGTTTTTTTGCAAGTATTTTATTAAGTTATAGTTTTATGAACTGCTACATACTGCTTCAGGATATCTTTAGATCTTTCAATTTATTTATATTGAGAGTTGCGTGATTCTATATCACATTTCTTTATGACTATAACTCTCTATCGTTGTTTGACTCGAGTCTTGGCTAGGTTTCTTGTCAGAAGAAGATTCTCGACTGAAAAATTTGTATATTAGTATCTTCGGTCGAGTTTCATCGTAGTGAAGAGTACTTTGCTTCAGCAGCAATCACGTCGTTTCACTAACTCTGACAAGGAATTACTGCGTTCCTCTGCTTTTGGATAACATTATATTTAAAGTCAAGAGTGCCTGCTGGTCCTACGGTCACACATTTCCTTCTGTTTCGTTTCATTTACCTCATTTATAGCTGGTACATCGGCAATTAATATGCATATATTTTAATAGGGGTTCATGTTTTTCTTATAAATTTCTCGATTAACTATCTTTACATTAATCTAACATATGAACTTGGTTAGTGATTCCTTGCAAAAGACATCGGTGATCAACTATGCAATAAAGCACCTGGCTATAAGTAAACAACAAAAATTGGCTATAAGTAAAAATAATACGACCAATTACATACATCCTGGTATAACCTTCACAGTAGTATAAGTAATTTAAAGAGATATAATTTATTTTCTCTACTTAAATTATAATTAAAATATATGAAGAGGCTTTTCTGCTGTGGGCCATATTCAGTCTATTCAAATTATTATAGGAAAGTACAAAGAAAATTTCAGAGAATGCTCGACCCAATGTTTTTCAATTACCAAAAAGCTTTTAATACTTTGTACCATGACTTTATATGGGGAACTCTACATTCAGAAAACATTGAACTTGAATATCTGAAGGCTCCTCAACATCTATACCAAAACTTTAACATTAGAATTAGATTGAAGCCGACTGGACCTCCTATAGCTATCAAATTCTGTCGCCTCAAGTTTGATTGCAGTGTTGTTGATGTAAGTTTACCTGGGACAGATTCGGTTTAAATATAAACAATCAGTGTGTAAGCCAATTAAGATTCACATTCATTGTTCAATTTCCTGAGAGTATAACTGAGCTACAGTCAATTTCCAATACCCTCCACATAGCAGATCAACAAGTCAGTCTAAAAATAAATCGTAGTAAAACTAAGATTATGAAAAATACCATCATACAACCAGTATAACTTGACAATGAAATGTTAGAATATGTCTATATTTATACATATTCTAAGCAAATCACACTCATGAAACAACGAGACAGCTATGAAATAGAAAGATGAATCGCAAATGCGTGGAAAATTTTTGGAATCTGAAAGAAGTTTTTAAAAGTGACATGCAGATCAAAATTAAACAAAAAGTTATGAATTACATATATTCTGCCATCATTAATTTACAGCAGTCAAAGGGCATAGCCGGATAAGCAGGTCGAATCGGCCCCGGCCGTGTTTTCTGTCGGCACTATGGGGATCACTGCCGGCCATCGCTAGGACGATGGTCGACAGCGTCGGGAATTGGGACGCGGTCGCAGCCTTCTGCGAGACAGTGATCTCGCAGAAGGAGGCGGCGGATCGTCTGCGCGTGGAGCGCAGCCTCGATGAGGAGATCCGCCGCCGGCGACTGGGGCGGCGTAGGCGCAACTATCTGCGCCTCATGCCGCCCTAGCCGAGGCCGCGGGTGACGTGACCGGGGATTAGTCCGTCACCCGCCGAGAGGCCGACCGCGTGAGGAAAGACCGACGTCCATCCCGAGGGGGGGACGTCGGTCGATGGGAGGGTACCCCGCGTAGGGGGTATTCCGTCGGGCCGACCACTGACGACAAGTAAACCTGCTCCGGTGGTCGGCCCAATGACGAAGGCGAGGTGGTTTTCGGGTGGGTTGCGGGAGTTGCGTGCTTAAGCGCCTCTGTCGCCCCGGACGGAGTGGTGCGGAGGCGCGCCGACCGCGACCCACCCACAAAAAAAAAAAAAAAAAACCAAAAAAATTGAAAAAATTCCTGAGTACAAAGATGCAAAAATAACGTATTCTCTCCAAATTTGGCGATTGTATGTTTTAACATAAGCATATAAAAAAAATGTAAATTTGTTTTTTATTTTAAAAATCAGCTTTCAGTCTGAGAATCATAAAAAAAATTTTCACAGCTTTTGATCGTAAATCGTATTTGAAAAAAATGAGCAAAAAAAAATTTTTTAATTTTACTATTAAAAAAAACAAAACGAAAAAAATAGGTTTATTTTTCAATTTCGCGAAAACCGCTTAAGATTAAGAGCTGAAATTTTGACTGAATTATTTTCTTTTGAGACCAAATTGATCCCCATAGTGCCGACAGAAAACTCGGCCGGGGCCGATTCGACCGGCTTATCCGGCTATGCCCCTTGTAAGTATACCTACAGAGCGAAACATAAGTTTAGATCCTGCCAAAGCAGTATCGAAAGATGTATATTAAACTTGAAAGATTCAAAAAGTACGAAATAAAAGGATTAGAAAAAAACAAGGTTATTTATGTAATTGTTAATTAAATACCATTAATAAAAAAAATATGCTGGGCTGCTCGTATATTGCGGCTGACAGACAATAGCTGTACTCGCAGATTAATGTCTTGGGTCGGAACAGCGGACTCTAAGATAAAGCTAAGTCAGTTGCCGGGTGGACTGGTGATATTACATAAGTGTCTGGCAATCAATGGATAGATATAGCAACTAATAGAGACACTTGGCTATCTATAGAAGAGGCCTTCACCCTCGACTAATGAGAGGTTCTTTCTGCTTAGTGAAAGATCAGAGATCTCCAGCTCAGAAAAACACAGGATGATTGTAATATAAACTGATTTAATGTCCACTTCACAATATAGCAATACTATTCGACCAACGCTTGCAACGTACAACGCTCGAATGATCGAATGCTCCGTGACACTGTGTTACCCGCCCCGCACATTATACTTTTATTGTATCGATATTGCATATCGATACCAAAATTTACTACCAGTGAAAACAATAAATAGTTTAAGAATGTTTGATATCTGTGTGTTATGATTTTATATACGTTCTATATCCAATATCGGTACAATATTACAATAGATTAAAGGACAGATTACAACTAGTTATAATGATGCTAACAGCTCGGCCATCCTTCCAACAGTGAGTCCTCTCACTGTGGTCTAGATGAGCCAAAGCATATTTAAATATTAACTCCATCTACTATCTAATTACTATTTCGCTACAACTATAAAAAAAAATCTGATACTATTGCGTAAGAATTATATAAACCAAGCGTTGAAGTATATGTATATTATACATGTCATATTTCCTTAGCAAATATCCTTATCTATTGTAATGATAATCAACATGATCTGCTATGATCTATGACCATCTACATGCTCAACACGCTGATCACTCATAGCTCATGTCTGAGGTTAATACTATACACTAATCTTATAATGATAATCAACATGATCTGCTATGATCTATGACCATCTACGTGCTCAACACGCTGATCACTCATAGCTTATGTCTGAGGTTAATACTATACACTAATCTTATAATGATAATCAACATGATCTGCTATGATCTATGACCATCTACGTGCTCAACACGCTGATCACTCATAGCTTATGTCTGAGGTTAATACTATACACTAATCTTATAATGATAATCAACATGATCTGCTATGATCTATGACCATCTACGTGCTCTACACGCTGATCACTCATAGCTCATGTCTGAGGTTAATACTATATACTAATCTTATAATGATAATCAACATGATCTGCTACGATCTATGACCATCTACGTGCTCTACACGCTGATCACTCATAGCTCATGTCCGAGGTTAATACTATCTTGTTATGATCTGCGATTGAGACTCAACGATACGGGGCGCATATAGCCCATGTAACGGTCTTCCGTTAAGATGGTCTGCTATAATTTGTGACCATCTATATCGGAGTTCTGCCCGCTCATAACTCGTACCATGCTATGAGAGTAAACAATCTTTTCATTCTATGATCATATGTAACTTATAATTTATCAATCACAATTCATTACGTACATTAATTGTAATTTAACAGGCCAATGCAGCCTTTTCGTCTCTTTGCTTTTATGATTTAGTTCTAATCACTCTTAGCTAATGATCTGTCAGTCAATTCATAATCACTATATCATAATTACTATCTTCTCACAATCATCATCACATAATCATCGTATTTCTTAAATCGTGTTAAGTTACATACATTTTGCAGTTGCAGTCCAACCGTCACGAACCACTCTGCACCCAATCATCGATAACTTTCAATCATCACTTCTCTCATTTTCCTCTACTGTATCCTCATTGTCGCTACCATCACTTTCACTGATCTCACTAGAAATATTTTTAAATGCTAGCCATGGTTGTATTTTATCTATTGCGACAACATTTTCATATCTCTTACTACCTTTTCGCGTTAATGGTGTATCCTCAACTAAAAATCTATCATTATCTAATATTTTAATTATACGATACGGGCCATGGAATTTTGGTAGAAGCTTTCTAGATTTACCTGAATTCTCCTTGTCATAAATATTTCTTTCAACCCTAACAAGATCTCCGATATTATATGTTACACTCACCTTCCTATGTTTATCAAATCTTTGTTTTGCCTTTAACTGCTGTTTCTCTATACGATCCCTAGTTTCCTTTCTCAGTTCAACCATATCCTCGCCACTTATACGTTCATTAATTTCGGAAATTACGTTATTTAAGATATTTTCGGATGCACTAGTTAATCTACACCCAAATAACAGCTCTGAGGGACTCTTGCCTGTAGTTTTATTTATCGTAGTGTTTAAGCCCAACTGTATGTCACCTACACAATCGTCCCACATGTTATCGTTTTTACCATGACATTTAGTGCTTAAGGCATCTAAGATGGTTCTATTGTAGCGCTGTATCTGTCCGTTCGCCCTAGGGGTTGCTACCGCATTCATTACATGCTTAATACCTAGGCTTTTGGTAAAAGATTTAAACCTTGCGCTCGTAAAGCACGTTCCGCGATCTGTTATGAGACGAGATGGCGTGCCAAAATAACTAACGTGTTCTTTAAAATATTTAATTGCCGTAGTGCTCTTTGTGTCTTTTACTGGTCTAATGTTGATATATTTGGTAAAAGAATCTATAATAGCAAGTATATACGTATTGCCTCTCCTAGAGCGAACAAATGGACCAAGGTGATCCGCGTGTAACGTATGGAAAGGAATTTCTAGTTTGAGAATGGGATGCATTAAACCTTCTTTAGGGCCACCGCATGCCTTATGATGAGCACATTCTAAGCATGCGGATACATATTTCTTTGTGAATTGACGCATTCTAGGGAACCATAGCGTGCTCTGTAAGCGATTAAGAGTTTTCTCGAAACCAAAATGTCCAACGTCATCATGGTTCATTCGCAGTACCTGCCACCTCACTGCGTGCGGAACCACCCATCTCAATCCACTATCAGTAATTCTGTACACATAACTACCTCTTATCTGATAATTCTTATAAATGTCTACTACCTGCTTAGTTTGTGGATCCTGAAGTATTTCCTTAATTCTCTTTATCTCATCATCATTACTTTGCACCGTTGAAATCCAGTCCTTCAACTCTATTGCCAAGACATCAAATATCTGACAGTCTTCATCACCAGAAACGGGTTCAGTTACGGGGGCACGACTGAGCGCGTCTACGTGTGACATTTTGTTCCCTGGTCTATACTCAATTTCACAATCGTACTCCTGTAACTGAATCCACCATCGAGAGATTCGTGGTATAAGATCTCTTTTCGTTAAAGTAGTCCGTAAGGCATTACAATCAGTAATATTTTTGAATCTTAATCCTAAAAGATAAACTCTAAAACGTTTAAGCGAAGCGATGACTGCTAGAGTTTCTAATTCAAAAGAATGTAATTTTTGTTCATCGCCTGTAGTCTTTCGGCTGTAATAAGCCACCGGTCTAAGTATTCCATCAGCATGCCTCTGCATCAGAATACCAGCAATGCCTAGTTTACAAGCATCTGTATGGAGTTCGGTTTCTAACGTCACATCGTATAGCGACAAGATCGGTCGTTCCACTAGTCTATGTTTAAGTGATTCGAAGGCCTTAGTATGACTTTCATCCCATTTCCATGTAAAGTTAGATCTTAGTAGGTCAGTTAAAGGTCGCGCCACAAGAGCGAAATTCTGTACGAACCGTCTAAAGAAACTGGCTAACCCAATGAAACGTCTAACATCATGTACGTTTTGCGGCTGAGGGAAATTGGAAATGGCAAGGGTCTTGCGGGACCCTGGCCTAATTCCTTGGCTATTTACTTGCAATCCTAGAAAGTCTATCTATTTCTGAAAGAAATGGCATTTACTAATATTTAATGTGAGCCCCGCGTCTGATAGAAGCCCAAGTACTTGCTCTAGTCTATTAAGCCCTTCCTGAAAGGACCTTGCAGGGATCAAAATGTCATCCATATATATTATGGCAAAATCAACCTTGGACTTAGGCAGTATTTTATTTATCACTCTCTGAAAAACTGACGGGGCATTGGCCAATCCAAATGGCTTACGTTTGAACTGGTACTGCCCGTCAGGGGTGACGAATGCAGTTTTATCCTGGGAATATTCCGCAACGGGAATCTGTTAATATCCTGATGCGCAATCAAGTGTAGTAAATAAAGAATTGCCAGCCAACATGTCTAATTGGTCGTCAATCAGTGGTAGAGGATAGTGTTCCTTCTTTGTTTTCTTATTAAGAGCCCTATAATCCACACACAATCGCTTCTCGCCAGTCTTTTTCTTAACTAGTAAAATAGGACTAGCGTATGATGACTTTGATTCACAAACTATATCGGCATCCATCATATCCTGTACCATTGATCGCACTACTGCACGTTCAGAAAACGAAAGTCTGTATGGACGATATACAACTGGTCGATTGTCTTCCATATCGATCACCATCTCTGACACATTTGTTAAACCTAAGTCTTTCAAGCTACTTGAGAAACAGTTTGCATAACGCTTCAATAATGTTTTTAATTTATCAACCTCCTGCATGGTCAATGAACTATCGTAATTAATTATATCCGCTGTTTCGGAACTCTCTAAATTCAATTTATTTACATCCATAAATTCTACCTGTCGGGCACGCGTCAATAAGCTATCCTTCTGTAATTTGATCGGCCTATCAGTGACACTTTGAATAAGCAATGAAATTTGTCCGCCTATGACATCATATTCACCTGGTAACAGATAAAACTCATAACCCAAGTGACCCCGTAACGTGCCGCTAACATACACTGAACCAGAATATATGTCGGGACAATAAGTTCGTACAACACACGTTTTCATCGGTGGTAACACTATATCATCAATTAATAGCAGACGGTACTTTTTTATATTATTATTATTGAAAATCAACCGATCGTTAGTTTTCATTATAGTTTAGGTTTTTCCGTAAAACTGTGTCCTACCAATACCGGATATTTTATAACGCTATCATGTACTACGAAGATTTCGGTTTGCTCTACAATATTCTGAATGTTTAGTTCTACAGTGGTAACTCCCAGAGGAACCACAATATTATCACCAATACCTCGCATAATTGGCAACTGATCATCACTGTTCCACTTGATCCCTAACCTTTGGGCATCACTACATCGTATCAGCGTGCACTGGCTACCAAGATCTATGTATCCTGTCATGGGATATCCATTCAAACTCAAACGTACCACATATTTACTATCATTCAATTGAGCTACATTAACCTGCAAAACATTTTTTTCATTGGATTTACCATCCCTTGAAGTATTGTCATTAGGTAGTTTCTCACAATTTATGGCTGTATGTCCCAATTTATTACAAATAGTACACCTCAAGATCTTTTTTGTACATTTAAAACTGAAATGACCTGGCTCATTACAATTGTAACACACTATAGGACCACGTGACTGAGATTTAATTTTATGATCAGTGTTATTCGCATGCTTGTACGTATTACTACCGGCAGGCACATTACCTCGTTTGTCAGTATGAAAAGATTTTATCTTGTCCAAGTCACGTGGCTGTTGCTTAATTGATTGAAAATATGCCAATACCTGTTCGGGTTCTTGGCATTTGGCCGCTTTAGCACCTAACCTTAATGACCTGTCGTCAATACCGTAAAGTAAACAATCAACAGCCCTTTTACTTCCTATCTCACATCTGTTAAGCAAATTAATTTTTTCATAATAGTACAGTTCCAGAGACTCGTTATATTTTACACGCTTAGAAAGCATTTCTGTTAATAACTCCGCGTAGTCGTCACTACTAGGAAAAGACTCAGTTAGTTTAATTTTCCATTCTGGCCACGAAAATGACATAGTAGGCAGGGCTTGATACCAAGTCTTTGCTACGCCTGATAATTTAGGTAAAGCATAATGAATCACTTGATCCTCACCCCATTTATATAATCTAGCACATTCATCAACCTTATTAAGCCAGGTATGAATAGACTGGCCCTTAACCATAGGGTCAAATTCCGGTATGACATTGCCCAGCATTGGGAATTTATGACCCTCAGATCGACCGTTCACCAACGATTTCAATAATTCAGTCAACAAGTTTGAAGTGTCATTACTGTCATTGGAACGACTCACCTGATCCTCGCATTCGCTACCTACATGCTTACGCTTCGGTGTTATACTTCGGCTGCTCGTCCGACTGCAACTGCGCCCACTACGACTTCGTGAGCTGCATGATCCACGATTGTGACGCTCGCGACGGTGCCTGTCTCGACGCCTACGGCGATAGTTACTCCGCTGTTCGCGAGAGGAGCTGTCTAGACGGCTGCGTGAATCACTACGTTGACGGTTATGCTCATGACTGCATATCGATACCCAAATTTACTACCAGTGAAAAAAATAAATAGTTTAAGAATGTTTGATATCTGTGTGTTATGATTTTATATACGTTCTATATCCAATAACGGTATAATATTACAATAGATTAAAGGACAGATTACAACTAGTTATAATGATGCTAACATTAGTCAGTATCAATTGTAATTTTGTGTAATATGATTATGATAGGTTTAGTTTAATAATGTATTATTTAGGAGTTATTTATGGAATTATTTAGTAACAACATTATGATTGAAGTTTTGCGATAGTATTTTTATTTCACAAATAGGAGAGTAACATTAAATAAATATGTATGTACTCAATGGATGAAAATATTAACAACGACTGCACAGATGACGTAGTGGTTAAGACACCTGTTGCTAATTATTTATAAATACATGTATTTTAATGATTTACCGCCTTTATAAGTCGTATTATATACGATTGACCTTGACCATTATATTGTAAATTGATAACAGCGGCGCGCCGTCCGCTCTATCTTAAAATCGGTTGACTGTATGAAAAAATATTTGTGACAAAAGTTATAGAGATTTATTGTCTGCGATTATTATAACATCAAATGTCATTAACAATATATGAATATAGATGTTTGCAAATTTTGAATTTTGATATCTTAAGATGCGGGTACTAAGTTTTGTGAAACTTTTGACAGAGCTTAGAATGGTAAATTGAAGGTCTATACAAGTTTATAGTATTGCTATGTAGTAGCGCGGCTACGAATACCGCCAACCCTTACATTGCCCGTGGATGTGGTAAAAGACGGCTAAGAGCTTTACATAGACCTGGGCCGACTACATCTGATACTGTCTAATCAACAATTACATTCCCTTGAACGATTGACATCAAGCAGATGGCCGGTCATAAAACTATTGCCAATAACTTTTGCAATATGCGCTATGAAAAAAGAGCACCTATTGAGTCGACGCCAAGTAATTGAGTACAAGATGATGATGATGACAAATGTATTATTTCTTATTCCAAAGTTAAATACATATTGCTTGCCTGGAATACATTAGAATACATCTTAAAGTAGCCCGAATATTATTAGTTTTGCTGCTAAAAGTAGGGCATTTTTTGAATCAAAACTCCTTTATGTGCCTGACGCGATTTTGGATGGCTAAAATCTTCAAGGTCACATAAAGAATATAATAATGTTAAACACCTGTACCTATATTAATAATGTGTAAAATATAAATATATACTAATTTATTTTAGTACTGACATTGGGCAACCCATAGCTTCCTATTAATAAATAACCCACAAAAAATCTATGTCGGTGACTGTTGCTCGAAGTACTTATATATTGGTTAGCTTATTAAATACTAGCAACCCGCCCTCGCTTCGCTTCGGTTTCAGTCGCTTTACCCGCGGCGTAGTTCCCGTTCCTGTGGGAATACCGGGATAAAATATAGCCTATGTTACTCCCTGATATTTATAGCTTTCCATTGGTGAAAGAATTTTTGAAATCGGTTCGGTGGTTTAAGCGTGAAAGCGTTACAAACAAACAAACATCCTTACTTTCGCATTTATAATATTAGTATGGATGAAATCAATTATTTTGCAAATGAAGAATATTACGTTTACATTAAAACTTGTTTTATAAATGTTAATTATCGACAACTTTCAACTACATGTTTTGTATCGATTTCTTAAATTTCTTTTATTTTGTTCAAATATCGATCAAAGTCACTGTGGCCTTTAATAATGATAAATTTTATTATCTATAAATAAAAAACTGAAGTTGATTTTTATTAATAAATTTATTCAAGGATTTTTTGTTTACGCCAAATTTTTTTTCGTAGGCTATGGTCTGGACATATTCCACGATAATGGATGAGCGACGTGCGACCCCATAACCCACTGTATTTCCTCCCCATCGCTATTGGGCCGACCACCTGTACCGATTCCTTGACTTCCGTGGCCGGCCCGGCGGGTTTCGAGTACCGTCGCCTTCGATGCCCCAGCAACAAGGCAGTGTTGCCGCACGGTCGGCCTCTCTACGGGTGGCAGACTAATCCCCATTCCGTCCACCCGGGACCTCGGGTAGAGCGATATTAGGCGCAGGTATTGCCTGCGCCGTCGGTGGCGGAGCCAACACTGCACTAAGAAAATAATCCTTGTATTTCGGGGGCCTTCACAAACTGATAAACCCAAATTACATCCAGACTCAGAACAACAATTTGTGGATCATACAAAGCGTTGTGTTGCGTAGGATTAAAATCCCTTACACTGGCACTGTATGTCGCTATGTTAACTACTACGCCATCTATGCAGTCATTGTAAGTCTTAATAATATTTACGAAATTACTAAAGTAAAATCAATTAAATAAGTCTACTTTTCAACAGAACGCGAGGAGCAAAAGGTGAAATCGTAATTAATGGAGTCTGTACTTGCGCATCTCAAGCGTCAGGTCGCGGCGGTGCCCGATACATTCGCCAACACGACGATCTAAGAAAATATCTTACTGTATATGAAGCAATGTCTTTAGCTGCTGCCCTTAAACTGGCAGACTTTAAACCCCACGAGAGAAAGGAAAAGGTAACATTCTTAAGACTTTTAAATAATATCAATATAACCTTACTAACCTCGAGAACCGAAGAGCAAAAAAACTGGAGAGCCAAAACTTCTTCTGTCCTCATTCCATTCCTTTCAATCCTTTACCTATTACGGTGGGCAGTAACTTGGCTGTGCTTTTAGTATTACTGGAGACCATGGGCGAAGTTGGATCAGTTGTCTTATAGGTCTGCCACCAAAATAAATAGAAAAGCCTCTTTAATTTAATCGTCATCATTTCAGCACTTACACATTCCACTGTTGGGTTCGAGCGACCTCCGCAAAAAGAGGGAAAATAACATTATATACCGGGCTATTCAGACGTTTTGGTATAGGGTTTCATTTCAAATTTTCCTTCTCTTGCGTAGATGTTATATGTAGGTATATTTCATCTCTTAGTCGTCTATTATGACACCCACGGGTGAATTTTATTCTTATTCCGTCATCACACGGAAACTAACTCTTTGAATTAAGGGTCAGTAAAAGCAATTCAGCAAGCAAAGCAAACAATTAATGCGTTCGGTATTCAGTCATCCATTAATAAGGATCGACGCAGCATATTTGCATCAATTACACAGGCGAAATCGCTTTTTTGATTTACTATTGATACAAAATGTAAATATGGGATTTTATTTTGATTTTTCTTTTTCCGTAAACCAATATTATCTGCTTATCGGCAAATAATATTAGGGATATCTCCCTTAAAAAGTCTTTCTAAAAAGTATTAATTCACATTAGTTCTCATTTTTAAAGACTGATGAGAAAAGAAGTGGAATAGTATTTTCTTATTCCTTCCCTATATAAATAAGCATTTAACGTGTCTATACTGAAAATATATTTTTAGGTGAATGAAGTATTATGTCTACTAGGATTAAAGGGGGCATCACAAACGCTTTGCCGTGACTTATCTGGAGGTCAAACGCGACGTCTTGCCGTAGCGCTTGAGTTACTCTCCGACCCTTTGTTAATGTTTTTGGACGAGCCTACCACGTAAGTTAGCGTCATGACTTTAATGATTATATTTTAAGATAACATATCTTCATATTATATCTTCACGTGTCTTTTGTGTTGAAACAATGGTTTATTGTTTCAATTTAGGTTCAACTCTATATAGACGTCACACCAATTTACCTCGATTCATCTTCGTCATCATCACAGCTCATATACGTCAAATAGTTGGACTAGAGCCTCTTCCACAATGGTAGGGAAATTAACCTACTATATCACGCTGACCAGACGTGTTGGTATAGGGTTTTATTTCAAGGTTTCCTATCTTTGCCTAGATATTATATGCATATTATATCATTTAGTCGTCTTTTACGGCCTCCACGGGAAAGAAAGTGATTGGTGAATAGTATTCTTACTACGTCACCACACGGAGGTTTTATCTGAGATTGATGTTATGGACTGAACAAGTGGCGTGATGGTTTAAGTAGCGACCTCCCATACCTTGTGTTTAGGGCTGGCTCACCAGGACAGTATGTTTGCGCGAGCCATTAATTATTATTTTGAGCCTTGATTTAATTTGTATCCGTTAATTTTAAGTCAAAAAAAAACCAAATTTTATAAATTGCGCAATAATTCAAAAATTACTCCAATGTCAACGATTTACACCAATATTATTATGGAAGGCACTCTTAATTAGTAACGAAGAATCTGGCCTAACGAACCTGGCCTTATGTTAGATAGTCTGCAAATCCGACCAGTATACTATACGGACCTTGTAGCAAATAGAAAAATATCCATCCGTCTAGGCGTTTCTGCCATATCTGCTATTGCAATCAATCTTAAAGCTCACATATAGCCCCTGCTAAGCTGCTATATCCATGGTGCTCTACTGTAGTGCTACTAGTTACTAAGTAGCCCTTCCATTATCAGTCAATTTTACTTCCTGTATACCGCACAGCAGGGGAGTGAAACCAATGTTTTCTCAATCCTGTCTAACGTTTCTAATAAAATTTGTCGCGGAGTCCCAAATTACAAAAGCGTTGGCCAGAGTTTGCCCTCAAGAGTAAAATCTCAGTATAATTTATGGCAATTAGTGCAGATCCTGACTTACAGTAGTTACTTTAGTGGGAATGTGTTTTCGGATTGAGCCTAAAAAAATACTGACACTGAACGACATCCCTGCAAAAATTTGTTGGTATTTTTATCTAGTGGTTACTAAAACAATGGTGAAACAATCATTTGGCATCAAAATTGATATTCTGTCGAATTGTTAGACAGGCTACGCCATTACAAATAGCAATTAAAATCTTCTGCGATTGTATAGATATAAGGTTTCTCATTTTTTATTACACAAAGATAATAATGAAAAAACCTTCGCTGAGCTTCGAGCTTCAAGAGCTTCGTATAGTCATATAACATTTAAAATCATGACGTACTAGTTAAATATTTGCGTAAAATAAAAAAGCGCTATAATAATTTATTATAATGTATAACGTTGATGTATTAGTATAGGTATATGAAGTAAATAAATATTATTTTAATTCGTTTTAACTATCCATTGTAACTGCTTTAATTAAGCTACGATAGGAGATGTTATTAATAACCTGGCACGTCAAATACTAAAATAACAATAATCTGCAATTATTTAACTAAAAAAATCGTGTAATTAAAATTAATTGAAGACATTAGAAATATTACATTCGAACAACAATCGTCAAAAAACATGTTTCTCTCACGGGAAAAATCAAATTTTATTTTATAAAATGTTTATAATTTATTCCAATAAATAAACATTTCTACTGCTAGAAGTTTTATTTTATTTTTGTCCATTGTTGTCATAGCGACAATAGAAATACTAATATAAACTGAAAATTGTAAGTACAATTTTTATAGTTCAAAGCAGTTCGATAACGGAGAGATAAAATGGAAGGAAAAATGGACATAGGCTTAGTTATAGGATTCTGTTAGCACTCTTTGTCTACAACAAACTATAAACTAATAATATTGCGCGCGTAATTTTGTGTAGTGAGGTACTGAAAAGTGATTCACCGACTCTTACTTCTCCCTGGAATTGACAAAGACTGTTTGAGAAATTACCCGGAGCATCACTCTATTGGTTAACATATAATGTCAAATATATTACTCACTATGGTGACTATGTCCTTGTCCATCACTGGGAAGGCCTATCCTGCACATTAATGAGCTGCGTTATTTTTTTAATTTTAAATCAATTAACATACTAGATGTGTTTTTTTATTTATGTAGAATCACTTAAACAGAAATCACATTTTCATCACAGCAAACACTCATAGCGTATTTACGCATTCAAAAATATGATAAGAGGCGTCAATATTTAACGATACAATATTTAAAGCGTCATTCGGCTTGTAGACTGCAGAAACACGATGGTAGTCTGGCCCACAGCGCAAAGGAGAAGGCCGATCTTCTAGGTCAATTCTTTGCCTGTAACTCGACTTTGGATACCGAAGCTGCCACACCACCTACCAACCCACGGTGTGATAGCTCACTGCCCGAAATCCGCATCACGCAGCGAGGGTTTGGGCGGGAGCTGCGGCTTTTAGACGTCCATAAGTCGAGTGGACCGGATGGCATCCCTGCAGTGGTACTAAAGACGTGCGCCCCTGAATTGACTCCCATCCTCACGCGCCTATACCGACTTTCCTACGCTACTAATAGGGTTCCGTCTTCGTGGAAGGTAGCCCATGTCCACCCGATCCCTAAAAAGGGAGACCGGTCTGACCCATCGAATTACAGGCCAATTGCGATAACATCCTTGCTCTCCAAGATAATGGAGAAGGTTATAAACCGCCAGCTTCTGCAGTACCTTGAGGATCGCCAGCTTATCAGTGATCGCCAATACGGCTTTCGTCATGGTCGGTCGGCTGGTGATCTTCTTGTGTACCTCACACACCGTTGGGCAGAGGCCTTGGAGGGCAAGGGTGAGGTGCTGGCGTTCAGCCTAGATATCGCAAAGGCGTTCGATAGGGTCTGGCACAGGGCACTTCTATCGAAGCTACCATCATACGGAATCCCCGAGGGACTCTGTAATTGGATTGCCAGCTTTTTGGATGGTCGGAGTATAAAAGTCGTCGTAGATGGCTCCTGCTCCGATACCATGACCATTAATGCTGGTGTACCACAAGGCTCGGTGCTCTCCCCGACGTTGTTTATCCTGCATATCAATGACATGCTCTCTATCGAGAGTATGCGTTGCTATGCGGATGACAGTACGGGTGATGAGCGGTACACTGAGCAACGGAATATCCCTCGGTGTACTCAGGAAAGAAGGGTTCAACTTGTGTCTGAAGTCGAGCGCTCTCTGGGGCGGGCCTCGGAATGGGGTGAACGGAACCTAGTCCAGTTCAACCCCACAAAGACACAAGTTTGCGCGTTCACTGCAAAGAAGGACCCGTTTGTCATGGCGCCTCAGTTCCAAGGAGTAACTCTCCCAATTTCTGAGAGTATTGGTATTCTCGGCGTCAAAATATCGAGCAATGTCCACTTTGGGAGTCATTTGGAGGCCAAAGCCAAATTGGCAAGCAAAAAGTTGGGCGTCCTGAACAGAGCCAGGTGGTACTTCACACCGAGACAGCGTCTTGTGCTATACAAAGCACAAATTCGTCCTCATGTGGAGTACTGCTCACATCTGTGGGCAGGTGCGCCCAAATATCAGCTAGACCCACTTGACTCCCTGCAAAGACGGGCTGTTCGAATCGTCGGGGATCCCAATTTTACGGACAGATTGGAGTCGCTGGAGCAGCGGAGAGACTTTGGGTCACTCTGTGTACTCTACCGACTCTTTCACGGGGAGTGCTCCGAGGAACTGTTTGACTTGGTACCACCGTCACCATTCTACCAACGTACCACTCGACATCGCAGCAGGGTTCATCCATTTCACCTGGAAACGTTATGGTCTTCAAATGTACGTTTCCAGCGATCATTTCTCCCACGTACGTGCAAGCTCTGGAATGAACTACCTGCTGCTGTGTTTCCCGAGCGCTATGACATGTCCTTCTTTAAACGAGGTTTAAGAAGAGTATTTCCTTCACGGTAGGCAGCGGCCTGGCTGTGCCCCTGGTATTGCAAAGGTCCACGTGCAGCAGTTTCACTTACCATCAGGTGTGCTGCTTGCTCGTTTGCCACCGTTGGCAATAAAAAAAAAAAAATATTATGAATGTAAAAACAATGTAAAATATGACAACGTTATAACTTATACGAAGGAGACACGTTTATAAGTTACTACGAGGCTTTAAATTTTGTATATTACACTAGAATATTTAGTTCTTCATTAACGTATTGATTACACATAAGTACATTTTATATTAGACTCGCTGAACCAATAGACGTTGTTCTGTTCACATATAATAAGCGCCACCTATCGGGTCCAATTATCAATCTAAACCATTCTCGAATCCCCTTGAACACACACATTCATCAACATAAGTCCAGCCGTTTAGGAGGAGTTCAGTGATTTACACATGTACACAAGAAATTTATATATGTATATATTTTTTTTTTGGGGGGTGGGCTGCGGTCGGCGCGCTCCTCGCACCACTCCGTCCGGGGCGACAGAGGGGCGTAAGCACTCAACACCCGCAACCCACCCGAAAACCACGTCGCCTTCGTCGTTGGGCCGACCACCGGAGCAGGGTTACTTGACATCAGTGGTCGGCCCGACGGAATACCCCCTACTTGGGGTACCCTCCCATCGACCGACGTCCCCCCCTCGGGGAGGACGAGGACCTCACGTGGTCGGCCTCTCGGCGGATGACGGACTAATTCCCCGGTCACGTCACCCGCGGCCTCGGTTAGGGCGGCATGAGGCGCAGGTAAGAAATTTATATATAAGGATAAGTTGGAATTATACAAAAACATTTCTTCGTTTCATTTCGTAATACGGAAGGTACATACACTATGAAAGGTACCCAAGTTGTACATATCATTTCGGCTTATATATATCCCATTGCCGGGCTCAAACCTCCTCCATAATAGGAGGACAATTGTTCTTAGTACACCACGCTGGTTAGATATGTACAACTTGGTATAGGGTTTTGTTTCGAATTTTACTTGCATAGATGTTGATATGCGTATTATATTCCTTAGTCGTCTTTTACGACACCTACGCATAAGATTGGTCGTGATATGTATTCTTACTCCGTCATCACATCTCATTTCATAAACATTCTTACTTTCTTTACAGAGGCTTAGACTCCGCTGCAACAACATCCCTCATTACTCTTCTACATAGCCTTGCTCGGGCTGGTAGAACCATTATAGCTACAATACATCAGCCTTCGGCTTTGATCTTTGAGAAAATCGATTCAGTGTACTGTTTAGAAGCAGGTCGGATGTTATATTCTGGACCTAGAGCGACATTATTACCGGCATTATCCAGCGCTGGTTTGAAGTGTCCTCCTTATCATAACCCGGCGGATTTTTGTAAGTATTTCTTTTTCTTTGTATACATAAGCAATATTTTGTCATATTTGAATAAATTTTATAAAAAAATACTAATAAAGCTCTGATTTAAAATTTGTATTTCATAAACATACGCAGAAGATCCTTATAAATTTGCATGCTTTTTAGGGCTGACGATAGTTTTAACTCTGAAATAGTAATTTAATTTGCATAAATCTAGTCCGTTTATGTTCTATAAACGGACTAGATTTGATGACTTAGATTAGAACGGACGGACAATAGTATTTTTTTAATTTTGATATGGGCATATATAAAATGTTTACGCTAGCGAGCGGAGTTCCGTTAACTGCAGTTGAGTAATGTGCTGGCTACTCTCATAGTTAAACTCGTAAACAATCGCTTCATTAGAAATCTGATCCAGCCAAAGACTTTTGCATATAAATATTCTATTATATATAAAATTATATAAATAATTTAATTAATATAAATAAAAGGTTAATTTTCTTGGGGTAGTTCTGTAAAAAGTAGGTACTAATAAGTACACCATGAAATATAAAAAACTAGAAACCTGCCCTCGCTTCGCTTCGGTTTCAGTCGCTTTACCCGCGGCGTAGTTCCCGTTCCTGTGGGAATACCGGGATAAAATAGAGCCTATGTTACTCCCTGATATTATAGCTTTCCATTGGTGAAAGAATTTTTGAAATCGGTTCGGTGGTTTAAGCGTGAAAGCGTTACAAACAAACAAACAAATAAACAAACAAACAAACATCCTTACTTTCGCATTTATAATATTAGTATGGATATTAGTATGGATAGAGTTTAAAGATGTGCCTTCTATATTTGATCAGTTGGTTGTGTATGTATATTTATATGAAGAGGTTTTTAATAGGTATATTTCCTTGATTATAGCTAAATTAAACATTTTTATTTTTTTTCAAGTAATGGAAGTTGCGTCAGGAGAGTACGAGGTAGACTTAACGAAGGCTGCGCAGACGATGTCCCAATTTAAACCTGAACGTGCTAGCAATAGTAGTTGGGAAAGTCACATTCCTACTATACCAGCATTGCCTGCTCTATTAGGTAAGCTTAAACTCCTTAATTTAACTGGTTATTAAATAATTACTTTTATAGTAACTTGCCTTATTCATGCAACCTTTTGACGAGTAATGCACGTGAGTTAGGCAAGTAGCGGTATATACGTACGAGATTGTTTACTCGTAATTTTATGTGGTTAATGCTACTATTACTAGTGAAATGTGTTGTGTATGAATGTGAGATACAATGTATAATGTGTGAACCACCCTATTCTTTTCTGTGTCTGTTGTGCGATCCAACAATGCTATAGAATAATTGCAAGAGAAATCAAAATAGAAATACACACATTTTTACTGCCTTCGTAGACCCCGAATGAAAATGAGCTAAAGATTTTTTAATAATAATAATATCGATTTCTCAATAAATTGACAGTAATGCTTAAAATTAACATGCACCTGAAGTATGTAATAACTGGGTTGACAAAATAGAAAATCTGATATTGGATTATATTAACGGAATAGATAATAATGACTTCTATCTCAGAGTTTAGTTAGTCCACTCAAAAGTGAGTTAAATATGATATTATACAAAACCAAAACATTAACTTATTTTTATTTTATATTTGTCTCATCCATGTACCTACAACTGTAGGAGGATCTTTGGGTGTGGGTGCATTAGTGTGTGTGCGTATGTGACTTAGTGTATTGTTTTGAGAGAGTGTATATAAGTAGAATTATTTTAATATAATAGAATTAAACTCTTCCCTCATTCAATATTATTAATTTTAACAGCAATTATTAACGCCGCATTAGTCAATTTCATTTTTCCTAAACAATGGAAACAAGCCGTGATAATAGGTATACCTAAACCTGGCAAACGACGTACCGAACCGCCATCATATCGCCCGATTAGTTTATTAAACAGTTTAAATCTATGAGCGCGTACTTAGTAGGCTAAGAAAGTACGTAGAGGACAACAACCTCATCCCGCCGATTCAGTTCGGCTTTCGTACGCATCACTCTTGCGTCCAGCAAGTACATCGAATAGTCGAGTATACAAGTTATAAACTGCAACGCGGTTTATACACGGGTATGCTTCTATTTGATGTAGAAAAAGCGTTTGACAAAGTCTGGCATAATGGCCTCATTTTCAAGTTAATAAAGCTTAAAATCCCCCACTACTTAGTTATGATAGTTAGGGACTTCCTACTCGAACGTAGCTTTCGCTACAGAGTGGAAGGTACTCTATCAGCACCGCACCCACTAGAAGCCGGCGTCCCCCAGGGATCGGTGCTGTTCCCAATTCTCTTCTCGCTGTTCACCAGCGACATACCCCAACATAGTAGAATACAAACAGCATTATTCGCTGACGACACTGCCATCTTCTATGCAGGTCAATCCCCGCAAACAGTGACAACCGCTCTCCAAACTGCGGCTACCGCCCTAGCGAAATGGACTAGGAAATGGAGAATCGGTATTAACCCCACCAAAAGCCAGGCGATCATATTCCATAAGGGGAAAGATCGCCGCCACCCAACGGCTGAATACCCACAGATAAAGATGTTCGACCAACCCATCCCCAGGACAAGGGAAGTCAAATATCTGGGTGTGACCTTGGACAGATAACTGACCTTCGGTCCTCACATAGGGCGAGTCCGCGCGCGCGCAGCCCTAGTGCAAGGATGGTTACACAGCTTAGTACACGTCAAATCTAAGCTATCTCTCCGTAATAAAGTTAGATTATTCATCGCTTGTATACGTCCTATCATGACGTATGCTAGCGTAGTGTTCACACAAGCGAAGCCACACAGGCTACATCAGCTACAGGCATTACAGAATAGGTTCATGCGCCGAGCGACGGGAGCACCGTGGCACATGCGCAATGTGGATCTTCACATAGATCTTGGTTTGCCGACCATCAGGCAATTCATGAAACAGTGCTCCCGCCGCTACTTCGACTCTGCCGCGACGCACCCGAACCCATTAGTGGTAAGGGCGGCTTCTTACATCCCCTCTAAAATGTCCGCGATTAAACAACCGCGACTAATACTCGACACACACACAAAAAAAAAAACAATATAATAGAAGTAGTTATTATTTTAAGTTGTTCATTTGTTCAGTTAATTCAATATTTCTAATTCAGATATATCAATATTACTTAAAATTGGTACCTATAAAAAATAGTAGAACTTAAAACTACGATCTTTCGTGAATCCATGACGACGGTATTCTAACTAGTATTGAACTTCCTATGACCAACGCTAGGCCTCATTATCGTGAGGAACTACTTCCGAGGAAGAAACTGTAATGAAACATTGGCGTCGAAAATAACCGCGTAATGTCGTAATGAACAAGTCACAACACCGCTGTAGCCATTTCGTTAATTAATTTAGTAATCTCTGTATTCAATGTGTCTTTAACATAACTGAAGTTAACGAAACATATTTGAGCTTGCATTTAACAACTACTATATAAATATAAATATTACAGCAATAATCGGGTATTTTTCTTTTTCAACTTTCTACAAAACAGATTTTCTTTTTGCAAGAGAACGCTCTGAATGTACTTCTAAGTTGAGGGAAGCGCGAGCGCGATCTTCAGCCGCCATCTTGAAATGCGTTTCATCAAATATCTTGTTAACAATAATAGATAATGGTTCAATCAAACATTCATAGATCACTATAATTATTATTAAGACTCTCGCGATATATCTAAATTACTGACACAAGAACTCGTACATGTGTATCCCTTTCATAGTCGAACTTATTATTAACCAAGTGTATCGATTAAACTGGCAATTCTAAAAATTAGGTTATTTTTAAATAAAATTATATGATATATTATTATTTTCAGACTTAAATACAGAAATGAAACTGAGTAATAATCTGATAGAACTACCTAAGCAAAATCAAAAACTTTCAAAGCAAATGTATAAGCAATCTGGACTTTTACGCCAAACTTGGATTCTACTGTACAGAAACTACTTAATTTCGACTAGGAACTATGTAAGTATTAATAAACATAATATATGACGATTGATAATACAATTTTTCTCAATTCCAAACGTATGATTGGAAATCTATAGAATAGATTCCAAAAAATTTCTATACAAATTCTCAACAGCAAGCTCGAATCATAGAACTATGACTGGTTAACGACAATAGGCTAATTTCCTAATATAAGAAGTATTTTCGACTCCTATTATCGTAAAGACATTACAATTTAGCTTATTATACCATCCTGTCTATATGGGTTGGCCTTGACTTTTATATCACCTTTGCCTTCTGTGATCAGTGATCTTATCTGCTGCTAAAAATCTGTTCAGGGAGATAACCGTAACAGTTTTTACAATAACTATACGAAAGGAAACTCTAAATGTTTTTAAACCTAAGCTTTGTACAGAGCAGAGTCGTAACGGCTACGCTTCTTTACGCCGCTTTCAATTTCCTTCAATCATTTTCTCTTAATCAGTCAATCTTTATTCTCACGTAATAGCGAGGAATTATATTAACAATACCCAGGTATTTTCTAACTAGATTAAATCTAACAAAACTAAATTTTAATTTCAGTCTCTGTTTATGTGGCGGGTAGCAGCGCATGTGGTTATAGCTTTAATATTCGGATACCTGTACTTTGGAGTAGGCAGTGAGGCTGACTCGGTGCTCGGCAACTACGTCTACTTATATGGTTCCATGTTACTTTTAGTGTATACAGGCAAAATGTCGGTCACATTATCATGTAAGTATTATATATTTTATGCAAAAAATCACCAATTTATTACTCCACTTCGTTCACTGAACGAGATAAGCGGCAGCCCCACTTTCTGAAGGTGTTTGCGTGTTATGAGGTAATGCCTTCAGTTTCACCGAAATGCACACATTCGCACGCCCTTCACTTTCATCAGGTAGATAGCGGTGTAGCAAATGTGCATTAGCGGCAATATCACTTCTACCATCAGATGTGCTGTTTACTTGTTTGCTACGGCAATAAAAGAAAAGTTTGTGCTCAGCAGTAGAACTTGTAAATATGGATTAAAAAATAACAGCTATATTTAATCATAAAGGCATACTACACACTAAGGACTTGTTTACAAACAGCAGTTTAGAACAGAAATTACAAACCACATAATCGTTTGTGGTTGTACAAACATTGAGAGGCATGAGTCATCGAAACCACTGTAAAGGAAGATGACTACTATTGACCACAATTTGTGAGTCGAGGTCTCGTGTTCAAATCCTGATATAAGCTAAAATATTTGGTACTTTTTAAAAGTTAACTAAAAGAAACATTAAAGCTCGCGATAAATGAGGTTAAATTTAAAATCGAATAGTTTATTCCATGTAAGGGCCGGACATTGTCAATTTTACATAACTACCACTGTATTGAAACGCAGTCACAAACTGAGAAGATTCAGCAAGAAACTCAGCGGGCTGATCATTTTTTAATTTAAATCTCATAACTTTTTTTATACAACATTTAGTGCTAAATTCAGTGTAATATCCTTCGAAATAAAATAAATTTTATTTTTATAAATATAAAACAAAAAAGGAAAGAAAAAGTCACATACGACTGGATCAGATCCTGCAAGCGGCACTCAATTACGAGTTAACTACTAACATATTATAAAATATGTACTACTAACATATCATATTAACCATGTATTATTATGTAAGATGTTAAAATAATATGCCTCCATTTATGCCTTATATGGATTACAACGACAAACATAATTCACAGATTTAAATTTTAATTCGAACTTATTACAAAATATTATAGAAGAAAATATCTTATTAGTTATTTTACCAGATTATAATTTAATTTAAAAAAATATTATCTAGCTTTATAGATAAATTGGCTCCTATCAATAATAACTTTTATATTAATACACCTAAAGCAGAAGTTGTATGATATTTAAGCAAGGTAGATCAATACGTAATAACTTATTCTATGTCTTCCTTATGAAGTTAGATTATTAAATATTATATTATTATATTTATTATATTATTATACCTTATATTTAATTTAATTTGTCATTTAGAAGAATAACATGTTCTTCCTTTTCTCGTTAATTTTAAATAACTAAACGCATGACCTTCGTATTTTCCTTATCACAAAAACTACCAAAATTATTACATTCGATTCGTTCGCTTCAAAGTTAATTTATATTCGTTTGTTTTTATTCAAGTCCCATATTTTTCTTGGAATATTATCGAGCTAAAAGTTGGTACTCGTCTCAGCGTATATATGTCCCACTTTTGAGCTCGAGCCTCCTCTACAATAGAAGGGAAATTGACCTACTATACCAGGCTGGTCATATGGTGCATACTAGTAGTGGGTCGTCGACGATTTTACAGTCGACGCAACGAGACCGTTTATCGTCGATGGTAAACTAGTTGAATAAACAGTCTAATTTTCGACTAGTTTACGTCGTAGACGCTTAGACAAGACGAGACGTTTAGTTTATATTATGATGTACGTTGATCGTCCATTGGTAAAGGACAACGAAACTTCAACGAATTTTATTAGACAACAGTTTCATTGTACAATATACATTGACGCTTCAATATCTAATGATAGTCCCATCACATGATAACAGAGTTCAATGAATTGCAATCAATCTATCTATGCGTTATGATTTCGGCTCGACTCACGGCTACGGGCGGTGAGGTTTGCGGGGCGGGTAAAGAGCGTAGCGAGCCGTGCGAGCGCGCGCGCATCTCGTCTTCCAAGTTCGGGCCGATTCGGGCGCTTTCGAATAGTTGCAAGTCGTCGCGTTCGTGTCATTCGTTGATACGACGACCGTTTCGCGAAGCCGTTCATACGTAAACATGTTTATCAGTCAACTATAAACTGGTTTATTAGTTCACGGCAAAGAAACAGTCGAAAAAAACTGTTCGTTTATTCAAAGACCACCACTAGTGCATACGTGCCCGGAGGGCCTACACCCGCAGCCGAGCGCGTCATCGCGACGCTGAGCGGGAGGGCCAGCTGTACGAGGCTTACCGCAGTGCGCGGTCTGCCTTCATGCTGGCCGTCCGTACCGCCAAGGACGATAGTCGGCGGGAGATGCTGGACAGTCTCGAGCGTGACCCCTGGGGTCGCCCCTACCTCGCGGCGCTGAACAAGCTCCGCGGGCGGGGCCCCCCCCTCACCGAGACTCTCCAGCCCAGCCTCCTCACCAGAGTTGTCGAGGACCTCTTTCCACGGCGGGCGGAGCACACGCCTCCAGTTATGGCTTCGCCGGACAGCGACCGGGAGGCCGACGATGAAAGTGCTCCGCCCATCACGGAGCCGGAAATGGAGGCGGCGGTGGCGCATATGCGAGTGAAATCCACCGCCTCCGGGCCCGATTGTATTCCGAACCGTGTGCTGGCCCTGGTCCTCGAGCACCTGGGACCACGCCTCAGGGGACTGTTTGACGTCCGGGCAGTTCCCTGGGTGCTGGAAAGAGAGGAGGCTGGTTCTCCTGCCGAAGCCGGGACGGTCTCCCAAGTTGGCCTCGGCCTACAGGCCCATCGTACTGCTTGATGATGCGGGCAAGCTGCTGGAGAGGGTGTTGGCTGCCCGCATCGAGCGGCACCTCGTGAGGGTCGGGCCCGATCTGTCGGACGCCCAGTTTGGTTGTCGGAGAGGGCGTTCGACGATCGCGGCCCTACTGCGCCTGAAGGCCGTGGTAGCGGAGGCCGTCACCGGCGGAGGAGTCCTGTTGGCGGTGTCCCTGGACATCGCCAACGCCTTCAACAGTCTGCCGTTCAGCTGCATCAGGGAGGGGCTGAGGTATCACGGGGTGCCCGTGTACCTCAGGCGGCTGGTGGCAGACTACTTGGAGGGGCGCAGCGTCCTCTACGTTGACCGAGTAGGGAACGTTGTGCGAACGCCCATGACGTGCGGTGTCCCGCAGGGGTCGGTTCTGGGTCCGACCCTGTGGAACATCGGCTACGACTGGGCGTTGAGAGGAAGCCTCCCACCCGGGCTGGGCGTAATTTGCTACGCCGGCGATACACTCGTCACAGCCCGGGGTGGGATGCTAGAGGAGGCGGCACGCCTGGCAACTCTCGGCACTGAGGAGATTGTCAGGCGGATCGAAGCGCTGAGGTTGAGGGTAGCCCTGGAAAAGACGGAGGCCCTTTTGTTCCATGGCCTCCGTACCGCCGGGCCTCCCGCCGGCGCTTCGATCACCGTGAAGTCGGTCACTATCAGCATCCAGGCCCACATGAAGTACTTGGGCCTGGTGCTCGACGGGCTTTTTGGTTCCGGGAGCATCTCCATCGTCTAGTTCCCCGGCTTGTCGGCGCGGCGTCCGATGCCGATGTCCGATGCCGGCGGTTGATGCCGAATGTGGGCGGACCCAGTGCTACGTGCCAACAGCTGTACGTGGGAGTGATCCGGTCCATGGCCCTGTATGGCGCACCGGTGTGGGTGGGGTCCCTGACCGTCCGTCTTAGGGCCCTCCTGTGGCGACCACAGAGGGTCATGGCGATCAGGGCCATACGGGGTTACCGCACGGTGGCGACGGAGGCATCGTGCCTCCTGGCCGGAACTCCCCCGTGGGACCTGGAGGCGGAGATGCTCGCCGACATTTATCGGCGGGAGTCGGAGACGCGCGCCCGCGGCGGCATGGCCTCCATCAAAGAGATCACCGCCTGGCGGGTCGACGCCCGCCGAGAAGTCATTGCCCGTTGGGCAGTCCGGCTGGAGAGTCCTCGGTACGGTGTCAGGACCGTCGAGGCCCTCCGGCCGGTGCTGATGGAGTGGTTGGAGCGGACGCACGGGGTGCTTTCCTTCCGACTGGTGCAGGTGCTGACGGGACACGGTTGCTTCGGGAAGTACCTGCACAATTTTGTCAGGAGGGAGAGCACACTGTCCTACCACCACTGCAGTTACGACGAGGACACGGCGCAGCACACGTTCGAGGAGTGTGCTGCATGGGAGGGGGATCGCCGTGAACTCGTCGCAATTATCGGTGCCGACCTGGCGCTGCCGACCATCGCCAGGGAGATGCTCGTCAGCGTCAGGAACTGGGACGCGGTCGCCGCCTTCTGTGAGGCCGTAATCTCACGGTGCGCGATGCAGCATGCTGTCACGAAAAAAAAAATATAGTTAGTAAAGGTAGTTAGACATAAAACCACTTTCTAAGAAAGAAAATGGGACCATAAAGCGCCATTGCTAATGATTATCTTATAGAACATAATACGAAGAGCCGTGAAAAGAGATCAGTAAAGTTTCGAAGTTACAATAAGTAACTAGCTGACCCGGCGAACTTCGTACCGCCACAATATTTTTCGTAAATATATTTTCTAAATTTCCGAAAATATTGTCTGTCTATAGCTGTCATTTGCGTTTGGTTATTACGTGTCAGATACGTTTTTGTTATATCACGTTTCATAGTGACTTGTATTCTCTTTCACGTTTTATGTTACGTCACACGGGAACGCGATCGAACGGGATAAATAGTATCCTATATCTGTCTCCTGGATCTAAGCTACCTCCCCACCAATTTTCAGCCAAATCGGTACAGCCGTTCTTGAGTTATAAGTAGTGTAACTAACACGACTTTTTTTTATATATATAGATTAGATTGTTATACTCCGGCCGCTCAGAGATTGCGTTTCTGATACCTGTCAATTCGTCATAAGCATAACTAGTGATGTACAATGCATTCATTATATTTAATAACTAGCAACCCGCCCTCGCTTCGCTTCGGTTATAGGTTATAGTCGTTTTACTCGCGTAGTTCCCGTTCCCGTGGGAATACCGGGATAAAATATAGCCTAGTTTACGCCCTGATATTATAGCTTTCCATTGGTGAAAGAATTTTTGAAATCGGTCCAGCCGTTTTGAAGATTACCTGGAACAAACAGACAAAAATTTTTTAATTGCTATTTTAGGTATAGGTGTCGTGCAAATAACCGTGTGAGCATGAAAAAAGCCTATTATTTTGACATTACAAATAGACACTCCAATTTTATTTATTGGTATAGATGTTATTTATTGCATTCATTATGCATATTTATTCAATTTAATATAGATTTTGTTAAACTTATAGGAATTATTTCGCATGTTTTTTTTTTAAGTGTCTTCATCTTTTTTATGCTATACGGTGAAGAAGCATTATGGCCAACTGCATGATCTTTAATTTGAACCTAGATTAGCTCTATGATATTGTACTGGCAGTGGAATGGGGGAATTCGAAGAACGCGATAAACGTACTCCAGAGCCAGCTCATCTATAACATATCGAACTTATGCCGGCTTATGGTCATTGACTAATTTCATCAACTCTGCTTTTAGTATAGACATATTTTCGTCATTGCCACATTTTTGCAGCCACCGATTCCTCTTTTTATTAACTTTGGTAGGTGCTTTATTTATTTGCACCGAATGATTAGGGGCGTTATCCATTAACATAACTAAAGGCTCTCCGAGGCCGGGTGGCAACACATCCTGGACCACTCCTTGAATGCAGTCGCATTCATTTCTTCATGGTAGTCAACAGTAGTTTTTGACTCAAAAACCAATAAATCATTTTCCACAAAACCGTACTTCGCACAACCAGCGTGGCATGTTATGGGTCGTGTTCCTTTACCCATTGGCACTTTCGACGTTGACGTTTGAGTGTCATTTGTCCAAGAACGAGAAAGCGTGTCGTTGCGGCTTAGCCTTGTCTCGTCGATGAAAAGGGCATTGTCCCAATTATCAATTTTTTTCGCTTCTTTCAAAAAGTTAATTCTTTTTAAAATTATGTCATTCCTTTCTAAAAGAATTTTCCTTTTGTCGGTATTTTTATATATTGAACTCCAATATCTTTAAAAAAATTGGATAAAGCAGTTTTACCTCCCCTAAACAAATCAGCTGCTTTCAAAAATGCTAGAAGCGACGACCTATTAACGTATTCACTTCTGGGATAATAACTACTATATGTATATTATATATATGCTTCCGTGTGATTGCAGCATTATAATACAATTCACCACCTCCCTTTACTGCCAGTGGGTGTCGTAAAAGACGACTAAGGGATTATAATATGCATACAACATCTAAGCAAGAGAAGGCAAATTCGAAATAAAACCCTATACCAATACGTCTAACCAGCGTGGTGCAGTTGGTCAATTTCCCTCCCATTGTGGAGGAGACGCGAGCCCAGTAGTTGGATATTTATGAACTGTGGTGAGTGATGACGAATGAATGTGATTCCTTATAGCATCAGCGTCAAAGCTCTCATTATCTGTTATAGGTTCATTTCTGCATTTCCTTTTTTGGTTTTCGTAAAATATTTTCTCCAGTGCCAGAGGAGCCGAACTTTTCTGTATTAATATTTGTTATTGTCCGCTCGCTTACTCCAAGCGCCTGAGAGATACGCTCTTGTATTGTTATAATTAAAGGTCCGCCATTTTGTCAAGGTAATATTGAAGCTTGATAATTAGTTCTCGTGTTTCACTTTTCAATATTTAACCGTGTTTCGGCATTATTGTTTTGCACCAAAAGTGCAAAACAGTAATATACGATGCACGACAAAAGTCTAGATTAGCGCAGATGCTGACCTCTTACTGATATATTAAGGAGAATCAGTCAAATAAACAACAATAACAGTCAAGAGAAAATACAAATTGAGAAACACTGGCGAACGTAGTCTATGCGCGCGAGACGACGAGAAATGACTCTTTGTGACTGTCACAAAATGGCGGTCCCCACAACGCCATTATGGATAGCCATTTTTCACTAGTAATACAAAGTAGAAAGTCATTTTATTTTCATTTTTTTAATAGGTCTGATTGATATCACGATATTTATTTTCTTAAGTTTTGATTGGGTGTAAATTTGTCATATTATTAATTTTATTAAATAGTAAGTACATTATAAATTATAAAATAAAATTATAACGTTTTATTAATATTATACCGACAGATTATATTAAGATTATAAAAATATTCGATTACAATTGCCTCGTTACTTTGTCCCATCACTACAAAAACAAACATTTGACAAAACCTTGAAACAGCGCAGTTTGACATTTTTGACTTTTAAAACTATTGTTTTTTTAATTGTTTATTAAGTAATTGTTAATAACTTTAGCCCAACTAATACGTTTATTGTAAGTTGCCATAATTGTTCAATTTTTAATGTTATTACTCGTTAATAAGGTAAATATAAGATCTTTAAAATTGTGCCGTAAATAGTACGCCAGTTCAAAGTTACATCGCCTATTCAATCACGGCCTGTCAGAAACGCAATCTCTGAGCGGCCGGACTAAACTTTTTTTTTTTTTTGGGGCGATGTTGCGGTCGGCGCGCTCCTCGCACCACTCCGTCCGAGGCGACAGAGGGGCGTAAGCACGCACACCCGCAACCCACCCCACGTGCACGTCGCCTTCGTCGTTGGGCCGACCACCGGAGCAGGGTTACTTGTCATCAGTGGTCGGCCCGACGGAATAACCCCTATTTGGGGTACCCTCCCATCGTCTTTCCTCACGCAGTCGGCCTCTCAGCGGGTGACGGACTAATTTCCCGATCACGTCACCCGCGGCCTCGGCTAGGGCGGCATGAGGCGCAAGTACTCGCGCCTACGCCGCCCCAGTCGCCGGCGGCGGATCGCCTCATCGAAGCTGCGCTCCTCGCGCAGGCGATCCGCCGCCTCGGACTATAACTATGCGCTGGCTCCGTCAACATATGAGTATATATTATTTGTATACTTTCGTCTAATTTATATTATTTTTTTTACATTACAGTTCCCTTGGAAATGAACATATTGCGAGGAGAATATTTCAATCAATGGTATAATTTAGGACCTTATATATTATCTATATTAGCAGTTGAGCTACCATTTCAGGTAAGGTTTTAATTTTATTCGTTTTAAATATATTTTAAACTAGCAACCCGCTCTCCCTTCGCTTCGGTTATAGGTTATAGTCGTTTTACCCGCGTAGTTCCCGTTCCCGTGGGAATACCGGGATAAAATATAGCCTAGTTTACGCCCTGATATTATAGCTTTCCATTGGTGAAAGAATTTTTGAAATCGGTCCAGCCGTTTTGAAGATTACCCGGAACAAACAGACAGACAGACAAAAATTTTTTAATTGCTATTTTAGGCATAGGTGTCGTGCAAATAACCGTGTGAGCATGAAAAAAGCCTATTATTTTGACATTACAAACAGACACTCCAATTTTATTTATTGGTATAGATTAGATTGTTATACTCCGGCCGTTCAGAGATTGCGTTTCTGATACCTGTCAATTCGTCATAACTAGTGATGTACAATGCATTCATTATATTTAATAATGTTATTTGTTGCATTCATTATGCATATTTATTCAATTTAATATAGATTTTGTTAAACTTATAGGAATTATTTCGCATGTTTTTTACTCCAATTTTATTTATTGGTATAGATATAGGTGGCCGTTAGAATTTTTTCTACATAATTCGTATATGAACCTGCATAATAACATTGATTATCCACGTGATCGTAAATTAAATTCAACTTGACATCCCCCTTTTTCCTACGGTAATTGTAAGAGATGGCTAAATAAAGTAAGCTAATATTTAATTTTTCAATATTTAGACAGTAAAAGTTTATGTAAAAAAATAGAAAGATGTGGTGAATTATATTCTGGCTTAGTAATTATATTCTGACACGAAATACATATTACAGATTTGGTTTTATGTTACCCATATATTTTTATGTGGTGATGAAGTAAGAATAAAATCCACTGCCCCCCCTCTCTTACCCATGGGTGTCGTGAAAAAGGACTAAAGGATTAAATATGCAAATAACATCTATGCAAGAGAAGGAAAACTTGAAATGAAACCGTAAACTAAGATGTCTGACCCGCTTGTTATAGTAGGTCAATTTCCTTCCTATTGCGGATAGCGTTGCCAGGCGTCCGGATAAAGCCGGACATAGGAGGGTTTTTTAATTGCGTGTCCGGCCAAAGTAATCGGTGTCCGGCTTATCCGGCTTTTATTAGGCTTTTTACATTTCGCAAACGAGCTAGCGCCGAGCGTGGCCGAGCGCAGGCAGAGTCGACTGTTGTCATAATAATCCAAAAAGCTTAATTAATTAAAAATATGTATGTAATATTTTTGTTGTACCTAATAATACTAAAACACAAAATCCTCAATAATGTAGCGTGACCGGCCTTTCTACCCAATGTCCGGCCAAACTGGCTGGTCTGTCCGGCTATTAGATTTGACGACCTGGCAACCCTAATTGCGGAGGAGGCTCAATGGTGAGACGTATGTGAGCTGAAATTAGGGAAAAAATGTGCTTAATATCAATAGTCGACTTGTAGACATTCTTAAATGTATTTCGTTTTATTTCCAGGTATTATCTTGCGTATCCTATGTGGTACTATCATACTGGTTAACTGAAAATCCTCTGGAGCCGACGCGAGCCACTTTGTTCCTAGCCACCACTGTAGCTACTTCACTGTGTGCACAAGCCTGGGGATACTTTATTGGTTCCACAACACCCACTAGAGTAAGCATTACAGATATTGTCTCTGTCTGTGCTCTTAAAATAATATTTGTAACTAGCAACCCGCCCTCGCTTCGCTTCGGTTTCAGTCGCCTGGGATGGAATCCCGTGGGAATACCAGGATAAAATATAGCTTATATTACTCCCTATAGCTATAAGGCTCCCTATAACTATAACTATAAGCTATATCTTTCCATTGGTGAAAGAATTTTTGTAATCGGTCCAGCCGTTTTGAAGATTACCCGAAACAAACAGCCAGACAGACAGACAAAAAAATTGAAAGTGATTTTTAGGCATATGTATAGTGCAAATAATCGTATGAACATGAAAAAGGCCTATTATTTTGACATTACAAACAGACACTACAATTTTATTTATGGATATAGATAGTGAATTGGTATAGATTAGACAGTCTAATTTAAAATCTCACCAATTTCAACTGTTTAGGGGTAGTCCGAAATCACCCTTTGTATAATATATTTCTGTAGATGAATACAAATCGCCTAACACAAATTAAATTCCGTAAAATAAAAAGTATGGTGACGGAGTAAGAATACAATTCACCACCCTCTGTAGGTGTTTTAAAAGGCGACCATGGGATTAAATATCCAAGTAACATCTATTCAAGAGAAGCAAAATTTTAAATGAAACCTTATACCAATATGTCTGACCAGTGTGGTATTGATTTGAAATAAAAATATCGATTCGTTAATGAATTAGAGACATATAAAATTTTCAATTTTGTCATCGCTTTTTCGTGTAATTCTAATTAAAATGTATAAAGTCAACGATGCTTAATCTGCAACATATTCGTACTTTGTTATCATTAGAAATTGAATAAATCAATGATTACGTTCGCATAAGCAAGACAAACTTCGCTTTAAGTCAACTGATCAACATCTGCTCCGGTGGTCGGCCCAACAACGAGGTGACGTGGGTACTGGTGGGTTATGGGCCCGCGCACCGTCCTTTCATCGCCCCAGACGGACTGGACCGCACGTGCGCTTACCATAGCCCACCCATAAAAAAAAAAGTCAACTGATCAGCCGATGACCGTTGACGAGTCGCCTTTGTACCTACGTTACCATTGAAGCGTTCGCGCGAATGATCCCTATTTATACTGTCGAAGCATTACATACCTACATGTATCCTGTCTGTACATGCCTACATAATACGTAACATTTAAGGCACAGACTTAGACACACATTTTTGTAATCACTATAACTTTTATGTTTTATTGTTTTCTGTGTAATATATCACGCTAATTACGATATATGACCGTTAAACTACAACATACCGGAACAGTTAGTTATGTTAGAACATAGTCTCCTGCTTAAATGCGAAGATCGCTTAACAAAACAATAAAACTCGCCTTAAAAATATTGACGTATGAATTATTATTCAAATTGATATTTACTTCATTTCAACAGTTTTTTTAAGTGAATACATATATAATCTATCCTAATTTTTTCCAGATTGCAGTATTCGTTGGTCCTGTTCTGGCGTGCCTATTTTCTATATTTGGCTTCTGCCTATCACTGGTTGATACTCCATATTCATTTCGTTGGTTACATCACATCTCTTACTTTAGAGCTGGATTCCATGTCGCAGTACATTCAGTTTATGGCTTCAATAGGACCAGGATGCACTGTTCTAAAGGTACGAGTTATTATTTACATAAGTACGATCTACCTTAAAAACTACATGCGTATCACTGGGCTATCAAAACTATTTTATAGTACAATTTGTGTAGATCAATAGATCGTTTATTAAAAAAGTTTGACCAGTTTATCTATATCTATCATCTACTGTAGAAATAGAATCTGTACTGTAGTAGTTCACCGCGTGGTGACGGAGTAAGAATACAATTCGCCACTCCCCTCTCTTGCCTATGAGTGTCGTAAAAGACGACTAAGGGATATAAAATGCATGTAATATCTAAGCAAGAAAAGGAAAATTCGAATCAAAACCCTATACCAACACGTCTGACCAGCGTGGTATAGTAGGTCAATTGCCCTCACATAGTGGAAGGAGGCCCGAGCTCAATAGTGGAATGTGTATGGGCTGACCTGATGATGATGATGACTATAGAAGTAGTTGTGTTTTAATAAATATGTATTGGCTTATTCAAATTTAGTAACGAAGTAAGACTAAGTACAATTCAACGCCTTCATAAGAACAATTCAATTTCTTTCCTTTTCATGTGGTGACTTAAGAATACAGTTCACCACCTCTTGCCCGTTGGTATCGTAAATGACGACATAGGAATTAAATATGCTTTAACAAGGCAGGGAAATCATGAAATAAAACCCTATATTTTAAATAAAACTATTTTACGGATTTTATCCCGTTTGTATTTGATTTTTGATTACCCGACGTTTCGAACACTTTGAAGCGTTCATAGTCACGGGCGGACTAAGATGTCTCACGTCCAACAAGTCATCGTTATTGCAGAAAATTTATAATTATCTACCCGATACAGAAAATAGTTATTAAATATTGACTCACATTTTGATGCAAATTTATTGCCAGTGTAAGAAGAAAATGGTTCTATATGAAAAAATTAAATTGTTTATGGTTAGTAATTATTTAACATTGAAATATACTACCAAAGTGTTCGAAACGTCGGGCAATCAAAAATCAAATACAAACGCGATAAAATCCGTAAAGTAGTTTTATTTAAAATATGTAATACTCGCGAAATTATCATAGATCATTATAAAACCTTATAGTAACACGTCTGATGAGCGCAGTATAGTAGATCAATTTCTCTCCTATTTTAGAGGAGACTCTGGCCCAAACGAAAGTGGAACGTGTATAAGCTGAACTCCTTCATTATCCGCGGGTTTAGCAAAAGATTGATAGGATATGTAAGCAAATAATTTCACTGAAGATGAACATCAAAAGCGCCTATTAAATTAACTATGACGTTTGCTTTAATCTGTAACGTTCTGCATGAAGGATATAAATAGATCGTAAATATAAATCGGTTAATTTTGGAGGAGACTCCAGCCCAGCAGGGCGACGCATGTGACCCGACATGAATTTTATTCAGCAGCAAACAATTTTATGTACATTTGTTATTAATTATTATTATTATCCTGCTCTTAACCTAATTATTTGGGTTCGACTCAATATATACTCTTCTTTTATATTACAAAAGTATTGGCAATAGTTTTATGATCAATCGCCTAACTGATCTCCTTGGGAATCTAATTGTAAACCAGACAGCATGAGAAAGAATTGACCCAAGTCGATATCAACATCTTAGCCGTCTTTTAAGACATGAACAGTCTACAGGTTGCTAGTATTCGTAGCCTACCATACAGCAAATTAATGATATATAATTATAGTAAGATACTAGGTATTCCGTTTGGTGACGGAGTAAGAATAAAATTCATCACGCCCTATCTTGCCCGTGGATGATGTAAAAGACAATTATGGGATATAATATGCACGTAACACCTGTGCAAGAGAAGGAAAACTCGAAATGAAACCCTATACCAACATGTCTGATCAGCATGATAACTATACCAGGTAAGTCATTTTCCTTCCCATTGTGGAGGAGGCAAAGCCCAACAGTGATACTTAAGTGGATGATGATGATGACGAGGTACGAATATATTCAAGGAATCTAAATTTATTTAGGCTTGCCCGTTAAACTCTCATAATTCACTTAAAATTAATATAAAATACTTAATTTCAGAATACTGCCACTACATCACACCAAAGACGTTTCTTAAAGAAATGGATATGGAGAATGTAGACATCGGCGGTAACATGGCATTGGTGTTATCTACCGCAGTGCTGATGCATATTCTTACAGCTATAGTGTTATGGTACAGACTCAATAAGAGATAGTTATAAATATTAAAATGAGAATAAGTATTACCTATATATTTATGTTAGAATATTTAGTACTGAGTTTGTGATTGTAGACAAGCTAAATTGAGCATTTAAATTGTATGATTATATTAGTTTTAATGTATTCGTTGTTGTATTCATATTGTATTTTTTATTTGAGTTGTGTTGTATCCGTTGCTGTAATTGATTTTAATGCAAATTTGACTTTTAATTCAATATTTGAGTTCCTTAAATTTTATGTACTTGTATTACAATGTAAATTTTAACACGTTTGAATGGTAACACTAAAATATTTACTAAACAATCGATGAGCAATCTCATGACTAGGATTTATTATGTTAAGCTAATATTTAATATTCATAATAAGTTTTCTGGGTGTTCCCCACGGATACAAGAATACTGTATAATCCCAGTGTAATGTAGACAAAGCTATAGCTGCATTAGATTTAACTGTAAGACCAATCAGGTCTTAACTTTTGAATAATAATAATTTAAGCTATATTAAACATTTCACTAGCGTATCAGACAATGTTAGCGTTCATATGTCATTTATTATTTTCTCACAAAAAGCCAGGCTTGCCTAAAATGGTAATGATGACAGAAAAATAATTTATTTTAGTATTAAAATGACGAATTTAATAAAACATATTTTGTACGTATATGATGTGTATTTGTACTTAGTTAATATTTATTGCATTATTTTTATTTGATAATTTTATATTTGGGTTCGCAAACAAAACACGTTAGGACGGTTTCATACCTTAGGTGTTATTAATGCGCAATTTGGACGATAGTGAGTTCAGAATCATCTACTTTTTACGCGTTGAAAATGGTTGGGTTGAATAAAAACATAAAATTTGCAAGTACGAGCACTGTTTTAGCGCTTTAAATATTCAATATTAGTGCATTTCGAAAATATCCGCCGTCCAATATTTAAAAACTGCCTCTCAGAAAAAGTGTTGGAATCCTTATTCATCGCGTTTTTAACAATTCGTTACAATATTTTTAATTACAAACATTAACTAATCTGTTTAAAACGCCTAAAATATTTCTATGGCCGTTATAGACATAGAAACCATCTAACCGAAACAACACCAAACCGGTTTAAATAGAAATGCAATACTACGAAGATTTTTTAAACCGCTAAGACAATGTGAAGGATCCGATAGACGACATAGTGATCGATTACACGGATTTCCCTTCTTTTTTTAATATTTTTATAGAACAGCGTCTGTTGAGTAGCTAAATTAATATAAATAGGCTACAAACTAGTATAATTTAATTTATCACTATGAAATTGAATTTCGTGATGATGAAAGTTAGGGTACACTTTGTCTGTGATTAGTATGTTAGGAATTTTAATCAATACGCACAACAGAATAACATGTTTTCGACCTCTAAAGTAAGTTACAAAATTTATAGCTTAGTTAATATTAATGGTTATGTGCAACAGAATTAGCATATAAACGTATATGGATCTTTATGAAATGCCATGTGATGATGATTCTTAATACATTATTTAATAGTTAGTTTTTTATAATATTTGACCAATCGGCTCAGCATTGAGGATTTGGAGCAGCGCCTCTATCGAACGATAGAGGTACTCCTCTAAATCCATACAAATTGGTTTCGATAATAATACTTTGACGCAAATATTCGTGCTAAGCTCACTGTTGCTAATTTAGGGTACGGACTATACTGGAACATTTTAACTGGCCCTAAAAAGGCATACATTTTTTTTTATTCTATCCATAAATCCTGTCATTTTAAATGAATAAGGAAACAATTTTTAAACATTTCTTCGGATATCGGCACGTTTAATGTCATTCTTTTATATAAAGACTATTAGATATCCCATGAATTACAAAGCTCTTCACTCCTGTATAAGTAATGTAAATTACATCAAAAAATCTGCTAATTCTACTTGGAGTGTTAGTTACATAGCAAACCCTTTTTTTTATTAAAGTTAATAGTAATAAGGATTTCGGCAATGTGATTATTTTTTCATAAACTTAATTGGTGGATTGTAAATTTGTATTAATTTTAATAATATTTATGTTGGCTTATAGGATAATTCTTTTAAATGGTGTATCTAATTAAACAAGTGCTACTGTATGAATTATAACACTCCTACAAAATGTTAACGTCCACATGGCAATTACTATGAATGTTGTGGATGATTTTAGGGTTAAGAATATATTACTTGACTGAATCTAAATAATATGGGTTAAAGAATATACGCAATAAACAATGACATTATAATGCTTTTTACTTATGTACCTGTTTATACTACTTAGTCTAAATATGATAGTTCTTATTCTAATAAAATCTATTCTAATGTTTTGATATGCGCCGTTTTGAAATGTGAGAAATCTAAATCTATTTCGAAAAATTGAAAAAAAATCTTTTCTTAGTAGGTGCCTACGTTACGTAATCAAACTACGGTCCAAATTTCATTTTTCTAGCTTCAGTAGCTTCGGCTTACCCTGTTCCTTTATATGTATACTAGCAACCCGCCCTCGCTTTCAGACACCTTACCCGCCTAGTTCCCTTAGAAGGTAAAAATTGACAAATGCTCTTTATTCATTTATACTGAAGAGTATTTTCCGTGTGATGACGGAATAAGAATACAATTCACCACCCCCTCTCCTACCCGTGGCTGTCATAGAAGATGTCTTAGGGATTATAATATGCATACAACATCTATGCAAGAGAAGAAAAGCTCAAAACTAAAACGTATGGCAACACGTTTGACCAGAGTGGTATAGTAGGTCATTTTCTCTCTCATAATGGAGGAGGCTCCAGCCCAACATTGGGATATATAAGGGTTGAAATGATGAAAAAAATTATGAACGAAGAGTCCTCCTCATACAAACTTTGCTACTGCGGTTCACCCCTTAGGGATTGATTTCCAGAAAATACTTTCCTAGTGGATCCCTACGTCACAAAACAAAACTGTGTTTCAAATTGTATATTTCCAGCTTTAGTAGTTTTAGCTCGGCGTTGATAAATCAGAGAACCAAATTTTTTATTAATACATATTTACACCCTTAGAGGGAGAAAATTAAAAAATGCTGAAATACGTGTTTATTTATTTTTACTAAAGAGTATTTTTGGAGAATTTGAAGAAAATCGATGTAGATCTTTTTCTCCTTATACAAATTTTGTCACTGCGGTTTACCCCCTAGGGGTTGGATTTCAAATAATCCTTTCTTAGTGGGTTTCTACGTCACGCAAAGGAACTAATGTCAAAGTTCATGTATCTGGCTTTAGTAGTTTCGGCTCTGTGATAAGTCAGTAAACTGACATCTTTCTACCTATTTTACACCCTTAGAGGATGAAAATGGACAAACGCTGAAACACGTGTTTATTTATTTTTATTAAAGAGTAATTTGTGCTTAATTTGAAGTCAGTAGCTAAAATTTTTTTTCTTTCCATAAAGACTTTACCGTTGCGTTTCACCCCCTTAGAGGTGGAATTTCAAAAAATCTTTTCTTAGTGGGTGCCTACGTCACGAAATGAAACTACGGTCCAAATTTCATTTTTCTAGCTTCAGTAGCTTCGGCTTACCCTGTTCCTTTATTTGTATATTATTGTTAACGCCCCCACAACACCCCTTGCAGGTGGAATTTCGTAAAATCCGTTCTTAGCTGACCTCTACTCGACGAAAGGAATATTTCTGCCAAATTTCAAGTCTGTACGCCTTATGGTTTCAGCGTTTGTCCATTTTCGTCCTCTCTTTTTTTTTCTTTTTTTGGAGGTGGGTTGCGGTCGGCGCGCTTCTCGCACCACTCCGTCCGGGACGACAGAGGGGCGTAAGCACGCAACTCCCACAACCTACCCACAATGCACGTCGCCTTCGTCGTTGGGCCGACCACCGGAACAGGGTTACTTGACATCAGTGGTCGGCCCGACGGCATACCCCCTACGTGGGGTACCCTTCCATCGACCAACGTCCCCCCTCGGGGAGGACGTCGGTCTTTCCTCACGCGGTCGGCTTCTCGGCGGGTGACGGACTAATTCCCGGTCACGTCACCCGCGGCCTCGGCTAGGGTGGCATGAGGCGCAGGTATTCGCGCCTACGCCGCCCCAGTCGCCGGCAGCTCATCGAGGCTTTTCATCCTCTAAGGGTGTAAAATAGGTAGAAAGATGTCAGTTTACTGACTTATAACAGAGCCGAAACTACTGAAGCCAGAAACATGAAATTTCGACATTAGTTTCTTTGCGTGACGTAGAAACCCACTAAGAAGGGTTTTTAGAAATTCAACGCCTTTTTTTTGGGTTGGGTTGCGGTCGGCGCGCTTCTCACACCACTCCGTCCGGGGCGACAGAGGGGCGTAAGCACGCACACCCGCAACCCACCCACGAAGGACGTCGCCTTCGTCGTTGGGCCGACCACCGGAGCAGGGTGACTTATCGTCAGTGCTCGGCCCGACGGAATACCCCTTATTTAGGGTACCCTCCCATCGACCGACGTCCCCCCTCGGACGTCGGATGAGGCGCAGGTACTCGCGCCTACGCCGCCCCAGTCGCCGGCGGCGGATCGCCTCATCGAGGCTGCGCTCCTCGCGCAGGCGATCCGCCGCGCCTCCGCAGGCGATCCGCCGCCTCAGAAATTCAACCCCTAGGGGGTACCACCGCAGTAACAAAGTTTGTATAAGGAGAAAAAAATCTACATCGATTTTCTTCAAATTCTTCAAAAATACTCTTTAGTAAAAATAAATAAACACGTGTTTCAGTATTTTTTTAATTTTCACCCTCTAAGGGTATCATCATCATCTCAGCCCATACACGTCCCACTGTTGGGGTCGGGCCTCCTCCATAATGGAAGGGTAATTGACCTACTATACCACGCTGGTCAGATGTGTTGGTATAGGGTTTTATTTCAAGTTTTCCTTCTCTCGCATAGATGTTATATGCCTTTTATATCCCTTAGTCGTCTCGTACGATCACCCACGGGTAAGATAGGGGGTGGTGAATTGTATTCTTACTCCGTTACCACACGGATAGGGTGTAATATAAGGGTGTAATAATAATAATCTAAGGGTGTAATCTACACTAATAAGAGGAAAAGTTACTTACGAATAAACTCAAAAACTCTCGGACGGAATTGGATAATTCTTTCACCATTAGAATGTAACAGTATCCCTGAGTAACATAGGCTATATTTTATCCCAGTATATCTACGGGAACGGGCACTACGCGAGTAAGGGGACTGAAACTGAAGCGAAGCGAGGGCGGGTTGCTAGTAATAATATACATATTATTCCATTGGGTGACAATGAGCTAACGTAAAACTGAACCTTCGATTTTTCTTCTTAGTCGATGTATGTCCCAGTGATGGCCGCGGACTTCAAAATGAGAAAAACTGAACTACAATGTAACGCTACTCACTCATACGGCTTAGGATAAGATTTTTTAGGATAGGATTTTCCTCTCTTAATATTTAATGATCAGACTATTACCATAACTATCAGATTTCACATTGACGTTCTCAAAATAAAATATGCAAAATATTCGGCGAGTGGTGCTGTGTGGTAGCGGCTTCGAATACTACCAACCCTTGCTTTACTCGTGGGTGTCGTAAAAGACGACTAAGAGCCCTAGATTGACCCGGACCAACTCCATCTGGTACCATTTGTGTCAACGATTACATTCCCAAGGAGGGTTGACGTCAGGCAGGCGGCCGGTCATAAAAGTCATTGCCGAAACTTTTTGCAATATGTCAAAACAGATGACATATTGCGTCGACTCCAAGTAATTGGGATAAGAGCAAGATGATGATGATGATGATTCGGCGAGTGGTTACAAATTATAAAAATACCTAAGTCCGCAGCACAACTAGAAAACCTAGACTCATCCAGACAATATGTCAACAAAAGATAGTGGTGCATACATAAGCAATATGTGGTTGCTTTGAACAGCCTGATGTCAATCTATAGTATTGCTCTTACATATATTGCTATTACATACTCAAAGGTAACGAGTTTTTAAACGATTTTTTTTCAAACTCATTCATTTTTATTGCTGTTGGTGGCAAACAAGCAACTAGCATACTTAATGGTAAGTAATACTGCCGCTTAAGGACCTTTGAAGGGAATGTGAATGCAATATTAAAGGCATCACTAAAACCCGCCACAAGCAAACTTCTTTAGAAAGTTCAGCTTTCGGCTCTCTTGCTCACCGAACGAAGTGTTGTAACAAATTACTACTACTCAGGCGTCGATTTTCTGCGAGAGCGGTCAGCCCGCGGCTGTAAACAGACTACTGTTGTACAGTGTCGTCCTACCACATAATAAGAAGTTAAAATGAATCCTGTTTTGTCGTTTAGATATTGCAATCGATGAAATAATTGCAATTGCATTCATCATTATCATCATTTTGGCTCATGATCGTACCACTGCTGGGTTCAAGCCTCATTCACAGTAGAAGGGAAATTGACCTACTTTTTTTTTTGTTTTTTTTGGGGTGCGCTGCGGTCGGCGCGCTCCTCGCACCACTCCGTCCGGGGCGACAGAGGGGCGTAAGCACGCAACACCCGCAACCCACCCGGAAACCACGTCGCCTTCGTCGTTGGGCCGACCACCGGAGCAGGGTTACTTGTCATCAGTGGTCGGGCCGACGGAATACCCCCTACGTGGGGTACCCTCCCATCAACCGACGTCCCCCCTCGGGGAGGACGTCTGTCTTTCCTCACAAATTAACCTACTAGACCACGCCGCTCAGAGGTCAGAGGAGGTAAAAAGTTTTATCTCGAGTTTGCGTTTTCTTGAATAGATGTTATATATATGTATTATTATATTCCTTAGTTGTCTTTTACGACATTCATAGGCAAAATAGGCGATAGACTCGAGCCTCCTCCACAATGGGAGGGAAAATTACTCGCTATACCACGCTGGTCAGGCGGGTTGGCATAGAGTTTTATTTCGATTTTCCCTTCTCTTGCTATTGCATTGTATTGCTATCTGCATATTATAATCACTTAGTCGTCTTTTACGGCACCCATGGGCAGGAAAGGGGGTGGTGAAAATTAATCGCATTACCCATTCGAAATTGAGAGAGATTTGAGAGAATTCGTGAGAGATTTAATGTAAATGGCCCCAGACCACGCAAGCATGCCAGGGCGTGACTTCAACATATCCGGTAGAGCACGATAATCAATTCTTGCAAACTATATCTGGTTAATCATGTTATTCTGGTCAATCTTATTGCTGGTTTAATCAACTACAAGTAATTGATGATGCCGTTAAAAATTATATGAACTTATGAATATGTATTTGCGTGTTTCAGTCGAAGAGACTTCTCTATATCAGCTTAACAATACAATTATATATATTAAATTGACCAACCCCTTTCGTGTGGGGACGGAGTAAAAATACAATTCACCACTCCCTTGTCTCACCACAATTTTGCCCGTGGATGTCGTAAAAAACGACTATGGAATATAATATGCACATAACATCAGTGCATGAGAAGGAAAACTCAAAATGAAACCCTATACCAACATGGCCAACCAGCATGGTATAGTAGGTCAAATGGCCTCCCATTGAGGAGGGATTCTTAAATTTTATTTATTTGTTTAGGTAACTACAATCTTGAATAAATTTAATATATAAATGTGTATAATTAAGTATTAAAACATTCCGGAATGCAAAATACTTGCTAAATTGCCAACAAACCACACTTAATAGTAGGCGACTTTTTTTTGGAATGGGCTAAACACACCCCGCCCAATCTGTCCGAGACGACGGATGAGCAGCATGCAACCCAATACTCTAACGTATTTCCTCCCCATCGCTATTGGGCCGATCACTGCTACCGATTCCTTGACATTCGTGGCCGGCCCGGTGGGTTACCCTTGCGAGTACCCTCCCCTTCCGTCGACGTCCCGGCAACGTTGCAGTGCGTCGCCCTCACGCGGTCGACCTCTCTGCGGGTGGCGAACTAATTTCCGGTCTGTCTACCCGCGACCACAACTAGGGATAGTAGACGACCTAGCTGTATCCTTGAAGTTGTATAAGTCTAGAAGTGATAGTTATCATTTACCATCAAGTGGGTTGCTTGCTACTCTGCCACCGAAGGTTAAATAAAACACAAATTGATAACTTTATGCGCGAATTAGATAATTTTCTATAAAGTTCTAACAGGCATATGAATAACTTATACATAATGTAATAGAATATTTCTAAATTAAATCTTAAGTATGTATGTGTAAATTTCGAAAATTTTCTTACATCTTGTAGATGTCCACCATCTTTATATTACTAGAGCTATACTTGAGAGCTATAAATAACAGTAACACCTAACGCCTGCCGGACCCACACGTACTAAAATCGCAATTTCTAATAACGGCAGGCAGTCAGACTATTTGTAGAGGCATTTTTACGCTTTTTGTCTTCTAAACTAATATTATAAAGAGAAAACGTTGTATTTTTGTTACGAATAAACTCACTACTGGACGGATTTCGATACTTCTTTCACCATTAGAATGCTACATTATCCCTGTGTAACATAGGCTATAATTTATCTTGGTATTCCCACGGGAACGGAAACTACGCGGGTAAGGCGTCTGAAACCGAAGCGAAGCGAGTGCGGGTTGCTAGTTTTAAATAAACTAGTGGTCACCGAATCGTCCAAATTCGACCATATTTTATTTAAATATATTTTTCTGCTACACAATTTTCTTTTTAATTATAATAGGTAGATATATATGCATAATTGTATATTGGTCGAGTTCTATTTCACTAATAACTTAATATATACGTACAAATAATTATTAGACATTGTCATTATAATTAAGATTTGTTGACATTCAGTTCGATCAGAAACGTCGTGTTTTTATTTATCAAATTAATGGATTTAGATTAAATTTCTGCAGAAGAACGTGTGTAACCAACATAGCACGAAGAATTAGCACGGTGAAGTGACAATAGGCAAGCCACATCGTTCGACAAACCTACAACCGTTGGAGAAGAAAGGTTCTCGAGTGGCGACAAAGGATCGGACGACGCAGTGTAGGACGCCCCCAACTAGGTGGACCGACAACCTGGTTAAAGTTGCTGGGCGTCGTTGGATGCAGGCGGTACAAAACCGCACTTTGTGGCGTAACATGAGGGAGACCTACGGCCAGTAGTGCATGGTGATAGGCTGAAATGATGATGATGTTAAATTTTAGTTTTGTTTACTTCGCTCAACATATTCTTCAAACGTGCTATATTTCATACTTGTCCATCCGCATAACTTTCATAAAAAGGGGTACATAGTTTCCACCACTTTCGTCACCACTTTCCTGTGTGGTGACGGAGTAAGAATACAATTCACCATCCCCTTTCTTGCCCGTGGGTGTCATAAAAGATAACTAAGGGATTACAATAGGCAAATAAAATCAATGCAATAAAAGGGAGACTCGAAATAAAACACTATGCCAAACCGCCTGACCAGCGTGGTATAGCAGGTCAATTACCAAGTGTGGAGGAAGCTCTAGCTAGTGGGGTGTATATGTACTGTGATTGTGATGAAATAAGAAAAAAACTTCGCAGACTTCCAATAACTTAGATATCCGAAATATAATCCACCAAGCTCTGAAATAAAATATTTACAATGCGGGTTTTATTTTTAACATCCAGTTTTCTGCCAAAGTAATTCAGTTTAAGGACAGTTTACAGCACATTCTGTTTTAGGGCTCTTTCCCTTTCTTTGCAGCTACGTCTTACGACTGCAAATCCTCCTCTTCCACACACCTTCCAAACTCCACCTTTTTAGTAGATACTTTCTTCGGCAACGTCAACTTTTTCTTTCTTTCTTTTCTTTCTCTTAAGAAATTTAAGGAACTATCGTTAATACGTAGGGTGCACCATGATAAGATATCTGTTAACAGATATGTGATAATGCAATTTTTTTAAGGTTACCCCTTTATATCAGGTGTGCAGACTGATCCACAAAAAAAAATCAATCCACAACTTTCATAAAGCAACTTTTCAGGCAATGACTCCTAAACGTGTTTTCTCTATCGCTTATAAATATTTAGAAGGGCAGGGTATGGTGAGACTGCATCCCGTGAAGCCTTTCTCAGTAACACCAGGGTGACATATCTATGTTGTTATATTGTTTTTTACGTCAAGGGTCACTTGTTGCAGTTTCACCGCAAAGCAAACGTTATATGGCGAACTAGATCAGCATTTGCTATCCTCCCCGGATTGGTGCACTGACTAGTTATACGAGATTATAACCTCTCAGAAGACGGTAATGTATCCCAATTCATAAGTCTGACACATCGCAAAAAAAGAATCATCCATTTTAACTTTGTATTCGAACTGAAATCCTCTAATCCTCATTTATTCTACGATAACCAATATCAATATAACTATCGTTCGATATATTGAATACATAATCACAATATATTTATAATCATTATAATCTATGATAATTACTTCTACAAAACACAAATCTTTTTAGGATACAAATGTCCAAATAGATAACGCATAATACTAAAATTTTATCGGGGTGCAAATGAAGAAATTATTAGGTACACAGATAACGTTTTCTTAGAATATCATATTGATTTAGTGCAAATTTATTGATGTCACGTAGTAACTATTTACATGAATGAAATACATTTATGTTAATTGCTTAAAATGATAACGTATAGAAGGATAGTGTCGATACTTAAGCGATCAAAAACATGAAACCAAAAATACTACATGTGCGCAGGCGATTACACATCTACACACGCACCACTATATAAATTTTTTTGTTTTCCTTAAATAAATCGTCGAAATACTTTTAATGTTAAAAACCTTTTTATGTTTTTCAAATGTGTTGTGACACTATTTGAATGCACAAACCGTTATAATTACCTATTTATTACCTATTTGAGAGTTGCGGCACGGTCCAATTTAAGCTCCATGAGGCTCCAATTCAAATGCTTCATTTTTTGTACGCGGACTTACCTTCTATACGTTATTATTCTAAGATTAATTGATTCAAAATCTAAATCGTGCCAGACATAAGTTCTTTATTTTCTGAAACATGAAATATGTAGTTTCGAGTAATTTAAATTATAATCAAGTAAAATTTAAAATTATGTATAACCCCCGACATAAACTAAAATAATACAAAAAAAAGTATCTCGTTCTTTTCAATAGAAATCTTATGTCTTTAAACGAGCAATTCTTGCAATATATATAAATACTAGCAACCCACCCTCGCTTTGCTTCGGTTTCAGTCGCTTTACCCGCGGCGTAATTCCCGTTCCTGTGGGAATACCGAGATAAAATATAGCCTATGTTACTCCCTGATATTATAGCTTTCCATTGGTGAAAGAATTTTTGAAATCGGCTCGGTGGTTTAACCGTGAAAGCGTTACAAACAAACAAACAAACAAACATCCTTACTTTCGCATTTATAATATTAGTATGGATATGGATTCATTGGATCTCGGAAATGGCTCCAACGATTTTGATGAAATTTGGCATACTTGAGGTTTCGGGGCCAAAAATCGATCTAGCTAGGTTTTATTTATAGAAAATGTTATTTTGTCGGTGTTTTTAGCTAAACAATACAGTGACGTAAAATAATATTGACATTCCCTGAATAGAAATTCGAATTTCGCCGTCGCTTTCAAGAGTGACAACAGCTCAGTTGGGAAGTTGTCCAGTCGCATTCAAACAGCGCCAGATCGAACCTCGGTGTTATTATTGTTTTTGTAATTTTAATATTTTTTATTTCATCATTTCATCATTTTTATTTTTATTAGTATATAAACAAGTTCGTCAAAAATACAAGTTACGAAAAAAAAATTATACTTACCAGATATTTATCAATTAATTGTCATTGAACGACTAGCACGCGTGAAGCACCTTATCGAGTAATCATACGCCATTACATCACTTTGGAAAATAGACTCTTACATTGCTGGACCGATATTAACCAAACATAGCTAAGAACCACCGCAAGGCAACTGGCTTTCAAATGAAAAAAACCGCATTGAAATCGGTCTATCCATTTGAGAGCTACCATGCCACAGACAGAAATACACACACACACAGACAGACAGACATCGACGTCAAACTTATAACACCCCTCTTTTTTCCGTCGGGGGTTAAAAATAGTAACTATTTTTCACCCCTGTATTTGGGAACATGACACAAAGAAAAAAGAGCTAAATGTTTTTTTTAGTTTTCTAGGCTGCGGACCACTGAGGACAAGCAACTCGGCACTGGTAGTCGTCCCAACGACGAAGGCGACGAGGGTACGGGTGGATTATGGGCCCGCGCCGCCATCCTTTCGACGCCCCGGACGAAATGGACGGCGTGTGCGCTTTTACCCACGCGTAAATAAATGTTTTTAGTGTCTGGGAAGATATTGATGAATATTATTTATTTTGTTATAATAATAATCCGTGTAAATTGTTTAGACTAGAAATCCGCCCCTCATAATAAATGCACGGAGGACGAACTATCCAATTTAGTATTCTATCCAATTCATTGACTTTGTGATCGTAAGCTTAGCTACTGTTATCAATAATAAACAATACAGAGAGACAAACGGAACTATTGTTACATAAGTTATTAGTCATCGGTTTTGCGACGATGTTACGAGTGGATTATTAATTACATTTATTATAAGAATATAAGAAAATTGTTTACAATTAAATATAAGTATATACATATATTATTTTCCGTGTGGTGACGGAGTAAGAATACAATTCACCACTCTCTTACCCGTGTATGTCTTAAAGACGACTAAGGGATATCTTATATCTTTAAATGAGCAATTATCCTAATCTAACCTACTTTAAGATCTCACACATTTTTTTTAAATAACAGCAATTGTTATAGGTAATAATCAATCAATACAATGACATAAAATGTTATTGACATTCTCTGAATAGAAATTCGAATTTCGTCGTCGTTGTCAAGACTGACAATAGCTCAGTTGGGAAGTTGTCCAGTTTTCTTTTTGTTTTGTTTTAGCATTCAAACAGCGTGGGATCGAATTTCGGTGTTATTATTATTCTCTTTTTGTAATTTTTGATATTTTTTTCATATATACCAGATCTGGTTGACCTGGCAACCAGATATTATTACATATATGACATAGATGCAAGAGATGGAAAACTCCAAACAAAAGCCTATACCAACCTGCCTGACCAGCATGGTATAGTAAAGCCTGCCTGTTATGGAGGAGGCTCGAGCCCAGCAATAGGACATTTACGAGCCGAAATGATGATGATGATAAATGATATTTGGTGAGCACTGGTGGTTAGTCCAAATGACGATTAAGAAGTACGAGTACGGTAGGTTAAGGTACGTACAAAGGTTAAATACGAATACAGAAGGATAGCGTGTAGTCCAAACGTCATACCTTTTTTTAGGCAACCTATGGTTTGGACATACGTCGTCCATTTTATCCGTGGTAACGAAAGGGGGCACGCGGCTCCATAAACTATTTCTTCCTTTCCTTCTTTGCCATTGGGTCGACCACTGGTACAGACTCCTTGACGACCTTGACCAACCCCTTTCGGGTACCTTCACCCTCAATGCCGCCCCGATGCGGGTCACGGACTAATTACCTGTTACCCAAACACACGTCATCTCTACCGTCACCCCGGATAGTTGCAGAGTGGTATTTCAAGACCATTACTTATCAAAAAAAAGTTAATGATAATTAAAAGTATTATTTTATAATCTTTTAACAGTTTTGATTGTACATCGGCCTAGTGATAAAAATATCGATAGAGTCGCGTGACGTGGTCATTGATAAAGTAATTTTAGACTATCTTTAATCGATTCATTTCTCAAATGACAGAAAAAGCATCTTAGGAATTTTTCATTCCAAATTTTGCACTTAACCCTTGAATTCGCTAGTCATGTGGAATTTCAGTATTGGTTTAGAAGTTATTTAGCTTTAGACGTTATTGAGGAAGCCTTGAAGCGACATCCTGGAATGCTGTGCCCATCGCTCAGATACTGAAGAAGCCACGAGATCAGGCATCTATTAAAAGAACAGGTCTTTTAAGCCCTCTAGCAGAGAAATATAATTCCTCATGCTACACTGTTGTCATCCACGCAACCGACGGCAAACTAAAATAATCAAACCTAAAAAGTCTTTGATTCGATTTGATTTGATACAATTCACCTCCGCCTTTCTTGCCCTGTGTACGACCCCCAAAAGGCGACTAAGATATATAATATGCATATAAGAATAAAACAAGAGAAGAAAAACTGGAAATGAAACCTTATATCAACACGTTTGATCAGCGTGGTATAGTAGGTTACTTTTCCCTCCCATTCAGGAGTTTATTTTTGGTATGTAAAATTGTCTACAAACCTGCTCTTATACCAATTGTATGTATTCTTCATCTATCGTACATAGCGTAATATATTTCATAATAGTTTTATGACTGGCCAACCTGACATCAACCCTCCTTGAGAAGGTAATTATTGACCAGGCGGCTTCGGATAGTGTTGGCTCCGGTTGATGTAAAACGCTTAGTCGTCTTTTGCTACACCCACAAAAGGCAAGTCAAAATAAATTTACTGCGAGAACATTTGGGCTGTTTTTTATGCGTAAAAAAATGTAATACAAATTAAAAACAAATATATTGATCTCTAATGTTTACGCAAGGATCACGCATTATAAATAAAACTATTTTTACGGATTTCATTGCGTTTGTATTTGATTTTTGATTTGATTCATGGTCAGTCCGGCCGTGACCATGAACGCTCTAAGATGTTCGAAAAATTGTGCAATCCAAAATCAAATACAAACGCAATAAAATCCATAAAAATAGCTTTATTTCTAAAATATAAATAAGGGTAAATGGGTGTGCAAATATGTATTAGAGGAAGGTGGTATGAAATGATCCCTTTAAGGGCGAATGCTTGTAAATCCGAGGATATATAATCTAATCTTACTGTTTAAGCTGTTTTGAATAGTCAGTTTATCTATCTAGGTATCGCCATACTTTAAGTTTGCGATGTCTATTATCGATTAGAGTTTTATTAATTAGACTTAAAGTCTTCTAAAGGATCATCATGTACACATGGTGGTTTAAGATGATCCCAGGGGATCATCTTTTGCCTTTTTATTTTTTTTGAGATACGGTCGGCGCACTCGTCGCTCGGCTCCGTGCGGGGCGACAGAGGGGCATAAGTACGTACACCCGTTACCCACCCGTGACACGTCGCCTTCGTCGTTGGGCTGACCACCGGTGACTTGTCGTCAGTGGTCGGCCCAAATATCTTTTGCCTGGAGTAATGTTGCACAAATCGCAAGTAAATTTGTCACCATCGTCGCTATCAACTCCTGCGCACGCTTTATGCCCCCATCTTTGACAGATACAACATTTAATCCACCCTTCATCCTTATTGTATTTTGAAAAACTTTCAGTAGGTACAGAAAATACATTCTACGTCATCCTTTTCAGATGACGCTGCTAGAACACATTTTTTCTTTTGTTTTGATATAGCTTGCCCTATACTTACTTCTTTTCCTGTCTTGACTTCCTGTCTTGTATGCTAAACTGTATAAAAATAGTCAAAGAGATAGGAGTACCTAATAGTGTTGCCCAAATGCAAGACCAAGACGAGACTTGGACCGGTCTTGGTCTTGGTCTTGCAACATCACACCTGGTCTCGTCTTGGTCTTGGTCTTGCGCACCCGGGTCTTGGTCTTGGTCTTGCGCACTCGAGTCTTGGTATTGCAGCAAGAGTCTCGCAAAGTTTTGCAGTTAGAATAACGTAACAGTAATTATCATGGCAATGAAAAATCCAACTAAATTAATCAAATATCCTATCCTATCTATCCATCTGTTAGCCTATAGTTCACTATTGAATACAATACTTACCACTGGAGAAAATTACTCTTCTATTCCCCTGGTGTTCCATTAGACAGCGTTACTACTCTTATGACAGGACTTTCGACCCTATTTTCTTAAGACGTCACCACACGAGGCAGTTGATACAATAAATTTTATGTCATTTTATAATCAATGCGATATTTTACAATTAATGCGATTGTTTATATTCCCCTTCAAGTTAAGTGGTATGTATCTATTGTATTTCCAGTTTAGTTACTGATGCTCTGGATACTTGAAAAAACCTGTTGCTCTATTGCCTATATAAATACTTTGGCCGCTGGATCCATGTAGCTCTTAATATACTATTTATTCAAGAACATATAAAACTGATTTAAAATTTTATGGTTTTAATACTTGTAAAATGTATGATATTCGTCGTCATCGTCACAGCTCATAAAAGTGCCACTGCTGGGCTTAAGCTTCCTTCCAGTAAGAGGAAAATTGATCTACTATACCACGCTGGTCAGACATGTTGGTACAGGGTTTTCTTTCTAGTTTCACTTCTCTTGCACATATGTTATATACACAGGGTGTATCAGGTTATGGGACAACTGTTCATGTATGTTGTAGTTCAACAGTCATAGATCATAATTAGAATGTATATTACACAAAAACAATATAACGTAAAAGTTATAGTGATTACAAAAATGTGTGTCTAAGAGTTTATGCCTTAAATTTTATGCATTATGTAGGTATGTACAGACAGGATATATGTAAGCATGTAAAATTTCGACAGTATAAATAGGTATTAGATTCGCGCGAACCTTTCAATGGTTACGTAGGTACAAAGGCGACTCATCAACGGTCATCGGCCGATCAGCTGATTTATGTTAAAGCGAAGTTTGTCTTGCTTATGCAAACGTAATTATTGATTTATTCAAATTCTAATGAACATTTAACAAAATACGAATATGTTGTAGATTAAGTATCATTCCTTTATACATTTTAATCAATTTACACGAAAAAACGAGGACAAAATTGAGAACTTACATGTCTCTCAATTCATTAACGTATCGATATTTTTATTTCAATTTTTTTTCATGGGTTCCTACACCATTGCCCGATCCGATTTGATATGACATCCACGGGTAAGAGAGTGGTGAATTATATTCGTACTCTGTCTTTTTTTTTTGTGTGTGTGTAGCTTTTGGTCGCAGATGACCTTGACAGCTTAACGCGGTCAATGGGTGAGCGCTGATGGCTCTCAACCCGGTAAGTAAGTTAAGCGAACATCGTCCGAGGGCTTCCCCTGTGGGGAACGGACCTCGGCTCGGGGCGTCGCTGAGAGCAAAGTGGACGTGGCCAAGTTTAGGATAATGACTTTTACGGGTCGCGGTTTTCGACCTCGACGGCGAGGCCGATACCGCGGTGTTTTATCTGTTATCGCTGCGCGAGCTGTGTAGGTCCTTTCTTGGGCGATCATAATAGCGTCATCTTCTTCTTCAAGAAGATGACGAGGACGTCGGACCGCGGATATTTTTGAGGGGACGTAGTTTACCGCCCCAACCACTAGTGGATTGGGGTGAGTCGTGGCAGAGGCAAAATAGCGCTGGGAGCAACGCTTCATGTACTGCCTGATGGTGATCGTACTCTGTCCCTACATGGACATTTATATAGATTAATTGTAGGCATATTTCTATGTCCAACAGTGAACGTCGTTGGGCTAATGAATAAACGGATATATAAATATGTATAATGGGCAAGAGCACTCTCGTGATTACGGTATTTTTGTCCTTAAGCCTTTCCGAAGAGTAATTCTGAAAAGCCAACACCAACATTGGGAATCGATTGGCCAATAGATGGATATCTCAAGACTGATTTGACTTGCCGTGTAGTGACGGAGTAAGAATATAATTCATCACCCCCTATTTTACCCGTGACTGCGAACCCACGACTAAGGGCTATAATATATAACATCGGTGCAAGAGAAGGAAAACTTGACATGTATGACCTGTAACAACACGGCCGATCACCGTGGCGATTCCCCTCCGGCCACGGCCGATTCTCCTCCTGTTATGTAGAAGACACGAGCTCAACCGTATATAAGCTGAAATGGTGATTTGAATTAAATGCAAGACCGCGAGACTCTTGCAGGCCCAGTCTTGGTCTTGCTCAAGTCTTGCAGGGCCAGTCTTGGTCTTGGTCTTGCAAAAATTAAGCGGTCTTGGTCTTGGTCTCGGTCTCGCATTTCTCGCAAGACCAAGACCAAGACCGCAAGACCAAGACTTTTTTGGGCAACACTACCCTCTAGTGCCTTCAACATTGACCCTTCATCCCACTGTCCACGTCTGGTGTTTCTTTTTTAGATACGTGGCATTGTCACCTTATACACGAGAGAATAGATCATCTTAACCCAAAGCTCAATTTTATTTAAAATTCTATAACCTAAGCTATAAATATTCTACAATTACCGCAACACGTTTTTATCACAAATGTACATATTTAGAAACTATAAATATAATATCCATTGCATAAAATTGAATACAAAAAAAGTAAAGTAGTTTTAAACACAGGCTTACCTTATATAAGCACTACACATTTTTTTTCTTCACAAAAGCACAGTAATTGTCCTTCCTGCAGCCATGACGGTTTGACTAGCATCAGTGGGGACGTGGACCTACACCCTACTAGAAAAAACATCTAGATTGCATGCATAGTATCGTCATAATCGAAAAGGATCGTCTTAATTCAGAGGATCATCTTATACATCTTTCCCCTACTTTTTAAGCAAATGTTTTTTCGAGAGATCATGGTAGTAAGAATAATTATAATTAACCACCTTCCTCTCTTGCCTGTGGGAGTCTTTAAGGCGGCTAAGGGATTAAATATCCATATAGGATATATGCAAGACTAGGCAAACACGTAACAGAACTCTATGTCAATACATTTGACCAGCGTGATATAGTAGATTAATTTCCGGCCCATAGTGGAAGAGACCCTAGTTCAACTGTGGGACGTGTATGGGCTGAAATCATAATATAATGGTGAAATATATTATCAGAATAAATATATGAATTGACATTTCAGTTATTTTTTCCTTATTCGTAAAAATAGCACATAAAATGCGTCTAGAGATAAGAAAAATGTAAATAAGGAAAAATTTGAGTTGATAGCAAACACAAATTCCTCTTTAATTTTTTTTTTTTGTAATATCGACTTGGTAGCAATTATATATATTATTTTTCTATAATTTCTTTTTAATTTCAGATGAGTATATATAGCAATGAGTGTTTATATGTATATTTGATATTAATGTACGTTAATCATATTTTGGCTCAGCAATGACGATACACACACACATCAATATACAACATCCTACACTAAAAAAAATCCTTGTATTGCGGGGGACTTTACAAATAAATATAATTAACGGACACAATTTATACTTACACTTGGCACAATAATTTGTAGATTGCACAAAATATTGCGGTGTGGGTATCGAACCCTTTTTGACCAAGCTGGTCAGATGTATTGATATAGGGTTTTATTTTGAGTTTGCCGTCTCTTGCATAAATCGTCTTTTATGACACCCACGGGCAAGGGAGAAGGGTGGTTCTTACTTCGTCACCACATGGATTATTATGCCTTATATCGTGCGATAAAACAAGTGTAATGCAGCTCTAAAAGTAAAGAAAAATAACATAATTCAGTCATTAGGACTGGCGACAGAAATAAAATCTTAAAACTATGAGTCAACTATCTTTAAATATTAAAATAAATTGTTCGATTTTAAAGTAAAAGAAATGCAAATTTAAACTTTGAAAATTAAAACGTTTGTCTGGATTTCGTCTACTTTTTCTTCTTTTACATTGGCAATAAGCTACACTAATATGAGCTAATACTCAAGCTACGATGTTCTTCTTAATACGTCTTTATATAAATAGTCATATTAGTCTTGGTTTATTGGGTGCTCATGATTCTTCTGTGAATTTTATGGAACATGAAAATGCATGCAATTCACGTTTAAATTATATTTACTACAAATTCAGCATTCTCTGCAAAATTCTCTCTATTACAAAAATACTAGCAAAATGTTTCAATATAATACTGTAAAACACCAAAGTAATAAATAAAATTTAAAAGCGCCACATGACATTTTGACATTCCGTAATATACGTCTATCTGGTTTTTACATCGATCGGTACAGACATAGTCTGAGATAGATAGCTACAGTAATCAGCGACAAAGATAAATAAAAAAAGAGAATGCTACAGATGTGGTGGCAACGTAACCACGTCACGTGACTACGTCGATGACGACTTGGTTGAATGCCCATCCAACTTACTTATAAAAGCTTTCGCTTCAGTAAAATTCAAATCCCACGCAGGACAACACTTTGTGTGAGCCACAAATTGTTGGTGTGAGGCTGGTTGTAATTTGTGTTCGTTGAATTATATGTCCCCTACAATACAAGGATTATTTCCTTAATGCAGGGTCTCTCTTTTAAAAAAATGTAAATAAGTTGATAGAAACTCAAATTCAGCTAATTGCATGGAAATGTTGGATGCAAGTGGTACTGGATTGTTCTGAGTGGCATTCTCGTGAGGAGGCCTATGTTCAACAGTGGACGTCTATGGGCTGATGGATGGAATATGATGACTTAGGTGGCGTAATGGTTAATAGCAACCTACCGTGCCAGTGTCAAGGGTTCGATGCCCATACCGCTATACTTTGTGCAACCCACAAATTGTTGTTCAGAGTGCTAGTGTAGTAATTTATATCCGTTAATTATATTTGTAAAGTCCCCCGTAATACAAGGGTTTTTAAATGTAGGATGCGTGTGTGTGTAGCCGTTGTTGAGCCGAAATATGATTAACGTACCTACGTTAATTTCAAACATGCATAGCCTCGTAATTATATATTTTAATCTGAAATTAAAAAGAAATTAAAAATCTATACCAATAAATAAAATTGGAGTGTCTGTTTGTAATGTCAAAATAATAGGCTTTTTTCATGATCACACGGTTATTTGCACGACACCTATGCCTAAAATACAGTTTAAAAAAATTTTGTCTGTCTGTCTGTCTGTCTGTTTGTTCCGGGTAATCTTCAAAACGGCTGGACCGATTTCAAAAATTATTTCACCAATGGAAAACTATAATATCAGGGCGTAAACTAGGCTATATTTTATCCCGGTATTCCTACGGGAACGGGAACTACGCGGGTAAAACGACAAAAACCGAAGCGAAGCGAGGGCGGGTTGCTAGTTAATAATATAGTTGCTACCAGGTAGTTTTAAATGAAAAAAATAATAAGGAAAATTTTCTGTTACTACAAATTAAATTTTTTCCTATTTACATTTTTCTTATCTCTAGACGCATTTTATCTGTTATTTTCACGAATAAGGAAAAAATAACTGAAATGTCAATTAATTTTTTTTTATTCTGGTAATATCATCATTTCAGCTCATAAACGTCGACTGTTGAGCTCAGGTCTCCTCCACTATGGGTGGGAAATTGTCTGCTATATCGCGCCCAGACCGGCCACGGACAACAGGAAACTCGGTACCTGTGGTCGTCCTAATGGCGAAGGAGAGGAATCACGGTGGGTTATGAGTCCTTAGGGAATGATAATCGTGACTATTGTATTTATTATCGTATATTTGATTACTTATCGTGTAGTAATGAAGTAGGAATATAATATCCACCCATTCATTTTCGTTAAATATCTTGTAAGTTGGCTAACAGACCGAAACATATAACATCGCCGCAAAACAAAGAAATCTCGAAATAACCTCTGGGCTCTTCGTGGTATAGCAACTGAAAGTCTTCCTATTGCTAATTCAATTCATGCATATTTATGTGTACAAAAGTGTATAAAATATTTTATATACTAGTAAGAATGTCTATAATCATTTCCGAATTTATAATGTCACTTAGTAGGGCAATTTCTTACTCATATTATGTCAGCACATACACCTCTCACTGCCGGGATCGAGCCTCCTCCAAAGTAAAAGAGAAATGGATCACACTGTTGACAGTTCTCTGTCTACAATCGCGGGCCGGTCGGTCCGGTATAGTACCACACTCTCGCAGAAAATCGACGTCCGAGTAGCAATTTATTACCGCGCTTCGTTCGGTGAGCCCAATTTTCTGATGGTGTATTTGTGCAGTGGGTTTTAGTGATGCCTTTAGTATCACCAACCTTTATTGTACGCATTCACACTCCCTTCACTTTCTTCGCGGTAGGCAGCGGCCTTGCAAAGGTTCATGAGCGGCAGTAACACTTACCATCAGGTGTACTGTTTGCTCGTTCACCACCGTTCGCAATAAAAAAATTGGACTTCTATAACACTCTGGTCAGACGTGTTGACATATGTAGGTTTTAATTTCGAGATTTTGAGGGGGTGTTTTAGTAGTTTTGTATGTACACCCAAAGACAGGATAGAGGATGGTGAAATGTATTCTTACTACGTTACCACGCGGAAAATATATACATATATAAGAACTGGCAAAGCGACAACAGAAAAAACTATTATGTAAATTCTGTTATAAATATATCTACATCTATTAGACAAATCTATAATTTATCTAATCAGTATCATCATCATTCGGCCCATCGCCGTCCATTGCTGGACGTAAGCCTCCCTCATGTTTCGCCACAGAGTGCGGTCCCGTGCCGCCTGCATTCAACAATATCCAGCAAACTTCACTAGGTAGTCAGTCCACCTAGTAGGGGCGTCTTACACTGCGTCGCCTGACACGTGGTCGCCACTCGAGAACCTTTCTTCCCTAGCGGTTGTCGGCTCGGCGAGCGATGTATAGTTATTTCCACGATGATTATAATATGGAGTAGTTTTATAGTACAGTATTAGTTGTAGTTCGTATTATATTTTTATTTATGATTTGGTCATACCCACCGACTAAGGTTCTGCTTGCAGTAGCTACGTGGGGCGGGTCGCTTCCTTCCCTCTGATGTGGTTGAGGGGAGTGATGGGTGCTGTAGTAGTTAACTCGTGATCGGGTGCTGCTTGTGGGATCTGTTCCAGCCATATTTTCTCTTTTCTTTAAATTTTTTTTTTTGGACTAAATACTGAAGCTAATACCATTTGTTGTAAAAAAACAAAGGACTGAGTTTCTTGATGGATCTTCTCAGCCTGTGGCCGCGTTCCGATCCCGTGGTAGATTATTGTGTTGTGTTCAAACGTTGTGTATATTTGACAATATGTAAGTGCCCTTAAGGGGCTTATGCAGAATAAATGATTTGATTTAATTTGATTTGATGTGTCCTGCCCATTGCCACATCAGCGTGCCTTCGCGCTATGTCAGTTACACCCGTTCTTCTGCGGATTTCGGATTATATCTCGCAGAGTAATCACGAGCATAGCTCCATAGCCCGCTGAGCGACTTTGAGCTTTATTTATTAGGCCAAATTTAGGGACCATGTTTCCGTGCCGTAAGTCATCATTGGTAACACACACTATTCGTAGACCTGTATTTATACACTGAGGTATGTTGGATGAGAAGATCTTCTTAAGTTTCCCGAACGCTGTCCAGCCGACTGGGATTTATCGGCAAATCTCGTTCTCTAAATTGGACTTACCTAGCTGAACTGTTAGTCCTATCTAAAAGATGTAGCTAAATTTTCAGTTATATATTTGCAGTATATATATATATGTAGGTATATGCTGTAAAGAAGCCAAATAATACGTAGAGATATTTTCTCGTGCATAATCGTATTCACTACGGTCGACGCATGTATCTATCTATTATACGATAAACTTGTTTTACCTAACCGCATAAGGCAGTGATGGGCAAAGTACGGCCCGCGGGCCAACTGCGGCCCGCGAAAGTATTTAATCCGGCCCGCCGAGAGTCCATCCATCCTAAATATTCTAGTCAGCATTTTGGCGCGAATAATAAAATGTGACGTTTGTAATTGAAAAGCTTTCATTATCTCATAATTAACTTGCCATAATTATAATTATCTCGGCAGTCTGTCACAGGTTTATTTATTGGAAAATTCCATTCTATTCACCTTTCGGTGAAGCTAAACTATTATGGAAAATCCAAAACAATTCCACATGTCTCACACACCTAACAAGGCGTAAAAGTAAAAGGTATTTTGTTTATAAAAAGCTTTAATACAAAATTCATTTTTATATAGCTAGCCCTCCTCTAGAATTTCTTAAACTTTGTGGCCCGTCATTAAAAAAGTTTGCCCACCACTGGTATAAGAAGGCATACCTGACAAGAATGTTTATCTTTATCTCTAAACGTGTCTTATACGCTTTTTTACGCATAAGGAAAAAACAACTCACATTTTCATTTATATTTTTATTTTAGTTCTCATGATATTTTTACACATATTTTATCTTTTGCATGCGGAAACATAAAAATAACATCATTATAATAAAAGAAATACTGAATATAGGCTAGTGATGACTATTCGTTTCATCAGCGCTATATAGTAGACTAGCAACATGCCCTCGCTTCGCTTCGATTTCAGTCGCCTTACCCGCGTAGTTCCCGTTTTTGTGGGAATATCAGAATAAAATATAGCCTATGTTACTCCCTGATATTAAAGCTTACCATTGGTGATAGAATTTTTGAAATCGGTTCGGTGGTTTAAGGGTGAAAGCGTAACAAACAAACAAACTTACTTTCGCATTTATAATATTACTAGCAACCCGCCCTCGCTTCGCTTCGGTTATAGGTTATAGTCGTTTTACCCGCGTAGTTCCCGTTCCCGTGGGAATACCGGGATAAAATATAGCCTAGTTTACGCCCTGATATTATAGCTTTCCATTGGTGAAAGAATTTTTGAAATCGGTCCAGCCGTTTTGAAGATTACCCGGAACAAACAGACAGACAGACAAAAATTTTTTAATTGCTATTTTAGGAATAGGTGTCGTGCAAATAACCGTGTGAGCATGAAAAAAGCCTATTATTTTAACATTACAAACAGACACTCCAATTTTATTTATTGGTATAGATGAATTAGGGAACTTACCCATATAATGAAACCCATTTTTTTTAAATTTTCTACTTCCCTCCATCTTTGACTGTCTGTAGAACAAATTAAGACCAAATTCAAGCGTAGCATTTTTAAAGTCCCACTCACCCAAAAAGAGGTTACGTAGTATCGTAGTATAGATTAGTTTCCTCACTTTTATTTAGGAGAATTTTAGGTTACTAAACTAAGCTGAACCCAGAATGTGTACCGAGATTTTCTCTTCCACCAGAGTTATTGGTTTCGATGTCTTAGTAAACTTGGAGTTTTTAGTGTAAACTTGTAGTAAACTTGGAGATTTTAGGTCACAGAGTAAAAAATATTTACAACCCCTTTCTTGTCCATGGATGTCGTAAAAGACGACTAAGAGAGTATGCAAATAACATTTATTTACGAAATTAAAACTCAAAATTAAACCTTATACAACCCCGTCTGTTTAGTAGTGCAATATCCCTTCAATTGTGGCGGAGTAGGACATATGTAAATGGTCTGAGAAAAAGAAGATGTCTACTTACAAGATATTTAACGCAAAATTGGTAACACATTCGTGTTTCTACTTCTTTACTACGCGGCAATTAATGAAATATTGATATATTTTTCATTCAGCTTAATAAATACATACAATACTCATATTTATTAAAATTTCTGAAATACATACATATGTCAGTAATAAAAATCATCTACAATTTGAAAAAAGAAAAGGAAATAAAATTTCTGATATATACATATGACTGTCATAAACACCTCTGAAATGTAAAGAAAGAAATGGTATAAGGAAACTTTGGAGTTGGTAACAACTCAAATTTCCTTTTCATGTATTTTTCGTGTGTAAAATTATCTTCAAAATATGATTATTGATAAAAATGATAAAACCGATAGACGTTTAGAGTAGAGGACAGCTGCGGGAAAAATTAGGTTTTAATATATCAGTACTGCCTGTGCCAGCACTTTTGACAAGCGTATCATAATGGGTCAATTTCCTCCTGTTGTGTAGGAGGTTAGAGCCCAGAAGTGGGCCATGTATTAATTAGATGGATGGATAATTTAATGGATGTTATAAATACCCACGGGGTAGTAATACACAGAACTATGAGATACAAATTATTTTTTGAAAATTTGTTTCTGTGATGGTATATTCCATTAATTGCCATATGTTAATGGCATAACAATATAAGGTCTTACCTCCTCGTTCTTTCGGGTGGCTATATCTATATATAATTGCGTTATATTCTAAACGTCTAATAGACGTAAGAAGATAGTATGCTGCAAAGACAAGAAATCTCGAAAACTATTATTTTTCGTCAAAGCCGTAAGTAGTAAACCATTTTCACCTCTTGCTATCGTGGAACTTGTGCAAAATAATGTAGTATTTTATCATTCTTATCTATAGGTATATTTCGTAGATCATATACACCAAAAAAATCTGATTAATTAATTCTAATTTGAGTTGTTACCAACTCATTATTTCATCATCATTTCAGCTCGTCCACTTCCAACTGTTGGGCTCGAGCCTTCTCCACAATAGGAAATAGGAGGGCAATTGGTCTACTATACCACGTTGTTCAGATTCGCTTGATGATTTTTTGTGTGATTTGCTGTGTTTGTGTCTGCCAGACAAAGAATGGCCAAGTCAATCTATTTATTTAAAGCGTAAATTATTTTTAAATATTAACTAAGCTGACCCGGCGAACTTCGTAACGCCATAATGTTTTTCGTAAATATATTTTTAAAATTTTCGAAAATATAGTTTCTAATGGAAGAACCATTACGGCTTTGTCGAAAAAGATTCAATCGTCTTGGCCGCGGCATTGTTAATTCAAAGGGAATACAAATACTGATTTCTGACAAAATTATAATTATTAGATTTTCAACCATACTTAACTATATACAAAATTACGTTTAGCTATCATATGCGTTTTGTTATTACATATCAATTGCGTTTTTGTTGTACCACGTTTCATAGTGACTTGTATTCTCTTTGACGCGGGGGCGGTGGATTTGCCGCGCATGCGCGTCACCGCCACCCCCATCTCGGGTTCCGTGATGGGCGGAACACTGTCATCGTCACCCTCCCGGTCAGTGTCTGGCGGAGCCATGACCGGGGGCGTGTGTTCCGCCCGTCGTGAGATCAGGTCCTCGACGACCCGGGTGAGGAGCTTACTCAGCGCCGCGCCATAGGGGCGACCCCAGGGGTCACGGTCGAGACTGTCCAGCATCTCCCGCCGACTGACGTCCTTGGCGGTACGGACGGCCAGCCTGAAGGCCGACCGCGCATTGCGGTAGCCTTCATAAAGCCGGCCCTCCCGCTCTACGTCGCGATGGTGCCGCTGGCTGCGGGTGTAGGCCCTCCGGGCGCGTATACACGTGGCCCAAAGATCCGCCAGCTCCCGGGACCATCAGTGGACAGCCCTTTTCGGGGCCAGATGCCGTACACGGGGCATGGCCGCATCGCAGATTTGCGTCAACGCACTGCGGATGCGGCCAGCCTCGGCGTCCACCCCGTCCAACTGGTTGGCAGAGGACAGCCACGAGTGAACGATGGCTGCCTCCGCCAGGAGGTCCCGGTTCAAGCGACCCACAGCCCATCGCGGGAACGCGGGACGTCCGTCCGCCCTGTGACCCCTGCCGGGCGTCGGGATTGTCAGGGAGACCTCCATCCGGATATACCGGTGGTCCGATAAGGTCTCAACCTCCTCCGCGACGCACCAGCTCCTCACGCGTGCGGCGACCTCAGGGCTAGCGAACGAAAGGTCCACTATCGACCCGCCCTGCTGCCGCACGCACGAATGCACCGAGCCCCTATTCAGCAAACAGAGGCCCAGTGCCGCCGCCCAGTCCTCGACCGCCCGTCCTCGGTCGTCCGTATCGGAGGACCTCTATGCCGCGGATTTGGCGTTGAAGTCCCCCAGTAGGAAGACCTGGCGCGGTGCCAATCGACGTAACGAGGCCCCTATGATGCTGAGGGAGGCCCCGAAATCAGCCGCCCTCCAGTTAGGGGAGAGCTAGACTCCGAAGAGCGTAATCTCTCCCCAGTCCGCCGCGACGTATCCGACGCCCCTGTCCCTAAGGGTCAGAGACGACGAAGGCCACGACGTGAAGGCGACGATTGCCACGGTGCCGTCGGTGCTATCCAGCCAATTTGGCCGGTCGGGCACCACGTACGGCTCCGCGGCTACGGCTACTCCTATCAACCACTACGCCATGGCTTGCAGGAAAACGTCCTGCGCACCGGCGGGCGGACTGGTTGAAATTGGCCTGGAAGAGACGAATGGATTCGGGGTCCATTAACGATCCATATCCATCGTCACCTCCTCCGCGCTAACGGGCGATCGGGTCGCGCTCGGAGCGGGAGCTGGCCCGGTCGATGGGCCGCCCCACCCCTTTGGGGCCGACGCCGGGGGTCTGCAGTGCCCAGAGCCCATGCGGTGCTTGGCAGGCCTATTGTCCGCCGCACACGCGGGGCAGTGGGGCACCGCAGAGCACGATGCCGCCTGGTGTCCAGCCTGACCACAACGGAAACATAGCCCGCTGCAGTCAAAGCAGTTGTGACACGTCGGCCGGGTATGCCCGACGGCCATGCACTTATAACACCTCGCGGGCCGAGGCTCTAGCACGGTTACCCGCGCCGATCTCCAGCCCACGAGGAGCCTGCCTGAGTCGGCCAATTGCTTGACCAACTCCACTGGACACTGCACCCAGACAGCACCGACGCCGCCCGGACCAGGGCGGATGATGCCAATCCGGACGGTGTCCGAGGCACATCCGGTACGCGCCATAATGGCCTCCCGGACGTCCTCCACCATCACGGAATCGTCCAAGCCCGTCAGGCGCATCTCTGCGCACTTGACAGGTCTGGCGATTCGAACTCCATCCTCCGGCCTGAACAGCCCCCGCAGCTTCGAAGCCACACTATCGGCCGTCTTGGCGCCCTCGGCCCCAGGGAATTCGAGAATTCGAGCCCCTGTCCGGGCCTTGCGGGTCCTGGCCTCGACGCCTCCGATGTCGGAGACGTCCAGCTCCCGCCAGGCGCGTTTTAGGACGGCCTCATAGTTGAGGCCCCTCTCGGCCACCTCAGGCAGCACGGTGGTGACCACCGCGGCCGTCTTCGGCGACTTGAGGCCCCTGCGCGACCTCCCCTTATCCGCGGCGAGCGGCGGCCGGAGGGGTGGCTCGGGCGGAAGACGATCTGCCAGGGCCTTGATGCGCGTATCCATCATCAACTCCAGCTTGGCGAAGATGACGCGCATCGCTCCCTCCGGTATGCCGTGCACCGCGGGCAGGGGCTCCTCTCCCAACTTTTTGGACCCGCCGCGCCCCCCGGTGGCGCCCACAGTCCGCGCAGTGGGCGCCACTGGCGCGGCAGGCACCACGGGCGCAGGCGGCGCCACGGGCGCAGTCGACGGGCCCGCCCTCTCTGGCGCAGCCCGTTTCAGCGGCAAGGCCGGCGTCGGCGGTGCGGCCGGCACTAAAAGTGCTAACTGCGGTCTCACAGTTCGGCCACGTCTTTGGCTAACCCACGGTTCTCCTTTCGCACCGCCGACAGCTCCGACTCAAGCTTCCGGTTGCGCTCCCGCAGGCCGGAAACCTCCTTACTGAGGCGGGCAATCGCGGCCTGCAGGGCCGCAACCTCACTGCTCTGGTCGGCCGGACCTGGGGTCCCCCGCCTCGGCGCCACCGCTGGTCCGCGACCCCTGCGTCCACGACGCGTGGTCGTGGGCACAGCAGCTTCCTCCTCTTCTTCTTCCCAATTGGGAGCCTCTTGATGTTGGGGAGAGAGAGGGGAGAAGAGAAGAGAGGGGAGACAACCACTGCTTTTGTAGCTGAGAGTCCAGCTCAGCTACAAAAGCAGTGGTTGTCTCCCTCCCATACGACACCGGCACAGTGAGGGACTCCCCGGTGTGGCCGGGACCCTCTGGAGCAGATACGCCGCACTTGATCTCTGCCATCTTGTTGGACATTTTTAAGTCTTGCCTTGACTACCACTCTAACGGCTGGACGCTCGCGCGCTTTTTAACCCACCAACCATTCATCCCCTCGTCGAGTGGCCAAACTTAGGTTTAGGGGTCATTTTTTATAGGGGTTTTCTTCCCCATGGTCCGAAGATCCCCGGCCCTGAGCTTCAGCCGCAGTCACACTCAGGGTTACGGTTTGGGCCTTCCGGGTCTGGCCGCTCGCGAGCGACCGACCCGTAACGCCTTCGGGCCGTGACGCCACCGTTTCTGGCGACGGAGTGCTATGAGGCACATCCGCCCGATTGGCCCCGGGTCAGATTCGCCGTGCGCTCTGCCATCAGAGTCGCACGCGGAGTCCCCCTTCCGCCGAAATCTCAGCCGTCCGGCTGGACGTTCTCCAGGGTGCACCACGTGGAGGTGTTTCGGCCTCGCACCCCAAGTTTTTTTTACGCTAGCAGAACTGAGATGCGAAAGTTGTTGTTTTTTACAAGTTATGTTCTGATATTTTTTTTTATATTTTAAGTTATCAAAGGAGTATTTAAAATTTTCCGTTAATTGACATATCATCGACGATATAGAGAGCTTACATAATAGCGACACGCATCTACCTTTCATTAGCAAACTCATTTATTGGACACAGAAACAATCAGACTCTAGTACAGTAGCTTAAAGTTCAGGAAGGTCTAACATAATAATCCTTTTGTCTATCTTGTAAATTCAAACGAGTACCTAAATCATCACTTAAAATAAACTTATCGCCAAGCAGGCAAAAATAATAATTGCTACACTTTAAAATTGTATCTCATCTTTTTATCGCTCATAGCGTAAAGAAATGTGTTATAACATACGCTGACTTTTCGCCGTGTAGTTTATAGCCCCACATAATATGAGTCAAGTTTTTGCTTTAAAACACTTATAGATAGACATTTTTTATAATTATTAGGTATATTACTTGGCTTAGATAGTAATCTACGGCCCTCCTTCTCGAGACCTTAGCTGCACGGATGTTTATGTCATGTCAGCTTAATAAATAAATTATTAATCAAAGAACATTTTAAGAGCGTTATCGGTAATCAGCGGCCGTAAACAAAAAAATGTGCTTTTTTGAGGACTGGTTACTCGTTAATGATAATAATTTACTAAAAACTAATATAAGAACTACATTAAACACATCTTTATGTTGTGTTTGTATAGAATTATAACGCAATATTGTAACTATTTTATTAAACGGCAAGGGTATTTTGAACTTAAGTTCATGAGATTTTACGAAAACGCCAAGTTTTGAAGTTCAGGTACGAATAAACCATAAGTCGTGGCAGGTCGAAAAAAATTGTAGATATTAGGGCAATTACTGTTCTTGTGCTTGTACAAAATGAAATTGAAAATTTCTTTCATTAAAAACTAAATAAAAATTCATTTCCTTAAGATAAATTTGACGAAAATAGCTCCTGTAAAACATTTAATTTTGCGAATATGACTAACCTTGGAACATTTAAAAAAATATACACTATTTGTAAGACTATTGTAGAAGCACCAAAAAAAAAACCAAATTGAAATACGAATATTCACCCTTGTAATTAAATTTTAAATATTACTATAAATTGAACGGCAGAATTGTCCATGAGCCACTCGCGCGCTAGCGCTCAATGAGGTAGGGTCTGTGTCGATCGTGCTCTTGCTGCTAGCGCAAGACGACGACGATACGAACTTAAACGTATACTACGTCTGACCAGTTTTGAGTCGTAAGTGTCCATTACTAATTTTGTTGATTACGTACATGCGATCTCCATCAAACATAATATAGAATCCTTTTAGGTGATGGGTCGAAAAAGAAAATTGTATTTTGGGGACAAAGTCGGTTATAAGGCGAGGAAAAAGAGAATACACGAGAAAATGCAAGTTGTAAGGTACTTAAAGTTTCTATTTATATAAATTAAATATGGCTTTCATTGATAATAATCATGTACTAAATATGTTTGAAAGGAGTAAACGAAAAAATATATCCGAACGGAATAATTATGCAGCCTCGTCTTCTGAGGATTACCATCTGACTCCAACATCAGCAGAAAATGGACATTAGGAAATGTAAGTTCTCATCTCATCATCTCAACCGATACAAGTCCCACTGTTTGGGCTCGGGCCTTCTCCACTATGGGAGGGAAAATTAGTCTACTATATATACTAGGCTGATCAGACGTGTTGGGGTAGGGTTTTATTTAGTTTTCTTCGCTTGTATAGATCACATACATATCATATCCCTTAGTCGTCTTTTACGACAACCATGGCCAAGGCGGATTGTATTCTTACTCCGTCACCACACGGCAAACAGTTTTGTTCGAAATTAAGGTTAAACCGACTTTAAAAAAGGAGGTTCTTTCGATTTTAAAGCAATTTCGAAAATAAGGTTCTTAAAGATTTTCGAAAGTAAGCAAATGAATACATTCTCATTTTATAGCAATAGTCAAGATAGAAATCATCATCATCATTCATCATTTCAGCCTATTGCCGTCCACTGCTGGACGTAGGCCTCCCTCATGTTGCGCCACAATGTGCGGTCCTGTGCCGCCTGCATCCAACGACGCCCAGCAACTTTCACTAGGTCATCGGTCCACCTAGTGGGGGGGCGTCAAACACTGCGTCGTCCGATACGTAGTCGCCACTCGAGAACCTTTCTTCCCCAGCGGTTGTCGGTTCGTCGAGCGATGTGGCCTGCCCATTGCCACTTCAGCGTGCTAATTCTTCGTGCTATGTCGGTTACACCCGTTCTTCTGCGGATTTCCGTATTCCGGATTCTATCTCGCAGAGAAATCCCGAGCATAGCTCGCTGAGCGACTTTGAGCCTTGATATAAGGCCTACATTTAGGGACCACGTTTCCGTGCCGTAAGTCATCACTGGTAACACACACTGGTCGTAGACCTGTGTTTTCAGACACTGAGGTATGTTGGACGAGAAGATCCTCTTGAGTTTCCCGAACGCTGCCCAACCGAGTTGGATTCGTCGGCTGACCTCTTTCTCGAAATTGGATCTACCTAACTGGACTGTTTGTCCGAGGTACACATAGTGATCGACAACTTCGAGAATCGCATTGCCAACTAGGACCGGTACAGGAATGACATGGGCATTTGACATGACTTTCGTCTTGTCCATGTTCATTCGTAAACCCACTAGTTGGGATACCCTGCTGAGATCATTGAGCATTGTGCCAAGGTCCTCCATGGATTCTGCCATAACGACTATATCGTCCGCAAATCGAAGGTGAGTGATGTATTCGCTGTTAATGTTGATGTCGAGTCTAGGTCTAAGAGCTTGAAGACCTCTTCCAGTGCAGTGGTGAACAGTTTCGGAGAGATGACATCTCCCTGTCTCACGCCTTTCTGCAACTGGATCGGTTTCGTACTCCTATCCCGGATACGGACTGACATTGTGGCGTTCCTATACAAACACTTCAGCACTTCGATATACACAGGGGCCGATTATACTCCTCGGTCTTTTAAATAATCTGCCGAAGCGTGAGGATATGGTCTATGGTGCTATAGCCTTTTTGGAAGCCGGCTTGTTCGGGCGGCTGGAAGTCATCGAGCTTACGCGAGAGTCGATTGGTAATGACCCTCGAGAACAACTTATAAACATGGCTCAGGAGTGAGATGGGTCTGTAGTTCTTTTGTCTGAAGAGCTTTGTCATCCTTCTTGAAGAAAAGCACCACCATACTCCTGGTCCACGACTCTGGAACGTCGTCCCCGAGGATAACGGAATTAAATAGCTTCTGAAGGGCTATTAAGACTGGCTTGCCGCCCGCCTTTAGAAGCTCTGCCGTAATTCCGTCATCTCCCGGTGCCTTACCGTTACGTAGTTGTTTGAGAGCCATTCTGATCTCGTACAAGCTGATGTCCGGGATTTCTTCGGTATAGTGCCGAGTTAGCTTGGATCTGGGATCTTGGGACCAAGCCGACAACAGGATTTCGGGATGATTTGTATATCTGTCCATAGAACCTTGTACGCAGTATTGGTGTTTAACGTTTCCCAGGAGAGAGCTGCTGCCCTACTCTCCTGGTGAACCCTCAGCCGATTTTTACGACTCCCACGGGCAAGTAAGGGGTGGCGACACATGTATTCTAAACCCGTCGCCACACGGGAGGAGAATAACGGGGGAAGATAGAAATATCTGTCTTTTGTGGTGGGCTACCGTCAGCGCACCCGCTGTCCAATTCCGTCCGGGACAACAGAGAGGCGGCGCGCGGCCCCGTAACCCACTCGTGGCACGTCTCCTTCGTCGTTGGGCCGACCACCGGTGCAGGCTCACTTGTCGTCAGTGGTCGTTCTGACGGGATACCCCTGAGGAGTACACTCGACCGACGTCCCCCCGTGTGCGCTCTGTCGCCTCCTTCCGCGAGAATACTGCCTCGCAAAAGGCTGCGACCACGTCCCAGTTCCTAACGCTAATTACTTATACTGTTTAGATTTCGGCCATTTCGAGCACTTGGTGTAATTTAAATGTTAAAGAATAACAATAAATGATGTATGATGATGTATGACTTGTTTTTTTTCAATGCCTTGTTGTAATTTACAAGTTAGGTCTAGATCACTTTGCAACAATAGTAAAAAGTTGTCTTTTATAGTCGTTTTTAACTAAAATTTCATTACTTGTTTTATTAATGGGATAGTAAACCTTTTAGAATCGGTATTAAGTAGGAATATAATTAAATAAGTAGGCACTGATAGTAAAGTTTTTTTTTTTACAAAAATCGTAAGTATTATAGCAATAAATTTTAAAATTAATTTTAATGAAAATCTTACTTTCTTCAATTAAAATTAGATATCTTGCTGTTTTTTATAGGGATCTGGTATTATGATACCATTTTGAAATTGGTATTAAATAGGCATATTATTAAATTAATGGGCACTGACAGTGTAGTACATTTTTTTTACATAAATCGCTTTTGAATTAGCATGATATGTTAAAAAAATCCGTTAAAATTCGAGTACAATCATTTTTTTTTGCAGAAGATCTAAATCTACATTAAATAACATGTTAATAAACGATAGCTCTTGTATTCAGCAGTAATTAACAGTAATCAAAATGAAAATATAATGGTTTTTGATAAAACTACAACCAAATTTGTTACAAGAGGTAGAAATTTGGTAAATAAATAACTAAAAATTAATATTTACGGAACCCTCGGCTAAAAATGGTTAAAAATGGAATTTGTTATAGTAAATTATCTGGTTTATCGAATCCTTAACGGTGGACCACTATTTACGACACACCCAGTATATGTATATATACTTGTACAAAATATTTTCGATGTTACTCATTTGCTAGGCGTCCCGAGCGACAGCTCCTTTTTTTCATAGAGATATCATTTTCTTATTCTACTGGCAATAAATATGTATTAAAATATGGATTAAAATTTAGTAACTAATTTCTGTAGCGGATAGATTTAAATCTCTGACTTGAATTTTCAAACATCTTAGGCCACCCGTAACCATGAACGCTCTAAAGTGTTCCAAAGGTCGGGCAATCAACAATCAAATACAAAAGCGATTAATTCCGGCAAATAGTTTTATTTACTAAGTTATACCTACTCTGTTCTTATACTTTACAAAATAAGAATACAATGTTAACGATTTTACTGTTATGATATTTGATTCTTAATTAATAATTTTAAAATGTTAGTATATTTTGTAATTTTTGAAAAGCTCCTACTCCTCCAAAGAATATACTAGAGATTACAAGCACAAAGACTCAAGACTGGTTGTTGTATCAACTCTACGCATGTGTGACGCATTAGCGTGCGTCGATATCGGAACGTAGCGAAATGCCTAAACAACGCCGAGCCAGATTACCGAAAACGCTCTTAAATAGAATAACGAATACCGTCTAATTACTAATTGCTTTGTCTTTTCAGAAAAGAGGTCGCCGTGTTAACTAGTGTCACAATGTTTGAAGGTCTCATAGCGACATTGACCTTAGCTTGAATAATATTATGTAGTCTATATCTCACTACCACCACTGTCTATGTGTGTGTATAGCTGTTAGCCGCAGGTGGTTTTCGCGGCTTTGCCCGGACTATGGGTGAGCGCTGATGGCTCTCAACCCGGGCAATATCAACAGAGAGCGGCTTCTAAGTATAAATACAGCTGACAAACATACGACGAGTGGGGAGAACGACCGATAATAATTTAATTGCAACACTGCTGCCGTCTGCGCAGACTATCGTATCCAGTTCGCCTTCTATCGTATGCGTGTTTGGGCGTACGACGGTACGCATCTATCGCGCTTATATTTGTTTACGTAGGCGTTCCTTTGTTCGTATTAGGGCGATGGTGTATTTTGTTGTGATATAGTTATTTGTGTGAGTGAAAGTTCATTATGGCTAGCGAACATTCAGATTCCCAAGACACAAATTCAACATCGCTGGTGGAAGAATCTTTCAACATATCCTTCGAAAATATTAAGTATACTGTCCGTCACAAATTATTTTCTAGAGGTGAGTCTTGGTTAATATTATTCATTACGATAATAAATGGACTTAAACATCATTATGCCCTTAGTAGAACAACACTGGATTATTGTTTAACAATAATATTGTATTAAGTAATACCTTCTAAGAATGAATAACAGTATTGTATCAATATGAATTTGTCTGAAACAAGTACGCTTATTATTCTTATTAAAAAAAAAACAGCACAATGAGTGATAATGAATTTACGATATCAACATAATTATGCAAAAACATATCGTAACGTTGTCAAATATTGTACGCTTCGTTATCAGCCAACCTAAATAATTCACTATCTTTGCCTAATTCTGACTCCACTAGTGTGTTGTGATAAATTTGAGGGATCGTCGCTCAAAAATATTAATTAATTTTTAGACATACAAATCCTTCTGAATTACACTTACTTATATCCATTAAGAGATATGTACTACGCAATAGAGAAGCTATTCAAAACAAAATAAAAGTATTAACTCCGACTGCGCGGAGTGAGAAAGCTATGGATGAATGAATAAAAGCTGCTGTAAGGCTTAAACATTAATTATGCCGTAAGGCTTAAACATTAATTATGTCATCCAAAACATTATAAAATACGGTGCTAGAACACGTGTACAATTTGCCCGCGCCCAAAATATAGTTAGAGCCAGGAATTTAAAGGCACAAGTACGCATGTCGTTCAACAAAGTATGATAAGATATGGTTACTATAGAATTTACAGCAGAGGTGACAGTTTATATGTATATTGTGTAGATACAAAAACATAACTCTGCTTGATAATTAGTTATTAAGTAGTGAAATAAATAAAAATAATGGTAAAGTATATAATATAATGGATTAATATATGTTTTATTAATCTCGTTTTATCACACGATAGTAGTTTAAAATCAAATTAAATAAAAATTACATAAATTTTAAATGTAATATACAGACCTTCAATAAGTTAAATATGTCATAGTTAGGTAATGCATCCGTTTTGGAGTTGTAGTGGAATCCTAAATTGACAATCCTAAATCTAAAGCAACAAGTCTGACTGCTCAAGAAATTTTAATTCACTGTGTTCTTCAGGAAGGTCTTGGAGCAACTGTGTGCAATTTTGTAGTCTATTTGCGAAGCTCAAAGCATCCTTTATTGAGCCTTTATGGAACTGGTCGAGTTCCATTTTTAGTTCCAGAGCCTCCGCTATGGAATTGGCTCCTGAATAAATATCATCATGAATATGTCTTCTAGTAAAATCTTGAGAGACGAGGATGAGTCTCTCAAGCCTCTATCGTTAGCTCGTGCAAGCAATTTATATGAATGGAGCAGAGGTGACACCATATGTCACTGTATTCAACTGAAGGTCTTGCAAATTTCCTTCGTTATCTCGCCAAAAATTCCATTTATGTTGCCGAACATCAAAATGTACCAGCACTTGTCTATATATATCTGTCGAATAAATATAATCATGTAAGTAATCGCAAATTAAAAATAATATTTACCTACTGTAACTTTGGAATAGCTAACAATACATCATTTAATGATTTCCCCATTGTATTCTTCATTGATGCATCATAAAAGCAACAAATTTTATTGCTACAATTTTTTTAACCAACTGAGATATAAAAAATTTGGCAAACCCTGTACGACCAATATTCCAACCAGCCGGTTGGCATGAGGGCTGATATTAAATAAATCATTCATAAATTCTACGTATCTCTTTAAGATGTCATCCCGTCGAAACCTCTTCTCAAGGGATGACAGTCTATCTCGGCACTGGTGGTCGGCCCAACGACGAAGGCGACGTGGGTACTGGTGGGTTATGCGCCCGCGCGCCGTCCTTTCGTCGCCCCGGACGGAATGGACGGCGTGTGCGCTTACCATAGCCCACCCATAAAAAAAGGATGACAGTCTATTTATTGTAAAAAGCTTTGTTTCGCCGATTTTATTTTCCAACTCTTTAAACGGTAAACGTGCAATAAACTGCCCTTTATGAGTAGGTACACAAGTGCATCTGCTTTAGATGTTCTTCGCATCGTAGTTATTTCTTCAGTGTCCTATAACTACTGCAGTCTTATAAATAAAAGTAACGTAGGTATGTGTATCACATATATTTAAGTCTTTACAATAAGAATTTTCTATAAGAACCCACCCGAATGTAATTCCGCGCATTAGGCAATTATTCACTAAACGACAGTTTATTCCTTAGATATATCTTCCTTTACATTTAAGGCTATTATTATTTATTACCACCAATGCTACTAATTGTCATATTCACCCTGTCATAACGTAAAAGTAATCGCTGTATGCACGAACATGATATAATATTAGTCATACTACCGGGATTAAGCATAGCGGGAACCGATTGAAATCTATCACCGCGATTCATAGCAACGTCTACTACTGCGTTGCAAGGAACGAGCGGCGAACGCCAATGTAACTCGAATGTGAAAAAGACGTCGCTAATGATGCAACAAGGGCGTAGTGAGTGGTAGCGTTGGCTGGCGAGGTTGCACAAGAAGGGCACGCGAACGCTTGCGATGTTGTTTGTAAACAGTTAGGTGTATCGTACGAGTCAGTTTTATTTATGTACGTTTTCTCGTTATGTAGCAAACTATTATGTTTACGTTTACATATTTGACATCGTAACCTCGACATACAATCATATACTCTGTGGGGATGCAAAAAATTAAAACATATTTTTTAACTTTACGTATTCAATTCGTGAATGTGTCTCCATTGCAACGAATTTCATACATTTCAATAGCAAATGATCCTTTGGATAAAGGACACAACTGACTTGTATGATTGGAATTATGCTTGTTATGGAAGTCATTTATTGTTACACTAGATGTAAATGAAACCTTTATTAGACATTTCTAACGTTTTGCAAAAGCTATCCAGAATTCTAAGAAACTATCAAATGTATCTTCACATTGTGATGAAAAAATTCGAATCTCGAACGTATTTTATTATCAAGCTTTCTATTAAATAAATGCAACAATAAGAACGACTATTTTGCTACTGGGTAACTTAAGCTCGCCATATGCGTGTATTATCTATAAATTATTAATACAAGATCGTAGTTGAGAAATATTTTTATGGTAACCGTAGGTAATCGATCGCGGTTATGTGTGTATCGGTGACGAATCTTTTTTGTTTATCATACCTATCAATAATAAGATGCCGTGTGACTTCGTAATTCTCAAGAATATTAGGTAAATTTGTTATTAAATTTAATGGCACTCCTGACAAACAATTCAATAAGTAATGTTTTTTTTCTAACGAGACTTAGAGTTGGATTTTGATGAACTAAATTATCATAAATATTAAGAAAACTAGGCAAATTACTGTAATTATCAGTACCTAAATGTAGGCAATTTATTTCTCAGGCTGATCTGGCATTATCATATTTATTCAAGTCTTGTCTGCCGTTTTGTTTCACTTCGCCTTATGTGAAAGACTGTAATTTGAATCTAATCTCGGTGTAATGATCAATAAAAGATTGATATCTATTTTAGGCACTATGACCTCCTCAGAATCTACCCTTTAATACTACTAATATGTCCCAGTATACGTCCGCAAATTGTTCTTTTACGTTTTCTATATCACTGTACCCAATGCGAAATTTATTACAATTTATTTTGAATGTAAATGGAATTTCATAGCTAACAATGCCTTTTTCTCCGATATGTTAAACAATTCACGTAAATTTCAAAATAATTGTTTTATGCCTAAGAAAATGTAATGACGAATAATAGGCGTAACTGATGCACTACAAATCCGGCTCGAAGGACCAAATTCCGTCTGGTATAAATCAAACCACTCACCAATATGCAGCTCAGGAACTGGGGAAACACAGCCACGGTGTCTTGTGTTCTAGATATTGATTTTTGATATAAATGGGCTAAAATGGGCATAAATGTGACCGAGTGGCTTACGCGACTGACATGCGTGGCAGCGCGAAAACGAAGCACATATCAAGTACTTAAACGCTTATTACACTACACGATATTCAGGGCCCTGAATCACTAGGGGTGCTCTACAACAGCTAAATTGTGAGACCTGTTTCAGTTTTAGCGAAATAACAGTTTCAGAAAACTGTTCCAAAATAACAGCCTGTTGTGCTGCGAGAAAAAAGGGGAAATAACCATTCTTTAGGAATAATGTTTAGAAGCGGTTTCAGTGTTTGTTCCTAAAATGAAAACGATCCTTCCTGCTTTACATGCTTAGGACTGATTGATGTATATATTTTAGACATGAGCGTTATTTCACGTCATTAGTTACAATAACCCATTACGCGATATGTAACAATCACTATTTACGAGTCGACAAGTAAAAGAGGCGATTTTTGTAACTACGTTATACTTTTTTTTTTTTTTTTGGGGTGGGCTGCGGTCGGCGCGCCTCAGCACCACTCCGTCCGGGGCGACAGAGGGGCTTAAGCACGCAACACCCACAACCCACCCGAACACCACGTCGCCTTCGTCGTTGGGCCAACCACTGGAGCAGGGTTACTTGTCATCAGTGGTCGGCCCGACGGAATACCCCCTACCCAGGGCACCCTCCCATCGACCGACGTCCCCCCCCTCGGGGAGGACGTCGGTCTTTCCTCACGCGGTCGGCCTCTCGGCGGGTGACGGACTAATCCCCGGTCTCGTCACCCGCGGCCGCGGCTAGGGCGGCATGGCGCGCAGGTAATCGAGACTGTGCTCCTCGCACTCGCGACCCGCCGCCTCCTTCTGCGAGATAACTGCCTCGCAGAAGGCTGCGACCGCGTCCCAATTCCTGATGCTGCCGAGCATCGCCCTAGCGATGGTCGGCAGCGTCAGGTCTGCACCGATGATTGCGACGAGTTCACGACGCGGCTCTGCCCAAGCAGCACAGACCTCGAGCGTATGCTGCGCCGTGTCTCGTCGCAATCGCAGTGGTGGCAGGACGGAGTTCTCTCCCTCCTAGCGACCCTGTACAGGTACTTGCCGAAGCATCCATGCCCCGTCAAGACCTGTACGAGTCGGAAGGAGAGCACCCCGTGCCGCCTTTCCAACCACTAACTACGTTATACTTAACACGACTCACAGATATGGGATAACAGTATTATATTCGAGCGAGCGAGAAAGTGCCGACCGCACAACGTTGATTACGCTAAGTACATTTCTTTCGCATCGCGGCCGAGCGAGCGAGCGAGATGGCTAATCGAATGACACGAAATTATTCTAAGTAATCCGACCAAATACCGAACACTTACGTGCCGTGGTATGCAACAAAGACCAAACAGCGTAACAATACATTTTATACCTTTAATTTTCATACGTAAAATTGCATTTATTGATAATAAAATAGAGTGATTTTTGTTTATAAGTAATTTCAACGGCTTAACTTACTTTGAAATTTGAATTTAAAGTAAAGAATTTAATTTATTTATTGTTAAAAATAACGTAACGACCCCACGTCTAATATATTTAAGCATGTATTTATTTTATGTACCTATATATACAATATTATTATTACATACAATATATATATATATATATATATATATATATATATATATATATATATATAACAGTTTTCTGAAACTGTTATTTCGCTAAAACTGAAACAGGTCTCACAATTTAGCTGTTGTAGAGCTCCCCTAGTGATTCAGGGCCCTGAATATCGTGTAGTGTAATAAGCGCTTTACTCCTCGCCACCATTCAGAAACAATCAGATTAGATCTGTTGTGCAATTTTGTTGGCGGTAACAACATCTATGATGACACTTCATTTAAATATGGTAATGAATAAATATCACATTTTCCATAATAAGAACAAAATCATGTCTCTAAAATATCAACGAGCATTTCAATTCAATAATTTTCATTATAAGTCAAATATGTTTTGTACAGGAGTAAAATGAAAAAGAATAATAATTTTTAATATTTATTACATACTAGCAACCCGCCCTCGCTTCGCTTCAGTTTCAGTCGCTTTACCTGTGTAGTTGCCGTTCCCGTGGGAATACCGACATAAAATATAGCCTATGTTACTCCCTGATATTATGGCTTTCCATTGGTGAAAGAATTTTTGAAATCGGTTCAGTGATTTAAGCGTGAAAGCGTAACAAACAAACAAACAAAAACAAACTTACTTTCGCATTTATAATATTAGTAAGGATTTGAAAATGTGTTGTTATATTTCATTGTTTGTAAACATTAGTTAGAAACACATCAATACCCATTTTAATTTCTCATATCTGCGTAGGCATAATTGTTACTCTATGAAATTCGACTAAATGTGGCCGCAGCGGGGATACCTTAGGATGGATCATAGTGGATAATATTTAATGATCATAATTATAATTTAAAAATGTAAAAGAAAATATGTGAAAGAATTAGCGAAACAAAACTCAAGAGAAAATTACTACAAAAATAAATAACATAATTAGATAAGTACGTATTTAGAATATGAGTATCATCATATTAGCCTACATACGTTTCGCTGTTGGGCTCAGGCCTCCTCCGCAATGAGAGGGTAATTGACCTTCTATACCACACTGGTCAGACATGTTGGCATAGGATTTTGTTTCGAGTTTTCTTTCTCTGGCATAGATTCTTTAAGCACATTTAATCCCTTAGTCGTCTTTTACGACACCCACGGGCAAGTGTAGTGAATTATATTCATACCCCGTCACCACTCGGAATATAAGTATAGTATAGTAGTAGAATATAATTATAGAATAGTAAATTTACCGTGTGGTGATTTATTTTCCGTATGGTAACGGAGTAAGAATACAATCCCCCATTCCCTATCTTGGCCGTGGATGTCGTAAAAGACGAATATGGGATAATATATGCACATAATATGCACATAACATTGGTGAAAGAGAAGGAAATCTCGAAATGAAACCCTAAACCAACATACCTGACCGTCGACGTATGTGGGCTGCAATGATGATGATGGAATTAACTTAGTTAAGGAATAATTGAAGAAATATAGAACGTAACAAAACAAAACTTATTACTAACTTATTTAGATGTCTCAGGTTATGGAACAACTAGTCAAACGCGGGTTAGGCAATGGTGGTAGGATCAGATGATAAAAATTTGAAGAAAAATATCAATTCGTTAATGAGTTAGAGACATGTAAAGTTTTCAATTTTGTCATCGCTTTTTCGTGTAATCTGAATGAAATGTATCAAGTCAGTGATACTTAATCTGCATCATATTCGTACTTTGCTAAATGTACATTAAAAATTGAATAAATCGATGATTACGTTCGCATCAGCAAGACAAACTTCGCTTTAATATCAACTGATCAACGCGTTTGCGCAATTCAAACCTACTTATACTGTGGACGCGTTCCATGCCTACATGTATCCTGTCTGTACATGCCTATATAACATTTAAAGCATAGACTTTTAGACACACATTTTTGAAATCATTATAACAGTTATGTTTTATTGTTTTTTTGTGTAATATTACACTTGGGGTCGACGCAATACGTCATCTGTTTTGACATATTGCAAAAAGTTTCGGCAATGACTTTTATGACCGGCCGCCTGCCTGACGTCAACCCTCCTTGGGAATGTAATCGTTGACCCAAATGGTACCAGATGGAGTTGGTCCGGGTCAATCTAGGGCTCTTAGTCGTCTTTTACGACACCCACGAGCAAGGCAAGGGTTGGTAGTATTCGAAGCCGCTACCACACAGCACATATTATACGTATAGCAGTAACAAAACAAAACTTATTCATAACTTATTTATACAAAAAGTATTATTATGATGTTATAATGATATTAATGATGAATGATGATGATTATTATACGATGAGGTATCACAAAAACATATAACAAAAAATAGTTCGCAGGACACAACCATTTCGTAGGGAGCTAAGCTAACCACACTTGAACCGTGCGTCATGATAGATGGGACCTCGACAGTCGGCGCATGCACACTCCCTCGTGATTGCTCATTTTGTACTTCATGAATAATAATTGAATATGCGCGCGTTACTTAATTAAAACTATTGTATCTCCTAATATATTCGTTGAACTTAAATAATGTCAAGGGCAATTTTGTTCAACATTAAATACTAATGATCATTAACGTACCTATTTATTTGAGAAAAGATTAATATCATATTTAAAACATCTTCGCCAATAATGCATTATTTTAGAACTGATTTTATTAGTATTAAAAATAAAACCTAATCGGTAGTTGTTGAGATGAATGAGTTTAACCAAACAAACTTCTGCTTTATAATATTAGCATAAATAGAGAATATTGAACACTAACCGGTGAAAAGTCACTCCTTGACTATTGTTTCATTTTCTTGAGTGGTTTATATAATACCCTAGTACACATGAAGGCATTTTCTTGATAAATTATTTTTCACTCAAACACGTTAAATTACGACAATCGTCCGGCGTAGACAAAGCGTGGTTTGGTCCATGGACCACAACGAAGTGTTGCAAAAAAGCTCATTGCGGTGCCTTCTTTAGTGGGTACTACATATATCTCAATGCTTACATCCGTTATGGTACGACGCTATTAAGATACAAAAAATTAAAATGAAAAAATAAACAAAAACACAAACCTAAGCTCTTACTATCTAATAACACTTTAGGATATTATTGCAACGAAATTGTGACCTACATATTCATTAATTTATGTTGAATAAAATATTGGCTGCCATCTCTGCATAACGAAATCTAAGTACATTTTAGAAGCAAATAGGTTAATGAGTACTTATAATAATTTCCACAATGGTAAGCAAACTATAAACATTTATTATTATTTAACAACAAATATTAACAACAACAGTGTATTTCGCGTGGTTTTGATCGATTTAATGCATTATGACATAACATTCAAGTAATACTGCCACTACATGCATGTTATTTTTATCAATTCATATCAGACGTGCTGTGATATTACGCGTCTGAAATTTTTTGATTTGTTATCGTGTCTATAGCAAACACGCCAAACCTTATTGCCTTAACAACTATAGTGCGATGTGTTGCGCTTTTAAGGAAAAATATTCAAAATGTAGATCCAAAAGATATATGCTAGTTTATATGATTAAATCCCATCATTACTTTGCCAAATTTCTTATCTACTAAGGTTATTGCTCCGCTCCTAAGAATGGCAGCATTGAATGTAGCTATATTTTGTAGTCTATAAACCTGCTCGAGAGCAAACAAGTTTTCGAAAGCCAAAAGGTTTAATCAAAATAAACTAGCTCCGCGTATTAGGGGGTCCAAAAACTCAATAGATTTAATATCCATTTACAATCCACTGTTGGACATAGGCCACGACATTTTAGTCCATATTTGAACATAGGGATGCTAACGTTAAATCTATAATAATATGTAAGCGGGGAAAATGTTATGTTAATGTTTCCCCGCTTACATATTCTTTATTTTTTCCCCGCTTTCCCCATTTTTTCACAGTTGGTGTTATGATCCTTCAAGCGGTTCCCACGGGAAAGTAATTGTTTGTATACACACATACACCAAAATGTACATGGTGACGGAATAGGAATACGATTCACTCCACCATTTCTTACCACTTGTCGTAAATATGATGTTAAATCAATCAATCAATTAATCTGGAGGCACGGCAGTGTAAGATGTTGTTAGTTTAGCTAATTATTTTATAACTTAAGACAGAAGGCCCCTTAAGTAGGAACCGAGCAAATTAACCGTCTCTGATCTCACGGATCTCACAACCTTTTATGAAAGGAGAACTGAGTTGCGAGACCTAGTTTTTTTTACAAATTATGTTTCTGCTGGCATTTATTATTAAGGAATATGGATACATATCATAAGTCCATAGTCGACCTTAGGGCATGCAATTTAGGACAAAATTAACTTCATATAATAGTGATAATCAAAAATACAATCAATAACATATCAAAATTGTGTAAGGCATTCTAATTTATAATTCATCGTTAAAAAACTCTAATAAATTAATAATACGTTTTCTCTATAAGTAATTTCCTAAGGCTAAAGTTATACTCATGTACATTAGTACAGTCTCTAATTTGCTTGGGTAGGTAATTATAAACCTTTGGCGCCATTGCTTAAGCGTTTTTTTTTAACAAGCCTTATCTTCACATCACATTAACAAATGTTTAACGAGTTCACTTCGTGACTGCCATCGTCGACCGTTACGACGTCACAGTTATCAACACCATTGACAAAACAATGAAATTATTGCTGATTAATTTTGGTACACAGAATTGTTTGGCAAGATGATAAAATAAATGCTTATCCTTAGCAATATTATAAATGTAAATGTAATTTTGTTTGTTTATTAATTACGCTTTCATTTGTTCTGGTTCTTTTATCCATTTTGTTCTGGTAATTTCCTGTAGTACTTTTATATTTATAGACGAGTTTAGCGCCTTTAAGAAACTCATTTTCATTGCAAGCATGAACCACAATCCATCGTTGTCCGGGGTTGAAACTTTTGTGACGCTTGCATCTTTTACATTTTACCAATATGATGAAAATGTGTAAAAGTTGTGTATCCTCATTTCATGCAAATAGATAACGCAAATTTTATTTTCTCCAAGATCATTATTTTCACATATTTTCCGCAAGTAATGTGGTCTACTTGAAGCTATTTCTAGTTTCTAAATTAGAAATTGTTTAGTAGTTTTACATTTTCTAAACTTATACCCAAGATATATTTTTATTATTTTACAAAGAGTAACTCTTTGCCCAGAAAAGTTTAAATATTTTCTGCTTCGGCTTCATCACTTCGGCGACATTTTGCACAGCATAGGAACTTCGTTTTTAACAGTGTAAAAACAATAAATTATGTTATGATTTTATCTATTTCTAATCTTCTTAGGATTCTTTTTTTTTTTGATGTCGTATACATAATTTCTGGTGCTTCTGAATCTGCCATACTTGAAGTATTAAGTTTTTTTATTCGCACTTTGTAGACCTCAAAGTGCGTTCAGATATCCCAGCCGCTGCAACAGTTCGTATCAAAACATTATTTTAATAATGTCTGATATTTTTTTTCATTTTCCATCAACTTCAGTTCTATTTCTGACAGTACATCGGAGTCGCTACACAACGCGCTGTACGATTAACGACAGGGTTATTGCTTTTTTAATCTGGCAATACTTTTCATTGCTACGATATCATGATCATTATAGAGCGTTATTATACAGACATAGTCATTGGAATGTAAGGAAAAAACGAACCTAATTTCCATGTAACGGAGTAAGAATACAGTTTACCACCACTATCTTGCCCGTAGGTGTCCTAAAATACTACTATGACATTTAATATGCATATAACATTCGTTCAAGGTAAGGTAAACTGGAAAAAAAGATTTTGAGAATAAAATACGCATATCAGAAGTGAAACTCCTTCCACCTCAACATCCTTTATCCTCTACCCTTTATCTCATTCACTCGCCGGCTGAATCCTATATATTTACGTATTTGTGTCTCTATGGAGTCGCTTTATCGTTTCTTCGAGTTTAAAATCACAACGATTCTAAAAAAGTTTCACTTCAAAAACTCACATCAACCTGTTTGACTAGCATGCCATGACATGGACGTCACTGGCTATTTCTGTCAACAGCTACTAACTGATATTTGGTGTCCAATATTGATATCAATAACCGAATATTGGTATAAAAGTGTCGGTATTTAAGCTAATGAATACGCATAAAGTAATCGCCCCCTAATTTCTATTAATGCACGGTTTAACCTATGAAGGTTATAATATCCTTATTGATCGTTCAGTTACAATATAGCAAAACGAGAATCACAGAATGAAACCAATTTTTATTGTGATATTGTTAGTGTTAGCGTCGCGTTATCGTCAGTTGTTTGTACCTAGATAACTGATAGCCGTTATTAGTTATATCAATACGACACGCTAGAGGCATGTTAACCATTGTCGGTTACGTTTTGCTGTAGCGGACACATGTCTAATAGTAGGTCATTGCTCGCGTGGGTGACCGCTTTTGCCTTTAGTGTATTTATTAAATCTCTCTCCACAAATACAATTAAGTAAATTTAGATGCTCTAAAATTTTCTTAAGCCACTCATTATCCGTGTTGGATTTGAATACACCTTTCATTCACCTACGTGCTTTCATTCACCTACAAAAAACGAGATAGACTTCATCTTGTCAGACAAACGACAGATATTCAATGATGTCTCAGTGATCAGCAGGATTAAAACTGGGAGCGATCACCGGATCGTACGAGCCACATTGAATATCCACACAAAAGTCGAGCGGTCACGCTTGATGAAGTCTACACTCCGACCTACATCTGTCCAATACCAGAACCTCGAAGGCTTTCAAATCGAATTACACAATCGCTTCCAATGTCTGGATGAATGCGAATCTCCGAACGATATGAACAACAGGTTCGTGGAAACTGTCCACGCGGTTGGGTCGAAATTTTTCAAGGCTCACCGCGTTAATAGACCTAAAAAACTTTCTGACCAGACTCTCGAGCTCATGGGGCGGAGAAAAGAAATGACGGTGCAGTCTTCAGCCGATTGGTCCAAACATAGGCAGCTAAATAGGCAGATCTCCAGGTCTGTGCGTCGCGATATTCGCCGATTTAATACGCTCCGTATTAAAGAAGCGATAGAGCGGAATCGTGGCTCAAAAGTGTTCGCACAAGATCTGTCTATTGGGCAAAGCCAAATGAGTAAGCTGAAGACCGACGATGTCACTGTCATTTCATCCCAAAGTGAGATCTTGGGAGAGGTCGAAAGGTTCTATGGACAGTTATACAAATCATCCCGAAATCCCGTTGTCGGCTTGGTCCAAGATCCCAGATCCAAGCTAACTCGGCACTATACCGAAGAAATCCCGGACATTAGCTTGTACGAGATCAGAATGGCTCTCAAACAACTACGTAACGGTAAGGCACCGGGAGATGACGGAATTACGGCAGAGCTTCTGAAGGCGGGCGGCAAGCCAGTCTTAATAGCCCTTCAAAAGCTATTTAATTCCGTTATCCTCGGGGGCGACGTTCCAGAGTCGTGGACCAGGAGTGCGGTGGTGCTGTTCTTTAAGAAGGGTGACAAAGCTCTTCTAAAGAACTACAGACCCATCTCACTCCTGAGCCATGTTTATAAGTTGTTCTCGAGGGTCATTACCAATCGACTCTCGCGCAAGCTCGATGACTTCCAGCCGCCCGAACAAGCCGGCTTCCGAAAAGGCTATAGCACCATAGACCATATCCTCACGCTTCGGCAGATTATACAAAAGACCGAGGAGTATAATCGGCCCCTGTGCTTAGCGTTTGTGGACTATGAGAAAGCCTTTGATTCAGTCGAAACTTGGGTGGTGCTGCAGTCCCTTCAGCGGTGCCAAATCGACTATCGCTATATCGAAGTGCTGAAGTGTTTGTATAGGAACGCCACAATGTCAGTCCGTATCCGGGATAAGAGTACGAAACCGATCCAGTTGCAGAAAGGCGTGAGACAGGGAGATGTTATCTCTCCGAAACTGTTCACCACTGCACTGGATGATGTCTTCAAGCTCTTAGACTGGACTGGACTCGGCATCAACATTAACGGCGAATACATCACTCACCTTCGATTTGCGGACGATATAGTCGTTATGGCAGAATCCATGGAGGACCTTGGCACAATGCTCAATGACCTCAGCAGGGTATCCCAACTAGTGGGTTTACGAATGAACATGGACAAGACGAAAGTTATGTCAAATGCCCATGTCATTCCTGTACCGGTCCTAGTTGGCAATGCGATTCTTGAAGTTGTCGATCACTATGTTTACCTAGGACAAACAGTCCAGTTAGGTAGATCCAATTTCGAGAAAGAGATCAGCCGACGAATCCAACTCGGTTGGGCAGCGTTCGGGAAACTTAAGAGGATCTTTTCGTCCAACATACCTCAGTGTCTGAAAACACAGGTCTTTGACCAGTGTGTGTTACCAGTGATGACTTACGGCACGGAAACGTGGTCCCTAAATGTAGGCCTCATATCAAGGCTCAAAGTCGCTCAGCGTGCTATGGAGCGGGCTATGCTCGGGATTTCTCTGCGAGATAGAATCTGGAATACGGAAATCCGCAGAAGAACGGGTGTAACCGACATAGCACGAAGAATTAGCACGCTGAAGTGGCAATGGGCAGGCCACATCGCTCGACGAACCGACAACCGCTGGGGAAGAAAGGTTCTCGAGTGGCGACCACGTATCGGACGACGCAGTGTAGGACGCCCCCCCACTAGGTGGACCGATGACCTAGTGAAAGTAGCTGGGCGTCGTTGGATGCAGGCGGCACAGGACCGCTCATTGTGGCGCAACATGAGGGAGGCCTACGTCCAGCAGTGGACGGCGATAGGCTGAAATGATGATGATGATGATTCACCTACGTACTGCCCGTTCCCAGGAAAAACGTAGATAAAATGTAGCCTATGTTATTCACTGATAAGGTACATACCTTAGTGGGGCTACAATTTTTAAAATCGATTTAGGCGAGAAAACATAACTGAAGTCCATAAAATATAGCTTGATCTATGTGACAGATGTCAACGAAACCAACGAAGTAAGTTTGAACGAGCGACATATTTACAATTAAATTTTGTATCAAATATATTTACATTCTTTTCGTGCCAGTTTTATTGCAACTGAATTGCAATATACTATAAATATGAAAATATTAATGTTCATGCCTAAAATGCCTCGTAAGTACTGAAATACCTAGTAGACATTTTATACATAAATGACGCTTACGCACGTATAAGGTAATACTGGACTGAAAATAAAAAAGAGATGGGACAGTCGATATACGTAAATCGATAACAGATCTTTATTAAATTATTCATAAAAGAGATAAACCCAATACAGTACCTATATAGAATAGAATAGAATAGCATTTATTGTCACATAATAACTAATAATTATAATACATGTTTTAATTAATTTTGACAATAGGGGAATGCTCAGCATTGTGCTGCATAGAAATTATGCAGGGCTGGTTTTCAGCAAACCCCTTTCCTCAAACATATAAGAAAGAAAAAAAATAACAAAAAGAAAAGAAAAAAAGAAAAGGAATAAAAATAACTTACAATAACAATATAAATAACATTAATGAATTGAATTATGAAAGATATGCTTTTGTATGATGAGTTCGCTTTTCCATTTTTATGTGTATGAGTGTTGAGTGTTTGTTTGCGTGTGTGAATGTGTGTATGTGTGTGCGTATGCGTGTATGTGGGCAGCGATTGACGTATCTATTTGTTGCAAATTTGTAGGTTATGTTATGTAATTATTCATCAGTTCGTTATACAAATGTCGCATCAAATATAGTTTTATTTCGGTATAATAGTAGTAGTTTAATTTTTTTTTTAAAGCTGTTAAAACTTGCTAAGCTTCTATATAAAACTTTCAACATATTTTTTTATAATTAAAACAGACAGTTACATTATAAAATACATAAATTGTCTTAATTAGACATTAAAAAACTACTTTACGTCGCAGAGTAAATGATAATATTTTGTACGCATTATTGTCAATAAACTAGACATATTTGTTTATAAAACAGTCGTAATTGATCGATTGATCTAGTGACTGTCCCTATTTTAGCAAAAAATGATAAATGTTCTAGCAGGAACGCTCCAGTGATGACGCTAATAGTGACCTAGACCTTGATTATACTCCTTTTGAATAATTAAAAACAGTTACAAAAATAAAGAGTTTTATCGATAAAAAACTACGGACTTTATCGTAAGCGTGACAGCACTAGGGGCAACTGTCACAGAGATCATCCTATATTTTATGGACTATAACAATCAAATTCACATTTGCGTTTATAATAGGATATTATAATATTTATATTAGTATATACAGACCCACACGACAGTCAGTTATCGTATAAACTCTAAATTATGTTCTTGCGGCAGTTTGGAATTCAACGCTTTTAACTACATGCGGAGTCTCGTTGGAAAGTTCAATATAAAGGGTTTTCAACAAGAACTTTGTTTTTCAATTGTGGCAAAACCAACCACATGATAGTTTTGGCATTTAGTTTTTTGACGTATTCGTAGTAGATGCATTGGCAATTGTTACAATGAATTTCAATTTTGCCCGAAAATCGCATCAAAATAATTAAAATCCACTATGAAAATGGTGGTTCTGTTAAAGTTACATTTCGTAAAATTCGTGATATTTTCGGACAACATAATCGTCCTTCTGAGACCGCTATTAAGAATTTGGTCGTTAAATTTGAGTCAACAGGCTCGATACAAAATGTGCCAACACCAACGCGTGTTCGACCGGGTCGTTCAACTGAAAACATCGCAGCCGTGAGCCACAGTGTTGAAGAAGATCCAAATATGTCAATTCCTCGACGTTCTCAACAATTGGGGTTATCCAAAACCACCACATGGCGAATTTTGTGTAAGGATTTGGCTTTGAAGCCTTACAAAGTTACTAGGTTCAACTGATGCAGGAATTGAAGCCAACCGACCATTCACATCGCCGTAGATTCGCTCAATTCATTCAGTAACAACCCGCTGGTTTTTCTGAAAAAATCATTTTTTCAGACGAAGCCCATTTTCACTTATCAGGGTACGTCAACAAGCAAAATTGCCGCATTTGGGCTTCTGAAAATCCTAGAGCGATTATTGAGAAGCCTTTGCATGCTCAACGTGTCACTGTATGGTGCGCTATGTGGTCTGGAGGCGTGATTGGGCCGTTTTTTTTTTTGAAGATGAGGCTGGAAATGCGGTAACGGTCAATGGATCACGCTAACGTGAGATGTTAACAACTCAATTTTGGCCTATTGTTGATGACGTGGATATCACTGCCATATGGTTTCAACAGGACGGTGCCACAGGTCACACATCCAATGAAACGATCAATTTATTGCAAATCAAATTTCCCGATCGCATAATTTCACGAAAATCAGCTGTTATGTGGCCAGCCAGATCGTGTGATTGAGTGGTGTTAATCACTGAATTATTTTTTGTGGGGCTATGTTAAGGACAGAGCCTATACGGAGCCAATCGAATCGACTGCATCCTTAAAACTCAAAATCCATGATGTGATTAACGAAATAGACCCGTCATTTTGCCAAAAAGTGATTAAAAACTTTGATGAAAGAATCGACATCTGTCAGCGTGGTCGTGGTGGACATTTGACAGATATCAGTTTTCATTCATAATTGCCGAACTTTTCTCTTCGTAATACAATAAAAATTTGAATCATCTTCACCTAAATTTCTTGTTTTATTTTGTTTTAGAAAACAAAGTTCTTGTTGAAAAACCCTTTTTATTTAGACTGAAGATTCATTTTTAACCAAGCGTTCATTACGCACGAAAATGAATACAGTTCTTTTAACTTGCACTCTTCGTTATGACTAGTGTAGTCACAATTGTGGTTACAATCGTACTTTATAAATTATTGTCTTGATTAATATCTTTCAAGGTTTCACTATCGTTAACTAACGTGTTATTTACGGGGAAAAATAAAATCATGCTAACAGTTTATAGGCTCATTACTGTTATTGCGAAAGTCATAAAAAATGTAAGTAATCAATACATAATCAATACGATGTTCTTCTCAACTCCTAATGTATCCTCGCCTAATAATATTCAACAATCCTTTTCCACAGTTATGTTCTTTTTGTTGGTCAATTATCGCGACTTTCTCTCCACTTAGCCGTCTAGTAAATGAAAGTAAACTCCTCCACGGCTCACCTGTGAGCTCCCTTTTACCTGGACAACTGAAACTTAGATATCATGTTATCTCTTCTTATATCACATCATACTTAAATAAACACAATTAAAAATTATAAAATCATCATTATCACAGCTCATATGACTGACTCGAGCTCGGGATAATGGAGGCCAATTGACCTACTATACCACGCTAGTCAGATATGTTGGTATAAGGTTTTATCTCGAGTTTTCCTTCTCTTGCATAAATGTTATATGCATTTTATATCCCTTATTCGTCTTTTACGACACCCAAGCAAGAAAGGCGGTGGTGAAATGTATTAGAAAAGTAGGTAAGTTGTGTTAAAAACTGTTAAGTACTACTTACATATTCCTTTTTTTTCTTGTTTCTTATTAAAAACATGTCTTGTAGTGGTAATTTAAAGTAATTAACGATAAAATACTAGCAGTTTTTAATACACAATTATATTTTACTTCCTTATCAATTTAGCTAACGTATACTCCGTGATGAAATTGACGAAGTTCTAAAACGTTTCTTGATGTTTAATTGTGGCGTCATATATTTTATAAACAACATCATGTTTTAACAATCTTACGAAGAAAGAAGGAATATAAGTACTTATTCTGCTCTCGTTTTAAAATCTTTTGCTCACTCAGATCGAGGCATACATAGCACGAGGATCTTTTTTTTTTTCTTTTATTGCAAACGGTGACAAACGAGTTAACAGTACATCTGATGTTAAGTGTTGTTGGCTACCGCGAAGAAATAAAAGGCAGTGTGAATGCATGCAATGAGGTTCGCTGATACTAAAGGCATCACTAAAACCCACTACACGCAAACACCCTCAGAAGGTTAGGCTTCCGGCTCTCTCGCTTACCGATCGGAGCGCAGTAACAAATTGCTATTACTCGGACGTCGATTTTCTGCTCAGTGTGGTCCTACCACTATTAGATACATAAATGTCACAATGAAGCTGCTAATTTACTAACTTAAACCTTAATTTTAGGCTGTGCATTTAGGTAACAGATCTAATTTATCAGCATATTAGTAGAACAAGATATTAAAAGTTTTGAATTTGTTACTTAAGAAGTAAGCATATGTTACTACAACACAAAGAAAATTTAAAACTAATCGGGTATTGAGTGCAAAACACTCAATTTAACTATCAGTATTGACCTCAATTTAGCTCAAAGCAGTTATTGGACGTCAATACATATATTGGCACTATATTTTATAAATCAAGGTACTTGTGCACGCAGTTTTCGCACTTAATTTTATATCCTAAATTATCTGTTTTAACTACCAGTAATTGTGTTACAGTCTGTATATGCTTGCCTTATCAGTTCATAGAATTAAAATAACAAGAATTCTTAGATTCAAACGACTCTATACTCGGTAATGTAAATAAATAAAATTAGGTATTTGAACATGACATGTTTAGCTGCTCTGTATGGACTCACTATCAAATTTGTGATGTTTAAAGTTCAATATTATATTAAAATGCAAACCATTTATCTACTTAGAGTGATTATAAATGCAGAGTTTTATGATCAGCATACAAAAGCTTCTTTTTGAATAATTTGCAATTTTCTTGATTATTAATGGTGATATAACTGCGATAATTATTGTTTAAAATACTGCAAGCGTTTTTATGTACGTAACAGCAGGGGAATTATATTATTCATTATATGTAGGAATATATTAGCAAAGATTCAAAATAGCGTTTCGTGTATTTTTTTTAAATTAATGTAAGCGTTAAAATTTTAAATAATACAATTTTCACGAACTTTATCGCATTTGTGTTTGAATTTTAATTTCTCGTCGTATCGAACAGTTTGCAGCGATTATGGTCACGGTAGAATCTCTTTTAATTATGAACGTGAATCCTAAAAAACAGTAAAAATGATTTTATTTCAAATATGTAATACTCGCGTAAACATTAAGTTAAGAACTGTTCGAGCCGTACATAAATAATTTCATGAAACGCTACAAATTTAAGCTTAAAAGTAGGTACTCCAATGTGGCCTAGCCGAGACGACGAATGGTCACACTTGGGACAATCTGCCACATGCAATGAGACCTGGCTACATAGGTGGGATCTCGTAATTTATGATATCACTCACGGTGTTGCTCTCCGAAGGTCCATTGAAGAGCATCCATAGAGTTAGTAATCCACTTTCAAAAGGGAGAATCGCAAGGCAGATTATACGCCCGCATATTACCCTGTTGTAATCCCGAATGGCCGTGAAACACTCAAGTACCTATATACTCTTATATATCTATATCTTCCATGATGACGGAGTGAGAATACAATTCCCCACCCCTTATCCTACCCGTGGATGTTGTAAAAGACGACTGAGGGACATTTTATGAACATAACAACTGTGCAAGAGAAGGAAAATTCTAAATAAAACTCTATACTAACCCGTCTGACCAGCGTGGTGTAGTAAGTCTTTTTGCCTGCTATGGTAGAGGAGACTCGAGCGCAAGAATAAGACATATATGGGTGATTTAATGATACATACATACAAGATCTGAATACTAAATATAATTTCAAATAGAACATTACACTGCTATAACAAAATTAGAAGACCTGGTAGAATAATTCGCACCATTAATAGGGGATTTATTACGTATATAACTGTAACCTAGTATCGCCATATGTATATATTTTAATAAACAAGCTGTTTTAATTATTCATCACGTGAAAGATGACATCATCATCCTGATGTAAGCCCTATATGTTCCACAGCTGGGCTCTAGTCTACAATAGAGAGCAATTTGTCTATTACACCACGCTGGTCAGGCGTGTTGGTATAGGGTTTCTTTCGATTATTATTATATATATTAATTTATATTATAAATTTTAATTATAAATTTTCTGCAGTAACGATGACTTGTTGGACGTGAGACATCTTAGTCCACCCGTGATCATGAACGCTGTAAAGTGTTCGAAACGTCGGGTAATCAAAAATCAAATACAAACGCGATAAAATCCGTAAAGTAGTTTTATTTAAAATGTATAATACTCGCGTAAACATCAGAATTAAATATATAATATGTTTGTAGATAAACGTGACTAACTCAGTCAACATTGTCACTTTTATCATTTTCTTAATAGGATTAACACAAAAATCGTGACACTAACCTTTGCCTTTTTTTTGGAACGCGTAACAGAAAGTAACAACTGGAGTGAAAAGTGCCGTCGCATAGTTGTACCTCTATTTTTTTTTTATTGCAAACGGTGGCGAACGAGCATACAGTACACCTGATGGTAAGTGTTGCTGCCGCTCAGGGACCTTTGTTAGGCCACTGCCTACCGTGAAGAAAGTGAAGGGAGTCTGAATACATGCAATGAGGTTCGATGATACTAAAGGCATCACTAAAACCCACCAAACGCAAACACCCTCAGAAAATTGGGCTTCCGGCTCAGTGGCGTAGCAAGGGGGGGCCGGAGGGGCGGACCGCCCCGGGTGCCACTATGAGAAGGGCGGCAAAATTGGCGGTGGCGGTGATGGTGGCTACCCGTGTGGCGACGGGTTAAGAATACATTTGTCGCCACCCCTTACTTGCTCGTAGGAGTCGTAAAAATCGGCTGAGGGTCCACCAGGAGAGTGGGAAATGTTAAACATCTAAACATCGTACTGCGATTGCCAACCCACCTGCCAAGCGTGGCGATTATGGCATTATCCCCTTTATGATGATGATCAACAAAGAAACGGCCCCCAGTCACGGCAGCTCCGGTACCCTACGGGCCCATTTTGGTGGAGGGCCCGGTAGCGGAGGAGCGGTGGGTGCAAAGAATCTCCGGCAGCGATCCAGCTACCAATTAAAACTACCTTTGCCTTTGTTTTTACCCTGATAACACACAACATTCGGTCACTCAGAACTGACGAGAGGGTCATCGAGCTGGAAGAGGAATTGAACAAAGTCCGCTGGGACATTGCAGGATTATCAGAAGTGCGAAGAGAGGGTGAGGGCACCATAATCCTCCGGTCCGGCAATTTGTTCTTCTACCGAGAGAGCGATCACCCGTCCCAAGGCGGTATAGGGTTTATAGGTCGCAAGTCTCTCGTAAACATGACGACACGACGAGTTGAATGTTTAGAAACATGGATATGGACAGAGAAACCAGAGGGCCAGAAACTGGCTGATTTTCTGGAGAAGGATAGCCTCTTTATGATGAATTCCTTCTTCAGGAAGCAGCCACAAAGGAAGTGGACCTGGGTTAGCCCTGATGATTCAACAAAAAACGAGACAGACTTCATCTTGTCAGACAAACGACAAATATTCAGTGATGTCTCAGTGATCAGGTGTTTAAAAGTGGGAGCCATCACCGGATGGCACGAGGCATATTGAATATCCATACATAAGTCGAGCGGTCACGCTTGATGAACCTAGTCTACTACCTAAGTCTACACTCTGACCTACATCTGTCCAATACCAGAACCTCGAAAGCTTTCAACTCGAACTACACAATCACTTCCAATGTCTGGACGAGTGCTAATCCCCGAACGATATGAACAACAGGTTCGTCGAAACTTTCCACGCGGTTGGGTCGAAATTTTTCAAGGCTAATCGCGTTAATAGACCTAAAAAACTTTCCGACCAGACTCTCGAGCTCATGAAGCGGAGAAAAGAAATGACGGTGCAGTCTTCAGCCGATTGGTCCGAACATAGGCAGCTGAATAGGCAGATCTCCAGGTCTGTGCGTCGCAATATTCGCCGATTTAATATGCTTCGTATTAAAGAAGCGATAGAGCAGAGTCGTGGCTCAAAAGTGTTCGCACAAGATCTGGCTATTGGGCAAAGCCAAATGACTAAGCTGAAGACCGATGACGGCACTGTCATTTCATCCCAAAGTGAGATCTTTGGAGAGATCGAAAGGTTCTATGGACAGTTATATAAATCATCCCGTAATCCTGTTGTCGGCTTGGTCCAAGATCCCAGATCTAAGCTAACTTGGCACTGTACCGAAGAAATCCTGGACATCAGCTTGTACGAGATCAGAATGGCTCTCAAACAGCTACGTAACGGTAAGGCACTAGGAGATGACAGAATTACGGCAGAGCTTCTGAAGGCAGGCGGTAAGCCAGTCTTAAAAGCCCTTCAGTAGCTGTTTAATTTCGTTATCCTCAGGAGCGACGTTGCAGAGTCCTTGACCAGGAGTGTGGTGGTGCTGTTCTTCAAGAAGGGTGACAAGGCTCTTCTAAAGAACTACAGACCCATCTCACTTCTGAGCCACGTTTACAAGTTATTCTCGAGGGTCGAATACCAATCGACTCACGTGCAAGCTTGATGACTTCCAGCCGCCCGACCCAGCTGGCTTCCGAAGAGGATATAGCACCATAGAACATATCCTCACGCTTCGGCAGATTATACAAAAGACCGAGGAGTATAATCGGCCTCTGTCTATAGCGTTTGTGAACTATGAGAAAGACTTTGTATAGGAACGCCACAATGTCGGTCCGTATCCGGGATAAGAGTACGAAACCGATCCAGTTGCAGAAAGGCGTGAGACAGGGAGATGTCATCTCTCTGAAACTGTTCACCCCTGCACTGGAAGATGTCTTCAAACTCTTAGACTGGACCGGACTCGGCATCAATATCAACGACGAATACATCATTCACCTTCGATTTGCAAACGATATCGTCGTTATGGCAGAATCCATGGAGGACCTTAGCACCATGCTCAACGATCTCAGCAGGGTATCCCAACAAGTGGGTTTACGAATGAACATGGACAAGACGAAAGTCATGTCAAATGCCCATATCATTCCTGTACCGGTCCTAGTTGACAATGCGATTCACAAAGCTGTCGATCATTATGTTTATCTAGGACAAACAGTCCAGTTAGATAGATCTAATTTCGAGAAAGAGATCAGCCGACGAATCCAACTCGGTTGGGCAGCGTTCGGGATACTTAAGAAGATCTTCTGATCCAACATCACCTCAGTGTCTAAAAACATAGGTCTACAAACAGTGTGTGTTACCAGTGATGACTTACGGCACGGAAACGTGGTCCCTAAATGTAGGCCTCATAACAAGGCTCAAAGTCGCTCAGCGTGCTATGGAGCGGGCTATGCTCGGGATTTCTCTGCGAGGTTGAATCCGGAATACGGAAATCCGCAGAAGAACTGGTGTAACCGACATCGCACGAAGAATTAGCACGCTGAAGTGGCAATGGGCAGGCCACATCGCTCGACGAACCGACAACCGCTGGGGAAGAAAGGTTCTCGAGTGTTGACCACGTATCGGACGACGCAGTGTAGGACGCCCCACCACTAGGTGGACCGACGACCTGGTGAAAGTTGCTGGGCGTCGTTGGATGCAGGCGGCACAGGACCGCACTTTGTGGCATAACATGAGGGAGGCTTACGTCCAGCAGTGGATGGCGATAGGCTGAAATGATAATGAATGATGACTGGCGGTGAGTCGGACAATTAATGTTTCAAGATGTTAGCTTTTACTGACGTGCATATATTAAATGTCATATTAAAGGTCCTGCCCAAACCAATAGTTGCAAAACATGAGTGGCGGTCGGCCCCTTATTTGCGTTTAGACATGTACATGCACCCTCCATAAGATTGAGTAATTTGGCCATTTTGTCGATAGAATATAGGTGACTTTGACGAAGTTATAAATGATTTCGCTGCGCGTAAGTCGCGAAAAGTAGAATTAAAGACTGTTTAGACTTTATTAAATAATAAACATCATTTTTATAGTCTAAATTATAGAGGCGGCGGCGCGCCTGCGCGAAGAACGCAGCCTCGATGAGGCGATCCGCCGCCGGCGACTGGGGCGGCGTAGGCGCCGAGAGGCCGAAAGCGTGAGGAAAGACCGACGTCCTCCCCTAGGAGGGGACGTCGGTCGATGTTAGGGTACCCCAAATATTCCGTCGCGCCGACCACTGACGTCAAGTCACCCTGCTCCGGTGGTCGGCCCAATGACGAAGGTGACGTGCATCGCGGGTGGGTTGCGGGAGTGCGTGCTTACGCCCCTCTGTCGCCCCGGACGGAGTGGTGCGAGGAGCGCGCCGACCGCAACCCACCCCCCAAAAAGAAAAAGTAGTGTAAATTATTAATGTTAACACAGTCATGTTACTTACACATGTACATGGTTTGGAAATGAATATTTTTCACTCAATTCTTTAATTTCGTTACGTTTTTTCTTATCATCACCAACAATTATTTTTACGACCTCAAAAGGGCGGCAAATTATGACTCCACCCCGGGCGACAGTGACTCACGCTACGCCACTATTCCGGCTCTCTCGCTCACCGAACGAAGCGCAGAAACAAATTGCTACTACTCAGACGTCGATTTTCTGCGAGAGTGTGGTCTACCCCGGACGGACCGGCCCACGGCTGTAGACAAATGACTGTCAACAGTGTGGTCCTACTACTAGTACTATTTGTTGGGCCACTGGTACCGAGTCACTGTGGCTCTCCCCGGCGAGTTACTTTTTCATATACAATATTCTATCCGCGCCCTGGAATATTAAAATAACCTAGTGTAGTTTTGCTCCTGCAATCTATAGCGAATATTTGGCCTGCAAGGCTAGTTATTTAACACCACAGAAATATTAATACTTCAGAAAGGCCATTCGGCTGATTTTGTTCGAAAACCAGCGTGGCATAATTTCCCCCTCCCGCTAATGTTAACACATATGCAAGGTCTATGCTTACAACAATTTCACACACTAACATACACACACATCAATCTCGAAGCTGCAGTTGGTACACAAACTATAACTAAGTTCTGTAGGCAACGTATACCCACATATAAAAAAGCACACGTACGCTAGTGCTTGCCATGGTCGATATACTACACGATATTTATTTAGCCTGTTTTATCGCAACAAAAATATTAATGTCTTTAAATTAAGCACTTACTTGTGTGATGTGTTGAAGTTATTTGTAATGCAAGTCAGTAATTTAACAGTAAAATCATACAAATAAAATACACCTCACTACACTCTGTATAGGTGACAGAAAATTTAAGTACTATAAATAATTACGTAAGCGAGTAGCGATTTGTATATTATATTGTTCCCATATATGGTACACACCAGTACACAAGATACAATTAAAATGTATTAAAAAGAGACCACAGTCAAGTTTATAAACTCTTGCATATTGTAGAGGGATCTGGCACTTGACAGGTGGCAAGAATTGACTAATCCTCTTGAGTGGCTTAAAATATGTTTTTATGGAAGCCCGTTTCAGGATGAAGCCAATCTTGTCAGTGACTCCTTTCACATAAGGTAGTACTGCAGGGAGGCGCTCAACTGTGGATGATTTCAGACAGTCTCTGCGACGGGGGCCACGGACGTCTGTAATAACGTTGACTTGTTTGGACGTCAGACATCTTAGACCGCCCGTGACCAGGTATGCTGTAAAGTATTCGAAACGTCGGGCAATCCTAAATCAAATACAAACGTGATATAATCAAAGAGTGGTAGGACTACACTGTCGACAGTTATCTGTTTACAGCCGCGGGCCGGTCCGTCCGGGGCAGTACCACACTCTCGCAGAAAATCGACGTCTGAGTAGTAGCGATTTGTTACTGCGCTTCGTTCGGTGAGCGAGAGAGCCGGAGGCCCAACTTTCTGAGGGTGTTTGCGTGTGGAGGATTTTGGTGGTGCCCTTGGTATCACCGAGCCTCAATGCACGCATTCACACTCCCTTCACTTTCTTCGCGGTGGGCAGCGGCCTTGTAAGGGTCCATGAGCGGCAGCAACACTTACCATCAGGTGTACTGTTTGCTCGTTTGCCACCGTTTGCAATAAAAAAAAAAGAAAAAAAAAATCCGTATAAGTAGTTTTATTTGCAATGTGTAGTGCTCGCGTAAGCATCAGATATCATTCTTAAAATATGTTAAAATATTATTTTTTATTGAAATTCGGTTTATTGCCATTGGTGTTATTATTTAACTTAACAGTTATTTATTTTTTTTGATATACTGGTACTGCTACTTGTTAGTACATTTTTGTTTATTGTAAACAAAAATGTACTAACATTGTCCGTGTGGTGACGGAATAGGAATACCAATCACCACTCCGTATCTTACCCGCGGATGTCCCATCCTAATATATTGAGACGACTAAGAGATATAGTAAGCATATAACATCTATGCAAGAGAAGAAAAACTCAAAACAAAACCCTATACTAACCTGTCTGACTACTATAGTATAGTAAGATAAATTTGCCTATTATTGCGGAGGAGGCTCGAGCCCAGCAGTGGAACGTATATAAGACAAGATGATGACTATCATGTCAACATTTCTTGGAATAAAAATTCAACACTTACGAAAAGTTAGAAATCAACACTTATAATGATAATAACTAGTAATGAATGACCAGTCTCAAGAAATTCATTCTTGTCATAAATTATTCCATCTTAAGGAAGAATAGAACAATTATTTTATTACCTACTTAATTAAATATTTAGTTTGCCAATAAAAATGAAATACAATAACATTTGATCACTTTACCATTATTTTTAGTATTCTACAAAATGTTGTGAACAAATTGTGCTAGATTTAGTTGGTATTTAGTTAACTACCACTTGCCTTAATCCCTAGCTTTAAATGTTAATCTTATGTTCAAAGATAATTTTATATATATATATATATATATATATATCTATATATATTTGGTGATTGGTCCCGAACATAGATATTTTATTACTATTATTTTAATGATTTCTGATGTTTACGCGAGTATTATACATTTTAAATAAAACTACTTTACGGATTTTATCGCGTTTGTATTTGATTTTTGATTACCCGACGTTTCGAACACTTTACAGCGTTCATGATCACGGGTGGACTAAGATGTCTCACGTCCAACAAGTCATCGTTACTGCAGAAAATTTTATAATTATCTACCCGATACAGAAATTAGTTATTAAATATTGACCCACATTTTGATACAAAATTTATTGCCAGTGTAAGAAGAAAATGATTCTATATGAAAAAATTATATTGTTTATGGTTAGTAATAATTAAACATTAAAATTAATAGTAATTATATTTAAAAACTAACTAATAATCTAGTATACTACCACCGGATCGGAACACGGTTACACTGAGAAAGATCCGGCAAGAAAACTCAGGTAACATGATGCTAAATTAAAGTTAATTTTGAAGGCGGCTTACTTTATGTTACTAAAAAGGTTTTAATTTTAAAATTATCTTTAGTTATTATTATTGTGGGTCAAATCTATACAATATGAGCTCACGGTGTCTTGCAGTCTTGTGTCCCGCAGGTCTTGTGTCCTGCAGACCTAGTGTCCCGGCGGGACACTAGGTCTGCAGTCTGTGAACATAGTCAGGACCGCGCCCACCATAACATCAGGTTTGATAAACCACAAATCCTCGCAAAAGAACACCGATACCTGCCTAGAATGGTACGCGAGGCTATTAAGATTAAAAAACACAAAAATTTCAATAGAGAGGATGGCTGGGTGTTACCATCAAGCTGGGATCCTGTTATAAACATTATTAAAAAGAAATCCAAAAAGACCACCACAAGATGATTGCGACGAGTTCACAGCGCTGCACTGCCCAAGCCCCGCAGGCCTCGAGCGTATGGCGCGCCGTGTCCTCGTCGCAATCGCAGTGGTGGCAGGACGGTGTACTCTCCCTCCTAACGACCTTGTGCAGGTATTTGGCGAAGCACCCATGCCCCGTCAAAACCTGCACCAGTCGGAAGGAGAGCACCCCGTGCCGCCTCTCCAACCACTGCATCAGCACCGGCCGGAAGGCCTCCACGGTTCGCACCCCGAACCGAGGCCTCTCCAGCCGGACTGCCCAACGGGCGATGACGTCTCGGCGGGCGTCGACGCGCCAGGCGGTGAGATCCCTTAACGAGACCACACCGCCCTCCGCTCGCACCCCCGTCACCCGCCGATATAGTCCGGCTAGCATCTCCGCCTCCAGGTCCCACGGAGGAGTCCCGGCCAATAGGCACGCTGCCTCCGTCGCCACCGTGCGGTATCCGCGGATGGCCCTGACCGCCATGACCCTCTGTGGTCGCCACAGAAGGGCCCTAAGTCGGGCGGTCATGGACCCCGCCCACACCGGTGCGCCGTACAGGGCCATCGACCGGATGACCCCCGCGTACAGCCGTCGGCACGCAGCGCTCGGTCCGCCCACGTTCGGCATAAGCCACGATAGGGCGGACGCCGTGCCGACGAGCCGCGGAGCGAGCCTACGGAAATGCTCCCGGAACCACCATCGCCCGTCGAGCACCAGGCCCAAGTACCTCATATGGGCCCGGATGCTGATGTCGACCGAGTGGACGGTGATCGAGACGCCGATGGGAGGGCTCATAGTGCGCCCATGGAACAAGAGGGCCTCCGTCTTGTCCAGGGTGACCCTCAACCCCAGCGCCTCGATCCGTCTGACGACCTCCTCGGTACCCGAGGTCGCCAGGCTTACCGCCTCTTCTAGCGTCCCACCGCGGGCTGTGACGAGCGTGTCGTCGGCGTAACAAATCACGCCCAGCCCGGGCGGGAGGCTTCCCCTCAACGCCCAGTCGTAGCCGATGTTCCACAGGGTGGGTCCGAGGACCGACCCCTGTTGGACACCGCACGTCATGGGCGTCCGCACAACGTCCCCTGCTCGGTCGGTGCAGAGGACGCTGCGCCCCTCCAAATAGTCTGCCACTAGCCGCCTCAGGTAAACTGGCACCCCGTGATACCGGAGCGCCTCCCTGATGCAGCTGAATGGCAGACTATTGAATGCGTTGGCGATGTCTAGGGACACCACCAACAGCACTCCCCCGCCGGTGACGGCCTCAGTCGCCACGGCCCTCAGGCGCAACAGAGCCGCGATCGTCGAACGACCCCTCCTAAACCCAAACTGGGCGTCCGACAGATCGGGCCCCGTGCCGACGAGATGCCGCTCGATGCGGGCAGCTACCACCCTCTCCAGTAGCTTGCCCGTGTCATCGAGCAGCACGATAGGCCTGTAGGCCGAAGGCGACTCCGGAGACCGTCCCGGCTTCGGCAGGAGCACCAGCCTTCCCTCCTTCCAGCACCCAGGGAACCGTCCGGACGCTAAACACGCGTCGAATAGCTCCCTGAGGCGGGGTCCCAGGTGTTCGAGGACCAGGGCCAGCACGCGGTTAGGAACACCGTCGGGCCCGGGGGCGGTAGACTTTGCGCGCATGCGCGTCACCGCCACCCCCATCTCGGGTTCCGTGATGGGCGGAACACTGTCGTCGTCGGCCTCCCGGTCAGTGTCTGGCGGAGCCATGACCGGGGGCGTGTGTTCCGCCCGCCGCGGGAACAGGTCCTCGATGACCCGGGTGAGAAGGCCGGGCTGGAGAGTCTCGGTGAGGGGAGGGCCCCGCGCGCGTAGCCTATTCAGCACCGCGCGATAGGGGCGTCCCCAGGGGTCACGGTCGAGACCGTCCAGCATCTCCTGCCGACTGACGTCCTTGGCGGAGTGGACGGCCAGCCTGAAGGCCGACCGCGCATTGCGGTAGCCCTCGTAAAGCACGGCCTCCCGCTCCGCGTCGCGATGGCGCCGCCGGCTGCGGGTGTAGGCCCTCCCGGTGCGGATACACGCAGCCCGGAGATCCGCCAGCTCCCGGGACCACCAGTGGACACCCCTCCTCGGGGGCAGACGCCGTACCCGGGGCATGGCCGCATCGCAGATCTGCGTCAACGCACTGCGGATGCGGCCAGCCTCGGCGTCCTCCCCGTCCGACTGGTGGGCAGAGGACAGCCACGAGTATACGATGGCTGTCTCCGCCAGCTGGTCCCGGTCTAAGCGACCCACAGCCCATCGCGGGAACGCAGGACGCCCATCCGCCCCGTGACCCCTGCTGGGCGTCGGGATTGCAGGGGAGACCTCCATCCGGATATACCGGTGGTCCGACAAGGTCTCCACCTCCTCCACGACGCGCCAGCTCCCCACGCGTGCGGCGACCTCGGGGCTAGCGAACGAAAGGTCCACTATCGACCCGCCCCGTTGTCGCACGCACGTATGCACCGAGCCCCTGTTCAGCAAACAGAGGCCCAGTGCCGCCGCCCACTCCTCGATCGCCCGTCCTCGGTCATCCGTCCTAGGGGACCCCCACGCCACGGACTTGGCGTTAAAGTCGCCCAGGACGAAGACCTGGCGCGATGCCAGTCGCCGTAACGAGGCCTCCATGATGGTGAGGAAGGCCTCGAAATCGGTCACACTCCAGTTAGGGGAGAGATAAACTCCGAAGAGCGTAATCTCCCCCCAGTCCGCCGCGACGTATCCGACGCCCCTGTCCCTAAGGGTCAGAGACGACGAAGGCCACGACGTGGAGGCGACGATTGCCACGGTGCCATCGGTGCTACCCAACCAGTTAATCCGGTCGGGCACCACGTACGGCTCCGCGACTACGGCTACTCCTATCAACCACTCCGCCATGGCTTGCAGGAACACGTCCTGCGCACCGGCGGAGTGGTTGAGATTGGCCGGGGCAGTGGGGCACCGCAGAGCACGATGCCGCCTGGTGTCCAGCCTGACCGCAACGGAAACATAGCCCGCTGCAGTCAAAGCAGTTTCTGCATGTCGGTCAGGTATGCCCGACCGCCATGCATTTATAACACCTCGCAGGCCAGGGCTCCAGCACGGTTACCCGCGCCGAACTCCAGCCCACGAGGAGCCTGCCTGAGTCGGCCAATTGCTTGACTGACTCCACTGGGCACTGCGCCCAGACAGCACCGACGCCGCCCGGACCCGGGGCGGATGGTGCCAATCCGGACGGTGTCCGAGGCACACCCGGTACGCGCCATAATGGCCTCCCGGATGTCCTCCACCGCCACGGAGTCGTCCAGACCCGTGAGGCGCATATCTGCGCACTTGACGGGCCTGGCGATTCAGACTCCATCCTCTGGCCCGAACAGCCCCCTCAGCATCGTGGCCAAACTATCGGCCGTCTTCGCGCCCTCGGCCCCAGGGAACTCGAGTATTCGAGCCCCTGTCCGGGCCTTGCGGGTCCTCGCCTCGACGCCCCCGATGTCGGAGACGTCTAGCTCCCGCCGGGCGCGTCTAAGGACGGCCTCATAGTTTAGGCCCCTCTCAGCCGCCTCAGGCAGTACAGTGATTACCACCGCAGCCGTCTTCGGCGACTTGAGGCCCCTACGCGACCTTTTCCCCTTTCCGCCGGCTCCCGCCTGGGGAGCGGCGGCCACAGCGGCACTCTTGGCCGCCGCTCTCCGCTTTTGGCCGCGTGCCTTCCTGCTACGCTCAGCCACCCGCCAGCCCTGTTCGAGCCTGGCAGCAGCGCTGAGCGCAGCAGGCGCAGCCGCGGGTTCGCCGACCGGCGCCTGCGGTGCAGCCGCTGGCGCCGGCCGTCGCCCGGCCTTGGCGGGAGCCGGCACCTTGCCGGCCTTCTTGGCACCCTTGGGCTCAGCCGCAGCCGCAGCATAGCTCACCACGCGGCCACCCTGACAGGGCAGCGGCGTGGGAGCCGACGCTTGCGGCCGCCTCGCCTTGTCCGCGGCGAGCGGCGGCCGGAGGGGCGGCTCAGGCGGGAGCCTGGCCGCTACGGCGGCGATACGCGCATCCATCATCACCCCTACTCGGGCCAGGATGACGCGTACCGCCGACTCCGACACGCCGTGCACCTCGTCGGGCGGCGGCTCCTCCCCCTTCCGAGGTCTCCCGCGGCCACGAGCCGGCGCAGGGACCACGACGAGGGGAGGCAGCGATGAAGCCACGACGGGCGTAGCCGGCGCAGCGGCCGCGACGGGCGCAGCCGGCGCCACGGGCGCAGACGACGGGCCCGCCCTCACTGGCGCAGCCCGTTTCGGTGGCGGGGCCGGCGCCGGCAGCGCAGCCGGCACCAGGCGCTCGAATTGAGACCGCAGGTCAGCCATGTCTTTGGCCAACCCGCGGTTCTCCCTCCGCACCGCCTCCAACTCCGTCTCCAACCTGCGGTTGCGTTCCCGCAAGCCGGAGACCTCCTTGCTGAGGCGGGCGTTCGCAGCCTGGAGGGCCGCCACCTCGCCTTCCCGGCCGGCCGGACCCGGCGTCGCCGGTCTCGCCGCCGCACCACCTCCCCGACCCCCGCGCCCCCGGCGCGCGGTCGCAACTTTGGGGGGAGGCCTGGTAGAATCGCTCCCCTCCGAGTCGGACACAGAGCTGCCACCCTTTTGCAGGGGGCGCTTCCGGTCCCTCGTTGGGGGGCGGGCTTCCTCCCTCTCCCTCCTAACATCTAGGGCCGCCGTCAGAGCCCTTGCCGCGTGAAGCGGCTTGGACTCCTCGGGGACCCCACCATCCTCCCCATCTAATCTATCCGATCCGGACGACCTGCTCTTCCTCATCCCGTACCCCTCACTTCGCCGGCCCGTTCTTGGCCCCTCATCTCCAGACGGCACTGCGGCCCCGCCGCCCTCGTCCGTCGACATCCTCGACGCGGCCGTACCCAGTCGCTCCGACGGCCCAACGGCACTGTCGTCCTCGTCCGTCGACAGGTCGTACGTCACGTCAGTCTCCGACACCGGCGCCGCGGCCCTGCTGCCGCCCTCGCTCTGTGACGGCTCTGCGGTAAATCCGCCCTCGTCACTCGACAGCTCCGTTTGGCTGCCACTCCTCCTCATCTCCTTAGACGGTCCTGCGACATTGCCGCCCTCGTCCTGGGACACACTTTTGTTGCCGTTCTCCTTCCGCGACGGCCCTGCGGTGCTACCATCATCATGCGACGGCTCTGCGGTCACTGTGCCGCCCTCGTCGCTGGGAGCGCTGGTCTCGCGGGATTCCGCGGCCTCCTGCGCCTCCCGTTCCTTTTTGAGCCGGATCGCGCGCCGTTTAGCACGCTCCGTGGCTGGAGTTATTGGTGGCCTCCTACGCCTTTTTTTTTTGGGAGCCTCAAGTTTCGCCGGTCTCACGGCTGGAGCAGAGATTGCCCCCCACCCATACGATTGGGAGCTGACTGTGCCGGAACTTGGGCGCGACTCCTCGTCGCGCACAAGCACCGGCACAGCAAGGGATTCCCCGGCCTGGCCGGGACCCTCTGGTGAAGTCTTACAAGTATTGACCTCTGCCATCATGGTTTGGAAGTTTGAGTCCTCCTTGACTACTACTCTAACGACTGGACGCTTTTTTTTTTCGCGCGCGCTTCTTAACCCACCAGCCATACATCTCCTCGCCGAGTAGCCAAACTTGAGATTGGGGTGATTTTTTATAGGGGTTTTCTTCCCCGCAGTCCGCAGACCCCCGGTCCTGACCCCCCCTACTCAGGATTACGGTTTGGGCCTTCCGGGTCTGGCCACTCGCGAGCGACCGACCCGTCACGCCCCCGGGCCGTGACGCAACCGTCCCTGGCGACGGAGTGCCATGAGACACATCCGCCCCATTGGCCCCGGGCCAAATCCGCCGTGCGCTCTGCCTTCAGAGTCGGCACGCGGAGACCCTCCCTCCCGCCGGAATCTTGGCCGTCCAAATGGACGTTTCCAGGGTGCACCACGTGGAGGTGCCCCGGCCTCGCACCCCAATAATGCGTACATAATATTATTATTTACTCTGAGACAAAAAGTAGTTTTTTAATGTTTTATTAATTCTATTTATATATTTTGTAATGTAACTGTCTGTTGTAGTTGCAAAAAATATGTTGAAAGGTTTATATAAGTACTGTATTGGACTTATTTCTTTCATGAATTATTTAATAAAGGTTGGTTATCGATTTACGTATATCGACTGTCCCATCTCTTTTTTATTTTCAGTCCAGATTGACCTTGTACGTGCGTAAACGTCATTTTTCTATAAAATGTTTACTAGCTATTTCAGTACTTACGAGGTACATTTTAGGGATGAATATTAATAGTTTTATATTTATAATATATAGCAATAAAACTGGCACGAAAGTAATGAAAATATATGTGATACAAAATCAAATTGTAAACATTTCGCTCTTTCAAACTTACTTCGTCGGTTTCGTTGACATCTGTCACAGAGATCAAGCTATATTTTATGGACTATAACAAAAATTCATCATTAATTGTAATAAACTTCCGCTACGCTCGAATATTTTATCTAAATTGAAGTATTGTTCGTTGTTTAAGCTATTATAAAACATGTTAATTTTGATACCTAATTTTGGAATATTGGTTTATATTTTTAGATAACTATTATATTAATAACTATTATACTATATCATTGTATAAGTGGCTCAATAATGACTTCCGGCAATATTTAAAAAAGATGTCGCTCTTTTGTATACATTTCCGGCAGGCGGTACTTCCTTTGTGTGGTTTTAAGAAATAAGAGAAGACGGTCGCCATTCTACGTTACTGTATTTTCAAAATTATGTTCTATATTGATTAATAGCGAATTGTCAACAACCAAATTGTAAATCATCAATAGAGAATTGTATCCTGCATTATACAGAGAATAAATAAAAGTTTATCAAGCACGTTTATATTTCAATTGGCAAATTGTAACAATTCCGAAGCTGGGATAACACCAAGGAATTCAGGTGTATCATATCACCTTGGTGTGAACGTATGCCCACTGAGGTATGTAATAATCTTAAACATGTGCTACACGGTTTCAAACAGTGGTTTGAAACAAATGTTTGAAACAGTGTAGATAGATGTTTTATGCCAAATTTCGTATGACCTTTAAACGCCCTTGGTAGCGAGGCTTGTGTTTCAAACCACTGGCCAAGCGGTGGTTTTTATCTTGTTTGAAACCATCTAGCCGCTTGTTTGAAACCAAACGAACGACAGTCACGCTGCAGAGGTCAGCGCAGGCGCACGCGACGATGTTCTGCGCACAAAATGGCGCGTGAGCAGACGGAACGCGATCGTGATTTTATTACTCAACTTCTCGAGTTATACAAAGAGTTGCCCTGCCTTTGGGACTTAAATTATGAAGGGTATAAAAATAAAACACAGAAAAGAAATGCATGGGATATTTTAATTTTATCCTTCAATTGCACATAAAAGTGCAAGACTTACTCCAACTTTTTGTTGTTTTGATATGTAATGCGTCATGACGTCGTTGTAGTGATTATACGGTACGCGAGCGTAAAGACGTCCTATCCGCGCCACGTTCTCTAAACACTGTTGGTTTCAAACAAGCTTAAAAACCATGTAGCCAGGAAAGTGCTTTTCTGCCTTTTCTGTTTCAAACCACTGTTTGAAACCGTGTAGCGCATGCTTTATAATCAACTTTATTCTACGTATGTTATGGTATAGTGTTGTATGTTATCAAGTAACACTTACGACCTTACATATACGGCTAGTTCGGATACATACATTTTAATTTGTCAACCGACTTTATTATTGTTTTGTAATTTAATTGATAATTTCATAAGCGAGTAAATGGTTGACTCATATTTGTGTAAGTTGATATAACTTTCACACAATGGACGCCCTTGCGTGTCAGCTTCCTACGTAATAAATATTTAGTGTGACATATCCTGTAAAATATTTGCACGTAAATAATTATTAGAACGATTAAAATATTTTATTTTTAATATTATCTGTTAAGTCTGGGTTCACCATAAGAATGTGAAATACATATCATCTCTGGTTATCGTAACAATTTTAAAATATTGTTCATCTTTCGCTAACAAATTCGTTACAATAGGTATTGTAAAAAGAAAAGGTGTTAATTAAATAAAACTACTAACTCATGTTACAATTCTTGTTGAGACGATAATCGTCCCTGATAATTATTTGAGTTACGACATATGGGTGATCAAATCCGATAAAAATTTGATGATTACCGATAAACGAATAATGTGCTGTGTGGTAGCGGCTTCGAATACTACCAACCCTTGCTTTGCTCGTGGGTGTCGTAAAAGACGACTAAGAGCCCTAGATTGACCCGGACCAACTCCATCTGGTACCATTTGGGTCAACGATTACATTCCCAAGGAGGGTTGACGTCAGGCAGGCGGCCGGTCATAAAAGTCATTGCCAAAACTTTTTGCAATATGTCAAAACAGATAACATATTGCGTCGACCCCAAGTAATTGGGATAAGAGCAAGATGATGATGATGACCGATAAACGAATAATAGATAATACACAGCTTGTCCTATGATCACTTATGGCCGTCACGGCTGATGGTTGTATAACTTTGAAAGTATTCACTGATACAAATTTTAGTGGCATCATTTTTGTTGAAAATGGTTATCGTCCTAACTACAACATAGAGATTGGTATTCACAAGATTAGAAATGGTAATTGCTATTTAACTATTCTAAATTATGATAACAAAGTGATTCTATTTAAATTAAAAAACTAAAAAACACGCTTTTATAGAAAATTCAACTAAAAAATGGAAAATAAATAATAGTTAAAAAAACTAAAAAATCATGCTTTTATAGAAAATCTAACTAAAAAATTAAAAATAAAATTTGACAAATTTAGATTAAGAATAGTGTAAATGAAAAATAAATATTTATTATTGTAAAAAAGCGTGGGGTGCAGTGTCTTCACTTGTACGTTTGATTGTATGTAACTGACTCCAGTGGATTTGATTTTAATCCACTTCAAACGGTTAGATTTCGTTTAAAGTGCTTTTTAAGATATTTTCAAAGTGATGATCCTTCTCATATCTGCCATTAAATGTTTATAACTATTGACACTATGCACCCCACGCTTTTTTATAATAATAAACATTTATTTTTCATTTACACTATTCTTAATCTAAATTTATAAAATTTTATTTTTTTATTTTTTAGTTAGATTTTCTATAAAAGCGTGATTTTTTATTTATCATCATAATTACAGTGTAATGACATACAAATGGTTATCCTGGCAAACAAAAATAAAGGCGATGTAATCCGAAAAAAATTGTTTTATTGCCAATACTCGAGTATGAGAAATCATCAGAAATCTATTGTTCTCATTTTGCAAAATGATACCTGAATTATTTAGTTTTCCCAAAAGAACGATGCCGTTGTTTGAATTTTTTAAATACGTATAAGGGTTTGTTTTAACTACATCATTATTTAAACATTTCAAGTGATATACGTCCCGGCTTGAGCCTCCTCCACAATAGGAGGGAAATTTACCGTATTATACTATGCTGGTCAGATAGGTTGATATAGTGTTTTATTTCAAGTTTCCCTTCTCTCATATAGATGCGTATTATCGTAGATATATGCGTATTATATCCCTTATAGTCGTCTTTTACTGCAGACACGGGCAAGTGATAAATTGTATTCTTATTCCGTCACCGATAGATCTCAGTGATTAATTTAATAAGCGTAGAGAGACAACTCAGCGACAGACCACAGGCCGTCCAAAAAATATTAAGTAAGGTAGTATTAAACTTTACCTAAAAAAATCTATAAACAACTAAATTTACTGTACGAGAACTGTAGAAATCCCTTATTAATATAATGTAAGTCATTAAATGTGCACCTATAAGTAAACGTATATTCATCGAGGAAATTAAATAGGCAAGACTTCCGACATGTTTCCGCATCCGTGTTGCTTCATATGACAATGTTAATACATTTTATCCGTCTAAGGTGCCGATGCTTTGTTTATATTGTTATAAAAATGGTAACCCCCAAGGGATAGTAGTGCTAATCGTCGGGCTGATCACAAAAGCTAAATAATATACGGGCCATTACAATTGAACGAACCAACGGAGGATATATGAAAATCCACATCAGTCCCTATTGTCACTGTTAATTAGATACCACTAATTAATAGTTCTTGCAGTGTGGTTACGGAGTAGGAATACAACCGTCAGAGCCGGCTCAAGAGAGGCGTCTAGCTGCTTAACCTTACCTATAGTGTTGCCCAAATGCAAGACCAAGACGAGACTTGGACCAATCTTGGTCTTGGTCTTGCAACAGCACACCTGGTTTCGTCTTGGTCTTGGTATTGCACACTCGAGTCTTGGTCTTGGTCTTGGTATTGCAGCAAGAGTCTCGCAAAGTCTTGCAAGTCTTGCAGTTGCAAATTAATCAAATATCATCCTATCCTATTTATCCATCTGCTAGTCTATAGTCCACTATTGAATATAACCCTTACCACTGGGGAAAATTACTCTCCTATTCCTCTGGTATTACATTAGACAGAGTTACTACTCCTATGACAAAGGAAGGAATTTCGACCCTGTTTTCTTAAGACGTCACTACACGGGGCAGTTGATACAATAAATTTTATGTCATTTAACATTTCCCCTTTCCAACAAAAAAGATTTTTTCAATTCGATTGGCAAGCGACGGAGTTATTTGACCATTGACGACAAGTCACCCTGCTCCGGTGATCGGACCAATAACGAGGCGACGTGGGTACGGGTGGGTTATGTGTCCGCGTGCCGTCCTTTCGTCGCCCCGGATGGAGTGGACCGCGTGTGCGCTTACCATAGCCCACCCATAAAAAAAGCGACGGAGTTATGCACGAAATAACATAAAAAAAATACAAGTATTCGAATTGAGAACCTCATTCTTTTTTAAAATTCGGTTAAAAACGAGTTATGATAGATAAAAATGATTATTTATTATAATCATCTATTTCTTTTTTTTTCAATACATATATATGTAATTTAAAATACAAGTAAGAATTTTAACTTAAAGAATAGTTTTTAGGATATAGAATGCCATCTTTTAGATATATGTTTATCAATGCCGGTGGATCGCTCAATTAATAATGGGTGCAAAATAAGTTGAGTTCTAGGGGTCGCACGTCGCTCTTACGTTATTGCAGATGGTTCAGATAAAGAGTGACCTACCCACGCACTAACTTAGGTACCTATCCATACTTACAAATTTACGACTTATAAGTACTTATTTCATTAGAATAGGTACTTGGTTTTATTTTGAAACTATAGATCTCGGCATGTTCACAGAGCTATGTTCTATTCGACATATTTACTCGTATACAACTATTCACCTACAAGGACAAAGAGTCATGCTGCATTACAAGAGATCCGCCATACCTAATAGTTGCGCATTAAAGAGGGATATGTTAATGACGATATTTATACCTATAATTCTACCTACCTGCCTCTAGATATATTTAATACTAAATGTTCCACCAGCTTCGCTTGCTTGACTCACGTATCCATATAATGCTATTATTTCGTTTAAATACCCATATCGCCCCCTGGCGTTAAAAATAATTTCACTATTTATATGTAATATCCATAACATACCTACTTACTTTAATCACAATTTTTGTTATCTAAGTAGATAGTTGCCGTAACAATGGCTACTACGAACAAAGCTTGACAGCTATTGCTTCAAAATTTTGTCCGATTTGTTAAACTTAATAGACACTGCTCCAGACCAATTTACCAATATGTCGCAGTGTTATGTATTAGAGCCTAAAACTTTTCTGTATAAACAGACTATCTGACAAAATAACATTCTTTTGAAATACAACTGGTATTTTCTGAGATTAGGGCGTTCAAATATACAATTTCATCCGATTTATAATAAGTAGATAGTAGTATAAATAATAATAGTTTTAAATAGGTAATATACCTATGAAGAGGGTCACCAAATGTATGATATTCGTCGTCATCGTCACAGCTCATAAAAGTGCCACTGCTGGGCTTAAGCTTCCTTCCAGTAAGAGGAAAATTGATCTACTATACCACGCTGGTCAGACATGTTGTTATAGGCTTTTATTTCTAGTTTCACTTCTCTTGCACATATGGTATATACACAGGTTGTATCAGGTTATGGGGCGACTGTTCGAGTATGTTGTAGTTCAACGGTCATAGATCATAATTAGAATGTATATTACACAAAAACAATATAACATAAAAATTATAGTGATTTTAAAAATGTGTGTCTAAGAGTTTATGCCTTAAATTTTACGCATTATGTAGGTATGTACAGACAGGATATATGCATGTAAAACTTCGGCTAGGATATATGTAAGCATGTAAAAAGGGCTATAATATATAGCATCGGTGCAAGAGAAGGAAAGCTTGACATGAAACTCTGTAACAACACGGCCGATAACCGTGGCCTCCGGCCAGGGCCGATTGCCCTCCTATTATGTAGAAGACACGAGCTCAACCGTATATAAGCTGACATAGTGGTTTGAATGCCTCATCGTGAGGCGGCATGAGGTGCAGGTACTCGCGCCTACGCCGCCCCAGTCACCGGCGGCGGATCGCCTCATCGAGGCTGCGCTCCTCGCGCAGGCGATCCACCGCCTCCTCCTGCGAGGCAGTAGTCTGCGACTGCGTCCCAGTTCCTGACGCTGCCGACCATCGCTCTGGCGATGGTAAGCAGCGTCAGGCCGGCACCGATGATTGCGACAAAATTAAATACTTAACAATATCTGATGTTTACGTGAGTGAGATTCGTTTATAACGTGTACATTATAAATAAATCTACTTTTTCGGATTTTATTGCGTTTGTATTTGATTTCTGATAGCCCGGCCTTTTAAACACTCTTTTCAACGTTCATGGTCACGGGCGGATACTTCAATACATTTTATTTTACTCGCGTATCAGAAATTCTATAAACAGTTAGTACTAAAGTATAAAAACATTACAGGTTTTTTTTTTTTTTTTCTTTTTCTTCAACCCACCATAGCAGCGACGAGCAGGAATCTCGTCTATAATGTGATAGAAATCATCTTACCCCCCTCCCATTGACTAAATGGCGTGGCATAATATTTTGTTTAGAGACTTTCTCCTCTTCCTTGTAGAAGGAAAGAATTTTTTATGTACTTTCAATTTTCATGATATTCACCAGAATATAGGAATGTTGGTTCTGGTATTATAATATACTCCGTCGCTATACGAAGAAATCATCAATAAATATTTTTAAATTATGTCCATTTTTTTGGGGGGTGGGTTACGGTCGGCGCACTCTACGCACCATTCCTTCCGGGGCGACAGAGGGGCGTAAGCACGCACACCCGTAACCCACCCGTGACACGTCGCCTTCATCGTTAGACCGACCACCGGAGCAGGATGACTTGACGTCAGTGGTAAATTATATCCTTGACACTAATACAATAAGCTAGAATAATCTAGATGAGATATTTTATAGTATGTGTGGGCATATGCCTACGTTTAGAATAATAATTCAACGTCCTTTTTAACATAATCTACATTTATCGCACGAACAACTAACTGACTCACTCCTGAACTGCGACGGCCTGTGTCACTACGAATTATATACATATATTATCATATAATATTCATTCATTTCTGCGTCATCTCAGAAATTGCTATTGTCTAAATAAATTTACATGTTCTTCTTCTCAATTCGTATCTCTATTATGGGCCATAAATTTTTGGGTGATGGTCCTTTCCCGAGGTTGAGCACTACAAGTTTTTATTAATTTCGAGTATTATACATTTCTGGAAACTTAAGAGGACCTTCTTGTCCAACATACCTCAGTGTCTGAAAACACAGGTCTACGATCAGTGTGTGTTACCAGTGATGACTTACGACACGGAAACGTGGTCCCTAAATGTAGGCCCAAGCTCAAAGTCACTCGGCGTGCTATGGAGGGGGCTATGCTCGGGATTTCTCTGTGAAATAGAATTCGAGATACGGAAATCCGCAAAAGAACGGGTGTAACCGACATAGCACAAAGAATTAGCACGCTGAAGTGACAATGGGCAGGCTATATCGCCCGACAAACCGACAACCACTGGAGAAGAAAGGTTCTCAAGTGGCGACCACGTACCGGACGACGCAGTGTAGGACGCCCTCCCAACTATTACATTTAGGGGGGCGCGGCCGGAGCACCTCCTCGTGGTGCTCCCTGGTAACGTCCATTTGGACGTCATGCGGCCATCTGGACGGCCAAGATTCCGGCAGGGGGGGGTCTCCGCGTGCGGCTCTGGTGGCAGAGCGCACGGCGGATCTGACCCGGGGCCAATGGGGCGGATGTGCCTCATGGCACTCCGTCGCCAGGGACGGTTGCGTCACGGCCCGGGGGCGTGACGGGTCGGTCGCTCGCGAGCGGCCAGACCCGGAAGGCCCAAACCGTAATCCTGAGCAGGGGGGTCAGGACCGGGGGTCTTCGGACCGCGGGGAAGAAAACCCCTATAAAAAATTACCCCTAATCCTAAGTTTGGCCACTCGGCGAGGGGATGAATGGTTGGTGGGTTAAAAAGCGCGCGAGCGTCCAGCCGTTAGAGTGGTAGTCAAGGCAAGACTTAAAAACGTCCAAACAATATGGCAGAAGTCAAGACAGGTAATACTTCACCAGAGGGTCCCGGCCAGGCCGGGGAGTCCCTTGCTGTGCCGGTGCTTGCGCGCGACGTCCATTTGGAGTCGCGCCCAAGTCCCGGCACAGTCAGTCCCCAAACGTATGGGTGGGGGGCAACTACTGCCTTAGAAGCCGAGAGCCCGGCTCAACATCAAGTGGCTCAGGGGGGGAAGGGGAATGAGGAGGAGGTCAGGAAGAAGACCCGGAGGACGAAGCCGAGGCGTTCCGCCGCTGCGCGAGCCCGCATAAACGCCACAAGATCTAAGGCGAGGCGGGAGCGGAAGAAGGCAGAAGCCATTGCTGCACGCGAGGCGGGTGGCAGCATTGTTGCTTCTACTGGACCGTCGGACCTGGAGAGCGAGTCCACCGCAGAGCCGTCGCTGGAGGAGAGCGTCGGCAATGGCAGCGGATCCGAGGACGAGGGCGGCATTGCCGCAGGGCCGTCCAAGACGATGGAAGGCAGCTCGGAGTCGAGGCTGCTGAGCGACGAGGGCGGCGCTGCTGCAGAGCCGTCGCGAGACGAGGGCGGCAGTGCCGCAGGACCGTTGGAGGCGGCAATACACACGGCCTCGGAGATGTCGGCGGACGAGGGCGGCAATGCCACAGAGCCGTCCGCCGACGAAAGTAGCACCGACCGGATGCAGGTCGGCCAGAGAAGGGACGAGGGCGGCGGATGCGTCGCAGGTCCGTCCGATAGGTGTAGGAGTAGGGAGACGATAGGCAGGCCGTCAGCTGGGGAGGAGCTCACGGGTAGGCCGTCGTCGAGGAAGGAGGTGCAGGCTGCCGAGTCGAACACCGACACCACGGTAAGTGGCACGAAGGAGAGGGAGGAGGCCCTCCCCCCGAGCGTCCGGAAGCGCCCCCTTAACGGGGGCAGCTCGAACACCGACTCGGAGGGGAGTACCAACATGCCTCCTCCCAAGGTCCCGACCATGCCCCGTGGACGCAGAGGTCGAGGATCGGCGGTGGTGGCGAGGCCGGGGACCCCCGGTCCGGCCGGCCACGGTGGCGAGGTGGCGGCCCTACAGGCCGCGAACGCCCGCCTTAGTGAGGAGGTCTCTGGCTTGCGGGAACGCAACCGCAAGCTGGAGACGGAGCTATCGGCGGTGCGACGGGAGAACCGCGGGTTGGCCAAGGAGATGGCCGACCTGCGGGCCCAGTTCGCGCGCCTGGCGCCGGCCACGCCGCCGGTGCCGGCCTCGCCACCGAAACGGGCTGCGCCGGGGAGGGCGGGCCCGTCGTCGGCGTCCGTGGTGCCGGCTGCGCCCGTCGCGGCTGCTGCGCCGGCTGCGCCCGTCGCGGCTGCTGCGCCGGCTGCGCCCGCCGCGGCTTCGGCGCTTCCTCCCCTCGTCGTGGTCCCTCCGCCGCCTCGTGGCCGCGGGAGACCGCGGAAGGGGGAGGGGCCGCCGCTCGACGAGGTGCACGGCGTGTCGGAGACGGCGGTACGCGTCATCTTAGCCCGAGTAGGGGTGATGGTGGATGCGCGTATCGCCGCCGTAGCGGCCAGGCTCCCGCCTGAGCCGCCCCTCCGACCGCCGCTCGCCGCGGACGGGGCGAGACGGCCGCAAGCGTCAGCTCCCACCCCGCTGCCCTGTCAGGGTGGCCGCGTGGTGAGCTACGCTGCGGCCGCGGCCGGGCCCAAGGGGGCCAAGAAGGCCGGCAAGGTGCCGGCTCCCGCCAAGGCCGGGCCGCGGCCGGCGCCTGCGGTGCAGCCGCTGGCGCCCGCGACCGCTCCTGCTGCGCTCAGCGCTGCTGCCAGGCTCGAACAGGGCTGGCAGGTGGCTGAGCGGGGCAGGAAGGCACGCGGCCAGAAGCGGAGAGCGGCGGCCAAGAGTGCCGCCGTGGCCGCCGCTCCCCAGGCGGGAGCCGGCAGAAAGGGGAAGAAAAGGTCGCGCAGGGGCCTCAAGTCGCCGAAGACGGCCGCGGTGGTCATCACCGTGCTGCCTGAGGCGGCTGAGAGGGGCCTCAACTATGAGGCCGTCCTAAAACGCGCCCGGCGGGAGCTGGACGTCTCCGGTATCGGGGGCGTCGAGGCGAGGACCCGCAAGGCCCGGACAGGGGCTCGAATACTCGAGTTCCCTGGGGCCGAGGGCGCGAAGACGGCCGATAGTTTGGCCACGATGTTGAGGGGGCTGTTCGGGCCGGAGGATGGTGTCCGAATCGCCAGGCCTGTCAAGTGCGCAGAGATGCGCCTGACGGGCTTGGACGATTCCGTGACGGTGGAGGACGTCCGGGAGGCCATTATGGCGCGTACCGGATGTGCCTCGGACACCGTCCGGATTGGCACCATTCGCACTGGTCCGGGCGGCGTCGGTGCTGCCTGGGTGCAGTGTCCGGTGGAGTCGGTCAAGCAATTGGCCGACTCAGGCAGGCTCCTCGTGGGCTGGAGCTCGGCGCGGGTAACCGTGCTAGAGCCCCGGCCCGCGAGGTGTTACAAATGCATGGCGGTCGGGCATACCCGACCGACATGCAAAAACTGCTTTGATTGCAGCGGGCTATGTTTCCGTTGCGGTCAGACCGGACACCAGGCGGCATCGTGCTCTGCGGTGCCCCACTGCCCCGCGTGTGCGGCAGGCAATAGGCCTGCCAAACACCGCATGGGCTCTGGGGACTGCAGACCCCCGGCATCGGCCCCAAAGGGGCGGGACGGCCCATCGACCGGGCCAGTCCCCGCTCCGAGCGCGGCCCGATCGCCCGTCAGCGCGGAGGAGGTGACGATGGATACGGACCGTTAATGGACCCCGTATCCATTCGTCTCCTCCAGGCCAACCTCAACCACACCGCCGGTGCGCAGGACGTGTTCCTGCAAGCCATGGCGGAGTGGTTGATAGGAGTAGCCGTAGCCGCGGAGCCGTACGTGGTGCCCGACCGGCCTAACTGGTTGGGTAGCACCGATGGCACCGTGGCAATCGTCGCCTCCACGTCGTGGCCTTCGTCGCCTCTGACCCTTAGGGACAGGGGCGTCGGATACGTCGCGGCGGACTGGGGGGAGATTACGCTCCTCGGAGTCTATCTCTCCCCTAACTGGAGTGTGACCGATTTCGAGGCCTCCCTCACCATCATGGAGGCCTCGTTACGGCGAATGGCATCGCGCCAGGTCTTCGTCTTGGGGGACTTCAACGCCAAGTCCGTGGCGTGGGGGTCTCCCCGGACGAACGACCGAGGACGGGCGATCGAGGAGTGGGCGGCGGCACTGGGCCTCTGTTTGCTGAACAGGGGCTCGGTGCATACGTGCGTGCGACAACGGGGCGGGTCGATAGTGGACCTTTCGTTCGCTAGCCCCGAGGTCGCCGCACGCGTGGGGAGCTGGCGCGTCGTGGAGGAGGTGGAGACCTTGTCGGACCACCGGTATATCCGGATGGAGGTCTCCCCGGTAATCCCGACGCCCAGCAGGGGTCACGGGGCGGATGGACGTCCTGCGTTCCCGCGATGGGCTGTGGGTCGCTTAGACCGGGACCAGCTGGCGGAGACAGCCATCGTTTACTCGTGGCTGTCCTCTGCCAACCAGTCGGATGGGGTGGACGCCGAGGCTGGCCGCATCCGCAGTGCGTTGACGCAGATCTGCGATGCGGCCATGCCCCGGGTACGGCGTCCGCCCCCGAGGAGGGCGGTCCACTGGTGGTCCCGGGAGCTGGCGGATCTCCGGGCCGCGTGCATTCGCGCCCGGAGGGCCTACACCCGCAGCCGGCGGCGCCAACGCGACGCGGAGCGGGAGGCCTTGCTGTATGAGGGCTACCGCAATGCGCGGTCGGCCTTCAGGCTGGCCGTCCGCTCCGCCAAGGACGTCAGTCGGCAGGAGATGCTGGACGGTCTCGACCGTGACCCCTGGGGACGCCCCTATCGCGCGGTGCTGAATAAGCTCCGCGCGCGGGGCCTTCCCCTCACCGAGACTCTCCAGCCCAGCCTTCTCACCCGGGTCGTCGAGGACCTGTTCCCGCGGCGGGCGGAACACACGCCCCCGGTCATGGCTCCGCCAGACACTGACCGGGAGGCCGACGACGACAGTGTTCCGCCCATCACGGAACCCGAGATGGGAGTGGCGGTGGCGCGCATGTGCGCAAAGTCCACCGCCCCCGGGCCCGACGGTGTTCCAAACCGCGTGTTGGGCCTGGTCCTCGACCACCTGGGTCCCCGCCTCAGGGAGCTGTTCGACGCGTGTTTAGCGTCCGGACGGTTCCCTGGGTGCTGGAAGGAGGGAAGGCTGGTGCTCCTGCCGAAGCCGGGACGGTCTCCGGGGTCGCCTTCGGCCTACAGGCCTATCGTGCTGCTCGATGACACGGGCAAGCTACTGGAGAGGGTGGTAGCTGCCCGCATCGAGCGGCACCTCGTCGGCACGGGGCCCGATCTGTCGGACGCCCAGTTTGGGTTTAGGAGGGGTCGTTCGACGATCGCGGCTCTGTTGCGCCTGAGGGCCGTGGCGACTGAGGCCGTCACCGGTGGGGGAGTGCTGTTGGCGGTGTCCCTAGACATCGCCAACGCATTCAATAGTCTGCCATTCAGCTGCATCAGGGAGGCGCTCCGGTATCACGGAGTGCCAGCTTACCTGAGGCGGCTAGTGGCAGACTATTTGGTGGGGCGCAGCGTCCTCTGTACCAACCGAGCAGGGGACGTTGTGCGAACGCCCATGTCGTGCGGTGTCCCACAGGGGTCGGTCCTCGGACCCACCCTGTGGAACATCGGCTACGACTGGGCGTTGCGGGGGAGCCTCCCGCCCGGGCTGGGCGTGATTTGTTACGCCGACGACACGCTCGTCACAGCCCGCGGTGGGACGCTAGAAGAGGCGGTAAGCCTGGCGACCTATGGCACCGAAGAGGTCGTCAGGCGGATCGAGGCGCTGGGGTTGAGGGTCGCCCTGGACAAGACGGAGGCCCTCTTGTTCCATGGGCGCCTTATGAGCCCTCCCATCGGCGTCTCGATCACCGTACGATCGGTTGACATCAGCATCCGGGCCCATATGAGGTACTTGGGCCTGGTGCTCGACGGGCAATGGTGGTTCCGGGAGCATTTCCGCAGGCTCGCTCCGCGGCTCGTCGGCGCGGCGTCCGCCCTATCGTGGCTAATGCCGAACGTGGGCGGACCGAGCGCTACGTGCCGACGGCTGTACACGGGGGTCATCCGGTCGATGGCCCTGTACGGCGCACCGGTGTGGGCGGGGTCCTTGACCGTCCGACTTAGGGCCCTTCTGTGGCGACCACAGAGGGTCATGGCGGTCAGGGCCATCCGCGGATACCGCACGGTGGCGACGGAGGCAGCGTGCCTATTGGCCGGGACTCCCCCGTGGGACCTGGAGGCGGAAATGCTCGCCAAGTTGTATCGGCGGGTGTCGGGGGTGCGCGGGGAGGGCGGTGTGATCTCGTTAAGGGATCTCACCGCCTGGCGCGTCGACGCCCGCCGAGACGTCATTGCCCGTTGGTCCGGCTGGAGAGGCCTCGGTTCGGGGTGCGAACCGTGGAGGCCTTCCGGCCGGTGCTGATGCAGTGGTTGGAAAGGCGGCACGGGGTGCTCTCCTTCCGACTAGTGCAGGTGTTGACGGGGCACGGGAGCTTCGCCAAATACCTGCACAGGGTCGTAAGGAGGGAGAGTACACCGTCCTGCCACCACTGCGATTGTGACGAGGACACGGCGCGCCACACGCTCGAGGCCTGCGCGGCTTGGGCAGTGCAGCGCCGTGAACTCGTCGCAATCATCGGTGCCGACCTGACGCTGCCGGCCATCGCTAGGGCTATGGTCGACAGCGTCAGGAACTGGGACGCGGTCGCAGCCTTCTGCGAGACAGTGATCTCGCAGAAGGAGGCGGCGGATCGTCTGCGCGTGGAGCGCAGCCTCGATGAGGAGATCCGCCGCCGGCGACTGGGGCGGCGCAGGCGCAACTATCTGCGCCTCATGCCGCCCTAGCCGAGGCCGCGGGTGACGTGACCGGGGATTAGTCCGTCACCCGCCGAGAGGCCGACCGCGTGAGGAAAGACCGACGTCCACCCCGAGGGGGGGACGTCGGTCGATGGGAGGGTACCCCGCGTAGGGGGTATTCCGTCGGGCCGACCACTGACGACAAGTAAACCTGCTCCGGTGGTCGGCCCAATGACGAAGGCGAGGTGGTTTTCGGGTGGGTTGCGGGAGTTGCGTGCTTAAGCCCCTCTGTCGCCCCGGACGGAGTGGTGCGGAGGCGCGCCGACCGCGACCCACCCAAAAAAAAAAAAAAAAAAAAAAAAAAAAAAAACTATTACATTTAATTTAATTTAAAATATTATAAATGCGAAAGTAAGGATGTTTGTTTGTTTATTTGTTTGTTTGTAACGCTTTCACGCTTAAACCACCGAACCGATTTCAAAAATTCTTTCACCAATGGAAAGCTATAATATCAGGGAGTAACATAGGCTATATTTTATCCCGGTATTCTCACGGGAACGGGAACTGCGCGGGTAAGGCGACTGAAACCGAAGCGAAGCGAGGGCGGGTTGCTACTTTAAAATAAAATTATTTTACAAAATTTGAAGAACGTAAGGAGATTACATCACAATAAGACAGAAAAAAAACAGAAGAAAGCCTATTAAATTATACGCGATATAATTTTATTTTTCCCATGGTTTTATTACCCCATTTTTATGTTAAATAAAATAATGCAACAAAATAACTATTTGGTCAATAGACTATGATATTTTTGAGTTATAAATATAGAAGAAGAAATAAAGTAATATATCTGTGTGTGGCGATATAAATTTATTATAGAATAATAGTAGGTATAACACAAAAAAATATGAATTTAATTGAAATCTTATAATTTATATAATGTTTTGTTGGAACCTACTAGGTTAACCGCTAGAAGTGCAACTCATACAGTATTATAATAATATTTTTCTAAATGCTATACCAATTAGTAAATCTCTTTTGAACCCATTAGAATCAGATCGTTGCGGACAACATGTTGTACCTCCTAGAGCTAATAGGATTCAACGAGAATGTGTTAACTTTGTTCCTATGAATGCAAGCCGCTTAAAGCACGTTAAGTACAATTTGAGTTTAAAAGTTCCACAATTGCCTTTTCAAATTCCAATCCCAATGCATTATATTATACGTCCCTATTCCAAATAATTGGTGATAATCTTAATAAAATATTTAAACCTAAAGCTCGACTGTCAGAAGTGCCTGTTAAATAAAATCAAAATTTTTTGTAATATAATTAAAATGACTTGGAAATTGATAAATAGTGAAACTGGTAGAATTGCTGTATAGAAGAAGGACTTTAATTTAAAAATTGGCGAATAAAATGTATGTGGAGACGATGAATTTGAAAATTATTTCATTAATATAACCATATTAACCACTACATTGTTGATGTCGTCTCCTATGTTAGCAGAATTACTATTCAAACAATGTATTGAAAACTGCGACACAACTTTTAAATGTTCTCTTCAGTTTGGAAAATCAGAAATAAACATTCTAACTGTTGTATCACAATTCATATTAAAAAAACGTTCTATGTGTAAAAAAAAATAAAGAGTACAGTGATATCCATCATGTAAAGACTAGGAATCTAGTTATCCATACTACTCGACCTACTCGTCTCCAAAGAACTAGTAGGTCTTTCATGGAGCAATGTATACAATTTTACAATAAACTACCTACGCATATAAGTTATGAGATAATAATCACAAATTATCTGTATATTGCAGAACATAAGACAATACTTGATGACGTGTCTGGGACCTTCAATGCCGGCGAGCTGACTGTCATCATAGGACAATCAGGGGCAGGCAAGAGCACTCTCATGGACATTCTGTCCGGCTATACGTGAGTTTAATTTTTATAACACAATTATAAAAACTCATCATTTACTTAAATATTGATATTGTTCATTTTACTATAGTTTACCTTTATATATATAAATAAAGGTAAACTATAGTTGACCTGGGTGGTAATAGTTTAAAAAAACAATGTGTCACCACCGTTTACTTGCCCGCGGAGGTAATAACTGCCAGAGGATCCACCAAGGGAATGATTAGCAGTTGTGGCAATAATGGCATCGCACTCATTCATGGAGAAGCCTATATCCAACAGTAGACGTCGACAAGCTGATAGATATCTGCATTAGGCACAGATATAATAACTAGGGTTACCACCCGTACTTTATTATAAAGTATTGTACGTTATTTCGGGTAATTGTACGCTATACTTTATGTGAAAATAAAGTAGGCCAAGATACTTTAGTTCGCGTAAGTTGATTTGTTTCTGTTTAATTTTAAAATTAAACTCAGTGTCTTTGAATCTGATAAAAAAATATATTTATTTACTTCAAAATATATAAATAAAATACAACTATGCTGTTAGTAATGATAATTATTTATTGAAACTATTGATCGCCAAGTAGTCGAACTTGAATCATAATTCATATATACATTTATTTTTGTGCTACACAATTTTCTTTTTAATTATGTATAATTTATGTTTAATTGTATATAAAGTAAGCTGTATTTCACTTATAACTAATTAACATATAAATACAAATATCTATTAGACATTGCCATCCTAATTATGATTCTTTGACATTCAGTTCGACCAGACTTTAATCATAAGCAAAGTATATATAAGTGTGTGTGTCGATTGCATAGTAGTTTGCGTCATGTTTTTATTTATTATTTTATTGTATTTCTAATGTATTATAATATAAAATTTAAGTTTTGTTTACTTCTTAATATATTCTTCAACTATGCTAAATTTCATACATTTTGTAATTTTCATACATTGTGTAATTTTCGTAAAAGGGATACAAAGTTTTTGCTTCACGTATTAATATTATAGATTTTCCAAATCATCATCATCATCATCTTGCTCTTATCCCAATTACTTGGGGTCGACGCAATATGTCATCTGTTTTAACATATTGTAAAAAGTTTCGGCAATGACTTTTATGACCGGTCGCCTGCCTGACGTCAACCCTCCTTGGGAATGTAATCGTTGACCCAAATGGTACCAGATGGAGTTGCTCCGGGTCAATCTAGGGCTCTTAGTCGTCTTTTACGACACCCACGAGCAAAGCAAGGGTTGGTAGTATTCGAAGCCGCTACCACACAGCACATTATAGATTTTCCAAATATAATCACAAATATCTTTTAAAATAAAACCATGTAGCAAACCGTACTTTATTTGGACGCAAAGTACTTTTTTCTTCATTCATTAAGCAATGTACTTATTATTTACGCCAAAAAAAAAGGTACCAACCCTAATAATAACCCACGTTTCATAATAAGAGCCAAATCTACTGCTATCTAGCGGCAGTAATAAAATTACCAACTGTACTGTGTGTGGGCGGGGTCCATGACCGTCCGACTCAGGGCTCTTCTGTGGCGACTACAGAGGGTCATGGCGGTCAAGGCCATACGCGCATACCGCACGGTAGCGACGGAGGCAGCGTGCCTGTTGGCCGGGACTTCCTCGTGGGACCTGGAGGTGGAAATGCTCGCCGGTTTGTATCGGCGGGTGTCGGGGGTGCGAGCGGAGGGCGAACGAAACCACACTGTCTCGTTGAGGGAGCTAACCGCCTGGCGCGTCGACGTCCGCCGGGACGTCATTGCCCGTTGGGCAGTCCGGCTGGAGCGGCCTCGGTTCGGGGTGCGAATCGTGGAGGCCTTCCGACCGGTGCTGATGCAGTGTTTGGAAAGGCGGCACGGGGTGCTCTCCTTCCGACTAGTGCAGGTGTTGACGGGGCATGGATGCTTCGCCAAATACCTGCACAAGTTCGTTAGGAGGGAGAGTACACCATCCTGTCACCACTGCGATTGCGACGAGGACACGGCGTAACATACTCTCGAGGTTTGTGCCGCCTGGGCAGAGCAGCATCGTGAACTCGTCGCAATCATCGGTGCCGACCTGACGCTGCCGACTATCGCCAGGGCGATGATCGGCAGCGTCAGGGACTGGGACGCAGTCGCAGCCTTCTGCGAGGCAGCTCGGGGCGTCGCTGAAAGCAAAGTGGACGTGGCCACGTTTAGGTTAATGACTTTTACGCGGCGCGATTTTCGACCTCGACGGCGAGGCCGATACCGCGGAGTTTTTTTTTTTGTGTTATCGCTGCGCGAGCTTTGTAGGTCCTTTCTTGGGCGATCGTAATAGCGTCATCCTCTTCTTCAAGAAGATGACGAGGACGTCGGACCGCGGATATTTTTGAGGGGACGTAGTTTACCGCCCCAACCACTAGTGGATTGGGGTGAGTCGTGGCAGGGGGGAAATCGGTCGACGGGAGGGTATATTATGGAAGAGGTCCGAGCCCAATAGTGGGATGTATGTGGGCTGCGATGATGCGAGGAAAGACATTTGTTTGCTAGATACAAACAATTTTAGCCGAGGTCACGGGTAACGTGACCGGGGATAGCCCGTCACCCTCCGAGAAGCCGACCACGTGAGGAAAGACCGACGTCCTCCCCGATGGGAGGGTACCCCAAACAGGGGGTATTCCGTCGGGCCGACCACTGACGTCAAGTCACCCTGCTCCGGTGGTCGGCCCAACGACGAAGGCGACGTGTATCGTGGGTGGGTTGTGGGTATGCGTGCTTACGCCCCTTAGTCGCCCCGGACGGAGTGATGCGAGGAGCGCGCTGACCGCAACCCAAAAACAAAAAAAAAAACATTAATAGAATTACAGATTACTTGCCACTGTTAAGACTACTCTGACGGCATAACACGTTAGCATATTTTCCTCGACCCACTATTCGTTTACTCACGGTCAGCGAACGCGTGCTAATGCTTCTAGACAAACAAGGGCGTACCATTCGGTTTTACGTGAGTGTTTAATGGAGTCATGATACATAAATTCCAAGTGTCATGGATAAAGTAGACTATATTATAATAGACTAATTGTCCAAGATAAATTTGTACTTATCATTATGTCATGATGATGGATGACATAACGATAAGTATTTTATCTTTGTCAATTATTTCTTTTGAAATAATAGCACATGCTAAACTTACTAAAAATATTAACTATATTTGCGTAAATACTGTATCGAAATCACAAAACCTTCGTACAAGTTTGCAACTAGATAAATTTCTTTAGTTTTACACAATATGCAAGAGTGATGGAACCTTTATCATGCACAAATCATAAATCATCATCATCTTTATCCTAGTGGTAGGATCACACTGTCGACAGTTATCTGTCTACAGCCGCGGGCCGTCCGGGGTAGTACCACGCTCTCGCAGAAAATCGACGTCTGAGTTGTAGCAATTTGTTAGTGCACTTCGTTCGGTGAGCGAGAGAGCTGGAAACCCAACTTTCTGAGGGTGTTTGCGTGTGGAGGATTTTGGTGGTGCCTTTGGTATCACTGAGCCTCAATGCACGCATTCACATCCCCTTCACTTTCTTCGCGGTAGGCAGCGGCCTTGTAAAGGTCTATGAGCGGCAGCAACACCTACCATCAGGTGTACTATTTGCTCGTTTGCCACTACTTGTAATAAAAAAAATAATAATAAATAAACTCTAGTGTATACTTAGTACTCTGGAAATTTGAATTTGATTGAACCATAGCCTATCAAAAATAGAACCAAGTACTCTAATGATAGGTTTGATATTTCATTTTGTCTTAATTTTTAATTTAAAGATTTTTTTATGATGGTCATATCATCTTGCTCTTATAACTAACTTGGGGTCGATATGCATTCTGCTTCCATCGTAAAAATTGCTAAGTTTTATGATTGGCCGCCTGCCTGATATCAACCTTCCTGGGAATATAATTATTGACCAACTGGCATCAAATAGAGGAGATACAAGAGCATCTGAATCTCTTAGTCATCTTTTGCGATACCCATGAGCAATTTAAGGATTGCAGGTTGGTAGCAGTCGTAGCTGCCACATAAAGAGATTTTTCTCAAATATCCAACTCAATTATTTTTGTTTATAAAACAAAGATAAAATATCAAAATTACACATTACGAAATCAATATAAATTACAATCTTAGGAAGATTTGAGCAATACACGTACATAATAAATAATTAATTAATGGAAAATTTATATTTTAGTTAAATAAATTCTTTCAGAGTGAAGGTTATTTAGAAAAAGAATCTTTAAAGATTTCATTCATTAAGTTATTACAGTGGTTATGTTTAGACTTGATATATGTCCGGTGGGGGAGTGCTGTTGGCGGTGTCCCTAGACATCGCCAACGCATTCAATAGTCTGCCATTCAGCTGCATCAGGGAGGCGCTCCGGTATCACGGAGTGCCAGCTTACCTGAGGCGGCTAGTGGCAGACTATTTGGTGGGGCGCAGCGTCCTCTGTACCAACCGAGCAGGGGACGTTGTGCGAACGCCCATGTCGTGCGGTGTCCCACAGGGGTCGGTCCTCGGACCCACCCTGTGGAACATCGGCTACGACTGGGCGTTGCGGGGGAGCCTCCCGCCCGGGCTGGGCGTGATTTGTTACGCCGACGACACGCTCGTCACAGCCCGCGGTGGGACGCTAGAAGAGGCGGTAAGCCTGGCGACCTATGGCACCGAAGAGGTCGTCAGGCGGATCGAGGCGCTGGGGTTGAGGGTCGCCCTGGACAAGACGGAGGCTCTCTTGTTCCATGGGCGCCTTATGAGCCCTCCCATCGGCGTCTCGATCACCGTCCGATCGGTTGACATCAGCATCCGGGCCCATATGAGGTACTTGGGCCTGGTGCTCGACGGGCAATGGTGGTTCCGGGAGCATTTCCGCAGGCTCGCTCCGCGGCTCGTCGGCGCGGCGTCCGCCCTATCGTGGCTAATGCCGAACGTGGGCGGACCGAGCGCTACGTGCCGACGGCTGTACACGGGGGTCATCCGGTCGATGGCCCTGTACGGCGCACCGGTGTGGGCGGGGTCCTTGACCGTCCGACTTAGGGCCCTTCTGTGGCGACCACAGAGGGTCATGGCGGTCAGGGCCATCCGCGGATACCGCACGGTGGCGACGGAGGCAGCGTGCCTATTGGCCGGGACTCCCCCGTGGGACCTGGAGGCGGAAATGCTCGCCGAGTTGTATCGGCGGGTGTCGGGGGTGCGCGGGGAGGGCGGTGTGATCTCGTTAAGGGATCTCACCGCCTGGCGCGTCGACGCCCGCCGAGACGTCATTGCCCGTTGGTCCGGCTGGAGAGGCCTCGGTTCGGGGTGCGAACCGTGGAGGCCTTCCGGCCGGTGCTGATGCAGTGGTTGGAAAGGCGGCACGGGGTGCTCTCCTTCCGACTAGTGCAGGTGTTGACGGGGCACGGGAGCTTCGCCAAATACCTGCACAGGGTCGTAAGGAGGGAGAGTACACCGTCCTGCCACCACTGCGATTGTGACGAGGACACGGCGCGCCACACGCTCGAGGCCTGCGCGGCTTGGGCAGTGCAGCGCCGTGAACTCGTCGCAATCATCGGTGCCGACCTGACGCTGCCGGCCATCGCTAGGGCTATGGTCGACAGCGTCAGGAACTGGGACGCGGTCGCAGCCTTCTGCGAGACAGTGATCTCGCAGAAGGAGGCGGCGGATCGTCTGCGCGTGGAGCGCAGCCTCGATGAGGAGATCCGCCGCCGGCGACTGGGGCGGCGCAGGCGCAACTATCTGCGCCTCATGCCGCCCTAGCCGAGGCCGCGGGTGACGTGACCGGGGATTAGTCCGTCACCCGCCGAGAGGCCGACCGCGTGAGGAAAGACCGACGTCCTCCCCGAGGGGGGGACGTCGGTCGATGGGAGGGTACCCCGCGTAGGGGGTATTCCGTCGGGCCGACCACTGACGACAAGTAAACCTGCTCCGGTGGTCGGCCCAATGACGAAGGCGAGGTGGTTTTCGGGTGGGTTGCGGGAGTTGCGTGCTTAAGCCCCTCTGTCGCCCCGGACGGAGTGGTGCGGAGGCGCGCCGACCGCGACCCACCCAAAAAAAAAAAAAAAAAAAAAAAAAAAAAAAAAGACTTGATATATGTATGTTCGTTCGTCCTTGTTGTGACAGAAGAAGAATACAATTCATCACTCCCTTGCCCGCACTTCACATCTTTCCTGTAGATGTTATAAAGACGACTACAGGATTTAATACGCATATAACATCTATGCAAGAGAAGGAAAACTGAAAACAAAACTCTACATTAATCTCTATGGCCAGCATGGTATAGTAAGGTTAATTGCCCCCCTATTGTGGAGTAGGTTCGACCCCAGCTGTAGGACGTAAGTGAGCCGAGATAATGATATATGTAATCAGAGCATATAGATAAAAAACACACAATTAACTAAAGGCTAGTTAAATCGATACATTGACGTGCGTAATAACGGGCCTAATCAAAACGCCACGATAAGATTATTAATAGAGTAGCTATGCGTCATCAACAAATTCATTCGTGGTGTTTATTGCTATAAAAACTTTCTTCCAAACTGGTTAATCTACTCTATACTGTGTCAGTGTTAACATAGTACCGACACGGTTTCTAATCTTACCCATTATTGATTAAGCTAATGTAAAGTTTAATTTGTCTAGCCTTGTAAAATACATTGTAGACGCACGCATATTACATCTGCAAGAGTTCGACAAACAACATTTTTTAACGCTGCAGTTTACAACAACAATTTACCACGTTTGATAAGCGTGATATAATAATTCCCTCCTAATGCTATGGAAAATCAAGCCCAACAGTACATATCTAAATCAAGCCCAGTATTTTAAATCATTTCAAATAGACCATGAACAAAGATTAAATTTTAATTTCTTTTCGATTATTTTTAATGCTTGATTTTTCATCTTCCAGTGTAATTATTTATCGATTCTGAGACGCAAAATACGCCATTAAAATATCATAATGAATGTCATTTTCTGAGTCTCTATACTAAAACAAAAAATGTCATCATAAAACATCATTATCGTCATCTCGATGTGTATAATTTTATTCTTATTTTCGGATTACATTACTACTATATATTATTACACTCGTGGTGACGCATAAAGAATACAATGGGCCAGAAACCCTTATTATTGGCTGGCGTAAAACTTAAAGTTTTAAAACATAATTTCTATCTTTTCTTCTAATATATTTTTTATTACTATTTATAAATACGTATTTTTAAATTCCAATAGTCGATTTATTTACATTTTTTTTTATTACTATTATCAATAATACAAAAATGACAACTGGTTGCTTACAATCTAAAAATCACTAAGATTTGTCCAGATTGCAATAATATTCTGCTTTATCGAACCAACAACAATCATTTAAAGAAAAACAAACCACTCAATCGTAATTAAATAACCTACCTACATTTAATGTTAAAGATTTGAGCCACTCTGCCAGGCCATTACACTTATTATTGCGACAGTGAGGGTAAGTGTAGAAAAGTGAGAACATGTTGTAAAGTGTGTGAGCTACAGGCTGTTTAAAAAGTATGTTTTCAATTTCGGTTTTATATTTCCTTCTGTGATGCTGTTTCTTAAAGTTTGGTCAAGTTGATTTATTATTCTAGGGATTAAGTACGGCATAGTTCTTTTACCATAGTAATTAGAGGCTTTTATAATTTCGAGATTTTTATTTGTTTGCTGTCGTGTCTGAATTCTATGTGAGGTGTAATTCTGTATACGAGTATTAAAAAATTGTTCCGTTAGTATACTATATGTGACTTTTGTATAAACATAAAGCGAATAACTTATAGTTCACAAGTTGAACCAAAACATTTACCAGCAATACAGTGTATTTCATTAATAACGACCTCGGTTGTAACGACTTTTCGGTTATAGTGACGTCGAACTTGCGTCCCTAGAATTTAAAGCATACTTTCGTAGGCAATTCATTCGGTAATAGCGACTCCGGATATAACGCGTAATTCGGGTATACCAATTTGTTTTTATGATCTATTTGGGACAGATTCTTAGAAATTCCTTGCGGATGTTGCGACTGAGTTGGCATAGGCACAAAGTCTCATTCATAAGCTTTAACTATTAAGCTTTCTTATCCTTTGTTTATATTCGCAGATGGTCAAATGTTTTGTTTGTGTGTAGCGTTCCTTAGCATGTGCGCGAAGTTAAAATTATGAAACAGTTACGTAGCTATTTCCAGTGAGTGAACAGTGTTTCTTAAACTTGTCAAAATGGCTCCTAGACGTACATTTACTGTTAAAGAAAAACTGATTTCGGATATAGTGACCTCCGGATATAGCGACGACATTAAAGTGGTCCCTCCGCCGTCGTTATAACCAAAATACATTGTATTTCGAGGAATAAGACCTTGTAAAATATATAGTACGTTATCCCTTTAGAGACACTTATGTCTAACAATGAACTTTGATATGGTAATGGATATTTCAGTAATTAAATCAAACCAAGTCAAAATAATTCCTCCATTTTTATCGTTATCACCGAGCCTTTTCCATTATGGGAAGGAAATTGACCAACTACCACGTTAATCAGTAGCGTGTTATGTCAAGTTTTCCTTCACTTGCATAGATGTTATCTGCATATTATATTTTTTTTTTCATTTTTATTTTTTGTTAGGTCTGGACACCCCGCCCAATTCATTCTGGGCGACGAATGGACAGCATGCCACCCCATAACCTACCCTATGCCCTCCCCAACGTCATTAGGCCGACCACTGGTACGGATTCCTTGACTATCATGGCCGACCTGGCGGCTTACCCTTTCAGGTATCGTCCCATTCGACGCCCTGCCAACAAAACAGTGTTGCTGGAGCATCGCCCTGTCGCAGTTGACCTCTCTGCGGGTGGCGGACTAACCCCCGGTCCATCCATCTGCGGCCATGACAAGGGCGGCTTCCGGCGCGGGTATCTGCTTAGTATCCCTAGACGTCTTTTACGACACTCGTAGGTAAGAAAAGGAGTGGTGAATTGTATGCTGACTCCGTTACCACACGGAAGTCGTCCTCCATTTTAATCTAACAAAATTTAGGTCGAACTATTATTTTGTGGTGATTGTTAATGACGTTATATAAACATAATGTTTACATTATTTAAATATACTTAGGTGCTTACTTAAGTGTTGCGTATGATAAAATGCCCTTCATTTTAGAATAACATTGTAATTTGTAAACAACTCGAAATTATTTGCTGCAGACTCGTAACCCACCCGTGAGACGTCGCCTTCATCGTTGGGCCGACCACCGGAGCAGGGTGACTTGTCGTCAGTGGTCGTACCGACGGAATACCCCCTAAGGAATACCTTCTCGATCGAAAAAGCACCCTTATTTTCAATCGAAAATTCTTACGTCAATATATCATCTTTTTTTAAAAAAGTGGGTGGGTTTTCTTGTTCATTGAAATCTCTTCTTTCTAATAATGTAAAAAAATATACATATATTTTCATTTTACTATTTTTTTTTTGGTTTCACAAATTCATATAGATACCTCGATTTGTTTTTCTTTTGCGATGTCACAAATATGTTCATTATTCATTATCATCATTGCAGCCCACATACGTCCCACTGTTGGGCTCAGGCTTCTCCCACAATGGAAGGGAATTTGACCTACTATACCATGCTTATCAGACATATTGGCATAGAGTTTAATTTGGAGTTTTCCTTCTCTTGCACAGATGTTCTCTTGCAAACTTTACATGTCCCTCATTCCTTAACGAATCGAGATTTTGCCTTCAAATTTTTTTCCTGTGTTCCTCCCACCATTGCCTAGCTCCCTTTTGACCAGTTGCCCCATAACCTGATACATCCTGTATATTGTAATTAAGTGTAAATAAATTTTGAATAAATAAGGTGCCTCCAATTTTCATATAGAATGCGAAGAAACTTTTTATCGGACCTTATATAATTTAAACATTATAGTGTATATTATGTGCGTACCGCATAGATATAAATTCAAGTAAATTTTCTTATTGACACAAATTTTTGTACTTAGTCTAGGTATAATTTGTGTTCGATATATATACTGTAGTTTAAATTAAGAAATATTGTACTTGATCCAAAAAATGTTGTTCCGAGTCTGGGTGTAATTTGTGTTGATTAAATTATATCCTCTCCGGGTATGTTGTAATCACGTAAAGAAAAAGTGTGGTTATGATATATTTTTGAAGTATTTCCTAGACAGTAAAATATTTTCCTGGAGAATAAAATATTTCCTAACAATTTAAAAATACTAGTAAAAAATGTTAGTTTTTATTTCTATCGGGGCTCCAGGAGTGCTATTGTATTTTTAAAAGTTAACAACCTGCAGATTGTTAACTTTTCTTAAGGAAATAATTTATTACGGGGAGCGTTACAAACATATAATTTAACGGACACAAATACACCCAGACTCGGAACAACAATTTGTGGATCGCACAAAGCATTGTCTTGCATGGGAATCGAACCTACGACATAGGTATAGTAAGTTACGGTATCTTAACCACTAAACTGTCTGTGCAATTGAATCATTTCAAATCATTTGGTGACCAAATCACTGTAATACGTTTAAATATAAAAACTATTCTAAATACTACAGATACTGATATATTATACAATACAAGGATTATTTTCTTAGTGCAGGGTGTTGTCTTAAATAAATAAATATAAAAAAAAATATATATATATTTCATAACTATCACACGTTATTGATACAATGTAACTATGCTATTGCTTATTATAAGCGATAACGCGATAAGTACGCAAGTTATTTCTAATCTATAAAGGGGGAAGTGGATCAAAATGTGATAATTTTTTGTGGAGGACACAAAATTAATCAATATTTGAATATACGGACTGATGTTTTGGTTCAATGGTACGCTATCTATCTCTATTTTTCATCTATCGGGATATCAACGTCCCCTTTTGGACTTCCCCCGAGGGAATTATAGAATAATCGCTAATTTTGGCAAGCGCGTTGCCAGCATAAAACAGTATAAAAAAACATGCTTTAGTACATGCTACTGCGTTAGTACTTAACGCATGTGCATTTATGATGGTAATTAGGATGCCATCAAAAGTGTAACTTGTAAAAAACCAAGTCTCACAACTCAATTCTTCTATCATAAAAAGTCGTGAGCTCCATGTAATACAAAGTCGGTTAATTCAGTCAGTCCCTACTTAAGGAACCTTCTGTTTTAAGTTATTACGTAATTAGCTGACTTAACATCTTAGTATAGTGACCATATCAATATTAAAGATCTTTTATGTTTTAAATAAGTAGATTAACTTGGCAATCGCATTAAATGTACCTCACATGTAATATTAAACATCTTATATTAAATTAGATTATTTAATGCAGTAATTCAGGCTTCTAGTTTTATTCACAACTAGCAACCCGCCCTCGCTTCGCTTCGGTTATAGGTTATAGTCGTTTTACCCGCGTAGTTCCCGTTCCCGTGGGAATACCGGGATAAAATATAGCCTAGTTTACGCCCTGATATTATAGCTTTCCATTGGTGAAAGAATTTGAAATCGGTCCAGCCGTTTTGAAGATTACCCGAAACAAACAGACAGACAGACAGACAAAAATTTTTTAATTGCTATTTTAGGTATAGGTGTCGTGCAAATAACCGTGTGAGCATGAAATAAGCCTATTATTTTGACATTACAAACAGACACTCCAATTTTATTTATTGGTATAGATTATTTTATAGGTGGTCGAAAATGGCCTGAATTCTTTCGAGATATGGATGTTACAGCAGCGTCGTATATTTTTTTTTTATTTGGGGCTGGTGCTCGACGGGTATTGGTGGTTCCGGGAGCATTTCCGCAGGCTCGCTCCACGGCTCGTCGGCGCGGCGTCCGCCCTATCGTGGCTTATCCGATCGATGGCCCTGTACGGCGCACCGGTGTGGGTCCCTGACCGTCCGACTCAGGGCTCTTCTGTGGCGACCACAGAGGGCCATGGCGGTCAGGGCCATACGCGGATACCGCACGGTGTCGACGGAGGCAGCGTGCCTGTTGGCCGGGACTCCCCCGTGGGAGAAACTGTTGAGTAGGCTTAGTTCAGCAGCTTATGCACATAAAAAAAATTGTGTGTTAACCGATATAGAAACAGCCATAATAGTTTATTTCGCTTACTTTCCGCTCCGCGGAATTCAATGAAGTCTTTCATTTACAAAAAAGTGCTATCTGCGCGATTTATGATTGAACCTAACCAAGACCATCATTACGAGAGAAATTTAATTACATAGTTGAATACAGTATTTGTCTTCAACGACTTAACAGGTCTTTCATGGCGCATTCTTTTACAACAAATTACCTAATAATATCCGAGATTTCCGCGCTCGCGTTCGGATCCGGTGGTAATTTAAGGTAAAATTTAAAAAATTACATTATGTAAGTTGCGGGGTTTATAAGTAAATTATTTGAATTTGAATTTTATGGAAATTCTCCCAGAACCATCAATGCCCGTCGAACAGGCCCAAGTACTTCATATGGTCCCGGATGCTGATGATAACCGAATTGACGATAATTGAGGCGCCGGTGGAAATACTGATGCCCATGGAACAAACCTCAACCCAGCACCTAGATCTGCCCGACAATCTCATCGGTGCCGAAAGTTGCCAGGCGTGCTGCCTCCTCTAGCGTCTCGCCCCGGGCTAGATGGCTGATGGCTGTATCATATCCCGGCTTCGGCAGAAGCATCAGCCTCCCACCTTCTAACATCCGTGGAACTGCGCAGACACTAAACAAGAGTTGTACAGTCTCCTGAGGCGAGGTTCCAGGTGCTCAAAGAACAGAGCCAGATTAGAGCTGATGCTTGCGAACGACAAGGCCACTATCGATGCGCCCTACTGCAGCACACGTTTGCACCGAGCCCCTGTTCGGGAAAAAGACGCCCAGTGCCAGGCGTTGAAATACTCCAGAACGAAAATTTGGCGTGGTGTGAGACACTGTATTGAAGACCCAAGAGATTCTAAGGTTCCTATTAGGGAAGAAATAAACACCATAAAGCGTAACTTCTCCCCAGTCTACTGTAATAAAACTATCACTACAGTCCTTTAGCAACAAGAGCGAGGAAGGCCACGACGTGGAGGCAACGATTGCCATAGAGCCGCCGCTGCTACCGAACCAATTAAGTCGGTCGGGAACGTAGTAACGCGGCTCCGGCGAAATAAATATTTAGGAATTAATTCTTTGATTCGAGATGTTGTTAGACTAATTCAAGTAAATACAAATATTTACGTCTGATTTAATTATTGTTTAATTTTTCTTTTATCAGTATTATAACAAATTTACTATATTTTGAGCAAATACGTTTTAAACTATATTTTTTGAGTAGGTACATGTTGTTACATTAATGCATTATAATTAGTTAAATAAAAAGCTAACATTAAGAAATAGTTATTAAATAATATATAGTTAATAGTAGAATAAAGCGTAGTTGCACAATAATTAACTATAAAAGAACAATACAATACATTAAATCATAACTCTTTATATTAAACATTATTGGAGCAAAAATAAAGCGCACGTGTTAGTCCAAAGGTTAAACTTTACTAGAACTTCCGTGCATTTGCACTCAAACAGTTATATGAGTGCAGTTGTACTGAAAGCAAAATTAGTATGTGAGTACACTTGCACTGGCGTAAATTACCTATGAAATTTTATCAACACTTCATAAACTACGTCATTTACAGAGTATTCCGCGCGTATTCTAGGTTGTGAAACACATTTTAGGGTCAATGAGTAACACAAGTTTATATTGTAATTAGTGTTATTATACAGCAATCGTAATCACTTGGCTGTAAATGTTTATGGTTGGTTATCTGCATCATTAACAATCATTTTTTAAAGTTAATTGTCTAAACAAACCATCCATATTTTACTATCTATACATAATTAAGTATCAAACAAATCCCTAGGTAGCGTTGTACGTAGAGGTACACTATGATTTCGTTACACGTTTTATGTTAAAATAAGGTACAGCTTTCTGTTTAGACTTCAGATTGAGAGCCCTCAGCGCTCACCCGACAGTCCGGGTAAAGTTATCACAGCCATCTGCGGCTGACAACTAATGTAACACAAAAAATATCTGTTTTGAATTTTTGGATTATAGCCGAACTATAGCCGCACAAAAAAATCTGCTTTTATTCTCCGATTAGCCTAGGGACACGGCATCCAATAGAAAGTATCGGTACTGTACTTACTGCGCATACGTCAAGACCTCAATATCAATTAGGACTCTTAAAAAATGTTTCAGATACTACTTCGTTCATTGCGTGCTTCGTTCAACCTACAATGGTACACGAGGCTATTGAGATCAAAAAACACAAAAAAAATAATAGCTGGGCATCACTATCAATCTGGGATCCTGCTGTAAACATAATTAAAAATAAAAACAAAAAAACCACCACGAGACTGCAATACACTGTGAGCACTTATTGTATAGATTTGACCCACAATAGTAATAGTTGAAGATTATATTATAAATCCAAAACCTTTTAGCAACATAAAGTAAGCCGCCTTTTAAAAATGAATATTAATTTAATATCATACCCTCCTAAGTTACTACTAGCAATAAATTTGTACCTGCGCCTCATGCCACCCTAGCCGAGGCCGCGGGTGACGTGACTGGGGATTAGTCCGTCACCCGGCGAGAGGCCGACCGCGTGAGGAAAGACCGACGTCCTCCCCGAGGGGGGGACGTCGGTCGATGGGAGGGTACCCCAAGTAGGGGGTATTCCGTCGGGCCGACCACTGATGACCAGTAACCCTGCTCCGGTGGTCGGCCCAACGACGAAGGCCACGTGCATCGTGGGTGGGTTGCGGGAGTTGCGTGCTTACGCCCCTCTGCCGCCCCGGACGGAGTGGTGCGAGGAGCGCGCCGACCGCAACCCACCCCAAAAAAAAAAAAGGCAATAAATTTGTACCAAAATATGGGTTAAAATTTAGTAACAATTTTGTAGCGGGTAGATAATTATAAATATCTGTAATAACGGTGACTTGTTGGACGTCTGACATCTTAGTCCGCCCGTGACCATGAACGATGTGAAGTGTTCGAAGCGTCGGGCAATCAAAAATCTAATAAAAAAGGAATAAAATCCGTAAAGTACTTTTATTTACAATCTGTAATACTCGCGTAAATATCAGAAATCATTAAGCTTTTGAAGAGCTTTGCCTTCAAGAGCTCTACCGTAATTCCATCTTTTCCAGGGCCTTACAGTTTCTTAGTTTTTTGAGAGTTATTCTGATCTCGTACAAGCTGATGTCCGGCGCTTTTTCGGTATAGCGCCAAGTCAGCTTGGAACCTGGGTGTTGGACCAAGCCGACAACGGGATTTTGGGATGATTCCGTCGGTCTTCTGCTTAGTCATTTGGCTCTGCCTAATGGACTGATTTTGTACAAACACTTTCGAGCCACGTTTCCTCTATCGCTTTTTTAATAGGAGCATAACGCACAGACCTGGAGATCTGCTCATTTTGCTGTCTATGTTTGGACCAATCGACTGAGGAGGACTGCACCGTCATTTCTTTTCTCCGCTCCCGTTCCATGAACTTGAGAGTTTCATCAGAAAGTTTTTAGATCTATTACCACCTAACCATATGGACAGTTTCCACGAACCTGTCGTTCATATCTTTCGGAGATTCGCAATCGTCTAGACATTAAAAGCTAAGCTAAAATATTGTGTAGTTCTAGTTGAGATTCTGGTATTGATGAGGTGTAGGTCGGAGGATAGACTTCATCAAGCGTAGCCGCTCTACTATTCTGTGTATATTTAATATGCCTCGTAATATGCGGTGATGGCTCTCAGTTTTAATCCTGTTGATCACTGAGACGGCATTGAATATCTGTTATTTGTCTGACAATATGAAATCTATCTCGTTTTTTGTTGAACCATCGGGGCCAATCCCGCTCCATTTCCTTTGTGACTGCTTCCTGAAGGAGAAATTCATCATAAAGAGTTCTCATCAAAATCGAGATATCAATATTTTATTAACAGTCCTACTTTCAAGTGTTATTGTGCGTAGCAAATCTATTTAATCTGTGGTGTTATTGTTATTATTATTGCATCTTATAGGAGTTTCGGTGCGAATATGGAAATGTGTTAAGCTCTTGTATTATATTCATTTTTATAGTGTTATATTAAATAATTTTGCTGACATTTTATGTAATATAATACAGTTAAGGTGCTGAAGTGTGGTGAATATGATATAAGAGTAGTTTTCGTGTATTTTCATATTCTACCGAAATTCCCAGAGAAACCATTTAATTAGGTTTTCAGTGCCTAATTAATGGTAACGACTTGGCTTACTGACGGACAATGACTATTAATAATGGTTTAAGATCCCACTATACAACTACCTTCACCCGGTGCAAAATGCTAGTATCGATTTATCTGTTTATACCTACCTGGCTACCTGAGAGTTGTGACCGGAAAAATAGGCTATCTAACGTTTGCATTTTCTATGGGCTTCATACTTTCGATTGGTATAGAATTTGTCTAATAATCAAACCGGTGCAATGTATAAAAAAAAATTAATTAATAATACTCTAGACTAAAATCTGGCAAAATTTTCAATTATCTTATAAACAACGCATTTGTTTATAACAATTTTTTAAGCACTTAGAGATAAAAATAGAAAAAAAAATATTTCTATGCAGTTTCTAATGACATAAAAACGGATCGTTAATAATATTAAAAAAAAAAATTCAATGATTAATTTAAATTTTTAATTTTGCACAACGAAACAACGTAAATTATTAATAAAAACTGAAAATTAAACATGTTTTTATTTTTCCAACGGGGCTCTATTCTAAAGCCCTTTAAGAATTGCTCCAAGAGAGGAAAAAAATCTTAAATTTATAGTTTAACAATTATCACATTTGCAATGTTCATGTGAACACAACAGCAGAAAAAAAAATTAATTAACTATTGAATAACTAAATGAAAAATTGTTAAAAAAATTTTTTTCAAGCGGATTATTGTTCATTCATCTATTCAGTTAGTGCCGGAATTTTTCATTTTCATATTTAGTATGTTTAAATAATTTTTATTGCTAAAGTGTCCAAAGTGGGCGTGGTTTGTCCAAGCCAGAGTACCCGTTTTCGGCCGTATTTTCATCCCTCTGGGAAAATTATAAATATTAATCTTACAGTTTCGGAAATGGAGACTTTTTTTTAGGAAATTACCTCCTTTTTTTGAATATTTTTTCAAATTTGAAAAATATGTATTACTTTTTGAGATGTTTGCAAAAAACTAAACCCCCCTTTTTTTAGTTAATTGTTAATAACTTTTACAATTTTTGCAAGCGGCACTTCATTTTTTTTTTCAAAAATCATCTAGATGCCATTCCGAATCGAATAACACCTCCTTTATAATATTTGGAGACTGCTGAAAAAAATTGGTACAAAAGTCACTTATTGACTAGTCTAATAACAAACACATTGAAAAACAATTACCGAATTTGATGCAGTCGATCAGAAGTTATGCGCGTTCATACATTTTGGTAATTCATTTTTATTTATATAGATGTGTTTGATAGAGATAGTATTTGAACTAAATAAACAAGAATTTTAAGCCCAATGTATGAAATTGGTTCTTCTCTTTTATATCTAATTCAGAAATGTTGCTCTGAATTTGGATGTATTTTGTGTCCGCTATGACTATATTTGTAAAGTCCGTCGCGACACAAGGATTTATTCTCACAGAGTTTTGATATACTATGTTTGTTTGAAGTATCTGAACCAATTAAATAGCAACAATAATTATAAGCCCAATGTAAGAGGTTGATTGTTCTACATTATTTTGGCCAGCTATGACGCTATCACTTTTAGTCTAACTGCCGAGCGTGATAGAGGGACAGTATGGAACTCCATAACCCACAGCATTGGGCCTTAATGTATTACACCACCAGGGAAACTGTGAGCACAGATTTCCTTCACCGCGCAACCATAACAAAATCGCTAGATTGTTTGCGCCGCAATCCATTGTCAACACAGAACTGACCAAATGGTAGAAGTGATGGAATTCATCACCAAAAAGCCTTCACCTCTATTTATTTGTTTTTCTCTATGTACCAATCTCGCGGCTCAAGTGTCTTTGGTCCGATCCCTATGCAAGACAATTCTTTGTGCGATCCATAAATCATACTTCTAAGTCTGGATGTAATCGGGCCCTTTATTTGTATGTTTATAAAATCCCCCACGGCTGAAGGAGTCATTCCTTAGTGCGGAGTAATGTCAGGTTGCTAATGATTGATAATAAAATACATAATCTGTATTTTTGCTAATATGAAATACAATGTCTGTTTATATAAATCCTTTTATCTTATCTGTAATTTTTCTTAATTATAGATAAGTAGATACGGAATCAAACTAGAACATAAGTGAAGTAGCCGTCATGTTACACATACACGTACAAACACGAGCGCGCGCGCGCACACACACACGTACAGACATACGCACAAGCACACGCGCATGCACACGCGCATGCGCACTCGCACCCACACGCACGTTCACACGCGCACACGCACACACACGCACGCACACACGCAGGCACGCACGCACACAGACACAACAACAACAGATTGTGATATGTATAAACATTAGAATCGTTGTGTTTTGTTTTACTTTAACCTTACCACCATTTGCCCAATTTTCAGTACCACTCACTTAGCTGGAACGAACGAGTCACGAATTGTGAGACAGAACACATTTTTAGCGACAACAGATTAGTCGATTTTTCTTTAACTCAAATTTTACTGCGCTCGAAACTTTTGATTTTATGAAGTTAGTACCTATATTTTTCTTAGCACCTATATAACATTTATACGAGAGAAGCAAAACCCCAACCACGTAATTAGTTTTTTTTGTATAGTACAAATTGTCCAGTTATTAGATCCATTCTAATAATTTTCATAATGGGAGAGAAACTTAATTATTTACCAAATCTGCAACATGGAACAAACGTGTTGACATTATTTTGACAAGCTAAAGTCCCACTCCTCCCTAACTGTTCAAAGCGATGGAAAGGCGGCGTGTAGTGCTATAACGTGTCGTATTACCTCCCTATCGTGAATTTAGCTTACCACTGTAACCGAGTCCTTGTCTTCGATGACCTGCCTGGAGTCTTCTTCAGGTAGCAACCTCAAAGCCAATGACATAGGATTTTGTTTCGAGTTCCCCCTCTCTTCCAGAAATATTATCTGTTTACATACTCTTTTACTATACAGAAAATATACTTGGGATAGGAAGAAGGGAAATACTTACGCTAAGTTGGTTCAAACTCCGCGCTATTCTAAATTGAACGTTCCATAACGGGGCTCTCTTTTAGAAACTATAAAAAATATTGCGTATTAACCGGAACTACCCCTAGGATTTATAGCCTATTTCAAAGGGTATCGGTGACGGAAGCACCTCACTTGGAGAATTAACGAAGAAGAAAAGAGCAGAGAAGAACAACACCTTTTCTTTGGAGTGAGCTATGGTCAGCGTACCGGCCGTCCAGCTCCGTCCGGGGCGACAAAAGGGCGGCGTGCGGCCCCATAACCCACAGTAGCTCCTCTTGTTCGTCGTTGGGCCGACCACCGGTACCGAGTTCCTTATCCTCCATGATCGGCCCGACTGGCAAAACAATGCCTGCCAGGATGTCATGCCTTTACCAGCGTCTATTTGGAGAGAGCTCAGATTAGTGTGCTGACAGTGGAGACTAACCTGTACTAGTGGAAACATATAAACTGTGCTACTGTAGAAGGGGCAAGATAATGGAGTCCTCTCCTTACGACTCGTGTTATCAACGTTCTTGCACCTTCGGCAAGTACGCAGCTGCGAGGAGGCAAACGATTCAGTGTTGCTTACCACTTGATTGCAGCGAAGACACGCAGCAAACACTTGACTACATCTGTGGTTGTTCGTAACCGAGGTCATGCTTAAACTATAACATTATTCCGCTAACCACAATAAGGTTGACCGCACGGCTAACGAGTTCAAGGAATTGATGGCATTAGCCCATTCAATAATAAATAATAAATTAATACGGCCAAATGTAAAACCATAACGTTTACTCGTTCACGAGCTCCACGCACATACAATTATAAAATATCTGGTGTACCGCTGGAGCGGGTCACTCAAATCCGCGACCTAGGCGTTACACTAGACTCGTGTCTAACTTTTAACACGCATATCGCAAACATATGTAAACAGAGCTATATGTCCCTAGGCTTTGTGATGAGACAATCATCCCTATTTCAAAGTAAGAGTACTATCATTGCGCTGTACTTTTCTTTCGTTCGTAGTATTTTGGAGTATAACTCCATAATCTGGGACCCACATGAGGTCAAGTACAGCGTTATGATTGAACGTGTACAACGTAAATTTTGCAGATTTTTATACAAAAAGTTATACGGTTATTATCCATATTTATATCCGTCCCTATTTGTATCCGGCGCGTTAGGTCTCGACACTCTCGCATTAAGACGTAAGTGTGCTATATTATTACATTATTACTTATTATTTAATAATAAAATTGAAAATTCATATATATTATCGCATTGTTCGCTATTAGCAATACACGGCTTCGTTCACGTCCCCTGTTCGCTCTACCACAGGTGCGTACGTGTACTGCACAATACGCACCTACTAGTCAGGCTATTGCGTTGCTAAACTCACTGATTACTCACTATCCGCAAGTTGATATATTTTTCACCAAATTCGATCTATTCTTAAAATTTTGTTTGTATTTTTTATCTTTTAATTTTACTTTTAAATTATAAAAGTGTAATGGCTCTCTACACGTTTTGGGAGACTGTAAGTGTAGTAAGTAGTTGAATGATTAATAAATAAATAATAAATAAATAAATAGAAAAAAAAATCGAGTGCACCACACCTACTGTGTCAGTGGAATGTGTTCGAATCCCACGCGGGGCAACGCTTTGTGCGATCCACAAATTGTTGTTCTGAGTCTGGATGTAATTTGTGTCCGTTATTTATATGATTGTAAAGTCCCCCGTAAGCTCAAAAAGTTTGATTACAAGCAAGCATACATACAGGTGAAACTAATAAAAGCGTGTTAAAAAAAACAAAGAGTTGAAATCGTGAGTAATGGAGCTCCAACCCGTACTTCCGTCGCCATGAGTGATGAGGCGAGGTGTAGCAAGAATATAGCCACCCTACAATAAGGAGGAAATTGTATTCTTACTATCACAGCTCAGAAAGACACGCAATATTGTGTATCTATTATCTTACAATGTATTACAATGTTCCAAACATTGACCTAGTGTCGTAGCAATCATTAACAGACGTCATAATTTTACAAGGTCTTTTAGATACTGATAACTGCGAAAATATAATTTATTTGTGTAACCCAACTTCGCATGTGACAGTAACCTATATCGATCGTACGTGTCTTAAAATCCATATCCAGGCAAAACAATTATATGTATAATTCACAACAGCCATCCGACAGGTAATTTATTATATATTTGTATAATCAACCATGTCTAAATACTAGAGATCTGCCGACTATGGCTATGGCCGACTAGCCGATTAGTCGGTTGTAAAGAGGCCGACTAATAGGCCGATTGTAACGTGACGCTTCCTTAACCTACAGCTGATTTGTGCACGTCTCCACGGGCGTCAAGGTCAACTGAATGCGTGCTGCCCCTATGAAAACTCTAATCAGCCCAGGCAGGTACAGTGTAACAAATACAGGTCATTTATATAGTTATAAACGTATTAAAACGAAGGCCCCAGGTGGATGTTGATATTCCAGTAAGCGCATAAAAATTCCGTTCCGCTTTTTCACCTATAGTCTTAATTTACTCGATTAATGAAAAAAATATATATCTAAGACAAAATAGTAAACTGATTCGTTCCCTTTGACTATAGTTTTATTGATTTTTAAACGCACCTTACTTACCTTTTAATAAAAGATGATACGTTCGTAGCAAGTAATAATAATAACCATTTATTTCAGACTATGTCCATATAAAAGCTTAACTACATAATTATGTCTAGTACTAATTAAAAACTAAGTTTAAAATAAATTAATCAAAAAGTTATTATTCATTGCTAAACCAAAGTGTCACATGTCAATTTCAATATCAATAATAGGGCGTCTACATGTTGGCCGAGTGCAGGCGAGCGATGGCGAACGCCAACGTGTGTACACCCGATTTGCCTTAGTTGCCCAACACTGGCCGTCGCTCGCCTAGTTGGCCGAGTGAATACAAGCGCCAACGTGTGGACAGCTGATTTGTCTTCACTCGCCGTCACTCGCCGTCGTTCGTGATCACTTGCATCACTTCGCCTCGGTATCGGTTTTTGTGCACAAATCAAAGGCTGCGCTCGGCCAATGCCGTCTACACGTTGGCCGAGTCGTCATTACATGGTTGACATCCATCGCGGTTAGACGTGTTTAATGTGATATTGTCGCTCAATATAAATGATTATATTTTCAAATTTGCATCACTACTTCTAGATATGCGACGTAAATAATTAGATCCAAGTCATCCTATATGTTACCTATAGTATCAAAATGTATCTTCATCATTCGTCATCATTTTAGCTAATATACGTCCTACTGTTAGGCTCGAGCCTCCTCCACAATAGGCGGGAAACTGACCTTAGTATTCCATGCTAGTCAGACAGGTTGGTATAGGGTTTTATTTCGAGGTTTCCTTCTCTTGCATATATGTTATATGCTTATTATGTATTATATCCCTTAATCGTCTTTTACGACATTCACAGACAGGATAGGGACTGGTGAATTTTTTCCTTACTCCGTCACCACACGGATATATCTTACACTGTTCTATTTCTGTGAATACTCAGTATCAACCACATTCTTTTTTTCCCACTTTACTGCGGTATACACTGAGATAATAGTTATATACGCTCATTAAATAAATAGTCGAAGCTGCAGCAACGTTAATGTCAACGTCCGTACTGTTTCAGTGCACAATGAACACTGACATCGGCCAACGTGTAGACACTTCTACAAACACTCGTCTACGTTGGCCACTCGCGTTGGCGTTCGCCGCACTCGGCCAACGTGTAGACGCTAGCACTCGCCTTGTACCTATTTGTCGACGCTCGCGTTGGCCTAGGCTCGGCCAACGTCTGTAGGGGCTATAAGAGTTACAATCAAAATAAAATTGCATGAAATTAAATATTAATATGAATGTCAATTTTGTTATATGTAATTTTGAATTTTAATGTTTTAAGTTAAATATAAATAAAAAATTAAATAGATTATATTATTTTAGATATGTCCAGAATTAATTATAATTAGCATGTAGGCCAATCGCATGTCTCATAATGGGACAGTCAAATCGTCCTGCTACAACCTTCAGGATACTGTTGGTGGCTGCCCTCTTGCGTATGACAGCATGGAAGCCATCTACCCTGGCGTCAGCAAACATGCCAGATGCGCTGCAGCGCCACGGCAACCCCAACAGCTATTCTTCAGCAGAGGTAACTCGGGCGAATCGTCAAAACCTAAGTTCCATACGTATGGACTTAGCATAGAACCTTGAGGACAGTCTATCGTCAGTGGTTTAGACACTATATGGTGAACTGTTTGACTTGGTAGGTATCACTGTTATCGTTATACCAAAGTACGACTCGACACCGTAGCAGAGTTCATCCATTTCACCTGGAAACAAGAACAAGTTTCAGTTCAGTCGAGCTTTGTAAAAAGTACGACTATATGATTAGGTAGCCTTTACCTACGAGCCTTTAGCTTGTTCGGGAAGATGCTTAGCACGTATTTAAAAACTGATTTGATGATAATTTTTCTCATTGAAATGGCCACGTCGATAATTAATTTAGCCGGAGTGAAACCGAATTGCTTATTATTGAATTTTGGTCCACCCGGCATTAAGCGAGGAACAATCAGACATTCTAAGAGTTTGAGTACGGTGATTGGTCGATATGATTTCGGGTCATTCAGAAGCTTATCATCGCTTTTAGGAATTATACGTATATATCCACGACGGCATAAAACGAGGCAAAATTGCTTCAGTTATACAACGATTAAACACTACCAACATCGAGTTGCCTGATCCTCGACTAGCTTCTTTAATCATTATATTTGATATTTTCTCTTCTTCAGCGGTTTTGTTGAGGAGAGGAGCTGTAATCGTATTCATTAACTCTGCAAAAGACGGAAGATCAGACATAGAGGAGAGAGGCGGCTCGGCAGCCCACGCGCGTATATATTACTTATTATATATCTATATCTATACCAATAAATAAAATTGGAGTGTCTGTTTGTAATGGCAAAATAATAGGCTTTTTTCATGCTCACACGGTTATTTGCACGACACCTATGGCTAAAATAGCGATTAAAAAATTTTTGTCTGTCTGTCTGTCTGTTTGTTCCGGGTAATCTTCAAAACGGCTGGACTGATTCCAAAAATTCTTTCACCAATGGAAAGCTATAATATCAGGGCGTAAACTAGGCTATATTTTATCCCGGTATTCCCACGGGAACGGGAACTACGCGGGTAAAACGACTATAACCTATAACCGAAGCGAAGCGAGGGCGGATTGCTAGTGCTCAATAAGACAATAAATAAACTTCATAATGTTAATATGTTCTTATTATTATGTACCTCACAAAACAATTTCAAAAAAGATAGGCTGGATGTTTCAGCATTAATAATAAATTTTAATTAATATTTTTCACATATACACAATCACTTCACGACTTCGTAAAATGCGGCGCTAAATTTGTGCTAACGTGCTAATATTGACGTCATATTAGCATCAATTTGCTAAAGAAACTTAATATACATATCAACATAAATAAATCTTATTTTCTTTCTTTCTTTCTCTTTCTTTACATACATATATATGTGAGAAACGCTTTTCATTTATTTGTGAATTGCTATAAAAGTTGACTATCGGAATATTTGCTTTATCACAGATTCTTTGGCAATAACGCTTAACGCTCTTGTAATTCAATCCAAAAAAAAAAATATCCGACTAGTAATCAACCAATTCCGTGTGGTGACGAGGTAAGAATACAATTCAATACTCCCTATCTTGCCCGTGGATGTCATAAAAGATGACTAAGGGATATAAATATGCACATAACATCTCTTGCTCAAAGAGGATTTGATTCCGTCAGTAGATGGCTGCATGATAATGTTCTTACTCTAAATCTTTCTAAAACGAAATTAATTAATTTTACCATCCGTAATTTTGAAAATAGATCCGACAATTGCTATGAAATAATGGCCAAACCTGTAGGCAGCTCTACTGATAATGGCTATTGTATAGAGAAAATGAAATCTATTAAATATCTTGGAGTACTAATTGATCATAAACTCACTTTTAAAGATCATATATCTGCTAAAGTTCGCAAACTTATATATATTTTTAAGGATTTACGTCATTTGGCTGATGCACATATTATAATGATGGTTTATTTATCACTCTGCCAATCTATTTTGAAGTATTGCATAACTACCTGGAGTGGTGCTGCGAAATCACACTTCATACAAATTGAACGGGCTCAAAGAGCTCTTCTAAAGGTTAGCTTTTTTAAACCTCGTTTGTATCCTACTGCTAAGCTTTATGAACATTGCCAATTTCTGACGGTCAGGCAACTATTCATCCTAGATACAACTTTAAAACAACATTCTCTTGCACCTTTTGTGCGTGATTCGACTCGCCGTAACCATCTCATTTTCCCTTCGGTTCCTATCAAAACGTCATTTAGTCGCAGATTTTTCGTTTTTCTCGGACCTTATCTCTACAATAAGCTACATCAATTTTTATCATTGCACTTTCTTACTAGATATAAGTGTAAAGTAATTTTGCAAGAATGGCTTCTTCAGCAAAATTATGATAATACTGAAAATTTACTTGAGGTTATTGTGTGAATCTAGGCACGCGTTAATACTACATATTTGTAGTATTAACGCGTCTACAAACCACGAAATGCATATGCACGCTAAGGTTCGCACACACACTCACACACAACACGCACACTCACACACAACACACACACAGACACTATATGTGTTGTAACACACACACACACATACAACACAAACACACGTACACAGTCTATTCTTACATCCACCATACAAGCGCCAATTCATGTCCTATTTGCACTCAGTCTAATTGTATAAGGTCCCCGTGGATTTCCTGGTGACCTGTATTACAGGTAGATTTTCTACCTACCACAAGCACCAGCGATCCATAATAAAATTTGTAGCTTTAAAATAAGTGTTATTTGTATACTATGAAATGTTATGGTGAGAAATAAAAACTATTATTATTATTATATTGTATCTCTCAATTTCACGGCTATCTTCAAAGGGAAGATACCCGGTCCTTTGAAACATGGGGATATGGATCCAACACGCAGAGGCCTTTGGAGAAATTTAATGTTAAAATGGGATGGGACGTCTACCGATGACACTCCACGTTTGCACACAACACTCGTGGACTGCCAACGGGAGGTGTAAAACTATTGTGTGTTGATGTTATCTAATACATGATTATGGGGTTGAAGGTTAGATGGACTGAATTAATGGTAAACTATTGATTTAAAACTGTCGTCTGCCTTCAATACAATTACAATTATTATTATTATTAGCTGTCCAAGAGAAGGAAAACTCGAAATGAAACCGTATACCAAAAGGTCTGACCAGCATAGGTCAAATTCGCTACCATTGTGTAGGAGGCCCGAGCCGAACAGTGGAACGTATGCGGGTTGCGATGATGATGATGATGATGACAAGAAAAATAATCGACTAGTAATCGACCCAAAAAGAATTGTCATAGTGAATAACCATTCAACAACATTACCACGCATATGGAGTATGTATAAGCGCGTCACCTGTTTGTGCGATCACGACGATTGAGGCGATAATTAAGCTTATACTTTAAAAAAATAAGCACTACGAATTGAAAACTTCTTGAAATACGTCCTTTTTAATAAAGAAACCACACCTGCCTGCACTAAGAAAATAATCCTTGTATTACGAAGGACTTTACAAATATTTAATTTATCGGATACAAATTATATCCAGACGCAGGACAATCATTTCTAAATCGCACAATTGTCCTGTGTTTGAATCGAACCCACATGAAGTCAGTGTATTTATCACCATGCTATCTGTACAATCCTTCAGAAGCGATAGTAAAACAATATCACTATTTCAATATAATTATTCAAATTTCCGTCCGTGTGGTGACGGAGTAAGAATACAATTCACCACTCCCTATCTTGCCCGTGGATGTCGTATAAGACGACTATGGGATATAATGTGCACATAACATCTGTGCAAGAGAAGGAAAACTCGAAATGAAACCCTATACCAACATGTCTGACCAGCATGGTATAGTAGGTCAAATTCCCTCCCATTGTGGAGGAGGCCCAAGCCCAACAGTGGGACGTATGTGGGCTGCGATGATGCGATGATGATTCAAATTTCTCTCCTCAGCGTGGTGACGAAGTAAGAATACAATTCACCACTTCCTAATCCTGCCCGTGGATGTCGTAAAAGACGATTAAGAGATATAATATGCATATAATATTTATGCAAGAGAAGAAAAACTCGAAATAAAACCCTATACTAACATATCTCAGCATGGTAATAGGTCAATTTCCCTCTCATTGTGGAGGAGGCTCGAGCCCCATAGTGGGACTTATGACTATGATGAATAAATAATAAATTCACATTTCACCGTCATCTTAGCTTATAAACATCCCACTGTTGGGCCCACCTTCTCCTGGAAGGAAATTGAACTATATACAATATATCGATATACAATGCTGACCAACATCAGACATAAGGTTTTATTTCGAGATTTCCTTGACAATTTATAAATGACAGAAAGTATCCTACTATTATCTCAATTTCTACTCTTCTTTCATAGTATACGTTGCAAAAGTTATCTATACTATTAGTATTATAAAGAAGAGAGATTTGTATGTTTTACTGGACTGATTTTAAAAATTCTTTCATCAATGGAAAGCTATAATGTCAGGGAGTAACATAGACTATATTTTATCCCGGTATTGCTACGGGAACGGGAACTACGCGGGTAAAACGACTAAAGCCGAAGCGAAGCGAGGGTGGGTTGCTAGTGTTAAATATATATCACGCGGACTGAAACTGAAGCGAAGCGAGGGCAGCTCGCTAGTTGGCAATAGTTTTATAACCGGCCGCCTGCCCAACATCAACCCTCCTTGTGAACGTAAATTGTATTTTTTCTAAAGCTTTTTTCATTTTTACGATACCCACGAGTAATGAAAGGAACGGTAATATTCGTAGCCGCTACCACACAGCACAGCTACAAAAGTATGATATAATAATAATAAATATAAGATGCCTACTAATCAAAGAATATCCTTGTGAACGTAAATTGTATTTTTTCTAAAGCTTTTTTCATTTTTACGATACCCACGAGTAATGAAAGGAACGGTAATATTCGTAGCCGCTACCACACAGCACAGCTACAAAAGTATGATATAATAATAATAAATATAAGATGCCTACTAATCAAAGAATATTTTCTGTATTAATTGAAATATTAATATGAATGTACATTCTAATCGGCCATTTACTTCTGCCTTAATACCTAGTAACTATATAATTACAAAGTATTGTTATCGCTAATTAAGTAGATTCTTGCCGATTACCATGTGAGCCGTCAGTCGAATACCTATCTCGTGTCCAACAATGATTACAGCAATACCAAAAAAAAATATGATTATTTCGTTCTTTATAAATAGTTTTATTCTATCGTAGCTTTATTATTTTTTATTTGTAAGTCGGGAGTAGTTTTTTTCGGTGTCTATGTCAACCCTCAGATTACATCGCAACAAATGGTGTTGTTACGTGTTATTGTGTGTTTTACACCTAATTCTTTCTAAACGGCTCATTGGATTCGGATGTAATTTTGTGAGAATATTTGAATAGGTGCCTCGATGGTTTGAAAATGCAATGGAACGCGATAGATGACGTCGTGATCACATTTTCATTAAAAAAATCGGTTGTCTGTAAAGTCGGTTTACTGACGATAGTTGAACGTGACAACGTCATAAGAAAATACTGATGGAATGGTTTCATTTTTAAAAGAAAATTTTAATTATATTTGTTTGATAGATATTTGGTATGGATCAAGCCTTAAATGGAACGCCTCAGAGCGAGGTAACGCCGCATGCGTCATGTTTTTTCGTGTGTGCAGCCGACTTCATCGAATTATAAGACGTTGTCACGTCAAAATATGTTTCTGAATGTGTTTTAATCATTTTATTTTCAAGGAAGGCTTCCTTCAGTTAGTCAAGTCAAGTTAGTCAGTTTTTGGCTGAAAATAATAGTTTTCAAGCGGAAGTAACGTACCAGTTCCTTTATAGATCAGGGTCGATAATTTCTGAAACACAAAAAAATTATAGTAGGATAGGTAGGAAATCCATTGGATAAGGAAGAGAATATAACAAAAATGAAAGAAAAAATAATTTACAGGCGATCTGAGGTTGGGAAGTGGAAGAGGGTGAGTTTTAAGGGTATAAAACGGTTTATCTCGATTGCCGGCAAAACTACAAGTCCTATGGAAAAAATTAACTGGCAATGTTTAGATAATAAAAAGATCTACAACTTTTGTATTAACACTTTTTTCACATAACCTCAAAATGTATGTAAAAAATTGCAATAACCAAGATTTTCGTTTTTATTTTTAAATACCTACTATACCATTGTTGATGCCTATCGCCAATTAGGATCTCTTTTCATCTCTTATATTAGAATGTAACTATTCTAAATATGAATGAATCCAGGTCCAGATTTTGTGATATTATAAATATCTATGTGTATAAATGCATGTACTATGTATGTACATAAAACAATAGCCATTATATTTATGACGTAGACTATAGACAGATAAAAAAGAGACATCAATAAGAAAGGAAATATCATACAATATGTAATAATGTCATTATTCATACAATATCGCAGATAAATTATTTTTCTTATCAGCTACAATACAAAGGAGTAGAATGAAGATTATTAAGCTTTATGCAATAAAATGTTTCGTTTTAGACAATAATTCGCATGCAAACAATGTATATCTATTTCTTTTGAGATATATGAAGAAGTTAAAAAGTATATTGACGTAGCAGTAGTGTAATTATAGGACCGCATTACCTAGCGTATGTTATGAAGGAAAATTAAAGTCATTTGATGTACCACAAAGGAAGTGAAATAGGTCAATAGACTCTTCCTTGTATTCGCAATTATAATCGGCAGCTCAAAGTTATGTGATGAAAAACGATCGCTCGCTGACGAATGTTAGGTTTCCGCAGTTAACTTCTTACTAAGAGTCAACTTTAATACTGTTGACCATATTTGGCACCAACTAAATGAAACACACATGAACATCCGTGTGGTGACAGAGTAAGAATACAAATCAACACTCCCTTCAATCCTACCCGTGGATAGTGGTACCCAATCTTACCCGTGGATGTCGTAAAAGACGATCTCAGGAACGGTGGCACTTAAAAAAAAGGATTGACACATTTTTTATAGATAATTGGATGATTTACAATTATTGTCTGAGATAATTTATGATAATTTATGAAAACCTTATCGTTTTGGTGAAAATCGCGAAAACTCACTTTTTAACCTTTGACCTCCAATAAATTTATCCCAAGTATCGGAACGATGAAAAACTTTGAGATGTTATTTATAGTTATGTTTTAAACAAATATACTAACATTCAGTTTAATGTTAATTTTTGTAACTTCACTTTTATTTAATGAGTTTTGATGTTTACGCGAGTATTACACATTGTAAATAAAACTACTTTTTGGATTTAATCACGTTTGTATTTGATTTTTGATTGCCTGACGTTTCGAACGGATGAAGTGACCATGAGCGCTGGGCGGACTAGGACTAATTCGTTATTTTATTTACAATTTTACTTTTATTTTTTGTTCTAATTTGACCGGACTAATATAATCCCATCAAATTTATTAAAACAAATAACAAGTTTACAAAGACGTTATTAAAATATTGATCATTGTTTCGACACAAATCCTCAAGACATTTAATTCATGCACCTGCGTACAGATTAATAAAAATCTTTAGATAAAAAAGTGTGTTCATAGATAAAAAAGGTGTAAAATCTGTATAGTGCTTATTGGTGTGATTAAACATCACTTATATTATTGCCATTAAATCAGGTACTTGTCATGTAGGTAATTAGATAATTTATTGAGGTAATATCAAATGGCTTAACAAAAAAAAAGCTTGAGCATACACTGAGATACATGGCTGCTAGTATGTATAAATTTAAAGGTTTAAAAGTTTTCACTAAATGTACATTAACTTCCTAAAGCTTTCAATCACTCTTGTTCAATACAAAGCATTCATAGAGGATACTCAAATCCTAAGAGAGGGTTGCACCTTTTACAGCGGTAAAGGATTCTTCAGTCTTCTCTTATAAATTTATAGTTTAATGTAATATTCTATATGTAATTTTTATTTTGTTTTAATTCATTTGTACAGGGTGTACCTATCAAGTTATGGGGCAACTGGTCAAACGGGAGATAGGCAATGGTGGTAGGCCCCATAAAAAATTTTGAACGAAAAATATCGATTCGTTAATGAATTAGAGACATGTAAAGTTTTCAATTTTGTCATTGCTTTTTCGTGTAAATCTTATTGAAATGTATAAAAAGTGAGTGATACTTATTCTGTGACATGTTCGTACTTTGTTAAATGTTTATTAGAAATTGAATAAATCAATTCTTACGTTCTCATAAGCAAAATAAACTTCGCATTAAAATCAGCTGATTCGTGGCAATGACCAAGAGGCGTGGATACAGCTATTGAAAGAAATACCGACACAGGGATGAACTAAGAAAATGGGAAATAAATGAAATAATTACCTATATCTTGTAGGCAAAATAAAACAATAAAACCTAAACTGTAATTTTTTGTCGAAAATGAAATTCGTCTCTGTTCACATATTTAAGGCTAATAATGCCGACGATCGAGCTCAAAGGAGCTGCCGCGTCATCGGTCGCTTACTTTACCTACGAAAGATTTGGGTTTTTAAAATTGAATTATTCGTTTTTATTTTAGTCTGACTCTTATGTCCGGTTTAGGGGCACGTATCGGCGATTATTTATCTCCTTACGACTTTTCTCGCGTATTAAAGATCAGTGATTTAAAGTGATTCAAATATGGCTTATTGCCGGTTCGGTGTGTTGGTTCGATGTACGGTATCACAAATGTGTGGAATCTTAGCAATTGTTAATTTTGGAATGTTAATACCACATACCTATTATCTGGATTACTACGTTTATCGATATGGAATACTTCCCTTTACGTCAACTTTTACGAAAAAGGCCTACCTTTTTCGTGCAACTTTCACGATAAAGGTGGGCTATATTATTATTAAAAATACCTAGGTAGATATCTAATTTTTATTTTATTTATATGTTAATAATCCTTGTATTGTAGGGGACTTCACAAACATAGAATTAACGGACACAAATTACATCCAGACCCAGAACAACAATTTGTCGATCGCACAAAGTGTTGTCCTGCGTGGGATTCGAACCCGCGACACTGGCACGGTAAGATGGTATCTTAAACACTACGCCATCTGTGCAGTCAAATTCAATAGCCTACAGCACCGACATTTATAGGTAAAGAAGGCGGGTGAGGCGACTTAGACGCCTACGTAACATCAATACGTCACCTTTAAGGCGTAGACTCTTTGACACATATTTTTTAAATCACTGTAACTATTATGTTTTATAGTTTTTTGTGTAATATACATTCTAATTACGATCTATGGCCGTTAAACTACAACATACTCGAACAGTTGCCCCATAACCTGATACACATGTATATTTAATTTTTTATGTTAATAGATTATAGCTAATAATTTATTTGAAAATATGTGGTGCAATATAACAACAAAAGTTGAATAACATTTCGAATTTAGCGCTTGGTGTTTGTGGATTTGAAAGCAAAAGTCCGCTTACTCATTCTAATCTGTATAACCTTTTCGTTTTGATGAGTTTAGCACCCTTTCCTTTGTCTTAGTCACATTATCTTTTCTTACTTCTACGTTTTCTTATTAAAATATATTTCAATTTTTTTTCAGCCCGTGAGTGAAGATAAACATCTTCCGATATTAGGTATATCCTCTATCATTTATCCGCACTCCAGTTGCCCCGAAAGACAATAATGTTTGATACTTATTTGGCATCTGTAAAAAATACCCATCAATGAATTTAGAAAAATTACTGGAACTAATATGGCCATCTAAGATCGGGTGCTGGTCACCTACACCGACATAGCCGTTTGTCCTTTTGTATGGGCGAAACGGCCAAACCGAGTATTAAATTAAGTATTAATAAATTGATCGTCATTTTAAGGTTTAAGCGAACATATTATTATGCAAATTATAAAAATTAAACCCTCAAAAATACAAGTAACATTAATTTGTTACTTGTGTTTTTGAGACTTTTATTTTTAGTTAAATTAATATCAATCAAGTATCATTTCAAGTTAAATTATAACTAGAATACATTTTTAGCAAAGTTATATAGGTATACTAGCTTTTGCACGCGGCTTAGCCCGCGTTAAAATTAATTTTCCTAAAGTTAAAATATTTATTCTAAGGGAACATATTACCAAAAGGGGGAAAGTATTCTATGTCTTGTCCTAGGAAATACTCAATCTATATGCCAATCCATCCATATCTGGTGAACAGTTTACGTACGATGAAGTAACAAACATCCAAACATCTTCACAAACTTACACATTTATAATTTTCCTTCCACCCACCTCATTCAACTTGGAAATACGGTGATAAATATAGCTTGCCTTAGACTTTCTCATTCCCTGATAATTTAGTTCTATTGGTGAGTAGCTGTATAATCCTATTTGTGAAAGAATTTTTAAAATTGCAAAATGTCCTACTATTTTACCCGCGTAGGTCCTGGGTCCTTGAAAATACAGGGATAAAGCATAGTCCTATGTTACTCGCTGATAATATAGGTTTCGTTGGTGAGTTTTTTTTTAATAGGCTAAATTTCTGCGGCCAACCGCGTTGTTTTCGTTTCTGGTATAATACCGAGATAATAAACTGCCAAGAGAAGAAAGAGTCGAAAAATAAAACCCTTTACCAACCTGTACGACCAGCAACAGCATGTATATATTAAGGTCAATTTTCTATTGTGGAGAAAGCTCGAGCCGTGGGACGTATATAAGCCGAGATGATCATGATGAATAAACTACCTATGTATGATAATATAGCTCAATGATAATATAGCTATCCATTGGTGAAAATCTGAAAATAGATAAACAGAAGAGAGATTGTCGTAGTTTTACCCGTGCAGTCTCTGTTTCTGTAGAAATACTGTGAAGGAAAATGCCTATGTTACTCGCTCATAATGTAGCTTTTCACTGGTGAAAGAATTTTAAAATTGGTCAAAATCCCGCGGTTTCACTTGCATTATTCTCGTACCCGTGGTACTCCCACAGGACAAATATAATCTACATAATCATGTTACTTGCTGATAAAGTAATTTCCATTATTAATGAATTTTTAAAATTGGTCGACATCTCGCAATTTGACCTGCATAGTTGCCGTTCCCGTGGAAATAGCAGTATAAAAAATTTACTACATATGTAACTCGATGATAGTGCTTCCCATAGGTGATTGAATTTTTAAATACCGGTTAACATCCAGCTGTTTCACCCGCTGAAACCCCAATCCCTTGCGAATACCGGGATAAAAAGTGCACACATATGTAAGTCAATGATAATTTTTTTTTTATTGGGACTAATCCCACCACACATTCCCACCAGGATCTCCCCGTGGGGGCGGTTTTTAAACGGTTTTACCCTGTCATGTTCATATCATAAACTAATAAACGTAACTAACTAATAAGCGTGTAGCTGCCATATTGTCCGTATTAGTTTCCATACAAAATGTATTATGCAAGGCGCCTATAAAAATAAACGCCGTATATAGAATTTTATAACTCTAACATGGTTTGGCAATTATTTATTGGAGACTTATATAGTCTCCAAAAAGTCCAATACATTATGCGACAATTTGTATATAAAAAGAAGCTAGTGTCGGTGACGTTCATAAATACATCTATTTTAATTGATGTGCATTTTAAACGATTATATGTATTCACTTTTAGTGAAGTTAAATAAACATTTGAAAATGTAAGTTTTCATTAAAATAGTCACTGGATTATATCACTTATCAATCTTTAAAAACGTGAGTTTATTAAAGGACGTAAATACACCATTACTATGTTACGACTGCACAGATGGCGTAGTGGTTAAGATCGCGACCTACAGCGCCAGTGTCGGGGGTTCGAATCCCACGCGGGACAACACTTTGTGCGATCCATAAATTGTTGTTCTGAGTCTGGATGTAATTTGTGTCCGTTAATTATATGTTTGTAAAGTCCCCCGCAATACAAGGATTATTTCCTTAGTGTATGGACTTAAGACAACAGTCTTAAATAAATAAATAAAAAATAAATAAAATAAATTATCCTTACCAATATTATAAATGCGAAAGTAAGTTTGTTTGTTACGCTTTCACGCTTAAACCACCGAAACGATTTCAAAAATTTTTCTCCAATGGATAGCTATAATATCAGGGAGTAACATAGGCTATATTTTATCAAGGTATTCCCACAGGAATGGGAACTACGTGGGTAAGGCAACTGAAGCGAAGCGGGGACGGGTTGCTAGTATGGCTATAAGTGAGTGTAGCCGATAAGAAAAGACTAACAGAACACAAAAAAAATACACTAAACAGATTTTTCATGGATTTCAGAAATAGATTGATTGAGCTTAACTTAGGTTTTATTTCATTAAAATCTGATATAAAATAAAATGGTATCTAGGTCGTTGATAGATAATTGTCGAAGGAGTACTTAATAAAATTAAATTTCATAGGGGTGATACATTGGCGATGACGGGGTACTAGCTAATGAATTATGCATATAATTCGTTAGAAATTATGAAAATAAATAAGCTAAACGCATCCATTTCGTAACCTATCTATAGTTTTATTCTTCTTTCTTTTATATTACTACTTACTATATAAAAACGAAAATATAATCGAATGTATTTCTTTCTATTTCAGAAAACCAACTAGTGGATCTTTATTAATAAATGGCCGTGTACGCAATGAAATGTCGTTTCGACGGAGATCTTGTTACATATTTCAAAATGACTTAGTACAAAATCCACTCACCATACAAGAATCACTTAGCATTGCCGCTGATCTTAAGCTTGGAAATCATATAAGTAAAGAGCAGAAGAAATCACGCGTAAGTTTCTTATTATTCCCTCTATAATGACAGATAAGTATTCTTAATATACTGTCTCTTCAATCCTACTTTCTCATGGTAGTTGTAAAAATTAGGAAAGGAAAAACTACTAAAAAAGGGAGCAGCAGCAGCTTTTTGATGAGAAATTCATAACAGCAACTGCGATCACAAAATCGCCTGCCAAGCAAAACAATTATGTCATGATTCCGTGGGGAGGAGACTGATGGACTTAGGTGTCCTCCATATTTTGCTACAAATGCCTCATATGAGGGGATAGTACCGTACCGGCAAGTTGACGATCGCAGTGAGGTGTTATACGTTTCCTAAGAGAAAGCTGCTGCTTGCTCTTCCGATCTTAACTGACTTTTATGACTCACACAGGCAGGCAAGGGTTAGCGAAGATTGTATTCTTAGCCCTTCATCACACGAGCATTATTTAAAATAGACTTAGTAATAATGCACCAGAATATTCTAAGTATATAAGCAAAATTCTGCGTTCTTTATTATCTGGTAAGCTTAATAATTCTTCAAAAGCTATTTAATTCCGTTATCCTCGGGGGCGACGTTCCAGAGTCGTGGACCAGGAGTGTGGTGGTGCTGTTCTTCAAGAAGGGTGACAAAGCTCTTCTAAAGAACTACAGACCCATCTCACTCCTGAGCCATGTTTATAAGTTGTTCTCGAGGGTTATTACCAATCGACTCTCGCGCAAGCTCGATGACTTCCAGCCGCCCGAACAAGCCGGCTTCCGAAAAGGCTATAGCACCATAGACCATATCCTCACGCTTCGGCAGATTATACAAAAGACCGAGGAGTATAATCGGCCCCTGTGCTTAGCGTTTGTGGACTATGAGAAAGCCTTTGATTCAGTCGAAACTTGGGTGGTGCTGCAGTCCCTTCAGCGGTGCCAAATCGACTATCGCTATATCGAAGTGCTGAAGTGTTTGTATAGGAACGCCACAATGTCAGTCCGTATCCGGGATAAGAGTACGAAACCGATCCAGTTGCAGAAAGGCGTGAGACAGGGAGATGTTATCTCTCCGAAACTGTTCACCACTGCACTGAAAGATGTCTTCAAGCTCTTAGACTGGACTGGACTCGGCATCAACATTAACGGCGAATACATCACTCACCTTCGATTTGCGGACGATATAGTCGTTATGGCAGAATCCATGGAGGACCTTGGCACAATGCTCAATGATCTCAGCAGGGTATCCCAACTAGTGGGTTTACAAATGAACATGGACAAGACGAAAGTCATGTCAAATGCCCATGTCATTCCTGTACCGGTCCTAGTTGGCAATGCGATTCTTGAAGTTGTCGATCACTATGTTTACCTAGGACAAACAGTCCAGTTAGGTAGATCCAATTTCGAGAAAGAGATCAGCCGACGAATCCAGCTCGGTTGTGCAGCGTTCGGGAAACTTAAGAGGATCTTTTCGTCCAACATACCTCAGTGTCTGAAAACACAGGTCTTTGACCAGTGTGTGTGTGTTACCAGTGATGACATACGGCACGGAAACGTGGTCCCTAAATGTAGGCCTCATATCAAGGCTGAAAGTCGCTCAGCGTGCTATGGAGCGGGCTATGCTCGGGATTTCTCTGCGAGATAGAATCCGGAATACGGAAATCCGCAGAAGAACGGGTGTAACCGACATAGCACGAAGAATTAGCACGCTGAAGTGGCAATGGGCAGGCCACATCGCTCGACGAACCGACAACCGCTGGGGAAGAAAGGTTCTCGAGTGGCGACCACGTATCGGACGACGCAGTGTAGGACGCCCCCCCACTAGTTGGACCGATGACCTAGTGAAAGTAGCTGGGCGTCGTTGGATGCAGGCGGCACAGGACCGCTCATTGTGGCGCAACATGAGGGAGGCCTACGTACAGAAGTGGACGGCGATAGGCTGAAATGATGATGATGATGATGAAGCTTAATAATTATTCTTTCAGGTGCAAGAGATAATCTCGTCCCTCGGTTTAGATGAAGCACGGAACACAAAAGTCACCAAATTATCAGGCGGACAAAGAAAAAGATTGTCAATCGGTTTGGAACTAATCAGCGATCCTCCAATTACGTTCATTGATGAACCTACCAGGTTATTATTCTTTATTTACATCTATACCAATAAATAAAATTGGAGTGTCTGTTTGTAATGTCAAAATAATAGGCTTTTTTCATGCTCACTCGGTTATTTGTACGACACCTATGCCTAAAATAGCAATTAAAAAATTTTTGTCTGTCTGTCTGTCTGTCTGTCTGTTTGTTCCGGGTAATCTTCAAAACGGCTGGACCGATTTTAAAAATTCTTTCACCAATGGAAAGCTATAATATCAGGGCGTAAACTAGGCTATATTTTATCCCGGTATCCCCACGGGAACGGGAACTACGCGGGTAAAACGACTATAACCTATAACCGAAGCGAAGCGAGGGCGGATTGCTAGTTATAAATAAATGTAGGCTTTGTGACCATCCTGTGATCAGACTGATGATTAGTCTGTTAGCCGTAGATAATTCCGTCCCGCGACGGTTTAGGTGGAGTGTGACCGGTCTATCAACGTCATCATAATTATTATCATTATGATCATCTCAGCTCATATACATCTCACTCCTGGGCTTGAGCCTTCTCCACTATACGAAGAAAAATGATCTACAATACCACGCTGATGAGACGAGTTGGTAGTTGATTTTATATCGAGTGTTTCTTGACTTGCAGTTATGCTATATGTCTTATATCTTTGAACGATTTTCATGAAATTTAGCATACTAGAGTTTTCGGGGCCAAAAAATCGATCTAGTTAAGTTTTATTTATAGAAAATGTTGTTTTGTCAGTATTTTTAGCTAATCAATACAATGACATAAAATGTCATTGGAATAGGAATGTAAATTTAGCCGTCGCCGTCAAGAGTAACAATAGCTCAATCGGGATATTGTCCAGTCACATTCAAATAGCGTGAGATCGAATCTCAGTGTTATTATTATTCTGTTTTTTAATTTTCGAGTTTTTTTCCTTATTTCATCATTTTTAGTTTTTTATTAATCTATATCTATACCAATAAATAAACTTGGAGTGTCTGTTTGTAATGTCAAAATTATAGGCTTTTTTCATGCTCACACGGTTATTTGCACGACACCTATGCCTAAAATAGCAATTAAAAAATTTTTGTCTGTCTGTCTGTCTGTTTGTACCGGGTAATCTTCAAAACGGCTGGACCGATTTCAAAAATTCTTTCACCAATGGAAAGCTATAATATCAGGGCGTAAACTAGGCTATATTTTATCCCGGTATTCCCACGGGAACGGGAACTACGCGGGTAAAACCACTATAACCTATAACCGAAGTGAAGCGAGGGCGGGTTGCTAGTCCTAAATATGTTTGTTAAAAATACCATTTCATTACAAAAAAAAATTATACCGAGTAAAGCTCGGTCAACCAGATATTGTATATATTATAATACACGCCATAGCCTGTCAAAAAAAAAAACTTGAAGTTTGTTTTTTTTTCTTCGCCCGCATAAACTCTGGCATTTTATTTAGCTAGAGATTGACTTGTAACATATTGGTGTAATGTATCAAGTTTATGTAACTAAAATAAAAGACTTACTTTTAACTTATGTACATAATGTATTATAAGCTGTGAGCGCTACATGTTCCATTCGACTGTCAATTTGTTCACGAATCTCTTTAAGTGTTACAAGTCATTCAGTACAAATCCCACCATTTTTAATTTATGTACTGACTAGTAAGCAATTTCTAAGAATATTGATTAGATTTTTACCACCATTACCGTTAGTTCTTTGATTCAAATTGGATATCCAATATCGTTTTGTTCTTTTTCTCTTTTCCATAAAACAATAACTAAATAAAATAATGAAGCAAGCACAACCCCTACGTCAATCATATTAAGTAACTAGCAACCCGCCCTCGCTTCGCTTCGGTTTTAGTCGTTTTACCCGCGTAGTTCCCGTTCCCGTGGGAATACCGGGATAAAATATAGCCTAATTTACGCCCTGATATTATAGCTTTCTATTGGTGAAAGAATTTTTGAAATCGGTTCAGCCGTTTTGAAGATTACCTGGAACAAACAGACAGACAGACAACAATTTTTTAATCTGTATTTTAGGCATAGGTGTCGTGCAAATAACCGTGTCAGCATGAAAAAAGCCTATTATTTTGACATTACAAACAGACACTCCAATTTTATTTATTGGTATAGAAAATGGAACACATTCGAACCATACATTATAAACAAATATACATATGTTACAAGTCATTCTATGTCACCATAATAATTATATGAAGTTGGCCTCGAATGGTGCATTACTAATAAACGATACACGTCAGTGTCCAACCTTATATTATATTTAAATTATAATTAAAATTTAATTAAAGCCAATTGCCTGATTAAAAAAAAAATATTTTTGTGGTATTGTAAAAGTATAACAAATCATTAAAAATAGAATCCTGATCAAAAATAAATGATTTTATTATATATTTAATTATTTATTATTTCTTGTGCTGTGTGGTAGCGGCTTCGAATACTACCAACCCTTGCTTTGCTCGTGGGTGTCGTAAAAGACGACTAAGAGCCCTAGATTGACCCGGACCAACTCTATCTGGTACCATTTGGGTCAACGATTACATTCCCAAGGAGGGTTGACGTCAGGTAGGCGGCCGGTCATAAAAGTCATTGCCGAAACTTTTTGCAATATGTCAAAATAGATGACATATTGCGTCGACCCCAAGTAATTGGGATAAGAGCAAGATGATGATGATGATGATTTAATTATTTCTTACAACACTGCAGGCAAGCAACGGTTGCGAAGGTCTCTTGGTACTTCCTCCCCAGATAGAAATGTTAATAATGTAGTCATGATTAAATAAAATTTAAAAAAGAACTATATGTAGTGATGGAACTGCCGACAGAAGCGAAAACTGAAAACTATAACCAAAGGTTTTTTGCATATTCAAATTAATTGTTTGATCTTGAATTAAAATTGTAAATTAAAACGTTTTACATTTATCTGTTTGACATTTATCGGTACAGACCTTTAGTGACATTGACATAGCTACAGATATAATGTTAGCGTTAACATGTCTTGTGACCATGTTGATGACAACTTATATGAATTTACTCCCCATTCAAACCGGCCTATAGAAGCTTTCACTGCAAAAAGTCAAGTCATTTATTTATTTTGTTCTCAAACGCACAAAATAAATATATGATAGTAAACTAATCAGTAATCACTTCAGTTTACTTTATTAGTACCTTCAAACGTTCAAACTTTACCATAGTTATATAGATATTAGTCATGTAAATTATTACACATATATTATATTCCAAAATCTACTTATCTGATATGGCAAATAACGGTACGATAGCCAAAGCGTTTTAGATAATGAAACATTCCAACCCGTATAAAAATTCAATAAAATCTTCAATAATTTTAGTCATATTATTTGATACTAGTTTTTGCCCACGACTTCGTCCGCGTAGAAATCATGTTTGGCAGAGGTAATCACATAACTATGTAGTGTGTTCAAGGTTCTACAGGCCCACCGTGTTGCTCTGGATGATGTAGGCAAGCTAGTGTAGATTATCCTGATTGCCTGTCGTCTTGATCAGACCAATTCTTTCTGGCAGATGATCGCAGTCTTTCTATGCTTGTGGCCCGTTGTCATCAAGGCACTCACCAGCGGAGTGGCACTGTTGGCGGTGTATTTAGATGTCATCGACTTATTTAATAATTTGCCAATCAAGTATATCAGGGAGGTACATTTATCACGCGGTGCTTCTATACCTAAGGCAGCTGATTCCAGACTATTTGGCGCGGCGCAGTGGTCTCTGTGTGAAGCGCGCAGAGGACTTTGTGATAACGTCTATGTTGTACTGTTCCCAGCTGAGGTCGCCCTTGCGGGTGATTGTATGGTATATTAATTGAGACTGGACCCTCTCCGGGTGGTGCTTAATTTAAATAAGTAATACGTTTGGTAATAATAATATTCGTACCGTAATATTCGGTATCGAGGTGGTGATTCGATGAGTCACGCTGCCGCTTAGACCTCCTTTATATGAAACGAATGATTTGCTATTTCATAGATCCTGTAACCATATACGCGTTGGCACAGCAAACACCATTAATTCTGTTCCACTCGGTCGAGGACCAGATAAAATATTTGGGCTTAGTACTCGACGGGCAATGGTATTTCAGGAGCATTTTTATCAAATTACTCCCCGGCTCGTTGTCACCATGTCACATGTTGACGCCTGTACGCGAGACTGGTCCGATCAGTAGCCCTGATTAATGGTGTACCTGTGTGGGCGAGTACTGACTACATGTCTTAGAACTTCCTTCTGGAATTCGCAGAAAGCCATGGTGCTTAGGGCTACACGCAAATACCGTGCCATGTCGACCGAGGCAGCGGCGTGTTATCTGGCGTGAGAACTTGGCGGAGCGAGTCAGGAAGAAAAACTTCCAAGCTGACTCGTTCCACCGCTGTGGCGTCGGGTGGTGGCTAGCCCAAGTGCTTGCGCTTTACTATCTTTACGTAATAGAATCACACTCTCGATAGTCGTTCATTTAATGTCGCGGCCCATCCGTCCAGAGCGAGACAGTTGAAAGTCAAACTTTTTAAGGGTGTTTGCATATGGTGTGTTTGGTCAAAGGGATGGGTCAATCGGGGCTTAATCTGCTACCCGTAGAGTAACTGACCACGTGAATGCGATGCCACGACAACATAATTTGGTGCCTGGGGTCAAAAAAGGGTGTCCCAGTGCCTTTTTTTTTCTATTCATTCTACAAACTATGAATTTGGCGCAACTAAGGAACCTCATAAACATATAAGTGACGGACACAAATTACACCCAGTCTCAGAACAAGGTGTTGGAATTGAACCCGTGACATGGTAGATTCGTATCTTAACCAGTTTGCTATCAGTGCGGTTAATTAATCATTGGCGTTGTGTGATTTATTACTTTTGTATTAGAGTGAAAAATATCAAAGCATAATTCATCCCCTATTTTACATACTTAGAAAAGAATATATCCTGTGAGGGGTTGACTTTCAGAATAATTTTCGTTTATAATGAATCTTTTTATATCGATTTTAAATTAAGTAGGTTGTGTACTAAGCTGTATAAGATGTTATAGTTTTTTAACTATCCCATAGGAACTCTTTAATTTTCCGGGATCCAAAGTATCCTAAATGTTGGCCGGGGATGTAAGGTACCACCATGCAAAATTTCATTTAAATCAGTCGTATAACTTTGGAGATTAGCCCGTACAAACAGATAAACAGACAGAGAAACAATAAATTTGAAAATAATCGGGATGTAACACTATTTCACTTCTAGCATCCCCCTGACTTGGTTTTTAGTGTTTTTTTTTTCTATGTACAGCCATTCGATCACTACAGTTTTATTATATGTATAGATTAACAGTTTATTGCATATGATTCATCAAAAAGCACTTACAGGTTGGCGACTTTATTTCGTAGATAATTTCAACTTGTTCCGGGATTATGTTATTAAAATTTTTGCTTTGTAATAAAATATTATTTTTCTATTTACAATTGAGGTCAGGATTTTATGAATTTCTTGAATTGATCAACAAGTTTATAATTTTTTTTATTATATCGCTTATTGTGAAATACATTCCGTGTGATGACGGAATAAGAATACAATTCACCACCCTCTCTCTCGCCCGTGGACGTCGTAAAAGACGACTAAGGGATATAATATGCGGATAACATCAATGCAAGAGAAGGAAAACTAGACATTAAACAACCCTACCAACACGTCTAACCAACGCGGTATGGTAAGTAAATTTTCCTCCCATTATGTAAGAGGTGTAAGCTCCACAATCTTACTTGAACTGAGATAAAACAATCATCATTATAGTCTCAACTCATTTACATCCTACGCTCGAGCCTCCTGCTCAATCGGATATTGACCTATTATACGATCAGACAGGTCGATTTTATTTAGAGTTTTTCTTTTCATACATAGATGATATTTGCATATCACTTATAGTCATGGGCGAGATAACGAGTGAATTGTATTATTACTCCGTCTCTACGCGGATTGCAAACAAAAGTATAATGAAATTGCTACTGCTCATCCTGTTGGTGGTCCCTCAGCCATATTGATGCATATCGATTGGATGGTTTCAAATTCAATAACAGACATAGAAACAGTTTTTTTTTTCTTGTGTTTTATACACACAGCAGTAAAATGCCACAGCTGGACTCGAGCGTTCTCGCCGATCAGACAAATTGGTATAGGGATTTTCGAATTTTCCTTCTCTTGAATAGATGTTATCTACATATTATAATCCCGTTTTTTTGGGATGGGTTATGGTCAGCGCACCCACCGCCCAGCTCGACAGAGGGGCGGCGAGTGTCCCCATAGCGTCGTGGCACGTCGTCACGTACGTCGTCTTCGCCGTTAGGCCGACCACCGGCGAAGGTGACGTGCGGACCAAGGTACCGAGTTCCTTGTCCTCCATAGTCAGCCCGACGGAATACGCTGCCCTTCTCCCTCTCTTCTCGACGTTCAGGATGTTGGTCGCCGTCGCGCGGTCAGCCTCTCTGCGGGTGACAGAGTAAAATCTCTGGTCCGGTCTCGGCTAGGGCGGCATCAGGCGCCGACGTCGAGCGTCGCCACGTATTATAATCCCTTAAGAGGTGTTAAATTGTATACTTTCTCCGTCAAAACATAAAACAGTTTTATATATTGTAGCGAATTTATTTTTGGAATATGACAATTTGTCCATTGTCGTTTTGCTCATTCTTTACACAACATACATACTTATATACCTACGCATATGTTTTATTCATGTCCGTATGCCGAGTCGCTTCGGTGAATGACCTGAAAGTTATTTTTCTATGTATTATTTCTAGTTTGAATGTGATATTGATTGAATTTAGTATTTCTAGATTGTAGTTGATACTCTGTGTACTATTTTGTACCCCGGACAATGGGACACCTAAATGGAAAGCTTTAATTAACCTAGTAGTACCCGAATCATCTTTACAAAAAAGAACATCTCTCATAATTAATCTCCTTGTTTCAGTGGCTTGGATAGTTCTATGGCGAAGACTATTGTACATATACTGCACCTTTTAGCACGGCAAGGAAGAACGGTAGTAGCAACAATGCATCAGCCTTCTGCTAATCTACTTCCTATGATAGATAAACTATATGTAATGGTCGACGGGCAATGTGCGTACGTCGGTTCAGTACCTCAACTTATACCATGTCTAGAGAGTATGGATCTAACGTGTCCACCATATCATAATCCTGTTGATTTCTGTGAGTAATATTTTCTTTAAAAACATATAAATATTATTCTTCTCAGCGGAATTAAAATTGGAAACACACTGGTCGGATGTGTTGGCATAGACATTTGTCGAGTATTCTTTCTCTTACACCGATGTTATCCGCCTATTATATCCTTTAGTGCTTTTACGACACCCATGGGCAAGAAAAGAGTTGGTGAATTGTAATGTAATCTTGCTGGGTTTCTGTGGTGAAGATTACAATATAAATTGATTTTTCTATAGCCGCCTTTAACGATTCTCATGGGTGATTAAGGGATAGCAATATTTGTATTCTGACCCCATCGTCACACTAGGAATAATAATGATACGATGAGAATAGCAGTGCAAATTCAAATCTAAAATTAATTATATAGCTACAATCACATTCTCCTTATTTTTAAATTTTGTTTACCTCAAAAACAATATTTTAAAATAAAAACATAATTCTACTCGGACGAAGAATATGACCTTGTAATTTGCAAATTGAAAATTTGACCTTGTAATTATGCAAACTATTTATAATGTAATGATTTAAAATATTTTTTTATTTTTATTTTCAGTAATGGAAAAATCTGGTGAAAATTTATACCAAAACAAAATGATAGAAAGCTCAGAAAATGGCAAATGTATAAAGTGGTCATCAAGCAGAGCTCATAACGCTAAAAATCATTTAGTCGGTCAGTAAAAATTAAGTATAACGTTGTTTTAAAACTGCTTCATTAGTCAGATTTTATGAATACTCAACTACAGATGTCAAAGTTTCCTATTCGATATAAGAATCTGCCAAACGTTTTAAGTGTTTGCTTCTAGCGACTCTGAATGATAATAGCGAGAAAAGTCACTTTCAATAGATTCATCAAATTTTTTGACTTATATATTTTAGAAGGCATTTTTTTCATAACAACACCCTAGCCTAAGAAATTAATTAGTTTCCCTGGGGACTTTATAAACTTACAAATTATGTAAGAGCAAATAGTCTACACTCTTCTGTCTACAGCTGCGGGCCAGCCCGCCTGGATTAATACCACATTCTCACAAAAAATCGACGTCTGAGTAGTAGCAATTTGTTACTGTACTTCATCCGGTGAGCGAGAGTGCTAAATCCCAACTTTCTGAGTATCACCGAACCTCATTACACGCATTCACATTCCCTTTCTTCATTATTAATTTCTTCACGGTAAGCAGTAACCTATAAAAGATCCACGAGCGGCCGTATTAATTACCATCAGCTGTGCTATCAGTTCATTTGTCGCCAACAGCAATAAAAGAAAAACAACAATTATCGCCCACATGTAACACCAAGCTGAAAAAGAATGACCATAGGGAAGAAATACGGTGGGCTTTCTTCTCATCGGACAGAACCTACGGCGTCTGTCCAAATCATAGAATGTCCAAAATAAGTCTCTAATTGTCTTACCTGTGCAGGGAAACGAGATAATTGACAATCTCCCATGTCATCACTATTCATCATCATCTTGGCTCATACACGTCCCACTGTTGGACTCGAGCCTTCTCCACAATAGGAGGGACATTGACCTTACTATACCATGCTGGTCAGACAGGCTAGTATAGGGTTTTGTTTCGAGCTATCCTTCTCTTGTATAGAGATTACAATATCCCTTAGTCGACATCCACGGGTATGATAGACAGTTGTGAATTGTATTCTTATTCTGTCACCACACGGAAGTTTTCCCCATGTAATCTATACTAATGTTATAAAATTGAAGAGATTATTTGGTTAACACGATATTCTCAGGAGTTGCTAGTTCCAATTGAATAATTCATTTAATGTCGGATAGTTTATTTATCGAAGAATACGATAGGCTATACATTAGGCTACAATCAATGGGAGCCGAGTATCAGTGAAATATTTTTCAAAAAAATTTTTTTTTTTTTTGAGAGCTGCCGTGGTGTATTCTGCGCGCCATAGATGCCAAAGCCCTTTCTCTTTAATCTACTTTCTCTTTTACATGACGCAGACGAAGTTACATGGATCTGCTAGTGCAGATCCATGTAACGCCGCTGCTTACCGCGAATCTAGTGAAGGGAGTGTGAATGCGTGCAATGAGGTTCGGTGAAACTAAAGGCATCCCCAAAACCTACCACACGCAAATACCCTCAAAAAGTTGGGCTTTCAGCTCTCTCGCTCACCGAACGAAGTGCAGAAACAAATTGCTACTACTCAGACGTCGATTATCTGCGGTAGTGTGGTATTAACCCGAAAGGAGCGACCCGCGGCTGTAGTCAGACAACTGTCAACAGTGTGGTTCTACCACTAATAGAGACTTATGCCCGTTAGTGAGATATACCTACATATATTGACTGATAACAAGAAGAAGAATTCTAAATAAATTCATTATATAATTTTCAACTTCATCATCACAATCACAGCTCATATACGATCATTGCTGGGCTCGTTCTCCACAATGAGAAGGTAATTTGCCTACTGTACCACGCTGGCCAGGCGGGTTGGTATAATATATCGAGTTAACCTTCTCTTGCACTGTTGTTTACATATCATATGCATTAAACGTCTTTTACGACACCCATGGGTAAGTTTATAGGGTGTTGAATTGTTACTCACCACGCGGAATAAAATTTTATTAAATTATAATTAACATAAACTTCTTATAAACTCGTAAATAGATAATTAACATTTTCCTAATATAAAAGCTTGTAGAAGTTATATAACATACTAGCAACTCGCCCTCGCTTCGTTTCGGTTTCAGTCCCCTTACCCGCGTAGTTCCCGTTCCCGTGGGAATACTGGGCTAAAATATACCCTATGTTACTCCCTGATAGCTTTCCATTGGTGACACAATTTTTGAAATCGATGCGGTGGTTTAAGCGTGAAAGCATAACAGACAAACAAACTTACTTTCCCATTTATAATATTAGTAGGGATATATCTTATAATTAATATTATTATTTGTTTTCTTATAGATGATGAAGTGGGTTTGTCGCTCTTACCAGCTCCTGAAGAGGGCCCCACTAATAAAATTTTATTAGCCTTAAAAACCACATACGCCACTTCAGTCTGGCAACAGTTCACAACACTTAATCGAAGATCTCTATTGGTAAGTATTTCATATGTGTTTATCTTACATATTTAAATATCAGATTGTAATCGACGCAGGGGTAAATAGAGTGAACTCACCTACATACCGCGGTAATGTTCTTAAATTTCACAGCTAAGCCTATTAATATGAGATAGATGCGGGTCCCGGTAAACTTTACTAAGAATATCCTTATAATACGGACCAACTTGAGTTCGAATTACAGATAACCATACATACGGCCACATATTTATCTATAAAACAGTCGTTCCAATTTTGATTCTTTTATAGCGTCGGTTACAATTGTTTTAATTACTGCATAATCCGTTAACCCATAACTTGAAATATATTAATAAACTTCAAGATCGGTTTCCACAGGGCCGGATTAGCCCTATCAGGGCCCCTAGACAATGCAATTCTCAGGGCCCCTATACTTTACCCTGTTTTTTTACTTTTTCAAATATATATTTTCTATTACAAAAGTCGCTCAGTTGATCAGATCAACTTCTTTGGTATTCTGCTACTTGAATCGCTTATTGCATCAATATACCTTGTTACCTTGACTTGATGCTACAGCATTACCTCACATACCTGACTCATGCCATTTTACTTTCATGGCATATCTCGCCCGCGCCTCGCGTGATCCCTGCCCCACGTTTTTTTCTTATTGTTTTAGTTAGTAATTATTACTTCGATCTGACATACGTGCCCCGCGGGATATATATTCGTCTTTTAATAAACCCATAAAATTATGTACATACTACCTATGTATAAAACTGAAGGAGGTTTTCATACTTTCGATTATCCAGATTTTGGATTATCCGAATACCTAAAGATAACAATTAATCTGGTTAATCGAGTTTCTACTATGGTTATAAACTAATTCACATTAAATAGTTAAACAAGCCTCCTCCACAATTGGAAGGAAACTGACCTACTGCTGGCTGATCTATTACCACGCTGGTCAGACGTGTTAGTATACGTTTAATTTCGAGTTTTCCCCTTGTCTTGCACAGATATTATATGAATATTATATCACTCAGTTGTCTCCTATAACACCCACGCTTAAGATAGATACATATTCTGCATCTTGATAAATTATTGTCTTGATATAATAGTTTAATTTTATTTTTATTACAATGATTTCTGATGTTTACACATACAGTATTACACATCCTTATTAATTTTAAAAGTAAGTTTATTTGTTTGTTACGCTTTCACGCTTAAACCACTGAACCGATTTCAAAAATTCTTTCACCAATGGAATGCTATAATATCAGGGAGTAACATAGGCTATATTTTATCCCGGTATTCCCACGGGAACTGCGCAGGTACGGCGTCTGAAACCAAAGCGAAGGGCGGGTTGCTACTCGTAGTTATGAATAAAACAATTTTTATGAATTTTGTCGCGTTGAACGATTTTCATTAAATTTCATAATTTTTTTTTTGGGGTGGGTTGCAGTCGGCGCGCTCCTCGCACCACTCCGTCCGGGGCGACAGAGGAGCGTAAGCACGCACACCCGTAACCCACCCCACGTGCACGTCGCCTTCGTCGTTGGGCCGACCACCGGAGCGGGGTTACTTGTCATCAGTGGTCGGCCCGACGGAATACCCCCTATTTGGGGTACCCTCCCATCGACCGACGTCCCCCCCCTCGGGGAGGACGTGGGTCTTTCCTCACGCGGTCGGCCTCTCAGCAGGTGACGGACTAATTCCCCGATCACGTCACCCGCGGCCTCGGCTAGGGCGGCATGAGGCGCAAGTACTCGCGCCTACGCGGCCCCAGTCGCCGGCGGCGGATCGCCTCATCGAGGCTGCGCTCCTCGCGCAAGCGATCCGCCGCCTCCTTCGGCGAGATCACTGCCTCGCAGAAAGCTGCGACCGCGTCCCAATTCCCGACGCTGCCGACCATCGCCCTGGCGATAGTCGGCAGCGTTAGATCGGCACCGATGATTGCGACGAGGTCACGGCGCTGCGCTGCCCAAGCGGCGCAGGCCTCGAGCGTATGCTGCGCCGTGTCCTCGTCACAAATTATATTTTATCTTGGGCAAGTTACATCATGAATGAAACCGCGGGACAGACATTAATTTATATTTATACTAGCTTTTGCCCGCTGCTTCGCGCGCGTAAAAACTAACTTGCATATTGAACTATTATCTCAAATAATATCATCGACATAAACGTATTCTATTTCTTAATTTAAGAAATACTCTATCTATGTGTCAATTTTCATCCAAATCTGCTGAATAGTTTACGCGTGATTGAGTAACAAACATCCAAATATTTTCTCAAACTTTCACATTTGAATATTACATCCACACTTGTAAATAGTTCAGATTACCGTGAAAAATGGCTTTTTCCCATGCGAATGCCTCGGCATTAAAAAACCTAGGAATATTACCACGCGTTCATTATTCGTGGGTGTCGCAAAATATTACTAAGACAAAGATTTACATCGACCTGGACCAATTGATGATGCCGTCTGGCCAATAATGTCGTCCGCCAGGCAGCCGGTCATAAAATGTTGCTAGGACCTTTGCAATATATCTACGATGGCAGAAGAGTAACTACATATTGCGTCGACCCAAAGTAATTAGGATAAGGGCAAGATAATGATGTTATATTATAGGCTGGATGTCTTGGACTATATGCGTTTCACCCTTTTTGGGACTGCCCAAAATTATTTCTTAGTGGGCGCTTACCCCAAAAAACAGATCGGTATTCATAATTTTACATTCGTTGGCCCGGTATCTTTGGCACTTTTCACACTTTTCACCCTCTTAGGGGTTGAATTACCAAAAATTCTTTGTTAGTGCTCGCTTATCGCAAAACAGAATCTACACGTTCCTAGGACCATTATTTTAGGTTATATCTTTTTTATCCCCTTAGGGGGTAAGATTGCTAAAAATTCTTTCATAGTGCTTGGTAAGCGAGCACTAAGAAAAAATCTTGGGGTAACCTAAGAAAGCCGACCGTGTACTAAAATGATCGTTTCCAGGCTCAGTGATTTCATTTATATATACGCTTTGCACCCCCTTAGGGGTAAAATTACAAAAAACTCCTTTTTAGTGAGCACTTTCCCCAAGAAAGACAACTTTATACAAAATTTCACGTTTCTAGGTCTAATGATTTCGGCTATACATTTTTCACAATAATGGTTGAATTGCAAAAAATAATTTTTTCGAGCTCACTTATAACAAAAGAAAGAGAATCACAAACAAAGTTTTAGGTTCCTATCCCCAATAGTTTCGTCTATACGCTTTTCACTCCCTTAAGGGGGTGATTTTCCAAAAATCCTTTGCTAGTGCTCGTGTACCCCAAGAAAAAGGCCAGTGTAAAAAAAAAAACGTTTCTAGGCCCAGTGGTTTCGGTTGTATGCTTTTTGGTCTTTTAGGGGTTGAATTTCATCCCCATGTAAGTGAAATTTCCAAAACGCTAGAACGAATATTTATTTATTTATTATCAAGTGCCTTAATACAAAGATTTATGTTTCTATCATCGAAAATGACGAATTTCCATAGCCAAAAGTAGCCTATGTTCTTTCTCAAGCTTTAGTCCATCTCTGTATCAAATTTCATCAAAATCAGTTTAGTGGTTTAGGCGTGAAAGGTTATACGCTTTTCACGCTCTTAAAGGGGTGATTATCCAAAAAACCTTTGCTACTGCTCGTGTACCCCAAGAAATACGACGATGTAAAAAAAAATAGTTTCTAGGCCCAGTGGCTTCGGCTGTATGCTTTTTGGTGTTTTAGGGGTTGAATTTCATCCCAATATCAGTGAAATTTCCAAAACGCTAGAACGAATATTTATTTATTTATTATCAAGTGCCTTAATACAAAGATTCATGGTTCTATCATCGAAAATGACGAATTTCCATACAAAATGTCATCCCCTATTTCAACCCCTTATACCCATTTTTTCGCGATAAAAAGTAGCCTATGTCCTTTCTCAAGCTTTAGTCCATCTCTGTACCAAATTTCATACAAATCGGTTCAGTGGTTTAGGCGTGAAAGCGTAACAGACAGACAGACAGAGTTACTTTCACATTTATAATATTAGTAAGGATTAAAATGTTATTAATATGGATTTATTATTTTTCAGGGAATTTTGCGAGATCCAAGTCCTACATTGCGTCTAATATTGATCCATTGCTGTATGGCTTCAAGTTTAGGCGGACTTCTATACAACATTGGAAATAACGCTGAGTACACGCGACTCAACTACAACTTCCTGTTTTTTAGTCTTATGTTTCTTATGTTTACCGCATTTACTTCCGTTGCAATACGTTGTAAGTATTTTAAAAGTTCTATATTAACTCTATAATAGCTTATGCTCACGTCAGTTTTAGACAAAAAATAAAATTAAGATTTAATGTGTTTTTCTGTATGGTGATCTTAGCCGTGGACATCGTAAAAGATAACTAAGAGAAACGTATAGACGCAAGAGAAGGAAAATTGGAAATAAAGCACTATACTAGCCCGTCTGACTAGCGTGGTAATCAATATCCCTCCTATTATTGAGGAGCCACTTTGGTCATAAATAGTTGCTACTGCCACGTCTTATATGATCTGATCACAGCTCATATACGTATATATTCATCAGTGTTCACTTTAATCATCATGAACAGTAATACTGCAAACATAGTTAACGCACCATTCGGTTGTAGAAAATATTTGTTTATATGTTTTTCAATAATATTAAAGTTCAATCTTAGAATAATAACGTATAGAAGGATAGTGTCAGTACTTCGAACTTTAAAAATTTGAATCTAAAAATACTAATGGCGGGCAGACGATTACACACGTACACACGGAAACCACTATACAAATTATGAAATCAAATTTTGTTTTTATTAACATAAATCGTCGAAATACTTTTAAAAGTAATGTTAAAAACCTTTTTATGTTTTTCAAATATGTTGTGGAACCATTTGAATGCACAAGCTGTCATAATTACCTATTTATTTTTTAAGAGTTGCGTACGTTCGTGCAGTGCAATGACTTGTACATTACGGGACTGTTCCGGCGTAAGCTCCATTAGGCTCCAATTGAAATGCCTCCCTTTTTGTGTGTGGACTTACCTTCTATATGTTATTATTCTAAGAGTTCAATATTATAAGTAAACAAGATATTTATTTTCATTACTAAAATGATATCTTGAATCGTACATAGGTACACAAATATTCTTTACCTACCTATGAAATTGCCGTTATGTATGAAAAAAAAAGGATTTTTTTCATGTATTTTTTTTTTGTATTAATCGAAGTAATCACCCATGCAATCAATGCATCTTTGCCAATGCAGCGGCAGTTTATTGATGCCCTTCTTAAAGAAATCAGCTGGACGGGAGGCAACAAATTCTTCAAAGGCATTTTGTACTGCCTCTCGGGTATTGAATTTCTTTCCCGCCAAAAAGTTATCCAAATTCTGGAAAAAGAAGTAGTCTGTAGGCGCAAGGTCTGATGAGTATGGTGGATGACGGAGAGCTTCCAACCCCAGTTCTTGCAACTTGGAGACCGTCTGCTGTGCAGTATGAGGTCGCGCATTGTCGTGCAGGAGCAGCAGAGACGAGCGATTGTCCAATGCTGGTTGGAGATGTGCCAGCTTCTCCATCATTGTGTTCAGTTCTTCACAGTACAAGTGTACAGATGTAATGCTCACCCCGTTTGGTAAGAAGCTGTGATGAATCACACCGGCGCTAGACCACCAAACAGTGACCATCACTTTTCTAGGGGTATGTTTTCGTTTAGGGCATTGTTTAGGTGCTGAACCAGGATCCAACCAACTTGCTGAGCGCTTGCGGTTATCAAACAGAATCCGTTTTTCATCGCAAGTAACAATGCGTTTCAAAATTCCTTCATTTGTGTGTCTGTTGAGCAATGCAAGGCATGTCTCGACGCGTACTTCGCGCTGGCGATCATTGAGTTCATGGGGCACCCATTTGTCAAGCTTTCTTACCTTGCCAATTTGACGCAAATAGACCAATATTGTTTTGACGCTAACATCGAAAGCTGCTGCTAATTCAGCCGTAGATTGTGTATCATCGGCTTCCACAGTCACCTTTAATTCGTCATTGTCGACCAAAGTCTTCGGACGACCGCGAGGTTCATTTTTCAGGTCGAAATTTCCAGAACGGAAGCGAGCAAACCAATAACATGTGGTGCGTTGGTTTGTAGTGTTAGCTCCGTAAACGTCGTTGATGTTGCGTGCCGCTTGTGCCGTGTTGCTGCCACGACGATACTCATATTCCATAATTACTCGAATTTTTAACGTATCCATGATGACGAAAAAGATTGAAATGCGATGAAAACGTAACACTAATCAATAAACAAATGACTACTTTTGGAAAATGATTTCCATGTTTTAAAATAAAATTAATTTGAAATTAGAATTCTTAGCCAAACAAAAATTATTTTGATTTGAAATGGCCAGTACTGCAGAACGGCAATTACATAGGTAAAGACCTATTATTTGGTAAATTAGGTGAATTAATGAGTATGATACTAGAACCCTTAACATGACTAACCCATAATACTAGTGTTATAAATAAGATTAAAATTAATCTTAGCACCTTATTCTTAAGAAAGAAATAAATAAATCTTAGAAACCTTAATCCTAGACATACTTAAGATACGTCAAATAATATATTTGCAAGACTGATTCAAATAGGATTTAAGATTTTCTTCCCTTGGAGTGACATGGTTTTATTGTCTCGTAGACAATGAAAAAGGTCGACGTCACCCGTCGCCTTTTTAATGAGTCCAAAATTCAAGCCCAACCACATTCTCAAATACTATTCTTAATATTACCTTCTGATATTTCAGTTACTGAAGAAATCTCAGCAATTCGTCGTGAACATTTCAACAGATGGTATACAGCAGAAGCCTACTATTTGACTACACTAGTAACAACATTGCCTATTCAAACAATTTGTACCCTGTCCTTCGCCATCATCTCGTACTGGTTGACCGGCCAATCCATGGAGATGCAAAGATTTTTAAGCTTTTGTTTGATATTGCTCATAGTGAGTTATGTGGCATTATTTAAGGGATTGATTACTGGATCAATGTTTAATGTCAGGGTTAGTATAAAGATTATTATTCAATAAACAAGGACATAGTCCTCCATAGACAAAGACAGGATAACGCTTGGCAATAGCACTGTCGGTGGCAATTGGTATTTTTTGGTTATTAGAATTATCAAGAGAAGCTCAGTTGCCCGTTCGCCTTGTGCTTCCTAAGCCAATTTTTATAACTTCCACAGTGAAGAAAGGTGTAACAACAACAACTCTTAATCCGTCAGCACAAACATAAAAAAAAATTGGTTTTGTTTGAATCTTTAACAGACACACCCAAAATATACAATAGATCAAAACATCAACTCTACATTCTTAAAATATAGTACCTACGCTTACAGATATTTTTTAATATACTAGAAGATCGGCTTTTCAAACGCATATATAATTAAATCTATATATTTTTTTTATTTAATTATTTAAATTAAAGTCATTGTATTATATCAAAAAAATTATTTCCTTTTACAGAACGGAGTAATATTTGGACCGTTTATGCTGATGCCGTTCGTCCTATTCTCTGGCTTTTTCCTACGGCAATGCGACGCGCCTTACTTTATGCGTTGGATGTTCCAATTGTCTTTCATAAAACATGGTCTAGTTGGATTACTTCTGACGATATTTGGCGCGAACAGACCAAACCTCATGTGTTCAATATTATACTGCCACTACAAATCTCCAGCACAATTTCTTCGTGATACGGGTATAAGAGATGAACAATATACCGATTTATTGGGTATATTATTCGGTATAGGAGCTATAGTTACATTATTAGCATTACTTCTGTTTAAGGCTAGGTTAAAAGTCAAATGGTGATATAGGAATAATGATGTTTTACAAATGTACAGTACAAGAATGTTATATATAATCGGGCATATTGTCTGAACTAATGCGTGTATGAACCAATAACTATATGTTGGCAAAAATTATAATTAGATATTTCAAAATGGTTTGTAAATGAGTAGAATTATTATGCTAAATGTAAGTATTAATTAATTCCTTTTTTTACATTGTATAACGGTAAATGGAATTCGTGATGCTTATAAATTTCTAAGCTATTTTAATGTAATATATTCAGCAATAGGATAATATTTGTTTTGGCTATATCAATTATGGTTAAAGATAAATCTGTTAAAAGTTCATGATTTATAAAAAGTTCAATGAGAAAAGACTAAGATCTAACATCAAACTATTCACAATTTTATTATATATTTAATAAAATATTGAAATAAATATTACAAATAAATTCTCAAACAAGCTCAAAACAAATCAAATAAACATTCCAATAAACTTTATTGATGTTATAAGGCGTATCTAATGAATTTTTACAAAAAAATACGCATTTTATAATAACCGTTAAGTGTTTGAAATATAATGTATTATACATTCCACAACCACCTCTTTTTTTCATGAGAGCCGTAAAATCTCTGGTTAAGAAATCCAGGCAAGAGAGTAATAACGCTCTCTTGAGAAACCCATAATACCAATTGGGCGATCCAATCGAGTACAAAGCCTAACGGCTGAACCATTATCAACATTTTAAATAAAACTACTTTACGGATTTTATCGCGTTTGTATTTGATTTTTGATTGCCCGACGTTTCGAACACTTTGCAGCGTTAATGGTCACGGGTGGACTAAGATGTCTCACGTCCAATAAGTCATCGTTATTTTACATAATTTATAACTATCTACCCGACACAGAAATTAATTATTAAATATTGACCCACATTTTGATACAAATTTATTGCCAGTGTAAGAAGAAAATGACTCTATATGAAAAATTATATAGCTTATGGTTAGTAATTATTTAACATTAAAATCAATAGTAATTATATTAAAAATATAGATTTTAAAAATATAGAAAAGTGTTCGACACGTCGGGCAATCAAAAATCAAATACAAACGCGATAAAATCCGTAATGTGTAATACTTGCGTAAACATCAGGAACCATTATCAACAGTTTGTTAGGAATGATTAGGTATGTCCCGGTAGGGACGTCGGGAAGGACGCTACCTAAAAGGGTAATCCGCCAGGCTGGCCAACGACGTCAGGGCTCAGCATCTGTGGTCGGTCCAATGGTGAATGGGAGGAAATATGGTGCGTTATGGGCGCGCCGTCATTTCGTTTAGAACAGATATCGTGTGTCGAGACCCGTTCATAATAAAAAAAATGGATGCCTATATCAAATTGTAGACATTGATAGAATATTGAAATGGATTTCCGTGTGGTGACGGAGTAAGAATATACTTCACCATTCCCTCTCTTACCTGCGGAAGTTAAGAAAACGACTAAAGGCAGATATTATCTAACGATTCTTAATATTTACGCGAGTACATAATACATTATAAAAAAAAACCTATTTTTATTGGTTTGATTGGATTAACGGATTTTATTGGTTTGATTTTTGATTACACGACATTTTGAACAAAAATTATTTCTGCTTCACCCTAAGATGACTGGTAAAAATGCCTAAGACATTAAATCCGCCTTGTACCTTTTTTATGTGCAGACGTTTAAATAAATAAATAAATTTTCAGCGTTCATGATCAAGGGCAGACTAAAATGTCTCACGTCCAACAAGTCATCGTTATTACAAGGATTTATATCTACCCGCTAAAGAATTAGTTATTAAATTTTGAATCGCATTTTTATGGAAATTTAATGCCAGTACTAGCCACACTGAGATAGAGCCAGCATGAAAACTTAAGGGACACCATTCTAAATTATCATTGATTTTTATAAGGCTTACTTACTTTATCTTATCTTATTTATTTTAAAAAAATGTTTCTTAGCAAATAATATTTTTTGAATTTGTGATTTATCAAACCTGATGATATGGCGAATATTATCTATGCAAGAAAAGGGAAACTCGTCATTAAACTTTATGCCAACACGTCTGACCAGCGTGATATATTAGGTCAATTGTCTTTCCATTGTGGAGGAGACTCGAGTCCAATAGTATGACTTAGGTAATGATGGATTGGATTGAATAACATTGGTAATATGACATAATGTACAAAAACAATACTAAATCAAAAATTGTGATCACAGTCAGTACCACGAAAAAACCATGTATTTCTCTTACTAATTTAGTAATTCCAATTTTTATACACTACTTTGATTATATAATCAACACGCCTGTTTTTTATTATATTTTTATTATAATCCATTTCGTGTATTTTGTGTCATTGAACCACGAACATTATTTACACACTCATAATCACCAAACCTCTTCAGAAATCACAATGTTTACGCATTTATAAAATTAGTAGTTTTATTGTATAAATAAGAAAATTTTACATTTACATTTTAGAGTACACATTATGATTGTAAATAAATTGTGTTATTTTATATAGTTTAATAGTTTAAATGAGCAACTCTTGTATATATTTATTCGGTAATGGCTCCAGCATTTTGCACGTACAACAAAATATATTTTTATAACTACAGTAAAACCCGTTTAAGACGATTTCGCAGGGACCCGACCAAAAACGCGTCTTAGGCGGGAAAGCGTATTATGTGGGAAAGGGAGAAAAACGTGCCATTATTATTTATTATATTATTATTTTGAATACCTACGTATTGAATTTAACATTTAAAATTACCTAAATAAAATGTTGTTTATTATTATTACGTTATTTAAAGTAATCACTTATTTTAGTTTGACAAAATATTTTGAGGTATTACCAATTACAAGATTTTCAACGTAATTTAATTTTCGCAGTGCGTCTTCCCTTTAATTCAAAGAAATTACATAGCGTCTTAAATCATTAACTGCTGATAATGCCTGGGCGTGTGACAAAATCGGAGTTGACTCATCTTCTTCTTGGTCTTTATCACTTAGGGTCGCTCGACAGTCGCTGGCCGCTGCCACAAGGGGTATGTATATTTAAGTGGCACGTGTTGGCGTATTAAAAGGGATGACGATCGTATTAAGCGTTAAGAAATGTATGAAAACATGTCTCAAGTTTCTGGGACTGACGCAAAATGGCGTATTATGCGGGAAATCGTATTAAACGTGATCGTATTAAACGGGTTCTATTGTATATTATTAGCTACTAGCAACCCGCCCACGCTTCGCTTCGGTTATAGGTTATAGTCGTTTTACCCGCGTAGTTCCCGTTCCCGTGGGAAGACCGGGATAAAATATAGCCTAGTTTACGCCCTGATATTATAGCTTTCCATTGGTGAAAAATTTTTTGAAATCGATCCAGCCGTTTTGAAGATTACCCGGAACAAACAGACAGACAGACAGACAAAAAAAAATTAATCTGTATTTTAGGCATAGGTGTCGTGCAAATAATCGTGTGAGCATGAAAAAAGCCCATTATTTTGACATTACAAACAGACACTCCAATTTTATTTATTGGTATAGATTAGCGTTACAAAATAATGTCACCTAACTATAAAGCTTGATCGAAACTTTTTTGCTCGAACACTAATTAATAATAGGTACATCTATTGTGCCTATTATTAGGCAAGTCATAAATGGAACTCGCCGCATGTCATGATAACACAGTCGAATGTAAGCACATAATTATGGAATCCTAAATACTGTCTTATATTTGTTTTGGTTGAAAGAGTAAACTAATAATGCAAATGGCGTTCAATATTATTTTATTTTCTTATGTAACCAGTGCTTATATATAATTCCAAACCTGATCATAAAATGACTGATCGTTTTGAAATGGTATAAATGTTAAATCGTTTAATAAAATGTTAGCCTAATATTTTTTTATATAATCAATTATTTCTGGTTTTAATTACCTACATACAAATTTTCACTATGTAATAATATTAATATAACGCTATAATAATAGTTATCTTCGCCCTATTTTACCACTCACACTCGTTCGTATCTAGAATCGTTATTTTATTCAGACGAATAATTTGCGAGAATATATAATAAAAACACGGGCATATTTTGTATGAAAAAAAGCCGTAAACTCTATTATTTATGGCCTGTTTTTTATTTAATTATGCATTTGATAGCTTAAAGGGCTAAACTAAAATCTATCTTCAATTTCACTCCGTAGTATATTTAAAAACTAACTTATTTTATATGACAAAAGTCTTAGGCTTATAAAGTTAAAATTTATTTTTTATTTATTTAAATCAAAAATAAAAAGGCGTATTCATTTTTATTGTCGGTGTAAGATTTTGCTGTTTTGCTAGATCGATAGGACGCTGCGGTGTTACTGCCTTTTAGTAGTCTAAAACCATCGCATTCGCAATATTGCCTTTTCAATGTAACCGGTTTGAGGCACATCGGTTGGATGGTTTCAAGTGTATGATATAGAAACATTTTTTATATTTTTTTATATATAAATTAGTTATCATAAAAAAATATTAAATTACATATTATCACACTATTAACTCCATTATTTTATACCAAAGGTTTGCCATAAAATGTATTTTTTTATCTGGTGTATAGCTTTAATTGCATTTGAATGACATCCAGAACAAAATGTATATATTATAATAATTAATATTAAATCTAGTTATAAATAAAAATAATATAAAGAATATATTCATAAAAATCACAAGTATTTGAAGTTGCTAAGGAACTGAAAATGTGTATAAAATATAGATAGAAAAAGCTGTGTATGAACAAAAACCATAATGTAGGTATATAAATAAAGGGTGTAAAAATATTTTTGTTTTGTTATTACAACATGTACTTTCAAAGATAATAAATATAATTTAATTATAACCAATTTTTTTTGTTGGTCTTTTATGGTCTGGACTCACTCCATCTAATTTCGCCGGGGCTACGGATAAGCGGCGTGCGGCCCCATAACTATGTAGTAGTTATGGGGCCATATTCCCTCTCCATCGCCATTGGGCCGACCACTGGTATCGATTCCTTAACATCCAACATTTAAGTGTTACTGAGGCGTCGCCCTCACGCGGTCGGCCTCTCTGCGGGTGGCGGACTAATCCTCGATCCTTCTACCCGCTAATATATCACCCAAGGCCGATGAGTTGGCACAGCGTTTTATGGCGAGTTAACCTACGCTAATGTTCCTAATTTTTGCGATGCTCTTCCCAACGGCACCTAAATTTTACGTAATACCTAAGCCTTTATAACACATAACATCGATATGGAATAGCATTTTTTTTTTAATTCGATGTCGCTAAACAATACAAATATTGGCAGATAAAATAATTAACAGTTTCATATATTGCATTCCTACTCGTTTACATTAAGATATAAAATTAAAAAGTTCTGTACTTGTAAAAACTCAACGACTCTCTAATATAATGCTTCACACATAAGTATGGGTATTTAACAAAAACTCATACACAGTACATAGAAATATATGGAATAAATTGTTTCTATCTAACAAACAAACGTCATTCCTCGCATCCTCGCAGCCCATATACGTCCCACTATTGGGCTCGGGCCTCTTCCATAATCGGAAGGAATTTGATCTACTACACCATGCTGGTCAGACATGTTGGTATAGGGTTTCGTTACTTGTTTTCCTTCTCTTGCACAGATGTTAAGTGCATATCATATCCCATAGTCGTCTTTTACGAAATCCACGGGCAAGATAGGGAGTGGTGAATTGTATTCTTACCCTGTCACCACACGGAAAAAACAAACACAAATATCTTTACTTAATATAAATATCAATTGTAAAAACAAACATAATTATGCTAGTACTAATAGTAAAAGAGTAAATAAGTATATAAGAAGTAATAGAGTAAATAAGAATAAATAACTATATATATATATTTGCGTTATTTTCTAAATTTCTGTCATTTTCAAAATAAATGAACTAATATGCTTATACAGTAATACCCCGACTTACGCTACCCCGTTTTACGCGAATTCAAAGATACGCGGTTTTCTCTTGGAGTGCTCAGGCCTTAAATTTACTTTTTTATTCATAAAATTTCAATTATTTTTTATATAAATTTTTGACCATGTTCTTAAAAATTGTTTTCTTTGAACTATTTTCAAGTAACCATTTTTGTACATTTAATATAAGCAAAATTAAATCCCGACTTACGCGAATTCGACTTACGTGGTTATCGCTCGGTCCCACCTATCGCGTAAGTCCGGGTTATTACTGTATTTAAAAAAGAAAACATCTCAATTAACAGCAAGTTTTTAATAACAATAGTCTTTAATAATGGAATTCTGTCTTAATATTATATAAATAATAGCAATCCATCAGGTAACGATCACTCCTCTACTTTTTGGTTACGCTACGGTCAACGTATTTGCCGACCGCGCCGTCCCGGGTGACGAAAGGGTGGAGCGGGACCCCATAACCCACCGTAATCCCTCCCCCTCCACCTTCCTTCGGAAGAAAAGCACCCCGTGCTACTGATCCAACTAATTTATTAGCACGGGTCGGAAGGCCTCGACGGGCCGAAGGACGGGAAGATACCGAGGCCTCTCCAGTCTGACTGCTCAACGGGCTATGACGTCATGGCGGGCCCGCCAGGCGGCCATCTCCTTCAACGAGACTATGTCGTCTCCCGCCTGCATCCCTAATACCCGCCGGTAAAATCCGGTGAGCATCTCCGCCTCCAAGTCCCACAAAGGAGTCCCGGGCAATAGGCACACTGCCTCCGTCTCCACCGTACGTTAACCGCGTATGGTCCTGACTGCCATGGCCCTCTATGGACACCACAAGAGAGCCCTCAGACAGACGGTCAGGAACCCCACTAGTGTTGCCCAAAAAAGTCTTGGTCTTGGGGTCTTGGTCTTGGTCTTGCGAGAAATGCGAGACCGAGACCAAGACCACTTAATTTTTGCAAGACCAAGACTGGCCCTGCAAGACTTGAGCAAGACCAAGACTGAGCCTGCAAGAGTCTCGCGTCTTGCATGTAAGTCAAATCACCATTTCAGTTTATATACGTCCAACTGTTGAGGTCGTGTCTTCTACATAATAGGAGGGAAATTGACCCACTATAACACGGTGATCGGCCGTGTTGGTACAGAATTTCATGTTAAGTTTTCCTTCTCTTGTACCGATGTTATATAACTATATTTTATAGCCCCTAGTCGTCTTTTACGACACTCGCGGGTAAAATAGGGGGTGATGAAATGTATTCTTACTCCGTCACTACACGCTAAGGCCTCATTTACGGAGACGCGGGGCGTCGCGCGTCGCGTGTGGCGTGGCGTCTCGCGGTGCGTCGGACGTTTTTATTGTTTACGTAGCGGCGGCGCGTGAAGCGGCACGTATCATCGCACGCGTAAACACAAACTTATAGCAATATGCGATGTTGTTTATAGAGACGCGAGGCGGGAAGAGTGGCGATGCCCGCGGCTGCGCCCGCGTCGTATTCTTAAGCGTGTAGCGGAGCACGCGGCGAGCATCGCTGCGGCGCACGCGGGGTTCTCAGTTAATCCGACCCAAACTTCTCATGTTCCGCTATTATAAACACTGGGCCACTCTTTATATTAAATAACTCACTTTTTAAAATACTATTTTCTTCTAAAAGGTCTATCATATCATACTCCGTTGCAACGGTAACTACGTCTGTGTTGCACGATTAGCAAATGAGACTGGCAGAAGGTTCCGCCACAGGCATCGCTTCATCGAGAATCGCCGCTGCGTGCGCCGCCGCGATAAACGCCGCGTGAGACGTGACGATGCCTTCCGCGGACTCGGCCGTAGAACACGCTCCATTTCAAGCAAACGCGTGTAAAATCGCTTCTCCGTAAACGCCCTACATTTGAATTTAGTGCGGGCCGCGCAGCCCATCGCGCCGCGCGACGCGCCGCGTCTCCGTAAATGAGACCTAAGTCAAACCAGTCTTGAGATATCCATCTATTAGCCAATCGATTCCTAATGTTGGTGTTGGCTTTTCAGAATTACTCTTTGGAAAGGCTTAAGGACAAAAATACCATAATCGTCACCCTGTTAGTTAGTCTTGATAAGTTTTACACGAGAGTGCTCTTGCCCATTATATTTATATATCCGTTCCCATGTAGGAACCGCCATAGTTGAACGACGGGGCCTAGCCTGGTCCAGCACTGGGGAGCCCAGCTTTGGCGCCCCGATATTGGCCCATGCTTGAGCCAAGATGAAATAATTAGCCTTGGCCGACCCAACGATTGCCCGAGCCTGGGACAAGGCTGGGTTGCCCAGCCTTGGCCGATCCAATGATTATCCAAGCCTGGGCCAACATTGGTTTGCCATAGAACGGCCAACGCAAGGGAGCCCAGTCTTGGGCCAAGACTAGGCATCCTAGCCTTGGCCGATCCAATGATTATCCAAGCCTGGGCCAACACTGGTTTGCCATAGAACGGCCAACGCAAGGGAGCCCAGTCTTGGGCCAAGACTAGGCATCCTAGCCTTGGCCGATCCAATGATTATCCAAGCCTGGGCCAACACTGGTTTGCCATAGAACGGCCAACGCAAGGGAGCCCAGTCTTGGGCCAAGACTAGGCATCCTAGCCTTGGCCGATCCAATGATTATCCAAGCCTGGGCCAACACTGGTTTGCCATAGAACGGCCAACGCAAGGGAGCCCAGTCTTGGGCCAAGACTAGGCATCCTAGCCTTGGCCGATCCAATGATTATCCAAGCCTGGGCCAACATTGGTTTGCCATAGAACGGCCAACGCAAGGGAGCCCAGTCTTGAGCCAAGACTAGGCATCCTAGCCTTGGCCGATCCAATGATTATCCAAGCCTGGGCCAACACTGGTTTGCCATAGAACGGCCAACGCAAGGGAGCCCAGTTTTGGGCCAAGACTAGGCATCCTAACCTTGGCCGATCCAATGATTATCCAAGCCTGGGCCAACACTGGTTTGCCATAGAACGGCCAACGCAAGGGAGCCCAGTCTTGGGCCAAGACTAGGCATCCTAGCCTTGGCCGATCCAATGATTATCCAAGCCTGGGCCAACACTGGTTTGCCATAGAACGGCCAACGCAAGGGAGCCCAGTCTTGGGCCAAGACTAGGCATCCTAGCCTTGGCCGATCCAATGATTATCCAAGCCTGGGCCAACATTGGTTTGCCATAGAACGGCCAACGCAAAGGAGCCCAGTCTTGGGCCAAGACTAGGCATCCTAGCCTTGGCCAATTCAATGATTATCCAAGCCAGGGCCAACATTGGTTTGCCATAGAACGGCCAACGCAAGGGAGCCCAGTCTTGGGCCAAGACTAGGCATCCTAGCCTTGGCCAATCCAATGATTATCCAAGCCAGGGCCAACATTGGTTTGCCATAGAACGGCCAACGCAAGGGAGCCCAGTCTTGGGCCAAGACTAGGCATCCTAGCCTTGGCTGACAATATTTAATTATTGAAGGGAAATCGCAGAATAAATCGTCATAATTAAATTTTTTTCCATTATATTATTTTTTATCGTCTGAACGAAATTTTCTTAAATTTTTATGAAAATTGAATTCCTTTAAAAATTCTCAATTTTACCAAATGACTAAATAATTATTTTTTGTAAATCAAAGTATAACCTCTTACTATCTATAGTGTCTCAATTATGAACTCCCCATTAGTATAGTTATTTTATTTCTAAACACTGTTAATAACCACGAATTTAGATAATATATAGCAATTTTTGAAGTTTTCATAAAGGAAAAATTCTAAAATTTCATTTGAAGTTAAAACTAACCAACTCATTGGTTTCAAATTAATATATTGATCTATAAATATATTACTATTTGAATTCAATAATTAAATTGTACAAATAATTACATTGCTTTATGTGTTTCGTGTACAATGAGTTGATAAAAACTTCAAAGATTCGTTATTCTTATCGATTTTAGCGAGTTCATGATGGAGTCTTCCACGTCATTAATATTCTGTGATAGAAATTATAACATCATTCAATTTATTGATATTATTAAGTACATAAGTTAAGTTTGAGTTAATCCTATAAAGTAAACTTGGGTCAGTTTTGGTAATTTTTCTTGGGCCAATTTTAAAAATTAAGCGTGAGCAGTCTTGTAAATAATGCATGGCCCAGATTTGAAACTTAACTATGGCCCAGCCCTGCCAACCAGGCATGGGCCAAGCTTGAAACTTAACTATGGCCTAGCCCTGCCAACCAGGCATGGGCCAAGCTTGAAACTTAACTATGGCCTAGCCCTGCCAACCAGGCATGGGCCAAGCTTGAAACTTAACTATGGCCCAGACCTGCCAACCAGGCATGGGCCAGACTTAAAACTTAACTATGGCCCAGCCCTGCCAACCAGGCATGGGCCAAGCTTGAAACTTAACTATGGCCTAGCCCTGCCAACCAGGCATGGGCCAAGCTTGAAACTTAACTATGGCCCAGCCCTGCCAACCAGGCGTGGGCCAGTCGGGGTAACCAGTCTTGGGCCAGCATTATCATTCCAGACTTTACCCAAGTCTGGGCCAAGTCTGGCTTACAAGTCTGGCCCAGAGTTCTGCATAGTTGGACCAAGCCTGGGCCAAGCCTGGGCCCGCCGTACTTTCCTACATGGGTTTATTCATTAGCCCAACGACGTCCAATGTTGGACATAGAAATATGCATACAATTAATCTACATAAATAACACCCAGACTGCGAGTCTGGGTGTTATTTTATAAAAGAATTATTATGCGTCGATTGGTATGCATACTTAAAGATCACAATATAATAATGTGAAAGAGAAGTAAAACTTTTTAAATAAAACTACTTTACGGATTTTATCGCGTTTGTATTTGATTTTTGATTACCCGACGTTTCGAACACTTTACAGCGTTCATGATCACGGGTGGACTAAGATGTCTCACGTCCAACAAGTCATCGTTACTGCAGAAAATTTATAATTATCTACCCGATACAGAAATTAGTTATTAAGTATTGACCCACATTTTGATACAAAATTTATTGCCAGTGTAAGAAGAAAATGATTCTATATGAAAAAATTATATTATTTATGGTTAGTAATAATTAAACATTAAAATTAATAGTAATTATATTTAAAAAACTAACTAATAATCTAGTATACTACCACCGGATCGGAACACGGTTACACTGAGAAAAATCCGGCAAGAAAACTCAGGTAACATGATGCTAAATTAAAGTTAATTTTGAAGGCGGCTTACTTTATGTTACTAAAAGGTTTTAATTTATAAAATTATCTTTAGTTATTATTTAGTGGGTCAAATTTATAATGGTACGTTATGGATATTATAAATGGTGATATTGTTTTAATGGCAGGGGGGCGATATGGTTATTTAAACGAAATAATAGCATTATATGGATAGGTAAGTCAAGCAAGCGAAGCTGTTGGAACAGCTAGTATTAAATATATCTAGGGGTAGGTAGGTAGAATTATAGAGATACACATCGTCATTAACACATTCCTTTTTATAGCGCAACTATTAGGTATGACCGGATATTGTTAACTTGAAGGGGAATATTAACATTCCCATCCTTACTAATATTATAAATGCGAAAGTAACTCTGTCTGTCTGTCTGTCTGTCTGCTACGCTTTCACGTCTAAACCACTGAGCCGATTTTGATGAAATTTGGTACAGAGATGGAATAAAACTTGAGAAAGGACATAGGCTACTTTTTATCGCGAAAAAATGGGTATAAGGGGTTGAAATAGGGGATGACATTTTGTATGGAAATTCGTCATTTTTGATGATAGAACCATGAATCTTTGTATTAAGGCACTTTATAATAAATAAATAAATATTCATTCTAGCGTTTTGGCAATTTCATTTATATGGGGATGAAATTCAACCCCTAAAAGACAAAAAGCATACAGCCGAAACCACTGGGCCTAGAAACGTAATTTTTTTGCACCGTAGTATTTCCTGAGGTACACGAGCTCTAGCAAAGAAATCGCGACAAAATGGGTATAAGGGGTTGAAATAGGGGATGACATTTTGTATAGCAATTCGTCATTTTTGATGATAGAGCCATGAATCTTTGTATTAAGGCACTTGATAATAAATAAATAAATATTCGTTCTAGCGTTTTGGAAATTTCACTTACATGGGGATGAAATTTAACCCCTAAAACACCAAAAAGCATGCAGCCAAAACCACTGAGCATAGAAACGTATTTTTTTACACCGTCGTATTTCTTGGAGTACACGAGCACTAGCAAAGGTTTTTTGGTAAATCACCCCCTTTAGGGGGTGAAAAACCTATAATCTTTCACGTCTAAATTACTGAATCGATTTTAATTAAATTTGGTACAGAGATGAACTAAAGCTTAAGACAGGACATAGGCTACTTTTATCCCAAAACATTGGGTATAAGGGGTAGAAATAGGGGATGACATTTTGTATGGAAATTCGTCATTTTCAATGATAGAACCATGAATCTTTGTATTAAGGCACTTGATAATAAACAAATAAATATTCGTTCTAGCGTTTTGAAAATTCACTTACATGGGGATGAAATTCAACCCCTAAAAGACCAAAAAGCATACAGCCGAAACCACTGGGCATAGAAACGTATTTTTTTTTTACACCGTCGTATTTCTTGGGGTACACGAACACTAGCAAAGAAGTTTTGAAAAATCACCCCTTTAAGGGGGTGAAAAGCTTATAGACGAAACTATTGGGGCCAGGCACGTAAAACTTTGTATGCGATACACTTTCTTTTATTGTATGTGAGCTATAAGAAACTATTTTTTGAATCTCAACCCCTAAGGGGGTGAAAATATATAGCTGAAATCATTAGGCCTAGAAACGTAAAATTTTGTATGAAGTTGTCTTTCTTGGGGAAAGTGCTCACTAAAAAAGAGTTTTTTGCAATTTTACCCCTAAGGGCGTTATCCAAAATCAGTGAGTCGAGGGACGGTCATTTTAGTACACGGTCGGCTCTCTTGGATTACCCCAAGATTTTTTTCTTAGCGCTCGCTTACCAAGCACTATGAAAGAACTTCTGGCAGTCTCACCCCCTAAGGGCATGAAAAGTGTATAACCTAAAATAATGGTCCTAGGAACGTGAAAGTTCTGTTTCGGGATAAGCGAGTGCTAACATTATACGTGTGGTGACGGAGTAAGAATACAATTCACCACCCCCCATCTTACCCGTGGGTGATCATACGAGACGACTAAGGGATATAAAACGCATATAACATCTATGCGAGAGAAGGAAAACTCAAAATTTTTATTTTGAGTTTTCCTTCTCTATTCCCTATACCAACACGTCTGACCAGCGTGATATAGTAGGTCAATTACCATTCCATTATGGAGGAGGCCCGAGCCCAACAGCGGGACGTATATGGGCTGAGATGATGATGATGATGAGTACTAACAAAGAATTTTTGGAAATTCAACCCCTAAGAGGGTAAAAGTGCATAGCCAAAGATGTGTGAAATTTTGTGTACTGATCTATTTTTCGGGGTAAGCGCACTAAGGAATAATTTTAGGCAGCCCTAAAAGGGTGAAACGCATATAGTCGAAGACACCCAGCCTACATATCATCATTATCTTGCTCTTATCCTAATTACTTTGGATCGACGCAATATGTAGGTACTCTTCTCCCATCGTAGATATATCGCAAAGGTTCTAGCAACATTTTATAACCGGCTGCCTGACGGACGCCATTGTTGGCCAGACGGCATCATCAATTGGTCCAGATCGATGTAAATCTTTATCTTAGTAGTATTTTGGGACACTGCACAAACAATGAAAGCGTGGTAATATTCCTAGCCGCTACCAGACAGTAAGTCGAGATATTAAGTCAATTTTCTATCTCTACAAATAAATAAATTTGAAACGTCTGTTTGTCTATCAAAATAATAGGTTTTATTTATGCACACAATTATTTGCACGATACCTACGGTTCAAAATTTTTTGTTTTTGTGTTGTGAGTCACATAGGCATTTTTTTATCTCGGCATTCGCATGGGAATGAGGTTTACGTAGGTGAAACTGCGGGCATTTGATCAATATATATTTTTTTTTTCACCAATGGAAAGCTACATTATCAGGGACTAAGGAAAGACATATTTATCATCGTATTTCCACGGGAATCTAAACTACAAGTCTGGAAGAAATATTCAAATGTGAAAGTTTGTGAAGATATTTGGATGTTTGTTACTTAATCACGCGTAAACTGTTGAGCAGATTTGGATGAAAATGGACACATAGATAGAGTATTTCTTAAATTAAGAAATAGAATACTTTTATGCCGATAATATTCTTTGCGATAGTAGTTCAATATGCAAGTTAATTTTAACGCGGGCGAAGCCGCGGGCAAAAGCTAGTTTATTATAAAAAATATTTAAAATGACATAAAATTTATTGTATCAACTGCCCCGTGTGGTGACGTCTTAAGAAAATAGGGTCGAAATTCCTTCCTTTACCATAGAAGTAGTAACGCTGTCTAATGTAACACCAGGGGATAAGGAGAGTAATTTTCCTCAGTGGTAAGGGTTATATTCAATAGTGGACTATAGGCTAGCAGATGGATAGATCGGACAGAATGATATTTGATTAATTTAGTTGGATTTTTCCTTGCCATGATAAATGACTGTTACGTTATTCCAACTGCAAGACTTGCAAGACTGCGAGACACTTGCTGCAATACCAAGACCAAGACTCGGGTGCGCAATACCAAGACCAAGACCAGGTGTGATGTTGCAAGACCAACACTAGTCCAAGTCTCATCTTGGTCTTGCATTTGGGCAACACTAGACCCCACCCACACCGGTGAGCCGTACAGGGCCATCGACCGGATCACTCCCGCGTATAGTCATCGACACGTAGCGCTGGATCCGCCCACATTCAGCATCAGTCAATAATGGGCCGACGCCGCATTGACAAGCCGACGAGAAGAGCAAGTCGACGGAAATGCTCCCGGAAGCACTGTGTCCGTCGAACACTAGCCCCAAGTACTTACTACAATTAATCTGTCTGTATACTAAAAATAGTCTGCCACCAACCACCTCAAGAATATGGGCCCTGTTAAATGCGTTGGCTGTCTCCTGAAATCAAACTAGGCGTTCAACAGATTGGGGTCGACCTCGCTGAGTTGCCGCCCGATGCGGGCAGCTAGGATTCTCTCCAGCAGCTTACCTGCATCGCCCACCATCACAATGGGCCTGTAGACCTCGGCGAGTCCGGAGGAGCACCAGTATCCCCTCCTTCCAACAACCAGGGAACTGCCCGGACGCTAAACAAACGTCGTACAGTCTCCTGCGGCGTGGTCCCAGGTCCTCGAGGACCAGGGCCAGCAAGCGGTCGTGTACACCTTCTTACCCGGGGACAGTGGATTTAATTCGTATCTACGTCACCGCCACCCCCAACTCCGTTTCTGTGACAGGCGGAACACTTTCGTCGGCCTACCGGTCACTGTTCAGCATCTCCTGCTGACTGACGTCCTTGGCGTGATGGACGGCCAGCCTAAAGGCAGACTGCGCAATGGCGTAAGCCTCGTACAGCTGGCCCTCTCGCTCCGCGGCGCGGTGATGCCACCGGCTGCGGGTGTAGGACCGGATCCGGGCACGTATGCACGCGGCCTGGAGATCCGCTCACTCTGGAAATTGTGATCACTCTACAATATATCACAAGAATTCGAGTTCTTGTTGTTATTTTTTGTATATTCTTTTCATAAATACACTAAATATTTTTTATTGCTCAAACTTTAGTGTCATCTATACTCTCTTATATATAAATATTATGATAAATTAAGTGAAACATTTTTTTTTGCTTATAAGAAAAATAGCAAGGCCTATTTCGTATTACGTTACTCGAAAAAGTCCCAATTTTAAGAGTGAATAGTCACGCCAGCAGAAAGCTGCTGGCGTGAATAGTTACCATTACAAAGGCTTGCATAGAAAACACCTATATATTTTTCGCCATATTTTCGTATTTTGATTAATACAATAAGAGTTTTTAGAATGGGAGTGGTAGTAGGGAAGGTACCTGAGTTTAGCCCGTTAAAACAGACAAACTCATAAGTTTTATAATAGTAGGCAAATACATATTATAAATTTAACAGAATGTATATTTTTAGGAATACCTATTCGTTTAAATCATATAGATCACGGGTTATTTTGTCTTATTATTTATAGTATGTACGTATCTCAATTGGGTATTTAACCTCATAAATATTTATAAATCAGTATGATACGATTAATTATATTTTCCTTCCCACTTTGCCAGTAATTCATTGATATAAATATTCACTGTGATTCAATAGACAGCAGCCAAAACCACTGAGCATAGAAACGTATTTTTTTACACCGTCGTATTTCTTGGAGTACACGAGCACTAGCAAAGGTTTTTTGGTAAATCACCCCCTTTAGGGGGTGAAAAACCTATAATCTTTCACGTCTAAATTACTGAATCGATTTTAATTAAATTTGGTACAGAGATGAACTAAAGCTTAAGACAGGACATAGGCTACTTTTATCCCAAAACATTGGGTATAAGGGGTAGAAATAGGGGATGACATTTTGTATGGAAATTCGTCATTTTCAATGATAGAACCATGAATCTTTGTATTAAGGCACTTGATAATAAACAAATAAATATTCGTTCTAGCGTTTTGAAAATTCACTTACATGGGGATGAAATTCAACCCCTAAAAGACCAAAAAGCATACAGCCGAAACCACTGGGCATAGAAACGTATTTTTTTTTTACACCGTCGTATTTCTTGGGGTACACGAACACTAGCAAAGAAGTTTTGAAAAATCACCCCTTTAAGGGGGTGAAAAGCTTATAGACGAAACTATTGGGGCCAGGCACGTAAAACTTTGTATGCGATACACTTTCTTTTATTGTATGTGAGCTATAAGAAACTATTTTTTGAATCTCAACCCCTAAGGGGGTGAAAATATATAGCTGAAATCATTAGGCCTAGAAACGTAAAATTTTGTATGAAGTTGTCTTTCTTGGGGAAAGTGCTCACTAAAAAAGAGTTTTTTGCAATTTTACCCCTAAGGGCGTTATCCAAAATCAGTGAGTCGAGGGACGGTCATTTTAGTACACGGTCGGCTCTCTTGGATTACCCCAAGATTTTTTTCTTAGCGCTCGCTTACCAAGCACTATGAAAGAACTTCTGGCAGTCTCACCCCCTAAGGGCATGAAAAGTGTATAACCTAAAATAATGGTCCTAGGAACGTGAAAGTTCTGTTTCGGGATAAGCGAGTGCTAACATTATACGTGTGGTGACGGAGTAAGAATACAATTCACCACCCCCCATCTTACCCGTGGGTGATCATACGAGACGACTAAGGGATATAAAACGCATATAACATCTATGCGAGAGAAGGAAAACTCAAAATTTTTATTTTGAGTTTTCCTTCTCTATTCCCTATACCAACACGTCTGACCAGCGTGATATAGTAGGTCAATTACCATTCCATTATGGAGGAGGCCCGAGCCCAACAGCGGGACGTATATGGGCTGAGATGATGATGATGATGAGTACTAACAAAGAATTTTTGGAAATTCAACCCCTAAGAGGGTAAAAGTGCATAGCCAAAGATGTGTGAAATTTTGTGTACTGATCTATTTTTCGGGGTAAGCGCACTAAGGAATAATTTTAGGCAGCCCTAAAAGGGTGAAACGCATATAGTCGAAGACACCCAGCCTACATATCATCATTATCTTGCTCTTATCCTAATTACTTTGGATCGACGCAATATGTAGGTACTCTTCTCCCATCGTAGATATATCGCAAAGGTTCTAGCAACATTTTATAACCGGCTGCCTGACGGACGCCATTGTTGGCCAGACGGCATCATCAATTGGTCCAGATCGATGTAAATCTTTATCTTAGTAGTATTTTGGGACACTGCACAAACAATGAAAGCGTGGTAATATTCCTAGCCGCTACCAGACAGTAAGTCGAGATATTAAGTCAATTTTCTATCTCTACAAATAAATAAATTTGAAACGTCTGTTTGTCTATCAAAATAATAGGTTTTATTTATGCACACAATTATTTGCACGATACCTACGGTTCAAAATTTTTTGTTTTTGTGTTGTGAGTCACATAGGCATTTTTTTATCTCGGCATTCGCATGGGAATGAGGTTTACGTAGGTGAAACTGCGGGCATTTGATCAATATATATTTTTTTTTTCACCAATGGAAAGCTACATTATCAGGGACTAAGGAAAGACATATTTATCATCGTATTTCCACGGGAATCTAAACTACAAGTCTGGAAGAAATATTCAAATGTGAAAGTTTGTGAAGATATTTGGATGTTTGTTACTTAATCACGCGTAAACTGTTGAGCAGATTTGGATGAAAATGGACACATAGATAGAGTATTTCTTAAATTAAGAAATAGAATACTTTTATGCCGATAATATTCTTTGCGATAGTAGTTCAATATGCAAGTTAATTTTAACGCGGGCGAAGCCGCGGGCAAAAGCTAGTTTATTATAAAAAATATTTAAAATGACATAAAATTTATTGTATCAACTGCCCCGTGTGGTGACGTCTTAAGAAAATAGGGTCGAAATTCCTTCCTTTACCATAGAAGTAGTAACGCTGTCTAATGTAACACCAGGGGATAAGGAGAGTAATTTTCCTCAGTGGTAAGGGTTATATTCAATAGTGGACTATAGGCTAGCAGATGGATAGATCGGACAGAATGATATTTGATTAATTTAGTTGGATTTTTCCTTGCCATGATAAATGACTGTTACGTTATTCCAACTGCAAGACTTGCAAGACTGCGAGACACTTGCTGCAATACCAAGACCAAGACTCGGGTGCGCAATACCAAGACCAAGACCAGGTGTGATGTTGCAAGACCAACACTAGTCCAAGTCTCATCTTGGTCTTGCATTTGGGCAACACTAGACCCCACCCACACCGGTGAGCCGTACAGGGCCATCGACCGGATCACTCCCGCGTATAGTCATCGACACGTAGCGCTGGATCCGCCCACATTCAGCATCAGTCAATAATGGGCCGACGCCGCATTGACAAGCCGACGAGAAGAGCAAGTCGACGGAAATGCTCCCGGAAGCACTGTGTCCGTCGAACACTAGCCCCAAGTACTTACTACAATTAATCTGTCTGTATACTAAAAATAGTCTGCCACCAACCACCTCAAGAATATGGGCCCTGTTAAATGCGTTGGCTGTCTCCTGAAATCAAACTAGGCGTTCAACAGATTGGGGTCGACCTCGCTGAGTTGCCGCCCGATGCGGGCAGCTAGGATTCTCTCCAGCAGCTTACCTGCATCGCCCACCATCACAATGGGCCTGTAGACCTCGGCGAGTCCGGAGGAGCACCAGTATCCCCTCCTTCCAACAACCAGGGAACTGCCCGGACGCTAAACAAACGTCGTACAGTCTCCTGCGGCGTGGTCCCAGGTCCTCGAGGACCAGGGCCAGCAAGCGGTCGTGTACACCTTCTTACCCGGGGACAGTGGATTTAATTCGTATCTACGTCACCGCCACCCCCAACTCCGTTTCTGTGACAGGCGGAACACTTTCGTCGGCCTACCGGTCACTGTTCAGCATCTCCTGCTGACTGACGTCCTTGGCGTGATGGACGGCCAGCCTAAAGGCAGACTGCGCAATGGCGTAAGCCTCGTACAGCTGGCCCTCTCGCTCCGCGGCGCGGTGATGCCACCGGCTGCGGGTGTAGGACCGGATCCGGGCACGTATGCACGCGGCCTGGAGATCCGCTCACTCTGGAAATTGTGATCACTCTACAATATATCACAAGAATTCGAGTTCTTGTTGTTATTTTTTGTATATTCTTTTCATAAATACACTAAATATTTTTTATTGCTCAAACTTTAGTGTCATCTATACTCTCTTATATATAAATATTATGATAAATTAAGTGAAACATTTTTTTTTGCTTATAAGAAAAATAGCAAGGCCTATTTCGTATTACGTTACTCGAAAAAGTCCCAATTTTAAGAGTGAATAGTCACGCCAGCAGAAAGCTGCTGGCGTGAATAGTTACCATTACAAAGGCTTGCATAGAAAACACCTATATATTTTTCGCCATATTTTCGTATTTTGATTAATACAATAAGAGTTTTTAGAATGGGAGTGGTAGTAGGGAAGGTACCTGAGTTTAGCCCGTTAAAACAGACAAACTCATAAGTTTTATAATAGTAGGCAAATACATATTATAAATTTAACAGAATGTATATTTTTAGGAATACCTATTCGTTTAAATCATATAGATCACGGGTTATTTTGTCTTATTATTTATAGTATGTACGTATCTCAATTGGGTATTTAACCTCATAAATATTTATAAATCAGTATGATACGATTAATTATATTTTCCTTCCCACTTTGCCAGTAATTCATTGATATAAATATTCACTGTGATTCAATAGACAGCAGCCAAAACCACTGAGCATAGAAACGTATTTTTTTACACCGTCGTATTTCTTGGAGTACACGAGCACTAGCAAAGGTTTTTTGGTAAATCACCCCCTTTAGGGGGTGAAAAACCTATAATCTTTCACGTCTAAATTACTGAATCGATTTTAATTAAATTTGGTACAGAGATGAACTAAAGCTTAAGACAGGACATAGGCTACTTTTATCCCAAAACATTGGGTATAAGGGGTAGAAATAGGGGATGACATTTTGTATGGAAATTCGTCATTTTCAATGATAGAACCATGAATCTTTGTATTAAGGCACTTGATAATAAACAAATAAATATTCGTTCTAGCGTTTTGAAAATTCACTTACATGGGGATGAAATTCAACCCCTAAAAGACCAAAAAGCATACAGCCGAAACCACTGGGCATAGAAACGTATTTTTTTTTTACACCGTCGTATTTCTTGGGGTACACGAACACTAGCAAAGAAGTTTTGAAAAATCACCCCTTTAAGGGGGTGAAAAGCTTATAGACGAAACTATTGGGGCCAGGCACGTAAAACTTTGTATGCGATACACTTTCTTTTATTGTATGTGAGCTATAAGAAACTATTTTTTGAATCTCAACCCCTAAGGGGGTGAAAATATATAGCTGAAATCATTAGGCCTAGAAACGTAAAATTTTGTATGAAGTTGTCTTTCTTGGGGAAAGTGCTCACTAAAAAAGAGTTTTTTGCAATTTTACCCCTAAGGGCGTTATCCAAAATCAGTGAGTCGAGGGACGGTCATTTTAGTACACGGTCGGCTCTCTTGGATTACCCCAAGATTTTTTTCTTAGCGCTCGCTTACCAAGCACTATGAAAGAACTTCTGGCAGTCTCACCCCCTAAGGGCATGAAAAGTGTATAACCTAAAATAATGGTCCTAGGAACGTGAAAGTTCTGTTTCGGGATAAGCGAGTGCTAACATTATACGTGTGGTGACGGAGTAAGAATACAATTCACCACCCCCCATCTTACCCGTGGGTGATCATACGAGACGACTAAGGGATATAAAACGCATATAACATCTATGCGAGAGAAGGAAAACTCAAAATTTTTATTTTGAGTTTTCCTTCTCTATTCCCTATACCAACACGTCTGACCAGCGTGATATAGTAGGTCAATTACCATTCCATTATGGAGGAGGCCCGAGCCCAACAGCGGGACGTATATGGGCTGAGATGATGATGATGATGAGTACTAACAAAGAATTTTTGGAAATTCAACCCCTAAGAGGGTAAAAGTGCATAGCCAAAGATGTGTGAAATTTTGTGTACTGATCTATTTTTCGGGGTAAGCGCACTAAGGAATAATTTTAGGCAGCCCTAAAAGGGTGAAACGCATATAGTCGAAGACACCCAGCCTACATATCATCATTATCTTGCTCTTATCCTAATTACTTTGGATCGACGCAATATGTAGGTACTCTTCTCCCATCGTAGATATATCGCAAAGGTTCTAGCAACATTTTATAACCGGCTGCCTGACGGACGCCATTGTTGGCCAGACGGCATCATCAATTGGTCCAGATCGATGTAAATCTTTATCTTAGTAGTATTTTGGGACACTGCACAAACAATGAAAGCGTGGTAATATTCCTAGCCGCTACCAGACAGTAAGTCGAGATATTAAGTCAATTTTCTATCTCTACAAATAAATAAATTTGAAACGTCTGTTTGTCTATCAAAATAATAGGTTTTATTTATGCACACAATTATTTGCACGATACCTACGGTTCAAAATTTTTTGTTTTTGTGTTGTGAGTCACATAGGCATTTTTTTATCTCGGCATTCGCATGGGAATGAGGTTTACGTAGGTGAAACTGCGGGCATTTGATCAATATATATTTTTTTTTTCACCAATGGAAAGCTACATTATCAGGGACTAAGGAAAGACATATTTATCATCGTATTTCCACGGGAATCTAAACTACAAGTCTGGAAGAAATATTCAAATGTGAAAGTTTGTGAAGATATTTGGATGTTTGTTACTTAATCACGCGTAAACTGTTGAGCAGATTTGGATGAAAATGGACACATAGATAGAGTATTTCTTAAATTAAGAAATAGAATACTTTTATGCCGATAATATTCTTTGCGATAGTAGTTCAATATGCAAGTTAATTTTAACGCGGGCGAAGCCGCGGGCAAAAGCTAGTTTATTATAAAAAATATTTAAAATGACATAAAATTTATTGTATCAACTGCCCCGTGTGGTGACGTCTTAAGAAAATAGGGTCGAAATTCCTTCCTTTACCATAGAAGTAGTAACGCTGTCTAATGTAACACCAGGGGATAAGGAGAGTAATTTTCCTCAGTGGTAAGGGTTATATTCAATAGTGGACTATAGGCTAGCAGATGGATAGATCGGACAGAATGATATTTGATTAATTTAGTTGGATTTTTCCTTGCCATGATAAATGACTGTTACGTTATTCCAACTGCAAGACTTGCAAGACTGCGAGACACTTGCTGCAATACCAAGACCAAGACTCGGGTGCGCAATACCAAGACCAAGACCAGGTGTGATGTTGCAAGACCAACACTAGTCCAAGTCTCATCTTGGTCTTGCATTTGGGCAACACTAGACCCCACCCACACCGGTGAGCCGTACAGGGCCATCGACCGGATCACTCCCGCGTATAGTCATCGACACGTAGCGCTGGATCCGCCCACATTCAGCATCAGTCAATAATGGGCCGACGCCGCATTGACAAGCTGACGAGAAGAGCAAGTCGACGGAAATGCTCCCGGAAGCACTGTGTCCGTCGAACACTAGCCCCAAGTACTTACTACAATTAATCTGTCTGTATACTAAAAATAGTCTGCCACCAACCACCTCAAGAATATGGGCCCTGTTAAATGCGTTGGCTGTCTCCTGAAATCAAACTAGGCGTTCAACAGATTGGGGTCGACCTCGCTGAGTTGCCGCCCGATGCGGGCAGCTAGGATTCTCTCCAGCAGCTTACCTGCATCGCCCACCATCACAATGGGCCTGTAGACCTCGGCGAGTCCGGAGGAGCACCAGTATCCCCTCCTTCCAACAACCAGGGAACTGCCCGGACGCTAAACAAACGTCGTACAGTCTCCTGCGGCGTGGTCCCAGGTCCTCGAGGACCAGGGCCAGCAAGCGGTCGTGTACACCTTCTTACCCGGGGACAGTGGATTTAATTCGTATCTACGTCACCGCCACCCCCAACTCCGTTTCTGTGACAGGCGGAACACTTTCGTCGGCCTACCGGTCACTGTTCAGCATCTCCTGCTGACTGACGTCCTTGGCGTGATGGACGGCCAGCCTAAAGGCAGACTGCGCAATGGCGTAAGCCTCGTACAGCTGGCCCTCTCGCTCCGCGGCGCGGTGATGCCACCGGCTGCGGGTGTAGGACCGGATCCGGGCACGTATGCACGCGGCCTGGAGATCCGCTCACTCTGGAAATTGTGATCACTCTACAATATATCACAAGAATTCGAGTTCTTGTTGTTATTTTTTGTATATTCTTTTCATAAATACACTAAATATTTTTTATTGCTCAAACTTTAGTGTCATCTATACTCTCTTATATATAAATATTATGATAAATTAAGTGAAACATTTTTTTTTGCTTATAAGAAAAATAGCAAGGCCTATTTCGTATTACGTTACTCGAAAAAGTCCCAATTTTAAGAGTGAATAGTCACGCCAGCAGAAAGCTGCTGGCGTGAATAGTTACCATTACAAAGGCTTGCATAGAAAACACCTATATATTTTTCGCCATATTTTCGTATTTTGATTAATACAATAAGAGTTTTTAGAATGGGAGTGGTAGTAGGGAAGGTACCTGAGTTTAGCCCGTTAAAACAGACAAACTCATAAGTTTTATAATAGTAGGCAAATACATATTATAAATTTAACAGAATGTATATTTTTAGGAATACCTATTCGTTTAAATCATATAGATCACGGGTTATTTTGTCTTATTATTTATAGTATGTACGTATCTCAATTGGGTATTTAACCTCATAAATATTTATAAATCAGTATGATACGATTAATTATATTTTCCTTCCCACTTTGCCAGTAATTCATTGATATAAATATTCACTGTGATTCAATAGACTTACCCCTAATCTATTCGTCAATATGGGATATTGAGAAGAGTATCATTCGATAAAAGCGTTGCTCCATACAAATTGGTCTCGATAACGTTACAAATACTTTAATGCAAATGTTCTCGCTAAGCCCACAATAAACATTATAGACTAGGGCCGCCTTTTAAAATGGTAAAAAGTGAAAAAAAAATAATAGTAGTGTGAAACTCATTGGAAAAAGAATATAACAAAAATGAAAGGAAAAATAATTTACGGTCGATCTGAGGTCGGGAAGTGGAAGGGGATGAGTTGTAGGTAAATCGTTTTATACCCTTAAACACTCACCCCCTTCCACTTCCCGACCTCAGATCGCCCGTAAATTATTTTTCCTTTCATTTTTGTTATATTCTCTTCCTTTACCAACGGGTTTCATCTTACTATTATTTTTTTTTGTTTCAGAAATTGTCGACCTTGGTCTATTATGAAATAATTCATACGATTATTAGGTACAAGTGCTAAAAGTGAATTCTAAAGTTTCCCAGCGGTAAATTCCTATGAGCAAAAGCATCTCACAATAAGAAAACAACTGATAAAAATAATTTATGTTTAGCAGTCTGGTTTTTCCGTGACTAATAAAAAGCTTTGTCCCGGTTTAATTAAACTTACCATTTATAGCATGTATACTTTCAAGGAAGTTTTAATTTTTGGCAATTTAGATGAACAAAACTCTTCATTGTCCATCCGTGCGGTCATCATCATCATCTCGGCTCTCGGCACGTCCTACTGCTGCGCTCGAGCCTCCTCCACAATAGGAGGGAGAATGATCTTACTGTACCATGTTGCTCAGACAAGTTAGTATAGGATTTTGTTTCGAGTTTTCCTTCTCTTACGTAGATGCTATATGCGTATTGTATCCAGGCCGCCACTACCGCTAGCTGTTTCATCGCCCGCGTGCAATACCGATTATGCCGCCTTTTTTTGGAAGGCACACCACGCCCGATCTGTTCGGGGCGACGGACGAGCGGCGTGCGACCTCATAACCTACCGTATTCCCTCCCCGTTGCCGTTGGGCCTTTTTTTTTTTTTTTTTTTTGCCATTGGGCCTACCACTGTTACTGATTCCTTGACATCCGTGGCTAGCCTCGGCGGGTTACCCTTTCGGATGCCTTCCTCTTTGACGCCCCGACAACATTGCAGAGGTGCCGGTCGAGACGTCGCCCTCACTCCGTCGGCTTCTCTGCGGGTGGCGGACTAATCCCCGGTACATCTACCTGCGACTTCGGCTAAGGTATCATCAGGTACTCGCGCCTACGCCGCCCGACGCGTCGGTAGCGGAGTGTGTCGTAGTAGAGGAATTCCTCCCGCTCCGCCGCCTCGGCGACTACCGTGTCCTAGTTCCTAACGTTGTAGAGCATCGATCTAGGGCTGGTCGGCAGCATCAAGTCAGCATCGATGATTGCGGCGAGTCCACGGCGCTGTTCAGCCCAGGCCACGGAGACCTCGAGCGCCTCCAAGTCCCAAGGGGGGATTCCTGCCAACGCATGCTGGCACGCTGCCTCCGTCGCCATGTCCTCCGAGTGGGATGGTCAGAGACTCCACCTACATGGGTGCGCCGTACAGGGCCATGGACCGAACTACCCCCGCGTATAGCCGTCGGCACGTAGCGCTGAATCTGCCCACATTTGGCATGAGCCACGAAAGGACGGACGCCGCGCCGACAAACTGCGGAGCAAGTTTGCGGCAATGCTCCTTGAACCACCATCGCCCGTCGAGGACCAGACTCATCTGAGTTCATGTTGATGGGGACGGAATTGACGGTGATCGAGGCTTCCACGGGTGGACCGTTACGGGGTCCATGAAACAATAGGGCCGTCCGTCTTATTTAGGGCCACCCTTTTTTTTGGATGGGTTATGGTCTACGCACACGGCGTTCGGTCCTTCCGGGGTGACGAAAGTACGGTGCGCGGTCTCATAACCCACCGTTATCCCTCTTCTTCGCCATTGGGCAAACCACCGGTACTGACTTCCTTGTCGACCGTGGCCAGCCCGGTGGGATACTCTTTCGGGTACTTTCCCTTTTCAACGCCCCTCCCGAGACGTCGGCCGCCCTCGCGCAGTCAGCCCCTCTGTGGGTAACGGACTAATCCCCCCTCCAGTACTCCAGTCACACGCGGCCTCGACTAGGGCGGCATCAGGCGCAGGTACTCGCTCCTATGCTGCTCAAGTCGCAGGTGGTGGACCGTGTCACCGTAGAGGATATCCTCTCGCGCACGCTCCGTGACCTCCTTCCGAGATAGCTGCCTCACAGAAGGCGATAACCGCGTACCAGTTCCTGACGCTGTCGAGCATCTCCCTAGCGATGGTCGGCAGCATCAGGTCGGCAGCGTCAGGTCGGCACCAATGATTGTGACAATTTCACGGCCTTGCGACGAATTCACGACCACCCTAACCTTAGCGCCTCGATCCGCCTGACAATCTCTTCGGTGCCGAGAGTTGCCAGGCATGCCGCCTCTTCAAGCGTCCTGTAACGAGCGTGTCGTCGGCGTAATAAATTACCCCTAGCCCGGGAGGGAGGCTACCTCGCAACGCCCAGTCGTAGACGATATGCCAAAGAGTCGGCCCTAAGACTGACCCCTGCGAAACACTGCACGACATGGGTGTCCGCACAACGTCCCCTGTTCGGTCCACGCAGAGGACGCTACGCCGGTGACTGCCTCCATGACCATGGCCCTTATGCACAGCAAGGCCGCGCTCATCGAACACCCCTTTCTGAAATCGAACGGGGGCGATGGACAGACCGGTGGGACCACCGATCCTGCGTAAGTATTGACTGCTGATAGACGAACGTTTGGTCTTGCATCCTAGGATGCAATTTTAACGGATGGCAGTTGATGGCGATGTTAACGCAAATCGATCCATTTTCTTCCATACGATGACATTTCTTATACTTAAGGTAGGGTGGATATTGTGACATGAATTACGTGATGAGTCGCTTGATTTGCTGGCCCCCTGGACGTGCCGCCCGCGTGCGGTGCACGCGTTGCACGCCCGCTTACAGATATCCTGATTTAGTCCTTTAGTCGTCTTTTACGACATCCACGAGCAAGATAGGGAGTGGTAAATGGTATTCTTATTCCGTCACTACACGAAAATTCGTGCTTTTAGCGATAATCAAGCTAAAAATTTAAAAATAATTCTGTGCATAAGAATAAAATTACTGGTGAGAAATTAATGTCACTATTATAAAAGCGTGGGGTCCTTTGAATGACATTTTTAAACATATAATACAATTCACCACCCCCGTGGTGTAATTAGACGACTAAGAGATTTAATATGCATATTATATCAATGCAAGACAAGGAAAACCCGAAACAAACTTCTATACCAACACGTCTGACCAGCGTGGTATAGTAGGTCAATTTTCCTCCCATATTGGAGGGAGGATGGTTCCGTATGGTGACGGAGTAAGAATACAATTCATTACTCCCTATCTTGTCCGTGTATGTCGTAAAAGACGACTATGGGATATAATATGCACATAAAATTTATGTATTTATTTATTACCAATTACATCTATTATTACAGGTTTCCCCAATGCAATAGTGTAAATCAACATAAACCATTTATAAAATTATCAGTTAATGTCAACATAATAATTACATAAACAATTAATTTATTCATTTTATATCGTATATAAGTTAAAAATTATAACCTAAAATTCTATAATCTATGCTAAAATAGGATAACAAGATAATAACATCTGTGCAAGAGAAGGAAAACTCGAAATAAAATCCCTATATTAACATGTCTGACCAGCAGGGTATAGTAGGTCAAATTCCCTCCTATTATGGAGGCCCGAGCCCAACAATGAGACGGATGTGGGCTGCGATGATGATGATGAATGGAGGAGGCCCGAGCCTAAATCGCAATCTAATAGCACTATTTGAAACATCAAGATTTGCAGACGAGACTTCAAATTGACTTCAGTCACTGAATAGCAACTATTGCACTGCAACTTTAGTTATTAGGGACCGATATGTAATTTAAAATTGATCACTTACGACGTCGATATGTTAGTAACCTATAATGTAATTGGTAATGTAATGGATAAAGTAAGTAAACCTATAGCCGATAAAAAAAAAATAGTACCCGCTGAGCAATCCACAGGTAGCATATACGACTAAATATTTTTGCGGGTCTAATATTCATATTTAAATGCTAATTACAAAAATCTGATTGATTTTAAACCACTAAATCGATTATTTGCAACATTGTTCAATAAACATTACTGGTCACGTGTACATAACATTTTTAGTTATTTAAACAATATTAATTATTGACATTATCCTGTTTTCGAGCCACTGAAGTCTTTATTATTTATAAGTTATTCAAGTGATAAGATATCAAGCTAGTATATATGCGAAGTCAAGTTCTCACTCAGAATACTCGGATTCAGGGCGCGAAGCAATCATGTTCTCAAACAAAGCTGTGTATTTTTGTTTCCTGGCCATTATTGGAACCTCTTGTGAGTAAACACAGATGTTAACATAATTTACATACATTAATTAAATCATTGACTTTAATTTCACGACCGATGCATCTCTCTTTTTTCTATATGCATTTTTGTAAGCTATACAGTGAGAATGTTTCAGCAAGATTCACCTTAATTCTGTAGGCCAGATCATTTGCATTGAAGCCTTAAAGATATGCCAACCGATGAGTGATTAATTTTTCTCTATTCCGTAGGTTTCTCGGGAGAAGGCTCAAGCGGACTTGCTTTTGCAAAACCAATGCCTGGATATACAAACCAGCTAAACTCTGGTGGACAAGATTGTGATGAACAAGCAGATGCTTATCAGCATGGATTCCCAAACCATAATCAACAATATGTCTACCAGCAACAGAATCCTGGTGTAGTTTATATAGCGCCACTTCCTTATTATCAAAACACTGGAGAATACCCTTTTCAAGGACGTCCTTTATTGAGTTTTATACACGAGCTTCATAACTTCAAAATGAATTTGTTGAATAAAGTGTTGCCAAGGTTATAGAAATTGTGCTTTTCTTACTTGAGCGCTTATGTTTTAGCTCAACCATAGGTAAAAAAGTAGATATTTACGTTTGTAATTGTATATCATATATGTAACCATTCATCAATGCAAAGTTTATATAAGAAACCAGTCACCATGATCAAGTGGTTAGCGCGATTGCCACTCGAACTCGGTTGCTGACCACTCGCGGGTTCAAGACCTAGCGGTTGCTGAGATACTTTTACGGCGACCTCTGTGCCTCAGCCTGCAGTCAACTGTACAACATGGGTTTTCTGCGGTTTCCCCTTGTCACATTTCTAAGAGTGGGGCCCACAAATGTAGTGCTGTAGTTAAGTCGGCAGCCGCAACTCAAGGAAAATGACACGGTTGATTACACCATCATAACGAGAGTGTATAAGTTGTTAGAGTTATAAGATACCTTTTGTTAAACAGTGACAAATATCAATGAAATAAAAAGCTTTTCCTGAATATTTACTTCGTTTTATTAGAAAATCCGTTATACTTTACAGCATTTAATTGGCTCTGTACCTATTTCGGTGAAATGGAAGACCAGCTTCACTAGCTATCATTGCTTACTCCAAAGATGATCTTGTATAAGTATTTCATTGAAATCTGAGAGTAGTAATCTAAGTTCAAGTAAGAAAGTAAGCGAATGCTATCTTGGTGCTTAACGCCAAAGTTTCTAACAGTAGAGCTTCTAGAACATATGTTGAACATTATAAAGATAAATCACTGGTACTTTCAGATATTGGGATTCTTAGACAAAATACATTTCAATAGTTATCCTGAGCCGAGTTGTAGATGGTAGTGTTGATTACAATACCTTAACTGAATCTCAATGAAATTCCTTTTGATCGATAATATTTGAAACAAAAGATCAATTATTCGGACTTGTAACTGCTGGAGAGATCTAGTAACCGTAAGTTAATTAGTGGTAGGACCGCACTATTGACAGTTGTTTGTCTTTAGCCGCGGGCCGATACGTCCGGGATAGTACCACACTCTCGCAGAAAATCGACGTCTGAGTAGTACCAATTTGTTACTGTGTTTCGTTCGGTGAGCGAGAGAGCCGGAAGCCCAACTTTCTGAATGCGTTTGCGTGTGCTAACACATTCAGAAAGTTGGTGGTGGTGTTTTGGTGATACCTTTCACCAAACATCATTGCACGCATTCACACTTCCTTCACTTTCTTCACGGTAGGCAGCGGCTTAGCAAAAGTTCATGTGCGACAGCAACATTTACCATAACCTGGATGGTGAGCACACTGCAAACAGTAGTTTGCCACCGTTTGTACCGAAAAAAAGTTATTACTTTGTTCGATACAAGTAGCCGTAATCAAAAATATCTACAAATGTAATTATCTTCTAGGCGAACAACTGATAAGACTTAGCTGTTATAAAATGCCAGTAGACCATCACAGGATTACTGTATGCTTTGGATTGAGTACTGAACATCATCATTACTTAACCATGTCCGATATAAGCAGTGATTAACACAATGTCTGAAGTTAATTATGCACAACTGTTAGGTTTTACTGATTTGTTCAAGTACTTCAAATCTCCGCTGAAGATGATTTTGTCAAGTAGTTGAACTAACGCTCATAGTTTTTAAAATAATGTTTAGCCTATGTTTCCAATTTTTGACATGAATAGTTCTCCTGTTTCTTGCGGCGCTCTTAAATTGTGACAGATGTCATTCATGGCTCCCTTAGCCCAATTTAAATACAAAATAAGGCAAATAGTATAGGCATTTGACTAAAGTAGGTTCTCTTGAGCTTTGTACCTTTATAAAATTCTGTCCAAAAAATGTATAATTGAAAGAACTAGTCTCGCAATATTTTAGTCACGATAAGTGTCATATCACATATATTTTCAATATGATACAAAGGCATAATACACGAATGTTAATTCCATGTCATTTGGTACAGAAAATGTTTATTTTAAAATACTTTTTTATATTTGGGCTCTTTGTCATTAATTCATTATTAAATTTATTCATGTGCAGATTTAGTATAAATCTTTAAAAAATATTATAGAAAGAAATCCATTAATTTTAACTATATTAATGCCCACATTTTAAATGTGTGAACAGCTATACATATAATGAAATTGTAAAGGTCGAAATTCTGTACATCGAAGAAAAACGCTAAAAGCCGAGCCAGGGGGATGTTCGAAGTAAAATAGAACACATATAGATTTTTCATTTTTTTTTTGTTTCTCTGTCTATTTACCTGTTTGCACGGGCTAATCTTCGTAGCTATTCGACCGATTTAAATGAAATTTTGCATGGTGGTACTTTACATCCCTGGTCAATAATTAGGATATTTTTAATCTCGGAAAATTAAAGAGTTCCCGTGTGATAGTTAAAAACTATAGTAACTTATACAGCTTAGTACACAACCTACTTAATTGAAAATCGATATAAAATGCTTCATTATAAAAGAATATTATTCTGAAAATTCATCCCTCAGAAGATATAATCTTTTCTAAGGGTGTAAAATAGTGGATGATTTATACTTTGATATTTTTACTTTCATACACAAATAATAAATCCATACAACGCCAATGAGTAACTTATTGCCCTGATAGCATAGTGGTTAAGATACCAACCTACCATGCCAGTCACATTCCAAGGCCGGACAATCTTTTGTGTGTTCGACAAATTGTTGCTCTAAAACTGGGTGTAATTTGTGTCCGTCATTTATATGTTTGTAAGGTTCTTTAGTGGAGAGCGCGAAATTCATAATTTGTAGAATGAATAAAAAAAGAAGATAGGGTAACTCGAAGTTACCCTGTACATCTTTCTTTTTCTATTCACATCCTCTTTTTCACCCTTTTTTTAACCCCAGTCAGCAAACTTATGTTATCGTGGTAACCCTTTCGCGCGGTCAGTCTCTCGGGTGAGGACGGGTGGCGGACTAATCCCCGGTCCTTACCTCCGCGTCCTGGATTCGGTTGGTTTATTTTATTGCTGTTGTTGACAAACGAGCAAACAGCACACTTAATGCTAAGTAATACTGCTCATGGACTTTTCCCTGGTCTTTGTCTACCGAAGATAATGAAGGGAGTGTGAATGCGTGTAATGAGGTTTAGTAATACTAAAGGCATCATTAAAACCCACCATACGCAAACACCCTCAGAAAGTTGGGCTCCCGGCCATCTCGCTCTGGACGAACCGGCTCGCGTCATTAGATGGACGACTGTCAAAAGTGTGATCCTATCACGTAAAGATAGTAAAGCGTAAGCACTCGGGCTAGCCACCACCCGACGCCACAGCGATGGAACGAGTCAGCTTGGAAGAGTTTCTTCCTGACTCGCTGCGCCGTGTTCTTACGCGAGATAACTGCCAAGCAGAAGATGACAAACTCATACCAGTTCCTCAACTATGATCTAAGTGACGGTAAACAGCTCCGGGAGTGATTCTTGCAATGAATTTATGACGCTGCTCTACCCAGGCCACACAGACCTCAAAAGTAGGTCTGCTGTGCCATAGTTGAAACTATAATTGTGGGAAATCCTGTTGTCGGCTTGGTCCACGATCCCACATCCAAGCTAATTTGGCACTATACCGAAGAAATCCCAGATATCATTTTGTCCGAGATCAGAATTGTTCTCAAAATACTAGGCACCGGGAGTTGATATAATTACGACAGAACTCCTGAAGGCGCCTGCCTCCTGAAGGCAAGCCGGTCTTAAAAGCCCTTCAGAAGCTATCTAATTCCGTTAGCCTCGGGGGCGACGTTTCAGAGTCGTTGATCAGGACTGTAGTGGTGCTGTTCTGCAAGAAGGGCGACAAAGCTCTTCTTAAGAACTACAGACCCCTCTCATTCTTGAGCCACGTCTATAAGTGGTTTTCGAGGGTCATTACCAATCAACTCACATGCAAACTTGATGACTTCCAGCCACTCGAACAAGGCTAGTACTAGTTGAGCAGCGTTCGAGAAAATTAAGAGGATCTTCTCGTCCAACATACCTCAGTGTCTGAAAACACAGATCTACGATCAGTGTGTGTTACCAGTGATGACTTACGGAAATGTGGTCCCTAAATGTAGGCTTCATAACTCAGTTCAAAGTCGCTCAGCATGCTATGGAGCGAGCTATGCTCGGGATTTTTCTGCGAGATAGTATCCGAAATACGGAAATATAGTGTTTGTATGACGAGTGTTTTTTTTTTTATTGCCAACGGCACACAGCACACCTGATGGTAAGTGATCCTGCCGCACATGGACCTTTGCAATAGGGGCATAGCCAGACCGTTGCCTACCGTGAAGAAAATACTCTTCTTAACCCTCGTTTAAAGAAGGACATGTCATAGCGCTCACCGGCGCCTACCTAATTTTAATGTCCAATAATTACTAACCATAAACAATTTATTTTTTTCATTTAGAATCATTTTCTTCTTACACTGGCAATAAAATTGTATCAAATGTGGGTCAATATTTAATAAATATTTTCTGTATCGGGTAGATAATTATAAATTTTCTGCAATAACGATGACTTGTTGGACGTGAGACATCTTAGTCCGCCCGTGACTATGAACACTGCAAAGTGTTCGAAACGTCGGGCAATCAAAAATCAAATACAAACGCGATAAAATCCATAAAGTAGTTTTATTTAAAACGAATTAGGTTAGTTAATGAGTATAGTATCAGAACATTTAAGTCATATTATGACTTACCCATAATTCTAATGATATAAATAAGATAAAAATTTATGGTATGTATCGGGTGAAAAGTAGTATATTTGCAAAACTAATTCAAATAGAATTTCTTCAAGATTTCCTTCTCTTAGAATGAAATGTTTTGATTATGTCTCGCAGATATGATCTATTTGTGTTAGCACCTTGTCGAGAGTCTTTTGTCTACAGCCGCGGGCCGGTCCGTACAGGTTACCACACTCTCGTAAAAAATCGACGTCTGAGCAGTAGCAATTTCTTACTACACCTCGTTCGGTGAGCGAGAGCCGGCAACCAAACTTGTCGACAGTGTTTGCTTATGGATATGCTGGTTTTGGTGATGCCTTTCCTATTATCGAACCATATTGCATCTATTCACACTCTTTTCACTTTCTTCAGGGCAGGCAGTGTCCTAGTAAAGGTCCATATGCGGTAGTATTACTTAATAGTATGCCATTTGCCCGTTTGTTACCAACAGCAATAAAAATACAAGATAACGAGAAGTATTGACAAGTCTAACTAAATTCTCAAATACTTTTCTTAATAAAACCTTCTGTTATATCAGTTTCTGAAGAAATCTCAGTAATTCGTCGTGAACCTTTGAACAGATGGTAAACAGCAGAAGCCTACTATTTGATTAGACTAGTAACAACATTGCCAATTTAAACAATTTATATCCCCTTTTTTTTATTTGGACGTGGGTTACGGTCGGCGCGCTCCTCGCACCACTCCGTCCGCTCCGGGACGACAGAGGGGCGTAAGCATGCACACCCGTAACCCACCCGTGACACGTCGCCTTCGTCGTTGGACCGACCACCGGAGCAGATGATGATGTCAGTGACCTCCCATCGACCGACGTCCTCGGGGAGGACGTCGGTCTTTCCTCACGTCGTCGGCCTCTCGGTGGGTGATGGACTAATTCCCTGGTCCAGTCACCCGCGGCCTCGGCTATGGCGGCATCAGGTGCAGGTAGTCACGCTGCGTCGCCCCAGTCGCCGGCGGCGGTTCGCGACGTCGAGGAGACGCTCCTCGCGCACGCGCTCCGCCGCCTCCTTCCGCTAGACTACTGCCTCGCACAAGGCTGCGACCGCGTCCCAGTTCCTGACACTGTCGAGCATCGCCCTGGCGATGGTCGGCAGCGTCAGGTCAACAATTTATACCCCTGAGGTAGGCCATCATTGCGTAGGTACTGGCTCACCGACTCTTTGAAAGTCCAAAGATTCTTAGGATTTTTATTGATATTGCTTACATTGAGCTACGTGGCAATATTTAAGGGATTGATTACTGGATCAATTAATATCAGGTTTAACGGGCATCGACACAGTTCCCCACAAAGGGGGGATAACGCTTGACAATAGCATTATCGATGGCAGTTAGTATTTTTTGGTTACTAGAATTTCCTAGAAGAAATCTATTGCGCGTTCGCCTGGTGCTTCCTGAGCCACTTTTTATAACTTTCCACGTAAGGTGCGGCAACACTAACTCTTAATCCGTCACGACAGACCTAATAACAATTGTACTTTTATTTGAATCTTTGACAAACACGGCGAAAATATGCAGTCTCCCAAATCTTTTTTTTTTTTTTTTATTGCCAACGGTGGCAAACGAGCAAGCAGCACACCTGATGGTAAGTGAAACTGCTGCACATGGACCTTTGCAATACCAGGGGCACAGCTAGGCCGCTGCCTACCGTGAGTATCTGCGATATAATTAAATCTAAAACTATTTCTTTTTTAATTTAATTGTAAAAATTGAAGACATCGTATTCATCATCATCATCATTTCGGCTCATATACGTCCCACTGTTGGGCTCGAGCCTTCTCCTGACCTTACTATAACATGCTGGTCAAACAGGTAGGTATAGGGTTTTGTTTCGAGTTTTCCCTCTCTAGCATAGATTTTATATGCGTATTACATCCCTTAGTCGTCTCTTACAACATCTACGGGCAAGATAGGGAGTGGTGAATTGTATTCTTACTCCATCACACACGGAAAGTATTATTTCAACAAATTTATTACCTTTACATTATTACAGAACGGAGTAATATTTGGACCATTTATTCTGACGCCATTTATCCTATTCTCCGGAACTTTCCCAAGATTCGACCCACAATAATACAAAATAGTTAAAGATAATTTTATAAATCAAAAACTTTTTAGTAAGAGAAAGTAAACCGTTTATAAAAATAAAAATCAATATTAATTTAATGTTACATCCCCTGAGTTTTCTTGCCATATTTTTCTCATTGTGCTGCGTTCCAATCCAGTGGTAGGATACTAGATTAATTAGGATTTTTAAATTAATAAATTTATCATAATAATTATTACAAATTTAATATTTAATAATTACTAGCCATAAAAATATATTTTTTTCATTTAGAATAATTTTCTTCTTGTATTGACAATAAATTTGTACCAAAATGTGGATCAAAATTTAATAATTATAAATCTCTGTAATAACGATGACTTGTTGGACGTGAGACATCTTAGTCCGCCCTTGACCATAAACGCTGCAAAGTGTTCGAAACGTCGGACAATCAGAAATCAAATACAACGCGATAAAATCCGTAGTTTTATTTACAATGTGTAATACTCGGGGAAACATCAGAAATCATAATATTATGACTGTTGTATCACAATATATTTAAGAAAATATATTATACTAGCAACCCGCCCTCGCTTCGCTTCGGTTTCAGTCGCTTTACCCGCGGCGTAGTTTCCGTTCCTGTGTGAATACCGGGATAAAATATAGCCTATGTTACTCCCTGATATTATAGCTTTCCATTGATGAAAGAATTTTTGAAATCAGTTGGGTGGTTTAAGCGTGAAAGCGTTACAAACAAACAAACATTCTTTTTGACATCCATACTAATATTATAAATGCGAAAGTAGGGACTTTCGCATTTATAATATTAGTATGGATGTCAAAAAGATATTGTGACATTCATCATATGAATACTCGGAATAAGGACAAATTAGTTGTACATGATTATTTTATTGTTATTACAACATGTACTTTCAAAGATAATGACTGTAATTGAATTATAAGACGCATCCGAATTATACGGGCTATTAGTAGAAGATTTACCATGGAAAAATTATAGAAATTAATGCGGTATTACTATTTCTGTGGGATTTACTGTTATTAGATCCTAGCTACGCCCGTGTCTCCGCTTGCATTAATATAAACTTTGTTAATCGTTTTTCTATCCCCCGGGCACAGTACTGTCACAGAGTACGTAAAATTTCACGATGATCGGTTGAGCATAATACTCAGCTGCTAGCTAAACGTAACAAACATACCCAAATTCTTCATTTATAATATTAGTGAGGATATAACTGTAACTTCGAAACAGCATATCATAGCAATATTTTGATAAACAAACTTTATTAAAGAGAAAATCATGTTACTTTCGAATGAAGACAATCATTTTAAAATATTTATTTTTTGTCAAGATGCTCGTTTACATGTAGGTATAAGGTTTTGAAAAATAATAATAATAATTCAATTAATAGTTTCATTTAATCCAATCCATCAAACCTCACAACCTCATAATCTGGTTTTAGATATCATAATTGCACAATAGTTTTACACCTACCGTTGGCAGTCCACGAGTGTTGTGTGCAAACGTGGAGTGTCATCGGTGGACGTCCCATCCCATTTTAACATTAAATTTCCCCAAAGGCCTCTGCGTGTTGGATCCATATCCCCATGTAAGCCTTTCAAAGGACCGGGTATCTTCGCTTTTTTAATATTTTAAACAATATGGAAGATAGCCGTGAAACTGGGAGACATAATAATAATATTGTTTATTCGAGTAACCAAGACTCAAAAAAGTTAGTAAAACTTAAATCTATGTTAGTATGAAACCTTAACATTAAAACAATTATTAATACACATATATATTACATTAAATTTAAATTAAAAAATGACTTAAAGTCTACACATGATGTGAGCCACTACCGCAACATCCCATGAGAGATGGCGCAGCAGCACCCCACATATATGCAATCCAGCCTGCTCGATATCATATTCAGGATACTGTTGGCGCTGCCACGCACCCTGCGCACCAGGGATGCACACCGCTTACGCATTGTTGAATAAAAGCAATTAACATGCGCATGCGCGAACATCCCCGATGCGCTACAGTAACGAGGCAGCCCCACCAGCACCCTGAACGAATTATTATATTGAATGCGAAGAGCGCTATATGACCCTTGCGTAAAATGACGTTAAGAAGCACTTTATGGATAGTCCCTCATAAAAAATACCGATTATAATTTTATCAAAATGTAAAATAGAAGAAAAATTCATGGCATTCCTTTACTGAAATATCAAAAAGATATTCAGAAAATCAAAATCCGCAAACTATAAGAAGATGGTTTCTAAACTACTATCAACTCTTGGGACGATATCTTTGAAGATTCATTTCAACAATTTATTAATCGCACAAAGTGTCCTCCTACGTGGGATTCGAACGCGTGACAGTACAGTATTTACATAGACATATAGTTGATTGAATTAGACATCTATCCAGCCCATTCAGCAAACCCACGATTTAATAATACACCGCGAAACTTAAAACAGATTGAAATATCGGATAGAATCACCTTGATTCTATCTGATATTTCAATCTGTTTTAAGTTTCGTAGTATATAAAATAAAAAAGTCAATCCAAATGCTAACATTTGACTTTTTTTGCTTTTTTGAAGCAGAACCATTCTGAACATACCTTGAATATTTGAATGTCTGTTAAAAATAGATATCTAATTTTTCGTCCCCTATTCTTCCTTATTCCATATAGGATAATGACAAGATAAGAACAGAAAGATTTCTGTTTGGAGTTGTTCGACATATTGATAAACCTTGGTGTGGTTAATGTTATTCCTGATGAACCTAAATTTGCGCGTCCACACCACACTGAATCCCTCTTAAGTCCCCATGTTCGAGGAGTTGAAGGGAGAAATAGGTACTTCCGCGTGACTGCACAGATGGCGTAGTGGTTAAGATACGATTATCGACCTTACAGTGCCAGTAGCGCAGGTTCGACTCCAGATAACATTGTGCGATCCACAAATTGTTGTTCTGAGTCTGGATATAATTTGTGTCTGTCAATTATGTTTGTAAAGTACCCTGCAATTCAAGGATATTGCGTTAGTGTAGGGTTTTAGTCTTAAAACCAATCAGTGTACTATGCACAACTTTAATAACGTCATTCCATTTTGAAACTCTCGTCAAAAGTTAATAAGGAAGTATCACAATAATAAGACACATCGTCGCTGTTTATCTGTCAACATAGTATATAAAGTCGTTTATCCTTCACCTCAATAATTCAAGGTGACTTGCGACTGTTAGCAAGCATTACTTCCATATATAGAGACAATGTATCGTGCCTTCCTGTCAGTTTCACTCCTATCTGATATAGACAGAGATCTAACAACTATAAGCCTAACAATCTCGGTTTCACTTTACAACTAATAACACATTGGCTGATTGATCTTACGGATAGTAAATAAATATTTCAGCACCAATAATATAGTTTCTACTATCAATTATAGGCTCTCAAGCAAAGGAAGATAAATTACAGTGGACCCTCGGTATTCCGACAAATGTTTTGCACGGCAGTATCAAACTATCGAATTTGTCGGATTATAGAATACTGCCTAAGACCTAATAGACCGGATTTTTAACAAAAGAGTATCTTGTAATCCGACAGATATGTGTACGTAATATACAATAAATAAACTAAACTATGAACATACGATACGCCGTGCCTTTATTTCATGTAGTCAAATTCAAACTGAACAATCAGATTCAAAACATAAGCATAATACGGGTACAAGTTGGCAACCTATTTAATCATACCTACATTGCTTACATTATAACAAAGATTGACGAAAAATTTTCAATCATAATAGATATGTCGGGTTACAAGGGGCGCCGAATTAGACAGAGGCCGGATTACCGCGGGTCCACTGTAGTCTAATGTAACACAAAAGCCCGACGAATTAGCACAGCATTTTATTGCGAGTTTGCCTGTACTGAAGTTCCTAATCCCTACTCTTACCAATGCGCCTAAACTTTACGTAATACTTAAGTGTTTTCCGTGTGGGGACGAAGCAAGTAAACAATTTACAACCCCCTTTCATGCACGTGAATGTCTTAAAAGGCGACTAAGCGATTATAATTTGCATCAGTCTAACCAGCGTGGTCTAGAAGATGAATTTCACTCCCACTGTGGAAAAGGCTTGAGCCCAGCAGTGGGACGTCTATGGGCTGTGATAGTGATGTCCTAAGTCTTTATGACACATTGATTGATTGATATTATCTGTCTTTCAATATGTAGTTTTGCTTTTTTTATTAGGTGTCGCTGGTCAAAACAGGCATTGTCTCTTACAAAACCCGCGGCAAGAAAAATAAATGTTATGTATTGAATTCTTACTGACGACAAGTTAACGCTGCTCCAGTGGTTGGCCCAACGACGAAGGCGACGTGGTTTTTGGGTGGGTCACGGGAGTTGCGTGCTTAAGCCCCTCTGTCGCCCCGGATGTATTGAATTCTTACTCGTTTACTATTACACGTTAAGAATTCGAGATGATATAGAATTTTATTTCGAGTTTTCCTTCTCATACATAGATGTTATCTGAATATTATAATCCCTAAATCGTCTTTTACGACACCTAGTCGCCAAAATAGGGGATGGACAAATTATTGTACTCACCACCCCTTTCTTGCCCGTGGATGTTGTAAAAGACGACTAAGGGATTATAATATGCATACAACACTTGTGCAAGAGAAGGAGTATGGAGGAGGCTCGAGCCCAGCAGTGGGACGTTTATGAGCTGTGAAGATGATGATGATGATGAATTGTTTTCTTCACAGAATAAAGTCTCTTAAAAGATCTTTTAAACTGAAGCATTATTTTTTTTTAGATAACAATCCAAATAACAAAAATAAATTCTCGTATCGCAAGAAACTTCACTATCACCACATTCAGGATGGCCATATAAAAACAGCGTCCATTGTCCCGTAAAATAGTAGAGTCCACAATACCCAGGAACAGAACTTCTATACTACTTCACTGTCTCTCCAGTCAATACCCTTAAACGTGAAAAACGAAGACTTCTAGTTCACTGAACTTAACGTCTGCAGCTCACTGAAATAGAGACACAGCATTTTTTGATCCACTGATTTTAATAGCTATGTATACTGATAGTACAGAAAGTAAAATTTAAATACTTTTTACAGTAGTTAATCTACACCGGATTTAGTTTAGATAATAAAATCATAATTAATATGATAAATATATGCACCGATAATATTATATAGATTCAAGTAAACAATTTATCACAGATCAGTGTCCGTCTAATCATGCTTGTAAGGCACAGCTGTGAGTGTTCGTTCGCGTTATGTACTGCGACGTCTGTCAAGCTCCAACAACGCTCCCAATTTTCCAATTCCGCGCATTAATAAACATTTATAGTCAGTTCGTGACCAGGAATACTTGAACATAATGGAGGTGGAAGTTGGAGCAGATGACATTAGTTTTGAAGATGGAAAATTAATTGCATATTCAGATTTGTGTTGCAACATAAAATCACAACGTAAGTACTATTTCAAAAATACATAGCAACATGAATATTCGATTGTCTGCATGGTCAAACTTGAGCGATTATCATAGCGATATTTTCTAAATTTCTTTTTTCTAAATTGAATTGACATTAGTCAATTAATTTTTAGTTAATTAATAATTAGCATATTAATGCCTTGTATTTAAAATATTTATCCCAATCGTCATCAATTTTTAATAACAAAAGCCTTCAATAATGAAATTCTGCCTTAATTAAAATAATAGCAATCGATCAGGTTGTGATTGATTATTCTACGATACATCACAAGACTGTGCGATATTTCATTATTACCAGATTTGTTCAATTTGCTAACATTCATAGGCACTGTTCTACTTCTAGTTCTCGTAGAATTATGTATGAATACTAGATGACCCGGCGTACTTCGTATCGCGATAATTTTTTTTGTAAATAAACTCATTTGCAAAAAAAACGGGCGGTTTTGATTTTCATTCATATTTAAAAAGATACAATACCAAAAAGGTTTCAATCGTTTGTACACGTTACTGGCCGGTTTTAAAAATGCTGTGGTATTTAAAAAAGTACGTTCTAAATTCAATTTTTCATTTGATGTTCATTTTACAGAAAACCCCTTTTTATCCTACATTTTTGGCGCGAAGTTCCAGAAGTTAACATCGACTTTCATAACTTTTATTCAATTTTTATCGATTAATTTCATATCCTTGACTGTCAAAGCTTTATTTAATGCTGTTTGGCTGTATCAAAAATGGTAGATAAAGTGGTAAAAGCTACCAAAATTATCGCGCTGCTTGAAGAGGGTTGCAGCCAATGTTTCGTGGCTAGGAGGCTAAATGTTAGTCGCTCGACAGTCCAAAGGACCTGGCAGCGATATCAGGAGACTGGTTCCGTCGAGAGAAGGCCTGGTTCTGGAAGAAAACCATGTACCCAACCACGGGATGATCGTTTTCTTGTGAGTCGCGCATTGAGAAATCGCAAATCTTCGTATGTGGATCTTAAGAACAACCTCCAAGAAGTAAGAAATGTGCATATTAGTCTATGGACGGTCAGGAGGAGGCTTCTCGCTGCCAATATACGCAGTCACCGCCCGGCCCGCGGCCCCAAATTACTCCGTGAGCACAGAGTTCACAGGCTTAGGTTCGCTAGAAATTGTGAATCATGGACTCAAGACGATTGGAATAGGGTTTTGTTCTCTGATGAAGCCAGGATATCTCTGTTCGGTGAAGATCGACGTCGGCGAGTGCTAAGAAGACAAGGAGAACGCTTTGCAGAGGCATGTTTCGAAGAAATCACACCTTATGGTGGGGGCTCTGTTATGTTTTGGGCAGGAATAAATTCAATGGATCGTACAGAGTTAGTCTTCATTGAAAACGGCTCACTGACTGGGCATCGATACATAACGGAAGTTCTAATTTCTCATGCACAACCCGCATTGGCCGCTCTAGGTGAAGACTCGATTTTTATGGACGACAATGCTCGCGCCCACCGATCCCGCGAAGAGGTCGGCATTCGTCGTTTGGATTGGCCAGCTCGAAGTCCCGACCTCAATCCCATAGAGCATGTCTGGGACGTTCTGAAACGGCGTGTGAGATCAGTACACCCGGCTCCGCAGACCATCAGAGAGCTGAAGAATGTGATTACTGCGGAGTGGGAACGTATTCCGCAAGCAAGTATCCGGGATATACTCGCTAGCATGCCCAGACGAATTCAAGCTGTGATTTTAGCTAGAGGGGGTCACACTCGATACTAAACATTTATCTGCTTTTACTTTATTAAAGAAAAACAAACAAAAAAACTTTTTTATTTTTACTTCATGAGCATATGCACTACTAGCGAATATACACTACTAGCGAGGTTTAGCATTATTTCCCATAAATTGTATCTAAATTTTATGAAATACTGATGAAAACGATTATTTTCTTATTAATTTAGCAAATTGTGTGGATAAAACTACCTATAATTATCAAACAAAGAAATATTAACATTTGAAATGGTTAATTGCTTAGGTGCCCGTTTTTTTTGCAAATGAGTGTATATCTTCAAAATTTCCGAATATATGATTCAAAGAGAATACAAATTACTGATTATTACTGATTTCTGACAAAATTATAATTATCAAATTTTCAACCATACTTAACTATAGGCAAAATTACGTTTAGCTGTCATTTGCGTTTTGTTATTACATATCAAATGCGTTTTTGTTATCCTACGTTTCATAGTGACTTGTATTCTCTTTGACATGAGTTTCGGCGCGAATATGGAAATGTAATGTTAAGCTCTTGTATTATATTAATTTTTAGTGCTTTATAGAATATATATTGAATAAGTGTTTTATAAATTAAATAATTTTACTAATATTTTATGTAATATAATACAGTTAAGGTGCTGAAGTGTGTTGAATGTGATATAAGAGTGGTTTACGTGTATTTTCATATTCTACCGAATTTATCAGAGAAATCATTTAATTAGGTTTTCAGCGCCTATTCTATATAAACAAATGTTAAATAATATGGAGAAAATTGTATCAGATTTGGCTGTATGCGCTTTGATCCCTTTGCCTCTCCGAATGGACAAACAGAAACAAAAAAAAATCTATTTGAAATTTTTTGTCACGACACATGGGAACGCGATCGAACGGGATAAAAAGTAGCTCATTGCCATTAAGAAGAAGAAGAACGGGATAAAAAGTATCCTATGTCCGTCTCCTGGTTCTAAGCTACGTCCTCACCAATTTTCAACCAAATCCGTACAGCCGTTCTTGAGTTATAAATAGTGTAACTAACACGACTTTCTTTTATATATATAGATATCTCGACAAATAGGCTATCTGACACAATAATTTTTTTTAGAATCAATTTGGTAGATACCTAAGAATAGCGCGTTCGCGATAGTTATAGATATATTAGGTCTTTACCTATGAAATTGCTGTTATGTATGAAAAAAATTAAACGATTTTTTTTCATGTATTTTTTATTTGTATTAATCGAAGTAATCACCTATGAGATCATTGCATCTTTGCCAACGCAGCGGCAGTTTATTGAAGCCCTTCTTAAAGAAATCAGCTGGACGGGAGGCAACAAATTCATTTTGTACTGCCTCTCGGGTATTGAATTTCTTGCCCGTCAAAAAGTTATCTAAATTCTGGAAAAAGAAGTAGTATGTAGGCGCAAGGTCTGGTGAGTATGGCGGATGACGGAGAGCTTCCAACCCCAGTTCTTGCAACTTGAAGACCGTCTGCTGTGCAGTATGAGGTCGCGCATTGTCGTGCAGGAGTAGCGGAGACGAGCAATTGACCAATTCTGGTTGGAGATGTGCCAGCTTCTCCATCATGTGTTCAGTTCTTCACAGTACACATCTGCAGTAATGCTCACCCCGTTTGCTAAGAAGCTGTGATGAATCACACCGGCGCTAGACCACCAAACAGTGACCATCACTTTTCTAGGGGTAAGTTTTCGTTTAGGGCATTGTTTAGGTGCTGAACCAGGTTCCAACCAACTTGCTGAGCGCTTGCGGTTATCAAACAGAATCCATTTTTCATCGCAAGTAACAATGCGTTTCAAAATTCCTTCATTTGTTTGTCTGTTGAGCAATGCAAGGCATGTCTCGACGCGTACTTCGCGCTGGCGATCATTGAGTTCGTGGGGCACTCATTTGTCAAGCTTTCGTACCTTGCCAATTTGATGCAAATGGACCAATATTGTTTTGACGCTAACGTCGAAAGCTGCTGCTAATTCAGCCGTAGATTGTGTATCATCGGCTTCCACAATCGCCTTTAATTAATCATTGTCGACCAAAGTCTTCGGACGACCGCGAGGTTCATTTTTCAGGTCGAAATTTCCAGAACGGAAGCGAGCAAGTGGTATTCCCAGGAGCTGTGAAGTCTTATTTATGGGAGATACAAACATTGAGATATTACATAAAACCGATCATAGTGTTCCTAGTGTATGTAGCCAATATATGAATAATATGTACGAGCTAGGCTTCGATTGTGCTATCAGTGATGTAACGCGTGAGGAAGTATGTAGCGAGTTGGTGACAAGGTCGTGTATAGACCACGCGTGGATTCGAGCCAAGCGTGACACCACGGCCCATGTGCTAACCTGTAAGATATCGGACCATTATCTTATTGGAATTTGTATGGCTGGTGCAATGAATACCCCCGTTAGTGAAAAAAAATGATTAATGTAATAAGTGATAAAAAAGTGTTCAAAGGCCTATCGGATATATCATGGGAACAATTAATGGACTATAAGTGCCCCATTTACTTGTACACGCAGATGTGTTCAATGTTTGTCAATATCTATAACGAATCTAAAATAAAATTCCATGTGAACCAAAAACGCAAATGTAGGTAAACCTTGGATAACGGATAGTTTAAAAAATATGATTACAAATAGATATAGATTATTTAGATTACGAAAAAACAAACCAAATGATATGAACTCACGATTACAGTATAATAGTTATAAAAATAAAGTTAATAAATATATAAATAAAGCCAAAAATAGTTATCGCAGGGAGGAAATAGCAAAGTGTAACAAAAACATTAGAAAAGTATGGGCTAAAATTAACGATTGGACCGGTAAGGAATCGAAAGATGTAGATAAAATTATTATAAAATATTTGGGTAGAACAGAGAGTACAATAAATATATGTAACAATTTTCCAAATGTTTTACCCAAGAAATATCAAATATTAAACATGTATGCGATCATAAGTTTCTTAACAGAGCTGACTATGTGGTAGGCAGCAATATTTGTTTAAGATTTCAAAAAGCCCTTCCATCCGACATAGAAAAAATTATAAGCAACTTAAGCGGTGATAAATCACCGGGGGCGGATACGATTAGAATAATGGATATCAAATTAATTAATAATAGGATTAGTCCCATAATTGCTTACTTTATTAATTTGTGTATGGAAAAGGGGTTATACCCAGAAAAACTCAAAACAGCGCTTATAAGACCTATTTTTAAACAAGGGTCACATGATGATTATTCTAATTATAGGCCAATAGCTATTTTATCAGTAATAAATAAAATAGTAGAAAAATATATTGTGAATCAAATAAGTGTTTTCTTAGAAAAACACAGCATTTTAACTGATATCCAACATGGCTTCCGAAGGGGTCGAAGTACGATGACGGTGCTGGGGCGTTTCACTGATGACATCAATGAGGGTCTAGATCAGAGGAAGCAGGTAGTGGTAGTGTACATTGACTGCCGAAAGGCATTTGACACATTGGAAAGTGACCAGTTACTTCAGGCCATGGAAGAGTGCGGAATCGCGGGGCCACTTAACAGGTGGCTCCGGGCATATCTCACAAATAGAACGCTGCAGACCGTCATTGATGGAGTTAGTGGAGAGCCTGCGCGCGTAAGTTGTGGCGTACCGACCGGCTCAGTGTTCGGCCCTGTTGGTTACATAATGCATGTAAACAGCATGTGTAACGTTGTTAGGAACTGTCGCATTTATATGTATGCCGACGACACTTGTCTAGTTTATGCAGATAGGAACCTCGATGTAATAGAAAGTAAAATACAGGCAGATATCTGTAATATAATAAAATGGGCACATGACAATGGAATCATTATAAATTTAAGTAAAACAAAATGTATGCATATATGTTCTCCCTATCTGCAAAATGTAGATCGTCAGCCAAAAATAGTCGGTCATAGCTACGAGTGTATGCATGATGCCTGTGAAAAATGCTTGAAGCATTGAGGTGGTGGACTACTATAGATACCTAGGCCTATGTATAGACTCCAAATTTTCATGGAAGATACATATTATGACAATAATTGATAAATTAAGAGCTGTACTTGTAAAGTTCCACTACCTTAGTTTTATTGTGGATAGGGCGACGCTGTATACCGTATATTATGCGCTTGTAGATTCAATACTTTCTTATGGAGTGACTAGCTATGGTCGTACATTTAAAATTTACTTAGATAAAGTAAAATCACTACAAATAAGGTTTCTTAAGTTATTAGTAGACAAAAACACAAAAAGTCGATGTAAAAATAATTATGAACAACTTTTTATGGCATGTAAAATACTACCAGTCCATGAGAAGGTATTGTTATTGATAGCAATTGAGCAGTACGCGAGCGATGAGTTTAAAGTGTATAAAAAACGTCCGCGGAGAAAAGGTAACAACATGTTACAACTACCCCCCTGTAATAATTATTATGGTGAAAGAAATAGACAATATTTAGTACCAAAAATATTTAATAACTTACCTCCGTCGTTGTCAAATAGTTCCAATATTAAAAGAGTAGTTAAAAACAAGATAAATACATTTTTATTGCAAAAATTTAGTGGTAATATTAAAATGTAATTGCAAGTGGTGTTCAGCCATAAGTTTGTGATGGAATTTATAGTGTTTTATAATACAATTTATAGAGTTGTGTTGCATTAAATTTCCATTTGTGAAGGTTATATATAGCCTCCGATTCCCAAATCAAGGAATAAAATATCTGTAAGACTTTGTGCTTATGTGGATCACAGTGCAAACAAATTATGGTATGTACCTTATGTATCTTTGTATATGATTAATAGTAATGTTATTCACAAGTAATCGGATGAATTGTCAGTGTATCTTAGTATAATTATAGTTTATTTAATTTTAATTTAATTTAGTAATAATAATATCATAATATAGTTATCTCATAATATTGTAAAAAATTGTGCTAAAACCCAGGGAGCTTCATCTGCCAACAAACTGTAATACAGTTTGGCAGAAGACGCGAATTAATTGTAAAAATGTGCATTTTTCTATTAATAAATTTATTCTATTCTAAAACAATAACAGGTGGTGCGTTGGTTTGTAGTGTAGCTCTGTAAACGTCGTTGATGTTGCGTGCCGCTTGTGCCGCGTTGCTGCCACGACGATACCTACTCATATTCCATAATTAGTAGAATTTTTAACGTATCCCTGATGACGAAAAAGATTGAAATGCGATGAAAACGTAACACTAATCAATAAACAAATGACTACTTTTGGAAAATGAATTCCATGTTTTAAAATAAAATTAATTTGGAATTAGAATTCTTAGCCAAACAAAAATTATTTTGATTTGAAATGGCCAGTACTGCAGAACGGCAATTACATAGGTAAAGACCTATTATATATAATAATTACTGGCTGACCCAATAGACGTTGTTCTGTTCAAATAAGCGCCACCTACCGGGTCCAATTGTGAATCTAAACCATTCTCAAGTCCCCTTGAACATGCACAAAAAATGTCAGCAACGTCGGTCCAGCCGTTTTGGAGGAGTTCAGTGACATACACATGTAGATACAAGAAATTTATATATAAAGATAGATATTTATGTTTAACGTAATGTAGGTTGTTAAGAATTTATTCGTTAAAATCATGTAGGTCACTAGTTATTCTGTCTTATTATTTGAAGTATGTACTTATCTCAACTGAGTCTTTCACCTCGTTAATGTTTATAAATCAATAATTTGCGATTATATTATTAACTAGCAACCCGCCCTCGCTTCGCTTCGGTTTTAGTCGTTTTACCCACGTAGTTCCCGTTCCCGTGGGAATACCAGGATAAAATATAGCCTAGTTTACGCCCTGATATTATAGCTTTCCATTGGTGAAAGAATTTTTGAAATCGGTCCAGCCGTTTTGAAGATTACCCGGAACAAACAGACAGACAAAAATTTTTTAATCGCTATTTTAGGCATAGGTGTCGTGCAAATAAGCGTGTCAGCATGAAAAAAGCCTATTATTTTGACATTACAAACAGACACTCCAATTTTATTTATTGGTATAGATTTTTATTATCTCACGTTCTTATTCCTAAAAGTAGATACTTATATAACGAAAGGTTTCATCTTGCAATTTTTAACCTCTACAAAACTTGAAACATCAGTCTCATATAACCAGCTACATTTTCTTAGACAGAATTTATTAAATGCTAGCAACCCGTCCTCGCTTCGCTTCGGTTATAAGTTATAGTCGTTTTACCCGCGTAGTTCCCGTTCCCGTGGGAATACCGGGATAAAATATAGCCTAGTTTACGCTCTGATATTATAGCTTTCCATTGGTGAAAGAATTTTTGAAATCGGTCCAGCCGTTTTGAAGATTACCTGGAACAAACAGACAGACAGACAAACAGACAGACAAAAATTTTAGGCATAGGTGTCGTGCAAATAACCGTGTGAGCATGAAAAAAGCCTATTATTTTGACATTACAAACAGACACTCTAATTTTATTTATTGGTATAGATATAGATTTAACTTACAAAACCGAAAGAATTCTGGAGAAGTTTTAGTCAGATTAAATAGAATCAAATCTACAAGGAGCACATGTGCTGTTCACACATTTCAGGTTAAAGAAATAAGATATGAAGCCCTGACTAATTATTTATTGTTATAAGGACGACAATATTGATATAGCTTTTCTTTGATTTATGGCACTGTTAAGAGTAGGTAGTAATGAGTGAATATCAACATGCTCCTGCTCTTATTCTATTTTAATTAGGGACGCCATATCATATTTTTTCTCCTTTCTAGTGGTCGACCGCGTGAGGGTGACGTCCTGCCTGGCAGCACTGCAATGTTGCCGGGGCGTCAAAGAGGACGGTACCCGAAAGGATAATCCGCCGGGCCGGCCACGGATGTCATAAAATCAGTACCAGGGGTCGGCCCAATGGCGATGGGGAGGGTTGTTGTAAAATAATAATATTTTTTTATTGTTTTTCTTGTCCTCAACAAAATGTAGAGTTTTACAATCAACTTAACAAAAATATTAGTCTTTGAAATGTAATGTACATTTAATGTACTTAAAACTGAAAGATAGTGAGATTCTTTACGTTATAAAATTTGTGATATTCTTTTACTGAAAATGTAATTGAGACCTACTGTCAACTGAGCACCATTCTCGCAAATAAATTTTGCATGTTCCATAATTAAAAGCTTGGCACAAGCATTACAGAAATGCTTGGTTTTTCCAAACTTTCAACGGACAATCCTAGCATCTGACATATCTTCCAGGTATAATTACAAATCTAGATAATGGATCGCCTCGCCTATCTTTCATTATCATCTTATTCGCCATTCACTGGCAGATGGAGGTAGAAACACTTTTAGCGGTTCCATAAGGCAGCAAATTCGCCTCCCTTCCCCCCGTCGTCATTGGGGTGGCCACTAGTACCGAATCCTTGACGTTCGTGGCCAGCCCGGCAGGTTACCCTAGATTAGGTTACTCTCTGCGGGTGACGCAGTTATTCCCCGCTCCAGTCACCGGAATTCAAATTCTAAAGTTTACAAGTGGTGTACAGTCCCTATGTGCAAAAACACCTCAAAGCAGGCAAATGATAAAGAAATTATTGTTTATCAGTCAAGTTTTGTTTGTGACTGTAAAACGTTTTGTCTAGTTTTAATTAAACTTACCTGTGATAGCATAGCAGATCAAGGAGGTTTCCATATTTAAAAAATTTAGATGAACAAAATTGTTCATAATAATTTCTGATGTTTGTGCGAGTACTACACAATATAAATAAAAATATTTTTACGGATTTTATCGCGTACGATCGTTACCTTTATTTTATCGCGTAAGTTTTATCGGTCACGGACGGACTAAGATGTCTCGCGTCCAACGAGTCATGGTTATTACAGATATTTATGTCTACCCGCTACAGAAATTAGTTATTAATTTTTGACCCATATTTTGATACAAATTTATTACCAGTATAATAAGAAAATGATTGTAATAATTATTTTTATTATTATTAATTTAAACCTGATAAATCTAATATACCTACTATACAGGTATACTGCTCGTGATCATGAACGCTTAAAAATAAACAAGCAAATACAAACGCGATAAAATCCGTAAACATAGTTTTATTTATAAAATTCTTCATTTAACCTCCGTGTGGTAACGAAGTAATCAGGATTATAGCCCTCAGCTCTCTCTCAATAATTCAAGTGAAGTTTGCATAGCTATCTAAAGCTAACAACTATGCCTAATCACACAAAAAAGGAGTAAGAATACAATTCACCATACACGTAGGTGTCGTAAAAGATGATTGAGGGATACCTCGCCTTCACACAATGAGGTATCACTCAGACATCTTTTATGACAGCGACGTAGGTTTAATATCCATTTAACACATGAAAAGGAAAACTCGAAATAAATCACTTTCAACCCGTCTGACCAGCGTGGTGTGGTAGGTATTCCCTCCATTGCGGAAAATGCTTGAGCCCAGCTGTGGCACGCATATGTAAATTGTATTATATTATACAAAACCCTGATTAAACTTCAAATAAACTAATATTATCATCTTCAAAAAGTAATTAAAACATGTAATCACAAAAGTTCAGCCAGCGGAGGCAGCGTGCCTTGACGGAGGCAGCGTGCCTCCTGGCCGGAACTCCCCCGTGGGACCTGGAGGCGGAGATGCTCGCCGACATTTATCGGCGCGTGTCGGAGACGCGCACCCGCGGCGACATGGTCTCCATCAAAGAGATCACCGCCTGGCGGGTCGACGCCCGCCGAGAAGTCATTGCCCGTTGGGCAGTCCGGCTTGAGAGTCCTCGGTACGGTGTCAGGACCGTCGAGGCCCTCCGGCCGGTGCTGATGGAGTGGTTGGAGCGGATACACAGGGTGCTTTCCTTCCGACTGGTGCAGGTGCTGACGGGGCACGGTTGCTTCGGGAAGCACCTGCACAAGATTGACAGGAAGTACCTGCACAAGATTGTCAGGAAGGAGAGCACACCGTCCTGCCACCACTGCAGTTGCGACAAGGACACGGCGCATCACACGCTCGAGGAGTGTGCTGCATGGGAGGAGGATCGCCGTGAACTCGTCGCGATTATCGGTGCCAACCTGGCGCTGCCGACCATCGCCAGGGAGATGCTCGTCAGCGTCAGGAACTGGGATGCGGTCGCCGCCTTCTGTGAGGCTGTAATCTCACGGAAAGAGGCGGCGGATCGTGTGCGAGTAGAGCTCCTATTCGGCGACACGTTCCGCCGCCGGCGACTCGGGCGGCGCAGGCGCGAGTATCTGCGCCTAATGCCGCCCTAGCCGAGGCCGCGGGTGATCGGACCGGGGAATTGTCCGTCACCCGCAGAGAGGCTGACCGCGCGACGGCGACCGACGTCCCAGGACGTCGAGAGGTGAGGTTTCCCGAAAGGGTATTCCGTCAGGCCGACCACTGATGACAAGTCACATCTGCTCCGGTGGTCGGCCCAACAACGAGGTGACGTGGGTACGGGTGGGTTATGGGCCCGCGCGCCGTCCTTTCATCGCCCCGGACGGACTGGACCACGCGTGCACTTACCATAGCCCACCCATAAAAAAAAAGCATGGTACCTAAGAAAGGTACAATGTCATTCGTTCAATTTTCTCCGTTGGTGTTTCAGATCAGAACATGACTGGTTACCATATTTTACACTCTTAATTAATTAAAAATTATATTAACCTCAATGTTTACATAAATACTGGGCCTTTTTTATAATCCTTTTATCATATTTCTTCTGATAGGCTACTAAATAGATTAAGCTATTTTTTATACTTTAAAAATATTGATGGTTTTGCCCATTCCAATCATCTGTAAAGACAATATATATCAAATTTTGAATTTATTTTTACCTCTGTTAAAAATCACATTATGCCAAAGGCATTATATCAGTGCGTTGAGTTAATATTTTTATTTGATTTTTTTATACGAAAAGGCAATTCTTTTGAAACCGTTTGCCAAAAAAGCAACAATAAGTTTTATTAAAATTGGTGTTTCTTTTTCCATATGAACACAAAAGTCGTCAGCGTCAAAATCGTCAACGGCTGTCATATCATGAGGCCGGCGTTTTACTTTTTGGTACACCAAAAAGGTACACAACAACAACAAGGACAAGCCTTCTACAGAAGGCTTATTTGTTCTAAGCCACTCCTGCAGTAGGCTTCGGTAATTGCCTCAAGGTTTCGCACTTGCGAGATAGGTATAAGAGGACCGCCATTTTGATTTCTTGTTCAAAGTAATCATCAAGTTGTAGCACTAATTAACTCCATTCTCCTTTCAACAAATATCCTTCAGTATTTCGACTATTAATGTACTCAGCTCAGTCTAAGTACTCCCAAAAGTTCCACCGAGGTATAAAACTTCTGAACTCTAAGTAGAGCGAGAACATTCGGCGAACGTAAACGCGTGTGACTAGCACGGATGTTTTATTGTGAGTGACAGACCACGTTAAATTGGTAGCTGCACGGACAGTCGGTACACGGTATACGGACAGTTGCCAGTTGATGTATGAATACCTAATCTTTACGATTATAATATTTATTTTCGTATTAATAAATAAAAATGCAAACATGCGGATTTATATATATTTGAAAAAAAAAAGATAGTAATAAATAAAACTGTACATTTATCGATTTCGATTATTACGTTGCTTAGGACATCACTAAATTGTGTCAGTAGTCGAGCTGTCAAAAAACCATTCATAAATGCACAAAGTATAGAAAGTCGTCTTTTACGTAAACAACGGGCAAGATAGGGGGTGGTGAATTGTCTCTTACTCCCACATGAAAAGTTTATGTGTACTATTTTTTTTTGTACTAACATCACAGTCGTATCTTACAAAGCGAAGTTTAAGAGAACATGATTGAATGGACAAAACAATAAGTGAAAATAAAATGCTATGCCAATAAGAATTCTATTTGCTAAATTCTTAAATTATATTTGTTAATTATTGTATGACTTTTTTTTTGGGGTGGGCCACGGTCAGTACACCCGCCGCCGAGCTCTGTCCGGGGCGACAAAGGGGCGGTGCGCAGCCCTGTAACCCACCTATAAAGCACGTCGCCTTCGTCGTTGGGCCAACCACCGGTGCAGAGTTCCTTGACTTCAGTGGTCGACTTGACTAATTATTGTGTGCCTGACAAAGCGTGTTTGATTTTTATAATTACTGGCTTAGAATAATAACTCATAGAATCTAACTCCACGCACAACATTTGAAGCATTTAAATCGGAGCCAGAAATGGTTCCCTACGCCGGACCGTTCCGTAGTGTACAAGGTCACTGCGTACAAGGCAACTCTTTTGCATACGCTATTGTATAGCGCTGTGCATACGCACAGCACTATACAATATGTAGCTGTATAGTTGTCACAAAATAAGAGGCCCGTTTTGACATTTGGTCTTACCGATGTAATTAGTGATGTACCATTCGACTTGGTACTCGATACTCATGATAAATCGATTTAAGTTTGCATGAGTATATAATCGATTTGAATATGTATTGTAAAGTGCATTGGATTAAAGTTCTGATTTGAAAATTTTACTTAAACTGTGATATTGTAAGTATTTTGAAATGATACAATGTTACGAATGGTCATTTTTCTATCATTTAATATTTTTGTTACAATAACATTCACTCAATCACAAAAATATCGAGAAAAAGTGAATCTTCAGTCAATCATTTTCTAAAGATGATGAGCCAAAATTGTCAGTTGAGCCATCGTCACCCATATATATATTATTTCATTTTCATATTGTCAATATTGACGTCTCGAATTTTCAGTAAAAATCACTACACAGCTGGTGAAATTCTGTAATTAGTTGGTCTAAATACTAGTATTAAAATTAATAACACCGGCCAAGTACGAGTCCGCCTTAAAAAATATATCTTGATCAATTTATTTTTCCTTAACCGATTATTAATAGTCTGTGGACAATTTGAAAAAATCGTTATGCCACAGCACTTAGCCCAGTGGGCGGTACCCGTCAATGAAAAATGTTAAAAATGTTACCTTCAAAACATTTTGATCGTTAAAAAGTAGAAAACTTCTTGGGCGTGAACTGTCAAAACGGGCCTTTTATTATGTGACAACTATAATCGCTTTCACGCATGTAGTATTTTTGGCTTCATGTTTTTGATCGCGCAAATACCGATACTATTCTTCTATATGTTATTATTCTAAGATTACTGGATTGTTTGAGAGTAGAAATATTGTAATTGTGATATTTTATTACTTATTTCTAGGCAGCATTTAATCAAGCGTATATTACCTACATTGTCAGATAAGAAACGCTGTAATAATAATACAGATGATAATAATTGTAGCACGCAGATAAATAAATGTGTTATAATTATATGTTATAAGTATAGATACATTATTATGTTATTGATTATTGCGTTACAGTTTAGACAATATATGCAATATTGTTACTAACAGTCTGCATCGATTTCTCAACGGTATAGTTGAATTGAAGAAAATGTGAATATATTTAAAAATAAAATTATTAAAAATATTATAAACCAAAAAGATACCAAAAGATTATGTGATTGATAAAATGGCAGCAAAATATGGCCATATTGTTCTTAGGATTCCTTCATATCACAACCAATACAATACCATAGAACTTATATGGGTACAAGTAAAAGTGCCTGCTACAAGAAACAATACAAGCTCCCAAGAAACAATTCACAGCGAATATAATGTTGCAATTACTCAAAAGCGACTGCATCCGCGTGATGGTCGAGAACTGAGGGCTTACCCTTGAAATCAATTCTAATTTCGAATCCGATTCAATTCCAATCTCACCAAACTTATATTTGGTACTCTTAAACAAAATCGAGAATGAATTCTTCGAATTGCCGTTGTTGTTTTCACCAAATATGTCATATTTTATTACTTTACATTACGTTACCGAACTCGATCACTACAAAGACGCTTTATTCAAATTGTGCAACATTAACGATTTTAAACTACATCATCATCACGTCGGGAGTACTTACTCGACGAAACTTAATCGACGAAAGTCGAATTCATTTAGTTTAAAAAAATTCCACCGAGTTTGATTCCAATCGTGCGCTAGTATCGCTTTCAAGAGTACCAAATTGCTCATATTCGATCTGCGATTGGATTTAGGATTGGAATTGAGATTCAAGAGTAGGTAAGCACACTGGGCAAATGTAGTGCAGAGAACTAAGAGAGTCATAATGTCTGATTGGGATTGTGACATTGTATTTGATAATTTATGCACACATGAGCTAATCATTAATATTAATAAAGACTCTCCATCGGATGATACTAGTATAAATGATGATTCTGACTCTTGTTAATAAACTATTTTAATTGTTTTATTTGAATGCTTTATACTAAGAAGAAAGTAAAGCTTTATATATTGTTAATATTTTAATTTATCGGTTACCTTGAAATTTTGTTGTCTATCTGTTTAAATAACGTATTACACCCTATTTGCATAATAACATTAATTTCTATCAATTATTTGTAATCTGGGGCGCAATCGTAGTAATCGTTGTGTCGCACACCACATCGGGGACGGTCAGCCCATCTATGAAATAAAGGCGTTACCTGTCAAACACCATTAATAAAATGGCAAAGTTTAAGGGATATATATTCTCCCTAGTAGGTAATATCGATACACGAGAATTGAAAGTCGAACAGAAAACCCTATGGCAAACATTCGACTTGTGTCGATCTGAATAAGTACGGAGGTCAATTTCCCTCATATTATAGGGTAGTCTCGACTAGCAGTGGAACGTGTATGAGCTGAACTAATGTGTTGATGATGAGTAATAAAGATACTGGATGCAGGGTTTAATATTTTTATATTAGATGTATGTTAAATCTTTTATAAATCAGCCAAACGAATCACTGCATCTTGTTGCACGTCGATATGTGTTAATTCATATTAAAATACTGTGTGTGTCGTCTCTGACAACTTGTCTGTTCTTAAAAATGGCAAACGGTAACCAAAATATTTTATTACCACTGTTTTATAAAATCATAAGATGTTATACTGAGGAAAATAAGTGAAGATAAGTTCTACTAACCAACTGCTCAGCTACTGTATACTATAGGTTGTCCACAATTTTATCACATTGGTTATAATAATGTTTAGGAAATTGAATTTTTCTAAGCCTTTCGGTTTCATTATCTTTAAAAATCAGATGTGCTGCTAGCAACAATAAGAGAATATACATTCAATAGCATAAGATTTAGTCTAGAATAATAGAACTAACAGTAGAGTATGTAAGTCCCCCTTGCAAACATATACATATTATGACTGCAAGTATTATAGAGCCACAGAAAAATGAATAAGTATTAATATTTTTGTGTATAGAGCAGCAACAAGGGGAGCAAATGTGGAAAGCTGTTAGTTCAGTTAACCTGTCAGTTAGCCAGTAGACAGTCGCCTGCGCAGCGTAGCGCTGACCCGTGTTTTTAAAAGTGGAAACTATCGTGTTCCAATTTCAATTTAAACATATTTTTTAATTGTTGAACATGGATTTAGAAATAGGCAATAATTTAGACGACCATGAAACTAAAAGTGTTGCGTCTACGTTTATAGATGTGCAGTATAGAATATATAATGGTAAGGTACTTCGTAGTGAAAGTTTTCTTTTAGTGATAATGTTGATTTATAAGATTTAAGTGTGCAATGAAAGTATAACCAATTTGTTGGTACCACAGAGTATCGATTTTAAATAGCAACACATTAAGAAAATACGAAACGTTTGGCAGATTACAGTTTCACATGTTTTTTAATAAAATTACCTTTTTTTAAATTATAAGTTATAAAATATAAATAAAATAATTTAAAATATCTTTATCAATTATAAAGAATAATATAATAATAAATTATTATAATTGACCCATTTCGAAAGTACAGCATTAAGATATCTAGATCAGAAATACGGACACCACAATATACTAATGCCGTTATCATACTTTACGCCGTATCTCCCTCATCAAGAAATATGCTTAGACCTTAGAATAATAACGTATAGAAGGTAAGTTCGCGCACAAAAAGTGAAGCATTTCAATTGGAGCCTAATGGAGCTTACGCCGGAACCGTTCCGTAATGTACAAGTCATTGCACTGTACGTACGTACGCAACTCTTAAAAAATAAATAAGTAATTATGACGGTTTGTGCATTCAAATGGTGTCATAACACATTTGAAAAACTTAAAAAGCTTTTTAACATTACTTTTAAAAATATTTCGACGATTTATGTTAATAAAAACAAAAATTGATTTCATGATTTGTATAGTGGTGTACGTGTGTAATCGTCTGCGCGCCATTAGTATTTTGAGATTCAAATTTCGAACGTTCGAAGTATTGACACTATCCTTCTATACGTTATTATACTAAGGCTTAGACATTTATTTATCATTTAAATAATATTTTTTGATGAAATATGTACCTAGCAATCTAAGTCTGATGACGGACTAAGAATACGATACTCACGTTCCCATCATTCATGGAATCCAAACTGATAAGTAAGACGAATAATTCGCAATAAATCCGTATAGCTTTAGCCTAGCCCAAATTTAATGGAAATATATATTATACTAGCAACCCGCCCTCGCTTCGCTTCGGTTATAGGTTATAGTCGTTTTACCCGCGTAGTTCCCGTTCCCGTGGGAATACCGGAATAAAATATAGCCTAGTTTACGCCCTGATATTATAGCTTTCCATTGGTGAAAGAATTTTTGAAATCGGTCCAGCCGTTTTGAAGATTACCCGGAACAAACAGACAGACAGACAAAAATTTTTTAATTGCTATTTTAGGCATAGGTGTCGTGCAAATAACCGTGAGAGCATGAAAAAAGCCTATTATTTTGACATTAGAAACAGACACTCCAATTTTATTTATTGGTATAGATATCTGCAGAAAATTAAATTGTCATTAAACTTATATTCAAATATGCGTAGTTATAATCCAGTATTTTTATATATCTAATATCCCACGATATTGACATTTAATGTTTGATTCAATGCACAGCACATAAAATAACATCGAATGGATAAAAGTTATTTAATTATGACCCGAACGCAATCGCGCACATAGCGCCGACACGTGTTAAGAATTTTAACATCTCGCTGTATATTTTGTTTATGTTGCAATTATCTCATTTACATAGATATGTACATTACATTTCATACTTATTTATAAAACAAAATTATACAAAGACTTAGCAGTTTTTGCGTCGACATCGGTATGCACAACGAGTTTAGCTATAAAATTCTCTGTATCTATATCTATACCAATAAATAAAATTGGAGTGTCTGTTTGTAATGTCAAAATAATAGGCTTTTTTCATGCTCACACGGTTATTTGCACGACACCTATGCCTAAAATAGCAATTAAAAAATTTTTGTCTGTCTGTCTGTCTGTCTATCTGTCTGTCTGTTTGTTCCGGGTAATCTTCAAAACGGCTGGACCGATTTCAAAAATTCTTTCACCAATGGAAAGCTATAATATCAGGGCGTAAACTAGGCTATATTTTATCCCGGTATTCCCACGGGAACGGGAACTACGCGGGTAAAACGACTATAACCTATAACTGAAGCGAAGCGAGGGCGGATTGCTAGTGTTGTTATAAGAACAAAACTCTCCACCTCTTCCTTTGCCATAGATGTCGTAAGACCGACTTCCTTTGTCTATGTTTGCGTAAAAAACGTGACGTGTTATATGCGTGTATGTATTAGCGAGAAGTCAACCTTATTATAAGATCCTATAAAATTAAAATGGTGGCAACCAATTTGCTTTAATCACATAATTTTATGAAAGATTGTTTATTGAGATATTTTGAATATTATTTACGCCATATTGTAGGCATTAGTTGTGCAAATGATGATAAATATGTTTTTTTTGGCGAAATATGATCAGCTCGCACGTTGTCCATTCCATGCGGGCTGACGAAAAAGCGGCACCGGCGCCATAGCTCACTTTATTTTCTCCCCTTTGGCATTCTCCGGCCACTGGTACCGAATTCCTGATGTCTGTGGCAATCCGGCGAGATACCCTTTCGGGTATCGTGTCTCCCTCCAAAACGTTGCCCTCACACTATCAGTCCCTCTGCAGGTGACAAATTATGCCCCGGTTCAGTCATACGCGGCCACGGCTAGGGCGGCATCAGGCGCAATTAGTCGCGCCTGCGCTACCAAAATCGCCGACGGCAGAACGCCGCAGTAGAGGAGTTCTACCCGCGACCTCCTTTTACGAGACGACAGCCTCGCAGAATGTGCCGACCGCGTCTTAATTCCTAATGCTGTCGAGCATCGTCCCAGTGATGGTCGGCAGCGTCAAGTCAGGACTGATGATTGCGACGAATATACGCTACTGTGCCCATGCGGCACACACCTCGACTGTGTGCTGCGTGTGCTGCAGACTGTGCAACGCGTGTCTAGCGTCTGGGCAGTCACTTTGGTTTTGCAAGCAGGTGAGACTGGTGTTCCTGCCGAAGCCGGGATAATCTCCGGATTCGGTTTACGATGGGAACAAACTTTTGGAGAGGGTCCTGACTGAGCGCTTCGGACGTCACCTCGGCGAAGTCGGCCCCGATTTGTCGGATCCCTAATTTAGTTTCAGGCGAGAGCGTTCGACGGCCTAAAGGCCGTGGTTGTGTAGGCGGTCGGTCACCCATGGAGGGGTACTGTTGGTGGTGTCGCTGGACGTCGCCAACGAATTTAATGGACATTGATAATTTAATAATAATAACAATTAGTTAATTTAATGTAAATAATGGAAAAGTATGTGTGATATTTATAATGGCTCTGTAAATAAATTAAAAACAAAAGCTTGGTCGATATAATTTTTGGATAACAAGCTTCAGATACATAACTAAAAGAGGTCGGTGTATACCTGAATTCAATTAACTCAAAAAAAAGGCAAAATCTAATCGCATTCGTTCTTTTAATAAAAAAATATTATAATAATTATAACCGAGTGATATAGGATGATAATTATAACAAGGGCGAGATAGGGGGTGGTGAATTGCATTCTTACCCCGTCAGCACACAGAAAATTGACTTGATAGTATCATGAATCTTTTATTTCGATGCCACATGCAGGTCCCTGCTACAGATATGTACCTATAGCGTTAAAATGTTACGATCATGTCGATGACGACTTACTTAATCCAAACCTAGCTATAGAAGTTATCATTACAAAAATTCTTATAAGATAAACTTTAACACAAGCATAGTTGCGGATACCAACTTAATTAATAACATTAAAGACCTTAAAGTAGCTGAGTGGATATAAACTTAATTATAACATTAATGACCTTAAAATAGCCTCTAATTGTCTAGAACCAGTTTTTAAAATAAGTTATTCGATTTACGAGATCGTTCGTATTGCGTCTTTAAAATCATTACTAAATCCAAAACTTGTAATGCATCCATTTGTATTCTATATGGCATCACCTTAATAACTAATCATTTGGTAGCTTTTAGAATCAACTAGCCGTTAGAGCTTTTAAATATATCGTTCGATCCGCGAGAGAACTGAAGGCCCACCTTTCTGCGGGTGTATGCGTGTGGTGTTGATGATGCATTTAGGATCACTGCACATCACTTCACACTTCCAACACGCTAAACAGCACAGCGGCTTAGCAAAAGTCCATGAGGGTGGGCCGTATGCCACCAACAGTAATAAAAAAGACTTGACGAATTAACATTAAATCTAAACGAATCAAACCATTTATTTATTACATTCATATATGGCATAATGAGCACTCACTGTCAATTTTACATTTCTTTTCAAATTAATTTATCTACCACCGGAATGGAACGCGGCCACAAGCTGAGCAGAAACAGCAAAAAAACTCAGCGACCTCGTCATTTTTTAAACTATTTTGTTGAAATGAAATTATATTTATACAACATGTAGCTCCAGTTTGATGGCCTTACATAGAGTATACATTTAGAGTATACATTTATAGAGTATACATTTTTTAGCAAAAAAAATGGTTGGACCGGATCCTACAAATTACAATAATCCAGTCAAATCTTTTACAAAAATATTTACCCATTAGATTTTATTAAATCTTTTTTTTTTTTTTTTTTTGGGGTGGGTCGCGGTCGGCGCGCCTCCGCACCACTCCGTCCGGGGCAACAGAGGGGCTTAAGCACGCAACTCCCGCAACCCACCCGAAAACCACCTCGCCTTCGTCATTGGGCCGACCACCGGAGCAGGTTTACTTGTCGTCAGTGGTCGGCCCGACGGAATACCCCCTACGCGGGGTACCCCCCCATCGACCGACGTCCCCCCCTCGGGGAGGACGTCGGTCTTTCCTCACGCGGTCGGCCTCTCGGCGGGTGACGGACTAATCCCCGCTCACGTCACCCGCGGCCTCGGCTAGGGCGGCATGAGGCGCAGATAGTTGCGCCTGCGCCACCCCAGTCGCCGGCGGCGGATCTCCTCATCGAGGCTGCGCTCCACGCGCAGACGATCCGCCGCCTCCTTCTGCGAGATCACTGTCTCGCAGAAGGCTGCGACCGCGTCCCAGTTCCTGACGCTGTCGACCATCGCCCTAGCGATGGCCGGCAGCGTCAGGTCGGCACCGATGATTGCGACGAGTTCACGGCGCTGCACTGCCCAAGCCGCGCAGGCCTCGAGCGTGTGGCGCGCCAGGTCCTCGTCGCAATCGCAGTGGTGGCAGGACGGTGTACTCTCCCTCCTCACGACCCTGTGCAGGTATTTGGCGAAGCTCCCGTGCCCCGTCAACACCTGCACTAGTCGGGAGGAGAGCACCCCGTGCCGCCTCTCCAACCACTGCATCAGCACCGGCCGGAAGGCCTCCACGGTTCGCACCCCGAACCGAGGCCTCTCCAGCCGGACTGCCCAACGGGCAATGACGTCTCGGCGGGCGTCGACGCGCCAGGCGGTGAGATCCCTTAACGAGATCACACCGCCCTCCCCGCGCACCCCCGACACCCGCCGATACAACTCGGCGAGCATTTCCGCCTCCAGGTCCCACGGGGGAGTCCCGGCCAATAGGCACGCTGCCTCCGTCGCAACCGTGCGGTATCCGCGGATGGCCCTGACCGCCATGACCCTCTGTGGTCGCCACAGAAGGGCCCTAAGTCGGACGGTCAAGGACCCCGCCCACACCGGTGCGCCGTACAGGGCCATCGACCAGATGACCCCCGTGTACAGCCGTCGGCACGTAGCGCTCGGTCCGCCCACGTTCGGCATTAGCCACGATAGGGCGGACGCCGCGCCGACGAGCCGCGGAGCGAGCCTGCGGAAATGCTCCCGGAACCACCATTGCCCGTCGAGCACCAGGCCCAAGTACCTCATATGGGCCCGGATGCTGATGTCAACCGATCGGACGGTGATCGAGACGCCGATGGGAGGGCTCATAAGGCGCCCATGGAACAAGAGGGCCTCCGTCTTGTCCAGGGCGACCCTCAACCCCAGCGCCTCGATCCGCCTGACGACCTCTTCGGTGCCATAGGTCGCCAGGCTTACCGCCTCTTCTAGCGTCCCACCGCGGGCTGTGACGAGCGTGTCGTCGGCGTAACAAATCACGCCCAGCCCGGGCGGGAGGCTCCCCCGCAACGCCCAGTCGTAGCCGATGTTCCACAGGGTGGGTCCGAGGACCGACCCCTGTGGGACACCGCACGTCATGGGCGTTCGCACAACGTCCCCTGCTCGGTTGGTACAGAGGACGCTGCGCCCCACCAAATAGTCTGCCACTAGCCGCCTCAGGTAAGCTGGCACTCCGTGATACCGGAGCGCCTCCCTGATGCAGCTGAATGGCAGACTATTGAATGCGTTGGCGATGTCTAGGGACACCGCCAACAGCACTCCCCCACCGGTGACGGCCTCAGTCGCCACGGCCCTCAGGCGCAACAGAGCCGCGATCGTCGAACGACCCCTCCTAAACCCAAACTGGGCGTCCGACAGATCGGGCCCCGTGCCGACGAGGTGCCGCTCGATGCGGGCAGCTACCACCCTCTCCAGTAGCTTGCCCGTGTCATCGAGCAGCACGATAGGCCTGTAGGCCGAAGGCGACCCCGGAGACCGTCCCGGCTTCGGCAGGAGCACCAGCCTTCCCTCCTTCCAGCACCCAGGGAACCGTCCGGACGCTAAACACGCGTCGAACAGCTCCCTGAGGCGGGGACCCAGGTGGTCGAGGACCAGGCCCAACACGCGGTTTGGAACACCGTCGGGCCCGGGGGCGGTGGACTTTGCGCACATGCGCGCCACCGCCACTCCCATCTCGGGTTCCGTGATGGGCGGAACACTGTCGTCGTCGGCCTCCCGGTCAGTGTCTGGCGGAGCCATGACCGGGGGCGTGTGTTCCGCCCGCCGCGGGAACAGGTCCTCGACGACCCGGGTGAGAAGGCTGGGCTGGAGAGTCTCGGTGAGGGGAAGGCCCCGCGCGCGGAGCTTATTCAGCACCGCGCGATAGGGGCGTCCCCAGGGGTCACGATCGAGACCGTCCAGCATCTCCTGCCGACTGACGTCCTTGGCGGAGCGGACGGCCAGCCTGAAGGCCGACCGCGCATTGCGGTAGCCCTCATACAGCAAGGCCTCCCGCTCCGCGTCGCGTTGCCGCCGCCGGCTGCGGGTGTAGGCCCTCCGGGCGCGAATGCACGCGGCCCGGAGATCCGCCAGCTCCCGGGACCACCAGTGGACCGCCCTCCTCGGGGGCGGACGCCGTACCCGGGGCATGGCCGCATCGCAGATCTGCGTCAACGCACTGCGGATGCGGCCAGCCTCGGCGTCCACCCCGTCCGACTGGTTGGCAGAGGACAGCCACGAGTAAACGATGGCAGTTAGGCCGGTCGGGCACCACGTACGGCTCCGCGGCTACGGCTACTCCTATCAACCACTCCGCCATGGCTTGCAGGAACACGTCCTGCGCACCGGCGGTGTGGTTGAGGTTGGCCTGGAGGAGACGAATGGATACGGGGTCCATTAACGGTCCGTATCCATCGTCACCTCCTCCGCGCTGACGGGCGATCGGGCCGCGCTCGGAGCGGGGACTGGCCCGGTCGATGGGCCGTCCCGCCCCTTCGGGGCCGATGCCGGGGGTCTGCAGTCCCCAGAGCCCATGCGGTGTTTGGCAGGCCTATTGCCTGCCGCACACGCGGGGCAGTGGGGCACCGCAGAGCACGATGCCGCCTGGTGTCCGGTCTGACCGCAACGGAAACATAGCCCGCTGCAGTCAAAGCAGTTTTTGCATGTCGGTCGGGTATGCCCGACCGCCATGCATTTGTAACACCTCGCGGGCCGGGGCTCTAGCACGGTTACCCGCGCCGAGCTCCAGCCCACGAGGAGCCTGCCTGAGTCGGCCAATTGCTTGACCGACTCCACCGGACACTGCACCCAGGCAGCACCGACGCCGCCCGGACCAGTGCGAATGGTGCCAATCCGGACGGTGTCCGAGGCACATCCGGTATGCGCCATAATGGCCTCCCGGACGTCCTCCACCGTCACGGAATCGTCCAAGCCCGTCAGGCGCATCTCTGCGCACTTGACAGGCCTGGCGATTCGGACACCATCCTCCGGCCCGAACAGCCCCCTCAACATCGTGGCCAAACTATCGGCCGTCTTCGCGCCCTCGGCCCCAGGGAACTCGAGTATTCGAGCCCCTGTCCGGGCCTTGCGGGTCCTCGCCTCGACGCCCCCGATACCGGAGACGTCCAGCTCCCGCCGGGCGCGTTTTAGGACGGCCTCATAGTTGAGGCCCCTCTCAGCCGCCTCAGGCAGCACGGTGATGACCACCGCGGCCGTCTTCGGCGACTTGAGGCCCCTGCGCGACCTTTTCTTCCCCTTTCTGCCGGCTCCCGCCTGGGGAGCGGCGGCCACGGCGGCACTCTTGGCCGCCGCTCTCCGCTTCTGGCCGCGTGCCTTCCTGCTCCGCTCAGCCACCTGCCAGCCCTGTTCGAGCCTGGCAGCAGCGCTGAGCGCAGCAGGAGCGGTCGCGGGTGCGCTGGCCGGCGCCTGCGGTGCAGCCGCTGGCGCCGGTCGCGGCCCGGCCTTGGCGGGAGCCGGCACCTTGCCGGCCTTCTTGGCCCCCTTGGGCCCGGCTGCGGCCGCAGCGTAGCTCACCACGCGGCCACCCTGACAGGGCAGCAGGGTGGGAGCTGACGCTTGCGGCCGCCTCGCCTTGTCCGCGGCGAGCGGCGGTCGGAGGGGCGGCTCAGGCGGGAGCCTGGCCGCTACGGCGGCGATACGCGCATCCACCATCACCCCTACTCGGGCTAGGATCACGCGTACCGCCGACTCCGACACGCCGTGCACCTCGTCGGGCGGCGGCCCCTCCCCCCTCCGAGGTCTGCCGCGGCCACGAGCCGGCGGAGGGACCACGACGAGGGGAGGAAGCGCCGAAGCCGCGACGGGCGCAGCTGGCGCAGCAGCCGCGACGGGCGCAGGCGGCGCCACGGGCGCAGACGACGGGCCCGCCCTCCCCGGCGCAGCCCGTTTCGGTGGCGAGGCTGGCACAGGCGGCGCGGCCGGCGCCAGGCGCGCGAACTGGGCCCGCAGGTCGGCCATCTCCTTGGCCAACCCGCGGTTCTCCCGTCGCACCGCCGATAGCTCCGTCTCCAGCTTGCGGTTGCGTTCCCGCAAGCCGGAGACCTCCTCACTAAGGCGGGCGTTCGCGGCCTGAAGGGCCGCCACCTCGCCACCGTGGCCAGCCGGACCCGGTGTCCCCGGCCTCGCCACCACCGCCGATCCTCGGCCTCTGCGCCCCCGGCGCATGGTCGGGACCTTGGGAGGAGGCATGATGATGGAACTCCCCTCCGAGTCGGTGTTGGAGCGGCCACCCTCTTGCAGGGGGCGCTTCCAGGGTCTCGGGGGGAGGGCCTCCTCCCTCTTCCTCGCACTTGGGGCTGGAGCTGGCGCCTTTGCAGCCCTCTCCGTCCTCTTCCTCGGCGACGACGACGACGACGGCGACGACGGCAACGACGACGGCCTAATTGAACCCTCAACTGACGGCGCGCCTAATACCTGCCTACCTGCGGCGCATCCACCGCCCTCGTCCCTACACCGGCCGACTTGCACCCAAGGGGTGCTGATCTCATCGGCGGACGGCTCTGCGGCACTTCCGCCCACGTCCGTCAGCACCATCTCCGATGCCGTATCTATCTCCTGACACTCGGATGGCCCTGCGGCACTGCCGCCCTCATCCTGCGACGGCTCTGCGGCAGTGCCGCCCTCATCGCTCAACAGCTCGGAGCTTTCGCCTGCTATCCTTATGCACGGCTCTGCGGCAATGCCGCCCTCGTGCTCGGACCCACTGCTGCTGCCGCTCTCCTCACGCGGCGGCCCTGCAGTGGTCTCCATCCTTTCCTCTTCCGACGGCTGGGCAGCAACGCCACCCCCGTCCCGCGACGGCCCTGCAGCAGCAATGCTGCCGCCCTCGTCGCGTGCGGCAATGGCTTCAGCCTTCATCCGCGCCCGCCACGCCTTGGATGCAGTGGCGCTAATGCGGGCTCGTGCAGCGGCGGAACGCCTCGGCTTCGTCCTCCGGGTCTTCTTCCGCACCTGCACCTCCTCCTCGTTCCCCCTCCCCCCCTGAGCCACTTGATGTTGAGCCGGGCTCTCGGCTTCTGAGGCAGTAGTTGTCCCCCACCCATACGATTGGGGACTGACTGTGCCGGGACTTGGGCGCGACTCCAAATGGACGTCGCGCGCAAGCACCGGCACAGCAAGGGATTCCCCGGCCTGGCCGGGACCCTCTGGTGAAGTTAAACGTGTATTGACTTCTGCCATATCTTGTTGGACGTTTTTAAGTCTTGCCTTGACTACCACTCTAACGACTGGACGCTCACGCGCTTCTTAACCCACCAGTCATACATCTCCTCGCCGAGTGGCCAAACTTAAGATTGGGGTGATTTTTTATAGGGGTTTTCTTCCCCGCGGTCCGAAGACCCCCGGTCCTGACCCCCCTGCTCAGGATTACGGTTTGGGCCTTCCGGGTCTGGCCGCTCGCGAGCGACCGACCCGTCACGCCCCGGGCCGTGACGCAACCGTCCCTGGCGACGGAGTGCCATGAGGCACATCCGCCCCATTGGCCCCGGGTCAGATCCGCCGTGCGCTCTGCCACCAGAGCCGCACGCGGAGACCCCCCCCCTGCCGGAATCTTGGCCGTCCAAATGGACGCCTGACGTCCAAATGGACGTTACCAGGGAGCACCACGAGGAGGTGCTCCGGCCGCGCCCCCCTTTATTAAATCTTTAAGGGATTTAATATACATATATACATAATAGAACCAGAAATTAATTAAACTCGGAAGGAATCTTCTTTTCTTAGCCCACATAAGCCTAGCACTGTTGACCTAGGGCGTCCTCCACAATGGAAGAGAAATTGACATATTATACCGCACCGGTCAGATGCGTTGCTGTAGAGTTTTTAAATCGAGTTTTCCATCTATATAGGGGATGAGGGTTTTCAAGCTATATGTTGAATCATCACCATATCTCTGGAACCATAAGGCGTACAGACTTGAAATTTGGCAGGAATATTCCTTTCGTCGAGTAGCGGTCAGCTAAGAACGAATTTTACGAAATTCCACCTACAACGGGTGTTGCGGGGACGTTAACAATAATATACATATAAAGAAACAGGGCCGAAGCTACTAATAGCTAGCTAATGTTGCCCCCCGCTTGCCCGTATGGCCTGCGTGTCTATGGCGACCGTTTGGGGTGGCCCTTTCAGTGAGTTGGCGAGTCACCGTCTGCCAAAGTTCAAGACGATTAAGGTATTGAAGGCAGACGACAGTTTTAAATCAATAGTTTCCAGTTTCCAGTCCATCTAACCTTTGGAGGTTCTATGGTATCTAATACATGATTATGTGGTTGGCCGCATAATCATGTATTAGATACCATCATCACACAATAATTTTACACCTACCATTGGCAGTCCGTCCGACGTGTGTTATGTACAGACATGGAGTGTCAACAGTAGACGTTCCATCCCATTTTTAGATTAAATTTCTCTAAAAGCCTCTTCGTGTTGGATCCATATCCCCATGTAAGCCTTTCAAAGGACCGGGTATCTTCCCTAGGAAGATCCCGTGAAACGGAGATACATGAAGATAATAATAATAATAGTTTATTTGAACAAGGTTTACAGTTTACATAATTTTGTTTACAATAGTTCCCGAACTAGGCTTAAGCGGTTTTATATACAGTTAGAATTTTCGAAAACTCGATTTTTTTTAATTTTTTTTTTTTACCTAATGATGTATTTATTCCTAAATATATGTAATATTTAAGAATACACACAGAAAATTTCATATCGTTCCGGTGAATATTTTCAAAGTTACACGCAAATTTGGAAAGGCGTTTCAGAGTGCTTGAAAGTACAAGGCCGGAGCGGCAGCGCTTACCTGGAACGCTGTCCGTTTTATGCACCTGCCTATTGTAAATATCTAGATGCGTAAAGCAACAGTGTGTTATTGTTTTTTTATACCTCAAAGGTAAATTTTTCTCATTTCTCTTTCTCATCTAACAATCCACTATACAGTAGGATTGGAAATGGGTTTAGCACAGCCCCACTTCAAGTACTGCTTCACTGAGTAGAAAGGGACTAAGTTAGGCGGCACGGGGTGCTAGGCGGCACGGGGTGCTCTCCTTCCGACTGGTGCAGGTTTTGACGGGGCATGGGTGCTTCGCCAAATACCTGCACAAGGTCGTTAGGAGGGAGAGTACACCGTCCTGCCACCACTGCGATTGCGACGAGGACACGGCGCGCCATACGCTCGAGGCCTGCGGGGCTTGGGCAGTGCAGCGCTGTGAACTCGTCGCAATCATCGGTACGGACCTGACGCTGCCGGCTATCGCTAGGGCGATGGTCGACAGCGTCGGGAATTGGGACGCGGTCGCAGCCTTCTGCGAGACAGTGATCTCGCGGAAGGAGGCGGCGGATCGCCTGCGTGAGGAGCGCAGCCTCGATGAGGAGATCCGCCGCCGGCGACTGGGGCGGCGCAGGCGCAACTATCTGCGCCTCATGCCGCCCTAGCCGAGGCCGCGGGTGACGTGACCGGGGATTAGTCCGTCACCCGCCGAGAGGCCGACCGCGTGAGGAAAGACCGACGTCCTCCCCAAGGGGGGGACGTCGGTCGATGGGAGGGTACCCCAATAGGGGGTATTCCGTCGGGCCGACCACTGACGACAAGTTAACGCTGCTCCAGTGGTCGGCCCAACGACGAAGGCGACGTGGTTTTCGGGTGGGTCGCGGGAGTTGCGTGCTCAAGCCCCTCTGTCGCCCCTGGACGGAGTGGTGCGGAGGCGCGCCGACCGCGGCCCACCCCCAAAAAAAAAAAAAAAAAGGTAAATTTTTATTTTTCCCTCCCCAAACTGGAAAATGTTTAAGAGTGGTAGTCAGTATAAGCAGCTAAGCCAAGCAGTAAACTGCCGGCGGCGGCGTATTTAATGAAGGAATGGCATCACTATTGTATTATATGAAGGCAATAGGAATTACACTTGGGCCCAATGCGTATTCATATGCCGAAAAAGAAGATGAGCAGCGCGTGAACATTTCCGATCTCAGAGCGCGTGAGAGCACCCGAGGTGGAAAAATGGCCCGCAGACAACATAAGCTCGAGCAGCGTTCGGAACCGTACGATAATTATCGTACACATACGATAATTTTGTGCCTACGTACGATGTACGATAGCATATTATTATCGTACGCAGATTGTACGATAATTTCTATCATGGTGTAAAATTTGAGAATTTATATTATTTCACTCATGCGCTGATAGTCTAAATCGCAGTAGCATGATTTTATTTTGTCCAATAAAATCTTGGGAAAATACCGGGAAATACAAGTTCTCTATTCCTATTGGTTCTTACGATCCGCTCTGCTAAGTTTCACCACTGCCGATACTGTAACTTTATCCAGCGCCTGCTGTACACGCTTTCTTATTGGTTAGTATAGCATCTACCAATACTACCACGTGTAAAACATTTGGGTTTCAGTGTTCTGTTGATTTGACAGCGGTGGTTTAAAAAAGATAAACTATAGAGTACTTGCATGCATATCAATATTACAATTTATATGATTTATTTATCTATAATAGACATTATCCTAAAAAATACGATAATTTCGATCCATGTACGATAATTTTACGCCCCTGGTACGATAGTCAGTCCACTTCAAGTTGCTAACGCTGAGCTCGAGTTGTTAGAAGCTGCCGAAGCGGCGCAGGGTGTATTATGTGGTCCTGGAATAGATGACTCCATGTAAGTTAAAAAAAAAATCCTATGTAAAGTGAGTAACGTAAGTATAACTAATAACGTAAGTGACTAACATTACTCGAAAACGTCTAAACCAATTAGTCTCAAATTTTAACACGAGCTTATTTTTAGTAATTAATCGAAGATTTTTTCTCACCGATAAATATTTTTTTTTTTATAAACAATTTAAGGCCGAAATTTTGGTCAATAAACGATTTTTTTTTTGAGAAACCGCCATTTTGTCAAAAAAAATATTTTGCTTATTCCTTCGACTAATTACTAGATTTAACATTACTTTAACGAAATCTGTTTGGAGTATTAATTTCAGAGGATCCAGTTCAGAGATATAGTGGTCACCGCAAAACGCCTTTTTTAAGAGGAGCTCCCGGAGATCAGATGAAGCTCCTTTCCAAATAAATATTTTTACTAATACTAAGTCTTAAAAGTTAAAGTAAAAAGTCTTACAGTTAAAAGATACCATAATATGTGTACAAATTTTTAGATTAATAAATTTAAAAGTTTTCTCAGAAAAATTCTGGAAAATTCGCTTTTTTCGGCCTTCTAACTGTATATAACCCCTTAAAGCCTATACCTCGGGAGCCAGAGCATTGAGTATACAATTTGTAAAAGATTATTGAAATTTATCTAAGGAGCAAAAACGTTAGAAAGTCAAAAAAGAAAGAAATTAGCAACAGATAATAAATTGGCTAATATAAAGAATAATAAATTGGCTAATACAAGTGGGATAATAATTAATTAGGCGGCTGCGTGTGTGTTTGTGTGCGTGTGTGAGAGAGTGTGTGTATATGTGAGTGTGTGTGTGTGTGCGTGAGTTTGTGTGTGGGTGTGTGTGTAGTGTTGTGCATGGGAATGTATGTGAGTGCGTACGTTTTCTGCACAGAAATATTAATACTTTAGAAAGGCCATTCGACTGATTTTGTTCGAAAACCAGCGTGGCGGAATTCCTCCCTCCCGCTGATGTTAACACATATGCAAGGTCTATGCTTACAACAATTTTACACACTAACATAACACACACACATCAATCTCGAAGTTGCAGTTGGTACACAAACTAGAACTAAGTTCTGTAGGCAACGTATACTCACATATAAAAAAGCACATGTACGCTAGTGCTTGCCATGGTCGATATACTACACGATATTTATTTAGCCTGTTTTATCGAAACAAAAATATTAATGTCTTTAAATTAAGCACTTACTTGTGTGTGTGTTGAAGTTATTTGTAATGCAAGTCAGTAATTTAACAGCAAAATCATGCAAATAAAATACTCCTCACTACACTCTGTATAGGTGACAGAAAATTTAAGTGCTAAAATAAATTACGTAAGCGAGTAGCGATTTGTATATTATATTGTTCCCATATACACACCAGTACATACAATTAAAGATACAATTAAAATGTATTAAAAAGAGACCACAGTCACAGACAAGTTTATAAACTCCTGCATCTTGTAGAGGCATCTGGCACTTGACAGGTGGTAAGAATTGACTAATCCTCTTGAGTGGCTTAAAATAAGTTTTTATGGAAGCCCGTTTCAAGATGACGCCAATCTTGGCAGCGACTCCTTTCACATAAGGTAGTACTGCATGGAGGCGCTCAACTGTGGGTGATTTCACACGGTCTCTGCGACAGGGGCCATGGACGTCTGTAATAACGTTGACTTGTTTGGACGTCAGACATCTTAGACCGCCCGTGACCATGAATGGTGTAAAGTATTCGAAAGTCGGGCAATCCTAAATCAAATATAAACGCGATATAATCAGTATAAGTAGTTTTATTTACAATATGTAATGCTCGCGTAAGCATCAGATATCATTCTTAAAATATGTTAAAATGTTATTGTTTATTGAAATTCAGTTTATCTTTATTGGTGTTATTATTTAACTTAAAAACAAAACTGTTATTTAATTTTTTTGATATACTGCTACTTGGTAGTACATTTTTGTTTATTGTAAACAAAAATGTACTAACATTATCCGTGTGGTGACGGAATAAGAATACCAATCACCACTCCGTATCTTACCCGCGGATGTCCCATCCTAATATATTGATATAACTAAGAGATATAGTAAACATATAACATCTATGCAAGAGAAGAAAAACTCAAAAGAAAACTCAATACTAACCTGTCTGACTAGTATAGTATAGTAAGGTAAATTTGCCTATTATTGCGGAGGAGGCTCGAGCCCAGCAGTGGAACGTATATGAGCCTAAATGATGACTATCATGTCAACATTACTTGGAATAAAAATTGAACACTTATGAAAAGTTAGAAATCAACACTTATATATAATAACTAGTAATAAATGACCAGTCTCAAGAAATTCATTGTTATCATAAATTGTTCCATTTTAAGGAAGAATAGAACAATTATTTTGTACGACAACTAAATACCTATTTAATTAAACATTTAGTTTGCCAATAAAAATGAAATACAATAATATTTGATCACTTTACTATTATTTTAGTATTCTGCAAAATGTTGTGAACAAATTGTGCTAGATTTAGTTGGTATTTAGTTAACTACCAGTTGCCTTAATCCATAGTTTTCTAATACTTGGACTTCGTGGGCATCTAAAATTAAAATATATTTACAATAAAATATTAAACTTCTAATAAAATGTAAGATCTGATTGGTCCCGAACATAGATATTTTATTACTATTATTTTGTTATTTTTATTTATTAATTGCTAAAGAGTGCTAATGAGCACTGTGAAGTTTGTACTATAAATCATCATCATCATCATCGCAGCCCACATACGTCCCACAGTTGAGCTCGGGCCTCTTCCACAATGGGAGGGAATTTGACCTACTATACCATGCTGGTCAGACATGTTAGTTTAGGCTTTCATTTCAAGTTTTCCCTCTCTTGCACAGATGTTATGCGCATATTATATCCCATAGTCGTCTCTTACGACATCCACGGGCAAGATAAGGAGTGGTGAATTGTATTCTTACTCCGTCACCACACGGAAGATATACAAGATAAATTAAGTAGGTAATGTATACCAGAATAATTGATTTTTAAATACATATTTAAATATTGTTAATATAACTATTACTAAATTAAAAGTGTTAAAAGTATTTATTTATATGATAAAATTAACACATAGCTAATTATTGAAATCGATAACTTATAGTATGTTGGACAACACTATCGATACGTGTGGCTCAACGTCAATGTTTTGAATGAAAACGTATACTACCACGCTACTAAGGCGGTTCTTAGTGATATCGCATTGAACGCAGTACATTGCGCGGTTGCTGGACTAATAAAAAGTGATATCCATGTATGGCAAACGATGTATAATATTTGACTCTTTTTGTTATTTTATAATTGTTGCTTACATACGACATAATACTATCATAAAATTAAGAAATATCACTGAATTAATAAGATTATGGACTTAACGATGAAAAGAAATGCCTTCTTAGACTATAACTACGCAACTGACTTCTTTTTCGACACGTTGTAACAGCGCAAGACGGCATATTTCTCTTTTTGTCGGAGCTTCGTTCAAGGTTACTATATGAGCGCAACTAAGAACCGGTAAAACGAATTTTGTCAATATTAAGACCGTTTGATCGCAATTGTGGCACGCTTGCCCCGCCCACATGGCCGTTCTATCTTATTAATTTTTCTGTGGTTTTCTGAGTGTGAGTGTATGCGTCTGTATTGTTATTTGGTAGCGTCGATAATCGCTTCAATTGAGGCGTATGAGAGGGACAGTAACCATACCCTTACACTGTTTTTACAGGCAAAGTAAGAAAGATTTAAGGTTACAGTGCTTGAGGACTACATTGTAAATATGGGGATGTAGGAATGTTATAGCCAATCGTTCTATTGAAAAACTCGTCTGAGAATTGAACATAATTATTGTGTTAATACAGTAGAAAGAAACAACAAAAATATCATAGTACTTGGCCAAATATTAAAACTAACTTATATTTTTCGTTTTAAAAAATATCAGTATCCTTCAAAATAATTTTAGCTATTACATGTTAATGTTTATAACACACTTTAAACATAGCGAAAATAAACTATGAACCCGAAACACAGATAATGATATGAATAACACGATAAACTCGCACTTTATTCTTATAATTTAATAAATAAATTATTATGAAATATCTCTTCATGATAACGGGTGATGTTAAAATTCAATTCACAAAACCCTCATTTTTAACAGTGGTGATACGGTTTAAAAAAGACGAGGTCAAATAATTATGGAGATACGGTTTAAAAGGAGATGCGGTAGAAGAATTAAATTATACAAGAAGATTAATGCCAAATAATACAGAGACCCAATTATTGGGCGAAATAGTACTCACCCGGGTTTCAGCGGACCGGGTTCCACCAGAAGCGCGCGTCCGGAAAAAAAGCGCTGGATCAGTTGATGGCGGCGAGGCGTCTGTCGAATCTTCAGCGGAGTGGACGCGATCACGACCGTTTTATCAAACATTTCTAGGAGTGATGCGAGCGCAATAAAATACAGCTATACGTCAGCTGTGTTAGAGGACTACTGGCGCCATGGCCCGGAGACGGTCAGCAAGCGAACGAAGTATCCGCTTATTCACCGAGTAGAGTACATTCTACCCCACTAGATGGCGCCCCATGTATATTTGGCATTAAAACGCCCCAACTAAACAGGTAGTTTAAAAGTCTACTAAGAGATACTTTTATTTTTACACTTCAAGAAAAGAAAGAACCCACAGTAATCGTTTTTACACACCTTTGGGCAAAAGTCATCCATAGCAAGAGTGAGGCGTTAACTTTCACCCTGGATATCGCGAAGGCGTCCGACAGGGTTAGGCACAGGACCCTTCTATCGAAGCTACCATCATGTGGAATTCCCAAAAAACTCTCATCCTACGTTGCGTCGTCCGATTTCGTGTTTGTTGGTGGTAATTGGTTTCGTGGTTGCCACTCAAGAACTTTTCTTCCCCGACGGTTATGGGTTCGACGAGCGATGTGGTCCGCCCATTGCCATTTCAATGTGCTAATTCTGCGGGCTATGACGGTTACACCCGTTCTTCTACGGATTTCCGTACTCCGGATTTTATTACGCACAGAAATACCGAGCATAGCCCTCTCCATAGCACGTTGAGCGACTTTATGAGCTTTTTTATGAGGCCGACATTTAGAGACCACGCCATAAGTCAGCGAAATATCTATTAAGGTGCAATTTGAGAATCATTTGGAGACAAAATCCAATACCGAGCAAAAAGCTTTAGACATCCTAAATAGAACCAAGCGGTACTTCACGTCAAAAAATAAACGATCTGGCCATTCTTGGATAATAAGCCATATTAATCACTCACACTATATCAACCCTGTGGATTAGATCAGTACCCAATAACAAGACGTAGAAGAAAAACGAAGTTTTTGTTTTTTATTTTTGTGGGTGGGCTGCGGTCGGCGCGCCTCCGCACTCCGTCCGGGGCGACAGAGGGGCTTAAGCATGCAACTCCCGCAACCCACCCGAAAACCATCTAGCCTTCGTCGTTGGGCCGACCACTGGAGCAGGTTTACTTGTCGTCGGTCTAGTGGTCGGCCCGATGGAATACCCCCTACGTGGGGTACCCTCCCATCGACCGACGTCCCCCCCTCGGGGAGGACGTCAGTCTTTCCTCACGCGATCGGCCTCTCGGCGAATGACGGACTAATCCCCGGTCACGTCACCCGCGGCCTCGGCTAGGGCGGCATGAGGCGCAGGTACTTGTGCCTGCGCTGCTCCATTCGCCGGCGGCGGATCTCCTCATCGAGGCTGCGCTCCTCGCGCAGACGCTCCGCCGCCTCCTTCTGCGAGATCACTCTCTCGCAGAAGGCTGCGACCGCGTCCCAATTGCCAACGCTGTCGACCATCGCCCTAGCGATGGCCGGCAACGTCAGGTCGGCACCGATGATTGCGACGAGTTCACGGCGCTGCGTGGCCCAAGCGGCGCAGGCCTCGAGCGTATGCTGCGCCGTGTCCTCGTCGCAATCGCAGTGGTGGCAGGACGGTGTACTCCCTCGACGGTCCCTCCTTACGACCTTGTGCAGGTATTTGGCGAAGCTCCCATGCCCCGTCAACACCTGCACTAGTCGGAAGGAGAGCACCCCGTACCGCCTTTCCAACCACTGCATCAGCACCGGCCGGAAGGCCTCCACGATTCGCACCCCGAACCGAGGCCTCTCCAGCCGGACTGCCCAACGGGCAATGACGTCTCGGCGGGCGTCGACGCCCCAGGCGGTGAGCTCCCTCAAGGATCAACACCGCCCTCCCCGCGCACCCCCGACACCCGCCGATACAACTCGGTGAGCATTTCCGCCTCCAGGTCCCACGGGGGAGTCCCGGCCAATAGACACGCTGACTCCGTCGCCACCGTGCGGTATCCGCGGATGGCCCTGACCGCCGTGACCCTCTGTGGTCGCCACAGAAGGGCCCTAAGTCGGACGGTCAAGGACCCCGCCCACACTGGTGCGCCGTACAGGGCCATCGACCGGATGACCCCGCGTACAGCCGTCGGCACGTAGCGCTCGGTCCGAAAACGAACAGTTAAAGTAAAACGAATTCATTGTCTTTTTAACTTATCGCTCAAGGATATTTTTGGAAGACATTCAAATTACACTACTTAGTTATTAGACCCATGTTATTACAAAATAGGGAGGGAACTACTAAAGAGAGAATTCTTCTTGTCTGAGTCCACTCGGCAATAACGCTCGACTAGTACAGACGGAAGTCTCTATACCTTTTTTTTAATAGCCACACCGCGCCCAATCCATCCCGGACGACGTGCCTATTCATAAACTAGCGTATTCCCTCCCCCGCCGCTATTGGGCACGGCACACGTCTATGCCATAGGAGGTGAGAGACCATCCATTAGATAATAATTTAGAATTACCGTTGCGTTAAACATCTCATCATATTTCTGTCTGTAGAAAAAATAAATGATACCATCATAATTCTCTCACAAACATTGCTCGCGATGTTCATAGTGTGAAGCGGTTTTAATTTTGCCTATCATCTTCATATGTGAATGAGCCAGGACCACCAATTGCCAAACGTGAGCCACTGGCTCGCCGACCAGCGTATACAGGATGTATCAGGTTATGGGACAACTCAAATCACTATAACTTTTATATTATATTGTTTTTTGTGTAATATATATTCTAATTACGATCTATGACCGTTTAACTACAACATACTCGAACAGTTGCCCCATAACATACATGATACATCCTGTATAGTCCAATGTAAAAAAAATATGCAACGTAAAATTGTTTTTGCTCTTATTTTTCTTATATAATCTATGTTTGATAAACGTGAAGCTTTTCTACAAACGCACGTTGCGATTTCTGTATAAAGAATCAATCGTCGTGTAATAAGATAGAATAAAAAATTAAGTATATACTATTCATCCTACTTAATCATCATCAGATTATCTACATGTAAACATTTTATAGTTAGATCACGAAAGAAGTAAAATATCGAACCCAGCAGTCATAAACTCGATTATAGAGTTTCAGTAACGTTGATCAAGTTAATATTAATTTTAACGCTAGAAAAACTCACAAAACATTGTTCAACCCAAGATTTAACCATCCCACCTTAATATAAGTAATTAGAAATAATAGGGGCTAAGACCATGATGATATGACTGACACTTTAAACATCGTATGAATGAGATATGACTATTTATATACTACAAATAAACGGGCAATACTTGATAAAGTTATTTTGTAAGATATCAGTAGCGTTATCATCGCTACCATTTAATTAAAATTGTAAAGCAACAGTCCAATGATGACTTAAGGTAATAAACATTTCCTACAGGATAATATTATTATTAATAGTTTGTTGGAACACTCAATGTGTCTATGTTACTCCTACTGAATAAACTATGGAAAATGCTTCCGCTTGATAAACCGTTTTAAGAAAGAGCGGCTCTATAATAATAATAATGGTTTATTAAAAAAAGGTAATGCATAAATATGACAAAGTAATAAGAACACCCATGATTGACAGATTATATATTTGAAGTACTGGTACCAAAGGTAAGATTTAAGGGTACCAGACCCCCATAGCTTTGCTCCAATAGATAATTAAATAAAATCTATACCAATAAATAAAATTGGAGTGTCTGTTTGTAATGTCAAAATAATAGGCTTTTTTCATGCTCACACGGTTATTTGCAAGACACATATGCCTAAAATAGCAATTAAAAAATTTTTGTCTGTCTGTCTGTCTGTTTGTTCCGGGTAATCTTCAAAACGGCTGGACCGATTTCAAAAATTCTTTCACCAATGGAAAGCTATAATATCAGGGCGTAAACTAGGCTATATTGTATCCCGGTATTTCCCCGGGAACGGGAACTACGCGGGTAAAACGACTATAACCTATAACCGAAGCGAAGCGAGGGCGGATTGCTAGTTACATAATAAAAATAACTAAAAGGTATCTTAAAAATCAGAGGTGTGCGTATTAACGCGTGCATAAATTTCTTTATATAGTATGTAAGTAGGTGTGTGTGAGTTTGTATATAGGCTAAAAAAATACCCTTACGGCTGACTTAGGCCGTAATTGTCGCATCTAGAGACAGATTACTTAGCAGTGATCATAAATATCAATAACAACGTCATTCGGCCAAATGTAGAATGCGTGTATATTAAAGTGGAACGTAAATCCCTTGTGTTACTTATTCTTTACTTCAACCCGTTTACTGTTAGTCACGGACCTCCTCTACAAATTATGATACTACGGCATATTGGTGAAAAGTGTCGACATCAATGTTGTACTTAGGAAATGGCAATTAGAAAATTTAATGAATTTGCTAACGAACACGGGTTCTAAACAAAAAATTTGTATTGTTAATTAAATTTTGGTATTACTGACCGTGAGGAAACGATACTATTGTTCATTTAATTGAGTTTAAACTTTAATTAGTCGGTAGATATGTATAATATATATATATCTATGATGGATTTTATAAAACAACAACAAATTTTATTACGTCTGCTACAAAAGACCCATACTAGTATTGTCCTGCGATTATATTCGTTACAAACATAGCAGTTTAGTTCTAGTGGCATCCTTAAATTGTGACAGATGTCATTCACGGCTCACATTTCCTTTTATTTTTGGGTGGGCTATGGTCAGCGCACACGCCGTCTACGCCGTCTGGAGTGACGAAAGGGCAGAACGCGGCCCCATAACCCACCGAATTCCCTCCCTTTCACCATTAGGCCGCCTACCGGTACCGAGTTCCTTGTCGTCCATAGTCAACCCGGCGGGATAGCCTTCCGGGGCCGTATCATCCTAACACCCCTCCCGGGACGTCGATCGCCCTCGCACGGTCGCGCGGTTAATCTCTCTACGGGTGACGGACTATTCGCCGGTCCAGACCCCCGCGGCCTCGACTAGAACGGCATCAGACGCAGGTACTCACGCCTGCGCCGCCTAAATCGCTGGCATCGGATCGTGATGTCGTAGAGGAGTCGCTCACGCGCACGCTCTGCCACCTCCTTCCGTGAGATAACTACCTCACAGAAAGCGGCGACCGCGTCCCAGTTCCTGACGCTGTCGAGCATCTCCCTAGCAATAGTTGGCAGCGTCAAGTCGGCACCGATGATTGCGTCGAGTTCACGGCGCTGCTCTGCTCACGCTTCACGCTCATCGAACGTGTGCTGCGCCGTGTCCTCAATTGTAATCGCAGGGGTGGCAGGACGGTGTCCTCTCCCTCTTCACGACCATCATTTTAGAGTTTCTTATCTAACCCCTGTAGTATATATATAATATATATGTAGGTACACCAATTTTCGAATGAGTTTGGTTTTGGTTACATTGCACATAAGTTTAAAAAAAATACGCAATCGGGATAAAAAATAGCCTACATATGTATACTTATTACTCGCTGATAATGTAGCTTTACATTATTAAAATAATTTTTAAAAGCCATAAAATGCCCGCCGTTTGCCGACATTGTGTCCCGTCCCGTGAGAACACCGGGATAAAATATAGCCTATGCTAGGTATAATATAGCTTTTCATTTGTGAAAGAATTTTTAAAATCGGGTTTAAGAAGTAAGTGTGAAAGCATAAAAAACAAACAAACTCACTTTCGCATTTATAATATTAGTTAGGATGTATGCATATAATGATACTACAACCCGCCCTCGCTTCGCTTCGGTTTCAGTCGCTCTACCCGTGTAGTGTCCGGTCCCGTGGGAACACCGGGGTAAAATATAGCCTGTGCTACTCGGTATAATATAGCTTTTCATTTGTGAAAGAATTTTTAAATCGGGTTTAAGAATTAAGTGTGAAAGCGTTACAAACAAACAAACTCACTTTCGCATTTATAACATTAGTTAGGATGCATATAATGATATGTAGGTAAATATGGCAATGTTTATTTTAGTATTATTTATATTTACAGGCAAATTGTGGTGCAAAAACCGCAACACATTAGACAGTGCTAATACTATACTTCATGGTGCGTCAGGTGCACTTAGACCAGGGCGGATGACCTTCATTCTCGGACCATCGGGAGCTGGAAAAACCACACTTCTCAATATATTGGCTGGTAGAAAGTAAGTTTTATAAAGACTGGTAAACAAAAATTAAACATTTTTTTTTTGTGGGTGGGCTGCGGTCGGCGTGCCACCGCACCACTCCGTCCGAGGCGACAGAGGGGCTTAAGCACGCAACTCCCGCAACCCACCCAAAAACCACATCGCCTTCGTCGTTGGGCCGACCACCGGAGCAGGGTTACTTGACATCAGTGGTCGGCCCGACGGAATACCCCAAAATTAAACATTTGGCGTAGTTAGTGTAAAGAACGCTGGCTGCCAACTCAGGTATTATTTTTTGTCGGGCCTGATTGCATCGCCACAGGGCCATTCGTGACGATAAAGTGACTTAGGACTATAATAAACGATGTTTGTCACCCATATTTACATTCTTATCAATGGGTATCGTAAAAGACGACTAAGAGATTAAATATGCTTATAAAATCTATGCAAGAGAAGAAAATGTCGAAATAAAATGCTATAATAACGTGGTATAGTATGTTAATTTCCCTCCTATTGTGGAGGAAACTCGAACCGAACACTGGACGTGTATGAGCTGAAATGATTAGAATTATCAGAATTCTGATCATCAATGATGAATCAAACATGTGCTTAACCTAAGTACTAGCACGGCTTCATCAACCAATACTGCCTGGTAGCCGCTAAGAATAATACTAACCCTAACATTGCTCGTCGATATTGTAAAAGTCCTTTTATCGACCTTAGCCATCAGATATCGACCTTATCCATTAAACATCTAGTACCACGAAGTCAACTTTTACATTTCTAAATAATGTTGATATAAAGCAGTCATTTGCAGCGTGTTTTTCTCTTGTTTCAACTGTTTTTAAGAAAGAAGACCAGTCCATATAAATTAACATAAAGGTAGGAAGGTGGTGTAAGTGATTATGAGCCCTCTCCATAACTTCTACGTCTAAGCTTCATACGCTATTGTTGCAGAAAAACAGGTGTAACGGGCTCTTTGTACGGTGCAGGTCGAAATACGGTATTTGTTGCTCAAGACACTACACTCATCGACACGCTAACAGCGCAAGAAACTCTGAGATTCGCCGCAAATCTAAAACTTCCCAACATATCACATCGAGAAAGAAATAATGTGGTAAACTCCTCTTTTATATTTATAGTTTACCAAAACACCAAAAATTACCTAAGCGATCTGTTTTTATAAAAGGCATGTTAGCACGATAAAACACAAGTATTATAATGATATCAAATCGCTCCGTATAGGATACTAGTACAGTTTGCATCCTTGGCCAGCCTTAATAGTGCTTCTATGCAGACCACAGAGCCATAACTGCAAGGGTAATACATTAAATTCTACAAAGTAGGTAAGCTCATATATAGAAGTTTTTGTAAATAATTACAAGATCATATCTCCAATGCACAAGCAAACGCGATAAACCCTGTAAATATAAATAGTTTATTTCACACTTAATAGAGCTTCAAGCTGACATTGGGGAAGACTCGTTTAAATACAGAAACTTAAATCGAAAATTGAATTACAAAAAATGAAAATCTATTTACATATGAAATCCAAAAGCGGCAACACTTCTCCATTACATACAAGTTCCACTATTGAGCACGGTGCTCGACTGACCCCGCTGGTAGAAAGATGATGACAGTTCTTGTGTTGAATTTGCTTTTTCTTTTATGTACATCTCTTAGTCATCATTTACTTCATCCATTGGAAAGGATGATTAATCTATTTCTTCGTCATCACATAGAAAACCTATCATGGAAAACCGTTAATGGTAATCCGGAACTCCGGATAGTATACAATAATATACGTCGTACGTAACAGTACTCCAGTCAAAACAAATCCACTACAATACTAAACTATGTTGTTAGTTACGGAATAAAGAATTAATTTAAGAAATAGTCGATACCAAATAAATTTTTAATAAAAAAGTTAATCAAACAAAATTCCAAACACCTTTATTAATCATATAATTTATGATCATCATTCAAATAATGACGTAATATTACATAGGCGAATTAAGGTAGTGAACGTTAATAGAATTATTACGTACACGCTATATTCATCTTCTTCGCTTGCATAGATTTATGTGCATATAAAAAACGAACTTAGACGTCTTTTATGGCATCCACAGACAAGATAGGGAGGGGTTAATTGTATTTTAACTCTGTCACCACATGTAAATAAAGTTATTGCGTACTAGCTTTTGCCCGCGGCTTCGCCCGCGTTAAAATTAACTTGCATATTGAACTACTATCGCAAAGAATATTATCGGCATAAAAGTATTCTATTTCTTAATTTAAGAAATACTCTATCTATGTGTCCATTTTCATCCAAATCTGCTCAACAGTTTACGCGTGATTAAGTAACAAACATCCAAATATCTTCACAAACTTTCACATTTGAATATTTCTTCCAGACTTGTAGTTCAGATTCCCGTGGAAATACGATGTTAAATATGTCTTTCCTTAGTCCCTGATAATGTAGCTTTCCATTGGTGAAAAAAGAAAAAATATATCGATCAAATGCCCGCAGTTTCACCTACGTAAACCTCATTCCCATGCGAATGCCGAGATAAAAAATGCCTATGTGACTCACAACACAAAAACAAAAAATTTTGAACCGTAGGTATCGTGCAAATAATTGTGTGCATAAATAAAACCTATTATTTTGATAGACAAACAGACGCTTCAAATTTATTTATTTGTAGAGATAGAAAATTGACTTAATATCTCGACTTACTGTCTGGTAGCGGCTAGGAATATTACCACGCTTTCATTGTTTGTGCAGTGTCCCAAAATACTACTAAGATAAAGATTTACATCGATCTGGACCAATTGATGATGCCGTCTGGCCAACAATGGCGTCCGTCAGGCAGCCGGTCATAAAATGTTGCTAGAACCTTTGCGATATATCTACGATGGGAGAAGAGTACCTACATATTGCGTCGATCCAAAGTAATTAGGATAAGAGCAAGATAATGATGATATGTAGGCTGGGTGTCTTCGACTATATGCGTTTCACCCTTTTAGGGCTGCCTAAAATTATTCCTTAGTGCGTGTTCAATGCACATTGAACATGCAACGCAGCAAATTCATAAGTAGAGCATGTCAACATACAAGTAAAGCATGTCAACATACACCAGCGCAGATTTGCAAGATTTGCACTGACATAATTAAAGACGCTGCGTTATACTTTACACTTACGACACACTAGCACAAAATGGTATATGTGTGTATTAGCAATAAGTAGTATATAAGGTGTACATTTTGTAAAATAAATCAGATTTGAATTTATTCATCTCTCAGTTACATCCCTCTCACTGCGGCCAAGACACCCTTAGCCGTCAGTTCTGATCAGTCTTGTGAGTCTGCTTGACTGGCAGTGAGAATTACCAATCCTCCACCCAAACCTCCATCTCACTGTGGCCAAGACACCCTTAGCCGTCAGTTCTGATCAGTCTTGTGAGTCTGCTTGACTGGCAGTGAGAATTACCAATCCTCCACCCAACATCCATCTCACATCTACCTGTCACCTTAGGTAGCGCGGTGCAGGTCCCATCAGATAGGCTAGGAACTTAAGGGCTTTAGGTACTTCAAACTATAACCTTAGGTTCTTCTGTCAAACACGGCGTTAGTCCATAAGCCCATACTACGCCGTACAGTGCGCTTACCCCGAAAAATAGATCGGTACACAAAATTTCCCACATCTTTGGCTATGCACTTTTACCCTCTTAGGGGTTGAATTTCCAAAAATTCTTTGTTAGTACTCATCAGTAGTCACCACACGTATAATGTTAGCACTCGCTTATCCCGAAACAGAACTTTCACGTTCCTAGGACCATTATTTTAGGTTATACACTTTTCATGCCCTTAGGGGGTGAGACTGCCAGAAGTTCTTTCATAGTGCTTGGTAAGCGAGCGCTAAGAAAAAAATCTTGGGGTAATCCAAGAGAGCCGACCGTGTACTAAAATGACCGGCCCTCGACTCACTGATTTCGGATAAACGCTTTTCACCCCCTTAGGGGTAAAATTGCAAAAAACTCTTTTTTAGTGAGCACTTTCCCCAAGAAAGACAACTTCATACAAAATTTTACGTTTCTAGGCCTAATGATTTCAGCTATATATTTTCACCCCCTTAGGGGTTGAGATTCAAAAAATAGTTTCTTAGAGCTCACATACAATAAAAGAAAGTGTATCGCATACAAAGTTTTACGTGCCTGGCCCCAATAGTTTCGTCTATAAGCTTTTCACCCCCTTAAAGGGGTGATTTTCCAAAAATTCTTTGCTAGTGTTCGTGTACCCCAAGAAATACGACGGTGTAAAAAAAATACGTTTCTAGGCCCAGTGGTTTCGGCTGTATGCTTTTTGGTCTTTTAGGGGTTGAATTTCATCCCCATGTAAGTGAATTTTCAAAACGCTAGAACGAATATTTATTTGTTTATTATCAAGTGCCTTAATACAAAGATTCATGGTTCTATCATCGAAAGTGACGAATTTCCATACAAAATGTCATCCCCTATTTCTACCCCTTATACCCAATGTTTTGGGATAAAAGTAGCCTATGTCCTGTCTTAAGCTTTAGTTCATCTCTGTACCAAATTTAATTAAAATCGATTCAGTAATTTAGACGTGAAAGATTATAGGTTTTTCACCCCCTAAAGGGGGTGATTTACCAAAAAACCTTTGCTAGTGCTCGTGTACTCCAAGAAATACGACGGTGTAAAAAAATACGTTTCTATGCTCAGTGGTTTTGGCTGCATGCTTTTTGGTGTTTTAGGGGTTAAATTTCATCCCCATGTAAGTGAAATTTCCAAAACGCTAGAACGAATATTTATTTATTTATTATCAAGTGCCTTAATACAAAGATTCATGGCTCTATCATCAAAAATGACGAATTGCTATACAAAATGTCATCCCCTATTTCAACCCCTTATACCCATTTTTTCGCGATTTCTTTGCTAGAGCTCGTGTACCTCAGGAAATACTACGGTGCAAAAAAATTACGTTTCTAGGCCCAGTGGTTTCGGCTGTATGCTTTTTGTCTTTTAAGGGTTGAATTTCATCCCCATATAAATGAAATTGCAAAACGCTAGAATGAATATTTATTTATTTATTATAAAGTGCCTTAATACAAAGATTCATGGTTCTATCATCAAAAATGACGAATTTCCATACAAAATGTCATCCCCTATTTCAACCCCTTATACCCATTTTTTCGCGATAAAAAGTAGCCTATGTCCTTTCTCAAGTTTTATTCCATCTCTGTACCAAATTTCATCAAAATCGGCTCAGTGGTTTAGACGTGAAAGCGTAGCAGACAGACAGACAGACAGAGTTACTTTCGCATTTATAATATTAGTAAGGAAGTAAGGATAGTAAGGATTATAAATTTAAATAATTTATTTGATACTAACAGAGCTGACAGCTTAGCTTCCGTGGATAGCATATATATTAATGTCATTATTTCGTTTGATTATCCAGGTCATCCTGTGACATTAATTGTAATACATATGTATTTACAAAATATCAATCGGAGTTTTTGTTATCTACATCGCCGAATCGATGTCTAATTGTACAAAATTTTGGTGAATTTCCTAATAATTATAGACACTAAAAGGTTCCTACTTGTCCCAGCATTTCGTATTACCTATATCCTATAACCTTTCCCTAGATCAATAGATTGATCCGCAAAGTTCACGGGTCCATTAACAGAAAATAAGTATGGCTTTTCTAACTTATTTAAAACCCATGTACATAATATACAAGTTATATAGAAAATGTTCTCAAAGGCTGGTTAAATTGGTGTTTCAAAAACACGTTATGAAGTCAGTATCGTCTATTCATACCATATATAATAATTGATACGCTAGTCAATATCCGGATATCTGGTCTAAAACTAAAATATGCTTATCTCTTTTGATACCGCAGGTCAGACAGTTATCGGTTTGTGAATAAATTATGTTCTAGGAAGTCTAGTTTCATTAGAAAGTATTTTAAAAGTTGAATATTTGAGAAATTTAAGAAGTTCATTCTTCTTGCGATATTGCGCGATTATAATAAAGATGTTATACGTGTTATGTTTGCAATATGTTGCATCCTCATAAATTTCTTTTTGTTAAAAAATCTTCGCTGGATTTTTCAGAAGCACGTGATTTAGTAACATAATATAGTCAATCTATAAAAAAGTAGTTAAACTCGTAGTGAATAACAAAAAACTAATAAACTCGTTCAAACATTAATTTTCATATTGTAAGCGTGGCTCAAAAGCCAAAAAAAAATATCTTATACTAACTAAAGATAAAACTTAGATAATTATCAGTAGTCACCTGAAAAATGTGTTAAAAATGTTAATTATATCAATAAATTTAGAACTTATTATTTTGACTTTATTTTTTATTGGCTTTGGTAGCAGTCTAACTAGTAGCAAATAATAACTGCACCATTAAGTGGCTGTATACCATGTTAATATTACTCTTCTTAAATCTTGTAGAAAAATATATCATAAGAATTGTGAAACACCGTAACAGTAATGGAGGCATGAAATATCGTCCACTGCACTTACTTTCTTCTTCGGCTTCCCCTGCTCATTTTAATGGTACCTGCTCATTTTAATGGGACCTGCTCATTTTAATTAAAATCCAACTACGGCAAAAACGGAGCTAAAAAGTATGAAATGAGATTTTACTGGACACAGGATTAACGTTACTGAAGAAGCAAGGTAATGGACAAATAGACTCTACCAAGATGCCTTCATTGCAGTTTGATAATACTTTTGGATAATAAAGTACACAATTATCAGTGCACCGAGATACACATATCCAAGTTTAAAAAGCCGTAGTCACGCGTTGTTAAAGTGTTATGGTACGTTTCTATGTAACGTGTCACATATTATAAATACACGTTAAATATACGTCATACCCCTTACCCTTATTATAAATTAATAACCTTCATAATTCATTATCACATAATTAATATTACAAATATTTAATATTTGTAAGATTAATAACCATCGCAGTTCTTACGTATTACGTTACCCTTTAAAAAACATGTTTTAAGTAGTTTCAGTTTTATTTCCAAGGTCTTCTTATCTTTCTTACTTTATTTTGTTTCCTGTACATGGATATTAACTGCAGTTATATGTTTCTTGGCTTTTATAGTCGTTATTTTAAATGTACATTTTAAATTATCTTTAACTTCATATATAAATAAAGCAACACTTCACATTATGTTTGAATGTTTTGTATGTTTCAACCATTTAAAACTATTCACTTGTATGAAGAACCAATAATAATGATTAATCGATAATTTAAAGATTTATTATCATTAATGTTACAGACCATTCCTTCTTATAATTTCAGGACCAACTAAATAAATAACTCTTATATCATTAGAGCGCTACCCGGTCGGTCGATTCGGTCATACCATTTTTTTTGGCGAATTGCTGGTATTTACCAACTCTATATTCTTATACATTTTTGATGGGTACGTATACTCTCTGACACACTTGTACAACGACTAAGAAATGTCATATAGGTAGATTTCGGCAGAGACAGTGCTCTCGCCTCACCTCATACACGTCCAACTATTGGACGTAAATGAGTATCCTCAGGAGGCTCGAGCGTATAACGTCTCCTGCTGGTCAGAAATGTTGGTAGGTATAGAAATTTATTTCGAGTTTTCTTCGAGTTTTCCTTCTCTTGCATCTTGCATCCCTTTGTCGTCTTTTATTACAACACGGGCAGTGGCGTAGCAAGTGGGGGGCGGACCGCCCCGGGCGCCACTATTAGAAGAGCGGCTAAATTTGAAAATAATATTTTGTGCGGACACTGGCGGTGAGTCGGTCAATTAATTTTTCAAGAAGTTAGCTGACGTGCACATATTAAATGTCATATTAAGTGTCCCGCCCAAAACAATTGTTGCAAAACATGAGTGACGGTCGGCCCTTATTTGTGTTTAGACGTGTACAATGTGTAGGTACGTGCACCGTCCATGAGAAGCTCCATAAGATTGAGCAATTTGGCCATTTTGTCGATAGAACATAGTGTGACAGACGATATTGACTTTGACGAAGTTATAAATGATTACCTTTTTTTTACGATCCTCGCACCACTCCGTCCGAGGCGACAGAGGGGCGTAAGCACTCACACCCGTAACGCACCCGTGACACATCGCCTTCGTCTTTGGGCCGAGCACCGAAGCAGGGTGACTTGACGTTAGTGGTCGGCCCGACGGAATACTCCTTGAGGAGTACCCTTCCAACAATCAACGTCTCCACCCTCGGGGAGGACGTCGATAGTTCCTCAGTCGGCCTCTCGGCGGGTGACGGACTAAATCCCCAGTCCAGTCACCCGCGGCCTAGGCTAGGGCGGCATGAGGCGCAGGTAGTCGCGCCTACGCTGCCCCAGTCGACGCTCCTCGCGCATGCGCTCCGACGCCTCCTTCCGCGAGACTACTGCCTCGTGCACGCCCTCCGACGCCTTCTTCCGCGAGATTACTGCCTCGCAGAAGGCTGCGACCGCGTCGCAGTCGGCAGCGTCAGGTCGGCACTGATGATTGCGACGAGTTCACGACGCTGCTCTATCCAGGTGGCACAAACCTCGAGCGTATGCTGCGCCGTGTCCTCGTCGCAATCGCAGTGTGGCATAACGGTGTACTCTCCTTCCTAACGACCGTGTACAGGTATTTGGCGAAGCATCCATGCCCCGTCAAAACCTGCACAGTCGGAAGGAGAGAACCGCGTGCCGCCATTTCAACCACTGCATCAGCACCGGCCAGACGGCCTCTACGGTCCGCACATCGAACCGAGGCCTCTCCAGCCAGACTGCTCAACGGGCAATGACGTCTCGGCGGGCGTCGACGCGCCAGGTAGTGAGCTCCCTCAAAGAGATCACACCACTCTCCGCTCGCACCCCTGACACCTGTCGATATAAACCGGCGAGCATTTCCGCCTCCAGGTCCCACGGGGAGTCCCGGGAAACAGGCACGCTCCCTCCGTCGACACCGTGCGGTATCTGCGTATGGCCCTGACCGCCATGGCCCCCTGTGGTCACCACAGTAGAGCCCTGAGTCGGACGGTCAGGGATCCCGCCCACACCGGTGCGCCGTACAAGGCCATCGACCGGATGACCCCTGCGTAAGCTGTCGACACATAGCGCTCAATCCACCCACGTTCGGCGTAAGCCACGATAGGGCGGACGCCGCACCGACGAGCCGTGGAGCGAGCCTGCGGAAATGCTGCACCAATGCCCGTCGAGCACCAGACCCAAATACTTCATATGGGCCCGGATGCTGATATCAACCGATTTGACGGTGATCGAGACGCCGATGGGAGGGCCCATGCGGGGCCCATGGATCAAGAGGGCTTCCGTTTTGTCACCACCAACCCCACCCTCAACCCTAACGCCTCGATCCACCTGACGATCTCTTTGGTGCCTAGAGTCGCCAGGCTTGCTGCCTCTTCTAGTGTCCCACTGCGGGCTGTGACGAGCTTGTCGTCGGCGTAACAAATCACACCCAGCCCAGGCGGGAGGCACCCCTCAACGCCCAGTCGTAGCCGATGTTCCACAATCCGAGGTTCGAGTCCGAGGACCGATTAAATGATTTCGTTGTGCGTCGCGAAAGGTAGAACTTTATAGACTGTTTAGACTTTATTAAACATTATTTTTATAGTGTACATTATTAATGTTTTAACACAGTCATCTTACTTACACATACATGTACATGGTTTTGTAAATATTCAATATTTCACCCAACTCTTTCATTTCGTTACGTTTTTCTCACCAACACCAACAATTACTATTTTTACGACGTCATAAGGGCGGCAAATCATGACTCCACCCCGGGCGACAGTGACTCACGCTACGCCACTGAACACGGGCAAGATTCGGAGTGGTGGATAAATTCCACTAATTATTGCTTACATTGCATTACACCTGCCAAATTATTTCTGCTTCTCCCTAGATCGAGTGGTAGAAAATGCCCTATTAAGTAAGTTCCAATAAATAAACAAAGTCACGAACCACCCGATCCATTCAAAGCTACGGAGAGGACCACTTACAACCCCATAACCTGCAATGCGCATACCATTCTCCAGCGTCGAGCGGGCCACTGTATCCGGCCCTTATCATTGGTGGTCCGACCAGCCGGGTTACCCTTTTGGGTACCGTCTTGTCGCGTCTGCCGCAAGACGACTGCCTCACAGAAACCTATATAAGCTTTGTATCTTAAACTGACGTAATTTTATTTTGATATTATAATAATGTTTAAATAACGAATTACCTAATGTTATTTCTAATTAAACTTAATTAATATTTTTATAGATGACCTAGATAACCTCGGTAATTAAATAATTACGTACAGCGATTTAGATATCTAAAAACGCCATTGAAATTTTTAATTATATTTTTCATTTAAATTTAATTTTCAATTAAGATTATTTCTTATCTAAAATAAACTAGTAGGTAGCAGCAAGTTAGTAATAATAAATATTCTTCTAATGGTAAATGGTGATGCGGTCGTTAGTGAAAATCGGGTCTGGTGATATATTAAAATTACAATGGGGCTAAAATAACCTTTAACTCTCTCGTGGAAATTGTAAAAACCGACCTAGTGATCACCATAAGAATGATCAACAGCGGTCATCATTACCATCGCAATATCAGCCCATATAAGTCACACTTTTGGGCTCAGGCCTCCTCCACAATGCAAAGGAAATTGACCTACTATACCACGTTGGTCAGACGTGTTGGATTTTATGGATTTTATATCCAATTTTCCTTCTCTGTAAGAGTTATTATCTGCATATCATATCCTTTAGTTGTCTTTTACGACATCCACGAGTAAGAGAGGGGGTGGTGAACTGTATTCTTACTCTGTCACCACAAGGAAGCGGTATCCTGGGAAACTTATAACACCCGTTACGGGGAGACCCCTGAGGGAGGTCTATATCCTACGGAAGACGTGTGTAGACGCGTGTGACTGAATTGATACGACAAAATACGCCGATTTCATGTCACCTATAGGTACCACAGAGATTGTAAATAATTACATATTTGTTATTATTAGGTCCTTACCTATGAAATTGACGTTTTGTGCGGGCGGAATATAAAATCAATTTTTTTTGTATAATATAATTAATTAATCAAAGTATGCACCATTGTTATCTATGCACTTTTGCCATCTCATAAGTAGTTCATTGATCCCTTTACTAAAAAAACCATAGGGGCGAGAGTCAATAAACTCTTAGAAGGCGGCTTGGACTGCCGCATCGCAGATGAATTTTTTTCCTTGTAAGAAATTGTCCAAATTCCGGAAAAAATGGTAATCTGTTGGAGCAAGGTCCGGGGAGTGCGGTAAATGTCGCAGGCATTCCAATTATAGCTCATCTAACTTACTGATTATTTGTTGTGCAGTGTGTAGTCTTGCGTTGTCGTGAAGCAGCAGTGGCCTAGAGCGATTGACCAATCTCGGTTGTTTAGCAGCTAGCTCTTCCTTCATGGTTTGCAGTTGCTGACAATAGATATCTGCCGGAATCGTTTGGCCAGATTTTAGAAAGCTGTAGTGAACGACACCAGCGCTAGTCCACCAAACACTCATAAGTAACGTTTCTGAGTCAATTTTCGTTTAGGGCAGGATTTGGCTGGGTCTCCAGAGTTCAGCCATTGCGACGAGCGCTTCCGATTATCGTACAGTATCCACTTTTCATCACAAGTAATGATTCGATTTACGATCCCTTCATTATTGTGTCGGTTGAACAAAGTAACACAGCAGTCGACGCGTGTTTGCAAGTTCGATTCACACAATTCATGAGGTATTCATCGTTCAAGTTTTTTTTACTTTCCCGATTTGCTTTAAGTATGTTTATACATTTTTGTCACTTACCTCGAAGCCTGCAGCTATCTCTGAAGTGCTTTGTGATGGATCCGCTTCACAATAGCCTTTAATTCTTCATTTTCCACCTTGGTCTCCGGCCGTCCACGAGGTTGGTTCTGAAGGTCGAAATTTCCAGAACGAAAACTTTGAAACCAAAAACGTACCGTGCTTTTTTTGCGACACCAGCGCCATACACATCATTAATCCTTCGAGCTGTTTCTGCAGCACTGGTGCAACTCGTACTCGTAAATATCATCATGTATCATGTTTTCCATTGTACGGTAATAAACGACGCCAATGTTCTGTGTGGTGACGGAGTAAGTATACAACTCACCACTCCCTATCTTGCCCGTGGATGTCATAAAAGATGACTATGGGATATAATATGCGCATAATATCTGTGCAAGAGAAGGAAAACTCAAAATGAAACCCTATACCAACATGTCTGACCAGCATGGTATAGTAGGTCAAATTCCCTCCCATTGTAGAGGAGGCCCGAGCCCAACAGTGGGACGTATGTGCGCTGCGATGATGAACGATGCCAAAGAAAAGAAATAAAGAGAAAAACAAATAAATGACTGTTTTCAAAACTCAAATGTACCAGCTAAATGAATTTATAAATTTGAATTTGGAATTCTTAACCAAAGAGGAGATATTTCAGATCAACGTGGTCAGTACCACAAAACGCTAATTTCATATATAAGGACCTAATATAAACCGTAAGAATACAATTCACCACTCCCTATCTTGTCCGTGGATGTCGTAAAAGACGACTAAGAGATATAATATGCATATAACATTTGCGTAATAAAAAGAAAACTCGAAATAAAACTCTATACTAATATATCTAACCAGCATGGTAGGTAAATTTTTCTCCTATTTGGGAGGAGGCCCGAACCCAGTAGTGGGACGTTTATGTGCTGAGACGACGATAAATAATTAGGTATTAACGCTTTTATACTGAACTACCTACAGCAGAAACTATATTATCCGGCCCTCGGTTATACGGATTTGCGATTATCCGGACTACTAACCGCGCCCTTATTGTACTTACAAATCGAATGTATGTAGGCATGAACGTATCTGAGACGAAATGTCCCGCTAACGCCCCGCGGGATCGCTGCTCCACGCGATTCATTATTGTTTTAGTTAATAATTTTTACGCCACTCTGAGGTGCATGCCCCGCGGTATATGTATTCGTCTTTTAATAAACGCATAACATTATGTATATACTACATTACATATGCACAAAACTGAAGCAGGTTTTTCATACATTCTTTTCGATTGTCCAATGCCTATCGACAACAATTAGTCCGGTTAAACGAGTCTCTACTATACAAATATCTACTATTTTATATGCATAAAATGACCGTTGACCATCATTGCAATAATAACACAGGTCAACAAAAAAAAAATATTTTTTGGGTTTCTGTTCTAATGATTGAATTCTGATTCCAAACGTCGAAAAACACTCTGATATCTATTTTTAACTCTTAAAGTTTGCTTTTGTCTGATATATGTTGATAAGTACATTTTGAAGATTTTAATTGATTTTTATGAGCAATAGGTGGTAACACTTTGATTATCTTAATTGCAAATTGTGCATTTTTTCTGAAGGGCACTAGTGAGTGTTTACTTGTATATTACTAATACAAAAACGTCCAATACAGTTGTAACATCCGACTTTTATGTCGTATTTAGTTAGAAAATGTCAACAGGACTGGAAAAGTCAAAATATACAGAATACACTTAATAGGCCAGTAATAGGTGATTTCAAAATTCTACAAAAGCAAACTTTGATCGGAACAGATATTTTTTAATTTATTTGTAACATAAGAGAAACCAAAATTTTGCATTCAGGAGCCAAACCCAGAAATCGTGTTGACCGGTGTAATTATCAACACGCAAAATCGCGTATTGTTTCTACAAACAATGTCTTATATAATTTATATTATTCCTTTACAGATTAAAACCGTAACGAAGCAATTAGGGATACATGAGGTGCTGAACACCAGAGCAGGGAAGTTATCTGGCGGAGAACGTAAAAGACTGACAATTGCTTGCGAGCTATTAACTGATCCAACCATTATGTTCTTAGATGAACCTACGAGGTACTTGCTAATTTCTATATCTATTACAAAGTTTATCGTACTTCCCACTGCTGGGCTCGCGCCACTTCCACTATAGAAGGGAAACTAACCCACTATACCATGCTGATCGAACAGGTTGGTATAGGGTTTTGTTTCGAGATTTCATGCTCTTGCATAGATATTAAATACATATTATATCCCTTAGTGGTCTTTTACGACATCCACCGGTAAGATAGGTGGTAAATTATATTCTTATTCAGGCACCACACGGATTAACAAATGCAAAGTTCAGTGAGACTTAAAACGCTTTATTATAAAAACGCTCCTATTAAATAAATGTTTATTTTATTTTCTACGCACTCACGCCTTTATTTTCAAAGGCGTAAGCAGATTTGAGACTCTGATGTTCACTGCGGATCGGCTCTGAACTATCATTTATACTTCTAATATATCTCTGTCAAACACTTTCTTTCTATTTAACGTCAGACTAACTCTACGCGACATCAAGATTACATTAACGATGCGATTACATTAACTTCGAACACGAAGATTACATTAACTTCGAGCACGAAGTTTTATTCAATCACGAACGATGTTATTTAATGTATTATCATGATCATCTCAGGCCATATGAGTCCCACTGTTGGGCTCGGGCCTTATTCATTATGGGAGGAAAATTGACCTACTATACCACGTTGATTAAGACGTGTTGACATAATAGTATAACCGATTGCGATTTTAATAAAACCTTTTTTTAAATATTCTTCATAATTCCGCACAAAGTTACACACTTTACACAACAAGTTTTTTAAACAATTTTCATTAAATAGATTAATTAAATTATTTAAAGTGCACATTCAAATCATCAAAAATCTTCATTAAAGTGTAATTTTAATTCCATACATAAGTTTTAAAAGTATTTTTCTTGTTCAGCGGCTTAGATGCTGTTGCCTCGCTGTCCGTTGCTCAAGCCCTACTTACAGTGGCTCGCAGTGGGCGTACAATCGCGTGTGTTGTACACCAGCCATCATCGCAACTATTTAACACGGCCGATGACGTCATATTATTGGCTAAAGGCAGGACGTTATACGCTGGTGCAATCGTCGATGTTCCAGACACATTAGCCAAAGCCGGTTTTATATGTCCACAGTATTATAACATAGCTGATTATTGTGAGTATGATAATGAATATCTACTACTAAATAACTATATTATAAAATACATTGTTCTCATGTTTACGCGAGTATTACACATTGTGAATAAAACTACGGATTTTATCGCGATGGATTTGTTTTTTTCTTTTTTTTTTTTGATTGCCCGACGTTTAAAATTTTCTGTAATAACGATGACTTGTTGGACGTGAAATATCTTAGTCCGCCCGTGACCATGAACGCTGCAAAGTGTTCGAAACGTCGGGCAATGAAAAATCAAATGCAAACACGATAAAATCCGTAAGTTTAATTTACAATACCTACGTTGTATGAGCTTGATTCAAAAAAATATTATCGCTAGAACATCTTAGAATACATAGGACCATAAGGAACTGGCTCATATAGAAGCGAAACTGATCCACTATACTACGCTGGTCTGACGGGTAGGTGTAGGATTTTATTTCAAGTTTTCCTTCTATTGCACACATGTTATATGCATATCATATCCATTGGTCGTCTTTTACAACATCAATGGATATTATAGGGAGTGGTGTACTGTATTCTAACTCCGTCAGCACACAGAATAGCTCGTAATAATAATAAAAATTAATAAAATCAATAAGTTTTTAAATCAATAGTCTTAAGTTAACCAGTCCATCGAACCTCCAACGCCATAATCAGATTTTAGACACCATCATCACACAATAATTTTACACCTACCGTTGGCAGTCCACGTGTATTATGTGCAGACGTGGAGTGTCATCGGTAGACGTCCCATCCCATTTTTAGATTAAATTTCTCCAAAGGCCGCTGCGTGTTGGATCCATATCCCCATGTAAGCCTTTCAAAGGACCGGGCATCTTCCCTAGGAAGATCCCGTGAATCGGCGATACATAAAAATTAAATAAAAACATGAAATTTAATAGAAATGTAAGTTACTTTTATTTAATTTTGTAAGCATTCTTGTTTTTTTTTGTAGTGTTAGAAATAGCAAGCGATGAACATTGTGGTAACAAGAATCTCTTAGAAATCGAAGCTATAAATTATGCTGAAGAGTTGACAAAATTTGCCAAGAGTGATATTAAAGGCAGACAAGGAAAAGGTCCGGAATAAATAGTTTATATTCATATCTGTAAGCCCTAATAGATAATTTTGTATTTTTGTATAAGGTATTGACTTTTATAAATAGTGTAAACGTTTAAAATCACCAAACTGGTTGGTGTGCAATTAACCGTTAATTCATATTTTGATGATACTCATAACCAGATTTGATTATAAACTTTAGTTACAAGAAGAAGCCATGAAACAACTTGCATAACTTCCTTTCTAGGACATTATTTCATATTAAGGAATGAATCTGTGTTTGAAATTATTGACATAAACGACGGTAAAGTACACATAAATTAAGTGGAACTACATATTTCCAAAACGCATAAATATTTTGCCTCCGTAAATATTCATTATTCGTCTCAATAGGATTTGTGTACATTACATTAAGCTGGCAAAGCAGGTTTAGCGTTAGCAGAAATATCACAAACCGAGTAAATATTTAACTATTTTTACAATGGGGAGATCGCATTGTGACCTGTACAATATCAATTTTGCCTTCTATTAAAAAATATATTAGTATAGGATCCCGCTATACAACGACCTTCACCGAGATGTTTAGTTGATGAAACTTATTTTTTATTTAATTTAATATGTCAATAAATATATTGTATATGGGTTGCCTAACAAATTTTGTCATTTTTCAATAAATGACATATTAAATTAAATAAAAAATAAGTTTCATCAAATAAACATCTCGGTGAAGGTCGTTGTATAGCGGGATCTTAGACCATATATTATTCCGTGTGATGACAGAGTAAAAATACAATTCATTACTCCCTATCTTGCCCGTGGATGTCCTAAAAGATTACTAGGGATATAAGATGCATGTAACATCTGTGCAAGAGAAGGAAAACTCGATACAAAACACTATTCCAACGCGTCTGACCAGCGTGGAATAGTACGTGATTTCCCCTCACATTGTGGAGGAGGGCTGAGCCCAAAAGTGAGATTTATACAGACTCAGATGATGAAAAAAAATCCTTGTGATGACGAAGTACGAATATAATTCACACCATTATCCGCTCATTAATGTCGTAAAAGGGATATAAGATACAGACAACCTCTATGTAACAGAAGGAAAAGTAAAATAAATCCATATACCCGTTTGACGAGCGTGATACATCTATTTACCCCCTATTATGGGGGTGGCTAAAGTCCAGCTGTGGAACATTCTCTAGAATGACTAACATTATGATGAATAGAATGTCTTTTAATTCCAATTCAATGTACTAACAACTTTGTAAAACTATGCTATTTCTAAATAATTCCTATAGCTGTAAATCAAAACCAATTCATGACCGTTATAATGTTCTTTAGGAATGTCAACTGAGTCCGAATCATTGCTGAGTCCAAATCCCACTCCTTCCGATGGATATGCAGCCAGTATCTGCCAACAACTGAATACATTGTTATGGAGATGTTGCATTGGCGTACTAAGAGACGTACATTTAACTCAGGTATAAAATTAAATATTATTTACTTTTCTAACATTTGACACGTAAAATTATTTTCAATTCGATATCTTTGAAATCTTAATAATAAATAATTAAAAATTAGAAAATAATTCGTCTGTGAACGGCGTAAGATTACAGTTCCACACCCCTCTCTCTTAAACGTGGGATACGAAACACTATATGGTGTATATGGTAGGTATATGATATGCATATGGCATGGCAACAATGGCATGAGAAGGAAAATCGAGATAAAATCCTATACCAACCCCCATGACGTGGTATAGTAGGTTAATCTTCCTCTTATTATGGAGGAGGCTCCAGCCCAACAATCTAACCTTTATGAGCTATGGTAATGATAAAGAAAAAGGTTAACCTTCATAAGGTCTTCGGGTCAATTTTGACCCATTTTGGAATAAAAATGTAATTTTCTCAGAAAATAATCGTTGAAGAAGTTTGATATTCTATGACTTTTAATTATTCGCTTCAATCTACTTATTATTGGAATAAGTTTATCAAAAATGATTATAATATTCCACATATGATTTTTTTTACTCTAACGGTCTTCGGGTCAGAATTGACCCCCACTAATGACAAGCGCATAGGACATCTGTTATCGTCCGAATTGCTTATGTATCGTATAACTTTTTGAATGAGACGTTCTTTTGTTCTACACAAATCTTAGTATCCATCGAAGAACACATACCCTAGTTTACAGTAGTGGAAACGTAAGCAAATAACGTTTTTTTTATAAAAAATGATAGGCAGTGAAATAGGAGCGATGTTATTAGATGAAATGTCGAATAATAATGAATCTTATTCTGAAACAAAAGATTATATCGAAGAAGCTGAACCATTTGATAGCTTGGATAGTGACAGTAAATTAGTGCTTTTACCAACAAGGACGTGAAAAAATGAGCGGATAAAATATGCCAGAAACCCCGCCACACAGTCTTGTGGAAGACCTTCCAGAGAAAACATCAGAGGAAGATGCCCATTTCTACAGTCCATGCCATCGAAACCAGCTAAATATGGCATGAAATTTTGGGTTCTATGTGATTCTGCCACAAATTACGTTTGGAATATCTAACCCTACACAGGCATTTATTTTTTTTTATGGGTGGGCTATGGTAAGCGCACGCGCGGTCCAATCCGTCCGGGGCGATGAAAGGACGGCGCGCGGGCCCATAACCCACCCGTACCCACGTCACCTCGTTGTTGGGCCGACCACCGGAGCAGATGTGACTTGTCGTCAGTGGTCGGCCCGACGGAATACCCTTTCGGGTATCCTCACCTCTCGACGTACTGGGACGTCGGTCGCCGTCGCGCGGTCAGCCTCTCCGCGGGTGACGGACAATTCCCCGGTCCGATCACCCGCGGCCTCGGCTAGGGCGGCATTAGGCGCAGATACTCACGCCTGCGCCGCCCGAGTCGCCGGCGGCGGAACGTGTCGCCAAATAGGAGCTCTACTCGCACACGATCCGCCGCCTCCTTCCGTGAGATTACGGCCTCACAGAAGGCGGCGACTGCGTCCCAGTTCCTGACGCTGACGAGCATCTCCCAGGCGATGGTCGGCAGCGCCAGGTCGGCACCGATAATTGCGACGAGTTCACGGCGATCCCCCTCCCATGCAGCACACTCCTCGAGCGTGTGCTGCGCCGTGTCCTCGTCGCAACTGCAGTGGTGGCAGGACGGTGTGCTCTCCCTCCTGACAATCTTGTGCAGGTACTTCCCGAAGCAAGCGTGCCCCGTCAGCACCTGCACCAGTCGGAAGGAAAGCACCCCGTGCGTCCGCTCCAACCACTCCATCAGCACCGGCCGGAGGGCCTCGACGGTCCTGACACCGTACCGAGGACTCTCCAGCCGGACTGCCCAACGGGCAATTACTTCTCGGCGGGCGTCGACCCGCCAGGCGGTGATCTCATTGATGGAGACCATGCCGCCGCGGGCGCGCGTCTCCGACACCCGCCGATAAATGTCGGCGAGCATCTCCGCCTCCAGGTCCCACGGGGGGTTCTGGCCAGGAGGCACGCTGCCTCCGTCGCCACCGTGCGGTAACCCCGTATGGCCCTGATCGCCATGACCCTCTGTGGTCGCCACAGGAGGGCCCTAAGACGCGTCAGCGGACGGTCAGGGACCCCGCCCACACCGGTGCGCCGTACAGGGCCATCGACCGGATCACCCCCACGTACAGCTGTCGGCACGTAGCACTGGGTCCGCCCACATTCGGCATCAGCCGCGAAAGGGCGGACGCCGCGCCGACAAGCCGGGGAACAAGTCGATGGAGATGCTCCCGGAACCAAAAATGCCCGTCGAGCACCAGGCCCAAGTACTTCATGTGGGCCTGGATGCTGATGGTGACCGAATTCACGGTGATCGAAGCGCCGGCGGGAGGCCCGACGGTACGGAGGCCATGGAACAAAAGGGCCTCCGTCTTTTCCAGGGCTACCCTCAACCCCAGCGCTTCGATCCGCCTGACAATCTCCTCGGTGCCGAGAGTTGCCAGGCGTGCCGCCTCCTCTAGCGTCCCATCCCGGGCTGTGACGAGTGTATCGTCGGCGTAGCAAATTACGCCCAGCCCGGGTGGGAGGCTTCCTCTCAACGCCCAGTCGTAGCCGATGTTCCACAGGGTCGGACCCAGAACCGACCCCTGTGGGACACCGCACGTCATGGGCGTTCGCACAACGTCCCCTACTCGGTCAACCTAGAGGACGCTGCGCCCCTCCAAGTAGTCTGCCACCAGCCGCCTGAGGTACATGGGCACCCCGTGGTACCTTAGCCCCTCCCTACACAGGCATAAGTCGGTGAATCTTCTCAGCACGTTGCATCACAGCTCAGAGAGTGAGTGATCGCGCAGACAAAAAGCCTGTGATAATTTTAGACTACAACAAATGTATATAGGATGGCGTGGATACCTTGGATAAAGCTGTCTCGTATTACAGTTGCAAAAGAAAAACAAAGCGATGGCCTCAAGTGGTATTTAGTAATATGGTAGCTATATGAAGCTACAATACTTACATATTATTTACGGCTGCCAATAGCAGCTGGAAGGAAGGCTGCGTAACAAAACGTCGACGTATTTGGCAAACTTAGATATGCAGTTGTTTACACCGTATATAAAAAAGCTTCGTCAACTAATGACAATGTACAGATTTCATCAACTTATATCCAACAAGAGAAAACAACACTTGTTCAGCTAAAAAGGCTCCCAAAAGAAGTCTTTGCCAACTATGTGCTAAAACTGACAATAAAACATCATTGATCTTTGTAAATTATCAGAAATTCCTATGTAAAAAGCATTCTACACCGTTGTTTTATGTACCTAGAGTAATAAAATTTAATTTCATTTATTTTTTTTGTATTTACTGCTCAGTCTCTTTTTACAAATATATCTAACGACATTATATATTCTTATTATACCTATATTAGACTAGATGACCCGATAGACGTTGTTCTGTTCAAATAAAATAAAAGGAATTCTTCTTGAAATCGACAGCAGCGCCACCTGCCGGATCCAATTGTGAATCTAAACCATTCTCAAATCCCCATGAACACACACAAACAAATTCATCAACATCGGTCCAGTCGTTTAGAAGGAGTTCAGTGACACACACGTACACAAGAAATTGATATATAAAGATGTATAAAATTATAATTTATATAAAAATAAATAGCAATTCTTTAGAAATAAATATACATGTCAAATAAATCCATTAAACAATTTATCTTTATTTATTGTTCATATTTCAGTATAATTCTACTATTGGGTCAAATCTGACCCAAAGCACGGCAACGTTGGTAAAATTAAAGACCTTATGAAAGTTAATTACGAAGATCTCGGAAAATCGGTTTAAGAGTGTCGGTATATGGCCATACCAAAGGATGTATAAGGTTTTAGAGAAGTTCGCTCTGCCTTAACAATGAGAATTCGTGGCAAGAGTTTATGGATAGATCAATATCTGGTTTGCACCAATTCCTGATTTATACCACTGTATAAACTATACTTTACTAACTCCGTGTAGTGACGGAGTAAGAAAACAATTCACCACTCCCTATTTTGTCCGTGGATGTCGTAAAAGACAACTAAGAGATATAATACGCATAACATCTGTGCAAGAGAAGAAAACCTCGAAATGAAACCCTATACCAAACGTTATGGTCTTCAACTGTACGTTTCCAGCGATCATTTCTCCCACGTGCGTGCAAGCTCTGGAATAAACTACCTGCTGCTGTGTTTTCCGAGCGCTATGATATGTCCTTCTTTAAACGAGGTTTAAGAAGAGTATTTCCTTCACGGTAGGCAGCGGCCTGGCTGTGCCCCTGGTATTGCAAAGGTCCATGTGCAGCAGTTTCACTTACCATCAGGTGTGCTGCTTGCTCGTTTACCACCGTTGGCAATAAAATAAAAAAAAAATATATTTGACCAGCATGGTATATTAGGTCCAATTCCCTTTCAATTCATAGGAGGCCCGAGCCCAACAGTGGGACGTATGTGAGCTGCGATGATGATGATAAACTTATACTTGTGTCTATGGATCCAAAAATCTTTTCGGTCGTCAACTACTTAATGTAATTTAAAATTAACGAAATACTAAAATATTTTAATGATATGTCTCCTAAGCAATGATCAGTTAGAATAAGATTGTAGCGAGGCTAATGTGACCAAGACCTATTACCTAACTAGTTTTATAGATTAATTCAATGAACTTGTACGATATCCCCGCGGAGAAGCTCTGTTATAAAACCAGAAGTCGAAAAAGTTTTGAAATTTTTGGTTTATAGAAATTTATTTCTCAAAAAGAACAGTACGTGTGTCTCAAAGTATCACACAATTCGATTCTTCACTTTCCTACCTTTTTTCTATAATAAATGAACAAAAATTGTTATTCTTATTCATTATTCTTATTTACAGATTCGATTGTTATGCCATTTCGTGGTAGCGCTACTATTGGGAGCACTCTACAATGGTGCAGGCGCTGAAGCGAGTCGAATAATTACCAACACTGGTTGCCTCTTCTTTTTCCTACTATTTCTGTTTTTTTCAAACGCAATGCCAACCATACAAACGTGTAAGTAAACATTTAAGTACTTTATTTCCGAGTGGTGACGGAATAAGAATACAATTCCTCCTTTGTTGCCCGGGGGTGTCGTTATAGACGACTAAGGTGCATACAACATCTTTGTTGTTCCGTATGGTGACGGAGTAAGAATACAATCAACCACTCCCTATCTTGCCCGTGGATGTCGTAAAAGACAACTATGGGATTATAATATGCACATAATATCTGTACCAGAGAAGGAAAACTCGAAATGAAACCCTATACCGACATGCCTGACCAACATGGTATACTAGGTCAAATTCCCTGCCATTGTGGAGTAGGCCCGAGCCCAACAGTATGTGGACTGCGATGATGATGACGATACAATATTTTTGTTAGAGAAGGCAATCTCGATATAAAAAAACCCTGTACCAGCCCGTTGCACCAGCGCAGCGTAGAATAATTTAAGATAAGGTTTACAAAGCCAAAAGGTCTTTTTTTTTTTATTGCAAACGGTGGCAAACGAGCAAACAGTACACCTGATGGTAAGTGTTGCTGCCGCTCATGGACCTTTACAAGGCCGTTGCCTACCGCAAGAAAGCGAAGGGAGTGTGAATGCGTGCATTGAGGCTCGGTGATACCAAGGGCACCACCAAAACCCTCCACACGCAATCACCCTCAGAAAGTTGGGCTTCCGGCTCTCTCGCTCACCGAACGAAGCGCAGTAACAAATTGCTACTGCTCAGACGTCGATTTTCTGCGAGAGCATGGTACTGCCCCGGACGGACCGGCCCGCGGCTGTAGACAGATAACTGTCGACAGTGTGGTCCTACCACTCCTAATCTCAAGTCTCAACAATAGAAGTTATACCTTTCTTCTGGCATGTTATAACTTGGCCACACCCTGGCCAACCCGTCCGTGGGAATGGAAGGCCCATAACCACCGCAATATAAATAATATTTATTATTAATTTTAATAGATATGGTTTTATATTATTTCTTTAATTTTGCTTCATGTCTTCCGCATTCCATAGGAGGGAAGTGGAATCCAATCTCTTCCAACTTCTCCTGGTTAACTTTTTCTAATTAAATTGGTTGCATGTCCCAAGACAATTAAAATCATTTCCCGGGACTGCCTGATGATCAAACCTCGGTGTGATCTATGGAGTCCATTGTGGATCCTGGCTTACAGTAGTTACGTTGGTGGGATTAATCCCAAAAAAATGGTTTTGTGAATAACCCAAACAGTGTTTCTAGATGTTGAGAAATAAATCGTTTTGAACCTTTAATCGCCTCTTATGATATTCATATAATATCGAAAATGCAAAACTTTAATGAAAACTAAGAAATAAATTTGATTATTTTCAGTCCCAGTAGAGGCCAAGGTGGTTTTACATGAACATCTTAACAACTGGTACTCTTTACCGGCATACTGCGCGTCCAAAATCATTGTAGACTTACCTATACAGGTAAATAATAATCAATTCTCTCCTAATCTGCAATGTGAACTAAATGGACTTCTCATATGCTAACTGAATAAACATAAATGGTTGGTAATGGTCGTTATAGGATTTCGTTCGATCCGTATGTCCGTGGTGACGGAATAAGATTGCAATTCACACCCTTTCATGCCCGTGGTGTCGTAAAAGATAACTAAGGAATATAATTTGCATGTAACATCTATGCAAGAGAAGAAAATCTCGAAACAAAACCAACCCGTCTCACCAGCGTGGTATTAGTAGGTCAATTTCCCTCGCATAGTGGAGGAGGCCTGAGTCCTACAGGACGTGCAAGTGCTAAGATGATGATAATGAACGTCCTGTGTGGTGGCGAGTACAAATACTAGTAATACTTACATTGCTCGAGGGTGTCATAAATTCAAATCATTTATTATGTATAAACCGCGCGGGGGCGCTTATATTTTGTCATGTTGTTTTACATTTATTTTTAAATTACCATAGGATTGGAACACGAACGCACTGAGAAGATCCGGCAAGAAACTCAGCGGATTTGTCTATCTTTTATTTATTTTCTAACTTCACTTAAATAAAAATATCGGGTTGACCGAGCTTCGCTCGGAATATTTTTGTCGACTTTATTTAGATATATATTAATAAAAAATAAAAATTAAATAATGAAAAAAATATAATATAAATACAAAAAGAGAATAATAATAACACAGAGATTCGATCCGACGCTGTTTGAATACCAAAACAATACCTACTAAAAGAAAACTGGACGACTTCCCAACTGAGCTATCGTAACTCATGACGTTGACAGCGAAATTTGAATTCATATTCTTTTAAAATTTAATGTCATTGTATTGTTTTGCTAAAAACACCGACAAAACAACATTTTCTATAAATAAAACCTAGCTAGATCGATTTTTTGGCCTCGAAACCTCTACTATGCCAAGTTTCATCAAAATCGTTGGTGCCGTTTCCGCGATCCTGAATATATACAGAGTGTATCAGGTTGTGGGACAACTGTTCGAGTATGTTGTAGTTTAACGGTCATAGATCGTAATTAGAATGTACATTACACAAAAAACAACATAACATAAAAGTTATGGTGATTTCAAAAAAATGTGTCTAAGAGTCTATGGCTTAAATGTTACGTATTATGTAGGCGTGTACAGACAGAATACATGTAGGCATGTATAGCTTCGACAGTATAATTTCATTCATTCATACCTAGAATTGCGCAAACGTGTCAATGAGCGTAGGTAACAACGGCGAGCCGTCAACGGTCATCGGCGGAGCTGTTTTAAAGCGAAGTTTGTCTTGCTTATGCGAACGTAATCATTGATTTATTCAATTTCTAATGAACATTTAATAAAGTATGAATATGTTTCATATTCATTGACTTTATACATTTCAATCGGATTTACACGAAAAAGCGATGACAAAATTGAAAACTTTACATGTCTCTAATTCCTTAACGAATCGATATTTTTCGTTCAAATTTTTTTCATGGATTCCTACCACCATTGCCTAGCTCCCTTTTGACCAGTTACTCCATAACCTGGTACACCCTGTATATACAAGAATTGTTCGTTTAAAAATATAAGATTACATCTAACAAACATGCTTAATAATAGCTCCAGTGTGATGCCTTTCGAAATATTATATAATACAATTCACAAATATAATGATAATCACAAATATAATAAGAAGATTATGGCTGGACCACATCACGAGTTAACCACATCACGAGTTAACCACTAGGGCAGCCATCACTCCCCTCAACCATAATGAAGGGAAGGGAGTGACCCGCTCCTCGTAGCTACCGTTAAAGACGACGAAAAGCTTTACATCGACCTAGGCCAACTCCATCTGATGCCGTCTGATCAACAATTACATTTCCAAGGAGCATCGACGTCAGGCAAGCGATTGGGCATATTGCAAATAACTTTTGCAGTATGTACTATGTAAGAGTAGTACACATTGCGTGGAAACAAGAAATTGCGATAAAAGCATGCTGGTGATATTTTTTTTCATTGCAAACGGCAAACGAGCAAACAGTACACCTGATAGTAAATGTTGCTGCCGCTCATGGACCTTTGCAAGGCCGCTGCCTAGAAGAAAGTGAAGGGAGTATGAATGCATGCAATGAGGTTCGGTGATACTAAAGACATCACTAAAACCCACCACATGCAAACGAAAGTTGGGCTACTGGCTCTCTCGCTCACCGAACGAAGCGCAGTAACACATTGCTATTACTCGGACGTCGATTTGCTGCGAGAGTGTGACTACCCTGGACCGACCAGCCCGCGGCTATAGACTGATAACTATCAACAGTGTGGTCCTACCACTATTAAATATAAAGAAATGATGATAATAAAGAACTATAATTAATTTTTTCAGTTATTATGCGCAACTGTATTCTTGTTCCCGGCTTGGTACCTGACGTCTCAACCATTAGAACTCTATCGCATGGGTCTAGCGTGGCTTACCTGCGCCCTCGTGACTATACTTGCACAAACGTTTGGATTTGTAATAGGAGCTGCGTGTGGAATGAAGGTATGACAAAAATCTATTCAGTAATTTTTCCTAACAGGGTTTAATAGCGAACCGAGAAGTCTCTCCTATAGCCTTGATTACACCCACCGAGTAGAGTGGCGAGATTTGACCGAGTGTTCGGCCGAGCGCTCCACCCAATAACAGGCCAAGAGAGTCACTCGGATCTCGTTCTATTTACTAGGCCGAGTATCCCTACACATCCCCGCTCATTTCACTCTCTCTCTTGCTAGATCTGACCATGCACTCGGCGATTACTAGGCGACAATTCGTCACATGGCACATAGTAGTAATCAAGGCAAGGCAACTAACTGCCTGCCTCGCTACAACTTCCAAAATACATATAAACAATCGCTTAGTCACAGCACTGACTCGTCCCACTGATATTTTACTCTCTCGCTACTCTACTTGCTAGGCTTAAGGAGCCGTCCTGCCTGGCAAATGCGTATATCTAATGCAATGCAAATAAAAACATAAGTCATATAGCAACGGGCTAAAATTACGATTTATCACCAACCTTTCCTTGCCTGCGAGGGTCGTGAAAGACGCCTCAGGGTTAGTCCCTTCAATTAATATAGCTTCAAGAGAATGGAAAATAAACCCTGTACTACCCTATCTGACCAATCTGATAAATCTGATATCCTTGAAATCGACAGCTGCGCCACCTACCGGGTCCAATTGTTAATCTAAACCATTCTTGAATCCCCTTGAACACACATAAAAAATTTCATCAACATCGGTCCAGCCGTTTAGGAGGAGTTCGGTGACATACACGCGTACACAAGAAATATATATCTAAAGAAGATTGCATTACCCATATAAATAAGTACCTTAATGTTTTTTTTATGGGTGGGCTATGGTAAGTGCACGCGCGGTCCATTCCGTCCGGGACGATGAAACGACTGCGCACGGGCCCATAACCCACCCGTACCCACGTCACCTCGTTGTTGGGCCGACCACCGGAGCAGGGTGACTGTCAGTGGTCGGCCCGACGGAATACCCTTTCGGGTACCCCCACCTCTCGACGTCCTGGGACGTCGGTCGCCGTCGCGGGGTCAGCCTCTCTGCGGGTGACGAAGTACCTTAATGTTTATTTAGATAGCGTTTACAGATTGGGTTTTCTTCATACCTACTATCATATTTACAAACAGCTGCGAGCTGCTTTTCTTTTATAAAGCTGCAATAAATCAGATATTATGGGTATCATCTATGTGTGGTAGAAGCTACGAATAATATCAACCGTTACATTGCTCATGGGTCTTGGAAAATACGACTAAGAGATTTAGACAGACCTGGACCAACTGATGCCCTCTGGTCAACAACTACATTCCTAAGAAAGGTGGATGTCAGGGAGGCGGCCCATAAAACTGTTGCCAAAACCTGTTACAATATGCACAATGGAAGAAAAGTAGACATATATCGAGTCGACCTTAAGTAATTGGGATAGGAATAGGATGATGATGACACTCAATCGTTTTATGTTACAGCTCGCCCTATTCGTGATACCAGCTGCAAATATACCCATGCTGATGTTCTCGGAATTCTTCATACCTTACAACGAAATGCCTGTATATCTTCAGCCGTTTGCCCTCATCTCTTACTTCCGATACGCGTTTGCCGCTTTCCTTGAAACCGTGTATGGTTTCAATAGAGGAAAACTACCATGTCATAAGATATTTTGCATGTTCAAAAACCCAGAAGATTATTTCAATCATTTACAACTTTCTAGAAATATAAACACAGACTTTATGGCTTTATTACTATGGATAGTGTTATTACAGATAGCACTTGTAATTGTTTTAAAATTCAGAGTTTATAGAGCATGTAGATAAAAGTTTTTTTGTAAAGTATTTATATTAAGCATAGAACAGTAACAGACTTTGATGGTGTGTATATATATATATATATATATATATATATATATATATATATATTTTGTGGCTAAATTTGTTTCATATAGCTAGCCTAGAACGGTTGGTGAATGCGTGTATTAATGGCGTTGGAATAATTAATGTAATACTTATAAATTTACATTTGTATTAGCATATTTTTTTAAAAATACCGTATACGAAATTTTTATATGATATTTTTTCAAATCGCATACGTAGTACCTACGTGTATAGTATATTTTTGAGGAGGCCTGTGTGCAACGGTATACGTTTGTAGGCTGATAGATGGAAGGATATTTTTTACCTAATAAGCTACTACCTCTCAGAATCTACCCCGTGTTACCGCTGAAGGATTTTTCTTATAAAAAAATTGCCATAAATTCCAGCAATACCAATATAACAACAACAAATATTTCAATCCTAAAGTAATCGTCACTTTAGCTAAAATAATCGTCACTTCAGAAATGAAAGAAATCTAGAATCTAAATCTAATGCATTACGCCATTATTTGATGGTTTATTAATTACCTATATAACTGTTACGCAGCAATGTTTATATACTTTGATAGACATAGTTTGCTAACCTAACCTAGAAAATAATTTTGAGTGTTCACCATCAAACGTTAATTTTGATGCTGTATTATAGAGATGTTTCGTACGTGCAAGAAACACCTTCAAGTAATAATATGTACCTACAGATGATTGCAACTTTACCTTTTTAATTAAGTACTATGCCTACCCTATATATCTTGAGTATATATATATATATAGATATATATTAGGTAGATCAGTGTTTATTTTATAATTTGTTACGTCATATAATTTTCATATAATCTTACGGACAGATTGGAGTCGCTGGAGCAGCGGAGAGAGTTTGGGTCACTCTATGTACTCTACCGACTCTTTCACGGGGAGTGCTCCGAGGATCTGTTTGACTTGGTACCACCGTCACCATTCTACCAACATACCACTCGACATCGTAGCAAGGTTCATCCATTTCCCCTGGAAACGTTATGGTCTTCACTGTAGGTTTCCAGCGATCATTTCTCCCATGTACGTGCAAGTTCTAGAATGAACTACCTGCTGCTGTTTCCCGAGCGCTAAGACATGTCCTTCTTTGAACGAAGTTTAAGAAGAGTATTTTCGTCACGGTAGGCAACGGCCTGGCTATGCCCCTGATATTGCAAAGGTCCATGTGTGGCAGGATCACTTACCATCAGGTGTGCTGCTTGCTCGTTTGCCACCGTTGGCAATCAAAAAAATAGATATTGTTTAGACATTTTGTTCTGTTATTATGTTTTTTAAAAATATCTTTGCATTTATTTACATTGACCTAAAGACACTATATCCATTCCGTACAAAAAAAATTATATATTTTATGCAACCCGCCCTCGCTTCGCTTCGGTTTCAGTCGCCTTACTCGCGTAGTGCCCGTTCCCGTGGGTATACTGGGATAAAATATAGCCTATGTTACTCAGGGATACTGTAACATTCTAATGGTGAAAGAATTATCGAAATCCGTCCAGGAGTTTTTGAGTTTATTCGTAAGGAACGTTTCCTCTTTATAATATAAGTGTAGATGTAATCTACCATTAGCGGGTGAAAATTAAAAAATGCTGAAACACATGTTTATTTATTTTTACTAAAGAGTATTTTTGGAGAATTTGAAGAAAATCGGTGTAGTTTTTTTTTCTCCTTATACAAACTTTGTTACTGCGGTTTACCCCCTAGGGGTTGAATTTCAAAAAAACCCTTTGTTAGTGGGTTTCTACGTCACGCAAAGAAACTAATGTCAAAATTTCATGTTTCTGTCTTCAGTAGCTTCGGCTCTGTGATAAGTCAGTGTAGCGACATCTTTCCTCCTAATTTACACCCTTAGAGGATGAAAATGGACAAACGCTGAAACACGTGTTTATTTATTTTTATTAAAGAGTATTTGTGTTTAATTTGAAGACAGTAGCTAAAGATTTTTTTTCTTTCCATACAGACTTTACCGTTGCGTTCCACCCCCTTAGGGGGTGGAATTTCAAAAAATCTTTTCTTATTGGGTGCCTACGTCACGAAATAAAATTAAGGTCCAAATTTCATTTTTCTAGCTTCAGTAGCTTCGGCTCACCATGTTCCTTTATATGTATATTATTGTTAACGCCCCCACAACACCCCTTGCAGGTGGAATTTCGTAAAATCCGTTCTTAGCTGACCTCTACTCAACGAAAGAAATATTTCTGCCAAATTTCAAGTCTGTACGCCTTATGATTGCAGAGATATGGTGATGAGTCAATATATCTCTCGCAAAACCCTCCTTTCCTATATATATTAAGCTTGCCGAAGATATGAATGTGAGCGTGAGCGTTATGACAACTCCATCTTCAAACGAGGGTTAAGAAAAACTCTTCTATCACGGTAGGCAGTGACTTGGCTGTACCACTAATATTGCTGAGGTCCATGATTGGCAGTTACCATTTACCATCAGACGGACTAGGTACTTGCTCGTCTGCCGCCGCAAGGCAATGGAAAGCTATAGTAGCTTTCCATTGGTGAAAGAATTTTTGAAATCGGTGCAGCCATTTTGAATATCATCGACCATCGCCCTGGCGATAGTTGACAGTGTCAGGTCGGCACCGATGATTGCGACGAGTTCACGACGCTGCTCTGCCCAAGCGGCACAGACCTCGAGCGTATGCTGCGCCGTGTCCTCGTGGCAATCGCAGTGGTGGCAGGACGGTGTACTCTCCCTCCTAACGACCTTGTGCATGTATTTGGCGAAGCACCCATGCCCCGTCAACACCTGCACTAGTCGGAAGGAGAGCACCCCGTGCCGCCTTTCCAACCACTGCATCAGCACCGGCCAGAAGGCCTCCACGATTCGCACGCCGAACCGAGGCCTCTCCAGCCGGACTGCCCAACGGGCAATGACGTCCCGGCGGGCGTCGACGCGCCAGGCGGTGAGCTCCCTCAACGAGACCACACCGCCCTCCGCTCGCACCCCCAACACCCGCCAATACAAACCGGCGAGCATTTCCGCCTCCAAGTCCCACGAGGGAGTCCCGGCCAACAGGCACGCTGCCTCCGTCGCCACATTTAATCATGTGATGTATTGTGCATGAGCCCACGAAGGTTTCCGAGTTGGTACGACCCGACCTGGTGAAACCGATAGGAGGCGTGGTGATCGATTTCAAGGAGAATTCCTTTTACTAGTTTTTTTAGATTTGAACAGAACAACGTCTGTTGGGTCAGCTAGTCATCATCATCTTGCTCTTATCCCAATTACTTGGGGTCGACGCAATATGTCATCTGTTTTGACATATTGCAAAAAGTTTCGGCAATGACTTTTATGACCGGCCGCCTGCCTGACGTCAACCCTCCTTGGGAATGTAATCGTTGACCCAAATGGTACCAGATGGAGTTGGTCCGGGTCAATCTAGGGCTCTTAGTCGTCTTTTACGACACCCACGAACAAAGCAAGGGTTGGTAGTATTATTGGGTCAGCTAGTGTTTTATAAAATGTGTAATAAACTTAAGACAAACTTAAGATAATCAAATGAAGTTCTCAGGTCGCTGTGAAGCTCTTAGTCGTCTTCTACGACCCCCACGAGCAATGTACTCTTTGGTAATATTCATAACTGCCATTACAGGCAACAAAAATATTAAATAAAAAAATAATCAACATCGCAGCTCATACACGTCCCATTACTGGGCTCGGGTCTTCTCCAGAATGACAGAAATTGACCTACTATACCACGCTGACCAGACGGGTATAGGATTTTATTCAGAGTTTTCTTTCTCTCGGTGCGCTACGGGCGGTGCGACTAAGGAATACCTACTATGTGTAGATGTTACCATACTCATACTCATTTATTACATAAAGCCAATTTACATGTCAATTTTATGAATAAATTATATTACATTATTATTATTTTCATGTTTCTCCGTTTCACGGGATCTTCCTAGGGAAGATACTCGGTCCTTTGAAAGGCTTACATGAGGATATGGATCCAACAGGCAGAGGCCTTTGGAGAAATTTAATCTAAATATAGGATGGGACGTCTACCGATGACACTCTATGTCTGCACGTAACACACGTGGACTGCCAACGGTAGGTGTAAAACTATTGTGTGATGATGGTATCTAATACATGATTTGGAGATTAAATGGACTGGATTAATGGAAAACTATTGATTTAAAACTGTCGTCTGCCTTCAATACCTTTATCGTCTTGAACTTTGGCAGACGGTGACTCGCCAACTCACTGAATGGGCCCCCCCAAACGGTCGCCACAGACACGCAGGTCATACTGGCAACAGAGGGGGATTAGTATATTATTATTATTACATAGGTACAATTATTTACAATTCATTCTCATAAATTCGTCATAACTGTAAAAAGTTTGCTCAACCAGCCAACGCTTAAGACGCGTTTTAAATCCACGAAGAGTAGAAGTCATAGAAACTGAGCTCGGCAGCTTGTTGTATACTACCGATCCCATGAGTTGTTTTGGAGGTGTTTGTTAACATTCGTTTTATACTAATTAAGTTATTCGCGCTTCTGGTGTTCTACGAGTGAACGTCCTTGTATCTGTTGTACTCCGCTAGATTTATTCTTACATAAGTGGCCACCTGAAAGGTGACGATGGGGGTCACGGTCATGATGCCAAGTTTTTTAAAATGTGGTCTAGCAGATACGTTCTTGGGAATCCCAACAAAGGCTCTAATGACCCTCTTTTGCATTCGGAAGGCTTATCTGGACATAATATCCCTTAGTCGACTTTTATAACAACCGCGGACAATTTCGATGAGAAGGAATACTTAATATCTTATAGCCAACAAACTAACGTGGCATATTACACTTTCCTCAAGTTTCTTTACCATTAGAAAAAAGGACCACACCTAGAATGGAACGCATATGAGTAAGAAATTAGCTCTCTATTACTTTTACACATTTGTTACCTCCTAATACTCACGGTTTCACCCGTGTTGAATTCTATTCCCGCGGGAATGCGAAGATAAAACATACTATAGCATATGTTAGGTACTCGCTTATAATGTAGCTTTCCATTGGTGAAAGAATTTTTGAAATCGGTCAAATGCCCGCGGTTTCATTCGCGTAATTCCCGTGCCCATGGGAATATCGGAATAAAATATAGCCCATATCATCATCATATCAGCCCATAGACGTCCCACCACTGGGTTCGGGGCTCCTCCACTATGTGAGGGATATTGACTACTATACCACGCTGGTCAGACGTCTTGACGTAGGGTTTTATTTCAAGTTTTCCTCTATAATTCGCTAACAATGTAGCTTTCAATTGTTAAAAGGATTTTTAAAATTAGTGGTTTCGACATGAAAGCGTAACAAAAAAACGCGCATTTATATTATAACTAGCAACCCGCCCTCGCTTCGCTTGGGTTTAGTCGTTTTACCGGCGTAGTTCCCATTCCCGTGGGAATACCGGGATAAAATATAGCCTAGGTTACTCCCTGATATTATAGCTTTCCATTGGTGAAAGAATAATCGAAATCGGTCCAGTCGTATTGAAGATTACCCGGAACAAACAGTCAGACAAACAAAAAAAATATAAAGTGATTTTTAGGCATGTGTATAGTATAGTGCAAATAACCGTGTGAGCATGAAAAAAGCCTATTATTTTGACATTACAAACAGAAACTCCAATTTTATTTATTGGTATAGATTAGGATTTCATTTAATCTCAACATGCGGTCACTGCATAGATAAGTATGTACATAGACATTAGCTAAATATATTTATGTATGTCAATAATCTACAATCATAATAAAAACAAAAGATTATTAGTCTATACATTTATATTCACAAAGCGCTTTGTTACATGTTTGAAGTTCAATGTTCAACAATGAAATGACATAAATATATAAACAAAGACACATTTTATTTTTCGTAGAACCTCACATTAACAGATAACAGTAGCGTTTATTATTAAACTTATTTAGTTAAAATTTACGTTTCATAACTGGTCTGGAGTTTTTTTTTTTTTTAATAGAGCTTTAAGGGGGTATTCTCATGTAAACGCATAAATTTTACCTCTTTTTAGAGATTTTTTTTTATAATACAATAAAATTCAATCATTTTAATTTTTCTAGGTTTTTATATGTATTTTAAACTGTATAAAAAAAAATCTTATTTTACATTTTTTTTTTCTAATTAAATTAGACACCAAAAAAAAAGCAGGTCACTGGTCATGGTAATAGCGGCTGTTCATGTTGTCTGAAATAAAAAAATCGAATGGATCATTGTTCAGTAGATTTGTCGCTATTGGCCCTACCAGAATTAATCCATTTCATTAAAGAAAACGGCGGACTGTAGAAAAAAAATTGTTTTTTTTTTGTAAATTTTTTTGTTAAAAATCGTTTTAAAAAAATAAGAAAATATTTTCGAAAATTAACAATTTTGGTACGGCCGATAACCATTAATAAATAGAAGAATATGTATAAATTTGAAAGCAATCGGTTGAATACTTTTTTTTTTTAGGACCATGACAGTTTTATTAAATGATGTTTCCAGAAAAATGCGTTTAAAGTTTCAAGAGCAGAATTTTTGTGGAAAATTTATACTTACACTAATCTGCTATGCCTGGACCATACAATAACCCTTAGGTTTTACTAATGAAATATGAAAAAAAATCTATTTTTCGAAGTAGGTAGGTACATGAGAATACTCCCTTAAATCTTGTCCCCGTGAAATAATTCACCCCTTTTATTTTGGCGATGGGTTACGGTCGGCGCGCTCCTCGCACCACTCCGTCCGGGGCGACAGAGGGGCGTAAGCACGCACATCCGTAACCCACCCGCGCACACATCGCCTTCGTCGTTGGACCGACCACCGGAGCAGGGTGACTTGTCGTCAGTGGTCGGCCCGACAGAATACCCCCTTGAGGGGTACCCTCCCATCGACCGACGTCCCCCTCTCGGAGAGGACGTCGGTCTTTCCTCGCGCAAATAACATATAACCGCAAGATGCAAATCCAAACTCGAAATGATGGATTCAAACTGTATTATTGTATCATTGAGTTTTTTTCCACAATCAGGGGCGGATTCACTATTAGACTGAGTAAGCTGCAGCCTATGACGGCAAATTTATCGCAAAAAGTTGACGGAATCCTGAAGACAGTCTACAAACTATAACATTTATATAAAATGTTATTAAAATTATTTTGAACTAGACTTGAATTACAGGGATTAGAGTAGGGGCGGCAAAAAATTCAATAGCCTATTGGCGGCCAATGTATAAATCCGCCATGGTACACAATATATCTGGGGCGGTAACGATAATCTACGTAAAGTTAGACCAACGAGCCCACTTTTGTAATCATTTGAAAATAGCAAAAATATTTGGCGTATGTAGTAATCAAGTAACATCATCTGTTCATCGTAAACAAAATTAATATTATCGTAATACACTTCGGACTAGATATTACCTAATAATATATATAGAATACATTATAAAAATGTATATTTAAATAATAAGTCGCAGCCAAAATATAAGCGATATGTTTACGTTGTAATTTTGTTATAGGCTGAACACAAAGGTCCTCGTTTAAAAAAGAAACAGGAAAAAACATTACTGTTATGTATCCATATCAATGTTATGCATATAAAGATTCGGATCGGGATACTGATACGAATATTACAATTTTTATTTCGGGTGGAATTATATATTTTGGATTATCCGATAGTGTCGGTTAATTATTGAAATGTTAGGTAATCGTAAAATGGAAATGCTAATTGTGATGATTTTCGTATTATTTACCTTTAGAGAGGCTTACGTATAGACTGTCAGTTCGGTTGGTTGATAGAAAACCTGTACCTTGTTCATACACCGATGCTATCCAAAATTATTCGAAACTTGTATATCGGTTTCGGTTACACTTTCAAATTTTCTTTTCAGATAGCTAATAGTTTCCATTCCTAATCCATATTGTGCATCACAGTCACGCGAATTAGTTGTATAATTTTAATATATGTATGTGGCTTATGTATAAAAATATATATTTATTATATTTATCTTTTATCCGCACAAAAACATTAATATATATTGAATAAATCACTAATAATCGACTTTATTTAATGTCAATAATACGTTTTCTATGCGAGTTTAATTTTTGGTAAAGTTATATAATTATTTTATTTTATGTAAATATTTTCGCTTGAACTTTCATTAATATTCTTACAAAAATATGAATGTCTATACATTTGAATTAGATTTTAATTTCTAATTCTGCCTTTGAACAACATAATATGTATCGTAGATAAATTGATAATGTATTTAAAATTGAACTATAGGTAACAAAAAATAGAGTAGCTCTCAGCAATTTATGTGGAAATCAGAGGACTAGGCCCGTCTTAAAACATTTTATATTTTATTAAAATATCAATATTTTCATATTTTAATGAGTATTATATACAACACAATCTTGCTTGCATTTAACATTTAAATTGGTTAAGTTACGAATAAATAGCTGTGTTTACATTGATCGTGAACCTTGTGGATTTTGTAGTTTACTGTATATAAGTATTACAATCGTCATACTGGGTTGAGAGCACTCCGAACTCACATTTGGTTCACATCAATATGTCAAAGTCATCTACGACTAGCAGCTGTAAATACAAAAAAAGCCTCATTGAGATAGCCATTTTTTTATGCTCTGGTTAGTACACACGCCGTCCATTCCGTCCGGGGCGGCGGTAGGGCGACGGGGGGCCTTACCACCCACCGTATTCCCTCCCCTTCGCCATAGGGCCGACCACCGGTACCGAGTTCCTTGTCGTTCGTGGTCACTTATTGGGATAATCTGCCACTACATCATGCATGACGTACACGTCTATGTTAAGACATCTATTTAAATAAAAACTCCTTGCTTTCTACGCTGTCTTACTATGAATGGAGATAGCTACGATTCTACTAACTATTGAAATTATACTTGCATATTTTCATCAATATTCGTTCAGTAGTTTTTGTTTCGCGTGATACTAATTACTAGATATACACGATTTACAAGTTTTAATAAATGTATATAACATTACTAAATAAAATATTAACACTTCACAAATCCGCTACATTTGTATTACAAGTGTTTATGTAATAAAATTAATTGTACATAGCTATAATACTACATAATACATAAATATTACTGTATAGGTACAGGTGAAAGTGATATTTTGAAAAATAATATTTTTTTATAAAGATAATGTATTTTTATTTAAAATCTTTCCTGTGTAATAAGCACCATTGGTAATTATATGTTTATAATCCTGCATTCATGATTAAAAAATAAAACTATGTTCTTCTTTGTTCATACAATCAATCATAACTTTAATTCCTTGAGGTTTATCTCATGGACTCCAAATAGTTATGATCACATATCGCGTTCTGATATACGTATATTATCTCAAATTAGTGTTCTCTATGACAACAGTTTGTTAATGATGTCAACCTATTAATAGCGTCTTATCACAATCGCCATAACTAATCAGAGCCCTGGTCCTTAAGTAAAAAGATCACAGTATTTAATTATCACGGTACTAAACTAGTATCAGAACCACAAATTAAAACAAATTGGACGAAAATTTCAATGAAATATTAGTATTTCTATATATAAATTCCAGGGCAAATAATATGCCCAAATCGAGATAAAATTACAATATATGTATAATTATATTAAATACGGTATAATGAATATTTGTCAAGTTAATTGTACTAATAATTACGTCATCAACAATCAATATAATAATACATTGGCTTATTAAACAATAAAAGCGTAATTTTAAATTACTAAAACTACTTCTTCTTGGAAGTAACGACTCTGGAATGCCTAAATTTTATAATCTTTGGTGCATGTAAATAGTTAGGAATTAGGAATATACATATTTTTTAAAAATTATATTCTAATATAGCTAACAGCAACCATGACAACTAAACTGTATTGTGCATTCACAAAGCGATATTTAATTCATTCCTTCTTCATTCGCAGTGTTCCTATCATAGTTGCGGATATTATGACGGTAATTCGTTTAATTTTATTAGTTTTCTGAAAGAAAAAAGAAAACTATGTTATTTATTCTTCTAATTTATAGGTGGCAGTGTCGTACACGCTTATTGCTTTTATCATTAGCCATCTGCGATTTAATTATTTATGAAAACTAACAACATCATGACCAAACACTTCTATAAATTCTTCTATCCATCCGTCCATCGATGTTTCTTACCTAAGATAGGCCTCCACTTAAGAAAGTGCCGCCGGCGTCTAACGGCGCCTCTTCAGATTATGTTGGTTGCTCCTATTTGTACGCCGATCTCCGAATGTTAAATCTCTTATAAAAACTTTGGGACAAACTTTAGGAGTTACAGTTCTAATAATCAGCTCATTTTAAAGACGCTATTGATAAGTAAGTCGTAAAAGCTTAATATTGCTGCTTGTTCTTAGTTGATTTCGAACGCGGTAAACCAACAATTTCCGTATGATGACAGAGTAAGAATACAATTAACAGCCCTCTTTTCTCGTAAAAAGCAACTAAGTGATTACCTATACTATGCAGATAACATCTACGCAAGAGAAGGAAAGCTCCAATCCGTCTGATCAGCGTGGTATAATAGGTAAATCTTCTTTCCAATGTTGAGAGCTGTGAGAAGTGTTCCAATATTGGAGGCTGGAGCCTAGCAGTTGGGGTAATGATGAAACCACCGAAATATGATACAGCAGTATCATCAATGCCAAAAGTAATGTTAACTGAATTTAATGCTGGTATATTTTAGAACGCTGCCAATATTCTTGAATCTGACGATCCGTACCTAGCAGGTTCGTAACTCATCAGGAAATTAAGCAAAGTAAAAAATTTATATTAGCTTCTATCGGCAAAAAAAAATATCAATATTAAGCATGATGTCAGGGACTTCGCTCAGCAATGACCTGCATTATATTTATTGCACGAGATTAAAAAGTTTCATGGTGAATATAGAAAATATTTACCTGCATTGTTCATGGGGCAAATTCATGGTTTTATACCACAACAGTACACTTAAAACAATACTCCATGTCCTCAATGGTCCAAACATACAAGACATAGTGCCATACTCTAACCAAAAATAGTATGCCAATAAAAGTTGTATCGACAGTAAAAATATAAATGGTAAATTTCTAATTAATCGTCGTATTCCTCTCACATAATGTCCAGATATGCGGCTATCTAAGCTAGTAGCCAAAACAAATATTAGAGGTATCTGTACAAATAATAATTGCACACTTCCATACATATATGTAAAAGGTTCTGGTAGAAATGTGCCTCTGATCAAAATTCCCCAAGCAAAAATGGCACCTATATGCCCATCTATTAATTCACCAACGGCCCAAGGCCCAATAGATAAATATAGAGCATAAAATATGATAGGATAGAATACTGTATCAAGTTTGCTCAACAGCCAAATCTGTCTCCATATAAGTCTACCAAATCTTCTTCGATATTTTGGTGGCGTTTTCTGCAGCCTTAAAATGACTAGAGGTAGCACATTTATCATTAAAAGTGTGCCAAATACTGACTGAAACTGCAAACACATAATATTAGAATTTTATGCAAAAATTCAATAAAAATTTTATTTTATATAATCGGCTGTGGGTTTTCGTATCAAGAAATGCTCCATAACAGGTGCAACAATAGGTTCGCCACCTTCTTCTCGCTATGTCGCAAGGTGGGAATGTAAATGACGCCTGCCCACCACACCGAGAATAAAGGTATGAGACTAGTCATCATCATCTCAGCCTATATACGTCACACTGGAGAGAAATTGACCTACTACACCACGCTGGTCAGACATGTTGGTATAGGGTTTTGTTTCGAATTTTCCTTCCCTCGCATAAATATTATATCCCTTAGGTGTCTTTTACGACACCCATGGCAAGAGAGAGGGTGAATAAAGGCTGTTTTTATACATATGTATAATACATAATTCGGCACGATTCATAACCACCTGTTTTTTTAAATAGCTGTTACGTTTATTTCCAAAGCAAAGGACCAGATATTGGTTGGTCAGTTAACCGTTTTTGTTAAAAAAGAATAATACAAAGTATCTTATAACTCTGATTTTTTGGTTGCTTAATCACTTTTCGATGTTTCCTCACATCTTCACTGACTCAGCGGGGATGTAGCTACACCGTACTTATCAACTAACTTATGACCAGTTTCTCCTTTCAATAACAATAACACCACTCTTACGGTTTGACATTTTTAAATACAGATGTGATGCAGCAGAGTTACAATTTGTAACTAAATAAAACAATAATGATACGCGTTACGACTTATATATGCAAATTATCTAGTAGCGTAATCACGAATCCATATAACTGAGAACCGAATTTCGAGTTTCCCCTTCATTCAGTATTTATTTTTCAAATCTTAACATATTAAATAAATAAGCCCTAAATAAGAAGCGGTAATTACTATTCACTAGAAAATACTAGATACTACTAGCCTTCAAAATCCCAAGGCTGGACTTAAGCCTCTATTGACTCACTCGTCCTATTACGCATGTCAATAGACTTCTGTACCTCTTATTATGTGTCTTAGTAAAAGACCACATTCCTGGTGACAGTTTGATACCTACAGCCACTCCAGGCTGCACCACACACACACTCGTTTGGGGATATACCACATCATTTCAGCTCATATATGTCCCACCGTTGGACTTGAGCCTCCTCCACAATAGGAGGAAAATTGACCTTACTATAGCATGCTGGTCAGACAGGTTGGTGTAGGGTTTTGTTTTGAGTTTGCCTTCTCCTGCATAAATGTTATATGCAAATTATATCCCTAAGTCATCTTTTACGACATCCAAGGGCAAGATAGCGTTGTGGTGAATTATATTCTTTCTCTGTCACCACACAGATAGGATGTACCACAGTCTCGCAGAAAATCAACACATGAATAATAGCAATCTGCGCTTTGTACAGTGACAAAGAGAGTTGAATGTCCAAACACACTTTTACCGCCTTTCTGTTCTCATTCCATTCCCCCCCTATCCTGCATCACCAGTAAGCAATAACTCAATTGTACTCCTGCTATTGCTGAAGTACATAAAGAGTATTTAGCACTTACTATCAGATGAGCTGCTTGTTTACCTACCACTAAAGGTAATAAAAAATATTATAATTGCTTACCACAACACCTGCTTCCAACATAAGTAAAATCCTTGCTGTGACTTCAAAATTCATCAAACTACCATCCAATGTAAAAGGATGTTCAACTTCAGCCTCTTTACCCAACTCATCACTAACTTTCACATATAAATGATGTAAACCATTTTTAAACAAATATGGCAGCCACAAACAAGTATATAAGGGTCCTTTTGTATGTTTACACTCCATCCAAGTTATTTTATCAAATGTAATTTGTACATTAACAATATCAACATCGCTAAATGCAAGTATTCTTATGTGAGTTGAAGTAGTAATTAAATGCAAAGGCTCTCTACCAGGCATTGCATATTTAGCATGTTTAGGGTTTGTGACTAGTACAAGTGGCCAGACATTATGTTTTTGATCAACAAAGGAGAAAAGTCCATGATCTATAGCTGCTAATCTATACATTCTATTATCTTTCCAATCTCCTAATTCGAGTTCCAAATATCCTTTTTTCTGTTTCGCATGCATTCTGGGTACCAGGCCACCCATGGAGTGTAAATGACCACAAAGATAAACCTGTGATCCAGGATATACACCTATTAATTGACGCAAATCAAAACTCTGTGATTCTTTCTGAAGAGGTAATATACATGATGTTGGATAGTGTCCAAACCAAATAATATGGTCAGCCTTGTTCTCAGCTTCTGTTTTAAGGTTCTGAATAAGTGATTGCTCTTGTGTATCAAGAATTCCAATAAAATTAAATGGTCTTCTAAGTCCAGGATCAGGGCATGCATCAATACCCAAGAATGCGACATTAACCCCATTATTGTTCTCAAAATGTACATAAGATTTAGCATGAAATTTACCTTGTACTGAATAATTTCTATAATAATTTTCTTTGGAATGAAGAGTTTTGATGTTAAAATTATCTGTGAAAAATGTATTGTCTGTAAAATCAGTTTACGAATGATGATTTTATGTGAAAACGTCATAAGGAAGTATTGATGACAAATTGTATACTTTTATGAATTGAATAATTATCACATTATTATTTTGTATCATCATTTCAGTTCATATACGTCCCACTCTTGGGCTCGAGCCTCCTCCACAATAGGAGGGAAATTGACCTTACTATAACATGCTGGTCAGACAGGTTGGTATAGGATTTTATATCGAGTTTTCCTTCACTTGCATAGATGTTATATGCATATTGTATCCCTTAGTCATCTTTTACGACACTCACGGTTAAGAGAAGGGGGTGGTGAATTGTATTCTTACTCCATCACCACATGACAAACCATTTTGTATAATACAAAGAAAGAGTGAAAATTGTTTTTTGAAGCGTGATAAATGCATCACAAGCCGAATGCTTAGGCCGATCATGACTCTTCATAGCTTGTTCTGCACCCTCACTTACACTTGCTCTCGGTTCAGGTGAAATGTGACAATTAATCTTGCCTTTTTGTGCATGCAGCTGGCATTCATTGATTTATAAGATGTTATTATGTCAAAACATACATATAGTATAATATCTGGTTTATTTAATTTGGCTTAAATGATACCAATAAATACATTGATATAACTTAGATTATTACAAATTGATAATACCTATGGATTAAAAGTTTATATACTAATAATGATGTCAATGGATTTTGATACTATCAGTAATTCTCTTCATTTTCTTAGAGAAATCACAAGATAAGAACTGATATAAGTTGTATATTCTATGATAAACTCAGGCGAAAACTTATAAGGAATAATAAAGAACTTAACATCTAGTTGTGAAGAGTAAAATATTACAGTAAATTAGATATTACCATATTATATAGACTAGTATATCAATAATCAATAAACTTATTGAATTAAATAGTATTTTTTAATCTAAATCCTTTGTAATATTTTTGAATAAAGAACCTATCAATTAAATTTATTTTTATAAAAGAAAATGATGTTGACATCAATTAAGCATGATATAAAAATTATGTTAATAATTGTATTCAAATAACAAAGTTCATTTCTTAAGTGTTACTTGGAATCATCTCAGCCCATGCACGTCCCACTGTTGGGCTCAAACCTCCTCCACTATGGGAGGGCACTATACTATACCATGCTGGTCAGATGTGTTAGTATAGGGTTTTGTTTCAAGTTTTCCTTCTCTTGCATAGATATTATATGCATATTATATCCCTTAGACGTCTTTTAGGACACTCACAGTGATAAATTGTGTTCTTACTCCATCACCACACAGACGTCCTAGGATACTAGAACTACAATTTGTACTTCTAATGTAACATTAAACTCACCATGATTTCCTCTTATATCTAACCAGACCGTATTTTCTGTGATGCCAGACTCTTTGATAATATTATAATAGTAAACCCATTCTGTTTTCACTTGAGAACTTCCCAAATTGTCTTTAGCTTTTGCATCAGTTAGGTCCCCTGTAGCCAATACTAGTAATGGCTTAATTTTTTTTACTGTATTGTCACAAAATTGTTGAAATTGTGATATTCTTCCAGGATCACGAAAGATACTGATGTGAATATCAGATATCTGTGGAGATTTATATTGCTCAATTTTTATGCTTATTTCACTATACAAGAATAGTAAAGTTTAATTAAGTAAATTTAAAACAGCCTATAAATAAGTAAAGAACAAAGTGATTACGCGATCATTTAATTCAAGCTGCCTTTGTCCTACAAATTGCGTCACAATAAACAAAAGCTTATTTATTTTGCGAATGAATAACAAACCTGAAGAAACCAAATAAAGTTATCACTGGTGTCAGTAATTTTTCCATATTTTTCACCTAAATATACGGTATGATTAGCACCTTCCTTTTCGTGTTCCATATAAAAGTTATGGTCCATTGCGATTGCTTTTAACAAATACGCCATATATATTGAAACTAAGAGTAAAATACATAAAAACCATACAGCGCTTTTCGAAGTAATCATTTTTTGTTGCGGTTCCTTTTACATTTCACAAAACTTTTCCGTATTTATGAATTGAACCTTACCTGAGTAGGTTCTAGTCTTAGTTCTAAAATATAACTGAAGTCTATCTTGTAGTCATGATATACAGATAAAGGCTAAACTGTAATATTCATAGGGAACAAGTACCTACCTAACACAACAATTTTACATATCTGACATTGCTTGACAGATCTTAACGTCATTGTAACTGAATAGGCACGCAACTCAAAGTCGATTATATACGATTCTGAATAAGTATCGATATCATAAGACTAATAAGTACAAAAGTAGTACATAAAGTAGTCATATTTTATGTTATTTTCTTTTTAAATTTTATTTCAGAACGTAAGTAATGACAAAATTTTATTTTGCTACATATTCAAATTTCTTATTAGATGGTTATTGGCGAAACTACTATAACTTTTTATAGCAATCTAGCTGACCCATAAGATGTCGTTCTGTTCAAATTAATAAAAAGAAATCAATCGCAGTGCCACCTACCAGGTGCAAATATGATCTACAATTTTCGAACCCACTTTTTGCGTGTGTTCAACATACAAAAAGTGAGCCGTCGTTCAGGATGCCTGGCAGATGTGAAACATCGAAATTATTTTGTACAAGAATATATGCGTAAAAGAACAGATTACGACGGGAACTAACATGACAAAGTATTAATAAAATATTAAAATTTATATTATTATTTGAAATATTACACAATAATTAGGGATAAATCGATACCAATGAGTACTCATATGGTATCGATACTTTTCATTCGATCCTACTACCACTAGTATATTACATCATCATTAGAGACTGAGTACTAGTATCGAATGCAAACAATGGTATCGAATGGGCAAGTATCGGAACGACATTGGGGCGGAGAGCTCCAGAAGATTACGTGATTTTGTAGAATAAATACTTATACTCGTTCCAACCATTTATTTTACTTTTGGCAGGTCGAATTCTGATCAATTAGTGTTGTACCAATGTATTACGGATACTATGTTTTGTAATAATCGATTTTAGTCAGGAAGAACTTTTAATTGATTTAACACAGATATTTTATTTTTGCTTAAATACATATTTCATATTATTTAAAAACTTCACTTCTGTAAATATATTTGTTATTTGGGCACATTAATTTTTGCATACCCACTAATTCAGTCCTCCCAAAATATTTTACTTTGTACTTTGCAAAATAAAAAATAACTACTTTATGAAGCATTTTTCCATTAAGCGGGGTCCACTGCTCCAAACTTTACTTAGAGACAATGGCGCCCTCGTCTGCGGTAGTAAATCACTAATTTTCTCATCCAGCCTACCCCTTTTTTTTTAAGCCGAATTGGCAACACTGAACAGCGCGCCGGCGACGCCATTTTGTTGTGTTGTCTGTCACTCGCAACAAGACTCCCGTGCTAGTCACATTTCTGTTCGCTGAGTGCTCTTTCATATTTTTCATACGCTGTGTTGAGTATTTATATTCCACCGTATTGATTTCATTGTTCTTACTTTGATTGAGTTGAGCGTATCGTTCCTCCCAGTAAGATTTTACTTGCAAAATGCCGAAAGGTATGGTGCTTAAAGGACAATCCAGAGAGTTAGTGCTGCGGCTTCGTGAATTTTTTGAAAAGGAAAGCCGCAATGGCGGATTCCTTATACCAGTAACCCAAGTTAGAGACCGTGTTGCAGCAGCATTAGGTATTAGTGCTCCAACGGTGGCGAAAATCATTAAATAAGCCTATGGTAGTAGTGGTATTGAACAGAACAAGCTATCTACGCCTAAGAAAAAACGTCAGCCCCGTAAAGTGACAGCAATTGACAGTTTTGATACTGATGCTATTCGTCGTCATATATACAATTATTACACAAGCAAAGAGATTCCTACTTTGAAAAAATTAGTAGCGTCTCTACGAAATTGTGGCTTGTTTCGTGGTCAAAAATCTTCTTTGTCAAAGGTGCTGCACCAAATCGGGTTCTTGTATAAGAAATCCGACAAAAGAAAAATTTTAATGGGACGTCGTGATATAGCCTTGTCTCGCTGTGAATTTTTAAGACAAGCGAAGAAAATAGAAGACTGGTCGAATGTCGTTTTCACAGATGAAACTTGGCTCAATGCCAATCATTCCATACCAAAAGGTTGGACTGACGATACTGCTGCTTCTACTTCTGCAGTGCCAATGGGGAAAGGTGAACGCCTCATTATTTGCCATGCGGGAACTACAAAGGGATTTGTACCAGACGCTCTGTTAGCGTTCAAATCAAGAAAAACAGGAGACTATCATGAGGAGATGAATGCGGACGTGTATGAAAAGTGGTTCAGAGAAATGCTTACATCACTTGAAGAGCCATCAACAATATTTATTGATAATGCACCCTATCACTCTCGCCAAATTAATAAAATGCCAACACAGGCCAACAAAAGACACGAGATTATAAACTGGCTTCGTGATAATGGGGAAGATGTGGACGAATCCCTACTAAAAGTAGAATTACTTAAAATATTAAAAAGTAAAAAACAGCCAAAACGATATGTCATCGACGAAATGGCAGCAGAATATGGGCATGTTGTAATCAGAATTCCTCCGTACCACTGTCAATATAATCCAATTGAAATTATCTGGGCACAAGTCAAAGGACACGCCTCAAGAAACAATACAACTCCTCCTTTCACAGCAAATAAAATGCTTGAACTTTTAAAAAACGCATGTGCTAGTGTGACGCCTGAAAACTGGGCGAGTGTCGTCAACAAGACAAAAAATATAATATTCTCTGATTGGGATCGGGAAATTGAATTTGACAACATACCTACACAAGAGTTAATAATAAACACTGCAGATGATTCAAGCGACGATTCGAGTTCGTATGAAGAATCCGACGATTCGTTATAATAAAATAATATTAAAATATTTTGGTTGTTTTATTTCATGTTATAGGTATGATGAGAAGATTTTTATATCTCCCTGATACAATTATAACGTGTTGTCTATTACAACAATTCAAAACTCAGTTGTCAGCTGACTTAACTGCAAATAAGTGTAATCGATTATTTGCGATTCATTAGTTTGCACCGAATACTTTTGAACCTGTCACTAGATGCGATAGAACGTAACTTTTTTTATAACGGAAATGAATTATCACTTAAATTTTATGAATAGAGCTATTTACGGCATATTAATGTATTTAGTGGGTAATAATTAAGATATATAAATATTATTGGGCAGTTTATATATTTCTCTGTTCACTCGTTTCAAAGTTAATAATTGCGTATAATGAAACAGTTACGTCCTAAAGCATGTGTCAAAAGTAAAATAAATGGTTGGAACGAGTATAACAAAAAATAAAACACTAAATTTATTCAAATAAATTTCGAACGAATATATCGTCCAAAAAAATTCTAGTAACAAGTATCGATATTTTTAAATAAAAAAAAGAGCGTGTGTACAAAGTACGAATGTTAGAAGTAAAACTTCTATACATATCCTTTATCTCATTCTCTCGCCGGCTGAATCGAATGAAAAATTTACGTGTTTATGTCCCTATGGACTCGCTTTTTCGTTTCATCGAGTTTGAAATCACAACGATTTTAAGGAAGTTTCACTTCAATAATAATATCGATATTTTATCAACAGGCCTCCTTCTGATATTAAGTTGTTGTTTGTATGTTTCTAGTGATTATTTTGTATTTTTACCCAGTTATTAGTACAGTCATTTGATATTTTTACCTGGAAAGTTTACCGGAAGTTTTGAAATATGGCAATTTTATAAATGTTGGCGTGCTCTTTCCGAATTTCAACTTTGCCACCTCGTATTGTTGCCGCTCGTGCCGCCATATTGTAAAAATGGCGCCTAAAAGCAGTTTTTTGATAATAACTCCTTTACGACGCATTTTACAGGAAAACATATTCATACATAATAATTGTAGAGGAAATTTCCTACAATTTATGTCTTAACCTTTTTTTTCTAAAATCAGCAGCTTCGGCCTACGAGAGCCTTAAAGTGTAGTACAACACACGTTTCGGCAGAAATTCTCATTTCCACCATGAGGTGCCAAATTTAGTTCAATCTCCGTCGCTTCATTATTGTTGACGGACCAGGTATTAGTTGTGCTTTCATCGTCTTCAGTATTGATTGAAATATCAAAGACGGATGTTTCTTCTGTTTACAATCTTTTTCCTTCACTTCAATAACTTCACTATCTTGCAATATATTACCACAAATAAAACAGTTTACTTCATTAGAAGCCATGACTCTATAAATTAATATAATTTTTAGGAGTGGTAGGACCACACTGTCGACAGTTATCTGTCTACAGCCGCGGGCCGGTCCGTCCGGGGCAGTACCATGCGTGTGGAGGGTTTTGGTGGTGCCCTTGGTATCACCGAGCCTCAATGCACGCATTCACACTCCCTTCGCTTTCTTCGCGGTAGGCAACGGCCTTGTAAAGGTCCATGAGCGGCAGCAACACTTACCATCAGGTGTACTGTTTGCTCGTTTGTCACCGTTTGCAATAATAAAAAAAAAAAATGCACACCACACTGTGAAAGGATAAACATGTATAGATGACTCAGCCTAAATATATCTATTGAGCTCCGCTGGTGTCAAATGTTTCTTTGAAGGGAGAGGAGGGGCCTGACACAGAAGGGAAGAACGCATTCCTTTATACCTGCGGAGACAGGACATAGTCAGCCGGGTTTTTAATCTACAGTACAATATTTAACCTTAGTATAATATTTATATTTTCCAATTCACAAATATGAGCAGTTTAAAGTAAATATTACGCGTTATTACGCGTTATTTCCGTGTGGTGACGCAGTAACAATCCCTATCTTGCCCGTGGATGTCGTAAAAGACGACTAAGGGATATAATATGCATATAGCATATATGTAAGAGAAAGAATCAATGCGGGATGGATGAAGTGGCGGCAGGTCACGGGTACAACATGCGACACCAGAGTACCCCTCAAATTAAAGGTAAAATTTATAAAACCCTAATAAGACCTGCCGTACTGTATGGATCAGCACGTTGGGCGACAAAAGCGACGGATGAGAGGCGACTGCACGCAGCGGAGATGCGAATGTTGAGATGGATGTGTGGTGTGACAAGAATGGATAAAGTGAGGAATGAACACATTAGAGGAAGTTTGAAAGTTGCGCCAGTGACGCAAAAGTTAAAGAGTGATCGGCTGACATGGTATGGACATGTGATGAGGCGGGATGAAAGTAATGTTGTGAGGAAAGTTTTAGGTATGAATGTTGAAGGCTTTAGGGGTAAAGGAAAACCGAGGCAAAGATGGATAGACTGCGTGAGGCATGACATGGATAGCCTGGGAGTGACTGCAGAGATGACGTCTGATAGGACCGTATGGAAGAAGATGACATATTGCATCGACCCCAACTAATTGGGATAAGAGAAAGATGATGATGATGATGATGATGATGATGATGATGATCTATGTAAGAGAAAGAAAACCCTATATTAACCTGTCTGATCAGCATGATATAGTAAGGACAATCTCCCTCCTAATGTGGAGGAGGCTCGAGCCCAACAGTGGGACGTATATGAGCTAATAGGATGATAACGCGTTAGCGTTTATGTATAATGGTTTACGGCGCTCGTACGCCAAAACTATTGATTTTAAGGAAAAAATGTTAAAACATAAGTTGTAGGAAATTACCTCCACAATTATTTTGTATAAATATGTTTTCCCGTAAAATGCGTTGGAAAGGAGTTATTATCAAAAAACCGTTTTTAAGCGCCATTTTCCCAATATGGCGGTGCGAGATATTTAATAAATAAAAGATATATTTAATAATTGTAATAATAATAAAAATATCGATATATCGATTTCTTTTTCGATATATCGAACGCCGATATTGATACATATAAAAATATCAATATGTCGAAATAACGATATTTTCAAAAATATCAACATCCCTAGTTGACAGCCCTAGCAACTTGTGCGAGTACTCTGACGTCACAGAATATGTGCGCTGATATAACCGCGTTTAAATCGCCCAAAAAAGATAGCGATTTAAAAAAAAAATTAGCGAAATGGTTTATATTTTGAATGTGTTATATTTATTTCTGGCAATGTAATAACTAGTAGAAACGTTTAAAAAAATTTAAAAAAAATCATTTCTATTCCCTATTGAGTTGTCACAATTTGAATTATTTTAGAATTTCATAATTCTTGTGGTTTATTGAATAAAATCATCATTTTCTGAAAAAAAAATAATATTTTATTTATACATTATGACATTAATTCCTGTCATAATCTGTTATTTTTTATACTTGTACAATATAATTTCGATGTTTCACATCTGCCAGGCGTCCTGAGCGATGGCTCGCTTTTTTGTTCTTATAGTTAAGTTTCGTACGTTTCATGTTTATACTAGCAAGCCGCCCTCGCTTCGCTTCGGTTTCAGTCGTCTTACCCGCATAGCACCCGTTCCCGTGGGACTACCGGGATAAAATATATTAGGCTATAGCCTAAGTTATTCCTTATCTAGACAGCTACCTGGTAGTAAAATATTATCAAAATCTTAAAAATATAGCCTCTGTTACTCCCTGATATTACAGTTTTCCATTGGAGAAAGAATTTTTGAAATCGGTTGGGTGGTTTAAGCCTGAAAGGATAACAAACAAACAAACAAACTTACTTTCGCATTTATAATATTAGTAAAGAGTAAAAACTTACTGATTATGCTAGACCATTTATTTTTCTTCCCACAGAAATTAATATTACCTATTTTATTTTTAATTTTTTATTTCTCCTTATAAATTACACAGAAGTTTCGGTTTGGGCCAAAACTGAGACTGAAGCCGAAATTCAGTTTCGATTTCGACCGTAAAAAGTAGTTTCGGTCGGACACTAACTTTTTACCCTCTGCATTACCTTATTACACCTTCATTGACATTTTAAATAAAATATTTGGTACTACAGCTCAACTCGAAATAATAGAATGAGCTGTGATATTTGCCGTGATAGATAGGTGAAAAATTATATTATATTTTACGTAAGCATAACAAGCCTACTAAGTAATGCCTACGTCGTCGAGTTATTGATAGATTAGTAGGCAAGAGCTTTAAAGGAATCTGGCAATAACTGTTTGACACAGACACGACATGGACAGAGTATATTTTTCGCCAACTTCATCATTAGACGTGTCTCATCATTGGCGCTAGTTGAGCACTAACTGCAATTTCCATCAAACATAGTAGATATTAAATACACGAAATAGCGCCGAAAACGCTATAATGAGAGCACTGACTACAAAGCCTGCGGGCCTCAAGCGATTCCCGCGCGCTACTATTAACTATAGTATCTTGCCGCATTCCACTGTTCCGAAGTCGAGGCGCGCCCCGCGCGTGCCTTCGCCACTGACCCACGCGCCCGCTTCGCTACACTCCGCTCAGTCTTCCTTCCTTCAAGTAGAGTCGACTAGTCGAGTCAGTCGACAATCTACATTTGATAGTGGCGCTTGTGTTCTCACAGACATTGTGTACCTCGCTCGCGCAATCCAGTTTATAAAATCGCTTCGCGATTTGTTGTGGTAGAGTGAAGTGCCAATGGATGCGGTTTACCAAGGAATATAGTGTCTTTATGTGTTATTACATTGGATTTATCTATTTATGGTAAGTAGATATAGCTAGACGGCGCCATGGACAGCCATAGTTGATGCGCGCGCTTTCACGATGCGGGCACTTTCATTTCATACGCATAGCTCGAATTCCGCGCGCTCGCGCCGACCGTACCGCGGCCGCTGACCCTGCGCTTGCACGCCCTTCCTGCATACTACCACACCAGCAATACCACCAACCTGACATTATAATAATAATAATGTAGATATATCAATAACATGAGTACCTAAGACTAAAATCTTATCGTATCTACGTAACAAATAGCTTGACCATTAATTTACTATAGGCTATTTAAGAATTAATATATCGATTGGTGATTGATATCACTCCTAACGCCGGGTACCTAGATTCTTAATATGCCTAGGTTGCCCATATTAAGAAAAAAATAGTCTTTGGGAGAGAGCCTATGGAAACCTAAAATACTGGCTTTGGAGTCACTAAGCGAACAGGCAGTAGCACTTTACTGGGCAAGTTTAACACAAAATGTGGTCTCCACCCACGATTATGCCATTATTCTTCATTGAGCACTATACCAACCCTTAAGGAGGTCCAGCAATGGCTTTCGTTAGGTTGATCAATCGTATCAGTTAAATTGAACAACTTCACTATAATAATCAACAAATCATCAGTATGATGATGCCGTTGTTGACTATTTCCTATCCTTGCACCATTTTTTTATACATCTACCTGTTTTTTTTTTCTTCTAAAAGGTGGAAGAAGAGGAAAACATATGTTTTTGTTTAAATTTTAAGACGATCTTATATGTATATTGACGTTAGGCTTTAGTGTCGGCACTAGGTGAAACCACCAGACATGGAGTGGGTTAGTTGAGGTTTAGGATACCCACATGCAGTGTTAGGGTTAATATTATTCGTGATGGCGTATACAGAACTCCTAGTGTTATGTTTTTTAAATTTTCTTTTTAATGAAATATACTTTACAGTTTTTAATACGGAATTAAAGAATAAATCCTTATGTTGCGAAAGGACTTTGCAAACACACGATTAACGGACAGACATAACACTTAGAATCGGAACAATCATCTGTGGATTGCACAAAGAACTACTTGCCTGAGGATCGAACCTATGAAACTAGTGAGAGATCATTACTTAGACTATTACTCCATTAATGTCGTACAAAAATCGTTACTAATATTATAAATGCGAAAGTTTGTTTGTTACGCTTTCACGCTTAAACCACCGAACCGATTTCAAAAATTCTTTCACCAATGGAAAGCTATAATATCAGGGAGTAACATAAGCTATTATATCCCGGTATTCCCACGGGAACGGGCACTACGCGCGTAAGGCGTCTGGAACCGGAGCGAAGTGAGTGTGAGTTGCTAGTTGCTAGTAAATAATATCTATGATAGGTAATTGCATTTCTGCAAATATTTATTCATTATCATCTCAGCTTCTTCACATCCCACTGCTGGTCTTGTACCTCTTCCACAATAGGAGGGCAACTGACCTCCTATACCACGCTGGTCAGACTCGTTGGCATAGGGTATTATTCCGAGTTCTCCTTCTCATGCACAGATCTTATATGTATATCATATCCCTTAGTTGTTTTTTACGACATTCACGGAGAAAAAAGGGAGTGGTGAATTGTATTTTACTCCGTCACGACTTGTAATGTTTATTTAATAATTGAATTGGGAAAACCTGCTAACCTTATATTGAATAGATAAAAAAAATATAAGGCGATTTCGGTAGGCAGGTAGGATGTCCTCTAACTACTTTAAGATAAATTGGCAAATAATTTTGTGTTACGCAATGTGCTAACAAGTCCTGTTTTATAAGTTCTTTTTTGTTTCCAACTGTTGCATGCAAGTCTTCTTTCAGGTAGTAGACAAATCAAGTAATAGATTACCACAAAAAGATTTAATCTTTGAAGTCTAGTTACCCCGCGGGTCTGACTTCGTGAAATATTCAACAACAATTAGGTACCTACTTCAATGTGTTCAAATAAATCAGCAATTGGTCTCACTGATTTGATTTATAATCAGTAGTACATACTTATTTTAGAAAATTTAAGTAGCTTTCCAAATCTCAGAGATGAGCTAAGTACTATTGGGTAAACAATATCTTATATCTTTAAACGAGCAATTCTTGTATATATATACCTACCTATATTTTCAGGATCTCGGAAACGCCACCAACGATTTTGATGAAACATGGCATGCTAGAGGTTTCCAGGCCAAAAAATCGATCTAGCTGGGTTTTATTTGTAGAAAATGTTGTTTTGTCGGTGTTTTTAGCAAAACAATACAATGACATTTTAATTTAAAAGAATATGAATTCAAATTTTGAAGTGGTCCAGTTTTTTATAGGTTTTGGCATTCAAACAGCGTCGGATCGAATCTCGGTGTTATTATTATTCTCTTTTGTAATTTTTTATATTTTTTTCATTATTTAATGTTTATTTTTTATTAATATACAGAGTGTATCAGGTTATGGGGCAACTGGTAAAAAGGGAGCTAGGCAATGGTGGTAGGAACCCATAAAAAAAATTTGAACGAAAAATATCGATTCGTTAAGAAATTAGAGACATGTAAAGTTTTCAATTTTGTCATCGCTTTTTCGTGTAAATCTGATTGAAATGTGTAAGTCAATGATACTTAATACGCAACATATTCATACTTTGTTAAATATTCATTAGAAATTGAATAAATCAATGATTACGTTCACATAAGCAAGACAAACTTCGCTTTAAAACAGCTGATCGACTATGGCCGTTGACCGCTTGCCGTTGTACCTACATGTCATTGAAGCGTTTGCGCAATTCTAGGTATAAATGAATGAAATTATACTGTCGAAGCTTTACATGCCTCCATGTATTCTGTCTGTACATGCCTACATAATACGTAACATTTAAGGCATAGACTCTTAGACACATTTTTTTGAAATCACTATAATTTTTATGTTATATTGTTTTTTGTGTAATGTACATTCTAATTATGATCTATGACCGTTAAACTACAACATACTCGAACAGTTGTCCCATAACCTGATACACTCTGTATATCTAAATAAATTAGACAAAAAACAACAAAAATATTCCGAGCGCAGCTCGGTCAAACAGATATTCTAAATATCTACATACGTACCTTCTAAATGGGAAATCTTTTGTAGACTCGGTAATAATTTTTCAACACGAAACAAGAGATATGTGATATTAATTTATTAGGCTATTTATTTATAAAAAAGGGTATGTACTTAAATGACTGCACTAAGCATTGACTTGCCGGAATACATGTAGGTCATTGTAGGTACATGTAACAAAACTTGTGTAAAATAGTTGATGGAGTAAGATCACCCACAAGATGTAATCACCTATTCCTTTGCCGCGGGTTATCGTAACAGTCAAGATACTATAATATATAAAAACATATTTGAGTGTGGTGACGAATTAATACAATTCACCACTTGCCCGTAGGTGTCGTAAAATACAACTAAGGGATATAATATGCACATAACAGCTGTGCAAGAGAAGGCAAACTTGAAATGAAACCCTATACCAACATGTCTGACCAGCATGGTATATTATAGTCAACTTCCCTCCTATTTTGGAGGAGGCGAGTTGAGAAGATAATAACGTCAATAATAAATGTTTCAAGAGAAATTCAATTATTACTGCAGTTAGAGTTAAATTTTAAAATTATCCCCTTCATCACGATAAATTATATTAAATGGATGATTCATTAACGCTAAATAAACGGCTCACATCGCGACCGCATTCCTTTGATAGCAGAACGAGTAGATAATACTACATAAATAAAACTAAATTTAACCAATGACAAAACTTACTTGAATTTATACGCCACATTATTTTGCTTGTAAAACAATATTTAAAAAACTAAATGTCTTGTTTTTGGTATTTTTTTCAATTAGTATGAAAAAAAATAGTATGGTTTTATCATTGCCCTTGCTTCGATCAAAGACTGAATTAGAAAAATTAGGTTGTACCTTGTTCCGTATGGAACGGATTAAGAATACAATTCAGCACTCCCTATCTTACCCGTGGGTGTCGTAAAAGACGACTGAGGGATATAATAAACATATAACATCTATGCAAGAGAACGAAAACTCGAAACAAAACACTATATACGCCTGTCTGACGAGCATAGTATAAGGTGGACTTCCCTCCTATTGTGGAAGAGGCTTGAGCCCAGCAGTGGAACGTGCATGAGCCGAGACGATGATGAGGTTAGACCTGCCTACCTATAGGTACAAGTTATTAAATATCTATATCTATACCAATAAATAAAATTGGAGTGTCTGTTTGTAATGTCAAAATAATAGGCTTTTTTCATGCTCACACGGTTATTTGCACGACACCTATGCCTAAAATAGCAATTAAAAAATTTTGTCTGTCTGTCTGTTTGTTCCGGGTAATCTTCAAAACGGCTGGACCGATTTCAAAAATTCTTTCACCGATGGAAAGCTATAATATCAGGGCGTAAACTAGGGTATATTTTAGCTCGGTATTCCCACGGGAACGGGAACTACGCGGGTAAAACGAATATAACCTATAACCGAAGCGAAGCGAGGGCAGGTTGCTAATTATTAATATATATGTTAAAGATATAAAACCATTCTTGCCGGATTTTATTGCGTTTGTATCGTTGATATATTTATATATCAATAGTTCCTAAGTATTTGATTTTTACTTTCAGGACGTTTCGAACACTTTTCAGTTTTCATGGTTACGGAAAGTCTACTTTAAAACGGGGAATCGGATAGATTTACACCTATACAAAAAGAAAGGGTTTTCTTTATATTTGGGAATAAAAGAAAACCTTATTGTCACGCTTTTATCCCAGAAGGGTGAGCAGAAGCATGGCGCACCCGCACACACTTCGGTATAATGCGTTAGTCTCCTGTATAAAAGAGAGCTTATTGTCATGACTACCAAAAACAAGATGAATATGCATCAATCACATCCTTATTTTCTTCAAGATATTACAAAACAATAATATTTTAACGCAGAAATCATTGGCTCCAAAAAGTATAAACGACTAGAACGAATATCCAAGTGGCTATTAATCCTACTTAAAAGCGGATGCGTAATTTAAAAAAATCTCAATCTAAAGCTTGAATCGCCGCTTTGCTTTGCAATTCTATTCTAACGGTTACTCTTTAGCATTTTTATATAATATGTACATATATTATGTCTATACACCGTTATCCAAACGCCTATCTTAAGAACTGGGCAACTTTCATTCATGAAATATTTGATATTACACATTGAATTTTAAATGCCATGCACGTATTGTAATATAAATAGACTATTTAACTCTTATAAAATTTTAAACTAGTTGTGCACGCTACTTTATTTGCATTGATTACTTAGTTATTAATTATTTTTCGACTGCCATCGATCCGCTAGCCTATAGACGTCCATTGTTTGATATAGGCCTCCCCACGAGAATGCCACTCGAAACGTTCCTGTGTCACTTGCATCCAACGATTACTTTCAAGATTTCGTCAGTCCATCTAGTTAGGGGTTGTCCTAGGCAGCGTCGTCCTATTCGTGGTCAGAACCTTTAATTCACCAGCGATTGTCGGTCTGACGGACAATGTGGCCTACACATTGCCATCCATTTCAACGTGCTAATTCTTCTGATTATATCTGTTACATCCGTTCTTCTACGGATATTCGTATTACGCAATTATTTTACGACTTATTTGTATTTTCTATCGTATCTTGACGCCATGATCTTCTACATCTAGCAACACATCGGTGAAAACTACATTCAAAAAGCTCTGTTGCTTTAATAAAGCCGGCGGCTTTCACGTAATATGAAGAATACCCTGATGTGTACTATAAGAAAAGATCTTTTTTTTTTTTTAAGATTCTTCATTTGTTAAGGGTTATGAGTTTATAGATAATCAAACATGCATATTGGGGGGAAAAAATCATAAATCTCTATTTGGACGCGCCCTAGTTCCACTTTTACATATAAGCCTCTCGATTTTCGCCACTTGGTGGAAGGGCTACAAATCCATTAGTGCCAAACCTAACAACATATTTTCTAACTTCAGTTATTGCGAATTCATACGTACTAAGCTCATAATATTTAACAAGACGGTTAACAGCGTTAATAAACACTAGTTGCAACAATGAAGTGCTAACATCTAAATAAAACTACGTAAAAAATATATTTCAGAATTACTACAATTGTACATAATTTTCTTTATTGCTCGCCTTGAAATCAATTATATAATTCCGAAAAAGCAGTTAAGTACTTGCTTTTATAGCATGCTAAAAATGAAATTTAAAATTTTGCTTGTGTATAACTTTTTTAATTCCTGTTATGCCAGGTTGTTAGTACCATAGAAAAATTCTGATGTTCACGTGAGTATTACAGCGTTCAGTCCTCCCATGACCATAAACACCGAAAAACATCGATAAATTAAAAATCTAATATAAACGCAATAAAACCCCTAGGCCCCTTTCCGTGTGGTGACGAAGTAAGAATACAGTTCACCACTCCCTATACTGCCCGTGGATGTCGTAAAAGACGACTAAGGGATATAATATGCTCATTACATATGTGCAAGAGAAGGAAAACTCGAAATAAAAGCCTACCAACATGTCTGACCAGCATGGTATAGTAGGTCAAATTCCCTTCCATTGTGGGTACCCAACAGTGGGACGTATTTGGGCTGCAATGATGAAAAGCCCTAAAAATGGTTTTATATTTTAAAAATAAATTAAATTTTGGTAATAGAGCCAAGTTTAAAAAAAAAACAAACAGTTTAGTTTCTTTTAGCAACGTACAAAACGGACGTTTGATTTGCCAAGCACATTTAATACGGTGCGCTATCCCAAACAACATTATTCGATTTCCCATTCGAGAACCTTTCCTTGACTAAAAGTCATAGATTGTATGTATTTGTTTTCGCTTAACTACTGCCACTTCAGCCTACTAATTCTTATGATTTATGTTATACATACATACATAGAGTCATGGCTCCTTTCCATAGGGCTAGGCAGAGACCACTTCCCTCCACTTGCTACGATTTTGACATACCAATTTCGCCTCATCCACATTCATTAATCTCATGATGTTCTTCGGTTACTTTTAACCTCGCCTTTCTTAAGAACTTCCCCGATTTGATCGTCCGGCTTGGTCTTCCCTTTCAAACACTTCATTATTAAACACTTGATTTATGTTATATTATGTACTAGCAACCTGCCCTCGCTTCGCTTCGGTTTCAGTCTTTCCTGCGTAGTTCCCGTTCCCGTGGGAATACCGGGATAAAATATAGCCTAGTTTACTCCCTGATATTATAGCTTTCCATAGGTGAAAGAATTTTTGAAATCGGTCCAGCCGTTTTGAAGATTACCCGGAACAAACAGACAGACGGAGAAAAATTTTTTAATCTGTATTTTAGGCATAGGTGTCGTGCAAATAACCGTGTGAGCATGAAAAAAGCCTATTATTTTGACATTACAAACAGACACTCCAATTTTATTTATTGGTATAGACTAGCAACCTGCCCTCGCTTCGCTTCGGTTTCAGTCTTCCCTGCGTAGTTCCCGTTCCCGTGGGAATACCGGGATAAAATATAGCGTAGTTTACTCCCTGATATTATAGCTTTCCATTGGTGAAAGAATTTTTGAAATCGGTCCAGCCGTTTTGAAGATTACCCGGCACAAACAGACAGACAGACAAAAATTTTTAATCTGTATTTTAGGCATAGGTGTCGTGCAAATAACCGTGTGAGCATGAAAAAAGCCTATTATTTTGACATTACAAACAGACACTCCAATTTTATTTATTGGTATAGATGAATTTTCGTATTTTGAATTTGTTCTCATAGGGGAATCATGTGCATAGGCGTTATAGTGCACTACGGCCAGTATAAGTTAATCGGCCAACATTTCTCAACAACATAAGTCTACAGCAATACGCATAAAATAACAGATTACGACAGGACTAATATGGCATAATGTATAAAAATAAAATATGTATTAAGATTTTTGCCAGAAAATGATGTTTTTTTTTCAATAAACATTTATTTTCATTAAGTATAAGAATAAAAAGAGTTCCGTACCCAAAGGGTAAAAACGGTTCCCTATTACTAAGACTTCACTGTCTGTCCGTCCGTCTGTCTGTCACCGGGCTGTATCTCAAGAACCACGATAGCTAGACAGTTGAAACTTTTACAAATTATGTATTTCTGTTGCCGCTATAACAACAAATACTAAAAACAAAATAAAATAAATATTTAAGGGAGGCCCCATATAACAAACGCGATTTTTAAAGATAATGGTACGGAACCCTACGTGCGCGTCTCCGACTTGCACTTAGCCGGTTTTTGTAATAATATAATAGTTACATTTGATGCCGCTGACGATATTACTGTGACAATTGATCGGAATTACACTTACTATCATATAGTGTGGCGACGCCTCACCACGGCATGCGTCGCTTTACGCCACGTCGGGTTTACCCTCCCATATTCCGCCATATAGCGTGGCGTTGCGTCGCCACAGCCTGTTTACGCCACGCCAACGATAAAGTTTACCCTCGCCTATAGATATTTCACATCAAAACTCCTAACTTTATTTTACTATTATTAAATCATAAAATATAGTTAATACTTGAAACATGCCTTCAAAATATTACTTATACTTGCTATTGCCGTGGCGTCACTCGCGTTAATATAGAATTAATAAATTTTCTATCCCTCGGGAACAGTAGGTATTGTCGGCCTTTTATATATTTGTGACAACGTGTGCCTGTGCTAAATTTTAAGACAATCGGTGGAGTATTTATAAGAGTAAAAATGTTTACAAAATTGGATTTCACATTCATCTATAATACCAGTTAGGATTTAGATGTTAGGTAGGAACTGCTGCATCATTCACGTGAATACATAGATTTTCAACATCTGACGATTCGAAGACGGGTTGAATTAAAAAAACCGAAAACATGAAGTACACATAGGTGAAACTCCTTTAGGTATTCCTTTATTTAAAGAAAATCATTTAAACTTCTACTAAGAGAAAGAAATTAGTTTACCATGCTGGGTAGTCGGTTAGGCATTTATTTCGCTACTTATTAGGAAATAAAATCTTATTACTCTTCATAACAAACCTAGGTACAATTTTATTTTAGTGCCTAAGTGCAGGACAGCTGATTGATTTAAAAAATGAAACGAAGGGTTACCTTATTTTGACATTTGTTATATTCGTTCCGAAATTTCCAAAACTTCTACCAAACTGCATTCGATAACACAATCTCAAAACAAATTTTAAAAATCTCTTTACTCCAATAGAGATTGCATATCACAAATTCCTTTCTATTGTGCGCACGCCTTGCGCCTAAAAGCAATGTACTAAATTCCACATACCTATCTTCTCTGGCTTAAATTTTTAAGCGTCTATAGTTTAATCATGACGACGGCCATTTTAGATGAATAAATAATTGTAAATGTTTTTAGAACATTATTATTAATCTATGCGGTTATCTACAATGCAACGCAGCTAGCATTTCGACTTAATTACAGACTTATAGACGAACTTGTTCAAAGTTCTATCTATTGTCCTTACAAATTTGTGGGTGTCAAAATTGGTGGCGAGATGTCGAAAAGTAGAGGCAACGACGGCGACGGCCTTAGGTATGCGAGGACGCAAGATGCGGCTGGCGTAGGGGGAGGGGCGCTCGGCATCTGAAGGTCGTCCGCATTCCTCACGTCGCCGTCCGCTGCTACCGCGCTTACGTAGCGCCCCCCTCCCTTGCTCCTCTGGCCCCGGCCCGTAACCCGTCCGTCGCCCGCAATCGCCTGCACCGACCGGTCTGCCCCCGCCCCACTGCGCCTGACCGCCATCCAACTATCGCGCATTTACTAAAACAAAAAAAAAAACATGTTCTTATGGCTATCAAGAGCTGAAGAGCCGCAGAGGTACCGAATGGGATGAAATTTATTTGCGTCTAGTTTTTTAAAGTGCTCTTGTAGTTTAACATCCCAATAAGCATTTTGTAATGTGTAAGTAGGTAAGGTATTAGATAAATAAATAGTCATCTTGAACCCTGATAGCGCGTATGCTTGGTTCAAGTTAGGTAGAGCACTTACTTTGTCCAGTCATTTATTTAAGTATATAAAATATGAAGTCTGAGCTCCATGAAAACAAAAATTAAATTAAAAAAATAATGTTTCTTTTAAATTGCACAGATGGCGTAGTGGTTAAGTTACCGTAGACAGTACTAGTATCGTGGATTCGAATCCCTGAAAACTGTGCGATCCACAAATTATTGTTTTAGGTCTATTATGTAATATGTGTCTCTTAGTTATATATTTGTAAAAACCCATGCAACACAAAGATTTCCTTTAAAATAAAAAAACAAAATTGTCTTGTCGTCGACATTTCGGCGAGAAAATTAAAATTTTCCGTGTGGTGACGGAGATAGAAAACAATTAACCACTCCCTATCTTGCCTGTGGATGTTGTAAAAGCCACTAACTGATCATACAGGTTGCCATAAGGTTTTATGTTTAGTTTTCCATCATTTGCATTTGCTTACATTTTAGTTGTCTTTTATGATGCCCCTTGAATGAAAAAAACGTTGAATTCTATTCTTATCCCTATATCACATAAAAATAAAAGTTTTGAATATAATGCTACTTTTTTGCCCGTGAATGTTGTGTGTATAAGACCACTAAGGGATTGTAATATGTATACAACATCTATCCAAGAGAAGGAAAACTCGAAATAAAGTACAAACCTGTCTGACCAACGAGATAAAGTAGGTCAACATTCCAGCCGAGCCCAGCAGTGGAACGTATATGAGCTGTGATGATGATGATGATGATGAGATGTAAAAGACGGGGTTATGTCTGTGAAAAGAAGGGTTATGTCTAGGGTTGCCACCCGTACATTCTTATAAAGCATTGTACGTTATTTCTATTAATTGTACTTTATATTATACTTTATGTAGGCAATAAAATACGCTAAAATACTTTATTTCGCATGAACTCGAGATGAATGCTAAAGACATTTTCAAATGGCGATTCCTGCCACAGCAGCATTCATAGGGAGAAATTGGAGTGTGATGTACAATAAAAATTAGTTACTTATTTAGTTTCACTTAAATGAATAGGGCAAAGATTAAAGAAAGAAAGAAAAAAATTAAGATTTATTGGACACTATAGTTACATGTCTGACATAGAAATTCATGAATCATCATTATTTCATTAATTACATAAACTAGATAATCAATAATTTGAAATATAATTACAGAAATGATATAAAAACGAAGACGAAAAAGTATTGAAGATTTAAATAATCATAGTATATACAAATTAAATACCAAGTATTAGTGTCCAAAAGGCAACAGCTCAGCATATGCTACATAAACTTGCAGCGCTGATTTTCAGCTGCAGCCTAACTAATCTAAGTTCACAAGAAGTGCAAGTACAGAAGAGCTACATTTAATAGGTTCATAGATTATACAAAATTGTAAATAGTCATATTAGTAACAACAACAATAACAGCCAAATCAAACCAACACTTTAAAATCTGCATTTCTGAATGATCAGAACTCAGTAAACATTGATATTTTTGTAACTTGATTGATGCTGCGCGTGTGATGTTTATTTGTGATAATTATGCGATAAAAATTGCTAAAATTATGTTTTTTACCAAAATTATGTAGTTTACTACTTTTTCCTAACTTCATTAACCAATTTATTCACACAAAAAAAAGGTGGCAGCCCTAGTTATGTCTGTGAAATCTTATCTCCAAAACGAACGGATCGATTATGATGCGGATATTTATATTTAAAAGCTAACGTGATCGAGATGGTGCCTAGCTACACATAGCATATTGAACAATTGTACAAAGTCTCAAATCATTCTAATAATGATTTGCAAACACACAATCATAATTTGTATCTAAATGTATTTTTTATAAAGCAGCACTCAACTACAATAATTTACATCTAGATTCAGTACAAATATTTGTGATGCACGCAAAAATTACTTCACGGAAATCGAACTATGACTACACGGCCAACTTCGGTACTTAAACCATTACAAAACTTGCTGATAGCTATTCATTTGATTAAATAACAATCTTTTTGGATCTCGTTTGAAAAAATTTGCTTGCCTAAAAGTTGTTACTTTTTAAGTTGTAATTGTTTCAGTGTTTTTTTATAAAGCAGCAGTATTCGTAGAATATGCCTATTACGTTCAAATCATATACTAATAATATTCACCTAATAAACTCATTTGCAAAAAAAACGGGCGGTTTTGATTTTCATTCATATTTAAAAAGATACAATACCAAAAAGGTTTCAATCGTTTGTACACGTTACTGGCCGGTTTTAAAAATGCTGTGGTATTTAAAAAAGTACGTTCTAAATTCAATTTTTCATTTGATGTTCATTTTTACAGAAAACCCCTTTTTATCCTACATTTTTGGCGCGAAGTTCCAGAAGTTAACATCGACTTTCATAACTTTTATTCAATTTTTATCGATTAATTTCATATCCTTGACTGTCAAAGCTTTATTTAATGCTGTTTGGCTGTATCAAAAATGGTAGATAAAGTGGTAAAAGCTACCAAAATTATCGCGCTGCTTGAAGAGGGTTGCAGCCAATGTTTCGTGGCTAGGAGGCTAAATGTTAGTCGCTCGACAGTCCAAAGGACCTGGCAGCGATATCAGGAGACTGGTTCCGTCGAGAGAAGGCCTGGTTCTGGAAGAAAACCATGTACCCAACCACGGGATGATCGTTTTCTTGTGAGTCACGCATTGAGAAATCGCAAATCTTCGTATGTGGATCTTAAGAACAACCTCCAAGAAGTAAGAAATGTGCATATTAGTCTATGGACGGTCAGGAGGAGGCTTCTCGCTGCCAATATACGCAGTCACCGCCCGGCCCGCGGCCCCAAATTACTCCGTGAGCACAGAGTTCACAGGCTTAGGTTCGCTAGAAATTGTGAATCATGGACTCAAGACGATTGGAATAGGGTTTTGTTCTCTGATGAAGCCAGGATATCTCTGTTCGGTGAAGATCGACGTCGGCGAGTGCTAAGAAGACAAGGAGAACGCTTTGCAGAGACATGTTTCGAAGAAATCACACCTTATGGTGGGGGCTCTGTTATGTTTTGGGCAGGAATAAATTCAATGGATCGTACAGAGTTAGTCTTCATTGAAAACGGCTCACTGACTGGGCATCGATACATAACGGAAGTTCTAATTTCTCATGCACAACCCGCATTGGCCGCTCTAGGTGAAGACTCGATTTTTATGGACGACAATGCTCGCGCCCACCGATCCCGCGATGTTAATGCGTATGTGCAAGAGGTCGGCATTCGTCGTTTGGATTGGCCAGCTCGAAGTCCCGACCTCAATCCCATAGAGCATGTCTGGGACGTTCTGAAACGGCGTGTGAGATCAGTACACCCGGCTCCGCAGACCATCAGAGAGCTGAAGAATGTGATTACTGCGGAGTGGGAACGTATTCCGCAAGCAAGTATCCGGGATATACTCGCTAGCATGCCCAGACGAATTCAAGCTGTGATTTTAGCTAGAGGGGGTCACACTCGATACTAAACATTTATCTGCTTTTACTTTATTAAAGAAAAACAAACAAAAAAACTTTTTTATTTTTACTTCATGAGCATATGCACTACTAGCGAATATACACTACTAGCGAGGTTTAGCATTATTTCCCATAAATTGTATCTAAATTTTATGAAATACTGATGAAAACGATTATTTTCTTATTAATTTAGCAAATTGTGTGGATAAAACTACCTATAATTATCAAACAAAGAAATATTAACATTTGAAATGGTTCATTGCTTAGGTGCCCGTTTTTTTTGCAAATGAGTGTATTATGAGTTTACTGGAGCAGCTGGCATTAATATATGTACATATATCTATAAGAAGGGACTGGAGCATAGTCCACCGTCAGTCTAATAAAACAGGATCCATCCAGCTATCAGCCTATAACCGTACATTGTTGGACATATGTGCGTTATTAAGTTAAGGACATAATCGCTCGTTTGCACGGCATTTTTAATTTTTTTTAACCGACTTCATTTATAAATGTTTTAGTGCATACCATAATATTTAAATGATTTATTGAGGGTGTGACTATACTGATTAAAGGAAAATTTCTCTGATCACGATATCAAGGATTTTAGATATTAAGGATTATTTGGCATACAATATTCAATTTTTCAAATTCCGTGTGGTGACTGAGTAAGAATACAATTCACCACTCCGTATCTTGCCCGTGGATGTCGTAAAAGACGACTATGGCATTAGACATATTATATATATTATGCACATAACATCTGTGCAAGAGAAGGAAAACTCGAAATGAAAACCTATACCAACATGTCTGACCAGCATGGTATAATAGGTAAAATTCCCTCCCATTGTGGAGGAGGCCTGAGCCCAACAGTCGGACGTCTGTGTGGGCTGCGATGATGATGATGATTCAATTTGACATAATTTTGAATAACATCGATATTCTCGCAAACCTGCAATGTTTCTTCACAAAAAGCTATAATATCCGCGCTTTACAATCGCAGTAGGTATTATAAATGTACCAAGAGATGAAAACAAATTGTATACTTAACCCGGTCAGCACACGAAGAATAAAAGAGAATACAGTAGAAATTTCATTATGAACGCTTCCAATTTACTGGAGACTGCGTTGGAATGCCGGATCTGCGCCATCTGCGCATTCCATTACCTTTTTTTCCGTACACTTTTTGCTACCTGCTGTTTTTGTTGCCCACATCGTACAATGTTGCGCTTCTGTCATATTATTTTTCTGAAAATTTACGCGTATAGGCACGTGTTGATTTAAATAATATTCTTTTTAATGATTTATGTTGTTTGATAGTTCTACTGAAATATAAAAATATCTTTAAACGAGCAATTCTTGTATATATATATATATATATATATTTTCAGGATCTCGGAAACGGCACCAACGATTTTGATGAAACTTGGCATACTAGAGGTTTCGAGGCCAAAAAATCGATCTAGCTAGGTTTTATTTATAGAAAATGTTCTTTTGTCAGTGTTTTTAGCAAAACAATATAATGACATTAAATTTTAAAAGAATATGAATTCAAATTTTGTCGTCAACGTCATGAGTTACGATAGCTCAGTTGGGAAGTAGTGCAGTTTCCTTTTAGTATTGTTTTGGCATTCAAACGGCGTCGGATCGAATTTCGGTGTTATTATTATTCTCTTTTTGTATTTTTTATATTTTTTTCATTATTTAATTTTTATTAATATATATCTAAATAAATTCGACAAAAATACAACAAAAATATTCCGCGAAGCTCGGTCAACCAGATATTGAAATATAAATTACCCTTGTTTAATAAAAGGTGATAATATTGCAATTTAGTTAATTTTAAACGTTTGTTCAAAGCGTACTATTCACTTTTATAATCTGTTTCTAGTTTCAGTATTTGAAAAATCATAGAAAGTATTCAAATCCTTCCTAAACAATTTGATTGAAAACTTGTAACACCAGCAATATATTGAAGCTTGAACTTTGGCGGTCCTATTTAAAAACTAAGTACTAAATATATAAATATTTAAAAAAATTTAAACGTCTCCAGATCCATCTAGGAGTTTCTATTACAAAACTGGTCCTGTGTGCCTACTCTTGAATCTCGATGCCCATCCTAAATCCAATCGCAGCTCGAATTTGAGCTATTTGGTACTCCTGAAAGCGACACTAGCGCACGATTGGAATCAAATTCCGTGGATTGATTTTAAACTAAATGAATTCGGCTCTATTTGCTACTCCCGACGTGATTTTGACAAAATTTAAAATCGTTAATGTTGCACAATTTCAAGAAAGCGTCTTTGTGGCGATCGAGTTCGATAACGTTATTAATTTAAAGTAATGAAATACGGCACATTTGGTGAAAATAACAACGGCAAATGCGAAGAATTCATTCTCGATTGTGTTTAAGAGTACCAAATATAAGTCTGGTGAGATTGGACTTGAATCGGATTCGAAATTAGAATTGATTTCAAGAGTAGGCCCACTGGTTGGACACAGACCTTCTCTAGCCGAGTATCACGAATATGTTTATTTAATGCTTAATCCGGCCTTACCCATACCAAAAAAAGGAGTAGTAACCATTGTACTCTTAATCCATTCCACAAGAGATTCTCAACTAAAACGATGCATCATGTTAGACATAATTTTGGTAGTGCACACATTAATTTAATATTCATTATCATATTGCTCTTATCCCAATTATTTGAGGTCGATTACGTATTGCAAAATATTTGTCAATAGTTTTAGGACCGGGCCGGTTTTAGGCCTATCTGACTTCAAACCTCCTAGAAAGAAGGTGCACTTCTTTTTTATTTCCTATATTGTCTGTTTAGGAAACTGCTTTTTTCGATAGGCTGCCAGTCTTAACTATTCTCCACTTATAGTCCATAAAATATAGGATGATCTCTGTGACAGTTGTCCCTAGTGCTGTCACGCTTACGATAAAGTCCGTAATTTTTTATCGATAAAACTCTTTATTTTTTATAATTGTGATTTTCTATTATAATTAAAATACAATCAATGAAAATCTTTTTGAATTTATTTCAAACAAAAACTGTTTTTTGACTGTTTTAATTATTCAAAAGGAATACAATCAAGGTCTAGGTCACTGTTATCGTCATCACTGAAGCGTTCCTGCTAGAACATTTATCATATTTTGCCAAATAGGGACAGTCGTTAGATCAATCGATCAATTACGACTGTTTTATAAATAAAAAAAAAATATTGGTTGCCTGTAAAGTCGGTATACGGGCGAAAGTTTTACGTGACAACGACTTTGAGTGGTAAAATAATTTTAATGTGAATATTCATTCGTATAGTAGGAAGAAGGATGAAATAATAGTAACAATTTAAAACATTTATTTATACAAAGAATTATATTTAAAACATTAATTTATACAAAGAATCTCGCACTGAATTTCATATTAACAAAATTTTATTTTTACCTTTACACATACATACGTATTTATATACAAATATACAATTTTTATGTCTGTCTCTCTCGCTCTTAGGCGGGCTAACCATGCCCGAGTGGAAGGGACGCGTGCCTCTCACTCGCTCTCATTGTGAGCGCATAACGTGAGCGGAGCGTAACGCAGTTTCTTGAAGTGTCACCCGGCAAACCAATTTATAAGACGTTGTCACGTCAATATGTCTAGTTTATTGACGATAATGCGTACATAATATTATCATTTACTCTGAGACGAAAAGTAGTTTTTTAATGTTTAATTAATTCAATTTATGTATTTTATAATGTAACTGTCTGTTTTAATTGTAAAAAATATGTTGAAAGTTTTATGTAGGTACTGTATTGGGTTTATTTCTTTTATGAATAATTTAATAAAGATCGGTTATCGATTTACGTATATCGACTATCCCATCTCTTTTTTATTTTCAGTCCAGTATTACCTAGTACGTGGGTAAGCGTCATTTATATATAAAATGTTTACTAGGTGTTTCAGTACTTACGAGGTACATTTTAGGCATGAATATTAATATTTTTATATTTACAATATCTTGCAATTCAGTTGCAATAAAACTGACACGAAAAGAATGAAAATATATTTGATATAAAATGAAATTGTAAACATGTCGCTCGTTCAAACTTACTTCGTTGGTTTTGTTGACATCTGTCACAGAGATCAAGCTATATTTTATGGACTATAAACACGTAATAGTGGTAGGACGTAATAGTGTTGACAGTTGTCTGCCCACAGCCTCGGGCCGGTCCGTCCGGGGTAGTACCACACTCTCGCAGACATTTGGCGTCTGAGTAGTAGCAATTTGTTACTGCGCTTCGTTTGGTGAGCGAGAGAGACGGAAGCCCAACTTTTTGAGGGTGTTTGTGTGTGGTGTGTTTTGGTGATGCCTTTAGTTTCATCGAACCACATTACACGCATTCACACTCCCTTCACTTTCTTCACGATAGGCAGCGGCCTAGCAAAGGTCGATGAGCGGTGACAACATTTACCATCAGGTGTACTGTTTGCTAGTTTGACACCGTTCGCAATAAAAAAAATGTGTAATTAATGGAGGTAATATTTATTTTTCAGAGCGAGTAACAGTGGTTTCGAGATGCGACATGCGTGCTCTGTGTTCGGTTCGCGGGCCGTTGAGCGGCGACAACCGCTCTCTCGGCGCGGCCGCGCGGTTCCTGTCCCTGCGTCTACCCGGGCAGACCCAACCCCTCCACTTCGTCGTCGAAGCCAAAGCGAGAGTCAAAGATTTAAAATCTTTGGTCAACGCACATGGACAACTACAAGACATGAGCGATACCGACCTCTTCGGATTAGCAGTCTTTCAAAGTAAGTATGCGCAACATTACATTAACTCAACCTCTACTTTTCTTCTTCGGAAGTCATACGAATGGGATAATGGAGCACCAGAAAAGTGAGCAGACTGTTCTTGTGGACGAAATTTTAACATGAATTGCCTTAACCTCCTATCCTCGTAGCGATTATAACAGTTATAACCCACATGTATGAAGGTTTATGCCATCCATAGGTAGATAATAACCTCATTTAGTCTTAATTGCATTATGACTAGGGACACCGTATCGAATAGAAAGTATCGATACTTCAAAGTTCTTTTCATAGAACCTACGCAGTGATGACCTTTTTTTTAAGGAATTGCACGACTGTGAAGGGATGAAAACTTTTCGAACCACGTTTTTTACGTTTGAACTAGATGGCGTTACAAATTGAAAATGGATAATTTGTAAAATTTATTCGATACGATACCTGCCCAAAATTGCTCATTGAGTAAAAGTATCGAGTACAAAAGTATCGGTATCGAAAGAAAAGTACTCGTTACCTAGAAGTATCGATACTTTTTTCGTGTCCCTAATTATGACTAGTTAAATGTCATTATCACAGCAATTAATAGACTCAACAAAAGACTAGATAATAGGTATCTATACCAATAAATAAAATTGGAGTGTCTGTTTGTAATGTCAAAATAATAGGCTTTTTTCATGCTCACACGGTTATTTGCACGAAATAGCGATTAAAAATTTTTTGTCTGTCTATCTGTCTGTTTGTTCCGGGTAATCTTCAAAATGGCTGAACCGATTTAAAAAATTCTTTCACCAATGGAAAGCTATAATATCAGGGCGTAAACTAGGCTATATTTTATCCCGGTATTCCCACGGGAACGGGAACTACGCGGGTAAAACGACTATAACCGAAGCGAAGCGAGGGCGGGTTGCTAGTAGGTAATAAAATTGATTCATCTCAGCTGGTATACGTTCCAACCCTCCTCCAGAATAGGAGGGAAAGTTGATCTACTAGGTATACTAGACTGGTCAAACGTGTTGGTATAGGCTTTTATTTTGTGTTCTCCTTTTATTTCGTAGATATTATACGAATATCATATCGCTTAGTCGTCTTTTACAACACTCACGGGCAAGTTTGTGATAAATTGAATTCTTTTTCCGTCACCACAAAAACTCGCTTCGCTTCGGTTTCTATCGCCTTATCCCCGTAGTTCCCGTTCCCGTGGGAATACCGGGATAAAATATAGCCTAGTTTACTCCCTGATATTATAGCTTTCCATTGATGAAAGAATTTTTTAAATTGGTCCAGCCGTTTTGAAGATTACCCGGAACAAACAGACAGACAGACAGACAAAAAACATATAAAGTGATTTTTAGGCATATGTATAGTGCAAATAACCATGTGAGCATAAAACAGGCCTATTATTTTGACATTACAAACAGACACTCCAATTTTATTTATTGGTATAGATAATCTCTAAATCAATCAGAGGAATCAAATATTACACTTATTGATGAAAAATTAAAAATACATATTATAAATGAAGTTTCTAGCTTGTATTAATCATTAATATCATATCAATGCGCAAGTTATTTCACAAAACAAAATACCTAACCTACTGTGTATTCATGGCGTCACGCATTCCAACTCTTAAGCGTTTAGTCTTGTGTATGCAAACAAACGTTGTTGAGTAATCAATGTACCTACCTACTACTATATTTGTATAAGATTTTCATACCTGAGTTACAAATATAGAACGATATGACGCCTATTGTATGTAGAGCAACCAGTTAATCATCACAGCTCAGCCTCCTCCACAGTGGGAGGGGACCTACTATACCACGCTGGACACATATATTGGTATGGGGATTTATTTCGAATTTTCCTTCTCTTGCATTGATGTTATATGCCTATTATATCCCTTAGTCGTCTTCTACGACATCTATGGGCAAGGGGTTGGCGATTTGTATTCTTACTCCGTCACTACAAGGAGCTCTCTCCTTGAAATATCTTAAAATAAAAATTATAATACATATTTATATGTACGAGTATATAATTCTTCTGTATGGGATAACATTTATATTTTGTAATATGGCGCAGTGGTTAAGATACTGACCTACAGTGCCAGTGTAGGTCGGGTATGTCGGGTTCGAATCCCACGCGTCTTGCGTGCGATCACTTTGTGCGATCTACAAATTGTTGTTCCGAGTCTGGATGTAATTTGTGTCCGTTAATTATATGTTTGTAAAGTCCCCCGCAATACAAGGATTATGGGTGTTGTCTTTTTTAAAATAAATAGAAATTATTTGTGTGTATGGGACTAAACTGCGCTAAAACTCACATCTGCACAGTTTCAAGAATGGTTTAGATTAATAATGATATCTAATAACGATATCAAGAATTTCTCTTTTATCTATACCAATAAATAAAATTGGAGTGTCTTTTTGTAATGTCAAAATAATGGGCTTTTTTCATACTCACACGGTTATTTGCACGACACCTATGCCTAAAATAGCAATTGAAAAATTTTTGTCTGTCTGTTTGTTCCGGGTAATCTTCAAAACGGCTAGACCGATTTCAAAAATTCTTTCACCAATGGAAAGCTATAATATCAGAGCGTAAACTAGGCTATATTTTATCCCGGTATTCCCACGGGAACGGGAACTACGCGGGTAAAACGACTATAACCTATAACCGAAGCGAAGCGAGGGCGGGTTGCTAGTAGATTTATATAAAAAAAATCGTTTGTAGGGTCAGCTAATAATATTAGAGTAACGTAGTTTTAATTACGTCCATTAATTTATCAATATCCACCCGATTTTAGGGTTCCGTACCCAAAGGATAAAAACGGAATGCGATAGCTAGACAGTTGAAATTTTCACAAATTATGTATTTCTGTTGCCGTTATAACAACAAATACTAAAAATAAAATAAATATTTAAGAGGGGCTGCCATACAACAAACGTGACTTTTGCCCTTTTTATAGGTAATGGTATGGAACCCTTGGTGCGACTCCGACTCGCACTTAGCCGGTATTTTTGAATATATGCCTCCCCAAGGGAGGATAATGTCATTTATCCTTGACATACGGGTTAGCGATTGCAGTTGCAATTTCTCCAGTAGATTGCTGCTGCCCATTCAAACAGCTCGTTCCTAGTGATTTCTCAGAGGATTTTTATGATTCCTACTGCAAAGTAAGGGTTGCTGACACATTAAATTCTTAACCTGACATAAGGGGTCTGTTTTAACTACTACATTCTTTATAATTAATCTCTTAATTTTTATAATTATAATAAATCTCTTAACTTTTATATGCAGTCGGCACAATAATATGTATTCTCCTTCTAACACTGGAGGAAGAATATTGGTACCTACCTATATGAAAAATTTGATGATATTTGTTGCTACCATTTAAATACCACTTTAAGAGTCTTGACGTGACAAACACTAATTGTTTTTTTAAATCTTTTCAGATGGAGAATACCTGTTTGTTGACTTGGAAAGCAAATTATCGAAATATGCGCCAAAGAGTTGGAGATCATCCCACACACATGTAAGTGGAACATAATTATTGTACTATTTCTAAAAATCCGTAGCTACTTTAATGGCATACGTCTTCAGTTCATTAAAACTTTTTTATATAATTACGCTATTAGTCAATCGTGTCGTGAAGGCTTCGTTATCAAATAAGTAAAAATGGTTAATAGGAAACTTGTGCACCCAAGGGCCACCGGCGCTGAAGTACCCATAAAACCCTCCCCGCTTAAGAAAAATGTATTGGAAAACTTTAACCTAGTAATAAGTTACATCACATATCACGCTAGTATACTACTTGAACCACAAACACCCGTGATAAATCGAGTTAAGAGTGATTCAATTTCGCGGTCTTACCTATTGTGACGTACACTTATGAAATGATTGTCGTATGCCAACAAAGCGGTTCAAATGCGAATGGCAGCTAAAAATTGTATCACACGGTACAACACAAACAACTTTACAAGAAAATATAGGTACCTGCTGCCCGTTGAAAATTTAATAGTTAGTTTATAAAAAAAAGTAATAAAACTTCCGAATATGGAAAAGGTTCTAGAACTTATTGGACACACATATATGCTGAGAAGTTTGTTAGTACTTACTCATTACGTAACATGATAAAATTTAATTTCGACATGATCATTTCAGTTCATATATGTCCCACTGTTGGGCTCAAGCTTCCTCCACAATAGGAGGGAAATTGATCTACTATACCACGCTAATCAAATGTGTACGGTTTTATTTCAAGTTTTTCTTATCTTGTATTGAAATTATATGCATATTTAATCCCTTAATCTTGTGAATTGTATTCTTACTCATACTAATAAAAATCCTATACCAAACCTTTTCACCAGCGGGGTTTATTAGATAATTTTCCCTCCCATCAGGGAGAAGGCGCGAGCCCAGCAGTGGAATGTTTATGAGCTGTGATGATTATGATGAAACAGTTAAGATACGTACTTTAAGTTTTATAATTAAGCTCTTAACTTTACTTTTTCTTCCCGCAGGGCTTGGATGCGAATGGAAAACCGCTCCTAGAATTACACTTAATTGTACAATTCCACGTGGAGAGCCCACTTCTGTTGCACAATGAGGTCGGTCGACATTTGTACTACCTACAACTGCGCCAAAATATGCGAACGCGAGACGCGCTCCCTGCTGAAGTACTTTTATTACTCACCGGGTTAGCTCTGCAGGCAGAATATGGTGATGCAGACACATATGAAGATAGAGACTATTTTAAAGTAGAAGAGTATGCACCTTTATCATTAATAGGTGACTGGGTATCGGCAGCGATGCGTGCCTGTCATCGTGAACATAAAGGTCTCTCAAAATCAGATGCTGAAATCAGATTTATAAGGGAAGTCTGCCTTTTACCTGATACAATAAATTCACATAGATACCGCCTAAAACAATCTAAGACAGAACCGGAACCAGGAACAGTATGGCTTTTGGTCACGGCAAAGGGGATAAAAATATTACCAGACAATGGCATTACGTCAACTTTTATTTGGAGTGCTATTGGTAAATTGAGTTTTGATAGAAAAAAATTCGAAATAAGGACAGAGGAAGGCAAAATTACGTTATTTTCATCCAGTGAAGAGAAATGTAAATATCTTTTTGCATTGTGTAAGGAAACTCATCAATTCTCTATGAAAATTGCGCCTAAATTTAACGAAATATTTAAAAAGGAAGAAGACGAGCGGAAAATTTGCTTTGGATATTCCAAATCTTTCAATTTACAATATAATCAAAATAAAAGTGAACAAAGAATATCCGTAATATCGTCTACTAGTTCTAATACGACATCAGGCATTGTCAGTGACAGAGTTCAATCGGAAGATGAACTAGAAATTATGATAGACTGTCCCCCAGCACCATCAACAGAAAGTTTAGCGTTCGCACATTTGCTTGACAGCTCAAATTCATATTTTATTCGACACATATCTCAGGATAACCAATCATTTAACAAAACGTCGTCATTACAATTACAAAAATCTAAAGTTCGTGCAAAAAAGAATAAAGAAGGCCAGGAAACGCCTAATAGGAATGAATTTGCACTATCCGAAGCACATTTTATGAAACAATTAGAAGAAACAGCCTCTTTACCCGATCAAAGTGTTACAGAAACGTTGACAGATAGTCCAATATCAAGTAAATTGAAATGTACAGGCTCACAATGTTCCTCTTCCTGTAGCACTGTCATAATGGCAAGAGCCGGTCTTAGTACAATAAGCCGAACATCTAATGCAAGTAGTTTAGAATTAGGATATAGTCATACAGCACAAAATTCAATGATGAGCGACAGTACAGGTGGAATAGATGCAGAATATTCTCAAGATGCCGCATCAGCTTTATATGACGGTTTAGGTCATCCTGTTACAGTAGCTGCATCAAGCGAAACCAGTGGCGTCTACACCATGAGTAGTTCTGAACTTACAACACGATCCAAAATGGATAACCTATCAGAAGGTAGTAGAACTGATTACGGTGATTCTCATTATGATAGCTATAAACCATCCAAAGAAAACGATCTAGCTGATTTTGATAGTGTCTCTTCAATATTGAAAAATAAGTCGGAAAGGACTAGTCATTCAACCAGTGCATTAAGATTAAAAATGTCACAATCAAGTACAGATTGTGTTGATGGCAATACAAAGTTTACAAGTCAAGAACAACACAACAAAGAAAATATATTCAGAGAAAGAACAAATTCCAACGCTAGCGCAATTTCATTTCACGGCGATGGCAGTGACCCAACAGATAATAAGCATAATTTACTTACGGCAAGTGAATTAAGTGATTTAATTGTGGGAAGAGGGGTTTATCCTAAAAGTCAATCAGTAAGCGATACTTTAGATTCAGTATCAGACTACGTTAGATTGCCATTACCTTTCTCAGGCGATAGTTACCTTCACGGTCATGAAGACACAGCTCCTTCTGACGACCACTATCCGAATAATTCTTTCTTCGATCGCCCACCCACTCCTCCAACTAGAACTGACAGTCGCAAATTGTTAAATCTATCTTTACCAAATATATTAGATATTAATGAAACACTTGTTATACCACAGTTTCCTGATAAGCCACCACCTCCTTACGAATATAATCATAAGACTGTTACATCTGTTCCACCTCTAATGAAAGCGCCGCCAGCATATCCTGGCAAATTATCAACTATACCTTCAAAACAATTAAATGAAAAAGAAGAAGTGGCTGCGAGAGTAGTTACTTCTAAACCAATGATTACTATACTTAAAGCGGAAACAGGTGAAGTGAATGCGTCCAGTGAAAGAACCTTTGCAAGTCCCATGGTCGTAGAACATAAATTTCAAAAATTTAAACGCCATCAAGCTTCCAGTCGGTGGGCAGAAAGATCAAAACTAGCTCTAGGAATGAATAACAATCATTCGCCCTCAAGAGAAACCATGCCACCTATCAGAGTGGATTCCAACTTGCTTGTAGCCATGATGAAGCTCCCGCCGCCTCCACCGCCACCAAGACGAGCTCGTCTTCCACCACCACCCCCTATTTCTCGACTACCCCCACCGCCACCACCCCATAATCCTGTTTTTCATCAGCAGCTATATAGTGACGTTGATTATGTATATTATCCAATTCAAGATCCAGCCGTTTCGCAGCAAAATTATCTTGATCATAAACTAACTGAAGCTCGTTTATCGAATATGAACAAAAATGGATTGCAATATAGAAGCACTCCTTATTTGTCTACGTCCCTGTCCGCGTCCTCTATGTACGGCTCGATACAGAATCTTTCCGATTCTTATGTGCAGTTACCTGGCGCACGTACGAGTTGGTACTCGTTGACGAGTAGAACATCACTCAGTAATCACTCCATAAATCTTGAGAGACCACATCTATCAACACGGGTACCCGACGTCTCACTTTACTTAGGTACAAAATCAGAAGAGAATTTATTGAAAACGAAAGATCCGCCACCTGTTAAAATGAGAAGAATGCCTCCGCCCCCTCCACCACCTTACGAATACAAGAAAAAAATACCGGCTTATTCGAGGGAAATCAAAGTGCCGCCTAACAACTCCAATGTGAATAGTGATACATGTGTAAATAAAGTGAAAGACTCTAACAATTGTGATTTAGACATAAAAACTCTTCGAGAGAAAAGTAAAAATTTAGACTTACCGCTTATTGCAGCACTGTGTAATGATCGCTCGTTGTTGAAACAAACTAAAGCTTTTGGTGCTCCAAAGTTATCTAAACAAACAGGTAGTGACTGTGAAAGTGAACGGAAGTATATAAAGTCTTCTCCAAATACCACCGATAACATAGATCTTAAGAATAAACAAGAAACTAATGCTAAGAGGGTGATAACAGGGTCTCAGAAAAAAATATTAATACGAAATCCAACTGATAAACTGCCAGCTTTACCTGTTACTGAAGCCCATACACCGAGAGCTATGTCTAATACATATGTCATGCATCCGACTGTAGCTAAAATTAAAAAGTCCCAACAGAGCTCATGACATTATGATAAATAACTTACCTACTACTTGTGAATCCTTCCAGTGCTATGTATATCTTTCATCCACCGATATAAAGACTGAACGTAATATCCTAAAACTTAGATTGGAACCATACTTGTATTTATACTTTTATTTAAATATTTAAATCATAAATTAAAAAAATACAAATGTGGAGCCGAACTTAGATTATTTTACAATTAAATATATATATATATATATATATTTTTTATTAATTATGTATCAATAGTTACCTACTTAATAAGAACAACATCACAATAATTATATTCAGACTGAAAATGTTACTTCTGATGCAAGGTCGGTAGGTACCTATTTAATAATGTCAGGCTCAAAAATACTTAATGCTAATTTACATTTTCATTAGTTAAGTAGTTTTAATACAAGCCGACATTTATAGAAATTATAAGCTTCCAATATTTTCATTAATCGTGATAAAAAATATGGAATGCATAATTGCATTTACAGTAGATTTGACGGCCAAAGACAAAAGACTTGTCAATTTATTAAGTCGATTCACTACTTAACTAATGAAAAAATTTTATCAACTATTATTTTATTTATATTACTTTTGTAGTTCAAATTTTTACAATTCTATAATAGTAACGTAACCTAATTTATTTTACAATGTTGATTAATACCAAAGCAGTTTGGGAGATAAATTTTGTTAAGTATTGTAATGAGCTCAAAAACATTCCATATTTTATATAGTGTAAGGCCAACAAACAAAATTGGAGCAATCTGGTCCTTTGTGACACTAGTATACACCAGCAAAATTTAAATGCACTAAGCCTACCTAAAACGAGTCAAGTCTAATATTCACAGTCACCTGCGCTCTACCTGTTACGGTGGCGTGACCAAGACTTATTAATCGGTATACTTGTACCTGCCGTGCTTCACTTAGCATTAGGCTTACAGCTCAGCTAAATGAAATTTTCCATTAGTGTATGTTATTCAATTACTGTGTTATAATTAATATTAAAATTAGCATTCCAGTATCTTACAATGTACCTGCATTGAAGTCAGGGACTTAAAATATTATGCCCAACAATATGTGATATGAATTGTGCCGTTCCAATTAAACGCGTATCATAATAAGGTTATAGCAATTCCATAGGATTATTGAAAAAAAACACAAACATTAACCTATTTTTTTCTATAAATCACAACTTCTTATTTCCCAATTTGAATTCACTATTAAATAGTGGATTGTTGTAAAAAATAATTATTGTAATTTGAATACTCGCTCCTAAAATATTACCTGTTATAATTATTTAACACAAATAATTAAGTACTTATAATAAAAATGTAGTAAATAAAAGTGTAATAATTTCAACAACTATTTATTTACTTTGAAAACATAGTGTACATAATTGATTATGCCTAAGTACATAACATTTGTTTGAATATATACAAATGTAAAATAAACTTTTATATCTGTCAATCTTTTATTATATTTATCTACATTATTGCTGTTTGTTTTATAATGTTAATAATAAATGAAGTCATGAGAGACGGAAACATTATATTCCTTTTAATTAGAATTATGTTCTTTAACAATGTCGGATTAGGTGTTCTTTTACAAACCACACCTTGCATTAAGGAAATAATTCTTGTATTCCGTGGGACTTTACAAACATAATTAAATAACACATTACATCCAGACTCAGAATAACATTACGTGGATCACACAAAGGGTTGTCCTGCGTGGGTTTCGAACCCGTGACACTTGCACGGTAGATCTTAACCATTACGCCATCTATGCAATCAATTTGCTATATAAAGTCAGCGATACGGGTCGCCGCTGCATTGATTTCAATGGTCCGTCGACACTTCCACACATCCCGTCCACCCACATGGCTTCATTGCGGATAGCGAACCGATCCCAATCCCAACAACCGATGAGGTCTCTGAAGGTATCCACCAAACGGTCTAGGTGAGAAGCAGCCGCCTCTTGCCTATAGGTGTCATCAAAAGGCGTTAATAATGCGGCAAACATTTTAATATCCCAAGTCCCAGAGGATAGTTTTGGTCTACGCCCACTCCGCTTCGGTCGACACCGTGCACCGTGTTGTATCCACGTATGGTCCTGACCGCCATGGCTCTCTAGAATTTGCACATGAAAGCCGTAATAGGGGCGGTTGGAGACTTCGCCCACGCCGATGTGCCACAGAGGGCCATTGACCGGACCAATCACAGTGTATAATTGGCGGCACTAGATTCGTCTTGAATTTAGTCAACACCCAGGCATTATATTATACTCATATTAACCTTGTGGATATAATAAATTGCCAAAAGCAAAGCATATAATATATATGTACATACATAATTTGGGAATAAAAAACAACCTCTAGAATTTTACATATTTATTAAATCTACAAGCAAAAAAAAATAAAAAGCATAACAAATAAAAATCTTTGCTTACAAACAATATTAAGTATTGTTTAAAAAACTAGTTATTTACTCAAAAATACAAAATTTTATATGGGTTTATTATTTAAATAATAAGTAATAACGGCAGAGGACTACATAATGGCATGCGATGCATATGTTCCACACAAAAAAAACACTTTGTTAGCGGTCAAGAAACAATTTAAAAAGAAACCTATACTCATACGTACTGAGTATGAACTAAACATTTTAACTATGGTAATACTTATTTTTAAAAATATATTATTTATAAAAAAAAAGAAATTAATACTTCTTAGTTAACGCGTTATTAGGCGCGCACTGGTTGTTTTTAGACAATACTGTCGAATATGCTGTAAATTTATGCTTAAATAATATTTCTCTTACAGTAGGTCGCTAAGTCTGAGATTAAGCTATACAAGTGTTTGTATAGGAATAAGTCGTTATATTAAGCTAAATTTTGTCGCTGTACTAAATGTAATTTGACCTGGTATACAATTTAAGCCTAGAATATATATATAAGACTCGACAATGTTCAGTTTAAAGAAGAGAACTAGTATTATTTTAATTGAATAATCTATTCTGCTCAAGAATTTTGGCATTTTCGGGACCATCTGAAATAAAAAGTTCTAGCCTAGGCCATAAAAACTATGTATATTTAAATTTTAATTCACTAACATTTCTTTGGTAAATAATAAGGAACTATTAAAAATACTGCTGAGAAATTGCGTAAGTATTATATTTTTATTCAAGATCACCCTGCTTAAGAAAAAGTCCTTCTGACAAAGAGTTATAGACAAAACGATTGACGAAAGCCTTTAAATTGTCTTAAATTGCCCATTGAGATATATGTACTACGCACTAGAGAAGACACCGCAACTAGCTTTTTATCAACGCTCGGTGCGGTACGTTGACCAGACTAAGCCTAGTCTGCAGCGGGCTGTTGTCGCAACTACGTGTTTGAGCAAAAAGTAATTTAACAAAGAATGCCTTCATGTCTACTAAGGTGTTGTACAAACTACTTAAAAAAATTTAAATTAGTCTAGGAGTGACTTTTCTCCAGTAAGAGTATATACAATATACTCTATGAAACAGAATTATGTTCATTAAATATAACTAATGTGACCATATTTTTTTACATTCAACACGGGACGATTGAGCAATTATCCCGTTTTTTTTCGTGCAAGAGAGGAACACAAATAGGTAAAAATATAAAAATTAAAAGCTAAAAAAACAAGAACATTTGAATATTATTGCAAGGTAAAACTTTGGCCTTAAAATAAAAAAAAATCATGAATATGTACGTCCCAGTCAGTATAGCAAATGATTACTTAAGTTTTGTTTGCAAAACGGGACATTTTTGTATGGCTAGGTACAACAGGACAGACAACCTGAAAACGGGACTGTCCCGTTCAAAACGGGACGTATGGACAATGAAATATGTCAACATTATCATTACAAAATAATTATATATTTTTAAAGGCTCATATTTTTAAAAATGTTTCACTCGTATCAACATTAGAAATCATTATACCAAATAAGGAGTAAAATGAAAAAGAATTTCATTTTACTCCTTATTTGGTTATAATAATCACATTTGAGTTATAATAAAACCAATGATACTCGTTGAGATACAAGAGAAGTTTGTTGTAATTATGAAAAAAGTTAGAACTATTGCTAAGAAATATTATAATATACTACATTTTAATGAAGTGCCATCATAGACGCTATGACACACCTAACTCTTTGAAGGTCTTCATAGAGGTGAAAATTTATTTCTTTTTTATTTAACCCGATTTCAAAGTAATGTGTTAAAATGAAGTTAATAAAAGGTTCCATTGTATTATATACTTTACCATTATTTTATTTATTTAACTACTTAATAATTTATTTTCTAGGAGGGTTGCATTCTGTTCTTGTGCTTACAAGATACATAAACTGTCACCTCTGCGTTTAAAATCTATAGTAACTGCATATTGTTACACTATGTTGAACACAACTCGTAAGTGCCATGAAATCCTTGTGACTTACGATGTTTTGGGAGCGAGAAAATTAACACTCAAAGTGCTTTAGCGCTGCATATTATAATAATTTGGTTGGACGACACATTTAATGTTTAAGCGTTGCAGCAGCTTTCACGCATCTCTAGTACACATATCTCAATGAGGTTACGTAATTTTCTTTTATTTTCGTAAACTAAAATTTTTACATTGGAGAAAAGTGAAATTGGACCATTACGCCATTTATGCATTCGATTATATAGACCGATAAAATATAGTTTATATTATATACTTAAAATTATCACAATAAACACAGCAATGCAATAACAATACAATAATTAAACTAAAACTTTTTGCTTTCAATCAAAAGTCGTTAATTCTCTTTTAGAAACGTATCTAAATAATATAAAACAGATCCAAAATATTTGAGTTATAAACCTTCATCACTACCTCGATTTTTTTCTAAATTAAAATAATTAAAATCATAAGTGTTAGTTAAACTTAATGCAGCTTAAACAATTACTAATACATTTAGGTAGTAATTAATTCAACGCAAATAAAATGTAACAAATGAAGTAATTAAATAAATGTTAGTAATAATCTAAAAATAATCCATACCTGCAAATCAGAGGAGATTCTAATTTCTTACATATTATTATGATCATCATATGATGCATACTTTATCGTATGGAAAAAATATAGGAACATAAATAAGGTTACAACATCATCGAAATAGACATGGAAGCACGTCATCATCAGCCTGCTCTTATCTCAATTACTTGGGATCGACTCAATGTATACTTTTCTTTCATTATTATATTGCAAAAGTTGCCAATAGTTTTATGATCGGCCGCCTGCCTGACCAGACAGCACCAGTTGAATCTGGTCTATGAAAAGCTTTGAGTCGTCTTTTGCGACACCCACAAATAATGTAATGGTTGACACAAACAAAAACAGGCACGTAATAGTAAAATGAAAACTGAACTAATATTACACAAAATGAACTTTACTTCTAAAGAGTTAAGTTCTCTACTCGTTTTTGATAGATTCAGGGAGCCCACAACCATAAATTCGCGATACTTATCTGCTTAGCCATCCCTTTGGCATAAGAACGGATGTGAATATTATTCTCTTGTTTCAATAACGTTCAAAGGTTTGAAAGCATAAATCTTCCTCGTAATATACAGATCTAATAATGTTGCAAAGGTAAATGTTTGTATGCCGTTTAGAAACAATACAACCTTTAGCCTTTATCATCTAGGTGCATCACCCTATTCAATACGGTTCTGCTTAAGCTATTAAAATGGTAGACATAGAAGTTTTTGTGTAGAGATGATTATATGTTATTAAACAACAACTATGTAATTTCACAAAAGAAATACAAGGTCCTGTAAATTGGGAGTTCTTGCAAAAAGGAACAAAAATTAAGCAATTAAACTATCCTAGCTTTATAAAAGTTTTTAATATAATAAACTTTATAATTTATAAACTTTATAATTTTATTCAAATTTAGTGACAAAAATATAATTTTTGTGTATTTATATGTGAGGGCAAAATGTCGTCATTCCAACAGTAAAGTGGAATGTAGTGGAGTGGAAATAAAATTTTAAAGTGCCCGAGTCACCACAAATTATGACAAAAACGAAAACTATTGTAGTCCATCATAGCAATTGTTAAACTATGCAGTGATAAAAATGCTGCCATGTTTATTAACGATAACTACCACATCATACTTTTACAAGTATATAATATATATAATTTCTATTGCTAGTTGAAATTATAGAAAGAAAAAAAATTGTAAGCAAAATTGGCTTAGATAATTATGTGTATGTATATTTTTATAAACAGAATGTTCTGCAAAAATCTGAAATGATACGCTACGCCAGTTGATGGTACGGTGTTGAACTATCACTGGCTTGGTTGCTCAGTATTTATTGGTGTTACAACTTACCTAACGGACCATACAGGGCAAAATAATAATATAATGGATAATTCATGGAAGGCTTCAATAAATTTACTTTGTTTGCGGTGGTACTTCAAAATCTCCAACTTGCTTTCTTTTCATTTCTATAATTTAAACAGTGTAACACGCTCAACGTTTACTTTTCTAATTTCAATATGATGGCAGAATTGGGAGGAAATGTTACTTGATCAAAATACAATACTTGTCCAACTAGAGAAGAATTCGTACCAGCAATGACGGTACCACCGTAAAACATTGAGGAAAGATCCGTGGTAATGGATTTATTATCTACATTCCATACAAAGACACAAGTATTTCTACGGGGAAACCAACGTTCAATAACAACAAGATTCTCGTCAGTTTGACGGATTTTCATATTCTTTTGAATTACGCCTTCCTTGTAAGTAGCCCTCAGATAGATCGTAGGTGTGTTTAACCTAATTTTAGTGAAGTGTTTTACTACTTCAAGGAAACTATCTTCTACTAGCTCCGATATATTATTCCGTGATGTAATATCTCCAATATTGTTTTCGTTATTGGCTAAAAATGTTTCCGTAATATTGTTTACCTTTTTAATTGCCTGAAAATCATCGATGCTTCCAGTAGTTAATCCCTCAAGACTAGATTCGTCGCCAAAGAAAATATTAACAGACCCAGGCAGAATGAATTCAAGAGCAGTTAAAGCTAAAGATTTATTATTAGCAGATATTTTCTCATTATCACCGATATTCCAAAGTACCCAAGGATAGTAAGGTTTACCCCATAGTATTCCATCTGTTATTTTGTTAATATGATTTTTTAAATATTTAATACCATTTTTTAGATCTAAATGTACATCAATCAAATCAATTCTAGACAATAATACATTTAATGAATCACCCTTTGCTTTTTCTAAAGCAATTTCACTTGTTATAAATATCTTGTCGCTACCAATAATTTGCTTCCAGAATTGAAGTGTCCTGCCGAAATTGGGCTCGTCGACATAACTATCCAATTCTTTTAAATAAAATCCATCCACACCTTCTTTCTTCCAAAACGCAAGAGCCGCAGATGTAGGATCAAGATTGTTTATTAATTTTTCATTCGATATTAACACAGCTTCAGTAAAATTGGTAATTAATAGCGTTAAATTAGCTAAAGAAACTACGGGTAAATCAAGAACCAATGACATATTTCTGCTATGTAAATTAGCAACCAAATCTCTGAAATCTTTAAGTTCTCCAACACTTCTATCAATGTCTAACAAGGAGTTAATATTTTTCTCTTTAAGATATTCGTCATATTTGTAAATATAATTGAGTCTTATAGCGGATGCACCTAAATCCTGGATATAATCAAGTTTGTTTATAAGTCCTTTCAAATTTTCTGTCCCAACATGGTTCGAATCCTTGGAACTAGATGGTAAAATTTCATAGAAAACTTTTCCTTGATGCCAAGGCAAATCAGGGTTACATTCTTTTGGTATAGTAACAACCATTGCTACAATAGCAGCTATACAAGCAATAAGACAGGAACAAACAATCCAAAGAAGTACTTTCCTTATAATAGTCCAGTTCCAGTTGACAAAATTGGGTAGTTTTCTATTGCTGACACCTAGATTACCGTTGAGTTTCTCTTCAGTCTGTAATAACAACAATACTTTTATAGTATCTTAAAATAAATTAATGTAAAGATTATATTAATATAGTATACTAGCAGCGCCCTGCGGTTTTACCCACATAGTTCCCCTTCCCGTGGGAATATCGGGATAAATTATAGCCTATGTGTTATTCTAATACGAGGGTGGATTGATAAGTTTCCGGCCTCACCAAGAGATGGCGCCACTAGGCCTACCTTGAGGTGGCGTTCTATAGTACCATCCTTAGATAGCTTGTAGCTATAGTTTCAGTCCCATCGCCATGTTAGTTTAGGTTTGAGAGCACGCTGAACAAGACGCCTCTGTGTTTTTCGTAAAAATGGAAAAACTGGCAATTCGTGCTGTCATCAAATACTTTTATTTGAAGGGGTTAACGCCGAAGGAAATTAAAGAAGAGATGGACTCAACACTGGGGACATCCTCCCCATCATATTCAACCGTTAAGCAGTGGGTTTCCGAGTTTAAAAAGGGTCGTGTGAGCACCTCTGATGAGCCTCGCTCAGGACGCCCCATTGAGGTCACAACTCCAGATATGATCGAAAAAATCCATCAAATAGTGCTGAAAGACCGCAGATTAAAAGTGCGTGAGATAGCTGAGACCTGTATGATGTCATATGAACGTGTACAAAATATTTTGCACCAACATTTGTATATGGAAAAGCTCTGTGCAAGATGGGTGCCGCGTTTGCTAACAGTCGACCAAAAATTGATTCGAAAGAACATTTCTACCGCCAATTTGGCGTTGTATAAGCGTAATCCAAGCGAATTTTTGCGTCGATTCGTAACCGTTGATGAAACTTGGGTCCACCACTACACTCCTGAAACCAAAGAACAGTCTAAACAGTGGATTGGACCAGGGGAACCAACTCCCAAGAAGGCAAAAACAATTTTTTTGGCGAACAAGGTTATGGCTTCTGTTTTTTGGGATGCAAGAGGTATTATATACATTGATTACCTTGAAAAGGGTAAAACTATCACTGGTCAATACTACGCAGACTTATTGCAACGTTTGAGCCACGAAGTGAAAATTAAACGACCTCATCTGGCGAAGAAAAAAATCTTGTTTCATCACGATAACGCACCAGCGCACACGTCAATCGTTGCGATGGCTAAAATCAACGATCTGAAGTTTGAATTGATGCTGCACCCTCCCTACTCTCCAGACCTAGCCCCGAGTGACTATTATCTGTTTCCTAACCTCAAAAAATGGCTTGGCGGTAAGAGATTTGCGGACAATGAAGAAGTAATCGAAGCTGTAAATGGGTATTTTGAGGAGCTTGACGAATCAGTCTATAGAGATGGCATTACTAGACTAGAACACTGCTATGAGAAATGTATCAGCCTTGGAGGAGATTATGTTGAGAAATAAAAAAAAAATTCTTAAAAACGTTGTTTTTCTTGGTCAGGCCGGAAACTTATCAATCCACCCTCGTATATAAGCCGTATTATTGTGAAATTTCATCAAAATCCATTCAGTAGTTTATGCATGAAAGAGCAACAAACATCCTCACATTCATACAAACTTTCGCGTTTATAATATTAGTAGGATTTTTATTCAATATCTCATTGCTCAACGGAAGAATCTGACTCGCCGTTATTGTATTTTTAAGGACTAAGGGTTCTTACTAACAGCGTTAAATATAAAACTGCTCTGTTGACGTACATAAGCTTGTCTCTGTTTAAGACTGATAAATTAAAAAAATTAATAAAAACAATTTTCTTCTAATATTAAAAATGACTAATCCGCATTTTTTTCTATTTGCACCAAATCATATATATGGGACAAAATATAATAATTAATCTTGTGACGGGTAGACAAAAAAATGTAATGTCTGTAATTCTGTACTAACACTCGCTAGTAACTAAAAATACAGTTAAATATAGAACATCGCGGTTATCACTGAATGAAACATGTAGACAAGGCTAACTAGCCGAATAAGTATTATATAACATTCATATACTTTGAATACATGAAATTAACTGATGTCACTACTACTACAATATGACGACTCTGACGAATAATGAAGACTCATATAGAGAAATTAACAATTTACTATGTTATTTTTGACGGAACTATGTTATATAAAACCTTCACAAGTTCGTATTTCCTAAAGTTTCGCAATGGTCATTATGACAACACCATAACGGCCAAATAGGACAAATCTCAAAGAAATTGATAATCTATATTAGTGATGTAACGAATGTTAGGATTGAGACATTCGCGAATGCGAATGTGAGTGCGAATATTTATCTCCAACATTCGCGAATGCGAATACGAATGTTGACTTTCAAATAAAGCGCGTGCAAAATATCATACGGGTTTAACATTTTATACCAGCCATGTTTAAGCCAAATATAGCCAAGGTTAACCGTTACAAGTTGAACGAATGAAACTAATCAGATTCGTTCGAAAATATTCGCTGTAATTTGAGATTAGTTTATTATTATTATTGTATTTGTCAAATTTACAAACACGAGTAAAGCACATGTTACTGAAGTATGGAGATATTTCACAATTTGTGACGCTGAGGTGTTAAATGCATGGTATGTCACAAAGTTTAATACTTAATTACTTTTTTTTTTTTTTTTGGGGTGGGCTTCGGTCGGCGCGCTTCCGCACCACTCTGTCCGGGGCGACAGAGGGGCTTAAGCTCGCAACACCCGCAATCCACCCGAACACCACGTCACCTTCGTCGTTGGACCGACCACCGGAGCAGGGTTACTTGTCATCAACGGTCGGCCCGACGGAATACCCCCTACTTGGGGTACCCTCCCATCGACCGACGTCCTCCTGTCGGGAAGGAGGGTGAGGTCTTTCCCCGCGTGGTCAGCCTCTTGGCGGGTGACGGACTAATTCCCCGGTCACGTCACCCGCGGCCTCGGCTAGGGCGGCATGGCACGCAGGTAGTCGCGCCTACGCCGCCCCAGTCGCTGGCGGCGGGTCGCTTCGTCGAGGCTGTGCTCCTCGCGTTCGCGACCCGCCGCCTCCTTCTGCGAGATAACTGCCTCGTAGAAGGATGCGACCGCGTCCCAGTTCCTGATGCTGCCGAGCATCTCCCTAGCGATGGTCGGCAGCGTCAGGTCAGCACCGATGATTGCGACAAGTTCACGGCGCTGCTCTGCCCAAGTGGCACAGACCTCGAGCATATGCTGCGCCGTGACCTTGTCGCTATTGCAGTGGTGGCAGGACGGTGTTCTCTTCCTCCTAGCGACCCTGTACAGGTACTTGCCGAAGCATCCATGCCCCGTCAAGACCTGTACGAGTCGGAAGGAGAGCACACCGTGCCGCCGTTCCAACCACTGCATCAGCACCGGCCGGAAGGCCTCCACGGTCCAGACACCGTATCAAGGCCTCTCCAGCCGGTCTGCCCAACGGGCGATGACGTCTCGGCGGGTATCGACGCGCCAGGCGGTGAGCTCCCTTAAGGAAACAACACCGCCCTCCCCTCACACCCCCGACCCCCGCTGTGGAAATGCATTTACGCACTGTCCCCCGCCAGTGACGGACGGGGAACCCCGACTCCCGCCGATAAAATTCGGCGAGCATTTCCGCCTCCAAGACCCACGAGGGACTCCCGGCTAATAGGCACGCTGCCTCCGTCGCCACCGTGCGGTACTCGCGGATGGTCCTGACCGCCATGGCCTTCTATGGACGCCACAGAAGGGCCCTAAGTCGGGCAGTCATAGACCCTGCCCACACCGGTGCGCCGTAGAGGGCCATTGACCGGATGACCCCCGCGTACAGCTGCCGCGCATGCAGCGATCGGTCCGCCCACATTCGGCATGAGCCATGATAGGGCGGACGCCACGCCGACGAGCCGCGGGACGAGCCTGCGGAAATGCTCCCGAAACCACCATCGCCCGTCGAGCACCAGGCCCAAGTACTTCATATGGGCCTGGATGCTGATCCCAACCGAAATGATGATGATCGAGACGCCGATGGGAGGGTCCATATGGGGCCCATGGAACAAGAGGGCCTCAGTCTTATCCAGGGCCACCCTCAACCCCAGCACCTCGATCCGCCTGACGATCTCTTCGGTGCCTGAGGTCGCCAGGCTTACCGCCTCTTGTAGCGTCTCACCGCAGGCTGTGACGAGCGTGTCATCGGCGTAACAAATCACGCCCAGCCCGGGTGGGAGGCTCCCCCGCAACGCCCAGTCGTAGCCGATGTTCCACAGGGTGGGTCCAAGGACCGACCCCTGTGGAACACCGCACGTCATGGGCGTTCGCACAACGTCCCCTACTCGGTTGGCGTAGAGGACGCAAAGTTTAACAATTACTTAACAAAAACAATGTAATTTTTTCATATAGAATCATGTCATTATTCATTCTCACAAAAAACAAATATAAATTTCGGATAAGTATTCACCAACATATCATATACTAATTCTTTCTCCGAAACATGTTGCATCTTATGGTAAGTATAAATATCCGGTCGATGGCCCTGTACGGCGCACCGGTGTGGGCGGGGTCCATGACCGCCCGACTTAGGGCCCTTCTGTGGCGACCACAGAGGGTCACGGCGGTCAGGGCCATCCGCGGATACCGCACGGTGGCGACGGAGGCAGCGTGCCTATTGGCCGGGACTCCCCCGTGGGACCTGGAGGCGGAGATGCTCGCCGGACTATATCGGCGGGTGACGGGGGTGCGAGCGGAGGGCGGTGTGGTCTTGTTAAGGGATCTCACCGCCTGGCGCGTCGACGCCCGCCGAGACGTCATCGCCCGTTGGGCAGTCCGGCTGGAGAGGTCTCGGTTCGGGGTGCGAACCGTGGAGGCCTTCCGGCCGGTGCTGATGCAGTGGTTGGAGAGGCGGCACGGGGTGCTCTCCTTCCGACTGGTGCAGGTTTTGACGGGGCATGGGTGCTTCGCCAAATACCTGCACAAGGTCGTTAGGAGGGAGAGTACACCGTCCTGCCACCACTGCGATTGCGACGAGGACACGGCGCGCCATACGCTCGAGGCCTGCGGGGCTTGGGCAGTGCAGCGCTGTGAACTCGTCGCAATCATCGGTACGGACCTGACGCTGCCGGCTATCGCTAGGGCGATGGTCGACAGCGTCGGGAATTGGGACGCGGTCGCAGCCTTCTGCGAGACAGTGATCTCGCGGAAGGAGGCGGCGGATCGCCTGCGTGAGGAGCGCAGCCTCGATGAGGAGATCCGCCGCCGGCGACTGGGGCGGCGCAGGCGCAACTATCTGCGCCTCATGCCGCCCTAGCCGAGGCCGCGGGTGACGTGACCGGGGATTAGTCCGTCACCCGCCGAGAGGCCGACCGCGTGAGGAAAGACCGACGTCCTCCCCGAGGGGGGGACGTCGGTCGATGGGAGGGTACCCCAATAGGGGGTATTCCGTCGGGCCGACCACTGACGACAAGTTAACGCTGCTCCAGTGGTCGGCCCAACGACGAAGGCGACGTGGTTTTCGGGTGGGTCGCGGGAGTTGCGTGCTTAAGCCCCTCTGTCGCCCCGGACGGAGTGGTGCGGAGGCGCGCCGACCGCGGCCCACCCACAAAAAAAAAAAAAATGGTAAGTATAAATATTATTCTGATCGTTCAGTGGTTTTCGCAGTATAACCAAACAAAAAACCGGCTCCCCATTCATTAGTTTATATTAGACTGACAAAAATAAGAGAGACAGTATTTCTAATTTAGTTGCCGACCTGAGTGTTCCATAATATTGTTTTATTCAAATGTTATGATTAAATAAAAATATTATTATCATGTCATTACACAATTACATATATAATTTCCTTTTAGTTTGTCAAATATATTCGCCAAACATTCGTATCGTTCCTTGCGAATGCGATTGCGAATGTCAAAAACATATGCGAATATTCGCGATGCGAATTCGAATATTCGTTACATCACTAATCTATACCAATAAATAAAATTGGAGTGTCTATTTGTAATGTCAAAATAATAGGCTTTTTTCATGCTCACACGGTTATTTGCACGACACCTATGCCTAAAATACAGATTAAAAAATTTTTGTCTGTCTGTCTGTTTGTTCCGGGTAATCTTCAAAACGGCTGGACCGATTTCAGATTTCATTTCCCACGGGAACTACGCGGGTAAAACGACTAAAACCGAAGCGAGGGTGGGTTGCTAGACTATATATATAAAAGAAAGTCCTGTTAGTTACACTATTTATAACTCAAGAACAGCTGTACCGATTTAGCTGAAAATTGGAGGGGAGGTAGCTTAGAACCAGTAGAAGGACATAGGATACTTTTTATCCCGCTCGATCGCGTTCCCGTGGGACGTGACATAAGACGTCAAAGAGGATACAAGTCACTATGAAACGTTGTATAACAAAAACGCATTTGAAATGTATTACATTTACAAAACGCAAATGGCAGCTAAACGTAATTTTGTCTATGATTAAGTATGGTTGAAAATTTGATAATTATAAGATTTTTGACGCGAATGTCAAAATGTCACGTAGCGCTTCTTCTATATTTTTGTCATTATTTTAGTGTTTTGAAGTGTTATATTGAATAATCTTGCTAATATTTTATGTAATATAATGCAGATAAAATTCTGAAATGTAGTGAATATGATATAATAGTGAATTGCGTGCATTTTGACATTCTGCCAAAATTCCCAGAGATGGCATGACTTGGATATCAGCACCAAGTCATGCTAACGACTGACTGAAAGACTAAGACTAAAGACGTGAATCTATATATATATAAAAGAAAGTCGTGTTATTTACTACATTTATAACTCAAGAACAGCTGTACGGTTTGACTGAAAATTGGTGGGGAAGTAGCTTAGAACCAGGAGACGGACATAGGATACTTTTTATCCCGTTTTTTTTAATTATGGAGTTTACAAGATTTCGCCAATAACTCTTTTATCCTGTTCGATCGGGTTCCCATGTGACGTGACATAAAATGTCAAAGAGAATACAAGTCACTATGAAAGGTAGTATAAAAAAACGCATTTGATATACCTATAATGTTTGCTGTGTGGTAGCGGCTTCGAATACTACCAACCCTTACTTTGCTCGTGGGTGTCGTAAAAGACGACTAAGAGCCCTAGATTGACCCGGACCAACTCCATCTGGTACCATTTGGGTCAACGATTACATTCCCAAGGAGGGTTGACGTCAGGCAGGCGGCCGGTCATAAAAGTCATTGCCGAAACTTTTTGCAATATGTCAAAACAGGTGACATATTGCGTCGACCCCACGTAATTGGGATAAGAGCAAGATGATGATAATGTTTGAGTATGAGTAATAAAAAAACGCAAATGACAGCTAAGAGTAATTTTGTCTATAGTTAAGTATGGTTGAAAATATGATAGTTATAATTTTGTCAGAAATCAATAAAATCAGTAATTTGTATTCTCTTTAAATCCTCATTAACAATTGCCGCGACCAAGACGATCGAATCTTTCCCGACAAAGCTGTACCTAATGGTTCTTCCATTAGAGACTATATTTTCGGAAATTTAGAAAATATATTTACGAAAAAATTATAGCGGTACGAAGTTCGCCGGGTCATCTTTCCCGACAAAGCTGTAATGGTTCTTCTATTAGATACTATATTTACGGAAATTTAGAAAATATATTTACGAAAAAATTATGGCAGTACGAAGTTCGCCGGGTCAGCTAGTATATAATGAATATAATAACTCGACATTGGCACCAATAGCTCCTATAATTATAGCTCATTGCCATTAAATAAGAAGAAGATAATTATAATTTTGTCAGAAATCAATAATCAGTAATTTGTATTCTCTTTGAATTTGCTTTTAATAATGCCGCAACCAAGACGATTGAATCTTTCCTGAAAAAGCCGTAATGGTTCTTCTATTAGAGACTATATCTTCGGCAACTTAGAAAATATATTTACGAAAAAAAATATGGCGGTATGAAGTTCGCCGGGTCAGCTAGTAAAAGATAAAGTATTCATTAAACTTATAAAAAGTAGTAGATCCAAAAAAACTATTAAGAGAAAATGATAAAACATTGTTTCATGTGGTGACGAAGTAAAAATAAAATTCACCACTCATGAATGTCGTAAAAGACGACCCAGGGATATAATATGCATGGAACATTTGTGCAAGAGAAGGAAACTTGAAATAAATCCCTATACCAACATGTCTGACCAGCATGATATAGTAGGTCAATTTCTCTCCTATTGGGGATAAGGCTCGAGCCCATACAACATGTATGAGCTGAGAGGAGACGACGACGATAGAGTAAAAATGTCACCACCGATTCCTTTTCCGTGTGAGATCCGAAAAGTCTACTAAGGGATTATATAAAATGCCTGCAAGAGATGGTATATTCGTAACTTTTATTACGAATATACAGGCTGTATCAGATTATAGGGCAAGTGTTCGAGTATGTTTCTATCGTTTAATTGTGGATAAGTGACGTGTGAATGTCCTAATATTTGCAAACGCATAGTGTCTTGACTACTGCACTCGGCAGCTTGTGCCCCTACCCCGCGGACGTCTCAGGCCGCGATCTGACGATTGGTGGAATGATGGGAGCATTAATTAACTATTAGTATTATTTGATAAATATTCATGGTTATTTATTGCTCAGCATTTATATTATATTTTAAAAGCTCATGTACCCATCGCGTTCTAACTATTATTAGTGTGCGAGCTGCGATCATTCATACGATTCCTCATACAGTATATTAACGTGAGGCTGCGGCTGTCGTGATCGTAGCTCCCTAGCCGACTGACTGTTTTGTAGGCGGACCGCGGACGGGTGGTATCGGCCGCGTTGATACACTTCGGCTTTTGTCGTGATTCCTTTATGCACACTAAGAATAGCACCTAACTACCTACCTACATATCTGTTTTATTATTATAATATTTTTAATGTTTATTTCAGCCGTATGTATGCTTAACCATGAAAATTGTGACGTGTGGCTCAGCATCGAATAAATATGTTTTCTTTCTTTCTTTCTTTCTATGTTGTAGTTTTACGGTCATAGATCATAATTAGAATGTATATTATACAATAAATAATAAAACATAAAAGTTATAGTGATTACAAAAATGTGTGACTAAGAGTAGCCTTAAAATGTTACGTATTATGTAGGCATGTACGGAAAGGATATATGTAGGCACGTAAAGCTTCGATAGTAGAATTGAAATGAAATGAATAACTGATCATTCATACCTATTATTGCGCAAACGCTTCAATGATAGCGTGGGTACAAAGGCGGTTCGCCAACGGTCCTCGGCCGATCAGCTGATTTAAAGCGAAGTTTGTCTTGCTTATGCGAACGTAGTCATTGATTTATTTAATTTCTAATGAACATTTAACAAAGCGCGAATATGTCGCAGATTAAGTATCACTGACTTTATACATTTCAATCAGGTTTACACGAAAAATCGATGACAAAATTGAAAACTTTACATGTCTCTAATTTATTAACGAATCAATATCTTTCCCTCAAATTTTTTTCATGGGTTCCTACCACCATTGTCTGACTCCCGTTTGACCAGTTGCCCCATAACCTGATACAGCCTGTATATACCAACCCTTCTGATCAGCATGGTATATTAGATTAATTTACCTACCATAAAACGAGGCTCAAGCTCAGCAGTTAGGCGTTCATGAGCTGAGGTGGTGATGATAAGTCTTATTCAGCCTATATAAGTCGCACTATTGGGCTCGAATTTCCTGTATAGTGAGGGCAATTTACTTACGCTTGTTGATGACCACACACGGGTTGACATAAGCTTTTATAGGAAACTTTTCTTTTTTTTTATATCTACATATGTAAATAGCTTTAAGATACCCAGGAACACGAAAGGCAATGGAAAATGGTATGCTTTCATTATAAAGTATTATATCAAAATTACTTCTTAAAATAAAGCCCAAACAAATCCAAAATAAAGTACTTTTGCGTAATCCGTTGTTCACATGATATTTTTTAAGACACCCTGCACTAAGGAAATAATCGTTGTATTGCGGGGGCCTTACAAACATGTAATTAAAGAAAACAAATTACATCCAGATTCAGAACAATTTGTGGATTGCACCAAGTATTGTCCTGAGCAGAAATCGAACTGAGAACACTGGCACAGTGAGTATATTTATGACTACCTCTTAAGTGCAGTCAAAAGGACAGGTTATAGAAAAACATTTTCCGTGCGGTGACGCAGTAAGAATACAATTCACCACTCCCTATCTTGCCTGTGGGTGTCGTAAAAGACAACTAAGGGATATAACATGCGCATAAGATCTGAGCAAGAGAGGAAAAACTCGAAATGAAACCCTATACCAACATGTCTGACCAGCGTGGTATTGGTATAGTAGGTCAAATTCCCTCCCATTGTGGAAGAGGCCCGAGTGGGAGGCCCTAACAGTGGGACGTATGTAGGCTGCGATGATGATGATGACGATACAAGCCCACTGAGTTTCTTGCCGGATCTTCTCAGTGCGGTCGCGTTCCGATCCGGTAGTAATGTAAGGTAAAATGTAAAAAAGTGACCATATGTAAGTGCCCCCGCGGAGTTTATGCATAATAAAGGATTTGAATTTGATGGAAAAACATCTCAAATTGTATATTATTGTACCATACATATAGACAGGTACGTATGTAAGTACCTACCTCAATGTAGTCAAATACCCAAATAGCCGAAATAAAGTACTTTATAATAAACTATGAGTGACCTTATTTACATATGCTGACATATAAAGTCGACAAGGCGCAGCGTATTTGTTAAGATTCGTTTATAAGCCTGTGATGTGTAGCGTTTGCCTTGTTAATGTTTGTTATCGTTAATTTGCAACCATAAGTGAACAATGACCTTTTTTATTACATCTAATCATTAGTAATCAATGATTCGACATTTTGTCTTCCAAATACTTATTTGCTGTAGTGGATCTTACTTTAAGGACGATTCAAATTCAAGAGAATGGCACTCGTCACTCAAGAGATATGTAGGTATCAGAAAGATGGAATAAAGGTAATTAATATTTTGGTAATGAAAACGGGACACTGTTTTAGTTGGAAATAACGGGATAGACAGCGTGAAAACGGAACTATCCTGTGAAAAGCAGGATGTATGGTCGCGTTGGGTAATAAGTAAGCCCTTGTCTTTCTACTCTGCCAGTGATCATTTCAATAGATGGAGAACTCACATGATGGGTGGTTGTTGGTATGTTAAATACACAGATCATGGGAAGGAATACCCTCTCTAATCTGTAGTATATGTAACAGGGCCATATGACTAACTGATACTATAAATACTACCTGATAAATACCTCTTTTTATTACATGCCATTATCACTATAAAATAATAACATTTTATAAATCAATTTAATAATTTAAGTGGACGTTGACTATTTTGATTTTCGGCGAGCATTCGATATGGTCCATAATGACCATCTGCTTTTGAAGCTAGCGAATACGGGTTTCACTCCACATACGTTAACTTTCTTTGCCAGTTACCTAAGAGATAGACGCCAATACGTTGATTGTGGTGGATATCTTTCCGAGTCCTACTATACACGATCTGGGGTTAGTCAAGGCAGTAACCTTGGGCCCCTTCTGTTTATTTTAATGGTCAACGATTTGCCTAAAACCGTCAAGACATCTACTCCCTTGCTATTTGCAGACGACTTAAAGTTAGTTTTAGAAATTAAAGAAGAAACAGATCATAATTTACTTCAGATTGATATTAATAGTATAGCGGCATGGAGTTCGGTAAATCGGTTGCAATTTAATGTGTCTAAGTGCTCAATTTTATCATTCAGTAGAGCGCGCACTCCTAGTCATCATCAGTACCACATAAATGGTGAACTGCTGCAACGCGTTACTGAAGTCAAAGACTTAGGTGTTCGGTATTCAGCTGATTTAAATTTTAGACAACATGTTATTGATGTTTGCAAGAGGGCTTACCGAAACTTGGGGTTTGTTTTGCGTCAAGCAAATAAATTCACTAATATCAGGGCGTTAAAGGCGTTATTCGAGACATTAGTTAGAAATCATTTAGAATGCAATTCGGCAGTGTGGGCTCCCCATGAAACTAAATATATAATAATGATGGAGCGCATACAAAATAAATTCTTAAGATTTTTATATTCAAAACAGTTCGGGGTATATCCAGGATACCCATTATTATATCCGACTGCATTTATATTAGGTATGGTAGGTTACTACAAATTAGAAATAAGAAGAAAAATGGTTCTTGTCATGTATGTATTTAAAGTGTTACGGGGCCTAATCCACAACCCAGCTATTCTGCAAGAGGTTCGGCTGTATATACCAGACGAGTACGTTGGTAGGCGGCGGCGGCCTCCACTCTTGGACGTGCCACGGTCTCGCACCAACTTGTTACAGCAAGCACCACTCACACGCGCTCTCCATGTGCTTAACGCTGTGTCACACACGCACACTGATATATTCTCGTGTTCACTGAACGAATTCACACGTACAGCTATTTTAATTTTAAGTAAATAGATATAAGAATTTTGTGTTATTTATAATTATTACTATATGTTTGTATTTACTAAGACTGTCTTCCTCTATCGAATTGGGTTGTAATACCTGTAAAGATAGCTGTGTATTAAATAAATAAATAAATAAAAAATATTAGTGTGTGAGAATTGTGTTATTATATATGAAATGAAATCAATTTGAAATAAGGTTGCGTTTTTTAAAGTAAGGTTGAAATCAATTTAAAATAGGTTGTTATTATAGAATAATTAATAGGTCTTTTTTTTTTGCAAACGAGCAAACAGTACACCTGGTAAGTGTTGCTGCCGCTCATGAACCTTTACAAGGCCGTTGCCTACCGCGAAGAAAGCGAAGGGAGTGTGAATGCGTGCATTGAGGCTCGGTGATACCAAGGGCACCACCAAAACCCTCCACACGCAATCACCCTTAGAAAGTTGGGCTTCCGGCTCTCTCGCTCACCTAACGAAGCGCAGTAACAAATTGCTACTACTCAGACGTCGATTTTCTGCGAGAGCATGGTACTGCCCCGGACGGACCGGCCCGCGACTGTAGACAGATAACTGTCGACAGTGTGGTCCTACCACTCCTAGGTATTTTATGTAATACTAGCAACCCGACCAAAACCGAAGCGAAGCGAGGGCCGCTTCGCTTCGGTTTTGGTCGTTTTACCCACGTAGTTCCCGTTCCCGTGGGAATACCGGGATAAAATATAGCCTAGTTTACGCCCTGATATTATAGCTTTCCATTGGTGAAAGAATTTTTGAAATCGGTCCAGCCGTTTTGAAGATTACCCGGAACAAACAGACAGACAGTAAAAAAAATTTTAAACTGCATTTTAGGCATAGGTGTCGTGCAAATAACCGTGTGAGCATGAAAAAAGCCTATTATTTTGACATTACAAACAGACACTCCAATTTGATTTATTGGTATAGATAGATAATGCATAGAAACCTCTGAAATGTGATGATTTAACAGTGAATTGCGTGCATTTTCGTGTTTCGCAAATTTCTCAAAGAAATGATCTATTTGGTTGTCAACACCCAATCAATGGTAACAACTAAGACTTATATGGAGAGCCTAAAAACATATTAGGAAGAATAAGAATATGGCTTAGAATAATAACGTATAGAAGGTAAGTTCACGCACAAAAAGTGAGGCATTTCAATTGGAGCCTAATGGAGCTTACGCCGGAACCGTTCCGTAATGTACAAGTCATTGTACTGCACGTACATATGCAACTCTTAAAAATAAATAGGTAACTATGACGGTTTGTGCATTCAAATGGTGTCATAACACATTTGAAAAACTTAAAAAGGTTTTTAACATAACTTTTAAAAGTATTTCGACGATTTATGTTAATAAAAACAAAATTTGATTTCATAATTTGTATAGTGTTTTGCGTGTGTACGTGTGTAATCGCCTGCGCGCCATTAGGCCTCATTTACGGAGACGCGGGGCGTCGCGCGTCGCGTGTGTCGTGGCGTCTCGCGGCGCGTCGGACGTTTTTATTGTTTACGTAGCCGCGGCGCGTGAAGCGGCTCGTATCATCGCACGCGTAAACACAGACTTATAGCAATATGGGATGTTGTTTATAGAGACGCGACGCGGAAAGAGTGGCGATGCCCGCCGCTGCGCCCGCGTCGTATTCTCAAGCGTGTAGCGGAGCACGCGGCGAGCATCGCTGCGGCGCACGCGGGGTTCTCAGTTAATCCGACCCAAACTTCTCATGTTCCGCTATTATAAACACTGAGCCACTCTTTATATTAAATAACTCACTTTTTAAAATACAATTTTCTTCTAAAAAGTCTATCATATCATACTCCGTTGCGACGGTAACTACGTCTGTGTTGCACGATTAGCAAATGAAACTGGCAGAAGGTGCCGCCACAGGCATCGCTTCATCGAGAATCGCCGCTGCGTGCGCCGCCGCGATAAACGCCGCGTGAGACGCGACGATGCCATCCGCGGGCTCGGCCGTAGAACACGCTCCATTTCAAGCAAACGCGTGTAAAATCGCTTCTCCCTAAACGCACTCATCCAACGCCCTACATTTGAATTTAGTGCGGGCCGCGCAGCCTATCGCGACGCGCGACGCGCCGCGTCTCCATAAATGAGGCCTTAGTATTTTTAGATTCAAACGTTCGAAGTATTGACACTAACCTTCTATACGTTATTATTCTAAGGAATATGGTGTATTGAGAAGAATATAATAACACTGGCAGTAATAGCTCATATTACTGTAACTTACTGCCAATACGAAAGAAGAATTTTAAATTAGATTAAACCAACTTTGTGCTACTTTTACTAACACTGCATTAAGTCCATAAACATCACCTTGTTTTTCAATTTTGCCTTGCATTTTTCCTTCTTCTTGTATTAAAATTTTAAAATGTATAGATTTTCTTAATTACTCATTTGACAGAAAGAAAAATAAATGAAAATGGTGGAAACAACATTTTAGGTACTAAATTGTTTCTTTTTTTGAAATGTAACTTTTTAATGGTATTAAAACCAGCCAGGTACAACTAGTACAGCCTTTTTTTTTGGGGGTGGACTTCGGTCAGCGCACCCGTCGCCGACTCTGTCCGGACGACAGGGTGACTTGTCGTCCATTGTCGGCCCGACGGAATAACCTTTGAGGAGTACCCTCTCCTCAACCAACGTTCCCCCGCATTCGGCAACGTCGGTCGTTATCGCGTGGTCGGCCTCTCTGCGGGTGACGGAATAACTCCCCGGTCCAATCACCCGCGGCCTCGGCTAGGGCGGCATCAGGCGCAGGTAATCGCGACTGCGCCGCCCCCGTCGCGCGGTTCGCGTCTTCGAGGAGGCGTTCCTCGCACGCGCGTTCCGTCGAAACTAGTACAGCTTAAGATAAAGTCTCTTTTATCTCTATTAAAAGTTTACACAGATTATATGTGAAAAGACTTCCCTGACATGTAATAACATGTCAGAGATAAAGAAAAGTAAAGATAGAGTAGTATATATATCCAGAAAAAGCACAGTTTCTGAGGAACAGAAAAATTACGTGAAAATCTATATTAATGCTAGGGTTGCTTAGAACATAGCCATTTAAATCATTATTATAAACTTTAGTCTTTAGTCCTTTAGTAACTTGTATACTTTAGTCACCACAATGTAACTCATAATGTTATTTACAGTCATTTTTAATGGTATTCTATGTATTGATTTGTAAGTTGAATAAAGCCAATTTTCAGTCATGAATAAGTTACTTGTTATTTCTTAACACACAATATTCTCAATACTACCATAGTAACAACATTGTAATTCATTATGGTTCTAAATTTTTCCTTGTATATCTTTTAAATCTACTCCAACTTGAATGTAATAATATTATTTCTATTATAAACTGACTAAATTATCCACTGTACAAATTTCTGTTATGATAGTTTTGTATAAAGGGCAGAGGGTTCTCCTCTGTTGTTAAAACGAAGACAAAAAGTAAATATAATAATATTACCAATCACAATTTTTTAAAACTAGCTGACTCAATAGATGCTGTTCTGTGCAAATTTAAAAATAAGAATAGAATTTCTTGAAATCGATTACTGTGCTACCTATTGGCATATTTTAGTAGTCTATAAAAAAATAATCTGGCCTTATTGCCTTTCTAATAAAACTGGTTTCGGGCTCTTTGGTAGGATGGTTTGAAAGTCTCTAACAGACATACTACACAAAACATCACACAAAAAAATGGTTTTATATGTGTATTAGACTGCGTCAGAAAAAAAAATCTTTTTTTTTTTGAGTAAGTATAATTGTGTAGGTAATCTAAAAAGTTTCTTTATTAGACAAAAAAAAACTTCCTAAAGTTGAGCTTGATATCTTGAAAATTAAGCTGGCACATGGGGGAGGTCCCTTTTCCCATTTAAAATACATTGAAAATTTTTTCTTTATTTTCATTGTAAATAGCAACCCGCCCTCGCTTCGGTTATAGGTTATAGTCGTTTTACCCGCGTAGTTCCCGTTCCCGTGGGAATACCGGGATAAAATATAGCCTAGTTTACGCCCTGATAAGCTTTCCATTGGTGAAAGAATTTTTGAAATCGGTCCAGCCGTTTTGAAGATTACCCGGAACAAACAGACAGACAGACAAATTTTTTTTAATTGCTATTTTAGGCATAGGTGTTGTGCAAATAACCGTGTGAGCATGAAAACAGCCTATTATTTTGACATTACAAACAGACACTCCAATTTTATTTATTGGTATAGATTACCGGAAAAAATTCAAATTGCCCTGTGCATGTATGTTTATAATATATATATAATAAAATAAAAAATATTAAACCATCTAAAGTAGCAATTCACATTTCTGTTATGCATAAACAAGTATTCAAGAGATTGTATTGAAGAGATAACATCATCAAGAATTCTTATAACGATGAATGGCATACTGATTATAAACTCACTTGTCCCATTATAAGATCTCCATTCTTGCTTAAAGTTTGATAATCTAACATACTGATATTATTAATAAGCTGTGCACTGACTGGATCTTGTACAACAGAATTGGAGTCCCCTGATGAACTGGAATCTCCAGCTGATGCATCTAAAATGAATGATATATTTCTATAGATATGAAACTCAAATATCACCATTATCATTTCAGCTTATATACATTGCAGTGCTGGGCTCGAGTGTCCTCCACAATAGGAGGGACATTGATCTTACTTTACCATGCTGGTCAGACAGGTTAGTATACTGTTTTATTTGGAATTTTCCTTCTCTTGCATAAATGTTATATGCATTTGATATCCTTTAGTGGTCTTTTATGATATCCACAGGCAAGATAAAGAGTGGTGAATTGTATATTTATTCCATCACCACACAGACAAACTCAAATACAATTTATTTAATTTTGACCACTTTAAAAGTTCTTATACCGCCGCAAATTCTACCAAAGAAAATTATTATAAATAATATCATATCGTTACTAAGATTATTTAATAACTGAAAACGTATCCTAGATAACAATGTAATGTTCTTAAGAAGAAAACATTTAAACAAGGTTGGCTGGAAAGGAATGTCCATGAAGTATATAACATTTCTCCCCATTTACATCTCTTCAATGAGACGGCGAGGTGGTTTGGTTATTCTCATGCTAGTTTTGAAACCCATTGCGCTTTTACATGAGGTGGCAGGTGTTGTAGTAGGTTGTTCTGGGTGCTCCCGTATTGTCGAGGTGGCTCGTTCAGGCGGCGCTATTGTTACTGGTGCCTTAGGTGTTTCAGATGACGTTCCTGGTGTTTGGCAAGGTGTGGATTGTGGAGTTTGTTGTATATCACTCGGACTTATGTGATCAGCATGTCTTCTTTTTAATATGCCATCTGGTGTTCTTATAATATATGAATATTTGTGCGTGCGTTTCCATTTTGCCTCTTCCTTTGTTCGCACCAGGACGTTAGCACCTGGTTGATAGTTTAGTGCCATTTGATCCCCTAATAAATTAGCTTTGACTTCTTGATAATGTACTCTTTTTCTCGTGCTTGGTCGAGCGTTGTCTAATATGTTGTTGAGTTGTCTTCCAAACATCATTTGGGCTGGTGACTTTAGAGTGGTGTTGTGTGGTGTATTTCTATAACTAAAAAGGAAACTTCTTAGTCTCTCTGTTAAATTGTTATGCATGTAAAGTTCAGTTGCCATTCTGGTTTTGAATGTTCGTACTAGGCGTTCGGCCAATCCATTGGTGCATGGGTGATAGGGCGAAGATTTTATGTGGGTAATGCCTCTGTTCCCAATCTTTTTCCAAATTGCCGTGCTTATAAAGAATAAATTGAGCCCGGATCCCAGTCCATAGTACATTTGCATCCATTTATATAGGTATCAATTTTTTTGCATCGTATATTGCTATGGTTGATTTTACATATGTTTGTGTCATTATCGCTATCATTATCACTATCATCGTTAGAATAACTGTTTATCTGTCTATTTGTTGTAGAGTTTTTATTTCTTGTTGATATTAAGTTGTTTACGTTATATTTATTAAATGTTCTTGCGCCCTGTCTAGTTGCAATGTATGCTCTTCCAGTTTTCATACAGCAACTTTCGAAATGACCCTTGGTTTTAAATGCTTTGCAACTATAACCTCTTGCTTCACAATCAGTAATTTCATGTTTATCTAGTCTACCACATCTTTTGCATTGATTTTTGGTAAGAAAACGTTGTCTGTAAGAACTGGTAGGACTGCTATTATTTGTTTGTTTTATTCGTTGTATTATTGAATGATTTATGTTAGCATTATTGTTTTCAGCTAGTTCTCTAGATTGTGAAATAGCAAATATTTGTTCGAATGTTACTTCTATAATTTTCCCATTGCAGTCGCGATCTTGCAATTCTGGCCATCTTTGTTTTAAATCTATTTCTAGTGTTTCGTGATTAAGGCCCGTTGCAAAACGGTCACGAAGTTGCCGTTCTAAAAATTGGCCTTCGTAGCCACAATCTTTACTTAGTTCTTTTATTTTATTAGCATAACTTTCCATGGACTCACCTTCTTTTCTAGTGCAGTTCCAGAAATCTGCGAGTGCCTTATACCTAGTAGTTTTCTTTGAATAAAAACTACATAGTTTGGCTTTTAATTCCTCGTAAGTGCGTTGTTCGAATGTGCTCATAAATGATATTTTAATTTTGTGAAAAATATCCGGTGGCAGACACGTTACAAATAAATCTTTTTGTATTTCCTTATATTCGCTTCCGTAAATATTGCATTTAGCTTCAAAATATTCTATAAATTCATTTACCGATGTCGTATCTGGATTGAATTTGTCGTTTGCGAAATTCCTAATTTTTTTGCTGGTTGAATCATCGTTGACGTTTGATTTTGTAGGAGAAAGTGATTGTTGAGCTGCTAAAAGTCGTACTATTTCTGTTAATTGTTGTTGTTGTTTCATGAATTCTTTAAATTGAGTTGAATCCATGTTAAAAATTTAAAATTGTCGTCAATATTATAAATAATATCATATCGTTAATAAGATTATTTATAGTCCGTAAAATATAGCTTGATCTCTGTGACAGATGTCAACGAAACCAACGAAGTAAGTTTGAACAAGCGACATGTTTACAATTTAATTTTGTATCAAATATGGAGGAACTGTTTGATTTGGTACCACCGTCACCATTCTACCAACGTACCACTCGACATCGTAGCAGGGTCCATCCATTTCACCTGGAAACGTTATGGTCTTCAACTGTACGTTTCCAGTGATCATTTCTCCCACGTACGTGCAAGCTCTGGAATGATCTACCTGCTGCTGTGTTTCCCGAGCGCTATGACATGTCCTTCTTTAAACGAGGTTTAAGAAGAGTATTTCCTTCACGGTAGGCAGCGGCCTAGCTGTGCCCCTGGTATTGCAAAGGTCCATGTGCAGCAGTTTCACTTACCATCAGGTGTGCTGCTTGCTCGTTTGCCACTGTTGGCAATAAAAAAAAATATATATATTTTCATTCTTTTCGTGCCAGTTTTATTGCAACTGAATTGCAATATATTATAAATATAAAAATATTAATATTCATGTCTAAAATGTACCTCGTAAGTACTGAAATACCTAGTAAACATTTTATACATAAATGACGCTTACGCATGTACAATGTCATACTGGACTGAAAATAAAAAAGAGATGAGACAGTCGATATACGTAAATCGATAACCGATCTTTATTAAATTATTCATAAAAGGAATAAACCCTATACAGTACCTCTATAATACTTTCAACATATTTTTTACAATTACAACAGACAGGTACATTATAAAATACATAAATTGAAGTAATTAAACATTAAAAAATGACTTTTTGTCTCAGAGTAAATGATAATATTATGTACGCCTTTTTTTTTTTGTGGGTGGGCTGCGGTCGGCGCGCCTCCGCACCACTCAATCGCCTTATTGTCAATAAACTAAACATATTTATTTATAAAACAGTTGTAATTGATCGATTGATCTAATGACTGTCCCAATTTTGGCAAAAAAATTATAAATGTTCTAGCAGGAACGCTCCAGTGATGATGATAATAGTGACCTAGACCTTGATTGTCTTGACCCTTTGAATAATTAAAGCAGTCAAAAAACAGTTTTGTTTGAAATAAATTCTAAAAGATTTTCTTTGATTGTATTTTAATTATAATAGAAAATCACAATTATAAAAATAAATAGGTTTATCGATAAAAAACTACGGACTTTATCATAAGCGTGACAGCACTAGGGACAACTGTCACAGAGATCATCCTATATTTTATGGACTATAATAACTGAAAACGTATCCTAGGTAACAATGTAATGTTCTTAAGAAGAAAACATTTAAACAAGGTTGGCTGGAAAGAAATGTCCATGAAGTATATAACAAAAATATTTTTAATTTGATATAAAATAAGTTATTTAGTAAGAACACTTTAAAAAAATATCATATCTTTTTTTTTAATAATAATTTAGAATAATACCTGCTTGCATTTTGACCATATTGGGGTCATCGTCTAAGTTTAAATATGCGCCGTCAGTCATTTCCTCGGAAAGAGGATGTTTGAAGTCGAGCGGCGTTGGGCTCGGTGTCATCGGCAGTAATAAGCATGTTGACGATTTTACACCGCGTAAATAATCCAAGGTCTCTATATCGTTGGTAACAGAGTCATTAACATTCGCCGACGTTTCGTTCATCATAATGTTCATGAGGTGCAGCTATCCAATTTATAACTATAACCTAATTAAAGATCGATTCAAAATATCATTACATCTGAAAATAATTATTAGTTTAAGATTTAGGGTATGTTGACTATTGTAAACATAAACATATTTATTATGTTAGGTAAATACTTACATGGATACATATTACATTTATCAATAAAATTTAGAGTAAATACGTAACTATTCAAAAATACAAAGCACACAGAAGCAATAAACAGTTTGATAGACATAGACTTGACAGTGACAGAGACTGTCAGTGTTGCGAACTCTACGTATTTTTGCGTAGTTCTACGTCTTCGCATGCATACTAACGAACTGAAGTCATGTAATTTGCATATCTTTTAGTCAACAATGTAGTTACCAGATTAGCACAGTCTTATTTGGGGTATCAAATGAAAATAAGAGTTAAAATCCATCCATCAGCCTAGAGAAGTCCACTGCTGGATATAGGCATCCTCATGAGAATGTGACTTGAAATGGCCCTGCGCCACTTGCATACAATGGTTTCCTGCGACTTTGAGAATGTCGTCAGTCCACCTAGTAAGGGGTGTACTACGCTGTGTGGTCCCATTCGTGGTCACCACTCAAGAACCTTTCATCCCCAACGGTTGTCGGTTCGACGAGCGATGTGGCCTGCCCATTGCCATTTCAACGTGCTAATTATGCTGGCTATGTCGGTTACACCCGTACGGATTTTCATGTTCCGGCTTTTATCATGTAGAGATCAAATCAAATCCACTTAGAGACCACGTTTCAGGGCCATAAGTCATCGCTGGTAACTGGTAACACACTGTTACAAACCTTTGTTTGAATAATACATAATAAGATGTAAACTCGTATACACTTTCATTTTGGCGTTCTAAAAATTGTCTCATGAGTCTTATAAAATCTAGTGTTTGGACTTTTGACCTTGAATATAATATCAGTTATATTCAAGGTCAGATGTTGTGAAAAACAGTTTCACAAGATTATATCGGTTATACTCCATTATCGGTTATGCTCCACTAATGTCAATATCTTTTATAAAAATTACAGAGCATAAAATTTCTGTGAAATTTTGTTTTGTGCGGCTGTTATTGAGATAGAAGGCAGTGAGCCCGTAACGCAGTTATACCCACTGTAGATTATTTCTTTCTTGTTAAAAGAAGTCGATTAAGCTCTGTAAGGTGATGCCAGGTGAGGCACTAGTGTCATAACCTAGGCTTTCAATTCAATACAAAAATAGTTGCACGTTTCATTATTAGCAAAAGCCGATCCGCTCCTAAGGTAAGATTTAAGATGGAGTATGCTTGAAAGGAAAGAGTACCCAAGTAGATTCAAACGAAATATGACAGGAAAAATAAATTATTTGAAGGATAAATCTACAAATGACTGTTGAAATGAAATAGCTAGTTGTACAAGAAATGCTTTTCGTGTAGTAAGTAGTAAGAATACGATTCATCATCCCCTCTCTTGCCCATGGGTGTCGTAAAAGGTAACTAAAGAATGTCTTGTGCATATATCAACAATGCAAGATAAGTAATACTCAAAATAAAATTCTATAACACCCGCCTGACCAGCGTGGCAATTTCCCTCCCAACATGGAGGAGGCTCGAGCCCAGCAGTGGCACGTAGATGATCTGTGATGATTATGATAAGAAATACGGCTAAAGTAAGATTAGGAAAAACGAACGGGCAAGGTATAATTGAGAAGGATATAAGGAGCATGAATGGAGATGTATAATAGATCCTGAAAGAAAAGAAGAATAAATTAACGGATTGGAAGAAACAAGGTCATGAAATGATAAGAAAAGAATAAAAGATTTGATATAAGGAATGTGAAAGAAAAAAGTATGAACTGGTGATAGCTACAGCGAGACCCCAGGTCTAAAGACATTTCGTTAGATGGGTGTCGAGGACAAAAAGCGCAGTACCGTATTGCCAAAGCTCGAGAAGAACAAGTGAGAGATATTTGATATGTCAAGTGTATGAAAGATGAAGCGGGCAAAACTTTGTTAAAAACGAGGAAATAAGGGAGCTTTGAAAAGAGTATTTTGCAAGTTTAATGAATGAAGGCATGTTTGGAATGGAATTTTAAAAAATGTGTTAGAAAACGTCGGTCCATTAAGAGAAATTACAATAGCTCATCTATTAAATAATAAAGGCAATAACAAGCACGGAAAATGAAAAGTCTGAGGTGCCGGACGGTATATCCGATGAAATATGGATGATTTTGAGAGAGGATGGATATATGTGACTGATTTGTTAGACGATACGTTGGTGCATGTTGAAGCAATCCCCAGCGAATGGCACATTAGTGTGCTAGTGCCCACATTTAAAAATAAAGGTGATGTACAGGATTACGGAAGCTATCGGGGAATATAACTCATTTTACAAGGAATGAAAGGGATAAAGTAATTGAGAAGCGCTTGTGTAAAGAAAGTGAGGTCACCCAAAATTTGTTTGGTTTTATGTCGAACCACGAAATAACGAATGCCATATTTGCTCTAAATATCACGTTGCACACAGAAACTTACACATGGTAGTCGTTGACCTTGAGAGGCCCAATAGGAAGGGTGCAATATTTAAAACTGCTATGTAGAGGGTGGTGAAAGAGAAAAGTGTGCCAAGTATATTAAGTTAATCAATGCTATATACCGAGGATCTAGTTCATACATACTTAAGATCACCTGCTAGTGACTATTGTTCTTGTCGGAGACGATGGACTTGATATACAGAGGATGCTAGACAAATGGCGCTGTAAATGTAATGGCTAAAAAATTAACTAAGATCATAGCTGTCGCACGTCGATCACGGAAAATTCAGGTCTCTAACAACTGGTGACCCTATCGCAGGCATATCGTTAGGCAGAGAGCGAGATTCGATCTTTTTAACTCGTTCAATCCCGATTGACACAGTTATAGTGGCAACATTAAAATATCATGTGGCGGTCTCATAATATATTGTACTAGCTTACCCAATAGACGTTGTTTTGTTCAAATAGAATAAAGCGCCAGCTATCGCGTCCAATTGTGAATCTAAACCATTCTCATATCGCCTTGAACACACACAAAAGATTTCATCAACATCGGTTCAGCTGTTTAGAAGGAGTTCAGTGACATACACACGTACACAAGAAATTTATCTATAACATTTATACATTGAGGGTTTTAACGGATTAAATAATATTGGCGGCACTTTATATAATTTCAAACATAATCATTTACTGTGTGTTAGCACTTACATATTGTAAATTTCACATATTGTTTGAAATTACTTGATTCGATCGGGTGTAAATAAAACTCGATCGGAACACTAACACACATAATCAAAGACTTGTCGTAAAGGTCCTTGTAACCACGGTTTAAAATTTCTTTAAAAAACTAATTACGGACTCTGAACCGGACACGGTCTTCTATTTTATTTTGGCTGCGACTATTTTACAAAAGTGCCACAGACTATTAAATATCTATTAAGTCGAAATAACGAGCTTAACACGTCGCCATAGCTACCTTAAATAGTGAAAATAGCGACCTCACGAATAATGTTGCCATTATTAAGGAGTTTCGGCGCGAATTTGGAAATGTCATGTTAAGCTCTTATATTATATTCATTTTTTTAGTGTTTTATAGTGTTATATTGAATAATTTTGCTGATATTTTATGTAATATAATATAATGAAGGTGCTGAAATGTGGTGAATGTGATATAAGAGTGGTTTACGTGTATTTCCATATTCAACCGGAATTCCCAGAGAAATTATCTAATTAGGTTTTCAGCGACTAATTATGAGAATGACTTAACTTACTGACGGACCATGACAATAAATAAGTTATACAATATGAAGAAGTAAATGATATGTAAAGAAATAAGCTACGTAAGACAAGGCAGTATGGTCGAAAAGACTTTAGCCTGCCCGTAAAGGCGATCAAAACAAATAAATTGCCATTATTAACTCAGCTAGTTGGACTTTTGACGCAAATGTCATGTAGCGCTTTATATTTTATTCATTATTTTATTGTTGTACAGTGTTGTATTGAATAATTTTGCTGATATGTTATGTAATTTAATGCGGATAAAATTCTGAAATATAGTGAATATGATATAATAGTGAATTGTGTGCATTTTGACATTGTGGCAAAATTCCCAGAGAAGGCATGACTTGATCAGTACCAAATCATGCTAACGACTGACTGAAAGACGAAGACTTAAAGACGTGAATAACTAAGATAATGCTCGACACTGGCACCACTAGCTCATATTACTGTAGCTCATTGCCATTAAAGAAGAAGAACTCGGCTAGTTTAAATCTGGCTTATATCACTTTATACAAGATAACAGGTTATGGATGTTTTGTCTCGATGTATTTTTTTATATATTAAGTGTTTTAAATTCAAATAAGTGAACTGAACGAGTTATGTAAGTCAATTTTAAATATCCATGCATGTAACGCAATGTTACAATACAATTACATATATTTTCTCATTCTAATCATCATCTCAGCCCATATATGTCCCACTGCTGGACCTTGGGCCTCCTCTAGGGAGGCAACTTGACCGACTATACCACGCTGGCCAGGCATGTAAATATAGGTGTTCATTTCGATTTTTTTTTGTCTTGCATCAATGTTGTCTGCTTATCACACATCCCTTATTTGTCTTATACAACACCCACGGGAAAGAGAGATGGTGGTGAATTGTATTCTTATTCTGATGGAATAAGAAATAGTAAATGATGGTGGTAAGGTTATGGTATTGCAATACATATTACAATACCGTAAGCTTTACTGCCATCTTTTCAATCTCAACCTGTTGTTAAAGTATTATTAGTTGTAAGCTTCCATAATATTATATTGCAGTATAAAGCCATATATAGGAACAAATTCTTTTGCGAGATGACCATGGCATATATATTCATATTACATGGCTTTTTATTGATGCAAGTTAATGTTTGAGCCCATATCGCTCATTCAACTCAAGTGGAAGGTCCACTGTGAATGAAATGAATATCACAGTAATGGAGTGGACCCCAAATGAATTCTATAGAGCCCGTCTGAGACTTGCTAAAATGCAAAGTCAATTCAAGAATCCCAGCTCCAGTCAATGAGTGTGAACTCGAAATCATTGTAGTTGAAGAATGACAGTGTTTATCTCAAGAGACACTTGATAATATCATTCTTAATATGCATTTACAAACTTTAGTTAGAGCATAAGGAGGAAATATGTGGTATTAAGTTTTATTTTTTTAATGTACTAACCTACGTTTTTTTAAAAGAGTGTGTTAGGAGTATATTTATCATAAAGATCAATTTACCTTTGATGTTAATTACAAGTTCACATGCTGAACTTGAAAGTTATTATAAGTAAATAGGGTCTAATTATTTCATTTCATAATAAAAATATTGTAAAAGATTTCGTGGCTTCTTTTTCTATTTAACTAATTATGCATGTGTGCATAGAATAGGGATGATGACTAATTTTGAAAAACGGTTTTATAATATTCTTAAATAACCACTATTACCAAAAAACATATTATTTTTGCAATAAGTACGGTTTCTTCAGAAATAAATGCTATTTTAATTAAATGCATTTAAATTAGCGCCAAAACGGTGCCTAGTGTCATGACGTCCGCTTGTGACGTCACGTCTATTTACTCGAGTTGTAAATGTAAGGGAATTAAAGCAAAAAATCCGATATATTTTATTTAGACTTTAATTTGAAAGTCTATAAGTGGTGTGCGGTTCCTCAATGTATTAATACATCAATAAAACTCATAACAAACTGTTTGTTTATGTGCCACACAATAAAACAGTAAGATATAGGTAAGGCTTAATCTTGCACGGCGAAATTCAAAGTCATAAATTTAAATAAATAAATAGGAGACTATTTGTTTCTGTGAAGATCATTTTGACGTAAGTAATTACTTTATATCGTATATTTTATTTGGTGTGTGATTTTATATAACTGCAGTTTAATACCAAGTTTACAAAAGCATTATCTAAATAACATAACCAATATTTAAATAACATAACCAATATTTAAATAACATATTTTTAAATAGATTTTAAATTATTGGTGTTAGAAGATTATTAATCAATATTTTATCTACATCGTAGTTTTGACATTTCTAAATTCTGCTGAACAGAAGAAGTCTTTGTTTGATGCTAGGTACTCTCCCAGCATTAACAAATCAACTCTAGGCAAATTAGAGCTATTTGCCTTGGTGAATCCTTCTTCCATGACTTACATTTTAGTAAGAACACAAAAGTAAGCAAGAGATCGATAAAAATCACGAAATACTCTTTAAATGCAAGTTAAAACAATTAATAAGTGTAACGATCGTAAGGTTTCGTACAGAATTTGCGATGATAATGATAGGTGCACATAGGAGTGACGTAACTCAACTTGATTGGTGTTTAGCTGAACATGGCGGACTTGTGTATTTTGTAGTTTTATTATATTAAATAAATTAATAATCTCATCTTATAAAAGAAAATAAATATTTATTCCAAGATATATTCTTTGTGTTACAATAGATAAACACATTATTTTAGTGATTTTTGGTTACTGTCATCATGCCCATTAGAATACTCATTTGTGGAATAAGGAACAAGATAAACTGTATTGAAGGACTAACTTTGCCATTGGTATGCAATATATATCCCCATTCGTACATAATGCGCATTAGTTTACCAACTCTAAATATGGTTCTTATCTCAAAAATATGTGATGTAAAAATCGATATATGTGTATAAATATAATAGACAAGCCTCTTGCAAGCCTTCCAATCACTACTAATCAATTACTTATTGTTATTTTTAACAAATTAATAGTAGTTCTGAATGTATGCTTAATTGCCTTGTTCCACTTACATTTTCATGTCCATGTTGCTGTTTGCAAAATATAGTAAGTACCTGAGGAGAACTGATTCAGATATTGGTCTATTATTATAAATGGTATATGTGTTTGGTATAGTTATCTTCCTATATTTTATTACTTACTATATATATTAAAAAGTCGTTTTATATTCCTTCACGATATACATGACAAATGTTGTCATCATGGTCATCACTAAATCTACAACTAAAAACACCAAAACATTCTACATGTTACAGCGGTAAATCTTTCACCATAACTGCCATCCGTTTATGGAATGATCTGCCGATAAAAATAAGGTATACTGAATCACAAGAAATTAAAAAAAAATGGTGAAGACACACTATCTGGGATTGTAAAACTTACATTGCTAGTCACTGACTACTTACATTATATATATTATTTCCTATATTATAGAAATATTTATTTAGTATATTTTATTATAAATATTTATAATAATTCCATCCAAAAGTTGCCTGGTAGAAATTGCTTATAGCGATAAGGCCGCCCATTGTACTGTATCTATTATAAATAGCTCTTTTGTATTCATTACTGGTGTACAATAAAGTGTATAATATATAAATAAAATATAATTATTAGCAGTATGATAAAATAGTGATAAATAATTATCACAGGGAATATGTAAGTATTATGGTAATGCTTTAGATTATGCCGATGTGCTTGTGGAGGGTAATGGTGTAATGTAAAAAGAGGTGAATGCGATAAACATATCTTACTAATGTGTTTAAATGTATTATAGAGTAGATAGTAATAAATAGTTATCACATAGAACATGTAGATATTATGATAATGAATATACAGTGGACTCGCGGTAATCCAGCCCCTGTCTAATCCAGCACCCCTTGTAATCCGACTTGTCTATTATTATTGAATATTTTTTCCTTGATCATTGCTAATGTAAGTAATGCATGATTGAACACATTATAACATGTCACCACCACTTTTGATTCTGAATTTCTGATATTATTGAACATAGGTTGTTATTGAAGTTTGATTGTTTAGTTTGAATTTGACTACGTGGGCCTAGGGCCTAGTGTGTATTCATAGTTTAGTTTATTAATCGTATATTATGTACGCATACCTGCCCGATTACAAGGTACTCTTTTGTAAAAATTATCTGGACTACAAGGGGGCTTAGGCAGTACTGTATCATCACCATCATCATTTCAGCCTATCGCCGTCCACTGCTGGACGTAGGCCTCCCTCATGTTATGCCACAAAGTGCGGTCCTAGATACTGTTTGCAGTGCCATCTCATCATCATCATCATCATCATCATCATCATCATTTCAGCCTATCACCGTCCACTGCTGGTCGTAGGCCTCCCTCATGTTGCGCCACAATGAGCGGTCCTGTGCCACCTGCATCCAACGACGCCCAGCTACTTTCACTAGGTCATCGGTCCACCTAGTGGGGGGGCGTCCTACACTGCGTCGTCCGATACGTGGTCGCCACTCGAGAACCTTTCTTCCCCAGCGGTTGTCGGTTCGTCGAGCGATGTGGCCTGCCCATTGCCACTTCAGCGTGCTAATTCTTCGTGCTATGTCGGTTACACCCGTTCTTCTGCGGATTTCCGTATTCCGGATTCTATCTCGCAGAGAAATCCCGAGCATAGCCCGCTCCATAGCACGCTGAGCGACTTTGAGCCTTGATATGAGGCCTACATTTAGGGACCACGTTTCCGTGCCGTAAGTCATCACTGGTAACACACACTGGTCAAAGACCTGTGTTTTCAGACACTGAGGTATGTTAGACGAAAAGATCCTCTTAAGTTTCCCGAACGCTGCCCAACCGAGTTGGATTCGTCGGCTGATCTCTTTCTCGAAATTGGATCTACCTAACTGGACTGTTTGTCCTAGGTAAACATAGTGATCGACAACTTCAAGAATCGCATTGCCAACTAGGACCGGTACAGGAATGACATGGGCATTTGACATGACTTTCGTCTTGTCCATGTTCATTCGTAAACCCACTAGTTGGGATACCCTGCTGAGATCATTGAGCATTATGCCAAGGTCCTCCATGGATTCTGCCATAACGACTATATCATCCGCAAATCGAAGGTGAGTGATGTATTCGCCGTTAATGTTGATACCGAGTCCAGTCCAGTCTAAGAGCTTGAAGACATCTTCCAGTGCAGTGCTGAACAGTTTCGGAGAGATAACATCTCCCTGTCTCACGCCTTTCTGCAACTGGATCGGTTTCGTACTCTTATCCCGGATACGGACCGACATTGTGGCGTTCCTATACAAGCACTTCAGCACTTCGATATAGCGATAGTCGATTTGGCACCGCTGAAGGGACTGCAGCACCGCCCAAGTTTCGACTGAATCAAAGGCTTTCTCATAGTCCACAAACGCTTAGCACAGGGGCCGATTATACTCCTCGGTCTTTTGTATAATCTGCCGAAGCGTGAGGATATGGTCTATGGTGCTATAGCCTTTTCGGAAGCCGTCTTGTTCGGGCGGCTGGAAGTCATCGAGCTTGCGCGAGAGTCGATTGGTAATGACCCTCGAGAACAACTTATAAACATGGCTCAGGAGTGAGATGGGTCTGTAGTTTTTTAGAAGAGCTTTGTCACCCTTCTTGAAGAACAGCACCACCACACTCCTGGTCCACGACTCTGGAACGTTGCCCCCGAGGATAACGGAATTAAATAGCTTTTGAAGGGCTATTAAGACTGGCTTGCCGCCCGCCTTCAGAAGCTCTGCCTTAATTCCGTCATCTCCTGGTGCCTTACCGTTACGTAGTTCTTTGAGAGCCATTCTGATCTCGTACAAGCTAATGTCCGGGATTTCTTCGGTATAGTGCCGAGTTAGCTTGGATCTGGGATCTTGGACCAAGCCGACAACGGGATTTCGGGATGATTTGTATAACTGTCCATAGAACCTTTCGACCTCTCCCAAGATCTCACTTTGGGATGAAATGACAGTGCCATCGTCGGTCTTCAGCTTAGTCATTTGGCTTTGCCCAATAGACAGATCTTGTGCGAACACTTTTGAGCCACGATTCCGCTCTATCGCTTCTTTAATACGGAGCGTATTAAATCGGCGAATATCGCGACGCACAGACCTGGAGATCTGCCTATTTAGCTGCCTATGTTTGGACCAATCGGCTGAAGACTGCAGCGTCATTTCTTTTCTCCGCCCCATGACCTCGAGAGTCTGGTCAGAAAGTTTTTTAGGTCTATTAACGCGGTGAGCCTTGAAAAATTTCGACCCGACCGCGTGGACAGTTTCCACGAACCTGTTGTTCATATCGTTCGGAGATTCGCATTCATCCAGACATTGGAAGCGATTGTGTAATTCGAGTTGAAAGCCTTCGAGGTTCTGGTATTGGACAAATGTAGGTCGGAGTGTAGACTTCATCAAGCGTGACCGCTCAACTTTTGTGTGGATATTCAATGTGGCTCGTACCATCCGGTGATCGCTCCCAGTTTTAATCCTGCTGATCACTGAGACATCATTGAATATCTGTCGTTTGTCTGACAAGATGAAGTCTATCTCGTTTTTTGTTGAACCATCGGGGCTAATCCAGGTCCATTTCCTTTGTGGCTGCTTCCTGAAGAAGGAATTCATCATAAAGAAGCTTTCCTTCTCCAGAACATCAGCCAATTTCTGGCCCCTCTGGTTTCTCTGTGCATATCCATGTTTCCCCACTCTCAACTCATCATCACTCCCTTTGCCTATTTTCGCGTTAAAGTCTCCCATGACTACCGTGAAGTGGGTTTTGGACGTGTGTATGGCTTTCGAGATGTCCTCGTAAAATGCCTCCACCTCGTCGTCGGAGTATGTCGAGGTCGGTGCGTATACCTGTATAACCTTCAGCGAATACCTCTTGGTAATTCTGAGTATAAGGTACGCTACCCTTGTCAACACACTCTCGATCCTCTCCACGTTGTCTACGAGAGACCTACGAACGATAAACCCTATACCACCTTGGGACGGGTGATCGCCCTCCCGGTAGAAGAGCAAGTTTCCAGACTGGAGGATTATCGTACCCTCGCCCTCTCTTCGCACTTCTGATAATCCTACAATGCCCCAGCGGATTTTGCTCAATTCCTCTTCCAGCTCGATGACCCTCTCGTCAGTCCTGAGTGTCCGAATGTTGTGCGTTACCAGGGCCAAGGGTCGTTTTTGTTGGTAGCCGGATCGCTGCCGGAGATTTCTCGCACCCCCCGCTCCACCACTACTGGGCCCGCCACCAAAATGAGCCCGTAGAGTACCGGAGCCGCCGTGACTGGGGGCCATTTTTTTATTGTACGCCATTTCTAACAAATAGGGGGGATATTGCCGTAATCGCCACGCTTGGCAGGCGGGTTGGCGATCGCAGTATAGGTGTTTTACGTTTCCCAGGAGAGAGCTGCTGCCCTGCTCTCCTGGTGAACCCTCAGCCGACTTTTACGACTCCCACGGGCAAGTAAGGGGTGGCGACATATATATTCTCAGCCCGTGCCATCTACCGGCATTGATTTGTGAATCTAAATCATCCAGGCCCCCATTTGAATACATTCACAAAAATTCATTCAAATCCATCCAGCCGACAAGACACGACACGCTCCTAGATGGATTTTTCTTTTATATTACATCTGCTTTACCTTTTATATTATACTAGGCAGGGTCCTACAGGCCCATCGTACTGCTGGATAATGTGGGCAAGCTAGTAGAGAGAATCCTGATTTCCCGCAGCACCAGTAAGGTTGGCTCTAATCTAACCGATGCTCACTTCGTGTCCGGGCAGGCGATCATCATCTTCTTATGCCTGAGGCTCGTGGTCACGAGGGCGGTCATCGGCGGAGGGGTGTTGTTAGTGGTGTCTTTAGATGCCACCAGATCATTTAAAAGTTTGCCATTCTGCTACATCAGGAATGTGTGAGTGATTCTATATATACCTAAGGCTGCTGGTGGCAGACTATTTGGAGCGATGTAACGTTTTCAGCGTAAAACACAGCGCTTTGTGCTAACGTTTATATTATACGGTCCCAAGCTTCGCGTCGATCGTGTGCTTTAACAAGTAATTGAATTACAAATATCAAATATAGTCCATTGAAATGTTACATTTTTTAGGCCTTACCTTGCGTTTTTTAGAGGACGCAATTTTATTTTTAGATGTATAGGGTGGTCAGTGTAAAGCTAAAACCAAGTTTGTGGGATCGCCACCCTTGTCCCACGGCTGTCATCTTGAAAATAGGGGTTAAAATGATTTTTACGATATATCTCTTAAACTATTTATCTAATAATTTTTTTTTAACATTATTTGTTGCAAATTAAATTCTCTACAACTTTGCTTTAGAAATTTTTTTGTCGTAGAACTATAAATAAAAAAGTTATAAGCGAAAATGTTCAGAAATTCGAGAAATAAATTTATATATTTTACACACCAAAAAAATAAAATTGCGTCCTCTAAAAAACGCAACCCCAAATGTAACTTTTCAATGGACTAATACGTATTTGTATTTTAATTACAAGTATTTCAAATACTGCCCAACGCTGTATACGTATATAGGATAGGCTTCACTGATCATTAAACTGGGTCAAAATCGAGTTCAAAGGTGTCGGGGATAAACAAAAACATACAGGTAAACACTGGACTGGATGACGAAAGACAACGACAAGTTGTCAGTCACGCTCGTTCGTTTCATTGGAACTATCTTTAGTTATTTTGTGACGGATTAGAAATTTTATTTTATTTATTTTTTAACCGTATTTTTATTTTAAAACCGTAAATATACGATATGTAGACGACTGAACCAAAAAATGCAATGCGGAGTATAGGGACAACGACATCTATCGAGTCATATCAAAATCTCCACCACCTATATAAAATAATTGCTAATCCTGAAATTATAATGAGACTATTTAAATTATTGTATTGTCATCTGTCCTTGATAAGTCTACAGCGTTTAAATTAAATCTGCTGATCGTTTAAAGCGGGTTAAAATCGAGTTCAAAGGAGTCTGAGAAAAGTGACATGTAGAAAAGAGGAATAGTGACATCTATCGAGGCATGGACAAACATCAGCTACAATATCCTTACTAATATTATAAATGCGAAAGTAAGTTTCATTGTTACGCTTTCACGCTTAAACCACCAAACCGATTTCAAAAATTCTTTCGGCAGTGGAAAGCTATAATATCAGGGAATAACATAGGCTATATTTATCCCGGTATTCCCACAGGAACAGAAACTACGCCAGTAAAATGACTGAAACCGAAGCGAGGGCGGGTTGCTCGTATTTTATAAAGAAATCGTTAATCCTGTAATAATAATAAGACAAGTTATTTAAATTATTTTATCGTCATTGGTCCTTGATAAGTGTACAAAGTTTAAATGTAATCTGAAAGGTTAAAGTTGATTAAAATCCAATTACTAAGAGTCGGTGACATACAAACAAATAAATATACAGGTGAAGCTAATAGAACCCTGTTAAAAATGGTTGCCTAGTTTTCGTACGTGAAAGTAAAGGATGTATGAATATACTTATGTTATGAAGCTAAAGAATTATACAGTACATAGGTACTAGTAACCTGGTGTCACGTTGGTTTCGATCACCTTACCCGCATAGTTCCCATAGGAATATCGGGATAAAGTATAGCCTATATTTCTCGCTGATATCATTTCCGCTTTCCGTTGGTGAAATTATTTTTGGATTCGATTCTGTGGTTTAAGCGTGAAAGGGTAACAAACAAACAAACTTACTTTCGCATTTATGTATAATATTAGTAAGGATTTCGCAAAAAAGAAGTCTTTTATTTTTTTATCTTAAATGAACTCGTTTGAATAGAACATCTCAATCAATCTCTGAATAAATATTATTTGCATATTATATCCCTTATCCGTATTTTCGACACCCACGGTTAAGCAAGAACGGTAACGGAGCGGTGGCGTATAGTAGTCGGTGTTTTGTTGTGTTGTCTCCATAATGAAACATATACTTTCTGTCACTATTGTAATTTATTAACATCAGCTTTAATTATTACAATGAAGACGAACATATATATGTATAGGGTATTATACTTTACTTAGGTAATAGGTAGTCGATGACAGATACAATAAAGAATAAGAATCCATACTATAGACAGTTATATCAAGCCAGAGCCTATTTATATATCTACTACGGCACAACTTGTACTCATATACAGACGTAAGCAAACGTATATATTTTATTTATTTTTATTTTATTTTATTCAGCACACCAACAGCACAATTACAGCAAATGCACTAATACTACAAATTTAACAATTTTAGCTTAATAGTAATTGCACAGATGATAGGCATTCATGACATTCATTAACACATTAAATTCGAGATACTAATTTTGTATATGAATATAATTATTTGTAACTAATTATTAATAAAAAAGAAAAACAAAGTATAACAAAGAAGCAATTACTCGCCCTTTAAAAGGCGGTGTCTGTATGTTGCATATGTCATTGAAAATCTGTCGATATTATCTTTTTTTTTTTTTTTTTTTTTTTTTTTTTTTTTTTTTTTTTTTTTTTGTGTGTGTACAGCTGTTGGCCGCAGATGGCCTTGACAGCTTGACGCGGACTATGGGTGAGCGCTGAGGGCTCTCAACCCGGAGAAAAGTATGCTAAGCGACATCGCCCAAGGGCTCCCCCTGTGGGGAACGGACCTCGGCTTGGGGCGTCGCTGGAGGCAAAGTGGGCGTGCCCACGTTTTTAATAGTGACTTTTGCGCGGCGCGGTTTCGCACCTCGACGGCGAGGGCGGAACCGCGGATATTTATTTGTTAAGGCCTCGCGGGCCGTGTAGGCTCTTTGTTGAGCGAGTGTGATAATGTCGTCCTCTTCGTCGAGGACGTGACGAGGACGTCGGATAGAGGAGATTTTGGAGGGTCTATAGGAAGCCGCCCCAACCACTAGTTGGTTGGGGTGTGTCATGGCAGAGTCAAAGTAGCTCTGAGAGCACCGTTTCATAAACTGCTTGATGGTCGGCAGTTCGAGGTCGATGTGGAGATCGACGTTTCGTATGAACCACGGTGCTCCCGTAGCTCGGCGCATGAAACGATTTTGTAGTGTCTGTAGCCTGTGGATCCTGTGTGGCTTAACATGCGCGAACACCACGCTGGCATAGGTCATGATAGGCCGTATGCAGGTGGTGTAAAGTCGGACTTTGCTACTCAGGGGCATACGCGACCTAGAGTTGAGTAGACAGTGGAGACGGCCCATCACAAAGGCTGCCCGTGCGCGGACTTTCTTTATGTGAGGGGCGAAGCTGAGTCGATCGTCAAGGGTCACACCCAAGTATTTGGCCTGCCTGGTCCAAGTGACCGGCTTGTTGAAAATTTTAAGGGGGGGAATGCTATCGATAGAGTAGGAACGGGCAGTTCGTCTAGTGAACATGACCGCCTGACTCTTCTCGGGGTTGATTTCTAATCTCCATTTCCTAAACCAATTGGCTAGGGCGGTAACCGCTGTTTGGAGAGTCCTGGCTACTGTTGTCGGGGATCTACCAGCACAAAAGAGTGCGGTGTCATCAGCGTAAAGCGCTTTATGTACCCGGTTGAATTTGGGCATATCGCTAGTGTATAGCGTGAAGAGAAATGGGGAGAGGACCGACCCCTGAGGGACGCCGGCCTTGATAGGGTGGGAGGTCGACAACGTCCCTTCCACCCTGTAGCGAAAGCTGCGATGACTTAAGTAGTCATGTATAATGTGAATTAAGTAGTGAGGGATCTTGAGGAGATAGAGTTTGTAGATTAGGCCTTCATGCCAAACCTTGTCGAATGCTTTCGCTACGTCTAGGAATAATACACCCGTATATCTGTTCATGATGAACTGACTACTTGTGTATTCTACCAAACGGTGAACTTGTTGTACGCAGCTGTGTTTAGCTCGGAAGCCAAACTGTGCGTCGGGAATGAGGTTGTTAGCCTCGGCGAATGTACGTAGTCTACTGAGAACTATTCGTTCGTAGATCTTACCTAGACCTCTTAGTAGACTAATCGGGCGGTAACTACTAGGTTCGGTACGGCGCTTGCCGGGTTTGTGGATTCCTATTACCACGGCCTCTTTCCATTGCGCGGGAAAGATGTTATTATTTAGTGCTGCATTGAAGATGCAGCACAACAGGATTATCAAGTGGGCGGGGAATAGTTTAATGACTTTATTTGAGATTCCGTCCGAACCTGGGGCTTTCCTGGTTTTGAGACCCCTGACTAACGATTCGACCTCATCGGTGGTCACTGCTGGGATTGGCTGATCGGGGCTGTCGTTTCCTAACGAGCGCGAGAGAGTGTTACGACGTTCCACTTCGTCGGCGATGAAGCGGTGATTCGCGGCGTCGGGGTGTAGTGTACTCGGCGTACACTGAAGCTCTAAGCAGTCGGCCAGGCATTCTGACTTTTCATCGTCCATGAATGCCGGAGGCTGGTTGGGTCTGGTGAGAGGAGGGAGAGTGGACACGATGTCTTTTTTGAGTGAGCGGGAAAGCTGCCAAAAGGCTGTGTGAGAGGGTTCTAGCTCCTCGATCATGGCGTCCCATTTGCTCTGTCTCAATTTTTTAATTGCTTGTTTAACCTCCCTCTGGAGTGACCGTAGGCGGGTACGGTTGTCCTCCGTAGGGTAGCGGTCATAAGCGCGTGTCGCGGCGTTTTTCCGTCTCAACAAGTCACGGACGTCGTCTGGCAGGCGCCATTTACGATCGCTCGTATCTGGTACCGGCCGCGAGCAGTCGTCCATTATCGACTGCACGTGACTTGTGAGCGAGTCGATCGCCTGAGAGGTATCTTCCTTAGACGTAATGTCTTTGGGAATTTGATCAAGGTGGACCGACGAGGTTGACTTGAGATTTTTCTCTAGCCGTGCCCAGTCAGTCGCTATCTTGGTCCTTTCGTTGTTGTGGCCTGAGGGGCCGGGGGTGCGGGAGGCTAATTCCAGAGTCACCGGGCGGTGATCTGAGTCTAACTCGTGTTGAACTTCTATTGAACATAAACGAAGGTTTATGTTTTTGAGAAGAAAGATATCGAGTATGTCCGGCCTGTGCGAAACGTTAAAGGGGAAGTGTGTCGGCTCTATGGGCGCTATGACATCAAATCCCAGTCTGTCAGCGAATAGCTCTAAAGTCTTGCCCCTCTTATTGGAACTTTGACAGCTCCAAGAGGTGTTCTTGGCGTTAAGGTCACCGCCAATGATGACGGCGCCTCCCAATTCTAGCAAGGCTTTTAGATCTTTTTCAACCAACTGTTTCGAATGTTCTCTATTGGGAGAGAGATATGCGGATACAAGGGTGATAGGCTGATGGCCTGAGAGGGCTAGCCTGCAGATTGAAGCTTCAATGTACATCAGAGGGGGCGGATCCACAGGTGTGCAATGCAGCGACCTTTTGTAGTAGATAAGCGTTCCGCCCATTGGTGAGGTTGTCCTATCGTTGCGAACTATATTATAGTTGGCGACTCTAGGGTCCTTGTTAAATGGTTTAAGGAACGTCTCTTGTACTAGCAAGATGTCGAGCTGGTGTTCCCGAAGGAATGTGCCTACTTCATCCTTCTGTTGGGTTAGGCTATTGGCATTGAATGTCCCTATTTTGAGGTGTCTGGGTTTAACTCTGCCTGGAGTGTACCTATCCATTTTATTTGAATTTAAGCGAGCCTAGACGCTCTAACGTGGGGGAAAATTTAATTGCGGTATTAAGGAGGGCGAGGTTGTTTCCCTCGTTCCTTCTTAATTCGGCTGCAATTTCGCGGATTTCCGTGAAATTGATTTGAGCTGCGAAGTTGGCCACCAGGGCTAGATCTGGATCTAGTCCTTGGGGGGCTTTTGGGGGCGCGCTTTTAGCGACGACGATAGGAATAGGGGTGCCCTGAGGGGGCTTGGGATTACCACCAGTGGGCTGGTTTGGCCCGGTTGTTGGTGGTTTGAGTTGAGATGTTGCGGGTGGGGCAGCGGGCTGCCTGTTGGGCAGGGTTGGGAAAGCCTCCTTGCTGTTTAGCAGGGGGCGAGCCCACGCATTGTGGGTTGGTAAGGGGGCTGGGACGAAGGTCTTGTTATAGTACAAGGCCTTGCCGTTTGTGTTGGGCTGGCGGACTAACCTCCTCGGCGCTCTTGGGCAGCCGCGGTAGTTAGCCGGGTGTCCGTATTCTCCACAGAGAACACACGCTGGTGGCTCTTTGCAGAGTGAGATGTCCTTTGGCCGTTCACACTGAGAGGTGTGATGGTCACCTAGGCACTTAACGCACCTAGGACGGGCAAAGCAGTTTTTGGACGAGTGTCCATACAGTTGGCACTTGTGGCATTGTGCCAGGTTGCCATTTTTGTGTGGGGGCTCAACCGAGACCCCAGATAGACCGCAGATGGTCTTAATTTTAAAAATGCCTTTACCCTCTGCGTTATTTGTAAGGCAGACGAGTATCATGTTGAGGGGATAACGACCCCTACCCCGGATCATCCGGTGTACTTCTACAACCGGTAGATCCTGGGTTTTAAGAGATTCTAGAATCTCTTTGGTCTCTATTTCCCTCGGTACGTTGCGTATTACAGCACGCAGAAGTTTGGCTTCAGGGAGGGTGTACGTATGGTAGGGAATCTGTTGATTCCCTAGCATTTTTGATACAGATCGGTGGTCGGCTGACGAGTGAAGGTCCACTCGTATACCTTGGGGGGTGGATTTCGCAGATTTATACGAAATCCTGTTAGTGTTTAGCCATGCGGAGATGGCTAGCCACTTGTCCTTGTCCCTAATATATAGGGGCGGCGGAGCGAGTGATTTTTTGACCGTCGGTGGGGCGACGGTATTGCTGTCCGTAGGTGGTGGGGCAGCGGTTAGGGCTGCCTGTGAGACGACTGGGGGGGCCGGAGCGGCCGTGGCGGTCGTTGCAAGCGGGGCTGCGGCAGATGTTGTTGCCGAGTCAGTCTGCTTGATTTTTGGGGTCTTAGAGGGGGCCTCTTTGGTGTTTTTGGTCCTTTTGCTCCGTTTGCGAGAGCGGACCTCAATGAATGAGCCCTCATTGGACGAATCTTCCGACTCGGAGGAGGAGGAAGACGAGTTTGAGGAGGACAATACCGGCTCCGTTTCCATCGCCGTACCGACGGCCGGTAGTTCCGGTTCGAGCGGCTGGGCGGTGGATCGAGCGGGTTTGGGTTGCGGAGGAAGGATCGTTATCGCTCCGAAATGTTGAGCGATATAAGCTTTGATTTCTGGAATTGCCAGAAGGGCGTCTATAGTGATGGTTTTTTCCGCCATCGTGGGCTAACGGAAAAAACGATAGCTAAGAGGGATGTAAAAAAACCTAGCGCCCTGGGTGGGATACCCTGGGTTGTGTGTGGTGCGTGTCCGTCCCAACCGGGTGCAGGTCGGGAGGATGAGTACTTAATTAGTGTGCCCTAAGCTTGTAATCCTTCGCCAATCTTAATGTGCGATAGGTTCCTAGCTGCTCGGGCCGTTAGGCCTTCGCAGAAAAATGTTGAAAAGCCGTAGATTAGGTCCGACTAGGAGATCCCCCAAGGCCGGATGCTCTAACCCCTTCCGATTGTTAGCTCTGCCCTGAAGGGGCTCGGCAGGCAAATCGGGGCCTTGCCTCACCCGGCTTCGTTGACACCGTGAGGTTTCCGCCGGGGACCAAACAATATGGTTTTCTACCCTGAGGGGGCCAAAATAGGTTGACTTTTTATCTACCAACGGTAGAAATCTGCACTCGACGTCTTGAAAAAGTCGACTCGTGCAGTTGGGATCCGGCAACACCTGCGTCCAAACAGCGAAACTGCCACAGACAACCGTATACACGGCCACCCGGAGCGGGCCACTGAACGGCCACAGACGTTGAACAAGATGGCGGCTTGACGCGACGCGTGGTTCGCTGCGAGAGCGAGCGAGACGGAGCGAGAACGCACGACCGCAGGGGGCGGGTGCGGGGTGAACGCGGCGAAATGGAGAGCAGCGAGGCGCACGTCCGTGCGCTACGAGTCTCCGACGCGGAATGTTTTTTTTTTGTCGATATTATCCATTTCAACAGATCTTATATTATATGACCTTGCCATGCGTGTAAGTGGACTGTTAAAGGAAGTATTTAAGGTAGATGCTGGGATATCAAATATACGAGGTTGTCGCAGAGTTCGCGTGCTGACTCTGAATTTCAGACAGTTGATTAGCGGAGCGTCTATCGAACCATTTATGATCTTGTGAAGAGTCAATAGATCAGAGTTGTTTCTTCGTTTTTTTAGACTAAGCATGTGAAATTAATCTAGTCTAGTACTATACTCTGGAAGAGCCTTACGTATTCCTTTTTTAATACATAAGTATAGCAGGAAACGGGCCTGGATCGATTCCACTCTATCTGTATGAGTTGAGTAATACGGAGACCATATTACAGAACAATATTCTAAGAGACTTCGTACCAATGTATTGTAGAGTATTATGATACTATCAATACTACTAAAATCTTTCGATATTCGGATTATAAATCCAAGTGTTTTTCTAGCCTTACTGACTATACTGTCTATATGTTCACGAAATGATAGTGATGTGTCAAATAATACTCCCAGATCGCGAATCACGGAGACGCGGTTTAGATCAGTACCTCCTACATGATATTTAAATTGTATATAGTTTACTTTATTGGTAAATGAAATAAATTGTCATTTTTTTAAGTTGAGTGACATACTATTCTTATGACATCATTGTTGAAGAATATCTAAATCATTTTGTAATTTGAAACAGTCACTAATATCCATTATGTGGTGATATATTTTTAGGTCATCGGCATAAGCCAAGCAGTTACAATTTAACATGTATAACATTTATATCTATATATACCCACTAACCATTAAACTAGTGAATCGATTTACATACTGCCACATTTGCTTATTCTTATAAGATGAAGTTATTTGTTAAAGAATAATTAGAAAAGTTGAATTTTGTTTTTATATTTATAATAGCAACCCGCCCTCACTTCGCTTCGGTTTCAGTCGCTTTACCCGCGGCGTAGTTCCCGTTCCTGTGGGAAAACCGGGATAAAATATAGCCTATGTTACTCCCTGATATTATAGCTTTCCATTGGTGAAAGAATTTTTAAAATCGGTTCGGTGGTTTAAGCGTGAAAGCGTTATAAACAAACAAACATCCTTACTTACGCATTTATAATATTAGTATGGATTTTTTATATATTAGATACCAACTCCTTGTCAATTAATTCCGTGAAATGGAACTTACTTATGATTCGTATATAAAATGACAGGATCATATCTATAGCACACTAATGAAATTTAGTGAAAACCAGGCATATGACCCCTTAAATACTATGAATTCAAATACCATCAGAGCTCATTCTATATTGGTAGTAGTGCGAAATAGAATAAACAAACCCAATTATCTGTCAAAATCAACTCACACATAGATGATAAATAGACACACATTCTCGTTAATGCAAGCACACGTATGCAAACCTGAATCATTTTATTGCCAGTGTGCAAAACAAATAATCGCTTATACATTTTATCAAATTATAATATGTGAAATAAAGGAAATTGAAAGGTTTTATGAAATGAATAATGTTCAGCATAATTTTTTACGTTATTGCGAATATCAAGAATATTTTATTACTGTTATTGACTCGATCTTGAAGTTATAATCTATTGTTACTGTTGCGTTAATAGCTTTCCCCATAGATTATATTAGAAAATGGCGTTGACAGTTATCATTGACAGTCACTGTCACATCTGCATTCTTACTTTTGTAAAATAGCCACTGCGTTTTATTTTATTATTCTCATTCAGTTTAGTTTATATTATTTGTTGTTTTTACTTAAAATATGATTAGTGCTAATAAACTAATTTCTAAAAAGAATATTTACTATGTTTCCCAATTCAAAAATATGTCAAGTAAAAATGTTAGAGATATTAATTATCAATATTTACAAAGAAGCAGGGTACCAACAATGCATTTTCAGAAATCATTGCCTCGTTTGCCAATACCTGAATTAAACAAGACTGGAGAACGTTATATAAAAGCTATTAGACCTTTACTGACTAACGATCAGTACGGAAACGCTGAACAACGCACAAGTAACTTCATTAATCGAGAAGGCAAAATACTTCAGGAGAAACTGATCGCTAAAGATAAAAGGAATAGGAATACTAGCTATATATCAGAGTACTGGTTCGATTTGTATTTACGAGACCGAGCGCCACTTCCTATCAATTATAATCCACTACTTGTATTTCAAAACGATGTGAGACCAGAATATAATAATCAATTAGTGAGATCTACCAATATATTGATCAGTGCAGTAAGATTTATGCTTTCATTAAGAGAACAAATTTTAGAGCCTGAAGTTTATCATTTGAATCCAAAAAAAAGTAATACATCATTGTTTAGAACTGTTACAGGAATGTTACCAGAAGCCTTATCATGGTATGTTAAATTTGTTGTTTATTTTAAATATATATATAAATATTAATGCCTTTACGTTATTCTTAAATTGTGAGCATTGTATACATTCCAGGTATGGTGCCTATATGTTCAAAGCTTTTCCGCTAGATATGAGTCAGTTTGTGGGACTGTTTGGAGCAACTCGTATTCCCTCCCTTAGCAAAGATGTGATTTTCCGAGATCCAAAGAGCAAACATGTAGTTGTCCAGAAAAATGGCAATTTCTATACATTTGATGTGTTGGACTCTGATGGTAATTATGTTGCTTTTCTCACAAATATCAAATCTTCCCTTTTTGCTGGTTCATATTTATAAAATTAATTTTGTTTACCCACTACATTTTCATGATACCAGCATAACAAATAATAATTGAGATGACAAGTTATGGGAATGTACTTGTACTATGTGTGTGGAAAGTGCTCTGCTCTCCATGGAATATAATTCTGAATATGGGAATACATAAAAGAATGGGTGTAATGGACTTAATCCGAAGAATCAATACGTAAAAGTAGTAATGAGCAGTTAATATTATTTGGCAAACAGGCAATTAGGGCAAATGTAGCATCAACATTTGAGAACCTTCCACACCAGTCTAATAGTGTGAAACATTCTCAGTCACGTATCGAACGAGCTGTAAAGGACAGTCATCAACCACATGGACTCACAACATTGTGAAAGTCCTTTTATGTGGCATTCATGAGTTACACAGTGGCAATTGATTAAATGATTAAGTGCCTATATAAAAAATGTTTGTCTCTGTGTATAAATAAATGTCTATAATGTGAATGATTATACAAATGCATTATTAATGTGGCAACCAGCCTCTTTTTTATCTAGAGCCTAGGGATCATAAGAGGTAATATCTGTAAAGGAATCCAAATTTTTCCTTTTGGCTAACTTGACTAAAAAGGAATAAGTTTTATCATAATTATAATCAATAAAGAGATACGTAACTTTAAATCTTATCATGCTTAGAGAAAATTAAATACTATGATAAAGTTTATTTGTTTTAGTTAAAATTTTGTAAGTTTCAATCTTTACTGAAAACAGTATTTCGGAAATATTGTTAAAAATAAATTTCAATACTACATGATCTTCATATACTTTTGATTTTAGGAAATCTTCTGACACCTGCAGAAATACTGGGCAACCTAAATAAAATAATTAATGACAATGCAGCAAGATCTGAACATTCCTTAGGAATATTAACTACACAGAATAGAGATGAATGGGCGAAACAACGAAAACATTTAGAAGAGATAGGCAACAGCCAAGTATTACATAAAATAGATTCTGCAATATTCAATTTAATATTAGATGAAGATGTACTTCATGATGACAAACATAAAATACTAAGGAAATATTTACACGATGATGGCTTAAACAGGTTAGTGTTTCAAAATCTATACTTTCCTTCCGTTCTTTAATAAAACACCATAGAGACAAAGTGCACACTGGAAGAATTTTAGAAAAATAATATGATCGTATTAGAATCATTGACAGAAAGCATGCTAAGGATTTTTCGAGTTTATGTCTCTGCGTTAATTTTTTCGCAAATCAACTAAATATTATAATGCTGATTGTCTTGATATTTGGTGTCTTATACTCAAGGATTAACATATAGAGCGATAGTAGTGGTAATATTATTTAAATCATGCAATATTGTCCCAAAAAACCGTTTATTAATATGTATTCTGATATCGTATTTGTGCTACTAACATTATCTTAACCTATCTATGATGAGCGTAACCATAAAATTGACTGAGTATTAGACTGACATGTACTGATATAAATTACAGCCTTATCACCATTACTTACATTTCCACGGCAACTTGTTGTCTGGCTGGGAGCCGAGCATAAAAGTTAGCCAAACCTCACCAACATGTTTAAGCTTTTCTTCCATCTGATTTTGAGGTTTACATCATGCTGCCGGAATGCTGTGACCACCTTATGTAAATTGGAGGATAAATTTGAGGATGGTAACTGATAGATTGTGTGATCAAGAACTACGCTATTGATGTGATAGTTTCTAATGTCTCTCAGAAACTAAAACATACAGATGACGGCACAGTCTAAGTAGCAATCTTACTTTTTTTTTTGCAAAGTATCGTGTTGTGTAATCCACAAATGATTATTCTCGAGCTCTTGGTGCTAATTTAGTCCATAATTTTGTTTGTACATTTCTTGGTTATCCACAAATAAGAAATACCCCTTAGATGCTTACATGCATTGTTAACAAAAAAATCACTAATGCCTTATTTCCAATAGGTTTTAATTCATAAGTTTGTGGCCCGTAAATACGATACTATATCAGAATACGACTAGATGGAATGATCCCCGATTAATGTAAACAGGTTACGGTTCATACAATAGCCAAGAGAATGCTTTCATCACTAATGTACACAGTTCGGCTAGATGCAGTTGCCGTAACCGACAATATAAAAGAATACGGTCGTCGTATACGGTGGCTGAACTAATGTAAATGCGTCATAATAAATATTGATTTCACGCATTTGATTTTGTTATGAAAAGCTGAGAAATTGATTCTTAGGAATATACGAATATAGTAACATGCATTTTATATATAAAGAGAGCAAATTTTGGATATCATACATCAACTATGTAAGCCTCAGCAGATATTATCTAATATTGGCCTTGCGTCATAGAAGTATCGAAAGACCTACTTATACTGGACTGCAATAAATGTAAATCTTGTAAGGCGCATTAATTTCCGTCCAGCCCATTTATCGTGTAATCAAATGAACTTTGAAACTATCTATCAAGTGACCTAGGATTACTTTAATCTATGAAAAGGTACTATTAATTAATTAAATATGTGCATATATATTTATCAATTTACGTTTGTTTATCTGTCTACAATAATTTTATTGATTGAAGTTGATTTCACAAGTAGCATAGGTCAGTTTGAAGTTTATTGCTCCGCTATTTGCACCCGGAATGCCCTCTCTCGCCTCATTGGTTCATTACCCTCATTAAAATATATACTAACAAGTTATTTCTTTTTCAGATGGTTTGACAAATCCTTTAGTGTTATTGTTACGCGTGATGGAATTTCAGGCATTAACTTTGAGCACTCATGGGGTGATGGTGTAGCAGTACTCAGATTTTTCCAGGATATCTATGCTGAAACTATGACAAAACCGTTCATACATCCTGATTCGAAACCGTCGGAAGACAATATTACTGTTGAAAAATTAGGTATGGGTTTGATAATGTCGCTTTTCAGCTTCAGTCTGCAAAAAAAAACTTAGATGAACAATCTTATTTAGCCTACAAAAAAAGCATTAGATGTACAATATAAACTTATAAAAATCGTTTAAGTGTAAGTTACGTTATTGGGGCTTGGGTAGTAATCAAAAAATTTGCAATTTGACATTTTTTTAGGAAAGTATTTTTAGGAAAGAAGGTCATGCTATTATCGTGATTTTCCGATTCTTCCCCATCCTTCTCACAGTTGGTCACATTTGTGAAGACCCCTTCCCCTAGTGTGATGTCCCATATTTTACAATTTTACAAAATACAAATAATGAAATCACCACGAAACGCGGCGTGTGTGACTGCATTTCTCAGAGCTGATCGTGCTGAAGAGATAGGGTTGGCAATATTTTTAGTTTACCGTTAATAGTTTACAATTGGTTTTTTAAGTTTAGAATAAGATTTTGGAAAGTGACGTCACGAAACTTAGGACCCTCCCACCTCTTGTCAAAATATCACATTTCATCGTCCGCCTCCCTCCTCTAAACGTGTGACGTACTTTATGGATGATCCTTATTATTATCATTTGTAATTGTTACATGTTTTAATAATTACCTTCACTTGCAGAAATCAAATTGGATGATAAGTCTAAGTTATTTATTGATAATGCTAAAAAAGCGTATAAAACGTGGTGTGACACAATCAGCATAGACTATATTTTGTATGAAGGCTTAAACAAAGAGGATTGTAAGAAATACAAAGTTAGCCCTGACTGTATTATGCAACTTGGATTTCAGGTAAGACTTGAATATTTCTATAGCATATCTGCTGATTTATACCATGCATCGATTCTGAGGGGACTTGCGTGGCGTCGTTTCATTAGTGTAAACAAAGGTATTTTACGGATTTTATCGCATTTGTATTTGACTTTTGATTGCCCGTCGTTTCATTCTTTACAACGTTCATGGCCACACGGGCGGACTGTTGTCCTAATGTTGGGCTAGGCCCTCCACCTCAATAGCAGTGAAGTAAACCTACTACACGACGTGGGTCAAACAGATTGACAAGTTTTTCTTCTCTTGCATAGATGGCATCTCCATATCATACCACTTAATCGCCTTTACGACACCCCCGTGCTAGAAAAGGGTGGTAAATATTATTTTTAGTCCATCACCACACGTCCCTTTCTTAACTTCATAAGTAAATGGGTTCTTAATCTCAGCGGCAGTATTTGGAAATGGAGAGTTACCAATCCAGTACATCTGCTATATAATACAGTAGAACCCGTTAAATACGATCACGTTTAATACGATTTCCCGCATAATACGTCATTTTGCGTCAGTCCCAGCAACCTGAAACATGTTTTCATACATTTCTTAACGCTTAATACAATTCGTCATCCCGTTTAATACGCCAACACGTTCCACACAGCAGCGGCCAGCGACTGACGAAGTGACGACTGTCGAGCGATCCTAAGTGATAATGACCAAGAAGAAGATGAGTCAACTCCGATTTTGTCACACGCCCAGGCATTATCAGCAGTTAATGATTTAAGACGCTATGTGTAGTGCACCTTCGCTTTGATTCAAAGATGTTAACTCTTTGAATCAAAGCGAAGACGCAGTGCGAAAATTAAATTACGTTGAAAATCTTGTAATTGCTAATGCTTCAAAATCTTTTTGTAATAATAATAAACAACATTTTATTTTAGGTAATTTTTAAATGTTAAATTCAATACTTAGATATTCAAAATAATAATAGAATATAACAAATAATAATAGCACGTTTTTTTCCATTTCCCGCATAAGACGCGTTTTTGGTCGGGTTCCTGCGAAATAGTCTTAAACGGGTTTTACTGTATGTTATATTCCTGTGTGATGCCAATTATTGTATAGTCAAGTTATAACTTTTTATAATAAAAAAAAGTCCATCTTACTTCCATCAGTGAACATTCCGAAATATAATAAAGTGCTGTGTCACTGCTGGTTGTTAAGCCTTTTGTTCGATTCCGGGGCTGAACCAGTAAATCCCCAAAAGCGTTATTGAGTTTTATGTTCAGAAAATTCGCAGTGGAAGCATGCATTGAAAATTGGTAAATGGTCGTCAATACACTTAATAAACTTACTCCTGTTACTCCGAACTTAAAAACTTACATAGGTGAGAAAGAAAAGTTCGATAAACAAATAAGAAAATTAAAAATATGCTGTAGTATTGCTTAGAAAATGCACATATTCTCATTGACCATTTGTGAAATACATACATATATAGGTGATAAAAACATTTATTTTCAGGCAGCTCATCACCTTCTAAAAGGCTCCTTTGTAGGTACATATGAATCTTGTAGTACATCTGCCTTCAAGCATGGCAGAACAGAGACTATGCGACCTTGCACTGAAAGAACTAAGGTTAGTATTATGACGTATTAGTAATAATAATAATAATCTCTAGTTAAACACATTCTGACACTCTTTTAACATATCCTAGCTGAAGCTCCATATTGTCATCATCAGGTAATTTTTATATATTTATTGTAATAAACGTCCACATTGGCCTGATTGGCGTTGTATTAAAATTTCCTAAGGTAAAAAAACTCCGTGATGATGGAATAAGAATACAACTCACCACTCCCTATCTTGCCTGTGGATGTTGTAAATGACGTCTGAGGTCTATATAATACGCATCTTCTATGCAAGAAGTGGAAAACTCGAAATAAAAGCATATACCAATATCTGACCAGTCTGATATAGGAAGGTCAATTTCCCTCTTATTGTGGAGGAGGCTTGGGCCCTGTGAGACAAACATGATCCGAGATGATGAAAAAAAGAGACAACTTTCACATCTGTAGTTAAAGATGCTTTGATTTAGAATTTTATACGTTTCTAAAATTTCGCTAAAACCCACAAGATTCATCATCATCACCACCGCTCATCATATTCTCTTCTACCGCTTATAGATGGAGAAAGAAGACATGTTACATCGTACGCAGGTAATTTTTTATAGGAACGAGAAAATAGTGATGATATCAGCAATCAATTTGTGTTCATTCTTTACAGGCATTCTGCGAAGCCCTGCACTCAAACAAATCCTCAAAAGAGAAGTTGCGTTCTATGATACAAGAGTGTTCCGCATATCATTCAGAACTTGTAAAACAGGCGGCTATGGGTCAAGGTTTCGACCGCCATATGTTTGCTTTACTAAAGATGGCAGAAGAAAATAACATACAGACACCTGAAATATTTGACTCGTACGAGTACAAGTTCTTGAATAAATCTATATTGAGTACTAGCACTTTGTCTTCACCCAGCGTTATGGCGGGTGGTTTTGGTCCTGTTGCAAAAGAAGGTTTTGGTATTGCGTAAGTAAAAGTTATTTTTTAATGATTTATGATGTTTACGCGAATATTACACATCTATACCAATAAATAAAATTGGAGTGTCTGTTTGTAATGTCAAAATAATAGGCTTTTTTCATACTCACAGGGTTATTTTCACGACACCTATGCCTAAAATACAAATTAAAAACTTCTGTCTGTCTGTTTGTTCCGGGTAATCTTCAAAACGGCTGGACCGATTTCAAAAATTCTTTCACCAATGGAAAGCTATAATATCAGGGCGTAAACTAGGCTATATTTTATCCCGGTATTCCCACGGGAACGGGAACTACGCAGGGCAGACGACTGAAACCGAAGCGAAGCGAGGGCGGGTTGCTAGTTGTAAATAAAACTACGGATTCTATCGCGTTTATATTTGATTGCCCGACGTTTCGAACACTACAGCGTCCATGTGTCTCACGTTCAACAAGTCATCGTTATTACAGAGATTTAAATCTCTTTAATAACGTTGACTTGTTGGACGTGAGACATCTTAGTCCGCTTGTGACCATGAACTCTGTGAAGTGTTCGAAACGTCATGCAATCAAAAATCAAATACAAACGCGATAAAATCCGTAGTTTTCTTTTTTAACATTTTATATCTGATTTCTCGTATTAGGGTCATTAATAACGGACTCCTGGGGACAAATCCACGGTAATCCACTCAAATGGTGGGCGTATATGACGCACCGGTGGATGACTGAGTGAGGTGCGGTTGGACCAGATCCTGGCGACAATGTTTTTTTTTCTTGGGTGTACTATGGTCAGCACACATGTCATCTGTTCCGTCTGGGGCGACGAAAGCGCGAAGCGCGATCTCATAACTCACCGTATTCCCTCCACTTCGCCATTGGGCCGACCACTGGTACCAAGTTCTTTATCGTCCGTGGCCAGCCTGGCGAGGTACCCTTTCGTTCTTCTTCTAACTTACAACCTTACCAACTTGAAGTTCTCCGCAATACGAAGATTTGTTTATGTTACGTTCATCACTTCCATCCGAAACACCCACTACGATGAAAACACTCCTTCGACCATTTGAAATAATGACCACGGTCATTGTGGTCGTGTAACGTCATTATTTTCGCTCACACCACGTGACAACGATCTAACAGCACGGGTGATCAATATTCCATTATAGTTGCGATAGCGATTGTAACGCTCGCGAGTAAGTGGAACGGAAAATATCGCGGTCGTGAGCGTTGTGACCGCTTAGTGGAACGTAACGTTAGTGGGAGGAGAAATAAAATTAAAGAGCATAGAATCGTTCTAGTTTGAGAGTCCTTAGCGTTCATCCATGGTCCAAAAAAATCTGTTAAAGCCATACAGCTAAATACACATAAAAAAAGAAGTAGATATCGCTTTACTATGGTTCATCTATAAAACGTTTTATGCTTTAACCTCTTCAGTTTAAATGACATGTCGCCGCAATAGTCTCGATTGGCGCAACGAGATCGTAATACCAGAAGGCTTACGCTTACGTATTTACCAGAAGGCTTCTAGGTACAAAGCTTTCATTCTAGAGATACTCAAGAAACTCTAATAACAAATTGCCATTATTTAAGTTTTAATTCTTTAATAATAAATTGCTATTATTTTCCTTATGGTGATGGAGTAATAATTCAAGTCACCACCTTCTCTCTTCCCGTGGGTGTCGTAAAAGACGACCAAGAGATATGATATGCAGATAACATTTTTGCAAGAGAAGGAAAATTCGACGTGAAACCCTATACCAACATATATGGACCAGCGCGTTATAACAGGTCAATTTCCCTCTTATTTTGAGGCAGGCCCGAGCTCAACAATGGGACTTATATGGGCTGAGATGAGATGATTTAAGTTCTTCTTAATATTTCAGATATTCAGCATTTCCTGATAAATTAGGTGCGGCTATAACCAGTTACACGCCTCATAACGATAGCTCACAATTCATCCAAGCTCTACATAAATCTTTTATAGATATAACTAAAATATTATCATCGTAAGAAAAAGTATTGTATAATTTATACGGTTAGTGTTTAAGTAGCATAAAACAATGTTAGAATTCTGTCTGCTTTAGTATTTACAATATTAATTTAGACATCACTATTTATCCTAATTGTATTTGATCTATAGACGCTTTGCATTTAATAAGAGCCATTTTCTTGAAATACAATAATTCGCAAAGGAAATATATTTGATAGATAGGATGATCTCTTATTTTTGCAGTTAACATTACTGTTTTGGCATTTTTACAACATCGTAAATTTTAAAACTACTGATGAGATAATCTGTTCGCCATTTCTGTGAACGAAAATAAATTAGCGCTGTTTTTCTAATGGTTTCAGTATCTATATGTTAATGGATACTTTTTTCGCTTTAGACATTCGTTTGATCTTGTTAAGTACCCATTCAAGGCCGGCTCGGAGTTTCTATCTTAAATATATTATAATTTAATGTTCGTTTTTTGTCATTTCGAAACATTTTCGAATTATTTTGTTTTCTAATGACGAAAAATGAATGTTTTCATTCAAAATCTGTTTATTATAAATTTACATTTATGATAATGTGTATGCCGTTGCTAGGGAAATGATTAAACTCTCTATTAATGCTGCGAAGTATTCGCATGGGTTATAGATTAAGCTAGATCTCGTCATAGATAATAACACTCTCTAAGAGTGTTATTTATACAAAATTGCATTTAGTTATCTATCATGGCGCCTATGTGTCATACTGGAATAAATACGTTGCGGATTGGATTTCATTGGGTTCGATTTCCACGCAGTATAATTATTTATTCTATATGGTGACGAAGTAGGAATATAATTCGCCACTCGCTGTCTTGTCCATGGATGTCGTAAAAGACGACTACGGGATATTATAACCATATAACACCTATGCAAGAGATGGAAAATTCGAAATAAAACCTTTTAGCAACCTGTCTGACCAGATGGTATAGTAAGGCAAATTTCCCTCCCATTGTGGAGGTTAAGCCTAGCAACCATATTTGAATATTAAAATAAACCTATTAAGAAAATTCTATTTATTTGGTCGTTTATAAGTTATAAGCGGTGAAGTATTTTTTATTATAATTTTGTAGTGCGTGTTAAAAATATATTTTTGAAAAATGTGTAATGTAGCTTTGAAAGGTAAAGTTAAGGGTGTTTATAAGATTATGTTGCACACTTATTTATTATTATGACAGTATATTTGACTGAGCATGCTTATAGAAAGAAATAGGTAAGAAAGTAGTAAAAAAAGTCTATGATTGTGTCATGTGGTAGTCCGACTAGACTAACCTTTTGGACAACTACAATCTTTATTATGGTGCTTTTGTTTATGGTGCTTTTTTCTTTATTTTGGTTTTTGCTTTTTCTTTATCATGAATCACTGCCATTGGGCAGTGATCCATGATATGGATTAGGTTTTAAAGTATTTATATTTTTTATAGAATAAAAATATTATAAAAATGTTATTTATATTATATATTTTATAACGCAAAATATTTCCATTGTAATATAATAAAATATTTTTGTCGATATATGTATATTACGCAGATCCATATAAGGTTGACACTAAAAGATAGTTTTGTTTTAAATAATAGGAATTGTTTTTTTTATAATGTAAGGAATGTTTTTTACAAATTTACCATGACCTTTGAAAATGTAATTAAGTAGTAAGTGAGTGAATTTTAGAACATCATATTTTTATTGCTGCCTGCATCACTAAAAATAATCATGTAAAAATTTAATTTTGTCACTAAAATGTTTATCTGTATAACTTACATTATTTAATATTTTTAATAGTAACTGGGCAGTTATTAGATAGTAAATGTATAATCGTTATAATTTTATATCAGTGAATAAAATAAAAAATTGAGGAATTTATATATGTTATTCTTTTACATGTTGTAGTTTAAATTAGAGAACGTATATTACGGGACCTGTTTTCGCTCTTCAAAAATATTACACTGGAACAGAATTGGATCTAATTTTGTTCTACGGATGGATACCAGAGGCGGCGAGGGGGATAAAAATTGTAAAAAAATGGGTCACGTAGTATGCGTACCTATCCTTATTAATTTATGAATTTCGAGAATAAACAAGTTTTAGAATTAACGTCCAACATACCTCAGTGTCTGAAAACACAGGTCTATGACCAGTGTGTGTTACCAGTGATGACTTACGGCACAGAAACGTAGTCCCTAAATGTAGGCCTCATAACAAGGCTCAAAGTCGCTCAGCGTGCTATGGAACGGGCTATGCTCGGGATTTCTCTGGGAGATAGAATCCGAAATACGGAAATCCGTAGAAGAACGGGTGTAACCGATATAGCACGCTGAAGTGGCAATGGGCAGGAGGCCACATCGCTCGACGAACAGACAACCGCTGGAGAAGAAAGGTTTTCGAGTGGCGACTTCGTATTGGATGACGCAGTGTAGGACGCCCCCCACTAGGTGGACCGACGACCTGGTGAAAGTTGCTGGGCGTCGTTGGATGCAGGCGGCACAAGACCGCACTTTGTGGCGTAACATGAGAGGCCCACGTCTAGCAGTGGACGGCGATATGCTGAAATGACGAATGATGATGAACAAGTTAATGCTTATTTTTTATTCCTTGAAGTAACCCATAATTTAACGCCTCATTGTCCATATAATGACAATTCATTGAGGATTTGTAAAGCCGAATGGCATATAAAATGGCGCTCGCATCGTGTGTATATGGGGTTGCCAACTATACTTTATAAAGTATCCTACTTTATTTTTGGTAATTATACTTTATACTTTTGCATACCAATAAAGTATGTATGGAAAATATGTACTTTATTTTCCAACCTTTACTATGGTGCGTAAAACCAAACACTAATTATGGGTATTGAAATAAATGAAAACGGATGATGGTAATAATTTATAATTACTAAACGAAATGTTAGATATCAGATGTGGTGGAAATCAGACTTTAGATGTGCTAAAAGCACACAAAAATATGTTTTTATGACAATAAAACATAAAATTTGAAAAATACTTTTTGTCTTCCAAATACTTAATTTTTTCCTATTAAAACAATTCTATACGTTTTTTGTCATAAAAAATTGGAAACCCTATGTGTATCGGACGCATGGCTAAAATGGAATATTTTTTGCAATGCAGCCACTGCATCGATAATGGTCGAATTTGTCAACGCAACTACTAGTAATCAAAATATCCACTCAACTTTATTCTTAGTGAATATACCTACGTATGGAGTATTTGTGAGATAGGTAATGGAGGAAAACGAAGAAAAATTGTCGTAATTGTTGTTTATTAGCAGAAACAGAGGATAAAAAACCTAAAGAATCTAAAAATGCATATTATGTCATCGTAATATAACGCAAAAGTTGTATCGGAGCATCGGCATGCGGTTCGTACGATACGGATCAATGGACGCGCTTGTATGACTTCCAGTATAAAGAATACTATACGATGCGTTTGATCCGATACTTACCATGCAGATATAGACCATAAAAGAGCTCTTATGCGTTCTTTTAACACCATCTTGTTATTATTATTAAACTAGCTTTTGCCCGCGGCTTCGCCCGCGTAAAAGTTGGCTTGCATATTTCTTTTTATTGTGTTATTGTGGTGACGGAGTAAGAATACAATTCACCACTCCCTATCTTGCCCGTGGATGTCGTATAAGACGACTATGGGATATATACACATAACATCTATGCAAGAGAAGGAAAACTCGAAAAATGAAACCCTATACCAACATATCTGACCAGCATGGTATAGTAGGTCAAATTCCCTCCCATTATGGAGGAGGCCTGAGTCCAAGAGTGGGAAGTATGTGGGCTGCGCTGATGATGATGATGATATTTCTTAATTTAAGAAATACTCTATCTGTGTGTCAATTTTCATCCAAATCTGGTCAACAGCTTACGCGTGATCGAGTAAGAAAGGTCCAAATAACTTCACAAATTTTTATATTTGAATATTACTTCCACCCTTGTAGTTTAAATTCACGTGGAAAGGCGATGATAAATATGGCCATCCTTAGTCGCTGATAATACATTATCCATGATAGGTTTCCATTGGTGAAAAAGAATAATATTGATCAAACTCCCGTAGTTTCACCCACGTAGACCCCATTCCCATGCGAATGCCGAGATAAAAATTGCCTATGTTACTCGCTGATATTATAAGTCTGCATAGGTGAAAAAAATTATACTAACAAATCGCATACAAATATCCAAGATAAAAATTGCCTATGTTACTCGCTGATAACGTAGCTTCCTATTGTTGAAAGAATTTTAAAGATTGGTCAACATCCAAAGGTTTCTCTCGCAGAGTTCTCGTTCCGGGCAAACACCAGGATGAAAATAGCCTTTATTTGTTATTCGCTGATAATGTAGATTTTCATTCGTAAATTAATTTTTATATCCATTAAATGTCCGCGATTTCACCCGCATTGTGCCCGGGCCCGTAGGAATATTGGGATAAAAAATAGCCTAAATATGTTCATCATCATTTCGTCTCACATACGTCCCACTGCTGGGCTCGTGCCTCCTCCATAGTAGGAGGGAAATTAACCTTACTATACCATGCTGGTCAGGCAGGTTGGTATAGGGTTTTGTTTCGAGTTTTCCATCTCTTGCATAGATGTCATATGCGTAATATATCCCTGAGTCGTCTCTTACGACACCCACGGGTAAGAGAGGGGGTGGTGAATTGTATTTTTACTCCGCCACCACACAGAATAAAACCTAAATATGTTACTCGCTTAAAATTAGCTTTCCGTTAGTGAAATAATTTTAAAATCGATTAAATTCTCACAGTTGCTTCAGCCACACCGGGATAAAATATAGCCTTGGATAAAATATAGCCTAAGTTATTCCTTATGTAAGGCTTGGTAGACCTGGTGGTAAAGTATTATCAGTATTGGTCCAGCCGTTTTGAAGATTACCAGTATCGAATAGACAGACAAAAAAAATTGAGCCGTTTTTAGGGTTTCGTACCCAAAGGGTAAAAACGGGACCCTATTACTAAAATTCGCTGTCTGTCTGTCCCTCTGTCTGTCACCAAGCTGTATCTCAAGGACCGCAATAGCTAGACAGTTGAATTTTTTACAAATTATGCATTTCTGTTGCCGCTATAACAATAAATATTAAAAACAAAATAAAATAAATATTTAAGGGGGCTCCTATACAACAAACGCAATTTCCCCCTTTTTTATAGATAATGGTACGGAACCCTTCGTGCGTGATCCCGACTCGCACTTGGCCGGTTTTTTAGACATAGGTATCGTGCAAATAATTGTGTGAGCATAAATAAAACCTATTATTTTGACAACAAATAGACGCTTCAAATTTGTTTATTTCTAGAGATAGAAAATTGGATTAATATCTTGATTTTAACTTACTGTCTGGGAGCGACTAGGAATATTATAACACTTTCATTGTTTGTGGGTGTCGCAAAATACTACTAAGACAAAGATTTACATTGACCTGGACCAATTGGTGATGCCATCTAGCCAGCTAAGTCGTCTGGCAGGCAGCTATCAGGCAGGTCATAAAATGTTGCTAAAAGAACCTTTGCAATATATCTACGATGGCAGAGGACCGAATACATATTGCGTCAATCCAAAGTAATCTCGATAAGCGCGCATTAAGAAAAAATAATGGGGTAACCCAAGAAAGCCGATCGTGTATTAAAATGATCGTTCCTAGGCTCAGTGATATCGGTTTTACGCTTTTCACCTCCTTAGGGGTAAAATTGCAAAAAACTCTTTTTTAGTGAGCACTTTCCCCAAGAAAGAGAACTTTGTACAAAATTTCACGTTTCTAGTAGGGATGTGACTTGGAGGGAAAATAATCGATTTTTTAAATAATCGATTTTTTGTTCTTCAAAATAAATCGATTATAAAATAATCGATTAATTAAAAATAAATAATCGATTATAAAATAATCGATTTTTCCCCAACAGGATTATGATGACTTTTTTTTTAGGAAATGTGAGCTTCATCTTCTAATATAGTATGAAATACTGCACGCAGTATTGTGATGACCTTCTTTTTTTAGGAAAATCGATTTTATTATAAAAATAATCGATTTTCTATTATTTTGATAATCGATTGTAAAAATAGATTATTAAAAAAAATCGATTAATAATCGATTATTATAAAAATCGATTATTTTTTCACATCTCTAGTTTCTAGGCCTAATGATTTAGGATATACATTTTTCGCCCCCTTAGAGATTGAATTTCAAAAACTAATATCTTAGAGCTCATTTACAACAAAAGAAAGAGAATCGCACAATACAGAGAAATACATAGTTTTACGTTTCTAGCCCCAATAGTTTCGGCTATACAATTTTCACCCCCTTAAGGGGTGATTTTACAAAAACCCTTCGCTAGAGCTCGTGTACCCCAAGAAATACAACAGTGTAAAAAAAAAATTACGTTTCTAGGCCCAGCGGTTTCGGCTTTATGCTTTTTTGTCTTTTAGGGGTTAAATTTCATCCCCATATAAATGAAATTTCCAAAATGCTAGAATAAATATTTATTTATATATTATCAAGTGCCTTAATACAAAGATTCATGGTTATATCATCGAAAATGATAAATTTGCATACTAAATGTCATCCCCTATTTCAACCCCTTATACCCATTTTTTCGCGATTTCTTTGCTAGAGCTCGTGTACCCTAAGAAATTCAACGGTGTAAAAAAGAAATTACGTTTCTAGGCCCAGTGGTTTCGACTTTATGCTTTTTTGTCTTTTAGGGGTTGAATTTCATCCCCATATAAATGAAATTTCCAAAACGCTAGAATAAATATTTATTTATATATTATCAAGTGCCTTAATACAAAGATTCATAGTTCTACCATCGAAAATGATAAATCTGCATACTAAATGTCATCCCCTATTTCAACCCCTTATACCCATTTTTTCGCGATTTCTTTGCTAGAGCTCGTGTACCCTAAGAAATTCAACGGTGTAAAAAAGAAATTACGTTTCTAGGCCCAGTGGTTTCGACTTTATGCTTTTTTGTCTTTTAGGGGTTGAATTTCATCCCCATATAAATGAAATTTCCAAAACGCTAGAATAAATATTTATTTATATATTATCAAGTGCCTTAATACAAAGATTCATAGTTCTACCATCGAAAATGATAAATCTGCATACTAAATGTCATCCCCTATTTCAACCCCTTATACCCATTTTTTCGCGATTTCTTTGCTAGAGCTCGTGTACCCTAAGAAATTCTACGGTGTATAAAAAAAATACGTTTCTAGGCCCAGTGGTTTGGGCTTTATGCTTTTTTGTCTTTTAGGGGTTGAATTTCATCCCCATATAAATGAAATTTCCAAAACGCTCGAACAAATATTTATGTATATATTATCAAGTGTCTTAATACAAAGACTCATGATTCTATCATCGAAAATGACGAATTTCCATACAAAATGTCATCCCCTATTTCAACCCCGTATACCCATTTTTTCGCGATAAAAAGTAGCCTATGTCCTTTCTCAAGCTTTAGTCCATCTCTGTACCAAATTTCATCAAAATCGGTTCAGTGGTTTAGACGTGAAAGCGTAACAGACAGACAGACAGAGTTACTTTCGCATTTATAATATTAGTAAGGATTAACAGACGTACCTTCGGTGTGGTGACGGTTAGACTTGCTATGAACAGCAACTCGATACGACGGTTGGCTGAGAAATTTAGACACGTAGAGGAAGTCGCAATTTATTAAAAATTGCAGTTTCAAAATACGTTCAATTCTCTTCGAGATCATCAGGAGGACAATACATCTTCACTGTGATTTTTGCGTTTTTTTAACCGAATTCAAAAAAGATATCTCTGACAATTAGATACCGATTTTCAAATTGAGTATATTTTATTGACTCGTCACAGTTTGCGGTAATCACTAAAAAGCAAAATATAAATAATTTTAAAGAAAAACCATATTCTCAAATTAATATTAATAACTTTCTTAAGTCTGTGCCTCCTATAAACCACTATCTAATCTGACTACCCACGGCGACCTTAACTAAATTCTAATTCAACATAACTATGAACTTCCATCTAAGGTACGGACTTCAAAAGGTTATTAAAAATAAGCATTATTTATTAGGTTATTAAAAAATAAAAAAGAAACTGCAAAAATAAATTTCATTTATAGGTTTAGGTAGGAACTCGTATTATTGTTTTCTTTTTAGTACCTTGGTGTTTTTTGAAGGTAGTTTTCGTTTTTATTTAAAAATATTTATTTAAAAGACTTAAAGGAGTTTTTATTTAAAAGTGTGTTTTATTTAAAAGGAGTATTTATTTAAAAGTCTTTGTACTGTAGTTGACTTTACGAACATATAATTTAACGGACACAAATTACACGAAAAGTCAGAACAATTTGAGGATCGCACGAAGTATTGTCCGACGTGAAAATTGAACCACGTCAATAGCATTGTAGTATCGTTATCTTAATCACTCGTTATCTTAATCTTAATATCGTTATCTTAATCACTCGTTATCTTAAGCCATCTGTGCAGTCCTGTATAAATGTGAGGGATACAAAAAAGAAATAATTTAAGAAGTAATATCATAGAACTGCTGCTTGCACCATAGCAGTAGATAAAATCTGTTTTAAAAACCGTGGTTTCAACGATTTTATTATGACGTATGCAGTCATTGTAACAGCAGGTTCAACTTGTCACAACCTTTGTTATTTGGCCACATATTTTATGAATGATAACTGAAACGTATATTAAAATATGGCGCAAGATGGAGTGTATGAAACTTAGTTCGGCTCAATCCCATGAAGATACAAGTTGGCGTGTTCGCGGCCAAGAAGGATCCATTTATTAAAGCTACACAGTCCCAAGGAGTAACTCTACAAATCTCAGAGAGTATTGGGGTCCTCGGCGCCGAAATATCTAGCAAAGTCCAGTTTGAGAGTCATTTGAAGAACGAGCAAAAAGTTAGGCGGGCCGAGCAGGGCCAAACGGTAACTACTTCACGCCGAAACAACGAAATATACAACGCATAACTTTGTCAACAAGTGGAGTAGGTACTTCTCACATTAGCCTAACACACTTGACTAGGGAATCAAGTTTGCAGGAGCAAAGACAAGCTATTCGAATCATTGATGATGCCAATCTTAAGGATGGATTGTTGTCTTTAGAGCGGCGGAAAGGCTTCAAGTCTCTCCTTGTGCTCTGTTTACTCTTACATGAGGAGTACTCTAAAGAGCTGTTTGACTTGTTACTAACGTTTCTATTCTATCATTGTGCCACTCGACACCCATTATTAGGTAATACGAGATCCGGCTGCAAAATCACTACGTTCATCGCGTACTTAATCATACTCAGATTCTTACATTCATTTTTGATTAGGGGAATACATTGATAACAGGGTGCCAGTCAATAAGTGGCCGCAAGTAATTTTAATTAAATTAATGTAAGTAAGACCAGTAAGTCTGACCAGCATGGTGTAGTAGATCAATTTCTCTCTGATGGTGAAGACGATTCGAGCTTAATAGTGGGACGTATGTGAGCTGTGATGATGAAACAAACAAAATCCTTTTTTTTTTATTGTTTAGAGGTAAATTTCATTTTCTTTTTTATTCTTGCTCTCAATCTCTTCAGAAAATTGGTAAGTAAACTACTATACCTACGACGTGTGACCAAAAAGTGTTTTATTTCGTTATTTTTTAAAACATCGCCCTGCACTAAGGAATTAATCTTTCTATTACGGGGAACTTTACTAGCATATAATTTAACGGACACAAGTTACATCCAGACTTAGAACAATAATTTGTGGATCGCACAAAGTGTTGTCATGCGTGGGATTCGATCTCACGACACTGGTACGGTAGGTCAGTATTGGTCAAAATCTGTGTATTTCACTATCCTTTCGTTTGCGTGGCAAACGTTTGCCTGGTGTTGTTAAAAGACAACTAAAATGTAGGTATATCTGTTAAATATCTACGTATTCTATCATTACTAGAAGATAAAGAAAATTGGCAACTAGATTCTATACCAAATAATTTATCCATCGTGCATCGGCATGATAAGTCATTTAGTTTTAATTAATTTAGCCTCCTATCGGTCCAGATCTTAAAAAAGGGTTACGTATATGTGAAATCGTATATGAGAAACACGGATTGGACTTGGCTCCACCATATTTTAGAATCTCGTATGTCTAATTCAGTTGGCTAGACTATCTTAACAAGGCATCTGGATTTCGGGACAGATTTAGTCCTCCCTTTAGTCAGGTGTGTTATGGATACCCAGCCAGGTTTTAAAATTAAAGAAAAGACGAATAAAATCGGTACAGACTCTTCGGTAAAGATTCTTCATGTATATTCATCGTATAAATGTAATCTAGTATTTCACCAACACACTATTAATCTTCCTTTTGTAACCATTTCATTCATATTTACTGTCCACTAGGAGAAGCCTTTTGGGGACTGTAACAATTAAAGATCTGAGCGGCGATCGGACTGCTCCTCAACTCATTCGGACATACAAGTTCCATAAATTTGTTTCAACTTAACTCGCCTGCTATTAGTGTCGCCGCAGTCCAAGACGCTGTACGGTAACCCCTGATAGTCCCCACCGCTGTAACTCTGCGGTGGACGCAGGACGCCCTTGTTGCGGGCGATGAGGGACTGCGAACAAATAGACTAAATCTATTTTCGTACGTACGTGATCACTGAGTGTTCAGCAAACTGAGGCTTAGTGATGCTCCCCATTATTTGAACACAGCACCACCTAGGTAGATTTAAAGCGGAGCACAAAGCTCCGTACCAAACTAGAGACTTAACAGCCCTTTTTGTAAATGGCGAGAAAATCACCTTGCTTTTTAAAACAAAATTTCACCTTGTACCTATAGCATTCGTTTATTAGGGGTTAAGTTGTTCGGTATTACATAAAAATAAACATTAACCTCAAAGTTAATAAAGCATGCTCTGTTTGCTGGTTTCACACAGGGATTTGCTCTGTAAGTTCAAACGATACTACATAAATAGTACGTGCCAGCAATGTTACGGCTTCTAACAATAATCTTATTACAACAGTTGTAAATATATTCTATACATTCATGGTTTTGTATTTTGTAACTAGGTACCTTGATAAGAAAAAAGGAGTTATGGTTCTCCCTCCATATTAAAATATGAAAAATTGCTCTTATGCACAGATTAAATTAACAATGTAATCGTTCTTCGAACCGACGATAGCGGGGAAAATGTTTTTTCTAGTAGCGATTCACCAGATTTCGAAGTCTCAGGCAACTGTAAAATGCAGATAGCGTGGCACCGTTCGAAGGGTATTCTCGTGAGGAGGAGGACTGAGGAGACCTATATTCCGCAATGGTTATTCATGGAGTGATGGATAGATGACGTAATGATACAATATTAAGCAGCTATAGTCTAGTACAGCTATACTCTAAGTGTGTTCCGCGGAACCCTAGGGTTCCGTGATACCTCTGTCGGGGTTCCGCAAGAATTTAGAAATAAAAAAATCAAAACACCTCTCTCTGGTCGCTCCGCGGCTGTGCGGACTCCGCGGCCGCGCGGAGACAAAACGCTATGAATGTTATTTATTTATTTATTTGTATTTGTATAAGCTTGTGTTACATTAGCTGGTACAATATCTCATAAGTTTGGTCTCAACAATTTTATACTTGTACAACGCGTTCGCTATAAGTTTGCCGGTCTGTGGAATGCGCGTACCCTCCCCCACGTGACAACAAAACTTATAATGTGTCATAGTTTTACCCAAATATCTAACGTACACAATTTTTATTGTTACAATTAAATAAAAAATTTCGAACGTCATACACTCATACCTATCGCCAGCGGCAAACTTAAAACGAGCGGGTAGTATACTTGTAAGCGCTCAGTCTCTTTGATAAAAGCCGCCTCTGAATTAGACGCTATAGTTGTCAACTAGCGACTTTCGTCTCTAACTTCAAAGGATAAAGTCGATATTGTTTACAACGCTATTTTTAAATTTCTGTTTTTATTTTTGCTTTTTGTTTATCAAAGGTGCCGACTCGAGTATTTTCGAGAATATTTGAGATCGAGTCTAGGACTAAGTATAAAAGCGGCGATCGCGCGTTGGTGTCGTCATCCATCCGACGTCCTCGTCACGTCCTCGACGAAGAGGACGACAATATCACACTCGCTCAACAAAGAGCCTACACGGCCCGCGAGGCCTTAACAAATAAATATCCGCGGTTCCGCCCTCGCCGTCGAGGTGCGAAACCGCGCCGCGCAAAAGTCACTACTAAAAACGTGGGCACGCCCACTTTGCCTCCAGCGACGCCCCAAGCCGAGGTCCGTTCCCCACAGGGGGAGCCCTTGGGCGATGTCGCTTAGCATACTCTTCTCCGGGTTGAGAGCCCTCAGCGCTCACCCATAGTCCGCGTCAAGCTGTCAAGGCCATCTGCGGCCAACAGCTGTACACACACAAAAACAAAAAAAAAAAAAAAAAAAAAAAAATTGGCGTCGTCAGTTGATGATTAGCGTTCGGAGCGATAAGTTACTACCTACTTACAAGCTCGCTAGCGAGAAACTAGTGTTCATTGTTTTACTGCCTGCTGTATTCTGTTGTCTCAGTTTTATACATTTCTTCCCTGTAGGTTCTAAATTTAGTCTCTTATACGCAGTAACGATTGTGCATTATTTAAACCCCACTATCCTGACTTGTAACATTATAAATAAAGAAGAATGGAACGTTGGCTTAAAGGTGTTAAACGTGTTCCAACAACATCTTCTAATGACGCTGAATGTTCAAAAGCAATGCGCGCGGAGAATTTAGCAATCACCGATCCAGAAGATGATGCCACGAGTGCCACGACGTCAAGCTCGACGGTTTCAAAGACGAAAAAAAGGAAGTATGATGAATCTTATATCAGTTTCGGATTTGTTGATTCCAACGGCTCACCTCTCTGCATGCTCTGTAGTAAACTGCTTCCTAATAGTTCCATGGCACCTGCCAAATTGCGTCGACATTTAGAAACCGTACACCCCGAGACTAAAGACAAGAATAAAGAATTTTTTGTTCGCAAAAAAGATCAGTTATTAGAAAGTCAAAAAAATATGATGCATGTAACACAAACTACCAACGAAAAGGCCACGGAGGCATCATACTTAGTTAGCTATCGCATTGCACAAGCAGGTGAAGCGCACACTATCGCTGAGAAATTAATAAAACCATGTGTATTAGACATAACAAAATGTATGCTTGATGAAAAATCTGCAAAGCATCTTTCTACTGTTCCGCTATCAAACGATACTGTTTCACGACGAATCCATGATCTGGCAAGCTACGTCAAACAAGAACTAGTTACACGTCTACAAAATACACGATTCGCTTTGCAAATGGACGAGTCGACTGATGTCGCTGGTTTGGCTATCCTGCTGGTTATTGTGAGATATCCATATAAAAGTTGTTTTGAAGAAGACATGCTTATGTGTTCATCGCTGCTTACAAACACTACCGGGGAAGAAATTTTTAATAAAATAAATATATTTTTTGAAGAACATAATCTCAGTTGGAACAATTGCATTGACATTTGTACAGATGGGGCCAAGGCGATGACAGGTAAAACAGCAGGAGCAGTGTCACGAATGAAAAATAAAGCGCCTAATTGTAGTTCCAGTCATTGTATTCTGCATAGACAAGCACTTGCGATGAAGCAAATGCCGTCTAATCTAAAATTAGTTATGGATGAAGCGGTAAAAATAATTAATTTTATCAAATCACGACCACTACAATCCCGATTGTTCTCATTATTGTGTGAAGATTATGGCAGCAAACATAAAACACTGCTGCTCCATACAGAAGTGCGATGGCTGTCTCGGGGAAAAACTTTAACAAGGCTATTTGAACTTAGAGCCGAGTTACAAATGTTTCTTTCAGCAGATACTTCTTTTAATTTGAAGGACCGTTTGTATGATAAAACTTGGTTGTTCCGATTGTCTTTTATGGCGGATATCTTTCAAAAACTTAACGAATTAAATTTATCGTTGCAAGGTAAACAGACAACAGTGTTTCAGGCCTATAATAAAATAACTGCTTTTAAAAGAAAATTAGATTTTTGGATCATTTGCATTGGTAAGAAAGAAATAGAAAGTTTTACGTTACTCAGTGAGTTTGTTAGCGAAAACGACTCAGAAATGTTTGAAGATAATGTGTTTGAAGAATTGGTCCAATATCTCAGTTCGATGCGCGCATCTTTTGAAAAGTATTTTCCCGAAGAACACAATACAAAAATTAAAGTGAACTCCTGGATTCATAATCCTTTTTTACCCAACTTGGAAAAGCCTGAAAACATGTCAAATGAGATATATGAATCTCTTTTTAGAAATGTCATCAGACACAAGTATGGAGTCATTGTTCAAAACGACGCCTCTTAATGATTTTTGGTGCAGAATCCAAGATGAATATGCAATGCTTGGCCAAATGGCTCTGGATATTCTTCTCCCGTTCCCAACTACATATTTGTGCGAAACAGGATTCTCTACCTACGCAGCCACGAAAACAAAATATCGCAATAGACTGGACGCCGAAGCTGATATGAGACTCCAACTTTCTTCCATCAAACCTGATATCAAGCAATTGATGAAAAATAAAAAACAGTTTCATACCTCCCACTAGTTAGATTTTTTCTTTTTTAATGTTTTCTATTATTGTCCTTACCAAGTGGTGAAGTAAATAATAATTAGTAACTGATACATTGTACTTTTATTATGCTGATTAATATAGAATACACTTATAAAAATAATTGTTTTATTGTAGGGTTCCATCAAGTATTTTGCTTCCCAAAAGGGTTCCGTCATTTAAAAAGTTTGAGAACCACTGGTCTAGTAGAATGGGCAATAGACTACTATACGCACGATAACTTTTAGAAAATGAAGACAAATTTATATTAATAACTAACGTTAGTTTTTACGATAAAGAGGAACATCGTGAGAAAACTAGGATCCTATATCAGCTCTATAAATCCCCAGTGAAGCTAGAGAAAGTTTACACCATCATCATCATCTCAGATATATATTCCACTGTTGGGCTCAGGCCTCCTCCATAATTGAAGGAGAATTGACCTATTTTTACACGCTGGTCAGATGTGTTGGAATATGTTTTTTTTTTTGAGTTTTCCTTCTCTTGCACAGATGTTATATGCTTATTATATCCCTTAGTCATCTTTTACGACATCCACGGGCAAGATAGGGAGAGGTGAATTGTATTCTTACTCCGTAATCACATGGAAATACGTTAAAGTTTAAATAATTTTGTTAAATATTCGAAATATTTATTCAGAGCATTAGGCGACGACTTGATGATGTGCTGTAAAGAAATAAAAAGCTTGCGTGCAAAGTACGCATGTCAGAAGTGAAACTTCTTTATCCTTTATCCTCCATCCTTCTTCCTTCATTCTCATCCCTCATAGTATATATATTTCTGTCTCATTCTTTGCCGGCTTCAGCCTACACATATTTGTATTTGTGTCTCTTACCTGGCGTTTTTTCCGTTGCATCCGGTTTGAAATCACAACGATTCTAAAGAAGTTTCACTTCAAAAAAACTTCTTTTTTTATTATATTGGTAGTAAAATGATGCTTGCTTCCTTTTGTTTAGTTACTTCGCGCATTTGTCCTAATAGGACAGAAGAAACAAATACCTATGCGAGGCAGCCAAATTTCGCAGCGTGTTATTCTATAGGCATAAGTTCACTTATTATACGTCTTCTTTGTTTATTGCATTTGCAATCCAAATACGTTCCACTGTTGAACATTATAATTGATGCAGTACTGTTTTTAAATATATATATATATATATAGGTAAAGTTCATATACATCGGTTTTATCGTTGAGAGCTCCAGGAAGTGCTACATTTGAAATAAAACTATTTGTACCGATTTTATCGCGTTTGTATTTGATTTTTAACTAAGCGACGTTTCGAACAATTTTCAGCGTTCGTAATTACGGCAGGATTAAGGTGCCTGGCATCCAACAAATCATTATTATTATAGAGATTTATCCGCTACAGTATTGTTTATAAAATTTTACCCCATTTTATATATGTCTTCATATATATATATGTCTTCTTGCGAGGACTTAGGAATGATACTCCGAACTATTTGTATATTTGGTTTATTCCTTGTTTAACAGTAATTTATGATAATATAATGTTGACTAGTCGGTAGCTCATTACGCACTGAATATAAGACGAAATCGAAGTAATAACTACACACACGCAGATGACACATTGCTCTTTTTACTTGAGAAGGCGCTGATCCTAATCATCTTCCAAAAAGTCCTTGGGCTTTCGAAAGGTAACTGTCGAGTCTTCAAGTGAACAGAGGTTGTGTACAGCTCTACGAATGACGCCCTTAGCAGTGAAGACGTCAGCCACTCTGGCGACTCCATCAGGTCCAGGATAAAGTTTTTCGATGCGGGCCATTCGCCATCTCAAGGTGTTTGCTTCCTTGATGATGACCAAATCGCCTATTTGGAATTTGCCCTGCTGGATTCTCCATTTTGATCGCTGTTGCAGCTCGCATAGATATTCATACCGCCATCGTTCCCAGAAGTGCTGTCGCATCTTTTCAAGGAGTCTGTATCGGTCGAGACGGTGAGGGTTTACATCCATCAAGTTTTCTGAAGGTAGTGAAGTTAGCGATCTACCGATCAGGAAGTGCGCAGGAGTTAAGGGATCTAGGTCACTAGGATCAGATGACAAAGACGTTAGAGGTCTGGAATTCAGGATAGCTTCAACTTGTGAAAATAAAGTTGACAACTCCTCAAAAGTAAAATGTTTATCGCGTAATATACGAGTTATGTGGTATTTTGCGGATTTAATACCTGCCTCCCATAAGCCTCCAAAGTGAGGAGAATAGGCTGGAGAAAAATGGAATTTTATGCCCTCTTCAGCGGCAAAATCCGTTATGTTATCACTGTTTCGTAAAATGTTGTTGATTTCATTATTTGCACCGACAAAATTAGTACCGTTATCACAGTACAGTGCCAAAGGTTTACCTCTACGAGCTATAAAGCGTCGCAAACACAAAATGAAACAATCTGTGGTCATATCACTATCTACCTCTAGATGTATGGCCTTTGTAGCAAAACAAACAAATAAACACATGTAGCATTTTGTGATTCGACATCCGCGACCCTTGCAATCTGTGATGTAAAATGGACCGCCAAAATCAACACCACTAATACGAAATGGTTGATCAGGAGTTACTCTACTAGAAGGTAAGTTCCCCATTATGGGGTTTTGACATTTAGCTTTCATAATTTTGCATATTTTACAATTATTAACTGTAGTTCTTGCTAATAGTCTGCCTCGTATAGGCCAAAATTTGTTTCTTAAATCATTAATTAAAAACTGAGGACCGCAATGTAAAAGTTTTAAATGAAAATGTGTAAATAATCATTTGGTAAATATATGCGAACTATCTAATAAAAATGGATGTTTTTTTGTAAATGGTTCTTTGGAATTTTGAAGTCTTCCTCCGACACAAAGGAAACCTTCTTCATCGATGAATGGATTTAAAGATAGAATTCGTGACTTAGAAGGTAAGGTTTGATTACATCTTATAATTTTAAGTTCATCAGAGAAACATTCATTTTGATGTTGTTTTATTAATAATTTTAAGGATTTATTTTAATTCATTGATACTTAAAGGACCATTTAATTTATATTTCTTATTTTTTAAATTGTGAACAAATCGAATTACATAAGCTAAGGATCTCTGTAATCGTGAGAATCTTGAGAATCTGTCAAATTTAATTATATCTATAGGTTTAAAAGTAATAATATGCATTGTAGTAAAAATATTTTTAATTTTAGAGCTTTTTATTTCAGGTAAATCTTCCATACTAGGTGCTACTATGTTCTTAGGCCAAGAGCAGGGATCTTCAGCAAGAAAGGAGGGACCACTCCACCACAAGGTAGCTGACTGAATAGATTTGGGGCAGACACCTCGAGATGTTAGATCAGCTGGATTAATATCGCCTGGAACGTGTCGCCAAATACCCTTGGCTGTCAGTTCGTGAATTTCACCGACACGGTTAGCAATAAAGGGTTTCAAATCGCGGGATGGATGAGATAGCCAACCTAAAACTATTGTTGAGTCGGTCCAGAAATAACTAGCTACAATATTGCAACGAAGCGCTTTCAATATCTTTGCACTTAGTCTGGCTGACAGCAGCGCACCGCAAAATTCTAGTCGAGGAATGGTTGTAGCCTTTACTGGAGAAACCTTAGTTTTAGCAGAGAGTAATCTGACTAGAACGTGTCCTGCATCGCTTACTGACCTGAGGTAAACGGCAGATGCATAGGCCAACTGTGACGCGGCGGAAAAAGCGTGAAGTTCAATTTTAATTGCCCTTGGTGTTATTGCACATCTTGGTATAGTGAAGTTGGATATTGAATTTAAATTGGATGCGAAGCCTGTCCATTGCTTAAGTGTAGTGCTATCCACTGGGTCATCCCAATCCATCTTTGATAACCATAGCCGCTGCAAGATAATTTTGGGTATAATGGTACATGGGCTAAGCAGACCCAGTGGATCAAAGAGCTTTGCTGAGTTGGACAGAATAGTCCTTTTAGTCGCTATTTGATTCAATTCTATACTAGCTGAAAATGGTAATACGTCCTTATTCGGATCCCAATGGAGACCTAGAATGGTTGAATGAGACATGTGGTCTAAGGTCTTTGGTTGTAAAATACAATTTTCATCTTGGAAGAGTGATGGCAAGTTAGTGCGCCACTTTCGCAATGGAAGACAAGCAGAGTTAAGGACCGAAGTGACTGAGTCAATTAGGCTTCTTAAATCGTACTCAGATGCCGCTCCTGATAGAAAATCATCGACATAGAAATCTTCTTTGATGATTGCCGCCAACCTTTTATCATGACAATCCATGGAAAGCTGAACTAAACATCTAGTACTAAGATATGGCGCCGATGCTGTCCTATAGGTGACAGTATTTAATTGGTATATCTTAATTGGATCTGAAGGTTCATCGCGCCATAAAATTTGTTGCAAATGTCGTTGCTTTGGATCAATAAATATTTGACGGTACATTTTCTCCACGTCAGCTGACACTACAAAACGATGTTGCCTATACCGTAATAGAATTGAAAATAAATCGTCTTGAACTACGGGTCCGATATATTGAAGGTCATTGAATGAGACCCCCGTAGAAGTCTTTGAAGAAGCGTCAAACACCACGCGAAGTTTGGTGGTCTGACTAGACTCTCGAATGACGGCGTGATGTGGCAAGTAACACCCAAATAGAGGTCGAGGAATTTCAGTCATATGACCTAGACGTTCATACTCATGAATAAATCGGGTGTAGCCTTCCTTGAGAGCTGGATTATTTTAAATTTTCTTTCTAATTGGTAGAATCTTTTTTCGGCTATATTATATGAATCCCCTAAGTTTTGAGGAGAGTCCTTTAGAGGAATCTGAACGCAAAATCTACCATCGCTACCTCTGCGAGTAGTATTAGTAAATAGATTTTCGCAATAATCGTTAGTCGTAGATACAGCAGTAGGGGGTACTTCTTCGAGTTCCCAAAACCTGCAAAGCTGCTGATTTATGTCGAGAGAAAAATGACATTGTAATTTTGAATGTTTTATGTTGTTATGATAGAAAGAAATGGGGCCAGCCACAATCCATCCAAGTTGAGTTTCCTGTAGGATAGGCCTTTGAGGTCCCAAATTGATCCTGCCTGGTCCCACAAGGTCCCAGAAAATGTCTGCACCCAATAAAAGATCGATGTGGGAAGGTTCATAGAAATTAGAATCAGCTAGTTGGACGTGTGGTGGAATGTCTAAGTCCTGTATACGCACGGTAACATGGGGTAGCCGGTCGGTGATACGAGGAAAGATAAAACATTTAATGCGAAAACTAAATGAATTATTTTGTGAATTAATGTTTAAGTTACAATGCTCTGTAACATTCAATACAGTACTACCTATACCAGATACGCAGTGATAGTCACAAGTATGTTTTTGACAACCAATTTCTCGTTGAGCCCGTTCTGTGATGAAGGAGGATTGGCTACCACAATCTAGTAAAGCTCTGAGGATATAAGTTTTTCCATTATTCACTACCCTGACCAAAGCTGTAGAAAGAAGTGCCTTATTACTGCAAGTTGCAGCCATGGAAATTGAAGGAGAACTACTTGGCGCCTCGACGATGGAAACAGGGTGGCGTGATTGCTGATCATCCCTGCTGACGGCCGATTCGTGACTATTGGATACGTGTTGTAAAGAACCTTGTTTATGTATCAATGTATTATGTTTTCGCCGGCAAATTCTACAACCTCCCATTTTACATTGATACGACTGATGGCCCTTGCGAAGACAGTTATGACATAATTTTAATTGTGCAAGTTAAGATATCCTATCAGAAACTGGTAATGATTTGAAAGTAGCACACTCATATAACCTATGATTCTCCCTACAGACAGGACACTGAGCGGACGGTGAAGTCGGTTGAACAGACGAACTAAGGAATGATTTCGTATGCGGCAAACTATGATGTTTCTCACTTTTATTTATTTTACTAACGTTCATAGTTTCCAAAACAACCGCTCGTTCGCGAAGAAATGAGTAGAAATCCTCTAGTGTAGGCGAATCCTTACCACTCCTATGCTCCTCCCATTTCCTGAAAGTGGTACTGTCCAACTTGGCAGAGGTCATGTAAATAACAATAGTATCCCATTTATCAGTTGGTTCGCCTAAGGATCGCAGGGCACTTAAATTCTTTGATAATGTATCTATTAGATTGCGAATACCAACATGAGATTCTTTGGATAACGAATCAATGGAAAATAAGCACTTCATGTGTTCATTAATTAAGAGACGCTTGTTATCATACCGTTCACAAAGTAGGTTCCATGCTATTATATAGTTGTCTGATGATACGGTAACAGAATTAATAACAGCACTAGCTGAACCCTCTAAATACGTCTTAAGGTAATGAAATTTGTTTATATTATCGATTATTTCATTTTCATGAATTAACGATAAATATGTATCCCTAAATGACAGCCATTTATTCGCCTCACCGTTAAAAGAAGAGATTTTTACTGGCGGTAATTTTAAATGCGTACCCCTACGAGTTGCGTTGGATAAAGATTCTACTTTATTTGTATTTTCGAAAAATTCAATTAAAGATTGAGCCTCAGCTATTAAATGAAAAAACTAATTTTCAGTAGTCTCCCGTTCCTCCGTTTGATTACAAGAATCTTCATCCAACATTTCAATCTGCGATTGAATGTCGTCGAAAGTACATGAAAGATCGCGTATTTTAGATAGGTAAGCGTAAGCGCAACTCGTTCAATTTTACCACACTGGTCTCTTTACATTCTAATAAAGGCGCTAAATATTTTTCAAACATTGTTAATAGAGCTTTAATGTGTCCCCTCTGTTTAATTAAATCCCTCAGTTCACTCATTTTGTCGGTGCAAATATAACACAACGCAAAATGTAAGAATTGGCTAATGAAAAGAATAAATAATAGTAAATAGTGAATACAATACTTGAGTCGTCGACGAGCGAAGTGATAACAAACCGGTTTTGCAGCAGGCCGGCTCGTTAGCGATGCACTGACCTTTGCCCCCACGAACGAACACTGTATCTGCTAGTTAAAAAATACGGTATGAGGCCTGAGTTGATCTAAACGGTGCTCCCCGAAGAGGGTCGCAAAAAAAACTTACTCTAATTATGTAATTAGTTTTAAACGGGACGTTAACAATGTTAAAATGAAAAAATAAGTATAAATGGAGCCTAAATATTAAGTTTTAGCAATGTATATTTGAATTTAATTATTATTTTATTTTAATTTATATTTGAATTTTTAAACGTAAAGTTTCTAAAAATAAAACTATAGAACATTAGTTACTTTAATTCATAACATAAGGTCTAACGGTGAGATAAAACTAACGGTCATAAAAGTTAATGTATGTATTTATTGGGCTTAATTAACCAACAAATAATAGTTGTGTAATATATAAATGAATGCAAAACACCACACAATGCGTATTAGCTGTATAAATAATCTTTTATTACGAATTTTAATTAGAATTTAAGAAAAATATATTTAATCGATGATGAAATGGTAGGTAGATATACGTAGAAAATGATTTAAATTACGCAAATTGAAGTAGAAAGGATGGTTATATAGAAAAATGGATGCACTTCCCTCGGAAATGTTGCTGCAGCTGTTCGCTGGCGAGTTCCTGAAGGATAAGCTCGTTCCGTTTATGATTTGCTTCGTGACAACCGTTCGGCAATTCTGCGCCAAGTCGAAGTTGATCACGTCGGGGTCACCAAATGAATGCGCAGGTCGTCTCGCGAGGACTTAGGAATGATACTCCGAACTATTTGTATATTTGGTTTATTCCTTGTTTAACAGTAATTTATGATAATATAATGTTGACTAGTCGGTAGCTCATTACGCACTGAATATAAGACGAAATCGAAGTAATAACTACACACACGCAGACGACACATTGCTCTTTTTACTTGAGAAGGCGCTGATCCTAAACAGTATGTCTGAGACACCTTAATCTTCCTGTGACCATTAACAATGAAATGTACGAAACGTCGAGAAATCAAAAATCAGATACAAATGCGATAAAATTTATAAAAATAGTTTAAAATACCAACTCGCCCTCGCTTCGCTTTCAGTCGTCTTACCCGCGTAGTTCCCGTTCCCGTGAGAATACCGGGAGAAAATATAGCCTATGTTACTCCCTGATATTATAATGATGAAATTGATGAAAGAATGTCTGAAATCGGTCCAGTAGTTTCGGAGCCTATTCAATACAAACAAACAAACAAATCTTTCCTCTCTATAATCGCGCACTCGCATAAACATCACTAATCATAGTTTCTACTTCATGCCAGCTGTACCTAGTTACCTACTGCATGGCCACTACTTACTACAGGTATTTAGTTTTTCATATTTAGGTTGTAATATAAGTAGTTATTTTGATTAGTACATAGGTACCTACTTCAATAAGCCCAAGAAGCTCAATATCCACATCTTTTAATAGACGTACCTGCCTATCGAGAAGGAGGTTGTATCCGATGAACAAAGTTGTAGCTATATACATTTAATTGAACTTCAGGAATCATAAGCATGGTAGTTTGCCATTCGAATTTGGTATGACCTCTGAGCCGGTCTAGCAGTAAAGTAGCTATAGTCCATAAAATATAGCTTGATCTCTGTGACAGATGTCAACTAAACCAACGAAGTATGTTTGAACGAGTGACATGTTTACAATTTCATTTTGTATCAAATATATTTTCATTCTTTTCGTGCCAGTTTTGTTACAGCTGAATTGCAATACATTATAAATATAAAAATATTAATATTCATGCCTAAAATGTACCTCGTAAGTACTAAAATACCTAGTAAACATTTTATACATAAATGACACTTACGCACGTACAAGATCTTACTGGACTGAAAATAAAAAAGAGATGTGACAGTCGATATACGTAAATCGATAACCGATCTTTATTACATTATTCATAAAAGAAATAAACCCAATACAGTACCTATATAAAACTTTCAACATACTTTTTACAATTAAAACAGACAGTTACATTATAAAATACAAATAAATTGAATTAATAAAACATTAAAAAACTACTTTTCATTTCAGAGTAAATGATAATATTATGTACGCATTATTGTCAATAAACTAGACATATTTATTTATAAAACAGTCGTAATTGATCGATTAATCTAATGACTATCGCTATTTTGGCAAAAAATGATAAATGTTCTAGCAGGAACGCTCCAGTGAGGACGATAATAGTGACCTAGACCTTGATTGTACTCCTTTTGTATAATTAAAACAGTCAAAAAACAGTATTTGTTTGAAATAAATTTAAAAAGATTTTCATTGATTGTATTTTAATTATAATAGAAAATTACAATTATAAAAATAAAGAGTTTTATCGATAAAAAACGCCGGACTTTATCGTAAGCGTAACAGCACTAGGGACAACTGTCACAGAGATCATCCTATATTTTATGGACTATAGTGAGGGTTTTCTGTGCTTACCTTTGATTCTGACAATTTTAGAATAACTGGGAGTAGTTAATTTGTCTTCAATAAATTATTTGCTATTTGATAGAATTAGGCAATATTTTCATGGAGGAAATTCATTGTTGTTTTGATATGGAGCAAAGGCCCTTCCTTTTCTAGACCTACCACTTTTCTACAGTTAATTAATATTGATTAACCGTTTCAAAATATTTATTTCATATTTTAATAAGACCTCTTAGATGCTCCTTTTAGCTTTCATATATCCCACTAAAATTATTATAAATGTAAAAGCGTTTATATAACGAACCTAAGTAGCAAAATATCATTGCATACAAGGCTTTAATTTTGCGACGACTGCTATCGATTTTCTTACGTCCATCTAGTAAAGTGGTCTGTATTCATAGTCTAGTGATTATTTTAATCATTTTGTACATTTATGGCCATATTATCAGTAGCAGTTAATGATAATAAATATGTAGAAGATATACATTACTTATCTAATTATTCAATCTTATTTTATTAGGTTATTGTTTCCAAAAGCAACGTTAGCTTAACTGAAACGAAAAAGAAATGAATTTTGAAGGCTGTCCAATTAGCGAATGTTTTAACGAAGAAAGAAAATCTTATTTCCACATACATTATTTTTTAAAGAGCAAGTGAAGTCTACTAGGCATATTTTATCCTTGCATTCACGCTTTTAACTTTAAGATCGTTTAGAACTAAAGTTGTAATAAAATGAATTTTACTCTATCAATTTTGAGTAAAAAAATATTTTGCGACTTTTTACTCAATATTGTATATAAAAGTCTGACAACACCTCCCCACAATTTTACATACCTATATTTACTCAATTTTACGTATACATATACTTTATGTCAGACATGTAAACCAACATAGCCTGAATGTAATAATTTTATTCACTGCTCAAATGCACATGTGACTTATATTCTCTTGGAGGCTGCGTGGGTCCCACTGTTTAGATGAAATCGTTGAAAGTACGCCCGACAGGCTCGACGGAAAATTGAATTAGGTTTTGTCGGTCATATAGTCCGACATAACCTGAATGATACAATTATTTATCGGACATATAGCCCGACATGGCAGCTAATGTGTTAAAAAAGTCACAGATTGGTTGCATAGAAAGGTAAGCTCTTGTAAAGAGCTTAAAGGAAAAAAATATTTCCTGAGATTAAAATTCTATATAGAAGGTGAACTCTAACCGTTTGGAAATTTATTTAAAGTTAAATTATATTAATGGAAAATGACAATTTTAATTCTTGAAATCAGAGAGATAAATACAAATAAACTTTTATATTTGGAGTGACTATGAATAGAGTATCATAATACCTACGCAGAATCAACAGCGTTCCAATCTACGATAACGTATATAGGTACACACTCTTTGCTCATAGTTATACACAAAATATATTTATTTTATTGGTGTGAGATTTTACACTCTAAATCATTTAATTTTGATTGTAAGATATTTTTGTGTACAGTATCTGTATTTGTTTTGAAGGACACTGTGTTATTTTTACCTGAATAACGTTAACGTAAAGCGACGCTCGTGAGTTATCATGAAAAGGAATGGAAGTAAGGCCATATAATATTGACATTACGATTCAAGTTACGATCGCGAAAATGTCAAAGTTCATCCCTTTATTCGTGTATTGGGATGTTTTGTTAAGAAACTGAAATAATGAATTAAAAATGCAGTGATCAGTGTTATGTTTCGTGAAAATTTATCTTATTTACATAAAAGGTAATTAGTAAAAAATGTGCTATTAAACTAAGAGCGAGTTATGTATCTATCGATAATGTTTCTGTGTACTTAAAATATAGTCATAGATTTTTTTACAGATTATTGTGTGAATATGTTTGAAATAAAATGATAATGACTGGTGTATTCCCTTTATCATTTTGTACAATTTAAAAAGTGATTGCGATCATTAATCTTTTTATCTATTAGTGAGGCTAGTTAATTATTTTTTATGAAGTGAAATAGATTCAATTTTAGGCGGGTCTTTTACTAATTTCGTCAAACTGCCTCTCTAAATCTTATACTTCTACAAAAATTAACCCTAATTTAAAAAGACAATATTGATTTTTATTACAAGGCTTGAGATAAAAACACTTTAATTGAAATAATACTTTCAATATAATGCTTTCAATATAATACATAATTTATTTTTATTGGTATATTTAGATTAGTCATATCTATTTGTTTCAGAATATGTTGAGTTACTTTGGGAGCAATAAGTGAAATATAAAAATGCTTATAAAGGAGTACAGAATTCCCTTACCCCTCACTGTGGAGGAGTATAGGATTGCCCAACTTTATATGATTGCCAAGAAGAGTCGAGAAGAAAGTTCTGGAGAGGGCAGTGGGGTAGAGATCCTGGTGAATGAGCCTTACGAAGATGGACCTGGGGGAAAGGGTCAATATACTCAAAAAATCTACCATGTTGGTAGTCACTTGCCTGGTTGGTTTAAAAGTTTACTTCCTAAATCTGCCTTAACAGTATCGGAAGAAGCTTGGAATGCTTATCCTTATACTAAAACAAGATATACTTGTCCATTTGTTGAAAAATTTTCATTAGAAATAGAAACATATTATTATGCTGATAATGGCCACCAAGAAAATGTCTTCAATCTGACTGGAAGTGATTTAAAAAATAGAATTGTTGATATCATTGATGTTTGTAAAGATCAGCTTTATGGTGCTGATTATGTAAAAGAAGAAGACCCGAAATTATTTATATCTCAAAAATGTTGTAGGGGTCCTTTATCAGAAAATTGGCTAGAGGAGTACTGGAGGGAAGTGCAAAATAAACCACAGCCATTGCCGAATGGTAAATCCCTTATGTGTGCTTATAAACTTTGTAGAGTAGAATTCAGATACTGGGGTATGCAGACCAAACTTGAAAAATTCATTCATGATGTTGCACTGAGAAAAACAATGTTAAGGGCTCATAGACAAGCATGGGCATGGCAAGACGAATGGCATGGCCTTACCATGGAGGATATTAGAGAAATAGAAAGGCAGACCCAGTTAGCTTTGCAAAAAAAGATGGCAGGGGATACTAGTGATGAACAAGATCTATCAGAGGAGAACTCTAAATCTCTAGCAGCTACAATGAGTAGTTTAGAAAAGAATGAAGATGTGCCAACACCCTTAGTAGCAAAGAAAAATAATGCGGATAAAAGAATACAAAAACATTTGACTCCTGAAAGTACTCCGCCATCAGAACATAAATCTTCCTCTAAAACAAATCTTAGATCATCATCTTCAGGTTCAATCAAAAGCTTACAGGCGCAAGCAGCTAACTGGCGGATGGAAACCTTAGTTAGAGAGTCGGAGACAGAAACTGGTTCAGAAGATGAATTTTATGATTGTGAATCCTCATTTAACAAATGGTCCTCAATGTGTTCTTTAGATGAGGCTGACATTGATATATCTCCAACCCAGGGAGATCATAGTCAAGAAGATAGTATATTTAACCCTTCATTCTTAAAGAGAGTTACATCTGAGAGAGGTTCTCGGAGAATGCCAAATTTACAAAGTCACCATAGTATTGATGGTTGCCCTGAAACAACTGTTCATAGCTCCTGCCCTACTACTGTATTAATATTAGTATTCCATGCAGGCAGTGTTCTAGATGCAAATGTGGACATGACAGCCAAGAAATCTGATGTCACAACTTTCAAAGGAGCCTTTGAGTCTGTGATGCGTCAGCATTACCCAACTCTTATAGGACATATTACAATTAAGCTAGTTTCATGTCCTTCAATTTGTACGGATACTCTTGGAGTTTTATCCACTTTGAGCCCATACAGTTTTGATTGCTCTCCTTCAACAATTGAAACACCTTCTTTAACTAATGATCTCATACCTATTGGTGCTATACCCTTAATTGCAACAACGTCACCTGATTATCCAGAATCTGTGACGAAAACAATTTACGCCGCTAATGCAGTGTACAATGAATTTATAAAATCGGAAGATGGAAAAGGTTTTAATGGTCAAGTTTGTATTGTGGGCGATAGCATGGGCTCTGTATTGGCATATGATGCACTCGTACGTGCTTCCCAATATCAATCGCGACATGATAGTGAAAATAGTATCTTGGATACAGAGATTACTATTCCAAATGATCCTTTAGAATCTCATTACTTAAACAAGTCTCATTTACAAGCTCCAACACCAAGGAGACGTTCTTCATCTACCAGTGACACCCACGTTAAATTCGAATTTGAAGTGAGTGACTTTTTCACTTTTGGTAGTCCGTTATCACTTATTTTGGCGTCGAGAAAAATATCGGACGATAAAATTCGTGATATTATGAAACCACCTGTGCAGCAGGTATTCAATTTGTTTCACCCTACAGATCCTGTTGCATCAAGACTGGAACCATTGTTGTCAGCTAGATTCACAAATTTACCTCCTATAAATGTTGCTAGATACACGAAATATCCTTTAGGTAATGGTCAACCGTATCATTTGATGGAATTGATACAAAGCCATCCTCAATTCTTTGGAGATCATTTACAAATGCCACCTACTCCAATCTTGAGGAGATTATCAGAGGCATCCGTACAAAGTACAATTAGTGGTTTAGTGGATAATATTCCATTAATAACAATGAATGCGTTACAACAGAAATGGTGGGGCTCTAAGCGACTAGACTACGCTCTGTATTGCCCTGAAGGACTAACAAATTTTCCTACAAATGCTTTACCCCACTTATTTCATGCAAGTTATTGGGAAAGTTCTGACGTAATAGCTTTTATATTACGCCAAATTGGACATTTTGACTTGGCCTTATATGGACATTCAGAAGATAAAGAAAGTTCTATGTTTAAACCTGATCAAGAGAGAGAGAAATGGATGAGAAAACGAACATCAGTGAAATTAAAAAATGTAGCTGCAAATCACAGAGCTAACGATGTGGTTGTTAAGGAAGGATGTCCTCAAACCTTCACTGCTCGTTTTATGTATGGGCCATTAGATATGATTACATTAACTGGTGAGAAAGTAGATATTTATATGATGAAGGATCCTCCTGCAGGCGAATGGACTATATTATCTACTGTAGTGACAGATAAAACGGGCAGAATTACATATACATTACCTGAACGTCAAAGCGTGGGTTGTGGTATTTATCCTGTACGTGTTGTGGTTCGGGGCGACCACACTAGCTGTAATTTCCATCTTGCCGTAGTACCACCACAAACTGAATGCATTGTTTTTAGTATTGATGGATCCTTCACAGCCAGTGTTTCTGTTACTGGTAGAGATCCTAAAGTAAGAGCGGGAGCAGTAGACGTTGTCCGTTTTTGGCAAGATCTTGGATACCTTATTCTGTATATAACCGGACGACCTGATATGCAGCAAAGGAAAGTTATATCCTGGCTAGCTGAACATAACTTCCCTCATGGTTTGGTGTTTTTTTCGGACGGATTTTCTACAGATCCATTGGGTCATAAATCAGCGCATTTGTGTAGTCTTGTAAACGATCATGGAATTATTCTGCATGCAGCTTACGGCTCAGGGAAGGACATAACTGTATACCATAACTGTGGATTAGCTCCAAGGCAAATATATGCTATTGGACGTATCAGTAAAAAGTACAGTAACATGGCAATAACTTTGAATGATGGCTATGCTTCTCATTTAGCTGATTTGAAACAGCCTGGGGCTTCAAGACCTGCTAGAGGAAACGCTCGTCTTTTAGTTCCTCGACGGTTATTGGCGCCCGTTAGTTCAACTTCATCAACACGCACTCGTCGCTAAGGTAGGCTGAGCTCTTCACAATTACATACTTGGTATCCAATGGAATGCTTATTTTTTTTAAGAACTATTTCAATATGATAAGATAGAGCTTAATGTACGATGTTATGTGTTGTCTATTAACTACGAGCAGGCATTTAAGTACGTCTCCTGTAGACTACTAATCTAAAATATTGCTGTGAATATTTTAATTAAAATACCTAGGTAAGTACCAAGGTATAATGCAAATGTTTGTTCTTATAACATTTGTGCACGTAATTTGATATTGCATTTCAATATTTTTTTAACATTTTCTTATGTAGTGGAAATTTGAAAATATTTAAAATTATTATACCTAGTGAATAGACGGTAATAGCAGGCATCTGCTTATCGTCAAGATATGATTATGTCAATACTATAAATAACATCTTACGGGTACCGTTCCACGGACCTATTGTAAGAAGTTGTCTACCTACTTAAGTATAGCATAGACATCTAAGTCTATAATTTCAAGAAATAAGAGTTTTATAATTACTCCACATAAGGGACGATAAAAATTTACATAAACATTGGAGGATCAGAATCTCGAGAATAGAAACACTGGAGTATTTTTAGTACATACACACAGGTTTACATTAATACTATTATCAATAGACATTGATGTTATTAAAATGTTTAAGATAAATATAAAATAGGGAGATACAACGTAGGTAAGTTGTTGTGTTTACCTACCTACGTTTTAACATCACAAGCAATTATTGAACTTGATAAAAAACACAGGTGAATACGTCATACCTATTTATACAACTAGGCAGGTATTTGATATGTTCGTCATATGTTAATGCATAACAAAAATATAGAGATAGCTAGATATCTAACATGACCACTTTCAACTGTCTGTGCTATTATCTTCAGAACCGTAACAAAAATGACTAGTTTTGCAAACAGACGTTCTCATTTTTTTAGGTTTTATGTTCATATTTTTACCTATTTCTGTAGATATTTTTCACGTTTTTGGTATTTGTTTAACGTTTCAGTTCATATTTTTGCAAGTATTCTATTCTGGTACAAAAAATAATAGTCACAAAATGCAAGCGTCCCGTTTTAACGTAAAAAAATATGGTCAGATTAGGTATATAACTACCTATCTCTATTAGTTACCAGATATTGTAATTGGAAATATAAGGCACTATGGACGAAATAGATGCGATTTGAACGATAATATATAGGCAGTTAGCTGCCTATCAATACCAAAAATATTTTAGTGTAAAACACACTAAAATATCTTTTCATTACAATATTATATATAATTCACCAAAATATTCACTATAAATGAATATTTTAAAAGAATTCTCGAAATATTTTTTAAATTCTGTCATCATGGTTATCTTTTAAGTATATATATTTTATCAAACAATTTACAATTTAAGACCTAAGCTTAGAAGATGGAGCTCTATCTCCGGGTTGAGAGTTCTCAGCGTAGCGTTCACATATAGTCCAAGTATAAAAGCCCTCAGGCTGACAACTTCACGCACGCAAAACTCCATAAGCTTTTTGGAGACTTGCTTTAGTCTTTAGTCTGCTTTTTGTCTGTGTGAAAATTAGTCAAAAACGTTATTTATCTATTGAACGTCTTCTATAAATTTGCTGTTTATTTTATAAAAAACGAATACTATATCTACGTCATTTGATGAGTACTATATCTAATCATTTGCGATGTGCATCATTGAAACGATCTACGTCCCAGTTATGAATTATACCTGCTCTTTTAATGACATCAATGTTGGTAGTCAATTGACGATGACGGCACATTATTCGATGTATTTCTATACTCATTTAGTCTGATGTAACATTTAGAAATTATTTAGCAATCACATTATCTAGCTTTAATCATAAAGTATTTTTAGTATGAAATAAGTATTTTTAAATATTTAGTAGGTACCTCTTCTCTTTAAGATTAATTACCGTCACAATATGATAATTATTAATTATCCATTTTTATTTTAATTACTTATTGCAATTGCAACAATATTGTTTAATAATTAAATATTGATATTTATTAATTGGTCGACGTTCTGAAAGATAACAAATATCCAAGATCTAAATTATAGCCATTGTAGAATTACATAAGTATTTGTTATAGTTAGTTACACATACAGAGTGTACCAGGTTATGGAGCAACTAGTCAAATTGGAGTTAGGCAATGGAGGTAGGAACCCATTAAAAAAATGGCTCCCTGTATATAGAATGTCTGAGGTTATGGAACAAATGTTCGAGTATGTTGTAGTTTAACGGTCATAGATCATAATTAGAATGTTATATTACACAACAAATAATAAAACATAAAAGTTAAAGTGATTTCAAAAATGTGTGTTTAAGAGTCTATGCCTTAAATCTTACATATTATGTAGGCATGCACAGACAGGATACATGTAGGCATGTTACGCGTCGACAGTATAAATAGGTATGAATCGCGGCAACGCGTCGTGTGTGCAGGTTTGGTTGAACGTATTAACTAGCAACGCGTCAATAGTAAAGTAGCTATGAACGGTCATCGGCCGATCAGCTGATTTTAAAGCGAAGTTTGTCTTGCTCATACGAACGTAATCATTGATTTATTAAATTCCTAATGAACATTTAATTAAGTATCTCTGGCTTTAAATACATTTGAATCAGATTTACACGAAAAAGCGATGACAAAATGGAAAAAACTTTACGTCTCTAATTCATTAACAAATCGATATTTTTATTTAATTTTTTTTTCATGGGATCCTACCACTATTGCCTAGCTCCCGTTTTCCCAGTTGCCCCATAACCTCATACACCCTATATATATGTATGTAATAGTTATAGATAGGTATGACGAGGATTGTGAGATCATTCAGTTCCCTTGCTTAATGGTAGATGGTATTTATTAGGTAAACGTACGAATAATTTGGTTAGTAAAATAATTCGTGGCTAAGCATTCTAGTCTCCTTGGAATCGTCGTCTATGTTGTTATCTACGCTATTGCTATCAGCAGGCCCGAAATAGAAATTAAAATACAAAAAGTAAAATAACCTAAAAAAAGCAGCAGCAACAACAGCCCAACGTTCTGAGGCTGTTTGCGTGTGGTGCATGCGACTCATTGCATGCATTCACACTCCCTTCACTTTCTTCGCGGTAGGCAGCGGCCTTGCCAAGTTCCATGAGCGGCAGCAACACTTACCATCAGTTGTACTGTTTGCTAATTTGCAATAAAAAAAATTCGGGTTATTAAAAATTATTCTTTATCGTGCTAGAGTGGTATGTAAAGCGCAAGAGGTTGTCAATCTTAGGCTAGTGTCGTGATGTGGTACTTTACCTCGTCTATCAGGCTTAGTCGTTAGAAATATCGTGGTTGTGTTGTGAAGAGTACGAATTAAAAGAAAAGTTAAAAAGGAGTTCTCTCGGTAGATGCAGCAGGTGTTTTCGAGTTATTTTAAAAAACGTTCATAAGAGAAGCAAAGTATAAGGAAGCAACATAAGCCTAAGTTAGTCTCACTCTCATTCTTTGCATTGATTTATTTGGATGTAAAATAGCACAACAAAATATAATTTGAATTCTTTATGTACATGCGAAAATAAACATATTACTCATTATTCAAGGCTCAAAGTCACTCAGCGTGCTATGGAGCGGGCTATGCTCGAGGTTTCTCTGCGAGATAGAATCCGAAACACGGAAATCCGCAGAACGGGTGTAACTGACATAGTACGAAGACTTAGCACGCTGAAGTGGCAATGGGTAGGCCACATCGCTCGACGAACCGATAACCGCTGTGGAAGAAAGGTTCTCGAGTAGCGACCACGTATCGGACCACGGAGTGTAGGACGCCACTCCATTAGGTGGACCGACGACCTGGTGAAAGTTGCTGGCCGTTGGATGCAGACGGCACAGAACCGCACTTTGTGGCGTAACATAAGGGAGGCCTACGTCCAGCAATGGACGGCGATAGGCTGAAATGATGGCTTATTATTATTGAATTTTTATTATAATATAAAAATAAATTGTAAGAAAAATAATAAAATATGTACCAACATACAAAGCATTCGTGAGATAAATAGCATGAAACTTTTATTTAGAATGTACATTGCACTTTCTCTTCTTCAAATATATAGATATAATTAGCCCACATTACATACTAGCACTATAAATTCACAAATTTCGAGCATTCGAAAATATACGCGATTATATTAATTTATATAATTAATTTAATAATTAGGCTTTATTCTATTGTTTATATGTATTTAAAATTTGATCGTGTGCTAGTACAAATTTAAAAACGATTTAAATTGTACTAGCGTACAGTCAAATATTAAATACCCACAATATCCATTTGTTTAAATTAAAATTTAATTTAAAATTATAGATGTCTAAACATTCACATTTTTGCTATATACATAAAAAAATTTAGCGTTGCACAAAAGGGGTTTCGTGTGGAAAATACATAAAAAAATCCATTAATATCAACTTTATATAAAATCTTGAACAACACAATCACTGTGCAAATTTTTTATTAGAAATATCGTATGTGTATTTACGTCCGAACTTTCGTTAAAATTCTTGCATGTACGGCACGGCACGTATGAAGATCCAACGACTAAGCCTGCCTTAAATTCCCGTTGTATCAGCGCATATTACTCATTTCATGGATTTGTAGTTTTCGCTATTCTTTATAACGTAAATATAATTTTAGACTCCATGATAGAGATAACCAAAATAAATTAATGAGATTGGCAGTGGCTTCTACGTAGCATGAGATTTTATTGTGAGACGAGGCATGTTCAAACTACTTTTTTGCAAATGACTCTAATATCTTCTTTTACCTATTATATAGTATCTAGTCTTCTGAATCTATGCCTTATCCAAATAGATACATACCGATTGCACATATGAATACTTTTAGCATCGATGTTTATTTAGTATTACTAATTTTGTATCTTTGTCGATATTATATCGCGTTTTGACGGCTTCAAAATAGTACTTTTATATTTGCGTGGATTAAAACGGTTCAGTTACATCATCGAGCTTCCGATATGAAACTAAATCGCCCATTGCCGATTTTAAAAGTATTAAAGTGTGCCTTCAATGACATTATTTTTTTTTTAATTAGTCTCTTTGCAATGGAGGCGTTGATTTAAAATACTACTGTAAACTCGCGTCACAAAATGTATGTTAATAACTTGTCGTTGTAAGAATAAGATTTATGTAAACATTAAATTAACTAATGTTATTTGAAAAAAAAATGTTGATATTAAATTCGGGTACCTACTAAAATATTTTTCTAATTCACTATCCGAGTTCCCGGTGAACAAATCAATTGAGTATTAGTATTAGTATTGTTATATCAATTAATCATATTATTTATTAAAAAAAATATGTTATTTAATATAAAGTAATTATTACCTTTGTGTATATGTACATTCCTGTCTCAGAGATATTTCTATTATTAAGATTTTTGAAATTAAAAAATTCTATTTATAATTACTATTGTTGATTTATTAAATAAAAATTAAGTATGTACTCATTAGTTAATTATATACCTAATATAATATGAATGCATATAATATATACGTATATGTGTACTATAAATTAATGTAAATGTGAAATAATTTCTCATGTATGTAAATTAATTCTTTAACGCATTTTATTCTAATAATACTAATTAGTTAAACTGAAGTGGCTGAATGCTAAGCGCGGGTGGAATGAATATTTAGGCCTTTTTTTTTTTTTGTGGGTGGGCTGCGGTCGGCGCGCCTCCGCACCACTCCGTCCGGGGCGACAGAGGGGCTTAAGCACGCAACTCCCGCAACCCACCCGAAAACCACCTCGCCTTCGTCATTGGGCCGACCAGGCCTTATTCGCACGATGATGTGATGTTGATCTATGCCTACATAATTATATCATAAACAGCTTAAGCTTATATTGCCGCGTGCTAAAAGTCAAGAGTTTCGGCGCGAATATGTAAATGTCACGTTAAGCTTTTTTTTTTTTTCTTTTTTTTGATTTTTTTTTAGGGTTGGGATGCGGTCGGTGTGCTTCCGCACTACTCCGTCCGGGGCAACAGAGGGGCTTAAGCACGCAACTCCCGCAACCCGCCCGAACACCACGTCGCCTTCGTCGTTGGGCCGACCACTGGAGCAGGGTTACTTGTCATCAGTGGCCGGGCCGACGGAATACCCCCTACCCGGGGTACCCTCCCATTGACCGACGTCCCCCCCTCGGGGAGAACGTCGGTCTTTCCTCACGCGGTCGGCCTCTCGGCGGGTGACGGACTAATCCCCGGTCACGTCACCCGCGTTACGTCACGTTAAGCTCTTGTATTATATTCATTTATTTAGTGTTTTATAGTGTTATATTGAATAATTTTACTGAAGTTTTATGTAATATAATACAATTAAGGTACTGAAGTGTGGTGAATGTGATATAAGAGTGGTTTACATGTATTTGCATATTCTACCGGAATTCCCAGAGAAATCATTAAATTAGGTTTTCAGCGCCTAATTAATGATAACGACTTGACTTACTCACGGACAATGACTAATGATAAGTTAAACAATATGAAGAGGTAAATAATATGTAAAGAAAATTATTTGTAAGCTACGTAAGACAAGGCAGTATGGTCGAAAAGACTTTAGCCTGCCCGTAAGGGCGATCCAAACAAAAAAAGTGGTAAAAGTAAAAATATCCACACAATTATAAAAAAAGTATTATAATTTGACACGTGGGTGTTTTACTCGTGTATTTTAAATGCATACCTTAATCAAAAAAGCTATAAACAGCAGAGGGATTTTTTTTTGGTCCTATCAAACACTGTGCGGCGGGTTTCTAGTACTAAATAGTACGGATTAATCTAAAGCTGACTAGTACGTGAAGAATTATCACGAGCGAATGGGTTCACAAAACTGGCGAATTTGATTTTGTCGCGTACTTACAGAATATTAGAAAAAAGTTATACTCACATAATTTAGAATAGTTATATAATATTAATACCTTAGAATAATAACGTATAGAAGGTAAGTTCGCGCACAAAAAGTGAAGCGTATCAATTGGAGCATAATGGAGCTTACGCCGGAACCGTTCCGCAATGAACAAGTCTTTGTACTGCACGTCCGTACGCAACTCTTAAAAAATAAATAAGTAATTATGACGGTTTGTGCATTCAAATAGTGTCATAACACATTTGAAAAATTAAAAAGGTTTTTAACATTACTTTTAAAAGTATTTCGACGATTTATGTTAATAAAAACAAAATTTGATTTCATAATTTGTATAGTGGTGTGCGTGTGTACGTGTGTAATCGTCTGCGTGCCATTAGTATTTTTAATACGCTTTTTTAGATTCATGTTTCCAACGTTCGAAATAATGACACTATCCTTCTATACGTTATTATTCTAAGATTGTATATGACTGAATAGTATTTTATTACAGGGCTTCGTGCAAGGTCAGTGATTCCTTACCAATCTATTATTAGCCTATATGTAAATTATACTGAGGCCATAAGCCTGAATGAGGAGAGTTGGGGAATAAAAACAGTTATGTTTTCAATCTAAAATCTGTAAACATGCTACATAAATAGACAGCCAAGCAAGCATTCCGATGCGCACCTACCGTGTGCAGACACTATATTAATCTTCATCTACGCTAGACACTATTTACAGTTTTTATAACAGATTATCACGTCTCAATTTTGATTAATTTTCGTATTTTTACAGAGTTGTCTATTTATCACAAGAGCTTATTTATTTACCTATAACAAAATTTGAATGATATATGTTCATCTGAATTGCATCCATATATTTTTACTTATTAACTGCGTAAATTTATGTTAGTTTCAACATCATTAACAACGCTATTTTACATCTCTAAAAGGTTACCAAAATATACCAAATTTAATTTGCTAGGTACCTTTAGAGTTGCCGCATTAAAGTTAAGGCAAATATAACTACTAATTTTCTTTCATTAGAGTATCTGCACATAATTATCCGGAGCGACAGCATGGTTTGGACCCATTATCCGGTTGTCTGTTCTTCAATATTTGTGAAGGCAAAACTGGTGTTGCCTTCTTTAACGTGCCCGTCGCGGCGTTGGTTTTACCCTTCGGGTACCGTCACCTGAGCGATTTCTCTTTACGTCAATACAGTAAACCTCGCGTAGACTGGTCCATGGTTCAAGCACTGCTAGCATTGCATTTTTACTTTTTAAATAAAAAAGTTCCTGCGTACACTATCAGTCCTGGAAAATCCCTGATCGTGTTAGGAGTTTCTCGCGGGCCGGATCAGGTACCCGGATAAACAAAAAATAATAATAATAATAATAATAATAATAATCATTTATTTCAGAATTTTTAAATTCCATATTTTGTTAGTACCGTTAAATAACTTAAAAACTAGTGTTAGTGACATATTAAATCATTAAATTAAATCATAACAAAACACATTAAATCACATCAAAATAAATGAATTACATTGTATTAAATTTAATTACATAAACAAAAAAAAAAATAAACAAAAAAAAAGCACTGCTAGATTTCGCGCTCGGCCAGGGCGGCGGCATCAGACACCTGCAACATTCCACGTATTGGTGATGGACTAAGTCACTGTATTGATCGCCTGATTCATCAAACGATTAATTGTGATATGTAAAATTACCATCGGAATCATAAAATACTTACGAAACACGTATTATTGGCTCTCAGATTATTAAAATTTTGTACAATATAATATGCTCGATACTAGTACAAAGTTACGCCATTAAATGTCAGAAGCTATTAACCTGGTCCTTGACCACCAGGTTAATTGTGTTACGAATAGCTAATACATTACTTTGAAATAAGTTTTTTGTTTCTTTTTTAATAATACCATCATTTGCTTTAAGCAATACAGTAATACTCCGCTTTACGAGACCCCGTTATGTGCGGTTTCGCTTTAACGCGAATTTCAAATTTCGCGTTAAAATGCCTCGATTTACACGAATTCAGTCCATGACTACGTTACGTACATACATATTCATGGGTAAGCATGAATATGTGTGTACATAACGTAGTCGTCATCGTGTTTTGACCGTGGGTCAAACAAAAACGGCGTTGGGTGTTATGAACGTACCTATTTTACAAGAACGTAAAAGAAAGTACGCTACCCAAAAGACAATAGATGTATTTTCCGTAAAAAAAAAACATGTAATACGGCATAAAGGGTTTTTAGAATTAAAGTGATAGATTCAAATGATTTGTATCTTTTTTTTTGTATTGAATCATAAACCCCGATATACGTGAATTTCACTTAACGCGATTTTTTCGGAACGTATCCCTCGTGTAAAGCTGGGTATTAACTGTATAGGTATTAATAATCGTCATAATTTAATTATTAAATGTATAATTAAAGTATGTACATTGCAACTTTAGTCTGTACTACTACTACTACTACTACTACTGTTCTTACTAATTATAATACTGTGGGTAGGCTTTGATACACAAAACAACTATTCCTTGTGCAGTTTGAAAAGTCAATAATTTGAGTATCGTAAACTAAATGGGACATCTATCTATCAAATGGCCTTCGTGTTGTAGAAATTGTATATTGTATGTATGTTATTTTATCTATACCAATAAATAAAATTGGAGTGTCTGTTTGTAATGTCAAAATAATAGGCTTTTTTCATGCTCACACGGTTATTTGCACGACATCTATGCCTAAAATAGCAATTAAAAAAATTTTGTCTGTCTGTCTGTCTGTTTGTTCCGGGTAATCTTCAAAACGGCTGGACCGATTTCAAAAATTCTTTCACCAATGGAAAGCTATAATATCAGGGTGTAAACTAGGCTATATTTTATCCCGGTATTCCCACGGGAACGGGAACTACGCGGGTAAAACGACTATAACCGAAGCGAAGCGAAGGCGGATTGCTAGTTGTAACTATAATTAAGATCAAACGGAATGTTGTTTACATGAAAAGGTATTTGTTTTCACGTAGTGATCTTGTAATTAGAGAGTGGTAACTACCAGTTACTTTTCTACAACTTTGAACTTAGCATTAGTTCCGTGTACGTTCACTACAATTGTCGCTGTCAAAATGCCGAAAAAAATTATCTTCACTATAATGATGACTATCGTCTATTCAATGTACTTCAATAATGTAAGATAAGAATAAATATGTAGGTAAGTAAGTACCTACTTTTTTAATCTAGAATAGGCATTGATCAATTTTTATATTTTAATGCTATAACCCATTGAAACGTACTAACACACTAGCATAGATTGTTAGGCTTTTTTTTTTTTTTTTTGGGTTGGGCTGCGGTCGGCGCGCCTCCGCACCACTCCGTCCGGGGCGACAGAGGGGCCTAAGCACGCAACACCCGCAACCCACCCGAACACCACGTTGCCTTCGTCGTTGGGCCGACCGCTGGAGCAGGGTTACTTGTCATCAGTGGTCGGCCCGACGGTATACCCCCCACTCGGGGTACCCTCCCATCGACCAACGTCCCCCCCTCGGGGAGGACGTCGGTCTTTCCTCACGCGGTCGGCCTCTCGGCGGGTGACGGACTAGTCCCCGGTCACGTCATCCGCGGCCTCGGCTAGGGCGGCATTGCACGCAGGTAATCCCGCCTGCGCCGCCCCAGTCGCCGGCAGCGGGTCGCATCATCGAGGCTGTGCTCCTCGCGCTCACGACCCGCCGCCTCCTTCTGCGAGATAACTGCCTCGCAGAAGGCTGCGACCGCGTCCCAATTCCTGATGCTGCCGAGCATCTCCCTAGCGATGATCGGCAGCGTCAGGTCGGCACCGATGATTGCGACGAGTTCACGACGCGGCTCTGCCCAAGCGGCACAGACCTCGAGCGTATGCTGCGCCGTGTCCTCGTCGCAATCGCAGTGGTGGCAGGACAGAGTTCTCTCCCTCCTAGCGACCCTGTACAGGTACTATACCCTGTACAGGTAGATTGTTAGGCTAAGGCCGCACTACGGTTTTTATCCGCAAGCGGTTAACCGCAAAACCGCTCGAGACGATACTAAATCAGTCGCGGATAAAAACCGCAGGTGCGGCCGCTTGCATTCGTTTTCCTGTTCCACAAACTCACACGGTTAAAAACTGCTGCGGTTTCACCGTAGTGCGGCCTAGCTCTTACACGTTTTCTTAAACCTATAGTCCATAAAATATAGCTTGATCTCTGTGACAGTTGTCCCTAGTGCTGTTACGCTTACGATGAAAGTCCGTAGTTTTTTTATCGATAAAACTCTTATTTTTATAATTGTGATTTTCTATTATAATTGAAATACAATCATAGATTTTTTTAATTGTATTCAAATAAAAACGGTTTTTGGACTGTTTTAATTATTTGAAAGAAGTACAATCAAGGTCAACGTCATTATTGTCATCATCACTAGAGCGTTCTTGCTAGAACATTTATCATTGTTTGCCAAATTAGGAATAAATGTTTACGTTATTGACAATGATGCGTACATAATATTATCATTTACTCTGAAACAAAAAGTACTTTTTTAATATTTAATTAATTCAATTTATGTATTTTATAATGCAACTGTCTGTTATAATTGAAAAAAATATGTTGAGAGTTTTATATAGGTACTTTATTGGGTTTATTTCTTTTATGAATAATTTAATAAAGATCGCTTATCGATTTACGTATATCGACTGTCCCATCTCTTTTTTATTTGCAGTCCATTATGACCTTGTACATGCGTAAGCGTCATTTTTATATAAAATGTTTACTAGGTATTTCTGTACTTACAAAGTACATTTTAGGCATGAATATTAATATTTTTACATTTATAATATATTGCACATCAGTTGCAATAAAATTGGTGCAAAAAGAATGAAATATATGTAATACAAAATAAAATTGTAAACATGTCGCTCGTTCAAACTTACTTCGTCGGTTTCGTTGACATCTGTCACAGAGATCAAGTTATATTTTATGGACTATAGTTACGTTAATATCACTTTCATAAGTAAATACATTTTTTATTTTGAATGACCATAAATAAGTTGTCGAATAAATTCCAGATTTTTTGTGTGTGTGTGTATAGCTGTTAGCCACATATGACTTTCACAGCTTAGCCCGGACTATGGGTGAGCGCTGAGGGCTCTCAACCCGGGCATAAATTTCAGAGCAATACTTAACTTACTGCTAAGCAGGTCTGACTTGGTAGTTTTCAGGTTACACCCTATTACTCATATACGACCCACCACTTACATATGTTCGTAATTTACATTCCGAGCCTTAAATGAAAGTAAGTACTTACTTAATGCATACAGTATTTCAACATAATCTTTTTAATTATTTCTATTGTATTTGTGATTAGTTAAAGCTTTGTGATTAGCTATTAAGATAAAATGCGTGTGAATTAATCTATGTAAAAATTATTAAATGTATTTATTTGTACCTGTTATATAAATGTACATAATTTACTTCTCATAATGTTGTGCTTGTTTTTTTTTTACTTTATATATATATATATATATGTATGTACTTAGTGTGTGGGAAAATAAATTATTGTTGTTGGCAATTACTCTTTGATATTTATACCCGCACCTACTACACAATATCTACAAAAAAATCATCCTGCGTATAATAGGTAGGTAGGTACCTATATTAAAAAAACTGTAGACACAATATAGCCATGCACCATTGCAATAGATAGGTTACCTACAATTATCTATACCAATACATAAAATCGGAGTGTCTATTTGTAATGTCAAAATAAGAGGCTATGTATAGTGCAAATAACCGTGTGAGCATGAAGCTCACACGGTTATTTGCACTATACATATACCTAAAATACCCTTTATATTTTTTTTTGTCTGTTTGTTCCGGGTAATCTTCAAAACGCCTGGACCGATTTCAAAAATTCTTTCACCAATGGAAAGCTATAATATCAGGGAGTAACATAAGCTATATTTTATCCCGGTATTCCCACGGGAACGGGAACAACGCAGGAAAGACGACTGAAACCGAAGCGAAGCGAGGGCGGGTTGCTAGTATATTATAAAAAAAAATTACGTGTGGTAATAACGGAGTATGAATAGAATTCACCACTCCCTGTCTTACTCGTGGATGTTGTAAAATAAACGACTAAGGGATATAATGTCCATATAAAATGTATGCAAGGGAAGGAAAAACTCGAATTATACCAACCCGCGTGATATAGTAGAAAAATTATCCGTCTATTGTGAAGAAGGCACGAACCTAGCAAGAGGACATAAGGTGGGTGGACCATGGATGGCCACTCTAACGAATAAACAATTTTTATTCGTTCATTTACAGAATAGATTAAACCTTAAAATTATTAATTAACACTTTGTTTTATTGTGTAACATATAAATTACTTTCTTTTATTTTAGATGTAATTATTATACATTAAATTGCCACTTTTAATAAGCTCTTTCAAAAGGGCCTTGCAAGGAACAGGGCTCCGTACAAGGCCAATATTATAAATCAGTCGTTTAACTTAAAACTAGAGTTATAATAATCAAAATATTTGCTTTTACTAAAACTGTATAAAAAGCTCTTTCATTTAAACGAAACAATAAATGCTTAACATATAATAATCTTCTTTAAAAAAATCACCGAACATTGCATGTACAACATCGTATAACTAAGAATATATTAATAGAAATTATTTAAAATTTATAGTAAGGAGTATTATATCGGTAAAAAATAAGTTGCCAATGCGCTTTAGAACGAAATTATAAAAAAAAGAAATTACCCATAATGGCCTTCTTAGGGGTCCGTTCTTTGTAAGGCCAAAATGTTCCTAAGAAGGCCAAACTGATAATTATGTGATATTGTGACACACTTTTTTATGTTTAATAAAATAATAGATATTAACTACTAACTAACAACTAATGGTAGTTTTCCAATTACAGAGCATAATGCGACTCAGTGGCGCATAATGCCGAATTATGCTGATGCTTAATTGGAACGTGAATTAGTTTTCAAATGCACCAGCAGAGTGCGCTAAGTTCAGTGTTGACAAAATATTCATAGATTTCATTATCGTAATTATGAACAAATAAGATTGTGTTGTCTTCTTCATCTTGATAAATATGTTCTTTTCCTCGAAAACACTGATGATTGCCTGCTTCATTAAATGATTCGATCAAGCCATAGCAATGTTTACAAAAGTATATTCCTGTAAAATGAATTTGTTTATAGATTCGAATTCTAAAATGAAATTGTATTCACATTTTAAATGTGGAATATAAAAAAAAGTCAATGTTTGTACCTTCATCAATACGTATATTTATTTTTTTAATACAGTTTGAATTAACTTTATTTCGAAAAACTACAACGAAACGAAAGCTTTAAAAATTTTCAACAATAAATAATATTACTAACGATAATATATAAATAAAACATTTCGATCAATGCCAACTTAAAGAAAAAACACTTGTTAATTTTCTGTCACTGAGTTGGTATCGATTGCACGCGTGATACGTGCATTATTTTTGAGAGTGCTCGATTGTGCGAAGCGTTGCTGTAGTTGAAACATTCACCGTTAAGCATTATGCCGCATAATGCGCTCTAGTGCTGTAATTGGAAAACTACCAATTTCTCTAATTATAACGCACTTATAATGACACTTGCCAGTCTTGTAGTCGGGAATATTTAAAATCAACCATTCCTACGATTCGATTATAATATGAAAATATAAGAAAAAATTACTTAAGTTTTGAAACAAACTTATAAACTAAAAAGAATAATAGTTTTGGATATTTAATCACAATCTGAGCAAAAAAACTATTAGATATTTTAAGATTAAGTGGTATCACGAGGAGTACACTCCTCACCACTTTTGACCTTCGCTACATCTGCTTGCCTTGGTTGCCTCATGTCTTCGATTCCACACTCGCGACATGCGCCATTCCTTTTCTTGACCTTCTGCACTTTCCTTCATCTCTATTTTCAATCTTTTGTTGGTTTGTTGTTCTATGTCCCCTAGCAAGGCCATCCGTTATGATTGATTGGCTTTTTTGATTAGCTTTACAAGGAACCACCGGCTTTCATAGGAAAATTACAGATATTTTAACTCCAATCGAAGCAAAATTATTATTTTCTTCTTTAGGGTCATAACAAAGCCTTTCACGACAATTTACAAAAATATGATAGTAATAAGATATTTACATAAAAATGACTTTTTGCTGTGAGCGAAAATTACAATTTCAGCGTTGTTGACTGAAGTCTACAAAGCGAGGGATCCCTACGAACAAAATAGCGACGCGAGTGACTCGCCGCCGCGTCTGTGTGATTGAGATTAATGGATCTTAATATGAGTGGAAGGAATTTGTCATCACATGACAGGAACTATGCCTTTTTTACAGTTGGCCTTCAAAGGAGCATGGCCTTCCATGGTCCACCCACCTTATATGAGCTGAGGTTATGAAATTCAATAACATGGAAGCACTCTTTCCGATCTATAATGCTAACTTGAGCACTTTAAAAACTGTGCCAAACGTATGTAGTACAACGTGTTATGTACGCTTGTTAAACGGTACAAATTAAATGATTCATGGCTTCCAGCCGCAGCCAGGACCACATTTGGATTGAGCAATGTATTGCAGCTAAATAGCCTATAGCGTAATATATAAAGGCTATAGCACCATAGACCATATCCTCACGCTTCGGCAGATTATACAAAAGACCGAGGAGTGTAATCGGCCCCTGTGCTAAGCGTTTGTGGACTATGAGAAAGCCTTTGATTCAGTCGAAACTTGGGCGGTGCTGCAGTCCCTTCAGCGGTGCCAAATCTACTATCGCTATATCGAAGTGCTGAAGTGTTTGTATAGGAACGCCACAATGTCAGTCCGTATCCGGGATAAGAGTACGAAACCGATCCAGTTGCAGAAAGGCGTGAGACAGGGAGATGTTATCTCTCCGAAACTGTTCACCACTGCACTGGAAGATGTCTTCAAGCTCTTAGACTGGACTGGACTCGGCATCAACATTAACGGCGAATACATCACTCACCTTCGATTTGCGGACGATATAGTCGTTATGGCAGAATCCATGGAGGACCTTGGCACAATGCTCAATGATCTCAGCAGGGTATCCCAACTAGTGGGTTTACGAATGAATATGGACAAGACGAAAGTCATGTCAAATGCCCATGTCATTCCTGTACCGGTCCTAGTTGGCAATGCGATTCTTGAAGTTGTCGATCACTATGTTTACCTAGGACAAACAGTCCAGTTAGGTAGATCCAATTTCGAGAAAGAGATCAGCCGACGAATCCAACTCGGTTGGGCAGCGTTCGGAAAACTTAAGAGGATCTTCTCGTCCAACATACCTCAGTGTTTGAAAACACAGGTCTTTGACCAGTGTGTGTTACCAGTGATGACTTACGGCACGGAAACGTGGTCCCTAAATGTAGGCCTCATATCAAGGCTCAAAGTCGCTCAGCGTGCTATGGAGCGGGCTATGCTCGGGATTTCTCTGCGAGATAGAATCCGGAATACGGAAATCCGCAGAAGAACGGGTGTAACCGACATAGCACGAAGAATTAGCACGCTGAAGTGGCAATGGGCAGGCCACATCGCTCGACGAACCGACAACCGCTGGGGAAGAAAGGTTCTCGAGTGGCGACCACGTATCGGACGACGCAGTGTAGGACGCCCCCCCACTAGGTGGACCGATGACCTAGTGAAAGTAGCTGGGCGTCGTTGGATGCAGGCGGCACAGGACCGCTCATTGTGGCGCAACATGAGGGAGGCCTACGTCCAGCAGTGGACGGCGATAGGCTGAAATGATGATGATGATGAATGTATTGCAGGAGAGGATTTCGGCTGCCTTAATCATTCGGACAACCAGTCCGGTAGTTTTCAATGATGCTAACTTGCTGTCTGACTGCCGTTGTCGGCATTGGAGGGGAGCTATCGAAAGTATCGTCCTAGCTGTAATTGTAACGAAGATACTGCATTGCATATGTACGTCTGACGAGCTCTGTGTGACCTTGGCCAAGCAGCATCGTGAATTCGCTGCAATCATCGGAACCCAGCTATCGTTGAGAGCGAGTTTCATAAAGCATTGATAAGATTAATACTGTCTTCAACAGTAAAAAATAAGATATTTAGTTTGTGGATATATAGATCGTTTCCTTAGTGAACAAATAACAAGAAGAGATTTTATAGTACCTACATTCTGCAGCAAAATACTAGTTAGTGAATATAAATAATAGGACTATTATTTTTTGCTTTATTACTCAGTTACAAATTAATTATTTTGTTTTGTACGCATGAAACACTCCGGTTTGAGATCAGTAGGTCTTAATTTAGATACAATGCGACTATAATTAGGTACAATAAAAATCAAGAATTCAAAAATTGTTTGCGTTGTTTAGCTACATGGTAAGTTGTAGTTATATTAAGTAATCTGCATCTAAAAGTTTTACTGGAACACGTCTAGTCATTGGATAAGTAGAAAGTAATAAGATTTAAAGAAGTAGTTACTTTAACTAATAAAGATAAGTTATCTCTAAAGGTGCTAACTTTCTTTAAGACTAAGAGATAACATAGGTACTGGAAACGAATTAAATATTCTTCTGCTTAGTTTTCCCGCTATTGGACTTGGATCTTCTATCGATTCAGGGTTAAATTGGATATCCCAAGTTGATCAGATGGATTAATATAAGACCTATTTCAAGTTCTAGCAGCGATATTATTGAACTTAGATCCCCTGCTTATTTGGGCTATGGTCTTGACCCACGTGTCGTCCAGGATGACGAAAATGCGGCGCATGGTCCCCTAAACCATCCTATTGCCTCCTCTTCGTCATTGGGCCGACCACTAGTACCGAGTTCCTTGATATCCGTAGCCAGCCCGCCAACTTATATCCGCTAATCCTTTTTAATTTTAGGCTTTGGCCTGAACACACCCCGCTGAAGTCTTCCGGGGTAACAGAAGGGCAGCGTGCGGCCCCATAGCCTACCGCATCCCTTCCCCGTCGTCATTGGATGGGCCACTCGACCGATTCCTTGACCTCAGTATGTATGATACCTATGAGAAAGTTAGGGTTAACGAAGTTATTGTATGCGTCATTACACAGCAAAATTAAATATTAATATGCTCTTAAGGTTACCTACTGTTTCGTTCTTAATCAAAGTTATCATTTCGCAACATTGTTTATATTAGTCATTAGTGTTTTATTATCAAATGCCATTATCTATTGTTGAAGAGATGCCAAGTTTTAGTTCGGCTCAAAATAATTCACACAAATATAAATCAGAAGAGCGCCCACAATGTATTTAATAAAATATTTGAGCGCCTCATTTTGGCTTTCCTTTAAACAATTTTCTTCCTCGTCTAAAGTTTATTTTGAACTTTCCTTCTGCTCCGTGAATAAGCAGGAAATCTACTTCAATGTTACTTCATCGCGTAGGACAGCCATGGGAAAGGAAAGAGACTATCGCATACTTATTCAGCCTTAAATGACTGGCCACATTTCCAAGTGTCTTCGTTCAACATCGATTTAAGGTTGACAGGAAGGGGTAATAGCATGGGTTTAAAATAAAAAACAGGGATACGTATCAATATGTATATTATTTAGCTTCGTAAAGAAACTAACACTTTATAACAAACATACCAACGCAACTCACTGTTCAAAATGTCTAAATTCTTTTGTTCTGATTACCACCATTACTATAATTATATTACGTACATTTATCCAAAGTACCTATATTTTGTAAAAGTTATGTGCAACTTGCTGACGGAACGAAAGGAAACTGACGTTATTCTGCCGTTCTTGCTCCTAAGTGGACTACTTCATATCTACTCAAATGTGCTTAGATACACAAGAACATCAAAATTTTAAAAACACGTTTACCCTCACAAATAATTAGAGAATGTACCCATACTACATGGCACATGTTTTACCCCCGCTCTCCTCTTGGTGGCCAGTTGCAGTATACGCCAAGACACCCTCATCTCCTTACCTCTAATGTTCAGGAAGTCAGTGATTAGTACTTTTAAAAAAATGTTTTGCAAATTGATAAATTGATACTTAAAAACATGCTCGAGCTTGATCAAGAATGAATGTACGTGACGATAACATAGTTGACGTTGAATATGCATTTCTATATGCCTACTTACATAATTTTGAAAACACTTTACACTATTTAGAAAAATCAGGTTGATGACCTATAGCCTAATAAACACGAGTATTATTAAAGCAAAAATAATCTCAGAAAATAAAATAATATGTTTATGTAGTTGTTGGTAATTTTAGCGATGTGATAATTAAATTGAGATCTAATTGTACTTCAAGATTTTAACTTAAAATTACTTAAAAGCCTTAAAATTTTCATGCAATTTATTAAGAAAACTTATAAAATCTATTAGAGAACTAGAAAATATCTTCTGTAACGTTCCCTTAGCCGTACCCTTTGGTAATTAATCTTTTGCAACTTGTTAAATGTTTATGCAGCATAAAAAAAACTAATAGAGGAGCGAAAAAAGGCAACACGCTGATTTCACATAATGATATTGAACAAAAAGAAGCTTAGTAATAGCGTGAGAAAAATTAAGGCTACATCTTAATTAGGTATTTTCACTGGAAATCCTCAGCCATCAATAAATTTTCCTCTGTAGAATCTACAAAGTGCACAAAATAGTGGCAATAAAGATAAAAAAATTCTTGGATTTTAAATTGTTAGTTGGTGTATTGATTTAAATCACAATTGGCTGTAAGGTCGTGGGTGTCGTAAGACACGACTGAAGAATATAATATCTATGCAAGAGAAGGAAAACTCGAATGAAACTCATGGCCACACTTCTGACCAGCGTGGTATCATCATCATCTCAGCCCATATATGTCCCACTGTTGGGCTCGGGCCTCCTCCATAATGGAAGGGTAATTGACCTACTATACCACGCTGGTCAGACGTGTTGATATAGGGTTTTATTTCAAGTTTTCCTTCTCTCGCATAGATATTATATGCGTTTTATATCCCTTAGTCGTCTCGTACGATCACCCACGGGTAAGATAGGGGGTGGTGAATTGTATTCTTACTCCGTCACCACACGGAAAAGCGTGGTATAGTAAGTCACTTTCCTATTGTGGAGGAGGCTCGAGACCAACAGTAGGACGTATATGAACCTAGGCAGTGATGAATATGTAATATTTTGTAGTATGTATTAGATTGAGACTGTGAACTGGACATTGACCAAAGAGATACATAACAATGATGAAAGTGATGCTGAAGCGGTGATGAAGATATTTTAGTTATCATCATTTTATGATTTCGGCTCATACACGTCCAACTGTTGGGCTCGAGCCATCTCCACAATAGGAGGGAAATCGACCTTACTATACCTCGCTGGTTATACGTGTTGGTATAGGGTTTGATTTCGAGTTTTCCTTCTATTGCACAGACGTTATATGAATATCATATCCCTTAGTCGACTCTTACGATATCCACGAGCAAAATAGGGAGTGGTGAATTGTATTCTTACTCCATCACCAAAGGGATAGTGAGTATCACAAAGTAAATATAAAAGATGCCAGGCGACTGTACATTTATACTTAGCTAGGTCCTAAACTGACCGTAGGAGTGCGTATCCTCAGTAATTAATCAAACCAAAATATTGCTAAATTTTTCCTTTTTTTTATAATAACAATTCTCATTGATGATTTATTAATACAAAAATCGCTACTCATAAACTGCAGTAATATCCTATCCTAAATGATGTTATACATTTTGTCATACATACATATATCAAAGATTTCTATTGGTTTTACTAATAATGCCGCGCTTTCACTCAAGCATACAAGTTAAAAAAAAATGGCACAGTAACCAGTGGCAGCTGGTGGGTCATCAAAGTGGTGGTGCACTTTACTTGCTCACTAATTATTAAGATCAGAAATTGCAATGGAACAACAATTTACGTAAAAATTATATTTTTTTATTATATTTGAACGCATTACATTTTGTAGGTACTTGCGAAGAAAAATATTTTTCTGTTTTTCACAATTCAAAAAATATTTATAAAAGAGGGGCTCGGCGGTCCCGCAAATTTATATCAACTTTATTTTGAAAAGTTTTGTTATTGACTATATTAAAGATAATATAGTCTATATTTATGATAATTTTCACTCACACGAAGCACTGTATATGCAGTATGAAATAGAACTAAGACCAAAATAAAAAAACAATGTAAACAAACCATATTTAACGCGTCTCAGATACATCGAAACTATACCTACTTACTGTACTTAACGAGACGCTATCGGCGAATTTCGTCGAAAGTCGAGTTCTCTCGACAATATTCGGTTCGCCCGTGCGGCGTTTTAACTCGTAACTAATACGGGTTGTATGGACAGTCCCCGTGCACTCGCCTAAGCGCACGTGATTTTTTTTACAGGGAAAATAAGTTTTAATAGTTTAGTAAAGCGCTTAAATTGTTTCATAATAATTTGAAACTTTATTTGTTATATGTTTTTGTATGTTCAAAGAATAAATATATTAATATATGGTAATTTAAAAAATAAAGATTAAGTAACATTTTGTAATTTTCAAATCTTTTGATTTGGTGGTTCAGTGCACGGGCGCACTTAAGGTGCAGCCGCCACTGACAGTAACCCTTTATGAATGTGGAACCTTCAATAATAATTATTGCTCGCCACATCTAAGCTTCAGTGACAAAATAAATTTAATTCAAACTAATGTTTGATTATAATTAATGTATTCTAATAGAATACAATTATTATAAGCAAGAATAAAACAGCAAATTACATATGGTTGCATCAGAACAATGTTCATAAGAATACAAAAGACATTGTCACATACAAACATTCATTATCTTAAATATATTTTATATTTTTCACAAAGACACAATAATTACAAAAAACACTTACATAATTAAATGATTTTCATAATATTATAACAGTAGTTCGTACGATCATTGGCACATATTACTTTTGATTTATTCCTTTATTACTGTAGGGTACTTGACTGCATATGAAATATGAGGTGGTACACGCGATACTTTGGCAATTTGTTTTTTTTTAAATATTTTTATAAGAGAAGACCTGATAAACCTGAAGTAAAATATGTCCATATTATTGTTATTAATAAAGTACTTATTTTCAAAAATTGGAAAGTAAGAAGTCAAATACCCCACACTAAAAAAAAGTGGTAAATATTCTAATTGGATATCTACAGATTTAAGGAATTATTTGCATTTCAATGTTTTTTTTTATGATTATTAAAGTGATGTTCATTTTTCTAAATATATATATCTTAAATTTAAACATTGAGAACTGATTTTTTTATATTAATTACAATCTTAGGTGTCATAAATAGAAAACACAATTTCTCTTTTCATAATTGACACTTAATATTTCGAGACTTCTGCTCGCTGATAAATGTAAATAAATGACTGCAGAGAGGTCTAGAGAGCGACCTTATATGAATTATCGCAGTTTAATAAGGAAATATTTATGCTATCCATAATCCTAGTCATTGGGTTTGGGCATTAATTGTACTGCCCCATAATATAGGGCTATGTCAGTAGTGGGAGGTAAAATTGTACTATCACGTTCTTAACGAACGAGAATAATAATATAAGAAAAATCTCATTGAGTAAACACTTTCACATCCATCATCTTTCTAATACCGAATTTCATAAAAACAAGAATCATAAATTGTTTCTCAATCATATTCACAGCTTATTCTATAAATAAAAATATGAAGCACATAAACAACATTCATCAATATCATTATATACAAGAACTTATGTTTAAATCTTTAAGATTGATCGTGCTAAATTCATAATTCTTTAATGTGACTTAATCAGTCAATTTTAAAATACATAAGTGTAGTTATAATTTATTTATTTCGATATTATCCATTTATAAACTGCTTCAGTGAAACCCGTAGCTGTTAAGGAACTTTTCTAGCGATTAATCGCCAAAATCAACTTCGCTGCCTTTTCATCAAATAGGGAGTGGTCAAACAAATTATGATTAGGTCCAATTTAAATAGTTGAAAGATAAATTCTCCCCTCTCCTAACTTCTATAATTGTTTCTTTTTTAACCAGTTATCTAAATTAGAGTACATATTGATAGGTTGCGACTAGCTCAGTCCTGTATCATTGTGAAGACCCACCAGAGTTGTTGGCTGTCCACAAGGTAGTTTTCTCCCGTTACTGGCGAAACTATAATAACCAGGCCAAAAGTGTAAAGGAAAGCCAACTTTTAATTCATTCACTAATGACACAATCCATTATCCCCCATTACTCAGGAAGAAAACTTTCCGTCTCAAATCTGTGGATAGATCATTACCTATAGCAAGCACGTCCAAACATTAATACGACCTACATGAGTTATTTCCAAAGATCTATTGTTACAATCGACAATGATCTCAATGTTATGAATAAACTAGTTGACCCGTCGAACATCGTACCGTCTAACAGCTGATTCTTTAATTTTTTAGTTTTTTAATACTTCTGCTATCTGGGACGCCTGGTCAGCTAGTAAGATAAAAAAAGAAAAATAAAGTTAACAAGTCAACAATTACATTATATCATAAAATAAAAATTATAAAACATCTAAAATTTTGTGTTTGACATCAATATATACACGATACGAACGTCACTCTCCACTAACACTTGAACTTTATGGAATGGTATTAAAGTTCAAATTGACTTTTAAGTATTATTACGAATCGTTTGTATGGGAGTATAGAAAAGTGTTGTTTTTGGACCTTTTTAGAAAATTTTTGATTTTTTTTCTGCGTAAGAATGTATATGTAATGTACTTCAAGGTAATATTCTAAAAAAGAACATTAGCGAAATCGGTCCTCGATATTTGCGCTTACCAACACATTGAGCGATTCATTTTTATATTATATACTAGCTGACCCGGCGAACTTCGTACCGCCATAATTTTTTTCGTAAATATATTTTCTAAATATTTGAATATATAGATAGTCTCTAATGGAGGAACCATTACGGTTTTGTCCGGAAAGATTCGATCGTCTTGGTCGCGGCATCGTTACTGATGATTCAAAGAGAATACAAATTACTGATTATTGATTTCTGACAAAATTATAATTATCAAATTTTCAACCGTTCAACTATAGACAAAATTTCGTTTAGCTGTCATTTGCGTTTTGTTATTATATATCAAATGCGTTTTTGTTATCCTACGTTTCATAGTGACTTGTATTCTCTCTGACATGAGTTTCGGTGCGAATATGGCAAGGTCATGTTAAGCTGTATTATATTTACTTTTTTAGTGTTTTATAGTGTTTATATTGAATAATTTTGCTGATATTTTATGTAATATAATGCAGTTAAGGTGCTGAAGTGTGGTGAATGTGATATAAGAGTGGTTTACGTGTATTTTCATATTCTACCGTAATTCCTAGAGAAATCATTTTATTAGATTTTCAGCGCCTAATTAATGGTAACGACTTAACTTACTGACGGACATGACTATAAATAAACTATTCTATATAAAGAACTGTTAAATAATATGAAGAAAATTGTATCAGGCTTGGCTGTATGGGCTTTGATAACCTTTGCCTGACCGAATGGACAAACAAAAACAAAAAAAAAAAACTATTTGATATTTTATGCCATGTCACACGGGAACGCGATCGAACGGGCTAAAAAGTAGCTCATTGCCATTAAGAAGAACGGGATAAAAAGTATCCTATGTCCGTCTCCTGGTTCTAAGCTACCTTCCCATCAATTTTCAGCCAAATCTATACAGCCATTCTTGAGTTATAAATAGTGTAGCTAACACGACTTTCTTTTATATATATAGATTGTAGTTGGAGTGGTGCAGAGACTACTGTTATCTGTACTTTTTTGATTCTTTCACGAAGAATGTTCTGAACATCTGCATGATATAGTACCATGATCACATATTATTACTGTACTATTCAATATCGCAGCGGGTTTCATCAATATTATTCTGCAAGTATACTATCGCACATTTTCACCCTTTTTATTCACGCACGTGCAGGCTCTAGATATTTGTAGAGTTAATGTGTTGTCTGATAGTGATAATGGATCCTCCAAACGAGTTTTATGAAGACCATTTTGAAAACACATTATTTCTTATTACTTAAGTATTAGCTTCGTAAGACCTAACGCAGTTACCATTGCAGATGTATAATAACAACAATTATGACTAACATTTGACAACAAAGTTCTCTTTATCTAGGTCTATGTCATCCTTTTTCATGACAATACTCGTCTACTCAAAGCATAATAAAGAATCTCAGAATTATAGAGGCTGGTCTGTATTTGGTTTCGCTAAACACTGTTTCAATTAAATTCTATTGGTAAATAGCCGTTTAAGACTATTTTGGGGGTGCTTATAGAAAACTATAGGAATGGAATCTATCAATGTATTTCTATGAAGGAGAATTTATCTATTGCTATCAGGGCCGTATTATCCATAAGGTGGACAAGGCAACTGCCAAAGGGCCCCGCACCGACTAGGGGCCCCGAGCATGTACCAAGACTTCCTTTTTTAATTTGGATACTTCCTCAATATTATTCTTTTTATTATTGCTGTTGGTGGCAAAAATGAAAACAGCATACCTGATGATAAGTGATATACTGCTACGATACTACTGCTCCTTGGACCATGGAATAAACGTGTAGCAAGTTATAGTAAAGGTATTAATGAATTTCTATTTAAATTTTAAAATGATTTCTGTAAATGCATAATAATTTTTCATTTAGAAATATAAAGACTTAGAAAATTTCATAATAGTAAGCTGCACATTGAGGGCCCTTCTCACATAACCCGACCGTACAATAACATCCACACTGGGATCAGATTTCGCTCAATCTTAGAATCGACAATATTACATGGTATTTAGGGCATAATAGATATAATCTACACTTATATACTCTAAGGTCCCAGTATATTTTGACATTAAGCTCTACGTTGCTCGTTCACATTGCTATGAGAACACTGTACCATTTTTGTGTGCGGCTCGTGTGAAGATGACCTCCTCATCGTCCGCGTTGATACTTTCCGCGGTCGTGAGTGCCACAGTGTCGCTGTGTACCACGTGGGGTGATTCGTTAAATTCGTCTAGCTCTTCTATGCCCGCTGTAAAAAACAATCATAAATATTAATTATACGACTCGAAAGTATATTTCGCATAGTTATATTTGTCAGCTATTTGATCAATTTACATTTGTATTTGTGTAGCTTTTTAAAAATCATTAGGTTTACTGGGATGTGCTAAAAGATGGCACTATTTTTCTAAATAATTTTTATTCAATATTATGTCAATATATTCAATATATCGTCATCTAATCGTGTGTTGAAATGTAAGTTGTAAACTGTACTTTTTCAAATAATAATATTAATAATGGATACATTTAGTTATTTTTCGGCATTAGTGTGTGTAACGTAATCTTCGAAATTATGTATCGAACATTAAAGTTAATAAGTATTATGACAGAAATTTTATCGAGGACGACCGTCAAGGACACGGCGCAGTACATGCTCTAAGTATGTGCCGCGTGGTCAGAACAGCGCCGTGATCGGTGCCGACCATCGCTAGGAAGATGCTCTGCAACGTCAGGAACTGGGATGCGGTCGCCGACTTCTACGAGGCAATCGTCGACATGGTCCGCCGCCGGCAACTTGGGCGGCGCAGGCGCGAGTACCTGTGACTGATGCCACTCTAGCGCGGGTGACTGGACCGACCGCGAAGGAGGCTGACCGCGTGAGCGCAATGCCTCAGAAGGGGCGTCGGGGAGGGACGGTACTCGAAAAATTACGACAGGATGGCAATACGGTGGTTTATAGAGGCGCGCGCCGCCCTTGCGTCAGTCAAGTCTCTTTAATTAAAATATGGTGGTAAGTTTTATATATTTCAGCGAGGACAGGCGACAGACAGGGGATATGCCTAATTTGCGTGAGCAGATCCTGGCCGCTGTCACCTGTGAAGCACTTATTATATTGAAGGAAGGGGGGGGGGCCGAGCAAGTCAGAGTGTCTACGTATATGTGCAAGTTTTACTATATCTATAAACAATATCTTGCCCGCTATGTTCCTAGCACGGACATAGTATCAAACTGGAGAGTGAGCAGATATCTTTAAAGTTTTGTAATTTTACCTGTATAATCAGAGGGCGCTAGTAGTAAGTACTGCTCTGAACGTGTCGGCCATAGTAAGTGTGCCATCACACAAAACGCCAAGCAGTCCGCTGAATATGTGATGCCTGGGAACAATATAATCCATTTATATTATCGCATACATAATATCTGCTATAAAACATGCGATTTGACATTGATTTAGAAGGGTTTATAACAAAAATAACAAAATAACATTAAAAAATTGCTTAAAAGATGATAAGAAATTCTTGAGCAAAAATTCAGTATCGTAGGCAGAAAATATGTGATGTAATTGCCTTAATGAACGTTATGACAGTATTTTATGAGGGTCTTTCAATGTTCACGTGGCCATGGACATGGAAGGCCGTGCCAAATGTAGGTTTTGCTTTATACTCCTATTGTGGTAGTACTTTTTAGGGTTCTATACCCAAAGGGTAAGAACGGGATCCTTTTACCAAGATTTCGCTCTGTCTGTCTGTCCGTCCATCTGTCTGTCTGTCACCAGGCTGTATCTCAAGAACCGCGATAGCTAGACAGTTGAAATTTTTACAAATTATGTATTTCTGTTGCCGCTATAACAACAAATACTAAAAACAAAATACAGTAAATATTTAAGGGAGGCTCTGCCATAAAACTAACGCGATTTTTTGCCCCTTTTTGCTCAATATCGATAATGGCCATAGTAGGCACTTATTTACCTAGTCAATGGTACGCAACCCTTCGTACGCGAGTCCAACTCGCACTTGGCCGATTTTTTTACATATTGTTGGGCCTGGGTGTTACTTTTGTTTATTAATGTTTGTAATATCACTCACGATAAGAAATTATTTTTATTACTTTTCAGTATAGCTAAAGTTTTTTTAAAAGTACAGAATATAAAAAGGATCGGTGGGGGTGACGGAATACAATGAATTGCCCCAACCCTCGGCTCCCCTCTTTTACCTGTGTGTCTCGACGCCTAAGGGACGCAATAATATGTGGGAGAAGGAAAACCCAAAATAAAACCATGTAAATTCCCTGCAATAAAGTGCTATTGCCGGTGACAATAAGTAAATTTATAGTAGTGATAAACTTGAATTTTAAGTCAATGAAAATAGTCATTTGATATTTTAAAAGATTAGAATCTTTTAGACAATATGATCAATCACAACATCATCTATAGTATCAATACTAATATTATAAAGCTGAAGAGTTTGTTTGATGGCTGGGTTATTCTCATGAACTTCAAAATGTAATATTGAATATTTCCATTGAAGCACATGAGTTGATTTAAGTGTAGTAACAGAATGAGAATACAATTCACAATCTTCCCTCTTTTGCCGCGGGTGTAGTCAGAGACGACTAAGGGATATCGTATGTATATAACATCAACAAGAGAAGGAAAACTCGAAATAAAACCCTATATATACAGGGTGTATCAGGTTATGGGACAACTGTTCGAGTATGTTGTAGTTTAACGGTCATAGATCGTAATTAGAATGTACATTACACAAAAAACAATATAACATAAAAGTTATGGTGATTTCAAAAATATGTGTCTAAGAGTCTATGCCTTAAATGTTACGTATTATGTAGGCAGACGTACGTATTATGTACAGACAGAATACATGTAGGCATGTAAAGCTTCGACAGTATAATTTCATTCATTCATACCTAGAATTGCGCAAACGCTTCAATGAGCGTAGGTAACAACGGCGAGCCGTCAACGGTCATCGGTCGACCAGCTGTTTTAAAGCGAAGTTTGTCTTGCTTATGCGAACGTAATCATTGATTTATTCAATTTCTAATGAACATTTAACAAAGTATGAATATGTTGCGTATTAAGTATCATTGACTTTATACATTTCAATCGGATTTACACGAAAAAGCGTTGACAAAATTGAAAACTTTACATGTCTGTAATTCCTTAACGATTCGATATTTTTTGGTCAAATTTTTTTCATGAGTTCCTACCACCATTGCCTAGCTCCCTTTTGACCAGTTGCCCCATAACCTGATACACTCTGTATATATAGGCTTTTATTTTGAGTCTTCCATCTCTTACATAGATGTTATATGCGTATTATATCCCTTACTCGTCTTTTACGATACCCACGGGTAAGATAGAGGATGGTGAATTGTATTTTTGCTCCGCCACCACACGGAAATATCATGTACCATTGAATATTGTCGACATGCCCTGTACAGTTTTTATATATTATTCATTCAAATGAAACAATAGCATATAAAATAGTATTTAAAGTAAAATGAAGTAAATCAGTATATTAATTTTAACGCCAATTGTAAATACCAAGTAAATAATATAAATATTAAGACACATTATTTGCAACATCTAGAATTCAAGAACGTAATTTATTTTTGAGGGTTATCAAATATTACATATTAGGTAAATTAATTTTTTGCTAATAATAATTATTATCATTATTGCAGCCTACAAAACTTTCAGTTGGGCTCGGGCCTCCTGCGCCCGGGAGGGAAATTGATTTACATTTTTCGAGCTATTCAGACGTGTTGGTAGAGGGTTTTATGAGGAGTTTCCCTTCTCTTGCATAAATGTTATTCTTACTAATATTATAAATGCGAAAGTAAGGATGTTTGTTTGTTACGCTTTCACGCTTAAACCACCGAACCGATTTCAAAAATTCTTTCATCAATGGAAAGCTATAATATCAGGGAATAACATAGGCATATTTTATCCCGATATTCCCACGGGAACGGGAACTACGCCACGGGTAAGACGACCGAAACCGAAGCGAAGCGAGGGCGGGTTGCTAGTCTTTATATATAAATGTCTTGTGTACGTGTGTATGTCACTGAACTCCTTCTAAACGGCTGGACCGATGTTGATGAATTTTTTTGTGTGTGTTTAAGAGGATTCGAGAATGGTTTAGATTCACAATTGGATCCGGTAGGTGGCGCTGCTATCGATTTCAAGGAGAATTCCAGTTATTTTATTTGAACAGAACCACATCTTCTGCGTCAGCTAGTCTACATATAATATCCCTTAGTCACCTTTTACGACACCCACGGGTGAGAACAGCCCGCCCTCGCTTCGCTTCGGTTTCAGTCGCCTTACCCGCATAATTCCCAATACCGTGGGAATACCGGGATAAAATATAGCCTATGTCACTTCCTGATATTATAGTTTTCTGTTGGTGAAAGAATTTTTGAAATAGGTCCAGTAGTTTCGGCACCTATTCAATACAAACAAACAAATATTTCCTCTTTATAATATTAAAATAGATAACATGCTGTCATTTCAAGTTACTTAGCAATATTAAATACAATAATATTATATTTCTATTTCAAGAATCGTAATAATCCTATAACAAAACCTGTTTACAAAAATTCTTTATTGAATTTGACCCGAGTTCATAATTTTCGCGGTTAATTTGTTTAATGTTATCAATGCTAACGATAAAATGATTATCATGTTAACATTATCAATATCACTTCAGCTCTTCATTATTTTCAGCTTTATTTCACTAACCATAAATTTTACGAAGAATTAGATAAATCCATGTCAAGCCCACAATTTTAACAAAGTGCTTTATATCACCAGAGAATTATGATATGGTTAATACCGAAAACTAAATAAGAATGGTATCACTGTGATTATAGTAATTTTTGTTATACGTGCTTGAGCAATAAATGTTATGAATTGAAGATGATATTCTCACAGACAACAAAATAATCAGCGACTTTTTTTTTTTTGGGTGGGCTGCGGTCTGCGCGCCTCCGCACCACTCCGTCCGGGGCGACAGAGGGGCTTAAGCACGCAACTCCCGCAACCCACCCGAAAACCACGTCGCCTTCGTCGTTGGGCCGACCACCGGAGCAGGGTTACTTGACATCAGTGGAAAATAATCAGCGATGCCTTCAGTTTTTTAAGTTACAGGCGAGACTCTTAAGCAAAATAAAGTTAAGCATTTAAATATCTGCTGCGGGTGACGTGACCGGGTGACGACCCGCAGAGAGGCTGACCGCGCGACGGCGACCGACGTCCCCGAGGGGGGACGTCGTGAGGAGAGTGTGCACCGCGACCGGGGTACTGCGTCGGGCCGACCACTGACGACAAGGAACTCTGCACCGGTGGTTGGCTCAACGACGAAGGCGACGTGTTACGGGTGGGTCATGGGGCGGCGCACCGCCCCTTTGTCGCCCCGGAAAAAAGCATTTAAATATTTCTTCACGTGGTCCTCCGTGTGGTGACAGGTTAAGAATGAAATAAGTCACTAACTTTTCCAAACCTTAAAAAACAGTTGAGGAGTAACTAGTAGAATGGGCAGTATTGAGCAACTTATAACATTAACTATGACTGCCAATCCGCGTGCCAGGTATAGTGATTACAGAATTATCCCCCTTTAGGGAGAACTATGCCCAATAATAGATGGATGTAAACATATTAAATATTTTTCGATATGAAACATCTATAGACGAGGGTGAACTTGATCGTTGGCGTGGCGTAAAGCGACGTATGCCGTGGCGAGGCCTCGCCATGCTCTATGATCGTAAGTGTAGTTCCGACCATTTGTCACAGTAATATCATCAGAGACATCAAATATAACTATTATATTATTACAGAAATAATTCATTAAAAGAATTGAGTTATCACAATTTGAAATATGTTAGCACTTTGAATTCTTGTATTTAATGAAAATAAATGTTTATTGAATAAAAATCATCATTTTCTGGATAAAATGTAATTTCGTAAATCGTATTTTATTTATACATTATTCCATATTAATTCCTGTCGTAATCTATTCTTTTATGCATATATACTTGTACAAAATAGTTTCGATGTTTCACATCTGCCAAGCGTCCTGAGCGACGGCTAACTTTTTAAAGCTTTTTTCTTAAAATTTATTACACATAAAATATTTTCTACGGAATTTATGTCATTCTAATGCGGTGAAACTTGGAAGTCGATACGTGGTAATACTAGTTTTATCACTTAAAGCCTTAAAGCTTAAAGTCCTCAAGAAAATATATCAACAAGTCCTCAAGAGGAAAGATCCTCTTGAGGACTTTAAGTTTTGATCGAAATATTGCAGTATATTGCTAATCTAGTAGCTGATTCTTTTCACCTATGTGATAGGCCTCCTTTTTTTCTACGGACAGTGCACCCGCCGCCCTGCTCTGTCCAGGGAAACAAAGAGGCGGCGCGCGGCCCCGTTAAAACACATCGCCTTCGTCGTTGGGCCGACCACCGCTGCAGTTTCTTGACTTCAATGGTCGGCCCGATATATGATAGGCCTGCCAGGAGCGCATCTCCTGTGTAAATTTTCACATTGTTTCTCTGACGATTTATCGTCATCACACAAATCCAAAATTATTGTTTGGTTTAATAATATATTGATTAAAGCTAATTGTATCTTTGTAAAGTGTTATTTTCCTTAGAAACGGATGTAAAATAAAATTTTTTCGTGTTTTGTCACGTCATTACTGCCGTTAACAGCAGTACAAACATTATGAATTACTGTGCATTATAACTTGCTACTTGCACAATAAAATGGAAGTTAAACGTGGCCTTGAATTTATCAAGCCTAGATTTCTACTCTACCCAATTGATTCCTGATTCGTAGTCGCCACTCGTGAAAATTTCTTGCCAACGGTTATCGATTCGACGACCAATATGGTCCACGTGTCAATTCTTTGAACTATATCAGTTACATACGTTCTTCTACGAATTTCCGTATTCGGCATTCTATCGATTAAATACCAATCATAGCCCTCTCTCCAGCAAGCTAAGCGAATTGAGCCTTTTTATGAGGACGACATTTAGAGACTATGTTTCGGTGCTACAAGTCTTCGCTGATAATCAGTGATCGGAGTAGGTATATTGATTTTTGCTACTTGCGTCGGTAATGTTCATGTAAAGATGAACATGGATACGCCATTTTTCCGGAACGTCATGCCGGCACGTCTGTAATCACTGATAAGTATTGTCTACAAATTCAAATAATTAATATAATTTGTTTTTTTTTTTAAGATTGCATTAAACAGATTTCAAAAGCTTTTATTTATCTTGTAATGTTTGTATACGTGTTCGACACTAATTTTGGAAGCTAAGTTAGAATCACTCCTCTATGTGTCCGTATGGGCTCAAATCTTATGTACCTTCGGTGAAAATACAATAACATGGTACCATGGAGCTGTTCTGTTTGTGGAGCCGGAAGAAAGCCATTGGAACTTTTTTTTCTATGTTAATGTGTAACGGGACGAGCAGATCGCTCGCCTGATGGTAAGCGTCACGTCTGCCTATGGACAGATGCAGTGCCAACCAGTAACTAAATAGTTCTGTCTGGCACTGCCCAGCGCCCGCTACACCGAGACGACAGTTATTTATTAGGTCTCATATACCCAGTAATTGCACTAGCTTCAATGCCCTTTCCCCGAAACACAGAAGTGTTGAACACACTCCCAATTTAGGAAGAAATGTCTGGCAAATCGGTGGTACCCACCTAGACGGCCCAGTACAGGAACCTACCACCTGGTACCACCTTAACTAAATACTATAAACCCATCGACTTTGGACTTATTTGTTTTGTCTTTGTAAGTACTTGGTGCTACCTGATATCCATACTGTAATGCCCATTTAGAGTAACGTTTTCACAATACAATAACAAAGATGCGCACTCTACGAATCAAAGTAAACGAGTGAGCTAGCTACCTGTGGGGCTACCCCCCGCGTCGCGGTATGCATTGTTTTCGTAACCGGTTTGTGCACTATCTACAATCCTGTGTTCTGATTGGTCACTGAGTCATGTTGAGGGCACAGATTAAGAGTAAGACAGAAATTTAACCGCGTCTTTTGTGAGTGAAATATTTTGAGTCCAATTCACGCTTATACTAGTTTGAGTATTTGTTTTACTCGATATATACTAAAATCATACCAAGTTTGAAGCTTCTATCTGTTACCGTTTTTATGATAGAGCTAAAACAAACAAATATGCAAAAAATGTTTCTTGTATGGAATCGGTAATTTTTAACTTTTTGATATTTATTGTATGTTCCTATGTCGGCCATAATTATAAACGCTTTTTGAAAAATAGAATTGTGCACCTGCTAATGTTCGAAAGAAAAAGATCAGTGAGTGACAGACATACAGCGGAGTCTTAGCAATAGGGTCCCGTTTTCAACCTTTGGGTACGGAACCCCAAAAAAACTAATTTGCAGCGGGATGGTGATAAATTATTAAGAAGATACTATTGGTCATATGGTTACATTGTAAAATTCCGAAAAAAATTATATTCCTGAGGAATATCCATATTAATATATACGTTTCAGATTATTGACCCTAATTCAATATACCTACTCCGATCACTGCTGATAATACACACTAGTTATATGTCATTATTTTCAGACACTGCAGAATATTGAAGGAGGTTTTCTAAGTTTCCCGAACATAAAAACAAAACGTAAAAAAAGATAGTAGGTATTATATAGTACAGTAGAATCCGGATATAGCGACCTTTAAGGGACCGGCGATACTATGTCGTACTAGCCGGATGACGTACAAAACGGTAGGATTATTTCTTAAGTACATAAGTACCTAACCTACGAATACATAATTATGCACACGCCAAACTCCTTCGCGAGGGTTACATTTGATTCACCGCCTTCTAATCGGTGTAATATTGCACTTTTTCTTCAATTGTAAAACTTTGGCTTCACAGAACTCATTTTGTCGAGCTTTAAGAACTTTTCATAACAAGTGACAAACACTAACTGTGATTTACGGGCGCCAATAAGGAAAGGTGAAGCGCGCGGGGCGGGATGAAGTTGGGGCGCCGAAGTATTGGTGCGTAGGTTGTATAAACAAAACATTGCGCGTCGTTTTAACCGGACGTATTATCACAAAAAATGGTCGCTATAAGCAGTTTGTCGTTTAAGCCGGAGTCGCACTAAACGGTTATATTTTCTCAGTACCTAACTATGAAACCTAACTTGAGTAAACATTATCGTCGTTAAAAACGGTTAGTCGTTATAGGCGAAGTCGTTATATGTGAATTCTACTGTATTCATTTCGGCTCACATACGCCCCACTACTGACCTCGAGCCTCTTCCACAATAGGTGGGTCTTCTACTATACGCTGGTCAGACGGGTTGGTATAGGGTTTTATTTCGAGTTTTCCTTACCTTGCACAGAAGTTACATGCATATTCAATACCTTAGTCGTCTTTTAAGACACTCGCGGACAATATCTATACTATATAGTAACATGTGGTGACGAAGTATACAATTCACCAACCTCTCTTGCCCGTGGGCGCCATAAAATACGACTAAGGGATATATGCAGGCAACATCGATCCAAGAGTCGAAAAACTCGTTATAACAACCCTATTCCAACACGTCTGACCAACTTGGAATAGTAGATCAATTCCCCTCCCATTATGGAGGAAGCTTGAGCCCAACAGTGAGGACTTATATAGGCTGAGATGATGATGAATATTATAAATCTTGAAAATGGTAGGTACCTATCTTATTTAAATAATGATTTACTACGTCCATATTCCACATGAACGAAGTTACATGTCCCCAACTAGTATTTAATATAAATAATTAAAACTTGACCGAAATAAACACGCAACCGCAAAGTGAACGGAATTTAGTACCGATTTGTAAATAAATTGTTGCGCAAAAATCAGTTACGGGTACTTACATAATAAGAAACTGTAACACTTACCCAAGAGAAATTTAAACCTCCATAAAGGACTTATTTGTAGCGCAATTAATGCTATTATTGGCAGATAGACGAACCATACAAGACTTGAAGCGCCGAAGTGTAATAGGAAATTGAGTTTCGGCATATTGTGTTCGTACATCATTGTGTTGCGCAGTTCTAGTACGAACCATGTCATTATAGCAACACGTAGAGCGAGTATTAACCAACCCGGCCACGTCTGGTATTCATCGATTTCTTCTATGATGTCCACTTCTGTCTAAAATAAATAACAAGTCATCATTTTACATCAGGAAACGAAATTAAAGAAATGGGAATTGTATAAATTTTACAAATATTTTGACTACGCATTACATTTTTTGTCTCGATAAATGCGATTGAGAGATTCTATATCGCGCTGCTCAGTTGTGTTGGTAGAGTTTTAGTAGACGTTATCTGCATATTATACCTTAGTCGTCTTTTACGACACCCACGGACAAGAAAGAGAGGGCGATGAATTATATTCTTACTCCGTCACCACACAGAAGATGATGTAAAAAATGATGAGGTAAGAAACGAAATGTTTTTATTATCAATAGTTAATTTCATAAAATATACAGCAATATCTCAGAAATTTATTTAGAATTTATTACAATGTAGTGAATAATTTATAAGGCAAAACGTTGACTGACTGGAAGTGATGGACTTGTATCATATAAGCCAATCAAGTAGTAAAGTATTTCTAACTTATAACTCTCTAACTAAAACACAGACTTTTAAATGGAATGGAAATACCCTGATAACATTTAAATAAATACAATAATAAGAAAATAATCATTGGAAATATCTAAGTCAAACGATGGCCAATTGGTTAACGTCATCTTATTCTCATTTGCTGGTTGACCTCATAAAGGACGACTAAAACTAGGATATAAGAATGACTGTGGTGTGATGTTCCACTAACGCTTCCTGGTCCGTGGATGTCATATAAGACGATTACGAGACAAAAATATATCACACTCCTGAAAGAGAAAACTTAAAATCCTATGGCATGCCGTTTGGTTCACGTGTTGTAGTATTTCTCTTGTGGTGGAGACTTAAGGCCGAAACTAGAATGTAAATATACGGACTATAAAGAATTATAATCATTTTAATACTTACTGTATTCCATACGAAAAGTAATATGTGTACAATCCCATAAGCAAGCCACACACCGAATACTAACGGTTTGTAAGTGAGCTCCAATCTAGTAACTGCCCATCCTTTTGCTAACAAAAGCAATAACAGCATGAAGAGCGTCTGTAACATATTAGACTCATTGTTATTCTTTATATACCTTCTTTTTTTTTTTTGGGTGGTTCATGGTAAGCGCACGGGCGGTCCCGTCCGCCCGGGGCGACGAAAGGACGGCGCGCAGGCCCACAACCCACCCGTACCCGTCACCTCGTTGTTTGTTGGGCCGACCACCGGAGCAGATGTGACTTGTCATCAGTGGTCGGCCCGACGGAATACCCTTTCGGGTAACCTCACGTCTCGACGTACTGGGACGTCGGTCGCCATCGCACGGTCAGCCTCTCTGCGGATGACGGATAATTCCCCGGTCTGATCACCCGCGGCCTCGGCTAGGGCGGCATTAGGCGCAGATACTCGCGCCTGCGCCGCCCCAGTCGCCGGCGGCGGAACGTGTCGCCGAATAGGAGCTCTACTCGCACACGATCCGCCGCCTCCTTCCGTGAGATTACGGCCTCACAGAAGGCGGCGACCGCGTCCCAGTTCCTAACGCTGTCGAGCATCTCCCTGGCGATGGTCGGCAGCGCCAGGTCGGCACCGATAATCGCGACGAGTTCACGGCGCTCCCCCTCCCACGCAGCACACTCCTCGAGCGTGTGCTGCGCCGTGTCCTCGTCGCAACTGCAGTGGTGGCAGGACGGTGTGCTCTCCCTCCTGACAATCTTGTGCAGGTACTTCCCAAAACACCCGTGCCCCGTCAGCACCTGCACCAGTCGGAAAGAAAGCACCCCGTGCGTCCGCTCCAACCACTCCATCAGCACCGGCCGGAAGGCCTCGACGGTCCTGACACCGTACCGAGGACTCTCCAGCCGGACTGCCCAACGGGCAATGACTCCTCGGCGGGCGTCGACCGCCAGGCGGTGATCTCCTGCAAGGAGACCATACCGCCGCGGGCGCGCGTCTCCGACACCCGCTGATAAATGTCGAGCATCTCCGCCTCCAGGTCCCACGGGGGAGTTCCGGCCAGGAAGCACGCTGCCTCCGTCGCCACCGTGCGGTAACCCCGTATGGCCCTGATCGCCATGACCCTCTGTGGTCGCCACAGGAGGGCCCTAAGACGGACGGTCAGGGACCCCGCCCACACCGGTGCGCCATACAGGGCCATCAACCGGATCACCCCCGTGTACAGCTGTCGGCACGTAGCACTGGGTCCACCCACATTCGGCATCAGCCGCGAAAGAGCGGACGCCGCGCCGACAAGCCGGGGAACAAGTCGATGGAGATGCTCCCGGAACCAAAAATGCCCGTCGAGCACCAGGCCCAAGTACTTCATGTGGGCCTAGATGCTGATGGTGACCGACTTCACGGTAATCGAAGCGCCGGCGGGAGGCCCGGCGGTACGGAGGCCATGGAACAAAAGGGCCTCCGTCTTTTGCAGGGCTACCCTCAACCCCAGCGCTTCGATCCGCCCGACAATCTCCTCGGTGCCGAGAGTTGCCAGGCGTGCCGCCTCTTCTAGCGTCCCACCCCGGGCTGTGACGAGTGTATCGTCGGCGTAGCAAATTACGCCCAGCCCGGGTGGGAGACTTCCTCTCAACGCCCAGTCGTAGCCGATGTTCCACAGGGTCGGACCCAGAACCGACCCCTGTGGGACACCGCACGTCATGGGCGTTCGCACAACGTCCCCTACTCGGTCAACGTAGAGGACGCTGCGTCCCTCCAAGTAGTCTGCCACCAGCCGCCTGAGGTACACGGGCACCCCGTGATACCTCAGCCCCTCCCTGATGCAGCTGAATGGCAGACTGTTGAAGGCGTTGGCGATGTCCAGGGACACCGCCAACAGGACTCCTCCGCCGGTGACGGCCTCCGCTACCACGGCCTTCAGGCGCAGAAGGGCCGCGATCGTCGAACGCCCTCTCCGAAAACCAAACTGGGCGTCCGACAGATCGGGCCCGACCCCGACGAGGTGCCGCTCGATGCGGGCAGCCAACACCGTCTCTAGCAGCTTGCCCGCATCATCGAGCAGCACGATGGGCCTGTAGGCCGAGGCCGACTCGGGAGACCGTCCCGGCTTCGGCAGGAGAACCAGCCTCCCCTCTTTCCAGCACCCAGGGAACTGCCCGGACGTCAAACAAGCGTCGAACAGTCCCCTGAGGCGTGGTCCCAGGTGCTCGAGGACCAGGGCCAGCAAACGGTTCGGAATACCGTCGGGCCCGGGGGCGGTGGATTTGACTCGCATACGCGCCACCGCCGCTCCCATTTCCGGCTCTGTGATGGGTGGAGCACTTTCATCGTCGTCGGCCTCCCGGTCGCTGTCCGGCGAAGCCATGACCGGGGGCGTGTGCTCCGCCCGCCGTGGAAAGAGGTCCTCGACAACTCTGGTGAGGAGACTGGGCTGGAGAGTCTCGGTGAGGGGGGGGCCCCGCCCGCGGAGCTTGTTCAGCGCCGCGAGGTAGGGGCGACCCCAGGGGTCACGCTCGAGACTGTCCAACATCTCCCGCCGACTAACGTCCTTGGCGGTACGGACGGCCAGCCTGAAGGCAGACCGCGCACTGCGGTAAGCCTCATACAGCTGGCCCTCCCGCTCAGCGTCGCGGTGACGCGCTCGGCTGCGGGTGTAGGCCCTCCGGGCACGTATGCACGCGGCCCGAAGGTCCGCCAATTCTCGGGACCACCAGGGGACCGCACTCTTCGGGGGCAGACGCCGCACACGGGGCATGGCATCGCAGATCTGCGTTAATGCACAGCGGATGCGGCCAGCCTCGGCATCCACCCCGTCCGCCTGGGGCGGTGAGGACAGCCACGACTGCACGATGGCTGCCTCCGCCAACAGGTCCCGATCCAATCAACCCACAGCCCACCGCGGAAACGCGGGAGCTCCGTCCGCCGTGTGACCCCTGCTAGGCTGCAGGAGGGTCCGGGAGACCTCTATCCGGATGTATCGATGGTCGGATAGAGTCTCAACCTCCTCCTGGACGCACCAGCTCCTCACACGTGCTGCGACATTAGGGCTAGCGAACGACAAGTCCACTATCGACCCGCCCTGCTGCCGCACGCACGTTTGCACCAAGCCCCTGTTCAGCAAACAGAGGCCCAGTGCCGCCGCCCACTCTTCGACCGCCCGCCCACGGTCATTCGTCCTGGGGGACCCCCACGCCGTGGACTTTGCGTTGTAGTCCCCCAGAACGAAGATTTGGCGCGGTGCCAGTCGCCGTATCGAGGCCCCCAGGATAGTGAGGAAGGCCCCGAAATCCGTCGCGCTCCTGTTGGGGGAGAAGTAAACACCAAATAGCGTAACCTCTCCCCATTCCGCCGCGACATACCCATCGCCCCTGTCCTTGAGCAACAAAGGCGGGGAATGCCACGACGTGGAGGCGACGATTGCCACAGAGCCGTCACTGCTGCCCAGCCAATTGGGCCGGTCAGGCACCACGTACGGCTTCGCGGCTACGGCTGCACCGATCAACCACTCCGCCATGGCTTGCAGGAAAACGTCCTGTGCCTCGGCGGCGTGGTTGAGGTTGGCCTGCAGTAGGTGGTACGATTCGGTCGCCATTAGTGGGCCGTATCCATCACCTCCTCCACGCTGGCGGGCGATCGGGTCGCGCTAGGGGCGGGAGCGGCCGGGGTCGTCGGACCGCTCCGCCCCTTTGGGGCCGAAGCCGGGGGTCTGCACTCCCTGCCCCCCATGCGGTGCTTGGCGGGCCTATTGCCCGCCGCACACGCGGGGCAGTGGGGAGTGGCGGCGCAGGATGCCGCCTTGTGCCCGGGTTGACCGCAGCGGAAGCAGAGATCGCTGCAGTCAAAGCAATTGGTGCATGTCGGCCGAGTGTGTCCGACCGCCATGCACTTGTAGCACCTCGCAGGCCGGGACTCCAGCACGGTCAGCCGCGCCGAGCTCCAGCCCACGAGGAGCCTGCCTGAGTCGGCCAATTGCTTGGCCGACTCCACCGGGCACTGCACCCAGGCAGCACCGACGACGCCCGGACCAGGGCGGATAGCGCCAATTCGGACGGTGTCCACGGGACACCCGGTTTTCGAGACGATGGCCTCCCGGATGTCATCCACCGTCACGGAGTCGTCCAGACCCGCGACGTGTAGTTCTGCGCACTTTACGGGTCTGGCGATTTTGACGCCACCCTCCTCTGCGAACAGACCCCTCAACTTGGCCGCCATGCTATCGGCTGTCTTGGCGCCCTCGGCCCCAGGGAACTCTAGAATCCGTGCCCCTGTCCGGGCCTTGCGGGTCCTGGCTTCGACGCCTCCTAAGTCGGAGACGTCAAGCTCCCGCCGGGCGCGACGTAAGACGGCCTCATAGCTGAGGCCGTTTTCGGCCGCCTCAGGCAGCACGGTGATCACCATCGCGGCTGACTTTGGCGGCCGGAGCCTCCTGCGCGACCTCTTATTTGCGGCTCCTGCTTTGGGAGCGGAGGCTTTGGCGGCACTTTTGGCCTCCGCTCTTCTCTTCTGGCCGCGACTTTTTCGGCTGCGCTCGGCTGTCTGCCAACCTTCTTCAGGTGCAGCGGAGGGGCCGGGCACAGCAGTCACGGCCGCGGCTGCGTTGGCTGCTACCGGCGGTGCATTTGCCGGCAGCGGCTGAGGTCCGGCCTGAGCAGGAGCCGGATTCTTTATATACCTACATATATTTCTTGTGTATGTGTGTATGTCACTGAACTCCTCCTAACCGGCTGGACCGCTTTTGAGGAAATTTTTTGTGTATGTTCAAGGGGACTCGAGAATGGTTTAGATTAATAATTATGGCGCTGCTGTCGATTTCAAGGAGAATTCCTTTTATTTTATTTGAACAGAACAACGTCTGTTGGGTCAGCTAGTTTTGTATAAATATGCAACTATTTTTGGCAAACAGCTAAAGAACGGCAGTTCACCGCGATATGTGAGAACTGTACTGGTGGACAAGCCGGTGTTTTTACTAATGGTAAGCCTATGCTGAGTTTTCTGTCTACAACTATAAATGGGCCACCTCGCCGCGATAGCGCCACACTCTTGCAGAAAATCGATATCTAAGTAGTATCAATTTCCTACTACGTTTCGTTTGGTCAGGCAGAGCTGACAGCCCAAACTCCAGCTTACGGTACTGGCTAATGTCCCTGGTACTGCAAAGGTTCCTTAACGGTAGTTGCAGCTTTTTAGATGGGCTGCTTGGTCTTCTCCTTCTTCAAAGGCAATAAAAATAAATTTCATTTTCATTTATTTATTTAGGGGGGCGACGTTCCAAAAGCTCGATCGATCGCAAAGATCACTTGAAAATTTTGTGTTAAAATTGTCAAGTGATCGTTTCGTATCGAAACTAACATCCGCTGGTTCAAGAACCTACCGCCGAAAGATTTTAAATACAATATCTTTTATTTCGGTTGCACAGTTAATAGGTCGAATGGATGTTGTAAGCTACTGAGTAAATAAATTGCAAACGATGTAGAACATTTTGGTACTGTATTACTAAAGGATCCATAGCGGCGTTCGAGTCGTGTGTACGATTGCGATGGTGCTGCTCTTCAAGAAGGAGTGCAAGGCGTTCTTAAAGAACTACAGGCCATCCCGATAACCGCGTGTTATTTTGGAGTTACAATTAAATAGTGGACGTCAGATCAATGAACTCCTACCTAAAATTTATATCATACGCGAGACGTGTATTAAACTTTGACTCGTGAGACAAAACTTGATCCACAACAATTCCACTGTTGTATAAAATGACTAATTAGGTATCAACTACGTTGAGGAAAATACCAACTTGAAGGCCGACCTAGATGAATATGAAAAACAGATGAGTTTCGCCTCGTAGTATTTACTACATAACAGACTCAAGCGTTTATCATAAAAGAGCACATAGAGGTTTAATGCGTTACACGCCTCCAATTCGCCATGCTAGTTTTCAGTTTCTCATAATACAAGGCGATTGGCTATTGTCGAATAGTAGGCTATTCCTAACGTCCTGCTTTCTATTGAAAAATATAATGGCAGAAAATATATGCAGGAATCTGTTTTCTCTTCGGCTGCATATGGCTCGACGATACGAAGTCCGAGGACTCACAACTGATCTACGCCCGTTAGGGGTGGTACAGTTATTATACGCTTTGGATAAAGTGCGAAACGGTATACATATGTATATAGCAAAAGTAAATTTTCATGTCCCATAGCTGGGCTCGAACCTTCGCCACAGCAGGAGCGAAATTGACCTACTATACCACGCTGATCAGACGGGCTGCGGTATATCTAAGACGTGTATTTATGTAAACAAATGGACTAATAAATTGTTGAATGTATTTAAAGGTCAATTTTCGTGCATTGCAGTCGACCGCAGCCGTACGCGATTGATGGCGTACGACTGACGCGAGCGGTTGATGCGACAATAGTCAGAGTATCAAAATGTATGGCGTTTCCGAAGTAATCGACAGTCGCATGTCGCGTTTGACGATGGCTGAGCTTTTTTTCTTACTTTGACTATATTCATACTTTGACTATTATCGACTTTAACGTACGTGACAACGGCTGCGGCTGCGATCACCGTAATGCACTGAAATGAATCTTAGGATAGTTTTCAACAAATTTAAAAAATATCTATCACAGAAGACAACAATTAATCGTTTTATACGATTAGACAACAAGTAATATGGTTGCAAATAACAATTTTTGAAATTAACTACATAGTTAAATTGTTACGAGGCGATTTTTATGTGTTTAAATAATCGAAAGGAGCAAAGGGAAAAGGAAAACGTAACGTCGAAGTGGTGGCAAATCAACATCGCCAAACTATAAGGAAAAAAATAATCATTCCAATTACTGCATGACTGCACAGAAGACATAGTTGTTAAGATACCAAACTATTTTTTTTGGTAGGACATGGTCTGGACACACCCCGCCCAATCTGACCGGGGCTAGGAAAGACCGCTGTGCGGTCCCATAACCTACCGTATTCCCTCCCCGTCGCCATTGGGCCGACCACTGGTACCTACTCCTTGTTTTCCGTGGCCGGCCCGGTACGGAGAGCTACCGCGCGACGATTCTCATTCCCAACAAAATTTTGTGCGATCCACAAATTCTTGTTCCGACTCCGGGTGTAATTTGTATCTGTTAAATTATATGTTTATAAAGTCCCCTGCAATACAAAGATTATTTTCTAAGTACAGGTGTTGTCTTAAAAAAAGACATAAAAACAAAGAAATTGTTTGTTTAAAGAGTGGCGCAGTTGTGCTAGCAATCCTAATTTTGCACTGCCTATATTTACTTCCATAGCTTGGTTCCAGAATAAAAACGAACTGTCCCCAAGGTTCATAAGATAAATTATTTTCAGGTACCTATATTTTGACATTAAAAAATAATGTACTTACTCTACTCATTATATCTAAAATATCTCCGGCTGCTGCGAGACCTGGAAATCCTACTCCGTCTGCAGCAAATTTGATTGTATGCAGCACATTGAAGCAAAGAGCAATAAATTCAAGAATCAAACTGAATGTGAACAACTTTGTCACTGGATGTTTTTGTATTCTGTAAAAAATGGCACACATTATAATTTATAAGACGAACAAATAAATACAACAAACATATTACATATTTAATTATATAATATTTTTTTATATATCTATATATGTATTTAATTAACAAAATGATATACAATGTGTACTAACAGAGATATATTAACATACAAAAATAGTCTAAGATTAAAAATAAAACAGGCTTTTTAATAAAGATAAGCTATCAAAAACATGATAATAAAACTTTGTTCACTGACCTGACTGCATAAATTTGTACTGGCAGTAAAACAATATAACATAACCAGAACACAAGATATAACTCAAGTGTATTCTGTCTATCAAATGAGAACTGATATAGTAACGTGTTGTACAATGATAAATTTGGACTTCCATTCACCAACCAAAAATCATACTGTATAGTTTGTGGAATTGTTATCAAACTTTTGTTATTTTTAGACTCTCCTTTGTAATGATGCCAGGTACATGTTGACTCATCCAAATAACATGACACCATAGATACATACCAAAACCTGTAGTGAAAACATTTACATTACAACACAAAACTTTTTATTGTATCATAAAAATCATAAAATTTGCATGTTGTGACAGAGTAAGGATACAATTCACCACTCCCTATGCTGTAGGTGTTGACTAAGGACTTTGATACACATGTAACATCTTGCAAGGGAAGAAATATCCGAAATAAATGCAACATGTCTGACCAGCATGATATAGTAGGTCAATTTCCCTCTTAATATAGAGGAGGTTGAGTCCAGCAATGGGACATGTACGAGCTGAGATGGAAGAGACAAAATCATTTTTGAAGGATAGTGCAAAACTGCATTTTAGCTCATCAAGTGGAATGCGGTTCTGCACTAACTTACAAAAATGTTGACGATCATAAATTGCAGTGATGTCATACGTGATTGAACAGATTATTATTGTGTATTTAAGCTAGTAAAATACTATGAAATCTGCCTAAAACTATGGACATCGATATGAGTCAACTTCTATGGTTTGCAAAAGAATGATTATATATTGTATTATTAGTGCATTAACTTGTAAATCATATAAATAGCTTATTGGTTTATAGCAACAATTAGAATATTTGTAAAAGCAATTTCTCACAATGTATGTGACAATATTTATTTTATATAGTCATTTACAATTATAATGGTGTACTCAAATCAGTAAATAATAATAAATATATATAAGTAACGGGTAATTAAGTTCAGGAGACATTGTATATGGGCAATCCTACTAATGTGAAAGCTTGTGAGTATATATATGAGGATATGTGTTGCTGTTTCACGCAAAAACAATTGAATGGATTTTGATGAAATTTCACAATAATATAGCTTACATTTCAGAATAACACATAGGCTGTAATTTAGCCCAATATTCCCATGGAAAGGGGAACTATGAGGGTAAAACTGCAGGGCGCTGCTAGTTTTAAATAAATACTTTACAGACCCATATAAATAATAATGAAAGAGTATAAGAAAATAATTATCAACAAGATGGGAATCAGAAAATAGTAGTGTTTTCATCAAGTTTTTGGTGCAATTAAATTATGGTGTATTAAATATTTTCCTTAAACTAATTAGTTTAATAACACACAGATACATAGTATTACTTTACATAATTGTGAGTGTATGAGTGTGCTTTACATAAACATTTTTTTATATACCCATTTAAAAATATACCATAGTAAGTGAAGTGGCATGATTTATTTAAGATATACATTAGGGATGTTATGGAGCTCCGTAACCGTAACCGAAACTATCGGATATCCGAAATAAATATATATCCGTAACCGTAACCGATTCAAAAGTTTCGGATAATTTCGAATAAGGGTGGAGTCTAAATAAAACATGTTTCGACAGGTTTTGTTTCGCCGCGCTTGCACTCCCTGTGAATCTTGTAGTAGGGACGATCGATATTAGAAAAATGTCGATGTTTATATGGATGTCAACATCGAATCCAAAGCATCAATGCACGACATATATCGATTGCAAAACATCGATGTATTAAAAACATCGATATTTTGGTAACAAAATAAATAAAACTGTCTAATTTTCTACTGAAGTGTGGTTTTATTTATTTTTATATGAAATAAAAAAAATGTTTGATGTTTTGGTAACAAATAGATAAACACACCAATTTTTTTAGGAAATGAGCTTTTGTATATTTATTTATTTTATTGCCAACGATGACAAACGAGCAACCAGCACACCTGATGGTAAGTGATTCTGCCCCACATAAACCTTTGAATTACCAGGGGCATAGCCAGGCCGTTGCCTACCGTGGAGAAATTACTCTTCTTAAACCTCGTTTAAAGAAGGACATGTCATAGCGCTCGGGAAACACAGCAGCAGGTAGTTCATTTCAGAGCTTGCACGTACATGGCAGAAATGATCGCTGGAAACGTACAGTTGAAGACCATAACGTTTCCAGGTGAAATGGATGAACCCTGCTACGATGTCGAGTGGTACGTTGGTAGAATGACGGCGGCGGGTGGTACCAAGTCAAACAGTTCCTCGGAGCACTCCCCGTGAAAGTCGGTGGAGTACACAAAGTCACCCAAAGTGCCTCCGCTGCTCCAGTGGCTCCAATCCGTCCGTAGGATTGGGATCCCCGACGATTCGAACAGCACGCCTTTGCAGGGAGTCAGTGGGTCGAGCTGATATTTGGGCGCACCTGCCCAGAGATGTGAGCAGTACTCTACATGAGGACGAACTTGTGCTTTGTATAGCACAAGACGCTGTCTCGGTGTGAAGTGCCGCCTGGCTCTGCTCAGGACGCCCGACTTTTTACTTGTCAATTTGGCTTTGTCCTTCAAATGACTCCTAAACTAGTCTCTGCTCGATATTTCGACGGCGAGAATCCCAATACTCTCAGAAATTGGAAGAGTTACTCCTTGGAACTGAAGCGCCATGCCAAATGGGTCTTTCTTTGCAGTGAATGCGCAAACTTGTATCTTTGTGGGATTGAACTTACGTTCACCCCATTCCGAGGTCCACCCCAGAGAGCGCTCGTCTTCAGACACAAGTTGAACCCTTCTTGCCTGTGTACTCCCAGGGATATTCCGTTGCTCGGTGTACCGCTCGTCATCCGTGCTGTCATCCGCATAGCGACGCATACTCTCGACAGAGAGCATGTCGTTGATATGCAGGATAAACAACGTCGGGGAGAGCAGCGAGCCTTGTGGTATACTAGCATTAATGGTCATGGTATCGGAGCAGGAGCCATCTACGACGATTTTTATATGTAACATAAGTAAACATTGACATATTTGGTAACCGACAAATAAAACAATCAAAATATTTTTATGAATTTGCGTTTTGAAACAAAAGTAAACATCAATATTTTTGACAACATACAAATCATCATCTTGCTCTTATCCCAATTACTTGGGGTCGACGCAATATGTCATCTGTTTTGACATATTGCAAAAAGTTTCGGCAATGACTTTTATAACCGGCCGCCTGCCTGACATCAACTCTCCTTGGGAATGTAATCGTTGATCCAAATGGTACTAGATGGAGTTGGTCCGGGTCAATCTAGGGCTCTTAGTCGTCTTTTACGACACCCACGAGCAAAGCAAGGGTTGGTAGTATTCGAAGCCGCTACCACACAGCACAAATTTGACAACATACAAATAAAACTGTCTAAAATTTGTATCATTTATAAAATGGAGTTTAACTTATTTTTACACGAAACAAAAGAAAACATCGATCATTTTGGTAACAATCAAATGAAAGTTTAATGTTTTTTTTTATGAAATGTGTTTTTCTATTCATAAAAATAAAAATGTTTGAAATAAAAATAAGGGGAAAAATCAGCAGTCTTAGTGTTGTTTAGGCACACTGTAAAAAATTAATTTCAACAGGTGTTTCTAATGACGCTCTAAAGAAATATTGACTATTCAATGTTTTTTCATTTTCTCCGATATATCGATGTTATCGGAGTTAAAACACCAATATTTTTAGCTAATGTATATCGGTCATCCCTATTTTATAGTTTGTTTATTATTTGTTATACTAAATAAAACCAAATTATTTCATAGTAATTTTGTTTATATTTTACTTCAATTTAATATCCGTAACCGAAACTATCCGAAACTAATGGATAATCCGAAATAATTACATATCCATAACCAATATAATTCTATTCCTATATCCGTATCCGTAACCGAAATATCATATCCATAACATCCCTGATATACATTATACAGTGTATTTCGGTTATAACAACAGCAGAGGACCACTTTAATGTCGTCGCTATATCCGGAGGTCTCTATATCCGAAATCAGTTTTCTTTAACAGTAAATGTACATCTCGAAGCCATTTTCACAAGTTTAGGAAACACTGTTCACTCACTGGAAATAGCTATGCAACTGATTCATAATTTTAACTACGCGAACATGCTTAGTAACGCTACACACAAACAAAGCATTTGACCATCTCCGAATGTAAACAAAGGTTAAGAAAGCTTAATAGTTAAAGCTTATGAATGAGACTTTATGCCTTTGCTGACTCAGTCGCAACATCTGCAAGGAATTTCTAGGAATCTGTCCCAAATAGTTCATAAAAACGGTTAAAAGTGGTAGGACCACACTGTCGACAGTTATTTGTCTACAGCCGCGGGCCGGTCCGTCCGGGCCAGTACCACACTCTCGCAGAAAATCAACGTCTGAGTAGTAGCGATTTGTTATTGCGCTTCGTTCGGTGAGCGAGAGAGCCGAAAGCCCAACTTTCTGAGGGTGTTTGCATGTGGAAGGTTTTGGTATCACCGAGCCTCGATGCACGCATTCACACTGCCTTCACTTTCTTCGCGGTAGGCAGCGGCCTTGTAAAGGTCCATGAGCGGCAGCAACACTTACCATCAGGTGTGCTGTTTGCTCATTTGCCACCGATTGCAATAAAAAAAAAAACTAGTCGGTATACCCGAATTAGGCGTTATATCCGGAGTCACTATTACCGAACTAATTTCCTACGAAAGTATGCTTTCAATTCTAGGGATGCAAGTTCGACGTCGCTATAACCGAAAAGTCGTTACAACCGAGGTCGTCTGAAATCCACTGTATATTCATATAGGACTATATAACATGTAATTAAAAAAATGCATTTGAATTTAGAATTGTAAGTGCTGTATTGGATATTATTCTAGAGGTGTTCAAAACTTTATTCCTAAGAACGTAAATCTCAGAGCACCTAAATTTAAACAAAAACGAGTCACCGCGATGTTGATCTTAGTGGCTGTAGAATAAAACAATACTCACCTTGGCTGTCCAGAATTTTGAATAACATAGGTAAATTGATTTTTCTTTACAACGTTCCATGGAGTGTCTTCATCAATACACAAACCACTTTTCGGACACGGTATCCTCCTGAACAGGTCTTGTCCATATGCATTGCATTTTGGATGATAAGCAGTATTATTCAGATTATGGAACATCACCTGACATGCAACTTCTTTATTAGCGATATTACGGCTTTTATAATAATGTAAGAAGTGCTCTCGGTCTAAGACGGCAAACGTAATTGGGTATTTGAAATGAACTTTTGATGTTATGTTACCGAAAATATAGCCATATGTTTCCTTTTGAAAATGATTATCTGTCTTTTGAAATCCAAATTTTACCAGAAATTTAAAGAATTCATCTGTAGAGAATTCACCCTTAATGTGCGTACAGGAGACAAACAAAAATAAAGAACAAAATACGATTGTTCCCTTTACAGTACACATTTCGCGAAAATGTTATTCTGTTTCCATCGAAACGCATGACTTTACAGCACTGACAATTTTAAAGTTACTTAAACAAATGAAATTACACTACATTCTAGCAAACTAATTATTTAATCATAACAGATTTCATTTACTGATCATACTCAATTTTGTTACAAAGCAAGCCAAGTCACTCCACATTCGCAAAATTTTCACAATAAACATTTCGCAATCTTATCTTTTTTTTTTCACGACGACCTCAGGAACGTAACACAGTGTTACCACCAACAACAGATAAAATATGACAACATTAAATTTATTAAATTAATTTTGAAATATTAAATTTATTTGGTAGAAGGATTGTTTATGTAAAACTTTCTCATAATTTGCATTATAAGTAAAATAATAAAAAAATGTAAAATGAACCTCTTGAGGAAAGGGCCGAGTGTACACCATACATATAGTGGGGCACAAAAGAGCAGAAATTAAATATTAGAGAACTAAAATTTATCATCACCTGGCAACATCCAAATTGGGTACTTAAACCACACATTATAAAGTATAGTACCTACAGTGTGCCTACTCTTGAATCTTGATTTCAATCCTAGATCCAATCGCAGCTCGAATTTGAGCAAATTTGGTACTCTTGAAAGCGACACTAGCGCCCGATTGGAATTGAATTCGGTGGAACGTTTCTAAACTAAATGAATTCGACTTTCGTTGATTACGTCGAATATTTGCTACTTCCAACGTAATTTTGACGTAGTTTAAAATCGTTAATGTTGCACAATTTCAAGAAAGCGTCTTTGAGGTGATCGAGTTCGATAACGTTATTAATTTAAAGAAAGAAAACATGGCACATTTGGTGAAAATAACAATGACGAACGCGAAAAATTCATTCTCGATTTTGTTCAAGAGTACCAAATATAAGTTTGGTGAGATTGGAATCGAATCGGTTTCGAAATTAGAATTGATTTCAAGAGAAGGCCCAATAGTACTGTACAAGTTTGGACAACAATCACCTTTGTCCACTTGGCGGCGCTTGTGAGCATGATATTACTATATTTACCTACGTATAGGTACTTGCGTTCCTGACACTTGTCAATTAGTCATAACTAGTGATGTACAATAAATAACATTCATTATATTTAATAATGTTATTTATTGCAATCATTATGCATATTTATTCAATTCAATATAGATTTTGTTAAATTTATAGGAATTATTTCTCATGTTTTTTTTTAAAGTGCCTTTATCTTTTTTATGCTATACGGTGAAGAAGTATTATGGCCGGCTGAATAATATTTAATTTGAGCCCAGATTAGCTCTATGGTATTGTACTGGCAGTGGAATGCGGGTATTCGAAGAACGCAATAAGCGTACTCCAAAGCCAACTCATCTAAAACAACGAACTTATGCCGGCTTATGGTCATTGACTAATTTCATCAACTCTGCTTTTAGTGTAGACATATTTTCGTCATTGCCACGTCTTTGCAGCCACCAATTCCTCTTTTTATTAGTTTTGGTAGGTGCTTTATTTAATTGCACCGAATAATTAGGGGCGTTATCCATTAACATAACTAAAGGCTCTGGGAGGCCAGGTAGCATCACATCCTGGAACCACTCCTTGAATGCAGTCGCATTCATTTCTTCGTGGTAGTCAGCAGTAGTTTTTGACTCAAAAACCAATAAACCGTTTTCCACAAAATCGTACTTCGCACAACCAGCGTGGCATATTATGAGTCTTGTTCCTTTACCCATTGGCACTTTCGACGATGACGCTTGGGTGTCATTTGTCCAAGAACGAGAAAGCGTGTGGTTGGGGTATAGCCTTGTCTCGATGAAAACGGTATTGTCCCAATTATCAATATTTTTCGCTTCTTTCAAAAAGTTAATCTATACCAATAAATGAAATTGGAGTGTCTGTTTGTAATATCAAAATAATAGGCTTTTTTCATGCTCACATGGTTATTTGCACGACACCTATGCCTAAAATAGCAATTAAAAATTTTTGTCTGTCTGTCTGTCTGTTTGTTCCGGGTAATCTTCAAAACGGCTGGACCGATTTCAAAAATTCTTTCACCAATGGAAAGCTTTAATATCAGGGCGTAAACAAGGCTATATTTTAACTCGGTATTCCCACGGGAACGGGAACTACGCGGGTAAAACGACTATAACCTATAACCGAAGCGAAGCGAGGGTGGATTGCTAGTATATATATATATGCTTCCGTGTGATGACGGAATAATAATACAATTCACCACCACCCTTTACTGCCTGTGGGTGTCTTAAAAGACCATTAAGGGATTATAATATGCAAACTATATATAAGCAAGAGAAGGAAAATTCGAAATAAAACCCTATACCAATACGTCTAACTAGCGTGGTGCAGTTGGTCAGTTTCCCTCCCATTGTGGAGGAGGCTCGAGCTCAGTACTTAGATGTTTATGAACTGTGGTGAGTGATGATAAATGAATGTGATTCCTTATAGCATCAGCCTCAAAGCTATCATTGTCTGTTATAGGTTCATTTCTGCATTTCCTTTTTTGGTGTTCGTAAAATATTTTCTCCAGTGCCCGAGGAGCCGAACTTTTCTGTATTAATAATTGTTATTGTCCGTTCGCTTATTCTAAGCGCCTGAGAGATGCGCTCTTGTCATGTTATAAATACGGGGTCCGCCATTTTGTCTTTCAAGCTGAAGGTAATATTGAAGCTTGATAATTGGTCCTCGTGTTTCACTTTTTAATATTTAACCGTGTTTCAGCATTATTATTTTGTACCGAAAGTGCAAAACAGTAATATACGATACACAACAAAAGTCTAGATTAGTGCAGAGGCTGATCTTTTACTCATATAACAAGGAGAATTAGTCAAATAAACCACAATAACAGTCACGAGAAAATACATATTGAGGAACACTGGCGAACGTAGTCTATGCGCGCGAGACGACAAGAAATGACTCTTTGTGACTGTCATAAAATGGCGGTCCCCACAACGCTATTACGGGTAGCCATTTTTCACCAGTAATATAAAGTAGTAAGTCATTTTATTTTCATTTTTTTTAATGATATCTGATGTTTACGCGAGCACTACACATTGTAAATAAAACTACTTTTACGGATTATATCGCGTTTATATATATATATATATATATATATATATATATATATATAAACGCGAATATAAACGCGATATAACTATTCTCTGTATCGGGTAGATAATTGTAAATGTCTGTAATAACGATTACTTGTTGGACGTGAGACACCTTAGTCCGCCCGTGACCATGAATGCTACAAAGTGTTCGAAACGTCGGGCAATCATAAATCAAATACAAACGCGATATAATCCGTAAAAGTAGTTTTATTCATTTTTTTTTTTAATAGATCTGATTGTTATGACGATATTTATTTTCTTAAGTTTTGATTGGGCGTACCTTTGTCATATTACTAACTTTATTAAATAGTAAATACATTACATATTATAAAATTATAACGTTTTATTAATATTATACCGACAGATTATATTAAGATTATAAAAATATGCGATTACAATTGTCTCGTTATTTTGTCCCATCACTACAAAAACAAACAAGACAATACCTTGAAACAGTGCAGTTTGACATGTTTTGATTTTTAAAACTATTGTTTTTATATTAGTTAATTAAGTAATTGTTAATAATTGTAGCCGAATCCGGATCAACGCCCCAGGCGGTTGGAGTGCACGCCGAGGCTGGCTGCATTCGTTGTGCATTAACACAGATTTGCGATCCGGCCACGCCCCGTGTGCGGAGACTCCTTCCAAACAGGGCGGTTCCCTGATGGTTCCGAGAGTTGACAAATCTCCAGGCACGTGCGTACGCACCCGTAGGTCCTACACCCGCAGCCAGCGGCACCATCGCCCAGTCTCAAGCGTAACCCCTGAGGTCGCCCCTACTGCGTGGCACTGAGCAAGCTCCACGCGCGGGTCCCCACCTCACCGAGATTCTCCAGCCCGGCATCCTCACCAGGGTCTTCGACACCTAATTCCCACGTCGGGCGAAGCAAACATCCGCGGTCATGGCTTCGCCGGACAACGACCGGGAGACCAACGAAAGCGTTGCGCCTGTCACGGAGGCGAATATGAGGGGTGGCGTGGCGCTACAGCCCCCGGCCCCGACGGTGTGCCCTCCACCGTGTGCTGATCTTGGTCCCCGAGCAACTGGGACCATGACTCTGACTGGGACTGTTCGATACTTGTTTGGCGTCCGGGCAATTCCCTGAGTGCTGGAAGGAGGAGAGGCTGGTGCTCTTCCCGAAGCCGAGACGGCCGTCGGCCGACGAGATGGCCTCCGGCTGTGGTTTGGCTAGTTCGGTACCTACTAGCAAAGGCAGCCATCATGGAAACGTGGCTGTCTTTATCACCACCGGCAGTTGGGCTGGATACCGAGGCTGGCCGCATTCGCTATGCGTTACCGCAGATCTGCGATGTGGCCATGCCCAGTGTACGGCGTCCTCCTCTGAAGAAGGGAGTTCACTGGTGGTCCCAGGAATTGTCGGACCCCCGGCCAGGGTGTATACGCACTCGTAGGGCCTTTACCTGCAATCAGCGACGTCACCGCCATGCCTAACGGAAGGCTCAGCTGTACAAGGCTTACCGCAGTGCGTGGTCTATCTTGAGGCTGACCATCCATCACGCCAAGTACATCAGTAGGCAGGGAATGCTGGACAATCTCGAACGTGACTCCTGGGGACGTCCAAATCCTGCGGCGCTGTGTAAGCTTCGCATGCAAAATCACCGAGACTCTCTAGCCTAGCCTCCTTACCAGGTTGGTCGAGGCCTTATTCACACGGCGGGTGGCACACGCACTACCGGTCATGGTTTTACCAGGCAGCTCCCTGGGTATTGGCAAGAGGGGCGGCTGGTGCTCCTGCCAAAGTCGGAACGGCCTACGGACTCGCCTGCGGCCTACAGGTCCATGGTGCTGCTGGACGATACGGGCAAGCTGTTGGAGAAAATCCTAGCTGCCGCATCGGCCAGCACCTACGTCTACGTACATACGCTCGAGCGTATGTTGCACCGTATCCTCGTCACTGGTGCTGCAGACCTCGAGGTCTGCGTGGCCTGGGGAGAGCAGCACCGTGAATTCGTCGCAGTTATCGGTGTCGACTTGACGCTACCGACCATCGCTAGAACGATGCTTGATACCGTTAGGAACTGGAACGCGGTTGCCGCCTTGTGCAAAGCAGTTATCTCACAGAGTGCAGAGGGAGGTGGCGTAGCGGGTCCAGGAGGAATTCCTCTACCACGACAGGCTCTGCCACCGGCAGGTCGGGTGGCGTAGGCACGAGTACCTGCGCCTGATACCGCCCTAGTCGAGGCCGCGCATGGACGGACTAAGGATTAGTCCATCACCCGCAGAGAGGCCCACCGCGTGAGAGCGACTCCCCGGCCGGCAACACTGCAATGTTGCCGGAGCGTCAAAGGGGATGGTGCCCGAAAGGTTAACCCGCCGAGCCTGGCACGGATATCAAGGAATCGTTACCACTGGGGTCGGCGAACTGGCGACGGGGAGGGGGTAGGTTATGGGGTCGCACAACGCTCATCCGTCACCCTGGACAGATTGGGCGTGATGTGCCCAGACCATAGCCTACCAAAAAAAGGGGGCGGCATAATCGGTATTGCACGCGGGCGATGAAGCAGCTAGCGGTGGGCCTGGTTTCAGCTGTTTATTTATTTGTTTATATGTCACCGACTGCTAGGAATTGGATTTTGACCCACTTTAAGCAGTTAGATTTCATTTAAAATTTGTAGACTTAACGAGGTACCCAATGACGATAAAATAATTTAGATAGCTTGTCTCATTATCATCACAGGATTAGAGATTTCTTTATAAAATATATTTTGTAGTTGAGATCTACGCTTAGCTCGATAGATGTCACTATTTCAATTTTTTATGTTATATTTTTATATTGAACTAGCAACCCGCCCTCGCTTCGCTTCGGTTTTAGTCGTTTTACCCGCGTAGTTCCCGTTCCCGTGGGAATACCGGGATAAAATATAGCCTAGTTTACGCCCTGATATTATAGCTTTCCATGGGTGAAAGAATTTTTGAAATCGATCCAGCCGTTTGAAGATTACCCGGAACAAACAGACAGACATACAGACAGACAAAATTTTTTAAATCTGTATTTTAGGCATAGGTGTCGTGCAAATAACCGTGTGAGCATGAAAAAAGCCTATTATTTTGACATTACAAACAGACACTCCAATTTTATTTATTGGTATAGATTGACGCAACTCTTGACCCACCTTAAACAGATTTCATATAAAAGTAGACTTATCAAGGTACACAATGACGATAAAATAATTTAGATAGCTTGTCTTATTATCATCACAGGATTAGATTTCGTTACAAAATATATTTTGTAGTTGAGATTTAAGCTTGGCTCGATAGATGTCGCTAATTCGATCTTCTAATTTCTACATGGCACTTTTTTATGTAATTGACCCATTTGAACTCAATTTTTACCCAATTGGTTAGATTTTATTCAAACGACTTGTCAAGTAGACATGCACGAAACAGTGCTTCGCGAAGTAATGTGATTATATTACCTGCTGAGTAATTTTACATTTTACCATCACTTCAAACATCATACTTATAATCATCATCTTATGTCGCGTAATGCGATAGCGCTCTATAACTGCAGTTGACTCGTTGTATTGTTATGCAATAATCGGATATAATGTTTTGTATAACATGGTGGTGAGTGATGACGTGTTACTGACTGTTGACATATGACTTGATATGAAAGCAAAGTAAAACGCCACCGCCCACTGCGCCTTATGTTACATAATCTATGTCTAAATTAATAAAGTTGATCTTCGTACTTAAAAACCCAACATCAAATCTGTAACAATGGGTTTTCCAGGCTTAGGACTGGCAATATTCATAGGTCAACATTATGACTATTAATTTATGAAACACTGTAGTAATTACTAAATTTAATGACCCATGAATATTTCTTTTTTATAATATTTTATTTAGTTTATATTAGCACAAGTACATAAAAGTGTTTAGAAAATAATTAGGTACATAAATAAATAAACTAAAAAAAAGTGAGTCGTCGCTCAGGACGCCTGTCAGATGTGAAGCATCGAAATTATTTGTATAAGTATATATGCATAAAAAATAGATTACGACAGAACTAATATGGCATAAAGTATTGAATAAAATATTAAGTTTTATATTATTATTTGCACACTTACACTACTACTACTAGTATCGAATGCAAACAATGGTATCGCATGGGCAAGTATCGGAATGGCATTGGGGCGGAGAGCTCCTCCATTTACCTGCATTCATTGCGTGGGTTTCCCGTGATGACCTTTTTTCTTTTAGCTAAAGTATAGGAGTAAATAAAGTGTTGATGCTTGTTGGGATTATGAGGTATCACTTCCTCCCAGACTTGGTAAAAAAAAAGCTCATCACAAACAAACGGTATTTGTCAATTGATATGATACTCATTACTGCTACAATACTAGTACTCAGTACCAAATATTACATTTTCTCAAACTTACCAAAAAAAAAACTCATCACAAACAATCCCGGCAAGAAAGTATCCGATAGGCTCTATAAGAAGTACTCAATGCTTTCAAATCGATTCGATTGTTAAGTATCGATACTTTTCGATTGATACTGATTATTGTCCTTCGATAATAGTACTCAGTGGCTCGATAGATGTCGCTATTTCTATTTCCTAGATGACACTTTCTTAGCCGGTCCCTTTGAACTAAGTACAAGTGTGTGAGGGAGTAGAAACGACGACATGTTGTTCGTAAGCGACTGTGCAGTGGATTAATTTTATTGCTGTGTAATATTTAAAATAATAATAGAAATCGTACCTATTATTTCATTCAATACTTTATGCCATATTAGTTCTGTCGTAATCTATTTTTTATGCATATATACTTGTACAAATAGTTTCGATGTTTCACATCTGCCAGGCGTCCTGAGCGACGGCACACTTTTTGATGTGAAACATCTATAGGCGAGGGTGACCCGGACCGCGATCGTCGCGTGGCGTTCAACGCCACGCTTCGCAGTCCGCTCTGAATTAACTATAAAATAAATATCTGGACACATATCTACATTTTTGTAACGAAACCATGGTGCGATTTAAAATTTTGTACAACGCCATCTAGTGAACGTAAAGTAAATTGTTACCTATAATGTATTCTAATGAAAATAAATGTTTATTGAATAAAAAACATCATTTTCTGGAAAAGAATCGTAACTTTATTTTTCTTAATACTTTATGCTATATTAATACCTGTCGTAATATGTTCTTTTAAGCGTATGTACTTGTTCTATAAAATAATGTATAATTTGCTAACTTCCTAACATAAGTATACCATACCTACCTTATTTTCACGTACGAAAACTAGACAACCGCTTTTTATAGGCTTTGTATTAGTTTCAGCTGTGTATTTATTTGTTTATATGTTACCGACTCCTAGGAATTATATTTTGACCCACTTTAAAGAGTTGGATTTCATTTAAAATTTGTAGACTGAACGAGGTACCCAATGACGATAAAATAATTTAGATAGCTTGTCTTATTATCATCACAGGATTAGAGATTTCTTTATAAAATATATTTTTTAGTTGACATTTAGGCTTAGCTCGATAGATGTCGCTAATTCGATCTTCTAATTTCTACATGGCACTTTTTCATGTATTTGACCCATTTAAACCCAATTTTTACCCAATCGGTTAGATTTCATTCAAACGCTATAGACTTATCAAGTAGACATGCACGAAACAGTGCTTCGCGAAGTAATGTGATATGGCATTATATTCCTGCCGAGTAATTTTACATTTTACCATCACTTCAAACATCACACTTATAGTTCTTTTTAGTTCCTCCCAAACTTGGTAAAAAAAAGCTCATCCCAAATAATCCCGCGATCGCGATCTGATAGGCTCTATGACAAATACTCGATGCTTCGAAAACGATCCAATATCAGTAAAGATCGTTACTTTTCAATTGATACCGATTATTGTTCATGCGATACTCGTACTCATTATAGAATGTTACTTTCTCTCAAACTTACCAAAAAAAAAAAAAACGCTCATCACAAATAATCCCGTCAAGAACGTATCCGATAGGCTCCCTAAAAAGTATTCGATGCTTCGAAAATGATTCAATATCAGTAAGTATAGATACTTTTCAATTGATACTTATTACTGTTCCTTCGATACTAGTACTCATTATAGAATGTTACTTTCTCTCAAACTTAACAAAAAAAAAAGGTCATCACAAACAATCCCGCGAGAAACGTATCCAATAAGCTCTATGAAAAGTACTCGAACCTTCGAAAACTATTCGATACCAGTAAGTTTCGGTATTTGTCAATTGATACTCATTACTGCTAAAATACTAGTACTCAGTAACAAATATTACATTTTCTCAAACTTACCAAAGAAAAAAGCTCATCACAAACAATCCCGGCAAGAAATTATCCGATAGGCTCTATGAAAAGTACTCAATGCTTTCAAAACGATTCGATTGTTAAGTATCGATACTTTTCAATTGATACTGATTATTGTCCTTCGATACTAGTACTTAGTGGCTCGATAGATGTCGCTATTTCTATTTCCTAGATCACACTTTCTTAGCCGATCCCTTTGAACTAAGTACAAGTGTGTGAGGGAAAAGGAGCGATGCGGCTCTGCGGCGGATTGATTTTATTGCTGTGTAATATTTCGAATAATAATCGAAATCGTATTATTTTATTCAATACTTCTTGCCATATTAGTTCTGTCGTAATCTATTCTTTTATGCATATATACTTGTACAAATAATTTCGATGTTTCACATCTGTTAGGCCTCCTGAGCGACGGCTCACTTTTTCATTTGTATCTTTATATATATATTTCTTGTATAAGTTAGACGTGATTATGCAAATCAGTAACGAGCAGTAATACTTGTAATTAAAACAAAATGCGCACGAGTCTTACGAACATGTAGCCATTTGTAAACCATGTAAACGCAATATGCAGTGTTTCCACTTTAAAGATTGCCTTTCCCCACGCTTCAATTCCCCTTCATAAGTTATTCTGCTATAGTTCTTAGCTTTGGCACTAGTGTAATAACTAAAAAAAAAACTTCGATTTCCTTCTAATGGTCGGTATACACGACAACAATATATCGCAGCGATTTGACTGCGCAGACCGTTTGTGGAGTTATCATAAACGTGTATACGATCTATAGACGTTCGATACGTCTATAGATCGTATACACGTTTATGATATCTGTGGTGATCGTCCATTTACAGCAGAAATTCAGGCGAAAATCATGTCATCCTTGATGGAAAACGATGAAGCACTGGCGTCGCTTATTTTATGTAAAAAGCAAAGAAAATCACGTAGTATGTGGTGTAGAAATTGGCTTCATAGAAGGAAATCGTATGACTTGACGACTGAAAGTATCTCTCATGTGAATTTATTGAGAGAGAGAAACACACGTAAATCATACACGCAGAGGCCTTTGGAGGGACGTATGTAGTATGTGGTGTAGAAATTGGCTTCTCAAAAGGAGTATGACTTCCTTTCTCATGTGAATTGATTGAATTTTATTTATTTTTTTATTATAGTCTCCCTATTGGCATTAGAATCAATAGGTTTGTACATATCAATCAGACTATCGTAGACAGCATTTTTCTTGTTGCGGTTATGATAGTCTTTACTTTTCTTATTCCAGGGAAATTCCCCTTTTGAGGGGAAATTTGGGTCCAGAGGGGAAGGTAAATTGAAAATTGCGATAAATCATGGGTAAAGCCTAGCCCAAAATATTGCGGCAAATTTTAGGCTAGGCTTTACCCTACATTTTACTGTACAAAAGAAACAGTCGCAACACGTGCAGGTTTTATATATTTCTGGTCGGTATACACGACAACGATATATCGTAGCGATTTGACTGCGCAGACCGTTTGTGCAGTTTCATCGATAGTGTGTACGAAAATTGTCTCAGAATTTTCTGATTGGCGCAAACGATCGTGGCAGCTTCAAAAACTATTCGATAAATTGTTGTCGATCATGTTTGCACAGTTTTAGCGTAGTATGTGGACGGAAGTCGAAGTGATCCTTTAGTTCGTTCACGACGCTTGCTGTAGATGCAAGTCAACATGTCGCAAGATGATAATAATAATAGCAACAACCGGGTATTATTGGAAGAGTTAATACAGAGTTATAATTTGCTTCTGGAATAAGAAAAGTAAAGACTATCATAACCGCATCAAGAAAAATGCTGTCTACGATAGTCTGATTGATATGTACAAACCTATTGATTCTAATGCCAATAGGGAGATTATAATAAAAAAAATAATAAGATTCAATAAATTCACATGAGAAAAGGAAGTCATACTCCTTTTAAGAAGCCAATTTCTACACCACATACTACATACGTCCCTCCAAAGGCCTCTGCGTGTATGATTTACGTGTGTGTCACTCTCTCAATAAATTCACATGAGAGATACTTTCAGTCGTCATCATCATCATCATCTCAACCTATATACGTCCCACTGTTGGGCTCGGGCCTCCTCCATAATGGAAGAGTAATTTACCTACTATACCACGCTGGTCAGACGTGTGGGTATAGGAAAGTCATACGATTTCCTTATAAGAAGCTAGTTTCTACACCACATACTACGTGATTTTCTTTGCTTTTTACATAAAATGAGCGACGCTAGCGCCAGTGCTTTATCGCCTTCCATCAAGGATGACATGATTCTCGCCTGAATTTCTGCTGCAAATGGACGATCGCCGCAAATATCATAAACGTGTATACGATGTATGGACGTTCTATTAACTGCACAAATGGTCTGCGCAGTCAAATCACTGCGATATATTGTTGTCAAGTATACCGACCATTAGAAGGAAATCGAAGTTGTTTTTTTAATATTACACTAGTGCTAAAGCTAAGAACCACAGCAGAATATATTATGAAAGGGAATAAGTCCCGAAAAGGGGAAATCTGAATTGAAGTGTGGGGAAAGGCAATCTTTAAAGTGGAAACACTGCATATTGCGTTTACATGGTTTACAAATGGCTGCTTGTTCGTAAGACTTGTGCGCATTTTGTTTTAATTACAAGTATTACTGCTCGTTACTGGTTTGCATAATCACGTATAACCTATACAAGAAATATATATAAAGATACAAATGAACAATCTGTAGTTACTACTCTATTTTAATTACAAATCTTCTATACGTATATAGATATCAAAGAATATAGATATAAATATAGCTACGTAGGCAAATTTAGTAATAACAAGCTCACAAACGCCGCCAAATGGATAAAGATGATTGCAGTCCAAACTTACTATAGTGACATACTGTCCTATCTGTACTATACTTTATAATTTGTGGTTACTACCACGGCTTTGACAGCTAAAACATTTTTCAATAGTTTAGAAGTTTGGTCTACGATAATAAAGTGACACTAGGTGCGCTGGCGAATTGATAAAATGACAACCGAATGACAGCGTCTACCGCTGCCATTTTACCAGTGTTTCCACAATGAGGAATAATTCCTCTTTTGAGGGGAACCAGGGAAGGAAAAGGGGAAAGACATGAAAAGAGGATATTGCGGTAAATCATGAGTAAAGCCTAGCCTAAAATATTTCGCAAATTTCGGCACTAAATTCTTATGGATTAGAGTTTTACTGTATAAAAGAAACAGTGGCAACACGTGCAGGTTTTATATATTTCTGGTCGGTATACATGACAACGATATATCGTAGCGATTTGACTGGGCAGACCATTTGTGCAATTTTATCGATAGTGTGTACGAAAATCGTCTCAGATTTTTCTGGTTAGCGCAAACGATCGTGGCAGTTTCAAAAACTATTCGATAAATTGTTGTCAATCGTATTTGCACATTTTTGTTGCAGTATGTAGATGGAAGTCATAGCGATCCTTCAGCTCGTTCACAACACTTGCTGTAGGTGCAAGTCAACATGTCGCAAGATGATAATAATAATAATAATAATAATCTTCCCTAGGAAGATCCCGTGAACAAGGAGATACATAATAATAATAATAATATAATAATCTTGCAACACTGGAAGATATGTACGTGTCAATCATATTTTTCTGCAAAAATTATTTCAGTTTATATATTAAGTTTTTATTACATCTATTTTATGTCTAATAGTATTTGGAAGAATTTTATATATGAAATTCACAGAACTATTTCCGCAATAAAACTATAAAGAAATTAAAAACACAAGAACCAAATTATGACATTTGACATTCATGTCAAAATGAAAAAATTAATAAAAATAAACCGGACCAAGCACGATATATCAATATGATTACAAGATCACAGACCAAAGCAGCATGTATACCACCCCCGGGCTCGTCGCAAAGCTCCACCTCTAAACAGGCAGCATCAATATCTGCCACGGAAGAGGCGTCGAGCTCCAGCTCCAGCGACGAGTACTTTTCCCCGCCGACGTCACCAAGACGTGCGCAGCGACGAGGGAGAGGCCGGCCACCGTTTTGTTTGGGACCCAGAGGCCCACCGGCTTCACACAGGGCCCCCGCTAGCGGTGGTAATGTGCAGCGCATGAGATGGACACAATCCATTAATGAGAATGTCATGCGCGCATATTTTGAGGCAACAGAGGGGGGAATCAAACTCACCGCGTATCGTGACCGTATGCTGCTTCTGTTTCAGAACTTGGAACCAATTATCAACGTTACAGCTCAACGACTATCGGATCAGGTGCGGGCCATTCAGCGCTGTAACCTGTTGGATGTCGCTGCACTTGATCGGCTACGCTCAGAGTCCATACAAATAAGTCGTGTTACCCCTATTCCTACACCAGTATCAACAATTGATGTTAGACAATCCGCTCCACCATCAGCAGCGGAAGGGGACAATATGACTGATTCTATGGACACCCGGTACAATGAGGAGGTAAGGAAAGCTTTAGAATGTGCAATTCGAGAATATAGATTCGAACCTCAAGAAATTAGACCACGTCTGCCTCGATTGCCCATGCATAGAAAAAACGGGCTTCTTGTGGGTACCCTTGACTCATTTTTAATTGATTATGTAAATAATAGTAACAGTATTAGTGATACACATTCGATCCTGTACTGTGCAGCCATTGCGGCGTGTCGTATAGCAGGACTAAATTTTTTAAAAAATGAATCCACTATGCGACATAAAGAAGCCAAACCGGCTTGGCAGTGCAGGATTGAATGTCGTATCTCTAAGGCAAGGGTGCTCATTGGAAAGCTTAGCTCCTTTAGGACAGGGAACACTCGACCAAAGGTGATGCGTTTCGTGAAACGGGCGTTTTTGGGAACCGGTATCAAACCCGAAGACTATTCAGCCCGAGTCACGGAACGCATCGATTTCCTGAAACAGAAAGTCTATGCTTGGGCAAGTCGAATTCGCAGATATAAAAAACGCGTGAATCGATATTCTGTGAATCGCATGTTTGAAAGCGACCAGAAGTCAGTTTATAGAAACTGGGAACGTCCCTGTCAAGATGTGGATGATGGGCAGCCTGATACTAAAGCTACGAATTCATATTGGCACAGTATTTGGTCGATGCCCGTCGTCCATTCGGAGGGCGACTGGATGAGAGATGTAAAACAAGCATGTGAAAATATTCCACAAATGAAAGAAGTTTCCATTAACCAGCAAGACGTAGCCGATGCAGTCCGTCCATTATCTAATTGGAAATCGCCAGGCTTAGACGTACTGCACAACTTCTGGTTAAAATGGCTGCGCAGTGGTCATGCTCGTTTAGCATCTCACTTCCAGTCGGCTTTAGTGACTGGGACGTTATCAGAGTTCATGACGACTGGTATTACTCACCTGCTCCATAAAGCCAGTAGTACTACGGTGCCGAGCAACTATAGGCCGATAACGTGTTTGCCATCGGTCTATAAGCTCCTTACATCTATTCTGAGAAATAAAATTTCCAAACATATTCAGTTAAATTCGGTCATGTCTCTCTCTCAGAATGGATGTAGGAATGGGGGACGTGGTACTAAGGAGCTCCTCCTAATTGATACGGCTATTAGTCAACAAGTTCGTCGCCTCCGAAAAGATCTATCGATATGTTGGATAGATTATAAGAAAGCATTCGACTCCGTGCCTCATACGTGGCTCTTGAGGGTGCTAGAGTTGTACAAAATTAATTCAACTCTATGCGCCTTCTTGAAGTCTTGTATGGGGCAATGGAAAACATTTCTTAGATATCCAGCATGTCGACTGAGTCGTGGGGGAGGCGAACCAATATACATTAGGCGGGGAATATTTCAGGGTGACAGTTTGAGTCCTCTTTGGTTCTGCCTAGCACTGAATCCTCTCAGTACGCTACTAGGGCATTCAGGGCTAGGCTGTAGGTTACGTAGAGGTGGTCAAATAGTATCTCACCTGCTTTACATGGATGATTTGAAACTGTTTGCACCAACTCACATTCAAATGGCAGAATTACTAAAAGTTACAGAGACTTTTAGTAATTCTATCAAAATGGAGTTTGGTGTAGATAAGTGTTCCGTCATGCATGTAAAACGGGGAGAGGTAGTGGAGAATCATAGAAGTGAAATCTTCAATACTCCACAATTTAGACCGCTTCGCGTAACGGATACCTATAAGTACTTGGGTATGTCTCAGGCTTTGAACATCAATGAAACGGACATGAAGCGAGCGCTGCGGGAACGTTTCTTTGGTCGCCTAAAAAAAGTTTTAAATAGTCTTTTATCGGGCGGCAATAAGGTGCGTGCCTACAACGCTTGGGTCATGCCGATTCTAATGTACTCCTTTGGCATACTCAAGTGGACCCAAACCGAATTGGACACCCTGGACAGAAAAGTCCGCACGCTGTTGACATCGCACAGGATGCATCATCCTCGTTCATCAATAATGAGGTTGTATATTCCGCGAAAATGTGGGGGCCGAGGCTTCCTAAATGCTAAAACCCTCCCTAATCGTGAAGTATGCAACCTCAGGGATTATTTCCTCAAGATGACGAGTGGTGTGCATCTTGATGTGGTGACAATAGATAACGGGCTCACCCCGCTTGGGTTGGCTAAAGAGAACTGGCGTAGAGCGGTAGTGCTAAGCACCATAGATCGCAAGAATGTGTGGCAGAGCAAGGAGTTGCACGGCAGATACTACGGAGCACTAAATGCGTCCGACGTAGACACTCCAGCCTCTGTGACCTGGCTACGATTCGGTAACCTCTTTGGAGAAGCCGAAGGTTTTGTCTGTGCAATTGCTGACGAAGTTATTAAGACGAATAACTACCGGAAATATATCTTGAGGGATGGCACAGCTGATATTTGTCGCGCATGCCACTTACCAGGCGAGTCCCTCAGGCATATCGTTTCCGGTTGTTCACGTCTTGCTAACGGCGAGTACTTGCACAGACACAACCAAGTAGCCAGGATCATCCACCAGCAACTTGCTTTGCTACACAAACTTTTGAGCGTAGAGGTGCCGTACTACAAATACGTACCAGAGCCGGTTCTCGAAAATGGTCGTGTCACATTGTACTGGGACCGATCTATTATCACTGATAGGACTATTGTAGCCAATAAGCCAGACATCGTGGTGATAGATCGGCTGCAGTGCCGTGCAATGATTGTCGATATCACTGTTCCACATGACGGGAATCTCGTGAAGGCTGAGAAAGATAAACAAATAAAATATCAAGACTTAGCTCACGAGATTGTCGACATGTGGGATGTGGACTCGGCAATCGTTGTACCGATAGTCATTTCGACCAATGGGTTAATAGCCAAGAGCCTCAATCAACATCTAAAGAGGCTAGCGTTAGGTAGTTGGATTGCGGGTCTGATGCAGAAGGCGGTATTACTGAACACAGCGCACATCGTGAGGAAGTTCCTCTCTTTGTAGCCCTAACCGCTGGCGGCTTGGTCCTTGTATTCGCTGCCGGTGGGTAAATACGCTTTTTATATTTTTAAATATTTTATTTTTTTATATAATATTTAAAAATGTATTAGGTAGTTTTTAAGTTCAATAAATGTATAATAATAATAATAATAATAAGTTACTTACTAAAGACCAACGAAGCTATAGTAAACACAATGCGATGCTACTAAGAAGCGGATATCAACTACCCCAGGCGGGTACCGGAGTGAACCACGATGGAGAATCCCGTCTCGAGCTCCCAAGCTTGAGCTGTCCCACGTATTCTGGGGGGGACGCCGTATCGCAAACATCAACTTCTGCCCAGCTCCAAGCTGTTGCAGACCATCATCAACAAACATCACGAATCATCCTCAATAACAGAACCTTTTAGCCCATCGACAGCCTCATATATACCTACATCGCCGTCGTCTGTCATCTCAAGAGAAATAGTTACTCCTACTTTAAGTGTTGCGCAGGAGGTCAATTCCTTTTTACCTGCGTCCACTAAGTTAGGAAAACCTAGAGTACGCATGAAATGGTCACAAGATGTTAATATTTTTATAATGCGTACTTACTACTTCATCACAAAATTAGAAACTGATATGACTTGCTACAGAAAACACTGCATGCATTATTTACTCAACAATACCCGAACATTAATGTAACAGAGCAAAGAGTTTCAGATCAAAGACGAATGATAGTGAAAAAGAGGTATCTTACCGAGAATATGTTAAACCACATTAAAGAAGAAGTTAGACAGGCAATGACAAACCCATGCGAAGAAAATATCCAACACACATTAACTCATAATGAAACAAATACACGTTTTACGCCAACAAATAACGTACTCAATCAATCCATTTCAACCTCTCACACTCAAACATCTAACACATATGACATTATCCTAGAATCAGAAGTACAAGTAGGAGATTATGAGATACACGAAGACATACTAATCAGCAAGATAGAGGATAAATTAAAAACAAAAATATTATTTTACGCAGCTATGGAACCGGCCATGAGACCAAAATTACCGAAACTAAACTATAGTAAACGGCTTACAGATTTTATAAACATATTTAATGATAACATACTGGACCGGTTTCTAACTAAAGATATACTTCTTTGTGATATACATACTTTAATATACTGCACTGCAACAGTTATTTCGGAAGAATTAGGATATAAAATATATAAAGAAAATTGTAATACCACAAAACAAATACAAAAAGAACCTTTCTGGCAGATAAGATTGCAACAAGATATATCTAAATTAAGAGCAGACATAGGTAGGCTCACACAATACATTAGCGGTAATAGATCAAATAAAGTGATAAGAAATGTAGGACGTATATTTAAAAATAACAAAATACACACTGTACATGAACAAAACAATAAAACACCAGAGGAACACCTAGATACCCTAAAGCAAAAATTGACACTAAAATCACACAGGTTAGCTAGATACAAAAAATCACTACAAAGAAAACAACAGAATAGATTATTTTGTACCAATGAAAAAATTTTCTACAGACAAATGAAGTTAGGCATAGATAAAAATTATAGTGGCGCAGAAAGCATATCGAAAACACAGCTCGAAGAATTTTGGTCACATATATGGGAAAATGAAACTACACATAATGAAGAAGCGCCATGGATTAGAGAAGAAGAGGACAAATGGAAAGAGATAAATGAAATGGAATTTCACCGAGTAGATGCTAACGACATAAAAACTATAGTCACTAAACTTCATAACTGGAAAACACCGGGCATTGACAAAGTGCATAACTTCTGGTATAAGCAACTACACACCTTACACAAACCTTTAGCTAAATCTTTTACAGATATTATAACAAAAAAACAGCTAATTCCTCCATTCATAGCTAAAGGAATCACATACATGATCCCAAAAGGTAAACAAAGCAACGATCCGTCTCAATATCGCCCCATCACATGCCTACCAACAATCTATAAAATCTCAACAGCAATTATCACAAACAAAATTAATTTACACATAGAAACATATAATATAATATCCGAAGAACAAAAGGGCTGCAGACGAAACCACATGGGGTGTAAAGAGCAATTAATAATAGACTCTACAATACACAAGCATGCCAATAAAATGAAACGAAATTTGCATTGTACATATATAGATTACCGTAAAGCATTTGACAGTGTGCCACACACTTGGCTACTAAGAGTTCTGAAAATATATAAAATTAACCCGTGCCTCATAAATTTTTTGAAAAATATCATGTCATTCTGGCAAACTAATTTATTCTTACGCCATACCGATACTACAGTTATGTCCAGAGATATCTACATAAAGAAAGGTATCTATCAAGGGGACTCCTTGAGCCCTTTATGGTTTTGTCTAGCTCTTAACCCATTATCACATATAATAAATAAGCATAAAGTTGGATACCGCTTAAAACACAACAACACTGAAACAAAAATAGCCCATCTGATATACATGGATGACATAAAACTTTATACAACAACCGCAAAAGACATGAAAGTTCTCATAGATACTACACATAATTTTAGTAGAGATATTAATATGACATTTGGTTTAGAAAAATGCAGAATTTTAAATATTAAAAAAGGTAAAATCCAAACTGGAGATTGTATGTTACAAACCGGAGAAAGTATATCCGCCATGGAGTCAGATGAGGTATACAAATATTTAGGATACCAGCAGTCAAAACAACTAGAACACTCAACTTTAAAGAAAACTCTTTGCGAAGAATATAAAAACAGACTTAACACAATATGCAAAACCCAACTAACATCGAAAAGGTTAATAAAAGCCATAAATACATACGCCATTCCTATACTGACCTATTCATTTGGAATAGTTAAGTGGACTAAAACGGATTTACATAGCCTCGAAATTAAAACACGCACAGTATTAACTAAAAACAAGTATTTGCACCCAAAATCAGCAATAGAAAGGATATGTATTAAAAGAATCAGTGGAGGTAGAGGACTTATAAATTTAAGTAACCTATGGAAAAAACAGCTATATAACTTAAGAGACTTTTTCCAAAATAAAGCAAAGACCAGTAATATACACCAAGCTATTATTGTCAATGATAGTAAATTTACCCCATTAAATTTATCAGAATCACTTAGTATCGGTCAGAATAATAATAACACAATACATTTTCTTAAAGAAAAAATCAACAAATGGAAAAGTAAAATATTACATGGACGTCACCCACATGACTTAGATCAAACACACATAGACTCACAAGCTTCGAACAGATGGCTTACAAGTGGTTATCTATTCCCTGAAACCGAGGGATTCATGATAGCGATTCAGGACCAGGTCATTAATACAAAAAATTACAAGAAGTATATAATAAAAGATCCCAAAGCAGCTGATGATAAATGTCGCAAATGTCACAGACAGTCAGAAACTATTCAACATATTACTGGAGCATGCTCAACTCTTACACAAACAGACTATACACACCGACACAATCAAATAGTTAACATTATACACAAAAAACTAGCTATGAAATATAATCTTGACTCAGATACATACACGCCATACTACAAATACACCCCTAACCCAGTTTTAGAAAATAATAAGTGGAAAATATATTATGATCGTGCTATACTCACAGATAAAACAATACATTTTAATAGACCCGACATAACATTATTTAATAAAGAGGACAAAATAGCATACATTGTTGATATAGCCGTACCAAATACTCATAATCTATTAAAGACTATAACAGAAAAAATCAATAAATATACAGAACTAAAGGAAGAAATAATAAGGATGTGGGGTCTGAATAAAGCATATATAGTACCTATAGTCATCTCTACAACTGGCGTTATCCCTAAATTATTACACCATAGCCTGAAACTTTTGAATCTATCACAACATACATTTATAAACATACAAAAAGCAGCAATCTTAAATACATGTCGTATAGTGAGAAAATTTATGCAGATTGACGAAACAACCTTAAGTATTAGCGATTAGATTAAGACACTAATTTTATCCACAAAATGTCGGTTACTTGGTCCTGACCCGTAACTGGCATTCTAAAACCGGCTAATAACCGAGTATTCTTAAAATAAAATGTAATAATAATAATAATAACTCTCTGGCTTGCCTTAAACGGCTGGTCAGAGAGGGGTCGCCAGAGCTATATGCTTGGAGGTGGAAGTGTCATTTTCAAGGGCATAACTACGGGGAAACCACTGCGATGGTGAAACTGGCGCCGCACCGCTCGACACCCCAAGCCACTTGCACCAATGTTGCCCTCCTGTTGCCCGTATGGCCTGTGTGCCTGTGGCGACCGTTTGGGGGGGCCCATTCAGTGAGTTGGCGAGTCACCGTCTGCCAAAGTTCAAGACGATAAAGGTATTGAAGGCAGACGACAGTTTTTAAATCAATAGTTTCATTTAATCCAATCCATCAAACCTCACAACCCCATAATCTGGTTTTAGATATCATAATTGCACAATAGTTTTACACCTACCGTTGGCAGTCCACGAGTGTTGTGTGCAAACGTGGAGTGTCATTGGTAGAAGTGTGGGGAAAGATAATATTTAAAGTGGAAACACTGCTTATTGCGTTTACATGGTTTACAAATGGCTGCTTATTCGTAAGACTTGCGCGTATTTTGTTTTAAATCACAAGTATTGATACAAGTACAGATTTGCATAATCAATGTATAACGTATACAAGATACATATACATATATATATATATAAATATACAAGATATATATATATATATATATAATAATACAAGACGTATACAATTATATATATATATATAATTGTATACGTCTTGTATTATATATATATATATATACATTAGGGTGTCCCAGAAAAATTTATTTTATTTTTTCAATGCATACCCTCTAATTTTGTTTGAATGATGTCAAAACCCTTATAAATAAAATTTCACGTAAATTGAATCACGGCAACCCGTGGCGACTTGCAGCGAAACTTGACAGAACTTGCATACTACGGCGCGCGCCGTACTACTTATTATATCGTGTTTATTTTTATTAGTGAACGCATTGTTTTCGTTGTGTCAACATGTTTGTAGAGTTAAGCAGTTCTAAAAAGGAAATACTTTTGGTCGGGGATGTAAAACATCTGAGAACCTGTAGTTCTAAACTTCCCTCTAATGGACAAGTGCTGTCGGTTTTATTTTATAATATTCGCAAAGTCTATTTAAGTGACAATGAAAGTGCAAATCTTACTATTCGTGAGTGCATTATTTATTGGGAAAAGGCACGTATATCGACTAAATCTTTACCCGTGTTAAGAAACTTATAGCCTTATATCAAGATTGGAAAAATTTGCAAAAAGATGCAAACAAAACTCAAGATGTATTTGAGCAGCGTTGATAAGAGTTTGTTAAAAATACTAAAATAAATATTTGTTTGCACATGCCGATGCGCTTCAATTAATAAAGATAAATGAAGATAAGATTTTCTTACAAAAGCAGAGAGAGTCAGGATGATCCGGTCACTTAGCTGGAGTGGATAAAAAATTGACAGAAAAGGAGGAGAAGGCGAGTTTTAGAAATATCCAGGAGCAAAAGCGGCTGGCCACTTATTTGGCATCCATAACACCCTCTACGTCTTCTTATGAGCCATTACAAGAAACTTCATCTTCTGATTCTCAAGGAATGAACTTACAAGAAGATTTGTAAATTCCAAAGCGGCAACAGCCCGATACAATTAAAACTTCTGTAAAGAAAAACTTCGTTACTCTGAAACTGGTGGCGGTATTAGACAAGTGTCAGTTAAGTATAAGAGATTCTGTCTTTATTATTGAAGCAACTATTAAAGCACTTAGCTACAACACTGACAAATTTCCTATAAGCAATTCCGCCATTCAAAGAATTCATACAGAAAAGCGAAAATAGGTCGCAGAAGCTATAAAACTTAATTTTCATAACGATGTACCAGATACTGTAACTGTCTACTGGGATGGAAAACTATTGCCGGCTTTTTTTTTTTTTTTTTTGGGGTGGGTCGCGGTCGGCGCGCCTCCGCACCACTCCGTCCGGGGCGACAGAGGGGCCTAAGCACGCAACTCCCGCAACCCACCCGAAAACCACCTCGCCTTCGTCATTGGGCCGACCACCGGAGCAGGTTTACTTGTCGTCAGTGGTCGGCCCGACGGAATACCCCCTACGCGGGGTACCCTCCCGTCGACCGACGTCCCCCCCTCGGGGAGGACGTCGGTCTTTCCTCACGCGGTCGGCCTCTCGGCGGGTGACGGACTAATCCCCGGTCACGTCACCCGCGGCCTCGGCTAGGGCGGCATGAGGCGCAGATAGTTGCGCCTGCGCCGCCCCAGTCGCCGGCGGCGGATCTCCTCATCGAGGCTGCGCTCCACGCGCAGACGATCCGCCGCCTCCTTCTGCGAGATCACTGTCTCGCAGAAGGCTGCGACCGCGTCCCAGTTCCTGACGCTGTCGACCATCGCCCTAGCGATGGCCGGCAGCGTCAGGTCGGCACCGATGATTGCGACGAGTTCACGGCGCTGCACTGCCCAAGCCGCGCAGGCCTCGAGCGTGTGGCGCGCCGTGTCCTCGTCGCAATCGCAGTGGTGGCAGGACGGTGTACTCTCCCTCCTCACGACCCTGTGCAGGTATTTGGCGAAGCTCCCGTGCCCCGTCAACACCTGCACTAGTCGGAAGGAGAGCACCCCGTGCCGCCTCTCCAACCACTGCATCAGCACCGGCCGGAAGGCCTCCACGGTTCACACCCCGAACCGAGGCCTCTCCAGCCGGACTGCCCAACGGGCAATGACGTCTCGGCGGGCGTCGACGCGCCAGGCGGTGAGATCCCTTAACGAGATCACACCGCCCTCCCCGCGCACCCCCGACACCCGCCGATACAACTCGGCGAGCATTTCCGCCTCCAGGTCCCACGGGGGAGTCCCGGCCAATAGGCACGCTGCCTCCGTCGCAACCGTGCGGTATCCGCGGATGGCCCTGACCGCCATGACCCTCTGTGGTCGCCACAGAAGGGCCCTAAGTCGGACGGTCAAGGACCCCGCCCACACCGGTGCGCCGTACAGGGCCATCGACCGGATGACCCCCGTGTACAGCCGTCGGCACGTAGCGCTCGGTCCGCCCACGTTCGGCATTAGCCACGATAGGGCGGACGCCGCGCCGACGAGCCGCGGAGCGAGCCTGCGGAAATGCTCCCGGAACCACCATTGCCCGTCGAGCACCAGGCCCAAGTACCTCATATGGGCCCGGATGCTGATGTCAACCGATCGGACGGTGATCGAGACGCCGATGGGAGGGCTCATAAGGCGCCCATGGAACAAGAGGGCCTCCGTCTTGTCCAGGGCGACCCTCAACCCCAGCGCCTCGATCCGCCTGACGACCTCTTCGGTGCCATAGGTCGCCAGGCTTACCGCCTCTTCTAGCGTCCCACCGCGGGCTGTGACGAGCGTGTCGTCGGCGTAACAAATCACGCCCAGCCCGGGCGGGAGGCTCCCCCGCAACGCCCAGTCGTAGCCGATGTTCCACAGGGTGGGTCCGAGGACCGACCCCTGTGGGACACCGCACGTCATGGGCGTTCGCACAACGTCCCCTGCTCGGTTGGTACAGAGGACGCTGCGCCCCACCAAATAGTCTGCCACTAGCCGCCTCAGGTAAGCTGGCACTCCGTGATACCGGAGCGCCTCCCTGATGCAGCTGAATGGCAGACTATTGAATGCGTTGGCGATGTCTAGGGACACCGCCAACAGCACTCCCCCACCGGTGACGGCCTCAGTCGCCACGGCCTTCAGGCGCAACAGAGCCGCGATCGTCGAACGACCCCTCCTAAACCCAAACTGGGCGTCCGACAGATCGGGCCCCGTGCCGACGAGGTGCCGCTCGATGCGGGCAGCTACCACCCTCTCCAGTAGCTTGCCCGTGTCATCGAGCAGCACGATAGGCCTGTAGGCCGAAGGCGACCCCGGAGACCGTCCCGGCTTCGGCAGGAGCACCAGCCTTCCCTCCTTCCAGCACCCAGGGAACCGTCCGGACGCTAAACACGCGTCGAACAGCTCCCTGAGGCGGGGACCCAGGTGGTCGAGGACCAGGCCCAACACGCGGTTTGGAACACCGTCGGGCCCGGGGGCGGTGGACTTTGCGCACATGCGCGCCACCGCCACTCCCATCTCGGGTTCCGTGATGGGCGGAACACTGTCGTCGTCGGCCTCCCGGTCAGTGTCTGGCGGAGCCATGACCGGGGGCGTGTGTTCCGCCCGCCGCGGGAACAGGTCCTCGACGACCCGGGTGAGAAGGCTGGGCTGGAGAGTCTCGGTGAGGGGAAGGCCCCGCGCGCGGAGCTTATTCAGCACCGCGCGATAGGGGCGTCCCCAGGGGTCACGATCGAGACCGTCCAGCATCTCCTGCCGACTGACGTCCTTGGCGGAGCGGACGGCCAGCCTGAAGGCCGACCGCGCATTGCGGTAGCCCTCATACAGCAAGGCCTCCCACTCCGCGTCGCGTTGCCGCCGCCGGCTGCGGGTGTAGGCCCTCCGGGCGCGAATGCACGCGGCCCGGAGATCCGCCAGCTCCCGGGACCACCAGTGGACCGCCCTCCTCGGGGGCGGACGCCGTACCCGGGGCATGGCCGCATCGCAGATCTGCGTCAACGCACTGCGGATGCGGCCAGCCTCGGCGTCCACCCCGTCCGACTGGTTGGCAGAGGACAGCCACGAGTAAACGATGGCTGTCTCCGCCAGCTGGTCCCGGTCTAAGCGACCCACAGCCCATCGCGGGAACGCAGGACGTCCATCCGCCCCGTGACCCCTGCTGGGCGTCGGGATTACCGGGGAGACCTCCATCCGAATATACCGGTGGTCCGACAAGGTCTCCACCTCCTCCACGACGCGCCAGCTCCCCACGCGTGCGGCGACCTCGGGGCTAGCGAACGAAAGGTCCACTATCGACCCGCCCCGTTGTCGCACGCACGTATGCACCGAGCCCCTGTTCAGCAAACAGAGGCCCAGTGCCGCCGCCCACTCCTCGATCGCCCGTCCTCGGTCGTTCGTCCGGGGAGACCCCCACGCCATGGACTTGGCGTTGAAGTCCCCCAAGACGAAGACCTGGCGCGATGCCATTCGCCGTAACGAGGCCTCCATGATGGTGAGGGAGGCCTCGAAATCGGTCACACTCCAGTTAGGGGAGAGATAGACTCCGAGGAGCGTAATCTCCCCCCAGTCCGCCGCGACGTATCCGACGCCCCTGTCCCTAAGGGTCAGAGGCGACGAAGGCCACGACGTGGAGGCGACGATTGCCACGGTGCCATCGGTTCTACCCAACCAGTTAGGCCGGTCGGGCACCACGTACGGCTCCGCGGCTACGGCTACTCCTATCAACCACTCCGCCATGGCTTGCAGGAACACGTCCTGCGCACCGGCGGTGTGGTTGAGGTTGGCCTGGAGGAGACGAATGGATACGGGGTCCATTAACGGTCCGTATCCATCGTCACCTCCTCCGCGCTGACGGGCGATCGGGCCGCGCTCGGAGCGGGGACTGGCCCGGTCGATGGGCCGTCCCGCCCCTTCGGGGCCGATGCCGGGGGTCTGCAGTCCCCAGAGCCCATGCGGTGTTTGGCAGGCCTATTGCCTGCCGCACACGCGGGGCAGTGGGGCACCGCAGAGCACGATGCCGCCTGGTGTCCGGTCTGACCGCAACGGAAACATAGCCCGCTGCAGTCAAAGCAGTTTTTGCATGTCGGTCGGGTATGCCCGACCGCCATGCATTTGTAACACCTCGCGGGCCGGGGCTCTAGCACGGTTACCCGCGCCGAGCTCCAGCCCACGAGGAGCCTGCCTGAGTCGGCCAATTGCTTGACCGACTCCACCGGACACTGCACCCAGGCAGCACCGACGCCGCCCGGACCAGTGCGGATGGTGCCAATCCGGACGGTGTCCGAGGCACATCCGGTACGCGCCATAATGGCCTCCCGGACGTCCTCCACCGTCACGGAATCGTCCAAGCCCGTCAGGCGCATCTCTGCGCACTTGACAGGCCTGGCGACTCGGACACCATCCTCCGGCCCGAACAGCCCCCTCAACATCGTGGCCAAACTATCGGCCGTCTTCGCGCCCTCGGCCCCAGGGAACTCGAGTATTCGAGCCCCTGTCCGGGCCTTGCGGGTCCTCGCCTCGACGCCCCCGATACCGGAGACGTCCAGCTCCCGCCGGGCGCGTTTTAGGACGGCCTCATAGTTGAGGCCCCTCTCAGCCGCCTCAGGCAGCACGGTGATGACCACCGCGGCCGTCTTCGGCGACTTGAGGCCCCTGCGCGACCTTTTCTTCCCCTTTCTGCCGGCTCCCGCCTGGGGAGCGGCGGCCACGGCGGCACTCTTGGCCGCCGCTCTCCGCTTCTGGCCGCGTGCCTTCCTGCTCCGCTCAGCCACCTGCCAGCCCTGTTCGAGCCTGGCAGCAGCGCTGAGCGCAGCAGGAGCGGTCGCAGGTGCGCTGGCCGGCGCCTGCGGTGCAGCCGCTGGCGCCGGCCGCGGCCCGGCCTTGGCGGGAGCCGGCACCTTGCCGGCCTTCTTGGCCCCCTTGGGCCCGGCCGCGGCCGCAGCGTAGCTCACCACGCGGCCACCCTGACAGGGCAGCGGGGTGGGAGCTGACGCTTGCGGCCGCCTCGCCTTGTCCGCGGCGAGCGGCGGTCGGAGGGGCGGCTCAGGCGGGAGCCTGGCCGCTACGGCGGCGATACGCGCATCCACCATCACCCCTACTCGGGCTAGGATCACGCGTACCGCCGACTCCGACACGCCGTGCACCTCGTCGGGCGGCGGCTCCTCCCCCCTCCGAGGTCTCCCGCGGCCACGAGCCGGCGGAGGGACCACGACGAGGGGAGGAAGCGCCGAAGCCGCGACGGGTGCAGCTGGCGCAGCAGCCGCGACGGGCGCAGCCGGCGCCACGGGCGCAGACGACGGGCCCGCCCTCCCCGGCGCAGCCCGTTTCGGTGGCGAGGCCGGCACAGGCGGCGCGGCCGGCGCCAGGCGCGCGAACTGGGCCCGCAGGTCGGCCATCTCCTTGGCCAACCCGCGGTTCTCCCGTCGCACCGCCGATAGCTCCGTCTCCAGCTTGCGGTTGCGTTCCCGCAAGCCGGAGACCTCCTCACTAAGGCGGGCGTTCGCGGCCTGGAGGGCCGCCACCTCGCCACCGTGGCCGGCCGGACCCGGTGTCCCCGGCCACGCCGCCACCACCGGTCCTCGGCCTCTGCGCCCCCGGCGCATGGTCGGGACCTTGGGAGGAGGCATGGTGATGGAACTCCCCTCCGAGTCGGTGTTGGAGCGGCCACCCTCTTGCAGGGGGCGCTTCCAGGGTCTCGGGGGGAGGGCCTCCTCCCTCTTCCTCGCACTTGGGGCTGGAGCTGGCGCCTTTGCAGCCCCCTCCGTCCTCTTCCTCGGCGACGACGACGACGACGGCGATGACGGTAACGACGACGGCCTAACTGCACCCTCAACTGACGGCGCGCCTATCAACTGTCTACCTGCGGCGCATCCACCGCCCTCGTCCCTACTCCGGCCGACTAGCACCCAAGGGGTGCTGCTCTCCTCGGCGGACGGCTCTGCGGCACTTCCGCCCACGTCCGTCAGCTCCATCTCCGATGCCTCGGATGGCCCTGCGGCACTGCCGCCCTCATCCTGCGACGGCTCTGCGGCAATGCCGCCCTCATCGCTCGACAGCTCGGAGCTTTCGCCTGCTAACCTTACGCACGGCTCTGCGGCAATGCCGCCCTCGTGCTCGGACCCGCTGCTGCTGCCGCTCTCCTCACGCGGCGGCCCTGCAGTGGTCTCCATCCTCTCCTCCGACGGCTGGGCAGCAACGCCACCCCCGTCCCGCGACGGCCCTGCAGCAGCAATGCTGCCGCCCTCGTCGCGTGCGGCAATGGCTTCAGCCTTCATCCGCGCCCGCCACGCCTTCGATGCATTGGCGCTAATGCGGGCTCGTGCAGCGGCGGAACGCCTCGGCTTCGTCCTCCGGGTCTTCTTCCGCACCTGCACCTCCTCCTCGTTTCCCCTCCCCCCCTGAGCCACTTGATGTTGAGCCGGGCTCTCGGCTTCTGAGGCAGTAGTTGTCCCCCTCCCATACGACTGGGGACTGACTGTGCTGGTGACTGTGCGCCTCTCGCGCTCAGAAACCAGCACAGTGAGGGATTCCCCGGCGTGGCCGGGACCCTCTGGAGTAGGTACGTCGTTTGGAACCTCTGCCATATTGTTGGACGTTTTTAAGTCTTGCCTTGACTACCACTCTAACGGCTGGACGCTCGCGCGCTTTTTAACCCACCAACCATTCATCCCCTCGCCGAGTGGCCAAACTTAGGATTAGGGGTAATTTTTTATAGGGGTTTTCTTCCCCGCGGTCCGAAGACCCCCGGTCCTGACCCCCCTGCTCAGGATTACGGTTTGGGCCTTCCGGGTCTGGCCGCTCGCGAGCGACCGACCCGTCACGCCCCCGGGCCGTGACGCAACCGTCCCTGGCGACGGAGTGCCATGAGGCACATCCGCCCCATTGGCCCCGGGTCAGATCCGCCGTGCGCTCTGCCACCAGAGCCGCACGCGGAGACCCCCCCCTGCCGGAATCTTGGCCGTCCAAATGGCCGCATGACGTCCAAATGGACGTTACCAGGGAGCACCACGAGGAGGTGCTCCGGCCGCGCCCCCCAAACTATTGCCGGCTTAAGATTACGGAAATCTAAAGAGAAACGTCTATCAATCGTTATTTCATACGATAATAAAGGACAACTTATTGCTGTGCCAAAATTAGAAAATTCATCGGGAAGCGAACAGGCACAAGCAGTTTGGAATGCTATTGTTGACTGGAATCTTGAAGATAAAGCACAGATCCTCTGTTGTGATACTACTGCTTCTAACAGGCCGAATTATTGGTGCATGTGTGCTTCTCGAATAAAAACTGAACAGAGAAATGTTGTTTTTTGCTTGCCGCTATTACATCTACGAATTGGTACTAAAAGCTGTATTTGTAGGCAAAGTCAGCCAAGTCATTACAAGTCCGGACATCCTTTTATTCAAAAATTTTCAATCAAACTGGCAAAATATCAATGTAGAGAAGTGTCTATCTTGTCTCTATTTGACGACGATATTAACCAAGAAAGTAAGGTAAAACTAGTTGCTAATTTGGCCAAAGAAAATTCATCGGTCCACAATAAACACTATATTCCATCGAGAGAAAAACTTAGCGGCCCTCTTTTCGAAAAAACATCGATGACTTTGTTTCCATGAACAGCAGATTCTTTTTCAAGCCACTCGAAATTGATGACAGTTTTCTCTGTTAAGACTCGGTTGTTTTCGCTGTTAAGTTAATACAAGACATTCATGACTTAATCACAGTGGACGAGGAACAAAAATAATATTTATTACGTTGCGTACAAGAACACGGAAAAGTATATCTTGACTGTAAAAAACAAACCTTAAAAAGAAAATTTCATGAATATTGTCCTTTAAATAATTAATATGTATAATACATAATAAATATAATACAATAATTTAATTTAATTTAATATTTGATAGCATGCTTAATACACAGTTGAATAAACATGTGCATCTGTGTGATAATCAATTTGGTTTTCGACCAGGATTGTCAACAGAGAGTGCTATATTGTGTCTTAAGCATGCTGTCAACTACTATACTAAACGTAAGACACATGTATACTGCTGCTTTCTCGATCTCTCCAGAGCCTTCGACCTGGTCTCCTACGACATCTTATGGTTGAAACTGGAACAGGCTCATGTACCTGTTGCAGTTACAAATATACTAAAATACTGGTATGGCGGCCAGGAGAACAATGTGAGATGGGCAGGAACTCTATCACAGTCTTACAGGTTGGAATGTGGTGTGAGGCAGGGGGGGTTGACCTCACCTACCCTTTTCAACCTGTATATTAATGACTTGATTGGCGAGCTCAGTGGCACTAGGGCTGGATGTCATATTGATGGAGTATGCGTGAATAACATCACCTATGCCGATGACATGGCGCTATTGAGTGCGTCACCGTGTGGGCTGCGCCAACTGATCACGATTTGTGAGAATTATGCTACACATCACGGGTTATTATATAACACGAATAAAAGTGAGCTCATGGTCTTTGAGACCGAGGGAAAAAGTCCTCAAAGTGAAATCCTCCAATACTTCTTAAAGGTGACAACCTGAAAAGAGTCTTCAGGTTTAAGTATTTAGGGCACATATTGACTCCTGATCTCAAGGACAATGATGACCTGGAACGGGAACGGAGGGCACTGTCAGTGAGAGCGAACATGATGGCTCGCCGGTTTGCACGATGTATAACACAGGTGAAAATTACCCTGTTTAGAGCCTATTGTACATCTTTCTACACATGCAGCCTGTGGGCTAGACATACTCGTAAATCATACAATGCCCTCCGTATCCAATATAATAACGCGTTCAGGGTGTTGTTGGGGCTGCCGCGCTTCTGCAGCGCGTCAGGGATGTTCGCCGAGGCTCGCGTGGATTGTCTTTACGCCACAATGCGCAAAAGGTCTTTGGTTCGTAGGGTGCGGGCCAGCTCAAACAGCATCCTGGTCATGGTTGCAAGTCGACTAGACTGCTTGTATATGAATCACTGCTGTGCCGTCTCTCATGGTGTGACGCAGTAGTGATTAAGCAGATATTATTTTCTTTTCTTTTATTTTCTTTTATTTTAATTAATTCTCATTTGATTTTTGATTTTTGTAATTTTAATTAATTAACAACTTTAGATTAAGAATTACTAACAATAATGAGTCTTGGTTACTTGAATAAATATTATTATTATTGTTATAATAATCAAAGTACCATTGTTTTATTTACAAATTAAATATTAATTTAAAATGTTTCCATATGGTTGCCATATAAATTTTTATATTCAAAGTTTGACATCAAGTCGGCACGGGTTAGCGCTATCCGATTTTAATCATATTTATTATTTGAGTTATTAAGGTCAAGTGGAACAAAATAAGATGATGTGTCTCAATCTGTGAAAAAAAAATTGCCCTTATAGTCTGGGACACCCTAATATACATACATATGTATATATGATTATAGATATTTATTAGCTGTCATGTTCAAATTTACTCATTTACTGACGATCGAAAAGTTTGTACTAGAGATGACCGTCTATAGTACTACTTAGTTTGTGGATGCGAGATTCTGCGACACTTTTGATTAAGTTTTTAGATAACTAAAAGAATGTGTTACGCGTCTACAGCTTATTATCTCTCATTTCGAGATGAAACCTCTAATATTTTTTATAGTACCTAGTATCTATTATCCGAAGTCACTGTAGATAAAAGAAGTCACCTACTAAAAATTGGCAACTCTGCTGCAAGTTGCAAATTTACTGTCTACACCAGCTATACTCTAAGTGTGTTCCGCGGAACCCTAGGGTTCCGTGATACCTCTGTCGGGGTTCCGCAAGAATTTAGAAATAAAAAAATCAAAACACCTCTCTCTGGTCGCTCCGCGGCTGTGCGGACTCCGCGGCCGCGCGGAGACAAAACGCTATGAATGTTATTTATTTATTTATTTGTATTTGTATAAGCTTGTGTTACATTAGCTGGTACAATATCTCATAAGTTTGGTCTCAACAATTTTATACTTGTACAACGCGTTCGCTCTAAGTTTGCCGGTCTGTGGAATGCGCGTACCCTCCCCCACGTGACAACAAAACTTATAATGTGTCATAGTTTTACCCAAATATCTAACGTACACAATTTTTATTGTTACAATTAAATAAAAAATTTCGAACGTCATACACTCATACCTATCGCCAGCGGCAAACTTAAAACGAGCGGGTAGTATACTTGTAAGCGCTCAGTCTCTTTGATAAAAGCCGCCTCTGAATTAGACGCTATAGTTGTCAACTAGCGACTTTCGTCTCTAACTTCAAAGGATAAAGTCGATATTGTTTACAACGCTATTTTTAAATTTCTGTTTTTATTTTTGCTTTTTGTTTATCAAAGGTGCCGACTCGAGTATTTTCGAGAATATTTGAGATCGAGTCTAGGACTAAGTATAAAAGCGGCGATCGCGCGTTGGCGTCGTCAGTTGATGATTAGCGTTCGGAGCGATAAGTTACTACCTACTTACAAGCTCGCTAGCGAGAAACTAGTGTTCATTGTTTTACTGCCTGCTGTATTCTGTTGTCTCAGTTTTATACATTTCTTCCCTGTAGGTTCTAAATTTAGTCTCTTATACGCAGTAACGATTGTGCATTATTTAAACCCCACTATCCTGACTTGTAACATTATAAATAAAGAAGAATGGAACGTTGGCTTAAAGGTGTTAAACGTGTTCCAACAACATCTTCTAATGACGGTGAATGTTCAAAAGCAATGCGCGCGGAGAATTTAGCAATCACCGATCCAGAAATGATGCCACGAGTGCCACGACGTCAAGCTCGACGGTTTCAAAGACGAAAAAAAGGAAGTATGATGAATCTTATATCAGTTTCGGATTTGTTGATTCCAACGGCTCACCTCTCTGCATGCTCTGTAGTAAACTGCTTCCTAATAGTTCCATGGCACCTGCCAAATTGCGTCGACATTTAGAAACCGTACACCCCGAGACTAAAGACAAGAATAAAGAATTTTTTGTTCGCAAAAAAGATCAGTTATTAGAAAGTCAAAAAAATATGATGCATGTAACACAAACTACCAACGAAAAGGCCACGGAGGCATCATACTTAGTTAGCTATCGCATTGCACAAGCAGGTGAAGCGCACACTATCGCTGAGAAATTAATAAAACCATGTGTATTAGACATAACAAAATGTATGCTTGATGAAAAATCTGCAAAGCATCTTTCTACTGTTCCGCTATCAAACGATACTGTTTCACGACGAATCCATGATCTGGCAAGCTACGTCAAACAAGAACTAGTTACACGTCTACAAAATACACGATTCGCTTTGCAAATGGACGAGTCGACTGATGTCGCTGGTTTGGCTATCCTGCTGGTTATTGTGAGATATCCATATAAAAGTTGTTTTGAAGAAGACATGCTTATGTGTTCATCGCTGCTTACAAACACTACCGGGGAAGAAATTTTTAATAAAATAAATATATTTTTTGAAGAACATAATCTCAGTTGGAACAATTGCATTGACATTTGTACAGATGGGGCCAAGGCGATGACAGGTAAAACAGCAGGAGCAGTGTCACGAATGAAAAATAAAGCGCCTAATTGTAGTTCCAGTCATTGTATTCTGCATAGACAAGCACTTGCGATGAAGCAAATGCCGTCTAATCTAAAATTAGTTATGGATGAAGCGGTAAAAATAATTAATTTTATCAAATCACGACCACTACAATCCCGATTGTTCTCATTATTGTGTGAAGATTATGGCAGCAAACATAAAACACTGCTGCTCCATACAGAAGTGCGATGGCTGTCTCGGGGAAAAACTTTAACAAGGCTATTTGAACTTAGAGCCGAGTTACAAATGTTTCTTTCAGCAGATACTTCTTTTAATTTGAAGGACCGTTTGTATGATAAAACTTGGTTGTTCCGATTGTCTTTTATGGCGGATATCTTTCAAAAACTTAACGAATTAAATTTATCGTTGCAAGGTAAACAGACAACAGTGTTTCAGGCCTATAATAAAATAACTGCTTTTAAAAGAAAATTAGATTTTTGGATCATTTGCATTGGTAAGAAAGAAATAGAAAGTTTTACGTTACTCAGTGAGTTTGTTAGCGAAAACGACTCAGAAATGTTTGAAGATAATGTGTTTGAAGAATTGGTCCAATATCTCAGTTCGATGCGCGCATCTTTTGAAAAGTATTTTCCCGAAGAACACAATACAAAAATTAAAGTGAACTCCTGGATTCATAATCCTTTTTTACCCAACTTGGAAAAGCCTGAAAACACGTCAAATGAGATATATGAATCTCTTTTAGAAATGTCATCAGACACAAGTATGGAGTCATTGTTCAAAACGACGCCTCTTAATGATTTTTGGTGCAGAATCCAAGATGAATATGCAATGCTTGGCCAAATGGCTCTGGATATTCTTCTCCCGTTCCCAACTACATATTTGTGCGAAACAGGATTCTCTACCTACGCAGCCACGAAAACAAAATATCGCAATAGACTGGACGCCGAAGCTGATATGAGACTCCAACTTTCTTCCATCAAACCTGATATCAAGCAATTGATGAAAAATAAAAAACAGTTTCATACCTCCCACTAGTTAGATTTTTTCTTTTTTAATGTTTTCTATTATTGTCCTTACCAAGTGGTGAAGTAAATAATAATTAGTAACTGATACATTGTACTTTTATTATGCTGATTAATATAGAATACACTTATAAAAATAATTGTTTTATTGTAGGGTTCCATCAAGTATTTTGCTTCCCAAAAGGGTTCCGTCATTTAAAAAGTTTGAGAACCACTGGTCTACACCATAAACATAGAGTACATACCAGTACATATATACCTAATGGCTAATTGACAATTTGACACTCTACTTTAATCATAGAACAGCAGAATAAGTGAAGTTATTTCATTTTAACAGTTTTTTACAAGTTAAGAAATTATGTGTTTATGATAAGTGTGAATTGGGTCTAAATTATGATAGTATCTTAACATTTAAAACTAGTTGAAGTACCTACTTGTGCCATAGCAACTCGCATCATTATCTTGCCTATTTCCTTTGTGATCTAGATACCTTTTTCTTTGAGTCTTCTGGTGAAAATTGACAAGTTTCTTTAATTGTGTACAAAAATTGGAAAATATTGTTCTACTTACAAATAAAAGTGCATTAAATGTTTGTGTTGTACCTTCCTGCGTAACCTCCGAACGCGGAAGTTGTGCTTAGCCGCTCTGATACTACTATGTCGTCGGCATAATGTGGTGGTTCATTTTTTAATTTATAACATATTATTCTCTCTATCACAAACTATCCATATATTATGCATAAAAATTAATTGCAAATGATGAAATAATGGTTGAAAAAGGCGCTCTGCAACAGCCAGCGGAGGAAACTTTGGAGAATGCCGAATGGTATTGGGGTGATATTACTCGGTGAGTTTTATTTTCTGGATTTTTTGCTAAGTTAGATTCTAAGCAGTAATGAACCTATCACTATGTGCTTAATTTTTCATTTTCAGTGAGGAAGTTACAGAAAAACTACAGGATACATGTGACGGCACCTTTCTGGTACGCAATGCTTCTAATAAAGATGGTGGTTATACTCTTACAGTTAGAAAAGGTGGGATGAATAAACTTATAAAGATTTATAATCATGAAGGACGCTATGGATTTTGTGAACCATATTTTCAATATAAGTCTGTGGTGGATCTTATCAAGTATTATAGGGAACATTCCTTGGCACATTGCAATAGCAGTCTTGATATTAAGCTTTTATACCCGCTGTCAAGGAATCAAGAAAATGAAGGTGGGGAAAGTATGAGTGATGAAATCTTAGAATCCAAATTTAAGGAAATCCACAAGAAATGTATTTTAAAATCAAAAGAGTTTGATATGAGATCATATAGGTACACAAGATTAAGAGAAGAAGTTCATTTAAAAAAGCAAGCTTTAGATGCTTTTAGTGAGGCTCTGAAAATTTGTGAAGAGCATTTAAAATTACAGGAGAAGATGCAACTTGAAGCACATCCTCATGAAAAGGAACCCCTTCTTGAAAATAATAGACTGCTAATACAAAGAGTTCAAAATTTAGAACATGCCAAATCTGAATTGAATGCTATTTTAAGGAACACGGTTGAAACTCAACTGTTCCTTGAGAGAGAAGTTGCGAAACTCAAATCCGATGTTACAGAAATATATGAAACAAAGGATCGCCTCAAAATGTTAGTATTAATTTTTCTTTTCTATAATACTTAGTTTTATTTTCTCTTATTAAATATGAGCGCAACACAAGGTCACTAAGGCTTGTGCAAAGGCAGGTAATAAACTATGACTGTTAGCTATTCTTGGAAGGAACAACTATACCAATATTAAGAATTTAATTGTGTATCAATTGCAGATGGCTACAAGGACGGGGGAAAACAAATGATTACCTACACAATCTAGAAGATGATAATATCAATAAATTTAAAGAATTCTATGCTCATAGAGAAATGATTAGTTGGAGAGTAAATTGTACTCGAGAAACTGCAGAAAAACTTCTAGCTGGAAAACCTCAAGGCACATTTTTAATACGGCCTAATTCTACTGGTCAAATGGCCTTATCTATTTGCTGTAATGATATGGTATATCACTGTATTATCTTTAAGACTGAACGAGGTTATGGATTTGCAGAGCCTTGTAATGTTTATGAGTAAGTATGTCATATATATATATATATATTTGCATTTATATGTGTCAACATTGAAAGGTTCAATCCTCTTTAAAACTGAATGAAGAAATATGGAGTGGGATTTTATAATCTCAACCTACATGGGAAAACTGAAATAATTTAGGTCTTCACTAATCCGAACTAGTATTAATGTGCATTTGTTGCTTGTCATTAACAAAAAGTAAAGGAACATTTTAGGAACACTTTAAAATATGAAAAATAAAAATTTCCTGTGAGTATTGTAAAAGACCACTCAGTACTGTATGTGGATAATGTTGCTACTAAAGAAAAACTATCCATTCCATTAGGGAGACTGCTCAGGCCCAATAGTGGGGTGTGTATAGGCTGCGAAAAGGATATTAAACTTACATGGTCAGGCATACTTAAATATGACATGGGAGTTAATAGGAAAAAATATTATGTCAAGTTTTTGATGTCATTGTGTTAAGTTATAAGGAGCTGGCATAAGATATACAAATCATCATTCAGCCTGTCCCTGTCCATTGCTGGACGTAGACCATTCTCATGTTTTGCCATAATGTGCAGTCCTGTGCCACCTGCATCCCACAACGGTCAGAAACTTTCACCGGGTCTCCCCTTTCGTCCACCTACTGAGGGGCATCCTACATTGCGTCGTCCAATATGTGGTCGCCACTCGAGAACCTTCCCCAGTGGCTGTGTATTCCTCGAGCGACGTGGCCTGCCCATTGCCACTTCAGTGTGCTAATTCTTCGTGCTGTGTCGGTTACAGCCCTTATACAGATTTTCGTATTTCGGATTTTCTCGCAGAAAAATCCCGAGCATAGTTCGTTCCTTAGCACGATGAGTGACTTTGAGCTTAATTATGAGGTCTGCATTTAGGGACCACGTTTCCGTGCCGTAAGTTATCACTGGTAACATTCACTGGTCACCTGTGTCCCTCTTAAGTTTCCCGAACGCTGCTCAACCGAGTTGGATTTGTCGGCTGACCTCTTTCTCGAAGTTGGACCTACCTAACTGAACAACTTCGAGAATCAGATTGTCAACAAATATCCTTAGCAAGATATTACTCATATATTGATGGTTTAAGATACAATCTACCTTGTCATCTCATACCATCTCTACTTACCTTGTCATGAGAACTGTAAAAACCAGCTCCTATTACCAGGAGAATCAGCAGCAGCAGTTTACTTGGAAACTTACTTAAACCATTGTCGTTTATCACATGGATCACAGTTGATAATCTATGTAGGGGGTAAACAGGCAATCTGCTGCCAAAGCATCCTATCACTAAAAAAGTATGGAATAGCAATACAAATCCTTCAGTTAATTATTGAGATATTGTTAAAACAAGGACAATATGACGAAGTAAGTCTTGCCGAATCCAACTTTAAAAAGAAGCACGTGTAACGTCGGAAGCCGTTACAATAAAACTTTTTTGACATTGTCGTGTTAGATGACGGTTAAGTTAAATATAAATAAGTCACGTTCTCACAACAATCCCGTGCCAAAACAAGGTAAAAGTATGGAAAACAGCTAATTTACGAAAAGTCCGTCTGTCTCTCCATCCAATCGTCTACTTTCGTACCGATAATTCACACAACCGTCCATCCGTCTTATCTTCCGGCCCTCCGTTTGCCTGTCTATCTTCGGTTCACCTATCCGCCCTTCTGTTCATCTAACTGTCCTTCCGTTTACCTATCGGACCTTCCGTTCGTCTATCTGTGCTTCCATTCATCTATCCGACCTTATATTCATCTATCCGTCCTTCCATTTATCTATCCGACCTCATATTCATCTACTCGACTTCCAATTCATCTTTACGTCCTGCCGTCCATCTAATCGTCCAAAGTGATAAAACGAAACATATATATGTATCTATAAACTTCGGTAAATTTGCACGAGTGTGTCGCAATAGTATCTGTTTGATGGCTGGATTTCTTTTACAAAATATAATTGCCGTCGTATGTAACGCGTTTGTGTTCCTAAACATTCATTTACCCCTTAGTCGCGCCTATTTTTGTGGCAGGCTGTGGTCTGAACACACTGCGCATCCGTCCGGGGCGGCATGCGGCCTTTTAGCTTATAGTGTAACATTCAACGTTGGAAATCAACCACTGCTCGTTCAAAAATTACGTCCTTTAAAAACGCTGACTTATAAGCAAACAATCGAATTGATTGATCGACTAGAGCTACATATATCAAACTTCATTGTCTATTTTTCAGGACTCTAGATGAGCTTGTTCTTCATTACGCCGGTAACTCATTAGAAGGATATAATGAACAATTAAGGACAGAACTAAAATATCCAGTGAATGCTCAACTTGTGAAGGCACCTGAAAGGAAACAATAATTCTTATAGAAAGACAAGGATCCATTGAGCGTCTTTACTTCTATCAAAGAGAAAGTAAGCTAAATAAGATTATTTTTTATGTAGGCTCATGCCTTGTAATATATGTACATTATATAATTTTCAGACAGAAAGTGTTGGATCACCCAAGAGAGACTATTACTCTCTGTTTATTATATGAACATAGTGATGCCAATGTAGATTGTCAGAAGTTCGATTACTATTCAAAATATAATTTTTGCTTTCGAGACTTGTGTAATTTGTCCCTTTAAGATTTTACAAACATATGTTTAATATGTTTGTAGTCTTGCTTATACCTTAGCCCGATTTATTCCTTAATGGAGATCTTACCTACCCTAATATATACAGGGTATATCAGGTTATGGGGCAACTGTTCGAGTATGTTGTAGTTTAATGGTCATAGATCGTAATTAAAATGTATATTACACAAAAAACAATATAACATAAAAGTTATAGTGATTTAAAAAATGTGTGTTAAACAGTCTATGCCTTAAATGTAGCGTATTATGTAGGCATGTATAGACAGGATACATGTAGGCATGTAAAGCTTCGACAGTATGAATAGGTAGGAATTGTGGAAACGCTTCAATGGTAGCGTAGGTAAAAACGCGACTCGGCGACGGTCATCGGCCGATCAGCTGATTTATAGCGAAGCTTGTTTTACTTATGCGAACGTAATCATTGAGTTTTTCAATTTCTAATGAACAATTAACAAAGTGAGGATATGTTGCAGATAAAGTATCACTGACTTACATTTCAATCAGATTTACACGAAAAACCGATGACAAAATTTAAAACTTTACATGTCTCTAATTCATTAACGAATCGATATTTTTTCTTCAAATTTTTTTATGGGTTCCTACCACCATTGCCTATCTCCCGTTTGACCAGTTGCCCAATAACCTGATACACCATGTATTCGTAATTTTTTAAATTAAATTACAGAGGCTGATTGCAATTAAAATGTTGATTATAGAGAGCGAATGCGCAAATCTCAGATACAATAAATAATCTGAGCTCATATATGTTCAATAATTTGATTCGGCTCTTACGACACTTTTTTATAACACTCACAGCCAAAGAGGCGGTGATTTGTATTTTAACTCAATCACCGCACGGCAAGTTAAACATTATAACAAGTAATAATTTTATCTCTTTCTACAAATTGTTTCAACTTTCTATAAATGTATGGCCGCGTTAGACATTCCACGTCCAGCTGAAATAAAATCGTGATTCATCTATGGCGAATATCACTAATGTTGATATTATTAATGCATCGGTATGACGCGAGTGTTCAAACAAAACAATAACATCAAATATCTATTTAATTTAATCCACGTTTGCGGTGACACTATGACGTCATAAAAATTAGGATGTTATGAAGCTCCGTAACCTTAATTATCAGACCTTAATTGTCCAATAGGACATCGTAACCGCAATCAGTATAAAAGTTTCGAGTAATTTCGGATAGATTCGGTATCTGTATGAGACAAGTTAATACGGGTTTCCTTTTAACCGGCTAAACAGATAGCGTAAACATAAGCCTCTCCAGAGGGACATAATACTCTAATTACTACTTTTAGCACTTCTTCTTTTAAAATTCCTCAAACGAAACTATCCGAAACTATGGGATAATCCAAAGTAATTCCATATCTGTAACTGTAAGCGAAACTGGTATCATCATCTCAGTTTATACAGGCCCTGCATGCCCCGAACCCACTCCTTCATAAATTGAACCCCTATACCACGCTGGTAGAGGGTTGGTATATACCAATGATACCAACCAAATCTCATTTTGAGTTTTTATTCTCTGGCATAGGTATTAAAGACATTATAGTTGCTTAGTTGTCTTTTACGATATCCACGGCAAGGTGAGATTGTGATTGTTATTCTCGAAATCGGTATATAAAATAACATATTCTAGCAACGGTATCCGTTTCCAGATCCGAAATTTCATAATCGCAACATCTTTAATAGAAAGTATTCGCGTAGGTAAAGAAAAATAATTAAATTTATTTTGTTCATAGCTACATGCAACTAATGTTACAGAATAAATTCAAATAAGATAATAGGTATAGTGGTGACTTACTAAGAATACAATTCGTCATCCCTTATTTTGCCCGTAGGTGTCGTAAAAGACAGCTAAGGGTACATTGCTTCAACTCGAAAATCCTATGCCAAATCGTCTGACCAATGTTATATAATTCAAATATAATTATATTCTACTGTTGTTGGAGCCTCGAGTCTAACAGAGGAACGTATATGAGCTAAGATGGTGATACGTATAGTGTACCTACAGATATATTTTACGGATAGGTATAAATAATTAAGTAACCTAATCATTTTAACTATGCACATACTGTGTGTGACTGGCGTTGCAATAATAAATAAACAATGAGCAATTAGACCTTATTTGTATCGTGATGAAACCGTGTCAGTTGCTAATATGAAGTCTTATCGTAAAAAAAAACTACTATCATATTTTATCAGAGAGATCCTTCTCTTTTGGTATCAATTTTTATATTTGTGTTTTTTTTTTTTGTGAATATTGGGCAGTACTATACCATAAAATTCGTTGTGACAATGCTGTCAAATGCGGTGTGCCTTTACTAATTTATAATCAAAATAAACAATTTATTTTAAAATGGAAATTAATTCGAACAACAATCGAAACGTTTCTACGTAATCATTATAAATGCGCTATATTTATCTAATACAATATCCTGTTGTGCACAGTTTATAATTTAGTGCAAATAAATAACCGGGAATAAATAATAAAATTATAAAAATACTATTAAGGTATTAATAGGAAATAAAATTATTAATTTTAGTGATCATAATAATAACATTATATTTATGAGATCCGTGTGGTGACGGAGTAAGAATACAAATCACCACCCCCCCAGGCCCGCCGCTAGCTGTTTCATCGCCCGCGTGCAATACCGATTATGCCGCCCCTTTTTTGGTAGGCTATGATCTGGGCACATCCGTCCGGGGCGGCGGATGAGCGTCGTGCGACCCCATTACCTACCCCCTATCTGTTGCCAGTGGGCCGACCCCAATGGTAACGATTCCTTGATATCCGTGGCCGGCTCGGTGGGTTACCCTTTCGGGTACCGTTCCCTTTGACGCTCTGGCAACATTGCAGTGTTGCCGACCGGGGAGTTGCTCTCACGCGGTCGGCTTCTCTGCAGGTGGCGGACTAATCCCCGGTCCGTCCACGCACGACTTCAGCTAAGGTGGCATCAGGCGCAGGTACTCGCGGGGTAGAGGATTTCCTCCTGGACCCGCTCCGCCACTCCCTCTGTGAGACTGCCTTTTAATTAACTGCCTTGCAAGGCGGCAACCGCGTTCCAGTTCCTAACGTTGTGGAGCATCGTTCTAGCGATGGTCGACAGCGTCAAGTCGACACCGATGACTGCGACGAGTTCGCAGTACTGCTCTACCCAGACCACGTAGACCTTGAGCGTGTGCTGCGCCGTGTCCTCCTGGCAATCGCAGTGGTGGCAGGATAGCATCCTCTCCCTCCTCGCGACCTTGTGCAAGTACTTGCCGAAACAACGATGCCCCGACAAGACAGTCCGTGATACTGGAACGTCTCCTCGACGCAGCTGAATGGCAGACTATTAAATGCGTTGGCGATGTCGAAAGAGACCGCCAACAGCACCCCTCCGTGACTGTCTCCGTGATTATGCCCTTTAGGCGCAGCACTGCCGCGATCGTAGAACGGCCCTTCCAAAAACTGAACTGAGCGTCCGACAGATCCGTCCGGAACCGACCCTACATAGGTGCTGGCCGATGCGGCAGCTAGGATTCTCTCCAACATCTTGCCCACATCGTCCAGCAGCGCGATGGGCCTGTAGGCCACAGCGAATACGATCAGCGTTGGCACCCACCCAGTCCGCCTGGGGCGCTGAAGACAGTCAGGAGTGAACGATGGCTGCCTCCGCCAATGGGTCCGGATCCAGTCGTCCTTCAGTCCACCGCGGAAACGCAGGAGCTGCGTCCGTGTGATCTCTGCTGGGCTGTCAGGGGGTCCGGCAGACCTCTATCCGAATATACCTGTGGTCGGATAGGATCTCGACCTCCTCCTAGTCGCACCAACCCGCGTGTTGTCACGTATGCAGCGACAACGAACGACAATCCACGATCGTCGATCAATTTGCCGCCCCCCATCCCTTCTCCGACCGTTCCGCGGCCCCTCGTCGTCGGACGGCTCGTCTCATCCGTTGACATTTCCGAGGCCGTGTCGGTCCCTGAGCTCTCCGAAGGCCTTGTGGCACCACCGCCCTCGTCCGGTGACAGCCCGAAAGTGCTGCCATCCCCGTCCTGCGATGGCTCTGCGGCAGAAATGTTGCCACCTTAATGCCGAATTGCCCTAATTTCCAGTCCTGCTTTTCAACGGGGTAATACTCGGGTGCCACCAAGAGGAGGCGGGTAGTCTAACCTGCTGACAGACGAACGTTTGGTATTGCATTTAAGATTTAACGGATGCCAATTAATGGCGGTATTAACGCCAATCGGTCGGTTCTTTTCCATGCGATGAAATGTATTATACTTAAGGTAGGGTGAATATTATGACATGAATTACGTGATGCGTCGCTCGATTTGCCGCTCCCTGGACGTGACGCCCACGTGCGGTGCACGCCTTGCACGCTCGCTTACGGCGGGCCTGCCACCCCCTTCTTGCCCGTGGATGTCGTAAAAGACGACTAAAGGATATAATACGCGTATAACATCTATGCAAGAGAAGGAAAACTCGAAATAAAACCCTATACCTAGATAGGTATAGGGTTTTATTTCGAGTTCGAGTTCCAGACAGATGTCTGGCTAGCATGGTATAGCTTGTTCTTTGACACACCAGACTAAGTTTCTAGGAGGGGGTATTGTATTTGTTCATAACACGATTAACGGACGCTACTTACGCTCCACACTCTAATGAACTCTTAATAAAATGCTGTTATTTAATTCATATTTCAATTGCGATATACACAAATGACATAAGAAAGTAGAAATTGTAGATTTAACTGGAACATATTTTGCCGAATTATAGGTTTTGCTCTACTCTTATGTATCGCTACGTTGTACTATTCCTTGATAAAATGCGAAAATTTAACCGCGCGGTATTAATTATTTCATCATTTCAGCTCATATTCGTCCCACTGTTGGTCTCGAGCCTCCTCTACGATAGGAGGGAAATTAACCTTACTATACCATGCTGGTCAGACAGGTTGGTATAGGGTTTTGTTTCCAGGTTCCTTCTCTTGCATAGATGTTGTATGCGTATTATATCCCTTAGTCGTCTTTTACGACATCCACGGGCACGATAGGAAGTGGTGAATTGTATTCTCACTTCGTCACCACACGGAATGTATTAATTCATTATTTAATCACTCAATTTTATTTTCGTCCTTATCTCAGCTTATTGTATACTCTCACTGGCAGCTCTAACCGCCCACATAATGGGATAGAAATTAGTCTACTACATTACGGTCAGGCAGGTTGAAATAGGGTTTTTTATCGAGTTTTTCTTTTGCAATGATGTTATCTACATCGTTCCCTTAGTCGCCGTTTATGATCACTTACGAGAAACGAAGTAGTGGTGGCCATTATATTCTTTACTAGGGATGTTGTGGGTATGTCCATTCAAATCTGGATACGGATGATAGAATAACATTCTAACAGTTCCAGATGTGAAATTATACGGAATTATCCGGCAATTTCGGATAATTTCAGTTTACGTTTAACCTAACCTTACTAAATTTAACTTTTACTGAACTGATTTTCTCTCTTACAGTGAACTGCGAGAGCCTGCGGTGTACATGTACAGTTGCCACAGTTTTAGTAGTCCAAAGTTTGCAGTACGAAGACTACCGGTGTTAGAGATGACTATCTTAATCTTCAATATCAAACATTTATAGTTGCTTCAAGGACGGAATAGAACCGTCCCTTTTTACAGACATTGTAGTGGGCAGTGTAACACAAGTGTAATAACCGACGTCTTGGAAGTCAATTTGTTTAGTCTCCGCACAACCATAGTTCTTGTAACGTATCTCCAACTTCGGGATACTAACGATCCAAACAGTGCCGTACAAATAGTTTTATTCTCACGATGTATATATTAAAATTTTCTTTATTTAAACTATGTATTTATGTCTGAGTAGCAGATTCTTATGTACTTTTTATTTACTACGGTTCTGTTGATCGCATTGGCTCTCTACACCTAATAGTATTCTTGAGCCTATGAAAGACAGATCTGCAATTTAATAAAAACCAACTGAATATAATTCTAATCTGAACGAGCCTAAATAAAAAATTATTTTGGAATTATTACGATTGTGAAATGACATATGAACCTAATTGAGCTTATAACTTAGTACTCGTTTTCGTAATATACTAATTCTCGTTTTAATCCTGTATACGAGACCACCAAAGTCTATTTTTTCAAACTCGTGAATCTACGAACGTGTTTAAAAGTTGCATAATATTTTTATGATGGAGAAATCAAATGGTTATTGTGTCATCACAAACTTAAAACCATAACATGTATTTTGAAAACCATATTTCCATTTATGTAAGTTGCAAATGTATTTAATTACAATGGATCCTAATTTACGTTACAATAACAATATATCTCAATGAATTGTATATTATGGTCTGATTTAATGTCTAATTGTTATGTTAATAAGTAAACTATTGCAAGAAAATGTTATGTACATCTTGTTTTAGAATTGTATTTATTTTGAAAGTGATTTTCTACAAATTCATAATATATGTCTACATATTTTAATTGTAAGGGTTGTCTATGTGAGATTATTGATCGCATTATTTTTATATTCAGTGGTAACACCTATCTTAATGCAAGATATATAAATATTATAATTTTTAATCTAAATATGATTACAAAGATCTCAAGAGTTAATTATGAACTTAGTTTAATACAACATTTGATAATTTTGCATACCATTATAACATAATCAAGTTATAAATAGCAGATAAATTGGAATACTTATATAAAATTGCCATTTTATAATAAAATTAGTTTATGTAATAATAGAACTTTCTACTAAGTGTTAATAAACTGTCAATGAACCTATCTTAGTATTTATTATCTAATTAGCAAATTTGCGCACTCGTAGTTCTCGTTCCCGTGGGAATACCGGGATAAAATACAGCCTAAGTTACTCGTTATATAGACAGCTATTCAGATAGTCAAAATCGGTTCAGCCGTATTGAAGATTTCCCGAAACAACCCGACAAAAAATTTTTGAACTGGTTTTTAGGCATAGGTACCGTGTAAACATGAGGAAAGTCCGCTATTTTAACAATGCAAACAGACGCTTCAATTTTATTTATTGGTATAAACTAGCTAAATACATAATTGTCGAAGTGTGATGATATGTTTAAAAAAAATGTTTTAATGACTTTTTTTTTTTATGGGTGGGCTATGGTAAGCACACGCGCGGTCCAGTTCGTCCGGGGCGATGAAAGGACGGCGCGCGGGCCCATAACCCACCCGTACCCACGTCACCTCGTTGTTGGGCCGACCACCGGAGCGAAATGTTTTAATGACTAAAAGCGAACTACAACGCATACAAAGTAACTTTTTGAAGTTCGTCTTTATGTAAGTAGCTCCTTATATTGTGCACCGCGGTGGAGTTACGTTTAAAATGCTTATTTGGATACTTATTAAAATATGTGTCTACTTTAAAAATGGGACAATTATTTAGGAAAATATTAATGTGTCGAGAAAAGTTCACTGATTTGCCTCCGTACAGACGCAATATGGTAAATTAATCAGCAAGTGCTTGAAGTACGCCTATGTTGAATCCATACTTGCTGTGTATAACAATAAAACCTTGCATTAAGTTCTACTATGCCACCTACATATTCATAGATAACGAAAATAAGCTGCGTCGATAACATTAATTGGGGTAAGGACAAGTAAATAAGTGCATACGAGAGGATATGGTTTGTATAAATGCTGTGATCCGATTTTAGAGAAACTATAAAACTGCAAAATAAGCAAACTTCACGCTATATTCCTAGGGTATGAATATCGGCGATTTGTGTTATTTATATTAGGTAACTTGAAAGTTTGTAAGTATGAATGTTTTGATAAATGCATGTTGGTTATTCTTTCACACAAAAACTACACACCGAAAGATTTTTTATTAAACTTCACAGTAATACATACGGCTTCTATAGATCACCATACATTAATCTACCAGATTTATGAACATTTTACCACCCAGGCCTTAAGCTTAAATCCGCCTCTGATTATACATCAGCATAACACATATGTACAAGGCTATATATATACTTTGTATAAATATTTTGAGATTTGGGTAAAATATAACAATAACGTACTGTACTGATGGCGTAGTGGTTAAGATACCTACGATGCCATTGTCGTGGGTTCGAATCCCAAGCAGGAAAACACTGTGCGATCTACAAATTGTTGTTCCGAGTCTGGGTGTAATTTGTGTCCGTTAATTATGTGTGCAAGGCCTTCGCAATACAAGGAGTATTTCCTTAGTGCAGGGTGTTGTCGCAATTAGAGGCAAATTCACGTATTATAACACGCTCGTCAGACAGGTTGGTATAGGGTTTTATTTCTAATTCGCCTTCTCTTGCCTAAGGGGTGTGGTGAGGGCCAAGGGATAAATATGCACACACCCGACGTCGTGGGCTCATATAGGTTTGAGCCGAGATGATGAAGTATATTAAATTTTGTATTAATGCTTTTATTTGAGTTCTCATTGAATTAAAAATAGCAAATAGATACTAAACAGTGTCATAGCTATATACTGTAGAAACAAAAAAGTAAACTTTGAAAATCAGCCGCTCAGAGGATATGTCCCTCCCATTTCTTTTTGGCAGGCTGTGGTCTGGACACTCCGTCCAATTGCTCTGCGGCGAAGGAATGGCTGACTACAGGTACCGATTCTTTCACATCCATGGCCGGCCCGAATGGTTATCCTTCCAGTTACCGTCCCCATGGACGCTTCCAACAAGTGTTGCCGGGTGTTCGACCTCACGCGATAGGCCACCGGATAGCTCAGCGGGCGCCGAGCTAATCGTCGGTCAGTTTATTTGCGACCTCAGCTAAGGTCGCATCAGGCAAAGGCACTCGCGTCTACGCCGCGCGCCGTCCGAAGCGCGGCGCGACTAAACGGGCAAAGAATTCTTTTTGGCCCCGCTCTACCCTCTACTTCTGTGAGATATATTCCTCCGTATGGGTGTAAATTTTACTTTAATATTTTTCATTTAACAATACAAAAAATGAAAATCTTATTTAACAGAGTCGCGCAGTTATGTGAATTAGTTATTTATAGGACCGTTTCTCACACGAACAGTTCTGTACCAAATTAAGGTTCGCCAACAGACTGGTAATTCTTGCACCGGGAGTTGTGTATATATATTGGTTCTATACTGATATGTGTAAGTTAATCTCTTTACACTATAGAAGCAGAAGGTAAGAGGCGAAATAGTTTGTAGAATGAATAGACTGAGCACAATGCTTGAACAAGGTTAATGGCTCTCTGTGGTCGCTTTAAAAACCTCTAGGCCATCCTCGCTTACAGCTGTTGACATGTAATACTGGCTCCATCCACAATCAGGGAAGGTGGACACCGTACCGACGAGCCGGTGAGCAAGTTGACGAAACCGCTAGCGGAACCACAACTGTCGAACATCAGGCTCAAAGATTTCATCGAATCTTGGATACTATTCGCGGAGCCCAGCCCATGAAACAATAAAGCCTCCATTTTTATCAGGGCCACTGTAATGCACAGAAACACGATCTGCCTGGACCCCATATTTTGAGTGGGTTATTGTCAGCCACACACGCCGTTTATTCCGTCCGGGGTGACAGGCGGCCATGGGGCAACCTACCGTATTCCCTCCCCTTCGCCGGCCGACCACCGGTAGTGAGGTGCTGGGTGAAGCAAGCAACCCGGGTTCTCTCTAGTAGTTTGTTCATATCTTCCAACAACACGATGGGCCTGGAGCAGCTAGAACGCCCTGCACAGCTATGTGTTTGCTCCTGTCACATGATTTTCACGCGAAGTTGCAAGCGAAATTTATCAAATAGGCATGCGTGCTACTTAGGCAAAGGTTGCCGTTTTCTTCATAAAAAATCTAAATAATTGTCTGCGATAGCATATTTCTTCTACCTTTTGTATGGAGACCATTACATATAGAAATATACGTAACGTTACGTAAACTTTGGTCTCTAAATGTCGCCCTCTCGGTATTTCTTTATGATAAAATACGCAACTCCGTATAAAAACGGGTGTAACCGACAAAGCACCTTGAAATACCGATCGGCAGGCTACATCGCTCTTCAAACCGACAACCAATTTCTCAAGTAGCGACTCCTACTAGGACTAACATGTCGAAAGTAGCAGAGAACTTTGGACGCAAATGATACTATACTGTTTCGGGTGGCATCCCTGTGGGAAGGCCCATGTTCAACAGTAGACGTCTATCTACTATGGGCAGATGGATATATGGAGACAAACTGATTTTAGAATAAATATCTAATTTCTATAAATAGTTTGATTACTAAATTGTCAAGTTAAGAATAAATGGAGCTGACCGACTTAGGTCTTAGCGGCGAGCGGCGCGGCGTGCCGAGCGGCACACGCTGGTAAAGCCCCATACAATGCCGTCTCAAAACCGTTTTATGTGAAAGTCGTTGTAATGGAATAAAATTTATAAATTAATATATAATACATATATAAATAATTAATACAAACGCGATATAATCCGTAAAAGTAGTTTTATTTACAATTTTTTTTTCTAGTTCGGTCTGCCATTTTAGTATATATAGTATGTAGTAGCAGTGTAATATACGTTTATAATATGTTTTACCATTTTATGTAAATTAAACTAGCATATTTTGTATTTTTCTCATATAATTCATGTATTTTTAATTTATTTTTTTAATTAATTTATAAACAGATTTTTACAAATCAAAGGTTTCATTTAAACTTTAAACATTCAAGTATATGTGTGCAAAATTACAGCTCATTTAGTTTTGAAACAACTGAGATACGGAGTTTTGAGACGAAACCTACGCGATTTTTCCACTGTGCACCGCTCCGCGCTTAGCCGCCGCTCACAGCGGCAAGGTCGTGAACGGGCCGTTAGGGTGGACGGAAGTAGTGTAAAAATAGAAAACAAATAATTTCTTTGACGTCATTTTATTGATGTTATAATATCAATAATTCTTCAATCTTAGTCAAATACAGGAATGATAAATCTTTACTGGCAAAAATAAAACTGGTGGTGCACAAATGTACCAATTTCCTTAAATGGCTGTTCCTTATTTAAAATTAAACTGTAACGTATATAAAACGATTGTTATTATCAATGTAATTTACTGTGACATTTTGTTTAGTTAGATTTTTTGGAATCTTTGGATGGTGAACGTGATCTTGAACGAGACATTGAACGTGCCTTGGAGCGGGAGCGAGAACGGCTGCGACTTCGGGAGCGGGATCCCGAACGCGGAGAGCGGGAACGTGAGCGACGACGGGACCTCGATCGGCTGCCGAACATAACACACACACATTATTAGAATATGTTAAATAAACACCTTTGGAATATTGTTCAACCTAATTTGGTGAATGATTTGAATAATTCAAAAAAATACTGTCCAACGCCAAGATCGGTTCATAATTATCTAGCTTGGATCGATATTTATCCGTTTATATACCGTTCCATGTATATACAGGTGTATCAGGTTATGGGACAACTGTTCTAGTATGTTGTAGTTTAACGGTCATAGATTGTAATTACAATGTACATTACACTAAAAACAATATAAGATAAAAGTTATGGTGATTTCAAAAAATGTGTCTAAGAGTCTATGCCTTAAATGTTACGTATTATTTAGGCACGTACAGACAGAACGTACATGTAGGCATGTAAAGCTTCGACAGTATAATTTCATTCATTAATACCTAAAATTGCGCAAACGCTTCAATGAGCGTAGGTAACAACGGCGACCCGTCAACGGTCATCGGCCGATCAGCTGTTTTAAAGCGAAGTTTGTCTTGAACGTAATCATTAATTTATTCAATTTCTAATGAACATTTAACAAAGTATGAATATGTTGCGTATTAAGTATCATTGACTTTATACATTTCAATCGGATTTACATGAAAAATCGATGACAAAATTGAAAACTTTACATGTCTCTAATTCCTTAACAAATCGATATTTTTCGGTCAAATTTTTGTCATGGGTTCCTACCACCATTGCCTTAGCTCCCTTTTGACCAGTTGCCCCATAGCCTGATACACTCTGTATAAGTAGGTATATATAATATTATCGGTAGTCAAATCAGCACAAGTAAATGATTGTACGCTCGTATCATGTAGCATCAGCAATATTATCTCGATTCAGAATGGGAAGAACAAGAATTGTCCATAAATGAAATTCTCGAACAATCCACAATATGAAATTTCACCAAATTAGATAAACAATATCTGTAACACTTGTGCTAATAAATAGTATGGGCTAATAAAAAATGTTTATTAGCCAACACCATTTATGGAGCTTGCAATGTTAGTGTTCCATATAGCCATTATACAAAAGTACTTTTTTTTGCATATTCAAACCCATTACATGAGATTATAGTATGAAACTATATCAGCATGTAATGGGTGGATACTTCCTTCCCTGGAAAACTATAAATTTATCTAGTCCGATTATTTTGAGGATCATAGGAGCCGATCTTGTTTCAAGTCTATTCTAAGTGTACTACCTTCCTACTAAGAACTTGTATCATTGAACCTTGCCCTCCTTGAACACAAAAATTGATAATAATGTGTAACTCACTGAGTGCGCGCAGTGATTACATTAGAAGTGCGTTGCGTTGCTCAGAATGAAAATAACTCTCAGTGAAGTTCTCGACAATGAAGTGTGCACGTAGGCTGTAGCTACGTAGTTCGCAGAGCGAAGTTACCGAAGCGACCAACACATGCGGCGTACGCGCCGCGTAGAAATAACTACGAAGCGCAGACTACAAGAAGTGCAGACACTGAAGATTTCGTTCTCGGCGCACAGGCCAATGATAACCTATAACATAGTTATCATTGGTATAAGTGAATCCACTATGGGATGGAATCTATTCATTATGTTAGCATTGTTCGCTTTTATATATATAGTGGTGTGGTGCTAATTATCTGATTATATTTAGTCATAACTTATCAAAGATTCCAAATAGTTTAATAGTTACCGAAAAAAGAATCAGTTTCACTAAAAATTTTAATTTATACCTGCGACGACGACGACGTGTACAATCACGAGCATAGTGTCCTCTGTCCCCACAGTCATAGCAGCGGTCGTCATATGGACGCGGAGGCAAGCGTGATCGCGGTGGTGGACCTCTACCTCCATAACCCCGACCTCCATTCGACATTTCTACGCGGGCACGGCGACCACAAATTGTGCGGCCATCTAAACCACGTACCTGTAAATACAATATTTTGATCTCTTATAGTTAACACGTTGAACGCCATGACCATATGGGCCACACTTATATAGTGATGGTAAGTGTTGCTGCCGCTCATGGACCTTGCAAGGCCACTGCCTACTGCAAAGAAAGTGAAGGGAGTGTGAATGCATGCAATGAGGTTTGGGGATACTATAGGCATCACTAAAACCCACCACACACAAACACCTTCAGAAAGTTGGGCTTTCGGGTCCTACCACTAGTAAAGAAGGATTGGTGACTTCAGCTGTCAATACAGATGTTATCTTAGTTCTAAAATCAATTTAGTCGATTTATATGTTTAATAAGGTATGATGACACATAAACTGGCCCATATGATAGTAAACAATTGCCACTACTCAAACAATTTAGTGTAAAACTATAATGTTACTTGAAAAACCTCTATCTGCATATCAGATGCACCAGAACAAAAGTGGTCAAAGATTTTTAAAACATTAACAGTGGAACACAGCACCCGAATCTAGATTCACTCAAATCTTAAATTTTGCCTGGCTAAAGTCTTACTAGTTTTAAAGTTGCAATGAATATGAACACATCATTAGATACATTTTTGTATCAATTTCCACAATCCCAATGCAATATTGTGGGTTAAGCTTACTATCCCACATTGGCAACAAAAAAAAGTATTCCTTTTTTTACAAACTACGTAATTAGGGCAGCGTAATAACACTAACTAAATATATGTGAAATACGAACTTGCATATTTTACTGTTGTATATTAACTATTCATTGATGAGAGAGAATGGCCTATTATGCCAAACAGGTTGGCATAAAGTTTTATGTGAAAGTATAGGCGAATGACAGGACCGGTGCGATACCAGTGACTGACATCCGTAAAGATGCCGAACGTAGATATTCAAAAAGGAAAATCCACTAGGAGTCACCGGATCGCTAATGGCGCCTCACTCAATTGGTGACAATGGCCAATAAAAAGGATAAAAGACCCATGTCAAACAGTGGATGTAATGGTATAAAACACTGCGACACAGTAGAGGAGCAATGACCGGGCGGATTGTAGTACAACGATGTGATGGGCGGATTGTAGTACAACGATGTGATGAATTTAGGATACCAGTACCTATATTATGTAAATAAAGCTTTTAAAGGTTAAAATGTCTTACGGCATCTTCAGCATCACGGGGATCTTCAAACTCTACAAAAGCAAAACCGGGCGGATTTCTTGCTACCCAAACATTTCGCAGCGGTCCGTAGTATGAAAATGCATCTTCAAGTTCAGGTTTACTGGCGTTATTCCCTAAATCTCCCACGTACACTTTACAATCACCATACCGTGACATTTTTACCTAAAAATAAAAACAGAAATCGATGTACAATGTTCATTGATCATGGACGCTTCCTCTCAATTGCGTATTTGCGCTTTCTTGATTATTTGAGAAGGATGCAAGAAAATTGATATTATACTATATTATATTAAAGTATTAGCGTACTGTATTAAGTATACATAGTTCACTTTTTACCTGATAAACGGCAAATCAAAGACGGCTTTGCTCATCACAACGCCGACGCGCCGATGATCAAAATGGCGTACAATTTTCAATTTCGACAAACTTCCGGAACGTGCGCCGGTTTACGGTGTTGCCAACTATGGTTTTTCACCCTCGTCAATTTCACTAATATTCCTTAAAAAATCTGTTGAAATATTTGCATTAATTAAACCGATACAGTCTAAGTAGGCGTAAATCAAAAAATCGCTTTGAAAGTGTGACTCGACTTAAAATAAACTGTTCAACTATACACCCGCGATTTTTTCCTTAAAATTTATAAAATATCAGGATTACTAAAGTATCAGAATATAGTTTGATATGTCGCCTTAATGACAAAACTATTTGCAACATTTGACCAGGAAAGATTGAAGCTCAGGATAATTTTATCCTGAGCTTCTTATATATACGCTTGCTTATATATACGCGGGAACAATAATATCATACATTTTTTTGTATTTAGTACATCATTTCATCATCATCATCCAGCCTTTCACCAGCCACTGCTGGAATTGGGCTTCCCTCATGTTTCGCCACAACCTGCGTCCTGTACCACCTGCAACCCACGACGCCCTGGAACTGTCACCAGGTCGTGGTTCCACCAAATGGGGGGCTCTTACTTGCAATGCTCGATAAGTGGTCGCCACTTTGAGAACCGCAACGGTAGTCGGTTTGTCGAGTGATGTAACCTGCTAATTGCTACTTCAGCGGGTTAATTCTTCGTGCTATGTTAGTTACACCCTTATAATTATTTCCACATTTCGGATTCTATCTTGCAGAAAAATTCCGAGCATAACTCGCTCCACGGCAAGCTGAGAGACTTTGAGCTTAATTATGGGGCCTACATTTTGGGACCACTTTATGTGGCGTAAGTCATCACTGGTATACACTGTTAGCAATAAAAAATTTTTAAACAGTCAACACTATCTTAAAATAATCAATCAATTACTGTAGGTATGGAAATATTAAGGACTTTCTCGTTTTAGTCATTGACATTGTTATTTAAAAAAAATGTCCTTAAGTGCTTAAGTTTCACAGAAAACTTACAGGCGAGACTTCATCAACAACTTACGAACAATTTTCGGCAAAATGATAGGATTCGTTAATGCGGCGTGTACTAGTGATGCCGATCGATAGGCTACTATCGATAGTGCGCATAGTCAGAATATCGACAGGACTATCGATAGTACTAATGCTGTCGATAGTATCGGCAGCAAAGTTATCAGGGATAGACATGGGCGTTACTGGCTATTTATGGCAACGGCTACTAACCGTTTATTTGGTGTCAATATCGATATGGATAATCGTTGCCAAATATCGATTAATACGCGTAAAATTATCGCGATCTTATTTCTATTAATGTACGGTTTAACCATTATAACCTTTCATAGGTCAAACTATAGAGAAACACTGCGTAGTACACCTACGATAGCAACAACAGAAACAAAACCACTTTACCATTACGGTTTAATTTACCAGTTTATGAGAGTTAAGTCTTACGCTAATATAAATAAGAGCGTCTTTTGCTTTTATCAATATTCGTGAAATGTTGCTTGTTAGCCGCCTGGCCGCCAGCCAATAACCACCCCCTCTTTGTTTTGCACGTCAGGAATCACATAGAAAGAGACAGATAGCATCATTATTTTGGTTCTTAGGCTTATTGGTGATCGTTCGGTTATCAACGTAGCGAAACAAGAATCACGGTACCTAAATAATAATTGTTATGCTATTGTTAGTTGACAACGTCGCGTCGTTGTCAGTTGTTTGTAGCTAGATAACTGATAGCCATTATTAGTTATATCAATACCGATACGATACGTCAGAGCATGTAACCGTTTTCGGTTATGTTTTGCTATAGCGGACACATATCTAATCAGGGATGAAAAGAGTATCGATACTATCAATACCATCAATAATATCGGTAGTCCTATCGATATCCTAACTGATTTTCGAGTTCCACTATCAATAGTTCGGCATCACTAGCGTCTACTCTATTCTGACTTATGTTATAAATATGGGTGAACGCAGCACTATTTGCTGACAGCTATACGTAGGGATTATTCGGTCAATAGCTGATTGAACGAATTGTTTTTAAAGCACAAGTTATGTAGACGCAAAAGTGGCGTTGATTTTTTTTTTATTTGGACAAGGAGTCTCAGATGACTGTTACACCCTTAAGCGAACTAGGGAGTTGGGCGGACCCAGTGCTACGTGGCGACAGCTGTACGCGGGGGTGATCCGGTCAATGGCCCTGTATGGCGCACCAGTATGGGCGGGGTCCCTGACCATCCGTCTTAGGGCCCTCTTGTGGCGACCACAGAGGGTCATGGCGATCAGGGCCATACGGGGTTACCGCACGGTGACGACGGAGGGAGCGTGCCTCCTGGCCGGAACTCCCCTGTGGGACCTGGAGGCGGAGATGCTCGCCGACCTTTATCGGCGGGTGTCGGACACGCGCGCCCGCGGCGACATGGTCTCCATCAAAGAGATCACCGCCTGGCGGGTCGACGCCCGCCGAGAAGTCATTGCCCGTTGGGCAGTCCGGCTGGAGAGTCCTCGGTACGGTGTCAGGACCGTCGAGGCCCTCCGGCCGGTGCTGATGGAGTGGTTGGAGCGGACGCACAGGGTGCTTTCCTTTCGACTGGTGCAGGTGCTGACGGGGCACGGTTGCTTCGGGAAGTACCTGCACAAGATTGTCAGGATCCCTCCTGCACACCGTCCTGCCACCACTGCAGTTGCGACGAGGACACGGCGCAGCGCACGCTGGAGGAGTGTGCTGCATGGGAGGGGGAGTGCCATGAACTCGTCGCGATTATCGGTGCTGACCTGGCGCTGCCAACCATCGCCAGGGAGATGCTCGTCAGCATCAGGAACTGGGACATGGTCGCCGCCTTCTGTGAGGCCATAATCTCACGGAAGGAGGTGGCGGATCGTGTGCGAGTAGAGCTCCTATTCGGCGACACGTTCCGCCGCCGGTGACTCGAGCGGCGCAGGCGCGAGTATCTGCGCCTAATGCCGCCCTAGCCGAGGCCGCGGGTAATGGACCGGGGAATTGTCCGTCACCCGCAGGGAGGCTAACCGCGCGATGGCGACCGACGTCCCAGGACGTCGAGAGGTGAGGTTACCCTAAAGGGTATTCCGTCAGGCCGACCACTGACGATAAGTCACATCTGCTCCGGTGGTCGGCCCAACAACGAGGTGATGCAATAGTTATGATCTTATAGCAATGTTGGCTCTGTTGACTGTAGACTGATTCTCGATGGATTGACATGTTAAAAAAAAACTTCAATGTCAAAATAACAATCAGCTATTAAGCGCAATTCAAATTTCGCAATATTTTATTCGCTTATTTAAAATTGATTATTATGGAGTTTTAATCAACTATTTATTTATGTCCCTAGTTACATTTTATGACTTTTAAGAGACCACTAAAGAATGTAAGAGAAAAACGATATCTTAATAAAAATGCCTATGCCAATGACTCTCTTAAAATTTTATAGACGGCCAGTTTCCCTTCCATTATGGAGGGGACTTTAATAATAGATACAGGTACTTATCTTAAAAGAGACAGCAAAGAAATAGAAAATAATATTGTATTATCCATAAATGTTCCCAAATTTGATAAATTTGCCGTAGTTTTGGGAGTTTTTAATTTATTGTCAACGTTACCAGAACCGTTTTAACATTAAAAATTGACTTTAGGTTGGTTATTTTAGAGCTTGGGATTCTGTCAGTTGTTAGGCGGGAACTAGAGATTGATAATTTGATAGTACATATTTTTTTAATATTTCTGATGTGATATATCGAATTTTTTATCGATTGGATTCGATGCATTGTATATTTCGATATGGTCAATATATCATATATAATTTGTATTGCATTATTGCGTTTAAATTGAAAGAAATACCAGCAGTTGAATATAATTAAATAGATAAAAATAGCGTGTAGTAGTGAATTAAGAATATAAAATTCACGACTCCTTAGCTTACTGGAACTTGGTGTGAAACTGGTCCAGGGATCACAAAGAGAATGAGCAGCCTCCCACCTTTACTGGGAAACAATAATCGATCGCCAACCCGTTGCATTATTCTCATTGCGAAGGCCTATATCAAACAATGAAAGCCAATAGAAAGAAATCTTTCTAATTTTAGACATGATATAATGAATTTAACCAATATCAAGTAATTATAGCTTTTGCTTGATAACATACCTAATAGAACGATGATATCGAGAGTATTATTTGTAACGTGTAGTTGTAATGTTTATAATTGGGTTTTAAATTATAATAAATATATATATATTAGATATAGCAATAGTCTCTAAAATAAATTGCATCATGCGTAACAGTTGTTAAAGCAAGCAACTCTGATGATATCAATGGATTGTAACATATAAATAAATAGTAAACATACAATAAATATATAATCAAATAAATAAATAATAAATAAATGTGCAATGTGGACCTTAGTCCAGGCTATGGTGCAGGCATAAATATAGAAAATGGTGGCTGAGGTGATTTATCCAATTATTAGGACTGCCAGTTCTCTATAATATAATTATAGTTGTACGACTAATAAATATATGGCAACATTGAAAAAAAAGTAAAAGCAATGTAGCGAACGGACGTCGTTGAGACTTTTCTTTCCGTCATGCAATAATTTTTGTCATTCATGAATTCGTCGATGAAAAAGAATTTAGATGGTGTCACCTATGTGAACATTAGTTGAAATATTGTTTTTAAATGATGTGTTAGTATTTCATTTCATATAGTTGGTCTTCGTAGTCCTATATGATAGGTGTGTGACAACTAAAGTTCGGTAATGGTGGCCATGTCATGAAAATCCCCACAGCCATGGATGATAGCTCCGTATCTCATCACAACGGAGGGCAAGTGGGATCTCAAATCGGAGTTAGTGTAAATAACAAACAAAATGACGAACCTAGTCAAAGTGTCCAGTATTCAATACCGGGCATTTTGCATTTTATTCAACATGAATGGGCGAGATTTGAGCTGGAGAGATCACAATGGGAGGTGGACAGAGCAGAGTTTAAGGTAACTTTATGTACTATCTTCTTGTTTATTGCACATATTAAAGGTTATTTTTAGCGTGAATAGCTGATTAAATGTTAGACATCTAAGTCGCATTTCCTTATTATGAAGGGCCTTATTTCACAAGATTGGTTTCTCAAAACATTTGAGCTTATATCATTTTTTGTGGTTCCCTGTTTCGTTTTTATTTTAGTCAACATTTTAAATATTTATTATATGTCGTTAATATGATTTTGAAATGAAAATAAAAGCAATAGTGCAATCATAGCAAGATAATACTTTTATTAATGCAGTTTTTACTATTTCGTTAATCATAAATCATTTAGTCAAGAGTGAAAGAGTAGAGTATATTTTTACAGCTGTAAATTGCCACCTGTATTTCTTCAACTTTAATGGGACCCAAAGTTATTATGTATCTGTTATTTACTAATATTGTTTTTCACTGATTTTATAGTATTATATACTTCTTCAACAATTATGTAGTATAGCTAGTTAGAGAGTTCATTATGTCTGCCTGTCTTGTATATGCAACAAGAGGTGACTAAGGGTTGGAAACATAACATTGCTAAAAATTAAAAATTCTGATGAAACCTATAATCAAATCTGGCCAGTGGTGCATATTAGGCAATTTGTGGCACAATAGAGGCATGTTCCTTTCTATTGTTGTTCATGTGTATGAGTAGAATTTATATGTGCCAAAAAGAAGATGAATAATTATAACCTCTAATTTACATTTTATATTATTTTCATTATTTGTGATTATTATTATATTTCTCCATTTAAATTAAACTATTACACACATTAGTAACTACCACTATATTTTAAATGTGAAAGAACAACAAATGCTTATTGATTATAATGTTATTTGTAAGTACCAATTTGTATTATAATGTTATTGTGACTGAGTAAGATAACAATTCACCACACCCTTTTTTGCCTGTGGTTGGTCATAATAATAGATTAACGGATGCAAGCCAATAATACCTCTGCAAGAGAAGGAAAGCTCGAAATAGACTCTTATAACAACCCCTCTGACCTACACTCCTACTCCTAGGGAATTCAGCTACTATGTCATAGGTAGTATGACATAGTAGCTGAATTCCCTCTTACAGTAGAAGAGGTTTGAGCCTAGAAGTGAAATGTAAATTGAAGTTGGAATAAGCTGTGATCATAATGCTAAGTTATATATTTGAATAGAATGGAAGATGTTAGTACTAGCATTCAAATTGGTTAGAGAAATATGTACTTTAAATTAAGAGAAATATATTAATGATTTCTGATGTTTACGTATTATACATTTTAAATAAAACTACTTTACGGATTTTATCACGTTTGTATTTGATTTTTGATTACCTGACGTTTCAAACACTTTACAGCGTTCATGATCACAGTCCACCCGTGATAAAATCCATAAAGTAGTTTTATTTAAGAAATATATTAGGTTATGCTTTATTGTGCACCCAATAATTTATAATTAAATCATAAATCCAAAGTGTGGTAATGTCCTCCTGTAAAATATATGTAAAGTTTTTAGATAATATGTGTTTATTATATGTATATATTTTGTTAGGTTTGTGTAGGTCTACAAATTATAAAAATGACTTGGAAAAGAACTTTACCTGAAAGGGGTCCATCTCATCTAAATCAGACTAACAATACAATGGCAATTAATTTGTATCAAAATATGGGTCAATATTTAATAACTATTTTCTGTATTGGGTAGATAATTATAAATTTTCTGCAATAATGATGACTTATTGGACGTGAGAAATCTTAGTCCGTCCGTGACCATGAACGCTGTAAAGTGTTCGAAACGTCTGGCAATCAGAAAACAAATACTAACGCGATAAAATCCGTAAAGTAGTTTTATTTAAAATGTGTTTTACTCGCGTAAACATCAGAAATCATCATTAATTCTTATATTAATCCTTTGTTGTTTTAATAGCACTAATTGATCCCAGACTTGGTTGAAATAAATTTCCATCAGGAAATTTCAATTGTATTATAGAATGACTTTGATGACCTTTTATTACATGAGGCACTAGATACATTGCAAAGTATAGCATACCTTTGGCTGCTGTTTTAGTAATAACCACTTATGTGTGATAATAAGCTGTATTCCAATGTACAGCAGAGAAAGGATTAATATTAGAATTTATATGCACTGAAAAAGAAGGATAATTGTAAACCCCGTTGTAGCATTATTTATGGTCATCAATTTGTTCTATAATAGTTAAAAATTTGTTAGTAATTTTTAACTAGTGACATGAAGTCTCGCAGGCATTGTGTGTTGCAAACATGTAATTGTTAACATCTCTCTGTTTGCTACAACTCCTCATGTCAGTAGCGTTTCTTTTTGTAGTAAATAACCCACATTTGGTGACGGAGTAAGAATACAATTCATCACTCCCTACCTTGTCTGTGGATGTCGTAAAATACGACTAACGGATATAATATGCACATAAAATCTGTGCAAGATAAAGAAAACTCGAAATGAAACCTTAGACCAACATGTCAACTAGAGAGGGTGTTGGCTGCCCGCATCGAGCGGCACCTCGTCGGAGTCGGGCCTGATTTGTCGGACGCCCACTTTGGTTTTCGGAGAGCGCGTTCGACGATCGCGGCCCTGCTGCGCTTGAAGGCCGTGGTAGCGAAGGCCGTCACCGGCGGAGGAGTCCTGTTGGCGGTGTCTCTGGACATCGCCAACGCCTTCAACAGTCTGCCATTCAGCTGCATCAGGGAGGCGCTGAGATATCACGGGGTGCCCGTGTACCTCAGGCGGCTGGTGGCAGACTACTTGGAGGGGCGCAGCGTCCTCTACGTTGACCGAGTAGGGGACGTTGTGCGAACGCCCATGACGTGCGGTGTCCCGCAGGGGTCGGTTCTGGGTCCGACCCTGTGGAACATCGACTACGACTGGGCGTTGAGAGGAAGCCTCCCACCCAGGCTGGGCGTAATTTGCTACGCCGACGATACACTCGTCACAGCCCGGGGTGGGACGCTAGAGGAGGCGGCACGCCTGGCAACTCTTGGCACCGAGGAGATTGTCAGGCGGATCGAAGCGCTGGGGTTGAGGGTAGCCCTGGAAAAGACGGAGGCCCTTTTGTTCCATGGCCTCCGTACCGCCGGGCCGCCCGCCGGCGCTTCGATCACCGTGAAGTCGGTCACCATCAGCATCCAGGCCCACATGAAATACTTGGGCCTGGTGCTCGACGGGCATTTTTGGTTCCGGAAGCATCTCCATCGACTTGTTCCCCGGCTTGTCGGCGCGGCGTCCGCCTTTTCGCGGCTGATGCCGAATGTGGGCGGACCCAGCGCTACGTGCCGACAGCTGTACGTGGGAGTGATCCGGTCGATGGCCCTGTACGGCGCCCCGGTGTGGGCGGGGTCCCTGACCGTCCGTCTTAGGGCCCTCCTGTGGCGACCACAGAGGGTCATGGCGGTCAGGGCCATACGCGGTTACCGCACTGTGTCGACGGAGGCAGCGTGCCTCCTGGCCGGAACTCCCCCGTGGGACCTGGAGGCGGAGATGCTCGCCGACATTTATCGGCGGGTGTCGGAGACGCGCGCCCGCGGCGGCATGGTCTCCCTGCAGGAGATCACCGCCTGGCGGGTCGACGTCCGCCGAGGAGTCATTGCCCGTTGGGCAGCCCGGCTGGAGAGTCCTCGGTACGGTATCAGGACCGTCGAGGCCTTCCGGCCGGTGCTGATGGAGTGGTTGGAGCGGACGCACGGGGTGCTTTCCTTCCGACTGGTGCAGGTGCTGACGGGGCACCGTTGCTTCGGGAAGTACTTGCACAAGATTGTCAGGAGGGAGAGCACACCGTCCTGCCACCACTGCAGTTGCGACGAGGACACGGCGCAGCACACGCTGGAGGAGTGTGCTGCATGGGAGGGGGATCGCCGTGAACTCGTCGCAATTATCGGTGCCGACCTGGCGCTGCCGACCGTCGCCAGGGAGATGCTCGTCAGCGTCAGGAACTGGGACGCGGTCGCCGCCTTCTGTGAGGCCGTAATCTCACGGAAGGAGGCGGCGGATCGTGTGCGAGTTGAGCTCCTATTCGGCGACACGTTCCGCCGCCGGCGACTCGGGCGGCGCAGGCGCGAGTATCTGCGCCTAATGCCGCCCTAGCCGAGGCCGCGGGTGATCGGACCGGGGAATTGTCCGTCACCCGCAGTGTGGCTAATCGCCAGACGGCGACCGATGTCCCAGGACGTCGAGAGGTGAGGGTGCCCAAAAGGGTATTCCGTCGGCCGACCACTGACGACAAGTCACATCTGCTCCGGTGGGGTGGTCGGCCCAACAACGAGGTGACGTGGGTACGGGTGGGTTATGGGCCCGCGCGCCCTCCTTTCATCGCCCCGGACGGACTGGACCGCGCGTGCGCTTACCATAGCCCACCCATAAAAAAAAAAAAAAAAACAAATGTGTTCTCGTCTGTTGTGAAAAAAAAAATCCAGTTATTTCTACTGAATTGAGTCCTTGTCAATATTTTCACTTTGTTTTTGGAAGTGATTCTTTTATTTTTATTTCTTGATTAGAATTTAAGTGAAACACGTTGACTGCATCATTTTCCACGCATAAGGTCAGCTAATTGTAAAATGAGGCTTTTATGAATTGAGGTTTCAGCCTCATTTTTCAAAATACCACTAATTGTAAATTTTGATTTATTTTATAAAAAAAGGTAGATTAGCTTTATTAATGCATTTTCTATTACATACACATCATCATCTTGCTCTTATCCCAATTACTTGGGGTCGACGCAATATATCATCTGTTTTGACATATTGCAAAAAGTTTCGGCAATGACTTTTATGACCGGCCGCCTGCCTGACGTCAACCCTCCTTGGGAATGTAATCGTTGACCCAAATGGTACCAGATGGAGTTGGTCCGGGTCAATCTAGCGCTCTTAGTCGTCTTTTACGACACCCACGAGCAAAGCAAGGGTTGGTAGTATTCGAAGCCGCTACCACACAGCATTTTCTATTACATACTGATGGTTGAATATTAAGAGAATATTGAAACACCCAAGTTGATGTCATAACAAAAATGAATTTAAAAGTGAGTCTGTGAGACGTCATGTCTTTTATAGTGTTAGTGATTTGTCATGTCACCATTTAGGGTTAAGATTCAAATTATTTTAAGTTTTCTAGTTGAATATATCAGATGCTTGTACTTTTTATTTAAAAAACATTCAGAATAAATTATGTGCTCTCAGTAATTTACAGTGAAATTGTGAAATAGTTTCCATGCAAATGATCGAACTGAAAAATATTAAATTGAGTTTCTCCTATTTCTAAAATCAAATGCGTTTTATAGTTTTATATTTAAAATATCAGTTTGTAGCAATCTTTTTGCATTTTTACCAGAGAAGTTGTATTTTACAATGGTGCTTTTGAAAAATCAGCTGATCAAAAACAAACGAAATGTTTCAGAGATATCATTTTGTCTCTTGGATTGCAAATGTTTTTTACAAAAATGTTATTTAAATTAGTTGTTGGCTGGAGGTCTAGTTGATATAGTAGAAGCTACTGATTTGCAGAGGTGGGCAATAACTCGTTATTCGTTAATTAACAAAGTTAACATTTTGATTAACTTTTAAGTTAACTTCAAAAAATGTTAACGCTCTTGTTAACTTCCGTTAAATATAACTTCCGTTAACGTTAGTCCGTTACATTAGTCGTTTGTTGACATGCTGTCATTTTATTTGTTTCAATTACGCACCTCGTTCGTAATTTCCACGACATCTGCGCCGCCCACGTCGCCGGCGGCGGGTCGTGTTGTAGAGGAGTTCCTCCCGCACACGATCCGTCTTCTCTTTCCATGACGTAACTGCCACACAGAGGGCGGCGACCGCGATCCAGTCTTGATGCCATTGAGCACCACCCTAGTGTTCAAGGCCCTGCTCTATCCACGTGACCCACACCCCGATCGTATATTGTGTCGTGTCCTCGTTGTAATCGTAATGGTGGCAGGACGGTGTGTTCTCCTTCTTCACGACCGTGGTGCGATTGGTCCGAACACCATACCGAGGGCTTTCCAACCGGACTGCCCAACGGACAATGAGGTCTCGGCATGCGTCGTCCCGCCGGACGGCCGTCTACTTAAATGAGACCAAGCCGCTCCCCAATAGAAGGGAAATTGACCTATTATACCATGTTGGTCAGACATATTGGTATAGGGTTTTATTTCAAGTTTTCCTTCTCTTGCACAGATGTGATATGCATATTAAATCCCTTAGTCGTCTTTTACGACATCCACGGGCAAGATGAATTGTGTTCTTACTTCTCCGTCAATCCGCCTCCAATCGCTCTCCGGCAATGGTGAATTGTGTTCTTACTCCTCCGTCACCACACAGGCACGAAAACAGTATAAGTTTTAAATGGTTAACTTTTAACGGTTAACTTTAACTTGCGTTAAATTTTCGCAACTTTAGCGCTTTATCGAAGTTAACATTTTAATTAACGATTAACAAAGTTAACTTTTGGATTAACTGTGCCCACCTATGCTGATTTGTCATCATAACATCTTGTAGCCTAAAAAATGGTTTGTGGAGTTTTAGATTTAGAATTGTACAGAAGAAATCATTTCAATCTGTTGATCCAACTGTCTGTAGGTTCATAGGCTCCATCATTTGCTCATCTTATTTCAGCAAGAATTGTCATCTACTGGCTTGTTGAAAATGATTTTCAACCAATGGATGTTGAATATTTGCAGGGGCTGTAATTAAACTCCACAATCATAGAAGATTGGCATGATTATTATTTAACAAGAAGCCCCATGTTCTGGGTAGACTGATGGCTAGCAGTATATTATTTCCTTTTCGTCCCCATTGTGGAGGAGGCTCTTGACTAAAACAGAATGTATGGCGAAATAGGAATGACATAAAATCCTTTTCAAACTATATTAAAACCTGCAATATTAAGTTCCCATGTAACACTAGTAGGTAGCATGGAATTTCTATCTGCAAAAGTTTAAATATGGCTTCAGTAGTGATAGGCCTTGAAGTTGTACATTGTTGCAGGCATAGCAATCATAATAAGATACAAAAAATCCAAATAATGACGATATATATATTCTTGCACTGATCTATATTCCACCATCAGCACACTTTCTGCAGCAGAACAGTGCATGAATTTTTCAGATATATGTAATTTTAAATTGGTGTGGGCAGAGAAAATTATAAATTGACCATAATTAAAGCTCTTTGAGTTTTCATACATCATATAGATGGACTGCAGATAGGTAAACATGTATGTGTGAGCTTACAAATTCTAATATAATAATTAATTCATACATAAATCTATAACTGGCAAGTGGACATTTTTGTTTTTTAAAAATCAGTTACGGCAATAAATACTGTTGTCAGCGAGGTTCTATTTTAAGTTCTTCTTTTTTTGGTTTTAATGGCTATAGTAGCTTAAGCGTATCACCATTTTTCCAAAGAATGTTGGGTATCAATATGATTAGTGCTTTAATAATCACAGTATGATATGATTTAATTAAAGAAGTATTAAAAATGGATTTTGTAAATTGTGTTTGATATAATTCTGCTAATGTCTGGTTTACATTAGTGTTGTAAACATGAAGCAGCGCTGCTTAAGAATTTGATTGGTGTTTTCAGCAAAACACAGGTTTCAGTTTTAAAGTCATTGTCGGTTTGAGATGCCTTACTATCTTGATGTCTTTTTTGAAGCATAACCGTTCAGGTACTATATTAACAAATGGAAGATTGTTGTTTTAGTGATTTTGACATTCAACTATCTGAGACTCGATAAACATTAATTGGTGCCATGGTGGACACTGAGCCAGATGGGCCTGATTTTAAAGTATTGTTTCCATCAATATAAGATGTGAAGTCATTGAAACCATTTTTCAATATGGTCTATAATAATAATAATTGTTAAAGTATTTCGACGATTGGGATGAGATTTGAAAGTGTGAATGTCGACGCTCATCAATCCATGTTTGGATATTCGGACATACGTTAGATATACGGGATATACGTTAGCAGTTGATCTCCCAATATTTCCCATATTTGTTTTGTCGTAAAGAATCATGACCTTAAATATTTAATATGATATGTGAGTTTGAGGTAGAGAACTGTGCAGTGGCAGAACAACTATGATGATAGAGGTTGTTGCGCTATTCCTAGCTCTTCCGCAATATCAACGACGATCGCTGTAACAGCTCCATTCAGTATATGTTATACCGCTTAAAAAATAATACCTTTTAAGGTTTGACAGAGGGTGGCGTGATGTTACAGTAATATTTGGCACAAAGACATGACGTACTTGTAATGTAATCATCTACAAGGAAAACCTTGCTGTTTTCTGAAGATCAATTTGGATTTGGTGCGATCAAAGTCGTGTATCGTTATACCTGGACTGTTGTTACTACTATGTTTGTAAGCGGGTAGATAAAAACCTCTGCAATAACAATGACTTGTTGAACATAAAACGCCTTGGCCCTACCGTGATCCTGAAAGTGTGAAAAATCGGGCACGTAAAAATAAAAAACAAACCTGATAAAATCCGACCAAATACTTTTGCATACTGTAGACAAATTAATTCAACTCAAAATATAACTGAAATTATGTAATGATCACAAAATAGAGTAAATTAGGTGTTGCATGTCTTAAGTACTTGGCTCCACTGTCTTCTCTGTGAAAGCGATTGTATGAATTTGGTGGTTTTATCAATAATAAATTCATCTTTCCTTTCCATATTTTTCTTCTCCCTATTACGACATTTGGGTTGCATTTATATTCCTTCACTCTACAAAAACACTAAAATATACTATTATCTATACCAATAAATAAAATTGGAGTGTCTGTTTGTAATGTCAAAATGATAGGTTTTTTTCATGCTCACACGGTTATTTGCACGACACCTATGCCTAAAATAGCAATTAAAAAATTTTTGTCTGTTTGTCTGTTTGTTCCGGGTAATCTTCAAAACGGCTGGACCGATTTCAAAAATTCTTTCACCAATGGAAAGCTATAATATCAGGGCGTAAACTAGGCTATATTTTATCCCGGTATTCCCACGGGAACGGGAACTACGCGGGTAAAACGACTATAACCTATAACCGAAGCGAAGCGAGGGCGGGTTGCTAGTATTAAATATTTTAAGTCATATTAAGACGAGTCTTGTAATTATCTTAGTTTTATATATTAGTCTCATATTTCTTTATTTCAATGAGTTTTCTTTTAAATTTTGAAAAGATACCATTTTAATGTATTCTAGTATTTTATGATGTAATTTTTAAGTAAATTTTCCTTTGTTATGAAAAAAAAAACAATACATTTTCACAAATGCGTTTATTTTGTAAACGTTTACGTTTGCACAGGCAACTTAAATGTTGCACGTATAATAAGCAGCTGCCTGTGCAATACAAAAAAAAAATAGTATAGGTAGGATTCATTAGGATTGTACACATTATCGATAAGTTGGGAATAATAAATGTATAAATATTATATCTATCAATCTAATATCTTGAAGTACTTAAATTGATGATTTTTTTTCTATATTATGCTTATTTACATGTAACAGGCACGGATCGCATTCCTCGAAGGCGAAAGGAAAGGGCAAGAGAATCTGAAAAATGATCTTGTTAGGCGGATCAAGATGTTGGAGTATGCACTTAAGCAAGAAAGGGCAAAATTCCATAAGCTCAAATATGGTGTGGAGTTGCAACAAGGAGACGTGCGCCCTCCGCCTGAAGAACCGATCACGGAGCCAGAACCCGCTGAACGAGCGCAGTGGAAACAAGGTCGCCAGCTCATTAAACAGTACCTGCAGGTATAATATATTTTTCTCTACATAATGTAACTAATTCATGCTTACCAATATTGTGAAATGTTATTCTACCAAATAAATCATGAGCTACAGGTACCCGTATCGATTTTCTAATGACTGCATAGATAGGGTAGTGCCGACTTACGGTGTCGCGGATTCGAATCCCACTCAGGACAAGACTGCTATCCAATATTGTTGTTCTGAGTCTGGATGTATTTTGTGTCCGTTAATTATTTGTATTTGTAGAATTAATAGACCTAAAAAACTTTCTGACCAGACTCTCGAGCTCATGGAGCGGAGAAAAGAGATGACGGTGCAGTCTGCAGCCGATTGGTCCAAACATAGGCAGCTAAATAGACAGATCTCCAGGTCTGTGCGTCGCGATATTCGCCGATTTAATACGTTCCGTATTAAAGAAGCGATAGAGCGGAATCGTGGTTCGAAAGTGTTCGCACAAGATCTGTCTATTGGGAAAAGCCAAATGACTAAGCTGAAGACCGATGACGGCACTGTCATTTCATCCCAAAGTGAGATCTTGGGAGAGGTCGAAAGGTTCTATGGACAGTTATACAAATCATCCCGAAATCCTGTTGTCGGCCTGGTCCAAGATCCCAGATCCAAGCTAACTCGGCACTATACCGAAGAAATCCCGGACATCAGCTTGTACGAGATCAGAATGGCTCTCAAACAACTACGTAACGGTAAGGCACCGGGAGATGACGGAATTACGGCAGAGCTTTTGAAGGCGGGCGGCAAGCCGGTATTAATAGCCCTTCAGAAGCTATTTAATTCCGTTATCCTCGGGGGCGACGTTTCAGAGTCGTGGACCAGGAGTGTGGTGGTGCTGTTCTTCAAGAAGGGTGATAAAGCTCTTTTAAAGAACTACAGACCCATCTCACTCCTGAGCCATGTTTATAAGTTGTTTTCGAGGGTCATTACCAATCGACTCACGCGCAAGCTCGATGACTTCCAGCCGCCCGAACAAGCCGGCTTCCGAAAAGGCTATAGCACCATAGACCATATCCTCACGCTTCGGCAGATTATACAAAAGACCGAGGAGTATAATCGGCCCCTGTGCTTAGCGTTTGTGGACTATGAGAAAGCCTTTGATTCAGTCGAAACTTGGGCGGTGCTGCAGTCCCTTCAGCGGTGCCAAATCGACCATCGCTATATCGAAGTGCTGAAGTGTTTGTATTTGTGTATAGGAACGCCACAATGTCAGTCCGTATCCGGGATAAGAGTACGAAACCGATCCAGTTGCAGAAAGGCGTGAGACAGGGAGATGTCATCTCTCCGAAACTGTTCACCACTGCACTGGATGCCTTCAAGCTCTTAGACTGGACTGGACTCGGCATTAACATTAACGGCGAATACATCACTCACCTTCGATTCGCAGACGATATCGTCGTTATGGCAGAATCCATGGAGGACCTTGGCACTATGCTCAATGATCTCAGCAGGGTATCCCAACTAGTGGGTCTACGAATGAACATGGACAAGACGAAAGTCATGTCAAATACCCATGTCATTCCTGTACCGGTCCTAGTTGGCAATGCGATTCTCGAAGTTGTCAATCACTATGTTTACCTAGGACAAACAGTCCAGTTAGGTAGATCCAATTTCGAGAAAGAGATCAGCCGACGAATCCAACTCGGTTGGGCAGCGTTCGGGCAACTTAAGAGGATCTTCTCGTCCAACATACCTCAGTGTCTGAAAACACAGGTCTACGACCAGTGTGTGTTACCAGTGATGACTTACGGCACGGAAACGTGGTCCCTAAATGTAGGCCTCATATCAAGGCTCAAAGTCGCTCAGCGTGCTATGGAACGGGCTATGCTCGGGATTTCTCTGCGAGATAGAATCCGGAATACAGAAATCCGCAGAAGAACGGGTGTAACCGACATAGCACGAAGAATTAGCACGCTGAAGTGGCAATGGGCAGGCCACATCGCTCGACGAACCGACAACCGCTGGGTAAGAAAGGTTCTCGAGTGGCGACCACGCATCGGACGACGCAGTGTAGGACGCCCCCCCACTAGGTGGACCGACGACCTAGTGAAAGTTGCTGGGCGTCGTTGGATGCAGGCGGCACTGGACCGCACATTGTGGCGCAATATGAGGGAGGCCTACGTCCAGCAGTGGACGGCAATAGGCTGAAATGATGATGATGATGATAATTATTTGTTTGTAAATTCCCCCGCAATACAAGGATTATTTTGTTAGTGTAGGACGTTCTGATTTTATGAAAAAAAAAAATAAAATAATACCCTAGTTTAATGGCTTCTGCAAGGTCTTAACTTAGCAATTCATTTTTTAAATTTACATTTATTATGACAACATGCATCTTTTGTCATTACTCTGTGTCATTTTAATTGATATATTAAAGACTGTATCAAAAGCTTTAATGTTTAACTTCGCTGTTTATTTATGGTAAGGAAGAATCAAGAATTTTGTAAGGGAGCTGTCGTGAAAGGGAAAACATTGTATTATATTCAATATCTTGGTGTTCTAACGTGTTATATTAAATAATGTTAATGGCATTTTATGTAATATTATGCGCAGGAAGTACTGGGGTGTTTGTGAATATGATATAACAGTGCACTACATGCGTTGCTTTCTTGGTGGAAAACCACCAAAATTACGAAAAGATACCATTAACCGTGTAGCCATGACACTTTTGAAGGCGACGATTTGACTTATTGACGGATAATGACTTTAAGTGTTAATTTATAAATAAAATTTGTCTTAAAAGCTCTTAGTAACCGAGTCAAGTGTTTTTTTTTTTTTTTATGTGTGGGCTTATGGTAAGCGCACGCGCGGCCCAGTCCGTCCGGGGCGATGAAAGGACGGCGCGCGGGTCCATAACCCACCCGTACCCACGTCACTTCGTTGTTGGGCCGACCACCGGAGCAGATGTGACTTGTCGTCAGTGGTCAACCGAGCCAAGTGCTGGGCACACTTTTCGTTCACAAATTCACTAAAGTAATAACCAAATTATACAAAATTACTTTCATTATACATTGTATTGGACAGATAAAGCAAATGAATATCACGAAATAATGCTACTATGAAATACCTATCATACGTCGATATAACTATAGACATGTTTATACTGCCTGAACGAACAATTCAAGTTTTAGTTCTAATTTCAATTAAATCTATAGCATTTTGTAACGATAGCTTTAAAGCTGTTGTTAAAATTAAGATAAAATGCAATGAAATATCTTCTATTATGGCTCTCAATTCATATTCGTTATACATTCATCACCGGTCGACCACGTGCCTTATTGTTGAGATCAAAACTAAAATCAACAGTGCGTTTAGTTGCGGTACCTGATTCATGCACGTCGTTAATATTATATGCTGTATTTAACTTTCGTTGTACGACCAACGTGGTACTACAGTGAAACTCGTATTCGTATATAATGCAAATAATTAAGTAATGATGTAATACTGAGTTTTCTAAAACAATCATTTTGGCTGCCTCTGAGTCAATGGTCATACGATATATTACTTCCATTAATTCTATTAATGTGAAGCCTAAAGCTCGACTCTTGTTTTCAATCATAAGTGTGATTTGCCGTCCAAAAAATTTTTAAGCTTTCAGTCGCGGCTGTCATGAACGTTGTGAGTTAATGTGGGGCGCTAATATGCTCATATATCTTGATAGCTATTTTTGATCCTGGGTCATGATGGCGGCTACGAATATTACGCACCCTTACATTGTTCGTGAGTGTCGTAAAGGACGACTAAGAGCTTTACTAGTCTGGTCAACAATTACATCGCCAAGGAGGGTTGACGTCCAGCAGGTGGCCAGTCATAAAATAACTTTGCAATATGTACGATCTTCCGTGTGGTGACGGGTTAAGAATACAATTCACAACTCCCTATCTTGCCCGTGGATGTCGTAAAAGACGACTAAGGGATATTATATGCACATAAGATCTGTGCTAGAGAAGGAAAACTCGAAATAAAGCCCTATGCCAACATGTCTTACCAGCACGGTATAGTAGGTTAAATTCCCTCCCATTGTGGAGGAGGCCCGAGCCCAACAGTGGCACGTGTGTGGACTGCGATGATGATGATGATGTACGATGTACGATGGAAGAGGAGTACATATTGCGTGGACTCCAAGTAATTGATAAGAGCAGGGCTATGATCATTATGATGATGATATTTTGGCAGTTGGTCTAATCATAGAATATCGTTATCCCTTTGTGTTACTGAAAATAGATGACAGTCGGTTCGTGGCAAAAAGATATTCTGCCGAAAGTGATTAGGCTAGAATGTCAACTTCGATACACATTGATTAAGATCATCAGTATTTAAGAATTGAGGTGATCGGTATAACTAATTATTCTGATTAATTTTGACTTGATTCGTAGCAGTATGCTGGCGGCAATGTCTACTCCCGCCTAGGGTGTACACAACATACCTGTGAAATGACTTAGAGCCACTAGGTTATATAACGGCAAGCGCGAGACTTGTCCAACATTCACAACCTCTTATGTTTTACATACTAATATAGCGCGACAAAGACGACTCATGACGTCTACTCGAACCGTGCTGTAACGTGCAGTATGGTATTAGGCCAACACTACAGAATGTATTATAATATTATTTTATATCTCTATTATATAATGTATATATGAATGTATTATAATATTGTTTGCAATCATAATTATATTGATTATCTATTTGTTGTGATTTTACATGAATTCTTAATTAATAAGATTATTGAGTGAATAATATCTTAAATGGCAAAATGCCACAATATATGTAAGCTACTAAATCTTATGTATAGAATAGAAAAGTCTAAAATAAAATTACCTAGAGATTCCAATGTTATAACAAAATATAATGGCAAACAACAAAGACTGTATTGAATCAGAGGCAATTTGCTTGCCAAATATAGACAACATGAATTATTAGTAGATGTTTTGTGAATAATACTTCAGTTATTGCTTGTATTATGAATTTGTATTACCTCTCAATTACGAATCGGAGAATCGTTATGTTCCCGAATCGTAGTTCAAATTAAAGTGATTTGTTGAATCGTTTTTAATCATAAGTCGAGAAGACATCGTTCGTCTCAGCCCATACATGTCCCACTGCTGGGTATGAGGCTCATCCAATTTAGGTGCTAAATTATCCACTATACCACGCTGGCCTGATGGATTAATAGCATCATCATCAGAGCTCATATACGCCCACTGCTGGGCTGGAGCCATAATAGGAGAGATATTGACCTACTATCCCGCACTGGTCAGACGGATTAGTATAGGGTTTTATTTCGAGTTTTCCCTCTCTTGTGTGTTATTATAACCCCTTAGTCGTTTTTTACGACACCCAAAGGTAAGCGAGGGGGGTGGTGAAAAATTTTAGTTTTTGCATCTTCCGTTCGTAAACAACTAATTATTGGAAAGAGAGCTGAGCTGAGAGAATTAAAAGGGACTAGGACTTCCTGCGGGATTGGTGGGAGGTCATCTTTGGAAACCGTTATGTACCATAGCTTCCAATAGTATGATGGTGAGAATGTGTGGTATTAGAGGTTTTGGCTCAACGATCTTTAGTCCCGCGTAAGGGCTTATTCTCGTTAATTTTTCTCCTATTGTAGAGGAGGCTCAGGCCCAAAGGTTATGACATATAGGAGCTTAGCTTGTATTCTTACTCCGTCACCACACGAAAAATTTAGGTAAATATGGATTGATATATAGGGTTTCATATTGAGTTTATGTACACTTGCGTAAATGTTATATGCATATTATATCTATTAGTCGTCTTATACCACACCCACGGGCAACATAGAGGGTGGTGAATTGTATTCTTACTCCTTCACCAGACGGCATCGGGAAGATATATTGTGTAATAGATAAAAAAAAATGTATGTTTTTTACAGAGATTGTTGTTTAATGAGTGTGAACTTCTATTTGATGCAATAGCTTTTCATAACGTTTTAGTAAAGGATGGGATAACGTAAGGGATGTGTATCAACTGCACAGTAGAGGTTTAACTAGTGATTTTCTGCGGCGTTGTATTGTGGCTTCGATCCATGGCTTTATATTTATGATGTAATCTAAAAGATTGTTGCTACTTTGGATGTAATTTATGACCTTTAATTATATTGTCGCGCCACACGCGCGATGAATTTAATTTATCTTTAAAAAAAAACCTCTCGCGCCAAATAATGAATCATCATCATCATCGCAGCCCACATACGTCCCACTGTTGGGCTCGGGTCTCCTCCACAATGGGAGGGAATTTAACCGACTATACCGTGCTGGTAAGACATGTTGGCATAGGGTTTTATTTCGAGTTTTCCTTCTCTAGCACAAATCTTATGTGCATATGATATCCCTTAGTCGTCTTTTACGACATCCACGGGCAAGATAGGGAGTGGTGAATTGTATTCTTAATCCGTCACCACACGAAATAATGAATGCTTAGGAAAAATTCTATTATGTATAAAATCATATATAATTTATAGAATAACTGTGAACGTTCTATATTCATTAAAATCGAAGTATTACGCATTCATATATAGTAATTTCTTAAAGATTTTGTAATAGCCTTTTATTGTTTAACAGGAAATAGGATACACAGACACCATCCTCGATGTACGCTCGAATAGAGTGCGAGCGCTACTCGGCTTGAACAACGAGGAAGTTGAGAATCCGAACTATAGAAACTATGACAAACAGCAACACGACAGATGTGATTACTCCATGAACCATATGGTTCGCAAATATGATTACGGTACGTAGTACTATGTATGTTGAATCATTTAAGACTAGCAATTCGCCTTTATTTCAGGTTCAGTCGCCTTGCCCCCGCATTTTAAATCTCTAATATTTCGTAAAATATTACGACACGCGACTACAGTCCGTGTGTCCTCGGGTTTGATTCCCGGGCGGACAAATTTTCATTGTTAATTTCATTCTTGAAAGTAAAAATAGCCAAGTTACTCCTTATATAAATAGTAACTTGGTAGTAATATATTAAGAATATTTTATTACCAAGTTACTATACTACACAATTTTATTTATTTGTATACAGCGTGTATCAGGTTATGGGGCAACTGGTCAAAAGGGAGCTAGGCAATGGTGGTAGGAACCCATGAAAAAAAGTTGAACGAAAAATATCGATTCGTTAGGGAATTAGAGACATGTAAAGTTTTCAATTTTGTCATCGCTTTTTCGTGTAAATCTGATTGAAATGTATAAAGTCAATGATACTTAATACGCAACATATTCATACTTTGTTAAATGTTTATTAGAAATTGAATAAATCAATGATTACATTCACATAAGCAAGAAAAACTTCGCTTTAAAACAGCTGCTCGGTCTATGACTGTTGACCGCTCGCCGTTGTACCTACGATGTCATTGAAACGTTTGCGCAACTCTGGGTAAGAATGAATGAAATTATACTGTCGAAGCTTTACATGCCTACATGTATTCTGTCTGTACATGCCTACATAATACGAAACATTTAAGGCATAGACTCTTAGACACATTTTTTTGAAATCATTATAACTTTTATGTTACATTGTTTTTTGTATAATGTACATTCTAATTACGATCTATGACCGTTAAACTACAACATACTCGAACAGTTGCCCCATAACCTGATACACCTTGTATATATAGCGTAACTTAATAAATAATTATGAATGTTGAGTGTATTGTGCAAGGATAGCGGAGTGGTCCAAGTACTGATTTTTCGTGCCGAGTGAGTGGTTTCAATCCCCACGCAGGATCCACAAATAATTATACTTAGCCTGGGTATAGATTGTATACGTTTATGATATCCACCGCGATAGGTTTTATTTCTTAGGGCAGGGAGCTTCTTATTATTCGAGACTCGTTGCCTTTGCTCCGCCAGGCTGGTCACGAGGCGAAGGAATCGTTTCCATTGGTCAATTCAATGGCGATGGGGAGGGAATATAATATAGCACATTTTGGCTGCGCCCCGCTCTTCTGTCGCTCTCGACGGATTGGGCAGGTTTATCCAGAACATAGCCTGCCCCAAGAGAAAGGGTGTTTTGGCCTTTAAAAATATTGATTTTGCTGTCACTATAAACACCCGAAAAGCCGAGTTTATTCATACTCGGCTTATGGATTACCACTGTTAATTTTCCCGTAAACGGGATTATGCAATAATTGTCACGAATGCGCGGACTGTCGATCGGATTTGGTGTCATAAGTCTCCAAGGATAGTACTGCTGCCCAATATCCTGGTAGTCGTTTAAACGGCTTTTACTATTCACACGCGAATGTGATGGGTGGACGTCGTATTGTGTTATGTGTGGGATTTGCACTTATAACATTCAGCGCGAATCTTTCGTCATTTAATCTATAACGTCACCGGTGTAGTATTTATATGATATACTAGCAGCGCCCTGCGGTTTTACCCGCAGTTCCCGTGGGAATATCGGGATAAATTATAGCCTATGTGTTATTCTGATATGTAAGCTATATTATTGTGAAGTTCCATCAAAATCCATTCAGTAGTTTTTGCGTGAAAAAGCAACAAACATCTTCACATTCTCACATACAAACTTTCGCGTTTATAATATTAGTAAGGATATTTGCAATAACGCATTTTACTAATTCTTCAGGTGGCAAAGAACCTCGTAAAAATACGACGGGTGGTGGTTATGAGGAAGGGATCTCTGTTCAAGAGACGGCAGCGGTATTCGCCAATTTTGAGTTCCTCACGAATCAAGAGATGGACATGGATGAAATAGACGATCTTGATGCTAAGCAATCCCACCACGCATCTGGTAAACAAGGTAGAAATAACTACGTATTATCTTTTTCCTGTTCTACATTCGTCTTAAGGGAAAGTAAGAAAAATATTGAGTTAGATAAAGCCAATGTCTGATTCTATACGAATTGTTGTGAAAATACATTAGGGCATACCCGCTTGACCTAAATGATGCTGGTATTCGAGACTTTTTAGCGTAGTATCCATTAAAATGACTGCGGTGCGGTGCCAACTTCTGTGCTTAAATGGGAATTAGGTATCAATTTTCGTCATTCACTCTTGCGCTACAATACTTGACGCATCCGTCCCATTTGCTACTGGCCACTCGGCAAGGAACTTGGAAAAATCACAATTATTCGTCACGTAACATTGTGATCAAGCCTTAGTCGGATTTACTAAGATCTTAACCGAGTAAGTTTGGGTTATTCTTATGTTTCACTTCTGTTTTAAAGCCTGTGAACTGTGGGTTTCCAAAATTAGGTGGGGCTAACATCTAAAGAACTTCTTTTTTTCAACCTTAATATTCGTACTACGTCATTCTGCTCTTATCTCAACTATTTGAGGTAGACTCAACACATACTCTTCTCTCATCGTACATATTGCAAAAGTTATTGGAAATAGTTTTATGGACGGGCGTCTGCCTGACGGCAACCTTTCCGGGGGAATGTAATTTTTGACTAGACAGCATCAAATGGAATGGACCTAGGTATATAGATAAGCTCATATAGATAAGCTTATATAGATAAGCTTATATAGATAAGCTCTTAGTTGCCTTTTACGACACCCACGAGCAATACAAGAGTTGATAATACTCCTAGTCCATGGCAATAACCTCTAAAAAGTTTTTACGTCATTGAGTCGTTTCATCATCATTATCTTGGCACCCATATTTTCCACTGTTGGCCTCTTTATAACCCAGACACGTCTTTTACGACACCCGCTAGTAGGGGTTGGGTCTGGTGATGAATTGTATTCTTCTTCCGTCATAACACGGTTGCTTAGAATAAACCATAAGACTGATATTATATTTATATAGATAAGAGAACGAGACAAAGCTATAATGAATGAAGGATTTCAAATGAAAGCTTAAAACCACTTAAATGTTGCGATAATAAAGTAAGGCATAAAAAACATATTCTAAAATTGCAATAATGCTGCCGTAAGAGATGGTTGTTAGCTGATTTTGGGGCTGAAATTCGTTGTAGGGCCACAGACCACTGGGAAATTGATGTAGGTCATATTATTATAGTCTGATTGTATTTACTAATTTAATAGGTGTGTGTTAATTTTTCCTTACGAAGGGGAAGAGGTTGACCATGAGGCCGAGGAAGTTCTGAACGAACTGAATCTACTCACCGAGAGAGAGGCAGACGGCGGTGGTCAAGGTGACGACTATCCCGTCGGTAAGTCACAAAATTTAATTAATATTAATCACTTGGTATGCAAGCTTGTTATCCGTTTACGCTTTAATTACTGAATAGATCACGATATTTTGCATATATATTGTCAGTGCCACAAAAAAGGAGAGGTTAATCATTGTTAGCATCATTTACTTTTTGTATTTCTGTGGTGATAAAATTCAAGGCCCGATGTTAAGGGGGTATTCTGGTCTAGAAGCCCAAATTTTAGGCATGTTTCAAACTATGATAATAAAAAATTACACATTTCGTACTATCGGATCTGGAATAGTCGATTAATCCAAAATGAGTAATAAATGTTATTATCTGACTTATTCTACGGAAATCGTTTCTCAAACTTTGAACCCGTTTTTTTCAAAACTACTTTTTTTTAGGTGGTTGTCATGATATCTTAAGTTCTACATAACCGATTCCTTTGAAATTTTATATATATCTTCTCCATATATCTGTCTATTTTTTTTTTGGGGTGGGTTGCGGTCGGTGCGCTCCTCGCACCACTCCGTCCGGGGCGACAGAGGGGCGTAAGCACGCACACCCGCAACCCACCCCACGTGCACGTCGCCTTCGTCGTTGGGCCGACCACCGGAGCAGAGTTACTTGTCATCAGTGGTCGGCCCGACAGAATACCCCCTATTTGGGGTACCCTCCCATCGACCGACGTACCCCCCTCGGGGAGGACGTCGGTCTTTCCTCATGCGGTCGGCCTCTCAGCGGGTGACGGACTAATTCCCCGATCACGTCACGCGATATATCTGTCTACGACCCCTGCCCTGGATTTACAATTTCCCTCCTATTATGGAGGAGGCATATCAGGTTTACCTAATATTAGTACGTATAGGAATACTGTAATCCTAAATACTTAATTCTAATGGCAGGAAATACAGTATTATAAATTTAGATACAAATGGCATAGATTGGTGCTCGCAGTTTGTTTCCCAAGAGAGTGATGATAAGCATTTTTCGATGGTCCCTTTACCAATTTTTACGACTTTCTAGAAAAAATAATGTTTGATGACACTATTAACCTGTCACTGAACAGAATATGATCGTAATGTGACGATGTATCATACAGAGCTTAAATTTCCCACCAATGGGGACAACAAAACAACTAAGGTAACACACACTAAAAGACGTGGCACAGCTCTCTACTGGAAGACTTTTAAAACTAAGTTTGTCAAGCGTAGAGACTATATTATAAGATGGGTATCTTAAGTGGAGACCTCTAAGTCCAGATGATAGAAAACAAAGTAGGACAACTATTTAGCTATATCGGTAAGATGTGTTTAATGGATAAGACGATGAATTTACAGGTCATGACTTCCCAGGAGGCGGCACTAGCGGTACGAGTGCGGTAGCAGTTGCGGGTGCGGGCGCCGGAGCGGGTGAGGCGGACGAGGAGCCACTGGCGTTGGGTGAACTGGCACAGCTAACCGTTAGCAACGAGCCCGAAGCTTATGACGTGGCCAGTGCTAACAAGGAATCCTTTCGCAAGACTTGGAACGCGAAGTATACGCTGCGGTCACACTTCGATGGAGTATGATCATTTGTTTCTTTTATAAATTTATGTTTAAACATAACGATATTACTTAAATTTGGCCCAGCCGGTTTAGCAAGTTTGCTAAATTATATTAATGGATGATTTTTTCGGACTCAACTCTCACCCGAGGACTTTAATAGGGTGTAATTAAAAATAATCAAGTTAGATCAGATGTCACGATATTAAGGAATTACTTTTGTCTCTCACACTGGCTGCATTGGTAGCAAGAAAAGCATCGAAGCAGGCGGCGCAGGATGGCCTAAAGTTGCTTCTTTGTGGGTAGGCAGGCCTATACAAAGAACGAATTCGATTATGAATAGCATGTAGATTAATATTTAATTGTAAATCTTCCTAGCCTATATTGTTTGCCTATACGTCCCACTGGTGAGCATGAGTCTCCTCGAGTTAAGGGAAATTAGTTAACTATGTATATCACACTGACCTGAGGCTTTGACAGGGTTTTATTTCGAGTCTTCTCTAGCAGTGATGTTAGTTGCTTAACTCCCTTAACTGATTTTTTGATGCCCATAGGAAAGGAAGGGCTGGTGAATATTATGTTCTTGCTCTATCACCATATGCATAAATTTATTTAATATTTTATTAGCTGTATAATAATTGCGAGTTATTGTACATTTTAGGTGCGAGCGTTAGCGTTCCACCCCACCGAGGCGGCGCTGGTGACTGCGTCGGAGGACCACACGTTGAAATTGTGGAACCTGCAGCGCACCGTACCTGCCAAGAAGTCTGCTGGTCTTGATGTGGAACCACTTTACACGTTCCGAGCGCACACTGCACCTGTACTGTGTCTGGCCATGGGAGCACCACGCTCAGAGGAGTGCTTCTCTGCCGGGTTGGACGGCACCATCCGTGTATGGAATCTACCGCCGCCCACCGCTGATCCGTACGATCCTTATGATCCTGCTGTGCAGGTGTGTTGGCATTTGGGACAAATTTAATATTTCTAGTTCTTTTCCGATCGTCGTATAAATAGGAAAGTAAGTGCATATTGCTCCGATCTTTTTTTGACAACTATTGTCTGGTCACAAACCCCTCGGTCTGTCTCAGGTAATGAAAGGATGTCGTGCAGCTCTTAAAACTTCCTTATTACTCCTCATCGCCAATTGAGTCGGCTTACTTCCACGCGATCGACCTAATCTGCTAATACCTCGAGCTTTATGAGCCTGCCCAAGCTGCGCTCAACTCTATGGTTTCATGTTAAGGAATAGATGTGCACCGCTGACGATTACCCATTACAAATTATACGGTTGATCTCAAAATTGTATTCAAAATAGTAAACACATGGATAAGCAAGGAATATTCTGTATTATCATAAAAACTCTGGTTTTAGTTGCATTATGTTGTGTAAAATGTACATCGTTTTACATGTGGTAAAGCACCTTTACCGTCTTGTGGGTGTCGAAAAAGATGATTAACGTATGTAACTAGATACTATTACTGGAAGAGAAGAGAAATTCGAAATTCTATCGATCTATTTGAGTGTCTTTTGCTTTAAACCTGGTCAAACAAAAGCCTACTTATTGTAGAGTTACCTGTTCCGCATGCCCAAAGACAGAAAAATGTGTATTGTGTGCTCCATCAACTTATGCATGTCCACTGTTTAAGCTGAGATAATACCATAATCGTCACGTTTGGCAGGCGGCTTGATATCATCTTGATCACAGTTGGTGGTATTAGTTTACCAGGAGTCTGCTGCTGCCCATTTTCCTGGTCTGGCGATGAGGCATACATTGCGTCACCAGCCTTTTGCCATGGCGAGTCCCTTGGGAAGGGTTTGGTAACACATTGTATTCTTAATCGTCACCACACGGGAACAGTAGTTTGTTATACAAGAGTTGAAAGTGACGAATGCCCATACAAGCTATTTAGGCTATAATCTGAGTAGAATTAATGACTTTCATCCGTGTTTAACCCTACGTTTCATTTCCAATATAAGGAAAGTAAAAATAATAGTTTTCTAAAATATTTATTTTGTTCAAATTAGTTAAGAAGTTGAAGCAATTTGTGAAATGCCCATTGAAGTATGGAACACGGTGTCACATAGTACATTCATGAAACTTACCTTATTTTGCTAGGTTTTAGTTATATATTCTACTACAAACAAATTATATCTCTAGTTCGACGGGTTATAGTACAAAATTATTTATTTCTCTCATGCAATTAGGCGTCCAATACACGTTAGGTTTTGCATGATGGTTTTGCCTGTGCATGCATAACTAACAGGCAAGCCCTAGCGTGTATGTGATAAAACTGTACAGTTATCGATGCATGTACATGCAACTGAGCGAATATGAAAATTGATATTTTATGCCGCTCCTGTGTGGCGTCCGGCGAGCTTGCCTGCCACAGTTCTCATACATTAGTAAATAATTGTTGTACGCTGTTGGTGTAAATCTCAACTCATTTATCAAATTTACGTGGGAGAATTGCTTTCTTTTCAATAACCAGCGTTTAGACCATTCAGTGACATCTCTTTTTCTTGTTTTGTTCTGCAGAACAAATGTTAAGCCAAATACAGCCATTACATCGTCGTCGTTCATTGTAGTTTGGTATTGGTGTCCTACACACCCCGTCATGTACTACGTAGCTCCACTAAGAGAGGTAGGCGTCCTAAACAAACCGTCACGTAGCTCAACTGAGAGTTAATGGCAAAACTGTGCATGCAAACCCTAACGTGTATGTGCAATATGAAACTCTGTTATGCATGCACAGGCAAAATCATCATGCAAAACCTAGGGTGTATGGCCTCCATTAGGCTATTTTTATGTAGGTAAACAGAACAAGTTTCGCGATTTAATGTGTTTTTTCAATTATAATTTGCTCAATCGTTGTTTAAAAAATAGTAAAAATGTTAAGACATTGTCCCTTTATCTTACAATGAATGTTTCAATCGTGATGGGTTTTATAATTCTTGTGTAGGACCTATAATTAACGTTAACATCAATCGAAGCCGGCTGGTGAAGATCCATTTTAAAATGTTTTTGTAACCATTTCGGTATTAATAGGTACTTATATAGTAGTAATCTTTTGATTAATAAATATGAATAAATACGTGTTTATTACACGTATTTATTCTTGCTAGTTTGCTACCACTTTACCTATACATATTCGGTGTTGCCAGTATGATATCGTATTATTGCAAATCGATAATCGTTGAGGATGATCTGTTTATGCTAATGATTAAAAAAATATTGTGTAATATATATTTATATTGACGATTTCATCTGCTTTGATTGAATTACTTTTTTTTTTATCTTTTTAAACCTTTCTCGAGATCATGCTGACAGTTTGTGCTTTTTAATGTTTGCCGACCTCATCTTTTTTTCAATGATCCATTATTATTTTAGAATCTTGGGAGACAAAATGGTGTCTCCAATAGCAATATAAGACATTGCATTCAAAAAATATTGTTTGGCAAAGAACAGTTTATAAAACATGTTTATAACTAATATCACCATAATCTAACAAACAGAAAATATATACTTTTAAATTGATGAAATATGGTTGTATAATATTTTTATTTTCTGTACAGACAGTTTTAGATTAATGATGAGAATCAATTGATCCTCAGAAGTATTACATGTCTCCTGGCCAGAGACGAAAAACATCATTGTATTTCGTTTGCCGTCCGACGGTTGCTGGCAAATGGTGGTTTGTATTCACCATATTGCGAATAAGGCGAAACATGTTTTAATTAACACCTATGTAATATAATACCTATGGCTAGGAAAATACTTTTATAGCAATAAATAAAAACCGTTGAAATCCCAACTTACGTCATTAAATCGATTATAATCGATAATCATTATTATAGTTTTCAATACTGGCAGCTATAAAATACTGAACAATAAAATAAAAAATGGCAAGAAAGTAACTACAAGAGCGTAAAACAACTTTTATTTTGACTTAAGTATATTTTATCTGGAGATGTTATAGCTTGATACAAAGGCGGGTATATGATAATTAAATACATAATTATTGATAATTTATTGCTGCTCTACTGTACACACTGTTGAAACGAATAATGGGCATACCCCTTTAAAGTTTTAGGTATTTGATCCACAGCTTTTTTTAATGGTATTTTACAATCAATTACGATGAGTCTTGCTTACCAAAGCATTTTCTCACAAACAATGCTACTTCCCTAGTGTGAGAAATGAAATATAATTTCTGCTTGTGTACTTCAGGGTCCGGTGCTCCGCGAGCACACGGATGCGGTGTGGTCGCTGTCTGCGGCGCACGGGCGGCTGTTGTCGTCGTCGGCGGATGGCACAGTACGGCTGTGGGCGCCGCGCGCCGCCCGCCCTCTGTTGTTGACTCTTCGTGGGGATGAAGCGGCGGGGGCGCATCACGCACCTGCTGCTGCGGACTTCGCGGACGCGGCTGCTCGCGCTGCCGTTGTGCACCGCGACGGCGCGCTGTTACTATACGACCTTGAGACCGGACAGGTGAGACCCATATATTTGTTTTAAAGTAAAACTTTTTTGGATGGTGCTAAAGAATAATTTAATGCTTGCCCAGAAAGTAGGTCAATTTCTGTCATATTGTGGAGAAGGCTCTAATCCAGCATTGGGACGTATATGATCTGAGAACATGTTTAGGGTAGATTTATCTGTTGCAATTTCACGAATTGTGCATGGCGGGCGAAAAAGGTTACTTTACTGGGGTCCAAAAGTAAAGTAACAAAATGTAATGTTACACTTCTCATTCAGGAAGTGATCTGTTTATCTATAAATACATGTGAACGTTGTATTATGCAGGTGGTATTGAGGGCGGGATGCGAGGCCGGCGCGACGCGGGTACGCGCGCACCCATCTCTACCGCTGTTGGTGACAGCTCATGACGACCGTCACATCCGCTTCTGGGACGCCGTGTCTGGCCGTTGCGCGCACGCCATGGTGGCGCACCTGGACGCCGTCACCGGTCTCGCGCTCGACCCCAACGGACTCTTCCTGCTATCCGGCTCGCACGATTGCTCCGTGCGCCTCTGGAACCTCGACACCAAGACGTGCGTGCAAGAAATCACAGCCCATCGCAAGAAGTTCGACGAGAGCATCCTTGACGTCGCCTTCCATCCGTTGCGGCCGTATATAGCGAGTGCCGGCGCCGACGGCCTCGCCAAGGTGTTCGTCTGAACCGCGCCAAACTATATACAATATATACATTACATGCCCTTTTACTTTCGACGAACTTACGTGTACGCATTAGCGAGTCGCGCGGTACTTTCGGATTATGTGTCTAGTCCTTTCGGTACGGTTACGAGTAGCGACGTATCAGCGATTCGTGCGAGCGCCGTGTGTACGATGGCGCCGCCGGTTCGTTTTATCGTATTTAATATTATGTAACGTAATATACGCGCTAGACGTTCGTTATAAGCGCGTAGTGAACACTCATCTATGTATAGACATTTGAAATTTATTATAATATATTTTTAGACTTTCAGTATGTGGATTTTAGGTTTTTATCGCGACTTTTTCACCGATTTTACTAAACGCAGTGAGAATATTGTTCGTTTCTATGCATATGTAAGCGAGACTTTATAATAAAATACCATATGGGCACTGTCGAAGTTTACTTGATGTGTTTTGTTATATTTACGTGTCTGTACAGTTAGTAATGTTATGCAGTATTTGCTGATGGTATTGCAAGGAACGAATAGTGTTTCTTAGCTAGATTGTCTTTTATTTAAATCGAACGGATATATATATATAGACTTTATTATCTTTGTTTTATGACATTAACACGTTCTCATTATATCTTATGCAAGTGATGATCACTCGAACAAAAATAATGATTGAGTAGAGATACTATATCGAAAATAACTTAAGTAATGTTTGTTGGTAATGAGTACTGCGATGTAGAGTATATATATATTATATGAAACATTACATATTCCTTTATTTTCCTCGAATTCATACTTGTACACATACATCCAAAAATTGATAGTAAAAAGCAACATAACCGATTTGAATGTTGTTTTTTTATATTGTTAAATTCTACCTGCACCCATAATTTAAAAGTTTTTAGCATATAAGTTTTGTGACTGAATATGACCTTACATACATGAAAGACGTGATCTTCTTATAAATACTCGATTAATTATATATATATATTTAGTCTCATTAGTTGCTTAATGTATATTTATCAATTTGTAAAGAAACGACTCATTAAAGTCGTTTCATTTGATTTAGAGTTTTAATGTTAAACAATATGAATGAAAATTATGTAGCACCTTGAATTATTCAAGATATGAAAAAAATAAATGTAAACAAAGACATTGTGATGTCCAAACTACTATGCCGATTATTGATCTTCAACCACATATTTTGACACGCTTATATACGGTGATCAGCATATTTTTATTTACTAAATGTATATTTGTTATTGCCGACCTTACCTATGCGAAATAAAATAATAACCACGCCATTGCCAAAAGAGTTCCAACAAAAAATTAATGGCGGATATGATCTAATTGAATTGTAAATACCCAAATATATTTCAAAATACTACAATGCGACACCACTCTTTCGCGAATGTCGTAAAAAATACTAAGAGACTTACGCGGATTTGTTACTGCCATAGAACTATAACTGGAAATCAAAGTAATACTATGCCATCACGTAGTAAGATAAGGTAATTTGCTACCCATTGTGATATAGGGGTGATCCCAATGGTGAAATAACTATGGACCGTGAAGAAGAGAGAAGGATATTTATGACGCACGGATAAGTCAACAAGAAACAATTGACAGGTAACAATTAAGGCGCATATCATCATATATACAGGTGTATCAGGTTATGGGGCAACTGGTCAAACGGAAGGTAGGCAATGGTGGTAGGAACCCATAAAAAAATTTGAAGGAAAAATATCGATTCGTTAATGAATTAGAGACATGTAAAGTTTTCAATTTTGTCATTGATTTTTCGTTTATATCTGAGTGAAATGTATAAAATCAGTGATACTTAATCTGCAATATATTCGTACTTTGTTAAATGTTCAATAGAAATTGAAGAAATCAACGATTACGTTTGCATAAGCAAAACGAACTTCGCTTTAAATCAGCTGATCGGCCGATTACCGTCCCCGAGTCACGTTTGTACCTACGGCACCATTAAAGCGTTTGCGTAATTCTAGGTATGTATGAATGGAATTATACTGGCGAAGCTTTACATGCCTACATGTATCCTGTCTATCCATGCCTACATAATACCTAACATTTAAGGCATAGACTCTTAGACACATTTTTTTGGAATCATTATAAGTTTTATGTCATATTGTTTTATGTGTAATGTACATTCTAATTACGATCTATGACCGTTAAACTACAACATATTCGAACAGTTGCCCCATAACCCGATACAGCCTGTATATATCACATTTTTGAGGCTTTTCAAATAATATTAGGTAAATTTATTTTTGCTGATAATAATCATTATCATCATAGCAGCCCACATACGTCCCACTGTTGGGCTCGGGCTTCTTCCACAATGGGAGGGAATTTGATCTAATATACTATGCTGGTCAGACATTGGTATAGGGTTTCATTTCGTGTTTTCTTTCTCTTGCATAGATGTTATGTGCATATAATATCCCTTAGTCATCTTTTACGACATCCACGGGAAAGTTAGGGAGTGGTGAATTGTATTCTTACTCTGTCAACACTCAAAAAAAAAAAAATCTGGCCCTGATAGGTGATAGTTCGATTGTGCCCCTGGTATTGTTAAAGTCCACAACTAATAGATACCAGTTATCATATTTACCTAAGGAAGGTTTTTGGCTTGCCTCCCAAAGTATCGTGAATTCCTTTTATTAGACTCGAAATTGCCTTATATTCTCTGCGCATTAGAATTAAAACAAGCTTGTGACAAACATTTAATGATGTATTTCAATGTTGTTTACATTCAATAGTTTTGGACGATAATTAAAAATCATCTGTGTATATCCAGATATCTATCGTAATGGACTAACAAAGATATCACTTCATTCTCTCGCGAAGACATAAGAAACGATTAAAGGACATAGCAGATGACATTGAGTTAAAAGTAAAAAAAAGTCTGTACAATCTGGTCAACATATTATTGTATCGATTCCCATTTAATTTGGATTCCAATAGTCAATCCGAATCCAATACCGTCAGCAATGGAGAACTATATAAACTGCAAAGAAAAATAATGAGAAAGCCCGTCAGAGAAACTTGTATGTTTACTGCGAGTAAATAATGCAATATTACTACTACTTGTACAGCTTTTCATAATTTTCTCTTATGCTGATATTGTAATATCAGGTTCTTGGACTAAACCATATGTTTGATATCTATTCATGATATTTAGATATATGATCTATACTGTCCGTGCGGTGTCAGTAAAAATACAATTCACCTCCTCTCTTGTCCGTGGGCGTCGTAAAAGATAACTAAGGGATATGAATGTGAGGTGAGGTTACCCGAAGGGGTATTCCGTCGGGCTGACCACTGACGACAAGTCACATCTGCTCCGGTGGTCGGCCCAACAACGAGGTGACGTGGGTACGGGTGGGTTATGGGCCCGCGCGCCGTCCTTTCATCGCCCCGGACGGACTGGACCGCGCGTGCGCTTACCATAGCCCAAAAAAGGGATATGAATGCAGATAATGAGATAGTACTCAGTATAACTTAGTTTTCAGCAACTTGAATAATTTTCGTTATACACTTTTATTTTTTTTTGTGCAAGTTAATTTTTATAGTCACTAAAGGTAGGTAGCACGCTGAAGTGGCAATGGGCAGGCCACATCGCTCGACGAATCAACAACGGCGAGGAAAAGAAAAGTTATCGAGGGGTGACCACGGATCGGACGGCGTAAGGCAAACTAGGTGGACCGACTACCTGGTGTAAGTTGTTGGGCGTCGTTGGATGTAGGAGGCACAGGACTGCACTTTGTGGCGAAAGATGAAGGAGACCTACATCCGGCACTGGACGGCAATAGGCTGAATAATAATAACGATTTTTTGGGGTTTTAAATTTCTTATTAATAATAGGAATGAAATTGAATATTGCCAGTGTGATAATATTGAATATCTAAAATGTGTAGCAAAAACTTAAGGCTATGTATGCGTTTTGTAACAATTGAGAATCCACCAAAAGTTTGACCCCCTTGCCAGACCTGCCCAAATGGAGATAAAATTCTCACCCAAAATATGGGTAAATACACATTTGTATATACACACACACACATATTTATAAAATGTAATATAAACATAGTGAGCGTTATGGAGGCTACAGATACTACCAACCCTTACATTATTCGTAGTAGCCGTAAAAGACGATTAACAATAACGGCTTTACATCGATTATAGAGCTAACCGAGGAAGAATATAGTGGTCACCATTGCTTCCTTTCCTGTAGGTGTCATGAAAATTAAGTAAGAGATTTGAGCAAATTCGGCACAGCAAGAGAAGGAAATCTTGAAATAATCCGTCAGGCAAGACTATTCGAAGTTTTGGGGCAAAGTCCAAGATGAATTCTCAAAAAAGAAATGCTATATTCCTTCCTGGTGGGAAATTCCTCCATGGAAAAAATAAAGAATCTTCTTTTTTCACCTAATTCAATATATCATCATCGATGTATAACAGACTACATCGACAGTGTGCTTCTGCCTATCACATCTAGTTCTGGGTACTACCACATATGTAACCATCATCATAATCACAGCTCATATAGGTCCCACTGCTGGGCTCGAGCCTCCTCCACAACGGGAGGGAAATTGACTTTCTATACCACGCCGGTAAGACGTGTTGGTCTTAGAATAATAACATATAGAAGGTAAGTCCACGCATAAAAAGTGAGGCATTTCAATTGGAGCCTAATGGAGCCTACGCCGGAACAGTCCCGTAATGTACAAGTCATTGCACTGCACGAACGTACACAACTCTTAAAAAATAAATAGGTAATTATGACGGCTTGTGCATTCAAATGGTGTCATAACACATTTGAAAAAATTAAAAAGGTTTTTTAAAGTTACTTTTACAAGTATTTCGACGATTTATGTTAATAAAAACAAAATTTGATTTCAGAATTTGTATAGTGGTTTCCGTGTGTACGTGTGTAATCGTCTGCCCGCCATTAGTATTTTTAGATTCAAATTTTTAAAGTTCGAAGTACTGACACTATCCTTCTATGGGCAGACGATTACACACGTACACACGGAAACCACTATACAAATTATGAAATCAAATTTTGTTTTTATTAACATAAATCGTCGGAATACTTTTAAAAGTAATGTTAAAACCTTTTTATATTTTTCAAATGTGTTGTGGCACTATTTGAATGCACAAGCCGTCATAATTACCTATTTATTTTTTAAGAGTTGCGTACGTTCGTGCAGTACAATGACTTGTACATTACGGGACTGTTCCGGCGTAGGCTCCAATTGAAATGCCTCACTTTTTGTGAGTGGACTTACCTTCTATATGTTATTATTCTAAGTTCAAGACTTATATGTAGTAATTACGTGCAAGCTGTCTTAATCAGCTAAGCCCGGTGAGCGAAAGATCATGGGATCATCTTTCATGATGTTGTTCTGTTGCGCAAGTTCATTTAAATGCTATATTGAGTGCTGAAAAATTTTTCCTCCATCAACCTATGAAAGTACACGTACTATGGGACGTAGGCCTTTCTACGAGATGCTGAACCGTATTCAGATCGCCACAATTGGCGTACAATCTTACGCCAGGAAAATTCGGGTACCCTCTCTTTCCAACGCCCCTCCCGGGACGTCGATCGCCTCGCGCGGTCAGCCTCTCTGCGGGTGACAGACTAATCTCCGATCCAGTCACCCGCGGCCTCTGCTAGGGCGTCATTGGGCGCAGGTACTCGGCACTCGCGCCTGCGCCGTCCGAGTCACCGGCGGCGCCTCTCGCGCACGCTCCGCCGCCTCTTTCCGTGAGATGACTGCCTCACAGAAGGCGGCGACCACGGCCCAGTTCCTGACGCTATCGAGCATCTCTCAAGCGATGGTCGGCAGCGTCAGGTCGTCACCGATGATTAGGACGCATTCACGGCATTGCGACGAGTTCACGGCCACCCTAGAGCCCCAGCGCCTCGATCCGCCTGACAATCTCTTCGGTGCCGAGAGTTGCCAGGCATGTCGCCTTTTCTAGCGTCCTGTAACGAGCGTGTCGTCGGTGTAGTAAATTACGCCCAGCCCGGGAGCGAGACTACCTCGCAACACCTAGTCGTAGTCGATATTCTAAAGAGTCGACCCTAAGGCCGAGGGCCGACCCATTTTTTTTTTTGGGGTTGGTTACGGTCGGCGCACTCCTCGCACCACTCCGTCCGGGGCGACAGAGGGGCGTAAGTACGTATACACCCGTAACCCACCCGCGCAAAACGTTGCCTTCGTCGTTGGGCCGACCACCGGAGCAGGGTGACTTGACATTAGTGGTCGGCCCGACGGAATACTCCTTGAGGAGTACTCTCCCATCGACCGACGTCTCTCCCTCCGGGAGGACGTCGGTTTTTCCTCACGCAAGGCCGACCCCCTATGGAACACTGCACCACATGGGCGTCCGCACAACGTCCCCTATTCGGTCCATGTAGAGGGTGCTGCGTCGGTGAGTACCTTAATGACCATGGCCCTTATGCACAGCAAGGCTGCGATTGTCAAACACCGCTTTCAGAAATCGAACTGGGCGTCCGATAAATCGGGACCACCGACCCTGCGTAAGTACTGGCTGCTGACAGACGAACGTTTGGTAATGCATCCTAGTTTTAACGGATGGCAATTGATGGCGATGTTAACGCCAATCGGTCCACTTTTTTCCATGCGATGACATTTCTTATACTTAAGATAGGGTGGATATTATGACATGAATTACGTGATGAGTCACTCGATTTGCCGCCCTCCCTGAACGTGCCGCCCGCGTGCGGTGCACGCGTTGCACGGCCGCTTACGGCGGGCCTGCCCTCACTAGGTGCACCGACGACCTGGTGAAAGTTGCTGGGCGTCGTTGGATACAGGCGGCGCAAGATCACATTCTGTGGCGTAACATGAGGGAGGCCTACGTCCAGTAGTGTACGGCGATAGGCTGAAATGATGATGATGATGAAATAAAAATTATCTAAAGAAATGATGTGGTTGCATAGCGGCAAACGCCTCAAAATAAATAAAATAAAGAACTATTAATTTTATTAATACATAATTCACACACAGTTATGCGAGTTTATAATAGAACAAAACATAAAATAGAAAGTGAGAATTATTTTGTCGCGATAGACTGCAAACATACAGAATACTAGTACCTACTAAGAGAACATTTAGAGTGGGTTATTGTATGAAGTATTATTGTTAGCCGCTTTCAGCCTCTACCTATTTAGGTAGAGGCTGAGAGCGGCTGACCATGGGCAGTTTTCCTGTACGCACAATTCGACGAAAAGAAAAACGGCTGCTGCAAGAATTAGATCCTGTTTATCGCTCGTCTGCCTGGCGTCCGCCTTGCTTGGATTTGATCAATAAACTTCATGTAGTGGGTCCATGTCAAGTGTGGGAATTATTTGGCTCTTGTTATTAAAAATTTTAGTACCGTCTATTTGTTCTATATATATTTCTCCAGAATTCCATACGGTCATTATGTGGCAAAGTAACCATGTGAATATTTTCACCCAGTTTAATAAAATTCAGGCGCTTTTTACTTGGCACCCATTCAGTATTTCCTTTCGGTTTGCTGAAATAAATGTTCAGAGGTTTTTCATTGTAAATACAAATATAGCGTAGTTTATTTGTTACGTCGTTTCTTGTGTAGTATGCAGAAGGTCTAGTAAAGAAGACTTATGGCTCTCATTATCTGGGACATGAGTTCGGGACCCTAACCACTCTTTATGATGGGTGTTGAAGTCTCCAAGAACCACCACCTCCGCCGACAGACACTGCTCTAATATTTTGTCAATCCCCCATTGGACGTTATCAAATAGGCCCTCCATAGTCTACGAGTACCATGAGATTAACAGGTCACCATGCTCTTCGGAAAGCGGTGATAACAACGGCTTTACGGAGGAAGGTGAGCTCCATCTCGTACCCGAGGTTATTTTTACGTACGAATTGTTACAGCGGCGGCCGCGCCGTTTCAAGATGATGGTGGACGGCATCGAGGTTGCTATGCAAATCCCTGGCTTTGCAAAAATCCACATCAAATGTGGATAAGGAAATCGCCGTGAAAACCCTTTTCATTTATTATTTTTCTTTTTTCATCGGATTGTTTTTAATAAGAGGAAGGGAGTATGAATATGAACAACGGCGTTTGGTGGAACAAAAGAAAAAAAATAGGGGACGGCACAGTATACGGTTGAGGGGTGAGAATTGTAAGGAACTGACATGAAGCACGGGAAGGCTCCCGTTCCCCTCCCACCACGTGTAGTTGCCGAAGTCCACTCCAGTTTCCGATACCAGCACAACAGCTACACAACAGGATTTTCTCCCCTTGGTGGAAAGCCCCAGGGGTGATAATTCAGGGTTCGAATCCCTTGTTGACCGGCAGGTGGTCGGCCAACCGCAAGTTTCAAGCATCATCAAAACCTAACTACACACAAACACCCAGAAAGTTGGGCTTCCGGCTCTCCTGCTCATCGAACGAAGTGCTGTAACAAATTGCTACTACTCACGTCGATTTTCTGCAAGAGTGTGGTACTTCCTTCAACAGATTAGCCCGTGGCTGTAGTGTAGATATATGACTGTCGACAGTGCGATCCTACCATTAAAATAAAAATAGTGCAGCCACTACCCGCAGTGAAGTCTACCAAAAAGGTGAGAGGACGACGAGCAACCAAGAAGGTAATATGCCATGATCGTAACGATTGGTAGACCCCTTGGCTGACGCAAAGAAGTTGCTGTGTGCAGTTAGGGAAGACGTCTATCACATCCTAGTGGAGTGTGTACGGAACGAAGCTGAAAGAAAAGAGTTTGAACATGAAAAAGATATCTGTTTAAGAACGATTGGAGTCTGTAACAGCATTCTATCTTCGCCTTTATCTGAGGAAGCAAAATTATTATTCAATATTGTAAACATAGGTTTAAGACATAGAAATATTTAGTTCATAATTACTTAGTTATACTTATTATTGCATGTTAATTTATTAGGGTGACATGATCACTTTGTGATCAAACCCTACCTTATGGTAAATAAAGAAAAAAAAAATGGGTGCGTGTACTTATGTACGCGCGTGAGAAGTTATACTTCTTTGGCATCATTAAAAAATAGTTTTTAATTGCATGCAAATAATTAATTACAATAAAATAATAGAAGGATTGGAAAAGGATAATCAACAAAGTTCAGTTTAATAGTCATCAAATTTAAACTAAAAGAATCTTAGATTGATCTTAGATATCAATAATTAATATTAAAAATTGAAAATTAATATATTTATATAATAATATATTTAATATATATATTTCAAATATATATATATTTAATATAAATGTATATAATATATAATTAATATATATATATATATATATATATATACATATATATATATATATATATATATATATATATATATATATATATATATATATATATATATATATATATATATATATATATATATATATATAATTATTAAAAACAAAATTTAGAGAATAATAAATATATAAGAATATAAGACATAATTTGTACTAAATATTATAAGATTCTTAATTTTAAATGTTTATTATTGATTATTTAATATTTTAAAAATAAATTTAATAATAAATTCAAAAATTGAATTTAAGGTTAAGCAGACAGCTTCATACTGTTAATTTTGTGTCACAGATGCGCGCGCATCTTAAAATTTCACTCAATGAGCGGTTAAGCAGACAGCTTCATACTGTTAATTTTGTGTCACAGATGCGCGCGCATCTTAAAATTTCACTCTCATCATTTTTTCATAACGCGCCTAAAGAAGTATAACTTCAAAAAAAAGTTGCTGGCTACTCATCTGGTGTTTTCTTAGACGGTTTCTACGATTCCATGTGTGTTGTGGGATATACAATGTAGGTATATTTTGTATTCTTAGCCCGAAAGCATGGGTTCAATCAGAAAACGTTAAAAAACTATTATATATATTTGCACTACTATTTTTTTGTATGTGCTAATAGATGCTGATTTTCTGACTCATGGCGTTCTTTGTCACGTTAGTTGGTCTTTAAGCAGAAATTAAATAATTAATGTTATTGTTTGTAATACGGGCAGTTGAAAATTTTAAAGTTTACTATTACGTTTTACGCGCTAATATAGTGCTTCCAAAACGCTTGTTGGTCATTTCATTGTCAGGGAGAGTACTATGCTAGTAATAATGCAATACATACCCAGTTTTAGCAAAACTTGTCCAGAACTTAACCATGTTATTAATCCCACCACACATTCCCACCATTGTAACTCCTGTAAGCCAGGATCCACAATGGTCTCCATAAATGACACCGAGGTTTGACCCTCAGGCAGTCCCGGGATATGATTTTAATTGTCTTGGGACCCGCAACAAATTTAATTAGAAAAGATTAAAGAGGAGGAGTTGGAAAGAGAGATTTCACTTCCCTCCTAGGCAAAGCGGGAGACAGGAAAACAAAATGACTAGTCAGCCAATAAGTAAACAGGAGTACAGCTACGATAGCGCAGCAGTACGGCACCACGGATACGGAAGAGCTTAACGGGGCCTATATGTGAGCGTTAAGATTGATTGCTACAGTAGGTATGGCAGAAACGCATGAACGCACGGAAATTTTCTCGAGTTGCTACAAGGTCCGTATAGTATACTACCCCACAGGTGATTTGCAAACTGTTTAACATAAGAACAATACCAGAGTAGTCGCTTACGTAATAGGGTTGTACAATTGGACAACAAAGCACGAGCCGGCATTTATGTTGCAAGTTCCAAATTTACAGTGACGTCACTACAAAATCTCATGACGTCACACTGTGCTGTCGCAGAGGTCACATCCCCATCCTGTAGGGTATACATTGTGAGCTGTTATTTTCAATATTCAGACCCCGTTAGTCCACACTTACACCATCTTCGTCATGTCTTGCGGTCTCTTACGGGCCGTAAAACAATTATAGGAGCTGACGTGAATGCGTCATCTACTCTCTGGTATGCAAATTTAGATACACCGATACGGACCGACGGTGTGCTATAGAAGATTTCATCGCTGAGATGAATCTGTCCATCCACAATACACCCGATGCACCACCAACTTTTTGCAGCCCTTTGGGCGAATCTTCTATTGACGTCACGCTTTCAAGTGCAGACGTCCGTTTGAATAGGTGGCGCGTTCTTCCGGACGCGTCATGTAGTGATCATCGCCTGATCGTGTATGAATTTGGATCGAGACTGTTGCAGGCTCCTCCCAGACAAAGTTATAATTTTAGATACAAATCTAAAGGCGCAAACTGGGAATTTTTCAGTTCTCTCTTTTCTTCGTGTGCCAGGGATTTCACTTGTAGACAATTAACCACAGAAGAAGGCGCTGAACTAATGTCACATTCTCTTATATACTGTGCTGATGTAGCCCTAGGCCGAACATCCCTGCCTAATACTAAGAGATGTGACTGGTGGAACAATCACCTAGTGGAACTCCGCAAACGCTTTCGAAGGGCGCGCAGGAAGCATAATAAACTTAAAAAGTCACCTAACATAGGAAGGGCCTTTGATGAATCTCTATCTGTACTGAAAGCTGCCAGGTCTCGCTACCGGATTGCAGTAGAAAAATCGAAAGACGCTTTGTTAAATAAGATTATGGAAAGATTAGAAAGTGAAGGTCCATGGTCTCCACTATATCACGAGTTTAAAGCGAATCGATCAGTCGACTTAGCGTACATACAAAACATTAAAGTGAACGGTAAACACAGTACGGGTATTGAGGAGACCACGGAAGTTTTATTAAATACGTTAATCCCAGACGATGACATCTCAGTCGACAGCGAACATCATAAACAAATACGTGCATGGGCCGCCGAGCCACCTCTCTCGCCTATGTCTGACCTTCCATCTCTTGCCGAGTTTATGAATACCGTTAGAACTCTTTCCCTCAACAAGGCTGCTGGCGAAGATAAAATATTAAATAAAATGATCAAAGAAGCTAGTCGAGCATCGGGCGACTCAATGTTAATAATTTTTAATCGTTGCATAACTGAAGGCATTTTTCCTCGTATATGGCGGCGCGGTTATATACGTATAATTCCTAAAGGCGGTGATAAGCCACCAGACGACCCGAAGTCATATCGACCAATCACCTCACTGCCTTCATTAGGCAAGCTCTTAGAACGTCTCATTGTTCCTCGTTTATTGCCGGGTGGACCAACGTTCAATCATAAACAATTCGGCTTCACTCACGGCAAATCAACTATCGACGCGGCCGTTGCGGTAAGACGTGTCATTAGCGCATCCGTTTTTAAATACGTACTAGGTGTCTTCCTGGACATCTCAGGTGCTTTCGATAACGCCTGGTGGCCAATGCTACTTCTTAAATTAAAGGCTCGTGGTTGCTATAGAAATATCTACCAAATCATACAGTCGTACTTTTTAAATGGCTCGACTAAATTGAAACTTGGTCACCATGCTGTGTCGAAACCACTGACGATGGGCTGCCCTCAAGGTTCGGTATTAAGTCCATATCTATGGAATTTAGGTTTTGACGATTTTCTCGAGTTACTTCTACCGAAAAATTGTCTACTGATCGGCTATGCAGACGACGGACTTTTACTTATACAATCGAACACAAGGGATGGTTTAAAGAAATTAGCGGAAACATGCCTCAATGATATATTCGATTGGGGTACACGAAACCGGCTTGCCTTCGCACCACAAAAAACATATCTTTTATTAAAAGGACATTTACAATCAGCGCCGCGTATAAAATTCAATAATATGACTGTCAAAAAGAAAGAATCAGTTAGTAGTAGTGCTATCTCGGCCTAGTCTTAGAAAAAATTTTTCATTTATTGAACATATTAAAACTGTAGGCGAAAAAGCGAAACGGAATTTCTACGCGCTTACTAGAATATCCACATCTACTTGGGGCCTTCGTTTTAATACACTTAAAACCATATACATGGCCACATATTTGGGGTGTATTTGTTACGCTGCACCTGTATGGGCCGATAGGGCCACCATAGGGGCGGCTCGCCTTAAATTACTACAGAGCCAACGATTGGCCCTAATATTCTTATGTAAAGCCTATAGAACGGTTAGTACCGAGGCCTTACCAGTACTCGCGGGTGTACTTCCGGTTGATTTGGAGATTCAGAGACGAGCGTCAATGTATTACACCACAAAGGAAACTATGAATACAGATTTCCTTCTACCGCGCGACCGAAATAAAATTGCTAGATTGTTTGCACCACAATCCATTGTTTATGAGGAACTTTTAACTGAATGGCAAGAAAGATGGGATTCATCATCGAAAGGTCGTCATCTTTATCAGTTTTTTCCATGCATCCGGGAGTTCCTGGAGAAGGTGTGGCTGGAGGTTGACCACTTCGTGGCCCAATTTTTAACTGGCCATGGCAACTTTAAAAGTAAATTATTTTCTTTTAAACTCGTACCATCACCATTATGTCAATGTTCCACATCTGACCACGAGTATGAACAATCCGCACATCACATTCTCTGGGAGTGCGATCTCTGGCGAAACGAGCGTAACCTTATGTTAAACCATGTTATTAATCATTGCACGGTCTTTTGAATTAGGATCTGGTTTGGTTTGGAATTGAATAAATAAATAATAATAGTAAAGTTCATCACTATGGGATGCTCCCGTCACATTTGGAAGTTTGGATGCTAGTTTGGCTACATTTCTTGTTGAGTCATAGGCGAAGTAATAGTTGTACAATATTGTATCTGGTTTTTTAATATAATCTTCACTAACAATTGTTAACGGATATCGGATGTAAGTATCTGTAAAGTAATTTATTAAACCATCTTCTGCTGTGCCATTTTTAAAATAAACATTTAAAATATTTTTGATGTATGAGGTTTTATTGGCTTCATTATCAAATAATAAATTATCAGGTATTAATACATCATTAAAGTTCTCTTCAATTTTTTCACAATGATGGGAGTGTACTCTTGTGTCCACGAAATTCCTTCCTTACTTAGTTTTAATAAAACCAATAATAAGAGGAATGTTTAGATTAGTTGCCTTCAAAAGATCTTTGGGTTTCGACCTAATTAAGGTCTCTCGCTACCAGTATTAATACATGGTACAAAGAGAAAGGGCGCCAGTGCATTATTTGTTGGATCCACAAAAGAAGCTAAAGTAATATCGTCAGCGGAGGCTTTTTAAAAATTTTTGCGAAGCTGTATAGGATCTGGTGTACTTATGACAGCCGAGACGTGAAGCTACCATTCTAGCATTTTCAATTGGTTTGTAAGTAAATACAGAGGACGATAAAATAGTGCCACTCTCTAATACCTATAGCTTTGTGAAATAAGCTTTTCGCTGCATTTGATGAAATAATAAAATTTATAGCCATAGCACCAGCGCTTTGGCCAAATAAAGTCACGGAATTTGGATCGCCTCCAAAATATCCTATATTATATTGTATCCACTTTAAGGCAGCCATTTGATCTCTTAGGCCAACGTTTCCAGGCGCTTCTTTCAGACCAAGACATAGAAAACCAAATGCACCCAGACGATAATTAATAGTTACAACAATGACTTTTTCCTGAACTAAATATTTTGGATTATAAACGCTCACTGTACTACTGCCGACAAAAAAACCACCACCATGTATGAAGATCATCACTGCAAAAGGTTTATTGCATTGGTATATTGGAGTAAATATATTCAGAACAAGACAATCTTCCACGCCAACAGTATTTTGAAAGGATGAGTCTAATTGTTTGCATGATATTGACCCATTATTTGCCTCATATGTTCCGTTCCATGAACGAGGTTTGCCGGGTTCCTGGTGAAATAAAATTAATTATAACTATGTGAAGGATATGTCAACAACCTAATAACAATATTATTGTTAATACAACAGTATATTTTGGAATATGTTCCGTGTCGATTTTAAGCTTTTTTTGGGGATAGACTATGGTTCGCTTACACCCTACTAATTTTAAATAAAACTACTTTACGGATTTTATCGCGTTTGTATTTGATTTTTGATTACCCGACGTTTCGTACACTTTACAGCGTTCATGGTCACGGGTGGACTAAGATGTCTCACGTCCAACAAGTCATCGTTACTGCAGAAAATTTATAATTATCTACCCGATACAGAAATTAGTTATTATACTCGTTCCAACCATTTATTTTACTTTTGACACATGCTTTAGGACGTAACTGTTTCATTATACGCAATTATTAACTTTGAAACGAGTGAACAGAGAAATATATAAACTGCCCAATAATATTTATATATCTTAATTATTACCCACTAAATACATTAATATGCCGTAAATAGCTCTATTCATAAAATTTAAGTGATAATTCATTTCCGTTATAAAAAAAGTTACGTTCTATCGCATCTAGTGACAGGATCAAAAGTATTCGGTGCAAACTAATGAATCGCAAATAATCGATTACACTTATTTGCAGTTAAGTCAGCTGACAACTGAGTTTTGAATTGTTGTAATAGACAACACGTTAAAATTGTATCAGGGAGATATAAAAATCTTCTCATCACTCTCTCAGCACACTTGATGAGTATATTAAGGAGTATGCGTCATAAGTAATATTTATTATAATTAAAGTGGGCAGTTGAATAACTTATAACTTCCATGACGTCTATGGTCGCTTTATTTACGTAGTAAAAATGCAAATTACCTGTTCATAATTAACATTATATTAGTATTATACTTCTGTGATGATAAATGGAAAATATTGTTGTCATAGAACTTTGTTGGTCTCGGAAAAACAAATCAATTTTAATTTACGTATTTAATATGATGCTAGCGCAGAATTTACGTGTTAAATTATAGATTTAGAGAATTCTTATATTTTCTGCGACCACTATATTATCTGTTTAGATTATTATAATTAAAGTGGGCAGTTGAATAACTTATAGCTTCTATGACGTCTATGGTCGCTTTATTTACATAATAAAATTGCAAATTACCTGTTCATAATTAACAATATATTAGTATTATACTTCTGTGATGATAAATGAAAAATATTGTTGTCATAAAACTTTGTTGGTTTCAGAAAAACAAATCAATTTTAAATTACGTATTTAATATGATGCTAGTACAGTATTTATGTTAAATTATAGATTTAGAGAATTCTTATATTTTCTGCGACCACTATATTATCTGTTTAGAAAAATAGTGCTAAATCTGAAAAGTTGCTTATGAGCAGTTGCATAATAGCAGACTTATGTATGTTCTCTTCTGAAATCTGAAAATGACATCTGTCACTTTTATGTCCCAAACATATAAAATCAGATTTTAAAATTCAGCAATAATGGCTATACTCGTTCCAACCATTTATTTTACTTTTGACACATGCTTTAGGACGTAACTGTTTCATTATACGCAATTATTAGCTTTGAAACAAGTGAACAGAGAAATATATAAACTGGCCAATAATATTTATATATCTTAATTATTACCCACTAAATACATTAATATGCCGTAAATAGCTCTATTCATAAAATTTAAGTGATAATTCATTTCCGTTATAAAAAAAGTTACGTTCTATCGCATCTAGTGACAGGATCAAAAGTATTCGGTGCAAACTAATGAATCGCAAATAATCGATTACACTTATTTGCAGTTAAGTCAGCTGACAACTGAGTTTTGAATTGTTGTAATAGACAACACGTTAAAATTGTATCAGGGAGATATAAAAATCTTCTCATCATACCTATAACATGAAATAAAACAACCAAAATATTTTAATATTATTTTATTATAACGAATCGTCAGATTCTTCATACGAACTCGAATCGTCGCTTGAATCATCTGCAGTGTTTATTATTAACTCTTGTGTAGGTATGTTGTCAAATTCAATTTCCCGATCCCAATCAGAGAATATTATATTTTTTGTCTTGTTGACGACACTCGCCCAGTTTTCAGGCGTCACACTAGCACATGCGTTTTTTAAAAGTTCAAGCATTTTATTTGCTGTGAAAGGAGGAGTTGTATTGTTTCTTGCGGCGTGTCCTTTGACTTGTGCCCAGATCATTTCAATTGGATTATATTGACAGTGGTACGGAGGAATTCTGATTACAACATGCCCATATTCTGCTGCCATTTCGTCGATGACATTGACGTTTTGGCTGCTTTTTACTTTTTAATATTTTAAGTAATTCTACTTTTAGTAGGGATTCATCCACATCTTCCCCATTATCACGAAGCCAGTTTATAATCTCGTGTTTTTTGTTGGCCTGTGTTGGCATTTTATTAATTTGGCGAGAGTGATAGGGTGCATTATCAATAAATATTGTTGATGGCTCTTCAAGTGATGTAAGCATTTCTCTGAACCACTTTTCATACACGTCCGCATTCATCTCCTCATGATAGTCTCATGTTTTTTTTTAATTTGAACGCTAACAGAGCGTCTGGTACAAATCCCTTTGTAGTTCCCGCATGGCAAATGATGAGGCGTTCACCTTTCCCCATTGGCACTGCAGAAGTAGAAGCAGCAGTATCGTCAGTCCAACCTTTAATGATTGGCATTGAGCCAAGTTTCATCTGTGAAAACGACATTCGACCAGTCTTCTATTTTCTTCGCTTGTCTTAAAAATTCACAGCGAGACAAGGCTATATCACGACGTTCCATTAAAATTTTTCTTTTGTCGGATTTCTTATACAAGAACCCGGTTTGGTGCAGCACCTTTGACAAAGAAGATTTTTGACCACGAAACAAGCCACAATTTCGTAGAGACGCTACTAATTTTTTCAAAGTAGGAATCTCTTTGCTTGTGTAATAATTGTATATATGACGACGAATAGCATCAGTATCAAAACTGTCAATTGCTGTCACTTTACGGGGCTGACGTTTTTTCTTAGGCGTAGATAGCTTGTTCTGTTCAATACCACTACTACCATAGGCTTCTTTAGTGATTTTCGCCACCGTTGGAGCACTAATACCTAATGCTGCTGCAACACGGTCTCTAACTTGGGTTACTGGTATAAGGAATCCGCCATTGCGGCTTTCCTTTTCAAAAAATTCACGAAGCCGCAGCACTAACTCTCTGGATTGTCCTTTAAGCACCATACCTTTCGGCATTTTGCAAGTAAAATCTTACTGGGAGGAACGATACGCTCAACTCAATCAAAGTAAGAACAATGAAATCAATACGGTGGAATATAAATACTCAACACAGCGTATGAAAAATATGAAAGAGCACTCAGCGAACAGAAATGTGACTAGCACGGGAGTCTTGTTGCGAGTGACAGACAACACAACAAAATGGCGTCGCCGGCGCGCCGTTCAGTGTTGCCAATTCGGCTTAAAAAAAAGGGGTAGGCTAGATGAGAAAATTAGTGATTTACTACCGCAGACGAGGGCGCCATTGTCTCTAAGTAAAGTTTGGAGCAGCGGACCCCGCTTAATGGAAAAATGCTTCATAAAGTAGTTATTTTTTATTTTGCAAAGTACAAAGTAAAATATTTTGGGAGGACTGAATTAGTGGGTATGCAAAAATTAATGTGCCCAAATAACAAATATATTTACAGAAGTGAAGTTTTTAAATAATATGAAATATGGATTTAAGCAAAAATAAAATATCCGTGTTAAATCGATTAAAAGTTATTCCTGACTAAAATCGATTATTACAAAACATAGTATCCGTAATACATTGGTACAACACTAATTGATCAGAATTCGACCTGCCAAAAGTAAAATAAATGGTTGGAACGAGTATAAATATTGACCCACATTTTGATACAAAATTTATTGCCAGTGTAAGAAGAAAATGATTCTATATGAAAAAATTATATTGTTTATGGTTAGTAATAATTAAACATTAAAATTAATAGTAATTATATTTAAAAACTAACTAATAATCTAGTATACTACCACCGGATCGGAACACGGTCACACTGAGAAAGATCCGGCAAGAAAACTCAGGTAACATGATGCTAAATTAAAGTTAATTTTGAAGGCGGCTTACTTTATGTTACTAAAAGGTTTTAATTTATAAAATTATTTTTAGTTATTATTATTGTGGGTCAAATCTATACAATATGAGCTCACGGTGTCTTGCAGTCTTGTGGTGGTGGTATTTTTGGATTGGTTTTTAATAATGTTTATAACAGGATCCCAGCTTGATGGTAACACCCAGCAATCCTCTCTATTGAAATTTTTGTGTTTTTTAATCTCAATAGCCTCGCGTACCATTCTAGGCAGGTATCGGTGTTCTTTTGCGAGGATTTGTGGTTTATCAAACCTGATGTTATGGTGGGCGCGGTCCTGACTATGTTCACAGACTGCAGACCTAGTGTCCCGGCGGTGCTTCACATCGGCTATGTGTTCTTTGATCCGAGTTCTTATGGATCTCTTTGTTTGTCCAATGTAAGAGAGACCACAGTCACAGTCAAGTTTATATACTCTTGCATCTTGTAAAGGGATCTGGCACTTGACAGGTGGTAAGAATTGGCTAATCCTCTTCAGTGGCTTAAAATAAGTTTTAATGGAAGAGCGTTTCAGGATGTAGCCAATCTTGTCAGTGACTCCTTTGACATAAGGTAGTATTGCAGGAAGGCGCTCAACTGTGGGTGGTTTCACTCGGTCTCTGCGACGGGGGCGAGGAACTGGCAGCTTGTTTGCACGTAGCACCTGCTTGACATGCTGCAGCTCCCCAGCCAGGTGTTCATCGCCACAGATGCCTCGTGCTCTCTGCAACAAAGATTTACACACGGTAGCTAACTGTGAAGGGGGATGATGAGAATCACCGTTCAAGTATCTGTCTGTATGTGTTGCCTTACGATACACTGTATGACTCAAGGTGTTATTAGGGTTACGTATAACCAAAATGTCTAAGAAGGCTAAATAGCCTAGGGTTACGTATAACCAAAAGGCTAAATATAAATAGTCTAGGGTTACGTATAACCGTTTTTAGTCTTTTGATTTAAATTTTTTATTGATTCAGCCTTCTGCGAGGCAGTAGTCTCACGGAAGGAGGCGGCGGATCGCCTGCGCGAGGAGCGCAGGCGATCCAGCGACGGTGACTGCGGCGGCGTAGGCGCGTCCTCCCCGAGGGGGGGACGTCGGTCGATGGGAGGGTACCCCAAATAGGGGGTATTCCGTCGGGCCGACCACTGACGCCAAGTCACCCTGCTCCGGTGGTCGGCCCAACGACGAAGGCGACGTGCATCGTGGGTGGGTTGTGGGTGTGTGTGCTTACGCCCCTCTGTCGCCCCGGACGGAGTGGTGCAAGGAGCGCGCCGACCGCAACCCACCCCCTACGTTTGTCAAAAATATTCATAACTACTGCATAAGTATGATACAGCGTTGAATCTCCTCCTTTTGTATTAAATTGGTCGTGGGCTTATTGACATAGATCTGTGATTTTAAATAACCCCATAAAAAGAAATCTAATGGTGTTAAATCACACGGTCTAGGGGGCCAATTCCGATCACTGAAACGAGAGAGTACACAACCTGGAAATCTCATGCAGTAATGAAAATTTTGTTCAATAATGAAGACACGTTGTTCTATCGTGTAACACTCCATTTTTACTAACTATAAACTGTCAGCTGTCAATTTGTATTTTTTTTAGGTTTGCCAACACTTTACTGCATAAATAGCGGCAAATTCAAATCTTGCGTTAATTTTGGGTCATCCTATATTAATATGCCGTGAAAGAAGACTAAATATTGGGTTGACCCTAGACAATTAGGATAAGAGCAGGATAAGGATGGCATGAGTTGCAAATGAAGAAAATTAAACACATTATAGTAACAACATAGTATTTATGTTAAATTATAACAAAATAATTATTATTTAATAGAGCAATAGTTAAATTAGCAAATATTCACACATGCTACAGCGACACATGGTGATGGCAGCTCCCAAGCGGTAGCAGAGCGATTGCTGAGAGTCGGAATTTGTCTCCAAATGGTCTATTTTCAACTTGTAACCGCACTGAAATCAATGCAAACAATACAATTAAGTAATGGTTTTACGATATGAACGTGACAATGTTATGTGGTCTTACATTCAATACATTATTAGGTTTTCACCTAGGGAAGTGGAAGTAGCTTATGGAAGCTTATGATCAATAGCAGGGATACTACAAATTATTTGACAATCCTAGGTATAGGATTAGAAGGAAAAAGATTCGTTCTTATAACTCTCTCACTCACCGAACTCGGAACAGAAGCAAACTATTCAGACGTCAATTGCCTGCAAGAATATGTTATATGGAGCAGTAGCTGCGGACGTACTGTAGATCAGTAGGAAGACAAAATTACAATAGCAAAATTGGCTAGAGTTAATAGTAGAAGGCTGAAATTCCAATTCTTACTTATCAAGGAAGTCATAAAAACCAGATAAGGCCTTACTAGAAGAGTGGGCAGGCAATTTACAATACTAATTGCGATTGCCTATCCGTCTACAAAGCATGGACATTGTGGCATTATGTCCAACTGCATAATAGGTAGATGGATAGATGGAAATGAGTTTTAAAGTTAGCACTTGTCGTTTGCAGATACTACTACGGTAAATTTAAAAAAATAACATTTACATAAATAAAACCGGTGTGTAAGAAATATGCTAATGATAGCGAACATTACCTTGGATGTTTTATTGCTTCGACTAAATATGTTGTCTAAAATTAAGAATTTAAAAAAAGGTTATATTTCTTTACGTATAAATGTAATTTGAAGTAATTTATCTTAATTTAAATAAAGAATAGCATAATCACGACATTTAATTCAATTTAAAATTTAAAAAGTTTTGAAAAGTAAAGATGAGGTTTATTAGAACTATTTGAATTGAGGGTTCATAGCACTCTCTATGGAATTTCTATTTTGTTGAATTTATTTAAAAGAGTAAGCCAACTAACAAGTACCAGGGGATACTCAAATGACATCGAGGTCTTTTGTATTAAATATTTATGAATTAAGAAAATCAACTAACAAGATATGTCATGTTGATGCAATAGTGTCTTCTGGCGCTGGGTTTCACATTATTGGCTAGTAAGGCCCAAGCTGAGCCTGCTCTTCTATCCCACTTCAAGGCTTCTATAGCACATGCAATTGCGCATGACTTAGCTGCTATCTGTTCTTCCACATTACTTGAATCATATTCATCTCGTCCTTTCACATTAACTTTCTGTATAAAAAATAAGTCATTGTATAAGCAAACAACTCTCGCGAGGGGCTTGAACTTGAACGCTGGATCGGGATTATAAAAAAGAAGGCATCAAGGTTGGAATGGAGACTAGTAGACAGTAATAAAGTCGTACTGTATTAAATAGGATCGAAATTCCTGTGGGAAATTTGATTGGTATAAATACAATATATAGACTAACGTCTCATTCCCAGAGGGTATGCTAGAAACTCCAGATTTCTACAAGCTACAATCCTGACATATTTCTCGCTATTACAACCATTAGTCTTCACGAATGGTCTATAAAATTATGGCAACTCAATCTAGCCCTTTTTATCGCTATTGGGCTGACCACTGGTACCGATTCCTTGACAATGTACCATTACCGTTCCATTCGACGTCCTGGCACCAAGAAAGTGTGTCGCCCTTACGCGGTTGGCCTCTGTGCGGGTGGCGGACTAATCCGCGATCCGTCCATCCGCGACCTCGGTTAGAGTGGCATCAGGTGCAGGTACTCGCGCCTGCGGCGTCCTCTCCCTCCTCACGACCTTGTGCATGTACTCGCCGAAACAACCATGCCCCGACAAGACCTGCACCAGTCGGAAGGAGAAGACCTCACCCTGCCGACCCAACAACTCTATCAGTATCGGCCGGAAGGCTCCGACAAAGGGCTCTCTGGTAGCGACGAAGGTGTCGCCACGATCACGGCTCTCAGGCACAGCAAGGCCGCAATCGTCGAACGCTCCCACTTGAAGCCAAATTGGACATTCGACAGATCGCGACCGGCCTTGCGTTATACTGGCCGATGCAGGCAGTCAGGATTCTCTCGAACTCTTATTTTTATCTATATTATTTTATTTTATTGTTTTTTTTTATTGCAAACAGTGGCAAATGAGCAAACAGTACACCTGATGGTAAGTGTTGCTGCCGCTCATGCATTGAGGCTCGGTGATACCAAAGGCACTATCATAACCCACCACACGCAAACACCCTCAGAAAGTTGGGCTTCCGGCTCTCTCGCTCACCGAACGAAGCGCAGTAACAAATTGCTACTACTTAGACGTCAATTTTCTGCGAGAGCGTGGTACTACCCCGGACGGACCGGCCCGCGGCTGTAGACAGATAACTGTCGACAGTGTGGTCCTACCACTAGTTACCAATGGTAACACATTATATTATTAGACCGTTACGATATAAATGAACGGCATTAACTGTGTGAATTTATAAAATACTAGCTTTTGCCCGCGGCTTCGCCCGCGTAAAATTTACTTGAATATTGAACTATTATCGCAAAGAATATTATCGGCATAAAAAGTATTACATTTCTTAATTTAAGAAATACTCTACGTGTCAATTTTCATCCAAATCTGCTCAACAGTTTAAGCATGATTGAGTAACAAACATCCAAATATCTTCAAAAACTTTCACATTTGAATATTACTTCCAGCCTTATAGTTCAGATTCCCGTGCAAATACGATGATAAATATGCCTTTCCTTAGTCTCTGATAACGTACTTTTCCATTGGTGAAAAACAAAAATTATATCAATCAAACACCCGCAGTTTCATTCACGTAGACCCCATTTTCATGCCAATACCGAAATAAAAAATGCCTATGTTACTCGCTGATATTATAAATTTACATGGGTGAAAAAAAAATATAAATCCCAGAAATATCAGAGATAAAAATTATGTTACTCGCTGACAACATAGGTAGCATTCCATTGGTGAAAGAATTTTAAAATTGGTCGACATCCCCCGGTTTAGTTCTCGTTCCCGGGCAAATACTGGGATGAAAATAGCCTTTATATGTTATTCACTGATAATATAGCTTTTCATTAGTGAATTAATTTTTAAAACCATTAAATTCCCGTGATTTCACCGGCATTGTACCCGATCCCGTAGGAATATCAGGATAAAAATAGCTTAAATATGTTACTGGCTTAAACATAGCTTTCCATTAGTGAAATAATTTTAAAATCGACCTAATTCTCAAGGTTGGTCCAACCACACCGGGATAAAATATAGCCTGGGATAAAATATAGTTTAAGTTATTCCTTATGTACGCCTGGTAGACCTGATGGTAAAATGTAATCAATATCGGTCCAGCCATTTTGAAGATTACCTGTAACGAATAGACAGACAGACAAAAAAATTTGGACCGTATTGTGTGAGCATAAATAAAACCTATTATTTTGATAGACAAACAGATGCTTGAAATTGATTTATTTGTAGAGATAGAAAATTGGAATAATATCTTGATTGTAACTTATGTCTGGTAGCTGCTAGAAATATTACCACGCTTTCATTGTTCGTGGGTGTCGCAAAATACTACTAAGACAAAGATTTACATCGACCTGGACCAATTGGTGATGCCGTCTGGCCAACAATGTCGTCCGCCAGGTCATAAAATGTTGCTGGAACCTTTGCAATATATCTACGATGGCAGAAGAGTACCTACATATCGCGTCGATCCAAAGTAATTAGGATAAGCGCAAGATAATGATGATATATCATTGGCTGGGTGTCTTCGACTATATGCGTATTATCCTTTTGGGGCAGCCCAAAATTGTTTCTTAGTGAGTGCTTACCCCAAATAACCAATCGGTATACAAAATTTCACACTCTTAGGCTTAGTATCTTTGGCTATACACTTTCACCCTCTTAGGGGTTGAATTTCCAAAAATTCTTTGTTAGAGCTCGCTTATCCTTGCCAAAAATTTTTTCATAGTGCTTGGTAAGTGAGCACTAAGAAAATCTTGGGGTAATCCAAGAAAGCCTGTACTAAAATGATCCTTCGTAGACTCAGTGATTTTGGTTAAACGCTGTTCACCCCCTTAGGGCTAAAATTGCAAAAATCTCTCTTTCTCCAAGAAAAGCAACTTTATACAAAATTCCATGTTTCTAGGCCTAATGATTTCGGCTATATATTTTGCACCCCTTTAGGAGTTGATTTTAATAAAATAATTTCTTAGAGCTCACTTACAACAAAAGAAAGAGAATTGCATAGAAAGTTTTACGTTCCTAGCACTAATAGTTTAGTCTATACGCTTTTCACCCCCTTCAGGGGGTGATTTTCCAAAAATCCTTTGCTAGTGCTCGTATACCCCAAGAAATAAGACGATGTAAAAAGAAAATACTTTCCCCTATTTCAACCCCTTATACCTATTTTTCGCGATAAAAAGTAGCCTTATATCCTTTCTCAAGCTTTAGTACATATCCGTACCAAATTTTATCAAAATTGGTTAAGTGGTTTCGACGTGAAAGGCTGCTTTTCAACCCCTTAAGGGGGTGAATTTCCAAAAATCCTTTGCTAGTGCTCGTGCACCCCAAGAAATACGATGGTGTAAAAAAATACGTTTCTAGGCCCAGTGGTTTCGGCTGTATGCTTTTTGGTATTTTAGGGGTTGAATTTCATCCCCATGTAATTGAAATTTCCAAAACGCTTGAACGAATATTTATTTATTTATTATCAGGTACCATAATACAAAGATTCGTGGTTCTATCATCGAAAATGACGAATTTCCATACAAAATGTCATCCCCTATTTCAACCCCTTATACCCATTTTTTCGCAATAAAAAGTAGCCTATGTCCTTTCTCAAGCTTTAGTCCATGTCTGTACCAAATTTCATCAAAATCGGTCCAGTGGTTTAGACGTGAAAGCGTAGCAGACAGACAGACAGACAGACAGACAGAGTTACTTTCGCATTTATAATATTAGTAAGGATTAGTAAGGATATAGCATAGATCACACCCAATATTAGTTTGCATACGTTTTAGTTAGCTCACTTAGTGAATTAATTCTATTATAAATTTAAAAAGGAAGGAAGGGAGACCCACCACTATCACACGGCAACAATTAGAGATGTGCGATATTTATCGATATTGTTGAAATATCGATATTAGCCGCCGAAATATCGATATTTATAACTTTGAAATATCGTCATATCGATATTATGAACACGATATCGATATTATTAACACGATATCGATATCGCTTTTGCAATGAAAAAATTATTAATAACATAATTTTGATAAAATGTGTGATTCCTAGGCATCCGGACAAATTTCCTAAAAGCTCATCAAAATTTGTCCGGAGGATTTTATTTCGTCGTAAGCCCCGCTATATCTTAATACATCCAGACAAATTTCCTAAAAACAAAAAAAAGGTCATCAAAATTTGGAGGATTTTATTTCGTCGTAAGTCCCGCTGTATCTTAATACATCCAGACAAATTTCCTAAAAAAAAAGCTCATCAAAATTTGTCCGGAGAATTTTCTTTCCTTTACTTTCGATATTATAAAATATCGATATTACAAAATATCGATATTTTGTGTCCAGTAATATCGACTTATCGATATTTGGCTATCGATTTCAATATCGTTATTTTACTAATATCGCTCATCCCTACAATCAATATACCGCACACTACAATAGATCCTTCTATTGTGTATTATACTGTACGGGATAGGATTACGGTTTTGATCGGCGTCACACAGCTTTGATCGGCGTTGAGCGACGTTGGGTAGATTCATGTTAATATCATAGGAGCGTTGAGATATGTACATCACAGAGCCCAAAACTGGATCATATTTGTTCCAGTTTTGGGCTCGAGCCTCCTCCACAATGGGAGAGAAATTGATTTACTACACTGTGCTGGTTAGAGGTATTGGTATAGGGTTTTATTTATCACTGATGACAAGTAACCCTGCTCCGGTGGTCGGCCCAACGACGAAGGCGACGTGGTTTTCGGGTGGGCTGCGGGTGTTGCGTGCTTACGCCCCTCTGTCGCCCCGGACGGAGTGGTGCGAGGAGCGCGCCGACCGCGGCCCACCCTAAAAAATAATATAGGGTTTTATTTCGAGTTTTCTTTCTCTTGCATAGATGATATGCATATTATATCTCTTAGTCGTCTTTTACGATACCCACAGGCACGAAAGAGGATGGTGAATGGTATTCTTACTGCGTTACCACACGGATAACGCCAGTACCACACGGATAAGGGGTATGCATATTATAACATTTTTATTAAATTAACTTAATAATTATTTAACATCTCATAAATATATAATAATATTTTAGACTATTCATAATGAATTATATTGAATTACTACCTTCATCCAGTCATGAGCGAGTGCCATCCACGCGTAAGCGCTCGGCATTCGACGCACCAAGTCCACTATAATCGCTCGAATACGCTGAGGATCATTATAGATTGGTAGTGACATCAGCGTGCTGTATTAAGATTGTCAAAATACATTTAATTAAGAATTAATCCTTTTTAACTCTCGACTCAAAAAGAGAGAAGGGGGAGTTTGTCTGTCTGTGGCATCATAGCTATCAAACTGATGGACCGATTTCGTTGCGGTTTTTTTCATTGGAAAGCCAATTTCCTTGCGGTGGTTCTTAGCTATGTTTGGTTAATATCCGTCCAGCATAGTAAAAGTATCAGCCGTTTTCCAAAGTGATGTAATGGCGTATGTTTCAATTAAGTGCTTCACGCGTGCCAGTATTTTTTTTAATACAACAACTTGTTCTAAGGAAATCGTCATTGTACTACGGGGGACTTTACAAACATATAATTAACAGACACAAATTACATTCAGACATAAGAAAAACGATTAATGACAGCACTCGTTAAATTACAATTCATTGGTAATGCCTGTTGAAGAGAATGTAATATTTTTATTTTATTATTTTAATTTGTGTTGGCGGTTATTCAAATTTTTTATTAATATGTTTATTGGAACAATACTTTAGCAGATTATTTTTGAAAACCCTGTCACTATAACATCATTATCATCATGTTCTTATCCCAATTACCATGTACATATTTGGATTAGAAGCAGGATAGCCTTAAGGGCGAGTACGACTCAGTGTGTACTTTCCTTTCATAGTACATATTATAAAAGATTTGACAATAGTTTTATGACCAGCTGCCTGACCTCGTTCTATTTGGGAATGCAACTGCTGGCCAGATAGTATCAACTGGCGTTGACCCAGGTTGATGTAGGAAGCCCCTCGAAAGCAGTGAGATCATGGTAGGTGGTCCTTCTTTCAAGATAGAGGGAGCGTACACGGTAGGTTATTCAGTAAGTGAGGGTCTCACACAATTATTTTTTTGTTCCGAACAACGAAGTGTGCGGGCTTGAGCCTTCTGCACGGTAGGAGTGAAGTTGATCATGTATGAATATTATATACATATCATATCCCTTAATCGTCTTTTACGACCCCCACAGGCAAGAATGGGGCTGGTGAATTGTGTACTTCGTATTCCGACATCACACGGAAAGCAACTATTACTAGGCTAAATTTCAAGCAGCTCTCACCAAATTCAGAAAATCGGTACCAATGGTTAGCCTAAATAGTTATGGTGAGATAATAATATGTCGGTGTGTTTTCAGACTCATAGCCTGGCAAAAAATGATACATCTAGTCTGGCAAATATTTTAAGTGATAGAGCTATCTATATCTACATATAGTGATATTTCTAATTGTGTACTAGAATAGATTCGATTTCTATTGAAAAAAAAAAAATATAATAAAATTATCCATTACTTAAAGGGTCCATAATTGCTAGCCTTTTCGTATGACGCCATGGCAGCAGCAATATTATTAAGTTTATGCAAGCATTCCGCTTCTAAGGCTCTCAAGTGAATGATCTAGAAAGTAAGTACACGTTTATTATGAGGTATGACATACTGTCGACAGTCGTAGGTCTATCCCACTGCTGGTAGTGGGATGTATATAAGCTGAGACGCAAACCCGAAATAAAAAGCCTATACCAATTCGTCTGACTAGTGTGTTATAATGAAATCCGTAGTTTTTTATCGGTAAAATTCTTTATTTTCATAATTGTGATTTTCTATTACAAGTGAAATACAATCAATGAAAATCTTTTTGAGTTTATCTTACTGTTTTTATTGCTATTTTTTGGGACTAATCCTACCACACATTTTCTCCATTGTAACTCCTGTAATCCACATTGGTCTCCATAAATCACACCGAGGTTTGAGCCTCAGGCAGTGCCCGGTAATGATTTTAATTGCCTTGGGAAGCGCAACAAATTTAATTAGAAAAATTAAACAGGAGTTGGAAGAAAGTTTTTATTGCTATGACTAGTAATTCGTTATCAGACAACCGGTGAAACAGTGCTGCAGCAGGGTAGAGTATGTTAAGGCAGTAAATTAATACTTTAATTCTGCCTTTATACACTGACACATTTATGTTTGAACACTACTGGCCAAAGAAACAGTCTCAATATCTTAAAAGTAGTGTTAATAGTGCGATTTTTTTTCATGGGCATTTACCTCGTCGTATTTCTCAAGGGCAGTCCGAATATGATACAAAGCTTCTTTATAATTGCCTCGTAAACGACAACACAGCGCAACCATGTGATAATATGCTGATGATTCGCCACTATACGTCAATGCACGGGCTATACACACTTCTGCCAACTAAAAATTATATGACACAATGATATATACCTATATATTTTTATTGCTTATGGTGGCAAATGAGCAAGCAGCTCACTTGATGGTAAGTGATACTGCACATGGACCTTTGCAATACCAGGGGACCCTTGAAGAAAATACTCTTCTTAAACCTCGTTTAAAGAAGGACATGTCATAGCGCTGGGGAAATCAGCAGCAGGTAGTTCCAGAGATTGCACGTGCGTGGGAGAAATGATCGCTAGAAACGTAGAGTTGAAGACCATAACGTTTGCAGGTGGAATGGGTGCATTCTGCTACGGTGTCGAGTGGTACGTTGGTAAAACGATGAAACAACAAGTCAAACAGTTCCTCAGAAATTAAGTAAAGTCATTTACTATTTAGAATAAAGTAATGAATAATTTTCTCCACATACACATTCAAAGTTTCCAATTTATTTGTTAGTTTCATTCAGTAAGACCTTGTCATTTACCATAAAATTTCCTTACTTATTATTGAAAATTTCCTTACGGCAAACTCCTGCTCTTTATTCGATAAGGCTTTTGAATCTACAGCAACTTCTTTGACGTAATATTTGTATTTTAATTTAACTATTACATATAGGGAATGAGAATAGTTGATTGGCAGATGTTCTTAAAAGTAAGCTAACTATCGACATTTGAAGTAGATGTGATCAAATCAAACTACACTATACTACTATATAAATTGCAATATGCTATAGCATAGATCAAAGCAGTTCTAATATTACTAACACGAATACATCTTAGCCTGAGCAGCAGGTCAGCGGCGTCATAGAAAGGACTCATACTGGGCAGTAAAGGTGTAGAATCCCACCAATCACCAAGCTCACGCTCCCAGTTGCGAGCGTATCCTAATTCCTCTATTGAACCTTTTCGGCGATTTCTATGAGAAAGATATTTTAATTAGAATAGTAATGACAGTACGAGATCACTTGAAGTGCCAGTTGAACGGATGAAGGTGTTATATTTGGCTCCATATCCAAAGCATCAAAATATTACATACATTAAAACACCACTACCTACTTACTAAATACGAGCGAGCGATATGATTAAGACATATTTATTATATGTCACTCAAGTATTTCAGAGGCATGTTCATATTTCAAGGTGCTAACAATTTTTCATAGAAATTCACTTAAAAACACATATAGCGTTATTATAAGCTTTACAGGACAACATACACTTTTTTTTTATTGCACCAGTGGCAAACGAGCAAACAGTACACTTGACGGTAAGTCTTGCTGCCGCTCATGGCCGCTGCCTACCGCGAAGAAAGTGAAGGGAGTGTGAATGCGTGCATTGAGGCTCGGTGTTACTAGAGGCACCATCAAAACCCTCCACACGCAAACACCCTCAGAAAGTTGGGCTTCCGGCTCTCTCGCTCACCGAACGAAGCGCAGTAACAAATTGCTACTACTCAGACGTCGATTTCCTGCGAGAGCGTGGTACTGTCCCGGACAGACCGGCCCGCGGCTGTAGACAGATAACTGTCGACAGTGTGGTCCTACCACTCCACCTGCTTTACTACACCTAACTACTGCCTCAGTACTATCGCAGAATACCGACTGGTATTTAACAAAAAGCTGTTAGTAAAATATATAAGGAATCCAATATCAGGTGACTTTTACTTTTACACGTTGAACGCCATGGGGGAGATCATGTGGTCGACATAAATGTCGATTGGCGACGTCGGCTGGACCGATTTCAAAAATTCTTTCACCAATGGAAAGCTATAATATCAGGGAGTAACGTAGGCTATATTTTATCCCGGTATTCTCACGGGAACGGCAACTACGCGGGTAAGGCGACTGAAATCAAAGCGAAGTGAGGGCGAGTTGCTAGTCAATCATATAAATATATTATAGAAACATATACAGTGTTTAACACAAAACGACAGTATTTTAAAAGATATCTATAATATGCTTTTTATATTATATCTTACTTACACTTTTACTGTATCCAAGATTTTATCTGCCAGTAGAAAATATTCTCTATCATAATAATAAGCACTAGCAATAATCCATGCTGTGGTCCAAAAAGGATAGTATGCAATAAGAGCTCTAATGAAATGCTCTGCTGCGGCAGGCTTATCTTCAAATAACATACCGCCTTTGGAAACTAGCCTAAAACAGTTGTAGAAATAATTAATATAATCATCTTCATTTTAGCTCATATATATTCATTACTGGGCTCGAGCCTTCTTCGTATTAGGAGGGCAATTGACCTACTATACCATATTGGCCAGACAGATTGGTATAGGGTTTAATTTCGATTTTCCTTTGATGTTATGTATATGCATATTAAATTCATTAGTCGACTTTAACGATACTCACCAGTAAGATAGGGGGGTGATGAATTGTATTCTTACTCCGTCACCACACGGAAATAATATTATAAAATAATAATCAACTAGTACTATGATATAAAATTAAAAAGTGAACCGTTTCTTAGGACACCTGGCAGATGTGAAACATCGAAATTATTTTGTACACGTATATATGCATAAAAGAATAGATTAGGACAGGAATTAATATGGCATAATGTATCAATAAAATATTACGATTCTTTGTTCCAGAAAATGATGATTATTGAATAAATCAAAAGACATTTATTTTCAAGAGCAGACACGCAACAAACAATGCATCCAAACACACGACAGGGCAGGACAAGAGGAAGAGGCCGCAGAGCCACACCAACAACACGCACACAACACACAAGAAATGGAGTGGGGATATAGATATCACTTTTCCCGTAGGCAACGGGACGGGGTATTTATAAAAATCCGATAAAAGTCGAGTGACAATTTCAATAACTAATGTAATATTGGATGCCTTGGACGATATTACTGTGACAATTGGCCGGAACTATACTTGCTATCATTACGCCACAGCATGCGCCAAGCCAACGATCAGGTTTACCTTCGTCTACAGATGTTTCACATCAGAAATAGACGTAAATTGGCTGCTAAATTTATGGATTAAAATTATGAGTCTAATATATAAAATAAAAGTCTCGACTGACAATCTGAAAACATGTAGGTAAAGTCCACCAAATTTGCGAGTGAAGCTGTGTTAATAATACTAGCCTATACAAAAAAGTGCAAGCACATGGTTCCATGGCGCAACCAGGAGGAGGTGTGTATAGCGTGTAGTAGTTCAATAAAACGAAAGGTTTGACTGGACTATAAATTTCAACTAGATTAAATTTTAACTCAAATAGATGTCAAATAGACTAGATGCCGTGTGAGCAAGTCTGAACCTCCGCATTGCCGGACGACTTACTGTATAATGCGTCGCATACAAAAAAAGCGATGGGGAGTGATTTTTGGTCGTAAATGAAAAGGTATTCTAGTAAAGTTTTGGCAGTAAGCTTGAGGTTCTGTAACAATGAAAGAATTCAGGCAAATTACTTACGTAAGTGGATGACGTGGATTCAAAACTACAGCTTTATTAAGACATACATTGGCCCAGTTTCTGTCGATATCTATTAGACAAGTGGACAACTCACGCCAATAATTCGCGTCCCTTGGTTTTTGTACAACCGCCTGAGAACAAATTAGAGAGAGATAAAGAGAGAGAGAGATATACAAGAATTGATAAGTACATATACATACGAGTAAGTAGCCTTGTTATTCGTACTAACCATTCATCGATATATATGTTCTATAGAACAGTACATCATCATTTCATTTACTTGAGCTTGCGCCTCCTCTATAATAGGTAGAATATTGACCTACTACACCCCCTGGTCAGACGGGTTGGTATAGAATTTTATTTTGAGTTTTCCTTCTCTTACACAGATGTTCTACGCATATTTAATCCCCTAATCGTCTTTTACGCCCCCATGGGCTAGATACGGCGCAGTGAATTGTATTTTTGCTTTGTTGTACGGAATATATAGCAGTCCATTAACGTTCAATTTAAGATTTTTTTTTTTTTGGGGTGGGCTGCGGTCGGCGCTCCGCCGCACCACTCGGGTGACAGAGGGGCTTAAGCACGCAACTCCCGCAACCCATCCGAACATCACGTCGCCTTCGTCGTTGGGCCGACCACCGGAGCAGAGTTAACTTGTCATCAGTGGTCGGCCCGACGGAATACCCCCTTGGGTACCCTCCCATCGACCGACGTCCCCCCCCTCGGGGAGGACGTCGGTCTTTCCTCACGCGGTCGGCTTCTCGGCGGGTGACGGACTAATCCCCGGTCACGTCGACCATCGCCCTAGTGATGGCCGGTAGCGTCAGGTCGGCACCGATGATTGCGACGAGTTCACGGCGCTGAGTGGCCCAAGCGGCGCAGGCCTCGAGCGTATGCCTCGCCATGTCCTCGTCGCAATCGCAGTGGTGACAGGACGGTGTACTCTCCCTCCTTACGACCTTGCGCAGGTATTTGGCGAAGCTCCCATGCCTCGTCAACACCTGCACTAGTCGAAAGGAGAGCACCCCGTGCCGCCTTTCCAACCACTGCATCAGCACCGGCCGGAAGGCCTCCACGGTTCGCACCCCAAACCCCTCTCCAGCCGGACTGCCCAACGGGCAATGACGTCTCGGCGGGCGTCGACGCACCAGGCGGTGAGCTCCTTCAAGGAAACAACACCGCCCTCCCCGCGCACCCCCGACACTCGCCGATACAACTCGGCGAGCATTTCCGCCTTCAGGTCCCACGGGGGAGTCCCGGCCAATAGGCACGCTGCCTCAGTCGCCACCGTGCGGTATCCGCGGATAGCCCTGACCGCCATGACCCTCTGTGGTCGCCACAGATGGGCCCTTAGTCGGACGGCCATGGACCCCGCCCACATCGGTGCGCCGTACAGGGCCATCGGCCGGATGACCCCCGCGTACAGGCGTCGGCACGTAACGCTCGGTCCGCCCACGTTCGGCATAAGCCACGATAGGGCGGACGCCGCGCCGACGAGCCGTGGAGCGAGCCTGCGGGAATGCTCCCGGAACCACCATTGCACGTCGAGCACCAGGCCCAAGTACCTCATATGGGCCCGGATGCTGATCTCAACCGAGTGGACGGTGATCGAGACGCCAATGGGAGGGCTCATACGGCGCCCATGGAACAAGAGGGCCTCCGTCTTGTCCAGGGCGACCCTTAACCCCAGCGCCTCGATCCGCCTGACGACCTCTTCGGCCAGAGGTCGCCGAGCTTACCGCCTCTTCTAGCGTCCCACCGCGGGCTGTGATGAGCGTGTCGTCGGCGTAACAAATCACGCCTAGCCCGGGCGTGAGGCTCCCCCCACAACGCCCAGTCGTAGCCGATGTTCCACAGGGTGGGTCCGAGGACCGACCCCTGTGGGACACCGCACGGCATGGGCGTTCGCACAACGTCCCCTGCACGGTTGGTGCAGAGGACGATGCGCCCCTCCTAATAGTCTGCCACTAGCCACCTCAGGTAAGCTGGCACTCCGTGATACCGGAGGGCCTCCCTGATGCAGCTGAATGGCAGACTATTGAATGTGTTGGCGATGTCTAGGGACACCACCAACAGCACTCCCCCACCGGTGACGGCCTCAGTCGCCACGGCCCTCAGGCGCAACAGAGCCGCAATCGTCGAACGACCCCTCCTAAACCCAAATTGGGCGTCCGACAGATCGGGCCCCGTGCCGACGAGGTGTCGCTCGATGCGGGCAGCTACCACCCTCTCCAGTAGCTTGCCCGTGTCATCGAGCAGCACGATAGGCCTGTAGGCCGAAGGCGACCCGGGAGACTGTCCCGGCTTCGGCAGGAGCACCAGCCTTTCCTCCTTCCAGCACCCAGGGAACCGTCCGAACGCTAAACACGCGTCGAACAGCTCCCTGAGGCGGGGACCCAGGTGGTCGAGGACCAGGCCCAGCACAGAGTTAGGAACACCGGCCCACCGGACCCGGTGGACTTTGCGCGCATGCGCGCCACCGCCACTCCCATCTCGGGTTCCGTGATAGGCGGAACACTGTCGTCGTCAGCCTCCCGGCCAGCGTCTGGCGGAGCCATGACTGGGGGCGTGTGTTCCGCCCGCCGCGGGAACAGGTCCTCGACCCGGGTGAGAAGGCTGGGCTGGAGAGTCTCGGTGAGGGGAGGGCCCCGCGAGCTTATTCAGCACCGCGCGATAGGGGTGACCCCAGGGGTTACGGTCGAGACTGTCCAGCATCTCCTGCCGACTGACGTCCTTGGCGGAGCGGACGGCCAACCTGAAGGCCGACCGCGCATTGTGGTAGCCCTCGTACAGCAAGCCCTCCCGCTCCGCGTCGCGTTCTCGCCGCCGGCTGCGGGTGTAGGCCCTCCGGGCGCGAATACACGCGGCCCGGAGATCCGCCAGCTCCCGGGACCACCAGTGGACCGCCCTCCTCGGGGGCAGACGCCGTACCCGGGGCATGGCCGCATCTCAGATCTGCGTTAACGCACTGCGGATGCGGCTAGCCTTAGCGTCCACCCCGTCTGACTGGTGGGCAGAGGACAGCCACGAGTATACGATGGCTGTCTCCGCCAGCTGGTCCCGGTCTAAGCGACCCACAGCCCATCGCGGGAACGCAGTACGTCCATCCGCCCCGTGACCCCTGCTGGGCGTCGGGATTGCCAGGGAGACCTCCATCCGAATATACCGGTGGTCCGACAAGGTCTCAACCTCCTCCACGACGCGCCAGCTCCCCACGCGTGCGGTGACCTCGGGGCTAGCGAACGAAAGGTCCACTATCGACCCGCCCCGTTGTCGCACGCACGTCAATTTGAGATATAGGCATTTCCACGGGGTATAATGTCAACATCATCATCGTTCATCGCAGCCACCATACGTCCTACTGTAGGTCTCGGGCCTCCTTCTCAATGAGAAGGAATTTGACCTACTATACCATGCTGGTCAGACATGTTGGTATAGGGTTTCGTTTCGAGTTTTCCTTCTTTTGCACAGATCTTATGTGATCTATATCCCTTAGTCATCTTATACGACATCCACGGGCAAGATAGGGAGTGGTGAATTGTATTCTTACTCCGTCATCACACGGAAGTATATAATGTCATAATACCCCATATTATTGTTTGACGCAGTTAATATTTCTCAAAAGATTAGCGTTGTTTACTTTTCTAGGATAAATATTCTTAGTGTGTGTGGGGAATATAATATATACGAGAGACAATATTCATAACAGGTAATCTAATATATATATATATATATATTAATTTAGAATTTAATATAGAATATATGTATATACACTCATTTGCAAAAAAAACGGGCACCTAAGCAATGAACCATTTCAAATGTTAATATTTCTTTGTTTGATAATTATAGGTAGTTTTATCCACACAATTTGCTAAATTAATAAGAAAATAATCGTTTTCATCAGTATTTCATAAAATTTAGATACAATTTATGGGAAATAATGCTAAACCTCGCTAGTAGTGTATATTCGCTAGTAGTGCATATGCTCATGAAGTAAAAATAAAAAAGTTTTTTTGTTTGTTTTTCTTTAATAAAGTAAAAGCAGATAAATGTTTAGTATCGAGTGTGACCCCCTCTAGCTAAAATCACAGCTTGAATTCGTCTGGGCATGCTAGCGAGTATATCCCGGATACTTGCTTGCGGAATACGTTCCCACTCCGCAGTAATCACATTCTTCAGCTCTCTGATGGTCTGCGGAGCCGGGTGTACTGATCTCACACGCCGTTTCAGAACGTCCCAGACATGCTCTATGGGATTGAGGTCGGGACTTCGAGCTGGCCAATCCAAACGACGAATGCCGACCTCTTGCACATACGCATTAACATCGCGGGATCGGTGGGCGCGAGCATTGTCGTCCATAAAAATCGAGTCTTCACCTAGAGCGGCCAATGCGGGTTGTGCATGAGAAATTAGAACTTCCGTTATGTATCGATGCCCAGTCAGTGAGCCGTTTTCAATGAAGACTAACTCTGTACGATCCATTGAATTTATTCCTGCCCAAAACATAACAGAGCCCCCACCATAAGGTGTGATTTCTTCGAAACATGCCTCTGCAAAGCGTTCTCCTTGTCTTCTTAGCACTCGCCGACGTCGATCTTCACCGAACAGAGATATCCTGGCTTCATCAGAGAACAAAACCCTATTCCAATCGTCTTGAGTCCATGATTCACAATTTCTAGCGAACCTAAGCCTGTGAACTCTGTGCTCACGGAGTAATTTGGGGCCGCGGGCCGGGCGATGACTGCGTATATTGGCAGCGAGAAGCCTCCTCCTGACCGTCCATAGACTAATATGCACATTTCTTACTTCTTGGAGGTTGTTCTTAAGATCCACATACGAAGATTTGCGATTTCTCAATGCGCGACTCACAAGAAAACGATCATCCCGTGGTTGGGTACATGGTTTTCTTCCAGAACCAGGCCTTCTCTCGACGGAACCAGTCTCCTGATATCGCTGCCAGGTCCTTTGGACTGTCGAGCGACTAACATTTAGCCTCCTAGCCACGAAACATTGGCTGCAACCCTCTTCAAGCAGCGCGATAATTTTGGTAGCTTTTACCACTTTATCTACCATTTTTGATACAGCCAAACAGCATTAAATAAAGCTTTGACAGTCAAGGATATGAAATTAATCGATAAAAATTGAATAAAAGTTATGAAAGTCGATGTTAACTTCTGGAACTTCGCGCCAAAAATGTAGGATAAAAAGGGGTTTTCTGTAAAAATGAACATCAAATGAAAAATTGAATTTAGAACGTACTTTTTTAAATACCACAGCATTTTTAAAACCGGCCAGTAACGTGTACAAACGATTGAAACCTTTTTGGTATTGTATCTTTTTAAATATGAATGAAAATCAAAACCGCCCGTTTTTTTTGCAAATGAGTTTATTATACTTTCTGTCAGATTAATATAATTAAATGTCGACATAAACATAGATTTTTACCTGCAAGTAAAGGTGCAAGGCGTGATGTATGTCTTGCATCTGTCGGGCCTGTCTTGCTGCTCTCAATATTGGATCATGCTTTATGTGCTCTATATCTTCTTTTAAAAGAGTATCGCGTGCTAGTTTTACTAAGCAAACGTGCGCCATCATTATTAATTCCTGAAATGCATACACAGATACACAGAATGGTCAAACTTATCACACCTTTTTGTGTCGTGGTAATCCATAATCGTAATCGAAAAGAATAATTAATATTTATGAATAATTAATATTTATGAATATTAAATAACACTAACTGCAAAATCCAACTCGTCTGCTATATAAGACGTTTATGGCATAGCGTTTTCACAATTCAACAATGAATGGATATCATCGTCATCATCTCAGTTTATATATACTAGGAAAGAGGTGAGGCAAGAGTGGGAGGCATCCCACTGATGGCCTCTTCCCTAGTAGGAGTGAAATTGACCTACTGGTCGAATGGGATACGGTTTTCCTTCGAGTTATTTTTCTCTTCTTTTTCTTTTCTTCTTGCATATATGCTATACGCATATTATATTCTTTGGTCATCGACACCCGTGGGCACGAAAATTGTTCCATATTGTCACGTGCATCAAACCGTGCCAATTTTCAGCCCGATAGCTTCAGAAAAAGTGAGCGAAACAAAATTCCAGGTCATACAAGTGAAGTGGAATAAAAACTTTTTTAAAAGGTGTTAATATTATTACTTTGAATATTTCTTCAGATTCAAGATATTGCTGTATAACGAAATTATTGTTGACATAAACGGCAGCTTCTTGCCAAAACGAGGTTAATATCTCTACATGAGTTCTAGTTTCGCTTAACTGTCTGTGGAATGCACAAAAATCCATCGTACCTGTAACATCGTACGCTTTATGAGATTATAAAATCAAATAAAAAATAAAAAAAAACATCAAGATATCATCTGTGCGATATAGCACGCAGAAAGGGCTGGTAATTGATTTTAGTGGACTGTATAATACGGTTATGAACGGTGGTAGTTGGACAGTAATAGATCCCGCATCTAGACGAGGAGGTGAATAAATCAACCACTTACCCTAAGCCTTAATGCGCCAATTCCAATGGGTCAGCAGTCAGTCAGCATTCCAAGGGGTCAGCAGTTATGTGCAGAATCTATATTAACGTCACAGCAGCACTAACACCAAACTGCACGGCAGCGTATATGAGATAAAGTCTTGAGCTAGCTCAGTTCACGGAACTGACAGAGTCTATATGTAGATCGAGGAACGTCCTGATTACGATATGTTCTACACAAGCATACAGCACGGCTGTTTGTGGCTAACTAACCGATGATATTTCTCAACGGTTTAATAATATTGCTTACCAATGGAGGGTAGGCAGCAAAAATACTCGAGGCTGTGGCCAATAAAATTCAGCCATCCTCTATTAACTAAATGCGGGATCCAACATCATCTAATACTAATTGTGATTATGATTTTAAATAGTAAATCACTTATACGTATGTTTGCTTAGTAGATACTTATGTATGGTATGTTAGAGGGAATAAGATTGATTTGTCAAAGCTTTATAAGGCAGATCTTATATTTTTAATCGAGCAATTCGTATAATTCTATCTTTTTATATATATTTATAACTATATTTTCAGAATGCCGGAAACGACAACAGTGATTTTCATGAAATTTAGTATACTAGAGGTTTCGGGGCTAAAAATCGATCAAGATTTTATTTATAGAAAATGTCTTCGTGTCGGTGTTTTTCGCTAATCAATAAAATGTCATTAGAATAATAATGTAAATTTAGCCGTCGCCGTCAAGAGCGACAATAGCTCAGATGGAAAGTTGTCCAGTCGCATTCAAACAACGTGAGATCGTATCTCAGTGTTATCATTGTTCTGTTTTTTTTCCATTATTTCATCATTTTTATTGTATGATATACATATATCTAAATATGTTCGTCAAACATTCAATTTATAAAAAAAATTATACCAAGCAAAGCTCGGTCAACCATAGAGTATAATACTATAACAACATTCGGGCTTAAAAATATTTCCTTAAAACACCCTAAGAGTTTGATAGATCTAGTCGTTATAAGTATGGTAGTGACTTCTAATCCTGCGTCAAGTAATACAAAAGGAATTCTTGAAGAGACCTGCAATGATCTTGATCGTCAAAAAAGTGCTGAAGAAAATGTTAGCTGTAAAGTTTAGAGTTTGTCTCGTCTGTGGGTGTACTAAAATACGACTAAAGGAAATAAAATGCGTATAAAACCCATGCAAGAGAAAGTATACTCGAAATAAAACCCTATATCTACACGGTTGACTAGAGCGCTACAATAGATCAATTTACCCTCTATTGTGGAGGAAGCCCGAGCCTAACACAATGTGAACTACGTGGTTGATGATGACAGCTATGGCTTTTTTTATTTTAAGGAAGTAATAAGTACCATAATAAGGCACTCTCCGCAAGGAAGCAGCAGCAGCCCGAACAGTGGACTGCCATTTCTTGACAAGCTGACCTCGGCCTGTACATTGCCGTTCATCAGTGCCCGTATTTTCAGCCTCTTTTAGCATATTTTTCATTTCTACGCTATAATTTTAATGTTAAATTTAAATTATAAATAGTAATTAGGTAGTAACAGAGGGGGCAAGGGGTGTAGGGCATGTAAGAGTGGGGCTGGCAAATTTTATTCTTACTCTGTACCATTTGTTTAATACGCCATGCGTGTTTATTTCTGAATTATTAAATAGAGATGTAACGAATCTATACTTAAGCGTTTCTCTTTTGAGTTGGAGATCATCATACTTTGATCTACGGAGTACGGATACATTCTAAGAATATATTCTTAGTCGAAAGCAAACCTAGTAACGGCGAATTTAGAACTTAAAATTAGGCGATATGACAACTATGACAATGACAATATCATTTAAAATAATAGTCTAAGATATATGACGAATAACCATTTCCTTCGCCCCACTTATATATGTAAGTCTCACTCTTGGGATCGTGCCTCCTGCACAATAGAAGAAAAATAGACCTGCTATAGGATCATGCTTAACAGATCCGCTTACAACGTTGCTGCTGAGTCGCTTTCTTTTCGCGTCGCGACAGCAACCAGCCTCAGGATGACTTCATGACCGGTGAGTCTATCCAATCAGATATTTTTCTGGCTACATGCCACGTCATAGTCAGCTTTGATGCATCAGCTGCGCCACCTAGCACTCCAGCATGACGCCTCGTCTTTCCGCTTGCATGCATGGAGGCGCACGATAGATTACCAGTCTGTAAGGGACTGTGTGCTTATCTTCATATTCAACGACTGAGGAAGGACGCCGGTGGTAGCATCATCTGGTCACCGGGCATTAATGTCACGCCGCCCTGAGCGCGCGCATTTTCCCGTCGTCGCTCTGGTCCAATACATGTCGGGACGCGCTTCTCATGGGATGCAGTCCTTGTCGACGTCTTGTTTATTCCGCGTCAATTAGTGTAAACGCGTCGCATGCTGTGAACTTTCTCTCTTACAGTGAATTAACATGTGAATGTGGTGGTTATGACCATGTGTAATTTGTAGTATACAACCCACGACCTATAGTGACCACGACTTGTAGTGATTATTAGATAAGTAGTTATAAGCTAGTGTAACGGTAACTTGAGTATTATCCCGATAGGGATGACGTTGTATAGTGTGTTTTTCACCAATATACAGTGAAATGTACTTTGCATTTTTATTAGTGTACTCTTTAACCCTCATCTCACAGGTGATGTTGCCCTACGGACGCAATAAACATTTTCACAAGAGGTCTTTGAACTAATAGTCCAATGAAATTTGCCAGACAATTCCAAGGCCATATTAATTGTATTCATAACTCTGTAACCCATAATACACCTATCGTGAGCCAATAGTTCACTTTCACAGGTAAAAGATAAATTCCTTCCTATATACTACAGACCAACCCTTTTTTATATACGACATTACTTAAACGTAGAAGTTCAGGATTGTCTTCTATCATAAAACATCCTGTAATATATTTTTAGCTATTAGTAATTTTGTATATCAACACACAACTTACTTTGAAATATGCGTAGGTAGGGCGACTTTTTTCAACGCTCTTGCTAGTTTAACTTCGATCAAGACAAATGCATTATTTTCATCAGCACCGGTATTTAGTATGGTAAAAATTGCTTCATTGCTCGAAACAGATCCAGTTAGCATTCTGTGATTAGTGAAGACTTTGAATGAATGAGTTTGTAAAAGGTCTTTGTTTTATTCACTTGGCATAGCACACATATTTGCGTCAAAGTATTTGTACACATATTTGCATGTAAATTAGAGCAGCACCTCTATTGAACGATAGGGACACTGCTAAAATCCATATAAATTCCTATCATCTGATAGAGAGAGAGATATCTAGATAGCGACATAAATATTTTGCTACAAATATTCGTGCTATGAGCACTTAATATCTACTAACCAAAAATACGGTCTAGATTCTTAGTAATTTTGAAAAATAGTATCTAGATTTTAGTAATTTGAGTAATTTGAGACAAGTTATAAGCATGAAATGTAATTGTGTAATCATTATCGCATCATGATCATCTCAGGTCATATACATCTCATTGCTAGGCTCGAACCTGCTCCACAATAGGAGGGAAATTGATATACTATGCCATGCTGCTCAGGCAGGTTCGTATAGCATTTTGTTTCGAGTAGCTCTTCTCTTGCATATATGTTACATGCATATTATATCCTTCATAATAGGAGGAAAATTGACCTTACTATACCATGCTGGTCAGACAAGTTGGTGTAGGGTTTTATTTCGAGTTCCTTTTCTTGCATAGATGTTGTTCACGCTGACGCGTGACTTGTCGTGCGATGTCGGTTAACTCCGCCTAGATTCGGTAGATCGTGGTGCGCTAACGTTTCACCGCCATTCTTGACATTAGTATCGTGACGTTGTTATTCTGCGGCGCCCGCACGTTCTTTTCGACCGTTCCTCAGCATAAGAACCGAAAGCTTACCACGCTGGTCAGTCCATCCGCACGCGAGTGTATATGCTATACCGTAATAGTGATATTAAATAGACAATAAATTCAGTGCCCGCATTCAGCCCAACCTAACTCGTCGTGAACACCACCTTCAGCCCGGCAAGTCTGCAGCACCACCAAAGCACAGTAAAGACGAGGTAAGTTCTCTGCTTACTTCCCACCTTTCCCGAACAAACACCCATTTTGTGGGAACCAGTCACACTAGTGGGATTGGCTCCCGCTGGACCGGTAAGCCCACGTCGTTATGTTGCTGGCATAAGGTGCCCCATACAGTCCACTAAGCCGCAACATAACAGATGTTATCTGCGTATTATATCCCCTAGTCGTCTTTTACGTCAACTACGGGCAAGATAGGAGTGGTGAAAAATTGCGGCATAACTTTGGAATAAAGACGACAAACCGTTATTTTAAGTATTTAGTATGCTAATAGAATGTTCACCTGCTTTCCGTGGGCTTCTGCATTGCTATATTAGGATTGTAGAATAGTGGCTTATCATTGGGAGTGAGCAATGGTTCGGAGTCGCACTCTTCTCTCATAGTTTCTGAATTTATCCATTGCAGCGGTGCCGCAATACAGATTCTTTTTACTAAGGCAAATAACTTCATTAGTGTGCTTGCATATTTATATATGTAGTGTGTACGCGTGTAAATGTATATGCGTCAGAGTGGGAGGGGCAAGTGTCGTCGTAGAAGAATTTCTCCCGCGCACGATCCCCTGTCTTCTTCCGCGAGATGACTCGCAGAAGGCGGTGACTGCGTCCCAGTTGCTCACACTGTCGAGCATCACCCTAGCGATGGTCAGCAGCGTCAAATGGTCACCAATGACTATGACGAGCTCGTGGCGCTGCTCCGCTTACGCGGCACACACCTCGAGCGTGTGCTGCGCCGTGTCCTCGTCACAATCACAGTGGTGGGAGGACGGTGTACTCTCCCTCGTCACGACCTTGTGCTGATACTTGGCTATGCAACCGTGCTTCCTCAATAACAACATCAGTCGGCAGAAAATTCTCCGTGCAGCCGACCCAGCCACTACATCAGCACCGGCTGGAAGGCCTGGATGGTCCGAACACTTTCCTAAAGCCCAAACGGGCGCGTCGCTAGGCGGTTATCTCACTCAGCGAGACTGCCGACCCTAGTTTGAGCCCCAGGAGATTCTAGTACAAGTTTAAATTATAAAATTGTTTCATAGCTCATAATTGATTTGAATAATTAACGTTTAATATTAATATAATTACCACCCGGATAGAGAAGTTGGAACAAGTTCAAAAATGCCATAAAACTGTATCCCTTGTTTTCGCCGCAAATGTGCACTTCAAGTGGCCATTTATATTTCTGAATGTTTGTCGACAGACACTTCTCGGATTCTTTTTTTATTAATAAGCTTCGATGAAAAGAACCCCAAACAACGGTATCTGTGGCAAAATAATAAAATTGAGCAAAATAGTTTAAAGTAGTCAACCCTTTTATTATTTTTGTAAAAATAGGAATAAATATAAGCGTTGCGAGGATTTTTTAACGTTATTTAAATATACAAAAACTATTAATGATAAATTACATCTAATCACTGAATAATATCTGCTACTGATGTCGCCCTAGGTGCAATCGTGAGTGGACTGACTGGTGATCACCGTCACCCACAGAGAAGCTGACCGGGTATGGAGGCGCTCTGGCAACACTGTTGTTGCCGGAGCGTCGACGGGGACGTTACCCTAAAGGATAACTGACCGTGTCGGCCATGAATATCAAAGAATCGGTACCGGTTATCGGCCCAATGGCGATAAGGGGAGAACAAGATGTGCCACGAGGCCGCATGGCGAGCTCTTGTTGCCTCGGATATATTGGGGGCTGTATCCAGATGAATGCCAAAAAAGACAATAATTTGTTGAATGGATATGACAAATAATAGTTATGTGGAGATCCAACTGACGACTTTAGTGTGATCACGGGAGATCAATACTTAGAAAACGTATGCAGTTTATTCCATTGCAGTTGTTTCTGTATTGAAAATGCTTCTTCTTAGCACATACACGTTGGCGACGTTTTCTTCATGAGTGCGATATTTGAATACTATCGTACTTTGGATAGTCGCGATAACATTTAGCATTAATTTAATTTCTTTCGCGTTTTTCTATAACAGGAAAAAAAGAAGCTTTAGATGACTCTTACGACACCCATAGCGAGTTGTTCCATTGTAGTCTTAATGGATACTTTGAAAGGTGAGTTTTGGACAATAATTTAACTAAATACTAATGTGATTTTAAATTGTAAACTAGCAACCCGCCCTCGCTTCGCTTCGATTTCAGTCGTCTTTCATGCCTAGTGCCCGTTCCCGTGGGAATACCGGGATTAAATATAGCCTAGTTTACGCCCTGATATTATAGCTTTCCATTGGTGAAAGAATTTTTGAAATCAGTCCAGCCGTTTTGAAGATTACCCGGAACATACAGACAGACAGACAGATAAAAAAAATATAAAGTGTATTTTAAGCATAAGTATAGTGCAAATAACCGTGTGAGCATGAAAAAAGCCTATTATTTTGACATTACAAGCAGATACTCCAATTTTATTTATTGGTATAGATCAAACTAAGGTCGCGTGTTATAAGTGAAATCGGGGCGGAATGTTAGTGTAATGTTAGTGTTAGTGTAAAGTAGTGTTAGTGTTAGTGTTAGTGTAAAGTAGAGATAATATTTTTATACATAGTACATTAAGTATATACATGTATTCATGGTTTCTAATCAATATTGTGAATGCGAGTGAGAGTTTACTTATTTATTACGATGTTTACGTTGCAATTACCCATCATAACACCTTAGTAGGGATACAGAAGGAATGCCTTTTATACACAAAAAAGTATCTATTTTCTAGGTAAAGAAAAAAAATGCGCGTATAGCGAATATCATCCTCATTTGAACCTATATATGTCCCACTGTTGGGCTCAGGCCTCCTCTATAATGGAAAAGCAATTGACCTACTATTCCATGCTGGTCAGACGTATTGAAATAGGGTTTTCTTTCTAGTTTTCCTTCTCTTGCACAGATGTTATATGCGTATTGTATCCCTTAGTTGTCTTTTACGATATGCATGGGCAAGATAGGGAGTGGTGAATTGTATTCATACTCCGTCCCTACACGGATATTCTTACTCCGTCACGACATGGATGGCGAATATAGCTCGTGTTTATATAAAGAAATAAAGATTTACTGCGCTGGTCCTTTGCTGTTATATATTTACGAATATCGATATTATAATCATTTTGTATGTCTTCTAAATTGCACATGAACTTCTCATCGCACTTAGCAAATGAGACTTCTTCAAGTCTTAAGCTCTCCCATTTCGGATAGAAGTTAGTAGGTTTAAAGCGTAAGGGTAAACTTGTTCCTCGATTGTAAGTTGCGAGACTAGTATTCTGCAAACATATTTAAATCCTTATAAAAATAAACTGAAATATTATCACAATGAAAAAAAAATCAATGTCTATTATTGGCTCTCAAGGGATCAAGTTCTATAGGATTAGTTTTGACATGGTTGGTGTTAATGTTAATTTTTGAGTCCTTACGAGTCTCAAGAAGTTTTAATAGATTATAATTGTTCATAACTGTGTCATTGTTATCTTCTTGATACCTTAACAAATAATTAAATTTTATATAGTTCATTAAAGTTTTATATCCAACAAAAATATGATTTATTATGCCTTTAAATAAAATTAAGCAATGAAAATCATTGAACCCCTCAGTTGAATCAAGTATTTTTTTTTATTTTTTTTTTTTATTGCCGACGGTGGCAAACGAGCAAGCAGCACAGCTAGGCCGCTGCCTACCGTGAAGGAAATACTCTTCTTAAACCTCGTTTAAAGAAGGACATGTCATAGCGCTCGGGAAACACAGCAGCAGGTAGTTCATTCCAGAGCTTGCACGTACGTGGGAGAAATGATCGCTGGAAACGTACAGTTGAAGACCATAACGTTTCCAGGTGAAATGGATGAACCCTGCTACGATGTCGAGTGGTACGTTGGTAGAATGGTGACGGTGGTACCAAGTCAAACAGTTCCTCGGAGCACTCTCCGTGAAAGAGTCGGTAGAGTACACAGAGTGACCCAATGTCTCTCCGCTGCTCCAGCGACTCCAATCTGTCCGTAAGATTGGGATCCCCGACGATTCGAACAGCCCGTCTTTGCAGGGAGTCAAGTGGGTCTAGCTGATATTTGGGCGCACCTGCCCAGAGATGAAAGCAGTACTCCACATGAGGACGAACTTGTGCTTTGTATAGCACAAGACGCTGTCTCGGTGTGAAGTACCGCCTGGCTCTGTTCAGGACACCCAACTTTTTGCTTGCCAATTTGGCTTTGTCCTCCAAATGACTCCCAAACTGGACTTTGCTCGATATTTTGACGCCGAGAATCCCAATACTCTCAGAAATTGGGAGAGTTACTCCTTGGAACTGTGGCGCCATGACAAACGGCTCCTTCTTCAAGTTGGTTATATCATCTTGTTGAAATAGTTCTAATATGTATAAATATGGGTTTGATGGGGATGGACAGAATAATTTGATTTAACGCACTAATCACAAAAGTATGCGCTGAGTTCGATAAATGTGTATTAGATAACGTTGTTTTGGGAGTATTATAAAATACTAGCTGATCCAACAGACGTTCTGTTCAAATAACACAGCAGCGCCGCCTACAATCCAATTGTGAATTTAAACCATTCTCGAATCCCCTTGAACACACACAAAAAAGTTCATCAACATCGGTCCAGCCGTTTAGGAGGAGTTCAGTGACGTACACAAGAAATTTATATATAAAGATATTTAATTTGTAGAAGCCGAGTGTAATATAGTTAAACGTAGTTCTATTACTAAATATTCTATATAAATATTTTATTATGAATGAATTTTGTAAAATTAACTTAGTACGTAGTAAGGATTTGGTAAGAAAATTAGAATCATAATAAAAAAAATCAAATATGTTAATTCAAACAATAAAGATTGACAAGGAAATTACAATCATCATTTTGTGACTTATATAGTCTCACTCCTGAGTTCCAGCCTCCACCACAATAGTAGGTACCTACATACGGTAGATTGGTGTAAGGTTTTATTTCGAGCGTACCTTCTCTTGCTTAAATGTTATCTGCATATTATAATTCGTCGTCGTCTTTTACAACACCCACGGGCAAGAAAGGGAGTGGAGAAATTAATTCCTACCCCGTCACCACCCGGAAATAGTATTACATAGTTAGAATCGTAAAAGATCAAAATAATGTCTTACAGATTCACAGTGGAATAGTGTTTTTGAGGCTGCTGTATATTCGTATTCATCTTTAAATGATATTGGCATGTTATACGCCGCAATTAAGGTGAGTTTCATGTAGTTGGCGTCTTTCAGAATTTCGTGATGCATGCATGCACATTTGTGTCGATTTATGCATAGCTCCAACGTCAATAGCGGCAAACAATCCCAACTTTTGCACGCTAAGACAGATGGTTTTATCATTGGCTCCATATGTTTTTTAATGCAAGTGGGTGGTTTTGCTAAAAGCATAATATTGATTTATATTTATTAAGTGTAATATGGATGAAAGATAAAATTGCAGAAAGATGTGAAGTAGGCAAAGTCGTCTTCTCGAAACTGAAAAAATCCTTGTTTATGACACTTGACATAATACAAAAAGACCTCAGAACGGTTTATCCACTTGAAATAAACATGGACAAGATGAAAGTCCTATCTAACGTTCATATTTTTTCTGAATCGAATTGAGCCTAATGCCGCCCTAGCCGAGGCCGCAGGTGACTGGACCGGGGACTTTAGTTCGGCACCCGCAGAGAGGCTGACCACGCGACAGCGACCAACGTCCCGGGAGAGGGACGTCGAGAGGTGAAGGTACTCGAAAGGGTATTCCGTCGGACCAACCACTGAGGACAAGGAACTCGGTACTGGTGGTCGGCCCAACGACGAAGGCGACGTGAGTACGGGTGGGTTATGAGCCTGCGCGCCGTCCTTTCGTCGCCCTGTTCGGAATAGACTGCGTGTGCGCTTATCATACCCCACCCATAAAAAAAAGTAACGAAAGCCTTATAATGGAGGTAAGTCTGACACTAACTGTTTATCAATTTATCTATTTATCAATTTAGAGTAGCATTAGTAGTTGAAGATTAAGAAAATATTTTACCTTTATTGCTTAAAAATAACTGTAGAACATCAATGTTGCAGCAGTAGACTGCAGCGTCTTGTTGCACCAACGCATTAGATTTAATGGAATTCGTGCACGAGAGATTTTCTTTTTTGGACTGAAAACTTTCTCCAGAAACATTTGATACAACTTCATTCAAAAGTTGAATGTGTACTAAAATTATTATAAAAATCTTTATGGTAACTTATACAAAACAGGTTATTAAGATCCTGTGAAAAATATATTTATATTATAAGTGTAAATTATTTTGTATTTTTTTTTATTTTTTATTGCAAACGGTGGCAAACGAGCAAACAGTACACCTGATGGTAAGTGTTGCTGCCGCTCATGGACCTTTACAAGGCCGTTGCCTACCGCGAAGAAAGAGATGGGAGTGTGAATGCGTGCATTGAGGCTCGGTGATACCAAGGACACCACCAAAACCCTCCACACGCAATCATCCTCAGAAAGTTGGGCTTCCGGCTCTCTCGCTCACCGAACGAAGCGCAGTAACAAATTGCTACTACTCAGACGTCGATTTTCTGCGAGAGCATGGTACTGCCCCGGACGGACCGGCCCGCGGCTGTAGACAGATAACTGTCGATAGTGTGGTCCTACCACTCCTAAATGTATGTAATTATTTGTCATCATCATCATCATTATCATCATCGTAGTCCACATACTGTTGGGCTCAGACTTCCTTCACATTGGGAGGGAATCAGACCTACTATACCATGCTGATCAGACATATTGGTATAGAGTTTTCATTTCGAGTTTTCCTTCTCTTGCACAGATGTTATATGCATATTATATCCTATAATTATCTTATCAGTACCTATTAGATCTCAGGTTCTAATAATGTAATAACTCGTTAATAGTATTCATTTGAGACACTGCTAATAACTTTTCAATTGCTAGCACACGAAGGCTTGAACCCAGTATCCGTCCATGGAATTAACCTATTATGTGGGACTTTTTGATTTGATTTTTTCCTTTTTGGGGATTAGCAAAAACGCCTACATAATTGTTATCATACTTATATATAATAGTAGATCAATATCCTTCCTATTATGGGAGAAACTCTTGCCCGTGGATGTCGTAAAAGACGACTCAGGTATATAATACGCATATAACATCTATGTAAGAGAAGGGAAACTCGAAATAAGACCCTATTCCAATCTGTCTGACCAGCATGGTATAGTAAGGTCAATTACCCTCCTATTGTGGAGGAGGCTCGAGTCCAATAGTGGGACGTATATGAGCTGAAATGATGATGAAAATATTTCGAAGGCATTGGCGCAGTATTACAAGACTGCTTTATATTTTGCGATTTCTTGGACGATATCAATTTTAAAACCGGCACTAAAACAGTTTGGTAAATAGAATAGGTAGTAAGCGCCAAGTTAATGATCAGATCATGTACAATGTACATAATATGCTATTACACCTTTGGTTTGCGACTAATTCCATGACATTTATATCCACCAATGTAACTCCTGTAAGTCAAGATCCACAATGGTCTTCATAGATCACATCGAGTTTTGACTTTCAGGCAGTCCCGGGAAATGACTTTAATTGTCTTGGGACCCGCAACAAATTTAATTAGAAAAGTTAAATAGGAGGAGTTGGAAGAGAGCCATGGCCAGTTAGGAGTTGGGCTACACAATGAATAAGCTCAAGCTACACTCTCTCCATGCACTTGCGCATACAAATAGATAGAGATGACGACTTTTTGGTGATGAACTCAATTTCTTCTGCCATGCGCTTAGAAGGTCTTCCTAAACAATGAATTGCGGTGCAATCAATGGCGATTTTATAACGATCGCGTGGTAGAAGGGAATCTGTGCTCACAGTTTTCTTGGTGGTGTAATATATTGATCTCTGAGCCTCCAAGTCAACCGGAAGTACACCCGCGAGTATTGGCAAGGCTTCGGTACTGACTGTTCTGTAGGCTTAACATAAGAATATTAAAGCCAATCGTTGGCTTTGTAATAACTTAAGGCGTGCTGCCCTTATCCTGAAACTATACGCCCACACAGGCGCAGCGTAACAAATACACCCCAAATATGTGGCTATATACATAGTTTTAAAAGTTATTGCACCTATTCGGTCTCACGATCTGCACAAATGTGCAGCAAAACGTTGACACTTTTTCGTTGTCAAATTCCTTTTGGGCCATATAGGTATGAGCCACTATTAATCGAAGACTATGAACTAGAATAAGACTTTATCTCGAATTTTATTATCTTTTATAATGATGTTATCCGCGTATATGGATCCGCGTATGGAATTCTCCGCGGGTAAAGTTATAGATGGTGAATTGTATTCTTATTTAATTATAACACATAATATTAAAATATAATATTGAAATCTTATCCTACCAACTAGTGGATGATCAGCAAAGAGACACATTTTCTCGTAATCCGAAGGATCATAATTCATCTTTCCTTCAGCCCATATTCTATTTTCCTCTAGATCTTTCCCGCATATGGATCTAATAACTCCTTTCAATATTAGCTGATCAAAGTAAGTTACTTTTATGAAGACTTCCTTAGGATCTTCGTCAGGAATCCTTAGACTTAGAATCTGTATGAGCAAATAGAAGCATAAATTACTTACATTAAAAACGGACATAGATAAATATTCAATATTTATGGAGTGTTTTATAAGTTATCAATTGTTGAAGGCTTCCTCGTTTAAAGTTATTAGATGAATTTTCTCTACAAATCCTAAGACCAGCTCTGTAAGTGTGTATTTCAGACTTCGTATGTGTGCGTGTATGTGTGATGGTGAACTTGTTCTTGCTGTACCTCCATTGTGTCTGGTTTTTACTAATTACATTTTTTACTTATTCCATATATCCGTCCATCAGTAAATAGAAGTCCAGTGTTGGTCATATGCCTCTCTACAGGAATACCAAGAAGAACGAGCCTGTGTCACCTGTCCTATTCTATATGACTTTTAAGATGATTCTAGTACACCAGCTCGAGTGAACGTCCCATGAGTTAGATTGACGCCATCTTAAAAGTCGAAACACACCTTAAATATAAAGGGGAACGAACACAAGCTGTTTGGTGGCAGCTACGAATGCTACCAACCCTTATATAGCTTGTGGGTATCGTAAAAGATGACTAAGAGCTTGTCAACGACTTGGTCCAAATCTCGTTGGGTCAACAATTACATTCTCAAGGAGGGTTGATGTCCACCCTGGAGGTATGTCCCGCCTGGGGGCCTCAGCGCCACGACCTGTTGGCAGTCATAGGAAACTATCTGTCGTTGTTGACCATCATATCAAAGATGCTCGACAGCGATAGGTCGTCGATGGCCTCCTTCTGCGAGGAGGCCCTACCCCGACGACTACCCCGACTACCCCGTAAAAGCGCGGATAGCCCAGTCATATTAGGGGTTTCACCTCGGAATGAAAGATAATAAGCTGTAAATTGGTATAAACCTTTGTTTTGTCGTTCTAAATGTTGTCTCAAAAGTCACAAATGCACAGTGTTTGATGGGACCAAAAAAATTTCCCTCTGCTGTTTATAGCTTTTTCCGATTAAGGTATGCATTTAAAATGCACGAGTAAAACACCCACGTGTCAAAATGAAATATTTTTTTTTATAAAAATTATTGAACTTTACGTGACATTTAACTTTAAAAATATAAAATTAATTCTGAGAGCGTAACTATCCAAGTTAATTGTTTTAAATAAATATAGTCTGATAAAACATCTTTAGGCCCATATATTATAGTAGTAGTATAGTATTTCTATTTTAATTTTTCGAAAATTACCTGATTTAGTTATTATTTTTTTCAGATTTTCGTTATTATTTTTTTCTCTTTAAAACTCAAAAAGTGGGACTTGTGACTAGCACAGAAAAATAGTTCTTAAAAAGGTCTATCGACAATAAAAAAACCATGTTCCACTTTCGCGGCCTTTGGGAGAAATGGACCATTCTGTTCTAAGGTCAAATTATACAGTATAGGGTTGTCGCAAAAGGTCACTTCTTTTTAGTATTTGAAGTAAAACTATTTTTACGGATTATACGAATAAGTTAATAAAACAATATTTCAGGCGTGCTATACGATACCTATTATAGTGACATTTTTTATTTCTTAAAAATAAATACTTCTACTTATTTTTATTTTCATACTATAAAGAAACCTAGTGCACATCTATGAGCATAGTCAGGACCGCATCTACCATTACATCAGGTTTGATAAACCACAAATCCTCGCAAAAGAACACCGATACCTGCCTAGAATGGTTCGCGAGGCTATTGAAATTAAAATACATAAAAATTTCAATAGAGAAGATGGATAGTTATTATCATAAAGCTGGGATCCTGTCATTTACTAAATTACAAATAAAACAAAGAAAAACATCGCAAGACTGCAAGACACTGTGAGCACTTATTGTATAGATTTCATCCACAATGATAGTTAAATATTAATTTACTTAATTTTAGTAAGATAAAGTAGGCCGCCTCTCAAAAGTCAGTAATTAGTATTATGTCTACTGAGTTTTCTTGCCGGATCTTTCTCAGTGTGGCCGCAAGCCGATCCGGTAGTAGCCGACTAGATTTGTTAGTTTTTTAAATTAGTAAATTGCCACAATATAATAATTATCATAAATTAAATGTTTAGTAATAACTGACCATAAGAAATATAAAATATTTTATATATAGAATCATTTTCTTTTTGTACTAGTAATAAATTTGTATTAAAAATATGGATCAAAAGGGGTATGCCCCTTATGGGGGTTTAAGGTTTCGTTTAGAACATCAACCAAATTATTATCAAAAATCGAGTTTTCAATTATCATGTTACCCTTTATAGTATGAAGTCCTAATAACGCCGGATATAATATGCTAAACAATTAAAAACTTTTTTTTACGTTTGTGCCATTTTTTAATATAACTTTATACAACGTACTGATAACCGTAACTCACGCTTGACCGGCGCACTCTTCGCGGTCTACCGCAAAAACGGTTGACCGTATGAAAAAAAAAGTTCAAACAAAAGTTGTAGAGAATTTTCTACTCTACAACTTTTATAATAAGTGCAAATCTCATTTAAGTAATAGACAGCGAGATAATCACGAAAAATCGATTTTTACGACTTTTGACCTTCAATATCTTAAGACGCGGACACGATAGCACTTGTGACTTTTGAGACAACATTTAAAACGACAAAACAAAGGTTTATACCAATTTACAGCTTATTATCGTTCATTCAGAGGTTGACCCCTTTTTTTACCTAATATGACTGGGCTAGGAAGAGACCGCTGTGGTTTTAGTGGGTATTCCGACAGCATAGGCAGCAGGCGAGTCCCACACTCCCCCTCGTCCATCACTGGCGGGGGATAGTGCGTAAATTGCATTTCCACAGCGACAACCAACAAAGGAGGGTTGTGGTCAGGCAGCCAGTCATAAAACTATTCTCAATAGCTTCCAATATAATAGGAAAGAAGAGTACAATTATTGAGTAGACCACGAGTTATTGGTATAAGAGAAGGGTGATGATGATGATGATGATGATGATAATGATAATGAATATATTCACTGTCGTATATATCGTATATATTAGTATATATACGATATATACGATAGTAAAAATACGATAATATATATATGATAGTTCGTATATATACTATCGTATTTTTATATATATACAAGGTTACCTTTATATTCAAAGACTCATAGGGTGTTTCGTCGACTTCTGATGACTCGGGTTTTACTGGTGCAGGAATGGCTCCTTCAGATCGGATCTAAATTAGGCAGTAGTATAAAGCATGTGATTTAAAAAATTTAGATTTCGGAATGTATCCTTAACAGAATACTGAAAATTCGGCTATTTTGACTATTAGTAATTAGCAGTATTTAGATGGTTTAGGATTATCGTTAAAAATAAACAGCATATTTTAAGATTTTTGCCAATTCTATTCGCTAAATTTTGGATGAGATATTTAGTAAAGTGTAATATAGAAGTTAGTAAAAATAGAAGTAACAAATTTTTGGTAATAGTCAGTATCCCTAAAAATCTAATATATCTATGCATTTACTTCGTGTATAACATGCATGTTATAATTTTGCCATGAATTAGTTGTTCGATGTTTTTATCTATGCAGTCTTCCAGAGTTCACAAAAGTTAATCCATAGTAGACTAATTAAAATATACTAGAGAGTTCTAGAAATTTTACCTTTTTCTTTAACATTTTTGATCAACAAAATTAATTGTTCAGTAATTGTTGATGTGACATTGACAGTTGCGATTTGATATTATGAACAAAAGTATATAAAATTAGAAGCCACGACACAAACGAGGTGTAGTTCATGATGAAATTCGTTTCTGGGGTAAAGTTTAAAAGCTTTTATCCTATAAATAAAACTATTTAGTAATACTGGTCAACAAGACTTTTTGCCGTTAATTCAATTATACTTTTTTGTTATGTATAAATAATTTTCATCAACATTTCAGCTTGTCCTTCTACTGAGCTCTAGGTTTCTCCAAAATTGGAATGAAATTGTGAGTCAATTTCAACGGGAAAGAAATTGACCTAATATGCGCTGGTCACTCGTGTTGGTGTTTTTTTTTTTTTTTTTGTGTGTGTTGGTCGCAGATGGCCTTGACAGCTTGACGCGGACTATGGGTGAGCGCTGAGGGTTCTCAATTTGGAGAAAAGTATGCTAAGCGACATTGCCCAAGGGCTCCCCCTGTGGGGAATGGACCTCGGCTTGGGGCGTCGCTGGAGGCAAAGTGGGCATGCCCATGTTTTGATTCGTGACTTTTGCGCGGCGCGGTTTCGCACCTCGACGGCGAGGGCGGACCCACGGATATTTATGTGTTAAGGCCTCGCGGGCCGTGTAGGCTCTACGTTGAGCGAGTGTGATATTGTCGTCCTCTTCGTCGAGGACATGACGAGGACGTCGGATGGAAGTGTTTTATTTCCAGTTTCCCTTTTCTTTTATAGATGTTAATCTACATAAATATTACATGACGGGGGGAGGGGATGGTGAAGCTACTGGACATGTGTTCTCTATATCAGAACGTAACCAATAACAGTTGACATGCCTCTAACGCATCGTATCGGTAATAATATAATTAGTAACAACTATCAGTTATACACAAGTAACTAACGATGATGCGAAACTATTAACTGACAATATCACAACAATAATCGGTTTCATGCCGTGATTCTCGTTTCGCTTTGTTGCTACCCGAATAGTCACTAATAATATGTCTAATAACCAAAATAATTATGCCATATCTCTCTTTCTACGTGGTTCCTTACGTCGAATACAGAGTGGGGACGATTATTGGTTAGCGGCTTAATAACAAGGAACATTTCACTAATATTGATATAAACGAAAGACGCTCTAATATCGGATGGTTTCCTAAGTTCGGATATATCAATATCTCCTAAACAGAGCAAGGTTATGTGCCTAACGTTATGTGCATAGTCATTATTAGTTCACAACTAGATAGAAGCACTACAGCGCTTTTATTGACCTCTCTATCAAAATGGCGACAAACCGATACAAGTTTGATTTTTATCGCACAAAATATTACATAGTGGCTTTTTAAGGCAGTATTTTGAGCAAGTAAGTGACTTATGCTGTTATGTCTTTCTTGTAATTTAGTAATTGCTATATTACCTACTTAAAAACTAAGTTTTACTGAAAAACTGAGACCATGTTTTTAATATTTTTATATTTGCGAATTCCTAATATCGGATACATAGCGTTGCTCAATATAGGATATCTGTTTTAAAAAAAATATTGGATTTTTAAGCTATTGCATAGCTTTTATCGCGGGCTTTGAACGTGGCGACCGAATCAAGAAATTCCGTAACGAAAATAAAACCTAACACCCGCCTACCATGTAGCTTGGCCGAGCGTTTGGGGTGACAGTCGTCGACCTTCTGCGTTCGTCCGTCTCGGTGCGCACACGTGCCACCGCTTTGCGTAGCTTACGTTAAAAAGTGTTTTCGCGCGTTTTCTAACGGTCCCAACGGTCTTCAGCGGACGACAGTGGTAATCCAAACCGCCTTACACGCGCGTTTTCTAACGGTCCCAACGGTCTTCAGCGGACGACAGTGGTAATCCAAACCGCCTTACATATAGTATATTTGTTTTCTTATCGGTCACCACGCTCAAAAAGTGTAACTTGAATTAATATCAAAGAAAAAAATACTGCAATAATAAAAAATAAATAAATAATTATAATTGCATAAGTTGATAAAAAATGCTATGCAATAGCTTTACCGCGGCAGTCCCCGAGTGCCACACGTTTTTTTTTTTTTTAATATATAGATCATAAGAATTAACACAAGACAGTCTTCTACGCCAACAGTATTTTGAAAGGATGAGTCTAATTGTTTGCATGATATTGACCCATTATTTGCCTCATATATTCCGTTCTATGAGGGAGGTTTGCCAGGGTCCCTGTTGTAATGTAATGAAACACCGCTGTGTCTAGTTAGCAACTGATTTATTTTAAGATGCAGGTATATACATATTTTCTAATACCCACCACATCTCCCCCTAATTAATTTAAACAATAATAATATAAAGGAAAATTATAGATCTTGCTTATGATGTACGAGTACAACGAGTACAAGGTGGTGAATAAGAATTTCGATAGATCTTATCATCATCGACACCCGGTTCATAGTCCTCATCATCCTCATCATCTCCCGAAAGTAAGACGTCATCATCGTCCTGATTAGATATTTCAATATATTCATTTTTTACATCATCTGATATTTTACCTACCGACGTACTTTTTGTTAAATGTCGGCGATTACGGCGATAGATACCTCTTTTATTTTTAATAAAATAAGAGCGTGGAGTGGAAGCCTTCGCTACGACTTTACCGCGAATTCGTTCACTTTTATTGTCGTCTAACATTAAAACATCATCGCCAACATTTAACTCTGGTAGCGGTTTACAGTGTTGGTCATAATAAAATTTAGTTTTTATCTGCTTATCTAATAAATTTTCGTATTGTTTCTCGTTGCTATAATTTTGGAATTTTAAAAGATCGTAATGAACAGGTAATCTACTATTTAGTCGCCGGCCCATCATAAGCTGTGCAGGAGAATTCAAATTTTCTCGTGGTGTATTTCTATAGCTAAGTAAACTTAAATAAAAATCAGATTTACTATCGATGGTTTTTTTTAACATTTTCTTTACTGTCTGTACCGCCCTTTCTGATTTACCGTTGGATTGCGCGTATCGAGGAGAAGATGTGACATGACAAAAATCCCACTCAGACACGAACTTAGCAAAATTTCTAGACGTAAATTGGGGACCATTATCACTAATGACCGTTTCTGGTATACCATAGCGTGCAAAATTTTCTTTTAATATATTTATAACCGAATTTGATGAAGTATCTCTTAAATAACCAACTTCAATAAAACCAGAAAAGTAATCTACTAGGATTAAATAATTTTTTTTTCCATACTCAAATATATCAGTACCAATTTTATTCCATGGTATATTTGGTATAGGTATAGGAATCATAGGCTCCTTGCTAGGTTTATTTGAATTCTCTTCGCAGATTTTACATTTCCTTACATAATTTTCAATATCTTTTGTTATGCCGGGCCAAAATAACACGTCACGGGCGCGTCTCTTACAACGATCAATGCCCAAATGTCCTTCGTGAATAAGTTTTAACATATTATTTTGTAAAGAACACGGTATTAAAACTAGTTTATTTTTGAATATTACATTATCCACAGAATATAATTCGTCTCTTATAGAATAATAATATCTTAAATCGCTAGATACATGAAATTTATCAGGCCATCCATGCTGAATGTATTTTAATAACAACATGAGATTTCTATCTTTACATGTTTCTTTTTTTACAAGCGTAAACTTACTGAGCGACATTGGTATACTATTTACTACCATTTTAACCTGACTTAGTACAGCTGTGGTAATGTTGTCCTCATATAAATCAGGCAGAGGCGCACGAGATAACGTATCAGGAATGTACATATATTTACCAGGCTTATACGTAACCACCAAATCATATCCTTGAATTCTTAACATCATACGCTGTAAACGTGCTGGAATTGCATCTAACGGTTTTTTAAATATACTTTCGAGTGGCTTATGATCTGATTCAATAATAACATTATTTTTACCATAAATATATTGATGAAATTTTTGACACGCAAACACAATGGCTAGCATTTCTTTTTCTATTTGTGCGTATCGCTGTTGCGTGTCAGTAAGCGTGCGCGATGCATACTCAACTGGTCGGCCGTCCTGCATAAGCACTGCGCCCAGCGCGGTACTACTCGCGTCTACTGACAATAACACCTGCATAGTCATGCACATTATATAACGACAACACCGGCGCATCACTTATTAATTGTTTTAATTTTTCAAACGTTTTTTTATGTCCAACGTCCCAATGCCATACTGTATCTTTCTTTAGCAATCTCGTAAGTGGAAATATGTGTTCCCAGTAGTTTGGTATGAATTTAGCGAGATAATTTGTCATCCCTAAAAACCTTTCTAAGCTTTTCCGATCGTTTGGTTCGGGCATATTTTTAATGGCTTTCACTTTCTCCGTATCAACTTTCATTCCGCTTGCATTAAAAATGTGACCTAAATACGTAACCTCTTGCACGCATATTAGACACTTATCTTTTTTGAATTTCAAATTAATTTCTCGCGCCCTATTTAATAACTCTTTTAACCGCATATCATGTTCTTCTTTAGTTTTTCCCCAGCAAATAATATCATCTATAAAACAATCTACTCCCTCTAATCCTTCTAGATACTGTTTAATTTTGGCATGAAATACTTCAGGTGCACAATTTAATCCGAATGGCAATCGCAAGTACTGATACCGCCCAAAAGGTGTACTGAACGTACACAAGTCCGCACTGGCATCGTCTAATTTCAGCAACCAAAATCCTGAATTTGCATCTAATACTGAGAAATATTTAGCACCCTGTAGTTTAGTAGCTAACTCATTTACCGTGGGTAAATGAAAATGTGCTCGTTGTATAGCTCTATTAAGTGGTCTTGGATCTAAACACATACGTAACTGTCCATTTTTTTTAGCAACAATTACTAACCAGTTGACCCAAAGGGTTGGATGAGTCACTTTTCGAATAACATTTAATTCTACCATCCTATTCAACTCATCTTGTAACTTGTCGCGTAAACCTAACGGTACTTTACGCGGTGCACAAATTACAGGCGGTACCGCCTTATCGTATACAATGTGATATTCACCCGGCTGTTTGCCTAAGCCACTAAACAATTCGTCATACTCTTTTAAGTTAAAACTGTAAATTCTTTTAATCAACCCTAAATTTATACAAGTTTGCAATCCCAGCACGCTTTGACATTTATTTACCGAAATTGCAAATTTTAATTCGTAAGGTATATTTTTATAGTACCATTTTAAATTACATGTACCCTTTATGGGAATAAAATCTCCACTATACGACTGCAATTTAACATTTTTATTAAATTTAATTAATATATCGTTATAACCTAATGATTTAAACCGCTCATATGCTAATACGTTAATATCAGCCCCAGTATCCAATTTGAACATTTCAGAACTGCCAATACATTGGAGAGTTTCACACCAGTCCTGAGACGGTGATCTAATTTCAGATAAATTATATAAAGCTGATATAAAAAACGACTCACAATCGCCATCCTCGATTTCCTCTTCACACACTTCTATGTTATAAAGTTTTTTAACACTATTTTTTAAATTGCACATTCTAGCATAATGCCCACGCTTTTCACATATATAACACTGAACAGTATTAGCTGGACAATACCTATAGTCAACACACTGACCTCCACACCTAAGACAGGGCCCGGGAGCCGCTGGCGCAGCACGTCGCGCGCGCTCGCTGAGGCTATTGCTAGGCCCAGCAGCACCACGCCCACGGCGCTGCCCGCGCGCTCGCCAGCCGCTTCGTCCCACACCGCCGCGCATGCCGACGTTATTCACCTGCAGAGGCACTGAATCCGCTATGCCTAATGTACTACGCGTCTCCAATACGCGATTGCTATCTTTGGAAATCTCATGAGCTTGACAAATTTTAACGGCCTTATCCAAATTTAAATCGTCTGTTCTCAATAAACGATCTCTCACAACTATACTTTGTATACCACAAACGATCCGATCGCGAATCAATTCTTCCTCCAAATTTTTAAATTCACAAATTTTCATTAATAACTTTAATGCTGTCAAATATTGATCGATAGACTCACCGCTTTCTTGATTTCTCATAAAGAAATTATACCTGGCCAGAGTTATATTTTGTTTCACACCAAAATAATCATCAAACTTCTTAATTAATAATGTGACGTCATCCTTCTGTGCGTCGTTATCGAACGTAAACGTCTCGTATACGTCGAATCCCTCGGCTCCAAGAAGATTGATCAATAAGCTGGCTTGAACACCACCTTCTTCCTTATGCACCCCAGATGCTTTTAAGAACAGTAAAAATTGCGTTTTCCAACGCTTCCAAGCGTCGGCCCGGCCGACGGAGCTGCCTTCCAAACTTAATTCCGATGGTGGTCGCGTGTGTTCCATACTCAATCACACGTACTATAAATACTAAACTATGAAAATATTGCAATAGCTAAGTTTAATCAATGTAATCTACTTTTTTACCGCTGTCACCATGTAATGTAATGAAACACCGCTGTGTCTAGTTAGCAACTGATTTATTTTAAGATGCAGGTATATACATATTTTCTAATACCCACAACACCTGTTGAAATAAAATTAATTGAAACTATGTGAAGGAGATATCAACAACTTAACAATATTATTGTCAATACAACAGTATATTTTGGAATATGTTCCGTGTCGATCCTAAGCTTTTTTGCGGATAGATTATGGTTCGCTTACACCCTATATTTAATATTCAAAACAAGACAATCTTCCACGCCAATAGTATTTTGTAAGGATGTGTCCAATTGTTTGCATGATATTGACCCATTATTTGCTTCATATGTTCCATTTCACGAGGGAGGTTGGCCAGGTCTCTATTGAAATAAAATAAATTGAAACTATGGGGAGGCTATGTAACAACATAATAATAATATTATTGTCTTTATTTTGATATATGTTATATATTTTTTGGAGACAGGCTATGGTTCAGTTACATCCCGCCCAATCTAAGGGTGAGAAAGGGACGGCGTGCGACTCCATAACCTGCCGTACTATGCCTCTATCGGTGGCGATATAAAAAATAAAGAAATGCGACAGTAAAAAATAAAGTAATCTCTTAGTAATAACTAAGAGATTTTTTTATTTTTATTGTTATGGCTTATGCGTAACTTCAAACAAAACAGTCTTAAAAATCGGACACATGTAGTGCTTGTGAAAGATTGCGGACAATTATCCCAAAGTTCATAAGAGGATATATATATATACGTATCTTTGTATGTGGTGACAATGTATTATTAAATAATCCGCTGTGGTCTTTATATTGATTGACTGGGCTAGTAGGCCATATAATAATAATTAGTGTTGCCCAAAAAAGTCTTGGTCTTGCGGTCTTGGTCTTGGTCTTGCGAGAAATGCGAGACCGAGACCAAGACCAAGACCGCTTAATTTTTGCAAGACCAAAACCAAGACTGGCCCTGCAAGACTTGAGCAAGACCAAGACTGGGCCTGCAAGAGTCTCGCGGTCTTGCATTTAATTCAAATCACCATTTCAGCTTATATACGGTTGAGCTCGTGTCTTCTACATAACAGGAGGAGAATCGGCCGTGGCCGGAGGGGAATCGCCACAGTGATCGGCCGTGTTGTTACAGGTCATACATGTCAAGTTTTCCTTCTCTTGCACCGATGTTATATATTATAGCCCTTAGTCGTGGGTTCGCAGTCACGGGTAAAATAGGGGGTGATGAATTATATTCTTACTCCGTCACTACACGGCAAGTCAAATCAGTCTTGAGATATCCATCTATTGGCCAATCGATTCCCAATGTTGGTGTTGGCTTTTCAGAATTACTCTTCGGAAAGGCTTAAGGACAAAAATACCGTAATCACGAGAGTGCTCTTGCCCATTATACATATTTATATATCCGTTTATTCATTAGCCCAACGACGTTCACTGTTGGACATAGAAATATGCCTACAATTAATCTATATAAATGTCCATGTAGGGACAGAGTACGATCACCATCAGGCAGTACATGAAGCGTTGCTCCCAGCGCTATTTTGCCTCTGCCACGACTCACCCCAATCCACTAGTGGTTGGGGCGGTAAACTACGTCCCCTCAAAAATATCCGCGGTCCGACGTCCTCGTCATCTTCTTGAAGAAGAAGATGACGCTATTATGATCGCCCAAGAAAGGACCTACACAGCTCGCGCAGCGATAACAGATAAAACTCCGCGGTATCGGCCTCGCCGTCGAGGTCGAAAACCGCGCCGCGTAAAAGTCATTAACCTAAACTTGGCCACGCCCACTTTGCTCTCAGCGACGCCCCGAGCCGAGGTCCGTTCCCCACAGGGGGGAGCCCTCGGGCGATGTTCGCTTAACTTACTTACCGGGTTGAGAGCCATCAGCGCTCACCCATTGACCGCGTTAAGCTGTCAAGGTCATCTGCGACCAACAGCTACACACACACAAAAAAAAAGACAGAGTACGAATATAATTCACCACTCTCTTACCCGTGGATGTCGTATCAAATCGGATCGGGCAATGGTGTTAGGAACCCATGAAAAAAAATTTAAATAAAATTATCGATTCGTTAATGAATTGAGAGACATGTAAGTTCTCGATTTTGTCATCGTTTTTTCGTGTAAATTGATTAAAATGTATAAAGGAATGATACTTAATCTACAACATATTCGTATTTTGTTAAATGTTCATTAGAATTTGAATAAATCAATGATTACGTTTGCATAAGCAAGACAAACTTCGCTTTAACATAAATCAGCTGATCGGCCGATGACCGTTTATGAGTCGCCTTTGTACCTACGTAACCATTGAAAGGTTCGCGCAAATCTAATACCTATTTATACTGTCGAAATTTTACATGCTTACATATATCCTGTCTGTACATACCTACATAATGCATAAAATTTAGACACACATTTTTGTAATCACTATAACTTTTACGTTATATTGTTTTTGTATAATATACATTCTAATTATGATCTATGACTGTTGAACTACAACATACATGAACAGTTGTCCCATAACCTGATACACCCTGTGTATATAACATATGTGCAAGAGAAGTGAAACTAGAAAGAAAACCCTGTACCAACATGTCTGACCAGCGTGGTATAGTAGATCAATTTTCCTCTTACTGGAAGGAAGCTTAAGCCCAGCAGTGGCACTTTTATGAGCTGTGACGATGACGACGAATATCATACATTTTACAAGTATTAAGACCATAAAATTTTAAATCAGTTTTATATGTTCTTGAATAAATAGTATATTAAGAGCTACATGGATCCAGCGGCCAAAGTATTTATATAGGCAATAGAGCAACAGGTTTTTTCAAGTATCCAGAGTATCAGTAACTAAACTGGAAATACAATAGATACATACCACTTAACTTGAAGGGGAATATAAACAATCGCATTAATTGTAAAATATCGCATTGATTATAAAATGACATAAAATTTATTGTATCAACTGCCTCGTGTGGTGACGTCTTAAGAAAATAGGGTCGAAAGTCCTGTCATAAGAGTAGTAACGCTGTCTAATGGAACACCAGGGGAATAGAAGAGTAATTTTCTCCAGTGGTAAGTATTGTATTCAATAGTGAACTATAGGCTAGCAGATGGATAGATAGGATAGGATATTTGATTAATTTAGTTGGATTTTTCATTGCCATGATAAATTACTGTTACGTTATTCTAACTTCAAAACTTTGCGAGACTCTTGCTGCAATACCAAGACTCGGGTGCGCAAGACCAAGACCAAGACCAAGACTCGGGTGCGCAAGACCAAGACCAAGACGAGACCAGGTGTGATGTTGCAAGACCAAGACCAAGACCGGTCCAAGTCTCGTCTTGGTCTTGCATTTGGGCAACACTAATAATAATTATAGATATTTAGCTTTGCTCGGTATATTTTCTTTTTCGTAAATTGTATTTTTGACGAACTTACTTAGATATATATTAATAAAAATTTAAAATGATGAAATAATGAAAAAAAAAAAATACAAAAATTGAATAATTATAACACCGAGATTCGATCTCACGCCGTTTGTACGCGACTGGACAACTTCGCTGCAACACGCTGTTGGAATGCCATAACAAAACAAAAAACTGGACAACTTCCCAACTGAGCTATCATCACTCATGATGTCAATGGCGAAATTTGAATCTATATTCTATTGCCATTTTATGTCATTGTATTGCTAAAAACACCGACAAAACAACATTTTTATAAATAGAACATAGCTAGATCGATTTTTTGGCCCCGAAACCTCTAATATGCCAAATTTCATCAAAATCGTTGGAGCCGTTGCCGAGATCCTGAAAATATATATAGGTATACTAGCAGACCCGGCCACGCGTTGCTGTGGCTAATGTTTTTGTTATATTACATTTTATTAAACTATTTAAGTGGAACTGTAGGAGAACATCTGTCATGGAGGTCGTCATATTTTTTTACAAATGGCATCTATGTTAAAAAGCAAGTTAAAATCGTATATGACACGTTTGTAGGTTTGACATAGTAGTGCCATCTATTAATTACTTACTCAATCCAGTCAACAGATATCGCCATCTGTTAAATTCGTTTGGAGTTAACAGATAATTGTGAATGTCAAATAATCGACAAATAATTTGCAATAAAATAATATTGCGACTATAAATTAAGATGTAAGCTATCCTATCTTTCATGTACACGGGGGTGATCCGGTCGATGGCTCTGTACGGCGCACCGGTGTGGGCGGGGTCCCTGACCGTCCGGCTGAGGGCCCTCTTGAGGCGACCACAGAGGGTCATGGCGGTCAGGGCCATACGCGGTTACCGCACGGTGTCGACGGAGGCAGCGTGCCTCCTGGCCGGAACTCTCCCGTGGGACCTGGAGGCGGAGATGCTCGCCGAGATTTATCGGCGGGTGTCGGAGACGCGCGCCCGCGGCGGCATGGTCTCCCTGCAGGAGATCACCGCCTGGCGGGTCGACGCCCGCCGAGGAGTCATTGCCCGCTGGGCAGTCCGGCTGGAGAGTCCTCGGTACGGTGTCAGGACCGTCGAGGCCTTCCGGCCGGTGCTGATGGAGTGGTTGGAGCGGACGCACGGGGTGCTTTCCTTCCGACTGGTGCAGGTGCTTACGGGGCACGGGTGTTTTGGGAAGTACCTGCACAAGATTGTCAGGAGGGAGAGCACACCGTCCTGCCACCACTGCAGTTGCGACGAGGACACGGCGCAGCACACGCTCGAGGAGTGTGCTGCATGGGAGGGCGAGCGCCGTGAACTCATCGCGATTATCGGTGCCGACCTGGCGCTGCCGACCTGGCGCTGCCGACCATCGCCAGGAAGATGCTCGACAGCGTCAGGAACTGGGACGCGGTCGCCGCCTTCTGTGAGGCCGTAATCTCACGGAAGGAGGCGGCGGGTCGTGTGCGAGTAGAGCTCCTATTCGGCGACACGTTCCGCCGCCGGCGACTCGGGCGGCGCAGGCGCGAGTATCTGCGCCTAATGCCGCCCTAGCCGAGGCCGCGGGTGATCGGACCGGGGAATTGTCCGTAACCCGCAGAGAGGCTGACCGCGCGATGGCGACCGACGTCCCAGTGCGTCGAGAGGTGAGGTTACCCGAAAGGGTATTCCGTCGGGCCGACCACTGATGACAAGTCACATCTGCTCCGGTGGTCGGCCCAACAACGAGGTGACGTGGGTACGGGTGGGTTATGGGCCCGCGCGCCGTCCTTTCATCGCCCCGGAGGGACAGGACCGCGCGTGAGCTTACCATAGCCCACCCATTAAAAAAAAAATTAAAAAAAAAAAAAAAATCCTATCTTTCATGTTGGATCAAACTGCACATGGTGTGCAAATTTGATTAAAATCGGTTAAGTAGTTTAGGAGTCCATCGCGGACAAGCAACGTGACACGTAATTTATATATATATATTAAGATATATACAAGCAGCGAGTGATCAAGAGTTCTAACCGCCCTAGGCTAATTATGAGGACGCGCCAGCAGTGTTACAGTCGGCCTAAAAAGTAGTATATTAGTTTTGACTTTGTTTACTAGTGTCAAAATTTTAACGTGGTTTATTCTACCTATAAAAGTTTTCAGATCGATCTGCAAGCGAAACCAACGATATCCTTTAATCTGCACAGCATTCAACCTTTGGGTGGCAAACCATTTTTTTTAGCTGATCGCACATAAAGGCAAAGCACCTCACGCATTATACAATCAAAATCATGACGAGTGACTGCGGACTACCAAGTAGAAAACCAAATCCATGTCGTGTTTGGTCGCATGGCTGGTATTGGCTTAGTTTCTATAGACAACTAAGTTGTTGCGGCCATTGACCATGAGCGTGGTCATCTAGTATGCTAAGCTGCTTCGACTTTAAGAATTTTTTAAATATTTACACTTCTTTTTTTATCTTTTAAAAAGACGCGAGACACCATACTATTGAAACATTTTTACAACTGATTAATGATTTATTTGAAAATTATAGTAATTATTATTAGCTTATACAAAAGTATATCCTTATTCATGCTTTAGCGTTTGCAAATCTTTCCACATTGTTTTCAAATTTGATAGTTTGTAAAAATCACTTTCTATGTACATTAGCGAGAGCGCTGCAAGTTTTTGCTGTAGGAATGTGGAGTGCAAGTAATTTTTTACTCGTTTAAGTGCTGAAAAATATCTTCCACCGCTGCAGTTGGTAACACTCATTGATAAAAATGAATCTTATTATTATCTCCACATTCGGGAACATGCATGAAATATTAAAACTTTTTATTAACTGCAACAAACCCTTTGGGCTTCTGGCAAAAATAGAATGCTCAGCCTCGATGTCAGATCTTAAAAAGTGCGCCGAATGGACGCATTCTTCTGCAAAGGTTTCTTCTATATCAGTGTCGTATAGTTGTTTTGACTCCTTTGCTTAGCTTCTAATAAATTCACTGACGTCTAGTTCATACAGTTTCCATAAGAAATCAAAGTTTGTGTTTACGGTATTATATATAATTTGCCGGTTTTTTAGGTGCACTTTAAGACAATCTATTGATTGTCTTAAAGTGCTGCATAATAATTATTAAAGATGAAACTGAATATGTCCCGTTTTAACGTCATCAAAATGAAATTTAGGTTTCTTTCTTCTTCTTGCATCTTTTCCAGCTCACTCACTTGCTCGGCTACCGACGGCTCTCGGCTATCGAGTGACAAGTCAATGTTTGTTTTACGCGCGGTTTTTAAAAGTTAATTTATTGTTAAAATCAGGGACTCCCAAGCTTTTTTAGTTCAGAGCGCATTTAGTTTTAGTGTTTTGTCTCGGTCTAATTGAAAGATGCAATGATGCTAGATTAACAGTGCATGCGAAGACACGATTACATTTTTTCCGCGCCCCCATCATCCTCGCGCCCTAGGCTGCAGCCTAATTAGCCTAAGGGTTAATCGGGTCCTGTATACAAGAATTGCTCGTTTAAAGATATAAGATAAAGATATACGCACCTGAAATCATTCTTGGACTGAAGCATAAGGTATGCCTAAAAATTTCGTTTGTTTTTCTGGGAAATCATAAGATCCTTTTATTCTTTCTTGTGGTAAATTAAGTTCTAATTTATTTATTTTACAAAGAGCAATTGTTATTTCAAAATCACACGCTAATAATAGTGCAAAATATAATATATTGGATTTTAACATTGTAAAAATGAAACACTAACTTCTACTATGAGTGTTCAAAGATCATTGCTATAGTTTAGTGTGTTAGGTAGTGTTGCCCAAATGCAAGACCAAGACGAGACTTGGACCGGTCTTGGTCTTGGTCTTGCAACATCACACCTGGTCTCGTCTTGGTCTTGGTCTTGCGCACCCGGGTCTTGGTCTTGGTCTTGCGCACCCGAGTCTTGGTATTACAGCAAGAGTCTCGCAAAGTTTTGCAGTTAGAATAACGTAACAGTAATTTATCATGGCAATGAAAAATGGTCTCGTCTTGGTCTTGGTCTTGCGCACCCGGGTCTTGGTCTTGGTCTTGCGCACCCGAGTCTTGGTATTACAGCAAGAGTCTCGCAAAGTTTTGCAGTTAGAATAACGTAACAGTAATTTATCATGGCAATGAAAAATCCAACTAAATTAATCAAATATCCTATCCTATCTATCCATCTGTTAGCCTATAGTTCACTATTGAATACAATACTTACCACTGGAGAAAATTACTCTTCTATTCCCCTGGTGTTCCATTAGACAGCGTTACTACTCTTATGACAGGACTTTCGACCCTATTTTCTTAAGACGTCACCACACGAGGCAGTTGATACAATAAATTTTATGTCATTTTATAATCAATGCGATATTTTACGATTAATGCGATTGTTTATATTCCCCTTCAAGTTAAGTGGTATGTATCTATTGTATTTCCAGTTTAGTTACTGATACTCTGGATACTTGAAAAAACCTGTTGCTCTATTGCCTATATAAATACTTTGGCCGCTGGATCCATGTAGCTCTTAATATACTATTTATTCAAGAACATATAAAACTGATTTAAAATTTTATGGTCTTAATACTTGTAAAATGTATGATATTCGTCGTCATCGTCACAGCTCATAAAAGTGCCACTGCTGGGCTTAAGCTTCCTTCCAGTAAGAGGAAAATTGATCTACTATACCACGCTGGTCAGACATGTTGGTACAGGGTTTTCTTTCTAGTTTCACTTCTCTTGCACATATGTTATATACACAGGGTGTATCAGGTTATGGGACAACTGTTCATGTATGTTGTAGTTCAACAGTCATAGATCATAATTAGAATGTATATTACACAAAAACAATATAACGTAAAAGTTATAGTGATTACAAAAATATGTGTCTAAGAGTTTATGCCTTAAATTTTATGCATTATGTAGGTATGTACAGACAGGATATATGTAAGCATGTAAAATTTCGACAGTATAAATAGGTATTAGATTTGCGCGAACCTTTCAATGGTTACGTAGGTACAAAGGCGACTCATCAACGGTCATCGGCTGATCAGCTGATTTATGTTAAAGCGAAGTTTGTCTTGCTTATGCAAACGTAATCATTGATTTATTCAAATTCTAATGAACATTTAACAAAATACGAATATGTTGTAGATTAAGTATCATTCCTTTATACATTTTAATCAATTTACACGAAAAAACGATGACAAAATTGAGAACTTACATATCTCTCAATTCATTAACGAATCGATATTTTTATTTCAATTTTTTTTCATGGGTTCCTAACACCATTGCATTGCCCGATCCGATTTGATACGACATCCACGGGTAAGAGAGTGGTGAATTATATTCGTACTCTGTCTTTTTTTTTGTGTGTGTGTAGCTGTTGGTCGCAGATGACCTTGACAGCTTAACGCGGTCAATGGGTGAGCGCTGATGGCTCTCAACCCGGTAAGTAAGTTAAGCGAACATCGCCCGAGGGCTCCCCCCTGTGGGGAACGGACCTCGGCTCGGGGCGTCGCTGAGAGCAAAGTGGGCGTGGCCAAGTTTAGGTTAATGACTTTTACGCGGCGCGGTTTTCGACCTCGACGGTGAGGCCGATACCGCGGAGTTTTATCTGTTATCGCTGCGCGAGCTGTGTAGGTCCTTTCTTGGGCGATCATAATAGCGTCATCTTCTTCTTCAAGAAGATGACGAGGACGTCGGACCGCGGATATTTTTGAGGGGACGTAGTTTACCGTCCCAACCACTAGTGGATTGGGGTGAGTCGTGGCAGAGGCAAAATAGCGCTGGGAGCAACGCTTCATGTACTGCCTGATGGTGATCGTACTCTGTCCCTACATGGACATTTATATAGATTAATTGTAGGCATATTTCTATGTCCAACAGTGAACGTCGTTGGGCTAATGAATAAACGGATATATAAATATGTATAATGGGCAAGAGCACTCTCGTGATTACGGTATTTTTGTCCTTAAGCCTTTCCGAAGAGTAATTCTGAAAAGCCAACACCAACATTGGGAATCGATTGGCCAATAGATGGATATCTCAAGACTGATTTGACTTGCCGTGTAGTGACGGAGTAAGAATATAATTCATTACCCCCTATTTTACCCGTGACTGCGAACCCACGACTAAGGGCTATAATATATAACATCGGTGCAAGAGAAGGAAAACTTGACATGTATGACCTGTAACAACACGGCCGATCACCGTGGCGATTCCCCTCCGGCCACGGCCGATTCTCCTCCTGTTATGTAGAAGACACGAGCTCAACCGTATATAAGCTGAAATGGTGATTTGAATTAAATGCAAGACCGCGAGACTCTTGCAGGCCCAGTCTTGGTCTTGCTCAAGTCTTGCAGGGCCAGTCTTGGTCTTGCAAAAATTAAGCGGTCTTGGTCTTGGTCTCGGTCTCGCATTTCTCGCAAGACCAAGACCAAGACCGCAAGACCAAGACTTTTTTGGGCAACACTAGTGTTAGGTGTAGTATTAAGTGACTTTAGCAACTTAAACTATTGTTTGTTATTGTATCTAACGGCATGGCCACGAACAGGTTATTAGCCTGCCACTAAGGCCCGAACTCATGGCCGGGCCGACGCGATGCGTCGTAGCGTTTGGTGTATGTATGTTTGGTGGATGTATGCAAATATGGAGTTGTCCAGAGAAACAGCTTTGCTTCGAAAGGAGTTCATTTGTATACTATTTCAAAGTTTAATATTCTGGAAATCTGTTTTATGTCTTTCCACAACATTTTTATTGTATTATTAAACTTGTACTTTATAGGCAGTCGAATTAAAATTTCTGTATTAAAAGATTCTGTATTTATATGGTAATGGTAGGACCACATTGTTGACAGTTGTCTATCTACAGTCGCAGGCTGGTCCATCCGGGGTAGTACTACACTCTCGCAGAAAATGGACGTCTGAGTAGTAGCAATTTGTTACTGCGCTTTGTTCGGTAAGCGAGAGAGCCGATAGCCGAACTTTCTGAGGGTGTTTGCGTGTGGTGGTGATGTTTAGTTGATGATTTTGGTGATCTTTTAGTTTCACCAAACCTCATTGCACACATTCACACTCCTTCCATTTTCTTCACGGTAGGCAGCGGCCCAGCAAAGGTCCATGAGCGGCAGCAATACTTACCATAAGTTGGCTAAAATATTTCGTTTGATTAGTCGCTGCTTCAGTTTACTGCTGGCCGCATTGCACTCTCTCGTGGCATCCCACTGGGTTACGCGAACATTTATTCCTATCCCACTCTACGCCGTGCCCGCAATGGAACATTTTAGTACATTTTTATTTCATTTCAGCTTATATAAGTACATACGTGCTGTTGGGCTCGAGCCTTCTCCTGAATAAGAGTGAGATTGATCTACTATACCACGCTGTTATAAGGATTGATGTAAGGTTTTGAACAGATCTTCTGTGCGAGTATCACAGAAATATTAATACTTTAGAAAGGCTCTCACCCGTATTTTGTTCTAATACTCGAGTCACCGCATTTCTGCCTCCGTTTAATGTTAATACATAGGCAAAGTCTTAAGTAAAGTAAAGTAGAATATCACACACATGAAATTTGTACACAAACTGGCACGATCTTACAAAAGTTCATATGTTTACGTTGCCTACAGAAGCCACGTAAACTACATTACACACACATTTATTATGAAAACGGGCATCATTTTGGCGCTAGCGGTATCGCATTGACCGCAGTACATTGTGCAGTTGCTCAAATAGTAAAAGATGAAATTAATGTATGGCAGACGATGTATAATGTTTTTTCTGTTTGCAACTTGATCGTTGCTGGCTCTAAATAACGTAATATTATTTTAATATTAACAAATATCACAGAATTGATAAGTTTCTGGCTTACTGATGCTAACATTAACACTATATTATGATTCACTGTAGTTCTAAACTCCTAACTTATCAACACTACTTAGAAAGTATAAGTATACTATGCGGCTCTGGACTATAGTTCTAGTATATAGTTTCCACTTCTTGGTTGACTGCTGGCGAATGACCCAAGATATGCTCTGCAGCCACTTTTATAGGCGCCTCGACGGCCCGAAGATCGCCCCACTCTTCAGTGTTGCCGCTGCTAGTATTCATTACCCTACGAGCGACCGCCCCACTCTTCAGTGTTGACGCTGCTAGTATAACGAATACCTTACGAGCGACAACATCCGGCCGTCCTGAGCACGCATCCGTCCCTGGATAGCGTATTAGTCTGATGGGGTTGCTGAGGACAAATAACAAACATTAATTCTTATATCTTTAACTTGTTTAACTATTAAAGTACATCATGAAAACTATTCCATCGACGGCCAGTTTTCACGATATAGACAGGACAAGAATAAGTAATCCGTCAAACCACCCCCTTGAGCTATTCCCTCGGCGGCCAGCTCAAGAGCCAATCTGCTAACTCTGTCCGATTATTCGTATACATCATTGAAGCTATTCCATCGGCGGCCAGCCTCAATGATGTACGCCAACAAAACCATCGTCAAATGAACATATAGATAGTTGCCCTCTTAATGTGATCACAGTTCGTATTTTCCCCTAGGCGATGCCTTTGGCCAACCCTAGTTGTATCTCAACACGAACCGAGAACATAAAGACAATTATCTCTTCGATACATTGCCCGAGGCGACAACTACCCATAGTCCGAAGCAATAGCATTAGACAAAGAATAATTTAAGGAGAACATTTCATACAGAGGACAACATCCGGAGATATCGCTTACCTATTTTCACCCATGGTTTCATGTTCTCTACACAGGCGATTCCTTCGTACCTTCTGCGCGTCCGTTCAGCACCTCTCATATCTGCAACTTTGTATCGATCATGACCTAATATTTCAGACACCTGAAAATGTCCCTTGAATACGGGAAGTAACTTAGTACTTTGACCATCGTTATCACCTTATTGTATTTAAATGCTTCTTTTCTTTTGGAGTCAAACGCTTGTTTTTGCTTCTCGGCATTTATTTGTATATTACCATCGGCCATTTGTCGTAACTAAGTAACATCAATAGGTTGTTCTTCCTGGTTTATGTCGATCCTCTCAGAATCCGTTCGTAAACGATATCCAAGAAAAATTTCACTCGGAACTGCTGCAGTAGTTTTGTTAACTGCTGTTAATACCTTGTTGAACATTAGTAATATACTGATCCCATTTATTGTTATCAGTGTTAGCGCCCTGCCATCTACCTGCCCATTTGATCGGGGCATTGCCGTCGCTATTATGTGGTGCCTTATGCCCCTATCTTTGCAGTAGTCTGTGAATACCTTGGATGTAAATGCGGTTCCAGCATCACATATAAGCCTCTTAGGGTTGCCAAAAACTAAAAATTTTATTTAATTCTGTCAACACTATATTACTTCTAGTGTTATGAACCGGTGATATAAAAACAAATTTAGAAAAGGAATCAACAATTACTAAAATATGAGTATTTTTAGCCGTGGTTTTTACAAATGGACCCATGTGGTCAATATGCAAGGTATGAAAAGGCCGCGCGTACTTAGGTATCGGAAATAATTTACCTGCCTTTTTGCCATGTACGTTCTTCGAATAGATGCAACTAAGACAATTTTTGATATATTTTAAAACCTTACTCTTAAGTTTAGGAAACCAGTACATAGATCTAATTCGTTCTACAGTCTTATCAACCGCAAAATGACCGATATCATCATGATTTGCCTTAATAATTTGCCATATACAATATTTAGGGACTACCCATCTACGACCATACTCTGTTCTTCGGTAAACTTTGTTCCCTAGTACTTCATAATTATTAAAAATCTGCTTATTTGTATCGGCCTCACCTGACAACACGATGTCTCTTATAGCACAAATGTTAATGTCTTGCAATTGAACCGACAGTAACCACTCAGCTTCTGTTATTGACATTACACTGGTGATGACAGTTGTACCTGTCGATTCTGGGTTCCTACTTAAGGCATCGACATGCTGCATTTGAGACCCTGGCCTATGCAGTATTTCAAATGAAAACTCTTGGGTTTGTAAAACCCATCTACCAATGCGCGAGTTTATTTCTTGTTTATTGATTGTATACCTCACCGCATTGCAATCAGTTATAATTTTAAATGTTAAAATTACCCAATAAATAATGTCTTAAATCTTTTAAGGGCTACTACTATTGCCAAACATTCTAGCTCAAAAGAATGGAAACGCTTTTCGTCAATGGTAATTTGTCTACTATAATAATAAACAGGCTTTTCTCCTCTGTCAGTAAGTTGGGTTAATATACAACCTAAACCCTCTCGACTAGCGTCTGTGTACAACATTAACGGCAATTTTGGCTTCACTTATCAATATAGATTTTAACTGGAGAAATGCATTTTTATGTTCTTGTTGCCACTGCCAACGTGAATCCTTTTTCAAAAGATTTGTTAGTGGTTTACATAATACCGCACAATTTTTAATGAATTTTCTAAAATAATTGGTTAAACCTAAAAACTGTCTTACTTGATGCACATTTTTAGGTGTAGGGTAATTTTCGATCGCCGTTAACTTTTTACTGCCAGGACGAACTCCATCACTAGATATTTCATAACCCAAGAAATTTAATGTCTTTAAAAAAAAAAAAAAAAAAATTTTTCGGAATTGGTTGTTAGTCCGTGTTTTTGTAATTTGGACAAAACTGCTTCCAACTGTTCTATATTCTCTTCTACTGTGACTGTAGCAATTAATAAATCGTCCATAAAACATATAATCCTATCAAATCTAAGATTACCTAAAACAGAGTCCATCAATCTTTGGAAAACTGATGGTCCATTACATAGGCCAAATGGCATTCTAACAAATTCGTAATGGCCATCCGGTGTAATAAACGCCGTTTTAGGTATAGAACACTCGTTTACTTTTATTTGGTAGTAGGTACCCACTTTTTAAATCTAACGTTGTGAAGCATTTACACCCACTTAATCTATCAATCTAATCTTCCACTAATGGCATGGGGTATTTTTCTTTAACAGTGATCCTATTCAAATGCCTATAATCCACACAAAGGCGCTTTTCGCTTGAAGGTTTATCAACTAATAACACTGGACTAGCGTAGGACGACGTGTACTTTCTCTGACTATACCATGTTTTAAAAGATCTTTTACTATTTCACGGGTGGTTATCCTGTCCGATTCCGCCATTCTATACGCTCGTTGTGCAACAAGTTTTTCAGTCGTTAATTCTATATTATGTTCAATATTAGACGCCTTACCTAACGTGCCTAAATCACGGGATATACAGAGTGAATATTTACCTAATATGCGCTTAATGATAGTATTATACTCTGTATGTTCTATCTGGGAAGAAACTGCGGCTATCAGCGATTTTTGTTGAGCAGTGACGTTAGAAAAGCATAATTCATTGCCAATTCGAGAATACGTAATATTCTCGTTCGCCGTAAAATTCCTACCTATTAACAAATTGCAACCTGTTAAATAATCAACTATGTATAAATTGGTAGTTAATTGACCGTTGTCATTAATCCAAATTTGTTAACAAGATCATTTGTTATCAACGAGCAATCACTACCCATATCAATGAAGGCCTCAGTTTTAAATTGATTAATACATCCTAATTTTAAAAAATTAGTATCAATCCTCACGTTATCAGCCTTTATTATATCCGTCATAGCAATATTCTTGCAAGTAAGTGTCTATAGCGAGCAAGTAACTTTTAATGTAAGGGGGGTAGCGTAACAATTCATAAAACGAAGTATTTTACGCGATGGTTTGATTGTATTTATTAAAACAAAACTTAAATTAGCAAGTATTCACACATGCTACAGCGACATATGGTGATGGCAGTTTCTAGATGGTAGCAGAGCGATTGTCGTGAGTTTGCATTTGTCTTTAAATTATCTATTTTAAACTTGTACCCGCTCTTAGGCGATTCACACATTGGCGATGCACCCAGGCGCGGCGGCGCGAGGCAGTAGATTCGCGCGTGGCGACGGAGGAGCAGATCTGTCTCTTCGGCTGACCGCTTTGTACGCGGCCCGCACCAAACTAAAATACTACGTTACAATGGGCAATACTGAACTCATTCAAGACGCTGCAATTGTTTCAGCAATATGGTTTTTGTATAAGTAAATAAGTAGACGTAATAGAAGATATTGGATACAAAACAGGCGCGATACTGCGCGATAGGGCGCAGTGTGTTTCCTGCTGCGGTCCGCCCCGCACCTCTGCGCCTGTCAGCAGAATCTACTAGCGGCTACTAGCGGGACGTGCTCCCGCGCCGTGGCGCGTTTTCGGTGTGTTGGACCTGGCGTGTTTTCTATACTTATTCATGTACTTGCATACAATATTAAAATCTGCCACTCCGCGCCAGGCGATTGAGCGCGGAGCAGTGTGTGAATCGCCTTAAATCTATACAAAAAAGTACCTACAATTCATTATTCATCATATCGGCTATACGTCCTACTGCTGGGCTCGACCCTTCTCCATAGTAGAAGGGTAACTGACCTACTATACCGCCCTGGTCAGATGTGTTGGTATAGGGTTTTGTTTTGAGTTTGCCTTCTCCTGCATAGATGTTATATGCATGTTTTATCCCTTAGTCGTCTTTTACGATATCCACGGATAAGAAAGGGGGTGGTGTATTGTATTCTTACTCCGTTTCCACACGGAATAGTACAATCAAGTTATAATTTTACTATGAATCAGGAACTGTAGCAAATTGCTACTATTTAAACATCGATTCCCGGTTGAAATGTGTTTCTTCTCAGGATTAACTGATGTATTATTGTTGCAAGCAACATCAAACAAATCTGTCAGCTCTCCTAATATATTAAAGTAAATTTGATGGAATTTTGTATAATGCACAGACAATACTAAAACGCGGTGAGTATTAAACAATGCTTCTTGTCGAACGTTCAGATTTAACTTAATTTTGTAAATTATCGAATGTTAAGTGCGTTGTCTTGAATTTGTCAAAACAAGTCAAAATAATTAATGCTTTGATAACATTTGAATTCTTATCAGTACAAATTTAGAAAAAAAGACACTGATGAAATTTACTCGCGTTAATAGTTGGTTGCTGAAATTAAAGAAGGGAATTATTTATATTTTTATTTAATTTATATCTTCCTACTTGATGACAGGTTAAGAATACAGTACATCTCCAAATGTTACTTGGGGCAGGAGTCGTAAAAACCAGATGAAATTTTACTAGAAGAGTGGGCAGGGTACTTACAACACACACTGCGTCCGCCAAGGGTAGAGATTGCGGCATTCCAAGGGGGTATCCCCTTGGAAGCATATGTCCAACTGTGTATGTCAATAGGCAAATTCATAGATGGCAATTAGTTTAGAGTAGTGTTGCCCAAATGCAAGACCAAGACGAGACTTGGACCAGGCTTGGTCTTGGTTTTGCAACAGCACACCTGGTCTCGTCTTGGTCTTGGTATTGCACACTCGAGTCTTGGTCTTGCAGCAAGAGTCTCGCAAAGTCTTGCAAGTCTGGGTACGGGTGAGTTATGGGCCCGCATGCCGTCCTTTCGTCACCCCGGATGAAGTAGACCTCGTGTGCGCTTACCATAGCTCACCCATAAAAAAAAGCGACGGAGTTATGTACGAAATAACATAAAAAAATACAAGCATTAGATTCGAGAACCTCCTTCTTTTTTAAAAGTCGGTTAAAAACGAGTTATGATAGCTAAAAATGGTTATTTATCATAATCATCAATTTCTTTTTTTTTCAATACATATATTATATATGTAATTTAAAATACAAGGAAGACTTTTAACTTAAAGAATAGTTTTTAGGATATAGAACGCCATCTTTTAAATATATTTATATCAATGCCGGTGGATCGCTCCATTAATAATGGGCGCAAAATAAGTTGAGTTCTAGGGGTCGCACGTCGCTCTTACGTCATTGCAGATGGTTCAGATAAAGAGTAACCTACCCGCGCACTAACTTAGGTACCTATGCATACTTACAAATTTACGACTTATAAGTACTTATTTCATTAGAATAGGTACTTGTTTTATTTTGAAACTATAGTTCTCGGCATGTTCACAGAGCTATGTTCTATTCGACATATTTACTCGTATACATCTATTCACCTACAAGGACAAAGAGTCATGCTGCATTACAAGAGATCCGCCATACCTAATAGTTGCGCAATAAAGAGGGATATGTTAATGACGATAATTATACTTATAATTCTACCTTTTTTTTTTTTTTTTTGTGGGTGGGCCGCGGTCGGCGCGCCTCCGCACCACTCCGTCCGGGGCGACAGAGGGGCTTGAGCACGCAACTCCCGCGACCCACCCGAAAACCACGTCGCCTTCGTCGTTGGGCCGACCACTGGAGCAGCGTTAACTTGTCGTCAGTGGTCGGCCCGACGGAATACCCCCTATTGGGGTACCCTCCCATCGACCGACGTCCCCCCCTCGGGGAGGACGTCGGTCTTTCCTCACGCGGTCGGCCTCTCGGCGGGTGACGGACTAATCCCCGGTCACGTCACCCGCGGCCTCGGCTAGGGCGGCATGAGGCGCAGATAGTTGCGCCTGCGCCACCCCAGCCGCCGGCGGCGGATCTCCTCATCGAGGCTGCGCTCCTCGCGCAGGCGATCCGCCGCCTCCTTCCGCGAGATCACTGTCTCGCAGAAGGCTGCGACCGCGTCCCAATTCCCGACGCTGTCGACCATCGCCCTAGCGATAGCCGGCAGCGTCAGGTCCGTACCGATGATTGCGACGAGTTCACAGCGCTGCACTGCCCAAGCCCCGCAGGCCTCGAGCGTATGGCGCGCCGTGTCCTCGTCGCAATCGCAGTGGTGGCAGGACGGTGTACTCTCCCTCCTAACGACCTTGTGCAGGTATTTGGCGAAGCACCCATGCCCCGTCAAAACCTGCACCAGTCGGAAGGAGAGCACCCCGTGCCGCCTCTCCAACCACTGCATCAGCACCGGCCGGAAGGCCTCCACGGTTCGCACCCCGAACCGAGGCCTCTCCAGCCGGACTGCCCAACGGGCGATGACGTCTCGGCGGGCGTCGACACGCCAGGCGGTGAGATCCCTTAACGAGACCACACCGCCCTCCGCTCGCACCCCCGTCACCCGCCGATATAGTCCGGCGAGCATCTCCGCCTCCAGGTCCCACGGGGGAGTCCCGGCCAACAGGCACGCTGCCTCCGTCGCCACCGTGCGGTATCCGCGGATGGCCCTGACCGCCATGACCCTCTGTGGTCGCCACAGAAGGGCCCTAAGTCGGGCGGTCATGGACCCCGCCCACACCGGTGCGCCGTACAGGGCCATCGACCGGATGACCCCCGCGTACAGCCGTCGGCACGCAGCGCTCGGTCCGCCCACGTTCGGCATAAGCCACGATAGGGCGGACGCCGTGCCGACGAGCCGCGGAGCGAGCCTACGGAAATGCTCCCGGAACCACCATCGCCCGTCGAGCACCAGGCCCAAGTACCTCATATGGGCCCGGATGCTGATGTCGACCGAGTGGACGGTGATCGAGACGCCGATGGGAGGGCTCATAGTGCGCCCATGGAACAAGAGGGCCTCCGTCTTGTCCAGGGCGACCCTCAACCCCAGCGCCTCGATCCGTCTGACGACCTCCTCGGTACCCGAGGTCGCCAGGCTTACCGCCTCTTCTAGCGTCCCACCGCGGGCTGTGACGAGCGTGTCGTCGGCGTAACAAATCACGCCCAGCCCGGGCGGGAGGCTCCCCCTTAGCGCCCAGTCGTAGCCGATGTTCCACAGGGTGGGTCCGAGGACCGACCCCTGTGGGACACCGCACGTCATGGGCGTCCGCACAACGTCCCCTGCTCGGTCGGTGCAGAGGACGCTGCGCCCCTCCAAATAGTCTGCCACTAGCCGCCTCAGGTAAACTGGCACCCCGTGATACCGGAGCGCCGCTTATAATTCTACCTACCTCTAGATATATTTAATACTAGATGTTCCACCAGCTTCGCTTGTTTGACTCACGTATCCATATAATGCTATTATTTCGTTTAAATACCCATATCGCCCCCTGGCGTTAAAAATAATTTCACTATTTATCTGTAATATCCATAACATACCTACTTACTTTAATCACAATTTTTGTTATCTAAGTAGATAGTTACCGTAACAATGGCTACAACGGACAACGCTTGACAGCTATTGCTTCAAAATTTTGTCCGATTTGTTAACCTTAATAGACACTGCTCCAGACCAATTTACCAATATGTCGCAGTGTTATGTATTAGAGCCTAAAACTTTTGTGGATAAACACACTATCTGACAAAATAACATTCTTTTGAAACACAACTGATATTTTCTGGGATTAGGGCGTTCAAATATACAATTTCATCCGATTTATAATAAGTAGGTAGTAGTACAGATAATAATAGTTTTTAATAGGTAATATACCTATGAAGAGGATCACCAAATGTATGATATTCGTCGTCATCGTCACAGCTCATAAAAGGCATTTTTATTACTGCTGGGCTTAAGCTTCCTTCCAGTAAGAGGAAAATTGATTGATCTACTATACCACGCTGGTCAGACATGTTGTTATAGGCTTTTATTTCTAGTTTCACTTCTCTTGCACATATGTTATATACACAGGGTGTATCAGGTTATGGGGCAACTGTTCGAGTATGTTGTAGTTCAACGGTCATAGATCATAATTAGAATGTATATTACACAAAAACAATGTAACATAAAAGTTATAGTGATTATAAAAATGTGTGTATAAGAGTTTATGCCTTAAATTTTACGCATTATGTAGGTATGTACAGACAGGATATATGTAAGCATGTAAAACTTCGGCTAGGATATAAGTAAGCGTGTAAAAAGGGCTATAATATATAACATCAGTGCAAGAGAAGGAAAGCTTGACATGACACCCTGTAACAACACGGCCGATCACCGTGGCGATTCCCCTCCGGCCACGGCCGATTGCCCTCCTATTATGTAGAAAACACGAGCTCAACCGTATGTAAGTTGACATGGTGATTTCAATTAAATGCAAGACCGCGAGACTCTTGCAGGCTCAGTCTTGGTCTTGCTCAAGTCTTGCAGGGCCAGTCTTGGTCTTAGTCTTGCGAAAATTAAGCGGTCTTGGTCTTGGTCTCGGTCTCGCATTTCTCGCAAGACCAAGACCAAGACCGCAAGACCAAGACTTTTTTGGGCAACACTAGTTTAGAGTTATTTCTTGTCGTTTGCACATAATATTACGGTAGATAAAAATATATATCAACAAAAATAAAAACTACTACATCATAAATAATTTGCTAATGATAGTGAACATTACTTTGTTTTATTGCTTCGACAAAATATGTTAAAAGGTGACGGTATTTCCTTATTTTTACTTGTAATTTGAAGGAATTCATATTTATTTAAACAAAGAATAATATAAGCGCGACACTTATACGACGCGCGACGACTTATATATATTAAAAGGTTTTAGTTATACTCCATCACCACACGTCCTCCCCGATGGGGGGACGTCGGTCGATGGCTGGGTACCCCAATAGGGGGTGTTCCGTCGGGCCGACTACTGATGTCAAGTAACCCTGTTCCGGTGGTCGGCCCAACGACGAAGGCGACGTGGTTTTCGGGTGGGTTGCGGGTGTTGCGTGCTTACGCCCCTCTGTCGCCCCGGACGGAGTGGTGTGAGGAGCGCGCCGACCGCAGCCCACCCCAAAAAAAAAAAGATAGTTTTACTACTACTAGAGGATTATAAAGTCTTGGGATGTAATATTAATTATGATTATTTAAATGTAATAATCTGATTTAAGACATTTATTTCTCATAGAAAGAATAGAATACAATAATTCACTTACGAGTAACACTGAGAAATTACGGTATCTTAATACTAATTTACACTACACTCTAATCTACACCAGCTCAGTACCAGAACCCAGAAAGCTTTCAGCTCGAATTACATAAGTGTTTCCAATGCCTGCAAGAGTGCAAATCCTGAACGATATGAGCAACGGGTTCGTAGAAATTGTCCACACGGTCGGGTCAGATTTTAAGGCCTCTCGCGTACTATTTACCAAGGAAACTTTCGGACCAGACTCTTAAGAGCTTAAACTCATGGAGCAGAGAAAGGCAATAACGGTGCAGTCTTCGGCTGAATGGTCCAAAGATAGGTGGCCAAGTCCATCATCTCCAAGTCTGTACGACGGCGACGCGACGATTGCCGATTCAACACACAGTGTATTGAAGAGGCAGTAAAGCGCAACTGTGGCTCTAGTGTTCGCACGAGATTTATCTATTGGGCACAGCCAATAACCAAGCTGAAGACAAATGACGGCATTGTTATTTCATCCCAGAGTGAGATCTTGGGAGAGGCCGAAAGGTTCTATAGGCAGTTGTATAGGTCATTTCAGAACACTGTTGCCGGCTTGGTCCAATATCCCAGATCCAAGACAACATTGAGTTGTTGCCGCCCGGCTCCGTCCAGGGCAACAGAGGGGTGCCTCGCAGCCCCATGACTCACCCGTAGCACATCGCCTTCGTCGTTGAGTCGACTACCGGTGCAGAGTTTCTTGTCGTCAGTAGTCGGCGACGTATGACGGAATACCCCCGCAGGGAGCATAGAACGATCCCTAAAAGGTACTGACGTCACCTTAAAAGTTGCAGGGAACTATTTGATGCAAGTGGCACAAGACCGTGGCATTCTCGTGGGGTGGCCTATGTCCAGCCGTGGTCATAGATTTTCTGATATTACGTTTTTCATGATCACAGTATGTTATAGCATTTATGACTGTTTTCTGTTGCTTGGGCTAATTTTAATCTACTGGTGATTACATTTATAATGGTATTGTAATAGGTTTGCACTGAGACGTTTTCCTGGTGAACATGTAAATTATACAGCATTTCTGACATTTTTAGTTCAAGGCAGCCAAGCTAGCACCGATTGCGCAACCATGGTTCGTATACGGCATAGGCGTCAGCTGTTACGTACTATATTGTGTAGTTTTGTGTTCTTATATTTATTTTCAACAACACACGTGCTCCGTAACCTCTTTGCGAAATTTTTCTAAACAGTTTTGTTGGTTGATGAAAATATATTAATTACATAATTTTCTATATTGCAATTTATTTCTTAGTATTAACATCCTGGAATATTATCTGTTGGTTTGATAAAATAAAATTTTATTCGTTTGCCTTTTCCCATTTGGAGTTGTCCAAGCTTATATGGCTTTTTTTGAAACAGGAATTTAAATAATTAGTTTCTGCTCTCATGTTAAGTCACTGTCCTCTATAGTTTTTTCATCGTATATTTTCAGAACCATGTGCTCTTCCTTCTTAGAGCTTACGATCTTCACGTAAAAAATCCCATTAGTATAGTGATCTTATATATAGTGTCTAGGGTTTGAACCTATCGATTATTTTGTAGAAATCGAGTATTGATGCTTCTCTTAGTGCGTATACTTGAATGATGGTGAACCATAGCCATGAAAGTTAATATTTGCTACTGTAATCTGTTATACCAGTAAAGCTCTTTATATTCTTTATATATATTTTTTATAAACCCTACCCCTTATTTGCCTGGTGGGTTTCCTATTTATTACAATTTGACATTTTCATGCATTTATTTTTCTTTCTCATCATTTTACTTCAGAGCGTCTTATTATATTTTCGTTGTCCAAACAGGTGTTTAACAGAAAAGTTTTTGGATTATACTACAAACGGAATATCTTCTTCTTCTTCTTCGCAGTCCATAGAAACCCCACTATTGGGTTAGGATCTCCTCCACCATGAGAGGGTATCTGACCTACTACACTGCGCTGGTCACACATGTTGGTATAGAGTTTTATGCCTAGTATTCTTATTCTTGCATAGAATATCCATCATATCCCTTAGTCATGTTTTACGACACCCACCAGCAAGAAAGGGGGTGATTCATACTCCGCTACCACACAGAAATTGAATATGAGATTAAATTATTTTAATTATATCATAATAGAATTACTAGCATATTCAGAGGCCTTCATATTGTCCGGAATAGCAGCTCCACATGTAATATGATATTTAAAAATTAATAATGAAATGAGTTTTAATTCCGTGTGGTGACGGAGTCAGAATACAATTCGTCATATTCTATCTTACTGTAGCTATCGTAAAAGACGACTAAAAGACACAATGTGCTTAGAACATTTATGCAAGACAAGAAAATTTGAAATATAACCTAATATAAACCGTTTGACCAGCGTGGTATGGTAGGTCAAATTCCCTCTTATTGTGGAGGAGGCTTGAACCCAGTTTTAAATTCAAAACCTGTCTAGACATCTTGTTTTAAAGGACCTTCTGGTTTGCGACCGTATACAATAAGTAATTTGTAATTAATCTGTGTTTCTTTTGCTGTATTAATTTTTCTCAACTCTTCCATAAATTCATCCATGAACTCTTTGTATTTTTCCTTTGGTATATTAAAGGGAATAATTGCCGACACCGATTCTGAAATGTAAGAAATGAGATTCACGTTAAAACTATGAAGACATTTTTTATTTTATCAGTACATATTTGAGTGCATAGGTTTTCTATTAAATTAATTGAATTGTAAAAATATTATCACAGATGCAATTAGGACTCATGATGTATTGGCAATCTGTAAGTAGTTGTTGAATTAATTCTGTGGTGATGGACAAAGAACACAATTCAATTCACCACCCCATTTCTTGCCTGAGGGTATCATAAAAAGCAATTAATGGAAAAAATATGCAGATAACATCTTTTCGAGAGAAGGAAAACTGAACATAAAACCCTATGCCAACACGTCTGTCCAGCGCAATGTAGTAGATCAATTTTCCTTCCATTATGGAGGAGGCCCGAGCCCAACAGTGGGACTTATTTGGGCAGAGATGATGATGATGAGTTAGCGTCCTTACATGAAAGTTTATTACAGATCATTTATGGGCACTAGAAGTTACCTAAGTTCTTTAGTTACTATTCCTTCCTTCATCATTTCAGCCTATCACCGTCCACTGCTGGACATAGGCCTCTTTCATGTTACGCCACAGACTGTGGTCTTGTGCCGCCTGCATCCAACGACGCCCAGAAACTTACACCAGGTCGTCGGTCCACTTAGTGTGCGTCCTAAACTTGACATGAGGGGATAATGCCGTAATCGCCATGCTTGGCAGGAGGGTTAGCGATCCAGTGAGATGTTTAACATTCCCTAGGAGAGAGCTGTTGCCCACTCTCCTGGTGAACCCTTAGCCGCTTTTTACGACTTCCACGGGCAAGCAAAGGGTGGCAACAATTGCATTCTTATCCCGTCGCCACATTAATTCCTTAATTAATTAATTTAAAACATAAGTCATTTCCATTTCGTATTGCATTGTCAGTTGTCTCGACAGAGGCAAAAGTAGGTACCACAGAAATTTATATTAGCATGTCATGGCAAATTTTAAAAAAGACAGCACCTTTCACTAATTAAATAATCCTAGTATTACGGGGGAGTCTTTACGTATGTACAATTGAAGAATACAAATTACACCCAGACTCGAGCATCAGACCCATAAGCATCTGTGCAATCAAATGATATTAAATTACCAGCAACCCGCCCTCGCTTCGCTTCGGTTTCAGTGGCCTTACCCGCGTAGTTCCCAATCCCGTGGGAATATAGCCTAGATTACTCCCTGATATTATAGCTTTCCCTTGGTGAAAGAATTTTTGAAATCGGTCCAGCCGTTTTGAAGATTACCCGGAACAAACAGACAGACAGACAAATAAAATATAAAGTGATTTTTAGGCATATGTATAGTGCAAATAACCGTGTGAGCATGAAAAAAGCCTATTATTTTGACATTACAAACAGACACTACAATTTTATTTATTGGTATAGATTTGCCACTTTTTGTACTTTAATTTATAAAAATTTTATATTATTTAATTGCGAGTAACATAGGCTATATTTTATCTTTGTATTCTCACCGGGGACTGAGCGGTTGAAACCACGGGATTTTGCTAGTTATATTTAAAAGCAATCGATTTATTTGAATACGGGTCCGGAAGAATATTGTGTTACAAACACATTTTGCCGACTTTTTTGACAATATAAAAATACAATCGTGCCACACTTTACTCGTAGGAATTGGTCATAATGACTGACTAAGACTACAATGATTCTCTTCTTTTTCCATGGTTAACGTAAAAATCGATAACGGGATGTAAGCAGACAGCGCCAAGAGCGGGTAAACTTGGAATAAAACCTAAGTTAAGCCCTGGCGACGGCGATGTCGTCGTCTCAGCTCCTAAACGCCCCCCTCCCCCCTCATTAACCTACTATAGCAATATACACATTATACACTACTTTGTTCTTAATGCATCCGAGCGTTAAGAGCAATAGAAAAACAAGAAAAAGAAATTAAAGAAAAAATATGCTAAAAGCAACAACACTCTCACGATTCAGAAGTATCAGAAATTCAAACAAGCAATGGGAGTCTCGGGCGACGAAGACGCTTCGACAGATTAAAAACTAAATAAAAATAGTAATAAGTATTATACCCATATTATCCTAGCGTCCCATTTAAGGTGCATTTTAACATACATTTTAACGTCAGCATCTAAAATTAGAATATATGTGGATAAATTTGAAATAAATTCATTATCTAGGTGTATTTATCTATGACATAATATTCGTAGATATTTCAAATGCGCGCCAGTTTTTTTAGAATAATTGGTAAAAATTAGTGAATTTCGGTCAACATGAGTTTCAAAAAAAGGTAAGTTATTATATAAATGTATGTTTTTTTTTAGAATTATACAAATATTGTTATTTTTATTGTGGTACTTCAAACTTTTATTCAGTATAGTGATAATAACGATATTTTAATTTTTTTTTAATATATATTTTGTAAGTTTTATTTGATGCCCCATTTGAGGTGCACTGGTAACATCAGGCACCGTGAACATTTCCTTTGAGTGTTTAGATGACATATACTATTTTATGTTTTAATCGCTTTTGTTTTCTTTGCAGATTGAATGTTAACGAAGTTATATCAATTCTAGAGGAAGATAACCCTATCCTTTCAGAGGATATATGTATATATACTACCCCACCGGTAAACAATGAATAGAGTGACGAAGACAGCGGGGATGAAAATTCAGGGGATATTGGTAACCTTACTGGTCGACAATTATTAGCGGAAGCTGAGGTGCGGTGTCAGGTTCCATCAGTACAGGGGTCACTGCAAACCGTCGAGGGAAAGCCAAAAAAATTATGATAACGATATTGTGACGATAGCCTCAACGGAAAGAGTTGTTCAGCCAATCGGCAAGGTGAAACGTTGGTGCAGCGATAAACGAGTATACGTCGATCAATCCCATTGCTACAAACTATATAACAAGTTCATGGGGCGCGTCGACCCCCTATATCAAAATGTTGGCAAGTATAGAATTGGAATAAGGTTGAAGAGATGGTACTAGCAAATGATGATATTTCCTATACATGTGTGCGTTAACAACGCATTTCAACTCTATCGACTTTCACCAGCTGCAGGAGAAACTAAAGAAGCTCATGTTTTTTTCTTTTACAAGATACATAGTTTAGACGTATATTATTTTTGGTAAAGCATTATCTTCGCTTCCAAAATGAATCGAGTCCAAGTTACCAATGACTCTCAAGAGAAATCTACCGGATTCGATCAGACTGGATGAAAAAAGGACATTATATCATCAAAAATGAAACGCAAATTCGATATTGTCAGTCTCATAAAAATACTAAGTTTAGATGCAGTAAATGTGGAGTTGGTTTGCATCATTGTTATAACATTGTTCCCAAACTTTTCATACCACTAAATAAGTTTTCTATTTTTTTCAGCCATTTAGTTTGTATTAACATTTAACTGTATTAATTATATTATTGTAGTCCATTTTGTGATTTTTCAAAGTTAATTTACTAATAAAATAGTTTATAACTAAAAACTCTGTTATTACTTCACACAAATCCCGTTGGCATATTAACCCAACGCCCCATTTAAGGTGCGGTCCTGAAATTCATTATAATTAATTCATAAAAAATTTAAAAAAATATTTTTGTCAGATTTAGAACCCTCTTTATCTAAATTAGTTAAAAAATATATTCTTTTTTGTGTTTTCAATACCTTGGGATAATATGGGTTAAATATATATTATCTATAAAACTAGCTGACCCAACAGACGTTGTTCTGTTCAAATAAGCGCCATCTACCTGGTCCAATTGTGAATCTAAACCATCATTGAATCCCCTTGAACATGCACACAAAATTGCATCAACATCGGTCGAGCCGTTTAGGAGGCGTTCAGTGACATACACACGTACACAAGAAATTTATATATAACTAGCTGACCCAACAGACGTTGTTCTGTTCAAATCTGTACAAAAATAGAAAATTGAATTCTGCTTGAAATTGATCGCAGCGCCATCTGCCGGTTCCAATTGTTAATCTAAACCGAATGGTTTGGATGTTCCAAATGGCTATTCCGTTGGATATGAGAATTCATATCCATCAGAATGGCCTCAACAATCATCAAAATTGGTCCAGCCGTTTAGAAGGAGTTTAATTACAAATACACGAACAGAAGATTTATATATATATATATATATATATATATATATATAAAGATAGAAAAGTTTATAAAGTCGAAAAAAGGTTGCATTAGAAATGCATATATATAAACGTTAAGTTTTCCTAAATTTTCTAATTTTCTGCACAACTTTCTTATTTTTTTTTTCCATAAAGGCCTTTTTTGAAATATTAGAAATCTTAAAAAAAACATGGACGAAATCAGTAAAGTTGTTCTCAAGTTATGTTATTATGCTGAAGCTGGCACTTCAGTAGTTATAGCTCGGCGTTGATGAGTCAAACAACCAACTTCTTTATACCTATTTACACTCTGGAGGGTGAAAATTAAAGAATACTAAAATACGTGTTTATTTATTTTTACTAAAGAGTATTTTTTGAAAAAGACGGATGAGAGAAGATTACATGCCACAGAGATGCGTATGCTAAGATGGATGTGTGGGGTCACAAGGTTAGATAAGATAAGAAATGAGTATATTAGGGGAAGCCTGAAAGTAGCACCAGTGATAGAGAAGATTAGGAGCGCGAGGTTGTCTTGGTATGGACATGTGATGAGGAGGGATGAAAGCCATGTAATAAGGCGGGTTATCGATATGAATGTGGATGGACGAAAGAAGCGTGGGCGACCCAAAAAGAGATGGATAGACTGTGTGAATGAGGACATGCGTATGAAAAGGGTGAGTACAGATATGACGGCCGATAGGAGGTTATGGAAGGTAAATACATGTTGTGCCGACCCCACTTAGCGTGGGATAAGGGCAGGCAAATGATGACTAAAGAGTATTTTTTTGAGAATTTGAAGAAAATCGATGTAGTTTTTTTTCTCCCTATACAAACTGTGTTACTGCAGTTTATCCCCTAGGGGTTGAATTTGAGAGGCCTCGGTTCGGGGTGCGAACCGTGGAGGCCTTTCGGCCGGTGCTGATGCAGTGGTTGGAAAGGCGGCACGGGGTGCTCTCCTTCCGACTAGTGCAGGTGTTGACGGGGCACGGGAGCTTCGCCAAATACCTGCACAGCGCTGCGATTGCGACGAAGACACGGCGCGCCACACGCTCGAGGCCTGCGTGCCTTGGGCAGTGCAGCGCCGTGAACTCGTTGCAATCATTGGTGCCGACCTGACGCTGCCGGCCATCGCTAGGGCGATGGTCGACAGCGTCGGGAATGGGGACGCGGTCGCAGCCTTCTGCGAGACAGTGATCTCGCAGAAGAAGGCGGCGGATCGTCTGCGCGTGGAGCGCAGCCTCGATGAGGAGATCCGCCGCCGGCGACTGGGGCGGCGCAGGCGCAACTACCTGCGCCTCATGCCGCCCTAGCCGAGGCCGCGGGTGACGTGACCGGGGATTAGTCCGTCACCCGCCGAGAGGCCGACCGCGTGAGGAAAGACCGACGTCCTCTCCGAGGGGGGGACGTCGGTCGATGGGAGGGTACCCCACGTAGGGGGTATTCCGTCGGGCCGACCACTGACGACAAGTAAACCTGCTCCGGTGGTCGGCACAACGACGAAGGCGAGGTGGTTTTCGGGTGGGTCGCGGGAGTTGCGTGCTTAAGCCCCTCTGTCGCCCCGGACGGAGTGGTGCGGAGGCGCGCCGACCGCGACCCACCCACAAAAAAAAAGGGGTTGAATTTCAAAAAATCCTTTCTTAATGGGTTTCTACGTCTTGCAAAGAAACTAATGTCAAAAGTTCATGTTTCTGGCTTCAGTAGTTTCGGCTCTGTGATAAGTCAGTAAACTATAATAATAATAATAATCCCCTGTTGCCCGTATGGCCTGTGTGTCTGTGGCGACCGTTTGGGGGGGCCCATTCAATGAGTTGGCAAGTCACCGTCTGCCAAAGTTCAAGACGATAAAGATATTGAAGGCAGACGACAGTTTTTCAATCAATAGTTTTTAGTTTAGCCAGTCCATCAAACCTCCAACCCCATAAACAGTTATTAGATATCATCATCACACAATAGTTTTACACCTACCGTTGGCAGTCCACGTGTGTTATGTGCAGACGTGGAGTGTCATCGGTAGACGTCCCATCCCATTTTTACATTAAATTTCTCTAAAGGCCTCTGCGTGTTGGATCCATATCCCCATGTAAGCCTTTCAAAGGACCGGGTATCTTCCCTAAGGAAAATATCTGTGAACCAAAAGGAGATACAAGATAATAATAATACCCTCTGGGCCAGTCGTTATCTCACCATGAGACTAACGCAAAACTCGGAGGAACATTATATGGCTCTCTAAATTCTTTTGATATAAAAGAAAAAATGTATCACAAGATTTATAGGAACGCCAATAAACCGCAGGGCAGCTTGTGGTGTGCTGAATGTGAGTGGCGACACTGCGGTCCTGAGTGCCCCAGAGAGTCGCCCAGGGCCTTGTATCCAGCTGGCCTTTATTGGCTGGCTGGAGTGGAAACCGAAGAGTGCCCGCAGGATTCTCAACTCTGGCTTGCCTTGAACGGCTGGTCAGAGAGGGGTCGCCAGAGCTATATGCTCGGGGGTGGAAGTGTCATTTTCAAGGGCATAATTACGGGGAAATCACTGCGATGGTGAAACCGGCGCCGCACCACTCGACACCCCAAGCCACTTGCACCAATGTTGCCCTCCTGTTGCCCGTATGGCCTGTGTGTCTGTGGCGACCGTTTGGGGGGCCCATTCAGTGAGTTGGCGAGTCACCGTCTGCCAAAGTTCAAGACGATAAAGGTATTGAAGGCTGACGACAGTTTTTCAATCAATAGTTTTTAGTTTAGCCAGTCCATCAAACCTCCAACCCCATAAACAGTTATTAGATACCACCATCACACAATAGTTTTACACCTACCGTTGGCAGTCCACGTGTGTTATGTGCAGACTTGGAGTGTCATCGGTAGATGTCCCATCCCATTTTTACATTAAATTTCTCCAAAGGCCTCTGCGTGTTGGATCCATATCCCCATGTAAGCCTTTCAAAGGACCGGGTATCTTCCATTTTTGGGAGATAGCCGTGAATCGGAGATACACGATAATAATAATAATAATAATTTATTTCGCCACAATAATAATAGTAAGTTACAAAAATGTGTGTTGTACAATGTACAACATAGTACTTATTGTGGAATACTGGTGCCCAAACTAGGAAAAACCTGTATTTCAGGCCACCAGGCGCTTCCGTAGAAACACTGGGCCACTATTTAGTTCCGCATAACATATAGGTTATAATAGGTACAACTACAGAGTTTGATTGTTGGTATCGTCAGGGTTAGTAATGAGTTTGTGTGTGTCGGAGTATGTGTGTGTGTTTGCTTGGGTTTGTGTAATATATAGGTGTTATGGAGGTGTGTAGTGGTGTGGATGTGAAGTGTGTAGTGTGTGTGAGTGGATGTACGAGTACATGTCGCTTAATGGCGTTTATGTGAATGTCCTTTGTAATATGCCAGCTGTGAGTGATGTATCTGTGTATTTTTAATTTTACGTTATACGGGCACGATTAGGAGACTTTCAGTTTTTTTATAGTCTAAGTTTTTGAGCCAATTAGCAATCTTAGTTTTGCAAGATTGTTTAGTGAGCGAATATATATTATGATCTTTATTTACAGCATTGTAAAGATATCTTCCAAGGAAACAAAAGAAACGATTAGAAAACTTGGTTGTAAGATTTTGAGAAGTGCAACTTACTGGTTCACAGCGTCTCCTGCTCAGTGGCAGTGAGCTGTATGTCAGAAGAGAGTGTTGTTTAATAATAATATTGAGGATGAATAGCTGCCGAACAGTTAATACATTGCATTCTTTGTATAGTGATGTGGTAGAGTACCGGAAAGGAAGAAAATTTGATACCTTTAAGATTGCGCGCTGTGCTCTCTCGATTCGAATCATAGCTGATTTGCATGCGCCACCCCAGCTCGTAATGCAGTAAGCAATAACTGACTGGCATAAGGAGAAATATATGGTTTTCATCAGATTGCTATCTGCCGCATGTCTAATATTTTTGAAAACGAATATAAGCTTACGAATTCTAGAAGTTAAAGTTTCTATGTGCTGATGAAAACTCAAGCTAGCATCTAATATTATACCCAGGTATTTAATTGTGGAACTCTTTTGGAGTTGGGACATGAGCATGAGTTACTATCAACACAAACTGACATCTTTCTACCTATTTTACACCCTTAGAGGATGAAAATGGACAAACGCTGAAACATGTGTTTATTTATTTTTATTAAAGAGTATTTGTACTCTGTAAAAATCGTTTCTTAGTGGGTGCCTACGTCATGAAATAAAACTACGGTCCAAATTTCATTTTTCTAGCTTCAGTAGCTTCAGCTCACCCTGTTCCTTTATATGTATACTAGCAGTGCCCGCGACTTCGTCTGCGTGGAATAGTGACTTTGGAGAGCATAGTGACTTTCAGGATTTATTTATTTATTTTAAAACTTCTCTCATTGCTGCGCATAAGTCGTAGTCGTTTTGCAGTGGCAGACTGTCGAGGAAGTTGAGGTCTTTTTCTAGGCGTTTCGTAGAGGCTACCGCCCCCTCGTCTCTCATGACCGCCCGCCACATCATACATGCGCGCGCATTCTATCTATAAAAATGAATTGCTGTTCGTTAGTCTCGCTAAAACTCGAGAATGGCTGGACCGATTTGACCAATTATATATTCCAAAAATAAGAAAAGGCGGTATGTTAAATAGCTAGAATATAATTCACCACTTGAGAGTGTTGTAAAAGACAACTAAGGGATATAATATGCATATAATATCTATGCAAGAGAAAGAAAACTTGAAACAAAACCCTATATTGACACGTCTGACCAGCGTGGTATTATCCGTGCGGTGACGAAGTAAGAATACAATTCACCACCTGTGTGTGTCGTAAAAGACGACAAAGTGATATAGTATGCATATAATATCTATGTAAGAGAAGGAAAACTCGGAACAAAACCCTATACCAACACGTCTGACCAGCGTGGTATAGTAGGTCAATTTTCCTCCCATAGTTGAGGAGGCCCGAGTCCAACAGTGGGACGTGTATGGGTTGAGACTGTGATGATGATTTATCAGCCTCTTACAAATGGCGTAAAGTTGCAGATTAAGGAAATATAACACTTACCGTAAATTGAATTCAGTTGGATTATCAATAATTCCATTATATTGATACGTTTGAGGCCAAGTCCGGAGACCGCCTCAGCTTTAGCAGGATCACCAGCCTCCCCTTCTTTCAACATCCAGGGAACTGGCCAAACGCTATTCAAGCATTGTACAGTCAAGGTACCAGGTGGCTAAAGACCAGCGGCAGCACCCATCAAAAAAGGCTGGAGAGTGTCGAACGTGACCTCTGGGGTCGTCCTTATTGAACGGCACTAAGTAGAGATTTCACTTTTTCTTCAGATCAATCAGTAGAAAATTTTGGACAGTCTTGAATGTGACCCCTGGGGTCGCCTGTATCGTAGTGCTGAGTAAGCAACGCCGTCCTCCCCTCGCCAAAATTTGCCTCCCCAACCTCCCCATCAGGGTTGTCGAGGACCTTATCCCACCGCGGAAAGCCCTCCGCAATCATTACTTTGCTGGACAGTAACCAGACAGACAGTTTAATTAGTGGCAGGACCACACTGTCAACAGCTGCGGGCCGGTCCGTCCGGGGTAGTACCACACTGAGCAGAAAATCGACGTCTGAGTAGTAGCAATTTGTTACTGCGCTTCGTTCGGTGAGCGAGAGAGCCGGAAGCCCAATTTTCTGAGGGTGTTTGTGTGTGGAGGGTTTTGGTGGTGCTCTTGGTATCAGTGAGCCTCAATGCACGCATTCACACTCCCTTCACTTTCTTCGTGGTAGGCAGCGACCCTGTAAAGGTCCATGAGCGGCAACAACACTTACCATCAGGTGTACAGTTTGCTCGTTTGCCACCGTTTCCAATAAAAAAAGAAAAAAAAACCGGCAACCGGCGATGGGGCGCCAGCGGTGCATATACGTGTTAAATCTATCACTCTCCGGCCAAACGGTCAACCCTAATGGGTGCTGGTACTGATCCTTGAGCACCTGGTACCACATCTCACGGGTCTATACAACGCTTGAATAGCGTTTGGCCAGTTCCCTGGATGTTGGAAGGAGGAGAGGCTGGTGCCGAAGGTGGGACGGTCGCCGGCCTCGGCCACAAACATGTCGATATAATGGTATTATTAATAATTTAACTGGATTGAATTTACGGTAAGTGTTATATTGCCTTAATCTGCAACTTTACGCCATTTGTAGGAGGCTGATAAATCATCATCATAGTCTCAACCCATACACGTCCCACTGTTGGGTTCGGGCCTCCTCAACTATGAGAGGAAAATTGACTTACTATACCACGCTGGTCAGACGTGTTGATATAGGGTTTTGTTCCGAGTTTTCCTTCTCTTGCATAGATATTATATGCATACTATATCACTTAGTCGTCTTTTACGACACACACGGGTGGTGAATTGTATTCTTACTACGTCATCGCACGGATAATACTAAAACTAAACTGATAAATACTAAAACAAAATAATTACGAAGAAAAGGCGGTACGAAGTTCGCCGGGTCAGCTAGTACTTAATAATTACATGGCTACATCACTAATACTTACATTTTTAAGATCGCGATATCTTTTGAATAAAATGTCCGAATTTAATGATTCAAAAAGTTCTAGAAAGGTATTGAATCCATCTTGAATACGGAGAAACTTATTTTGATAAGGATTAATACGTAGATACAAAATAAAGAGCTTTTAAACGACGGCAATTTAATTATTTAAAAAAATAAAAGAAAAACACTTATTGTGAGATAACTACAATAGTTAGACATATGGTGTCGCAACATTTTTTGTAGAAAATTATATGTTCTGCAAAGTTGTAGTACATTGTTTTGTTCTATAATCAATAGTTTTTGCAGCAAACGCGATATAAAGATTTTTTCGGGTAATTTTTTTACACCTTGGGTTACATTATTGGACTTTTAGTACGGATACCTAATTTTTTGAAAATATAATATAGCTTATAGCCTTCCTCGATAAATGGGTTATCCAATGCTGAAAGAATTTTTCAAATCGGTCCAGCGGTTCCTGAGATTAGCGCGTTCAAACAAACAAACAAACAAAATCTTCAGCTTTATAATATTAGTATAGATTATTGTTAATGCCCCGCAACACCCCTTGCAGGTGGAATTTCGCAAAATCCGTTCTTAGCTGACCTCTACTCGACGAAAGAAATATTTCTGCCAAATTTCAAGTCTGTACGCCTTATGGTTCCAGAGATATGGTGATGAGTCAATATATCGCTCGCAAAACCCTCCTCTCCTATATATATACTAGCAACCCGCCCTCGCTTCGCTTCGGTTTTAGACACCTTACCCGCCTAGTTCCCTTAGAAGGTAAAATTGACAAATGCTCTTTATTCAGTTTTACTGAAGAGTATTTTCCGTGTGATGACGGATTAAGAATACAATTCACCACCCCCTCTCCTACCCGTGGCTGTCATAGGAGATGACTAAGAGATTATAATATGCATATAACATCTATGCAAGAAAAGAAAAGCTCGAAACTAAAACCTATGGCAACACGTTTGAGCAGCGTAGGTGATTTTTCCTCTCATAATGCAGGAGGCTCGAGCCCAACAGTAGGATGTATAAGGGTTGAAATGATGAACGAAGAGTCCTCCACATACAAACTTTGCGACTGCGGGTTGTTGAATTCCAAAATATCCTTCCTTAATCGTAATCTTAATCGTAGTGACCCACTACGTCACATAATAAAATTACGGTCAAAATTGCATGTTAATAGCTTCAGTAGTTTCAGCTCGGCGTTAATGTCGACCAACTTCTTCATACCTATTTACTCCTACCCTTCGAGGGTGCAAATTAAGAAATGCTGAAAATCGTGTTTATTTATTTTTATTAAATAGTATTTGTGGAAAATTTGATGAAAATCGATAAGGACTTTTTCTCCCCTTACAAACTTTGCTGCTGGGGTAAACCTCACCCCTTAGGGGTTGATTTCCAGAAAATACTTTCTAGTGGGTCCCTACGTCATAAAGTAAAGTTATGTTTCAAATTGCATGTTGCCAGCTTTAGTAGTTTTAGCTCGACGTTGATAAATCAGAGAAACAAATTTTTTATTAATACATATTTACACCCTTAGAGGGTGAAAATTAAAAAATGTTGAAATACGTGTTTATTTATTTTTACTAAAGAGTATTTTTGGAGAATTTGAAGAAAATCGATGTAGATTTTTTTCTCCGTATACAAATTTTGTTACTGCGGTTTACCCCCTTTTTTTTTTTTTTTTTTTTTTTTTGGGTGGGCTGCGGTCGGCGCGCCTCCGCACCACTCCGTCCGGGGCGACAGAGGGGCTTAAGCACGCAACTCCCGCAACCCACCCGAACACCACGTCGCCTTCGTCGTTGGGCCGACCACTGGAGCAGGGTTACTTGTCATCAGTGGTCGGCCCGACGGAATACCCCCTACTTGGGGTACCCTCCCATCGACCGACGTCCCCCCCTCGGGGAGGACGTCGGTCTTTCCTCACGCGGTCGGCCTCTCGGCGGGTGACGGACTAATCCCCGGTCACGTCACCCGCGGCCTCGGCTAGGGCGGCATTGCACGCAGGTACTCCCGCCTGCGCCGCCCCAGTCGCCGGCGGCGGGTCGCATCATCGAGGCTGTGCTCCTCGCGCTCGCGACCCGCCGCCTCCTTCTGCGAGATAACTGCCTCGCAGAAGGCTGCGACCGCGTCCCAATTCCTGATGCTGCCGAGCATCTCCCTAGCGATGGTCGGCAGCGTCAGGTCTGCACCGATGATTGCGACGAGTTCACGACGCGGCTCTGCCCAAGCGGCACAGACCTCGAGCGTGTGCTGCGCCGTGTCCTCGTCGCAATCGCAGTGGTGGCAGGACGGAGTTCTCTCCCTCCTAGCAACCCTGTACAGGTACTTGCCGAAGCATCCATGCCCCGTCAAGACCTGTACGAGTCGGAAGGAGAGCACCCCGTGCCGCCTTTCTAACCACTGCATCAGCACCGGCCGGAAGGCCTCCACGGTCCAAACACCGTATCGAGGCCTCTCCAGCCGGTCTGCCCAACGGGCGATGACGTCCCGGCGGGCGTCGACGCGCAAGGCGGTGAGCTCCTTCAAGGAAACAACACCGCCCCCCCCGCGCACCCCCGACACCCGCCGATACAAGTCGGCGAGCATTTCCGCCTCCAGGTCCCACGGGGGAGTCCCGGCCAATAGGCACGCCGCCTCCGTCGCCACCGTGCGGTATCCGCGGATGATCCTGACCGCCATGACCTTCTGTGGACGCCACAGAAGGGCCCTAAGTCGGGCGGTCATGGATCCCGCCCACAACGGTGCGCCGTACAGGGCCATCGACCGGATGACCCCCGCGTACAGCTGCCGACATGCCGCGCTCGGTCCGCCCACATTCGGCATCAGCCATTGTAGGGCGGACGCCACGCCGACGAGCCGCGGGACGAGCCTGCGGAAATGCTCCCGAAACCACCATCGCCCGTCGAGCACCAGGCCCAAGTACTTCATATGGGCCTGGATGCTGATCCCAACCGAATTGACGATGATCGAGACGCCGATGGGAGGGTCCATACGGGGCCCATGGAACAAGAGGGCCTCCGTCTTGTCCAGGGCCACCCTCAACCCCAGCGCCTCGATCCGCCTGACGACCTCTTCGGTGCCTGAGGTCGCCAGGCTTACCGCCTCTTGTAGCGTCCCACCGCGGGCTGTGACGAGCGTGTCGTCAGCGTAACAAATCACGCCCAGCCCGGGTGGGAGGCTCCCCCGCAACGCCCAGTCGTAGCCGATGTTCCACAGGGTGGGTCCGAGGACCGACCCCTGTGGAACACCGCACGTCATGGGCGTTCGCACAACGTCCCCTACTCGGTTGGCGTAGAGGACGCTGCGCCCCTCTAAATAGTCTGCCACCAGCCGCCTCAGGTAAGCTGGCACTCCGTGGTAACGGAGCGCCTCCCTGACGCAGCTGAATGGCAGACTATTGAATGCGTTGGCGATGTCTAGGGACACCACCAACAGCACTCCCCCGCCGGTGACGGCCTCAGTCGCCACGGCCCTCAGGCGCAACAGGGCCTCGATCGTCGAACGACCTCTCCTAAACCCAAACTGGGCGTCCGACAGATCGGGCCCCGTGCCGACGAGGTGCCGCTCGATGCGGGCAGCTACTATCCTCTCCAGTAGCTTGCCCATATCATCGAGCAGCACGATAGGCCTGTAGGCCGATGGCGACTCCGGAGGCCGTCCCGGCTTCGGCAGGAGAACCAGTCTCCCCTCCTTCCAGCACCCAGGGAACCGCCCGGACGCTAAACACGCGTCGAACAGCTCCCTGAGGCGGGGACCCAGATGGTCGAGGACCAGGGCCAACACACGGTTTGGAATACCGTCGGGCCCGGGGGCGGTGGATTTACCGCGCATGCGCGCCACCGCCGCCCCCATCTCCGGTTCCGTGATGAGCGGAACACTGCCACCATCGCCCTCCCGGTCATTGTCTGGCGGCGCCATGACCGGGGGCGTGTGTTCCGCCCGTCGTGGGAACAGGTCCTCGACGACCCGGGTGAGGAGGCTGGGCTGGAGAGTCTCGGTGAGGGGCGGGCCCCGTGCGCGGAGCTTACTCAGCGCCGCACCATAGGGGCGACCCCAGGGGTCACGGTCGAGACTCTCCAGCATCTCCCGCCGACTGGCGTCCTTGGCGGAACGGACAGCCAGCCTGAAGGCAGACCGCGCATTGCGGTAGCCCTCGTAAAGCTGGCCCTCCAGTTCCGCGCTGCGATTGCGCCGCCGGCTGCGGGTGTAGGCCCTCCGGGCGCGAATACACGCGGCCCGGAGATCCGCCAGCTCCCGGGACCACCAGTGGACAGCCCTCCTCGGGGGCAGACGCCGTACCCGGGGCATGGCCGCATCGCAGATCTGCGTCAACGCACTGCGGATGCGGCCAGCCTCGGCGTCCACCCCGTCCAACTGGTTGGCTGAGGACAGCCACGAGTGAACGATGGCTGCCTCCGCCAGCAGATCCCGGTCTAGGCGACCCACAGCCCATCGCGGGAACGCAGGACGCCCTACCGCCCCCCCGTGACCCCTGCCGGGCGCCGGGATTGTCAGGGAGACCTCCATCCGGATATACCGGTGGTCCGACAAGGTCTCAACCTCCTCCTCGACGCACCAGCTCCCCACGCGTGCAGCGACCTCAGGGCTAGCGAACGAAAGGTCCACTATCGACCTGCCCTGAGGTCGCACGCACGTATGCACCGAGCCTCTGTTCAGCAAACAGAGGCCCAGTGCCGCCGCCCAATCCTCGACCGCCCGTCCTCGGTCGTCCGTACGGGAGGACCCCCACGCCACGGACTTGGCGTTGAAGTCCCCCAATACGATCACCTGGCGCGGTGCCAATCGCCGTAACGAGGCTCCCAAGATGGTAAGGGAGACCCCGAAATCAGCCGCTCTCCAGGCAGGGGAGAGATATACTCCGAGGAGCGTAATCTCTCCCCAGTCCGCCGCGACGTATCCGACGCCCCTGTCCCTAAGGATCAGAGGCGACGAAGGCCACGACGTGGAGGCGACGATTGCCACGGTACCGTCGGTGCTGCTCAGCCAATTTGGCCGGTCGGGCACCGCGTACGGCTCCGCGGCTACGGCTACTCCTATCAACCACTCCGCCATGGCTTGCAGGAAAACGTCCTGCGCACCGGCGGAGTGGTTGAGATTGGCTTGGAGGAGACGGATGGATACGGGGTCCATTAATGGTCCGTATCCATCGTCACCTCCTCCGCGCTAACGGGCGATCGGGTCGCGCTCGGAGCGGGGGTTGGCCCGGTCGATGGGCTGCCCCGCCCCTTTGGGGCCGATGCCGGGGGTCTGCAGTCCCCAGAGCCCATGCGATGTTTGGCAGGCCTATTGCCTGCCGCACACGCGGGGCAGTGGGGCACCGCAGAGCACGATGCCGCCTGGTGTCCGGTTTGACCGCAACGGAAACATAGCCCGCTGCAGTCAAAGCAGTTTTTGCATGTCGGTCGGGTATGCCCGACCGCGCGGTTTACCCCCTAGAGGTTGAATTTCAAAAAATCCTGTTTTAGTGGGTTTCTACTTCACGCAAAGCAACTAATGTCAAAAGTTCATATTTCTGGCTTCAATAGTTTCGGCTCTGTGATAACTCAGTAAACTGACATATTTCTACCTATTTTACACCTTTAGAGGATGAAAATGGACAAACGCTGAAACACGTGTTTAATTATTTTTATTAAAGAGTATTTGTGCTTAATTTAAAGACAGTAGCTAAAGATATTTTTTTCTTTCCAAACAAACTTTACCGTTGCATTTCACCCCCTTAGGGGTGAAATTTCAAGAAATTTTTTCTTAGTATGTGCCTACGTCACAAAATAAAACTACGGTCTAAATTTCATTTTTCTAGCTTCAGTAGCTTCGGCTCATCCTATTCCTTTATTTGTACATTATCGTTAACGCCCCCGCAACACCCCTTGCAGGTGGAATTTCGTAAAAACCGTTCTTAGCTGACCTACACTCAACAAAAGGAATATTTCTGCCAAATTTCAAGTCTGTACGCCTTATGGTTCCAGAGATATGGTGATGAGTCAATGTATCGCTCGCAAAACCCGCCTCCTATATATATATAGATATAGGATATAGAAGATAGACTAGCTGACCCAACAGACGTTGTTCTGTTCAAATAGCGTCACCTATCGGGTCCGATTGTGAACCTAACCATTCTCGACTCCCCCTGAACGCACACAAAAAATTCGTCAACATTGGTCCAGCCGTTGCCAATGCCAATACAAAAATTCATTCAAATCCATCCAGCCGTTTAGTTGCAGTATAGATAAATAACCTAGATATCTAGTCGCTAAGTTTTCTTAAATTCTCTGACTATCTGCGCAATTTTCTTATTTTTGTTACGGAAAAGCCATTTTCAAAGTATTAGAAAAATTTAAAAGAATGATGGACGAAATCGGTGAAGTCGTTCTCAAGTTATGTTATTGTGCTGCCCGAATAGCGCCACTTACCGGGTCCAATTGTAAATATAAACCATCCTCAAATCCCCTTGAACACACACAAAAAACTTCGTCAACATCGGTCCAGTCGTTTAGGAGGAGTTCAGTAACATACACACGTACGCTAGAAATTTATATATAAAGATGATATCTATTGTCCGTATATACAAATCAATTCGTAATTAATATTACCTCTATTTTTCTCCATATTCTCGTAAACAAAAAACATCTCTTTACATTCCACGTCGATGTTAATGAATCCAATATTTTCCATAATATCAGAAACTTCCTTGGCTGGATCCTGAAAAGTAAATATTTGTATTCTCCTCGCGAATAATATTAATTATCCATCTATCAGCCTCTCGACGGCCATTGGAGGCGATATGTCTTTCTAAGGGGGTAGGAGAATGCTATAATTACCACACTTGGTAAACGGGTTGGCTATCGAATTTCGTGTTGTGAATCTCCCAAGAAAATATGTTGGCGCGCTCCTCGCACCACTCCGTCCGGGGCGACAGAGGGGCGTAAGCACGCACAACCGCAACCCACCCGAACACCACGTCGCCTTCGTCATTGGGCCGACCACCGGAGCAGGGTTACTTGTCATCAGTGGTCGTCCCGACGAAATATCCCCTATTTGGGGTACCCTCTCATCGACTGACGTCCCCCCCTTGGGGAGGACGTCGGTCTTTTCTCACGCTGTCGGCCTCTCGGCGGGTGACGGACTATCTCCCCGGTCACGTCACCCGCGGCCTCGGCTAGGGCGGCATGACGCGCAGGTAATCGCGCCTGCGCCGCCCCAGTCGCCGGCGGCGGGTCGCTTCGTCGAGGCTGAGCTCCTCGCGCACACGACCTGCCGCCTAAGAAAATATAGCTGCTTATTATTCCGATGTCTCCTTGGCCGGTTTTTTGACTAATAAGAAAATTAAAGCCTAGGGACACAGGAATCACGCGAATAATTAGTGAAACTGCATTTATATTAACTACTAGCAACCCGCCCTCGCTTCGCTTCGGTTTTAGTCGTTTTATACGCGTAGTTCCCGTGGGAATACCGGGATAAAATATAGCCTAGTTTACGCCCTGATAGCTTAGCTTAGCCCTGATAGCTTTCCATTGGTGAAAGAATTTTTGAAATCGGTCCAGCCGCTTTGAAGATTACCCGGAACAAACAGACAGACAGACAGACAAAAATTTTTTAATCTGTATTTTAGACATAGGTGTCGTGCAAATAACCGTGTGAGCATGAAAAAAGCCTATTATTTTGACATTACAAACAGACGCTCCAATTTTATTTATTGGTATAGATACAACCTCCACAACATAAGGTATATTCAGGTAAATAAGTAAGTAGATTAGGTACTATACCATGCTGGTCAAACGAGTTAGTATAGAATTTTATTGAGTGCCTTTAATCATCTTTTACGATACCCATGGGCATGATTGGAGTGGTGAATAGTATTCTTGCTCCGTCATCACAGAGAAATGAATGACTTCAGATTGACAATCAAATTGCTATACTCGTTCCAACCATTTATTTTACTTTTGGCAGGTCGAATTCTGATCAATTAGTGTTGTACCAATGTATTACGGATACTATGTTTTGTAATAATCGATTTTAGTCAGGAAGAACTTTTAATCGATTTAACACGGATATTTTATTTTTGCTTAAATACATATTTCATATTATTTAAAAACTTCACTTCTGTAAATATATTTGTTATTTGGGCACATTAATTTTTGCATACCCACTAATTCAGTCCTCCCAAAATATTTTACTTTGTACTTTGCAAAATAAAAAATAACTACTTTATGAAGCATTTTTCCATTAAGCGGGGTCCGCTGCTCCAAACTTTACTTAGAGACAATGGCGCCCTCGTCTGCGGTAGTAAATCACTAATTTTCTCATCCAGCCTACCCCTTTTTTTTAAGCCGAATTGGCAACACTGAACGGCGCGCCGGCGACGCCATTTTGTTGTGTTGTCTGTCACTCGCAACAAGACTCCCGTGCTAGTCACATTTCTGTTCGCTGAGTGCTCTTTCATATTTTTCATACGCTGTGTTGAGTATTTATATTCCACCATATTGATTTCATTGTTCTTACTTTGATTGACTTGAGCGTATAGTTCCTCCCAGTAAGATTTTACTTGCAAAATGCCGAAAGGTATGGTGCTTAAAGGACAATCCAGAGAGTTAGTGCTGCGGCTTCGTGATTTTTTTGAAAAGGAAAGCCGCAATGGCGGATTCCTTATACCAGTAACCCAAGTTAGAGACCGTGTTGCAGCAGCATTAGGTATTAGTGCTCCAACGGTGGCGAAAATCACTAAAGAAGCCTATGGTAGTAGTGGTATTGAACAGAACAAGCTATCTACGCCTAAGAAAAAACGTCAGCCCCGTAAAGTGACAGCAATTGACAGTTTTGATACTGATGCTATTCGTCGTCATATATACAATTATTACACAAGCAAAGAGATTCCTACTTTGAAAAAATTAGTAGCGTCTCTATGAAATTGTGGCTTGTTTCGTGGTCAAAAATCTTCTTTGTCAAAGGTGCTGCACCAAATCGGGTTCTTGTATAAGAAATCCGACAAAAGAAAAATTTTAATGGAACGTCGTGATATAGCCTTGTCTCGCTGTGAATTTTTAAGACAAGCGAAGAAAATAGAAGACTGGTCGAATGTCGTTTTCACAGATGAAACTTGGCTCAATGTCAATCATTCCATACCAAAAGGTTGGACTGACGATACTGCTGCTTCTACTTCTGCAGTGCCAATGGGGAAAGGTGAACGCCTCATCATTTGCCATGCGGGAACTACAAAGGGATTTGTACCAGACGCTCTGTTAGCGTTCAAATAAAAAAAAACAGGAGACTATCATGAGGAGATGAATGCGGACGTGTATAAAAAGTGGTTCAGAGAAATGCTTACATCACTTGAAGAGCCATCAACAATATTTATTGATAATGCACCCTATCACTCTCGCGAAATTAATAAAATGCCAACACAGGCCAACAAAAAACACGAGATTATAAACTGGCTTCGTGATAATGGGGAAGATGTGGACGAATCCCTACTAAAAGTAGAATTACTTAAAATATTAAAAAGTAAAAAGCAGCCAAAACGATATGTCATCGACGAAATGGCAGCAGAATATGGGCATGTTGTAATCAGAATTCCTCCGTACCACTGTCAATATAATCCAATTGAAATGATCTGGGCACAAGTCAAAGGATACGCCGCAAGAAACAATACAACTCCTCCTTTCACAGCAAATAAAATGCTTGAACTTTTAAAAAACGCATGTGCTAGTGTGACGCCTGAAAACTGGGCGAGTGTCGTCAACAAGTCAAAAAATATAATATTCTCTGATTGGGATCGGGAAATTGAATTTGACAACATACCTACACAAGAGTTAATAATAAACACTGCAGATGATTCAAGCGCGGGTCGCGAGCGCGAGGAGCACAGCCTCGATGATGCGACCCGCCGCCGGCGACTGGGGCGGCGCAGGCGGGAGTACCTGCGTGCAATGCCGCCCTAGCCGAGGCCGCGGGTGACGTGACCGGGGATTAGTCCGTCACCCGCCGAGAGGCCGACCGCGTGAGGAACGACCGACGTCCTCCCCGAGGGGGGGACGTCGGTCGATGGGAGGGTACCCCGGGTAGGGGGTATTCCGTCGGGCCGACCACTGATGACAAGTAACCCTGCTCCAGTGGTCGGCCCAACGACGAAGGCGACGTGGTGTTCGGGTGGGTTGCGGGAGTTGCGTGCTTAAGCCCCTCTGTCGCCCCGGACGGAGTGGTGCGGAGGCGCGCCGACCGCAGCCCACCCAAAAAAAAAAAAAAAAAAAAAAAAAAAAAAAAAAAAAGATGATTCAAGCGACGATTCGAGTTCGTATGAAGAATCCGACGATTCGTTATAATAAAATAATATTAAAATATTTTGGTTGTTTTATTTCATGTTATAGGTATGATGACAAGATTTTTATATCTCCCTGATACAATTTTAACGTGTTGTCTATTACAACAATTCAAAACTCAGTTGTCAGCTGACTTAACTGCAAATAAGTGTAATCGATTATTTGCGATTCATTAGTTTGCACCGAATACTTTTGATCCTGACTAGATGCGATAGAACGTAACTTTTTTTATAACGGAAATGAATTATCACTTAAATTTTATGAATAAGGCTATTTACGGCATATTAATGTATTTAGTGGGTAATAATTAAGATATATAAATATTATTGGCCAGTTTATATATTTCTCTGTTCACTCGTTTCAAAGTTAATAATTGCGTATAATGAAACAGTTACGTCCTAAAGCATGTGTCAAAAGTAAAATAAATGGTTGGAATGAGTATAGCCATTATTGCTGAATTTTAAAATCTGATTTTATATGTTTGGGACATAAAAGTGACAGATGTCATTTTCAGATTTCAGAAGAGAACATACATAAGTCTGCTATTATGCAACTGCTCATAAGCAACTTTTCAGATTTAGCACTATTTTTCTAAACAGATAATATAGTGGTCGCAGAAAATATAAGAATTCTCTAAATCTATAATTTAACACATAAATACTGTACTAGCATCATATTAAATACGTAATTTAAAATTGATTTGTTTTTCTGAAACCAACAAAGTTTTATGACAACAATATTTTTCATTTATCATCACAGAAGTATAATACTAATATATTGTTAATTATGAACAGGTAATTTGCAATTTTATTATGTAAATAAAGCAACCATAGACGTCATAGAAGCTATAAGTTATTCAACTGCCCACTTTAATTATAATAATCTAAACAGATAATATAGTGGTCGCAGAAAATATAAGAATTCTCTAAATCTATAATTTAACACGTAAATTCTGCACTAGCATCATATTAAATACGTAAATTAAAATTGATTTGTTTTTCCGAGACCAACAAAGTTCTATGACAACAATATTTTCCATTTATCATCACAGAAGTATAATACTAATATAATGTTAATTATGAACAGGTAATTTGCATTTTTACTACGTAAATAAAGCGACCATAGACGTCATGGAAGTTATAAGTTATTCAACTGCCCACTTTAATTATAATAAATATTACTTATGACGCATACTCCTTAATATACTCATCAAGTGCGCTAAGGTTATGCGTCAAACAAATATTATTATTTGTATATGTATATATAAAAAAAGAAAATGAACATGTGTAACCTCTACTCACGGTATGATGTTGAATCGTGATTACGTTCTTAATATTAAAGTGTAAGATAAATTACAATTAACTAACTCAATTACATATTATTGTTATTTTATTATTTTCATGTATCTCCGATTCACGGCTATCTTCCAAGGGAAGATAACCGGTCTTTTGAAAGGTTTACATGGGGATATGGATCCAACATGCAGAAGCCTTTGGAGAAATTTAATGTAAAAATGGGATGGGACATCTACCGATGACACTCCACGTCTGCACATAACACTCGTGGACTGCCAACGGTAGGTGTAAAACTATTGTGTGATGATGGTATCTAATAATTGTTTATGGGGTTGGCGGTTATTATTTTATTATTATTATAACATTCATGTATAATGTTTGGTTAGAAATTATATATTAATATATAAATAATTCATGTCCTCACACCCTAGTTAGACTATTACTGTATAGGCACTATTTTTTTTATGTACGTCACTAAAATTTTAATGCACGTCATTGAAATTTGAATATACGTCATTGAAATTTCATTGTACGTCATTAGAATTTAAATGTAAAATGTGAAAAAAGAGCTGAGTCACTCATTAGTCGCAGGTATAGAAGTTTTACTCTTGATGTCAGATAAGTGTCCGATCTTGAAAAATAGCTAATCTTTTCGCTTATCCGTATTCGGAAAATGAAACTTCGCTAGCTCGTTTATAACGTTGCAATGTCGTGGCCTACTTTAAAAATAGGAGGAACATTGGCCTTCTATCTCTGTAATTAGACAAGTCGATATAATATTTTATTTCGAGATCTCTTTGGTTTTGCTCTACCCCATATATATTAAAAATGAGGATAGGAGGATTAGCATCTCAGCCCACATAAGTCCCACTGTTGGGCTCGGGCCTCCTCCACAATGGGAGGGAAATTGATCTACTAAACCGCGCTAGTCAGATGTGTTGGCATAGGGTTTTATGGCTAAATAGATATTAGCTGCCTATCAAATCCCTTAGTCGTCTTTTACTACACTGACGGGCAGAAAAGGATGTGGTGGATTTTATTTTAAGTCCGTCACCACACTGAGTATATATAATGATAAATAATCTATTTTATTATCTACTAGATTTTGCCCGCGACTTCGTCCGCGTAGAAATGATATGTGGCAGGGGCAATCACAGATAACTATGTAGTGTGTTCAGGGTTCTACACGCCCACCGTGTTGCTCTGGATGGCAAGCTAGTTAGTGTAGAGAACCTTGACGGTGTATTTAGATGTCGTCAAGTCATTTAATAGTTTGCCAATCTGGTATATAAAGGAAGTGCTATTATCAGGGGGCGCTTCTATACTTAAGCGGCTGATTCCAGATTATTTGAAGTAGCGAAGTGGTCTCTGTGTGAAGCGCGCAGAGGACTTTGAGCTAACGCCTATTTTGTTCTGCTCCCAGCTGAGGTAGTTCATGCGGGTGACAGTATGGTTTATCAGCTGAGATTGGACTCACTTCGGGCTGAGCTTAATTTAAATAAGCGATACATTTGGCCATAATTAGTATCTAGATGATGATTCAATGAGTAGCTCTATATAAAACGAATTATTTGCTGTTTCATAGACCTTGTAACTATACACCCATCAGCATAGTAATCACAGTTAATTCGGTTGCACTCAATCGAGGATCAGATAAAATATTTGGGCTTAGTACTCGACGGGCGACGGTGCTTTCAGGAGCACATTTATCAAATTACTCCCCAGCTCGTTGAGCGGTGTTACATGTTGACGGCTGTACGCGAGGCTGGTTTGATCAATGGCCCTGTACGGTGCATCTGTGTGGATGAGTTCTGAGCACTTATCTTAAAACTTTCTTCTGGCATTCGCAGAAAGGCATGGTGCTTATGCTACACGCAGATACCGTACCATGTCGACCGAGTCAGCGTGCGCTTTGGGCGGAACCCTCCCGAGAGACTTATATGTGGAAATACACGGAGCCCTCCCACAATTGTGGTTCCAGCTAAGATACAGCAGGCATACTTTAGAGATCTTTTTTTTTTATTAAATAGTGGTAGGACCACACTGTTGATGGCTGTGTGTCTACAGCCGCTGGTAGGGCCGTCTGGGGTATTACCATACTCTCTCAAAAAATCTACGTCCGAGTAGTAGCAATTTGTTACAGCGCTTCGTTCGGTGAGTGAAAGAGGCGGCAGCCCAACTTTCTGAGGGCGTTTGCGTGTGGCATGCATTCACACTGCCTTATCTTTCTTCACTGCAGGCAGCGGCTTAGTAAACGTCCATAAGCTGCAGCAACACTTACCATCAGGTGTGCTGTTTGTTCGTTTGCCACCGTTTGCAATGAAAAAAGAAAAGATCTGTGTAGTAGCCGGAGTAGAGCAACGTCGTGAATTCATTGCAAGCACCACTGCCAAATCTACCGACCATTACTTAGATTATAGTTCATAGACTATATGAGGTCGCCATCTTCTGCTTGGCAATTATCTCGCGTAAGAACTCGGCGGAGCGAGTCAGGAAGAAAAACTTCCAAGTCGGGTCGTCGGGTGGGGGGCTAGCCCAAGTACCTACTTGCGCTTTACTGTCTTTACGTGATAGAATCACACTCTCGACAGTCGTCCATCTAGGGTCGCGAGCCGGTCCGTCCAGAGCGAAAGAGCCGGAACCCAAACTTTCCGACCGTGATTGCATGTGGTGGGTTTTGGTGATACCTTACCTTTAATATTATCAAACCTCATTGCACGCATTTACACTTCCTTCACTTTCTTCACGATAGGCAGCGATCTGGCAAAAGTTCATGCACAGTATCACTTACCAGTAGGTGTGCTGTTTGCTCGTTTGTCGACAATGACTGCGCACGGGTGATACCACTATAACATAATTTGCTGCCTGGGGTCAAAAAAGGGTATCTGAGTGACCCTGCACAGCCCTCTTTTTTAGGGTTTTGTACCCAAGGGATGAAAACGGGACCTTATTACTAAGACTTCGCTGTCTGTCCGTCCGTCTATCTATCACCAGGCTGTATCTCAGGAACCACTTATAGCTAGACAGTTGATTTTTTTACAAATTATGTATTTCTGTTACCGTTATAACAACAAACGCGATCGCGCCACTTTTTGCCTATTTTTGCTTGATATTAGTAAACGGTAATAGGCGAAGGTTACAATATGAAATTTGTGTACCTACTATTGTTTACCTAGTTAATGGTATGGAACCCTTCGTGCGCGAGTCTGACTCCCACTTGGCCGATTTTTATTGGTTATTCTACAAACTATGAATTTCGCCCGCTACACCCTCTACTAAGAAATCTCTCAAAAATATAAGTGACAGACACAAATTAGACTCAATTTACTACTATCTAGTCTACTCTACCCACCAACAATTTGTTGATCACACAAATAATTGTCCGGCGTTGAAATTGAACCCGTGACACTGACATGGTAAGTTGCTATCTTAACCACTATGCTATCAGTGCAGTTAATTAATCATTGAGGTTGTATGAATTTATTACTTGTGTATGAGAGTGAATAATATCAAAGTAATTCCTTCCCTATTTTACACCATTAAAAAAGAATATATCCTTTGAGGGGTGGATTTTCAGAATAGTTTCCATTCATAATGAATCTTTTTATATCGATTTCCAATTAAGTAGGTACTGAGCTATTTAAGTTACTATAGTTTTTTACCTATCCCACGGGAACTCTTTAATTTTCTGGCATTAAAAATATCCTAAATGTTGACCGGTGATGTAAGGTACCACCATACAAAATTTCATTTAAATCGGTCCAATAACTTCCGAGATTAGCCCGTACAAACAGATAAACAGACAAACAGACAGAGAAACAAAAAAATTGAAAACCATCTGGATGTGTTCTATTTCACTTCTAACACCCCCCTGACTCGGTTTTGAGCGTTTATTTTCAATGTACAGAATTTCGAGCTCTACAGTTTTATTATATGTATAGACTAGCAACCCGCCCTCACATCGCTTCGGTTTTGCCTTACCCGCGTAGTTCCCGTTCCCGTGGGAATACCGGGATAAAATATAGCCTATGTTACTCCCTGATATTATAGCTTTCCAATGGTGAAAGAATTTTTGAAATCGGTCCGGTGGTTTAAGCGTGAAAGCGTAACAAACAAACATCCTTACTTTCGCATTTATAATATTAGTAAGGATTTATCCAAACGTGGGAGTGTATGATTCATATCATGTTGACCATTAATTTGTTATTATTAATAAGATAACCAGTATCAGTAATTGCAGCTAAGGTCAGACAACATAGTTACCTGCGAATCATAATGGGGCGAGATATATTTTTCTACGTCCCGTAACAAATATTGCCACTTTTTATTTCGCGCTTGTATGCGGAAAACTTCGTAAATTGGATTCCAAGCCAGATAGATCATGAAACATTCTCCATTTGGTTCCAGTAACTCAAAAATATTGGTAAATGCGAGTCTGAAAAATAGAAAAGACCAATTATATTTTTTTTATAAGTACATAAATCTTTAATATAATTGACATCGATCTATATTTTTAGAGTGCCGTACCCAAAGGGTAAAAACGTGACCCTATTACTTCGTTTTGCTGTCTGTCTGTCCCTCTGTCTGTCATTAGGCTGTCACCAGGTTGAAATTTTTACAAATTATGTATTTCTGTCGCCGCTATAACAACAAATGCTAACGATGAAATAAAATAATTTTTTCCTACTTCCCTACAACAAACGCGATTTTCATACATAATGGTATGGAATCCTACGTGCGCGACTCCGTACCACCCGCTGCTGGGCTCGAGTTTCCTCCACAATAGGAGGGAAATTGACCTTACCACATCATGCTCGTCTGACAGGTTGGTATAAGGTTTCATTTCAAGTTTTCCTTCTCTTGCATTAATGTTATATGCGCGTAAGGGTTATATGTTATATACCCTTACTCGTCTTTTACAACATCCACGGGCAAGATAGGGAGTGGTGAATTATATTCTTACTCCGTCACCACACGGATAATAAGTATTTACCATGTGAGATAGATGGACATATTAAATAAATAAATAGAATAAAAGTAAAACGTAGGTTTTAAATGGGTAAATGATAAAAATATATTTTACTATAATATATAAAATACTCACTTTTGATCTTTAACCCAGTGGAGTGTGTAAAAGGAGAATATATGGTCGAAATTACCCTTCATCTCTTCCGGCAGCTCGCTTGCAATGTCTAACACGGTAAAAGAGGTTTGCTCATCACGATGATGCTCATTCGCGTACTTCACCATGTTTTCGTTTAAATCCGAACCGAGTAATATAAAATTACAAAGAATAAAGCCTTTTAAAATATTAGTAACATAACCGTCCCCACTTCCAATGTCCAAAACCCTATTTTCTTTTTTCCAACGAAATCTATGGTTGTTTTCGTTTAGAAATAGCAAAGCGTCGCGTACTTGCACCGAGTTGTTTTGTTGATATAGGTTAACTTTATGCATTTTAATAAATTTAAATTAGAAGTAATTAATGATAAACAAATTATTTTTGGAGTACAAGTTTAACGATTAAGTGTTTATGATGTTTCTATACGTGTGATTAACACGGGCGGTTGTATACAGTAATGTAGCAGCAAGATGTAATCAAAGTTATATTAAAGTTTATAATATATATATATCGGAGTTTACGTTATCTTCACGGTCACTCATTGTGGGCATCAATAGGGATCCGGACGAGAAATAGACTAGTATGGAACTAATAAATTTCATTACACAGAAACGTTCAAACACAATGGAAATTATCACTATCCGCTCACTACAAAACAATTACACAGTACAGTTCCTAGGCTAGTGTTGCTGCTAGCGAGAGCAGTTGAGAGCACTACGAGAATGGTGCAAATACAGAGTGCAAGCTCCTTTTATGTACACGCCGCTACGACGTTTGTGTGTTGTTGTTAACGATCTGTACTAATGCCGGATGCGACACAGCCTTCCTGTGCTGCACACGTCCTCGTGTGCTAATCTAAAAAAAGGCGGAAAGATCGCACAGTAAATGCTTTTACACGCTCGGCCAACCTGCCTGACCGGTTGTACAAAACTCGATTTTAATTATCAAAAAAATAATCTTCATCACTTATAACAGCATTGTCGCAGTTTACAGTAGTCCATAGCTTGAATTATTTTAAAATTACAGTTGACTTCTAAGCAAGCTAACAAATAACCACACTAACTGATCCTATCCGTCAAACAGCACTAGATATAATTCCAATCAAAACATGAAAAACAGAATGCATATAGAATCAGTAAAGCCATTAAGACAACCATCATAAGGCGTCTGACAAGACTCAGGACAGTCTCCATCCAGCGTCCGATAGTCAATCTCATTTCCAGACTCAAGACAACCAATCGCTGGCGTCTGATAGTCTATCCACACATGACAACCTTGCGGCGTCTGATACCTTAACAAGTTCTTTCGTGAATTTATCAAACTTTACACACTCTCTGCGCAATCGCTATTTAATTTTAAAAACTATGAAGCGCTGTTAGACAGATACCAAAAAAAAATCAGGCAATTAAAACCCAGGCAGCATTATTTCATTCTTGACAGTACGTAACGCTCATATTAATCCGATTATAACAATATCAGAAATCAACGAGTCCAGTATGCAACACTCTACACCTCTGTCCATTGCCTTCATCCGGCAAATAAGTGAGACTTCTATCCGGTACACAACTTCAACTCAAAACACAACAATGCCTCCTTCCGGCACGCAAGCGGACTTCCATCCAGTACACACTTCAAACCATACAACACATCGTGATGCCTACGATATTCACGTGACTTAATCAGTTTAACAAACAGTCAATATGACTGGGCACATACGCATTTGTCAACCCCGTGACCATGCGAGTTCAATAATAGTCATTTCTGTGACAAACAATCTAAACATATACACCACACATACGTCAACTCTGTGACATATATGGGTTCAATTACAGTCATCCCTGTGACTGAAACGCACTTCATATGAGTACACATCAACTGTGACCACGTATGTACAATGATAGTCATCCCCGTGACTATACTAACGCATTACTAATTGTCATCCCTTATTTTTTTTTTTCACGCTGTGGAAATGCATTTGCGCACTATTCCCGCGCCGGTTACAGACAAGGGAGTGTGTGTGGGACTCGCCGGCCACTGAAGTGACCGAAATACCCACTAAAACCACAGCGGCCCCTTCCGCGCTTTTACGGGGTGCCGGAGAGATCGTCTGATAACATTCTATCCCCGACACCCCAACGCTTGGCCGTCTGGCCACGTCCTGTCATCATTCAGAGCGGTGGGTGGAGGAGCGCATAGCGGCGTCTCCTCCTCCCTGGTCGTCGCCGGCGGAGCGAGTCAGCAGACGCAAGCGCCTCGCGTGCCCGCTCCGCGGCCTCCTTCCTTGTCATGACAGCCTCACAGAAGGAGGCCATCGACGACCAACAGCTGTCGCTGCCGAGCATCTTGGAGATGATGGTCGGCAACGACAGGTCTGTTGTTCCCATGTCCGTTGACAGGACGTGGCGCTGAGGCACCCAGGCGGGGCATACTTCCAGTGTGTGGCTCGCATCGTCAATTGCCGCGCCACACTCATGACATCCTGGGGCCTCTTCTCTTCCAATTTTGTGCAGGTACTTACCGAAGACCCCATGTTCGGTAAGCACCTGCACCATCCTAAATGTAAGGCTGCCGTGCCTTCTCCTGAGCCAGCGGTGGAGATGTGGCGCGACCGCCTCCAAAGTCCCGCGCCCGGACGGGGGACTCCAGCTCTTCCCTCCACCGCTGGATTACTTCCCTTCAGGCCACTTCCTGGGCTCTGCCCAGTCCCCTTATGGATACTTGCTCTCCGTTGGCTCGTGCTGTGGCGCGGAACCGGTATACTTCCGCCAACGCCTCCGCCACCAGTGGCCAAGGCGGGTCGCCTGCCAGCAGTGTCGCCGCAGTCCATGACACAGTACGGTAGCCCCTAATGGCCCTCACCGCCATAGCCCTCTGCGGTCGTCGCAAAAGGGCTCTGTTGCGGACGGTGAGGGACTCCGACCAGATAATTGTCATCCCTGTGACAATAACGAAATCGCACATTGCCATCCCTGTGACAACAGCAAATCAAACGCATAGGCAGTCATCCCTGTGACTCCCATAATCAAACAAATTGTCATCCCTGTGACAATAACAAACACACAGGCAGTCATCCCTGTGACTTCCATAATCAAACAAATTGTCATCCCTGTGACAATAACAAAACACATATTGTCATCCCTGTGACAAAATCAAACACATTGTCATCAAGGATAATGGTCTGGCTACCTTGCCTATCATAAGCTCCAGAGGTGAACATTTCGTAACCCTATTGATAGTACAATTGAGAGCTAATTGCATACTACACTCGCTTCCGAAGGTCTAACCCCTTCATTATCCTTTGATCTCGTCAGTAATAATGAGGTCAATGGTGTTACAATCATCAGATTGAAGCTCACTTTAGTGGATAACATGAGATTTCTAAAAGAAACCAACTAGTTAGCAGACATTTAAATCGCTAAGCCTTGTTTAAAAACCTCACGAACTATCATAGTATCACGTCACAAGCAATAGTATGGCAAAACGTGAAAAAGAATGTCTAAATTAATGTCATCAATGTCAACGATTTGCTAAAAATCTGTATAGTAGAATGCATAGAAGTCCCGACTTATTCCAACCATAGCTACATGGTTGTTAAACCTTTTGCCACTAAGCTATCCAGCAAGTGATTCCATAATCAAAGAGCACTGTGCACACTCACTCTCCAATGAAATGAGAACTGCTCACCGTTATGGCGTAGTGTTCCAGTAGGCGAATTCACGATACAGGTCCACTCGTTTCTCCTTCGCTGCACCTCCACTGCTGCTCCCATCACGGTTGCTTCGTTGCGGGCAGTTGGATGCGTAGTGACCCTGGCCTCGACAGCGGAAGCAGGTGGTTGCAGGTTTCGGTGCAGGCGATGTCATCGTCTTTGAGTGGTTGTTAGGTTGTGAACTCGAACGCTCGTTCGGTCGCCTACAGGCACGGCGCTTGGAGAGACAATCTGTAAACTTGTGGCCCAGTTGGTTACAGTAAAAAGACTTTAGAGGAGAACGATTATCATGAATACACATTTTCTTCACACCATATGTTCACTAACAAGGGATTTTCGTTCGAGAAGTGAAACTGCTTTGAACTGCTGCTATAACTGATTACGGGTAGTAATTTCGGTTGTAAATGACAGTCTGTGTACACGACGATCAAAGCGTGAAACATGTGCTAACACGGTAGCAATAGCCAGCTGTTCAGTTGATAAGTCCTTCCATCTCGACATAGTAGAAGTCACTAGAGTACATGTTATTGCCGATTGCGGCAAACGAGCAAGCAACACACCCAATGGTAAGCGATACCGCAGTACATTGACCTTTGCACTACCAGGGGCACAGTCAGGCAGTTGCCTACCGTGAAGAAAATGCTCTTCTTAAACCTCGTTTAAAGAAGGACATGTCATAGCGTTCGGGAAATGTAGTAACAGCAGGTTGTTCATTCCAGAACCTGTACGTACGTGGGACAAATGATCACTGGAAATGTACAGTTGAAGACCATAACGTTTCCATGTGAAATGGAATGGTACCAAGTCAAACAGTTCCTCAAGCACTCCCCATGACGTAGTAAGGCACTCTTTAGGCTCGCTTTCGCTTACTTTTATCAAAAAAGAGGCAACAGTCTCAGGGCAATCGTATCTTTGTATAACCAGCTCCTTAAAGTTGCTCCAGGTCATCCCAGGTAAAGACGTGACAGCCGCGTGGACGCTTGTCCCTTCAAGGCACAGTTTAAAGCAACCATAAGCTGCGAACCTTGTTCATTTTCATCACTAATACATAGCGTCGCCGTCAAAATCCATGCACGTACCTCCACATCCGAGCGATCGGATCGGTTCGGTTAGTCGCAAATCCGCCGACGAAGATGGCTTGTTCATAACACGAATAAGCATCATAAAATTTTCACTGTGATGTTCTAATAGCCGCATCCACTATTCATCACTGACGTCACTATAAAACATACGTGGCGTGGTATTTTTTTTATCCCGCTTCTGATATCGCAGTTTACGTTATCTTCATGGTCACTCATTGTGGGCATCAATAAATTCAAATTCAAATCATTTATTATGCATAGACCCCGAGAGGGCACTTACATATTGTCAATTTTACAAAATAAAATTAAATTATCCAATAAAAATAAACTACCACCGGATCGGAATGCGACCGCTACTGCGAAGATCCGGCAAGAAACTCAGCGGGCTTGTCTATTATTTTAATTTCTTTTAGTGTATTTCTTCGTTCAACTTATGCTTTCCTAGTAGTTGTTAGTATTCAATATCTACTCCTGTTGCTTCCTGATGCGTGTTACGTATTCCAGAAATTTTATAAAGTTGATAAATTTAATTAGTATCGTTAAATATTTATATTATTTTATTTATTTAATGTTTAAATAGTGGAGATATTATTGTAAAATGGAATTATATACAAACGCACGTCTGTACACAAGCAATGTTCGGACGGACGGGGACAATTACACAGTACAGTTCTTAGGCTAGTGTTGCTACTAGCGCGAGCACTGCGAGAATGGTGCAAATACAGAATGCAAGCTCCTTTTATAGGCTCTGTACACGCCACTAAGACGTTTGTGTGTTGTTGTTAACGATCCGTACTAATGACGGATGCGACATATATATATGAGGTCGCGTTATCATAAATAGTTGGTTGAAAAAGATCTAAAAGCCTTGCTAGAATTGGGAGGCGCAGTCATCATTGGCGGTGACCTTAACGCCAAGAACACCTCTTGGAGCTGTCAAAGTTCCAATAAGAGGGGCAAGACTTTAGAGCTATTCGCTGACAGACTGGGATTTGATGTCATAGCGCCCATAGAGCCGACACACTTCCCCTTTAACGTTTCGCACAGGCCGGACATACTCGATATCTTTCTTCTCAAAAACATAAACCTTCGTTTATGTTCAATAGAAGTTCAACACGAGTTAGACTCAGATCACCGCCCGGTGACTCTGGAATTAGCCTCCCGCACCCCCGGCCCCTCAGGCCACAACAACGAAAGGACCAAGATAGCGACTGACTGGGCACGGCTAGAGAAAAATCTCAAGTCAACCTCGTCGGTCCACCTTGATCAAATTCCCAAAGACATTACGTCTAAGGAAGATACCTCTCAGGCGATCGACTCGCTCACAAGTCACGTGCAGTCGATAATGGACGACTGCTCGCGGCCGGTACCAGATACGAGCGATCGTAAATGGCGCCTGCCAGACGACGTCCGTGACTTGTTGAGACGGAAAAACGCCGCGACACGCGCTTATGACCGCTACCCTACGGAGGACAACCGTACCCGCCTACGGTCACTCCAGAGGGAGGTTAAACAAGCAATTAAAAAATTGAGACAGAGCAAATGGGACGCCATGATCGAGGAGCTAGAACCCTCTCACACAGCCTTTTGGCAGCTTTCCCGCTCACTCAAAAAAGACATCGTGTCCACTCTCCCTCCTCTCACCAGACCCAACCAGCCTCCGGCATTCATGGACGATGAAAAGTCAGAATGCCTGGCCGACTGCTTGGAGCTTCAGTGTACGCCGAGTACACTACACCCCGACGCCGCGAATCACCGCTTCATCGCCGACGAAGTGGAACGTCGTAACACTCTCTCGCGCTCGTTAGGAAACGACAGCCCCGATCAGCCAATCCCAGCAGTGACCACCGATGAGGTCGAATCGTTAGTCAGGGGTCTCAAAACCAGGAAAGCCCCAGGTTCGGACGGAATCTCAAATAAAGTCATTAAATTATTCCCCGCCCACTTGATAATTCTGTTGTGCTGCATCTTCAATGCAGCACTAAATAATAACATCTTTCCCGCGCAATGGAAAGAGGCCGTGGTAATAGGAATCCACAAACCCGGCAAGCGCCGTACCGAACCTAGTAGTTACCGCCCAATTAGTCTACTAAAAGGTCTAGGTAAGATCTACGAACGAATAGTTCTCAGTAGACTACGTACATTCGCCGAGGCTAACAACCTCGTTCCCGACGCACAGTTTGGCTTCCGAGCTAAACACAGCTGCGTACAACAAGTTCACCGTTTGGTAGAATACACAAGTAGTCAGTTCATCATGAACAGATATACGGGTGTATTATTCCTAGACGTAGCGAAAGCATTCGACAAGGTTTGGCATGAAGGCCTAATCTACAAACTCTATCTCCTCAAGATCCCTCACTACTTAATTCTCATTATACATGACTACTTAAGTCATCGCAGCTTTCGCTACAGGGTGGAAGGGACGTTGTCGACCTCCCACCCTATCAAGGCCGGCGTCCCTCAGGGGTCGGTCCTCTCCCCATTTCTCTTCACGCTATACACTAGCGATATGCCCAAATTCAACCGGGTACATAAAGCGCTTTACGCTGATGACACCGCACTCTTTTGTGCTGGTAGATCCCCGACAACAGTAGCCAAGACTCTCCAAACAGCGGTTACCGCCCTAGCCAATTGGTTTAGGAAATGGAGATTAGAAATCAACCCCGAGAAGAGTCAGGCGGTCATGTTCACTAGACGAACTGCCCGTTCCTACTCTATCGATAGCATTCCCCCCCTTAAAATTTTCAACAAGCCGGTCACTTGGACCAGGCAGGCCAAATACTTGGGTGTGACCCTTGACGATCGACTCAGCTTCGCCCCTCACATAAAGCAAGTCCGCGCACGGGCAGCCTTTGTGATGGGCCGTCTCCACTGTCTACTCAACTCTAGGTCGCGTATGCCCCTGAGTAGCAAAGTCCGACTTTACACTACCTGCATACGGCCTATCATGACCTATGCCAGCGTGGTGTTCGCGCATGTTAAGTCACACAGGATCCACAGGCTACAGACACTACAAAATCGTTTCATGCGCCGAGCTACGGGAGCACCGTGGTTCATACGAAACGTCGATCTCCACATCGACCTCGAACTGCCGACCATCAAGCAGTTTATGAAACGGTGCTCTCAGAGCTACTTTGACTCTGCCATGACACACCCCAACCAACTAGTGATTGGGGCGGCTTCCTATAGACCCTCCAAAATCTCCTCCATCCGACGTCCTCGTCACGTCCTCGACGAAGAGGACGACAACATCACACTCGCTCAACAAAGAGCCTACACGGCCCGCGAGGCCTTAACAAATAAATATCCGCGGTTCCGCCCTCGCCGTCGAGGTGCGAAACCGCGCCGCGCAAAAGTCACTACTAAAAACGTGGGCACGCCCACTTTGCCTCCAGCGACGCCCCAAGCCGAGGTCCGTTCCCCACAGGGGGAGCCCTTGGGCGATGTCGCTTAGCATACTTTTCTCCGGGTTGAGAGCCCTCAGCGCTCACCCATAGTCCGCGTCAAGCTGTCAATCATTGACTGCACAGATGGCGTAGTGGTTAAGATAGCGACCCACAGTGCCAGTGTCGGGGGTTCGAATCCCACGCAGGACAACACTTTGTGCGATCCACAAATTGTTGTTCTGAGTCTGGATGTAATTTGTGTCCGTTAATTGTATGTTTGTAAAGTCCCCCGCAATACAAGGGTTATTTCCTTAGTGCAGGGTGTTGTCTTATGAAAAAAAAAAAAAAAAAGGCCATCTGCGGCCAACAGCTGTACACATACAAAAAAAAAAAAAAAAAAAAAAAAAAAAAATCATAAATAGTTCAAGGGCACATTCCGCGTCGGAGGCGCACGGACGTGCGCCTCGCTGCTCTCCACCTCACCGCGCTCACCCCCTGCGGTCGTGCGATCTCGCTTTGTCTCGCTCGCTCTCGCAGCCAAGCGGACCACGCGTCGCGTCACGCCGCCATCTTGATTAACGTCTGTGGCCGTCCAGTGGCCCGCTCCGGGTGGCCGTGTTTACGGTTGTCTGTGGCAGTTTCGCTGTTTGGACGCAGGTGTTGCCGGATCCCAACTGCACGAGTCGACTTTCTCAAGACGTCGAGTGCAGATTTCTATCGTTGGTAGATAAAAGTCAACCCATTTTGGCCCCCTCAGGGCAGAAAACCATATTGTTTGGTCCCCGGCGGAAACCTCACGGTGTCAACGAAGCCGGGTGAGGTAAGGCCCCGATTTGCCTGCCGAGCCCCTTCAGGGCAGAGCTAACAATCGGAAGGGGTTAGAGCATCCGGCCTTGGGGGATCTCCTAATCTGACCTAATCTACGGCTTTTCAACATTTTTCTGCGAAGGCCTAACGGCCCGAGCACCTAGGAACCTATCGCACATTAAGATTGGCGAAGGATTACAAGCTTAGGGCACACTAGTTAAGCACACATCCTCCCGACCTGCACCCGGTTGGGAGGGACACGCACCACACACAAACCCAGGGTTCACCCTACTCAGGGCGCTAGGTTTCACATTCTCTCGCAAACGTTTTTTTCACCAGCCCACGATGGCGGAAAAAACTATTACTTTTGACGCCATTCTGGCAATCCCAGAAATTCAGGCGTATATCGCCCAACACTTTAGGGCGATAACAATTTTACCACCCCAGTCCCAACGCGCTCCTACCACCGCCCTGCCGCGTGAACTGGAATTACCGGCCATCGGCACATACATTTTAATTACGATCTATGGCCGGTGCACTACAACATACTCGAACAGTTGCTCCATAACCTGATATACCCTGTATATATAGATATACTAGCAACCCGCCCTCGCTTCGCTTCGGTTTCAGTCGTATTACCCGCGTAGTTCTCGTTCCCGTGGGAATAACGGGATAAAATATAGCCTGTGTTAGTCAGGGATAATGTAGTATTCTAATGGTGAAATAATTATCGAAATCCGTCCAGTAGTTTTTGAGTTTATTCGTAACAAACATACAAAAATACATTTCCTCTTTATAATATTAAATGTAGATTTATACGCTTAGAAGGTAAAAATTGAAAAACACTTTTTATTCATTTTTAATGAAGATTCCTCATAGAGACTTTGCGGCTGCGGTTCTCCCCTTAGGGGTTGAATTCCAAAAAACCCTTTCTTAGTGGGCCCATATGTCACAAAATAAAATTATAGTTAAAATTGCATGTTTCTAGCTTCAGTAATTTTAGCTCGGCGTTGATGAGTCAGACAACCAACTTCTTTATAAATATTTACACCCTAACCTTAATGGAGTTATCTTAATAGGTCGTCGCTTCTAGCATCTTTGAAAGCAGCTGATTTGTTTAGGGCAGGTAAAACTGCTTTATCCAAATTTTTAAAGATATTGGAGTTTGGAGTTCAATATAGAAAAAAAAAAAACCGACAAAAAGAAAATTCTTTTAGAAAGAAATAACATCATTTTAAAATGAATTAATTTTTTGAAAGAAGCGAAAAAAATTGTTAATTGGAACAATACCGTTTTCATCGACGAGACAAGGCTAAACCCCAACCACACGCTTTCTCATTAGGGATAATCGATGAACATCGATGTTCGATGATCATCGATGTTGAAAGGAAAAACATTAATGTTTTAACATCGATGTTGCTATAGGCAAAACATCGTAACATCGATGTTAACTGTTTTTAACATCGATGTTGAAAGGAAAACATCGAAATTGAAAAGGAAACATCGATCAAAGCTCATCAAAATTTGCCTGGAAGATTTTACTTCATCGTCGTAACATCGATGTCAAAAACATTCGACAGATTTCTTAAAAAAAAAGCTCATCAAAATTTGCCACGAGAGAATTTTATATCATAACATCGATGTTCGACTATATCGATATTTCTATAACATCGATGATTTCCTAACATTGATGTTCGGTGTTCCATAAACATCGAACATCGATGTTGGGCTTTCGATGTTGACTTCGATGTTAACATCGATGTTTTTCTAACATCGATTATCCCTATTTCTCATTCTTGGACAAATGACACTCAAGCATCAACGTCGAAAGTGTCAATGGGTTAAGGAACACGACTCACAATATGCCACGCTGGTTGTGCGAAGTACGGTTTTGTGAAAAATGGTTTATTGGTTTTTGAATCAAAGACTACTGCTGACTACCACGAAGAAATGAATGCGACTGCATTCAAGGAGTGGTTTCAGGATGTGTTGCTACCTTACCTCCCAGAGCCTTTTGTTATGTTAATGGATAACGCCTCTAATCATTCAGTGCAATTAAATAAAGCACCTATCAAAGCTAATAAAAAGAGGAATCAGTGGCTGCAAAGACGTGGCAATGACGAAAATATGTCTACACTAAAAGCAGAGTTGATGAAATTAGTCAATGACCATAACCCGGCATAAGTTCGTTATGTTTTAGATGAGCTGGCTCTGGAGTACGCTTATTGCGTTCTTCGAACTGCTATTCCACTGCCAGTACAATACCATAGAGCTAATCTGGGCTCAAATTAAAGATTATGCAGCCGGCCATAATAGTTCTTCACCGTATAGTAGTGATGTAACGAATATTCGCATTCGCATTCGCGAATATTCGCATGTTTTTTGCATATTTGCATTCGCATTCGCATTCGCGAAATTATTGCGAATGTTTATGCGAATATTTTTGCGTGTATAATTTTTTTAAGTAGGTAATAATAGTTGGTTAATATAGGAAAATCCAATTCCATTAATTTCTTATGTTTTTAATGCTATAAAAATAACTTAACCTCGTAATCACATTATCGATCTTCACTTTATCAATTGGTATCATTTATTTATTTAACTTTAGGCAATAAAACATAACAATCAAACTTATAACAATTTAAAAAACAAAACTATATACTAAATGGCCTAAATGCAATGTAATCAAACAAAAATAATCTTCTATGAATTTTTACCAAAGTTTAATGTTATAATTATCTTCTTTCTTTCGTGCTGTGTGGTAGCGGCTTCGAATACTACCAACCCTTGCTGTGCTGTGTGGTAGCGGCTTCGAATACTACCAACCCTTGCTTTGCTCGTGGGTGTCGTAAAAGACGACTAAGAGCCCTAGATTGACCCGGACCAACTCCATCTGGTACCATTTGGGTCAACGATTACATTCCCAAGGAGGGTGGACGTCAGGCAGGCGGCCGGTCATAAAAGTCATTGCCGAAACTTTTTGCAATATGTCAAAACAGATGACATATTGCGTTGACCCCAAGTAATTGGGATAAGAGCAAGATGATGATGAATTATCTTCTTGAACAAAACTAAAAATAATAATCTACAAATACTTCTACAATTAATATTTATTTAACTTTGGGCAATGAAGCCTAACAATCAAATTTTCATAAGAATTTAACAAACAAAACTATATAGTAAATGGCCTAAATGCAATGTAAACAAAAATAATCTTCTATGATTTTCACTACATATTATAAAACAAAGTCGCTTTCTCTGTCCCCATGTCCCTATGTGTGCTTAAATCTTTAAAACTACGCAACGGATTTTGATACGGTTTTTTTTTAATAGATAGAGTGATTGAAGAGGAAGGTTTATATGTATAATAACATCCATTAAATAGTGGAGAAATACTGTTATTTTTGAGGTTCCTAATGTGATGTCGTAAATAATTACATTTTTTTCGCTTACATTGCAAACGCTGGCTGAAGCCTACGAGTTTTATCAAAATAATGTACTAAGTATTGTACACATTGAAAAGGTCTACAGAAAACTCTGCGATGGTATATGTCTATCTCTTATGGATATCCCACAATAACATTTTTTTGTTATTTACTTTTTACGACAAATAATGGCTAATTTTCGAAGCGATTTTAACCAATACAGCATTAATCCTTATCCAATTAAATAAAGGTATTTAATTAAATTAACAATGTATTTAAGGAAATACATTGTTAATTTAATATAGATCTATATTGCCCCTTACAGCATATGATTTAAATGAATATATTCGAAGATATTACAGTTTTAAAAATTGCGGGACGTAGCGTTTGCGAGGAAAATAACAATCTATACCAATAAATAAAATTAGAGTGTCTATTTGTAATGTCAAAATAATAGGCTTTTTTCATGCTCACAGGGTTATTTGCACGACACCTACGTCTAAAATACAGATTAAAAAATTGTTGTCTGTCTGTCTGTTTGTTCCGGGTAATCTTCAAAACGGCTGGACCGATTTGAAAAATTCTTTCACCAATGGATATATCAGGGAGTTATAATATCAGGGAGTAAACTAGGCTATATTTTATCCCGGTATTCTCACGGGAACGGGAATTACGCGGGTAAAGCCACTAAAACCGAAGCGAAGCGAGGGCGGGTTGCTAGTTTACTATAATTAAAATCAAATAAAAGCTTAATATGAGTTGCTGTCATCATAATCACAAAGTGTTTATAGTATATCTATATTATATAGTTTATAGTATTTATAGTATAAATATAATCATTTTATATAACAGTTAACACTTTAAGCAAACAAGAATAAAATTAAGTCTTTTACTTTAATAAAGCTAAAAAATTTAATTCTTATTAGAACTTGTGACACAAAATTTTAATGCAATTGAAACTAATAAAATTAAATCCTTCTATTAAACTTTTCTCAGTCTTTAGATATATTATTTATATTTTTATATTATCAAACAAAAATTATCTTCTTCTACAATAGACCATTAAATAGTCTAACTCTAAACAAACAAAAAATAGATTCTCAAACAAAAATACTTCTCGCCCTTAAAAAAATAACAGTTAATTATATATATTTTTCATATTAATAATGGAACTTCAGTAGGAGAATATTAAACTTTAAAAATAGTAGTTTTGATGCCTTGTCTGCTTCAAGTCTGTTTCGATGTGGCGTATAAATAAGTCCAGCACCACTAAATATGCGCTCACTGGGGACACTCGTTGGCGGTGTAACTAAATAATGCCGAACTTGTTTTTTAGGGGTGGGCTCCGGTCCGCACGCTCCTCGCACCACTCCGTCCGGGGCGATACAGAGGCGTAAGCACGCACACCCACAACCCACCCACGATACACGTCGCCTTCGTCGTTAGGCCGACCACCGGAGCAGGGTTACTTGTCATCAGTGGCTGGCCCGACGGAATACCCCCTACGCGGGGTACCCTCCCATCGACCGACGTCACGCAGTCGGCCTCTCGGCAGGTGAGGGACTAATCCCTGGTCACGTCACCCGCGGCCTCGGCTAGGGAGGCATGAGGCGCAAATACTCGCGCCTACGCCGCCGCAGTCGCCGGCGGCGGATCGGCTCATCGAGGCTGCGCTCCTCGCGCAGGCGATCCGCCTCCTCCTTCTGCGACATCACTGTCTCGCAGAAGGCTGCGACCGCGTTCCAATTCGGCAGCAGTTCCAGTCGGCACCGATGATTGCGACGAGTTCACGGCGCTGCTCTGCCCAAGCGGCGCAGGCCTCGAGCGTATGCCGCGCCGTGTCCTCGTCGCAATCGCAGTGGTGGCATGACGGTGTACTCTCCCTCCTAACGACCTTGTGCAGGTACTTGGCGAAGCACTCGTGCCCCGTCAATACCTGCACTAGTCGTAAGGAGAACACCCCGTGCCACCTTTCCAACCACTGCATCCGAGCACTGCATTTCGAAGCGAGGCCTCTTCAGCCGGACTGCCCAATGGGCAATGACGTCCCGGCGGGCGTCGACGCGCCAGGCGGTGAGCTCCCTTAGTGAGACCTCACCGCCCTCCGCTCGCACTCGCACCACCCGCCGGTACAAGCCGGCGAGCATTTCCGCCTCCAGGTCCCATGGGGGAGTCCCGGCCAATAGGCACTCTGCCTTCGTTGCCACCGTGCGGTATCCGCGGATGGCCCTGACCGCCATAGCCCTCTGTGGTCGCTACAGAAGAGCCCTGAGTTGGACGGTCAGGAACCCCGCCCACACCGGTGCGCCGTACAGGGCCATCTACCGGATGACCCCCGCGTACAGCCGTCGGCACGTAGCGCTCGGTCCGCCCACGTTCGGCATAAGCCACGACAGGGCGGACGCCGCGCCGACGAGCCGTGGGACAAGCCTGCGGCAATGAACCACCATTGCCCGTCGAGCACCAGGCCCAAGCACCTCATATGGGCCCGGATGCTGATGTCAAGCGAATGGACGGTGATCGAGGCGCCGATGGAAGGGCTCATACGGCACCCATGGAACAAGAGGGCCTCCGTCTTGTCCAGGGCGACACTCAAACCCAGCGCCTCGATCCGTCTGACGATCTCTTCGGTGCCTAGAGTCACCAGGCTTGCCGCCTCTTCTAGCGTCCCACTGTGGGCTGTGACGAGCGTTTCGTCGGCGTAACAAATCACGCCCAGCCCGGGCGGGAGACTCCCCCGCAACGCCCAGTCGTAGCCGATGTTCCACAGGGTGGGTCCGAGAACCGACCCCTGTGGGACACCGCACGACATAGGCGTTCGCACAACGTCCCCTGTTCGGTTGGTGCAGTTCCGGACGCTGCGCCCCTCCAAATAGTCTGCCACTAGCCGCCTCAGGTAAGCTGGCACCCCGTGATACCGGAGCGCCTCCCTGATGCAGCTAATTGGCAGACTATTGAATGCGTTGGCGATGTCCAGGGACACCGCCAACAGCACTCCCCCGCCGGTGACGGTCTCAGTCGCCACGGCCCTCAGGCGCAACAGAGCCGCGATCGTCGAAAATAATGCCGAACTACAGGAAGCAGAAGAACGCATCTTTCTTTGTTCACTTTCCACCAAGTTAAAGGGTCAACGTCATTTGCCACACGTTAATACTGAATATTCGCATTCGCATTTGCGAATGTTGGCAGCAGATATTCGCATCCGCATTCGCATTCGCGAATGTCCAAATTACGACATTCGTTACATCACTACCGTATAGCATAAAAAAGATGAAGGCACTTTTAAAAAAAACATGCGAAATACTTATACATTTAACAAAATCTATATTGAATTGAATAAATATGCACAATGAATGCAATAAATAACATTATTAAATATAATGAATATTATTTGTTGTACATCACTAGTTATGACGAATTGACATGTGTCAGAAACGCAATCTCAGAGCGGCCGGAGTATAAGGGATATAATATCCATATAAAATTTGTACAAGAGAATGAAATTTTGAAAACAAAACAAAAGAAAACAAACAGTGTAGATTAAATTTCCCTATTATTGTACAGGAGGGTCAAGCCCTCGCACTGGAAGTATGCCCCGCCTGGGGGCCTCAGCGCCACATCGCAGAACTTCCAGTTTCGTTGACAGGACACAACAGACCTGTCGTTGCCGACCATTATCTCCAAGATGCTCGGCAGCGACAGCTGTTGGTCGTCGATGGCCTCCTTCTGTGAGGCTGTCATGACAGGTCGGAGTCCCTTACTGCCCGCAACAGGGCCCTTCTGCGACGACCGCAGAGGGTCATGCCGGTGAGGGCTATTAGGGGCTATCGTACGGTGTCCTGGACTGCGGCAACGTTACTGGCAGGCGACCCACCTTGGCCGCTTATGGCTGATACGCTGGCGGAGGTTTACCGGCGCCACGTCACAATGCGGGCCAACGGTGAGCAAGTCTCCGCAAGGAGACTGGGCAGAGCACAGGAAGTAGCCCGAAGAGAAGTTATCCGGCGGTGGAGGGAAGATCTGGAGTCCCCCGCAGCAGGGCGGGGGACTGTGGAGGCGGTTGCGCCGCATCTCCACCGCTGGCTCACGAGGAGGCATGGCAACTTAACCTTTAGGATGGTGCAGGTGCTTATCGGACACCGGGTCTTCGGTAAGTACCTGCATGGAATTGGAAGAGAAGTGGCCCCAGGATGCCATGAGTGTGGCGCAGCAATCGACGATTCGCGCCACACATTGGAAGTTTGCCCCGCCTGGGGGCCCCAACGCCACGTCCTATCGATGGAATTCGGAATAGACCTGTCGTTGCCGACCATAATCACACAGATGCTCGACAGCGACTGGTGCTGGTCGTCCATGGCCTCATTTTGTGAGGCCGTTATTTCAAGGAAGGAGGCTGCGGAGCGAGAACGCGAGGCGCTTGCCTCCGCTGACTCGGTCCGCGCGCGGCGACCCGGGAGGAGAGGGCGCCAATATGCGCAACTCCTTCCACCGCCCTGAATGACGATAGGACGTGGCCAGACGGCCATGCGTTGGGGTGTCGGGGATTGAATGTCATCAGACGATCTCTCCGGCGCCCCTAAAAGCGCGGAAGGGGCCGCTGTAGTTTTAGTGGGTATTCCGGTCACATGGTGGCCGGCGAGCCCCACACACTCCCCCGTCTGTCACCGGCGGGGGACGGTGCGTAAATGCATTTCCACAGCGTGAAAAAAAAAAATGCTGTCATGACAGGGAAGGAGGCCGCGGAGCGGGCACGCGAGGCACTTGCGGCCGCTGAGTCGCTCCGCCGGCGACGACCAAGGAGAAGGAGAGGCCACTATGCGCTCCCCACCCACCATCCTGAATGATGACAGGACGTGGCCAGACGGCCAAGTGTTGGGGTGTCGGGGATAGAATGTTATCAGACGATCTCTCCGGCACCCCGTAAAAGCGCGGAAGGGGCTGCTGTGGTTTTAGTGGGTATTTCGGTCACTTCTGTGGCCGGCGAGTGCCACACACACACCCCTGTCTATAACCGGTGGGGGATAGTGCGTAAATGTATATCCACAGCGTGAAAGAAAAAAGGGAGGGTCGAGCCCAATCTATGGATCTAACGGGTTTGCGGTTAAAGCGACTGCGATTCTCTTGACTAACCTTTCGAATTTAGCTCTATTTTTCTAAATACATTATAACGTAACACCCAACGATTGCACAGCCATAATACAATACAATATGTAATTTAAAACTGTTTCTTTTGCCGAGTCATAAAAAAAAATCTATCATCATCTTGCTCTTATCCCAATTACTTGTGGTCGACGCAATATGTCATCTGTTTTGACATATTGCAAAAAGTTTCGGCATTGACTTTTATGACCGGCCGCCTGCCTGACTTCAACCCTCCTTGGGAATGTAATCGTTGACCCAAATGGTACCAGATGGAGTTGGTCCGGGTCAATCTAGGGCTCTTAGTCGTCTTTTACGACACCCACGAGCAAGGGTTGGTAGTATTCGAAGCCGCTACCACACAGCACCATATATAATTGTGATATTATGACCAACTAATTTGCAATTTTACTATGCACATAAAGCAGCGATTTTTTGGCATATACTCAAGTGCGCCAAGGTTATTCCTCAATTAAATAAAGAATGAAATGAGTTCTTGTAACCTTCGCACACGCTAAAGAACATTTTTAAATATTATTATTTGGTTTTTTAATATCTAACATAATTACTTGAATAGGAGGAATACAGTGTTAAATATTTCTATATAAATACATATTAATACAGTCCGTGTGGTGAGGGAATGTCCGTATGGTGACGGAGTAAGAATACAATTCACCCCTCCCTATATTCTCTGTGGATGTCGTAAAAGACGACTAAGGGATATAATATGCAATAATATCTATGCAAGAGAAGGAAAACTCGATACAATGTCCAGCGTGGTATAGTAAGGTCGATTTCTCTCCCATAGTGGAGGCCCGTGTCTAACACGATACGTCCCACACGTATATGGGACGTTGATGAATGCAATCTTAGTATTTTATAAAGATGTTGACGTCTCCATCCACCCATCAACCTATAGAAGTTTTCTGTTGGACATAGGCCTCCCCACGAGAATGCAACTCGGAATGGTCTTGTGCCACTTACATCCAACGGGTCCCTGTGACTTTCAAGATGTCGTCAGTCCACCTAGTAGGGGGTCGTCCTACGCTGCGTCGTCCGATTCATGGTTGCAACCCGAGAACCTTTCTTCCCCAACAGTTGTCGGTTCCATTTCAAAGTACCCATTACCATTTCAACTTACGAATTCTGCAGGCTATGTCGGTTATATCCGTAGCTCGGATTTTATTTTATTTTTACGGTACTGCATCAGGGAGGCGCTCCGCTATCACGAGGTGCCCGTTTACCTGAGGCGGCTGGTGGCAGACTATTTGGAGGGGCGCAGCGTCCTAGTCCACCAACAGACTAGGGGACGTTGTGGGAACGCTATGACGTGCGGTGTCCCACAGTCCTCGGTCTCACCCTGTGCAACATCGGCTACGAGTGGGCGTTGAGAGGGAGTCTCCCACCCGGGCTGGGCGTAATTTGACAGCCGGAGGATTATCATATTCTCACCCTCTCTTCGCATATCTGATAATTCTATAACGTCCCAGCGGATTTTGTTCAATTCCTCTGCCAGCTCGATGACCCTATCGTCGGTCCTAAGTGTCCGAATATTGTGTGTTACTAGGGCAGAAGGTCATAGTCGAATCGCAACCGAGGATTCTTACTAACTGCCCCACCATCCACGAGGCCACTACCAAGATGAGCCCGTGGAAAGGTGGCACTGCCGTGACTAGGGGGCTGTTGTTTTAATTGCATCAATTTTTAGGTGGGAATAATGCCATAATCGCCACGCTTGTTCAGGAGATAGCTGTTGCCCATTCTTCAAGCGAGACTCTTATCTGATTTTTACGACTTCCACGGAAAGTGTGGAGTGACAACAATTAATATCTATCCTGTCCCCACGGGTTTAAGATAACCACTCTCAGCACTTGTAATCAAGGTCAGACAACAAGGGAATATATATATATATATATAATACCTGCGAATCATAATGTGGTGAGATATACTTTTCTACATCGCTTAACCAATAATGCCACTTTTTATTTAGCGCTTGTATGCGGAATACTTCGTAAATTGGATTCCCAGCGTGATAGATCATGAAACATTCTCCATTTGTTTTTAGTACCTCAAAAATATTGGTAAATGCTCGTCTGAAAAATAGAAAAGGTTAACTATATATTTTTATAAGTAACTCTTTAATGTGAATGGTCTTAGTCCATCTTAATTAAAAAAGTATTACGTTAAGTAAGGTAATACTGTTTTTACGTACCTTTATATATAGGTACTCGTTAATAGGAAAAATTATTCTAGCATGATATTGTCTAAATCATATCTCTGATCGGAAATAATAAACTTAAATGCAGCTTCATTTAAGTTGATTGCATTCTTAACAGAGTTTGGAATCGTCTCATCATCATCTTGACTCGTTTATGTCCTACTGCTGGTTTCGAGCCTACCCTACAATAGGAGGAAAATTGACCTACTATATCACGCTGGTTAGATGGATTGCAAAATAGTTTTATTTCGAGTTTTCCTTCTCTTGCATAGATGTTATATGCATATCAAATCCTTTAGCCCTCTTTTACGACATCTATGGAAAAAAGGGAGTGGTAAATTGTATGCCTGTACAAGTTGGTAAGTTGTATGTATGACAAGCATTCTTATGCTACATGACAGCCAAGGTCTTAAGATGGCGACGGAAGGTGGCCATAGAAACTCCTAAACTAAACAAGATAAAACCGTCGAGTTTGGACTCGTCTTAATAGTCTTAACAAGCACTCACTTTTTTTAATTTCTAATTTCCTTTAAATTAATATTAGAAATCCAGAGATTGAGACAGCGAAAAATTTTAAAAATAAAATATTAATTATTTTTTATTAAAAACAAGCTTTTATTCAAATTCTCTAAAACGAAGAATGAACGAAGAAGAACAAAAATGCAATCAAACCCATCATTTTATTAAATTATAAAATTTATATTGAAATAAATAAAAGCTTGTCGCGAGAACACAAATATATTTTTTTTTAATTCAGGGGGTGGTAATTTTTATCCCGATATTCCCACGGGAACGGGCACTACGCGGGTAAGGCGACTGAAACCGAAGCGAAGCGAGGGCAGGTTCCTAGTTGCAAATTACTTACTTGACAAATAAACAAACAAATTTACTTTCGTATTTATAATATTAGTAAAGATGCAATATTTTTAACAAAAGTTGAATATCATTTCAAAAGCGCTTAGTGTCTGTGGATTGGAAAGCAATAACAGGCGCGTATGCGCTCTATATCATTTCTTGAGACAGGTGACGGTGGTCGGTGACGAGGACTCAAGTTTCATGATTTTTGTTCACTCAAAAAAGTGTTCAACGCTTGTATAGAAGCTTTCACTGCAAAAAATCCGCAGTTTCTTTACATGTTCCGGCTGGATAGACCTCGGTACGGTGTTCGGGCAATCCAAGCCTTCCGGCCGGTGCTGAGAGAGTGGTCGGGGCTATCAGTCGGATAGGTATTGATGGGGCACGGTTGCTTCGCCAAATACCTGCACACGGTCTTGAGGTCCCTCCTCAGCACACTGTCCTGCCACCACTGCGATTACGATTGCTGCGTGGGCAGAGCAGCGCCGTGAACTCGTCACAATGATCGGTCGCCACCTTCTGTAAGGCAGTTTTTTCACGGAAGGAGGTGGCTTAAAAAAAACCAAAAGGTATTTAATATGTGGGAGGAAGTAAACCCACATCTGAAGCAACTAAGAGTCTTGTAAGGTAGGGATGTAGATGTAGAGAATGAGGTGTTACTTATAAAGAATATGATGGTACCTTCGTTATAAAGAATAGGATGGTAAAATATCGTTTTTTTTACTACTCTATTCCGTTAATATGTGCCGCTATTGGTCTCGGGCTTACGGCTCTATAACCTGCCGCATTACCATCCTGTCGGTTTTTGGACTAACCACCGGTGTTGATTTCTTGACATCAAATGTCCGCCCGGCGGAAGTACATGTGCTGCAATCGTTAAACAGATTTTTACAACAACTGCGGAAAACGAAACAATGTTGCATTGTATTCTTCTTCTGTTGCCACTAACTATAGATATTAATCATCTGTCACAAAACTCCAAAGTTATGGTTACTAATGCAGTAATGCAGTAGTAGTAGCTACTAAGCTAGCGCCTACTGTATTAGTAATAGTGATCTGTAATACATCATCAATGAAAATTGTTTGTACATACAAACTTAATTTCTCATCTAGATAATTACCACTTCATCATTGTCACCGTCGTCATCATATCTGATAAACACCCCACGGTTGGGCTCGAGCCTCCCCCACAATGAGAAATTGACCTACTATACCACGGTAGTCTTCCATCTCTTGGATAGATGTTATATACATATTAGTATGCCTACTCTTGAATCTTGATTCCAATCCTGAATCCAGACGCAGCTAGAATTTGAGCAAATTTGGTACTTTTGAAAGCGACACTAGCGCCCGATTGGAATCAAATTAGGTGGAACGTTTCTAAACTAAATGAATTCGACTCTCGTCGATTAAGTCAAATATTTGCTACTCCCGACGGGATTTTGACGTAGTTTAAAATCGTTAATGTTACACAATTTCAAGAAAGCGTCTCTGTGGTGATCGAGTTCGATAACGTTATTAATTTAAAGTAAGAAAACATGGCACATTTGGTGAAAATAACAACGACGAACGCGTAAAATTCATTCTCGATTTTGTTCAAGAGTACCAAATATAAGTTTGGTGAGATTGGAATCGAATCGGATTCGAAATTAGAATTGATTTCAAGAGTAGGCCTACAGATTCCTTAGCCGTCTTTTACGACAACTACGGGCAGGATAAGGGAGTGATGAATTGTAATCTTACTTCATCACCATATTGAATAATTATCACTTAATAATAAAAACTTTAGACTTACGTAATGAAAATGAAATAGAAACAAATAAAGACAACATTTATTTTGTAATAGCAGCCTACAGTTACTTTTTAAATCTATACAAATATATAATGACCTATCATGCTTATTATTATATCAATTAAGATAATATTATATGTTATAAGAACCATCATTATACATTATCATCTTGCCTTATCCCAATTACTTGGGGTCGACGCAATATGAAGGTATTTTTCCTCCATCCTACATATGACACACTGCATGCATCATGCCGTCTGTCTGACTTCAACTCTCCTTGGGAATGTAATTGTTGACTAGATAACAGCAGATCAAGTTGGCCCAAGTTGTAAAGCTTTTAGTTGTTTTTTACGACATCCACGAGCATTGCAAGGATTGGTAGTATTCTTAGCCGTCACCACACAGCAAATGTAATAATTATATTTACGTCATAACACTAATAAATAAAAATACACTATACGCGCAATGATACGGCTCCTCTTATAAAACAAGAGCCCGTGAACCCCATACCTTCGTGATTTTATTAAAGCTGAAAGTTTGTCAGGGCATGCTACCTGTGTTAACAGGTAAGAACGGTGGCCCATTATGAAGCTTGGGTCACAGTGGCTTTGGCAGATAAAAGGTACTAGAAGTGTGTAAAATACCGATCTATTTTCGTCAAATTATTAAGCGTGATTTTTTGATATTACCTTCAGAACGTGATTAAAAATCACGTTATTCATTGCCAGACACTTAACATGGTGGCAATCCCTGGCCAGACACCCTTAACGTTCATGAAATTATAATTCTACTTACGTTATAGTATAAAAGCTGATTTTATATATAATACTTGGGTCATTACCCATGGAATATTCTTTTCATCGAGTAGAGGTCCACTGAGAACTGATTTTTCGAAATGCCACCTACAAGAGGTGTTGCGGGGGCGTTAACAATAATATACATATAAAGGAACAGGGTGAGCCGAAGCTACTGAAGCTAGAAAAATGAAATTTGGACCGTAGTTTCATTTCATGACGTAGGCACCCACTAAGAAAAGATTTTTTGAAAGTCCACCCTTAAGGGGCTGAAACGCAACGTCAAAGTCTGTATGGAAGGAAAAAAAAATCTTGGCTACTGTCTTCAAATTAAGCACAAATACTCTTCAATAAAAATAAATAAATACGTGTTTCAGCGTTTCTCCATTTTCATCCTCTAAGAGTGTAGAATAGGTAGAAAGATATTAGTTTACTGACTCATCACGGAGCCGAAACTATTGAAGTCAGACACATGAAATTTTGACAGTAGTTTCTTTTTGTGGCGTAGAAACCCACTAAGAAAGGATTTTCTGAAATTCAACCCCTAAACAGGTAAACCACAGTAGCAAAGTTTGTAAAACAAGAAAAAAATCTTCATCGATTTTCATTAAATTGTAAACAAATACTCTGTAATAAAAATAAATAAACACGTGTTTCAGCATTTTTTAATTTTCACCGTCTAAGGGTGTAATCTACACTAATATTATAAAGAGAAAATGTTGTATGTTTGTTACGAATAAACTCAAAAACTACTGGAAGGATTTCGATAATTCTTTCATCATTAGAATAAGTAACATAGGCCATATTTTATCCCGGTATGCCAACGGGAACTACGCGGGTAAGGCAACTGAAACCGAATCGAAGCGAGGGTGGGTTGCTAGTATTATATTAGGTATGAAATTGCCGTTATGTGTGAAAAAAATTAAACGATTTCTTTTTATGTATTTTTTATTTGTATTAATCGAAGTAATCACCAATGCAATCAATGCATCTTTGCCAACGCAGCGGCAGTTTATTGATGCCCTTCTCAAAGAAATCAGCTGGACGGGAGGCAACAAATTCTTCAAAGGCATTTTGTACTGCCTCTCGGGTATTGAATTTCTTTCCCGCCAAAAAGTTATCCAAATACTGGAAAAAGAAGTAGTCTGTAGGCGCAAGGTCTGGTGAGTATGGCGGATGACGGAGAGCTTCCAACCCCAGTTCTTGCAACTTGGAGACCGTCTGCTGTGCAATATGAGGTCGCGCATTGTCGTGCAGGAGCAGCGAGGACGAGCGATTGACCAATGCTGGTTGGAGATGTGCCAGCTTCTCCATCATTGTGTTCAGTTCTTCACAGTACACATCTGCAGTAATGCTCACCCCGTTTGGTAAGAAGCTGTGATGAATCACACCGGCGCTAGACCACCAAACAGTGACCATCACTTTTCTAAGGGTAAGTTTTCGTTTAGGGCATTGTTTAGGTGCTGAACCAGGATCCAACCAACTTGCTGAGCGCTTGCGGTTATCAAACAGAATCCCTTTTTTCATCGCAAGTAACAATGCGTTTCAAAATTCCTTCATTTGTGTATCTGTTGAGCAATGCAAGGCATGTCTCGACGCGTACTTCGCGCTGGCGATCATTGAGTTCGTGGGGCACCCATTTGTCAAGCTTTCTTACCTTGCCAATTTGACGTAAATGAACCAATATTGTTTTGACGCTAACGTCGAAAGCTGCTGCTAATTCAGCCGTAGATTGTGAAAAATCAGCTTTTATACTATAACGTAAGTAGAATTATAATTTCATAAACGTTAAGGGTGTCTGGCAAGAGGTTGTCACCATGTTAAGTGTCTGGTAATGAATATCGTGATTTTTTATAACGTTCTTCAGAATACCTTCAGGTAATATCAAAAAATCACGCTTAATAATTTGACGAAAATTGATCGGTGTTTTACACATTTTTGGTACCTTTTATTTGCCAAAGCCACTGAGACTCAAACTTCATAATAGGCCACCGTTCTTACCTGTGTTGGGAGCATGCGCTGACAAACTTTCAGCTTTAATAAAATCACGAAGGTTTGGGGTTCACAGGCTCTTAGTCTATTAATAAATAACGAATTATATCTGATGTTTACGCGAGCACTACACATTGTAAATCGCTCGCCTGTCTCCCCTGTTGTCGCTGACATTTTCATGGAGGACTTCGAGGAGCTGGCTTTATCAAGCTCACCTGTCACACCAAGGTTCTATAAGCGGTACGTAGATGACACTTTCACAATACTACCAACAGACAAAATAACCATATTCCTAAACCATCTTAACTCCATCAATCCAAAAATTCAATTTACTATGAAACTGGAGTCAAATAACTCATTAGCTTTCTTAGATATTTTGGTTATCCGTAAACCCAATAACACCTTGAGTCGTACAGTGTATCGTAAGGCAACACATACTGACAGATATCTGAACGGAGATTCTCATCATCCCCCTTCACAGTTAGCTACCGTGTCTAAATCTTTGTTGCAGAGAGCACGAGGAATCTGTGACGAGGAGCACCTGGCTGGGGAGCTGCAGCATGTCAAGCAGGTTCTACGTGCAAACAAGCTGCAAGTTCCAGGCCCCTGTCGCAGAGACCGTGTGAAACCACCCACAGTTGAGCGCCTCCCTGCAGTACTACCTTATGTGAAAGGAGTCACTGACAAGATTGGCTATATCCTGAAACGGGCTTCTATAAAAACTTATTTTAAGCCACTCAAAAGGATAAGTCAGTTCTTACCACCTGTCAAGTGCCAGATCCCTCTACAAGATGCAGGAGTTTATAAACTTGACTGTGACTGTGGTCTCTCTTATATTGGGCAAACAAAGAGATCCATAAGAACTCGGGTCAAAGAACACATAGCTGATGTGAAGCACCGCCGTCACACTAAGTCTGCAGTCTGTGAACATAGTCAGGACCGCTCCCGCCATAACATTAGGTTTGATAAACCTCAAGTCCTCGCAAAGGAACACCGATACCTGCCTAGAATGGTACGCGAGGGTATTGAAATCAAAAAACACAAAAATTTCAATAGAGAGGATGGCTGGGTATTACCATCAAGCTGGGATCCTGTTATAAACATAATTAAAAATAAATTCAAAGAGACCACCACAAGACTGCATGATACTGTGAGCACTTATTGTACTTTAAAATAATAGGTACTTTAAAATAATATTATTAGATATTTGTCTTTAAAAATAGTTCACTGTAACTTTAATTTCTATTTATTTATTAGTCGACATAATTATGTTGGTATACAGATAAAGTTCTTTACCTCCCGCGCTAGTCGAAACTGTGTTACGGCAAGGTAAGATCCTCTCTAATTACCGACTGTAATATTAAATGCGCAAGACTCTTTATTCAGTAATGCTAAGAATTTTATAATATTCAATACAAGAAGGTAGAATTTAAAGACTAAAACTTAAAGTTGTAAACAAGTAGTATATGTAATATTAGCAGATAAATTTTATTATTATGTACTCTTAAATTATATATGTAAATAATAAAAGCTCAAAAGTTCAAAACTAAAAATTATAATAATAAATATTTGCTGCAATACTTATTGTCTCGAAAAACACATACATATACATACATACATATACACGCATACATATACGTACATACATTTACACATACACGTGCATAACCATATATATATATTTATACTATTTTATTACTGCACAGTATTGCAGGTATGATTTGTAGTTAAGTTTAATTATTTATAATATACATTATAATAATAGCATAGATTTTGTATTAAATTCAGCATTTTTTATATATAATATATATATATATATATATTACAACACTCATTTATATACCTGGATCAGCTCTTCTGTCTGTCCATAATCGATATTACACAGAAACTTATTTAGTATCTTTCCACAATTAAATCTTGTTAGGTCATATATTGGTTTAGATTTGCTTATACGGTTATATATAAGTGGGGCTAGGAAATAAGAAAAACATTGAGCAAATGTAGTTCTGCATTTAGGTACTTCAAATACATCATACAATCTCCTAGCAGATAGGTTAATGCGTCTTTTTTGAGTATGTTGTTTGAGTACTATGCTTTTAATAAACAGCTGACGAACATTTAACACTTCGAATTCTCTATACAACATTGACGTAGGATAACTAAACCGCTTCATATTTATGATTTTTATAATACACCGCTGCGCCCTTTCTATTTTTATAAGATTACTTTTCCTAGCACCACCCCAAGCCCCGATACCATACGTTATCATTGACTGACATAAAGCTAGATAGACAGTTTTGTTAGTTTTTTCATCTTTTAAGTTTCTAATTTTTTTGAAAATGGGTATAAGCTTACGTATACGGGATTTTAGGCTACTTATGTGTTGTTTCCAATTTAAATTTTTATCAATTTCAATGCCTAGGTATCGTATTGAATTGGCTGAGTGCAATGTGAAACAGTCGCAGTCATTTTCAAAACATTGAAAGGAATGAGCTTTCAATGTATAATCAGAATGCGGTTGTAAGCTGTCTTTTATACTGAATGTGATGTATTTTGTTTTGTCAAGATTCAGAGTGAGTAAATTACAATCAAGCCATTCCGTTACCCTACGAAAACCCTGTTCTGCTGATGACTTCACCTGAGCCCATGTTGATTGCTGAATTAAGATGACCGTATCATCAGCAAATGTGATAACTTTACCATCAGGTATATCAATATTACAGAGGTCATTAATGTATAGTAGGAATAACGTAGGCCCAAGTACAGAGCCCTGTGGGATACCAAAATTAATCTCTAGTCTAGAACTAGTCATATCTCCCATCTTTGCAATTTGAGTACGATTACATAGATAGTCCTTAAATAATTCAAGTGGTGTACCTCGTATACCTGTAGCTTCCAACTTTCGTATCAGCAATGAGATGGAGACAGTATCGAAAGCTTTGGCAAGATCCACAAAAATACCCACACATTTTTTTTTACGATCAAGATCACTTGCAACTTTAGTCACCAATTCATCAATTGCATCCACTGTTGATTTATTTTTTCTGAAGCCAAATTGATTTTTAGACAGAATGCTATTTTTTTCTAGGTAATTTATCAGTCTGATGTTAATAATTTTCTCTAAAATCTTGGCTATGGTAGGTAAGAGTGAAATTGGACGATAATTTGATATGAGCTTTTTTTCTCCGGACTTATAAATTGGGACAACAATGGATTGCTTAAGCATATTTGGGAATCTACCAGCAGATAAACACATGTTAAATATAGATGTCAGGGGTTTAATAAGTATGTCTCTACACCTCTTTATAAAGACCGAGGATATGCCATCCCATCCTGTGGAATTTGTATTTTTTAATCCTTTAATAATTCTACATACCTCCAATTCGTCAGTTTCTAGTAACACGAATGACTTCATAGGACTATTGTTACACTTAAGTTTATTAATCAGATCAATTTCTTTGAGTTGTAGCTTTTTCAAAATGTTGTTTGACATGTTAGTTCCTATGCCAACAAAGTAACTGTTGATAAAGTCAACAGATTTTTGTGGCGTTTCCTTTATTTTAAACAGTTCGTGTGCATCTTCAATTCTACGTCCCGTGTTTAAATTACACACACGCTTTATAACGTGCCAAGTCTTTTTTATATTATTCTTACAATTATTCAAATCTGTTCTATCATGCTCATATTTTAATTCATGGAGAATTTTACTACATTGATTTCTGTAACGTTTATAGAAATTTTTTAGTTCTGTATCATTCGGTGATTTTAAATATTTTCTATGTAATTTATCTCTAAATCTTAAACATCTTAAAAGTCCCTGTGTTATCCACGGTTGAAAAATGCGTTGCCTACTGGGCACTACCATATTTCTAGTGCTGTTTATAATAGTATTAGATATTACATTTATAAGTTCTTCAATCGCCTGATTTGGATCTTTTAATGAAAGAAGACTTGACCAATCATGTACTTTAAGCATGTTATAAGCTGTGTCATAATTAATATTCTTAATAATTCTTTTTTGTGTCTTTTTATGACATAGTTGTATTGAAGAAACATTTAAGAAGATGCAACCGTGATCAGTAACCGACGGCTTACAAATTATGGACAAAACTCTTGCATTAGATTTTATAAAACAATGATCTAGACACCTATCCAGACGCGTGGGTAATAAATGAGTAGGCAGAAGACAATGAGTGGCGAGTAGATCCAAATAATCATCGCACTTTATGTCGTTGTTATTAGAGTTGATATCAATATTGATATCTCCGGTTAAGCAAAGATTAGGTATGTATTTGAGATCGATTAAAACTTTGTCCAGGGAATCCAAAAATCCAGTAACTGAGACAAAAGAAGGCGACCCATTTTTTACTAAAACTCGGGCAGATGTTAAAATCTTCTTAGCCATATGGGTTAGAGCTTCAGATATGTATACCTTAGAACTAGTTCCACAAAACCCTAATGTATCGGTAGTTAGTGGTTTATCTTTATTTTCCTTATTGTATTTTTTCACAGCTTTTATCAATATTTCCTTTTCTTTTTCGTCCTGGTACTCAATCACTATCGGTCCAAAATTTTTTCCTCTTCTGTATATGTTAGTTTGAGCATTTATGGGCTGTAAATCCAAGACATTGTAGACAGTATTCACCACACTGTGTACATCTTTTTCTTCAGGTGGAATATTTCTTATTTCCATCACATTTTTGATTGATTTTTTTTCCAATACATTTAATTGATATTCTAGCTCATCTATACGTTCTACTGCAGCTTCATACTTGGTTTCTATAGTATAAATTCTGTTCAAAATTTCCTTGAAGTTATTAGCGTTTACCTCCAGCATTTTTTTAATTTCATTATTGGATTTTAAAATCTTACTGTTTTGTGCCTTTATTTCTATAACTTCAGCATTTATCATTTCTTGAAACGAGACCATAAGGTCATTTTTCAGATCCATAAAATTCTCTTGATCAGGATTTTTTCGTTTCCTCATGTTGAAATTCCGAATAATATCTTGGTCTTGAGATTCAACGGAGAGATCTGGATACGAGGCAAACTTAATGGAATGACTGGATGTTGGCGTACGCTGCATTTTTCTGAATTTTTTGCTTGTACTATAAGCTTAACTCACAGAAATATTTGCATAGACGTATGCGCCCTGTGTTTTGATAATACAGTATTACACTTTAAAACTTTAGTATAAAGTCGAAAATCGATTGTGTGATGATCGATTGTATAGATTTGACCCACAATAATAATAGTTAAAGATAATTTTATAAATCAAAAATCTTTTAGTAAGACAAAGTAAGCCGCATCTAAAATTAAAAATCAATATTAATTTAGCATCATGTTCCCCTGAGTTTTCTTGCCGGATCTTTCTCAGTGTGGCCGCGTTCCGATCCGGTGGTAGTATATTAGTTTTCTTAGTTTTAAATCAACAAATTGTAACAATAATTGCTACAAATTTAATAATTAGTAATTACTAACCATAAACAATATAATTTTTTCATATAGACTCATTTTCTTCTTACACTGGCAATAAATTTGTACTAAAATGTGGGTCACAATTTAATAAATTTATAACTAATTTTCTGTATCGGGTAGATAATTGTAAATGTCTGTAATAACGATTACTTGTTGGACGTGAGACACCTTAGTCCGCCCGTGACAAATGAATGCTGCAAAGTGTTCGAAACGTCGGGCAATCATAAATCAAATACAAACGCGATATAATCCGTAAAAGTAGTTTTATTTACAAAATAACGAATTGTCTTAACAACTTAATTTTACCAATAACTAAAAACTTTCTATTTATAACTAATATAGAAGTTCCTCTATGGAATTCATCTACTACATCAAGTAGTGAAACCGGGTGCGATAGGATTTAATTTTTCCTTCTCTTGCTTATAGGTTATCTGCATTTGACATCTCTTATTCATCGTGGGTATCGTACCCACGTGAATCGTAAGAATGGTGAATTGTATTATCACTCCGTATTCAAACAGATACCAATTGATTTATTACAAAGCAATTCTAATTAATGCCTTTGTGTATTACTTTACATGTGTATTAATTTAATTTTAATTTTTACTTAATCTTTCTTACTTTTACTCATTAAAAATCGCTTTTTTTTTCTTTTTTTGTGGGTGGGCTGCGGTCGGCACGCCTCCGCACCACTCCGTCCGGGGCGACAGAGGGGCTTAAGCACGCAACGCCCGCAACCCGCCCGAAAACCACGTCGCCTTCGTCGTTGGGCCGACCACCGGAGCAGGGTTACTTGACATCAGTGGTCGGCCCGACGGAATACCCCCTACTTGGGGTAACCTCCCATCGACCGACGTCCCCCCCCTCGGGGAGGACGTCGGTCTTTCCTCACGACGTCGGTCTTTCCTCACGATTAAATATCGCATATGAGCAGAGTAACACAACACAACTACACAACGTTGTTTGAAAGAAAAAAAGAATGTTCAATATTGTGAACTATGCTTGAATTTTGGCGGGGGCCTGAAAATACCATTTTGCCGTGTAATATTGTTCAAAATTTTAGTATAAAACCTTTGCCTTCACATTTATCTTATACGTGTGTATTATATGAATATTTTTTTAAAGATAATAGTTAATATCTCGTTGACCGAGCTTCGCTCGGAATATTTTTGTTGTATTTTTGTCGAATTTATTTAGATATACATATATTAATAAAAAATAAAAATTAAATAATGAAAAAAAATTAAAAAAATACAAAAACAGAATAATAATAACACCGAGATTCGATCCGAAGCTGTTTGAATGCCAAAATAAAACAAAAAGAGAACTCGACAACTTCCCAACTGAGCTATCGTAACTCATGACGTTGACAACGAAATTTGAATTCATCATCATCATCATCATCATCATCGCAGCCCAGATACGTCCCACTGTTGGGCTCCGGCCTCCTCCACAATGGGAGGGAATTTGACCTACTATACCATGCTGGTCAGACATGTTGGTATAGGGTTTTATTTCGAGTTTTCCTTCTCTTGCACAGATCTTATGTGCATATTATATCCCTTAGTCGTCTTGTACGACATCCACGGGCAGGATAGGGAGTGGTGAATTGTATTCTTACTCCGTCACCACATGGAAAGAATTGAAGAAAGAATTGAATTCATATTCTTTTAAAATTTAATGTCATTATATTGTTTTGCTAAAAACACCGACAAAACAACATTTTGTATAAATAGAACCTAGCTAGATCGATTTTTTGGACCCGAAATATTTAATTTTTAATTCTTGTATTTATATATACAAGAATTGCTCAAGATATAAGATTAAGTGAAAATGGCATCTTTTTACAAGTTTTATTTGGCAATTGTGAGAGTTTTGGTAAAAAAATTACGCGGAGCATCATCATCATTTCCATTTCATTTACTTTAGCATTTTTCATGCTACAGCAAATAATTTTCAGTAAGTGGCCATCACTTTAATAAATACGACAAATTGAGTTATTGACTATTATTGGACAATAGCTTTAAAATTAAGTGCAATATAAATTTGAGAAATTAATTCATTGGCAATAATGGGCTTGTATTAGTTAGTGGTATTGGCAAATCTAGAAAACAAGAAAAATAGATATTCTTATGTAACTTTAAATTTCAGATCTTTTTTAAATGGTACTTTGTTTTTAATTATATTTTTAATCGTGATGATAAACCAATTTGATTTCCAATAGACCGTAATATACGCCGTTTTAAAAATAAGTAAATTGTATTTAATTGAATGATAAATGAACAAATTATGTTTAATGAAAAGTAAAAATTAACTTAGAAATTACCGCATAAGGAATGCCTAGAAATAGCTCTTAGAATTAGTTTTTTACAATGTAGAAAACTTCTTTACAAGTATTTATACATTGGATTACTTTATTTTTTATTTATTTTCAGATAATACAAAATATACTTTGAGGATAAGAGAGAACTTGTAATCGTTTTAATATAAACGTAGGAAGTAAAACATTATAGATACATTGTTTAGGGGCGTCCATAAATTACGTGAGGTGTTTTTTAAATTATCTGTTACTCCCTCCCCCCTGGTGAGATGTCGTGAGATTTTATTCAACCCCCTCCCCCATCCCCCAAACTCACGTGAGATTTTTCAAAATGTGGGTAGGTACTCAGATTACAAATTTAAAACCTCGGTTGCACATCTATCTTATTTTATAGTGAATTATTTATGGTATAACGTCGAAGTATGAATGAAATTATTTTCTTTCGAACGAATTAGTGAATGATTTAATCGTATTACGATTACGCTTAAGATTAAATCTTAAGCATGTACAATCTGGATTAAATGGACCAAAATAGTATAAGTTTTTTTGGTTTCAATCAGAAAAAAAATTGCGTGATATTTGCCAAGACCCCCCTCTCTCTCCAACGTAAGATTAGATGAGATTTGACTCGACCCACTCAACATCTCACGTATTTTATGAATGCCCCCTTAGCACAAAACATTTTTAAATAAGAATATTTTCTGACTTCATTACAGATTTTTTTTAATATAAACTTAATAAACCTATCATCATCGTCTTCGAGCCTCGAGCCTCCTCCATAATGTGAGCGAAATTGACCTACTATACTATGCTAGTCAGGCGGATTGGCGCACGGTTTTACGTCGAGTTCCCCTTCTATTGCGTAGCTGTTATTTACATATTTTCTTTTTTGTTTCTGTACAGTTGTTAGGCAAACTTGTTTGTTTACAATTCTCAACACGATGACAGAAAGTTAAGCGACATCGCCCAAAGGCTCAACAGCCTTTGGAGTACGGAATTCTGCTTGATGGTCTTTAGGTGCAAAGTGGGTGTTCACACCTCAGGAACAATGTTATTTTTTTTTTTTGTGCGATATGTTTTCTCATCTTTAGGGCGAGGATGGATCCAAGAAATCACAGGCTTGTCTATTTCAGGATCATTTATTTTGTGCATTTAATATTATGCATTTTTTTTTATAAAATTATATATTATGTATCTGAATCATATAGTGTCACATTTAACGCTTTATTAAAATAAATAAAATTTGTTTTTAATAATCACAAATCTCTCCGTGTGGTGACTGAGTAAGAATACAATTCACCACTCCTTAGCTTGCCCGTGGATGTCGTAAAAGACAACTAAAGGATATAATACGCATAAAACAAGTCGAAATAAAACCCTATACCAACTTGTCTGAATTGCAGTAAGGTCCAATTCCCTCTCATAAAGGAGGAGGCTCGAGCCCAACAGTGGCAGGATATATGAGTTGAAATGATGATGAATTCCAATTCTTGCCGTGTGGTGATGGAATAAGAATATAATTCACCACCCCATTTCTTTCCCATGGGTGATGTAAAAGACGACTTTTATTGCCAGTGTAAGAAGAACAGAATTTTAATATACAATCATTTTCTTCTTACACTGGCAATAAATTTGTATCAAAATATGGGTCAGTATTTAATAAATAATTTCTGTATCTGGTTGATAATTATAAATTTTCTCCAATAATGATAACTTGTTGGACGTGAGATATCTTAGTCCGCCCGTGACAATGAACGCTGCAAAGTGTTCGAAATGTCGGGCAATCAAAAATCAAATACAAACGCGATAAAATTCGTAAAGTTGTTTTATTTAGAAATGTTTAAGCAGGAGGATTTGGAAAAATTGACTGCCTTTCTCTCTTATGCAATGCGGGAGACATGAAGCAAAATTACTGTTTAACCATTATAGTCCTTAAAATATAGCTTGATCTTTGTGACAGCTGTCAGCGAAACCAACAAAGTAAGTTTGAACGAGCGACATGTTTACAATTTCATTTTGTATCAAATATATTTTCATTTTTTTCGTGCCAGTTTTATTGCAACTGAATTGCAATATATTATAAATATAAAATATTAATATTCATGCCTAAAATGTACCTCGTAAGTACTGAAATACCTAGTAAACATTTTATACATAAATGACGCTTACACACGTCTTGTACGTGTCATACTGGACTGAAAATAAATAAGAGATGGAACAGTCGATATAGGTAAATCGATAACCGATCTTTATTAAATTATTCATAAAAGAAATAAACCCAATACAGTACCTATACGAGTATAAAACTTTCAACATATTTTTTTTTACAATTAAAACAGACAGTTACATTATAAAATACGTGGGGCCGACCACTGACGACAAGTCACACTGCTCCGGTGGTCGGCCCAACGAAGAAGTTGACGTGGGTAGTGGGTTATGGGCCCGCGCGCCGCCCTTTCGTCGCACCGGTAGAAGGGGACCGCGTGTGCGCTTACCATAACCCACCCATAAAAAAAAAAACAATATAAAATACATAAATTGAATTTATTAAACATTAAAAAATTTATTTTCGTCTCAGAGTAGATGATAATATTATGTATGCATTATTGTCAATAAACTAGACATATATAACTAGACATAGGAGAGGAGGGGTTTTGCGAGCGATATATTGACTCATCACCATATCTCTGGAACCATAAGGCGTTCGGACTTGAAATTTGGCAGAAATATTCCTTTCATCAAGTAGAGGTCAGATAAGAACGAATTTTACGAAATTCCACCTACAAGGGAAGTTGCGGGGGCGTTAACAGTAATATACATATAAAGGAACAGGGTAGAAACCTACAAAGAAAGGACTTTTTTTTTTTAAATTCAACCCCTTTTTTTTTTTCGTGGGTGGGCCGCGGTCGGCGCGCCTCCGCACCACTCCGTCCGGGGCGACAGAGGGGCTTAAGCACGCAACTCCCGCGACCCACCCGAAAACCACGTCGCCTTCGTCCTTGGGCCGACCACTGGAGCAGCGTTAACTTGTCGTCAGTGGTCGGCCCGACGGAATACCCCCTATTGGGGTACCCTCCCATCGACCGACGTCCCCCCCTCGGGGAGGACGTCGGTCTTTCCTCACGCGGTCGGCCTCTCAGCGGGTGACGGACTAATCCCCGGTTACGTCACCCGCGGCCTCGGCTAGGGCGGCATGAGGCGCAGATAGTTGCGCCTACGCCGCCACAGTCGCCGGCGGTGGACCTCCCCATCGAGGCTGCGCTCCTCGCGCAGGCGATCCGCCGCCTCCTTTCGCGAGATCACTGTCTCGCAGAAGGCTGCGACCGCGTCCCAATTCCCGACGCTGTCGACCATCGCCCTAGCGATAGCCGGCAGCGTCAGGTCCGTACCGATGATTGCGACGAGGTCACAGCGCTGCACTGCCCAAGCCCCGCAGGCCTCGAGCGTATGGCGCGCCGTGTCCTCGTCGCAATCGCAGTGGTGGCAGGACGGTGTACTCTTCCTCCTAACGACCTTGTGCAGGGATTTGGCGAAGCACCCATGCCCCGTCAAAACCTGCACCAGTCGGAAGGAGAGCACCTCGTGCCGCCTCTCCAACCACTGCATCAGCACCGGCCGGAAGGCCTCCACGGTTCGCACCCCGAACCGAGGCCTCTCTAGCCGGACTGCCCAGCGGGCAATGACGTCTCGGCGGGTGTCGACGCGCCAGGCGGTGAGATCCCTTAACGAGACCACACCGCCCTCCGCTCGCACCCCCGTCACCCGCCGATATAGTCCGGCGAGCATCTCCGCCTCCAGGTCCCACAGGGGCCTCCGTCGCCACCGTGCGGTATCCGCGGATGGCCCTGACCGCCATGACCCTCTGTGGTCGCCACAGAAGGGCCTTAAGTCGGGCGGTCATGGACCCCGCCCACACCGGTGCGCCGTACAGGGCCATCGACCGGATGACCCCCGCGTACAGCCGTCGGCACGCAGCGCTCGGTCCGCCCACGTTCGGCATAAGCCACGATAGGGCGGACGCCGTGCCGACGAGCCGTGGAGCGAGCCTGCGGAAATGCTCCCGGAATCACCATCGCCCGTCGAGCACCAGGCCCAAGTACCTCATATGGGCCCGGATGCTGATGTCGACCGAGTGGACGGTGATCGAGACGCCGATGGGAGGGCTCATAGTGCGGCCATGGAACAAGAGGGCCTCCGTCTTGTCCAGGGCGACCCTCAACCCCAGCGCCTCGATCCGCCTGACAACCTCTTCGGTACCAGAGGTCGCCAGGCTTACCGCCTCTTCTAGCGTCCCACCGCGGGCTGTGACGAGCGTGTCGTCGGCGTAACAAATCACGCTCAGCCCGGGCGGGAGGCTCCCCCTCAACGCCCAGTCGTAGCCGATGTTCCACAGGGTGGGTCCGAGGACTGACCCCTGCGGGACACCGCACGTCATGGGCGTTCGCACGACGTCCCCTGCTCGGTCGGTGCAGAGGACGCTGCGCCCCTCCAAATAGTCTGCCACTAGCCGCCTCAGGTAAACTGGCACCCCGTGATACCGGAGCGCCTCCTTGATGCAGCTGAATGGCAGACTATTGAATGCGTTGGCGATGTCTAGGGACACCACTAACAGCACTCCCCCGCCGGTGACGGCCTCAGGCGCCACGGCCCTCAGGCGCAACAGAGCCGCGATCGTCGAACGACCCCTCCTAAACCCAAACTGGGCGTCCGACAGATCGGGCCCCGTGCCGACGAGGTGCCGCTCGATGCGGGCAGCTACCACCCTCTCCAATAGCTTGCCCGTGTCATCGAGCAGCACGATAGGCCTGTAGGCCGAAGGCGACTCCGGAGACCGTCCCGGCTTCGGCAGGAGCACCAGCCTTCCCTCCTTCCAGCACCCAGGGAACCGTCCGGACGCTAAACACGCGTCGAACAGCCCCCTGAGGCGGGGTCCCAGGTGTTCGAGGACCAGGGCCAGCACACGCTTAGGAACACCGTCGGGCTCGGAGGCGGTAGACTTTGCGCACATGCGCGTCACCGCCACCCCCATCTCGGGTTTCGTGATGGGCGGAACACTGTCATCGTCGGCCTCCCGGTCAGTGTCTGGCGGAGCCATGACCGGGGGCGTGTGTTCCGTCCGCCGCGGGAACAGGTCCTCGATGACCCGGGTGAGAAGGCCGGGCTGGAGAGTCTCGGTGAGGGGAGGGCCCCGCGCGCGCAGCCTATTCTGCACCGCGCGATAGGAGCATCCCCAGGGGTCACGGTCGAGACCGTCCAGCATCTCCTGCCGACTGACGTCCTTGGCGGAGCGGACGGCCAGCCTGAAGGCCGACCGCGCATTGCGGTAGCCCTCGTAAAGCACGGCCTCCCGCTCCGCATCGCGATGGCGCCGCCGGCTGCGGGTGTAGGCCCTCCGGGCGCGGATACACGCGGCCCGGAGATTTGCCAGCTCCCGGGACCACCAGTGGACCCCCCTCCTCGGGGGCAGACGCCGTACCCGGGGCATGGCCGCATCGCAGATCTGCGTCAACGCACTGCGGATGCGGCCAGCCTCGGCGTCCACCCCGTCCGACTGGTGAGCAGAGGACAGCCACGAGTATACGATGGCTGTCTCCGCCAGCTGGTCCTTGTCTAAGCGATCCACAGCCCATCGCGGGAACGCAGGACGCCCATCCGCCCCGTGACTCCTGCTGGGCGTCGGGATTACAGGGGAGACCTCCATCCGGATATACCAGGTGGTCCGACAAGGTCTCCACCTCCTCCACGACGCGCCAGCTCCCCACGCGTGCGGCGACCTCGGGGCTAGCGAACGAAAGGTCCACTATCGACCCGCCCCGTTGTCGCACGCACGTATGCATCGAGCCCCTGTTCAGCAAACAGAGGCCCAGTGCCGCCGCCCACTCCTCGATCGCCCGTCCTCGGTCGTTCGTCCGGAGAGACCCCCACGCCTTGGACTTGGCGTTGAAGTCCCCCAAGACGAAGACCTGGCGCGATGCCAGTCGCCGTAACGAGGCCGCCATGATGGTGAGGAAGGCCTCGAAATCGGTCACACTCCAGTTAGGGGAGAGATAAACTCCGAAGAGCGTAATCTCCCTCCAGTCCGCCGCGACGTATCCGACGCCCCTGTCCCTAAGGGTCAGAGACGACGAAGGCCACGACGTGGAGGCGACGATTGCCACGGTGCCATCGGTGCTACCCAACCAGTTAATCCGGTCAGGCACCACGTACGGCTCCGCGACTACGGCTACTCCTATCAACCACTCCGCCATGGCTTGCAGGAACACGTCCTGCGCACTGGCGGAGTGGTTGAGATTGGCCTGGAGGAGACGAATGGATACGGGGTCCATTAACGGTCCGTATCCATCGTCACCTCCTCCGCGCTAACGGGCGATCGGGCTGCGCTCGGAGCGGGGACTGGCCCGGTCGATGGGCCGCCCCGCCCCTTTGGGGCCGATGCCGGGGGTCTGCAGTCCCCAGAGCCCATGCGGTGCTTGGCAGGCTTATTGCCCGCCGCACACGCGGGGCAGTGGGGCACCGCAGAGCACGATGCCGCCTGGTGTCCAGTTTGACCGCAACGGAAACATAGCCCGCTGCAGTCAAAGCAGTTCCTGCATGGCGGTCGGGCATACCCGACCGACATGCACTTATAACACTTCGCAGGCCGGGGCTCCAGCACGGTTATCCGCGCCGAACTCCAGCCCACGAGGAGCCTGCCTGAGTCGGCCAATTGCTTAACCGACTCCACTGGGCACTGCACCCAGACAGCACCGACGCCGCCCGGACGCCGCCGCCGGGTTGCATGGTGCCAATCCGGACGGTGTCCTAGGCACACCCGGTACGCGCCATCATGGCCTCCCGGATGTCCTCCACCGCCACGGAGTCGTCCAGACCCGTGAGGCGCATATCTACGCACTTGACGGGCCTGGCGATTCGGACTCCATCCTCCGGCCCGAACAGCCCCCTCAGCATCGTGGTCAAACTATCGGCCGTCTTCGCGCCCTCGGCCCCAAGGAACTCGAGTATTCGAGCCCCTGTCCGGGCCTTGCGGGTCCTCGCCTCGACGCCCCCGATGTCGGAGACGTCCAGCTCCCGCCGGGCGCGTCTTAGGACGGCCTCATAGTTCAGGCCCCTCTCAGCCGCCTCAGGCAGTACGGTGATTACCACCGCAGCCGTCTTCGGCGACTTGAGGCCCCTACGCGACCTTTTCCCCTTTCCGCCGGCTCCCGCCTGGGGAGCGCAGCCTGCACCAGGCGCTCGAATTGAGACCGCAGGTCAGCCATGTCTTTGGCCAACCCACGGTTCTCCCTCCGCACCGCCTCCAACTCCGTCTCCAGCTTGCCGTTGCGTTCCCGCAAGCCGGAGACCTCCCTGCTGAGGCGGGCGTTCGCGGCCTGGAGGGCCGCCACCTCGCCTTCCCGGTAGGCCAGACACGGCGTCGCCGGTCTCGCCGCCACCGCACCTCCCCGACCCCTGCGTCCCCGGCGCGCGGTCGGGACCTTGGGGGGAGGCCTGATAGCGTCACTACCCTCCGAGTCCGATGCGGAGCTGCCACCCGTATGCAGGGGGCGCTTCCGATCCCTCGGGGGGGGGAGCGGGCCTCCTCCCTCTCCCTCCTAACATTTAGGGCCACCGTGAAAGCCCTCGCCGCAGGATGCAGCTCAGTTTTCTCGGCAGCCCTCCTATCCAACACCACACTGCAGACCCTACCGATGACCATTCCGGACGACCTACCTCCAGTCACCCCAGACAGCCCAAACGGCTCCGCAGCGCTTTCGCCGCCCTCGTCCCCACCTTGGCCGACTTGCGGCCCACTGATCTCCTCGGTGGACGGCTCTTTGGTACCACCCTCGTCCGCCGACATCTCCAAGACCGACCTGGCGTCCACAGATGGCCCTGCGGCACTGCCGCCCTCATCCGTGGACAGCTCGTAGGCCACGTCGGTCTCCGATTCCTCGGATAGCCCCGTCGAGCTGTCGTTCCTCCTGCTCTTGGACGGCACTGCAGCACCGCTACCCTCGTCCTTCGACGGCTCTGCGGCGGTGCCGCCCTCGTCACTGGACAGCCCCGTCGAGCTGTCACATCTCCCACGCTTCTTTCGGGACGGCTCTGCGGCTTTCCCGCCCTCGTCCCGCGACGGCCCAGCGGCTGATCCGCCCTCGTCGCTCTCCTCTTTTTTCTTCGACGGCCGGGCAGCACCGGCGTCCACGTTCCGCGACGGCCCTGCGGTGGCTGCGGTCGCACCGCTCTCGTCGCTCGCGGCAGCGGTGGCATCTCCTAGTACCTGCCGCTCCGCCATCCTCCTCCTACGCGTCCTACGCATGTGTCGCGTATCCAGCTTCCCCTTCTTTCTCCTCCTTTTTGGTCTCCCTAGAGCCGATTCTTGTTTCGCCTGGCTCACAGCTGCAGCAGAAGTTGCTCCCCACCCATACGATTGGGAGCTGACTGTGCTCGAACATGGGCGCGACTCCTCGTCGCGCGCAAGCACCGGCACAGCAAGGGACTCCCCGGCATGGCCGGGACCCTCTGGTGAAGTTATACGATTGTTAACCTCTGTATAAATATGACTTGAAAACCAAAATTGCTACCAAATTCTCTGCTAAAATTATTCAACCAAAGATATTGAAATAAATTAAGTATTTCTTTTTTTGGGGGGGGGGTGGGTCGCGGTTGGGGCGCTCCTCACACCACTCCATCCGGGGCAACAGAGGGGCGTAAGCACGCACTCACGGAACCCACCCGCGATGCACGTCACCTTCGTCGTTGGGCCGATCACCGGAGCAGGGTGACTTGACATCAGTGGTCGGCCCGACGGAATACCCCTATTTGGGGGTACCCTCCCATCGTATAAGAAAAATAGAATAATTTTGTAACATTACATCAAAACATATAATAAGTCTTATATTAATATAAATAGTTGTAAGGCTTATGACATCGTATAGTTTTACAAAAATTGGCGTGTAACATTCTTACTATTCGGCTTTTTTTTTAAGACTCGTGATCGTGGCCAAGTTATCTTACTGATTCTGAAAAAAATTATAAACACTGATTCAGTTATTCAACTTGGGATTTCAATGTCAGTAGTTAAATGTTGATACCACAATACCTACAAGTAATTGTAAAAAAATTTTTCAATTTTATGCATTTTTTAACAGTAATGCACAAAATTCCCCCTGTGGTGACGGCATAATAATACAATTCACCACCCTCTATCTTGCCCATGGGTGCCGTAAAAGGCGACCAAAGGATAAAATATGCATATAACATTTATGCAAGAGAAGGAGAACTCGAAATAAAACCCTATACCAATACATTAGACCAGCTTGGTCTAGTAGGTCAATTTCTCTCTCATAGTAGAGGAGGCCCGAACCCAGCGGGACGTCTATGGGCTAATATAACAAAAAAAAAACCATTGTATGTGCTAGTTTTAATTAAAAGCTGTTTAGTTATTTGTACTTGTATTGACTAACTATAATTAAAAATAAATAAGTCTTAATATATAAATAAAATAAGATCAAAACAATAACATTGGCCTTTGACCTTATTTTTGTACATCCAACGACTTATGACCATATACTATAAGTAACTTATAAGTAAATTTGACAGCATAATTATTATTAAATTTATCGATAATCTGGGTTTCTTTTAACACTTGCACATAATCTTCTAAGAAGTCATTGAATTTATCTTTTGGTATGTTGAATGGATTGACTGCTGTTACGGCTTCTGAAATTTGATCAAAATTGTTTATTAAATAAACTGTAGATAGAGAACCTGTAGATAACTTATATATTATTAACTTGTCTTACAATTTTTATTTTATTTTATATTAACCTATATTGTTAAATTATCTGTATCTATTATTTTCAAATTTAATCAGTATGTATGCACGTTTACCTCTACCCTCTTAATTTCGAAATTACATTTATATGCTAGCATTTGGTCATGATGGGTGTTAAATGAAAGGCTTAAATCATCATCATCATCTCTGCACACTGTTATCTTGGGTACCTTTATGAGTGGCAATTTGACCTACTATACTACGCTGCTCAGAAGTGTTGGCATGAAGCTTTATATCGAGTTTACCTTCTCTTGCATTGATGTTATCCCACGGCAAAGGGGGGTGGTGAAATGTATTCCTACTTTTTTACTACAAGCGGTGACAAACTAGCAAAGAGTACGCCTGATGGTAAGTGATACTGCCGCTTATGGACCTTTGCTAGGCCGCTGCCTACTGTGCAGAAAGTGAAGGGAGTGTGAATGCATCAATGAGGTTGGGTGATACTCAAGGTATTACCAAAACTCACACAAACACCCACACACACAAACCCCCTCAGAAAGTTGGGCTTTCGGCTCGCTCACGCACCGCACGAAGCACAACAAATGGCTACTACTCAGACGTTGATTTTCTGCGAGAGTGTGGTTCTACCCAGGATGGACCGGTCCGCGGCTGTTGTCAGTTTGAAACTGTCAACAGTGTGGTACTACCACTATTTGAATTTCTTACTCCGTCACCACACGAAAAAGGGCTTAAATAGCAAATTATGAATTGATGTTGCTCGCCGTTTTTCTTGCATATACTCGATAATTGTGTAGAGCTATGTATGCTGTTTAGCCTTTATCATTATCCTGCTCTTCTTCCAATTGTTTGGGATCGACGCAATATGTATTCTTCTTCCATTGTACATATAGCAAAAGTTATTGGCAATAGTTTTATGACCTGTCGCCTGCCTGACCTCAACCCTCTTTGGGAATATAGGGAATATATATCCTTGGAAAGAAAAATGCTAATTTATTTGCATTCATTATATTTTATTTACTTGTACATCATATCAGCTCATACACGCCTTACTGCTGGGCTCGAGCCTTCTCCCCAATAGGAGGGAAATTGATCTACCATGCCGAATAGTCAGACAAGTTGGTAGTGTTTCATTTCGAATTTTCTTTCTCTTGCAAACTTGGCATATGCGTATCATGTCCCTTAGTCGTCTTTTACGACATCCACGGGCACGATAAGGAGTGGTGAATTGTATTCTTATTCAGTGTATAGATATTAATTTAATATATAGACATAGATAAAGATATTCTGCTGATCCACCAATTTTTGCATACAATTATATTTTTATAGTAGGCTATGGCCTGGACACACCCCGCCCAAACTATCCAAGGCGACAGATGAGCAGCGTGCGGCTACATATGCTACCGTATTACCTCCACATCGCCATTGGGCCTACTACTGATACCGATTCCTTCACATCCGTGGCCGGCCAGGCGGGTTACCCTATCGGGCACCATCCCCTTCATCGCCTTCACTCGGTCACAAAGAAGCCTCTGTGGGTAGCGGACTAATCCCCGGTCCTTCCACCCGCGACCTTGGCTAGGGCGGCATCAGGTGCTGGTACTCGTGCCTGTGCCGCCCAACGCACCGGCGGCAGAGCGTGTCGTGGTAGAGGAATTCTTCCCATACCCGCTCCACTGTCACTTTCTGCGAGACAACTGCTTCGCAGAAGGCGGCGCCCGCGTCCTAGTTCTTGATGCTGTTGAGCATTGTTCTAGCGATGGTTGGTAGCGTCAGGTCGACTCTGATTGCGACAAGTTCACGGTGCTGCTCTGCCCAAGCTATGTAGACCTCGAGCGTGTGCTGTGCCGTGTCCTTGTCGCAATCACAGTGGTAGCAGGACGGCATCCTCTCCCTCCTCGCGACATTGTACAGGTACTTTCCGAAACAACCAATGTAACCGCTCCCTGCGAACCTTTTTTGTTCTTTTTTATATATGGATCTTTAACGTGGGTAATATTTGATCTTCTATACCAATAAATAAAATTGGAGTGTCTGTTTGTAATGTCAAAATAATAGGCTTTTTTCATGCTCACACGGTTATTTGCACGACACCTATGCCTAAAATAGCGATTAAAAATTTTTTGTCTGTCCGTCTGTCTGTTTGTGCCGGGTAATCTTCAAAATGGCTGGACCGATTTCAAAAATTCTTTCACCAATGGAAAGCTATAATATCAGGGCGTAAACTAGGCTATATTTTATCCCGGTATTCCCATGGGAACGGGAACTACGCGGGTAATACGACTAAAACCGAAGCGAAGCGAGGGCGGGTTGCTAGTTTTTAACATAAATGTCATCTGCCAGCGGCCGGGTGGTAGTACCGTAAAACATTAAAATGCTCTATTTACTACTAATTACTACTAATATTTTTATTAATGTTATATTTTTTGGATTTTTTGTTTTAAATAACGCTAGGTGTGCTCTGATTAGCTTAGAAGAGAAATATGCATATAACATGTACGTATGGTACGTAATTAGCATTGGTTGAAACATCGACCTCTCGTTTTGAGGCTCGTTGATCCGATACCCTTGTAGTCCCCAAAATAGTAATTTATGCAATCGACGAAGGGTTGTACCGTCTTCCGTTTCAATTTACGTGGGTGAATTACACGTTTGTAAAGTCTACGCAATAAAAATAAATATAATAGTTCAAAAAAACTAAAAAATACGCTTAAATTGCTAATCCTGATTATCCTATAGTAAGGATAACGGGTCAATCTGTTTAAAATATTGAATTGTCATCGGTCCTTAATAAGTATGGCAAATTTCGAGTTAATCCGATGTTTTGCAGGGGGTCAAAATCATGTTCCGTTACATACTAACATACTAACATAGATACGTCTGAAGCTAATAAAAGCGTATTAAAAAAGGCCTTAGTTCAATGAAAAATGTAACATGACATTTCTGTATTATGTGATAGTATTCGTATTTACCTCCATGTTATTCGCCTCCCATTATGGAGGAGGCTTGAGCCCAAGAGTGGGACATACATATATAGACTGAGAGGATGAAGATGATTTGTATTTATATTGGAAAATAATTGCTTATAGACTATGTCATCGTGCATATTACATTTCTTTAAAATAATCATGTTATCGCGTCCAATTTTTATCAAATTTGAAGTGAGATTTTTGTACTATGTTAGGGTATTTGTATTTATGTTGGAAAACTATTGCTTATAGTTTAAGAAAGACTTTACACTCTACATTAATATTTTCATATCCAATTTGTATAAAATTTTACATGATATTTTTGTATTATGTTAGAATATTTGTATTTATTTTAGAAATTAATTGCTTACTTCTTATTGTCTCCATGTCATCATACATGAAGTACATTTCTTTACACTCTACATTAATATTGTCGTATCCAATTTTTGCCATCATTTTCATTATATCTTTGTCTGGTTCCTGAAAAAAAGAATATATGTATCACACATAAATCTTGTAATTACATTCAAAACCGCTTAAAGATTCATCAACGGATTAACTTTATATCAGTCTATATGGATACGTAATGTTTGATTAGTCTACTTCAGATGGAGAAATTAAATATGTTGTACACCTTTTTTTTTGGGGGTGTGTTACGGTCGGCGCGCTCCTCGCACCACTCCGTCTGGGGCGACAGAGGGGCGTAAGCACGCACACCAGTAACCCACCCGTGACACGTCGCCTTCGTCGTTGGGCCGATCACCAGAGCAGGGTGGCTTGACGTCAGTGGTCGGCCTGATGGAATACCCCCCTTGAGGGGTACCCTCCCATCGACCAACGTCCCCCCCTTGGGTCGGTCTTTCCTCACGCGGTCGGCTTCTCGGCGGGTGACGGACTAATTCCCCGGTCATGCCACCCACGGCCTCGAAATATGTTGTATACCTACGGTAAAATTGTTGCTGTCGCTGTTGGATATGTAGTTTTCACTGTACTATTGCAAAATTGGTCTGTTATATTATCTGACTGAGGGGATTAGTAGAATGGTTTGCTCCGTCTGGTAACGTAGTATGAATATAATAAGGAAACTATTAAGGATCCCTTACAACTATGTAATAACATCCCTCCGAGAATAACAAAACTTGACGAAGTGCAACGCATATTTGGCAAATTTCCCTATAGAGAAGATTAATTTTTTCTCTTTATATAAGGTACTTTTATAAATTAAGTGTTATAAAACATTTTACACATTTCAGTTCCGTTTGAATCTATTGCATAATGCAATAAGAAAAGTTTTTTAATATGTCTACCGATACAAAAATATACAAAAATAAGTGTTTCGCTGCGTCTAATGTTGGCGAGGCTATCAATCCATGGAGGGTACCCATGTTGAGTCTATTTAAATTTAATTTCTTCATCAAAGTCTCTCGTCCCGACTGAAATCGGGACATTCAACCAACAGGTGTTGCGATGGTGAAGAAATGTTTCAGTTTGAAAAAAAAAAGGTTAATTCGTTATTTCGTTCGTTATATGATATGTTCGTTACGTTATATGTTATGTTCGTTACGTTATTAACCTTATAGTAAAAGTAAACGAGATTGCGTCTCTCATTAAAAAAATCATAACCGTTAATGAAATTGCAATAGCGTACAAAAATTAGCGTGAAATATTCAATTATGGACAATCGACTAGTAAGAGCAGTGTAAGAATTATACCGTGTATTTAAACTATAAAATAAAAAATATGTTCTATGAAGAGGCTCCAAAATTTACTTGAGAAATACTGAAATAAGATCATGTTTTTAATACAAAAGTTTAATACATATATGTATAGTGATGGGCTTAGAATATGAGTCGCAGACAATCCTTAGTTTTTCGCATGTATAAGAGCCGATAAATGAGAAGAAAATCATTGCAAATGGCAATCCGTTATTTGGGTATTCCTTTTTAAAACAACCGCGAGTTAATATAATTATTGCTTATAAGAAGGCTAACTTCTGTATTTGTTTGTTTATTTTACAATGTTTCAATAAATAAAGTGAGATTATAATATTTCTCCGCTAAAATGGATTTTATGTTATCGTGTCTTTCAGAAACATACGATAACATGAAATTGAATTTCAATACAAATATATAAAATCAGAAAAAATGAGATAAGGTAAAATATGACTATTGTAAATATAAATTGTTACCGACTCAAATGACTACCTTGGTGTAGCGAACGTTTCATAGACGAATTTGATCTTTCAGGAGAAAGGCTATACGTCGTTTTTTTTCTTTTTAAGCGTATGGGCTGCGGCATACTAATAGATATGGTTGCCGTGTGGCGACAGAGTGAGAATACAATTCACCATACCTCTTTTGCCTGTAGGTGTCGTAAAAGACGACTGAGGGAATACGCACATAACATCTATGCAAGGGAAGGCAAACTTGAAATGATGCCCTATACAAATTCGTATGCCTAGTATTGTAGGTCAATATCCCTCCTATTGTGAAGGAGGCTCGAGCTCAACAGTTGGACGTAAATGGGCTGAAATGATGATAATGATGAATAAACATGGACCTCTAAACAATAGAGAAACGAGAAAACTTACAATACCACGATGGTTATATAGTTTTGCGAAAGAATTTTCTGTCGAGTTTTTCATTTCTTGCTTCAATGATTTATCTCTTTCCTCCCCCGTAATGATCGCATAAAACCCATGGAAATATAACGAATGACGCATTGTATCCTGATTTTATGACTACACGGCAATTATTGCGTCTACGATGAAGTTAATCCATTTAATTATATATTTATTCTCATTCACTAGTTTAATAAGCATAATAATTTTCTAAAATGCTATTGATTTAGAGGCGTAAGTGTGAAACCTGATTAGGAGGGCTTAGTAACAAATTTGGAGTTGTTATATTGGGTATCCTATGAGGAAATAATTAGTACCGCCACGGAATCTGGTACTGAGTCCAGTAGCAGGTTTTCTCAGTAGGGCTACGTATGACGTCACAAGTTTGGACTTAACGAACTTGTTAATGTATCATACCTGTAGAAATTTACCGTACTGGAAGTAATTACATATAAATGGCGGACAAAAATTATAGCTCGACGCTACCATTAGTAGGCAATAACATTTGCTCGGTGTGGTTATTGAGCACACAATACTTTGGTTTTGCTGGTCCCCAATTTAGTTCATTATGTTAATTATGCAAATGTATTTAATCATTTACCTGCGAATCGTGGTACGGTGAAATGTATTTCTCAACATTTTGTAACCAGGCACTCCATTTCTTTTGCCGTGCAAGTGTGCGGTATACGTCGTATATTGGGTTACAAGCTAAGAAAATCATGAAACACTCTCCATCTTGATCGAGTAGCTCAAAAATATTGTTGAAAGCACGCCTGAAAAATCAATATAATATTTATTGTGTAAAAAAACATAGAATATCTTCTCTTACTGCTTGGTTTTATTCAGTCGATTTATTTTCAGGATGCATTAATAAATATGGATCTCATTATAGTGCTCATATATTGTAGGTAAGTTGGCAATCGCAGTTGCTGTCATAAGGTGCCCATAAAAATGCTGCTGGCCATTACCTCTGAACTATTTTTTGCAACTCTGTTTTTGTGATAGGTTATGGTCTGAACGTAGGTTATGGTCTGAACGTAGGTTATGGTCTGAACGTGCTTAATCTGTCCAGGATGACGGAAGGGCGGCATACAGACCCATAACCTACCGTATCCCCTCCCCATCGCCATTGGATGGGCCATTGGAACCGATCTCTTTATTTTAATGGTTTTTACGATTCCTATTGGCAAGTAAGGAATAGTGACCCTATGAATATAGGGTTAAGAATTTAAGAATTTAACACATCATCATAAGGGGCCAGTTTATAATGTTTCTATATTTTACTACTGTTATGACTGCTGCCATTATTATTTTTTCTTCTGTGTGGTGATGTAGCAGGAATACATTTCACCACCACTATTTTGCCCGCGGCTGTCGTAAAAGTCACCTTTTTTTTTTTTTTTGTTAACGCTGTGGAAATGCAATTTACGCACTACCCCTCGCCGGTAACAGACGAGGGGGGTGTGTGGGACTCACCAGTCGCCTATGCAACCGGAATACCCACTAAAACCAATAGCGGTCCCTTCCGCGCTTTTACGGAGTGCCGGAGAGATCGTCTAATGACATTCGATCCCCGACACTCCTACGCAATTCCGTCGGGCCACGTCCTGTCGTCACTCAAGGCGGTGGGAGGAGACGCGCATATCGGCACCTCCCCCTCCCTGGCCGCCGCCTACGGAGTGAGTTAGCGGACGCAAGTGCCTCGCGTTCCCGCTCCGCGGCCTCCTTCCGGGCGATGACGTCCTCGCAGAAAGAGGCCATCGCCGACCAGCACCTGTCGCTGTCGAGCATCTTTGTTATGATGGTCAACAACGACAGGCCCGTTCCTATGACCGCCGACAGGTCGCGGCGCTAAGGTCCCCAGGCGGGAAATACCTCCAGGGTGTGACGCACATCATCATATGGCGCGCCACACTTATGGCATCCGGGGGCCTCCTCACGCCTGATTCTATGCAGGTACTTACCAAAGACCCCGTGTCCGGTAAGTACCTGCGTCATCCGAAAGGTTAGGTTGCCGTGCTTTCATTTCATCCAGCGGTGGAGGTGGGGCGCAATCGCCTCTACAGTCCCCCGTCCTGCTACAGGGGACTCCAATTCCTCCCTCCAGCGCCGGATAACTATCCTTCGGGCCTTTTTTATTGCCCTACTCAGTCCCCTTGTGGTGATACCTCCGCCACTGACCCGCGCCGCAGCGTAGAGTCGGTAGACCTCTGCAAGCGCCCTAGCTTGAAGAGGCCAGGGTGGATCGCCCGCCAGCAGTGTGGCTGCAGTCCAGGATACTGTACGGTATCCTCGTATTGTTCTCACCACCATGGCTTTCTGCGCCTTTCGCAATTTAGCCTTATTGGAGGCGGTGAGAGACTCCGCCCAGATAGGGGCACCGTACAGTGCCATAGACCGCAAGATACCGGCATACAGACGCCGGCAGGACGATCCAGGGCCTCCAGTGTTTGGCAGAAGCCTACCTAACGCCGCGGCTGCCTTGGTGAGTCGAGGGACTAGCTGGGCAAAGTGCGGCCCGAAGCTCCATCTACTATCTAGGTGCAGACCCAGGTATTTTATCCGAGTCTGCACCGGCACGACAACCCCAGATACACTGATCTGTGCTCTGCGGGGGAGACCTCGGCTTGGACCATAAAAGAAGAGGGCCTCTGTCTTCGCTCGTGAGACCCTCAGGCCCAACATGCCTATCCGGTCGACGACGAGCGCTACTCCAATCCTTGCTAGGCGGGCGGCCCCCCGGAAATCAGCCCCCCTCACCGTGATGAGGGTGTCATCTGCATAACAGATAACCCCCATCCCGGGAAGGAGCTGACCCCGGAGAAGCCAGTCAAACCCGACGTTCCACAAGGTCGGACCAAGGACCGAACCCTGTGGAACGCCGCACTCTACCCGATGGTGTCGTATGCGCCCGTCATCCCCCTCCCAGAGCACGTGCCTCCCTTCGAGGTACGCCTCCAACAGCCTCCGGAGGTACAGAGGCACCTCGTGAAATTTGAGCGTTTCCTTCAGCGTCTCATGTGGGAGACTGTTGAAGACATTTTTAATGTCAAGCGAGACTGCTAGTACTACTTCCTTTTGGGCCACCGCTTCGGTGGCCAGGGTTTTCAGAGCGGCCAGTGCGTCAATAGTTGACCGGCCGCGCCTGAACCCGTACTGTTTTTCTGACAGCCCCGGCCCGACAACCTCGAGGTGCTGAACGAGACGGTCCACAAGTACCCTCTCAAACAACTTTTCCGTCTCGTCCAGCAGCACCAGTGGTCTGTAGGCAGAAGGAGAGTCGACTGAGCGACCCTCCTTCCGCAGCAAGCATAGCCTTCCGCTTTTCCATAGCTCCGGGAACTGCCCGGACCTCAAACACTCATTGAGCAGTTCCCGGAGCGTATTCTTCCAGTATTTAGCGACAATGCCGAGTACCACTCCCGGGACCCCGTCCGGACCAGGCGCTTTTCTCTTTCCCCGAAGTTGGTCGTAAAAGTCACCTAAGGAATATTGAGATGAGCCTATAACATAAATGCGAGGAAAGAAACTCGAAATGTACTAACCCATCTGACTAGTGTTGTGTAGCAAGTCAAATTTCCCTCTTTATTTTGACGAAGACCAGCCTAGCAGTGTGATGGATATAGCCGAGATTACGATTATTACTTTTTTACAGGATTATCAAAATAAGTGCTTACATAGTAATCACAGGCGTTCCTTTATTGGTAGAAACAAAGATAAGGCAAAAAGGGAATTATTATTTGAGTTCAACAATATCTCACCATCTGGAGCAACGAGAAAACAGCGTGGTGCACCACGAATGATCGCGTCCTTTCACCAAATATAAAGCGGATCACCGTATAGCTACCCTAACTTTGAAAGCCGGCCGATGGGTTACAGTATTGGATAACGTATCTCTCATCGACGTTTATGAGAGATGCCGGGACAATGACCCATACGGTTGGTTTTACTGTGGGTAGGGAAGTTAACCCCGAGTCCGATCATGGATTATCCGCAGTACCACCGGGTAATGGGTAGTTACTCCATGCCCGCGACAATTTAGCATGGATATTGTACTTTCTGACCTGCTGAAAGAGGGGACGCCCACTCTTTCGGTGAAATTGCAGAAGTTTTCAATAAATGCGTTACACGACGTAACGCATTTATTGAAAACTAGTAAACCGCCCTCCCTCGCTTCGCTTCGGTTTCAGTCGTCTTACCCGCGTAGTTCCCGTTCCCGTGAGAATATCGGGATGAAACATAGCTTATGTTACTCTCTGATATCATAGCTATCCATTGGTGAAAGAATTTTTGAAATCGGTTTGGTGGTGTAAGTGTGAAAGCGTAACAAACAAACAAACAAATAAACAAACAAACAAACTTACTTTCGTATTTATAATATTAGTAAGGATGTAATTAGAATTCACAAAAATGCATCTACATTCATGCAGTTTATGTCTTCGTCATCAAAGATAAACGAATTTTTTTTAGAAATTTCATTAAGATTTTTTTAGTTATATATTTGAAATAATTTTTGAATTTGTATGTTTTTCGCTATTAAATAATTTATATTAGATACATACATTACATACATACAATTAAGCTTCTATTAAGCAAGAAATCAAATAATGTATGAAATGAAAAAGAGCAGAATGTAGCTAAAGTAAATGCTATAAACATTTCTAGTTCAACTCTAGTTTTTCTTTATGATAAATTTCACCAACGTTTTGGTTAAGGGTCAAATGAGAAGCCAATGGTAAGACTAAAATATTTTTGAGTAGTAATTATCGTAGTATACAGTAAGTTTCTGTATATTCCACTATCAATTTTTTTCACTTGACACGATAAGTTTTACCACTATTTTTTTAATTATTATCAAATTAGCTAAATTTTTAAATTACCTTAATTGTCAATTTAGGTGCTTATAATATTTATCTGTAAAACCGAATCTGTTGCTTTAAATATAGTGAAGAGATAAAATAATAACGTAGATGGCTGTTGCCTTAAGTGAGGTAGTTATAATGCAGAAAAAGGCGGCGAGGCGAGTTAGGAAGGAACTCTTCAATGCTGGCGCGCCCTGCTGCCGCCGGCGCATCGGGCGGTGCAAGCGCGAGTACCTGCGTCTGATGCCGCCCTAGCTGGAATCGTGGATGCCTGAACTGGGTATTAATCCACCACCCACAAAAAGTTGCCGAAACTTCGACAGAAGTTGATACCCGAAATGATAATTTACCAGATGAACCACCGGAAACAAGAACTCGTAAGTTGTGGTGGCCTGCCCAAAAAAATCTCGTCAAAATTATTCTACTGTTTTAGCTTCATTAAAACCCTGCGTAAAGATAGAAGACGTACTCCCAAAATAAAAAAAAATAGGAATATTGTAGGGTAATGACGATTAATCATTCAAAATATAGATTTAAAGAAATATAGATTAGACCCACATTAATACTGAATATTTTCTTTAGATTGTGGAAATGTGTGTAAAGTTCAACAAAACAATTTATATTGTTTATTAGTAATAGAATAATTATATAAATCATATGATTTTATATGCAAATAATATAATTAAATAAACAGTGATCATTATATTTGTTTAAACAATGATTAATTATTTAAATAATTAAACTAATGTTTTTAAAAATTAATTTAATTAAAGGAATATTTTCCCTGGCAAACAATAGATTTTATTGATTTGATGTTCCCTAATAAGAGAGAGTTTATATTATATGTACATAGATAGTAAGAGTTTATATGCATTACGATCGTGTTTATATAAGCATATTTAAATAGATAAATATGCAATAAATTTTAAGATTGACTTATATTGAAGAAAAATTATTAAAGTTTATGAAATTAATAAAATGTACTTACTCTTGATCTAATATCCAATGTAGAGTGTAGAAGGAGAACACGTGATCAAAATTACCCTTCATCCCCTCCGGTAGATCACCTACAATATCTAAAACTGTGAATGAGGTCTTCTCGTTGCAATGATGTTTGTTTGCAAAATTAACCATATTCTCGCTTACATCAGACCCAAGTAGCGTAAAATCATTAGGCAAATATTTTTTTAACATATTAGTTACACTTCCATCCCCACATCCTATATCTATAATCCTGTTATTGCTTTTTTTCCATTTAATTTTCGTTGCGTATTTTTCTAAACAAGCTACAGCATCTCTTTTTTGTATATTATTGCTTTGTTGGTATAAGTAGGCGTTATGCATTTTGTAAACTTGTAATTTTTTTTATGTATGTGTTTAATTTTCTTAACCGTAATTTTCGTTGCGCGTGCGCCAGGTTAGCGTACTGAGTACGGTTTCGGCGGACAGTCAAGATGGGAGCGGGATTTATATGCGACGAACGCGTCTCTACGCTGCGTCTTATACGCATGACGCATTTTATACGCCTTATGTAAGTATATGGCGTAGCAAGGATTTTGCGTATATCAAACTCTACAAGTGTGTAAACAAATAATCGCGTAAACATCAGAAATCATTACAGATAATTAATAACATTACTACGTATATAGGTATTGCCTTGTTGATGTATTGAAGCAAGCATACTCGCACATGATAGTGATCAAGCGTGATGTTTCCAGTTCGAATTCTGTATTGGGCGTAATGTTTTTTTTTTTAATAGTCAACACTCTGCTCTAAGAAAATAATCCTTGTGTTGCGGGGAACTTTACAAACATATAATTTAACGGACACGAATTACATCCAGACTCAAAACAACAATTTGTGGATCGCACAAAGTGTTGTCCTGAGTGGGATTCGAACCCGTGACACTAGTACGGTAGGTCGATATCTAAACCACTACGCCATCTGTGCAGTCAAATTTATCTAATACGAAATTCCTCTAGTAATGGAAATTACCTCTTCGCTTGAAAGTTGGCGTTTAGAGATCTCTCTCCATTGCGTGAGATTATAATATTATAAGAAACTTGGGTGTACACATCTACCTTCAGAAGGATAGATGTAAGACTAAAGACTCCCTATTTTCGTATTTCATCATCATCATCATCATCGCAGCCCACATACGTCCCACTGTTGGGCTCGGGCCTCCTCCACAATGGGAGGGAATTTGACCTACTATACCATGCTGGTCAGACATGTTGGTATAAGGTTTCATTTCGAGTTTTCCTTCTCTTGCACAGATGTTATGTGCACATTATATCCCATAGTCGTCTTATACGACATCCACGGGCAAGATAGGGAGTGGTGAATTGTATTCTTACTCCGTCACCACACGGAAATTTTCGTATTTATTTTCTCACTATTAAGCATGAGTTTTTCCCATCATTGTCATTTCAAATCATATACTTTTCACTATTGGGTTCGAGTATAATCCAAAATATGGGGAAATTCACCTACTATAGCACTCTGATCAGACGGGTGGGTATAGGGATTTTTTCGAGACTTACTTGTCTTGCAGATGTTACCTCTAAGTTATATCTCTTAGTTGTCCTTTGCAATACCCATGGACATGATAGGGGGCGGTAAATTATATTCTTACTAAGTCACTAAATGGAAAGGTGATAGGAAAGTTCCCCAATTGTACGACTGGCTCATCAGGGAATTCGGAATAAATCAACTCTGGTCAACTTCTGGCTTGATTTATTCTCTTAGTTATGTCTGTTCATTTCGAGTGTCCCTTCGAAGGCCCTTAGCGATTTTTTCTGACTCATAATGTTAGTTATTTTTTAAGACATTACAGTTCTTTTTTATGGGTGTTGGTGGCAAACGAACAAACATCACACTTGATGGTAAGCGATATTGTCGCTCATCGACCTTTACCTACCGTGAAGGTAGTGTGAATTGGTATAATGAGGTGCGGTAATACTAACGGCTCGTTCACTTAGCTGCCGCTGTCAGCGGCAGCTAAGCGCAGGGCGGCGAGCGGTAAAATCAAAAGTATGAAAATGTTTGAAGCACGCCACGAGACGCCGCTCACAGCGAAAACGCGCGATTTTATTCGAGCGAATTGCCACAGCGGCGCGCGGTATCGGGAGCAGCACGAACAAAAGTACGAGTGAATGTGTGCGACGCCACGAAACAGCGGCGCGAACAGCGGCGTAGGGGTGACGTACTCAGCTTCGTAGATTAAAACAAAAAAATTTGGACGATTTTGTGGCGGTAATTGATACCAAGGCATTTATTGCTTAATTTATTATATATATAGTAGTGTAAGAATATATTATTATTTAATGGTAAGTTTAATTTAAATTGATAACACAATTTTCGTGTGGTGACGGAGTAAGAATACAATTCACCACTCCCTATCCTGCCCGTGGATGTCGTATAAGACGACTAAGAGATATAATATGCACATAACATCTGTGCAAGAGAAGGACAACTCGAAATGAAACCCTATACCAACATGTTTGACCAGTATGGTATAGTAGGTCAAATTCCCTCCCATTGTGGAGGAGGCCCGAGCCCAACAGTGGGACGTAAGTGGGCTGCGGTGATGTGCGGTGTGATGATAACACAAAAACATAGATACCTACTAAACAAAGCTACTAATATGTTGACAAAACTACTGGTATGTTTACATAATGTAGGTAGATAGTTGACAAGTTTTGAAAGTTTATTATGTTCTCTGTCAATAGGTAGATAGTAGATACCTAATTAGCAAAACGCTTAGTAAACATATCAGTAGTTTCGTCTGTACATATGTAACTACACACGAAACTACTAGTACGTCTTATACGATATTTAAGTAGTTGACAAGTTTTTAAAGTTTATCTCAGTAAGTAGGTACTTACAGAGATAATAAACATAATCCATACTAATATTATAAATGCGAAAGTAAGGATGTTTGTTTGTTTGTTTGTAACGCTTTCACGCTTAAACCACGGAACCGATTTGAAAAATTCTTTCACCAATGGAAAGCTATAATATCAGGGAGTAACATAGGCTATATTTTATCTCGGTGTTCCCACAGGAACGGGAACTACGCGGGTTTAAGCGACTGAAACCGAAGCGAAGCGAGGGTGGGTTGCTAGTTACTAATATATTTAAATAATGTACTTAGATAATGGACAAGTTTTACTTATATGCCTATTAGATTATTTATGAAATAATTTCTATACTTATCGCGAATAGCGGTTGCACGTAAGTGAAAAGATCTCCAACATAAATATAAAATATATAAATAAATAAATAAATAAAAACCTTCGTATAGGTCACGAAGTTCGCCATTTAAATACCGATCTTTATATCGGGATATATACAGAGAAGGGATAATTTTGATAACGCCATTATTTTGAATACGTTTTGATTACCTAAATAAGTCCACCGCGGCCGCTGCCGCTAACCGCTACTGAGGGTACGTGGCGTCTAAAACACACCGCTCACCGACGCCGCTCGGCACGTCGCGCCGCGTGCCGCTAAGACCAAAGTCGTGGCCAGGCCGTAAAGGCATTACTAAAACCCACTAAACGCAAACACCATAAGAAAAAGTTGGCCATCCGGCCGGAACGAAGTGCAGTAACAAATTGCTACTAGTCAGTTGTTAATTTTCTGCGAGAGTATGTCACTACCCCAGATGGACTGACCCGCGGCTGTAGACAGACAACTGTCGACAGTATGGTCCTACGACAGGAAAAAGTAACAGTAGAGAATTGTGCTTTTAATGAGTTGTATTATGGTCGTGGCTGATAGTATTTTTTATAGACCTAGGGGTTCCCAGATAGGCGATAGTGATTGCAACCCGCTATGTTTCTCAACCCGGCCGGGCCCGGTTGCAATTGTGGCCGGGTTGTATTAGCGATGAAACCGTTTAAGGGTTTTATGAAAATTTTATATATATGAATGAAAAAAGATAATGATTTAAGGTTAATATTCATTTCAAACCGGCTTATGAACAGTTATGACAATAATCAGTCTCACTCAAGTCTTAAAATCACACTTAATACATAATTGATTACTTTTACTTATGAACGGAAAAGTAACATTAGTATTAATAATTATTCATTTTTATAAGTTCAAACAAACAAGTCTTTCTCTTTACTCCTTTTAGTGTCTATTTGAAAACATAGTATTAAAATAAAGAAACTAATAACGCCGTTTAAAGTACTAAACGTGTCATAACAACTTAGATTATATAGATAGATAAACTATGGTAGCTTTGGTATAAACAAAACAAATTCTTATTTGCTAAAAGTAAAGTATTATGTTTTTTCTTAAACTTTGGTTATTAAGCCTAGTGAGTGTTACTATTACTAATTGAGCAAATAGCGAAATCTTATAGGCTAGTATGTATTGTAACTGTAGACAACCAAATTTGTATGGTCTTAACTATTCTAGTCTAAACAATTATTTTTCAGTCTGAAAGAATAATCTTAAAAACCTGACCGGGCCTGGTAAGATTGTCGGGCCCGGTGGATGCCTAAAAGGGCACCGGACCCGGGCGGGCCCGGCCGGGCCGGGCCCGGTTTGCAATCTCTAATAGGCGATTACAAATTTCAACTAGTGAGAGCGAAATATGGATGGGCAATTTAGTTATAGGCTCTGTCAAGACAAAGACGTGCGTCGCTACGTTAGTCCTGACTTTTATGCAACAAAGTTCTCGCCTTCGATTACTGATGTTGAGAGTCATTTGCAATGTCATTATAGTTGAATTGGTCTAGTGATATTTAATGTGATAATTATAAGTAAAAATGAAGATTTTGAATAACCGCTGACACAAACTAAAATAATACAAAAAATTGGTACAGCCGTTTAGAAGGAGTTCAATTACAAACACACGAACAGAAGATTTATATATATAAAGATAGAAAAGTATATATAGTTGAAGAAAGGTTACATTAGAAAAGTATATATAAACGTAAGTTTTCATAAATTTTCTAATTTTCTCCGCAACTTTCTTATTCTTTTTTCCGTAAAGGCCTTTTTTTAAAATATTAGAAAACTTAAAAAAAAAGATGGACGTAATCGGTAAAGTCGTTCTCAAGTTATGTTATTGTCCTGCCCGAACAGCGCCACTTACTGGGTTCAATTGTGAATCTAAACCACCCTTGAATCCTCCCGAACACACACAAAAAATTTCGTCAACACCGGTTCAGCCGTTTAGGAGGAGTTCAGCGACATAAACACGTACGCTAGAAATTTATATATAAGATATACCAAGGAAGGCTAGATTATAATCTAGCTTTCCTTGATATATATCTACCAATCCAATACAAGATTATTTTTTCAAATCAAATCAATTAGCTAAAAATATTAGCGCGAATAATATTATACAGCGAAAGAGCTTAATCAAACATTACAGAGCTTAATAAACTCTTTCGCTTTATAATATTAATTAAAAAAAGAAACCAAAATAATGCGGTTGAAAATAGTAAAATAATACAAATATTAGTTAAATGTAACTCCTTCCCTTTTAGTAATAAGGCTTTCGTCAGTTTTTAATACGTCGACAAAGAGCCGTAGGGTCATAACAGACAAAAATACGTAGCGTTAACTAAAATCTCAACAATTTTGAAAACTTTATAATGTCTAATACGTAAAGTGTAATGCCCATTAAATCTTGTAAGTTGTAGGACCACACTGTTGACAGTTGTTGGTCTACAGCTGCGGGCCGGTCGTTCCGGGATAGTACCACATTCTCGCAGAAAATTGACGTCCGAGTAATAGCATCATCTTCTCATCTCAGCCCATACACGTTCCACTATTAGGCTGAGACCTCCTCCATTATAGCAGGGAAATTGACCTACTATAATACGCTAGTCAGACGTGTTGGAATAGGGTTTTGTTTCGAATTTTCCTTCTCTTGTATAGATATTATATCCCTTCGTCGTCTTTTACGACACCCACGGGCAAGAGAGGGGGTGGTGAATTGTGTTCTTACGCCGTCACCACACGGATAGATTATAGATCTATAATTTTGTTTTTTCAATTACGTTTTGCAGTTTAATCTTAAGAAAATGTTATTAAATTGATATGCATATATATTTGTTCGTTGTATATGTTGGACTGAAAACAATGTAATCATTAATATAGTTTGTCTCGTCTTTACTAGGACCTTCAAGGTTAGTGTTTTCTTTAAATGATTAGTGGCCTCGTATGAGCATCATGTCTTTATTTTTCACCACTACCGGCTCTTTACCAACTGCGAGTAAGTAATATTTAATTGTGCGAATTATAAGTACAATTTAATTCCAGTATCCTTTTTAGTTAGATCTTGCATTAAAAGCGTGTTTTATAATTTTTTTAACTATTATTTATTAGTACTATTCCCTACGTTTTTTTTTTTTTTTTTTTGTATATATGTATGCTCTTCAGGCGAAATACTAACTCGCCCATGTTCGCGCCCTTACTTAATTTTTAAATATGTATAAGTTTTGTAAGTACATAATTGGTATTTTTTTTTTTTTTGCATCTGGTGGTTACACGAAACAAAGAAATCTCTCATCATGGAACTTATTTTTTAGGGCCCTTCTGTGGCGACCACAGAGGTTCACGGCGGTCAGGGCCATACCGCACGGTGGCGACGGAGGCAGCGTGCCTATTGGCCGGGACTCCCCCGTGGGACCTGGAGGCGGAGATGCTCGCCGAACTATATCGGCGGGCGACGGGGGTGTGAGCGGAGGGCGGTGTGGTCTCGTTAAGGGATCTCACCGCCTGGCGCGTCGACGCCCGCCGAGACGTCATCGCCCGTTGGGCAGTCCGGCTGGAGAGGCCTCGGTTCGGGGTGCGAACCGTGGAGGCCTTCCGGCCGGTGCTGATGCAGTGGTTGGAGAGGCGGCACGGGGTGCTCTCCTTCCGACTGGTGCAGGTTTTGACGGGGCATGGGTGCTTCGCCAAATACCTGCACAAGGTCGTTAGGAGGGAGAGTACACCGTCTTGCCACCACTGCGATTGCGACGAGGACATGGCGCGCCATACGCTCGAGGCCTGCGGGGCTTGGGCAGTGCAGCGCTGTGAACTCGTCGCAATCATCGGTACGGACCTGACGCTGCCGGCTATTGCTAGGGCGATGGTCGACAGCGTCGGGAATTGGGACGCGGTCGCAGCCTTCTGCGAGACAGTGATCTCGCGGAAGGAGGCGGCGGATCGCCTGCGTGAGGAGCGCAGCCTCGATGAGGAGATCCGCCGCCGGCGACTGGGGCGGCGCAGGCGCAACTATCTGCGCCTCATGCCGCCCTAGCCGAGGCCGCGGGTGACGTGACCGGGGATTAGTCCGTCACCCGCCGAGAGGCCGACCGCGTGAGGAAAGACCGACGTCCTCCCCGAGGGGGGGACGTCGGTCGATGGGAGGGTACCCCAATAGGGGGTATTCCGTCGGGCCGACCACTGACGACAAGTTAACGCTGCTCCAGTGGTCGGCCCAACGACGAAGGCGACGTGGTTTTCGGGTGGGTCGCGGGAGTTGCGTGCTTAAGCCCCTCTGTCGCCCCGGACGGAGTGGTGCGGAGGCCCGCCGACCGCGGCCCACCCACAAAAAAAAAAAAAAATGGAACTTATTCTTCTGTGACGAAAAAAGAGTTTTTGTTTTTATAATTATGCATGCAGTCGCCAAGTTTTATCTAACATAATTGATCGATTGAAAAACACCACTGTAGAAATACGATGGTAGTCTAGCCCACAGAAGGCCGATCTTTTAGGTCAATTCTTTGCCTGTAACTCGACTTTGGATGCCGGAGCTGCCACACCACCTACCATCCCACGGTGTGAAAGCTCACTGCCCGAAATCCGCATTACGCAGCGAGCGGTTAGGCGGGAGCTGTGGCTTTTAGACGTCCATAAGTCGAGTGGGCCGGATGGCATCCCTGCAGTGGTACTAAAGACATGCGCCCCTGAATTGACTCCCATCCTCACGCGTCTATACCGACTTTCCTATACTACTAATAGGGTTCCGTCTTCGTGGAAGGTAGCCCATGTCCACCCGATTCCTAAAAGGGGAGACCGATCTGACCCATCGAATTACAGGCCAATTGCGATAACATCCTTGCTCTCTCTGATAATGGAGAAGGTTATAAACAGCCAGCTTCTGCAGTACCTTGAGGATCGCCAGCTAATCAGTGATCGCCAATACGGCTTTCGTCATAGTCGGTCGGCTGGTGATCTTCTTGTGTACCTCACACACCGTTGGGCAGAGGCCTTGGAGTGCGAGGGTGAGGCGATGGCGTTCAGCCTAGATATCGCAAAGGCGTTCGATAGGGTCTAGCACAGGGCACTTCTATCGAAGCTACCATCATACGGAATCCCCGAGGGACTCTATAATTGGATCGCCAGCTTTTTGGATGGTCGGAGTATAAAAGTCCTCATAGATGGCTCTTGCTCCGATACCATGACCATTAATGCTGGTGTACTACAAGGCTCGGTGCTCTCCCCGACGTTGTTTATCCTGCATATCAATGACATGCTCTCTATCGAGAGTATGCGTTGCTATGCGGATGACAGCACGAGTGATGAGTGGTATACCGAGCAACGGAATATCCCTCGGAGTACTCAGGAAAGAAGGGTTCAACTCGTGTCTGAAGTCGAGCGCTCTCTGGGGCGGGCCTCGGAACGGGGTGAACGGAACTTAGTCCAGTTCAATCCCACAAAGACATAAGTTTGCGCGTTTACTGCAAAGAAGGACCCGTTTGTCATGGCGCCACAGTTCCAAGGAGTAACTCTCCCAATTTCTGAGAGTATTGGGATTCTCGGCGTCGAAATATCGAGCAAAGTCCAGTTTGGGAGTCATTTGGAGGACAAAGCCAAATTGGCAAGCAAAAAGTTGGGCGTCCTGAACAGAGCCAGGCGGTACTTCACATCGAGACAGCGTCTTGTGCTATACAAAGCACAAGTTCGTCCTCATGTGGAGTACTGCTCACATCTCTGGGCAGGTGCGCCCAAATATCAGCTAGACCCAATGACTCCCTGCAAAGACGGGCTGTTCGAATCGTCGGGGATCCCAATCTTACGGACAGATTGGAGTCGCTGGAGCAGCGGAGAGACTTTGGGTCACTCTGCGTACTCTACCGATTCTTTCACGGGGAGTGCTCCGAGGAACTGTTTGACTTGGTACCACCGTCACCATTCTACCAACGTACCACTCGACATCGTAGCAGGGTTCATCATTTCACCTGGAAACGTTATGGTCTTCAACTGTACGTTTCCAGCGATCATTTCTCCCACGTACGTGCAAGCTCTGGAATGAATTATTTGCTGCTGTGTTTCCCGAGCGCTATGACATGTCCTTCTTTATACGAGGTTTAAGAAGAGTATTTCCTTCACGGTAGGCAACGGCCTGGCTGTGCCCCTGGTACTGCAAAGGTCCATGTGCGGCAGAATCACTTACCATCAAGAGTGCCGCCACCAGGTGTGCTGCTTGCTCGTTTGCCACCGTTGGCAATAAGAAAAAAAAAACGTTTATCTTTCTTTAAATATAAATTTCTTGTGTACGTGTGTATGTCACTGAATTCCTCCTAAACGGCTGGACCGATGTTGATGAAATTATTTGTGTGTCTTAAAGGGGATTCGAGAATGGTTTACATTCACAATTGGACCCGGTAGATTAGGTTAGGGCTACTGAGAATTCCTTTTATTTTCTTTGAACAGAACAACGTGTGTTGAGTCAGCTAGTATCTTATAAATTCTGATTTTGCCCTTTGTAGACACACAGTTATCTACATGGATGATAAATTTAATTGGTAGATCGAAATAAAAAGAAATCTCTTGATCATCTGGAAGCGAGTTAGTTTTATTGATCTATATATGGGTCAGTCACACGCTGTGTGGTAGCGGCTACGAATACTACCAACCCTTATGTTACTCGTGAATGTTGTAAAAAACAAATAAGAGCTCCACATTGATTTTGTCCAACTCCATTTGGTGCCGTATAGTCAACAATTACATTCCCAAGAAGGGTTGACGTCAGACAGGCGGCCGTTCATAAAACCACTGTTAAAATTATTTGCAATATGTCAAAAGATACAATTAATAAGGCCAGTGCTAGGGTATACCTTTTTTTTCGTGGTTGGCCTTGGTCAACGCACCCGAGGGCTAGGGCCCTGCAAGCGACGTACATTGGTAACACATTTCTGCGGAAAATGGACAAGGTTTATAGCACCACTGCCGGGTATAACGTAAGAAGCGAGCCTTTGGTATGAAAGCGATAATGTTGAGGTATGCAAGTTGGAATGTTGGAACGATGACTGGAAGAGGAAGGGAAGTGATAGATTTGTAAAATGAGGAAAAACAAATTTTTGAATTTCTGCAAGAAACGAAATGGAAAGGAAGAAGAATGAAGTGGAAGGAAACTAGCACTAAATATATTGGTCCTTCACCAATACAATACAAGTTTTACTATAGTTGAAGTGATCGAAAAAGGAACGGTGCAGGAAAGGTATTAGATAGGAATTTGAAAGAATGTGTGATGAACGTAAGATGAATATGAAGATGATATGAAGACACGAAGAGGAATAGTGTGTGCGAGTATTACTTTGAATATTATAAGCGTGTATACACCCCAAGCCGCATGTACAGATCAAGTGAGAGGAAGGTTTTTTGGCGGGAATCTGAAGTGTCATGTGGTGTTCTTGTATTATATTCATTAACTTAGTGTTTTAACGTGTTATATTAAATAATTTTGATGGCATTTTATGTAATATATAGTGGCAAAACTGCTGAGGTGTAGTGAATATGATATAAAATTGCTATACATACCTTTTTGTTTCCACCAAAATTCTCAGAAGATACCCTTAACAGTGGCCATTACACTGTTGAGGGCGACACTTTGACTTACTGACAGACCATTACTGACATGAAGAAACTGAGAACTTGGAAAGATAATTATAACTCGACACGGGCAAAAATGGCTCGTATTTGTAGCTGATTGCCAAGACAAAAAAGAAGAAGAAGAAGTGAGAGGAAAACTTTGGCAGGATTTCGATGAATCTATGATAGGTATAGCAGAAAGTGAAGAGATATATACAGGAGGTGATTTTAATAGACATAAATATATAAATATATTTTGTTATCTTCTTAATATATATAAATTACGTGTCACGTTGTTTGTCCGCGATGGACTCCTAAACTACTTAATCGATTTTAATCAAATTTGCACAACGTATGCAGTTTGATCCAATTTGAAAGATAGGATAGCTTACATCTTAATTTATAGTTGCAATATTATTTTATTGCAAATTATTTGTCTATTATTTGACATTCACAATTATCTGTTAACTCCAAACGATTTTAACAGATGGCGATATCTGTTGACTGGATTGAGTAATTAATTAATAGATGGCGCTGCTATGTCAAACCTATAAACGTGTCACATACGATTTGAACTTGATTTTTTACATAGATGTCATTTGTAAAAAAACATGACGACCTCCGTATTTAATATGATTTTATAATACTTAAAACTTTAAACGCGTTTTTCTCGAAATCACTTTTTTGAACTGGCCGAAGACATAACTCGAGCAAATCTTCACCGATCTATACGAAATTTTGTCAGTACATTCTAAATACCTTTCTCCGGAGACGTACGTAAGATTTTTTTTTATATTGCATAGTTTTTTTTTATTCAACAATTTTGTCGTTTTTTATAGTGAAAATTTTAATGTTTTGTTCAAATGTGCACCATTTCGCGACAAAACAAAATATTGAAAAATCCTACGTACGTCTCTTGCTGTTGTTATATAGAAATTAAAAATTTTCGGGATTTTGTTCCAGGACCAAAATTAAGGAGGTTACACCTTCGGTCATGGACCCGTCTAAAAAATGAGGCGCCTCCGAAGAAATGCTGAACAGCCGCCATTTTGAATTTAATTGACACGAAAAAATTTGTATTTGTATATTAAAACCTAAATTATAAAACCTCTTTCACAGATTTACGATTGATCTTTTTGTTGAGTCACAAAAATTTTAAATAAAACTACTTTACAGATTTTATCGCGTTTGTATTTGATTTTTGATTACCCGACGTTTCGAACACTTTACAGCGTTCATGGCCACGAGTGGACTAAGATGTCTCACGTCCAACAAGTCATCGTTACTGCAGAAAATTTTCTGCAAAAATCAAATACAAACGCGATAAAATCCGTAAAGTGGTTTTATTTAAAATGTATAATACTCGCGTAAACATCAGAAATCATCACAAAAAATTCATAAATTATGCCCATTTTTTCACGCTCTAGACCAGCTTCCCCCCTTAAATAGTTTAATAAAATGTAATATAACAAAAACATTAGCCACAGAAATGCGTGGCCGGGTCTACTAGTATTCATATATTTCATAGTTAAGAAAGAGTGAAAGAGAATAAAATATGGAAAACGAAACGTTGATGGTGAGATGCTACTTTAACTAGCTTCATTATTTAACCTGGCCATCGCTAAACATGGTTTCAGAAAAGTGATGAACATCTTATTACTTTTAAAAATAACAACCACTTTACATAGATCGACGACTTTCTTATTAAAAGAAGTAAAGTTGGTTTGCGCCTTTATCATTGGTCGGTCTTTTGACCGTAAGGTGCCTTATTTGCATTTTCATTATTAAGAGACGAAGACGACAATTCAGGTGAGGCACTAGTATTCTAGCAACGTCTCTTAATACTGGAAAGTCAAATAAAAATACGCTCCATTTAGACCAGGAATCCCCTTCAGGAGATGATGGAGTATCATCATCATCATGATTGTTTCAGCCTATCGTCGTCCATTGCTGACCGTAGGCCTGCCTCATGTTATGCCACAGAGTGCGGTCCTGTGCCGCCTGCATTCAACGACGCCCAGCAACTTTCCCCAGGACGTCGGTCTACCTCGTTGGGGTCCGTGATGGTCTGATCCACGGTCCGATGAGTCTGGTCCACGGACGACACTCGAGAACATTTCTTCCCCAGCGGTTGGCTATTCGTCGAGCGAGGTGGCCTGCCTATTACCACTTCAGCGTGGTAATTCTTCATGCTATGTCGGTTACACCCGTTCTTCTGCGGATTTCCATATTTCGGATTCTATTTCACAGAGAAATCTCGAGCTTAGCCCGCTCCATAGCACGCTGAGCGACTTTAAGGATGGTTATGAGGCCTACATTTAGGGACTAAGTTCTCGTGCCTTTCCGATTCCGTTCCCTGGCAACATACAATGGTCCTGACATGTGTTTACATGGAGTATGTTTAAAAAAAGAGTATGCAAAGATATTTAAACAAATTGTGATAGGTAAAAGATTGAAATTAAGGATAAATTAGTCAATGAATATTGGTATAGGTCAGTTCGACGTATACATATCTCGAATATGCCTTGCGCTGTGTCTACCTCACAACCGCAGTGGCGACGTTTGCTTTCGTTCCTCATAACCTTATGTAGGTACTCTGCGAAGCAATCGTGTCCCGTAAATACCTGCACCAGTTGGAAGCAAAAGACACTGTACTGCTGACTCAACCACTCCATTGGAACCGGCCAGAAGACCTCCGAACACTGTACCGAAGCCTTACCAGCCGGACTGCCCAACGGACAATGATACCGCGGCGGGCGTCCTTCCATCAGGCCGCCATCTCGCTAAGCGAGACTGAGCTGCTCCAGGCTCGCGTCTCCGACACCTGCTGGCAAGCTGTAGAACAAGGTGACGGTAATGCTCGGATGCTGATGGGAATCCGATGAATAGTAACCAGAGCACTGGCGGGAGGACTAATACAGGGCCCATGGAACAGTTGGACGCCACTGCACGCCGCTTTCTCTAGCGTCCTTTTTTTTTCACGCTGTGGAAATGCATTTACGCATTATTCCCCGTCGGTTACAGACAGGGGAGTGGGTGTGGGACTCGCCGGCCACAGAAGTGACCGAAATACCCACTAAAACCATAGCGGCCCCCTCCGCGCTTTTACGAGGTGCCAGAGAGATCGTCTGATGACATTCTATCCCCGACACCCCAACGCTTGGCCGTCTGGCCACGTCCTGTCATTATTCAGGGCAGTGGGAGGAGGAGAGCATAACGGCGTCTCCTCCTCCCTGGTCGCCGCCGGCGGAGCGAGTCTGCGGACGCAAGTGCCTCGCGTGCCCGCTCCGCTGCCTCCTACCTTGTAATGACAGCCTCACAGAAGGAGACCATCGACGACCAACAGCTGTTGCTGCCGAGCATCTTCGAGATGATGGTCGACAACGACAGGTCCGCTGTTCCTATGTCCATTGACAGGACGTGGCGCTGAGGCCCCCAGGCGGGGCATACTTCTAGTGTGTGGCGCGCATCGCCGATTAGCGCGCCACACTCTTGGCATCCCGGGGCCTTTTCTCTTCCAATTTTGTGCAGGTACTTACCGAAGACCCTATGTCCGGTAAGCACCTGTTCTCTAGCGTCCTACTCCGAGCTGTGTCGGTGTAAGAAATTACGCCCAGCTCGGGAGAGACAGAGAAAACGGAATCTTCTTTCCTACGTAAGAAATATTACTTAAAACATTTAAAAATTCTGCCAATGTGAAATATTACTGGTCTTAAGGGCTAATATTTCTCTTATGTCGATTAGGCCATATTTATATTGGACGTAACGCGTTCGTTGCAGAAATATTCTGTGTTGTTGCATGGCTTTTCTTAAATTTTTGGCTCATCTTTCTAGAGAACATGGAAGTGATTTCTATTCTATTCAAAAATTTCATTGCAGGTAATCTGTGAAGTTCTTTTCACCGTTGTTTGATTGGTTTCTATAATTATTTGTGCCGATAGAATTAGGACAAGACCAGAGATCATAGTTTGGGGACAAGTACGAATTAGTTATTGTTTTAAACGTGACCAACACAAATTTTCTCGAAATATTCTTTAAACACAATAATATGACAGAATTACAGTAATCAAAATAGGAGTTTGTTATTTTAGTATAATCTAGTAATTAACTTAGTTGTGTAGTTTAAAAAACAGTAACGATAAGACTTCCTCCTACATTTAGTTACATAAAATATTACAAAAAGCAAGAAATAAAAGTATGATGTTCTTAGAAATAACCTTGTTTTGTTTGTTGATGAAAAACTCCAAATAAACCCTATATCAACATGTCTGACCTGTGTGGTATAGTAGATCAATTTCCCTCCTATTACAAAGCATTCGAACTTCTTTTGCCTTGCATAGATGTTATACGCGTATCCTTTATCGTCTTCTACGATATCCACAGGCAGAATAGTATTCTTATTCTATCACCACTTAGAAAAATAGTGACAATAATAGTTAATACATTAATAATGAATTGGAGATAATAATAATTCACTTTTATTGGCAGTCGTAATGACTGTTTTTATTGATGTGAAACATCTATAGGCGAGGGTGTACCTGATCGGCGTTAACGCCACGCTTGGATATAGGTTGGTACATTTGTGTAACGAAACTATGTATTACCTATTTTAGAATTTTGTACAATGCCATCTTGTGAGCTCAAAATAAATTATTAACCTAAATACATACTATATTATTATTATTAACCTAAATACATAATGATACAATACTAATGAAAATAAATGCTTATTGAATAAAAATCATCATTTTCTGAAAAAATCGTAATATTTTATTAATACTTTATGACATGTCGTCCAGAGGGTGCCACTACCAATTGTCTGTCCGTCAACGGATTAGTGTCACTACGGGCGCGCAATCCCGGACTGCTCTAGCTGATGCTGTCGTCTCTATCCTATACCCCATGACAGTAGGATCCTTAACCCACTTTATCCCATAGGTATCCACCATATCCCCCATCCTTTATCCCCAGTAACGAGAATTCCTGAGGAGGGTTGGCGTCAGGCAGGCGGCCGGCCATAAAAAAATAGCCGTATTTTTTATAACATGGTTTTATATGGAGGCTAGAAGGTAAAAACATGTTGTGCCGACCCCACTTAGCGTGGGAGGAGGGTAGGCAAATGATGATGACTTTATGACTTATTAATTCCAGTCGTAAGCTATTCTTTCATGCATTTATCATCATCATCATCGCAGCCCATACACGTCCCACTACTGGGCTTGGGCCTCCTCTACAATGGGAGGGAATTTGACCTACTACACCATGCTGGTCAGACATGTTGGTATAGGGTTTTATTTCGAGTTTTCCTTCTCTTGCACTTGTATTGCATTTTCTTGCATTTATACTTGTACAAAATAATTTCGATGTTTCACATCTGCTAGGCGTCCTGAGCGACGGCTCCCTTTTTAATTTATTTGAATCTGTTTCCCCATTCATCTTTTTTTAATTTTATTTTATTAGCTATTCCAAATAATTATGTTCTATTCCTTCTCTCATTATTGAGCGTAATATTAACTGGTACACTGAAAAAGTATGTACTTAATGTATATGTCATCATCATTATCACCATTCAGCCATCCACTGCCGGACGTAGGCCTCTCTCATGATTTCCCGCCACAAAGTGCGTTTCTGCGCCGCCTGTGTACAATAACGCCCAGCATCTTTCACTAGCTTGTCGGTTCACCTAATGGTCCTAATAATCCTACACTGCGTCCTCCGATACATGGTCGCCACTCGAGAACCTTTCTTCCTCAGCGATTGTCAGTACGTGGAGCAGTTTGTCCCGCCCATTGCAACTTCAGCATGATAATTCTTCGTACTATGACGGTTACAATCGTATTTCTACAGTTGATATATATTCTTCAACCAAAATAACTGAAACATTGTATTTATTGTTTTATTCCATTTTTATATTTGACTATATGTGTAATTATTTGCATATGTAATGAGAGTATTAAATGATTAATCAATACGTAAATATCGAAGCGAACCTAAATATAATATTATTATGGCTTCCTGAAGCTTAAAGGGAACTGCGGTTATTTTGTGTTTTGTAATCAAATTACTTACATCTTTGTATATTGACCGTGACATTGAACTTTCTCGTACGGTGGCCATTCTGTAACCGGCATCAATTTTAGCGTCCACAATCCTTACGCCTTACTAATATTATAAATGCGAAAGAAAGTTTGTTTGTTTGCTTGTTACGCTTTTACGCTTAAACCACCGAACTCATTTCAAAAACTCTTTCATCAATGGAAAGCTATAATATCAGGGAGTAACATAGGCATATATCTTATCTTTGTATTCCCACGGTAACGGGAACTACGCGGGTAAAGCGACTGAAACCGAAGCGAAGCGAGGACGGGTTGTTGGTATTTCATAAAAGTAAACAGATAATATGATTTGTTTTTAATACAATCTTTTTTTTTTTTTTTTTGTGGGTGGGCCGCGGTCGGCGCGCCTCCGCACCACTCCGTCCAGGGTGACAGAGGGGCTTAAGCACGCAACTCCCGCGACCCACCTGAAAACCACGTCGCCTTCGTCGTTGGGCCGACCACTGGAGCAGCGTTAACTTGTCGTCAGTGGTCGGCCCGACGGAATACCCCCTATTGGGGTACCCTCCCATCGACCGACGTCCCCCCCTCGGGGAGGACGTCGGTCTTTCCTCACGCGGTCGGCCTCTCGGCGGGTGACGGACTAATCCCCGGTCACGTCACCCGCGGCCTCGGCTAGGGCGGCATGAGGCGCAGATAGTTGTGCCTACGCCGCCCCAGTCGCCGGCGGCGGACCTCCCCATCGAGGCTGCGCTCCTCGCGCAGGCGATCCGCCGCCTCCTTCCGCGAGATCACCGTCTCGCAGAAGGCTGCGACCGCGTCCCAATTCCCGACGCTGTCGACCATCGCCCTAGCGATAGCCGGCAGCGTCAGGTCCGTACCGATGATTGCGACGAGTTCACAGCGCTGCACTGCCCAAGCCCCGTAGGCTTCGAGCGTATGGCGCGCCGTGTCCTCGTCGCAATCGCAGTGGTGGCAGGACGGTGTACTCTCCCTCCTAACGACCTTGTGCAGGTATTTGGCGAAGCACCCATGCCCCGTCAAAACCTGCACCAGTTGGAAGGAGAGTACCCCGTGCCGCCTCTCCAACCACTGCATCAGCACCGGCCGGAAGGCCTCCACGGTTCGCACCCCGAACCGAGGCCTCTCCAGCCGGACTGCCCAACGGGCGATGACGTCTCGGCGGGCGTCGACGCGCCAGGGGGTGAGATCCCTTAACGAGACCACACCGCCCTCCGCTCGCACCCCCGTCACCCGCCGATATAGTCCGGCGAGCATCTCCGCCTCCAGGTCCCACGGGTGAGTCCCGGCCAATAGGCACGCTGCCTCCGTCGCCACCGTGCGGTATCCGCGGATGGCCCTGACCGCCATGACCCTCTGTGGTCGCCACAGAAGGGCCCTAAGTCGGGCGGACATGGACCCCGCCCACACCGGTGCGCCGTACAGGGCCATCGACCGGATGACCCCGCGTACAGCCGTCGGCACGCAGCACTCGGTCCGCCCACGTTCGGCATAAGCCACGATAGGGCGGACGCCGCGCCGACGAGCCGTGGAGCGAGCCTGCGGAAATGCTCCCGGAAACACCATCGCCCGTCGAGCACCAGGCCCAAGTACCTCATATGGGCCCGGATGCTGATGTCGACCGAGTGGACGGTGATCGAGACGCCGATGGGAGGGCTCATAGTGCGCCCATGGAACAAGAGGGCCTCCGTCTTGTCCAGGGCGACCCTCAACCCCAGCGCCTCGATCCGCCTGACGACCTCCTCGGTACCAGAGGTCGCCAGGCTTACCGCCTCTTCTAGCGTCCCACTGCGGGCTGTGACGTGCGTGTCGTCGGCGTAACAAATCACGCCCAGCCCGGGCGGGAGGCTCCCCCTCAACGCCCAGTCGTAGCCGATGTTCCACAGGGTGGGTCCGAGGACCGACCTCTGCGGGACACCGCACGTCATGGGCGTTCGCACGACGTCCCCTGCTCGGTCGGTGCAGAGGACGCTGCGCCCCTCCAAATAGTCTGCCACTAGCCGCCTCAGGTAAACTGGCACCCCGTGATACCGGAGCGCCTCCCTGATGCAGCTGAATGGCAGACTATTGAATGCGTTGGCGATGTCTAGGGTCACTACCAACAGCACTCCCCCGCCGGTGACGGCCTCAGTCGCCACGGCCCTCAGGCGCAACAGAGCTGCGATCGTCGAACGACCCCTCCTAAACCCAAACTGGGCGTCCGGCAGATCGGGCCCCGTGCCGACGAGGTGCCGCTCGATGTGGGCAGCTACCACCCTCTTCAGTAGCTTGCCCATGTTATCAAGTAGGACGATAGGCCTGTAGGCCGAAGGCGACTCCGGAGACCGTCCCGGCTTCGGCAGGAGCACCAGCCTTCTCTCCTTCCAGCACCCAGGGAACCGTCCGGACGCTAAACACGCGTCGAACAGTCCCCTGAGGCGGGGTCCCAGGTGTTCGAGGACCAGGGCCAGCACACGGTTAGGAACACCGTCGGGCCCGGGGGCGGTAGACTTTGCGCACATGCGCGTCACCGCCACCCCCATCTCGGGTTCCGTGATGGGCGGAACACTGTCGTCGTCAGCCTCCCGGTCAGTGTCCGGCGGAGCCATGAATCGGGGCGTGTGTTCCGCCCGCCGCGGGAACAGGTCCTCGATGACCCGGGTGAGAAGGCCGGGCTGGAGAGTCTCGGTGAGGGGAGGGCCCCGCGCGCGTAGCCTATTCAGCACCGCGCGATAGGGGCATCCCCAGGGGTCACAGTCGAGACCGTCCAGCATCTCCTGCCGACTGACGTCCTTGGCGGAGCGGACAGCCAGCCTGAAGGCCGACCGCGCATTGCGGTAGCCCTCGTAAAGCACGGCCTCCCGCTCCGCATCGCGATGGCGCCGCCGGCTGCGGGTGTAGGCCCTCCGGGCGCGGATACACGCGGCTCGGAGATCTGCCAGCTCCCGGGACCACCAGTAGACCCCCCTCCTCGGGGGCAGACGCCGTACCCGGGGCATGGCCGCATCGCAGAACTGCGTCAACGCACTGCGGATGCGGCCAGCCTCGGCGTCCACCCCGTCCGACTGGTGGGCAGAGGACAGCCACGAGTATACGATGGCTGTCTCCGCCAGCTGGTCCCATTCTAAGCGACCCACAGCCCATCGCGGGAACGCAGGACGCCCATCCGCTCCGTGACCCCTGCTGGGCGTCGGGATTACAGGCGAGACCTCCATCCGGATATACCGGTGGTCCGACAAGGTCTCCACCTCCTCCACGACGCGCCAGCTCCCCACGCGTGCGGTGACCTCGGGGCTAGCGAACGAAAGGTCCACTATCGACCCGCCCCGTTGTCGCACGCACGTATGCACCGAGCCCCTGTTCAGCAAACAGATGCCCAGTGCCGCCGCCCACTCCTCGATCGCCTGTCCTCTGTCATCCGTCCTAGGGGACCCCCACGCCACGGAGTTGGCGTTAAAGTCACCCAGGACGAAGACCTGGCGCGATGCCAGTCGCCGTAACGAGGCCTCCATGATGGTGAGTAAGGCTTCGAAATCGGTCACACTCCAGTTAGGGGAGAGATAAACTCCGAAGAGCGTAATCTCCCCCCAGTCCGCCGCGACGTATCCGACGCCCCTGTCCCTAAGGGTCAGAGACGACGAAGGCCACGACGTGGAGGCGACGATTGCCACGGTGCCATCGGTGCTACCCAACCAGTTAATTCGGTCGGGCACCATGTACGGCTCCGCGACTACGGCTACTCCTATCAACCACTCCGCCATGGCTTGCAGGAACACGTCCTGCGCACCGGCGGAGTGGTTGAGATTGGCCTGGAGGAGACGAATGGATACGGGGTCCATTAACGGTCCGTATCCATCGTCACCTCCTCCGCGCTAACGGGCGATCGGGCCGCGCTCGGAGCGGGGACTGGCCCGGTCGATGGGCCGCCCCGCCCCTTTGGGGCCGATGCCGGGGGTCTGCAGTCCCCAGAGCCCATGCGGTGCTTGGCAGGCTTATTGCCCGCCGCACACGCGGGGCAGTGGGGCACCGCAGAGCACGATGCCGCCTGGTGTCCAGTTTGACCGCAACGGAAACATAGCCCGCTGCAGTCAAAGCAGTTCCTGTATGTCGGTCGGGTATGCCCGACCGCCATGCACTTATAACACCTCGCGGGCCGGGGCTCCAGCACGGTTACCCGCGCCGAACTCCAGCCCACGAGGAGCCTGCCTGAGTCGGCCAATTGCTTGACCGACTCCACTGGGCACTGCACCCAGACAGCACCGACGCCGCCCGGACCAGGGCGGATGGTGCCAATCCGGACGGTGTCCGAGGCACACCCGGTACGCGCCATAATGGCCTCCCGGATGTCCTCCACCGCCACGGAGTCGTCCAGACCCGTGAGGCGTATATCTGCGCACTTGACGGGCCTGGCGATTCGGACTCCATCCTCCGGCCCGAACAGCCCCCTCAGCATCGTGGCCAAACTATCGGCCGTCTTCGCGCCCTCGGCCCCAGGGAACTCGAGTATTCGAGCCCCTGTCCGGGCCTTGCGGGTCCTCGCCTCGACGCCCCCGATGTCGGAGACGTCCAGCTCCCGCCGGGCGCGTCTTAGGACGGCCTCATAGTTCAGGCCCCTCTCAGCCGCCTCAGGCAGTACGGTGATTACCATCGCAGCCGTCTTCGGCGACTTGAGGCCCCTACGGCCTCGATACGCGCATCCATCATTAGCCCTACTCGGGCTAGGATGACGCATATCGCCGACTCCGACACGCCATGCACCTCATCGGGCGGCGGCTCCTCCCCCCTCCGAGGTCTTCCGCGGCCACGAGCCGGCAGAGGGACCACGACGAGGGGAGACAGCGGTGAAGCCGCGACGGGCGCAGCCGGCGCAGCGGCCGCAACGGGCGGAAGGCCTCGACGGTCCTGACACCGTACCGAGGACTCTCCAGCCGGACTGCCCAACGGGCAATGACTTCTCGGCGGGCGTCGACCCGCCAGGCGCTAATTTACCGCAACGAGACCATACCGCCGTGGGCGCGTGTCTCCGACACCCGCCAATGAATGCCGGCGAGCATCTCCGCCTCCAGGTCCCACGGGGAAGTTCCGGCCAGGAGGCACACTGCCTCCATCGCCACCGGTGCGGTAACCGCGTATGGCCCTGATCGCCATGACCCTCTGTGGTCGCCACAAGAGGGCCCTCAGACGGACGGTCAGGGACCCCGCCCACATCGGTGCGCCGTACAGGGCCATCGACCGGATCACCCCCGCGTACAGCTGTCGGCACGTAACGCTGGGTCCGCCCACATTCGGCATCAACCACGAAAGGGCGGACGCCGCGCCTACAAGCCGGGAAACAAGTCGATGGAAATGCTCTCGGAACCAAAAATGGGGCTGGATGCTGATGGTAACCGACTTCACGGTGATCGAAGCGCCGACGGGAGGCCCGGCGGTACGGAGGCCATGCAACAAAAGGGCCTCCGTCTTTTCCAGGGCTACCCTCAACCCCAGCGCTTCGATCCTCCTGACAATCTCCTCGGTGCCGAGAGTTGCCAGGCGTGCCGCCTCCTCTAGCGTCCCACCCCGGGCTGTGACGAGTGTATCGTCGGCGTAGCAAATTACGCCCAGCCCGGGAGGCTTCCTCTCAACGCCCAGTCGTAGCCGATGTTCCACAGGGTCGGACCCAGAACCGACCCCTGCCGCGATCGTCGAACGCCCTTCTGTAAACCAAACTGGGCGTCCGACAGATCGGGCCCGACCCCGACGAGGTGACGCTCGATGCGGGCAGCCAGAACCCTCTCCAGCAGCTTGCCCGCATCATCGAGCAGAACGATGGACCTGTAGGGCGAGGCCGACTCGGGAGACCGTCCCGGCTTCGGCAGGAGAACCAGCCTCCCCTCCTAATTCGTATATGATAAATATATTTCTGAAATGGCATCAATTTCAAATCATTTCTATATTTAGGGGTTTTCAATTAAATTGAGCATCCTAAGAAATAAAAAACTTCTATATTATCGTATTGTTTTATATTTACTTTAACAACTTTTTCAATTAATGCTGAAAGTGGTAGAACCACGCTGTTCACATATTTCTTTCTACAACCATAAATCACCGGCTCGTCCCAAGTAGTATCACACTCTCGCAGAAAATCGACGTTTGCTTTTTTTGAATTTACTATTGCACTTCGTTCGGTGGACAGCAAACTAGCCGAGTCCCTAGTCTTTGTCCATGAGTGGCAGTTATCACTTACCAGCAGGCCTACCTACTCTTCGCCACCAGGGACAACAAAAAACTTTCACATACCTACTTCACCAGAGGGTCCCGGCCTGGCCTTTATAGGGGTTTTCTTCCCCGCAGTCCGCAGACCCCCGGTCCTGCTACCCCTACTCTCAGGATTACGGTTTGGGCCTTCCGGGTCTGGCCGCTCGCGAGCGACCGACCCGTCACGCCCCCGGGCCGTGACGCAACCGTCCCTGGCGACGGAGTGCCATGAGACACATCCGCCCCATTGGCCCCGGGCCAAATCCGCCGTGCGCTCTGCCTTCAGAGTCGGCACGCGGAGACCCCCCCTCCCGCCGGAATCTTGGCCGTCCAAATGGACGTTTCCAGGGTGCACCACGTGGAGGTGCCCCGGCCTCGCACCCCAACCCCGGCCTCGCACCCCGTGCCCCGGTCTCGCAATTCGTGCCCCGGCCTCGCACCCCAATGCCCCGGCCTCGCACCCCAAGAGTAATTTAAATTAATTATTAAAGATAAAGAAAAAGGTATAGGAATAATTCTTGTATTGCAGGGGACTTTACAAACATATAATTAATGGTTCCCTGTAATGACAGAGTAAGAATACAATTCACCACCTCCTCTCTTGCCCGTGGGTGTCGTAAAAGACGACTAAGGGATATAATATGCATATAATATCTATGCAAGAGAAGGAACACTCGAAACAAAACCCTATACCAACACGTCTGACCAGCGTGGCATAGTAGGACAATTTCCCTCCCATAGTGGCAGAGGCCCGAGCCCAACAGTGGGACGTGTATGGGTTGAGATGCATTAATGGACACAAATTACATCCAGAATCTGCGTGGGGTTCGAACTCACGACTCGAACTTTTCTTCTTTTTCTGTATATTTTTTATACGAACTCCAAAACTAAAAAATAAATAGGGGTGGTCCTATTACCTGTGGGTGTCGTAAAAGACGACTAAGAGATATACTATGCATATAACAACTATGTAAGAGAAGGAAAACTCGAAATAAAATCCTATACCAACCCGCTTGACCAGCTTGATTTATAATACAATTTTCTTCCTATTATGGAGGAGGCTGGAGCTCAACAGTAGGACATGTATTAGCTGAAATAATGAGTGACGATGATGATATTGTAAATATATTGTGTTCAGGATTATTTTATTGAATTCGAAAACTATGTTGGGCATTTATCGTTTCTCATATCTGCGTCACCTATGGTTGATTGGTAAAGAATGCCTCGAATTATATTCGAGGCTCCTCGAAGCCTTATCTGGGATTTATTAAACTTTTTTCATGAAGTTTAATAAATTAATTAAAAAATAAGGATCAAGTCAAGTGATGTTTCTGACTTCGTAATTGATATGGAGAATTTCTTATCAGGCAAGTCTACCGTGGAATGCAATATCTTCATTTGGCAGAAAACTTGATGAGATGAGATGAATTTATAACAACCAATTGCATGCCTTTGCTATTTTTGTAATTGTGATACATTCACAGTCTTTTATGAAATAAAAACATAAAATTTATAACATATTTATTACACAAAATAAAATGTCACAAAATTATTCCACCTTAGGTACATTGTAAAACTTCGTTAGGTACATGATAATGTTAAAATCTCTGCAAGAATAGAATCTTACAACGTTCAAATAAATAATTAGGATAAAACTTATCTTTAAAAAGCGATTTCTGTTTAAATAATAAAATCATAAGTAAATAAAATATACAATACACCCTTATTTGGCTTAAGTAAGAATGCCGACACCGAAATGAATACTTTTAAAATCTGAATAGAGGCCTTTTCAGCCCAATGGGCAATGACGTCCATGCGGACATCACACCGCTAGGGGACCAGCTCGTGACACTCGCTAATAAAGACCAGCGAGCATATTCGCCTTCAAGTCCCATGGGAGAGTTCCAGCCAATAGGTACGCTGCCTCCGTCGCCACCGTGTGGTATTCGAGTATGGTCCTGATCGCTATAGCCCTCTGTGGTCGCCACAAGAGAGCCCTGAGTCGGACGGTCAGGGACGTTGCTCACACGGGCGCGCCGTACAGAGTCATGGATTGAACCACCCCCGCGTACACCCGCCGGCACGTAGCGCTAGGTCCGGCCACATTCGACATGAGCCACGAAAGGTCGGATGCCGCACCAACAGGCCGCGGAGCAAGTTGGTGAGAATGCCCTTGGAACCACCATCGCCAGTCAAGGCCCAGGTATTTCATCTGGGCCCGGATGCTGATGGGGACCGAATTGACGGTGACCGAGGCGCCGGCAGGTGGACCGTTGTGGGACCCATGAAATAATAAGGCCTTCGTTTTCGCCGAGAGGTGAGGGTACCCGCAAGGGTATTCCGTCGGGTCGACTATTGAGGACAAGGCAATAGGCACTGGTGGTTGGCCCAACGACGAAGGCGACGTGGCTACACGTGGGTTATGGGCCCGCGCGCCGTCCTTTCGTCGCCCCGTATGAAATGAACGGCGTGACCGCTGACCATAGCCCACCCATAAAAAAAAGAAAAAAGTCATGGATTATTTTGAACAGGAATTAAAATTATTATCTGTATAATTAGTACGGGATCCACCGTACATTTTTTTATTTGATTGACTGTTAATTAGTCAATTAATTTATATAAATATTAAATAAGTAAGAAAAGAAATATCATCTTGTTAGTAATTATGTTTGATGACCTCGTTATCGATATATGTTGGAAGCAGGGGACTCTGTGATCTAACCATACATTTTGTGGGACAAATATGTTTTTAGTTAATTTAGATAATTATCTTGAGATTTACCAAAAGATCACCACGTTAGTAATAATTTTTTGAGAACCACCAAATGGACATATTCTATCCCTCCTACCTCCGTAACCTGCCATAATTGAGAGTTTTCGCACATGTATTGTTGGGCGTCTCATCAAAATGAAGCTATTGACGAAGATTCAGCTTGATAGTAATTATTTTTATATCAAGGACCTGTAGTACATCTTTTGAGCGTAGGACCGGGATAACGTACCACGCAATTTGTAGGACAATATGACTATTAATTTATGTAAATATTAAATAAGTAAAAAAAGAAAAATCAGCTTGTTAGTAATTATGTTTGATGACCTCGTTATCGATACATGTTGAAAGCAGGGGACTCTGTGATCTAACCATACATTTTGTAGGAATAATATTTTTCTAGATAATTTAGATAATTATCTTAAGATTTACCAAAAATCACCTCGTTAGTAATAAATTTTTGAGAACCACCAAATGGACATATTCTATCCCTCCTACCTCCGTAACCTACCACAATTGAGAGTTTTCATACAGATATTGTTGGGCGTCTCATCAAAATAAAGCTACTCACGAAAAATTTGCTTGTTAGTAATCAAATAAAAAAATGGACGGTGGAACCCGGCCTAAATCATCAATTCGTATATCATAGCAATTTAAAAATTTAAGAGTAGCAGTACTATATAAAGAAGTAGCTGATAGAGTCGGGTTTATAATATATTTCGTTCCGTTAAATGATTTATAAAATAAATAACTAAAATATAAATAATAATACATTTTTAAATACAGTGCCTTTGCAGGATTATTTAAGTTATTATTATTTTGTAAAGTTGTGTCATTATTTTTAGACATTTGTAACGTCAATATTGTATAAAATTATTCATTTTTACTTCAAGAATTTGGTAATAATAGGTCGGTGAAAAAGGCTTTTCGCTAGATTTTATTGAAAGTTTATATATACTATATCTGTAAAAACTTTCAATAAAATCTAGTTGTATCTAGCTGGTTTTGATACCATTAAAAAGGTTACATTTTAAAAAAGAAACAATTTAGTAAAATTCGTTTCTCAGATGTTTTTCATTTTTCTTTCTGTCAAAATGAGTGAATGTAACTTTCTACGATACCCTTTTAAATTTTATTACAAAAAAGGAAAAATACAATACAAGCCGCAAAATAAATTGTGACGTTTATTGATCTAACTAGATTTTGCCTGCAGCCCTATCCGCGAAAAAATCACTATCTCAAAGTTGAACTATTATCCCATTCGCATATATTACCGGGATGAAAATTATTCTATCTTCTCTGCTATCTAAGAAATACTCTATGTATGTGCCAATTTTCAAAGATATATACATCTTTACCAACATTTATAATATTATTTTTACCCGCTTAGTTCAGATTCCCGTGGAAATAAGGCGATAAAGGTTGCCTTTATTAGTCGCTGATAATATAGCTTGAATTGTCAAATTTCCTGCAGTATCACTCGCTTAGTTCTCGATCCTAAGGGAATACCAGGTTAAAAATAGCCTACATATGTTACTCGCTCGTAACGTAGCTTTCCATTGTGAAATAGTTTTTAAAATTGGTCAACATAACCCAATTTCACACACCTAGTCCCCGTTGCCGTGGGAACACTGGGTATATAATTACACTGGATTTTCGCTATTATCCAAAAAGGCCATAGACTATATCCTCCCGCTTCGGCAGATTATTCAGAAGACCGAGGAGTAGAATCAAGCCTCTAAAGCGATAACTGATCATAAAAAGTGGATGACGTATAATAAGAACGTGAGAAAAAGGGTCGTGGTCAAAGGTCGGTCAAGCTTCATAGACTGTGGCACTTGGCTAACTAGCAATAAGGAGAGATTGGAAGGGTATTGTTCAATATTAACTATTACTGTCGGATAGAATTGAGATAAAGCGACTAGAATTAATCAACAGAAAGATATTCATCACGATAATGCTAGATCACACACATCAATAGTCACTCAGCAAAAATAAGAGAGTGGCTATGACGTTTGGCTGTTAATGCGTCCGACATATAGCTTTAACTTTGCACTTTCTGATTGCTCTCTGTTTTGGTCTCTTTGGAATTTATTAGACAGTATCAGGTTAATATCAAGAGAGAATTGCCAAAACTACTATTCGTTATTTTTTTTTATCAGAAGTCCCAAAATTCAAATTTCTATAGCAACGGGATCATGTCACTGCTTACAAGATGGTAGATTGTCATCGAATAAAATGGCACATATACAGGATATATCAGGTTATGGGGCAACTGGTCAAACGAGAGCTAGGCAATGGTGGTAGGAACCCATGAAAAAAATTTTAACGAAAAATATCGATTCGTTAATGAATTAGAGACATTTTTTTTTAATTGCAAACGGTGGCAAACGAGCAAACAGTACACCTGATGGTAAGTGTTGCTGCCGCTCATGGACCTTTACAAGGCCGTTGCCTACCGCGAAGAAAGCGAAGGGAGTGTGAATGCGTGCATTGAGGCTCGGTGATACCAAGGGCACCACCAAAACCCTCCACACGCGATCACCCTCAGAAAGTTGGGCTTCCGGCTCTCTCGCTCACCGAACGAAGCGCAGTAACAAATTGCTACTACTCAGACGTCGATTTTCCGCGAGAGCATGGTACTGCCCCGGACGGACCGACCCGCGGCTGTAGACAGATAACTGTCGACAGTGTGGTCCTACCACTCCTAATGTTAAATTTTCAATTTTGTCATCGCTTTTTCGTGTAAATCTGATTGAAATGTATAAAGCCAATGATACTTAATACGCAACATATTCATACTTTGTTAAATGTTCATTAGAATTGAATAAATCAATGATTACGTTCGCATAAGCAAGACAGACTTTGCTTTAAAACAGCTGATCGGCCTATGACCGTTGACGGCTCGCGTTTGTACCTACGCCGTCATTGAAGCGTTTCCGCAACTCTAGATATGAATGAATGAAATTATACTATGGAAGCTTTACATGCCTACATGTATTCTGTTTGTACATGCCTACATAATATGTAACATTTAAGGACTATGCCTTAAATGTGTCTAAAAAAAATGTGTCTAAGAGTCTATACTCTTAGACACATTTTTTTAAAGTCATTATAACTTTTATGTTATATTGTTTTTTGTGTAATATACATTCTATTTACGTTCTATGACCGTTAAACTACAACATACTCGAACAGTTGCCCCATAACACATGAACACATGATACACCCTGTATATTGTAATTAAGCATAAATAAACTTTGTAAAAAAATGCCTTGAATCATATATTCTACATGCGAAAAGACTTTTTCCCCGATCATACACACAATAAAATGTCATAATATTGTGTATTTTGGAAGATGAATAATTAGTCGTTAGTTTATATTAAATTCCTTCATTATTCCATATGATGTTTTTCTATAAATTATTCTCTATCTACAAATTACTTTTGTCCATAACATATTAACATAGAATAGTCATATTTTACACTGGTAACTTCATTGTTGGCATTTCTATCAATGTGTAGTACTCCTGTTTCTTGACCTGCTCTTTTATAATCCTCATAAAACTCTTGAAATACTTCGTCTGGCATATTAAATGGTTCAACTGCTTGCACTATATCTAAAACATAATAAATAATGTGAGAGAGTCTGCAAATACTTATATTTCGATATGAGCGACCAATGATAGAACCTGTAATTATACTATATACTATAATTAGCAACCCGCCCTCGCTTCGCTTCGGTTCTAGACGCCTTACCCGCGTAGTTCCTTTTCCCGTGGGAATACCGACAAATGTTACTCCCAGATATTACAACTTTCCATTAGTAAAAGAATTTTTGAAATCGGTTCGGTGGTGTAAGCATGAAAGCGTAGCAAACAAACAAACAAACAAACTTCTTTTCGCATTTATAATATTAAGTAAGGAAGTAAGGATTGAACTTGGGCAAATACCTTTTATGCTAGGCTTGCAAAATACCTTTTATGCACCGTGTACGTTATTGAGTATTATTGCTTTAGTTAATCCATACTAATATTATAAATGCAAAAGTAAGGATGTTTGTTTGTTTATTTGTAACGCTTTCACGCTTAAACCACCGAACCGATTTCAAAAATTCTTTCACCAATGGAAAGATATAATATTAGGGAGTAACATAGGCTATATTTTATCCCGGTATTCCCACAGGAACGGGAACTACGCTGCGGGTAAAGCGACTGAAACCGAAGCGAAGCGAGGGCGGGTTGCTAGTAAATACATAAAGGAATATATATATATATATATATATTACTAGCAACCCGCCCTCGCTTCGCTTCGGTTCTCGTTCCCGTGGGAATACCGGGATAAAATATAGCCTATGTTACTCCCTGTACTTTTCCATTGGTGAAAGAATTTTTGAAATAGGTTGAGTGGTTAAGCGTGAAGGCGTAACAAACAAACAAACATACGAATTTACTTTCGCATCTATAATGTTAGTAAGGATATTTATCCCCTAGTACGCATATAAAATCTATGCAAGAGAAGTAAAATTCGAAATTAAATCCTATACCTACCTGACCAGTATGATATAGTATCGATGATATAGTATAGATCAATTTCTATCTTATTGTAGAGGAGGGTCGAGCCCAATAGTGAGACGTATATGAGCTGAAATGAAAATGAAATGATTGCATATATCCCAAACATTTTAATATAAAATGTTGCACCATTTGCTAGAGAAAGTATAGTGAAGTACAGCCTGCAAAATGCTTACGACTGTTTAGGTATTTTGGAATGGCTACATACCAACGTTGAGTATTCCTAAGATATTTTATGTCAGCTAATAGCAGAGAACGCTCTGTTAAATAATCTGTTAGTTTTTGGATATACGTATTTTATAAGTATATACCCCTACCATCATATAATTTTTCATTGTACTCAGTTTTGTACTGAGAACAGTTTACTACTGCTCATCTATGAACATGAGCAGTATAAGGAAAATTACACCATATACTTACTTTTCAAATCTTGTAGAGAGTCTTGAATAGAAGTCATTTTATTACATTGTACTTCAACGTTCTTAAAACCACTTTTTGTCATGATTTCCTCCACTCTTTTTTCTGGTTTCTATAAATAAAACAAATGTGAAAATATAAAATTAAATTTTTTCCTGAATTAAAAAATCAAGATTCACTTGTTTTTTACATATTTGATTCTAAAAGTGGTTAATACTATCTATAATTCCTTAACGAATTCTCATTTAGAATATTTAATTGAAATGTAAGATTCAGTTGCTGTAACACACTTAAACTAATTACAAAGAATGCAAAATAAATTTCATTTCATTACAACTACTTAAGCTCAAGAGCCAATTTAAATACAGAAATGTATTATACATGTATTATATTTGCATCTTAGTAAAAAAAAATATTAATTACTGATTTTATTCAAACAAATAAAGGTACATTCAACCAATAAAGCAGTTACGGAAATAATATCAAAATACAAACATTAACTTATTTAGTCATCATGATCATCATTTAAGCCCATATACGTCCTACTGTTGGACTCGAGCTTGCTTCATTATGGGAGGGAATTGACCTACTATACCACGCTAGTCAGATGAGTTGATACAGGGTTTTATTTCAAGTTTTCTTTCTGTTGCATAGATTAAGGCTTCCAATTCCGCAGCCTGAATTCAATCTCGGTATTTGCAGGACTACGAATTTTCAATCCCGCGGGATCTCGGTATTTGCGGGATCCCGCATTTCGAAAACATTCACATTTATATAAGGCAAACTAAACAAGGAATTAATCAACTCCACATTTATTTACGTACATATTATTAATATGAGATCAATCACATTACACCAAATTTGTAACCAAAAAAAAAGGAGGTTAATCAACTAACTACATAATTATTAAAGTATTACTATAATATTAGTATGAGATCAATGAAATTTCCCGATTATTTATCACAAAAACCTTATGTCTTATCAACTAACTTCATATGTACTAGTATGGGATCAATCAAATTACACCTTCTTCACCGTTTTTCTTCACCGTTTTTCTTCACAAAAAACAGTCGGTAACGAAGATACTGAATAAAAAACAAAACAAAACTTTTTCAAAAAATACACAAAAAAATTAAAAAATCAACAAAAAAAAAACACATTTAAAAACCTGTAAATTTACATAGGATATGTTATGCTGTTTGAGTATGAAAGTTTATTAAGTTTGAGGTTGCAAGCACGATTATTTTCAGTCCCGCAAATCTCGCGCCCATAATCCCGCATCATGCGGCATTGGAAAATGGTGCGGGATCCCACAATACCGAGATCTCGGTATTGCGGTATTGGAAGCCCTAACATAGATATTATATCCCTTAGTCGGCTTTTATAACACCCACGGGCAAGTCCCAAGTATATAATTCACAATCCCCCCTGGATTGTGAATTATATACTTACTCTGCCATCAAACGAAAAATCTTATTTAATTGGTAAATTATGTGAAAGTTTTTTGTTGTCCCTGGTGGCGAAGAGTAGTTAGGCCTGCTGGTAAGTGATAACTGCCACTCATGGACAAAGACTAGGGACTCGGCTAGTTTGCTGTCCACCGAACGAAGTGCAATAGTAAATTCAAAAAAAGCAAACGTCGATTTTCTGCGAGAGTGTGATACTACTTGGGACGAGCCGGTGATTTATGGTTGTAGAAAGAAATATGTGAACAGCGTGGTTCTACCACTTTCAGCATTAATTGAAAAGGTTGTTAAAGTAAATATAAAACAATACGATATTATAGAAGTTTTTTATTTCTTAGGATGCTCAATTTAATTGAAAACCTCTAGGTAAATATAGAAATGATTTGAAATTGATGCCATTTCAGAAATATATTTATCATATACGAATTAGGAGGGGAGGCTGGTTCTCCTGCCGAAGCCGGGACGGTCTCCCGAGTCGGCCTCGCCCTACAGGTCCATCGTTCTGCTCGATGATGCGGGCAAGCTGCTGGAGAGGGTTCTGGCTGCCCGCATCGAGCGTCACCTCGTCGGGGTCGGGCCCGATCTGTCGGACGCCCAGTTTGGTTTACAGAAGGGCGTTCGACGATCGCGGCCCTGCTGCGCCTGAAGGCCGTGGTGACGGAGGCTGTCATCGGCGGAGGAATCCTGTTGGCGGTATCCCTGGACATCGCCAACGCCTTCAACAGTCTGCCATTCTGCTGCATCAGGGAGGGGCTGAGGTATCACGGGGTGCCCGTGTACCTCAGGCGGCTGGTGGCAGACAACTTGGAGAGGCGCAGCGTCCTCTACGTTGACCGAGTAGGGGACGTTGTGCAAACGCACATGACGTGCGGTGTCCCACAGGGGTCGGTTCTGGGTCCGACCCTGTGGAACATCGGCTACGACTGGGCGTTGAGAGGAAGCCTCCCGGGCTGGGCGTAATTTGCTACGCCGACGATACACTCGTCACAGCTCGGGGTGGGACGCTAGAGGAGGCGGCACGCCTGGCAACTCTCGGCACCGAGGAGATTGTCAGGAGGATCGAAGCGCTGGGGTTGAGGGTAGCCCTGGAAAAGACGGAGGCCCTTTTGTTGCATGGCCTCCGTACCGCCGGGCCTCCCGCCGGCGCTTCGATCACCGTGAAGTCGGTTACCATACCAGCATCCAGCCCCATTTTTGGTTCCGAGAGCATTTCCATCGACTTGTTTCCCGGCTTGTAGGCGCGGCGTCCGCCCTTTCGTGGTTGATGCCGAATGTGGGCGGACCCAGCGTTACGTGCCGACAGCTGTACGCGGGGGTGATCCGTTCGATGGCCCTGTACGGCGCACCGATGTGGGCGGGGTCCCTGACCATCCGTCTGAGGGCCCTCTTGTGGCGACCACAGAGGGTCATGGCGATCAGGCCCATACGCGGTTACTGCACCGGTGGCGATGGAGGCAGTGTGCCTCCTGGCCGGAACTTCCCCGTGGGACCTGAAGGCTGAGATGCTCGCCGGCACTCATTGGCGGGTGTCGGAGACGCGCGCCCGCGGCGGTATGGTCTCGTTGCGGTAAATTAGCGCCCGGCGGGTCGACGCCCGCCGAGAAGTCATTGCCCGTTGGGCAGTCCGGCTGGAGAGTCCTCGGTACGGTGTCAGGACCGTCGAGGTCGGTGCTGATGGAGTAGTTGGAACGGACGCACGGGGTGCTTTCCTTCCGACTGGTGCAGGTGCTGACAGGGCACGGTTGCTTCGCGAAGTACCTGCACAAGATTGTCAGGAGAGAGAGCATACCATCCTGCCACCACTGCAATTGCGACGAGGACACGGCGCAGCACATGCTCGAGGTGTGTGCTGTGTGGGAGGAGGAGCGCCGTGAACTCATCGCAATTATCGGTGCCGACCTGACGCTGCCGACCATCGCCAGGGAGATGCTCGACAGCGTCAGAAACTGGTACGTGGTCGCCGCCTTCTGTGAGACCATAATCTCACGGAAGGAGGCGGCGGATCGTGTGCGAGTAGAGCTCCTATTCGGCGATACTTTCTGCCGCCGGCGACTCGGGCGGCGCAGGCGCGAGTATCTGCGCCTAATGCCGCCCTAGCCGAGGCCGCGAGTGATCGGACCGGGAAATTGTCCGTCACCCGCAGGGAGGCTGACCGCGCGACGGCGACCGACGTCCCAGTACGTCGAGAGGTGAGGGTACCCGAAAGGGTATGCCGTCGGGCCGACCACTGATGACAAGTCACCTCTGTTCCGGTGGTCGGCCCAACAACGTGGTGACGTGTGGGTACGGGTGGGTTATGGGCCCGCGCGCTTTCCTTTCATCGCCCCGGACGGACTGGACTGCACGTGCGCTTACCATAGACCACCCAAAAAAAAAAAAAAAAAAAAATCATATACGAATTAATTGGAGGAAAATTCGAAACATATCCATGTATTAATCCTTCTCACCAGCGTGGTACAATAGGTAAATTTTCCTCTCCGCGTGTCAGGAGGCTTGAGCTTAACAATGAGACGAATGTAAACTGAGATCAAGGTGATGATTTCCGTGATAACTTACCTCCATATTGTAATACGGGGATATAAAGAGATCGACATCCTTTAACCAGGTTTTCCATTTTGGATGTTGTGAAAGTACGTTGTACACATCGTAAATGCCAGTAGTTGCTAGAAATGTTAAGAAACAGTCACCCTCGCGTGTCAGAAGCTCGTGAATATTTTTGAACGCTTTCCTAAAATGCATATATTAATTTAAATTAATATTGAAGTGACACGTGATCGGTATGCCGGTCTACTTGGCACACAAGCTAAGTAGTAGTTATCCAACGTAGTAATGCGTGGCCAAAATAAGGGCTTATTTTGGCCACGTTAACCATGTGCAGTTTCTTATTTAAATAAGTTTTTGGAAAGGTTTATACTTTTTAATTTACTTTATTTTTTTGTCAACGTTTTAAAAATTTAAAATTATAATAATTATCATGAACACGACTGTCTATATATATTTTATATCAGACTACATATAGTTATGTTATTAAAATCTTATAATTATATCAATTTATGTAAAGGTTTTTTAAATATATTTCGGTACGATATTAGACGTAGAATCTTCTATCAAAGCACACGAAGAAGCAGCGCCGTGAACTCGACGCAATAATCGGTGCTGCCCTCATGCTGTCAGCCATCGCTATGACGATGGTAGACAGCGTTAGGAACTGGAACGCGGTCGCGGTTTATGAAGTAGTCATCTCACGGATGGAGGCATCTGATCTTGTGCGGGAGGAACTCTTCTACGGTGATGATCCACCGTTGGCGATGTGTGCCGCGCAGGTACGAGTACCGGTGCCTGATGCCACCCTAGCTGAGGCCGCAGGTGACTGAAACGGGGAATAGTCCGTCACTTGCAGGGAGTCTGACCCCGTGAGGGCGATGCTCCGAGAGGAGCGTCGGAAAATGGTGTTACCTGAAAGGGTATCCTGCCGGACTACCCGCGGACGTCAAGGAACTCGGTATCTGTGGTTAGCCCAAAGGCGAAGGGAAGGTAATATGGTGGGTTATGAAACCACGCGCCGCCCTTTCGTCCCTCCTGACGGAACGTGCGTGCGTGCAGTTCATAGCCCAGCCAAAAAAAGAAAATACATGAGGGTATGAATAAAAGTTTTACAATGACTCAAGGTAAATGATTAAACTGAAGGTTACGGTACAGATTTAGCGTTTCATTTAAAAATATATGTCACAGTTTGAATATAGTTTTAGAGAAGGCAACTTATAAAAATTAAAGCTACACGCGCAATAAAAGGTGTTTTTTATAGAGGTATAAAACTTTAAGTAGCCAAAACTTTTTTATCTGGCGGCCATTTTGTCAGCTGCCAAGTGATTTATGTCTACTTTGGTTTGGCATTTCAACATGCATAGACTGACGCTATTTACGACGACGATATTTATGTAGATTAATTGTAGGCATATTTCTTTGTCCAACAGTGAACGTTGTTGGGCTAATGAATAAACGGATATATAAATATGTATAATGAGCAAGAACACTCTCGTGATTACGGTATTTATGTCCTTAAGCCTTTCCGAAGAGTAATTCTGAAAAGCCAACACCAACATTGGGAATCGACTGGCCAATAGATGGATATCTCAAGACTGATTTGACTTGCCGTGTAGTGACGGAGTAAGAACACAATTCATCACCCCCTATTTTATCCGCGAGTGCGAACCCACGACTAAGGGCTATAATATATAATATCGGTGCAAGAGAAGGAAAACTTGACATGAAACCCTGTAACAATACGGTCGATCACCGTGGCGATTCCTCTTCGGCCACGGCCGATTTCCCTCCTATTATGTAGAAGACATAAGCTCCACCGTATATAAGCTGGAATGGTGATTTGAATTAAATGCAAGACCGCGAGACTCTTGCAGACTCAGTCTTGGTCTTGCTCAAGTCTTGTAGGGCCAGTCTTGGTCTTGGTCTTGCAAAAATTAAGCGGTCTTGGTCTTGGTCTCGGTCTCGCATTTCTCGCCGCAAGACCAAGACTTTTTGGGCAACACTACTATAGAGCTATGATTACTGACTTTTTCGATCATCAATTGGACAACCGTGATGTGCAGGAGCTGTGGTTTCGACAAAATGGCGCAACATGTCGCACAGCTCGTGCCACAATTGATTTATTGAAGGAAACGTTTGGTAACCGCATAGTTCCACGTTTCGGACCCGTGGATTGGCCTCCAAAATCATGTGATTTAAGACCGCTAGACTATTTCTTGTGGGGATATGTGAAGTCACTAGTATACGCCGATAAGCCTGAAACGATTGAATACTTGGAGAACAACATTCGCCGCGTTATTGCCGATATACGGATACAAATGTTGAAAAAAGTCATCGAAATTTGGACCTCCAGAGTAGACTGCGTTCGAGCCAACTGTGGCGGTCATATGCCTGAAGTCATATTTAAATTATAATGCCAGAAGTTTATCTTTAGAATAAAGTAGATTTTATATCAATTTAAAAAATAATCTTTGTTTTATTCCATTTCAAAGTTCTATACCTCTATAAAAAACAGCCTATATATATATATTTTTTTTTTATGCGTGGGCTAAGCGTACGCGCGGTCCAATCCGTCCGGGGCGATGAAAGGACGGCGCGCGGGCCCATAACCCACCCGTACCCACATCACCTCGTTGTTGGGCCGACCACCGGAGCAAATATGACTTGTCGTCAGTGGTCGGCCCGACGGAATACCCTTTCGGGTAACGTCACCTCTCGACGTCCTGGGACGTCGGTCAACCCTATATATACCAATTTTTTTAGCTAGCAAGTGAGTTTGTAATTAGATTTTTTTTGGGTTTTCATTTTACAAATAGATAATATAAAGTGATAAAATATGGATTTTCAGATAGTAATAAAAATCGGCATAAAGGATGGGTAAAAATAAACATGGCTATATAATCAACATATGTATGAGTGTAAAGATGAATGTATACTATACAATATTAGTCGAACTTACTCTTGATCCTTCACCCATTGTAAGGCGTAGAAGGAAAACACGTGATTGAATGCTCCTATTAAGTCCTTCGGCATATCTTGTGCTATATCCAATACTCTAAATAACGTGTTTTCATCTGCATAGCGTTGATTCGCATATTCAACCATTGCTTCATTGTAATCAGTAGCAACAAATGTTTTAAAATTACACGGTGCGGCATTTTTTACGGCAACTGTGACGCTGCCGTCGCCGCAACCTAAATCGATAGCTGTGTCTCCATTTTTATTCCACTTAATTTTATGTTCAAATTCTTTGAGAAAGTGAATTGTACATTTTTTTTGTATCTCGTTTGAAGAACCATATAAGTGGGGTTTACTCATGGCAAATCTGAAACAATATTCAATTCATTACCTACAGTTTGCTAACATCGTTATATTTTGCATTTTTGGACTATTAATCCTGAAATCACTGTCATTTTTCTCGAGACGATGAAAGCGCTACCTATAGTTCCGTATTTTAGGATTAGTCTATTTGTATAAAAAAAAAAAAATCTAAAAAACTCAATAATGTGCCAATTATGATTAAATCTAAGAAGTCAGTGAAAGCATATATTAAATAAAGCATGTATTTATTTTTTAGCCTAATTTCCTTTATATACAGTGATAGAGTGAGCAAGGGAAACATTGGCAAATCTTTTACGTATTATAATCATCATTTCAGCTCATATACGTCTAAAGTTCGGCTCGAGTTTCCTTCATAATAGGAGGGAAATTGACCCTACTTATAGCATGCTGGTCGGATAGGTTAGTATAGGGCTCTATTTCGAGTTTTTTTTTCGCTTGGTATGTATGTACTAATATTATATATGTGTCTTATACGTACTATATTATGTGTTATTATTGGACGTTTCTGTTACGCCAAGAACAGTACTGAAATTGAAATTTAGTATCTTGGCTTTCATCGATGATTGATCAAAAGTCTAATGCCAGAGGCATGCAAGACATACTGTCCAGTTAGAAATTGATCTGATTTACTGGGATCATGGAAACTTTACTGCTTAAGTTTAAATATATGTAGATCGTAGCTTATAGTTTTTGGTTCACTGCCTCTATCACCCAATATACGTACGGTGACACATTTTAGACAGATATTACTTAGTTTGAGCAATCATTACTGAACAATAATTTTCCTTGTATATATTTATATATTATAATCAAAACAATTTTGTAAACACATTGTAACAACGCGATTTCGAACTCTGTTACCATAAATAGATATTTGTACAATAGCAGCGACGAATCAGCGTCTACCTTTTTGTTAATAGTCTTTTGTGATTACAACCATTTTTCTATCATTGGCCTTCATCTGTACTATATTTATAATACTTTGTTCTTTCTTCAAGCGGGAAACTCCGTTGCGCAAATCCTAACCATCGTACATTGAATGTTATTCTAAATAGGTTGATAGTATATCTAATAGTATACAATGTAGTTTTCATAGAATGGTTTGCCTGACTAAGTAATATTGACTATGAAAATGTGCATAGATAAATAAATTAGCTATATGAACTATTATTATAGAAATAAAAAAACATTTTATTTGAAACTATTTTTTGTATTTATAAAAATTCTCCTAACATTAATATTTTAAATACAATTTTGAAGATTATTTTCCCTTTAATCAAATAAATCATCATCATTACAATCTATATACGTCCCACTGCTTGGCTCAGGCCTCCTACACAATGGGAGGGAAATTTATCTACTATACCACGCCGGTTAACCGAGCTAATTTAGAGTTTTATTTCGAAATTCCCTCCCTTTTCATAGTTATTATATGCACAAGATATGCCTTAATCGTCTTTTACGACAGCTACGGGCAAGATATTGGGTGGTGAATTGCTTTCTTATTCCGCAACTACACAGAAAACTCTCAAACGAATGTTATCATTAAATAACATAAAAATAAAATTTAGTAAAAAATAAATAATAAAAATGCTTCAGCATTTGTTGCCATATTATAATTTTTATTTGTTTGGTTTTTTATAAAAAATATAATAATTAAAAAATAATGAATAGCTGTAAATATGTAAGAAAAACATTTTACTATGGTGCGAAGTATTAGCATTTGTGTTCTAGTATTACAACTTGTCTTTAATTTTTAATAGTTTTATTTTATATATGTAATAGGTACTCCTATGAATATTAGAAATATTAAGCCTCAAAATAAAATATTTTCTTAGTAAATCGTTAAATGTTATACGGTTCTGTAAATGTAATGGTTGTCATTTAATTATCATGAATAACAGAAATGAAATTCTTAGCATAATATAATTCATTTCATAAAACCAATTGAATTTTAGCAGGCAATGCTTCTTGAATTCTTTTTAATTTTTCTTCTGAATTCTTTTCACTGTTTACATGCTAGAACCATTCCTTGGGGATAAGCTATGATCTAGTTACAAGCAGACCTAATCTTCCGGGGCGGTCAAAAGGCATGGCGTGCAACCCGATAACTTGGCTTACGTTACATTTCTTCGCCATTTAATCAAACCACCGGTATTGAGTCTTCGTCTTTGGTGTCAGAATAAAATGGCTTATTTCGATATTATATTATGTTAAAGACAGGCAAATAGTGAGGTAAAAATTTGTCAATTTATCTCTTAGTTATCTCTAAAGTGAAGGGTAAAGACTACATTAAAATAATTTAAATATAATTAAAAAGTAATAATTATTATAATACACACCCTTGTGGAATTTTGACCTTAAGATTTGGTGCAGAATAATTTCTAGTACAGTGTTTTAACAAACTCTGAAGGGCTCCTGAAATAAACAATTAATTAACTTAGAGAGCTGGTATATAATATGTGAAGATTTATAAGTCTTGCATAAAATATATAGAAAAGTGCTATACAAACTATATACGCACGTGTTGACGTCATTTTCAAAAGATTATCTTGATCTCTGCGGAGTTACAAACGTACTAGATGATTCTACTGCACAATTACCTAAAAAGACAATAAAGTTAATAGTTTAATCTTAAGTTTAAGGAATAATGACATAAAGACTAATAACTAGTGTCAGTCAGCTCCTAGAAATAATCTACAGGCATATTGCTCAATGATAGCTCTCTATTTTCTTGTTACCTCTGTAAAACTTTCCTTACGTCAATGGAAATTGTAATATGGTATGTATTATTTTAAGGTTTAAAAATCAAGGCGGCAATGCTCAAATAGACAGTCAATTTAATAAGACAAATTTGTTTTTTTTGGGGATGGGCTGCGGTCGGCGCGCTCCTCGCACCACTCCATCCGGGGCGACAGAGGGGCGTAAGCACGCACACCTGCAACCCACCCACGATGCACGTCGCCTTCGTCGTTGGGCCGACCACCGGAGCAGGGTTCCTTGACGTCAGTGGTCGGCCCGACGGAATACCCCCTATTTGGGGTACCCTCCCATCGACCGACGTCCCCCCCTCGGGGAGGACGTTGGTCTTTCCTTACGCGGTCGGCCTCTCAGCGGGTGACGGACTAATTCCCCGGTCACGTCACCCGCGGCCTCGGCTAGGGCGGCATGAGGCGCAGGTCGCCTCATCGAGGCTGCGCTCCTTGCGCACGCGATCCTCCGCCTCCTTCTGCGAGATCACTGCCTCGCAGAAAGCTGCGACCGCGTTCCAATTCCTAACGCTGCCGACCATCGCCCTGACGATAGTCGGCAGCGTCAGGGCAATTTAATAAGACATTAAAGAATGCATCGATATTCTAAATACGCAAAACAGTGATAATTAAAGAAGAGATTGACAATTTCGAAGACGGTTTTCCTGACGATCGGCTGATTTTCGGATGACCGTCTGTTCTCTTGTAAAGGTTAATTCCTCAATCGATGGCTGTGAAATCGCACTAGCAGGTTCGATTTATAAGGATTTTTTGTATTTTTAGTTTATGGAAAATTTTCAAAATGGCGTACATAGGGGTATTAAAAATGTGGAAAATAACAATATATCATACATTTCGAAGAGGTTCTGTAATGTCATAAAGCTTTGACAGACTTGGGAGGCGTACAGTTAATGATGCCATTAAGTTATATGGACATCGTTGTCGGTGTATAGCTTTAATCTAAAATATCTGGTTGACCGAGCTTCGCTCGGAATATTTTTGTCGAATTTATTTAGATATATATTAATAAAAAATAAATAATGAAAAACATATAAAAAATTACAAAAAGAGAATAATAATAACACCGAGATTCGAACCGACGCTGTTTGAATGCCAAAAAAACCAAAATTAGGACCGGTCAAGTTCCCAACTGAGCTATCGTAACTCATGACGTTGACAACGAAATTTGAAATCATATTCTTTTAAAATTTAATGTCATTGTATTGTTTTGCTAAAAATACGGACAAAACAACATTTTCTATAAATAAAACCTAGCTAGATCGATTTTTGGACCCGAAACCTCTAGTATGCCAAGTTTCAACAAAATCGTTGGAACCGTTTCCGAGTTCCTGAATATATATATACAAGAATTGCTCGTTTAAAGATATAAGATAAGCCATTAATATAAAGAAACCAATGCTCAACAATATTCCAAGTGATGATAAGTGGATAATCTGGCGATCTGTCTTGCTAGTGTGGTGAAGTAGGACAATAATGTTTCCTTTTTGAGAAAAAGGTCGTACATAATAATGAGAATGAATTAAAAGACGATAAAAACCGTTAGAATAAATCCTTAATATATCTTTAAATAAAAATAATGATCCGGGGGATAAATAAATAATTTTTAAATGATCATTCGGCAAAACACTTAAACGTAAAATGTCCAGGTACTTATTCTTCTGGGTGTTCGTAATTATTCTCCTCATGCGTCTATTTACTTTGTTGATGACACCAAAAGTTTTTAATAGTTTTTGTTATTAACCACATCCAGATTTAGGGAATATATATAATATAGTATATATATACTATATATAATAAGCTACAACTAAAACCGTATTTCACCAAGTAATAATTAGTCTCACATAATGGATACTGCGTATATTATCATTTAACGCGAATTGTTTCAAACTTCAAGTTTCGCACAATTTTTTCCGACTATATCTGAAATAGATTCCCTAGGTATTTAATATCAAGAGAATCTGTAGAATGTATTAATAAAATTTTTGCTAACGTGGGATTTGGACTCTGGATCTTAAAATTGTAGTAACATACCATTAAAGCAGTATTTTCTCTCGCTCTTATTCAATATTGATTAGATTGATTCAATATTGATTGATATATTACGAGTTAAGCTATACTGGAGCATATCTAGTAGACTATAAAATAATATTTTATAATCAGGTATGCGTATGTTAGGTATGTATCGTCGCTTAGGTATGTGCAATGTCACTTAACTTTTAGTATAAAATTTATGACTTTGATTTGACTTTTATTAAAATTAGTTTTCGTACTGAGCATAACGAAATAAGACTTAACTTTCATTGTATGAAACTTAAAATTGACATTCAACTCAAGTGCAGCGTTTTGATTGCAACGATCGTCTCGCCCGCTCACGAAAAAGTGCATTGCCCCGCGCGTTCGCTATACTTTTTTGTATTTTTAATGTTTTTGCGTCGACAATATCTACTCAGTTGGGTTAGTATACCTGACCTGGTATAATGCAATTTATATTGATGACACAATGAACACATTAGATGACGTCTTTACAGTTATTTATTTGTTACACTTTATATATATATATTTTTAGAATATGTTTTATTACACAGCATAAACAATATTTAAAATACCATGAATTGAATTTCAGATTAGAATATAAAACGATAATATATAACAGGCATTGTGATGTATAAAATTCAATGCCATTCTTTGGTTGAATACAAGTCATACCAAGAACTCTAAATTAACAAAAGCCACTTCCTATTAGTGATGATTTTAAGTCGAGATAAAAATTTAAATACTTGTGTTGGGGAAAATTTCACATGCGTAACTATCAAACACAAATCAAACATATTCAAAACATTCAATACTATGCTATCCTATATGAAAATTGTATCCACAATTCTCAGCACATAAAGTTGTTACTACCTACATAAAATCGTATGGTCAATGTGACTAATCCGAAAAGGTATGAAATGGCATCAAGCAAATAAATGTAGGTATATACAGAATTGATTATTTTATATTTTGCTTTTTGGCGATAATATATAAAACAAATTATTACGGACATCTGACCATGAACGCTGAAAAGTGTTTGAAACGTCGGGCAGTCAAAAATCAAATACAAACGCGATAAAAGCCAGGAAAAAAGTTTTATTTATAACTAGCTGATCCAACAGATGTTGTTCTGTTCAAAGAAAATAAAAGGAATTCTTCTTGATATCGACAATAGCGCTACCTACCGGGTCCAACTGTGAATCTAAACCATTCTCGAATCCCCTTGAACACACACAAAAAAATTCATCAACATCGGTCCAGACGTTTAGGAGGAGTTCAGTGACATACACACGTACACGAGAAACAGATATATAAAGATAAGGAAGATATATATATATATAAAGATGTGTAATACTCGCGTAAATATCAGAAAGCAAACATTTATCAGCCCTTTAAAATTCACTGACGGACATTGGTCTCCAACAAAAAGACTACCTTAAATTTATTATGATAAAGTAATAAATACAGGATCAAACAATTTGTAGGATTCTTGATAATATCGATTAGAGGTATGACTGTGTACTTTCTCTTATTGCCACTTCATTTGCCACATAAGTTCAATTCATTATCATCATTTCGACTCATATACGTCCCTCCACAATAGGAGGGCTATTGACCTACTATACCACGCTGGACAGACGTGTTGGTATAGCGTATTATTTAGGGTTTTCCTTCCCTTGCATAGACGTTATATGCACATTATATCCCTCAGTCGTCTTTTACGACAATCACAACGCAGATAGAGAGTAGTGACTTGTATTCTTACTCGGTCACCACACGGATGTTTATGAAACATTTTCATGACTTTGTCTCTGAAAGAACCTATGATCAATGGCAAATTAATAATTTACCAATTGCAGAGTCATTTTCAAAATTGTGAGTAGTGATATATTCTAATTATCATTCATCCTCACTTAGCCTTTCGCTCTCCACTGCTGGACAAAGGCCTGCCTCTTTTTTTAGCATGAAATACGGTCCTTTTCACTTATATGACGAGCTAATGCCGTAAATCCCACGCGTGGCAGGCAGGTCAGCGAACACAGTGAGGTTTTAAACGTTTCTCGATAATTATGCTATTCTTTATTTTGGTGGTGCTACTCCCACAGGCAAGCAAGGGGTAGCGTTAATGCTATTCTATCCCGTCGCCACACGGGAACTACTATCTTAGGTAAAGATAACCAGAATTTAAGCTCCATTTATCTACCCTTGAGAAAGTATATATTATCTATCATCATCTCCGCCCACGTAAGATCCATTGTTGGATTCGGGCTTCCTCCACAATGGGAGAGAAAGTTATCTTCTATACCGCGCTGATCATACACCTTTGCCATATATCTATGTTGGCAAAGGGTTTATGTAGAATGTTCCTTCTCTTTTGCATTGATGTTATTCATAAATCATATCCCTCAGTCGTTTTTTACGCTACCTACGGGCAAGAGGGAGGGGATGATGAATTGTATTCTTACTCCGTCATTATACGGATAATATACCTAATAGATATATGTTTGTATAATCTGTCTAATGACGTCACATTTCTAATTCAACTATTTAATTACATGATAAGCAAATCAACGAAATAAATTCTCAAGTTTCACAATAAATTACCATTATTATTTTTATCCACCTTGAAGTCATATCTCTGTTCAGTTTTACAACCCAGCTTTTATCTCTATAAAAACAGGTTACCAAAATTTCCAATTACTTGCATACGTGTATTGATGTGGCGGATAATATAAGTATGTATTACACAAAACTTATACATACATAAAATAATATATGCGCGTCGTAATCTAAACTCGTATTTCAAGGACAAGGTTAAAACTGGTGAAAAAATTCAACTCGGTGCATCCATACGCCTGCGCCGTGATGCAAGTGCACTGTACATTAAACGAGAGTTTTTATAGTCTTGATATTTCAATTGAATTTTATTTGTTGAAAAAAGTTATAGTTAAGTTTTTTAATATGAATTATCCATAATACAAAACTTAAGTATAACCTTTTTTGGATTCTATGGTCTGGACACACGCAGTCCGTTCCGCCCTGGGTGACGAAACAACCGCGCGCGTCTCTAACCCGTTGTATTCACTCCATATCGCCTTAGGGTCGACCTCTATTACTGATCCTTTGACAGCTATGGCCGACATCTTAAGCACAATCTATTGATTTCTGTATAAAAATCGTGGTACTTACATTGTACTTGAAATCAATATATTAATAACTTGCAACCCGCCCTCGCTTCACGTCGGTTTCAGTGGCCTTACCCGCGTGGTTCCTAATCCCGTGGGAATACCGGGATAAAATATAACCTATATTACTTCCTGATATTATAGCTTTCCCTTGGTGAAAGAATTTTTGAAATCGATCCAGTCGTTTTGAATATTACCCGGAACAAACAGACAGATAAAAAATATAAAGTGATTTTTAGGCATATGTATAGTGCAAATAACCGTGTGAGCATGAAAAATCCCTATTATTTTGACATTACAAACAGACACTCCAATTTTATTTATTGGTAGATAGATAAATTTCCCTTCTCCTTCAGTTACAAATTATTTTATAGGAAGACGATGCAATAAATTGTACATTATTAATTATAATATTTATGTACAATTTTTTTCAATTTAATTTTTTTACCTTTATACCATATCTTTTCACCGAATTGGTTTAAAATTGTATAATTTACAATTAGGCAAACTAGTTTATTAATTATTGGTATGTAAGTTTTAGGTTTTTTTTTTTCATTGCTGTTGGTGGCAAATGAGCAAACAACACACCTGATGGTAAGCGATACTACCGCTCATGGAATTTTGCTAGGTCGCTGTCTATTGTATAGAAAATTAAGGGAGTCTGAATGAGAGAAATAAAGTTCGGTGAAAACAAAGGCATCACCAAAATCTCTACCCAAACGCAACATCCTCAGAAAATTGGGATTTCGGCTCTCTCTCTTACCCAACGAAGCACAGTAACAAATTGTTACTACTCAGACATCGATTGCCTGCAAGAGGTAGTACCCCGGATGGACGGGCCCACGGCTCTAAGCAGAAGACTGTCGATAGTGTGATCCTACCATCAACAAGAGATCTTTTTGAAGAATAAAAAATATTGCTCTTTTATTTATGCTTCTTTTTTTTTTTCTTAAACACCGACATGTGTTTTAGGGTACCGCATGGTAGGGACGGTGAAAGGATTATGCCGTAATTTTGATGTAAGCCAGCGGTCTTACTTCTAATCACGGTGTTTTACCTATTACTAGGGCCAATGGTTACACTCTTGGGATTTATTCCTCTAGCCCCAGTATGTATTGTTTCCCATTTCTACTAATCGCATTGGAAGAATCATAGAATTTTCTTAATAAGACGTGGTTATTAATCCAAAACAATTTCAATTAAACAAAACAATTATTATATTACTTTTCATGATAGATAAGGAATTTAAATTATATAAAAGGAGGGTAGAGCATATATTACATATCGTTATCTTATGCTAGTTATCTTAGGTAAAAGTGTTTTTCACAATGATAAGATTAGTGGAAGAATGTGAAGAGTAGAAGAAAATATACCATACGGGCCATGAGCCACCTAAAAGATGTATTGTTTTAAGTTTTCTTCTCTTCTCTATAAGAGAATATCATTATCATATTATACACGCAAATATAATATTTCATCAAAATATTTATTGTCTTTACTGCTTATTAAGCTACTTTTATTTTGGGTGATTTGCGGTCGGCGCGCTCCTCGCACCACTCCGTCCAGGGCGACAGAGGGGCGTAAGCACGCACACCCGCAACCCACCCCACGTGCACGTCGCTTTCGTCGTTGGGCCGACCACCGGAGCAGGGTTACTTGTCATCTGTGGTCGGCCCGACGGAATACAGGGGGTATTTGGGGTACCCTCACATTGACCGACGTCCCCCTCTCGGGGAGTACGTCGGTCTTTCCTTACGCGGTCAGCCTCTCGGTGGGTGACGGACTAATTCCCCGATCACGTTACCCGCGGCCTCGGCTAGGGCGGCATGAGGCGCAAGTACTCACGCCTACGCCGCCCCAGTCGCCGCTTATTAAGCTATTGAGGTGTTTCGGGGATTTACCATATTGTCTTAATATTGCTATAGTGATCATAATGCCTACACAGGTTTAAATAGGTAATTATATTTATTTTAAGATTTTTCATATTTATTTTCTCTATTTGTCCTTATCTGATAGTTGCTATTTTTTAGTGTGTTATTTATATTGCTTGATAGTGGGTGTTTAAATGGTAACTTTAGTTAACGCTTATGAAGCGTTAGTTATATCTTTATATTTAAATTTCTTGTGTGCGTGTGTATGTCACTGAACTTCTCCTAAACGACTGGACCGATGTTGATGAAATTTTTTGTGTGTGTTTAAGGGGATTCGAAAATGGTTTAGATTCACAATTGGACCCGGTAGGTGACGCTGGTTCTTTTATTTTATTTGGACAGAACAACGTCTGTTGGGTCAGCTAGTTAGATATAAAAATTTAAGAAACTATTTTACTCGTTTAACACTGAGATCAAGCGTTATTCAGACTTAATTCATCACCATAATAATTAGCATTATTCATCACCATCATCATTTCAGCTCACATACGTTCCACTACTGGGTTCGAGCATCCCTCACAATAGGAGGGAAATTGACCTTTTAAACAGCTTTAGTCAAACAGGTTGTTATAGGATTTTATTTCGAGATTAACTTTTCTTGCACAGATGTTATATCCCTTAGTCGGCTTTTACGACACCCACAAGCAGGATAGCAGGGGTGCTGAATTAAATTCTTACTTCATAGCACCACACGGAAGTATACCGTAATATACGACGGTATATGACGTTATAGCGACATTATTTTCACTCAATGCTAGTATGGTATTACCAACTCTTTCATGATTTATTATCATCATCTCAGCACATATACCTCCCACTGTTGGGCTCGGGCTTACTCCACTGTGGGAGGGAAAATGATCTACTATACCACGCTGAACAGACGTGTTGGTATAGGGTTTTGTTTCGAGTTTTCCTTCTCTTTCACAGTAGCCATCTGCAATAATTCCTTAGTCGTCTTTTACGACATCCACGGGCAGATAGAGAATGATGAATTGTATTCTTACTCCGTCACCACACGGAAATGATGTTTTCAATGATTAATAAAAAAATATATTCAATTGGCTATAATATTATTCTTCTATTTCTTTGTAATCTATATCCTTCTTATAATAAATTACAAAAACCTTTTTTTAGAGTCACATGAAAGTAATCTCCAAAGAAAGACTTACTTCGTAAGCTTAATAGGCCCGACCAATTTTTCATCATTTGTAGATGAGGTTTATTTGCAAAGGAAGGACGTAGATAAATTGTAAATTATGGCAAACTATACTTTGAAAACTAAAAAAAAGCTTTAACTTTACAAATTGACAGCCCGAATCATAGAAGTTTCGAATTTCGCGCATGCATAGTTCGTACACTAGCTCCATTTAAAAACTGGTATATTTCCTGATCTCTTTAAAAAAGCTATCGTTCACCCTATTTTTAAATCAGGCGATCAAACTAATGTTGAAAATTATAGGCCCATATCAATTCTTTCGACGGCGTCTAAAATTCTTGAAAAAATCCTTAACTCCAGGCTTACTACATACCTTGAAACATACAAGCTATTATCTGCAAACCAGTTTGGTTTTAGGAAGAACTTATCTACTGCTGATGCTGTCCACAACTTAGTAGATCATGTAGTAAAGAAACTCGACAAACGCCATAAATGTATAGCACTGTTTTTAGACCTCGCAAAAGCGTTCAATACCATCTCAAGCAGTATTCTATTATCAAAGCTCGAAAGTTTAGGGATAAGAGGCACACAACTTTCATTATTCCACAGCTACTTAACTGGTAGAACACAATGTGTCAAAATTGGATCATACCTAAGTTCTCCATTGCCTTTAGATCACGGTGTTCCACAGGGCAGTATTTTGGGGCCCACTCTGTTCTTGGTGTACGTAAATGATTTGTGTAATCTTTATCTTGATCATGGAGTGACGATTTCGTATGCTGACGACACTGTATTAATTTTTACATCGATTAATTGGGCCGATACTTATGGTTATACACAAAAAGGGTTTGATACTATTAACAAATGGCTCTATGACAACTCACTTACATTAAATTTAAATAAAACTAAATTAATCCAATTTACTATTCGTAACTCTGACCCTGTACCAAATAACCGGTATATATTTGCTAAAACAGTTGCCAATCCTTCTGATAATGATAGCTGCGTCTATATAGAAAAAGTAAATGCTATAAGGTATCTTGGAGTAGTAATAGACCAAAACCTATCGTTCAAAAACCATATAGATAACTTGTCTTGTAGGGTGCGTAAGCTTATTTATATTTTTAAGCAATTACGATACGTTACTGATGGACGGATTATGAAAATGGTATATCAAGCATTGTGTCAATCTATTTTATCCTACTGCATAACCACTTGGGGAGGTAGCGCAAAGTCACATCTTATACAGTTGGAACGAGCTCAAAGAGCCGTACTTAAAGTATGCAGTTTTAAGCCTCGGCTGTATCCTACAATAAAGCTTTATGAATACTGTCAGGTCCTCACAGTAAGACAACTATTCATTTTAGCTACCACTTTGAAACAGCATTCTCTAACCAAGTTTGAACGAGAATACTGTCGTCGCAATCATCTTGTCGCTTCTTCGGCTACAATAAGAACTTGCTTTAGTCGTAAATTTTTCTTCTTTCTAGGTCCATTTTTATATAATAAGCTACACAAAATTTTATCACTGTACCCCTTAAACATATATACATGTAAATATACACTGCAGGAATGGCTACTTAAGCAGTCTTACGAGAATACGGAGGGTTTGTTGGATATTCTGACGTGACCATTAGTTTGCACATGAAGACAAGTTACATATATATTATATACTTAAGCACACACACACATACACATCCATACATACATACACACATACACACCCATATACGCAAACACCCGCATACACACATGCATATACACAAAACATTCACAGGTACACGCAGGCACGAACATATGCACACGCATGCAGGCACGCGCACGCACGCACGCACACACACACACACACACACACACACACACACAACACACACACACACACACATTCCATATACGAGCTCGAATAAGTTAATAAATCACGCTCGAACATCTCACGTTTCTCTATCGTAATTAAGTTTCTTAATGGTATCTGAATAATCTGCGTGGAGACCTGGTGACCTGTAACACAGGTATTTTTAATGCCCACTACAGGCACCAGCGATCCACAACTTGGTTTTTTGTCAATATGTATTTCATACCATAATTAATTGTATTAACGTAAGTTGTGGTGAGAAAATAAAGAATTTATTATTATTATTATTATTATCTCTCTTGCTCTTATGCAAAGGATACGATTAGAAATTTCTAAATTCTGGCGTATCTAATCAGGATTTTCGCCTATTTTTATCGAATTATTGCAAAGCCCATGAGGCTTTTGACGAGTGTGCAAAGATTATATAATATCTGTTCGTTCAAATTGGGGATTCCGACAGATTCCGATACATACATACAGGTGAAATTAATAAAAGCGTGTTTAAAAATATGCGTGTTTAAAAATTTATAAAAACTATGGACTTCTACAGGCTGATGTATAGAAGTTAAAGAATAATAAAGACTTAATAATTGTCGCATTTCATAAAATATTTCTTTCACAACATCTAGGCTGTATGGTAGCGGCTACGAGTATTACCATCCTCTACATTATTTGTGGATGTTGTAAAAGACGACGAAAAGCTTTACATTTTGAACTGGGCCATTATATATGATGCCGTCTGGTCAGCAATAATATTCCCAAAGAACCCTCCTCCTGACAGGCAGGGGGCAGGACATGAAACTATTGCTTATAACTTTTGCAACGTATACTATGGAAGAGTAGTACAAATTCAGTCAACCTTAAGTAATTAGGATAAGATTGATGATTTCATAATATCTATAGTTTACTTCATAATTATATCCTTATAAGCGACATTTCGTATGGTGACGGAGTAAGAATACAATCTACCACCCTCCTCTTTTGCCCGTGGGTGTCGTAAAAGACGACAAAGGGATAACTTGGGAATTTATTACGAATGGTCATGCATTTATGAATGGTCATTGAAGGGTCTGCTTACGGTAGCCACGAGGAGCGGATCACTCTTCCCTCCATTGTGGTTGAGGAGAGTGATGGCTGCTCTAGTGGTTAACTCGTGATCGGGTGCTGCTTGCGGGATCTTATCCAGCCATGGTACTTTTTCATTATATTTAATAACTGTATTATATGATGGTTCGAAAGGTATCACACTGGAGCTATTAATAGGTTTGTTTATGTATGTAATTTTATTTATATAAAACTAGTAAATGAATAAAAAAGAACACAATCCCACTGACTTTCCTACCGGCTCTTCTCAGTGCGGTCGCATTCAGATCCGGTAGTTATTTAAGGTAAAAATAAAAAAAAAATCTACAATATGTAAGTGACCCCGCGGGGTTTATACATAATAAATAATTTGAATGCAAGGGAAGAAAAACTCGAAATAAAACCCTATACTAATCTGTCTGACTAACATGGTATAGTAAGGTCAATTACCGTCCTATTATGGAGCACACTCAAGCCCAGCAGTGGGACGCATATGAGCCGAAATAATGAATATTCATATACTTTTTAAGCGTTGTATTCAAACTCGGTACAATTATTTCATTGCACTTATAAAGCGGTCAATGTCATAATAATATAGTTCAAGTATCAAGATTATTCTTACATACATCGGTTACGTTGCTACCAGCAATGTCACCCCGAGTGGGTTCAACCGCCGAACGTGCGACGGCAGGAAAAAGGGCTCTTATTTAGGGAACATTATTGTGCCAACTAACAATTTAACTTATATCACATACAGAATAAACATGTGCATAATTTATTTTTGCATCGTGCTTATATCAAATGTATGAGAAAAATCATCATCGACCATTTTTCTCTTGTATATTAGTCTATCATAGTAATGCGGTTTACGGAAATTATGTATTGCGCTAATCTAATGCCAGTTGAGAGTTATAATAACATGTATCAATTGATTGATGCCTACAATATGTCAGCATATATGCCCAGTTGTTAGCCCTTTGGCTAATTCTATTAAGCTGACCAGGGGCGTGCTAAGGTTATTCTCCTGGTAATCCCTCAGTCGGCTTTTATGACTTTGTCAGAAAAGCTGATCTATTATTAATTTATTTTATCCAAAGAAACATGCGGTATAAAGAAAATTAAAAGAAAAATAATGTAACCAATAAAGTTTCTAGTAAATATTAAGAAATCTACGTTAAATCTACTAAGTTAATGTTTGAGATTTTATATAAAACTAGCTGACCCAACAGACGTTGTTCTCATAAAATATAATAAAGCGCCACCTACCGGGTCCAATTATGAATCTAAACCATTCTCGTATCCTCTTTAATTTTTTGTGTGTGCTCAACACAAAAAAAAATTTATCAGTATCGGTCCAGCCGTTTAGGAGGAGTTCAGTGACACACACGTACGCACGAAATTTATATATAAAGATAAAAGCAATAAAAAAAGAAATACATAAAATTACTAATTAGGCCTCACTTTTGGCAAGTCGATATATAAAAGCACGCATGCCATTTTAAAATATTATTGTTCTAACATTTAATAAGCTATACCATGCTGTTTAAAATATACCACGCTAAATTATAATATCAATATGGTATTATGGGGTTGATTTTCTTACTGTTAGTAGGACCATTTTCGCCGATGCCGTCAACGAATTATATTATACGTCTGTCATAAAATGCCTCCTCCGCAATGGGAGGGAAATTTACCTGCTACACCACACTGGTCAATCGTGTTGGTATATATAGAATTTTATTTCGAATTTTCTTTCTCTTGCATAGATTTATCTGAATACTATAATTCCTTAGACGTCTTTAATGACATTCACGGGCAAGATATGAAGTAGTAAATTGTATTTTTACTCCGTCACCACACAGATACATCTAAAACAAGATAAATTTAATCTATCTTTTACACCGAATCAAATATATTTAATAATATGTTGTAACATTATTAGTGTCACATGTCATTATTGTAAAGGTTAATTGCATATTCAAAAGTAAACAATTTTAAACAAACCCGTTTATTTCTTTTTTGTTAACACTAAACTTGCCCAAATCACTTTCATTGCAGCGGGAAAGCAATAAAAATATTAAAGGTGATGACATTTAGTAAGCTGCTTATATTTAGGGTTCATTAGGAAAATAGATATTAAATTCAGGAGGTGTATCTAGAATATTATAAAAAAATTACGTACTTAAAGTCTAATAATAATGGGCTTACAATATACTATGAATTTGTTATAAAACATATTTAAACTAGCAACCCACCTTCGCCTCGCATCGGTTTCAGTCATCTTACCCGCGTAGTACCTGTTCCCATGGGAATACCGGGATAAAATATAGCCTATGTTACTCCCTGATATTATAATTTTCCATTGGTGAAAGAATTTTTGAAATTGGTTCAATAGTTTAAGCGTGAAAGCGTAACAAACAAACTTACTTTCGCATTTGTAATATTAGTAAGGATGTCTGGCTGACATAGTGACTGAAGAAATGAGTTTAGATTGTGATGTATCGGGCTTTTATTGTGGATCAATCAAAAAAAAATAAATTGTACTAGACTTAGTAATAATAGCAAGCAAATTGACTCTTATGGATCGTACTTAGATATCAGCCGTTCAAGCTTTACATACTATGATAGTAGGTACGTTTGCTTGGACCTGTTGATCGTAGTACTGTTTAATTTTCTGTTATAAGAACGTGAGCCTACAAATACACTATGCGGAACCCGACAGTGTTATAAAAGAGCTCAGATTTTCAGATCAACGACCTTGTCTAAGCCAGTCTGTGGTAATAGTGAAAGTCCAAAAAATGTCATTATCGTGCCTATGACGACACTTTGTAAATAGATTACCATTAATGTCGTGGGAGAAAGTTGACCTTACTCAATTGCTGGCTGTAAATCAACTAAATACAAGTATTTCGATAGACAGCAATAGATTTGCCCTCTATGACGGACGTAGATAGAAGTGTTCGTAGAGTTTCAAAATACATACCGACCGAAACAAAGAAATTAAAAAAAAAACGTTGATATGAGAAGTAAGGCAGAGGGCACCGATCAGATTTTTTATTTAAAGAATAAAATAAGGAATTTTCTCTTAATTTTGTCTAATGTTTAAATAAATTTCTTATTCTATTGAAATAGGCTACTGCATCTAATCGTCACCGTCACCCAAGATATTTTGCAATGAACGTCTTTGAAAATATTTGTATGTAAAATATCATTTTGCAAAATTTCATTCTTTTATGACACGATCAATCTGCCGAATGCTTTAAATGGATTGCAATGTGTGCCTACACAATCTTTCTCTTATTATTGACAAAAAAAAATCGTACTTTCGTCCGCTCACAACCAGTTAGTGAGTGCAATGCCCCAAGCGAACTGCCGAAATTTTAAAGTATGTTCTGTCTCTTTTGCATCTGTGCTTAGTGTTTAGGTGAGATAGAGAGAGCATCATGCCATTTAGTCATCACGTCGTTTATATTTGTCTGCTATTGACGTCCCAATGCTTCGGGCCTTAAGGCAGGTTATGACTAAGGTCATAAAAGGAGAAGTTGTGGTAGGCTTAGATACTAAACAGATTATTATTACACTATGTGTATTATGCTAAACAACGACAGCGCAGCCAGGAGATCAAACAGTGTCGAACAGAGATCTCGGGACTTATATCAGACTTTTCAAAGTTATTCTGCTTGTGAGCACTTGAATCCAAAATTTCCGGGTGGTGATGGAGTAAAAATACAATTCAATCCCTTCTATCTTGCCCGTGGATGTCGTAAAAGACGACTAAGTGATAATACACATATAATATCTATGCAAGTAAAGGCAAAATCCAAATAAAACTCTATACCAACCTGTCTGACCAGTATGGTATATAGTAAGGTCAATTTCCCTCCTATTGTGTAGGAGGCTCGAGCTCTGCGGCGGGATGTATATGAGCCGAGATGATGATGATGAATCCAAAACTATTTATTGTTGTAAGGACGAAAGAAAGTGATCTAAGGTCATACGTGTCTTCTTGCTAGGTTCGAGCCTCCTCCACAATAAGAGGGAAATTGACCTATTATACTACGCTGGTCAGACGGGTTGGCATAAGATTTTATTTCGAGTTTTTCTTCTTTTGCTGTTATGTCCTACATATAATATCCCTTAGTCATATGTTATGACACCCACGGGCAATATAAGGAGTGATGAGATAGATTCTTACTACGTGACTAAAAGAAAAAGTGGTGGAACATTTGAATGAAAGTAATGCGATAGAAATTGTATGTATGAAATATTCTATAGAAGTAAAAGTATCTAGATTGAAATCTGTGTACAATTTGTGCATCATGGAGTACCAAAACTGCATGGGATAGGTATCTATAACGTCGATAGGAGTCGATTTCTTATATTATTGTTATGCTTTTGAATAGTATGTTATTCATTAAGTTATTATATCTTGTATATACAGGGGATACTAGGATACGCAAATTTCATTTTAAGTTGTATAATCCTAATAGGTACCATGCGCGAATGTGAGTTTATTTGTTTATTACGCTGTCCCACCTAAACTTCTGCACCGATTAAAAAAATCTACCAATAGAAAGCTAAATTATCAGTGTATAACATAGGCTGTATTTTATCCCACCCACGGTGACAGAGACTACATAATTATGTGAAACCGCAGAAATTTGCTAATATTAATATAAAGTTTTTCTCCATTGAGTTCCCTATAATATTATCTATTGTATCTTGTCTCTGAATTGCCATATAATATCGAGGTGATTGAAAATATCGGCAGTATAGTTTATACAAAAATATGTAGTCCTAAAAAATAAACCAAAATAATTAAACAAGAGACTAACCAATGTTATTATGGCGGATTTAGCTTATAAAATAATTTTGTGTTTAGGTTTAAATTTTTAAATAACTCACTTAAGAGTGTATTAAATTATTTAGGAGAACTAAGAACACAAACCCTTCATTATTTTTCTGCGAAAATCGTACAAACGTAAAACTAGAGACTCATTGCTGCCTGCTCTTATCACAATTGCTTGGAGTCAACGCAATACGTACTTTCGGCAGTAGTTTTATGACCGAACACTAGTTTTTGGTCAACTCTTTTTGGGAATGTATTCGTTGTCAGACGGCATCAGTTGGAGTTGGCCCAGGTCGATATAAAATTGTTAATCATCTTTTACGACACCAATGAGTAAGAGTTAGTAGTAGATATACAAAGCCGCCACCATACAGCACTAACTCTAGCGACTAAGGGTCCTAATTATGCTGTTATATTACTGAATGAGAACGAGATATTGAGATATATATCTATGTTAACTGGCCTGGATAGTGCAACAAAATATTCCTATTATTGTATTGCCTGTAGTAGCTGTAAAAATGAGAAAAATAACGAACAAGCTTATGTCACACAAATTTACATACATCATATTGTTTATGCTCTAATCTTTATATTTATATAAATTTCTTGCGTACGTGTGCATGTCACTGAACTCCTCCTAAACGACTGGACCGATGTTGACAAAATTTTTTGTGTGTGTTCAAAGGGATTCGAGACTAGTTTAGATTCACAATTGGACTCGGTAGGTGGCGCTTTATTTGAACAGAACAACGTCTGTTGGGTCAGCTAGTAAAGGGTTTTTCAACAAGAACTTTGTTTTCTAAAACAAAATAAAACAGGAAATTTACATGAAGATGATTCAAATTTTTATTGTATTACGAAGAGAAAAGTTCGGCAATTATGAATGAAAAATGATATCTGGCAAATGTCCACCACGACCACGCTGAGAGATGTCGATTCTTTCATCAAAGTTTTTAATCACTTTTTGGCAAAATGGCGGGTCCATTTCGTTAATCACATTACGGATTTTGAGTTTTAAGGCTGCAATCGATTCGATTGGCTCCGTATAGACTCTGTTCTTAACATAACCCCACAAAAAATAATCCAGTGGTGTTAAATCACACGATCTGGCTGGCCACATAACAGCTATACCTATATGTAGGTATGTATAAAATAACAGATTACGACAGGATCTAATATGGCACAATGTAAATAAATAAAATATTACAATTTTTCCCAGAAAATTATGATTTCTATTCTATAAACATTTATTTTCATTAAATACAAGAATTAAAAATTCAAAAATATTTCAAAATGTGACAACTCAATTCTTTTAATCAGGGATTTCTGTAATATAATAATAATAATTAATATATATATAATAATCTAGATAATCCGTGTGGTAACGGACTAAGAATACATTTCACCACCCCCTATCTTACCCGTGGGTGATCGTACGAGACGATTAAGGGATATAAAACGCATATAACATCTATGCGAGAGAAGGAAAACGCAAAATAAAACCCTATACCAACACGTATGACCAGCGTGGTATAATAGGTCAATTGCCCTTCCATTATGGAGGAGGCCCGAGTCCAACAGTGGGACGTATATGGGCTGAGATGATGATGATGATGATAGATAATATAATAGGTGTATTCGACGCCTCGGACGATATTACTATGACAACTGGTTGGAACTAAGTAACTAAGTGACTATCAAATAGCGTGGCGAGGACTCGCCACGACATGAGTCACTTTACGCCACGCCAACGATCAGGTTTACCCTCGCTTATTGATATGTCACATCAAAATTTTGGTAAATAAATAATACTTAAAAGTTGTGTTTTCAAATACACGTTCAGCCATTGATCACAGTTGTTTTGAGTACCTATTACAGTTTATATGAGTAGGAACAGTAAGAGCAGAGGCAACCATTAAGGGGGTATTCTGGTCTAGAAAGCCTAAGTTTTAGGCATTTTTCAAACAAAGATAAAAAAGAAATAAAAAACATTTTTACCATCGGATCTGGAATCGCCGATTAATCCAAAGTGAGTAATAAATGTTACTATCTGAGTTATTGTACAGAAATCGTTTCTTAAACTTTAAACGCGTTTTTTCAAAACTACTTTTTTCGGGGTGGTTAACATGATATCTCAAGTTCTACATGATCGATTCCTTTGAAATTTTATATATATCTTCTTTATATATCTGTCTATGACCCCTGCCTTGGATTTGAAAAATTATTGATTTTAAGTAATTTTAAAAAAATCGTAAAGGTCGAAAAAGCGAGGTACAAAAATTTTATTTTTTAAGTCGACGCCATTTTGTGAATTTTCTTTTTTTCTTTGACAGAGGACAAGGTCATAGTGACATCTTTACTAATGAAGAATTTTCTTAATTTGTTTGATTTGGTTCACTAGAAGGGTTGACGTCATGACAACCAGGAAGCGCCGTTTTTTTGCAGCCCCCACTTCACCGGTCTGAATTTAAACAATGTTTTGATTTCTTTTTATTTTAATTTTGTTTTTATATTCTTAAAATGTCAATAAAAATCATATAAAAAAAACCATAGTAAAAATGGTTTTCATTTTTTTTATTCCTAGTTTGAAAAATGCCTAAGATTTAGGCTTCTAGACCAGAATACCCCCTTAAACTACAATACTTATTAAGAAGACTTTGGATTGAGATGTTCAGATGGATGTTATTATATTGTTGATATTCTATCGATATAGACACTACCTACTACGAACGGACTTAATAAGTTTGTGATTTAGTAAAAGTTTGCAAGGTGCCTTAGTAGGTAGGGAGCACTGGGCTGAACTATGTTTTCTGAGTGAGACTTACGTCTGGCAGAGGACGATGAAGGGTTGATAGATGCAAAACTTTTGACTAATTAACCTGGAATAGATTTCTTACTATCTAACTATTTACTAGTTGAATTTGAGTTTTGAATGATAGTAATCCCCCAGCTTGAAATTACAAATGAATGTACTTCAGGTCAGGAACCCATTCTATACCTCGATAAAAAAAGTGTGAAGATTATTATAGTTGTTCGTCATCACTACATAATTTTTATATTAATTAGAAATTTAGAATGTTTATTCATATACTTGCCATCTATATTTTAACATAGTAAATACGTTGTCCATTATAATCATACTACTTTACACATTTACCGATACTCATGTTCACGAAACTCCATAGTTACGTTAAAATAACAAAGATGGCGTTGTTCTACTTTTTATTATAGTGTTTGGTTTTTGAATGATTTTTTTTATTATAATAGTCGAGAGTTGTATTTCATACCTTAGATATCATGTTAAATGTTGTCGGTTAAAATAGTAGCTATTATTTATTTAATCAATTATGTACCTACTCGTTGTTTTATTTTGCTAGTCACTTTCAGAGTTGAGGAGCAGGTATTTATACAAATACGTATTTGATATTTGTAATACAATTACATACTTCTTAAAAATGTAATTTGTAATTGGTATTTCAAATACCTAACGTTGGTATATTTTGTAATTCATATTTCAAATACTTCATTGAAGTATCGAAACCAGTTGCTACAGTTTTAGATTACATTAAGGGCGATAGTTATTATTATGGCAAACTTCTGCCTGCGTTAATGTCTGTACAAACTGAATTAGACTGGCTACAGAATTGCAAATTGCAAGTTGAAGTATTTTACTGTTATTATATCACAACTAATAGCGAGTTTTGACTGCACAGATGGCTTAGTCGTTAAGATACCCACAGTGCCAGTGTCGCGGGTTCGAATCCCATGCATGATAACACTTTATGCGATCGATAAATTGTTATTCTGAATAAGGATGTAATTTGTGTTCGTTATATAAAGTTAAATGTGTTTGTAAAATGCTGCGCAATACAAAGATTATTTCCTTAGTGCAGATTGCTGTATGTTTTCTTAAAAAAAAAGTTTAGTTTTTTAAACTATCCTCTGAAGTAAATGGTCATATTGATATCGTGTTACCAGCCTAGTTACAAAATACGTTGTTTACCAAAACAAACGTTAAAAGCACGTGTGTTGTGAATACATGAGAGGCAAAGAATTGAAAATCTTGCATTTCATGCCAGGCCAATCTGTATTTTGTAATTTGTGTTTTAAATAACAATCGTTAAAATGCAAGTAATGTATTTTGTATTTCAAATACACGATTTAGAAATATTTAGTATTTAGTATTTCAAATACATGCATGATAGTATTTTGTAATTTGTATTTTAATTAAATCAAAGCATCTATTTTGCCCAGCCCTGGTCACTTTACATAAGAAATTATTCATCTGGGAATTTACGTTGTAGTAAACAAATAATTTATGACGTAGTAAAATTTTTAAGTAGTATATCATGCTCCCATAACATCCATACTAATATTATAAATGCAAAAGTAATGTTGTTTGTTTGTTTGTAACGCTTTCACGCTTAAACCACCGAACCGATTTCAAAAATTCTTTCACCAATGGGGAGCTATAATATCAGGGAGTAACATAGGCTATATTTTATCCCGGTATTCCCACGGGAACGGGAACTACGCCGCGGGTAAAGCGACTAAAACCGAAGCGAAGCGAGGGCGGGTTGCTAGTTGTCCATAAAATATAGTATGATTAAATTAATCAATTATAAAAGTTAGTGTTTCAGTTTGTCTTTCTATAAGGCTATTACTATAACTAAGGAAACCAAAAAGCGGATAATCCTCTTGACCTTGTCTCGCACACCTCACCTCTAGTATCATGATGACCAGACCTAGATAATCATCGTACTGTAGGTAAGTGTAGTAACGTTTTATTCGTTATATCCAATGTAGGTATAGAATTAATCTATACCAATAAATAAAATTGGAGTGTCTGATTGTAATGTCAAAAATAATAGACTTTTTTCATGCTCACGCGGTTATTTGCGCTATACATATGCCTAAAAATATATTTTTTTTGTGTGTCTGTCTGTTTGTTCCGGGTAATCTTCAAAACGGCTGGCCCGATTTCAAAAATTCTTTCACCAATAGAATGCTATAATATCAGGGAGTAACTTAGGCTATATTTTATATCCCGGTGTTCCCACGGGATTGCGAACCACGCGGGTAACGCCACTGAAACCGAAGCGAAGCGAGGGCGGGTTGCTAGTAATCTATACCAATAAATAAAATTGGAGTGTCTGTTTGTAATGTCAAAATAATAGGCTATTTTCATGCTCACACGGTTATTTGCACGACACCTATGCCTAAAATAGCAATTAAAAATTTTTTGTCTGTCTGTCTGTTTGTGCCGGGTAATCTTCAAAACGGCTGGACCGATTTCAAAAATTCTTTCACCAATGGAAAGCTATAATATCAGGGCGTAAACTAGGCTATATTTTATCCCTGTATTCCCACGGGAACGGGCAGCACGCGGGTAAAACGACTATAACCTATAATCGAAGCGAAGCGAGGGCGGGTTGCTTGTTAAATATAAATACGATAGATCATCAGTGTGGTGACGGAGTAAGAATACAATTCACCACCCCCTCTTCCTCGTGGGTGTCGTAAAAGACGACTAAGGAAAATAATATGCATATAATATTGATGCAAGAGAAGGAAAACTCGAAATAAAACCTTATGGCAAAACATCTGACCACGCTGGTCAGATTCCCTTCTACAATGAAGGAGGCCCGAACCCAACAGTGGGAGGTATATGGGTTAAGATGATGATGTCGATGATGATGTTAATTAACAAGATATAAAGACATTCTTTATTAGTTTATAGTCACTGCATTGTACTACATTTTTAACTCCCAACATAAAAAGAGGGGTGTTATAGGTTTGACGTCGATGTCTGTCTGTGTATGTGTCTTTGTCTGTGGCATCGTAGCTCTCAAACGGATAGACTGATTTCGATGCGGTTTTTTTCATTCTAAAGCCTGTTTCTTTGTGGTGGTTCTATGTTTGGTTAATATCGGTCCTGCAGTGTAAGCGTATCAGCTCTTTTTCAACTTGATGTAATGGCGTATTCTACGATTGAGTGCTCACGCGTGCCAGTATTAGTCGTTAATTGATAAATAATTGATAATTCCTGTTGAAGAGAACGTAATATTTTTTTTTTGTTATTTTATGTGTATCAGGGGTTATACAAAATTTACAATTATACTTATTCAAAGTTTTTGCTTTGTTCCTATCGTGGGTTAATCAAAATTTTCAATTTAATTGTCCTGTTCGGTTGTAACTTCTTTGATGATGACCAATTTAGATTTTTTACTTGTAAAGCAAATAGTATAATAGTAGCTGAGAGAATGGCAGATGATATCACGGGAAGAAAAAACAAAACAAGACAACACGAAACAAAACTCGTTTACCTCCCATTGTCTAGAATCTCGTCGATATCGGTGGAAAGTGGTGGCAGAATGTATCTACCCGGTAATGTATCATCATCATCATTTCAGCTCACACACGTTCCACTGCTGGGCTCGAGCCTCCTCCACAATAGGAGGGAAATTGACCTTACTATACCATGCTGGTGAGACAGGTTGATATAGGGTTGTATTTCGAGTTTGGCTTCTCTTTCATAGATGTTATATGCCTATTTACTAACTATTAGTCGTCTTTTACGATATCCATGGGTAAGATAGGGAGTGGTGAATTGTATTCTTAATCCGTCACCACACGGTAATGTAGGTATATTTTCATTTAATAATACATTTAGAATTTTAGCCCGTTATTTTAAATTCAACTCAATAAAAAGACAGATATTTAATTAAAATATATATTCGGGTAAGATTGATTCAAATTAATTATATAAAATGTATAGTTCTGCTGTGAAAATTCTAATGGATACGAAACTATAGTTCCGATAATTTGTAATAATTTATTAGTCATACAAAAATAGCTTCTTTTTCTGAGCTGCAAATACCTGTGAATGTTATGCGTAACAAATAGATATTACGTACTTGAAATTGCTTCGCTAAACATCTAATATACATTTTATACGAAGTATTATTTACTAACTCACACTGAGACAAATCTACCTATAGAATACCTAACAAATACACAAAAACGCTTTTTTCCTAAGAATAAGCAGGACGGAGTACGAGTCTTATTTTTCTCGCGGACGTTTCAGTCGCTCTTGGGAGGAGAGTGTAGTCACCGGGGTAGGAGTATAGCCTCCCCACCACCCTGTGCAATAATACTGCGTCACTATTTTGCGCCATTACCTACACTCGCTTCCTATTCTATAAGTAGCGTCCTCTAGAATGTAACGTTGAAGTTCCAAATTACTACGCGAGCGGGCTATTTCTACTATAATCAAATTGATTATTAAACTTTAGTATCGTTTCATGAGTAGGCAAGTCAGCGACCTCGTTTAATTGTCAATATATTTTGAACCCGTTTGATAATCATAACAGAATTTGTAAGACTAAATGGAATTTATACTAATAGTTTAGAAATTTTAAATTAAACTAGACATACATTAAGTATATTTATACAGTTATTACAATATTTGTTAAAATGCAGTATATTAGGTTTTCCTAATACAAAAAACACTGGAATAAATATTTATATACATAAATATTGTTTCCATCTAAGTAGGAACGGGCAATACATAATTATACGTAGCTTATTAGCAGTACCTATTGTACCCGTGAAATGCTGTTGGTTTATTTTTTAGGTTTTTTTTTTACTATCGTAGTTTGTGTGAGCCATAATACAATGGTCTTGATGTATGAACGCTAACAAAAACTTCCTATAAATAATTATAAATTAAAAATACATTTATATGAATTTTGCAGCAATCAAATTTATAATTTTAAGTGGACGGAAAACATCAGCGAAAATACTGTATAATGTATTTATACTAATGTACTACTAACTCGAGTGTATATCTAACATTTTACACAATTAAGTTATTGAAGAAGTGTTGTCCTATTTTGCTCCATTTTAATTGGATGCCTGCAATGGCCTTCTTCAACTCATAAAAGCTCACTATTGGGTACAGGCATTCTCAGAAACAGTAGCGATATTGACGTTTACTTAGCAGGAAGAAGTAGAATGGAGTATCGCCTTACTAAAATAATTTCCATTGATCAGGGGAATATTATGACTTATTCGCTATATCATGTCCGTCATTGCAGTTGTTTATCATTTTAATTCATATACGCCCCACTACTGGGCTCGAACTTCCTCCATAATGGGAAGGAATTTGACCAAATACGTCACGCTCGTCGCATGAGTTGGTAGAGGATTATATTTCGAATTTATTTTATTTTGCAGTTATCTGCGTACGTCCTTTAGTCATATTTTTTGAATTTTATTGTACTATAAAATCACAAAAAAAAATATAGTATTAACTTGCTTTATTGATATCATCATCTCGGCTCATACACGTGCCACTGCTGCGCTCGAGTCTCCTTCACAATAGGAGGGAAATTGACCTACTATGCCACGCTGGTCAGACGTGCTGGCATTGGGTTTTATTCCGAGTATTCCTTCACTTGCATAGATGTTGTATGCATATTGTATTTCATAGTCCTCTTTTACGACACCCACAGGCAAGAGAGGGGGTGGTTCATTGTATTCTTACTCCGCCCCTACACGGACCTTGTTTAATATATTTACTGTTTAATTTTGGATAACCAATTACAAAAATAAAACTGTTGATTATTGGGATAAAGGTATTATGTATTTATGATTTCACCTCTTAGATACTTTTACGTAGGAGTCAAAAAACCGACTAAGAGAAAGCCTGGCAAATGGATAGTATCATTTTCCGGACTTACAAAATCAAAATCAATACTGTTATTGTCAACACACATGCCAAGCGTGGCCTTATGCCTCTTCGTGAGAAGACCTATTTACAATAGTCGATGTGCTGATGAGGAATATATCTATTCATTCAACTAAATAAAAATAAACTTTTTGTCGCCACTATACAGGTAAACAAATTATGCTAACTATGTTATAACCTTAATAAAACTCCAGAAACATTTATGTATAGACTGGCAATGCAACTATCTGGTCGGGAACATCTAAACATACCTTCGCAAATATAGGCTTGGAGACAAAGTATGTACTAAGTGAAGAGTTTAGAACAAATTTTATTTACGGGTACCAGCTTCATTGCTGTTTGACTTTTATTACAACAACACGTAATCTAATAAAAGCCGCAATGAATGCCGTGGTAGGCGATTGCAACGTGGAATGCGATGTCTTTCATTCGTTATTAATGCAGGGGTGGGTGTGAGGTGACGGTCCTTTGATTCTGGCGAGATTAAACGTGCGGCAGACGGTGGCGCCTCTATCGATTGTTGTTGTAATTACAGCGCTATCCTCGCCCAGTCGCAAATGAAATTGTTCCGGACTGAACTAGCTGTGGATGCCAACGTGGTATACACTTCTATCACGAGCATGCTGGTATATTCTGAACTGTAAAACCTAGCAGTAAAGCTTGACATTAGGTTTCAGAAGTCCTTAGAAATACAGGAGGAGCTGTCTTGCTTTCACATTATTGCATGCAATGTTGTCTCGTATATTTGATGAAATTTTAACGGAACTCTTAATATTATGGTTTTTTAAGTAAACGGACAAGATATAAGTAGTGCGAAAAAGTTTATAACAGTAATTATATGCTTTTAAATACTCTGAATGTGTGTTGAAAAGGTATGTGGAAAATTTTAGATTAAGAACTATTAAAGTTCTAGAACTGAAACCTGTCTAGATTTATTGTTGAACAAAATTATCATTTAAAACTTAACGATAGATTTCTAAGTGACAGTCCAAACCTTTAAAAATCTATTTATAAGATATTTCAGTATCATATAAGAAAAAAAACTCACATCTTGCTACGTCTGCGCACTAAACGAAATACGAGAACAAATCCAAATTGGCATACCAAATACGAATGGGAACAGAGAGTGAAATCCAATAAAACATTCGTAGCGCTCGAATTGTATCTACGTCTACGTGACGTAGACGCCTTCTCAAAACGCATGCGCAATACACTCGTACAGAACAAACCGACAATTCCAATTTCAATTGTAGAAAAAAAATAACCAATTCCAAATGGAGAAGGCTTCGCGGCGACCAATGGGAGCGCTTACATTCGTAATGCCAACTGTGTGGGCGGAGCAAGTGATATCTAGCATTGGAATGTACGTTGTATTTGTTTTGCCGGATCCGAAGGCTTTATTGCATCGCGTTTGAGCCTCTTTCCCTTTGAGGGTGGGAGAGTCTGAATGGTTGGTCGGATGGTTTTGGGATAAGGTACTTCACATTATATGCGTTGTTTCAAGCCTACGATTTGATGACCTATTTACTATTTCATTGTTCTTATCTTAATGGTTGACAAATATATACGACTGACTCCTCAAATACGTAATAAAAATGCTGGTTTATTATGATTGAAGGAAATAAAAATGTTCTGAAATGAAAATTACATTATTACAGACATTTTGAAAATAAGTCGGTAAAGTAAATAACCTGTAATGAAATCAAGGAGTGTCTCCGACTTTATGAAACTGTGAGTATTGATTTTTCGATAGGGAAAAAACGAAGGCAACGATCTATGCAGATCTGGAGTGCTCTCGGCACATCAGATGGCACCGGCGGGCTGCCTCCGCAGACAATCGAACGGTGGGGGAGCCCCCCACTGGAGGTCGGAGAACCGCCACAGATTACGTACACGATTATTGCGGTCAAAGATGCGCAGTTAGGTTGAAATATTGAAATCTATAATTAGTACTTAACTGTTAAGAACGTATGGATGGATAAAAAGTAGTAAGCGTTAACGTGAGGTATAATTTATTTTATTACAGGTACCTATATATTTGTAGTCTCGACTTTCTTTTATGAATTTGTACTAAGACATTTTGTCTTAGATTAGATTGGAATGAGTGTGAGTGAAGTGAAAAATCGATGCCTGGATCGAGTTTTGTGGAAATCCGTAGTCTCTACCTAACCCTCTAGGAGAGTGAGTGAGTCAATATTTTTATGTAAAATGCTTTCACTGACAGTTGATTACTTTTGTTATTAATGCTTATAATACATTTTTTGTAGGTACTAATGTAGTCACTCGTGTGATTCTTAGCTATCGTTAAGGGGGTATAGAATCCCGTCGATCCAGCCTAGGGCCGATCAACTAGCTAATTTAGGTTTTCCCTTCATATTATTTAAACATTTTGAAAATCTAAATATTTATCTAAATTGTTATAGTAAATTTGTAGCTTTATTAATATTCATAATTTTATAATCTTTTGTGAAGTATTTACGCCATATTGAGCTTATTTTTACATTTAGATATAACTTTGTTTTTATCCTATAGAGAAAATTACAAGTATTCGTGTTTCTAAAATGTTTATTTTATAGAGTCAACCCGTAAATCTATATATATATAGGAGAGGCGGGTTTTGCGAGCGATATATTGACTCATCACCATATCTCTGGAACCATAAGGCGTACAGACTTGAAATTTGGCAGAAATATTCCTTTCGTTGAGTAGAGGTCAGCTAAGAACGGATTTTACGAAATTTCACCTGCAAGAGGTGTTTCGGGGGCGTTAACAATAATACACATTTAAAGGAACAGGGTGAGCCGAAGCTACTGAAGCTAGAAAAATGAAACTTAGACAGTAGCTTCATTTCGCGACGTAGGCATACTGTCTTCAAATTAAGCACAAATACTCTTTAATAAAAATAAATAAACACGTGTTTCAGCGTTTGTCCATTTTCATCCTCTAAGGGTGTAAAATAGGTGCCATGGCGGAGTGGTTGATAGGAGTAGCCGTAGCCGCGGAGCCGTACGTGGTGCCCGACCGGCCTAACTGGTTGGGTAGCACCGATGGCACCGTGGCAATCGTCGCCTCCACGTCGTGGCCTTCGTCGCCTCTGACCCTTAGGGACAGGGGCGTCGGATACGTCGCGGCGGAGTGGGGGGAGATTACGCTCCTCGGAGTCTATCTCTCCCCTAACTGGAGTGTGATCGATTTCGAGGCCTCCCTCACCATCATGGAGGCCTCGTTACGGCGAATGGCATCGCGCCAGGTCTTCGTCTTGGGGGACTTCAACGCCAAGTCCGTGGCGTGGGGGTCTCCCCGGACGAACGACCGAGGACGGCCGATCGAGGAGTGGGCGGCGGCACTGGGCCTCTGTTTGCTGAACAGGGGCTCGGTGCATACGTGCGTGCGACAACGGGGCGGGTCGATAGTGGACCTTTCGTTCGCTAGCCCCGAGGTCGCCGTACGCGTGGGGAGCCGGCGCGTCGAGGAGGAGGTGGAGACCTTGTCGGACCACCGGTATATCCGGATGGAGGTCTCCCCGGTAATCCCGACGCCCAGCAGGGGTCACGGGGCGGATGGACGTCCTGCGTTCCCGCGATGGGCTGCGGGTCGCTTAGACCGGGACCAGCTGGCGGAGACAGCCATCGTTTACTCGTGGCTGTCCTCTGCCAACCAGTCGGACGGGGTGGACGCCGAGGCTGGCCGCATCCGCAGTGCGTTGACGCAGATCTGCGATGCGGCCATGCCCCGGGTACGGCGTCCGCCCCCGAGGAGGGCGGTCCACTGGTGGTCCCGGGAGCTGGCGGATCTCCGGGCCGCGTGCATTCGCGCCCGGAGGGCCTACACCCGCAGCCGGCGGCGCCAACGCGACGCGGAGCGGGAGGCCTTGCTGTATGAGGGCTACCGCAATGCGCGGTCGGCCTTCAGGCTGGCCGTCCGCTCCGCCAAGGACGTCAGTCGGCAGGAGATGCTGGACGGTCTCGACCGTGACCCCTGGGGACGCCCCTTTCGCGCGGTGCTGAATAAGCTCCGCGCGCGGGGCCTTCCCCTCACCGAGACTCTCCAGCCCAGCCTTCTCACCCGGGTCGTCGAGGACCCGTTCCCGCGGCGGGCGGAACACACACCCCCGGTCATGGCTCCGCCAGACACTGACCGGGAGGCCGACGACGACAGTGTTCCGCCCATCACGGAACCGGAGATGGGAGTGGCGGTGGCGCGTATGTGCGCAAAGTCCACTGCCCCCGAGCCCGACGGTGTTCCAAACCGCGTGTTGGGCCTGGTTCTCGACCACCTGGGTCCCCGCCTCAGGGAGCTGTTCGACGCGTGTTTAGCGTCCGGACGGTTCCCTGGGTGCTGGAAGGAGGGAAGGCTGGTGCTCCTGCCGAAGCCGGGACGGTCTCCGGGGTCGCCTTCGGCCTACAGGCCTATCGTGCTGCTCGATGACACGGGCAAGCTACTGGAGAGGGTGGTAGCTGCCCGCATCGAGCGGCACCTCGTCGGCACGGGGCCCGATCTGTCGGACGCCCAGTTTGGGTTTAGGAGGGGTCGTTCGACGATCGCGGCTCTGTTGCGCCTGAGGGCCGTGGCGACTGAGGCCGTCACCGGTGGGGGAGTGCTGTTGGCGGTGTCCCTAGACATCGCCAACGCATTCAATAGTCTGCCATTCAGCTGCATCAGGGAGGCGCTCCGGTATCACGGAGTGCCAGCTTACCTGAGGCGGCTAGTGGCAGACTATTTGGTGGGGCGCAGCGTCCTCTCTACCAACCGAGCAGGGGACGTTGTGCGAACGCCCATGACGTGCGGTGTCCCACAGGGGTCGGTCCTCGGACCCACCCTGTGGAACATCGGCTACGACTGGGCGTTGCGGGGGAGCCTCCCGCCCGGGCTGGGCGTGATTTGTTACGCCGACGACACGCTCGTCACAGCCCGCGGTGGGACGCTAGAAGAGGCGGTAAGCCTGGCGACCTATGGCACCGAAGAGGTCGTCAGGCGGATCGAGGCGCTGGGGTTGAGGGTCGCCCTGGACAAGACGGAGGCCCTCTTGTTCCATGGGCGCCTTATGAGCCCTCCCATCGGCGTCTCGATCACCGTCCGATCGGTTGACATCAGCATCCGGGCCCATATGAGGTACTTGGGCCTGGTGCTCGACGGGCAATGGTGGTTCCGGGAGCATTTCCGCAGGCTCGCTCCGCGGCTCGTCGGCGCGGCGTCCGCCCTATCGTGGCTTATGCCGAACGTGGGCGGACCGAGCGCTACGTGCCGACGGCTGTACACGGGGGTCATCCGGTCGATGGCCCTGTACGGCGCACCGGTGTGGGCGGGGTCCTTGACCGTCCGACTTAGGGCCCTTCTGTGGCGACCACAGAGGGTCATGGCGGTCAGGGCCATCCGCGGATACCGCACGGTTGCGACGGAGGCAGCGTGCCTATTGGCCGGGACTCCCCCGTGGGACCTGGAGGCGGAAATGCTCGCCGAGTTGTATCGGCGGGTGACGGGGGTGCGCGGGGAGGGCGGTGTGATCTCGTTAAGGGATCTCACCGCCTGGCGCGTCGACGCCCGCCGAGACGTCATTGCCCGTTGGGCAGTCCGGCTGGAGAGGCCTCGGTTCGGGGTGCGAACCGTGGAGGCCTTCCGGCCGGTGCTGATGCAGTGGTTGGAAAGGCGGCACGGGGTGCTCTCCTTCCGACTAGTGCAGGTGTTGACGGGGCACGGGAGCTTCGCCAAATACCTGCACAGGGTCGTAAGGAGGGAGAGTACACCGTCCTGCCACCACTGCGATTGCGACGAGGACACGGCGCGCCACACGCTCGAGGCCTGCGCGGCTTGGGCAGCGCAGCGCCGTGAACTCGTCGCAATCATCGGTGCCGACCTGACGCTGCCGGCCATCGCTAGGGCGATGGTCGACAGCGTCGGGAACTGGGACGCGGTCGCAGCCTTCTGCGAGACAGTGATCTCGCAGAAGGAGGCGGCGGATCGTCTGCGCGTGGAGCGCAGCCTCGATGAGGAGATCCGCCGCCGGCGACTGGGGCGGCGCAGGCGCAACTATCTGCGCCTCATGCCGCCCTAGCCGAGGCCGCGGGTGACGTGACCGGGGATTAGTCCGTCACCCGCCGAGAGGCCGACCGCGTGAGGAAAGACCGACGTCCTCCCCGAGGGGGGGACGTCGGTCGATGGGAGGGTACCCCGCGTAGGGGGTATTCCGTTGGGCCGACCACTGACGATAAGTAAACCTGCTCCGGTGGTCGGCCCAATGACGAAGGCGAGGTGGTTTTCGGGTGGGTTGCGAGAGTTGCGTGCTTAAGCCCCTCTGTCGCCCCGGACGGAGTGGTGCGGAGGCGCGCCGACCGCGACCCACCCAAAAAAAAAAAAAAAAAAAGGGTGTAAAATAGGTAGAAAGATGTCAGTTTACTGACTTATCACAGAGCCGAAACTACTGAAGCCAGAAACATGAAATTTTGACATTAGTTTCTTTGCGTGATGCAGAAATCTACTAAGAAAGGGTTTTTTTGAAATTCAACCCCTAGGGGGTAACAAAGTTTGTATAAGGAGAAAAAAAAATATACATCGATTTTCTTCAAATTCGCCAAAAATAGTCTTTATTAAAAATGAATAAACACGTGTTTCAGCATTTTTTAATTTTCACCCTCTACTTTCGGGAACTACGCGAGTAAGGCGATTGAAACCGAAGCGAAGCGAGGGCGGGTTGCTAGTATCTAATATAAGAATCGCATAAAGCGTTAGCAATAACGATACAGTAAGGGATCAAACGAACGCATTTTTTTTGTAATTTCGTGTCGCTGCCTCGGTGGTTCCCTTAATGATTTTATACTTTTTTAAGATCTCTAAAATTGTTCTTCAACGTTTATTTACACAAGTTAACCTTCAGGCTAAAGTTAATAATTTTGAATTTAATACATTATTTATATTCTTGAGAGATAGGAAAATGATTGTTGGAGTATTGTACATTCAAAATAATATCTATCTAGTATAATTTTACAAAAGATTGGCACTGGCCTCTAATGTAGGAATGCTGCCAGTCATCCGGACATCCTATCGGTGGCCAACGAATGTGAAGAGTTTTTGTTTTTTTATAATTTACATTTTTATTTCTTTTATTTTGTTTTAAATAGCTGATTTATATTTGCGGTTGCACACTGTTGCATTGATTGACAGGATGTCTATGTTTAACATTGGAAGCGAAATAGTGCCTTAGCTATTATCATTTTATACCGTATAAGTTGTTAATGTCGCAATTCTATACGTAACTATTAAATTATAAATCATCATCATCACAGCTCATGAAATGGTGATACGGTGCTGGTCACACAGGTTGGTAAAGGGTTTTGCTTCGACTTTCCCTTCTCTTGCATATATATTATATGCTTACTATATCCTCAAGTCATCTTTTACCACATCCACGGGTAAGATAGGGAGTGGTGAATTGTATTCTTATTCCGTCACCACATGGAATTAAATTACAAGTATATATTATTCTTATAAACTACAAATTTTTAATGTATTTTTTTCTTATGTTGTTAAAATAAATCTAAAAAGCCTGCATACGATAAAGTCGTCTATGTAAGGAGTTACACAAGATTTCAAGATAACATTGAAGTCAAGTAATCTAAGCTAGTGTTACTAATATTCTGTAAGGATACTGAGAGCTCCAATCAAATAACATAATTCCTGGAGAGGAAATTTGAATCAATCAATTATTTGATCATACAATAAATTTTCCAGGTCATCCATATTTCACAATAGGGCATGCAAATTTTGCATATACATTAAAATCATGGTAATTTATTGATTAAATAGAAAAATTATAGGTATACAATAACTCAAATAATTAAAATAAAAAATTAACAGAAATAAAAGTATTTACACTAATTAGAAAAATAGAAAATAATAATGTTAAGGCATAAAATGATTATTATATTTAGATTTTATTTTCTTCAATGAATTCTTTTACACTATAAAATGCTTTTTGGTATAATATAGCATTTAATTTATTTTTAAATACATGTGAATGATTAATTTTGCATAATTTCGTTGAGAATTTATTGTATACTAGCAATCCGCCCTCGCTTCGCTTCGGTTATAGGTTATAGTCGTTTTACCCGCGTAGTGCCCGTTCCCGTGGGAATACCGGGATAAAATATAGCCTAGTTTACGCCCTGATATTATAGCTTTCCATTGGTGAAAGAATTTTTGAAATCGGTCCAGCCGTTTTGAAGATTACCCGGAACAAACAGACAGACAAAAATTTTTTAATTGCAATTTTAGGCATAGGTGTCGTGCAAATAACCGTGTGAGCATGAAAAAAGCTTATTATTTTGACATTACAAACAGACACTTCAATTTTATTTATTGGTATAGACTAGCAGACCCGGCCACCCGTTGCTGTGGCTACGGTTTTTGTTATATTACATTTTAGTAAACTATTTATGCTATTGAATTGTAGCTTATAAGACACCTTTGTAGGTTTGACATAGCAGTGCCATCTATTAATTACTTACTCAATCCAGTCAACAGATATCGCCATCTGTTAAAATCGTTTGGAGTTAACAGATAATTGTGAATGTCAAATAATAGACAAATAATTTGCAATAAAATAATATTGCGATTATAAATTAAGATGTAAGCTATCCTATCTTTCAAGTTGGATCAAACTGCACATGGTGTGCAAATTTGATTAAAATCGGTTAAGTAGTTTAGGAGTCCATCGCGGACAAACAACGTGACACGTAATTTATATATATTAAGATTTTCGATGTCATGTAAAATATATTATTGCTTAACAATGATGTTTTGTTGCTTATAATTTTGATTTTGTGTTGTTGTCGACTGCAAAGTAAATTTTCATACAAATGAATATTCTGTTTTACATAGTCAGTCATTTTGGAATATGGCAATGTAAGCAATTTTAGTCGTTGAAAATGCAGTTTACAGCTTTCAGTTTTTTTAAGTCCACATACGGCTCTAATGCATTGTTTTTGTACCTTAAATGCCATATTGCAGTCCGTGGAATTTCCCTAAAACATAACCCCGTATTGTTAAACTGACTCCCTGTAAGCATAATATGCTATAATAATTACAACAATATTTACGTGTACTATTTTTGAAAGCATATATAGTGCATACCAGCTTATTTAATTTATTGCACATTCTCTATGTGTAATTCCAATATAAATACAGTCTATATGCAATCCTAAAAACTTTGTTGTATCTGAATCTATTATATCAAATTTAATATTCGGTCTATTGCGACTTAAATACCATTAGCTTTTTTGTAATAAAATTTTATGCAAATTAGACGGGTTGTGAATGAATTTGATACTTGAGGCATATTTTCCAGTCACGGTTTATTTAGGTTCGTCTTTAAAAATAGTTTAAGAGCGTAAAGAAGACGATGAAACACGTACAAATTATATTGAGTATATAAAGAGTAATCTATAAAATCTGTCTGTTACTAGTAAAATACAACGCAAATAATGACTTTCCTGCGGGTTTCCTAAAACTTGACTAAAAGAGTACCAAATGAGTAAGCAACAACACTTTTCTAGGGAAGTTATAACACCACAACACTAACTCGGCCGCCAAATTTAACATTAAAGGTATCCTGTTATATTGTGGGGTCACATGGATCAGTAGTGGACGTCGGTAAGCTAAGCAGTGGATGGATGGAATCTGTATCTCCCAGACCGTTTGATTTGGTCCAGATTTTGACTAGCTTAATTATGGTTTAACATAGTTTAATTTGAAAAAATAGTAAGATCAAGTATGAAGATGCTTCCTTTTGGATTTTATAAATAAAAAAATATAGAAAGCAATGTAATCGATGCCTTCGATGGAATTAGTTCCTATAAATTTTGTATCTTTAGGGGTTTTAAGGCACTAGTATGGACATAACTAGTGTTTAAGGAGGAGCATGGTGGAACTAGTATAAAATCCGATTGAAAGTTTCGATCATATAGGTATTAGCAAACAAACTAAATAGAACCTCACGAAGAGGCTATAAAAATAAAAAGAGTACACAAAGTGCGACCAATTGATGTGATGACTGTCGACAGAAGTGAAAACTTAAAATTATGAACAAACAATTGCTATTTTTAGATATTCAAAGTAATGGTTTGATCGTAGATTAAAATTTGTAAAATAAAACTTTACATTTATATGTATATTAACATATCCACAGATACAGCTAACGTAACGCTACATACAGCTAATGCTAACACGGGACCACACAATACGTCTCGTGACCATGACAATGACGACTTACATAAGTTTACTCCCCATCCAAACCGCCTAATAGACATTTTTTGTTCAAAATAAACCACGGGCATTGCGAAAGTTGAATAGTAATATACTATTATCTTAACCTTAAGAAATACTTTATTTTATTTAGTGATTGAGTTGCAAAGTTCACGGTTGTGTTTTATATTTGGCAGATACTAATAATTGGTCAAATGTGAAAGCATTTTTCAGAATTACTAAGGTTGATGGTATTTGTAATTGATTCTAGGTAGTATAGATATTTAGTTATTTATATCTCTTTGTGGCATCACCGAACACGAGTCTCCTATTCATCATCATCATAGCTCACAGACGTTCCACTACTGGGCTCGAGCCTCCTGGACAATGGGAAAGAAATTAACCTACTATACCATGCTGATCAGACGAGCTGGTATAGGGGTTATTTCGAGGTTTCCTTCTCTTGCATAGATGTTATCTGCAATTACTGCAGTGTCTATCAGTACTGTCGTAAAAGAAAGGGATTAACCCTTAGACGTCTTTTACGACACTCACGGACAAGAAAGGGAGTGGTGAATTGTATTCTTACTCCGTCACTTCACGGAAGCCTCCTATTCATTAAGAGGAAAATTAGCTAATTACGTTTTGCTGGTTAGACAGGTTGGCATAAGGTTTTGTATTGACGCTTCTTTATCTTACAGTAATATGATCTGCTAACACCTCTTAGCCGTTTTCTATGATACTCACCAGTAAGAAATGGATGGTGATACAATATTTTAAATGTCCCATTACACGGGTAGTGTACATATTTACAAATTTATTAACTAAACTAATTTGGTATAACGATTTAAGTGACTTGAAGTTCACAAATTAAAGTCGCATCTAACCCAAAACTTATCTTTGGTAACATCGACCCGTCGGCGGCAACTTCCCATTCTCGAAGTAAAACACGGCGGGAAGGAAACCGCGGGATAAACCTACCCCACCTACGCCCCCCCACCCGATCTTTACGTTTCAGGAATAAATATTTCAGAGCGTGTGCTTCGGAAGTTAAAGTTATGTATCGCCCACGCCAACGGTAACAATCTGAGAATAAGAATAGCTCGCTTTATGAAACTTAGCTTTTATGTGCGGTTTTTTGAATAGTATTATGTATTATTATATCCATTTGTGTTTTTTTTTACTGTTACAGTATATAATTGTAAAATGTATGCTAATAGTTTTAACATTTTGTTGTAGGGAATGATTATGTTCGATTGTCAGAATCTAATGCATGTACAGTATATAAGAGTATCGGGAAGTATATCGTGAAGCTTTTAGCAGTATTGAGTATATATAAGCATCAGTTTTTTTTAATTTTTCATGAATACAATGTTAAAAGTAATATTTTAGATAGTTACAAATAAATCGTGAATTTTATTTACATTTTTATTCACAATCCACCTTTTCCTAGATACTGTATTTTTAGACGCTGTTGACAATCTAAGAGTGTTTTTATAACCGCCAGGAATCGACAGGATAGATGAAATGTTAATATTTATACATCGAAAACTTTCATGAATCAATTGAAATAATCAATAGTATCATTGAATGAAACCCATTCACTGACAAGGAAAAATATGCAAGAAAAAGTGTACTTCAAGTTTGAATGTTTGTCGTGTTGTCAAATGTGTCGTGTCTTTCCGCAATTTTAAGTTCATAGGTATAAGATCGATTATTTTATTATTGGTGGCAAACGAGCAAATAGCACACGTGATGGTAAGTGATACTGCAGCTCATGGACCTTTTCTAGTTCATTGCCTACCGTAAAAAAAGAATGCGTGTAGCATTCACACTTCCTTCCCTTTTCATTAGAGGTTCGGTTATACTAAAGACATTACGAAAACCCACTATACAGACGAAAACACCTTCAGAAAGTTGGAATTCCACCTTTCTCACTCACTGAACGAAGTGCAGTAACATATTCCTACTACTCATATGTTGACTTTCTATGTGAGTGTGGTACTTACCCCGGATGGACCAGCCCGCGACTATAGACAGATGACTGTCAACAGTGTGATCCTAACGTCTAAATTTAAAATTGTACTTGGAATGTAATATAGCTGCAGAAAATTTGATGAATTCGTTCATTTACATTTACCAATATCTACAAAACAATTAAAACGCCATTTTCTAATGTTACCTTACTTGGTTATAAATTTAAAATTTTCATCGATGTTATGATACAATAGCAATTAAAATTTAAAATAAAGCACAAAAACGACGTGAAGATTTTTATTGCAAAATTGCTATTTATTTGAATTTAAACGTTATTATTTTATGGCTTTATTCATTTTCTGGTCCGCTAATTATGATTTTATAACCTTATTCATTTTCTTTGCCGCTATTTATTTCTTAGTAGTTCAGTAATTCTAGGCCATGTCCACTACTGGGCTCGAGACTCCTCCACAGTAATAGAAAAATTGACCTATTATAGTAGGTCAATTTCCTTCCTATTGTGTAAATACGTTTCATCATTTCAGCCTATCGCCGTCCACTGCTGGACGTAGTCCTCCCTCATGTTGCGCCACAATGAGCGGTCCTGTGCCGCCTGCATCCAACGACGCCCAGCTACTTTCACTAGGTTATCAAATACGTTTATGTGCTGTGAAAAAGATGATGATGATAATTATGATTTTCTTATCTACATCACCAATGGCTGATAAAGCAGCCATATAATGCAATTTTATATTTTTGGCGAAACTTATAATGGTTAATGAATAATATTATTTTAAATCCGTACAGGCTTTAGGAGACTTAAAAATGTATGAGAAAATTAGCCCAATGTGAGTATCACAACAGCTAGATGTTTACTTTCGTGTCTAATTTCCCTTGCTTTACGGCCTTAACTTGAAACACGTTAGATGACATATCGTTTTCTCAGTTACCATACGGAAAATCTGTCTATCAAATAGTATACGCTATAACATACAAGTTGCGATCCATATAAGCTAATCGCTGTTCATAAATGACTATTATTCCATATCGAAAAATCAATATTGTTTTAATACAAAGATGCAGAGTTAGTTAAATGTTTTGACACTCACAATTTTATCTGTACCAATAAATAAAGTTGTAATGTGAAAATGATAGGTTTTTTTCATGCTCACACGGTCATTTGCATGATGCCTATGCCTAAACACTTAGTGTTTTGTCCTACACTGCGTCATCCGATACGTGGTCGCCACTCGATAACGTTTCTTTCCCAGCGGTTGTCGATTCATCCAGCGATGTGGCCTGCCCATTGTCACTTCGGCATCCTAATTCTTGGCGCTATGTTGGTTACACCCATTCTTCTACGGATTTATATGTATAAGAACTGGTATAATCAACCGAATATATACGAAACTAGCAACCCGCCCTCGCTTCGCTTCGGTTATAGGTTATAGTCGTTTTACCTGCGTAGTTCCCGTTCCCGTGGGAATACCGAGATTAAAATATAGCCTAGTTCACGCCCTGATATTATAGCTTTCCATTGGTGAAAGAATTTTTGAAATCGGTCCAGCTGTTTTGAAGATTACCCGGAACAAACAGACAGACAAAAATTTTTTAATTGCTATTTTAGACATAGGTGTCGTCCAAATAACCGTGTGAGCATGAAAAAAGCCTATTATTTTGACATTACAAACAGACACTCCAATTTTATTTATTGGTATAGATATAAACGAATTCTATTTGTTATTTAGTTGTTTTTTTTATAATTTAATATAAATTTTTGTGTCCTCATTAAAATAAGATTACAATTAAACGATTAACGTAATCGTGACGCATTTAACATGTTTTTTTAAGTATTTGGGTGCCCCTTACTGACGTAGGTTTATTTATGTCTGCTCTTTGATCCTTTGTAATTACCTATAAAAATAAACGTATAGGTATTTCTTGTCGAATTCGTCAGTGGCACTATTTTAGTGATATGCTTTTTTATCTATATTTATTTAGGGACTTTTATTACATAGTTTGCCTCATCATCATCATTGCAGCCCATATACGTCCCACCATTGGGCTTGGGTCTCGTCCACAGTGGGAGGCAATTTAACCTAATATATCGTGCTGATAAGACATGTTGGTATAGGGTTTTATTTCGAGTTTGCCCTCTCTTACACAGATCTTATGTGCATATTATATCCCTTAGTCGTCTTTTACGACTTCGGTGTGGTGACGGATTAAGAATATAATTCACCACTTCCTAGTTGGCCTCATCGTACTTTATTCTACGATGTTAGAGGTGATGCAGTTTTTGGTATATGAATATTTTATATAAATCTACAGCTGCATTTGATGTTGGATGGATCTGATAAAATGTTGACAAACATTCTAACATTGAATAAATTCAAATCATGCTGAAGTAATAAGGGTTCTCTCTTATTTTAATACTTTTCACAATTCACCAGTAAGTGTTAACATCATAAAATGTACCACATAGATTACAATTTGGAGATTCCAATTTCGTTATCAGGTGTCCAAACATCCTAGTTGGGCAGTGATCCTGATCTTAGTCTATGTGCAATAACAATAAAAGTTCTGCTTAAGTTGTTATTACAGGACCAAATTACGCAAGCAGGCTGATTTTGTAATGTTTTGAACCAGATCCCTTTTTTCTTTACTTCTTTCATCAAAATACTCTTTAAATTTATCGTAACATATTTGTTTTATTTGGTTAAGATGTTCGATATAGAATAGTTTATTATTATTTATCGTCCCATCAGAGGAGGCTAATTTAGCTAATTTATCAGCCAGCTCAGTACCTCAAAGTCCAATGTGAGATGGAGCCCATTGCAATCTCAGAGTTTTACTACGGTTTTCCAGTTGATGAATTTGCTTTAGAGTAGCATAAGCTGTCGGTGTGCCACTAAAATTAGAGGCCTATCCAGTTGTATTTTGTAAAACACTCTTGCTTGTCAGATAAAATTATTATTCTCTCACTATCTATTTTATTGACTTCACTGAAGGCCTCTGAGATGGTAAAGAGCTCCAATGTCATAATGGTAGCTTCAGAATTTAGTTTACGCAATTTTTCTTTTTTTTTATGGGTGGGCTATGGTAAGCGCACGCGCGGTCCAGTCCGTCCGGGGCGATGAAAGGACGGCGGGTCCATAACCCACCCGTACCCACGTCGCCTTCGTCGTTGGGCCGATCACATGAGGTTTCATACTGGGGCATGTTTTTGCACTTATACATTTTGATATTATTATTTTTTTATTTCAAGTAATTGCGTCACCTAGGTTACGCATAGCTGATGTTTCATTAGTGACGTCATACTATGCAGCATCATTACAATTATCACTTTTTGAGTCGGCACTAATGAAGAGATGCCATCCATTATATTTTTCTTGTATTTCTCTAATAACTTTACATTTTAATGGTAGTAGTTCTAAGTATTTTTTCGCTTTTTTGGTTGAGTCTAATTGTAATTTTATTATGAATATTGCAATATAACTCGACCATACATCAAGTGAAAAAATTTCAAGGAGATTTGATGGATGGATATCAAATAGTTTATAAGCATTATAGATTTAAGAAAAATATTTTTAGAATCAGTAAAGGCTTTTTTATGTTGCCAATATGGTTTCTATGTTAAAGTTGGATTTTCGCCAACTTAGATAAGTGTGTATTTGCACTGTTATCGTAAATAAAACTGCCATAATCAAGTCTGCTTCTAATAAGCGATATGTAAAGTGAATGTAAATATTTGGTGTGAACACCCCAAGTAGCGCCTTTTAACAAATTTAGTAGTTTTGGGGCTTTTGATGAAATTTATTTATATATTATGTTTAGTCCATAATAAGGCTCGGTCTAAACAGAACCTCATCATCATCATTTCAGCCTATCGCCGTCCACTGCTGGACGTAGGCCTCCCTCATGTTGAGCCACAATGAGCGGTCCTGTGCCGCCTGCATCCAACGACGCCCAGCTACTTTCACTAGGTCATCGGTCCACCTAGCGGGGGGGCGTCCTACACTGCGTCGTCTGATACGTGGTCGCCACTCGAGAACCTTTCTTCCCCAGCGGTTGTCGGTTCGTCGAGTAATGTGGCCTGCCTATTGCCACTTCAGCGTGCTAATTCTTCGTGCTATGTCGGTTACACCCGTTCTTCTGCGGATTTCCGTATTTCGGATTCTATCTCGCAGAGAAATCCCGAGCATAGCCCGTTCCATAGCACGCTGAGCGACTTTGAGCCTTGTTATGAGGCCTACATTTTGGGACCACGCTTCTGTGCCGTAAGTCATCACTAGTAACACACACTGGTCGTAGACCTGTGTTTTCAGACACTAAGGTATGTTGGACGAGAAGAGCCTCTTAAGTTTCCCGAACGCTGCCCAACCGAGTTGGATTCGTCGGTTAATCTCTTTCTCGAAATTGGATCTACCTAATTGGACTGTTTGTCCTAGGTAAACATAGTGATCGACAACTTCAAGAATCGCATTGCCAACTAGGACCGGTACAGGAATGACATGGGCATTTGACATGACTTTCGTCTTGTCCATGTTCATTCGTAAACCCACTAGTTGGGATACCCTGCTGAGATCATTGAGCATTGTGCCAAGGTCCTCCATGGATTCTGCCATAACGACTATATCGTCCGCAAATCGAAGGTGAGTGATGTATTCGCCGTTAATGTTGATGCCGAGTCCAGTCCAGTCTAAGAGCTTGAAGACATCTTCCAGTGCAGTGGTGAACAGTTTCGGAGAGATGACATCTCCCTGTCTCACGCCTTTCTGCAACTGGATTGGTTTCGTACTCTTATCCCGGATACGGACTGACATTATGGCGTTCTTATACAAACACTTCAGCACTTCAATATAGCGATGGTCGATTTGGCACCGCTGAAGAGACTGCAGCACCGCCCAAGTTTCGACTGAATCAAAGGCTTTCTCATAGTCCACAAACGCTAAGCACAGGGGCCGATTATACTCCTCGGTCTTTTGTATAATCTGCCGAAGCGTGAAGATATGGTCTATGGTGCTATAGCCTTTTCGGAAGCCGGCTTGTTCGGGCGGCTGGAAGTCATCGAGCTTGCGCGAGAGTCGATTGGTAATGACCCTCGAAAACAACTTATAAACCTGGCTCAGGAGTGAGATGGGTCTGTAGTTCTTCAAGAGAGCTTTGTCACCCCAAACAGAACCTCAAGTATTTAAAATTGTAATAGTATCGTAATATCTACTATAAATTGGCATATTAGATATAGGTTAGTGATAAGATTCAGAACTTGAAGGCTATGTATGAAGTTTCATAATTTTTTTTATGGCATGTTATGGTAAGCGCAAATGCGGTCCATTCCGTCCGGGGCGATGAAAGGACAGCGCGCGGGACCATAACCCACCCGTACCCACGTCACCTTCGTCGTTGGGCCGATCACATGAGGTTTCATACTGGGGCATGTTTTTGCACTTATACATTTTGATATTATTATTTTATTATTTCAAGTAATTACTAGTAGTAATACGATAAATAATACTTATAAAAGGTGAGAACAAGTCAGTTAACCTATATACTCAAGATTTTGCCTCATAAAGATTTATAAATTCTATCATTGCTCATTAGCCTTTTTTTTCTTTATTTTTTTTTTATGGGTGGGCTATGGTAAACGCACGCGCGGTCCAGTCCGTCCGGGGCGATGAAAAGACGGCGCGCGGGCCCATAACCCACCCGTACCCACGTCACCTCGTTGTTGGGCCGACCACCGGAGCAGATGTGACTTGTCGTCAGTGGTCGGCCCGAATCATTGCTCATTAGCCTAGGCAAAGATTAAGCCTTCATAGGCCATGTATAGAATGGTAAAAGATATTTTTTTATACCTTAATAAAATATAAAAAGGTATTTCTATGATAGATATATGTGGTTAAAAACACTTAAAATACTGTGTATCAAAAGGGTGTCTGTATAATGTTCATATGTGTGAGAAGGGCAGTAATGTGTAACTTAGATTATGAATGAACATAATGTGATATTACGTGTGGTAACGGAGTAAGAATATAATTTCCCTCCATTTTGTACGCGTGAGAGACGAAACGACGAAAGACAAAAAGAAAACCCCATACCAACCCGTCTGACTAACTTGGTATAGTGTAATAACGGTGACTTGTTGGACGTACGTGAGACATCTTAGTCCACCCGTGACCATGAACGCTGTAAAGTGTTCGAAAGGTCGGCCAATCAAAAATTAAAAACAATCGCGATAAAATTCGTGTAATGAGTTTTATTTACAATGTGCAATACTCGCATAAATAGTAATCATTGGTACGTACATTTTTCACCTATTGTAATGGTGTCGCCAGTCCAGCAGTTGGACATGAGCTGAGATGATGAAGATGAGAATATGGCAGCCTAAAATGTGATTTTAAGGTATATTTAGTTTGTAATTTATTATCCATACAGTAAATTCATAAATACATTTTAACGGTTTTCATAAGCTATGGATTTTTTTATTCATAATAAGTCTTCTCTTTTTTCTCTTGTTTTGTACCTTAAATAACTGTTTTGTTCAGTCACACACAAGAAAAATACTTATTTTTTATGAAAATAATATTTTTATTTTTTTTATTTTAATAAAATATGATATATACAAGTTTGATGTACAGTAAAATTAAGTTATTAGTAATTGCGTACAGGATTTGAAGTCCTTCAAAACGAAAAATTTTAATCTGATATTAAAAATTAAAATAAATTTTCATCTAAACATATTTTTTAATGACTTAACGTACACAATATTGTGTAATTAAACAAAAATAAATAACTATGAGAAGTAAACTTCTTAAATACATTTTATTAAAGGCAATTTGTTTTTATATATATTTTTTTATTGATATTATATCGTAAATCACTGGAAAATTAATAAATGGTATAAATATAGTCGCAGAAAAATAGTAATTACTCACGTTTCGCCTCGTATTATACGACAGGTAATAACAACTCAATGACAGGTGACTTATTGGGCATAGTTTATATAGCTTTGTTATACATGTGCGAGACTAGTACTTGAGGTACCTAATCACGTTAGGGTTGTCAAAAATTGAAATAATTAAATACTAAGTCCGAAATATTAGATGTTTAGACTGCTTAAGTATTAGCATAATTATTAATTTGTATTAAGGTGCAATATTAGCATTATTTATTAACATTTTTCGTGTGGTGACGGAGTACGAACACAATTCACTACCCCGTTTCTCATCTGTGGGTGATGTAAAAGACGATTAAGGCACTAAATATGCATATAACATCTATGCAAGAGAAGAAACCCTATACCACGGGGTGCTTTCCTTCCGACTGGTGCAGGTGCTGACGGGGCACGGTTGCTTCGGGAAGTACCTGCACAAGATTGTCAGGAGGGAGAGCACACCGTCCTGCCACCACTGCAGTTGCGACGAGGACACGGCGCAGCACACGCTCGAGGAGTGTGCTGCATGGGAGGGGGATCGCCGTGAACTCGTCGCAATTATCAGTGCCGACCTGGCGCTGCCGACCATCGCCAGGGAGATGCTCGTCAGCGTCAGGAACTGGGACGCGGTCGCCGCCTTCTGTGAGGCCGTAATCTCACTGAAGGAGGCGGCGGATCGTGTGCGAGTAGAGCTCCTATTCGGCGACACGTTCCGCCGCCGGCGACTCGGGCGGCGCAGGCGCGAGTATCTGCGCCTAATCCCGCCCTAGCCGAGGTCGCGGGTGATCGGACCGGGGAATTGTCCGTCACCCGCAGAGAGGCTGACCGCGCGACGGCGACCGACGTTCCAGGACGTCGAGAGGTGAGGTTACCCGAAAGGGTATTCCGTCAGGCCGACCACTGACGACAAGTCATATCTGCTCCGGTGGTCGGCCCGACAACGAGGTGACGTGGGTACGGGTGGGTTATGGGCCCGCGGGCCGTCCTTTCAAGGCCCCGGACGGACTGGACCGCGCGTGCGCTTACCATAGCCCACACATAAAAAAAAAAAAAAAAGAAAATACCAACGCTTCTAATCGGCGTGGTATAGTAGATCAATTCGCCTATTCTCGAGGAGTCGCAGGCCCAACAGTGGGGCGTGTATGAGCTGAAATAAAAATGAATGAATTAACATTATATTGAAAACTTAAGTACTGTATAATCTAATCAATGAAAAAAATGTTTTGTAATAATTTATAGACCAAGGCTGTTTCCGTCGTTTTAATAATTTTAACAAACAAAGTTATTATCACGTCTTATAGATAGTTGTAATTAATTTTGTTTAGATTAAGTGTCTACACTTTTTTGTGTGGTGACGGAATAAGAATACAATTCACCACCCCTCTCTTTCCCGTGGGTGTTGTAAAAGACGACGAAGGGGATATAATATGCATATAACACCGATGCAAGAGAAGGAAATCTCCAAATGAAACCCTATATCAACACGTCTGACCAGCGTGGTATAGTAGGTCAAATTCTCTCCCACAATAGAGGAGACCTGAGTCCAAGTGGAATGTATATGGACTGAGATGATGAAGATGATGATCATTATCCTTTAGGTTACTGTGAAAATCGTAAGCACTGGTGGTGCCTTCCTGATATGTCGAAGCGTTCAGTATTATTAGTAGATACTTCTGTCATATAGTAATACAATAACCAGGACATAGGATTTACAGTTGGTTCACGAACAGAAAATATTTTAACAGTCAACATACCAGACGTAATTTTCTCCTCGTTTCAACTCATACCCGTTTCACTATGTGGTTTGAGCCTCCTCCCCATTACAGGAAAACTAGACCTACTATACCATGCTGACCAGACATGTTGGTATAGGGTTTCATTTCGAGTTTTCTTTCTCTTGCACATATGTGCATATTATTTAATCGTCTTTCACGATATCTACATCACGAAAATTTGACTATACACGTTCAAATTAATTATAATAAACGAGGATACTGTTCATTAATAGGAAATTTTAGTAATTTACATTTTATTTTACATTGATGACATCATATTTGCGGGCAATGTATAATTTATATACCGGTAAATAGTATAGTAGTAGTTACACACATATATATATATATATATATATATATATATATATATATATAACTATACACATGAGCGTAATTTACGTAGATATAACACATTTCACGTGGTTCATACAAATGCTGAATCATTACTGGCACTTTTAAAGTATTCTACCGAGGTTATTCATAGATATTGAGGTATTAAATATAAGACACGATTACTATAGAACGCTTTCACATTCCCATCAGAAGTCTTCTAACTTAACCCTAAAACTAAGCGTAATTCTTATGACAATATTTGATAGATTTCTTTTGCATTTCAATTATGATTTCAGAAGTTAATAGCAACCAGCATAAACGTAATATGCAAATTTAAAAGAGTGCGTAAACCTAATAATGTATAGAATAAAAAAAGGCGAAGCCCAACTTTCTGAGGGTGTTTGCGTGTGGAGGGTTTTGATGGTGCCTTTAGTATCACCGAGCCTCAATGCACGCATTCACACTCCCTTCACTTTCTTCGCGGTAGGCAGCGGCCTTGTAAAGGTACATGAGCGGCAGCAACACTTATCATCAGGTGTACTGTTTGCTCGTTTGCCTATGCTTGCAATAACAAAAAAAGAAATCAAGAGTTGAGTATTATCGAAAAACGAACTTTAGATTTTCTAATACGAATGTTACAATTTTTATTAACATAAATTTTTAATAAAATAATGTTTTTCACTTTTTTCAGTGGGTATGGTATGGACGCACGCCGTCCTTTTCATCCGGGGTGATGAATGGACGGTGCGCGGCCCCATAACTCACCGTATCGCCTACCCTTCGCCTTTGGGCCAACCGCTTGTACCGAGTTATTACTTGTGTGGCCAGCCTGGCGGGTTACTCTTTCGCGTACCAAAACCACCTCCTGTGGGACGCCTCACAGCATGCGTGTCCGCATAGCGCCCCGATGCTGTTAGTCTAAAGGATGCTACGCTCCTACAAGTCGTCTGCTACTAGCTGTAGTATACGGGCACAGTGATACTGAAGCGCCTACCTGATCCAGCTGAATGGTAGACTGTAGAAAGTGATGCCGATGTCGTTAGACACCGCAAAATTAAATATGGTATGATAAAAAAAATTATGTATCGTACACTAATATGGTAAAATAATACTGTTTCAAGTATTTAAGGCATCATCACCATAGTTCTACTACTGTGTCTAGTCCCACTACTAGCCTGAGAGCCGATAATTCACAATAGGAAGGGAATAGGGATAATGACCTACTATAAGACGCGGATCAGGCGAGTTGGCAAAGGGTTACTTTGAGTTTTCCTTCTCTTGCATAGATAATATCTGCATATTGTAATCTCTTTGTCAATATAAAGAAAGTATATTGGTACCGCATTTTAAGTAGTTACAAACATTAAAATATATATTTTTTTTATTACAATTAATATTTTTATATACCTAGTCCTCATATTGATTTTAATGCTCCTATTGTTTTAAGTAAATTTTAATATTGTAATTGAATTATTTATGCACGAAACGGTTAACATAGGTATGTATATTCTATAATTCATTACAAAATGTACAAATTCACATTATGGTAAAGCAATCCGTAAGAATACGATTCAACATTCCTGTCTTGCTCGTGGGTGTCATTAAAATGACTAAGAGATATAATATGCATCTAGCATCTATGCAAGAGAAGGAATACTCGAAATATAATCCTATTAACACGTTGGATTAGCGCAGTATAGTAGGTCCCTCCTATTGTGGAGGAGGCCTAAGCAAAACAATGAGATTTATGTGGGTTGAAATTAAAAATAAATGATGAATGTAGTATAAGAACATACGCAAAGGGCGACCTTATCCTGCTAATTTGGTTCGGCTTTCGCACGCAAGACCCTTGCGTTCAGCAAGTACATAGAATAGGCAAGTATGCTAGTGTTACCTGCAACACAATATATTCATGGTTATGCCTCTATTCGATGGAGAAATGGCGTTTGATAGTCTGGCATAATGGTCCCATTTTCAAATTGTTAAGGTCAGAAGACCGTGGTTTTTACTAGAGTCTAGAAGGTGCTCTCTCAGCACCGCACTAAATATAAGCTCGCGTCCCCCAGATAGTCATCTTTTACAATATCCAAGGCCATGATAGGGAGTGGTGCATTGTATTCTTACTCCGTCACCATACTATACTACATCAAAAATATCTGCAATTCACCAACCGCGTATAATTCTGGACGATCCTGATAACGCTATCATGCTCTCTCAGATCGAGGCCTAGACAGCCAGCAAGGCACTGTGGAAAATGTTCACAATTTCGTCTCCACTGTCGAGAACGCCTACTTTACCAGCGAAACTCATAGAAGATAGGTATTATAATATTCAATACACAGCTTTTTTATTTTATAAAATACTTCGCGTTGTTCTTTCTATCCTTAAACAGAAATTTCTATTCTATAATGTTTTCGTAAAAATATGTGAAAAGAAGATCCATCTTCTTTCTCAGTTCATTTACATCTTATCATTAGCTATAGCCACGAGCCTTCTTTTCTGGTATAGTATTGAAATGGTATATCCATCCAGTGATGATTTATGGCACGGAAACCTGGTTTCTAAGTGTATACCTCATAACTAGGGTGGAAGTCACTCAGCGTGCTATGGAGTGGGTTAAGCTCAGGGTTTCTTTTCAAGATGGAAACCGAAATACGGAAATCTGTAGAAGAACCGACAGCACAAAGAATCAGCACGCTGAAGTGGCGATGGGCAGGACATGTCGTTCGACCAACCGCTGAGAAAGAAAATTTTTCGAGTAGCGACCACGTATCGGATGACGCAGTGTAGGACGAATTAGGTGAACTGGCGACCCGGCCAAAATTGCTGGGCGTCATTGGATGCAGATGGCACAGGGCTGCAGTTTGATGATGATGATGTTCATCATCATCTCAACTCATATACGTCACACTGCGGGCACGAGTCTCCTTCAATATAGGAGGGACATTGATCTGCTATACCATAATGGTCACCCCGGTTGGTATAGGGTTTTATTTCTTTTCTTGCAAAGCGATTATCATTACACGCTATTACATGTATACTTATTAAGTTCCTTAGTCGTCTTCCGTTCCTTAGTCTCTTTTACAATTGTACACTTACTTAGTCACCACTTGGAGAATAATATTAAAATAATGTTTTTATCTGTGAAGAGGACCTATATTATTATTAAGATTGGGTATTTCGGACCATGAAGACAATGTTAAGGTCTTCATGGTCCATTACTTGGTCTTGAATATATGTATATATTTTTATATATATATATATATATATAATATATATATATATATATATATATATATATATATATATATATATATATATATAATAGCTGACCCAACAGATGTTCTGTTCAAATAAGCACCACTTACCGAGTTCAATTGTGAATCTAAACCATTCTCAAATCCCTTTGAGCACACTGGTAGGAGACCACACTGTCGACAGTTATCTGTCTAGAGCCGCGGGCCGGTCCGTCCGGGGTAGTACCACGCTCTCGCAGAAAATCGACGTTTTTTTTTTTTTTTTTTTGTGGGTGGGCCGCGGTCGGCGCGCCTCCGCACCACTCCGTCCGGGGCGACAGAGGGGCTTAAGCACGCAACTCCCGCTACCCACCCGAAAACCACGTCGCCTTCGTCGTTGGGCCGACCACTGGAGCAGCGTTAACTTGTCGTCAGTGGTCGGCCCGACGGAATACTCCCTATTGGGGTACCCTCCCATCGACCGACGTCCCCCCCTCGGGGAGGACGTCGGTCTTTCCTCACGCGGTCGGCCTCTCGGCGGGTGACGGACTAATCCCCGGTCACGTCACCCGCGGCCTCGGCTAAGGCGGCATGAGGCGCAGATAGTTGCGCCTGCGCCGCCCCAGTCGCCGGCGGCGGATCTCCTCATCGAGGCTGCGCTCCTCACGCAGGCGATCCGCCGCCTCCTTCCGCGAGATCACTGTCTCGCAGAAGGCTGCGATCGCGTCCCAATTCCCGACGCTGTCGACCATCGCCCTAGCGATAGCCGGCAGCGTCAGGTCTGTACCGATGATTGCGACGAGTTCACAGCGCTGTACTGCCAAAGCCCCGCAGGCCTCGAGCGTATGGCGCGCCGTGTCCTCGTCGCAATCGCAGTGGTGGCAGGACGGTGTACTCTCCCTCCTAACGACCTTGTGCAGGTATTTGGCGAAGCACCCATGCCCCGTCAAAACCTGCACCAGTCGGAAGGAGAGCACCCCGTGCCGCCTCTCCAACCACTGCATCAGCACCGGCCGGAAGGCCTCCACGGTTCGCACCCCGAACCGAGGCCTCTCCAGCCGGACTGCCCAACGGGCGATGACGTCTCGGCGGGCGTCGACGCGCCAGGCGGTGAGATCCCTTAACGAGACCACACCGCCCACCGCTCGCACCCCCGTCACCCGCCGATATAGTCCGGCGAGCATCTCCGCCTCCAGGTCCCACGGGGGAGTCCCGGCCAACAGGCACGCTGCCTCCGTCGCCACCGTGCGGTATCCGCGGATGGCCCTGACCGCCATGACCCTCTGTGGTCGCCACAGAAGGGCCCTAAGTCGGGCGGTCATGGACCCCGTCCACACCGGTGCGCCGTACAGGGCCATCGACCGGATGACCCCCGCGTACAGCCGTCGGCACGCAGCGCTCGGTCCGCCCACGTTCGGCATAAGCCACGATAGGGCGGACGCCGTGCCGACGAGCCGCGGAGCGAGCCTACGGAAATGCTCCCGGAACCACCATCGCCCGTCGAGCACCAGGCCCAAGTACCTCATATGGGCCCGGATGCTGATGTCGACCGAGTGGACGGTGATCGAGACGCCGATGGGAGGGCTCATAGTGCGCCCATGGAACAAGAGGGCCTCCGTCTTGTCCAGGGCGACCCTCAACCCCAGCGCCTCGATCCGTCTGACGACCTCCTCGGTACCCGAGGTCGCCAGGCTTACCGCCTCTTCTAGCGTCCCACCGCGGGCTGTGACGAGCGTGTCGTCGGCGTAACAAATCACGCCCAGCCCGGGCGGGAGGCTCCCCCTCAACGCCCAGTCGTAGCCGATGTTCCACAGGGTGGGTCCGAGGACCGACCCCTGTGGGACACCGCACGTCATGGGCGTCCGCACAACGTCCCCTGCTCGGTCGGTGCAGAGGACGCTGCGCCCCTCCAAATAGTCTGCCACTAGCCGCCTCAGGTAAACTGGCACCCCGTGATACCGGAGCGCCTCCCTGATGCAGCTGAATGGCAGACTATTGAATGCGTTGGCGATGTCTAGGGACACCACCAACAGCACTCCCCCGCCGGTGACGGCCTCAGTCGCCACGGCCCTCAGGCGCAACAGAGCCGCGATCGTCGAACGACCCCTCCTAAACCCAAACTGGGCGTCCGACAGATCGGGCCCCGTGCCGACGAGGTGCCGCTCGATGCGGGCAGCTACCACCCTCTCCAGTAGCTTGCTCGTGTCATCGAGCAGCACGATAGGCCTGTAGGCCGAAGGCGACTCCGGAGACCGTCCCGGCTTCGGCAGGAGCACCAGCCTTCCCTCCTTCCAGCACCCAGGGAACCGTCCGGACGCTAAACACGCGTCGAACAGCTCCCTGAGGCGGGGTCCCAGGTGTTCGAGGACCAGGGCCAGCACGCGGTTAGGAACACCGTCGGGCCCGGGGGCGGTAGACTTTGCGCGCATGCGCGTCACCGCCACCCCCATCTCGGGTTCCGTGATGGGCGGAACACTGTCGTCGTCGGCCTCCCGGTCAGTGTCTGGCGGAGCCATGACCGGGGGCGTGTGTTCCGCCCGCCGCGGGAACAGGTCCTCGATGACCCGGGTGAGAAGGCCGGGCTGGAGAGTCTCGGTGAGGGGAGGGCCCCGCGCGCGTAGCCTATTCAGCACCGCGCGATAGGGGCGTCCCCAGGGGTCACGGTCGAGACCGTCCAGCATCTCCTGCCGACTGACGTCCTTGGCGGAGCGGACGGCCAGCCTGAAGGCCGACCGCGCATTGCGGTAGCCCTCGTAAAGCACGGCCTCCCGCTCCGCGTCGCGATGGCGCCGCCGGCTGCGGGTGTAGGCCCTCCGAGCGCGGATACACGCGGTTCGGAGATCCGCCAGCTCCCGGGACCACCAGTGGACACCCCTCCTCGGGGGCAGACGCCGTACCCGGGGCATGGCCGCATCGCAGATCTGCGTCAACGCACTGCGGATGCGGCCAGCCTCGGCGTCCACCCCGTCCGACTGGTGGGCAGAGGACAGCCACGAGTATACGATGGCTGTCTCCGCCAGCTGGTCCCGGTCTAAGCGACCCACAGCCCATCGCGGGAACGCAGGACGCCCATCCGCCCCGTGACCCCTGCTGGGCGTCGGGATTGCAGGGGAGACCTCCATCCGGATATACCGGTGGTCCGACAAGGTCTCCACCTCCTCCACGACGCGCCAGCTCCCCACGCGTGCGGCGACCTCGGGGCTAGCGAACGAAAGGTCCACTATCGACCCGCCCCGTTGTCGCACGCACGTATGCACCGAGCCCCTGTTCAGCAAACAGAGGCCCAGTGCCGCCGCCCACTCCTCGATCGCCCGTCCGCGGTCATCCGTCCTAGGGGACCCCCACGCCACGGACTTGGCGTTAAAGTCCCCCAGGACGAAGACCTGGCGCGATGCCAGTCGCCGTAACGAGGCCTCTATGATGGTGAGGAAGGCCTCGAAATCGGTCACACTCCAGTTAGGGGAGAGATAGACTCCGAAGAGCGTAATCTCCCCCCAGTCCGCCGCGACGTATCCGACGCCCCTGTCCCTAAGGGTCAGAGACGACGAAGGCCACGACGTGGAGGCGACGATTGCCACGGTGCCATCGGCGCTACCCAACCAGTTAATCCGGTCGGGCACCACGTACGGCTCCGCGACTACGGCTACTCCTATCAACCACTCCGCCATGGCTTGCAGGAACACGTCCTGCGCACCGGCGGAGTGGTTGAGATTGGCCTGGAGGAGACGAATGGATACGGGGTCCATTAACGGTCCGTATCCATCGTCACCTCCTCCGCGCTAACGGGCGATCGGGCCGCGCTCGGAGCGGGGACTGGCCCGGCCGATGGGCCGCCCCGCCCCTTTGGGGCCGATGCCGGGGGTCTGCAGTCCCCAGAGCCCATGCGGTGCTTGGCAGGCTTATTGCCCGCCGCACACGCGGGGCAGTGGGGCACCGCAGAGCACGATGCCGCCTGGTGTCCAGTTTGACCGCAACGGAAACATAGCCCGCTGCAGTCAAAGCAGTTCCTGCATGTCGGTCGGGTATGCCCGACCGCCATGCACTTATAACACCTCGCGGGCCGGGGCTCCAGCACGGTTACCCGCGCCGAACTCCAGCCCACGAGGAGCCTGCCTGAGTCGGCCAATTGCTTGACCGACTCCACTGGGCACTGCACCCAGACAGCACCGACGCCGCCCGGACCAGGGCGGATGGTGCCAATCCGGACGGTGTCCGAGGCACACCCGGTACGCGCCATAATGGCCTCCCGGATGTCCTCCACCGCCACGGAGTCGTCCAGACCCGTGAGGCGCATATCTGCGCACTTGACGGGCCTGGCGATTCGGACTCCATCCTCCGGCCCGAACAGCCCCCTCAGCATCGTGGCCAAACTATCGGCCGTCTTCGCGCCCTCGGCCCCAGGGAACTCGAGTATTCGAGCCCCTGTCCGGGCCTTGCGGGTTCTCGCCTCGACGCCCCCGATGTCGGAGACGTCCAGCTCCCGCCGGGCGCGTCTTAGGACGGCCTCATAGTTCAGGCCCCTCTCAGCCGCCTCAGGCAGTACGGTGATTACCACCGCAGCCGTCTTCGGCGACTTGAGGCCCCTACGCGACCTTTTCCCCTTTCCGCCGGCTCCCGCCTGGGGAGCGGCGGCCACAGCGGAAAATCGACGTTTGAGTAGTAGCAATTTGTTACTGCGCTTCGTTCGGTGAGAGAGAGAGCCGGAAGCCCAACTTTCTGAGGGTGTTTGCATGTGGAGGGTTATGGTAGTGCCTTTGGTATCATCGAGCCTCAATGCACGCATTCACACTCCCTTCACTTTCTTCGTGGTAGGCAGCGGCCTTGTAAAGGTCCATGAGCGGCAGCAACACTTACCATCAGGTGTACTGTTTGCTCGTTTGCCACTGCTTGCAATAACAAAAAAAACAAAATATTTCATCAACATCGATCCAGCCGTTTAGGAGGACTTCTAGAGGTCTATGTTATCCCTAACCGAAGCTATTGATATATGAAGAGTTATATAATGCAAATTCTACAGGTAGTCAAATATAATAACATTAATAATTTCATTAAGGATTACAAACTAATTATCTATACACTCTTTTTCCTTAAAAAAATTTCATTTCTTTGCGTTCAACGACATACTAGGATAACAGAAAACATATTCGAATACTTTGAGTATCCGATAGAGACAAAATAAAGAATGATCGTCACATGACACAGCAAAACCGAGGAAAAGAACGGTCATTCCCACAAAATAACTTACGCAATTTAGGGTTGAATTGTTCACTGCAGTCTAAAGCTTATCGTTTTCTAAGCTTTAATTTAAATTGCTTTGTCTATATGTACCTATATCCTGTCGGCCTAAAATTTGTAAGCATTTAATAAATTGCTCTAATACGACGATTTGAGCTCGCATACGTCCCTTTGCAGGGCCCGAGCCTCTTCCAAAACAGAAGGAAAATCGAGCTATTGTGCTATGCTGGGCATTTGACACGTCTGTGTTGGTATAGAATTTTATTTCGTGTTTTCCTTCTTTTGTATACATGTTATATGTATACAGAGTGTATCAGGTTATGGGGCAACTGTTCGAGTATGTTGTAGTTTAAAGGTCATAATTAGAATATATATTACACAAAATACAATATAACATAAAAGTTATAGTGATCACAAAAATGTGTATCTAAGAGTCTATGCCTTAAATGTTACGTATTATGTAGGCATGTACAGACAAGATACATGTAGTCATGTAAAGCTTCGACAGTATAATTTCATTCATTCATACCTAGAATTGCGCAAACGCTTTAATGACAATGTAAGTACAAAGAATCCAACTCGGTTGGGCAGCGTTCGGGAAACTTAAGAGGATCTTCTCGTCCAACATACCTCATGTGTCTGAAAACACAGGTCTACGACCAGTGTGTGTTACCAGTGATGACTTACGGCACGGAAACGTGGTCCCTAAATGTAGGCCTCATATCAAGACTCAAAGTCGCTCAGCGTGCTAAGGAATGGGCTATGCTCGGAATTTCTTTGCGAGATAGAATCCGGAATACGGCAATCCGCAGAAGAACGGGTGTAACCGACATAGCACGAAGAATTAGCACGCTGAAGTGGCAATGGGCAGGCCACATCGCTCGACGAACCGACAACCGCTGGGGAAGAAAGGTTCTCGAGTGGCGACCACGCATCGGACGACGCAGTGTAGGACGCCTCCCCACTAGGTGGACCGACGACCTAGTGAAAGTTGCTGGGCGTCGTTGGATGCAGGCGGCACAGGACCGCACATTGTGGCGCAACATAAGGGAGGCCTACGTCCAGCAGTGGACGGCAATAGGCTGAAATGATGAAGTACAAAGGCGAGCCGCCAACGATCTTCGGCCGATCAGCTGATTTAAAGCGAACTTTGTCTTGCTTATGCGTACGTAATCATTGATTTATTCAATTTCTAATGAACATTTAACAAAGTACGAATATGTTGCAGATAAATATCATTAACTTTATACATTTTAATCAGATTTACACAAAAAAGCGATGAGAAAATTGAAAACTTTACATATCTCTAGTTCATTAACGAATTAATATTTTCCCTTCAAATTTTTTTCGTGGGTTCCTACCACCATTGCCTATCTCCCGTTTGACCAGTAGCCCCATAACCTGATACAATCTGTATACAACGTGTGATATAACATGCATACAAGAGAAGGAACAAGACAAGGAAACACGTCACAAATACAGAGATGTGTGCATCACATCTCTTAGTCATTTTTTACGACATCTATGGCAAAATAGTGGGTGAATTGTATTCTTACTCCAATTACTAAACGGACAATTGATAATTAATATATCATAATATACCTGTAGATAATGAAATGTATTGCTACACCATATCCTGAGTAGAACAACTGCAACTTATTAAATATTTCTTTATCCTAATCTCATAGCAAACGATTTTCATAAAACTTTGTTGCTTGGCTATAAATGATTAATTTTAGTTTGAAATATAAGATACCCTTTTTAAGTCCCGTGATTCTGGTTCGATCACCTAATGACTTTATATTTGTGACATTTATTTATACAAATAAATAAAAGGTCATTGAATTTATATATTTTACGTGCAACATCCGATGCTTCTCAAATTTGGCATATTTTTAACTATCATAAAGTAATAAATATTCATTTTAAATAAAACTATTTTTAACCCTCGACGCAAAAAGAGGGGTGTTATAAGTGTGACGTCGATGTCTTTCTGTCTGTCTGTGAGTGTGTCTCTAGCATCGTAGTTCTCAAACGGATGGACCGATATCGATGTGGTTTTTTTTTTATTTGAAAACCATTTTCCTTGCTGTGGTTCTTAGCTATCTATATAGCTTCTATGTTTGGTTTATAGCTGTCCAGCAGTGTAAGGGTATCAGCTCTTTTCCAAATTGATCTAATGTCGTATGATTACTTCATGCGTGCCAATATAATAGCTAAATGTCAATTAATAGATAATTGTTATCGAAGAGAACGTATTATTTTTTTTATTATTTTATTTTGTGCCGGGGGTTATTCAAAATTTTCCACTTTATTCCAGACTTTATTTTTATCGCGTTTGTATATGATTTTTGATTGCTCGACGTTCCGAACACTTTTCAGCATTCATAGCCACGGTTAATAAAGGATGTGCAAGTTTGTATAATATAATTAAGATTTAAAACGACACAGTTCGACATAATTCAAATATTACGCTAGCGAAGGCGAAGGACACGTGTTAGTTAGATATTAATAAATGGATATAAGCAATTTTGCCACTAAAATACCTCAAAACGACTCAAATCTCTTTTTTGCCCTTAAAGGAATCATTCATAAAGGCTCATGACATTGCTATACATTCGCGTTATAGCCCGAAGAGAACGAGAAAAATCAGTGGCGATGACTAGACGATTTCACGTTACGTTCCTAATCCCGAACCCTTCCTCGCAATATGATTTGCGTCAGTGGAGATGCGTTTGGAACAGATCACCGGTCGGTAACCGAGTGGAAAAAGCGCTTCTCATCGGGACCGTTAACTGAAGATTGTAAGAATTCGAGTAGCGTCACCACACGACAGTCTTTATGAACAAATAGATAATGGTGTGACCATTTATAGATAAATAAACTGTAATAAATATAATGTTACTTTTTTAAAATTAAAGTAGTATGAATAATTATAACCCATTTAATTAAGATTTACTGTGACTGATTCTGTCGCAATATTATGTATTCTATCCTTTTAGTGCAAAGCTAGTTTCCTACATTATTTCGTTTAAACAATCGCACAATCAAACTCTACAGATTTATGAAGCATAAGCTTAAATTATATATAAAGAATAAGCTGTATATTCTTATATGTTTTGTATTGAAATAAGTTAGATGTTACGATATTTATATTATTGCGCGTTTACTTTTGTTTTGTATTTCAATTAATTTCGAAGGCGTCGGACCACGAGGTGGGTAATGTTATCATTCCATTAATTACAAGAACCACCCCCTGCTTTTTAAAAGTAAATTAATCCGATTAAGGGGGATCGAAGAACCCGCTCCGTCCTAGTTTATTCAGGCAACTTTCTTTAGAATAATTATTTTTTGTAATTAAATCCATCAACACGATTTTTTTCCTAATGATTCTCCCGCGGGAGTCCGATGGGTGGTGATGGAGAGAAGGGGAGCTTTATCTTTAATTTCAGTTTTGTTTAGTCCGTTGATAAAAACATGGATTTGTACAATCATGCGGAATTTATAAGACCTTAATATTAAAACACAAAATTGTTTCATGATCAAATAAGTTTAATTAGATCGACACTTAAACTGCGGCTAGTTCTGTTAAGTATACATATCATCTAGTTAAATGATATCATCGCATTCTACCTGGTCTGGTGATAATAAGGCTACTTAAACTGTGATTAGTCAGATCGAGGAGTCTCCACCACCTGCCAAGAGGCTGATTACTCGAGGGTGAGGTATGAAAGAATCATCATCATCATTTCAGCTCATAAACGTCCCACTGCTGGGCTCGAGCTTCCTCCTGGATAGGAGTGAAATTGAACTATACCACGCTGTTCAGACGGGTTGGTATAGGGTTTTATTTTGAGATTTTCTTCTCTTGCATTGATATTTTATGTATGTTAAATCCCTTAGTTGTCTTTTACGATATCCACAAGCAAGACTGGGGGTGGTGAATAGTATTCTTACTCCGTCACCACAGAGAAAATGAAAGAGTAGGTTCCCGAAAATATACTAGATGACAACCGAAATTAAAGTATCAGTTCCGGAAAATTATGTAGCTCTACGCCGATCTTCTGTTGCTTCAGACAGTTTGAGCAGGATGTAGTAGGAATATAGACTTTTAAACAAAACTGGCATCAAAAGTATACCAAAAATCATTATTACAAGGCAAAATTTGCTTGAAAATTTAACGTGCTTAAAGAAAGAATTATAAGATTGATTTGGACATTTTATACAATACTAGGCTATTTTTCGAAAAGATTTATAGTCTTTATAACTTACCGCTATAACTTACCTACAGAGGTGGGAAGAAGTGTGTATAAATATCAATATATATCAATTTAAAGAATAAAAGTAAGATAATGCCACCTTTATAGAAACTATTAGATATTCAATTATACAAATAACATTTGTAACTACAGACATTGCGAGTATAGCTCCTTTTGGGTCATTTACGAATACCTAAAAGTGTGACGTCATACTTTTAGAAACACTGCAAGGGAAGAATAACTCAAAACAATATTCTGTATCTGACTAGCAGGGTATCGTAGCTCAATTTCGCTCTTAGAGGAGGCTCATGACCAATTACTGGATGTATATGGGTTTAAGGGATGAGACGCTTTCATGACGGCTTTTTTTTTCTCCTTTGGCAGTCAATTCTACTCTTTACATTCCTTAATTATCTATCGCGGACAAGTTTATAGAATAACTAGCAACCCGCCCTCGCTTCGCTTCGGTTTTAGTCGTTTTACCCGCGTAGTGCCCGTTCCCGTGGGAATACCGGGATAAAATATAGCCTAGTTTGCGCCCTGATATTATAGCTTTCCATTGGTGAAAGAATTTTTGAAATCGGTCTAGCCATTTTGAAGATTACCCGGAACAAACAGACAGACAGACAGACAGACAGACAAACATTTTTTAATCTGCATTTTAGGCATAGGTGTCGTGCAAATAATCGTGTGAGCATGAAAAATGCCTATTATTTTGACAAACAGACACTCCAATTTTATTTATTGGCATAGATAAAGGTTTGTATCAAGTATTCATATAGGTTAAGATATTCATCCATCAGCTTACAGACGTCCGTGTTAAGTTGGACATAGGCCTGCCTACTAGAATACCACTTGCATCCAACGGTTCCCTGTGGCCTTCAAAATGTTGCCAGCCCACCTAGTAGGTTAAGATATCGGGTGCGAGAGGAATTCCTGTACCGTGACAGACTCTACCATCAGCGCGTCGGGTGACGCAGGCGTGGGTACCTGCGCCTGATGCCGCCCTAGTCAGGTGGATGGACCGTGGATTAGTCTGCCACTCGCAGAAAGGACAACCGCGTGAGGACGATACTGTAGCAACACAGTCTTGTTGCGGGGCGTTGAATACGATGATACCCGAAAGGGTAACCCACCGAGTTGGCCACGGATGTCAAGGAATCGGTACCAGTGGTCGGCCCAATGGCCCAATGGGGAGGGCATACCGTAGGTTATGGGGTCGCACGCCACCCATCTGTAGCCCCCGGGTGGATTGGGCGGGGTGTGTCCAGACTATAGCCAAGTAGGTTAAGATATATTTTTACGAAGTCACCGCATGGCAATTTATTTATTTTAATAAAAACTATGAACTTAACATTTGTAGCATTTTTGAATACTTAATAGTCACGTCAAAATACTGATAATATTATTTAATTAGGTTGTCGACTTCATCAACATAGGTCATTAACAAATAACTCAATCTTTCAATGTCAGTCTGTTTATATATACAAGTATAATTTAGTTTAAATATGTGTAATTTATGTCGTTGTATTTTTCGTGTATTTTTGACGTGACAACGTCTTATAATTCGATGGAGCCGGCTGCACACACGCAAAAACATGACGTATGCGGCGTTACCTCGCTCTGAGGCGTTCCATTTAAGGCTTGATCTATACAAAATATCTATCAAACAAATAAAATTAAAATTTTCTTTTGAAAAATGAAACCATTCCATCAGTATTTTCTTATGACGTTGTCACGTTCAACTATCGTCAGTAAACCGACTTTACAGACAACTGATTTTTTTTAATTCATTTATTTCTAATTAATTGGTTTTCTGTAATTGAATCACAGCGAAATTTTACTATACGATTCTGGTGCTTATGATAGCTTTGTTTAAATTCGTCATCTCAGCTCATATAGCTCAAGGCTGCTCTCCAATGGAAGGGAAATTTACCTACTTATGCCACGCTGGTGGACAGTTGTAGCACAGTATAGTCATCTATCCAGTAATGTATCTCGGCCGTAACCTTGAATTAAATGCCTAAACGTAGACATGTGATAGGGCTGCCCGCCTCCAGCATTTTAATTACATTTGCCTACTTTGTGTTTCCATTTAGTTTTGTATATCATCATTCATCATTTCAGCCTATCGCCGTCCACTGCTGGACGTAGGCCTCCCTCATGTTGCGCCACAATGAGCGGTCCTGTGCCGCCTGCATCCAACGACGCCCAGCTACTTTCACTAGGTCATCGGTCCACCTAGTGGGGGGGCGTCCTACACTGCGTCGTCCGATACGTGGTCGCCACTCGAGAACCTTTCTTCCCCAGCGGTTGTCGGTTCGTCGAGCGATTTGGCCTGCCCATTGCCACTTCAGCGTGCTAATTCTTCGTCCTATGTCGGTTACACCCGTTCTTCTGCGGATTTCCGTATTCCGGATTCTATCTCGCAGAGAAATCCCGAGCATAGCCCACTCCATAGCACGCTGAGCGACTTTGAGCCTTGATATGAGGCCTACATTTAGGGACCACGTTTCCGTGCCATAAGTCATCACTGGTAACACACACTGGTCAAAGACCTGTGTTTTCAGACACTGAGGTATGTTGGACGAGAAGATCCTCTTAAGTTTCCCGAACGCTGCCCAACCGAGTTGGATTCGTCGGCTGATCTCTTTCTCGAAATTGGATCTACCTAACTGGACTGTTTGTCCTAGGTAAACATAGTGATCCACAACTTCAAGAATCGCATTGCCAACTAGGACCAGTACAGGAATGACATGGGCATTTGACATGACTTTCGTTTTGTCCATGTTCATTCGTAAACCCACTAGTTGGGATACCCTGCTGAGATCATTGAGCATTGTGCCAAGGTCCTCCATGGATTCTGCCATAACGACTATATCGTCCGCAAATCGAAGGTGAGTGATGTATTCTCCGTTGATGTTGATGCCGAGTCCAGTCCAGTCTAAGAACTTGAAGACATCTTCCAGTGTAGTGGTGAACAGTTTCGGAGAGATGACATCTCCGTTGACGTTTTGTATATACTTTTCTTATATAAACAAATAAAATACTTTGTGAATTGAATAGGAAGTGTTCAATAAGAATGCGTGTTGATTTTTGATTGGTAGTTTTAATTAAAAAAAAACATGTTTATGTTTATATAACAAATCGGTCTATAAATTTAAATTATCTAGTGACAGACAGACGGTCAAATTATTTTTTTCTAGTACTATTCATACACAATGTGTATTTATACATAGTACAATAAACATATATTATTAATAATAAAATACCACGTCTTTACTTTGAATTATATAAACTAACAAAACAAAACACATTATGAGTTTTAACACAAGCGTACCGTAACATGATTCATGAACCGCCTATAACTACCTATTTCACTCGTGTCAATCACTTTATTCACTTTATTTATTAATCCAGACAACTTTTTTTTCGGGAGATAAAAGGAAATTAAAACGACACACATTATGTACCTACCTACTAGTAAGTAAAATTATTTTATAATATTACCTTTCAGAGTTTTCAGGTAATCTAAAAAAGTTATCTCTGGATTCGTTATTGACGAATTCATGCAACTAAAAACAGCACAATATACCCTACTTGTCATATTAAATATGTGTATTGTTATGTGTAGTGAAAAATTCGCGCAGTTATTGTTAAAAAAACAACACACCGTTCGTTCGTCACTGCAGCACAGTCGCGACTGTCTACATGTCGAGCGCATGCCGAGATCGAGGCGCGTAGGTATAGCTCGCGTTTCGTCCATTTGTATAAAGTTGGATTACTGGTAGATTATATTACCGTGGTTGTAGTATCGAAATTAAACTCAAGCCGATTAATTAGTTTTTCGAATATAGTACTAGCAAATACCTGCGGTTTCACTCACGTAGTGCCTATACTACTCGCTTTTAGTGTAACTTTACATAGGTGAAAGAATTTTTAAAATCAGCCAAATATCCATGGCCTTGCGTAGTTGCCGATCCTATGGGAATACGGGGATAAAATATAGTCTATGCCACTTGCTCATTATGTAGTTTTCCGTTGGTGAAAGGAATTTTTAAAACTGGTTTAGTGGTTTAGGCGTGAAAGCCTAGCAGACTAACAAACTCAAATTCGAATTCGACATTATAATTATACCTTCAAATTAATTTAAATCTACTACAACTGAGTCTGTATTTTGTATTCAATAATTTGTTTGGCGTTGTAGCAACGTCTTAAATACGCCCACCCTCCCTTAGTGTTAATGATATCTCGCTTTTAAAGGGCACATCATTTACTTACTTTTACGAAAATTAATTGAAATGAGTTTTGACGATGAAAAGATGGCTATACAAAAGAAAATGGTGGCCGCTAGGTGTCGCACCGAGATAACTTGTTCATATTTAATTAATTATTTTGTAGCAAAGATTTTATTTTCTTTGATATTCTAGGCTTTATTCAGTGGCCCTCACAATTATTATTTCGATTAAGAGAAAATTATTTAATTAACTTTGCAAACGTTTAAGGGATTCATAGGCTTTTAGGGAATTAGGAACATAAATACTTTGCTTTAAGTTTGTAGGTATGTATATAGGTAAGCGAGATAAGTACCATTAAGGTCCACTATTACTATAAGGAGTAAAATGGCGAAATGAGTTATATTTATATTACTAACATATAAAAAGATTCTAAATAAACGGTTGACCCTATAGGCCAACTCTGAAACTGCCCACTATATTCAAATTTATAGAGTTTAACGTTATATAAAATTGAAAATACATGAGCTCTTCGAGTTCAATGTCGAGCTTCCTACGTTGTGTTTTGCTACATTTCTTTTGTTTTCGATATCTTACGAACGAGTTAACCGATTTTGGATCAGACATTTATTCAATAGAAGAACTGATTAGATTATAGAAACTTTCGTCAAGTTTCCGAATATATCTAAATGAACCACTTTCTAAAACTAAAAAAAAACAAGAACTGTTGAGTTTTTTAATATAATTATACCGTGGCGAATGGATTTTACAGAAAACTCACGCATGCACGCACGTGCGTACGGACATACGGACATCATTGTGGAAATAGTCAGAATAGCTTCTTAGGACCTCAAAATGTCGAGATCTTCTTTTTTTGTTTTTTTTTTTGGGTCGGCTACGATCAGTGCACTTGCCGCCGCCGGGCCGACATCATTGTGGAAATAGCCATAATAGCTTCCTAGGACCTCAAAATGTCGAGATCTTCTTTTTTTTTTGGGAGTGAGCTACGGTCAGTGCACTTGCCGCCCTACCGCTTCCGGGGCGACAGAGGGGCGGCGCGCGACCCGTAACCCACCCATAGCACGTCGCCTTCGTCATTGGGCCGACCACCAGAGCCGAGTTCTTTGTCTTCAGTGGTCGACCCGACGGAATACCCCGAAGGAGTAACCTCTCCTCTCGACGTCCGTGTCCCGGACGTCGGTCGTTGTCGCAGGGTCTGCCTCTCTGCGAGTGACGGACTGATCTCTGGTCCCGTCACCCGCGGCCTCGGTTAGGGCGGCATCAGACACAGGTACTTGCAACTGCGCCGCTCGATTCGATCGGGATCTAACAAAAACTCGAATTTCGCAAATCGAGACGAAACCGACCGACCGACCGAGTTATATGATAATTATTGATGTGACAAACATGAATGGCAGTTAAAAATATCAAACATTCCTACATTGCATTTACAATAATTTATATCGAAGTAAGTTCTACGAAGCTTTTAGGTCGCATCTGCGTATGAAGTCGCACTGATATGTAGGTCACTTGTAATATATCGACATAAGAAGGATCGCAGATTGATGACCAGTCCCCCTTCCTCCTCGGCCCACGCATCCGCTACGCCCCCACACTTTGTCTCACGAGGCACCGCTCTATTGCAATAGATTGAGCCTGTTTGGTTTACTTCTGGATATTGGGATTCACATGAGACCAGAATCGTAAAATGTATCATAAGTGTATATCTATACCAATAAATAAAATTGAAGTGTCTGTTTGTAATGTCAAAATAATAGGCTTTTTTCATGCTCACACGGTTATTTGCACGACACCTATGACTAAAATAGCAATTAAAAAATTTTTGTCTGTCTGTCTGTCTGTTTGTTCCGGGTAATCTTCAAAACGGCTGGACCGATTTCAAAAATTCTTTCACCAATGGAAAGCTATAATATCAGGGCGTAAACTAGGCTATATTTTATCCCAGTATTCCCACGGGAACGGGAACTACGCGGGTAAAACGACTATAACCTATAACCGAAGCGAAGCGAGGGCGGGTTGCTAGTATTTAATAAGAGTATTTAATAAGAGTATTTAATAAGAGTATTTAATAGTACCTGTACATATTTATATTATAGGAGACAAAGTCCTTCATACGTTGTATATTGACCACTGACGACAAGTTAACTCTGCTCCGGTGGTCGGCCCAACGACAAAGGCGACGTGGTTTTCGGGTGAGTTGCGGGAGTTGCGTGCTTAAGCCCCTCTGTCGCCCCGGACGGAGTGGTGCGGAGGCGCGCCGACTGCAGCCCACCCACAAAAAAAATTACGTTGTATATTGCATTTAATGCAAAGTACTCTGTTATCTGTATACGTATATACCTAAGTTAAGTATGAGACTTGATGTAGTTTTTAAGTAAAGGCTGGACAGGTGCTCGCCTCCTGGGGCCGGCCAAGTCGGTCGATAACATGGCGGCCAAGTTGAGTGATTCGCCAAGGAAGGTGGCGTTAAAATCGCCAGATCCTTGAAGTGCAAAGACGCGTGTAGCGGGTCTGGATGATTCTGTGATGGTGGGAGACATAGAGTAGGACAGTTCCTCGAAAACCCACAGTATCTAGAGACACGCTCCTAGATACTGTCGAGGTTCGAGGCCCTGGTCCAGGTGGCGTCGGTACGTTGTACGGCGTCGGCCTCAGGTAGCACCTGGGTGCAGTAGACCAAGAAATCAGCTGGCTCAAGTAGGCTCCTCGTGGTCTGAGGCTCGGCACGGGTTATCATTTTGGAGTCCTAGTTTATGACGTGCTACAACTTTATGTCGGTCGGGCACATACGTGCACTAACTGCTTCATTGCACCCTGCTGCCCTGCGTGTGATATTTGTTATCATCATTATCTCAGCTCATAAATTTCTTCAACAGTGGGAATATGCCTCGATTCTCCTGAATTGTTGGAGGGAATTAGACCTACTATGCTATTGTTGGTCAAACGTGTTGGCATTTTTTTTTATGGACTTTACCGCGCGTGCGCTTACTATAGCCCACCCATAAAAAGAAACGTGTTGGAATAGGGTTTAATATCGAGTTTTCCTTCTCTTGTATTGATAATATCCGCATATCATATCCCTTAGTCATCTTTTACGACACTTACGGGCAAGAGTGGGAGGGGCGAATTATGTTTTTACTCCGTTACCACACGGTATTTTTCAATTCAAAATATAATATCTGGTTGACCGAGCTTCGCTCGGAATATTTTTGTTGCATTTTTGTCGAATTTATTTAGATATATATTAATAAAAAATAAAAATTAAATAATGAAAAAAATATAAACAATTACAAAAAGAGAATAATAATAACACCGAGATTCGATCCGACGCTGTTTGAATGCCAAAACAAAACTAAAAGAAGAAAACTGGACAACTGCCCAACTGAGCTATCGTAACTCATGACATTGACGGCGAAATTTGAATTCATATTCTTTTAAAATTTAATGTCATTGTATTGTTTTGCTAAAAACACCGACGAAACAACATTTTCTATAAATAAAACCTAGCTAGATCTATATAGATTTATATAGATAGATAGATTTTTTGGCCTCGAAACCTCTAGTATGCCAAGTTTCATCAAAATCGTTGGTGCCGTTTCCGAGATCCTGAATGTATATATATATATATATATATATATATACAGTATATATACAAGAAATGCTCGTTTAAAGATATAAGATATTTTTTACAGGGTAATTAAAATTAATCGCAGCCATATCATTATATTATAATAATTTTAGTGATTTTCAAGAATTTATGACATTTCAATAAGTTATTAAAACTAAAATCATGTAGGTATAATGGATATCTTAAGATCTATCTTCGAGTATATTGTTATCCAGTATAGCCGTGTATCGTGTGTACAATCTGTATGCATTGTCGAGGGATCTATTTATTTTCTTCACGATAAATGTTTCACTCCCTCGATACGGTCAATAATTTTAGTAAGAATTAGATTAATTATGTAATATAAATATAGCAATAAATGTTGTCATCTATATGACTAAACCTATAGTTTATTTGTTTTAACTCGCAATATCGATAATTAATATTTTTTTGTGGAAAATAAAATATTCTTAGCAAATTTTTTTTAGCCATCATCATCATCATTTCAGCCTATGGCCGTCCACTGTCGGACGTAGGCCTTCATCATGTTACGCCACAGAGTGCAGTCTTATGCCACCTGTATCCAACGACGCCCAACAACTTTCACCAGGTCGTCGGTCCACCATGTGAGAGGGGGCGTCCTACACTGCGTCATCCGATATGTTGTCGCCACTCGAGAACCTTCCCCAGAAGTTGTCGATTTGTCCAGCGATGTGTCCTGCCCATTGCCACTTCAGTGTGCTAATTCTTTGTGCTAATTCTTTGTTCTGTGTGCTGCAGATTTCCGCCCTTCGGATTCTACCTTTGTTGCCGTGCCGGACCACATTTCCGTGCTGTAAGTTACTGGTAACACACATTGGTCTGTGTTTTCAGACACTGAGGTATGTTGGACGAGAAGATCCTCTTAAGTTTAAGCTGCCCAACCAAGCTGGATTCGTCGGCTGACCTCTTTCTCGAAGTTGGATCTACCTGATTGGACTGTTTATCTAGGGTTTTTTTTTTAGTAATTTTTTTTTAGTAATTTAGGATTATCTATTTAAAATTTAGAAAATTCAGAGATTGTATAAAAGACCACAACAATATTTTTTTTTTATCCGAAGACATTAATTCGTTATCAGTATTTACACTTATTCTGTAGGGTTACTTAACACCACGTTGCAGTTAACTAATACATTTGAAAAACTATATATATCTCCGTATATTATACATAGTTCTTCTAACAAAAGTTAGCATTTCTAAAAGAGATAGGAAAATCATGACAAAGATGGGATCATTGAGAAAGCGGCTCGCGGTCGGGGGTCACTGCGGACTCGATACATTTCTTCGATTACCCCGCAGTTATGAGGGGTTATATACATACACATCATATTTATTACACAGTAAATGATACTATTACTACAGTTTGAAGTCTTAGTAACTTTATTTTTTTTAGTATTCATATTTTTGAAAGATATATACTGGGCAGGTAATATATATTCAGATATATACTTTAATTTAAATATGCAATGTGGGCCAAATCAGATTTACCTTAAAAGTTAGATCCAATTTTCTTTTTAAATAATGATAAATAGTTCTATAATCTACTAGCAGCCCGCCCCGGCTTCGCACGGGTTAGGTTATTAAAAAACATTTCAAAAGTTATAAATTTTTACAAACACTCCCATACATACTGTCTTGTTTTTGCATGGGGTTATTGAAAAAGAGTAAATTTATGAAGAAAATTCGAATATTAAATATTATTAATTTAATGTTATTTTTTTGTCGTCACGTCTCGTTTCCGTCGGGGGCGAAAAGTGGCCCACAGAGAACCGCTTTGCTACGCTGAATATGTCAAAGATCGTAGCAGGTGGAGGGCAGTGGACTCTGCCTACCCCTATGGGAAAAAGGCGTGAATATATAAAAAAAAAAAAAAAAATATTTTTTTGTATATTTTTTGTTTCTTTTTTTCTTAATATTTTATTTTTAATGTTTGTAAAAATATTTACTTTCTCTGCTCTTAAAAATCAATTTATTGAGTCAGAGCTTTATTTTATTTTTTTTGGGGTGGGCTGCGGTCGGCGCATTCCTCGCACCATTCCGTCCGGGGCGACAGAGGGGCGTAAGCACGCACACCCGCAATCCACCCGAACACCACGTCACCTTCATCGTTGGGCCGACCAACGGAGCAGGGTTACTGTTATCAGTGGTCGGCCCGACGGAATACCCTAGTGGGGTACCCTCACGCGCGGCGGCGGGTCGCTTCGTCGAGGCTGTGCTCCTCGCGCGCGCGACCCGCCGCCTCCTTCTGCAAGATCACTGCCTCGCAGAAGGCTGCGACCACCATACAAACCTTCGCATTTATAATATAAGGAGGATATGGTATTTTCGTCCGTTTATATTTATCCGTGTGGTGACGGAGTAAGAATATAATTCACCCCCATTAAGATAGTAGGGTGGTGAATCCGTGAGTATCGTAAAAGACGACAAAGGAATAAAATATACACGGAACATCTATGCAAGAGAAAGAAAACTCAAAATAAAACTCTATACTAACCCGTATAACCAGCGTGGTTTAGTAGATCACTTTCTTTCCTATTATGGAGGAGGCTCAAATCCAATATTGATACATATATGAGCTGAGGTGATGATGATAATGATATTTTTGAAAATTATACTGCTTAATAACAACGTTTATTACTGATGTTTTATTGCACAATATATGACATATTGGAATAAGCTACATTTAAACGAATGAATGTATATAAATCTAATAACTCTAATAACACAAAGTCCACCATTTCTTTAGCAGCAGCTATTGATACGGAATGTAAGGATATAGCTCAGTGGTAGATATAAGTATATGGGCCGACCACTGACGACAAGTCACCCTGCTCCGGTGGTCGGCCCAACGACGAAGGCGACGTGCCACGAGTGGGTTACGGGTGTGCGTGCTTACGCCTCTCTGTCGCCCCGGACGGAGCGGAGCGACCGTAATCCATCCCAAAAAGCAAAGGTCATTACAAAAGAAGAGAATAAAGAAGAAATCTTCAAATATGCCAACCTACTAGTATGCATGTTATATATTTGTAAAGTCCTCCGTAATACTTAGAGTAAGGTGCTGTCTTTTCAAAAAAAATCGTATATTGGTAAGTAAGTTTACACAAAACAGTGGCGATTACGGATTAAGAAGAATATTTTTATACACAACGCGTAAAAACTAAATCTAATATTATTCTATAACTTATTTAAAAAAGTGTGTTTTTTTATTGCCAACGGTGGCAAACGAGCAAGCAGCGCACCTGATGGTAAGTAATACTGCCCGCACATGGACCTTTGCAATACCAAGGGCACAGCCAGGCCGTTGCCTACCGTGAAGAAAATACTCTTCTTAAATCCCGTTAAAAGAAAGACATGTCATAGCGCTCGGAAAACACAGCAGCAGGTAGTTCATTCCAGAGCTTGCACGTACCTACGTGGGAGAAATGATCGCTGGAAACGTACAGTTGAAGACCATAACGTTTCCAGGTGAAATTATGAACCCTGCTACGATGTGGAGTGCTACGTTGGTAGAATGGTAACGGTGGTACCAAGTCAAACAGATCCTCGGAGCACTTTCCGTGAAAGAGTCGGTAGAGTACACAGAGTGACCCAAAGTCTCTCCGCTGTTCCAGCAACTCCAAGCTGTCCGTAAGAGTGTGTGTACTTATGTAGGCACGTAAGAAGTTATACCTACTATTTTGGGGTAACAAGGTAAAAATATTACTAGAAATTTTATCCTTTGCGTTATCCTACGTCTGTAAAAAAATACACTAAAAATAGAAAAAAAGGTAAGGAAGTTTTCTTATAAAGAGTGTTCTAGTTGAAATTTGCGATAGTGTGTGCGCATTATAATAGATGTTGACTAGCTAACTTCATGGTGTCGATTTTTCGCGACGCTGTGCGCGCGTATCGCAAAGATTTCATCATCATCATCTTATATATGTCCCACTGCTAGTCTCAGGCCTCCTCCATAATGGGAGGGGAATTGACCTACTATTTCACGCTGGTCAGACATGTTGGAATAGGGTTTTGTTTCGAGTTTTCCTTCTCTTGCAAAGATGTTATATGCTTATTATATCCCTTAGTCTTTTACAGGAAAGATAGGGAGTGGTGAGTTGTATTCTTACTCCGTCACCGCACGGAAAATTTACTCTCATCATTTTTCCCTAATGCGCTAAATGAAGCACAATTTCAAAAAATTAAATACACCTTTACTTAGTTACTACTGTTACTTAATAATATAAGGTTAAGGTTTACAAGATATAACATGAATTTGAACGAGTTTATAATGACAGTCTGAGATGTAAAATGCGGTGAGATTCACAGTCATGTTCACTTATTATGTCTAATCTGTTCTTATGACGGCTAATTCTTGTATCAGTAGATAAGCTTACAGTAGACGCATCGCATTGGTTAGGTCCAGAATACACTGCCGCTAATAATTTTATTAAAAATGTTACTTTCAAACTCGTTTTAAAATACACTAATTTGTAACGCATAATTTTTGTGCCGAATACCAGGACAACATTCACATTAAAAAAAAGAATATTTCTATTCCTCTGCAATCTCTTTTTTGATGAACGTATGGTGTATTATTTTCTGTCATACAAATTTTCGCTGCATAATTTTTTCTGCCGAATGCCAGACGAAGGTTTAAAAGGTATTTTTAAAGGTACTCAGGAATATGATTTTTTAATAGTGGGAAATATGTATAAGGGTTGAAGAAGGTAGCTTTACGGGCTAGTTATCTCGCGGCATTGGTTCTGTGCATAGAGAAATGTAAAACCATAGTTCAAAAGTTTATGCATAAGACAGCCGACTGTGAAATCGAGGATTAAAATCCTACTTAAAAATAAGAGCTTAGATTTTTTTAGAAGAGTTTAGATTTTTTGCAGGCATTCGTTGATTTTGAGCCAAATTTATTAGTAAGCTCAAATTTTAGAAATGTGCTTAGTACGCTCGTTTACCTATTACGAGGAACTAAGTATTATCTATTGAAATGTGAATGTAGTACATCACTGCTTATCATTCTGTGGATAAAGGATCTTAATAATAAGTTCGGAAGCCAATACATAGACAAAGAATTCCTGAAAAAAAAAAAATTGTAAACCCAGCTAAAATACTATGTGAGTAACAAGCTTTAAGTTAATGAAGGCACACATTATCTTGTATTTAGTAAAATGCGACACGCAAACGACGTATGGTATATGTACTGTGTTGTTTTATATACATATGTTCTTATATAATCATGATTAGAAACTTTCATATGAACGATATGGAAAGAAAATGTAGTTATAAAATTCCTATATACTTTTCGGGAAAACCCTCACCACACTGTCCACCAATGTAACACCTACAAGACAGGATTTACAATGATATCCGTAAATTACTATAATATCTATAACCGCAAAACACTCACGTATTGAGATCGATAACGTTAACCCGGGTTTCGAGCATATCCGATGCTCATCATCAGGGCGAGTGTGCAGCGGCGTCTGCGAGGCCCCGGCGACGCCCGGCGTGCACTGCGAGCCGCGTATCGGGCAGCGTGGCGCGACACAGCTACGAGGGGTGCGGGGGATGTGTTTGCCTATTGAGCGTCTTCGGCGGAGTCGTCGGATGAGACTTGATCACAACCAGGGTTAAGCGATGTTGTTATGGTGTCACTCCATGTGCCGTCACCATCACATACCACGCTGATCACGCTTTCTACACCGTTCACAACCTTACAACTCGAGGAAGTATTAAGAGCTGGTATTTGTGCTGACGGCAAATGAAGGTACGATGTCGGTTTATTTCTATAGCTGCACGTATTTTACGTGGTCTATAGTATCTCTCTGTGGCTAATACAGAGGCTTTGTCGAACTGAATGTAGTGATTTGTGTTCGAGAGACTGGCGTGGTCTGCTACGGCTGATTTAGTCGTATCCATGCTCTTCATACTTCTGATATGTTCGCTTAGTCTGGTGGCGATGTTGCGTCTAGTTTCTCTCACGTAACTCTTACCACAGTCACATAGTACTCGATAGACGCCTGGTACGCTCGGGTGGTTTTTATTGTAGATAACATCGAGATTTAACCTTCGGACAGTCCCGGAAGATGCTTTTAAGTGTCTTGACCCGCAATACATTTAATTAGAAAATTAAATAGGAGCAGTTGGAAGAGATTGATTTAAATTTTCTACTCTGAATTGCGGCAGAAATAAAGCTAAATTGACTAGTTACCCAGTAAATTAGAATATGGACAGCTACAGTAGTCGCAGCAGTATAGCAACACTGATATGATAGAACTTAATTGAGGCTATATGTGATCCTCGAGATTGATCGCGGGTAGATGTGGAAAAAGAAACGCCTGAATGCACGGAAACATAAGATCACGGCTGTTATGCCACTTATCACATTCCTAAAGAATCTAGTATAGGGATTGTTCATAATCTTGGTCAGATGTTGAACATTGGCATAATGGTGAAAACCATTTACTTTCGAAATTGCCATTGAAATTGGAGCACACAAAAATGCTATATATTGTAATAGAATAATATAATATACGTATGTTAATGATTAACAATACATTTTGTGATGTGGACCCCCCTAATTTATTGTGGGCGTCGTAGAAACTGGCTGAGTAAAGAACAGCAGACTCCCACGCTCACGATTCTAGGAAGCTTGCAACACCAACTACGAAGCTCGAGTCACTTATCAAGCGTGGTGATCGTGACAATATCCCCACTTCGGGAATTCTTTATAAATATTCTTGATCACTTAGTGACTCACTGTGTAGAGAGAGATAGGGAGGTTCTGGGTTAAGTATGACTGAGACTTTAAAGCTGCTGCTTACCACCAGACTTTCTAGGAGCTGGTTCCGGCCGGTCTAGGGAGAGAGCTCCCCTATTGTCATACTGAAATTCTTCACACTGGTATACGTATATCGTTCATATACATATGTGTATATGTATAATAAAACGGTTGTCCGGAGTAGGTAACGGAGTCCGGCGAGTCCGGTTAAAAGTAATATATACTCAGCGTATAATAGTCTCAGTTTTTTACTGAGAAGAAGGAATACGTAAACCATTGTACAATCAATGTAATTTAAATGCTATATAATAGGGGCTTAATACTACCATCCCGAAAAGTGGAACTTTCCAACAATATCAATAACTTATACATCGACGCATAGGCGCTTCTGCGTAGTGATCTATTTCATTATGTTAGTGTGCACAAATAAAGGTCTATATGCAGCCTATATGTGTGCGTGTGCTCGTTAATCATAATTTCGCATGTTTGTTCGTGTGTATGTTGGTTCATATTATTATGTTTTGGGGATAAGAAATTAGTTAGTGGACATTAAACTTATGTAAAGTTGGATTAAATGATCTTGATATGATGAGTGGTCACAAATTATTTAATACACACAACATTTTTTAGTTAATGATAGTTTATCTGACGAGATTGAATATCCGTTGCAGCAATTATAACAATAGTTGGGGGAATACGCGCGGGCGCGGGAGTGACTTGCCGACGTTCGCTTAATAGCTTCGCCATTGACAGGACTGTCTAACATAATCAAAATATTTTTACATTTTGTATTTTTTATCGCTCACAAGCGAGAACTAATCAATCATTTTAAAAGTAAAGTCCATATATTTATTTTATCATCCATCAGGGTCCTAACATATCCGTGTGGTGGTGGAGTAAAAAAATAATGGTGTAGTACCTTACCTTCCTATGGATGATCGTAAAAGACGACTATGAAAGTAAGCAGAAAACATCGGTGTAAAAAAATTTCGAAGTAAAATGCTATACCAAATATTTAATATCTCCCGATATGGAAGAGGCTCGAACCCGGCAGAGGGTCAAATAAGAGCTGATCTAATAACGATGATGAATATAATTTATTTAGAAGCAAAAAATTAGTTGATTTTAGAAAGAGAAAAAGAACTCTAATAATCCTCACGAAAATTAAGCGTTTGGTAATATTGTGGAATCTTAAAATTTCAGGCAAATGGGAAGCAGTATTCGTCTCGAAAACGTGCAGCACCAGCTGCAATTACCAGCCCGCCAGTAGTTTGCAAGCGCCTCAATTATAGCATAATTAAACTCATGGGAAGCATAGGATCTCACTGTTAAACCTATGTTTAAGTTAATGTCTAAGAAGTGGGATGGATGGGTAAACTTACATTAAAACAAAACTAAATTAATTGGTCTTAATATGTGGTATTCCTTAATTGAAAACAATGGTACCTTATAACATTTTCTCAAAGTATCAACTATCTTTAGTCGAAGTATGGAAAACTTGACAAGAAGCATTAAGGGCTCGCACATCGTAGGGACTGACCCGTCATGAAATTTAAATCTAGATCAATAACCACGCTTATATCATTGTCTTCATTAGAGATAATTGGGTTCGCTCCCCGTCGGCCACAACTTTGTTTGTTCGTCGATAACTTGAGACGAATTTCTTGAACATTAACCTACCTACGTCATAGGCAGTCGTTAGCGAAAATTGCTACCGTGTTCTAATTTCGATCATAGACGACAAAGGATCAAGATGTTTTGCTTAAAGGACGTACATATTAATAAAATTAGTATTGTTCGACTAAAAGGAAAGGTACAAGACCTTTCCTTTCCTTTTTTTTTCAGTGGGATATAGCCTCGTCGCAAGCTCACTGTGCACCCGTTATCTACTTCTCCAGTAAACAAATAGAATCTTGAACTGTTTAACTTCAATGGTCTTATTTATTTCTAAGCATATCTAAATTTGGCAGCATATTAATAGTACGCAGAAAGATTCTGTCAGTCTTTCTCAATTCAAAAAGCTATTAATATTCTGATCAATACTTAGATAAGTTTTAATGATATTTTAAGTAGCCCACTTATTCATCTTTTAACTGCATTGTAAGTTACCAGTATGATACCTGCGGCTCACAAGATTTTACGAAGTCCTTACACATGTTGCTAGAATTTCCGACAGTTTTTGTTTCTTTTCTAGTCTTTATACGATTATATAGCTTAAAAGAGAAATCTGAAATGCTAAGTTAATAGTTGAGACAAATTTATGGTAACTGTAATTTTATTATGTTAAATACATGTTATGCAAAGAAGAATGCATTGAAGTACATATCATATAAAGCTTAGTAATTCTATGTTGTTTTAGTTGGTCGGAGTTTGTGGGTAACGCCGTCATTAACATCGTCATATGTTTGCACACCGCGCGCAAACACGATTACCTGAAATTAGGTTAGTACGTTTTATGTTATTTACGCTATCATGGCACGTCCTTAACGTTCCGTTTATTATAAATAAGAAATAATTGATAAGCAACAAAAGACGAATTGAATTTCTTAAAAAGGAAACGAGTAATTTCAACTTTATGAAAATGAAATGATTTATTTATAAATTACTTATCCATGTTATTTTTGGTGATTATTAAATTACCCGTGTTTTCAGATGAAAAATGATATTTGTTACTATAAAAATATAGTTTGGCCAACATTGGCAATGCCGCAAAATATCAGTTGGGCAACAGTATTTCTTCAAAAACTTTTATTTATGTATTATTTGAATCCTGACGAATATTTTCTTGCATATCTTTTTTATTAATTACTTAATTTTCATACTTTTAATTAGATAGTTAATTAACAGAAAAAGAAGTAAAAAAATGGATATTTCTATTTTGTGAAGTTATACTTCTTTTGGCGCATTAGGGAGAAATTATGAGAGTAAATTTTCACGACTCGCCGTCACAAAAACCGACACCTTGAAGTTAGCTAGTCATTATTTTTTACGATGCGCGTGCACGCCGTCGCAAATGTCAATTAGAGAGACGTGTTATAAATAAAACTTTCAACGTATTAAATATCTTTTTAATATTATTAGTGATGTTTATCTACATCATCATCATCTCATCATCATCTCAGCCCATATATGTCCCACTGTTGGGCTCGGGCCTCCTCCATAATGGAAGGGTACTTGACCTACTATACCACGCTGGTCAGACGTGTTGGTATAGGGTTTTATTTCGAGTTTTCCTTCTCTCGCATAGATGATATATGCCTTTTATATCCCTTAGTCGTCTCGTACGATCACCCACGGGTAAGATAGGGGGTGGTGAATTGTATTCTTACTCCGTCACCACACGGAATTTATCTACATATTATTCTACATATTTTTCTACAAATTATAATTCTATTAAATGTATTTTTTTCTATTATAAGTGTCGTTTTTTTACAAACGTAGGATAACGCGAAGAAAAAAATTTAGAAAGATTTCTCTTTTTTTTTTTTGGGGATGGGTTGCGGTCGACGCGCTCCTCGCACCACTCCGTCCGGGGCAACAGAGGGGCGTAAGCACGCACACCCGCAACCCACTCACGATGCACGTCGCCTTCGTCATTGGGCCGGCCACCGGAGCAGGGTTACTTGTCATCAGTGGTCGGCCCGACGGAATACCCCCTATTTGGGGTACCCTCACATCGACCGACGTCCCCGCCTCGGGGAGGACGTCGGTCTTTCCTCACGCAGTCGGCCTCTCGGTGGGTGACGGACTAATTCCCCGGTCACGTCACCCGCGGCCTCGGCTAGGGCGGCATGAGGCGCAAGTACTCGCGCCTACGCCGCCCCAGTCGCCGGCGGCGGATCGCCTCATCGAGGCTGCGCTCCTCGCGCAGGCGATCCGCCGCCTCAAGCTTTCTATCTTGTTACCCCGAAGAAGTATAACTTATTACGTGCATATATAAGTACGCATATACAAGCATATATACATATATAAGCATATATAATATTGGAAACCACATTATTATGAAATATAAGATTTTGATATGATAGTTTGACATTTAGCAGTGACAGATTATTATTATTGTTATGTTAAAGATGCCAATTCAGAGTATGCTCTACCAATATTCATAGCATTTTTACGCTTGAGTGATTTAATGGCGAAAAATGAGTATGAGTAATTTAGCAATTTTACTGTAGTATGTATGTATGTATCTGTATATACATAAGTATGTATGTATTTATGTCTATATTTTGATGTGTATTATATGTACACCTTTTTATCTCATTGTTGCGCTGCCTAGTGTAATTCAATTATAGATTGTAAGACATTGATTGCTAGTTTTTTTATTTATTTATTTTAAACATTTAATATTTGATTGTTGAATTGATAGTTTCCATTTACAATGAATTTATGTACTCGATGATTGTTATTTTGATTGTTATGTTTTGACATTGCTCGATTACCCTTTCAATATAATTAAATTTCGAATTTATTTTACACAAATTAATTCATACTTTAACAAAAACTAAAATACTGTTTCTACTTGTTATAAATGTAACTAATTCATGGTATGCATTATATTTTTATTTTTTAATTTGAAAATCTTTAAAAATCTGATATTGTTTTTATTATTCGTTATTATTATCATACAGTTTCGAGCGTACGCCACTTTGGGTTGCAACTGAAAACCAGCATCAGGTAACTTTAATGTCTCCTGATATTGTGCTGAGTTGCCTGCCCTTTGGCACATATGTCATGTGACAATTTTCTTCTTACCTATTATTTTTCTGTATTGTATGAATGTATGTGCCAATAAACGAGTTCTTTCTTTCATTCTTTCTTTCTTTCTAATAGACGGTCTCGAATGAGTAGTGAGCATTCCGTGGTAATATATAGGCTGTAGTTAAGCATATTAAAGTTATGTTACTAAGTTCATATTTATGACGATGTAATTGTTGAGACATACATACGTGTGTCAATGTATGTGTATAGTTTACAGGATTGATATCGCACTTATATTATATTGAATTTTAATAGAAAAAATATTCTTATCTGTAATAATAAAATTGTTCTGTATTAAAAAAATATTCTGGATACCTCAAAAACTGTATTTATTTAATACTTTTACTTTATTGTTGTTATATAATGGTTACCTAATAATTTACTTTTACGATATTCAACTGGAGGATAAAGACGCACAAGAAGTCCAAACATTAAAGATATGGTTTAGATATGGGTAGCTTCTTTACTGTTTTTGCCGTTGATCATCTTCTGACAATTGTAGACATTTATTATTTGGTTATTGGAGAGAAAAGAGTATCTGTAATGATAGTTAGAAATCTTTTTTTTTTTTATTGCCGATGGTGGCAAACGGGCAGGCAGCACACATAATGGCAAGTGTTGCTGCCGCACATGGACCTTTGCAATACCAGGTGCCCAGCTAGGCTGTTGCCTACCGTGAAGAAAATACTCTTCTTAAACCTCGTTTAAAGAAGGGCATGTCATAGCGCTCGGGAAACACAGCAGCAGGTAGTTCATTCCAGAGCCTGCACGTACGTGGGGGGAATGATCGCTGGAAACGTACAGTTGAAGACCATATCATTTCCAGGTGAAATGGATGGACCCTGCTGTGGTGTCGAGTGGTACGTTGGTAAAACGTTGACGTTGACGGTGGTACCAAGTCAAACAGTTCCTCAGAGCACTCCCCATGAAAGAGCCAATAGAGTACACAGAGTGACCCAAAGTCTCTCCGCCGCTCCAGTGACTCCAATCTGTCCGTAAGATTGGGATCCCCGACGATTCGAACAGCACGCCTTTGGAGGGAGTCAAGTGGGTCTAGCTGATATTTAGGCGCGCTTGTCCAGAGATGTGAGCAGTACTCCACATGAGGACGAACTTGCGCTTTGTATAGTACAAGGTGCTGTCTCGGTGTGAAGTATCGCTTGGCTCTGTTCAGGACGCCCAACTTTTTGCTAGCCAATTTGGCTTTGTCCTCCAAATGACTCCCAAATTGGACTTTGTTCGATATTTCGACGCCGAGAATACCAATACTGTCGGCAATTTGGAGAGTTACTCCTTGGAACTTAGGCGCCATGACAAACGGGTCCTTCTTTGCAGTGAACGCGCAAACTTGTGTCTTTGTGGGGTTGAACTGGACTAAGTTCCGTTCACCCCATTCCGAATCTAAACTAAAATAACATTTAAAACTTGATGCAGTATTTAAATTGCATTGTTTTCATAAGGAAATAATACAGTATATCACTACCACAAGAACAGGTCACATCTCTCTTCTGGGCAACAACAAACAGCGCTTGGTAAGCGTTTTGATTATGGGATTATCACTCCTTGCTTATGGCCTGTAGTGGAAGTCGTCAAGTGCATTCACTTAAACGCGTGCGTTTAATGTGAAGAGATATTGTGTAAGATTTATTACAAAATACTCAGCAATAGCTACAGTTGAATGTCTAAATGGTAAGTTGCCCGTAGATGTATTTACTAAACACAACTGTAATTTTTAGTATCATTGTTTATTTTATGGTTATAAATATATAAAATTATGTTACGGAGGCGTAAAAATATAACAAAAGTATCAAAAAATGCGTAAGCTGTTTTGATTCTGATCCATTACCTCTTGTTTTTTTTAAACAACCGAGCAGCCCTTAAGGTACACACATAGCAGTCAATGTTTGAACATTCTCGCATCGATTTCGACTCGATCGCTTTCTAATCCCCATTTTCTGGATGCCATTACGATTTTTTGAACGCTCACCTCACTTGAAATTTCTTTGCATATCTCGTCGATTCGCAGATCCATTATTTTTTATGGATGGAATACACGATGCTTAATACAAGTATCGCCCCCCTGCTTACTGAGTGTTAACGCCTTAGTACACTTCGTTTAGGGGTGACAAGAAACTCACAAACCAAAATATTTTACGAAGATTATAAACTGTAGTAATTTACATATTTACTACTTTTAAACGGTAGATGAACTGGTTTTAATTTGATATATTGATATTGTATGTGTATTTCTCGTATTTATGATACGAGGAATACAATTAAACTACAAAGCAACAAGTAAACGAGTTACCAGGTATTTTATGTGACAAATCATACGCTTCTACAATAAACTATGTAAAAATATTCCAGATATACAAGTGAATAAGTTAAAAAAAGCAATAAAATTTAGATTTTGTAAAAAAGGTTTTTTTAAAATCTCGGATTAACATGTTTATAATTCAGATTTGTTATATGTAACTCCTCATTCAGAAATTTTCTCATTATACCAATGGAAGTGTTACATGTTTATATTTTTAATACTGTAATTGCAAAGCGTTTATGTTGTTAATACTGTAATTGTAAAGCGTGCTGTTTGTGATGATGTGTTGTTTGTAGTTTATTTTTGTAACAAATGGTATCTGCCATGCTCACTGAAAGGTTTGCTTGCAGTAGCTACAAGGAGCGGGTCTCATCCTTCCCTCCGTTGTGGTTGAGGGGAGCAATGGCTGCTCTAATGGTCAACTTATGATTGGGTGTCACTTGTGGGATCTTGTCCAGTCTTAATCTTTTGCATTATATTTGAGAATTATATTATATTGTGGTTTGAAGGGCAAAATTGGACTTTTACTCTCTTATTATTAGATATGTTGTATACACTTTTATTTAAAAGAATTATTTCAATTTAGGTACTATTTAAGAAAATACCGTGCTATTTCTGCTTCGCCATCCTATTGGGAGGCAAAAGAATAAGATAGTATTATCCTTTGTTTTTTTAATGGACTAACCCCACCATACATTCCCACCATTGTAACTCTCGAAAGCCAGGATCTACAACGGTCTCCGTTTAAGATACCTCCGATTTACCTTCAGGAAGTCCCGGCAAACGCTTTTAAATGACTTGGAACCCGCAACAATTTTAATTAGAAAAGCAAAAAACAGTAGCAGTTGGAAAGGTGTCACTTCCCTCTTATGCAAAGTGAGCAACATGAAGTAAAATTGGCTAATAAAGCAGTAGATAAGAGGATGTATAACTACGTGAAGCGTAGCAGAATAGCACCACGGCTTTAACAGAGCTTAAGTGACTTATATGTGAGCTTTAAGATTGATTGCAATAGCAGATATGGCAAAAACGCCTGAACGCGCGGCAATTTTCTCGGCTTGCTACAAGATCTGAATAGTATACTGCTCCAGATAATATTCCTTTAGTTTTGTCCTTATGCACTGTTAATATTTAAGGTATACCCATTATTCTATCAGATTCTCGAGGCCAATTAATGTATGGGGAGTAATTCCATAATCATCACGTTGACGATCGAAGTTGGTGTTATAAGTTTCGCAAGAAATTAGACATAAGATATCCCCACGGAAACCAATACTTTTGCGATTTGCAGATTGTTGTTCTGAGTCTGGGTATAATTTCTGTTAACTGTATGCTTTCAAAATCCTCCACGAGGATTATTTTTCTAGTCCTGTGGTATTGTTAAAACCATATAAAAATTGACGAACTATATCATCATCATTAACTTGCTCTTATCCCAATTACATTTTTTTTTGGCGTGGGTCCCGGTCGGCGCACTCCTCGCACCACTCCGTCCGGGGCGACAGAGGGGCGTAAGCACGCACACCCGCAACCCACCCGAACACCACGTCGCCTTCGTCGTTGGACCGACCACCGGAGCAGGGTTACTTGTCGTTAGTGGTCGGCCCGACGGAATAACCCTTAGTGGGATACCCTTCCATCGACCGACGTCCCCCCCTCGGGGAGGACGTCGGTCTTTCCTCACGCGGTATCCCAATTACTTGGGGTTGACACAACATGTATTCTATAAAAAAAAATTGTAAATATTATAAAAGTTTCGACAGTAAGTTTATGACTGGCCGCTTGTCTAATGTCAACCCTTCTTGCCTCATAGCCGCCACCGTACAGCTTTACATATTATATCTATTACAATATTATGTAACAATTTAATATGTATATATGTATGTGTTCGATAGTTTAAACTTTAACGACAGTAGCGGGTTATTTCATTGAAAAATGTAAATATGTGTATATAAAAGTATCCAAAATATTTAACAACATATTAAGGTATATTTTTTAAAGTTTTTAGTCACCCCCCACCAAGAGGTAGTCGTACGTAATTCCGACTCAGCCATTCCACTCAATACATTTTATCGACAAACGTCAGTGACGCTGCGTGACACTTATGTAAATATTTAAATACGATCCAGTACAAGCTATGAATATTTTAAACTCTAAGTAAACCACTCGGCTTTGTACTTCCACAAAGATATTTAAGCGTCATTGAAAGAAAAAGTAATACTAATTTATCTACAATAAGGTTTACAATGGTATATAACATCAGCAAATTATAGTTTGCTTTTATTTTATATCTATGCATAAAACGATTTGATAAGTGCTCGCAAATTGAGGATCGATATTAAAGTGACGAGTTATGCTGATTGGATTTTTTCAAGTGGTACCGAGGGGCCGGTGAATAATTGAGTGCGTCTTACTTCTGTGAACAAAAAAGAAATTAAAATATAATTTTATATGAATAATTTTGATGATTTTTCGTGTGTAAGAATACAATTCACTCCCTATTTTGCCCATGGATGTCATAAAAGACGACTAAGGCAGAAGGAAAACTGGAAAAGAGCATGGTATAGTAGGCAAATTCCCTCCCATGGTGGCGTAGGCCCGAGCCTAGCAGTGGGACGTACATATGTGGGCTCCGATGACGATGAATTCTGATGAGTCTTCTTTTTAAATCGATATTAAATAATTGTATCTAGAAATAAAAAAAAACAGTAATTAGGACTGCCGACAGAAGTGAAAACTTAAAACTATGAACAAACAATTGTTATTTTTGGATATTCAAATTAATTGTTTGACCTTGAGGTGAAATTTTAAAATTAAAACTATATTTATTTGGATACATATTATATCATCATCATCACCCTCCTCTTGTCCCAATTACTTGGAGTCGACACAATATTTTCTTTCATAGTAAATATTATAAAAGTTTTGGCAATAGTTTTATAAGTGGCCGCCTGTCTGATGTCAGCTCTCCTTGTAATCTTAAATCAAAATTAATAAATTATGAACTTTTAAATTTATTTGGTTTTGATATCTATTGGCACACATTGACAAAGCTAGGTACAGATATAGTTTTGGCGCTAACACGTCATGTGACCATTTCGACGAAGACTTAATAAGTTTGCCCGCCATCTAAATCTGCCTATAAAAGTTTTCATTTAAAAAATGATGCCTTATAAATAACTAATGTTTATCCTCAAATACAATAATGCTATTAAAAATTGGTAAGGCGTTAATTTTTTATTAAGCATAAGCGTAGTTAGGATAATATTTGATTTCCATATTTAACAATACACTTTTATTCAATCATCAATATCTTTCGGAATCTTTAGCATCTTTTGTTCAGATCATATTCCTGATTTTTTTTGGCAAGAAACTTAGTAGGTAGCCAATTGATAACTCTCTATATTTTTTAGTTTTCCTTTTCTTACAGTGGTATTTATACGATTTTTTTTGAGATAGAAAAGTAATTGGACAAATTTAATTTACCAAATTTAACTGAGTAAGGACACTACATGAAGAATTTATATCCACTAGACTAGAGTTTCCGTGTGCTGACGGAGTAAGAATAAAAATCGCCACTCCCTGTCTTGCCAGTGGGTGTCGTAAAATGCGACTAAGGGATATATTGTGCATATAACGATTATGCATTAGAAGGAAAAATGAAAATGAAATCTTATACCAACCCGCCTGACTAGTGTGGTATATTACATCAATTTGCCTCCCAATACGGAGGAGGTTCGAGCCCAGATATGAGCCCAGAATGATGATGATACTAAAGCTGGGAATAATTTGCAATTAAATTAAAAGCCAAGAAAAATTGTATTAGCAATATCAGCAAGGAGCGAATCGTGCTTGTATCAATTGATCACGCAGATCGTGCCCTCGATAGCTTGCCACACTCGATACCATTCAGAACAATCTCGGAGGGTATCACTTCGAGGACCTCTCACCTAGCTTTCCGGTTCTCATTCTTTTGTTAGGCCCACTTTTTGAGTGTCGCCACTTGATATCCGAGAAGGTCTTTGTTACAATGTCACTTTGATAATTACTTATCAAAGTGACATTATAATATTGGAAAATTAAAATAAGTATGAGTCTTGTGAAAAATGCTGTAACTTAGATTGATAAAGTTGAATTGATGAAAATAATTCAATTCACGATTATATATTTGCTGTGCGGCGGCGTTTACGATTACTACCAATCTCTATACTACTCGTGGGTGTCGTAAAAGAGACCAAGAGTTAAAGTTTAAGATAAATATCGAGCTAGGTCAACTCTATTTGATGTCATATATGTAGTCAACAATTATATTCTCAAGCAAGTTATTCAGGTGGAAATTATTCGTAAAACTATTGCTGAAACTTTGCCAACATGTACATAGAAAGAATAAGAACCCAAGCAATTGGGATAAGACCGGAATTTTATGAGTTAATTGCACATCTTTTTTAGTGATTAATCCCATCGTACATTCCCACTACTGTAACTCCTGTAAGCCAGGATCCACAGTGGTCTCCGTATAAAAAACTGAGGTTTAACCTTCAGGAAGTCCCGAGAAATGCTTTTAAATGTCTTGGGACCAGCAACAAATTTAACTAGAAAAGAAAAGCAGGAGGGGTTGGGAAGATTCCACTTCACATCATGAGGTAATCTCACATAACTTCAAACGTTTTTGAGAATATAATTGTGGACTAGTCGATATCGGGAGTTGGTCCATGTCGATTTAAATCTCTTAGTCATCTTTTACAACACCCACAAGCAATCTAACAACCAACCTTTGGTTGATAGTAATCGAAGCAAATGTTAGTGATTTTAATTTATTCCTGTAATAATTTATCTAATAACTAATGATAACAACTTTGTGTTCAAAGTTCAAGAATTTCTAGTTATACTAGGTATTGTCTCTAGGTAGTGGTTAATAAATTCTATAAGTTAGTAGATTTGATTACTATATAAGCAAACTAGCAATCCGCCCTCGCTTCGCTTCGGATTCAGTCGCCTTACGCGCGTAGTTCCCGTTCCCGTGGGAATACCGGGATAAAATATAGCCTATGTTACTCCCTGATATTATAGCTTTCCAATGGTGAAAGAATTTTTAAAATCGGTCCAGTACTTTTTGAGTTTATTCGTTACATACAAACTTACAAATTTTACCTCTTTATAATATTAGTATAGATAAATACCCAGTAAATTTGCATGCCCTAAGAGGGGCGCATCACAAGTGATAATTTGTAAATAAATATGCGTCAATTTAGATTTCGTAAATTTACCATCACATAGTGTAGTTTAAATTTGAAATCCTAGTTTCATAGTTTTTTTGTTGTCATTATGGTGTTGATATTTTATTATTTCAACAATACTACTAAACGACACATACTAATTATTTTTTATTAAAGCTATGTGAAATTATATTTTCATAATCAGAAAATGAAAGCTTTAAATTTTGTAAATCATTTTAATCGAATACTCTGAATAAAATTACTATTATGAATTTTATCAGCTTGACATGAACGCTGTAAAGTGTTCGAAATGTCGGGAAATCATAAATCAAATACAAACGCGATAAAATCAGTAAAAGTAGTTTTATTTCCAATGTGTAGTGCTCCTGTAAACATCAGAAATCATTATGAATATTCTGAAGTTGAAAAAGGAAAATTCTATTTTGTTATAAAATTGAGCAATATTCGCACCTAGTGATATGCAAAAGAATTCTTTAAAAGCCACTACTCCCAGGTGGCAAGTAGAAGAATACAAAGTATGTAAAGCGAGAGATCCGCCTCCAACCTAGTAACGTATCGACAAGCCTGAAATATTCATTACTAAAAAAATTGCGAATTCTTTATTTAAATTAACAAATAACGAATTATTTATGTACTAGTGATCCGCCCTGGCTTCGCACGGGTGCAATGCTGATATTAAATACACTACAGAAAAACTGTGAACGTTGTATATAATAAATTATAGTTTAAAAAACTAAAAAAAAACCCGATTTTAAAATTGATTGAATTAAAAAATTTAAAATGAAACTGTAGTAATCAATTGAAAAATTGATATTATTGAATAAAACACATGGGGTGCTTGTGATAATAACTACAGACATAATAAACTATTGATAAAATATTAACAACAGTTAAAATCAAGCCCCCACGCTTTTTGTACAATAACATCAATTTTTCAATTGATTACTACAGTTTTATTTTTAATTTTTTAATTCAAAAATTTTAAAAGTGTTTTTTTTTAGTTTTATAAACTATAATTTATTTTTTACTTTTTAGTTTGGTTTATTAAAGTTTGAGAACGCAGCTACTTTGAAAAAGTCTCTGGCTCTGTTGTGGCGAGTCGAGTGCCACACCAACTCTACATCCCGCAATTTTTAAATCTGTAATATCTTCGAAAATATTCATTTAAATCATATGCTGTAAGGGCCATATAGATCTATATTAAATCTACAATGTATTTAAGGTATTTAATTGGATAAGGATTAATACTATAGTGGTTAAAATCACCTCGAAAATTAACCATTATATGTCGTAAAAAGTAAATGTCAAAAAAATGTTATTGTGGGATATCCATAAGAGATAGACATATACCATCGCGGAGTTTTCTGTAGAATTTTTCAATGTTTACAATACTTAGTACATTATTTTGATAAATCTCGTAGGGTTCAGCCTGCGTTTACAATGTAAGCGGAAAAAAATGTAATTATTTACGACATCACATTAGAAACCTCAAAAATAACAGTATATCTCCACTATTTAATGGATGTTATTATACATATAAACCTTCCTCTTCAATCACTCTATCTATTAAAAAAAACCGCATCAAAATCCGTTGCGTAGTTTTGAAGATTTAAGCATAGGGATATGGGGATAATACATAGGGACATGGGGACAGAGAAAGCGACTTTGTTTTATACTATGTAGTGATTTAAATTTATTGTCGTAAAGTAAATGTTACAAACATCATTGTATTAGATTTCTTGTATATGAAATTGGTAAGTGTTAAAAATGATTAGTGTGAAATTAGAGTCCAGTTTAGATTAAAATTAATTTTATATATATTTATAAAAAGGAGGCTTTTAAAAATATGTTAAATAACATTTAAAATCTGACGTACTGCCGGTCTTAAGAGGTTGCTTAGAATAATTATTTAGAATTTACATAGGTACTTTATTGAGTACCTTAATGCCGAGATGGAAAATGGGCGACCATCAAACCATAGAGAATATGTATGCATATACCTAAGTTTTCTACAGCAATGAGAAGCTAAAGTGCAAAGCACATTAACATTTTATTTTTGGGTCATCCGTGTTTCGGTTTTACTTCGCTTTCGGTGGGGTGGCGGCGACATGGGTTATACCGCCGCTATTTCTCCCCTAGTTGATTAGGATCATCATCATCATCTTGCTCTTATCGCAATTACTTGGGGTCGACGCAATATGTCATCTGTTTTGACATATTGCAAAAAGTTTCGGCAATGACTTTTATGACCGGCCGCCTGCCTGACGTCAACCCTCCTTGGGAATGTAATCGTTGACCCAAATGGTACCAGATGGAGTTGGTCCGGGTCAATCTAGGGCTCTTAGTCGTCTTTTACGACACTCACGAGCAAAGCAAGGGTTGGTAGTATTCGAAGCCGCTACCACATAGCAAATACCCTAGTTGATTAGGATATCTTACTTTAACTTTGTTATGACGCCTCGCAAGTTCCTATTTCAAGTAACTAGCTATTGTCTACGTTCCGGTGATTTGTTGGAACATCACTAACACGTGGGCGGCTTCTCTGACGGTGGTGGACTTCCATCTTCAGCTCCGGCAAGGGCATTATCAGGCACAGTTACTTAATTTACTGACCAATAATACACATTTGGATGCACTTTTGTTGGATTCAGTCCTGGATGCAGAGAAAAAATACAATAAATATACGAAAGAAATACTGTTTGCTATTGCTTTAAGCACACGAAATATAAGAGGTAGGGCGGGAGTATGGCATTGATCATAATATCGGCAGAGGCTTACGAGAGTGATAAATGGACGACCGTAATGTTAGTGGCGGGATGATGCTCATCGTCATATTTAAATCGGCTAGGACGCATTCGCATATCTTTTAGTATATTTTTCCGGGTGGTGACAGAGTAAGAATACAATTCATCACCCTCTTTTTTATCCGTGTGTGTCGTAAAAAGCGACAAAGGTATTAAAATAAGCAGATAACAGCTATGCAAGAGAAGGAAACCTCGAAATAAGATCCTGTCTCAACGTCTGATCAGTGGAGTATATAGTAAGTGATTTTCCTTCCATTGTGGAGGAGGCTTGAGCCTAATAGTGGTACGTATACAATATTAGTATTTTTTTTTCTACGACTGTTTAGTGTCAGTGGGGTCACTCAAAAAGAGCAACGCGTGGTTGCTCTTTTTGAGTGACCCGCTGTACTGTCTTTATCCAATAGATCGTTGTGTACTAAGCCCCTGAGCAGAGAATCGAGAACCATCGTAGGGTGACTCATTGTTCTGCAAAGAATTTCTTTTATAGTTCATCATTTGTCACAGCTCTTACATATATGTACGTCCCACTGCTTGGTTCGAGCCTCTTCTGCAAAAAGAGGAAAATTACTAATACATCACGCTGGTCAGACGGGTTGTTGTAGGGTTTTATTTTGAGTTTTCCTTCTCTTGCATAGATGTTATATGCCATTATATTACCTTAGTCATCTTTTACGATACCCACGGGCAAGATAGGCGGGTAGTGAATTGTTTTCTTACTCCGTCACCATATTGAAAATATATTTTATAGTACCCCAAGTTAATTCTTAAAGAGTAGACGTCACACTTCTTTATTTCACCTATATATCTCTTAACGTAAAAATGAAACTGTACATGAGTTATTTATCTTTACTTAAAAATGTTGTTAGTGAAGGTATCTACTATAATAGTGTATTAAAGATGTGGTTCAAGTAACTAATGTGTAGTGGGTAGGTACATAATAAACTTCTGTAATAGCGATGACTTGTTGAACGTAAAATAGGCATTCTAAATAGGTATTCCAAAGGTCGGGATAGAAAAAGCGAGTTAAAATTCGTTAAAACAACTTTATTTCGTATAATTATGCGATGTTTACGTAAACATCAGAATTGCGTAAAAGTATTCATTTGACTGTAATTTAGTCCTTCTTCTTAGCAAATGTGCATTTATCAAGGACTTTATTGCCCGCTGGGTAGTCTGTTTGATACATTGATGTTTCAACGATCTCAACGGTTCGAACACCGTACCGAGGCCTCTCCAACCGGACTGCGCAACAGGCAATGAAGTCGCGGGGGGAGTCAGTCCGCCAGGCGGAGATGTTTTTCAACAAGACGCTCGTCGAAGCCTTCCGGTCGATGCTGATAGGGTGGTTGGGTCGGTGACACGGGATTTTCTCCTGCCGACTGGTGCAGGTCTTGTCGGGGCATTGTTGTTCCGGCAAGTACCTGCATAAGGTTGTGAGGTGGGAGACGGCGCCGCCCTGCCACCATTACGATAGCGACAAGGACACGGTGCAGCACACGCTCAAGGTATACGTGGCTTAGACAGAGCAGCGCCGTGAAGCCATTGCAATCATCGGTGCCGACCTGACGCTGCCGACCATCACTAGAACGATGGTCGACAGCGTCAGAAACTGGGACACGGTCGCCGCCTTTTGCGAGTTAGTTGTCTTTCAGAAGGAGGTGGCGGAGCGAGTGCGAGAGAAATTGTTTTACCACGATACGCTTCGTCGCCGGTGCGTTGGGTGGCGAAAGCGTGAGTACCTACGCCTGATGCCGCCCTAGCCGAGGTCCTGGGTGAACGGACCGGGGATTAGTTCGCCGCCCGCAGAGAGACCGGCCGCGTGAGGACGATAATCCAGCAACACTGTCTTGTTGTTGGGACGTCGACGGCGATGGTGTCTGAAAGGGTAACCCGCCGGGCGGGCACGGATATCAAGGAATCGCTGCCAGTGATTGACCCAATATTGATGGGAAGGGAAGACAATAGATTGTTGGGCTGCAAATCGTTCATCCGTCGCCCCGGAGAGATTAGGCGCGGTGTCTTTACCACAAAAAAAAGGAAGGTATCGGTGTTTTGTGTAGTTACAGGGCTATCGTAGTGTAGTATATATTGTTATAGATTTATAAGAAAGGCCTGTGAGGCGTCAAAATATCGGTCGGCGTATACCTAATGCAAGTCGAGTTTTGATTCGATTCTGCAAAACAATAAGAATGAAGAAGTGTGAAATCAGCGTTTGGAGGCAAAAAAAATGTGAATTTCGCAAAGGAGTTCTACCAGACTCCGGCAGAACCCATACCATCGCCTTTAATTGGGGGATTTAAACAAAAAGTCTATAGCGTAGCGGTCCCTCAGGACGGACCATCGCAGGCAGACGGTCGCAGAGTGGGTAGTGCCACTATGCCTCTATTTGCTGAACTAGGGCTTAGGGCTAACCAACGACAATGTACTAACGTCGTAGCATATGTGAGGAGCTGGTACATCCAGAAGAGATTCGAGACCCAATCCGATCACAAGAAAATTCGAAGGTCTTTCAGCGCGCAGCAGAGGTCATACAGCGGACTGAGCGCCCGCGTTTACGCGGTGGGCTGTGGGTCGACTGGATCGAGACGTATTGGCGGAAGCAGTCATCCTTCATACGAATGACAGGCACGAGGCTATCCTCACCGCCTCAAGTGCATGTGGTTGACGCCGCGGCTGGACGCATTTGCATTCGCTGTACGTCATCGCAGATCTACGATGCGGCCATGCCCCGTGTGCGATGTCCGTTCCCGATGATGGTAGTCCGGCGAGATGGCGGATCTCCGGGCTGCGTGCACGTGGACCTCAATTGCCTCAAGGCCATGCACTTAGCTAAGTAGTGCACGGTTTGCCTTGAGGCTAGCCTTCCATCACGTCAAGGGCGTCAGTTGGTAGGAGATCCTGGAGAGTCTCGAACGTGACTCTTTTTGCACGGTACTGAGTGAGCTCTCCCCTTGTCGAGACTAGATTTTCGGAAAAGTAGAAAATATTCTCGAAAAAAAAAGTCAACACGAAGTTCGCCGGGTCAGTTACTTTATAAATAAAATTAATGTACCTTAAAAAAAGTAATGTATCGTACCATATGTTAATTGAATTGTTTGAATTCGAAGCTAATCTATATTCTAAACCTTCAAGGTTCCATATAGGTCATATTTCATAGGTCTTATTTACAAGCTAGACATAATTAAATTCAAAGTCAATATCAGCTATCCTTATCGTATCTACACACAACACAAAATCAACGAGCCAAATAGGAAATTAAAATCATCAATCAAACTAAAAAATACAAAAGCCCCGTTTCCCATTGTCGCCGATATGTTTGCGCAAAAACGACTTTGTCGCATCACATTCAAAGTAATAAAAAATCCACACACAGATGTGAAACTCTCTAGAATTGCTATTATAAAGCATTCTAGTTATAGATTTTAAGACTAACTTATCGAAACGATGTAAAATTTAAAAATCAATTCGGCCAGTGGCCGTCTAAGAATATATTCAGGCCGCAAATAGATAATAATATAACTGCAAGATAAGGAAAACTTGAAATAAAACCCAACTACACCAACCCATCTAACCTGTACAGTAGGCCATTCTCACTCACTCTTTAAGTATTTAGTGTACAATAAGTATAACATACTAGCAACCCGTCCTCGCATTGCTTCGGTTTCAGTCGCCTTACTCGTGTAGCTTCTGTTCCTGTGAGAATACCGGGATAAAACATAGCCTATGTTACACCCTGATATTATAGCTTTCCATTGGTGAAAGAAGTTTTGAAATCGTTTCAGTGGTTTAAGCGTGAAAGCATAACAAACAAACTTACTTTCGAATTTATAATATTGGTAAGGATATAAGCGAAATATCGTTATAACATTATACACATCATCATGAGATATCTGCAACCATTCTTTTTTTTATGTGTGGGCTATGGTAAGCGCACGCGCGGTCCAGTCCGTCCGGGGCGATGAAAGGACGGCGCGCGGGCCCATAACCCACCCGTACCCACGTCACCTCGTTGTGGGGCCGACCAACCGGAGCAGACGTGACTTTTCGTCAGTGGTCGGCCTCACCTCTCGACGTCCTGGGACGTCGGTCGCCGTCGCGCGGTTAGCCTCTCTGCGGGTGACGGACAATTCCCCGGTTCGATCACCTGCAGCCTCGGCTAGGGCGGCATTAGGCGCAGATATCTGCAACCATAGATCTCCATTTGCAAAATATATAATCTATACCAATAAATAAAATTGGAGTGTCTGTTTGTAATATCAAAATAATAGACTTTTTTCATGCTCACACGGTTATTTGCACGACACCTATGCCTAAAATACAGATTAAAAAATTTTTGTCTGTCTGTCTGTTTGTTCCGGGTAATCTTCAAAACAGCTGGACCGATTTCAAAAATTCTTTCACCAATGGAAAGCTATAATATCAGCGCGTAAACTAGGCTATATTTTATCCTGGTATTCCCACGGGAACGGGAACTACACGGGTAAAACGACTAAAACCGAAGCGAAGCGAGGGAGGGTTGCTAGTATGTATATATATTTTATTCATTAACTTCCGATGCAAAAAGAGGATCATCATTCATCTTTTCTGCTCATATACGTACCACTGTTGGGCTCCAGCCTCCTCCACAGTAGGAATTCAATGAATTAACCTACGATACTACGCTGGTCAGACGTGTTCGTATAAGGTTTTATTTCGAGTGTTCTTTCCCTTGCATAGATGTTATATACATATTTTATCCTTTAGTCGTCTTTTACGACACCCAAAGTCAAGAGAGAGGGTGAGGAATAGTATTCTTATTCCATCACCACACGGGAGATAGTTAAATAGATTTACGTGTCCGTGCGTTTGTGTGGCTGTGTATCTGTGTGTCTGTCTGTGGCACTGTAGTTCCTAAAGGAATCAACTGATTATGATGTGTTTTTTGTTTGGAAGCAGACATGATTGAGATGGTTCTCAACTACAATTTATGAAGTAAGCAGCTGTCTTTGCTAGCTGCTGCAGGGATCTTAGACACATTAGCGATATTTTCTTAACTTTCAAAGATATGTGACAAAGATTTGAAATAACCATGAATAATCATAACACCGAAATCCTAGATTGTCTATTAGTACCTAATCATCAAGTTGCAATGGGCATTCCATTGGATTGGTCTTAACTATTTATCTTTCTTTCTTACGTTTACTTTTTGGAGTATTTTTTTTTGTTATATTTTTACTTTTCGTATAAGGTTATTCAAAATTTTAGAGCTTTCTCATTTTATTAAATTCAATAATTTTTTTTTTGTGGGTGGGTCGCGGTCGGCGCGCCTCCGCACCACTCCGTCCGGGGCGACAGAGGGGCTTAAGCACGCAACTCCCGCGACCCACCCAAAAACCACGTCGCCTTCGTCGTTGGGCCAACCACTGGAGCAGCGTTAACTTGTCGTCAGTGGTCGGCCCAACGGAATACCCCTACTATTGGGGTACCCTCATTAAATTCAATAATAAACAACTAACACTCAGTCATGACTAAATATCAACAAATCGGTATTATAGGGACCCCATAACCTGCCGTATTACCCTTCTCATCAAATAGATTGAAAATTTTGTCAAAATCGCAGGCAAACTGGATATCAGCAGTACAGGATTGTTCAATGTGGCATTCCCGTCGATTCTCTAGTTCTCGATTTCTACATATCTGTCTCTCTCTTTTTCTTAATATCCACATATCTATAAAGGCCGATTACCGTGAGGACAGTGGATGTAATTTCACGTTTTAATTTAAATTAGTGGGATATATGACCCGAATAATTGTTCAATCAGAGACGAAGCATATCACTGAAATTATTCATTTATTTAGTTTCGTCACGGAATAAGAAAAGTGCCGCTATCGATTTTGTACACCTTAGAATATTTTCGTTTATTTCAAGCGTTAAGAATTATAGCAATTTAAATTAAATTATTTTGAAGCATAAAAGTTCAATGATTTGTGAAATAACTGATTTAAACATAAGTTTTACTAAAAAGTGTAAATGAGCTATAAATTCGAGAACAATGAATTTCTAATAGACGTGCAAATATGCTTTGTTGACCATGAAAGTAATATAAATCGACCAATTATTATTATATTGAAATATACAATCTATACCAATAAATAAAATTGGAGTGTCTGTTTGTAATGTCAAAATAATAGGCTTTTTTCATGCTCATACGGTTATTTGCACGACACCTATGCCTAAAATAGCAATTAAAAAATTTTTGTCTGTCTGTCTGTCTGTCTGTTTGTTCCGGGTAATCTTCAAAACGGCTGGACCGATTTCAAAAATTCTTTCACCAATGGAAAGCTATAATATCAGGGCGTAAACTAGGCTATATTTTATCCCGGTATTCCCACGGGAACGGCAACTACGCGGGTAAAACGACTATAACCTATAACCGAAGCGAAGCGAGGGCGGGTTGCTAGTTAAAGTATAAAATGTTATTAGGAAATACAAAAACAATTCTGTGCATTATACCGAATGGCCATTGGGTTGCGGTCTGCGCGCTCCTCGCACCACTCTGTCCGGGGCGACAGAGGAGCATAAGCACGCACACCCGCAACCCACCTGAACACCACGTTGCCTTCGTCGTTGGGCCGACCACCGGAGCAGGGTTACTTGTCATCAGTGGTCGGCCCGACAGAATACCCCCTACTTGGGGTACCCTCTCGTCGACCGATGTCCCCCCCTCGGAGAGGACGTCGGTCTTTCCTCACGCGGTGCCATCGAGGCTAGCAGTGAGCTCAAATATAAGTTGAAATGGTGATTAGTAAAAAAAGTAATCGCTTTTTTATTCGTACAGCACATTCTAGTATTTATATATGTTTGCAAAAAGAGCTCGAGGCTTTGTGATAGGACACGTAATACGTTCACAATTGGTTATTGCGATGCAATGACTATGCGGTTTGTTATACTGATGACATATCCTAAGGAAAATATTAAACGTTAGCTATATTTTATAGGTAACTATGGACTTTTTACTGTACGTATTTAGTTTTGAGGGTATATATATATAAATTCTTGTAGACTAATAAGAAGTTTTATATGTAAACAGAAATAGAGATATTGATGATTTTTTAAAACCAACCCACTAAGAAAATAAAAATATAATTTACAGACACTAATAATACCAATACTCAGGAGGATGACTTAAGGTTCGCACTAAAAATTGTACTGCGTAAGGATGAACCCATGACACTCAGCATTCGAGGTCTCCATTTAGACCATTCCATCATCTATGCATCATATTACTAAGTTGTTAAAAATTAATTTTAATATATAATAAAATCTCGGGTTAGCGAACGTTGGTAAACGTTCGCTAACCCGTTATAAATAACTAACGGACGAAACCCCGATGACGGAATACCCCGATCGCGGAGTACCCTCCCCTCATGACGTCCCCTCTCGGGGACATCGGACACCGTCATCGTGGAAGCGTTCCTCCCGCTCCGCCGCCTCCTTCCGCGAGACTACTGCCTCGCAGAAGGCGACGACCGCGTCCCAGTTCCTGATGCTGCCGAGAATCTCTCTAGCGATGGTTGGTAACGTCCGGTCGGCACCGATGATTGCGACGAGTTCATGGCGCTGCTCTGCCCAAGCGGCACACACCTCGAGCATATGCGTATCCTCGTCGCAAGCACAGGGGTGGCAGGACAGTTTATTTCCCCTCCTAACGACCGTGTGCAGGTATATGGTGAAGCAACCGAGCCCCGTCAAAACCTGCACCAGTCGGGAGGAAAGCACCCTGTGCCGCCGTTTTAGCCACTGTATCAGCACTGGCCGGAAGGCCTCGACGAACCGGACACCGAACCGAGGCCTCTCCCGCCGGACTACTCAACGGGCAATGACGTCTCGGCGGGAGCCATTTACATTCCTGCATTACTTTTCTTAACTGTCATAACACTACCATAACTTGTTTACACTTGGGTCCATACATGGATTTTTCAGAAGCTGACATACACTTATGTTTTTATATTTTTATAGAGAATACTAGCAACCCGCCCACGCTTCGCTTCGGTTTCAGTCGCCTTACCCACGTAGTTTCCGTTCCCGTAGGAATACCAGGATAAAATATAGCCTATGTTACTCCCTGATATTATAGAATTCCATTGGTGAAAGAATTTTTGAAATCATTCGGTGGTTTAAGCGTGAAAGCGTAACAAACAAACAAATAAATAAACAAAAAAACTTACTTTCGCATTTATAATATTAGTAAGGATTTTGAATTAGTACGCATAACGCATATAAAATATATATAGTATATATTTTATCGAAATTTGAGCTACTTCCGGTTAAATCATCGGAACGGAAATGGCTGTTAGACAAATCTGATCTATTATAAATCTTGATATCCCAGATCCGTAAAGGCATACGATCGCACTGAGTCGACAAAGAAACGTGGATTACACAAATGAATTAGCGAACATAACCAAATGCTAGATTTTTGACAGCAAATCAAAAAGCCGGCAAGCTAGTAATTGTCACCAATTTAAAAACTACACCTACTAACTTAACATAAAAATACGTTATTTTACTAATTTATCATCATCATTTATAGTCCAATATTGTCCCATTTTTGTGCTCGGGCCTCCTTCGAACTGGGAGGCAAATTGACCTATAATGTTGCGTTGCATAGTGTTTAAAATTTGGCACAGTGTTTTAAATATAGTCCCACTTTTGCGCTCAGACCTCCTTCAAAATGGTAGGAAAATTGAGCTATTATGCCGCGTTGGTCAGATGTGATGGCATAGTGTTTTAAATTTAGTCCTACTTTTGGGCTTAGGCCTCCTTCAGAATGGGAGGAAAATTGACCTAGTATGCCGCGTTGGTCAGATGTGATGGCATAGTGTTTTATGTCGAGCTTTCCTTCGCTCTTGCATAGAGGTTATTCGCATATCATATCCCTTAGTTATTTACAACACCCACGGACAAAGGAGGGGGTGGTGAATTGTACTCTTACTTCGTCACTACACGGTATTCTAATAATGAGACGATAAAATCATTTTTATATAAATAGAATAATAGGTAAACAGGCAAAATAAGTATATATATTTGAGGTATTTGACCGTATCTAGCCTAAAATATACGTTAGTGAGAGTAAAAACTGGATATTATTTTACGATCACGTTATTTTAAATAGTGACATTTGATATATCTAGTCACTGCAATGTAATTTAATTTATCAATAGAAACGCGATTAGATTACGACTTTAAGATAAAGTTGACGCTTTTAAAATTTGACTTTGTTAATTGATTTAGTTTTGATTTACAGTGACAACTTAAAATTTGATTAATAGTAAACACAAACGCGAGAACTCGGTCGCGATGTCGAGTCATCGTCAAACAGATTTCTTGGAGACATTAAAACAATTGTGCACGCTGCGTTAATACCCAGTGAGTTATTTTCCTTGTATTTAATATGAGAAAGCAGACTAGATTTAAATTATTTACAATCAAACTGAGAATACACATCTTCTATAATAGAAAATCATTTGGCGAGTGTGCTATATGAATTGGAATTTAGCTTAAAATAAAGCTTAAACTTTGATTTTTCTGTTGTATCGATCGGATCTGCTTACGCCTTTTGATAGTCTTTTTCGATACTCGTAACATAGTTTAGCAACACACTGTATTCTTAATCCATCACTATACGAATAAAACTATTATATCGTAGATAAAATAATTTACGCAATTTTAGGTGGGTCAAGATTACCGAAGGTATGATGGGTTTGTAGAACTTAATAAAGGGGTTAGAAAGATAGGTTTTTGAATGTAAAGAGTCATAATATGTTTATCACAACTGTTATAAAGATAACAGTTTTTTTGACAATTGATATTGCAAAATATCTAAAATATGTAGGTAATAAAAAAAGAAATCGAATGTATTTTAAATAAAACTACGGATTTTGTCGCGTTTGTATTTGATTTTTGATTGCCCGACGTTTCGAACACTGCAGTATTCATGGTCATGGGCGGACTACTGCAAAGTCAAATCAAATACAAACGCGATAAAATCCGTAAAGTACTTTTATTTAAAATGTGTAATACTCACGTAAACATCAGAAATCTAATGTAATCTGCAAAATTAATTTATCATCATCAGCATCGCGAAGCCCATATAAGTCCTATTATAGGTTTCGGACCTTCTACGTAATGGAAATGAAGTTGACCTATTAAGGTCAATTTCATTTCCATTACTAATAAAGCATACTATATAAATTGACCTATTAAGGTCAATTTCATTTCCAGCGTGGTATAATTACCACGCTGGCCAGTCGTGTTGGCATATAGTTTTATGTTAAGTTTCACTCTTGCAATTATATCTCCTAGTCTCTTCAATGCGCACGGCAAGAGAGGGGTGGTAAGTTGTATTCTTACTTTGTCACCACATGGAGAATTATTCACAGAATGCAAAATTATTTAATTTGTTTATAAATAATAAATAATGATCACTATTAATAAAATTCCTGTATTAATTGCTATAGGTATTATACTCTAAAAATAAATCTTACTGCGAAACAGTATACCATCATCGTGTATCGCTGTTGGTAGAGTTCTTTCAGCGAGCAAGGGTTCGCAATCCTCAATGATTCAACACTTTCCATTGAAAACTTTATTCGAAGATTACTCCGTTGTATAAATGTAATAAGCTTTGCAGTGACGAGATTAGACCCCGAATTTCACTCAAACATTAATGACATTTTCAGTAGGAACGCAGGGGACCCGTTGTTTATGTTGAGACAATCGTTTTGAAAGTCATTTTGTTGAGGAAAAATATACGAATAATTTGTATACTTTTGCTTTGAATATTTATCTTCGTGATACTTATATTTTTCTCAATAAAGTTTTGGCTAATAAAGCATACTATATACATTAAGATATTTCACTTTTTTTGACACGATGTGGTAGATTTGCAATTCGCCTAAAACATCGGGGGCAAAAGAAAGTGGGACGTTTATACCCACTGTTTAATTGCCCTTAAGCGTCTTTCTTCCATTGAAGCAATCACAGGAATCTTTTATTTTGATAGTTCGAATTCAGATATCATAATTCACCTAGATATTATAATAGAATACGATTTTCATCATTTGATACCATAGTATATACTAGATGGTTGATAATAGTTATAGTATGCATTGAGACTCCATCAAGTAACTAGATACTGAGAAGAAAAAGCTGTACGTTTAACACATAAGTTGCCTTAAACAATACTTATTAGTTAATACTAATGTTAGGAAATGGGCCTTATGCTAATTAAATGTTCGTTCTAGATATGTTCTTTATTGTGGAATGAATGATTCTCTTTACGTATTCTCTTTACTTGTTTGGGAAACTTAAGAGGATCTTCTCGTCCAGTATGCCGCAGTGTCTGAAAACAAAGGTAGGTATAACCAGTGTGTGTTACCAGTGATGACATACGGTACTGAGACGTGATCCTTAAATGTAGGCATTATAAAAAAGCTCAAAGTTGCTCAACGTGCTATGGAGAGGACTATGCTCGGTATTTCTCTACGTAATAAAATTCGGAATACGGAAATTTGTAGTAGAACGGGTGTGACTGACATAGCCCGCGGAATTAGCACGTTGAAATGGCAATGGGCAGGCCACATCGCTCGTCGAAGCGACAACCGTTGGGGAAGAAAGGTCTTGAGTGGCGACTGCGAACCGGACGACGCAACGTAGGACGACCCTCTACTAGGCATCGACATCTTAAAAGTCGCAGGGAACCGTCGGATGCAAGTGGCGCAGGACCGTTCCGAGTGGCATTCACGTGTGACGACGTTTCGAATATTTTATAGCGTTCATGGTCATGGGCGGACTAAGATGTCCTACGTCCAACAAGTCATCGCTATTATCGTTGTCAAATTAGATTTTCATTTCTATTTATAATTATATTATTTTTAAATACATTACAACATTTTCTATGACTAAAACCTAGCTAGATCGATTTTTTGGACCCGAAACCTCTAGTACGCCAAGTTTCAACAAAATTGTTGGAGCCGTTGCCGAGATCCTGAATATATATATATATATATATATATATATAATATAATATATAATATATATATAATATATATAATATATATATATATAATATATATATATATACAAGAATTGCTCGTTTAAAGATATAAGATTCCGGTCATCCTCGAATAACGATCAACTTTTGTCGCCCACTTTAACCTTCACTACACGTCATTGGCAAATTCGTGGCCTTTCCATTTCTTTTATTTGTTTACGCTATGGAAATGCATTTTCGCACTATTCCCCGCCAAGGATAGACTCGTGTGGGACTCGCCGGCCACATTCGCGGCCGGAATCCTCACTAAAACCACAGCGGCCCTTTCCGCACTCTTACGGGGTGCCGGAGAGATCGTCTGATGATATTCAATCCCCGACACCTAAAAGCATGGCCGTCTGTCCACGCGTCCTGTCGTCATTATTCAGGGCGATGGGAGTAGGTGCGCATATTATCGCCTCCCTTTCGGGGGTCGCCGGCGACGAAGGGAGTCAGCAGACCCAAGCGCCTTGCGTTCCTGCTCCGCGAAGGAAGCGTTCTTCCTTGATATGACGGCCTCGCAAAATGTGACCATCGACGACCAGCACCAATTCGGGGCATCCCTACATCTCAAAAGCCATAACAAGAAGTTGAAGTTGACTCTAAAATAGTAATATATGTGACAGTTTCTATACCTGCATTAGTTTACAAATAAATAAAGTCTGTTTATAATATCGAAGTAGTAGGTTCTTTTCATATTCCCAGGTTTATTTGAACAATACCTATGCCTATACACCAGTTTTAAAAACTTTTGACTGTCTGTCTGTTTGTTCCGGATAAGCTTCATAACGATTGGATAGATTTGGATAATATTTTACTATCGGGTAGCTATCTATATAAACCCCTTGAAAATTTGTCCGATGATTCGAACCTAAGGCTATATTTTTGAGGTACTGTAGCTTTAAAACATGGAGACAGAGCGAATGGAACCGAAGCACAGCGAGGGCGGGTCGCTAGTGTATAAATAAACCAACTCGTCCCGGTATGTGTTATTGGGGACTAAGGTCGGCTTTTTAAGTAGCCGGATTTGTGTCTTCTTATTTACTTAGCTAAGAGAAGTAAAACTCGAAATAAAATCCTATAACCGCCTGACCATCGTGGTATAGGTTCTCTCCCAATGTGGAGGAGGCTTGAGCCCAGTAGTGGGACGTATATAAGCTGTGAATATGATGATTTTCTTAGTTCCCGTTCTTTCCCACCCGCTATCTTGGACCTATGAACGGTGGATCTGATGCTACGAATAGCCGTTCTTTTTTTGACATTGATATTTTTTGGCTTAATAACGCTACAGTAACGGGTACGCTTAACAAGTGCGTTTCTTAATGCAGTCGAGGAAAGTGCTGCTGCCTACTCTCCTCATCATCATCATCATCATCATCGCAGCCCACATACGTCCCACTGCTGGGCTCGGGCCTCCTCCACAATGGGAGGGAATTTGACCTACTATACCATGCTGGTCAGAAATGTTGGTATAGGGTTTCATTTCGAGTTTTCCTTCTCTTGCACAGATGTTATGTGCATAATGTATCCCTTAGTCGTCTTTTACGATATCCACGGGTAAGATAGGGAGTGGTGAATTGTATTCTTACTCCGTCACCACACGGAAAACTCCCTACTACTCCTATCAATGAAAAATGTTGTAAAAACAGAGAATAATTATTCCTTTTCGAAGCTTTCGTTACGTGCGCTGCTCATTATTGGTGTTCATGATCCACTTATTCTAATCCTCTCTCTCTCTCTCTCTCTCTCTCTCTCTCTCTCTGTCTTATATGACCTAGATCAAGTTTCGTGGGTTAGCTAGTTTATAATAAAACAAATAATCTTTGTTTTTATACTAATTATAAAATGACATTATAATACATGCAACAAAAACATAAAATTGAAGATTTAGCGATATATCGAAACTCATTCGCTGGATATATCGGTTATGCATGAAATTTACATGGAATTTCGTGCTTGTAATAAAGAATGATGAATTGGATACGCATTGGTAATTATGGCCAACGGTAAGCGGCCCAGCCAATATTAATTGTAAAATTCAATAATTTTATTATATGACCGCAGTTTTTATACTTGATGTCCAATAAATAATATTAATATTACACACATGTTACAATGGCGAGGTTAATTGTTTTTGGGTTATGTTACATCGGGTATACGACTAAGTAGTTTGCTAATATTGGCTTTTGTTTAATAGATAATGTCGTACCTGAATGTATAGAACTGCCTTAACCTCAAGGATTAGCACGTTGATATGCGAATGAGCTTCATCAAATCGTTCGTCAAAATTACAATCTGAGAAAAAAGGAGTGGTAGGACCACACTGTCGACAGTTATCTGTCTACAGCCGCGGGCCGGTCCGTCCGGGGCAGTACCATTCTCTCGCAGAAAATCGATGTCTGAGTAGTAGCAATTTGTTACTGCGCTTCGTTCGGTGAGCGAGAGAGGCGGAAGCCCAACTTTCTGAGGGTGATTACGTGTGGAGGGTTTTGGTGGTGCCCTTGGTATCACTGAGCCTCAATGCACGCATTCACACTCCCTTTGCTTTCTTCGGGGTAGGCAACGGCCTTGTAAAGGTCCATGAGCGGCAGCAACACTTACCATCAGGTGTACTGTTTGCTCGTTTGCCACCGTTTGCAATAAAAAAAAAAGATTCCCATGACTAACGGATATAATATGCATACAAAATCTATTAAAGAAAAGGAAAATCCGTCTGAGGAGTATGGTATAGTAAGTCAAGTTCCTTCCCTTTGCGGAGTAGGGCCCAGCAGTGGTACGTATATATTACTATATATGTATCAGCCATGATGAATGATTAATGATAAATATTTGGTTAAATAAATTTATACGTGGTGATGGAACAAGAATATATTGTATTCAAATTCAAATCATTTATTATGCATAAACTCCGAGAGGGCACTTACATATTATCAAGTTAACAAAATTAAATTATCCAAAAAAAATAAACTACCACCGGATCGGAACGCGACCGCTAATAAGAACATCCGGCAAGAAACTCAGCAGGCTTGTCTATTATTTTTATTTATTTTATCATCATCTCAGCCTATATATGTTCACTGTTGGGCTCAGGCCTCTTCCATAATGGGAGGGTTATTGACCTACCATTCGACGCTGGTCAGACGTGTTTGGAATAGGGTTTTGTTTCGAGTTTTCCTTCTCTGGCACAGATGTTATATGCTTATTATATCCCTTAGTCGTCTTTTACGACATCCACAGGCAAGATAGAGAGTGGTGAATTGTATTCTTACTCCGTCACCACACGGAAGATTATAATAAATATTTACCCCTTATTTCATTTAATATCATTGTAAGTTTGAGATCTAAACCAATAAATAAAATTGGAGTGTCTGTTTGTAATGTCAAAATAATAGGCTTTTTTGTGCTCACACGGTTATTTGCACTCTTCCTAATATTATAGCTTTCCATTGGTGAAAAAAATTTTTGAAATAGGTCCAGCCGTTTTGAAGATTACCCGGCACAAACAGATAGACAGACAGACAAAAAAATTATAAAATGTATTTTAGGCATATGTAGTAACCTAGGCTATATTTTATCCCGGTATTCCCACGGGAAATACGCAAGAAAGATGACTAAAACCGAAGTGAAGCGAGGGCGGGTTGCTAGTACATAATATAAATTCATCATCATATTGTCATCATTTATTAAATTATGTAGGGTTAGTCTGTCATGCTTTTACTCTTTATAACTTTGGTGGAAAAAGATTAAAAATTTAATATAGTATTGTACTTTTATCCCCTACCGGCTGGCAAGCATGAAGTAATATCTCAATGACAATCGTGAATCCCACGCTGCTAGGTGGTATTGATAAAAGTCACTATAGAGGTTCTAACCGTCGTTTACGCAATTACATATCTTACATTTTTATTATTAACTAGCAGCCCGCCCTCGCTCGCTTCGGTTTCAGTCGCTTTACCCGCGGCGTAGTTCCCGTTCCTGTGGGAATACCGGGATAAAATATAGCCTATGTTACTCGATGATATTATAACTTTCCATTGGTGAAAGAATTTTTGAAATCGGTTCGGTGGTTTAAGCGTGAAAGCTTTACAAACAAACAAACATCCTTACTTTCGCATTTATAATATTAGTATGGATGGTCGCTACCAAATGTTATGATTATAAGAAGATTTCTAAATCTAGCAGATATGTTACTGAAGCATGTGCAATTAGTTTCTGAAACTAGTTCCTATTATCAAATATATCTTAATCTGTTACTGAAAGAAATTTGTTACCTGTATAGATATAAGAATACAACTTGCCACTACTGTATAAGTGTATACGTTCCCGTGAGAGGTTAACACCAAAAAACTGACTTTCACTTTCCTTGTAAACTAGTAACAGCAACGCTGATTGTTAATACACCTGTAAAGCGCAACTACTATGTCATAATTCCCGTTTTAAGTAAAAATATGCAATGCTTGACTGATGAATGAACGGGTAAATAGTTGAGTGGACTCCAATATTTATTATTTTATGTTTAAAAGTTGCTAACAAGAGAACAAATGCTTTTATATGATATATGTATAGGTGCATGTGTGTGTAGCAGGAAACTAATAGTTTTTTGTGTTAATAATTGGATTTCATTGGCCGTTGATTTACTGTAGGCGTTTTGAAGCATGGATGTTTGTCACGATACCATTTCGCTGTGGCGATTATTTGCCCTACATGGAAAAATAAACGTTTTTCTCTTATATTTTTCTTGGCTGCTTGGTACTTAAAATGCATTTAGATATCCGTTATGAAGTATAATTAAAAAATCAATTATATATTTACATGTAGCCTGATAATTTCGCATGAAAATCACTAGACTATTTTCCTAAAATAAATAGAAATCCTAGTGATCAGCAGGTTTCGAATATTTTAGTTTAGTTCAATGCGGAACAGTCCAATCTTGACCTTTATTAATTTCTCTCAATGCTTCGTGTATTTAAGTAGTCAATAACAAAATACGTGCATACATTATAACGAATAGTAATACCTGATGAGAATTAAACTCGATACTTCAGTAACAGTTCTTCGTTTTATCATTATAAATCAATATTTGATTCAATAATAGTCAATTTTATATTTGATTAATTTTATATTTTAGAATGTTGCTAGCATATATAATTTCACTTTTATATCTTTAAACTTGTGAGTTCTTCTCGTGTCTCTTTTGTTGTATAGAATAGAATAAAATAGAATAATATTTATTTGTTAAACATAAGTAGGTACATAAATGGTTTTATATTAGTAGTTGGTTCACTATGTTTTGCCTCTAGGGCATACAAATTAAATAAAACAATTTCAGTTAAGCGTTGAAATGAAGCAATACAAATAGGAATTATTACTTAAAACTAATTATATATAATTATAATAAAAAAACATTAATCAGATTTATTTAAAAGCTATTATTCTAGGTAGATAGAATTAAAATACATTAAATTAAAATTGCAATATAAGAATTAAAATAATAATAATAATACTAAAAACATCAGATGTAATCTTATTAAAAAAAAAAGAATTAGAATTGAATGTCATATTATTAGATCTCATATTATTAAAAGAAATTTTATATTAAATTATCTTTAAAGTATATCTCCAGTGAGTAATAAAAATTTTTTACTAAAGTCTTGTGGCATTTTTTTAATTTGGATTAGAGGCATTTTCTTTTTGTCATTGAGTATTTTATTGATGGGTGTCATATCAAATATTCTTTTCTGCATTAGAGTCGTTTTACAGTTGATGTTACACACGTAGTCGGCATATTGCGAGCGTATTGGACCTTTTCTAACATCTGATACCCTTATAAATAATTTTATATTAGATTTAACGAAGAGTGCAGTTTCTAGTATGTACAATCCCGGTACAGTTAGTATATTTAAAGATTTAAAAAAAGGCGAGCAGCCTCCCTGCAATTGAAGTTAAATTCAAATACTATATAACACATCATTATTCCATGTAGAGACAGAATAAGAATATAATTCATTACCCCTTTCTTGCCCGTGAGTGTCGTAAAAGGCGACTAAGAGATATCTTGTGATGATAACAACTATGCAAGATAAGGAAAACTTGAGATAAAATCTTATCAACTCGCCGCCGCTCGCCGTTTACCAGCGTGGTAGAGCAGGTAAATTTCCCGCCCAATGTAGAGAAGGCTCGATCCCAGTAGTGAGGCATATATGAGCTGTGATGATGCTGATGATGATAACATACCAGCCAAGCATGCATTTTTCTTTCAGGTTTGCCATATTATAGCGACCTTAACTACTTACTGCCGTTAGTCCTGTATTCCGATACTCGTGGGACTAAAATAGGCAGCGACACAAGTATTCCTACTCTAGTGCAAGTACAACTAAAATTACTACTACACCACTAGAACTACTACCACACTACTAGAACTTTTTAAACACTTTTGTTTTAAACGCTCTATTTTAATGCAGCCAAACCAATAGTATACGAAATATAATATCCCATGTCACAATATTGTTTTAAATTGACTATTTAGTTCTCATCGTAGATTGATTACAAGCGAACGACCGACGGATAGGAAACTTCGTTAGAAAGGGTATCCCGATGCATGTTTTAAAATAATCATCTTCCGTGTTAATTCTTAATTTATTGCTTGGATGGTGGCAGCACGATAATTCGATCGGGCGTCGATGTGAAGCCTCCGGCAAAAAGTAGCTGGACGATGTACATATACATATTTACCGCATAAGTCGCTCAACTATGGCCCGCGTCATTTAATTTTATGTATTATGACTTTACATGTACAGTTTTCATATGAAATTGAAGTCGTTGGAACTTTTTAGTGGTAATAAGTAAAAATTGTGCAGAAAAAAATAACATGCTTGCGACTAAAAGGACTTAATTGTTTTTTATTAAATTTTTATGAGTCTTGAATGATCCCTATACTTATGATACGTGAGAGTATTTATATAGTAATAATAAATTATTACCTCTTTGTAATTTATACACAGTTCTGTATTGGATTCAAGTCTTCTATATAATGATGGCAATTGACTTGCTGTACCATTTTGGCAGAATGGTTTGGCATGGTATAATGTTGGAAAGTTCAATCATTCAATAAAACGTTAACTTCTGTAACTTCAGAAGGCAATCGATTTTTCACCAAAACCATCGTCAAGAACAGCCCCAGTAAGTATTGCACGTTAAGAGTGAGTATAAGATTGGCTATCTTGTGACTGGCCTAACCATTTAGAAATGTTTCATATTTAGATAAAATATACCTACAAGAAGCAGTAAAAGGCCAATTAGATCTGGCAATAATTGAGGGTTTGCCCTTAGTGTCATATCTTTATGAATATTTTTTGTTACAATATTTGCCGTTAAGTTAGTACCCTTTTTATTTACTTTTTTTGTGGTAGGTTATGGCCTGAACTCACTCTACACAATCTCTCCATGACAACGGATGCGCGGCCCCATAACCTGCCGTATTTCCTCCCCATTACCGTTGAGCCGATCACTGGTACCAATTCCTTGACATCCCTGGCCAGCCCAGTTGGTTGTCCTTTTGGGTGCCGTGCCTTCGCCCCGGCAACAAAACAGCGTTGCCGGGGCCACGCCTTCACGCGGTCGGACTTACTGCGAGTGGCGGACTTCAGCCATAGGTTCTCTTACCCTCGCCTACGATATGTGAGAATAAGATAGTGATATTTTGAAATCTTAGTTCATAGAAATAAGAAAATTTACATTGAAAACTTTGTATGATATATGTTATTATTGCATTACAATATTTTTATATAACGTAAGTAAACACAGTAAGGTAGAAATTGATTGTTAAACCCTTTACGGGCGCGGCTTCCGTGCGCGTCTCGTCCATACATTTCATCCACTCATACGATATTAAAGATCGGTATCGCAGGAAGGTGAACTATTAGTTTGGCTTGCTTCTCATTAAACCCTTTCGATATCGTTCTATCGTGAAAGTTTTGTTTATTAATTCATTTTGCATTTTATCGTTTATATTCATTTGCTTTCATCGTTAGCAGGTTTATGTAGATATTTTTCAGTTGATAAGTTGTACTATAATTACTTGATTTCAATAAATAAATAGTTAAAAATCTATTCAATGATATGTGAGTATAAATTTGTTGAGATTAAGGAGTTTTTATATTTCTTACTTCGGCAAAAGATCTTATAATTAAATGAAAAACATGGCAATTAGTGGTTCTCCTCTGCACCATCATCATCATCATTAACTAATAAAGATGATGATGATGATGATATTCATTTTATCCCAATTACTTGGAGTCGACGCAATAAATACTCTTATTTCATGGTAAATATTACAAATGTTTTGGCCGTAGTTTTATAACCGGCTACCTTTTTTAACACGCTTTTATTAGTTTCACCTGTATGTATGTATCTATGTATGTAACGGAATCTTTGAACATCATTTTGCTCCAATTTGAACGAACAGATTTTATTTAAACTTTGCACACTCGTCAAAGGCCTATGACAATGCAATAATTTGAAAATAAATAGGTGAATATCCTGATTAAATTCGTCAGGATTTAGAAATTTCTAATCGTATCCTTTGCATAAGAGCAAGAGAGACAGCCAGTGTGCGAACTGCGCTAAATTCGAAACTTGATTCGGGCTGTCAACTTGTAAGCGTGTTTTTTTAGTTTTTAAACTATAATTTTCTATTATTTTGTTTGGGTGGGCCATGGTCAGCTCACACGCCGTCCCTATCACCCAAGGTGACGAAAGGACAGCGTGCGGCCCCATAAACCACCGTATTCCCTCCCCTTCGCCATTGCACCGACCACCGGTACCGAGTTTCTTGTCATAACCGGCCGCCTGCTTGAGATAAATCCTATGTAAGTTTAATTGTTGATTAGATGCCATCAAAGAGAGTTGGCCCATATTGATGTAAAGCTGTTAGTCGTCAGCCACGAGTAACGTAAAGGTTCTTAGAAGTTTAAGCGGCCACTCCACAGTGTTCATGTATTTATGTATGGTTTGTATCTGTACCATTTTATATAGATATTTCTTGTGTATGTCACTGAACTCCTCCTAATCGGCTGGACCGATATTGATGATATTTTTTATGAGTATTCAGGGGGCGTTCAAGAATAGTTTAACTTCAAAATTGGACCCGGTAGGTGGCGCTGCTGTCGATTTCAAGAATTCCTTTTATTTTATTTGAAAAGAACAATGTCTGTTGGGTTAGCTAATCTTTATATATATATATTTATTGTGTACGTGTGTATGTCACTGAACTCCTCCTAAACGGCTGAACCGATGTTGATGAATTTTTTTATGTGTATTCAGGGGGATTTAAGAATGCTTAAGATTCACAATTAGACGCGGTAGGTGGCGTGGCTGTCGATATCAAGGAGAATTCCTTTTAATTTATTTGGACAAAACAACGTCTGTTAGATCAGCTAGTAGAAATAAAATACCATTCCATTTTTTTTATGACTTTCACAAGATTTCGTCAATAACCACCCCAATATTATTAATGCCCATTAATATTCATACAATGACAATATGACATGTTACAGTCGAATGATATAAATTTTGTCACATTTGCTATTTCTGCAACCATCCAGTGTTATCACCGACTAAGCTTGAATTATAATAGATATTTAAAAATGTAATTAAAGAAAGCTTAATGCCAATACTATAAAAACCAAAGCTTTTATTACAAAAAACTCAAGTTTTGTCAGATGTAATACTTTCGGTACAAGCACAATGTACTGTAGACCTACGGCGTAACGGTTAGATTCATCTTACTATTTATTACTACAATTGATTTCTTATCACATATTTTAAAGTTCAAATATGTAAATACCATCACTACCACAGAAGGAAAAGTTGAAATTTTTATGCGAATCCGGCTGTTCAGCGTGATGTAATAAGCTAATTGCTCTCATCTGGAATAGCCTGAATCAAGAGTGAGACGAATATAGTCTAACCATTAAAAAAGTTAGAAAAGAAGGTATAATGCAGTTCAGGCATCCGTATCTACTGCAACTTCCACTAGCTCAAATTCGATAGCTCGCTCAATTGGCGCTAGAGAGGGGTACGTAGGTACGAGTACTTGGCAAGTACCTCTACGTCGCCCCGGACGGATCGGATGGTTTGTAACGCATTATGGCCTGCCGCTAAAAAAAAAGAAGCTGGGTGCTCCAAAGACCACTGAATTTTGTTTAAACAGATAAAGCACCAATATCCGCTTCAAAAAAGTAAATGAAATAACTCTTATTTATAGTCTTCGAGTAAAATACTAAAGTTACTGATCACTCAGATCATAGATCTATGCTAAAATTTTGTAATACATACATTAGTATGTTAGATCTCTAAGTAAATATTTGCAAAGCCACGCGGTGAAATAATAACACATCCCATGGGCTTCGGACCGGAACACGTTACCCCCAATCCCTTATAAGTGAAACTTAGTATTTGTTGCGTCAATTCTTAGTTAATTATTCTAGAAACATCTTTGAACAGGATGTGGTTCAGATATGTATCCGAAGGGTTCGCTACTGCTGATACAGTCCGTTTAATATTCTGTATTGGTTTTCATTATTATTTAAGCGATATCTAAGCGTACATAATAATGTTAGTCTTTTTTGTTTGTTTGTTATGATCTCCCAGCATCTTATCTCGTTTGGCTGAGTCATAGCAAGACGACTTAGTACTTAAAGATCTCTGTAAGATAGCTCTCCACCTTGTGAGTAGACTGCTGTATATATTTGACTATATTAGCGTATCACGCCTTTGATGGTAGACTGAATGACGTTTCAATATACTTGGAGACGTCATTCATATTCCATCAGCCTTATTGAGAAACGGATTGCTGTCGGTCCGTCGGGTAGCTGTCTCAACTAAGACAGCTCCTCCTCACGTGACGATAATGATTTAGTTTTGCGTTTTACCTTATAAAATATCACCATCTTATAGACGGTGACAAGCATTGCTACTTAATTTTTAATTTCATTGTGTGGTGACAGAGTAAGGATACAAATTACCACCCATTCTCACGCCTGTGTCTATCATTAAAATGACTAAGGGACGTAATGTCCATATAACATCTAACAGCATGGTACAATAGCTCAATTTTCATTCTATAGTGTAGGAAGCTCTAGCTCAACAATGGGATGTATATGGGCTGTTATGATGAATTAATTGTAGATATACTGAAAATGAAGATGAAAAAGTAAATACGTTTTGGCGTTCAATTGCAATATTATAAAGACGCTTCGCTATTTCGTCTTACACTGAATAGTTCTGAAGAGTAATAAAACTGAATAGTAATTCAGCTAAGAATTAGAACGCTTAAGAAATATAAGTAGCATATTATATTGTAGACGTTTTTATTACCTTACTAGCTGACCCGGCGAACTTCGTACCGCCATAATTTTTTCGTAAATATATATTCTAAATTTCCGAAAATATAGTATCTAATAGAAGAACCATTACAGCTTTGTTAGTACTTTACTTCGGGCAAGATGACCCGGCGAAATTCGTACCGCTATAATTTTTTCGTAAATATATTTTCTATATTTTGTGGTGACGGAGTAAGAATACAATTCACCACTCCCTATCTTGCCCGTGGATGTCGTATAAGACGACTATGGGATATAATGTGCACATAACATCTGTGCAAGAGAAGGAAAACTCGAAATGAAACCCTATACCAACATGTCTGACCAGCATGGTATAGTAGGTCAAATTCCCTCCCATTGTGGAGGAGGCCCGAGCCCAACAGTGGGACGTATGTGGGCTGCGATGATGATGATGATGATGATATTTTCAAAATTTCCGAAAATATAGTCTCTAATGGAAGAACCATTACAGCTTTGTTGGGAAAGATTCGATTGTCTTGATCGCGGCATTGTTAATGATGATTAAAAGAGAATACAAATTACTGATTTTATTGATTTCTGACATAATTATAATTATCAAATTTTCAACCCTACTTAACTATAGACAAAATTACTCTTAGCTGTTATTTGCGATTTTTTTATTACTCATACTCATACATTATATATCAAATGCGTTTTTTTATACTACGTTTCATAGTGACTTGTATTCTCTTTGACATTTTATGTCACGTCACACGGGAACGCGATCGAACGGGATAAAATAGTTATTGGCGAAATCTTGAAAAATCCATAATAAAAAAAATAACGGGATGAAAAGTATCCTATGTCCGTCTTCTGGTCTTAAGCTACTTCTCCACCAATTTTCAGTCAAATACGTACAGCCGTTCTTGAGTTATAAATGTAGTAACTAACACGATTTTCATTTATATATATAGACTAGCTTTTGCCCGCGACTTCGTCCGCGTAGACTACAGAATAAATCACCCTATGCACCATATCTTCTGTTTTTTTAACGAAATTAAATGATACGTGGCTTAGATTTTAAGATGGACCCCCAAACTACCAAAATTGTGAAAATTGTATCGAAATCCATTCAGTGGTTTTTGTGTTATGCCATAACATACAGATTGAAAGACATCAAAATTCTAAGACCATTGTAAAGGGGTAAGGCTATTTTTTGAGCTTATACCAAACTTATAGTACCTCTTTATAAACTATAGCTTCTGCCCGCGACTTCGTCCGCGGAAAATTTCTTGTTTTAACATAAGATTACACTCGATTGATATTACTGTATTTAATTTTATTAGTAAAATATTTTTTGGAATCAGATCAGTAACTTAAAAGATTACCGAAGTTCTATTTTCTGCTCAAGGTAACTTAACCCTTAGTTGCCTTTTACTTATTTTATTTATTTGTTTAAGTTAGGTATCTATTTAATTTAAAGCTTCTCTATATACAATGTTTGAGGTTGTTTTATTTTCCGGTAACAGAATAATCTGCCTTTCGGATGATCCCACTCTTGATAGACCAACATATAATTGCCCATGGGAAAAACATTCTTTTCGTAGGTCAATGCCAACCAAAGAGAATGTTTGTCCCTGGGACTTATTAATAGTCAGGGCAAATGATGTTTTTATTGGAAACTGGAGTCGTTTAAACGGTATGGGTAGGTCCGTCGGAATCATTGGAATTCTTGGGATGTGCGCCAACTGGCCAGCTCCTGGGCCGATGAGAATGGTCGCCACAATTAGGTTGTCTTTTAAATCTTTTATTAGTAGCCTTGTGCCATTGCACAGGTTAGGTGGGCTTAAATTTCTTAAAAGCATGATAGGTGTCCCGGATTTCAACAGCAGTTCGTGAGGTGGCAGACCAGATGGTTTAAGGGAATTTAAAAATTCCTGCGGATAGTGGACTGCATCCTCGATATTACACACTGTATCAATTGACTTGTAGATTTTACCATGGCCGGGAACTTTTTGTAAAATTAGATTATTGATTTCATTGACTGTATCGTTCCTTGGTGAGACGATAGCCCTTGAACAATGCCAATGAATGTCTCTATCTAGTAAATATTCGAGGTCAGGATATACTGCATCTATAAGATGCTGTAGACTGTGAACTATACGACCCAGAGTCTCATTTATAACGATTTCCGCAGAGTTAGAGTCCAAGGTTCGAGAAGAAAAAGACCCTTCTCCAATTTTGAGCAGCTGTTGTGGAAAATCGTTATCCATATTTCCAATAACGTGGACTCTCATGTTCGTACGTAAATTCAAAGTTTGGACTATACTCCATAGGGGCGATGATTTTAGACATGCCTTTATGATATCCGCACGTGTACCTCTTGTGACGACGGGAAGTGTCTGACGAAAGTCACCTGCAAACACAAAAGTGACACCACCCATGACAGCGACTGAGTTTCTCAAGTCCTTAAGTGTTCGATCCACTGCTTCAACATGAGCTCTATGACTCATGGTACATTCGTCCCACATTATCAACGACGTATTCTGTAACAATTGACCAATGGGCCCATTTTTGCGTATCGAACATACCGACTGTTGCTCCAATGAAACTGTCAATGGGAGTTTGAAGGTAGAGTGAGCAGTTTTACCGTCACTCAATAAAGTAGCCGCAATCCCAGAAGAAGCCACTGCCAAAGCTATTTTTCCGGATTGCCTAACATGTGCTAATATTAAATTAGCGAGGAATGTTTTCCCTGTGCCTCCTGGGGCGTCTAAAAAAAAAATTTTTCCTTTATTATTCGTTACGCTATCAATAATTTCATCAAAAGCCTGTTTTTGGTCTGTGACTAATTTAGGCAAATTTTCATTTACAAAAGTAGCTAATTCACTGATGTTGTGCGGATGTACCAACATTGTATCTATTGCATCATTTACAGGGCGAACTGGAGACGGTAATCCAAAGTCACTCAATGTTTTATCATTCAATGCTAAAAGTTTGTTTTCAATTTGTATTAAACCTTCATTGTACATAACATCATTAAAAGGCATGGTAAAGTCCTGATTTTGTTGTCGATTTCTATGTCTGATATCTTCACAAAAATTGTCCTTGAAGATATCCCATAGTTTTAACGGTTCAGATGGCTGACAAAATAGCAGTATCACCACAAATAACTCCCTAAGTTTCAATGAACATTCCGACATCGAAGCTTCTCTTAATGTCTTCTCCCAGTGATCATCATTTTCCAGCAAACCTCTGTCCCGGCAAGCCGCTTGATACGTCTCCTTGACCACTCCATTTATAGTTTTCAAATCTTTGAATGATGTGGGACCGCGTACGTGGTGCAATAAAATTCTTAGATAAAAGCATTCTGATTGTGACGGATGTACACCGTACACTCTTCCCAAAGCTTCATCTCTTTTTATTTCTGGATGCCCATCGACGTCTTGACCGCGCCTTCGTCTTGAAAATTTGTTATTAGCCCACGTATAATAGTGTGGAACTTCGTGGTACAACAGCGTTTTTGCAAATTCGTCGGTATTGCAGAGTTCAAAAAACGCTAATAGAGTGGTTTTGCGCGGATTTTGGGCAACTTGTCGCGCAGTTCCTGGTGTGAAAAACACCCTTTGCCCGTTTTCTAAGTGCACGGCCAAATGCACGACCGTGGGATGTCGGTCGTGGATCGGAAATTCGAGTATTCGCCAGACGGCTTCCGATGTACTTATATATCGCCCATTTAAATAATTTTCCACCTCATCATGCGGATTTCTAACGCTGAACGTGGCTTGATCGGAACCTTTATTTATATATTTACATATATATTTTATAGCCTGAACTGAATGGCAGTATTCGACGTTAATGTGGGCGTTAAATGACCTGCACAACATTGGAGAGTATGGTACAATCCATCTGTTATCTATTGTAATCGGCCTCCCTCTGATGTTTACAACTGCGACTTGACCACCATTTTCAGCATTACGACGACGATATACAGGATAACCATCCTCGCCTGTCTGAGTATCGGTGACGAATCGCCGAGGATATTTCTTTGAACATATACCGTTCTTCATACACGGTGATGATAAATTGTGCTCCCCACAAGGTCCATGGATCATGTTTTTGGTGATAATATCGAATAATATTGGGTCATCATCTTTGTTTGGTAGTTCAGCAACTATTATACTGTCTATTTCATCTGGTTGTATTTTTTGTGCAAACCAAAACAGCATATGACAGTGTGGTAGTCCGCGTTTTTGCCATTCAACACTAAGCATATGGCATTTGACTTTGCCGAATACCTCGTCTTTAGTGAACGACTTGATCATTTTCTTCATCTTTAAATGAAAAACCCTAGCAATAATGTCATGACGGTCGAAAGAACGTTGGCCAGCAAATAGCTCTTTCTTAATTTCTGGCCACTCCGGATTGCAAGTGAACGTCACAAATAAATCGGGTCTTCCATAGTTGCGTACATACGTCATTGCATCTTGGGTTTTTTCATGCATGTAACGCGGAGAGCCGGTGAAAGATGAAGGCAAGATGACATGTTGGCCAATATTTGCAGCGTTGACATTAGCATCCTGATTTATAGCGTCTCTTAAATGGATATAGTCATCAGCTCTCAGTTGTTGTTGATTGCGACTTATGTAACTTAGTCTCTCTGTTATCATTTTAGCCATCATGTCAACACAGTATTGACTAAACAAATCCCGATAATAATGAAGGGGATTAAAACTGTTGGCCCTGGTCATCAATCTATACATATAAAATTGCATACACGAAACTGTTTTATTTCGCGCTGAATTTTGTAGAGGGATAGTCAAATAATAACCATCTTCACCGTTAACAAACATCAAAGGGTATTGTAAGGGATCGTAAGCTCTGTGTAATTCAGAAACTCTTTTCAGTTGACCATCTTTGCAATGAAGGACTATATCTCTAGGTCCCTTATCTTCGTCCACCAATAATACTGCAACTTCGTTTGCTGTAGGTGAATTGTATCTTCCACGATGTTGATTTTGTGGAGTGCGGTCAGCGTGAATGATTAATTTTAAGTTTTCAGATGAAGAGTTATGTTCTAAATTGTATTTGAAACTGCGAATATAAATGTTATGACTATTTAACGACGTCTGTAAATCATTGATTAAATCGATATTTAGGTTAGGAGCAATATTAGACCGCAACGAAAGTTGGTCGGCATCAGAAATGAAATAAATTTGTAGAAACTGCGGGCTTTGCCCTGGCGAAGGGAGTAGACTACCAATTAAGTGATAAACTTGCCCTTCTACTTTAAATGTAGGCATAAAGTTTCCTTCGCGAATTTCTTTAGCACCGAATGACGTCATTTGGAAGAGTGTATTATACTTTCGTATGTTTTTTAAAAAATGCGCAGATAATAGATGATTGCCCAGTAATAGATCTTTTATTGGTTGTGGTGGTGCCTGGATATCAGGAAGAACCACTTTTCCTGCAGCACAACACATACCATTTGGTTCATCGCTCCATTTATTTGCAAAACACTTAGGACATGTTTTATTCATTTCGCCTATTTTCACAGTGTTTTGCTGAGCATAATCTATATTGGCATCGTAATTGAAGGCTGATCTATTTCCTTGGGCTATATTCCGATTACGCGCTCTGACTGTAGCTGCTCGCTGTCTTTCTGTTGCTAGGCGCTGCGAGCGCTCAGTGCTAGTCTCCCTATCCCTTGTCTCACAGACATGCTGCCTTAACTCAGATAGACGGTGCGCACGTTCAGCGCTAGTTTCTCGAGCACGGGCCCGCGTCGTCCTCACATTTTGGCTTGCGAGGCGCTGTGAGCGCTCGGAGCTAGATTCTCTAGCGCGTGCTTGCGAAATATATTCTCTATTTCTCGAGAGGCGTTGCTCATTTTCAGGGGCAGATTCTTCCGTACGGCGTACTCGATCGGCTCTTGTCTGTGATGTCTGCCGAGACAGTTGAGATTTCCTTTTAGGCATGCTCTCAACAAACCACGCACAGACTTGAAAACAATTATGAACAAAGGGAGAGCGACTCGAACACCGTCCGCCTTTACAAAACAAAACAATCGTAATATCGAATAACTCGTGTCGATTATTACGATAGAACGAAGTACGAAACTACGAACATACAAAACAAACGTACAACGAAATTACGATATTTTCGATTATGAGGTATCTATCAACAACAACAACCATGCGAACGAAACAACCGAAACCAATAACCAACTGACATGTAATTTTTAGAACTCCAACTAACGACAACGTGGGCATAATAATTCGAGAGGGTCATCAATCCACGGAAAGTCTTAACACCGCGATTCAGAAAAATGACGTCATTGCAGAACGCCATCTATGGGCAAATAGGTAAAACGTCTGCACAATGAAAGTTATGCTAGGGTCATTTTGCGTTTTAGTAATTTTATATTATCTCCGAAACTGTATGACCAATTGATATACTGTAAATGGCAAATCTTATCTGTATGATGTTCCTGTGATACTGAAATAATTTATTGTCATAAGAATTAATATTTTGTTGCTCAAATAATCAACCAAACGTAACAATGCCGAAAAAAAAATTTTTTAATGCAATAATAGAAGTATAAAAGATAAAATATAAAAGATAGAGATATGGTATCGCTGACTTTTTTGTAGAAATAATTAAGATGAACCAGGTAGCCATACATTCTTTTTAATTTTAAGCAACTGTTTAGGCAGCGCACGCAAATAATTCTGTTTTACGAGGTATTTTTTTCCGACTTGCCAGACAAAAGTTGTGATAGCTCGGTTAATATACATGTTATAGAAACAATTTATAGCCTATAGCACTCAGGAATAATGTAGCTTTCTGCCAGTTAAAATAAAATTAGAATTAGATTATGAGTTCCAGAGATTACCCCCTGCATACAAACTTACAAATTTTACCTCTTTATAATATTAGTATAGATATTCACTACTAGAGTCATAGCATTAATACGGGTTTATTCGCATATATGTACCGAGTAAACGATAGCAATACTATTAGATCACAGCAGTTCTGGGAAGTGCCAAGTTGCTGTTCTACTGGATACGAGTTGGCTGGCAAGCTTAGGGTAACATCACTTTGTGAATCGTTTCAATTTTAAAAACGATTAAATTTGAAGTGCGAACATACAAAATATGGCACAAGTTTTAGACATAAATTTTACCACAATAGAAGAACATTGCAATAGGGGGAGGTCCATAGTGGCTGTCTAAGGACTGATTCATGTGGAACACTAGATTACTTAAATCTTGCATTATATGCAGAGGACGTTGAGTCGCCCTTGTGCAACGTCCGTCCTCGCGATGTATTCTTGGATTTTATTCCACAATCTATCCTATCTTACCCGTGGATGTCATATAAGACGACTTAGGGATGTGTTATGCAGATAACATCTGTGCAAGAGAAGGAAAACACGAAATAAAACCCTTTACTAACGTGGTATAAAGCCATCGACAATGCCTGTCTTGCCATTATATTACTAGTTGACCCAGTAGACGCTGTTCTGTAGAATAAAAAAAAAATTAATTCGCTCGCGGCGACACCTATCAGGTCCCAATGCATTGTTTTAAATAAGTATCTAATGATGATTTTAAACTTCAAACCATCTTCGCAACATTAGCTTTGTAATAGCAATAAAAAAATAGGTTTGGACACTTCAGCTTTAAGTCATGGACATAGATTTTTAGTATTTTATTGTATCATTATACAAGCTACTACGTTGGACACTACACAAGTTGTTCTGAAGAAAGTAAAAAAATAACAATAAGTATATTTGCGGAAAATTAATTGCAACGCTGAATTGGATTTTTAACTGGTCTAAAACAATCTTCGCAATGCTACCTTTCTAAAGAAATCGATTTAGGGCACATCGCCTGGATGTTTTCAAAGTTCACAACCGACATAAAAACATTTTTTTTTGTGTTTTATATATATACAGATTTATGGTCGATTATGCTCCGAATTGAATTAATATTTTCATCCGTAGTTGATGACGATATTTTCATCAAAACTGCTACAGCAATATACATATTAAAAATAGATTATATATAGGCGTTGAGGTACAAATATAATTTCAAAAACCAGGGCTCTAATGTTATATATACTTGTGTAAATTCCACTTTAGTTAAAGCGGGATCGCGTTCAAACGAACGCCTGCCTAGTTCAAATCTGCAACACCGCCTGATGTAATAACTTTATTCAAGAATATATTGCAGTAATATTTTCAGTTCGAGTGGATGGCAAGTAAAGCTTGTATCTTATTATATTTCTTTACAGACTATATATGCATCACTCTATAAGCATTTTTATAATTATAGGGAAGTCGGTATATTATAAGATGCTGACCAGCCAAACTGTTGCGTAGTTCTGATAGGAATAATAATAACGATAAAATAGATTTATTTTGTTACCATAATATAATGACAATATTTGATTAGTCAACATTTTTATTAATAAACATATTCATCATCATTATTCAGCCTTTCACTGTTCTTTATTGAACACATGCAGCATCACTCATGTTTCGCCACAAAGTCTGGTCATGTGCCGCCTGCATCCAACGGTGCCCAGCAATAATGAGCTCGTAGCATAGCGGAATTGTCGTGACTTTTTTTCAGCATATGGTGTGTACACACACATTTCGTGATATCTAATACATTTTTTTAAGTGAAAACTTCTTTAGCCGCGTAGGGCACTTTTTGGGGCAAATCTTATAGGTTCGCGTCACCGATATGCTTATGGCAGTATATCTGTTGCTATACAGTTGTACTGTGTATATCTTAAAAGTCAAATTGAATGGATTTAGTGAAAAGTTCAATGTATATACACTGTACATTGTCGAAATAATGTTATTGTTTGATTTTTGATTATTATTTGAATAGTTTAATTGAAAAATCATTGTGTAGTACAATAGTGAGTATTAAATAAATATACAAATTATTTTAATAATATTTACTTATTTTCAAGATTTTAGTTCTACCGGTAGTCTCTATAACTACCAATTTTTTTTTTGTAGTATATCTCTAATTGTTTAAGTTTAGCGCGTTCAAACAAACATTTTTCAAATTTATAATGGTAATATAGATTCATAATTACGTATATATATATATATGTATGTATATATATATACTACGACTAGTATCTTCAGTGGTATCAAAGTTGTGCATGCATAGAATTTTAAGGCGATTACACATAGAGTTGCCCTGGTTAGATATTGCAGTGGAAGTTGTGATTGTATTCTCGGCAAGTTTAAGCTACGTATACGAGATAGGTTTTGTTTACGATACGATGCACTAGTGCCTTTGTGGGTCGTCTGTGACGTGTTCGTTTGCGATCCACTCGGCAGCCGATGTTTCCACGTGCTGCGGCAAAATTTGATGTGCTTCTTGTCAATTTGCCAAAAATATTATAGTAAGTTCGAAGAGAAGTGGAATAATTTCAAAAAGATATTTCTGTTGTTTCTTTATTTAAAAACAAAAAATGTAAGTTAATTATTTTTATTAATCTTAACAGTGCAATCTTACTTTTTCAGTATAATAGTGTATTCAGTGTGGTGACGGAGAGAGAAGAAATCGACATCTCGACATCTCTTCGCCAATACGTATGACCAACGTGGTACTGTTATACCAGTAATTAATCTTCTTAGATTAATTATTGCTTCCACACGGCGATTGACACGGCTTGTAGGAACACTGTAAGTAAAAGAAAACTCCACTTTTTATCATTTATAGAGTACTGTTGCTACCAATGACAAGTATGAGTTTAAAAGTTCTAATTTTCTATCAGTTTTCTTGGCATAAATCAAGTAATCATCATCATCTTGCTCTTATCCCAATTACTTGGGGTCGACGCAATCTGTTTTGACATATTGCAAAAAGTTTCGGCAATGCCTTTTATGACCGGCCGCCTGCCTGACGTCAACTCTCCTTGGGAATGTAATCGTTGACCCAAATGGTACCAGATGGAGTTGTTCTGGGTCAATCTAGGGCTTTTAGTCGTCTTTTACGACACCCAGGAGCAAATCAAGGGTTGATAGTATTCGAAGCCGCTACCACACAGCATATCAAGTATTAACATCATATTTTTTTGTAAAATAAAAGGGTGAAAATACCTTACTCCATTAGAGATCCTTAATAACAATAAATTAAATATCATATTATTGTCAAGGGCGATTAAGGAGGGAGAGTACACCGTCCTGCCACCACTGCGATTGCGACGAGGACACGGCGCGCCACACGCTCGAGGCCTGCGCGGCCTGGGCAGTGCAGCGCCGTGAACTCGTCGCAATCATCGGTGCCGACCTGACGCTGCCGGCCATCGCTAGGGCGATGGTCGACAGCGTCAGGAACTGGGACGCGGTCGCAGCCTTCTGCGAGACAGTGATCTCGCAGAAGGAGGCGGCGGATCGTCTGCGCGTGGAGCGCAGCCTCGATGAGGAGATCCGCCGCCGGCGACTGGGGCGGCGCAGGCGCAACTATCTGCGCCTCATGCCGCCCTAGCCGAGGCCGCGGGTGACGTGACCGGGGATTAGTCCGTCACCCGCCGAGAGGCCGACCGCGTGAGGAAAGACCGACGTCCTCCTCGAGGGGGGGACGTCGGTCGATGGGAGGGTACCCCAATAGGGGGTATTCCGTCGGGCCGACCACTGACGACAAGTTAACGCTGCTCCAGTGGTCGGCCCAACGACGAAGGCGACGTGGTTTTCGGGTGGGTCGCGGGAGTTGCGTGCTTAAGCCCCTCTGTCGCCCCGGACGGAGTGGTGCGGAGGCGCGCTGACCGCGGCCCACCCACAAAAAAAAAAAAAAAAAAAAAAGGGCGATTAAAATTTCAGGCATTATAAAGAAAACACTTAAGTAGTTTATTAAATAATTAGCAAACCGCCCTCGCTTCGCTTCGGTTCCAGTCGCCTTACCCACATAGTGCCCGTTCCCGTGGGAATACCGGAATAAAATATAGCCTACGTTACTCCCAGATATTATAGCTTTCCGTTTGTGAATTTTTGAAATCGTCATTGGTGAATTTTTGAAAAGAATTTATGAAATCGGTTCGGTGGTTTAAGCCTGAAAGCATAACAAACAAACAAACTTACTTTCGCATTTATAATATTAGTAAGGATGTAGGATAGTAGATTGTTTAGTTTGTAACAAAATAATTTTTCAATCATCATTTATTAAACGAGTTAATATTTTAATTTGAGTCTCTTCGTCTCGTGTAACGTATATCTTATCATACCAAATATTCTAAACTAACGACAAAATGTGCCGCTAAAGGCAAAAGCGGTAATCTCCACCGTCTCAGAGCTGAGTTAGACACCTTCGAGAGACTAACGAAGTTCTTATAATCCACCCCCCGGAATGTAACCCTCCCGCGACCCCCTACTAATCAAGTTATTGCCTTGCATCTCATGTCTTATAACTCCCTTGTTTTAATGACGTCTCATGTTTTCGAAACAATAATAATAATAGTAAATGAGAAAACACATTGCCTATCCTATTAAGTTTAATTTTTAAAAGCTTTGATTAAATTATTTAACTTGCCCTGTTAGTATGGGACAAATCTTGCGAGTTAAATTAAAACCATTTTCTGTCGTTAGATTAGGTTGAAATTTGGTTTACTTACAATGACAATGCAATAATATGGTACTATGAAGCTGGTCTCAAGATGGCGTCGGAAAGTGGTCATAGGAACTCCTAAATTAAACGATATAAAACCGTCGAGTTTGAACTCGTTTGAATAGTCTTGACAAGCAACATTTAAATAAAAGCTTTTTTATAAACAATTTTAATTAATTATTTTTGTGGTTATATATTTTTTCATCATTATCATAGATGATATACGTTCCACTATTGGGCTCAAGCCCACGGAGGGAGATATACCACACTAGGAAAACGTGTTGGTATAGGGTTTTATTTCGAGATTTTCTTCTCTTGCTTAGTTATGAAAACAAATATCATAAGAAAATCCAGATAGCTAAGATTTCTATAAAAAACAAATCTCGAGACTCTGTGAAATTCATTTTGGATCATTGGTTGTAAGCGTGATAATCTACATGGTGAGTCACTAACCTAAAACAATATTATCTCTTCTATTCTATTCCATGTTTATTATCTGTTCTAATCCTAGTATATTGTCCAATCCTTTGAATTGCCAAAGTCAGTGTCCAATGTGACCAAGACACTGGTTATTCCGCCTCTGTGAGGCCACAGCTCGAACAGCTAGCGTATTTTAGAAAATACACACTTGTAATTTCACAGAATTTTGACATAACTAATTTATTTACATGGTAACTATTGAATTAATTTAATTTAAACAGTAATTGAATCTCTTCTGAGTTAACGATTGTAAAATTAAATAAAAAAGCGTTGTGATTGGTTATTTGCGTATTATTTATGGGAGTTTACTGCGAACTTTTCGGTAGCCAACGAAATAATATTGGCCAAAAAATTGATCCAATCACCCGATACGACTCGCTCGTTATGATTACAGTAACAGTTAAATATATTGCATTTTACTGTTACTGAAATTATAGGTAACTAGCAACCCGCCCTCGCTTCGCTTCGGTTATAGGTTATAGTCGTTTTACCCGCGTAGTTCCCGTTCCCGTGGGAATACTGGGATAAAATATAGCCTAGTTTACGCCCTGATATTATAGCTTCCCATTGGTGAAAGAATTTTTGAAATAGGTCCAGCCGTTTTGAAGATTACCTGGAACAAACAGACAGACAGACAGACAGACAGACAGACAAAAAATTTTTAATTGCTATTTTAGGCATAGGTGTCGTGCAAATAACCGTGTGAGCATGAAAAAAGCCTGTTATTTTGACATTACAAACAGACACTCCAATTTTATTTATTGGTATAGATAATAAGAACCTTAAGTCATGTTATTGTATAGTTTTATGTTTTAGGTTCTTAGGCTTTTTAAAATCAAAATTGTAGTTCTTAACATTCCATCAGTCTTTCATTGATTACTGCTGAACATAGGCCTCATCGGTAAAACGCCATATGTGAGATCATGAATAAAATGGTTCCCTACGACTTTAACTAAGTCGTTTGTTCACCTGATGGCAGACTGTTCAACACTACGCTTTCTGATAATAAATCGCCACTGAAGAAGATTTATTCCCTACGGATTATCACTTTGTTGAGGCATATGGCCTAGCCATTTTAGGCTGCTATCCCTATTCGCTATGTCGTTATACCTGTTCTTCTACGTGTTTCCGTATTTTGGATTTTTTCATGTAGACAAATTCTCAAAATTTTTATTTTTCCGTAAGTTATGGTTGTTGATACTAATTATATATTTTTTACCTTTACTAGGCCGCTGCTTACCGTGAAGAAAATGTAGGGAGTGTGAATGCATGCAATGAGGTTCATTGGTACTAAAGGCATCAACCAAAACCACACCCACAGAAAATTGGCCTTGCGGCTCTCTCGCTTATCAAAGGAAGTGCTGTAACACATTGCTACTACTTGGACGTCGATTTTCTGCGACCCTGTAGTACTACTCAGGGCGGATCAGCCCGTGCCTGTATACAGAAGACTGTCAACAATGTGCTCCTACGACTATAATAAACCACGCGAAGTAGATACAGTACTTAAAAATTAAACTATATCATGATTTCAAATAGGTGTTTATAGGGAGCATTTTAAATATTATTACTATTTTTATGGTTTGTGGATTTTGGTCACAGAAGGACTCGGCGGTTTAGTTCATGAACACCACGTCAGGTAATTAAAAATTGGATAATTATAGAAAATAAAATATATGGTTTGTCTATTTAACCAATGAACCCAAGTAAGAAAAAATCATTGAACATTATAAATAGGTTTGTAGATAAGGCGACGTGTCGCCACTCCGTATAGACCATTGTTAGTTATTAAGTATACGGAATTGGTATCTTTTGCAATTAATAATTCATAGTAATTCTTCTGTTATTGTGAATATAATATACAAAGTGGAAGGAGTATGTTAAGACTTTATTACAAAAAGAAAATTTATTTCATTTTTTATAAAAACACTTATGAATACTCTATGAAATATTTTGATATTATGCAAAAAAGGCTAATGTTTGAAATAGATAATGATGCTAAGATGTACGATCTAGTTATCATCTGTCAATTAAACGATTACTTTATTTAGTCTTTCTGAAAAATTAATTGGGTAGGGCGTAATATTTCGGGCCGGAGGATGGTGTCCGAATCGCCAGGCCTGTCAAGTGCGCAGAGATGCGCCTGACGGGCTTGGACGATTCCGTGACGGTGGAGGACGTCCGGGAGGCCATTATGGCGCGTACCGGATGTGCCTCGGACACCGTCCGGATTGGCACCATCCGCACTGGTCCGGGCGGCGTCGGTGCTGCCTGGGTGCAGTGTCCGGTGGAGTCGGTCAAGCAATTGGCCGACTCAGGTAGGCTCCTCGTGGGCTGGAGCTCGGCGCGGGTAACCGTGCTAGAGCCCCGGCCCGCGAGGTGTTACAAATGCATGGCGGTCGGGTATGCAAAAACTGCTTTGACTGCAGCGGGCCAGGCGGCATCGTGCTCTGCGGTGCCCCACTGCCCCGCGTGTGCGGCAGGCAATAGGCCTGCCAAACACCGCATGGGCTCTGGGGACTGCAGACCCCCCGCATCGGCCCCGAAGGGGCGGGACGGCCCATCGACCGGGCCAGTCCCCGCTCCGAGCGCGGCCCGATCGCCCGTCAGCGCGGAGGAGGTGACAATGGATACGGACCGTTAATGGACCCCGTATTCATTCGTCTCCTCCAGGCCAACCTCAACCACACCGCCGGTGCGCAGGACGTGTTCCTGCAAGCCATGGCGGAGTGGTTGATAGGAGTAGCCGTAGCCGCGGAGCCGTACGTGGTGCCCGACCGGCCTAACTGGTTGGGTAGCACCGATGGCACCGTGGCAATCGTCGCCTCCACGTCGTGGCCTTCGTCGCCTCTGACCCTTAGGGACAGGGGCGTCGGATACGTTGCGGCGGACTGGGGGGAGAATACGCTCCTCGGAGTCTATCTCTCCCCTAACTGGAGTGTGACCGATTTCGAGGCCTCCCTCACCATCATGGAGGCCTCGTTACGGCGAATGGCATCACGCCAGGTCTTCGTCTTGGGGGACTTCAACGCCAAGTCCGTGGCGTGGGGTTCTCCCTGGACGAACGACCGAGGACGGGCGATCGAGGAGTGGGCGGCGGCACTGGGCCTCTGTTTGCTGAACAGGGGCTCGGTGCATACGTGCGTGCGACAACGGGTCGGGTCGATAGTGGACCTTTCGTTCACTAGCCCCGAGGTCGCCGCACGCGTGGGGAGCTGGCGCGTCGTGGAGGAGGTGGAGACCTTGTCGGACCACCGGTATATCCGGATGGAGGTCTCCCGGCAATCCCGACGCCCAGCAGGGGTCACGGGGCGGATGGACGTCCTGCGTTCCCGCGATGGGCTGTGGGTCGCTTAGACCGGGACCAGCTGGCGGAGACAGCCATCGTTTACTCGTGGCTGTCCTCTGCCAACCAGTCGGACGGGGTGGACGCCGAGGCTGGCCGCATCCGCAGTGCGTTGACGCAGATCTGCGATGCGGCCATGCCCCGGGTACGGCATCCGCTCCCGAGGAGGGCGGTCCACTGGTGGTCCCGGGAGCTGGCGGATCTCCGAGCCGCGTGCATTCGCGCCCGGACGGCCTACACCCGCAGCCGGCGGTGCCAACGCGACGCGGAGCGGGAGGCCTTGCTGTATGAGGGCTACCGCAATGCGCGGTCGGCCTTCAGGCTGGCCGTCCGCTCCGCCAAGGACGTCAGTCGGCAGGAGATGCTGGACGGTCTCGACCGTGACCCCTGGGGACGCCCCTATCGCGCGGTGCTGAATAAGCTCCGCGCGCGGGGCCTTCCCCTCACCGAGACTCTCCAGCCCAGCCTTCTCACCCGGGTCGTCGGGGACCTGTTCCCGCGGTGGGCGGAACACACGCCCCCGGTCATGGCTCCGCCAGACAATGACCGGGAGGCCGACGACGACAGTGTTCCGCCCATCACGGAACCCGAGATGGGAGTGGCGGTGGCGCGCATGTGCGCAAAGTCCACCGCCCCCGGGCCCGACGGTGTTCCTAACCGCGTGTTGGGCCTGGTCCTCGACCACCTGGGTCCCTGCCTCAGGGAGCTGTTCGACGCGTGTTTAGCGTCCGGACGGTTCCCTGGGTGCTGGAAGGAGGGAAGGCTGGTGCTCCTGCCGAAGCCGGGACGGTCTCTGGGGTCACCTTCGGCCTACAGGCCTATCGTGCTGCTCGATGACACGGGCAAGCTACTGGAGAGGGTGGTAGCTGCGCGCATCGAGCGGCACCTCATCGGCACGGGGCCTGATCTGTCGGACGCCCAGTTTGGGTTTAGGAGGGGTCGTTCGATGAACGCGGCTCTGTTGCGCCTGAGGGCCGTGGCGACTGAGGCCGTCACCGGTGGGGCATTGCTGTTGGCGGTGTCCCTAGACATCGCCAACGCATTCAATAGTCTGCCATTCAGCTGCATCAGGGAGGCGCTCCGGTATCACGGAGTGCCAGCTTACCTGAGGCGGCTAGTGGCAGACTATTTGGTGAGGCGCAGCGTCCTCTGTACCAACCGAGCAGGGGACGTTGTGCGAACGCCCATGACGTGCGGTGTCCCACAGGGGTCGGTCCTCGGACCCACCCTGTGGAACATCGGCTACGACTGGGCGTTGCGGGGGAGCCTCCCGCCCGGGCTGGGCGTGATTTGTTACGCCGACGACACGCTCGTCACGGCCCGCGGTGGGACGCTAGAAGAGGCGGTAAGCCTGGCGACCTATGGCACCGAAGAGGTCGTCAGGCGGATCGAGGCGCTGGGGTTGAGGGTCGCCCTGGACAAGACGGAGGCCCGCTTGTTCCATGGGCGCCTTATGAGCGCTCCCATCGGTGTCTCGATCACCGTCCGATCGGTTGACATCAGCATCCGGGCCCATATGAGGTACTTGGGCCTGGTGCTCGACGGGTAATGGTGGTTCCGGGAGCATTTCCGCAGGCTCGCTCCACGGCTCGTCGGCGCGGCGTCCGCCCTATCGTGGCTCATGCCGAACGTGGGCGGACCGAGCGCGACGGAGGCAGCGTGCCTATTGGCCGGGACTCCCCCGTGGGACCTGGAGGCGGAGATGCTCGCCGGATTGTATCGGCGGGTGACGGGGGTGCGAGCGGAGGGCGATGAGATCTCGTTAAGGGAGCTCACCGCCTGGCGCTTCGACGCCCGCCAAGACGTCATTGCCCATTGGGCAGTCCGGCTGGAGAGGCCTCGGTTCGGGGTGCGAACCGTGGAGGCCTTCCGGCCGGTGCTGATGCAGTGGTTGGAAAGGCGGCACGGAGTGCTCTCCTTCCGACTAGTGCAGGTGTTGACGGGGCATGGGAGCTTCGCCAAATACCTGCACAGGGTCGTAAGGAGGGAGAGTACACCGTCCTGCCACCACTGCGATTGTGACGAGGATACGGCGCGCCACGCTCGAGGCCTGCGTGGCTTGGGCAGTGCAGCGCCGTGAACTCGTCGCAATCATCGGTGCCGACCTGACGCTGCCGGCCATCGCTAGGGCGATGGTCGACAGCGTCGGGAATTGGGACGCGGTCGCAGCCTTCTGCGAGACAGTGATCTCGCAGAAGGAGGCGGCGGATCGTCTGCGCGTGGAGCGCAGCCTCGATGAGGAGATCCGCCGCCGGCGACTGGGGCGGCGTAGGCGCAACTATCTGCGCCTCATGCCGCCCTAGCCGAGGCCGCGGGTGACGTGACCGGGGATTAGTCCGTCACCCGCCGAGAGGCCAACCGCGTGAGGAAAGACCAACGTCCTCCCCGAGGGGGGGACGTCGGTCGATGGGAGGGTACCCCGCGCAGGGGGTATTCCATCAGGCCGACCACTGACGACAAGTAAACCTGCTCCGGTGGTCGGCCCAATGACGAAGGCGAGGTGGTTTTCGGGTGGGTTGCGGGAGTTGCGTGCTTAAGCCCCTCTGTCGCCCCGGACGGAGTGGTGCGGAGGCGCGCCGACCGCAGCCCACCCACAAAAAAAAAAAAAAAAAAAAAAGGGCGTAATATTTTACATATTAATCCTGTATCGAGTAGCGGTGGTTTGATGATGCATGGCAGATACCTGACAGTCTTTTAGAAATTCACAAAAGATTGTTTTGAGTCTAGTTGTAATTTATATTTTTATAGTTCTTCACGATACAGTGATTCATTGGTTAATTCGGAGTATGGTTTAAAAAGAATATTTTATAGAGTCACATATTTAAGGGCAGGCTAAACTTGTAACGTATATCTTCAAAAGTTTATGATCTTAAATTAAAATAATCTATTTTTTTAGGTTTTAAATTTTCGACGTATTAGGTTTTTTCGACCATGTTACATGTGCAAATGCGATAAATCCCATAAAAATAGTTTCAAATCACTCAATTGAAACATCAGAAATTATTATTATCTTAATGTAATCTGAATCTTAATGAGAAATGGTAACTGATAATAGTAAATATTTGTCTACATTTGACTACGATAGTCATAGTGGCTATCACTATATGTAATAAGCCAGATTTTCTGGCAAACCGCCCATGAGGGTGGGCTAATGTCACGGAGCACGCAATTCACACTCACTGTAACAAAGTGCAGTTAGCCATTGACTGCCCAACTAACTTTTATATTCGTATTTTAATTGTTATTATTATAAATATACTAATTGAATTTTGCTTTCGATCTTTCTCTGTATGTACACTGTACACCGTTGAGCATAAACCTCATACATGAATCATAAGGAGGGTAATATGCCATAATTGCCATGCATGGGAAGAGCGGTTGGCGATCGCAGTTCATGTTAACTTGCCAACGAGAGAACTTCGCTTATGTTGTGTTAGTCGCCTTTTAAAATGCCCGCGAAAATGTAAGGAATAGAACACATGTATTCTTAATCCATTATCATATGGAACAGTATATATATATACATATATTGTCATAGGTAATCAATAAATCACACTTAATTTATTACTGAAGATATTAACAGTCGCAATATAGTTGCAAGTTAATAACACAATGGTATGTAATACACTCAACGAGTCGTAGACAGTTCCTAGGCCTATGTTGTCCGCTCGGAGTCTCGACGATGTGTGAATGCTCCAACATTTTTTTTTTTTTGTGTGTGTAGCTGTTGGTCGCAGATGACCTTGACAGCTTAACGCGGTCAATGGGCGAGCGGAAGGCTCTCAACCCGGGGATGCTCCAACATCGTCCGAAGCTCCTTTTATAACTCTCGCGCGAACGCAGGCTAGACTCTATCGAAGCGCAACTGTCATGGCGCTTTCGTCTCGTTGTCAACGCAGCTTCTGTACTAATGATCATTCCGACACGGCCATTCTATGGAGCACACGTCCCTGTGTGTTATTCTGAAACAATATTCATCACGCAGTATCAGATCGCTCGGTCACTCCTGATCTTAACTTGTATGTAAGCAGTGTGTATGTCAAAATCTGAACTCTAAGTACAACTGACTCAATTACTTTGTCATCTCACAAGAGATAATCCGATCAAATAAACCGAATGACTTAAGTTCTGCATGTGATTTCTGGCTACACATAGCCCAGTAACCTCCCGTTACTCATCCTTATGCGAATCCCTCATGGAAACGCCGAGTCTACCACGGACGCCATGGTTTCCTCTGAAACCCGACCTCCGCCAGAGTTGACTGCCTACCGCGTACTCACAGACTACTGTATGTAGTAGATACCGATTTCTACCGAGCTACGGCTACACGTCAACCTCTGGTACGGTCCAACCATCATGCAAACTTAAACACTCTCTTCATTATCACTACAACTTGACTCTACCTCAATTTCGTCAGTTACTCTCTGATGCTCGGGCATCTTCCGCAACCGTTCGTGTGCGTATTTGTAAGTACGATTATTGTTGAGTGCTCTTAAACCATATCGATCACCACCAAGAACCTCAAGGACCTCAAATGCTCCTTTAAATTTTGGATCTAAGTTAGTCTGATTACGCTCCTCATTCATAATCAAAACAAAGTCTCCTAACGAAAATCTATTGAGCTTCGCCTTAATCTGATCGAATCTACGCTTTTCATAAGAAGCTGTTCTTTCTATATTACGCAAGGCCTCATCTCTTAGTATACCTAAATCCACTTCGACCTCTACATCATCAAGTGCCATCAGTGATAAAGGTCGCGCTACCTTGCCAATTAGTAGCTCTAATAGACTAGCTTTTGTCGTCCTGTTAACCGTACAGTTAATCGCAAGTTGAACTTCGCCTAGGGAATCCTGCCATGAACAATCTTTTGTCTCTACCGTCGTTAACATTGATTTTAATACAGACATTACACGCTCTACCTGCCCGTAGGCACGAGAAGTGCCGGTCGCAATCAAATGTAAATTGATGTTACTAGAAATACAGAACTCTTTAAACTCTTTACTTGCAAAACAACGTCCCTGATCCGAGATTATTCTATTTGGACTACCGAACAGTGCTACACTATCTCTCACAGCCTTAATACTATTTTTAAGGTCTATATTAACCGTGTGAAACTATAAGACGTATTTCGTAAAAGCATCGATAAGGACGAAAACATATTCCTTCTGATCACTCTTACCACTTAATTTTCCGGTCGCGTCTATGTGTACAGTATGCCAAGGCGTGTTTACTTTAGGTATCGGGTGTAATTGGGCTTGTACTTTGCCAGAGTGCGATTTTGCTACTTTACATGTTATGTAATTATCAACAAACTTCTTAACGTAACGGGACATGCTCTCAAACCAATAGACGTCATAAAGCTTCTCTAATGTCTTATCGTATCTCAGATGAATAAGAGATTCATGGACGTTACTCACTACCGACCGTTTGAGAGCTGTGGGAAGTGTTGGTAAATATTTAGTGCGGCCATTACGCTGAATTTTACGATAAAGAACGCCTTTACCAATCTCGTACGTTTTCGCTACATCGTCATTTAACTGTCCGTTATTCCAATCTGAAACAAGCTTAGAGATTTCAGAATCACGTTTTTGCTCAGCGAGTAACCAATTACCAGAGAGTTCAGTTAAGTTAATCGTTACTTAGGCGTTACTCTAAACCGTTCTTACGTTCAAGAGATGCAGGATGATTTCGCGATAAGAAGTCTGCGTGGGCCATACCTTTGCCTTTGTTATAAACAACCTCAAAGTCAAAGCACTGTAAATAAGCCCACCACCTATGGACCTGAGGAGTTAAATCGATCTTTTTATGGGACGATTTCAGTGAATTGCAATCGGCCACGACCGTAGACTTTCTACCGTGTAGATATTATCGAAAATGTTTGATGGCATTAACGACCGCTAAGGTTTCAAGCTCGTAACTATGATAACGCGATTTCGCAGGAGAGGTCTTCTTACTGAAATATGCAACCACTCTGTGTTTTCCCTCTACGATTTGAAATAATATAGCACCGTACCCATCAGAGCTAGCATCTGTGTGCAACTCAACTGGGCATTGCAGATCATAAATCACTAAAACCGGCTCTTTTGTAAGAATAGAAATGATTTCTTTTCTAATAACCTCGTGATGCTGTTGCCAGGCAAAGGGAACCTTAGCACATGTTAATTTATAGAGTGGGCCCATAACACGAGCAAATTTAGGCACGAATTGTCTGAAATACGTCGCTAAACCTATAAGCTGTTTTAACTGAGATACCGTGGATGGTGGTAGTAGTGCCGATAGTGCCTCTACCTTTCTGCGATTGGACCTAACTTCTCCAGACTTGATTTGGTACCCTAGAAATTCGAGTTGAGTTTTCAAAAAGGAGCACTTTGTCAAATTTAACGAAAACCCGGCTTTAGTCAATGTCCCTAAAACTACATCAAGTCGTTCTATTCCTTCATCAACGGTTTCCGAAATGATTAAAATGTCATCGACGTAAACTGTGACGTAGGTATTTGCCAGATTGCCTAGAGCTGTAACAATTGCCCGTTGGAAAACTGATATAGCATTACGTAGTCCAAACGGCATAGTTAAATATTCGTACTGACCATCTGGTGTAATAAACGCAGTACGCTGTATAGGCTCTTCGCATTTAATAGGAATTAAATGAAAACCTGATGCGCAATCTAACTTAGTAAAGTAACGCGCATTATATAAACGTGAGATTTGATCTGTGATAAGCGGTAAGGGATACCGGTCAGGTACAGTATTTCTATTTAGTTCGCGGTAGTCTATACACATTCTATCCGAACCGTCTCGCTTTTTAACCAAAAGCGCTGGACTTGCAAAGGGAGAGTTACTTATTTATCAACGTTACAAATTTTGGAAATCGTAAATTGTGTCGCGGTCATACTAACACAAAAGCCTTGCGATAATATTTCAGGGCCTAACATAATTTCACTTCGCAAATAGACATCAGACAAAACGTGCAACAAAAACTAATTGATGTATGTATTTAATTAATTTAGCATACTTAATGTTGTAATATTCACATATTTGTTTTACTAGTGTATCTCTACTCGTGAGAACCTGTAATTGGCTTTATGTTACTAGAATTTAGTTACTAAGATGTTTTTGATAGCTGTTCGTTTTCCTATAAATAAATAAATAAATAAATAAACAAAATCTCGATAAGGTTACCATCGATTTCGACAACACAAGATATCTGCAGAGTACTCAATACACTCAACAAACTGATAACTTTTAGTGTTACTATATTTTGTTCACGTTTACCGCTAAATTTAGACGATATACTCTCTTTGATAAGTAAACACTCAGCACCCGAATCATAGTGAAACATGAACAACTGACCTTTATGTGTTAAAGTTCCTGCCGGGGGATCGACGAGGCACACGTCAACACGTCGATCGCTGCGTGGAGCCTCAGCGCTGCCGCCTCCACTAGAGCATCGGGCGGCGATATGCCCCTGTTTACCGCATTTGTAACACACAATAGAGTTGGTGTTACCACCCTGCTGCTGGTGGTGGTTGGGTCTTGAGGCTTGAATGTGGTGCGTTTTCGATGGTTTTCCTTTTGCTTCCTGTCCGTGTGAACAGTCAGCCAGTTTGTGCCCAATTTTGCCACAGTGAAAACATTTGATGGACGACGCTTGAGACATCTTCATGCGCTTAGTTTCAATTGTTTTCTGGTCCGGGGAATCACTTGACATACGCTTGTGATATGTAAAAGCCTGCAATTCTTGTTGTAGTTGCTGGCGATTATTTATGTCTGACGTAAATGCCAATCTGCGCAATCTCGAGTCGAACTGTGAAATATGTGCGACTGTCGTTGCCACAACAATTTGTTCGACGGTGAGATTCTTCCAGCGATTGAACAATGATGACATGACACGACTACCGTACGCAGCTAAAGTCTCACCTCCTTTGGGTTTACCGGTACTCAACTTTATCAGCGTACCCGCCGGAGTTTCCGTGCTCACAAATCTTGCAATGAACAGTTTTTTAAACTCCGTCCATGTCACACCGGGAAAGGAAACCGATGCTAGCCAAGCCGACGCAGTCCCTTTAAGCGCCTTGCTAATGGCAGCGATGAGCTGACCTCCTTCGATAGGGTTATCGGCGAAACACAGGTCTGCTGTTGCACACCACGATCGTCCATCTGCGTCTGTCTTGTCTGGGTCAAATTTGGGTAAGGCCACAATCTGGGCAGAACGTTGTGGCTTAATCAGTGCTTTGATCAGGGCCTTCATATTCGAATTTTGTATTTCGAATAATAGCCGCCAGTTGTCTGCGCTTCCATCGTTTTCTACACAGTGTCCATGCGGTTCTCCTTAGGATGCTCGCTTTCCACTTCTGATGTCGGTAAAGTCGGCAGAGTAGTGAAAGCGTCTTCTCCCGAATGCATAGCGTGTGGACACTTCGCAGGTCACGAGCAATAGAAACTATGTTATCACTATCACACTTAATTTATTACTGAAGATATTAACAGTCATAATATAGTTGTAAGTTAATAACACAATGGTACGAAATACACTTAACGAGTCGTAGACAGTTCCTAAGCCTATGTTGTCCGCTCGGAGTCTCGACGATGTGTGAATGCTCCAACATTTTTTTTTTTGTGTGTGTAGCTGTTGGTCGCAGATGACCTTGACAGCTTAACGCGGTCAATGGGCGAGCGCGGATGGCTCTCAACCCGGTAAATCCCTCCAACCACCCATGGCCTTTTCGACATCTTGGTCATACAGGCCGAATCATCGAGATACATGTGCACACCATGCTCTTTGCGTAAGTATGCACATGCTTCTTGAATCTCTACAAGTTATTTAAGTTTCTTCATCCTTTGCCCTGTGTCCTTCTCCCTGTATAACTAGGGCGGACAGCACACGGTACGAACTTCGTCGTCCGCGGTATTCCTGCTAGCTAGCCACATTTACCCGCTACTCTGGCTGCCATCTTGGCTTATCCTGCCAACCTGGTCTTCAAGCCGACGGGCCTTGTACCAGGCGTGCGTGAATTCCCGTAACTGCCGGTAGTTCGCCTCCGAAGCCACGAGATCCGTGTAGTATACCGGACCTTCTCCGTCGCGATGTATCCCCGAGAGCATCCCCGACCTAATCTCATCATAGAGGGGACATGCCCACAGAACGTGGTGCATGTCCTCATCCCCTTCGCCGCAGCTACATTCCGCGTGAGCTCCTAGCCCTAAATCGTACAGCCGCCTGCGAAAGCACCCATCCCCCCCCAGTAATTGGGAGGTTTCATAGTCCGGCTCGACCCAAGTCGCCTTGAGGCGAGCCGCCACGTCCGGAAAAAACCGATACGTCTCCCTCCCCTTGTCCTCGCGATCCCACCGCGCCTGCCACTGAGCAACAACATCCGTCCATATAGCCCTCCGCCTATCCCGATATTCCTGCCTAGTCGCGTCCTGGCGCGCCGCCGCTGCTCTCCCAGCACGGATGACCTCCAGGTCGGCCGGCAGTACCCCACCGATGACCGGCAGGGCAGCCGTACTGGTCGTGCGATATGCCTTGGTGAGCAGAACGAGCGCAGCCCTCTGCGAGCGTAACAACGCGCTCTTAACCGCGTAGAGACCGGCTCTATGGAACCATACATCCGTAGCATACGCAATCGTCGCCACATATGTCCCGTGGTACAGGGTCTTAAGGGCCCTGTAGCGAACGCCCCATGAAGACGCCGAAATGCGGGCCACCTTACCAAAGCACTTGGCCGCTCGCTCGCCAATCGAGTGCGCATGCTGCGTGAAAGACAGACCCGCGTCCAGCACCACCCCCAGAACAGTAGTCCACTTGACGTCCCTGACAGAGCTCCCCCCAAGACGTATTGTGGGAGGCCTCTGGAAACGCCCCCTCAGCGTCATACTCGCTGACTTACCCGGGGAGAAGTCCAGCCTATTCCAGGCCCCCCACTCTCCAACAGCCTGTAAAACGGCCGCCGCGTTGGACTCAATGCCCGCCCTGGAGTTTGCCCCAATCAGGACCGTCAGGTCGTCGGCGTATGCTACCATTCTGGTCCCCCCCGGAAGCGGTAGCCGAAGCAGGTCATCCATGAGCAGGTTCCACAGAGCCGGCCCCAAGACCGAGCCCTGCGGACATCCCATAGTAGAGGTCTTCCACACCACCTGGTCGCCCGCACCCATACCCACGCGCCGACCAGCGAAGTACCCAGACAACATCCGGTAGATATTGCCCGGGCATCCCCTGGCCTTCGCTTTCAGCAAGATCATGGGCCACCAGGCGTTATCGAATGCCCCCGAGATGTCCAGGAAGATAGCCTGCAGGTATTTAGTATCTGCAGAGTTAACCGCACCCGTAATGCTCAGCAAAGCCGAAGACGTAGATCTCCCCAGCGTAAAACCATGCTGTGAGGTCGAGATTCCCCTAGTAATCCCCGGTGCACACTTTAACATTACGCGTTCCAACAATTTACCCAGCACAGGTAACATCGTAATAGGGCGGTAAGCCTTAGGATCGGATAGAGGCCTGCCATTGCCCTTAGGCAGTACGAGTAACCTACCAATCTTCCAGACGGCTGGGAAGGTACCTTCGCATACGCATTTACCCATTACCAACGTCAACTCGGACGACGCTGCGCACCAAATGTGACGCAGCATGCGTGCGGTGATCCCATCAGCACCCGGTGCAGTGTTGGGCAGCGCTCTAACTATTCCTCCCAATGCAGCCTCCGCAGGCGGCAGTGCATCCCACCCGGACGGCATACATATAGCCGCAACCCTGACCTGCCGGTGGTACGCAGTGTCCCGTGACAGTATGTCGTCAGGACACAGAGCCATCATCAGGTCTTTGATGGCACCCCGTAGGTCACCCTGTTGACGACCCGCATACGCGATCCCATGAACCACATTGGGAGGCGGCCTCGTTCGGCCAGTAGCTTCACGATAGGCCGCGCCCCAAGGGTTCTCATTCGCGGAGTCCGCAAGGCTCCTGAAATGTTCGATTTCCGCACGCTTCATCGCAATCCTGTAGCTGCGGCGGGCCCTACACATATCAGCTCTGGCTGATATCGCGGCAAAGCCATCGGTGGCTCCGCAACCCCTATACCGGCGGCGGCTGCGAGAGTAGGCCTTCCTGAGCCTGTCCAGCTCTGGGGTCCACCATTCATAGCCCCGATCCTGGGTGTTATCCGCAATACCCAGGGTAGACTTCGCCCGGTAACCCGGTAAGTAAGTTAAGCGAATATCGCCCGAGGGCTCCCCCTGTGGGGAACGGACCTCGGCTCGGGGCGTCACTGAAAGCAAAGTGAGCGTGGCCACGTTTAGGTTAATGACTTTTACGCGGCACGGTTTTCGACCTCGACGGCGAGGCCGATACCGCGGAGGTTTATTTGTTATCGCTGCGCGAGCTGTGTAGGCCCTTTCTTGGGCGATCGTAATAGCGTCATCCTCTTCTTCAAGAAGATGACGAGGACGTCGGACCGCGGATATTTTTGAGGGGACGTAGTTTACCACTAGTGGATTGGGGTGAATCGTGGCAGAGTCAAAATAGCGCTGGGAGCAACGCTTCATGTACTGCCTGATGGTCGGCAATTCGAGGTCGATGTGTAGATCGACATTACGAACGAACCACGGTGGTCCCGTTGCCCGTCGCATGAATCTATTTTGTAATGCTTGTAACCTGCGGATTCTGTGTGGCCTAACGTGCGCGAACACTACACTAGTATACGACATGGTCGGCCGTATGCAGGCAGTGTATAATCGGACTTTATTTTTAAGTGATAATTTTGATTTCGCATTTAATAAAATATGAAGACGTCCCATCACGAAGGCAGCGCGCGCGCGGGTCTGCTTCAAGTGGGACAGAAAAGTGAGTCGGCTATCAAGGGTTACACCTAAGTACTTGGTCTCTCTGCTCCATGAGACAGGTCGGCCAAAAAGAGTGAGAGGAGGGATACGGTCCGGAGAGCACAGGCAGTTCGTTTAGTGAACATGACCGCTTGGCTCTTCTCGCGATTAATTTCTATTCTCCATGTCCTATACCAATTGGCAAGGGCGGTAACTGCTTTTTAGAGTGTATTGACTACGGTTGTCGGGGACATACCGGCACAATAGAGTGCGGTATCGTCGACGTAAAGCGACATCAGCGTTCGTGCGAACGTAGGCTAGACTCTGTCGAAGCGCAACTGTCATGGCGCTTTCGTCTCGTTGTCAACGCAGCTCCCGTACTAATGACCATTCCGACATATATATATATACCATGGTTTTGGTACCCATTTATTTCATATTCTTTCCGTATTCAATTATATTTTTTAATATTTCATTCAATATTGTTTTATATCTAAAAATTGAATGTAAAAAGAAACAAAATAAATATACTAAGCTCGGCCATCCAGATATTATTAGATTATTTGATTTCAAAATTCAGGGCAACAATTACTCTGATATTTCTTCAATGCGTTGATAAAATGTTAGTAAGCAAACGAGTTTAAAGTTATCAAAATTCAAATTTCATTATTCATTAACTTTTTTTTATTATTTACGCTATCACTCCGCGTAAAAGGAGAAACTTGAATATATAGCACATATTCACGTCATAAATTAAAATAATAGAAAATAGGCCGAACAAAGAACCTTGAAAAACTCGAGACGAGATATATTCATGATGAAGAATACTTGATAAAATATTGATTAAGAATTGAATATAGAGTAGCATCGGCTTTTATAGCCGATGCTACTCTATATTCAATTAACTATGAATACCAAAGTTCATAAGTTCTATCCTCAATACCATTTCGTAGTTTCCAATTAACCACACCATAAAATAATCTTGAACTACATAACGATTCGATATTGCTCATAGCTTTAAACATTTATGAAATGAACTTGGGTTACACATTAACAATTACATTTTCTGACAACACAGTTTACAACTAGCATACAGCCAGAGATTTCTACATATTTATGTAATGTTTTATGGTAATAAACAAATAATTATATTATTAACTTTATTTTATAGCTGTTGGTGGCAAACGATGTCGCTTGGACCTTTGCTGGACCGCTGCCTACAGTGAAGAAATTGAAGCGAGTGTGAATGCGTGCAGTGACGTTCGGTGATAATACTGACGTACATATACCACGCTGATTAGACAGGTTGGTATAAGATTTTATTTCGAGTTTTCATTCTCTTGCACACTTAGTCATCTTTTATGACATCCACGAGCAAGAAAGAGGGTAGTGATTGTATGGGATTGGGTAGAGCATTCTTACTCAGTCACCACACAAATTATTACTATAGTTAAACAAACATAATTAACGAATAGTTAATTGTTTGTCTTATAAGAAATAATATTGTTTTCTGATATAAACGATTAATAAATGCATAATGGTTTATAAAAGCAACGTTTGGTATATTTGTTAGCATCATAATAAAGCTCTTGAAACCGTGACGAGCAAAATATATTAGACCTAAATAGTGAGTGCAGGGTAGCAGAGAGCTTTGGTGCACACAATGCCTGGGTTTGTTTGTACCTTCTGTTTGTTGTTTGGTGTTGAGCAATTGCGGCGAAGCTCACAAATATGTAATTAAATTTTCTAACTATATTTCATAGTAAAGGTACTGCTTATGAATTCATATAACTACTGTGTTGATTTAAGAATTCTGAACGTAGCATTAGCCACATGACTTTCAACGTTAACATACAATTCTTGAACAGTAAAAATAACATATTTAGTATTTATCTTATGAAAAAAATGTAATATTTTAAATTAAAGCAGTGTTAATGTTCTACAGTTATTGATTGAGCAATTGATTTAGTGAATTATATAGATAATAAAATAAATAGTAATAACAACAGGACCAATTTAAATAAAAAAATAGCCGTTGAATTAAATTTAATGTGGTCGATATGGGGTACCTGTATAGTGCTTTATTGTAAAAATTATTATCTAAATAATTAATATATACAACTGATTGGTTGGTTCCGATTAATTCACATGATATTTAGTTGGCTTTTCCAAATCTTAAACAAAAACTTACTTTATGCCTACTTATACTTGCATGCTTTAACGGCAATAAATATTATCTAACAAAACCTTTTTTAAGAATACTCTACTAGACTAGTAAAATGTTCGGTCGGGCTTCTGGTGTAAACCATTAGCTACTAAATTTTTTCCTTCCATATATATATATATATTATCAAGGGCGAGGACAAGGCACATCACTTTCATTCCTCTTTACTTCACATATTAGGACAACTTCAAATCAACTACATAGTTCTGTCACATTTTGTCTATGCCTTTTCATTATACAAATATTTATGATAGACAAAGCGTAAAAGCTTAATTATACACTATCTAAGATTAATTAAGAGACTAATTGAGAAACTGTATAGATAGTCTAGTTGTTAAGATACCGATCTATCATGCGAAATGATAAGGGTTCGATTTCTATGCAGGACAGTACTTTGTGCGTTCCACAAATTGTTCCCACGAGCCTGGGTATAATTTGTGTCCGTTAAATCATATATTTGTAAAGTCTCTCGCCACTTAAATATTAAAAACTAGCAATCCGCCCTCGCTTCGCTTCGGTTATAGGTTATAGTCGTTTTACCCGCGTAGTTCCCGTTCCCGTGGGAATACCGGGATAAAATATAGCCTAGTTTACGCCCTGAAATTATAGCTTTCCATTGGTGAAAGAATTTTTGAAATCGGTCCAGCCGTTTTGAAGATTACCCGGAACAAACAGACAGACAGACAGACAGACAGACAGACAGACAAAAATTTTTAATTGCCACTTTAGGCATAGGTGTCGTGCAAATAACCGCGTGAGCATGAAAAAAGCCTATTATTTTGACATTACAAACAGACACTCCAATTTTATTTATTGGTATAGATAAATACGAACAAATTATAAAAAATTAATTCTATCCTTTAATACCATCAAAATAAAATATAATATATTTAATCGAAACTGATATTTATGCAGTGTTTTGATCACCGATCCTTTATTTTGGATACCTACATTTTGACGTTTACGATGGCCATCAATCAAACGTTCTGCGGCGCCGAATTATCGTTATAAAATGTTATAAGTGCTTATTGACTAAACCACTAGCATTTTGGGTTTCACAATTTATTCTAGCGATGTCTATTAATTTCTGATGATCTAGTTATAACACATTGTTAACTTATAATAATTAAAGAAATCTTTACTTAGATTTTTTCTTATGAAGGTTTATAATTAAAATAGGAATTAATTATTTATTCTTTCGGCGTCTACTACTAGGTGTAGGCGTCTCTCGCAGGCAGTTCTTGAGTAGAAAGGCTATTGCCATAATCCCCACGCTTGTCATGCGGGTTGGCGATCGCAGTTGCCCACAAAAGTTCTACTACCCATGCTTTTGGTGATCCCTAGACAACTGTAGCAGTGACGACAGTTGTATTCTTATCCCGTCGCCACACAGGGAGGGAAGCTTAAATATATTGTTTTTATTTTTTTTCTACCTAATATTTAAAATTACAAAGCAATTATTCTCGCAGTTATGCTTTTAATAATAGCAATGAAATAAAATGTATATTTTAATCTTAGATACATACATAACCTAAATATTTATTTTGAATACCTACTTATAACTGAAATAAAAATAGTTGAAAAGTGTTATAAATTTAATGATTAGATGAATTGAATGGTGGAGCGTTCACGGCAAAACCGTTTACGGGCATAATAATCATTAAAATGTATTTCCATTTTATTCGGGCCCGAACTTGAACGTCAGAGATTATGATCTCTATCCTTTTATTAGGGTACCTTAGTGTAATTTTTAGGTAAACCATATTGAAATACCGTGAAATTTGTTAAAAGATTGTACTTATAAAAATATATTATTCTCGGTTCAGAATTATTAGTCATCATCATCTCTCTGCTCGTATTCCAATTACTTGGGGTCGACTCAATATGAACTCTTCTTTCATAGTACATATTGCTAGTTATTGGCAATAGTTTTATGATATGATCGGCTGCCTGCCTGATGTTAAGGCTCCATAGCAATGTAACTGTTGACCTGACGGCATCAGATGGGGATGGCCCAGGTCGGTAAAAAGTCGCTAGCCGAGGCCGCGGGTGACGGGACCCGCCGACAGGCCGACCGCGCGAGGAGAGGGATTCTGATTCTGAGGGATTCCTCAGAGGTATTCTGTCGGGCCGACCACTGACGACAAGTCACCTTGCATCGGTGGTCGGCCCAACGACGAAGGTGACGTGTCATGGGTGTGTTACGAGTGTGTTACGGATGTGTTGCGGGTGTGCGTGCCTACGCCCCTCTGTCGCCCCAGACGGAGCTGGGTGACGGGTGCGCCGATCATAGCCCAAGCCAAAAAAAAGGTCGGTAAAATACTATTAGTGGTCTTTTACGACACCCATGAAAAACCACCGTACAGCTTACTCAGAATTATTACTATTAACATTTAATTAAAATTTATTAGAATTAATAATCTCTTTTGAAATGATCCCTGGCTCGCAAATGTTATTTTAGTTAAATATAGCAAAAGGATGTAAGCAAATCTCTTTACTCCAATACTTGAAATCAAACCTTATGCCATTCGGCTAATGAAGGCATAGTAGCAGAGACATAGGCAGGAATAGTAACAAGACTAAAATCTTCCTAGAACGTTTTTTGTAGCTGCAATCAATGAGGTAATTTTAGATTAGACTTAAGTTTAGGTTAAAAAAGTAAACTAGTATAATTTTATTTATACAATAGGTATATGTATAGATAGTTATATGTATAGGTATATGTAAAGATATATGTAAAAGGTATATGTAAAAGGTATATGTAAAGATTTAAGCTTGAATTTCTCTTTAAATAAATAATGCATACGGAATCCCACATGAAAATTCACAGTGGTCGCTTGATTGTCTTTTTATAACAAAAATCATTCTCGAATGCGGGGAATGGAAAATAAACCAAGTGAATGTTTTTGTAACATATAATTTTGGTAAATAGCTATTCGATACGTATCAAATTATTTTTTGGGAACAAAACATGGTCATATGTATGGAAATTATTATGTATTAAATATACTCATTCAGATGCTTATTTCTTATTACTTAATTGTAGTATTTATCTAACACATAAGAAGTAGATAAATATAATTTTAATGAAGCTATTATTTAGTTTACCGTGGTGACAAAGTGAGAATACAACTCACCATTGCCTATCCTCCCTGTGGGGTGGTAACAGAAGAGATATTATATGTGGATCTATGCAAGCGAAGAAAAACTTGAAATAAAACCCTGTAACAACCCATCTAATCAGCGTGGTATAGACTATTCATTTCAATAATTGTCCGTCTATGGTGGAGGACTTATAGGTATATGATAATTATTTAGTTTATTTATATCAATCGACTTTGGTTAGTAGTATTACGGTAACACATAAAGATTCTGTTTATTTACATGTAGAATAGAAAGAATAGAATGTGTTTACTATAGCAAAAGGATACTAAATAAACAAGTCAATATCATTAGAAATAATCTATACCAATAAATAAAATTGGAGTGTTTGTTTGTAATGTCAAAATAATAGGCTTTTTTCATGCTCACACGGTTATTTGGAGGATACCTATGCCTAAAAATCACTTTATATTTTTTTGTCTATGTCTCTGTCTGTTTGTTCCGGGTAATCTTCAAAACGGCTAGACCGATTTCAAAAATTCTTTCACCAATGGAAAGCTATAATAGCAGGGAGTAAACTAGGCTATATTTTATTCCGGTATTCCCACGGAAACGGGAGCTACGGGGATAAGGCGACAGAAACCGAAGTGAAGCGAGGGCGGGTTGCCAGTTATTAAAATAAATCAAATCATGTATAGTGCCTATGCCATAACCTGGTCTTGGCTTAGCAATTGTTGTTGTTCGCTAGAAGTATCCAACGCTAGTCTTGCGTTACCTTTTATTTAAATGTTTCTTTGAAAATTTAAAGTTGATCAATATTTAAACTGTTGAAAGTATAAAATTGTGCCTTAGTAGGTATTACAGTCCATCTGAAGGTAAGTTATTAAAGTAGTTATTGTTAATAGCAATTAACAATAAATTATTATACAATTTAAAACAATGAATTTATAAATTAGCTTGTTCTAGAAAAAGTAGCACTTTTATTAAATTTTGTTAAAATAAGGTGATATGGAAAATGCATCGTTGCAAGTAATCATATTATGCCGGATACTAAACAAGCGCAATCAAAACGGAAAACATACATTAAGTGACATATATACTCCGAAGAGCCAAGGCAAAAAAGTAGATTCATAGTATATTTTACTACAGAAAGGATTTTCTTTATAAAAAAGATTCAGGGATTTACATTTGAGGGACTCAAATCCAGTTTCTATTATAACTAACCATCATAATAATAAATACAGTAGAACCCGTTTAATACGATCACGTTTAATACGATTTCTCGCATAATACGTCATTTTGCGTCAGTCCCAGCAACTTGAGACATGTTTTCATACATTTCTTAACGCTTAATACGATTGTCATCCCGTTTAATATGCCACTCAAATACACATATTATCCCTTGCGGCAGCGGCCAGTGACTGTCGAGCGACCCTAAGTGATAATGACCAAGAAGAACTCCGATTTTGTCACACGCCCAGTCATTATCAGCAGTTAATGATTTAAGACGCTATGTATGTAACTTCTTTGAATCAAAGCGAAGACGCACTGTGAAAATTAAATTACGTTGAAAATCTTGTAATTGCTAATGCCTTAAAATCTTTTTGTCAAACGAAAATAAATGATTACTTTAAGTAACGTAATAATAATAATAAACAACATTTTTATATTTTTAGATATTTTTATTTTTAATATTTAAAAATGTATCTAGTAGTAAGTATATTAAATATAGAAAATAAACAACATTTTATTTTGGTAATTTTTAAATGTTAAATTCAATACGTATGTATTCAAAATAATAATACGCATAATACGCTTTCCCGCCTAAGACGCGTTTTTGGTCGGGTCTCTGCGAAATCGTCTTAAACGGGTTTTACTGTAGTTTTTTTACATAACTCTTCACAATCCTCGTTTAAAAACCAATTTTTGTGCCCTGCATTAAGGAAATAATTCTTGTATTGTGGGGGACTTTACAAATATATAATTAATGGACACAAATTACATCCAGACTCAGAACAACAATTTGTGTATCGTACAAAGAGTTGCCTGCATGGGATTCGAAATCGCAACACTGGCACGGTAGGTCGGTATCTTAACCATTACGCCATCTGTTCATTCATTTATATCATCATCAACTCATTCCATATATGTCCTACTGTTGGGCTCAGGCCTCCTCCATTATGGGAGGGGAATTGACCTACTATTACACGCTGGTCAGACGTGTTGGAATGAAGTTTTGTTTTGAGATTTTCTTCTCTTGCACAAATGTTATATGCTTATTATATCTCTTAAACGACATCCACGGGCAAGACAGGGAATGGTGAATTGTATTCTTACTCCGCCTTAACACGGAAACGTCATTTATATATCAAAGGTAAATAACATATTGATTACGTACTTCACTAGAATTGAAAGTATTGCGATATTAAAAATGATCTACACTGCTGAGTGCTTTGTAGAAGCTTCTACGAATACCTCTATCATTGCTCGCAGGTGTTAGGAATTTTAAGTCGACCTGGGCTAACTCCAGCCGATTCCATCTGGTTAACAATTGAGACTTCCAAGAAGAGTTAATGTCAGCCAGGCGGCCGGTTATAATACTATCACCTATAATATGTAGTATGATGATAGGTGTTGGCAGAACACTAGCATCGTTTCTTTAAGAAGTAAGTCGAGCCATAAGCCTGTTTTGTTCCTCGCTAAATTTAAATTATTTTATGTAAGAAGCTCTTAGTTATGTTTGTGTTTTTTATTAAATTTAACGAGAACAACACAAATGTTTTCTTTATTTCGTTGTTATGGAGGAGTAGTACATATTACGTCGATACCAAATAATTGAGAAGGATCTCATCCTACTCGTATCTCAGTTATTTGTCAATGGCAGTCATGGAAAATATAAAATACATTATTTCATTTAAAAAAGTAGTTATGCTTTCAATTTTTAGGTCTGTTCAATAATCGGCGACTTGTGAAGATAGCTAAATTACTCTTGTATTTTGAGGTCTCAATGTGAGGTAAGGTATATTTAGAATAGAAATTTGGAGTCTGGTAAATTCAAGTGAATGATGCTAATCCTTTGACTTACTTCCATCTATCCATCAGCCTATAGGCGTCTACTATTAGACATAGGCCTTCCCACGAGAATGCCACTCGAAACGGTCGTCCTCCGCTGCGTCGTCCGATTCGTGATCGCCACTCGAGAACCTTTGTTCTCCAACGATTCGTCCTAATTCTGCGGGCTATGTTTCTTAAATCCGTTTTTCTACGGATATCCGTATTCCGGATTTTATTAGGTAGAGAAATACCGGGCATAGCCCTATCTATGGCACGTTGAGAAACTTTGCGGCTTTTTATGAGGCCAACTTATTTTGATTTACTTAGGACATACCAATTTGAAACAATATATATAGAATTGTGGATTTTGCTGTGTGGTGATAGCTACGAATACTATCAACCCTTACATTGCTCGTTGGTGTCGTGAAAGATAACTAAGAGCTTTACTGGCTTTACTGGCCAACTCCTATTGATCAAAGAGGGTGGACGTCAGTCAGGCGGCCGGTTACAAAATAATTGCCTGTGCCTATTATACAATAATATGATGGAAGAGGGTGCATATGGCGTTGACCCCAATAAGAGCTGAATGATGATGATGTATGTAGAACTTCCACTATATCAAATTGTTTTAATTCATAGGATTTATATTTCAATAAACCATGTACTTTCTAAGTAGTATTGCAATGTTCTGCAATGTAATAAATACCTAAGTTCACAAAGTTTGCAGACACGCACACATAGTACTAATTACTTGCAGTAGGAATGTAAAAAGTGCACACACGTGAAGTCTAAGGTAGTGTAGTGTGTGGGGGCAGGAGGCCACTCCCACGGCAACGCCTGCTCATTTTAAATTGTAATTACAATTTATTATTGTCTCTGTGCCGCCTTCATCGCTCGACGCCATTTTATCGATTATTACAGTTATATTTGAATGCTTTTGAAGTGAGTTGAAATTAAGATCATGTTTTATGGTACATTCGTATTTATATAGCACCAGTGAGCACTAAGTAGTACTATTCAGCAGTTTTTAAAGTTTTAATGTTAAAAAAATTGCCATGTTCAAGACTTTACCGTGTGATGATGAAATAAGAATACAATTCAATCTCGAATCTTATCCGTGTGTATCGTAAAAGACGAACCATCATCACACCGCTTTTATGCCAAATAATAGGGGTCGGCTCCAATTTTTTTATGGGTGGCCTAGCGCACGCGCGGTCCAGTCCGTCCGGGGCGATGAAAGGACGGCGTGCGGGCCCATAACCCGCCCGTACCCACGTCACCTCGTTGTTGGGCCGACCACCGGAGCAGATGTGACTTGTCGTCAGTGGTTGGCCTGCCGGAATACCCTTTCGGGTAACCTCACCTCTCGACGTCCTGGGACGTCGGTCGCCGTCACGCGGTCTGCCTCTCTGCGGGTGACGGACAATTCCCCTGTCCGATCACCCGCGGCCTCGGCTAGGGCGGCATTAGGCGTAGATACTCGCGCCTGCGCCGCCCGAGTCGCCGGCAGCGGAACGTGTCGCCGAATAGGAGCTCTACTCGCACACGATCCGCCGCCTCCTTCCGTGAGATTACGGCTTCACAGAAAGCGGCGACCGCGTCCCAGTTCCTGACGCTGTCGAGCATCTTTCTGGCGATGGTCGGCAGCGCCAGGTCGGCACCGATAATCGCGACGAGTTCACGGCACTCTCCCTCCCACGCAGCACACTCCTCGAGCGTGTGCTGCGCCGTGTCCTCGTTGCAACTGCAGTGGTAGCAGGACAGTGTGCTCTCCCTCCTAACAATCTTGTGCAGGTACTTCCCAAAACAACCGTGCCCCGTCAGCACCTGCACAAGTCGGAAGGAAAGCACCCTGTGCGTCCGCTCCAATCACTCCATCAGCACCGGCCGGAAGGCCTCGACGGTCCTGACACCATACCGAGGACTCTCCAGCCGGACTGCCCAACGGGCAATGACTTCTCGGCGGGCGGCGACCCGCCAGGTGGTAATCTCCTGGAACGAAACTATACCGCCGTGGGCGCGCGTCTCCGACACCCGCCGGTAAATTCCGGCAAGCATCTCTGCCTCCAGGTCCCACGGGGGACTTCCGGCCAAGAGGCACGCTGCCTCCGTCGCCACCGTGCGGTAACCCCGTATGGCCCTGATCGTCATGACCCTCTGTGGTCGCCACAAGAGGGCCCTAAGACGGACGGTCAGGGACCCCGCCCACACCGGTGCGTCATACAGGGCCACCAACCGGATCGCCCTCGCGTACAGCTGTCGGCACGTGGCACTGGCTCCACCCACATTCGGCATCAACCACGAAAAAGCGGACGCCGCGCTGACAAGCCGGGGAACAAGTCGATGGAAATGCTCCCGGAACCAAAAATGCCCGTCGAGCACCAGGCCCAAGTACTTCATGTGGGCCTGGATGCTGATGGTGACCGACTTCACGGTGATCGAAGCGCCGGCGGGAGGCCCGGTGGTACGGAGACCATGGAACAAAAGGGCCTCCGTCTTTTCCAGGGCTACCCTCAATCCCAGCGCTTCGATCCGCCTGACAATCTCCTCAGTGCCGAGAGTTGTCAGGCGTGCCACCTCCTCTAGCGTCCCACCCCGGGCTGTGACGAGTGTATCGTCGGCGCAGCAAATTACGCCCAGCCCGGGCGGGAGGCTTCCTCTCAACGCCCAGTCGTAGCCGATGTTCCACAGGGTCGGACCCAGAACCGACCCCTGTGGGACACCGCACGTCATGGGCGTTCGCACAACGTCCCCTACTCGGTCAACGTAGAGGACGCTGCGCCCCTCTAAGTAGTCTGCCACCAGCCGCCTGAGGTACACGGGCACCAAAACAAGTTTATAAACAGTGCAGTATACATATATACCGATGGCAGCAAAATTAATGATCAGGTTGGTGCTGCTCTCACTGTTTGGGATAATAATAAAAAAGAAATTTATAATCAAAAATTTTATTTGGCTTCCTACTGCACCGTTTATCAGGCTGAGCTGCTGGCCATATGCCTGGCAGTAGAGATGGTTGCTAATAGCAATTTTGCAAAAAGTGTCATTCTCAGTGATTCCAAGGCGGCATTGGATACTGTTATCAATAACCTTTCCCTACATCCATTAGGTCTAAAAACTCGTGCCCATTTAAATGATTGTCTCTTCCAGCAAAAGAATATAGATCTATGCTGGATCAAATCCCACATTGGTCTGGAGGGTAATGAGAGAGCCGACGAACTAGCTAAATCTGCCGCTTTACAACAAAACATAATACCAACATATGACAAATACCCCATCTCCTACACAAGAAATCATATAAGAATTGATTCCATAAATGAATGGAATAATAGATATACCAATACAAACACAGGCCAAGTCACCAAAATTTTCTTTCCTAATACAATAACCTCTCACAAAATCCTGAAATCAATTACTATAGACCAGATATTAACACAAGTCTTTACAGGACATGGTGGATTCTCTGCATATCTTTTTAGATTTAAACGTAAAGACAGCCCACAATGTATTTGTGGAACCGATGCTGAAGAAACCATCATACATATAATCACGGAATGCCCATTATACATACAGGACCGCTTCAATCTTGAACTAGAAACCGACACCACTATATCAGTAGACAACATACACAAATTAATATCAGATTATGACAACAGAACACCATTTATTAACTATTGTAAAAGGATCGCTACAAAAGCTATCAAAAGAAATAGCACAAGGACTTAATCTTGTTTATATTAATCTATTCGAATTCTTTTATTTTTAATTTTAATCAGATTAGGTCAGGTTAGAAGTTTCATATTTATACAAATGTTAACATATACCTTGTAATATATTCATCATAATATACCCTGTTATATATCAATTTTGTATTTTTCTTTCTTTCTTCTTTTTATACTTTATTAATTGTCTTAATAATAATGTTATAATATAGATGGTGCTAATTAATATCTAGATTGTTACCCTATACATATACTTGTCAATTGCTCTACTTTGCAATACTGTTATCTTATATATAAACCTTACTCAAAATATTATAATTACAAGTACATGTAATAAATTAACAATTATACTAATTTATATTTCTATCCCCATCTTAAACATATTTTATAATTAATTAACTTTTATCTCTATCTTTCTCCTTCTTCTATACTTTGTTGACTGAATCATATTCAATATCTTAACTTAGATATTACTAGACAATAACCATTGATAATTTTTTCCTAAAATTATAATTGTTAATCATTCTATTATAACAAGAAGTACTTGTAAGAAGCTAACATTAGTTCATATTAATTTACAATAGATGTTAAATACATGCTTATAATTTATTTCTTATATCCTTTCCCTCATAATGTCCTATACTAAAAAAAAAATGTCTTTAAAAAATAAAAAAATTAAAAAAAAATAATAAAAAAAAAAAATAATAATAAAAAAAAAAAAGAAAAAAAGCTTATAAAGATATAAAAATACATATATAAAAAAAATACAAAATAAAAAAAAAAAAAGTACATATTTTAGTGAGTACTATTATAACTTATTCTTAGTTAATCTTATTTTCTTATAATCTATGTTCATTACCTTTTCTATATTCGCTTTGTATAATCACCCCCATCTGCTTAATAATAATTATATCAATGTCTATTTTATTACCCTAATATACATCACACTTCAATGATCACCAAATCTCTACACCTCATTTTACACTAAAACTAAAACTAATATAACACATTAACATCATACTCTAACATCACTTGTTAATTCAATACCTTTTCAAATTTTCCTCCTACATTAATCTATCTTGCTACTAATCTATATGCTAATTAAGGTCTCTGATCATGTCAGAGGAGTCTTACTAGCCCAAGCCCCCAATGACTTGGAAACTAAACAAGGTCCTACTACTATATTCTTAAAAACTTACGCAAAATTAATAAGCAAATTAAATTATAACTATAAATAACAGATATAAATATTATCTTGAGCAGTGAAATATATTTATATTTATCATTTATGTAACACTCTGGTACCAAACAGGAATGGACCCTTGCTGACGCTAATAGACAATGAACTTACTTCTATTAATATTATTTTAGATTAGGTTTAAAATACAATGAGATTGATTTGTAGCGTTTACTCGAGTATTACATCATTATTTCAACTTATATGTGTCCCACTGCTGGGCTTGAGCCTCCTCCAAAATAGGAGGGAAAGTGACTTACCACGCTGACAAGACAGGTTGGCATAGAGTTTTTGAGTTTTTTTTCTATTTTTTTTTTATTTGCATAGATGTTATCTGCGTTATAATCCCTTAGTCATCTTTTATGATACACACGGGTAGGATCGTGAATTATATTCTTGCTCAGTCACTATACGGAAAGAGTATTACAATATGAAATAAAATAATTTTTCATTTCTTAAACAGCAGTTTCAGTTACTATTTCGCAAGCATGGTCTTGGAAGGATTAAGGGAACGAGAGATTGACAACCAACCTCCGGATAAGAAAAATAAATGTGTTTCACTATGTTGAAGAGACGAGTTGGTAATTTCATTTCGAATTTTTCTTCTTATTGAGTGAAGTTAAAAGCTTTATTCCTTAATATATTCAATCAGATACAGATGGGGAGAATAAGGAATAGTAACCTGGTATAGAGTCTAACTTTAGAATGATGGTTATGATGAACTGAAACTTGATTCTTGTCTTTTATAGATAAGCTAATTTATCAATATTTTTTTAATATGTTTATGGGTCAGGTATCCATCATCATCACAGGTCATATACGTCCCAGAGTTGGGCTTGCGCCTTCTCCACAGTTTTGGGGAAAATGACCTACTATACCACGCTGGTCAGAAGTGTTGGTATAGGGTTTTATTTCGAGTTTTTCTTCTCTTGCATAGATGTTATATGCATATTATATCCCTTAGTCGTCTTCTACGACACCCATAGGCAAGAGAGGGGGTGGTGAATTGTATTCTTACTCCGTCACCACACGAAAGGTCTATGGTCAGGTCTACATAATGTGTAATGACAGTGTCTTATATAATGTGCATTACGTAAAATTAAATTTATAGGTAGCGTGATGTGATTTAAATATTAATCTAACCTATTTGTAGAAGTTGCAATATTTCTTAACTTTAACGCCATTAAGGGTAGGTGCCTATTTAAGATGCTTACCGGAGGTCTTCGACAGGTACCTGTACAAAATTCGAAGAAAAGAGGCCCCAAGATGCCATGAAAGTGGCGCGCTAATTAACGATGCGCGCCGAACATTGGAAGTATGCCCCGCCTGGGGAACTTAGTGTCATGTCCTGTCCCAGGAAAATTGGAAAGGACCTGTCGTTGGCGACCATCAGAAGATGCCCTAAGATGCTAGTTGGGTACGCTATGATTTAAAAAATAAAGAATCGTTCCAGAGAGCCATTTCTATAACCCATATTTCTATCAACCTGTGGTCAGCCACTATTGGAGAAAGATCTAACCCAACAAGGGAGTAATGTCGGTACACTATAAATTTGTCAGGCAATTGCTTTTACCTTTATCCTAGTTATCCTTCATTCTGATCCCTGTTTTTAGGAAAAGAAAAGTAGAGATGGTGACTTATATTCTTAATCCATCATCACACGGAGAAATTTATTTACAAAATCATTATAGTTGGGTGGACGATTTTAATTATTGGTGTCCAATTGGTATTTTAGTGTTGTGATACGAAAGTATCAAAGCTGGTAACAAATTAAAGTAATTAATAATCACATTTAATAATTAAAGCATCCCGTTTGTACCCTGAAAGAGTAAGAATAGGTACAGCAAATGCTACCACTAGTTTTTTTTGCCCATCAGTATGTTATAAATTAATTAAGGAATGTTGGCAGGAAACAGAAAAGCTATTCTAAACCTAATTTAATTCGTGTACCTAGCGAGGTATAAATAGAGAAGTTATTCATTAGAAGGAGACCCGTACCTAACAGTGAGACCAGTGGGATGTATATCGTCTTGAATGAAGAAGACAATCCTACAGTTTCAGCATAGAAATTGAAAAAAAGACAGAACGAAAATATTCTAACCATATTATACTACCTACTACTATATATTTTACATTTATATAACACCAGAAACCCGCCCTCGTTTCGCTTCGGTTTCAATCGCCTTACCCACGTAGTTCCCGTTCCCGTGCGAATACCGGGATAAAATATAGCCTATGTTACTCCCTGATATTATACCTTTCCATTGGTGAAAGAATTTTTGAAATCGGATCGGTGGTTTAAGCGTGAAAGCGTAACAAACAAAGAAATAAACAAACAAACAAACTTTACTTTCGCATTTGTAATATTAGTAAGGATTTTCACTTTATTATATATCTATCTATTTTTTGTTTAGTGATGGAATAAGAATTCAATTCACCACCCTCTATCTTACCCGTAGATGTAGTAAAAGACGACTAAGTGATAGGTATAATACGCAATTGGAGAACTCGAAGTTAAACTCTTTAACAACTCGTCTTACTAGCATATAGTAGGTCAATATCTTTTCTATTATGAAGGACGATATATGTGACAGTGAATCGACTGATAGATGGATTATATCTGACGATCTTATATAAAAATAAAATAACTTACACAGGATAAAACAAATAATTTTTAATAAAAAAAAATTGCCTTCAAATTGTATGTTCCATCATCAGCTCTGCAACGAGATGATGACTACCAGGCGCAAATACCTAAATAGCTTTACGAAGTATAAGAAAAACGTTAAAATTGCCTATAAAATTTTAAGAATTCCACCAATTTCTCAAGGATACACTTGGGAAGTATACCCTATCAAACAAAAAAAGAATTTTGCAAATCGGTCCAGGCGTCTTTGAGTAGTTGGTGAACATACATAAAAAAAAATATGCCGACGAATTGAGAACCTCTTCCTTTTTTTGAAGTCGGTTAAAAATAATAAAAAACATCTTCACGTAAGTATTGTACATTAGATATGAAACTAATTTTACGGCTTTTATCGCTTTTGTATTTGATTTTTAATTAATGGACGTTTCGAATTATGTATAAGTATTTTCTCTGTTCATGGTCACGTAATAGAGGACAGAGGAACTATCCTCTGTTCTCTAGGACGAGAGGATTACTTCTTGTAACCCATATAAACGCGATAAAATCCTCATCAATAGTTTTATTTTAAGACGCTTCGTTTTCCAAAAATCTCATGTTAATCTTAAAATAATTGATGCAGTTGTAGTGATGGGCTATAAATATCTTAAAAATAAAACATATTTATCTTTAGATTTTGTCACCCAGTGTATCTCACAGCTAAATCCAATTGGATTTATAAACAGCTAGAGGTCTTGGGCTTAAAAGCGAAGTAAGTTTATCTATGTGCCTCACTTAATACGAATTTGTGAGAGTTGAAGACTCCTTGGTCGATCCTGTCCAGCCATATTAAATTGTTTAGGATTAATTAATTGTTACGTATCTACTTCACTTTTAGGTTTGTTAGGTAGATTTATATTGGTTCAAAACTTTTTTCCTGGCGAAAGCATGTTAACTTTGACGATAATGAAATTAGCCCCTTGCTTTGGACGGGTGTGTTACGGTCGGCGCACTCCTCACACCACTCCGTGTAAGCACGTACACTCGTAACCCACCCGTGACACGTCGCCTTCGTCGTTGGATCGACCACCGGAGCAGGGTGACTTGACGTCAGTGGTCAGTCCGACGAATGTGTTATTGGGTTGGTGTAATGGTTTAGGTACGAGCACTTTAAGTCGAGTATCGTGGGTTCCATTCCCATGTAGGTATATCCTACAACTGCTCCTATCTTATCAATCCACAAATAGGTATTTGAAGTCTTTATATATGTCCATTAAATATATGTTTGTGAAATACCCCGCGATACAAGAGTTAGTTCTTTGATGTAAGGTGTTTTCCTTCTCTCAAAATAAATAAAGTAAATTGTTGAATAAGCAACTAATAAAATGGAATATCAAAACACTAACCAAATATTTATCTATGAACATTCTGGTACTTAAAAACTACGTCATGGCGTTATATAAAATCATTATTATGTAAGTATAATCTCGTTACCTAAGGCAGCTCCCGTATTTGTATAAAAATCATAACTTTTTCGAAATATCAACTTGTATTACCGCCACCGCTAGTTGTTGCCGATTCCGTTTACCGACCGAATTCCAACTAGAAACACAAATGTTTCATTTTAAATCAATTCTAAATTTATATTATTTCCATTTCATTCATTCATTTCGGCTCATATCCGTCCCACTGCTGGGCTCGAGCCTCCTCCACAATAGCAGGGAAATTGACTTTACTATACCTTGCTGGTCAGACAGGTTGGTATAGGGTTTCATTTTAAGTTTTCCTTCTCTTGCATTGATATTATATGCGTATTATGTCACATAGTCGTCTTTTACGACATCCGCTTTACATTGATTACGTTGATAAATAACCAAAAACGATAATTTATATATTCAGATCACGTATTAATATGAAAATTAAGTAATTTTCTGTCGTAGTATTGATGCAATTCAAGTCTTTCAAAGTAAAATAAGTGCTTCAAATTTAGATGTGATGCAAATTGGAACAACCACCCTTACCGGGAAGGGTTAAGATGTTTTCATAACTGAGTGTCGACCTGCAATCGCCTTTCTGTTCTGCTATTTTAATTGAAATGAATAAAGATTACCAGTATTTTATCACTGCGGCATTGCGCAAACAATTTTCGAGTTATTTTTCAATGGACCCTCCATAATGTAAAATGGTAATGAAAGTCTTTGCATTTATTGCGGATTTTTGTTTTTCTATTGATGAATTAAGAATGATAAATATTGACTTGTCGCATGGTTGCAGGTTAAGGAAATAATCTGCTTGCTCCTTCCTGTACTGTTATGTCACCTCTTATCTACTTTTCCGTGGGAGCCCAAAAACTCGGCGCCGGGATCCTCTCATGGTGAATGGACAACAGGATTCTCCTGGGTTACTTATAACAGCAACTATAATTGCCAAATTGTCTGCAAATATGGCGATTTTGGTATTATTCAATTGCTATGGCGAGGTCTATATACAACAATGAACGCTAAATAGTTGATAAATGGGTGAATAAAAACATTAAATTAATTATATGTAAAGTATTTAGAGAAGAAAAACTCGAAACAAAACTCTATGCCAACATGTCTCACCAGCGTGGTATAGTAGATCAACTTCCCTTCCACAGTGGAGGAGGCCCGAAACGTTCATACCATGTGGGACATATATTGGCTGAGATGATGATGATGATGAATGCATTTAAATGCATCGATCTTAAAATAAATATTAGCGTCTAACGATATAGCTTTAATATCGAATTAATATGAAGAATCATCATTTAGGACATCGCAAGAGGGTAGGTTCCCGAAAGTGAACCCGTCATATTACTGTCTGAAAGTGTATCGGTCATGGAGAGTAGGATAGTTACTTCCGAGATTCCGATATCCTGATGTCACCTCGGATATCTGGGCTCGCTGTAACGAAGCCATAGCTTTTCAAAGAAATAAGCGTACGGTGAAAATATTTACGCGAATCATTTATTCTCAAGTATGTAAAGAAATGAATGTGAAAAGAAATAATGGAAAATGTTTTTAAATGTTTAGATTTATAGTAATGCCATTTATAGTGAAGTTCAATAAGTTTGGATAAGGTAATTTCTTGTAATTGATTGAAGTAGTTGACACTGGTGGAATCTAAATACTATATTGAAATAGAGAATAGAAATTAAATTACTCAATTTTTCCACAGTATAATAATACAACACAGCTTAAAATAAAAAAAATGGTTAAGGAAATAAAAAACTTTATTTTCATATGATGGGTAATTTCTTGGAGACGGCTTTACAACATTACCATTTCTAGTTGTGTTTTTCTTCTGAATGAGGTACTTTTTTCACTTCAATACTTTTAGGACAGTTCGGTTATGACTTTGCTCTCGTGTTTTCCTGCCCAACTTTGATCCTTACTTGTATTTCCTTTTATTTTGAGGTATGCAGTATAGTCAAATCGTGGCTTTCCATTAACTTATCATTCTTTTTTTATTCCAATTTAATTCATTATTTTTCTTCATATAGAGACCACCGTTTCCAGTGTGTCTTTACGAAGGCACATGGATATAATCGTCCCCAGTCTCCACTTACCATGGGAGTCATAGAAATTGGCTAAGGGACACACAAGAAAATTGGGCAGCAGCTATTTCTTGCAAATGTATTCCTTTTCCCGAAGCCGCCCACTGAGCATGGTAATTATGGCACTCCCCCTTACTGAGGAAGTAGATATTCATTAGTGGAAGGCGAACGATCATGGTGGCAGTATAGATACCAAGAAAAATAGTAATGTAAGGATTTTCTAGATAGATTAAAAAAGATAATATAAATATAAAGGTTGATTGATCATTAAATAATTTGTGAATTTATTTTCCGGTGAACTATATAAATATAGTACTATATAATATAGAACTATATAAATATAGTTCACTGGAAAACAAATTCACAAACTACTTCAACAAATTCACTAACAACATAATTATTTATTAGAAATTTACAACAATATAAATACAAAATATTTTGACAAGATAAAGTTCATACGTTTTAATTAAAAGCACAGAGAACATGAGCAATAATATAAAGCCGGTAACACATGGGGGTGTGAGTCTGAACAAGACAATAAACAGGTCGTACATCACGCAACAACATAGCTCAAAGTTATTTAATTATCGTAAGGAAAAACTAATCCGTGGCGCTTCAGAGAGCGAAAATTGCGCTCCGTTGTAGTCCACGACGTCAGGTGCGTGTGTCGCTGCGTATGCGTATACAGGTTGCTACACTTTCGTTATTGTTCACTTAGTTATTGTTAGAAATAGTTTGATATTTTATTTTAATTTAATAAAGTTTATTTAGTGCTTTTTTGAAGTGAAAACTTCCTTAGCCGCGTTGGGCAATTTTTGGTAGTGGAAAATCTTATGGTTCGTGTCACTAACATGCTCATGACAGGTGCAGTGTGCAGTGCACCTTAGACAGTTTTTTTATAAGTGAAATCTCGTGCGTTTGCGTCAACGACATTCTTATAGCAGTATACCTGCAGCTACACAATTGACGTATACTGCTGTGTATTGTATCGTGTAAGTGAAATTGAATAGATTTAGAGAAAGTTCAATGTGTATAACTGTATATATTGTGCATTTTTTAAATAGTGTTTTTGTTTGACTATTTTTGAAGTGAAACTTCTTTGCGCGCATGAGGGCATGATAAAATTTTTACGGAAGAAACGCAGTTTAGTGACAGAAAATTATGGGTTTTTATCCCAGAAGAGGGAGAAAGCGATTGAGATAGATTGAGAGAGAGAGTGTGAAAGGGCTAATATAACACGAAGCACATAGCCATGGAGCGAGAGTAGGGAGCAAGTGAGTGAGAAAGATCGAGAGAGAGAGAGAAAGAGTGACAGAGTACATTATTTTTATTATTGACAGTAGACTCGTGGCATCAAAGAAGTTTTTGTTCTGGCATTTTTTTTATTTTATAGAATCTATATCTATATATATATAAATATAAAAATGAATCTCTGTTTTCCTTGGTCATGCCATCACGCGTGAACAGCTGGACCAATTTAATTAATTCTTTTTTTGTTGTATTTATTATTGTCAGGAGAAGGTTTTTATGAAAGAAAAAATAAGAAAATTGCCCAGAAAATTAGAAAATTTAAGAATAATTAACCATCATATAAAATTATTTCTAATCTAACCGCTTTGGACAATATAAACTTTTTTAACACGTTCACTGCGTCATCGTTTTCAAAGAACTTTCAGCTGGTGCTTTGGAGACCTAAAAGATCTCGTAACTAATCTATCCTGCGGTGCGTTGGAGACCTAATCAGTCTCCTAAAAATAGAATTTTTAATATATTTTATATCTTCCAAAATTCAATGGCATTTATTTTGAAATTTTTGTGGGTCAAAGATAACCTATCTTAATATATATAAATCTCCTGTCACGATGTTTGTCCGCGATGGATTCCTAAACTACTTAACCGATTTTAAATTAAATTGGCACACCGTGAGCATTCTGGTCCAACTTGAGAAATAGGATAGCTTAGATCTTTAATTATAGTCGCAATTTTATTTTATTACAAATTATTTGTCTATAATTAATTGACAGTCACAATTATCTGTTAACTCCAAAAGATTCTAACAGATGGCGATATCTGTTGACTGGATTTAAGCAATTTAAGTAATTTGTGTGTGCTCAATGAGATTCGAGAATGGTTTAGATTCACAATTGGACCCGGTAGGTGGCGCTTTATTTGAACAGAACAACGTCTGTTGGGTCAGCTAGTTGCTCTATATATTGCTAGGTTTACATGCAGTTATGACATCAGAATAAACTACAAATACCAAAAAAAAATTAGGTACCGATTGTATCTCGTACTGCAAGCGAAGATAGTTCAATATGTGTAGTAACTAGTGATAGGAATTAAATAATTTCTCAGTTGTCGATTAATAAACTTTTGTTAAAGAAGTTTATTCATAAAATACGCAAAGTATTTTTCATTGAAACATGGTAAGCACATTGATTGTTTGCATTGCGCGCAAATAGTAACAACTCTTTTAGCTTTTTTAGAGGCGTCAGTGCTGTTTAATGTGCATCGTAATGCAACACCACAACGTTTTTTTAGCGCCACGTTGGAGACATTATCTGTATATCATCCTTCAGGGTATTCAGTATTAAAATGCATTATTTAAATAAACACCATGCAACCACATCAGTGAAGTAAATGAAATGGAATCTAATAGTTTTTCTAATAATGAAAAGTTATCAGAGTATCTTACGTGTATTTTTGTTCTTAGGCTGTTGTTGCTTTAAAAATATTTAGTGGTATTCAATTAATGACCTATTTTCAAATAGGAAGTACAGAAGCAATAATTGAATACGTTCTGAATATTTAAAAGTCAAAATTGAAAGTTTTTTCAACTTTTGTATGGCGGCATAGGGCAGAATAACAGACTATCAACAACACACTCAATTTTTTAAATATATTTTATTTCGAAATGTGTTCAGTTATTGCTTTTGTACTCCCTATTTCAAAAAGGGATGTCAATTTAATTCTATCTTATATAATACATTGCCATGGGACACCTGTATAGTTCACATATTAAAGGTGTATTTCACGGGGGCCGCGGCCGGAGCGCCTCCTCGTGGTGCTCCCTGGTAACGTCCATTTGGACGTCATGCATCCATTTGGACGGCCAAGATTCCGGCAGGGGGGGGGGGGGGGTCTCCGCGTGCGGTTCTGGTGGCAGAGCGCACGGCGGATCTGACCCGGGGCCAATGGGACGGATGTGCCTCATGGCACTCCGTCGCCAGGGATGGTTGCGTCACGGCCCGGGGCGTGACGGGTCGGTCGCTCGCGAGCGGCCAGACCCGGAAGGCCCAAACCGTAATCCTGAATGGGGGGGTCAGGACCGGGGGTCTTCGGACCGCGGAGAAGAAAACCCCTATAAAAAATCACCCCAATCTTAAGTTTGGCCACTCGGCGAGGAGATGTATGACTGGTGGGTTAAGAAGCGCGCGAGCGTCCAGTCGTTAGAGTGGTAGTCAAGGCGAGACTTAAAAATGACCAAAAACCATGGCAAGTGTTAAAACGGGCGTACATACTCCAGAGGGTCCCGGCCACGCCGGGGAGTTCCTCACTGTGCTGGTTTCTGAGCGCGAGAGGCGCACAGTCAGTCTCCACACGTATGGGAGGGAAACAACAACTGCTCTGAGAGCCGAGAGCCCGGCACACCATCAAGAGGCTCACCGGGGGGAGGGGATAGAAGTAAAGGAGAAGAGGAAGAAGAAGAAGAAGCTCACGGCTATGGGGCGAGTCCGTGCCCAAGCGCTCCGCGACAAGAAGAAGCGGGAGCGGAAGTTGGCAGCCGCCATTGCTGCGCGCGACGAGGGTGGCAGCATTGCTGCTGCAGGGCCGTCGTGTGACGGGGGTGGCGTTGCTGCCCAGCCGTCGGAAGAGGAGAGGGAGAGGATGGAGACCTCAGCAGGGCCGCCGCGTGAGGAGAGCGGCAGCAGCAGCGGGTCCGAGCACGAGGGCGGCATTGCCGCAGAGTCGTGCATAAGAGTAGCAGGTGACAGCTCCGAAACGAAGCTGTCGAGCGAGGAGGGCGGCACTGCCGCAGAGCCGTCGCAGGATGAGGGCGGCAGTGCCGCAGGGCCATCCGAAACTTTGGAAACCGACACGGCATCGGAGATGGTGCTGACGGACGTGGGCGGAAGTGCTGCAGAGCCGTCCGACGAGGAGAGCAGCACCCCCTGGATACAAGTTGGCCGGAGTAGGGACGAGGGCGGTGGATGCGCCGCTAGTAGGGAGTCGTTAGGCGGGCGGTCGGTTGAGGGTTCCGTTAGGCCGTCGTTGTCGCCGTCGTCGCCATCGTCGTCGCCGAGGAAGAGGACGGAGAGGGCTGCAAAGGCGCCAGCCCCAGCCCCAAGTGCGAGGAAGAGGGAGGAGGCCCTCCCCCCGAGACCCTGGAAGCGCCCCCTGCAAGAGGGTGGCCGCTCCAACACCGACTAGGAGGGGAGTTCCATCATCATGCCTCCTCCTAAGGTCCCGACCATGCGCCGGGGGCGCAGAGGCCGAGGATCGGTGGTGGTGGCGAGGCCGGGGACACCGGGTCCGGCTGGCCACGGTGGCGAGGTGGCGGCCCTTCAGGCCGCGAACGCCCGCCTTAGTGAGGAGGTCTCCGGCTTGCGGGAACGCAACCGCAAGCTGGAGACGGAGCTATCGGCGGTGCGACGGGAGAACCGCGGGTTGGCCAAGGAGATGGCCGACCTGCGGGCCCAGTTTGCGCGCCTGGCGCCGGCCACGCCGCCGGTGCCAGCCTCGCTACCAAAACGGGCTGCGCCGGGGATGGCGGGCCCGTCGTCTGCGTCTGTGGCGCCAGCTGCGCCCGTCGCGGCTGCTGTGCCGCCAGCGCCCGTCGCGGCTTCGGCGCTTCCTCCCCTCGTCGTGGTCCCTCCGCCGGCTCGTGGCCGCGGGGGACCTCGGAAGGGGGAGGAGCCGCCGCCCGACGAGGTGCACGGCGTGTCGGAGTCGGCAGTACGCGTCATCCTAGCCCGAGTAGGGGTGATGGTGGATGCGCGTATCGCCGCCGTAGCGGCCAGGCTCCCGCCTGAGCCGCCCCTCCGACCGCCGCTCGCCGCAGACGGGGCGAGACGGCCGCAAGCGTCAGCGCCCACCCCGCTGCCCTGTCAGGGTGGCCGCGTGGTGAGCTACGCTGCGGCCGCGGCCGGGCCCAAGGGGGCCAAGAAGGCCGGCAAGGTGCCGGCTCCCACCAAGGCCGGGCCGCGGCCGGCGCCAGCGGCTGCACCGCAGGCGCCGGCCAGCGCACCCACGACTGCTCCTGCTGCGCTCAGCGCTGCTGCCAGGCTCGAACAGGGCTGGCAGGTGGCTGAGCGGAGCAGGAAGGCACGCGGCCAGAAGCGGAGAGCGGCGGCCAAGAGTGCCGCCGTGGCCGCCGCTCCCCAGGCGGGAGCCGGCAGAAAGTGGAAGAAAAGGTCGCGCAGGGGCCTCAAGTCGCCGAAGACGGCCGCGGTGGTCATCACCGTGCTGCCTGAGGCGGCTGAGAGGGGCCTCCACTATGAGGCCGTCCTAAAACGCGCCCGGCGGGAGCTGGACGTCTCCGATATCGGGGGCGTCGAGGCGAGGACCCGCAAGGCCCGGACATGGGCTCGAATACTCGAGTTTCCTGGGGCCGAGGGCGCAAAGACGGCCGATAGTTTGGCCACGATGTTGAGGGGGCTGTTCGGGCCGGAGGATGGTGTCCGAATCGCCAGGCCTGTCAAGTGCGCAGAGATGCGCCTGACGGGCTTGGACGATTCCGTGACGGTGGAGGACGTCCGGGAGGCCATTATGGCGCGTACTGGATGTGCCTCGGACACTGTCCGGATTGGCACCATCCGCACTGGTCCGGGCGGCGTCGGTGCTGCCTGGGTGCAGTGTCCGGTGGAGTCGGTCAAGCAATTGGCCGACTCAGGCAGGCTCCTCGTGGGCTGGAGCTCGGCGCGGGTAACCGTGCTAGAGCCCCGGCCCGCGAGGTGTTACAAATGCATGGCGGTCGGGCATACCCGACCGACATGCAAAAACTGCTTTGACTGCAGCGGGCTATGTTTCCGTTGCGGTCAGACCGGACACCAGGCGGCATCGTGCTCTGCGGTGCCCCACTGCCCCGCGTGTGCGGCAGGCAATAGGCCTGCCAAACACCGCATGGGCTCTGGGGACTGCAGACCCCCGGCATCGGCCCCGAAGGGGCGGGACGGCCCATCGATCGGGCCAGTCCCCGCTCCGAGCGCGACCCGATCGCCCGTCAGCGCGGAGGAGGTGACGATGGATACGGACCGTTAATGGAGCCCGTATCCATTCGTCTCCTCCAGGCCAACCTCAAACACACCGCCGGTGCGCAGGACGTGTTCCTGCAAGCCATGGCGGAGTGGTTGATAGGAGTAGCCGTAGCCGCGGAGCCGTACGTGGTGCCCGACCGGCCTAACTGGTTGGGTAGCACCGATGGCACCGTGGCAATCGTCGCCTCCACGTCGTGGCCTTCGTCGCCTCTGACACTTAGGGACAGGGGCGTCGGATACGTCGCGGCGGACTGGGGGGAGACTACGCTCCTCGGAGTCTATCTCTCCCCTAACTGGAGTGTGACCGATTTCGAGGCCTCCCTCACCATCATGGAGGCCTTCAACAGTCTGCCATTCAGCTGCATCAGGGAGGGGCTGAAATATCACCGGGTGCCCGTGTACCTCAGGCGGCTGGTGGCAGACTACTTGGAGGGGCGCAGCGTCCTCTACGTTGACCGAGTAGGGGACGTTGTGCGAACGCCCATGACGTGCGGTGTCCCGCAGGGGTCGGTTCTGGGTCCGACCCTGTGGAACATCGGCTACGACTGGGCGTTGAGAGGAAGCCTCCCACCCGGGCTGGGCGTAATTTGCTACGCCGACGATACACTCGTCACAGCCCGGGGTGGGACGCTAGAGGAGGTGGCACGCCTGACAACTCTCGGCACCGAGGAGATTGTCAGGCGGATCGAAGCGCTGGGGTTGAGGGTAGCCCTGGAAAAGACGGAGGCCCTTTTGTTTCATGGCCTCCGTACCGCCGGGCCTCCCGCCGGCGCTTCGATCACCGTGAAGTCGGTCACCATCAGCATCCAGGCCCACATGAAGTACTTGGGCTTGGTGCTCGACGGGCATTTTTGGTTCCGGGAGCATCTCCATCGACTTGTTCCCCGGCTTGTCGGCGCGGCGTCCGCCCTTTCGCGGCTGATGCCGAATGTGGGCGGACCCAGTGCTACGTGCCGACAGCTGTACGTGGGGGTGATCCGGTCGATGGTCCTGTATGGCGCACCGGTGTGGGCGGCGTCCCTAACCGTCCGTCTTAGGGCCCTCCTGTGGCGACCACAGAGGGTCATGGCGGTCAGGGCCATACGGGGTTACCGCACGGTGGTGACGGAGGCAGCGTGCCTCCTGGCCGGAACTCCCCCGTGGGACCTGGAGGCGGAGATGCTCGCCGACATTTATCGGCGGGTGACGGAGACGCGCGCCCGCGGCGGCATGGTCTCCATCAGAGAGATCACCGCCTGGCGGGTCGACGCCCGCCGAGAAGTCATTGTCCGTTGGGCAGTCCAGCTGGAGAGTCCTCGGTACGGTGTCAGGACCGTCGAGGCCCTCCGGCGGGTGCTGATGGAGTGGTTGGAGCGGACGCACGGGGTGCTTTCTTTCCGACTGGTGCAGGTGCTGACGGGGCATGGTTGCTTCGGGAAGTACCTGCACAAGATTGTCAGGAGGGAGAGCACACCGTCCTGCCACCACTGCAGTTGCGACGAGGACACGGCGCAGCACACGCTCGAGGAGTGTGCTGCATGGGAGGGGGATCGCCGTGAACTCGTCGCAATTATCGGTGCCGACCTGGCGCTGTCGACCATCGCCAGGGAGATGCTCGTCAGCGTCAGGAACTGGGACGCAGTCGCCGCCTTCTGTGAGGCTGTAATCTCACGGAAGGAGGCGGCGGATCGTGTGCGAGTAGAGCTCCTATTCGGCGACACATTCCGCCGCCGGCGACTCGGGCGGCGCAGGCGCGAGTATCTGCGCCTAATGCCGCCCTAGCCGAGGCCGCGGGTGATCGGACCGGGGAATTGTCCGTCACCCGCAGAGAGGCTAACCGCGCGACGGCGACCGACGTCCCAGGACGTCAAGAGGTGAGGGTACCCGAAAGGGTATTCCGTCGGGCCGACCACTGACGACAAGTCACATCTGCTCCGGTGGTCGGCCCAACAACGAGGTTACGTGGGTACGTGTGGGTTATGGGCCCGCGCGCCGTCCTTTCATCGCCCCGGACGGACTGGACCGCGCGTGCGCTTACCATAGCCCACCCATAAAAAAATAAAAAAAAGTCCATCACCATATAGAAAGTTATAATATCAAAATAAATAGTTATAGACGCAGACACAAGACATGATTCCATTTTAGTCATTTGTGCAGAAAATATATAATTATATTATTTTACTATCCAAATTATAAACAGCCTATATATGGATGCCATACTTCAATAGAGACTACAGGCGGCGAGGAGCTGTCGTGTGCGACAATATTTATGCGCGTGATATTAACTGTTACAGTATTAACTGGAAACCGTTTCTAAACTTGCTTCGTATATATTGTCAAAACATACTATTATCAACATATAAAGTTTAGTACAATGCAAAATGTAAACGAATAAAACTATTAAAATATGTGTTATAAACATTTTGATATATCGTCATCATTTCAGCCTATATAAGACTACTAGCAACCCGCCCTCGCTTCGCTTCGGTTTCAGTCGCCTTACCCGCGTAGTTCTCGTTCCCGTGCGAATACCGGGATAAATATAGGCTAGCTTACTCAGAGATAACGTAGCATTTTAATGGTGAAAGAATTATCGAAATCTGTCCAGTAGTTTTTGAGTTTATTCATAACAAACATACAAAAATATAACGTTGCCTCTTTATAATGTGTAATTTACATGTAGGTAAAAATTGACAAATGTTGTTTATTCATTTTTACTGAATAGTATTCATGTAAATTTAAAGAAAATCGATGAACATTTTTTTTTCTCGTCATAAAAACTTTGCTACTGCGGTTCACTCCCGGTCCTTAGCGCGACCCGATCGCCCGCTAGCGTGGAGGAGGTGATGGATACGGCCCACTAATGGCGACCGAATCCTACCACCTCCTGCAGGCCAACCTCAACCACGCCGCCGAGGCACAGGACGTTTTCCTGCAAGCCATGGCGGAGTGGTTGATCGGTGCAGCCGTAGCCGCGGAGCCGTACGTGGTGCCTGACCGGCCCAATTGGCTGGGCAGCAGTGACGGCTCTGTGGCAATCGTCGCCTCCACGTCGTGGCATTCTCCGCCTTTGTTGCTCAAGGACAGGAGCGATGGGTATGTCGCGGCGGAATGGGGAGAGGTTACGCTATTTGGTGTTTACTTCTCCCCTAACAGGAGCGCGACGGATTTCGGGGCCTTCCTCACCATCCTGGGGGCCTAGATACGGCGACTAGCACCGCGCCAAGTCTTCGTTCTGGGGGACTACAATGCCAAGTCCACGGCGTGGGGGTCCCCCAGGACGAATGCCCGCGGGCGGGCGGTCGAAGAGTGGGCGGCGGCACTGGGCCTCTGTTTGTTGAACAGGGGCTCGGTGCAAATGTGCGTGCGGCAGCAGGGCGGGTCGATAGTGGACTTGTCGTTCGCTAGCCCTAATGTCGCAGCACGTGTGAGGAGCTGGTGCGTCCAGGAGGAGGTTGAGACCCTATCCGACCACCGATACATACGGATAGAGGTCTCCCGGACCCTCCTGCAGCCCAGCAGGGGTCACACGGCGGACGGAGCTCCCGCGTTTCCGCGGTGGGCTGTGGGTCGATTGGATCGGGACCTGTTGGCGGAGGCAGCCATCGTTCAGTCATGGCTGTCCTCACCGCCCCAGGCGGACGGGGTGGATGCCGAGGCTGGCCGCATCCGCTGTGCATTAACGCAGATCTGCGATGCGGCCATGCCCCGTGTGCGGCGCCTGCCCCCGAAGAGTGCGGTCCCCTGGTGGTCCCGAGAATTGGCGGACCTTCGGGCCGCGTGCATACGTGCCCGGAGGGCCTACACCCGCAGCCGAGCGCGTCACCGCGACGCTGAGCGGGAGGGCCAGCAGTACGAGGCTTACCGCAGTGCGCGGTCTGCCTTCAGGCTGGCCGTCCGTACCGCCAAGGACGTTAGTCGGCGGGAGATGCTGGACAGTCTCGAGCGTGACCCCTGGGGTCGCCCCTACCTCGCGGCGCTGAACAAGCTCCGCGGGCGGGGCCCCCCCCTCACCGAGACTCTCCAGCCCAGCCTCCTCACCAGAGTTGTCGAGGACCTCTTTCCACGGCGGGTGGAGCACACGCCCCCGATCATGGCTTCGCCGGACAGCGACCGGGAGGCCGACGATGAAAGTGCTCCGCCCATCACGGAGCCGGAAATGGGGGCGGCGGTGGCGCGTATGCGAGTCAAATCCACCGCCCCCGGGCCCGACGGTATTCCGAACCGTGTGCTGGCCCTGGTCCTTGAACACCTGGGACCACGCCTCAGGGGACTGTTCGACGCTTGTTTGTCGTCCGGACAGTTCCCTGGGTGCTGGAAAGAGGGGAGGCTGGTTCTCCTGCCGAAGCCGGGACGGTCTCCCGAGTCGGCCTCGGCCTACAGGCCCATCGTGCTGCTCGATGATGCGGGCAAGCTGCTGGAGAGGGTGTTGGCTGCCCGCATCGAGCGGCACCTCGTCGGGGACGGGCCCGATTTGTCGGACGCCCAGTTTGGTTTTCGTAGAGGGCGTTCGACGATCGCGGCCCTGCTGCGCCTGAAGGCCGTGGTAGCGGAGGCCGTCACCGGCGGAGGAGTCCTGTTGGCGGTGTCCCTGGACATCGCCAACGCCTTCAACAGTCTGCCATTCAGCTGCATCAGGGAGGGGCTGAGGTATCACGGGGTGCCCGTGTACCTCAGGCGGCTGGTGGCAGACTACTTGGAGGGGCGCAGCGTCCTCTACGTTGACCGAGTAGGGGACGTTGTGCGAACGCCCATGACGTGCGGTGTCCCACAGGGGTCGGTTCTGGGTCCGACCCTGTGGAACATCGGCTACGACTGGGCGTTGAGAGGAAGCCTCCCACCCGGGCTGGGTGTAATTTGCTACGCCGACGATACACTCGTCACAGCCCGGGGTGGGACGCTAGAGGAGGCGGCACGCCTGGCAACTCTCGGCACCGAGGAGATTGTCAGGCGGATCGAAGCGCTGGGGTTGAGGGTAGCCCTGGAAAAGACGGAGGCCCTTTTGTTCCATGGCCTCCGTACCGCCGGGCCTCCCGCCGGCGCTTCGATCACCGTGAAGTCGGTCACCATCAGCATCCAGGCTCACATGAAGTACTTGGGCCTGGTGCTCGACGGGCATTTTTGGTTCCGGGAGCATCTCCACCGACTTGTTCCCCGGCTTGTCGGCGCGGCGTCCGCCCTTTCGCGGCTGATGCCGAATGTGGGCGGACCCAGCGCTACGTGCCGACAGCTGTACGCGGGGGTGTTCCGGTCGATGGCTCTGTACGGCGCACCGGTGTCGGCGGGGTCCCTGACCGTCCGGCTGAGGGCCCTCTTGAGGCGACCACAGAGAGTAATGGCGGTCAGGGCCATACGCGGTTACCGCACCATGTCGACGGAGGCAGCGTGCCTCTTGGCCGGAACTCCCCCGTGGGACCTGGAGGCGGAGATGCTCGCCGACATTTATCGGCGGGTGTCGGAGACGCGCGCCCGCGGCGGTATGGTCTCCCTGCAGGAGATCACCGCCTGGCGGGTCGACGCCCGCCGTGGAGTCATTGCCCGTTGGGCAGTCCGGCTGGAGAGTCCTCGGTACGGTGTCAGGACCGTCGAGGCCTTCCGGCCGGTGCTGATGGAGTGGTTGGAGCGAACGCACGGGGTGCTTTCCTTCCGACTGGTGCAGGTGCTGACGGGGCACGGATGCTTCGCAAAGTACCTGCACAAGATTGTCAGGAGGGAGAGCACACCGTCCTGCCACCACTGCAGTTGCGACGAGGACACGGCGCAGCACACGCTCGAGGAGTGTGCTGCGTGGGAGGGGGAGCGCCGTGAACTCGTCGCGATTATCGGTGCCGACCTGGCGCTGCCGACCATCGCCAGGGAGATGCTCGTCAGCGTCAGGAACTGGGACGCGGTCGCCGCCTTCTGTGAGGCCGTTATCTCACGGAAGGAGGCGGCGGATCGTGTGCGAGTAGAGATCCTATTCGGCGACACGTTCCGCCGCCGACGACTCGGGCGGCGCAGGCGCGAGTATCTGCGCCTAATGCCGCCCTAGCCGAGGCCGCGGGTGAGCGGACCGGGGAATTGTCCGTCACCCGCAGTGTGGCTAACCGCGCGATGGCGACCGACGTCCCAGGATGTCGAGAGGTGAGGGTACCTGAAAGGGTATTCCGTCGGGCCGACCACTGACGACAAGTCACATCTGCTCCGGTGGTCGGCCCAACAACGAGGTGACGTGGGTACGGGTGGGTTATGGGCCCGCGCGCCGTCCTTTCATCGCCCCGGACGGACTGGACCGCGCGTGCGCTTACCATAGCCCACCCATAAAAAAAAAAAAAGAAAAAAAAAAAACTGCGGTTCACTCCTATGGGGTTGCATTCCAAAAAAGCCCTTTCTTAGTGAGTCCATATGTCACAAAATAAAATTACGGTCAAAATTGTGTTTCTTTCTAGCGTCAGTAGTTTCAGCTCGGCATTGATGAGTTATTCAACCAACTTTTTCATACCTCTTTACACCCTCAGAGGGTGAAACTTGAGAAATGCTGAAATTCCTATTTATTTATTTTTATTAAAGAGTATTTGTGGCGAATTTGATGAAAATCGATGAAGTTTTTCTTTTCTCCTCATACAAAATTTGTTACTGCGGTTTACCCCCTAGGGGTTGAATTTCAAAAAATCCTTTCTTTGTAGGTTTCTATGTCACGCAAAGAAACTAATGTCAAAATTTCATGTTTCTGGCTTCAATAGTTTCAGCTCTGTGATAAGTCAGTAAACTGACAACTTTCTACCTATTTTACACCCTTAGAGGATGAAAATGGGGGGCGCGGCCGGAGCACCTCCTCGTGGTGCTCCCTGGTAACGTCCATTTGGACGTCATGCGGCCATTTGGACGGCCAAGATTCCGGCAGGGGGGGGTCTCCGCGTGCGGCTCTGGTGGCAGAGCGCACGGCGGATCTGACCCGGGGCCAATGGGGCGGATGTGCCTCATGGCACTCCGTCGCCAGGGACGGTTGCGTCACGGCCCGGGGGCGTGACGGGTCGGTCGCTCGCGAGCGGCCAGACCCGGAAGGCCCAAACCGTAATCCTGAGCAGGGGGGTCAGGACCGGGGGTCTTCGGACCGCGGGGAAGAAAACCCCTATAAAAAATTACCCCAATCTTAAGTTTGGCCACTCGGCGAGGAGATGTATGACTGGTGGGTTAAGAAGCGCGCGAGCGTCCAGTCGTTAGAGTGGTAGTCAAGGCGAGACTTAAAAATGACCAAAAAAACCATGGCAGGTGTTAAAACGGACGTACATACTCCAGAGGGTCCCGGCCACGCCGGGGAGTCCCTCACTGTGCTGGTTTCTGAGCGCGAGAGGCGCACAGTCACCAGCACAGTCAGTCTCCACACGTATGGGAGGGAGACAACAACTGCACTGAGAGCCGAGAGCCCGGCACACCATCAAGAGGCTCACCGGGGGGAGGGGATAGAAGAAGTAAAGGAGAAGAGGAAGAAGAAGAGGAAGCTCACGGCTATGGGGCGAGTCCGTGCCCAAGCGCTCCGTGACAAAAAGAAACGGGAGCGGAAGTTGGCAGCCGCCATTGCTGCGCGCGACGAGGGTGGCAGCATTGCTGCTGCAGGGCCGTCGCGTGACGGGGGTGGCGTTGCTGCCCAGCCGTCGAAAGAGGAGAGGGAGAGGATGGAGACCTCAGCAGGGCCGCCACGTGAGGAGAGCGGCAGCAGCAGCGGGTCCGAGCACGAGGGCGGCATTGCCGCAGAGCCGTGCATAAGAGTAGCAGGCGACAGCTCCGAAACGAAGCTGTCGAGCGATGAGGGCGGCACTGCCGCAGAGCCATCGCAGGATGAGGGCGGCAGTGCCGCAGGGCCATCCGAAACTTTGACCGACACGGCATCGGAGATGGTGCTGACGGACGTGGGCGGAAGTGCCGCAGAGCCGTCCGACGAGGAGAGCAGCACCCCTTGGATACAAGTCGGCCGGAGTAGGGACGAGGACGGTGGATGCGCCGCTAGTAGGGAGTCGTTAGGCGGGCCGTCGGTTGAGGGTTCCGTTAGGCCGTCGTTGTCGCCGTCGTCGCCATCGTCGTCGCCGAGGAAGAGGACGGAGAGGGCTGCAAAGGCGCCCGCCCCAGCCCCAAGTGCGAGGAAGAGGGAGGAGGCCCTCCCCCCGAGACCCTGGAAGCGCTCCCTGCAAGAGGGTGGCCGCTCCAACACCGACTCGGAGGGGAGTTCCATCATCATGCCTCCTCCCAAGGTCCCGACCATGCGCCGGGGGCGCAGAGGCCGAAGATCGGCGGTGGTGGCGAGGCCGGGGACACCGGGTCCGGCTGGCCACGGTGGCGAGGTGGCGGCCCTTCAGGCCGCGAACGCCCGCCTTAGTGAGGAGGTCTCCGGCTTGCGGGAACGCAACCGCAAGCTGGAGACGGAGCTATCGGCGGTGCGACGGGAGAACCGCGGGTTGGCCAAGGAGATGGCCGACCTGCGGGCCCAGTTCGCGCGCCTGGCGCCGGCCACGCCGCCGGTGCCGGCCTCGGTACCGAAACGGGCTGCGCCGGGGATGACGCGCCCGGCGGGAGCTGGACGTCTCCGATATCGGGGGCGTCGAGGCGAGGACCCGCAAGGCCCGGACAGGGGCTCGAATACTCGAGTTCCCTGGGGCCGAGGGCGCGAAGACGGCCGATAGTCTGGCCACGATGTTGAGGGGGCTGTTCGGGCCGGAGGATGGTGTCCGAATCTGCCTGTTAAGTGCGCAGAGATGCGCCTGACGGGCTTGGACGATTCCGTGACGGTGGAGGACGTCCGGGAGGCCATTATGGCGCGTACCGGATGTGCCTCGGATACCGTCCGGATTGGCACCATCCGCACTGGTCCGGGCGGCGTCGGTGCTGCCTGGGTGCAGTGTCCGGTGGAGTCGGTCAAGCAATTGGCCGACTCAGGCAGGCTCCTCGTGGGCTGGAGCTCGGCGCGGGTAACCGTGCTAGAGCCCCGGCCCGCGAGGTGTTACAAATGCATGGCGGTCGGGCATACCCGACCGACATGCAAAAACTGCTTTGACTGCAGCGGGCTATGTCTCCGTTGCGGTCAGACCGGACACCAGGCGGCATCGTGCTCTGCGGTGCCCCACTGCCCCGCGTGTGCGGCAGGCAATAGGCCTGCCAAACACCGCATGGGCTCTGGGGACTGCAGACCCCCGGCATCGGCCCCGAAGGGGCGGGACGGCCCATCGATCGGGCCAGTCCCCGCTCCGAGCGCGACCCGATCGCCCGTCAGCGCGGAGGAGGTGACGATGGATACGGACCGTTAATGGACCCCGTATCCATTCGTCTCCTCCAGGCCAACCTCAACCACACCGCCGGTGCGCAGGACGTGTTCCTGCAAGCCATGGCGGAGTGGTTGATAGGAGTAGCCGTAGCCGCGGAGCCGTACGTGGTGCCCGACCGGCCTAACTGGTTGGGTAGAACCGATGGCACCGTGGCAATCGTCGCCTCCACGTCGTGGCCTTCGTCGCCTCTGACCCTTAGGGACAGGGGCGTCGGATACGTCGCGGCGGACTGGGGGGAGATTACGCTCCTAGGAGTCTATCTCTCCCCTAACTGGAGTGTGACCGATTTCGAGGCCTCCCTCACCATCATGGAGGCCTCGTTACGGCGAATGGCATCGCGCCAGGTCTTCGTCTTGGGGGACTTCAACGCCAAGTCCATGGCGTGGGGGTCTCCCCGGATGAACGACCGAAGACGGGCGATCGAGGAGTGGGCGGCGGCACTGGGCCTCTGTTTGCTGAACAGGGGCTCGGTGCATACGTGCGTGCGACAACGGGGCGGGTCGATAGTGGACCTTTCGTTCGCTAGCCCCGAGGTCGCCGCACGCGTGGGGAGCTGGCGCGTCGTGGAGGAGGTGGAGACCTTGTCGGACCACCGGTATATCCGGATGGAGGTCTCCCCGGTAATCCCGACGCCCAGCAGGGGTCACGGGGCGGATGGACGTCCTGCGTTCCCGCGATGGGCTGTGGGTCGCTTAGACCGGGACCAGCTGGCGGAGATAGCCATCGTTTACTCGTGGCTGTCCTCTGCCAACCAGTCGGACGGGGTGGACGCCGAGGCTGGCCGCATCCGCAGTGCGTTGACGCAGATCTGCGATGCGGCCATGCCCCGGGTACGGCGTCCGCCCCCGAGGAGGGCGGTCCACTGGTGGTCCCGGGAGCTGGCGGATCTCCGGGCCGCGTGCATTCGCGCCCGGAGGGCCTACACCCGCAGCCGGCGGCGCCAACGCGACGCGGAGCGGGAGGCCTTGCTGTATGAGGGCTACCGCAATGCGCGGTCGGCCTTCAGGCTGGCCGTCCGCTCCGCCAAGGACGTCAGTCGGCAGGAGATGCTGGACGGTCTCGACCGTGACCCCTGGGGATGCCCCTATCGCGCGGTGCTGAATAAGCTCCGCGCGCGGGGCTTTCCCCTCACCGAGACTCTCCAGCCCAGCCTTCTCACCCGGGTCGTCGAGGACCTGTTCCCGCGGCGGGTGGAACACACGCCCCCGGTCATGGCTCCACCAGACACTGACCGGGAGGCCGACGACGACAGTGTTCCGCCCATCACGGAACCCGAGATGCCCCCACATGCGCGCCACCGCCACTCCCAGTGGCGGTGGCGCGCATGTGCGCAAAGTCCACCGCCCCCGGGCCCGACGGTGTTCCAAACCGCGTGTTGGGCCTGGTCCTCGACCACCTGGGTCCCCGCCTCAGGGAGCTGTTCGACGCGTGTTTAGCGTCCGGACGGTTCCCTGGGTGCTGGAAGGAGGGAAGGCTGGTGCTCCTGCCGAAGCCGGGACGGTCTCCGGGGTCGCCTTTGGCCTACAGGCCTATCGTGCTGCTCGATGACACGGGCAAGCTACTGGAGAGGGTGGTAGCTGCCCGCATCGAGCGGCACCTCGTCGGCACGGGGCCCGATCTGTCGGACGCCCAGTTTGGGTTTAGGAGGGGTCGTTCGACGATCGCGGCTCTGTTGCGCCTGAGGGCCGTGGCGACTGAGGCCGTCACCGGTGGGGGAGTGCTGTTGGCGGTGTCCCTAGACATCGCCAACGCATTCAATAGTCTGCCATTCAGCTGCATCAGGGAGGCGCTCCGGTATCACGGAGTGCCAGCTTACCTGAGGCGGCTAGTGGCAGACTATTTGGTGGGGCGCAGCGTCCTCTGTACCAACCGAGCAGGGGACGTTGTGCGAACGCCCATGACGTGCGGTGTCCCACAGGGGTCGGTCCTCGGACCCACCCTGTGGAACATCGGCTACGACTGGGCGTTGCGGGGGAGCCTCCCGCCCGGGCTGGGCGTGATTTGTTACGCCGACGATACGCTCGTCACAGCCCGCGGTGGGACGCTAGAAGAGGCGGTAAGCCTGGCGACCTATGGCACCGAAGAGGTCGTCAGGCGGATCGAGGCGCTGGGGTTGAGGGTCGCCCTGGATAAGACGGAGGCCCGCTTGTTCCATGGGCGTCTTATGAGCGCTCCCATCGGCGTCTCGATCACCGTCCGATCGGTTGACATCAGCATCCGGGCCCATATGAGGTACTTGGGCCTGGTGCTCGACGGGCAATGGTGGTTCCGGGAGCATTTCCGCAGGCTCGCTCCACGGCTCGTCGGCGCGGCGTCCGCCCTATCGTGGCTCATGCCGAACGTGGGCGGACCGAGCGCTACGTGCCGACGGCTGTACACGGGGGTCATCCGGTCGATGGCCCTGTACGGCGCACCGGTGTGGGCGGGTTCCTTGACCGTCCGACTTAGGGCCCTTCTGTGGCGACCACAGAGGGTAATGGCGGTCAGGGCCATCCGCGGATACCGCACGGTGGCGACGGAGGCAGCGTGCCTATTGGCCGGGACTCCCCCGTGGGACCTGGAGGCGGAAATGCTCGCCGAGTTGTATCGGCGGGTGTCGGGGGTGCGCGGGGAGGGCGGTGTGATCTCGTTAAGGGATCTCACCGCCTGGCGCGTCGACGCCCGCCGAGACGTCATTGCCCGTTGGGCAGTCCGGCTGGAGAGGCCTCGGTTCGGGGTGCGAACCGTGGAGGCCTTCCGGCCGGTGCTGATGCAGTGGTTGGAAAGGCGGCACGGGGTGCTCTCCTTCCGACTAGTGCAGGTGTTGACGGGGCACGGGAGCTTCGCCAAATACCTGCACAGGGTCGTAAGGAGGGACACGGCGCGCCACACGCTCGAGGCCTGCGCGGCTTGGGCAGTGCAGCGCCGTGAACTCGTCGCAATCATCGGTGCCGACCTGACGCTGCCGGCCATCGCTAGGGCGATGGTCGACAGCGTCGGGAACTGGGACGCGGTCGCAGCCTTCTGCGAGACAGTGATCTCGCAGAAGGAGGCGGCGGATCGTCTGCGCGTGGAGCGCAGCCTCGATGAGGAGATCCGCCGCCGGCGACTGGGGCGGCGCAGGCGCAACTATCTGCGCCTCATGCCGCCCTAGCCGAGGCCGCGGGTGACGTGACCGGGGATTAGTCCGTCACCCGCCGAGAGGCCGACCGCGTGAGGAAAGACCGACGTCCTCACCGAGGGGGGGACGTCGGTTGACGGGAGGGTACCCCGCGTAGGGGGTATTCCGTCGGGCCGACCACTGACGACAAGTAAACCTGCTCCGGTGGTCGGCCCAATGACGAAGGCGAGGTGGTTTTCGGGTGGGTTGCGGGAGTTGCGTGCTTAAGCCCCTCTGTCGCCCCGGACGGAGTGGTGCGGAGGCGCGCCGACCGCGACCCACCCAAAAAAAAAAAAAAAAAAAAAAAAAGAGGATGAAAATGGACAAACGCTGAAATACGTGTTTCTTTATTTTTATTAAAGAGTATTTGTGCTTAATTAGAAGACAGTAGCTAAAAATTTTTTTTTCTTTCCATGCAGACTTTACCGTTGCGTTTCACCCCATTAGGGGTGGAATTTAAAAAAAAATGTTCTTAGTGGGTGCCTACGTGACGAAATGAAACTACGGTCCAAATTAAATTATTCTAGCTTCAGTAGCTTCGGCTCACCCAGTTCCTTTATATGTATGTTATTGTTAAAGCCCCCGCAACCCCCCTTACAGGTGGAATTTCGTAAAATAGGGGGATATTAACATAGAGACAGGATACGATTACGCCCTGGGAGAGGCCTACGTACACAATACAAGAGTACAAGGTCTAATAGAAGAAAAGAAAGATCTGAAAGAAAAATATTGTCACAAAATTTTTACGTAAAGAAATGTGGTTTCGAAAGTATAATAACTAGCTTATAGCTTAACACTTCTGTATTTACATTTCGAATAGTGTCAATGCTGTTCAATTATCATAGTAATAACTAAATAATTTGCATAATTACTTATACAATGCTTACATAGTATGTAGTTCGTAATAATGTAATCTAATAGCTGAAGCTATAAAAGTTTTACTGCTGCTACTGTATACTTATTATTTTTGAAATAATACAATGTAGGCACTATATAAGGTTAACTAGTAATAATCGTCGGCTCAGCTCGTGCTCGTCCCACTGCTTGGCTTGAGCCTCCTCCCCATTAAGAGGAAAATAGACCTACTATACCATGCTAGTTACTATAGGGTTAGATTTTGAATTTTCCTTCTCTTGCACAGATGTAATGTGCATATGATATCCCTTAGTCGTCTTTTACTATATCCACGGATAAGATAAGGAGTGGTTAAATGTATTCTTACTCCGTCACACGTCCGCAAAGTAATAATATTGAGTAATTATATTTAATATATATTTATTTAATAATTTGGCTACCCGTGTGGTGATGGAATAAGAATACGGTAGACACTATCACTTTCCTTGTTCCGTCATCATAAAAGACTATTAAGAGGCGAAAGCAAGTAACATCACTACAAGATAAAGAAAACTCCAAATACAATCGTATACCAACATATATATATATATACCAACCAAGCGTGGTATAATAAAGGGTTTTTCAACAAGAACTTTGTTCTTCAATTGTGGCAACACCAACCACATGATAGTCTTGGCATTTAGTTTTTTGACGCATTCGTAGTAGATGCATTGGCAATTGTTACAATGAATTCAATTTCGCTCGAAAATCGCATCAAAATAATTAAAATCCACTATGAAAATGGTGGTTCTGTTAAAGTTACATTCCGTAAAATTCGTGATATTTTCGGACAACATAATCGTCCTTCTGAAACCGCTATTAATAATTTGGTCATTAAATTTGAGTCGACAGGCTCGATACAAAGTGTGCCAACATCAACACGTGTTCGACCGGGTCGTTCAACTGAAAACATCGCAGCCGTGAGCCACAGTGTTGAAGAAGATCCAAATTTGTCAATTCCTCGACGTTCTCAACAATTGGGGTTATCCAAAACCACCGCATGGTGAATTTTGCGTAAGGATTTGGCATTGAAGCCTTACAAGGTTCAACTAGTGCAAGAATTGGAGCCGACCGACCATTCACATCGCCGTAGATTCGCTCAATTCATTCAGGAACAACCCGCTGGTTTTTCTGAAAAAATCATTTTTTCAGACGAAGTTCATTTTCACTTGTCAGGGTACGTCAACAAGCAAAATTGCCGCATTTGGGCTTCTGAAAATCCTAGAGCGATTATTGAGAAGCCTTTGCATGCTCAACGTGTTACTGTATGGTACGCTATGTGGTCTGGAGGCGTGATTGGGCCGTTTTTTTTTCGAAGATGAGGCTGGAAATGCGGTAACGGTCAATGGATCACGCTATCGCGAGATGTTAACAACTCAATTTTGGCCTATTATTGATGTCGTGGATATTACTGACATGTGGTTTCAACAGGTTAGTGCCACATGTCACACATCCAATGAAAAGATCAATTTATTGCAAACCAAATTTTCCGATCGCATAATTTCACGAAAATCAGCTGTTATGTGGCCAGCCAGATCGTGTGATTTAACACCACTGGATTATTTTTGTGGGGCTATGTTAAGGACAGAGTCTATACGGAGTCAATCGAACCGATTGCAGCCTTAAAACTCAAAATCCGTGATGTGATTAACGAAATAGACCCGCTATTTTGCCAAAAAGTGATTAGAAACTTTGATGAAAGAATCGACATCTGTCAGCGTGGTCGTGGTGGACATTTGCCAGATATCATTTTTCATTCATAATTGCCGAACTTTTCTCTTCGTAATACAATAAAAATTTGAATCATCTCCATCTAAATTTCTTGTTTTATTTTGTTTTAGAAAACGAAATTCTTGTTGAAAAACCCTTTAATAGGTTAATTTCCTTCGCACTATCGAGAAGATTAGAGCCCAGAGAGAGTAGGACATTGATGGGCTTAGATAATAATAATTTTATTTAATTGAACGTCCTATCTTATCTTTATTAAAATTATCTTTATATATATATATATATATTGGGATAAGAGCAAGATGATGATGATATACATATATATATATATATATATATATGGGAAGTCCGGGCATAGTGGATAGGCCAGGCAAGGTGAATACCCTTTATTTCTCCTCAAGAACATGTCGGAATACGCACACCTCGCGCCTTTACACCCTTTCCCCCATCCGCATTCGTAGGCAAACAGAGCTAGCCCAAAATCACGTCGCGTTCCAGAGAAAAATCAAAAAAACCAAATATTTAAGTTTTCTTATTACTTTTCAAGGTACGTAATACTTTAATAACTCACCATTGTACCTGCGAAAGTTAAAATGCATTTTAAGAATAACTATCACGAATTGTTTAAATTCTGTAAAGTAATACCGATACATGAAAAGGTGAAGTATGTTTTGCTAACAGAAAATTATTTAAATAAAAAAGTACAAGTAGCTATTAATCATTCAATTACTACTCGTAGTGTCACAAAAGGCAAACTTATAACACCAAGCTTTAAAAATTTTTACGGGAAACGTCTTTTATGCTACACAATACCGCTGTTAATTAATCAACTACCACATACAATAAAGACAGAAATAAATGGCAATAATTATAAAAATAAATTAAAACAACATTTCATTAACACACTGATTACATAATTAAATTATATTCTAACTTAAATAAAAATCCATTATTATGCGAAACATTCTGTATATAAACTATTAAACTACACAAGGAACATTATTTCTACTTACCCCCACATAAGAGATGTGTTATGTATTTTGTTTGCCATTTTTATGCGGGCACCATCATTTTATTATTGTAAACTATTTCTTTTTCTTCTTTCTTTCATTTAAATTTTTACTGTTTGCTTGATTAACTTCATTAGTATTCTGATGAGGTTGATCAGGTAAACAGTAAAAACTAGTAGTATTCTAAGACGAATCAAATACGCGTTTAAGCCAATATATAGGCTTCTGTCGTATTTGTAAGTTAGTTGTCAAAATAATTGTAAAACATTGTTATTAAATAAATAAATAAATAAATGTAAAGGTTAAACATATTGTTTAGTGCGATTATGTCCTTTAAGTGCATATTTTCAAGTATTAATTCTGAGAGAGAACAAATACTTTGTTTTCACTCCATTTGGTTTTAGCTTAGGTTGAATGAAATGAATAGCTGTAAGGCAAAGTGAACACGGGCAAAGTGGATAGGGTATTCCCTTTACCAAGCAATGAAAAACATGAATATAAATTTAAGTACTGCGACAAAGAAAAATCAAAATACTAAAACCAGCAAAAATTAATTGTTAAAGATAAGAGTAAGAATAGTGGTAAGGAAAACAAAGAAGAACAGTGTGTATGCTATTATTTTGGGGAGAACTACATAGAGATAACTAAAATTGGATCCAATGTGATAAATGTAAGCAATGGAGTCACAAAAATATTGTTTATGAATACTTATGAAGGCTTATTTCTTTGTTATATCTGTACTGATTAGTTTAAAATTAGGCTAAGTGTTTGTGTTCACTTTGCCCTATCGTTCTATCCACTTTGCCCGACCTATGGAGCAAAGTGGATACTGGTATATGTTGCAATATTATTGACAATTAAAATTAAGGAACTGCTATTAAGCAATTTTTGTTAATTATATTAAAAACTTTAATAAATGTTTATTCTCATTGAACATTTGTTCTATTGATATGACCATTGGTTATTTAACTATAGCCCATCAAACATTAATGTGTCCGCTTTGCCCGGACTTCCCCTATATATATTTTTTTTCTTGTGTACGTGTGTATGTCACTGAACTTTAGAATCACAATTGGACCCGGTAGGTGGCGCTGCTGTTGATTTCAAGGAGAATTCCTTTTATTTTATTGGAACAGAACAACGTCTGTTGGGTCAGCTAACAGAACAACGTCTGTTGGGTCAGCTATTATATATTACAGGCATATCATTTTTTTATCCGTTATTCGTATGATGATGGATTAAGAATTCAATACAGCATCTTTTCCTATAGGTGATCATAAAACGCAACTAAGAGACCCGAGCAGATAACAAACATCATTGTAAATCAGGAAATGAAAATTAGAGATAAAAACCAATCTGACTGACCGATGCAATCCAATTTCCCTTCTACTCTGGAGTCTCGAGCACAGCAGCGGTTGTATATGAGCCAAGATGAAGCTAAAATTTGTTAATGATGTTTAAGTGTTTTATATAGCAAGCTCTCGAAAATACTTATTTTATAAATAATTGTTTTATTATTTAGTCTACAGATTTTTGATATATCATAATTTGCATTACGAAAGCTCAATATTTCTTTTGTAATATTGAGCTTTTCATAGGAACAACCTATCAACATAGCCTACTTAATTCCTATCTAAATTACATTTTATCGATGACGTCTACAATTATTGACCACGTCTTCATTTTGTAAATTACTACCGCAGGCAACAATAAGTAACAAGCAATTTGTTAAAATGGATCGCAGCGCTACCTATTGGATCCTAATGCATTGTTTAGTAGTCCAAAAACACGACATGTTCTGGGGCAGCATACTGTTCTTTGACTGTAGACTGTCTTTCGATGGTTCGGATCGAGTGTGTCTATACATGCGTGTCTAACTTTTTTCGATACTGGGCTCTATATCTCAGTATCAAGAAAAGTAAGACACGCGTTCTTAAGCAACTTAACATATTGACACCGTTTTAAAGTATTAACTTTATTAAAACGCACTAAATTAATAAGAATAAAGATGTTAAAAGTTTGACCATATGTTTTATGTTGTGGTGACGGATAAGGAACACAATGTATTTTTACCTTTTACTTTCCTGCGGGCGAAAGGATTCAGGAAAATAAAAAATACTTCTGAAAAAATTGCTTATACCTAGCACTTTGAAGCGGCCAGTGTCTAACAATGGATGACAATTCAAGTGATTTTAAATAAAATAAAACTTATTTTTACGGTTTTTATCGCATTTGTATTTGGTTTTTGATTTCCCAACGTTTCGAACACCTTTCAGCGTTCATAGTCACGGGAGAACTAAAGTCGTCGGTAATCATGTTCCAACAAGTCATCATTATTACAGAGATTCATATCTATCCGCTACAAAACAAATTATTTTGACCTATATTAACGTCAGGCAATCAAAAATCAAATACAAACGCGATAAACTTTGTAAAAATACTTTTATCTAAAAACATAAAAAACCATTACTTATTCAGGAGTCCATTTCTATGCCAAAACGTCTGACCAGCGTGGTATAGTAGGTCAATATCTCCCCAATTTGGAGGAGGCTCGAGCCCAACAGTGGGATGATGAGATGAGTTGTGATGATGAGCCGAAATTTTGCCGAATATATTCAAAGTTTAGTTCATAAATAACAATAATTTTCTTATCTAAATCATCATTTGCGTTTTATATTCAGTTTTAAATTCTTCATTTCTAGAGTCAGTCAAGCAGCGAAGCTGATTTGAAAAACATTTTCCCAAATACTCGAAGGGGTCGACGATTGCATGATGTCCGAAATCAGAAAGGGAGAGCATTGGTCCGCCGACACCCTGGGGCCAAATATAAAAATCATTCATATGGACAAAATAAAATTGCATCCCAGATAACCCGGTGTTCATCGGCCGAAAATCTATTAGCAATAAATATGAAGTTTTCCGATTTCACAGGATTTAAAATGGCATTGCGCCACTAAACTCTAATAATATAAATCGGGGAGTTCTTATGACTTTTCATCTTTATGATTGGCTACTTTTCTTGGATCTCTTCTGTTCCTTAATTATGTTGAATTTTATATTGACTTATGTTACAGGAGTTAGTAAAACTAACGGTGTATTAAGTGAAGGCGATTGGATTAAGAGGAGGTCTATAACTATAAATATAACCTTTAAGGTAAATATAACCTTTATTTTCTCATGGGTAAGATTTTTTTATTAAACAGTCAATTTTAAATTAAATCTGGGGGCACGGTAGCGCCCCCGGCAAGTCGAGCAAAAACGCAAGCAACACTGCCGTAACATACTTTTCTCGAAGCAGTTCAGGCCATTTTCGACCGCCTTTAACTTCGCTGTGAATAAAACTAAAAGCCTAAATTTTTAGCTCAGCAGGCATCGTATACATACGGTATATTTCAAATTTCATTCAATTTGGACCAACATTTTAAGAATTATAACTAGTCAAAATTTCGTAATTTTGTCACTCACTAACTGACCGATCATCAATTTTATTGAGGCACTTCTAGCAGACATAGAAGCTTCAAATTTAAAATACAAATAGCGTTTAGTGTATAAATGAAGGAAAATTATAAAATATTGTAATTTTCGTCCAGTTTCCGTGATACACCAACTGCATACATAATTTTAGAATCTCATATAGGATATATAGGATTAAAAAATTATATTTGCAGTTAATGGAACGGGATAAGAATACAATTATTATATAAATATTCCGTATGGTGACGGAGTAAGAATACAATTCACCATTCCCTATCTTGCCCGTGGATGTCTTACAAGACGACTAAGGGTATAATATGCACATAAGATCTGTGCAAGAGAAGGAAAACTTGAAATGAAACCCTATACCAACATGTCTGACCAGCATGGTATAGTAAACTATAGTAGATCAAATGCCCTCGTATTGTGGAGGAGGCCCGAGCCCAATAGTGGGACGTATGTGAGCTGCGATGAAGAATACAATTGTCCCTATCTCTTGCTCCCCTGGCAGTTGTAAGAACCGGCTAAGGAATGCGCAGATGGCGTTGTGCCAGTGTCGCGGATTCGAATCCCTTGCAGGACCACACCTTGTACGATCCACAAATTGTTGTTCTGAGTCTGGATGTAATTTGTGTCAGTTAATTATATGTTCGTAAACTCCCCCGCAATACAAGGATTATTCCCCTAGTGCAAGGCGTTGTCACTTAAAAACAAATAAAAGACTCACCAGGAGAGTGGGCAGAAGATCTTTCTGGGGAAATGTATGATATCTCACTGCGATCGCCAACCCGCCTGCTAAACGTGGCGATTACGCCATTATTCCTCATACGGCGAACAGAAATGGACCCTAGTCAAGGCAGCTCAGCTACCCTACGGGCTAAGTTTGGTGGCAGGCCCGGTAGCAGTGGAACACGGGTGCGAAGAATCTCTCAGCGATCCGGCTACTAAACAAAATGACCTTTGATAATAGTAGCACACAGCATTTGAACACTCAGGACTGATGAGAAGATCATCGAGCTAAAAGAGGTATTAATCCAAATCCGGCGGGCAATCGTAGGATTATCAGAAACCTGTTCTTCTACGTTGGGATGATCGCCCATCCTAAGGCGGTATAGGGTTTACGATCACAAGTCTCTCGTGTAAAACGTGGAAAGGATCGAGAGTGTGTGTCAACAAACGTAACGTATCAGAATTACTAAGAAGTATTCTTTGAAGGTAATACAGGTTTACCCACCAACCTCGACATACTCCGACGACGAGGTGGAGATCTTTTACGAGGACATCTCGAAAGCCATACACACGTCTAATATGATGCAACTGATAAAAGTTTTTGTCAGTGATACAACTGATAATGGTTATTATCAGTGATATACCGGATAACAATTGTTATTAGTGATTAAACTGATAAAAGTTATTATCAGTGATACAACTAATAGCAGTTGTTATCAGGGATACAACTGATAACGGTTATTATCAGTGATATAACGGATAACAGTTGTTATCAGTGATTAAACTGATAAAAGTTGTTATCAGTGATACAACTGGTAACAATTGTTTTACGAGGACATCTCGAAAGCCATACACGCATCTAAAACTCACTTCAAGGTAGTTATAGAAGATTTTAACGCGAAACTGGGCAAAGGGAGTTGAGGGTGTGGCAATATAGATGTGGTCAAAGAAATCAGAGGGTCAGAAACTGGCTGATTTTCTGGAGAAGGAAAGCCTCTCTATAATGAATTTCTTCTTCAGGAAGTAGCCACAAAAGGAAATGGACCTAAATTAGCCGCCATGGTTCAACAAAATACGATATAAACTTCATCTTATCAGATAAACAACAGATATTCAATAACCTTTCAGTATTCAGCAGGATTAAAACTAGGAGCGATCACTACATAGTACAAGGCGCATTGAATATCCGCCAAAAAGTCGGGCGATCACGCTTAATGAAGTCTACTTTTCAACTTACACCTGTCCAATATCAGAACCTGGAAAGCTTCTAACTCGAACTACACAATCGCTTCCAGTGTCTAGATGAGTGCGAATCTCCGAACGAAGTGAACAACAGGTTCGTGGAAACTCGTATGTCGAACCGGCAACTGTTGGGTAAGAAAGGTTCTCGAGTGGCCCTTCCACTTCCCGACCTCAGATCGCCCGTAAATTATTTTTCCTTTCATTTTTATTACATTTTCTTCCTTTACCAATAGGTTTCATCCTACTCCAAATTCGGGCAAATTAACGTACTTTTCTCTACCTGCTACTGTTACTAATTTTAGGCAAATATATTCTCTGTTTATCCGTGTGGATACCTCATTAACCGATTTCTTGCCCCCTTCTTTTTTGTAAGCTTCGTAAAATACGATAAAGGAAAATAATGTGCAGATAACATCGAGGCCAGAGGAGAAAACTCGCCATAAAACCTATGTCAACACTTCTGTCCAACAAAAAGTCAGCCGATTCCCTCGCCACAGGGGAGGAGTTCCGAGCTCAATTATGGAAGGAATATGGGAAGAGACATTGATGATATTCTATGCTAGTTATGGGTGTGAATACACGTACTATCGCATATATTTTTTATTTGCAAGGCTCGATTATTTAATACTCGTATTCAGTTGTAGATGGATTAGCATTTAGTTATTGCTGTTAATTAATCAGCTAATGATATTAAGTTTCAGATTATTAATTGGTATGTTGCATTGATTTATTTATAAAAATTTCTTTTTATATTGATAATTACATATACAGATGGCGTAGTGGTTAAAATACTGACTTACCGTGCTAGTGTCGCAGTTCGATTCTCAAGCAGAATGAGAGAATGAGCAGATGAAGTATTTTCTTCATGCAATCCACTAATGATTATCTCGAGTCTTGGTGTAGTTTGTGTTCGTTAATTATGTTTGTAAAGTCCAGCGTACTGTAAGGTATATTTTCTTAGTGTATGTATGATGTTTTCCGTGTGGTGACGGAGTAAGAATACAAGCCGCCCCCCCATCCCTTTTGCCTGTGGGTGTCATAAAAGCCGACTAAGGCATATGACATGCGAATAACATCTATGCAAAGAGAAGGAAAACTTGCCATAAAATCCTATGCCAACACGTCTGACCAGCGTGGTATAGTAGATCAATTACTCTCTCATTGTATAGAAAGCTCAGCCCAACAGTGGGACTTAGCGGACTGAGATGGTGATGATAATGATGGTATAAGAAGGAAAACTTGGAATAAAAGTCTACCAACCCGTCTGACTACCGTGGACACCCTCACAATAAGAGGATACCTAATGGATCTTAGCAGGTCCCCTATTGTGAAGAAGGGTCGAGTCCAACAGAGGGACCGAGAAGAAGAAATATGCGCGTAGTAAAAATGTACTTAAAAGGTTATATACATATGTGACATATTAATGTTGTGTACTAGGATGACATATTTTTGCTATCCTCTTTAGATCAGAAAACGGTCTGCATGATGGCAATATTGATGATGATAACATGATCTGGGTTAGTATAGGGTTTTATTATTATTTTTATTCTATTGCGGCATTGTTATTTGCCTCAGTTGTTTTCGTTGTCATACGAGAAAAAGGTGAATCTTTATTATTTTAATTTTAGCTCATATCCGTCCAACTGTTGGGCCCGAGCCTCCTCCATAATAGGAATGGAAGTACTATGTCACGTAGATCAAATGTGATACTGTAGGATTTCATATGTGTTATATACATAAGCATGTTTAATCCACCATCTTTTACGACACCAACAGGAAAGAGAGGGAGTGATGAATTGTATGCTTACTGGGTCACCAGACGAAAAAGGTGTATTAGTATTCATATTCCTTCAATGCACTAACAGTGACTATATTGTGTAAAAAGGGTCTAATTATTCTTATAGATAGAGATTTCCAAAACAAAACACAAAAGTGATAATTTTCTTTTTTAATCTTGATATTTTCATCTACAATACAAGGCACACACACAATTTTAAGTAAATTAATAATAATTAAGAGAAATAATAAATAATTACATTTGCTTTCAGAATTGTATACTATTACCAAAATACAATAGGTAGGTACATTGAAAAGCCTCAACATCTAATTGACAAATAAATGAACTATTCCTAACAATAATAATGGATTCCAACTTAAAGAGTGAACAAAATCTTCTACCATCAACTGCCATTTCTTGTAATCAAATGAAATTAACTCATACAAAAGTACCACATTCACTCTTCCAACATTCACACATGTTCAGCTAAACATTTATAATAACAATTAAGTTTTATCCATTACGTTTTATTATCCGATACAGATAATATTTAATTGTATTAAGCGATTGTTTGCATCGACGCTTGACTATTCAAGATTCTCTATTCGTCACTTTTCCAAAAAGTGACTCGATTAACATATTTATTCACAACTATAGATTTAAAATTTGTAGCAGATATAGTTGTTCAATAGCCAAGCGCCAATATTACGCTCAAAACAATCTCTAAAAACTTACTTTTAAGCTATTTTAAGACATTGAAAGTCTTGTAAACTAAGCATCAATATAAATAACACTATCGTTTTTTTTTTACTTTAAGTAGGTATAAGGTTAAACTACCAAACTTATTGTTAGCATAACTACCCATGTACATCGACTCGGCGAAATGGATATGAGATATTGATTATAACTATTTATACAATGTGTAGTTTATATATCTTAAAGGAAAATTGATTTAAATCGCAAAAAACTGTCCCATTTATAATCAGTCAATAACGTTATATTGTAAAAATGTATCCATTTAACGCTAACATAAAGTATCTATCGTACACATTTACGATTTATGATATACACTAATATCAGTTAAGTCTAAGTCTAATCATTGCACTAAAATTGAATACACAAAAGTGAAGATCACAATTATTTTCTATTGAAACTATAGTAACCGTTATATGAAAATTGAACCCATTTATTCATTGTTTTGCTGTTATTGTATTGCAGGAGTTTTGAAATAAATAATATAGGAACTTAAATATCTATTTGCTTACAAATTTTTGTGAGATTAGTGACAGTCGCTTTAAGAAAAACCTCTCCAAAAGCAGTCTTAAATCAATTCCAATTATATGTCAATCGATAAATTATGAATCGACGTCTGCAGTAATGATATGTATATATGGGTGAAGTGGTAAGTAAACCAGATGTATAGATAAATTACGATGGATACTTAACATATAATTATGGCATTTACAATAAGTTGAAGGTACTCCATAAATGATTAAAATACTGACGAATAAATTACTCGGATCGTCGATAAAACCGTACTGACTTAACACTAATAATAATTATTAAGTGATATTTACAAATTTTTCTATGGAAGAAGAGTTTATGAGAATTCGCCTTAACACCACGAAATCTTGCAATCTTACTTCGAATTCAATAACAATATTTACAGATTAATCTCAATAGCGCCTAGAACAACTTCATTGAGATCGTTCACGCTAAAACTTCAGTTAAATAAACAAACAGATAAACAGTTTTACGGTTTCTAATTATATTTTGGAAGTATTTTTTTGTGTTCCAATTGTGATTATGATACAAACCGGAACTTCGACACCACTGATACGTTTATTCACCAATTTCGAATCTTTGGATTTTATTTCTCCCTAAATTCGGGTTTCACGCTAATCATTGGTTTTCTCGATTCGTCGATATCTTTTTCGTACTCTGGATTATTGGGGAAGTCGATAGCCCCGGTACTTGTCAGCTAAGTAGCCGAGCTGAACAGCACTGAGTTCTTATAGTAACCAGCGCGGTCTGATAAGGGGCTCTTAACATCGCGCTCCATGGCTTGCTGGCGAGACTTGCGCTCCATCTCCAGTTCTTGTGCCAAAGATTCTGTAAAAAAAATTGGTGTTAAAATACATAGGTTGAAGATCGTTACATTTGTATATAAAACTAGCGACCCGCCCTCGCTTTTCTTTAGTTTCAGTTGGTTTGCCCCCACATATTAAATAACCAATTTCTCCTAAGATACCATATGCAACTGCCAGCCATGAAGTCCCGGGTCGAGCAAAATTTTATAGGGTTTTTCTGAGAGAAAGGGTTGTTCCTTATATTCCTTCCTATTATATATTTTTTTCGTGTGATGAGGGAGTAAGAATACGATTCACCACCCCCTTTCTTGCCCGGGGAGGTCGTAAAATATGACTAAGGGATTTAATGTGCATCTATGAAAGAGAAGTAAAACTCGAAATAAAACCTATAACAGCACGTCTGACCATAGTGGTATACCTAGTAAGTCAATTTCCCTCTCACTGTAGAAGAGGTTCGTACCTAACAGTGGCACGTATATGCGCTGAAATAATGATGATGATGATAAAAAAACCGTGTGAGCATGAAAAAGACCTATTATTTTGACATTACAAACAGACACTCCAATTTTATTTATATGATATGTGACTCTTTCACGACAAAGGAAGGAGCATAACTGTTAGTTAATAAAATTTCATATAGTCGAGTATTGCTCCGTGAAATGTCATTAGTATCTCGGGGAAAGCCAACTCACATCAAACGGACTTCACATCTGTATGGCGTATTCTAATTTAATTTTCGATATTACCTTTGTTAAAAACGTAGCACTCACGTTGAGCGAATGTTATTAAATTGCTCGCACAAGGGTTATTCATACGACAATATATCATTTATGATAATATTTGTTGTAAATATATAAATGTAATTGTTATTTAACATTTTTAAATAAATGGTTTATCTTATATAATTAATATGCATTAACGTAATTGCACAGTTGGTGTACTAAGTAGCGATAAGTAGGTGGGTCGTGGGTTTGATCACTTTGGGTTCGTTAAGTCTCGTCTAATGCAAGTTAGTCCTCTGCGTGCAATGTTGTTTTTAAAAAGTTAATAATTTTTGATATGTATTAAATGGTACTAAGTAGCATGTTTTTAGTTTGCTATAAATATATTAAATATTAATAGACAATACAGTAAAATAAATGAGGTATAATTTTCAGCTCATCTACGAGTTACCGATAAGCTTGCGCTTCTTACAAAAATAGAGTTTACTTATTTATGTTGGCCTGATATGTTAGTAGAGTCCATCTGCGGCATCCAACTATTGTCACACAAAAAATATGTTAGGGTCTAGTTTTTCTTTTCCTACCAATTTTTACTTTACTATGCCAGTCTAAAATTATATTTAAGTAATGACGATTAATTTAAAGAAATTTGTAAGATAGTTTTATAGAGATATTTTTTTAGATTGTATTTGAAGTCATTATTTAAATTACAGTAAACAACTAGATTGTGTGATTATTGCATAAATTCGTCCTAGGAATGGAACATCCATAGCAACTATAACTAGGAATGGAACACAACAAATGAAAATAAATATTAGATAAGCAACGTGATGTTTTAGTGAAGAATCAAGTTAAATCAAAGCGTGAAAGTGACATGTCTCAAGCACAGGACATCTTCTAATAAGATTCCGTGAAAATTGACAAAGTTCGTGAAGAGGCAAAGAGTAGGTGAGATAAGGCAATTGTCTCCGAAAAGTCGACGTTTTGCGAAATATGCTTATTCAATTTCATGCAACGCTTGCCGCCTCCTGCAATTTACGAGATATAAAAGATATAAACGGAATCGCGTTTTTTGCTTACTTTGATGGAGCATTTTCTCAACGGGGAATTCAATTTCTCTTCCCGACATTCGTTTACAATTTATGTTGCGAGTCTTAAATTTATAACCTACACCAATTTTACTTCCAAAAAGTTTAACTTGAATGAAAATTAGTTTTACATTCAAATGTTACATATAGAATTTTGAATGTAGGGAGTCGAAAAAATATAATATAATACGATTTGTTTCAGTGTTGTCTAGCTGGAGGGCATCACACTCACAAGTGTCACCATCGAGGGTTGTCTCAAAACAGAAACCTATTATCTCGGGCGAGATTATACGCCTAGGGCGTCACAATTAAATATTATACACTTAAAAGCTTCGGCCTTTGCCGTTTCACTTCGCTGGCACCCCTAAATGTCCCATTAGGTCTGTTTGAATACGTAATATTTTTGCATTTGCTGCTTCTAAAATAGAATTGCCGGTTCCTTTGAGAGCTATAATCTATTTGTTCTTTGAAACAACTGTAATGGCTGAACGCTTAGCTTAATAAAAGTTATCCTTTAATGTTTGCTTTTTCTTTTTCTTATCTTATAATGTTCGAATTATAAATACGTTTAAATATTGCATTTAATATAGATGTTTCTGTAGTTGGATATAAAATATTTTAGCAGTTCCACTGTACAATGACATTAACTTTCACAGACAGTTGTAAAAACACAAAAAGTTATGAAAGAAACATTCTTTTTATTTCGTTTTAATCGAATGGTCAAGGAATGACAAAAAGGGACTTCACAAGATGGACGTGAACCGATTTATTTGAAAAGTAAGAGAAATAAAAAGCTACTGGACACTGATCGATAGTGAGAATAAATAGTTTTTTGTTAAAGCAATAGTAAGTAAAGCAATAAACTTTATGTAGAACAGTTTCACTATTTGTTATATACAAGAATTGTCGGAGCTCTATCTAATTATCATTTATTTTCTCTATTTAGTGTTAGTGTAGCAATTTGAAATTGTAAATCATTAATTTTGTTATATTATCAAGATACGGAATTGAAAGTTTGCTATGAGTATACAATAATGTATATAGAAAAAAAATACTTCGCAACTAATTTGTTACGAGTATGTAGCATTTTTAAGTTACAAATTATATTTTATAATAAAGTAAAACTTGTCATTATGATTAATTTTCTTAAATATTGAATTAATCAGCTTGTTAGGGTTCCGTACCCGAAGGGTAAAAACGGGACCCCTATTACTAAGACTTCGCAGTCTGTCCGTCCGTCTGTCTGTCACCACGCTGTAACTCAAGAACTGTGACAACTAGACAATTGAAATTTTTACAAATTATGTATTTCTGTTGCTACAACAACAAATACTAAAATCAAAAAATAAATATTTAACAGGGGCTCCCATACAACAAGCGCGATTTTTTGCCCTTTTTGCAGATAATAGTACGGAACCCTTCGTGCGTGATTTCGACTCGTACTTAACCAGTTTCTTTAGCGTGGAGAAGGCTCGAGCCCAACAGAGGAATGTATATAATCCGAGATGAGGAAACTATTTTCACTTCATACTGATATTAATTTACCGTGTGATGACGGAATAAGAATATAATTCATTCCTTGCCTGTGGGTAAGGTAAAAGATGACTAAGGCATTCGATATGCATATAATATCTATGCCAGAGAAGGAAAATCCGAAATAAAATCCCATGCCAACCGCAGAAAGAAAGAAAATTGACCTACCTAATAAGGTCAATTTTCTTATGGTGGAGGCTCGAGTCCAACAGTGGGACGTATATGGAATGAGATGATGATGATGAAGAATAATCATTAAAATTAAAAAAATCGTTTTTAATAGATTTAGTTAAATGGTTTGTTATAATTGTTGGAGTTCATGCTGTTTTTCATGAAATTAAGTTCTGTCATTCAATACTGTTGTAGAAAATAATAAAAAGTACGTCTCCTCATTATTTTTTAATAATTTTTAACGCAATCGACACCTCCGGTCGTCATTAAAGCGAAATTAATTACTCCTATAAAATATAGAGAAAAAGCGGGTTGATTAATTCTTCGATGGTAATTTGAGAATGTTGTGAACAAAGGGTTGATTTAAACGGGCGATTGTTGAGAAAATTACGAGTATATTAGAAAAACGACAAACTTTAACTGGATGTGACACAAACGAATAGACTGAGACGGGATGAAGTGCTACTACTGCTTACTCTATTGATGCGTTACAAATTTTACTGATTGGATTGATTTTCTATTAAAGAAATTCTTTTGAGTTTTTTGTCAACAGAATCAATTCCATCGTGACTCGGATTCAGTTCGGCTTAAATCTTTATCGATGTAATATTAGAAGTAACTCAATAGAGCCGCATTGGATAAATGTTATGATAAAATTATAAATCTACTTTCTTCTTATAAAGCCAAACACAATAATGCGAGTGATTACTTAAATAAAGAAAAAGTTAATATCATCAAAGGTTTGGAGCGCACCTGTGCTGTACAATTTTATTTCCATTCATTTTATAAGCTCACCTAAAAAGTAGCATGAAGAAGTTTCCTCTTTATTAATTTTTCAACTTTATATTACCTATGTAACATCGGTTGGTATATCCGTTTTACAAGCGCAGCCCGCATATCGACATAAACAATGTTTTATTAAAAATATTAGATATTAAATCTGCCGTCTTTATATAATTCTTATTATTAGTAATATTAATTTTATTAATAGTATCTAATCATTATATTTTAATGATATGAGATTTGCGGTGTGATGACGGCGTAAGAATACAATTCACAACTTCGTATTTTGGCCGTGGATTTTGTAAAAGGCAATTAAGGGATTATATTGTACATATATTACGGGCTATATTGTACACATTTCCCGTCTGGTGACGGAATAAGGATATAATTCACCACCGTGATGTGTTCGCAGTGGTGAATTATATTCTTATTACCTCCGTATCGTAGCCGTGGGCATCGTAAAAGGTAACTAAGGGGTATATGCACATAGTATCTATGCATGAGTAGAAAATCTCGAAATAAAACTTAGGCCGAGAAGTCGGTACCTACCTACTTAAACTATGTATTAGGTTCTCTGTGCAGTCCATCCGCAGTTAACCAGAAACTTCTACAAGAATGGTTATTAAAATCGTACCTTATTTGTCACTCAATAATAATTCACTAGTTTACAAAATTCAACTTTTTGTCTGTTGCTGTGAATTTTGTGGGTGATATTGTTCACTTGTGTCGCCATCTTACCAAATCTACCCTCAACAGTGCTCGTGCAGCTCGAATTCCCGTCTTGTTAACTTTCATCATTTTTGTGTGTATATTCGTTAATAAAATAAATATTTCAGTGTGTCAAAATAAATTTTATAAGTTTTTGCAACATGAGTGGTTTACGGAGAAACTGTTTAAATAATACTGACCATTTTTGCTACACATGTGGAGGATATGTTTTAAAAGAGCACAGAAAAACTATATCTGAATCTATTAAAAATACGTAACTAATGTACTTTGGCATATTTTTTAATAAAAATGACAAGTCTTGGGCTCCGAATTGTGTTTGTAAAGCGTGTGTTGACTATTTAAGGTTATGGAAAAGTGACAAAAGAAGTAATTTTAAAATTAAAACGCCAACAATTTGGCGAGAACCATAAAATCATAGAGATGACTGTTATTTGCAGTGTCAACATTACGGGCATAAACTCTAAATATCAAGCTTAATGGCAGTAGATAACTTACGAAAGATACTGAATTTAGAAATTCTATGATCCCACTTGTATTAAATGTATGGACGGCTTTCGTATCGGTTATGCGAAACTGCCTTGAAAACCTTAGGTCATAAAATTTTAAAGAACTTGTAGAAGTAAAAACTTGTAGAACTGTTACAATTAAGAGCTTTGGGATTCAATATGAGTATGAAACTCCTATTTCTCTATAGTCACCTAGACAGCTTTCCAGAAAACTTAGCATATATGAGCGAAGAGCAGGGAGAGCGAATGCGTCAAGCATTATCAGAGTTTCTAGGATAAGAATATGATGTCTGACTACTGTTAGAGCCTTACACGCCATTCTTCTGAATCCACACATAAAAGAAAAGCTTTAAAGCAAAGTTTTTTGGTACACAATAACAAATGAAAATAAGAAATACATTTTTTCTAAGACAATACCTGTATTTTTAAATTTTAAAAATAGTAACCTAGAACTCATAAACTAGAGCTGATAAAAAAATTCTACTTGTATATTTGTAACCAGCAAAAAAAATAAAAAAAAATCACACGCAGTCAGCAACAGCAAAACATTTATCGGCAACAGATACACTGTAAACTAGTGTAATAATTCCTTTCTTTATCCAGCGGCAGTAATTATTCTTATTGCTTTTGACTTGTCCCATTTTTTTTTCAAGAGTACGTAAAAAGTTTTCTAATTTACGAATAATAAAATATGTTTTTTCCTTCACCGAAGGCTGCAAAGTTGATGAAAGGCTCCCAAGTTTTAATTTTTGTTTTTCTGTTACCAACCTTTTTATATTTACAGCCCTCTTGTATTTTTCTGTTTCAGCCTTATAGCTATTGCCGTCTTTCTCATTATATACTTTGGATAAAAGTTGATTAAGATATAAAATACTAGGAAAGATAAGATAAGATATAAAATTTTAATTAATAATTTGACTTATTAAAAAAAAATAAAATCAATAGCATATTTGATTATAGTAAAAATTTGCGCAAAGTGTTCGCTTTGCTTACACGTATAAACTGCAGAATGGTTTTGAGAAAATTTTGTAACTTGAACTACAAGAAAATTTACTTTATTAAATAATATATTATTTAGTTCGCATATTTTTTCTTAACATAACTTGAAATGAGTAATCATTGAAGCTCCATAATCTACCGTATGCCTGTCCTCCGTCTTTTGAGCGAAGAATTAGCCAACCCATCGACTTTGATCTTTCGGGTATTTTTGGTAAACGACGTAACAGTGCTTTTCGATACATATTGTGCACCATATAAATACAAAATTATTTATTTGTATTAAGTCCGTGTGGTAACGGAATAAGAATACAATTCACTCACTACCCACCTTCGTCTTTCGCCCGTGGATATCGTAAAAGACAACTAAGGGATAAAATAGGTATACAACATCTATGGAAGAGAAGAAAAACTCGAAACACAACCCTATACCAACACGTCTGACCAGCGTGGTAGTAGGTCAATTTTCCTCCTATTATAGAGAAGGCCCGAGCCCAGCGGTGGGACGTATATGAGCCGAAATGATGATGATGATGATGACTATAGTTATTAGAGTACATTAGCGAAAACAGTCCTGTGCCTTCACTGGCTATGGGAGTGTTCTATTGCTCAACTTAAGATATATTTAACTAATATTTAGGTATACTGTTCAATGCACATTGAACATGCAACGCAGCAAATTCAAAAGTAGAGCATGTCAACATACAAGTAAAGCATGTCAACATACAAATGTGCAAAATTCGCACTGACATGATTAAAAGACGCTGCGTTACACTTCACACTTACGACACACTAACACAAAATGATATATGTGTGTATTAGCAATAAGTAGTATATAAGGTGTACATTTTGTAAAATAAATCAGATTTGAATTTATTCATCTCTCAGTTACATCCCTCTCACTGTGGCCAAGACACCCTTAGCCGTCAGTTCTGATCAGTCTAGTGAGTCTGCTTGACTGGCAGTGAGAGTTACCAATCCTCCACCCAAACCTCCATCTCACTGTGGCCAAGACACCCTTAGCCGTCAGTTCTGATCAGTCTAGTGAGTCTGCTTGACTGGCAGTGAGAATTACCAATCCTCCACCCAAACATCCATCTCACATCTACCTGTCACCTTAGGTAGCGCGGTGCAGGTATCCCATCAGATAGGCTAAGAACTTAAGGGCTTTAGGTACTTCAAACTATAACCTTAGGTTCTTCTGTCAAACACGGCGTTAGTCCAATAGCCCAGACTACGCCGTACATTTGATCCTTCGAGTACATTTGGTCCTTCGAGTAAAAAGTAAAGTTTTTTATCTTCCCTCTAACCCCCCCGTAGGTTTGACATAACAGACATACGAATCAGTTAAGAATGGGCTGGTGTACTCAACAAAGCATCAGTTTCGGAATTGACTGAAGGACTTTTACTTACGTACTCTGTCAGAAAGCCTCTCGTTGCGGTTCGGTCACTGGCCTCCCACAAGCGGGACTCACCAGCTGATTGAGAAGTCGCACCTTCAGGGACGTGTTATAGCGAGAGCGCAGGTACGATAAGTATTGACTTAAAACATTAGTAGTAGGGAAGTTAGGGTAGGGCTATTAGGGAAGAAGACAAAAGAAGCACTATGGACATACAAGAAATAAACACAGCAATCAGAAGCCAGGAGGAGGGTTATAACGAGATCAGGAGGATAATTACAAACATTAAAAAGGACTCCGTGAGCCGAAGAACACAAAAATACATTGACGAAAAAAGATAAACACTAACTACTATTTTCCAACGGGTGCAAGAGAATCACTCGAAACTGGAGAAACAAGAGATTTTATCATCTCACAAATATATCATCACAAATTACTTTGGAAATATCCAGCAACAATACAACGAGGGCTTAGCCCACCTACAAAAATATGAAGAAAAACTTCAACTTGTTCAGGCGATATATGAACCTGAAGAACAAAACACAAACGAAGAAGAAGGGAGAGGGAATCCCAAGACGTTTATACAAATGTTCAGGATATCCCAGATGTCAAAAAGGCTAATTCAGGCGAAAGAATCAGTCACTGAAAACAAACCTATATGGCATTTACAAACTACAATAAACAATTTACAAAAACGATGGCAGGATATTGAAGAAACACACATTGAATTATTATTGGAGGAGGATACATCGGGACACCTTTACTTCAAAAATAAATATTTTGAAAACACCCAAATTGAGTTCGATACTACAATGGAGATGCTGGAAGAAAAAATCCATGACAGTTCCAGCGAAAAAATAACCTTAACACAGTCGTCAGGAAAACTACCCCGTATCTCTATTCCAACTTTTACTGGGAGTTATGACTCATGGTATACTTTTCATGATTTATTCAAAAAAATTATTCATGAAGATAAAAATATTTCATTGGTAGAAAAGATGCAATATTTAAAGACAAATGTAAAAGGTGACGCAGCAAAAATTATACGTCATCTAACGATAAGTGAATCGAACTATGAAACCGCATGGAAATTGCTTACGCAACGTTATGAAGACGAACGAATGATATCAATTAAATTCATCGATAAATTATTAGATTTACCCAAGCTAAATGTTGCGAATGCAGCGGGTTTAAGAAACATGCACGACACCATAAAAGAATGTTTGGAATCTTTAAAACATCAAGGGATTAACATTTCAACATGGGACCCTATTTTGGCTAGACTTTTGGCCAGGAAATGGGACCAACAAACTGACTCAAAATACGAGGATCAGTTACAACACCCAAACAAATTGGAATCGTTTGAAGAAATGTTACAGTTTTTAGAAAAAAGATTTAAAAGTTTAAAGTCCTACGATCAGCAAAAAATTACGTATAATCACCTGAGTAATAACTCGGTGAATCATACAATAAATAAATACCGGGGAACACTCGTACCAATAGCAGAATCATCAAAAAGTAAACATTGCTGGTACTGCAAAAGCACAGAACATAATATAAATAAATGCCCTAGTTTTAAAACCTTGAACGTGACGCAACGATATAAGGAAGTCTCAGACAAAGAAATGTGCAAACGCTGCTTAAAAAATGCATGAGCGAGTTTTATACAAAATGTGAAATATGTCAACATAAAGGTCATAACACACTATTACACCGAACATTCGATTCAATTAAAAGACAACCAGAGTCTTCTGAGTATACGAAAAAGGTCACTCCTAAACCAACTATGAGTGATAAAAAACAAAACACAACGTTATCGAACTTATCAGCTACCAATTTAGAGGCAAAAAATACGGTCTTATTAGCCACAGCGCTATTACAAACCACGTCGTATGATGGAACACCACAATTATTAAGAGTATTGTGTGACCAAGGTTCAGAAGCGTCATTTTGCACGGAAGAAGTAGCACAACTGCTGTCGTATCCAAGACAAAAGGTTCGAGCAGAAATAAAAGGCATTGGAGACAACGAACCTAAGACATCGAAATATACAATTAACATAAACCTACAACCAAGGTACTCTAGTGAGTACAGACTACCTGTAACGCTTATAGTACTACCGAAGCTTACAAACTAGTTACCAAGAAGTAACTTACAACAATTACAAGAGTTGGACAATGTTCTATTGGCAGACCCAACGTACAACAAAAAGAGACCTATAGACATAATTTTAGGTGCCCAAGAATATAGTAAAATACTATTACAAGGTTTTAAACGACTACAAGGCGGTATAATCGCTCAAGAAACAGAATTGGGTTGGATTTTATCCGGGTTATATCCGCAAGACACAAACGGTGGCATCAAAGTATTAAGCATGATGACTCGCACCGACGACATACAACAATTAACAAAATTTTGGGAATTAGAAGAAATTCCACGACACTATGCACTCACCAAAGATGATGAGTTGTGTGAAAATTACTATACAAATACTACAATACGAAGTTTCGACGGCACTTATACGGTACGACTACCGTTTAAGGACGCGAAAATAAAATATGGCGAGTCAAGGAAAAAAGCCGTGGCTCGACTATTACAACTAGAACGTCAATTCGAGAAAAATGAAAATTTACGCCAATAATACAAGGAATTTATGTACGAGTACCTAAATATGGGTCATATGATAAAAGTACCTAAACCAGAATATTACACAGGAGAGTATTATATTCCCCACCAAGCGGTAATAAAAGAAGACTCTCTTACAACAAAACTACGAGTGGTATTTGACGCTAGTAGTAAAACAAGTAGTAAAATAAGCCTTAATGAAAATTTACATAAAGGACCACGACTTCAACAAGACTTATCAAACATATTATTACGCTGGAGAACGCATAAGATTGCTTTCATGGCCGACATTATGAAAATGTACCGGTTCATAAAAATAAACCAAGAAGACTATAAATATCAAAGAATTTTATGGAGATTTTCTCCAAAAAAGGCCATTAGTGAATACGAACTAACAACGGTCACTTATGGCACAACAAGCGCGCCTTATCTGGCCGTGAGAACATTACAACAACTAGCATTAGACGAACAAGACAATTACCCTATCGCCAGTAGAGTAACGTTACAGGATTTCTATGTTGACGATATTTTGTCAGGAGAATCCCAGGAAAGCTCCGTCAAGGAATTACAAGAACAATTAATAGCAATGTTAAACAAAGGTGGTTTCCAACTACGAAAATGGTCTTCAAATAGTTCGGAATTGTTGAACAATTTAACATGCGATAACGAAGAAAGTCGGATGCTGAAACTTCCTTTAGACGAAACAAGAAAGTCGTTGGGAATTATATGGTCTCCAGGCGAAGATAAATTCTGTTTTCAAATAACTATAACAGAAAACACAAAACCCACCAAACGGTTCATTATGTCAGAGGTGGCGAAAATATTTGATCCGTTGGGCTGGTTGGCCCCCATCATCATAACACTAAAATTACTAGTACAACAACTGTGGACGTCTGGGATGGAATGGGACCAACCAGTAAATGACATAATACGAAATAAATGGACAGAAATACAAAAACAGTTAAAAAACATAGAAAGTATACAAGTATCACGATGGTGTCACACGATAGACAGGACAAAGTTTGAGCTGTATGGATTCTGCGACGCCTCAGAGAAAGCATACGGGGCTGTCGTCTATAGCAGAGTAATGGTGAATAACAGTTACTACATAACATTGCTCCAAGCTAAGTCAAAAGTTGCACCGAAAAAACAAAAAACAACATTACCGCGTCTTGAGCTATGCGCCGCAGTATTATTGGCTAATTTAATAGAAAAAATAAAAAATGCTCTAAACGGTGATAACAATACCGTGATTTCATGCTGGACGGATTCTATGATCACGTTGGGATGGATAAAAGGAGATCCTGGGCGATGGCATACGTTCGTGGCCAACAGAGTGTCAGAAATTAACAGCATAATACCTAACGCTCAATGGAATCATGTCATATCGTCTGAAAACCCAGCGGACATTATATCAAGAGGATTGGAGCCAGAAAAATTAATAAACTGTTTCTTATGGTGGAACGGCCCACCATGGTTACAGACGAGTGAAATACCTATTACAACAACAGCACCACAGCCAAATGAAGAAGCCAAGTACTGTTTATCAACAACAATTAATACTACGAATGAAAAGTATGACATCTGGAATCGATTTTCTAACTACAATAAAATGATAAGAACATTAGCGTATTGCTACAGATTTATCAGCAAGCGCAAAAAGCACGAACCATTATCCTGTACGGAACTGGAAGAAACAGAGAAACGAATTCTATGCATATTGCAACAAGAAGAATTTTACGATGAAAAAGAAATTATTCGAAAAAAAAAATCACTGCAGAAAAACAGTAAATTATCCACACTAGATCCATTTATTGATAACGATGGATTATTACGAGTTGGAGGTCGAATAGAAAACGCTGACTTGCCATATAATCAAAAACATCCTATACTATTACCACGCCGACATCATATAACGTCATTAATAATACAAAACGCACACATGAAAACATTACATGGAGGAAATAAACTAACTACAGCTGTCCTACGAAAGAAATACTGGATTATAGGTGGAAAACAAGTTGTCAAAGGTATACTAAAAAAGTGCGTCAAATGCGCGAGATACAGGTCCGAAACGAATGTACAGAAAATGGGGATACTTCCAAAAGCAAGAGTCACGCAATCATATCCATTTAGTCATACTGGAGTGGATTATGCGGGACCAATACAAACAAGAACAATGAAAGGAAGAGGTCACAAGTCCTACAAATCATATATTGCTGTATTTGTATGCTTAGCAACAAAAGCAATTCATCTAGAATTAGTGGGAGATTTGACAACTGAAACATTTATTGCGGCACTGCGGAGGTTCATGGCCAGACGAGGACACGTGTCACATATGTATAGTGACAATGGCACGAACTTCGTAGGCGCAGCGAAATTTTTGGAACAAGAATTATTGCAAATAACACAGTCACCTGGATTCCAAAATACGATGACCAGTATAGGTACTCAGTGGCATTTTAATCCGCCAGCAACCCCCCATTTTGGTGGGATTTGGGAGAGCAGCGTAAAATCAGTAAAGTACCATTTACGTCGAGTAATTGGAGAATCGACATTAACGTACGAAGAAATGATAACATTTTTACATCAAATTGAAGCTTGCCTAAACTCGAGGCCGTTATGTGCACAAAGTGAAGACATAAATGATAATACAATACTAACGCCTAGTCACTTTTTAATTGGTCGGGAAGCAGTTGGAATCCCAGATCCGTTATCAAACATAAATACTGATTTAATAAATAGATGGAAACAAATTCAAAGAATGAAGAAAGATTTCTGGAAAGCCTGGTCATCTGATTATTTACATCAACTTCAACAAAGATACAAGTGGAGAGAAACTCAAGAAAATATTAAAATTGGAACCATAGTACTAATAAAAGATGAAAACATAAGTCCAAGTAAGTGGCCCTTGGCAAAAGTGGAAACCGTTCACCCAGGAAGCGACGGGGTGATAAGAGTAGTGACACTCAAAAAATCGACAGGTTTATGTCAAAAACGATCAATACATACATTAATTCCTTTACCTGTATATCAGGAAGAATTAATGACTAACACGAATACGTTAAGAAAAAATACCGAAACGCCTGTGAATAGTAACATAGCAAATAACATAAATAAAAAGTTTAAGACACTTAAGTCAGGCGTGTTACTCTATACTACATTATTATTGTGTATCGGACAAGTAACAAGTACATCAATGTTTACTATGAAACATTTAAATCCAGGCCTATATGTAGAACAAATAGGTACTTCAACAATAAACAGAGGGAGTTTTAGAATAGAAACTAATTACGAAAGGAGTGATTTGGAACTGAATTTAAATAATACGATAAAAATAACTAATCAGTTTCAAAAGTTATGCACTGACACGCAACAGTATACAAAAGACACCCATTGTGCAGAATTTTATTATCATTTGAACGAAGAGAAAGCACGATTTGAGAAGATAAAGGATTACCTTACTGGGATAAAGATTTCTAGAAGGAGACGTGGATTATTAGGACAAATGTTGTACGTGTTCGGAGTCAACGATGAAGTATACAGAAGTATTGACTCATTGAGTAGCAATCAACAAGAACTTATAAACGCCGCCAATCATCAAACAAACATAATGATATCTACAGTATCCGCTGTAAACCAAACCGAGGAGCGGATTAAGAAAAAGTTAGAAAATTTTGAAAAAGTTAAATGAAGCTATAGCATTCATGTACGATAACGACGTATGGTATAAGATGGTAGACGCTAACAATGTGAAAATACAAGTAATACAAACGTATCAATTAGCGAGCAATTACATAACAGAGATTATTCACTATTACAACGGGTTACTCGAGATATACCTAAATAACGCATCAATATACACGATTTTGAGTCCTAAATACGCTAATGATATAATACAAACAACCAATCAAAAGTTACCTGGAAACTTAAGGATAATTCAGGATCAATTAATACAGACTAACATGGAAATAAATGCAACACATATAAACGTATTTGCGTCCTATCCTATTCATGACATAAGAAAATATACGCTAATACACATAACGGCGATTCCTCAAAAGTTGACCGGGAGTTCTTTTGAATGCTTGTCAATCCCAAGAGCATTCATAGGCTTCGACTATAACAATGAACGATACTTTGAGCTAAGTAAAGACGAGTTCAAAGATTGTTTACACAAAAAATCGGAGTTTGTTTGCTATCCCGTGGCTGTTAAGAACATGCAATTGAACAAGAATTGCATTGTTGACCAGCTATTCAGCAACAATAATAACACTAAATCACAATGCACATCAAGAAGATACAACATTCAATCTACAATTCTATGGAAACAACTTTACATGCAGAATACGTGGATGTTTATCACTACAAAAACACAATCAGCTTCGATAATATGTGATGGACAAAGACAAGAAATTAACCTAGAGGATATAGGAGTACTACACAATTCAGAAAGCTGTGTAGTAAAGACGTTGAACAACATTCTTGCAGCTAAACGAATAACAACAACAACTGTGCAAGCATCATATTTTAAAAGGAGTAATTTTACTCTAGACACACAAGTAGTCCAATCAGAGATACCAGACATACCGAAGGAGGAAGTATTAGATAGCTCCACCAGTATATTTGACCACTTAGCCGCTTCAGAAGCAAAGCTAAAAACAAGATTAGATAACACAATATGGAGGCGAATAGAGTCTCATTCCTATGTGGCTAGTACCGTGACATCTCTTTCTTTAATAGTATTAGCTTGTCTTTTAATTTATTTCAGACCACTCAAACAATATCGAGATAGACTTACAAGAAGACAAAACAAGGAAACAACTACAACACAAGCCACAGATACAGACAAACAGCGGACAGCTCCACCACAACCACGGCCACGGTATGGGAAACCTCGTCCCCAGACTACAGTCCACACACCACAAGCGACGGAAGGACACATTGGACCATATGAGGTTATCGAATTATACGACTTGCAGTCGTGTTCCTGAGAGACCCCAGAATGTTCAATGCACATTGAACATGCAACGCAGCAAATTCAAAAGTAGAGCATGTCAACATACAAGTAAAGCATGTCAACATACAAATGTGCAAAATTCGCACTGACATGATTAAAAGACGCTGCATTACACTTCACACTTACGACACACTAACACAAAATGATATATGTGTGTATTAGCAATAAGTAGTATATAAGGTGTACATTTTGTAAAATAAATCAGATTTGAATTTATTCATCTCTCATTTACATCCCTCTCACTGTGGCCAAGACACCCTTAGCCGTCAGTTCTGATCAGTCTAGTGAGTCTGCTTGACTGGCAGTGAGAGTTACCAATCCTCCACCCAAACCTCCATCTCACTGTGGCCAAGACACCCTTAGCCGTCAGTTCTGATCAGTCTAGTGAGTCTGCTTGACTGGCAGTGAGAATTACCAATCCTCCACCCAAACATCCATCTCACATCTACCTGTCACCTTAGGTAGCGCGGTGCAGGTATCCCATCAGATAGGCTAAGAACTTAAGGGCTTTAGGTACTTCAAACTATAACCTTAGGTTCTTCTGTCAAACACGGCGTTAGTCCACTAGCCCAGACTACGCCTGTACATATACAATATATCTTAGTTAATTTATAGTGGATAAATTATAATGTAATGTTTTCGTGTGGTGACGGAGTAAGAATACAATTCACTACTCCCTTTCTTACCGTGGATGTCGTAAAATACGACTAAGGGATTTAATCAACATCTATGCAAGAGAATTAGAACTCGAAATAAAACCCTATACCAATCCGTCTCACTAGTTTAGTATAGTAAAAGACGTTTACGAGATCCATGGACAATATAGGGGTAGTGAATTGTATTCTTACTCCGTAACTACACGGGACAATGTACGGTGTAATATTTATCCGTAAACCGAAACTCGAAATAGCTTTATTTTTTTAGCACTAAATTGACACTAACAGTTTGAATATAAACAGACTGTATAGATTCTAGATTCTGGTGGTCTATATACAGATCTCCAACGACAAGCGTCAAAATTCCAAGTAGAAAAGTTCCTTATACAATCTTCTAATTACTGTTCTATAACTAGGTGTAATTTGTGTCCATTAATTACATATTTATAAAGTTTCAAATCACACGACATTGTGGCTCAAGAATTTATTTACACGGTATATTATTGTCTTTATAGAAAAACAAATATATTTAAGTGAAATTGTTCCTTGCAACATTTGCAAAATCTCTTAATAAAAGCAACGTATATTTAAAATATTGTAAAACATTTCCAATTGAAACAATTGGTATTGCGTGCTCGCGTGCGTCAAGATACTTGGGGTAGCGTAACACTTAAATTAGTTGCAATTTCTACTTGAACAGTCTGTCGGCGCAAAAGGCACTCGTCAGAACAAGGGAAACGGTTAAATCCATATCAATGTTTTGCAATTACTAAACGTTCAGTCACTCTATAAGCTAATTTAGGGGAACATTTCGCGAGGTGATAGTAAGAATACAATTCGCCACCCTTTGCTTGATGAATAGGTTGCGAGTCATTAATATCGTTAAGGATTTAACATTTTTGTAAGAAAAAGAAACTCGAAACCAACTATGGCAATCGGGGAGGCCAGTATAGCAAGCCATTTTGGCCCTCGTCACCAAAGTGGAACAAGCCTCTGAACACGGGCTCATAGGGGCAATGAATAATCTCAAAAATAAGAAGAAAAGTACTCTTCTTTTCCTTGCTTTATAATAACATGCGTGATACAGTTTTTCTGTGAAAACTTCGTATTTAATATTTACAAATTAATAGCAGCTTGTAGCATTCGAAAATATTAGTGCCGACAAGATTCTTTTTATTTCTTTGTCTTTGAAATAAATATTCTATTATATTTTTATGCTAATGACTTATTAACTGCTTTTATTAAATATAAATGCTTACTTACTAATATATAATAACTTTTATAACTTCAATCTATGATACAAAATACAAGTGAAATAAAAATAATAAACAAAAACATTTTTTATTACACTATACAATGTTATAACAAATATTAACATGTAAAATATAACAAGATTAACGATGTATGATGCTAAAAAGCATATTTTTATTGTCAAGTTGTGCACCCTGCCCGCACTACTTTGGATATGTTGCAATGTCGGTGCATTTTTAATGAAATTTCTGGGCTTTCCACAAAGCGGATATAAAGGGAAAAATGGCGGTTTGATTTACCGATACGAGCTACATATTTTCATTTCTCATTCCATCAAAATTGAGTATAACAGTTTGGGAATGCATATAGAATTAATGACGTATTTTTGATTTTGTGTACTCAAGAATCAAATATGCACTCTGTTATTAAACTACGTTCAAATATGTTTCTATTTCAAGTAGATTAGAATAAAATCTATTAATTAAATTTATGATCATCTTTTCAGTTTGTAAACAATTTCTTATAATATTTTACTTTACAAGTGAATCTGAATAGAACTTTATCAACTACGATAATTGGATTCTATAAAATACTTCATAAAATCAACCGGCAAAAATAATGATATAAAATCAAGATTTGGTGTATTTAGGCTTTGAATGTTTGACATTCCCAATACGTAAGCTATGCAATATAATGAGTATAACATTTCATCGTTGTGAATTTTTGCCATCTACAGTTGACCCTTTTCATTTCAAAAACCATATAAATGTTTCAACAGACTAATTCTGTTCACAAAACTTTACCGATTTTTCCTACATATTTTCAATTTAGTATTGTTATTTTTTGTATCAATTTAAAACAAAATAATTTTATTACCGTTTTTCTTTATAACTGTATATTTATACTTTCTTTGAAAAAAAAAATGAGGAATATTAAAATAACCAATAACTTACCAGAATAATTTTGCCAGAAGGCTGCTCCTCCACTCATGATGTCGACTGGGGGCGGAGGGTAGTTCCATTGAGGCTTATCAGGTGTGCGGGGGGGTTCCCTCTGGAACGGTGGAGAGGCTGCTGGAGGTTCAGCACTCGGAGGTTTGCTTTCCCTTTCTGAACCATTCTCTCGCTCTGAACGAGGAGTTTCTTGATTGGATGATGTCAGATTATCTGCAAGCGGATTATTGATTTAAAAATAGGCAACACTAATATAGAGACATCTTATTTTTTGCAAATATTCCATATTTTAAGGACATGTCACCTATACTAAGAGGGTAATTGACATTTTATAACACTTTTGATTTTAATGTTTTCTATTCTTGTATTAATATTATCTACCCAAATCCTTTATCTCTTACGATTTTCTTAGCAAAAGTATGAGTGATGATATATTTTGTTTTGTAAAGAAAGCTATCATTTTAAACTACGTAGATATAATGTAAATAAATAAAAAATGTATATTTTTTTTAAATCAATCTATTTGGGTCAATTGGATCTTAAATTTAATAACCATTGCAACATGCAAAAGTTTTGCAAGGAAATGGAACTAAATGTTTGCTAGTTTAAAGCCCTTATTTCTGCAAATGGCCTGTAAAACGATTTCTTGACACGGGGATTAGTACAAGCCATCACCAGCGTTCACTTACCCTTCTTATGTCACGAACTTCAATATACTTGTATATTACAACAACACATTACACATCAATCACCATGATTAATCAATAAACAGTTCTAACAAGGTCGCATAAAGTTCACATTCCTGAAGTGGTGTGTAAACGTATTTCATCCGCTGAAATTTTCGCTAATATATAGGTAGATAGTTTGACAGACGGCACGTTAACATGTCAGGGGCACTAATACGTATTGAAACTTGTTGATAGCGATAATATTGATATTTTGACATTTGGATTTTGAGATATGTAAAATAGTCCTTTCCCGTGTGGTGACAGAGTAAGAATACAATTCGCCACACCCTCTCATGACTGTGGGTGTCGTAAAAGACGACTAAGGGATTAACTATGCATAGAACATCTATGCAAGTGAAGGAAAACTTGAAATGATTGACACATCTGACCAGCGTGGTATAGTAGGTCAATTGTCCTGTGTGGACGAAGTGGGACGTATATGAGCTGAAATGATCATGAAAATAGACCTTGATTTTTATCAGTCCTCAATATTAGGTTTATTATTACTTACTGTTATTAATTCTCACCTGTTACGATTCTGAGTATCTCAGAAGGTGCTCCGGATTGTTTTAGAGCGTCTTCTATTTTCTGCCGTCTCTTGAGTTCCATTTCAAGCTGATCCTGAATCATTTGCCGCTGTTTTCTCTCCTTCTTTAGTCGCTTTTGATACATTACTGTAAAACAAAGACATTAAATTAATACACTTCTTATAAATAAAATTATATGGTGGGCACCAAATATTTGGTATGGCAATATCTATTAGGCTTTTCTGTGTGGTGACGGAGTAAGAATACAACTTACCATCGCTCTCTTAGCTGTGGGTGGAGTGAAAGACGACTAAGGTATATAATACGTTCGGGTGACGTGAACGGCGCTTTACGCCGACGATACCGCACTCTATTGTGCAGGTATGTCCCCGACAACTGTAGTCAATACACTCCAAAAAGCGGTTACCGCCCTTGCCAATTGGTATAGGAAATGGAGAATAGAAATTAATCCCGAGAAGAGCCAAGCGGTCATGTTCACTAAACGAACTGCCCGTCTGTGCTCTCCGGACAGCATCCCTCCTCTCACTCTCTTCGGCCGATCTGTCTCATGGAGCAGAGAGGCCAAGTACTTAGGTGTGACCTTTGATAGCCGACTAACTTTCCTGTCCCACTTGAAGCGGGTCCGCGCGCGCGCCGCCTTCGTGATGGGACGCCTTCACTGCTTATTAAACGCAAAGTCCAAACTATCACTCAAAAATAAAGTCCGATTATACACTACCTGCATACGGCCCATCATGACGTATGCCAGTGTAGTGTTCGCGCACGTTAGGCCAAACAGGATCCACAGGTTACAAACACTACAAAATAGATTCATGCGACGGGCAACGGGAGCACCGTGGTTCGTTCGTAATGTCGATCTACACATCGACCTCGAATTGCCGACCATCAGGCAGTATATGAAGCGTTGCTCCCAGCGCTATTTTGACTCTGCCACGACTCACCCCAATCCACTAGTGGTTGGGGCGGTAAACTACGTCCTATCAAAAATATCCGCGGTCCGACGACCCCGTCATCTCCTTGAAGAAGGGGATGATGCCATCACGATCGCCCAAGAAAGGGCCTACACAGCTCGCGCAGCGATAACACATAAAACTGCGTGGTATCGACCTCGCCGAAGAGGTCGAAAACCGCGCCGCGTAAAAATCATTAACCTAAACGTGGCCACGCCCACTTTGCTTTCAGCGACGCCCCGAGCCGAGGTCCGTTCCCCACAGGGGGAGCCCTCGGGCGATGTTCGCTTAACTTACTTACCGGGTTGAGAGCCTTCCGCTCGCCCATTGCCCGCGTTAAGCTGTCAAGGTCATCTGCGACCAACAGCTAAATACACAGAAAAAAAAAAAAAAAAAAAGTGACCGGGGATTAGTCCGTCACCCGCCAAGAGGCCGACCGCGTGAGGAAAGACCGACGTCCTCCCCGAGGGGGGGACGTCAGTCGATGGGAGGGTGCCCCGGGTAGGGGGTATTCCGTCGGGTCGACCACTGATGACAAGTAACCCTACTCCAGTGGTTGGCCCAACGACGAAGGCGACGTGGTGTTCGGGTGGGTTGCGGGTGTTGCGTGCTTAAGCCCCTCTGTCGCCCCGGACGGAGTGGTGCGGAGGCGCACCGACCGCAGCCCACCCCAAAAAAAAAGAAAAGGTATATAATACGCAGATAAGATCGATATAAGAGAAGAAAAATTCGAAGCAAAAACCTATGCCAACTGATCGATATGTGTATATGCATCTGATCCGGGTAGTATAGTAGGTCAATTTGCCTCCCATAATGGAGGATGCCGCGTCCAATAATGGGACGTGAATGAACCGGGATGAAGATAAATATCGATTTAAATATAAATATACATTAATATTAATACAAAATTGCAATATCGAGCAAAGTTACACCGTATCGAAGCAACAATTACTTGTAATACCTCACGCGGAGCAAAACAACACTGCGACTAAATAAACGGTTATACGCATACATCGTGCATTACATTTCTCATCACTCGAATATAAGGGGAAATATGCTGATCTCTTTTGCTCTTTCATTTATTACGAAAGACAAAACCAAGAAATGCAGCTTGCTTCAAGTGCTATTAATATGATACGTTTTCATTCGTTAATAATTTTAAGATCGAATTCGCATCGATGAAATATCTCTTTCTTGCTTTATTTTTAAAGTCAGTTCTAGTCTGCACAAAGTTAAAGTATTGTTGCAGTGTATTCACTTTTATCTTTGTAGTGACGGAGTAAGAATACAATTCACCTCTATCCCTATCTTTCTCATGGATGTCGTAAAAGACGACTAAGGAATAAATTATGCATATAACATCTATGCAAGAGAAGTTAATCTCGAAAAAATACGCTATACCAACCTGTTTAACCAGCATGGTATAGTGAGGCCAATTTTCTTCCGACTACGGCGGAGACTCGAGCCCAGCAATACGACGTATATGAACCGAAATAATGATGATTCATTTAAACTGTTAATACTTATACTATTAAAAGGGTTAAGGTCCTCCAGAAGCATTTACAGGATTATACTACTGGTATATTACTGGTAAATAAACCAAAATACAAAATTACATGACATCAATTCTTGCAAAGTATATTATACAACCTTATAATTTTAAAATATAACTATCGAAATCTAATTAGATTAGTAAGATATGACTCATATCTTATAACGGGTATTTTACTTACATTCTAATATTATTTTCCTCTTATAATATAGTTCATAATTTGAGTAACCTTACTTTTATAATACCAGCAGGCAAATAGCATCCGACGAAATGGGCATTCCAATTAAAAAGCAAAAGATACATTTGTAAACTACTGGCTGTTCCAACAGACTCTATTCTGTGCACATATTTTTTTTTTATTGCAAACGGTGGCAAACGAGCAAACAGTACACCTGATGGTAAGTGTTGCTGTCGCTCATGGACCTTCACAAGGCCGCTGCCTACCGCGAAGAAAGTGAAGGGAGTGTAAATGCGTACATTGAAGCTCGGTGATACCATGGGCACCACTAAAACCCTCCACACGCACGTTTAGGAGTTCAGTCATATACGCAAGTACTGAAGAATTATATATAACTTATACTAGGTCTTCTTTAGGTATCATCTCAAAGCATGAGATTATATACAACAGATGTACCAAAGGTCATTATTATAATTACTAGAAATCATGAAAATATATATGCAAGATAAATGTAGAGACATTTTAACATTTAAAGTTTGTTAGTAATTAATGCTTTTAATGAAGTGGTTAAATTTCACTAGCGATCTACTCATCATTTAACGTTACTCGATCTTTGCTATTTATCTCTAAGAATTTATAAGAAACCCCTATATTCCCCTTATATTTTCATCAAATCAATATATATTCGAATACAGCTTTTTTCTGTTTTTGAAATATTATTTGTAGGTTGTATGTTAAGTTGAAGCCATTTAGTATGATGTCAAAATATTTACATAACCGTACATAATTACTTTGTTAACAAAATTAGGATATAACGATCCTTTTTCGTCAATACAAAGGTTTGCGTCTAAATACCCGTTCAGTGGAAAATTCGTCGGACCATCGAGTCCGAATATCGATTATCTTTAACACTTCTAAAAAACAGGTTTGCACTCCGCTGAAGCTTATTTTAGGACCTTTTCATCTTACTTTTCCTGTTTATTAATGCGTAAATATTTCATAAAGTATCTAACAGTAAAGTCGTCCTCACTATATGAACTCTGTGTAGCTAAGTCTAACCTAATCATCTGATCATACCCTAGCGTTTTATTTAAAGTATTACCAAAAATTACAAATTTTAGACGTGGACTAGACTTAACAACACATGGTTTTTTAAGGATTCCTAATCGCATACGGTTTCGTTACAGATATATTCTATAAAAAGCCATAATTAATATTCTTTATGTAATATAAAATATGTCGTAAAAAGTTTAAGAGTTGGTAAACACAGTTTCTGGTTGATACTTAATTTTAGCAATGCAAATAATACAACATTTTATACATATATTTATATAAAATAACACCAAAATTCTTACAGTTATCGTCTTAAGCACGACAATCCCCTTGAGTGATAACTCTATATCCTCCATTAAACCTATGGAAAAGGCGAAACTTAGAGGTCATTTACTTCCTTCACACAATCTAGCTTACTACCAATATGGTGTCAGCAAGGTTATAGATAATTGTCTGTGTTCATTGTTTCTATTAGTCAATATTTGTCTAAGATATGTCGGCACTTCTTTGTGTTCTTTAATCCGGCTTATTGCTTCCTCTCGCTGTTTCACTACGATGATTCGTAACAATTTCTCGATTGATTATTTCATTCGATGTTGATTGAACAAAAAAATAATCTTTTGTTGCTGTCTTTATTCTCGATGATATTAAGTACCAATCTCAAATAATATGTACCGTCTGATGATATTGTTATGTTAATAGTTCTTTTATTCAAATTAAATTTAGTATCGTTCCTTTGAATAACTTTATAACAATAGAATTATGTTCCATAGAAAAAGTTCACGTTGAGTTTACCTTAATGGCAGTTACGGGTACACACTCCAAAACGATAGAACAAGAAGATTACAAGGATCAAGAGAATGCAACAAAGCTGTGATATGAAACGAAACAATTCGATGACCGAGCCATATGAATATAAACGAACCACCGAAATATTGAAGGAATCCGTTCAAAGGGAAAAAATGCAATAAAAAGCTTAGCTCGCTACAGAACGAGAGAGTGGTTAAAATCAACGAACGAATATGGTTGCGAACATCCGCTGCAGACAAAAGTTAGGCTACTTGACTATGCAAATTATATTTGCGGACCGCCAGGACTGAGACCCGATCTCCGACGTTTCGTTTCACTTTTACGTATATATCGTGTATTCTTTTCATATTTTCATCCGATTTCCTTCCCCTTCTTTTATTATGTTGCGTTTTAAAAAGTCGCGGAACAATAGCGCTTTCCGCGAGGCGAATTCGCCGCAAGCGGTTTCCTTGCACGAGGCTTCTTTTTCTCGTTATTATACATATCTTTTTATATCTATCGAGTTTTCTTTTCTTTACTACTTTTTAACTCATAAATGGCTGATACAGTCCCCTAGGGTTTGTTGCCTGAATAACATGTAAATGAGTCGGTGCTCCAATACAAATTTAAATGGATCCCTTTGTTATTTTGTTGTTTATCATCCACAATCATCATTATTTCTTTTATATAAAATGTTTAACTTGTAGATTTTTATTTTAAATTATGTTTTGTTAATCTCTTTATTGCTATATGTTTAGTTTTAATTTTCAATCATCGTCATACTGATAAAATGTATGAAGTACTTATTATTTTTATTTATTGAGAGTAAATAATAGATAGCATCCAGGCATATGAGCTTCTGAAATTATGCGTGCCTGGATCGAATTGTGGCTCTAGAAAGTCTCTCATTATAAGACATGTTACCTCATTCATGAGGATTTATTTGGAAAATGCCCTTCATTCTCAAATGCTAAACTGTTTCAATTACGCGTGGCTGAACGTAACAATTAAGTAAAATCCTCAGCAATATCTGTTCTGTTCTTCCACTAGTGTTAGTGCTAAGAGATGTTGTGCCCACCTCAGTTAAATTGGAATAGGAGAATTGATGACGATATTTGTATTTACAGTATGATCTTTTAAAATTAAATTAAAAATTAAACAAAGCCATCAAAATAAAATTAAAACGTACCCTATTCAATAGCAATCCTGTAATGTGTAATATACATATGTAAGATTGCAAGGAAGGCTTAATGATGTGTATAGATGAAGAAAGTGGCAACAGTTACATTGAAAGTAAAAATAAATTATTGGGATTTAAATATAATTAAAACATTTAATGAAAATTCTTATTTGCCCATATTTTGACTCAACGTTCTAATTTGAGCACAAGAAGTACGTTTGTAAAAACTATATATATACTCGTATACTAGAAGTATGCTTGCCTACTACATTGCCTGTTTACAGAGATAGTCTTGAATATGCATATAGAGTACTCGTCTAATTAATATCAAACTCCCGTATCGAGTATAGAATGTTACCAGATGAAGGTGGATTTTTTAGAAAATTTACACATTTCTCAATCAATATTTCAAGTCTGAGTGTCAATTATTGCATTAATTTGATACTCGTTATAAGGTTGACTACATAAGGGCGACGTTCTTGCGCTACGTTGTCGGGACATACTCGTAGATGAAGATAGGTATCCGAAATGGTGATCCGCCGGCCATGTCACCAAAGTTAAGGAATTAGTTTCTGTAGCTTGTTCATGGAGTGTCATCCCTGATGATGAGGATAATTCGGCAATAAGGTTATCAGTCGTATAGAGCTCTTCCGTCGCTGCATGACTTGGGCGAGGTGTCACTAGATAAAAAAGGGTGTCAATTGTGTCCTATATACAGTTTTGTTTAAAGTATTAGTTTATTAGTGCGCGCGTTGACTCTGAGGTAATCGAATTAGGTTCTCTGTGTTTTTTAAGGCTTTGATAGGTATCAAAGCCTTAAAAAACCCGTATCTAAGTAGGTACTTAGAACACGCAAACGTTACTTTTATATATATAAACATATATTTTATATGTATATATCTATGTAAAGATAAGACAGAAATGATTTAGAACCACTTATAAAGCACTTATGTTTGGAAAAATACTCAAATTATATGTTCAGAAGGTAGTGTAAGGCATTGCCTTACAAGCATCTTTATATAAATAGCTAAATAGTTACTACATACTATCACATAGATATATTCCAATAGTTTACTCACTAGTGCAATACGACGTAAATAAGAGTCGACTTTTATGACAGCTGCTCCCCCTCCCAGTCGCAACCGAACGATTTAGATAAGTCTTTTTATAGTTCTTTATTGAAAATAAATTGCGTAGAATAAAATCAGACACAGTTCAAATGGCTTTCCGATAGATGTGTATGAAATAATGTCTTTTAGATAAGATGTGTCGTTATCACACCAACGTATGTTTCATCTAAAGCTTCCATGTAACTGATTTGGTTTACTTGGGGCATCGCTGACATTTGATAAGAAATATTAAATTATTGTACTGAATGGTGATGACATAACAACAAGGGCTTACAATTTATCCGTGACAAAAGTATTTAGTTTGAATAAGACAGCAAAGATATTCTGCATCAGCCCGGTAAAGTATTTCTAAAGTAAGAGTTGCAGTTTAATAGAATGCATGATTGTATAAACGTAAATAGAAATGGATAGAAGCTTTTTTAGCATCCGACATTATTAATACTAATAATAAATATCAGGCACGCCTTCCTACGTAAACTTTTTCACGGTTCCCGTCCTTGACGTTGCGACGGGATTGCTATTAGTTTTATTAAAGTCCCTTTCTCTAACTAGCGCTTTTTAGACTGAGAGATTGGCCAATCTTTGCCTAAATCAAACATACGTCGAGGTTTGCCTCATTCATGACTCAGGCAAGGATTGCCCTGTTAATTCATTGCTAATTTAAATATTTTCGATTGAGTTGCAACAATTTACATAATATTTGATTTAAATTTTAATGAAATTTTACTTTTTTCTGAGTATAAAAATTATAATGCTGACGTAACAACAGGAACGTTTGTCAAACTGTCCGCGTTGTTGTCTCGTATAGTCGCTAACAGCGGTTTAGCTTTTTATCTATTTCCACTGTTTTATTTCGGTAAGCACAATATTTATGGGGCGGGTGTCGCGATAGATAAACATTTTCCCTTAAAACTGCGCAGATTATTGTTTTTGTCAGACAAGTGGGGATCGTAAGTTATGAGACGGGAATGACCTCCATTGATAAAAACTCGTATTTTACTACAACAAGAATAGAAACTTACAGAACTTATAATAAAAATATTTCACAAGTAGTTATAACAATACATTTGTAGGGTGGATTGAATGCTCACATATTTCATAACATTCCACCGTTATTTCAAACCAACAAAATATCAATAAAGGTATCTACAGAGGAAATTTTTATCAAAAAGAAGAAAAGAAGATCGCAAACACTTTTATCAAACCGATCAAAGGGCCGGTCGGACATTCCGACTTCTTACGACGTTAGTAAAAAATACAATCTCTCTTTATAGTTACCATTCCACTGGTTATTATATCCGTATCGATACGGCTGAACTTACCGACCGTGAAATGCTCGATTCTCAATATTGCCTGCCCCCGGCACTACTACAGCAATTTAGGAGTCTTTTCGAAATAAAAATGTTTTTTTCTAATTTATACAAAAAGGTTTGCTACGGATTATAACTAATATTAGTTCAATTTCTTTGTATAACACAATAGTTGATGAAGTATAAACATTAACTATGGCGGTACAGTACATTTCTTTTAAATATACGAGTTACGAGATACGATACGAAGTAATGCCAGTATTGTATAACTCAGTGACTGACTAATTGACTACGACTTCTGATGTTTACGTGAGTATAACATATTATGTAAAATAGAGTTATTTTTATTGACTTTATCACGTTTGTTTGTGTGTTATTTTTATTGAGCTTATCAATATTCGAAACGTAAAAATAGTTATATTTCATATAGAATTATCTATTTTTTAAACTATCTTACATTAAGTCACTTATCATTCAGAATATATTTTGTTAAATTAGAATGTCTTATAAAACTCTATAATTTTAGTTATATAAATTTTATGACAATTTTAGTTTCTATATAGGCACTGTCACGGATATTAAATTTTCTTCAGAAAAAACTGTCGCAGACTATAAAAAATATACCGAACACTTATGTCGACTTAACGATGATTGTGTCCGGAAAATAGTCGACACTTCGGCATGAGTTGTCATATACGCCATACTAACTTTTATTGCTTATAAAATATCGATCACCGTTTATTTATGTTTTAATATAAAATATTGTATTTTCAACACGTAGTCAAAATATAGGTAATACGATATTAATCAAATACACCGGTAAAAATTAGAACGGGCAGATGAAATAAAAAGTAATCGATTCTTTGTAAAAAATCGATGCAGTTCGGGATCGAATAATGTATTTATTTTCGTTGGATTGGTTCATCGGGCCATGCTTGCTGCGACATCAGTGTGGTCGTAACATGAAACCATTTATTAATATGCCTGAATTAATAATATTGTAGATATTCGTTGGCAGGGGTCGTGAGTATCGCGTGCAAATGTATCGTGAGGCTTCAGTGCATCGATTTGAAAATGAAATATCGATTTACAATGTCTAAAGGTTCTATTAACCAGGTCTGTTATAAAAAGTATGTTACGAATATTACGTAAAGATGTATGGAATACAAAATATACGTAGACGTATACATTGTGTTCTTGCCTTGTCTTGGCTTATATATAAATTTTTAAATCACTAACTGATATAATATGTACTTATTACAATAGTTTTACTTATACAAAATTGAGGTGAAGAGTAACGTACAAGTCTCAAAAAGGAAGTTAGGAGTCTTTTGAATTTAAAAAATGACATACGAGCGCTAACCATAAGATTTTGAATTCTGGATTTAACGTTAAACTTTCACACTGTAACATTATTATTCAGCTCTTGAATAAAAAGATGATGAGCTCATCAGATTAAAAAAATCAAAATGTACTTATTCGTTCTACTATGAAGATTGAACCTTCACAATTAGAGAGAAATTGCTCCAGCAAGCTGGTCAGACGTAGTATAGTGGAATAGAGTTTTATTTTGAGTTTTCCTGGCTCTTATATCGATTTTACCTGCACACTAAGTTTTATTCTGTCATCGCGTGCGATTAAGATTAATTTAATGATTTCTGATGTTTACGCGATTATTACACATCTATACCAATAAATAAAATTGAAGTGTCTGTTTGTAATGTCAAAATAATAGGCTTTTTTCATGCTCACACGGTTATTTGCACGACACCTATGCCTAAAATAGCAATTAAAAATTTTTGTCTGTCTGTCTGTCTGTCTGTTTGTTCCGGGTAATCTTCAAAACGGCTGGACCGATTTCAAAAATTCTTTCACCAATGGAAAGCTATAATATCAGGGCGTAAACTAGGCTATATTTTATTCCGGTATGCCCACGGGAACGGGAACTACGCGGGTAAAACGACTATTACCTATAACCGAAGCGAAGCGAGGGCGGGTTGCTAGTTTGAAATAAAACTACAGATTTATCTCGTTTGTATTTGATTTTTGATTGCTCGACGTTTCGAACACTGCAGCGTTCATCGACAATCAAAAATCAAATACAAACACGATGTTCAGGTAAACCATCCAAATAGGTTGGTTAAGACTATATATTTAAGATTTATATTTTTTAAATATTGACATATAAAATTTGTATTTATAAATTTCGAATTATTTGTTTATGTCATTTGTTAATTATATGTGCAAAGGGCTCTATAGATGGCGACTCTAAAATTACTAGATCGCGCTATGGTTTCATTGTAAGTCTTAATATAAATATGTTCAGAATTGTTTCTTTTTTCTGAATCGTTTGTGGAATACAGAATATATACAAGTATACGTTATACCTGTGTCTTATTTCACGCCTCGGACCTAGAACGTCGTACACACGATAAAATTCGTAGTTTTATTTAAAAGATTAATTTATGCATACGAATAAACTTTTTTTTTTGTAATATATATTACAAAAAAAAAATCATTCATATAATAATATATTCATGTTAATTTAAATAAATTATTATCGCCATTTCATCATTCATCATGCATTATCGATTACTGAAATAATAATTAAGATTAAAATAATAAATGGAAACGCTCATTTCAATTCTAGTATCAAGTAATCACGTTGTCATGTTTTCCATTTATAATAATACACATTCATAGACAATAAACGTAAAGTTATTTACTTATGTCGTACACAAACATTATATGCTCGCCGAATCGAAATTTTACTTATAGCAATAATAATAGAAACCGTTAAAATATTCTTGCCAATATTGAGTTTGCACTAGCAATTTTCAAGCCATAATGTAATACATTTGAGCGCAGGTAGACAAAACATCACAAATATTGACTGTGGATGATTGCACTACGTCCAGCGAGAGATCCCCTTAGCAAACTGCGAATTAAAATGGGGAAGAGAAAAATTAATCCTAATGCGATTTTAATGAAGCTGGAATGAATGAATGCAGTAATGAATTGTTAAGTCACCAGTTTATACGTTTTATATTAAGACCAGATGAAATGAAATAAAACTCGTTATTTCAGTAATATAATTCTTCCATATGATCACGGAGAATATAGTCACCATTTAGCCTGTGGGTGTAGTAAAATACAACTAAGAGAATATGCCTGAAATATCTATGCAAGAGACGGTAAACTTAAAATAAAAAGAGCGTGCGTACAAATTACGTATGTCAGAAGTGAACCTTCTTTGATGCCACTACACCACTTTTGTCAAAATAAAAAAACTGCCTAAGCGTAAGGCATCTATAAAAATAGACAAAAAAATTGCGTTTATTCTATGGGAGCCCCCCTTAAATATTTATTTTATTTTATTTTTAATATTTGTTGTTATGGTGACAACAGAAATACATAATTTGTGAAAATTTCAACTGTCTAGCTATCGCGGTTCTTGAGATACAGAATGGTGATAGACAGACGGACGGATAGACAGTGAAGTCTTAGTAATAGGGTCCCGTTTTTACCTTTTGGGTGTGGAACCCTAAGAAAGATAAAAAAAATAAAAAGTGATAATAAATATTAGACATCCGTTGCTAACGCTCGCGCTGGTCTGTAACAGGTATATATACTACGCGCATGCGTTCGAGTGTCACGCATTCCCTCTCGCTCTCTCTTTCTATTCCCGTAGCGTTAAACGTTTAACGCAACCTTGTTGGAAGTCGCATTAGAAGTTTCACGTCAAAATTCTAGAACAAACGGTCTATCCAGCATGTTATTATGAGTCAATTTCTCTGCTATTGTGGAGAAGGTTTGAGCCCAGTATTAGGACGTATATGAACTGATAATAGTATCAGTTAACTTTAATTATCTAGGAGCCAAGTCAATTATAATTATTATAAGTTAAACTTAATTATATATTTAAGTGTAAGGATATCCTCCGTGCGATGAAAGATTAAGAATGCAATGTCTACTCTTTCTTGCCGTTACTTGAGTTATATAAACCAACTAAGAGACCATCAGAGGCGTGAGTAGCAGCGCTTTCTTAAGTAGCTCATAACACCAAGTACGATCGCTAGTCCGATTGCGTAGCGCGGCAATTCGCAAGAATCAATATCAATCGATATCCAATAGTGGATGATGATAGATATTTAACATTTATGTAATAATTACAGGTTTTTGGATACTCTTTATAATTCAGTTATTAAATTTTCACCCATCCTTACTAATATTATAAATGCTAATATAAGTTTGTTTGTTTGTTATGCTTTCACGATTAAACTATTAACGATATTTTCACCAATGGCAAGCTATAATATCAGGGAGTAACATAGGCTATATTTTATCTCGGTATTCTCACGGGAACAGGAACTACGCGAGTGAGATGATTGAAACCGAATCGAAGCGAGGGCGGGTTGCTAGTAGCTACTTTATAAGATTTGTGAGGTCCAGAATTGAAGAAGACTGTTGAGGTTTTCTGCAAGGAATCCTCAGTTTACCAGTTTACCAGGATTTTCTTGGAGAATAAATTTTTATAGGATGTAGGAAATCTTTGCATGCAATTTTGAACGTAAAGGCATGAGCGTATAAAAATACGATATTAATTGTCAGTAAAAAATAAATTATTTGAAATTCATAGAGTAGGTTTGGGTCAATTATTATTAATGATAGTAATCTACAGTTATTTATTTATTACAATATTAAAATACGCAAGTAAGAAAAACTAGAGTTAGTGTACAGTAAAATTCTCAAGATTTATTTTAGAGTTAAAAATAAAATTATCTACTAAAGTCTATATTTACTAAACTCTATAAAACAAAAGTCTAAATTTCTCATCTGATTTAAAGTTAAATTTAATTTTTGTAGTAAGAAGAAGATTGATTTGTTATTAAAAAGTTCATGAGCGTATTGAAGCGTAATAAGGATAAAATGTAATAATAATTACGCTTGAGCATTGTACAAAGATGCACGGCTTAACATCAAGTATAAAACACACAAGCGCTGAAAATGTACACCTGAAGTCTGCTCGCTTTTGCATTAACGAATGCGGAAGCGGTGTTGTGCATATAGGACGCGTTGCACCCCCACCCCAACGCTGTACTATACTCCCAGTCGCACCCACGTTTCGACCTCCCCCTACATGAGTTTTGTGCCTCTCGCTCAAACCAAACGCCTCCAGCAGCACCGCATATCCCACCCGTGCGTTCATTACCTCCACGACCCAACAATTCAAGTTTGCTTGCCGCCACACAATCTACGCCACCAGACAGACTACACTACACCCATACACCGGCCACTCGAATAATAAAGATGCAGAAATTAACCCGTCCACATTGAAAAAGAGGAAACTAAGTGAAGCTATCTCGACGTGAATGGAGGTAATGCAACGCGAGTACTCGTCCAGCGAATGAAAGAAATGAGCTCAATACACCACGCTTGTTGAAACAGAGGGTAAATGTCAACCGTGGAATAAAAACAGTCAACAGATAAATGCAAACGATAAACACACTCGCAAACTGAAAAGGTGGAATGTGAGAGGGTTGTTTATTTTGGTATACGCTGTTTTAATGCTTTCCTGTTCGAATGAAATCAGTTTCTCGCGAAGAAGCTTTTACAGTTATGAGAAATCAATAAAGTTTACGCACAAAATTTAGTTCAACCCATAAAACATTCAATTACGCATAAGCACACATTTGTTAAGGCTAACAGCGACCACGCGGTACCCCCATTAAAGACGCCTAAGGGCCATTTAATCGGTCAGTGCATGTAAATTCGGCGGCCCCAAAACAAATATCCCGAAACTAATAAGGAAACGAAATATGTAAATCGGCTGCCATATTGTTTCACAAGTGAAATCTTCCTTTAATCTTATAACAAATCCGCGTCCAAATGGCCGGTCCGGGCTAAATTTGAATATAGGAGGGTTGAGTGAAGGGTCAGGTTGAGGAACAATCGTGTTGTGGTGAGGAAGGAGCAAATGTATGCAAGCCACGCACGAAGGAGATAGCGCCCATAATGTTGTCCTATGCACATATTGCAGCAAATTAGTTGTCGACTTGTAAACAAGGAGGAGGAAAGTAAGGCTGCTAAGACGTCGTCGGTGGGTAGTTTGCATGGATATGAGAACGGCAATATAGGGGTCCACAGCTGCTGGCTGTACTCATTAAGATGTTTTATGGTCGGCCCGCCGGACCATGTTGCCAATTTAAGATATTTCTATGCGGGACGGCACAACGTTAGTTTGGCTTCCGATTAGAGGATTAAAGTGGTCCTTTAAGGTATTAGTGTAATAATTGCTCCGCCCATTATGTGGTTAGCATTGTCCCCAAAATTCCCTTGTAAGGCTGTTTAGAATGATTTAAGCTTATAATATATTCAAGAGATACGTGAGTATAAAGTGGTATGTAGATAACTAGCTAATACATGTTTTAAAAGCCTGTGAAATATTAAAAATTGTATGGCTACATATGTAATAAAATCGATTTACAGTTAAAAAACAAAGCTAACAAATTTCGAACGATCCGTCGCACACCTATTGCCCGCGCACCAAGTAAATCAAAGGGTGTTGAAACTTTACACCCACTTAAAGCCGGACACAGTAATAAAGCTTTCGAACTTCATCGACCCTGGACATCAAATGGGACACCCTTCTCACATTTTGTACGGGGAAAATTAAAACTTCTGAGATGTTAAATTGATGAACTTACGTGAAGTGTTGTATTTGGACACTCAAGCTAAAACCTAAACAACTTATGTTTATTATAACCATACTATTTTATTACACTTTGTTTTTAAATATCATCATCATCATTTCAGCCTATCCATGTCCCGCTGCTGGGTTCGGAACTCCTCCATTGTGGAAGCGAAATAGACCACACTGGTCAAACGGATTGGTTTAGGATTGTATTTCTAATTTTTCCTCTCTTGCATAGATGTTATTTGCATATACATATTATCCCTTAGACATCTCTTACGACAGCAACGGGTTAGAGTAGGAGGTAGTGAATTTATATTGTTATTTAATTCCGTCACTATACGAAATTATGTTTAAACTCTAACAAATAACTTTAAAATTTGACATTTTGCGCATGATGGTAAAATAAGAATATAACAGTCACTTCCATCTCGAAAACTCGAAATCAAACCCTGTGCAATACGTCCAGTCGACGTAGTATAGTAGCATAACTGTCCTTATCTGAAGAAAGCTCCGTTAGTAGGATACGTACAGTTTAAGAAAAAGAAGATGGCATTTGTAGTTCGGGACCTTTATATACACAAAATTTGAAAACATCGATCCAAACTAAGAACAATGATGTTGGAAAATAATACTATATTGGAATCGAACTCACTTCATTGGCTAACAGAGGTCAACACTTAGGCCATTACGTCATTAGTGAAATTATATGTACGCCAAGCAACTATTTATTATAGATAATTAAGTACCTATAACAAGTCATACCAACTACCTTAGTTTTAGTTTAGTTCATAGATGTTTAAATAAAGCTCAATTTTCGTTTAGAACTTAGTGTCTCTTGCTCAAATTACTTTTATACAATAACAGTCAATAAAGGGGTTTCTAAGATCACATAATGTAGTTTAATAGAAAATTCACAAAACGGATCACTATATGTTCGGTACCAAACATTTTTATATTAGTTTAATAATTAAATGCATGTAGGGTAGTTCTGATTTTTGTGGTTCGCGGTTGGCTCGGAGCCGGCCGCCACTTTCACTTTGGTGCGCGGATGGCACGGGGCCGGCGCGCCGGCCGGCCCCGGGGTCGTTTTGTTTCCGCCTTTTTGGGACTAAAGCTGGACTTTTGGTTCGCGGATGGCACGGGGCCGTCGCGTCGGCCGGCCCCGGGGTCGTTTTGTTTCCGCCCTTTTGGTTACTCCACTTTCACTTTCACTTTGGTGCGCGGATGGCACGGGGCCGGCGCGTCGGCCGGCCCCGGGGTCGTTTTGTTTCCGCCCTTTTTGGGACTAAAGCTGGACTTTTGGTTCGCGGATGGCACGGGGCCGTCGCGTCGGCCGGCCCCGGGGTCGTTTTGTTTCCGCCCTTTTGGTTACTACACTTTCACTTTCGCTTTGTTCGCGGATCGACTTGCGTTGGAAGTAACGGTCGCGTACGCACATATTTTGTAATTGCTATGTCTTTTGTGGACTAAAGCCGTGAAATCGTGGTATTTGTAATATTGCGCGCCACCCTTTGTTTTGTGTACCGCTTATGTACGCGAGTTAATTAGAATTAAGTATATATTTGTGAACATTAAATTGTGTGTACGAGTAGCAAGCCTGGGTCCTTGAAGTGTACGAGGCCGTTGTCATCACCGCGCTTTTGGATACAAGCTAAGTAACCCCTCAGTTAGTTTCTATTTGTCTGGCCAGACCGAACGCTGAGTTAGGTTACGTTATAGCTACCTCCGCGGTATCTACTCGTAAGTGTTAAAATCTGTTCTTGTACTATCATTTAGGAGAACTTAAAATAGCCTTGCGTAATCGCAAGCCAATGTTATTACCCATTTGGTATCCCTCACTGGCCTGGTGTTCCCTTCCACTGCGCATCCTAGGTCAGTAGGGAACGGTAATGAACATACTTTCTGGTAGCAGAGCGTGGTTCTAGTGAATCTAGTAATTTTGTTTGGTATTGATATCTACAAGTGCCCGTGTTGAAAAATAAATCGATATATAATTACTTGAATTTTACGTATTACGGCCCAGTTTAATAAATAGTCTGGTGTATAAAGATACACATTAAATATTTGTGTGATTGATCATTTGTGTACTTATTGTTATTAGTTATTAAAAATATCATATAAATAAGTTCACTGCAACATTTGAAATTTTGAATATCATTGTTTACTTAATGTGCCACAGAGTAATAAAATAATTTGCGTAGTACATTGTGCCACAGAGTAGTGCAGTCTCGTGATTGAATGAACGAATGAATTGAACTGTATAGACAATTAGTTTAATATTATTTTGCGTTTTGTTTATGGTACTTATACAGACAAATATTAACGTTTCCCTTTGCGCAATAATTTAATTGTTGTTCAATTTTGTAATTTGTATTTTTTGATTGTTGTTTCAATTGGTTGATTTATTTAGTTGATTATATATATATTTTTTTTTGTTGTTGGAATTTAATTATTTTATTCGATTATTATGGCTGCTTTTGCTAGCGCTAAGGACTCGGCAGGTAAGCTGCGCTCTGAGTTGAGATGGTTCTCGACTGCAACCGCCTTGGTTGATAGGTCTGATCGAAATGAGTCTCTCCTGGATAGGTACAGCAAATTGGATACGCGCTTACAATTTGTTGATGATGTGTACCGTAACTTCAACACAAAAATTTTAGATATTTCTGATGAAGATTACCCACAAACGTATCGTGACTTGGTACACGCGGATTATGACCAGATCATGGATTATGCAGATCGAATCTCACAGCGTGCTAGGGAAATTTCCGCGTCGAAAAGGGGTGAGTCTCCCGCGTCTAGGGATGTGAAACCTTCTACGTCGGGCTTATTGAGTAAACTGCCCACTTTGGACCTGCCGCGTTTTGATGGTCGTTTGGACCAATGGCTAGGTTTCATAAACTTGTTTGAGAGCTTAGTCCACGCGCGTTCTGACTTAGGTTCCGCTCAAAAATTGGCCTACCTGTTCTCCGTGTTGGAAGGTGAGGCGAGAGGTTTAGTTCAGCACCTGGAGATCAATGATGGAAACTACCTAGTGGCACGTAACCTTCTCATAAAGCGTTACCAAAATAAGCGTTGCCTGGCAGATACACACATTGGTCAGCTCTTGGGTCTGCCAGTGGTATCTAGGGTCTCGGCTTTAAGGTCCGACTTATTGAACCCATTGATGATTGCGATCAACGCACTGGAAAGGTTAGACCTTCCGGTGAGCACTTGGTCATATATGCTGGTGCATATTGTTTTGAAAAAGCTTCCTGCGGAACTTAGGGCTCGTTTCGAGCAAAAATATGGAGGTGATGATGCAACTCACTTGCCTGCTTTTGATGACCTTAAGAAGTTTTTGGAAGACGAGTGTAGGATGGTAGACATGACGGTCGTTGACAGGTCATTTGGTCAACAGTTGCCGCGGTCATCGGCTCCGACCCGCAATCACGCCTTTAGAAGGCCAGAGGTTCGTCACCCACCACGTTTTGCTGCTGTACAGTCGCGACCTGAGTGCACCTATTGCAAGTCCCCGAGTCATAAAGTTGCCAGTTGCTCAGATTTTACTGCGCTGCACGTGGCCTCGCGTAGGCGTTTGGCTAAGGCTCGAGGTTGGTGCTTTTCTTGCTTGGGAAACCATTTCCAGCGCGATTGCCCTAATCCTCGCCCATGTACATACTGCGGAGGCCAGCATTTGAAACTTCTTTGTGCGAATAATAATGGGATTGGTCGTGAACATGAACGTCAAGGCTCACCTACGGGTAGTTATGAGCGAAGGCACCGGTATGAAAACCGCAGTTCGAGACCTAGTCGCTCACCCCCGCGCGTCGTAGATTCTGCCGCAGCGAGGCGCCCACAAGGTCAATGCTCGCCGTCATCGGAAGCCCGTGGCAAGAGTGATAACCACGATTCGCGCCCGTATCGTCACGGGCGGGTACCTACCTTTGATGACGCTTCCCGTGAACATGAGAATCACCCGCTGCCTAGACGACATTAGGAACACGGCGCCTCCCCCCGTCATGCACCACCCCCGTTTGAAACCGTACTCCTACCCACTGCTTCTGTAAGGGTCTGGGGACGGACAGGTGCCTCTGTTGTGGTCCGGGCAATTCTGGACACAGGCTCTCAGGGGTGTATAGCGTCTTCTTGGTTGGTGGGGCAGGTACGCCTAAGTATGCGTGATTTTCCTCATGTCACTAGAGGTGTTGGCAACGCAGTTGTGGCCAATGTTGAAGGCCAAGTATTATGTGCGTTCTCTCCTATAAACTCGTCAAGCCCATTGTTTGAGTGTTCAGCCATTGTTATGAACAATATTTTGGGCACCCATCCGGAGAAGCAGTTGTCTCCGTATGCTATTGGTTTAGCGTCGGGTTTGAACTTGGCAGACCCCAAATTTGGTATACCTGGATCGGTCGATTTGTTGCTAGGCGCCGATGTTCTGGGAAACATATTCTTGGGTAGCATTCAGGTCATGCAACCAGGAGGCATGGTAGCCATCCCGACCATATTTGGCTCTGCACTGATGGGACCAGTCCTCACGGATACCCGTCTTGACATTGGCTTGATGGTAGGCTCTGCTCTCTCTGATGCGGTTCAGAGGTTTTGGGAAGTGGAAGAACCACCACAGGCTCCGCGCACTGATCCGGAGCATGAGGAGTGCGAATTGTTTTACCAAAACAATACGAGTCGCCTACGTACTGGTCAGATTATGACTCGATTGCCGTTTCTCGCCGTACGGCCACCACTTGGCATCTCGCGGCCTGCTGCTGAGAAACGATTATTGGCTATGGAGCGCCGAATGGCTCGAGATGCTCTCCTAAAGGAGAAATACATTGATTTTATGCGTGAATATGAGGAGTTGGGACACATGTCTGTGTCGAAATTAGATTGGCAAACAGTGGATCACTTCTTTCTACCGCATCATGCTGTAATTAAGGCATCAAATGGCAAATTGCGTACAGTATTCGATGGTTCTGCGCAAACTTCAACGCGTGTATCGTTGAACAATTGTTTGTATGCTGGTCCTAAATTGATCAAGGATCTCTGTGACGTCATCACTCGGTTTCGTCGACATCAGGTTGTATTTGTGGCTGACATAAGGATGATGTTCAGACAGACGATTATTCACCCGGATGACCGTCGGTATCAGTTGATTCTATGGCGTGAAAGCCCCCAGGATCCCATGGTTGTTTATGAGCTCAATACAAACACGTACGGGTTAAAGTCAAGCCCCTATTTGGCTATACGGTCTCTGTGGGAGCTCGCGGACCTGGAGCGCTTAAAGTTTCCTCGCGCAGCCGCGATTTTGAAAGAGGATTTGTATGTCGATGACATTTGTACTGGTGGACCCTCTGAGAAAGAGGCCATCCTTCTACGGGATGAATTGATAGGCATCTTAGCCACCGCGGGCTATGAGTTACGGAAGTGGATATCCAACTCACCTGCGCTTTTGAAGGGACTTCCGGATGAACATCAGCAAGATCCGCATTTGTTCGAGAATATCGAGAACCCTGCTATGATGACTGTTCTCGGCATTCAGTATAAACCAGCCCCAGACATATTCACTTACAATGTTGACTTAGAGTTGCCGCGCATTTGGACTAAGCGTTTGGTGCTTTCCACGGTTGCAAGAACATTTGATCCAAATGGTTGGATATGTCCCGTCATATTTTGGGCTAAATGCTTTTTACAAAGGCTTTGGATGGCAGGACTAGGCTGGGACGAACCTCTTCGGGGAGCTTTGATGGAAGACTGGACCAAATTTGTATCCTCACTTCCTGCGATCAATGAGGTATCGATCCCTCGTTCTATGCTTCCTCCAGGAAAGTACCAGGCAACTCTGCATGGTTTCTCGGACGCCTCTGAACGGGGTTACGCCACTTGTGTATATTTGCGTACGGTGGGTTCTGACAGCCAAGTGAAGATCTCACTGGTCATGGCGAAGAGCAAGGTGGCACCCCTACGGACTGCTTTGACAATCCCTAAACTTGAATTGGCAGGGGCTACTCTGCTTGTGCGTCTTCTTAATCACGTGTCGAATTTGTTGCGTCATACTGTGAACATTAGCACCACTTACGCGTGGACTGACAGCCAAATTGTTTTGTGCTGGTTAAAGGCTTCAGTTCACACCTTAGAGGTATTTGTAGCGAACCGAGTCTCCCAAATTCAGAAATCTGAGACTCCCTTGATTTGGAGGCATGTGCCTGGTGAGCTTAACCCAGCTGATTGTGCATCTCGGGGTTGTACATCCCCCGCCTTGGTAACGCACTCCCTTTGGTGGGGACCGGAATGGTTATTACGCTCAGAGTCTGAATGGCCACTGACGCCGGTTTTGGACGTAGGTCCGTTGCCTGGATTGCGACTGCTCGCTGTTGAGAGGCGTGCTTGCGTATTCGATCCAAATGTCTTATTGAATCGGTATAGCTCCCTCGATAAATTAGTAAGTGTAACAGCTTGGATTAAGCGCTTCTATTACAACTGTAAGCACTTACGGAACAAAAAATTAGAGGCTTTTCTATCACCACAAGAACGACAGGAGGCTTTTTGCCATTGGATACGTGTGGTACAGGATACATATTTTGAAAGGGAGATTGAAATTTTGAAAGCTGGTAAGGCTAAACTAACAGGAACCTTGCGTATGTTGAGCCCCTTTTTGGACAACACGGGTGTCTTACGTGTTGGAGGTCGCCTCAGAAACTCTAGTCTACCCTACGGTAGTCGGCACCCTATATTGTTACCCAAGCAAGGTCATTTTGTGCAATTGTTGGTGACGGACCGTCACATTAGAAATTCTCACGCTGGCTGTAACGCCTTATTAGCCATATTGCAGCGAGAATTTTGGATTTTGTCTGCTCGAAGAACGATTCGCAGTGTGGTATTTCGTTGCATGCCTTGTTACAGGCTGAAGGCTAGTACCATGCAACCTTTGATGGGTGACCTCCCTTCTGATCGTGTCAGAGAATCGAGGCCGTTCGCCGGTGTAGGCACCGACTTTGCAGGTCCTTTTTTGGTTAAGACTTCAACTCTACGAAACAGTAAAACAGTCAAGGCCTATTTGTGTGTCTTCGTATGTCTGTCAACTAAAGCGGCGCACCTTGAATTAGTGTCATCCCTCTCCACCGAGGCATTTGTTGCGACACTTGATAGATTTGTTTCAAGGAGAGGACTGCCTTCTTTGATACGTTCGGACTGTGGCACAAATTTTAAAGGAACTAATAATTATTTGAAAGATGTACATGATTTTTTAGCCAGCAATCACACAAATATTGGTAATAAACTAACCAGTCGTAGTATAACCTGGAAATTTAGTCCGGCAGCATGCCCACATTGGGGTGGTATTTTCGAAGCCGCAGTTAAGGTTGCTAAAGCACATTTGCGACGAGTTATTGGTGAGTCTGTACTCACATTTGAAGAACTCGCAACTGTGTTTTGTAAGATAGAGGCCGTAATGAACTCGCGACCGTTGTGTCCGATCTCTTCAGACCCGAGTGACTTGGAGGTTCTCACACCGGGTCATTTTTTGATTGGTCAGCCACTTAATGCTTTGCCTGAGTACCCCTTTGTTGATGTGAGATCAAGTCGTCTCTCGCGGTTTGAGTTGGTCCAACAGCTTACTCAAAGCTTTTGGAAGCGTTGGAGCTTAGAATATCTTCATGTTCTCCAGCAGCGCGTTAAGTGGACTGACAAGACTAATCCACCTCGAGTTGGTGACCTCGTTTTGATAAAAGATACCAATTTGCCGCCACTGTGCTGGCGTCGCGGCCGAATTTTAAATTTAGTATATGGCGCAGATAATGTGCCTCGTTTTGCTGAGGTTCAGGTGGACGGTTCGGTACTGAAGAGAGCGGTAGCAACATTGTCCCGTTTACCAATTGATTAGCGGCCAGGTAGACCTGTCCGAGGCGGGTAGATGTTCGGTACCAAACATTTTTATATTAGTTTAATAATTAAATGCATGTAGGGTAGTTCTGATTTTTGTGGTTCGCGGTTGGCTCGGAGCCGGCCGCCACTTTCACTTTGGTGCGCGGATGGCACGGGGCCGGCGCGCCGGCCGGCCCCGGGGTCGTTTTGTTTCCGCCTTTTTGGGACTAAAGCTGGACTTTTGGTTCGCGGATGGCACGGGGCCGTCGCGTCGGCCGGCCCCGGGGTCGTTTTGTTTCCGCCCTTTTGGTTACTCCACTTTCACTTTCACTTTGGTGCGCGGATGGCACGGGGCCGGCGCGTCGGCCGGCCCCGGGGTCGTTTTGTTTCCGCCCTTTTTGGGACTAAAGCTGGACTTTTGGTTCGCGGATGGCACGGGGCCGTCGCGTCGGCCGGCCCCGGGGTCGTTTTGTTTCCGCCCTTTTGGTTACTACACTTTCACTTTCGCTTTGTTCGCGGATCGACTTGCGTTGGAAGTAACGGTCGCGTACGCACATATTTTGTAATTGCTATGTCTTTTGTGGACTAAAGCCGTGAAATCGTGGTATTTGTAATATTGCGCGCCACCCTTTGTTTTGTGTACCGCTTATGTACGCGAGTTAATTAGAATTAAGTATATATTTGTGAACATTAAATTGTGTGTACGAGTAGCAAGCCTGGGTCCTTGAAGTGTACGAGGCCGTTGTCATCACCGCGCTTTTGGATACAAGCTAAGTAACCCCTCAGTTAGTTTCTATTTGTCTGGCCAGACCGAACGCTGAGTTAGGTTACGTTATAGCTACCTCCGCGGTATCTACTCGTAAGTGTTAAAATCTGTTCTTGTACTATCATTTAGGAGAACTTAAAATAGCCTTGCGTAATCGCAAGCCAATGTTATTACCCATTTGGTATCCCTCACTGGCCTGGTGTTCCCTTCCACTGCGCATCCTAGGTCAGTAGGGAACGGTAATGAACACTATATCTTATACCAATTATGAGACAGAGCGACGTAATTACATCAAAGTACTGGTTTTTTGGTAAGCCATGGTGCGGATACGTGCCGTTCGTTCTGTTCGGGGTGACGAAAAAGGACGGCTGGCGACCCCATTCGCCATTGGGCTGACCACGGGTACCGAATCTTTGACTTTCGTGGGTCAAAGTACTTATACAGTACAGTTGTAGGAAAACTTTTACTATTAAATACTCAAATTATAAATAACCACGAAAATATAACTTATAGATAAACTGATAAGTATAGACGTAGCTAGCGTATAAAAAAATTATAATCCAACTTGTTGTAGTGACCGAGTAAAGACATAATTTACCACCAATTTAAGTCATTTTTACAAAACCCATAGAGAAGATAGTAATCTTCTTTATGAGTGTTGTAGAAAATGATTTAAGAATATAATATGCACATAATATCTATGCAAAAGAAAGAAAATTCAAAATAAAACTTTGTATCAACCTGTCTGACCAGCTTGGTGTAGATTGTAGAAGATCAATTTCCCTCCTATTGGGAACGACGTTTAAGTCCCATAGTCGGTCGTATATGGGGCGAAATAATAAGATGATAGTGTTAAAAATATAAAATAATCTTGTAAATGACTGAAGTGAAGAATAAATTCACTGTACGAAAAGTACAACCCTGCGTCTTGGGAATGAGTTACAAAGTGTTCATTGATAACCTGACACCGGTCAAGGTAGTCGGTTAGTTGGGTCAGTAATTACTGATGTTAGGTAGTTTCTAAGCTTTGTAATTTGAAACCTTCAATGATTTAGATAAATAACTTTGACTTCTGTTGTGAAGTATCCTTTTGAAGTTTTATTACTTAATTTTAAATCTAAATATGTTGGTCAGCTACTTAATCACATGGTATTCAATTATCTAGTTTAGCAAGATTTCACAAATTACCTCAGTTCCCCAGTATCATTTACAAACGTACCCTGTTTTAATCACAGTACTATTAATTGGTTCTAAAGAGGTGATTTCATATGTACACCCAGATTATGGGCACAACTAGCATTCGGAACGAGGGGTTATTAAATAATTTATTGTCTACAAACTATTCAGGAGGGTACTACTCAAATGATCCGCAAGATTTTGCAAAGTCTTGTTATGGAATATTGCCGGTGCAAACTTTGTCTATAAAACTTAAATGGATTCGCACAGCGATACTACGAAGACGTACATATTTTAACCTTTAACTGGATACATTAACTTAGAATATTAACGAATAATTTTATGTTACGTAAACAGTAAAACGAAAAAGCGGTCTTGATTGAGTTTGGTCTAAACCTTTTATAGCTTTCAATGGACATTTCTGCCTGTCAGTACCAAATTACATCGGCTGCCCATTCACGTTCAAAAATCACTCTCAATTGAGTCAAGTGGGACAAAATAAAAGGTGAATTCATCATGGGGGTGCGAATCGACGCCCCCTGTTGGGAAACCAAGGCGGAACTCGTATGTCCGGTACATTTGTAAACACTAACACGTACTGGCAGTTTTTTGACACTTTATTAAATAAAATTTTATTTGTGAGTTTTTGTGATTTAAAACATACAAAATCAATAAATAACATTGTAAGTGAAGATATATCAGTATGTCTTGCTATCACTCAGGATATTGCGAATGGATTTGGAATTTGAATAATTTATTATGATGTTTTGATATTTAATTTACGTATTTGTTGCCGATGCATTTTTCAGACATACTACGTATAGCATAGGTATCAATTTTGCAAGACTTTATTGTCATTAATTATTTAGTTTTTATTATTATATATAATGGAAGGATGCCGTTTACTTATCCACCAATATATTGGATGTGTAACTGTTGAATAACATGCTTGTCAAGTAGGTTGGTGATCATAGTTGGAGTTGCCCACAAGTGTGAAGCTGCCTATATTTTTTTTTTTTTGGTAATTCCCTAGCCGATTTGTACGGTTTTCACGAGAAAATAAGGGATGGTGGCGTTTTATATTCTTAACCCGTCACGAAAATAAGCACTGCTAGTAATTACAGCGATTAATAGTTACGAAAGCAGCATCTTAGAAATATATTAAATAAATAGTTCCTAAATGGCTATACAAAAATTTGGATAGTTTTCTTTCATTTATAAAATGTTCTAATTTTATTGTGTATTAAAACAAAGAAAAATACTTCATAATGCCGCAAGTACCCAGAAGAAAAACATATAAATTCATTATATTAACTGAGATATTTCCATAAATGACTCCAGACAGATTTTACGGAATTCGTTATATTTTTAAAGAATAAATTTTTATTAAACTTAAGTACAAAGAATATCAATGGGGTTTACAAACAAAAGTAGATAAGTCCTATATGGGTAAATTTCAGATTTTTGTACCAATACAATCAACTGTGATTCTTATTTTAAAATCAAATGAACTTACAAGCCTAACGTTAGACATTTTATATTGAAATCACAGTTTAGAAACATATATGGTTACGTCCCTAGAAAAAACTAACAAAACTGGTTAGGTCCACTTCAGCCAATGGAATTGCTTCATTAACAGTGGCCACGAATACGTTTTTAAGAGTTTAGTCACGCGACATTTTAACGATTTTGAGTGAATTGTCAACAAATTACAATAAGATTTCCTTATTATTATAATATGAATAAACAGCCTTGCAAAGTGTTACAAAATAAAGCTAGGAAAAAGCAAGCACAACCCGAAAAATGGAAGGCAAATGTGGCAAAGGGAGGTAAGCTAGACAATTATACAGAGGCGATTCTTCTTTGTTTATTTTGCAAAAATTTGCTACGTCGTATTATGACCCCAACTATTTATTTGTACGTACATATATTTAATATGTGTATTTATTTCTAGCGGGTATCGGTTACAAAATCTGCCCCGGTATAATACATTAAAAACAAACTTGGATATGTCCTGTTTAATTACCAACAAAATTAGCTATGCCCGTCATTTAAAAACAAATTTAGATACGTCCATCCATGATTTATAAATAACGTAGGCTAGAGAAGATTCAACATGATTCGTAGCTTTTTTACATATTTAAATATTTTATTGTCGATGTCAATGTGACATATTTATTATTCTTTGTAAACCCCGTCTATACTAATATTATAAAGAGGAAAAGTTTGTATGTATGTTTGTAATGAATAAACTCAAAAACTACAGTGCCGATTTCAAAAATTCTTTCACCAATGGAAAGCTATAATATCAGGGAGTAACATAGATTATATTGTATCCCAGTATTCCCACGGGAACGGGAACTACGCAGGTAAGGCAACTGAAACCGAAGCGAAGGCGGGTTGCTAGTGTATACCAATAAATAAAATTGGAGTGTCTGTTTGTAATGTCAAAATAATAGGCTTTTTTCATGCTCACACGGTTATTTGCACGATACCTATGCCTAAAATACAGATTAAAAAATTTTTGTCTGTCTATCTGTTTGTTCCGGGTAATCTTCAAAACGGCTGGACCAATTTCAAAAATTCTTTCACCAATGGAAAGCTATAATATCAGGGAGTAACCTAGGCTATATTTTATCCCGGTATTCCCACGGGAACGGGAACTACGCGGGTAAAACGACTAAAACCAAAGCGAAGCGAGGCCGGATGGCTAGTTTATTATAAATTGAAATCTGGTTTGAGTGTGTTTGACATATAGAGTAGTTATTTTCAAATATGACAATAACGACCCGATTAAAATATGCCATTGCATTTGGATTAAACCTTTTAATGATCACTTAATCGAAACACTAATCGTCAAGTAAACAGAAAGCATTCTATTGTATTTTTGTTTTAGTGTTTTGTGGTTTGAACACGTGGAGATCAAATTTACGACACTTGACATGAATGGCCGCTTCTTAGACACCACGCCACTGTGCTACTGTACACAATAGCTATCTATAGTTAATTATATCCGGGTTATGCTAACATCATCATCAATACAGCTCACTTATATCCCACTAATGGGCTCGAGCGTACTCCACAATAGGAGTGAAATTAACCTGCTATAGGTACCACGCTGGTACGCTGTTGGTATAGAGTTTCATTTCCAGCTTTTCATCTCTTTCATATAGACATATACATGGTTATTTTATTGCGTTTAAGTAGTAAATATTCTGATAAAATTCATTATAAATATTAAAATGGTCGAGCAATAAAGTATAATTCACAAATCAATTTCAGTGACGTCATTTTATTATGCCACTCGTGTACCCATTGTATTGAAGGGTCAAGAGATAATTCATTTTCGTTGAAATATTGTCTGGTACCTAAAAGTATAGCGCTTATGTAGCCCCTATTATCAACTAGATGTATATGTATAGTCGCTATATAAGCATAGGTACTTGAAACGCAAGTAAATATTTCATGATTAATAAGTTGTGCTGGAAAAGAGAAAAACATATACACATAAAGTTTTTTGTTTTTGCATATTGTGATGTAAATATAATGTGGCATTGATTTATGTTGGATAGAATACAATTCAACACCCCTTACTTTCCTGTTGATCTCATAAAATGCGATTTAAGCGTGTAATCAGATAATATTAATATAAACTAATGTAAATTTAAAACTAAATACTTGTCACCATATGTTGCACAGTAGGTCAAGTTGCCACATAAAATGAGGGAAGAAGATTTATGTCCAGATGTGAGGTATATAAGCAAAGTAAAAAACAGAATGTCATTCTTTCTTCTGTGTATTAAAGGACACATTGAATTCCGATCGTACAATTTCATTAAAAATGTCGATGATTATTTATGCCTTACACTTTCAAAAGGTTCTTAAAAATCTAGTGTATTTGTGACTATATTTAAAAGTTTTCTATTTATATTTAAGGCTCTGTTACAGAAACTGCTATTTTCTCGTTTTAAAGCTACTACGATGTTTTTTAAGGCAATTGCATATTTTCAAAGCTGTTTCTAAGTTTGTTATAGACAACTTAATTGACTTGTTAAACCTACTCTTAACTATTTGAAAATTGAATTTGATTGCCAATAGTCAAATTAAATGAATAATAAATCCCTGATAGATTGCAATAATAAGTAGTAGAAGATAAACAAGAATATGAGTTTGCGCTAAAAAGCAATAAGTAGAGAGATAAACTGGAGATGAGCACATAAACCTCATATTTTTTGACGGGAGTATAAACTAAATAGTCTTTCACACACTGGCAAGCGCACCAAAACAAAATCGATTTTATTTGCCTACCATTAAATGAGTTTAGTTTTGATCATTTTATGAAAATACACACTATTGGTCAATTTTTCTTCTTTTTTAAGCCACATAGCACCCATTGGACTTGAGCTATCTTTAAATTGGGAAAGGAATTAACCTTCTATACAACACTCGTCAGTTGGGTTGCTGTGGGCTTTTTTTAATTTTCTCTGCCTTCTAGTGCTGCACTTAGCGTTGTCCCATCACTACGTCTTTTTCAGGGAAAGATAGTGACATTGTACTATCACTTCATGACCACACGGGGAAAATTATGACTGTATTTATATACAATAAACTTCTTTCTGTATAGTGACGGTGAGTAAGAATACAATTCACCACGCCCTTTACCCCCAATCCGTCTGACCAGTGTGGTTTAATAGGTTAATTTCCCTCCCATTGTGGAAGACGTATATGAGTTATGATGATGAGGCATTAAACAGAAGACAAATAAATTATATATGATTTTGAAACAAGATGTCAGTAAAGCACGTCATTTACACCGGAAGACTATTTTTGTCACTAACAACAGTAAATATGATATTAGCCAGTAAGTTTAATACGATATCCTGCAATCAAATAATTGTATGGCTTCATCGACGTCTGTTAGTCGTGTGTGGTCGCGCAGTAAACAAAGATCTTAATGATCGCGCATCGGCCAATGTAAACAATTTATTAACCCGCAATCGACAATCGTTACAATCGATTCGTGCATTCGATACATTGATACCTACATGTTCTTTGAATCGGACTACTACTTAGTTTGCATACGTGTCGATTTTAATTGCATCTCGGTATAATTATGTAAACAAGTTCATACCATGTGCCTCAAGTCTGAATAATACAAACAAACATTACTTGAGATTTGTTATAAATCTTGATCTTATGAGTACTCATTTCAACTTAATATATCTCGTAATGTATCTCGCCATCACCTTGCTCTTATCTCAATAAGTTGGGATGGATTAATGGTAATGCAAAAGTTATTGTCAATAGTTTAATGACCGGCCGCCAGCCTAATGTCATCCCTCCTTGGGAATATAATTGTTGAGCTGATGGCATCAGATGGAGCTAGCGCTGGTCTATGAAAAGCTCTTAGTCGTCTTTGACGACACCCAAGAGTGTAACCCAATCCTTACATCGGTAAGGATTAGTAGTATTCGCAGCCGCTACCACACAGAAACTTAATATCTTTATTTATGTAATAATGCGTAGAGTTTGTTTGATTGAACGAACTAATCTCAGGCAATACTAGTTCGAATAACAAGAATCTCTTATTTTTATATAACTTAATTATCAAAGAAGGCTGTAAACTGTATTATACTACGCTACGAACTATAGAAGTGGATCAGTGATCCCCTTTTGATGCGTGCACTCCGATATATATGACTTTTTTGAGCTGGCTATCGTCTGAACACATGCCACGCTTCGAGTACCAAGACCCACTCTCTCTCTCTCTTATGTGACAACTAGTAAATTAAAATAGATGCAAAGATACATAAAAAAATTACAATGATTAATCTCCTACAGTTTGATTATTATAGGATTACTGCATAAGTCTTGCCGTTTCTGATCTAGACATTATAGTGTAAAATTTGTGATCAATAAGCGATTTTCCCGAGACGTCGGATGCGGTCCGCCGGGCACCAAGTTCAATTATTATTAAATTTCCTATGTCCGGGGTGAATGGCGTCCCGAGCAATAAGGGTAGAACCATACAATTGCTTTTATACTTGGGTTATTAGAAGCTATTACTTATATTTTTTTAGAAGGAAACAAAATCAGGCACTATAGATCTTTTCTCTCTATAAGCACTCTATATAAGACTTATTAAATAAATATATTTATATTAGACATAATAAAAAATGTATAACTTTTATTTTGATGCAGCCCGATTTATAATTATTGTAAGTACGTTCATCATCATCCTCATCATGATCACAGCTCATTTATGTCCCACGGATGAGCTCGAGCTTCTTCCACAATAAAAGAAATTGACCTACTATACAGCGCTGGTTATATGTGTTGGTATATAGTTTCGAATTCCCTTCTTTTGCAAAAATATTATCGGCATGATATAATGTCTATGTCTTTGTCATCTTTTACGACACCCATAAATAAGAACAGGGGTGGTGGATTGCATTCTTACTCCGTCACCACACGGAACGTACATTACATACGTCCTTTGATTTTTATAAATGATTGTTTGATACTAAAGTCCGCATAAACTGCTAATAAATGTTGTAGTATTTAAATTTATAATCTATCTTAGTCTATTTAAATAGTAGTTCCAAGGATTAACATTTGTAAACAAATATATTTCTCGCTAAAATAAATATATAATTGTAATATTGTTTCTTCTCTAACTCATTCTAAAATCTTATAAAGATAAGCAATTCTTCATTTTATTCCCTTTCGCTTTTAACATTATTTATGAGAGCACAGGTCGATTAGATTTCAAGTGAACAATTGTCATAATTCACGCTACTGTTGCTATGACTGCTAGAACACCCCGAGATAATTACTTCCACAACAAAGAGTTGGGATTTAAACTCTTCACTAAGACATTGACTATTTCTGTTTTTGTTTGTTTCTATAATTAAACACAACTTTAACGTCTACAATTATAAATCCTCTTGATGTTATTATTGCAGTGAATCTGGTTTAAAGAGGGATGTTTTGTTGAATAATTTTATTTTGCCACCATTATTTGGATTAAATAGCTCCATTGGTGATTTTAATTTGAAAATATTAGCGCTCCGTTTAGCTCTATATAGCCTTTTTGTGTGGTGACCGGTCCATGGATTTAATATGCATATGACATTTATACAAGAGAAAAAAACTCGAAATAAAACCCTGTACCAACCCGTCAGATCAGGACGGTATAATAGGTCAGTTTTCCTACCATAGTGGAGGAGGAATGACGTATATGAGCTGTGGTGATGATTATGACCATGAAACAGTTTTAATGTACAATATCTGGTTAACCAGTATATTTTTGTTGTATTTTTGTCGCATTTATTTAGAACTATATTAATAAAAAATAAAAATTCAATAATGAAAAAAATATAAAATATTACAAAAAGAGAATAATAATAACATCGAGTTTCGATCCCACGCTGTTTGAATGCCAAAACAAAAAAACTGGACGACTTCCCAACTGAGCTATCGTCACTCATGATGTTAACGGCGAAATTTGAATTCATATTCTAATGACATATATTTTCATAGTTTAATTACTACCAAATATTGTATTTCGTTTTTCCAAGTTGAAAAATTAAATATAAAATACTTCGTATAGTGGTTTCATTAGTATTTTATAGGATTTAGTCAATGATGGCGCGCGGGTGGGCCGTTACCTTCGCCCGGTGGCCGGTTGACTCATTCCAGTGTCGCCGAATGCCAGTTTTAAGCAACGTTCTAACTACCAGTGGTCTGGCGCTAACACGCAACACCGGCTCAGTAGTTCATATGCTTCGATGGGCAATTTGGAAATTGTAGCTTGAATTTTGCAGGATTTGTCTGGATTTATGTAGTTGTAAACAATGTTTTATACAATTTGTAGATATCTCTGTGCTGCTCGAAATAGTAAAGCATTCCTTGTAACATTCAACACGATTATTATGAATGTGCAATTGAACGTTTTATATAAATGGTTTAAAGTAACAATTAATTCAAACTCACTTAATATTTACAGTAATTCTTCTTACTGTATCTAGCAGTATCTCTTCTCTCTCTATCTTCTAAATATTATGACATCAGAAATAAGTTCTTGATACGGGTATTTTTCAATGCAAAAAGGTATTTTAAAGTCAATCAATAGGCTTAAATTTTATAAATAAAGGAAAATAAATGGATAATTTTATAAATAAAGGAATAAATGGATAATTTTATAAATAAAGAAAAATAAATAAATGAAATATACAGATTTTTGTCGTTTTTTACTTACTGTATTTAAATACTTATCATCCTATACTTTATAGATAATTTTTTTTATTTTTTTTTTTATTGCCAACGGTGGCAAACGAGCAAGCAGCACACTTGATGGTAAGTGAAACTGCTGCACATGGACCTTTGCATTACCAGGGGCACAGCCAGGCCGCTGCCTACCGTGAAGGAAATACTCTTCTTAAACCTCGTTTAAAGAAGGACATGTCATAGCGCTCGGGAAACACAGCAGCAGGTAGTTCATTCCAGAGCTTGCACGTACGTGGGAGAATTGATCGCTGGAAACGTACAGTTGAAGACCATAACGTTTCCAGGTGAAATGGATGAACCCTGCTACGATGTCGAGTGGTACGTTGGTAGAATGGTGACGGTGGTACCAAGTCAAACAGTTCCTCGGAGCACTCCCCGTGAAAGAGTCGGTAGAGTACATAGAGTGACCCAAAGTCTCTCCGCTGCTCCAGCGACTCCAATCTGTCCGTAAGATTGGGATCCCCGACGATTCAAACAGCCCGTCTTTGCAGGGAGTCAAGTGGGTCTAGCTGATATTTGGGCGCACCTGCCCAGAGATGTGAGCAGTACTCCACATGAGGACGAACTGGTGCTTTGTATAGCATAAGACGCTGTCTCGGTGTGAAGTACCACCTGGCTCTGTTCAGGACGCCCAACTTTTTGCTTGCCAATTTGGCTTTGTCCTCCAAATAAATAATGTATATGTAAAAAATAATCATATATGTAACTTATGATTTACTAAAATCAAATTATTAATGTAATATAGCCACATGCAGTGAATTTACTTCTTTGGAATATGTTATACTACATTATAAGTAATTGCTGATTTATAAACTTTATTTTATTTAGTGAAAGATAACGCAATGTGCTATTATTATTAAATCCTCTACCGTAGATGTTCTAAAAACATAACAGGACAATACGTAACTGATATATATGAGAATGGAAGACCCAAAACAAATTGGTATACCTTGTCCATTTTTCACTACTTGTAACGGAAACACACCCAACAGTGAGACGTAATAGAGCTGAGCAGAAATTTTGATTTTTAAACCAATGTTATACCAAAATATAAAATTATAAATACAATAAATCTCAAAAGATTGCAAAGAAGAATTATAAAAAACTTAACATATAAAGACTAATGAAGTGAAAAGTCCGTGTCGTAATGTTTCAGCTAATCATAATTATAGTTACAAGTGACAAGTTTAGTATCAGATTACGGACGCGATATGTTTATGTGCGGTCATTTGTAAGAAGCCCATGCTGGACTAGACACGACTTAACCGCGATATTGCATGAGAAAACTAAACCATATTGTCACTAAGAAAATAAGCCGATTGTCACGAATCCAAAATTTTCTTCTAACGTTTTGTCTAAAGTGATTAACTAATTGCATTTAAATAATTCATGATTCTATACATTTTAAAGTGAGTAGTCAGTGCATAAGCATGTAACTACAAGCAATAGGATCGCAAGTTAGATGATTGGACAAATCTTCATTATATTTTGTTCTCAAACAGATCATTGAGAACAAACAGGCAATTGTAACTTTGAGGAATACTACTAACAGCATAATTTTAAGTGTAAGGATTGTAATTTTCCTTCTAGTGCCCATTTGTAAAAAAAAAAATGACGAAAACTGCATTTTTAAATATATTTTTACACTTGCATATGGTGTGATGACAAAATAAAAATACAATTCGCCACGCCTTATCCTAACTATGAGTTTCGTAAAAGACGATTAAGGGATATATTTGCATATAATATCAATGCACGAACTAGAAATAAACCACTATACCAATCCGTCAGCCGAGCGTGGGGGCAGATAAATTTCCCTTCTACTGTGGAAATTCTTCTAAGCAATGAGATGCATAGCTGAGATGAAATATATTTTTTAAGATAACACCCATATTCGATATAATTATTTGTGGATTACATATATGTTATCCTACGTGAGAACCTACGACCTTCGACATGAGAGTTAGTTACTTAGACCTCTACCGTGACGTCACCCGTGTAGATAGCATCATAGATTTATTGCGATAAATGTTTATTACGACCGTAGTTAAGAATGGGTTACTGCATGAAAGATTATTAGTATGTTGGTAATATCTAAAATGTACCTAAAAATACCAGAATGCACAAAGTTTTGTCATGTATGATGAATTCTGATCGGCGTCCCGGTAGGGAACTTCGATGGGAGAGGGTACTCCCCTAAACGGGTATGCAACTCTGCACCGGTGGTCGGCCCAACGACGAAGGCGACGTGCTATATGGATGGGTTACGGGTGTGCTTGCTTACGCCCCTCTTTCGCTCCGGACGGAGCCGGGCGAGGAGTGCGGTGACCGTAACCCACCTCCAAAAAGAAATAAAAAAATGTATGATGTATTCTAGAACGTTACCTAATAAACGAAAATAGGCAATCAATAATATGAATCATACTCAATAAATGTAAGTTAGTCGTATTTGTCTCTCTCTCTACAAAGTCGGCAATAAAGGTGTGTCTTTATTTAAAAATAATCTACCGATTTGCCGATAAAGTTCATTACAACTCCATCTTAGTATAACAAAACATTATAATATACATTGAAACCCGTTCTAACAATTTCTCATACAATCATAAATTCTAATTTGGCTCGTGCGTGGATCTTGTTACCACCTCGCCTTCGGTTTTCCGGACTCATTGTATGTTACTCCCAAGACATCGCAGCCCCACAGTTCGTATATACAAAATTAATTAGACGAAATCTCGGGTCTTGTAATATTTTATTATTATTTCCTATGTTGTGCGAGATTTTATTAGCCGTTATATTTATTACTTTTCTCTTAGGTGTAATGAATCTGAATAGGGTCTTGATTAGCGTCGTTCTATGAATGTGTTGGCTACAAGTTTATAATTACAGTACGGTAATTATAAGGTTGCTTACATTGTGGAAGCTCTGTTGGCTTGCCATTTCGCTATCTCACTACGTATGTTGATGGTTTGTTAAATTAAACGTCATATAGAACTGATATTTTCTTCATTATAAAACGCCTATCAACGGATATATTCTCCCGTTTCAATTTGTAAATAATCTACTCTTTTCTTGATTACTCGTTTGTCATAATACTTTTCAAACGTGTTTAAAATAATAATAATTTAAGAGGCTGTAGAAATATTTAACCTAAGAGGTAAAAAAATATTGTTTATGTCTTAACAAACTAAGAATAAGATGGGTATTATAGGCCACCGTATTTGTCTGCCTGCCGGTGATGCAAAGTCGAAAAGGATGCTTAATATCGCACAGGTAAATGCCAAATAAGTTTGAAAATCAATAATTTTAAAGTTAAATAGTTTTATCGATATATATAACTTATTCTATTGAACTATTTCTATTGAAAGCATATTAAAATCCCTTAAGCGTCTTTTACGACCCCCAAAGGTAATATCATCATCATCGCAGCCCACATAAGGCCCATTGTTGGGCTCGGGCCTCCTCCACAATGAGAGGGAATTTGATCTACCATACCATGCTGGTCAAATATGTTGGCTATAGGGTTTCATTTCGAGTTTTCCTTCTCTTGCACAGATGTTATGTGCATATTATATCCCTTAATCGTCTTTTATAACATCCACGGGTAAGATAGAGGGTGGTGAATTGTATTCTTACTCCGTCACCACAGGTAATATAGGTGGTGGTAAATTGTATTCTTGAAAAGCTTTACAGCGCTAATATTTTTTAAATTAAATACATCGATAGTGTTATTTAATCCGATGAAATAAAATTATCGTATCGTAACGTAATTATAGTTTGGTTTTGGCTAGATTTCATTTATTTAAAATTAATTGAACTTGTATTATATAAGTTCATAATAGCTGGTAGACCGAGCTTTGCTCGGTATAATATTTTTTTTTTTCGTAAATTGTTGTTTTACCGAACTTATTTAGATATAGACATATTAATAAAAAATTAAAATGATGAAATAATAAAAAAATACAAAAACATAATAATAATAACACCGAGATTCGATCCCACGCTGTTTGAATGCGACTGGACAACTTCCCAACTGTACTATTGTCACTCTTGACGGCGACCGCTATATTTAAATTCCTATTCTATTGACATTTTATGTCATTGTATTGATTGGCTAAAAACACCGACAAAATAACATTTTTTATAAATAAAACCTAGCTAGATCAATTTTTTGGCCCCGAAACCTCTAGTATGCTAAATTTCATGAAAATCGTTGGAGCCGTTGCCGAGATTCTGAAAATATGCATACAAAAATTGCTCGTTTAAAGATATAAGATAACAAATGGAATCGTTTCATGTATATTGGTCGTTTGTTGTTATCAATTGCAACGGGTAAGTCTTGCACAACTTATACTGGTATATCTATAATAAATAAAAGTACTGGGATATCTATAATAGTACTGGGATATCTATAAGTAAAAGAGCTTGGAAGCACATACAGTTCTAAAACTCCCGATAAGGCAAAGACATCGCATTAGCTCTTAAAAGGTAGTCTATTGTAGGGTTCATCGTTAAAACAGCGTTGGAGTATACATCGGATTCTACTTAGAGGTGAAAAGTGTTATGCTGTTTGTTTTGTGCAATTATTAGTCGCCCATGAATAGTACCACACTTTGTTTCAACGTATTAGGACCAAGGAAAAGCATGACCTTGTAGGAGCTCTTAAAGTTTATAATATACGTAATAAATGGATAATCTATAATATTTTATTAGTATAGTTTGTCATTAATATTACAATACAAAAAAAAACAATAAATATAAGTGTCGTTGTATATATCATATTTTTAATATCATTACCTTGGCTCATATACATTGCACTGGTGGGCTCAAGACTCCTCCACAATAGGAGGGAAATTGACTTACTATACCACGCTGGTCAGACGGGTTGATTTAGGGTTATATTTCAAATATGCCTTTTCCTGCATATATGTTATGTGCATAAGTCATCGCTTAGTCGTCCTTTACGACACAGGCAAGATAAGGCTGATGAATTCTTACTCTGTTACTACATGGAATTGTTTTAATATACGTATTCATATTAAATTAAATACTTCAGTAAAATTTTAAAAAGACTTTACGATTTTGAATGCATTGTAGAATGCGATTTGGTTAATGAAGTGGCTTAGTTCTGACCAGTTGAAATCTAATCATTTGCATTACTTCCGCATGGCATAGCTCATACATCGGTTCATTTCACGAAGCCGTCGCTGCCTACATTACTAATCTGTTCGCCTATAGATTTGTGGTTTTATTTTTAGCAAACTTCGTTATTTTGATATAAAATTTTATAAAGAACTAAAAAAAATAAAAAGAGATTGTCACTGTAATAGCATCTAAGTAAAATATTTTAATTGGAATATTCGAATAAGTAATAATAAGTCTAAAAAAAAAATTCCATTGATCGTCATCATTATCTCGGCTCATATACGTCCCACTACTGCCCTCGAGCCTACTACACAATAGAATGCATATTGACCTACTATACCACGCTGGTCAGACGGATTATTAAGGAATATTATTTGAGTGAAGGTGACCGGCGTCCCGAGTAAGGGATGTCGGGAGGGGAAGGGGAAGGTAAAATGAAAGTTTAAGTTTAAACAGGTTGGTTAATCAATGGAAATAGCCATAAAAAATAAATTATAAAAATATGTCAAATAACAAATCAATAACATAAATATCTAACTTAAACAAAATATGAAATAAGAAAACAATAATCAATGGTTCATAGATATTAACGTTGAAAGCGTTAGAACTATGAGCGAAAAAAGACCTATTCACGAACAGAAAACTTTGTACAGATTGAAACAATTTTTCCACGACCACAATTGAACCTTAAAAAACCACCACCGCCACGATCAAGTGCAAATATTTATCGAGCCACGAAAAGTTTGTAGCTTCGCTAACTTGCACGAGATCTCATACTCGCAAAAAAAGTAGTCAAGCGCGATTAGGGGTCTTGCACAGTCGATATACTCCAATATCAACTTATTTATTTTAGATAGCGTCTTAAATATTTTTTATAATAACTAAGAATATTGATACTGACTATTGTGTCATCACCTCTTACTTTCTCATCCTACTAATATTATAAATGCGTAAAATTAAGTTTGTTTGTTACGCCTTCGTACTACGAGTTTGTTATCCATGGAAACGGGAACTATGAGGGTAAGGCGCATGACACAGAAACGAAGCGAGGGCGGGTTGCTAGTGAGAGTTATAAAAATCATCTGCGGGTGTAACCTCAATCGCCTTTTATATCAAGAAATTGGTTAGCATACTGTTGACCAATTTCTCTTGGGAATCATACAAAAACTGCAATCGCCGATCCGATACAATATTTTCATAACTATATTTGTTATTCAGTGATTGAAATTTGATAGATTACGGTGAAATAAAAGCTTTTGCTTTAAATTAAATATAATCTATTTACAAAGATAGTGAGTCTGTTTTGTAGTTTTGAATATCAGCGTGTAAAAGCAGATAGAAAAAACAATAAAATAATAATTATATTTTAAAATAAGGACAAATAAAGAGATTGAAATAAAGGAATTTTAGTATCAGAGCTATGCTAAAATACAATTCACCAATTAAATAATGATAAAATTAATTAATACATTAACATTTTTATGTGGAGGTTTTTATTCACAATAAATGTAGTGTGATGAAGAACCCTAAAAATGTACGTAAAATCCGAGAGTGTAAGTATTTGGTAGCTAAATTCCGTGCACGTATTGGCCGGCATATTGGTTCCAGCATTGAATACGGTTATACACGTCTCACTGTGGTCTGGATTTACGGTGTACACGGAATTCTTTTTGCTCCTACCATTGGCGTGAAATATCTTTGGTATTTTTATGAGAACTTGGTTGTAATTTGTGGATTCTTAATAAACAATATAGGTATATATATTTGGCTTTGTTTTCTTTTCGTATGCATCTTCATACTATCAAACGATAATTCCCCTATCGTAGTTGGTATTCGGGTAGTTATGGAGTAAGAATATCATTCAACAACCGCTATCTTATCCGTGAGTGTCGTAAAGACGACTAAGGGATGTAAGTGTGAGAACATCAATGCTAGAGAAGGAATACTCGATATAAAACCTAATACAAGACGTCTGACGAGCTTAGTATAATAGGTCAAATTCTCTCTCATAAAAGCAGAGGCCTCACCCCAATAGTAGGACATATATAGTCTGTGATGATAATGAGGACTATCGTTTGAAAACTAAAATATACTAGCTGCCCCAACAGACGTTGTTCTGTTCAAATAAGATAAACGGAACTCTCCTTGAAATTGACAGCAGTAATAGGGACTGACCGACTGCAGTGCCATCTGCCGGGCTGATTTGTGAATTTAAATGATCCAGGCTCCCACTTACATGCATTCACAAAAATTCATTCAAATCCATCCAGTCGTTTAGTTGCAGTATAGATAAATAACCTAGATACCCAGTCATTAAGTTTTCTTAAATTCTTTTATTTTCTGCGCAACTTTCTTATTTTTCTTGCCGTAAAAGCCAAAAAAAAATTGACATTGTATTAGAAAAATTAAAAAGAAAGATGGACGAAATCAGTGAAGTCGTTCTCAAGTTATGTTATGGTTCTGCCCGAACAGCGCCACCTATCGGGTCCAATTGTGAATTTAAACCATCCTCGAATCCCCTTGAACACACATAAAAAATTTCGTCAACATCGGTCCAGCCGTTTAGGAGGAGTTCAGTGACATACACACGTACGCTAGAAATTTATATATAAGATTTATAGTTTCTCAAGTATTATTATATAAAGGTGAATTTTCCTCTATACTAATTACGATAGCTAAAATTCGACATCGGATATATGTTTACATAATTTATAATGGCTTATTCTTAATTAAAATGAAAACCATCATCATCATCACAGCTCGTATATATGTCAGTGCTGGGTTCGAACCTCCTTCAATAGGAGACAGAATGATCTACACCACGCTATTCAAACGGACTGTTAAAGGGTTTTATTGCCCATTATACTTTTCTTGCATAAATGTTATTCGCTGCTTTGCAAGAATAGTGACACAAATCAAAACGACTGATTTTAGAATAGGGCATTTTTAAATTATTTTTATAAATGTTTTAGTGCATACCATAATATTTACATGATGTATTGAGGTTGTGACTATATTGAATAATGGAAAATTCCTCAATTCACGATAAAATATCAAGGAGATATGAAGGATCATTTGGCATACAATATTCAATTTTACATAATTTTGAGTTATGTCGATATTATAGCAAAGCAGCGAATTATGCATATTATATCCCTTAGCCGTCTTTTACGACAACCACGGGGAGAATAATGAGTGGCGAATTGTATTCTTACTACGGCATTTGAAATCAAATAAAATGGCATCTACATAATTGCGGACAGAAACTAATATTATATTGCGTAGTACAATCAAAATACACAAAATTAATCATTTTTAGGGTTTCGTACCCAAAGGCTAAAAACGAGACCCTATTGCTAAAACTTCGCTGTCTGTCCGTCCGTCTGTCTGTCAACAGGCTGTATCTCAACATCCACGATAGCTAGACAGTTGAAATTTTTACAAATTATATATTTCTGTTGCCGCTATAACAACAAATACTAAAAACAAAATAAAATATAATAAAGGGGCTCCCATACAACAAACGCGTTTTTTGTGCACCTTTTTATAGATCATTATCTAGTACGGAACCCTTGGTGCGCGACTTCGACTTGCACTTAGCCGGTTTATCACTAAGTCCTAATCTTACAAATGCTAATTCTTAGGATGGTATATATGTTCATCTAACTCCTAGTCACTGTTATTGTTCCTCTTGTAACTTGTCCATAAATAACGCAGTTAGGCGTAGACCGACAATAGGCATCCTGTAATAGGAAGCTGGATATAGTGTACAATAGCACTGTGCAGAACACATCAAATCCACGTTCGAAATTGCATTGGACAGATTCCATCTATTAAGATCCAAGACAGTACAACCGAAGTGAAAGACACTTAATTGATATAATGCTTGTTATATTTTTTGTGTCATCATCATCATCGCAGCTCATATACGTCGCACTACTGGGCTCGAGCCTCCTCAACAATGGAAAGAAAAATGACTCACTATACCACACTGGTCAGTCGGGTTGGCATAGGATTTTTTTTTCGAGTTTCCCTTCTCTTGCATAGTTGTTACATGTATGAGATATCCCTTAGTCGCCTTTTACGATGCGGCGCTGAGTAAGCTCCGCGACATCGCCAAGGCATTCAATAGTCTGCCATTCAGCTGCATCAGGGAGGCGTTCCGATATCACGGGGTGCCAGCTTACCTGAGGCGGCTAGTGGCAGACTATTTGGAGGGGTGCAACGTTCTCTGTACCAACCGAGCAAGGGACGTTGTGCGAACGCCCATGACGTGCGGTGTCCCACAGGGGTCGGTCCTTGGACCCACCCTTTGGAACATCGGCTACGACTGGGCGTTGCGGGGGAGCCTCCTACCCGGGCTGGGCATGATTTGTTATGCCGACGACACGTTCGTCAGAGCCCGCGATGGGACGCTAGAAGAGGCGGCAAATCTGGCGACTCTAGGCACCGAAGACATCGTCAGGCGGATTGAGGCGCTGGGGTTGAGGGTCGCCCTGGACAAGATGGAGGCCCTCTTGTTCCACGGGCGCCGCATGAGCCCTCCCATCGGCGTCTCGATCACCGTCCACTCGGTTGACATCAGTATCCGGGCCCATATGAGGTATTTGGGCCTGGCGCTCGACGTGCAATGGTGGTTCCAGGAGCATTTCCGCAGGCTCGCTCCACGGCTCGTCGGCGCGGCGTCCGCCCTGTCGTAGCTTATGCCGAACATGGGCGGACCGAGCGCTACGTGCCGACGGCTGTACGCGGGGGTCGTCCGGTCGATGGCCCTGTACGGCGCACTGGTGTGGCCGGGGTCCATGACCGTCCGGCCGTCAGTCGCAGCCTTCTGCGAGGCAGTGATCTTGCAGAAGAAGGCGGTGGGTCGCCTGCGCGAGGAGCGCAGCCTCGATGAGGCGATTCGCCGCCGGCGACTGGGGCGGCGTAGGCGAGAGTACTTGCGCCTCTTGCCGCCCTAGCCGAGGCCGCGTGTGACGTGACTGGGGATTAGTCCGTCACCCGCCGAAAGGCCGACCGCGTGAGGAAAGACCGACGTCCTCCCCGAAGGGGGTACCGGTCGATGGGAGGGTACCCCGGGTAGGGGGTATTCCGTCGGGCCGATCACTGATGACAAGTAACCCTGCTCCGGTGGTCGTCCCAACGACGAAGGCGACGTGCATCGTGGGTGGGTTGTGGGTGTGCGTGCTTACGCCCCTCTGTCGCCCCGGACGGAGTGGTGCGAGGAACCCGCCGACCGCAATCCACCCCAAAAAAAAAAACTATACTACACGGCATTTAGAGTGTATTTTTTTTTATGTCATCAATGGAAAAACGAAATCAAATGTGAAATAGTTAAGGAGATATTAAAAAAATTATGATTCTAAAAATGTGATAGATATATCAAGCTGTCTTCTTATTAAGAAAACATCTTAACAGATATGACTTTGGCTAGTCTATCGATGATGCTGACAGATATTACATTCCGATATAAAATAATATAAAGTATAAATAGATTGGCAAACTTATAAATATGTATAATTATATTTTAATTTCGCTATAATTACACTACAAAATCCATATACTCTTATTATGATATTAAATTAATATTGGCAGCCAATGCATTTCAAATGTATGTACTAATACAATTATGGATGGGGTGTTCGCAATTCGATAGATTGCACTACTGACGTATGTTGATACGATTGTCCGCCAGTTAAACGATTTCATTTGAATTTGATCACTCGACTGTCTGACAGTGATAATGTTAGCAGGGGCCTTTTGCCGGTAACAGTCAAATACAAAATATTATGACCCATGATGTCAAACCAAATTGAAAGTTATGCATTATTTTTTGTCATTAAATTGCTTAGATTTGTTTTTTGAAATAAAATGCAAGCAATCTTTAAAAGTGAGACTTAATAACGGTCAAGGTTTCTGTTTCTATCTACTTTTTTTTATAGTACATATTGTACTAAGGAATTAATTATTACGATAGCCAAGAGCCTCGATCAACGCCTAAAGAGGCTCGCGTTAGGTAGTTGGATTGCGGGTCTGATGCAGAAGGCGGTGTTACTGGACACGGCGCGCATCGTGCGGAAGTTCCTCTCTTTGGAGCCCTAACCACCGACAGCTTGATCCTTGTATTCGCTGCCGGTGGGTCATTTCACTTTTTATATTTTTAAATATTGTATTTTATATTATATTTAAAAATATATTTAGTAGGTCTAAGGTTAATTATTACGATTATTATTATTGTGAAGAGAGTATACTATATTATGTGTCGTCATCCCTTCCATTCCTTTGAAGGATCATTAAAGATGACTGAGGGACGTATGTAAGCACATATGACTGAATCATTGCAAGAGAAAGAATATTCAAAATCAAACACTATACCAACTTGTCTGACTAGCATAGTAAGGTAAAACAATTTTCACTTCCATTTCTCTTGAGTTCAATAATGGAATGCATATAAGCTGATAAGCGGATATGATGGCGTTGATGATTATTGTACTCAACTATTTATGTCTAACTAGTTACACGTGGACTTTCTTCCTTCCCTCCAATACCTCAGAGGAGAGTGATGGCTTGTTTAATAATTAAATTTATAATCATGCGCCGCTGATACGTTCTGAGACAACTATATCCACTATATTTTAGAATGATTTGGAACTTGTACATATTAAACATGTATAAAATTTTATAGAAAATTAAGTAATTTAACATGATGAGTCGGCTAAATTAACTTATTGGTGGTCACAGACCGATCCAGTATTAGAACTTTGAGATAAAATAAAATCATCAATACGTAGTTATACCGTAAGATTTGTATGTTATAAATGATATGCATTTTAATAAAAAATATGTTGATTTTTGGCATCGTATTGCAATTCCTATTATTATATTAATGCTACATTTTGACATTAAGTTTAATGATTATTAATGCAGTTAATTTTCAGTAAATATATTTTGATCCGATACGATATCAAATTCGGCTTATATGATGAGTATCTGTAGCAAGCATCGATAACCCTCCATTCCAAACATAATGTACACATAATTGGCGTAACATTTCCATTGCGAACCCTTTCAAGACGCCCGTAATGTTGAGGCGTACATGTTATTTAATTACGCAATCTCGAATACAATGAGAATTATACCAACTCCGTTTCTGTTCTCAAATGCATAGATAGGGGGAACACAGGGCCGGATTCAGGTATAAGAAATGTTCAATTAATATTAAACATATATTAACTGATTATTATCTTTAGTGTTAAAATAAACAATAATGCATATAAAATATAATAAGTTTAATGAAATTGAATATATGTATTACATATTTCCAATACTGTAAAAGAAATTCAAAAAAAATATATATATTCAGGCAATTTTCCGTAGGGTGATGGAGTAAGAATACAATTCACTACCCCCTCCTGTTTTACACGTGGGTGCAGTAGAACATGACTAAGGGATTATAATATGCAGACAACATCTATGCAAGAGAAGGAACAACATGTAATAAAACCCTGTACCAACCCGTCTGACCAGCATGATATAGTAGGAATACTATTGTGTATGAGGCTCGAGCCCAGCAGTGAGATGTGTATAGGCTGTGATCATTATATTTACAGCATATATAATGATATTTTGTCCAAAAATCAATTTGTTGTATTTATACTAGTAAAAATACAAAAAATAATAATAATATGATGATAACATGAAAATTCAATTCCGTGCCTGTTTTTAAAGGTTAAGTCATGACCGGAACGTTTCAAAATCATAGGGCGAGAACTATGAAAGTCTTTCCAGTTTCCCTTCAAACTCCTATACCATCCTCGGTAATGAAGGAGTACGCACCCTTCAGCGTGTCCCTTACTAGGGTTGCACAGTCCGACTCAATTATAAACGAATATATCAAAATAAGACTAAGTAAGATTTGACTACATAAATTGTACAATAGGCTAAGTAGAGACCTCCATGCCAAGTGTCATAGATTCCATCCACCCTGGATCTTTACACGATCTATAAAGGATAGGTATAATTTAAAAACAAACGATAACTGGGCACATTCATTGGTTAGATTCAGATCCAATATTTTTTTTTATAAATTGTTTTAATATCAGCATAAAGACAATTCGTCTTTGATACGTTAGAGAATTAGGAAAATTGCTATAACTGATAGGTACAATCGATAAAATAATCATCTAATCGAGATGAATTAAGGCGAATATTTCAATCGCTTTAAACCTTGCAGGTAAATTCTGGTCTTCAATAGTGTTTCATTATGTAAAAGTACATTTTGTGTGGTTGTACGAGGGGTGATCCAAAAGTAATGATAATCAATAATAAACACAATGAATAAAATAAAAAAATATATTTATTTCTCAACATAGTCTCCTAGCAAGTCTATACATTTAGTCCATCTCTTTTCTAAACCTAAAATTCCCTTACAAAAAAAATCTTTATCTTGACTCTCAAAAAAGTCCTCAACCGCGGCCATCACGTCGCTATCATCATCAAATTTCTTGCCTCGGAGGTGTTCCTTGAGTCGTGGAAAGAGATAGAAGTCACTGGGGGCTAGATCTGGTGAATAGGGGGGGTGTTCCACCAACTCAAAGCCCGCTTCCTGAATGCCAGCCATGGCAATTGCAGCTTTGTGAACAGGTGCGTTGTCTTGATGGAACAACACTCCAGCCCGCAGTTTGCCTCGCCTTTTCTCCTTAATAGCCTCCCGCAATCTTCTTATTTGTTCTGCATAGTAGGAGCCTGTAATAGTGGCCCCCTTTTCCAAGTAGTCCACCATGATTATTCCTTCAGCGTCCCAAAAAACAGACGCCATAACCTTCCCTGCTGAGCTTGACACTTTGAATTTCTTCGGCGTCGGTTCATCGGATCGTTTCCATGTCATCGATTGTTGTTTTGTTTCAGGATCAAAATGGTGGATCCAGGTCTCGTCCATGGTCACAAAACGTGACAAAAAATTGTCCTTGTCTGCCTGGAACTTTTCGAGATTTGCTCTTGACATGTCGACTCGTTTCTTCTTTTGCTCGTCGTTTAACATTTTCGGTACCCAACGCGCGGAGACCTTTCTCATATGCAATTCGTTCGCAAGGATTCTTTGAATGCTGCCATATGAGATCCCTGTGACCTCAGCTACATGCCTGATAGTCACTCTTCGATCTTCCAATACAACTTCTTCAACTTTTTTCACATTTTCTTCAGTGAGGGACGTCGATGGGCGTCCTTCGCGGTGTTCGTCTTCCGTCGATGTTCTTCCCAGCTTAAACTCCTTAGCCCAGCGTGCAACTGTGGAATATGGAGGAGAAGAGTCCCCTAATGTTTCCACCAAGTCGCTGTGTATGTCTTTGGTAGACATTTTTTTCAAGCAGAGGTATTTAATGACAGCTCTGATTTCGTGTTTTTCCATTTTGATGTTCACTCCTTGACAGTCCGTATTCAAATGAATGTAGCTCCCGGGAATTGTGGCCTATTTATATGATTTTTTTTTCCTGAACTAGTGGGTAACTGAGCAAGTGACTGAAATTTTTTTGTATTTTTGTGTGCACTAGAAATAACTGATTATCATTACTTTTGGATCACCCCTCGTACGTTTACATCTAGGGGTTAATCTCTGAAACGACGTGGGTTACACTGAACGCTTTTAGAATATGCGAGTAAAAAAAGCAGGCGATAACAAATTTATTTCAAGCCCTCTTTAAGTTTTACAAATTAACGACAATTTAAAAAGTTGAGCGTCAAAATGGATTAGACTATTGATGATTTATTACGAGTTTTATGGCGGTCTATGATCCTTCACTTCTTTGACAACCTTCCAGCTCATTTTACCAAAATTACTGTTAAATATTTGTCTGAATCTGATCAGTGAATCAGTGACTCATTACAGTAGATACTATTACTGTTTTCCAAAAATGAAGATACACTTATAAGTATTATGAACCCTGAACATGCCGTGGCTGCGTTTGAAAAAAAATTTAGAAAATGGCTAAAGAAAAGTGGGCCCGCTGCATCGGTCTATGATTTCATTGCATGGGACGATGCTTAGAAAGGAACAAAGACTACTTCGAAAAGCAACAAAAATATTAACAAGCTTCTACATTATTCTGTTTTTCATTGTATAAAAACTTTTAGTTTGACCCCAGTATTGATCGAATTATAATAGTTCTCTTAGTAATCACAAGCGAACGTAAATTTGTTTATTTTTTTGTTTATTTCAATTTTACGCTTTAACTATTCAATCGATAATCACGAAATTTGGCATACAGTCTGAGGTACAGAAAACGACACAACAACAACATCTTTTTATTCAAATTCTGTCGACGTCCACTGCTGGACATATGCCCTACGAGTATGCCACTCAGAATCGTCCTATGCCTACATATTAGCACTTCAAAATTCCCTTTCCTCTATAGATTGCCGTATTCAGGATGTTATTATGTACAAAAATAACGATATTTAGCTATGCGCAAGCAAAGCTGTCTCCACAGCACGCTGAGTAACTGAGCCTAATTATGAGGCTGACATTTAGAAGCTAAAAAGACAATACTAGCGCTGGTTATTTGGACTAAAACCAGTTCTCCAGTCATAATAAAAGTCAATCAATCTCTTTAAAATTAACTCCTTCAGTAATAAATTACTTACACAATTACATAACAATGAATACTTCATTTAAGTATTTATGCGGTATATTACGAAAGCGCTAGATTTTCTATGCGATATCGAGCTATTCAATATAAAATCTATTATGAATGGAAGCGGTCTATGAAGGTTGATTAGCTCATAGGTTTCATATATAAATTTCAATTGTAGGTTATGAAGCTTGTTTACATTATAACATCAGTAATTACAAAACTACTTTGAATTTATTTTTTATGCATTTCTTTTCATGACATTCCATCTAAATGTTCTACCAAAAATCATAATGCGTTATAGATGATAGGGTACGAGCATTACAATAAAGCATGAGATACGTTATGTGGTTGTACGGTTTAGTAGATGTATGATAATTTCAAGACCAGATTTCGGAAGGACACGCTCAAAATGTTGAGAGTGGTTGCACACCTTTTGTAGAAGCTAACGCCTCCTTGTAATGCCGGGTTAGATTACGGCACGCAACTCGAATGCAGTTAGAGCAGAAAACATGGGTGTTAATAAATATAACTACACATGGTTTAGCCCGTTCTTACAAGAACTAAACAAAAATTTAATTTGCTGGGGTTGATATTATACCCTTGAATATTTTTGCCGACGGCTGTACGCGGGGGTCATCCGATCGATGGCCCTGTACGGCGCACCGGTGTGGGCGGGGTCCATGACCGTCCGACTCAGGGCTCTTCTGTGGCGACCACAGAGGGCCATGGCGGTCAGGGCCATCTGCGGATACCGCACGGTGGCGACGGAGGCAGCATGCCTGTTGGCCGGGACTCCCCCGTGGGACTTGGAAGCGGAAATGCTCGCCGGGTTGTATCGGCGGGAGAGGAGGGTGCGAGCGGAGGGCGGTGTGGTCTCGTTGAGGGAGCTCACCGCCTGGCGCGTCGACGCCCGCCGAGACGTCATTGCCCGTTGGGCAGTCCGGCTGGAGAGGCCTCGGTTTGGGGTGCGAATCGTGGAGGCCTTCCGGCCGGTGCTGATGCAGAGGTTGGAAAGGCGGCATGGGGTGCTCTCCTTCCGACTAGTGCGTGTGTTGACGGGGCATGGGTGCTTCGCCAAATACCTGCACAAGGTCCTAAGGAGGGAGAGTACATCGTCCTGCAACCACTGCGATTGCGAAGAGGACACCGCGCAGCATACGCTCGAGGCCTGCGCCGCTTGGGCAGCGCAGCGCCGTGAACTCGTCGCAATCATCGGTGCCGACCTGACGCTGCCGTCTATGGCCAGGGCGATGGTCGGCAGCGTCAGGAACTGGGACGCGGTCGCAGCCTTCTGCGAGGCAGTGATCTCGCAGAAGGAGGCGGCGAATCGCCTGCGCCAGGAGCGCAGCCTCGATGAGGCGATCCGCCGCCGGCGACTGGGACGGCGTAGGCGCGAATACTTGCGCCACATGCCGCCCTAGCCGAGGCCGCGTGTGACGTGACCGGGGATTAGTCCATCACCCGCTGATAGGCCACCGCGTGAAGAAAGACAGACGTCCTCCCCAATTGACGTCGGTCGATGGGAGGGTACCCCAAATAGAGGGTATTCCGTCGGGCCGACCACTGATGACAAGTAACCCTGCTCCGGTGGTCGGCCCAACGACGAAGGCGACGTGCACGTGGGTGGGTTGCGGGGGTGCGTGCTTACGCCCCTCTGTCGCCCCGGACGGAGTGGTGCGAGGAGCGCACCGACCGCAACCCACCCCAAAAAAAAAAACCTTGAATATTTTATTTATTACGTAATTAATTTTATTTTCTTTTACTTTTCATATACGATATACAAAACAAAAATCTAGGTTTACCCACAATTAGTTATCCCACTTATTTCTTGTCTTTACGATAAATGTCTTTACTTCATGATTTCTATATACATGTTAACATATTACTCTAGCTAATAAAACTAGTAACTACTAATATGTTTTATTGTCTTACATTGTCTTACTTTACAGATAAAATCGCAATAAAATGTCTCAATTATTAATTTGTAAAAATGTCAATAACCCACTACAATTATTTTTTATTAAAAAAACGACTAAAATAAATACATCCAAAATACGAAATACGGAAATTCGTAGATGAATGGGTGTAACCGACATAACACGAAGAATGAGCACACATCGCTCGACGAACCAACAATCGCTGGGAAAGAAATGTTCTCGAATGGCGACCACGTATTACACGACGTAGTGTAGGACACCCTCCCTAATAGGTAAAACGACAACTTAGGGAAGGTTGCTGGACATCGTTGGATGCAAGGAGCATAGGACCGCACTTTGTAGCGAAACATGAGGAGTTCTACGTGCAGCAGTGAACGCCGATAAGCTGTATAATAATGATGATGATAAATAAAACTACAATGATATGCAGGAGGCAACCAAAACATGTAAAATGAAGAGTGCGGTATTACCTTTTTCGCATGAGCCAAAAATATTAATATATGTTATATTATCATGAATAAAAATATACATATATGGGGTTGTCAATAAAGGCTATGGTGTACAATAATAACGTACCTATCCATCTCAAATATAGTTAGTGCACTACTGGTTATGCGTGCTTTTGTAACTAAAGTTATATTTCACAGCATGTCGACGCGTGTACCGCTATCTGATGATTGGTTTTTGGCAATTAACAGTATTGCCCACGTCGCAATTGAGTTCATTCACCATGTGAATTTTGTATAGAGCATCAAATACCCTTTTTGCTAGCCCGTTACATTTAAACTTGTATGTTAAACGAAATATTAAATTATATACCTTGCGGTATGAAGATGCGGTATGAACATTTTTAAGCAACCATGTTATTGGCATTAGTCATACGGTACAGGAAGATAAAAAAATCGTTAGATTACATATGTGATACATGACATATATAAAAAAGGGGCGAACATAGCAAAAAGGAAGTGCTAAATAATAACATTTGTGCATACCTACCTAATTTTAGTGAAACATAGAAACACTAATAAGTAAATAAACTTAAAGAAAATAATGTAATTATAAATGTATATTTACCTCCCGTAAAAACAATTTAACTTCTAAAAATTGGGGAGTTTAGCAATGAAATTATGTTCTACTAATATAAGATATCTAGATATAACTACTAGGAACGTGATGTTGTCAAAAAGCTTTTAAAGTAAGATCACCAAATAGTCTGAAATCCATTAGCAGCAATTTTTCAGTTAATAAAAACGTCATTTAATTCCCTAAGTACTTGGTCTTAGGACATTTTAGTAAATTACATTTTTATCCTGTAATGATGTAATAATAAAAAACAATATGCCCCTTTTTTGGCAGGTCTGGATCCACACCGTTTGTTCGATCCAGGGCGATGGAAGCATGATGCTCGGCCCCATAACCCACCGTACTCTATTCCCATCGCAATAGCAACAAGGCCAATCACTGGTACTGAATCATTCTTCCGTGGCCAGCCTGGCGGAAAACAATATTCCACCTGATCTAAAGAATGAATATCCTAAAGGATGAATAATCATACGACACAACTGCAAGAGAAGTAAAACTTAAAACATAATTTCATGCCAAATAGGCCATGGCAAATGTATATTACACCAAAAGTATGCTCGGGGATTATAATAGTATCTATAAGATAATAAGCATCTATAAGAAAAATATAATATCAGTAAATATGGTCATTATTTATGGTCTAAGGTACACTATATTTTGACAGTAACAACCAAAAACAGTAATTACATATTTTCATTATGCGTGTAAGCTTGTTAACTACGACCTATCGTCCCTTTATTAACATTTAAATTCATATTACACTTACATAAGAGAAATGTCTACCTTTATAAAATATCTACGCCACCTTTATGTCGTCTGTTACATGCAAATTGGGCTGTATAATTATTGAGGGAATTAATGCTTTAAAATTTATTAACTAAAGTTCAATATAGTTCGTCATATTATCAATAGAATTAAACTCTTTGTCTTAAGGCGTCAGTTCAATGCTGTCATGTCGCTTGACATTTGTACAAAGGTTACCTCTATTCAGTCGGTTTTCTTTTTATTGGCTCACTTTGTATTTGATGTGGAAAGGGTGGTAGTGTTTTGTTCAGATTAACCTTTACTACACCTATTTAGTGTAATACTGTTGTATCATTACGAGAATAGAAGAAATTACTATTTAGTCTATCCGTGGACTAGTAAGAATAATCAGTAAACATTATATAAAGCAAATAGCGAATCTATTCAACTAGGCCAAGGCCAGAATGTATTTAAAACCTGATTTCACCTGTGTGAAATTCAGAATTATATCCAGGGAATGAAAATGTTGGCTTGAGTAACAAGCAAATACATATTTTCATATGAATTAGGTATACTACTAAGTAAGTTTATTAAGATTTTAAATGATGAACTGAATGTATATATTTCAACCCTCTAAAATGGTAATGAATGAATGTTTATGTGATAAATATAAATTATCAGTATCCCTAAATCAAATAGCTTTAATGAATAGTATATCCAACTATAGTGATTACATAATCTAGTAATGTTATAGAAGTTTATAAAAATATCAACAGATCTGTAAATAGAAGAAATTGTTCAAAGACAACAACATAAAGCTTGGGAAAGTAAAAAAACAGATAACATTAACAATAAGAGTCAGCGTAAGGTTATAACGTGTGAGAATACCTATAAAAATGGAATTAATTTAACATCTATAATACATTATAGTATAAATAAAGCGTCGATGAGTCGGTGGCACGGAAAGAAAATTGGCAACGTGTAATATGAGAAAATAATAGTTTTAATGTCGGAAATAAATAACGGGCTGCAGAGGAAGACAATGCTCTTGTAACAAGAACTCCTGTTAATTGTGGCCAATGCGGATCCATTCATTCATGATTTATGAACAAATACAAAGTAATCTTTGTTACGAAACTTTTGTCCTGCTATTTAATAGTTACCATATAATTATATTAATGTTGGCAAATGTACTGATTTAAAATCTGGCTGTGTATCGCCTAGGAATACTACCAACCCTTGTTTGTGGATGTCGTAAAAGACAACTAGAAGGTCTACATCGACTTGGGTCAACTTCATCTGATGCCGTGTGGTCCATAATTATATTCCGAAGAAGAGTTGATGTCAGGCAGGTGGTCAGTTATAGGCAGTTGTCTCGCAGAAGGAGGCTGCGGAGGGGATCCGGGAGGAATTCGTCTGATGCTGTCCTAGCCGAGGTCGCGATTGAAGGGATCGGACATTAGTCCGCCGCCCGTAGAGAGGTCACTGGGCCGGCCACGGTTGTCAAGGAATTCCAGTGGTCGGCCCAATGGCGATGTGGAATACGGTAGGTTATGGGGTTGCACGCCGCTCAACTGTCGCCTGGACAGATTGGGCGGGGTGTGCCTAGTCCATAGTCTACCAAAACAAAAGACGGACAGCTATAAAACTATTGCCAAAAGTTTTGCAATATCTACTATCAGAGGAGAGTGCATATTAATTCAACACTTAATAATTGTGATAAGAGAACGATGATAATGACGCAAAGATACGAGGGGTGATCCAAAAGTAATGATAATCAGTTATTTCTAGTGCACACAAAAATACAAAAAAATTTCAGTCACTTGCTCAGTTACCCACTAGTTCAGGAAAAAAAAATCATATAAATAGGCCACAATTCCCGGGAGCTACATTCATTTGAATACGGACTGTCAAGGAGTGAACATCAAAATGGAAAAACACGAAATCAGAGCTGTCATTAAATACCTCTGCTTGAAAAAAATGTCTACCAAAGACATACACAGCGACTTGGTGGAAACATTAGGGGACTCTTCTCCTCCATATTCCACAGTTGCACGCTGGGCTAAGGAGTTTAAGCTGGGAAGAACATCGACGGAAGACGAACACCGCGAAGGACGCCCATCGACGTCCCTCACTGAAGAAAATGTGAAAAAAGTTGAAGAAGTCGTATTGGAAGATCGAAGAGTGACTATCAGGCATGTAGCTGAGGTCACAGGGATCTCATATGGCAGCATTCAAAGAATCCTTGCGAACGAATTGCATATGAGAAAGGTCTCCGCGCGTTGGGTACCGAAAATGTTAAACGACGAGCAAAAGAAGAAACGAGTCGACATGTCAAGAGCAAATCTCGAAAAGTTCCAGGCAGACAAGGACAATTTTTTGTCACGTTTTGTGACCATGGACGAGACCTGGATCCACCATTTTGATCCTGAAACAAAACAACAATCGATGACATGGAAACGATCCGATGAACCGACGCCGAAGAAATTCAAAGTGTCAAGCTCAGCAGGGAAGGTTATGGCGTCTGTTTTTTGGGACGCTGAAGGAATAATCATGGTGGACTACTTGGAAAAGGGGGCCACTATTACAGGCTCCTACTATGCAGAACAAATAAGAAGATTGCGGGAGGCTATTAAGGAGAAAAGGCGAGGCAAACTGCGGGCTGGAGTGTTGTTCCATCAAGACAACGCACCTGTTCACAAAGCTGCAATTGCCATGGCTGGCATTCAGGAAGCGGGCTTTGAGTTGGTGGAACACCCCCCCTATTCACCAGATCTAGCCCCCAGTGACTTCTATCTCTTTCCACGACTCAAGGAACACCTCCGAGGCAAGAAATTTGATGATGATAGCGACGTGATGGCCGCGGTTGAGGACTTTTTTGAGAGTCAAGATAAAGATTTTTTTTGTAAGGGAATTTTAGGTTTAGAAAAGAGATGGACTAAATGTATAGACTTGCTAGGAGACTATGTTGAGAAATAAATATATTTTTTTATTTTATTCATTGTGTTTATTATTGATTATCATTACTTTTGGATCACCCCTCGTATAAAGTGAAGATTAATAGTAAATAATTAACATAAAAGACTATCAATTTCGCTCAGTGGTATGCGAATGTAGGTTCTTAGAGTAAAATCCTGGATCTGTTGAGAACATATTCTGAGTAATACTAAAACAAAAAAAAAGGATAAGGATTATAACGAAAATTGCTACAATAGATGACATACCTCTCAATTTTTGTTCATCTAGAAGTTGTCTCTCCAAATTGTCTTTCACTTCTCGTTCCCGCAACACGTCCATTTTTAGTTCAGCTGTAAAAATATGTAATCATTACAAATAATAGTTAATAGTCAATAGATATTAGAGAAAATTTAATTCTATAATTAATATAATAAAGTTTAATATAAATGATAATCCAATAAAAGAAAATGTTATCGTAAACTATGGTTAAGTTAAATAAATGGTTCATTGTACACAAAAGGCATTGTATAAATTTAACAGTGAGCTAAACCGGTAACAAGGCCTTCAGTAAGGGGCCGATTAGAAGCATAAACACAGATTAACTCATTCGGAATCCCGGTACTATTGTGAAGGAGTCGAATTGAGAGATTTGCATAACTTTCAATTAGAACTAACCTGACGGAAATGATTAGGGGGAGCAGCTTCCGATTTGTGAGTATTTTGCTATTATACTTACTAAAATAAAATCACTCCATGCATCGTGATAGACTAAAATACTACCCATATTCACAACTCATTAATAACTGTATCGATAAATAAAGATATATAGTCACAGGAATTTGTCTGTAACAGATGGATAACTTGAAACTAAAGTAAAAATACTCAAAGCGCATATTCGTTTACCCGAACTCGAGCCTCCTTCAAGGAGAAAAATTGGCCTACTATATTATGCCGGTCAGACAGGTTGGTATAGGGTTTTATTTAGAATTTTCCTTCTTGCACAAATGTTATAAGCATATTATGTATATCCCTTAATCGTCTTTTACGATATCCACGGGCAAGAAAGGAAGGAGGAAACATGGAACATGTATTATGTAAAAGGTACTAAATAATATTTCACCTGACATTATGTTAATGTGATTCCAGATAATAAAGCATGCTGGTTTTATTTTTAAGTTTCTAGTATTTATATTATTACTTTGCTGTTTATACCTATATTATACAAATCACTCTCATTATCTTCACTATGTACAAAGTAAATACAAAACAACATATTGAACCCACGCATTCAATCAGGTTAATCTCTCCATCGATAAGCGCCTAATATCCAGCCATACGTATGTAAAGTCATCTTGGTAGTCAAATTTGAATAGAAAGAGGTCATGCCTGTTCACAGTTTAATTTGGTCCCTTATTCAATTAGGTACCTAAGCTGCGTCTATCTAATGGAGGTCGTAAGGGGATCGCACTGATTAACTTGCGTTGTTAGCACCTACGGTTACTGCATCGCATTACTTGAAAGATTTAATTTGAAAATACGGCTCTAAAGATATATATTCACTTAAGGTACTAAAGATTTCAATTGAAATTTCGACAGGAAGGTGAAATTATCATTTGTCGATCTTTTGTTTTATGTTAAATAATTTTGATGGTGTTTTTTGCAATCTAATGCGAATAAAACTGCTCAAGTACATGGACTATAAAAAAAAATATTTTCTTTCCTGTTTTACCACAAATCAAGAAATCGGTTCCGGTAGTCCACTCGATTAGAAGTGAAGGGTAATAGGGCAAGTTATGAGATGCATACTGCTTTTCCATTGCCTTAAATGATATTAACGGGGTAAATAAATAAAAGAGATGTAAGCATAGGTATAACTTCGGCTTCGGCAAGTACCTGTACAGGGTCGCTAGGAGGGAGAGAACTCCATCCTGCCACCACTGCGATTGCGACGAGGACACGGCGCAGCATACGCTCGAGGTCTGTGCCGCTTGGGCAGAGCCGCGTCGTGAACTCGTCGCAATCATCGGTGCCGACCTGACGCTGCCGACCATCGCTAGGGAGATGCTCGGCAGCATCAGAAACTCGAACGCGGTCGCATCCTTCTGCGAGGCAGTTATCTCGCAGAAGGAGGCGGCGGGTCGCGAACGCGAGGAGCACAGCCTCGACGAAGCGACCCGCCGCCAGCGACTGGGGCGGCGCAGGCGGGATTATCTGCGTGCAATGCCGCCCTAGCCGAGGCCGCGGGTGACGTGACCGGGGATTAGTCCGTCACCCGCCGAGAGGCTGACCGCGTGAGGAAAGACCGACGTCCTCCCCGAGGGGGGGACGTCGGTCGATGGGAGGGTACCCCGGGTAGGGGTATTCCGTCGGGCCGGCCACTGATGACAAGTAACCCTGCTCCAGTGGTCGGCCCAACGACGAAGGCGACGTGGTGTTCGGGTGGGTTGCGGGAGTTGCGTGCTTAAGCCTCTCTGTCGCCCCGGACGGAGTGGTGCGGAGGCACGCCGACCGCGGCCCACCCCTAAAAAAAAAAAAAAAAAGCATAGGTATAACAGCACTATATCCAAATCATCTGGTCAACTTGAAATAGCAAACTCTTGCCTATGGAGGAGAGTCATATTCATTATTGTAAATATGACCTGTAGAAGAAGCAAGTTAGAGTTTGGCATTAAATCGATTAATTTATACCTATATAAGATTTTATATTTTATACATTTTTGATGATATTTATCTTAAACTTAGTGAAAGTGCGGATTTATGAATCAATAAAAGATGTCTTAGTAACGTTCACATATTTATTTATTATGTATAAAATCTCAGAAGACTGCATCGTCGGTTCCGCAACTATCTTGTTCAATACAACGAGAATGATCTCGCTTAATAAATCCGTTAGCGTTTTAATTATTCCCGCAGATTCCATGTAAGTTAATAGTTTATTGCAGACCACCATTGCTACGATATATCCTAGATAATAAATTGAATAGCTTATAAGCTATATTACTAAATGTGTTTGTTGGTTTGTTGATCCAACTCGGTTAGAGATAAAATTATGTCCTTGTCACTTTAATACATTGACATAAGCAAGTAATTGATAGTATAAAAGGTGACAAAAAACTATGATTTTACAGATTTCTCAAGGATTTTATCAGGTCAAGGATCAATCGAAATCATTTGAAAGGTAACAAAGGCATTGAATTTTAATAAAACATTAATCTCTTTTATTATGTCATGTGTATATATGTGAATTCAAATTTATTAGTGGATTAATATAAAATTATTTTATTCACTTAACTTCTTGCAACTTGATTTGAATTATACATATAAAGTTTTCTTGTATATCAAAATAGTAGAAGCTAAATTGGTTTTCTATAAGTAATATTTCTAAAGTATATATTTTATAAACACTAAGACTGAACATTTGTTCTGTAACTTCGGTGGCTTTTTCTAATTCTCTCATATTGTCCTAGATGGGCTATTCCTACCAGCTTGCTTCAATTTTAAGTACTTCTTCAAGACGATGGAAACATTAACGGAGAGGTAAATAGTAGAATGAATGCAGAATGGATGAAGTGACGACAGGCCTCAAGAATAATCTGTGACGTACTTATGTCCCCTAAAATTAAGGAAAAATTTACAGGGCATGCTACTGAGATGCGTATGCTAAAATGGGTGACTGGAATTTCAAGGTTAGATAAACAAAAGGGTATATTAGGGTAAGCCTGAAAGCGGCACCAGTGATAGAGAAAATTAGGAAATTATTAGAAAATTATTATTCTCTTCCTAAGTCTTGGTATGTATTTTTGACGAAGAGAGATGAAAGGCATATGGCAAGGAGGTTTATTAATATGATTGTGGATGGATGTAAGAATCATCAGAGACCCAAAAAGCGATGGATGGTTTCTGTGAAGCTTTCATAGGAATATCTGAAGTCATATTTTCAGATATTCGTATGAATGCGGCGAGGGCAGATATTAGTAACGTGCGGCCGATAGGAGTCTATGAAAGTTAAAAACACTTTTTGCCGACCATATTTAACATGGAATGAAGGCAGGTTATTAATAGATTCTTATAGATTACCTTCTTATAGATTGGTAATTAAATCTAATTACTTTTCAAAGAAAAAACAATCAATAAATCCGAAATAATTAGTGAAATAAATGTTAAATATATTACGAGAAAGTGTAAAAACGTTAAAGTACTGAATACTGATAACAATCTGCAACGATACGACGTTCCCAACGAAGAAACAGCCTGAAGCGATGCAAGTGGACTATCGCCGTACAAAAATCTCCGATAAACGAGAGACAAGTTAACTTGTGCTCGCTGTTATAATAAGCTCCCGAGATATATGTATGAATATCGCACAATAGCTATCTCGAATTGTCATCTTGTAAATTGAAATGTCGGCTTACTCATCGCTTGTTACTAATATCTTGATATATATAACCGTAGTATGGCTACATCTATCTGTGGTCTAGTATCTATGTTATCTTATATCTTTAAACGAGCAATTCTTGTAAATATATATAGGTATATTCAGGATCTCGGAAACGGCTCCAACGATTTTGTTGAAACTTGGCATACTAGAGGATTCGGGCCCAAAAAATCGATCTAGCTATGTTTTATGTATAGAAAATGTTGTTTTGTCAGTGTTTTTGGCAGACAATATAATGACATTAAATTTTAAAAGAATATGAATTCAATTTTGCCATCAATGTCATGAGTTACGATAGCTCAGTGGCGAAGTAGTCAGGTTTCATTTTATTTTTGACATCGGCGACAAACGGCGTCGGATCGAATCTCGGTGTTATTATTATTCTTATTCTTATTCTTTTTGTAATTTTTTATATAATTTTCATTATTCATTTTTTTATTTTTTATTAATATATATCTAATAAATAAATGCTACAAAAATACTCCGAGCGAAGCTCGGTCAACCTGATATTAGCTTCTCTAAATAAGCAATGAGCTGATATTTACTGTTAATTATACAACTATTATTACGTTATTTATATTTTATATTAGTGTGTTTCATTTTTGGTAAACACCTGAAACACACCTATGTTTGCCTACCGCCGGTGACTCGAGTGGCGCAGGCGCGAGTAGGTGCGCCTGGCCTAGCCAAGGACGCGGGTAAATGGACCGAGGATTTTAGTCCGTCACCCGCAGAGAGGCTGACCACGCGATGGCGACCAACGTCCTGAATACGGGACGTCAAGAGGAACGGGTACCTCCTCAGGGTATTTCGTCGGGTCGACCACTGAGGACAAGGAACTCGGCATCGGTGGTCGGTAGTTTATAGGGCCGCGCCTCTGTCACCCCGGACGGAGCCGGGCGGCGGGTGCACAGACCATAGCCCACTCCAAAAAAAAATGTCACTGCCTACAGTGGGAATTATAATATATTCTATGAAAATGTCTAACTAGACAATTTTTTTTTTATGCAAACGGTGGCAAACGAGCAAACAGTACACCTGATGGTAAGTGTTGCTGCCGCTCATGGACCTTTACAAGGCCGTTGCCTACCGCGAAGAAAGCGAAGGGAGTGTGAATGCGTGCATTGAGGCTCGGTGATACCATGGGCACCACCAAAACCCTCCACACGCAATCACCCTCAGAAAGTTGGGCTTCTTAGACTAGTCTTATAATGATAAAATGATAATAATATTAACTAATATTGTTATCATTTTATAGTAATAAAGTCTACTCATCATCATCATTTCAGCTCATATACGTCACACTGTTGGACTCGAGCCTCCTCTCCAATAGGAGGGAAATTTACCTACTATACCACGCTGGTCAGACGTGTTGGTATAGGGTTTTATTTCGAGTTTTCCTTCTCTTGCATATATGTCATATGCACATTTAATCCTTTAGTCGTCTTTTACGACACCCACAGGCAAGAGAGGGTATGGTGAATTGTATTCTTACTCCGTCACCACACGGAACAATATTATTATCATTTTCTTGTAATAAAGTCTGCTAAGTAAACAATAACATAAATATACGCCTTTGATATTGATATGCTGGATATAATTATATATTTTGTGATAGATATGCGATGAATATGTATATTTACTACCCACACGTCTGACCAGCGTGGTATAGTAGGTCGATTTCTCTCCTATTGTGGAGGAGGCTCGAGCCCAACAGTGGGACATATATGAGCTGTGATGATGAAGACTTTTAAACAAATGAAAAGGTAAATATAGAACTAGATATGAATTATACTATCGGGTCGCCGCATTTTATGTAACAACTAACAGTTATTAAAGTAACTGTCATTAGTAGATGTTTAGCATTATTATAAGGTCTTAGCTAGATTATATATAATTTTTGTACTAATAAAACACGTCACCGGCTATAGGATTAATTTGGAATCAATGGCGGTGTATACTGTAATTTAAGGGGCTTTTAGTTAAGAGTAGTTTCGCACATGAGACGTAAATTACCTTTGTCGAGGGATGGCCATTAAGGGCCTGCTTCGGTATGCGGCGTATCTCAACATCTCCCGATTTGCGAGTAGAAGAGCCTTAACAAAAGGTGCTCCCGGTGGTCCTTGCGTACTTATACACTATCTAATTATCTTTGTATTGTTTTACAATAATGATACAGACTTTATATATCTATATGTAATACAATGATTATTAGACCTAATAACAGCTCACTTCAGAAGATTTTTAATTATAAAAACATTTATATGAAACCGAATAAAAATTATAATAGAATTAATATTAGCGACTAATAAATCATTTATATACTAAGAAGGTATCACAAAATCGATCCTATGAAAACGTTTATCGATAAAAACAAAAGAAAACTAAAGCATAAGCGGAACACTCAATTATTAAATTGATCTTTATATCGGATCAATCAAATTTAAAACCTGATCGACTTGCGTCCGACTAAAAATTATTACTTTATAAATAAAATAACAATAAAAGCGATGGGCTCCGTTCAAGGGAATATATAATTATGGACAATTATTATGATATCGAAACTCAATGGTCGATAGATGATTGAAAGGATCGAGACCCATAAACAAAAGGATCGATTTTGATTACGCAATTTAATGTTTGGAACGTAAGTAATTAGCTGATAATCATCATTCATACAGAAACGATTTTTAAAAAGTAAAGATAATAATTTCAGTGGTTTTTTTTTCGAATTCGATTTTGATTACCAATGGGGAAGGGTCGCGCAAGAAAATTCTATTTTCCTTTCATTTCAGTGCACTCGGCAAAAACAACAATAACATTTAAATTTCGAATGTGACATCCTTTGAGAGTTGTTCAAAAAATGAGATCAAGTAAATTGCATAAACAACGGCACCTTAGAGATTCGTTAGAATTGCTTTGTACAATATAAAAAATTGTCTGAAGTTGTATTTTAAAAAGTTTATTAATTTTGACAATTCAGATGATACCAGACAAAAACTCACAATTTATTACCTATCCGCAATAGCTTTACTACAAAGAACATAACGTTAATTTCAATGAAACATAAGTCATGGGGTGTGCGAATTAAGACATATTTTCACGGCCCCCGCCATTGCCAAGTTGAGCTTGCAGTTAAAATAACAATTAAAGTCTTGGTAAAATTTACGACTTTAAACTGACAAAATAATTTAAACGATCGCGGCAGAAATAAGCGACCAAAATGAGTCTTAGAAATGAGAAACAAAAGTGTACATTCAGATCACCCCACGGATTGTGTTCTGACGTTTTAGCACGAATGAATTGTAAGTCTCTAGCAGACTTAAGGTGAAATTTTAATAGTAATACCATAAGGAAATATTACTAAGGAATATTGTACATTTAGACAATTTTAGAGTTGTAACAAATGATCAAATATGATTTATAGGTATCTTTTACGGTCGGAATAAATTTCATTGGCAATTATTTAAATAAAACGTATACAAAGCAATAATTAGATAAAACCTACATGATTTACACTAACACATTTAAAATAAAATTATTTTACTGATTTTACAGCGTTTGTTTGGTTTCTATCATTTCATGTGTCACGGCAAGAAAGTCCTTCCATAAATGTTTTATTTTTCAAATAAAGTAGTATAATGATTAAAACACAATATGTTATTTAAGTGTATTAATATGGAATATATTAAAAAAAGCTTGCAAACTAAAGTCTATTATAAAATTCTTTAATTAATTATGGGTAATGATATTTTAAGGCTATGGTTGATACCATCAGGAAGATGCAGTAATCTTCTGGGTAACTTATAAAACGAATTGTTATCATTAACCCGTTTTCCAAGCGTGGTGATTAGGGTATTATCCACCCTTAATGAGAAGATCTTTGTCCAGCAGTGGACGTTGAGAGGTTGATGTATAGACTGAATGAGTACAGATCCGACGATTTCTTTCAAAATAAGTAAATAACAAAAGTTTTATTTGATATTAAAGAAAGTATTATAGCTCAGCTGTCATATTGTAATAAACTGTATCTTTAAGTGAGTAAGGTATAATATTAAAAATAGATACAAAAACACGGTACAAGTATCTTTTTAATTCTTTAAAACTTTGTGAGGTAATCTCGCAATTGAAAAGATGTTATATGTATTTGCTTAATCGATTATTTCAATAACAATAATTTGACTTAAATATTTCTTCTTATAGATTAAATATAAACACATTATCTGAATTGATGATGCTCTTAAAAAGTAAATTCAAAGTAACTGTAATGGTTGTCATGGCGCGGAAAACGAATTTTCTTCCCTATGCCTTTTTTAAATTTACAAACCGGTGGCAATTTTATTTTATTGTTATTAGATTTTTCCGGCTTATGTCACACAGCGATGTCACTGCGGAGGATTATTCCCGCAGTCTCCACGCTAATAATCATAAGAATTGCTTCCCTTTATTATGTGTGAAATTTAGAACATAAAATCTTTTGCAGTGTATTATTCACTATGCAAAATTACACCCTACGTATCACAAAATAAGGGGTATTTTTTAAAAATTGATACAACGAGTCTCTTCATAAAAAACACGTTGTCTAGTACTACTTTATTTGACGGCAAGATTTTGTCATACATGTGTAACACATAATTTTATGAATATATTATAACGGATTTGCATTTCATATGTCGCTACCGAGTTTTAGGTTTGAAGAGCGTCATAAACTTTAGTAATTTTATTATATATAGACTTATAAATATAGTAAAGGTACAAATAATGAAGATGTCTTCGAAAAATGGATTAAAAAGTGGTAGCGTATCGAGCGTGCACTGTCTGAATAACTCGTGGTGTTATCGGCGCACGCGCACACAATCTGCGATCGAAACACACTGGATAAGATTATCCAGTAGCTCTGTATTATTTTAATGAGACTACACAACTCCTTGAGATTCGATACGATACGTAAAAACTTAGGTAACGAAGCGAATAAAAAATATACGGTTCAAAAGAGATATCAACCAGCTAAAGCGAAATGATGGGAAGGGCGACGCGAATACTTTTCAGAGAAGGATTTTTAAATTAGCCATTGAACACGATAAACTTGTGTACATCTACATACCAGCTGACGGCAGATCGGCTGATACCATTATGTCTCTGGTAAGGCACCGATTAAAAAATATTCACATTTATAAGCGGACAACATCTGGTGGTATTTAAATAAGATATAAACGCAGAGGTCCGCGAATGTTTTGTTTTTCGACTACACATTTTCTTTCCCCGGTGAATGCTCCCCTCGTCAGATATATTGGTATTAAAAATGTAAGGGAGATTTATGTGAATGGCTCTAAGCTTTCATTAGTTGTTTCTTACGCGGTGTTTCTGCGGTCGCCACTCCCTGACCAGTAATTTTTCATTTTTATGCAAAACTTCCCGATTTTTTGAGGGCGTACTTAAATTCAACTGCATATAAAGAACATTAATGTTGCTCGGAGTCATAGGCAGGTGTACGCTATGACTTATTTTATTTCAATTCCCCATCGGGAATGAGAATGTTCGTAGCTAGAAATTTAATGAAAAATAATGGAATAAGTTCTTTTTATGGTGAAACAAAACATTCATTACCATATATTTTACTCTAAACACGTAATCGTAAATTAAATTAATGCATGCAACTATATAACTATAGCTATAAACAAGACTATGAAACATATTATTCCGGCTTGTAATTCTGTATGTAAATTACAACTACAACAGGCGTTCACAGTTCACCCCTTCGAGACAAGAGACGTCCACGTTAACTTGAGCCGGAATAGTTATAGAGAAACACATGAGCACGGTTCTATTTTCTTGGATACGGAAATAACACTGATAACTTTGGTTTACGCCAGTTTTAAATATTAAGTAGGCGAGATGCCGAGCTATGGGTTAAACAAAAATGAGCAGTGCAATAAGTACAAGATTTTTTAAAAGGTTTGTGGCAATTTTCACCAATGACTCTTAAATTTTAACTAACCAAGTATATTTTTTTATCATTTTAGCAGACTGATATTAAGCTATACCTACTCAGATATATTGGTATAAGGTTTTATTTTAAGTTCTCTTGCATAAATAATAACCTGCATATTATACACCTTAGTTGTCATCAAAAAAGCGGGTGGTGAATTGTAATCTACTCTATCACAATTCGAACAATATACTTAATTGACATATATTCATTATATAAGTGTCTAGTATTAAATATTAGGTACATATTGTTAATGACGAAACGGGTATTAGATCAATCAAATACACTAAAATCTCAATCAAATATATCAAATACAATAAAATTTAAACAACACTTTTTATCTCTTATCTACCTAAGATACTGAAAAGAGATCGAAATGGAATAGTTAACATACAACTAAAACGCGATAAAATCCACGGAAATAGTCTTTTTGTATGCTACACAGCAAGTCACTCAGTCTACAAACGTCACATTAAATTATTTCAGCTAAGTAATTCGGAGCGGTTAATTATTGCATACAACCTGTGACTAGAATTGAGAATGTAATTATTATTAAACTTTACGATTGTCTCACTTTACCCCTTTGCTTTACTAGCTCGTTATGAAATGATACAACTGCGGCCTAAATACATTGAAAACACAATCTTATCGTCTGAACAGTGAGTCTATTCTTTAAAACTTATCCATACATAGTTTCTACATATTCACGCATTTTATCACATTACATCCCGAGATCCTTAGGGAGTTTCTTAGCTTGTTGCGGTACAGGATTTATATTTGAACCACTGTCTATGAATTTCTATATGCGTATATGTATGAATAAATTTTAATATGGATACTCTGTATTGAAATATAATCCATATTGCACGCACCCCCAATTATTAGTTTATTATTAAATATATAATTGATCTATAGGCATGATGATGCATTTTCTCATCGAGTTGTAAAATTTTTACGTCATAACAAAATTTGAAATATCGTTAACTTAATTAATTCAAACAACTAATCCAGTTTTAAAAATGCTAAATTATAGGAACCTCCAATTTCGGCATATCCTGTTTTTCTTCGGGTTGCTTAGTTCGTGAAGATGATAAGCTATTCTAATCTCTTCCCGGATGATACGCTTATGCTATAAAACTTCGTGAAAAAAAAACGTAATATCGTTATATGCATATATCCTTAGTCGTCTTTTACGACGTCCACGGTCCAGAGAGGGAGTATTGAATTGTATTCTTACTCCGTCACCACACGAAAGCTTCGTTGATATCGTATAAATGAAGATATTAAGAACTAGCAACCCGCCCTCGCTTCGCTTCGGTTTCAGTCGTCTTCCCTGCGTAGTTCCCGTTCCCATGGGAATACCGGGATAAAATATAGCCTAGTTTACGCCCTGATATTATAGCTTTCCATTGGTGAAAGAATGTTTGAAATCGGTCCAGCCGTTTTGAAGATTACCCGGAACAAACAGACAGACAAAAATTTTTTAATTGCTATTTTAGGCATAGGTGTCGTGAAAATAACCCTGTGATTATGAAAAAAGCCTATTATTTTGACATTACAAACAGACACTCCAATTTTATTTATTGGTTTAGATAAGTAAATAATTAGTATCTCTGTTGATCACACTAATTATATCTTCACTATCTTTCTCTTATTGCTCATAATGACTTAGGGTTGAAGTGTTATCATCATCATCTTTTCAGCCCATATTTGTCCCACTGTTGAGCTCGGGCCTCCTCCATTTTGGAAAGGCAATTGGCCTACTATACCACGTTGGTCAGACGTATTGGCATAGGGTTTTGTTTCGAGTTTTCCATCTCTTGCATAAATGTTATATGCAGCTTATATCCCTTAGTCGTCTTTTTCGACATCCACGGGCAAGAGAGGGGGTGGTGAATTGTATTCTTACTCCGTCACCACACAGAAGAAGTGAAGTGTTATTTATATAGACTTCTTTCATCGTATTATATACGCAAAACGTTATGGCAATAGTTTTTGACCAGCTGCCTGCCTGACATTAAGCCTGCTTGGGAATGTAATTGTTGAGTAGACTGGCCCAAGTCGATGAAGAGTTACTAATTATATAGTAAAAAAAATAAAATTAAAACACATGTTTAATATAAAATTAGTTAGGTGATGATGATGATTAGATGATGACGATGATAATGATCAGTGTCGACAAAAAAAGTGAATATTAATATATCCATTGTTAACATTTGAGCATTATACGCCGCAGGAATACTCATAAAGTTTTCCCCTATGAAAATAAAGATAATTATTTATCATCATTGAAATAAAAAAGGAAGAATTTTCTGATATAATAATAACAAATGACTACATAAATACTTGTTTTATTTCTAAGACACGCAAAGTATATTTATACTGAAAATATTTTTAAATGAACTTTATAGAAGTTAAGTTGAGAAATATTGAAAGTATCTATAAAATGAACTGACAGTTTATGCAATACAACTAACAAGTGCTTATATTTTTTATATAATGTCCATTATTAGACATAGGTCTCTAAAAGGGGAAATAATGGCGTATTTGTCACGCTTAATGATCGCATTTGGTGTCATTCTTTCCTGCTTTCTCAGCAAAATACTTGTAATCATTGTCTTAGTGATTGCTCAGCCAGTTTTTATAGCATTCATGGTAAAATAAGGGTAGTAATAATATGTTAGTACCCTTTATCCCCTTTCTCCAAGCCCATCACCATACGAATCATAACTCATTCATAAAGTTCACTGCTGAAGTAGAAGACTAAGTTTTTAATGTACTAAAATATTTAATTTGTGCTTAATAGGAGTTAAAATATGTATATGTTTAAGTCAATTAATTAAACCAAAAATATTATGAGAGTCAGACAAACATGTACCAATCAATCGAGTTCACAGCTTGTACACAGCAGGTAATCCGGTAAGCCACATTCAATATTCAAAGTCGGTCTCTAGATGGCGCGCGTGTGGTCGAGTCGCGTGCGCAATGTAACCGGAGCGACATGCGCACGTAATCCAATATGGCCGACGTGTCTCTCACGTATCGGTACATTGCAAGAATGGCACTTTATTATTGGATACAATGTCACTTAATTGTTTACTTAGTTCATCGAGCTAACTAAAACCACAGAGAATGTTTAACTCTACATATTGATTCTAGCTTTCCATAGATAGTTATATTTGAGAAGAAGACAGATAAAAAGGTGTTTAGGACTTGTTATTTCGAAAGTCAATAGTTGAAGAGGAGATCTTTTTTTAGCAGGCCATGGTGCGACTGCACGCCGTCCGTCCCATCCGGGGTGATCCCATAACCCACCATATTACCTCCCCTTCGCCATTGGACCAACCATCCATCCATCCATCAACCTACAGACGTCCACTGCTGGATATAGGCCTCCCCACGAGAATGCCATTCGGAACGGCCCTGCGCCACTTGCATCCAACGGTTCCCTGCGACTTTGAGAATGTCGTCAGTCCACCCAGACTTCCTACGCAGCGCCGTTCGATTCATGGTCGCCACTCAAGAACCTTTCTTCCCCAACGGTTGTTGGTTCGACGAGCGATGTGGCCTGCCCATTGCCATTTCAACGCGCTAATTCTTTGGGCTATGTCGGTTACACCCGTTCCTCTACGGATATCCGTGTTCCGGATTTTATCACGTAGAGAAATACTGAGCATAGCCCTCTCCATAGGACGCTGAGCGACTTGGAGCTTTTTTATGAGGCCGACATTTAGAGACCACGTTTCAGTGCCGTAAGTCATCGCTGGTAACACACACTGGTTATAAACCTTTGTTTTCAGACACTGCGGAACAGACACTTGGAGCGACTAATGGTACCGAATCCTTGATGTTCGTGACCAGCCCGGTGGGATACCCTTGCGTATACCCTCTCTTCCCGACGCCCTCCGGGGCAACGCCACCGCGCGGTCAGCCTCTCTGCGCGTGACGGACTATTCCCCGGTCCGCACACACGCGGCTTAGGGATACGAGTAGATCTAGCATCATATTGTGTTTATTTTAATTGCTGTATGATGCGACAATGAATACTACCACCCTCACATTGGTCGAGGGTGGCGTTGAAGATGGTTAAAAGCTTTACATCAACCTGGGCCAATTCCACTTAATGATCAACAATTAAATTTAATAAATATATATCATATATTCCCCTCAGCTTTCCCATGTTCTTACATTCCCAAGGAGGGAAAACTTAAAAATAGTGTAATATTTTTTTCCATTGTGTATTTTATTTCCTACCTACTTACTCTCATATAATACCTGAATTAGAGATAGTGTTCCATTTTAAAGTTTTCCTTCACTTGTAGTGATGTTATATGTAAATGACATACCTTAGTCGTCTTTTGCGATACTCACAGGTTAAATAGTGGGTAGTTAATTGTATTCTAACTCCGTCCGAAAATAGTTTACTGTCAGATAGTATTATGGTAAAGAATGACGTCATTTTGCATTAAATCAAATTTATTTGTACCTACAATAATTGTATAAAAACAAATAAATAATAGTTGGCTTAAATGTAAACAAACAAAGATTGCAATAAACGATTTTTGCAGCACACCTCTTGTTGCACAATGGTGCGAAAGCTGGCGCGGCGCGGCAACAATGCGTCGTTGTTTGTATCAGCAATGGTATCTCGCGGTGGCTCGTTAGTTTGCTGGGGGCGGTTGTTTGCACTGAGATGGGAGCTAGCTTTCAGCTGAGTTATGACGGCCGCGCGTGACCCACAACTATAATGCCGGTTCTAACTTTGTATATAGAAATCAATTTTGTATTAAACATTTTTGCGATTAAAATAGAAAATTCATAGCTAAAGAAAAAGTATTTTTATTTGTATCATTTCAGCTCATAAACGTTCCACTGTTGGTTTAGAACATCCTCCACAATCACAAGGAAATTGACATACCATGCTGGTCAGACGTGTTGGTATAGGATTTTATTTCGAGTATACCTTCTTTTGCATAGGTGTTATATGCATATCTAATCACTTAGTTTCTTTTACGACAGCTACGGGCAAGATGAGTAGTATTAACAGAGTATTGACAGAGTAATCTGTCACCATACGGGAAATGTCTGTTTATTCGTATGGTGATGAAGTATGAATACAATTCACTACTCCTTTTCATGCCCTTAGGCTTCCTAAAAGACGACCAAAATATATAATATGTAGACATCTACCCAAGACAAGGAAAACTCAACAAAAAATCCCTATGCTAACTCTGACCAGCATGGCATATAATTTCTTTTGACGTGATAACGTCTAATAAATCGATGAACGCTGGCTGCATGCATGAAAAAGTGTCCCGTTACGATCATTATCCCGTTACGCTGATTCAATTTTATTCATAAAAGTATGTAGTCATTTCATCAATGTTTTGTTATGACGTTGTCACGTTAAACTATCGTCCGTTAACCGACTTTACAGACAACCATGTTTGTTTTTATTGTGGAAAGAGGCTCTAGCGCAGCAGTGGGACCAGATTTAGTATCATCATATCCATCCATTCATCCGTCCTGCTGCGTTCAAGTTTCCTGCGACTTTTAAGATGTCGTCAGTCCATTTAGTAGGAGGTCGTCCTACGCTGCGTCGTCCGGTTCATGGTCGCCACTCGAGAACCTTTTTCCCATCGGTTGTCGGTTCAACGAGTTGCTATTTTAACGTGCTAATTCTGTGGGCTCTGTCGGTTACACCTATTTTTCTACAGATTTCCGTATTCCGGATTTTATCCCGTAGAGAAATACCGAGCCCTCTCCATAGCACCTTGAGCGACTTTGAGCGTTTTTGCGAGGCCGACATTTAGAAACCACGTTTCAGTGCCGAATGTGGTCGCTGGTAACACACACTGATTGTAAATCTTGAAATCGGTCCAGTAGTTTCGGAGCCTATTCAATATAAACAAACAAACAAACCTTTCCTCTTTATAATATTAGTATAAAGGTTTTTATGAAAACGTATTCAATTTTGCTTGATTCCCTATAACATACATCCGTTATTATAATTAAATAATTTTTAGACCTTATGCTAAGTTAGGAGGACTGTATTGATAAATGCTATAATTTAATAATGATAAATATCTACTCAGCCTCTATTAGAATTTTCGTTAAGGATGCCTTCAAAATGCTTTGTGCGATCCACGAGCAATGGATTTCATTTTGTTAAAGCCTACAGTGAGCATCGATAAGTTAAAAGATGTATGAACTAGGCATAAACATTCTCTATAAAGTACACAAATAGGTCTATAAACCACAAAAACTATGCTCACAGGTAGACGCAGCAATAAAATAGAAACATTATTGATAAGCAAAGCAAACTTAACATAAAGGTAACCAGCAGATGGCCTATAGACTTAAAAAACAGTGCCTTCGAGTAGATACGGCAATTAAGTAAAAGCATCACTGATAGACATGGCAAACTTAGAACAAAAGCCAACCAGTATAATATTGCAAACAAAAATAAATAAACTACATAATTTAGCATTAGGTAGGTTGATAATGTCTCATCGTCAGCATTTTAAAAGCTTTCCTATCAATTGAATCCATTAGCTGAGTACACAAGTCTTGTCTATTTGCTCATCAGTTTTTATCATTGGCTTGTCTATGTTTGTTCGATCGGTCACCGCATTATTGACGGCCTCTTTCCCTATAACAAATCATATTTACAATGTGACGTCACGTTAGGTGCAAATAAAATTACGTTTAGTAGTAACAGCATATGTTATTGATATACGTCACTTTGTGGTTATCCTCTTTTTTCACTTTTTTCCGGCTGGAGAGGCCTCGGTTCGGGATGCGAACCGTGGAGGCCTTGCGGCCGGTACTGATGCAGTGGTTGGAAAGGCGGCACGGAGTGCTCTCCTTCCGACTAGTGCAGGTGTTGACGGGGCACGGGAGCTTCGCCAAATATCTGCACAGGGTCGTAAGGAGGGAGAGTACACCGTCCTGCCACCACTGCGATTGCGACGAGGCCACGGCACGCCACACGCTCGAGGCCTGCGCGGCTTGGGCAGTGCAGCGCCGTGAACTCGTCGCAATCATCGGTGCCGACCTGACGCTGCCGGCCATCGCTAGGGCGATGGTCGACAGCGTCGGGAATTGGGACGCGGTCGCAGCCTTCTGCGAGACAGTGATCTCGCAGAAGGAGGCGGCGGATCGTCTGCGCGTGGAGCGCAGCCTCGATGAGGAGATCCGCCGCCGGCGACTGGGGCGGCGTAGGCGCAACTATCTGCGCCTCATGCCGCCCTAGCCGAGGCCGCGGGTGACGTAACCGGGGATTAGTCCGTCACCCGCCGAGAGGCCGACCGCGTGAGGAAAGACCGACGTCCTCCCCGAGGGGGGGGACGTCGGTCGATGGGAGGGTACCCCGCGTAGGGGGTATTCCGTCGGGCCGACCACTGACGACAAGTAAACCTGCTCCGGTGGTCGGCCCAACGACGAAGGCGAGGTGGTTTTCAGGTGGGTTGCGGGAGTTGCGTGCTTAAGCCCCTCTGTCGCCCCGGACGGAGTGGTGCGGAGGCGCGCCGACCGCAGCCCACCCACAAAAAAAAAAAAAAATCCTCTTTTTTAACCGATTTCAAAACAGCAGGTTTCTCAATTCGACCGTATATATGCTTTTTTATGTTTGTTCGCGGATAACTTCGTCGTTTATAAACCGATTTTGATGATTCTTTTTTTGTGGGAAAGAAGATATTTCAAAGATTGACCCATGATAAATAAATCAGAGTTTGATGATGGCAGACCAAAGAAATTGAGGAGAACTTTCAAGAATAGCAGAGGCGACTAGTGCGTTTGTAAGTTTTCCTTTAAAAATTTTATTAAAGCACTACCATTTAGCCTGGAGTAGATCTGATGATGGAGCCGAGACAGCCGAGGAAACTCCTCAACAATTCACAGCAGCTACTGTTGCTTTGCTACTTTGAAGTCGATTTTTGTTTGTTAAAAATTATAGTTTTAGGAGTAAGTACTTAAATTGCCCACTCATTGTCATCTTGGCTCATCTATGGACGTATATATATATTGCTGGGTTTAAGCCTCTGAAATGACCATTTGACCTAGGAATTTGACTTGTTATACCATGCTGATCAGATAGGGTAATATAGGGCTTTATTGCGAATCGTACGTCTTTTAAATTTTTATTACGATGTACTGTATAAGTTTTTTTATGTAGTGATGGAGTAGGAATAGTACAGTCAGGGACCTTTCTATGCTATGGATATCGTAATCGAATAAGAGTTGTAAGCGGATGATATCGGTGCAGTACAAGAAACACTTAAAATAAAAACTCAATTGACCTGGGAGGAGAAGAAAGAAGAAACATTATTTCTTATTTATAATTTCATACCTATGTATAAATTCTATCCATTTACAGGCATGGCGAATTATTTTTATATTATAACTATTAATTAATTTGGATTAGAACCGATTATCTACTCAGTTATCTCACGCTGTTTTACTGTTTTCATATACCTAATTGCCGACCATGTAAAAAAGGATTTCGATCATGGTTTAGTTAAGAGCTACCTCTTTAGTGACATTAAAACTCTTTTCTTTCCTCTAAAATTTCGAAACACTAAATATCACTACTAAAACATTTTTATAACTAAACTATTGTAGAATAATTTTCATTTCAAACTAATTCCTTTATCTAAAACTAGATGGCGCTATCAAGTCCTCATGCGGTGCAAAAATTACAACCATTATGTATTGCTATTTTATATTTAGTCTAAACGCTTTCAAAGGAGAATAAATACGAATCTTAAGAATGAGGCACCATAAAGTGCTCACGGGCTATCAGAGCGCGAGCCATTTGTCCGTTGACCAGCACTTAGCTTAACAAAAACCGATAGTTGTTAAACAAAAGAGCGTAACAAAACCGCGGCAACAAGATCGGACCATTTGGTACAGAAATAAACTAAGCAGTAAGAATTAACAGGGATAAAAGCTTAAAAGAGTAGCCGAAGCAGATTTATGTCGCGATGATCGCAATCGCTCGATTCACCGTGTTACAGACTTTATTTTTTTATTCTTGCAAGCGTTGATGTACCGCCTTCGAACTTCAGTACCTACTTACATTAAGTATATTTAACTGAAAACAATTATACTACTCTGTTAATTTTATTATTTGCTACTATTTTCCTGTAGAGTGTTTCATGTAATATCTTCACAAACACCATACGGTTTCTATTTTTTATTTGCCTATATCTAAGGACTTTAACTAAAGTAACATTTTATAGCCTGTAATGGAATATATATATATATATATATATATATATATATATATATATCTGTACACACCCAGTAACGGCTTAAACCGTATTGTAATATCCAACATTATGACATCCGACCGCACCATAAAACTCCTCTCACCTTAAAGTCGCTCGGTTCTCTGATATAAGTTCGCAAAATGCACTTGAAAAGCCCACAACATGACACCTATTTCCTATTCATTGTCGTCCTATTTACACATTGGAATTGACACGGCGACAGTTTATCATGCAGTCGCTACCCCCATCATTTATCTGATAAGGCTGTGAATGCTTCGCCACATTTGTCTGCACCTAGCCCATTTTACGCTAGTGTAAAAATCGTCAGCGAATGTTCTAGATAGTGATCTGTCATTTGTGTCTGCAAGGGGACCAGTATGTTTACTTACTCGTAGATGGTTGGTGTTTTTACTTTGGCGTTTTATATTTATAATGCAACATTATTGGGGTTGAAACCCAAAGTGGTAAGCAGTAATCTACAACTTAAATTTAGTATTTCGCCTAGTAGAATATAATGTAATAAGTTCGTTCTATGTTAAGTACATGGAATATTAAAAGATATTTATAATATTTCCTCTATTTTAGCTAACAGAAGCAAATGGCTAACTCAAACCTAACTTTCTAAATACTTCAATACATCTAAATAATATGAAACATATCAAACATATTGTGTGATGCCAGAGTAAAAATACAGTTTACTGCTAAAAACGACTGAAGGATTAGATATGTAGGTACATAACATCTATGCAAGAGAATATAGTGATATAGTAGACCATTTCTCTTTTAATGTGGCAGAAGCTCCTGCCTGACAGATCGACTTGTATAATAAGCTAAAATGATGATTATGATGGAACATATTATGAGAAAAAAACAGATAAACGCAGAAACACCTATCAAATGAGTTGAAGCTAAGTATGCGGCCATTTGCCGTAATTTATTTAAAAAGAATTTCATCGGTAAAGTTCGCCAGATACATCGATTCGGAAAAAAACGTTTCATCAACAATAATTTTATTATCGTAATAACAAAATTACTGGTTTAAGCAGCACACGATTTTAAACTTTAAAAATATTTAAATAGGGCTCTTCCAACATTTGCTTATATATTAGGGGGAGAAATTGAACCTTTTGTTAGGCTATAGCTTTATTATTTCTCATTTTGTTTTGTTTATTAATACAATTGGCTGGAGGCGCAATATTGATATTCAAGTTGGATGATGATTCGCGTCAGTCTCCTCCCCAAGTTCTGTATTTTTATGAGATTTATAATAAACGCATTTCGTTGTTCTTTTTATAACAACTTCACTTGCATAATGCTATCTAAATATCAGAGTATATATTAAATTAAAATCAACTAAAATAATAAAGGGAATTCTAAAATATTAGAATAGCATGTAAGAAAAATATTAATTTGCCGTGTTTTTTTTATTGCCGATGATGGCCAATGAGGAAGCAGCACACCTGATGGTAAGTGATACTGCCGCACATGGACCTTTGCAATACCAGGAGCACAGCCAGGCCATTGCCTACCGTGAAAAAAATAATCTTCTTAGGTAAACCTCGTTTAAAGAAAGCCATGTCATAGCGCTCGGGAAACACAGGAGCAGGTAAATCATTCCAGACCCTGCACGTACGTGGGAGTAAAAATCGCTGGAAACGTACAGTTGAAGACCATAACGTTTGCAGGTGAAATGGATGAACCCTGCTGCGGTATCGAGTGGTACGTTGGTAAAACAACTCCTCAGAGCACTCCCCGTGAAAGAGCCGATGGAGTACAAAGAGTGACCCATAGTCTCTCCGCCGCTCCAGTGACTTCAATCTGACGGAGTAAGAATACCGCACCACCCCCTTTCCGTGGGTATCGTAAAAGACGACCAAGGGGTTATTGCAGATCACATCTACGCAAGAGTAGGAAATCTCGAAATTTACCAGCCCGTCTGACCAGCGTGGTATATGATGTAGATCAATTTCCCTTTTATTGTAGTGAAGGCTCGGGCCAAACAGTGAGATGTACATAAGCTGTGATAATTAGACCGACGTCCTCCCCGAGCGTGGGACGTCGGTCGATGGGAGGGTACCCCACTAGGGGGTATTCCGTCGGGCCGACCACTGATGACAAGTAACCCTGCTCCGGTGGTCGGCCCAACGACGAAGGCGACGTGGTGTTCGTGTGGGTTACGGGTGTGCGTGCTTACGCCCCTCTGTCGCCCCGGACGGAGTGGTTCGAAGAGTGCACCGACAGCAGCCCACTCCAAAAAAAAAAGCTGTGATAATTATGATTAGAATAGCTACTCTTTGAATAAAGTAATTACTTCGATTCTTTTTATGGTTACGCAACATTCACAACATTCTCAAACCATAAAGCACATATTATTTCTCATGAAGAAAAGAGAATGACGTGAATAAATAACTCGCAGAAATATCAATTAAACAATTATGCTGTCCGAATGGAATCGTGTGTAATGATAGTGGTCCCGGCTATAACTCAAGCGCATCTGTTCTACGGCTATTTGCAAAAGGCACGACGTACTCATCGTGGCTTTATATTTACTATACTATACTTGTCTCCACTTGTACTAGTCATATTATTACACAATACAAATGAAACGATTATATAATGATTTCTGATGTGTATTACACATCTTTACTGATATTATAAATGCGAAAGTAAGTTTGTTTGTTTCTTACGCTTTCACGCTTAAACCACAGAACTGATTTCAAAAATTCCTTCATCAATGGAGAGCTATAATATCAGGGAGTAACATGGGCTATATTTTATCCTGGTATTCTCACAGGAATGGGAACTATGCGGGTAAGGCGACTGAAACCGAAGCAGAACGAGGACCGGTTTGCTAGTTATAAATAAAACTATTTTTACGGATTTTGTCGCGTATAATCCACCTGTGAACTTCAACGTTGAAAAGTGTTCGAAAGTTCAAACAATCAAAATTCAAATAAAATTGCTCTAAAATCCGTAAAAATAGTTTTATTTAAGACTAGCAATCCGCCCTAGCTTCGCTTCGGTTTCTGTCGCCTTATCCCCGTAGTTCCTGTTCCCGTGGGAATACCGGGCTAAAATATAGCCTAGTTTACTCCCTGATATTATAGTTTTCCATTGGTGAAAGAATTTTTGAAATTGGTCCAGCCCTTTTGTATATTACCCGGAACAAACAGACAGACAGACCGACAAAATAAATATAAAGTGATTTTTAGGTATAGGTATCATCCAAATAACCGTGTGAGCATGAAAAAAGCCTCTTATTTTGACATTACAAACAGACACTCCAATTTTGTTTATTGGTATAGATTACAATTTTTTTTTTTTCTAACAGTTTTACTAATATTTTATTGAATAACTAGCAGTGCCCTGCGGATTCACTCGCAGTTCCCCTTTCCATGGTAATATCGGGATAAATTACAGCCTATGTGTTATTCTGATATATAAGCTATATTATTGTGAAGTTTCATCAAAATCCATTAGGTAGTTTTTGCGTGAAAGAACAACAAACATCTTCACAATTTCACATCTTCACATACTCACAAACTTTCGCGTTTATAATATTAGTAGGATTTACAATTTCACGCAATGATGACATATAATCGATATAATTATTAATATCCTTTTCTTGAAGCGATATATGTGCATGTTTAGGAGTGGTAGGACCACACTGTCGACAGTTATCTGTCTACAGCCGCGGGCCGGTCCGTCCGGGGCAGTACCATGCTCTCGCAGAAAATCGACGTCTGAGTAGTAGCAGTTTGTTACTGCGCTTCATTCGGTGAGCGAGAGAGCCGGAAGCCCAACTTTCTGAGGGTGATTGCGTGTGGAGGGTTTTGGTGGTGCCCTTGGTATCACCGAGCCTCAATGCACGCATCCACACTCCCTTCGCTTTCTTCGCGGTAGGCAACAGCCTTGTAAAGGTCCATGAGCGGCAGCAACATTTACCATCAGGTGTACTGTTTGCTCGTTTGCCACCGTTTGCAATAAAAAATAAAAATAAACAAAAATGTCAGTAGGTGTTGGTCACGTGCCACGCTACAATGTACAATGACACATAATGCTATATTGTTCAACCGGGTTGATATAATTTGTTTTCGAGGCTTCCTTTTCTAGCTAAATGATGCTTATAGCCATATAGAATCATTTTTCTTTGGGGCGGGCTATTGTTTGGACGTACGCCGTCCTTTCCGTCCGGGGCGACGAAAGAGAGACGCGCGGTCCAATAACCCACCGTATTCCTTCCTTTGCCTTTGGGCTGACAAGAGTACCGAATACCTTACTTACCGAATACCTTTCGACACAGACTTAACTTGTCCGTGTCGAAAGGTCGTCATATTTATATATTTTTTCCATGCATCCGAGAGCGCCTGGAGAAGGTGTGGCTGGAGGTTGACCACTTTGTGGCCCAATTTTTAACTGGCCATGGCAACTTTAAAAGTAAATTATTTTCTTTTAAACTCGTACCATCACCATTATGTCAATGTTCCACATCTGACCACGAGTATGAACAATCAGCACATCACATTCTCTGGGCGTGCGATCTCTGGCGAAACGAGCGTAACCTAATGTTAAACAGTTTGCAAGTCACCTGTGGGGTAGTATACTATACGGACCTTGTAGCAACTCGAGACAATTTCCGTGCGTTCATGCGTTTCTGCCATACCTACTGTAGCAATCAATCTTAACGCTCACATATAGGCCCCGTTAAGCTCTTCCGTATCCGTGGTGCCGTAATGCTGCGCTATCGTATCTGTACACCTTTTTACTTATTGGCTGATTAGTCATTTTGTTTTCCTGTCTCCCGCTTTGCCTAGGAGGGAAGTGGAATCTCTCTTTCCAACTCCTCCTCTTTAATCTTTTCTAATTAAATTTGTTGCGAGTCCCAAGACAATTAAAATCATATCCCGGGACTGCCTGAGGGTCAAACCCCGGTGTCATTTATGGAGACCATTGTAGATCCTGGTTTACAGGAGTTACAATGGTGGGAATGTGTGGTGGGATTAACTTGTCCGTGGCCAGCCCGGCAGCCATATAGAATCCATGGGAAAAAAGTAGCTACAGATTTTACTCTCGGACTGAGAGTAAAATCTGTATCACATAAAGCAAAAAGACATATTATCAGTTAATTTAGTTACGGCATAATTGCCTAAGACAACAGGCACGCCAAATATTTTTAGTATTATACAATTTGCAAGTAGAAAATTAAGTTTCAAATAATAATGTAAATAAATAACATGATTTGTAATTGACATAAATACATAAATATACATGGCCATAAAATACAGCCTGCAGCGGTTGCCAACATGTATTGCCCATATCTTTACAAGTAACAGCTATAACGTAGAACAAAACTGCTGTTCACCAACTATTTTCTAATTTTAATAATTTCGTGTAATAACGCAATAAATATACAACATATGGGTAATGCGATGTAAATGTAACGTGTGTCGTTAATACTCGTAGGATATTAAATATAGAAGTAACAGTTTAAAATACGTGATCTAAGATAATAACAGCGGCTAATCAGTGTTGCTTATACGTCCGATTACTGAGAATCGATTCATGCGAGATCTCGACTAATATCGATTATAACATTTACATTGATAGGGCTTCCTACATACTATAGTGTCTCCATATCATAATGTATGATAATGTCGTATGTAAATTCTGAAACGGCGTCTTAGGATTTCTGAGAAACCAACACCTGTGTGTGTATTTAATATAATCCTCATCATAAAATTTATATTTTACAATGTGGGTGTGGCTGTATATATACATTTATCTAGACGGCATGGTATAGTAGGCCAATTGCCATATTTATACACATGGTATTTTTAACCTCATTCTGCCGTGTGGTGACGGAATAAAAATACAATTCTTACAATTATCTTGCTCGTGGGTGTCGTAAAATACGATTAAATGATATGATATGCAATTACATCTATGAACGAGAAGGAAACATCGATATAAAATCCTGTAGGTACACGTCTGACCAGCGCGGTATAGTATGTCAATTTCCCTCCTATTGTGGAGGCGAACTGAGACCGATAGTGGGAACTATGTGGGCTGAGATGAGATAATTCTTGTGATAATGATCTTCTAATGATGATTCTCCATACGTGAGTTATAAATATAAATTATTTCACATCAATTCCTCCTTTAGTCATGTACGATCTTCCTCCATAAAACGAAAAATAGTGATCACCGTATTATTTCATTCAGAAGGATTGGGAGTTCGATTCCACGCAGGATATTTTATTGTGTGAAATTAATGCTTATGTATGAAAATCCATTCGATACAAGAATTTATTTCTAAATAATGTTTGTTTTTTAATAAAAAACCAAATATTATAAACGTATTTTAGATTTCCCATATGTGGATAAATCAGATCGATGACACTCAACAGTGGCAATCGCCACTTAAATTCCTACGTAATCTATTCAGCCGGTGTTTATCTTTGTATAAAAGTACATTCCGTATGGTGACCGAGTAAGAATACAATTCACCACTCCCTATCTTGTCCGTGGATGTCGTAAAAGATGACTAAGAGATATAATTATGCACATAACATCTGCGCAAGAGAAGGAGAACTCGAAATGACACCATATACCAATATGTCTGACAAGCATGGTATAGTAGGTCAAATTCCCTTCAATTGTGTAGGAGGTCCGAGCCCAACATTGGGACGTATGTGGGCTGCGATGATGATGATAAGTACAGAAAACAACTCGATTATAACTAGTACTGAAGGATAAAGAAAGAAATATGTCTCTTATTTTATAGATAATACATAAAAGCTATAAATAGCTTTTCAAAATTAAAGTAATGAAGAAATGAATGCACTAGAATGACTCTCGAATCTCGTTGGTGGGTTTCCCAGGAGTGTTGCTGTTCGTTCTTCTGAAGAAGAGATCACTTCTCTTATCTTAAGTGTACTCCCATAAAAAATAAGGGGTGGTGACACATTGCAATTAGTAACTTAGCCAATTAAATACATTTATAAACATTTAAACTTACCTTTCTCATAGCTAATCTGTCTTTCCTGTTGTCGGGCATTATCGGCCGCTACTTTGAGCAAGCCTTGTATATTTCGGAGTAACGTTTCAGTGGAAGAGACCAGAGTATCTGCGGTGGGGTCTACTGGCACATTGGGTGGCGTGCCCGCTTGAGCCGTGTAGCTTATTGGCGCTGGTGATGTAGATACTGGCAAATCACGGTCAACATCACTTAAATCTCCACCTATGAACAATTTTATAATATTACGTGAGAAATGAAGAGTTCTTAAATGTAAAAAAGGATTTTATTTAAATAAAATTAATCACGTCGTTTCGCCTGTAATATATGTAAATCTAAAATCTAATATGCCTGCCGTTTAAGAATAGATGCTATTCACTTATTAATAAATTGAAATTATTAATTGAATATTCACTAACACTCTAAATTGAAAACTGTGAATTGATTGTTTTAGGCTAAAAACTTACCCAATAAAATTACTCCTCTATTAACATACCATGTGGTGACGGAGTAAGAATACAATTCACCACCCTCTTTCCCGCGGATATTCTAAAAGACGACTAAGTAATATAAATTTTTCTTGAGTTTTCCTTTCCAACGTTTTAGACAGCGTGATATGGTAGGTCAGGTTTCCTCTCATAATATAAAATATACCTAAGAGGCTGGATCCCAACAATGAGCCATGTCTGGGCTGAGATGATAGTTAATTTACCGTCCTATACTTAAAAAACATCTATAGGTATATTAAAATAAACTATGGAATCAGAAGTGTACTAGAGGAATAAAAGATACAATATCGACAGTCAGTTGTATAAATAACAAATATTATAGTTATAATAGTAGTTATGGAAGTGGCCTGTCTGCGTGCGTGTATGCGTGCATGTATCATTCAGTTGGCGATTATGGTTGCATTGAACATCGATATCGTATAGTGATCACTGGCACGTTGATAAAATCCGTTGAGATTGAGCTGATTGTTCTAAAATATACTTTATACAATGCATACACTAAAACACATTATTAAAAACATCGCTTAAAATTTTCATGTATACTTGAGGATGAGTGAAAATATTTATACAAAAACTTCTTTGAGGAATCTATCGATATAGGTTTTGTTTGACACTTGATAAAATCTCATGTAGCTAAACTCCTAATTTATTATAACATCTTAATTAACTGTTATAGATAGTAAATATTGTTTGTATCATTTTTAGGGTTCTGTACCCAAAAGGTAACGGCCTATTACTAAGATTTCGCTGTCTGTCCTTCCGTCTGTCTGTCACCAGGCTGTACCTCAAGAACCGCGGTAGCTAGACAGTTGATTTTTTTTATAAATTCTGTTGCCGCTATAACAACAAATACTTAAAACAAAATAAAATAAATATTTAAGGGGGGTTCCCATAAAACAAACGCGACTTTTTTGCCTTTTTTTATAGATAATCGTACGCGACGTTCGTGCGCAACTCCAACGCGCACTTAGCCGATTATTAAAGAAGATGTTTCAGGCTGTAAATTAACACAATAGAATCTTAAACGCCACTTAATACCGCAAGATCCGTTTCCAATAATTTCATGAGCTTCAACGTACTAGGCCACAGATTATATTTTATAATAAGATAATTACAATAATGTACACTAGATGTCAATAACGGACCTCACACATAAAAAAGAAAGTGTTTCGATTGGCATCTCTCACGGTCTAAAATAATCTATCGATACATTTAATTTAACTGACAAGATAGTGACCGCTCATCAAATAATGAAGACAACATCGTTTCGTCATTGTCGATGCGCACGATAGCACTCTCGGGTTGTCACAACACCATCTCCCTAATAAGGCCAATTAACAGCATCCTAAAAGTTTTAAGCAAACGAACATAAACCCTATAACTAATGCTAAGGATGCATAATCAATCGGCTCGTGCGGCTGACTAAAAGACTTCACGGATATAAAATAAAATTAGATTTGAGATGAACATTGATTGAAAGGAAGAGGTAAATTCAGATGAACAAAGATCAAAGTTGAATGACACGAGCTTACATAAAAAGCATGTCTGTAATGCGACCGAGGCGATCGTGACGGGCGTGAATTACGTATCGACAGAATTAATTGTAAATAAACTATAAATATTACGATACAATTAAATATAAAATTGTAAAACGAGTGTGTCGTAAAAAACCTGAATGGAGAAATACAGATTTTTTCATTGAAACGTTTGTTAGCACAAATTTTCTGATGTTCATCCCGTAATTTCGCGGCTAGATCGGTGTTAACTATAAATCGTAGGTAGTTTATCCGTTCCCACGCTCTTTGAGCATTTTGTGTGCGGCTTGCTAACCCATACACAATCCTTATTGTTTCACTTAATTCAGCTATTGTATGCCCCAAGTATTTACATTTGCGAATCTGTTTTGATTTGCACCGTTCGTGTAAGTTATAACAGTGCATATTTCAACTATTAAAGCTATGCAACGGAAATATTGTTTAATCATAAAATACATTCTCATACTATTATTTCATTATTTATTTTCTAAGCGTGTATGTTCGATAATATCTGGTAATCTAAATGAACTTTGCAATGTGTATACAGTTATAATTGTCTGCACTGATTTTATGATTTTCCCATTCTATTATCAAATAGCTATAATTGCGTTCATGACTTCGTGGCGTCGACCTAATAACTAGTTTCCGCTTGATTGATGTTGCTGAGGCTGATAGTAAATTAATTGATTAAAATATTTGTAGAGCAATAAGTTCATGAAAAAATATAAGCATAAGATAAATGAATATTTATATACATGTAGACTGTAAAATTATTATGTCATCAACCGCTTTACTATCGCTACTAATCGCTAAACACGAACTGTTAGTGTTTAGGAGTTAAATAAATACAGACTAATATTTTAGTTTATATTATTCTCTTTATGAGGATATGAAATAACTACAGTTCAATTCCATTTTCTTATAGAATTGTTATATTTGAATATTCTATATGCATATAAGTGTTCAGTACGATTTTGTTATATACATTTTTGTTAATATATTTAATTAAAAAAACATCTATCTAAAAAAATTCAATGCGCACAATATATGTTTTTTTAAGTCATTTTAATCAGCCTTAAAGTTAACAAGATAATATTAATAAACACAGCGTTTTCTTTTTATATGTTATTCTGATAATAAAGGTAATGAACTATTTCTTTCTCTATCTCACCACTATAAAGATTAAAAGAATAAATCTTAATCGAATATATACCATAAAAAATTATAAAAAATATGAAACACCTATCTTAAGACATTTAGCAATCAACAAAAAGCTCAATGAAATCTTTTGAATGACTACTTACAGTCGTTTAGGGCAATTGTGGACAATTCTAGTAATAAGATTTTATTATATATAACCATTACAAGCGAACGTGCAGTATCGAAGGATCAATATAAGAAAATATACGGAATTACTATAGCTACGCTTGATCATTTGCCATTCGTCGGTAAGGATGTTTCTCTCGTATATTTAGTGCAATCTCAAAGTATAACATCTATTTGATATTATTAATTTATATGCCACAATTAAGTTCAATAATATATCGTATAGAACTATAAAACAATTAATCTCGATGCGTACCTACCTACATTGTTACATTGTGAGTATATTACATACTTAAACACAAGTATTTCCAGTCTAGAATAAAAGGAACCATGGTTTTATGGCTGATAATTTCTGAACTATGAATGCTGAAGGTCCCAGAGCTATTACTGGGTAATTTTATTGTACATTACATGCGCAGTATATTCAACGGGTGATACCTAGGCTGTGTTAATGTAACATAGACACTCTCTGGTCATGTCTTGCGTTGATTACTGTTGAAGCGGTGGTACTTATTTATCGATACATTTAATTTATATGAAATTAAAATATTTTCTTCTTCGCTGATATTTTTTTATACTGTAATGTTGATTACGGATATTTTTTTTTATTAATTTAACATATTATGTTATATTTTTATTAGGTTTTATTTTTTTTATCTTACATAAACATATTATTTTTTTTAAATACGTTGCACTTAGGAAGTAAATATTGTATTACTGGGGACTTTACAAACATAGAATTAACGGATATAATTTACATTCATACTCAGAAAACAATATGTCGATCGCACAGTGTTGTTTTGTGCCAGTGTCGTGGGATTCGAACCCACGACACTGGCACAGTAGGTCGTTATTTTAAAGACTATCTTATCTGCGCAGTCATCATTACCCTGTTCCTATCTCAATTGTTAGGGGCCGACTCAATATTTATTCTCCTTTATATTACATAATGCAAAAAAATTTGTAATATTTTATTACTGGCCACCTGCCTGACATCAACTCTCTTTGGGAATGTAATGACCTGATGGCATCAGATGGAGTTGATTGAAGTCGCTAAAAACCTCTTAGTCGTCCTTTACGACTCTCATAAGCAATGTAAGGGTAAAAGTATTCTTAACTGCCACTATACAGCTTATTTAAAACGTTTAAGTATTTAAAAGTATGGAATGAAATTAATGTCACAATAAATTGACTTTCCTTTCCCGCGATGTCGTAAAAGTAACTAGCTTATTACATCGATAGCACATATTATTCAAAAGATATGAAAAACAAAGAAAAGAACCTTATACTAATACATCTGACTAGCATGGTAGAGTAATCAACTTCCCTCCTATTATGAGAGGCCTAGAATATGATGTACATGAATTGAGAAGAAAACTGTGGTTGCAATGTCCTACCTTCAACTTGTCGTAGGTCAGGCAAAGAAACGGATCATTCAAACGTAAAACATCAATAAAGTTTTATAACCAAATAAAATAGTGTCTTACCATCATCCTCATCTTTAACGTTGTGATCTTCGTGGTCAGATAGCGGGGCATCACTTTCATCAGAATGCGACCGCGGACTGGCAGCAGCGGTCGCAGCTGATGGTAGTCTCGGTGGTTGCGGCGTTCGTCGTGATGCTGCTGAACTTCGCCCACTCACTGATCCTTCACCTCGGTCGCGATCGCGCTCACCTCGATCTGATCGATCCCGGTCACCTCCAGATCCAGATTTCGATAAATTGAGTACTGGACTGTGGCCTGGAGATGACCCTGCAATAAAATACCTCAGTTTATTGAAAATTTAATAACAATTACCTTGGAATTTTTTACCTTTGAAGTCTTAATTGTCATTATTCCCGAAAAGCTCAGTTCAATGAATTATGACAAATCTAAACTATTTTATTCTAATTTTTCAGTCTCACTTAATAGATATTGATCCTATCGTTGTCTTTTGAGAATGGTTTCGTTGACATGCTTGCTATCAAGAATATCCTTTTTTTGTTGTTTTGCGTCGACACACACATCCCCTATCTCGTCCGGGGCGACGCAAGAGCGGTGCGCATCCTCATAACCCACCGTATTACCTTTCGTTCGCCATTGGGCCGGCCACTGGTACCGAATCCTGGATGTCGGTGGCCACCCCGGTAGGTTATCCTTTTGTTTAACGTCTCTAACAACTCTTGGCGAAATATTCCAAAAATATTTTTAACCATATTATCGCAATCACATACTTCTGCTTTTCTCTTACGCCAATGCACGGTGAATTAACGAGATAGTCCCCAAATACCATATGAAATTAAAAAATGCGACTATGCGCGAATGAAAATCAAAACCACTACACTCGGTCATGGTTTCGATTTTCATACAGACAATTGTTTGTGCGGTATGGACACTTGAATATATGGATATTGATCTGTTAGTTTATTGTATGCTTGTTTATTATTCGTAGATAATTTATTTTATCATCACTTAAACACATATATGTCCCACTACTGGGCTCGAGCCTCTTCCACGATAATAGCCTCCATGGTTTAGAGCTCCAGGGATTTGCCCTTATGTAAAGGAAATCAACCTATTAAACCAGGCTGGTCAGATGGATTGGAGATTGGTGATTGATATAATCTGCATATTATCCCTTAGTCCCTTAGTCATCTTTTACGATACTTACAGGTAATATAGATTGGTAAAGTGTTTCTTATTTCGTCACCACATAAAAGAAAAAAAAATTAACGTAACTACTCGCTTTTTTAAGTACCTTGTTGTTTTATTTGTTAATGCTTATTATATTATTACTCGTTATTTTTATGTAATACAGATTATATATTTTGGCGTAACATTAATTGGTAGTCACGGTTTATCATATTACATGGATTAGTTACAGCGTGGCCGTAAAATCACCGATTTGTGACCGGTACGTACACCCAAGACTATGGTTTACGCTTAATGATTTAGAATTAGAAAGCACCAATTGGTGTCTCTATTTGTATTTTTAATTAGAATAAACTATAAATTAAAATATGGTTTGTTTTAAGACCCAATGCGAAAACAGTGATAGGAGAATAGAATACCAATATGCTGGCTAAGAGATTCCCAGATTCAATGCGAGTTAATTTTAAGCACTTTTTGGAGCATTAGGTATATAAAATTAAAAATCATCCGTGTAATAACGGAATAAGAATACTATTCACCACTCCCAATCTTGCCCGTAAACGTCGTAAAAGACGACTAAGGGATATAGTACCTACGCATATAACATCTCTACACAAGATGGGCAAAACTCGAAACAAAACCAATCTGTCTGACCAGCATGATAGTAAGATCAATTTACCTCCTATTATGAAGGAAGTTCGATCCCAACAGTGGGACGTATATGAACCGAGATAATGATTATGATATACAATTGTAAATACTTAAACATCGTTGACGGAGTAAGAATACAATTCATCACTCTCTGACTTACCAGTGGGTGTTGCAAAAGATGATTAAGGGGTATAATAAGCAGACGGCATCTATGCAAAAGAAACAAATTTTTAATTGAAATCCTTTATCAACACGTCTGACCAGCATGGTATAGTTTACGCCCCTCTGTCGCCCCGGATGGAGTGTTGCGAGGAGTGCACCGACCGCGACCCACCCCAAAAAAAAGCATGGTATAGTAAGCCAATCTCTCTCCCACAGAGGAGAAGGCCAGAGCTCAACAGTGGGGCGTATATGGACGGTGATGATGAAGAAATATCTTTAATAGTACTAGAAAATAGGATGGTCAGTGGGTGATTTAAGATTCTTGAAACATAAGTTCCACTTGTTATATGTAACTATTCTATTAATCTACTCAAATCGCGAATAATATAATCTGCTGTTGAAAGGTCTTTTTATATTCTCTTTTATTCCTGAAGAAGTCAAGGATAGGCTCCACTCGGGTTTTTAATCCTTCAGTCGCGTCCATGATATTTGAATGTCTATTGCAAGTAGATTTTGGATACTAAAAAGAGGAATCTTACCGTTGTGTGAACCCTCTCGAGCCTTATCCATCGCCATAACTCTCTCCATATCACCTCTTTCGTCACGTAACCTGTAACAAGCATATACTCAATTATTTTTGGCGGCAACGTAAAATTATATGTGACCGTCTTAAAATTTATAGTCAAGATTTAGTATTTTACAATGGTTCTCCTTATGATGATGGTTTAAGAAATTAATGTTTCACAATCCTTCACTCTCTCATAGCAACCGTGGCTTAGTTATTACGGAATTAAGAAGAGCAACTATCCAATATCATCATCCATTGTTAGACAGGATGACGATATTGGAGAGTACTAATGAATGTATGTTTGGATGTAAGGAACAGCTCGTTAATTTCTTTCTTAATAAAAAACACATTATCGCTATGTGCTATAAAGTATCTTTTTTGTAACAACTCTGTCAACCAGCTCATCACTTCAACTCACTCTTCACTTCAACAAGATAAGTTAACCAAGAAATAAAATAGTATACCCGTCTGATCTATAGTAGGCATAGTAGACCAATTTTCATTGGTTTGTCAAGGGCGTTCGAGTCCATCATTGAGATACATCCATACTAATATTATAAATGCGAAAGTAAGGATGTTTGTTTGTTTGTAACGCTTTCACGCTTAAACCACCGAACTGATTTCAAAAATTCTTTCACCAATGGAAAGCTATAATATCAGGGAGTAACATAGGCTACATTTTATCCCGGTATTCCCACGGGAACAGGAACTACGCGGGTTTATGTGACTGAAATCGAAGCGAAGCGAGGGCGGGTTACTAGTATGAACTAACGATGTAACTAATAACGATGTTAACATTATTATGAGAACGAAGAACTTTACGGATGAATTCACAAGTAAATCTTAAGATTTTGAATACATTTTATTATAGGAAATCTACTTTAGATTTTGAATACATTTTATTAATTTCTATAGACAATTCTAAAGTATAGTGCATATGGTATTATAGCACGTCCCGCGTATTTTTATGTTCTGCCAAAATTACCACATGCAACCTTTCACTCTAAATCCATCCCTCTATCAAAGGTTACGAGATGGTTTACTAACAGACTGACTTAACTAGCAGCTTAAGAGGAAAATGAACTTGAAAGACAAACTAATTCGACACTGTCCACAATAGCTTTAATAGCTGATTGTGAAAAAAAATCTAATCGAAAATATATAAAAACCAGCGGTTACCTTGTTAACAAAAATTAAAAATTGATCTGTCTAAACTCGGTCACGCTACCGCAAGAAATCATTCACCACAAAACTACTAACAAACAATTTTATCATTTGAAACCATAAAGCATACTTCCCACTGCGTCGTGAAGCTACTACAAAGGCAGTAGTATAATATTATAGAACCCCGCTGCGCATCTTTGTGAATGGATAAAGACGGTATATGTAATCATTTTGTATGCCGATCTCTCATACCGCTACCCTAATTCTTAGGTCCTTTTTGATTGTGAATTATTGGACTTTGATGCTTCCGTTCCGATTCTATTTTTATTAATATTTACATATTAACTTTTTACTTTTGTTTGGGCCGTCTGCTTTGTAGCTTAAATTCTGTAGATTTGTTTCAAATTTTTTATGGTATCTTATTGATGTAAGTAGATAATAGTATCTTTAAATATGGTCAAAAGTAGCTTGGCGCATACTAGGCATAATCTAAACCAACACCACATTAAACTCTTCACAGGTGTCACAAAATGCGACTAAGAGCTCAGATCTCAATGGATTTCTGACTAGTGCAAGTGTAGCGGTTCCTGTAGAAAATTGAATAAATGAATAATAAATTAATGCATTGTTACATTCTCATAAATAAATTCATGATATTTCTATACTTTGAAGTACTTTCATCATCATCGTCATTTCAGCCTGTCGCCGTCCACTGCTGGACGTAGGCCTCCCTCATGTTACTCCACAGAGTGTGGTCCTGTGCCGCCTGCATCCAACGATGCCCAGCAACCTTCACCAGGTCATCGGTCCAGCTAGTGGAGGATCTAGGACCTACACTGCATCGTCTGATACGTGGTCTCCACTCGAGAACCTTTCTTTCCCAGTGGTTTTCACTTCGTCGAGCGACGTGGTCTGCCCATTGCCACTTCAGCGTGCTAATTCTTCCTGCTATGTCGGTTACATCCGTTATTCTGCTGATTACCATATTTCGGATTCTATCTCGCAGAGAAATCCCGAGCATAGCCCGCTTCATAGCACGCTAAGCGATTTTGAGCCTAACTTAACTTTCGAAGTACATTGGACGTATATTATTATAGATGATATTATATAGTAAGTAGTGGTAGGACCACACTGTTGACAGTTGTTTGTCTACAGCCGAGGGCCGGTCCGTCCAGGGTAGTACCACACTCTCGCAGAAAATCGACGTCTGAGTAGTAACAATTTGTTACTGCACTTTGTTCGGTGAACGAGAGAGCTGGCAGCCCAGCTTTCTGCGAGTGTTTGCATGTGATGAGTTTTAGTGATGTCTTTAGTATCACCGAAACTCATTGCACGCATTCACACTCTCTTCACTATCTTCGCAGTAGGCAGTGGCCTTGCAAAGATCCATGAGCGGCAGCCACACATACCATCAGATGCACTGTCTCGTTTGCCACAACTTTCAATAAAAAAAGATGCACAATTTCACTCTAAGAAATACAAATATTCCTACTATTTAAACTCTTAAGTGGTACTAGTCAGTATCTATACCAATAAATAAAATTGGAGTATCTGTTTGTAATGTCAAAATAATAGGCTTTTTTCATGCTCACACGGTTATTTGCACGACACCTATGCCTAAAATAGCAATTAAAAAATTTTTGTCTGTCTGTCTGTCTGTTTGTTCCGGGTAATCTTCAAAACGGCTGGACCGATTTCAAAAATTCTTTCACCAATGGAAAGCTATGATATCAGGGCGTAAACTAGGCTATATTTTATCCCGGTATTCCCACGGGAACGGGAACTACGCGCGTAAAACGACTATAACCTATAACCGAAGCGAAGCGAGGGCAGGTTGCTAGTTTATACATAACTGTCTTAAGTGTTAATAATTAATTTATGAATCGCACCAAGAATTATCTTAGTTAGGAATCGTACTCACGGCACTTTGGTACTTAGATCATCATCTATGCAGTCACCATTATCATTTTCCTGCTCATTATTTGGGGTCGACTCGATATGTAAAAGCCAAAGTTTTGGCAATAGTTTTGTATTGTCAAAACATATGCCTGCCTAATGTCAAACCTCTTTGAGTATGTATTTTTTGTCTAGATGTTAATCAGATGAAGTTGGCCCAGGTCAATGAAAAGCTCTTATTCATCTTTACGAGACCCACAAACGAGGTATGGGCTGGTGGTATTCATATTCGCCACCATACAGTACCGTTATCTATGCAGTCTTAATCCTCTAAATATATCCAAAGATAATTATCAGTTGTATTAAGAACTAGTCACCCCGCCCTCGCTTCGCTTCGGTTTCAGTCGTCTTTCCTGCGTAGTTCCCGTTCCCGTGGGAATACCGGGATAAAATATAGCCTAGTTTACGCCCTGATATTATAGCTTTCCATTGGTGAAAGAATTTTTGAAATCGGTCCAGCCGTTTTGAAGATTACCCGGGACAAACAGACAGACAGACAAAAAAAATATAAAGTGTATTTTAGGCATAAGTATAGTGAAAATAACCGTGTGAGCATGAAATAAGCCTAATATTTTGACATTACACAAAGACACTTCAATTTTATTTATTGGTATAGGTATTTGTTTCCAACAATTTATTTTTAACATTATTTAAAAATAAAATAAACATCATATCGTGTTCCAGTAGTACTCTTCGTATCAAAAGGGTTACAACTACATTTTTTGCTTTGTAATGCCTTTTGAGCATTTGAATATAAATGATGTCTGAAAGTGAAATGTAACATACATAATAAGTGGCTGTTTTAAGCCTTCGCGGAACCCTTTTGCGGATTACAGAGTAACGATAATACAGAGACACTGGGTGTCTTTTAAAATATGACCGATAATGTTAGTGCGGGGAAACGTCAGATTAGTTAAAAATACAAAACTTGTAAAAGTTAAATTATCCAACCAAATTAATATAATATTTTAATGAATATAATATCAATTTTATATACATTCCTATAACGTATACTTTTTGTATAAATAACATATGTTGATACCAAACTTGCAATAAAATTATTATTTTTATAATATTAATGATTTGAAATACTTTTGAAATATATACATTTGAAGTTATGATATTGTATTTAGTAAACTTTATAAAATTCTAAATAACATGTTCTTTTATGTTTGCCTTATAATAAATATTAAAAAAGCTATTTTACATTACATTTCTTTTGTAAAGTTTTCAATTCCTCTGCCGTTGGTGATCGTAAAAGATGATTAAGAGAACCAGGCAGACAACATCACTGCAAGAGAAGGAAATCTCGAAATAAAATCGTATTTTAACCCGTCAGACTATTGTGGTATAATATCAATCTTCTAACTGAAAAGGAGTCATGAGCCTAGTAGTAGGACGTAAATGGGCTAGGTGGTTGATAATTTAATCTATACAATAAATAAAATTGGAGTGTCTGTTTATAATGTCAAAATAATAGGCTTGTTTCATGCTCACACGGTTATTTACATGACACCTATGCCTAAAATAGCGATTAAAACATTTTTGTCTGTCTGTCTGTTTGTTCCGGGTAATCTTCAAAACGGCTGAACCGATTTCAAAAATTCTTTCACCAATGGAAAGCTATAATATCAGGGCGTAAACTAGGCTATATTTTATCCCGGTATTCCCACGGGAACGGGAACTACGCGGGTAAAACGACTATAACCGAAGCGAACCGAGGGCGGGTTACTAGTTTATATATATTAACTTTATTTTATTTAGTTTCATAATTATTCTACTTTTATCCTAATTACTTAAGAGTGACTGACTATTCAGATATGTACCTGAGACTTGACATAAACTATAGTGTCTTTATAAAAAAGTTTCACATTTTTGTTCAATAAAACTTAAGTTGTATGTATACCTCTAAGCAACTGTATTTTCTGTTACATTTATTACTCTACGCGGGAACCCTCGAAATGGAGTCGTTTGATACTTTACTGACGAGTCACGGAGCTCCGTTTGAATTTAATATATTTTTCATTTCCGTCGCTATTAATATGTAAATAATTCTGGAGACCGTTAAAATCTTTTGATCCTGTTTTTTTATATTACAAAAATATTAAAATATATATTTCTTACATAACTTTATATAGTTAAAAGCAATCTTGTAAAAAAGTTAATAAGAAAATAGAAATAAATGATTATTCATTTATGCATTTTTCCGTGTAGTAACGGAGTAAGAATACAAATCACCACCTTGTCTCTGAGAGACGATTAGGGATCTAATATGCAAATTATAGATAAAAAGAAAACTTGAAATTGCTCTATACGAATATTTCTGACCAGCTTAATATAGTAGATCAATTTCCCTCTTACAGTAGAGGGGCCCGATCCTAACAGTAGGATGTATCTGGATTGAAATGAGATTAAATATTTATTTCTACGTAGTGCAAGGAAAATTACGAACATTAATAAACGTAGAAAATGAGCATTAGCCTTATATCTTTATAATAGATTTGCCAATCTTATAGATAGTTGTTAATTACTATCTAGATCAATAATAGTCTTCAAGATAAATCTGACTAAAAAAATTACTACTCTTTAGCCCGATCATTCACCTGCCATGGGAATTTTAGAAGTAAATTATTCTATTTTAAAATAGTAGCTTCACCATTTTTTTAATGTTCGACCTCTGACTACGATTTTGAACAAACAGTTTACCACATGCTTTGGGAGAACGAGTAGGAGCTCGTTACGCCAGAATGTACCTCATGTTAGATGCAAGTTATCTCTGGGGTAGTATATTATAGGGACCTTGTAGCAATTCAAGAAAACTTTCATGCGTTCAGATATTTTTTCCATATCTACTGTTGCACACAATCGTATCCTTCCAATTTTGCTTCATATCTGCCACTATGCTTAGGAGGGATTTCTTTTTTTTTTTTTTTTTTTTTTTTTTGGGTGGGCTATGGTAAGCGCACGCGCGGTCCTGTCCGTCCGGGGTGATGAAAGGACGGCGCGCGGGCCCATAACCCACCCGTACCCACGTCACCTCGTTATTTGTTGGGCCGACCACCGGAGCAGATGTGACTTGTCATCAGTGGTCGGCCCGACGGAATACCCTTTCGGGTAACCTCACGTCTCGACGTACTGGGACGTCGGTCGCCATCGCGCGGTCAGCCTCTCTGCGGGTGATGGACAATTCCCCGGTCCAATCACCCGCGGCCTCGGCTAGGGCGGCATTAGGCGCAGATACTCGCGCCTGCGCCGCCCCAGTCGCCGGCGGCGGAACGTGTCGCCGAATAGGAGCTCTACTCGCACACGATCCGCCGCCTCCTTCCGTGAGATTACGGTCTCACAGAAGGCGGCGACCGCGTCCCAGTTCCTGACGCTGTCGAGCATCTCCCTGGCGATGGTCGGCAGCGCCAGGTCGGCACCGATAATCGCGACGAGTTTACGGCGCTCCCTTTCCCACGCAGTACACTCCTCGAGCGTGTGCTGCGCCGTGTCCTCGTCGCAACTGCAGTAGTGGCAGGACGGTGTGCTCTCCCTCCTGACAATCTTGTGCAGGTACTTCCCAAAACACCCGTGCCCCGTCAGCACCTGCACAAGTCGGAAGGAAAGCACCCCGTGCGTCCGCTCCAACCACTCCATCAGCACCGGCCGGAAGGCCTCGACGGTCCTGACACCGTACCGAGGACTCTCCAGCCGGACTGCCCAACGGGCAATGACTCCTCGGCGGGCGTCGACCCGCCAGGCGGTGATCTCCTGCAAGGAGACCATACCGCCGCGGGCGCGCGTCTCCGACACCCGCCGGTGCTTAGGAGGGATGTGGAACCTTTTCAACTCCTCTTGTTTTTTCTTTTCTAATTAATTTTGTCACGGGTCCCAAAACTTCCTGAGGGTCAAATCTCGGTGTCTTATATGGAGACTATTGTCGATCCTGGCTTACAGAAGTTACAGTAGTAGAAATATGTGGTGGGATTAGTCCCATATAAAACAATCCAAGTAATAAAAACATGCTAATGATAAAATTCAAAACTTTCAAAACGACATTCTGGCACCCTTCCGAATTTCTAATACCATCATCTAGTAAAAATTATTCCACAATTTCTAAGTATGATAAAGCTATGACAAACACATGAGTTGTTATGGCAACGTGTCTGGTTTATTTATTTTTTGGCAATCTGCCGATATAGCAACAATCAAAAATTTATATGGGATATTAATAAAATGTGGATATAGACGTCTGAGAAATATAAAAAAAGATCATTGTAGAAATGTTAATGTAGTTTGAAATTAATACTAATAGCTGCAAATGAAATTTTATAATATTATTTCATAAACTATCGTTATTTCGATAAATAAACTGTCACCACACGGAAATGAATAATGAATATTATGTAGGTATAAAAGCAATAAATTCCATAAAAATAGTTTTATTTTAATGCTTTACTTACTAATGGATAGACATAAATAACTTGTAACTTCGATAACATGTTATTCCAGATGACGGTCTAAAGGTGTATTTATTCATTAAACTTTATGTAACAAAACTTATACAAGGGCTGCCTTAATGCCAAAGGCATTCTCTGCCAGTCAACCATGGGCGATGTAGACATAATAACATATACTTATGAATATAATTAGAACGGTTATTGATTTGTATATATAATTAAATAGAAAACAAAAACATATGATATTAAATTACACAAAAAACTTATATAGTAAAAATATAATTCATCACCTCCTATCGTACCCGAGGCTATTATAAAGGATGAATGAGGGATATAATATGCTTATAACAGCTATGTAAGAGAAGAAAAACTTAAAATAAAACCCCATATCATCACGTCTTACCAATATGATATAGTAGCTCAATTTCCATTTTGTTGTGAAGGGATTTCGAGCCTAGCTATAGAAAGAATATGAGCAAAGATGATAATGATAAATACATATTTAATAATTTATATTTATAGGTATATACATAAAATTCTTTGGCTGAACCTAAGTCTGACGCTGCTAAACAACTATTTAAGTCTATAAGCCAACTAAGATGAAAAATTCCTTTTTTCTTTTCCTTTTTTATATTAGTTTTAAGCTATTTGTATTTTTTAACTATACTCTTTGTATAATACAATGGGACTGGCATGTTTTAATGAAAGTCTCCAAATTAAATAAAAAAGAAAAAGAAATAAAATTCTAACAACAGGTATGCAAAACTTCAGAACTACTCCGCAGAGTAGTTTTCGCGTGCAAACGCCACAAACAAAAAACTTACTCGTATTTGTAATTATTATAATAATGATATAGACATAATCAGTAATATTTGTTGATAATCACTAACAATGTACATTGTTACTAAGTATAACACATAATAATATTTTTTGTCAATTAGAAAACTCTTAACAAGGCACCCCCCCGAGCTCTAACGAATTGGAAAGGAATGATCGACTCATCGCCATACGATCGGACAAAAGATAACTTCAAATCAATAAAATAATAAATTATTTCCACTTCCTCCATTTATTTTTATCTTTACAAAAGCGTTGCTTTGATTGATGATGTGATCCCGCTAGAATTAAAACAGATATGCCTTATTTTCGAATGTTTGATCATGAAGAGAATTTTGAGATATTTGACGATCAATCTATTTAATTTTATCAGTTTCCTCTCGAGAAGTTTCATCTATTAATATATTCATTTAACATGACTTCAGGTATTTTATTAACTTTAGTTTAATTAATGTAACTAACAGATCCTAATTTCAATGCTTTTTTATCTTTTTATTTCTATATTTGTATATGAGTACAGTGTGGAGACGGAGTAAAGATATAATTCAACAACAACCTTGCTTGTGGTTGTCGTAAAAAACGACGATTAAATATGCATATTACATCTATACAAGAGAATAAAATCTCTTAATAAATTAGTCTAACAAGCGCGGTATAGTAAATCCATTTCCCTCCTATTGTGGAGGAGGTTTAGGACCAACAGTATGACGTATATGGGCTGAAGTGATGAATGACGGGGAATATGAGTAATAAATGTAAAATATCAAACATTAGGAGAATAATGCCATTTAGTAGCTCTAACTGTAGCGAAGAGTCATCCAAGTGACCCAATATCTACAAAATTATCTATAAACATTAAAATGTCTATGCCCTTTGGGCAGAATTATGAGTACACGCACACCGTCATTTAATAGTAAAAATAGTGAAGATTTTATTATATACACAATTAAGAAAAAATGAAATGTAGATTCAATCTGGGATTTGAATTCAAGAGCTCAGCATACTGCATTCAACTGTTACGTTCTATAAATTTTAATTTATAAATCCTAATAATTCTAATTACATTCCAACTTACTACATCTAATAACATTTCGTAAGAATCCGTTTTTTAAATCGCGGGAAATGTTTCATAAACGCTTTATTGCTATTACTGTGTTCATTCCGTTGTCAATAAATTAACTAACATCCCCATCTATCTGTCGGCAAGAGACATCATTTTGTTGCAAAATAATATTATTCATTCACTTGTCAAAACGCAAATTGGCGACGAATCGCACCGTACTGGGCATTATAAAAACAAAAAATTAGGTGTGAATCCGAGTTGTAAAAAATGTATTCATATTTTTGTGAAGCATTTTTAATGAGGTATTTTGACTACATTTTATCGTCATTTAACTTTATCAAATACAAGGATTATTTAAATATAAAACTAGAGTCAACTTTTCATTAATCGCTATACTTTTAAAGTCTAACTTTATAAAAGAAATTTTTTTTAATGAAGCTAGTAGTCCTAATTTTATTAATAAGCATATCAACATATGAATATAAAACACATCTAAAATATGATTACGATAACACAAGTATGTAATAAATATTTAATAAGGAAGAATGACCTAATAATGTACAAAAGTTTAGGCTACTATATCACACGGAAGATTAAATCTTCATATCAGTACTTTAAACACAAAAGAGCTAACAACATTACTGAGCATAAAAATCACATAATTCACAACTAAGTAATATTAAGGTAAACATTGAGCTAACCATTGCCATTACAGAATGGGTAGTGGCCTAAACAGATATTCCGGTGCCACGAGCTCGGACAATGCGTTGCAATCTACCACCAAAGCCAACGCACGTTGATTAGTTAATACTGGCCCGTTCGCATAACCTAATATTGCATTACCGACCGTTCCGAACCGTTCTTGTATGCATAATCTGATTAGCGCAAGTATTAAACAAAGCTTTCGGTAATATTGTTGTCAATTTACATAACAGAGTTTCACAGAAATGTACTGAGTGTACCTGTAGAAATGACGTAATTGTATATATAAAATTAAATCCCTAAATTTGCATTCTTAAGAATCGATTAAGAAAATCAAATCCTGTCGGAGCGTCACAGCGTAAAACATTTGCTTGACACCCAAATCAAAAATCGTTTTAGCTCACCCCTGCGAGGGTTGGAGAAGCGTCGACGCCTCAACATTTATTATTTCAGACATATCACTCACATGCAAAACAAACTTCGTCCGATCCATCAAAAAGTTTCGTCTCAAGCCGCCGCCCCACACTTCCTCCGCAACAAATCGAGTGTGCAAGTACCGTGGTTATGAGATAGCGATATGTTATTACTATTGTTTTGCAAATAAAAGAGTTACAACTGACTTTTTAAGTTTGAGAGCTTATGCTTTATCTATTTACTTGAACTAAATCTTCCTTTAAATTAAAAGTAATTCATTTGTGTGCGTGATAAATAAGTACCGAAACGAAAGAAAGAGTTTATAAGTTAAAGAATAAATAAGCTTGTTCATCCAAAAGAAATGAGCATTGTAACCCTCCAAACAGTCAACAAAGCTTGGAAGAAAATCGAGCGAAAAAAGGCTAAAAACACCTTAGGGGTTTACTAATCGAATAAAAAATATCAGCGACCGATGCCAATGTGTGGGGGAGAAATGGAATAAATTATAAAGAAAATACAAGTAGCAAAGGGGCTTTTGTTATGAGTAAAAAGTTCTAAGCATATGCAGATAACGTAATGTTTTGCTTTTGAAATGATGTAAAGGCAATATTGGCGCGTAATAACGTGGTGCATCAATTTAAGAAGTTATTGCATTTTATGATGTAAGGAGGGTTTTAAAATGCAATATTAGAACAGCTAATATTTGTGTTTTTGTTACGCTTGCAGCATGACTGTTAGTACGAAATAAATAATTCGTCTAAAAGTGTATCTAAAAGTGACATCAGAAGTAAACACTGACGACACAAGATAATAACTTCCTCTAAACGTGCGTTGGCGCCGCTGCGCGCTCGACCTGATGATCTGCATTGGATATGCTCGAAACCACGTGAGCGTTTGGCCATTTTATACGCATTCTTGATGGATTCATGCAAAAGCGCCTTAAAAGATTTGATATATACACACACGTATATTGAGTTATTAACTGACGATCACTTCAATCTAAAAATGTATTTATTAGATTCATTATATAATTTTTATTACATTATATTCATTCATTCACTTCATCTCAACTCATATATGTATGTCCCACTCATAGGCTGGAACTTCCTCCATAATAGGAGGAAAATTTACTTCCTAAACCACAATAGCCAAACGGTTTTATTTAGAGTTTTTCTTCTCTTCTGTATAGATATGGTAAACATATTTAATCCAATAGTTGTCTTTTACGATATCCAAGGACAAGAAGAGGTGATTTAGATAATTATAAATCTTATTGTTTATCTTATAAGAAAAAAAAACCTTTTTCTGTTCTCATTTTATTTTAAATATACAGACATTATTTTTGTATATTTGATTTATAATTAATGTTTTTGACATTAATTTATTCCAAATTTCTTTATTGTATATTATCGAGTATTTATTTTATAATATTAAATAATTATGATATTAATAAAGTCTTTATTTAACATTATAAATGTTTTTTAAATGGAATAAAATATCAAAAAGCTTGAAAATAACTTGTTTTTATTAGGTATTGGTAATTACATACTTGTTAATAATAAGATCAATTTTTGACAATCAAAGATGTGGTCATAGGCCGCCCAATTCATCCGTAATAACGGAAGGGCACCGTGTATTCGCATACGCTGCCTACCCTCACCGTCAACTAAATGGGACACCGAGACCAATTTTTTCACTTCTGTACTAAGACTTTTACATCACATGCGGTTACTGAGTAAAAATATAAATGAACATGGCCTCCTTTTATGTAGTCGTGGTAAAAGACGACTATGGGATTAAGCATGATAACATTACTGCAAGAGAAGGCAAACTCGAAAGAAAACCCATATAAGTAAATTTCTGCTCCATTTTAATGGAAGCCTCTTCTCAGTAGCCTGGCATATATGCCTGTAAAAGAAGAATATGCTTTTTACATAAGTATTAATTGAGTGAAAAAGCGAATTGGAAAATTAATACATGTACGCTACTATCCAAAATTCACGGGTTCGCCACGACACACCTATGACTTTTTGGAATTGTGTGTATTAAATAATGACCTTTTAATAATCGGTTACTTTAATGACGAAGAAAAACGTCGCGTGAAAAGCCGTATTTGTAATAGTCGTCAAAAATCTTCTTAAAGGTGTGTAAAATTAGTGCCTCAGAAAGTATGGTATGCCGATTAGGCGGTATTGAACATTTATGATAGCTGGTAGAGAAACGTAGTAATCCCAAATATTGACATTAGTTCTTATCCAAGAATATCTTTGTTCTTATGGATTACGAAGCTGAAGTAATAATCATTTGACGAAATAATGAAATCTGGTTACCTTTGACCCCACAATTGGGAATAATAAACATGTACTTAAGGTATAGGACCTTTAACATTATAATGTTAACCGAATATGTATACATAATTTTATATTTTAGTTGAATGAATAATACTAGTTCGCAGCTACAAAAGTGAAAATCTTACATTTTTATTATTTTGTTACAAGATTAGTTACACAAATTACCTATCTTCAATAAAAATAAAATGATTTGGCTAATCAATATGTAAGAACAAACATTTAGGGTGGTCGAATGGAAAATAATAGGAAAGAAAGTAACATGATGACTTGTCGCCGGTCGTCCCGGGCGGCGACGGTGGCGCACCCCTACGCATAAACGTCACGACGTCATTTGTAAAAATTGTGGCCTTCTAACTTCTCCAATTTTCTGACAAAGAATCCATAGAGACGTCATAGTGACTAGATATCTCAAAAATATAATAGATATATATTCTTTATAATAAACTCTACGCCATTTATTTATATTCCATCGCCTTTGTACCCGTTCTTGTTTGCTTTTTATCTGATTTCTTTGATCTATTTCATACTTCTAAGAAACCTAGACATGTCATAAAAAGTGTTCGTGTATAACAAAGTAGGCATAATGTAGATATTTAAACTATTGCTATTATCTCATAGTTTTTAAATTATTTTTAATATTTCAGGTAGGAGCAACTCCATACAACTTGTATTCGATTGCGGAAATATCTAACCAAAATTACCGTATTTTAGGGCGTCGAAAAGAAACAGTAGAACCAGTGGGACTTTCTTGGGGGAAACCGGAGACAGTTATTTAAATTTGAATAATATAATATGAAAAAAATTACATCATTTAATACCACAATAAAAGTGCACTAAGCGACCGAGGCATTACGCTTGCCAAGTACAAGGGACATGCAAATGACTCTTATGAAACGTGGAATGAAATATAAAATGTGTTTGGCTGAAAATAAAATATGTCTCTAGGAGCTTAGGAGCTCATTATGATATTACAAGTACGTGAGAAGATTTAAGTTGTCGTTTGAAAATCTGTAAAGATGGACGATTTTTTAAGATGTTTACGTACGTGCAGTTAGGGTTGTTATAAAATGTGGTTATAATAAAAATACACCTAAGATTAATTGACTTTACTAAAGATTTTGCAAAGGTAAATAAGATTTTCCGTGTGGTGATGGAGTAAAAATACAATTGACAATTACCCGTTGGTGGTTGGTAAAAGAGGATTAGGGAATATTTTATGTAAAATCTGGTACCAACTTATCTGACTGGGGTGATATGGTGGTTCAATTTCTCTATCGTGTTCTCTATGGATATTTGAATCCAGTAGTATACATGAGCATATATGAGCTGTGATGATGATAATGACGATGTGACTAATACTTATGGAACTGAGAATATTTTTAAGTGACTACTGACTAACTACATATAAAAAAGTATGTATTTGTAAATTCTCTTCTTTTTACTTTGAATCGCGTCTTACTGATAGGTACAGTTCTGTTCTGTATCTGTTTTCTGTATCAGGCAAATCAATGTAAACCCAGACCACTGATGACCATGGTCTGGTTTGGCATAGGGTTTTATTTAGTTTTATTACTCTTTATAGACATCATCAGTATCATCTCAGCTCATATAAATCCTGCTCCAGCTTACTGTTGGGTTCGGGCCTCCTTCACAATGGACGGGTATTAACCTACTATACCTCAATAATCAAACATGCTGGCAAGGATTTATTATTATTTTTTTTTTATCGTCGGTATATAGATAGATATGAAATTCATTTATTTCATTCCATACGTCCCACGGCTGAACTTACACCTCCTCAATAGCAGTGAGATTGGCCTACTACCACGCTGGGCAGACATAGGTATAAGGTTTTCTCTCCCCGAGGGGGGGACGTCGGTCGATGAGAGGGTACTCCTCAGGGGGTATTCCGTCGGGCCGACCACTGACGACAAGTAACCCTGCTCCGGTGCTCGGCCCAACGACGAAGGCGACATGGCGTTCGGGTGGATTGCGGGTGTGCGTGCTTACGCCCCTCTGTGGCCCCAGACGAAGTGGTGCGAGGAGTGCGCCGACCGCAACCCACCCCAAAAAAAAGGTATAAGGTTTTATGTCGAATTTTCCTTTTCTTGTATAGGTATTATCCGCATATCATGTCCCTTAGTCGTCTTTTACGGACAAGAGAGGATGTGGTGAATTCTGTTCTTACTCCGTCACGATAGGGAATAATAGACATATTGAAACAATATATTTACTTAGAGAAACTTAACTACATTCTGATCAGTTTCATGCTATTCGTATTAGGATTTAAGCGTCACCGTATCGCTTCACCCGGCGCAATGTTGGATAATTATGCAAAATTGCTCCTACCATTCGTGGACCCCAATTTTTAGCGACCATTACCATTATCTCTAATGGGAATGCGTTTTGATAATGTCGAATTTTATTGTACAATTATTAGGGAAATTTCAGCATTATGTTGTACATCCTTTTTTCTGTCTATTGATACCTTTGAAATTATTTATTTTTAATGTGTTTTTGATTTATAATTCTATTGTGGATAAATGATTAAATAATAATTGTAAAATATCTGCCTGGAATTTAATTAATCAACAGCTTCATTAATATATTAGTTGATATAACTGTAAATAAAACATTTTCCATTTAAAACTATTTCAATTTTCTATTTCCGTGTTGTGACGGAATAAGAATACAGTTCACCACTCCCTGCCTGATGATCTTGCCTGTGGATGTCGTAAAGGACCACTAAGGGACAAAATATGCACATAACATCTGTGCAAGAGAAGGAAATCAAATCAAATCAAATCATTTATTCTGCATAGGCCCTTAAGGGCACTTACATATTGTCAAATTACACGTTTGAATACAATACAACAATCTACCACCGGATCGGAACGCGGCCACAAACTGAGAAGATCCGGCAAGAAACTCAGCGGGCAGTCATTTTTTTCTTAATCCTTTAAATATACATAATATTATGCTTCGTACAACACATGTGGTATTAGCTCCAGTGTGATGCCCTTCGAAATTGTATATATGTATAAAACTCGAAATGAAACCCTATACCAATATGTCTGACCAGCATGGTATAGTAGGTCAAATTTTCTCCCACTGTGGAAGAGGGCCGAGCCCAACAGTGGGACGTATGTGGGCTGCGATGAAATAAAAAGTTTTATGGATATTATCGCGTTTGTGTTTAATTTTTGATTGCCCGGCGATTTTTGATTGTACGTACTTAATAGTAGTATTATCTACAATGTATAATACTTGTGTAAACATCAGAAATCATTATTAATATAACGCCTTATCATCATTATGTCAACGCATATGCATCCCACTGCTGGGCTTGAAGGCAATTTTCCTACTGTAGCACGTTTGTCGAACTTATTGATAGAAGGTTTAATTTCGTTTTTTCCTTCTTGGATGATGTTATCTATATATTATAATGATTTAGTCACATGTTACAATAACCACGGGTTAGAATGGTGGATGGATTACTCCGTCACCACACGGTACTTATTCATGTACAAAATTAGAATAAAAAAGATAAAAAGAGCATTGAAATTAGGACAGATCAACATCTGTTAGTTAGAGTACCTATCTAAATTAAATAACTAATAAAATACCTGATCTCATGTTAAATGAATATAATATAGATGTAACTTCTCGAGAGGAAGCTGATAGAATTAAATAGATTGATCGCTAAATATTTAATACGAAAAATTATATTTTTCCGTATACATTTGTTCTATTACCTCAAAAATTATCAATCGTCTAGTAGTAACCACCGATTGCATAAATATGATTACATTGCATATGCAGGCGAAGCGACCGCAGAAAATTTACATCCACTACACTTCCAATACAATACCTTTGCTAATATAAAGCGACAAAGATATCCGTATATTTTAGCCTCTTGATTATGAAGCTCGTCGATTCGTATGAGTTTCGTCGGTTAGACGATGCTGTGTATCATTTGAGGCGGCTGCTTGACCGAGGATCAACGCACATGGTAATGATTGCTATCGAAATGATCGCTTGCGTTAACCACAACATGCTCTGAACGAGATGATAATGGTGTATCGACGTGCATTTTTTATATTCTGTTGTGATAATATAGAATTTTATGAATTTGAATTTGAGTTAGCTCTAAAACAAATATGAATCTTCATCATCATCATTTCAGCTCATATACGTCCGTCCGTCTGTTGGGCTCGAGCTTCCTCCATAATAGGAGGGCAATTGACCTTACTATACCATGCTGGTGTGACAGGTTGGTATTTTTTTTTTTATGGGTGGGCTATGGTAAGCGCACGCGTGGTCCAGTCCGTCCGGGGCGATGAAAGGATGGCGCGCGGGCCCATAACCCACCCGTACCCACGTCACCTCGTTGTTGGGCCGACCACCGGAGCAGATGTGACTTGTCGTCAGTGGTCGGCCCGACGGGTGACGGACAATTCCTCAGTCCGATCACCCGCGGCCTCGGCTAGGGCGCTAACAGGTTGGTATAGGGTTTTGTTTCGAATTTTCCATCTCTTGCATTGATATTATATACGTAATATATCCCTTAGTCGTCTTTATGACACCCACGGGTATGAGAGGGAGTGGTGAATTGTATTCTTACTCCGTCACAACACGGAGATAAACTAATAGGAAGATATAATTAAAAGTTTGATTTATTCGTCGGGCAAGAAGATTGTAAACATGAACGAGATATAAACTTCTACCTCCTCACAGATGTTATCTGATAGATAAACGCAGTATCAGTGTCGATTTATCTCGAATTAGAGTTTAAAATTATGATGCATCCATCATAGTTTTGTCGACTCTGTTGATAAGAGGAACAGGTAACTTGCGATAAACGTATAAAGTTGTAGACGGTATAAGATTTAATAATAAGATTGTATAATTATAGATAAATGAATTTCTTTACGTCTGGTGTTGGAGTAAAAATACCTACTATCCACCGGACCCTTGTTTTGCCCGTTAGTATCGTAAAAGACGACTAAGCTATATAACATGCATATAATATCTATTCAAGAGAAGGATAACTCGAAACAGAACCCATATAACTACCCATCTGCCCAGCGTGGTATAGTAATTTAGGTCAATTTCACTGCTATTGAGGAGATTCGTGCTCAGCCGGGCAAAGTATGAAATGAAAAAATAATCATATTTATTTATTTACCGCCAATAAAAAAAACAATAAAATAATCATGAAAGAGTATAAAATATGTAATCAACATTATTTAAAGTGAAATATCCATTAGCATAAAGCAATTGGTATTCATGCTTTTGTTTAGATTAAATCGAAATTCGGAACGTAACCCAAGGTTATTCTATGTGAAGTTGCTCTATGGCAATTAGGTGACATTAAATTTAAAAAATGTACCATATAATTAACAAGCGGAATTGTTAAACGTCATAACCATGTTAGCTCAATTAAGCGATCAGAGCCCCAGATTGTTACTCTAAGATGTTAATGTAAATAATTATTAATCTGCTGATAATAATTTTGATAAAATTCTATGTGTCACGCTTTTTAGCATCAAATTGAGTTATGAATTAGATGGAACCTCTTTTTTACAAACAATTGATAAGCTGGGTATTATTATAATAGACTAATCTGTGGTAAAACTAGGTATATAGTAAAATAAAATTGAAATTAAACCATGTGGGCAATAATGAATGCAGAATCTTTTGTCATTCTATCTGTTTTGCTCAATAGTGGTTTCTATTTGTAATAATTCATAAAGAAATAACAACAAACGCGAGATAACCCGTAAAAAGTGTTATTGCAAAGTTTAAATACATAGCTTAAATAATTTTCTTCATTTAATATTTGCAAAATAAACTATCCATCAAACTATTTACGTTCACTCTTGAACATAGGATTCTCTGGATGAGAAAGAAGCTTGATCGCTGCCCTGAGTTTATTAGTGATTGGTTTCCCAGGAGAGTGTTGATGTCCATTCTCCTAGAGAACCTTTTTTTACATTGGTGCAATGACTCCCCGTCCAAATTGCCCGGGGTAGCGGAAGGGACAACGTGTAACCCCGTAACCTGTCGTACACTACCAATTTAACACCATTTGGGCAGATTACCAGTACCAAGTCCTTGCCTTCGGTGGCTTCTTGAGAAGATATCCCTAACCAACATAAAAACACCCCCGGGTAAGTAAAGTTTAGTGATAGATTGTGTTCTTAACTTGCAACCACGCGAATAAAAAAATATTTAATTTTAATTTATTTTTATATTTTATCTTGTTTTATGTTAAAATATTTTAACAATGTCTCGCATAGAGAAGTGGGCCTATAATTGAGCGTTACACTCGTCTTTATCTAAATAGATAGTGTCTAAAATCATATACATACAAACGCTGTTACACTTCTATCTTCATTACATAATCTAAATCATCGCCAAGTCGGGCAATTAAAATGTAACTATTTACTGGCTGTCAACAACTATGACTTCAGTAGCCCGACTCAATGCAGAGAACACGTCAATTGGCAATTACAAATTACACTCCATAACAACAATTCGGTAATGAATTTTATATATTACCCACAGATCCTCGCGTAGTGACGAATTAAAAACACCATCCCTTACTTCCTCATGTGAGTCGCAAAAATCAGCTGAGGGATCAGCAAATGGGCAACAGGATTCTCCTGATAAATTTTTAATACTAATTACGATTGTCAATCCACCAGTCAATTGTGGCGATTATGACATTATTGCCTCTTACGAAGGCTTCTCTAAAACAGTGGACATCGAAGGCGATGGATGGATACCTCAAGTGACAAGCAAATCAGTAACTAGATGATAAATGGTAACTTGATTTGGGAACATCATAGGCATAGCAAAGCTTAAATAAAGTTTTGTATATTAAGATTTTTATGTCTGCTGCTTTCAATTACTGGCAATAAAAGTGTATACGCGGGGAGGAACTAAGAATACTGTATGTCACCATTTCCCTAACTTTCCTAAGGAAAGTATACCGAAAGACAAGAAAATCTCGAAATAAAACCTTATGACAAGGCATCTCATCGACGTCATATAGTAGACCATAATATGCCCCGTAGTGAACGCAATTCAGTATTTAACAGTGGAATCTAAATAATGAAAAATACACCATCTTATTTCGTTAAATCCTAAAAAAGTAATGAATTTATACTCTAAACGAATGTATACAAAGCTACAATTTGTAAAAATCATGAAAATTTATAACGAATATCAACGAACACAGATTAAACCAATAAATATATTACAGTGCTGTTATGATTGTACTCAAAAATCGCATGTAAACAAATTGATTTAGTTAATGAACGAAATAGAAACAGACGGGGTATCAGCACACATATACGTCACACATCTAAACAGGGAGTTTGGCATAAAGTAAACAGAAAATATAATTTAGAAGCAATTTGGCTCGGATATGTCCGCAATCAAATTGTCTCGTTAATACTCGGTGCTATCAAAACATTTGATTTGTGGCCGGCGTAGGGTTGAGCTGTTATTTAGCCATGCGATGGTTAGCTTGTTGTCAATTATTTATGACGAATACAATACTGCCGTTTACGAACATAAAACAAACATGACTGTAAATAAACGTTTAATTTAAGCTATTATTATAATTGGGTAATTGTAAACGTTACAGTGATTTAGTGAAATAGTATCTTAAATCAAAATAGAAGTTCATAATAACATTATCTTTAGGAAACTCTTAGGCAAGTGAATAATATAAGCTCATGGCCAATAATGACCATATACATCATAGTTATCATTAATATCCACGACATTCGATATTACTTAGTTAGTAATAGTTCTTTGTTCAGTAGCGTCACCAACACTTCTTCCGTGAGTATTATATAATAAAACAAATTATATCAGTAGATAAATAACATTATTGTAAACCTTTAAATAAAATTCTCTGATAGCCAGGACTGGACAACAACAACCACTTTTTGACAATTTCTTCTACGTGTATAAAAAGTTCTTATTCACCCGTGAAATGTCGAGGTATAGACTTAATAAAGAAATATTATTAATCCTAATATTAGCTTAATAACAATTTTGAATAAAATAATTGACAGGCAGCAGTTACACCTCATAATTAGCAAGTAGCCTGAAGGGTTTTCCCCACCATTCACAATAGAAAAACAAATGTAATGATCAATACACTAAAACCACATGCAAACAAAAAAATAATGCCAATAAATTATTTGTTCGGTAATAAAATAGCATCTACATAGAAATATTGCGTTTTTTCATGATTTATGCGTACTCACACTCATCTCACACTCGACGCAAAGTCAGCGAGTAAACACTAGAATATTTTTTTATTCGCGCTGTATAATTCCCCGGGAACATGGATTTGCATAACAAAACGGGAAAAGGTCAGGAAGCGAACGGAATGGCAAGTGTCCGGTATGATGTCCAGTCAGCATTGGTGAATGATGGAGTGTATTCAGTCTCACCAATTCGCTTGCGAAACAACTGGAATGCAATCCTAATTCTAGTTGACAGGGTTTTAAATTTCGATATTTAATTTCAAGAATTAATTGATTTTGGAATTGATCGAGTTTTGAAATAAAAAGACATTATAAACTAATAAAATATAATTCTTTTCTTCTTCTCACTGAATTGTAATTGTCATCATACGAAGAATTAGTTGTATGCATACAATATTGGGTAAAAGGTATCTAAACAACGAGAAAAAAATTCGACTATAATGATGACAAGAGTAGGTATACACATAAGAAGAGTTTACTGAGGGTTTTATTTTCATTGCAGTGAAGTTATTTGCTTATATGCCCTATTCGTCTATTACGATATCCACAAAGTTACACATCTACCTACTATATTGTAATTAACCATGTTATATTTTGAAACTAAAACCGAACTAATCTTTATTGACGTTACTAGTTCGCACTAGTAGGAAGTAACTACATTGATACTGGGCATTGGCATTATTTTTATTATCTGTTAGCAATTGGAGATGAGTGCTTAAACGTAGCACAGAATGTTCAAACACAGCCGAGTCCCGGATGCATATTCATGGTTGTTCTGCGCCACATGCAAATTGTGATTTACACACTGTAATGAATTCTTTTGATCTGTGGATTCACATATTTGATTTACCCCATCGATGTCGGATATTAGCATGACACCCTGATTCATATTCATAGTTGCTGCGGTAGGCGATCTTCATTTGTTAAACAAGTTAATTATAAAAAAAATATGTAACGGTATTACCTATTATCCGTGTGATGACGGTTTAGAGAATAAGTATAATATCAACCCCTTTACGAGACAATAGAAAGATCAAAGCAGAGAATGAAAATCGTGGGCTAATTTCCCTCAGATTTTGAAAGAGGTTTAGGCATGTAAGGCTCTGAAGTAGTTTAAGGTATATGATATTTTATTACAATTTGATTAAATGCAACCAATCCACATCCAATAAAGTCAAAAAAATTATCTTTGTATCTAGATACAAATGTGTTGACTAAATTTCTATAACAAATCAGATACAAGGCTTTTGTTAGATTACCCAATATGTAATATTTACTATTATTTTCGATTTGATTAACTATAAATTTTGAATTTAATCTCTTTGTGTTTAAAGAATCATCTTTTCTATTGGACAGAAAATTTAAACAATGTTGTTTTTATTGTATCATTAGAATCTATACGAAAGAGGTAGGCAGAGGATTAAATCACATTTCACTAATCTGATTTGACTCACGTAACAGCTAACTGTTTCTTTCTACATATACATTTCTACATATGTCGTAAAAGAGCAATTCTTTTTTTATAGTAACTTACACTAAATAATAAATCCTTCTATTGATGGGAACTTTACGAGCATAAAATTAACGGTCACTAATTAAAAAAACATAGAATTAACTTACATTAATTCCGTGTAGAGATAGAAAATAATACAATTCCCTACCCCACATTATGACCGTGGATGTCACAAAGACTAAAGAATACGATATACAAGAGAAGGAAAACTCGAAATAAGACCCTTTACTAACATCTCTTAATGAATTAGTTTGGTGTTTTTTATTTTATTTTTTTTCAAAACTTTATAATTAAGAAAATCTTCTAAAGTAAAATTAAGTTAACTGAATACATGCTAATTTCCAATAGATACAACACAAGATTCTTTAACATAGCGTTATAATTCATTTTGCGTATAATCAATTTGTTTACAGTGAAAGAAGCCTTAGATATAAAGTCAAAAAACGAAATCTTATTTTAAATACCTTTCATTAAAACCGTTATATTTATTTTCAAAACACATGAAATAAATTTATATGTATACAAAAATTACTTATTTAAAATTACATTCAAGAGTTATTATTAAAAAAAATTCAAGTCTCTTTTTGATTACGATGAACACAACATACAAAACAATATTGAATTTTAGAAAAAATTTGTTTATGTAGTGAAATCCACATGTAGTTTACACAGGAATTATACCAAAGTAAAAATTATAAAAACCTTCCTAATTACTTTGGCAATTCAACTACTCGAAAGAAATACAGAAATGACAAGACGATGACAAATGAGCATCGCTCGCATCGCAACACAGTCGGGTGGCGGACCTCATCAAATTATTCCCCACTTAAAAAATCTCCGTAAACAAAAACGGGCCAAAGAAAAAACATCCGAGTTGCAGGGTAAAAAATAGGTATTGGCAACATTGATTGATGTCTACTAATAGGGCGCGAAGAAATGAGGCCGATGCGTAATTAAAGGAAAAGTGACATCTTCTGTCAATGGCAGTGTTGCCAGCTATATATAGGATGGTCACGCCTTTTGCTAGGAAGTGATTAGTGTTACAAACTTATTAAAATTATTGAGTGAAGGCAACTAATTGATAACCGACTCCGTCGTCATGTCATAAATTGGTATTCAATATCTGTCTATTTTCATTAACGACGCATTTCCATACTTTTTAAATTATAAAATATGTACACAAACATGTATTACATTACTTGTAACGCAATCAATATCATGATAGATTCGGGCAGTAATGTGTTATACGTTGCTTCCCGAATCTATCTCTCAGATTATCGTTTTTCACAGGTTTAGCAGGAAACGATAAGAGAATTCTAAATTAAAAATTCCTATACTATCTGAGAGCAAGAGAGACCAATTTCTTTAGAAGCAAGAAATCTAAAGTAGGTACTCATGCGAACTAAGAAGTAAAAGATACGGTTTAAAGGTAAAATTTAGTAATAAAAAAAATATTTGGGATTTGGCTAATCCTATTCAATAAAAGTGAATATCCGTCACTGTTATAACCGCCCTTCATAGAAGTGTCAAACGAATGAAGGATGAAATAATGAATGTTTTCTACCACGCCCGGCACGCGTCCCCGCATAAAATAATATTTGCAATTAACATAACCAGCTCTCAGACTGTACACATTAGAATAAAGCTCCAATTTTGTCTACGTTTTAATATACAATAATGTCTATGTTTATTTTATTAGAGTGGTTAGTGGTAGCTGTTCGTCTGAATAGAAATTAATGGCAGCCATGCAACATTTTTTTCAAAATAAGTGTTGTATTGTTTTTATTTAACTATTCCTTTGTTTCGAATCATCTGTCTTTTTATTTTTTACTCTTTGATCCAGTGAATTAATTATGTTATAATGTGGTAAAGGGTCTTAGAGCTTAGAGTCTTGGACTTTGTCTAATTTTTATAGTGAATCATCTATGGTCTTGTATCAAGCAATAAAAACGTAGAAATTTTCTTTTCTGTTTCCAGATTTTTTTCGAGAAATCCTCAACTCGAATTTATACTTTTTGTAACTAAAGGTGGAGTTGCACCTGTGCTTATTTCCGAAATAAAAACTTTGGATTAATAAAAAAACAATATGTTTTAAATATCTGTTCATGACATATCTAGAAAAAGAAATATAAATATTTTCACCTACGTACCTACGTATGTTATTAGAACCATAATTCAGTTCTATATTAACAGTAACCATTTTCTAATATCACGTACTGTATCAAATTACAAAAGCCGATGCTCTCGAATAATCAAGCGTGGTGACGATGGTTTTTCCTCCGAAAATCTGCCTTATCGCTGTATACATATCATTAGTAATGCAAAATAATGGGATACAGACACCTCGTGCCGTTTGGGAGCTAATGATTAATGCTACTCGCCATTAATTCTTATTTTTTGATGAGAAATTTGACTTGTGCTGTCAGAAGCCGGATCCAGATTAATATAGGCTGACGGTGCAACTTACTTTGTGACAGAACGACGATGACATTTTACATTTTTATATATACTTTTATTTTCTTTTTGTATCTATAGTGACTTAGTCGTGTAGTGATGGAGTAAGAATATAATTCACCACCCACTACACGTCTGACCAGCATAGTATAGTAGGTTAATTTGCCTCCCATAGTGGAGGAGGCCCGAGCCCTACAGTGGGACGTCTATGGGCTGAGATGATGATGATGATGAGTGACTTTGATAGCCATTTTGATTGAGTTATATAGATATTGTAAATCAAGAATACTATTTTTAAACATGTTACAAATAAACAAATTTACACTAATGTATAAACAATAAATAAGCTTATAGTACAGGTATGGCTACTTGTACGTAGAGTTTATGTTAACAAAATATTTACATTAGCGACTTTGATAAATTGTCTCAAGATGTCCTGAAACTCCTTATTAACTTTATTATAAGTGACTTCTTTTGAATTCGTAACACACTGATACTCATCCTATTCGAGCTTCTTTGTAAAAAATAGTAGCGGTTTTTAAGTATCGTTGTAGAAGAATTGTTAAATATGTATTAAATATTTTCTACAATAATAATTAGGAGTAAAATACAAAATTAGCACCTGCTGCGATTCGCAACGCCACATGGGTCTCATAGACTTGTTATAGTAAAAGCGACATCAAAGCTAATAGAATAAATAGTTCGGTTTCCCAACAGAACTAACGGAATAGTTGCCTCTGTAAAAGGGCAAAGTACAAAGAGACAGATAAAATTCCAGTACGACCGCATCGGCGACAAACTCAAAAGGTATTCAAAGGGTTGACGACTAACGTGACTCAGCACCCTTTAATGCCCTACGCATATTAGTCCACTGAAAATCAAACTTGTTATTATTAATGATTCAACGCCATGACAATCTAAATATCTTTAGAAGCGCGTCCAAAGTTATGTACTAATCGCGTGATATTATTGCCGGCGAATTGTAAGGAGTCTAAATATACAGTCACCAGATGCGATCCAAGCTATCATATTTCAAAATACAGAGGAAAAATCACTTAAGATTCAAAGCATTCAGTATCTTTATCTAATGGATACAAGAGTTCATTTTATGACCATTAATTTTGCGTTTTCGTCGGGTGTTTTATCACAACGGCTGCGAAGCTCTGTCGCGCGTCTCATTAATCAAAAGCATTTGTTTACAACGAAGGGAATTTGATTTGATTAAAATAATTCGCAATATCCTTGATAAATATCACCCTCGGTCTCCGTTTGATCTTCGCTGAAATTAATGGTGGAGGATTCAATCACGCAAGTGCTTGCGCCACTCTTGACGTTTTGTTACATGACGCTCAAGACATCAGGACGTAACAGTCTTTCGATGTTATTTGGTCATTAATTTTTGTAGCACAATTTATACTATTCTATTATTACAGTAAGATCGTAGGTTTTTCAAATTTGAGATCCTTTTGGGTAAATTAACCGGTTATGATAATAATTTTATCATCATCCTCTCAGCTCATATACCTACATTCCACTATTGGGCATAAATACGTGCAATGAGGTTCGGTGACACTAAAGGCATCTCTAAAACCACCACACCACACGCAAACACCCTCATGAAGTTGGGCTCCGGCTCTCTCGCCTCGCACCAAACGAAGCCCAGTAACAAATTGCTACTACTCGGACGTCGATTTTCTGAGAGAGTGTGGTATTACCCTAGACGGATTGGCCTACGGCTATCGGCATACATCTGTCAACACTGTGGTCCTACCATAAATGATCCTGATTAGTGATCGTAGGTGTCGTAAAAGACGACTAAGCGATTAAATATTCATACAGCGTCTAAAGAAAAATAGGGAAAACTCGAAATAAAACCCTATACCAACATATCTGACCAGTATTTGATAGTAAATCAATTAGCCTCCCATTGTGAAGGAGGCTCGAGCCCGTTAATGGGACATATATGAGTTGTAATAATGATGATGAATTTTAAAATTAATGAAAATGATGAATTTTAAAATTACAACCAACAAAAATTTACAACCGAATTCAAATCGGCCATTCTCTCTATGTCATTTTTAATTCGGAGGGGAAAGGTTCTTAACGGATTCCAAAAATATTTCACAATTATGTTTTAACGATTTTACGAATATGTTTTAATCGAAATATAAAACCAATATGTTCTGTCAAAGAGATGAAGTGAATCATACATACGACTTGACCTTTATACGTAATCGCAAAAAAGAAATATTTAGCTTCGTATTATAACATAACATAGCAATAAATAGAGTAGTATAGATGCTATATGGATATTATATCCCTGAGTCGTCTTCTACAACACCCACGGGTAAAATAAGGGGCTCATTAGCCCCTTACAATTAATATTGTTACAAATGAAATTAATACAATTCATTATTGTAATATTACTGCGTCACCACACAGAAAAACGGATATCCCATGATTACCTACGCGAAATTACCTTTTTCTTTATGATATTAATTTAGAAATAAAAGAACTTATAATGGCTAGCTATACGTATCTGTTTACCTATAAGAGAATATTTCAAAACCTAACAATAATACTGATAAAAAACAGAAAGAGGATATTTCGTTTCATTTTTAGAAAAAAAAAGGTATTTCCAAATTCAAAATTACTAAATATTTGTGTCTTCTGAAGGAAAAGGGGCATAGGGAAGAATAACGATCCACGTCAAACCAATGTGTGCCGATCCGGGCGGCGTATGCCGGAGCTGAGCGCCCGGCTCGGCTTAACCCGCCGCGCGCACATTAATCGCCGGCTAATACCTACCAAAACCGAATTAAACCGGACGAATGCATTGATCCGGACGATTTGTCCAATTTAATTGTGTCAATTTGATTTATTATGGTTTTATTACCGGGTATGGACTCAATGTACAATACTAATACCAAAAAGCTTATTCAATACTACCAATAGCAATTTCTTTAATCTATAGAAGCTACTAATTGTTTTCCATATAATAATGAGGAAAATATATAGTAATTCAACATATTTTCTATTCTTCAGGTATAATAAGGAATTAATACATCATTGCAATAAAAGATAAATTGATATAAATTCAATGTTAGAATATCTTTGCCGTGAATAGTTATACTAACCGCCGTGCGATAACGAAGTAAATAAACAATTCTGAGGGATTAAATAAATTTCATATAAAATGTATGCAAGAAAAGGAAAACTCGAAAGAAAACCCTATACCACCCCATCTGACCAGATTCGTATAGTAGGTCAACTTTTTGTCCTATTACCGAGTAGGCTTGAGCCCAACAGTGGGACGTATACAAGCTGAGACAATAATGATATGGCTGAGAAAAAGCAAAAAAATATTAGCTATATTTCACATACATTTAACTGACAACATTGTTTTCTTCTTTGGTTATTGTTCTTTATCTATCTATATATATATAAATGAATTGCTTTTCGTTAGTCTCGCTAAAACTCGAGAACGACTGAACCGATTTGGATAATTTTGGTCTTAAATTGTTCATGGAAGTCCAGGGAAGGTTTATACGGTGAGAAAATATGGAAAACTGCGAGTAAAATACTAGAAAAAAAAACAATTTTATTTTCCCATACAAACTGATCTTACCTGTCAAAGATTTGATGTCTCAGCTCATATACGTCCAACTGTTGGGCTCGCATCTCCTCCACTATGGGAGGGAAATCGACCACGCTGGTCAGATGTGTTAATATAGGGATTAGTTTCGAGTTTTCATAGATATTATATGCATATTATATCCCTTAGTCGTCTTTTACGACACCAACGGGTGGTGAATTGTATTCTTACGCCGTCACCGCACGGATAATACTAAAACCAAACTGATAAACATTAAACAACATAATTACGAAAACGGGCGATACGAAGTTCGCCGGATCAGCTAGTGTGAAATAAATATAATCGCAACGTGACTTGAAGCATTTATTAGATTTGTCTTCTAGACTAATCGAATTCGGAGTGAAGGATTCCTCATTAAGTACAATGCAATAGTTCTATATGATGACAATAATTCATTCCCTTAAATATATTCTATGACACGCTTAGGAACAGGCGATGATGTAGGTATATTCTTAATCCATAATGTACGGTTTGCATCAATTCTTACTGGTGCAAATTGAACATCTCGACATTGCATTGCACTACTCACTAATTGTTCAATATCAGGAAGATATTTTTATATGTATATTTGAATCTTCTGTTCGTGTGTTTGTAATTGAACTCCTTCTAAACGGCTGGACCGATTTTGATAATTTTTTTAAGTGTTTAAGTGGGTTCAAGAATGGTTTGAATCAATATTGGGACTCAGTAGGTGGCGCTGCGACCAGTTTCTTTGTTTTTTTAATGGAACAGAACAGCGTCTGTTGGGTTAGCTAGTATTAGGATAAACTAGTTGACATATTTTCAAAATTATGTTTACAATTTTCTATAATTATACAATCAAATTACAGAATTATACTGGCTCACGTTACGTATTAAGAAATTAAATGTAAAGAGCCATTGAATGAATAAGTAAGTAAATAAGAACCATATAATAAACATATCATACAACATAAAATGTATATTAGAAACTTTCACTTTCCTAAATAAATAGTATAAATAATTGTTTCTTTATTTATTTTATTATTGCTGTATCTTTTCAAACGAGAGATACCCTTACAAATGTTACTTGAATATGATTAACAAACGTATTTTCAAGTGAGTTCTTGTTAAATTTCAATAATTAAAATAGACGTATTAATTAAACAAATTTAATTGCAAATGAAACACGAGCGCTTACACAACAAAACAAAACAAACAGTACATACAAATTATATTAAATCAGAGATAATCCTGTCAATTAATTGGAGTTAGCATTGAGAACCGGTCGCGGCGCATGCGTTAAACGAACCAAGATAATACGAGAACAAGGAAGCCCGCCATTCAGACAAGGACATTAATATGACTTAGCTATATTACCTGATACATAATTTGGATTCTAAATAAAATGCATAATATCTTCTTTATAACATGCATATATCCTAAATAGAAGTTAACTTGCCACCATGACGAATGAAACATTAACTTTATTTCTTATACGAATAAAAGCTTTATACATAAAATCGATAAAGGTAATATGGCGGATATCCGGTATAAACTACCATATAGGTAAAACATCTTTTTGATAACCCTTTTCATTGGTCTGGGCATCATCATCATCATCGCAGCCCACATATGTCCCACTGTTGGGCTCGGGTCTACTCTAAAATGGGAGGGAATTTGATTTATTATACCATGCTGGTCAGACATGTTGGTATAGGGCAGTGGTGGGCAAACTTTTTTAATGGCGGGCCACAAAGTTTAAGAAATTCTAGAGGAGGGCCAGAATTATAGAAAAATGCATTTTGTATTAAAGCTTTATAATAAACAAAACACCTTTTACTTTTACGTCTTGTTAGGCGTGTGAGATATATGGAATTATTTCTGATTTCCATAATATTTTCGATTGTGAAAGATTTTCAATTATAAACGTCAGATTTTATTTTTCGCGCCAAAATGCTGACTAGAATATTTAGGATGGATGGACTCTCGGCGGGCCGGAGTTGACCCGCGGGTCGTACTTTGCCCATCACTGGTACTTTTTTTTTTTTATGGGTGGGCTATGGTAAGCGCACGCGCGGTCCAGTCCGTCCGGGGCGATGAAAGGACGGCGCGCGGGCCCATAACCCACCCGTACCCACGTCACCTCGTTGTTGGGCCGACCACCGGAGCAGATGTGACTTGTCGTCAGTGGTCGGCCCCACGGAATACCCTTTCGGGTACCCTCACCTCTCGACGTCCTGGGACGTCGGTCACCGTCGCGCGGTTAGCCTCTCCTCGGGTGACGGACAATTCCCCGGTCCGATCACCCGCGGCCTCGGCTAGGGCGGCATTAGGCGCAGATACACGCGCCTGCGCCACCCGAGTCGCTGGCGGCGGAACGTGTCGCCGAATAGGATCTCTACTCGCACACGATCCGCCGCCTCCTTCCGTGAGATTACGGCCTCACAGAAGGCGGCGACCGCGTCCCAGTTCCTGACGCTGACGAGCATCTCCCTGGCGATGGTCGGCAGCGCCAGGTCGGCACCGATAATTGCGACGAGTTCACGGCGATCCCCCTCCCATGCAGCACACTCCTCAAGCGTGTGCTGCGCCGTGTCCTCGTCGCAACTGCAATGGTGGCAGGACGGTGTGCTCTCCCTCCTGACAATCTTGTGCAGGTACTTCCCAAAACACCCGTGCCCCGTCAGCACCTGCACCAGTCGGAAGGAAAGCACCCCGTGCGTCCGCTCCAACCACTCCATCAGCACCGGCCGGAGGGCCTCGACGGTCCTGACACCGTATCGAGGACTCTCCAGCCGGACTGCCCAACGGGCAATGACTTCTCGGCGGGCGTCGACCCGCCAGGCGGTGATCTCTCTGATGGAGACCATGCCGCCGCGGGCGCGCGTCTCGGACACCCGCCGATAAATGTCGGCGAGCATCTCCGCCTCCAGGTCCCACGGGGGAGTTCCGGCCAGGAGGCACGCTGCCTCCGTCGCCACCGTGCGGTAACCCCGTATGGCCCTGACCGCCATGACCCTCTGTGGTCGCCACAGGAGGGCCCTAAGACGGACGGTCAGGGACGCCGCCCACACCGGTGCGCCATACAGGGCCATCGACTGGATCACCCCCACGTACAGCTGTCGGCACGTAGCACTGGGTCCGCCCACATTCGGCATCAGCCGCGAAAGGTCGGACGCTGCGCCAACAAGCCGGGGAACAAGTCGAAGGAGAGGCTCCCGGAACCAAAAATGCCCGTCGAGCACCAAGCCCAAGTACTTCATGTGGGCCTGGATGCTGATGGTGACCGACTTCACGGTGATCGAAGCGCCGGCGGGCGGTCCGGCGGTACGGAGGCCATGGAACAAAAGGGCCTCCGTCTTTTCCAGGGCTACCCTCAACCCCAGCGCTTCGATCCGCCTGACAATCTCCTCGGTGCCGAGAGTTGCCAGGCGTGCCGCCTCCTCTAGCGTCCCACCCCGGGCTATGACGAGTGTATCGTCGGCGTAGCAAATTACGCCCAGCCCGGGTGGGAGGCTTCCTCTCAACGCCCAGTCGTAGCCGATGTTCCACAGGGTCGGACCCAGAACCGACCCCTGCGGGACACCGCACGTCATGGGCGTTCGCACAACGTCCCCTACTCGGTCAACGTAGAGGACGCTGCGCCCCTCCAAGTAGTCTGCCACCAGCCGCCTGAGGTACACGGGCACCCCGTGATATCTCAGCCCCTCCCTGATGCAGCTGAATGGCAGACTGTTGAAGGCGTTGGCGATGTCCAGGGACACCGCCAACAGGACTCCTCCGCCGGTGACGGCCTCCGCTTCCACGGCCTTAAGGCGCAGCAGGGCCGCGATCATCGAACGCCCTCTCCGAAAACCAAACTGGGCGTCCGACAAATCGGGCCCGACCTCGACGAGGTGCCGCTCGATGCGGGCAGCCAACACCCTCTCCAGCAGCTTGCCCGGCATCATCGAGCAGCACAATGGGCCTGTAGACCGAGGCCGACTCGGGAGACCGTCCCGGCTTCGGCAGGAGAACCAGCCTCCCCTCTTTCTAGCACCCAGGGAACTGCCCAGACGTCAAACAGGCGTCGAACAGTCCCCTAAGGCGTGGTCCCAGGTGTTAGAGGACCAGGGCCAGCACACGGTTCGGAATACCGTCGGGCCCGGGGGCGGTGGATTTGACTCGCATACGCGCCACCGCCACCCCCATTTCCGGCTCCGTGAGCCCATCACTGGTATAGGGTTTCATTTCAAGATTTTCTTCTCTTGCACAGATCTTCTCTGCATATTATATCCCTTAGTCGTCTTTTATGACATCCACGGACAAGATAGGGAGTGGTGAATTGTATTCTCATTCCGTGACCACACGGAATGGTTTGGGCATACCTCATCCAAACTGTCCAAGTCGATGGAAAAGCGACACCATATATATTTACTGTCAAGACGAGGTATATATTTACATTCTATTCTCTATCAAACAAGATGGAAATAAGGCAGTTACATCACAATTGACGTAGACCGTTGTGTTGTTTTTTACTTTTCTTAAGGATCTATTTCATTGAGATTTGCTTACATGCTTTAGGAGTCTCATATTACACCCACGCGAATAGGAGGGTATCGTGACATTGTATTCTACCTCACAAACGAGACGAAATAATAATGAGGTTGATGATTATGAATGCAAAGGTTATCATCGTATTTTAAGTCATATCGATTAAGTCATATAGATTAAGTCATATAGTTGATTTGAGCTTTTTTCCTGCGTACCACTTTTTTTTTTTTTTTTTACCCTGTGAAAATGCATTTGCGCACTATTCCCCCGCCGGTTACAGACAGGGGAGTGTGTGTGGGACTCGCCGGCCACGGAAGTGACCGAAATACCCACTAAAACCACAGCGGCCCCTTCCGCGCTTTTATGGGGTGCCGGAGAGATCGTTTGATAACATTCTATCCCCGACACCCCAACGCTTGGCCGTCTGGCCACGTCCTGTCATCATTCAGAGCGGTGAGTGGAGGAGCGCATAGCGGCGTCTCCTCCTCCCTGGTTGTCGCCAGCGGAGCGAGTCAGCGGACGCAAGCGCCTCGCGTGCCCGCTCCGCGGTCTCCTTCCTTGTCATGACAGCCTCACAGAAGGAGGCCATCGACGACCAACAGCTGTCGCTGCCAAGCATCTTGGAGATGATGGTCGGCAACGACAGGTCTGTTGTTCCCATGTCCGTAGACAGGACGTGGCGCTGAGGCCCCCAGGCGGGGCATACTTCCAGTGTGTGGCGCGCATCGTCAATTGCCGCGCCACACTCATGACATCCTGGGGCCTCTTCTCTTCCAATTTTGTGCAGGTACTTACCGAAGACCCCATGTCCGGTAAGCACTTGCACCATCCTAAATGTAAGGCTGCCGTGCCTTCTCCTGAGCCAGCGGTGGAGATGTGGCGCGACCGCCTCCACAGTCCCCCGCCCTGCTACGGGGAACTCCAGCTCTTCCCTCCACCGCCGGATTACTTCCCTTCGGGCCACTTCCTGGGCTCTGCCCAGTCCCCTTATGGACACTTGCTCTCCGTTGGCTCGTGCTGTGGCGCGGAACCGGTACACTTCCGCCAACGCCTTCGCCACCAGTGGCCAAGGTGGGTCGCCTGCCAGCAGTGTCGCCGCAGTCCATGACACAGTACGGTGGCCCCTAATGGCCCTCACCGCCATAGCCCTCTGCGGTCATCGCAAAAGGGCTCTGTTGCGGACGGTGAGGGACTCCGACCAGATAGGAGCACCATACAGTACCATGGAACGCAGGATACCTACGTAGAGACGTCGGCATGTCGACCTGGGACCGCCAGTGTTTGGCAGAAGTCATCCCAGCGCCGCGGCCGACTTGACGAGCCTAGGGACGAGTTGGGCAAAGTGTGGCCCGAAATTTCAGTTTGAGTCTAGGTGCAGACCCAAATATTTTATATGGGCCTGCACCGGCACGGCAACCCCAGACACACTGATGTGTGCTCCTCGGGGGGAGTTTCTGCGTACCACTACTGACCACAAGCTTCATACATAACTGAAGTAGGAGTTATAGGGTATTGTTTCCTATCCATGATATCCGGTTTTTTTTTAATCGGGAGTAGTGAATGATACTAGTAACTTTATAATATCAAATAGGTTAATGTAAACAGCTGTAACGGTATTAAATGATTTTAAAGAGAAACTCGAAATGAATTCGTAGTAAGAGTTTGATATGACACAAGATTCCTTAATTATTTTTGTGCCAACCCCTTTACAGTGTAGGCAAATAGACTTCGAAATAATCTATCAAATGAATTAGAAAACTGCTTTATTCCGTAAAATAGTAATATTATTGAAAGTATTAATGAAATAAATGTCACATACGTATTTATTATGATTCCGACGCACATTTTTTTTAACAAAATAAATACTGTGACAGTTTACTCTGAGGTTCATTCCTTGCACGGTATGACTCTGATTTCAAATTTTGATACACGATATGTTTCGATATACGAACAGACATTCGATCGCTTATCAAATCCGCTTTTTATCGTAGCGGTGGTTACTCATGGTGTAAATTGACTTGGCTACAGTCATAGTATTGCTGAGCCCATGAGCAATGCAGAACTTACCAACTTGTGGAAGGTTGATGGTTGATCTCTCACAGATTTTTTTATTTAAAAATGTGACTATTCAAATGGCGTAGTTATTGAGAGAGAGCCAGTGTCAAGAGTTCGATTCACACGCAGAACAATACTTTTTAGGCACGATTCTCAAATTGTTTTACTGAGTTTGGGTGTAATTGATGTCCGTTAATTTCATGATTTTAAAGTCGCCTGCAATACAAGGATTATTGCCTTAGTGCAAGGTGTCGTTTATAAAAAAGGTTTAGAAGCCCTTCATGAATCTGTTTTTTGTTTATTTATATTGGCCAGGAATGTAGTCTAATAATATATTTAGCCTGATATTGTATTCTAATATCTATCATATAAGTGATATTGTAAGTTTAGTGGAATGTATATTAAATAGTTTACTGATATGAATGTAAATAATTGCAATTATTGACCTACTATACAATACTGATAAAATGGGTGGTTTTATTTCGAGTTTTCCTTCTCTTTTATAAATGTTATACACATATTGCATCCCTTGATCGTCTTTTTCTACATCAATGAGCAAGAGAGGGGGTGGTGATCTGTATTTTTACTCCGTCACAATATGGCAAACTTGAAACACTTAATCTTATTAAATTTCTTGATTAGTAGTTTTTATATTTACTTAACTTAAAGTTAGAGCTTAAATGTTTTTAGTGTCGCATAATACAAAAGATACGTAGGCATTGTGTAAAAAATAAAAATAACAAGTAATTTCTTTAAAACAGCCCTAATCCGGCGTCCGCGGCCGGCCGATCGCCGGCTGACAGTGACACATTGGTACAAGGCACGCTGTCCGACTGTAATTCTACCCGGCCTCGATCCCCAGACCTACATGTACACAACCTACCATTTTATATTCCAATCAACACGATTAATTAGGTGGATTTAGGCAATTGCTGTTTGTGATTATTACTTTATAAAAATAATAATAATAATGTATTGTTAACTGTAAAGTTAAATCTGATATAGAACAGACTGCAATACAGAAATAAAATGAACCAAATCTGCCCGCAATCTAAATCATCTGTTAATTGATATATCTAAACAACAATCAACAATTATAAACTAAACAATCTCAATTAATACAATATGTATTCATCATCGCAGCTCATATACGTCCCATTGTTGGGCTCTAGCCTCCTCCACAATAGGAAGGCATTTGACCTTACTATACCATGCTGGTCAGACAAGTTGGTATAGGGTTTCATTTCGAGTTTTCCTTCTCTTACACAAGATAAGGAGTGGTGAATGGTATTCTTACTCTGTTACCACACGGAAAATATGTATTACTTGTGAGTTACGTACATTGTGTTTTCATGCGATGTGCGATGGCCAAGTCAATCTGTTTATTTAAAATAAAAGATCTTTAATTTTGATATGGTCACTATAGAAGTTGTTAGGTTAGCTAATTACGTAATAACTTAAGAAGGTTCCTTAACTAGGGACTGAATAAATAAACCGATTTGGTATTACATAGATCTCACAACTTTTTATGGTAGAAGGACTGAGTTGCGAGACTTGTTTTTTTTACAAGTTATGTTTTTGATGGTACACATATTATTTGCTTCAATAGTGCCTACAGAAATTTTAATTAAAAGTGTTTATCTGATTAATTTAATGCATATGGTATTCATACTTCAGAGAGGACACTCAAACGTAAACATTGGCCATGAATAGTTATGATATAAGTAATCGCTACGTTGAAATATCCTGATTCTGGTGTAATCTTTACCTTTTTAGCGTTTGCAAAGTCAAATAACAGTCACTGATTCTCTTTAGACTAGAAATTCGACCAAATCCAAACACTTTTAATAGTAGTATACTAACATACAATACTCTATATATGCATATACAAAAAGATTTTTATATCAGTTATAGACTTTAAGACCATGTAACTGGTCTGGACTAGCCCATTACTAGTCCGCTGCAGTTATTATAAATTACAAGGATTTTTTTTTAATTTGTGTAGTTAGATCAGCTAGTATAAAATAAGTCTGAAAACTAAATCTCAACTACGCATAAATCAAGCTCTAAGGTATATGGAATAAAAAATATTCAACGTAGCAATGTTCAGAGCATAGCTGTGGTCGATCCACTTTGACATAAGGATCGCGAACAATGTATGTAATCGGGTTTTAATTTTGCGACTTTTTTATTTACTTTGAGGTTTTCCTCACCTCCGTTCATATACGACTCATTGTTGGCGTCGAGCCTCCTCCATAATAGGAGGGATATTAACTATACACGCTATGCTGGTTGGACGTGTTGGTATAGGGTTTCATTTCAAGATTGTTTTCTAGAGGCATTTTTAAAATATATAACATGCAAATACATAATGTTTTATACAAATAACATAAAAGGAATTCTCCTTGAAAACGACAGCAGTGCCACCTACCAGGTTCAATTGTGAATCTAAACTATTCTCGAATCCCCTTGAATACGCACAAAAATCTCTTCAACATCGGTTTAGCCGTTTAGGAGGAGTTCAGTGACCTACACACGTACACGAGAAATTTATAATAAAAATGTATAATACTCGGACGTAAAGTATGACTAAATTTCTAATACTAAGTGTCTTTATCATTATATATAATTTATCAATCAAAGGAAAACAAAGCAACGAGCAAAGACTAGCAATATATACATTTTAAAATGTGCTAATTAAGGCCTTTTATTTGATACCCAACATATCATACCTACGGCAGCATATTGGATGTAGTTTGACGTGACTTATCGTGTAACCAGCGGAATATAATATGCTTATGATACCTTACTTTTAAAAAGATACTAAGTACCTAGTTTAGAAGTTAAAAAGAAACAGATGAGCATACAAATGAATACACACAATCGTATCGGTCAAAGTCATAACCTTCAAACCTGCAAACTATTTTTTTTGTAAGACCCTATCAATGTACATACATTCAACGCAAATAAATAATTTGATTGATTGATTAATACCCTATGTCTTCGTCAGAGTCGGTTTGTATTTGAAAATGTCTACAAACGTATTTTAAAGATAAGTATGAAATAAATAGGTATAGGTATGAATAAATATTTCATGTAAAGTCAACGAAACATCACCTATTGAAAGCTTTCGATATATTAACATAAGGTATATGATAAAATTGAAACGCAGTAAAATCGAAGTCAAAACCACGAAGTATCAAAGCGACTTGACGATCAATCACCATCCATTAAATAAGAAAAGAAAAGTGCTTTCCCTCGCCGATTGGCCCTCGAATCAGCCCAATTTACATGAGAGCCGCTTTTTCTCGCATCGAGATTAGCCCTTGAATGAGTTTGATGAATCGTTCGCACCCCGCAACCATCCCGGCAAGCGGTCATTTGTTAAAAATACACCCGACCCACGGATCTAATTGTCTTCTCTAATTTCACACCCTTCTATATCTGTGCTACATTGCTCCCTATTCAAATTAACATAGATTTTATTTTGTTTTAAATTTACTATAGTGTATTTGCCTATCTATAGAAACATCCAATTGTTACATATTAAGATATGAATATAAATGAATTAAGAAAAACAAAACAATGTAAAAGTGAATAATCTTAGTTCATTTAATCTACCTATTTGTTCTATATTCCTAAGCATTCCTTCTTACCTTTCGAGATGTTTCACGATGTCCTCATAAGCCGCTCTACAATTCTCCCAAATACCAGATCTGCAGACAAAAGAAAATAAAATAAGAAAAATCAGAAGTATAAGTAAACCAGAAAAAATAAGACAGAATAGATATGGCGATGAGAAAAGTAATAAAAAAAGAGAAAATAAATAAATTCATGACTTCCGAAACTTATGAGTCGTTCTTTAGCAGAACAGAGTCCACTATGCCATGCTGGCCATATTTTAGATTTTTCCATATCTACTATTGCAAAATATAAAACTATATTAGCATTTAAGGTCCCTTAGTTATATCTTACGATACTAAAAAATAAAAAAGGGAACGATCATATACTGTATTATTTTTACGTAAGCAGAATAAAATATTTATATTATTAATAACTATACAGACCTCTATGTATTATGATTTAAAAAAAAGGTATATATTTGGTGATATATTTATGTTATTATGGAAATGATCCCAATAGAATTTCTTTCACTTTGCCGTTTTCATGATGAAACTTTATAATCATTATTTTATACAACATTTTAAAACTGTAATAAAATATATCGGTCCCACTTATACAATAGGCATAAAGAAAAAAATAGCTCTCAAGTAGTCGCTAAGAAAGTTTATAAAAAGGGTTTGAATAAGAAAGGAATAATTATGAGCACTCAATATTAAATGTTCCGTTAGGAGGAGCAAGGGGTCGTTGAAATTAATTATGTTTTAAAAACAATCGCTTATATTTGTGTCGGAGCTACTCATGCGTGATCGTTCAAATTGTTTCTCGATTACTTTAGCTCTTTGTTTTTCATTAAACTTTTCTTCGATGTTTATAATCAATGGTACGCAACGGTACGCTCTTTGTAACTGTGATCTAGAATAAGCATCTAATTCTTTATCTTACATTTAAAGAGATATTTCGTTCTTAGCAACTTTAATAGCTGTTACTTTTAAATTATTTAAATTATGCTTTCATTCAACCGGCATATTAAACGAAGCGGTAAATAGTAACTTTCCCTTACCTATATATTGAATTTAATTAGTTTATGGATGGAGTGATAAAGATAAAAGCAGTAACAAAATTATTAAATTACTTTTACGTGATGATATATAGCATGAAATCAAATCCTACATGGAGTGACCTTTTATATAATTTTTTTTACATCAAACTACTATTCTCATAATGAGAGATAAAGTTAATAATATTGCTGTAATTTTATCTATCTTCTTTCAATAATACTATTTTCGAATAATAACGTAAAATGAAGATGGAAATATAATATATAGATTATTGTTCTTATCTTTAGCCCATATACATTTCACTATTAATCCCAGTTCTCCTTTATGGTGGGAGTTAAAATAGCGAGAGATGAAACGAGTCGACGCGAGACAGGACATACAAGACGTCATTAGGGTTTATTTTACATTTTCTGCTGCTAGCTAACCTCTCGTTACCTTTTACGACCTTATTGGCTGTTTCTATTAAGAAACAGCAATAAATTGTATTCCTATACCTTCATATGATAAGAGAATGAATATTATTATTTAAAAGAATAAATTTTTTTATTGTATATTTCCTAACGTATGCTAAACAGGTTAAGAAGATAATTGACGGTAGTAAAAACGTTAATGTGAGAATTGGAAACTACAAAAGGAAAAATCTAACCACAACTCATAAAAGAGGCCTATGGTTCGTAGTCAACGTTTATAGGATCATAGATAGATGTAGATATTTCTTAAAAAAAAACAATTTATAATTGCATACCCAAAAAGAAAAAAAATCAATATTAATCAACTTCCTATGCAAAAATAACCTAAAACGTTTACAAATAATAATACATTAACATAGTTATTATTATACGTAGTTACATATATACATAATGTATACAAGGCACTTATATTACATGAGTGGCAGTAAGACAGTGGGGTAAGTCAAGTGAGCATTGTGGGTCTTCGGAACGGAAGTGAGGGCATTCAGTGTTTGTACATTTCTAACTGGATTAACTTCCCTTAACGGACATTTAACCTGCACCACTTGACCGACCTGCTTAAAGGTTTCTTTTCGTCGATAAATACGTAAGCCGTTTATGTACTTATATTTGTTTTTATAATTTTTAGCATTCATAATACTTTAACAAGATTTGCCCAAAATAAAAAATATGTTACAAATTTTACTGGTTCTAGTTAATGTTCTGTTTTAATAATGTCAATTACGATTTCTAACCTTAAAACAGTTTTAACTGGTAATAATAATTATCATCATATTATTGCTCTCACAACCACACAGTGTAGTAGATTCGAATGCGGAACGATGACAATTTTATAAAAGCCTTTCGTGTTCCAAATAAAAATATACAATGATTTCTGGTTTTTACGCGAGTATTACACACTATAAATGAAACTACGGATTTTATCGCGTTTGTATTTGATTTTTAATTGCCCGACGTGTCGAACACAATTCAGTTTACACGGTCTCAGGCGAACCAAATAAAAATGCATTAGAAAAAATTAAGGATATGTTAACGTAAAAAATTACAATTCATATGTTATATCTACTGTATTTTATCGGTCATGAGGGAGGCATGACATTCATATGAGGGAGGCCTACGTCCAGCAGTGGACGGCGATAGGCTGAAATGATGATGATGATGATGATTTTATCGGTTTTCCTTAATACAAGTTGCCAATTATCGTAATTAATCATTTTAAAAAGCTCTAAACAAGATTCCTTACGAATAAGCTTAGCTTAACAATATCATCTCAGCTCATATACTTGCCATGAGCCAACTGCATAATAATTAGGAAATTAAACTACTATACCACCCTGGGCCGATGGGTTGGTATAAGGTTTTATTTTATACTAGCAACCCGCCCTCGCTTCGCTTCGGTTATAGGTTATAGTCGTTTTACCCGCGTAGTTCCCGTTCCCGTGGGAATACCGGGATAAATATAGCCTAGGTTACTCCCTGATATTATAGCTTTCCATTGGTGAAAGAATTTTTGAAATCGGTCCAGCCGTTTTGAAGATTACCCGGAACAAACAGACAGACAGACAGACAAAAATTTTTTAATTGCTATTTTAGGCATAGGTGTCGTGCAAATAACCATGTGAGCATGAAAAAAGCCTATTATTTTGACATTACAAACAGACACTCCAATTTTATTTATTTGTATAGATTTTCGCTGGTTTCGAAGTTGTATGCATATTTTATCCCCAAGTAGCCTTTTAGGATGCACACGGGTAAGATAGTGGGAAGTAAATTATATTCTTACTCCATCACCACAACGAAAGAAATGTTTACATATAAATGTTTACATATAACCAATAGGAAATGTAGCCAAGTAAACGTATTATCCGATATGTGAATTTAGAATTTCAGGCTTAACAGTAACTAAGGAAATACATACATATATGTATATCAGATTAAGAATATATTGGTAGTCTATTTGGCGAAAAAGAATGTCTGTGAGCATTATATTTGAGCAGAATAATAAAATTTACCTCTTTGTTACATAAAAATCGAGGTTACACGTGCCGTTCTCTTCTTTGTACAAATTTTAATTTTCCTCCATTATTTAATATCTATTTACGAATACTGTTGCTACTCGTGCCTTAGCATATAACTTTTTTTTGGATATCAGTAAATCGTGTTATTTTAGTATAGTAAATTTACCATTTTCCAATCTTCTCGTAAACAAATCCTGTAGGTACATAAAATTATGGTACGTCAGTTTATCTTTCAATCAATAAAACCGAAATAGTCTCACTTCCTGCCAAAGCATTTATGACAACCAAATATGAACAAGTAATGTATATGTCCTGGTCTGGACAGGGTTATAAAAACGGCGGACATGGGTGGATATGTTTAATATCTTAACAGTGGTTGCCGCTGATATCCTGGATGGCTGTATAAAAGTAGCCAGGACCAAATATTATAAAAACAATTGAGTTATTTCTCACTAGTAAATTACGTCGATTTTACTTTGAATAATACAACGTTTGATCACTTTTTAGATTCCCATGGGAGTCGTAAAAACCGATTGAGAGATAGCCATGACTATGAACATAACTTTATGCATTTTCTACTTTAGGCATGGAATTCCTTAAAGAAAAAAGGCTAAGACGATAATTCACACTCTAAATGCAAATCAATAGCCTACATAAGTAGATGTTCTTACGCTGCTTACCATGATCGTTGAAGCAAAGAACATTTTAAATTTAAACATAAAGTTTGCAAATTCGGTAAGTTACAAGATAGGTTCGCACTTAGAACCAAAACATGACCTATTAGTCCCCTAATTGCTGAATTATATAGATACATAATTATTATGTTACTGTGTAGTGACGTCTATGAATACTACATTTACATTGCTCTGGGCTGTCATAAAAGACAACTAAGGGCTTCTACCTGAGCCAACTCCATCTAGTGCCGCGTGGTCAACAATTACAATCCTAAGCAGGGTTGTTGTCAAGTAGGCCCCTCATATATTATTCCTAAAACTTTTGGAATATGTACGATGGGAGGCGTAAACATACTGCGTCAACCTCAAATAATTGAGATAAGACCAGATTGACGATGAAAAGTAACTATTATCAAACTAAATGCTGCAATACTGTCTATTGTAATATTTATCTGTATGGTAACTGGATAAGAATATATTGCCTGCCTTATCATCGCTTACATCCCCGTGGATAGTAATATTGGCTAAGGGAATACCAGGAAAATGGGATTTCTTCTCTGAAATTTATTATATCAACAGCGATCGCTAAACCACCTAAGAACTGTAGTGATTATAGCATAATTCTCTTTTATGTTTAATATTGAATAGGATGGATTTATTGTAATATTTAAAGTGTCAATTTTAGGCGAATTCACTTTCTGATTATTGGGCTTCCTCATTCTCGCAACTCGCATAAGTCCCACTGTGAGCTCGTGCCTCCTCCACAATGGGAGAAATATTGACCCACGCTAATGGGGCAGGTTGACATAGGATTTTAATTCGAGTTTTCCTTCTCTTGCATAAATGTTATCTGCACATCCCTTAGTCGTCTTTTACGACACCTATGAGTAAAAAAGGAGAGGTGAATTGTATTCTTATTCCGTCACCACAGAAACTACTATAGAATTTAGTCCTGTGAATTTAAATTTTATCGTTGTGTTATATTCTATCGAAGTAAGTGGTATAATAGTAACTAATATTTTACATAAATAATGGAATACATTATTTCAATCTTACCTTGCAAGAGCCTCCATATTGTGCATTGGCTGACCCTTGATGATAGATCCGTCAGGTCTTGGTACGCCTGGGTGCGGCATTCCAGGGGACATGAGTGCATGTTGATGCATAAAACCCATAGGTCCCAGATGAGTAGGCGGTGCGTTATATCCGTTTGCTAAGAGAGGCGATTTTTCCATGCGGGCCATTTCTGCAATAAAATTAATTGATTATCAATCAAAATAAAATTTTACTTCTTTTTAAAGATCTAGTATCTGATATATTTCATTATAGATACGCAGCAAAACAGTCTAGTAAATACAATTGTAGGCTAAGTTATTTATTTAGCATAACTTAACGAAATAGGTACCTATCGATTAAATACCAGTTAAAAACCTTACTGACCATATAGAAAGTAGATTTACATGGGATTAAATCCACTTCTTTCATTCTTAGTTCTTCATTACATGGATAAGGAATTTGATCAAATTTGCCACACAGACATTCCACCTTCATTTTTAGAAGACAATTAGTCTTATTATCCGTGTGGTAATGGAGTAGGAATACAATACATTTAAGAGCACGATAAACCATCGGGTTTAACTGATACGAGATGAGTTTGTGATACGGGATCTAGCGAAATAACCTGATGTTTGCTAAGCAGATAGCAGTCACTGCGTGGAAAAATAACAGACCAAAAACATATTACCACATGAACCAAGTTCTTGATATATTTCATAATTGTTAAATATGTCACAACTATAAACGTAACCAGATATTAACTAATAGTAAAAACCAACACGCCCACTTTTAAGTAGCAACTATTTGCATATTATAATGTTAAAACTATATTAAAATCAACGACATAGCTTGGTATGAGTTTTAAGGTAAACCACTTAAGCGTAACACTCAGGTAAAATCCAATTAATGGCCAGTATTATCATTTAATTACTCGTTCCAATAATCGAATCGCCCGTAAAACGGTGTATCAACAATAATAAAATGAGCAATGAATTTCGAGACTATTGTTTTCTGGGTACCACAAACAACCTGAGTAAACATAAGGGGGGTAAGCGCAAATATTCTTAAAATGGCTCCCCGTGAGGGTGTTCGAGGTGCCAGTCGATCCTTCGCTGCCCATGACCTGTCTGCCTCCCTGAGGTCACCAAACCTACTGGGGCGTCGGAAACAATTAACAAGGTGTCGAATTAAACACGAATTAACGGTCCAACCGTTAAAGGAAAATACCCTTTTCCATTGTGGCAGCGTTTTACAAAGGATTTTGGGATTGCTGAATATTAAATATTGTGTGTCGCTTTGTTCCGCGATTAAGGGCATAGGTATGTGATGCGGTGTGTTTAATGCGAAAATTTTAATTACAATCAAATCTTTTACAAACCTATATACAACAAACATACCTGCTATTTTGATCGTATCCAATCAACAGGTCTATAAGACCGACCCCGATGAGACATTTACATCTCGTTTAGATCACATAGCTCGCTTAAATGGGATTACATATGGATTTTTGTATAATTAAGTATCAAACTAAAAATATGAACTCGTTGGTTATATAATTTTAACAATTCGATATTGAATTATTTTGTAAACTTACGCCCTTATTGTTGAAGGATTAACAGTGTACCTATCCATACTAATATTATAAATGCGAAAGTAAGGATGTTTGTTTGTTTGTTTGTAACGCTTTCACGCTTAAACCACCGAACCGATTTCAAAAATTCTTTCACCAATGGAAAGCTATAATATCAGGGAGTAACATAGGCTATATTTTATCCCGATATTCCCACAGGAACGGGAACTACGCGGGTTTAAGCGACTGAAACCGAAGCGAGGGTGGGTTGCTAGTTGGTCATAAATCACAATTAATATTTTTAACCGACCCATGTTATGAATCCAAGATCTTCATTACTTTAGTCACGTACTCATTACCACTAAACCAAACATGTGTTACATATTCAAATACAGTAATTCAAAAGTAAAAGTGCATTTTTATTGAATAATGTACCGCGCCGTTTTTTTAAGGGGCAGCCTATGTTGTAGTAACACCTCACCCGATCCGTCCGGGGCGAAGGGAGGACGGCGTGCAACCCCTAATTTTCCGTACCGTAACGTACCTAAGACATATTTAAGCATTTTCATAACTATACAAAAGTATAAATTTTAATAATTTATAATTTCATCGTATACTCGTATATAGGTATTTTATATTTCATCATCATCATCTCAGCCGATGTAAGTCACAATGTTGGGCTCGGACCTCTCCTACAATGGAAGAGAAATTGATGTACTATAGTGCGTTAGTCAGACGTGTTGGCCTATGCCTAAGACCCTATGGTATTATGTCAAGTGTTCCTTCTCTTGCATATATATTAAAAATCTATAATGCAATATTCTAGCGTATTGTATAATGCAAAAAGCCTACAAAGGTTTTGTTCACAATAAGCTAACACAAATTTAATTTCTCTCTCTGTGCATATCTGTATAAAACTGAAACATATTCCAATTTGATTCAACGCGGGTTTAAACAATTTATTAAGCACACATGAAAATCAAAGTGTCACATCCGCTAGAACATACATACAAACAAACATTATGACCAATGGACCCACAATTAATTGCCGCAGTCTATTTACTCAGCAAACCGTTTTTCTGTTATCTTGTGGACCATGCCCGGTCCAACTTCGTATTTATTATTATCATTAATTATTCAACGTTTGGTGGGTGGACATTTTAAGCTCTACGACTTTGTGAAATTATGGTATAAGCATGAGGCTGAAAACTGCGCAGGTTCGAGTTCGATTTGAATATTTTCCGTGTGGTAACGAGGTAAGAATACAATTCCTCACCCCTTTCTTGAACGTGAGTATCGTAAAAAAACCGGCTAAATGCGAGTCAGAGACGCGCACGCAGGGTTCCATACCATCTATACCAATAAATAAAATTGGAGTGTCTGTTTGTAATGTCAAAATAATAGGATTTTTTCATGCTCACACGGTTATTTGCACGACACCTATGCCTAAAATACAGATTAAAAAAATTTGTCTGTCTGTCTGTCTGCTTGTTATTTTTTGCATGTATTCAAGGAGGATTTGAGAATGGTTCACATTAGATCCGGTAGATGGCGCTGCTGTCGATTTCAAAGAGAATTCCTGTTATTTTATTTGAACAGAACAACGCCTGTTGGGTCAGCTAGTTATTTATAAAATGCCAAATAGACTTGTTAAGTATTTTTAATTTGTATTTAACTAATTATGCCTATATAACATTTTTATTAAGATTTTTAAACACAAATTTATACAAATAAATAAAATTGGAGTGTCTGTTTGTAATGTCAAAATAATAGGCTTTTTTCATGCTCACACGGCTATTTGCATGACACCTATGCCTAAAATACAGATTAAAAAAATTTGTCTGTCTGTCTGTCTGTTTGTTCCGGGTAATCTTCAAAACGGCTGGGCCGATTTCAAAAATTCTTTCTCCAATGGAAAGCTATAATATCAGGGAGTAACTCAGGCTATATTTTATCCCGGTATTCCCACGGGAACGGAAACTACGCGGGTAAAACGACTAAAACCGAAGCGAAGCGAGGGCGGGTTGCTAGTTATCTATAAAAATCGCGTTTGTTGTATGGGAGCCCCCTTAAATATTTATTTTATTTTGTTATTAGTATTTTTTGTTATAACGGCAACAGAAATACATGTGTAAAAATCTTAATTGTCTGTCTATTGCGGTTCTTGAGATACAGGCTGGTGGAAAGACAGACGGACAGACAGACAGCGAAGTCTTGGTAATAGGGTCCCGTTTGTGTACGGAACCCTAAAAATGACTAAGGGATAAAATATACCTACATATAACACTTGGGCAGGAGAAGGAAAAAACGAAATAACCTATACCAATCCGTTGCACAGCGTGGTATAGTAGGTCAATTACTCTCTTGTTAAGGAGGAGGTTCGAGTCCAGCAGTGAAACCTGTGGTGTATGTGTGTGTGTCTATGTTGTATAACTCTATATCATTGTATTTTTCTGTTTGGTAATAAATCTCAAGTAATCAAATTATCTGCGCTCTATACGCATCATAACGAACTATTCAAGTAATATAGGCTCTCCTGCTTTGTACGTATTTTGAACAAGTTTGCTTACGTAAATTAATCTATTATTCCACGTTGGTCAATTACGTTGACGTTAGTGTTGCCCAAAAAAGTCTTGGTCTTGCGGTCTTGGTCTTGGTCTTGCGAGAAATGCGAGACCGAGACCAAGACCAAGACCGCTTAATTTTTGCAAGACCAAGACTGGCCCTGCAAGACTTGAGTAAGACCAAGACTGGGTCTGCAAGAGTCTCGCGGTCTTGCATTTAATTCAAATCACCATTTCAGCTTATATACGGTTGAGCTCGTGTCTTCTACATAACAGGAGGAGAATCGGCCGTGGCCGGAGGGGAATCGCCACGGTGATCGGCCGTGTTGTTACAGGTCATACATGTCAAGTTTTCCTTCTCTTGCACCGATGTTATATATTATAGCCCTTAGTCGTGGGTTCGTAGTCACGGGTAAAATAGGGGGTGATGAATTATATTCTTACTCCGTCACTACACGGCAAGTCAAATCAGTCTTGAGATATCCATCTATTGGCCAATCGATTCCCAATGTTGGTGTTGGCTTTTCAGAATTACTCTTCGGAAAGGCTTAAGGACAAAAATACCGTAATCACGAGAGTGCTCTTGCCCATTATACATATTTATATATCCGTTTATTCATTAGCCCAACGACGTTCACTGTTGGACATAGAAATATGCCTACAATTAATCTATATAAATGTCCATGTAGGGACAGAGTACGATCACCATCAGGCAGTACATGAAGCGTTGCTCCCAGCGCTATTTTGCCTCTGCCACGACTCACCCCAATCCACTAGTGGTTGGGGCGGTAAACTACGTCCCCTCAAAAATATCCGCGGTCCGACGTCCTCGTCATCTTCTTGAAGAAGAAGATGACGCTATTATGATCGCCCAAGAAAGGACCTACACAGCTCGCGCAGCGATAACAGATAAAACTCCGCGGTATCGGCCTCGCCGTCGAGGTCGAAAACCGCGCCGCGTAAAAGTCATTAACCTAAACTTGGCCACGCCCACTTTGCTCTCAGCGACGCCCCGAGCCGAGGTCCGTTCCCCACAGGGGGGAGCCCTCGGGCGATGTTCGCTTAACTTACTTACCGGGTTGAGAGCCATCAGCGCTCACCCATTGACCGCGTTAAGCTGTCAAGGTCATCTGCGACCAACAGCTACACACACACAAAAAAAAAGACAGAGTACGAATATAATTTACCACTCTCTTACCCGTGGATGTCGTATCAAATCGGATCGGGCAATGGTGTTAGGAACCCATGAAAAAAAATTGAAATAAAATTATCGATTCGTTAATGAATTGAGAGACATGTAAGTTCTCAATTTTGTCATCGTTTTTTCGTGTAAATTGATTAAAATGTATAAAGGAATGATACTTAATCTACAACATATTCGTATTTTGTTAAATGTTCATTAGAATTTGAATAAATCAATGATTACGTTTGCATAAGCAAGACAAACTTCGCTTTAACATAAATCAGCTGATCGGCCAATGACCGTTGATGAGTCGCCTTTGTACCTACGTAACCATTGAAAGGTTCGCGCAAATCTAATACCTATTTATACTGTCGAAATTTTACATGCTTACATATATCCTGTCTGTACATACCTACATAATGCATAAAATTTAAGGCATAAACTCTTAGACACACATTTTTGTAATCACTATAACTTTTACGTTATATTGTTTTTGTGTAATATACATTCTAATTATGATCTATGACTGTTGAACTACAACATACATGAACAGTTGTCCCATAACCTGATACACCCTGTGTATATAACATATGTGCAAGAGAAGTGAAACTAGAAAGAAAACCCTGTACCAACATGTCTGACCAGCGTGGTATAGTAGATCAATTTTCCTCTTACTGGAAGGAAGCTTAAGCCCAGCAGTGGCACTTTTATGAGCTGTGACGATGACGACGAATATCATACATTTTACAAGTATTAAAACCATAAAATTTTAAATCAGTTTTATATGTTCTTGAATAAATAGTATATTAAGAGCTACATGGATCCAGCGGCCAAAGTATTTATATAGGCAATAGAGCAACAGGTTTTTTCAAGTATCCAGAGTATCAGTAACTAAACTGGAAATACAATAGATACATACCACTTAACTTGAAGGGGAATATAAACAATCGCATTAAATGTAAAATATCGCATTGATTATAAAATGACATAAAATTTATTGTATCAACTGCCTCGTGTGGTGACGTCTTAAGAAAATAGGGTCGAAAGTCCTGTCACAAGAGTAGTAACGCTGTCTAATGGAACACCAGGGGAATAGAAGAGTAATTTTCTCCAGTGGTAAGTATTGTATTCAATAGTGAACTATAGGCTAACAGATGGATAGATAGGATAGGATATTTGATTAATTTAGTTGGATTTTTCATTGCCATGATAAATTACTGTTACGTTATTCTAACTGCAAAACTTTGCGAGACTCTTGCTGCAATACCAAGACCAAGACCAAGACCCGGGTGCGCAAGACCAAGACCAAGACGAGACCAGGTGTGATGTTGCAAGACCAAGACCAAGACCGGTCCAAGTCTCGTCTTGGTCTTGCATTTGGGCAACACTAGTTGACGTAGATTTTCATTTCGTATTAAATTGCTCTTGCGGCCAATCACACCCCCCATACCTTACTCCATTTTTAGCTATCCACTATAAAGAAGGTTTAGTAAACACTAATTACACACACTGGTTTATATAAAATTAAAATTATATACCTGAAATATAAACCACATAAATTACATCCAAATTAAATAAATTGTAATCCGCGGAAAGAATTAATATGTGTGGCAATCGCACGAATACTCAATGTAGGATCGACAGAACGAGATCGATCCTTAAACATCAAGCGGCGTTCTACGACCTATGTTAATTAAATCTTTTAAAAGAATCAAACTTCATCGATTAGTTTTGATTCAACATTTTAACATCAATATGATGTGCCCAACCACAATTAGGTCACTAAACCATGAATTATATTTACAAATCCGCCACGCACAAAACCCATAACCGCATCGGTCAACCGCACTTATTAACTAAATACGTGTTAAATCTCGTAATAACCTGCGGCTCAAACAACCCTTCTATTCGTCTCATTTCCACACACCTTATTTGCTTGCAGTATCTCTTTCTAATTTGTATAGCGGTCAGTTCTGTGGCTCAATGAATTTTATCTCTACTTCAAAAGAGTACAAGTATGTTTTCTGAAAATCATAGCATTTTTTAATTATTCTGCAATAGATATTTTAACTATTCTCATCATTTAAAAAATGATACTATGTATGTACTATGTATAATGTATATGTGTATAAACACGTGATTAACGATTGTAAGGTCCCAATTTCCAATGATATTTGAATAAAAAGTGTTTGTAAGTTCTTCCATAAATATTTTTTATGTGAATTTAAATTTTCGAAGAAAAATACGCGAAACTAAAGATAATTATTAAATTAAATACATCAACACTGAATTTAATATGAAAACAGTGGAAATCTCTTCATCTTTCAGCCCATCAAAGTCTTCTGTTGAAAATAAACGTCATTACGAGAGTGGGTGAGGTCATATAATCTTGGCTAACGGATTGATGATCGCATTTAATGCTAAATGTTTCTGAGAAAAAGCGAGCTATCCCTTTCGCCTGCAGACACCTTAAGCGATTTTTTACGACTTCCACGGGAAAATGTCGGGTACAAATTATATTCTTAACTAATTCCTGTATGAGGAATTTCTCTCAAAACCTAGAAAATATTGTTTAAAGTACTATATTTTATTTGTAAACAATGTCGATCGATTATTTAACCACATAGAAATCGTCAAGTAATGATTACTTGACGATTTCGATTTGTGTTTAAATAATCGATAAATATCTTAATTACCTAATTATCCTTATAGTCTCATTAAATTTTAAAATAATGAATACAAACATGAACTTGATAGAGCTTTAATTAAGTGCACATAATGTGAGCCATAAGGCAACAAATGGAACTCACGATTATCTACTTCACTGTCTTCCTTTCATATCTAATACACCTAATTTACACAGATCAATAAAATACATATTTTTGTTCTTAAACTCAACCAACGTCTAAGTATGAACCATTCCATCGATGCTCAACTTTCAACATCATTTCAACAAAAAAATCGATCTTACAAATTGTTGCTCAATAACCCACAAAAATGTTCATCGCTTAAGATTATGACTATTATTAAGTGAAATACACTGATCAAAGCATTTAAAGAAATGAAACGTCGATTCTGAACCGCTATTATGTCGATCGATACACATCGATTTATTGATCGAATACAGACTGTCCTCGTCAAACGGTCGTATCAAATTACTGACCATTATTTCGAATTAGAATCCATGGAATCAAGACCCCAATTATATCACTTATGTGTTTAAGGAACGTTGAAATAAAGGCTATCATAACTGCTAAAAGTTTAAGGAAGCATATTTTGTATAAAAAATCCAAATCTCGCGTTTTTCTGCATGCTTTGATACTTTAAATGAAAAAGTAAATTTTATGATAGATACTATTAAAATAAACTAATTTTGAATTCCTTTGAAAATGAAACAAAGCTTGTAGATATTAGCAAGTCCTCAAATCATGGAACAAGTATAATAACCGTTGAGTTTTATTACAAGCAGATTACAAAATGGCCAAACGAGCCAAGCATTAATGATTGGCTATAAAGTTAAAGAAACCAATGCCAACGCTGACTTTGTTTGCCTGGTGCTTACATTATGTAAGCAACGTGATAATACTGAAAATTTTTAATGCAATAACCATTTTATATTATAAAAAAGTATATATTTCCTTGTAAAAAGTCTTACTAATTTAAATATAATAATAATAATTTATTGTTATCTTCCACAAAGGTATCTTATTACTAATGTTTACATTTAATGTTACAAATAAATCCTTTTTTTTTTTTTTTGTGGGTGGGCTGCGGTCGGCGCTCCTCCGCACCACTCCGTCCGGGGCGACAGAGGGGCTTAAGCACGCAACTCCCGCAACCCACCCGAAAACCACCTCGCCTTCGTCATTGCGCCGACCACCGGAGCAGATTTACTTGTCGTCAGTGGTCGGCCCGACGGAATACGTGGGGTACCCTCCCATCGACCGACGTCCCCCCCTCGGGGAAGACGTCGGTCTTTCCTCACGCGGTTGGCCTCTCGGCGGGTGACGGACTAATCCCCGGTCACGTCACCCGCGGCCTCGGCTAGGGCGGCATGAGGCGCAGGTAGTTGCGCCTGCGCCGCCCCAGTCGCCGGTAGCGGATCTCCTCATCGAGGCTGCGCTCCATGCGCAGACGATCCGCCGCCTCCTTCTGCGAGATCACTGTCTCGCAGAAGGCTGCGACCGCGTCCCAATTCCCGACGCTGTCGACCATCGCCCTAGCGATGGCCGGCAGCGTCAGGTCGGCACCGATGATTGCGACGAGTTCACGGCGCTGCACTGTCCAAGCCGCGCAGGCCTCGAGCGTGTGGCGCGCCGTGTCCTCGTCGCAATCGCAGTGGTGGCAGGACGGTGTACTCTACAAATAAACCCTTGTGGGAGACTGGTATCTGAACTAGGTTGCCCTGTCATACAGATTACCAGAAATATGAAAGGTAAGTAAGTAAAGGTAGAATAAATATTTACCTACCTATACTTATCTATACCATATACTTGAAGACGCTGTTAAGATTTTATCCGAGATCTTTGGAATCAAATGCCAAATAATTCTTCATATGCATCCCAAAATAGTATTGCGATAAACGCTCGACTTGGCAGGGGCACCGCCGTGCCCTCAGATAAAATTTCGCTTCCTGTATCTTTTTCAGCCCTTTAAACAAGTGACTGATTTTGATTGTATTCTTTATTATTTAGATGTTTTTACGAGAGTTTAATAAGTACAATAATTAAGTTCGTGATTATTTTTTTTAATATTCCATAATTAAATTTTATGGCATAGGTCTCCAACATGAAAGAATTTGCCGAAATTCTACCCTTAAGGGGGTCATAAAGTTATATGTGAAAAGCTATATGTTACTAAATAGTAATCCCTTAAGTATGTAATACTAGACCACATCCGGCGTAACATATCATGTTTATCTCCTATTGCTGATTTATATTAATAACTAGCAACCTGCCCTCGCTTCGTTTCGGTTATAGGTTATAGTCGTTTTACCCGCGTAGTTCTCGTTCCCGTGGGAATACCGGGATAAAATATAGCCTAGTTTACGCCCTGATATTATAGCTTTCCATTGGTGAAAGAATTTTTGAAATCAGTCCAGCCGTTTTGAAGATTACCCGGAACAAACAGACAAACAGACAAAAAATGTTTAATTGCTATTTTAGGCATAGGTGTCGTGCAAATAGCCGTGTGAGCATGAAAAAAGCCTATTATTTTGACATTACAAACAGACACTCCAATTTTATTTATTGGTATAGATTTGTGTTTAAAAATCTTAATAAAAATGTTATATAGGCATAATTAGTTAAATACAAATTAAAAATACTTAACAAGTCTATTTGGCATTTTATAAATAACTAGCTGACCCAACAGGCGTTGTTCTGTTCAAATAAAATAACAGGAATTCTCTTTGAAATCGACAGCAGCGCCATCTACCGGATCTAATGTGAACCATTCTCAAATCCTCCTTGAATACATGCAAAAATTTCATCAATATCGGTCCAGCCGTTTAAGAGGAGTTCAGTGATGTACACACGTTCCCAAGAAATATATATATAAAAACTATATTGGTGAGTAAGTATGGTAAAAACCAAAAAATCTAATCTATCACAAAATTAGCAGATTGCAATTCTACTATACATATGGTAAAATATCAGATACTCACTATGTACTATGTACAACATTTGTAAAAATAATAAAAAATGAGAGTTTTATTAAAGTTTTGTTGCTGTCATAAAATAGTATCTATCGTAAACGTAGCCTCCTAGACTTTATAACTCAGGGGTTTTAACAAGAAACCTTAACATTACCATAATGACTTGTAAATCATGTGAAAGGAATAAATTATTGGATGCATTAAGTCGCAAAGAGTATATACGAGGATAATAAATACTTTACAATGTATTATGTGTGATTCCACTACGATAGTGGTATGTAAAAATTTTAACGGCACTGATGGCATGGTGGTTAAGATACTGACCTACCATGCCAGTGTCTTGAGTTCGAATCCCACGTAGGACAACACTTTGTGCGATCCACAAATTTTTGTTCTGAATTTGGATGTATTTTGTGTCCGTTAATTATATGTTTGTAAGGTCCCTATCATCATCATCATCACCATCATCACAGCTCATATGCGTCTCACTACTGGGCTCGAGCCTCCTCCACATTAAAAGGGAAATTGATTTACTACACCACGCTAGACAGACGCGTCGGTACAGGGTTCTGTTTCGAGTTTTTCTTCTCTTGCTTAGTTGTTATATGCACAAGATATCGCTTAGTCGCTTTTACGAAATCCACGGAAAAGAGAAGAGGGTGGTGAATTGTATTCTTATTCCACCTCACAGATAAAAGTTCCTCGCAATACAAAAATTATTTACTAAGTGCATGGTTACTTATTAAAAAAAACTAACTGAACGAAACGCAGAGTAAACTACAACTAAATTTAATGAATGAATTCTTAGCAAATCGACGGTCAAATGAAATTCTGGCCATTAAAGTAATGAACAGTATGATAACAAATCCTTGAATGGCCGACAAAACGAAGAAACTCGAAAATGATACAAAAGAGGTCGAATTAAAAGCAAATTATAGTCCGGCAATCGTAGCGTTTACAATAAATACATAATTGCATGGCCAGTATACCAATGGCATATATATGAATTTGGCCAAAATAAGGGACCTCGTGTTGTACGATAAATCTTTGGTCTTGACGTTCTCAATAAAGCAAATTCTTAACTTTTTATATTGACATACGGTGTTACCCGTTTTCATCATACCCAGGGCGATGACTCGAACCTTGGGAGACGGTGGCTTTATCGAGCTAATTGCCCCTGACCGTAGCGGCAATCTGCTCCACGAAGACCGTCTTCAGGTTTGGTCTGTATTCAGCACCTTCAAACTGGCCGTGTAGCCGATGTTAAGATGACGTCTGAGGGCGGTGAACGATTTGCACACACCAGGGGCGGTCTGAACGAGCGGGGTGAGACCCCCGGTAACCCCGGAGAAGGTATATTGATATGTATGGTGGTCTTTCTTATATCTGACCGATGAGCAGACATACTTCATCCATATTTTGTTATGACGTTTTCAGGCCTGTAGGCCTAGAGATGTATCTCTAGGTTTACTCAGAGATTACCTACGCGTTTGCTAGTAAACATTTGTTGGTAGTAAAATCATTCATTCTTCATTAAATCAAGCATAAACGTATTAGCAAGGGCTAAATTTATTTAAATTAGTGTGCTGAGAATGTATTCAAATAAGTATAAAATTTTGTACTAGAAAGCAAAAAAATAAATAAAGTAAAAGCAATGTATATATGGTATCAAAACAATCATGCAACGAAAATAATTGTGCGGGTCATACAAATATTTGTGTAGGAATCAAACCAGCGAAAATCATGTAGGTAATATACGCGTAGAATGTCGTTACATTCTCTATACAATCACTAGTTGAATTACAACATAAAAGAACGTGCCAACAATATCAGCTAATAATTAAACTTTGTATTGTAATTGTCGTAAAAATTATGATTATTATTTACAACATTTGCTATAAAACTATCAATAAACTTGTCCCCGATGCCGATACAATGTTATAATAAACGAGCACATTAAATTTAATGTAAATACACATATGATAAATTATACATTTTTATATTACCGGTATAATGAATAATAATGTAATAAAAGTGACAATTTTGTTACCATAATTATTTATATTTTCATTTCAGAGAGAAAGAATTATATATGTATATTGTTCATATAGAATAATACATTCCTTAATTCTTCCGTATGGTGACGGAGTAAGAATACAAACACCACTCACATTCTTACCCGTGGGTGTCGACTAAGGGATTACAATACGCAGATAACATCTATACAAGCGAAGGAAACCTCGAAATAAAACCCTATACCAAACCGCTTGACCAGCGTGGTATAGTTGGTCAATTTCCCTAGCATTGTGGAGGAAGCTCGAGCCCAACACTGAGATGTATATGAGCTGTGAGCAGGTGGGGAGTAGCCGAAATAGCTATTTTCTGGATATGCTATATATTTTTTTCTCAGGTGATTAATCTGATAGAGCATAGCTAAGAATCTTTATATGCTAAAAATTTTTTTTTTAAAGCATCCAACAATATACTCGTATATACAGTAGTATATACGAGTATATTGTAGGATGCTTTAAAAAAAAATTTTTTTTTCGGATCCAGATTCATAAGTTTCGCTTAGATGCTAAAATAGGCCTCTGAAAATATGAACCTTTAATATTAATATTAAGGTTGCCCGCCTAGCACTTTTCGGTTTCCCATAAGAATAGCACAGGAATTTTTTTTTCTGATTTTCGTAACTAATGAACCATACATTGCTCTGCAATTTCCATTAAATATTTTTCGAGAGAATTGAACGCCAAAAAAGTTTTGATATCATTTTTTGATGAATCAACTCATTCAAAAGTTATTCAAGGTCAAAATTAAATTCATTATCAATTTAGCTGTTTTCTTTATAATTCTCCGAAATTTATTAGTTTCAAGGTCTTAAAATGAGTTGAAAGTTTATTTCTAAGCTCTTAGAGTTTAAAAAAAAAAATATTAGCTTTTGTCATTAATAATAATAATATCTGTTGCCTATTTTCCTTGTAAACCCTGATCGGTTTTGAAAATTCTCACAGAAAGTAAGTATTAAAAACGCAATCTTTCTAAACTTGTCAACAGATGGCGAATCACCTCGATCTCGTTCATATATATCCCACTGGTGGGTTCTCTTCTACAATGGGAAGGAATTTGACCATTATACCGCTTTGATGAGAGAGCTTTGCTATGGATTTTTAATTTTATTTTGTCTTCTCTTTCGATGATGTTATCCGATTGCGTCCGATAGTTGTGTTATACAATCTCTTATGGACCCATAAGAAAGGTAAGGGTAGTGTCTATTGGGTTCTTACTTCGCCACCACATGAATAATGGCCGGATACGAATAATATCAAGCTATATATCCGAACTAGCAAGATTATTTGAAGTACCTACTGTTTTGGTCATTCAAGTAAATAGACCAGGAGCGTTAATCTTATTCGTGCTTTACTGGTAAACATCAACACGGCACTAACGAATAAATCTTTATTATTTTTTTTTAATTGCTAACGGTGGCAAACGAGCATACAGTATACCTGATAGTAAGTATTGCTGCCGCTCATGGTCCTTTACAAGGCCGCTGCCTACCACTAAGAAAGTGAAGGGAGTGTGAATGCGTGCATTGAGGCTCGGTGATACCAAGGGCACCACCAAACCCTCCACAGGCAAACACCCTCAGAAAGTTGAGCTTTAGCTATTACCGGGGACTTCATAAAAATTTTAAATTCACGGACTCAAATTACACCCACTCTCTAAATAATTATTTATAGATAAACGAATTTTGCTGCGTGGGGCTCGAACTCACGATACTTGGAATCAGGAAGTCGGTATTTGGAGTATTCCAGTATCTATTCTTTCGAATTAATAATATCTAATTCTTCTCAGTCCATATACATTCCACTAATGAACATGAGCTTGTTTTCGATTAGAGGCAACTTACAAGACTTTTCTGATGAGAAGACTTAATACCATAGGAGACGTTAAAATAGGTTAAAAAAAACGCTTGTAAAGTGGACAGCAACAATTAATTGAAATATTTATAACACCAATTGGTATCGCCAGCCCGCATTCAAGCATGGCGATTATGACATTAGCTCCTCTAGTAGAGATACATACATACATATGTCCTATATCGATAGGCTGATGAATGAATGAACGATGATGAGAAGACTTGACATAACGCGATGTTTTCAGTTATCTTTCTATTATGAATTTGAAATAATACTTTTTTTACTCGGGATTACTCCAACCGTGAATATGAATATTGAAATGTATTCGAAATTTCGGGAAAAAAAAAAATGGGAACGCAAAATAAAAAATTCGTTTTATATACTCTCACAAAAATCGGAGAAAAATATAATTGCGTGACTGCTTTTAGGAGAGCAAAGGGTGGTGATTTTATTAGTATTCATTTGCCACATGAAAGATCAAACTAATAAAATAACGTAATATGCCCTATTGTCATTGTCATGAGCCAATGCTACACACTCACAATCCGATGCGTTACAACTTGTTTACTAGTAGGAGTACAATCATGTACACAAGTCACGCACCAAGTACAATCAATAACAGTAATACACCATCGCCGACAAAATGTGAACGGTCAATATCGTGAGTCAACAAAGACCGATAGACAGTGTTGCAAGATCTCCCTTATTAAATTAACTTATTTATTTTATTAAATCTTATAAAAAAAAACTATCGAACCTGTCATTTTAATTCAATAAAGTCGAATGGTATATTGATTTTATTTACAATCATAATTTAAAAAAAAAATGTTTTATTGTAATAATACAATTTGCATATCAGGCAAACTGTTATAAAATATATAATAATTATAAAGCAAAACTAGTCAATACTTGTTAAATAATATGAGGTAACATTTCTGATATTGGCAACACCAACCGACTTATGTCTTCGCCATAAACTCTTTCATTTGGCTCGGACGAGCCTTATGAACAATAAAACGTTGAGGGCTGGAGATTTGGACTGTAATAAAATATTTGCCCTAGCACACGCTAATCCACGTCCCTTACTTACGAACGTAATTTGAGAAGTTATAGTCCGTCTACAAAGGACGTTCATCCTTAAGCAATATTACACGTTGTTACGTATAACTGTACTCACTGCGATTAAACTGAGGTTTTATGTGGTTGCGAATGCTAGATATGAGATTTTTGTAACAATGTTACTTATACACAAGTTTGTATAGATGCTAAAAAACTGCTAAATGTTGATGTTGATGATGACGTATGTTGATGGTGAATACAATGTGTTATTTTGCGAACCCCATTATTTTGCGAATGGCGTATGGAATTATTCCAAGTAAATAGCAACACTAACAACAATCAATGAAATCATCCAACAAACTTTATATTAAACCGTCTGATCACCGTGCGCCGTATAGTTGGGTAATTTTTTTAATTAAGTAATTCCCTGGCAGGCTCATGGCCACAGTAGGACCTATACAGTCTAAACTATAGATGAAGACTTCTAGCCAATTATTCAATAATATTAACCGTTATTACGGATAGCGAATTAAAGTATTGCATACAACACATTATTCGAGAAAATTGACAGCGAGCCGCCATGCATACAAATAAAATTCTCAATAGTATTGCCACGTTCAAATATAAATTGCAATAAAAAGGAAATTCCTACATTCGCATCGTGCAGGCATATTAATCAGGCTGGTGGGAAACTGGGGAAGTCTTTACGCGTTGCCAGCCAATAGGATAAGAGTTTAGCGGCAATTTCGGAGTATTTCAACGAGCCAAATAAAAGTTCCTCCCTCGCTAAAAGAGGGTCAGACTTAATTACTCGTAAATTGACCGGGATACAGTTTTATCCTGAGATAAATGCACGTCAGGGTAACGATGTGTCATACGTGTTATTATGTAGCGATTGAGATAGTAATCATAGAAATATAGACTTTCAAATGGCTTCAATATGAAGTGAAAGAAGATGAAAGATATATTGTATGTAGCAAACACTTGTTACATTTTCTACTTGTATAGATATTTAGGTCATAAATTTGATATTTTATTTAAAAATTATTGTAAAAGTCTTTACGGGTACTAACTAACTTTGGACCTATTTAATAACATCGGTTTCAGGTTGCAGTAGATGTGAAGTTTTTATTAGTCACTGTGGAATACTCAGACTGAAATATTAGAGATTGATATTAGATGAAATCAGGCTATTAAATCACCATCTAACTCCTAGAATTTCTAAATTCAAGAAATCTAACAAATTTAGTATAGCACTTCGGTTTGGTTGCTAGTACAGTTGCTAGTACACTGCTGTGCGGTGCTGTGTCAAGACATGATTACTAGAAAAAATATTCTATCAAACTATCTATTATTTATATGGTGACGGAGTAAGAATACAAGAAATACAAATCGACCTTTAAGTTTGAAATACTCCACAATTGATTATCGCATCTCGTTCGGTGAGCGATAGGGCCTAGATTATCTGAGGGTGTTTCCGTATGGTGAGTTTCGGTAATGCCTTTACTATCACTGAATCTCATTGTACGCATTCACACTCATCACCTCCATCACTGTCTTTACGGTAGGCAGCGGCTTAGCAAAGCAACAGTACCACCAACAGCAATAAAAATATCACCACAACTTGTCCGTGAATGTCGTAAAAGACGACTAAGGGATTAAATATGCATATAACATCTATGCAAGAAAAGCAAAGTACTAAATAAAACTCTATACCAACCCGTTTGACCAACGTGTAGTAGTAGATCAATTTCTCACTTATTATGGAGGAGGCTCGAAAATGATACATATATGAGCTGAGTTGATGATCTATTTACAAATGGGAGATTTTATGAGCCAGAAAATTGTGATGCATATGAACAGAGTTGATGATATATCTACAAATGGGGAATATTACATAATCTATCGATATGAACGGTATGAGGGCATTAGTATAACACTTACATATAATATTACTAGCTGTCCCAACAGATGTTGTTCTGTTCAAATAAAATAAAACGAATTCTCCTTAAAATCGACAGCAGCGCCACCTACCGGGTTCAATTGTGAATCTAAGCCATTCTCGAATCCCCTTGAACATACACAAAAAATTACATAAACATCGGTGCCGCCGTACACGTACACAAGAAATATATAAAGATAAAGATAGACCAATATGCCTTTCACCGCTAATAACTCAAAATTTAAATTTCCTACTATTGATCGACTGAAATTTTCCGTGTGGTGACGGAGTAAGAATACAATTCACCACTTCCTATATTACCCGTGGGAGCCGTAAAAGACTACTTAGAGATATAATATGCATAAAACAGCTATGCAAGAGAACGAAAACTTGAAACAAAACCATAGGGTTTTGTACGAATACGTCTAACCAGCGTGGTATAGTAACTCAATTTCTCTCCTATAATGAAGGATTCCCGATTCCATCATTGCCTTTTTTTTTTGTGGGTGGGCTGCGGTCGGCGCGCCTCCGCACCACTCCGTCCGGGGCGACAGAGGGGCTTAAGCACGCAACTCCCGCAACCCACCCGAAAACCACCTCGCCTTCGTCGTTGGGCCGACCACCGGAGCAAGGTCACTTGTCATCAGTGGTCGGCCCGACGGCATACCCCCTATTTGGGGTACCATCCTATGGACCGACGTCCCCCCCTCGGGGAGGACGTCGGTCTTTCCTCACGCGGTCGGCCTCAGCGGGTGACGGACTAACACCCCGGTCGCGTCACCCACGGCCTCGGCTAGGGCGGCATGATGCGCAGGTAGTCGCGCCTGCGCCGCCCCAGTCACCGGCGGCGGGTCGCTTCGTCGAGGCTGCGCTCCTCGCGCGCTCGACCCGCGGCCTCCTTTTGCGAGATCACTGCCTCGCAGAAGGCTGCGTCCGCGTCCCAGTTCCTGATGCTGTTGAGCATCGCCCTAGCAATGATCGGCAGCGTTAGGTCGGCACCGAAGATTGCGACGAGTTCACGACGCTGCGCTGCTCAGGCGGCACAAACCTCGAGCGTATACTTCGCCGTGTCCTCGTCGCAATCTCAGTGGTGGCACGACGGTGTGCTCTTCCTCCTAGCGACCGTGTACAGGTACTTGCCGAAGCATCCATGCCCCGTCAAGACCTGCACCAGTCGGAAGGAAAGCACCCCGTTTCGCCGTTTTAGCCACTGCATCAGCATCGGCCGGAAGGCCTCCACGGTCCAGACACCGTATCGAGGCCACTCCAGCCGGACTGCCCAACAGGCAATGACGTCTCGGAAACTCATTGCCTTACACATGATTGACAGATTATTTTCTAAGTCCGCCATCACATGGATTTATTTGATTTTCAATGAATATAGAACTATTACATTCATTTTACTAAAGTAAGTTTGTCAGTAACGTATTACGTTTTGAACAATAGAACATTTATTATTATTACTAGCAATCCGCCCTTCCTACGCTTCGGTTTCACTTACCTTGCCCCCACATGTTAAATCTTCAATATCTTCTAACATATGTATTACGATACTCGACTGCAGTCAATGAGACCTCTGATTCGGTGCCCAGACAGGGTAAAATTTTATAGGGCTTTCATGAGAGGAAAAATACAGAAAGACAAAAAAGTAAACTAGCTTTTAGGCATAAGTATTTTGTAAATAACCGACATCATAAGCAAACATTTCAATTTTTATTTATGTGTATAATACTTAAATATCAACATTTATTTAATAATACCATTTTAATAACTCAAACTAAATATTATACGCTTTTGATTATATCTATAAAGAAGATATACTACCAATACAATATCTTGCTGTACGAATATGAATGTTATTTGTTAAAAATGCTACAAAAAGGATGAACTCATCCGTGAATGTTAACAAAGGGAATCAAACCATTGTTACATAATAAGTAGCAAGGATACTAAAATATACTTCCATATTTTTATTAATAACACACAAAAGAGAGATTATCTATCCGTTGCTTTTGGTAGCAGCTGTTATTATTGAAATGTACAAGTACTTGTTACATTTTTATGTTACTATTAATATTGACATTCATCATCATCTCAGATTATATAGGTCTCACTGTTGGGCTCGGGCCTCGAGAGATAATTTGACCTACTATACCATGCTGGTCTGACGTGTTAGCATGGGTTTCTGCATTGGTGTTATCTGCATATTACATGCTTTAGTCGTCTTTTACCCACCCACGGGTAATATAGGGAGTGGTAATTTTCTGTTCCAATAGCATAATAAGGACAGACCGTTGTACGTAACAATCTCAGATTCGATTCTGGGTAGGATAAAAAGTATTAAATCTTGTCAAACAAGTACAGGACTACAATTTGGTCCGATAATTCATATTTTTGGGCTGGTTGTTATCCAATTGCACTCCAGTCCGCCAAGACAATGGAGGTATGTATCGCCTCGGTTAAGACAGCCACCGATACCCACTGCCTCGACTTCGATGTAAATTTTTGTGCCTATCAAAACTATTTTACAATTTTAATAGCATAGCATAATATTTATCCGTGTGGTTACGGACTAATAATACAATTAACCCCTACCTCTCTTGCCTGAGGGTGACGTAAAGGACGACTAAGGGATTTATGCAGGTAACAGCAGGTCGATACAAGAGAAGTAAAACTCGATATAAGACCCTATTCCAACAAGTCTGAACAGCCTGGAATATTAGATCAATTGGTCCCACTGTGGAGAGAGTCTAAGCCCAATAGTCGCACATATATAGGCTGCAATGAATGAGTGCGCCATATTAATATTAAATTTAAACCTTTTAATATTATTATTACGGTATAAAACTTGTTTCATTTCAACTAGCTCACAAATAGTTCATTTAGATCAGATATAAGTATATATTCCATCCGTGTGGTGATGGAATATGAATACAATTCACCATACCCTTGGGTGTCGTAAAAGACGACTAAGAGATATCTTGTGCATTTAACAACTATGCAAGAAAAGGGAACCTCGAAATGAAACCCTATATCAACCTGCCTGACTAGCGTGATATAGTAGGTCAATTTCCCTCCCAATTTTTATTTTTTTTTTATTTTTTTCTTTTATTTTGAAGACAACACCCTGCACTAAGGAAATAATCCTTGTATTGCGGGGGACTTTACAAACATATAATTAACGGACACAAATTACATCCAGACTCAGAACACCAATTTGTGGATCGCACAAAGTGTTGTCCCGCGTGGGATTCGAACCCCCGACACTGGCGATGTAGGTCGCTATCTTAACCACTACGCCATCTATGCAGTCTATGGAGGAGGCTCGAGCCCAGTAGTGGGACATATATAAGCTGTGATGATGGTGATATATTTAACTAACTACTAACTACTAACTAGTTACATTATAGATTCAACTAGTTTAGAAATAGTTTAAATGCAAATTCAAATAAACGACAACCTTTAACGTTTGACAACGTTAAGCATAATAACCTATTGTGAAATAAATTTATGTTCGAAGCAATAATATATATCTTTAACTTATAATTTAACCATCAAGAAAAGAAATGCAGGTGCCTTTAGAATCATTAAAATATTATTAGCACATACAATGGTGTTGACAGACATCTTTAAGTCGGAAGGGAGGAAATTCACAATATGTTTCTAAAGGAGAAATAATTTAATAGCTTATGTAGTTAATCTTTCTATACGTATATGACACTTAGTTGGAAATAAAAGTCACAATTACGTGTCGTCATATTAATAACAAACGGACTTGAGTTACGAGAGATCGTAACGTGTAATTTCACATCGATCGAGACGATTGATCGACAATATACTCGAATACGAACGCTTCAGGCGAAATCGTATACACTTGTTGATAACTGGTTATAAATCAATCATATTAACATAATAATTATAGATGTGATTGGTTGTGTATCGAACTGTGACAAAGACGCTTTTACTAAAACACTGGCAAATCTTTACTAAATATTTCGAGAACGTAACATTCACTCACTTAGGTAATAACGTTAACATTATAAAATAACGCTAGTAAATATACTACGAGTATATTAAGAAAAGCAAAATTCACGTTTAAATTAAAAAAAAAAACCGGCTAAGTGAGAGTCGGAGTCGCGCACGAAGGGTTCCGTACCATTATCTATAAAAAAGGTAAAAAAAACACGTTTGTTGTATGGCAACCTTAAATATTTATTTTATTTTGTTTTTAGTATTTGTTGTTATAGCGGCAACAGAAATACATAATTTGGGTAAATATCAAGTGTCTAGCTATCGCGGTTCTTGAGATACAGCTTGGTGACAGACAGACGAACAGACAGACGGCGAAGTCTTAGTAATAGGGTTCCGTTCTTATCTTTCGGGTACAGACCCCTAAAAAGAAATAAAAAATACTTCTAAAAGATATTTATTTGTCAATTAAACACGTAATAAGAGTGTTTGGATAAATAATAGTATATATTTAAATTTTCCAAGATAACAGTTACTGCCTATATGACTTTTACAATTTTATTATGTTAAAAATGCGTCGTACAACCACTACAAAACATCGGTACCGCTAATTAAAAGAAATTCTTTCGTTAAACTCTTTAGCTGACAAAAACAAATGAAGTTATTCAGGTAATTATTAGGTGTGGACAGTGTCATAAAACAGAATAAAATTTTAATTGCATGCCAATCCAAAAACGGTACAAAACTCATTAAAGTTTGTGGATATTGAAAAAAGTTTTCATTACTGTTGACAATTATGTAATTTTAATCAAATGTTTTTTTTTTTTTTTTTGTGGGTGGGCTGCCGTCGGCGCTCCTCCGCACCACTCCGTCCGGGGCGACAGAGGGTCTTGAGCACGCAACTCCCGCAACCCACCCGAAAACCACCTCGCCTTCGTCATTGGGCCGACCACCGAAGCAGGTTTACTTGTCGTCAGTGGTCGGCCCGACGAAATACCCCTACGTGGGATACCCTCCCATCGACCGACGTCCCCCCCTTGGGGAGGACGTCGGTCTTTCCTCACGCGGTCGGCCTCTCGGCGGGTGACGGACTAATCCCCGGTCACGTCACCCGCAGCCTCAGCTAGGGCGGCATGAGGCGCAGATAGTTGCGCCTACGCCGCCCCAGTCGCCGGCGGCGGATCTCCTCATCGAGGCTGCGCTCCTCACGCAGACGATCCGCCGCCTCCTTCTGCGAGATCACTGTCTCGCAGAAGGCTGCGACCGCGTCCCAATTCCCGACGCTGTCGACCATCACCCTAGCGATGGCCGGCAGCGTCAGGTCGGCACCGATGATTGCGACGAGTTCACGGCGCTGCACTGCCCAAGCCGCGCAGGCCTCGAGCGTGTGGCGCGCCGTGTCCTCGTCGCAATCGCAGTGGTGGCAGGACGGTGTACTCTCCCTCCTTATGACCTTGTGCAGGTATTTGGTGAAGCTCCCATGCCCCGTCAACACCTGCACTAGTCGAAAGGAGAGCACCTCGTGCCGCCTTTCCAACCACTGCATCAGCACCGGCCGGAAGGCCTCCACGGTTCGCACCCCGAACCGAGGCCTCTCCAGCCGGACTGCCCAACGGGCAATGACGTCTCGGCGGGCGTCGACGTGCCAGGCGGTGAGATCCCTTAACGAGACCACACCGCCCTCCACTCGCACCCCCGTCACCCGCCGATATAGTCCGGCGAGCATCTCCGCCTCCAGGTCCCACGAGGGAGTCCCGGCCAATAGGCACGCTGCCTCCGTCGCCACCGTGCGGTATCCGCGGATGGCCCTGACCGCCATGACCCTCTGTGGAATTTTAATCAAATGTGGAGATAATAGTATTCTTAGTGTGTCGCTACAGGGATATTTAATATGTTTTGGATTTAAGATTTATTTCCTTAAGAGTCCTTTAATGGCGATCGAAATTTGTATGTAATTAAAATTTTATAATAATTTGTAAAATTAACTGAGAGAGTCGATACCGAGATCCACAAGGTACGGTTTCAAATAGTGCCCATTTACAAAGAAGATTCCTTTCTATCATACAATTATAATAAAATTTGAGAAATGATAATGATAAGAAAATTTATAATAATCTATATGAATACCATGAAGCAATTGAACATGAATTTGTGATTTTTTTATAAAAAAAAAATGCTTTTTTTTTTAATGAAAATCCAATTTCAATTAAATATCAGTAAATTCCATCACAATAATACAACATAACTTAGTGTTTTACACACATGGAGTGAAGGAGATAATTTGAACAATTCCAGTCATGATTCGTACGAGTATGTTCGGAATTTGAAATATTAGGAGCGACAAACGGAGCAAAGAACCAAAATACCTGGATAGCAATTGTGAATTTCGACTCCATAATATATTGTGTAGTATCGTTTCATAGTTAAGAACGGATAAATACGTAATTGTTTATTTAAGTGATATTGCTCATTATTGGGTTAGATTATAAAAAAGGAGATCCTTAACAAACACAGTTTCTCAATAAAGTTCTTCTAATTATAACGCTAAATGAAATTCTAAATGTGATCGTATTTTTGTTTCTTTTTTTACACTTAGTAAAAACTTAAAAAAAATGATTTGATTTTTCATATAAAATGCGAAGAAACTTTTTACCGAGTTATTATAATGTTTAAAAGCAAACAATAGATCGTTAAAAAATAACAAAAATATGTTGAAACATAGAAAAAGATATAGAATCTGTTATGATGGTCTTACTATACAATTTATCACTAATTTTTATTTTTGCCTGCCTTTGTTGTGAAAGTCACTTCCGAGAATGGAACCTAAGCTACGCCCTAACGAAGAATATCGCGTGCCAATATGATACTTAAGTATAACCAAAAACAAAAAACTTACTCATATTTACATCAAACGATGAAATCATATAAAGCGCTAACTTTTTAAAATTAATTAATTTATAAATTGCTAATTAAATAATGTGATGACGGAGTAAGAATACAGTCATCGTTGTCGTCTCTTACGACAACCCCCTCTCTTACCCGTGGGTGTTGTAAGAGACGACAAGGGATGCATACAACATATAGATGTTGGAAGAGAGCAAAACAAAGCAAGAGAAGGAAAACTCGAAAAAGCCTATGCCGACACATCTGACCAGCGTGGTACATTAAGTCATTTCCCTCCCATAGTGAAGGAGGCCTGAATCCAACAGTGGGATGTATATGGGCTGAGATGATAAAATAATAAAATTACCCAGAAATATCCATGTGGTGTTGGAGTAAGAATACAATTCACTTCAACTCCCCGTGTACCTTGCCCGTGAATATTGTAAAAGACGATTAAGAAGTTATATATGCATATAATATCTATACAAGAGAAGGAAAACTTAAAATAAAACCCTATATCAACGCATCTGACCAACGTGGTATAATAGGTCAATTGCCCGACTAATGCGGAAGACGGCTCAAACCCAGCAGTGAGACGTACATATACGAGTTGAAATGATAAAAACGCAGGCATTTCTATTTTATAAATTGTCCAAACGTGTTTTCGCTGTACGCAGAATATATGCAAATAGATATTTATTGCAAAATAATGCAAAATATATCGTTAATTGAAATTCGATAATTGAATAAATCGATTCTATTGATTGCTGACCGTAATCCATGGTAGACAGCGCAGGCGTACTGACATATACCTCTGAGCGCAGGTGGATGGAATGACCTCACTTTTTGCATTAATTTGCATACAGGGTTATAAGAACTTAAATAATCACTAACAAATGGTAAATGAACGACCGTTTTTATTACAATGATTAATTAAGCAATTAAAATGTAATTTTGATTGTTATATAGTTTACCTAATAAATTATTTTAGAAGCAATGATTGTACTAATTACACTGCGATTTGAATGGATTAAATTTTCATACAACTCAAATATTTATAAAATCAGAACCACTTCATTAATTTATTTTAATACAAGTAACTTGCATAACAAAAGCTGCTATTACTATGGTAGAATCTACCTTATACTGTACATCATAATATGAATTATATAGATTTTTCCATTCCTTGCATAATTACTAGATATTTATTTATTTGTCACTACAAAAATTGGTGATAAAAATAAGACAAATAACTCTATTACAACTTGCCTAGCCAAATCATCATCTCAGTCAGATTCTTTTCTGGCAAATAGCTAATTTTGGAGAGGATACGTGAAAATCTACAGAAAAGACCATTATATCGCCATATAGAGGTGAACTTATTCTTATATAGGTATATTATCTCAGCCCATATTAGACTCAATAGTGGGCTCTGTCATCACAACCAATAGGAGAGAAATGCATCTACTATACAGCGCTGCGCTAGTATTTTATGCAAAGTTTTGCTTCTTTTGTATAAATATTATCTGCATATCATATCCCTTAGTCGTCTTTTAAGACAGGCATGGACAAGAGAAGGGTATCGTGAGTTGTTTTCTTATTCCGTCACCACACGGAGGTAAACGTATATGAGTATTAATATTTGACTAATCCACACAGTCAATCTACCATCTCATCAGTAGTCCGAAACTTTAATATTTCATAAATATTCGTTCTTGTGTAATACGTACAAATATTAATCCTTAATTATTAACTTCGCACCCTAACTTAATGTTATTAATTTCTCATCCTGTAGTAAATAGGTGTCACAAGACTACGGGATATAAGTAGATAACATCACCGCAAGAAAAAACTCTAAATAGAATCCCTCTAGAAATAGAATCCTATATCATTCTAATCATTATAATCATCGTAGTATAAGAAATCAATTTGCCTCACATTGAGGAGAAAACGTTAGGTTCGTAGTTCGACATATATGTATAGGCTAAACAGCAGGTCATTGCGCTAAGTAACTAATTATAACCAGTAATTGCAAAAACGAATTAACATTAACAAATATTCACTCTATAGTGTTGATTAAAATAATTGTCGTAACTAGAATAAGTACGTTCCGCATCGATTCTGTGTTTAATTACTGTTGCCATCACTTTTATTATTGCAATTTTTTTATACGTGGCAACAGCAATTTCTATGATTGTTTCCTATAGTCAGTTGATGTTTAAATCATGAAAAATTACAAATGCAGCTGTGAATAACAAGAAATGGTTTTGATTGCCGTCTTTAATGTTTATCGAACGTTCTTGCTTGTTTTATACGGCAATGGAAAAGTCTGCTTTCGATTTACTAGTTGTGGTCAATATACTTATTATTGTTACCGTTTAAGGTGACAAAATGCGCTGCCTAATTATGATAGAGACTTTGATAAGCATCATCTAATATTATGCGATTTTTTACTAACTTTTTAAATATATATTTGCATAGTGTTCGCCGAGGAAAAAAAAAATGTAAAATGTTTTATTTTAATATAAAATTTTTGTGTATGATAAAGTTGTACAGGGGTAATTGGACTGAGTTCAACTGCCCAGGATGATAAAAGAGCAGTATAAGAACCCATAACTGTATTTCAGTCCTTCAACAATTAATCATGCCATCAGAAGTAATTACTTGATTTCGGGGGATGGCAATGTAGTATTTTGATGTGATTTGCCAAATTCCTAAGTAACAAAGTCCAGTAGAACTACAGTCTCTGACCAGGGTTTTAGCGATGCATTTTAGTTACAAACCATTGCTCATTTAGAGTTTTGAAGTTTCAGTCTGCTTGGGATAAGCGGATATATCTCTCTCTCCTCTTACGAGCTTATTTGTGCTACGACACGTTAGGCATCAGCTTGCTTATATCTTTTGTATCACTAATTTATGAAATAGTGGTCAAAAGACGTCTGACTTGGAGAAATCAACTACACTACGGCATGTTTTTGCTTGCAGTTCCAAATATATATCATTTGGACCAGTAGACTATACTCTCGCAGAAAATTGACGTCTAAGTAGTAGCAATTTGCTACCGTACCTTGTCAGGTGAGCGAGAGAGGCGGCAACCCAAATTTATTCCTCTCCCTTCCTTATATCATTCCTTCGAATCCGTTCCTCGTTATGGTAGCAATTGGCTGTAGCTTTAATATTGTTGGAAGCCGTTAGCAGTAGTTACTATTAACCGGCAGCTGGGCTACTTGATTACGTGCCACCCAAGTCAATAAAAATAGAAAATTACCATAAATATTTTTCTTGTGATGAAGTAGAATAATATAATCACTATCACGTTTCACGTGATCGTCAATAAAGATTTTAAGTGACCTTTGAAACACAAAGAGATAAATGTGTTGGCGATGTCACAGTTTCACGGAATAATACTCAATATTCCTTTTTAATGAAACTATTTTTAAGTTTATCGCTATATAGATCCCAATCTCGTACAACAGTTTTATTTGAATTATATTCACGATAAGTTTCCTATTTCTATAATAGTTATCCATTAAAATATCATCTAACCTTATTTAAATAATCTGTCAGATGTGTTCAAATACAAAAGCGCGAACACGCAAGAGATTCGTAAATTGACTGATCCCACCCCGCCCTTAACATAAACAGCCAAATCCTTACTTAATTTCAGTCGCAGAATTCAATCAGGATGTAAAGCTTTGTGCCCCAGCGAGTAATGTTATAATGCCTTACATTATCCCCCCGTTATACAACTGAGTCGTGGCGACACCGTGCCGAACCTTTAATTATTATCAACACATCATTTTCATGGCACTTTCCAAAACATTAGGGTTGCCAACCCACATTTGATTACACCGATTGTACTTTTGTGTCAGTTAGTAATTACATGAATCTTTGCTATTGAAATATTAAATGACACTAATATAGTATTATAACATTCTTTTTCATTCGACAAAACGTATTAGGCTTACAAGTTTATTAACTTGTACGGTAATAAAAGTCAGCCTCATTATTTTCTATAATATTATTTGTCAATATTAAAGAAAATAATTTATCCACGCCTATGACACGACTATATAGAATTTAGCGTGCTAAAATAATACACGAAAATACTATTAAAAAAAACAATGCCCATATCCCATATGCCATATCTCCGTCTCTGATGGGACGTTAGAGGTTTTTCTTTTAGACATACATACAATTCTAATGGAGTACACTGGTTATCAGCATACCATACCAATTCTTACTAGTTGTCAAAATATCATTATTTTGGGTTAGTAATAAGAACTGATTTAATACTTATAACTCCTCCTACTCTCTGAAACATGCATACGTTAAGGAGTTAATAGTACTAATAAACCATTATTCATATACATAGGTACTCATCGGATATTGCAATTCGCTAAGCTTGCATTGCAACAATTACATACTTTTAATTATGAATCGAAATCGTCATCATGAAATGAGCAGCCGCTTAGAGTTGCCGCCTCAAGATAAACATCGGTAAGTAACCCTTTCAACGAGCACGTGGTCTGACACATCCCTTTCACGCATTTCATATTCCTATTCCCATTCCGTTCAACCTTCGCGGGAGGATTATATTCTGCCTCCAATGTTTTCGTATCCTATTATTTCCAGGGTGAAAATGGGCCACCCGCCTCCTTACACACTCACTCAAACAATAACACCCTTTCTATAAATGTGTGACGTATGTAGATTAGTATGACACCTGTGTGTGTGCACCTTCCCAGGACTATGTTTAGATGTGTGCGTTTGTTTCATCAACTGTAAACCACTGTCAACGACTCGTCAAAATAATATTGGCTTAACGCCGGGGCCGTACAGAGATATCGTACATGGAAACTTGATACACGCATGAATTTAATTATAATAGCTTTAATATTATAGCTGATGGCATATTTTGCAGTTAAATTATTAAATTTACTGGTACTGTGCCTTTCAAAAATATATTAAACCATTGTATTTAGATTTGTCTATTATGATTTTAGTTTTAAAGTAATGCCTATCCTCAAAATGAAAAAAAATCACAAGTTTTCTTTAATGCTGACGATTACTCGTTATGTGTTAAGAATAAAATGTTTTTGGTAAGAAATTGCCAAGGTAATCGCTAGTAGTATTCTCCTGAGCAACTTATAACACCAATTACGATCATTAATCCGCCTGCTGAGTGTGGCGATTTTGGCGTTATTTTCTATTGAGAAGACGTGGCAAAGTTGAGACCATTAGGCTGTTGGAATAGAGAACGTAATGGATATATCAGCGTTAACTAATATCATTTTATGTGATTACGAATAGTTCGTGCATTACTTTATAGAGTTTGGAATGATTACTAAAATCTATAAATTTATATCTATAAATATTATGACCCACTTTTAAATTAGATCAGCTTTATTATATTTCATTTTATTTTAAAAATAGTTTGTCCTGGTTCAAACAATGTTTCAATTGTATAAACTTTTTAATTTTAACTACACAAGTATCAAAACCATTCGAAGCTCGCTTGTAAAATTTATCGTTACCTCTAATCTCAAATCGAACCCCTTACGAGACCCATCCATCTTCTCACTAATTGTAAAATAATTAGATCCAACTAAGCATAGATGAGTTTAGAATATATAAGAAATGACACGAAACACAAATGGGAAATGTATGAGGGTTAAAAAACATAAAAAATATGAATTGTTTATGAAATATGCAATAAACACAAAACAAAGCAATGCTTATTTCAGACATGAGAGCGTTTCGAATTGCAAATTTCGGGAAAAAAGCGCACAAACTACACTCAAAGTCAAATGCGGCAGTGCGCGATAAGCAAGTGCCGCTTATGCAAGATCACGAATGTAATTGCTCCCTTGTCTGGCACGACACTTCGTGCGAAAGCAGGATGGCATAAACAAAATATGTTAGAGAAAAAGAGATATAAAGTGGCAGTATCAACAAAGCCGTAAGCGACAAAAATGATTGATTGCTAACCGTCTTTCGCTGAGCTCTATTTAATCACTTTATTCCCTTTTCTCCATTTGTGTTGGGATAATTTTGTATTTGTGTAATTTGTATACGAAATGAGGAGGCATACCTCCCGACAAGACGGGGATTCATATCCGGTGCCTATCCGGAGCTTACACAAACCCGATTTTGATGTTATCACATGTCATGGTACCGTTTGTTATGATTTATATTACAAAGCCAGATTAAGTTGAGATTAATCTCTAGGTTTAATAGTTATAATTCATATTTTCTTGCATTATTTGAACGAAAATATTATTAGGCTTTTCTTAACGAAGATAGCTATTGATGTATATTATTCAGATTTTATGTTTAATGAATCTAACAATATTTTAATAGTTAATCTTGTAGTGCATCTTAACAAATTATTGCCAAAAAGATTTCGATATGTTATTGCTAGCTTGTAGATTAAGCAAAGCCATCTTACCACCTCACCCTTTTCTTTGGCAGATCACAGTCTGATCCTACAGAGTACAGGCCCTATAAACTACCATATCCGTCTACTAACTTACACCCTTGGTCGTGGCCCAAGCCCCCGTGATGACGTACCTAAACCGTATGACTCACTACAGATGGCGGACTAATGCTTAATGGCAAATGATAGTCCGCTCTATCAAGCAGTTATGACCATGCTATTTTAAAAATATTCATTTATTTGTATTTTTCCTACGTTAGCTATTACAATATTATCATTGGCTTTGTTTAAATAACTAATAACATTTGTGTCATAGATATGTGATAAGCATATTATTTTTTAATCAGTCGTTTTTAATAATCCTCATATTATATGAGTAATATCTGGTTGACCGGTATATTTTTGTTGAATTTATTTAGACATATATTAATAAAAAATAAAAATTAAATAATGAAAAAAAAATACAAAAAGAGAATAATAATAACATCGAGATTTGATCCCACACTGTCTGAATGCCAAAACAAAAATACTGGACAACTTACCAACTGAGCTATCGCCACTCTTGACGGTCACGGCGAAATTTGAATCCATATTCTATTGACATTTTATGTCATTGTATTAATTTGCTAAAAACACCGACAAAACAACATTTTCTATAAATAAAACCTAGCGATTTTTTGGTCCCGAAACCTCTAGTACGCCAAATTTCATAAAATATATATATATATATATATATAATATATATATATAATATATATATATATATATATATATATATATATATATATACATATATATATACAAGAATTGCTCATTTAAAGATGATTAGCTCAATATTGTTTTTAAATTAAAGTATCTTTGAAAAGTTAATAGCACTTACCACTCATATGTCCATTTTCATAGGGTGAGTACTCCCCGTTCTCCAAACGATGTTTCTTGAAGGGGTGTCCTGGGAATTGGGTGGCTGCTAGAGAGAGTCCGACGCCTGATGCACGTTTCGGAGGCCGTCCCGGTCTAGAGCTGCGGACATAGTAGCACGTTACTGTGGTTTAAGACCTTACATTTAACCTATGAATTATTTTTATTTTATTATAAAATTTATTAAATTAAAAGCAAGTTGATTTCCTTTAAAATAATTTCATTGCACATAATCTTAATATGTCATTAAGTCTCGCTAGTTAAGAAAACAATATATATGAGCAACCCTTACTATCTTATGGGAGACGTAAAAACCAACTAAGGGATCATCAGCGAACTGACAACAGCACTATCCTGGGATAATGCAGCGTGGTAATAATAGCACTTTCCCCACTTGGAAAATACTATGTCCAATATTACACGTCGAAAAGTTCATATATGGATGGATGGATGAACATTATTCATCATCATCCTACTCTTATCCCAATTATTTGGTCGATGTAAAGCTCTTTATTGTATTTTACGACACTAACGAGTAATATAAGTGTTGATAGCATTTATAATAACCACCACACAGCACCCATGAATTAACATTTTGGTATAAAATATAAAAACTATAAATACTATTAGAAATCAGTTTTAGACAAAATTCATTCAATCCTTTACTGAAACCAAAGGTATTCTCAAAAAGAACAAAACTGAACGAAAAAGAAACTGCCACAGTGGTAGGACCACATTTACTTACAACGACGAATACTTACAACTATTCTTTGTTTCTTCCCATGATTACAGGTTAACCCAACTATATGTCACTAACTGTATTTGCCGTGCGAATCGTAAAAATCGATTAAGGCAACAGGAAAAGAGTAAGCTACAGCGTGTTACTGGGTGTATCCTAATACCTGCCCCAAACGACAACCTGAGTGACAAACATGATTATGATACAATTTCCTCTTGGAAAGAACTATCTTTAACATTGAATGTCAATAGGCTGATGGATAAATAAGAACAAATACGTAAATAACTTCTAAACCTATCTGTGTGTTGAAAGAATAAAAATACTGACTTGGCGCTTGGGACTGATTTGGGACTTGGTAATGATACATGTTTCTGTGTGGTGACGGAGTTCGAAAACAATTCACAATCCACTCTTTTGTCTCTGAGTGTCGTAAAAGACGACTAATGGATATCTTGTGCATATAACAACTAATCAAGAGAAGGAAAACTCTAAAAAAACCCCATTCCAACCCGCCTAATCCCTCTATATGGTGAAGGCTTGAGCCCAGTAGTGGAAGGTATATGAGCTGTGATGATGATGACGATGAATGATACATATCGTTCATCATCATTGCGATATCATCAGTCATAAGTGACGACTAAGGGAGGAAAACAGATAACTGCAAAATCAGTTTCAACAGAAACGCTTATACGAACCCATCGATGTGGCCAAATAATGTGGATCATGTAGTGTGGTAGACAAATTTTCCGTTCATTGTGAGAGATACTTATTTCAAATACATATGAAAGCTTTAAACAAGAAGAAAGAAGAGCTCGTATATAACTTGGAAACGGTAGAAGTACAGCCATGGATACGAAATTGAGAATGGTTTAATAATTTATTGGCGACATGCTGTCATTAGATTTAGTTTTTAGAAACTTTTTTTTTTCATTATCTACTATCATAATATAATATCTATATAACCCGTTTTCACACGTCTTCCAACATAAAAATATCATCATAATAATTTCAACTAATATACGTCCCACTGCTGGGCTCGAGTCTCTTTCAGTGTTTAATTTCGAGTTTTCCATCTCTTGCATAAATGTTATATACTATAATGTATATATACTATAATGTATATTATATCGTAAATCGTCATCACGGCACACACTGCCAAGACAGGTCATAATGAATTGCATTCTTGCTTATATAGAAATATATTTAATTCCAATATCAGCCATTTATTACTTATCTATTTTGATTAACTTCACAATGACTTAATATCGATAGGTATAGTGAACTAGCTAATAAGAGTATGTGGTTATCAAATAAATCTTGTTCACGCGTAGGGTTTTGCAATGTTGCCACAAATTTATTTTTATTTATCTCACTCCCCCTAAGATTTAATACCGCAAGACGTCGTCCACAGTTTCCACAATTTCACGCTTATTGTTTTCCCATCCGTGATTTATGTTCACGTAATAGACTACAGTATTTCTCGGAAGCAATAAAGTTTGTCACCTAAATCTTTGGCCTAAGCCAATTGCGTATTTCCAAAACTAAAACTTGTGTTTACCGCTAATAATTGATATTAGAACCCAATAAAAAACATATGGTATATAATTGTAAAAGGAAAGATGCTATCGTCGATTAAATAGCTGTAAATTGATGTTTATCTCTTTGTTTGTCTCTATGCCAACACGTCTGACCGGCGTGGTATAGTAGGTCAATTTCCTTTCCGTAGTAGAAGGAGGCCCGAGCCCAACAGTAAGACGTATATGGGGTGGACATGGTGATGATGTTTAATTTTATATTAATAAAACCCAAATAAAATATTTTTATAAATTTCAATTATGATAAATTTAAACGGAGAGCTAGATCTTGCCCTGAAATAGTAGTCTTTAGGCTAAATAAAATGCTATTTATATGAAGTATGTTGACATTGATAAGACAACGGAAAATTTAAGTTGTCATTTTACGACCGCTTTTTAATGCCATGAATCAAAGTAGGTAGCTAACTATTTTTTTAAGGGCCCGCGTGATTTAGTCGGTAAACGTGAAGATTTAAAATGATGGAGTAAAAATACGACTCAATACCTTTTTCTTACTTGTGGATGTCGTAAAAGATGATTTTAAGGAATTTAATTTGCTATATGCGCATTTATGCAAGGTAAGGAAAACTCGAAACATTCTACCTGTCTAATCAGTGTGGCATAGAAGGTAAATTTTTCCTATTATGGAGGAGTCTTGAGCAAAGCAAACCCCTTAACGTATATGAGTTGAGAAGATTAAAATATAACTACATATACTATTCCATTATTGTATTGATTACAATATCTGGTTGACCGAGCTTCGCTCGGAATATTTTTGTCGAATTTATTTAGATATATATTAATAAAGAATAAAAATTAAATAATGAAAAAAATATAAAAAAATACAAAAAGAGAATAATAATAACACCGAGATTCGATCCGACGCCGTTTGAATGCCAAAACAATACCAAAAGGAAACTGCACTACTTCCCAACTGAGCTATCGTAACTCATGACGTTAACAGCAAAATTTGAATTCATATTCTTTTAAAATTTAATGTCATTATATTGTTTTGCTAAAAACACTAACAAAACAACATTTTCTGTAAATAAAACTTAGCTAGATCGATTTTTTAGCCTCGAAACCTCTAGTATGCCAAGTTTCATCAAAATCGTTGGTGCCGTTTCCAAGATCCTGAATATATACATATATACAAGAATTGCTCGTATAAAGATATAAGATTAAATTATTACAATTAAAATTAATCAGAATTCAATTGGCATTATGGTTGTTTTTGCAGAATTATTTATCTCTCATTTTAGATATTAACAAAAGAAATCTTATTACCAAAAACTTTAAAATATAGAGGAAAACTATTTATATACTGTCGACAAAGCAATAGGAGGAAGTGGCTGCCAATAAATTGCTAGTATTTATTTTAAGACAATTTCTATACCGTGTAGTAGCTGTCTGGTATATTAACCATCATGAACTATACACCTTTGGCGATAATATCTACGATTGTTGTTAAGTTGCGTTTTATGTTTCGCTTAAATATTACATGGGACTTATACTTGATTTGATATATAGTGTCATGGTTAATTAAACAAGTTATAACTACCCTGCAGACGAAAGTCAATCACTAGAGACCGAATATTATGCAAAAAACCCACAGAAATTTAATACTCATTCCGTTCTCTAATCATTATTAAAATCTCAAAAAAACCTGAATCGATCTGAAATATTTACGTAAACTATCGTTACTATTAATCATGTTAATATATAAATGGAGCAATTTAAAGACTTTTTTTATATATCTGTTTGAACTCGATAATATCAAAATCATTGTATCGAGCAATAAAATATCATCTTTTTAAGAATGTTACCCCCATCATCATTATCATTGAGCCCTTCACCTTACCGTAACGTAGACATCCCCCATACTATACCGCATACCTCAGTCCTTCTTTGATGGGATTATTGTCATTATTGCCACTTAGCGAGGCTGGGCGGGTTGAAGATCGCAGTAAGTTATAACGTTACCCAGGTGAGCGCTGCTAGCCATTCTCCTGCCTATCCCTCAGACGATTTTTACGTCTTCTACGGGCAAGGGGTGTCAATAACCTTATTCTTATCCAGTCACCACGGAATAAGCTCTATGTATCTACCCTATAGCCAGCAAGCTTAATAAGCAACTCACCTCTTTTTATGTGAAACCAAAAGTTACACGCCGAATACAATTGAATTATATCTCTACTTAACGCTTCATTGATGATGGGATGAGATGATAAATTATTATATATACTTAAGTTATGTAAGTAATTTCTATATAACATTTGAATTAGCTGAACGAATCATGAGTTGCAGTTGAACTTACTAATTGTTTGAAGTAGCATAGAATGTAGAGACTGCGTAATTCCCGTTAGCGAAATTGTGGGTATAGCAAATATTAGCAATATTATAAACAACTAAAGATTGTAGAAAGATAATTTCTGAAGCTATTTATGCGATTTTTAAATTGCTTTATTATCCTTGAGTTCTAAAAGCTATCATTTATCTGATATAAAAATGTGCCATTCCTAATGATAGTGAAGAAGAGCTATGATAGCAGAGCTGCAGGTGAAATCTAGGGCATAATAGTTTGTTATAATTGACGTAGTAAAGTATGATCAATTACAATCGTAGGAAGTAATCCGCAGTATATTAGTACTAGGTACATCAGAGGCGTCGACCAAGTTTGGCAATTATCGGGGGAGCGATGCTGTTATCATAGTATCGGCTTACGCAGAAACTGAGTCTCGCCTATTTATTTTTATGTCAGCAACCGTCATTATGAGACACTCCATTAGCTTGGATTGCGATGAGACTCGTTTTCGGTTACGCTTTGGGGTGCGATTGTATGGCGTGACGACTTTTTTCTTCGTTGTCGTCTACTGATAAAAGGGTTTATTATTTCCACTACTAATTATATTTATCAATATTTTTATACAATAGTCAAATATTTTGATTAATATGATTTTGTCTTTCCAAAACAACAGAACATCGGCGTTGAATAATTATAACCTATAAAGTATAAATAGTTGGAATAAACATCAAACAGCCGAACATTAAAATGGAATTTATTTTTGGTAACGACGAGTACAGTCGGGAGCAAAAAAGCTAAACAAAACCGCGCCCGCGACGAAATCGAATATTGAAAGTGTCGAGGGACAGAGATAAGGAGCACGTGCCGCTCCCTTGCCGCCACTTAGGCCATACCCGTAATCTGAATACCGCAAAGCTCAATGCGATAAACTGCCATTAAAAAGCGTTCGATTTATTACCGAACGATTTCCGAACGATTTATATTGCACTGCGAAATCGAAAGAGTATCATAAACTAGAGGGTGCAACATAACTGGCATCTTTCAATGCAAATAATAATAGAGTGTATGTCGTAAATAGTTTCTGCATCTGTACTTCATACGGATTTTTTGGAAGCGTGAAAAGAAAAATTCTAACTAATCAAATCATCATCATCTCAGCTCATACCTTCTCTGGAAAAGAAGGAAAATTGACCTACTATACCACGCTGGTTAGACAGGTAGATTTAGGGTTTAATTTCGAGTTTTCCTTCCCTTGCCTTGATGTTGTATGCGTATTATATCTCTTTTTCTTACTCCGTCATCACACGGCAATCGATAACGCAATATCATTATTTCATTATCAAATTTTTTCTAAACAACAAGAACAGAGTTAATATTGTTAACGTTTCGGTAAATAATAGCGATATTATGAATCGCACCATTAACGTATGAATTTATCAAGCTTATAAGACGTCAATTTTGTTTTCTTTAGTGACAAATATTAAGATATCGGTAAAATAGTTTCGTGCTGTGACGGTTTGAGAACACAATATGTCACCATCCTTTCGCTTTTCGTAGGTGTTATAAATGATAATTATCAAAAAAAAACTCGAAATTAAAGTCATATTGTTACCCATCTAAAAAAGGAATATGTGTGAATACAGAGTAGGGCAAAATTAATCAAAATTTCAGTTGCTCGACAATTAATAACATTGGCAATAGTATCGTTTCTAGACCAAAATATGTTACACAATTATTCAATAAATTAATAAAATATTGTTTAAAATATGCTTTTGTACATTTATTATGAATTAACAGCTGTATTACTGCAAAAAATATGTCAAATATCTAAAAAATAACCATCCATTCCACACAACTCACTCTTTCCGATAAACAACCCTAGTGAAACTAACACCGCGTATAGTTTTGCTTTTTGTATATTTGCTTGGCAATATTCATCACTCACATGCCGTGTCACTGATCAAATAGCACCCACAAAGGAGTCCCCAGATATTTCTGACAGATATACCCTTGATAGATAGTTTACAAATATATCGAACAAATCCTGATCGACGAACTGAATAATGTAATTCAAAGAATGGGCAACAAAGTCAAAAACGTGACTCATAATATAACTAGACTGCACAATGGAGTAGTGGTTAATCGTTCGCGGGTTCGAATCCCATGCAGAATAACACTTTGTGCGATCCACAAATTATTGCACCGAGTCTGGATGTAACTTTTGTCCGTTAATTATATGTTTGTAAAGTCCTCCCCTATATATATTTCTATTTCGTTAGTGCAAGGTAGAAGTGCAAGCCTTGTAAAAAAACTGCAATAACTAAACAATCCCAAGTAGATCAAATTCTTATGTATTTTTGTTATATTAAAACTAGGATGATTAAAATAATATTTCATGAGTTTTCAGAATTTAGAAGGTAACTATCTTGTTATTTCGTTGTCATTGCATAAGACGTGAGATCCTAAATTTGAATTCTAGTTTGGGTAAAAATATTTTGAGTTTTATGCAGATTATCTGAGTCTTTGACCATTATATCTAACTCTAGGACGTTTCATAGCCGGAGCCCTAGCCCGTCCCCTCAGTCGGTCCTTATTGGAAGTAAAAAGTATATGGTGAACTATGGTTATTCTAAACCGCTACCTACACCTTAAGAGAAAAAGGCGTGATGTATAAATACCTAATTCTCTAAATTTGCCTGTCCACTTATAAAATAAATGTTACAGTTTGTATAAAAGAACGCCATACAAGTATACTGTATGGGGACGTTTAACACATGATGCTTTTAAGTACATAAACAATATCAAAGATATCGACACAAGAATAGACTCTACCCGTTCTTTATTATTATATTTGTATTACTATTCTCAACTTGTAGTGGACGTGTTCACACTCACTAATAATTACTGACACTATATCATAACATTCCCGTAGCATAAACATCCTACCCTGGCTACAGTTTAAAAAAAAACTGAAAACTCCAGAAACATCTCGTTGACAGGCTATTATAAGCTAATAGTCGTAATGTGTATTACTTTGTTTTTCTTACTGAACCGTTCAATTATTTACATATTATTAGTTGTACAGTATGTATGGGAATGTTTACACATTAAATTAAAGTTCTTTTTAAGTTTGGTGTATCGTAATATTATTTTGATAAGATGGTACTAAAATAAATACTGACATATAGTGATAATAAAATTTAAATAACTTTAGAAATTAGTGTAAGTAATTTTCTCTGTCTTTCAATATATTGTAAATTTTGCAATTAATTTTAAATATATTTGATATTAATTTTGAATAATATACTTAAACATCACGCGAGTATTTAAATTCTTCTATATAATTTAAACTCGAAATGATTTTAAGGTATCATTTATCCATTTTATAAATATCTGTGAGAAACTAAAACTAACAGCATGTAGCTGGCTATTTTCTTATTCATTGTGGGTTATCTATGTATTTTAACATAATAATTAATATATATATCACGTTTTTAGAATAAAACCCTTGTACTTAACTTGTGTCGACAAGTTAGCCGTAAGCCCATCATGTAAAATCGTACTTGACACATTAAGAGTATCGACTATCCGTATATTTAGGTACTGAGAATGGCACGTCGACGCCTTAGCTTATCTGCTTTTGGCCATCAAACCAACCAAATTGGATCTCTAGTAAAATATAGAGTTTATAATTTCCAAGATATTAGCAAACTATCGACATTAACGTTATTCTGAAAGCTATGGATGCATTTATCTGATGTGATTGCATCCAGCTAAAGAGCAATCCAATAAGAACCAGCTAGAGTGGTACTCGAATGTCACTCAACTGCTTTCGTTGCTTTACGAATTTAATCAGCACTGTTAAGGCATCATCATCTTGCGTGTGGTGACGGAGATATCTAGAGGATAAGAATACAAAAATCACCTCCCTCTTTTTTGTTCTTGAATATCGTAAAAGACGACTAAGGAATCTAGTATACATATCCCAACAGATGGAAGACTGATAATAAAACCCTCATACAAATAGATTTGACCTGCACGGTATACTAAGTCAATAGTAAGTCAATTTCTTTCTTCTGGAGAGGAGGCTCAAGCATAGCAGTGAGTCTTATATCAGCTGTGATGATGATGATTTATAGCAATTAATAAATTTTATTGTAGTGTATTAATAAATTTTGTAACTAATATAGAATGAATATGAACGGTAATGCTAATTTTCTTAATTGTATTTACGTATAGGTAAAGGTGTTATAATTTGGATAAAAACACTATAGAAAGAGTCTTTATATTGTAGGACACTCACGCTGATCACTAAATCGGAAACCTTGATGTGTTAGTTTATAATGATTTTTTAGTGATTTTTTTTAAATTTTCCATGTATTATTCAGTTTTCAGCAATGAAGGATCAAAAAAATGTGTTACCATTTACTTACTATATATGCCCTGCCCTATATTGCATCCTTTCCGTTTAAAATATGTATCATAATTTTATAGTTTGTAGTTTATGTTATAAAATTATTACACTAGTCGGTGAGAAATTTTATTTTATGAGAGATTTCTGTTGTAAAGTCAACGAATTGTAACGTTATTAAATTAAACATTAAGTCACATTGAGATAATATTCTTATTTATTTTAAAATAATTATTAAAAACGAAAATATTTTCTGCATAAATATCGTATTAGTCTAGTCTCAAATCCTGAACGTTTTTATTTCCTTTTATCCAATAACTCTATATGTGTATAGTTCCCTCGCAAGATGTTAATTTACATATTAATTCATCATCACCATCATCTTAACTCATATACGTCCCACTGCTGCACTCGAGCCTCCTCCACAGTGGGAGCGGAATTCACCTATTATAACAGGCTGGTGGGACAATTCAGTAAGAAATAGCGCGATGAATTGAATTTGTACTCCGTCACCACACATATAATTAGTGTTTATAATATATTAATAAATATAAATAAAAAGGATAAATAAAAAGGATAAAAATATTGTATGGCAAACTACGGTTCTTAAAAGTTATTATTAGTTATCTACATATATCTTTTTTCTTTAGAATCTGGCCATATTGTGTAAATTATGTACCTAATCACTAAATCAAATATTTAAATGTAGCACTGATACCTAGAACTGCTATCCCATTTGAAAAATATAAATTTAAAAGCAATGATTTTGAGTTACAGTTTCGTGACTAATATTTTCATAAGAATATTTAACTCTGCCATCGTTTTAAGGCGTATTTGATGCATTATTTCCGTTTCAAAAGTTAACTAGTTTGTCTTAACATCATATCTGAATATTACACCAAACAACGAGAGTCTGTCTTAAAAAATGGTCCAAGAATCGGTAGACAACGTAAAACAAACGCACGCAATCTTATCTAGTGTAAACTCAAACGCAGTAGCAGTTTGTCTTGGGTTCAGTGCAAACATGATAAATGATTTCGTTTCAAAAATCGTTGTTCTATATTTTTCTAAACGAGATCCGGTCGGAGCGAGATGTAATCTCTCCTTGAATAGAAACACCTATTCACCTTGAGAAGTACCTGAGGAAGAAGAGAGATCCGAATTATTAATACGTTTGATTTCATAATTTTGAATCTAATAAACATCAATAGTAAAATTCTTTATATAATGAAAACTGAAATTATAAATTTCGATAATACTGTCGGAACGATAATAAACTTCTATCATTAAAAACAATGTTTTAATAAAAAGCACAGGAAAAATGTAATTGAAGCCAAAAATTAGAGGCACTAAGACAGTAACAATAAAAAGTGAAAGCAAAGCCGCGTTTAATTGTGTCGTAAAAATAAAAATTAAATAAAAAATGCTTTGGGGTGGAAAAGTTTGGCGACCGTAATTCTGCTCTACAATTATATCATGTTCAATGAGAGCAATGTTCTCCTAATGTTACCTGTCCTTAGGGTAAGGAATATCTTTATTATTTATTAAAATTTAGCTCCTTCAAACTTCTAAACATTACAGTTTGATGTTTAACTCAAATAATTACAAACATATGCCCTTTATAATTAACTATACAACGTAATATGATCTTATTTCAATTAAATATCATATTTAATATCGCAGTTTTATACACCAATACTATTATTATCAAATGAAATAGATTGAAAAAAACATCTAAATGATATCATGAAAACTTTTTATAATAGAACAATACCAGCTTCATAAATTACATTAACGTTTAATTAATCTAAATTACGTATATAAATACTAAAACCTGAGAAACGATGAGTTCTGTACTATTGGTTGAGGGGATTAACCTCTATCTATAAAGTTACAGCTACGTTTAATAACTCTGTTCTATCTGACAGTACAATCATAAGTTAATGTAGCAAGTCACCGCAATAGTCAGGTAGCTGTTACGTTTCAATTTCTCCGAGGCATTTTATTTACAAAACTAATTACGTTTGTCTGATAGGGTATTAAACAGCTCCCGGTGCTTCACTTGATTCGTTGACAGTTAATAAAGACATACCAAACGTATTTTAAGATCTTAACTTACTCTACGTCCGCGATCACATCGCGCCATCAACTTATATCATCTCTTTATATTAGTTTTTTTTTTCATTCAACTGTACTTCTCTGTTAATCATCTCCAATATAAAATGTCTTATTAGTGATAGAATTAGATATATACATAAAATATTAACTGGGTCGGACACGTTTTTTATTGTTACTTTTTTAATTTTATTACTGTTGGCACGAACATCATTGTCGGCACGCCACGTGGTCCGGATAATTGAAATGTCCAAACACTAAATTTATAGTTTGTACAACGTCACTATTTCTTTTTTATGACTCCTATCGATGTTGCTTCTATTAATCTAACATCTTTATATTAGACACAATTCATATACTAAATAGATGTCGCTTTTGGTAAGCAGCCCAGGTGTCTTTTTAATTATGCTAACAGACAATAACAGTTTTATTTCTCAATAATAGCATATTAATAACCGAAAATTACAAATCATCATCATATCAGCTCATATACGTCCCACTGTTTCGCTCAAGCCTCCTCCACAATAAGAAGGATTTTGATTTTTATTAGCTGATCAGACGTGTTGCTATAGGGTTTTATTTCGAGTTTACGCTAGCTTGCGTAGATTTTATATGCATATCTATCCCTTTTGTGGTCTTTTACGAGTCCCAAGAGAGAGAGTGACATATCTAATAATGGATGTCGACAGTCTCGTGTTTGAGTAGATGGAGAAAGCAGACATAGCATATTTATAAATAAGAAAGACTAGAAGTTCAAATAGAAATTATTAGCACTATCACAATTATACTTCTTTAATATTTTAAATACCATCCTACATTAAGATTGTTATCAGATTATTATAACAGAATCCAATGTGCAAGTTAAAGAACATTAAATTCTTAAATATTAATTGTAAGTAATAAGAGCGGCGTAGTCGCCGACATCCCTTTCTGCGAATGTTGGGGCAAAATAATCAGCCCTCAAGGGACAACCTCTTGTAATTAGCGGCTGTTCATTTCTTAATTTCAATATTTAATTACAAAGGAAACTCGATGACTGCCCTGTATAGAGAGAGACGTCATCCTCAGAAAGACTTGAATTCATTTTGTTTCTAATTCATTTACAATATCGTTTGATATGGTTTCTTTATTGTTTCTTTGTCTGTTATATCAAAGGGTACATCGTATTTGAAATAATAAATTCAACTAGACATTTTCTTCATAAATTTTATTATTTTAGAATAATTTTAATATATATTGTATAATTTTAATAAGAAGCTTCTGTAATAAATAATCTTTCGGAATAAATTTAAAATAAAAATGTAATCTTAGATATGGAATTTGACTTTGCGTTAGGCATAGATGATTGAAAGAGTCACGAGGGACATGATATATGTATATAATTAATGTAACTTTATCGTGTTCGTTGAACAACCATCTTACGGTTTCCCTTTGTGGTCCCTATTGTCAAACGTAATAAATAGCTCACAATATATCCCAACATTTTCTCTTCATATTCTCTTGTTACTGTCTGTCATATTAATTTTTAATTATTAAATGGATTTTATAACTACCTATTAACAGCTTTTTTATATATAATTTAAAACTTCGAAAATTATCAAAATTTAAGATAATAATATTCTGATGATATATATATATATATATATATATATATATATATGAATAATCAGAAAAAGATTTTTCTGATTTGATTTCTTTTTTCTGATTATTCTAATATTGAGGTTATTATGTTTTAGAGAGAATTTCTTGTTTCAAATCTTTTCAAATCTTTGTCTTTGTTGAATTTATACGTCAATAGTTCACTATTGTCTTTCTGTTATTAAAAAATTCATATTTTTATTTATGTCAAATGGGATGTTGGAGTAACGGTCCTATTACTATTTGAATCAGAACGAGACACTTACATAAATAGATAAAAATATTACATTTAAAGCTAAAAAACAACAAGAATACGTAAAAAAACTTGCAGGAATGGATAAAACTAAAGACTTAACAGCTATAAAAAAAATACGTCCCTATTAGACAACAAATGATCATTCATGCGCTGTTTGCAAAAAAAAAACTAAATATTTTAGGCACGGCTGCGGCTCAGGAGAACGGGACAGACAACCTAAAAACGGGGCCTATGGTCGTGTTAGGTATTATATAGTTGAAGGTATTTCTACTCTCCCTTATCAGAACACCATATTTATAATCTTGTAATCAAATATCAGTTACTAGAGTTATTGTATCGAAAGACACTTTTCAATATTTTTGCAAATCTGGAACAATCTCAAAATTTATTTATACAGGGTACCTCTGAATTGATTTAACATCGGTAGATGCGTTTGACATATTTTGTAATGAATCATTGACGGCTACTGGTTTGGACGCGGCCATTCACGCTGGCCCTATACTCTTCAATTGTTTTATTGTTTAAAATTATACAATTGCTGCCCGGGTGACCATACGACACCCGCCATGACTACCACCGCAATCACGCCTGGTGAGGGCGTGATTCGATGGCAAATGAAGTTTAAATGAAATCTATTGTGTAACGAAAATACATAAAAATTGAGTTTTCGACTGATTGAAAATTATTAATATTTTCTTTTTTCAATCAAAATTTATAACTTTTCGTGTAGTGACGGAGTAAGAATATGATTCCCCATCCCCTTTTTGACCCGTAGTTTTCTTAAAATATGACTATGGGGTATAATATGCCTATAACAACTATGCAAGGAAAAGAAATCTTGAAATAAAACCCTTTACCAATCCATTTGACTAGTGTGGTATAGTAAGTCTATTTTCTTTCTATTATGAAGGTGGCACAAGCTGAGCAGTGGAACGTATGTGAGCTGAGATGGTAATGATAATAATGATTAATAATTTGGGCTGTATGGTAACGGTTGAAGAATACAATGTGTCAACATTCCTTACTTTTCTGTAGAAGTAATAATCAATTGAGGGATTATCAGAAAAATGGACAGCAGTACTCTTCTAGCAAACTTATAATACCAAATATAATCACTAACCAAATGGCCAATCGTAGCTTTAGAAAAATAGTGTCCTAATCGGTATATCCAACTATGGAGTTCAATAAGCTAATAGTTGATTAATATTTTATATTTTAAAGGGCAAGCTGATACATATGTTGTGGGCGGGATCCATGACCGCCCGACTTAGGGCCCTTCTGTGGCGTCCACAGAAGGTCATGGCGGTCAGGATCATCCGCGGGTACCGCACGGTGGCGACGGAGGCGGCGTGCGTGTTGGCCGGGACTCCCCCGTGGGACTTGGAGGCGGAAATGCTCGCCGACTTGTATCGGCGGGTATCGGGGGTGCGCGGGGGGGACGGTGTTGTTTCCCTGAGGGAGCTCACCGCCTGGCGCGTCGACGCCCGCCGAGACGTCATCGCCCGTTGGGCAGACCGGCTGGAGAGGCCGCGATACGGTGTTTGGACCGTGGAGGCCTTCCGGCCGGTGCTGATGCAGTGGTTGGAAAGGCGGCACGGGGTGCTCTCCTTCCGACTCGTACAGGTCTTGACGGGGCATGAATGCTTCGGCAAGTACCTGTACAGGGTCGCTAGGAGGGAGAGAACTCCGTCCTGCCACCACTGCGATTGCGACGAAGACACGGCGCAGCATACGCTCGAGGTCTGTGCCGCTTGGGCAGAGCCGCGTCGTGAACTCGTCGCAATCATCGGTGCAGACCTGACGCTGCCGACCATCGCTAGGGCGATGCTCGGCAGCATCAGGAATTGGGACGCGGTCGCAGCCTTCTGCGAGGCAGTTATCTCGCAGAAGGAGGCGGCGGGTCGCGAGCGCGAGGAGCACAGCCTCGATGATGCGACCCGCCGCCGGCGACTGGGGCGGCGCAGGCGGGATTACCTGCGCGCCATGCCGCCCTAGCCGCGGCCGCGGGTGACGAGACCGGGGATTAGTCCGTCACCCGCCGAGAGGCCGACCGCGTGAGGAAAGACCGACGTCCTCCCCGAGGGGGGGACGTCGGTCGATGGGAGGGTGCCCTGGGTATTCCGTCGGGCCGACCACTGATGACAAGTAAACCTGCTCCAGTGGTTGGCCCAACGACGAAGGCGACGTGGTGTTCGGGTGGGTTGCGGGTGTTGCGTGCTTAAGCCCTTCTGTCGCCCCGGACGGAGTGGTGCGGAGGCGCGCCGACCGCAGCCCAACCCAAAAAAAAAAAAAAAAAAAAGCTGATACATATGGCATATATATTGGTGATAATAAAAGTTTAAGCGGATATAACTAATTGATTTCTAAAGTTTTTTCTGTCGGCGCCAGAAGTTAATTGTTATAAGGAAATGTTACAAATTAAAATTTTGGGTTCACATTGATCGTATTTTGTTGTATTCTTTGATATCTAATAGTTTTCTATTTATATTGACACGGTTCATCAGGAATAATTGGAAAGGTTTGCTACCGATCTCAGCGTTTGTATATCTTTTTTTTTCTTTCTGAATGGTCGTTTATACAAAAAAAATTGTTCTACCTGCTTCTTCCAGGACTGTTATATCCGTAAATTAATTTCTTTTAATTCTACTCAGTTTATATTGTCGAGTCATATAGTCGTATGCCAACAGCTACTTTTAACTTCACAAAGCAATGTGTTAAGGAAAAAATTGGAGCTTGTTTTTCAACGGCTACCATTAGGGAGACATTTGAAAGATGGAGACAGTGGCATTTATAATTATTTCAGCAACATATGAAACATATTGCATCTACAAATGTAAACATTACAAAAATAGTAATAACTTCTTATTTGTGTTAGATAGCAGTTCAGAGTTATATAATATTTTTAAATAAGTAATTCTTGTAAGAGTATCTTTCAAAAGAGGGACGACTAAGGGATATAATACGCGTATAACATATGCAAGAGAAGAAAAACTTGAAATAAAACCCTATACCAACCTTTCTGGTGCGTTAACGCAGATCTGCGATGCGGCCATGCCCCGTGTGCGGCGTCTGCCCCCGAAGAATGCGGTCCCCTGGTGGTCCCGAGAATTGGCGGATCCTCGGGCCGCGTGCATACGTGCCCGGAGGGCTTATGCCCGCAGCCGAGCGCACCACCGCGACGCTGAGCGGGAGGGCCAGCTGTACGAGGCTTACCGCAGTGCGCGGTCTGCCTTCAGGCTGGCCGTCCGTACCGCCAAGGACGTTAGCTGGCGGGAGATGCTGGACAGTCTCGAGCGTGACCCCTGGGGTCGCCCCTACCTCGCGGCGCTGAACAAGCTCCGCGGGCGGGCTACCCCCCCCCCCCCCCCTCACCGAGACTCTCCAGCCCAGCCTCCTCACCAGAGTTGTCGAGGACCTCTTTCCACGGCGGGCGGAGCACACGCCCCCGGTCATGGCTTCGCCGGACAGCGACCGGGAGGCCAAAAATGAAAGTGCTCCGCCCATCACGGAGCCGGAAATGGGGGCGGCGGTGGCGCGTATACGAGTGAAATCCACCGCCCCCGGGCCCGATGGTATTCCGAACCGTGTGCTGGCCCTGGTCCTCGAGCACCTGGGACCACGCCTCAGGGGACTGTTCGACGCCTGTTTGACGTCCGGGCAGTTCCCTGGATGCTGGAAAGAGGGGAGGTTGGTTCTCCTGCCGAAGCCGGGACGGTCTCCCGAGTCGGCCTCGGCCTACAGGCCCATCGTACTGCTCGATGATGCGGGCAAGCTGCTGGAGAGGGTGTTGGCTTCCCACATCGAGCGGCACCTTGTCGGGGTTGGGCCCGATCTGTCGGACGCCCAGTTTGGTTTTCAGAGAGGGCGTTCGACGATCGCGGCCTTGCTGCGCCTGAAGGCCATGGTAGCGGAGGCCGTCACTGGCGGAGGAGTCCTGTTGGCGGTGTCCCTGAACATCGCCAACGCCTTCAACAGTCTGCCATTCAGCTGCATCAGGGAGGGGCTGAGATATCACGGGGTGCCCGTGTACCTCAGGCGGCTGGTGGCAGACTACTTGGAGGGGCGCAGCGTCCTCTACGTTGACCGAGTAGGGGACGTTGTGCGAACGCCCATGACATGCGCACAGGGGTCGGTTCTGGGTCCGACCCTGTGGAACATCGGCTACGACTGGGCGTTGAGAGGAAGCCTCCCACCCGGGCTGGGCGTAATTTGCTACGCCGACGATACACTCGTTACAGCCCGGGGTGGGACGCTAGAGGAGGCGGCACGCCTGGCAACTCTCGGCACTGAGGAGATTGTCAGGCGGATCAAAGCGCTGGGGCTGAGGGTAGCCCTGGAAAAGACGGAGGCCCTTTTGTTCCATGGCCTCCGTACCACCGGGCCTCCCGCCGGCGCTTCGATCACCGTGAAATCAGTCACCATCAGCATCCAGGCCCACATGAAGTACTTGGGCCTGGTGCTCGACGGGCATTTTTGGTTCCGGGAGCATCTCCATCGACTTGTTCCCCGGCTTGTCGGCGCGGCGTCCGCCCTTTCGCGTCTGATGCCGAAGGGACCAGGGACCCCTGATCGTCCGTCTTAGGGCCCTCCTGCGGCGACCACAGAGGGTCATGGCGATCAGGGCCATACGGGGTTACCGCACGGTGGCGACGGAGGCAGCGTGCCTCCTGGCTGGAACTCCCCCGTGGGACCTGGAGGCGGAGATGCTCGCCGAAATTTATCGGCGGGTGTCGGAGACGCGCGCCCGCGGCGGCATGGTTTCCATTAAAGACATCGCCGAGAAGTCATTGCCCGTTGGGCAGTCCGGCTGGAGAGTCCTCGGTACGGTGTCAGGACCGTCGAGGCTCTCCGGCCGGTGCTGATGGAGTGGTTGGAGCGGACGCACGGGGTGCTTTCCTTCCGACTGGTGCAGGTGCTGACGGGGCACGGTTGCTTCGGGAAGTACCTTCATAAGATTGTCAGGAGGGAGAGCACACCGTCCTGCCACCACTGCAGTTGCGATGAGGACACGGTGCAGCACACGCTCGAGGAGTGTGCTGCATGGGAGGGGGATCGCCGTGAACTCGTCGCAATTATCGGTGCCGACCTGGCGCTGCCGACCATCGCCAGGGAGATGCTCGTCAGCGTCAGGAACTGGGACGCGGTCGCCGTCTTCTGTGAGGCCGTTATCTCACGGAAGGAGGCGGCGGATCGTGTGCGAGTAGAGCTCCTATTCGGCGACACGTTCCGCCGCTGGCGACTCGCGCGGCGCAGGCGCGAATATCTGCGCCTAATGCCGCCCTAGCCGAGGCCGCAGGTGATAGGACCGGGGAATTGTCCGTCACCCGCAGAGAGGCTGACCGCGCGATGGCGACCGACGTCCCAGTACGTCGAGAGGTGAGAGGTTACCCGAAAGGGTATTCCGTTGGGCCGACCACTGATGACAAGTCACATCTGCTCCGGTGGCCGGCCCATCAACGAGGTGACGTGGGTACGGGTGGGTTATGGGCCCGCGCGCCGTCCTTTCATCGCCCCGGACGGACAGGACCGCGCGTGCGCTTACCATAGCCCACCCATTAAAAAAAAAATACCAACCTTTCTGACCAGCATGATATAATAAAGTTAATTTCTCTCCAATTGTGGAAGAGGCTTGAACCCAACAGTGGGACGGGACGTATATGAGCTGAGATGAATGAATGAATGTATGATCATCTTTTTCTTAGCCCAATAACTTGGGGTTGACGCAATATGTTGTCCTCCTCATCCGTATGTATATAATTTTATGACCGACCGTCTGGGTAAAGTCAACCTCGTTGAGTATGTAATTATTAATCCAGATCTATGTAAAGCTCTTACTCATCTTTTACGAAACTCACGAGGAATATAATGATTGGTATTCATAGCTGTCACCACATAGCACCTGTCTTCTTCATCACTATTATAATAGAAAGTTTATTGAACCACCATAAATGTACATAGGCAGAAAATCAGATGAACACTGTTGGTAATAATTTTATTAACGATAATACAGCTCTTTATATATATTTAAAAATTCTTTCCATTTCATCTTAAAGATATATTAATCCATCAAGAGTGCCGACATGGACTGATAATTTCATTTTGTTGTAACAGTGTATATTTGCTTTCGTTACACGAGCGCTTGGCAGTTATAAAGTAATATGTTTATATTTCCTTTTCAAAGTCGATTACGACAATTTTATATGTATCCACAAAAAAAATAATACGTTACTCATTGTTTATGTCATGGATTATTGTGGCATGTCTTCCTCTATTCATATCCAGATTTACGTTCGCTATTCTTGTTTTAACTTCAATTTCTTATGTTCAATGAAAAATTAAAATAATCAAAACATGCAAGCTAAAGATTTGAAACAGAATAGAGTCCCGGACGTGTGATCGTTCAGTGTCGAACAAAAATAAACGTTATGATTTGTTAAACAGGTTATTAGAAAAACATCGGCGCTGTACACAGGGAGTTTGGAAATAAACTATTTAGTAGTTTATTATTAATCATACAAGTGCGAGTTATATAGTACCGACAGAATTAAGATTGAAAAAAAACTTATTGTTACTATATATACAATGAGTTTTATAGGTTTTACTATCACAGAAGTGATAGAAAATTATGCCAGTTACATAAGAAATATAAATAATGGCAACTGCGTAACTGTCTTATTGGTAGATGTAGCAGAACGGAGGAGTATAATAATAGTTTATATACACTTTGATATTATTTCTAGCATTTCACCTAGAAATGAAATACTCTAATAATAATAGATAAAAGTTTTTTTCCAATCTTAAAACAAAAGTGGGATTTCAAAAGATAAACAGAATTTTAATCATAAATCATGAACAATAATAGTTACACTCTGACGCAGTGTAAGTACATCTGAAAAATCTTTTGTTTGATCAGACTCAAACATCTGGATGTTGAGCAGAAGTTCATAATAAAATATGATGAAAAAATATGTTAAGTCCTTTTGTATCGACCGCTTCTGTCTATTTTTATGAGGCGAGCGAAATATTTTGATACTTTTTAATATTTAGAAAACAAAGCAAAATTAAGTTTAAAAATCATGAAATTTTTAAGTATTTTAAATAATAATTCCATCATCATATCTATATATGTCCCATTGTTTGCCTCGGGCCTCCTCCACTATGAGAAGTAAATTAACCTAGTATACCACGCTGGACAGACGTGTTGGCATAGATTTTTTTTATCGCAATCGGTGGCAAGAAAGCAAATAGTACACCTGATGATAAGTGTTACTGCCGGCCATGGACCTTTGTTAGACCGCTGTATCCGTGAAGAGAGTGTGAATGGGTGCAATGGAGTTGGTGAAAATAGAAGTATTACCAAAACACACCACACGCAAACACTCTCAGAAAGTTGGGCTTCAGGCTTTCTTGCTCACTAAAACAAATTGCTACCACTCAGACGTCGACTTTCTGCGAGAGTGTGATACTACCCCGGACAGACCGGACCGCGGCTGTAGGCAAGCAACTGTCAACAGTGTGATCCTACCATTAATAAACTAACTTATTTCGAGTTTTCCTTCTCATGCATAGATATTACATGCATATCCCTTAGTCGTCTATGACGACATTCACGGACAAAAGAGGGTGTAATGATTTCTATTCTTACTCCAACACCATATGGAAATTTAATTATTTAATAATATAACACATTAACCTACATATGATTCCTTTTACTTAAGCTTAACGAGTATCATATTAAACAATAGAAAATTCATATCGAAAATTATGCGTTGTTGAAATAGTAGTATTTATAGATTTTATCTTTAGCGACGATATTATATATACGTTTTACCTAGTTTAAAATGTAAACAAAATATTTTCTAATCAACTAATTCGTTATCTAAATATTAATTGCTATAAATAATTGTCTTAATTCTAAATATCTACTCTTCATATTCGTATATTCGATATTAAACCAAATTTATTTTACACACTGTGATTATTTATCAAATTGTTCACGTTTTAGATTATAGCTCGTAAATTAATCAATTACCCCGTGATGTAGCTTTGGTAAATATTTTTGTAACAATTAACATTTTCAAAATTAATTCTAGTGTGCAAACATAATTAATGGTCACTTTACATAGTTCTATGTAGAAGTTTACTATTACAAGGCAAATATAAAATCAACAAACTTTTAAAATATATCATTTTTTCCTATAGATACGTGCGCCTGTAAACATAAGCTTCCCCACGAGAATGCCACTCGGAATGGTTCTACTAATACTTAAGTTCACTTTGATGTGTTTATTATAATTTCTATTACGACATACCTTAATAACTACAAGTTTATGCAACATTATGTCAAATAAAAAATATTTCAACATACTAATTTTTTCAAAAGTAGGAAGTAATAAAAGAGGCTTAACTATGTAAATAATATTATGAATTGGACGGTTAACAAATACATTGTTATAATATAACAACATACTTAGAATATACTAATATTTTTTTCAATCGCTATGCTATATAATAATTATCAAATTATATTTTACTATTTAAAATATACTAACTTTTATATTATAGCACCTTTAATGCCTGCGTGGTGATGAAGTAAGAATACTATTCACCACCCCCTCGCTTGCCCATGGGTGTCGTAAAACGCGACGAAGTAATATGTTATGCATACAATAACTATGCAAGAGAAGGCAAACTCAAAATAAAACTCTATGCCAACCCGCCTGACTAGCGTGCTATTAATTTACCTCCCAATATGAAATAGGCTCTAGCCCAGTAGTGGAACGTATATGAGCTATGATGATGATGACGAATACTAATTATGTTAATGCGTCGATCACTTTAAAAAGATATAAAAAAATAACCAACACATTTTAACATGTATTTCTCAGAGTTGTACAAAACTATCAAAATTGTTTGGTTGTACATAGGATTACAGCCGAAACGTACAGCAGTTCATAGTAACTCGGTGAGATTTGTTTTGATAATATATCATAAAACTATTAAATATTGGTTCGCTGAGTGAGACTACCCGCTACTGTTTCCACGTTGCTTTTTATGTAATAAACTAACAGCGAGAATAACATACAAACGACACACCTAGGTAACGGGCTCTTGCCGTGTGTGACACATTAAGAATATAATTCGCCATGCCTTTTTCTCGCAAAACTCGTAAAAGTGTACTAAGGATTATAAACAGAGGGGCTAAGAAAAAGAGAACTCGAAACCGCGATGCCTCAATTTAACCAATTTAATAAATTGGCAATGTATTAATAGATAGATAAATGACTATCAATGTGAAGAATGCCTGTCCCTAATATTCGTATACTTACATATGGGCTGAAAAAAGTAATTAAATTAGCAAATGAGTGAAATTGGTAGATAACTTGGATCATCTCGGTTCATATACGTCCAGCTGCGCTCGATCCTCCTCCATAATAGAAGAGCAATTGACCTTACCACATTAGTTCAAACAGGTTAGTATCGTTTTCTTTCGAATTTTCAGATTGTCTTTCATAGATGTTATATGCGTAATGTATCCCTTAGTCATCTTATACGACATCCACAGGCAAGATAAGAAGTGGTGAATTGTATTCTTATTCCGTCACCACACGGCAAAGGCAACTTGGATTACTTATTATTTGGATTATCAAACTTTGTCATGTTTTACCTATTAACCTGTTACCTTTTCTTTGTACATACATAATTATAACCGTTTGAGTTTGTGACTTGGACCGTATAGAAACACTGATCATGGCGTAATCGGTTTGTTATTTCAGCGTTTAGACGATGTTTAAAGCCTGTTTTGTTTTGTCAGAGGCATGTGGGAATCATTCTATTGTGTTCCACATCCGGGTTATGATTGGCTCTTTAGTTTTTTAATTTTAGATCGATTGATTATTCCTTAATAAACATTCACAAATTTATGTCAACTTTTTAAATAGATATAATTAACGTGCTCATACATGACATATTCCGGGCTTTTTATAATATGTTTTTATCGTTATGGTTATCAATAAAATCTGAAAGGTCGACAGACGTAATAAGAAATTAGATCAAGGACAATTAAACTTGTCATGCTAGTATGTTTTAGACATATTATTATGATGTATATTTTAAATGTTAAAGTAATTTTAATATTATTCATATGTATCAATAGCTACTCGTATTATCATCATCATCATCAGACTCTTGCCGTTCATTGCTGGACGTATACCTCCTCCATATTTTGCACTAAAGTGCGGTCGTGATGTGCCGCTTGAATCGAACGAAGACCAGCCACTTTCACCAGATCGTTGGTCCACCTGGTGGAGGCGTCCTACACTGCGTCGTCAAATACGTAGTCGTCACTCGAGAACTTTTCTTGCCTAGCAGTCGCAACAAATACGAATACTACCAACCCTTATACTACTCGTGGATAAGTAAAATCTGAGTCCGATGCCGTCCGGTTAACAATTACATTGTCATGAAGGGTTGATATCAGCCATGCGGATGGTCATAAAACTATTTTCATAAAAATTACAATACGAGTATATACTATACAAGATGTGATCGAAGATCGAGCCCAAGTAATTGGGATAAGCGAATAATGATAATGAACGTACCTATGAAGTTATACCAACTTTGGGGTTCTGCTAAATTTTCAGACAGTTCGAAGCCGTGTAAAGTAATTTTATCGCGTAATTATTTAAGCTAACGATAAATTATCTAAATATTAGAGTATAATAATTTATTCCACGCATCAATCCGTAAATGTGGACTACTATTGGACATAGACGTTTTCCGTGTGGTGACGGAGTAAGAATACAATTCACCAATCTCTATCTTACCCGTGGATGTCGTAAAAGACGACTAAGGGACTATGCACATAACATCTGTGTAAGAGAAGGAAATCTTGACTCGAAACCCTATACCAATATGTCTGACCAGCATGGTATAGTAGGTCAAATTCCCTCTCATTGTGGAGGAGGCCCGAGCCCAACAGTGGGACGTATGTGGGCTGCAATGATGATTGGACATTGACCTTACCCCAATTACGCCACTGAGAACAGTTCTGTGTTATTTGCGTCCACGGTTAGGTTTCCTGTGACTTTTAAGAAGTTATCAGTCCATCTGATGGGGGCTCACCCTCTATAACATGCTGATAGGCTTTGAGCTTCGTTATGAGGCTCACACCTTGAGACCATGTTTCAATAACTCATCGCTAGTAAATAATAATTTTTTATACGGGTATAAACAATTTCATGCATATATTGTTTTCATTGAAGCGACTGTCATCTAAATTCTATTATCTAAAGAGATAAATATATTATTGTCATCATTATTATCTCAGCCTATGCAAGTCTCACTGTTGGGCTTGGACCTCCTCCACCATGGAAGGGAGATGGACCTTACCATACCGCGCTGGTGAGACGTGTTGACAAAGAGTTTTATGTCGGATTTTCCTTCTCTTGCTTAGATATCATCTGGATATCATATCACTTAGTCGCTTTTTACGACACCCCTCGGGTAAAAAAGGGAGACGATGAATTATAAGCTCCATCCTCATTCGAAAAATTCTACTACACATAATTATTTAAAAATACCAACTTTACAAATACAAATTCTGTTAAAGATATTTATGACAGCTCAGACCAACCTTTTAGATTACAAGTTACCCCAAAATGTGTTTCTTCATCATTAGCAATGATAATTGAAAATCAGCGAGTTTCAAATTTCATATAATTTTCCTTGAAATATTTTTTTAATGATCTTTGTACTGCGGAGGACCTTATATATTTGTAAAGTCCTCCGCAGAAACGGATATAAATTATATCCCGACTTAAAACTAGAATAGCAATCGTCTTCTCATCTCTACTTCTACATCACAATGTTGTGAGCTTTTAAATAATAAGTCCTCTACTTCCAATACTAATGGAGCGGTTTATCTCCTTGACGCATGTCAGCTACCTACAAACTTCCGTTCCCATCTTCTAGTTTATCTAACACAAATATGACAAATTAAACGAATCTTTTACAAACACCTCATGGTTGCGTTCCACAATGGAATATTTAAACAAAGGTTTAAAGTGTAATGGGACGTAACACACTTTTAAATCAGATGAAGTGACATGATGTATACTTTTTTTTATTTATAGCATTACCATTTATTTTTTTAATTATTTGGTCGGTGACCGACCATACTACTTCTATTATACAATCTTTATTTTTATTATATATCTATATTAAATTAACCTAAAACATTTAAAGAAATATCCAGAAGATTTCTAGCTTTACCTGATGCAAGTGAAGCCCAAATGCTATTACAATGACCAATTACCGTTTCATATATCTGGATCAACTCCATCTGATGCCATCTAGTCAACAATTACATTACGAATAGGAGTTGACGTCAGGCAGGCGGCTGGTTATAACTATAATAATATATGTAGGTAATATTGGCAATAACTTTTGCAATAAGTAGGTACTGTATAAGATTCAGAGGTACATATTGATTCGAACTCAACTAAGGTAAGCTGGATGATGATTATGAAAGAAAGCACCTATTGTTGAATTATATCTTTACTCTGTCACCACAGAAAAAAAGCAATACTATATAAAGTAGCAATGCTACTATCATTATATCATCCTTGCCTGTAAATGAATACACCGGATATATACCATAATATTAGGCATTAATTGTATTAATCATCAACTATGCCCGTACTACATCTGGATGCCTTGAATCAATAAAAATTTACACTTCAACGAAAAGTAGGTTAGAGGAAATGTATTGTTTTTATAATGCATCCGTTTTTTGTTATTTGTTTGTAAAAGTTATGGATATTGAATATGTTTAAATATAATAAACAAGATCATTAGTGTCGATGTAACAATCTGGCAAAAATAACTGTCTTAACTCGTCCATAGATTTGAATGATATATATTTAATATTTAATATTAAAAAATTTGATTCGGATGTGTAAAATATATTGAAAAGTATTATACACTTAGTGCGTTTTAATAACGGCTATACATTTTAGTAAGCATTGTGGCACATATTTAAAAGTGTTTTTTTTTTCATTAGTTTTTTGTAACTTTATATGTATATCTCGGTAAGTTATTGGTTTCATCTCGATTTTCGAAAATCGGGTGTTGTCAGATTATGACGTTTCGAAGTCTTAGGAAGCTGTTCTATTTCCACGATAATGTATGTAAGTATGTGTATATGTGTATGGATGTATGTAAACTTTTTATAACTTTAGAATGAACTTCGATTAAAACACGGTTTACGCCATCTTAAGCGGTTTTACTGAACTTAGATTTCATGTAAGTTTGAATCGTATCAACACTGTAAATTTTGAGAAAACTAAAAATTTGCCGTTTCCTTTTATTTTATAATAGTGGTTTATATAGGTATGTTTGGAAACTCTTCTACCGATCATATCTACAATCTAATCAGCTTTTCTATAAAATAAATGACGTCGATCGCCGCAATTTGATTCAAAACCGGTGGATTCGTTTATGAGATATCGAAAACAAAAGAAACGTAGAAAAACAGAAAAACAACATGGAAAATCCCAAAAATATATAGCAACACGAAGAGCTCAAATATATGCAATTTTATTAAACGTTATACTCTTAAGTATAGCTGGAAGTTCCAGGATGACCAGTAGGGTTAACCGTTTCTCAGTGTTTCTTTTTAAGACAACAGCTCACCCTGAGGCAATAATCCTTGTTTTAGAAGGTAGTTTAGGAATAATGATTTCTGATGTTTATGCGAGTATTACACATTTCAAATAAAACTACTTTACGGATTTTATCGCGTTTGTATTTGATTTTTTGATTACTTGACGATAATTACTAACCATAAACAATATATTTTTTTCATATAGAATCATTTTCTTCTTACACTGGCAATAAATTAGTATCAAAATGTGGGTTAATATTTAATAACTAATTTCTTTATCGGGTAGATAATTTAAAAAAAATTTTGCAATAACGATGACTTGTTGGACGTGAGACATCTTAGTCCGCCCGTGACCATGAACGCTGCAAAGTGCTCGAAACGTCGGGCAATCAAAAAAATCAAATACAAACGCGATAAAATCTGTAGTTTTATTTGAAATGTAATTTAGGAACTTATAATTCATGATCATCATCATCATCACCGCAACCCACAAACGTCCCACCGTTGGGCTCGGGCCTCCTCTACAATGGGAGGGAATTTGACCTACTATACCATGCTGGTTCATTTCGAGTTTTCCTTTTCTTGCACAGATGTTATGTGCATATTATATCCCTTAGTCGTCTTTTACGACATCCACAGGTAAGATAGGGAGTGGTGAATTGTATTCTTACTCCTTCACCACCCGGAAAACTTAGAATTAACGGACCCAAATTAAACCCAAACTCAAAACAACAATTTATGGGTCGCACAAAGTACCTGTCCTGTGTAGGAATGGAGCCCCACTACACTAGCCACGATAAAGCAATATCTTAACCACTATGCCAGTGACTATGGAGTGTCTGCACAGTCAGTTTACCTTATACACATTTATTTAACAATAGAATCATACCCAACCATAAGTACTAAATCTCTCATTTATCAATAATAACTCTCAATTATAATTAAAGAAAAGCATTCACTTAGCGTTAGACAACGTGGTATATTAGATCAATTAACCTTTTTTTTTGTGGGTGGGTTACGGTCGGCGCGGTCCTCGCACCACTCCGTTCGGGGCGATAGAGGGGCGTAAGCACGCACATCCGCAACCCACCCATGACACGTCGCCTTCGTCGTTGGGCCGACCACCAGAACAGGGTGACTTGACGTCAAAGCCAGCAATGGGAGATACATGAGCTGGCACGTTGCTACATTCAGCGTTTACTAACCGCTATATATTTAAAATATACATATGTATTATAATTATATTGTACACACGCTTATAAAAATGACAAATAGAAGTGTTTATCCTTAGTACAACGGCCAGATAGATAAAAAACGACCGTTACTAAATATAAACAGTAGTTCAAACTATAATTTAGCCGTAACTCTGTTAACAGAATATCCAAATACCCAATTTAAAAACTGAATAAAGCCTGACTATCTTTAGACGGAGCTGTCACTTTGGAACGAGTTAATAGGCGTAATCAATTTACTCGAAACCATGGATAAGAATAAAAAACACATAAGCTGGTTCGGTCACGCGATCGGAACTGTCAAAAGTCAACCTCTTACTTTGTTGATTTACTTTATACAAAAACCAAAATATGTTGCAATTCTGATATTGGACGTGTGGTGACGGACTAAGAATACGATTCACCACCCCCTATCTTGCCCGTGGGTATCGTAAAGTCGACTAAGAAATATAATATACATATACCAGGTATACAAGAGATGGAAAACTCGAAATGAAACACTATACCAAAACGTCTGACCAGCGTGTAGTAGGTCAATTTCCCTTCCATTATGGAAAAGGCCCGAGCCTAACAGTGGAACTTATATAGGCTGAGATGACAATGATGATGAAAATTATGTTATTAAATAATTTATCTATGTATTTATTAAGTTAACGAACAACTATATATACTTGTACAATTGAAGGTTTTAATTACAGAAAAGTCTTAGAATAATAACATATAGAAGGTAAGTCCACGCACAAAAAGTGAGGCATTTCAATTAGAGCCTAATGGAGCTTACGCCGGAACAGTCCCGTAATGTACAAGTCATTGCACTGCACGAACGTACGCAACTCTTAAAAAATAAATAGGTAATTATGACGGCTTGTGCATTCAAATGGTGCCACAACACATTTGAAAAACATAAAAAGGTTTTTAACATTACTTTTAAAAGTATTTCGACGATTTATGTTAATAAAAACAAAATTTGATTTCATAATTTATATAGTGGTTTCCGTGTGTACGTGTGTAATCGTCTGCCCGCCATTAGTATTTTTAGATTCAAATTTTTAAAGTTCGAAGTACTGACACTATCCTTCTATACGTTATTATTCTAAGAGAAAAGTATTATAATTAATTACAACTTAACGCTGCCTGCACATGTGAAGACTTGGAGTTTGAGATTTATTAAATAATAACTAGCAACCCGCCCTAGCTTCGCTTCGGTTTTAGTCGTTTTATCCGCGTAGTTCCCGTTCCCGTGGGAATACCGGGATAAAATATAGCCTAGTTTACGCCCTGATACTATAGCTTTCCATTGGTGAAAGAATTTTTGAAATCGGTCTAACCGTTTTGAAGATTACCCGGAACAAATAGACAGACAGACAGACAAAAATTTTTTAATCTGTATTTTAGGTGTAGGTGTCGTGCAAATACCGTGTGAGCATGAAAAAAGCCTATTATTTTGACATTACAAACAGACACTCCAATTTTATTTATTTATTTTTGGAAGACCAACAGCACAACAATAATATTAAAATACTTGTTATACATCAGACCGCTAATTACAGGTCTCCGCTAATATGATACATTTTAAACAAACAGACTGTAGACACTATAAATAGGTAATCCAATTAGGTAGGTTACATACAAACATAGTTCTTAAAAAATTCCTGGCTTAGCAATCTTCTCACTGTTACTTCGCTTGTGTTAAATACGTCAACGTCGTGCATTTTGCATTTTGCGTTAAGTGTCCTTCCTGCTCGCCACAAAAAACTATTTTGTCTGTAATTAGTAGGTACTACGGTTAAACTTAATGGAGTATGATGCCGTGTTGATTTGACTGGAGTATTAAAATTTATTTTAGAGAGAAGCTTGGGACTTTCAACATTGTTACGGATGATTTTTAAAATATAAGTAACATCTGAGATTTCGCGTCTATTAGACAGTGGAAGAATGTGAAATTTAGCACATAGTTGTAAGTATTCGGCAGATCTAAATGTTATATTAGCGCGGTAGCATAAATATTTAATAAACCGCTTTTGAATGCTTTCAATCCTGGTAATGTATTTATCATATCTAGGATTCCATATTTGTGAACCGTATTCCAGTATGCTCCTGACAAACGTACAATAAAGTATTTTAAGAGTTTTAATCTCCCTGAAACAAGTCGAAATTCTCATCATAAATCCTAAGGATTTCGTGGCTTTCTTAACAATCTCATCTATCTGATCATTGAAAAGTAATTTTGAGTCATAAATAACACCAAGATCACGAATCTTATTATATCTACTAATGTTATGCCCACATAAAGTATAGTTTGATAGAATAACATGTTTCTTTCTAGAGTAAGTGACAACAGAGCATTTAAGTGGGTTGAGTTCTAAATTGTTTCTATGACAATAGTCCTCAAGTCGCAACAAGTCTGATTGTAGGGCCTGAACATCATTAAACGATGATATGGAGCTAAAAATCTTCATATCGTCAGCAAAACACAGTCCTCTAGATGTGTGGAAGCATTGGCCGATATCATTTACAAAGATAATGAACAACAATGGGCCCAAAAGCGAGCCTTGAGGAACGCCACTAGGGACCGTTATCCAACCAGATATATAGTTTTTAATGGCAACTGCTTGAGTTCTATTTGATATATAGGATGTAAACCATCTTAATAAATCTCCATGTATACCCATTGACTTTAATTTGTGAATTAAGATGTTATGATCAATTCTATCAAAACATTTCGTGTAGTCAGTGTAAATTACGTCCACCTGCTTACCCCGTGATAGGTTATCCGTTATATATTCGTCTAGGAGAATTAAGTTAGATATAGTAGATTTGCCTTTAATAAAACCATGCTGAGAATCGCTAAAAGAGCTCTTTAAAATACAATATAACTGTTTGTGAATGATTTTTCAAATAATTTCGCTATTAGGCACATTTTTGATATGGGACTATAATTCATTACATCCACCTTTGAACCCTTCTTGTGTACAGGCGTTATGAAGGCAGACTTCCATATAGAAGGCATAACGCCCTCCTGCAACGATGACTTAAAAAGAATAGAGATAGGTATAGCAATAGTTTCTGCACAATTGACCAAAAAAATAGCAGGTATTTGGTCAAGGCCAACAGATTTATTAAGATCGAGCCCTTTTATTAATAGCACCAATTCGTCCCTGCTTATTATTATATTTGAAATATGGGCAAGCGAATTGCTGTAATAATTAAAGTCGGTTAAATTTGAACTAAGTGAGGAATGTAAAAATGTTGAAAAAAAATATTTTGAAAATAGGTCACAAATATCTCCACCACCAGTAAGTACCTACCGTATCCCCATATCTAACTGTGTTGGGAATGTCAGAATTACTAGATCTCGTTTTAACGAATCGCCAAAAATTTTTAGGATAATTTTTTATAGCATTTTCAACAGAATTGATATAATTTTGATAACATTCTGCTTCCAATTTTTTTACTCTAATTCGCAATAACTGGTAAGTAGCTTTGTCAGATGTGTTACTATAATTTTTATATTTTTTAAAGTATTTATATTTTTCTTTTATAGCTCTCTTTAGACCCAGAGTAAACCATATAGGATAGCAATCTTTCCTATACATTTTATTTGGCATATACTTTGTAATAATTTCATTTAAGATTGAATAAAAACATTGTACGGCAATTTCGATCGATGTATGTTTAAGCTTGACATCCCAATCGATTTCCGCTATCTCCCTATTAATTTTTTCGTAATCACCCTTGTAGAACATAAACTTATTTCGCATAGCTGGCAACAGGTAGGTAAATTGTAAAAAGTTGACATTTATTGTAAGCGCCTTGTGATGGGGGTCTATATGTACCAGGGCATCCTGGCACTCAAAGAGTGTGACTACATCATTCGATAAAACGAGATCCAGTATTCTTCCATAACAATATAAATTATTGGTATAGAAGATATTAAAATTTAAAAGGGAATTTATAAACTTGATATAATAACGTAAATTATACCAAATCAAATCAACTCGAATCAAATCCATTCAAATCACATACTTTTCGCATCCTTATTTAATTAAAGATTGTTAAATTGGTGCATTTTATTTAATAAACATATGTGTAATATTTTTTTTTATGGGTGGGCTATGGTCAACGCACACGTGGTCCTGTCCGTCTGGGGCGATGAAAGGACGGCGCACGGGCCCATAACCCACCCGTACCCACGTCACCTCGTTGTTGGGCCGACCACCGGAGCAGATGTGACTTGTCATCAGTGGTCGGCCCGACGGAATACCCTTTCGGGTAACCTCTCACCTCTCGACGTACTGGGACGTCGGTCACCATCGCGCGGTCAGCCTCTCTGCGGGTGACGGACAATTCCCCGGTCCGATCACCCGCGGCCTCGGCTAGGGCGGCATTAGGCGCAGATACTTGCGCCTGTGCCGCCCGAGTCGCCGGCGGCGGAACGTGTCGCCAAATAGGAGCTCTACTCGCACACGATCCGCCGCCTCCTTCCGTGAGATAACGGCCTCACAGAAGGCGGCGACCGCGTCCCAGTTCCTGACGCTGACGAGCATCTCCCTGGCGATGGTCGGCAGCGCCAGGTCGGCACCGATAATTGCGACGAGTTCACGGCGATCCCCCTCCCATGCAGCACACTCCTCGAGCGTGTGCTGCGCCGTATCCTCGTCGCATCTGCAGTGGTGGCAGGACGGTGTGCTCTCCCTCCTGACAATCTTGTGCAGGTACTTCCCGAAGCAACCGTGCCCCGTCAGCACCTGCACCAGTCGGAAGGAAAGCACCCCGTGCGTCCGCTCCAATCACTCCATCAGCACCGGCCGGAGAGCCTCGACGGTCTTGACACCGTACCGGGGACTCTCCAGCCGCACTGCCCAACGGGCAATGACTTCTCGGCGGGCGTCGACCCGCCAAACATATGTGTAATATGCTTATTAAATAAAAATACAACAATTATACAAGCTTTTATTTCATCTTAGCCTATATATGTCCCACTGTTGGGCTCAGGCCTCCTCCATAATGGGTGGGTTATTGACCTACTATTCCACGCTGGTCAGACATGTTAGAATAGGGTTTTGTTTCGAGTTTTTCAGTTTTCCTTCTCTTGCACAGATGTTATATGCTCATTATATCCCTTAGTCGCCTTTTACGACATCCACGGGCAAGATACGGAATGGTGAATTGTATTCTTACTCCGTCACCACACAGAATAGCTTTTATTTAATAGTAAATAAAAGTAATTTACGCATTTTATCGCGTTTGCATTTGATTTATGATTGCCCGACGTTTCGAACACTTACACATGAATGCTGTAAAGTGTTCGAATCGTCGGGCAATCATAAATCAAATCCAACCGTGATATATTCCGTAAAGTAGTTTTATTTAAAATGTGTAATACTCGCGTAAACATCAGTAATCATTTTATTTGCTAATTGTTGTTGTTTTGGTTTACTTATGTTTGACTGGATGCAAATTTACTCTCGTACTTGGACAACGACTGACAAACTTCACATGGGTAGTGGTACCTATTACCTAAACTACTAGAAGGCAGCTACCTCGCGAATCCCAAATTAGCCGCTTGTCTCTTTTTAGGGTTACGTACCCATAGGGTAAGGACCCTATTACTAAGACTTCGCTGTCTGTCCGCCCGTCTGTCTGTCACCAGGCTATGTATCTCAAGAACCGCGGTAGCTAGAGAGCTGAAATTTTTACAAATTGTGTATATCCGTTGCCGCTATAACAACAAATACTAAAAACAAAATAAAATAAATATTTAAGAGGGGTACGCGATTTTTATACATAATGGTACGGAACCCTACTTGCGCGACTCCGACTCGCACTTGGGTGGTTTTAAAGATAGACGGGCAATAGTTTTTGCCGGGTACTATGGATCCATATAACATCCTAAGATAATACGCGTATGCACGCACATGAAAATATAGGATCCTTCCTATGACTAACAGATATTAGAAGAAATACATCTAAAATTTGTTCTAATACTCCTTAGTCTAGGTTCAAATGTAGCTAGACTTACCTACATAAAAAGAACAAATTTATCATACAATTTCAGTTTGGTGGGGACATTAATATAATTAATAATAATCATCATCTCATCATCATCTCAGCCCACATACGTCCCACTGTTGGGCTCGGGCCTCCTCCACAATGGAAGGGTAATTGACCTACTATTATACCACGCTGGTCAGACGTGTTGGTATAGGGTTTTATTTCGAGTTTTCCTTCTCTCGCATAGATGTTATATGCGTTTTATATCCCTTAGTCGTCTCGTACGATCACCCACGGGTAAGATAGGGGGTGGTGAATTGTATTCTTACTCCGTCACCACACGGAGAATTCTTACTCCGTCACCACACGGAGATTAATAATAATAATTAAACACAATGAGCGTACTCTTCGAGGCACTGAGACGTTTTGTTGAAAGATTAGCCATCTCTGAGCTAGTCGTATCAAATTGCATACAATATCACTTTTAATTTTTTTTTAACAACGATAGATCTTACGTATGATACATATAATGACACTCTTGACATATTTAGATAAGTATTTTAAGGCAACATTCTGCACCAAAGACCTATTCCTAATAGTGTATCTATTACACCCAGACTCAGAAAACAATTTATAAATTGCGCAAAATATTATACCTACTATTTAGGAATGAAACTCACAACACTCGCAAGCTAGATAGGTATCTTAACTACTACATACTTTAAGCTCTTTAAGAAATTCCATAAAATTGACAATTAATACCAAATATATTTTATCAGTTAATTAGGTGGCGTAGTCAACACTTGCAACTCTGCAATTAAGTTATTTGCAACTATAGTCACTGTTTCTATAACGAAACGTTATATGAGTGCTATTTTAATAAGAGTATTAAACGCTAATTAATTCATATGAACTTTTATTAATACCAGGACTTTTTTTAGTATGCAATAATTACAAGGTGAGGAAGGATTGTTATATATCGAGCTGGGCAAAAAGTTCAATTCTTTTTCTATTCTAACATTACTTGTCGATTAATTAACAATATTATTTCTTGTTAGCTAATAAACATTCCTTTACCGGACACGAGCTTCGTTCTCATCTTGAATAGGTATAATAAACGATTGCCCAGACGACGTAGTAGTTAAGATACCGATCAACCATGCCATTATAGAGGGTTAGGTGCCCATATTTTTTTTTTTATGGGTGGGCTATAGGTTCCCTTGCACAATACTTTGTGCGATCCACAATTCAATGTTCCGAGTTTATTTTATTACAAATGGTGGCAAACGAGCAAACAGTACACCTTATGTTAAGTGTTGCTGCCGCTCATTAACCTTTGCAAGGCTGCCGCCTACCGCGAAGAAAGTGAAGGGAGTGTATAACGAGGTTCGGCGATACTAAAAGCATCACTAAAACCCACCACACGCAAACACCCTCAGAAAGTTGGGTTTCCGGCTCTTTCGCTCACCGAACGAAGCGCAGTAATAAATTGCTATTACTCGGACGTCGATTTTCTGTGAGAGTGTGGTAGGTACTACCCCGGACGGACCAGCCCGCGGCTGTAGACAAGCAACTGTCAACAGTATGGTCCCACCACTAGTAATACGATTTAAAATCACGATTTAATCAGTCTGGATATAGTTTGTATCCTTTAAATTGTATGTTGTAAAGTCTCCCACAATACAAAGATTAGAGTATTGTCTTTGAAAATGAAAAAAAATCAAACATACCGTTACATATCAACAAAGTTAATACAAGCGTGTTAAAAAGAAAGAAAAACTTATAAAAGTCACAAGAGAAAAGTACTATTATTAGTGTCAGAGATCCGAACAATGCTAGTAATGATTTGTTTCATTCAAGTTCACACTGCTAAACATGTGTTTATCTACAAACAATCGTTACAATTCACTTCGGAAAAATTATATTCAAAGATATATAGTTAACAACTACTGTTTTATTGTGAAGACAATTTATCGATATCTCTGGCTTACCTATATTGTAGATGTAACTACTGCAGGGTATTTTTTTTTTTTTATTGATGGGCTATGGTAAGCGCACGCGCGGTCCAGTCCGTCCGGGACGATGAAAGGACGGCGCGCGGGCCCATAACCCACCCGTACCCACGTCACCTCGTTGTTGGGCCGACCACCGGAGCAGATGTGACTTGTCGTCAGTGGTCGGCCTCACGGAATACCCTTTCGGGTAACCTCACCTCTCGACGTCCTGGGACGTCGGTCGCCGTCGCGCGGTCAGCCTCTCTGTGGGTGACGGACAATTCCCCGGTCCGATCACCCGCGGCCTCGGCTACTGCAGGGTATACCTCATCATCTCAGCCAATATATGTCTCACTTTTGGGCTCGGGCCTCCTCCTTTAGGAGAGCGAATTTGACCTACTCTACCACGCTGTTCAGACGTGTTTGTATAGTGTTTTTTTTCGAGTTTTCCTTCTCTCACATTGATGTTATCTGCAAATTCTTTAGTTCTTTTTTACGACATCCACGGGTAAGAGAGGGTGTGGTGAGGTGTATTCTTGCACCGTCTACACAAGAAAACTATACAGCCAAAAATCTAATTAGGTAACTTTTCGTAAGGTGACGATTTTCGAGAAAATACCAGAAAGAATAATTTATAATGTTGATTGAATGCGCAGTGCAGTCAGTCAATATTATAATTTATTATACAAATGGCGTAGGTAGTCGTCAAAACAGCCATGGGGCGTAACGAAAATACTAAATTCGACACTCAAGCAAGACAACTTTTAGTGTAATTTACAATTAATTTTGCCGAGTCTAGATATAATTTATGTCCGTTGTTATGAGTTTATAAAATAATACGCAATAAAGCCTTACCTTAATTTGTTTAATAATTAATTTAATCTTTAAAAAATATGTGAATAATACCTTGGATGGCGCTTTAATAAAATATGCTATAACTAAACACTCATTGTGTCAAGTCAATTGATAATTAAATCAACTTATATGATCTTATTTCATAAAGCCTAATTACGTATATGTGATATCGAAGTAATAGGAGTAGGGGCGCGTGCCGTGGTCTGCGGTTGAACAGTTCGCTTGCCCCATATCTCATGCCAAACATTTCGAGCTTGGTTTATTATACATTTTTAACACGCATTTATCCCTGTATAGTCAATAAAAGCTGTAATATTCACGGTATTCTGCATAATTTCGGTCCCATACAACAAAAGATGGACTGTGGAGTGACGTCATCTTGAAAGTCGCAGGGAACCGCTGGATGCAAATGGTACAGGACCGTTCCGACTGGCTTTGAAGTGGGAAGGCCTATGTCCAGCAATGGACGTCTATAGGCTGATGGATGGATGACAGCGCAGATTAAACACCAACATCAAACTGGCTAAGGCAAGCAAGGAATTTTCTTTTAGAATAATCTGCAGAGAATACTAATTGCATTGCATTGTGACATAAAATAATACTAATGAGGACCACGCTTGGTAGATTTAAAATAGGATTTCTTGTTTTACACTTAATTATGTAAAAATTCATTTATGTATATAAATCGTATGGAAATGAATGCTAAAACTCCTGTTTACAATTACATTACAAAATGTACTACTTTATATTGCGTACTACAAATCAAAGGCCACCCCTTTAATTAAACTGCCGGCACTAAGTCAACTTTAACTATAGGTAAAACTAGCTGTTACGAAATAAAAGCGGGTATAATTTACTCATCGTATTGTTCCATATTTTTGTCACAGAATATTAGCTACAGTTTAAAACTTAAATAGTTTTTATACGTTGCTTATTTCTTGTACGATTATTTATTCTAGTATATTTTTTTGTTGTATATTATTATTGCACTAATGGTTTAGTGTTCTAAATAGAAACTATTTATGACACTAACGAGTATCGTGATTCGATTCTCGCGTAAAATATTTTTTATGAGATCCACAGATGATTTTGAAAAGGAAATGCTTTCAAGACATACATTTCGCCAGAATTTTTGTAACTATAGAAATAATGCTTATATATATATTTATATATATACCTATATTTATATATATATATATATATTTATCTCCTCAATAAAATACCTCATGGATAGGTATCTTATAACTTTAAACGAGCAATTCTTGTATATATATATATATATATTCAGGATCTCAGAAACGGCTCCAACGATTTTGTTGAAACTTGGCATACTAGAGGATTCGGGTCCAAAAAATCGATCTAGCTAGGTTTTATTTATAGAAAATGTTCTTTTGTCGGTGTTTTTAGCATAACAATAAATGACATTAAATTTTAAAAGAATATGGAATCAAATTTCGTTGTAAACGTCAAGAGTTCCGGTAGCTCAGTTGGGGGACGGCCAGTTTTAATTTTGAGTTTTGTAGCATCCAAACAGCGTCGGTTCGAATCTCGGTGTTATTATTATTCTCTTTTTGTAATTTTTTTATATAATTTATAGTTTTTATTAATATATCTAAATAAATTCTATAAAAATATTCCGAGCGAAGCTCGGTCAACCTGATATTGTTATAAAAGCTAGAAATTAAACACACGATCTAGGAATACCGCTCGCACATATAACATCCACCCACAGCTACCGCATCGAATATAATAATAATCGAACCTACACGACGTCCATTCAATTATCCCTGAAAATTGGAGCTCATTAAAATAATAAAACAGCCGGCGGCGGAATCAAATTGAATGATAACAAAAGCTTGTGTTAATTCGTAACGACACACCGTTCTGCCCATATACCCATTAGTTATTATAAAACCTAATGATAGATTTTAAGTTACCGCATAGTCAAAATATCAAACATGGAAATAAATATTTGCATTCTTAACCTCAAATTGGTGGGTCAATGAAAAAATATTCGTAAAATATTAAATAATGCCTATGTTTATTGCAAATTATTAACAAAGCGTAATACTTGATTAAAATTGTAAATTCATGTATTATTTTATATAGCCTTTATTAACTAAGGAATTTGATGAAGATATAACAGAAATTTTGTCAGTTATTTAACGAAGAAAAAACTTTATTTCTCTTAAGTCCACATAGGATTTGAATCTGAAAATCATCGTTATTTTACCACTAGATTAATAATTTATATTCGAATATTTTACCAAAATTTTACTTTAGATAAATGTAAAATAATAACAAAATGAAGTAATTTCTCAAATCATCTGTAATATCAGTCATTGACACAACAGCTCGATAAAGTCCGGTCCATATAAACGGAAGCCCTTGTTTGCACAATAATAGCGGCCGTGTGTCAGCTCCTCAATGCAACCCCAAATGCAATTGTGTACATTCGTGCAAGGATTGAGTTACACTGAATGCGATGGAAACATTTGCATTCGGCGCCCCGAGCTGTGCAATTATGGAGAGAAGCTCCTTAATACAATTATTAGTTCAGGTAAATTATATTATTGGATGTTAAGTAATAACGTCATGCAACGTTTAGGTACCATGTTGCTTTTCTATAAGCTAACACATATAGTAACAGTCCCATTTAGTTCACATATAGTTCGTCCGTCAGCCGATTAGGCCCGTCCAAAGCTATATGTCTCTTCACGACAGTGTTACTGGTTATATTCACAAGTTTTCTTCTTTTATAGTAACCTAATCTATTTGTACCTTCAGTAGTCTTAGCAATATGGTAAAGAAATTTTATTATTATTTTGTCACCGCATAGAAACGTGAAAGGTATTAAAATAAACGGGTAATAAAATCCTATTTCTATACGTCTATCCGAGCTGATATAGTAGTGCGATTGCCCACTCATTGTGACGCAGCTTATGCCCAAAAATGGAATTTGGATAAATTACTGGTTATAAATAATTCTAATGTGAGTATGTCCAAATTGTATTACGAAAAAAAAACATTAAAATTCATAATTATTTTCGTAAATACCATACATTTACACGAACTTTAGCGTTTATAGTATTAGGCTGTTGAGCTGCTGTATCAATTCTATTTTACGTTAATCGATAAAGAATCTTCTTCGTGATTAAAATAATGACAATGTGGCATGACGTCATAAAATCGCAAAATAGAGTGCTTCTCATAGCAGTTATGGGCAATTAAACAAAAATGAACAAAGTCGATTCCACAATAACCAAAAGCTAGAACACTATCGCAATCACAGTAATTATAAATGACAATTGCCAGCCAATAGCATCCGCATGGAGTGCTGAACGGCCCCTATTTGGTGACCACTTGCCGGCACTGGATGGTCATCCCGCAAATTGCTCTTTCCCAACAAAATTGTCAATAAAACTCATCTGATTCGCAGTTAAACAAGCGAGCGACATTATTAATTTATGCGATGTAATATGGCGCAAACGTTGGCGTTATCCCGTGTAAATTATTAATAGTGCTAGGGTAAAAATTAAGCTTAAATCGAATGGGTAGTTTCAGCCATAACGTTCGTTTTATGTGTCCATGCGTAGATTAATACGTTGTTATATCCTGTGACGAGTTGAAACGCGAATGAACAGTTTTTATTGGAATACGATCACGCGATGGCCATATGCCTGTCAAACATAGGTAAGACAATTTTTTCGTTAATAGTTTTATGACAATTGTTATTTTTACTAAATCATTTCATGTTTCTAAATAAGAAAATATATTCTCAGTCTATATACGTGTCACTGTTGGATAAGATCCTCTTCCAAGATAACAAGGAAAGTGTGCAACTTCGTTATGCTGACCTAATATGTTGAGAGAGCTTATTATTCCGTCCATCCATCAATCGGTAGACGTCTACGGTTGGACATAGGCCTCCCCACGAGAGTGCCACTAAGAAAAGCCACCTGCATCCAACGTTTGTCTGTGACTTTAAAAATATTATATTTACCTAGTGGAGGAGAGCTTATTATTACAGTGACTGAAACTTTACAAAAACACAAATAATAAATAATCTTAACATTCTATAACATTTAGATTATTTTAAGTTCGCTATATTACACACCATTTACATCTTAGTTACGTTCCCATAGGTAAGTAGGTCAATAATCAATGTTACTTTTGCATGTTACAAGGGACGTTAGGTATATGACTTTAGACAGCAGTGATAGCATTTTGTATTCGTACTACATTATTACGAATCAAGATGTTTATCTCTACTTTTTTGGCTATTTTCGCTGTTTTGATGCAGATTTTCGACAATCCTTATCCTTACTTACTATTATAAATGCGAAAATAGGTTGGTTTGTTTGTTTAATTGTTTGTTTGTTTCTTACGTTTTCATGCTTAAACCACCAAACCGATTTCAAAAATTCTTTCACCAATGGAAAGCTGTAATATCAGGGAGTAACATAGACTACATTTTATCCCAATATTCCTACGGTAACGGGAACTATGGGGGTAAGGCACCTGAAACCGAAGCGAAGCGAGGGGGGATGCTAGTTCTTTTATAAATTCTCAATAGTAGAGTAGAATTTAAAAAATATGCCCGATTAACAGAAAGTGGCTTGACTCTTGTTACGTAAATAACCCTAATAACTCTTTTGGACAAAGATATACAGCATTGAATAAATAATAAACAATTAATTTTAGTCCTATCAACTATGAACAACTTATTTAGCGAAGGTTATGACGGGATAGGTATAAAATAAGCACCAGCACCCAGCACACGCAAACACCCTTAGAAAGTTGGGCTTCTCACTGAGTGAACGATGTTGAACGAACGAAGTTGTTACTACTCTCTAGTTTATTTTCTGCGAAAGGGTGTTATTACTGGATGGACTGGCCCGCGCCTGTAGACATAAGACTGTCGACAATGTCGTACTACCACATACTATATTGTGTCACTTCGCTACAAAAGTAGTAAACGCCGCTGAGGGAATCACTAAAAGAATGGACAATACTCGATACGGCACTTATAATACTAATTGCTATCGTCAAACTACCTACCAGGCATAGACAATTTCCATTATGACAATATCCATTTTTGGGAGACCTATGCTATATTCAATAGAGGATTACGGTAGGTATTGTTCCTTTTAGGTAGCATTCCCTCTAAAACTTTATATCAACAGGTTGATGGGTGGACGAAGGCATTTACGAATCATGATAAAGTTCATTTTGTATTATGTATCCGCATTTCTTGTAATCAAAAACCTTCATAAATACATCGTCTACGTATTAATCTAGTATTTATATGCGTATCTCCATACGCACATAAAACTAGTGTACGTGAATAGCTGAAAAATTCTTGAATTCTGTAAGTAATTGTAACATTATGAATGTTAATTTGTTGTTTGACCTGATACTCTATTTGCAAATAAGCAGTAAGATCAAACAAATGCCCACCTCTTAAAAACGAAACACAAAATTAAATAGCTCCCCTGCGATTCACCTCTGCGTTGTCTTAAGAGAAAGCGATTACACAAATCTGAAGAAGCTATTAATCCGGCTCGCTGCCTTCGAATGGCATCACGGTTTGTTTAATAAAATCGCGAATTTACATATCAAAACCTACAAAGGGGCATAATTGGACCCGATGACTTAGAAAACGTAGTGGGTGAGACGGGCGTACCACCCCTTACAACAAACAAAGGAATTATACCCGCCTCAAGAAACTTTTAGCAATGGAAAGCTCCTTAACAAACAGACGCGTGTGTATCTAATGAAATTCCTATGGTTGCATAACATACCCGTGTGAGCGCTGAGCGTTATTAGCGGAATTATTTCTCCGGGTAAAATCTTTGAAGGCGGTTGCTCTTTCGGAAAAGTTGTTAAGAAAATGGGTTGAGATCTTTTCGGGATTTCATTAGTTTGTAACTATGCCGTGTGCTACGCGAGGCATCTAATTTATTAGGTAGGCGTAGCCAAAGGAACGAATGGGCAGCGAGCATTTGAAAATGGAACGGAATTGCCGAATCACGCCGCTTTGAACCGAAGCCGCCGCGACACGATTCGTTAAGAGACAAATGTTTGAATTCAATTCCAAATTTTTTTTCGACTATAATTAGTAACGGTATATTTACTCCGCATTCGTTCGGTCAACTCCTGCACGGTAGCAGAGTTTTTTTAATAATTAATTTTCGTATTTAATTCTAAGGGCCAAGAGCAACTCATTTATTCGGCTGTTAAAATATCTTAACATGAATGGTATACGTAAAATAGTCAAATAAATTATTAGCGATAAAAAGAAATAACCTCATATAAAAGGGACATTCCCACACAATGCGTTAAGTGCTATTATGTTCGATGAATGAATGAAGTGCAAGCCGACGACATACGGGCATCTTATACTCCCTTTAGTTCCTGAAGGATATTGACACTTGTTCGCTGTCATCATCTTTTGTTTTATCACGTGTTGGATTACATATACACTATACCTACTGTGCACGTGTTCATATCAACACTTACACACAACATTCAGAGAAATTTTCTTTTTTTGCTATTGCGTCCGACAGAACTCGGGCGTGACTAGTAATTTGTATAATCAAAATATTCTTTTTATATAAAAAGTGAATGAAAATAGGTATATTTATCATGGAGGTTGTACATTGAAGTCTCGTAGCGGTCTCGCATCACTGTGAAAGCTAATCACGTTGCGCGCCATTCGCGCGTTATAATTAGTACAAATCGTCTGCTCCGTGCTGCCGACCATAGAATTAACAAACCATAGAATTACTACACAGATTCATTTAATTAAATTTTAAGTATCGAAATAATTTAACTTTTGGTTTTAAAAAAATAAAGGCATATTGATTTGGTTGTTGATTGAAATCAGATTTGCTTATTGTAAGAGTTTGAATTTGAAATAATTATTAGGTACTTTTTTAGGATACATTTAATTTTTTTATACAACCGATTCATCATAACTGATTTATTAAACATTGAATTAATTTTTAAAGTGGTATGTCTAGGCGATTATAAAGTCAAGTACACGCCGTGGAATCCAGTAATCTCGCGAGTTAATAGATTCGATAATTCATCGTCGCGTCTGAATCGATAGAGAATTTAAACGATTGATGGCGCCTGTCTTAGCTGAACGCACGTTTGTGTCACACTGCTACAAATATTCAGAACGTAAACTTTTAATTACGCCATTGTTTTGTTTGGTATGTAATCGAGTTCCAATTTTAAATTTGTATTGGATTAAATTTTTTTTGTACTAAGTTATTCTTTTTATAGTTATAAAAAACTACCATTTTAGAAATAGTAGAAAGGTGCCCACCATTTTGAAAATGGTAGTTTTTTTTCCAAATTTACCAAAATTATATCTTTTAAATGTTTCTAATGCCAATCAATAGCTTATTTTTCGACAACAGATAAATTGATTAAGCTGTGTTCTCCACGTAAAGTTTATGTAGAAAAAAACATCGAGATTCGAAATAATAGTTTGTTGACGTTGATAATTAAAAATATATAGTGTCCTCCTAACCTTGAGCCAGCCATGGCTTTATTATAGTTCGTCACCTACACGAATTGAAAACGTGTCCACTGACACATGCGTCATCTATATTTTTCCATTGTCATAGTTCAATGGTGTATCAAATAGACAGGAATAGTTCTGTTGAAATTTAAAATTACAAACTGAATATTGCAGTTGGTAATGGTGACTCCATATCTTGCGATCAGGTAAGCTCTTGTTTCTTTACAAACCATATACACTTCACTGATGGTCATCAGCTTCCTCCACAATAAAAAGTAATTTGTGTTACTATACTAATTTATACCAGCGTGGTCAATTTTCTTCCTATTGCAGAAGGCTCGAGCCCAACAGCGGGACGTAGGTATATGAGCTGTAACGATGATGATGATACCAATTCAGTCAAATGTTATTACAAAGTTTTATCTCGAGTTTTCCTTCTTTCGTAGCAATTTTACTTACTTTTTTTTATTTTTCGTCTCATACATGAGAAATAAAATTCAGTATGTTGTCTCAGCCCATACACGTCCCACTGCTGGGCTCGAGTATCCCCCACAATAGGAGAGAAATTTATTTACCACACCATGCTGGTCAGACATGTTGGTATAGAGTTTTATTTCGAGTTTTCCTTCTCTTGCACAGCTTGCATATTACATGCATATTAAATCCCTTGGTCGCCTTTTACGACATTCACGGGCAAGATAGGGAATTGTATTCTTACTCCATAACCACACAAATTCAGTATATTCTTCCTCTATTTTTAGCGAAAAATTTACTGCTCATGACTAGTAAAATAAATAATACATGCTGTTAAATCCATTTCTATAAAAGGACATAGGTACTTACCGGTTCTTTAGAAACCAATAAATAAATCATTAGATTGTACTTGATTTTTAAACGCTTTCCCATAGCAGTTAGTTTGAATGCAACTTGGGCTGTGTCACTAAGCGATTTGCCTCGGATCAGAATTGTCAAGTCCGATACACATTTTTGTGAAGAAATACCCATTTTATTCAATTCTCTGTGGTCACATTCCAATGATCGCTTCAGTGACGCTTCTGTTACGGATACAAATATTTTTTTTCATACCTACTTAATAACAAGTTACTAAAGGTGATCGAATATTATTCACCGTTATATTTTGTAATAACAAATCCAAGCTTATTGAATAATATGCTCTTTGCTTATTCATAGGTAAGATTAGTTCAAGAATCGTTTTCTAACCTTTGACTTCTTCCCAATTCGTAGGCATTAATAACTCATCATCTCATCGTCATCTCGGCCCATATAAGTCTCGCTATTGAGCTCGGGCATCCTTCACTATGGAAGGGATATGGACCTACTATACCGCGCTAGTCAGACGTATTGGCATAGGGTTTTACGTCGAGTTTTTCTTCTCTTGCATTGATATTATGTGATTAGGTATCTATTCCTCTGTCATTTTGTATGACACCCATAGGTAAGAGAGAAGAAGAAAGAGTGTTGAACTGAATTCTTACTCCGTCACAATGCAGAAAAAGTAGCTAAGAAATTTTTAAATTTTGAAATGCACCATTTTATTTCAAATTATAACAAATAAAAACCTATAATGTTATGGAAACATGACGTAATATTATTATTGCAGAAGGAGGTTAAGGCCGAAGATGAATGGACTGGATATTATCTGCCACCCATAATAAGCCCTAAATCGAATGTAATTAAATCTAATAATAAAAATCATTCTTCAAATTCTTAATATACGAGCTGAGTTATAATTGCATTGTGGAAATAATATAAATATTCTTCATTTAGGCATTTGTAATCGTTAATAAACAATGCTAAATATTGTAATATCTTAAATTTAATTTCAATACACACTATTAATGCTATCTGATTTATAGATTTGGGAATAATATAGAAAATACGGAAATATTGGGCCCCGGTGCGGAATAAATTGTGGCTCTAATTCTAATGACGACTTTTAGAGGGTATCCATAATTCCATTTCGTGTTTTCAACTCTTTAGGGGTTCGAAATACAGACATTAATGGCTTGTGAAAGGTTTCTTATGCGCAAACTTTTAGAAGTATTGGTTCTTTAATTTGCACTGACATGAACAATTTTACGGGTCAAAATTTTTTTATCTGTAGGCGTGTTTTAATTACAAATGAATACGCACCTCCATTACTAATCACAGTATTTGTAGAATATAAGCTATATTCTATCAAAAGATTTACAAGCAAAAGATACGTTTTACGTCTTTGGTTAAAATGTCAAATATGAATTCTCGAATTGAGATATTTTTATCTTAATATTTATTCAAATAAAATAAATCAACATGCCATATTTTGATTTACAAATTTGTTGAAATAAAAGCAACAATTGAATTTTTGAAGTATGCCAAAACTTCTAAATTATTTTAAAGGCCAACAGAGACATGCAAACACATTAATTTATAGGCACGAAAATAAACTTTTTAAGTCTGTAACCAAACTTTTGCATTAAGTCTCGAGTCGGGAAAGCAATTATGGTTACATTTATTATACCCACCAACGTTTGCCTATTTGTGTTTTAACTTTTATTTCATTTGGTTTCCTACTATAATTATACGTGAACATTGAATGTGAAATTCCATACAAAACTGTAAGTAACAATTTTACTAGAGTATCTTATTGTAAATGTCAATAGCAACTTGCGATTGTAAATATCATGTTGAAAACAATAATGAATGGCCATTTTATAAATTTTCGTACACTGTAAGCTTCCATTGCCGCCCAAATCGCGTCCTGGGCTCGAGCCTCCTCCACAAATCTAGAAATTCACCTACACGCTGATCAGACGGGTTGGTATAGGGTACTATACCAAATTTTCTATAGATGCTATAGCATCTATGCATGCATCTATGCATCATGCATATATGCATATTTAATACCTTAGTCGTCTTTACACCTATGGGCAAGGGAAGAGGTGGTAGATTATGAGTACCTATTCTTACTCCGTCACCATACGGAAAACTTTAAGCTTGACTTCTTTTTTCTTTTTTATGGCAAGCTGGACAAACTCTCCTCAGTCCGAGGCGATGGATGTGCAGCGTTCGGCCCCAAAACCTACCTTGTGCCCTCCCCATAAAGCTATAACCCTAAAATATTTATAGTGTAGATACCTACCGCATATAAAGCAACATGTTATTTGAATTATTAGAGACTCATATAGTTTTATGAATTATAATTTACTGGTTACAATGTTAGTATAATATATGCTTATTATGTTTATGACATAGGCCCCCCCAACGAGAATGCCCTGCGATTTTCAAGATGTCAGTCTACCTAGAGGATCTACACTCGTCATCTGATGGTCGCCGCTCAGGAACGTTTTTGTTTCCAACGGTTGTCAATTCGCTAATCAAAGTGGCCGATTTTCATTTCTTCGGAATATATCGCTGTTTGTATTATTTTTTTAATTGATGCTCTATTTTGTATTCTTCAAATTACAAAAGTGTTTTAAAAGGTTAAATGCCTATCTATTATTCGTATAATAAACAAAGTAATGTCATACAATGATTTGGATCCTCGATTCTAATTTATAACTGCCTCAGTAGGTACCCAAAGTTTTAAAGTGCAGGTATACTGCACCAAAATTTCCAAGTATAATCAATTATAGTCAGTTATTATTTTTACTATAAATAAAACTTAATCTAATACAATATATTTATAATCGAGAAGCCAATTTGCAACAATGTATATAACTCGTGCCAATAAACAATTCAACAAGCAGCCTGTCAAATAAAGGCAGCAAATGTTTTAATGACTGCATGCATCGACCCTTTTTTATTGACAGTATAAAATCGTTCGCCAAACGTGTAGCCACCACCAACCCTTACAGCCGGGACAATGTCTCAAGATGTACTATAAAATAAATCTAGCAGGTTATCATCCACAATAAACAGTTGCCGCGGAAGGCTATCACCAATTCCCACGCAAAGTTGTTGTTAATAAAGCAACAAAATTATATATTCAAGAGTTAGAAGGTGGTGGTATGGCAGTTAGAGCCTTCTACGTGGTCCGAGTTACAATGCAAATTGCCGTGGAGGGGTGCGCCAATGCCCTCAAACTGTGCGACTTGCAAAGATGGCCGCCGTAATGTTAAAATGAAATTATTAAGCATTGTCTTGTGAAATCGGCCGCAGTCGACACCTGAGACACGGGCCACGAACAGTTAGCGTGGATACTCCATCGTTGAGCAACAGGATAACGTCCAGTTACAGGGATAGCGTCAATACTCACAAATCTATCTCGTCTTCAGTTAGCATCCTCTAAATATTTTAGATATACCTAACTATTTATGTAGGGTTAAGTACACAGTAAACTTATCAGACTAAAACTTTGTTGAACAGAATCAAAATCTAGCAAGGTTCTCTCAATTATTACAGGTGTAAACAATGTTATAAGCGGTTTGATTAAATTTGTTTTATCATAAATATTTAATCCTATAAACGTAAATTACAGCTGTTAAAATAGTACAGAAAAATGGCCTTAGAAGCACCTCCACACTTTTCTAACGCCAAGACATTACTTACGACCCTCGCCTGAAAGCTTTGTATTAAAATTTAAATCTACTTTGCAAAGTGTATTTTATACACGTGCTCTTGCAATTTTGATCGTTCATAAAGCTCCGAATAGCTCTTATTATTACGCTTTACCTTTGCGGTATTGGGTGTTACACATCTCTCCCTAACCATTCCTGTTAACATTTTGACTAAGTCTCCTATAAATTTACTATGCATAATGTTAATATATTATAGATGGTTTAATTACTCATTTGAGGTACACTTGCGGTCTCCTGGCTGATGTGAATGCGTATTCATTCATGTTTATAGATAGATGCTTGGCTGTTTATTAATTCCTTTATACATCTGTCTGTTGCTGATCGTAAAAACTCATCAGTACAATCGATCGAAACGGAAATGACCATTAATTCATGTAATGCGAAATCGATGTACAAAAACATGTCTTACAAAAATAAATTAATTTAAAATTTTGTATTCGACAACAATGCCAGGGGTAGATACCCTCTACTTATTGGCCGAATGAAATTCCTCTTTAATCCAACGTATGCCTACTCCGTGTTTTTAATTTCACACAAAAAAGAACTTCGAGTCGGTGATCAATCAAAACTCCCGCTCGTTTCTTTTTTTCTGTACTTCATTGCAATACACTTTCGCCTCTCTGTAACCGCTATAAATGTGCCTATATTTTTGTTGTGTACAGCTTTAAGGGTATATCTAAATTAAATTAGTTCTACGGATTTTAGTTACATCGCGCAAAATTAATTTTGTAATCCCAATATGAAAATTAACATTAAATCAACTATTATTAACTATTAGAAAATGTCCGTTAAGATTTGAATTACCAAAGCCTCATCATAGATATGCATCAAGAAATAGAAATCGTGTTTTTAATCATCTTTCAAAGACTGCTTACGTTGGATGTGTATGAAATCAAGTGTAACAGATCTGCAGAGATGAATCAAAGGCAGTTCGACACATACACACGCAAACATGTCTATATGATTGAGTCCTCGCATTTCAAATGCTAATCTTAACTAAGAGAAAAATGCACTTTCCACATTCCATAAAATAAATATTAACTACTTACTAAATAAAATAATTTAGATGTTGGATGTTGCATTTAAAACTAATTTATTTACGTTATCGATAAAAAATTTATCACTCTAGGCTCACAAGTAAAGCCAACATCTACCTGGATTTATTAAAGGATAGTCTACTATTAATAATGAAAAAAAAAATAGATCTCCTTTGACTTTGAACACTGAAATATTCGACACGCCGGAAAAGTAAAAAACAAATACAAACGCAATAATATGCATAAATAAAATTTTATTTCGAAAATGTATTTCATAGCGATTTTATTTAATGCACAAATGTTATAGCTTTATAAATAAAAATACTGATATAGATATGATATACGATGATAGAAATACCTACTATACATGTGCCGTGTGGTAACGGAGTAAGAAAACAATTCACCACCCTCCGTCTTACCCATAGGTGTCGTAAGAAACGACTAAGGGATCAGACAATATCTATGCAAGAGAAAGAAATCTAAAACTCTATGTCAACTTGTTTGACCAGCGTGATATATAGCTCTTCTTCTTCTTTTTTGTCTTGGCAATCAGCTATTAATACAAGCCATTTTTGCCAGTGTCGAGTTATAATTTTCTTTTCAAATTATCAATTTCTTCATGTCAGTAATGGTCCGTCAGTAAGTCAAAGTGTCGCCTCCAACAGTGTAACGGCCACTGTTAGGGGTATCTTCTGAGAATTTTGGTGGAAACAAAAAGGTATGTATAGCAGTTTTATATCATATTCACTACACCTCAGCAGTTTTGCCACTATATATTACATAAAAAGCCATCAAAATTATTTAATATAACACGTTAAAACACTAAGGTATTGAATATAATACAAGAACACCACATGACACTTCCAGATTCCCGCCAAAATCCCCGATATATAGGTCAATTTTCTTCCCATTGTAGAGGAGGCTCGAGCCCAGCAGTGGGACGTATGGCTGTGATGTTGATAATGATGTTATGTCTAAACATATGCGGTAGGTAATAGTGGAATACGTCGACTCCCGTAAATGTGAAAAGTAAAATAGATCTCTTTATAACACGTATCAGTGCAGCTTAGAGCAGTTAAATCAGTTGGAAGTGTCTTTTTATTTATATTTTAATTGGTTTTATTTAAGGCATATCATGTCAGGTGTACGATATTAATATCCGATATTATATTAACGTTATTCACTTATAAATTGCTATTTTTGCTTTGAAACTACTAAACATTACGCTAAAATTAATGTATGTACTTTTTTATAAATAACTAGCTGACCCGGCCATGCGTTGCTGTGGCTAAGGTTTTTGTTATATTACATTTTCGTAAACTATTTATGCTATTGAATTGTAGCTTATATGACACGTCTGTAGGTTTGACATAGCAGCGCCATCTATTAATTACTTACTCAATCCAGTCAACAGATATCGCCATCTGTTAAAATCGTTTGGCGTTAACAAATAATTGTGAATGTCAAATAATAGACAAATAAATTGCAATAAAATAATATTGCGATCTTTCAAGTTGGATCAAACTGCACATGGTGTGCAAATTTGATTAAAATCGGTGAAGTAGTTTAGGAGTCCATCGTGGACAAACAACGTGACACGTAATTTATATATATTAAGATTATAATAATACCTAACAGTAGTAATTTCAATTTAATAATTTCCGTGCAGTGACTGACGGCTAAGAATACTATATATTATTAATACGAATACATTGCTCATGGATGTCGTAAAAGACGACTAAGAGCTTTATATCGACCTGAGCCAATTCCAACTGACCATCTATCTGACACAAGACGTTGACGCCAGGCAGGTGGCCGATCATAAAACTACTGCCAAATATTTTGCAAAATGTATATCATACATCTTCCGTGCGGTGACGGAGTAAGAATACAATTCACCACCCCCTATCTTACCAGTGGGTGATCGTACGAGACGACTAAGGGATATAAAACGCATATAACATCTATGCGAGAGAAGGACAACTCGAAATAAAACCCTATACCAACACGTCTGACCAGCGTGGTTTAGTAGGTCAATTACCCTTCCATTATGGAGGAAGCCCGACCGCAACAGTGGGACATAAATGGGCTGAGATGATGATATCATACATAGAGAGAAAGAAAACTCGAAATAAAACCCTATATCAACAAATCTATCCAGTGTAAGTCAATTACACTCCTATCGTAGAGGAAGCCAGCAGTGGGCCGTATGTGAACTGTGATGATGATATCATGCATATTGCATAAACTTATGCATAAACTTATGCAATATGTCACATATATTGCGTCAACTCCAAGTAATTGTGATAAGAACAGGATCATAATGATAACTAATGGTATGATTCTTGTAAATAAAACTACTTTATAGATCGCGTTTGTTCGGGCGGACTAAGAGTGACCGTGACCATGAATGCTGTAAAGTGTTCGACACATCAGGTAATCATAAATCAAATACAACCGCTATAAAATCCGTAAAATAGTTTTATTTACAATGTGTAATTCTCGCGTAAATATCAGAAATCCATATGATTATTGTCATTACATTTTCACACCTGAATATTATTTTACTAATTCAACGTCTTTTTTATGTATATTTTATCAAGGATAGTAAGATTTATCCATTTTTTTTTTATTGCAAGCTTCGGCAAACGAGCAAACAGTACACCTGATGGTAAATGTTGCTGCCGCTCATGGACCTTTACAAGGCCGCTGCCTACCGCGAAGAGAATGAAGGGAGTGTGAATGCGTGCATTGAGGCTCGGTGATACTAAAGGCACCACCAAAACCCTCCACACGCGAACACTCTCAGAAAGTTAGGCTTCCGGCTCTCTCGCTCACCGAACGAAGCGCAGTAATAAAATGCTACTACTCAGACGTCGATCTTCTGCGAGATCGTGGTACCACCCCGGACGGATCGGCCCGCGGCTGTAAACAGATAACTGTCGACAGTGTAGTCCTACCACACTAATAGAATACAATATAAAGTATAGGTTCTTAGAAATAGCAACTCGTAAAATTAATTTCATTTTAATAGAAATTATTGATATTCGTCAAGAGAAATATGCATTATTAGAGAAATAAAGGCATATTGTCATTTTGTATTACTATCAGTGTACTTACATAGCTATTAGTTCAAGGAATGCATGGCGATTATTTTGGAGTAAAAGTTAATTATTACCAAGATTTTGGTTATCAGGTTTTCGTTTGGAAAAGAACGATTTGTTGAACTTTATGGATGTTTATAATGACGTTTACCACCATGAGAACAAATAAATCCTATGACCTATATGAATTAGTGAATCACAAAATAATATAAAATGCTATTAAAAATTACCAACATGCATAATAAGAGAAAACCGTATGGTGACGGAGTAAGAATACATTTTACCACCGCCTATCTTGCCCGCCGATGTCATAAAAGACGATCAAGGTATATAATATGCACATAAGATCTGTGCAAGAGAAGGAAAATTCAAAATGAAACCCTTATAACAACATGTCTGACTAGCATGGTATAGTAGGTCAAATTACCTCCCATTGCAGAGGAGGCCTGAATCCAACAGTGGGACGTATGTGGGCTGCGATGATGATAACAAAAGAAAAAATATATTTATCTCTAATAAGGGGAAGAGGGCGTAACTATATTTCACCATATAATTTTCTAAATAACATATTATTAGATAAGGCATATTCATACCCATATCTTACTTGTGGATGACGTAAATGATAAGGTATGTAATACGTATGCAACACATATGCAAGAGATGGCAAACTCGAAATAAAACACTATACCAGCCCGTCTGACCAGCGTAGTACAGTATGTAAATTTTTCTGCCATTATGGAGGTCCAAGGCTAGCAGTGGACCGTAGATGAGCGGAGGTAACCATGATACGTTGATAGCGCCGGTATAGTGACTGTTTAAGAATACAATGTATTACTTCCACATACTTTCCCACGGTAATTGCAAAACCCGCTGAGAGATCACCAGGAAAATAAACTACAAGAAATTTATAATATCAAGAGTGACTGTCAAAACACCTGCTAAGTGTGACTGCACAGATGGCGTAGTGGTTAAGATAGCAACCTACAGCGCCAGTGTCGGGGGTTCGAATCCCACGCGGGACAACATTTTGTGCGATCCACAAATTGTTGTTCTGAGTCTGGATGTAATTTGTGTCCGTTAATTATATGTTTGTAAAGTCCCCCGCAATACAAGGATTATTTCCTTAGTGCAGGGTGATGTTCTAAATAAACAAAAAAGAAATATAAAAAAAATAAAGATTATGACACTACACCTTATTAGGGATGCGTATGTCCAATATTGAACGTTAATGGCCTAATGGAAGAAACAAATCTATTAAGAAAACAATACTGTTCATTGCATTTAGATTCATCCAATAACGGTCAAAGCAGGAACATCTAACCTCACGCGTAAACATATATCATTGAACCAACGAAGTATTTACTGTTTTTATTTATTTGGGCGGGATAATAATTTATTCGCCGTCTCGGCTCACGTCCCAGAGCTCAGTTTGAGCCTCCTGCACATTAAGAGGTAAATTGACCTACTATACCACGCCAGTCAGACATATTGTCATAGGTTTTTTATTTCGAGATTTCCTTCTCTTGCACAGTTGTTATGTGCATATTGTATCCCTTAGTCGTCTTTTACGACATCCATGGGGAAGATAGGGAATGGTGAATTGTATTCTTACTCCGTCACCACGCGGATATCGAAAACTTTATCCTCGCGCATTTTATACCAAATGCTAACAAATATTAAAAGTATTAAATAATTCACATGTTCCTTAACTAATCGTTTACAATTATAGCTCTACCGCGGTGCTCAACATGTCCTCATAGAGTGCCGTGTAAATAAACATTCGTATTCGTTTCACGTTCGTAATCATTCGGTCTCGTTCGGCTCGACTCGAGATTACGTGATTTATTCAAAAGACATTAATTGCTACTGAGATATCTCACGCTGACTGTACCAGAACAATCTTGAACTTATGCGCCAATTTGTTTTATTTCTTTTTTTTAGTTACGCTTATCATATTTCTACATAATTACAATCCTTTAAAGCATGTAATCAAATCTTAATTCAAAAGTTAACAATTACATAATTTCATTTCTGATAAATATGCTTACCTTATAATGGTGGAGGCATATATGTCCACCAGTTGATGTTGACAGGCTACTGCCAACCTTTAAACTACTCATAGTTGTTATAAAAGACGTTTAAGACTTTTACATCGACTTAGGGCAACTCAATCTGATTCCATCTGATCGACAATTATATTTACAAGGAAAGCATCAGGCAGCCGATGATGAAATCAATGCCAAACTTACAATATGTGCAATGGAAGAAGAGTATTGTGTCGACCCTTAAATAATTTGAATCCTGGTCTTGATGATGACTATTTTGTCAATTTTGCTGATAATTATGCTCGTGGCGTTTGATGGGAGTGGAAAAGTAGTGGGAGAGAGAGAATAAAATCTGGCCAACCATTCAACAAGCGAATAAGCAGAATTACTTGTTTGAAAAATTAATAACACCAATCGCAATCGCCAATCCTTCGGCTAAGCATGGTGATGCTTTAGTCGTATTTCCTCTAACACTAACTATATATACATGTATACTTCTTAGCCCTTCAGTCTTAATAGCCGGGTGGAATATCAAATCTATGCAATTGGAGAGATATTAAGTGCAGTACCAAAGTCGTTACGTGCGTTCCAAAGCATATGTTACACTACAAGTAATCGCATTCTGTAAACTCTCAGTTGTAATGCAACTTTACTAACTCTCGATATGGCATAAAACCTCGAAATGAATCCGAACACTAGCCATCTATTCAACCCAGTATAGTAGGCTAATTTCCCTATTATTGTTGAACAAACTCATCACCAAGTGTACTAAGGGACGTACTTTATACCTTCGTGTAAATGAAGCTTAATCTTATCGATCGATCGACGTTTGGGTAGTAGCAATTTGTTATTGCACTTCGTTCGGTGAAGAGAGAGCCGAAGGCACAACTTTCAAAAGATTAAAAAAATTATAAATTCATATTTATAGATATTCAGTTGTGCATACTTACTTTGAAGGTATGGTCTATGAACATGTAGATATTTATCTAAATCCAATATCAATAACAACAACAATATTATATTAACTTTTCACAAAAACTTATTATATATTTTAGGATATAATTTAAAACCACAGTAAAAATATCAAACATATTTCGTCGGCATAACATCGCAAGAACATTTATGTCTCCATATTTGTTTTACGAATGACTTCTACTATTCAAAGCGAGCATTGGTTTCATTCATTTGCACGTTTTCATTTCAGATCTGTAAACATACGGACTCGCCTTGAGTTGACACAGAGATGCATGCAGACAGATACGAGATAAACAAAAAAATGGCTCCAAGAAACGAAATTGTAAAAAAACTGTAGTTCATATGGCTTTGCGATATCATTTGAAAGGTCGGTGACAAACGGATTTTTTGAGTGGTAACGATAAGATTATAAAATCTTAAGCCCACAATGAGAATCTACACTAAATCCTATTTAAAAACACGCAACGGTGGCTTTTAAAGCGCATTTTCAAGGGCTAGAGACTCCCACACTCTTGTAAATGGAACATTTTAGGAACATTTTTTGCATTCTATTATCCTACGACGCATTTGTAGTGACGATACGTTTTAGCTTTTAATGCGATTGTAATTGAATTTCTTTACAATATCTTCTTTCATATCTGAAAGGATTTATAAGGGTATATATGTATGCATTTGTGATAACTAATGAAAATTAGGAGATTAAAAGATTTGAATCTACATTTGATGAAAAATTTTTATCAAACGATTAAAATATAGACAGAGATATTGTTTATACATACATTGTTGGTACTTGGCCCTTATTTCACAAAGTTCGGAAGCGACTGTAACACATTCTGAACAAACAAAGAAACACATTACAAAGCCATAAACCAAGCTACAAAGGCACCGACGAATACGTGTTGAAACTGATCCATCATGTCTCCTTTTAAAATAACAGAAAAAAAAAACTCATACGCTACACACAACAGATGTTTTCGTAAAAAAACCGACCCCTATCGACCCCTGAATATAAAACGCTGTCTATAATTTCTATTAAAATAACTGTAATTTCCTAAATTATCTTTCTATCGTAAACATTTAAATGCAAATTTGGCGTTCTGATGTATTAATGTGGTCATAGTTTTGACAAATTGGAGCAGACTGCACGTTAGGAAATTAATTCACTAAAACAAGTTCATCTTTATTTTGACAGGTGCGTAGTTTTTCATGTTTTTTTTAAGGAACTTGCTGAGTTTTAATAAAACATTTGAATTCGGTTAGGTATAACGTTAACTTCCGTGTGGTGATGGAATAAGAATACCATTCAACACCCTCTTCTTGCCCGTGGGTATGGTAAAAGACGTTTAAGGGATTATCGCAAATAACATCAATAGAAGAGAAGGAAAACTTCAAATAAAACCCTATACCACCTGTCTGTCTGATCAGCGTGGTATAATAGGTCAATTTCGCCTCATCACCTTATCTTGTTGATAAATCATATTTGCAAGATTTCTACTGTCACCCTAACCGATATCGTCAAAGCGAACGTGATTTTGTTTGGTGTTTTGTTAGGTTTTATATTTTAACTACTCAATCTAACCTTAAGATATTCTACAAACGTGTACAATTCAAGAGTAGGTACGGAAAAGAACTCATCCAGTAACTACATTTCCTACGAACAATACTTATATATCCTACAATATACGTAGGTATCACCATTTTTTTTTAATGTGTGTATAGCTGTTAGCCGCAGGTGGCTTTCACAACTTTACCCAGATATGGGTGAGCGCTGAGGGCTCCCCGTACCTAATCATCATTATCATCATCAGTATTCAATGGCATCACACTGCTCGGCACGGTCTTCCTCCTCATTAGGAGGAAAATAGGTCTACTACCTATATTGGTCTACAAACATATTGGTAGGTACAGGGTTTAATTTCGAGGTAATTCTTTTCAATAGGTATTATATGCGCTATATACTCGTATCTCATAGTCGCCTTTTGATCGCCCCCGGCAAGATAGGGATAATTAATAGTATTCTTCCACCGTCCCCAAACAGAAAATACATAATTATATATACCTATATTTTATAAGCTCAATTTGTAGAATTCAATATTTATTTACGATATATATATTGTATAACATGCTGTTATCAATATCACTAATGAAACTTGTATGTGAAATACAGTCATCAATATCAAAAGGCAAACATAATATCGACCAATAAAGAGTTCAGCATATCAACATGCAAAATTCCAATTAGATTCCAAACAATATGATTGTGATAAAACGAAACGTTATTGAAGTCGCTTATCTGTGTAATTAGAAATGAACTAAGCTGTAACCATTTGTGTTTATGGGAACATTCGAGTGTTAAACAGACGTGTTTTTTTTTATTAATAACGCTGGTAACCTGTTATTGCGTATTGAATGTTACACTATAATCTTTTGACAACGGTTGATGTTATAGTTATTATTTAATATGATGCGCCCGCGGCGAATTTCGAAATTAAAATATTATAAATAAAATGTTACTATATCTTACTGCAGATTATAAACTATTATCATAACAAATGTATACTGCCCAGTTGTTATTGCGTTCATGAATAAATTGATATATAGAACCCATGGAACATGTTCTATCAAGAGTTCTAACATTGCCCATATTTTTTTTTAAATATCATTAATGTACCTAGAAAGTATTTTTATTTTACTAATTAAAGATACCCTAAATCCTTATTAATTCATTGGCATCATCATTAGCAGCCCACATACGTCCCACTGTTGGGCTCGGGCCTCCTCCACATTCGAAGGGTATTTGACCTACTATACCATGCTAGTCACACATGTTGATATAGGGTTTCATTATGAATTTTTCTTCTTTCGCACAGATGTTATGTGCATATTATATCCCATAGTCGTGTATTAGCAAGATAGGCAGTGGTGAATTGTACTCGTATTCTTACTCTGTCACCACATGTAATAAAATAATTTAATAATTGATATAAAAATAAATATAATAATTGATTGAGTAGTTGAAAGTGTGAAAGCGTAACAAATAAAGAAACATACAAACTTACACCTCCAACTAATGTTAATATTATTAACTGTGCATGCGATTTTCCTCACGAGCTATATAGAACGTTAAAAGTTCTTATCTATTTCTCGGCAATCGTATTTTTTCTACATAAAAGGTAGGGTATGTACTATTCTGTACTATTGATAACGTGCGTGCGTGAATTTTTAATGACTGGGTGAATAGTTAAATCGTGTCATCATCATCATCACAGCTTATACACATTCCACTGCTGGGTCCACACCTCCTCCAAAATTAAAGGGAATTTGACCTACAATGCAACACTGGTCAGACGGATTGGTGTAGGGTTTTATGCCCAGTTTTCATCTATCGCTATGTTATTTTCTGCATATCATATCACTTAATCGTCTTTTACAACACTCACGGGTAAGAGAGAGAGGGGGTAAAGTGGGTATCTATAACAAACAAATAAACATACATTTACATTTATAATATAAGTTGGGATTTAGTGTTGTCTACGATAACAGTAGTCTTCATGGGAAATCGACATCTGTATTAAACAAATAAACATTGAATTGAACGTACTATTTTATCTGACTATATATTAATACGTGAAGGAAAAATTGAGTACCCCCCTTTAAAAATAATCCAATAGAAGACTATGAAATTTAGACATTTTAAAGACTAAAGTGAATATGAAGAAAAAGAGTAGATCGATAATCTTTATCTATATATATAAATACGTGTAGCAAAAACTTTGTACCCCTTTTTACGAAAATTACGTGGATGGACAAGTATGAAATTTGGCACAGGTGAAGTATATAATGAGGAGAAGTGCATAAAATTGAAATTTCATATAATAATGGATTAGAAACACATTAAATTCATTAAAAAAGGCATTACGCACACTACAACATAATCGCAACACACACACACACGTTTGTGTGAGTGTGTTGCGTAGCAACGCTTATAGGCTTTTGTTTACGGTTAAAATCTCTGGTCGAACTGAATGTCAAACAATCATAATTATGATGACAATGTCTAATAAAGATTTGTCCTTATATATTAGTAATTAGTGAAATACAGCTTACTCAATTTACAATTATACATAAATAAAAATAAAAAATTGTGTAGCAGAAAAATTAATTAAAATTGATTATGGTCGATTTTCGACCACGCGGCGACCACTAGTACCTATAAATCCTCATAAATCTACTCTTCGATATTTTCTCTTACTAATAATAAAAAGGTGAAAAGCTATTCACAACTAATAAATCATCATCATCATCATCTTGCTCTTATCCCAATTACTTGGGGTCGACGCAATATGTCATCTGTTTTGACATATTGCAAAAAGTTTCGGCAATGACTTTTATGACCGGCCGCCTGCCTGACGTCACCCCTCCTTGGGAATGTAATCGTTGACCCAAATGGTACCAGATGGAGTTGGTCCGGGTCAATCTAGGGCTCTTAGTCGTCTTTTACGACACCCACGAGCAAAGCAAGGGTTGGTAGTATTCGAAGCCGCTACCACACAGCAATAAATATGAACTATTCACAACTAATAAATATGAAAAATAAATAGGTAGGTACAGGATATTAGGTATGTACACATTTCTATACCTACTAAAGACCTTTACTAAGCTTTACTACTTATTTTAAGTGCTTGCAAAGATGTACGCACATTTTTGAAAAATAAATGAATGGTATCAAGAGGTACACGAGCAATAAGGATAATGTATGAGGTCGTTAACTGAGATATTCAAAAAATTATCTCCCACAGAATTCAGTACTTTCTACCTGCTACGGATTCGTCAGAAGGGAATAAGGCATCAAATATTCAATTTTAAAACACCCGCTAAAAGCGAAACGTCATCGCCCACACAAACGCAGCTGGGACTTCACGATTTAGAAATTTTGTTACAGATGGGGACACGTACTTCGTACGGGAGATAACTAAAAATTGTGTTAGCGAAGTGAAAAATATAAATGATGACAACAATAATGTTTTTGATGTTACCAAATTGCTTTCCTTAAATGTTTAGAGGGTGTGTTGGTGACGCAACAGAAGTGATTCGAGTCCCTTGAAAATTGTTCTGTCAAGAACAAGAAAATGGCACGCAGAGTACGAAAAATTTCATTAGCGCCAATCAAAATGACGAGGTCCAAAATGAAGCTCGCAAAGAGAGTCGTAATCACGGAGTTCAGCAGGCACTCCCTCGACATGAGGTCTTATTAAAGGAATAATATTTACAAAACGAGACGCCTCAGAAATCCCCAAATTAAGATCTTGCCGAAACCCGCCCAACTTCCACAAAGTGGAATCATTAAATTAAAAATGTAAACTTTTCTCTTAGCAAGGTAATGGGCATCCCAATGTAGATAAATAGATGGAATAGCTGCAAAAAGGAGCATTTTCCTGTTCATTAAATTTTTCTTTAGCTTTTTTATTTCGACCCCTGGTGCTAATTTTGTTGGAATTCACGCCCCTCGGCTCCACCCGCTGGGACTCAATCACAGAAATTTTATATCCGGAATTAAATAAGTACCCAACAGTATTAGATACAAAATTTAATACGAGCTTATTTTAAGCACAGTATATTTATCTTAATTAATTAGTTACTTTGCTTTATATTTATTGGATTGAAATAAATCCACAAACATTTTATTATTTTTATATAAACAGCTTGATACTTTGAAAATTAGTTTAGAAATAACTAAGACATAAAGCCGGAAGGGAATATTTCCATCAGCGGGGAGTTATTTGAGAGGGAGGTTTGTGTTAATAACTGGATTGTCTATATTAGTGACTGCTATACACATTTAGTAGAGACGTCAGCTATCTTGGTAGTAAATGCAATTACGACTGCTAATATGCCGTCTGCAACCGATGCGGAGCGTGGTGCTCGTCTCGCGCCGCAATATTACTTTCAGGGACTCTCTTTACCAGATCGTTTAGTTCAGAATCATTTTATTATCTTCAATCTACATGATTTATTTTTACATTTTTATATATGAATAAAAATATGAAGTTATAGATATTGATTTTAGATATGCTTTAATTGAATTTCAACAATTAATTTCTCTGATGTCCTAGAACTAATTTGTACATTTGTTGAAATCAGGCACTACCAGTACAATTTAAGAATTACCTATATTTTCTTATGTAGCTCGTTTATTAAGAGCTTTTTTCTATAACACACAAGACTGTCATCATAAAATCCATTAAAAACTACAGATACAATAATATCTATATCTACAGACACCTACACCACCTTCTTAGCTCTGAGATGGTGATACTGTTGATCGTGAGCCTCCTCTACAATAAGAGCGAAATTTATCTACTATACCACGCTGATCATACGAGTTGGTATAGGGTTTTATTTCGAGTTTTCCTTCTTTTGCATACCTAATAGGTTTATGCATATTATATCACTTAGTCGCCGTTTAACACATCTATATGCAGGATTGGGCTTAGTGTATTGTATTCTTACTCCGTCAACTCACGGAAAGTCTAATATTGCCAATGTAAAATAAATACCGATTAAATCCCTAACACGGTTCGTAGATATATACTTATTTGTAGTATATTTGGTTCGGTTCAATTTCGTTTTTATCTTTCTTTTTAATTCGCAATACTGACAGCCAAATATCTTCGTACTTATATCGATATTGAGCTTCCTTATAAGATATTGATTAGTGCAAATAAGGAAATCGAATTATTCAATGTCCGCCCCTCATTTGTTTTCCGCTCCCCCATACCAGAGATGAAGAAATTCTTTCTGAGTTTTCGATTACTTGTCCAATTAATTTTATAGATTCATTTGTCTTAGACGCTTTGAAATATGCATTGCAAATATTTAACTTGTTTAGATTGATAATATTGGGTTCTTGGTTACGGATATTGTGAGGTTATTAACTCTAAGGATGGAGAAAATTTTATATCTTATTTGGTGCTGTATAAACTTTATCCGTGCAAAATATGCATTGCAAATATTTAACTTGTTTAGATTGCTAACTTTGGGTTCTTGGGCACAGATATTGTGAGGTTAGAACTCTAAGGATGGAGAAAATTTTATATTTTATTTGGTGCTGTATAAACTCTATCTGTGTGGTGATAGAGCAAGAATACAATTCACCACTCCCTATCTTGCCCGTTTGTGACAACTAAGATATATAATAAGCATATAACATTTATGCAAGAGAAAAAAAATTGGAAATAAAACCCTATAACAACCCGTCTGACCAGCGTGATCATCATCATCATCATCATCTTGCTCTTATCCCAATTACTTGGGGTCGACGCAATATGTAATCTGTTTTGACATATTGCAAAAAGTTTCGGCAATGACTTTTATGACCGGCCGCCTACCTGACGTCAACCCTCCTTGGGAATGTAATCGTTGACCCAAATGGTACCAGATGGAGTTCGTCTGGGTCAATCTAGGGCTCTTAGTCGTCTTTTACGACACCCACGAGCAAAGCAAGAGTTGGTAGTATTCGAAGCCGCTACCACACAGCAGCGTGATATAGGAAGTCAATTTCTCTCCTATTGGGCTCTAAGTCATCCCTTACCTGATTTTTATCACGATCTCAGGCAAATTAAGTGGCATCTCATTATAATTTTAACCTTTCACAATACGAATATAGGTAACACATATTTGATATACCCGGATTATTCCGTTAATCATATTTTTGCGAGTATTATTGACTATAAAAGTTTGATATCCTATATAACGTTATCAATATATTGATAGATACTGCATGGATACTCACACTTGTTATTAAGTGATGCTGAGTGGGATAGGTATATATTACTCAATACTAGCAGTTAGGATATTGTGATGAGAGGGAAAGTTCACGTTCCGTTTCTCATCACGCCTCTGCGCGCAAGTGGGTGAGTGTGGTTACTGGCCAGAGCAACGCACCGGCCATTCATGACATAATTGGCAATCAGGCTCATTAAACAGATGTATTTTCACATGTTGAACATGTTAACACCTTCGTAGACTTCGTACGCATTATATACTTGGCGTTGGGGCATATATGATTGCTTTATTTATCATTATAGCTATACATCTATATAGGTACCGCTATATGAAGTATCTATATTTCATAGGTAAAGTACCTATATTCCGTTATTTAATTTACAATTTATAAATAAAACTATATTAACGGATTTTATCGCGTTTGTATTTTATTTTTGATTGCCAACGTTGATAGTCCGTCCGTGACCTTGAACGCTGTAAAAGTGTTTGAAATGTCAAGCAATCAAATACAAACCGAGTGTAATACTCGCGTAATCATCAATTTACATTGTTTGATTGAGTTTTATGACAAATATAAAATAAGTGTACAAAATGACAAAGATATTTTTTTAACCCCTTCTACATCTAAAAGGCAGAGAGAAATATAACATACCCACACACTGCTGCGTAAATTTAGCCGAACGTATTAGAAGAGGTGAAGGAAATGAGCTTGTTTCTATACAGCTTCTATAAGACGTTGTATGAAGGAGTTCAACACTTTTCCACGCAGAAATGTGATTATTCTACTAGGTAAACGGACTGAAACACAGACAAATCATCCCTTTCCCTTGTAATGTAGTTAAGAAACGAATTAAAGATAGCAATAGCTAGAGCAGGCATATTCGGCCAAACCTAAAATAGCAAATCTGCTCCTGATGATGTAATCGTTCAATTTCGTATTCCAATTAAATCGATTTTTTGGATATATTTTAGTCAACAAATACAGCAATGAATGACTACATAACATTAACAATACCTAACTCATTCGAAGCCTTCAATTTCATTACAACTATGTCTGTAATAAATCAACAATTCAATAGGCTATTATTGGTCCGACCAATCGCGTTGCACCATAATATAACATAGTGTGTCAAATTGTAAACACATTGATAACCAAGGATACCGAGGCATTTTGAACTCTAAGGTGACGAACAAAATTACTCTATCAATGTGAGTTTGTGTTTGAAATAAATACAAGGACTATTGATAGAACGTAAATAATACTTTAAATTGAAACTTACGCCATCTTTGTAATCAAGTTGATATATGTATATACTATGTCTTAACAGCATTTTGAAAATATTAATTCTACTGAAAAATATTTAACTAGTTGTTTCACTCGCATAAGTGATAACAAGTATAATAATTGTAGCAGCCAAATTTATCATTATTGCTTAGATAAGTCCATATATGCGTACTCACTGCTGGGCTCGAGCTTCCTCCACAATAAGAGCAAAATTGACCTACTACATCACGCTGGTCCGGGTTGGTATAGGGATTCATTTCGAGTTTTACTTCTCTAGAAGTCTCATAGAAGTTAAATGCATATTATACCACTTAGTCGTCTTTTACGACATCTACGGACAAGAATGAGGTGGTGAATTATATTCTTACTCGGTCGTCATACGGAAAACAGACAATTAAATATGATACAGATGTTGTCCTAAGCGCTACCAAATTCTATAAGCACTATTACGATTTTGCAATATTTTGTAAATCCAAAAGAAATGCAAAAGAAGAAAAATTCGATGTGTGAAATGCAAGAGAAGAAAAATTCTAAATAAAACTCTATAGCGTCTCAACAGCGTACAATAGTAGATCAATTTTCTCTCTTATTGTAGAGAACGCTCGAACCTAAGAGACGATAACTTTATTATCGAGAGAACCTACGGTACTATTATACGAAGCCGCTGAAATCACCTAATCCACCCAATTATATGCAAAACCTACACGCGTTCTACGATTTCAAATTGCAATATTTTATCTTGATACAATCATAGCTGTCAAACAAAAGTTGATTTTTCAGTATACAGAATGAGCTTGTAGGTGTAAGGTAACAATGAGTGGTCAAACAAGGTGTTAAGAGAATACCTATTGTTCAAATCGGCGTGAGCGCGGGGGCGCGCACCGAGCCGCGGTGAGATCAAAGGCGATTGACATTGAGACGTGCTACAGCTTCGTTTCTATGTTAGATAATGCAGCGGGCTGAAGTTTAGTTTTGTTGTTTTCTATTGTCTATTTATACAACTGAACCGATTGAAATTATTACATTGATTTTCTTGACATTAAAAATGTATAGATAAGTTCTAAAAAAATTGAATGTTTATTTCTGCAACTACCAATCTAATGCTGTCTTCTATACGATGTTGGTCATACGTGTTAGTATAGGGTTTTATTTCGAGTTTTCCTTCTCTTGCACAGATGTTATATGCAAATCCCTTATCCCTTAGTCGTCTTTTACGATATCCACCGGTAAGAAAGGGAGTGGAGAATTATATTCTTACTCCGCACGAACAACAGTGATATTATCCTACTAACATATCTAATAAATACGAATACATATTTCTATTATTATATGTTTATTCCTCAATAATACAGAAAGGGCTGGGTGGAATTAAATGAAATTTAGCACTTTTACCTATTTAAAATCTTGAATAATATTACAAAAATAGTACCCTACAAGGGTACTATTTTTGTGCCAATAAATAATATATGATGATTTGAAAACTGTTATAAATTTAAGTAGCATTTTTTTGGGTATTTAAGTAGCTTTTTTTTTTTTTTGTGGGTGGGCTGCGCTCGACGCGCCTCCGCACCACTCCGCCCGGGGCGACAGAGGGGCTTAAGCACGCAACTCCCGCAACCCACCCGAAAACCACCTCGCCTTCGTCGTTGGGCTGACCACCGGAGCAGGTTTACTTGTCGTCAGTGGTCGGCCCGACGGAATACCCCCTACGTGGGGTACCTACCCTCCCATCGACCGACGTCCCCCCCTCGGGGAGGACGTCGGTCTTTCCTCACGCGGTGGGCCTCTCGGCGGGTGACGGACTAATCCCCGGTCACGTCACCCGCGGCCTCGGCTAGGGCGGCATGAGGCGCAGGTAGTTACCGGCACCGATGATTGCGACGAGTTCACGGCGCTTCGTGGCCCAAGCGGCGCAGGCCTCGAGCGTATGCTGCGCCGTGTCCTCGTCGTAATCGCAGTGGTGGCAGGACGGTGTACTCTCCCTCCTTACGACCTTGTGCAGGTATTTGGCGAAGCTCCCATGCCCCGTCAACACCTGCACTAGTCGGAAGGAGAGCACCCCGTGCCGCCTTTCCAACCACTGCATCAGCACCGGCCGGAAGGCCTCCACGATTCGCACCCCAAACCGAGGTCTCTCCAGCCGGCCTGCCCAACGGGCAATGACGTCTCGGCGGGCGTCGACGCGCCAGACGGTGAGCTCCCTCAAGGAAACAACACCGAACTCCCCGCCCACCCCCGACACCCGCCGATACAACTCGGCGAGCATTTCCGCCTCCAGGTCCCACGGGGGAGTCCCGGCCAATAGGCACGCTGCCTCCGTCGCCACCGTGCGGTATCCGCGGATGGTCCTGACCGCCGTGACCCTCTGTGGTCGCCACAGAAGGGCCCTAAGTCGGACGGTCAAGGACCCCGCCCACACCGGTGCGCCGTACAGAGCCATCGACCGGATGACCCCCATGTACAGCCGTCGGCACGTGGCGCTCGGTCCGCCCACGTTCGGCATAAGCCACGATAGAGCGGACGCCGCACCGACGAGCCGTGGAGTGAGCCTGCGGAAATGCTCCCGGAACCACCATTGCCCGTCGAACACCAGGCCCAAGTACCTCATATGGGCCCGGATGCTGATGTCAACCGAGTGGACGGTGATCGAGACGCCGATGGGAGGGCTCATACGGCGCCCATGGAACAAGAGGGCCTCCGTCTTGTCCAGGGCGACCCTCAACCCCAGTGCCTCGATCCGCCTGATGACCTCTTCGGTGCCATAGGTCGCCAGGCTTACCGCCTCTTCTAGCGTCCCACCGCGGGCTGTGACGAGCGTGTCGTCGGCGTAACAAATCACGCCCAGCCCGGGCGGGAGGCTCCCCCGCAACGCCCAGTCGTAGCCGATGTTCCACAGGGTGGGTCCGAGGATCGACCCCTGTGGGACACCGCACGACATGGGCGTTCGCACAACGTCCCCTGCTCGGTTGGTGCAGAGGATGCTGCGCCCCTCCAAATAGTCTGCCACTAGCCGCCTCAGGTAAGCTGGCACTCTGTGATACCGGAGCGCCTCCCTGATGCAGCTGAATGGCACACTATTGAATGCGTTGGCGATGTCTAGGGACACCGCCAACAGCACTCCCCCACCGGTGACGGCCTCAGTCGCCATGGCCCTCAGGCGCAACAGAGCCGCGATCGTCGAACGACCCCTCCTAAACCCAAACTAGGCGTCCGACAGATCGGGTCCCGTGCCGACGAGGTGCCGCTCGATGCTGGCAGCTACCACTCTCTCCAGTAGCTTGCCCGTGTCATGGAGCAGCACGATAGGCCTGTAGGCCGAAGGCGACCCCGGAGACCGTCCCGGCTTCGGCAGGAGCACCAGCCTTCCCTTCTTCCAGCACGCAGGGAACCGTCCGGACGCTAAACACGCGTCGAACAGCTCCCTGAGGCGGGGACCCAGGTGGTCGAGGACCAGGCCCAGCACACGGTTAGGAACACCGTCGGACCCGGGGGCGGTGGACTTTGCGCATATGCGCGCCACCGCCACTCCCATCTCGGGTTCCGTGATGGGCGGAACACTGTCGTCGTCAGCCTCCCGGTCAGTGTCTGGCGGAGCCATGACCGGGGGCGTGTGTTCCGCCCACCGCGGGAAGAGGTCCTCGACGACCCGGGTGAGAAGGCTGGGCTGGAGAGTCTCGGTGAGGGGAGGGCCCCGCGCGCGGAGCTTATTCAGCACCGCGCGATAAGGGCGTCCCCAGGGGTCACGTTCGAGACCGTCCAGCATCTCCTGCCGACTGACGTCCTTGGCGGAGCGGACGGCCAGCCTGAAGGCCGACCGCGCATTGCGGTAGCCCTCGTACAGCAAGGCCTCCTGCTCCGCGTCGCGTTGGCGCCGCCGGCTGCGGGTGTAGGCCCTCCGGGCGCGAATACACGTGGCCCGGAGATCCGTCAGCTCCCGGGACCACCAGTAGACCGCTCTCCTCAGGGGCAGACGCCGTACCCGGGGCATGGCCGTATCGCAGATCTGCGTCAACGCACTGCAGATGCGGCCAGCCTCGGCGTCCACCTCGTCCGACTGGTTGGCAGAGGGCAGCCACGAATAAACGATGGCTGTCTCCGCCAGCTGGTCCCGGTCTAAGCAACCCACAGCCCATCGCGGGAACGCAGGACGTCCATCCGCCCCGTGACCCCTGCTGGGCGTCGGGATTGCCGGAGAGACCTCCATCCGGATATACCGGTGGTCCGACAAGGTTACCACCTCCTCCACAACGCGCCAGCTCCCCACGCGTGCGGCGACCTCGGGGCTAGCGAACGAAAGGTCCACTATCGACCCGCCCCGTTGTCGCACGCACGTATGCACCGGGCTCGGTGCCGCTGCTACGGCTACTCCTATCAACCACTCCGCCATGGCTTGGTATTTAAGTAGCTTATGCCACGGGCTTCTTTTGCGAATATTCCGATAATCGTTACGTAATTTACTAAATTTATCGCTATTGGCACTAGCATAGTCCTTAAAACTGCTTGATCAATTAAATCTTTTCATTTTTATTTTTATGAAAGTCATCGTAGTTACGCTCAATCGTATCCTAATGACTTTTAATGTTAAATAAGCATCGAACTAAATTATGTCAGACTTCTAAATTATTTTATAACTTTTTATTGATTTAGCATTTGAGTTGTTAAGACTTTATAACTTTTTCGTGAAGCAACATTTCAAGCGCAACTATAGAAATCTTTTTACGCTTAATAGATGAGGTTTGTTGACCAAATCACTGCACCATTCCAAGGCATCTGTAATAGATTTTGAAGAAGGAAAAGATAACATTTACACTGCAAAGAAAAATACCTGAAAATGGTCTACCAACGCATTTTATCAAAGATTCAGCCTCAAGTCGATTAGTGTATCCAAAAACGGGACATATTGCCATGTTGACAGTGACTAATGTTAGCTCATTAATCCTGCTAACAGAGATATAACAAGTGAATGAGTTACATGAAACGTGTGCGTTTGTGTAGGGGTTCAAGTAAAGGCCATCGTTTACACACAAAAGCACACGTCATCAAACAGTACAGTCGGACACCTCCTTACATTACTTGAATACTCCCCGGTTGACCCTTATCTTGATATCATTCGATAATATTATGCTACGTTTCGACTGCCTCGTTTTGTTATTATTAATCGTATAATGGCGGTGAGATTAATATGCCAGAATAATAGTAACGAAAATTTGTTAATGAGAGAAAACTTATTGCTATACGTGAGACTAGAACTCACATTTATTGGAGGTTTGATCCAATCATCCTACCACCTAGCCGAGCGTAGGTTGACGTATGACAACCAAATTATCAGTCGTATTGTCTTCTTTACGGGAGACTTTTCACACGCCATCTATCGTTAAAAGTTCATACATTGTTCCGAATTAATACTGTAATTATTCAGTCAGAATTGTATTAAACGATGACACAGCCCTATTATTTAAATTACCGAGATTAAGCATTTAAATAAGTTATTAAATAAGTTATTTATAAAAACTTTTTTCATCATCATCATCTCACTCATATACCTACGCCCACTGCTGGGCTCGAGCCTCCTTCATTATGTGAAGGATATTGACCTACAATACCGCACTGGTCAGACGGGTTGGCATATGGTCTTATTTCTAGTTTTCCTTTCCTTAGTTATCTTTTACAACATCCACGGGCAAGATAGGTAGTGATGAATTGTATTCTTACTCCGTCACCACACGGACATATAATAAATTATCTGTTCACTATAGGTACCATAGTAGGCTGAGTTACCTCCCAATTTCAAAAATGGCTCTTAACTAACAATACCTATATTTAATAACTAATCGTAATTCATAAATAATAAATGGCAGGTGTGTTCTAAAAATACTTGAAATGTCGAGCAATTTTCGAAATAAGCTATCAAATGTTCGCACGCCACGTAAGTAACACCGGAGTGTTGGCACGAGACCCTCAACAAAATCATTTCCATTCCGTTTTCCGAAGCGAAAATTGCCATGGACGGTCAAAGGGTTAACGATTTAGTGTTTATTTGAATTCTGCCTTTGTTAGTTTAAAAGGCGTTAGAATGTAAACGGATCCTTTGTTGTGATTGCCCCATGTTTTGTTCTGAACCGTTTTGGTTTATTGTTTTGTCGTTTTCACGTATTTTGTAGAATGAAACTTGCCCGTGACGTTTCAATTTAGTATATACCTATACATATTTATGTACATTTTCTTTATTGCATTCATTTTCAATCTCATCTATTTTCTGGTAAGATTGAGATTTTCCACCTTATTTCTCTTAATTATTATTTTCGTACCACTGTTGAGTATGAAACTCCTCCCAATGAGGCAGTGGAGCTTGGAAAGTTTATAGGGAAACAAAGAAAAAGTTGACAAATTTTGTATCAATAATTCCTTCTCTTGCATTGTTGTTTAAGTCCTTTAGTCTTCTTGAACACCCATCAGGACATTGAAGAGATTACGTTTGATAAGTAGTATCTACGGGTACGGGGTTTGAATATTCCCTTCATCATTCATGGCCATTTAATTATGCATCAAATGTATATATCATGATATTACCTTTTTTCCTTTTGTTTTAGGGTAGGCTATATAGTCTGGATGCACTCCGCCCGATCTGTCCTGGGCCACGAAAGGACGGCTTATAGCCTCATAACCTATTGTATTTCCTTCCATGGCCATTGGGTCAACGACTACTAATACAGGTTCCGTGACATCCGTGACCAGCCCGGCATCATGTTGTTACCTATGTCAAGGTAAAGGGTGATCAAAGTGAATGGTGATGGTGATAGTAATACGGTACGCCACCCTTGTGGTTGTGGTTGACGCAAATCAACCCCGACGATTCGGACAAGGTATATCCAGACCATAGACCATAAGAAAGTTAAACTATCACATTTTTTTAAACAAACCTTTGTATTAAGGAATGAATGACTTTATGTCACAAAGGATATTATAAACAGGCATTTAATATATACAAGTTATACTCAAAATAATTAAATTTATACTATAATACTTATTATACATGCGTATATTAATACGTACCAACTTTCAATAATGTCCATTGTGATCATTTAGATAAATAAGTTAGTAGGAAAATTACAAAATAAGACTAACTAAAATAAAAATGTCTTAGCACAAGATACGCCCGAAATTTAGATGCACAAATTATAATGAAATGATATACAAATCCCTTTTAAATATGTGATAATCAAAAACATATTACGTAGTTTCATCACAAAAACATTTTATCTTAATACTCTGAAGTCTGACAGGATTACTTTATTATGGATGCTGATGACACACGTAACTCATAAGAGATTTGAATTCCATTAGATAAAATATTGAATTATTTTAATTGAAATTGTAAGATTTTTTTTTTATATTATAAACTAACAGTAACAGTCTTGGTTAAAAGAATTTTTATTTTATATTATCAACTAGCAGTAACCATCTTAGTTAAAAGTTTTGAATTTCTTACCATGTATGTTCCTGTGTGTTATAATTGAAGAAAACTAAATTAATAACTGCCTAATAATTACTATGCCAAACCGTTTGACTAGCTTGGTATAGTAGGTCAATTTCCCTATCATAGTGGATGAGACCCGAGCCCAACAGTGAGAGTAATTACTAAATAAAATTGCATTGAAAATCGATTTAATTTGAATTTAAATTTCTGCACTTTGTAATAAAAATTCGTTACAAGACGTTATAATATTTAACTTCGTGGTTATATATTTTAATAAAAGTAATAATTAAATGCAAGTTTAACAAGCAATGATCAACCGAAACGAGAGATCAGTACATTCGGCATTGTATTCCCATTGTGTGTACCACAGCATGGCATCGGCACTCGTTGAGGCCTCTCTGTGGGGAGCCTACAGTAGCCCGACAGTCTCTTTTTGTACGATCAACGTTTTATCAAACATTTTAATGGCCGGCTTTATACAACCAACAAAAGAAGTGTGCCAACGGAGGCGTTAAATCCTTTACGATTTGATGATGATGATCACGCGTTTGTCATTGGACCGCACTTCGAGCTTGTCAGCGGTCATGCGTAAACGCATATTGAATTCATTTGTTATATTATAGCTTTTAATGTATTCTAAGTCGTTTAAATTTTCCCACCAAACTTTTATCAAAATCTATTCTTAATATAAATTTACTTACCCAATTAATTTATATGATGCCTTAATACGTAATAAAAATAAAAATTCACAAACACAATCATGCTTAAAAAATTAAACAAAACAAACTAACGCATTCAATTACACTACTAAAATACAATGTAAATTTATCTGTGATATTCATTTTTTTAATCAATAGCTAGGGTGTAACCTGGAACCAAAACAACGACAACTAACATTTCACCCACAAATATTTCAATTACATTTAGATATAGTAAAATCATAATCACACCATTGAGACATTATGCAATTGTTTATAAGGACTGTTTCATGGACCAATCAAGCATTTGAAAATCATTGTTTAACTTTAAACTTCAATGACAATGAAATGGGACCTACCTGTACAGAGATGCAAATTGCGAAACACAAGAAAATAGTAAACAATGAAAAAAAAAACACACCAATAAGCAATTTTGTTGGTAATATTACACTATCTGTTAATATCCTTCGTTGCGGGTGTAACGTGAGGTCTTCCAGGCTACCCCTTGGCTTGCGAGCAACCGGCTCAGCGGCCGAGCCCGGTCGTACGTTTCTGAACGCAACCGAAACTGGCCGAACGAAACCGAACGCGCGGTGCGAGTGAGATAGCGACATACCTGTCTGGCGCTTTCATTGACAGGCACCTGAAATGAAGAAAAAAATCGATCCAATTCGTTGAAAATATTAAATTTTAGAAATTTTGATGTTTGTAATTGAGATTGACACAGATAAATTTACATGCAAAGTTATAAATAATTATAAAATATATTTATATTGGCTAATGAAATAATTTAATTAAAAACGTATTCTGAAAGTGCTGACTTTTACAATTGAATTTGCATTATATAGGCATAATTGATAGGTAGGTAGGTACTCTTAGAGACTAAATTAAAGCTACCTTGAACTAGGTCTTAACATACATTACATAGGGCTGCGTAGTATATTAATTGAATACAGTACAAAATACAGGAAAGGCATGGAACAAAATTAACTACGTCGAGCCATTCATATGATCTATAAATTAAAATCAAAAAACTACCAGAATTAAAAATAAATGTAACACAAATAATAACGTGAAAAAAAGTTAAAAACAACATTGCAAGATGTATTAGGACAGTTGTTAAAATATGGGGTACCATCGAGCGGATTGACTGCAGCCCCGGTGTTATTGTGCGCTTGCACGCGATCTCTCTCATGTTTGCATATGCGCAGTACAAGAGCTACTTATGGCAAATGTAACGGTTTACTCTATTTCGAATGTTGTTCTTCTATTTCAATCTATTTCAAAATTTGATTTACTATAATGATTCTTTAAAATCTATTTCAACATTAGAAAAAACACAAATTTCATTAGTATTCTGGTAAATTGCCTAAATATCTGATTAGACGCTTTTAATTACGATTTATGGCTTCGCAAGTTACTAGATTAGATACAAGAACATTGATTTTAGGTTAAATTACTTATAGCCACAACAAATTGCAATAACTTATAGATATTAATCAATTAGAGAAACATATTTTATAGGCATATGTAGATCGATACACAAAGTGACCAATAAAAGCAGATTAATATTGAGTCATTACAAAGACCCCCTCCCGATGGACAAATTTATTAGATTATTACCGGACGAGATCACGCAAACGGAATCGTAAAATTAAAGGAAATCAATTCCGTAAAATTGAATCTACCCAATTCGTTTAATATTAGGTACTTTGTTATATCGATGGTAGAAGGCACATAGCGTGGTGCTACCTACTAAATACCAATATTTAATATTGCGATGCCATTGAATATTGTGATTATGTCATTATGAGTGGCTAATGAAAATGTCAAAACGTCGAAAACAAATTTATCGAAACAGAAAAAACATCAAATAATAAAAAAACCGCTATGAATAAAGTTGCTTAGAGTAGCGGTGCAGACAATACATTTCACTTCGCGTGTGAACAGCCACCGATGACTATCGTTTTGTGCTATTTTGACACAAATACTTTTCTCGTAGATATTGTAATCGATGGCAGTCACAGCGTACCGACATACACGCAACAAAATCAAAAGTCACCTACTCGAAAAAACCAATCTATCAATATTAGAACACAAAAAATATGCAAGTCAGTTAATAATCCCGAATCGGCAATCGACAATGGAAATAAAGTCACAGTCACTTTTTTAATAATGGCAACACAGTTTTCTTTTTTATTGCCACCCTAGGTTCGTTTGACATTTGAACCGGCTGATGACTTAGCCGCCATGATTGATCGTCGCGACCCAGTAAATGAGTGCAATTTACCGTTTATTTTCCCTTCTATTCAATATTTGTTATTGTTAAATGCATTAAATTATGTCTCTTCGAAATTATTTTTTTCTAGCATATCTAATATACGTACATGGAATCAAAGTTACTTTTTAAATAAATTAAAATATAATAACACCTATTCAAATACAAACTAACTGTTGATTTTCAAGTTTGTTTATAATCAATCGAGCCAATTGTCATTATGAATATATTTAAGCTGTTAAATCACGACAACCTAAAAGCATCCTTCAATTCATATACTTACATTTTAAATTAAAATAGTATTCCAAATAATATGCTGAGAGAGTAAATTTATAATAAAAGTTTGAAATCTCAATTTTATTCCTTTGTTATTAGAGTTACAATTTCCAGAATTTTATTGCAAAGGTTTGGAGAAAATGAGCGACTGTATACAATTTATCATCCAAGCAAGTATCCGCCCAAACCATAACGAATCACTAGTAAATAAATTGACCACAAATATTTCGGACCATTTCTTTTGATGTAGAGTCCAGAAACTACTTCAATATTAATTTATTAGAGATGTAAGTATCCAGAAGATTTGTGGCTCGGCTGATTTGCGTTGTAGTCATAAATCAAACTACCCGTGTTGCGTCCATTCTTTCTCTATTTTATTACCAGTGAATGATATATAAAATCTATTCTGTTAAAAGTTATTTAAAAGTAGCAATATTGTTATTTTTTGTTTATTTATGTTGTACCACTGTATTATTTTTATCGAATGTTAAAAATATCGAATATAGCACGCTTTCATCAAATATTTCTATTCATACGCGATTTTAAGATAAACAATTTATAGAAACCAGAATTACTGCTCCGTATTAGTTCTCTATGTAGTGAGGTGCTGCAAATACAATATATAAGAATCGGCTAGGATATCCGGCAGAAGATTGGGTAAGGGCACTCTCTTGGGAAACACATAATTAAATTAAAGCCTGCACTAACTGCCCAAATGGCGTAATGGTTAAGATATCGACCTACAGTGTCAAGGGTGCGAATCCCACACAGGACAACACTTTGTGAGATCCGATCCACACATTATTATTCTGGATGTAATTTGTGTCCGTTAGTTTTATGTTTGCAAGGCCCCCGCAATACAAGGATTAATTTCCTTAGTGGAGGATGTTGTCTTCTAAAAAAAAGCTGGTCAAATTTGCTCATTTTTATTATCACTAAAGAATCAGTCAGCTGAAGTCCAGTCCAGTGACGATGAACTAAACAAGCTACGGTTTACTAGCACTATTATAGTAGCAAATGTTATTAGAGATAACTAAGAGACAAACTAATAACAGCATTGCTTAAATTACGGAACCTCGAAAAATAATCGTTTGGAAACCCTTCTGACCATTACCGTATAAGTAGGCCAATTGCCCTTAAATTATGATAGCTGACAATCCACAGTGGAATGCGTATAAACTGTAAAGAAAAATAATTAAAAAGTGAGCCGTCGCTCAAGACGCCTGGCAGATATGAAACATCAAAATTATTTTGTACGAGTATATACGCATAAAAGAACAGATTACGACACGAACTAATATGGCATAATGTATAAATAAAATGTTACTATTTTCCAGAAAATAACGACTTTTATTCAATAAACATTTATTTTATAAATATTATGAATATAAGAATTAAAAAGAGAAACATATTTCAAATTGTGACAAACCAATTCCTTTAATCAATGATTTCTGTAATAATATAATATCATAGTTGTATTTGATGCCTCTGACGATATTACTGTGACAATTGGTAGGAACTACACTTACTATCATAGAGCGTGGCGAGGCCTCGCCACGGCATGCGTTACGCCACGGAAACGATCAGGTTTACACAAAAAAAAAAAATAATTTATATTTTAGTCATCATCATCGTATCTAATTTACATCCCAGTGCTGTGCTCGAGCCTACACCACAATAGATGTGAAATTTACCTACTGTACCGCACTGGTTAGACGTGTTGGTATATATTTTCATTTCGTGTTTTCCAACCCTTGCATAGATTTACGCATATTATATCCGAAGTTGTGTTTTACGATACGCAAGCCAAGATTGGTTTGTATTTTCATTCCGTCACCACACGAACATATCTTTTAGTATTGCTATTAATCATTTCATTCATTTATTGTACAGATATTAATGTAATCAATGAATACATGGAGTGGGTAGAGCTCGTGCACATGATATTATTTTAAAATACATTCACAATCATAACCCTCCTACGAGGTGAACTGTTGAACGATGATCGAATGTAATGAGTCACAAACTATAAATTACATTTGACGGGTTATAGAATTAGATTGATACGTTCTAGGTTACAGATTCAATTGATAGTGATATGCCGGGATGTAGGGGTCTACTGTCGTTTAACTTTTATATACACACCTATATGTCTATAAAAGAATTTTTATTACTAGACTACAGTGAATAAAAAATCGTTCGTCTGGTGACTGTAAGAATACAATTCACCAGTCCTCTGTCTTGCCCGTGTTGTAAAAGACCATTAAGGAATATGATAAACAGATAACATCTAGATATGCAAGGAAGGAAAAATCTATACCAATAAATAAAATTGGAGTGTTTGTTTGTAATGTCAAAATAATAGGCTTTTTTCATGCTCACACGGTTATTTGCACGACACCTATGTCTAAAATACAGATTAAAAATTTTTTGTCTGTCTGTTTGTTCCGGGTAATCTTCAAAATGGCTGGACCGATTTGAAAAATTCTTTCACCAATGAAAAGCTATAATATCAGGGAGTAAACTAGGCTATTTTATCCCGGTATTCCCTCGTGAACGGGAACTACGCGGGTAAAACGACTAAAACCGAAGCGAAGCGAGGGCGGGTTGCTGAAATAAAATCCTATATAATAACGTCTAACCAACATGGTATAGTAAGTCAATCTCTCTCCCACAAAGGAGAAGGGCCGAGCCCAACAGTGGGACGTTCGTGGGTTATGTTTATGATGATATTGAATACTAGATCTCTATCAAGTAAGGAATATTTCGGCACCTTTACCCTAATCTTAATTTAATTTCGTTATGATTGTTAGTTTCTGATACGTCTGTTCTCTCGATGATTGTCCATCATATATGTCCCACTGCTGGACTGGAGCCTCCTCCATGATGGACTTATATGGTCAGAATGGTCAGACGGGTTGGTATAGAGATTTATTTCTGTTTTTTTCTTGCATAGATGTCCAAAACTTTTACGATACCCACGGATAAGAAATGGAATGTTGAACTGTATTGTTATTTAGTCACCATATCGAAAATATCCAATAACGGCGGTCAGATACGAAATTGTAATTTTCACATAGCCGCAATCGCAATCAATCCATTACTATATCAAAATCCATTATCGTAGGTGAGCTCAAGGGTGAGCGATTATAAGATAAAAAATCTTATAATTGCTCTATTTAACACACGGATTAATTATTATAATTGCTGTTGTAATTTGCCCAGAAAAATACAGCTACCCATTCCCCTTTTTTTTTTGCTGCCTTTAGTTAGCACACACACTCCGTATATTCCGTCTGAGACGACGCAACGACCCCATAGCCCACCGTATTCCCACCCCTTCGCCAGTGATCAGAGATACCTTAACTGTTTCTACGACTACTACAAGAAAAAAAGGAGCACATATTCTTAACCAGTCGCCACACTCTGGATATCCAGTAATTCCTATTACTAAACCTAAGAGAATAAAACAAGTTTCGTCACTCGTGAAATGGTTGCCCATTTATAAGGTAATCTTTATTCAAAGATTATTTAATCTAGTACTAAAATATGCTAATTGTTACCACAGTGAGATATTATCAAGGGCGAAACGTTCTCGCAGTACCACTTTCTTAGCTATTACTATTTGAGATTGTATTGGAGTCGAATTTCTAGTCTAACTACTGCATTCAAATTTAAGTTTTCGAGTGGAATATGGCATCTAATACCTCAAAATCTTTTAGAATAACAATTTACTATGACTAGACCATATACCACTGAGGACTCTACTTACTCCTTATACCATGTATGGTTTTAGTTTTTTACTATAATGCTAGATTATCAAGGTCGTGCGGTTCAATCTGCTTGTAACACGTGTTCCATGTCACTGATTCACAAACTCCAGAGAACATTTTTTAAAAACTCATAGATATTTGTGCTGTTGTTATGTAGTTTTCATTCTATCTTAAAGTAATATAATTAACATGTAAAATAAGTACATGTTCAACTTCAAAAAGCTATAGTTACTTCGATTCGACCTCGAGAACTTCTACACGGTAATATATTGGTTTCAAATTACATCAATGAACAAATATATGACTAAAATTAATAAATCATGCATAAAATAATTCCAATAATTACATTTTCAAGTGGGAATAGGTACACAGATTTAATTTAAACAGCATAAATTATATCTATATATTCCCACTTAAGCAATGATCTGCTCAAGGGACTAGAAATTTCATAGCTCTCAATTAAAACGCAGAAATAATTATTTTGAAACATCCACCCCACTTGTAAATCAATTTATTAAAGTAAATGCGAGGCTGTCCCTCCTTGAAGGTATTATTTGATATTTTAAGACTGACAACATTTTAACGAAATTGTAAGATTATTTTAGAAACAATACATAATTAGCTGGCTTAATATTAAATTATAATCATTGTCACTGTCATGTGTGTTCAAATAAGCTTAATATGTAGGTATGTATGTACCTATAAAATTTAAAGACACGCAGTCTAGGGACTCATCATCATCATCATCGCAGCCCACATACGTCCCACTGTTGGGCTCGGGCCTCCTCCACAATGGGAGAGAATTTGACCTACTATACCATGCTGGTCAGACATGTTGGTATAGGGTTTCATTTCGAGTTTTCCTTCTCTTGTACAGATCTTATGTGCATATTATATCCCTTAGTCGTCTTGTACGACATCCACGGGCAAGATAGGGAGTGGTGAATTGTATTCTTACTCCGTCACCACACGGACATGTATGTACCTATAAAATTTAAAGACACGCAGTCTAGGGACTCACAGTTATGTAATTACACCTCTCAGAGAAAATGACTTTTTATTACCTGTGGTGGCAAAAGAGTAAATAACTTGTACAGATAATATAGTGATCTAAACGATGTCATTTTATACCTTTACAATTTGGATATAATTTGTGTCTCTTAATTTATGTTAATCACTGTGCAATGGTTAAAAATTCAACGTATCACCTCCCATTACCATAAGGTAATGACAATCATGGGAATGGTTAAAACCAGCAGGGATTGCCAGGACAATAAGCAGCACTATGCCGAGAAACACCAACTGCGATCGCCAATTACTGGCCCTGGAGATTCCTATCTCCAAAAAAGGGAGACTCAATTGTATTCCTATACAATTGAGTCTCCCTTTTTTCGGGGATGTACGAGTGGGTCACTAAGGACTGTAACAAGATCATAAGCACAAAAGATGGAAATCTCGAAACAAAACAATATGCTAAACTATCTGCACAGCTTAGAGTATTAGACTATTTTCCAGACTATTTTAGAGGGGGATTGAAGAAGAAGATGCATGCCTGCAATAAACATGCATCGTGCATGTAATGCAGTTCTTGTTTAATGATATATAAATAAAGTACTTTTGGCTATAGAATGAGTCCTAATATCGGGAATAAAAATATACATACATATATTGAAACCACAAACTGCTGTGTGGTAGCGGCTTCGAATACTACCAACCCTTGCTTTGCTCGTGGGTGTCGTAAAAGACGACTAAGAGCCCTAGATTGACCCGGACCAACTCCATCTGGTACCATTTGGGTCAACGATTACATTCCCAAGGAGGGTTGACGTCAGGCAGGCGGCCGGTCATAAAAGTCATTGCCGAAACTTTTTGCAATATGTCAAAACAGATGACATATTGCGTCGACCCCAAGTAATTGGGATAAGAGCAAGATGATGATGATGATATTGAAACCACAAAAGTCGCACATACATATACTCGTATTGAACGCACAAAGAATTATCAACTGTGAATAGACGCCACAGCAGTCGCCATGACAGATTTGATATGTGCAGTCGTAGCGAATAGAAACTATAGGTATACGAGGACACAGCATTTTCTTTAACTAATATTATTCAAATTAGAAGAAACTATTTGCCACTCTTGCTATCAGTGTATTAGTACTACGATAAAATCATAATTATCAAAAAATCTGATACAAAATAATAGTAACTTAATCCATCTATCAACCAATGACCGCAATCCAATTAGAGACATGTCAGGTCAAAAATATATTTAGAACTAATTCTAGTTTTAAAGTTTACATATAGGTCGCCTTCGTACGCTTGCTAGCCCCAGACAGCGTCCCGCTGAGATGTCACTGCCCGTTGGGCAGTCTGGCTGGAGAGGCCTCGATACGGTGTCTCGACCGTGGAGGCCTTCCGGCCGGGTGCTGATACAGTGGCTAAAACGGCGGCACGGGGTGCTTTCCTTCCGACTGGTGCAGGTCTTGACGGAGCATGGCTGCTTCGGCAAGTACCTGTTCACGGTCGCTAGGAGGGAAAGTACACCGTCCTGCCACCACTGCGATTGCGACGAGGACACGGCGCAGCATACGCTCGAGGTGTCGCCTGGGCAGAGCAGCGTCGTGAACTCGTCGCAATCATCGGTGCCAACCTGACGCTGCCGACCATTGCCAAGGCGATGCTCGACAGCGTCAGGAACTGGGACGCGGTCGCAGCCTTCTGCGAGGCAGTGATCGCGCAGAAGGAGGCGGCGGAGCACAGCCTTGATGAGGCGGTCCGCCGCCGGTGACTGGGGCGGCGTAGACGCGACTACCTGCGCGTCACGCCGCTCTAGCCGAGGCCGCGGGTGAACTGACCGGGAAATTAGTCTGTCACCCGCCGAGAGGCCGACCGGGTGAGGAAAGACCGACGTTCTCCCCGAGGGGGGGACGTCGGTCGATGGAGGGTACCCCAATAGGGGGTATTCCGTCGAGCCGACCACTGATGACAAGTAACCCTGCTCCGGTGGTCGGTCCAACGACGAAGTCGACGTGGTGTTCAGGTGGGTTGCGGGTGTGCGTGCTTACGCCCCTCTGTCACCCCGGACGGAGTGGTGCGAGGAATATGCCGACCGCGACGCACCCCAAAAAAAAGCCCCAGGCAGCGTTATAAGCTACATGTAGGTATTTTAAAAATTCATAAGTTATGCAGAATATTATTCCAAAATCTTGTAAGTGCTAGTAGTCCTGTCTCAGTACTGCTGTCTAATAAACCGCCCAAGTTTACCTAAGTCGAATATTTCATTGTAATTATTTATAATACTTAGAAGAATTATTACTTCTGAATCGTTTAAGTCCTTGTTCAGTGCTTGTAATCCCGTGAGCGGAGATTAAAATGCTCTTCCGACGCTAATTAAAAGGGTAACTTTTTTACCTAAGTAAATGATTAATCGAACAATTGTGTTCGTACTGCATTAAAACAGTTATAATAAATTGTTGTTTTTGTTTCAGCTGATACCAACAACGAGCATATTTTATAAGTTATATAACTAAAATTCTTAATTATAAATAACTAAAACAAGACCAGAATCTGTATTCTTCATATAAAAGAATCTTCTTTAGCATAAATAGAAACCACTACTGGGCCTCTGTAATGCCACTCTGGTCTGTGAGAGAAAACGATTTAATATACGTCTGCTAGACAGATTATCACTATATAAATGAAATGAATTGGCATAGGGTGTTATTTTAAGATTTTCTTCTGTCTCACTCTTAACTGGTTACATTCTTTTTTGGTCTTCACGACACGCACGACATATAAAAAGGTGGTGAAATATATTCTTACATTATCACAAGGAAACTATCAAGAACGCTTTCACGTTTTCATAGACTGGCAGTATATAGACCAGCCGAAACCAAAAGGGTTACGATATTCTAGCCTTAAATCTAAAAACCAAGTAATTTGAGAATATTCACAGATCTATAAAAAGCCATATCAGTTGCTCTTCAAAAGTTTTAAAATTTAGACTTCTGCGTAATAGACTTCCAAACTCCCTACAACCCTATTGCTGCGATCTCATGAAATTCATGTATAATAACTATTATAATGCATCATTTATACAAATAAATATGAAATAAAAGTAACATATAATTCATAGAAACTATTACTTCTATTAACTTTGCCATATAAGGCGTAATTGAAATAAAACTATCAATTAAGGGTACTTTTATCAGAATATTTTATATTCAGAAATAATAAGTAGCTTTATTATATTGAACAGCAATACATTATTTTAGTTACCATAATATCAAGACCTTTATAAATTCTAGTCCTGTAATTTAATCATTTAAATAATTGGCAATCCATTGAATTGCATATCATTCCAACATGACAATTTTAATGTTAGCAACACTTATTGCAATATTTTATTTCAAACTCTGTAGTTAGCTATCTTTGCACACCTGTCGTTGAAGGGTTAATGGCATTTGTCGGCATTGTGTCCACTATGTCCTAACAGGCCTCCTGTCAGCAAGTAGCACTGTTAATAGCTGTAACTACCATTAAAGTGATAGATATGTGCCATTACGTGACCTCGCGTAATTATTTCCTTTCACAGTTATCTAACCATGTCGTTATTTTTTTTATATTTGTATTTTTAAACCCTCTTTCATCCTTGAGGATAACTTAAGTTGTAACGCAATTGTTTGGCCCATTTAGATTGGTCAGTATGGGTAAGCCTGAAATTAGACACAACAATTTGGTCTTAGGAACCACCATGTCATTGATTTTAGTGACAAACACATGTATGCATAAATTAAAAAAAAATCTTGCACTCAGTTCAGAAATCAAATCCGGTCGTATTGAGAAATAAAACTTATATTGTTTCTGTGAGTAACGATTGTCTATGTCATAAACAGAAAATGATACTATGAAATATGATATCTAAAATGAATAATTTCATATCTTCTAATTTAAATTAATAGGTGTTCAAAATGACATCCATTTTATGCAATACCACATTCAACTTGTTTATGTAACAATTTTATTATTGCATTATATTTTTAAATCTATATAGGTATGCAAAATGTTTTCTGATGCTTACTCGAGATTTTTAATGTGTAATACATTAAAAATAAAATTATTTTTACGGATACGGACGGACAAACGCGATAGTTTGTATATGATTTTTGATTGCCTGACGTTTTGAACACTTTACAGGTTTCATGGTCACGGGCTGACTATGAAAATCCTTGATTAATGCCACAGGCACCACGGCCACAGGCGGTCTACGATGTCTCTATGTATGCAGTTTTTCTAATCGCTAAAATCTATCACATGGTTCCTAAGAACAATTTTTTGTATATTTTATACCGATTCAAATGGGCCAGCCTATAAATTATTTTAGTCATATAAATACGTGATACACTAATTACCGTTTACCAACAATTTCCCAACAAGGATACTATTGAAAACTGTTGTACGAAAACCAATAGCTGGTCAATCGCCTGATCTAAGATTAGAACTAGAACTCTTCATTGACGGTTTCATATGCAGGTCACTTGACGATCGAGGCATTATAATAAAAACATATATAGGTACTTTATTTATAAATTAATTAGAGCTAAAATATACCTACGCCTTTTCTATGTATCTAAAGGTCAGTTGTCGTATCAATTTATACGAGTTTTTGCATTGTAGAGTTAATACATCATTTCCTTGCAAGTTTTACATAAATTTACTATTTTATAAAGCAAACCAATTCTGCAACGATTTACAGTGAAAGAATATGGCTATAGTAGGCATAATATAATACTAGCCAACTCCGCAACTCCGCAATAACCATCAGAATAATCAGCAGAACTAATTAATATATATATATATATATATATATATATATATATATATATGGGGACATGCTATAGTACGGCCACCCGATCCATTCGAGGCGCCGAAAGACATAGATTACTCTATATGGGCGAGCCACCAGTACGCGTCCATATAATCAATGGCAGCACTAGGTACTAGCGTGGGTAAGTTTTAATATCCACTATGAACCTGAACTTTCCTATCAACAGTGGTGGTTATAGTATAAATCCTTCTCAGCGAGGCCTATATCCTACAAGCTTCAGTAGACATCGATACGGTGATGGATGAATGGAAGTAATTAATTAATTATGATAACAATCGACAGCTACTGACAATACCTCGCCATCGCCTTAAGTTATAAACGCCCTTTACCACAAGAATTCATTTTGCCCTATTGTGGTCATAGTAGGAGTTAATTGGATACATAAAAACACTAAACGCGTCGTTGCACATAGTACTTATTACTTGTGCAGAAATGTGGAATACCAAGACAACTATACATACATAGATTATTGTGTCTTATTGTAAATTAAAATTAATGCATTTACCACAAGTGTGGCATTAAATTCATTAATTTTAATCGCCGTGTGGTGACGGATTCACCACCCCCTTTCTTGCCTGTAGGACAAAGACGATCAAGAGATTCAATATATGCATATCATATCTATGCAAGAGAAGGAGTAAAGAAAACCCTATACGAACACGTCTGACTAGCGTGGTTATGGTAGGTCAATTTGCCTCCTATTGTGGAGGACGCCTAGCAGTGGGACGTATATGGGCTGTAATGATAATGATGATGACTCCTAAAAGTATTAGTTACAATCGAAGAAATATCCTTCTATACACTTTGGTGTTTACATTGAAAATAGTTATACCTACTAAACTTTTATATTGATATCATCATCATCATTTCAGCCTATAGCCGTCCACTGCTAGACGTAGGCCTCCCTCATGTTGCCCCACAATATGCGGTCCTGTGCCGCCTGCATCCAACGACGCCCAGCAACTTTTATTAGGTCATCGGTCCACCTAGTGGGGGGGCGTCCTACACTGCGTCGTCCGATACGTGGTCGCCACTCGAGAACCTTTCTTCCCCAGCGGCTGTCGGTTCGTCGAGCGATGTGGCCTGCCCATTGCCACTTCAGCGTGCTAATTCTTCGTGCTATGTCGGTTACACCCGTTCTTCTGCGGATTTCCGTATTCCGGATTCTGTCTCGCAGAGAAATCCCGAGCATAGCCCGCTCCATAGCACGCTGACCGACTTTGAGCCTTGATATAAGGCCTACATTTAGGGACCACGTTTCCGTGCCGTAAGTCATCACTGGTAACAGTGGTAACACACACTGGTCGTAGACCTGTGTTTTCAGACACTGAGATATGTATATTGATATTGTTAATAATAATTAGAATAAGAAAATATAGTTTGACTTTATAGTTTCAATAGATAGTTCGCTGATGATACGAAGTGAGTGTTTAAGAAAGATTACTGTTGTATATTGTAAGTTATGAATAATTAAATAACGTAACTAAGTAACTGCAGGAGAAGGAAAGGAAAGTAAAATAAGGTAAGCCGCATCTAAAAATAAAAATCAATATTAATTTAGCATTACCTATATCCTCTGTGTTTTCTTGCCGGATCTTTCTCAGTGTAGCCGCGTTCAGATCCGGTGGTAGTGTATTAGTTTTGGTAGGTTTAAATTAACAAATTGTGATAATAATTACTACAAATTTTAATGTTGAATAATTACTAATCATAAACAATATATATATATATATATATATATATTTTTTAATAAAATCATTTTCTTCTGGGTACTGGGTACTAGGTACTGGCAATTAATTTGTACCAAAAATGTGGGTCATAACTTAAGCGGTTAGATAATTATAAAAATCTGTAAAAAAGTTGACTTGTTTGGACGTCAGACATCTTAGTCTGCCCGTGACCATGAATGCTGTAAAGTATTCGAAACGTCGGGCAATCATAAATCAAATACAAACGAGATATAATCCGTAAAAGTAGTTTTATTTGCAAAGGAAAGAAAACTTTAAATTACCTAAGGTTAATCCGTGTACTTAACGTATATAAATGCAGGCCAATTTGCCTTCCATTCTTATGGATATTTATATCCAACAGTGAAGTACTTAGTATAGTATATATGGTCTCTAAAAAACATCGAAGTTAGGAATCGCTGCCAATAGTTCACTCAATTGGCGAAGAGTATCATGTATAAATATTTATAGTGTAATTGCTCCTAATGGCATTAAACTATTGATATAACTGATTTACTTATCGTCGGTGATACTGCAATTCCGCGTAACTTACACTGGATGATACCGCGTAAATACAAAAATAGCAAATTCGAGATTTCGCGTCTATGACTTCACAGTTGTGATTGGCTTAGGTCTACATTATTAGTTCAGTGTGTTATTCACTCAAAATCGTCTAATCACAATGAGTTAAGTCCGCGTAACTGTTATTGTTGACATAATTGTACCAATACCGCGCAACTTCTCAATCATAACAAGTGCACGTGCTGGTTTAAAGTAAGATGATGAGTACCAACGTCATGTTGAGCTCAAAGATATAGCCCGAGAGCAAAAAAGCAAAGATAAACAAGTTGCAAAAAGTGGAGCTATCTATACAATTTACTGCCGACATGCAATCAGTAAAGTTGTGCCCCTGACTATCTGCCAGTGTTCTATATTTTAAGACTAAGTTAGCAGTTCATAATTTCACAGTCTACATCTAGGGACTGATGATGTTACATGTTATTGGTTGGATGAGACCACCTGTGACTTAAAGGCCACCACTTATGCATCTTTTTTGTAGACTATGTTACTAACATATTAGCTGAAGAACTCAAAAACATTGTGATATGGTCCGATGACTGTACATAGCAAAATAGAAACCGTATTATCTCAAACGCACTGCTTAGATGGGCTATAGATAAAAATAACCCAGAAATACCTTGAGAAGAGTCATACGCAGATAGAAGTGGACTCTGTCCATTCAGTTATCGAGAGAAAGTAACAAAACGTTGAAATATTTTTACCATCTCAGTACGCAAGCATCAATAAACAAGCAAGAATAAAATCTTCTCCCTATAGAATCATACAGCCAGATCATACATTCTTTAAGGATTATGGAATGAAAGAATATCAACTGTACGGCTCTATAAGGCCTGGCCGTTCTGCTGGAGACGATTGTGTGGTAGATTTGAGAGTGTTAAAATAAAATCCGAATAGAACTATTCAGCATAAGAAACACTTTAATAATGAGTTGAGTTTTCTGTATTGCCACGTAGACCACGCAATATTTTAACACTCACAAACAGTATTTCACAGACGTTTACGTCAAGATTGCCGATATTAGAGACAAAATATCAACATTTAGAGCGATTAAAAGCTGTTATTTCTAGCGATTGTCACCAATTTTATGATAATTTGCTTTAAAAGAAAAGTGTAATAGTATCCTGAATCATTGCATTTTCTATTATTTAGATTAAATAGAGTTCTAAGTACATTTTCGTATGTTACAATTGAAGGTTTAATTTTGGTTTTTAAGTTTTTATTGATCTGTTCTTGTAATTTTTAGAATTTTTAGTATGTTAACATGTTTAACTGCTAAGCCAGTGGTTACCAGATGTGGTAATACTTACAAGACTATGATTACCTGAGATAACTAGGTATAGGTTTATTATTTTACTGAATTACGGTATCTCCAAATAGAAATTTTCCTATAATTAAATTAGTTAATCAATTTTTGGTCATTACAAGTTGAAGTTGAGTTTGGAATTTACCAAGTTTTAGTTATTCTTGTGATTTTTGTGTAATTTTGTTTATTTTTAAGACGTTTAACTACTAGCGAGTAGATCATCAACACGATAATAATTTGAAGACTGTGATTGTCTGAGATAATGTAACTTTTTGATTGCACTACTGTTTTGGTTCTTTTATCAATACCGCGCAAATGGCGTATTTGCACAAACAAAAGACGCCTTATGAAATAAAATACCGCGTAAGTATTTTTTTCTGCCGAAATACTAATAATATTAAATAAATTATCATTGCATACGATAAATAATCCTTAGTTTTGTTTTCCAGAAGGCTTAGTTACATATCCGATTGGTATAAGAGAAAATATTTAGTTTTTTGTTTCTCCTGTATAATTTGCTATACATAACTTACGTGGTATTGTCTTTTGTTAGTTACGCGGAATTGCAGTATCACCGACGTTATATCTAATGGTGGCAGGACCACGCTGTTGACAGTTGTCTGTCTACAGCCGTGGGCCAGTCCGTCTGGGGTAGTACCACACTCTCGCAGAAAATCGACGTTTGAGTAGTAGCAATTTGTTTCTCTGCTTCGTTCGGTAAGCGAGAGAGCCGGAAGCCAAACTTTCTAAGGGTGTGTGCGTGTGATGGGTTTTGGTGATACCTTTAGTTTCACCGAACCTCATTGCATGCATTCACACTCCCTTCAAGGTAGGCAGCGACCTAGGAAAGGTCCATGAGATGGTACGATATTTGTTAGCCATATCAAATCAGAATTTTAAGTTAAATAATATATTATTTGTATTACGGAGCGTAAGACGTCAACGAAAAGTCAGAATAAAAGGCAACAGGAGCAATTGGCCTGAGGCATCGACTGCACGGTCACGATTTATCGTACGCTAAAACAAAATTAATTTTGTAGTCACAAAGTTTAAATTAAACAGTCTATTCGTACATACTAAGTCTCTATGGTTCAAATTGGTTAGGCAACAATTTTACTAGGCACGGCCTCTCATTTGCACATTCAAAGCTTAGCACAGACTGTTTAAGGAAGATATATGTCTAACTTCGGAACCAGTTCTATATGAAATGATCGGTAACGCAATGAACTTGATATTTCAAGGAGAATTAATTGTATAACGAATTGCAATTGCATTTTTTTTTTATTTTCAGCATGATGAGTAATTTATGATACCAATATAATTAATTTATGTCAATTACATAAGTTCCATTCGACGCGATCTATAAATGGCGGAGTGTTGACTCGAATGATATATTAATCGTTTAGTAGCACGCTCGGTAGCAAACTAATAATTTAAATCGCAAAGTTAATGAAAGTTAACACATTCACATTTCCCCAGGTTATATTTAGTCACACGTACCTACTATCCGTGTGGTGACGGAGTTAGAATACAATTTACCACTCCCTACCTTGTCCGCGTATATCGTAAAAGACGACTAAGGGGTATAATAAGCATGTAACATTCATGCAAGGCAATGATAACTTGAAACAAAACCCTATACCACCTGTCTGATCAACATGGTATATAGTAAGGTCAGTTTCTCTCCTATTGTGTAGGAGGCTCGAGCCTAGCATTGGGGCGTATATGAGCTGTGATGACGATGACGATTACGGTACGAAACTATTGGCGGAGAAATTATTCACCGTACACAGTTCCAAAATTAGAGCTTGGTATTTAGAATTGCCCATAAAAGTTGTGGTAAATTAATAATATGTACAGAAAGCCTTAACACCTTTTACCACACCCCGAAATCAATCTCAGAACATAGCAATCGATAGTTGCTTGCTTCTATTGCTAACGAGGCAGATAGCATTGTTCTGTCAGTCTCATTATCCTCTGTAATACTGCATCGGACGTGACCTTAAAACTATTAGTGCCAGACCACTTCGTGATTAAAAATACCTAAATTTGTAACTTTTACGTCAACATAGTAAATAAAAATATGGTCTAAAAGAAAAAAAACAGTACGGCAAATTATAAAAGTTTAAAGAACGGTAATGTTTTTACTACAATTTCTATAAATAGCTAGTTGTCGCACTGGTTTTGAGCGTGAAATTTCAACGTTCATTGTTGATTTTTTGCTAAACTACAGCTGTATTTTGCTTATTACATTTTAGTATCTAAGCAGTAACAATGTATCAAGTTGAGGAAAATTTCAACCGTCATACAAGCTATAGTGTAAACGGCCACCATAAAAGAGAATTACATTGTACGAACCTGACAACAATTTTTCTTCATACTAAATTTGCCTTCTCACGCAAACCAAGTCAGTATATAATAAGTGGAACAAATAAAAACGTTTTATAAAATAATCCGATCAATTACTTCTTTCATAGGATTTAAGTAAGTAAATCTAATAAAGCTTACTTGTAAGTTTCAAAACTAATCATGACTTAATGACTCGTGATATTGACGCGAGTATTACACGTTATCATCATCGCGGCTTATATACGTCCCACTGCTGGGCTTGAGCCTCCTCCACGATAGGAGGGATATTGACCTTACTATACCATGCTAGTCATACAGGTTGGTAAAATATTTTGTTTCGAGTTTTCCTTCTCTCACATAGATGTTATATGTGTACTATATCCCTCAGTCGTCTCTTACGACTTCTATAGGCAAGATAGGAAGTATTGAATTTTATTCTTAATCAGATCAAATACAAATACGATAAAAGTTAAAATAGTTTTTTATTTGATAATGTTTTTTTTTTATGTATTAAGTGAGAGCGGTACTAGCCAGACGCCTGCTATAGAGTTCTTGGTTAATATTTTCCTTATCATTTTATTCTCTTGAAGTTGAGCTGGCAAACAACGCTTTCAAAGGTTGTATTTTATCACTGTATTCTAACTACGCCACCACAAGTCGTAATTTCTCTATTAAGATATCTCATTATGATTTCTTTTTTACCTAATGACTGTTGATAGAGCTTTAAAGTTTCATATTTTTAAAGACGTCTTACATAAAGAAGATCTTCTGTACGCGTATAACTTACTAAACTTTTCTTAAGCTGGCTGCAAAAATTGGATGAAATTTTTTGTGTATGAATGAGGGAATACTTAAATATTACAATATGACGGCTTGGTTTTGGCAGTTATCGCTGAGATTGAGTTTTAGAAACTTTAATTTTATTTTCAAGGATAGATATACAACAAATTCTGTAGGGTCAAATAGATATATCTAAAAATATTGAACAGTTTTCAGGCCTTAATTAAACCTAAGTAAGTATATTTTTTTCATCTTATTAATTGATTCATATATTAATTATATTACACAAACATGTTATAATTACGTAACCCGTCCTCTTAGTCTCTTAGTCTTTGCCCTCATATATACATAGATTTTAGTTTTGGGCACAAGTGTCTACCAGAACGGAACAAAAAGAACTTCGAAAAATCACCTACTACACCTCGTTAGTCGATCTTGTAGAGGTTTTATTTCAAGTTTTATTTCTTTTATACTGATTTTATCTGCTTACAAATCTAGTAAAAGTAAAATAACGTCTACAAAAAACCACCAACATTGCTAGTTCGTGATACTGACAAATTGTTGGAAATTGGTCTATTTGTTTGAAACGGTAGTTTTCGACGTCAGTCGTGCTTCCGGACTGCATACATCATTCGGACAATATCATTAAGACATTAAAACGATATCGGGAAAAGGAAATACCATAGTGAGCAGGTCAAGAAAATATATGGATTTATTTTTATAAAAGACTTGCTATTGTCGATAACAGTACATGCATATAATAAAATTATGATGTTGTCAAATTTGTTATAGAGATAAAAAATTATAATAGTTATATGGAAGAAATTGAAATCTTGATCATCATCATCATGCTATCAGCCTCATGCCCTAATTGCCAAGTTTGCCAGGCGGGTTTGGCGTAGTTTCCAGTCCCGTGAGAATACATGAATAAAATATAGATTTAGTTACTACTTATACAGACAGCTAAGTGGTAGTAAAATATTATCAAAATCGGTTTCGAAGATTACCCGGAACAAACAGGCAGACACTGTTTGTCTGCCAGTTTGTCAAAAACTATTTAAACTGATTTTTAAACATATGTATCGTGTACCGTGGAATGAAAAAGAAAGTATTAGTTTGACATTACAAACAGACTTCATCCTCATCCTCACGGCGCATGTACGTCCTGCTGCAGGGCTCGACCCTCTTGACTAGTGAACTTGAGGGAACTTGACCTACTATACCACGCTGGTGAGGCAACTTGCAATAAGGTTTCATTTCGAGTTTTCCTTTTCTTACAAACAGACACTTCAATTTAATTAATTTGTATAGAGATCACACTTTGAGAGAGAAAAGAAAGAGAAACCACTTTTTAAATCTAACCTGTCTATTGTGTCAAATGTCTGTCAACGGGATAACACTTAACAGTACAGGTATATCTAATTAAAGTAAAATCGTAACACCCGTTCACTTGCGAAAGTGAACAATAATTAAAACTGTTGGCGAATGAAAAAAATACCTGAGAATTCTGATCGGCAGATAGTCGCGGCGATTGTCTTGGATTGCATATTGAAAAAACATGCAACAGAGATAAGGAGTTACACGGCTGAGCGATTTAGAAGCATTGCGGGTGAACACTGACTAATTGCATTTCCTACCTAGTTACTACACTCGTGCATAACGAGTGCACATATTCAATCTGTAACGTTTTTTTTGTTCGAAAAAATAAATACTGACCTTGCTTTGCTAATACTTATTTTTAAAACTAAATGTCACTAAATTCTGCTTTTACTGACATTATTATTACAATCGAACTTCACAAAAGTGACTTTATAAAATTTCGCGTGTTACAGGTTTAGGTCGTATAAAACTATTACTCCTACGCTTAATTTTGTTATATGTACTCTTTCAGTACCAATAAATAATAAATATGTCTTGTGATGTTAATAGAACGTCCTCCCGTGACTATGAACACTTAAAAGTAATCGAAACATCGAGAAATTTTATTTCAAACAAAAAAAGAACAGCATAAATTCCGTTTTAATGCTAGTTATTTTTATTTTAAAATGTTAATTATAGTATAAAACTACTAATTATCAAGTAGTCTCAGTTCTCCTTGTAATGAGGTAGTAACGAACATAATGGTGACCGTCCCTGATTTTGCCGTGCGTATCGCAAAAATCGGTCTGATCTTCGTCTCTCCAAGAGAAAGATTACTTGAAATAAAATCTTATGTCAATCTGGATTGCCTTCATCGCATAATGGCATTTTCCCTCTCATTGTTGAGAAATCGTGTCCTTTGTGAAATAACTTCAGACTGCTCGGATGGCGCATTGATCTAAGTAGCGATCTCCCATGTCAAATGTAGTGAATTCGATACGCATGTACTTAGTACAGTTAATTGTGCATTTCACAAATAATAGTTCTATGTTTTACTGACTTTTATAAAGTCATTCGCAACGCAAGCATTAAATCCTAGTACAGTGTGTATTAAAAAAAAACATCCTCCCATTTGGTAGGCAACTGTTAAAGTTTACGATACGTCGGAGCAGTAAAGAGAAAATCATAACACAATAAAATCAATAAAAATAATATCACTTCAATAAATATTGATACGCAAGTTTCATCATCATCTCAATCCTTATAAGTCCCACTGTTGGGCTCCAGGGAACGTAACCTACTAAACCGTGCTGGTCAGACGTGTTGGTATAGGGTTGTATATCAAGTTTACATTATCTTGCATAGGTAATATCTGCATATGATATCCTTTAAGCGTCTTATACGACACCCCATGAATAAAAGAGGGGGTGATGAACTGTATTCTTACTCTGTCACCACACAGAAAGAACTTAAGGAATAATAATTATGATACAAATTTAATTGATAGAAATCCTTAATATATTGCAATGTATTAAAGAGTTCTTTTCGTACCATTCACGATATATTAGACTTAGCTACTCTAAGTATGTTACTTATTACTTAGATGTCATTGAACTAGATAATAATCTACATACCTATACCTTTACAATGGAGCAGTTATGGTAGACATCCCGACTCCTCGACACTATCATCTCGACTCACGGAAGTTGAATTACCGTATCAAACTATTTCTTGTATAAACATCTTAACTCCGGTATTCATATGCCCTTTCACAATAAAGCATACGAGACTACATTTTATAATATATTCTACTCTTAGATAAGTAGCAAGAGATACGTTGTACATTTTACCTTTGATGATGATTTTGATCTAAGAATATATATTAATACCACCCCACTTTTTTTTTTTATTGTGGGTGGGCTGTGGTCGGCGCGCCTCCGCACCACTCCGTCCGGGGTGACAGAGGGGCTTAAGCACGCAACTCCCGCAACCCACCCGAAAACGTCACGTTCGTCGTTGGGCCGACCACCGGAGCAGGGTTACTTGATATCTGTGGTCATACCACCCCATTATAGAGCAACCAAAAGGAGGCAATTCAAACGAACTTTAAAAGGGAAATTGACCTAATACACCATGTTGGGCTGGATGTACTGCTGGACATATGGTTTCATGTCGAATTTGCCGTCTCTTGCCTTGATATAATCTGCAGCACATTATATCTCTTAATTGTCTTTCACGACATCTAGAAGTAAAAGTTGAGGTGGTAAGTGGTATTCTTACTCTAATACCGCACGGAAAATGATTACGTTTATGATTATTAATTAATTATTATTTTAAATAGTAAAATAAATAATTAAACTATAGATTTAGTCCACGGACGTCAAGGATTCGGTACCAGTACTTGGCCCAATGACGATAGAAGAGAAATACGGCTGGTTATAGGGCCATGCGATAACCTATGTCACCGCAAACGGAACGGACAGCCTCAGTTTACTCCTTAGCCTGACAAAAATAGCTAATAGGATGAAATAGTTTTCTTTTCGCGGGTATTGTAAAAGGTGACTAAGCAGATAATATAAAGGCAAGATAAGACTAACTTAAAAAAAATATATGCCAATTAAGCGAGGCAGCAGGGATAGTGAGCTAATTTCTTGACATTTTTCAGGAAGCCTGCGGCCAATAGGCATGCATATGTATTCTGAAAAAGATGTACAGCATATATAAAAAAATAACTTCTAAATTGAGCGTGAAATTATCTCAGAACAAAATTAATGATACGCTTCGCGGCTTCTTTGTCTGATAAACAATGATTACTGAAACAGTGTTTCTATTCATAAATTTTTTCCTATACCTGATAACGCTCTTTCCATACGGATTAGGCCACCGGGATAGCAGGATGTAATCATAATCTTGTTTGCTAACAGCTATCATGTGTACCTCATTACAAGTCTTGTAATTTTAAAAGAGGACAAGAACATAACTAATAATCTTTTGTTTGTATTCTTACATGTTCATATAATGCTGACGTTATGAAGTGTAAAATTTATAACAAATGATTAAGATTACCTACTGTGTCTAGTGTAGTTGTAGTCTGTTGACTTGTGTAGTAAACCTTTAATCTCAACTAATACGATATGGGTTTGTTTATTCGTTACGCTTTCACATCTGAACTACTCAACCAATCGTTATGAAATTTTCGCACATCCTTCATCAAGGATATAGAAAGTACACCAGAGTAATAGGGTAGTTTTATCAAAATCTATTCTATCATTGACGACATCAGAAATTACTACATATTATTTTAATTTAACATCGGTATAACCTTTCTTAATTTATGGACGATACATACGACGGACAAAATTAACGCATATGAACTTCTAAAGTAATAGAATATCATAAACAAATCTAATAAATTTATAGTGGTAGGATCACACTGTCGACAGTCTGCTATCTACAGCCGCGGGCCGGTCCATCACTCTCAGAGGAAATCGACGTCTAAGTAGTAGCAATTTGTTACTGCACTTTGTTGGATGAACTAGAGAGCAGGAAGCCCAACTTTCTGAGGGTATTTACGTGTGATGGCTTTTGATGATGCCTTTTTTATCACTGAACCTCACTTCACGTAATCAAACTGCTTTCACTTTCCGATAGGCAAAGTTCCATGAGCGGCAGCATCACTTACCATCAAGTATGTTATTTACTCGTTTTCCATCAAATCAAAATAAAAAAGTAATTTTTGCTAAGTCTAGACATAGAACCCATAGATTTATAAATAAGATTTGTAGATTTCTATATTACAAATAAGATATATTAAGATTTCACCTTCGAAGTGAGCTATGTACTTCAAAGGTGCAATCTCATGGTAGAAACTAGTGACATTTCTCGTAATCTAGCATTTATGTTTATATGCATTTAACGACAGATTTCTAGAATCGTACGAGTACGGTACACAAAACTATTCAGTGTACAATAGAGATATCTGATTCGCAACGATGCATACGTATAGGAATTTTAATTGGAAATATGAGTAGCGATCGTTTGTTGTTTTGATTTAACACCGTTTCTATCCTGTCTACGATAGATTGTTATCTATATATATTTCTATTCTTTATGGTCATTGATTTTCATATGTAATGTGGTATAATTATATAAAAAAACACGTCAGAAATGTATGGACACTTGTTGGTATCCTGTTTATAATTTGCCGTCGGTTACAATTTATAATTGCGTGGCAACGGCAATGTAATATCTAATTGTAAATTATTTTATATTGATACAATACTAATAAGTTATGATTAATATTAATTATATACACAAGATTATAATATGAAATGCGCTGGCTTCTTATAAAATCGAATCCAAAGCAGTATAGTCTTATTAATAATAGACCTTTTAAAAGATTCCAATGGACTAAAAAAGCAATAGAGATGTGTATATTTATGAAGCAAATTCAAACATAATTTGGTGGATAAGGTTACTATGGTACCTAGTTGTCCAAAAACAAGGTAAAAATAATCATCATCATCATCATCTCAGCCCATATATGTCCCACTGTTGAGCTCGGGCCTCCTCCATTATCGCAGGGAAATTGACCTACTATACCACGCTGGTCAGACGTGTTGGCATAGGGTTTTGTTTCGAGTTTTCCTTCTCTTGCATTGATGTTATATGCATATAATATCCCTTAGTCGTCTTTTACGACACCCACGGGCAAGAGAGGGGTGATAAATAATAATAATATAGAATACATATTCCTACTGCAACATATACATAAACGACATGCCACTACTTGTTATTACCTAATGCTTACATGAGCAGTTATAGTGTTATGATTTGGTGACAATACATTGTCTTCGTAATTTAACCCCATCTCTTATCAACACTAAAAAAATATAAAGCTGTCCGCGTTAAGTTTTTTTAGTGTGATGATGATTATGTGATATTTTTTCTTTTAGCCATTGACAACATAAAAGTTAGTAAAAGAATTCTGATGTCTCTTGTTACAATAATTGGAATTACCACCCAAATACATGACCACATATTAATTTAAAAAGGGCACTTTTTACTTATGATATGTCTTTATTTAATCTTACTTTTTTAAGTAATATAGAAAGTAAATACAGAGAGAAGTCTATAAGCATATCGACTACAACCTAAGAATTTTTTATATATTCTTCATTTCAAAAGATTTTAATAAAAAAGGCTTGGCTAGAAAATGATTTGTTAATTGAAAATCAGAGAAAAATTCCTTGCAGCAGAAAATTAAAATGAAATTACCAACGAGTCAATTACAGCTGGGGAACAAAATAAGGTATGTCGGTTATAAAAAATAGGAGCCAAGGGTTGGCGAATTTCTTTCCGGTTCTATACATTTGTTTAATTAATCAAATTCTTACGAATGGCCCCTCGTTGGTCCGAGTGTCCGAATATTTGGAGTTCTTTTGCTTTACAAAGTACCTCATAAATGCATTCGTTGCTATATTAATCTGTAGTGGCCTTATATTGTATTATTACCTTCTATTATACTTGAATAATAAAATTTCAGCATTTTTATTTTACATTGGGCAGATAATCACTTCAAGAGAAGAAATAAGTGCATAATGAAAATCATGGTCTGCATAACAAAATAGAAGTATAGAATACTTCTATTTGATTACAAGTCATCGTTATTACAGATACTTATATACGTAGATAATTATATCTACCCGCTACCGTATTAAATTTTAAATTTTGATCCACATTTTGGTATAAATTTATCGCCAATACAAGAAGAAAATAATTCTATATGAAAAAATTATATTATGAATGCTGTAAAGTTTTCAAAACGTCTGGCAATCAAAAATCAAATACAAACGCGATAAAATCTCTGAAGTAGTTTTATTTACAAGTAGCAACCCGCCCTCGCTTCGCTTCGAGTTCAGTCGCCTTACCCGCGTAGTTCCCGTTCCCATGGGAATACCGAGACAAAATATAGCCTATGTTACTCCCTGATATTATGCCTTTCTATCGGTGAAGGAATTTTTGTAATCGATTCGGTGGTTTAAGCGTGAAAGGGTAACAAACAAACAAACTAACTTTCGCATTTATAATATTAGTAAGAATGTGCAATACTCGCGTAAACATCAGAAATCAGAAGTATTCTATTCAGGCCCTCGCTGTTAATATTAATTTGATATTTTTAGAGCATTGTACTGTCATAAAGACTAAATTCTGAATACGTGAGCTAAAATTTGTAACACGTCATCTGTCAATTATTAGGTAGCTAATATAACTAATATTTATATAGACGTAGAACATAAATTGTAAAATTAAAACCTTTATTATAAAGGGGTCATATTACAAGTCACTTCGCAACAATCTCGCTTATAATTACGTTAGTCTGACAAAAACAGGGGCTCTTTTTTGAAAACGGAAGATGTGGAATAGCTTTGAGTCTAAATTTTTTGCAATGCAATATATAGGCGAATTTCCTTGTTATTTTTAAAGATATTACAAAACAGATATAGAAGCTTATGTTGTTGGCAATTTTAGAAATATTACATATAAGAAAAGGATAGCATTCTAAAACATTAATTAATCGTAAACTATTCTGTGTGGCAATAAATCTATACAAATTTTGCCGTTGTTTACAATCACTTGTAATGATAATTTCATATTTTATTAATAGCACATCACAGCCCGATAAGTCTCACTGTTAGGCGCCGGTTTCCTTCACAATAGGAGGGAAATTTACCCAGTATACCGCGCTGGCTGCTTATGGTTTTATGTTGAGTTTTCCCTTTGTCATCTTTTACAAGAAAGTAAAGAGATAGTACACTTGATTCGACATCACAGGAAACAGTATTAATACATAAAACTATTAATAATTAAATTCAGATGAGATCGATTTTAACAATATGCGTTCTATTAGTAAAAAACGTTTCTTTGCGTTATACTTATAGTATTTTAGCGTGTCCAATCGATTCGCAATTCCATGGCACAGTGCTAAAAACACGCGCATAAACAGAAAAAAAAGTGCAAAATCATATCGCTGTTACATCTCAAATGGTTGTTTTTTATTTCAATTTTCGAGGGTTCGCTAAACGTTTGCAGCGAACTCTATTATTCGGTTCCCGTTGTGACGTAAGCACATTCAGCACTCAACAGCCGTTTGTTATTCAATGTTATAATATATATCATAACGTATTCATATCTAGGATCTCAATGAATATGCCAATTGCATTATTTTGTGTTACAAAATATATTTATACATAATGCTTTGTTACCATCTGTTTAGTTATAATGGAAACAAAATCTTATTTTTATGTAGTTTTGTTTAGTAGTTTCGTTTTTTATTATAGAAGGGACAGAAACTTATAAATGGTCAATTCGCTACTTCTTAAATTCCAAAAGTTGTAACATAGACCTTTAAATAAAAAATTAATTTTATGACAAATACATAATATTTTTAATTACATCTTATTAACTATAGATTAATGTATGCGATATATAAATTAATTAATTTGAGGAATTGCTTACTGGGTGTGCCTTTTAAATTAATAATGATATGTTTTATTTGAATTATTGTTTATTGAAAACTTCTCATTAAAGTAGAACATAATTGAGTGTAATGGCCAAAACTACATAAAATTAATTATATAAATGTGGGTACTTTTTTTAAATTGTTCGATAGTCATATAAAGTTGTGTCAACTGATTACGTATAACTGGAATACCTCTAAAGTCACGCACAGTATCATAATAGCATTCATATAATAGGACCAATATAAAATATAATAAATCCACTAACAAAAAGCGATTTATAACGTTTCTTACCATCGTATTACGTCAGTTTCTATTTACCACAAAATGTTTCATTTGCATAATAGCTTTTTTTCCCGCCATTACTATTTACGTTAATATTCTGATTCGTTGGGACCGGGGGTCGCACGCACAGAAAACATAAAGACAATTTGTATGTGGCAGCCATTTATGTAAATAAATCTACGATAGCACATTATTACAATAACATGTACAGCACGGGTGTGGCTACTATGCTCACCATTTTATTTGGGTGTGGTTTCATGTACCTATAGTATTATTAATTTACTTAAATGTGCGCTAGTTAAATTTATTCACTGTCATCTTACATATTACGAAAAGGTTTTATGTTTTTGAATGAACAGATAATTAAAATTTGCATCCCAAAACGAATAAAGAAACATCAGGACTTAATAACAATTCCTGTTCGTTTAATCAACAAAACATCAGAAAGCAATAAGCTCTATTAAGAGTCCGATAGAATTTCTCATTTCATTCGTCTTAAGTCGTCAGAAACAAAGTGCGGCCGTCGTCGGTGGTGTTATTAAAGCGTCTAAATAATTACAGGGCACATCAATCAGAGGGCATATGCAGATAGAGCATTTTGTGCGAGTCAGCGCGCAGTCGGCCCACTGTGCAACCCTTTCTTTGATATCTGTATGATATTACGAATGAAATTATTAAAACATATTCCCAAATGTTGATAATTGTAAGGATAGGCGATGATATTAAATTCAATATTTAAATCAATGTATTATTCTTTTTAGATTTTATTTGTAGTAATTGTAATAGTAAAAATCATTATCTTGGCTCATATACGTCCCACTGCTGGGGCCGAGCCCCACAATAGGAGATAAATTAACCTACTATACTAGATAATTTGGTATAGGATTCTATTTCGAGTTTTCCTTCCCTTACATAGATGTTATACGCATATTACATCCCTTAGTGATCTTTTACGATACCCACGGGCAATGTACAGGGTTTTTTTTTTTTATTGCCAACGGTGGCAAACGAGCAAACAGTACACCTGATGCTAAGTGTTGCTGCCGCTCATGGACCCTTACAAGGCCGCTGCCCACCGCGAAGAAAGTGAAGGGAGTGCGAATGCGTGCATCGAGGCTCGGTGACACCAAGGGCACCACCAAAACCCTCCACACGCAAACACCCTCAGAAAGTTGGGCTCCCGGCTCTCTCGCTCACCAAATGAAGCGCAGTAACTAATTGCTACTACTCAGTGGTTGTATTCTTAGTCTGACACCACACGGAGAATGTCTGACTACAAAAGAAATAAGTTTTATATCTACTTATAAGCCAGGAAAAAAATTACATATACTTTTTCACGTTCTATCTCGCCTTAGATATTTTTTAATTAAAAACCTACAAAACAGTATACACAAAAAGATACATACATCACCTATTCTGAATAGATGAATTATATACATTGGAATTAGATGAATTATATACTAGTTTAAAGAGGGTAAATAAAGATATATTCATTATTATTTATATGTTGTAGGTACTGTGTCATAGCAGCTATGAGTGCTAGCAACCTTAACATTGCTCAAGAGTATCTAAAAAGACGACAATCAGCTTTGCATCGGCCTAGGCTATTCCATCTGATGCCATTTGATCAAAAATTAAATTCCCAAGACGGATTGACGTCAGGCAGATGGCCTATTATGGAAGAGTAATACATACTGCATCGACCCCAAGTAATTGGAATAAAAGCAGGATGATAATTAACATCCTTACTAATATTATATATGCGAAAGTAAGTTTGTTTGTTCGTTTATTTGTTTGTTTGTTTATTCGTTTGTTTGTTTGTTTGTTACGCTTTCACGCTTAAACCATCGAACCGCTTTCAAAAATTGTTTCACCAATGGAAAGCTATAGGTAATATCAGGGAGTAACATCAGCTGTATTTTATCCCGTTATTCCCACGGTAACAGGAACTACGCGGGTAAGGCGACTGAAACCGAAGCGAAGCGAGGGCGGGTTACTAGTCTTAATATATAAATTTCTTGTGTACGTGTGTATGTCACTGAACTCCTCCTATACGGCTGGACCGATGTTGATGTTTTTTTTGTGCATATATGATGGGATTCGAGAATGGTTTAGATTCACAATTGGACCCGGTAGGTGGCGCTTATTGGAACAGAACAACGTCTGTTGGGTCAGCTAATTTAATATAAATTGATAATATTTATCCCCAACCTAAAATATCATATCAGTAGAATAGATAACTAAATATGTTCGAAAAATACCTATGCAATAAAATAAATATATTATCACTCTATACACATCAATACAAATAAAACATTAAGCATCGGATAGCAATAAAATAATTTAATCAATATTGGTATTAGCCATGAAGCCTTTGATGTAACGGCTCAACTCGGCACACAATGATCGGCACATTTCATCTAGAACGCCACAAATTGACCGCAATTAAAAGAACAATGACTAGTTTCAATTCCCCAAACTTAATTTCCTTCGTCGCAAATGTGTAACTAACCGAAAAACGCATTTATAAATAAATTAATGTTCTTTGCTTCACTGGACTGACTCTATGTAGGTTGTAATTATTAGACATATGATGACGCTATTAGGTTTTAGTAATTTGAACTGTTCATATTTATATGATATACAATAAAAGGTATTTATTAATGTTTATGCCGCAGTTTAAAACATAATAATATCACCAATTGCATCAGCAGTTTTGCTTGCTTGGATCGCTTACTGAATATTACTATTTTTTGAACACTTTCGTCATCCCGTGACTTTAGAAATAATATCAATTATTAATATCTCCATGTGGTGATGGAGTAAGAATACAATTCACCACTCCCTGTCTTGCCCGTGGATGTCGTTAAAGACGACTAAGATACGACGATACAATACGCATATAACATCTATGCAAGAGAAGGCAGAGTCGAAACTGAGCCCTGCCTATATCACTTGTCTGACCGGAATGATCTAGTAAGGTCACTGTCCCTCCTATTGTGGAGGAGGCTTGAACCCAACAGTGGGATGTATCTGAGCTGAAATGATGATGATGAAGATTAATATTATCATTATCCACCAATCACAATGTTTGTTATCTCAACAATTGCTATTACAACGGTAGTGCAGAAGGAACTTTTGACCGTCATTGTTACTTAGCCGTGTTTTTTTAAATTTATGACACTAGTACACTCTTACTTGTCACACTATAATGTATTATAGCTTATAATAAGCTTGGCCGATGAACAGGCTATCTGAGGCAAGAAATAATAAAATTCTTTTTTTTAAACCAACTGACAGTTGCTGGTATTAGTATATTTTTATGAACAAGCAATCTCTTTAACTTTAGAACAATAATATAATCTTATGTAAAGAAACAGCTTAACTATTATTATTAGTATATATTAACTTAATTATTACTATACTTACTAATATTATAAACTGCACAGATGGCGTAGTGGTTAAGATAGCGACCTACAGCGCCAGTGTCGGGGGTTCGAATCCCACGCGGGACAACACTTTGTGCGATCCACAAATTGTTGTTCTGAGTCTGGATGTAATTTGTGTCCGTTAATTATATGTTTGTAAAGTCCCCCGCAATACAAGGATTATTTTCTTAGTGCAGGGTGTTGTCTTAAATAAATAAATAAAAAAAAATAAAATAAATAAATGCGAAAGTAAGTTTGTTTGTTTATTTGTTTGTTTGTTCCGCGTTCACGCTTGAACCACCGAACCGATTTCAAAAATTCTTTCACCATTGGTAAGCTAGTAGTAGCTATCAGGGAGTAACATAGACTATATTTTATCCCGGTATGCCCACGGGAACGGCTACTACGCGGGTAAGACGACTGAAACCGAAGCGAAGCGAGGGCGGGTTGCTAGTAGTTTTTATATATACAGCAGCTTCTTCTGACGAATAAATTGCTAAACAATACATCCTACATATATTGTTGTATTTTTTATTTAGATATTTTTAATAGCATTATACAATTTCTATTTCAAAACAGACGATTTCAAAATCTAAAACAATTAGTTACGAAACCAATCATCTATTTGAGTAACTAAAATAATAATTAGTATTTTGGCCCGGAGATGCGCCGCAGACACACTGGGTTATCGAGCACGCGTCAATACTGACGTCTATACCCATCGTCACCACATTACATTAAAGCAAACATTTTGCTGCTTGGTAAACTGTAACTATATAATTTTGAACTCTATTACTATTAAGATAAGGTATACAACTGCTATTATAAATACTCCTGCTTATGGTTATCGGTGTTACTCTGTCTTTGAAAGCAGTCTAATTAAGTTTTTTAGGACTATTGAAATTCACTATTGATTGACAGATGGCGCTAGCGGCTATTTAAAATGGATACATCGCTCTCGATGTTATTATTATACTATTGTTTAATAGATATATGGTTTAATAGTATGAGTATGTTATGTTATTAGTTTGAACAAAATTTGTAACAGTTTTTCGTGATGTGGGGCCTAAAATATTTTGAAGTTAATAAAATTTTGACCCGAATAGTAGTAGTAAGACTACAATTCAACACTACTTTCTTCACGTCAAGTGTTTCAAGCAGCGATTACCAAAATCCCTTAGGTAAGGAAATAAAATCGTCTAATCGGCATGAGTTTTATAAATCAATTTCCAGACTACCGTCAACTATGTTCGTACAAACAGTGAGACTTTTATGCAGTCAAAAAAATATGGCTTCATTCGAGCCTCTTCCACGATGGGAAAGAAATTGACATACTATCTATACTACCAGCGTATAGCTGGTCAGAGGGGTTGGTTGGAGTCATAGGATTTTGTTTCGAGTTATCCTTCTCTTGTAGTAATGTTATATGCATATCACGTAATCGTCTTTTACGACGTCCACTGCAAGATAGGTACTGGTGAATTGTATTCTTATTCCGTCACCATAAGTATCAATCTTTACATATTTAGCATAACATTTCTATAAGAATAAATTTGTACAAAAATAGAAACAACATAATTATGATCATACTAATATAGAAATACTAGCAACCCGCCCTCGCTTCCCTTCGGTTTCAGTCGCTTTACCCGCGGCGTAGTTTCCGTTCCTGTGGGAATACCGGAATAAAATATAGCCTATGTTACTCCATGATAGCTACTACTAGCTTACCAATGGTGAAAGAATTTTTGAAATCGGTTCGGTGGTTCAAGCGTGAACGCGGAACAAACAAACAAATAAACAAACAAACTTACTTTCGCATTTATTTATTTTATTTTTTTTTATTTATTTATTTAAGACAACACCCTGCACTAAGAAAATAATCCTTGTATTGCGGGGGACTTTATAGCTTTCCATTGGTAAAAGAATTTTTGAAATCGGTTCCGTGGTTTAAGCGTGAAAGCGTTACAAACAAACAAAGAAACAAACATCCTTACTTTCGCATTTATAATATTAGTATGGATTATTTGAAAGGAGCACCTATCTAATCTTTATGCCTAGATAACGGACACGAGATGCATACTGTGCCGTAACTGATATAGCATAACCCGCAGCCAGCATGGGGAATCATGAAGAATCCATCAACACAAACGCAACAACGATCACAAAATCCAATGCCATCAATCATAAACATCAGAAAGGATTAAAATCTACGTTGCACCTTCCGAAGCTCGAGTACCCTTGTTTTTCTCTAACCCGTAAATACTGAGGGGCGTAAGTATGGCCAGGGGGCGGTAAATATTATCAAGGGGGACAGGGGGACTACCCCCCGCTTAGAGGGGGGCACTATCCCTTATCGCGAACGTTACCCTCGCTGCCGGCGGCCGCTAGACCGCCAAAATGTGGGCCAAATCGATTTCTCTGCCCTATTTTTGTGCATCTGGACCACTATCGATTTTTAACTCATGGTAGTAACAATCGATTTGAGTGTAAACAAATTCTTCTAAAACGTGTGTGTTACGTTGTATCAAGCGGTGCGTTCAAGTACTAAAAATTAAAAAAATACCTATTAATTTCGTAGTCATAAAACTGCAAACATAGTTATTTTAAGTGCAGCGACGATAATTACATAAAATGTGTTGGTCGTCGAAATGAAATAGTTTATATCGGTTGTAAATTATTTTAATCGGAGTGTAATGCGTGGAACGGCTGGTTGGCTCTGATTATTATCGGGTTACTTTGTCGTCAGTGAAAAAGAATAAGGATACCAGGAATATGTATCAATAAAAGTTAACAAAAAATAGACAAAAAAGATCAGAATTATATTATAGAATAGCTCTACCAGAAGATTCTTTAGGTATACTACCTTATATTGGTATATTCTACACAAAGCTTTACGATTTTGCCTTCAATCGCTTGGGAATCCTCCATCGCGACACCGTAGCGCTTCCATGTCCGCTATTGACCAGCTAACAAATATCTGTAATATAGGTATATGTGACTAGCAACCCGCCCTCGCTTCGCTTCGGGTTCAGTCGCCTTGCCGCGTAGTTCACGTTCCCGTGGGAATACCAGGATAAAATATAGCCTATGTCCCTGATTTTATAGCTTTCCGTTGATGAAAGAATTTTCGAAATCGGTTCGGTGGTATAAACGTGAAAGCGTAACAAACAAACAAACTTACTTTCGCATTTATAATATTAGTAAGGACCGTTTTTACTGAATCTAATGAAATAATATATTGTAGGTGCAACTCAAGTTAACATGTAATATTTCAGTTTCTTAACTTTTGCATAATAATGTGACACAATTTGGTTAGAATCTTATTTTGGACTAGCAACCCGCCCTCACGCGTTCGGTTTCATTCGTCTTACTCGCATAGTGCCCGTTGCCGTGAAAATACCGGGATAAAATACAGCCTAAGTTACTCCTTTGATAGACACCAACCTGGTAGTGAAATATTGTCAAAAGCGGTCGAGCCGTATGGAAGATTACCTCAAATAAACAGACACAAAAACTGTATTTTAGGCATAGGTATAGTGTAAATAATCGTGTGAGCATGAAAAAAGCCCAGTATTTTGACATTACAAACAGACACTTCAATTTTATTTATTTGTATAGATATAGATAGATATACATTTGATATTTTACTTACAAAATTGTGCTAAATGTTAATGATAATAATACCATTCGATGAAGCCACAGACTGCATCAAATAATTATGAGTAATAATTTCTTTTGCTCTGTTAGGAATGTGTTTTATCACAAGTTTCCTCGAAGTATTATTACACCACAGAAACTCTTCTCAATTTCAAGTTTCTAGCATTCTAAATAAAACAGTTGCCTCTTACCAGCAAAACGATATGATGCATATTTTATGTAAGTAACTTCGGTTCCTATTGGATTATACGAATATGAAGTCCTGAAAAGACTTATAGCCTATATTCACTTCAATTATTTTTGGATTTACCTATATAAATTCTACATATATATTTATGTAATAATAGAATATATATCTATATTTATATAATAATAATAGATTTTATATGTATTAGAATTTATAAAAAATAAATTCGGTAACAAAATCATCCTACTTACATTATTAATTAGAAAGTGTTTTAAGTTAAAATTCCCATCGTCATCATTCATCATTTCAGTTCATATACGTCTCACTGTTGGGCCTTTGAGCCTCCTCCAGAATAGGAGGGAAATTGACCTTACTATACCGGGTCAGACAGGTTTAAATAGGGTTTTATTTCGAATTTGCCTTCTCTTGCTGCAATGGGTTTTATATGCATATTATATCCCTTAGTCTTCTTTTACGACATGCGCAGGTAAGATAGGGAGTGGTGATTTGTATTCTTACTCTGTCACCACATAGAAAATTCCTAACATTCCCATACCATTATAAATTGCAAGACTTCTTGAAATCCAATAAAAGTCCTTACAGTCATAACAGTCGTTACAATGTTAAACTTATTATACCGTGATTTGATTAAAAATAAAAAACATGTAGGTTGTAAAAGGCAATTTACTATATTTTTAACTGGCAACCTCCAACGCATTGGATAGTTTACTAAGTTTTTATCGATACCCCTTTTAAATTGTTGCGAATGTTTTATAAGTTTTATTATAAGTCGTATATCAACGTTTAACGAGCCTTTCAGACTGACTTAAGTAGCCCTTATCTCATTTCGTTTCTTTGTTATTAACTCTTCTATGTATTTATATAAAACTTAGGTGCAAGGATATACTGGATGGATGAAGAATAAAAATAAGTTTAATCTACACCTCTATTTTTAACCCCATAAAGGATTTTATGAGTATTGTGCATGTACATGTGTGTCTGTACGTCACGTCATAACTCGCAAATTTATGAACAGTGTGCTTACTCTTGAATCTCGTTTCCAATCCTAAATCCAATCGCAGCTCGAATTTGAGCAATTTGGTACTCTTGAAAGCGACACTAGCGCACGATTAGAATCAAATTCGGTGGATTTTTTAAAATTGAGTGAATTCGACTTTCATCGAATAAGTTAAATATTTGCTACTTCCGACATGATTTTAACGTAGTTTAAAATCGATAATTTCAAGAAAGCGTTTTTGTGATGATCGAATTCGGTAACGTTATTAATTAAAAGTAATAAAATACGGCACATTTGGTGAAAATAACAACGGCAAATGCGAAGAATTCATTCTCGATTTTGTTTAAGAGTACCAAATATAAGTTTGGTGAGATTGGAAATGAATAGGATTCAAAATTAGAATTGATTTCAAGGGTAAGCCCCATAGACTTGGGTCTAATATTTCATCATGTGATCGGCAGTAATATGTTACTAGAAATTTTTATAGTTTTAGAACTCTTATGTTTGGATTTTTTTTATTAATTTTACTTACTTATTATAATATTTCAGCTCATAAACTTTTACATGAAACTTATACATATGTATTATTAGGTATCAAACGCATAAAGATAACTTGCGATTTCATTATTTTTTAATATTCATTACTATTTTGTTAGATTATACCCTAAGCTTTAAATATATTGTTATTGTTTGTGAATTTTTGAATAAACACAAATGAATTACATATTACAGTCTTCAAGACAAAAAAATCACACAACTCTCATCCTAGTGTAGCCTACTAGTCCATTTTATTAACTCATTATTCTATGAATTTAAGTAAACCATACCTCAAGCAAAATAAACTAAACCTCTTCTTCCACCCGTGCATCAGCTTTTCGACGTCCACTGTTGACCCCAAAAAGAAATGATAACATAACCATACTTGACAGGCGAGTTGGGGGAGATCGTCAACTTAGAAAAGTTTTTTTTTGTTTAAAGACAACACCCTGCTCTAAATACTATAATACGAAATACTCCTTGTATACCTAAGTAAGAGAGAAGTTGAACTAAGCCAATAATTAAAAAAAGTTATTTTGTGAGTGAAAATCATTAGCACAGGTAGGTACGACTTGTTCGTTCGTTCCAACCAATGATGGTATGAACCAATTAGACTAGCGTGGATAGGTACTACGTATGATAAATAATATAATTCTTACTAATGTTAAAAATGTGAAAGTAAGTATGTTTGTTTGTTTGTTACGCTTTCACGCTTAAACCACAGAACCGATTTTAAAAATTCTTTCACCAATAGAAAGGTATAATATCAGGGAGTAACATAGGCCATATTGTTTCCCGATATGCCCACGGGAACAGGCACTACGGGGGTAAAGCGAATGAAGCCTAAATGAAGCGAAGGTGGGTTGCTAGTATCTATTATATAAAATAACTAGCAACCCGCCCTCGCTTCGCTTCGGTTATAGGTTATAATCGTTTTACCCGCGTTGTTCCCGTTCCCGTGGGAATACCGGGATAAAATATAGCCTAGTTTACGCCCTGATATTATAGCTTCCCATTGGTGAAAGAATTTTTGAAATCGGTCCAGCCGTTTTGAAGATTACCCGGAACAAACAGACAGACAGACAGACAGACAGACAAAAATTTTTTAATTGCTATTTTAGGCATAGGTGTCGTGCAAATAACCGTGTGAACATGAAAAAAGCCTATTATTTTGACATTACAAACAGACACTCCAATTTTATTTAATGGTATAGACTAGCAACCCGCCCTCGCTTCGCTTCGGTTTTAGTCGTTTTACCCGCGTAGTTCCCGTTCCCGTGGGAATACTGAGATAAAATATAGCTTAGTTTACGCCCTGATATTATAGCTTTCCATTGGTGAAAGAATTTTTGAAATCCGTCTAGCCGTTTTGAAGATTACTCGGAACAAACAGACAGACAAAAATTTTTTAATTTGTATTTTAGGCATAGGTGTCGTGCAAATAACCGTGTGAGCATGAAAAAAGCTTATTATTTTGACATTACAAACAGACACTCCAATTTTATTTATTGGTATAGAAGATATAATATTCCGTGTGGTGACTGAGTAAGAATACGATTCACCACTCCCTATTTTGCCCCTGGATGTCGTACAAGACGACTAAGGGATATAATATGCACATAAGATCTGTGCAAGAGAAGGAAAACTCGGAATAAAACCCTATACCAACATGTCTGACCATCATGGTATAGTAGGTCAAATTCCCTCCCATTGTGAAAGAGGCCCGAGCCCAACAGTGGGACGTATGTGGGCTGCGATGATGATGATAATGATAAATAAATTGTTGCATTGTCGTCTTTACAGAAGACGTTCCTCATGCCATCTATTTTAAAATATTTAAACATTGTTTAGAGTTAATACTATAATTTTCAGTTAGAATTGTATTAGGTAAGCTAGGCCACGACACAATTATCTAAATTACTGAGAAATGTTTATAAAACTTATTTTTGCGAGTGAAAAATAATTATTACACGTGAGACTTGAACTCGCATCTATTGAAAATCTGTTTCAACCAATAAATTACTAGAAAAGTAATTGGCAGTACTAGTTGATAAATTAATGTGGTATCATGAGAAATGTGAACAAAATCGAGGCAAATTATAAGTTTATAATACTAGAAGTAATTGTGGGAATATGTTTCTTAGTGTATACTTAAATGAAATACAAATGATACAATTGCTTTACTTTATAACTTAGATAGTTCTTTAAAGAAAAACACAGCTGTGGTGTTTTTACACATTTATTTACATATAGTTTATTTGATTAATGAAAACGCATTTTAATTAAAATAATTGCAATTGTTTCATTATTTATTTAAACTAGTGGTCGCCGAGTAGTCGAAATACGGCCCTAATTCATTTAAATTAATTTTGCTGCTACACAATTTTCCATTAATTTTATTTATGTATAATTGTGTATTGAGCAAGCTGTATTTCACTAATAACTAATATATAAATACAATTGTCCATTAGACATTGTCATCATAATTATGTTTGTTTGACATACAATTCGACCAGAGATTGCATGGTAGTGTGCGTAATATCTTTTTTAATGTATTTCTAATTCATTATTATATGACATTTCAGTGTTATGCACTTCTCTTCTTTGTATGTATCAGGTTATGGAGCAACTGTTCGAATATGTTGTAGTTTATCGGCCATAGATCGTAATTAAAACGTTAAAATTACACAAAAAACAATATAACATATAAGTTATAGTGATTCCAAAAATGTGTATCTAACAGTCTACACCTTAAATGTTACGTATTATCTAGGCATGGATAGACAGGATACATGTAGGCATGTAAAGCTTCGACAGTATAATTTCATTCATACATACCTAGAATTGCGCAAACACTTCAATGGTACCGTAGGTACAAACGTGACTCGGCGACGGTCATCGGCCGATCAGCTGATTTAAAGCGAAGTTCGTTTTGCTTATGCGAACGTAATCATTGATTTTTTTCAATTTCTATTGAACATTTAACAAAGTACGAATATGTTGCAGATTAAGTATCACTGACTTTATACATTTCAATCAGATTTAAACGAAAAACAATGACAAAATTGAAAACTTTACATGTCTCTAATTCATTAACGAATCGATATTTTTCCTTCAAATTTTTTTAAGGATTCCTACCATCACCATTACCTACCTCCCGTTTGACCAGTTGCCCCATAACCTGATACATCCTGTATACTTCAACTGTGCCAAATTTCGTATATGTCCATCCACGTAATAAATAAATTAAAATAAATAGTAGTAAGATAAAAAAATAGCATAAAATAATAATAGTAATTTACCTATTAGTTTTATTATGCACGTTATATCAATATTCCTATTTCCATGTGGCGACGACGGAATAAGAATAATTCTAATTTAAAACCATTCATTATATAAAAGCACTATATTTTTACCGACTTGTTTTCTATAAAATTGATACAACATCTTTTGCAAGCACCAGCTCCAGTGTTATGGCCTTTGATCCACAGTATAATTCACAAATGTTATTCAAAAATTGAGGCTGGATCAGATCCTACAAGCAATACACTACTTACTTGCCCATGGGAGTCGTAGAAATTAGCTAAGGTTCATTTGAAGAGTAGAGAGCAGCGCTCTCCTACGAAACGTTCTTACTGTAATCGCCAAAGCGATTCCCGTGCGTGGTGATTATGGCAATAACTCTTTCAATAAATGACTATGCTATGTGGCGTTCTATGGATGAGACCTTCATCTAACGGTAAAACTGAATGAAAGAGGGTGGCTAAATGAAACAGATCAATATAATGGCTTCAGCAGCAATAAATTTACGAAAAAAAAAAATTAACAATTAGGTAACCTAACTAGAATCCTATCTAAAATTAGTAACTTCAATAAAAAGACCTAGTAAACTTTCGTCTCCCTTAAAGTTATTATGTCTATTCTAATATCACATTTATTTACTGTCTGACTGCACCCGCTCCGCCCTGCTAACTGGTATAACAGCATAATGACAGAACCTTATAACCAATCGTGAATTATTTCACTGCCTTTTGAGTTTTCTTCTAATCCTGCTATTTTTTTAATTACCCTTAGATATTTTTTTGTCTTATGGGCCTTGTTATGGATTGTTTTTATGGTCATACTCTTCTTCCTTTTTATTATAGGCCTCCCCACCGGAGGGTTCATGCTATAATCGCCAGACTTGGCAGATGTGTTGATGATCGCATGATGCCCATAATATGCGAGCTGTCTGTTCTCCTAATAGCTGGTTTTACGCCTCCCATAGGTAAGTTAAGGGTGATACATTGTATTCCCCATGTAGTGACTGCCACTATATGGAGAGCTCATACTCCTCCTATACGTATGCTTTTTCACGCAATTCAGTCATGGCTGTAATCCAAACTAGTTATGGAAGCAATTTATAGATATAAACTTAGCACATATATTGTATTTCGAAGTTACCTAGTTTGTCTTCTATTTCATTAGCTGACATTATAATTAGAACTACAGAATACACAGGTAATATTAATAACCTTTATAAAATAGAATTAATTTGCTGTATGGTAATGGAGTAAGGATAAAATTTACCATCTCCTATCTTGTCTTGCGTATCGCAAAAGACGACAAAGGGATATCATATCCATATAACAAGATAAGGCAAACTTGAATTAAAACTCTATACCAACTTGCGTGTGTAACGTGGTCTAGTAGGCCAATTTCCTTTCTATTATAGACGAGACTCGTGCCCATCAGTGAGATGTAAATAAAACAATAAACTAGACATCAAGAATAAAGACAGTTCGGTGTTATAATTTAACCAAAGCAATAACTTGACATATTTTAGTCACATAAAGAATATTGTTAGAATAAATTGCACATAAATGTGCGTTCTTTACGTTTCTGCTTGGTTTTATCTAAAATCTATAACTAAAATTATCGGGCCAATTCGTTTTTAAAATTTCCTTTTTGCTTTTTAAATTTCAACGTACCTACTCTACCCGTCCAATAGAGGCGACAGCAGAGAACCCCATAAGTTGCCGCGTGAACTGTCTTCCCCTTTTGAATGGACCAGACGTAATCTTTCACCCATTCCTTCTTAGTCGCTAAAATTGTAAAATAGGGCTAATGGCACACAACTATAGGCAGTACCGTTCTACTGGTAATCTTGTAACGCAAACTGCGATTGACAATCTATCTGCTAAAGCTTAGCGAGTATTATGATAAGTATTACACCCCTTTTTTTTGAGCTATGCCATGGTCTCCTCACGGTGACCGACGTCCCTCCCCCGGGACGTCAGTCACCGTCTCGTGGTTAGCCTCTCTACAGCTGATGTACTAATCCCCGGTCCCGTTACCCGCGGCCTCGGCTAGGGCGACATCAGGAGCAAGGTATTACACCCCTTGAGGAAACCTTTGTCCGAGACTGAATGTCTATAGACTGACGGATGAATGAAACATAAAGCTGAAGGGTATGTTTGTTTTAAACGCTTTAATCTCGACAACTATCCCTCGCATCTCAAATTCCATAATTGAATTCAGTTTATTTATACCTTTCGGTATACATATTTTTTGTGTACGTGTGTATGTCACTGAACTCCTCCTAAACGGCTGGACCGATGTTGATGAAATTTTTTGTTCATGTCCAAGGGGATTCGAGAACGGTTTAGATTCATAAATGGACCCAGTAGGTGGCGTTATTTTATTTGAACAGAACAACGTCTGTTGGGTCAGCTAGTATGATATATCAAACGTGGAGTAGAATAGTAACTAAAAATGTTAATTAATGAGGCACATTCAAGAGACGCTTTCACCGTTATCATTATAACTGCTAAGATAACAAAAATATTATTAATACATTTTATAGTCATTACAAGCGTGGCAATTTTTATTAAGGTTACATTACGAAATGAGTGTTCCATGGTATAAACAATTCACGCAGCGTAACTGACGACACATTTATAAATGTACATATTTTTACTTTTATTACGCACAAATTATTCCAAATACAACCTTAAAAATTTAAAAATAATAGTCTTTTTTTCCACCAAGTTTATGATAGTTGTTTGAGAGTTATATCAAAGGGAAAATTTTAAATTTGATACTTTTAGTAACTAATGTTTCAGTTGCCATCTTAATGTTTCAGTTCCACTAATAATAAAACATGTAGATAACTAGGTCTCTCGTTAGATATTTATCATAATTCACAGATGCTGCCGACCTAATCTTGTATTTTTTTGCGGTTTTAGCAGTACAAGCAAATAGCTGAATGGAAAGATGCAAGTCCGTCGCAAATATTAACAATACCAACTATATAATTCATGGCATGGCCTATAATGCATATAATTGACCTATTCTAGATATCAACAACATATTAATGAAGATATAAATACCTAATAATAGCTGTATTAATTTAACTTTAGACAAAACAATCGTTATCATAGCGAATAAGCATCTCACGTAAGTATTGTTAAGTCGAACAACATATAGCCATCATTTTCTCGCGGTATATAATCAATCATTTTCTCGCGGATTTTATACGTTTGTAACAGTTCATCTCATGATAAACAGCAATGACTCCATCTTCTAACTATAATTAAACATGATTAGAGCTCAACACATGGTGAGTTGCAATTATAAGACGTTACAATGGCTACCAGAGAGCTATTCGACACGCTATGCCGTAGTTTCTATCTATCTACCATTCAATATCTAGCCTCGCACGGAAACGAATTTTAAGTAACGTATATATTTATACACCGACACTTAATAAATTGCTTTTATTTCATTAATTTACCATGATTTATCAACATTAATATTACCTTGCAACTTTTAAATTAGTTCAATGTATATACTACGAATTCGTAAGATATAAATTAGTCAATTGAAACGAAAAATCTGCGTATAAATTTTTAAGCAGCATGTTTAGATATCAAGCGATCGTTTCCCTGAATGAAATATAGACTTGTGGTAAGAAAACGCACATTTCGAATTCATTCAAATGTACAGTCATGAATGAACCGAATGCGATAGAGACAACAAGCATAGGAGTTTATGGAGTGCAAGTGAGACGTGATTTCAATAGTACGCGAAACGGAAATAGAGAGGCCGAGATAATTCTGTCTAGCCGGGAGGGATTCCCTCGTGTCATTTGTGTGCGTTCGTTTTTAGGATTGTACGAGAGGATTCGAGTGTTGGCGTGCGTTCCGTGCACTCCGCACACCGCCAGTCGTAGGACCCTTTATCGTTGTTCGTTTCAATTCGGAGGCATTCGCATTCATTCTTTGCTTTCCGTCTGCAACCGAGGTACCCCTGCTACTTGTTGATCATTCGTAATAAATTGCTTCCATGATATTCCCATTGTGGAACAGTTTGTCGCTTAACTGCCTTTGAGGAAATTGCGTTTCCTTGAGTCACTCAAGTTTATTTGTGGTTGGATTGTGATTGTTATTACAATCGCTTAATACGAATTGTTATGAGTTCATTGATGTGAAAGCTATTTAATAAGCATTGAACGTTATAAATATGATTAATAATAGATTGTGAAATGTAATAAAATCTATAAATACAATTTGCGTCAATGCTGTTTGTTGTAGGTACTAACTAATATTATAAATGTGAATGCGAGTTTTGTTTCACTTTTACGCTTTCGCCCCTAAACCACTAAACCAATTTGAAACATTCAATAGAAAGCTACATTATCAATAACATAGTTGTATGTTTTATCCCCGTTTGGCCACAGGAACGAGAACTACGCTGGTGAAACTGCGCCTAATAAACCTAAAAACTAATTTTGCCAGTCAGGATGCAATGTTGTCATTTTATTGCCTATAGTAGCAAATGATTCAAAAGGTCACCCAATGTTAAACGGTAATTTCATCACATGGACCTTCATATTACTAATGGTATAACGAAGTCACTGCCCAGTGGCACTAAGCCTCTAAGACGTCTGTTGATCCTTGAGTTGGTACATAGTGCTGAATTCATTTTTTTATTGAGACTAATACTACCACATATTCCCACCACTGTAACTTCTGCAAGCTATCCACAATGTTTTCCAGAAATACAACAAGGTTTGATCCTTAGGAAGATCGAGACTTTTGTCATGGAATCCGCAAAAAAATTAGTAGGTACTGAAATCATAGCTTAGCCATAATATAAAAAAATGTCTTTTGATTTAATCACAGCAATTTTTAGGCTTCTTCACTAAAAAGGTGCAAATAAATTAATGTACCTACACTGCCTACTCGTTCTTACATTTTTACATTTTTCTGAACGGTAATATGCAAAATAATTAGTAGGCAGTTGAATTGTAAAATCCAAAACTTTCAGAAAATTAGTATTTTTATTACCGCTGTAACAACAAAATATTAAAATCAAAAAAGAGTTGAAATTATTTCACGATATTATTTTAAGTACATAGCTATTATTAAATTTCCCTATTTTTTCATACTTATAGTAAGAAAATAATTACAAGTATATGTACAATTCATCAGTAGGTTACATTACAACATTACAAGAGAAGAAACGCGGGGCCATACTTCACTACATATCTGTATAGCTAGGAATGACAGATAAATTTCCTTCTCATTGTAAAGAAACCTTTTTTTTATCAACACTTGTAAGATTAAATGAAGTATTGGAAAGGTGCAGCCACATAAATCGATAGTAGATACCTATAAATCTATATATAAATATTAATAAAAACTGTATAACCAATAAAACAAAATAATAATATCCTTCATTCATCCCTTCATCACCTCAGCTCATACCCTCTGCTGGGATTGATCCTCCTCCACAATAAGATGAATATTGATCTACTAGGTATACCACGCTGGTCATAACGGATTGCTACAGGGTTTCATTTCGAATTATCTTTCGCCCATATGGATGTTACATGCATATTATATCCCTTCTCTCTCTCTAAAGTCGGTCCCTCATATCTGAGGATCGTGGTTAGCATCGGAGCTACATCTGGAGCGGATAATCTGCCTCCACCGGTCTCGATCCAGCGAGTCTCTCACGACCGCATAGAATTTGGAGGATGATGAGTCTTTCACTTGATCAGTCCATCTAGTTGGTGAACGACCACGCGATCTCTTGCCTTCGGTGTTTCCAACGACAATCAGCTTTTCCAGACTCTCATCACCTCTGCGCACTGTGTGTCCGAAATAGGAAAGTATGCGTTGTTGGCATATTGTCGACAAACGGGTTTTTATTCTGAGCTGACGTTTTGCGGTCCAAGGTACTCTGAGTAATCGCCTCCAGCACCACATCTCGAATGCATCAATCCTTTGTCGTTCTCGGGCTAAGATTGTCCACGTTTCTACGCCATAGAGGAAAATAAGGAATACCAGAGCTCGGATCAACCGCATCTTGGTTATAATACCTATTCCTCTCTTCCTCCAAATGACGCTCAAACGGGTCATAGCATCTTTAGCCATTCCGATACGTCTTTTTATCTCGGGTGCACATATATCCCTTAGTCGTCTTTTATGAAGAATACAATTCACCACCTCCTATCTTGCCCGTTATAAAAAAAGATGACTAAGAAATATAATATACCCATAATATCTGTTCAAGAGAAGGAAGACTCAAAATAAAATCCTATACCAACCAGCGTGGTATAGTAATATCTCTCTTATTGTGGAGAAGGCTCGAGTCCAGCCGTGAGACGTAATCTTTCATTTTGTTTAGATAAGCGTTGAAATCAATGAAGCTACTAACTAGTCTGTACCAATAAATAAAATTGGAGTGTCTGTTTGTAATGTCAAAATAATAGGCTTTTTTCATGCTCACACTGTAATTTGCACGACACCTATGCCTAAAATAGCGATTAAAAAATTTTTGTCTGTCTGTCTGTTTGTTCCGGGTAATCTTCAAAACGGCTGAACAGATTTCAAAAATTCTTTCACCAATGGAAAGCTATAATATCAGGGCGTAAACTAGGCTATATTTTATTCCGGTATTTCCACGGGAACGGGAACTACGCGGGTAAAACGACTATAACCGAAGCGAAGCGAGGGCGGGTTGCTAGTAAATGATATATTTATAACTAGCAACCCGCCCTCGCTTCGCTTCGGTTATAGGTTATAATCGTTTTACCCACGTAGTTCCCGTGGGAATACCGGGATAAAATTTAGCCTATTTTACGCCCTGATATTATAGCTTTCCATTGGTGAAAGAATTTTTGAAATCGGTCCAGCCGTTTTGAAGGTTACCCGGAACAAACAGACAGACAGACAGACAAAAATTTTTTAATTGCTATTTTAGGCATAGGTGTCGTGCAAATAACCGTGTGAGCATGAAAAAAGCCTATTATTTTGACATTACAAACAGACGCTCCAATTTTATTTATTGTTATAGATTTAAAATATTATATCATATTTTTTTCATTTAAAAAGAGCTACATACAATATATATTGAAACTAAGGTCTACTTAGCTATAAGGAATAAGAATACAGAATTACTTTAAGTTTGCAATGTTTATAGGTATGTTAATATGTTTATTGGAACGTACTAATTACAAGAGCAACTTGGCCGATTTGAAACTACATTTATAGAAATACATATTATAAGGCTAATGGTACCTAAACGTAAAGAAATTTTATTTTGCATCATTTATTTATTTTATCTTAAATATCTACAAAAGTTGTTTTGTGTTTATTATAATTCTATCAAAACGTCTATCAACACGATTAGTTATCTTTTTAGTGTATCTATTTATATACATAGGAAAATAAGAATCGTTTACAAGGATTTTGTCTAAGTTTTGCAATCTGCCCATCTAACAGCAATAATGACGCTCGAAGTAGATTAAGTTCAACATTCCATTTAAAAATAGCTATTGTACTAAATCTAAATAAACAATCGCTGTTAATATTGTGGAAATATAATTACCGCCAATAAATTTCTGTTTTATAATTCACCATATTTGAATCCCGTGAGTATGATGAAACATTAGTCGTAATAAATGTAATCAAAAATGTAACTGCTAGAACGAAATGTTATTTCAACTTGTCTGATTAGCGTGATATAGACCAATTTACCTCATATTGTATAAGATGACCACGCCGAATAGTGAAACGTTTATGAACCGGAGAAATAGATGTTACATGAAGGTAAAAATATATCTAATATCGGTAATTATATATTTAACTAGCAACCCGCCCTCGCTTTGCTTCGGTTTCAGTCGTCTTGCCGGGATAGTGTCCGTTTCCGTGGGAATACCGGGATAAAATATAGTCTATGTTACTCCCTGATATTATAGCTTTCTATTGGTGAAAGAATTTTTAAAATCGGTACAGCCGTTTTGAAGATTACTCGGCACAAACAGACAGACAGACAAAAAAATTATAAAATGATTTTAGGCATATGTATAGTGCAAATAACCGTGTGAGCATGAAAAACGTCTATTATTTTGACATTACAAACAGACACTCCAATTTTATTTATTGGTGTAGATTAGGTATCAAAATAGAAAAGTACCTATTATATATATGCTTTTTCACAGGATAACTGTTTGCGCTATCAGGCACTACTTTAATAGTTATCTACTTATTGTGAATGTAGATTTGTTAAAAGATTGCACTAAGGAAATAATCCTTATATTGCGGGCTTAGAATAATAACATACGGAAGGTAAGTTCGCGCATAAAAAGTGAAGCATTTCAATTGGAGCCTAATGTAGCTTACGCCGGAACCGTTCCGTAATGTACAAGTCATTGTACTGCACGTACGTACGCAACTCTTAAAAAATAAATAGGTAATTATGACTGTTTTTGCATTAAAATGGTGTCATAACACATTTGTAAAACTTAAAAATGTTTTTAACGTCACTTTTAAAAGTATTTCGACGATTTATGTTAATAAAAACAAAATTTTATTTCATAATTTGTATAGTGGTGTGCGTGTGTACGTGTGTAATCGTCTGCGCGTCATTAGTGTTTTTAGATTCAAATTTCGAACCTTCGAAGTATTGACACTATCCTTCTATACGTTATTATTCTAAGATTGCGGGTGACTTTACAAACATTTATCAAACTCAAATTACACCTAGACTTAATATATCAATGTGTTGATCGCACAGTGTTATCCTGCGTGGGCATCGGATCCACGAAATTGGTACGGTAGGTCACTATCTTAAGAACTAACCATGTGCAGTCAACTACCATTTGTACCTATGTATCAATTGTAAAATACAAAATATCCTAATTATTTTCCTGTCACATAGGTACTCTGTGGCATAATTTCTTTAAAATATAATCCAAACTCTGTACAAACCGTACTAAAATTACTATCAATGTACATATATTGCTTTATATAATTTCATCGTAAATACTATTGGAAATGTACGTTAAATTAGTTAATTTAAAGTTATTATTGTCGTATAATGTAAATATTACTGTTCCGAATTCTATGTAGTTTTTAAGTTTCTATTAGCCTTATATTTCTGCCCAAGCCTTCAATAAAAAAAGAAAAATAACTATAACATTCATATGTAAGATTCAATGATAAATTAAAAAAAAATCGTGTATAATATAACATCAAATGAAACAAAAGAGCAGAATTTTGCTTGTATTGTTTGTTTGTATAAGTTCATTAATAAAATAAAAACCTATATTTCATAACTAATACAGTCAGTTAATTCAAAATCGGTAACTATATAATCTGTATCTAATTTAACGGCGTAATTAATTAATTTGGCAACATGCGCGTCTCAGACGCTGCAATGCAGTGTCTTGGTTTAATATTTCAATGAGAAACAACACTTGGACCAAAGCCAGTGAGAGTACGACATGATATTCGAGATAAATAACATTTATATTCTACATCTACATATAAAAACCATAATATTTGTGAGTAAAGAAATTATAATCCGCTTACGAAATATATTAAAGCGATAAAGATATTTGTATTAACAAATCTACTATTCTTATAAAATAGATTAATGGGTGGTCTGCTTTTAATAGATCTTTAAACATACAATTATTATATAATTTTAATATGAATGGACACATAACATGGACGGCCTTTCATCAAATATTCAGCTTTGTACAAACTCTGAAAATTCTCAAGTCTTTCAAGTTACCGCCTATTAATGAACATAAATACAACTTAAACAATACAGAGACCCTTTATCTTTTTCATAACTAGTACATATATATATACACCTATAAGTTTTAAACTAGCAACAAAAACGCTTCGGAAGTTCTCCAATGCACCTACCGGCTCTACAAAGGTAATGAGCTAGTTATTTCAGTGCTTTGTTTATTTACAAAATATCACTCCGTTTGAAGGCGCACCATCAAAATGAGTCGTAAAGCTGAAAATTCCATAAAAAGTCGTGTTGATGACCTCCGTAATTGAACGTCGCTCTTTGTAGCAGAGACAATGGACGGAACCCTGCGCTTTGATTCTATTGATTAGGAAAAATAACTTGATCGCTGGTTAGGATTTCAATAGCTCAACGAGTAAGCTTCCTAATTGATCGGATAATAGTGCAACAGAAACAACCATGGCCATATTAAATACAATGAAATTAAATTTCAGATATTTGAAGGTTAACAAAAATATTCAACGAAGCATCTACGTAATAGTTACCTATACGTTTTTTTAATAGTTATTTGAAGAGAAATAATGCATTGCTGCAAAGAATCTTTTTAAAGAGTTATAGAAATTAAATAAGGAACACCCTGCAGTTCTTGGGTAGGTAACCCGATACCCACTCGTTTATCTGCCGTCGAGCAATTATTGAAGCGTGAAAAGGAACGTCCTCCTATTATTTACACTGCGTTTTGTAATGCGGGCATTCTGCTTTTATTAAAAAAATATCGCGTTTCCAACTGCCTTTAATGACATCCATTAAGGTTTTTAAATTATTTTACATTTTTTTAAATACAACTTAAAAGTTCACACTGCAGCCGATATAGGTACCTACTTACGTTAGCTGCTAGCGAACCCAAAGATAAAAGTCAAAATATTTTAATCTGAAATATAATAATGGAAGTTTCATTTTAAATTTATTTCAAATGCATTCTAGCGTCATAGATAACAAGAATCACAAAAGCACATCAATCTTTTGTATTTTAATATTAATAAAAGATAATTATTTGCCACTATTTATTTTATTAGTAAGCTATATGATTTTGTTTAATTTAAATAATATTTCGATTAAATTATATATTAATAAAAAATCAAGAGAAAAGTTAATAATCATTTTATGATTCAGTTAATTGGCCATAAATGTCCTAATTAATTTAGAACATCATTCACTGTGAGTACTTTTTTAAATATTTCATAATATTCCTTTTTCAAATTTAAATCAAAAAGGTTATTTATGCTTTTAATTTTATTGTAGGTATATTATTTTCCTTTGTTGAGTGCATTAGTGGAATCGTAATAGTGGAAACGTGACAATACAAATTAGTAAGATTGAACGACCGCCGGCAAACGTCGTATATTTTTTATTTGTCTTGTTAGTAGTTCTGTTAGTCGTTCTCATTGGTATTTCTTTTATGATATTTCTTATGTTCATTTACTTTTACAACACAAATAGTTCGTTCTAAATTAATACTTTCACTAAAAAAGTTAACAAATGTTCAATTGCTTTCTAAATTCTAGAAACCACTTTATAAATTATTTTACGGATGAATAGTATTTTTAAAATCATATAAAATAATGTTAACAATTGTATAACATCGCCATAAAAGAAACAAAAAGCATTAGAATTACTTACAAATGCTATCTTCAACTTCATACTTACACTGTATCTATCGATTTATATGTGAGATGTATAATATCTATTACCTATAAAAGAAATTAATATCGCTAAACTCAATTGAAATATATTGGTAATTGAAAAAACCAAAAAAACTCAATAAAATTCATTTTATTTCATATGAGTTTCAAAATTATTAAAAAATTTAAAATTCATCAAATATCTTTTTTAACATAATAGACAAATTAAATTTTGAAATATGTAATCGCTAACCCCTAAAAATGACCTCATTATGATTTAAACTAGGCAAGCAACTACTACCTGTAATGATTTCATGATATCAAACAAAAATATGACTCAGAGGTACATATGAGGTATCGCGGCGGACGGCAGAACATTTCCGCTTAACAATAAATAAACAAACATTAAATATGACTGCGCACAAAGCATCAATGCGGGCAAAAAATTAAATTTTATGCCTCCCAGATGCATACTGGCCGCTAACATTATATTTTTAAAAACACATTCCGAGAAGCAAGGGAAATACTGATATAGGCCTACCCGGACACCAGGCTGAACGCGAATATAACAAAACAAGATTTTTTAATCTAACTTTACCGTTTGTAAAAATTACTTAGTTAAATATTCAAACCACAGCCGCTAATTAACTGAGATTTAACCCTTCCGTCGCCGCCGAAGCTCTATTTAATATTTAAACCGGTGGAAATATTTTGCGCGTATTAAAATGTGAAAAATTAATGGAGTACGAGTCGTTCCCCACGGTCTATATAGATGCAGCCTCATACAGCTTTAAACCTAATCTAAATTCGACCTTCATTGTATCTTCGATATATTCCTTGTTGGCATCTTCTCTTAACATTTCGCCTATTAAAATAATTACCTACCTGCATATATCTATCTATCTACCGGTTATAATTTTTATTCACACCGACACACATATTTTCATTAGGCCTATATAGAAATAAATCTTTTTTACGGAATATGTGCGCACCAGATTTTTTTATTTAACACTGTTAATTAAATAAAATATTTTTATTAACTCGACAATCATCTCAAAGAAACTCGAAATATTTATACCACGATTGGTTGGTAATAGAGTTAATGCAAATTTTCGTCCGTAAATTTGAAGTGAAAAATTTTCCTAAATTAGGACAACAGATATATTATATACTAAATTATCTCCTGAGCCTCCTACTTTTTAATTTTTGTACTAACACTAAGAAATATATATATAAGATGGAAGTAGACAAATAAATTTAACTTAAAATAAATCATAAAGTAAGCATACAATAATAAAATAAAATTAATCGTATAAGTTCATTACTATGATAGTATTAAAATTGGACTATAGGTCCGAGCGTGGTGATAGGTAGGTACATAAACATTCTATAAAAATAAAGATACAGACAAATACAGTTCAAATATTTTATAAAACGTACCTTGCGGTGGTGCAGTCCCTGTAGAGCACGTCGAAATCCTTGCAGGATAACAGTTTGCAGCGGTTTACGCCCGGCTGGATGGCACCGAGCCCACGCAGGATACGAACTTGTTCCACATTGCACACCAGCGGCACTATGTCCAGTCTTTTTAGTTTTGTATACACTGTATGTAGCCCACCCACCAAATGTTTAAGAAACAGTTCGAACGCCTGAGGCAGGCAGAGCATTGTGTCGCCTTGAATAATAAACGCGGCCACTTTCTGTCCGCGATAGTCTACCAGTTTGCATTCATTGGCAGAAGGGTCCGAGGTGGATATTGGAGGAGGGCTTCCGTATCTTGGCGGGCCGTGATGGTGAGCAGCTGCCATGAGCTCGAGGGGTGAATGGTGCATCATCTGCAAGGAGCCCAGAAGGCCGAGACCAGGTGGTGGCAACGGCATCCTTGGTGCTAAAAGTTGCGGTGGGCTGAGCGCGCAAACTGGAGACGCAGCCTTCACTCTAGGCGAGCCCCCAGAGGAGCCGCTGACCTCGCTCGCGGTCGACGCTGAGTCCACGGCGGACTCCATGCTCGCGATGTCTGACTACGCACGCATCACACGGCCGTCGTGCGCGCTGTTCCGCGCAACAATAAATAAAAAGCCTGTGCGAGCGAGGGCGCGGTCGTTGTCGCGCGCCCGCCCTGCTCTCTCACACCGATTGGCTCTACGACGTTGCAGCCTGGAGGCTATTGGTCTTCGACGAAGCCGTGGAGTCTCCGCCTCTTTTTTCGTTGCGTTGCGTTCGTAGCGCGCGAAGAAACGTTCCTGTTTCTTTTGGGTGTTGTGTGAAGCGGTCGCTCGCCGGGGGTGTATTGATAAGAATGTCACCGGTAATCAATATGAGCCTAGGTGCCGTCGCGGCCACGCGCACTTACACAGATACTCTACCTCTCGTAAATACTCCTCATGGTATTGAATTCGCTCTCAAGACTTTGTTTTTATTGTATTTTATAAGATTCACGCCTTTTCACCGCATGGGCTTACAGTACGCCTACAACTTTATTATTTTTATATGTATGTAAGTTTTGAATACTAATTAGGGAGGAAGCGAATTATACTCTATCATTAAAAATATAAATTTTATTGGCTCTAATAAAAAAAATTTACATATTAAAATGGTAGCTACCATACTTGATATTTGATATTAATTGTTACCGGAACAACGCTTCTAAACTCTATTAGCTGTATATAACTTTATAAGCATAAATAGGTACCCATTCCTACACTTTAATAATGTATTAGTACCTACTATCTCTAAAACTTGACCAGTCAGTAATAAATTTATAATTTATTACAGGTACCTATATTCCAGTGAACTTTGTCACCCAAGAAGCAATGATTTACATATCTAGTCCTATAGTGCACATTTATTTAACTATAGATGCAAAAATATTACTGTAAACTTTATTAAAAAATATTTATTTAAAAAATGATCGCTGCCACTAACTTATGAAATAATTAGCTATACCTATCTACATCGTGTCAATATTACCTACCTAAGTTTTGTCAATATTTTTTTTTATACTTCGGGAACAATAGTTGATTCTGGATAAAGGTCCTTTTTTTCAATTAAACTTAACAAATAAATAAATATTACCAATTATAAAATCTATTAGTTAGGCTATTAACGTAGATACCTAGGTTGGTATACATCAGAAGATATCACTCCATATTAGTGAAATAACTGGTTATAATTATTGTTTATAGGTACTCCTTCGAATTTATTAGGTAGGTATTATGAGAAGTAGGTCAGAAGGGTCTTTATACAATATTACAGAACTATTTCAAGTAGGTACGTAACCTTGTAATTGCTAATGTTGATATAAAGATGTTATCAGATGTATTTTCGTACCTATATGTTTATGAATAAATATTAGTGATTCTTTTAAAACCACCTTTTGGTATAGCAGTCTAGTAACTAAGCATCAACTGAACTCCTGTGCCGAATGTTATCCTACGTTACGCGCATAAAACAACTTTTTTTGCTGTCTACATTTCCCAGTCTCTTCTCCGTGAGTGTCGTTAAAGACGAATAAGGGATTAAATGTGCATATTACACCTATGCAAGTGAAGAAAATCTCGAAATAAAACTATAACAAACGTCTGACCAGCGTGATATAGTAGATAGGTCAATTTCCCTGCTAATGTAGAAGAGGCTCGAGCCCAGCAGTGATACGTATGTATATGAGCCGAGACAATGACGATCATTGTAAGTCCCACTGATTCCTCAGTCGTTTTTTACGTCTCCTACGGAATATTAATGTTTACTGACATACTGTTTTCTTAACTCGTCACCTGATTGGAAGGAAATTGACGTTACTATATCATGTTAATCAGGCAGGTTGATATGGAGTTTTGTTTCGAGTCCTTCTTTTCTTGCATAGATGATATATGCATACCTATTATATCCCTTAGTCGTTATTTACGCCACTCACAGGCAAGATAGAGAGTGGTGAATTGTATTCTTATTCTGTTACCACACGAACAAACTTACGATACCAACTGCAAGTTCCCATTTGACAAACGTGATTATGCCCTTTGGTGGTGCCTAAATCTAATAGTCATTGAACATCCAATATATGCAAATGTTTTGTTATTTGTTTCTTACACTTTCAAGTTTAAACCATTATACTGATTTCAAAAACTCTTTTATCAATAGAAAGCAACATGATCAGTAGGTAACAAATGTATTAAACAAACAAACTTACTTTCGCATTTATAATATTAGTATGGATACTAATATTATAAATGCGAAAGTAAGTTTGTTTGTTTGTTACGCTTTCACGCTTAAACCACTGACCCGATTTCAAAAATTCTTTCACTAATGGAAAGCTATAATATCAGGGAGTAACTTAGGCTATATTTTATCCTGGTATTCCCACGGGAACGGGAACTACGCGGGTAAGGCGACTGAAACCAAAGCGAAGCGAGGGCGCCATGCTATAGTATTCATATATAAGAGGAACTATGCGTTTGCAACCGCGAGAATTTGCTATTGTCTAATTTAATCTACCTATAGGAGCTCCATCCCCATCATACATCTTATCACCGTCCACTGCTGAACGTACCTAGGCTTTCTTCATTTTTCGCCACAAAATGCAGTCCTGTGCCGCCTGTTACCAATCCATAGGTCCTCCGATCGAGACTAATGCTACATCGGTTAAGATACCGACTTACAGTGCCAGTGTCGCGGGTTCGAATCCTGCGCGGGACAACACTTTGTGCGATCCACAAATTGTTGTTCTGAGTCTGGGTGTAATTTGTGTCCGTTAATTATATGTTTGTAAAGTCCCCCGCAATACAAGGATTAATTTCCTTAGTGCAGGGAAAAGAAAAAAAAAATCACTTGACAGGCGGGATGGCGATCTCAGTTGACCTTCTTATTTTCACACAGCGTGCTGCTACTTTTTACTAGTCAATTCCGCAACCGAGTTTTACCACCCACTCACAGAGTAGATAGAGTAAGGGTTGGTAAAGCCTATTTTTTAAATCTTTCACCATATGGTTAAAATATTAATTACCTTTTAACAGTATCTAGTTATTAAATCAATAGTTATTAAATTCATAATTAATAGTTTAAGGTGTGCTGTTATTATTATTCTTATTCGACATTTTTTTAACTCGTATATATTCTATCCAATGCATATAAAACTATTGAGCAGTGATGTCTGCCTTAAAAAGAAATTAATCTATATCATGCTGATCAGAGGTGTATTCCTATCGAGTTTTCCTTCTCGTGCAATGATGTTATATGATTACCTTAAGTCGTCTTTTATGAAATTTGCTAGAAAAGAAGATGATTGATGATTTGTGATTTACTTTCATATTCCATTTCTATATGAGATATTAAATATCCAGAGTAAAAGTACCGATTTCAATTAATCAATGCATGCTTTAATTTTCAAAATATTCTGAAGACTATTGGACCAAGCTTCCTCGGTAAAACTTATTCTATTATATTTAAAGATACTAGCTAGACATTATAATATGTATTACCTACTTTTATTCATTACATGCTAAGCACCAAACAGATTGTTTGTAGTCCATATTTTCACACATTTCTATTGGGTATATAATATAGAAAAAAACTGCCTACATGTAGTTTCCATGTGATAGCACTGAAAAGATTATTTGTAGTCCATATTTTCACATATTTCTATTGAGAACATAGTTTAGAATAAAACTACCTACAGGTAGTTTCCATGTGATAAAGAAATAATGATACAATTCACGAAACCCGCACTCGTCGCCCGCGGGCGTCGAAAGAAACGACAAATATGATATGCATATAGCATCTATGCAAGAGATAGCAAACTTAAAATAAAATCCTGTACCAACCAGTCTGACCAACATGGTAGGTCAATTTCTCTCCTATTGTGGAGGAAGATTGAGCCCTGTAGTAAGACATATGTGTGCTAAGATGAAAATAATTTAGATATTGTCCGACTGTTTATTTAATATTAGCTAGGTACACATAAGTATGTACTTATTTTTTCATATTATGAGGCTGATTACAATACAAAGGGGGATGAAGTGTCGAAACAATAGCGATCTCAACGTTCGACAACTTGGCGAAACTCCTGAAACACTTCAATAGGTTCAGTCTTTTATATCAACCTTTCTACCACTTATAAACAATAATATTAAAGCAAAATCGCTCTTATTTGTTGTAGCATATGGATTGCTATTATTTCAACAGTTGAAAATTATTGTTGGTTTTTAGTGTGTTCTTTGTTCGGGGTGTTTTCAATGATTATTCTTTATAATATCGGTATCGAATTCAAGTCGTAGATGTGTAGGGCTCCTGTGTTTAGATTGTAATATTTTGTTACTATTAAGTGCGTATTATTTTATCGAAGTGTAAGTACCCTATGCGAATTTACTTTGCTATTAAGAGGTGCTTGCATAACATATGTTATTTATAAGAAGTTTTAATAAGTGCTTAATTACAATATCAGGCCCAGAATCTAAATAATTTTTGTTTTGTTTTTTTAATAGAAAACACCCTACCTAAGGAAATAATTTTTGTATTGCGGGGAAATTTACAAACATATAATTAATAAGACGGAAGGCCCTGTTGTTCCATGGGCGTGGGCGGGGTCCCTGACCATCCGCCTCAGGGCTCTTCTGTGGCGACCACAGAGGGTCATGGCAGTCAGGGCCATACGCGGATACTGCACGATCGTGGAGGCCTTCCGGCCGGTATTGATGCAGTGGTTGAAACGGCCAGGGCGATGGTCGGCAGCGTCAGGAACTGGGACGCGGTCGCAACCTTCTGCGAGGCAGTAGTCTCGCGGAAGGAGGCGGTGGATCGCTTGCACGAGGAGCGCAGCCTCGATGAGGTGATCCGCCGCTGGCGACTGGGGCGGCGTAGGTGCGAATACTTGCGCCTCATGCCGCCCTGGCCGAGGCCGCAGGTGACGTGACCGAGGAATTAGTCCGTCACCCGCTGAGAGGCCAACCGCGTGAGGAAAGGCCGACGTCCTCCCCGAGGGGGGACGTAGGTCGATGGGAGGGTACCCCAAATAGGGAGTATTCCGTCGGGCCGACCACTGATGTCAAGTAACCCTGCTCCGGTGGTCGGCCCAACGACGAAGGCGACGTGCATCGCGGGTGGGTTGCGGGAGTGCGTGCTTACGCCCCTCTGTCGCCCCGGACGGAGTGGTACGAGGAGCGCGACGACTGCAACCCACCCCCAAAAAAAAAAGGATATAATTAATGAACACAAAATACATCCAGAATCAGAACAATAATTTGTGAATCGCACAAAGTGTCGTCCTGCGTGGGATTCGAACCCAAGACATTGACACGCATATAAGATGTGATTTAAACCTTCGACTTTCTTGATCACCGAACCAAGCACAGAAACAAGTTGCCACTACTCAGACCTTGATGTTCTACTGTAGAACTTGGCAGCACTAGATCTATAGCAAATAGGTAGAGCAAATAAACAGAAAATTTATCATTCGGTTAATTGGTAAATAAACCTTTTTTACGGATATTATCGCGTTTGTATTTGATTTTTGATTGTCTGACGTTTCGAACACTTTCATGGTAGCAAAATAGTTTTATTTACAACTAGCTGACCCAGCGAACTTCGCACCGCCATATTTTTTCGTAAATATATTTTCTTAGTTTCCGAAAATATAATCTCTAATAGAAGAACCATTACGGCTTTGTCGGGCAAGATTGAATCGTTTTGGTCGCGGAACTGTTAACTATGATTCAAACAGAATAAAATGACTGATTATTGACAAAATTATAATTATCAAATTTTCAACCATAGGTACTTAATCATAGACAAAATTCCGTTAGCTGTCATTTGCGTTTTGTTCTTTAACGTCTTATGTCACGTCACATGGGAACACGATCAAATGGGATAAAAAGTATCCTATGTCCGTCTCCTGGTTCTAAGCTAGGTAGCTTAGAACCAGGAGACGGACATAGGACTAGACTCCACCAATTTTGAGCCAAATCGGTTCAGCTGTTCTTGAGTTATAAATAGTGTAACTAACACGACTTTCTTTTAAATATATAGATGTGCAATACTCTCTTCAAAAATCATTCAGTTAATTTACCTGTTAATGAAATATTTGTTAGATTAAATGTCAATATGAAAGAAGGCAAAAGCAGTAATAGCTTAATGGAGGCTAACTGGCACCTAAAGATTTCGAGTCTGAACGTACGGCGTATAATATATGTACCTGTCACAGTTATAAGCCTATTAAATAATTTGCTTTATAAAAAAGCAAAAGGTATTTTTGCCCGTATGGTGACGAATAGAATTCCCCTCCCCTTTTCTTATTCGTAGCTGTCGTAAAAGAACCAAGGGAAATTCGACATTCAACCCTATACTAACTCGTCTAAACAGCATGATATAGTGCCTACCTAGGTCAATTTTCCTTCCCTTGTAGAGGTGATTCGAGCCCAGCATTAGGATGTACGAGCTGCGATGATAATGATAATGATAAATAGGTAGATTATTAGCAAAACTGCATGAGATTTGTATAAGAAAATTTTCAAAATGTATAAAGCCCGATCTACGGGTCGCTATTTGTATTTAAGGTGACCTGAATTACCATTTAATGCTAAGCTCATACTAAAAAAATTAAAGAGTTTCAACCTAAACTGACAAGATTGACTCTTTAATCTGGTCACTACTAGGATATATCGAGCTATATAAACTGGCTGAGTAAATCGATCCTATTCTGAACATAATAAAATAAAATATAGGTAACGCCTTGAAATCGATCGTACCGCTACTGGCCAGGTCCAATTTTTAATCTAAACCATTTTCGAATTCACTGAAACACGCACAAAAAATCATCAAAATCGTAGATCGATTTCTGTTTAGAAGGAATTCTGTCACATACACACAGATAGAAGAATTATATATATAAAGACTAGCTGACCCAACCGACCCTATTCTGTACATATTAAAATAAAATACCTATAATACCACGAGGTCGATCATACCGCCACCTACCGGCTCTAATTGTTAACATAAATCATTCTCGAATCCACTGGAAACAACACAAAAAAATCATCAAAATCAGTCCAGCCGTTTGGGAAGGATTCAGTCACATACACACGGACATATGAATTATATATAAGTAAAGACTAGCCACTCTCGCTTCGCTTCGGCTTCAGTCGCTTTACCAGCGTAGTGCCCGTTCCCGTGGGAATACTGAAATAAAAGATAGCCCCCGTTACTCCCTTAAATTATAGTGAAAGAATTTTTGAAATCGGTTCAATGGTTTAGGCGTGAAAGCGTAACAAACAAACAAACTTACTTTCGCATTTATAATATTAGTAAGGATTACTAATAATTCAGCACTTAATTACCAAGTGCTGAATTATTGGCAAGGCTTTAAAACAGAAAAGTAAAAAAGAACTTATAAAAACATCTTCAGAGAACAAACATAAAAATTCATGCCATGAATTATTTTTTGTTCAGGGACTATTATCATTGCATTTAATAATAGTTGAGGCGGAATATACAATGTATTTCAAAGGTTATGTTAATAGTTGATAGTTATTTGATACTTATCATAATTGTTAAAACAAAATTCCAATGTGTAGTTCTTATGTAGATCAGAATCTTGATGACTACACAGATGGTATAGTGGTTATCGACCTACCACGCCATTGGATAGTGGGTTCAATTCCGACGCAGAACAACATTTCGTGCGATTCACAAATAGTTGTACTGTTCGTGTGATTTGAGTCTATTAAATTATATATATCTATATTTCACCGAAATATAAGAATTATTTACTTAGTGTAGGGTTAACTTTAAAAATACAATTGCATTCTGGAAGTGCAGATAAAAGTAAGAACTTGAACAATTGTATTCCTTTTTTAATCGTTAGGTAACATTTTTTGAATCGTCGGAAAATATTTTTGAATTGTCAGGAAATTTTAAATAAAACTACTTTACGGATTTTATCGCGTTTGTATTTGATTTTTGATTACCCGACGTTTCGAACACTTTGCAGCGTTCATGGTCACACTTCACCTCTCTACCTGTGGAAGATTGCATCAAAACTATATCTAAGAAGCTATCTGACAATTATATGCCATTGGGATATGCGGCACTGTTACGTCAATGCCTAACAACTGGCTATTTAATGTGGAATGATGACTTCTACAAGCAAGTAGATGGAGTGGCTATGGGCTCGCCGGTCTTCCTTGTCGTTGCTGATATATTCATGGAGAACTTCGAGGAGACGGCCTTATCAAGCTCACCTGTCACACCCAGGTTCTACAAGCGGTACGTAGATGACACTTTCACAATATTACCCACAGACAAAATAACCATGTTCCTAAACCATCTTAACTCCATTAATCCAAAAATTAAGTTCACTATGGAACTGGAGTCAAATAACTCTTTAGCCTTCGTAGACATTTTGGTTGTACGTAAACCTAACAACATCTTGAGTCATACAGTGTATCGTAGGCAACACATACAGACAGATACTTGAACGGTGATTCTCATCATCCCCCTTCACAGTTAGCTACCGTGTGTAAATCTTTGTTGCAGAGAGCACGAGGAATCTGTGACGATGAACACCTGGCTGGGGAGCTGCAGCATGTCAAGCAGGTTCTACGTGCAAACAAGCTGCAAGTTTCTTGCCCCCGTCGCAGAGACCGAGTGAAACCACCCACAGCTGAGCGCCTTCCTGTAGTACTACCTTATGTCAAAGGAGTCACTGACAAGATTGGCTACATCCTGAAACGGTCCTCCATAAAAACTTATTTTAAGCCACTGAAGACGATTAGCCAATTCTTACCACCTGTCAAGTGCCAGATCCCTCTACAAGATGCAGGAGTATATAAACTTGACTGTGACCGTGGTCTCTCTTATATTGGGCAAACAAAGAGATCCATAAGAACTCGGATCAAAGAACACATAGCCGATGTGAAGCACCGCCGTCACACTAAGTCTGCAGTCTGTGAACATAGTCAGAACCGCGCCCGCCATAACATCAGGTTTGATAAACCACAAATCCTCGCAAAAGAACACCGATACCTGCCTAGAATGGTACGCGAGGCTATTGAGATTAAGAAATACAAAAATTTCAATAGAGAGGATGGCTGGGTGTTAACATCAAGCTGGGATCCTGTTATAAACATAATCAAAAACATATCCAAAAAGACCACCACAAGACTGCAAGACACTGTGAGCTCATATTGTATAGATTTGACCCACAATAATAATAACTAAAGATAATTTTATAAATTAAAACCTCTTAGTAACATAAAGTAAGCCGCCTTCAAAATTAATATTAGTTTAGCATCATGTCACCTGAGTTTTCTTGCCCGATCTTTCTCAGTGTGGCCGTGTTCCGATCCGGTGGTAGTATACTAGATTGTTAGGCTTTTTAAATATAATTACTATTAATTTTAATGTTAAATAATTACTAACCATAAACAATATAATTTTTTCATATAGAATTATTTTCTTCTTACACTGGTAATAAATTTGTATCAAAATGTAGGTCCAGGAAATATTTAAAAATCCAAGAAATACCTACTTTTGAAAAAATATCATAACCACACTTTTATTTTTTTTTTACCTGAATATATCATGGATTAAGTCAATATCTACAATATTTCTTATTTAAATAATATACAATGTATAATTTAACGAACAATAATTACACCCAGACTCAGCCATAATCGCCACCCTTGGCAGATGGGTTGGCGATTGCAGTAGTTGTTATAACTCACTATAACTAAGTAATTTAACAAATAAAATGATTGCATTGCACTAAAGATAAGTACCGAAGTATAAAAAGTAGATATAAAAACCATTATAATTTCCGTGTGGACCGTGCTGGTCAGACGTTTTGGCACAGTTTTGTTTCGAATTTTCCGTCTCTTGCACAGATGTCATCATCATTTCAGCTATTATAAACCCCATTACTGGACTCGAGCCTCCTCCTAGATAGGAATAAAATTGACCTACTTTACCACACTCGTCAGTGTGGTTGGCATAGGATTTTATTTTGAGCTTGCCTTCTTTTTTTTATTGCAAACGGTGGCAAACGAGCAAACAGTACACCTGATGGTAAGTGTTGCTGCCGCTCATGGACCTTTACAAGGCCGCTGCCTACCGCGAAGAAAGGGAAGGTAGTGTGAATGAGTGCATTGAGGCTCGGTGATACCAAGGGCACCACCAAAACCCTCCACACGCAAACACCCTCAGAAAGTCTAGTCTAGTCTCTTCTGCTCTATGCATGTTATATTCCATAGTCGTCTTTTACAATACCAACGGGCAAGAGTAGGGCTGGCGAATTGTATTCTTACTCCGTCCCCACAAAGAAATGGCCACTAATTTACAAGCAACCCGCCCTCGCTTTGCTTCGGTTTCAGTTATCTTATCCGCGTAGTTTCCGTTCCCATGGGAACACCGGGATAAAATATAGCCTATGTTACTCCCTGATATTATAGCTTTCCAGTAGTGTAAGAGTTTTTAAATTCGGTTCGGTGGTTTAAGCGTGAAAGCGTAACAAACAAATTTCTTTCGCTTTTATAATATTGGTAAGGATTAAAATTCAGGCGTCAACACAAAGATATATAAAAATTACCTATCTAAAACATTACGTACATAATTTTAAGACGAATTGTATATATGTATTATTATCAATCATATATCATAGATAAGATTTCATCAGTACTTGAAGACAAAGAACACTGTTATCTATATTTACCAACTAAAATACTGAGCTTAAAATGGTTGATTGTATTAAAGTGCTTTATGAGTTGAGACCAATACATGTTTTTTTCCTATCCAAGTACTTTTAGGAATAACAACTAGTTATCTTAAAACCGTGTGATGACTAGTGTTGCCCAAAAAAGTCTTGGTCTTGCGGTCTTGGTCTTGGTCTTGCGAGAAATGCGAGACCGAGACCAAGACCAAGACTGCTTAATTTTTGCAAGACCAAGACCAAGACTGGCCCTGCAAGACTTGAGCAAGACCAAGACTGGGCCTGCAAGAGTCTCGCGGTCTTGCATTTAATTCAAGTCACCATTTCAGCTTATATACGGTTGAGCTCATATCTTCTACATAACAGGAGGGAAATTGGACGTGGCCGGAGGGGAATCGCCACGGTGATCGGCCGTGTTGTTACAGGTCATAGATGTCAAGTTTTCCTTCTCTTACACCGATGTTATATATTATAGCCCTTAGTCGTGGGTTCGCAGTCGCGGGTAAAATAGGGGAGTGATGAATTATATTCTTACTCCGTCACTACACGGCAAGTCAAATCAGTCTTGAGATATCCATCTATTGGCCAATCGATTCCCAATGTTGGTGTTGGCTTTTCAGAATTACTCTTCGGAAAGGCTTAAGGACAAAAATACCGTAATCACGAGAGTGCTCTTGTCCATTATACATATTTATATATCCGTTTATTCATTAGCCCAACGACGTTCACTGTTGGACATAGAAATATGCCTACAATTAATCTACATAAATGTCCATGTAGGGACAGAGTACGAATATAATTCACCACTCTCTTACCCGTGGATGTCGTATCAAATCGGATCGGGCAATGATGTTAGGAACCCATGAAAAAAAAATTTAAATAAAAATATCGATTCGTTAATGAATTGAGAGATATGTAAGTTCTCAATTTTGTCATCGTTTTTTCGTGTAAATTTGATTAAAATGTATAAAGCAATCATACTTAATCTACAACATATTCGTATTTTATTAAATGTTCATTAGAATTTGAATAAATCAATGATTACGTTTGCATAAGCAAGACAAACTTCGCTTTAACATAAATCAGCTGATCGGCCGATGACCGTTGATGAGTCGCCTTTGTACCTACGTAACCATTGAAAGGTTCGCGTAAATCTAATACCGATTTATGCTGTCGAAATTTTACATGCTTACATATATCCTGTCTGTAGATACCTACATAATGCATAAAATTTAAGGCATAAACTCTTAGACACATATTTTTGTAATCACTATAACTTTTACGTTATATTGTTTTTGTGTAATATACATTCTAATTATGATCTATGACCGTTGAACTACAACATACACGAACAGTTGTCCCATAACCTGATACACCCTGTGTATATAACATATGTGCAAGAGAAGTGAAACTAGAAATAAAACGATATAACAACATGTCTGACCAGCGTGGTATAGTAGATCAATTTTCCTCTTACTGGAAGGAAGCTTCAGCCCAGCAGTGGCACTTTTATGAGCTGTCACGATGACGACGAATATCATACATTTTACAAGTATTAAAACCATAAAATTTTAAATCAGTTTTATATGTTCTTGAATAAATAATATTTTTTTTTGTGGGTGGGTCGCGGTTGGCGCGCCTCCGCACCACTCCGTCCGGGGCGACAGAGGGGCTTAAGCACGCAACTCCCGCGACCCACCCAAAAACCACGTCGCCTTCGTCGTTGGGCCGACCACTGGAGCAGCGTTAACTTGTCGTCAGTGGTCGGCCCGACGGAATACCCCTAATTGGGGTACCCTCCCATCGACCGACGTCCCCCCCTCGGGGAGGACGTCGGTCTTTCCTCACGCGGTCGGCCTCTCAGCGGGTGACGGACTAATCCCCGGTCACGTCACCCGCGGCCTCGGCTAGGGCGGCATGAGGCGCAGATAGTTGCGCCTACGCCGCCCCAGTCGCCGGCGGCGGATCTCCTCATCGAGGCTGCACTCCTCGCGCAGGCGATCCGCCGCCTCCTTCCGCGAGATCACTGTCTCGCAGAAGGCTGCGACCGCGTCCCAATTCCCGACGCTGTCGACCATCGCCCTAGCGATAGCCGGCAGCGTCAGGTCCGTACCGATGATTGCGACGAGTTCACAGCGCTGCACTGCCCAAGCCGCGCAGGCCTCAAGCGTACGGCGCGCCGTGTCCTCGTCGCAATCGCAGTGGTGGCAGGACGGTGTACTCTCCCTCCTAACGACCTTGTGCAGGTATTTGGCGAAGCACCCATGCCCCGTCAAAACCTGCACCATTCGGAAGGAGAGCACCCCGTGCCGCCTTTCCAACCACTGCATCAGCACCGGCCGGAAGGCCTCCACGGTTCGCACCCCGAACCGAGGCCTCTCCAGCCGGACTGCCCAACGGGCAATGACGTCTCGGCAGGCGTCGACGCGCCAGGCGGTGAGATCCCTTAACGAGACCACACCGCCCTCCGCTCGCACCCCCGTCACCCGCCGATATAGTCCGGCGAGCATCTCCGCCTCCAGGTCCCACGGGGTAGTCCCGGCCAATAGGCACGCTGCCTCCGTCGCCACCGTTTGGTATCCGCGGATGGCCCTGACCACTATGACCCTCTGTGGTCGCCACAGAAGGGCTCTAAGTCGGACGGTCATGGACCCCGCCCACACCGGTGCGCCGTACAGGGCCATCGACCGGATGACCCCCGCGTACAGCCGTCGGCACGCAGCGCTCGGTCCGCCCACGTCCGGCATAAGCCACGATAGGGCGGACGCCGCGCCGACGAGCCGTGGAGCGAGCCTGCGGAAATGCTCCCGGAACCACCATCGCCCGTCAAGCACCAGGCCCAAGTACCTCATATGGGCCCATAAATAATATATTAAGAGCTATATGGATTCAGCGACCAAAGTATTTATATAGGCAATAGAGCAACAAGTTTTTTCAAGTATCCAGAGTATCAGTAACTAAACTGGAAATACAATAGATACATACCACTTAACTTAAAGGGGAATATAAACAATCGCAATAATTGTAAAAATATCGCATTGATTATAAAATGACATAAAATTTATTGTATCAACTGCCTCGTGTGGTGACGTCTTAAGAAAATAGAGTCGAAAGTCCTGTCATAAGAGTAGTAACGCTGTCTAATGGAACACCAGGGGAATAGAAGAGTAATTTTCCCCAGTGGTAAGTATTGTATTCAATAGTGAACTATAGGCTAGCAGATGGATAGATAGGATAGGATGCTATTTGATTAATTTAGTTGGATTTTTCATTGCCATGATAAATGACTGTTACGTTATTCCAACTGCAAGACTTTGCGAGACTCTTGCTGCAATACCAAGACCAAGACCAAGACTCGGGTACGCAAGACCAAGACCAAGACGAGACCAGGTGTGATGTTGCAAGACCAAGACCAAGACTGGTCCAAGTCTCGTCTTGGTCTTGCATTTGGGCAACACTAGTGATGACGCAGTAAGAATACAATTCACCACCCTTTTCTTGCTCGTGGGTGTCGTAAAAGACGACTATGGGTTACACATATAATATCTATGCAAGAGAAAACTCGAAATAAAACCCTAACCAACACCAGCGTGGTATAGTAGGTCAATTGCCCTCCCATTGTGGAGGAGGCTCGAGCCCAACAGTGGGAGGTATATGAGCTGTCATGATGATGACCTTAAAATCACAAAAGGGTTTTACAGTGAAAGAGACTAAATAAACCATGTATGAAATACTTTGAAACTGAGATAAGTATTAATATGTAGATCATTTTTTTTATGTATATAGATATTTTCCAAAAAAAACCTATTTTTCTCCATCTGGTCATAGAGTACAAGGATTCAAGGAGTATGATATGTAGATAAAACCCTAAACCCTATGTCAATAAGTCTGACCAGCGCGGTATAGTAGGTCGATTTCCCTCCCATTATGGAGAAGGCCCGAGCCCAACAGAGGGACTGGGGTGAACTAAGAAGATATTATTTGGGTATTAAAGGGTTGCTACGAAATATATTTAAATACAAATTATGTACTGAAGAAATATATATATTTTTTATCCTATCGACTTTAAAAAGATATGAACTTGGTTATCTTAATAAAAAAAAATAATAACCTCGGAGGAACATTATATGGCTTTCTAAGTTCTTTTGATATAAAAGAAAAAATGTATCACATAATTTATAGGAAAGCCAATAAACCGCAGGGCAGCTTGTGGCGTGCTGAATGTGAGTGGCGACACTGCGGTCCTGAATGCCCCAGAGAGTCGGCCAGGGCCTCGTATCCAGCTCGCCTTTACTGGCTGGTTGGAGTGGAAACCGAATAGTGCCTACAGGATTCTCAACTCTGGCTTGCCTTAAACGGCTGGTCAGAGAGGGGTCGCCAGAGCTATATGCTCGGGGGTGGAAGTGTCATTTTCAAGGGCATAACTACGGGGAAACCACTGTGGGTCTCCGTTCATCGGGGACTTGCAATGGTGAAACCGGCGCCGCACCGCTCGACACCCCAAGCCACTTGCACCAATATTGCCCCCCTGTTGCCCGTATGGCCTGCGTGTCTATGGCGACCGTTTAGGGGAGCCCATTCAGTGAGCTGGCGAGTCACCGTCTGCCACCGTTCAATACTATACAAGGGATTGAAGGCAGACGACAGGTTAAAATCAATAGTTTTAAGGAAAATAGTCCACCAAACCTCACAATCCCATAACCAGGTTTTAGATATCATCATTGTACAATAGTTTTACACCTACCGTTGGCAGTCTACGAGTGTTATGTGCAAACGTGGAGTGTCATCGGTAGATGTCCCATCCCATTTTAACATTAAATTTCTCCAAAGGCCTCTGCGTGTTGGATCCATCCATATCCCCATGTAAGCCTACCAAAGGACCGGGTATCTTTCTTTGGAAGATACCCGTGACACTGAGATACAAAAATAATAATACAATTGATGAAATAAAGGAAACTATGATAGATCCGTGTGGTGACGGAGTAAGAATACAATTCACCACCCCCTATCTTACCCGTGGGTGACCATACGAGACGACTAAGGGATATAAAACGCATATAACATCTATGCGAGAGAAGGAAAACTCGAAATAAAACCCTATACCAACACGTCTGACCAGCGTGGTATAGTAGGTCAATTACCCTTCCATTATGGTGGAGGCCCGAGCCCAACAGTGGGACGTATATGGGCTGAGATGATGATGATGATGATAGAGAGAAAAATAATAAATAAGGGCAAACCAAGAATCGATCTGTTTAGATTAATGGACTACTCAATTTTCCAACTGAGTTATTTTTATTTTTTACTAGCAACCCGCCCTCGCTTCGCTTCAGTTTTAGTCGTTTTACCCGCGTAGTTCCCGTTCCCGTGAGAATATCAGGATAAAATATAGCCTAGTTTACGCCCTGATATTATAGCTTTCCATTGGTGAAAGAATTTTTGAAATCGGTCCAGCCGTTTTGAAGATTACCCGGAACAAACAGACAGACAGACAAAAATTTTTTAATCTGTATTTTAGGCATAGGTGTCGTGCAAATAACCGTGTGAGCATGAAAAACGCCTATTATTTTGACATTACAAACAGACACTCCAGTTTTATTTATTGGTATAGATGGCAACAACCAACAATCTATATTTTAATAATATTTGCAATTATTGTTTTCGTTGCCTGAAACCTCTTTCATACTAAATTTCATGGAAATCGTTGAAACTGTTTCAGAGTTTTACAATATATAGAAGTATACAAGAATGTTATATCTTGAACTATACAAGCATTGCTCCTTTAATGATATTAGATAAGTGCAATGGATTTGTAATAGAAATATGAAAGTTTTAATTGATAAAATAAGTTATTCACTAAATCTTTATGGATATAAACTAACAATACCAAAGTATAATTGAATTTTCCTTTCTCACATATATCAGAGAAGGAAAAACTAGAAAGATAACCCTATACCAATACGTACTATTATGGAGCAGACTCCAGCCCAGTAATGGAATATATATATATGCCATAATGGCGATAATTACATACACATATCATAAAACTGACTAAACGTTGGATATAAGTAGAATATTAACCACTTATGCCCCGTGGTTTATACGAAACTTTGATCTTCACATTGACCTCGAACTGCTGACCATCAGGCAGTTTATGAAACGGTGCTCTCGGAGCTACTTTGACTCTGCCATGACACACCCCAACCAACTAGTGGTTGGGGCGGCTTCCTATAGACCCTCCAAAATCCCCACCATCCGACGTCCTCGTCACGTCCTCGACGAGGAGGATGACAATATCACACTCGCTCAACATAGAGCCTACACGGCCCGCGAGGCCTTAACACATAAATATCCGCGGTTCCACCCTCGCCGCTGAGGTGAGAAACCGTGCCGCGCAAAAGTCACGAACCAAAATTTGGGCATGCCCACTTTGCTTCCAGCGACGCCCCAAGCCGAGGTCCGTTCCCCACAGGGGGAGCCCATGGGCGATGTCGCTTAGCATACTTTTCTCCGGGTTGAGAGCCTCAGCGCTCACCTATAGTCCGCGTCAAGCTGTCAAGGCCATCTGCGACCAACAGCTGTACAAACAAAAAAAAAACTTATGCCCCAGAATCGACTGTACGTTAAGACATGGCAAACTCAAAACAAAAACCTATTCACAACTCATCTAGTCTTTTAAAAATTAAAATAATTACCCACTCTCCGTATGAAAATCTTATGCCCTACATTTCAAGATCTATGAGCGTAAATCATCATCATCACTCTGCTCTTATTCCAATTACTAGGGGTCTACACAATATGTACTTTTTTCATATTATATATTGCAAAAGATATTGGCAATAGTTTTATGACCCTCCGCCAGCCTCACGTCAACCATCCTTGGGAATATTGTTGAAATGCAGTTGGCCCGTATTCTGTGTGGTAACGCAACAAGAATATAATTCACCACTCCCTATCTTACCCGTGGATGTCATACAAGACGACTAGTGGATATAGCAAGCATATAACATCTATGCAAGAGGAGGTAAACTCGAAACAATAATAATACCAACTTGTCTGACCAGTATGGTATAATAAGGTCAATTTCCCTCCTATTGTGAAGGAGGTTCGAGCCCAGCAGTGGAACGTGTAGGATGAGTTGGCCCAGGTCGATGTTAAACTCTTATTCACTTGTTACGAATCCCGGGAAGGGTATTAGTTATTAATACTATATAAAAAATTATATTGTTTATGGTTACAAACAATATAATTTTTTCATATAGAATCATTTTCTTCTTACACTGGCAATAAATTCGTATCTAAATGTGGGTTAATATTTAATAACTAATTTTCTGTATCGTGTAGATAATTATAAATTTTCTGTAATAATGATGACTTGTTGGACGTGAGACATCTTAGTCCGCCCGTGACCATGAACGCTTCAAAGTGTTTCAAACTTCGGGCAATCCGAAATCAAATACAGACACGATAAAATCCGTAAAGAAGTTTTATTGCTATTTACTTGGCCTAAACTATCGTGATACTCTAGAAAATTTCTTTTCGACAATAACTTTCAGATCGATTTGGAATTCGAACATAAGACCCACGATTGAGCACGTCGTACATATTTTCTATTGGATTATAATTTTTTTTTTGTTCACGCTGTGGAAATGCATTTACACACTGTCCGTCGCCGATGACAGACAGAGTGTGTAGGACTCACCAGCCACTGCGTGACCTGAATACTCACTAAAACCACAGCGGCTACTTCCGCGCTTTTACGGGGCGCCGGGAGATCGTCTGATGACACTCAATCCCCGACACCCCAACGCATGGCCGTTTCGCCACGTCCTATCGTCATTCAAGGTGGTGAATGGAGATGCGCATATTGGCGCCTTCTCCTCCCTGGTCGCCGCTGGTCGGCGAAGCGAGTCAGCGGACGCAAGCGTCTCGCGTTCTCACACTGCAGCCTCCTTCCTTGTAATGACGGCCTCACAAAATCAGACCATCGACGACCAGTACCCGTCGCCGTCGAGCATCTATGAAATGACGGTCAGCAACGACAAGTCTATTCCGAATTCCATTGATAGGACGTGGCGCTGGGGCCCTCAGGCGGGGCAAACTTCCAATATGTGGTGCGATTATTAGATTAATACCCTTACACTAATCTGTAAGTCTATTGGACACGACATTATACTGTTAAAAAAATAAGAATGGATTGCTTTTAAACACAGCCAATTAACTGGTACACACACAAGTATATATTCATTCATCATCATCATGGCTCATATACGGCTCACTGTTGGACTTGTGCCTCATCCACAATAGGAGTGTATCGACTACTACGCTGGTCACACAAGTTGGTATAGGGTTTTAACTTCGAGTTGTCTTTCTTTTGCATAAATGTTATTTGCAAATTAGATTCCTTAGTCATCATTTACTACTTTTAGCCACGGGTGGGATAGGTTTTAAGAATTGTATTCGTACTCCGCCATCATATGAAAGATTTGATATACACTCATTTGCAAAAAAAACGGGCACCTAAGCAATGAACCATTTCAAATGTTAATATTTCTTTGTTTGATAATTATAGGTAGTTTTATCCACACAATTTGCTAAATTAATAAGAAAATAATCGTTTTCATCAGTATTTCATAAAATTTAGATACAATTTATGGGAAATAATGCTAAACCTCGCTAGTAGTGTATATTCGCTAGTAGTGCATATGCTCATGAAGTAAAAATAAAAAAGTTTTTTTGTTTGTTTTTCTTTAATAAAGTAAAAGCAGATAAATGTTTAGTATCGAGTGTGACCCCCTCTAGCTAAAATCACAGCTTGAATTCGTCTGGGCATGCTAGCGAGTATATCCCGGATACTTGCTTGCGGAATACGTTCCCACTCCGCAGTAATCACATTCTTCAGCTCTCTGATAGTCTGCGGAGCCGGGTGTACTGATCTCACACGCCGTTTCAGAACGTCCCAGACATGCTCTATGGGATTGAGGTCGGGACTTCGAGCTGGCCAATCCAAACGACGAATGCCGACCTCTTGCACATACGCATTAACATCGCGGGATCGGTGGGCGCGAGCATTGTCGTCCATAAAAATCGAGTCTTCACCTAGAGCGGCCAATGCGGGTTGTGCATGAGAAATTAGAACTTCCGTTATGTATCGATGCCCAGTCAGTGAGCCGTTTTCAATGAAGACAACTCTGTACGATCCATTGAATTTATTCCTGCCCAAAACATAACAGAGCCCCCACCCTATTCCAATCGTCTTGAGTCCATGATTCACAATTTCTAGCGAACCTAAGCCTGTGAACTCTGTGCTCACGGAGTAATTTGGGGCCGCGGGCCGGGCGGTGACTGCGTATATTGGCAGCGAGAAGCCTCCTCCTGACCGTCCATAGACTAATATGCACATTTCTTACTTCTTGGAGGTTGTTCTTAAGATCCACATACGAAGATTTGCGATTTCTCAATGCGCGACTCACAAGAAAACGATCATCCCGTGGTTGGGTACATGGTTTTCTTCCAGAACCAGGCCTTCTCTCGACGGAACCAGTCTCCTGATATCGCTGCCAGGTCCTTTGGACTGTCGAGCGACTAACATTTAGCCTCCTAGCCACGAAACATTGGCTGCAACCCTCTTCAAGCAGCGCGATAATTTTGGTAGCTTTTACCACTTTATCTACCATTTTTGATACAGCCAAACAGCATTAAATAAAGCTTTGACAGTCAAGGATATGAAATTAATCGATAAAAATTGAATAAAAGTTATGAAAGTCGATGTTAACTTCTGGAACTTCGCGCCAAAAATGTAGGATAAAAAGGGGTTTTCTGTAAAAATGAACATCAAATGAAAAATTGAATTTAGAACGTACTTTTTTAAATACCACAGCATTTTTAAAACCGGCCAGTAACGTGTACAAACGATTGAAACCTTTTTGGTATTGTATCTTTTTAAATATGAATGAAAATCAAAACCGCCCGTTTTTTTTGCAAATGAGTTTATATACACATATTTTTATTAGTTCCCATTAATGACGTATAGTGACGGAGTAGATAGATAAGAATCTAGGAAATCTTCCTTTTCTGATATTCTCATAAATTATGGCTAATCATCATCGTCATCTCGGCTCATACACGTCCCACTGCTGGGCACGAGCCTCCTCCACAATAGAAGGGAAATTGATCTCACTAAACCATGCTGGTCAGACAGATCGGTATAGGGTTTGGTCTTGAATTTTCCTTCTCTTGCACAGATGTTATATGCTTACTATATCTTTTAGTCGTGTTTTACGACAACCAGGGGTAAGATAGGGCGTGAAGGTAAGGAGGGATATGACTAATGAATGTAGATAAATAATGTCATTCAAAGGGAAGGGAAACCGTAATAAAACCCTATTCCAATCCTCTTGACCAGCGTGAAATAGATAGTTAATTTTCTTCCCATTGAGCAGGGAAGAAAAGATTTTAACGAAATAGCGCAGTTGGCATTCTCGATGTACGTCTTTAGCGTTTTATCCTAAAATTAAGAACAGATAAATTGAGATAGTAAAGTCATTTCAAGATCATCATTGTTAATCTTACGCAAATCCTACGTAATATAATTACGTCTTTAAATATATGTGGTGGAATATTTTTACCAGTCGGATAATCATTAATTCTCATTATCAGCAAACAAACAATCTCTCAGATCGTTTTATCTGTAGGTATGTTATCACTAACATTGTTTTGTCAATATAAGTATACATTTTTACTTGACTGTGTTCTATATATGTAAAAAATATATTTACAAAAGAAAACAAGAGATATATTTATAATATGCGCCAACTAATAGGAATGGAGACACTCTTGTGCTTCGAAGGCCATCACTCTGGAGCGAATACTTACTAGACACGTTAAAAACAATTTTATATAAAAGAAGTTAACAAGAAAACAAATATGAAAATAATAGACAAGCCCGCGGAGTCTTGATGGAGCTTATTGCTGGTGTTAAAATTGACCATATATATCCTCGCGGGGTTTATACATAATAAATGATTTGAATTGAATTTGAATTTGTGTGCTCCCAATTTAATTTTTAATTCTGATCTTTGTGTGTGTATTTTTATATGAAATAAAGAAAGAGAATATTAGAAAGAATATATGGTAAAATGATCTCAAAAAAATCACAGACTGTCTCCAGGAAGAATCATTCAGGCAAAAATAATAACGTTTTAAGAGTAAAAACTCGTGCTCCTGTATTTTATATAGATATGTATTAAAAATATTGATTCCATGTTGCATATTAAGGCAGTTATTGGACATAGGCTTTCTCAAGAGAGACTAATGGCATAATCGCCATGCTAAACAATCGGATTGGCGATCGTAATTGTTCTTATAACTTGCACAGAAGATCGATTGTTGTCTTCTGCTGGCGGGGCCTCAGCCGTGTTTATCTTGTCGATTATATTTTTTTACCCGGTAATTAATCTGTATACCTATGCATCAATATTAACTACAATTCAACAAATCTTCTCCTGAGTGTCCTAAAGATGGATAAAGTATATTATATACTACAGCATGCATAGGTACATGAATATTGCCCTTTTGATGTATAGGATGATAAGTTCTTCTACTATTGTTAACAGACTGAAAAAACTGTTGCTGTGATTGATAAATTATTATATTTTTATATTATTTTATTGATTTATTTAGTATCTACTTACTCTAATTAGCCCAGATAGGTAGAACTGGAATTACGTGCAAAGTTAAGTTTTAAAAATCAAGTACATTTAAGTTTTTATAGCATAGTAGGTGAATAATTCTTTTAGGCATACTAAATTTGACTGATTTAAACTCTGAGGCGCTGCGGTCTTTTTTTTTAAATTAATCCTTCAAGCCTCGCCCTTCACACGGCAATTTATAATCGGTACAACATGTCCTAGAAAATTACTTCGACTTTAAGTTCCAACTTCCACTACCTCAATTTACATCCCGTATGCGTATGAAACAACATTTATATCGCTCCACAAAGATTATATGTATTCGATTGAAGTAAAAATATTTTTAAACTTACGTCGTAATACTTGTCGTGAAATTACTTAAACTCTAACAATAAACATTTAACAAATTCAATCGTGGCGTTTATAGTATACATTTCTTTTTAAGTTTTTATAAAAATCAATCTAAAATTTCACGTGTAGATTGCCACGTTTATGACTGCCAATATTATCGAAAAATTATTGCATACAGTCGATACATATATCGTCATTCAGTATATCGCCGTCCACTGCTGGACGTAGGCCTGCCACATGTGCGGTCCTGTGCTGCTTGTATCCAACGACCACCAGCAACTTTCACCAGGTCGACACTCCACCTGGTGAGGGGCGTTCCACACTGCGTAGCCCGATACGTGGTGGCCAAGTGAAAACCTTCTTTCTCCAGTGGTGGTTGGTTCGTCGAGCGATGTGGCCTGGCCTAACAAATCTAATATACTACCAATGTATCGGAATGCGGCCACATTGAAAAAGATTTGGCAACAATACTCAGAGTTTATCTTACTTTTTTCTGCTTTACGAAATATCTTTAATTATTATTGTCGTTTAAATTTATACAATAAGCGCTCACATGGTCTTGCGGTCCTGTAGTTTTTATAATTACTTAGAATAAAATACGACTCTTAGCGGCAATGTGGAAGTGTTATGTGGTGGACTTGTACTATATACTATATACGGATTTTCGATATATAATTATGTGTTTTGGTGGCAATATTTCGTATATACATATGTTAACAAGATAAAAAAAACTTATAAAAGGGTTATAAATAAAAACTCTATAATAAACTTATATATGTAAAACCTAAGTTATTAAACAATATAAAAAGAAGCGGTACCCCTATGGGGTCGGTTTGCCGGTAACTGAAAGAATATTCTAAAACACACCCAACAAGTCCCGACTGGGTTTAGCTGTAATACTAAAAATTACACATAATATTTATGTTAATAACGTTATTAAATTAGATTTCTTTTAACGCTTGTCATTTCATCAATTCATTTTATATCAATACAAGTGTCTTCTCATTTCCATTTGTATAAAATAACTTGCTATGTTTATTTTAAATATTATTAAAAAACTTGTTTCGTATATCATAGTTTTGAGAGTGTGCCGTATCTTCTAGCGCCATCTAGTGTCATTAGATTGTACTAAAAGAAATTTACGTTTGAGTATTAATAAATATATCTATAGTAGGTATTAATACTTATTTTCCCGGGATGTTTACAGGGCAAAATATACAAGAGTGTCATCGTACCTGCCGCTATGTATGGATCTGAACATGGGCGTACCCAGGTAGGGGCAGGGGGGGGGCAGCTAGAAGATAAAATGTTAAGAGATGAATTTTCGAAAATCCTTTCTTAGTGCTCCCGTACGCTATAAAGGGAACCCCTGTGCAAGATTTCTAGGTTTTAGCTCTTATATTTTAGGCTCTGCGTTGATATGTTAGTCAGCTTCTCCTTTTATATGTATAGATAAGCACCTAGCGTATAAAAAATCTGACTTGCCCCCCCCCTGGCCCAGAACCTGGGTACGCCCCTGGATCTGAATGAAATGCATTGAAAAAGACGGATGAGAGAAGAGTGCATACTACCGAGATGCGTTTGCTAAGATGGATGTCTGGGGTTATAACATTAAATTTGATAACAAATGAGTTTATTAGGAGAAGCGTGAAAGTGGCACGAGCGATTGAGAAGATTTAAGAGCGCGAGATTGTTTTGGTATGGACATGTGATGAGGAGGGATGAAAAGCTTGTGACAAGAAGGGTTATCAATATGATTGTGGATGGACGTAAGAATCGTAAGAGACCCAAAAAGAGACGGATGCATTGTGTGATGAGGATATGAGTATGAAAGTAGAGAAAGTTAACCATTATACAAATTAGGCATTTTAAGAATTTGTTTATTATATCTAAATACGAAAGACATGAATAACAGCATGCTATTTTTAAAAAAGCTTACATTTAATTTGAATGCATTTGAATCAATTTTTTCCTAAATTTAACCCTAACATTATAGACCACAAACGTTTCAATTTAAAAGCTACTTTATCAGACCTAAAGTGGACCTTGTAGTTGCTTAAACTAATCACTCAAGTTGCTTTTATAAATCTGGTAGGCGTTGAGCACTTATAGCTAAATATTTATAAAGTGTATGATTAGAGAGCAGATCCAGAGCATTTATTATTTATAATCAACAATACGAGTTGAGGAGAGTAACATAATAATGTAGTCAATAAAATTATGTTTAAATAATATTTATAAATTGATTAACAACCATAATATTATAAAAATTCTGTTAATTGTTATTTTGATTATTAATTTTTTGCAGGTAATGAAGTAATTCAGAGATTAGTACATAGAAAATATCAAAAACAAATGGTCTTTACCGAGCAATAAATCCAGCTCTACATTGCAAAGCTGCAACAGACTGTGCGCTCTCGTTAAACTTTATTTTTATATTAAAGCCGTAACTTTGCGATGCGACGCCCAACAACTGTAATCCCTGTTGTGAAACGTGAAAATTTTGCATAGATATTAATATTAAATCAAATGCTACAGATTTGATGGAACGTTAAAAAAACGAATTATATGCCCCTTGACGCCTAAGTTTTAATTACAACGTTATTTGAGTACAGTTGAATATTAATTTGAATAGTATACTATTGATTATTTTATTCAATATTTAATTAATGAAATAGTAATTTTGGAATATCTAATTATACTGATTTTTAGAAAGGTAGTCTCCATCTTCTCAGTCCATATTCTTCACACTATTTGCCATATGCCTTTTTTATAAAGAAAAAGTTCTTATGACCTACTGCTATGCCACACTGGCTATAATTATACGTATTTTAATTCCAGTTTACCTCCACCTACAATAATGATATCTATTTAGGTACCCTTAATTATTCCTTATAATATCCATGATAAATTAAGCGTTTTTGACCACTATTTTCTTACTGCACCATCTCACAAATATTTTCTTTATTTAAATCATTTATTGTTTTTTTATTTGAATCATAAAACACACATACACTACATATGTACATAAAATTAATAATACTGATAATGAATACTGATAATAATAATTACTGATAATGCATTGCTACATCTTCCTTTCGCACTAGTCGCATTCCAAGAAAAATTTTAAGAGATTAACACTGTTCATCATCATCATCATCGCAGCCCATATACCTACGTCCCACTATTGGGCTCAGGCCTTCTCCACAATGGGAGGGAATTTGACCTACACCATGCTGGTCCGACATGTTGGTATAGGATTTCATTTCGAGTTTCCTTCTCTTGCACAGATGTTATGTGCATATTATATCCCAGAGTCATCTTTTACGACATCCAAGGGCACGATAGGGAGTGGTGAATCGTATTCTTACTCCGCCACCACACGCAAATTAACAGCATTGCTAGAGGAAAATCTCTAAATATGTTTCTATGGTAATACATCAACTGACTTGGTGTACTAGATAATCTACAGAAAAATAAGCATTAACATTTCTGTGAGATCATGCATATATCCATCCATCAATAAATAGATGTTCACTGTTGAACGAAAATGCCACCAACGCTTTTCTGAAACTTACGATGTCATCGGTTCATCTTGTTCAGACTCACTGCCTAACATAAAAAAAATTGGACTTCCAGCACTCTCTCTCTCGTCGAAAGAAGTACAGTTAGAAATCGCTACTACTCCGACGCTGATTTTCTGTGAGAATATGGTACTACCTCAGGCGGACGCTACCACGCTGTTCAGACCGTTTGGTTTAGGATTTTCTCTCTATTTTAAATAAAACTACTTTACGGATTTTATCGCGTTTGTATTTGATTTTTGATTACCCGACGTTTCGAACACTTTACAGCGTTCATGATCACGGGTGGACTAAGATGTCTCACGTCCAACAAGTTATTGTTACTGCAGTAACAATGAGACATCTTAGTCCACCCGTGATCATGAACGCTGTAAAGTGTTCGAAACGTAGTAACAATAACTTGTTGGACGTGAGACATCTTAGTCCACCCGTGATCATGAACGCTGTAAAGTGTTCGAAACGTCGGGTAATCAAAAATCAAATACAAACGCGATAAAATCCGTAAAGTAGTTTTATTTAAAATGTATAATACTCGCGTAAACATCAGAAATCATTTTCTCTCTAGCTTCTCTTGCATAGATGTTTTATTAATATTTATTCCCTTAGTCGTCTTTTACGACATCCACGAGCAAGGGATGGTGAATTGTGTTCATTATTTTTTAGTAAAATAAAAATGCTGATCATCTAACATTCTATTCAGATTGAATATTATCGATAAAACGAACAGAATGATATCCCGGAATGCACTTAGACGTTGTTCGAGAGTTAAAACCCAAAGGAGTAACCAGGTAACCTCCGGATTAAAACCATATTTGTTGTCCTACATATATAGGGCGAGGTTATTATCATCATTGAGTGCAATTCTAAATTTCAACTTTTATGATGAGAACATACATACATTCATTCACGCCTCTTTCCCATAAGGGTAGGCAGAGACTCCTTGCCTCTACTTACTACGATCTTGACATACCTCTTTTGCCTCCTCCACATTCATTTATCTCCTCATGCATGTTCTTTGGTTTAGGGTACTTTTAACCTGGCCTTAAGAACTTACCCGATTTGATCGTAGAACGTCCGTCTTGGTCTTCCCCTTCCAATACTTCATGACCAAACCAACTTAACATACCTTTTTCAATCCTTGTCACTACGTCTACTTTCATACCACAATGTTCCCTAATCACTCTGTTCTTAATTCTATTACACAATTTCACATCAATCATGCTCCTCAAAATCTTTGATATTTTATGAGTAAACAGAGAACTCAATAAATCATTTAAATTTTATGGTATGCACTAAATCATTTATAAAAAAAATCTCTCTAAAATCAGTAATTTTTATTTGCGTCACTATTCTCGCAAACCAGCAATTTATTTACTAACTATTTCAAATTACAATTAAGTATTTTTATCTTCTAAACATCATAACGTCACAGCGGTTGTCGAACCGCACATCATAGCCTAATTAATTACATTGGTTTTCACTTCACCGGTCTAAAGTGCAGTAAATAATGCCACCGATAGATGCATGGGACCCCGAATCGCCGTTTCATAGTTACATTTACCCGTACTCCAACTAGGAAATTAAATTTGTTCACAATGCAATGTGCCATGGTTGATAATTTATGTTTTCAGTAATTTGCTTTCGATGCCGCTTTGTGGCCAACTTACTTGAATAACATTGCTTAACATTTATGTATAGAATTAAATAGTGTAGGTATATAATATAGATTATTTAAGTTACTATTATATTTTCTCTTTGTGGTGACGGAGTAAGAATACAATTCACCACCATAACTTGCCTTGGTGTTGTAATGGACGACTAAGGAATATAATATGCACATAATATCTATGCAAGTAAAGGGTAACTTGATATAAAACGCTGAACCAACACGTCTGATCAGCGTGGTATAGTAAATCAATATCCCTCCTATTACGGAGGAGGCCCGAGCCTAATAGTGGAACCTCTGTGGGCTGAGATGAATATAGATTATGTACGTTACTATTATAGCTTCCCTGGGTGGTGACGGAGTAAGACGCAATTTACCACCGCCTCTTTTGCCCTTGGATATAGTAAAAGACATCTAAGGAAAAAATTAATACTGGGAAGGAAAACTTGAAATAAATCTCCATACCAACCCATCTGAACAGCGTAGTATAGTAAATCAAATTCCCTCCTATTGTGGAGTAGACTCGAGCCTAGCGGTGAAATGTATACCTACGTGCTGAAATTATGTTGAAAGGTGGCTATTATAAAACTAATAAATTTGTTTGTTTAATTATTTAGATTTTTTATTTATTTATTATTTTTTTATTTATTTTAGACTTTTTGTTGTTTCGTTGGAAAGGTTTGTATACAGTAATGAAAAGTTATGATTGATTCGTTATCATCCATACGATTGTATAAATTGTTTCCAAAACGTTTAGTAAATACATATATACAAATAAATGTATTTTATTATATTTAATAGTCTTTTATTTACTTAAACGAGCTACATTAGTCACTCCTTTAGAACTATAATAATTTATGCAGTTAAAATGTTCCTCCATCTATTCAGCCCTTCAGATATAAAGGGTTAAAAAATTATGCTACCATAATAAAATCTAATTTAAAAATTTAATATTTGGTGACGCATCAGAGGGTGTGCCTATTAATGTTAACCGAAAATAACTAAAGTATAAAACTATTAAAACATTGTCTAAAAAAACCCTGAAAATCGAGGAAATTTATATTAAACCGCAAAAACACTTTTTAGCCGACCTACGACGCAGTTTTTACGATCGATAACAACATGTAGACTAGTATGTAATTCAAATTCTCAATAATAAATAATCCACATATTTCAAATAGAATTTTAAATAACAGTTTAAAACTATTGCACTTAAACATGTGTTTAAGCTATTTAGTACCGACACCTTTTACGAAATGGAAATCCCCATTTCTCTTTTGAACAGTCGTGTTGCTTTTGATGTAAAAATCATACGTCTCTCCCTCAAGTTTCCGACAATATTGACATGATGTACACTAGCCAAGTGTTATACTGATATGCAGAATCGTTATTCAGAATCAACGTAGTGTGCTCAGTACGTCTAGATCGTTTGTATTATTAATTTCGTATGAAGAAAACATGACGTAAAAAAGTAATATAATTTCGTTTAAATATCGTTTCTATAGTTAATTTCATTTTCTAAATCCATAAAAAGGTATAATCTTTCTCCTTCTTTTTCGTATTGGTAATTAACTACTAATATTCTTGCCAATTTTTTTCACAAATTATCAGTTTCTTCACTTCTTTAATTTCTTCATATTAGTCATTGTCCATCAGTAAGTAAACTCATCCCTGAGAATGTTGATGGTAAATGAAAACATGTTTAAAAAAACTTTTATATTATATTCCCTACACGTCATCCATCCACAGTTACTCTACAACATATTACATAAAATATTTTCAAAATGATTTAATATAATACGTTAAAGCCCTAACTAAATATAATACAAGACCACCCTAGTACTATCACATTCCTGCCAAAAGTCTTAAGTATAATTCTTACCTATAACTCTCGACTAGTTTCGACAGCCCAAAATATGTCCATACAGCCAATTGCAATTATGAAAAAAGGACATTTTAATTAATACAATTATGTCCATCCACTTTCCCATCACACTCCACTACAATGGACGACAATACCAGAATCGTTACGCTTAGCTAGCGAGCTACCAACCTGAGTTTCATTGATAATGCTGCTATCCTCCTGTTGTTTCCTTTGCCAGTTTTTAAGACTCACGTAGAGAACATCTGTTATTTACGTATCATTGATACCTTGATTTTTACATAGTTATAAGACAAATATTATTAATATGTGTGCGTATGTTGGTAAGTATATACCACAAACCATATTAAAGGTACTATATGTGCCTACATATATTAATATTGTATACGTGAGTATAACCTTCTTATTTCATTAAATTCTATAAATAGTTAAGATAAAGAGCAGGTCAATTAGGCAGTGATGCAAGCTTATGCTCAAGCTTACAGCCTCAAGATCCCAGAATAGTCGTCCCTAGCTTCACACTCGTAAGGGGCTGACTTTATTATTTTTTCCAGTTTTCATCACTTCACGCTCCGTCTGTCTTTTGATCCAATGGCTGTGTAATGTGCTCTTGCTGCATTTATTTTGCACTCTTAGCGTGTTGCCAGTTTATTTTGCATTCTCTTGGTGTTGCCAGTTATTCCCCGACGCTTTGAAGTCAAAGCTCTTTTGACTTTGCGAAGCCTAGTCGCCGCTGACCGCAGTGTGAATGATACGTTATACACTGAATAGTCCAGTATATTTTTTTAATTGCACGCTATACTTCTTACAGTTGTGTGCTTTAGGTCATGCACTTATTTTTGTATTCCCTTAGGTTATGTAAAAGTGTAACGTTCACAGCTTAAATGTTTGACTAAGCTAACAACTAAGGAACATATAGTGTATCAACGTTTCACAAGTACAGGTATCTTTACTTTTCTAGACTTTATTAATCTTAATTTCATTATATTTGGGATTTTTACACTAATCATAATAAAATTATAAATATGTTTCCTCTTTATGCTATTTGACCGTCGAAAAATTAGCAAAATTTTATTGCTAGGCCACCCCCTCGTTTGTTTGTGAATGTTATCCGTGTGGTGACGGAGTAAGAATACAAATCACCACCCCCCCTCTCTTACCCGTGGCTGTCGTAAAAGGCAACGAGGGGATATGATATGCAGATAATATCTATGCAGGAAAAGGAAAACTTGATAGAAAACCAACAAGTCTAACCAGCGCAGTATATTAGAGCAATTTCTCTTCTATAGTGGAGGTGGCCTGAGCCCAACAGTAGGACTGAGATGATGATACTGATGACGATTTTTTGAGATTTAAATATATTAATAATTAACGTTTTAATATACACATAACATAACATATGAATGGATAGGGGATTTGTCGTTCAAACTATATAACTGTCTGTTGCAATCTATTGGTTTGTCCTGAATAAATGATCGTAACTTTCTATAAACAATAATAATATATCATTTACTGTAAATACCATTGATACTTGTGATAGCTGATATGGTAGTGTCGACGTCACATCTAATGGAAGTACATGAAAAATTATACACTCGCCCATTTATTGACTATAGATACGTATGTAGGGGTGACAAGGGCAGGCGGACGCGTGATCCCGCGAAATATGGTACAGGGCTGTACTTAAAAATTTATCGCGTATGATTAATTTAGCTCTAACAGTTTTTGTAGAAATATATATTTTTTTAAATCATTATGCTAACGTAATTATTTCCTATGTTTTCTTTTTATAGTCTTGCGAGTAGGCGAGTATAATATTTACCCGTCTCAGCTCTACTGCTGGATTCGAGCCTCCTCCCTAATAGAAGAAATAATAACCTACTATACCATGCTGGTCAGACTTGTTGGTATAGAGTTTTATTTCGAGTTTTCCTTCTCTTTTCTGTGTATGACATGTTATATGCATATTATATCATTCCATCATCATCATCATCGCAACCCACATATGGGAGAGAATTTGCCACAATGGAAGAGAATTTGATCTACTATACCACGCTAGTCAGACATGTTGATATAGGGTTTTATTTCGAGTTTTCCTTCTCTTGCACAGATGTTATGTGCATATTATAACCCATAGTCGTCTTTAACGACATTGCATGTATTCTTACTCCGTTACCACACGAAAAACTCTTTATCCATTAAAGGTGAAAGCTAATTTTAATTAAAATTTTAATGTGACCGAAATTGCTCATAATAATTATAATAACCGAAATCATAGTATAAAGATATTATATATGAATCACAATCAGATGTAAATTCAATCCTACTAATATTATAAATATGACGATGTTTAGATATTTGGATGTTTGTTCAATAACGCGTAAAACATTGAACAGGGTTAATTGAAAATTGGCAAAAATAGTTTTTACGCGAGAGAAGCCGCGCGTAGAAACTAGTAATAATATTTCGGACATAAATTATCAGTCAGCTGCTGATATGTACTTAGAAATGACCGAAGCAAGAATAATTTCTCAATAAATAAAGCCAAAATTTTAATAACTTTACCAGCTCAACCCTACATAAGTATGTGTTTGGAAACGAGGAGAAGTCGGATGTCAACGCGTGACGCGTTTTGAATGTACCTCCGCGGTGGGTTGTAATAAATAGAATATTTTTATCTCGCATACGCACTCACCGCCAGCAAATATTGTATCATCATAATCTGAAGCTTTAGCCAGCGTCTGGTTAAATTTTAAGATGATTCGATACCTATTTAAGACATCTCTGGAAGGTTAACTAAATTAAAAATCAGTTCTTACCGTACTGGAACAATACTGAGAACCAAGTCTGTTAACTGGAATGACGTCATCTGCTGTTATTGTGCAATATTTAAGAAAGAAGCTAAGAAGACCATTATTAAATCAAACACAAAGTGATTGCTAATATCAAACTTCGGCAAAAATCGGTTTGTTATTCACAACTCAGTGTAGCCTCATAATTCTATCTATTCTTTTCAGCTTGTATACGTCCCATCTTTGGGTTCGAGCCTCCTCCGCAATAGAAAGAAAGTTGACCCACTATAATATTCTGGTCAGATGGACTAGTACACGTTTTATTTCGAGTTGAGCTGATTGAATGATCATAGTGAAGATGATAAATCCTAAAAACATATTTTAAATAAAACTACTTTACGGATTTTATCGCGTTTGTATTTGATTTAGGATTGCCCGACGTTTCGAACACTTTGCAGGTTTCATAGTCACGGACGAACTAGGATGTCCAACCCGTTTGATTAAAGAATTATAATAGATCAATTTCCTTCCCATTCGGAAGGGGGCTTCGTATCTATCATTAGAACATATACGAGCTGAGATGTTATGAATTCTCATGATCCTCAACAATAGGCAAGTACTGCTACTTAGATTTGCAGTTACTTATAGAAGGAACAGAATGAAATACAACAATTTATTTTAAGTTTTACAAGAGTTTTTGGGGAGACGTTGATCAGATGGATCTGTTACCTCATGAAGGTGTCTTTTGTGTTTTTGCTTTAACTAGTAACGTTTAGAATACCTGCTACTTCTTTTTTTCTTTTTTATCTTATACACATACGCTGCACTATTGAATAGCGGAAGTGGCTCACTCCTCCACAGTGGGAGAAGGAGGAACGTCTTTTTATATTAGACAAAGTGATTAGCATATTGGTTTTAACCAACATCGAAAAAGGCGAAAATACTCAATTCTTGTTTTTTATCTATGTTGGGGTACCATACCGTAAAATATAAACCGATATGCAACTATTTTTTTTTTCTATCATAACGTTTGTGACTTATTATTGGCTTTCTATTTAAATTTCGTAAAATCTAATGATATCCTTGTTTTTAGGGTTCCGTACCCAAATAATAAAAACGGGACCCTATTACTAAGACTTCGATGTCTGTCCGTCCGTCTGTCTGTCACCAGGCTGTATCTCAAGAACCGCGATAGCTAGACCAATTATGTATTTCTGTTGTCACTATAACAAAAAATACAAATTAAAATTAATATTTAAGGGGGGCTCCCATACAACAAACGCGATTTTTAGCCCTTCTTTGCTCAATGGTACGGCCCCCTTAGTGCGCGAGTCCGACTCGCACTTGGGCGATTTTTTTATTTTATTTAGAATATATTTTTCTGAATAATAATAAATAAAGTTATGTGCAATGCTAATCTGTTATGCTTCTTGTGATAATCAAGTAAGAATTGATGACAAATTATATTCTTAATTCATCCCCAAATAAAGAAATTTAAGAAAAAACTCTCCTCTTACGGTAGGCAGCGACTTGACAGTAATCTTGGTAATGCTGAGATCCATAAATGGTAATTACCACAACATCAAGCGGACTTCTCGCTCACCTGAAACCTAAAGGCAATAAACAATAAACATCGATATAAAGATTACGCGGTCACATAACGAAATGCTCATGTGGTGACGGAATAAGAATACAATTCACCACTCCATTTCTTGCCGTGGGTCGTAAGAGTCAACTCAGAGTCACAATTTGCAGATACCATCTATGCAAGAGATAGAAAACTCGAAATAAAACTATACCGATCCGTCTAACCAGAAATATCAGCATCAGAATATCCTTTCCATTACGAAAGAGGCTCGAAATCACCATCCTTAACTGGGTGGAAGTGGTAAAAAGAATAGACCAACAAAAAAAAATAAGTAGCAGCCCTCTTCTGGGCAAATTGTAAAATTAACTGCAATTGTCAACTCTTTAGTCAAGCATGGCCACTATTGTCTCGACACAGACCATACAAACAGTCTGGGGTAGCGTAAAGGCGGACCGCAGCCCCCTAACCTTTGTATTCCTACGCCACCGCTATTGGGCACCAGACTAGTACTAAGTTCTTGACAACTAAAACCAACCCGGTGATTTACCCTTTCGCATACCATCCCCGTCGCCCTCACGCGGTGAGCCTCGGTGGATGACGGAGTATTCCCTGCTCCAGTTACCTTGGCTTTGATTAAGGATTGTGATAATCCTAGATCGCCTCAAAGATTTCTATAATATGTCCAACAGTAAACGTCGATAGGCCGATGAGTTGATGGATGAAAATATATTTTTGTACAATTTCGACGTGTAAAATATAAAAAATATTTAACCACCACATTAAAATAACTTTTATATCTTAATGCCGAGCCGTCGGTATTGAACACGTTTCGTTTCGATTTAATTTAAATTTTTGCGACACTTTCGTTGTTTGGCCGAAGGGAGGCTTAACTCTTTGATTGATCACATGCAGTTGGCGAATAAGTTATCATCCGTTTTGATGCCACCTATCAGTTAAAGACCGATTAGAACGTCACACTTTTTGCGGCACACAATAGTCGTACAATAATCAAGAATTTTATAAATTCATATAATTATATTATATCTTATAACAGGAGTTTTGGTGAGTAAGGGAGTGTAATATGATGGTCTTCTACTATCTTCAATATCTTGGTGTTTTAATGTGTTATATTAAATGATTTTGATTGCATTTTATAATATAAAGCGCAGAAAGTAATTATGTACTTTGCTTTACAGACGTAATCTTTTGACACCAAAATTCCCTGAAAATACCTAACACTTAAATGTTTACCTGGCTCGATTTTTTATGATTTTATTTGACCTGTATGGTAACCAGTTAAATATATCATATGTCACCACCCCCTACTTCCAGGAATCGTAAAATCTACGGGATCACCAAGAGATTTGGCAACTGCACTCTTTTAAAAAACTTATAACACCAAGTGCGATTAATAACTAGCTTGCAAATTGGCGATTATAATGTTTTATCCCTTAAGCCCATGTCCAATAATAAGCCCCGATAGACTGAGCTCATCATCATCATCTCAGCCCATACACGTCCCACTGTTGGGCTCGGACCTCCTCCACTATGGAAGGGAAATTGACCTACTATACCACGCTGGTCAGAGATGTTGGTATAGGGTTTTGTTTCAAGTTTTCCTTCCCCTGCATAGACATTATATGATGCATATTATATAATATATATAAGGGCAGATATATAAGGGATATCCCTTAATCGTCTTTTACGACACCCACGGGCAAAAGAGGGGGTGATGAATTGTATTCTTACTTCGTCACCACACAGAATAAAGGTAATAAGGCTGATGGATGATATATAATTTTTTTATAATTTTAAGACAACACCATGCACTAAAGAAATAATCCTTGTATTGCTGGGAACTTTACAAACATATAATTAACGGACACAAATTACATCCAGACTCAGAACAACAAGTTGTGGATCACACAAAGTATTGTCCCGCGTGGGATTTGAACCCCCGACACTGGCGTTGTAAGTCACTATCTTAACCACTACGCCATCTGTACAGACAGATGATAAAAATTCTTTGCTTTACGGTAGGTACGTAATTTTAGTTCTAATGCTTCATATGTATGTATACTAGTAATTTACATAAAATGAAACGTAATTACTTCTGAAAGCAATTAGATCTTGACCGTGTAATGGCTTTTATGCCATTTAATAGGAAACAAAACGATAAAAACAGGCGAAAAAAACATATCACTGAGGAAAACTATGGAATCATGTAAACATTTTAGCGGATATTAGGTACTTTTCAAGAAAAATTTATTTTTTGAAAAGAGCACCTTGCACTAAGGCAATCATTTTTATATTTTGGGAGACCAATATGCATTATCTATACAACAGGATAACTCGAAATAAAAGCCTATTGATACAGGGTTTTATTTTGAACTAGCAACCCACCCTCGCTTCGCTTTGGTTTTAGTCGTTGTACCCGCGTAGTTCCCGTTCCCGTGGGAATACCAGGATAAAATATAGCCTAGTTTACGCGCTGATATTATAGCTTTCCATTGGTGAAAGAATTTTTGAAATCGGTCCAGCTGTTTTGAAGATTATCCGAAACAAACAGACAGACAGACAAAAAAAAATATAAAATGATTTTTAGGCTTGTGTATAGTATAAATAACTGTGTGAGCATGAAAAATGCCTATTATTTTGACATTACAAACAGACACTTCAATTTTATTTATTGGTATAGATATTGTCATCCAAACAGCGTGGCATAGTAGGTAAATTTCTTTTCCATTATGGACACGTCTCATATAATTAATTTACACATATTACACCCAATCTCAGAACAATAATTTGGATCGCGTAAAGTGTTATTCTGCATGGCAATTGAACCCACGATACTGGAACTGTAGGTCTTTCTCTTAACCATTACATAATCTGAGTGTGCAGTTATTTTTTAGGCTTAGCATAGCAAATTTTTCAATTTAAACAGGCTTTTCAATGAAATATTATCATCATCATCATTTTAGCTCATATACATCCCACTGTTGGGCTCGAGCCTCCTCCGCAATAAGAGGGAAATTGTCTTTACTATACCATGCTGGTAAGACAGGTTGGTATAGTAAAGTTTATGAATTTTCTTTTGAATTTTCCTTCTCTTACATACATGTTATATGCATATTATATCCTCTAGTCGTCTTTTACGACAACCACGAGCAAGATAGGGAGTGATTAATTATTAATATATATAATTATTATTACGGATAAAAATGATGTAGATAAATCTTTCTATACGTGTGTCAATGAACTCCTAAACGGCTTTACTGATTTTGATATCTTTTGGATGTGTTCAGTTGGATTCAAGAACATTTTAGCTTTGAAATGGGAGCAAGTAGGTACATGGTCATTTTTATTCTATTTAGAATAGCGTCTATTCGAAGAGGTAGTAGTAGTAATGCATACCGCATTGTAACATTAAGTTATATTCATTCATATCCAGTAATGTTATGACATTATAATCAATAAAATAGATTTCAATAAAAAATGTTTGAAGGAAAATGTTATTTTAATGAGCGTCTCGTAGTCTTGAGTTATACATTATGTTCTCATCCACGTCTAATTATTTAGCGTCTTCTCATTTCAACCCATAGACGTCCTACTATTGGACTCTGGCCTCTTCCACTATGGGAGGTAAATTGACCTACAATACCCCGCTGGTCAGACATGTAGGCATAGGGTTTTATTATGAGTTTGCCTTCTCTTGCATAGATGTTATATGCGTACCTATCCCTTAGTCTTCTTTTACGACACCCACGGTATATATATATATATAGGTACTATACTTACTTCATAAACACATAAGAATAAGAGTAAGTAATAGATAAGAAAAAGAATAGGTACATATTACGAAAGAGTACACTATATAATATTTTAAATAATCTGCTAATATTCTAGTAGAGCTTAAATTTATTTAGTGATATAGAAAATCGATCATTTAAATAGTAAACCTTTAAACTCGTAAACAATAACATAAAGGTATTTATAGTAAACATCGTAAATCAACAACGAACGCGATGTTTCCAAACGAAGTATATTTTAAATTCCCTTAGGAAATGGCTACTCGAAATGCGTAATTCGACATAGCGATCCCCGGTCACCAGCTAAAATGTAAAATGGCTCCCTTGCATTTTTTCCTAAGTGCCATAAAGTATGACATTTATTACGGTCAGATCTGCCTCAACCACTATTGATAGGCAAATGAGAGAGTTTTTTAAAAGAAAAACGATGTCTGCTTTTTATGTGTTCTTTGGATAAGGATGGTTTAAGAAGTTGCGACTTGCTTGCTCGTAATGGTCGTTTCTCTGTTTTTGTCTGAACACTGCTCTTAATAGTTCAAACTGTGGATAAAATTGATGTGAATCGTCTTATATTGAACCTTAATCTGAGAAACAAACTTAACTTTATACTCGATCTATTATAAATATTTTGAGAATGTAAATAATTTAGAATTTTACTGTTGATATTTTACCATTTACCAAATTAATAAAACACATATTTTATCTGTAAAACGTTGTGAAAAGCACCTGTGGTATAATCATAACAATAGATAGCAGGACTCTTCTGAAAACCATTTAACACTATATTGTTATTTACAGGCAATTAAATAGATCGTGCACCAGAAGTGTGATGTTGTTTTTCAAGAAAGCTGATAATACTTTTACCGAACTACAGACCCAGCTCGTGTCTTACTTACTTTTACATCTTCGAAAAAAGCGACAAATTACAAAGCGACTCGTAGAAAATCCAGCCCAAACCTGAATGCAGCTGGCATAGTTTTTAGTGATGACAAATCAACTATCACTATATCGAAATAGTGAAATATTTATTGATTTATTATAGACTAGCAACCCGCCCTCGCTTCGCTTCGGTTTTAGTCGTTTTACCCGCATAGTTCCCGTTCTCGTGGGAATACCGGGATAAATATAGCCTAATTTACGCCCTGATATTATAGCTTTCTATTCGTGAAAGAATTTTTGAAATCGGTGCAGCCGTTTTGAAGATTATTCGGAAAAATAGACAGACAGATAGACAAAAATTTTTTAATCTGTATTTTAGGCATAGGTGTCGTGCAAATAACCGTGTGAGCATGAAAAAAGCCTATTATTTTGACATTACAAACAGACACTCCAATTTTATTTATTGGTATAGATTCACTACTACGTTAGTCCGAATCCAGGATAAGAGTACCAAATCGATTCAATTGCAGAAAAGTGTGCAATCATCGCCGTGATCTCATCGCAATCATCGGTGCCGACCTGACGCTGCCGACCATCGCTAGGGAGATGCTCGGCAGCAACAGGATCTGGGACGCGGTCACCGCCTTCTGCGAGGAAGACGTCTCGTGGAAGGTGGCGGAGGAACGCCTCCACGACGACGCAATCCGCCGCCGGCGACTCAGGCGGCGCAGGCGCGAGTATCTACGCCTACTGCCGCCCTAGCCGAGGCTGTGGGTGACTGGACCGGGGATTTACTCCATCACCCGCAGAGAGGCTGACCGGGCGACGACGACCGACGTCCCCGAGGATGAACGTCGAGACGAGAGGGTACCCCGTGACCGGGGTATTCCGTCGGGCCAACCACTGAAAGGCCCACCCCAAAAAAAATAGAAAAGTGTCCAAGGAGATATTAGCTCTCATTGTTCATCAATGCATCATTGGAGATTGACTTCGAATTCTTAAACTGAACCGAATTAGGCATCAAGATTAACGGCGAATACATCTCTCACCTTTGATTAACAGATAATGATATCCTTTTTACAGAACTCATGGAGGATCCTGGCACCATGAGCATCGACGACTTTAGAAGAGGCGACCAATTAGTAGATCCATAAATGAATATAGACAAGCTGAACTTCATGTTTAAACATGATTATTAGTGCCCATATCGTTGCATGGACTGTTCAATTGGATTCAGAAAGAAATTAGCCAACGAGTTCAAAGGTGTTAGGCAGCTTCGGGTAATTTAAGAAAATCTTCTTAAATTACCCGAAGCCTCCTCGAAATCTCCTAACTAGGATCACCAAAACTTTTGGAATGAAGTGGATTATGCTTGGCATTTTTGTACAAGCTAAAATCCGAAGTACAGAAATCCATAGAAGAACTGGTGTAGCGGACATAACCCGAACAATTAGAATGCAAAAGTGGCAATGGGCTGACTCGGCGGACCGTCAACAGTTGAAAAAGAAACATTCTCAAGTTGAGATTCGCAGGGAAGCGTCAGATGCAAGCAACATAGGACTGCGTTATGAAGTATCCTACGGCGAAGTCCTTCGTCCAACAGTGGACAGCGGCAGACTGATGGACGAATAGATACAATATCTTCTATAAATATAAGCTATTCGTAATTTTCTTCAGTCAGCCATATATCTATCGAAATACCTACTTTATTTCGTACTAAAGCTTAAAAGAATCTTGAAATTGAGCTATCTTTGGCGATAAGGGCAATAACTCAACGAATAGGTCAAGCACAATAGTGAGTGCCACCGATAATCGTATATTAAGGCCCTTATCCCTATGAGCACCTTTGCCACAATAGAAAAGAATATAATGTTGGAAAGTGGCCACATAAAAATGACATACGGTTGCCGCGTAGGTTTGGATGGCGAAAAAATAGCGGGAATAAACGTCCAAGCGATATGGAGAAGATAAAAATATGGATCCAATTTTTTAGAGTATAAAAATGTTACATAAGTGGCATATTAAACCCAAATAATTTTTATTTACTTTTATTGTAGTGGTATTAGTAATAACAGACAAAATAGTTTAAGAATGAAAAAAATCTTTTCATATATGGATATATGTACATACCTACGATGGTAAAAATCACTTCTCCCATCAGGTGGCAAATGCGAAATCGTAATAAAACTCTCCATATGATATGTAAAGTAGCCATAATATTGCAAGCTTCCAAAGTCCATCAATAAATGTGACGCTGCGTGGGGAACGTTACGCAATTTTATAGTGAATTAGAGATGTTGTCTTAATTATCGATAGTTAATAAAATAAGCTATTCACCGTCATCATCATTTCAGCTCGTATATGTCCCACTGTTGCCTCCTCCACAATAAGAGGGAAATTGACCTTAATATACCATGCTGGTCAGATAGGTATAGGGTTTTATTTCGAGTTTTCCTTCTCTTGCATAGATGTTATATTATATGCGTATTATATCCCTTAGTCGTCTTTTACAACATCCGCGGGCAAGTTATGGAGTGATGATTTGTATTCTTACTCCGTCACCGCACGGATAGTTATTAGATGTTATTAAATGACTAAAATAGCAATAATTTTCTATTTGTATTTGTTGGAAATTAGCTAATGCTAATTGTAAAATGGCTAAAATGGAATTAAGAACAAATAAAAAATGCTGTCATAACAAATTCATTTATAATATCGTTGAAGTATTATGACCGGATTCATATAATATTTATTTAGAAATTATATACATTTAGAGAAGAAGAGAAAACAAATAGAGGCTATGCAACACAGTTCTCGCTTCACGTACATACATCCTCTTATCTACTAGCTTATTAGCCCATTTTGCCCCACGCTTTATATATGAGGAAAGTGGAACCTTGCCAGGTCCTTCTTTTTTTCTACTCTTATGAAATTCCTTACGGGTCCCAAGACAATTAAAAGCGTTTCCCGGGAATTCCTGAAAATCAAAACTTGTTGTCTTATAAGGAGACCTGGCTTATATGAGTTACATTGATGAGAATGTGTGGTAGGACTAATTCCAGCCAAATATTAGGTCCTTACATATGAAATCGGCGTTTTGTACGGGAGGAATATAAAATCCGTGTAGTGACGGAGTAAGAATACAATTCATCACTCCCTATCTTGCCCGTAGATGTCGTAAAATACTACTATGGGATATAATATGCACATAACATCTATGCAAGAGAAGGAAAACTTGAAATGAAACCCTATATCAACATGTCTGACCAGCATAGTATAGTAGGTCAAATTCCTTCCCTTTGTGGAGGCGGCCCGAGCCCAACAGTGGGACTATGTGGGCTGCGATGACGATGATGAAATATAATATATTATCTGCTTTAATAAATCACAGCATTATATTTAGTGACCCTCACTAAAGAGGCACGCTAATGATAAAGTGCTTGCTATAATTAGTATGTTTAAATAAACAGTTCAGCATTACGAAACAAACCGAATGTTACATAGATAATAATAGGCGACAATGGCTTATGTCCTCGCTGCAGTCTTTAAACCATACAAAACAATGATTTTTATCCAGGCACACTCAATGAAACAAATATTTCTGCCCTTTTTTTTTTTTGTGTGACTTAGTTGTTAGCCTCAGATGGCTGTGACAACTTTACCCGGACTGGTGGGTGAGCGCTGAGGGCTCTCAACCCGTTTAAAGTTAAGCGACCCATCCCGAGGGCACCCCCTGTGGGGTACGGACCTCGGCTCGGGCGGTCGCTGGCAAAGTGGGCACTCCCACGTTTATAATTTTAACGCGACACGTCTTCCTTCCCCGTCGGCGGGGGCGGTAACGTGGATATTTATTACTATTTGTCAAGGCCGCGCGGGCTGTGTATGCCTCAGTCTGGGCGAGCGTAATAATGTCGTCGGGTTCGTCGAGTATTAGTCGCGGTTGTTTAATCGCGGACATTGTAGAGGGGATGTAAGAAGCCGCCCTTACCACTAATGGGTTCGGGTGTGTCGCGGCAGAGTCGAAGTAGCGGCGGGAGCACTGTTTCATGAATTGCCTGATGGTCGGCAAGCCAAGATCTACGTGAAGATCCACATTGCGCATGTACCACGGTGCTCCCGTCGCTCGGCGCATGAACCTATTCTGTAATGCCTGTAGCTGATGTAGCCTGCGTGGCTTCGCTTGTGTGAACACTACACTTGCATACGTCATGATAGGACGTATACAAGCGGTGTATAATCTAACTTTATTGCGGAGAGATAGCTTAGACTTTGCGTGTACTAAGCTGTGTAACCATCCTAGCACTAGGGCTGCGCGCGCGCGGACTCGCCCTATGTGAGGACCGAAGGTCAGTCGTCTGTCCAAGGTCACACCCAGATATTTGACCTCCCTTGTCCAGGGGATGGGTTGGTCGAACATCTTTATCTGTGGGTATTCAGCCATTGGGTAGCGGCGATCTATCCCCTTATGGAATATGATCGCCTGGCTTTTGGTGGGGTTTATACCGATTCTCCATTTCCTAGTCCATTTTGCTAAGGCGGTAGCCGCAGTTTGGAGAGCGGTTATCACTGTTGAGGGAGATTGACCTGCATAGAAGATGGCAGTGTCGTCAGCGAATAATGCTGTTTGAATTCTACTATGTTGGGGTATGTCGCTGGTGAACAGCGAGAAGAGAATTGGAGAGAGCACCGATCCCTGGGGGACGCCGGCTTCTAGTGGGTGCGGTGCTGATAGAGTACCTTCCACTCTGTAGCGAAAGCTACGCTCGAGTAGGAAGTCCCTAACTATCATAACTAAGTAGTGGAGGATTTTAAGCTTTATTAACTTGAAAATAAGGCCGTTATGCCAGACTTTGTCAAACGCTTTTTCTACATCAAATAGAAGCATACCCGTATATAAACCGCGTTGCAGTTTATAACTTGTATACTCGACTATTCGATGTACTTGCTGAACGCAAGAGTGTTGCGTGCGAAAGCCGAACTGAATCGGCGGGATGAGGTTGTTTTCCTCAGCGCACTTTCTTAGCCTACTAAGTAGTACGCGCTCATAAATTTAACCTAAACTGTTTAATAAGCTAATCGGGCGATTTTCTGGCCTCAAAATGTAACATATTTATTACTGTCTTCATTAAATAACAGTTATCGTATCGTATCGATATCTCACAATCACAAACATCCCTAGCACAAGAGACGAGGCGTCAAAACGCACGACCGCAACTATCAAAGAGAAATCTTTTCCGTGTATCAATAACGCCGATCGAGGCGTCGACTAGACACATTGCGCTCCTTTATGTCGTGGCGACGTCACATTACACTCTTTCATATCGTATGTGCTGATATGGATTATTTAAATATTTTTGAAGTAAAACTTACGAATCAAATCTTTTTTCGGACGGAAGTGACGTACATTAAAATAAAGTGTAAGTATTTCCGTTACAGTATATATATATATATATTATATACACTCATTTGCAAAAAAAACGGGCACCCAAGCAATGAACCATTTCAAATGTTAATATTTCTTTGTTTGATAATTATAGGTAGTTTTATCCACACAATTTGCTAAATTAATAAGAAAATAATCGTTTTCATTAGTATTCCATAAAATTTAGATACAATTTATGGGAAATAATGCTAAACCTCGCTAGTAGTGTATATTCGCTAGTAGTGCATATGCTCATGAAGTAAAAATAAAAAAGTTTTTTTGTTTGTTTTTCTTTAATAAAGTAAAAGCAGATAAATGTTTAGTATCGAGTGTGACCCCCTCTAGCTAAAATCACAGCTTGAATTCGTCTGGGCATGCTAGCGAGTATATCCCGGATACTTGCTTGCGGAATACGTTCCCACTCCGCAGTAATCACATTCTTCAGCTCTCTGATGGTCTGCGGAGCTGGGTGTACTGATCTCACACGCCGTTTCAGAACGTCCCAGACATGCTCTATGGGATTGAGGTCGGGACTTCGAGCTGGCCAATCCAAACGACGAATGCCGACCTCTTGCACATACGCATTAACATCGCGGGATCGGTGGGCGCGAGCATTGTCGTCCATAAAAATCGAGTCTTCACCTAGAGCGGCCAATGCGGGTTGTGCATGAGAAATTAGAACTTCCGTTATGTATCGATGCCCAGTCAGTGAGCCGTTTTCAATGAAGACTAACTCTGTACGATCCATTGAATTTATTCCTGCCCAAAACATAACAGAGCCCCCACCATAAGGTGTGATTTCTTCGAAACATGCCTCTGCAAAGCGTTCTCCTTGTCTTCTTAGCACTCGCCGACGTCGATCTTCACCGAACAGAGATATCCTGGCTTCATCAGAGAACAAAACCCTATTCCAATCGTCTTGAGTCCATGATTCACAATTTCTAGCGAACCTAAGCCTGTGAACTCTGTGCTCACGGAGTAATTTGGGGCCGCGGGCCGGGCAGTGACTGCGTATATTGGCAGCGAGAAGCCTCCTCCTGACCGTCCATAGACTAATATGCACATTTCTTACTTCTTGGAGGTTGTTCTTAAGATCCACATACGAAGATTTGCGATTTCTCAATGCGCGACTCACAAGAAAACGATCATCCCGTGGTTGGGTACATGGTTTTCTTCCAGAACCAGGCCATCTCTCGACGGAACCAGTCTCCTGATATCGCTGCCAGGTCCTTTGGACTGTCGAGCGACTAACATTTAGCCTCCTAGCCACGAAACATTGGCTGCAACCCTCTTCAAGCAGCGCGATAATTTTGGTAGCTTTTACCACTTTATCTACCATTTTTGATACAGCCAAACAGCATTAAATAAAGCTTTGACAGTCAAGGATATGAAATTAATCGATAAAAATTGAATAAAAGTTATGAAAGTCGATGTTAACTTCTGGAACTTCGCGCCAAAAATGTAGGATAAAAAGGGGTTTTCTGTAAAAATGAGCATCAAATGAAAAATTGAATTTAGAACGTACTTTTTTAAATACCACAGCATTTTTAAAACCGGCCAGTAACGTGTACAAACGATTGAAACCTTTTTGGTATTGTATCTTTTTAAATATGAATGAAAATCAAAACCGCCCGTTTTTTTTGCAAATGAGTTTATATATATATATATATGATTTTTAATGAAAATATACATTCATTTTATAATAAATATAATTGAGTTAGTTAAATGTAGTTTATGTTACACTTTAATATAATATTTAAAATATACCTACTATCATCATTGTTTAGGTTTATATATATAATGCTTTAAATATTATTAGCAACCGAATAATAAAAGGTAAAGAAGTTTTACTTCAACCACGAGCAAAGATTATACTAATTTAATTTTTTCTATAAAACGTAAGAATATTTCTTAAGCGCATCTTCATTTTTTATTAAACAGTCTCTTTCAAGGTGATTCGAGATACCTAAAAATCTTTAACTTGTGTTAATGATTGTTGCTTTATGATAACAGGCAACACCAACTTTTACGCGTAATAAGACGTAGAAACGAGACTAGTCTAATAATTGTCAAACTAGAGTTACATTGTATTACATTTTAACAATTATACGAAGGTAAGGGTTGTTCCGTGTGATGACGGAGTAATAATACAATTCACCACCCCCTCTCTTGCCCGTGGGTGTCGTAAAAGAGGACTAAAGGATTAAATATGCTCGGAAAAAAATGTTCAGGCCTGATCAGGACTGAACACTCAGCCAAATCAGGTCTGATCAGGCCTGATCAGACCTGATTATGTCTAATTTCAGGTCTGATCATGCCTGATGAGGCCTGATCATTTTTTCCCGGTGCATCTAAAGTTGTTGCAAGAGAGGGAAAACTCAGAACAAAACTCTATGTCAATACGTCTGACCGGTATAATAGGTCAATTTCTCTCCCATAGTGGAGGAGGCCCAAGCCCAACAGTTTGGACGCATATGGACGGAGACGACGATGAAGATGACATAGGCAATGGTCTCAATAATATCTAATATACTTATTCTAATAGAATTTTAACTGTGTTTATATCTACTTTTAAACCGCTACAAAAATTAGATTTAGTTTTGTTTGAATATTTTACTAATAGAAGGAGTGATTGTTTTATTGAGTATTTATCAATATGTATGAATCTGATAATGCCCCACTATCACCCTCGACAATGCCTGAGTACCAAAATATATGTATTCAATTAATCATTCTCAAAACTCAAATTTTGTGATCCCTGCCAAAGTAAAAAATAATGCTGTTTATAAAAATAAAATACGTATACCTAAAGCCAATGATTATCTATCAATGTTTATCTGAAAATTATTAAAAGTGATTTCTGATGTTTACGCGAAAATACCAAATTGTAAATTAAAATATTTTTACGGATTTCATTGACTTTTGATTTTTTGTATGTACAATCTGACAAAATTCGTAAAATTTGTTTTATTTATTATGTTAAAAGTGACTTTTTAATGTGTAGACAATAAAAGAATACAGGAAATTTTAACAAGATGTGCATTATTATTATATTTATGGATACCTTCGAACTATTATAGTTCTGTAGTAGCAGTCCTCTAGTTCTACTGTAGTAGTATTAAGTAATACGTAATAAATTTCTATCAGTAACATGAATTTATATTAAAATTTAACATAAAGTATTAACAATACTCCTAGATAAGGGGTATTCTCAATGTGGTTGGGGCGTGAAATTATTTTCTTGGCGTATGCAGATTACACTAGGGTGGTTGGGGTTCAGGGATTAGTTCCAGTTTACTTTTTATAGGATTCCGATGATAAATGTTACTATTGGATAGGTTAACGGGTGGTGCGTGTAACGTATCCAAATAAGCTTTCAAACAGCTCATAATGTATTCATCCAATCGTTCAACCTGAATAAATAAAACGTGAGGTGTGAAATTAAGTCTCTTTATTATGAAGAGTCTGTATACACAGTTATTTAAGAGCAGATCAGCCGAGTAAGAAACCAATTGACTTACTATACATATAGAGATCTTTCGGTATGGTGACGGAGTAAGAATACAATTCACCACTCCCTATCTAACCCGTGGATGTCACAAAAGACGACTAAGGGATATAATATGCATATAACATCTATGCAAGAGAAGGAAAGCTCGAAACAAAACCCTATACCAACCTGTCTGACCAGCATGGTATAGTAAGGTCAGGTTCCCTCCTATTGTGGAGGAGGCTCGTGCCCAACAATGGAGAAAAAATACGTTATGGCAAAAAATTATTAATTAAATAAATCATATCTTTAGTATTAATATTTAAAATAATCATGCATAATGCCTAATTTTTGCTGCAACCGGGTCATAAATCGGCAATATGTTGCCGACGCTGATTATCGATTACCACCTATATGTGGAGCACAGAAATCTATATATATATATATATATATATATATATATATATATATATATATATATATATATATATATATATATATATATATGAGAGAAGGAAAACTCGAAATAAAACCCTATACCAACACGTCTGACCAGCGTGGTATAGTAGGTCAATTACCCTTCCATTAGGGGGCCCGAGCCCAACAGTGGGACGTATATGGGCTGAGATGATGATGATGATGATATATATATATATTATATCCATATTCTATATATATATATATACATATATATTATATCTATATTCTATATATATATATATATATATATATATATATAGGAGAGGCGGGTTTTGCGAGCGATATTATATTGACTCATCACCATATCTCTGGAACCATAAGGCGTACGGACTAGAAATTTGGCGGCAATATTCCTTTCGTCGAGTAGAGGTCAGCTAAGAACGGATTTTACGAAATTCCACCCGCAAGGGGTGTTGCGGGGGAGGATAATATACATATAAAGGAACAGGGTGAGCCGAAGCTACTGAAGCCAGAAAATGAAATTTGGACTGTAGTTTAATTTCGTAACACAGGCACCCACTAAGAAAAGAATTTTTGAAATTTCCCCCCTAAGGGGGGTGAAACGCAACGGTAAAGTCTGTATGGAAAGAATAAAAATCTTTAGTTACTGTCTTCAAATTAAACACAAATACTCTTTGATAAAAATAAATAAACACGTGTTTCAGCGTTTGTCCATTTTCATCCTCTACAGGTGTAAAATAGGTAGAAAGATGTCAGTTTACCGACTTATCACAGAGCTTGCGTGACGTAGCAACTCACTAAGAAAGGATTTTTTGAAATTCAACCCCTAAGGGTAAACCGCAGCAGCAAAGTTTGTATAGCGAGAAAAAAAAGTCTTCGTCGATTTTCATGAAATTCTCCACAAACACTCTTTAATAAAAATAAATAAACATGTATTTCAGCATTTTTTAATTTTCACCCTCTAAGGGTGTAAATAGGTCTGTCGGACGCCCAGTTTGGGTTTGGGTCACCGGCGGGGGAGTGCTGTTGGTGGTGTCCCTAGACATCGCCAACGCATTCAATAGTCTGCCATTCAGCTGCGTCAGGGAGGCGCTCCGTTACCACGGAGTGCCAGCTTACCTGAGGCGGCTAGTGGCAGACTATTTGGAGGGGCGCAGCGTCCTCTACGCCAACCGAGTAGGGGACGTTGTGCGAACGCCCATGACGTGCGGCGTTCCACAGGGGTCGGTCCTCGGACCCACCCTGTGGAACATCGGCTACGACTGGGCGTTGCGGGGGAGCCTCCCACCCGGGCTGGGCGTGATTTGTTACGCCGACGACACGCTCGTCACAGCCCGCGGTGGGACGCTACAAGAGGCGGTAAGCCTGGCGACCTCGGGCACCGAAGAGGTCGTCAGGCGGATCGAGGCGCTAGGGTTGAGGGTGGCCCTGGACAAGACGGAGGCCCTCTTGTTCCATAGGCCCCGTATGGACTCTCCCATCGGCGTCTCGATCACCGTCAATTCGGTTGGGATCAGCATCCAGGCCCATATGAAGTACTTGGGCCTGGTGCTCGACGGGCGATGGTGGTTTCGGGAGCATTTCCGCAGGCTCGTCCCGCGGCTCGTCGGCGTGGCGTCCGCCCTACAATGGCTGATGCCGAATGTGGGCGGACCGAGCGTGGCATGTCGACAGCTGTACGCGGGGGTCATCCGGTCGATGGCCCTGTACGGCGCACCGGTGTGGGCGGGATCCATGACCGCTTGACTTAGGGCCCTTCTGTGGCGTCTACAGAAGGTCATGGCGGTCAGGATCATCCGCGGGTACCGCACGGTGGCGACGGAGGCGGCGTGCTTGTTGGCCGGGACTCCCCCGTGGGACCTGGAGGCGGAAATGCTCGCCGACTTGTATCGGCGGGTGTCGGGGGTGCGCGGGGGGGGCGGTGTTGTTTCCCTGAGGGAGCTCACCGCCTGGCGCGTCGACGCCCGCCGAGACGTAATCGCCCGTTGGGCAGACCGGCTGGAGAGGCCTCGATACGGTGTTTGGACCGTGGAGGCCTTCCGGCCGGTGCTGATGCAGTGGTTGGAAAGGCGGCACGGGGTGCTCTCCTTCCGACTCGTACAGGTCTTGACGGGGCATGGATGCTTCGGCAAGTACCTGTACAGGGTCGCTAGGAGGGAGAGAACTCCGTCCTGCCACCACTGCGATTGCGACAAGGACACGGCGCAGCATACGCTCGAGGTCTGTGCCGTTTGGGCAGAGCCGCGTCGTGAACTCGTCGCAATCATCGGTGCCGACCTGACGCTGCAGATCATCGCTAGGGAGATGCTCGGCAGCATCAGGAATTGGGACGCGGTCGCAGCCTTCTGCGAGGCAGTTATCTCGCAGAAGGAGGCGGCGGGTCGTGAGCGCGAGGAGCACAGCCCCGATGATGCGACCCGCTGCCGGCGACTGGGGCGGCGCAGGCGGGATTACCTGCGTGCAATGCCGCCCTAGCCGAGGCCGCGGGTGACGTGACCGGGGATTAGTCCGTCACCCGCCGAGAGGCGGATCGCGTGAGGAAAGACCGTCGTCCTCCCCGAGGGGGGGACATTCGTCGATGGGAGGGTACCCCTGGTGGGGGTATTCCGTCGGGCCGACCACTGATGACAAGTAACCCTGCTCCAGTGGTCGGCCCAACGACGAAGGCGACGTGGTGTTCGGGTGGGTTGCGGGTGTTGCGTGCTTAGGCCCCTCTGTCGCCCCGGACGGAGTGGTGCGGAGGCGCGCCGACCGCAGCCCAACCCAAAAAAAAAAAAAAAAAAAGGGTGTAAATAGGTATAAAGAAGTTGGTTGTCTGTCTCATCAACGCCGAGCGGAAACTACTGAAGCTAGAAGCATGCAATTTTGACCGTTATTTTATTTTGTGACCTACTATCCCATTTTTTTTTTTTTTTTTGGGTGGGCTATGCTAAGCGCACGCGCGGTCCTGTCCGTCCGGGGCGATGAAAGGACGGCGCGTGGGCCCATAACCCACCCGTACCCACGTCACCTCGTTGTTGGGCCGACCACCGGAGCAGATGTCACTTGTCGTCAGTGGTCGGCCCGACGGAATACCCTTTCGGGTAACCTCACCTCTCGACCTGGGACGTTGGTCGCCGTCGCGCGGTTAGCCTCTCTGCGGGTGATGGACAATTCCCCGGTCCGATCACCCGCGGCCTCGGCTAGGGCGGCATTAGGCGCAGATACTCGCGCCTGCGCCGCCCGAGTCGCCGGCGGCGGAACGTGTCGCCGAATAGAAGCTCTACTCGCACACGATCCGCCGCCTCCTTCCGTGAGATAACGGCCTCACAGAAGGCGGCGACCGCGTCCCAGTTCCTGACGCTGACGAGCATCTCCCTGGCGATGGTCGGCAGCGCCAGGTCGGCACCGATAATTGCGACGAGTTCACGGCGATCCTCCTCCCATGCAGCACACTCCTCGAGCGTGTGCTGCGCCGTGTCCTCGTCGCAACTGCAGTGGTGGCAGGACGGTGTGCTCTCCCTCCTGACAATCTTGTGCAGGTACTTCCCGAAGCAACCGTGCCCCGTCAGCACCTGCACCAGTCGGAAGGAAAGCACCCCGTGCGTCCGCTCCAACCACTCCATCAGCACCGGCCGGAGGGCCTCGACGGTCCTAACACCATACCGAGGACTCTCCAGCCGGACTGCCCAACGGGCAATGACTTCTCGGCGGGCGTCGACCCGCCAGGCGGTGATCTCTGTGATGGAGACCATGCCGCCGCGGGCGCGCTTCTCCGACACCCGCCGATAAATGTCGGCGAGCATCTCCGCCTCTAGGTCCCACGGGGGAGTTCCGGCCAGGAGGCACGCTGCCTCCGTCGCCACCGTGCGGTAACCGCGTACGGCCCTGATCGCCATGACCCTCTGTGGTCGCCACAGGAGGGCCCTAAGACGGACAGTCAGGGACCCCGCCCACACCGGTGCGCCGTACAGGTCCATCGACCGGATCACCCCCACGTACAGCTGTCGGCACTGGGTCCGCCCACATTCGGCATCAGCCGCGAAAGGGTGGACGCCGCGCCGACAAGCCGGGGAACAAGTCGATGGAGATGCTCCCGGAACCAAAAATGCCCGTCGAGCACCAGGCCCAAGTACTTCATGTGGGCCTGGATGCTGATGGTGACCGACTTCACGGTGATCGAAGCGCCGGCGGGAGGCCCGGCGGTACGGAGGCCATGGAACAGAAGGGCCTCCGTCTTTTCCAGGGCTACCCTCAACCCCAGCGCTTCGATCCGCCTAACAATCTCCTCGGTGCCGAGAGTTGCCAGGCGTGCCGCCTCCTCTAGCGTCCCACCCCGGGCTGTGACGAGTGTATCGTCGGCGTAGCAAATTACACCCAGCCCGGGTGGGAGGCTTCCTCTCAACGCCCAGTCGTAGCCGATGTTCCACAGGGTCGGACCCAGAACCGACCCCTGTGGGACACCGCACGTCATGGGCGTTCGCACAACGTCCCCTACTCGGTCAACGTAGAGGACGCTGCGCCCCTCCAAGTAGTCTGCCACCAGCCGCCTGAGGTACACGGGCACCCCGTGATACCTCAGCCCCTCCCTGATGCAGCTGAATGGCAGACTGTTGAAGGCGTTGGCGATGTCCAGGGACACCGCCAACAGGACTCCTCCGCCGGTGACGGCCTCCGCTACCACGGCCTTCAGGCGCAGCAGGGCCGCGATCGTCGAACGCCCGCTCCGATTACCAAACTGGGCGTCCGACAAATCGGGCCCGTCCCCGACGAGGTGCCGCTCGATGCGGGCAGCCAACACCCTCTCCAGCAGCTTGCCCGCATCATCGAGCAGCACGATGGGCCTGTAGGCCGAGGCCGACTCGGGAGACCGTCCCGGCTTCGGCAGGAGAACCAGCCTCCCCTCTTTCCAGCACCCAGGGAACTGTCCGGACGACAAACAAGCGTCGAACAGTCCCCTGAGGCGTGGTCCCAGGTGTTCGAGGACCAGGGCCAGCACACGGTTCGGAATACCGTCGGGCCCGGGGGCGGTGGATTTGACTCGCATACGCGCCACCGCCGCCCCCATTTCCGGCTCCGTGATGGGCGGAGCACTTTCATCGTCGGCCTCCCGGTCGCTGTCCAGCGAAGCCATGACCGGTGGCGTGTGCTCCGCCCGCCGTGGAAAGAGGTCCTCGACAACTCTGGTGAGGAGGCTGGGCTGGAGAGTCTCGGTGAGGGGGGGGCCCCGCCCGCGGAGCTTGTTCAGCGCCGCGAGGTAGGGGCGACCCCAGGGGTCACGCTCGAGACTGTCCAGCATCTCCCGCCGACTAACGTCCTTGGCGGTACGGACGGCCAGCCTGAAGGCAGACCGCGCACTGCGGTAAGCCTCGTACAGCTGGCCCTCCCGCTCAGCGTCGCGGTGACGCGCTCGGCTGCGGGTGTAGGCCCTCCGGGCACGTATGCACGCGGCCCGAAGGTCCGCCAATTCTCGGGACCACCAGGGGACCGCACTCTTCGGGGGCAGGCGCCGCACACGGGGCATGGCCGCATCGCAGATCTGCGTTAACGCACAGCGGATGCGGCCAGCCTCGGCATCCACCCCGTCCGCCTGAGGCGGTGAGGACAGCCATGACTGAACGATGGCTGCCTCGGCCAACAGGTCCCGATCCAATCGACCCACAGCCCACCGCGGAAACGCGGAGCTCCGTCCGCCGTGTGACCCCTGCTGGGCTGCAGGAGGGTCCGGGAGACCTCTATCCGGATGTATCGGTGGTCGGATAGGGTCTCAACCTCCTCCTGGACGCACCAGCTCCTCACACGTGCTGCGACATTAGGGCTAGCGAACGACAAGTCCACTATCGACCCGCCCTGCTGCCGCACGCACGTTTGCACCGAGCCCCTGTTCAGCAAACAGAGGCCCAGCGCCGCCGCCCACTCTTCGACCGCCCGCCCGCGGTCATTCGTCCTGGGGGACCCCCACGCCGTGGACTTGGCGTTGTAGTCCCCCAGAACGAAGACTTGGCGCGGTGCCAGTCGCCGTATCGAGGCCCCCAGGATGGTGAGGAAGGCCCCGAAATCCGTCGCGCTCCTGTTAGGGGAGAAGTAAACACCATATAGCGTAACCTCTCCCCATTCCGCCGCGACATACCCATCACCCCTGTCCTTGAGCAACAAGGGCGGGGAATGCCACGACGTGGAGGCGACGATTGCCACAGAGCCGTCACTGCTGCCCAGCCAATTGGGCCGGTCAGGCACCACGTACGGCTCCGCGGCTACGGCTGCACCGATCAACCACTCCGCCATGGCTTGCAGGAAAACGTCCTGTGCCTCGGCGGCGTGGTTGAGGTTGGCCTGCAGGAGGTGGTAAGATTCGGCCGCCATTAGTGGGCCGTATCCATTACCTCCTCCACGCTGGCGGGCGATTGGGTCGCGCTAGGGGCGGGAGCGGCCGGGGTCGTCGGACCGCTCCGCCCCTTTGGGGCCGAAGCCGGGGGTTTGCACTCCTTGCTCCCCATGCGGTGCTTGGCGGGCCTATTGCCCGCCGCACACGCGGGGCAGTGGGGAGTGGCGGCGCACGATGCCGCCTTATGCCCGGGTTGACCGCAGCGGAAACAAAGGTCGCTGCAGTCAAAGCAGTTAGTGCATGTCGGCCGAGTGTGTCCGACCGCCATGCACTTGTAGCACCTCGCAGGCCGGGACTCCAGCACGGTCACCCGCGCTGAGCTCCAGCCCACGAGGAGCCTGCCTGAGCCGGCCAATTGCTTGGCCGACTCCACCGGGCACTGCACCCAGGCAGCACCGACGCCGCCCGGACCAGGGCGGATGGCGCCAATTCGGACGGTGTCCACGGGACATCCGGTTTTCGAGACGATGGCCTCCCGGATGTCATCCACCGTCACGGAGTCGTCCAGACCCGTGACCCGCAGTTCCGCACACTTGACGGGTCTGGCGATCTTGACGCCATCCTCCGCAGCAAACAAACCCCTCAGCTTCGCGGCCATGCTATCGGCCGTCTTGGCGCCCTCGGCCCCAGGGAACTCTAAAATCCGAGCCCCTGTCCGGGCCTTGCGGGTCCTGGCTTCGACGCCTCCTAAATCGGAGACGTCAAGCTCCCGCCGGGCGCGACATAAGACGGCCTCATAGCTGAGGCCGTTCTCGGCCGCCTCAGGCAGGACGGTGATCACCCAGGTGCTTACCGGACACGGGGTCTTCGGTAAGTACCTGCATATGATTAGAAGAGAAGAGGCCCCCGGATGTCATGAGTGTGGCGCGCCAACTGATGATGCGCGTCACACATTGGAAGTATGCCCCGCCTGGGGGCCTCAGCGCCACGACCTGTCGGCGGTTCTCGGAGCGGACCTGTCGCTGCCGACCGTTATCACAAAGATGCTCGGCAGCGACAGGTGCTGGTCGTCGATGGCCTCATTTTGCGAGGCCGTCATATCCAGGAAGGAAGCGGCGGAGCGAGAACGCGAGGCAAGCGCCTCTGCTGACTCGCTCCGTCGCCGGCGACCCGGGAGGAGGAGGCGACAATATGCGCACCTACTCCCACCGCCCTAAATAATGACGACAGGACGTGGCCAGACGGCCATGCGTTGGGGTGCCGGGGATTGAATGTCATCAGACGATCTCTCCGGCACCCCGTAAAAGCGCGGAAGGGGCCGCTGTGGTTTTAGTGGGTATTCCGGCTGCGGACGTGGCCGGTGAGTCCCACACAACCCCCGCCCACTGGCGGGGGACTGTGCGTAAATGCATTTCCACAGCGTGAACAAAAAAAAAAAAAACAAAAAAAAAAAAAAAAAGGACGGTGATCACCACCGCGGCTGACTTTGGCGGCCGGAGCCTCCTGCGCGACCTCTTGTTACCGGCTCCTGCCTTGGGAGCGGAGGCTTTGGCGGCGCTTTTGGCCTCCGCTCTCCTCTTCTGGCCGCGACTTTTTCGGCTGCGCTCGGCCGTCTGCCAACCCTCTTCAGACACGGCAGGGGTGCCGAGCACAGCAGTCACGGCCGCGGCTGCGTTGGCCGCCACCGACGGTGCATTTGCCGGCAGCGGCTGGAGTCCGGCCTTAGCAGGAGCCGGTGCCACCTTCTTTTTCGCGGCGGGTCCCTTGGGCTTCGGCCCAGCAACGGCCGCAGCGTAGTTTCCTACGCACCCACCCTGGCAGGGTAGCGCGGCAGGGGTTGACGCCATGGCTTTCGGCCTATCCGCAGCCAGCGGCGGCCGGAGTCGGGGCTCCGGGGGCAGTCTCGCCTCCAGAGCCGCCATGCGCGCGTCGAGCATCTTGCCGAAAACATCCACCATGGCGCGCAGCACCATGGGGCCAGTTTTACAGTAGCTTGGCCGGGCTGTAATGTGGGAACTAGGCTCCCCGTTCCCTGTGGTTTTAATGGGCGTCTCACCCCTCCTATCTGCAGCGTCGTTTAAAGAACAAGTATCCATACAGTTCCCACGAGTATGGGAGAAAAAAGAGGTCGACCCGGGCAGAGATCCCGATACCCGGGCAAGCGTACATTTGTATCCCAACACAGGGGGTCCGCAGGTACCCTGGCTGGGGGCGCGCTAACGACTGAACAACCCATCAGCCATGCATCCTCTCGCCGCGCGCCAGAACTTAGGATTCTGGGTGATTGTTTTATAGAGGTTTTCTTCCTCGCGGTCCAGGCGGTTAAGCCGAGACCCTCGCTCCTGAATCTAGGCCTCAGGACAAATGTCCCGAAGCAAGAATCAGGTCTACGATTTGTCGCGGTTGGCAAATGCCTGCCCAGTCCTCAAACGAATGAGTGACTGGGCCCGTCGAATTTTCGCGTCCAATACCCTCTACAATTAGAGGGCATGGAGCGAATTTGGGGCATCCCACAAACTGGGCCCCCCCTCGGGCCAGATATTTGCCACGAGCGACAATTCCAGAGAGCAGTCCAAGAAATTGTCGCTCGTGCCCAGGGTACACCACGCGGAGGTTTCTGGCGTAGCACCCCACCTACTATCCCATTAAGAGAGGATTTTTTGGAATTTATTACCTAAGGGATGAAAAAAAATCTTCAACTTCAACTTTCTTTAAAATTTGCATAAATACTGTTCATTCATCATTTTTTTTCATCATTTCAACACTTATACATCCCACTGTTGGGCTCGAGCCTCCTCCATTATGAGAGGGAAATTGACCTACTACACCACACTGGTCAAACGTGTTGGCATAGGTTTTAGTTTTTCTTCTCTTGCATAGATGTTGTATGCATATCTCTTGGTTGTCTCCTACGACAGCCACAGTAAGAGAGGGGGTGGTGAATTGTATTTTTTTTCCGTCACCACACGGAAAATACTTTTCAGTAAAAATGAATAAACAGCATTTGTCAATTTTTACCCTTTAAGGGAACTAGGCGGGTAAGGTGACTGAAACAGAAGTGAAGCAAGGGCGGATTGCTAGTACAGTATATAAACACAATATAATCACCTCATCACCTCGCTCCTCATCATCATCATCTCCAATTGTGTGGTCATCATCGTTTTCAATCGTATGGTGACAGAAAACGAATACAATTCACCTACCCCTCTTTTACCCGTGGGAATCGTAAAAGACGACTAAGGGAAATATTAAATTTAACATCTATATAAGAGAAGGAAAACTCGGCACAAAACCCTATACGTATCAACTTAGACACGTTCGTCAGACGACCTGCATGGTATAATAGTCAATTTCCTTCCTATTGTAGAGGAAGCTCAAACCCAGCAGTGGGAGGTATATGAGCTGAAATGATGATGATGACTCCCAGAAATTTTGACGTGAGAATTTTCGATCGAAAATTAGGGTGCTTTTTTGATATTAAGCTAAAATAAGGCGAAAAAATAAATATTTTAAATCAAATAAATTACAGTGTGTTTGGGACATAATAAAGGTTTCACCAAATTTCATAGCAAAAAATTTTTTTTTGAAAAAGATAAAAAACCAAAATCTTGGTTATTTGAATTTTTCACCTAAATTTTGAGGTTATGTGAAAAAATTGTAAATACAAAAGTTGTAGATCTTTTTATTACCTACAACTTTGTCATTTAACTTTTTTCCGTAGGACTTGTAGTTTTGGCGGAAATCGAGATAAACCATTTTTACCCTCAAAAACCCACCCCCTCCCACTTCCCGAACTCGGATCGCCCGTAATTTATTTTTCCTTTCATTTTTATCATATTCCCCTCCTTTTCTAATGGGTTTCATCCTACTATTTTTTTTTCACTTTTTACCATTTTTGAAGGCTTCGTCACTGGTCTAAAAAGGAAAACTCTATCTAAAACACTATATCTACCAACTCTTCTCGTTAGCATTAACCTAACCATTGGACAACTTTTTTGAATAAGAACTAAGAAATTTAAAGCAAATTTGCAACATCTATAATTTTAATTAAATACTGTTTATAGTCTTTTATAACAACTCGATTCATTCTAAAAAGGTTTTTAGACCATAACCTAATTTTAAGTTATAATTTGATTCAATTATTTAGTACATCTGAGACTTTACCAAACTTTAAGGCCGCAAAACCAACAAATCCCAAAAACTTGCTCAGATGGAGCCACCTGATCCCCTTGCATTTCTTCGACTAGTATTATGTTCATGAGTGATGCGTAAAGCCCTAGGTAGAGATCATATTATCATATTACATACCTACTTATGTGTCTTTAATGAACATTGTATTTAAAGTTTCAGCTCAATCTGATGTCATCAGGTACTTCAATATTTTATTCATCACAGCACATATACCTCCCTTTGCTGCTCAATGGGAGGGAAATTGATCCCACGCTGGTCAGGTGGGTTGGCATAGGATTTTATTTCGAGGTGTCCTTCGCTTGAATAAATGTTATCTGCATATTGTAATCCTTTAATCCGCTTTTACTACACCCATGGGCAACAAAGCTATTCTGACTCCATCAGAACACGGCAGATATATTTTATTATTAGCATAAAAATTCATGTTTTTACATTATTTTATATGTTAATAATAAATTACATCTTCCGTTTAAAATAAATCTTTTAATTACGTTTAATTCGCTACCATAACTTAATGTCATCATCTCGGCTTATAAACGTCCCACTGCTGGCCTCGAGCCTCGTCCATAATAGGAGGAAAATTGGCCTTACTATACCATGCTGGTCAGACAGGTTGGTATTTTTTTTTTTTTATGGGTGGGCTATGGTAAGCGCATACGCGGTCCATTTCGCCGGGGCGACAAAAGGACGGCGCGCGGGCCCATAACCCACCCGTACCCATGTCACCTCGTTGTTGGGCCGACCACCGGAGCAGGGTGACTTGTCGTCAGTGGTCGGCCCGACGGAATACCCTTTCGGGTACTCTCACCTCTCGACGTCCCTGTCCCGGGACGTCGGTCGCCGTCGCACGGTTGGCCTCTTTGTGGGTGACAGACTAAATTCCCCGGTCCAGTCACCCGCGGCCTCGGCTAGGGCGGCATCAGGCGCAGGTACTTGCGCCTGCGCCGCCCGAGTCGCCGGCGGCGGAACGTGTCACCGAAGAGGAGCTCCTCTCGCGCACGATCCGCCGCCTCCTTCCGTGAGATTACGGCCTCACAGAAGGAGGCGACCGCGTCCCAGTTCCTGACGCTGTCGGGACAGGTTGGTATAGGGTTTTATTTCAAGTTTGCCGTCTGTTGCATAGATGTTATACTTATACGTATTATATCTGTTAGTCGTATTGTACGACATTCACGAGCAAGATAAGGTGGTGGATAGTGATGGTTTGTATTCTTACTCCGTCACCACACTGAAATAACTTAATGTAGATACTCTACAATTATAATTTTCTTATTGTTTTAGAATCTGAATAAAATATAACTAAGTACGTAATGTTCACCATCAATTTATCAATGCGTTACAATTGGTTATAGGGTACGGCGCCAACATGTGTCGCCACCCTTCTATCACACACGCTAACGGTTTAGAAGTCAGACAAAAAACGACCAGTCTCCGGCCAGACGGGACGAACGATTGCCTATCCCAAATATGATTTATAGATCAAGCGTCATCGCCAATGCGTTTTCTATACGTCACGGGACATGTCACCGCCTCCCATATCATACAACAAAGAAAATAGCGGACTTATATTTCATGAATTATACTATTTTTAATCTTCATATATTTTATAAATTTTACTTATTCTAATTTTATTTTATATATTTTCAATGTGCATATTGACTGCACAGATCGCGTAGTGGTTAATGTACCGAACTAGAGTACCAAGTGTCGCGGGTTCATTTTCCAAGCATAACAATACCTTGTGCGATCCAATAATTATTGTTCAGAGTCTGAATGTAATTTTTATCTGTTGAAATATATGTTTGTAAAGTCATTTTTGTATGTATATGACTGAGCTCCAACTTAACGACTAGATACATAAATGATGAAAAAATTTAGCTCGGTAAGCGACACAGTTATAAGATGTTGTTTGATTTTTACCGCATATTTGTTGAATGCACGTACAGATGTTATGATGATTAATTTGCTGGCGGGTACCATTGTTAAACTTAACCTAATCTCGTGTACCATGTTCTGCTTCTCTTCTTTGTGAAACTGTGCGGAGGAAAGTATTTCCAACTGCAATAAATCCACACGGTAACTAATTTTACAAAAATATGTGATTTTATCACTATCTGGCTGTAGGTATCACAATCTGCTCACCAGTCCTTATTTCAAGAATATATTGCGTCGATACAGTAATTCTTCTTGTTCTATGCATGAGTGAAAATACAATATTTAATCCGGCAAGTTTCATGAGCGACCGTCTGTAAGTTATTGATTGATCTATATGCATTTTTTAAATGATGATGTATCTATTAGAATAAAATTGTCTGTTATTTTGTATAATGTCATTTATTATTTCACGGAGAGACCTATGTTCAGCAGTATGTTAATGGGCTCACGGATAAATGCAATATTGTCAAGTAGGTATTAGACCTTCATAAAATTAGCTAAAAAGTGGAAATAATATTAGTAAACCAATACAATAAAAAGGAAATTACTGAAGGACATACTAATAAATAAATGCTTGTAAGTAAGATAATTAGCTAATTAAATATCCTATACCGTCCAATTTATGACCGCAACAGAGAAGAAAACTGGCTGATGAGAGACCACGAGAAAGCTAAAGTACACAATTGAACAAACCGAAAGGCCACTCTGTAGTAGACATAAAGATGCGTATCTTTATAACAAACCTCGTCTTCCTCAAGGGAAATTGGCTGTCTTTTCCGAAGTCGGTCAGTTATTTTTTCTTCACTCGATTTGCCCAAAACATTAAACTCAAAGTGACGTCGCCCAAATTATTTCTGAACACGGACCGAACATTTGTATCGAATCGAACAATAATCGCTCATATTGTCAGTTACAATACAATTTGTTTGGAAACTCGACGCGTGAGAGAAATAATAACAAATGATTCGCGCCCTAACACCGCCTGGCGTTGAAAGATCACGCCTATTGCTCTCTTGCTGATGAAAAAAGTACTATATAACATAAGTAATATTATAAGTACATTAATTTCGAGAGACTTTATATAAGGAACTGAGTTTTTTAATTATTGCATAAACGGAAATCATGTACTTATATTGGTATCCATAGAAAAATCTGTTACATGAGAATTATGAATCCGTGGGGGCAGAGTACAGAGTTAAATGATACTACCTACATATTGCCGAGACAAAGCAATGTATTTGCTGGTTTCGAACTTAAGTGTCCGCGGAAGTGCAAACAGAGTGCCAAATTAAAATAACTGAAATTTAATTAATTTTACAGGAATAGAAATATCCTATGAAGTCCAGCTACAGACGAAGAGCTCCTAATAAATATACATATACTACCCAGGCCTTATTTTATGTTTAATTATGGAGATGTGAGTACATTTGCATAATAATAAGTTGCCTTCTAATAGTTCAATTACTTACTAGCGCTATTCGGTATCTCTTTACGCAGTAGGTACTTCTTTAACGCCAACAATCTTTGTGTTTTCAAAATAAATAAGTATATGGCAACTAAAACTATCCTGACGGTAAGGAGTAAAAAAATATAACGTGGCATCCCTCCCTTACTATCTCATGAGAGTCGAAAAACATCTGAGAAATCTAGCAGAAAAATAAACAGCCCTTTCAAGATACTGTCATCGTGAGCCCGCCTATCAAACGCGACGATTATGATATTCTTTTTCGCGGGAGGCTTGGACACATCCAATAGTGGACGTCAATTGGCTGAGGATGAATAGGTGATTATGACAATGTCCTTGCGATGATACATTAAGATTGTAATTATCACCATTACCCTTCCATTACCGAGGGTGTCGCAAGAAGCCTAAGAAGATAATATCATGGCAAGTCAATGTAAACTTTGAATAAAACCTCTAGCCAACCTAATGTCATATTTCTTTCGGATAAGAGAAAACTCTTGTTTATCAAATAACATAGGGTTAATAAATTTTGCTGTTGCTTATTTAGTAGTAGTAATTGCACGTATTATTGAGTGACCTGACGGAATACTACAGTATTCCAAACCCAGAAACGAATTGATAAAGTCAAATCAGGTGGGCAGGTTTCGGGAAATTTAAAAGGATCTTCTCGTCTAACATTCCGTTGTGCCTAAAAATGCAACGAGTGTTAGTTGTTTAAATTATTATTATAATTGTCATTAGATGACTGTTTTTAATGGAGAATGGGACGGAATCTGTGAAAAAAACATAATAAGCACATTTATAAGTTCCAACTATACACAACGGTCACACATATTCACATTATAATCTCTCTTTATAATTTTGAATTCTTCCTCTAATTAGTCTTTTATTACTCTTCGGAAGTAAAGGGAAAGAACATTCATACGTACTTCGTTTATTTTTGAAATAGGCCTGCAAAAACCAAGTTCGCTTATAATTTTTAAACAAGCTATTAGTCACACTAAATGTGGAGATAGTCGAAGAATTAATATTTCAATCTATTTGTAGCATAGTGTGATATTTTTGTGTCAATAAGTACCTATATTTAAATTACAGTTCATCACCTACAGTAACTGAATAAAAATATCATCATCATTATCATAGCTCATATACGTCCCACTGCTGGGCTCGAGCTACCTCCACAATAAACGGGCTATTGACCTACTATACCACACTGGTCAGACTTTTATTTCGAGTCTATTTAGAGTAAGTTTTATTTACAGGGCTTTTATTTCGAGTCCCTTAATCTTCTTTTACAACACCCATGGCAAAAAGAGGGCGTGGAGAAGTGTATTCTTACTCTGTCACCACACGGTAGGTAAATAAAATATGCCACTTACCTTACCCTTCGCCCTTTCTGCGGGGGTTTCATGTTGAATTGAGGCATTTTAATGTAGCCAAAAATTATACTTACGAAAAATGGAAAATTTGTTACTTTAAATCCTAACTGTCATAAAAATGTTGTAAATTTTCACAGTAATATGAAAGGTTCTCAAATAATTATGATGATGTATAATTTCATCATTTCATCATCATTTCAGCCTATCGCCGTCCACTGCTGGACGTAGGCCTCCCCTTTCCCTCATGTTACGCCACAAAGTGCAGTCCTGTGCCGCCTGCATCCAACGACGCCCAGCAACATTCACCAGATCGTCAGTCCACCTAGTGGGAGGGGGCCTCCTACACTGCGTCGTCCAATACGTGATCGCCACTCGAGAACTTCTTCCCCAGCGGTTGTCGGTTCGTCGAGCGATGTGGCCTGCCCATTGCCACTTCAGCGTGCTAATTCTTCGTGCTATGTCGGTTACACCCGTTCTTCTGCGGATTTCCGTATTTCGGATTCTATCTCGCAGAGAAATCCCGAGCATAGCCCGTTCCATAGCACGCTGAGCGACTTTGAGCCTTGTTATGAGGCCTACATTTTGGGACCACGTTTCTGTGCCGTAAGTCATCACTAGTAACACACACTGGTCGTAGACCTGTGTTTTCAGACACTAAGGTATGTTGGACGAGAAGAGCCTCTTAAGTTTCCCGAACGCTGCCCAACCGAGTTGGATTCGTCGGTTAATCTCTTTCTCGAAATTGGATCTACCTAACTGGACTGTTTGTCCTAGACAAACGTAATGATCGACAACTTCAAGAATCGCATTGCCAACTAGGAACGGTACAGGAATGACATGGGCATTTGACATGACTTTCGTCTTATCCATGTTCATTCGTAAACACACTAGTTATACCCTGCTGAGATCACTGAGCATAGTGTCAAGGTCCTCCATGGATTCTACCATAACAACGATATCGTCTGCAAATCGAAGGTGAGTGATGTATTCGCCGTTAATATTGATGCCGAGTCCAGTCTAATCTAAGAGCTTAAAGACATCTTCCAGTGCAGTGGTGAACAGTTTCGGAGAGATGACGTCTCTCTGTCTCACGCCTTTCTGCAACTGGATCGGTTTCGTACTCTTAACCCGGATACGTGTATAATTTAGAATTCTGATGTATAATTTAGAAAAGTACTGAATTGAAGTGAAATCACCGCTAAGTCAAACAAATGAAAGAGCATGGCCTTAACGTTCTTTTCTGGAAAGAGTTTAGGGCATTTTCGACCTCCCAATAACTTCATTGTGGATAAAACACGAAGCCTGAATTTTTGGAGTGCGGTGCCGAAACACCTCCACGTGGTGCACCCCGGGCAACGTCTAGACGAACGGCAGAGATTTCGGCGGCAGGGGGTCTCCGCGTGCGACTCTGAAGGCAGAGCGCACGGCGGATTTGACCCGGGGCCAACAGGGCGGATGTGTCTCAAGGTACTCCGTCGCCTGAGACGGTGGCGTCACGGCCCGAGGGCGTGACGGGTCGGTCGCTTGCGAGCGGCCAGACCCGGAAGGCCCGACCCGTAACTCTGAGTGTGACTGCGGCTGAAGCTCAGGGCCGGGGATCTTCGGACCGCGGGGAAAAAAAACCGACCGGATCGAGGCGCTGGGTTTGAGGGTGGCCCTGGATAAGACGGAGACCCTCTTGTTCCACGGGCCCCGCATGTCCCCGACGGCGTCTCGATCACCGTCAACTCTGTCGAAATCAGCATCCGGGCCCGTATGAGGTACTTGGGCCTGGTGCTCGACGGGCGATGGTGGTTCCAAGAGCATTTCCGCCGACTTGCTCCGCGGCTCGTCGACGTTACGTCCGCCCTCTCTTGGCTCAAGCCAAACGTGGGCGGACCCGGCGCTACATGTCGACGGCTGTACGCGGGGGTGATCAGGTCGATGGCTATGTACGGTGCACCAGTGTGGGCGGGGTCCCTGACCGTCCGCCTTGGGGCTCTTCTACGGCGTCCGCAGAAGGCCGTGGCGATCAGGGCCATACGCGGTTACCGCACGGTGGCGGCTAAGGCAGCATACCTATTGGCCGAAACTCTCCCGTGGGACTTGGAGGCGGAAATGCTCGCCGGATTGTATCGGCGGGTGACGGGGGTGCGAGCGGAGGGCGGTGTGGTTTCATTGAGTGAACTCACCTCCTGGCGCGTCGACCCCCGCCGAGACGTCATTGCCCGTTGGCCAGTCCGGCTGGAGAGGCCTCGGTTCGGTGTGATGTTTAGTGCGAGTTCGATGTAGTGGCTGGAGCGGCGGCCTGCTTTCCTTCTGACTGGTGCAGGTGTTGACGGGGCATGGATGCTTCGCCAAATACCTGCACACGGTCGTGGGGAGGGAGAGCACACCGTCCTGCCACCACTGCGACTGCGATGAGGACACGGCGAAGCACACACTCGAGGTGTGTGCCGCGTGGGAGGGGGAACGCCGTGAACTCATCGCAATCATTGGTGCCAACCTGACGTTGCCGGCCATCGCTAGGGAGATGGTCGCCAGCATCAGGAACTGGGACGCCGTTGCCGCCTTCTGCGATGCTGTCATCTCGCGGAAGGAGGCGGCGGACCGTGTGCGGGAGGAAAGACTCCACGTGGACATGGTCCTCCGCCGGCGACTGGGGCGGCGCAGGTGCGAGTACCTGCGCCTGATGCCGCCCTACCAGAGGCTGCGAGTGACCGGACCGGGGATTTAGTCCGGGCACCCGCGGAGAGGTTAGCCTCGCGACGGTGATCGGCGTCTCAGTAGGGGACGTCGAAGGGACCCTCTCCCTTACTTACTCCCTCGGGGTATTTCGTCGGGCCGACCACTGACGTCAAGTCACCCTGCTCCGGTGGTCGCTCCAACGACGAAGGTGACGCGGGTGGGTTACGGGTGTGCGTGCTTACGCCCCGCTGTCGCCCCGGACGGGGTGGTGCGGGGAGTGCGTCGGCCGTAACCCACCCCAAAAAAAAAAGTCTGAATTTTTAGTAACCAAGCAAACATTTATAAAAAAAAGAAATGACTTATTTTAGACCAAGTACTCTAAAAATTACAACAATCTAATTGAATATAAGAGGTATTAGTTGTGAGTTACCTATGTAGTTGTCATGCCATGGCCAAGTTAATCTATTTATTTAAAACATAAAAGATTTTTAATATAATATGAAGCTTAAGTAGGAACTAAATAAATTGACATATGGTTAATAGACTTTGCATTACATGAACGTCAAAACATTTTACGATATAAAACTGAGTTCCAAGCCTTCCTCTTTGGTTGCGAGACTGCTTTTTTAATTTTGTTTTTAATGGTAAAAATCTACAAAATACGTCGTCTTTCACAAATTCATTCGAAACTTGCAGCAATGACTCGTTTAAATCCAAAGAAAGAAGAAAACTATTTCTAAACTGTCATCCTGTCTAAAATGACAAGTCTGTCACTGTCAGGTTTGCAATTTTTGAATTGATCGTAATCGTATCTACACTTCGGTTTATTTTTATCCAAACGGCAATACATTAAGTCTGAATCTGGGTGTGATCCAGTCACAAAATAAACTGTCAGTGTATAATTAATACTAATTTAAACTTTACGTATCTATTTATTCACAAAATCCATTAGAAACAAATTGAGGCTACATTTATTTTTCAACTATTATAGTTGGTTTTATATCACTCATTTCTGTTTTCTGACACTTAAGACACCCAAATATTTTCAAATATGAAATGGACAGCGCATGTTGAAGGAGGACCCATGAGAGTTAATCATGCAGCAGTGTGTATCGGCGACAAAATATATTCCTTCGGAGGATATTGTTCCAGCGAGGAATACAAAGATTGGGAAGCAATTCCAGTGCATGTTCTAGATACCAGCACCCTCAGATGGGCTGCTGTTAATTTTAAGAAATCTGATACGGTTCCTTTTCAAAGATATGGACATACCACAGTTGCATATGGTGATAAGGTAAGTTATATAGATAAAAACATTTTTACACAATGTGCGTAACCCATGTGTAATGCCACTTGAATGCATTTGCACTTAATTACCATTTAAAGTATTTTTATCTATTTGGTAAAAAAAAAATGTTTTGTCAATATAATAATAGATTAGAAAACAGTATGTTAATCAACTGTAATTCTGTACTCAGTGTTTTAAGCATTTGAAATCCTTGACAAATTTTATAAACACTCAGATAAATAGCAATACAGTTTGAAATAATGTATCTATAGTAAACAATATTATTTCTAATTAGAACAAAAATCTTAAATTTGTGTATAGTTTTGAATGAATCAGTAGTACTATATCAATTATATTATTTATTTTTGACATTGACAAAAACTTATAGTTTACTATTATATTTTACAATTTTTAGTTCTTTATTGACTCTTAGACTTGAAAATATCACAATATTTAATACATGATACATCTACTATATTCAATATATGGCTACAGTATCAACCTCAGGCTTCAGAACATCTGCCAGGCTGTCCACAGATGACAATAAACTCTGTACCAGTGGTTGACCAATGGCGAAGGCGAGGAAATATGGTGGCTTGTAGGGCTACGCTCTGCTCTTTTGTCACCCCAAATAGAAGGGATGATGTGTGTGCTGGCCATAACTACCCAAAAAAAGGCTTCAGAATATCAATGGAAATCACACATCGAGATTAAATAACTCATATTGCAAGTTTAAAAGACTTTACTTGGGATTGATGATTGACTTTTTAAACTTGTGAAGGTCATTGATAAGTCTATGATTTAAGAGTGTGTATGTGTTGTGTCTTCACAACAATATCACAGCACTTAATCAACTATATGAGGCTGATAAAAATGGTGGTTTGAGTGCTAAAATGCTGGTTTAAAACATTCAATACATAATGTGTCACCAGGACTGACAACAATCATTGTAGAATCAAAAACTACTCCCATACATAAAGTGTCCCTGTATGACCATGACCATCCTTGATCAACCAAAAAAATTCTTTTGTAAAACCTACAGAAAGTCATAACAATTAAGTTCATATGCAGATACCATACAATATTGACTGATTCAGAAGACAATTGTGTGGAGATTCCTTCAGACAAAGGTGCCCAAATACCATGGCAATGTTTATTGTGGTACTTTGGGCAATGTAGACTGAAACGAGAGACTGATGTCTATGTTAGTATAACAGAGATGTTGCAGTTACTAGCCATTCTCCTGTGAAAAGCCAGAAGGCGAAACAGGACCCAAGAGGGAAATGAGGCAACATTAAATATGGGCACATATTCCTATAGTGCTTTTTGTACTGGCACCATTGCAAAAAGCAGTGCATGCATGAACCCTGCCCAGCAACTTGTTGTGATACTGCCCAGAAATTGGGCGGCAATGAATTCTGCCACACTTGATTCAGTATTAATGAGCAATGAAAACTGGTTTTATTATTTATTTATTTTTTTTATACATCTTGCAATTAGCTTGGAAAGCCTTTAATAGATTTGGTGAGTGACTTTATTGACATGGGAGAGCCATTCCTCCAGTAAGAAAGCTATCTCTTATTTCAATTATAATAGTTGTTATTATTTATTATTGAACAAAGTCCCATATGTCTGATCTTTTTAATCTCCTGTCATATTGTTTCACTTAAAGCTGTTGCTAGAGCATTAGTATGACCCTTTATGCAGTCTTTATATGTTTTTGCTCCGTGTTCTATTTCCTCCGTAACAATTTCATCTCTGTGTATTCATGTAATTCACTGGTTCTAATGAATAGAGGAGCGTTAGTGATCATTTTGAGTGTTTTATTTTGGAACCGTTGTAGGATCTCCAGGTTGGAGATTTTTGCTGATCCCCATAACTCTCTTCCATATGTCCAAATGGGCTTGATTATGGCTTTGTAAATGAGTATCTTATTTTCCATGGTGACATGCGATCTTCTGCTTTCTGAGCCGTATGTTTAATTCATCGCGTTTTTTTCGAATGTGGGATTTCTATGTTTGCTTTCTATCAAGATGTATGCCTAAATATTTTGCTGAGTTCTGATGGGGTAAGACGTCTTACCAATTTTAATTGCGGAGCACTTGCCCCTATTCAGAGTAAACTGTTTAAAAAAAATATATATTCTTACATAAAGGTACATTCCATTAATTAACAAATACAGTAACGTCATTTGAGAATAATAATTACATCTACCTAGGTAGCTGTTTTTCTATTAGTATTAGCTTCCAATAACAAGGAAGTGATAAGTATGCAAATAAATTACCTTGTGCACCTTGTTTAAATTGACAATGATAATATTAAGTAATACGTAAGCACATACTTGTTATAACATTCTACTTAGCAATTAAAAATATGTTACCTACTTTATGTTCCTACAAATATGTATTTTGGATTTCTTCATAGGTAGAGTTATATCTATGAGTATGTTATTATATGCATATGTTGAATCGTAGGATATTTTTTTTATTTTTTTGACAGATTTCCTAAGACTTAGCCTTTTGGACATTGTATCTAAAAATTTCACTAAAATATAATCACAAAGCTACCTCTCTATATTTAAAAAAAAATTGTATTAAAATATTCGAGTTCATGAATTTTTTATAGGTATATTTTGGATGTCTCAGTTTACTAATAAATCCTTTGTAAACTATAAATATATTTTAATTTTTTATAAATAAATTAATTTCATAGACAAATAATATATTTAAGCTTCCGCAGTAACTGCCACATATTTATCCTCCCTTCTTGGTTTAATTTTTTACATTCATAAGTTAAGAGCCCAGCTAAAATCATACAGCAACATCGCCAGTATCTTTTTCTATTCAATATTATAAATCAAATTCTCTCTTATCTGCTTACAATCAATAATTAATTCACTGTTTCGCATAAGCTCTAACGTTGCTCCAACAAGAGCAGCAAAATTGACCCACTATACCAGGCAGGGCTGATGGGTTAGCGACAAGTTTTGTTTGAGTTTGCCGTCACTTGAAATGATGTCATCTCCATAGATAGCTTACTCGTCTAATACGACAGCCACGAAAAGATAGATCTAGTGACTCCTCTACCAGACGAAAGCTCGTATAAATACGTAATAGATATCATCTTGTGTCCATGGACTTTGAACTCTTTCCTTTATCATACTATTTGTATCGTGTACAATGCGTGAAATGGTACATAGGCTTGTATATAACTATTTACTTTGTAGCACAATACTGTTAGTCTTGACCATATAAAGTTGCCTACGTGTAGCTATATTTATACTGAATTTCACTCTAAGTTGTTATAGTGCTCCTCATGAAAAAAATAATAATCACACTCACAAATTTTCGCGTTTAGAATTTAGATAATGACGAGGTCGTGAGTTAAGATTCCCTGGTGGGAAAGTAGTGATGACGGGATGAAATTATAATTGTGGCGATGGCCAGTGGCGTATCGTGCCTTCATTAGGGGTTCCTGTATCAAAATTTGTTGGGGGCTCAAATGAAGGGTAAATATTCCTCACAAAAGAAACAAAAATGCTTGCATTAAATTAAAACAAATATTTATTGATTATAAGTTATCACTTCCCCCTACAAATTGAGCTAGTTAGCCAATTGCGGGTTTCCCCCGTTTAATAATCCCGCAGAATGTTGCCAACTTTTGGACGCACGCTTAACTCGGAGAAAAAGATTACTTTTCTTGACTTTTGTCATTTCCAACTATAGGCACGTATGAAGCACGAGACTACGTGACATTGTGATTAACATTTTACTCATTTTTGCTTACACACGTTAGGGGCCCTGTAGCCCGGGGGCCCCGTATCAATGATACAGCTGATACGGCGGTAGCTACGCCTCTGTCATTCTCATCCCGTGGATAATAATCAACAGTTTACTTTCCAGTAAGAGTCGTAAAACCGACTAAGGGAACACCAAAAGAAGAGCAGCAGCTCTCTTTTCGTGTACTATTATTGTGGTATATTTTATTAAACTTAAAAATCATCATTCAGCCATTCCATCCTTCCACCGGCTGAACCTGTGTCTGAGTCACTTGTGGGAATAAATGAGAGGTAGTACCTTAATAGTGCTAATAGATTGCAAAACGCAGTGGCGAGTTAGGCGAAAGAGAACTATTGCCCCTTCTCTTGACGAGATCCTCACCCATTTTTTATGATCCCCACGGGCAAGTAAGAGGTAGTGTCAATTTTAAAATTATCGCGTCGCGACACAGAAAAAAATAATACGTAAGTGTAATTTGCCATTCGTGCTCCTAAAAAAGTGATCCTGTAATTTTGTAACATAGCTTTTGTATATATAATAGCTATTAATTCAATTTTTTTTCTTCAGGTATATATGTGGGGTGGCAGAAATAATGCTGTGGCCTGTGACACCCTCTCCTGCTTTGACACTAAAACTTTAGAATGGCATAATCCAGGTGTATCTGGCATGGTGCCTTATGCCAAAGATGGACATTCGGCATGCGTCATCCAAAACAAAATGTATATTTTTGGAGGTTTTGAATATCTCACAGATCAGTATTCGCAAGAAGTGCACTGTCTGAACCTGGACACTATGCAATGGACCTTTATTGATGCCACCGGTACACCACCATCCCACCGTGATTTCCATACAGCAGTCGCATATGGAACAAGAATGTACATCTATGGTGGACGTGGAGATTTGAACAGCCCTTATAATTCTACCGAAGAGGTCTACTGTCCACAGATTTATTACTTAGATACTGTTACTGAGAGATGGGTAGCTTTGACTCCTAACGGTACATGGCCCGAAGGACGACGTAGTCATTCTGCTTGTAAGTTTTGTTACCTGTATATTTTGTAGCAACATTAAAATAAGGAAACACTTCCTTTGGATTTTTTTAGCCTGGGGAGAGAACGAGATGGAATGCAGATATACATCCTCTGGCCTTGCGCGTAGCACGCACATATGGTCTGTTAATATTGAACAAGGGCCTCCACTAAAGTTTAAGGAAAAAGGACTTCCACTACTGCTTGTTGCATTCCATATGGACGAATTTAAATAAAGTTTTATGTAGTTTTCTTTCCATTGAATGTTATATTTAACATCACGAAAAGGGCGATGATGCAAAAAGTAATAAATCTAATACACTGTTATTTCCGTTATCTTTGTCTACTTACAATTCGCTGCCGAACCTGGGCCTCCCCCAGAAATGAGGAGTTAGTGTAGTAATCGTCACGTTTGGCATGCGGTCTGGAGACCGCAATAAAGTGTTATACGTTTCCCAGAAGAGAGGTGCTACCTAATCTCCTAGTGGAATCCCTTACCCGATTTTTACGACTCCCACGGGCAAGTAAGGAGTGGAGATAATTGTATTCTTATGCCGTCGCTACACTGAAGACTGCTTATTATTATTTGGAGTATAGAGATAATAATTGATGTCCCTTAAATTTGTATTTGTGAAGTCCAGCCAGTGTAATACAAATATATATTAATTAGTGAATGATGTTTAACCCACTTCTGATACTGTCATTTCATTTTCTCTTCAAAATTTTCACTTCTACAGTCTATAACGCACAATTTTATCTGTTGTTCATGAAGTCTATTATTTCTGCTTTATTTTAGGGCTATACAATGATTTCATGTACATCTTTGGAGGATTCAATGGGAACACAAAAACTCATTTCAATGATCTGTACAGATACTCAATAAGAGATAATATCTGGGAGTATCTAAATGTCAGTGGTTCTGTGCCGTGTAAGCGAAGACGTCAAGCATGTTTAGTTTATAATGATGTAGTTTACTTATTTGGAGGTACAAGGTAAGTCTATTATTATATATCTATAATATAAAAATGAATCGCTGAATGTGTTGCTAAGCGCAAATATTGGGAACAGCTGAACCGATTTAGGCCACCGAGCCGGGCGGCGAGAGCGCTGACTGTAGCCCACCCCAAAAAAAGGTCAATTTTTCCTCCAAGCGTGGAGGCTTGAGTCCAACAATGGGACCTATAAAATGAGTTGTGATAATAATTATTTCATAACCATCATTCTAACGAGTATGACATAATAAACAGTAAAACTCGTTTAAGACAATTTCGCAGGGACCCGACTAAAAACGCGTCTTAGGCGGGAAAGCGTATTATGCGGGAAAGGGAAAATGTGCCATTATTATTTAACTAGCTTTTGCCCGCGGCTTCGCCCTCGTAAAAGTTGGTTTTCATAATTCTTAATTTAAGAAATACTCTGTGTCAATTTTCGTCCAAATCCGGTCAACAGATTACGCGTGATTGAGTAACAAACGTCCAAATATCTTCACAAATTTTTATATTTGAATATTACTTCCACCCTTGTAGTTTAAATTCAAGTGGAAAGACGATGAGAAATATGGCCATCCTTAGTCGCTGATAATACATTATCCATGATAGGTTTCCATTGGGGAAAAAAATAATATCGATCAAACTTCCGCAGTTTCACCCACGTAGACCCCATTTCCATGCAAACGCCGAGATAAAAATTGCCTATGTTACTCGCTGATATTATAAGTTTATATGGGTGAAAATAAAAATAATAATTATCAAATCCCATACAAATATCCGACATAAAAATTGCTTATCTTACTCGCTGATAACGTAGCTTCCTATTGGTGAAAGAATTTAAAAATTAGTCAACATCCACCGGTTTTACTCGCGGAGTTCTCGTTCCCGGGCAAACACCAGGATGAAAATAGCCTTTATTTGTTATTCACTGATAATGTAGATTTTCATTCGTAAATTAATTTTCATATCCATTTAGTTCCCGCAATTTCACCGGCATTGTGCCCGGTCCCGTAGGAATATCGGGATAAAAGAATAGCCTAAATATGTTACTCGCTCAAAAATAGCTTTGCGTTAGTGAAATAATTTTAAAATCGACTAAATTCTCACAGTTGTTCCAGCCACACCGGGATAAAATATAGCCTTGGATAAAATATAGCCTACGTTATTCCTTATGTAAGGCTTGGTAGACCTGTTAGTAAAGTATTATCAGTATGGGTCCAGCCGTTTTGAAGGTTACCCCGTAACGAATATAAGTCAAAAAAAAATTGTCCGTCCGTCTGTCTGTCATCAAGCCATATCTCAAGGAACGCGATAGCTAGACAGTTGAATTTTTTACAAATTATGCATTTCTGTTGCCGTTATAACAATATGTATAAAAAACAAAATAAAATAAATATTTAAGGTGGCTCCTATACAACAAACGCAATTTTCCCCCTTTTTATAGATAATGGTACGGAACCCTTCGTGCGCGACCCCGACTCGCACTTGGCCGGTTTTTTAGACATAGGTATCGTGCAAATAATTGTGTTACCATAAATAAATCCTATTATTTTGACAGACAAATAGACGCTTCAAATTTGTTTATTTCTAGACATAGAAAATTGGATTAATATCTTGATTTTAACTTACTGTCTGGTAGCGGCTAGGAATATTATAACGCTTTCATTGTTTGTGAGTGTCGCAAAATACTACTAAGACAAAGATTTACATCGACCTGGACCAATTGATGATGCCATCTAGCCAGCAATGTCGTTTGGCAGGCAGCTGGTCATAAAATGTTGCTAGAAGAACCTTTGCAATATCTATGATGGCAGAGCAGTGCCTACATATTGCGTCGATCCAAAGCTATCTTGATAAGCGAGCAATAAGAAAAAATAATGGGGTAACCCAAGAAAGCCGACCGTATACTAAAATGATCGTTGCTAGGCTCAGTGATATCGGTTATATGCTTTTCACCTCCTTGGGGGTAAAATTGCAAAAAACCCTTTTTTAGTGAGCACTTTCTCCAAGAGAGACAACTTTCTACAAAATTTCATATTTCTAGGCCTAATGATTTCGGCTATACATTTTTCACCCTCTTAGAGAATGAATTTCAAAAACTAATTTCTTAGAGCTCATTTACAACAAAAGAAAGAGAATCGAACAATATACAGAAATACACAGTTTCACGTTCCTAGCCCCAATAGTTTCGGCTATACGCTTTTCATTCCCTTAAGGGGGTGATTTGCCAAAAATACTTTGCTAATGCTCGTGTACTCCAAAAATACGCCGGAGTAAAAAAAAATACGTTTCTAGCCCCAGTGGTTGCCGCTGTATACTTTTTGTTTTTTTAGGGGTTGAATTTCATCCCCATGTAAGTAAAATTTTCAAAATGCTAGAACGAATACTTATTTATTTATTATCAAATACCTTAATACAAAGATTCATGGTTTTATCATCGAAAATGTCGAATTTCCATACAAAATGGCAGCCCCTATTTCAACCCCTTATAACCATTTTTTTCGCGATTTCTTTGCTAGAGTTCGTGTACCCCAAGAAATACTACGGTGTAAAAAAAATTCGTTTCTAGGACCAGTAGTTTCGGCTGTATGCTTTTTTGTCTTTTAGGGGTTGAATTTCATCCCCATATAAATGAAATTTCCAAAACGCTAGAACGAATATTAATTTATTTATTATAAAGTGCCTTAATACATAGATTCATGGTTTTATCATCGAAAATGACGAATTTCCATACAAAAGGTCATCCCCTATTTCAACCCCTTATACCCATTTTTTCGCGATTTCTTTGCTAGAGCTCGTGTACCCCAAGAAATACTACGGTGTAAAAAAATTACGTTTCTAGGCCCAGTGGTTTCGGCTGTATGCTTTTTTGTCTTTTAGGGGTTGAATTTCATCCCCATATAAATGAAATTTCCAAAACGCTAGAACGAATATTAATTTATTTATTATAAAGTGCCTTAATACAAAGATTCATGGTTTTATCATCGAAAATGACGAATTTCCATACAAAAGGTCATCCCCTATTTCAACCCCTTATACCCATTTTTTCGCGATTTCTTTGCTAGAGCTCGTGTACCCCAAGAAATACTACGGTGTAAAAAAATTACGTTTCTAGGCCCAGTGGTTTCGGCTGTATGCTTTTTTGTCTTTTAGGGGTTGAATTTCATCCCCATATAAATGAAATTTCCAAAACGCTAGAACGAATATTAATTTATTTATTATAAAGTGCCTTAATACAAAGATTCATGGTTTTATCATCGAAAATGACGAATTTCCATACAAAAGGTCATCCCCTATTTCAACCCCTTATACCCATTTTTTCGCGATTTCTTTGCTAGAGCTCGTGTACCCCAAGAAATACTACGGTGTAAAAAAATTACGTTTCTAGGCCCAGTGGTTTCGGCTGTATGCTTTTTTGTCTTTTAGGGGTTGAATTTCATCCCCATATAAATGAAATTTCCAAAACGCTAGAACGAATATTTATTTATTTATTATAAAGTGCCTTAATACAAAGATTCATGGTTCTATCGTCGAAAATGACGAATTTCCATACAAAATGTCATCCCCTATTTCAACCCCTTATGCCCATTTTTTCGCGATAAAAAGTAGCCTATGTCCTTTCTCAAGCTTTAGTCCATCTCTGTACTAAATTTCATCAAATCGGTTCAGTGGTTTAGACGTGAAAGCGTAGCAGACAGACAGACAGACAGAGTTACTTTCGCATTTATAATATTAGTAAGGATTATAAAGTGCCTTAATACAAAGATTCATGGTTCTATCGTCGAAAATGACGAATTTCCATACAAAATGTCATCCCCTATTTCAACCCCTTATGCCCATTTTTTCGCGATAAAAAGTAGCCTATGTCCTTTCTCAAGCTTTAGTCCATCTCTGTACCAAATTTCATCAAAATCGGTTCAGTGGTTTAGACGTGAAAGCGTAGCAGACAGACAGACAGACAGACAGACAGAGTTACTTTCGCATTTATAATATTAGTAAGGATATCAGGTTGACCGAGCTTCGCTCGGAATATTTTTGTAGAATTTATTTAGGGATATAACAAAAAAAAATAAATAATGAAAAATATATAAAAAAGTTACAAAAAGAGAATAACAATAACACCGAGATTCGATCCGACGCTGTTTGACACACAAAAACTAAAATTTAAACCGGTCAACGTCTCACCTGAGCTACCGTAACTCTAGACGTTCACAACGAAATTTGAATTCATATTCTTTCTTTTAAAATCTAATGTCATTGTAATGTTTTGCTAAAAACACCGACAAAAGAATACTTTCTATAAACAAAACCTAGCTAGATCGATTTTTTGGACCCGAATCCTCTAGTATGCCAAGTTTCATCAAAATCGTTGATGCCGTTTCCGAGATCCTGAATATATATATATATATATATATATATATAGGTATATATATATATATATACAAGAATTGCTCGTTTAAAGATATAAGATTATATTCTATTATTATTTTGAATACCTACGTATTGAATTTAACATTTAAAAATACCTAAAAAAAATGTTGTTTATTATTATTACGTTACTTAAAGTAATCACTTATTTTAGTTAGACAAAAAGATTTTGAGGCACTAACTATTACAAGATTTTACAAGATTGTAAATAAAACTACATTTACAGATTATATCGCGTTTGTATTTGATTTATGATTGCCCGACGTTTCGAACACTTTGCAGCATTCATGGTCACGGGCGGACTAAGGTGTCTCACGTCCAACAAGTAATCGTTGTTACAGACATGTCTGTACTAGTCAGTACAATCCGTAAAAGTGATATAATAGTAGTAGTATAATAGTAGTGATATAATAGTAGCGATATAATCCGTAAAAGTAGTTTTATTTACAATGTGTAGTGCTCGCGTAAACATCAGATATCATTATATTACAAGATTTTCAGCGTAGTTTAATTTTCGCAGTGCGTCTTCGCTTTGATTCAACGAAGTTACATAGCGTCTTAAATCATTAACTGCTGATAATGCCTAGGCGTGTGACAAAATCGAAGTTGACTCATCTTCTTCTTGGTCCTTATCACTTAGGGTTGCTCGACAGTCGTCGCTTCGTCAGTCGCTGGCTGCTGCCGCAAGGGGTACCTAATAAACGTGTATTTGAATGGCACATGTTGGCGTATTAAACGAGATAAGAATCGTATTAAGCGTTAAGAAATGTATGAAAACATGCTACTGTTGCTGGGACTGACTCAAAATGGCGTATTATGCGAGAAATCGTATTAAACGGGTTCTACTGTATATATTTTGTCTTTACACAGCCCTTGTCCGCACATAAACGCCCGCATCATTGAGAACTCTGACAGCAATCCTGAGCTTCTAGTAGACAACAGTGATCTTCACCTACTTGAATATTCACCGTCTCTCAAAACACTCTGTATTTTAGTTGCATTGGAACACAAACTTGATCAGAACTGTCTCCCACGTGATGTAATGTAAGTATAAACACTTTTAAATTATTATCGACGCCTATCCAGAAAAGATCAACAAAATATAGTAAATTCAGTGAATACCTACAGATCCATGTTTCTCTGAATAGTAGACATACCTACCTACTTTTTTGTGGCAGGCTATGATTGTACACAACCCGAGTAATCCGCCCGGGGCGACAGAAGGGCGCCACGCGGCACCATAACGTCCCTGGCGCCATTGGACTGTCTACCGGTATCGATTTCTTGACTTTATTCATGTACGGGACAAATGTACTGCCTCTTTTATATCCTACTCAACACTATAGCTGTGGTATACTCTGTACCTACCACATCATGCATTTCCAGTCGCCGTTGATCGCACCGCAGAGCACATTACAATCTTAATGTATTTCATTTATACGAGTACTTGTGCTCATGTAATAGTTGAGCTGGATAATTAACCCTATATAAAAGTAATAGTCATTACAGACGTGAACGTGGAAACACTTTCTGTCTCCATAAACGTCCCAAGCCGAAGTTCAGGCCACAGGTAGCCCTTTTGCGAGGTTTTAAATCTCCGTAAATTAGCCTTCGTCGCTCACACGCCTCATACTTGGCCGCGTAAGAATGTAATAACAATCTACGGTAAACATTTATATTCGGTTTTTATAAAAAAATAAAGATTATTTAGTAGTAAAAATTTTCATGTATATTCAGATCAAAATTAAGAACTATAAGAAACAACTACTTTACGGATTTTATCGCATTTTATTTGATTTATGATTGCCCAACATTTCGAACACTTTACAGCATTCATGGTCACGGGCGGACTAAGATGTCTGGCGTCCAAACAAGTCAACGTTATTACAGATATTTATAACTATCTACCAGCTACAGAAAATTAGTTATTAGATTTTGACCGACATTTTTGGTACAAGTTTATTGCCAATACAAAAAGAAATAAAAAATGTCCCCCTGAGATTTCTTGTCGGATCTTTCTTAGTGTGGCCGCATTCCGATCCGGTGGTTTAAATTAACATTTTTTTCATAGTAATTACTACAAATTTAATGTTGAACAATTACTAATTATAAACAATATAATTTTTTCATATAGAATCATTTTCTTGTACGGGCTATAAATTTGTAGCAAAAATGTGGGTTAGAATTTAATAACTAATTTTATGTAATACATATGAAATTGGCGTTTTGTACGGGAGGAATATAAAGTCAATTTTTTTTTTTGTAAAATATATTTTATTAATCAAAGTATGCACCGTTGTTATCTCTGCACTTTTGCCATCTCATAGATAGTTAATTGATCCCTTTACTAAAAAAACCAAGGGGGGCGAGAATCAATAAACTCTTGGAAGGCGATTTGGACTGCCGCATCGAATTTGATTTTTTTTCCTTGTAAGATGTTGTCCCAATTGCGAAAAAAATAGTAATCTGTTGGAGCAAGGTCCGAGGAGTACGGTGGATGTCGCAGACATTTCAATTGCAGCTCATCTAACTTAGTGGTTATTTGTTGTGCAGTGTGTGGTCTTGCGTTGTCGTGAAGCAGCACTAGCCTAGAGCGATTGACCAATCTCGGTTGTTTAGCAGCTAGTTCTTCTTTCATGGTTTGCAGTTGCTGACAATAGAGATCCGCCGTAATCGTTTGGCCAGACTTTAGACACCAGCGCTAGTCCACCAATCACTCACAAGTAACTTTTTCTGAGTCAATTTCCGTTTAGGGCAGAATTTGGCTGGGTCTCCAGGGTGCAGCCGTTGCGACGAGCGCTTCCGATTATCGTACAGTATCCACTTTTCATCACAATTAATGATTCGATTTAAAATCCCTTCATTATTGTGTCGGTTGAGCAAAGTAACACAGCAGTAGATGCGTGTTTGCACATTCGATTCACTCAATTCATGAGGTACCCATCGTTCAAGTTTTTTACTTTCCCGATTTGCTTCAAGTGGATTAATACAGTTTTGTCACTTACCCCAAAGCCTGCAGCTATCTCTGAATTGCTTTGTGATGGATCCGCTTCCACAATAGCCTTTAATTCTTCATTTTTACTTTGGTCTCTGGCCGTCCACGGGGTTGGTTCTGAAGGTCGAAATTTTCAGAACGAAAACGTTGAAACCAAAAACGTACCGTGCTTTCTTTTGCGACACCAGCGCCGTACACATCATTAATCCTTCGAGCTGTTTCTGCAGCACTGGTGCCACGGTAAAACTTGTACTCGTAAATGTACCGATATTTCATGTTTTCCATTGTGCGAAAATAAGCGACGCCAAAGAAAAAAATAATGAGGAAAAAGAAATGAATGACTGTTTTCAAAACTCAAATGTACCAGCTAAATGAATTTATAAATTTGAATTTGGAATTCTTAACCAAAGAGGAGATATTTCAGATCAAAGTGGTCAGTACGACAAAACGCTAATTTCATATGTCCTTAGTTCCTTACATACCTAATATAAATATCGGTAATAACGTTAACTTGTTTGGACGTCAAACATCTTAGTCCTCTCGTGACCATGAATGCTGTAAAGTATTTCAAACATCGCGCAATCTTAAATCAAATACAAACGCAATAAAATCCGTAGGTTTATTTACAATGTATAATACTCGCGTAAACATCAGAAATCATTAACTATAAGAAAGTCAAAAATATTATATATTTTTGTCTTTGTTTTGTGGAACTAATTCATAAAACTAGTAAAAATATTTTACTGAAAAGCCATAAGAAATCGATTTTATGTTCCATGTATTATTTTGAACGATTATAATAGCAATATAACTAATTAGTTATATTGCTATTATAATTGTTAAAAAATTATATTAATAATTGTTAAAAAACTGAGCATAGTTAATTAACTATGCTCAGTATCTTACTTATATATACTTTTCGCTCATAATACATATCTTATTTATCAATAAATTAATTTTTCTTACAGATTGGACATACGAACAATGACAGTACCAAATCGCATTAGCAGGCCAATAAACCAAGCTGGTTAAAGCAAGAGAATTATTATTTTTATTGTGCAATATGAAAGTTCAGTGAGAAACTTTTCTTAAATTATATGCTACTATATACATCACATGACAACATAGTTAGTTAATTTCTTTATAAAATTCTACAAATTATGTAGTAGAATAAAGAATTGTAGTGGCAAATTAAAACTACTAAATGAAACGGTAAGAAATTAAAATTATTTTATTCATCCTCCTTAACAATATGCCTTTGCCGTTCAGGTATAAACGGTACTGCGCCAGGTTTGCTATGTACACGCCTATTAGCCTCCTTCCTTTTGCCTTTCTCCTTTATAGTTCTAATTTCCTTTTGTGCATTCAATATGTGTTTAGGAACATGTCTGTGACGTGCAATACGTTTGACTTGTGGATGATTTCCATACTTTTCTTTCAAAGATTCTGCATAGTTAAGAGCTGTTCTCTCACGCGGCTTAAGCTAAAAATAATAGAATAAAACTCAGAACATCTAATTGTGTGATCTACCCATCTAAAGAGTTGTCTGCATGAAAATTGCACCCTGACACTTGGTCGAAAAGATACTTAGAGCATGTGTGCAGTGCAGACAGCCTTAGCCTTACACATATAACTACTACTATAAACTCGGGTGTGAATTTTTTTACTACGCTTTCACACCTAAACCACTAAAGGGGTTTTAAAAATTCTTTCACATATAGAATATAAATGTAACTAATATTGCCTATGAGCAACACAGGCTATTCTTACTAATATTATAAACGAGAAAGTAAGTTTGTTTGTTACGCTTTCACACTTAAAACACCAAACCAATTTCAAATATTCTTTCACCCATGGAAAGCTATAATATCAGAGAGTAATATAGGCTATATTTTATCTCGGTATTCCCACGGGAACTACGCGGGCAGGCCGACTAAAACCGAAGCATGAGCGGGTAGCTAATAAGCTATATTTTACCCCTATTTTCCCAAGGGAACGGGTACTACTTGGGTGAAACTAAACGGAATTTGTTAATTATACATATAAATCACATATTTATTAATCATCATCATCATCTTGCTCTTATCCCAATTACTTGAGGTCGACGCAATATGTCATTTGTTTTGACATATTGCAAAAAGTTTCGGCAATGACTTTTATGACCGGCCGCCTGCCTGACGTCAACCCTCCTTGGGAATGTAATCGTTGACCCAAATGGTACCAGATGGAGTTGGTCCGGGTCAATCTAGTGCTCTTAGTCGTCTTTTACGACACCCACGAGCAAAGCAAGGGTTGGTAGTATTCGAAGCCGCTACCACACAGCGTTCACATATTTATTAATATAGCAACTAAATAATAGCATTTAAGATTGAAAATGATACTCACTATACCAAGTTTTTCAGATGCTCTTGCCTTCCACATTCTAATATTCATTTCATCCGAACCTGACAGTATATATTTATTATCTAGGGTCCATTTTATGCATGTCAATCGCTGCATTCTCTTTGTATGATAAACATCTCTGGAATTTCCTTTAAGACTCTCAAAAATTCTAATAGTTTTGTCATAGCTGCCAGCAACAAATTCTCTGCCAGTTGGTGCATAGTCAACATCTATAACAGCTGATGTATGTCCCATATGGATATTTACTGGTTGTTTCAATTTTCTAACATCAAATGTGTACAGACTATAATAAAGAAAATTAAGGACATGATTATTTCGTATGTGAAACAAGAGTAAACAAAAGATCAACTAGAAGAATTAAATATTTAGAGGATGTACCATGCAAGAATGTGATGAAATACAGTTAGACATTGTCTCACATTAACTTCATCATGCCACCGTCATTGCACTCAATTTAGTTTTCTGAAGGTCACTGGTGCATTACTTTGATGTATCTCAAGCTACTGAACTATGTCAACCGCATGTTTATTACTGATATTCTATTAGGCTGACTGTGGCAATAAAGAGCGATTAAAATTTATCTAATTATTGAACTATATTTATAATAAGCCGAAAATCCCGGCAAATGATGTTACGTAACTGTACCTAAATTAATACTGTCACAAGTTTACACCGCCTCAAATGCTAGAATTTATGCAATAAATCTTTAGTCTACTCCCAAGTAAGTATATCTGTACGAACAATAACTGGTTTTATTTACTATATCCTATTTAATCATCATCATATGGCCTATTGTTCACCATTGGACGTAGGCCTCCCCTGATTCGCCACAAAGTGCGATCCTGTGCCGCCTACATCCAGCGACTTTGAACAGGTCGTCGGTCCACCTTCTGGACCTCTGCGTCGTCCGATACGCGGTCGTCACTCAAGAAACTTTCTTCCCCCAGCAGTTTGTTGAGCGATATGGCCTACCCATTGCCACCTCCACGTGCTGATAGCGCCGTCATATTGGCCTAGACTACTCCGTCCCAGAGCGTCCACTCTTCTTCACCCCTCTTGTAATGCAACATGCAATAGGCCAAAAATTTTTAGGCTATATAAAGATTTTCACTTACAAAAATTTTTCTAAGGACTAATATATGCATACTAATTAGTAAGTTTCGACCTTTCCTTCAGAAAATAAACTGTATATTTGCTTAATTTATTATTTGATAATCACATATAAAACTGTTTTATAGTTAAAGAGTAATATAGAAATATTAACAGTTTAAATACATACTTGTAATCCTCATTGGCAACAGTAAAAATAAAGGCTTCCATTGGATTCCAGGCTAATGCATTTGACCTCAGCTCCATCACAACTTTTCTCAGTGGACCTGATTCTCTGCAGTCATAGAGAATTACGCTCCTATCACTTGCACATGATGCAAGCAAATTATATTCTACCTGTAAACACATAAAATATTATTTTTAATTATGCAGCTATCTAACAATACTTCTCTTCAGTTTGTATTTACAAGTAATTGGTGAACAGTTTTTTGTCTGTGTGATGACAGAGTAAGAATACAATTCACCACCCCTCTCTTGCCCTTGGATGTTTTAAAAGAAAGACAACTAAAGGATCTATATTATTAATCTTTTACTTTTATTAGTGAAGCGCACGGGTCCGCCAGCTGGTTGGATCGCTGTATTGTGACACAATCCGCTGAGCGGACTGTAACTAAAGTATATATAAAGTATAACACCTATTGGTCCGAGTGGCCCAAAACCTAAGAAAAAAAACCACTATTGGTCTGACCACTTCCCACTTATTGTTGCGTGTAATTTAAACGTTGTGTCGACTAATATATCACCTCAGAATAATGTCAATAAAAATATATTATGGGGGAAACGCGACTATGAACAAATCGAGAAATGTAGAATAGAATGTGATAAGATATTGAAGCTAATCCATTTATCTTCTAACTGAATGAATTGTGGGGACCTTGACCACAGGCGTGTATTGGACAGGTTATATTCTGACATTGTGACCGCCCTTAGGGATGCTGCGGTAACGAGTCGGGAAAGCGCAAGGAAAGACGGGGGTGCTCGGCGAGTAGCAGGGTGGAACGAACACGTCAGCGAGGCTCATGGGAGGGCCAGGTCCAAGTTTAAAGAATGGACATATTCTGGTAGACCTAGATCGGGCACAATATATAAGGAGATGTGTGAAAGCAGAAGAGTGTTTAAGTCTCGGTTGAAATGGTGTCAAAACCACGAAGACCAGATAAAAATGGACAACCTTGCTGCCTAGCATTTAAAAGGTGATTTCCGCAGCTTTTGGCAAGCTACGAATGAATTAAATGTGCAGCCGGGTGTTCCCGTGAATGTTGATGGCGTGAACAAACCGATAGAGATTGCCAACATGTTTAAGAGTCAATTCTCATTGAAATCTCCTTTGGGCCCAGCAGTTCAGGTGCTCAAACTTGATATAAATAGTAAAGTGGTACTACTTTTCTCGCGAGTGATGTTGAAAAAGCAGTAAAGTTTATTTCAAAAGGCAAATCTCCTGGACACGACGGACTAAGCATTGAGCACCTGCACTATGCTGGACCTTATATATATAGAATTCTGGCCTTGTTCTATTCGCTATGCGTGACCCACTCCTACTTACCAAACGATTTTATGAAAACAATAGTAGTACCTATAGTTAAAAATAAAACGGGCAACCTAACTGATAGGTCAAATTATAGGCCTATTTCACTCGCTACGATTATAGCCAAAGTGTTTGACGGTCTGCTTAACACACAGTTGAACAAATACGTTAAACTTCACGATAATCAGTTTGGGTTTCGTCCTCGGCTGTCTACAGAGAGTGCTATCAGTATAGCACTGTTTGAAGCATACCGTCAAATATTATACTGATCGTAAAACACCTGTATTCGCGTGCTTCCTTGACTTGTCAAAGGCGTATGATCTGGTGTCATATGACCGTCTGTGGGACAAACTTAGGAGCATAGAACTGCCGCCGGAGCTCGTCAGTATATTCCGTTATTGGTATGCGAACCAGTCCCAACTGTGTTCGATGGGGAGTGCAATGTCTGACACGTATCAGCTCGAGTGTGGTGTGAGGCAGGGCGGGCTTACATCACCAACTCTGTTTAACTTGTATATTAACAATTGGACGGTACGCTTAGCAGTCAACATGTCGGCTGTCACATCGATGGCGTATGTGTCAACAATCTGAGCTACGCGGACGACATGGTGCTGTTGAGCGCTTCGGTCTGCAGCTTGAGAAAGTTGATACGAATATGTGAGCAATACGCACATGCGTATTGGTCACATGACCATGAACTCGTATACAATGTGGCTAAAAGTCAATTCATGGTCTTTGAGACTAGGAGTGCTAAATGTCCCCAGAGCATACCTCCAGTTCTGTTAAATGGAGTTCCTTCTCCAGAAAGTCGAGCAATTTAAATACCTGGGACCTGTGGTCACGACTGGTCTTAGGTTCGACGAGGATATGGAACGTGAACGGAGGGCCCTTGTCTATACAAGCGAACATGATAGCCCGCAGGTTTGCGAGAGCTTCCAGGGGTGTGAAGCTGACGCTCTTCAGGGCGTTCTGTACGTCTCTGTATACTTGCAGCTTGTGGGCTAATTACACTGAAAAAGCTACAATGCCATCCGCGTACAATATAATAACGCGCTCAGGGCAGTGATGGGGCTACCCCGGTTCTGCAGTGCCTCGGGTATGTTCGCGGAGGCGCGCGCTGATTGTTTCTATGCAATCATGCGCAAGCGAGCTGCTTCCCTGGTGCGTAGGGTACGGGCTAGCTTTAACACTGTGCTGACGATGATCGCCAACAAATTGGACTGTCACATCGTCAGACATTGTTGTAACAGACATCTAACGTTACCAGTTCCACAAAGAAAATTATTATGAAATTAATTTATGTTATGTGTAAACTAGCTGTATTTTATTTAATGATTTTAAGTTACTGTGAATTTTGTTAAAAATAATTTAATAAATTTTAAGTCATCATCATCATCTTGCTCTTATCCCAATTACTTGGGGTCGACGCAATATGTCATCTGTTTTGACATATTGCAAAAAGTTTCGGTAATGACTTTTATGACCGGCCGCCTGCCTGACGTCAACCCTCCTTGAGAATGTAATCGTTGACCCAAATGGTACCAGATGGAGTTGGTCCGGGTCAATCTAGGGCTCTTAGTCGTCTTTTACGACACCCACGAGCAAAGCAAGGGTTGGTAGTATTCGAAGCCGCTACCACACAGCATTTAATTAATTTTAAGTGTATGAATGTAATTATTATGACCAAAATTTTGTTATTGTATTGTACCTATTTTATTACCTATTTTTATTATTACTAATTATAATTTATGGTATGTGTAAACTAGCTGTATTTTATTTGTATGTAATGATTTTAAGTTAAATGGGAATTTTCATAAAAATAAATCTAATTTAATTAATTCTAACTGTATGAATGTAATTATTGTGTGAATGTAATTATTATGACCTAAATTTTGTTATTGTATTGTACCTATTTTATTACTGTGATTATTATTATTTATTTGTTATGAGTCTTATGTTACTTGAAATAAAATTATTATTATTATATTATTAAGATATCTATGCAGTTCTAAATCCAGGGAAATTGATATTCGAGAATTAATTAATTCATCAATCTATTAACATGCACTGTTGGCACACTTCCTCAAGGCAGAAACTGGCAGGCAGCTTAGTAATCACAGTTACTGTAATAAGATTGCCTGAGCAGGAGCACTGCTGCCCACTACTATTACCCTTAGATGGCTTTCATAACTCCTAGAGAGTAGTAAGGGTTATAACATTTTGCTATAGCAGACACATGTCTAGTATATACATATATGTACTAGTCTACTGGTACTGTAAACATATAAATATCTGTTGGAAGAATATTATACCTGATTAAATGACACATGATGAAGGCTGTCTACTCCCCACTTTAGAACTTTGACCGGCTCATTCCTTGTGTTTTCCCATAATTGGCAATGTTCACCACATGTTGCAAATATGGGCTTATTTCTGTGATATGTGACACCTGATACTACTGACATACTTAGAAGTGTGTTTACAGGCTCTTCATCATCCGGTGATCGTACTTCCGTCTTCCATGTTTTTATGGTCTTATCATCACCTACAGTAATAAAAGTTTCCCCACTAGGAGTATAACATAATGAGCGCACCCAACCTTCATGTGCTACAAAATTTCTTGTGCATTTCCTTATAGATAAGTCCCATATGCGAACTTCACCATCAAAGGCACCACTGGCTAGCATTGCTAGTCTATTAGGGTGCTTGGCCATACTAGAAACGCCATCTCGGTGACCATCCAGATTACCTACAAAAGGTTTAGCAAAAACTCTTTCAAGTTTCACAGCATTCATCGCTCGCACATATTCCCGCGGTGCTTCCAATGGATGTAAACTCGGATCATAATTCCTGGGAACTAAAATAAGAATAATGTTTGTGAAACACATTACATAAATGAAAATTTGTTCAAAGGATTAGGTTTCGTAGAGTATCAAATTTACGTTTCTATTAAAAATAAACTCACGTTTATGTATATCCCTTTTTGTGGCACGTAAATAATCGTCAGGGTTACGGCTGATAACCTTTATTTTGGGTTTGGACATTATTACGACTGATAACTTATATACATTGAACCTAATCAATAAACTCACACTCAAAATATTTTAAAATTAATTAAGTATTAAATGTTTGTCCAAGTTTGTGTATGTTTAATAACCTAAAAGTTGCTCTTGTCCACAGATTAATGTATACATGTAGAGATGTAAAAAATAATCGATTTTTAGAATAATCTATTATTTTTTGTAATAATCGATTTTTACAATCGATTCTCTAAATGATAAAAATCGATTTCTTTTATATTAAAATTAATCGATTATTTTAGTATTTGCTTTTTAGTTTAAAATAAAAATTACTGCTAGATTTCCTAAAAAAAATCATTACGATACTATTGCGTGCAGTGTTTCATACTATATTAGAAAATGAACTCTTGTCCAGTGTTATACTTCTTCTTCTTCTTTTTTGTCTTGGCAATCAGCTACAAATACGAGCCATTTTTGCCAGTGTCGAGTTATAATTATCTTTTCAAGTTCTCAGTTTCTTCATGTCAGTAATGGTCTGTCAGTAAGTCAAAGTGTCGCCCTCAACAGTGTAATGGCCACTGTTAAGGGTATCTTCTGAGAATTTTGGTGGAAATACAAAGGTATGTATAGCAGTTTTATATCATATTCACTACACCTTAGCAGTTCTGTCGCTATATATTACATAAAATGCCATCAAGATTATTTAACATAACACGTTAAAACACTAAGATATTGAATATAATACAAGAACACCACATGACACTTCAAATTCCCCATCCAGTGTTATATTTTATTCTATGATGTAGTGATACGAAAAATCGATCAACAGATTCATAAAATAATCGACTACAATCAATTGTAATAATATATTATAGAACCAAATATTTTTTCACGCATATTCATTTTAAATGGTAAAGTACTTCTACGAAAGAATTCCGTCAATAATATTCTGTGAATCCCTCTTCCTACTATTAACCTGCATATATTTATTTGAATATAACTGACCGCCATTTAAAAATCGAGAGATTAAAACTATTCATCATCCATCATTCAGTCTACACTGTATTGTACTTGCTAATTAAATTAGGTTGTAATGAAATCAACATTTATGTCGATATCTTATAGAAAAACCAGGAATATCGCTATCATATGAATCGGAATCTTCAAGAGTGCTAGCAGATTCTATATCCGACTCGTCATTAGGTTCTACGATAAACTTATAAATTTCAGCATCCATGCATCTATTAAAATACGTAACCTTGTTTTGAATAGGCTTGGCCAACTGATAATATTAAATAAACTGAACATTTCAAACGAAACAATGTAATTATAATAACCTATATTAATTACTAGCAACCCGCCCTCACTTCGCTTCGGTTTCAGTCGCTTTACCCGCGGCGTAGTACCCGTTCCTGTGGGAATACCGGGATAAAATATAGCCTATATTACTCCCTGATATTATATCTTTCCATTAGTGAAAGAATTTTTGAAATCGGTTCGGTGGTTTAAGCGTGAAAGCGTTACAAACAAACAAACATCCTTACTTTCGCATTTATAATATTAGTATGGATGTTATATTTTATCTATACATATTTATATACATCTTGTTATTAAATTTTAATACAACGTTGTTGCCAAATCATTGCTGTTAAACTATCTTGAGTGACATTGTAACGCTAAATTAAAAAGTGAAGTTGTAATAGGCCATGGAGTAATTTTACAGAGACGACGAAGCGATGTAGTACAATAGAACTAAATATTCTTTGTACATAATGAATTACTTATAATTAGAGTTAAGTACACTCTTTGTACTGTTTATAATACTTGTCATAATTTGATTACATGATCATCGTACCATGATATATTTATTATAATTGATCTTAAAACCTATTTGCTTTTTAAAAATAGTTGCTATTACATGATTATAATAATTGCTTGATATTGCGAATATATTATACTGCGGTCGCATTATTTTATTGCTACCTCCAAATAAATATTCTGCAATCTTAGAAATATTTGATAGCTTTTCAACCCTCTGTTTTCTGTTATTTAAATCCTGCAATTTTTGTATATTGACACATTTGTAAATTACAATGTTGAATACACCCTATTTTGGGTGAGCTATGGTGTCGTTCACGGCCAACCCGGCGGGATACCCTTTTGGGTACCGTTCCTTCCCGACGCCTCAGAAGGGGTGTCACCCTCATGCAGCTGACTGCATGATATAGAGATACTGATATCTCTCTGGTGATGGACTATTCTCTGTCTATTCATCCGAGGCCATGCATAGGGCGGCATTAGGCGCAGGTAGTCACGCCTGCGTGTTGCCGTAGAAGAGTTCTTCCCGCGCACTATCGCCGCCTTCTTCCGTAAGACGACTGCCGGAGTAGGCGGTGAACGCGTCTCAGTTCCTGATGCTGGTTAGTATCATGTCAGGGCAGCGTCAGGTCGGGACCGATAAATACAACGAGTTCATGGCGCTGCTCTGCCCACGCAGCACACACCTTGAACATATGCTGCGCCGTGTCCTCGTGGGAATCGCAGTAGTGGCAAGATGGTGTGCTCTCCCTTCTCACGATTTTGTGCAGGTACTTAGCGAAGCAACCATGCCCCATCAATACCTACATCAGTCCGAAGAAAAGCACCCGCCTCAACGGTCCGGACAGCATACCGAGACCTCTCCACCGCTCTTTCCTCTCCGCTGGATTGCCCAACGGGCAATGTCGTCACAGTAGACGAGCACCCACGAGGGAGTACCAGCCAACAGGCACACTGCCGCCGTCGCCACCGTGCGGTATCCGTGTATGGCCCTGACCACCATGGCTCTCTATGAGAGAGCCCTAAGACGGACGGTCAGGGATCGACCGCACTACCGTCGCGTACAGCCGTCAGCACGTAGCGCTGGTTCCGCCCACATTCGACATGAGCTATGAAAGGGTCGACGCCACACTGACAAGCTCTGGAGCAAGTTGGCGAAAATGCTCCCAGAATAATACAATTGCCCGTCAAGCACAGGACCCAGACTGCCATGACACACCCTAACTCTCTTGTGGTTGGGGCGGTTAACTTTACCCCCCGCGCAGCTATAACACATAAATATTCGCAGTACCGCCTCGCCTCGTCGGGTCAGCAACCACGGTGTGCAAAAGTCATTAGTCTAAACGTGGCCACGCTCACTTTACCTCTAACGACACCCCAAGCCGAGGTCCGTGCCCCACAGGGGGATGATATTTACCGAATATTTCATCGGGGCCCGGATGCTAATGGTAATCGAATAGATGGTGATTGAGGCGCCGGCCGGTGGGCCGTGGAGAGATATGACATCAGATGTCACTTCAAATTTAACAAGTTTTGGCATTTAACAGTTTTATATTTTTTATAGTTAGTTATAACATGTTACTTTTTGAATGGTCACTTTTCGTTAGGACTGTTGATATTTTTTAAAAATTGACTTTTTAATATATCCATATTTTTAAATAGGTCAATATCGCAATTTGATATATCGAAAAATAATATTGTTATATCGATTTTTTCTATAACCACCCTTTTTTTTTCATTTCGAGACTCGCGTGATGAGCTTTTTTTAGTAAAATTCTAGAAGGGTTTGATAAATTATCATTAATTTCATGCCAAGATTTTTCCTAAAACACTCCAAATTTGTGGCATTCCCGTGATGAGCATTTTTTACGCCTACACTACTGAGCATAAATGAAGTAGACGATGATTTAGTAGAATAAACAAATGTCTTGTAAATTTACAAGACACCATAAATAAAAATATATCAAATTTATTTAAATAAATATTGAATCTTGATATTCACTTTTGAGTATCGAACTATCGACAATCGTCCAAAAAAGTATTAGTAATAAGTATCGATATTTTTAAATAACGATATCGATATTTTATCCACAGTCCCACTTTTAGTAATGATCTATCAAAAGCAGTGTTTCCACTTTTAGGGATTTCGCCCTTTTTTAGGGCAAAACTACTAATTTAATATATGGCTTAGGCCCTAAGCCTTAGGGCTATTTCATATTTTTAGGGATTTAAGGTAATTTGAGGTAAAATCAAATATAAATTCATGATTATTGATTGGTGAATCTAGAGTTCAAAAATTGGCGAAAACAATCAGGTAAAGGTGAAACAAACAACGAAAAACGTTGAGATTGCCACTTTAATTGTGGTATGTCTGCATTATTGCGACACCAGAATTAGATAAAAGCTCCACAGCAAGAAATTGATAAATTTTACTCATATTGTCGAGAATTCTATATAGAAATCATTTTTCACAAAGCAGATTTGACTTAAATGAAAATGTTTTCAATTAAAAAGATATGTATTAGATCCACAAATTGTACGACACTTGGAAAAACGTTCTTTAAAGGATGTGTTCATCTATTTTAGTTTTGTGACGAATGATGATGACGAATTACAGAGACAATAAATTGCAACAACAAGCCCTCATTAAAGCGAATCATTTTAAGGTAATAAGTAAGGAAGAGATTATAAAGTTACCAGCGAAAGTATACTGGAATAATGTGTTAAGCTTTTTTTTTGGGGCTGGGCCATGGTCAGCTCATCCGCCACCCGGTTCCATCCGGGGTGACAGAGGAACGGCACGCGTCCCCATGATCCACCCGTAGCACATCGCTTTCGTCGTTGGGCCGACGACCGGTGTCGAGTTCCTTGTCCTCAGTGGTCGGCCCCACGGAATACCCCCGCGGGGTACCCTCTCCAATGTGTTAAGCTTGAAAGATCGTCTTGGAAATCATATGTACCAAAACCTGTGACAGTGTGATTTCACTTGTATAAGCTCTGCCACCATCGAACACTGAGGTGAAAAGATTATTTAGTGTACTAAAAAATTTAAAAACTGATAAAAAATAGGCTTCACAATGAAACCCTCAACGGTTTGTTGGACACCAAACTAGGTATGACATGCTCGATTTTGGAACCCGACAGAAAAATGATAAATGCAGCTAAAAACCCAAGCTCAGTTCTTCCGCTTCAGCAGTGATACAATAGATGGTGAACAATATGATTGTTCACCATCTACTTTTTCCATAGATTAAAATGTGTTTTCTTATGGTTAAAAAATAAAAATTTAAACCATCAAGTTTTGTTTTATTTCTAACTTATTTAAATTTTGCGCCCCTTTTTTTCGGGTTACAGTCGGCGCACTTCTCTCACCGCTCCGTTCGGGGCGACAGAGGGGCGTAAGCACGCACACCCGTAACCCACCCGTATAGCACGTCGCCTTCGTCGTTGGGTCCACCACCAGTGCAGAATTCCTTGACTTCAGTGATCGATCCGACGGAATACCCCTAGGGAGTACCCTCTCCCATCAACGTCCCCTGCTGGGACGCCGAACGCCGTCGCGAGAAATTTTGCGCCCTAAATCAAGGATTTTCGGAGACTATTTAGGGTATTTAGGGCAATTAATGAAAAAATCTAGGGTAAAACTAAAATCTGATAGTGGAAACACTGATCAAAAGCTGATTGTTATCTTATTGTCTATTGTTTAGTGGATTACGGTGTTGTTAACAGGGGGTGTAAAGTTTAAAAATTATCAATAAAAAATCGAACATTGAATATTTTACAAGTCGGGTTTCTGTTTAAGGTAAGCTTATGCATTTAAAAAAATATTTACATAATAAATAAGTGGGAACTGCCTGTTATTTCAATAAATAAACTATAGCGTCTATAAATATAAGCTTTTTAAAAGCTTTCTTTTTTTTTTCAAAAAAATAATCATTAATAAATTTTATGTAGTTGTGAAAATATTTTTGTGTATTGTTAATAGTAGCTGTGTTACAAATGATTAATTAGAACTGTAATTATAACATTTAAACAGTATCATATAATGGTTAGTGGGTTGTAAGCTAAGCTACACCAATGGTTTTTCTAATTATAACAATGTCTCTACTGTTCCATTTCGGAATCTCTAGGTAGCTCAGATATTAGTGATATCCATAGAGGTTTTGAAATTAAATCTTATATGATTCTATATTTAAATAAAAATAAGAAATTTAGACACCTTATAAGTTCTATTAGGTAGTAAATATCAGTGATAGACATAGACTCGATGCCGCCCTAGGCCCTGTTTATCGCGCCGCCCTTAATATCAGAATAAATATTAATTTTGATCCAATATTTTTATTTTAAATTTAAAATAAATTTATTTCAATAGAATATAATTTTCAATTATAACTAATAAATATTACAAATATGCGATATGCAATATACGCAATAAACATTAGGCAAATAAATAAATATTTTTTTTATATTAATTTAAAAATTTCCTTTTCCTTGTAAAGCAAGGTCTTTTTTTTGTAAAAATTAATCTGAACTCATTTTTAAAGGAGACTGTCTTCACTTTTTTCGTCTCTGAAATTTTGGCATTTCTAAAATTTTGCCACCCCTCAAATCATGCCGCCCTAGGCCTGGGCCTCACAGGCCTAGGTGTAAATCCATCACTGGTAAATATGAATATATTTATAGTCATTTAATTTTTAGCTTGGTAAAGCAATAATTTAAATTTTCTTTTTTTTTATTTAAAAGCTCTGCACTAAGGAAATAATATATATATGAATGGAAATAATAATGATATAAATTACATCGACTCAGAACAACAATTTGAGGATTGCACAAAGTGTTGTCTTGTGTGGGATTCGAACCCGTGACATTGACACTGTAGGTCGGTATCTTAATCACCACACCATCTGTGCAGTCAATTTAATATTAAAGTCTAGTTATACTTTAATGGACCATGCAGTTCTGTTTTCAGATGTCTTTTCCCTTGTTCCAATTTTGCAAACAGAGCATAATTGATCACTTGTTATGGCTATTCCTACAAGACTTTTCACATGATATATGTTTTGCCTATTCCTACAAGACTTTTCACATGATATATGTTTTGCCTATTCCTACAAGACTTTTCACATGATTTTGTTTTTTTAACTTTTAATTTAATATTTTTATCTATGCTTGCGAGTGTCCCATTCTGACACAAAAAATAACTGGCCCATTGTTCAAGTGTCCCATTTTTATCATAGAACATTAAGCTAGTGGATTCAATGGTGGAAGACAATTTTAATGTTAGTTTTTATAATTTATACAGTTTATCTATGAAGCTAAGTTATTACACAATAATGTTTAATATTTTTAGCTCCTTATAAAGGCGAGGCTTGATACGATTTCCTGAGTAAAGTCTCTGTCCATATGATAGAAACTGTCAGAAAAGCCTTAATTCCTTTTTGACCACTACTATAATTTGAAAACTAAGATTTCACAATAATGCATGTTGTTAAAGCTTTTGTTGTTAAAGATTATTTTTCTAGACATTTAATAAATGAATGTAAACTAAACATTATTTAGGTTTTTGATAAAATTATATAAAGTTATCACTGATATCAAATTAATACATTTTCATTAATGTAATCTTTATTAAAGTGTCTATTTTGAATGAATAAGAAAAAAACTTAAAATATTTTCTACCCTCTTCAGCAGCATCAGATCTTTGACAAATGCTGTCACACTCGGCGCATTTAGTTGTGATTTGATTATTTATATTTTGTGAAATTGCAAAATATGTGACTCCACACTGGTAAAGCCGTCTCACAAATGATCAACTGTGACAAGGAGGGAAGAGGGGTTGAAATATCATGAAATTAGTGTGACATATATTATGGGCGAACCTTTAGTGCTAACGAAATGGTTCTATCTGGCACCCAAATAGATAGATTAGGATTACTAATTTTAGAAAGTCGCCCATCTACATTGCGAAATAACTATAAAGAATGATAGGGTTAGGGAGACCCAATAAACTTATAGTCTATTTAGAGTCTAATCTTCAACAGTATTTGAGTTCTGTTTAGTTAGCCAGATTAGTTGCACATTATTTCTGACGTTCATTTAAAGATATAGCAATGAATTATAATATCCAAAAAAGGGTATAAGTGCTTATATTAAGAGCTCATCTCACAAATATTGCAGGAGCACACACACGCAACCTTAATCTGAAAAGTTACACCCAAATACAGTCTTAGAGCCACATAATCCTTACTAATTTTATAAATACGAATGTAAGTTTGTTTGTTACGCTTTCACGCTTAAACCACCGAGCCGATTTCAAAAATTCTTTCACCAATGGAAAGTTATAATATCAGGGAGTAACATAGGCTATATTTTATGCCGGTATTCCCACGGGAACGGTAACTATGCGGGTAAGGCGACTGAAACCGAAGCGAAGCGAGGGCGGGTTGCTAGTCATTTAATATTTCTCAAACGCATTGTCGAAACCAGCGTATCGGAGTCTATGTCTATATGTAGATAACACATGCTATTCACGGTTCTGAATTTTCAGCTTTCGTTTCTCAATATAGTATTCCATAAACACTGGTAACTTCATCTCAGTTCATATTCGATCCACTGCTGAGCTCGAGTATTCCACGAGAGGGAAATTGACCTACTATACAATGATGGTTAGATGGGTTGGGTATAGGCTTTTATTATGACTTTCCTTCTCTTGCATAGATGGTATCTGTATATTATATCCCTTATTCGGTTTTTATACGACACCCATAGGCAAGACAGGGAGCGGACAAGTTCATGTCTAGGTGTTAGCTATAATAATGTAGCGTATTAACTAAATATACACATGAAACAGGACTCATAGCCCAATCTTTTAATTCAATTTAAATAGGTATATCATCATTCTTCTACTCGCGTCGAACCTTCAGCGCTCACCAACAGTCTGGCTAAAGTTGTCACAGTCAGACGGCTATATACAGTCACAGGCAAAAAAATCTTTTGCACTCAACTCATTTCATATGTCATTAGTAGCTACCCCATCTTCCTTGTCATAGCACAGGGTTTCGTCAAGTTTTCGGACCGAACCTGAATTAGGCCTACATGAGTGGTGAGTGGTAAGTGCTAAGCTTACCGGACTTTTACGACGACCATAAGCATTGTTAAGTTTGATGGCATTCATAGCTGCTGCTACAAGGCAAAATGTAAATAGATAATCAATATTCATTTTTGTTTAATATATTTAATGACGTTTTCAGTACATGTTGTTTTTTTGGGATTTATTACTTTTGGACGGTGTCAGGATAGCACAGGGTTTCGTCAAGTTTTCGGACCGAACCTGAATTAGGCCTACATGAGTGGTGAGTGGTAAGTGCTAAGCTTACCGGACTTTTACGACGACCATAAGCATTGTTAAGTTTGATGGCATTCATAGCTGCTGCTACAAGGCAAAATGTAAATAGATAATCAATATTCATTTTTGTTTAATATATTTAATGACGTTTTCAGTACATGTTGTTTTTTTGGGATTTATTACTTTTGGACGGTGTCAGGATTGTCTGCTTTCGATAATGTTTTTTTTTTTTTATTGCAAACGGTGGCAAACGAGCAGACAGTACACCTGATGGTAAGTGTTGCTGTCGCTCATGGACCTTTACAAGGCCGCTGCCTACCGCGAACAAAGTGAAGGGAGTGTGAATGCGTGCATTGAGGCTCGGAGATACCAAGGGCACCACCAAAACCCTCCACACGCAAACACCCTCAGAAAGTTGGGCTTCCGGATCTCTCGCTCACCGAACGAAGCGTAGTAACAAATCGCTACTACTCAGACGTCGATTTTCTGCGAGAGTGTGGTACTGCCCTGGACGGACCGGCCCGCGGCTGTAGACAGATAACTGTCGACAGTGTGGTCCTATCATCTCTTTCTCATCTCGTCAGTTAGATTAACGCAACTTCTTATTTTACCACGGCGATTAGTTATGGCTTCCACTGACTGATTGAAACTTATGAATATTTTACTGTGTTCAGTTGTCATTTTTACAATAGTGCAATTTAATTTGGAGAAACCCCACTCTAATTTACTATTGTATATTTACCACTACTAGAATTAAACAAGTGCTCACTTTAATCTATATTATATTCTAAGCATGAAAATGTATGTAATTCTATAATTACATACATTTTCATGTTTAGAATATATTCGAACGATAATATGAGTAATAAATTGACTTGAATATGAGTAATAAATATATTTCAATTTCGTAGTAGGATAACATGTCAGATATTAGACATTATATGCCATTACTGTGAGGCTCGCTTTTTCCGAGTATATCACCGAAGGTGATCCTATGATCCACTTGCCTTTTTTACTGTGTTAGAGGGCGTTCATAAAATACGTGAGGTGTTTAAGGGGGAGAGGGGGTCGAGTCAAATCTCATCTAATCTTACGTTGGAGAGAGGGGGGGGGGGGGTCTCGGCAAATATCACGCAATTTTTTTTCCGATTGAAACAAAAAAAATTGTTAAATTTTTATAACAATTATAATTAAACTCTCAGCGATATTGATTACTAGTCTTAACTAGTCGTAAATAAAAGCACGAAGCAATTTTTTTTCTTTTTACAATAACAATCCAACGCGTTTACGTAAGAAACCCACATTTTGAAAAATCTCATGTGAGATTGGGGGATGGGGTTGAATAAAATCTCACGACATCTCACCAGGGGGAGCGGGAGGTACAGAAAATTTAAAAAAATAACTCACGTAATTTATGGACGCCCCCTTATGACATAAGAATACAATTCACCACTCCTCCTTTTTGCATATGAGTCATCGGTATGTCGTAAAAGACTACTAAGGTATATGATATGCAAATAACATCTATGCAAGAGGAGGAAAATTGGATAAGGGCGCGATTATTGCGTTGCAATTGCACAGATTAAAGCGCTTATTACATACACTACACGTTTTTCAGGGCCCTGAATCACTAGGGGTGCTGTACAACAGCTAAATAGTGGAACTTGTTTCACCTTTAGCGAAATAACAGTTTCAGAAAACTGTTCCAAAATAAACAGCCTGTTGTGCTGTAATACGAGAAAAAAGGGGAAATAACCATTATTTAGGAATAATGTTTAGAAGTGGTTTCAGTGTTTGTTCCTAAAATGAAAACGATATATTTTAATCATAAAAATTATCAACCATTCATTTCTAATACATAGCTAAAAATCTCAATGTGACAATCAATCTTTCTCTAGGGCTTATACTTTGTCTTAAAATTGTATCCTGTTTTTGTATAAAAGCAGTTACTAAATAGCTCTTCAAATTCAACACCACTTATTCTTAAGTAATTTCTTAGATCTGATTGGTCCAGAACACTAAGTATCTGCATATTAGAAAGCCTTGGTCTTAATTGTAAATATTCCTTCACCCAGATTCTCTTCTTGTTTTTTTTTAATTTTCATGTTTGAAACTACAACGGCTACAGCAAAAGCAATTTTTTGTTTTGACAATGTAGGAGCCATTGTAGGGGACGTGCAACACTTGAGACGGCTACAGCAAAACTAAGTTATGCTAAGGTATAAGAGGCGTATATATCAAATCAGTTAAATACCTAAATAAAATAAATACGGTTTTGAAATATAACAGCATGGAACTGTTGTCTATAAATCGGCGTAACAACCCACCCGAACACATCTCTATTCTATCCTACGCAGATCACCTTTGTTAGAAATAATAAAAGTAGGGAGCATGCTATTCTCTATTCTAGCATAAACAATTACATCTGTAGGAAAGCGAAAAAAACTGTTCTGTTCTCAGCTGACAACTGTTTTCTGTTTGCCTGTTGTGTTCATTAGATTGGATATTCACATTTTGATAGAATAATATTTTTGTTAACATATCATTATGATTCAAATGGAACTAGTAATATTAGACAAACACATACAGTATAATCAGAGCATTTATTTTTTATCGTAATATTGTCTTGCAACGAATATTAAATCTTGTGACAAATTAATGATACTCATGCTTGTCTATATATTATGATAATTTTAAAAAATGTGCTGTAACAAAGCGGATTCTTTTTCCTTTTTCAGTTTAGTATCCTACCCTAATAATTTGTGGCGCTCTTCTTAAAATTCTCCCACTTGATGCTATAGCGCCACTTCAATTTGCTCCCTTTCAACAGATACTTTTTAATACACTGAGATGGCTCTGCTTACTTCTACCCTCCATAGTGGAAAGGACGTATTTAAATGAATAAAGAACAATGTCAACAAGGTCAAATTTAATAAATTTATAACTAATTTTCTGTATCGGGTAGATAATTATAAATGTCTGTAGTAACGATTACTTGTTGGACGTGAGACACCTTAGTCCGCCCGTGACCATGAATGCTGCAAAGTGTTCGAAACGTCGGGCAATCATAAATCAAATACAAATGCGATATAATCCGTAAAAGTAGTTTTATTTACAAAGAACAATGTATTAAAAATGAATGGTTGATAATTTTTATGATTAAAATATATCGTTTTCATTTTAGGAACAAACACTGAAACCACTTCTAAACATTATTCCTAAATAATGGTTATTTCCCCTTTTTTTCTCGTATTACAGCACAAAAGGCTGTTATTTTGGAACAGTTTTCTGAAACTGTTATTTCGCTAAAGGTGACACAGGTTCCACTATTTAGCTGTTGTACAGCACCCCTAGTGATTCAGGGCCCTGAATAACGTGTAGTGTAATAAGCGCTTAAGATTTTTCTCGAAAAAATAACTTCTGTTATATATTATGTGTAGGTACTGTTATTACTATGCATATAAAGTTATGCAGAATATTGTAAGCTATCACTAGTAGAAGTGGACCTAAGCTGTAATAGAGCATACCCGGCTGTTTAAAATGCCTGGTTATATTTCTTACAACTTAATTAGTAAATATAATTTGGAATTATACGTGAGTTGTCATATATCTACGTCCCAACTGTTGCATAAACCTCGTTTGGGAATGTAATTTCCCGCAAGGTTGACATATAAGTAGTTTTATTTTAAGCTTTCTTCCGTAATTGCGTTGTCTGCTAAGTTCTTTAGTCGTTTTTTACGACACCTCTGGTGATAAATAGTTGGTGTTGTCATTTTGTATCATTCCCACATTTTAAATTGTTCATATTTAGGATGTTTAATTAGTCCTAAAATGTTTTTATCAGCTAAACTTAATATTGCAAAAACAATGTATATTTAGGGTAAAATATAGTAGTCGATGTGCTTTTGTACAAATACAAATATTCTTTTTTATTTTTGAGTAGTTTTTTCTTATATTCAACTTCGATCTGATATAGATTTGTCAGTGGAAATTTTGACAAGATTTAAATCAGATCTTAATAGCAGCAGTTACATCCAGTAGATAATCCAGCTCGACTATTTTAATTTAATAACAGCATTATTTTACTTATAATTATTTACAACTTCGGTCTGACATAATTCAAAATTTTGAGAAGATTTAAATCAGATCTTAATAGCAGCTGTTACATCCAGTAGATAATCCCGGTCGACTATTTTAATTTAATTACAGCATTATTTTACTTATAATTATTTACAACTTCGGTCTGACATAAATCAAAATTTTGAGAAGATTTAATACAACTCTCAATAAAAGCAGTGCATAATCCAGGTCGATTAGATTTGCTAATTCAATAACTTAAATTTTATTTCAGATTTCAATGTCATATTATTTCTATGTATATCATAAACAAACATTTCACAATAGAATATTATGTCTATAACCACTGTGTAGACTGTAATAAATGCAAAATGTATTATTTACTTTGAATATTCATTGTCGCAATATATTTATGACAAAGTAAACATTTGTTTAATTTTTCTTGTTCTGTCGCAATTATACACCCAATTGTATGGTATATTTAAATAGATGTTTATACAGAAATGCATATGTATATCCCTAATGATCTTGATTGTATGTTTTAATTCGTGACGCTTCAAAACACTTGTTAAAATAAAGCTGTACAATAATAGGAAGTTTACTTTCAATTGCAAAATTAAACGTATTATTCGTATTCTTATATACGTCATAATTATGGCGGTCTCAAATTCTACTAGTATGCTACAAAATAAGCTTTATGATTTGATTTTTTCTTCAGAATTATTTAGGTATGGTTCAGGTAGCATATTGTATACTCATTACCTAAGCGAGAGAGTAACGTCTGCAAGTTCTTGACGTGCACTGGATTCACAGCAACTTGCATATAGATAAATAAACATATGTAAAAAACTCTTAAATAATCCCATTATGTTAGGCTAGTTGTATCTTTTTGAAGTGAAAACTTCTTTAGCCGAGTTGGGGGTTTTAGTAAAGGCAAATCCTAATTACTTCACGTCAACGACAATCTCATGATTGGCGCCCGCGCAGTGTGTTGTGCGCCTTAGACACTTTGTAAGGGTGAAATCGCCTGCGTTCGCGTCACCGACATGTATGTAGCAGTATATCTGTAGCTATATAGCTGACGTATAGTGCTGTGTATATCTTATAAGTGAAATTGAATCGATTTAGTGAAGAGTTCTATGTGTACGTACAGTGCATTGTTGAAATGGCGTTTTTGTTTGATTATTTTTATGTTATAAAATCATAAATTTTTATTTACAGACATCGTACAAATCAAAAACTTATCATTGAAATTCTAAATAAATTTAATTGAAGAGCCAAAATTAGCAACTGTTTGTTCATAGTTTTACGTTTCACTTCTGTCAGCATTCCTCTCGACTGCTTTGTTTTTTTTTTGTTGTTGTTTATTAGTACGACATCTCTGACTGATCTATGCCTGATAATGGACCTAGACCTAATTGTTGTTATACTCAACAGGTATTACAACTTTTTTTTTATTTATCTCTTTTATTTTTTACCGGGGAATTAGTCCGTCACCCGCTGAGAGGCCAACCGCGTCAGGAAAGACCGACGTCCTCCCCGAGGGGGGGGGACGTCGGTCGATGTGAGGGTACCCCAAATAGGGGGTATTTCGTCAGGCCGACCACTGACATCAAGTCACCCTGCTCCGGTGGTCGGCCCAACGACGAAGGCGACGTGCATCGCGGGTGGGTCGCGAGTGTGCGTGCTTACGCCCCTCTGTCGCCCCGGACGGAGTGGTGCGAGGAATGCGCCGACCGCAACCCACCCCAAAAAAAAATTATTATTTTGTGTTTATTTTATGAATGTTATAGTATATTATTAAGCCATTGACCAGTATTAATAAATTAGAAGCTTATACACATTTGCTTACACACATTCAAATTATTAATTAAACCTGCTTAAATTCATGTCCAATATGGTCCTAGAATCATGCTTGAAATGATTGCTCTGATATTTGACACATTATTTAATGTTATAACGTCATCTCTTCCCAGCGGTAGTTAGATAAGGTCACCGCCTCTGTGCTTACCAATAGCTGTTTATTGAATGGCAGTAGTTTGTTCGTTGACCCGCGAGCGGTTGCCTTGGTATAATATGCCGGACGCGTTACAATTCCGTCGGCAGTCCTGATTTTAGATTTAATTAGTGCATTATTATAAAGATTTCTATCACGAAATTGTTTTGTTCACGATTTACTGAAATCATTGTATTATTAGGTAAGTTTTATGTAATCATACCTGCTTATGTTATTATATTTAATCAATTAATTTATATAAGTACATTAATAGAGTATTTCTTTTCTAAAACAACGTAGATTAGTCCAGTAGACAGTACAGTAAGGTCTTTGCATATGAATAACTGTATTTGTTTTACTAAATTGTTTACTTTTATAATGTTTACTGTTTTTAAAAATAATATTTAGTACAATGACGTGTTTACCGTTGTTTCTCCATTAGTACCTAACCTATGGTTTTGCGTACCGCTAAACCTTGGAGGAAACAAATTTGTACATATATATTAAAATAACATGGGCTTATTTTTATTGTGTCCCTAATGGACGATATTAATTTACATATTCACAGAGCTGCGTAAATATTTTTATCTTATAAACTTAAAAATATATAAGTAATACATTTAAATAAAAGAAATTTATTTTACGTCAATTGGCACATTTTAAGTAGTGTTACAATATTATTACATTTTTACGCGATAAAGTAATCATAACATGAGCAAAGACCTACTAATTTATCTTCAACAAGTCTCATCCGGAAATGTTACAAACTTGTACGTATTGATTGCTATATACTTTTTAAATGAAATGACATAAATTTGAGACCCGATATTTTTTTAATGGAAAATTCATAAAATCACGATTATGATATCTAGTCGCGGTTACATGCCTATGCTACTAGAACATTTTATCTATCACTGTATCAATGATTGCAAAGGACTAAATTACCAATATATTTAATAAATTAAATTTTGTCATTATACCGTGTGGTGACGGAGTAAGAATACAATTCACCACTCCATATCTTGCCCGTGGATATCGTATAAGATGACTAAGGGATATAATAAGCATATAACATCAATGCAAGAGATGGTAAACGCCAAACAAATCCCTATTCCAACACGTCTGACCAGCATGGAATAGTAGGTCTATTCCACTCCCATTATGGAGAAGGCCTGAGCCCAACAGTGTGACATAAATAGGCCGAGATGAAATTTTGTCATTTAAGATCATCATTTCGGGTCAAATACGTACTGCTGGGCTCGAACCTCCTCCACAATAGGAGGGTAATTGACCTTACTATATCATGCTGGTCTAACAGATTGGCATATAGTTTTATTTCCAGTTTTCCATCTCTTGCATGTTATATGCGTATTATATCCCTCAATCGTCTTTTATGACATTCACGGCCAAGAAAGGGAATGGTAAATTATAATCTTATTTCATCAGCACACGGATGATTTTGTCATTATTGTAAAAAAAAAATCCGTTTGGTGACGAAGTAAGAATACAATTCAACCAATACAACCCTTGTCCATGAATGTCGTAAAAGATGGTTAAGGCATATGGTATGCAGGTAATATTTATGTGTCCCGTCGGCCGACCACTGACGACAAGTCACATTTGCTCCGGTGGTCGGCCCAACAGCGAGGTGACGTGGGTACGGGTGGGTTATGGGCCCGCGCGCCGTCCTTTCATCGCCCCGGATGAACTGGACCGCGCGTGCGCTTACCATAGCCCACCCATAAAAAAAAAGGCAGGTAATATTTATGTAAGAGAATGAATGAAATCGCAAAATATGACACTTTTTTTTTTTTTTTTGGGTGGGTCGCGGTCGGCGCGCCTCCGCACCACTCCGTCCGGGGCGACAGAGGGGCTTAAGCACGCAACTCTCGCAATCCACCCGAAAACCACCTCGCCTTCGTCATTGGGCCGACCACCGGAGCAGGTTTACTTGTCGTCAGTGGTCGGCCCGACGGAATACCCCCTACGCGGGGTACCCTCCCATCGACCGACGTCCCCCCCTCGGGGAGGACGTCGGTCTTTCTTCACGCGGTCGGCCTCTCGGCGGGTGACGGACTAATCCCCGGTCACGTCACCCGCGGCCTCGGCTAGGGCGGCATGAGGCGCAGATAGTTGCGCCTGCGCCGCCCCAGTCGCCGGCGGCGGATCTCCTCATCGAGGCTGCGCTCCACGCGCAGACGATCCGCCGCCTCCTTCTGCGAGATCACTGTCTCGCAGAAGGCTGCGACCGCGTCCCAGTTCCTGACGCTGTCGACCATCGCCCTAGCGATGGCCGGCAGCGTCAGGTCGGCACCGATGATTGCGACGAGTTCACGGCGCTGCACTGCCCAAGCCGCGCAGGCCTCGAGCGTGTGGCGCGCCGTGTCCTCGTCGCAATCTCAGTGGTGGCAGGACGGTGTACTCTCCCTCCTTACGACCCTGTGCAGGTATTTGGCGAAGCTAAAATATGACCCTAACCAACCTGTATAATCAGCGTGGTATAGTAGGTCTATTTCCCTACAATTTTGGAGGACTCTCGAGCCTAATACATCATCACACATGTATATGAACTGAGATACGATAAACTTTATTATCATTCATCATTTCGGCTCATACACGTCCCACTGTTGGGTTCGAGCCTCCACAGCACAAGGAGGGAAATTGACCTACTTCCCCACGCTAGTCAGACTTGTTGGTATAGGGTTTTGTTTCGAGATTCCTTCTCTTGCATAGATATTATATTCATATTATATCCCTTAGTTGTATTTTACAACACCCAAGGGCGAGAGAGGGGGTGGTGATTTGTATTCTTACTCCGTCACCACACAGATAAAACTTAATCGTAAACTTTATTAATTATAGCGACTGGGGCGGCGTAGGCGCAACTATCTGCGCCTCATGCCGCCCTAGCCGAGGCCGCGGGTGACGTGACCGGGGATTAGTCCGTCACCCGCCGAGAGGCCGACCGCGTGAGGAAAGACCGACGTCCTCCCCGAGGGGGGGACGTCGGTCGATGGGAGGGTACCCCAATTAGGGGTATTCCGTCGGGCCGACCACTGACGACAAGTTAACGCTGCTCCAGTGGTCGGCCCAACGACGAAGGCGACGTGGTTTTTGGGTGGGTCGCGGGAGTTGCGTGCTTAAGCCCCTCTGTCGCCCCGGACGGAGTGGTGCAGAGGCGCGCCGACCGCGACCCACCCACAAAAAAAAAAAAAAAACTTTATTAATTATAGTAGTATATTTATCATTAGTCATCAACCTGTGTGCAACATTGAAAAAAAATATACATTAAATATGCAAGAATGTAGCTAAAAACTACATATTAGCAATTAAGTCCACATGTTAATTTAGAGCGATGTCGGCGACTTCGAGATGATTTATCCAGAACATTGTTCGATAGCGACACATGAATTTTATCGTTGATAATGCGGTCACTAGTTACTTGTCAGTCGCTACCCGGGATGTGTGGCGTACGCTATTCGTATCACGTCCACCATCCATCACGTGAGCACGTCACAATGTATTTCACGTTTTATAAAAAAAAATACACGACTTTAGATTATTATCAATCCCAATGACATTAACACAGTTTATTTGGGCTCAGATGCGTAATATTTTCTGATTTTGGCTAATAAAAGAAGCAAATTATATGTTCTATTTTTAGGGTTCCGTATCCAACGGGTATAAATGGGACCCTATTACTAAGACTTTGCTGTCTGTCCGTTCATCTGTCTGTCACCAGGCTGCAATTCAAGAACCGCGATAGCTAGACAGTTGAAATTTTTATAAATTATGTATTTCTGTTGCCGCTATAACAACAAATACTAAAATCAAAATAAAATAAATATTTAAAGGGGACTCCGATACAGCAAACGCGTTTTTTTTTTGCCTTTTTTTGCTCGATATCGATAATGGCAACAGGTAGGCACTTGAAATATTCACAAAATACTCAGTTCAGTTGTATTTTTACTTTAATAATCTATACCAATAAATAAAATTGGAATGTCTGTTTGTAATGTCAAAATAATAGGCTTTTTTCATGCTCACACAGTCATTTGCACGACACCTATGCCTAAAACAGCATTTAAAATATTTTTGTCTGTCTGTTTGTTCCGGGTAATCTTCAAAACGGCTGGACCGATTTTAAAAATTCTTTCACCAATGGAAAGCTATAATATCAGGGCGTAAACTAGGCTGCTAGGCTATATTTTATCCCGGTATTCCCACGGGAACGGGAACTACGTGTGTAAAACGACTATAACCTATAACCGAAGCGAGGGCGGGTTGCTAGTAAATAATAAAATTAAAACAAAATAAATATTTACGGGGGCTCCCATACAAAAAAGTAATTATTGTCTATTTTTTTATAGCTAATGGTATGGAACTCTCCGTGCGCGACTCCCACTCGCACTTAGCCGGTTTTTAATTAATTTATGATCGAAGATATTTTTTTAAAATATAACATATGCTAAGCTAAAAAAGTAACCTCGCATTGCACTTTATAAACTTACCATTTCGTGACTCGAGATGACTTCTAGACACTAAATGAATAAGTTCGTAAAATAGTTCGTTAAATGAAAATGAAAAAAAAAAGCATTAGAACCATACTAGGTAGACACAGAATCAATTCTGGATCACTTACAAGTTCGTCTACGTGGAAATCAAACACGACATTGGGTATAGTGGGATCACTACTTAAATCGCTATGCTTACTTAGACTGAAATTTTATCATACTATCTATATTGCTCAGTTCCATTAATTTGTTTTATTAAGTCATACACCAGCTCTAATTTCCAATTCGGAATTTAATTGTATTGCTTAATCAAATACATTCAAGAATTGGAGCCATGTACATTAGTCCATTAGTCATCGGTGCTCTACCTGCGCCTAGCCGGGCCCTATGCCGCCCTAGCCGGGCCCGTGGGTATCGCTCCGGGAGGGGCGTCGGGGAGGGTCGGTACCCAAAACGGTATACCATCAGTATAGCCACGGACGACAAAGGAACTCTGTGCCAGTGGTCCGCCCAATGCAGAGTGGGTGGTAGGGCGGTAGGTTATGGGGCAGCGCGCCGCTGCGGACGGAATGGACGGTGTATGTGCTAACCATAGCCCACCCACAAAAGTCGTCGGTACTCGGGACTATTGGCGACTAAAAATAGTACACTATAAGTCGAGTTGCCCGGGCGACCTTTAGCCACGAACGTAAATGTTGACATAGTTACGATTGTCACTTGACAAAACTACTACTTCGATTAGTATTTAATAATAAATTTCAGTTGAAACATGTATGCTAAATGAAGGGTAAATAGAATTTTTGTCCCTGTAATTTTTAGTCATAGACTCGTGTGTAAGTCGAGCGCCAATTTATGTATTGTCTTCATCCGAGGAAAGTTTTAGAGTTGATATTGTTTTAAAAGTCTTGCAAAAACACCAAGATAGAGATAACTAATTGTTTAGTCCAGAGATTGAACTCGATGACTTCACAATGCAAAACCCCATACTTAAACTTCTTGATCTTGAACTTTTTATAAATACAGTTAAAATAGCAATCTAAAAGCGTGTTATAGACTTATCGCACAATTAACATTTTGTATATTTTTGCGTGTGGTGACGCAATAAGAATACAATTCACCACCCCGCTTTCTTGCCCGTGGGTGTTGTAAAAGACTATGTAAGAGAAGACAAACTCTAAATAAAACCCTACCAATTCGTCTGACGAGCATGGTAGACCTAGCATTTGAAAATTGACCAATTTTCCTCCTATTGTGGAGGAGGCTCAAGTCCAACAGTGACGATGTGTGATGATGATGGTAATGAATTACTACGAATTTCTTGAACAATATTGTTCAATATTAATTAGATTCTAGTGTCACAATCACAAATGCTCGTATTCACTAAGAGCCGGTTCAGCGTTATATCTGCGAATACACATGTCAAATCTTAATAATAATATAAATGCTTGAAGATATCGCGCCAAACCGCGTAAGAGTTTATTCGATCATAGCGTATCACGGCATCGATGTCGTATTTAGAGCAGTTTTAGTAGTTTGTGCTCTATGAAATACTGCTATCAGGTTTATACACTCAACATTTTAACTGGTTTTTCTTCAATCACTACATCTGTTTTCTCATGAACTAAACTATAAAAAGCATTTGTTTTGAGGTTTCAAAATTACCATTTTAATATTAAAATGTATTATTATTATTTCATTTCGCTATATAATATTCTTGATCTTTTGAATTACTTTGAGAGTGATATGAGTTCCGGTTTTAAATTTTAGCGCTTATTGCCGTTAGCAGTCATTGTATGGACGTGAGAAATGTTGAAATAAATTTATGTATGTGATTGTTTTATCTAGGTATGTTTGTCTGTTTTCTTTTGCGTTTAATATCTGGAAAGCTACTACTCTGATGGCACTTTTAGTAGTTTATAAAAATTAACTTAGGCTATTTTTCTTGAAATGGATCATTTTTGGCATCCATGCTATGGCATCCAACATTCATGATAGTCTGATATCAAAATCTTGCATTGTGTGATGTTTTAATTTATTTTTTGGGGATGAATATTATTTTATTTTTTGCTGTGACATTAATCATCGTCATCGTTTCAGCTCATATACGTCACACTGCTGGGCCTGAGCCACCGCCTTAGTAAGAGCCTAGAAGGGTCAGACGTGTTGGTATAGGGCTTTATTTCGAGTTTTCCTTCTCTTGCATAAATATTCATCATCCTTTCAGCTCATACACGTCCCACTGTTGTGGTTGAGAATCCACAATAAGAGATTAATTGACCTATTATATTGATCTAATTACCTATAATCTAATTAACTATTGATGAAATATAATTATTTGCTAATGTGCCTGGACATCGTGTTATAGCAGGACATTTGTCCTGATTTGTCGATGACGTTTAAGCATTGGGCAATGCAATAGAATCCTATATAGACTGAGAATATTTCTTTTCGAAAACGTCGACGTGGGAGTTTAATTCATATCTTTCAATGCAGTGCTAATTAGCACTTTTATATAAGAGATTTTGCTCAATTTCAAGGGTCTAACCGAAGGTGAAGTATTTGTTTACATGTCATGTTGATTTTAAAGATTACGTTACTGCGTTGGAAAACATATAGAAGGCCGTACCTTTATATTTCTTTTGTTAACATCTGAGCTTTTGTGAACTTTTTATAAATAAACTCTTCTATTAAAAGGAATTAGCATTACAATACAGCTTTGACAACAGCTTTGCCTGCCTGGGTTAGTTTCATATTTATAACCTACTAGCCGATCAGCGTAGAGAGAGAGAAAGAAAAAAGTATCGGTGCAGATAGGTACCTATAACACAGCGCACACGAAGCTTTCAAAAGGAATAAATTGCATTCGTTTGTGCAACATTTTTCAAGAATTTTCCGCTCCTATTGGTTGTAGCGTAATGTTATGTTGTCTTCGACGATAAATGGGCCATACAACATATAACATAAAAGAATTTTGCAATGCAAACTGGTAATTTCTAAGATTAGAACGTCTTCAGCTTTATAATATTAGTATAGAAGTTTAGATTTATTGTCCTGTTACTATTATCTGTGTTATTTTATAACCTATTTATACTTACATGGGTTATTTACATGTGTTTTACTTCTATTTTAGCTAATTTGTATGGTCGTCCAAAATAACTAGCGATAATAACGGTAGACTAATTCATACGCATACCTTATTCACACAATCCTTCCATCTCCTTTTGGGTCTCCTCGGATTCTTACGTCCATCCGCAATCATATTGATTACCCTTCATGTCTCATACCTTTCATCCCTCCTCATCACATGTCTACGCCAGAAAAAATGAACGCGCCTAATCTTCTCTATCGCTGGTGTTTACTTTTAGGCTTCCTCTCCTAGTACGAATTTTATCGCATTTGTATTTGATTTTTGATGTCCGACGTTTCGAACACTTTACATCGTTCATCGCGGACTAACTGTCCGCCCGCGATCACGAACACGATTAAATTTGTAGTTTTATTTACAACTAGCAACCCGCCCTCGCTTCGGTTTCAGTCGCTTTACCCGCGTAGTTCCCGTTCCCGTGGGAATACCGGGATAAAATATAGCCTATGTTACTCCCTGATATTATAGCTTTCCAATGGTGAAAGAATTTTTGAAATCGGTTCCGTGGTTTAAGCGTGAAAGCGTAACAAACAAACAAACATCCTTACTTTCGCATTTATAATATTAGTAAGGATGTGTACCTAATACTCGCGTAAACATCAGAAATTATTATAAAAATACATAATATAGCAGCATCACTTAAGTGTACTGAGCAATGAGCAGAGCATACGGTATGAATTTCAAAACAAAGATCTAAGTGTATCTTTTTGACCGAATAATCATCAGAATTCCCTGTATGAGTCAGCTCCAATGTACTAACCAATGTAAATGGTGCATCAATATAATAAAATTCGGTGTGTTAAATTGTTGCCGCAATAAACGTGTAAATGGAATTTTGGTCGTGTCAAATTCAGCTTGCAACGACCGGATCATTCAAATGTCATTTATTATATTTTATATCACGGATATAAAGTCTGTAGTGGTTTAACAGATTACTAACAATTTTTTGTTTTTATGTTAATCATGTATTCTAAATGACTTTTGTCCGAGTTTTTGAACGGTCATTCACATGAAGTAGAAAAATAAGATCCAAATATTATGAGAGGGTTTTCAAACTGCTTTTGTATAAAAATATAATAAAACCGGGTGACGATGGCAAAGTACCCTTTTCGCTTTGAAATGGAATTTGATTCCTATTGACGGAAATGGTCGTATAAAAAATTGTGACGTTAGTTATATGAGAAGTAGAATAATAGTAGAATATACTTTATGCTTTGATATTTATATACCATACTTTAGGCAAGAATAGCAGTAATCGGTCAAAATTTGACTGGATATCGAGCACCATGTATTAAAATAATTACCTAAGAATAGTTTCACGCAAAGATTCATCATCATGGGGGGCTCGGACCTCCTCCACAATGGGAGAGAATTTAACCTACTATAGGTACCATGCTGGTGAAACATGTTGGTATAGGGTTTCATTTCGAGTTTTCCTTGCACAGATGTTATGTGCATATTATATCCTTCAGTCGTCTTTTACAACATCCATGGGCAAGATAGGAAGTGATAAATTGTATTCTTACTCCGTCACCACACGGAATGTAAAGATTGCTTTAAAATATTTTCGAAAAATCTTTACGTCTGGTAATAAATAACCCACCCATCATGTAAACATGTGAGATCTGTACCTCGGAGAACACATTAAACAGGCACGACTATCTAAATTGACAAGGCTCGGGCCATTAAAAAAACTAATTCATCTTGATCTTATCCTGGCGCCACAGGAATTGATATACGTAGCCAACAACCTCGAAAATGCTGACATCTGAACAAATCTTGAAATATGGCTAAAGCTTTGCTTTGGTCAAAAGGCAATCGTGCTGTTTAAAAATTATTTCTGATCAAATTCAGATAAATTGGACTAGAAAGATTTATTTAAATTTATTGAAATATTAATCATAATAATTTATGTATTAATTCGATTTTAACATGCATAAGGCATAACAAGAAACGGTATTTTGATTGAATCATAAAAATTTTGCAATTTATAAAGAATGTTATTAAAATTAGCTTTTTTCGCTTTCCAGATTATTTAAAAATGTATCTTTAGAAGGACATAACGTAATTTAATTTTGTTTTACGATCATCGAACAGTGAATTAAGAACATTAAGTATAAAAGGTAATATCAAAATACTAGTAATTTATTAGGAGTATATAACCAGTTTTATGTATAATATTACTATGAAATATTTCTTTGAAAATGTCAATTTGTAAAATACAAATGAATGATATGTTTTTAGATAATATCTTGAAATCTGTCTCCTTCAGAATATTCTTTAAATATCACTTCATCAACGTCTAATGTTGGACGTCGGCATCTCCACGAGCCTTGCAATGCCTTAGTAAGCGTTTTCTAGGAGGACAATGCTACCCACTCCCCTGGTGCTCCCTTTGACGGCTTTTACCACAGAAAACTTAGAGGTGGTTCGTGACATTATCCTCTTGTTATAATCTCATTCTGTAGTAGGCGTCACATCGTATCAATGGAAGACCACTGCTTATAAAATATTGAACAAATGCAGACCATCACAAGAAGAGCCACATTTTGTGATATTCCACCCGAGCTTGCGCCGATCGATTAAATGAAGAAATCTTTGCACGTTTTTGACGAGTGTTAAGTTAAATAAAACAGGTTTTACTGATTTTATTTCATTTCCTGGCGTTTCTGGGACCATTATTTTTTATATCACATCACATCAGTTACCTAAATAGGGAAAAATAAAAGTTATACATATTAATATTTATAAAAAATATTTAGCATTTTATTTCGAGTTTTCCTTCTCTTGAATAGATGATATTTGGATATTATAATCCCTTTGTCGTCTTTTATAATACCCACGGGCAAGATAGGGGTGGTGAATTGTATCCTTACTTCGTACCACACGGCAAATATAATTTGAATTATTAATTCAGCATTAAAATAATAATAATAATTACATACTTTGAATTAATCTGCAATATATTAGCAATCATAATTACTTCATTTGAATTTATCAGCATTAGATTATAGTTTCTGAGATATTTGTTTTTACTTATAGTAAGTATGTATTTGTTGGCACAAAGGGATATCAATTTAAAACATCACGTTTAATTTTCAAGTAGGTAATTGTAAGTAGAAATAGCACAAAATTAGTTGATATTGGTATTGGTAACCCCTAAATGGGACAATTCTGTTTTGGCTGGGTGCAACGGCATTGAGACTTTGGTTATGTACACGTAACAAAGCATAGAGAGCTTAAAACTGTGTCGTCAAAAGCGGGACGTATTTTCACATTAGGACTTCCCTATCTCTCCCGAGAGATGAGCAATGTGTAAAGGGTGCATGTTCCTGCACGAAAAAAAAGTGTTGAGCCTCTTGTGACCATAAACGCCGATAAGTGAAAAAAATGGTTTAATTTCATATGTGGTATAATCGCGACGTCCTTTCGTCGTCCCGGATGGAATGGACCGTGTGTGCGCTTACCATAGCCAATCCATAAAAAAATGTGGTATAATCGTAAACAACAAAAATCATACTTTTACAATACTACCTACGTTGATGATCGCTAAACAAATAGTGGATATTTACCCGTAACGGCTTATTTGTAATATTTACGAGATAAATATCTGTATTATATCGTTTTGTATACGAATGTGTTAGTCATTTTATCTCGCAGGTATTTAATATTTTGGCACATTCTAAATATTGCTTTAAAATCTTTGTTTGCCTTGTGTGTTAGTGAGATTTATAAGCGATTATTGATCATGCCGCTTTGATTTCGAATTCTGGATTTGGGACACGTTTTTAATTTTCTATAGAAAACTTAAATGTTTCAAGGATAGGTTAGGTAAGTAATAGGCCAGTAAATTTTGAACAATCCGAAATCGAGTTACTGTGCATCTTTAACGAAATGTTTATAGTAACAATAATAGGACCAATGGGCTTAGCAGTGAAACCAAAAAGGAACCCTTTATTTTACTAGCTTGTGTTTCATTCATAGAAAAGATATTTGTATGACCAATTAGATGATATTGATTTATTATTGACTCTAAAAAAGGAAGTTCTTAATTCGATTAAACATATTTTTATTCAACTATATTGTCTTCGTTTACGAAGTAATTAACTTAATTATTTTGTTGAAGAAGGCTTACTTTTAGGGTGATCCCCTTTAAATATCATTACTTTTAGGCCATAGACTCCGAAAACATACTACAGAACTTCAAAAGTAAATAGGAAATGTATAGTGATTAAGATAATTATAGGTTTACGACTTCCAAAAATATAGGTGTATGTGGTGTAAGCTACTTTTTTATTAAAATATTATATTATTTAGTCTTTATTAATTTAATATTCTGTAAATGCCAATGTACCTATTAAAATAATGTCTATTTTAATAGGTAAGTACTTATTTTATGGTTCATGTTTTAAAACTTAGAATTTTGCAATCTATGTTCGAGGCATCGGACAGGAAATAACCAGTCATTTACGATCCATTTACCCTTAGGCGAAATGATTTTATTAGTGTTTATGAACTCACAGGTCAGATATGATTTCCAAAACGACTTTTACAATATTATATTCAATAAAAAATACATTTCCATGAATGTAGTATGTAATTATTCTGGTACACAACATAGTCTTCTACGCCTCTCGCTTTTTGCGAGATTTAATTCCACGATTTAATTCTTTAACTTAAATTTTAAGCTGCCACAATGCAAGAGTAGTTTAAAATGGACATCCTCTTGAGTTAACGCTACAAATACCTTTTTTTATGAGACATGCAAACAAGCCGGAACAGCGGAAGGAATGCTTGCAACCCTATAACAAGCTAGCTATATGTATTGTACATTTGTATCGCCATTTGGGCGAACCAACGGTCAGTCCTTTTCTTTGGTGTCCTGCCTAGCCGAATCTTTTCTGGTACTATCGCCCGTCGTCCCGGTAACGTTACTTTTTTCTGGACACCGCTATAAATACCTATAAGACAATTCGCATTCTCTTTAATGAGCGACAACGATACACAATATAAAGCTAGAGAGATTTTATATATTTACATTGTAACTTAGTACCTAGGGGCAAGAACAGTTAGAGGCACAAACTGAACAAACATTGACAGTTTTTTCTTGAGTCATTATGAGTTTAACTAACCATCTGTATATGCATCTATCACTCTCCAATCGATGTCCACTGTTGGGCTAAGTCCTCCCCAAGGGGAGGATTACATAATCACCACACTTGACAGATGGAGGTTGGCGGTCACAGCTATTATAAGTAATTATAATCAACAAAACCCACTCGTGATATAAACTGCTATGGTAGATTTGTCGTGGTTATTATATATTAAAAATTGTGTAATTTAATAATAAATCTACCAATTCTTTTTATTGTTCACAGATTAATTTTAACAAAATGGCTCCCAGTTTCAATATAATGCTCACGATATCCTTCACGCTACTAATCAATATTTGCATGAAGACAAATGCGGAACTCTTTACGGCAATAGCAGAAGTAGAATATTTATTAGAAACACATAAAAGGATAATAGATGATCTAGATTTCTACGTTAATAAGGAAGAGAAAAGACTGGCTACGTTAAAGAGGTAAGAAGACGATAATCTAATTGTTCAAGTTTATGTATAAATATACGGCAATCTGTAGAAGAACAGGTGTAACTGAAATAGTCAGTCTTAGCACGTTGAAATAGCAATGGGCAGGCCACATCGCTCGTCAACAATCTTTGGGGAAGAAAGGTTCTTGAGTGGCGACTACGAATCGGATGACGAAGCGTAGGATGACCCCCTACTAGGTGGACTGACGACACCTTTAAAGTCGCAGGGAACTGTTGGGTGCAAGTGGTACAGAAGCGTTCCCAGTGGCATTCTCGTGGGGAGGCCTATGTCCAACAGTGGACGTCTATATGCTGAGGGATGAATGGATATTTAACTATGTAGTCTTTTATGCTAATCATGGTTGCATCATTATGACGCCATTAAACTGGATTCACTTTATAGAACATAAATGCGATTGATAATTGTTTATTGAAATTGTATTATGTAGTTTTATTATTTTCCGTGTGGTGACGAAGTAAGAAGATATTCTTTCTTGTCACCACGTCCCTTTCTTGCGCGTGAGTAAAAGACGACTAACAGTTATACTATGCATAGGCATAACATTTATGCAAGAGACAGAAACGGCTCGAAATAAAACCTAAAACCAACCTGTCTGACCAGCGTAGTGTAGATCAAATTTCCTCCTATTGTGGAGGAGGCTCGAGCCCAGCAGTGGGACGTATATGAGTCGACATGATGATAAGTCTTGTTATATTTAATATAACAAAACTTATCATCATGACTTATAATAAGTCGTGCTAAAAATTGGGCGAATATTTTTTTACATAAGGTTATTGGAATTCGTCGCTTTATAGAATTTATTTATTACAGGCATTTGGATATCTATAAAAGGGAACATGACAAGGCTATGGAAGACATTCCTAACTACTTGGGAAATCCTATCAACGCTTTTACACTAATTAAAAGACTGACAGCTGATCTAGATCATATAGAAGATAGTATTAAAATAGGAACAGGTAAATAATTCTCGTTAATTCGTTGTCATAGTACCGAATACGGCTTATAAACTACTGTTTATTTGGAGCAACGTTACAGTGATTTATTATGGCTAATATGGTCATTCGACGACTCGGGTACGTAGGCAAGTTACTGTAAGAGTAAAACTTGAAGACGGTACCTGACAGGGTATCCTGCGGGGCTGGTCACGGAAAGGAACTTGTCATAAGTGGTCGGCCCAATGGTGAAGGGGAGAGAAAAAGAAGGAAAGACGGTAGGTTATGGGGCCGCGCACCCCGAACGCAACGGACGATGCGTGCGTTAACCATAGCCCACCCTAAAAAGAGTAAAACTTAATGAAATGATTCCTAATGCCAACGCGTCTGACCCGCGTAGTATAGTAGGACATTTTATGTTCTGTTACAATAGAAGCATGTGGCATTACTGGGACAAGGGCTTAAATATATAAATAAAAAATACAATACCTTAACATCCCGGGTTGAGAGCCCTCAGCGCTCACCCACAGTCTGGGTGAAGCTGTTAAAGCCATCTGTGGCTAACAGTTATAGTCACAAAAAATACTTGCGAAATTTCGCATAGCCTAGCGCAATGTGCTAAAAAAATTAAATTATATTACTACATTGTAATAATTATCTATATATAAAAAAGTCGCGTTAGTTACACTATTTATAACTCAAGAATGGCTCTACCGATTTACCTGAATTGAAAATAACTGAAAATTGGCAGGGACGTAGTTTAGAACCAGGAGATGGACATAGGATACTTTTTATCCCGTTCGACAGGGTTCCCGCGGGACTAGATATAAAACGTCAAAGAGAATATAAATCACTATAAAACGTGGTGTAATAAAAACGCATCTATCATGTAATAACAAAACGCAAGTGTCAGCTATAGACATACTATATTTTCGGCAATTTAGAAAATATATTTACGAAAAAAATTATGGCAGTACGAAGTTCGCCGGGTCGGCTAGTTTAAAATAAAAGAAACATTCTTTATATATATGTATTTATCCTTAAAACAAAGGAGAGAACCACATATGTTATTTACCTTAATTACTCTTAGTTAAATATTATCCCACAAACATGACAATAGCACAATAGTACAAATCGTTAATCATGCATTCTGCGTGCGATTCTAATTATTATTTAGTTAGAATTGCAATGTGATAGGGGACTGTAGTTGCTGATCATTGCAATTTGATGACGTTAGACGCGGTGACCACCTAAGTGGGGGCACATACATATGCGGTAGACATACCTATATAAGGACACCCACAATATAGAAATGTGTCAATCATTTGGGTTAAAATAAACTTTATTGTCATAATAACATGTCTCCAATTCGTTTAAATGAAATAATGTTTAAATAGTCTATTAAACTTCGTTGTATACCAATCTAGACGCTAATTAAAGTAATCGTTTTAATATAAACAGCTATGATGTCCATGATATACAAGGTAAATATAAAAAAGTAAATTAATTACTTGTTGACAGCTCATCTTTTTATTATATATATATATATATATATATATATATATATATATATATAATCTATACAAATAAATAAAATTGAAGACTCTGTAATGTCAATATAGGGGTTTTTTTTCATACTGACACGGTTATTTGCATGATACCCATGCCTATAAACCGGTTTAAAAAAATTTTGTTTGTCTGTTTGTCTTGGCTAATCTCTAAAACGCCTGGACTGATTTTGATAATAGTTTACTATCAGGTAACTGTCTATATAAGGGGTAACTTAGGTTATATTTTATCCCGGTATTCCCACGGAAATGGGAACTACGCGAATAAGGCGACTAAAACCGAAGCGAAGCGAGGGCAGGTTGCTAGTTATTAGATAAAATAGGAAATATATCCACTAAGTATTCGCGATAAACTCTGTTCATCTAAATAGTTATTAAAGGTGATTTGTAGTGCTACTTTCTATCAAAATTCCAAATAAATCACTACATCATTACGTTGTGGTCTATCATACATAGGTATGAGTATATAATACTCTATGGTCACGTAAGACGGCCATGCGAGTACCTAGCGGTCAGAAAATAGTCTGCCAGGAAAAAAAATTACATGGCGTGGTCTTAACCTAGTAGCAAAATTGATGTGAATCTGTAACTGATATATAGACCTAACATGCCAATCATACGTGCATGCCATAATGTATGGTCTAGTGGTAAATATCTTTGTGTTGAATAATAACACGAATGGCATGCAAGAAACATAGTAATTTTGACACAGCTTTTATTCAGCTGGTGGGCGGAATTTTTATTCCTCCCACCAGGCGAGTACATCTGTATGACACCCAACTTGGATCAGCATGACTTAGTCTGGCTTCAAAGAACAGGTTAGACGACTATGTGATTTGATTGTAGAAATGTTTTTCATAGTGATCAATTTATCCATACTTTGTTTATCAGACACATTGAGCTTCACAGACAGTATTTATAACGGATTAATCTACATCAATAGGCTTTTTAAAATTCTTTTCGTTTCTCGTTAATGTGTACCAGACGTGACATTACAAGTTACGCCCACAGAATTTTAAAATATATGTTTTGGTCCTTGTATATCTTAACATAACTACGAGTATCTACACTGTTCAGTTGCTTGGTAATTCGTAAGTGCAAATAAGAATATTTAACTTTGGTGCGGTTATTTGTAAAGGGATGACATATTTAGCATTACAGCTAATAAGAATGTTGTTAGCATTCACATTAACAAGTAACACATTACCACTCTCGATCCCCTCCACGTTGTATGCAAGAGACCTGCGAAAGTGCGAACGATGGACCCTTTACCTGCTTGGAACGGGTGATCGCTCTCCCGATAGAAGAGCAAGTTTCCAGGCCGGAGGATTATCGTGCCCTCGCCCTCTCTTCTCATTGCTGATAATACTACAATTGTCTCTGTCTGTCTATTATCATTCTCGCGTTGTGACCTTCAGGACTTTTAGTGCCGGCCTCGGGCTTTATTATGTCCCTTGATTTCATCCTGAAATAGTATCACTTATTTCCACGTCAGCCGAACTGGGTATCGAATGTATTTTATGCTTATTGCAATAATAATTTATTTCATCCCAAAACACATGTATACTATAATGCCATCTTAATTTTAAATTACACAGTAAAATCTTGAGTATATAACATATATAGTTAAATTAGGATGGAGTTGTAGACGGCATCTGAACTAGTATAAACAGTGCGACACACACCGGCTCCCTAAGCAATTAAAGTAGCTATGAGTTTGTGCGCGTGTGTGAAGAAATATTGAGCGGACATCACTAGGTTAATTACTATTACTTCTGTGCTGTCAGGCAATTGAATCAATCGGCCGATAGCACCACTTTGTAAAACTATGTGTTTGTAACGCCATATATAATTTCTTTGTCATCATCATCGTCATTACAACTCATATACGTCCCACTGCTGGGCTCGAGCCGGGAAATTGACCTTACTTAGCATGGTATCATGCTGGTCAGACAGGTTGGTATAGGATTTTGTTTCCAGTTTTTCATCTCTTGCATAGACGTCATATGGGCAATATATCCCTTAGTCGTCTTTTACGACTCCAAGGGGTGTGAGAGGAGGTTGTGAATTGTATTCTTATTCCGTCACCACACGGAAATTCAAAAATTTTCTTTGTATTAACATATTATGATTTTTATCATATTATAATTGTTTTAGATTATATAAAGAATATAACAATGAACCACTTGGATGTTAAGTATCCTGCTCTAGAAGATTTATCAGGTGCCGCACAAGCGCTTACCAGGCTACAAGAAACATATCATTTGGATGTAAAAGATCTTGCTGAGGGCAAACTGAATGGTGTAGCTTATAGGTAACGTATTTTATATAATACTATTGTTTTATTGTATTTAACTTGGCTCCATACTCGCGTGGTGAATGATTGAAATTTTGTAAATTTTCGAAGACGCAATCCGTACGTTATAATCTATGCTTCCGGTTATATACTAAAACTATATATTACTACTTCTTTCTTCCCTACCGGTGTTCTAAAAAGGGACAAAAACAGGTAACATCATTACAAGAACAGAAAAACTCTAAATAATAATCTTATGCAAACTTGTTATGCTAAAGAGTGGAGCAATTGTTTTTCCATTACGGAGGAAGTATGTAATCAACGAAGTAACTAAACTAAGAAAAGAAGCAACAAAGGGATGAATAAAATCCACGAAATGAGTTATTTACCTTGCAACCCAGCGTCCGACCGCTTCTGTGTAACTCGCATGCTAGACCACTGCACATAGATGCATAGGTAATTATATATCATCATCATCTTGCTCTTATCCCAATTACTTGGGGTCGACGCAATATGTCATCTGTTTTGACATATTGCAAAAAGTTTCGGCAATGACTTCTATGACCGGCCGCCTGCCTGACGTCAACCCTCCTTGGGAATGTAATCGTTGACCCAAATGGTACCAGATGGAGTTGGTCCGGGTCAATCTAGGGCTCTTAGTCGTCTTTTACGACACCCACGAGCAAAGCAAGGGTTGGTAGTATTCGAAGCCGCTACCACACAGCATAGGTAATTATATATACACCATTAAATTGAAAAACGGCTTTTTAAGGTTTCAAACGAATACATAATTATCAGAATACAAATCGATGACCTGGTGAACGGATAACGGTCGAGATTCGACACTTGAATTTTAATTTTTTTTTATCACCAAGAGAATCTCAGTAATTTTACCTCAGCTCAGGTTCATGTTAAGCTCTTAGTCGTATTTTACTCAGAACAATGTCAGGGTTGGTAGTAGTTGTAGCCGCCACTATAAAGCATCATCATCATCATCATTCCAGCTCATATACGTCCCATTGTTGGGCTCAAGCATCCTCCACAATAGGAGAGAAATTAATCTTATTATACTATGCTGGTCAGACAGGATGGTATAGAGTTTTATTTCGAATTTTCCTTCTCTTGCATAATGTTATATGCGTAATATATCCCTTAGTCGTCTTTTACGACACCCACGAGCAAATTAGGGAGTCGTAATCTGTATTCTTACTTCGTCACCACACAGCACTTATAAATAACTAGCAACCCGCCCTCGCTTCGCTTCGGTTTCAGTCTTTTAAACCCGCGTAGTTCCTGTTCCCGTGGGAATACCGGGATAAAATGTAGCCTATGTTACTCCCTGATATTATAGCTTTCCATTGGTGAAAGAATTTTTGAAATCGGTTCGGTGGTTTAAGCGTGAAAGCGTTACAAACAAACAAACATCCTTACTTTCGCATTTATAATATTAGTATGGATTCACAAATGTATAATTTAATAGTATATTTAGTGTATATTTTAATGTTATGCATTAATTTAAGATATTTAGATCTCCATGTTATGAAGGACTAAGAATATAATAAAGTCAGAGATGGTAATATCCACCATTTACTTTCTCATATGAATCGTAAAAACCGTCTGAGGGTTCGTTCGAGGAAAGGAGAATAGTCAGCAGCACTCTCCTTGAAAACGTAAAACACCAACTGTAATTGCCAACGCCTTTGTCAAGCGTGGAGATTATGGCGTTACAATCCCTAGAGAGACCTATTTCGCCAACCTAGTTTAGTTATAGGCCAATAAATTGATGGACCACGTTCAGCTAGAACATTTGATATAGAGCAGTTTGGTAAGACTTCCTACCTGCAGTTGTCAGGTCTACTATAACGTTTAATTTGAATGCGTGAGTAAAGTAATATCTACTATCTGTACCCATTGTTAGAGAGTATAAAATGAGGTCATCTCATTTATTGCTATAGGTTATCTAATTAGGGTTATAACAATTATACGAATAAAAATACAGTATGTATACAGTATGTGTCTCTTTTGTCCAGTAACAGTAGATAAGTATACGATTGTCGTGTAAGTTAACAAAACCTGTTAGGTATTGCATTTCTATTTAATAAAATCTGGTTTTCCGAGCTTCGCTCAGAATATTTTTGTCGAAATTATTTAGATATATATTAATAAAAAATAAATAACGAAAATTATATAAAAAATTACAAAAAGAGAATAATAATAACACCGAGATTCGAACCGACGCTGTTTGAATGCTACATAACCCAAAATTAAAACCGGCCGTCTCCCCAACTGAGCTATCGTAACTCATGACGTTGACAACGAAATTTGAATTCATATGCTTTTAAAATTTAATGTCATTATATTGTTTTACTAAAAAAAACGGACAAAACAACATTTTCTATAAATAAAACCTAGCTAGATCGATTTTTTGGACCCGAAACCTCTAGTATGCCAAATTTCAACAAAATCGTTGTAGCCGTTTCCGAGATCCTGAATATATATATAGGTATATATCGTTTAAAGATATAAGATTCACAGTCCCTTTTTTAATTTTTTTTTGTTTGGCTATGGTCAGCGCACACGGCGTCCGTTCCGTGCGAGGTGACGAAAGGCCCCATAACCCACCGTATTCCCTCTCATTTGCCATCGGGCTGACCACTGGTACCGAGTTATCATAGAGTTATTTATCATAAGCTTGCGCTATCAAAAGCATGCGCTACACAGTTTTAAACAGTGGTTTGAAACAGAAAAAGCAGAAAAGCACTTTGCTGGCTACATGGTTTTTAAGCTAGTTTGAAACCAACAGTGTTTAGAGAACGTGGCGCGGATAGGACGTCTTTACGCTCGCGTACCGTATATTCACTACAACGACGTCATGGCGCCTTACCTATCAAAACAACAAAAAGTTGGAGTAAGTCTTGCACTTTTGTGTGCAATTGAAGGGAAAAATTAAAATATCCCACGCATTTCTTCTTTGTGTTTTATTTTCATACCCTTCACAATTTAAGTCCCAAAGGCAGGGCAACTCTTTGTATAACTCGAGAAGTTGAGTAATAACATCGCGATTACCTTCTGTCTGCCCACGCGCCATTTTGTGCACAGAACGTCGTCGCGTGCGTCTGCGCTGACCTCTGCAGCGTGACTCTCGTTCCCTTGGTTTGAAGCAAGCGGCTAGACGGTTTCAAACAAGATAAAAACCAACGCTTGGCAAGTGGTTTGAAACACAAGCCCCGCTACCAAGGGCGTTAAAAGATCATACGAATTGTTGGCATAAAACATCTATCTACACTATTCCAAACCACTGTTTAAAACCGTGTAGCGCATGCTTAAGTATATCACGCACCAGGATTTCTGGTAGCCGCATACTAATAACGAGGTAGCACTGCATCAATTTACTCGTTCCATAAATATGATTACGTGCTAAGCTGTAATAATATATATCACACAAATAAATTTGGTTAGAGATGTTAGCATATATTTACATAATAAGACGATAAACTATTATTTAAATATTGTATCACTATTCAAGGTCATTTTGAAAAATCATATATTTTATTATTATTAAATTAAAAGATTCTTTTCGGTTTCATTTGAAAGGATTTAGTACCATTACATTAAGTAGTATTTAATATTGGCAAATCTCGATGTTTATATTTTTATAATTAAGCAATTAGTTTTTGGAATACCTGGTTCGATGGGTATATAATATTTTAAATATATAGTATGTTAAAATCTATGAAAATTATATAGGCGATAGAGTGGCAATGAGGACCAAGAAAGATTGTCTTTGGACTAATATAGTAAGGAGCACTTTACGCTGAGAAACATGTGTCGATCCTTTGTAGATTGAAATAAGGGTAATATATGTTTGTAAATAGTTGGTAGGGAAATAGAACTTCGCACTTACGATCGGTCAACTCAAATATGAATTCCACCGTCTCATTCTCATTTCAATGTAGCAATAGATTTTGTTAAAGAACAGTTCTAAGAATCGCAAATCGTTACTATTGTCTACTAGATGTTGGATTTGCTATTGAAAAAATTACTATTCTTTTTAGTACGCCTATGTCCGCTGGCGACTGTTACGAGTTAGGCCGAGCATTGTACAAAGACTCTGATTTCAACAACGCATGCAACTGGATGATTGAAGCTTTACGCAAATATAAAGAAGAAAATATCAATTATCCATTCACAGATGTCGACATACTGGAGTATATTAGCTTTTCATATTATTTATTAGGTAAGTTTATTAACTTATTATTATAACAAATACAATATGTTAAGCCAATATGGCGTAATGACACGCCTTTTTCGAATACTCTATGTAAGCTTCGCCGTCGTCATCGTCTCGGCCCATGTAAGTCCTTTTATTAGTTTACGCCTCCTATCAGTATGGTGACTGATTAAAAATGCTGTGTCATAGGCCCTTACTGTCTTGTGGGTGTCGTATGTTACGACTAAGGGACATAAGCAGAGGAAAACTTGAAAAATAATGAATAAAAAACGAAGCCTATTTGCATGTGGGGTGGACAATTCGTTTATATTCCAAAGTAGTAGTGGCGTTTATTTTGATAGATTATGCAGGTGCAGAACGATCTACCGGCTTCTCGTTAGATATACCTACTACTGGCGCGTACCTCTGATTTATCTAAGTTAATTAAGTTATTATTAAATTACTGACTGCCGTTTGGCTTAATGTTGAAGGATATAAGAAAATCTGCATGATTGAGAGTTTACCGAGATGACGTTCAAGTCAGTTTATTCGCCTTTGGCCAATGCGTTCGACCACAATCTTAAAACGTCTCATTCTAAAAAGACATCCATGTCTCACAGCTAGAAAAATTAGTGATGATAGTCGTCATCATCCTGTTGGCGTCCATTGTTACACATAATCTTCTCCAGAGAAGGGGTAATAATCATCATAAAACCTATACTTGTGATCGTTACCACTTTTAGCCGATTTTACAACGGGCAAATAAGGGGAATACATTATACTAATAATCCGTTTATTCGCGCGCACGGAGAATGATAAATGATAATCATCATCATCATCATCTCGGCTCATACATGTGTCGCTGCTGGGCTCGAGCCTCCTCCACAATAGGAGGCAAATTGACCGTACTATACCATGCTGGTCAAACAGTTGGTATACCACGCTGGTCAGACAGTTGGTATAGGGTTTTGTTTCGAGTTTTCCATCTTGCATAGATGCTTATTATATCCCGTAGTCGTCCTTTGCGATATCCACGGTCAAGAAGAGGTGAATTGAATTCTAATGCCGACACGACACGGATAAGGGGGAATGATAGTGTATTAAGTGAATAACTCGTATTTTTTATTGCACAACTCAGTCTTTGTATATTATCTACAAATAACTAGCTCAGATTATTTAATCTTACTCATATTATTTAATTATAATTTCAGGAGATATAAGGAGTGCTCTACACTGGACAGAAAAATTACTAGAGACTGATCCGAAACATTCCAGAGCTAAAGGCAATGTGCCACATTACAAAAGAAGTATCGCTGAAGAAGAGGCTAGACTCAAAAAAGAACGTAGAGGGGTAATTATTAATTCAAGTTAATCACCTATGACGATACGGAGCATTCATCCATCCATCTACGCAACTAACGTTATCGTTAATGCACCTGTCTACTATTGTCTTGAAGTGGTTACCTATTATTGTAGAGTTGCCTACAGACAAGTGTTCAGTAATAAAAATTCAGACTAGAATAATTATAGAGCAAGCAGCCTATCATCCTCATCATCATCGCAATCCACACTGTTGAGCTTGGGCCTCCTCCACTATGAGAGGGGATTTGACCTACTATACCATGCTGGTCAGACATTTTGAGTTTGCCTTCTCTTACACAGATCATATGTGCATATTATATCACATAGTCGTCTTTTACGACATCCACGGGCAAGATAGGGGGTGGTGAATTGTATTCTTACTCCGTCACCACACGGAATGCAGTATATGATGAGTGGGAACTGCTGGGCATAGACTTCAACGATAACAAGGGTACGACCAACTCGCTGCCTACCGTAGGTGCAGAATTGGAAAGAACGGAATGTGGCAGAAAGTGATAGGGGGATAGTTCGAGTCTCCAGCTGTCTTACATACGCTCAGAGCACAGTAACAAAACACAACACTCAGACATCGATTTTCTGGTAGAATTGGTACTTTCCGGTCGAGCGTGTTATAGCTACAGCCAGAAAGGCTCAGAATAATTTTAAAATGGAGATACAAAATAATCCATAATACTTACGGCTTTAATGTCTTAGTTTTGGTTTGGTAATAAAATAAATGATATTAATACGTAAAATGAAATAGAACTGAACTTTGATGAGAACTAAACAAAATGGGGAGGTTTTGGTCTTCAATATAATTAAACGTTTTGAAGAGAATAAAAATGACGTCGTAAGGTACCGCTACATTGGTAGATACATATACGGATCAAGTTACTAAAAATGTGTTAAAAAGACATATATTCGAAAATGAATACTTAGAAAGTAGCCACTACTTTTTTATATTTATTGGTTGTATATTTTGGCATATATGAATTTAAAACAGTATTTTTTTACAACTTCAAGTAGTAGTGGGTCGTCGACGATTTTACAGTCGACGCAACGAGACCGTTTATCGTCGATGGTAAACTAGTTGAATAAACAGTCTAATTTTCGACTAGTTTACGTCGTAGACGATTAGACAAGACGAGACGTTTAGTTTATATTATGACGTACGTTGATCGTCCATTAGTAAAGGACAACGAAACTTCAACGAATTTTATTAGACAACAGTTTCATTGTACAATATACATTGACGCTTCAATATGTAATGATAATCCCATCAGATGATAGCAGAGTTCAATGAATTGCAATCAATCTATCTATGCATTATGATTTCGGCTCAACTCACGCCTACGGGTGGTGAGGTTTGCGGGGCGGGTAAAAAGCGTAGCGAGCCGTGCGAGCGCGCGCGCATCTCGTCTTCCAAGTTCGGGCCGATTCGGGCGCTTTCGAATAGTGGCAAGTCGACGCGTTCGTGTCATTCGTTGATACGACGACCGTTTCGCGAAGCCGTTCATACGTAAACATGTTTATCAGTCAACTATAAACTGGTTTATTAGTTCACGGCAAAGAAACAGTCGAAAAAAACTGTTCGTTTATTCAACGACCACCACTAACTTCAAGTAATTTATTACAAAAAAATATATTATTTCCAAATTGCGAGTTATTCACCACCATAGAATATTTGAAATTGCCTAAAATGTTAAAATTATATCGCCTAAAATGTTAAAATTATGTCGCCGAAATATTAGTATCTACTTAATTTGCATATTATGGCTCACTAGTTATACAATATTCGATGAAATCATTATCGTTATACATTTTTTAGTACAGTAGGTAGTTTATTACCTAATAGCTTATGCCCGCGATTTCATCCGCGTGGAACAGTTACCTTGGGCTAATGCTAACTTTAACCCGTGACTTTGTTTACGTAGAAGATGAAAATATTTTTAAATAATACAATTCTGTCACACATGATTTTTGCGAAACCTAACCGTTTATGCACGCAGCGGAAGCTCTCACAAAAAAACCCGATCTGAAACATTTTTCATTGTTGCTCTGCTCCTATTGTTCTTAGCGTGATGATAGGTATATAGCCTATAGCCGTCCTCGATAAATGGGCTATCTAAAACTGAAAGAATTTTTCAAATCGGACCATTCATGCGATTAGCACGTTCAAAGAAACAAACTCTTCCGCTTCATATATTAGTATAGATTTACATACTTAATACTGTTGATAAATAATAGACCGCTATAATATTACCTATAACTTTATAGAGGAATCTAGTTATCGTGTTGTGTGATAAGTGATAACGTATATGAATTCTGCCAATCCTGACACTGCTTAGGAGCTTCGTAAAAGATCTTGGTTCATCATATACGTCTCACTGCTGGGCTCGAGCCTCCTTCATAATGGGAGGGAAATTGACCTACAGGGTTTTATTTCCAGTTTTCCTTCTCTTGCATAGATGTTGCGTGCATATTATAATCCTAAGTTGTCTTTTACGATACCCACGGACAAGAATTGTATTCTTATTCTGTCACCGCACGGAAAAACCACTTTGGTTAGTGCTGTCGTTTGGTCCACAATTACATTTCCAAGGAGGGTTGACATCAGGCAGGCGCCTTGCAATATGTACGACAGAAGAGAAAGACAGAAAAACGATTTATCTTGTAAAAATAAAATATTTGTCTTTCTTTCCTACAAGGTGCGTCGATCCCAAGTAATTAAGATAAGAAGAAGACAATGATGAAAGGAATTTAAATAGCACTCTCCTAGCTTTTATTAGTCCTAACATAATGAACTCAAGGCCCAAGGGGGCCTTGACTAGAAAATCTGAGCAATTTCTGTAGAATATTTTTATTGAACGATTGCTGACAACTCGTTGGGATAACAATGTAACAAAGATTTGACCAAATTTCAGGACATTTAAGACCGATAACTTACTATTACCAAGACAAGAATTTCATGCATCGAAAACATTTTTTTAAATTTCTTTTTTAATTTATTTCGTTAAATTTAATTTATTTATTAACAATTTTTTTAGATTCCTTTTTTAAGTTACTTCTTCAGATATATTTATTAATGTAACATAATGTAAACGCTCTATATTCTATTTCAAATGGTAAATGGTAATAAGATTTTACAATCGCGCAGGAAACCGGCACAGCCAAACAGGATGAGAAACCGGTCGAATTGACAGGTTACGCCAAAGAGAGGAAAAATTATGAGGCGCTTTGTCGCGGCGAAATGGATATACCCACAGAAATATCTAGCAAGTAGGTATCTTTTAAACAATGTAATTTTTTAATCATAAGTAAGTGTTACACATACGCTGGTTAAAACTGTTTTAAATTTGAGTTGTATTTATCCTAGTTTTTAGCACAATGGGTGTGATGCACTAAATATGCCCACGACCAAGTAGCTAAACATCATAACATCATCATCATATCAGCCAATAGACGTCCCACTGTTGGACTCCGGCCTCCTCCACTATAGGAGGGAAATTGATTGATTGAGATGATACCACGCTAGTCAAACATGTTGGCATATCGAGTTTTATTTCGAGTTTTCGTGCTCTTGTATATGGGCATTTTCATAAAAATGCACAAAGGCGTTTTCAGGCCTGTCCCTCTAAAACATTACCTTTTTTAAACAATTACATAATTCTATTAGAAACTAGCACAAAATTTTACATTAGGTTTATTGTACATTTAAGTAATATTTTATAATATTATTTAAGCCAATTATAGTATAATTTTTCGATTAAAAAATAATATAACAACATATTGCTATCATTTTATCGTGTCCCTTTGTAGCCAGACGATATTTCAACACTGAATTTACATATTAGTTGTAATAATTTGCTCAGTGCCGTATTTTATTTTTCTGGTAGATAGTGTAGCGCATATTTTGTCCCTTAGTCGTCTTTTACAAAACCCACGCACAAGATAGGAAGTAGTGATTTGTATTATTATTGTCACCACATGAGCTTTTAAAAATATGTAACTATTTATATAGACATATATTATTTAGATTGGTTTTACTGTTACTTCCCAAACATCTGCGGGCACTATTATTCGTGGAAAAAGGTAATAGGGTATTCACCTTTTCCACAAACATATTAGAGTAATCACACATCTACTGTGACTCATAGACCAACACATACTACTCATATCTTGGTTTCGATCAATTTATTCTACTAATTTAAAATTTATTTGCGAATATTTTAAGCAAATTTACGTGAACGAAAAGACTTGTAGTCACAATAACTATCTAAAAAAAGTAATCTGTAAATCATCTGACATAATAGCAAGTAAAAAATAACAAAGGTGATTATTCAAAAAGATATTCGGTTTTAATTCTACTAATATAAAAATTATAATGAATGATCGGTGGGAATTTTTTAACTATTAAAATAAAAGATATTTATGATGTATAAAATTTATTACGTTAAATAGTTTTTTTATTCTTTAGGGAAAATATTCATTCATCCATCAGATAAACGACGTCCACTATTAAATAAAGACCTTCTCACAAGGGCCGATAAGGCCATAATGGCTACGTTTGGCAAGCGAGTTGGCGATCTCAATTGCCTGTTGTCCTGGTGATCCTTCAATTGGTTTTCACGACCCCCCCGTGGCAGTTGTGGCAGGAGTGGTAAACAGTGACGGACTAAGCTATTTAGGGACCCAAGATGACAATACTAAATGAGGGGCTGCCGTTCAGTATACCGGCGATAATGTTAATAGCGAACTGTTAATAAATCTATCTGTAACCTTTTTGCGTTCATACAATTACAATAGAATATTGATGTGATTCATCTAGCCCACGCATTCTATGTGACGAAACTGGTTTCTGTGACAAATATTACGAGTAAATATACTTACATAGTTGTTTATTTCGATTCTTTGCTATGGAATGATAACTGTTTCCGTTTAAAGAATGTTAAGAATATAAAAATATCACATAGAGGCAGAGTTTGTCAGTTTGGATGTAGTGTGTAATATCTGAAACCATTGACTCGATTTTGAACAGGATAACGTACCTTACGTTATCCTTATCCTCTGTAGAGAAACTACTTTTGTTGAGTTGTAGGCAAGTATTGTTGTCTTGTAACCCAAGTAGGATTAAAATGGCACATATCAGGATTTCAAACTAAACTGCGCGTTCCGTACATTGGTACCTGCCCCTTTTTAACCTTATTTGGCCACCGACTATCATTACAAGTGGGTCTAGCAGACATCTGGCTAAAGATTAAGCTAAAAAGAAGCTAATAAAAGGGTATTAATTAAGCCAAATTATATAGGGAATGCTCTGTTCTTCTTGTACCTGCGCATGGAGAAAGATTTGCTGTGAAAACGCCAATCATATATGTTCACAGTTATAAGGGCAGGAGACTAAAAGCTCAGTAAATTTCAAGTTATTTTTAATCATTTTATTTTGTCAAAACACGGACAGTCTTTATTCTTCACTGTATTTTTACGAATTAAAATAGGTACAAAGTTCCATATAAAAATAAATTATTATATATTTATATGTTAAATATTATTGCTGTGTGTTTAGTGTAATATATGGTTGATTTTTCTCATTATTGTATTCTTATTTTGCAAACAAACTATATATTATGAAGAGTAATAGTAGTTATTTTTGAAATCAGCATATTTTAAAACGAATAATTCAGCAAAAATATCTCATGCAACTGAAAGGGTTTTTTTTAGATCTGTGTTATTTACGTCCATTATTTTTTCAATTGTACCGTTCATAAATATTAAGTTAATCGTTTTTAAAATAATATATGTTTTATTATGTCTGTTTTTCAGATTGATATGTCGTTATTTGACTGAGAACCATCCATTTTTGAAAATAGCACCGATTAAGATGGAAATGATGTATCTCAACCCTGATATCGTTTTATTTTATGACGTGTTGAGTGACAACGAAATTGAAACTATTAAAGAAATGGCACGGCCTAGGGTAAGCGTTATGTGATTAAATATTCAACTTGGGTCCGTTAGCTCTAATCAGGGGCGTAGCTACCGTTATATCAGCCGTATCAATGATACGGGGCCCTCAACTTACATGGGGCACCCTAATGTGTGTCTGTCATACGTGCCTATGAAAATCAAGAAAAGAAATCTTTTTTTTTTTCGAGGTAAAACGATCGCCCAAAATTGCGAGACTTCCGTAATGAGCTTTTCTTTAGATACATTGGAGGAAGTGATTTTTTTTATTAGATTATCTATAATCATTTCATGCAAGCATTATTGGTTTTTTTTGTGAGAAATTTTTACCCTTCTTTTGGACCCTAAACAAATTTTGATACTGGGCCCCTCCAAGGCATGTTACGCCACTGGTTCTAATCATCTCTAATTCATAAAGATATTTCTGTAGTGGCATGTTGAAGTCCTGATGATAATTGCTAACGTCATACGCAGGAAAATTATGAACTGTAAAAACAGCAAAATACTCAATAATTTAATTATTGTTTACGCGAGTATATCACACTTGGAATAAAACTATCTTTACAGATTTTATGGTATTTGTATTTGATTTTCCATAGTTTCGAACATGTAACAGCACACCGTTTATTCTCGCGATAAAATCCGTAATAAAGCATCAAATCTACAAGTGTCCTGTTCTGACTCACATAATAATGGCACATTTATATATGTGCAAATTCCAAAGATCCACTAGCTGTCTTTGTAAGTGTATGTTTTGTTATAGTTCAAACGTGCAGTAGTACATGACCCTAAGACTGGAGAGCTAATACCGGCACATTACCGTATCAGCAAATCATCATGGTTGCGCGACACGGAGTCGGATGTCGTTGCGCGCATCTCACGCAGAGTGACTGACATGACGGGCTTGGATATGGACTCGGCTGAAGAATTACAAGTTGTCAACTACGGTATTGGAGGACATTATGAACCACACTATGATTTCGCTCGGGTAAAATAAATATTAAAATTCTTAGAATAATAACGTATAGAAGGTAAGTTCGCGCACAAAAAGTGAAGCATTTCAATTGGAGCCTAATGGAGCTTACGCCGGAACCGTTCCGTAATGTACAAGGTCACTGTACTACACGTATGTACGTACGCAACTCTTAAAAAATAAATAGGTAATTATGACGATTTGTGCATTCAAATGGTGTCACAACACATTTGAAAACCATAAAAAGGTTTTTAACATTACTTTTAAAAGTATTTGGACGATTTATCTTAATAAAAACAAAATTTGTATAGTGGTGTACGTGTGTAATCGTCTGCGCGCATGTAGTATTTTTAGATTCATATTTCGATCGTTCGAAGTACCAACTTACCGCTATCCTTCTATACGTTATTATTCTAAGATTAAAATCATTATTTTAAAAGTCTGATTTACAAAATTGCTTCCGACGGCCGGTAATGAATTCCTATGTGGAACACGTTACATACAGCTTCGAGTTTTAGGTTCAACTTTTTTCCTCCGCATGACTGGTGATGGGTAATAATGCAGATCATGCAGAGCCATCTGAAATCATGTTAAAGTCTTTGGACACACAACCGGACCCTATAGGGCAATAAAAAGAAGTTAAATAGTAACAAAAATAATTGATCTGCTATCATTGCCGGATTTAGGGGAGGGCAACCGGGTCACAGCCGCGGGGCCTCCGCAAAAGAGAGGTCCCCAGAATAGAGTCCCCGGAAAAAAATCTAATTCAGACAAAAACGAATGTGTTTACTAAAACACATTCGTTTTATTACCAAAATCATCATAAGTAGAAAGAAGCTCGGCAGGTTCCATTCGTTAACGCTAAGATTTAATTTCAGATAGTTCTCGTTGCCGGTTATATTTATGTTCTTAATTAATAAAAAAATCTATACTTGGTTTAAGAATAAACCGGCAAACGGTAGCTCGATTGAAAAATTTACCATTTTATTAGAAAAATCAATCGGGGCCAGGGGGCCTCCGCTTGTTTGTTACCGCGAGGCCTCTGGTACTCTAAATCCGGCATTGTCTGCTATTCACAATTATTATTATTGATTTGTACAAATAAATAACATTATATATTTTGTTTGCAGAAAAGAGAGAACGCATTCACTAAATTTGGTGGCAATAGAATTGCTACTGTATTGTTTTATGTAAGTATACAAATATAAAATTATTTTTTTACGAATTGTATCTACCACCTTTATATAGCGTAGGATAACGTGAAGCTTTACTAAATAAATAGAGTTATAAGCCAGAATCAACTGTTATCCCAAAAGTCATTAGGACATTTCCAGCCACTTGAGTGGTTGTCAATTACAGAGATTCAATTAACATTTTTTATCATATTAAAATTATTCGTGTGGTGGCGAAATGAGAATACCATGCACCACCCGCTATCTTTCCCGTGGGTGTTGTAAAAGATGACTAAGGGATACAATAATCAGATTTAATCAATGCAAGAAAAGGAAAACTCGAAATAATATCCTATGCCAACCCCTATAAGCGACGTGTTATAGTTGGTGAATTTCGCTGCCATCGTGAAGGAGGCTTGTGCGGGTAGCGGTGGGACGTATTTAAACTGAAAGAATAATAGAAGTATTTTTTATTGTGAAATAGGGAAAAGTAAATAACGATTTAAAATTTAATTTGGATTTATTTTTAACTTGAGCTTTTGTTATACTATTTCATATTTTTTTACAACAATAATTTTATTGACTGCACAGATAGTGTAGTGGTTAAGATACCTATGATACTAAATGTCAGTGGGTTCGATTCTCACACAGGAAATAGAAATACTACATGACTCGACAATAATTTATACTACATAGTAGGTATACATATTCACAAATTGTTTAAGTGTAATTTGTATCCGTTAGTTCCCTTAGTGCAAGGTGTTATCTTTTTTACAATTAAAAACAAACTAATTTGCTACAGCAAATTAGTTTGTTTTTACATTACATACATTTTTTGTAAATATTTATTTTATGAATAGATGTCAGATGTACCACAAGGAGGAGCGACAGTCTTCACTGAGCTTGGCCTTAGCCTGTTCCCGGTGAAGGGCGCGGCCGCTTTCTGGCTCAACTTGCATCCGTCGGGTGAGGGTGACCTAGCCACAAGACACGCTGCTTGCCCTGTGCTACAGGGCTCGAAGTGGGGTTAGTATCTTAAACATATAAAATACTAATTAAAGTTTAAATAGGTATACATATTCAATGGAATTAAAATTAAACATATGAATCACATCAGCATCCTTTGCTATGGGTCTCATAAGTCGACGGCATCCCTTCAGGAGGAGATAGACTTAAGAAAAACATATGGTAACGAACCTATATGTAGTAAACTAATTGGCATTTCATTATGGAGGAGGCTACTAGTACGGTCTGAAGATTAATTATGAAACTTACATTGACTGAAAAAATGGTTTAGTTATCAGGGTTATGATCTTGTGCCAATTGACGTAGGTTCGGTTCTTGCGTAGGACATTACTTTATAATAGACATTATTGGAGTCTAGATAATAATGTGTGTCCAAAGTAATGTTTGTAAATTACCTTCCGATATAAGAAAAATATTCCTTAACATTGTAATTATAAAAAATAAACGTTTGTACACATTTATACCACATGTTTGTTTTATTAATTTATTTCTAGCGTCTTAATACGTTAGTAAGTGTGGCCGATTCTATTAATATAAGAATAATAAAATATACATTATAGATAGTAACGATATAGATAACTCAAAAAATATTTACGTTTCAGTGAGCAACAAATGGCTCCATCAAGGCGGCCAGGAGCTCATCAAGCCCTGCAGTTTGGAGTATCAACCAGAGGGTATGGTCCGCCAGATTCCTCGTCCAATACCTAAAACATCTAGATAGAAGATTCACTCCATTATTTAACTAATTAGGGCAAGTATATTGTAAATTCTGTCCGATGTAAAGAATTAATAGTTATGCCAGAACCAACCAATATAACAAACGAATAAAGTAAAACAAATAAAAGAATCATTAAAAGTAAAAATATTGTGTTTCCAAATTTATCTAAATTACCAGAAATTACAAAATTGTACAAAGTTTAAAAAAGTGTTTAAAGACAAAATGCAAACAGTTTCTTAGTTTGCTATTTTAAATACAAAATACGTTTGGTTTTTGTATTTTAAATACTGAACGCAAAATAGGTATTTACAAAGTACTTTATTAAAATAAAATACTTTTACATGAACTTTCTGTTCTTTAGAGAGATTTCAGTATTACTAGTTGTTCAAAAACACACGCGCACAGACACATGTCTGATACATATTGTGTCTGTGAAATCATATCACCATACGAAAATACTCTTTCCACTATTGCAGAACTTGATAGATAGGTATTGTATTTTAGGAAATAAATTGTTGATAATGTTGGCGAAACTTTGCTGTAAAATATTTTGCATTTTACAAATATAAAATCTCGAAAATTATTTAAAATAAAATACAGTACGCTTTTTTAAATAGAGTATTTTGCATTTCTATTCGAATTTTAAATACAAGTATTTGAAATAAGTTGTAACTCTGTAAAATACAGTAAATAATAAAATACTCCTATGCGTTTCACTTTTAATGGTATATGGTGACAGAGCGTTAGCTCTATGAGCTTCAGCGCCGATATTGCCGTAATAAATATTACCATGTAAGGTAATGCCAATATTAATATTTAAAAGGTTTCCAGAAAACATATAACCATCTCGAATATTTAATAACCATTTCAAATATCGGACAGAACTTTTTGCACATTTTATAGATTATATTTATGTAGATTTCACATTATAACTAGCATAGTATATTATTGTAATAAATTTTATACATGTATTTAAAGTAACAAATAACCCATATCAATAAAGTATCTCATATATATCTATCATATCTTAGGTATAATTCACGCCAATATAGAAACGAATCTAAAATTGCAGTTACTACACACTACTGACAGGTTGGACCGTCAGCAAAACAGAATTGCCATATAGGTGATATTTTTTTAAATACAGACAATTGCTGTTTGATAATAAACTGTAAGGAGGGTATTTAAAAACTAAAAAGTACTATTATTTTCAATAATGGTTGAAATTCTTTGCACAACTTCGATTGACACTTGGTCGGTAATAATATACGTACTTACCATGTATATTATTTTAAATATTTTTTTATGAAAAAAGCATTATTACAATTTATAAATAAGGAAAATTATTAGTCTATAAATAAAAAAAACACAAATATATTAATAATAAACAACAACAACGAAGGTCAATAACAGAGAAAAAACTTAACAGAATACAAATAGCAATTTAACAATGACTTTAGAAAGAGCTGTACCAGACTAATTAATCTGATTATTTATTTGTGTACTGTACCAATATTTGTAAATTAAGACGGACCTATCGTGCCTACCATTTATGTAGTTTCTATATAGACGTGGGTTATATATATATTTTTTAAATGTATAAAATGTTTATTAAAGCCGAAAATTAAACAATATTAATTTCTTGCCTGAATTACTATGTGAACAAGTGTCGAATTTTAATAAATAACATCGTACGAATGCCAAATTGAAGATGAGTTCTCCTAGCCTAATATTTATCGTGTTATATTCGTAATGATTATGTTATGCATTTATTAAATAAATATTTGATTTAATTGACGAGTTCATTATGATACTCTAATTTTAGATTATTATATTACACTAATACTCTAATAGAAACTATAGAGGCTTCAGTGTTGCCTTTAATTTATAAAAAAATAGTATAATAATTTATTATCAGTATAGAATATAAATAGAAGGTAGTTATTTTTATTAATACATATTTTATTATCTTAAATATTGGCTATTATTGTATGTATAGAAATTAAATATAAATAGAATAGAGAAATATGTTAAATTTTGAATATAAACAGAAATACAACAAATGTAATGTTAACTAGTAATTTGCTATGGTTTTCTGTTACATAATAATTTTTATTTCAATTTAAATACAGACAATTAAAGAGTATTACGATGAAAAACAAAACTTAACCATAGAGTGAAAATAAAAATAACCATTAATGAAAGCATTGATAATTTCAATCATGATTTAATTGTATTAACTTATATATCAAAACCTAATTCATAAATTTGACTAATTCATGTATGTCAACAACAAAAACAAACACTCTTATAAAATGATATGATAAGTCTACAGGCCAACTGCACAATTAAATACAAACTTCGTGTTTATATACAATAGTAGTTAACAAAAATGCCTACATTTTTATATTTCAATACATAACTTTACGTCTGAATTTTTAGCCTAATTTTTAATATATATTAAGTACAAAATCTAGATAAATCAATTTCAATCTCGTTTTGTATGCATTTATTCTAATATATATTAAAAATATTATTTTAACAGTGTACTTTTATAAACAAAATGTTAACGTTCTTTAGATAAGCAAAGCCACGAATTCCTAAATAAAATAATTACTAAAAAAATAAATTTAAATGGTATTTTTATTTAATAACACGCATTTGAAACAAATCCTTCCTTATGGCAGCAGTGCTAAGGTGAAATTGGACTTTCACTGCTTAAATTAGTATAATCTGATAAAAATTGCGGTCATACGATAAAGAATGAAACGTAATTTCCAAACAACTGTGAACATTTGACAATGTTTTTATTTAAAAACTAACTAAAATATTTAATTGTCCGAACACGGTAATGAGCTGCTTATTCCCAGCCCAGCGCACGTCCATACTGTATCTGAAATTGCTTAAAATAAAAGATCGAGTCAATTCCAATGTGTAATATATTGCAAATAAAACTATTTTTGCGGATTTTATCGCGTTTGTATTTAATTTTTGATTGCCCGACGTTTCGAACACCTTACAGCGTTCATGGTCCGCCTGTGACCGTCGGGCAATCAAAATCAAATACAAACGCGATAAAAATAGTTTTATTTACAATTACATGACTAAAAATTCTAAAATATGAAACTGGAAGCGAGCGGTAAAATCAAAAGTATGAAAATCTTTGAAGCACGCCACGAGACGCTGCTCATAGCGAAAACGCGCGCGGTTATATTCGAGCGAATTGCTACAGCGCCGCTTGGTGCCGGGAGCGGCACGAACAAAAGTATGAGTGAATGTGTGCGACGCCACGAAACAGAGCGGCGCGAACAGCGGCGTAGGAGTGACGTACTCAGCGGCGTAGATTAAAACAAAAAAATTTAGATGATTTTGTGGCGGTAATGGATACCGAGGCATTTATTGCTTAATTTATTATATATATAGTAATGTAAGAAGGGGAGACCGGGGCTGGTTGTGACAGGGGTAAGTAGTTACAGTGGCGCTGGTGGCGTAACAGAGAACAATATAGTAATGCTAGAAAGATAAAAATGACGTTGCCACTACTGGCTAACTCAATACGAGAGCTAGTGGCGCCAGAGTTGTTGTGACAGGAGTATGTGTGTGTCGCCAATAAAAACACAGGTTTGTAACATTTTTGATTTTAGTAATTATTGATCTATAACCTATATTTCAACTAATCAGAGAAGTGTGTAGTGTAATTTTTGCGTCTTAATGCTTCCTTTTTGGGTTGGAACTACGTTTGTATTGTCATATTGATTTATGTTTTTACTATTTAACCTCAAAAGATAAATTTTGGTGTCGGGGCCAAAAGTTACATTTGCTCGGGGTAGGTTGTTATTTGTCACAACCTCCCCTTGATTTCTCGTTCCAACTAATATAATGTAAACCATATAACTTATTGTTTTTATTTTGTAGGATGAGGACATATAAGAAAACGGAGCGTGGCAAACTATCAAAAGATGTTATATTAGAGTCGCGGTTATATTAGAGGAAGATGAGTCAAAAAAAATTCGTGGCATCGCAAAAGATTTCGGCCTGTGACATGTCGCTAACGAGATATATGAAGGGGCCATACAGAAGGGTATTCTTTTTTTTTAGGAGAGCGGGCCATTGTCATCGCACCCGCCGCCCGGATCCGTCCGGGGTGACAGCGTGACACCCGTGACACGTCGCCTTCGTCGTTGGCCGACCACCGGTGCAGGGTAACTTGTCTTCAGTGGTCGGCCCGACGAGATACCCTCTCCTCTCGACGTTTCCCCTCGGGGACGTCGGTTGCCGTCGCGCGGTTAGCCTCTCTACGGGTGACGGACTAAATCCCCGGTCCAGTTACCCGCGGCCTCGGCTAGGGCGGCATTAGGCACAAATACTCACGTCTGCGCCGCCCGAAGAAGGGTATACCTAAAAAATCTCTCACAGTAGGATACAAGAAAAATCATCAAGTCTTCAGTGGGGAACAGGAAGCCATTTTAGTGAGTTATTTGATTAAGTGTAGCCAAATTTATTACGCTTTAACTCCAAAATACGTCAGACATATAATTAATAAAGAAAACCAACTATCTGTGATGATTGTTCCTAATAAAAAGTGTTTAATTACATTTGTCTTTGCTTGTAACATTTTAACCCCATGTAGTGTAACAACCAGCCCCTGATGCGGGGTTGAAAGTGACAGGCCTCCTTTCTCAGAATTCGGTCATTTATGTCTATTCTAATCATTTATATATATAAACAATATTTAAAATTAAATACTGAATAGTTACTCAACCAAACAAACCTTTACTCGGGTAAAAAGAACAAATAAATAAAAAGATATAACACTTTATAATTAAAATGTCACAACTATCCCTGGTCTCCCCAATATATTATTATTTAATGGTAAGTTTAATTTAAATTGATAACACAATTTTCGTGTGATGACGGAGTAAGAATACAATTCACCACTCCCTATCCTGCCCATGGATATCGTATAAGACGACTAGATAGACGACGACGATAGACGACGGATATAATATGCACATAACATCAGTGCAAGAGAAGGAAAACTTGAAATGAAACCCTATACCAACATGTTTGACCAGCATGGTATAGTAGGTCAAATTCCCTCCCGTTGTGGAGGAGGCCCGAGCCCAACAGTGGGACGTACGTGGGCTGCGATGATGTGCGGTGTGATGACAACACAAAAACAGAGCCTAGATACCTACTAAACAAAGCTATTAATATGTTGACAAAACTACTGGTATGTTTACGTAATATAGGTAGATAGTTGACAAAGTTTTGAAAATTTATTTTGTTCTCTGTCAATAGGTAGATAGTAGATACCTAATTAGCAAAACGCTTAGTGAACATATCAGTAGTTTCGTCTGTACATATGTAACTACACACGAAACTACTAGTACGTCTTATACCTACGATATATAAGTAGTCGACAAGTTTTTAAAGTTTATCTCGGTAAGTAGGTACTTACAGAGACAATAAACATAATTACTATTTATAAATATATAAACATATTTAAATAATGTACCTAGATAGTGGACAAGTTTTACTTATATGCCTATTGGATTATTTATGAAATAATTTCTATACTTATTGCGAATAGCGGTTGCACGAAAGTGAAAAGATCTCCAACATGAATATAAAAACCTTCGTATAGGTCACGAAATTCGCCATTTAAATACCAATCTTTATATAGTTCGTGCACTCCTTTTCTCATATTAAGAATATCTTGTTTTAAATGTACTGTTTTCTAAACAGAGAAGGGATAATTTTGATAACGCCATGATTTTGAATACATTTTGATTACCTAAATACGTCCACCGCGGCCGCTGCCGCTAACCGCTGCTGAGGGTACGTGGCGTCCAAAACGCACCGCTCACCGACGCCGCTCGGCACGACGCGCCGCTAAGGCAAAAATCGTGGCCAGGCCGTAAGGGTTGCCAGAAATAATTTTCTTTACGCTGTAACACCTCCTTATTTCCATATTGATGCCCGAAATAATAAGTACCTGACAAAGAAAATGTATGAATCAAATAATTTATTCTCATGCAGGTACTATCTTATACATCTGGAAGCCTTAAAAGTTAATTTTAACTCAATATGGGTATTTATATCTGTTTCAAACTAGTATTCTCTATGTAGGTACGTAACTATAGGTCTTAAATGCTTTTACCTCTTAAAAAAATCGCCTCTTTAAATGTTGGCGTAAAAGGCGAACATCATATTATGGCGCCAATTTATTGATAAATTATCTATGTCTACAGTAAGAAAATTCGAGAAGATAATAGATATTTTTATTTCAAAAAACATAACCATGCAGGTTAATAGAGCGTGCCTAGTTGCTGGGTGTTAAAATCTCATGAATCAATGCATCGTGCCACGGGACTTGCGCTGTAAATGTTGTCGACTGACGCTACGTAGTCGATCGATTGTATTCGCTCTAGACTTACCTATGTAAAAGGTGGTAGACCTTTTAATTCCTTATCTATATTATTTTAGCGTCTCTTTCGTTTTGTTATATATATATATATATATCTCTCTACAAATGAATTAGTTTTTATACTCTATATTAATAATAACCATTTTTTTTTTTTTTATAAAAAAGCTTAGTTGTATCTCGGATGCTATACGTTTTCTTTATTGATTGTTGCGCATTATAGTTGCCGTGTGTTCACGGAGTAAGAATACAATTTACCACCACCTTTTATGTCCGTAACTGTCGTAAAAGACGACTAAGGGATTACCTTGCTTAATGTTTTTTGTATATAAAACTCAAAATAATAACTTGCACCAACCCGTCTGACCAGCGTGGTACAGTTGGTCTCCCATTGTGGAAAAAGTTCAAGCCCAGCATTGGAATGTATATGAGTTGTGATGATGATAGTTGTGATCTAGTTATTTTTAATTTTTATATTTTTTATGACTCCCGACACTAGGGATTGGTGTTTGGCTTAGACTATTTTTTCCGTTCAGTTAGTCGACAATGAAAACTATTTTCACACTCCTATTACAGTGTGCTAATCTTTTTGGACTCTCTTACTGCTTACTGTACTAATCTGTTTGGACTGCCAAGAAAAAGCGTTTCTTAGAAGTTCTTAAACGTCCCATATCAATGTCATTCATAGAAACTAGTCTGATTTATAAATTTAATTAGATTTATAAAAATACAATAATGGAATGAATAATCAATAAAAAGTGGCATATATACATAAACTATATATGAAGTAAATGGATCAGTTTCAGTCTGATTTACAATATCTATGCTTGATTTACACCACATATCCACGAAAGGAATACAATTGATATTGATATGAATCAGAATCTCGACAAGTTTAGTATCTGAATTGTCATTATTACTACAAATCGCTAAACCTCATAGGGATAACAAACATAACAGGGTGACCTGAATGCAAAGTTAGATATTGCTAACTATACACAGGTTCAATCGTGGTACCTTCTAGCGGCATAATGATAAAGCTGGAAGTTGTGACGAGTGCAAAATCTGCTACAGCGTCAGCGACTATCGATTACCTATAATCTCTTAGTAGGTCAAGTGCTCAGTAAATAACTTCTTAGTTCTATGATAGAAAGTAATGTTACAGTTACACTGATCTTGAAGAAATGTATGAAACCAAAATACCTACTTTAAACCTTGCCTAGTACAGATATGTATCTTTTTCCTCGTCGTTCTAGCCCATGGGTATAGATTCCATTCTTGGGATCTACGTATTCTACAAGGGGAAGGAAATTATGTGTACCTATATCATATCCCTTTTATCCAACCCGCCTGGACAGCGTAGTAAAGTAGGTAAATTTACCAAACAACGTGGAGGAGGCTCGAACCCAGTAGTGGCAAGTATATGAGTGATGATTATGATAACGATATCCCATTGTCAGTATTTTCGATACCCACATACCGAATGGTGAATTGAATTCTTTTCTATCAACACATTAAAATCCAATTACATGACATTAACATATTAATATTCTGCTCATATAAATCCCACTACTGGGCTCGAGCCTCCTTCACAATAGAAAGGAAATTGACCTACTATACCACACTGGTCAGACGTATTAGCTTTTTTTTTATGGGTGGGCTATGGTAAGCGCACGCGCGGTCCAGTTCGTCCGGGGCGATGAAAGGACGGCGCGCGGGAACGTCACCTCGTTGTTGGGCCGACCACCGGAGCAGATGTGACTTGTCGTCAGTGGTCGGCCCGACGGAATACCCTTTCGGGTAACCTCACCTCTACTCGACGTCCTGGGACGTCGGTCGCCGTCGCGCGGTCAGCCTCTCTGCGGGTGATGGACAATTCCCCGGTCCGATCACCCGCGGCCTCGGCTAGGGCGGCATTAGGCGCTGATCAGACGTATTAGCTTAGGGTTTTAGTTTCCCTTCTCTTGTATAAATATTATATCTTTCAGTCGCCTCTTACGACACCCACGGGCAAGAAGGGGGTTTGTGAATTCTATTCTTACTCTGTCACCACACGGCAAGAACGGATAATATTACCAATTTATGTAACAGTTTTGTCAAAGGAATATTATTTGGACTAGGTAGGTAGGTTATATTATTTTTGTAGAACAATAAATTAAATAACAGCATACCTCAAACATTCTCATTTACACTGAAATTTTCCTTAGTAACATTACACAAGTATCACAAAATCGTCTGTCGCCTTCTCTTGCTCATTTTACAGGAGCTCCTCTTTATATCTGAAAATTAAATTACAATGTAGGCGCCCTTTTAAACATAAATTGAATAAATTTACTCTGGTTTGCTGTTTTCCTTTACAGTATATATCTTCCTTAAATAAAATAAAAATACATAATATTTATTCCAAGAAATAACTTGAATAAGTAAAGTCTAAATAGCTTGACTTTTTCATATAGAATCATTTTCTTCTTACACTGGCAATACATTTGTATTAAAATGTGGGACAGTATTTAATAACTAATTTCTGTATCGGGTAGATAATTATAAATTTTCTGCAATAATGATGACTTGTTGTTGGACGTGAGACATCTTAGTCCGCCCGTGACCATGAACGCTGCAAAGTGTTCGAAACGTCGGGCAGTCAAAAATCAAATACAAACGCGATAAAATCCGTAAAGTAGTTTTATTTAAAATGTGTAATACTCGCGTAAACATCAGAAATCATTATGTAAGCTTGACTTAGGTTTTTATATTGAACTGTACCACCAGGAACGAATACTACCAACCCTTACATTCCTCGTAGGTGTCATAAAAGACGACTGAGAGTTTTATAACCTGGGCTAACTCCTTACGCTGCTGCTCAATAAGTACATTCTTAAGAAAGGTTGATATCAGGCAGGTGGCGGTCATAAAACATGCCAGATTGCTACATATTGCGTAGACCCCAAGTAATTTGGATAAGAACAGGGTGATGATGATGATGATATGGTTCCGTAAGCCGGTGGATTACGAAAAAAGTCTCACAAACCTTAACATACCCGTGGCAGTCTTAAAAACCGCCTGACGCATTACCACCATCAGTACTCCACTAGAAAACTTATAACCTGATAACACCGGCACACAAAAAAAAAAGTGGAATGTACTTTGGACCGGACCTACCCACCGACATGTTTTTCGACCCGCTGAATCTGAATTTCAAGTCCGTTTGGCCCGGTCACCCTCCAGTTTTGAGTAAAATGCAAAAAACCTCAAAAAAAGGCCAAAAATTGCAGTCACAGCAATGAAAAAAACTTTGTGGACCCGGATTACGTATGATTTTTGTGTATTTCAAATAACTAATCTAAATCTAAAAGTTAATTAGGCCGGTGAGCTGTCCAAATTTGCAAAAAAAAAACGAAAAACCCAAAAAATGGCAATAAATTATGAGAAATTGAAGTTTTCGAAATAAAAATTTTTTTGGACTCAGGTTGAGTATGATTTTCATGTATTTTGTTCCGCTGAGTTTAAATCTGAAGTTTTCTTACCCCGTTAAAGTTTTAAAATTAAAGAAATCTCAAAAAACCAAAAAAATCGGGCAAATTGCAATTAAAAATATGAAAAAAAAAATGAAAAAAAAATTTTTTACGCATAAAATACAAGTTAAGAAATTGAAAATATAAAAAATTGTAATATCTATAAAAATGACGTATAACTAGTATAAAGGGAACGATTTTCTCGAATTTCAAACTGTTCTTCGTTGGTATCGAACTCTTTTGTTCTCAAACGATCTACGCAGTGGATTTTTCTTCCGTTTGTTATTATCTCTTATGTATCCCTTTTAAGTGTCCGTTCCATCAGTTTCCTTGATATCTAGTCTCAATTTCACTTATGTCTTGATGGAATCGTTCTTCCTGTTCTTTGCAATTTTGGCCTTTTTTTGAGGTTTTTTGCATTTTACTCAAAACTGGAGGGTGACTGTGCCAAACGGACTTGAAATTCAGATTCAGAGGGTCGAAAAACATGTCGGTAGGTAGGTCCGGTCCAAAGTACATTCCACTTTTTTTTTGTGTGCCGGTGTAATTAACCCAACTTATAACTGGGATCGTCAATTCGCCTGACCAGCATGGCAATTAGGGTATTTTCTTTTTCTTGGTTTGGTTATAGCTCTATGTTCACCAGTGAAAGTTGATAGTCTGATGAATGTATTCATATGCCTTGCCTTTCTCCCTATTTGCATTTGCCTGTGTATGTTTTTATTGAAGTTGTACTTCTTTTATCACATTCGGGACAATGATGAGAGTTTTTTACAATGCGCGCGCACATCGTCACAAAAAAACGACACTCTGAAGTTAGCTGGTCAACATTTTTACAATGCGCGCGCACAACGCCATAAATTTTAATTAGATAATGCGTTATAATAAAACTTTCAAGGTATTAAATACCTTTCTTTTTATTATTAGTGGCATTTTTTCTACAAACGTAGGATAACGCGAAGAATAAAATCTTAGAAAGATTTTTATCTTATTACGTCAAAGAAGAATGTATATAAGTATGAATAATTTCTTACGTCTAACGTAAGTACACATCCACTTTTTTACCGTAAGGGGGGATGGGGTTTGGCAAGTGTATTGCTGTCTACAAAGCTACGCTTTAAACTTTGTATGTATATTGTATATACTTGATTTGAGAATTTCATAACAATCTATAACATACATTGATGTATGTTCATAATGTAATATCTCTCGTATGGTGTTCATTAGTAATGACTGGTATAAAGGGGATCAAGAGGACATCATCATTTCAGCTCATATATGTCCGTTGGGCTCGAGCCTTCTCCACGATAGGAGAGAAAATGACCTTACTATATCATGCTGGTCTGACAGGTTGGTATAGGGTTTTATTTCGAGTTTTCCTTCTCATTAATAGATTTTATATGCATATTATATCCATTCGTCGTCTTTTACGACATCCATGGTCAAGATAGGTCGTGGTGATTTGTATTCTTACTCCGTCACCACACGGAGCTCATTATTGCAGACGTACTACGAAGCAAGAAGTCTTGTAAAATTATTTAAAGCTAATCGTGTACGGTAGAAGTTGACAGGCGTGAAACTCGTTAAGGAAAATTTACATGGCGATGTGTACTTATTATATTTCTGTCTACTCTACTAACAACACAAGACTATATGAAATAAACCTGTTTATTATATACGTTACTTATATAAAACTCATCTTATCTGACAAAATAACTCATTACGGAATAAATTTATCGAGCTCGGAGATTATCTTCTCGGTCGGTCCTTTCAATTCATTACCCCTTAATATTGTACATAAATAGGGCCTTTCAATTTCGCATCGATGTTTTATGATTTCTAACTTCCTTTATTAATATATTTATGACATATAAATGTGCTCTTAATGAAAGTAAAATTAAATACTTCAGATTAATAATAGGACGCAGTGTAGAACGCCTACTCACTACGCAGTGTAGGACGCCCCCTCACTAGGTGGACCGACGACCTGGTGAAAGTTGCTGGGCGTCATTGGATGCAGGTGGCACAGGACCGCACTTTGTGGCGTAACATGAGGGAGGCCTACGTCCAGCAGTGGATCGCGATAGGCTCAAATGATGATGATGATGAACGATGATGAATAATAGGACAAGTTTTAAAAATTATATAAATAAAAAGTCAGACTCACACCTATTAAAAATATTTTTGTTATTACTGTTGGTGGCAAACGAGTAAACGGCATGCCTAATGGTGAGTGATACTGTAGCTGATGGACCTTTGCTAAACAGCTACCTACCGTGAAGAACACTTTCTTGTGGAATCTGAATGCCTTCTGTGGTGTGAAGGCTTGCAATGAGGTTTGCTGATACTAAAGGCAGCCTTAAAACCCACCACACGCAATTATCCTCGAAAAGTTGTACTGCCGGCTCTCTCGCTCACCGAACGAAGTGCAGTAACAAATTGTTTCTATTTAGACGTCGATTAATTGCGAGAGTGTGGTACTAACCCGGACGCACCAGCTCGCGGCTGTAGACAGACGACTGTACCTACCGCATTCATAATATAAAATGTTTAAAACAAAATATATTATATGTTTAAAATATAATATGTTTTATAATCACCATTACCATCATCTCATATAAATCCCGCATAAAGACTTGAGGAGACTCAAGTCTTTATATATAATAGGATGGGATTTAACCTGCTATATCACGCTGATAAGACAGGTTGGTATAGGTTTTCATTTTGAGGTTCCCTTTTCTTACAATGATGTTATTTGCTTTGAATCCTGTAATCGTCTTCGACCCTTACCCACAAGAAAGAAAGAGGTACAGTTTCTATTCTTACTCCTATTTCACACAAAAATAAAAAAAAATCTGCTTAATATGTTTATAATTACATATCTCTATAATTGGTATAAAAATGTCCATCCGGCCATCCATCTGTTAGCCTATTGACATCCATAATTGGATACAGGCCCTCCCCAATAGGCAATAAATATATTTTCAACGTTTTTATATTTCACATTGTGCGAAGGGTGTTCTACCCTTGCTATATGTCTTTTCTATAGATAGATTATTATTATTATTTTTTATTTATTGCAAACGGTGGCAAACGAGCAAACAGTACACCTGATGGTAAGTGTTGCTGCCGCTCATGGACCTTTACAAGGCCGTTGCCTACCGCGAAGAAAGCGAAGGGAGTGTGAATGCGTGCATTGAGGCTCGGTGATACCAAGGGCACCACCAAAACCCTCCACACGCAATCACCCTCAGAAAGTTGAGCTTCCGGCTCTCTCGCTCACCGAACGAAGCACAGTAACAAATTGCTACTACTCAGACGTCGATTTTCTGCGAGAGCATGGTACTTCCCCGGACGGACCGGCCCGCGGCTGTAGACAGATAACTGTCGACAGTGTGGTCCTACCACTCCTTTTTCGACTGTTCATTATTTCAACTGTTGCATAAAAGGTCGAGTAACTGAGCTTCCTCCACAATAGAAGCTACTATACACGCTGGTCAGACGATATTGGTTTTCATTTCGAGTTTTTCTTTTCTTGCATACATGTTGTTTGCATATTAGTGGGTATCGTAAAATACGACTAGGGAATACCTAGTTGTCCTGAAGAAGAACAAGAAAGTGTGTGGTGAATTCCATTTTAACACCGTCACCACACGGTAATACGAGTATATAGGTACTTAATATACAAATAAGATATTACTTACCTTTTATCAAATTGCCGTAGCCTTGAATCGTAGCAATCACGATGTATTTTCGTATTACGATGTTTGGAGAGCAATTTAAGACAACAAAAATGTTACATATAGAATTATACGTATACTGTACATAACATTCCTGTTGTTTATACATTACCCTAAGTGCTTCTTAATTCCGATGTGTTGGTGTCGTACAAACATTTCGACGATGCTGGTTATGAGAATATTTCAGAACAAACAAAGTAAGTACATGCATGTTTGGACTTTAGCATTGCACACTACTGTGTTTGCTATGAAACACACTCCGTGTTTTCTTGGTAATCTTCTATTTTCACATTTGCCAACTAGACGGAAATTGTACTTAATACAGGCTTAAAATGAAATGTCAATAGGAGTGAAATTGACCTACTCTACTCCACTGGTTAAACGGTTATAGGGTTTTACTTCGAGTTGTCCTGCTCTTGCATAGTTGTTATATGCATATTATATCCCTTAATCGTCTTTTATGACATTCATAAGCAAGATAGGGATTGTGAATGTGTATTCTTACGCCATCGTTACTTTTTTGCTATAGAATTTCAAACTATGTTGGTGACTAATATTAGATAAATTATGGTTAACGCGCTTTATACCATTTATCTTATTACTGTTATGCCCCTTAGTCGTCTTTTACGACACCCACAGGCAAGATAGGGGGGTAGTGAATAGAATTCTTACTCCGTTAGTACACGGAAGCAACAACTATACAAATAGCGTCCGCAAATAGCAATTAATTACTAAGGTAATGACAAAGTGTACGATTAATTCTACTATGACACTTTTATATCTGAATGGATAGACAAGTGTAGTAAGGTTCTATATATAACCCATAATATTAGATTCCTAGTAATGTATGTATCTTTTAGATAGGCCTATAGTTATGTTTAGTGTCCTAAACATATTACCAAGTCCTAAATATCTTCCACTGACGTCAAGTCACCTGCTCCGGTGGTCGGCCCAACGACGAAGGCAACGGGTCTTACGGGTGGGTTACGGGTGTGTGTGCTTACGTCCCTCTGTCGCCCCGGAGGGAGCGGACGAGGAGTGCACCGGCCGTAGCCCACCCCAAAAAAAGGGGCTAAATATATTTCCAAGGCCTAAAAGTTTTAAGTCGACAATAGTGAGCGTTACGTCATCGCGTCATCCGCATCGTCATCATGCTCTTATTTCAATTACTTGGGGTCGACGCAATATATATTTTTCTTTATAGTAGATATTGGAAAAGTAATTGGCAATAGTCTTATAACCGGTGGACTTCCTGACGTCAACCCTCGTCGAAAATGTAATTGTCGACCAGATGAAGTCGGCCCAGGTCGATATAAAGCTCTTAATAGTATTTTTAAGATACGCACAAGCAATGTAATGGTTATTAATATTTGTAGCCGCCACAGAAAAAAGAGCGTGCGTTACGTATGTTTTTTTTTTCTTTTTGGGTGGGCTATGGTCAGTGCATACGCCGCCGTCCGTTCCCCACCTTTAACCTACCGTATTCTCTCTCCTTCGCCATTGGGCCGACCACCGGTACCAAGTTCCTTGTTGTCCGTGCCCAGCGGGATACCCTTTCGGGTACTCTTTCTTTCTAACGTCCCTTCCAAGACGTCGGTCGCCCTCACGCGGTCAGCCTCTCTGCGGGTGACGGACTATTACGCGGTACGTTACGTATGATAACCAAATTTTGGAGCAATCAATCCAAAAGATACGGGTTCAAGTCCCACGTGTGACAATATTTTGTGCTCGCAAACAACACTTTATATAAATAACCTAACATGTTAAATCTCAGTGATTTCGTGTGTTAATACTAATTGATTAAATATCTGTCTATATATATATTTTTTTTATAACTATACTAGCTGACTCTACAGACATTGTTTTATACAAATCCAAAAATATCGTCATCATCATCTCAATTTATATACATTCTATGCTAGGCTCGAGCCTTCTCCATTAAGTATAGGAGAGAAATCGACCTACTATATTACGTTGGTCAGATGGGTTAATATAGGATTTTATCTCGAGTTTTCCTTCACTTGCATAAATATTATCTGCATATGATATCCCTCAATCGTTTTACGATATCCATGGGCAAGATAGGGATAGTGGTGAAATGTTCCTATTCTTACTTCGTCACCGCACGGAAAAAAATACAAATAAAATACCGCGTAGAAGACAATCAGTCACATACATACGTGTAGAAGAATTATAGTTAAAATTATGATAAATTAATTAAAATAAAAAGTATAACTTCAATAGGTACGTAATTCTAATATTTATTGGATTTAGATTTTAATTTAGCAGATATGAATTGTATTTTTAGTTGATTTATAAACATGTGACTTTAATATGTAAATACAATGTATTTTTGATTTTAATTTACGTAGACGTGAATTGTAGTTTTGTTTAAATTATTATTATATTAAAAATACGTGACTTTAATGTATAATTAATTGCAATTGCTATTTGATTTAAATTTATGTTACAATAATTCTGAACAAAAAAACCCGACGTCAACCGTTTTCTTATGAATACCATTATCAAAACTGGACCAAACTAAAAAAGGACGGGAAGCATCAACTTTCAAATAAAAAAAGATAGATTTTCTGTTCACTGGTTCATCCAGTCGTAAGCTCTGTATGCTACATACATAAAAAAAAAATACACTCGAATTGACTTGAATTGAAAAAGACTTGTATCCACAATGCTGTCATCCCGTCTCAGCGTATGTCATGTCAAACGCCCATTCCGCTTTTACGTCACTGAAATTTTTTATAAGTACATTTACTCTTTCATTCTTTTTACACCTACACATATATCCCAACATTATTGTTGTTATAAATTTTCTTTTACCATCCATTTTTCATTATAATTTTTCATTTTCTATTTATTTATTCATACTTACATTTGTATGCCTCAATCCACCAACGTCTATTGCTGAACGTAGGTTTCCTCAAAAGCATGTTTATGGGTGTTGGCCTGCCACCAATAGGTCTTAAAAGCGGCGTGTGACCCTATGAACAGGCGTATTATACCTCATCGCCAAGGAAATAATTCTGTATTGCAGGAGACTTTACAAATATATAACTAACGGACACAAATTACATCCAGACTCAAAACAACAATTTGTGGATCGCACAAAGTATGAAGTATGAACCCCAGACACTGGCGCTGTATCATCATGATCATCCTTATTTCAGCTGATACACGTCCCACTGTAGGACTTGTTTTTTTTTTTTTTTTGGGTGGGTAGCGGTCGGCGCACCCTTCGCTCCACTCCGTCCGACAGAGGGCCGTAAGCACGTACACCCGCAACCCATTCGAACACCACGTCGCCTTCGTCGTTGGACCGACCACCGGAGCAGGGTTACTTGTCATCAGTGGTCGGCCCGACGGAATACCCCTTAGTGGGGTACCCTCCCATCGACCGACGTCCACCCCTTGGGGAGGGCGCGGTTTCCTCACGCGGTCGGCTTCTCGGCGGGTGACGGACTAATTCCCCGGTCACGTCACCCGCGGCCTCGGCTAGGGCGGCATGACGCGCTGGTAGTCGCGCCTACGCCGCCCCAGTCGCCGGCGGCGGGTCACCTCGTTGAGGCTGCGCTCCTCGCGCGCGCGACCCGCCACTGTAGGGTTCGAGCCTCCTCCACTATATGCGCGAAATTGACAGACCGGTTTAAGCTGTGTCTTCTTATTCGTAGTCACTTATTCCCCACAAAGACACAAGTTTGCGCGTTCACTGCAAAGAAGGACCCGTTTGTCATGGCGCCTCAGTTCCAAGGAGTAACTCTCCCAATTTCTGAGAGTATTGGGATTCTCAGCGTCAAAATATCGAGCAAAGTCCAGTTTGGGAGTCATTTGGAGGACAAAGCCAAATTGGCAAGCAAAAAGTTGGGCGTCCTGAACAGAGCCAGGCGGTGCTTCACACCGAGACAGCGTCTTGTGCTATGCAAAGCACAAGTTCGTCCTCATGTGGAGTACTGCTCACATCTCTGGGCAGGTGCGCCCAAATATCAGCTAGACCCACTTGACTCCCTGCAAAGACGGGCTGTTCGAATCGTCGGGGATCCCAATCTTACGGACAGATTGGAGTCGCTGGAGCAGCGGAGAGACTTTGGGTCACTCTGTGTACTCTACCGACTCTTTCACGGGGAGTGCTCCGAGGAACTGTTTGACTTGGTACCACCGTCACCATTCTACCAACGTACCACTCGACATCGCAGCAGGGTTCATCCATTTCACCTGGAAACGTTATGGTCTTCAACTGTACGTTTCCAGCGATCATTTCTCCCACGTACGTGCAAGCTCTGGAATGAACTACCTGCTGCTGTGTTTCCCGAGCGCTATGACATGTCCTTCTTTAAACGAGGTTTAAGAAGAGTATTTCCTTCACGGTAGGCAGCGGCCTGGCTGTGCCCCTGGTATTGCAAAGGTCTATGTGCAGCAGTTTCACTTACCATCAGGTGTGCTGCTTGCTCGTTTGCCACCGTTGGCAATAAAAAAAAAAAAAAAAAAAACAATTCAAGGTCCCTGCATTTAATTGTGCGAGCTATGCAGGCTGTTATCATTCTAAAGCAGCAATGGTCGATTGGTCCAAACATAGGCTGCTAAATAGGCAGATCTCCAGGTCTGTGCGTCGCGATATTCGCCGATTTAATACGCTCCGTATCAAAGAAGCGATAGAGTGGAATCGTGGCTCGAAAGTGTTCGCACAAGATCTGTCTATTGGGCAAAGCCAAATGACTAAGCTGAAGACCGACGATGGCACTGTCATTTCATCCCAAAGTGAGATCTTGGGAGAGGTCGAAAGGTTCTATGGACAGTTATACAAATCATCCCGAAATCCTGTTGGCGGCTTGGTCCAAGATCCCAGATCCAAGCTAACTCGGCACTATACCGAAGAAACCCCGGACATCAGCTTTTACGAGATCAGAATGGCTCTCAAACAACTACGTAACGGTAAGGCACCGGGAGATGACGGAATTACGGCAGAGCTTCTGAAGGCGGGCGGCAAGCCAGTCTTAATAGCTCTTCAGAAGCTATTTAATTCCGTTATCCTCGGGGGCGACGTTCCAGAGTCGTGGACCAGGCGTGTGGTAGTGCTGTTCTTCAAGAAGGGTGACAAAGCAAGACAAGACAAAGAACTACAGACCCATCTCACTCCTGAGCCATGTTTATAAGTTGTTCTCGAGGGTCATTACCAATCGACTCTCGCGCAAGCTTGATGACTTCCAGGCGCCCGAATAAGCTGGCTTCCGAAAAGGCTATAGCACCATAGACCATATCCTCACGCTTCGGCAGATTATACAAAAGACCGAGGACTATAATCGGCCCCTGTGCTTAGCGTTTGTGGACTATGAGTAAGCCTTTGATTCAGTCGAAACTTGGGCGGTACTGCAGTCCCTTCAGCGGTGCCAAATCGACTATCGCTATATCGAAGTGCTGAAGTGTTTGTATAGGAACGCCACAATGTCAGTCCGTATCTGGGATAGGAGTACGAAACCGATCTAGTTGCAGAAAGGCGTGAGACAGGGAGATGTCATCTCTCCGAAACTGTTCACCACTGCACTGGAAGATGTCTTCAAGCTCTTAGACTGGACTAGACTCGGCATCAACATTAACGGCGAATACATCACTCACCTTCGATTTGCGGACGATATAGTCGTTATGACAGAATCCATGGAGGACCTTGGCACAATGCTTAATGATCTCAGCAGGGTATCCCAACTAGTGGGTTTACGAATGAACATGGACAAGACGAAAGTCATGTCAAATGCCCATGTCATTCCTGTACCGGTCCTAGTTGGCAATGCGATTCTCGAAGTTGTCGATCACTATGTTTACCTCGGACAAACAGTCCAGTTAGGTAGATCCAATTTCGAGAAAGAGATCAGTCGACGAATCCAACTCGGTTGGGCAGCGTTCGGGAAACTTAAGAGGATCTTCTCGTCCAACATACCTCAGTGTCTGAAAACACAGGTCTACGACCAGTGTGTGTTACCAGTGATGACTTACGGCACGGAAACGTGGTCCCTAAATGTAGGCCTTATATCAAGGCTCAAAGTCGCTCAGCGTGCTATGGAGCAGGCTATGCTCAGGATTTCTCTGCGAGATAGAATCCGGAATACGGAAATCCGCAGAAGAACGGGTGTAACCGACATAGCACGAAGAATTAGCACGCTGAAGTAGCAATGGGCAGGCCACATCGCTCGACGAACCGAGAACCGCTGGGGAAGAAAGGTTCTCGAGTGGCGATCACGTATCGGACGACGCAGTGTAGGACGCCCCCCCACTAGGTGGGCCGATGACCTAGTGAAAGTTGCTGGGCGTCGTTGGATGCAGGCGGCACAGGACCGCACATTGTGGCGCAACATGAGGGAGGCCTACGTCCAGCAGTGGACGGCAATAGGCTGAAATGATGATGATGATGATGAATGGCTGCTTTAGAATGATAAAATTTTGTGCAATGTGGCTGTTATTCTACGGGCACCCGAGCTTCTGTGTCATGTGTTAATTGCTGGTTTCAAATATAAAGCTTACACCATTCATTTTCAAAATATGAAATATAAGTAAACAGAAAATATTTATTTTCTGTTGACTTATATTTCGCAATACAATAGCAATATTGCTAGCACGAAAATCTATATCTATACCAATAAATAAAATTGGAGTGTCTGTTTGTAATGTCAAAATAATAGGCTTTTTTCATGCTCACACGGTTATTTGCACGACACCTATGCCTAAAATAGCAATTAAAAAATTTTTGTCTGTCTGTCTGTCTGTTTGTTCCGGGTAATCTTCAAAACGGCTGGACCGATTTCAAAAATTCTTTCACCAATGGAAAGCTACAATATCAGGGCGTAAACTAGGCTATATTTTATCCCGGTATTCCCACGGGAACGGGAACTACGCGGGTAAAACGACTATAACCTATAACCGAAGCGAAGCGAGGGCGGATTGCTAGTTGATAAATATATTTTGTCTTGGTATGGACATGATGACAAGGGATGAAAAGCATGTGACGAGCAGGGTTGTCAATATGTTTGTGGAATGACATAAGAATCGTGGCAGACCCAAAAAGAGAATAATGGATTGTGTAAATGAGGATATGCGTATGAAAGTAATGAGTTCAGATATGACGGATGACAGGTGCCTATGGACGGAAAAAGATGTTGTGCCGACCCCACTTAGCGTGGGATGAGGGCAGGCAAATGATGATGATGCAGAAAAATATTTTTGCACTAAAATGATTTGTGGAGTATCTACATTGTATTTCAAGGAAAACCAATTTTCTACGTTTATTTAAGTATTATTTCATTATTTAAAGCAATTTAATAATAATAAATGTACAATATTCTGTTTCGATATTATGCACATACCTACTACTTAAATAGAGACCAATTCACGTAAGCTTCAGCATTACATTGCATTGCAATCACTTAATGGCGCTTTGTCATAAGGTCAATAGCATGATGTCTGGCAAATGTGTTCTCGTATTACTTCCATGGGTTACGTATTCACGGAAACGTTAGTTTCCTTCTGTTTCTGTTAATACTTTACAGTATATTGTCAGCACGTTGATTGCCTGTTTGTTTTTGGCAGACTATGTTACGGACGCACGCCGTCTGTCCCATACGGGGTGAAGAGCGAGCGGCGCGCGACCCTATAACTCGCATTACCTCCCCTTTGCCATTGGGCCTACCCCTGGTACCGAATCCTTGACTTCCGTGGCCAGCCCTTTCGGGTACCCTGGAGGGTGTCGCCCTCACACGATCAGCCGCTCTGCGGGTGACAGACTAATCCCCGGTCCAGTCACCTGCGGTCTCGGCTAGGGACGTTGATTGTCTACACCAATGTCGACAATTATAACTATAGAATTTGAAAAAGATAGACATCTGAATAGTAGGAATGTAATCATCACAGTAGACGCACCTCGTATTAGACAGATTACGACAAGGTCGAGGTTCGATACCTATACTGGGTCGTATTATGTATCTCTTTAACGATTCGTTCAAATTATATGCAGTAAAAGGAAAAGTTTTTTTTTCAACACTTGAGGCGATGTATTTACCTACTTATTTTGATAATCATCATCATTCATCATTTTAGCTCATACAAATCCCACTATTTGGTTCGAGCCTCCTCCATTATAAGAGGGAACTTTACCTACTATACCACGCTGTAGTTTCCGTGTGGTGACGGAGTAAGAATACAATTCGCCACTCCCTATCTTTCCCGTGGATGTCGTAAAAGACGACTAAGGGATATAATGTGCGCATAACATCTGTGCAAGAGAAGGAAAAGTCGAAATAAAACCCTATACCAACATGTCTGCTGGCCCTGGTGCTCGAGCACCTGGGACCACGCCTCAGAGGACTGTTCGACGCTTGTTTGGCGTCCGGGCAGTTCCCTGGGTGCTGGAAGGAGGGGAGGCTGGTTCTCCTGCCGAAGCCGGGACGGTCTCCCGAGTCGGCCTCGGTCTACAGGCCTATCGTGCTGCTCGATGATGCGGGCAAGCTGCTGGAGAGGGTTCTGGCTGCCCGCATCGAGCGGCACCTCGTCGGGGTCGAGCCCGATCTGTCGGACGCCCAGTTTGGTTTTCGGAGAGGGCGTTCGACGATCGCGGCCCTGCTGCGCCTGAAGGCCGTGGTGACGGAGGCCGTCACCGGTGGAGGAGTCCTGTTGGCGGTGTCCCTGGACATCGCCAACGCCTTCAACAGTCTGCCATTCAGCTGCATCAGGGAGGGGCTTGGGTATCACGGGGTGCCCGTGTACCTCAAGCGGCTGGTGGCAGACTACTTGAAGGGGCGCAGCGTCCTCTACGTTGACCGACTAGGGGACGTTATGTGAACGCCCATGACGTGCGGTGTCCCACAGGGGTCGGTTCTGGGTCCGACCCTGTGGAACATCGGCTACGACTGGGCGTTGAGAGGAAGCCTCCTACCCGGGCTGGGCGTAATTTGCTACGCCGACGATACACTCGTCACAGCCCGGGGTGGAACGCTAGAGGAGGCGGCACGCCTGGCAACTCTCGGCCCCGAGGATATTGTCAGGCGGATCGAAGCGCTGGGGTTGAGGGTAGCCCTGGAAAAGACTGAGGCCCTTTTGTTCCATGGCCTCCGTACCGCCGGGCCTCCCGCCAGCGCTTCGATCACCGTGAAGTCGGTTACCATCAGCATCCAGGCCCACATGAAGTACTTGGGTCTGGTGCTCGACGGGCATTTTTTGTTCCGGGAGCATTTCCATCGACCTGTTCCCCGGCTTGTCGGCGCAGCGTCCGCCCTTTCGTGGTTGATGCCGAGGGTGCGGATCCAGCGCTACGTGCCGACAGCTGTACGCGGGGGTGATCCGGTCGGTGGCCCTGCACGGCGCCCCGGTGTGAACTGGGTCCCTGACCGTCCGTCTGAGGGCCCTCTTGTGGCGGCCACAGAGGGTCATGGCGATCAGGGCCATACGCGGTTACTGCACGGTGGCAACAGAGGCAGCGTGCCTCCTGGCCGGAACTCCCCCGTGGGACCTGGAAGCGGAGAAGCTCGCTGTAATTTACCGACGGGTGTCGGAGACGCGCGCCCGCGGCGGTATGGTCTCGCTGCAGGAGATTACCGCCTGGCGGGTCGACGCCCGCCGAGAAGTCATTGCCCATCATATATATGTATGCATATTTAATCCCTTAGTCATCTTTTACGACTCCTGTCCGTCCGGGGCGATGAAAGGACGGCGCGCAGGCCCATAACCCACCCGTACCCACGTCACCTCATTATTGGGCCGACCACCGGAGCAGATGTGACTTGTCATCAGTGGTCGGCCCGACGGAATACCCTTTCGGGTAGCCTCTCACCTCTCGACGTACTGGGACGTCGGTCGCCATCGCGCGGTCAGCCTCTCTGCGGGTGACGGACAATTCCCCAGTCCGATCACCCGCGGCCTCGGCTAGGGCGGCATTAGGCGCAGATACTCGCGCCTGCGCCGCCCGAGTCGCCGGCGGCGGAACGTGTCGCCGAATAGGAGCTCTACTCGCACACGATCCGCCGCCTCCTTCCGTGAGATAACGGCCTCACCAGATTGATTAATGATTTAAAGTATTTTTTTACTTTTTGTGACCTAAATATAGAAATAAACATATGTCTATATGTTGTGGATGATTTTTTGTAAGCATTATCAAGCTCTACAACTTTTCTCTAGAATTCAATCATATACCTCTCATTCAAACCAGCATTCGTACGTTTTTCTTCAACTTACATTGCAAATGCGACTGCCACGATAAAATCTTTCTACCTCTTAGGTTAATATAAGCGCAAAGAAATATTGATACTTATTTTTTCTGTGTTTAAGCCTAACACTCACAAATAACGTGGTTTTCCGCTCGGAGGAGAACGTTTAAAATCGGTTCAGTAGATCCAGCGACAAACCAATCCAATCTAACAAACTGTACTTCTTTATAATACTCGTCGTTGTCGTCGTCGTCTCAGCTCTTACAGGGAAATTGACTTATTACGCCATGCTGATCAGACATGTTCGTATGGGATTTTATTTCAAGTTTTTCTCTCTGACATAGATATTATATGCATATTATATCCTAAGGTTGTCTTTACGTCATTTACGGGCAAGATAAGAAGTGGTGAATTGTTTGCTTATCCCGTCACCATACGGACAATGATTTCAGTCCACAGTTATAAGTAAGTCATGATAACGGGCTCATTGTAACAGACGACCTGAAAACGGGACTGTCCCGCTCAAAGGTATGGTCACCTAAATTATGAAGGACACTTTAAATGACAGTTGGAAGTATAAGATTTTGAGATTAAGATATTGACTGCACAGATGGCGTAGTGGTTAAGATAGCGACCTACAGTGCCAGTGTCAGGGGGTTCGAATCCCACGCGGGACAACACTGTGCGATCCACAAATTGTTGTTCCGAGTCTGGATGTAATTTGTGGCCGTTAATTATATGTTTGTAAAGTCCTCCGCAATACAAGGATTATTTCCTTAGTGCAGGGTGTTGTCTTAAATAAATAAAACAAAAATAAAAAAAAAATAATAAAAATAATGATAATAAAAATAAGAGCTGAAAATAAGTTACAAGAACATTCAGCTGATTGTAAATGACAATGCATTAGAAGGCACTCCAACTTTGAGTTTCTGTATTTCCCTTAAGACCACATCAAAATACGACTCGGATTATTTGAGCATATAACGTTAATTTATTAACTTAAGTTACCGAGTTTCGAACTTAATTTACGTACCATACGTAGCACTATAGTATTCCAAGTCGTGAAAAAAAATACTTGACTTGTCCAGTAACATCGCATTGAGGGTAGAATTTTTATATCGCCTAATAACTTGGAAATTGAAGTTGATTGAAGTGCTTGGGTGTAATGCTATTTCTATTTTAAATTATATTTACTGATACAGCGTTATTACTCACTAACTTTCGCATTTATTTTAATATATAAAATCTCGTCTCTCGATGTGCAAACGAGTTTCATGTTTTTCATGCTAACCGATTCCAATGATCGTTTGTGAAAATGAATGAATAAAAAAGTGAAACATATGATATCTTTGTTTATGCTTACTATAAGTGGAGTATGTTTTTATTCAGTAAAGTTATTAGATGTGTACTATAGTTGTGTGGGGACGTAGTAAGAATACAATTCACCAAATTCACCACCCCCTATCTTGGCCATGGCTGTGGTAAGAGACGACGGATGTAGTATGCAGGTAACATCAATGCAAGAAAGAGAAAACTCTAAATGAAACCCTATGCCAACACGTCTGACCAGCGTGGTATAGTAGGTCAAATTCCCTCCCAAAGTAGAGCAGGCCCGAGCTTAACAGTGGGACGCATATGGGCTGAGACGATAATGATGATTGTAGTAGTTCTAAGTTTTAATTATACTTAAAGTTTTAATTGTTATTCAGGCTTTAAATAGGTCTTATCTTACCTACACCCTTAATACAGCTTTAAAATCTAAAGAAAAAAAACTTACCATTTTCAAGTTGATATGTTGAAAGTTTTGAAATAAAAAACCGATTAACCTGTTAGTTAGTAAGTACCTATTACGATAGATAACTGATATTTAAAAATGATTCACGGTTATGTTGTATGCATTTTATATTTATCACAACACTTTCGAATCAACCAAGTGCTGAAAACGAACTGATGCTATGATAATCATGAAGTCGACAGTCGATACTAATGTTGAAATCGGAGCTCTGGATTGTAAACATCCACTGAGTGGAATCCTCGCGGACAGCTGTCGACGCGCCAATCGTGACTACGTACGACCGTTATAACATTACATATTGTCACATTAAGATAACTAGCTGACCGTAGGCAACGAACTCTCTATGATATTAAATACGTAACCCCAGCATACTAGCATTGTCCTGCCTTCGAACTTGGGCTGGAAATTAATGTTAGTGTTGCCTTTTTTTTTGTTTGGGCTATGGTTATCACACATGCTGTCCGTTGGGTCGGGGTGACCAAAAGGCGCGGCCCCATAATCCACCGCAGTTCCTCCTCTTCGCCCTTGGGTCGATCACTGGTACAGAGTTCTTTGTTTCTTTGTCACCCGTGGCTAGCCCGGCGGCATATTCTTTCACTACCCTCTCTCCTTAAACCCCCTCCCGGGACATCGGTTGCTGCCTGCGGGTGACGGAATTTTCCTCGGTCCAGTCTCTCGCGGCCTCGGCTAGGGCCGTGAGAGACTGGACCGAGTCAGGCGCTGGTACTCGCGCCTGCACCGCCCAAGGCACCGGCGGCGGATCGTGTTGCCATAGAGGATTTTCTCACGCAAACGCACCGCCGCCTCCTTTCGTGAGATGACTGGCTCACAGAAGCCGGCGACCGCACTCCAAATGTGTTGCCTACGAATTTTATTAGAAATTCGCCAATTAAGCTTGGAGTTTGAAACTAAGCCTGGTTAACAGCAATAGGATCGCTCTTTGACATCTAATTCAATCCTTAAAATAATTTTGTTTACGTAATGTAACCTTATATTTGTTACACTTTCAATACGAACTTTAAGTAGGATGCTAAATGTTTTATTAGTAATGCTAAATGTTTTAATAGTGCCACTTTTGTTTTATTTTTGAGTTTTAAGGAATACATCCTTACGTCGCGGCGCTTAATAATTTACAGTCACAAACTAGACTTCAAACAATAAAGAACCCAAAGAACTGTCCTATGCAGAAATGGAACCCGTGACATTCAGCAGATTGCTACTTAGACAAAGTCAAGTCATCTACAGAAACAGATCTAGAATAGTTCACTGGGAAATAATTCAAAGATAATTGATTGATACGCCTTATATTCAATACTGGCGAATATCATCATTAGTGTTGCCCAAATGCAAGACCAAGACGAGACTTGGACTAGTCTTGGTCTTGCGCCATCACACCTGGTCTCGTCTTGATCTTGGTATTGCGCACTCGAGTCTTGGTATTATTCTTGCAGCAAGAGTCTCGCAAAATCTTGCAAGTCTTGCAGTTAGACTAACACTACAGTCATTGATCGAGAAAATGAAAAATATAACCAAATTAATAAAATACCATCCATCTGTCTGCCTATCGCCGTATTGAATATAACCCTTACCACATTACTTAACATGACTCCATTACTCTCCTCTTCTCCTGGTGTTCCATTAGAGCTATTAGCTTTTACTACTCCTATTGCAAAGAAAGGAATTTTGACATCCGTCATCGCACGGGGCGATTAATAAAATAAATTTGATAAGTATAATTTTAAACATTGCGGCTTTGTTTTATAATATGTAATTATGTAATGATTTGGCACGTGTAAGGATTTAACGGACAAACATTGTTAGGTAGATACCTATCATAGTTCTGTCTTTATTTTAACTCAGTTCTACTAAGATACCTACAATGTGTTGCAGTTGTTATGTCGTGAAGTATTATTAACTACGGGTCTTAATGCATGTGGATTTTATATTAATACGTTACTATTAGGTACTCAGATAATCGACCTCTGCAAGAATAGGACATCTCGTCATAACACTATCTTAACCAGCGTGTGAAGCATCATACCTAAACTAGCTCATTGAAGTGGCACTTTTTTTTTCACGCTGTGGAAATGCATTTACGCACCATCCCCCGCCGGTTACAGACGGGGGAGTATGTGTGGGACTCGCCAGCCATAAAAGTGACCGAAATACCCACTAAAACCACAGCGGCCCCTTCCGCGCTTTTACGGGGTACCGGAGAGATCGTCTGATGACATTCTATCCCCGACACCCCAACGCTTGGCCGTCTATCCACGTCCTGTCATCATTCAGGGCGGTGGGAGGAGGAGCGCATAGCGGCGTCTCCTCTTCCCTGGTCGTCGCCGGCGCAGCGAGTCAGCGGACGCAAGCGTCTCACGTACGCGCTCCGCGGTCTCCTTTCTTGTCATGACAGCCTCAGAGAAGGAGGCCATCGACGTCCAACAGCTGTCGCTGCCGAGCATCTTCGAGATGATGGTCGGCAACGACAGGTCTGTTATTCCCATTTCCGTCGACAGGACGTGGCGCTGAGGCCCCCAGGCGGAGCATACTTCCAGTGTGTGGGAGGGCCTCTTCTTTTTCAATTTTGTCCAGGTACTTACCGAAGACCCCATGTCCGGTAAGCACCTGCACCATCCTAACTGTAAGGCTGCCGCCCCTTCTCCTGAGCCAGCGGTGGAGATGCGGCGCAACCGCCTCCGTCCTCCTACGGGGGACTCTAGATCTTCTCTCCACCACTGGATTACTTCCCTTCGGGCCACTTCCCGGGCTCTGCCCAGTCGCCTTGTGGAAACTTGCTCACCGTTGACTCGTGCTGTGGCGCGGAATCGGTACACTTCCGCCAATGCCTTCACCACCAGGGGCCAAGGCGGGTCGCCTACAAGCAGTGTCGCTGCAGTCCAAGACACAGTACGGTAGCCCCTAATAGCCCATACCGCCATGAACCTCTGCGGTCGTCGCAGAAGGGCTTTGTTGCGGGCGGTGAGGGACTCCGACCAGATAGGAGCACCATGGCACAGTGTCATGGACAGCAGAATGCCGGCTTAGAGTCACCGGCATGACGACCCAGGACCGCCGGTGTTCGGCAGAAGCCTTCCCAGTGCCGTGTCCGACTTAACTTGAGCCTCGGGACGAGCTGGCCAAAGTGTGGCCCGAAATTCCAATTTGAATCGAGGTGCAGACCCAAATATTTTATTTGGGCCTGTGGGCCTGCACCGGCACGGCAACCCATGGGCCATGAAAAAGCAGGGCCTCGGTTTTATCCAACGAGACCCTCAGACCCAACATCCCAATCCGGTCCACGACGAGCGCCACTCCTTCCTCTGCCAATCGGACAGGCCCCGGAAGTCCACCCTCTTCACCGTGATGAGGGTGTCATCAGCGTAACAGATGTCATTGAAGTGGCACTGAGATACGTGTAATTGTTAAAATATGCATATACGTCCGTGTATAGATACAAGTTGTGGCACAATATGTACATTAAGCAAAACCTACATATGTATACATATAAGTACCTATAGTATAGGTTATATTTTACAAGAAACAACTAATAGGTATAACCTATTAGAACAAACTTGTCGAAGTGACAATCGTTGAGGAAGACAGGTTCTCGAGTGGCGACCACGAATCGGACGACGCAGCATAGGACGACCCCCTACTAGATGGCCTGACGACATCTTAAAAGTCGCAGGGAATCGTTGGGTGCAAGTGGCATAGGACCATTCCGAGTGGCATTCTCGTGGGGAGGCCTATGTCCAACAGTCGACGTCTATGAGCTGATGGATGGATGGATGATGAATGATTAAATCGAAAACCGTGCACTAACAAAGACGACTAAGACAACACATTAACAATTTTCAATTTCAATTCCATATGGTCATGGATTAAAAATATAAAGTAGGAGTTCACTAGGATATAAATATATTGGGCAACAGCACTCTCCTGGGCAACTTGTCAATATTAATTCATAAAGTGGTGATTATGGTATTATTGGTCCTAAGCCTTTTCGAGGAGTAATTCTAAAAGGTTAATACCACCATCGGAAATCGATTGGTGGACGGATGGATTTCCCAAGGCTGAATTGACTTTCAGTATGGTGACAGAGTAAGAATACAGTTCACCGCCCTCACTTTTACCTGTAGGTATTATAAAAGACAACTAAGGGATTTAATATAAGAGATTGAAAACGCGAAATGAAACCCTATAGCAATACGTCGGACCAACGTGGTATAGTAGTCAATTTCTCTCCTATTATGAGAAGGTTCAAGCCCATCAGTAGGATGTGTATAAGTTGAAATGATGATTTGACTTAACTGCAAGACGCGAGACTCTTGCAGGCTCAGTTTTGGTCTTGCTCAAGTCTTGCAGGGCCAGTCTTGCTCTTGGTCTTGCAAAAATTAAGCGGTCTTGGTCTTGGTCTCGGTCTCGCATTTCTCGCAAGACCAAGACCAAGGCTGCAAGACCGAGACTTTTTTGGGCAACACTTATCATCATATTATCATCATCTCAGCCCTTATACATCCCACTGCTAGGTTCCCTGCTGTGAGCCTACTGATAGTAAAATTGAGCTAATATATTACGCTGAGTATACGGTTTCTCTCTATTAACTTGATTTTTTTGCGGGAAACCTTTTGCCAGCTCACACGCCATCTACCCTTCGTCAAGGGCGATGCAAGAGCGGTGCGTGGCCCTATAACCCACCGGCGAAGGGGAGGGCTGACCACTAGTACCAAGTTCCTTCTCGTCCATGGCCAGCCCGGCGGGATACCCTTTCGAGTACCGTTCCTTCCTGACGCCCCTTTCAGTGTATCACCTCACACGGTCAGCCTTTCTGCAGGTGACCGACTATATCCCGGTCCAGTCACCCGCGGCCTCGGCTAGGGCGGCATCAGGCGCACGTATTCGCGTCTGCCTCGCCCAAGTCGCCGATGGCGGACCGTGTAGCTATAGAGGGTTCTTCCCGCGCACGATACGCCACCTCCTTCTGCGAGACGACTGCCTCGCAGAAGGCGGTGCCTGTGTCCCAGTTCCTGACGCTGACAAGCATCTCCCTAGTGATTGTCGGCAGCGTCAGGTCGTCACCGATAATTACGACGAGTTCACGGCGCTGCTCTGCCATGCGGCCCACACCTCGAGCGTGTGCTGATCCTTGTCGCAATCTGGTGGTCTGTGGTCGCCATAAGAGAGCACTAAAACGGACGGTTAGAGGCAAGTGAGCAGGGCTGGCAGATGATTCAAAATAAATTGCTAAAGGCATTAAGTAAACAAAATGACACATTTTTATCACGGTATCTTTCTTTTTGCAAAATCTGCAGATATTAGGTGCATCTTACGCCGATAGGTGAACAACGCAGCAGGCTCTCAATCGATCACGCTGCCTGTCAATCTTTAAAATCACTAAACTTCCTCATTCTCACCCTTATTCTCACGGCTCGTATACGTCCCACTGCTCGGCTCGAGCCTCCTTCACAATGGGAAGAAAATTGTCCTACACGCTGGACAGCCAGGTTGGCATAGTGTTGAAATTCGAGTTTTCCTTCTTTTGGATAAATATTATCTGGATCTATCTATCTTATCCGTGTGGTGACGGAATAAGAATACAATTCACCACTCCCTATCTTGCCCGTGGATGTCGTAAAAGGCGACTAAGGGTGAGATGCACATAACATCTGTGCAAGAGAAGGAAAACTCGAAATGAAACCCTATGCCAACATGTCTGACCAGCATGGTATAAGTAGGTCAAATTCCCTCCAATTGTGGAGGAGGCCCGAGCCCAACAGTGGGACATATGTGGGCTACGATGATGATGATATCTAAAACAGCGTCATAGGAAAGAATTAGTCCCTTGGAATGCCGCAAGTGGTGTAGTGCCATAGATAGGCGGCATGCCTCATATATAAATTTAAAAAAATACAGGCAGCTATTTCTTTCATCTATATAATTGTATGTAAATTATAAAGCTCTAATAGGTACCTAACTTTGTGAATAAGATTCAAAATAATAATTTATCATTGACTATGTCGTTCTTAAAACTAAGAAAATAGCAACCATAGAAAGATGTGAAGCCCATAATATGGCAATATACTGGGTTAATATGAATAGAATTGGTGTGAAAGCGTTTAGTCCGGGCATCCGCGGCGAGGTTAGCCTCGCGACGGTGACCGGCGTCCCGGTAGGGGACGTCGACGTGAGAGGGTACTTCCTCGGGGTTTTTCATCGGGTCGACCACTGCTATCAAGGAACTGCACAGGTGGTCGGCCTAACTACGAAGGCGACGTGCTATACGGGTGGGTTACGGGTGTGCGTGCTTACGCCCCTCTGTCATCCCGGACGGAGCCGGGCGAGGAGAGCGCCGACTGAAACCCATGCCACAAAAAAAGTAGATAATATAATTACAGTAAAACCCGTTTTATCCGTGTGGTGACGGAGTAAGAATACAATTCACCACTCCCTATCTTGCCCGTGGATGTTGTACAAGACGACTAAGGGATATATGCACATAAGATCTGTGCAAGAGAAGGAAAACTCGAAATGAAACCCTATACCAACATGTCTGACCAGCATGGTATAGTAGGTCAAATTCCCTCCCATTGTGGAGGAGGCCCGAGCCCAACAGTGGGACGTATGTGGGCTGCGATGACGATGATGAAAACCCGTTTAAGACGATTTCGCAGGGATCTGACCAAAAATGCGTCTTAGGCGGGAAAGCGTATTATGCGGGAAAGGGAAAAAACGTGCCATTGTTATTTATTATATTATTATTTTGAATACCTACGTATTGAATTTAACATTTAAAAATTACCTAAATAAAATGGTGTTTATTATTATTACGTTACTTAAGGTAATCACTTATTTTAGTTTGACAAAAAGATTTTGAGGCATTAGCAATTACAAGATTTTCAACGTAATTTAATTTCGCAGTGCGTCTTCGCTTTGATTCAAAGAAGTTACATAACGTCTTAAATCATTAACTGCTGATAATGCCTGGGCATGTGACAAAATCGGAGTTGACTCATCTTCTTCTTGGTCATTATCACTTAGGGTCGCTCGACAGTCGCTGGCCGCTGCCGCAAGGGGTAATATGTGTGTATTTGAGTGGCATATATTGGCGTATTAAACGGGATGACGATCGTATTAAGCGTTAAGAAATGTATGAAAACATGTCTCAAGTTACTGGGACTGACGCAAAATGGCGTATTATGCAGGCAATGGTGATCGTATTAAACGGGTTCTACTGTAGTGACTATATAAGTAGAAGTAAAAGGTAGTGTCCGACCGAAACAGGATTTTCTATCGAAACCTAAACAGAAACTTCGGTATCTTTCCAATTTCGAACAAAAACGAAGATTGATTTTTATTGTTTACTTGGTCCTTATTTACATAAAAGCTTTTATGTTCGTAATATAAATATTTTGGATGTCAAAAGGCAGGAATATTCGCAGCACGCGCTGGAATTGTTTTACAAAACAAAAATCTTCGGAATTAATCAACAGGATGATACACCTGCGTGAAGATTTGTTATTTCTTTTTCACATGAATGCTTTAGACTTTTATTGGCATGTCACGTGACATGTTTACAAAATATTTTCCTTGAAAAATGTTATTGAAATCGAAATTACTAAGAACCTATTGACGCCACACTATGCGGTGTTCATTTTGTATATTTTCATTATCTATTTATGTGAATTTCAAGTTTTTACTTCAAACGTAGTAAACATCGAAGAGAGGTAATTTTTAAAATCTAACGGGACAACTGTATGTCGGCTACATGGCGTCCCCCATGGCCCAAAAGGAAAAACTGAAAAATCAGGGCGGTGTTTAACGTGTTAGTTAAAATACCTTGTTTTATGGCTCCCTGCCTGATATCAACCCTCGTTCAGAATGTAATTGTTGACCAGATGGCATTACACAGTTGGCGCAGGTCGCTGTACATTTCTTTGTCGTCTTTTATGACACCCACGAGTCCTGTAAGCGTTAGTAGTATTCACAGCCGCCTCACACAGCAATAAATACCTTTATAATATGACTAGAAATAACAAAAAACTTCTCGGCAAAGGGACTAGTAAGAAAAAGGTGCTACACACTGTTGCCCCACAAGCACACTTGTACCCACAAGTGTGCTTGTGGGGCAACAGTGACATTGTGGAATTGAAATGTTGATTCGTTTGAGTTTTTTTTAACTAACAACCCGACCTCGCTTTGCTTGCAGTAGCCTTACTCGTGTAGTTCCCGTTGCCGTGGGAATGCCAGGATAAAATATAGCCTCTAGACCTGGTAGTAAAATATTATCAAAATCGGTCCAGTCGTTTTGAAGATTACCCAAAACACACAGACAGACAAAAAAAATTAAACTGGCTTTTAGGCATCGTGAAAATAACCGTGTGAGCATGAAAGTAGTAGTATTTTGACATTACAAACAGAGAACCTCAATTTTATTTATTTTTATAAGTAGATAAATTTCCGTGTGGTGACGGATTAAGAATACAATTCACCACTCCCTATCTCGCCCGTGGATGTCGTAAAAGACGACTAAGGGATGTAATATGCACATAAGATCTGTGCAAGAGAAAGAAAACTCGAAATGAAACCTTATACCAACCAGCCTGACCAGCACGGTATAGTAGGTTAAACTCCCTCCCATAGTAGAGGAGGCCCGAGACCAACAGTTTTGGTTACAACATTTAAAAAATCACAAATATACCTATAATAGCTGAATGAAATCAATGTTATCTATAAATCATCATTATCGCAGCCCACATACGTCCCACTGTTGGGCTCCGGCCTCCTCCACAATGGGAGGGAATTTGACCTACTATACCATGCTGGTCAGACATGTTGGTATAGGGTTTCATTTCGAGTTTTACTTCTCTTGCACAGATGTTATGTGCATATTATGTCCCATAGTCGTCTTATACGACATCCACGGGCAAGATAGGGAGTGGTGAATTGTATTCTTATTCCGTCACCACACGGAAATAAATTTATGGAATTAAAATTGATATTGTGGCATTATCTGCTACCATTTCTCAGAGTCAACTAAAGGATCTTGTGACTTCATGTTTACATTCATCATCATCTCAACTATCCATCCTATTGCTGGGCTGGAGCCTCCTTCACAACAGAAGAGAAATTTACCTTCTAATATACTATGCTGGTCAGTTGAGTTGGTATAAGGTGTTATTTAGAATTTGCCTTCGCCTGCATAGATGTTATAGGTATGCATATTGTATCCCTGAATCGTCTTTTACGGCTCCCACGGACAGGATGGTGAAGTAGCGAATTATATTCTAACTCTGACACCATACGGCAATTATTACGCAATATACAGGGTGTATCAGGTTATGGGGCAACTGGTCAAAAGGGGGCTAGGGAATGGTGGTAGGAACCCACAAAAAAATTTTGAACGAAAAATATTGATTCGTTTAGAAATTAGAGACATGTAAAGTTTTCAATTTTGTCATCGCTTTTTCGTATAAATCTGATTAAAATGTATAAAGTCAATGATACTTAATACGCAACATATTCATACTTTGTTAAATATTCATTAGAAATTGAAGAAATCAATGGTTACGTTCACATAAGCAAAACAAACTTAGCTTTAAAACAGCTGATCGGCCTATGAGCGTTGACCGCTTGCCGTTGTACCTATATGTCATTAAAGCGTTTGCTCAATTCTAGGTATTAATGAATGAAATTATACTGTCGAAGCTTTACATGCCTACATGTATTCCGTCTGTACATGCCTACATAATACGTAACATTTAAGGCATAGACTCTTAGACACATTTTTTTGAAATCACTATAACTTTTATGTTATATTGTTTTTTGTGTAACGTACATTCTAATTATGATCTATGACCGTTAAACTACAACATACTCGAACAGTTGTCCCATAACCTGATACACCTTTATACAATAAAATTTTATTTTTCTATTTTATTTTTGGCTATGTGCATCACGTGACCATGACAGCTGCAAGATCTTCGAAATATCGAGCAAACAAAAATTAAAAACGTAGTTTTATTTCATATCGTCATCATCTCATGTATGTTCCACTGCTGGGCTGGAGCCTCGTCTATGACTGGAAGGAAAGTGACCTACTATACCACGCTGATTAGACGGGTTGGTATATTCATTCAAGTTTTCTTTCTCTTGAATAGATGTTATATGAATATTATAGCCTTTTTTTTTTTGTGGGTGGGTCGCGATCAGCGCGCCTCCGCACCACTCCGTCCGGGGCGACAGAGGGGCTTAAGCACGCAACTCCCGCGACCCACCCAAAAACCACGTCGCCTTCGTCGTTGGGCCGACCACTGGAGCAGCGTTAACTTGTCGTCAGTGGTCGGCCCGACGGAATACCCCCTATTGGGGTACCCTCCCATCGACCGACGTCCCCCCCTCGGGGAGGACGTCGGTCTTTCCTCAGGCGGACGGCCTCTCGGCGGGTGACGGACTAATCCCCGGTCACGTCACCCGCGGCCTCGGCTAGGGCGGCATGAGGCGATATTATAGCCTAAAGACCTCTTTTATGTCACCCACGGGCAAGATAAAGGGTTGTGAATTGTATTCTTACTCCGTCACCACACGGATGTTATTTCATATAGATATTTTTTTTTTTTTTATTGCCAACGGTGGCAAACGAGCAAGCAGCACACCTGATGGTAAGTGAAACTGCTGCACATGGACCTTTGCAATACCAGGGGCACAGCCAGGCCGCTGCCTACCGTGAAGGAAATACTCTTCATAAAACTTGGTTAAAGAAGGACATGTCATAGTGCTCGGGAAACACAGCAGCAGGTAGTTCATTCCAGAGCTTGCACGTACGTGGGAGAAATGATCGCTGGAAACGTACAGTTGAAGACCATAACGTTTCCAGGTGAAATGGATGAACCCTGCTGCGATGTCGAGTGGTACGTTGGTAGAATGGTGACGGTGGTACCAAGTCAAACAGTTCCTCGGAGCACTCCCCGTGAAAGAGTCGGTAGAGTACACAGAGTGACCCAAAGTCTCTCCGCTGCTCCAGCGACTCCAATCTGTCCGTAAGATTGGGATCCCCGACGATTCGAACAGCCCGTCTTTGCAGGGAGTCAAGTGGGTCTAGCTGATATTTGGGCGCACCTGCCCAGAGATGTGAGCAGTACTCCACATGAGGACGAACTTGTGCTTTGTATAGCACAAGACGCTGTCTCGGTGTGAAGTACCGCCTGGCTCTGTTCAGGACGCCCAACTTTTTGCTTGCCAATTTGGCTTTGTCCAAATGACTCCCAAACTGGACTTTGCTCGATATTTTGACGCCGAGAATCCCAATACTCTCAGAAATTGGAAGAGTTACTCCTTGGAACTGAGGCGCCATGACAAACGGGTCCTTCTTTGCAGTGAACGCGCAAACTTGTGTCTTTGTGGGGTTGAACTGGACTAGGTTCCGTTCACCCCATTCCGAGGCCCGCCCCAGAGAGCGCTCGACTTCAGACACAAGTTGAACCCTTCTTTCCTGAATACTCCGAGGGATATTCCGTTGCTCAGTGTACCGCTCATCACCCGTACTGTCATCCGCATAGCAACGCATACTCTCGATAGAGAGCATGTCATTGATATGCAGGATAAACAACGTCGGGGAGAGCACCGAGCCTTGTGGTACACCAGCATTAATGGTCATGGTATCGGAGCAGGAGCCATCTACGACGACTTTTATACTCCGACCATCCAAAAAGCTGGCAATCCAATTACAGAGTCCCTTGGGGATTCCGTATGATGGTAGCTTCGATAGAAGTGCCCTGTGCCAGACCCTATCGAACGCCTTTGCGATATTTAGGCTGAACGCCAGCGCCTCACCCTTGCCCTCCAAGGCCTCTGCCCAACGGTGTGTGAGGTACACAAGAAGATCACCAGCCGACCGACCATGACGAAAGCCGTATTGGCGATCACTGATAAGCTGGCGATCCTCAAGGTACTGCAGAAGCTGGCGGTTTATAACCTTCTCCATTATCTTGGAGAGCAAGGATGTTATCGTAATTGGCCTGTAATTCGATGGGTCAGATCGGTCTCCCTTTTTAGGGATCGGGTGGACATGGGCTACCTTCCACGAAGACGGAACCCTATTAGTAGCGTAGGAAAGTCGGTATAGGCGCGTGAGGATGGGAGTCAATTCAGGGGCGCACGTCTTTAGTACCACTGCAGGGATGCCATCCGGTCCACTCGACTTATGGACGTCTAAAAGCCGCAGCTCCCGCCTAACCGCTCACTGCGTGATGCTGATTTCGGGCAGTGAGCTTTCATACCGTGGGATGGTAGGTGGTGTGGCAGCTCCGGCATCCAAAGTCGAGTTACAGGCAAAGAATTGACCTAGAAGATCGGCCTTCTCCTTTGCGCTGTGGGCCAGACTACCATCGTGTTTCTGTAGTGGTGGGAGATTGGGCTGGCAGAAGTTGCCTTGAGCAGCCTTGGCGAGCGACCAGAATGCACGACTCCCAGCGGGATAGCTTTGCAATCGCTCGCCAATTCTGGCAACATGTTCCGCCTTGGCTCTGGCAATAGCCTTCTTACTAGATCTAGAAGCGGCGTTAAATTTCCGCTTCACCTCTTTGGCGTTCGGGTCCTGGCATTTTTTGGCCCTATTCCAGGCCCGATATGCGGACTGTTTCTGGCATGCAGCCGTCCTGCAGGTTTTGTTAAACCAGGGTCGGCTGCGGCCACCCACGGGTATTTTGGTGTTGGGGATGAATAATTCCATCCCCGTAATAACCGTTTCGGTAACGCAGTCCGCACAGACGCCAGGGTCCCCAGAGGCGAAGC